>JABFTP020000144.1:62313782-72313782 GCA_013387265.2 Cryptolaemus montrouzieri
AAATTAAAGCATATGAAAGAATTCTACTATTGAATCATCATTTCTCATTAACATTCATAGTTTACTTGGTAGTGTTATAAGAGAAACGATGAAAATGAATTATATGCAGAAAAAAAAGATATTTTCGATGTCATCCACATAATAGACAGAAAGTTTAAAAACGTAATTCAAAGCTTATTGAGCCAATTTTTTTATGCAACATAATATGGTGATTCAAGAAAATTACTAAATCGAAAAGATATAAATTGGAATGTTGCCTACACGTGTTACTGTTGAGCTCTGGAATAACAAGTTTCGTTTGAAAAACCTTGATCTCGGTAAAATTTTGGCTTGAGCATACTCTAAATATGCTCGATGGAATCTAGATCAGAAAAATAAGAGGACCAGTTCGTTTTACTTATGACTCCCGGTATTTGACGTAATTTCATCATTCATCAAGATGAAGACTGGACCTGCAATATTTGTATATGGAATAACAGCTGTTTCATACTGCCTGATTTAGAGTCGCGTATACAAAGCCTTCTGTAGTTTGAAGTCCATCATCATGATTTTTTACAGAAGGTATGTCAAAAAATGACGACCCAATGAACTTCACACAGATGTGAATTAATTAAGGTGAAGTCAAAGTGCAATTTCCTGAGATTGTATACATCATTTCATGCGAGAAAATGACTCGTCTCTGGTCGCTCAAGATCTTTTACCGTATATTACTAGTTCCAAGATGAAAATTTCAGTTTGAGAGGTGCGCGACAAAGTTCTGAATGGTTCTTATTGCACTAACGGCATAAACTTCATCAGCGAAATCAGCTCCCAGCATGAAGACATACAACACTTTTGCTATATTAACACAACCCATTTTGTGAAATTATTTTTAGATTGGCTTTTTTGTGTGTTTATAAAAACAAAATTGCAATATATATGGCTATATCTATCAAGATATCATATATAGTTGATATAAGTCTGAGTTTGAGGACCTTTTTTACCCCTAAGTGCAAATTTGGGGACAAAATGAGAGTTCGAGGACAGTCTCAGAACTTTTCTGATATGGCTAGGTGCAAGTTCGGGGACACTACAAGTTCGAGGACAGTTCTGAGAGTTTGAGTACAGTAAACTATCAGGTTGAATTTAGAATTATATTTTCCTAGGAATTCATCATTTCATCCTGAAATTCAAGAAAACTTACACATTGAATTGAGAGAAATTGCTTCACCTTCTCTTCATCCATAGAGAGATCATTTTCTTTCCGTAAACCTGGCATGGAAAATGCCTTTTAGGTTGATGTAAACATCGGCTTTACAATGGCTATACGGATTTGACATATCGAATAGAGCGTCAATCGAGGCAGAATCCGTTCCTCCCCGGTACTCTCGTTATTAATAGGCAACATTTAGAAGAAATCGTTTTTGATGGTGCTGAATATCCATACGCACAAATGGATCATTCAGTGGCGTGCAGTGGTAAACTGAAAGAGTTGGGAGGTATCGTCTTATGGATAATTTTATACATAATTATGATGAGGAATATATTGAGATAATGACTTGAACTTCAGTTTCTCCGGAAAATGATGTATAGTTATTTATAGGAGTAACCGAATATCAAAAACACGGAAAAATATGATCGCACTGAAGAAAATTATGAAATAGTTGGTCATAAATTCATGAATGCCATCTAAATTTTTCTCATTGCCGAATTACGTCATGCTGTGAATAAGAAATTTTTCAACAAAGTCGAAAGGGGTTGAATGAATCACCGTTAAATTGTTGGAAATACAAAAAATTAAATATAATTCTTAAATAATCTGCAAAAATTATTGTATCTCATTTTTCGTCCCATATCCCCAAGGAATTGGGATTTTCACCATAAATCCAATCTGTCATAGAGAATTATATGCAAATCATTTAAATATGCTAGATATTTTATTTTTTGTGTTTTTCATGATTTTACAGGGATTGTTTTTATCTCTTGACTATGTCTTATTCGCAGCATGACGTAATTCAGCAATGAAGTTTAGATGGCATTCATGAAATTATTACCAAATATTTCATAATTTTGTTTAGTATTATTATATTTTTCCGTGTTTGTATAATTCTGTAACTCCGATAATTAATTATACATCATTTGCGAGAGAAATTGAAGTTCAACTCATGACTTCTATATATTCATCAATATTATGTATAAAATAATCTATAATACAATACCCCCAACTATTTCAGTTTATGAAAACACGTCATTGATGATCCTTTAATGCGTTTCCGTCATTCTACATGCTGTCTTTCCCCAACTGAGTTAACGCCGGTATTACTCTTGTCGTCTTTATGTTATTCATTCAAACCCCATATTTCTAAAATAATATGAAAGGGAACGGATGAATGAAAAATTTTACTGTTCCTATTCAGTCACCAATTTTTTCATGTTTCATACATAACTTTTCTGATCATTCGATAAAACATGAAAAATCAATGAATATAAAACCTAATCAAATGCATGTTTTTTCGTATATCAGAATCAATAAAATTTTTTTGAAGCCATAATATTCGATCATGTAGTTCGATTATATCGTCTATTTTGTCATACCTACATAAACCTACTTCTTAATCAGTAAGTGAAAATATATATATATATATATATATATATATATATATATATATATATATATATATATATATATATATATAAGTAATGAATATCTATACACTTCATCTGATTATATATTGTGCCGGTATTACAGTAGTTAAACATTCTGGATAAAAATTAGAAATTTTGGATCTAATTATAATATCAAGAAAAAACCTTCATGGCAAAAAGGTTAGAAGGTAAAATTTCTTCTATCAGATGTGATTTAAGAAGATTGACTCAATATTCCAGAGGTAATCGATCAAAAAACTTATGGCACATATTGGAAAAATATTCCTCAAATATAAAACCCATAAAAATAATGAGATAAGTAATGGACAATTGATAGAATACATCGATACTTTAAAACAAAACTTTCAGTTTACTCCATTAGACTACGTGAATATAAAATAAATTCAGATAGAAAATTCCAAAACAAACTATTCAAAATAATGAAAAACATTTTACAAATTTATTTCAGGTTCAAATGAAAATATTTCTGGAAATGGAGTTCCTAAAATTGAAATTTTAACTGATTATTGGTCTTCAATTTGGGCAGTGCCAAGGCAACACAATTCCAATGCAAGTTGGATTTTAAAAGAAAGGTCTCGATTTTCTAAAATAGAATGCATGCAATTTGAAAAATTTTCAAACGAAGATATAACATCAGTTATTAAACACACAAAAATTGGAAATCTCCAGGTGTTGATGGTATTCATAACTTTTGGTTCAAGAAATTTCTTGCGTTCATGAAAAATTGGCTGAATATTTTCATTTATAATAAAGAACCCTCAGCTACTCCTTTATTTTTCACACAAGGAATTACTTACTTAAAACCGAAAAGTGATAATACTATTGATCCGTCTCAATATAGACCAATTACTTGCCTTCCAACAATATATAAAATTCTAACTGCATGTATTACCCAAAAAATTTATGCACATTTGGAGAATTATAATATTCTTTCCGAACATCAAAAAGGATGTAGAAAAAAACATCTTGGTACTAAAGAGCAACTTATAATTGATTCTGTTGCTTTGAATCAAGCTCAAACTGAGAGGAGAAATATTCATACAGCCTTCATTGATTACCAAAAGGCTTTTGATAGTTCTCCCCATTCATGGCTTCAAGAAATTTTGGAAATTTATAAAATTGATAAGACACTTCGTCATTTTCTTGAATTTGTAATGAAAAATTGGAGAACCAATCTTCATTTAAATATTTCAAAACAATCGTTAAAATCCGAAGTAATTCCAATCAAAAGAGGCATTTTTCAAGGTGATTCTTTAAGTGCTCTTTGGTTTTGTCTTTGCCTCAATCCATTATCTCATGAATTAAATGCTACTAGTTTCGGCTTCAAAATAAAGAGTCTATTAACTGAATTCAAATTAAGTCACTTAATTTATTTAGATGATATTAAATTATATGCCGGAACCAGATCTCATTTAAAAGTCTACTTGAGATTACTTTCAACTATTCCAATGATATTCATATGAAATTTGGGCTTCCAAAATGTAAAAATCTTTCTATTGAAAAGGAAAGATCACCTCTGATTATATAAAGATTTCCAATATCGAAATCGAGCCAATGCATCAAGGAGATACATATAAATATCTTGGATTTTGTCAAGAGAAGAGAATTAACCATAGCAGCACTAAAGAAAATATTAGAAGTTCATATTACAAAAGACTTAGAATTATCATCAAGAGTTATTTAACTAGTAAAAACCTTCTCAGAGCTATCAACTCCTATGCTGTTCCTATCCTTACATCTTCTTTTGGAATTATTAAATGGTCTAAAACTGATCTTAATGAATTACAATGTCAAACGAGGAAAATGCTCTGTAAATATCATAAGCACCACCCAAAGTCAGCTGTTCAGAGAGTTACACTACCTAGACATCTTGGAGGTCGTGGATTAATTGATTTGAATAATCTTCATAGTAAACAGATTTTTCATCTACGTTCCCATTTTCATGATAAACAGAGAACGTCTAAATTACATGATATTGTTGTTACTTCAGATTATAATCTTACACCACTGAACTTGACAATGCAAAAGGTAGATTTTGATATATTTGATGATAATTCTAAAAGAGAAAGTTGGATGCAGAAGGAATTACACGGAAAGCACCCTAAAGAATTGAAAAATGATTATATTGATGAAATTGCATCGAATAAATGGTTAGTATCTGGAGAATTGTTTGCTGAAACTGAAGGCTTGGCAATTGCGATCCAGGATCAGGTTATTTTCACGAGGAATTATAGAAAACACATCATCAAACAAAATATAGATGATTCTTGCCGTAGATGTTTCTGGTTTTCAGAAACAGTTTTTCATATATTATCATCTTGCTCAGTCCTTGCTTCAACAGATTATTTAGAAAGACATAATGCCGTCGCTAATATTATTCACTTTAATCTAGGAATTAAACATGACCCAATTCCCAAAGAAAAAATTTCACAAATATGAACCTGAGATTATTTGTGAAAATGACAAATATAAACTTTATTTTGATAAAACAATTCTTTGCAACAGAGCTGTAAAACATAATAGACCAGATATCGTTCTTAATGATAAACAGAATCAAATAACATATATAATTGATATTACTATACCCGACACACATAATATACAAAATAAATACAATGAAAAAATTTCTAAATATATGATGCTTGGCGACGAGATTAAAAACTGTGGAAAATGAAGAGAATATTTATTCTACCGATTATTATTTCTACAACAGGCGTTATTCCTAGAAATCTTCACAAAAGTATTGAGATTTTGGGTCTGAAGAAAAATTTGTTTGAACAGTTACAAAAGATAACAGTCATCAAATCTTGTGATATTCTTCGTAGGTTCCTTTCCGAAAAAAATAATGAGGTAGAGTCATAGGTTTTCTCTTTAGTTTATACTGCTCAGAATCTCATTTCATATTTTATTTATTTGTTTATATAAATGTAATATAATTAACTGACAATTTTGTCATATTTATATTCAGAGCAGTATTCTATTCGATCGTTCACCACTTCACACAAAAGAAACTATTAATGAAAAACATTCAGTGTTACTTGACTAAGGTCCGTACACTGGATTTTTCCGGGGAGAAAGCCTCTGACACTACTCGTTGGTACATTGATATCATTGTCTAATGATGCTATAGTATGTATATATTCTGGTAGATTGATATATTCTCATAACATTTAACGTTATCCTAATATATAATTACTCCAGGATATGTTTTGATTATAGCCTGGCAATGGTATTAATTACCGTGGTGGATTTATATTTTTCATGAAATTAGTATGATTGCATGAACAGATATATGGGCAACTCTGTCGGGGTAAAACCCCATATATATATATATATATATATATATATATATATATATATATATATATATTCATATATATATATATATATATATATATATATATATATATATATATATATATATATATATATATATATATATATATATATATATATATATATATATATATATATATATATATATATATATATATATATATATATATATATATATATATATATATATATATATATATATATATATATATATATATATATATATATATATATATATATATATATATATATATATATATATATATATATATATATATATATATATATATATATATATATATATATATATATATATAAACAGTACATGTTCAACAGTACAATATATATATAACTATATATACACATATATATATATATATATATATATATATATATATATATATATATATATATATATATATATATATATATATATATATATATATATATATATATATATATATATATATATATATATATATATATATATATATATATATATATATATATATATATATATATATATATATATATATATATATATATATATATATATATATATATATATATATATATATATATATATATATATATATATATATATATATATATATATATATATATATATATATATATATATATATATATATATATATATATATATATATATATATATATATATATATATATATATATATATATATATATATATATATATATATATATATATATATATATATATATATATATATATATATATATATATATATATATATATATATATATATATATATATATATATATATATATATATATATATATATATATATATATATATATATATATATAGGTACAGGTGTTCAACTTGAGTGAGTACAATCACATTGTGCCGGCAATGAAAACTTTGTTGTCGGTTGGCGGTTGAGTCATAGTGTAACGGTTACACAAACTTCAAAAAACAGTTTAAGCCATCTCTGACTTGACAATGAAACATTTTTACTTCAGATCGCATCCGTGACCATGATGCCAATTTTCCGACAAGCTCTTGATTACATCATTTAGCTTTTTCTATCATTTTTTTTGATTATTTTGTGGAGCCGACGTGCTTATGTTTTCTCATGAGGTGTGCCCATAAAATACAAGAAGAGAATATAGAATATACGAAAACTTTCCAAGTCCTCTCTGAACATTAGTTAAAATTAAAAATATGTTGTTTTCTCTAATAAATTTCCGTCGGTACATGGAAGCAGCATATTTAAACTGAAATGATTTTCTTCACTTCTACAGTGTGGATGGGATATGTTCTCTGAGCAAGTAAAAGTTAGGTCGACTCATACTTATTTCAGTTTTAATACTTGACACAGTCAATGGATCTCGTCATGAGAGAGAATCAGCAGAAACACTACAATGGTCATTTCTGATTGCGGCTTTATCTAGGATTTTGCGAATTTCATGCTTAATTATTATTCATCCTCAAATATGTTCAGCTCGAAATTACGCATGAAAGAGTAATGACAGATTTTGTTTGAAAAGTTTCTTATCGCAGAAAAAAATTTAAAAAATAGTACATTTTGTGAATTTGTACAATTGTTTCAACTACGGTACGACCATCCCGAATCTTTCTAATATTTGACTAGGCAAAGGGCGTTTAAAAACCAATGGGCTTTCATTTCGTTGGTTTTTGAATTAATGTATATATGATTGTTTACGCCGACCTTTCTAATTTCAATGTTCGATAATAGAGAAATACTAAATTTAACCTTTTGTTTGTTTTATGAACGTACAAGTTTTAGTGTTATAGTATTGGAAGTCTTCCATATGTCACTCATTAATTAATGCAAAAAAGGTAAATCTCTGTGTTCTCTGGTTAATGTTTCAAAGAAGTCCTTTCCAGGGATCATTTTCCGGAATCAATTGAAATTATTCAGGAGCTGTCCTAGCCAGAAGAGAGAAACTCATGTAGTAAACTAAGTAGTACCGCAATTGGTCTCAAGCAATGATATTATAACTCACATACATTATTATAATATAACGTCATTGACCTCACGCCGCCAATCATATGGTGTAATAGAGTTGTCTTTTCCTGAGAGTTAAAAACATAATCTCCTAAACCTGCTCACCAATACCAAAAGAAATGATTTCAAACACAGAGAATAAATATATTTCGAATTGAATTGTCATTGGCTGACAGAAAAAAGTGAATAAAAATGGAATGAATTCAATTAACACCATGTCAATTGTCGTAACAATTTTGAACACCTAATTGTGTAAAATTAGATAAGCGATCTATATTTCAAATTTCAGACCATTATCTCGAAAACTAAGAGATATATCAACGAAAGTTGAATTTTAATTCTTCAAATTTCAACCACCTATACTAGAAACGAAACATATGTGGAGATATGTATGAAGGAACATTTTTTATAATTATCTAATGAAACACCTCCCAAAATTTTAAAAGTCAATGATGAAACATCTTGTATACTAGCATTCTTATTTTCATTGGTTTTATTTACTAAACTCTTACACAAAAAGCCATAATATCAGGCTCCATATTATCTAAACAAATCAATAAAACCGATTAAGATTAAGTTCCATTGATCAAGATGCAACAGAATCAGCACATAACATACATATCTAGCTTGTGAATGATTCACACTCACAGTGTGAAAGTGAAATAATAGTCTTCTAATTGTCATTTACCTTCATACAAATCTGTTGTAGATAGCGATTGTCTATTCGAACATCTCTACTTATGATGCCATTTGTCGGCGATTTACAATTTCGGTGCTAGTCCCTTTCCATCTGGTAATGTCACGTTAGAAATTTATATTATATTTTAAGGGAACACAACAATAAGGTAGTAAAACACAATTGGTTGGTTTCAGATAACCAGATGTTAATTTGTAAGGAACAGAAGAAGTTTGTAGTTGAGACTCCCTAGTTATATACTGAAGGCATAAGTATGGGGACAGTATAACTCTCAGATTTTATATCTACAATTGAGAGTTTAAGGACAATATATATATATATATATATATATATATATATATATATATATATATATATATATATATATATATATATATATATATATATATATATATATATATATATATATATATATATATATATATATATATATATATATATATTCATATATATATTTACTAACTAGGCCTCCACTAGAAGGAATGCTTCCTCTAATTCTTCCCCATATGAAAACAGTATTTAGATTGTGTACTTCATGAGACACTTGAGAGGGGTAACTTTTTTGGCCCCTATAAATATTCAGGCATCAGCATTCTTCATTCACGAATAAGCCTCCACATACCCTACTGATCAATTGGACCCCATATGTATGAATATTCGATCAAAACATATACGCATATGCCTCCTTCGGTGTTGCGAAATACTTCTTCAGAAATTCGATGATGAGAGGGGAATGGGGGACCAATTTTTCTTTAGCGCTATGAAATATGATATTGTGAGATGGTATTGAAGGCGGATTTGCGTCAGCGTTCATTTCAAGAGAAGTGGAATCCTCTAGTTTCGTGGTTCTCTAGGTTTCAGTACGAGTTATTTCGATTGTAGTTAACTCCAGGACTTTCCTACGCATTTTTCGATGTTTAATGAAATGAATAAATTTATTTCAAGTTACTCCCCATGCCTAAGTAGCCCTTATTTAGGAAACTGGAAGGAAACTTCGTAATTCTCTAATTGACATGTTTTTCTTGGAGATTTTGGAGATTCAAGCTGTTCAAAGAAAAATCGAAATAGATTTCTTGAAGTAATTTTGCAACTGCTTATAATGGACGCTTTTTCATGAGTCACAACACAGAGACGACTATTGTGAAAATATGCGAAATTCTTACAATATCATTTCCATAAAGTTATTTATTCTCAATGAGAATTCACATTAACTTTTCATGAATGCATGGAAATATTACGACATTGTCAGCAGAAATGTTTAAGTTATGTGAAGAAAACACATTTTCACTTCCAACAACATTCTTACGGAAAAGAAAACAATGAAAGTAAACGAATTTTAATAGAGCCATGAAGAATTTCTGAAGAGCTTTGTAATGTTGTAGAACAGGCAAGGGGTTGGAATAATTAGGAAGTGGCTTCCTCCAATAAATTCCTTTCGAATCAGTCGTTCCTTTCTTACGTAAAGAGATAATTATAGACATTATTGGTAAAAACTACGCTAACTAATATAAGCTTCAGTCGTATAGGACTCCATAAACAACAATTTGTATAGACCTCCTAGAAAAAGAGATTAGAATTTATTTCTATTGTGCTTAATCTGTAACTATCAGTTTCGATTTTGAATTCAGTATGGTGTCGGGTAAAAAACATGTATTGATCTGATTCTTCCGTGAATACTCTCATCTTCAGATCTTTTGAATCTAACACGCGTGTAAATATTCTACCTTCATATGACAAAAATTAATCCAGACTCTCAACTCTCAAATATAGTCGGAAAACTTAGGTTGATTAGAATATTTTCCGTTCGATTTCATTCCGTAGACCTGAGAGGGGTATAATTGAAAAATGAAAGTTTGTAATGAAAAATTTCGTTCGAAAATCATTTAGGTTCATTTTTTAATGTGAATTGCGTACCTCTCAATTGGAACCAAGTATACAAACTGCTCATTCATCGAAAATGAGATCAATATCTTGGGTTCTACATCTTATCTTTTTGTCCTTGGTTTTCTTATCATGGGATATTAAGTTGAACTTATTTTTCTTGATGCAGTGGAAAAAGATAACTGTAGACTAAACGTTTTTGCTGGACAAAAAAAAAGAAAATTAATTTTTCATGATATGCCCAAACCATTGACGAGCAGAGTCTTTTTGACCAACAGATCGAGGACTGTCAAGATATTTCGTAAGCCTTTTTCGTAAAAGCAAAAACTTATTAGACGATTTCCTATCGGAGAACAGAAAAACTTGTAGAAGAGTTTTAAAGTTTCGAGAGAATACCCCATTCTATAAAATTGGGGATGCATCAAAAATACTGAAGTCAGATATCTAAATAATGGATTGAATGCAAACAATAATTTTCATCTATTTTCTCTTTGGACATTCTGCTTTCTTTAGTCGGTTATCAGTCACATTTTAAAATGTCAAGGTAAATACAGCTTTTGTATTTACAAAAGCTGTATTCTAACCTTCAAAACCATGTTCAGATCTCACCAGAAGGAAAAGATTTATGAACCTGTTATCTCATAGCAAAATATTTTTTAAGAAGTTCTCCAAAAGTCGTAGGATATGACAAGTAGTTTGTAAAATATCAATCCAAAATTAATGCCACATTTTTAATTTTAGTAAATAATAATACATATTAATTAAAACAAATAGAAATTCAAATGAATCCTGAGCTTTGAAGGTTTTACGTCTCATCTCACTCTTCATACAGAAAAATATTGGCAAATTTTACCATTTCGTACTTCCGACATTATTTCCCGATTAAAATTGATTCTAGAAATCACTTACTTGATAATTTAAAGAGAAACAATTCCCCATCCAAAAATTTTTCAAAAAGATAACCAGACATAATGATAGCAGATGCACACCTCATATGCACACCTCATATGTACGAATATTAATTGTAGAAAATACAATGAGACCTGAAGTACTGAAACGAAGAACAACCGGAAAATTTTTTCAATTTCAATATATTTATTCACACCGTAGAGAAACGTTATTTTCTAGATAATTTCGAAAGACACAGTTCTCCTAGAAAATATTCAGCTAGTAAATATATAATACATTCTGCATTATTTCTTCAAAACATAATGGAAATTCGTTTAAGCGAAAATGAAATCATGTTCCTCTTGTAATGCGAAGTTGTTCAATAATGGGTGTATTAAAACTTGATGAAGATATACGCAGTTTATAGGATTTTACAATGCAAAATATGAAATCCGTATGAACCTGCTATATTATTATTGGTACATTTAATACCAGAAGATATTATCATCAAACTTTCTTATGTTTCATCTATCAGAATACTTGAGCACAATTCTGTGAGAATATAGGTTCCATAAATTTAATTTTTTCAGTTATCATGTGAAATCTGAAGTTGAGGTTATGGATGAATTCTTTGCTACTTTAATGCTGCTAGAGTTTCGTGAATGAACAGTGACCACATGTTGCTTCATGATAAATATGATGAATCCAAAAGTTATTTTCATGGATTAGAATAGAATAAAATAAAATAGAAATACATGGGCAACAAAAATACAATGTAGAATATACTTATATATAGAAGATTTAAAAAAGTTTGAGACAGTTTTTGTAGAATTCATTGTTAGTAAAATGAAAATTATTATTGCAAAGGATTTCAGTATTAACTGAAAAAAATTAATTATATTGTGAAAAATCAATGAAGTTTTTTGGATTGGACCATTTAGTAGAAGATCGAACTGATGTAATTGTTGACAGTGAAACAATAGAGATTATGTAATTACGCAGGTACACGATGTTCCTAAAATAGCGGATCATTGGGATACTTCAATAAATTTATTAGCCTCAACACAAATAATTTCGAAGCAACTTCATCGAAATATTAAAACAATCAATGAGAGCAATATAGGGCAATAAATGTGAAATTGTTGGACAACGAGTTCACTCAGGTTGTGCAGATGTAAACACTTTATACAGGGTATCCCAAGTTGAGTCGCCAATTAGACGTTTATTGAGAACTAATAATGTTATCCTTCTAAAATTTTAGGTACTTGATTCAGCTGGTCAAAACTCTATTTCCAAAATATTTTCACTTCAATGGCACAAGGGATAACAACTTGGTTATTTAATATGGAACACCGTGTATATTGATGACTGGTTCGATATCAATTACAACGGCGTGAGCTACCAAAATAATGAAAGGAGTTTTGTAGATAATAAACGATGCGGGACATAACTCATATCCGACTGAATCTCAGTCAGAATACGGAGTGTTCTTTTTTTCGCCTCACACTTCGGAACGAAGAAACATCGAAAACCATATTTTGTCTCAATTCATTAGATTTGCCCTTAAAAACTAATGAAGTTCCCCATACTAAAGCTGGCTTACATTTCTGCACGTGCATAGAAATATCCCAGAGCATATACAGGCTCCTAAGCATAGATGAAAAACTATTGTTTTCATAACTGTCAGTCGAATTAATTCGAACAGAATGACTAGACTAGCTACACAATTGAGCAAATACCTAATTTATTTTTATCATGGAAATGAGAGACGGAATATGCATAGAACTTGTAGAATTTAACGAATTATATCAGATATTCCGTCCATGACTGCTGAAAAATTCGGGAGATACCTTACAAATTTTCTTAAGACTGGAATGGTCCAGAATAAGACATTAGCTTCATCGACTGCAGTCAACAATGAAGACGAAGACATTGCCGTTTTAGCTTATTCGGATGTTAATCCACGTGCATCATTGTCAATAGTAGATCATGATCTCAATTTACCGCATAGTAGTAGTCACAGGGTTCTAACAAAACATTCATTGACATTCATTGGTCCAAACTCTACAAGCTGGCGATCCTTAGCTTCAAATAGAACTATGTAAGATCCTTGTTTCCAGAATACAAGAGGATCCGGATTTTCTCAGAGAGATTAGCTGGACGGATGAGGCCAAATTTTCTAATGAAGGTGTTTTTAAGCGGAATAATCATACTTGAGAGCCAACCAAAAACCTCATGTTACGAGGGAAAGATATCCTCAAAATAAATTAAGTTATAATGTATTTCCAATTTTGAAGGAAACAGATTTTCGTTTCTATTAATGTTGAAAACTTAAATGTTGAATTTTATATAGAGATTTTGAGGAAGGTAATAAGTGACTTTGCTGACACTTTATCAGTAGCTGAATCAAGGTTTTGTTGATACCAACTCGATGGAGCGCCAGCTCATTTCACCAATGAAAATTATCGAATTTTAACTGATATGATTGACGATAGATGGATATGAACGAACGGTCTTTGTGGCCTCCAAGGCCACCTGACCTAACGCTTATGGATTTTTATCTTTGGGAAACGCAAAAAGATAAAATTTATTCTGAACCTGTTACCTAAAGATATGATTTGTATAATAGACTGAAAAATGCTTTCATGCAATTGGATGTGCAGGAATTGGGGTGAGCCACATCACAGGGTATTATGCGTCGAGAGAAACTATGTCTAGAAGTGAGTGGTCATCACTTTGAACAATGATTAAAAAATTCAGGAAAAAAGAGTCTAATCCGATTTGATATGTTCAATTTTACTTTGGAAATTCGACAACAACTAGAAAAATACTCTTTAACAGTATAAAATATATTTCTTCACAAAAACAATACAATTCCAAATGTAATTTCTCCTTCAGTTTATTTGCTGGCCATTTTTTGCTTCTCGAGAAAAATGGTTATATATTATTACTACCATGTAGGGCGCAGCATTTTGTATGTAGGCCTGAGATCACATTGACTTTTGTTTTGCATTCATGGGTACCCTCTTGAAAAAATATCTTCATTTTTTACTAGAAATATTACCGACTCATATATGTAGAGTTTTGTGATAGCTGGAATTAATCATTGAAATGCGACCTACAGGATTCTATGTTAGTTACATTCAAAATTGCTCTCAAGCATCTTTCCTGAAGAATCAAGAGTCTCGAAACACATGTAGAGCTACCCCAAAATAAAGCACCATAGCGCAACCGACTTTCTACATATGCTCTGTAAGCTAAAATAGCAGTTTTCTAACTTATATGCGCCGATATATAGTAACGCGTAGAAGTAGCTAGCCGAGCCTATCGAAAGATAATCTTTATGCTCACTCCAAGTTGAACGTTAATCTACTCTAACGCCCTAGGAGTCGAAGGTGCTCTGAGTTGGTAACTACCCGATTATGATAAATATGTGTTTCCTTTTCCATTTCAATGTGATAACCAAGTTTTACTATTTGTGTTCTTTTTACGTTTACTTTGAAGCTATTCCAAAAAAATCATCCACGGAGGTCGGCCATCATATTTCTTATCTTTGGATCTATTACAGTATCACTGAGGTGATATCGGCAAACTGAACCACTACCTCCGAGAAGACTTCAAGTAAGACCCCTGTGGTACTCTCATATGAATGGGAAGTGTCTTTTAATTAATAGTATTACCAGTTTTGGGATGGTACTCTACAACACACTGAGTACGTCCAGTCAGAAAATTTTTCTCCACTAGTAACAGTAACCGATGATTGGAGGGGGACGCAATAAATATTTCGTTCATCTTATCAACCGTTTTTTGGTAGTCAATGTCTCCTCCGTTCTGTATGTTATCAAGCACAGATACCATGTGATTCTTCGTGTATGATGTAATTAAATTCCAAGTTGCAGAACCTTTTTCTGAAGTTTATTATATTGCTCCCGTTGTGCATAGTTTTTGCTGTACGCACCACCTGTTTGGGAGTTATATCGAATCTTCTATATTATTCTTCAGAAATTAGCGTCTTCATTTGGTAAAGATGCATCTTGCGTTTGGCGGAGGTGCGAATTCCCATTGTTATTCACTGTTTACGTTTGTTGATCGAATTGATTGTCTTATGCGTAACTTGCAGAACTTGATTAACAATTGCAGTTTTCAATATGTTGTCGTTTTTTGCCAATTTCTTTCTTACATTTCATTTTTCATGTGCGACAAGGAAAAAGCATTGAATTTTATTGGTATATGTCCGGACATATCTTAATATATATTTGCGTATCAAAAAAGAAACTGGAAAGATTGAAATTGTGCGTTAATTCCTTGGCGCAGGGTTGTTGTGTTTATACATAAACTACTTTCATTACTGATCTACTTGAACATGAAAAAAATTGAATTATGAATATCGCTTAGGAGGAGCATGGTATGACCCCTAGCAAACAAATATACGGTACTTTGAACGTTTTTCAAGTTTTTACCCTCCCACCTACTTAATTCATCAGCTGTTTGTAATTTAGATAGAAAAAATAATATTGCTTATCATTACGGAATTTGCATAAATCGTAATATAGTCTCTGGTAAGTTTCATAATATTTCTTTTCAAAAAAGGGCGTGTAATCAACTTCACAAGGTTTTCTGGTTAACAAAGATTAATTTCTTTGTGTTTGAGGTTACTTTCGTTCAACTAAAAGCGCAATATTTTATAACGAAGTGATAACGACACACGAGAATCAATGTGGTAGGAGAATAAACGTGTTTCGTCATTTGGAAATTGCTTTCTCTCTTTAAACCTTGAGGAATATACATCTATGGCTTTGATTCTTGAACAAAATTTAGTATAAAGAAAATACTTGCCACATATGTGTTATTTTGAAAAGTCAACTTTCTTTCAGGCCAACAAAATGGTTAGATATCCATCTTTTTTCTGCTTATGGGATAGTAGAGCTAAAATTAACACTGTGTTGAAAAGAAGTGGCATACTCCGAAAGCGCTAATGCTTAAACAACAAAACGCAATGATCGCTCAATATTGCCTCCGTTGCATACAAAATTAGAGCTTATGAAAAAATTTGCTTAGGCTTATAACAAAATCGGAAAATTTCTTCTTTTGACCACATATCAGATCATTAATAGAATTTCTATGAACAGCTCACTGACAACAACATTTGCAAGAAAATCTTATCAAAGAAAATTGTTTTGTTGTTTTGAATATATGAATTCAATATAATAAGATCCGTTTTGAAGTAGATCTGTTTCACTGAAAAATGGGTCATGTTAAATATTTTCTAAGCTAGAGCTGATTTAGAAGTCTTAATCGCAGATTTGAAATCGTCATTGAAAATTTACTAAATAACATGTGCTACACCTGAATCATCAGTATTGCCATTATGCGGTTTTAGATGTGGAAAATGTTAATCAAAACTATGAAACTGTATTTTACTAGTATGGTGACCCAAAATTCAACATTTCTGAATCATCTTCTTCATAGAGTAATATCATGTCACTCGAAAGTGATCTATATATTTTTTGAGTAGTTTTCGTCGTTTGATAGAATTTCTAGTTCTTGAATAATATAAAATAAATTAATATAACGACCATGTAGACGTTACTCCGCAATTATCAAACGTAAATTTTAACATCGCTGAAATTAACTCAATATCAAGTTTCTCTTCGTTATCACGAATGTTTCCATTCCTCCCCGCCTCGATTCAAATTCAGAATTTATAATTACTTACCGAGTTGTAAATAATATTGCTGTTTACTGCCAAACTCCGGCCAATCCACATCATATTGCGTCCAATCAAATTGGCCCAGACTATAGTTTTCGAGCTTTCGGGCCCGATTTGGGTTGCTGAAATGAATTTAGAATATTCATGTTTGCGTGAAATGAATAAAAATTCATACTTAATAAAAGAAATATTGAAATATACAAGACTGTATACTAAAATTAGCATATCAGGAACGAATTGGTCTAAATATTTACCGTTGGTTGGAATAAATTTCCTTGAAAACTATCGAAATATTGGATTTATGTTTTGAGAGCACAATTCATTTTATTTTCATCTCCCTAGAATCCTGTGATACTAATGACTTTACCACTCCAGCATACTAAAACTCAAAGAACATTGGGAAGATTTTTGATTAGAGAATTTTTTTCACGAATCTGACACTCATTCGCTTCTAAGAAACGTTGATGGCCGATGCTACAGCCCACCAGAAAATATAGGAAAGAAATGGCCCAACTGAGCCATTAGCGATTCGGAAAACATGCTGTAGTAAAAAGAAAGTTTGCTTCTTCCAAAGGAAGCATTAGCTTTCTAACCGATAGAGAAGTAGGAGGAAATGCATCTTCCAGGCCGTCGAAAAAAATTCTTGGACCGCCTTGGCTGTCGAAGCGATTCAGAACCAGACGAGTACATAAGTCGAAAATAAATTCATATCGAAGTTCCTTTCCTGAAAAATGTAAAACCAAAGTCAAGGAGTTCCGAGCCTCTGCCAAAATGTTACTTTTTTCGGTCTCGGAAACAGTGTAATACGAATAACTTTCGCCACTCCAAATTTCAAATTGTAATGAATCGGGACGATAGAACATGCAAGTGGGCCTAATTTTCAAAAAATATCTTGAAACTAGGAATTTCCCTTATAATAATCCCTCGAAGTTGAGCTTATTTTCTACAAAAACTGTTTGACAAATTAGTTTCTGAAATTGTATCCGCAAACACTTCGATGGTTTGAAGTCATCTTCGCCACTCTTCCACTGAATCTCAATCACTCAGGAATCGCCTGAGATATCCATCGCGTATCCAACCATCATTACTTATTTCTTATTTCAATATTTGAAGAAGGAAATCATGAGATACCACGATTCGACTCATTCAATATTATATTAAAATTTTTATCGAGCATGCTGAATTTGAGTTATTATGCATCATGAAATCTGAAAAACAATATTTGCTATGGAACAAAATGGATTCTAGAAAATTCCTAACGAAAACGGTTCAGCAGGACAAGGTCAGTTTTCCAGTCAAGCTGAGTTGGATTCATGCTATGATTGTGCTTCTAGATTTCTTGTGCCAGATTTCCAAATACATGCCATTTGTGAATTTGAAGGAGAAGCGGAATTCTCAATAGTAAAACATTTGTTCATTGATATTTTTCCCAGAGCATTTGTTCTTAAGCCCATGCTAATCAAGCTACGTGATTTCCTCTATTTAGAACATTGCACTTCCAAAGCTTCCTGCTGACCAGTTGCCATCTATTAATCATCTAGAGATTCAATATGTAGAACAGTGACATTATAAAATTCTCGCAAATGAAGAATTAATTAAAACGCAGTACTATTCTCATATATCAGGGCTTCTTAATGAACAGATTGGCGCTTACGAGGAATGATTATCCTAGGTTTGTACAGAAGCCGTTTAAGTACATCTCTAGTACCACGATAAAGAATCCAGAGACACGATTTGATACTGAAAACAGTTTTACTGCATATACGGAATCCACTGTAAGCCTTCCGGCCTCAAACCTCTTTACATATGCCTCAAATATTTCTACACATTCCGCACTGCGATGATTTAACAGCAACTTACATTTAAGAATTTAAATTTATAGAGATTTCACATATGTTCCAAAAACTCCAGTTTTTTCGATTTTTGATAAATCCTTAGGTTTATATCTGCGAAGATAATTATTTGAAATATCACCCTGCTCAATACACTTTGAAGAAGAAATTAGAATATTACAAACACGAAACATTCAATTTAATTCAATTAACACACATCCGATTTATGAAATAGGAAAGCAGGCGGATCTAAAAAATTCAAGTGAACTTCAATGAATGTACATCAAACAGGTAAGGAAGATCATAACAGTGTTAAAAAAGCTCTGTGCGAGCATTGCAGAGGCTGCCAAAGCTGCTACAGATCAACAAATTCTTTCTAGGGCGCCAGTGAGGACGATCATATCGACCAGACAGCAGCTTCACGGGATCTACTAAAGTGTCATTGAAGATTAAACGCTTACCACTTTGTCGTTGTCTGGATGAAAAAAGGGCCAAACCAAAGCCACATGAATCAACCTTAATTCCGATACTAAAAGGGATTCAAAATATATTGATCCCGTCGGCTGTTCTGAAAACTTCCTCAAACCTTACGAAGCAATAGGAGAAAACAAAATTTTTCCTTCTTTCATGCCACACGAACTGAAAACTCATTTCACATCTCCTTATGTACTTCAGAGTCACCTATTGTTATCCCAACTTGCTGAGTAAAGACTAAAAAAATTTAAATATATGAAGCGGGATGAATTGAACTGCGTTCTTCTTCATTCAGGGCACTTCCATGCACCTACCAGGTTGATCAATCAGCTCATCGTGCTTCGAACCATATAGTTGATTATGGAAACCTACATTTTGAAAACAACTAGATACTGCTAACAGCATTTCCATATTTGAAACATAAAGTTAACCTCACAATAGACATTGAACCCAGCGAAAAGATTCGTTGCGGGAAGGGATACCTGTAGAGGGCATTGTATAACTTCTGCTATTTTTTAAAAACCTAAGGCAAACATCCGTTGGTATTCAAGCATGCTTATATACATACATATATATATATATATATATATATATATATATATATATATATATATATATATATATATATATATATATAGTGTGTTCCAACGAAAATTTGACCCCTCTAACTCCGAAATGAGTAACATTAGCGAAAAACACCAAGACACGTCGATTTTTGTTTCGAGGGGGAGCATTTTTCAAAATAATTCGAAACTTCTCAGATCAACCCCCTACCCCCAGCAACTCTAACTTTGAAATTCATCATAGGGAATAAGGGTCGAGTGGCACCTTACTGAAAAGGTCTGTCAATTCTCCACCTTGATTTGTCATTTTTAGAATTTTAAATTAACATACAGGGTGTCCCAATCAAGGGTGAAGTTGAATTCCTGAAAATCCCAAATACTAAATGAAATAGATTTATTTTGGCATAATGCAAGCGCAGGTTTATGCTCGGTCTAGAAAAACGACCTACACTTGTGAATTTGGAGTTGGTGCAATCAACCCCTATTTCCAGCATCCCCAACTCAAAAATCATTCTATCGATAATAGGTCAAGTGGCACCTCGTTGGAAAGGTACTGCAATTTCTCTTCGAATTTGGTATTTTCGAAATTCAGAATCATCATACAGGTTGTCCTGAAGCAGGAACATTGAAAATCCAAATAACTTTTTGAAACTGGTTCATTTCGGTATACGAGAACATGTTTGATCCGAGAATAGGACTTTCTTGTGTGGTTATAGAATTTTGCAATCAACCCCTTCCATTCAGCATCCCCAACTTGAAAATCATACAAATAATTCAAGTGGCATATCTTCAGAAAGGTTTTTGAATTCCAGAATGATTAAAGCATTTCATTCAGTTCGGCTCTCCATACAGGATGTCGCTTTCGAAAAATTCAATATCGTCATTTGAAATTATCAACTAAAATTAATTCGAAACTGTTAAAAGTATTGGGGTACGATGTGTTGAGCATCAATTACGAAGAAATAAAGCTGATTTCTGCAATGAAAATGTTCACATTTTTTCATTTCCATCTGGCGTGCAGTCATCTGTTATTTCTCATTTTGCAATGAAATATTATTATTATTCAGATCAGTTCCTCATTATTGTTGTTGTTCGTCAGTTGAAATTAATCTGAAAATGGTTTATTCCACTGAGGAAAGGGTCGAAATTGTATCGACGTATTTTCGAAATAACAGTTGTGCCAAAGAAACGGCAAGGATATTCGATAGGAACCATCCTGAAAGAGAAAGGGAGTCAGTCACCAGTACGTTAAATATTTGGTTGACAAATTCCTAGCTACGGGTTCGGTGGCAAACAAAAACATGAAGTGGCATGTCCTGTCAGAAATGAGGCAACGGAAGTGGCAGTAGTGGGTCATCTACAAATGGAGAATACTACTTCGATCAGAAAACTATCTCGTCTGACTGGTGTATCAGCTACAACTGTCCATAGAATCGTGAAACATCACAAATTTCACCCTACAAGGTAAAATTAGTGCATGAAATAAACGAAGATGATCCAGATCGTCGTTTACAGTTTTGTGAAAATCTAAGTGAAAACCTAAACGCTAATCCAAATTTTCTGAATAACATCTGTTTTTCTGATGAAAGCACCTTTATGCTCAGTGGTGAAGTGAATAGACATAATTGTCGATATTGGGACACACAGAATCCTCATTGGTTTAGAGAGGCCCACACGCAAAGGCCTCAGAAGTTGAACGTTTGGGCAGGAATTTTTGGCAATCATCTAGTTGGGCCTTTCTTTATTGAGGGTAATCTGAATGGAAATGGCTACCTACAGTTGTTAGAGGAACACATACATCCTAGATTGACAGAAATTTTACAGAACGATCCAACTCTTTCTGAGGACGAAATGCGTTTTCAACAAGACGGTGCTCCTCCGCATTATGATGCTCGGGTGCGCCAATATTTAGACGAAAATTTCCCAGGAAGGTGGATTGGTAGAAGAGGACCTTTTGAGTGGCCAGCCAGGTCACCAGATTTAAATCCCCTAAATTTTTTTTGTGGGGCCATCTAAAATCTAAAGTTTATGCCACAAGACCAGAAAACCTGGAGGAGCTGCGGATGAGGATTATCACAGAATGCCGACTTTCGAGTCCTGAAGTTTTCGCTAATGTGAGAAGAGAGTTCTAAAATCGTCTGTATAACTGTATGGAGGTGGGCGGAGGTCATTTTGAACAATTGTTGTAATAATCAAGTTAGTTTTTTGTTTTCAATTGAATACAAGTTCAATAAATCTCGTTTTCCTGTTTAGATGAGCATCCAATCAGTTTCTCCATCATCCCCTCATCCTGATCCTCACGCCAGAAAACCTCGATTGCCAAACTGAAACCAATGCCTCAGTGATTCAGAAAATAGAAAAATCTTTCTGGAACTTTGCCACTCAACCTGTAATCCCTTGTATGATTTTTTGATTTGGGGATGCTGAATGGAAGAGATTGATTGCAAAAATTCCATATTCACGCAAGAGAGTCTTATTCTCGAATCAAACATAAACATGTTCTCGTATTATACCGAAATGAACCAGTTTCAAAAGTTATTTGGGTTTTCAGTGTTCCTGCTCCGGGACACCCTGTATGCTGATTCTGAGTTTCGAAAATACCAAATTCGAAGAGAAAATTGAAATACCTTTCCAACGAGGTGCCACTTGACCTATTTTCGATCGAATGATTTTTGAGTTGGGGATGCTGGAAATAGGGGTTGATTGCACCAACTCCAAATTCACAAGTGTAGGTCGTTTTTCTAGACCGAGCATAAACCTGCGCTTGCATTATGCCAAAATAAATCGATTTCATTTAGTATTTGGGATTTGCAGGAATTCAACTTTACCCTCGGTTGGGACACCCTGTATGTTAATTTAAAATTCTAAAATGACAAATCAGAATGGAGAATTGACAGACCTTTACAGTAAGGTGCCACTCGACCCTTATTCCCTATGATGAATTTCGAAATTAGGGTTGCTGGGGGTAAGGGGTTGATCTGACAAGTTTCGAATTATTTCGAAAAATGCTCCCCCTCGAAACAAAAATCGACGTGTCTTGGTGTTTTTCGCTAATGTTACTCATTTCGGAGTTATAGGGGGTCAAATTTCCGTTGGAACACACTGTATATATATATATATATATATATATATATATATATATATATATATATATATATATATATATATATATATATATATATATATATATATAATAAATATAACTCAATGAACGGGGACACGTTTTGCTCAATAAGCCGTAAAGGAAGATGAGTATATGTATATAAAAGGACGATTTATTTAATTGAATTTTATATTAACCTCGGCATACTCTTCCATATAACCTCCTCATAAATTGGGGTACTGAATATAACCTTTCAAAGAGGATTTTCATGAATATTTGCCGATAATTAAATTACTTTAACTGATTGTACAGTCGGCCTTGAAGTTTCCTGCTACCTTGAAATACTTGCCACTACTTAAGTTGAACTGAAAATTCCCAACCGTTGAAGTAACTCTCGTATTACAGCAGAAAAATGAGGCGCCGTATTCGTACGCCTCGACTGTGGGAACTCGCAGCACAAAGGACACTTCACACGAGGCAGCACAATGAAAATCATTTTGTGGCTAAGGTCACCTCTAAATGGTGTTAAGAAATAATCATTCACGCAGCATTTAATTAAGAGCACGTGCAGGTGATTTATGCGCAGACGAATCACCAACCGCTTTCGCAAAGTTGACGCTCGGCCTTTGGGAGGATAAAAACGCTGCTCTCGTATATATCTACACTACAACGGTAATACAAACTCATGAAATTTTCTTTGCTGACTTAGCACAAGGCACCATTCTTATATCTATAAATATGTTGATGTATAGCTACTGCTTTATTGTAAGGCAAACTCAGGATATTTAGCTAACAAAAATTTGCCTAGCGCTCCATTTTTTGAAAAGAAGCTTTCTTTTCAATGAATATTTAGAAAAAATTTGGGTAACATCAAAAGACTTCCTGAATGAAAAATATTAAGGATTCTTGCAAATGATGGAAACTGAAAAGAATTCACTTCTTCCGTAATGAAGTATTTATCGTATCTGGTTTGTCCCACTCAGATGAAGTATAGATAAAGTGTCGCTTCTCCAAACAATGCATCGTTCACGGAATTTACCCGTGGTGATTGGCTCAATTGCGTTGGAACGATTCGTCATCTAAATAAAGCCGACATTGCATTCAATTACACTTACCCCCTGTATGCGAAATTGCAGATATACGTCATGATCACCTCCGAGAACAATGCCTCGCGCTCCGTGTACCTGTCCACGAAATGGAAACTGCTACCGCCCAGAGGCACGCCAAATACGTAGGCAAGTTCGTCGCCGGTCGAGGTTTTGTTGAGCTGAAAAAATGATTTATAAAGAAAGAATTATCAGCACGAAGCAGAATGCAACAAAGGAGTTCATCCTCTGTTAACATAGAAAGCATTTGAATAACTGAAATCACAGAGTGAAATGTAGAATAACAGTAGGGCATCTAATAAAAATAATTTATCGGTTTCGAATAATAAGGTAACATTTTTATATTTGGGAGAAAAGTATGACGACCGTCGAGGTAAACGTAGTATGAAGCACAATAGCCTATGGGCAAGGGTACTTTCCTTATACTAATATATTGAATATTTGATAGTCGTTTCGTTGGGACCTCTAAATTTTTTTTTCCATAACTTCATAATATTGGAAGGTTCTCTTACAGACTTTTCGAATTAATTCATCATTTGAATATCGCAATTTCATTAGAAAAACGTTGAGTCGTTTTTGACATCTTGAAACAATTTTTTTTCAAATTAAAAACACTTTGCTCTACAAAGATTAATAACTTGGTAATAGAAAATTAATAATCATTAGGAAGTTTTTCTTACAATTGCTCAAGCAATACTCTCTGAATTTCTGTGAAGGAAAACATTGCATGTATGAGGTTAACTTAGAGATATGCAAAAATAGTATCGAACTAAATGATCCATTTCAATATATTCAACAAGAATAAAGTTATAGATATAAAATCATTTAATACACCGTTCTCCCTGCATGCGGGGTAGTACTGCAATTTAATAAATTGTATTATCAATAGCGGCTTATGTTTATATTCTGATACTTCTCGTTCTAGTAGAGTATATAGTTACAGGGAGGTGCTGCAAATCTATCATACATACATATGGATATGAATGCGATGTGATTTATACTGTGCGAGTATGAAGTAACGCAAAAAATTCATTACTACTTTCATTTTGGGTTCACTGAAAAATACTCTGACACTTCGAGTTTCATATGCATTTCGGAATTTAATTTTCGCGTTTTTGGCGAGATGTCATATCTTCGTCCTAAATTCCGAGCTAAATAAAAATTTCGTTTGATCGAGCTTTGCTTTCGAATAGCAACCCTCATTTTTAATTTTTCTGGAGAACCGTTTATTTTTTCGTATTTTGATACCGGATGGTAAGGGCTGAGATGAGTTCATTTAGATATGAACTAAATAGTTTTTTCGATTGATTTGCTATATATCGTTTTATCGATTCTGCATGATCCTGAATGGAAAAAAACCATAAATTTGCGAATAGAAATGCAAATATTTTATTCATTCGAAATGTTCGAAATGGGCAAATTCATTAAATGACATTCATAATCATTTCTGGGGTTATCATATGGATCTTGTGACAAATTCATGTTGTCAAATAATTCAGATCACTGCTTTTTAGGTATCCTCATTAAAAGCAATTGCATAGTGAGGCATTTTGCTGAAACAATATCTACTCATCGGAGACATTAGGATCATTGATATTGGGGTATATAGTTGAAGGGGAGAACTATGTTTCCTCAAAACTCCAGATACGTCTCTTCCATTGAATTGCCGCTCAGAAATAAGTTCATTTAACATAATCTTTATTGAAGTACCAGTTTTACAACTTTTAACTTCACATCTCTTTGACTGATTGGGAAAGTGAACAATTTTGGCTTCTAAGCCGTGATCTGTGGGATCTGAATGTAACCTAAAATGATTAATTCAAGTACAAATTCATTTTGTCGTCCTAGTGACGATAGTCTTAATATATTTATTTTAAAAGATTCTCATAGCTAATCTGGGTTTTCTCGAAGCACCATCCTGGGCCTCTTGTATTTTCTCGGTTCGTCTACCTCGTAGACGTCTAGGGTGTTAACCAATGGGTTTGGGTGGTCGTCAACTGCTTGGAATGCTTTCACCGCTGTCTCTCTGATGAACTCCATCACACTCGGCATCTGCAGATCTCGATGAATCTGGGAGTTTCGCACGTACCAGGGGGCGTCCGGATATGACATGCCGCTGCATGTCCCCAGACTGTTGACGCGTATGTCATCATGGGCCTGATGATGGTCTTGTAGAGCTTCAGCTTGTTCGCTGCGCCTGTTCATCAGGGGGTACAGGAAGGCTTGGACTGCCTTCGCCTTGCTCGTGCTGTCCTCCACATGTTGACGCCATGTCAGCCGCTGGTCGAGTGTGACTCCCAGGTATTTAGCCTTGTTGACCCACGGGATGGGTTGTCCGTTCATGGTGATCTGCTCCTCGGGGCTACGTCTTCTTCTGGACAGATAGAGTGCTGAGCTCTTCTCTGAATTGATGGTGATCAGCCACTTGGTAAACCATTCCTCCAATTGGTATGCGGCCTCTTGGAGTCTTCTGGTTATCAAGTGGGGGCTGTCGATCTGGTCATTATGGCCGTGTCATCCGCGTAGAGGGCTAAGCTCGTGTTGGGGGTTTTCGGGACGTCCGAAGTATAGACGTTAATTAGCAATTGCGCTAGTAGTGATCCTTGTGGTACTCCTGCTTCCTTCCTCCTGGTGGAAGATCGGGTGTCTCCTATTCGTGCCAAGAACGGTCTATTTCTCAAGTATTGCTAGACCAAGCGCACCAGGTCAGGTGAGAAGTTTATCTTCAACATCTTGAAGAGCAGACCTCCATGCCAAGTCTTATCGAACGCCTTTGCGTTGTCGAATAATGTCATACCGGTTGACTTGTTTCTATTGAATCCATCACTGCTGAATTCAACCACTCGGAGAAGTTGCTGTTGTGTGGAGTGGCTTCCTCTAAAGCCAAATTGCTCATCTGGGATGATTGCGTAGGCCTCCACATGTTCCTTGAGCCGTCGCAGGATGATCCCCTCTACAGTCTTGACAGGAGACTGATGAGCCTATAATGATGTGGAACGGAAACAGACTTACCTGGTTTCCTGATGACAATCACATCTGCTGTTTTCCATTTTTCAGGAAAGTGTTGGAGCCGCAGAGTCACATTGGTGATTGATGCCAGCTGTTCAAGAGCTCGCTGAGGGAGGTTCTTCAGTGCTCTGTTGCTGATATCATCTGGTCCAGGTGCTTTTCTCACTTTTGTTCGCGAGATTACGCTTTTGAGCTCTTCCGTGGTGGTGGGTTGGATGATCTCCTCGTCATATTCGGCTAGACGTCTGCGGACTTTTTCTTCAGTGCTCTCCACATGGTCGAGGTCAGCTTCCGCATAGTTCACCGTGAACTGACGTTTAAGGCTATCTGCGAAAGTTTCTGCTTTGTCTGAAACAGAGAATACTAACCCTCGTTCACCTCGTATGGGTTGCATGTGTGTCGTCTTTTGGCGTAGGATTTTGGCCATTCTCCACAGTGAATGGTCATTCCTCTTCTGAAGATTCGATCTTGGCGGTCCAGCACGCATTGCGGTGGTCTTCCAAGGCTATCTTCACCTCCGTCGCCAGGCGATTGTATTCTCGTGGATGTTGTGGATCCCGGGTTCTCTGGAATCGTCGTCTGGCCCTGCTTCTCTCTCTGATCATCTCACATAGGTCATCAGGAAATTTGTCCGGGCGGTGTTTGGTTTCCTTTGTCCTCGTGCACGCTTCCACTGACTGGCGTAAAGCTGTCTCGAATACTCCGACGGCTCTGTCCAGGTCGTCGGTCGACTCTAGCTTGCCCAGGGGCGGCAGGATCTGTTGAACGTGGTTTGTGAAAGCATCCCAGCATGTTGTCCTGGTCTTCTGTGTTGTTTCCACATTCGGTAAGTTTCCTAGAAGGAAAACAACTGGGTTGTGATCAGATGTTAGATCGTTAACTGCAGTTAGGTTGTATGAAAGCGATACTTCTTTCATAACAGCGATGTCTAATACATCACCAAGCCCTAAGTTGTTATGGTGAGTTTGTTCTGGTGGTCCATCTACCACCAGGTCACCTTCGTCAGCGCAGTTCCTTAGGATGTTTCCATTCGGGTTGCTCCTTCTGCTGTTCCACGATGGATGTTTGCAGTTGAGGTCACCTGCTGCAATCGTAGGAGAGTCAGCTTCAAATAGCTTATCCAGGTCTGATTGCTCAGAAATAATATCCTGATACTCTTTCTTGTACTAGGCAAGCGAAAGCATCGAATTTCTGTGGATGCTGATTATGATGTTCACGTATCCTGCTCGGATTTTCTGCTGCCCAATATCTCAAATTTCTACGAATTACTTCTCCTTTCAGAGTGAACGTTGCTTCATCAGAATACGCAATTTACTGCTCCATTCAGATGACCTAAACCAATCATTGAATCGCCAATTCGCAGATTCCGATCTACTTACTCTATTACCGTCTCTGGCTGACTTCGAAGTTCATAACTAGGATTCGGAGTGGTAAATGTAGATATTTTTCTAGACTGATGAGAACGTCCATCATGGGAAATTTTTGAATGACCTATCTATTGTGAGATTTCTAATAGAGCCTTCTTCCATAAATTTTGTTTCATTATACTCACTATACATTTATCGTTTGGAAGTTGATGTGGATATTCATTATTAAATAGAACGCAGACTTCTCTTGGCTTCGACGTCCATTACCACAACCGAGAAATATCAATATTTTCCTTGCATTCAAACGAGGCAAATTCAAACACATACAATGGAAAATTAACAACTAATTATATGCAAATCATAATATAGGCGAAGAAAAATCAACATAAAAACTTAATACTTAGCAGATGAAGAACAAAATAACTGTACTACAAGTTCGTGAACGTCAGATGAATAGAAATCTTTTTAAGTGGGGCAAATGTATAAAGGATCCCGATACGGGATATTTCCGGATAACAATTCGGATTCAATTTCATGAGCCCAGTGCAGACTTACGTTTTATCTACTTTGGGCTTTTTTGACTGTACGTTTCAAATTTACGAATCCAAAATTCGTATTAGGAATACGAATATGAATCAAAACTTCCTACTTCTATTGAAATTGAGTTTATCCTCAATAAATTTTAGGATATCACTCGCATTTGTTTCGAACACTCCATATGTCGAATGAATAGAGAGTTATTTTGGTGTTTAGAATCACACTCCTCTTGACCGAAATTTTCTTTTCTCATTTTCAAATTTGAATAAGTGATATCATTCGAGACTTATCCATGTCATATTATATCGATTGAATCATCATGCAGAACATACCGAAATATACAGGGATATCCACCGGGACCGTCCTTTAAAAACTTTCTAAGTTCCAATTACAATATCAATCTGAAATTTTATACGCGGCCATAACTAGCGATTTCCAAGTGGAGTGAAATATTTTCGAAGTGATACCATTTCCGGATAAACCGGAAGTGGATCATCACTTTGTTATTTCAAATGGCAATCTACCTTTTATATTATACATCTAGAACCGAGATTTGAGCAAGGCATAAAACACCCAAGTTGTTTGCACTTATATGTCAAAACTTTTGACAAATTTTATTTTTTTTGTTATAAACTCGATTTTTGAGGAAGATTTAAGAAAATTGGAGCTCGTAGATCTTTTGCACTACAGACACAATTTTTGCTTGGGTGGATAGAAGAAGGATCAAGAAATTTTTTAAGTAATCTACACATGTCAAATGTTTATTGCGTTGTTTTGTATTATTTTTTTAAGTTGGCTCTTTTCAAACAGCGATTTCATCGCCATCAGATGAAGGGTCAAATTTCAGATGGAATTGTATCAACATGTACTATACTCTTATAGTTCCGAAATGATTTTGGAATATATTGGATTATGATGATTTTGCAAGAACTAACAGAGAATGCTTTGAATTATTTGAATCAAGTAGCTGGACTGGCTACGCTCACCTGACAGGTGCCTAAAATTAATGTACTTGTCTCTTCGTTCATTCGAATTGAATATTTCAACAGGAATTGTTGGTTATTTGAAGTGAAAATTTTGAAAGAACAACACCAGATTGATAATAAAATGGCTGATTATCTAAACGGGGATATGTTTAATCTCTTTTTAAATCATGACGAATGTCAAAAAGTGGTGGATAGAACTTGCACTTGCAACAACGAATTTCCAAATTTGGTGTCTATGAGTAAAACAAAAGGATTAGAAGCAATCTTCTTCAATTTAGAGGAACAAAATACATAGACACTAGAAGAAAACTAATTCTCGAGGACGGCGACAATCAAATTAATACGCTGGCGTATTTTCGTGACAATCCACATGCCTCCATTAAGTCAGCATCAATGGATATTGGATTGAGTTATACTTCCATTCAAAGGATCCTTAAGAAACATCACATGCACCCGTATTCTTTTATCAGACTACAAAAACTGAAACCAACTGACCTTCCCAAGCAGCTAAATTTCTGTGAGAATTTGTAAATTCGGCTTCAAGAAGATAAGACAATTCTGCCAAAAATTATATGGTCTGATGAAGCCAAGTTCGATGAAAGTGGAATAACCAACAGGAGAAATCGACATTTTTGTGCCACAGAAAATCCACATTTTATTGAGATTATTGATTTCCAAAATAAATTCAGCGTGAATGGTTTTGCAATTTTGATGAATGATTTGTTGGCTTATCACATTTATGAGGTCTTGTCTTAATGGAAAAGATACCTGAAAATTTTGAGAGGAATATTAGCTAATTTTTTAGATGTATTACCTCTTAAAATTCTGAGGGATTGCTATTACCAAATGGATGGTGCACCAGCATATAAAACACGAGCTGTAGATCGGCAGCTAACAGAAATGTTCGAGGGGGGTGGGGTAATCAAGGACCAAATTTATGGCCTCCGCGTTCTCCAAACCTGACGCCCCTTGATTTTTATTTATGGGGCAAAATCAAGAATGAAGTGTATCTTATTCCTGTAAGAAGTAGAGAAGAGTTACTAGAGCGCATTCATAATGCTTTTCGTAATATTGATCCTGAGGAATCTAGGAGGGCAACTGATCATGTTCGTATACGAGCTGTCAAGTGTATCGAGGAAAATGGGGCCCATATTGAATATTTATTCAGATCGTAAATTAGTTTTCTCCTATGATGTTTGCTATCTTTCATTCGTATTAATGTAATTATCTTCGATGCTTGGTTTCGCTTAGTTCCTACAATTTTTATTCATCCGAATTGTAGAAAATTGCTTCTAATGCTTCGAAATTTTATTTTACTCATAGACGGTATATTTGGAAATTTGATATTGAACTGCCTGCAAATTCCACCCACTACTTTTTGACATTTTAAAATGAATTAAAAAAAGTTTAAATATATTTTAGGCACCTGTAAGGTGAGCGCAGCCAGTTCAGCTACTTGATTCAAATATTTCAAAGCATTCTCTGTTAGTTCTTGCAAAATCATCAAAATTCAATATATTCAAAATTATTTCGTAACTATAATAGATGGGTATAGTACATGCTTATACAATTCAATCTGAAATGTGACGCTTCATCTGATGGCGATATAAAAATAGGCACGTGCAATTTGAATAAATTGAGTTATTGCTGTTTAAAAAAGGCCAAATTGAAAAAATCATACAAAACAACGCAATCAACATTTGACATGAGTGGATTGCTTAAAAAATTTCTTGATCCTTCTTCTGCCCACCCAAGCAAAAATTGTGTCTGTAGTGCAAAAGGTCTACGAGCTACTATTTTTTTAAATGTTCCTCAAAAATTGAGTTCATTACAAAAAATTAAATCTGTCAAAAGTTCTGACAGATAAGTGCCAACAACTTGGGTATTTTATGCCTTGCTCAAATATCGGTTCTAGATGTATAATAAGAAAGGTAGATTGCCATTTGAAATAACAAAGTGATAACCCACTTCTGATATAACCGGAAATGGTATCACTTCGAAAATATTTCACTCCAATTGGAAATCGCTAGTTATGGCCGCGTATAAAATATCAGCTCGATATTGTAATTGGAAAAGTTTTTAACGGACGGCCCCGGTGGATATCCCTGTATAAACATCACTATAATATTGAAAAAAAATTATTTCTCCTTACTCCGGTAGTTAGAGCAAAATATGGAAATTAATCAGTCCCAGCATTCTCCACTTAGCCCACAATGGACGAAAATATGAAATATGTGTTATTTCTTAGTCGCACGGTATAATAATTCCATAGGTAACCGAATATTTCATGATATGCTCTAGAAAATTTCATTCATGTTCATCGCTATCAGAATTCAAACTATCAGTTCGATTTAATTCTCGATACACAGCTTCAAGTACAGACTGGATCTTCGTGTTTATCACAAACTCATCAGTGTCGACACATCCAACGTTATCCAAATAAATTCTATGTTAATTATACATCAAGTAATCGCATCAGTAAAGCTAAATCTAAATATCTGAAAACAGGCAAAGGTAACTTGGAGAGGCGATATGTGGATCTAATCAGAAACAGAAGCGCGCAAATTGCTATCAAACAAAGATAATAAGCAAACATAAAGCGTGAACATTCTTGACGTTTCAACGAACGGAACGATTTCACAAACACCTATTTTCGCTTTTGTAGAATGCGTACCTAAAATCGTTAAGACATTTCACGCTTTATGTTTGATTAAAACTACATCTTCGAGAAAAGCCATTTCTGGGAGTCGTTATTGAAATTCCCCCATCATAACCTCGAAATAAAGAACCGTCTTCTGTTCACATTAAATCCATTATGAAAATCAACCGGAATAAAGAGGATTTCATATTCTTGAGTGACTGTAGCTGTTAGAATGAAAATAATATTTTATGACGGGAACAAAAATTGAAATAAATATTGCTCAAATATATTTCCTTGGTTGAAAACTTAAAGTTAAAATACTTTGAATTCAAATTGAACACTTTTGCACTTGCATCAATGTTTCTGGTATCAACGAATTTCCTTACTTCTGCATAAATATAATCGCTTATGTTCCAAAATGAATTAATTTCATTAAAAACATAAAGTGTGAAAAATTTTTTTCTAGTAATGCAATATTTTCCTACAAGAAGTAAGAAATATCTCATAGAACCAAGCGATTGTAGTTTCTGTCTATGAATACAGCTACGCAACAACTTTACATAAGTCAAATCTATAATCTACCATTGTTTGTAGTGGCCTTATTAAAATGAGAAACCTTTATTTTTATGAAAGTTATCATTGTATTGTAAAATAGCCACAAGGCGGAATATTGTACTTGTGAATTATGGTTTTTGATTGGTGGTTTCAATTCCATTGCTGAGGTGTTGCTAAAATTTTTATGGAAATGAAGATATTTAATGTCACTTTAAATGTTCGTTCTTCACTAATTGGGTAACAGTTCAATGTATAGTTTATAATGGCTGCTTTATTTAATTATTTCACATTTCGTTTCGGACAGAATCTCAATTGTTTCCTTCATTCCGTATCATTTGAGTGTGACAATAATAATTGTTCCTCATCATCGAAGTAAGACATCAACTGTTTTTTCATACCAAGTGTTCTTGATGATCCCACTAAAATAGAATTTTTCGAGACAAAAGAGCTTTTTTCCGAATGTAACACTCTGTACTTTTCACTGAACTTGTATTACTTTTACAATTGCCCATAATATTCAGGAATTATCATTAATAAACGAAATTGAACTGATTGTGAATGAAACATCTACTGAAAAAAATGCAAACCAAAATCATAAACACGAATTTAATTCTATTTCAATAAGTTTTCAAATCAAATTAGATGTTCGATATGTACCCCATTTTGACGAATACATTCTCGAACACGATAGTTAAATGATTCGGTCACTCTCTGGAGAACATTCGGCGTTATACTCCTAAATGCTTCTGTAATTCTCTCCATCATATTTTCCCTGGTTGTTGGAGGGTCTCTATATACCCTCTCTTTAACATACCCCCACAAAAAAAACAATTCATTCAAGTCCGGAGACCTAGGAGGCCATCTTACAGGACCTCCACGTCCTATCTAATTGCCCTCAAACCTATCATTTAAAAAATCGCGGGCATTGCCGCTGTAGTGTGCTGGTTCCCCATCGTGTTTGAACCACATATTGTTTTTTATGTTTTGGGGAACATTAATAATCAAAGGCTCCAGATCATGCTGCAAAAAATTTAAATTACTTTCGCCGTTCAAATGTTCTTGGAAAAAAAGGGTTCGATCACATAATCATCAATTTTACCACCCTAGACATTTAGAGACTAACGATGTTGGTGGTCAACAGTTCTCATGAAATGAGGATTTTGAGTATCATAATAATGAAAATTATGCCAGTTCACCAATCCATTCCTACGAAAGGTGGCCTCATCAGAGAAAAGTACCGCACTGAAAAAATTTGGTTGGTCTGCTATTTTATTTAAAGACCATCTACAAAAATCCAATCTCCGTCCAGGAGGGGCTCCAACTGTTGTGGAGTTGAACATGAAAAGGATGGAACTTTTCCCTCCTCAAAATTCTCGATACAGATGTCTGACTAATGCCCAAGTCTCGACTAACATCTCTTGTACTAACATGAGGATTCTCTACTGCGCTCAAAACAACCTGCATGCTATTCTCTTTATTGAGTACACGCTTAGCTCTCTCATTCTTCTCATATCCAACTTGTCCAGTTCTTTCGAACCTTTCCTTCAGTCTCTCGAATGCCTCTGTCCTGAGATGTCTACTGTTTCGGTAACGTTGGGAATAAATATGTGACGCCAACAAACAATTCCTCTCACCTTCTCCCAAACAATAAATCATATTAATTAACTCTTCTTGGGTAAAATTCAATAATATTTCCAATAATATTATGTAGTTCCCACTTACACTCACTGATATGACGTTGAAATTATCCAATTCAAAACGGTCAAATCTTGGGGCATTGTGAGTAAACCATAGAAATAAGTCTTTTATGGACACAGGTGGTTTAAACCACAAACTATCGAATAATATTTTCTATCTTCATGTGGTATGCCCATAGAAGTCATACTTAACTATATGGTTTAATCACAAGTTGGATATGAGAAGAATGAAAGAGCTAAGCGTGTACTCAATGAAGAGAATAGCATGCAGGTTGTTTTGAGCGCAGTAGACTTTTTGACATCTACTGAAGATTTCGAACTGAGTAATTTCGATTAAGTGAAGACTTAGCTCTGAGCACAACTGATAAAATCGCAAATTAATCCTTTCTTGTGAAGAAATTTCGATACACCTTGAGAGTTTTGATGTTTAAGTTTCATTGAACAGCAAAGAATCTAATTTTGTGTTGAAATTTGCATACTTCAATGTCTGAACTTTATCGACAGCATGTTTATTGCAAGAAATACCTAAACCTCAGACTAATTTTGAAATTATCTGGGAAATCTCCATCGAATTTTTGAGAAAAAAGGTATCGTTGTGAAGCTTATTTGAGAGGGAACAAAACACGTGATAAAGATACAGGGTGTTACATTGAGGCATTTGAGAACATTTGAAAAAACTTCAAAATTTCCGAAATTATAGATATTTTAATCAATTTAAAATCTACTGATAGTTTTTTATCATTTTTGGCCTAATGGGTACGCGAAGAAAATAATATTATAATGAATAACGAAGGTTATTGCTCTATAATAACGGACAAACTGATGCCTAAATTGGAACCCTAGGACTCGACCACAATAACTTTCAGTAAGATGGCTTCAAATGCTACACTGCCTGTGGAATCATATTTTAATGCCAGAACTATGATACAGGTTCATTTCGGGCTTCGGAACAATAATTTGCTGCTCAGATCATGGGACATCGCCATCATAGATATCTTTGTTTGGCTAAAGTCACATGAATGAAACAGCAATGATTGAGATATTGGAAGCCAACACAATGCAAGTCGTAAGAGAAATACCTCCAGAAATATTAAAGCGGTACATTGAAGGCAGCCCATGAAAATATTAAAAATTTTTCTCTCCATTTGCCTCTACTTGAATCATCCCTTATAGATACCACTATGTTCAAAAACAGCAAACATAGCTATGTTTCTAGTATGTATACCAGACGCTAAAGAACTGAATGGTCCACCTTGAGGTGACGTATTAGAGGAATACCGACTGGTTACACTTTATCTTCCTGTATTTCTTGTATAGTATTAGTATATTCAGTACCTAGGTTACAATGAAAAAATCTATAGAATTGAATAATTTCAATTTTACCGAGTAACAGACTGTATTTTCTCCACGACTGCAAGTATAAATCAAATAACAAAATTAAATCTGAAAATCAATAAATCAAGTTATTTATTGAGAGATTTGTACTTACATTTCATCAATATTAACATTTTTAGTATGTGAACAATTATTTGAATCAACTATTGGTGCTTTGGACACATTTTCAGTTATATCGAGCCCAATTATTCGTTATTATAAAAATCACCCGTGAGTGTAAACTGTTTCAGTTTTACAGATTTTATATAGGTATTTGCAATATGCATTGTAGAACCGAAATCTTTAATGTCGGAAATTTTAATGTAATGATTTCTAGCGACAAGCTCTTAGAAAACTAATGACAAAGACGACCCACAAATAAAACCAAATTTGATTGAAATTATTATTTAAATCATGATTCTTTACCTTTGCAGCTAAATATATCACATCCGGAAAACTTCCTCAATGGTGTTCAACACTTTCTTCTGTAAAAATCTATGATTCCTTAGCTGTATAGTTTTTATAAGATCGTTTTGAGGAAGATTAGAAATTTTCATATTTTGATATATCGATATCGTGTATCACATTTATTGTTTCTCTTAGAATTGAAAACATTTTCAATAAAATTAAGGATTTCCATTTAAATAGGTCACCAATTAATGGAAAAAAAACGTCTTGAAATCAAATGGAGTTCGTTTTCTTTTCCTTTTGCCAATCTCGGAACAGTGCATATAACTTTTTCACATTGTGATTTTTGATGCAGCAGATTCTCGATAATATTATTTGTATATTTTGTAATTTCAGGTGAAATATTTTCTAGTTGGATATCAAATGCACTCGAGGTTCCACTCATAATCTCATTTAAAGAATAGATTTTTGGGATATAATTATTATGATCTTATTTACATCTGACACTGACGCTGTTTTGAAATTAATGGCAATCGATAATGTTTGGTTCAATTACGGAATATTCCTTCCGTATCGGGTAACAGAATGAAAATACATGAAAACCACATACGAGTCAAGTTCTTTAGAATAATTATTCAAACTCAACAGTCAGAATGTTTTAATTCTATCATTAAAAACGACTTTAGAATTATTACATTTAGTCATGGTCGTGGAGAAAGTTAATTATACTATCGCTGTTTTGTTTCAAACATCGTGAAAAAGAGCTAAATTGTCACGTGATTAAAACAATTCTGTTTTGCTTAGTCACTATTTTTCTTATGGTAAATGGAACAGTATCAAAATCTGAATTACTATTATTCTTCAATGGTAGCGTATCTAATCTGCATGACTATTTTAGCATAAATTTTACAAGACCAGTTTTCATATGAATAACCTTGTAAATCAATCAAATTTTAGTATTTTCGGTATGTTTTCATTTATGGGTGCCTTCCATAACGTATGAGAGGTTTTTATATCTGTGTCGATCATTAGATTTTGGTAGCATGAGTTCTTTTGCTTCGTGACTTCGTTCTTGGTTGAGGTATTCAGTTATCATTGGGCTTGTTGCCATTATTGAGAGCTATTTGGATCATGAAACAAAATTCTTCAGCAAAATTATCGGATGTTGAAGAAACATTCAGTTATCTGTGGACTATACGATCATGCCTTGGAAAGCTCCCATTTTATGTTGATCAAGATGAAACGACGTTTTATGAATTACGATGTCCGTACAAGACTGATTATAAAACATGAAGAAATCATGCCTTGATTTAATTTAATGCAGTAAAAGTTGATTCAAAAAAGTTGGTTGCATCATTTTCTATAATTTCGGTATTGAAATTCATTTCTAGTTGAATTGAATTTATAAACTTTTCATAGATATTAGATGACGGTCCGTACCAGTAAAACCGACAATGATATAATATACATACCAAATCCAATAAAAAAACTGGTTCGCTAAAGGGTAGTTATGTATTGTAGTTTCTAAGATATGTACAGAAATGTCTGATAATAAGGGGCTTAGTATATTTCCCTTAGTAAGGCCCTCAATCGTTCGGAAAATGAAGTCGCATAACGAGTTATTTTGTCTTACTGGCGTTTCTTAAAACAACAATATTCCGTGTTGAAGGTAATTTCGCGAAATTAGAAGATTTATTTTTCGTATATTGTCTGAGTACATATAGAATTTCTATAGAACTGAGATATATTAATTGCAGGTGGTGAAATATAAGAAACAACTGTTCCAAGAGGGCATCCCATTTTATGATGTTTAACGATTGACAACAATTGGGGAGCTTGTGGGTTATTTACTATTAGTTTGATTTTAATCTATTGAAATGAGTTAAGAGATTCTTAGTCACCGACTAAAGCCAATATATGCAATATGGATCTCGTATCGGACCACTAACCAAAACTCCGATTTTTCTAGTTTTCCGGAAGAAGTACCTAATTAAAATATTAAATAGATATGTTCTCCAAGAAATGCCTTTGGTTTACATGGATACTATGCGACATTACATTATAGCTCGAAAACGTTTTGGTAAGATTCTGCCCTCCAGTGCACCCTACTCAAAAAACAAATACTGCATAAAGCCAGGATTTTTAACGTTATCTTATTCAGCAGATATAGATAGTGCTGTCTATTAAATTTCTTTTTCATAAAACTGAATTTGAATAGAACAAAAATAGCTACAAAAGAAGGAGAATATACCTTCACAAAATATCGTAAATGGAACTTGGTTTTTTATAAAACTGAGGTCATTAACTACTTTGAAGTGAATATTTGCGATCTATAGAAATCATTCAGTATATACCAAATTTGTGTGATTCTTTGCGACAATGATCAAGTGGGGAAATATCTGTTCTTAACTTCAAAACATCTAGGTTTAGCACGATCCCCGTATTTCGATTGTTATTTTTGGATAGTAAACAGTGTAGACATTAGATCTGCAAGCCGCGATAAGTGGTTATACACGACTTGGTCTTTTATTCATAGGCATCTTATATAGTCTGATCAGTCACCAGTGGCAGTACCATCAAAATTTAAGCAATATCCAGCCATTTCAGCTAAATTGAAGAAGAGAATTGATATTGACTCTGATTTCCCACGTGGCTAAGAGACAAATCGTGAACTTCTCAATCAAAAGGAGTTACACAACTCAGCAAGGAATATGAATTTGTTGAAAAAGTCTTTTGAAATTGTCTGATTGTTTGATAGAAATAATGTGCTTACACCAGATACAAACAGTTAAGTTAATTATAATACCATGCTTTCCACTAAAGAAATATTATTTAATAGTTTCTAATAATAGTGAAGGTCTTACGCAAAAGATGTGTTCACAAAGATATAGACCAAGTGATTAGCGCCTCCTTATTGTTAGGGGTAATAGAAGTTGATAGTAACTACAGGTACTCAAAAGAAGATACAGTTAAGATATCCACAACTTTTTCTAGCTTCTCCAATCTGAGCAAAATACAGACGTTTCTTTGAAAACGTCTACGAAACGTTGGAAAAGCAGATAGTAGCCTTGAAAGAAAAATAAATCTCCAGACAACAATTCATCTATATGTGAACACATTGAATTCACGAAACATATAATAACGAAAGATAATCAAAATTCTTCATTATCGAGACAGATAAAATGGAATCTGTTGGAATCTTTGGTCTCAGTAAATGTTTTAAAAACCCAAATGAAATTACGCCTAATAGCCAGCTAGACTACTCTTACCTTTCCTTTACTCAACATTATGATTGGTAAATATTCTATTTAAGTAGTTCCAGATCAATAGATAAGTCACTCAAAATGACCAGACCGGTTGTGTTTTGAGAGAAACAATCAGTGGAAAGTATAACATATCTTTGTATTTCATTAGGTTTTCGAAGTGTTGCGATAAATTTTTTCTTAACACCAATAATTCTTCTAGCTGCTAAACAGAAACATTTAAATTCGCCCGCTTGGTATACGGGAGCGCTAGACAGTGTTCAGTCTATTTCACCAGATTGTTGAACAGCTATTGACTTCACATTTATAGGTATCAATGTCTATTTTCATCGTACGCAGGAGGTTGTGATCACAGATTTGATCGTGATTCGGTTTCCTCACATTCCTTTGACTTGAATACCATTGAACTAGCTTTTCGTCACTAGCAACCACAACCAGAAAAGGTACAGAAGTAGGTAGAGCTACTTCCATTATCATGGGCTGAAATTTTGAAAGAAAGCATAGACATCATCCTCCATTGTACTTCAGAAAAAATGGGTAGGATAATAAATTAATTCTCTTTTATTTAGATGTCATCATTTGTTTCATAACTCGATATTATTGACATTATCAATTTCCACCAATATACAAAAATACAGTATATTGAATTGGACGTTTATCTTGTGAGTCATTCCTCAACCACACGCTTTCTTGTTAACAATATTTCATAATTATTTTATGAAAGATATCTAAGTTCATATTTAACCAAAAGCAAATTAATTTTATAATTAGATCCAATTATTTCATTATCACTTTCCTTTTGAAATTATCATTACAATTAGTCCTCATATATTGCTCTCAATCATTCGATTTATTGCTAAATATTATATTTTATTGGAAGAGTAACATTCAATTCGACAACGTCACTTTTAGATCAAAGAAGTGAAATGTGCCTGAGAGTAGCGCCGGAAGCGGATTATGATTAATACCTTAACGTCAATTTCCAGTATAAAGCACGTATAGATTCCCTTTATATATTTTATCAAAATAATCCCCACAAATCAAAGGAATCGTAACCTATATTTCCGTTATATTTCATCTGGTTCTAATTAAATAACATCCCAATTTGAAATATAGCGTTTGTTGCGTTTTTTGATGGGGGCCATTCGTAAGACTTCTGCTTCCGACGTGTCTATTCATCAGGTTATTAGATTTGCTATAGAGAAATGCTCTAGGAGAAATAAATTCGGTTGGCTTCGGAGATAATAAAATGATTTTCGTATATAGGCTCATATTTTGCCCTATTCAGAGAGACGCTAACAAATACAGGAAAATAAAAATTATTCAATATAGATAAAGGAAATATTTCATCAATGTTGATACTTGCTATTGTGGTCTACGAAATATTAGGTTTCTCGATCATTTAAACTTGATAATAATCAAGAGTAATTGAATATTTGCCTAACTTTCTCATAAAATGATCGAGTACCTCAAAAATACGAATTATTGCAGAGGTATTGATAATCGTGTCAAATTATAGTTGAATATTAGCGTTTTCGTTTGGGCAAGGCCAGCAGTATTATTGTAAGAAAATTGATATGACCATCAACGAACTATCAATTAATTTTAATTCTACTTACTTTTTAAGTATGTATAGGGTGGAAAGATTTCGACGTCTCAGTACTGCAGATATGAGAAATATAGTGAAAAAATGTTCATTTTGCGTGGGGAATTCAATGCCGAATGCAAACTCATGCTAGCTTTCTTCGTTTCCAAGTTAATCGCAAATTTTGAAAATTTTCGGTATCAGGAAAGAGCTAAATTAATTATTTCAAGGACAATCCACATGCATTATTTGATGTGTTCTCATCAAGTTACAACTATTCTATGATTACATTATTTTTTGTCTTAACAAAGCGACCATGCCGTACGAAAACTTAAAATTCATATCGACCTTGACGTTTAATATCAATATGGCGATGTGGGTTTACATCTGACCACCAATAATTATTTTCTCACTGAATATTCCATCACTGTCGACGTGAACTTCTTCAGTCTGCATTATTTTCTGGAAAAACTTCGGACTTTCACATTTTGGCTGAAACCAATCGTAAAAATCGTCGACGTTTGAAATCTCCTGTCTGCAATATCTAGATTATTCTCATTTTATACACTTCCTGTTACATCAACTGTTGCGTCTTCTACACTTACCACTTCATATTATTATATCCTTTAAATGTTGAATGTACCATGATTCATGGGTTTTTCCCTCAATTCATCGAATATACTCTTATGTAGTTGTCACTTCTCAAACGAGACTTGTGTAAAAAAATGAGTGGACATGTGATATATATCTGACAATGAAAAAATAATTCTATACAAAGTTGCGTTTGGTTGATATAAAAAAATAAAAGTTTTCATTTTGATTTGAGTCAAAGAAGGTCTGGAGAATAACCAAACGTTTTTTTGCATAACTTCAAAGCAATTGAGATAACTACACTCCAATAATTTGGAATATTTTCAGTTTTGAATAACTCGAAAACGGAAAAGGCAATTTGAATCTCTTTGCAGCTATTAATTCCTCAAGCAAAGTTAACACGGAGATAGGTCGGAGTAATTTTTCTGTTTTCACAATATTTCACGAAGCAGCAGTACCAAAACGTCGAAATTTGTCCATCCTTTACTTCTTCTGAAGTTATAATCGTGGCGGTAACAAACCCAACGTTCTTTTTCAAATGGCATATCTCAACTTACACTTCGTAAAAAAACAAGAAGAATATATTGGACTATTTATGTTCATCAAACACTTGATGACTTGAATCTAATGGCGATAAATCCGGTGATCGAGGCCATTGAAGTGGTCATTTTCCTCCAATCTACTGGAGAAAAATTAGAATTCACATCGGCGTACCTTCAGGACATATGTGGAGGTGCTCTAACTTGTTGAAATCACTTTTTCTTGTCGAAAATGTCGAGTAATTCTGGGTCTGTTTAAAAACAAGATGATTGAAGCTAGAATTAAATATTATTCTATAAAAGTTGGTAAACTTTCTTCAGTGACTTGCCATTGAAGAGTTGGAGAGTTTCAGACTCATTTCTTGATCGCTAATTATTCTAATCTAATATTGAAAATGGATATTCATAATGCCAAGAAGATTCACTTCAGTGCCGTAATATTGTACCTTGATTTCAGTATTAGTGCCTCGGCTATTCAATGGAAAATTCGGATGCATTTCTAGTTTGAGTTCTGATAAGTCATTATAACCATCCTTCGTAATAATTTTCATTCTATCCGATTTGGTCAGATTCGTAATTCAAGAAGAACAATTAACACTTTAACTACACAGTAAAAACATTTATTTGCAAATTTACCATATAGTGACATTCAAAATAAACGATACTACGCCATCAATTTGTTCACCTGATCTTTTTGCCATAGATGACAATTTTGTAATTCTGGACTAGTTCAGTGGCAAGAATTAATGCCTTAAAGTTCATGTACTGAAAAATTTTTATAATATGGAATCATAAGACGAAGTTGTGAAATAATGCTAATAATAAAATGAATAAAAATACAATTTTTTCCCAAATTTTAATTCATTCAACTATATAGTTTCCTTATAGAGCGGAACGATCTTTCTGATGCTTCCCTACCGTTGTTGTGCCTTTCTTGTAGAACGATCGATCTTCGGTCTCAGAATGCGCATTAGTTTCGGCAATAGAATCTTAGTCTAAGCCAAATCTGTTTCTTTGAAGCATCTTTTTCAAATCAGCAGATCCAGTAATCAAAGGGTACCTGATCTAGAGAATAGGGTTTGTGCAGCAATAAGCCCAAGCAAAAATCGTTGATTTTCAACGGCTTGTGGATAAAAGGCTATATAATAGTCACTGTTGATCGTCTGGCCTTTCTTCAGATAGAGTATGGAACACATTCTATGCGTATTCCAAAATACAGACACCCAAACCTTACTTGCCGATTGATGGGATTTTGGACGCTTTGGACGGTTTTTGTTCTCTGCTCTGCACTCAGCAGCTGCTCAATTCAACTCTGGTGTGTATCGGTGGATCCATGTTTTACACGTGGTTACAAATCAAAGCAAAAACCCTTTGTGTTTCCCGTCATGAGTTCCAGACAATGCTCAAGTTCGTCAATTCGTTGATGCTTTCGTTCCATTGTGCACAAACGTGGCACCCACTTCGGAAAAACTTTTTTCTCACCTAAGTTTTCGTGATAGCTTAAGGATGTCAGCTTTAAGGATGTCAGCTAATTCCTGCAATATCAGCTTGCGATCACCCTCAGCAATTTTCAACACTTTTTCGACATTTGCTGGCATAAATATCTCTTCTAGCGTTCCAGAATGTCCTGTATTTTTGGTCGTCATATCACACATATCGTCATATACCTCAGTATAGCATCGGCAAATGGTTGTTCCCGAGCGGAAATTTTTCCAGTAATACATTTCATGCTGTTTCTAGAGTTGTATAGTATTTTTGACCATCAGATATCAGCATTTTATTAAGGTACGAAACTGGTGATTCTTTGTTCACAAATGTAGCAATACTTCAACTTCAATATCACCAAACTACTGATGAAAATGTCATGAAATTTTGATACGTTCCTTTCAGCGGTAGTTACTATCAGAAACAAGAGCCTAATAGTTGATCGATGAAGCCTGAACTACGGGATAGTTGATAGTCATAATGAATTGTAAAATAAAACAAGTTACTATGTTTCAACGATCACTAAATTATTGATGTGAAGAATAAAAAATTACATTGGTTGGACCGGTTTCGGACATACGTCCATTATCAACAACAAGCTAATGAAAACTGAATACTTATGTACAATACCGGAACTAACATCCATACAATGCTAGTGGAGGTCACAATAAGTTGAATAATGGTGATTCAAAAAAATTGAGTTTATAAGATTTATAACAAGAATGAAGAAATTTTAGCTGTTGAATTTCTGGAAAAGAATAACATTCATTCAGACAATGTGCAGCTGAAGCTGAATCATATTTCTAATGTAGGAATAACCGGAAGTGTTCCTTGTATCTAGCCTTGAAAAAGAGTCCTGTATGACCTATATAAAAGGAATTGCACAATAGCCTCCTAAGCATTTCTGGTGCCTTCTAATCATTAGCTATAGGACTTTCTGACCTATGTTTCATATCTCACACTTATATCGCAGACGATATTTCAAGCTTATGGTCCCTATTTCATATATAAACATGAAAGTTTATTACCGTATTTCAAAATTCAATCTAGGTTTAGGAAAACCTGAAAATGAAAAGTCTGCAATTTATTATTGCAAAGTAAAATCAAATTAATTATTCCACATAATTCATTATTGAGCAATATATCTGAAACCAAAACAGAGTGAAGAACATGGAGAGGGCGACCAAGTACACCGCATCCAGGAAATCATGGAATAGAATTTTTTTGCATCGTTAAACTGAGGCAAGAGAGAGGAACGAACGACTTCAATGACAAGGCTTAGCCTTTAGAACGAAAAGGAAGTAAAATAGATTTTATACTTTCCACAATTTAATTTTCACAAACACGAACAGTTTAGGACGTCAAGTCATTTTCAAGTGGTCAAATACAAGAAACGAACTTACTTATATTACTAGCCTAATTACAAATTGAGTAGTGTATAGATATTAATGTCTAGCTGGCTATTAAAGGTGATTTCACTTCGGTTTTTACAAAGTTTGTTGATTTTCAAACATTCCAACAGATTCATTTTCTTTTGTCAAAATTATGAAGAATTATTAATTAATTAATGTTATTGAATGTTTTGTGGTTTTTATATGCTCACATATTGGCGAATTGGATAAGTGAACTTTGAATCTGATTTCGAAATACCTACTAGTCTGCCCACAATAAGATACCGTATACTCTTTGCGAACAATTTTGTAAACTCCTGTTTCTCTGAATTTATCTTTTCTTTTGTTCAGAATGGAATAATAATTTGCTCAAGCTCAATCCACTTGGGAAAGAGGTGGTTATTTTTAATTTGGAAAAATAGTTGCTCAATTTATTGGATAGCAAACCAGCATAGTTGAAACTAGCGAATCTATTATGGAATACAATAATTTTGTTTTTTTCTTTACGTTGGATAATTTCGTCCATGAAACCAGAGGAATTTTGTTACTGAAGGCAATTTTTCTGATAGTATGCATTTCATTTTTGAAGATCGTCGGTGAATGGAATGGAAAAAGCCCTATAGATCATTGTACTATAAGCTGCTAATTTGGAGTTTAGTCCATGGGAATAGTTGAATCTATGAAGGTTTCTTTTCTGTAATTGTTAGAAATGACATTATTAGTAGATTTTGTGATTGTCAGGTCTGAGGATTTTATTGAGTGAGTAATTTCTATTTCTCCTGTAAACTTAATGTTGGTATGAACTTCATTCAGAAATTGCAGAAATTTATCAATTTGCTTGTTTGATCCATGGAAACCTACAACAATACGTACTAGAACTCTATATATTTTCTTGTGGTGGTTTTTTAATATTACTGTTCTTCCTATGTTATCCATGAATATATCGGCTGAAAGGAGGCTAACGGGTGATGCTATGGGAAGTCCTGATATTTGTAGGTAAAATATTGATTGAAATATAAAATAATTTTAAGGTAGGCAGGTTTTGAGAAAGTAACAAAACTCATCAGCAAACATGTGGCAGCGTTCAACTTTTGGTAAAAAATTTTCTGACTACCGGAGGGCATTCATCAGTTGGAATATTTAGATGCATGTTCTTTTTATCAAATGCCTAGATTTCTGTACAAGATCAATGAGTTCAATAAATTTCTGATATAACAACTTTGTTAATTCACCTGAAGGTGTGAAATCGTGGAAAATGTAAAATATCTTTCACTTCATCTTCGTTGAAAATGAATTTCCATCAAATAAATAAATTTTAAACCTTAGCCTTCAGAATACGATAATGATTAGGAGATAGCGCTTCATTACTTTAGAGTAAGTTACAACAACCAATCTCAAAACCGAAAAATTTATCAGAATAGAGCAATTTCTTGACCAGCAAAATGTCCCAATTTGAACCAGTTGGATCAATATCTCCTTAGTGTCACACAGAAAGTCCAAGCACCGCAAAAATTTCAACTCTGATAAGAATTTGCCACCTTTTCTATGTCAAGAATGACTATTTTTTTGGGAAAACGCTGAAAAACAATATTTTCTGATTCGGGGGGTACCAATTTCTGAATTGGTTCGGTGCGTGTTGAATCAATACCCTACCATAGGCATCACCTTAGTCGAAATTGATTTCAGGAAAAGCGGGTCGAGTGGCATATTTTGAGAATGGTGCTTTAATTCTCTATTCTAAAATAGAATCTCCATAAACATTTGATATCATACAGACAGTTGAAGCACAACGAAAATTGATAAAACTCAAATTTAATATTTTTTTGAGCATTAAGGTCGAAATAACTTCCTCCTACCCCCATACATTAATACAAACGGTAATCATATTCTCTTCTAACATTTCGAAAACATTCTGCTGTCAATAGTCTGCATTCGGTGACGATTCTTCTCATCAGCTCTTCTAAGTTTTCAGGTTGTTTGATATAAACTCTCGATTTAAGATGACCGCATAGGAAATAATTTAAAGGACTCAAATCAGTCGACCTGGCCACTCAACTATTCATCTTCTGCCAATCCAACGACCTGGAAAATGTGTATCAAATTTTGTCGCACAAGTACATCGAAATGTGCAGGAGCAACCTCTTGCTGAAAATATTGCCCAAACATTCAATTTCTGAGTCGCTTGAGTGTATGTCTGTGTGAACTAATGGGAATTATGGGTATTCACTTCACCATTAGTGAAAAATAGGTATTATACTAAATATGTGGCTACCCTTTAAATTTCATAAACTTGCCAACAGCGATTAGGATCGTCTTCGTGCATTTCATGAACTGGTTTCAATTTATAAGGCTAGAATTGGTGATGTTTCACGATCCCGAAGAATGTTGATGTTGATACATCGGACACAGAGACACGTGATAATTTTCTGATGTAAGAAGTGTTTTCCATTTGTAATGGCCCCAGTTGTTTTGTTCCATATAGGCCGATGTTATTTATCTAATAAACGACAATTGCGCACAAAAATATTGCAAAAATAAGAGACAAATGTGAAACATATCTATCCTTAACATATGTTTGAGATATAAAAAATTGAGCGTGTTTCATTGAATTGATGTAGGATGAGATCATTATGAGAACTTAATTTAATTTTAAGCGTTGTCAAATTTTCGTTGGAAAACATTCTTATGTTGTGTTTGGACTATTTGTATGATATTCAACGTCAATGAGAATAAAATTCTGGAATAGAAAAATAGAAGACCTCTTCATAGGTCACACGATCCATTCCTTTATTGATGAATTCCAATTTCGCAGCTGTCCGGGGTTGGAAGTTGATCTCACATGCTTCGAAAGAGCTCAGAAATTGGTCCTCCTTCAATAAAAAATTGACGGATCTCACCATTTTACGCTAAAATCAATCTTTCTCAACATATAGAAAGTAGATATTTTTTGTTGGAATAAAAACTTTTGTTGTGTTTGGACTTTCTGTATGACATTAAATGTTCATGAAGATACTATTTTTCTATATTATTAAGGGACCCTTTTATTGATGTGTCATTCGACCCACTTTCCGTATAATGGATTTTGACTAAGGTGCTACTGACGATAGAGGATTGATTTTACATATTCCGAACCAACTCGTAAATTGGCTCAGGGTTCGCCACCAAAATCAGATCATCTTGAGACAGAGAAGGAATACACTGTAGTAGATCTATCCATATTTCTCACCAATCAGTCTGTATACTATGTTTTCGTGAGAATTCAGTATTATATTCAACCTCTAATTTTTTCTATACCAAAAGCTAATTGGATCGTCAAACCGATTTGTTCATTGTTACCTTTATATCTTCGATTTATCAATATAAACTGGAAAAATATAAATTATATTGAATAACAAAACAGATTTTAACGTTTAGATAACCTAATTCATATAGACAGAAAAGTTATAACAAAGAATGTGGACTGAATTTAAATCGGGCAAATCTGAATTACTCACCAAATGATCTTTAGATTCAGTCTTATGCGTAAACACGTAGAAATACGAATGTCGATTAACCATTGAATGAAATAATCCCATCTTGAGAATCGGTGCTACAGTCCTGGCGTCGGATAAAATATCCAAAAGGGAATCTCTTACTACTCCTGCTGTATTAGTTACGGTGCTTGAGTAGGCTTCGTCGTCCATTATAAAGATGTTTCCGGTGTATTCCTCCAGAATTGTAGATACGCACAACTCAGGCTTAGTTTCGCAAGTAAATCGGAGGTAATTTCTTAGTTCTTGGTCCCTCTCCTTCTGTAACATGCCGTAAGTGAGGGCTATGGGGCCGAGAAAATTAATGCTTTCCACTTCTGTAACGCCGTACATCATGTCAAAACTGCAAGGAAGAACGGTTAAATGTAATCTCAGAGCGAAAGTAGGCGGCGTGATATATGTAAATAATTGTTTGAACATATATCTCTAGTATAGAAAAATATACACACATGATTATCTTCTTATTTTTACAATCTATAAAAAAACATTGGAGGAAACGGTTGTACGAAAAGATTGAGATAGAAATGACATTTACGTATGAACTGTGTTCACTAAACTTATACGTCTCGTGAACTCCTACTAGGCCAATTAAGGAATCGTAGGTGTTTCTATTTTGTTGACACTGTTGATATATTTCGTGAAAGAAAAAAACACAATAGGTCCGTGAAATTGTGACGCGAGAGACGTAGCTGTCTGAGACTCGCGGAGTATGCGACTATTTTTTGCGTACACTAGATATGAATTGTAGGACTTGAGAAGATTGTTGAACACTTTAATATATCTTAGTTCATTTAAATAATGCAAAACACCGACTATACAAAAACTGGGTAAATGGTTTTGAGCAAAATTCAGTGACTTCCCAAAGAGTGGGAAGATATTTTTAAATACAAATTATTGGTTATTACACAAATGTTGGGGATAGTGATAACATATCATTGGTCGGCAATGACCTTTCGAAGGTTCTGGTTTTCCTCCGAATGGAGTTAGGGACTATCCCAAGAAATTAACAATAAATACATCATGTCGGTCTCTATTTCATATTTTATGCGATGTAACTAATAACCCAGATCAACTCAAATGAAAGACCGATTTCTTTTGAATACATAGTACACTCCATGTTCAGAGGGTCAGTTTACGATAGGCTAAGTAAACAATCATAAAGAATTCATCTTGTTCATCACTCAAGATTCGGATTCATAGAAATTATTGAACAGATGGGTTAATAAATTAATAAATGGAGTTACCAGAATTGCAATAAATCAGGTGTGCGACCATTGAGATATTCGTGAGATGATGTACAGAGCTGTACTTAAATAATAAATAGTTTTCAATACTAAACAATTTCAATAGTCTGTATTGAACAAACTGTATAAATAGTTTTCAAACATATTATTTCAGATTATCTGGAAAAGACCCGTTGTGTAAATAGCCACGCTCTTTGTCCACGGTTCTCATCTACGGTTCCAAATTGGTAATACCACATTGTTTCGATATTGGCCTCGATTGCTTCCAATGCACTCGTTCATTTCCAGTTCGAATACGGTATATCTTCATGAAAATTAATTCTGTTAGTATTTCATCTGCTTCAGAAATGGTATTTTCTTAGCTTATACCTCTTAGCGCAAGAAATACATAGTTTTCCGAGCTTTGTCTTGGCGTTTTCCATTCGAAGTGATATGTATGCTTTTTACTGTCAGCATATTTTCTTCTGTGTTATTGTGCTCATAATAGTTGAAAAATTTTGTCAACAATTTGGGAAATAAAATATGATTCTTTCATAATTGATTACTTTACGTGGGAGGAATATATGGATTTAATTATTTTTCACGATAATTTCCAATCTGATGTAACTAATTTTCGCAATCTCATCATTTTTTATGCTATTCCACTTACAAATATGAAGAAAATTTCAATGTTGGCTTTTCGAGCAATGATCTACGATATTTTCTGGCTTATCATACCGCGTAGTATATAACATATGACGTTTATAGTTTTTCCGCCATCATTTTCATTCTAAACAATAAGCATGATTTTCTCTGTTAAAATGTTTTCTATAATACTCTGCCAACTCTAGAGTAGGAGTTTTCAATGTCATCCATTTCAGAAATGAACCACGAATTTTCTGAGTTTTTTTCTACTGCAAGGGAAATATCGAATATCATTTACATCACTTAGAATGGAAATTATGGCGGAAAAACTATGAACTTCAAGTATTCTTCGTACGTGAGTAATGAAGCAAAAAATTCGTGGCTCATTTCCCGAACAGTTGGCATTGAAAATTCTTTCTCTGTAGTGGACAGAATAATATGGAAAACAATATCTTGATAGCGAAAATCATGCACATTACTTAGTATAGAAATTATGGCTGAAACACTTTGAACATCATATATTTCTCTCACTATTAAATCTTGAAAATTCATGGTTCATTTTCCAAATGAGTGACAATAACATTCCTTTTTCTGGAGCAGATCGATTTAAAGAATCATGCACAGCACTTAGAATGGAAATTATTGCGGTAAAAAAAAATTAACTATACAGGGATATCCCCCGGGACCGTCCGTTACAAACTTTTTGAGTTCCAATTACAATTTCAAGCTGAAATTTAATACGCGGCCATAACTAGCGATTTTCCATTGGAGAGAAATATTTTCGAAGTGATACCATTTCGGGTTATACCGGAAGTGGGTCATCACTTTGTGATTTCAACTGGCAATCTACCTTTTTTATTATACATCTAGAACCGACATTTGAGCAAGGCATAAAATATCCAACTTGTTGGCACTTATCTGTCGAACCTTTTGACAGATTTAATTATTTTTGTTATAAACTCGATTTTTGAGGAACATTTAAAGAAATTGTAGCTCGTAGATTTTTTCCACCACAGACACAATTTTTACTTGGGTGGAAAGAAGAAGGATCAAGGAATTTTCCAAATTTGGCGCCTATGACTAAGACAAAATTTCGAAGGATAAGGAGCAATTTTCTACAATTTGGAGGAACTAAATACATAGAAACTAGAAAAAACCAATTCTCGAGGACGACGACAATCCAAATACGCTGGCATATTTTCGTGCCAATCCACCTGCGTCCAGCATCATTGGATATTGGATTGAGTTATACTTCCATTCAAAGGATCCTGAAGAAACATAACATGCACCCGTATTCTTTTATCAGACTACAAAAATTGAAACCAACTGACCTTCCCAAGCGACTAAATTTTTGTGAAAATTTATTAATTCAGCTTCAAGAAGATGAAACATTTCTGCAAAAAATTATATCGTCTGATGAAGCCAAGTTCAATAAAAGTGGAATAACCAACAGGAGAAATCGACATTTTTGGGCCACAGAAAATCCTCATTTCATTGAGGTTATTGACTTCCAAAATAACTTCAGCGTGATTGTTTTTGCAATTTTAATGAATGATTTGTTGGCTTATCACATTCATGAGAAAAATCTTAATGGACAAAGATACCTGGAAATCTTGAGAGGAACACTAGCAAATTGTTTAGATGGATTACCCCTTAACATTCTGAAGGAATTGCTATTACCTAATGGATGGTGCACCAGCACATAAAACACGAGATGTAGATCGCGGCTAACAAAAATGTTCGAGGATAGATGAAAGGGTAATCAAGGACCAAATTCATGGCCTCCGCGTTCTCCGGACCTGACGCCCCTTAATTTTTATTTATGGGGCGAAATCAAGAGTGAAGTGTATCTTATTCCTGTAAGAAGTTAAGAAGAATTACTAGAGCGCATTCATAATGCTTTTCGTAATATTGATCTCGAGGAAACTAGGAGGGTAACTCATCTTGTTCGTATACGAGCTGTCAAGTGTACCGAGCAAAATGGGGACCATATTGAATATTTATTCAGATCGTAAATTAGTTTTCTCCTATGCTGTTTGCTATGATTTATTCGTATTAATGTAATTACCTTCGATGATTGGTTTTCGCTTAGTTCCTACTATTTTTATTCATCCGAATTGTAGAAAATTGCTTCTAATGCTTCGAAATTTTATTATACTCATAGACGGTAAATTTGGAAATTGGTTATTGAATTGCCTGCAATTTCTTCTAATTTTTATTTGACATTCTAAAATGAATTAAAAAAGATTAAATATATTTTCGTTTGAATAACCAGTGGTTTTGTTCCAACTGTGTTGTATATTTTGGATATTTTCAATCTGAAATAACGACAATTCCTGTTGAAATATCAAATTCGAATGAACGAAGTGACAAGTACATTAATTTTAGGCACCTGTCAGGTGAGCGTAGCCAATTCAGCTACTTGATTCAAATATTTCGAAGCATTCTCTGTTAGTTCTGGCAAAATCATCAAAATTCAATATATTCCCAAATTATTTCGGAGCTATAAGAGATGGGTATAGTACATGCTTATACAATTCCATCTGAAATTTGACGCTTCATTTGATGGCGATATAAAAATTGGCAAGTGCCATTAGAAAAGATTGAGTTATTGCTGTTTGAAAAAGGCCAAACAGAAAAAATCATACAAAACAACGCAATAAACATTTGACATCTGTAGACTGGTTAAAAAATTCCTTGATCCTTCTACCATCCACCCAAGCAAAAATTGTGTCTGTGGTGCAAAAGATCTACGAGCTACAATTTTGTTAAATGTTCCTCAAAAATCGAGTTTATAACTAAAATAATTAAATATGTCAAAAGTTTCGACAGATAAGTGACAACTTGGGTATTTTAAGCCTTGCTCAAATTTCGGTTCTAGATGTATAATAAAAAAGGTAGATTGCCAGTTGAAATCACAAAGTGATGACCCACTTCCGGTATAACCCGAAATGGTATCATTTTGAAAATATTTCACTACAATTGGAAATCGCTAGTTATGGCCGCGTATTAAATTTCAGCTTGATATTGTAATTGGAACTTAAAAAGTTTTTAACGGACGGTCCCGGTGGATGTCCCTGCATATGGTTCAATTCCCAGATAAGTGATATTGACAATTAATTTCTTCAAGTGGATAGAATACCAAAGAGAACCATGTATAGCGTGCAAAAACCATGCACATCACTTAAAATGAAAATCATCGCGGAAAAACTATAAATTTCATTTGTTCCTACTACGCAGTAAAATAAACGAAATAAATCGTAGATCATTTTTGGAATGTGCGTCATTGAAATCTGTTTCATTTCTGTAAGTAATATAACATGGAAAAAATAGTTTTATGAGAAAAATCGAGCACATCACTTGGATTGGAAATTATCGCGGAAAAACACTTTAAGCCATATAATCATCTCAAGTGGAGAGAAGGATTTTTAAAATTCATAGTTCATTTCACAAATCTGTGACATTGAAAGTTTCTTTAACTATAGTGAGCAAAATAACACTGAAAGAATATTCTGACAGTAAAAAGTATGTACATCACGTCGAATGGAAAACAAGAAGGAAAACTCAGAAAACTGCATATTTATTGTGCTGAACCATATGAAATGCAACTTCAATAAATCGTTTACTATTCAAAAAAATTAGACATTTTAAAAAAGAAACACCGTAATCGAACGGAAAATTAGTGATGGGATGAAACTGGATAAAATCATGGCCCATTCTGCAATACTACAGTGTTGAAATTGAAACCGCGGATGAGAACTGTATACGAGAAGTGAAGCTATCGTTACATCAGTTGCAAATGAAGTACTTTTTTATTGCAATTAAAAAACTCATTTTCCACAAAAATGAAAGCTGTTTCAAATTAAAAATGAAAATTCTGAAATTTTTGGATTAAACTAGTTCAAGCAATATATTTTATTGAAATATAAGTTTATTTCTCTATGTTTCAAGAAAATATCATGAAAATTCGCACTATTATTGCAGTTACAAACCCTCGTCCATATTCGAAGAGTTTATTGATACTTAAAAGGCTTGCAACACTATTTTATTATAAAGAGACTCCAATTGATGTTATTTGAAAAATACAGTATACTTCTGATCTACGAAATCTGTGAGTGCTTGCTATTATCCTTTCTTCTACCGTATAGGAAAATATGTAATCATAACTGGTATTCCTTATGTAGTAGAGACAATTTGAAAATGATTCTTCTGCTTCATAAAGTGGAAAAGAAGTTACCAAAAGTCCATAGCAGAGTGAGAGTTTTTCAGGGAGTCATAAAATTTCTTAGATGTTGAGAAAACTAGTAGTTTGAAAAAACCATCTTATAGGTACGATGAAAAAACCTTTGAAAATTAAAAGAATTCAAATTATTAATAATCAGGCAAAGGTTTCACAAAATATATTATAATACTCGACACATGTTTCGGGTTATCAGCCCAATACGAAGAGTGATATAATATAATATAACATAATGAGTGATTTCACTTGAATAAAATGGATTCACAACTGGAAATTTATTTGCTCGTTACAAATTGGCTAGTTTATCCGACGAGCGGACGTGATAGTCATTCTCTCTGAAATATCCAACTTATTCCCTTTATCACGTGGATGTGTGAGTTCAATTCTCCCAAAATCTACAAAACAGTTTTTATGTATACATGGTATACAATCCGCTTTTATCCAATAATTCAATTTGATCTCTATTATTAACTAAGAATGATTCTTTTCATTATAACTGATGGTGTTATTTTATTTTTGTGTAATCTGTTACATGTCATATTATTTATATTAGGAATATAATTGATTGGAAATTTTCCATTCGAGTTCTTATTATGCAAATGACGAATGAATACTCTGCAAAAATGTTGTGTTCTTTTTCTTTCACAAGCGTGTTAATTAAAGTCGGCTCATAGCCGATATTCTAAGCACATAATTTCAACATTTGAATTTCATTCTTGAAATCAACACCATACGAAGAAAAAGAGAATAATTTGTGAACAAATGAATGAAAAGCACTCAACTTTAAATTCCGGGATTGAGGACTTCTATTATGAATCAAGAGTGATATGTCCAAGAATTTCAAATTATTTCTTTATTTTAAATTTTCATTGAATCAATCTTTAAAAATAATTTGAAAATAGTAACCATCTATTGAGTTGTGTGTTTGTGCAAATTCAAATATATGAAATGTCATATTTTTCCATGAAAATGTATTCTTAATTAAGTTGTTTGGAATACAGACGCAATTTGTAAATTTGTCTCATAAATATTTTATTTAATACATGGAACAATGAACGTAAGGTGATAGTAATGTGTTGTTATTGAAATACTTAAACAACATTCTTTCAAATTTGATACAATAAAATCCTATTCATTCAATAGAAAACTCTATACAATAAACCGATCGTTTGAAATCTTCAAAATCCTTTTACTTACCAAGTTAGTATCTCTTTGTTTAATTAGGCTCTATCACTTGCCTTCATCTCAAAGCCACAACCAAGCGAATCATACTTATATAGAAGAAACTATGTAAGCTTTAAACCTATGTCTCCAAGAAAGATTGTTCAACTTAATAATGAAACATATGAATACATAGCTGGTTTATTTATAGGCTTTTTATTGTCTGCATTATCAACAGAAATATCTGTGACAAATTTAGAAACTATAATTTTTAATTCCACTTAGTGCTTAATTAAAATGTATTTTGATAAAGAAAATATGTAAATTATATTTTATGTAGCTGGATTGTCCGAGACAGACAATTTAACTGTTTATTATAAGTTTTCAATCATTTTCATCCTACGATTCAATTTACAATGAAAAAGACAATAATGAAAAATCTGCTTGGACCTGTCAATTACTATGGATCAGGACATATTTGAATTCAAAATGTACAGAGAACCAACTTATTCTGATAGATTGATTCATAACAGAACTTCTTATGCATGAATATCAAATTAAGTGCGTATCATTCATCTATAAGCAGATTACTCTCTAATCCTTCGTCAGTTGTTTATTTTGAGTGAAATTGATAACACAATGAAATATAACAAATAAAGTTTTACTTAGACCATGAATCCTTCGAACACTGAAAAATCGAATAGAAAATTACTAATTAATGATATTCCTAATATAAGCAACATGATATGTAATAGATTGCACAGAAAAAATATCAACATCATCAGTAGTAATAAAAATAAATTAGGTCCATTGTTATTTAATAATAAAGGTGAAATGAAATTATTGGATAAAAACGGAGTATACAAAATACTCTGCAGTGAATGCGAGACTTTCTGTATAGGCCAGACTGGAAAATGTATCGAGAAGAGAATTGAAGATCCATAATTCAAAACAAAAATTCCATTGGCTTTTCTAACCATTGTATACACGAGAATAAATTCATTGATTTTGATAGAATTGAACTTGTACATCCAGGTATAAGAGGGAAAAAATTGGACATTTTGGAGATAATGAAAATCACGCCCGGTCGTAGAAATAAGCAGCCAATTCGTAACGATTGAACAGACTTCGGCAAACCTCATGTTGTATATGCTGTTATATTTAAATAAAACCACTAACGTAGTGTTTCAATATTGTATTACTCTTGATGATGAGCTGATAACCTGAAAAATATGTCGTGTATTTCGATATATTTTCGTGAAACTTTTGCTTGGTATTTTAATTAATCATGTTATATTTTATGAAGTAGAAAGCGAGATGTCATATGTCCTTTCAAGGTATTTCTTCAACATGAAAGTTGAGGCATGAAATGTTGTCTTTAAAATCATTATTACAAGGGTACAGACTATCTTAAAAGACGTACCGTAAAGGTGGAATATAGTGGTTGTAATGTGGTGTGAAATTTACTCAGTTTCAAATTTGTATTTAAGATCTTTAGACCAATATAAGAGACCAGTGTCATAGCAATTCAACAGGAAATTTGAGGCCTCCGAAATGATAAGTCCAGGGGGCAACAACTAATATAATAAAGGAAGCCATTATTATAAACGTTAAACATATAACCCAAGAAGAGAAATCATATATTATTTCACGCTTAGATGCAAATTTGCTTCGACATAGCCAGTCGCGTAGAACGAAACGCGGAATGTTGCCCTACAAACGTTACCTTAGCGAATGTTTGAGCTACGGACAGGTGAGTTGAGGACGAACTTACAACAAATCTGAATTGTATGTAATGATGAAACAAATTCGCTTTCTTCACAGGTTTTCCATAATCACATCATGTTACATTTACCAGCTATTCCGTGAAATGTTGCGCTCAAGATGTCAATTACAAACACCGACTATTGCCTACTATAAAACTAATAATCACAAATCCCCCTTAGTATGGGAACTAGTTCAGTCATATGTTTTCTAACAAAGCAATAGTCGAAAACCGTACTCAAAAAGATAACCCTAAATAGAAAATCTGTAGTCACCATGATACGAACTTAATAATGCCACTGCCTTTGGCAAGATCTTTTAATTAGGATTGGAATTAGATATAACCCGTTCTATGCTTATGCTCTTATAGGTTCCCTTAGATATTTGTTATCTGAGTGTAAAAATAACGCAAACAATATAAATAAATTATACAAAAATTTATTAGAAATCAATTTCACATCTCTGGTTAGCGTAACCGACATAACCTTCTCGGTAAATGATGACGTTATTCATATAGTTATCAAATTTTCAAATAATGGTAACATCAAATTACAACAGTTCAATCCTTCTCTCAGACAGTGCATGTCTATACCTTGTGTTAAGCACACCAAATAAAGAAAAGAGAAAAACAAAGAAGAAAAACTTTATTAGGGGCAAGAAATAAAGGAAAACAATAAATAGCAGCTAAAAATTGAAAACTAGAAGAAAAAAGGCTCGACACCAAATATCAAGTGGAAATAATATAGCTTGGCCTAGACCACAGCAGCATCCGAGGAAACATCATTAACATTACTAAAACTATAATAACGCAAAATTACCTCAACATGGAGAATGGACTCACAATCGGAAGATATGCTGCATGCCATCCTCTTTGTTATTCTGTGGGGCAATAGGAATGAAGTGAGGTGGAGAGAGAATCATTCGAAAAATTGAATGCTTGAGATGTCAAACTACCTATCGAATGTGATCTAGCTAATGGTTGCAGTTTAACGAAATAGAAATAACCAAAAAACATTCACTGAATCGGAAGTGAACCTAAGACCCGCACAATGCCGGCAAGTAGGGAAAGCAATCTCTATTCTACGAGATCTTGATCTAGCAAGATCGAGCCTTAATTCCAGAGATGAATACCATCTCTCGAGCGAGATAGGCAAAATTGAACGGTGGCTGTCTGAGACTCTGAGAGCCTGCCACAATTCTTTTTTGCGTATTTCTACGACTACAGCTAGACTAGAGTCGCTTATTGAATAAGAGATGGATCTCTCTGCGTTTAGAGGATCATGGAATAAATTTCTACAGTGTGCTTATAACAGCTCACTCGCGCTGGTACCTACCGGCGTTGACTGTGAGAGTGCATTTTCGGTAGCTGGGTTAGATTAGTTAGCACTATAAGTACTCTCTGTTTTTTATCTTTACCGTACCTGCTTACTACACCGATAAGATCCATGTTCTTAAATGAAAGAAAATGAACTATGCAATAAAGTAAGTATGAAAATATTCTTTTAGAATTTCACCTGAAATCTCGAAAATGCTGAGATATCGCGAAATTGAAATTTCTTATCTTAGGAGATCACGAGGACAACTTCGTTGTCCGTATGTCTATATGTCTGTCTATCTCTCAAAACTCTTTTGTGAGGAACAACTGTTGACTAAAGTTGAAATTGGTACCAGATATTCAGGTCGATAGTTTTTTGGAATTTTAACGAAAAATCAAACTATCGAACGCAATCGAGAATTGTTGCCGTTTATGTAGGATGTTGCGGCAAATTTTAACACTAATTATAGAATTGTATCCTACAGGGTGCTTTTCAGGGACCTAATATTTATCATTAATTATAGTATTAGGAAAGAACCTGCGAACAGAATATACCTAGTTGCATCGCAAAAAAATATCTTTTGGGAAGAAATATGATACCAGATTCTTTGCAATCCGTTATATCTATGGAATAATCAAATTTTAATCTGTAGGCAACCGAACACTGTCGCTTTTTCTTTCCCATTCTGATTCATATTTGCCGGTCCCAAAGGAACCAGAAACTATGGGATAGCAATGTCTTGAATAATGAGTGAAAGTAAATATACAAGAAAATAAAAGATTTGCAATTATATCCCAAACAAATTAACAAAATGAATTTATTCGCAATTTCTCAGGAGCGTGGTAAATCAACTTGAAATTGCTCAATCGTTAATAGTGTTACGAAATCGTGGAATTTTGCAGATCCCAATGTCTTGAAGCATAATTAGTGAGAAAAATTCGAAAACCCTAATTGATTCATGCATACTAGAAAATTGCATTCAATAGTGAGTAAAGTCAAATTTGTGGTAATACTAACATTCCAAATTATGCATCTTAAATAGAGATGTCAAAGGTGAGACATAATAGACAGAATTCACTATTTTAATTATATCCTTCATAAAATAAATGCAGCAGATTAAACGATTGAGTCTATTTCCTAATATAAAACGCCGTTCATTCGAAGTTTTCATTACGGTATAATATGATTTTGAATATGGCTTAAAACTTTAAACATAAAATGTAGTAAATTACAAATACAATGTGTTACATAATAATATGTCACAACTTGAGAGGGAGTAAATCTACGTGCAATTTCAAGAAAAAAAGTTGATATAAACATAGGTCAGCAAAGCTTCGTTACGGAGGTACAGGGTGTGGAAATTGGTTTCTTCAAAACTCCTGCAGTTTTTGAGATATTCAGCCCAAATTTAGAATGCAAGATAGTTTTCACAGCCTCCATCATTACACGTCATAGATTTTAACTGAAATTCACAAGATATTTCTTTTTTCAAGGCCATGTCTTCTTTTGCCCATTCAAACTTTTTTGCAATGAGCGAATAATCAATTTTCGTCATATTCGTTCAAATTAGAAACTTTTTTGTTACTTGTAATTTTTTCGTATCTACAACCGTTTTCCTGTAAAAAATTATTGAATTTGAAATATTTGAATTGTATGTTATTCGTTAAATAAAAAAAATTATAGAAATACTCTCTAGGAATGCCCGAAATTTGCTTTTGTTTTGATAGCTCGTCTTCTAAAACTGAACTTGTACTTCGTCAATATCACACTAAAAAAAAGAACAAATAAGAAATTAAAAAATTGTTGGAAGTGTCCTATACCTGCAAGAAGACAACCCTCTGTCCTTCTTCGCAAATTATCACGCACTATTTGAAATATTCCTGGGGTATTTCTTATAGTGTCACAAGAGGTAATTATTCGATTTCTCAATTTTTCTACAGTGTTCATTGGATTGTTATGAACTGAGCTTTTGAGATATCCCCTTAAGAAAAATTCTAAACTATTTAAGTCGGAGGACCTAGGAGGCCATGGTTCTGGCCCACCCCAACCTATTCATCGGTTGTTCAATGTAATATTCAAGAATTCCCTAGCTTCTCCACTAAAATGTTCTGGTGCTCCGTCATGCATGAACCACATTATGTTTCTCAACAAAAGTGGCACATCCTCGAGCAATATAGGTAACTGCTCCTCAAGAAATAGCCGATAAGCGGGACCGTTCATTCTGTTAGGCCAAAAAAATGGCCCAATCAAATAATATTCAATTATTCCGACCCAGATATTCAGTGGAAGTTGTTCTTGATGATGAGATTCTTCAGTCAAATGGTGGTTTTCCTCAGCCCAATAATGATTATTGTGAAAGTTTGTGATAGCAGTTCTCGAAAAGTTAGCTTTGTCTGTGAACATTATTTCACTAGCAAGATGAGCATTTTCTCTAGTGTTTTCTAAGAATCATCTGCAGAAATTCAGTCTTGAAGGAAAATCTCGAGGAAGTAGAGTTTGGACGCGTTGAATATGAAACGTGTACAATAAATAGTCGTGGAGAATCATCCAAGGTAGAACATGTGAAATATTCAACAGATTCCCAAATTTTATTGTACCCACATGAGGATTCAAATCAATACAATTCATAACTGCTTCCTCAATATCTGGAGTTCTCATAGTTTTAGTTGCACTTTTTAAATGATTATTTGCAGTAAAAGTACCAGTGTTCCTCAACCTCCCGTGGATATTTGAAAATGTTCCTTATGTGGTGTTACTCAATTTAGAAAGCGCACCTGATATAATCGCCTAGCTTCTGTTGTGTTCCCGTCAACCAGACCGTACATGTAATAGATATCAGCCAATTCGGCGTTCGTAATATCAGCCGTTTTTTCTTACAACAATAACTCTTAAAGTGTTAAAACTAATCGTTAATTCACTGAACAATTCGAGGACACACTGGTTCAACTTTAGCAACTGTCAAACTGAATAAATAAATGAGAAAAATCAAAGCCTATTTGTAATTTTGTCAATTAGAAGTGCTTTCAATTCAGCGAATGCATACAATAGTTTGAAAATTTTTTACGCGAGAGCGGTTGGAGATACGAAAACATTACAAGTGTCAAAAAAGTTTCTGAATTGAACGAAAACGACGAAAATTGATAGTACACTGATCAGTGGCGTACTGCAAAAAAGTTTGAAAGGCAAAATAAGACATGGCCTCGGATTAGAAAACACCATGTGAATTTCAGTTAAAATCTAGGACGTGTATAAATCGAGGCTGTAAAAAATAGCTTGCATTTCAAAATTGGGCTGTATATATCAAAAACTGCAAGAGTTCTGAAGAAAAAAACCAATAATTTCCGGAAATTTCAACACCCTGTAGCTCGGTAATGAAGCTTTTGCGGACCTATCTTCTTATGAATTTTTTTTCAAAATTTCACGTAAATTTACCCTCTCAAGATGTGAAATACTATTATGTAACACTCTGTATAGAATATGTAATTTTGCAAAAATGTATACCTTACATGAAAGTATATTTTGAATGTATGGCAAATCCGAATTCAGGAAATGCATTTATATTTTATCTTTCTCAATCGATATATCTACGGAAAAACAAAGATAAAAGTAAGAGTTTGAAATATTAACTCCAAGAAACAAACTTAGACATCTATCGTCCACCTATACCATTCATTCTGATCAATAATCGAAATCAATTCAATCTCTTCTTGAGTTCAAAGTCCATATGAACTGTTTCACCAAGCTATCAACATCAATTCTCTAATTCTCAGTATTTCAGCGAACACTCTCGGACGCAACTTTTGAAAACTTGATGAAGACCGGCCATTCCTTTCTCGATGTGAAATAAATGAAGTTTTATGTTCGATTATGGACAAACTGAGATTTATTTGGTAGATCGCCTCGCTATATTCTATCGTGCCAAATTTGGAATTAGGCCACGGCTTAGATCCGAACTTAAATGGATTTTATGGTAGGTTGCTCTGCTGTGGCTCCTTAAATATTGGGGAACTTTTAAAAATTATATTTCTTGAGTTATAACTTTCTGCCTTAATACTATATTGCGAAATGCATATTTAGAGGAGTGCTTTGAATACCTAGCAGCAAAAATGAATTTATAATTCAGATTCAACCATTAATATACTATTTCGGTAAACTTCGGGTATAAAATATTCAGGCATTGGGAACTTTGCTCAGAAGAATTCAATTTCATAATTCAGAGCGAGGAAAGTCGGACGAATACAGTTTCATAATTGATAGCGGGGAAACTTTTCAGACGTTATCACCTTCAAGCAACAATCAAGTTAGAATTGTTGATGTTTATTGTTTCTTTACTAATTATCCAAAAAATATTCAAGAAGTTATAAACTTCAGATAAGTGATGAGTACCACTTCCTCCATATTAATCGATTCTCAACAATTGACTACATAATTACTGCAACAATGAAGAACATCAAAGAAATTCCTACCAACGAATGAAAATAGTCACAAATCTTACCAGGCTCATAGGTTATGATATTTTGAGTTATAAGCTGAACCTACGCTATCGAACCAAATCTAATGCGAATATTTTATGGTATAGCTGATATATTGGGAGTCAACGCGAGAAGCATGGCAAAAGATCCAAACAAATTATAAAAATCGGTGGAGCAATTTTATAAAGGTTTATATATTTCATATAAACATAAAATATTATTTATTTGTTTTTAGATTTTGCTTTAGTACCCCTTAAATCCACTACCAAGCGGTATGAACTTGGACAATATAACTGAGCGATTATCGTATTCTTAATAGCTTATTCGTGAACCTGTAGTGCTATACATAGTACTATATATAAGTTCCGAACATAAATCGAACTTTACCGAACTAATACTTGAATGAAATATATTTTACGATAAATTCAATTTATCAGAAAATATATTGAAAATGGGTTAGGTTAAGTTAGGTTAGATTCTTAATAGCCCATTCGTGAACCTGTAGGGCTATACATAGTACTATATATAAGTTCCGAACATAAATCGAACTTTACCGAACTAATAATTGAATGAAATATATTTTACGATAAATTCAGTTTATCGGAAATTATATTGAAAATGGGTTAGCTGAAAGAATTATAACTGGTTTTTAAAAGATAATTTTAATCATATATTGCAACATCAACATAATAAGAAAATTTTATCCTGACTTTTGAAGTAAAAAACCAATTGAATGTGATGCCGCTGGGTTGCCTAATATTCACCTGGTTGAACTACTGGGTTACCAGGTATAAACAGATATGTCGATGCCAGTTACTTTCAATTGATTGGATAATGGAAAGAATGTTATATCAACATAGACGCAGTTTTATGGTGTTGATACGTTAATACAGGCTAGTGTGCAAAAATGTTGGTGTTAATAGAGGTTCGCAAATTTTGAAAATTTAAATATGTACATTAATGTTAATTGTGTGGCAGAAAGACCCGAGATCACTATTATACTTTTGATGAATCAGATACTAAATAGAAGATATTTTCAAGAGTTTATTATTCATTAATATCATTTTGTATTTATGCTGTTCTGTAATAAAATTTTCAAGGAAATAAACATCTTTAATATATCTTTCTTCTTATTTTCCGCTTTGAGTTTTCAGTTGCCATTTTGTTTCTCTTTATTTCTTCAAGAAGGAGCAAAAACTTTCAAAGTAAGTAATTGATGTTTGATGATTACTCACGTTACCTTATTATATTATACTTATGAGTCTAGTGTTTGAACATATATATATATATATATATATATATATATATATATATATATATATATATATATATATATATATATAGATTTAGGAAGATTGACTCAATATTCCAGAGGTAATCGATCAAAAAACTTATGGCACATATTGGAGAAATATTCCTCAAATATAAAACCCATAAAAATAATGAGATAAGTAATGGACAATTGATAGAATACATCGATACTTTAAAACAAAAACTTTCAGTATACTCCATTAGACTACGTGAATATAAAATAAATTCAGATAGAAAATTCCAAAACAAACTATTCAAAAATAATGAAAAACATTTTTACAAATTTATTTCAGGTTCAAATGAAAATATTACTGGAAATGGAGTTCCTAAAATTGATAGTTTAACTGATTATTGGTCTTCAATTTGGGCAGTGCCAAGGCAACACAATTCCAATGCAAGTTGGATTTTGAATGAAAAGTCTCGATTTTCTAAAATAGAATGCATGCAATTTGAAAAATTTTCAAACGAAGATATAACATCAGTTATTAAACACACAAAAAATTGGAAATCTCCAGGTGTTGATGGTATTCATAACTTTTGGTTCAAGAAATCCTCTTGCGTTCATGAAAAATTGGCTGAATATTTTTCATTTATAATAAAGAACCCCTCAGCTACTCCTTTATTTTTCACACAAGGAATTACTTATTTAAAACCGAAAAGTGATAATACTATTGATCCGTCTCAATATAGACCAATTACTTGCCTTCCAACAATATATAAAATTCTAACTGCATGTATTACCCAAAAAATTTATGCACATTTGGAGAATTATAATATTCTTTCCGAACATCAAAACGGATGTAGAAAAAAACACCTTGGTACTAAAGAGCAACATGTAATTGATTCTGTTGCTTTGAATCAAGCTCAAACTGAGAAGAGAAATATTCATACAGCCTTCATTGATTACCAAAAGGCTTTTGATAGTTCTCCACATTCATGGCTCAAGAAATTTTTGAAATTTATAAAATTGATAAGACACTTCGTCATTTTCTTGAATTTGTAATGAAAAATTGGAGAACCAATCTTCATTTAAATATTTCAAAACAATTGTTAAAATCCGAAGTAATTCCAATCAAAAGAGGCATTTTTCAAGGTGATTCTTTAAGTGCTCTTTGGTTTTGTTTTTGCCTCAATCCATTATCTCATGAATTAAATGCTACTAGTTTCGGCTTCAAAATAAAGAATCTATTAACTGAATTCAAATTAAGTCACTTAATTTATTTAGATGATATTAAATTATATGCCGGAACCAGATCTCATTCAAAAGTCTACTTGAGATTACTTTCAACTATTCCAATGATATTCATATGAAATTTGGGCTTCCAAAATGTAAAAATCTTTCTATTGAAAAAGGAAAGATCACCTCTGATTATATAAAGATTTCCAATATCGAAATCGAGCCAATGCATCAAGGAGATACATATAAATATCTTGGATTTTGTCAAGAGAAGACAATTAAACATAGCAGAACTAAAGAAAATATTAGAAGTTCATATTACAAAAGACTTAGAATTATCATCAAGAGTTATTTAACTAGTAAAAACCTTTTCAGAGCTATCAACTCCTATGCTGTTCCTATTCTTACATCTTCTTTTGGAATTATTAAATGGTCTAAAACTGATCTAAATGAATTACAATGTCAAACGAGGAAAATGCTCTGTAAATATCATAAGCACCACCCAAAGTCAGCTGTTCAGAGAGTTACACTACCTAGAGACATCTTGGAGGTCGTGGATTAATTGATTTGAATAATCTTCATAGTAAACAGATTTTTCATCTACGTTCCCATTTTCATGATAAACAGAGAGCGTCTAAATTACATGATATTGTTGTTGCTTCAGATTATAATCTTACACCTCTGAACTTGACAATGCAAAAGGTAGATTTTGATATATTTGATGATAATTCTAAAAGAAAGTTGGATGCAGAAGGAATTACACGGAAAGCACCTAAAGAATTGAAAAATGATTATATTGATGAAATTGTATCGAATAAATAGTTAGTATCTGGAGAATTGTTTGCTGAAACAGAAGGCTTGGCAATTGCGATCCAGGATCAGGTTGTTTTCAAGAAGAATTATAGAAAACACATCATCAAACAAAATATAGATGATTCTTGCCGTAGATGTTTCTGTTCTTCAGAAACAGTTTTTCATATATTATCATCTTGCTCAGTCCTTGCTTCAACAGATTATTTAGAAAGACATAATGCCGTCGCTAATATTATTCACTTTAATCTAGGAATTAAACATGACCTAATTCCCAAAAGAAAAAAATTTCACAAATATGAACCTGAGATTATTTGTGAAAATGACAAATATAAACTTTATTTTGATAAAACAATTCTTTGCAACAGAGCTGTAAAACACAATAGACCAGATATCGTTCTCAATGATAAACAGAATCAAATAACATATATAATTGATATTGCTATACCCGACACACATAATATACAAAATAAATACAATGAAAAATTTCTAAATATATGATGCTTGGCGACGAGATTAAAAAATGTGGAAAATGAAGAAAATATTTATTCTACCGATTATTATTTCTACAACAGGCGTTATTCCAAGAAATCTTCACAAAAGTATTGAGATTTTGGGCCTGAAGAAAAATTTTTTGAACAGTTACAAAAGATAACAATCATCAAATCTTGTAATATTCTTCGTAGGTTTCTTTCCGAAAATAATAACGAGGTAGAGTCATAGGTTTTCTCTTTAGTTTATACTGCTCAGAATCTCATTTCATATTTTATTTATTTGTTTATATAAATGTAATATAATTAACTGACAATTTTGTCATATTTATATTCAGAGCAGTATTCTATTCGATCGTTCACCACTTCACACAAAGGAAACTATTAATGAGTAACATTCAGTGTTACTTGACTAAGGTCACTGGATTTTTCCGGGGAGAAAGCCTCTGACACTACTCGTTGGTACATTGATATCATTGTCTGATGATGCTATAGTATGTATATATTCTGGTAGATTGATATATTCTCATAACATTTAACGTTATCCTAATATATAATTACTCCAGGATATGTTTTGATTATAATCATTGCCTGGCAATGGTATTAATTACCGGATGGTGGATTTATATTTTTCATGAAATCAGTTTAATTGCATGAACAGATATATCTCGTCGGGGTAAAACCCTATATATATATATATATATATATATATATATATATATATATATATATATATATATATATATATATATATATATATATATATATATATATATATATATATATATATATATATATATATATATATATATATATATATATATATATATATATATATATATATATATATATATATATATATATATATATATATATATATATATATAGTATACTGCTTGCACACTTTCTTATATTCGGAGACCCATTACGTGCGATTGAAAAGTATGGTATTTTACACAGTATTCTAACCTTGGAATGGAATTTATTCTGAACAGACTTCAGGATATCACTCGATTTCATTGAACGCCCGCCCTGTAAGGTGAATACAAAAGGAATTAATCTTGAGATTAGAATCACTTTTACGTGGTCGAAATTCTCTAGTCTTATTCTCACATTGGGATGCGATGAGAGAGTTATATGTTCAGAATTGACATAAAAATGTGTCATTTTCAAAATGATTGCTATATCTGTCAGGGAGTTTCAACAGAGTGAATTATCAATATTTTTATAACGATTCAAATAGCTTGTATAGCGGAATCTACTCAGCTCAGACCCCTGATATGGCATATCAAAACACACAGAAAATAAGCACATCACCACGAAAATGAAAAAAAAGTGTTGAAGTTTGAAGAAAGGCCTAATGACATCATATTTTGCCAAATCGCTAAAAAATATGTCTCTGTTCACCCTGAAATATAAAGTGAATCATGAAAATTGACTTGTCTCAACAATTTGGCTAAACCTAAAATGAAAGGAGTAATGAATTTTAAACGTTACTTCACATACGCACTATATAATGGTAGAAGTATTTCTGTTAATAGAATGCTTTCTGAATATGTGTGTTATTTCCGAAATTTATCTTACGGGAGCGACCACTCATCATTCGTTTCGTTGAAATCAAAAGTCCATTAAATGAAAATGAATGGCGTTGGCGTCACCGGAAAACCATTCATTGCACCGCTATGTGTGGCTGTCTGAAGAAAGTGAAGGAGCTGATAATTAAATTTATGAGAATCCAACATGTCTACAATTGATAACTTGTGAAAGCGAATAGTTTTGTTGTTTATAGAAATGAGATATTAGCTAGAACAAGGTAGACTGCACAGATGAACGAAATTTGATATTGTAGTACGGTAGATATGTAATATATTTTACATAGAGGAAAGTAATCTCCACCTTCTCGGATTGGATTTTCGACAAAAACTCATTGCTGAGAACGGATCTCAGCAATCTTTTTAGTTTTCAAAATATTCCAGAATTCTTGATTCTTCGAGATTTCGACGATTTCTCGAATCCTACTGAAGTTAATTAAAAAATATTCCCACTTTCTTGAAATTATACTTTCCGATCGGTTTCTGTAGCAACTTGTGTTTTTCACAAGCTTTCATCTGACTTGCAATGTATGTGTATTTGTATGTTCGGATGAAATCTTCCAACTCAATTTTAAGGTATTGCCCTCAACATATTGAGCTGAAATTTTGTATACACGTTTAGTTTCGATGACAATGCATGGTTAACTGTGTGAAGTCATTCTAAATCGAAAATGGCTGCGTACCCAAGATGACGGATCAATTTTTTTTAATGCGCTTCTACAATATGGTTATCAAATAAAAGGGCTCGCCAAGATTAACTAGAAAAATAATATGACGCCATTCTTAATTCACTATGGCGGAACACCCAAAATGGCTGATAATTGTCTTTTATTCGTTCCTACTATATGGGTATCAAATGAAAGGGCTTGCCGAGAATAACTAGAAAACAAATTAAGATAAAAAAAATTATATGAAAACAAGCTTTCATTTAAATGCGCTAAGAAGAAAAAATAAACTTTTACACTAAAACTTTTACTGTTAACTCATAACTTCATTTAAAATTTAACACATTTGACCCAATTTATATGTTATAATGTAAAAACTTGTCGCGAGATATAAGTATTCATATTTACTTACTGCCTATCAACATTTTGAAACTAAGAAATAATATACGAGTACGTATATCTCGCGACAAACTTTTATATTGAAACATATTAATTGTGTCGAATGCGTTAATTTTGAAATGACGTTATGAGTTAACAGTGAAAGTTTTAGTGTAAAAGTTTATTTTTTTCTTTTTAGTTTGATTCCGATGCTGCGAAGAAATCTTTTCTCAATAGATTCCCTGAGAGGAAACAGCAACTTGAATCTTTTTTCGAAGACTGAAGGAGAATTTAATTGCTATAGATTCTTTCAAAGCAAACGGAACAAAACATATGAAGTTGAACATAGAAAAGATGGTATCGTCGACGTGTTGCTGTTGCAGGGCGAACGGAAATGTTAAGTCATCAAATGGCAATTAAAACTGGAATTTTGAAGTCAAAGGCTCTCAGAATTCTTAAGGAAAATATTCAGATACAGGTAGAGATGATCGCAATTTATCGGGGATGGTGATAACCAACGGCGATACAATTTCAGTCACTGGTACATTCAGAAAACAGAAGTGAGCCCAGAATTTTATCGACGCATTTTATCAACTGATACGTTCGCATTGAAAATGATGGACCTTTCAGTGGGCAAAATGAGCACTGTTGGTCAAACGTCAATCATCATCGACAGTTCAATATATAACATCAATTGCGAAATCTACCATCGTATAATAGGTGACAATATAGTGAATAGATACTAAGATGGGTTGCCATAAGGGCAAAGAGAAAATATATATTTTCAGCATAACGTTGCATTGAAACACACCAAAAATGAGACGTATTCCAACTGCTGGACTGGAATTTCGGAGATCACCATATAAGAAATAGGGGACCTGTGGAATCGCCAGCCTGTTCCTCAGATCTGACTATCTTAAATTTTTTCCTATGGGGGTATATTGAGGATTAATTACATAAAGGAAAAACGAATAACGTGGATGAGCTAGATCTAAATTCTAGGACTTGTTCAGAGTACCATTCATATAGAAAACGCATGCAAAAGTGTTGCTAGGAATTGCAACTCCTGCATATTAAATAATGGAAATCCTTTCGAATTTATGAGATAATTTGATCATCTATTCAATTCATTGTGTATGTTGTTATTACTTTTTGTCAAAACTTATTATATTTGAAGTTCGGAATTACTTGTTACAACAAAAATTTCCTAAGAAGTGAACACAGAATCGAATAAATGGAATAAATCTTTGACGTACAGAGACCAACCTCTGCTACCATAGAATAATTGCTCTGTTCCGAATGAAATATAGTAGATTTTTGAATTGGTCTTTCAAAGGGGCATTAGTTGAAAGAATTGAGCCAGCAAGTGATATCTTTTTCGATAGAAATAGCATATTGATACTGAAACCACCTGCAATTCGTATTAGAAAAACATAAGTTTGCTTCATAACTCAGAAATCGATCGGAAAAAATAAATTTTTCGAATTTGTCCCAGCATTCTACTCAAAAAAGGGGGCCCGTAGAATTTGAATATATATATTTTTTGCCTAGCTTCAATAGGATTCAATACATCGTCACTTGTCGAAATCCTGGAAAATTCGTAATTCCGGAATAATTCGAAAACTGAAACAGTTAGCTGAAATCCATTTTCACCAATGAGCTTTCACAAAAATCGAGCTTGATAGATTTACAATACTCCACACATTCGCCGAACTGAAACATAGAATTTGGTCCATCCTGTTCCTTTTTTTTTGGATCTACATATGCCCAGTCAATGTTTGTCTGAACCTTTTCTTCTGTTCTAGAAATGAATACATCGACTATCCATACACGAAATAAATCATAATTTATTTCTGAATAGTCGTAATTTCCATTTTTCTCACCAATGTTGGTGTTCATATTGCCTGCGTTAACGAAATGCCCTAATGGTGTCGAGAGGCAAGATATTCGATATGGAGGAGTACTTGAAAACTGGCATTCCTAAGAACGTTGCATCGATAAACATTAGTCTGTATGCAAGGATTTGGGAAGCTCGTAGAAAAGTATAACTATTAACCACTAGGTCAATATAACGGACGTTTGGGATGTTATACATCGTGAACCGCCTATTATAGTTATTTGTCAAGTGAACTTAGTCTGAAGAAGCGATTACACAGACTGTTCATATTTCATATTTCTGCTAACACCAAATTATTATGCAATGCAAGTTTGTTGTCTTCTAGACTGCACCATTGGACTAGCGGCACTCGCTTGCGGTGGTATACGACGTTCTAATTTTTCATTTGCATTTGCTGTAATATCGTAAAAGTACGAATATATACGACGAAAAAATTTTTTCCATGAGTAAAATGGCATGACTTGATAAAATTTTTTTATATTTAGAATGTATGAAAATTTATTTTCATTTCCTAAGCGAATAATATGAGAGAAAAAACACCATATAAACGTAAAGAATGCATAATACGATGTCATACTCTTCAGTCAATGTTACGCGAATTTATTATGCACTAAGAATTTATGCAGATTGATTCAATGAATTCAATCTAGTTCATATCAATTCATTGAATCATTTGGTTTTTTTGAAATGAGGTTTTTCAATTAAGTGTTACGATTATTATCATATTATAAGGAGGTAATTAGATACGTAATCAGTTGGAAGATTGGGTAGAAAATCTGCTTGGAGTCATTTGCCATTAATTAATGAAATTCATTCCCAAGTAATAATCGCCCGTTTTTATTAGAGACTTGAATATTAATGAACAGTTAGGGATAAAACCTCTCCTCAGCTATTGCCTAAAGAAATACCATTCGAACTTTTTCTAGAATTAACAAGTTTGAATAACATAGATTCAGATGAATATTTCTGTTCTTGTATAACCTGAGAATAAGAAAGTTTCCGTATGAAAAATGATGATAGGATACTGACTTTAGATACATTCAATTTCAAGGAATCCACTTATTCCAAGAAAGAGTATTAATGATGTCTGCTGAAATCTTGTTTCGTTTTACTCAACGCATAAATTGTTACGTAGATATCTTTTGAGAATGTTCAGAATCATTTTCTAATTTCTAGATTCGGAAGAGAATTGGAACTAAAGAATTGGTTTTTCGGTTATGGGAAACTATATTTCGAATATCTTCTGCCTGCTTCTGAAAACTAAAACATTTTACAGAAATTTAGATCTACTAACCAAATTAACAAGATAACAGCGATTAGACAAATATCTTCCGCGATGAACTTCATGAAGACACTACATATGTAAGCTTGAGACAAGAAGAATTATTCAAGATTCCGTAGATCAATGAATATTCTTTCCAGACAAGAGCTGGTTCCCAAATCTGCTCGCCATGCTCACAGCCCCCAAGAGCTACAATATAGCAACTAAGCAGGATGCCAAGAAACGAAGCGGCATACTGCAGTTTCGTCCTTATTAGGAGCTTACAGTATCGCATATATATATATAAATATATATATATAAATATATATATATAAAAATGAATATACATAAAAATATTAAAGAACATTCAATATCGATTATTTCTACCTCGTTGTAAGTGAAAAGGTTCGTTTATCCAGCAGAATTCTTCTATGAAATTAGAGGCCTCACGGTATACAGGGTGTTTTCAAAGCATGTGGCAAATCGAACAGTGAAAAGTAAAAAAGCCCGGTTTTTCGATATAGACTGCCTATTTTTGTACACGCCATCTAATTTGTAATATTAATAAGCATCGATCTATTATGGGTTTTTCTTTATGTAGAATGCATCGTTTCCGTTAGCTTTTAGGAATTAAAATTAAATTTCGAAAAAGTTGCCTTAATTTCTGCCACTGGTTTCCGAATAATAATTTGATTTGGAAGTCATTTTTAATTTTGAATTTCTATTGACATGAAATTAGGCAGATTAAAACGGAGACCTCCCGTATTTGCATATCGTACCGAAAATATCAATTGACTTCATTGAACAATTCATGAGGACAAGGAAGAAAACAATGATTGAAAGACATTGATGTTACTGTAATAAATTCGAACACGAGAATCAATATGTTGATTTTCATCTTCAAGAATCGAAGCAACAAAGAATATATATTCATTTGATGTATTTCTTTATACTGAAAGTATTTATATTATGATTTTGAATTTAAGATTGCTCTTTATTCAATTTCTAATATTCTTTTGATATGCTCTAAAATACGTCTCGATAATAATAAATTCGAATTATTGAATGCACTACTCAAAGCAGATACGAGCTATAGATATTGGAATGCCATTTTCATCTCATCATATATCCTTTAATGCCCAAGAATATTCATGTTTCTCATTTCAATATCGGGTAGAATAAATAACTGCTTGTTCCAATGCGTTGATTTAAATTTCAAAGCGACGTTCCGCTAAACAAAAAAGCGACCACATTATAATAACCTCGTTTAATATCAATCAGAGGGATTGAAATATATTTCTATCCTACCTCATCTCATGGAACATTTTTACCAGTCAGATTTTCTGCCTCATAAAATGGATTGAGACTTGAAATTAGGTATTTATTTATTGCTAGCTGATATCTGAATATATACACATCATTAAGAAATTTCGTTTCAAAGCTTATTTGTAGTTTTTGGAATGAAGAAGAAAAACGTCGAACAGAAATATTAGAAAAGAATGAAATAGACTATTACATAGTTAATGAACTATTGAAATAATCAAAATCTGACTGAAATTTCAGCCATAAAGAGAACTTACTAGACGAATTTTTATATCCAAACTACATATTACTAAACAAAATAGTTCACCAACTATCGCCACTCGAATTTCTTTGATTTTGTCACTGACAGTCACCAATAGTTGAAATTTCTGATTTCCTCCAGAGGGCACACGAACTTTAAATTCTGATTTTGGAAGGAAAATTTTGAGATATCTCAAAATTATTTCACGATTTGGAAGCCTAAGTCCTAATAATTTCTCAGTTGCCAAATTCATATATCTTCACAATTAATTTGATATTATTTTGATAAGACAGTGTGTTCACAAGGAGGCAATCTCAGTGGAAAACACTTGAAAACGTCGATTTTCGTTTCGAGGGATTATATTATTAATACCGACTCTGAGCATATCAGATCAACCCCCTACCCTCACCTTTCTGTACCAATTGAATTGTCATAGGGAGTATGTGTCGAGAGGCACATCGCTAGAAAGGTATTTCGATTAACTATACAAATGCATAGTTTTTTCGATTCAAATTTTCCAAATATATTGAAGCAATACCGCATCTTCATTAATCCGCTCACTGAAATATTTGTGGAATACTAAAGGAGGGTTGAAGTTATCTTCACTCAGTTGTACTAGTCCAATTTCATATGAATCGAATTTGTGAAAGCGACTTATTCTGAAACTACTTGTCCGGCATAATCCAGGTATGTGAGACAATCTCCTCAGTAAATTGAACAACGATTCAACAGGGTAATCACATAACTCCTTTCTCATAGGCAATTTTCAGTTTGGAAGTTGACAGGAATTGGGGAAAGATGCGCAAGGGTTTCAAATAAGAGAGAAAAACTACTCTGAACCAACAAAATCGATTTTGATTAGGAGTCTTTCTCAGACTAAGGTCGAATGTATTGATAAAATCATTTTTCGAAAAACTAATCTACTTCAATTCCTTGCTGTTTCATTTTTTCATTTCAGGAAGCGCATACCAGAGTAGTCGTGTAGAGAACAAAATCACCTCTTCAAAAATGTATCACAGATGAAGACTATAAAACGAGGAGGAAAATACTATCTGACTGAATTAAAAATTCTTAAAACACTCCTGGAACAAAATTGCGACGACGAGCTCAATGAAACTCTGTGTGCAAGTGCCTATCATATTCAGAAAACTCTTTTCGGAGGATACAGTAACAGAGTGAGAAGAATCATCACTGCCTGTATACGTAAACTACTCTACAGATGTAAAAATCATTGAGGCGGCGGACAAATTGAAAATCAATAGAGCACCGGACCTGACGGAATTCTCACTGAAATAGTAAATTAACAAGTCAAGTCTAAACGAAAACCAAATACTGTCCTAAGCGTATCAATTGCTACGCTGAGGTTGGCAAGTTGCCGAGTATTTGGAAGGAAGCCACACTTGTACTAAGTGAAAAAGATAAAACAGATGAGTGTGGATAGAAACCTTACAGACCAATCTGCTTGTTAAATTCGATGAGAAAATTGTGCGATCACATGGCCAGTAACCAGGCTAAAATTTGAGAAAAATGACAGTGGGAGACTTGCTTCCACCCAGTTTGACCTTAGAGAGGGAAAGTCAACTATAGCCACTCTGAAATTATTTCAAACAATAGTATATTAGGCGAAACAAAGAGCCTACTACAACAGAAAACTATGTATGCTTGTACTCTTGATGTTGAAAATGCTTTTAATTCCACACCCTGGAATGGCGTCATAAATGTACTACGATTATAAGGAATCTCCCTGGGGCTAAGCAAGCTTGCGAGTAGCTACCTCAAGGACAGAACATTGATCGTTAGTGAATCTCGTGTTTCAATAACAAACGGAGTTCCTCAAGTCTCTATGTTAGTACCGACATTGTGAAACCAATGCAGTGAGGATATTCTGAGGCTGCACATGCCAAAGGGTGTCGAAATGATTAGGTTTGACTATTATCACCTCAGCAAAACAGTGAAGGCCATAATCGAAGAGGAAGAATACAGCATCGTTGAGAGAACTAAAGTAAACGTTCTGATATCAGCTGATCATAAGACTGAAGCAATCAATCTGGAAGCTGAAAGAAGTGTAGTATGGTTTGATTAGAGGACTAGGATGAAACAACACCTAAGAACAGTTCAATGGAAGCAGAACGAACATCAACAGATATCACCCGAATTGTGGAAAATATTGGAGGTCCTCGATCTGATTAGAGAAAGAGCTTAGGGGGACAGCAAGACTGTACGGAATCCTTTATTCAGTACCGATATGGAAAAGAGAATTGTGATATGATACTTAAAAAAGACAAAGTTATTAAAGCACTTGGCTCTGAAGGCTTCTGGTACTTATTGCACAGCATCCACAGAGGTTTTTTTAAGTTGAAAGAAGAATATTGTCGGTACTAGTTTCAGAAAGGTAAAGCCAACTGTGAATGTAAAGGATATTAATGTAGATCTCTGTTTGAAGAGCTTTGTGTTTTCTATGAGCCATTTAAAAGCATTCTTTTTATGAAAATGTCAGAGGTAGAAATGCATTCAGATCTATAACTCAAAAGTATGCTATAAAATAAGGTAGAAAATGAAAAGACTACATTTAAATTGCAGCAACCTAATGAACTGGCAGTACATTATATCGTTTCAAAACAGAAGGTAATAGATTTCTATTCCATTAGCGTAGTACGAAACGTAGTGAAGAACGTATATCGATCTAAGCCCACATATTTGGCAAACAGATTTTGATTCATAATTAATCAGTTTTCCATATGTGCCTCTACGCCTGATGCAAGTTGAAGTGAAAATCTGCTTGCATCCATCACTTCATGTTAGGGTGTTACATGAAAAGACCATTCGGTTTTTCATATTTCAAGGCAGTGTTTCAAATTATACACGGACAATTTGAATGTATGTTTATAAAAACAGGATTTAAAATTTCATGGACAACTTGAAACTATTTACATATGATAATCGCTATAAATGAACTTAGTAATTGGTATTAATATGGAAATAATTAAATTAGATAGGAATAAATTTATATTGGAATGTGCTGTGTTTATGATTGAAGAGACTTGCCATCATCCAAATATACAGTCAATCAACATCAGTTTTATTTATCTGATTTAATTACTCTCCAACTATAACCACATAAACTTTTTAATTCGGCAAGTTGTAATTTTTACACAGTTTTTTATCTCGTAGATTTTTGTGATATTTCTTCCTCCTAGATCGATTCAGTAAAATATGATCTCAATGATCGTATTTTATTGCTTCATAAAAATGAATAATATTAGCGACTTCATTGTGTCACAATAATCTGTTCAGAGCCGGCTCGGTGGCGTGGAGGATATGATGCTCGTCCCCTGCCCAAAGTTACGTGGGTTCAATCCCCTTAAAGTCGGTGTAATTTTTCGGATTCTGGGAATCGCTTGAGAATCCATCTTTTGGGGGTGTTGTAAAGCCGTTGGTCCTGTCTAACAGAGATGTCTTAGACATTAAAAAACCCTTCCCTCGACACGAGGTGTTTGGCAAAATTCCCGAATTAGTGAGGTGACAGAATTCCCCGGCGTTTCATTAGCCGAAAGGCAGAAATAAAGCACGTTACAGAATGAAGAGAAACAGAAAATCTGTCGAGAAAAATATTCAGCAAGATGATAATATATCAAAAACTTTACTGAAGAAGAAAATCATCTACTCCTGAAACTTGTAAAATTTGGTTTGTGCCATGAGATGCCGTGCTGTCCACTTATTTGATGCAAATTTCCATATTGTGAAAACTTTACTTTGTTTCATCAAGTGTGAAAACTATGGAATTGAAAAATGATTTTTTGAGCACTGCTATGGTAGATAATAAATGAATTTCCAGGGCAAAAACGAATATTTGAAATAAACATGAATAGATTCTGTGAGAGTCAGTTTAGGAATGATGATTCACTTAAATTCTATTATTGTATAGGGTTCCAATGATGTGAGAAAATAAAGATTTTCCGATGTTCAAAGTTGGTCAAGGTTGTGGGTGATTTACAGACTTTTTGTTTCAAACAACTAGAAATATTTGACATTCCCAATAAACCATCTTTCTTCTATTGATTATGCAGAAAGAAAAATCTTCAAACGAATATAAATATCATATTCAACATTTCTAAAGGCAAAACTAATATTTTGAAAGATATCGAAGATTTCATTTCTTCTCGGTGAATTTGAGTAGTAATTGATGTTAGATAAAGTTATTCCAAAAATAGTAGGCTTTAAAGAAGTAGGAGATCACATCTAGTAATATGAAATATCAAAACTCCGTCAATTTTTGTTGATTAGGTAGAGAAAAATGTTCGTCAAACGAATTGATTTAGTATATTTCTAAATACTGAAGTTCTGCACAATATTAAAACAAAGTTTTTCTTCGGTAAATTTGTAACGTAGCAGAAGTTGGATTAATTTATTCAAGAAATGATTCTCTTCAAAAGAAGCTAGAAAAAATCAAGGAATTTGAAATAACAAAATTTTCTCAACTTCTGTAGCGACCGGAAATACTACGGTTGAGTAAATGTTTTCTCCACTATTAAATGCGCCTTAAATACCTGTCGCTAGCTAATTCGATTTCGCGGTAGAATAGAGTACATGTTTTCAATCTTGAGTATACTGTTCATTGTCGAAGTGATGCCTGTTCCAATTTATTCGATTCATTCTCTCTAAATTGAACAATACTGCTCTTCCATTATTCAACACCGTACCTTCTAAAGATGCTTGTGAAATTCGTCATCGACTTCAGGGGGTCATTAGGGACAATTCTCGAATCAACTATGGGGCCGAACCGGGTAGCGTAGGGTCTGCTGAAGATAGAGGTCTCCATAATTTCATCCAGACGTTTGCTCCTGAGACAAGCTTCGAAATCGTCGTCAACAGGACAGTTCAATGCTCGCGCCACTTGAAATGTTACGTCCTGAGGATTACTGGATAATGCCCAGTCAGCAAGGGCCGTGCCTCCCATTAGAATGGCTCTATGGAATAGTACTGAAATCATAAAACGCGAATAAGAATAATGTTCACAATCATGTCATAAATAATAAAATCTTTATTTATTTAAATTGAGGCCATTTACGAAGTAGATACTATAATTTTAAACTAATTTTATAGCAAATTTAAATATCATCTTCAAGAAAAATCAAAATGAATTTATTTTAACGAGTAGCATTGTATTCGTGTGTTTATGTTTATATAATTGATTATTGTTTTAATATACGAGCAAAGCAACGCGAGTAAAAATGGAAAAAGCACAAACAAAACTGATCGTAATGCATACACATTTATACATTTATAGTTATTTATTTACAGAACTCTTGAGAAATGCTAAACTATTCCGAAACATATGTAGGAAATTATAAAAGAAATCATCTAATTCTGTAGTCAATAGTGGTAATATACCAAGAAATTTCAATGCAATATTAGTTGAAACGGTAAAAGAACTAAATCATGTTTTGGCATTTGTCCTATCTAAAACTAAACACGATCGGGTCATAATTTTTTATTTTTTCATGAGAGCAACGTTCTTTTAGATACTATTTTATATACAATCTGTTGAAATATCACTTGTTACCTTAATAAAATTAAATTGTCAAAAAAATTTAATCAAATACCAGCACCTAATTTATTTTTACTTCATTTAAGCCGCATTGTATGTTATTGTTAATTGGAATTAGGATACCTTATACCTAGAATAGCTTTTTCAATTCATTCGCGATCTCATCAGAAACCAGTAATTTCTTTAGAAAATTATATCATTAGACCGTCAAACAGGAACGGACAGAGAGGATTTAATTCCGATAAAAGTTTACATGTTCCACAATGTTCAATGTAAGGTTCTAAGAATTTCGGATTTGAGTTGACGTTTGAAAATCATTTTAAAATAGCAAAAACATTGATTTTGTAAGTGTACAGTTTGTCAAATAAAATGGCACACAAATACTCAAACTTAGTTTTAAAGAACTGATGCATCATTTATGATCAATATTGACGAATAATAATTCGAACTTCCAGATTATTTGACGAAAAGTATCTAAGTTTACAATCAAATAGCAGAAAATGATTTTGAAAATTTTGTAAGTAATGGTAACGGACAGCGGAATGGGGTAGAATTTGTTTCATCATCAACGTCGAAGACATTTCAGTTACCGTCTTGTGATTTTTTATGTCAATCTGTAAGCATCTATAAATGCTGCTGTCTACATCCAAATCAAATATGAGAGCGAAATTGCCAACATCGTTTTGGCTTTGATGTGTTCACTGTACAAATGTCAATGTTAATATATAATGTATGAGGTGAATTTGAATGGTGTGAAATATTTAGAGACTTTAACTATATTCTTTTTGGACTTCCTGGAAAATCTTGTATTAAAAGTGGGATGTGCTTTTGAAAGCATAGAGCTCAAAGAAGATCCAAAAGTAGCTATTAATGAAGTATACTCGCGGATTGAAAATGTTCAGAAAATAATGGTGAACGTTTCGAACATTCAATTTAATTTAATTTTCATTTCGTTGCCCATTTTTTTCGGTAACTTTAAAGTTTTATTTTTCATAAATGTTTGAAATCCTGTTTCTCAACTCATGTCACCAAAACGACACCATCATTTCTGTATTTTATAGTCCATTGTAACTCTCTAAGTTTTTTCCGCAAATCGGTTGACATTAACGTGGCGAATGTCGACAATTAACTAGTTGAACTCTTCAGTTCAGAACTGAATTCATAATATCCTCGTTTGAGTATTGGCACATCCTAACAAAATATGCCTTCGAATGAAAAAAATTAACCAGTACACCATACCACTTGAAGTAGCAAATGTATTGTCGATGTTAGATACAACCAGAAGTGGTTCGGCTATGAAACCAACTACAAGTTGTAGATCAATATGCATTTACTCTAATCCCAATATATCATATTATTCGATTCATTTATTCTATTTATCTATTGAAATAACATGATTTCTTTTGTTCTCAAATTGACAATTACGTTTTGTCGTTTGACTAAAAGTATTAGATCTACAATAATTGTTCGTATTGTAATAATATATGCTATATAACATTTTAAGACTATTGATCAGTTTTCAAAAGTAAAAGTAGCGCTCGTCAAGTGCATGAGATATTTTCAAATAATTTAATTTCTAGTGAAATTGCTTTTGTTTACTTTTTCTTTCACTGGAGCAATAGAGATACTTTTCAATTTTGAATTGAAATCATTTAAAATTTCCGGAAATGAAAATTTATGAGAAATAATGTCACATTATTTAGTTGACATTGGTTGCCCAGTACATACAAGGCAAATATAAGTCTCAGGAAGTAACAGATATATTGCACAAATAAAAGATGAAACCGGTATAGTTCTCGTCTCTGATGGAAAAGTTTTATTTCTTTTATAATAGCTAATCTTATCGATTGCTTTTTCAGTTTCCAATCATTTTCGGTTTTTCAGGAGAGATATATAAATTAACAATTTCAAAATTCTAAATTTTGCCACCATTAATTCTCACTTCTGAATAAAATTCGTTTATATTTTCAGCTCGAAGTAAGAATTATTTTGAAGCTAATCTTTTGCTAAACATTTCAAAAATTTTTAATTTACCATCTCAGAAAGCATCATTATTCTCCACAAGCAGAATTAATTCATTATTTCGAAATTATAGTTATTATGTTAAATAGAAGTCATGTACAATTAAGGATAGATAAGGTTTCATCATCATGTTAAGATGATACCGTGATCGTATAGTTTCTCAATACACACAACTTAACGAATAACATAGAAAATAATAATTTTCATACAAAAGTATTCTAATCGTTATCTTATTTATTAATACACACTTTTGTTTTAGGAAGCATTAAGATTAAACCGAAATGGCAGATGAAGTAAATGCTGATGACGTTAAAAGTGATGCAGACCGTTCAGTCTATGTTATCAATATACTTGTTCGAACAATCTTGAAGAAACAATTTTTACACCAGAAGATGATTTTATTCTACAAATCAGCTATGGATATAAAATATAATACTTAAAAATCTCGGTAAAACGATGAAAAGTAGTTATGAGCAAGGATATTATCGCTCCGAAAAGTTTTCTGAAATTTTTCAAATAATTAGATCATATTTTTGTAATAAAAAAGCATTATTATGATTTTTCCTCACCAAATAATAATAAAGCTTACAGAAACAAGTGAACAATATATTTCCACAAAAATTGTGTAAACGGAGGAAACGTGAAATACCGATTCAAATGACGACACCTCACTATAAGTCTAGTAACAATAGTGGTTTCATCTCAGAATAAAAGGTAGTATGCTGATAGCTTGTACAAATTATGTCCAAGCATTTGAAAGGCTTTCTCCCTGGAAAAATCCAGTGTACGGACCTTAGTCAAGTAACACTGAATGTTCTCATTAATAGTTTCCTTTGTGAAAGATCGAATAGAATACTGCTCTGAATATAAATATGACAAAATTGTCAGGTAATTATATTACATTTATATGAACCAATAAATAAAATATGAAATGAGATTCTGAGCAGTATAAACTAAAGAGAAAACCTACGACTCTACCTCATTATTTTTTCGGAAGAAACCTACGAAGAATATGACAAGATTTGATGACTGTTATCTAAAAAAAAAAAAAAGGTTCAAACAAATTTTTCTTCAGACCCAAAATCTCAATACTTTTGTGAAGATTCCTAGAAATAACACCTGTTGTGGAAATAAAAAATAATCGGTAGAATAAAAATTTTTTCATTTTCCACATTTTTCAATCTCGTTACCAAGCATCATATATTTAGAAATTTTTAATTGTATTTTTTGTATATAATGTGTGTTAGGTATAGCAATATCAATTATATATGTTATTTGATTCTGTTTATCAGTAAGAATGATATCTGGTCTATTGTGTTTTACAGCTTTGTTGCAAAGAATTGTTTTATCAAAATAAAGTTTATATTTGTCATTTTCACAAATAATCTCAGGTTCATATAATTCCTAGATTAAAATGAATAATATTAGCGACGGCATTATGTCTTTCTAAATAATCTGTTGAAGCAAGGACTGAGCAAGATGATAATATATGGAAAACTGAATATATATATATATATATATATATATATATATATATATATATATATATATATATATATATATATCTCATATCCATTTTATGGAGGATCTCGGAGCAAGTTCCTGGTCATAGCAAATAAGACATAGAAGACTTTCAGAGTTCAGAATATTCCTTATTATTTCATTGATCTGTAACACTTGTGAAGTTTATTATTCATTCCTTTCATCAAGAATTCATCTTTCGTTTTCACGAAAATATTCATCTTGTACATTAATTCATTCTCCAAAAATAGTGTCAGTTCTATTCAACATGATCATTCGTCCTACATTTGTAAATAAAAGTGTGATTTGTTGAAAGATCCACTAAATGAATTGATAATCAAATTTCGTGTTATTCGTAATTAAGACAAATAACATGTCATCTTTAGACTGATTAGAATCTCCTTGTCTATTTTCAATCAAGAATAAAATGAACTCGAATCACGCGAGTTGATTTAGTTTACTACCTGGTACTGTTATTGCTAGAGGAAATATTTAGAAAGTATTTGGTAAATACAATGAATTCCAAAGGAAATTTGCCACCCCCTGAATTAAAATTAATTATTGAATACTTTGATGTGCTATCGGGCACAGTAGGATTATAAAATAAAAAAATATAATATTCTTGAAATTAAATCAGTTATTCCTTTTTCATCTGAATCAATTATTTACATGGACAGGACTTGAGGTTGGCCAAAAACTAAATGTGTTTTGGCTCAATATATGGATAGACCCATCTCGTCTACCAGAAGTAACGAGACTCTCTGTACTCGTCGCAGGGTTTTAAGTCAATAGACTCAACAGGTCTATTCAGGAGGCAGAATTCTCTGGACTTAACACGTCACAAAGGTTTAAGTAAATAGACTAAAAACGTCTATTTGAGAGGTAGGATTCTCAGGACTGAACAAACCAAAGTGGTTTGTTCATATATATATATATATATATATATATATATATATATATATATATATATATATATATATATATATATATATCTACCAGAATATATACGAACTATAGAATTATCTGCCAATGACATCAATGTACCGACGAGTAGTGTCAGAGGCTTTCTCCTCGGTAGAATAGTGTACGGACCTAAGTCAAGTAACACTGAATGCTATTCATTGTATTTATATATATATATATATATATTCATTGATGTCATTGGCAGACAATTCTATAATTCGTATATATTCTGGTAGATTGATATATTTTCATATTATTCAACGTTATCCTAATATATAATAATTTCAAGATATGTGTTGATGTGTTGATTATAATCATTGCCTAGCAATGGTATTAATCACTGGATGGTAAATTTATATTTTTTCATGAAATCGGGTTAACAGGTTTCTCAATCAAAGATCACCCAGAGGGTTCTTTCGAGCAAGCTAAGCATATAACGTACTCTGGCCTACCGGGATCGAGAGTTTAAATATATGTGCATTTCGGAGACTCGGTCTCTCCTCTTTCGCAGACCTCATCGAGTTCACATAATCTCCGTAAATTGGCTGCAGCACGCGTTGCTATGAGTCGACTTTGCGGACTCACGCCACCGGCCAAATTGGGAAACCACCGATGTCTACCAGCGAACCAGGTGTTGTTTTTTATTCAATCTTTTACGCTTACAACGAGTGTATGTGTTAACTATCGACTTTCTTCTTCGTGTGTGTGACCCCATCCCGGTAGCAAGTGGAACCAAACATGTGCTTTAGGGCATGGTTTTTTCCATTGAGAAAAAGAACTCATCACCGACTGAGTTAGCCGGTAAATGGTAAAAAAGAGTCCAAGCGAAGAATTCCACTACTTCCACACACGGGGTGAAGCACGTGATATAACTGATACCAGCAACAGAAGCGACGCACTTGGATAAAAGGCTGAGTATGGAGGATTAAGGTAAGCTTATTTCTACAGTTAGCTGATATTCTGAAACTCTGAGATCTCCCGGAATTCCATGCTTACAACCATGGTACCCGAATGAATTTCTAGTGAGGTTGACAGATACCTTCACAAAACACTCAATTCCTGAGGAGAAATGGACGATTATCGCAGCCGGCCAATTACGAGAGGATGCGAAAACGTTGTTGGTGCCATATGAACACGTGGGCTGACATTTCCCGAATTTGAAAATAGCCTTAAGGAGAGATTTAATAATCCGGCTCTGGTAGTGAAGCTTACAGCGGAACTATACAATAGGAGGCATAGGAAAGACGAACCCGTAGAGATCTTCCTGATGAAGAAGCAGCAACTTTTCAGGAGGTTGTAATCCAACATTCCGGAGGAGGTACTGGAAAGTACACTTACGTGTTCAGTGCTTCCAGATTATCAGCCTTTCCTCTACCATATGGAAACAGTAAAAAATGTGAAGGAGACGGCGGCCCTCCTGAAGAGAATCGGTAGGTGGTCAGCAACGGCTTCCAGACCCGCGGATGTCCATACAGTCGCGGCCACTTCCACTTCCTCAGCAAAAACTGCACTCCATCAAGGTCTTACGAATCCACCTACGCACATTTGAGAGCAATAGAGCCTCCCAAAATGTTGATACTCCCCAGGGTATCACTACTACAGGCACTGCCCAGAACGTCCGGAACGAGAACAGGGAAACGCCAAGCAAGCCGCGGGGCGCAACACCCGCAACTAACTCCCCTTCGTTCTTTGGCTGACAATACTGCCCCGTCCATACAAGTAAAAATTGGGTCCCGCAAGATTAAGGCGATTATCTTTCCGGCCGCTACGCGAAACTTCGTTCGGAAAAGTTCAGTGAAGTGTAACGTTTTATCGAATTCCCAGATAATCGACTTGGCCACCGGAAACATGACAGTGACTGCTTGTTAGGCGACCAGCTTTTCAATCAACTTTGAAAATGAAGTGATTGTGGCTGTTTAGTTTTAAGCGATTTACGCTACGAGTTTATATTGGAAACGCCGTGTTAGACTTTCAACGTTGTTGTGTACATTTCGGGAAAGCAAAAAGAACAACCAAGTATTTCAACTTTGTTCGGAATACCACGCTGCAATACTCGCACGTTGCTTTGGACAGAGTACTATACGGATTTGCAAAACCACTGATGAGTACGTTCTTAAACTCTGTTCGAGAAAATTCCGATGTCTTCATCACTGTCGGTCCCTTATATACCACACGGTGTGTCGAGCATAAAAGTGAACTAACAAATGACACACCTTTTCAAATTCTTCGATATAGTGTCGCACCGGCAAAACAGAGACTAACTAATGAACAAGAGCGCGAAATGCTCTCTGCGGGCGTGCTCGAGTCAATCAGTTCGTCTTATACTTCGGCAGTAGTGCTCACGAAAAAGAAAGATGGATCGGCCCGTTTTTGTGTAAGCTTCTGTAGACTAAATAGCGTCACAAAAGATGTGCCGTCCACGTTACCAATAATCGCGGAAACGTTAAAAGATATCGGTACCGCGAGTGTATTTTCAACGTTGGACCTGGATTCCGGTTACTGGCAGATACCGCTGGCCGTGAACGCGAGACCGTTAACCACGTTCAATAGAATTGATTGTAGCGCCTATCAATTTGAAGTGATGCCATTTGGGTTGAAAGGGGCGCCAACAACCTTTCAACGTCTTATAACCAATGTACTTGAGGGATATCTACACGATTTTGTTTTAGTGTACTTAGATGATATCGTCGTATACTTCAAAAACCACGAGGAACACTTGCTGCATCTATGATTTGTTTTTGAACGGCTCCAAAACCACTTCGCTAAAAAAGAGTTAAAATATTCAGGTCACGTGATTGGTCCAAATGGGACTCACCCACAACCGTCCCATACAACAGCCTGAAGGGATTCAAGACGCCGCAGACAAAGAAGCAATTGCGAAGTTTCCTAGGGACCTGCAACTGGTTACGCAACTACGTACCACGTTTCGCAGAAAAAGCAGCGCCGCTGACCGACCTGCAGAGTCCGAAGGAGAAATGGCGATGGACCGACGTGACCGAGATGGCATTGCAAAAAATCAGAGACGCATTCCTGCAGCCGCTCCAACTACACAGACCTGACTTCCGTCTCCCGTTCGTATTGCAAACAGACGTAAGCCTGCAGGGTACAGCCACAGTCACGTACCAAAGCACCTCAGAAGGACGTCAGATTATCTACTATTCGAGCTGGCGATTCCAGAAAGCAGAGCGAACTTACCACGTCAACGGGCACGAATACCTAGCCGTTATCAGACCATCAAGAGATACAGGCCGTATCTCGAAGACTAGGTTATTTATATACACTGAATCTCGAAAAAAGAAGGTTTACCTAAAATTCGGTGTATTTTCATTTCGCGATATCTTGCAACTGTTCAACCTGAATGATTATGATTTGTAAAACAAATATTCGAGTTTTTTTCTCATTAATTTACTAGACATGACACTCAAATTCGCTATTTCAGCCAACTTGCAGCTGGCCCGGGAAATAAACCAATCACTATTATTATCATTCTAGGAAAAGACAAATATATCATGTTTTCTTTATCTTTTTATTCCAACAGTTTATTCAGAAAACTGACGGAGGTGTAAAGCAGTAAAGTCAACCATCGATATTCGATGTTGTGAAATAAAACCACAGAAATGACTCCACAGTCAGTTGAAATTTCTCTGAATAAAATATTCATATAACTCCCAAGACACCACCGCAACAAGTAAGACCCTCGTTGAAGAAGATCGCTGCAAGATCTTTGGGTTTACCACAAATCAGAGTGATATTGAAATCCATTAAAAAATACCATAGTAAAGGTCAAAGTCAACGAAAAGTCGACTCTGGGCGTCCCAAACAGACCAGTCAGAAGAATGATCGCTTTATTCGACTGTAAATATTGATAGATAGAAGGCAAATTGCAGTAGCTACATGTGATCAACTTCGACAAGTGAGTCTTTCTTTGAATCGCGAACGCCTGCAAGAGTACAAAGACTTTCAGGGCATCATGGTGTGGCTCGACTAGAGTTCAAGCCAGATGAACCGGAATGTGTTTTATTTTTTTTTTTAACTTGAAGGAAGATGTCGAGGATGGCACGGGAGTTATCTGCGCATATCCATCCCGATCTTTCGTGTTTGAACTGTCTTTAGACATAAGTCCAGAAGGATAATTGCTTATGCGATACATTTTATGGTGAAACTTTGACTGTTCTTTATTTTCACTTCAGTAATAACTTGGAAAGAATAGTGAATCCTGGAAATGCATACACAAATGGTGAGTTTTATGGAGGTTTCCGTGATATAGTATGGGGTGATATATCAACTGAAACGAAAAAACGTTTTTGCGTACTTTAAAGGATCTTCTTGGATGCAGAACGATAGAAAACGATTAAGAAGGAGATAATACTACAAAGTATACTATCATCTCCTGATAATGCCAACTTTGTTGGTGAAAGTTGCGTCGAGTTTTGAAACATTGTTTCAGTGAAAGGGTGAACAGTGCTTTTAGTGTGATACTACGCCAAAGGTTCCAGTACTCATCTTATTGTATGTTCTAAATATTAAATTCAATAATATCTTTCATTCAACATCAAACACGATTTGTGGTGTACAGTGTTAATAGTGTGATACAACCCCACAGGCTCTTGTCCTCAATGCAGTTAATGTTTCAAATATTTAATTCAATAATGTTTTTGAATCAATATTAAGTTTGATTTGTCTAATAACTATGAAGTAATATTTCATCCTTGTTAAAATATGAAACCTTCAACAACTAGAAAAAGAGGTTGTATTCTCTTTAATCATACAAAGAGGCCACATATGAACGTTAAATGTCTTTATAAATACCCGAAATCTTATGAATTTTATCCAACTGAATGATCATATCAACTTTATACTACTAATTACGAGTCTGATTTGGAAAATATTGTGATTTTCTCGTAATAATAATAATAACATATTTTTACATACACTATTACATTACATCATTACCGACATTGCCGGAACAAGGAGATAATAGGCTCCAACTTCGCGATGTTCCGGATACAAGCAATGGTTGTTTACATCAGCGCAGTACCGTATAATCGCAAATTTGTCCGACAAGCAATCATTATTGTTGGAACTTGGCGCAAGCTCATGTAACTCTCTTGCGTGAACAATTGTAATTTACGAAGTATTATATCTATCTTTCTGTAACTTTTGTTGATAATAGCAATAGGTATCTCCAGTCGACACAAATATGTAATAGAGCATGATGTTTACATCCTGCAAAACTTTCGTTTTCAAGGAAATAAAGTCATAAGAAAGTCTAGGCCCACAGTGATGTGTCTTCCTGATGCTTGAAGATACACGAACAGAAAAAGTTATAGATATACTGACGAGCATTTCCGCACTCAAATGAGTGATAACTGCAATTTTTCAGCTTGATATTAAGTTCTGTATGTCATCTCGTCAACTACGGAAGCAATTAGTTCTATGAATGAAGTAATTATTTTAGATTTCATATTGATCGTTATTCGTTGTCATCATGTCAGTATAGTATGTACTTTATAGGTGCTCAGAGATAGGTCAACTGAGGAAGAATGTGATACTGTATGTCTGTTATTTCGTAATGCCGGCTTCTGTTTGCAACAGGAAGAACTATTTCAAGAAAATATTCGACTACCACACCGAAGAATATGACTGTAAAGGGTAGAGAAAATGCAATCTATGAACATTTTTATCTTTTAAAAATTCGGAAAATTTCAGGTTCTCTAATTTGTACAAATTTAAAAATGGCGTGAAAACGCGGTTATCATTCTGTTTGGGTGCACCCTGATGCAATATCTTTAAATTATACTTCTGTGGACGGAGAATTGGGTTTCAATAAAGCTATAGCTTTACAGTAATTGGACACGCAAGGGAAAACTATACACTTGTATCGTGGAATGTTTGTTTCTTCGCTTGTCTTACTATTGTTTGCAATGAAATATTATATTTTCACAAGTACAAGTGCTTGCTAAGATACTGTATAAACAAGTATGTAATCATAACTCACTCGTTAATGAGAAAGCTAGGAACCCTTATCGCACTGCTTAGTATTACCTCCCTATCACATCCCTATCAACGAACATTTTAAGGTGTTTTCCATCTGATGAAGCTATATATATATATATATATATATATATATATATATATATATATATATATATATATATATATATATATATATATATATATATATGTCACGACGTGACAATTATTCCATATATGAACGGCACTTCTAAAATTGGAAATTTGCAGAGGTTTCAGATATTTGAATTGGTTCTATATTTCAGATAAGTAAAATAAAATTTCCTTCCTTTATGAATTAATTTTTCAGGAAAACTTTTGATGAAATATATTTTCTTATCTGTCAAACTTTCGAATTACAACAAACGAATTCTCTATCTGAATATGACTCTAATGATAAATATTATCCTCCTTAATATCCTTGTGATTCATATAATAGATATTTCTTGGAGAAAAACTTCAAAATCTGCACTCAAGATCGCTAAGATGCAGGACCATCTGATTCTCACACATTCTTATCATCTAATTCAGGTAACTTTGCAAAAAAATTATTTCTGGGCCCGTTGATTATGAATTTGATGATAAGGTAAACAACTTGAATGAAGGTAGGAATATTATTTTGAAAATTACACGAAGTACATTTAAGGGATCTGACATTTCTACTTGTTCTGTCTATTCTTCAAACAAAAAGAAATTTGATAACTGTTATCAAAATCATGGAGAATCACCTTCTTTCTCTAATATGATCACATCTTCGTTACCTAATTCAGATCTTTACAAATCTAATGAAAAAATAGAAAGTATGAGATGGACTTATGAAATGCATAAATTGATAATATTTTGTTATTACAAAATAACAACTAAAAAACTATATAATATGTTCAAAAAAAAATTCCCAATTGCATTATTTCAGAAAAAACGTTGCGAATCGAAGACGGTATAATGAGAATAGAAATATATCATCTGAGTCACAATTCGAATCAATTCAAAACGAAATTCGACAGGAAGAACATTCAAATATTGAGATTTTAGATGAAAATCCAGTCCCATTCATAAGGAACAGAAGAGACAATAAATCAGAAAATTCGTCTGAAAATATCAGTAACAAAGATATGGAAAATTTATTTCTAAATATAATGAATTTATTTAAAAATATTGACCCAACTATGAGACCTAAACTTCCTAAAATTCATTATTCAAAGAAAATTTTTGATTGCATAAATGAGCTTAACGAGAATAATCTTCCAAAGCTACTTGTTAAAGTAATGAATATCTACACACTCTATCTGATTATACATTGTGCTGCCATTACAGTAGTTAAACATTATGGATATATATTAGAGAATTTTGGGTATAATTATAATACCAAGAAAAACCCTTATGGCAAAAAAGATTAGAAGGTAAAATTTCTTGAATCTGACGTGATTTAGGAAGATTGACTCAATATTCCAAAGGTAATCGATCAAGAATACTTATGGCAGATATTGTAAAAATATTCGATAAAAATAAAATACGTAAACTTAATGAGATAAATAATGGACAACTGTTAGAATACATCGATACTTCAAAACAAAAACTTTCAGTATACTCCATTAGACTACATGAATATAACATTAATTCAGATAAAAAATTTCAAAACAAATTATTCAAAAATATTGAAAAATTTTTACGATGCTATTTCAGGTTCAAATGAAAATATTTCTGGAAATAGAGTTCCTAGAACTGATATTCTAACTGGTTATTGGTCTACAATTTGGGCAGTGCCGAGGCAACACAATCCCAGTGCAAGTTGGATTTTGAATGAAAGGTCTCGATTTTCTAAAATAAAATACATGCGATTTGAAATTTCTTCAAACGAAGATATAACATCGGTTTTTAAACACACAAAAACTTTTAAATCTCCCGATGTTGATGGTATTTATAACTTTTGGTTCAAAAAATTCGCTTACGTTCATGAAGAATTGGCTGAATATTTTTCATTTATAATAAAGAACCCCATCAGCTACTCCTTTATATTTCGCACAACAAATTACTCATTTGAAACCGAGAAGTGCTAATACTATTGATCCATCTCAATATAGACCAATTACCAATATATCTAACGAATGATACACGTGTGCATGTGTTTCTTTACGCTCCGTGATCAATCTTAGTTTTTTCCGCTTCAAAGTGAAAGTTAATTTTCCAAATTCAGTCCAAATTAAGCAGTGTGAATTTGTAAATCGTTGTGTACCAAAAAGTGTCTTTTGTGAGCTCGAATTCGGCGAAAGTTTGTTGTCGAAGGTTGAAAATGTCGCAAATTTGTCAGACATGCACATCTGCTATAAAGCAAAAAACGGCTTCGGTACGATGTTCGGGTGCATGTGGACTCGCATTCCACGCGAACGGTACCTGTGCTGATATAAACAACGATCAGCTGGCCATGATAAACAAATTACCTGGAGGAAACTGGACTTGGATCTGTATGCAGTGTCGCGGCGGCGGAGCGGCTCCCCCTAGCTCACGTAATCGTCAGGGCAGCGTGTCCGTTGTCGAGGATGCGACCCAGGATTCAACCACTCCAAATAATAATGCTTTTGTCGCATTGAGAAATGAAATTAAACTGCTTCGGGAGTCGGTAACATTTTGCTCTGATAAGGTGTCCGACTTCGAGGCTTTACTTGTGCATTTTAAAGATAACATGAAAGTAACAGACAAACTTGTGAGCGAAAATAAGGAGCTGAAGTCTCAGGTAGCTGATTTGAATTCCCGACTTAACACTATCGAGCAATACTCACGTTCGAATAATCTTGAGATACAGGGCGTGACCGAAAAAAATAACGAAAATCTATTAAATGTCGTCTGTACTATCGCTCAACACTTGGACTTCAACATATCCGAATCGATGATTGATTATGTTCATCGTGTTCCCACGCGCAAAGAAAATGGCACAAAGAATATAATCGTAAGGTTGAAAAATCGCCGTACGAAGGAAGATATGTTGGCAGCCGCGAAAACAAAAAGGCTTCTTGGAAATGGCAGATCTCCTGGTCTACAGGTTGATGGTCTTTCCAATAGCTTATTCATTAACGAACATCTTACTTCCTCGAATAAGTTGCTATATATTGAGGCTCGTTCGGTGGCAAAGAGCAAAGATTATAAGTTCATATGGATACGAAACGGAAATATCTTCGCTAGAAAATCAGAAAAATCTAAAGTTATTCATATTGATAGCAAGGAGGCTATTGCCAAATTGTAATATGTTTTGTTTCATTGAAATAGGTCTTCATAAAGAACTTCAACTCTATAATGCCAATAAACGCCTACTATCAAAATGTACGGGGGCTGCGATCGAAGCTCTCAGAATTTAAGCAGAATGGGCTTTCAATGAACTTGGACTTAATTTTTGTCAGTGAATCGTGGCTTAGAGACGGTGTGCTGGACAGTAAATTGTTCGATCTAGATGACTATGATATTTTTAGACGTGACAGACATTCTACATCTTCCACGAAAGTGGAGGGCGGCGGTGTTTTTGTTGCGGTGGCGAAGCAAATTGGGGCCGTGCGGGTTTCCTCATTCGAGAGTGAAGCGGAGGATATTTGGATGTCATTTCGAGTGCATAATAGGGTGGTATATGCGTGCTGTGTTTATTTGCCGCCAGGCGATGAGTTCGAAACCATGAGCAATATATTTGCTACAAGTTTATCCAATTTAGTAGATCGTTTAGGAAAGAGCATTGCTCTGGTGTGTGGTGATTTTAATTGTACGGCTATAGACTGGAATCCTAGTGGACTTTGATATTATGAGCCGAATAATGTAAGTGCTAAGTACTCGAATGTTATTGACTCTCTCTCATTCTGCCAATTTTTACAACTCAATTACATATCAAACTGTAATGATCGACTTCTTGACCTTATACTATGTAATGAAAATATTGTAACTGATATCACACACTGTTCTGCTCCTTTGGTCGATGAAGATCCTAATCATCCAGCGTTAGAATTTGTTATTAGTATTGAGGCTATGAAATGTATCAGAGGAAATAACCGTTTTAGAAATTTCAAAAGAGCCGATTATACAGTTATAAATAGTCATCTGAACAGCGTGCCTTGGTCTGACATTCTCTCTCGTGGTAGTCTTGATGAAGATCTGAATGCTCTTTACGCGATCCTGTATGAAACAATTGAACAAAATATACCACTGATCACAAAAAATGGGAAATTTCCCTTATACTTCTCCATATCTACAATAAAATGTATTAGAGAACAAAATAAATATTTTAAAAATGGAAATCGTTCAACTTTCAATACATATAAACTTCTCAGATCACGTTGCAAAACTCTGATCAGATCAGATTTTAGAAAATATATCTCAAATATCGAAAGAGAACTGCCTGAGGGTCCAAAACGTTTTTGGCGTTATGTCGCATCAAACAAGAGGCACTCTGGTATTCCTGCTACTATGTTGCTAGGAGACAAATCGGAAAATTCCCACAAAGAAATAGCAAATTTATTTGCACAGCAGTTTAGTGGTGTATTCGAAGCTCCTCTTCCAAATCGTGATTTTGATCAACTGATAACTGATGCATCTGGAGGATTGCAGTTTAGTCTGGACGAGGTCCTTCAGTGTCTCTCTAATATCGATTCAAAAAGAGGCTCAGGTCCTGATGATATTCCTTCTGTATTCGTGAAGAGTGCTGCTCAGGGCTTGTGCAAACCACTGCAAATGATATATAACAGGTCGCTCGCGATCGGAGTGTTTCCCAGTTGCTGGAAAATTGCTTCAGTTGTTCCAATTCATAGAGGTGGTGAAAAAAATCTGGTCAAAAATTACAGGCCGATCAGCAAATTGAACATTATGGCTAAATGCTTCGAATCCCTTGTCCACAAGTACTTACTTCAATCAGTAAAAAATATTTTAATCTCCGAACAGCATGGATTTATGAAGGGCAGGTCTATAGAAACAAACCTAATGTGCTATTTTTACATAGTTCACTCGACAGTCAGAGACAGGTAGACTCAGTGTATACTGACTTCGGAAAGGCTTTCGATCGGATTGACCACTTTATACTAATAGAGAAGCTTATACTGGTCGGTGTTGGTGGGGTTCTTCTGAGATGGGTTACTTCATATTTGAGTGGTAGGAGGCAGTTTGTATCTATCATGGGTGAAAGCTCTGATGCTTTTAACGTTACCTCTGGGGTGCTCCTGGGTTCTCACTTGGGGCCCCTCTTATTCAATATATATATATATATCAATGATATAGGGTGCTGTTTTCTGTACTGTAAATATTTACTGTTCGCTGATGACTTGAAAATGTTTATGAGAGTCGAGAGCCTGTCTGACTGTTTGCTTCTTCAGGAAGATCTTGAGAGACTTGTCGCTTATTGCATTAGAAATAGAATTACTTTGAACACTGACAAATGTCAGGTCATATCCTTCACCCGAGGCCGTGTTCATGTCCAGCACTTTCCTTATCGGATTAAGAACAGTAATCTCAATAGGGTCAAAACCATCAGAGACTTGGGTATTATTTTCGATTCCAAATTGATATTTGATTCGCATGTTGGAGGTATTGTTGGGGCCTGTTTGAGGATGCTAGGGTTCATTTATAGGCAGTCTAAACCATTTAGCGACGCATCATCTCTGGTGTCGCTGTATTATTCCCATGTGTTCAGCAAGCTTAACTTCGGTTCGATTGTTTGGAATCCTCAATACGTAGTTTATATCAAACGATTAGAAAGTGTCCAAAATAGGTTCCTGCGTATGTATGCATACAAGTCTCAACTTAATCACCACTATCCTGATTTAAGACGACAATGCGGATTGGATTCCCTTCAACATTGTAGAATAGTTTTAAATTTGACCCTCTTGTACAAAATATTGAACAATATTATAGACTGTTCCGAACTATTGGAGCAAATATCAATCAGTGTTCCTCAGCGCCAGTTAAGATCGCATATGCTCTTTCGTCCATCTTTTTATCGTACAAATGCTGCTCAGAACTCCCCGATAAATAGAATGATTACACTCCATAATGATCACTGCCAGGAATCTATTTTTCCATTTATCACTCTTCCAAGTAAAGAAGCTTTTGAAATTCAAATTCTTAAATTCAGACATATAAGATCTAGTGTTTTATAAGTTTTTCTTGTTTTCATCTAGTATTTCTGTAATATTTTTCTCATATTGTTGTTTTTACATGAGAAGATATAGTCTCTCTAGTGTTTTATATATTTTTCTTGTTTTATCTAGTTTTTCTGTAATATTTTTCTATTCTTCTCATACTGTTGTTTTAAATGAGAGGATATAGTCTCTCTCCATATCCATTTGTTATACTATATGTGGTCACACTGCTATTGATAACTATAATTTGGAACTAACCGTTAGATTTTTAATATCATATTATTTAGACTTTTATATACTTATAGGTACTTTTAAATTTTTAGCGTTAAGATAATTCAAGTTCACTTTCTTTATATCTATTAAGTGGGTACTTTTTTGGGCCTTGGCCTGTTGTACCCCAAAGAGCCAAAATAAATAAATAAATTACTTATTATAACATTCTTTCTGAACAACGAATAGGATGTAGAAAGAAACACATTAGTACTAAAGAGCAACTTGTAATTGATTCTGTTTTATTTAATCAAGCTCAAACTGAGAAGTGACATATTCATACAGCCTTCATTGATTACCAATAGGCTTTTGATAGTTCTCATTATTCATGACTTCAAGAAATTTTCGAAATCCATAAAATTGATAAGACACTTCGTCTTTCTCTTGAAATTGTAATGAAAAATTGAAGAACCAATCTTCATTTGAATATTTCAAAACAAACGTTAACATCCAATCAAAAGAGGCATTTTTCAAGGTGATTCTTCGAGTGATCTTTGGTTTTGCCTCTGCCTTAATCCATTATCTTATGAATTAAATGCTACTAAAATGAGCTTCAAAATAAAGACTATATCAACTGAATTCAAATTGAGTCCAAAATGTAGAAATCTTTTGATTGAAAAGGGAAAGATCACCTCTAATTATATAGACATTTCCAATATCGAAGTCGAGCCAATGCATCAAGGAGATACATATAAATATCTTGGATTTGTTCAAGAAAAGACAATAAACCATAGTAGCACTAGAGAAAATATTAGAAGTTTATATTACAACAGACTTAGAATTATCATTAAGAGTCATTTAACTAGTGAAAACCTTTTCAGAGCTCATATTCAGTTCACATTCCTACATCTTCTTTTGAAATTATTAAATCGTCTAAAACTGATCTGAATGAATTACAATGTCAAACGAGGAAAATGCTCTGTAAATATCATAAGCACCACCCAAAGTCAGCTATTCAAAAAGTTACACTACCTCGACATCTTGGGGGTCGCGGATCAACTAATTTAAACAATCTTCATAGGAAACAGATTTTTCATGTACGTTTCCATTTTCATGATAAACAGAGAACGTCTAAATTTCATGATATTTTTGTTACTTCAGATTATAATCTTACACCTCTGAACTTGACAATGCAGAAGTTAGATTTTGATATATTTGATAATAATTCTAAAAGAGAAAGTTAGATGCAGGAGGAACTAACGGAAAGCACCCTAAAGAATTGAAGAATTATTATATTGATGAAATTGTATCAAATGAATAGTTAGTATCTGGAGTGTTCGGTGAAACAGAAGGCTTGGCGCGATTGCTATCCAGGATCAGATTGTTTTCACGAGGAATTATAGGAAACAGATCATCAAGCAAAATATAGATAATTCTTGCCGTAGACGTTTTTGTTCTTCAGAAACTGTTTCTCATATATTATCCTCATGCTCAGTCCTTGCCTCAACAGATTATTTGGAAAGACATAATGCCGTCGCTAATATTATTCATTTTAATCTAGGAATTAACATGACGTCATACCCTAAATGTTACAAATATGAACCTGAGATTTATTAAGAAAACGAGAAATATAAACTTCATTTTGATAAAACAATTCTATGCAACAGAGCTGTAAAACACAATTGGCCAGATATCATTCTTACTGATATAGAGAATCGAATAACTTATAATTGATATTGCTATACCCGACACACATAATATACAAAATAAATACAATGAAAAATTTATAAATATATGATGGTTGCCGACGAGATTAAATAATGTACCGATTATTATTTCTACAAGAGGTGTTACTCCTAGAAATCTTCACGAAAATATTGAGATTTTAGGTCTGAAGAAAAATTTATTTCAACAGTTACAGAAGATAACCGTAATAAAATCTTGTGTTATTCTCTGTAGGTTTCTTTCTCAAAAAGGAAGGGCCATAGGGTTTTTCTTAAGTTTATACTGCTCAGAATCTCATTTCATATTTTATTTATTTGCATATGTATATAAATGTTATATAATTAGCTGACAATTCTATCATATTTATATTCAGAACAGTATTCTTTTCGATCTTTTATCACTTCCCACAAAGAAAATGAATGAGTAACATTCAGTGTTACTTGACTAAGGTACACCGGATTTTTCCGGGGAGAAAGCCTCTGACACTACTCGTCGGTACATTGATGTCATTGTCTGATGATGCTATAGTATATTCTGGTAGAGTGATATATTTTTATGACATTTGACGTTATCCTTATATATAATAATTCCGAGATATTTGTTGATTATGGTCATTGCCTGGCAATGGTATGAATTGCCGGAAGGTGGATTCATATTTTTTCATGAAATCGGTTCAACAGGTTTCTCAATCAAAGATCGCCCAGTAGGTTACTCCGAGCAAGCTAAGCATAGAATGTACTCTGGCCTACCTGGATCGAGGGTTTACATAATCTCTGTAAATTGGCTATATATATATATATATATATATATATATATATATATATATATATATATATATATATATATATATATATATGAATAGAGTAGACATCCACTACAACTTTGATTTTTGTTAATTTGTTTCATAGAGGACATCGTTTTCAAGCATATTTTTTCAGATTTATCCTATCCAAAATTATCCACCTTTCTATCAGCAAAGTTCTCGGAATTATAGTGTATTATTATCTTTTTGGCCGAATATATTGACTCAGATTTGAAAAGTATATTGTTTATGATTATATACCTATTTTAAAATACGATTCTAATTGAGTGAAGAAAAAAGTTGAAAGGAAAAAACATTTTTCTGATAATTTACTACTCAAATATGACTCAAGTTTTTTGGCCAAGGAAGAGTACAACATTCTTCCGAGAATTTTGCTGACGAAAGGGTGGATAATTTTGGAAAGGATAAATCTGAACGTAAGGTGCTCAAAAATGATGTTCTTCTTGGAAAAAAATAGCGAAGTGATGCCATTTCATACTGAAAAGTTGTCGTTGGTATCTAGTACAACCGAAAGTGGTACCGTTCAACCCTGAAAGTGATTGCAAATTTAAATACTCTATTCATTGATACTATATCTGGAGTATGAAATAATTCTGACTATAGCATAAACAAGATGTATATAATATCTGTTTTCTGAAAATATGAAATTTGGGTTGGGGACGGACATGCATATCGTATTCACTTCAGAATTCATAGTAGAATCTGAAGCAAATACGAAATGCAGGTCTGTACCAAACCCAAATTTCATCTTTTTTCGCATTCATTAGACCCAATTACAAACAGTAAGATAGGCCCAATGAATGTAAAAATTTCATCAATTTTGGTATATGAGATCTCATGTAACAAATGATATGAATATTCGACTATAAACAACTTGCCTTGCTAACTTTCATACTTCTTTATTGAAAGGAGGTACTCTCTCTCTTATTGCAGTATGATTCTTTCTGTCAGAAATATCGTGTATATGTCGAAATATTTTTCGAAATTTAGTAGTTCATCCTATTTTATGTAAACTATTTGGCCACTACAAAACGGCAGATTGCGTAACTTAATATTAATGTAAGTCATTCGTACATGAAGATGAAATCAAGGAATCAAAAATCATCAAACAAGAGATAAGGCTATTAAATTATTTTTGGTTTTTCATCAAGTCGTTATCATTAATCAAATATCGTACTTCATGTACATATGGTCTTCGATGGTAACTAATTAACTGCTATCAATATTGTTCATTTCTGATTTTTAATAAAAATCAATATTAATGTTTTACACTTTATAGTACAATGTACGTTATGCAACGTATTCTATATAGACTTGCAAGTCCTTGTTCCAGTTTCCTTCGAGCAGAGTATCAAAGCCCTCTTTGGCAACGATCCTGAAGACGTCACGCTCTCGAAGCCTGAAGAGCTGGTCTACTCAGGAAACTAACTTTCAACTTCAGCCGTAAAATTAACGTGGCATTTGCATTTGTATTGTTTCCACTTCGGAACAAAGTGAATGAGGGTCTTGGTTCGAGGATCTTGAATGCACACTCCTCTTCCTAGTTATTTCTTACAATCTTTACTCCGATACTGACATCTCTCTCTCGTAGGCGAATTGCTAGGTGAAATTATTTCCTTCAATAAAAGAAAGAAGCGACAAGAAAAACAATAAAATCCTCTGCTATAAAAGTAACACTCTAACGAGTGTTCTCGGGTATTCGTCTCTTGTAAAACTAATTGATTCTTATCGAACTATTCGATCTCTGAGTGCTATGAAAAGAATCGTAAAAGCAAGAGAACAAACATCGACAAACAGATTCTTGAAGCTTAATGGAGTTCTTGAATGATTATAAGTCAAAGCCGACAAATAACGCTTCAACTACAAAATTATTCAAAGTTATATTCAGTACAATTTAAATTTAGTAGATGAATATATAATTGACATGAAAATTTCATGCGAATTTTATATAAGAAATTCATACAGGAAAAAAAGATTTGAAACGTTTATAACAGCCTATGATGAATATGAATAACCTTATTTCGGAAGAATAATTCTTTTCAACTCAGCACCATCACAAAAATAGGCAGCATTACATTAACCAATGAAAAGGTTTCCCACATTAAATATTGCATGGGAATACTCATACAAAACAAATCATAATCCAAGAACTTTCAGAACTATTGATTTACTTATACGAGATATATTTTGTTTCAATTACCACCAGTGGAATATTAAATATTTGGAATTAATAAAGTTCTATATTAGCTATAATAGGAGATAGTCATCGTCAAGAAATGTAGTATTACGATGTTAAAATTTCATACACATTTTCTTAGTGGACTTTGATCGAGATATACAATCTAACCGGAAATTAATTTGAAACAATCTTGTCTGCGTTCTCGTTTCACTATTCACATTTGTGACGAATAGTTCTTGTAAATATATTTAATTAATTTTATCGTTAACAGGATACCCGATGAGGAATACAATAGAAACTTATTTCGACCTCCTATTTCCGGAAATGGTTCTCAAGATTAATAGGATAACATTATTGATTCAAATTGGTATTTGGACTGTAGACATAACAATTTTGTGATTTCAATTTTCCATTATGTTGACTCGGAGACTGGAGATTGAATGTATGTTCCTATAAATTATATTTTATGAGGTTCGAAAACTTCGAATGCGTCAAAATCATTATTTTAAAAACTGATATTTATCCAATGTACCAGGCTGAAATTTTTCTTCAACAAGTTTCACACATTTCCAAGTTACTGTGGAAGCGTTTTCTTCATAATTTTGTATTGTCAATTCGTTATGACTCATTGTTGAAGAAATGCATGTGAAAAACGAAATTTCGATTAATTCTGTCCGCCATTTTAGGAATTTTTGGATTTTGCGGAACCCATACGTCAGTACCTCGGCAGTTACAGAGAAAATAATTAGAGATATTGAATTTTGTTTCTGATGACTGGTGGATGCTGAATCCTGCCCACCATTTCATTTTAAGAAGATCGAAATCCAGAACAATTTTGTTCAATACTTTGAAGAAATTTTTTGAAATTTTGAAGAATAGACAAATACGAAAGAATCGTTCCAAAATCATGAGTAAAGCTGCTACAAAAAATCAATTAGAGCATATTCCGAGACACAGTGGATTCGAAATTAGGCGCTATCAGTCTCTTCTATTATTCAAAAGCAATTTCATGTAATTCTACATTTAAAGATCCATAATAAGTGAATTAACTGAATGTCCTAACTTTTCATAATCATTAACCAAAATGTTCCTTCGAAAATGTTCAAAATTGAAGAAAATTATATTTTCTCAAAAAGAAATATTGATTACTCACATTGATGCTCAGGCAGTACCATTGGACTCAAGGTAAGAAGGCTAGCACAAACCGCTCCAGTTCCATGACCCATCAGAGTAACACTGTCAGGATCACCACCAAAGGCAGCCACGTTCTCTCGAATCCATACCAGAGCAGCAATTTGATCAACCAGTCCAAAGTTGGATTTGGAGTCATCTCCTGTACCCGTTTTTAGAAACCCTGGAAAGAAAATATATCTAAGAAACTGTCTCATATACTATTTCCCTTCTACTACTAAAGGCGGAGACTTTCTCAGCATGTTTTCACTAATAAGGTTAGGTTAGGTTAGGTTAGATTTCTCAGGCAGTACCATTGGACTCAAGGTAAGAAGGCTAGCACAAACCGCTCCAGTTACATGACCCATCAGAGTAACACCACCAAAGGCACATTCTCTCGAATAAAGGCGGAGACTTTCTCAGCATGTTTTCACTAATAAGGTTACAACATTTAAAATATTAATGAAAAATATACACGGAAAAAAGTATCAAATAACTTAAAAATTCAGGTACTCTTGGTTTTCATGGAAAACGCTCGAATACGTTGATTTCGACTCTTTTTTTTTACATTTGACTTTTATGGCACTATATGAGGTATATTCTTTCATTCTGTACGTTACTGAATTTTTAGTGATTTTGTGTCGATATTTTCGCTACTGAGTAGCATTTCTGATTCTTGGTGATTCTTTGTGAGTTCAAAAATCTTAGGATTTAATAAGACGTCACAAAAAATCAAGAGAGGTCGCATTCCGTGGGTTGGCTAACCATTCAATGGCTCCCCATTTTCCAGAAAAAATTAAATCAAGATATTTTGTAAACGAATTTTTGGACAAAATATATCGGAATTTTTTGATTTCGATAGAGACTTAGAGAAGTTAAAGCAGCAAAATCTACAAATATGTTTCACCAGTAAAATTTTCTTCTTAGAATAATGGACCCATTGTTTCCACTTTCAATATACCGGCGCGTAAATAACATTTGTGGTTATCTATTCTGAGCTCCTCAAATCCAGTTTGGACTCATGTGGCAATTTAGTCTACTCATTGTACCATAAAGGTAAATAGTTTTGCCATTCAAGAATAAAATATTTGAGAAAAAGTTGTCATTTCGATCTCAATTAGGTTGCATCATTTCGCAGAATTGCTATCTTGGATCAAAATCATTCCCATCCAATTCTTTCATGCTGCTAATTAAGTAACGGTTTAATTATTCTTTGTGTAAATTTTTTTGCCCATATTCATGACTGATTTCTGTATCAAGTGCTGGTTGTCGAGTGACATTAAGTGGATTTTCTTCAATAGCGAATGAAACGTAAACCTGGATATTGTCTTCCACCTTTGATCTTTCTATTCAAGACAAAGTTTTCTCTCATTTTTTGACAATAAAATCATATTCATGTTTTCTTTGTTTAAAGAACAAGAAACGGCAGCTTCTTTATTTGGATCACATCAAGGGGAAATCTCAGAAGAAGTTTCCTTCTCAAAATTGGCCTCTTTAAGCATTATCTATAAAACTTGTTAATTACCCAAATATTAGTGTAAGTCCAAATATTTTCTGGATTGTGTTTAAAAAGTAATTAATTTCTTTGTTCCAGATTTTTGAAAATCGATAGAACAGGTCAGTTGAGGATGGTGTCGACTTACAAAGATAGGACTGTATTGTTTTGTAGATAGGGGGTGTCCAAATCTATTTTTGAAGACTTTTGCTATATTTCATATATTGGCCCCAAATTCAAAACGCTCATATGGTTCTTTTGGTTCAGTTTTCAACATTGTTGTAAAAATCATTGAAATTGTATTTCTTGTTTCCTCTTTTCTTCTTCCGAACTTTTTTGCAGATCCCCTTACTTCATTTCTGAAGCAGTTTCGAAACTTTTACGTTTTCTGCATTTTTTTTCGTGACTAGGGCCGCTTTCAATAATATACTCAAAAGTTTTGTCAACTCTGTTTTTCGCAATTCAAGTTCACCTACTTTAATCGCTATTCAAAAAACGAATAACAATAATCAGCATAATTTTTCGAGAAGTGAAATATCTTACTAACCTGAATAATAATCAGAGAATTAGACAATTGAAAGAGTTTGTAGATGATTCTCATTGTTCAGAAATTTTGCGTTTGATATTTCTGATTAAAATTTTATTTTTCGAGTTGGTTTGATTTTTATGGTGTATGTCCGAAACCAGTCCAAGCAATGTAAAATTTTGTCATTCTTTACATCAATAAATTAGTGCTAGTTAAAACATAGTAACTTGTTTTATTTTATTATTCATTATGAATATCAACTATCACGTAGTTCAGGCTTCATCGATCAATTATTTGAAAGTTACTGATCAGTAATAGGATAACAACTAATCATCAAGAATCATAGAACCTGAAAACCCCAGGTTTGTTTTTTTTTTGCCGTCGAGGCACTGTTTCAAAAATGTTTCCGTTTGCCCAGAACCGATTTAAAATGCGATTAGAATTATCAGCATTTAATAACACACCTTCAGAAACAAATTCAATTGAGTACTTCATCAATTTCACGAATTAAAGTGTAATCAAGGAAGGCAACTTGCTCGATGTTATTTAAGAAGCTCAATATTATCATATTTATGATTTCATTCATCAGTCAAATAATTAATGGTTATGAGGATAACTTTTCCTTTCGCAACCGCGAACCGTTCAGCGTCTTACATAATGAAACATTTCATTTCTAGTATTGCAATTTTGCCATTGTAATTATCACACCATATGTTGTAATTTTCTCAACCCTCAAAAGTTATCCTCAATGATATTTGACATTTTTACTTTGTTGTGAAAGGTGAAAGAAAATCTGGAAACGAATTTTAGTGTCACATTTAAACGTTCCTCTATCTTCTCCTATTATACAACAGCTGCAGACACGAAAAATGTTCTACAATCTCAGATTCAATGTTGAAGTCAAAATAAATCTTATTTTCGCACTACCATTGTGTCAAAACCTAGGATATTAATTTTTATTCTTATAAGAGTAAGACACGAAAGAACTGATTGTATTGGTTTTAAACACAAATTCATGGAATTCGGCATTTTCGCGGATCAATCTTCATAGATATACTAAAGGAGTTTATTACTGGCGAAATGTATTGGTTTGCAAACGGTATGTGTGCCTTCTTTGTAATCATCTCATATCCTTCGCATAAAACATTAGGCAAAAATTGGAACAAGTGCTATTAATAACCAAAAGAAGCCCGTACATATGATAGGAAACATTGCCCTCGGCGGTCCTCAATGGCGGAAGCAGACGATGACATCGAACTTGTCCGAATAACAATCGAAGAAGATCATAGATCAACTGAGCTAGGAAAATGAAACTGATCTATATATATCTAAATATAGTACTTGAAGGGTTGTAAATGATAATTTGTAGAAAGTTCCCATGTGCGCGAAATCCATTAAATTTTCTGGCGAATAGGCAGAAAAACGCAGCAAAATCGGTATCGACAAATTGGAAATGGTCGAAATTAATGAAAATGTGCTCAATAAGATTATAAAACTTGCCATGAATCGTGAGTTAGTGGTAAAGATCTCGAAGCCTCATATAAAATTTTCTCAGTGGAATCTTTCACTCGTACCTCGGCCGAAAAAGGCATGCCAAAGTCAAAGAAATGTCAAATCTTATTCTAAATCAGTATCTTCCTGTAGGCAACTCTATAAACAATGGATAGAATAACGTAGTTTTTATAATATTCCGAGATCCGGCTCACTACTGCGTCAGCCTCAGTGAGTACAGTTTTGATATGACTCTGTGTAATTTTGCTTCACGATTAAATGTTCAATTAGGATTAGGAGAAGAACGAAACTAATAAATGTTATTGAACTGAGAGATGATGAAGAGAATGATCATTCGAATATTTTTATGTAGTTTGAACCTGAGATGAAATTTTAACAGCTGTATAGAAAAAAGCTATTTAGGATAGAAATATTTTGAAATAATTGAATTGCTGCAGAGCTTTATTCCACTCCCTGATAGTACGAAAAAAAGGCCAGCAATACTAATGAAATGGGATCTTTCTAGGTATGTCGTTTTTGAACGGACTTATTCCGTAATCTCTATGAGCTTCATACTGAATGCATGTCTACGAAAAATAATCGCCAGGAAAGGTTTTTGAACGGCAATAAACAAAATAAATTAAATGAAGATTTAACTCACTGAAGAGAATACAACAGAGAATCATTTTAAATTTTTTCCATTACTTTTCACGGGTCGAGAAATCCGCAGCTTATATTTCAACGTCTATTATCTCCTTTCCTGGAAATTTCAAGCACAAACGAAGATCCTGAAGTGCGTACTTAGTCGCGGAAAGTCGCAAAATACAAATGCGCCACAACGGAAATCAACTCCAAGTCCGAGGAGACACTTTTGCGGTTGGAAGGAAAAATGGCAAAAATTCCGAGAGGACGAAAAAATATAAATGCCACCGAATCGAGTTCATAAAACTTACTGCTCGTCGGTGAATCCTTTTTTAATGTATTATTCACAATTTCTATTATTCCTTATTCACCCTCAAGGAAGATGTTGAGTTCCGACAGATTGAAAGATGAGAAAAGCTTTATGAAACTCCAACGGAAGATGAAAGCATGATGTTGATCTAAAACGTTATGAACCATTCTTTTCAAAAGCTTGGCAATTTGTTTCTTACTGTATTCATGATTGCTTTTTTTTAATTGAATATAGGATTTAATCCAGGTTTCATAATGAACTTGTTCTTTGATATTCTTCAAAAAAAGGAAAACTGCTTTTTAAGTGACGGCACGACATCTGGGATTTGCTATTCATTCAATTTTCAAAAGAGTATAGTAATCGCAGCTTTGAAGTCTTGCATTTCAGATATTCTGAAACTTTGATTTTATCTGATCTTGAAGGTAGGTTTATTTTGATATTTTGAATTATGGCGTAAGGTGTATTGAGGAAGACTTCGATTATTGTGTATGCAAAAATACAAACACAACGAAGATAGTTCATATCTTCTCAAATATTCATAATATCTTTCAATTTTACATTATTTCATTAGGCTCAGGATCACTGGCCATAAAATCCTATATTGCATCTGTTATATAATAACAATATCTCATTGTGCTAAAAAAGAAGAAAATTTCACTAAATTATTAAATAAAGTGAGGAATACAGTAAGATACAATAATTTTCACAGGATCTAAAACATTGGATTAAAAGTGAGTAAACCTAAGGAGGATACACACAACTATCACATAAACGAAGATAAGAAAAGCAATAATGGTTAGTTTAGGTTCGGTTAGGTTAGATTTGGTTAACTATAATCGAAATAATATATTTGAATTACTTAACAAATAACGAAAACTCAACGCAATAGAATTAAAGTACCCCATATCTAAAGCTGAATATATATATATATATATATATATATATATATATATATATATATATATATATATATATATATATATATATATATATATATATATATATATATATATATATATATATATATATATATATATATATATATCGTTCTGATATTCTATTCAGAACGATCAATATGAATGATTTTATTGAGAAATGAACACCTGCATCAATTTCTCACCAAATTATGTAGAGTGCAGCAACAGATTTCAGTTTTTTTTGGATAAAAAACTAAAAATGCAGCAGATGCGACGCTGTTTTATAATCATTTCATATGTTCAGAGTTTGAAATCAGTTAGTTGGCGCTTTGATTCTGTTGTACGCACAAACAAAAGATTCAAATTTTGTGATTCGACCATGGAAAGACGACATTTGACTAGAGAAGAGATGTTACGAGCCGTTGGCATGGTCCAAGCTGGGAGATCACAACAGAAAGTCTCCAGGGTTCTGGGGAGTAGCCCAAGTGTCATAAACCGTTTATGGTCGCGTTTCAATGAAACAGGTAGCGTAGAAGAACGCCATATAGGTCTGTCAGGATTACTACAGTCGCCCAAGATCGATTTTTGTTTAACAAGCCAGAAGAGATCGTACTAATACAGCATCTCAATTAGCTCAAGAGCTATCACGAGTTCATAATGTACGAATTTTATACCAAACTGTGAGAAATCTACTGCATGAAGGTCAACTCCACTACAGACATCCTTTAAGAGTTCCACAACTGACCCGTGGAAATCGCGCTGCTCGTTTAGCTTGGTGCCAAGAACACGTAAACTGGGATCAAGAGAGGTGGGCCACAGTTCTTTTCAGTGATGAATCTAGATTTGGTTATTATCCCAATTCGGAAAGAATTCGAATATGAAGGGAACCTGGAAAGCAAAACCGTCTTCAGCATGCTCGAGAAGTTGTTAGACAGGGAGGCGGATCAGTGATGTTTTGGGGAGGTATACGCCTTGGTGGAAGAACTGACTTCGTTTTCATACAGAACAACCTCACATGAAATTCTTACGCAAATGAGATAGTTTTACCTGTAGTGGTACCGTATCTCCAAACAATGGGTCAAAATCCACTCTTCCAACAAGATAATGCCCCTCCTCATCGTGCCAAGTTGTCTTGAACGTTCTTGAAGAGAATGATATCGATCTTCTATCGTGGCCATCCTGCTCCTCAGATCTGAATCCCATCGAGCATGTGTGGGACACCGCAAAAAGAAATCTCCTGCGTCAAAACGTCTTCCATCATGAACAGGAGCTTCGATTAACAGTTCAGAGTGCTTGGAATGACTAAGGCCAAGATGTAATAGACAATTTAATATTGGGCATGCCGCGACGATGCCAAAGTGTCATTAATTACAGAGGTACTGAAAAATATAAGTGCTTCCATATCGTTTCGAAAATATTAGTTCAGGATTTTTTTTGTGTTTTACCACATTTCGTCATTTTCAAATTTCAATTTGTCTCTGGAGAAATTTAAAATATTTCGTGTAAAGTTTCCGTCACACATCTCATACCGAACCAATAATAATCTATCGAAAATATCAGGAATAATGAGAGTACAATAGATAACGGAAAGAAATCTAGAGTATATAATTTCAGCTGAGGTAGTGGTATTAGTAGAACCAACAGAAATTTAAAAACAAGAGTCAATTAACATTCATCAATAGAGAAACTAGTTGTAATTATCCGAACCATTTAATTGAGGGGAATTTGAAGCTTCAACCAAATAATTAAAGTCGTACATTCATCTGATAAGAAACTTGATGGTAATTTTGTAGAATAACCAAAATTCAATGGATATAATCCTTCCAATATACTATGGAATGAACAGGTAGATTTCGACAATAATTCTCCTTCACTCAATTCCTTTCTGGCTAAGTTATTTAGAAAATAGTTCTGTGAATTTGCCTAAGGTAGTTTCACCCAGTTTTAATCAAATGATGTGTATGATATATAGGTTGTACATTAGTTCAGTTTCCATTTGTATTCGTCTGATGAAGGCGCAGTTTCGTCGAAACGCGCCACAAATATAATGAATAAATGTGTCAGTAATACCAACTTTTCATAAAACTATTTTCAGTAGATTACTGGCTAATTCTCTTGTTAAAGCTGAGAGTTATTCGTTTGTTCCGAATACACATCCGACTGTCAAAATTTTTCTGCAAATTCTTTTTCAAATTAAACAAGATCTACGAAGAAATAATATATGGGCGATGTCAACTCAAATTATTGGGTCCATAATGATTCTAAAACATCTATAGATCATAATCGGCATCACTTAGAAGACTGAATCTGGCCGTCAGGGCTCTTTCGGTCAAACAGAGAGGGAATTTTTTTGTTGAGTTTGAATATTGAAGGGTTTTTGCGGTTTTACTCCAAACTTAGCAAGCAAGAACAAGGAAGTGATTATGTTTCAGGAGACTCACACTGCGACGGAAGAACATCTCCGCGAAAGAGGAAATATCGCAGGTTATGTACTTTTTCTTTATATCCTTAGTCCTTTTTATGGCCTTGCTTGCTATGTAAAATCTTTTCTTAGATTTGCTTAGACCTATATAAGGAATGGTTGTTGAAATATTTTTCTGATGGTTTTCTATTTTCATTATTACAGATTTCTGTCCCAAACCTTCCTTTCACCCTTGTCGTCGTCTGGAAATCATGGAGTGCAAGTGAGAATGAAGCGGCTAAGAAGAAAAATGTTTGCTACTCTTTATGTACACACGACACTAACACAACATAAACAGAAAAGCTATAGCTAATGCAATAACGACAGGGAAACGAGCTTTTTCCTCAGGCTTTTTCACACGTTTATTTAATCATATGCAAGATAGTATGGTTCCCCTTTTACATTCCCTGAGCTCACTTTTGTATTTTTTCTGACACACCAAAACTATGCATATAAGAATTTATTCTGAATACAATCATTCGAATTTCTGTAAATCCTCTGTTTTCAAAAGAATATATATATTTTATATATATATATATATATATATATATATATATATATATATATATATATATATATATATATATATATATATCCGACAACTCATGAAAATATGAAATCATCAGGTGGCGATTGTGTTTTTAATTTCATATACAAAAGACTACCTCCATTCACGAATTTTTGCAAAATGTTTTTCATTTCTAACCAAATATATTTCAGCTATTGCTTTTTTACCCGAGAATCACTTATTTGAATACAAATCCAGCAACTAACACCGTCTTGAACAATGTAGTCCGTTTTGATTAATTCATTGACTTGAATAGTTCAAATACATCAGTTGCGAAATTAATTTAATAGGGATATTGAAATTCCTATTATTAGAAACATCATCGGACAAATGTATTTTGGACAATCAGTATATAACATACAGAGTGGTTGAAATATAAAAACACAACAATTTCACATTCTTGGATTTCCACGGGTCAAAATATTTTTATAGGCCTTCTTGAAGGACTCTAGCGAGCAACCAAGAAGACTGAAGAATTTTTCTGTATTCAGTAGATGTACTAAACCTTAGGCAAAATATCTCGTGAAATTTCAAATCAATTCTCTACATTTCGCAGCTGCCTTCCATGCATTGTACTTCTTGGTATCCACAAGTCATACAAATATTTTGGCTTTTCATTCTTATATGTCTAGAATATCATCAGGGCCAATGCCATTTTGTGACGACTCCACATCTTCAGGATATTTTTGTCATTGTACCATGGGCTCAAGTGTTCATATTTTATTATTTAATATTTAAATCTTAGGCACACATTCTGAGCCAACTGAGCCTAATGCTTGTAGTTAACGGAGAGGGAGCTGTAATACATCGATAGACAGTAATCCAACTGTGGGTAAGGTAGATAATGTATTATTCTGAGCCTGGTTTATCCATTCAGGATGTAATTGAATTGATATAAATCTTTAAGTTTCATATACAGCATACTGAGTCTCTTTATTAAGTTATTTCCAAAGTTCAGCTGGTCATCAAATATGACTCCCAAATTCTTCACATTGTCGCTTTCCGGGAGTGCAACATTATTTATATGGAGAGTAACAAAATTATTAAACGAAGCAATACTCCGTGCAGCCGTTGTGCCAACTAACATGAAACAACTCCTCAAGGCAGTAAACGTTAGTCCATGGTTATTTGTCCGGATGTATATACGGTTGATATCTTCATCAACTGCTTGTAGTGCCATACTAATTCCTGAATGAGAAAAAGATTTTATAATCTGTGTGTCGTCTGCATATAGTTGTATCTTGCAACTTGGAACTAATTTTGACATAGATGAAGTGTAGATGTTGTAAATGGTAGGTCCAAGGATGCTTCCTCGTGGTACGCCTCTTTTGATATTGATTGGTTTTGATCTTAATCCATCGATTTCAACGATTTGTATTTTATCTACTAGATAGGCATGAAATCAGCCCATCCATGGTCCAGATACATCGAAATACTGCAGCAAAGCCAATATCAGGTAATGATCTATAGGATCGAAGCCCTTGCTATAGTCTAATAAGACTAAGCATGATATCTCTGAATGGTCCATTGCCCATGTCAACTCAGTAGTCATTCTTGTGAGGGCTGTAGCTGTACTATGGCCAGCGCGGAAGCCAGATTGCTCATAGGGAACAATATCATTCGTATTAAGGTATTCCAAAAGAATGCTATGCACAATCTCCTCCATCATTTTGGAAAAAACAAGGAGGATGCTTACAGGTCTCAAATTATTCAGAGACTCAATGTTATAGACTAGTGGTAGTGGCCTCACTAATGACAATTTCCATATCTTTGGAAATGTGCCTGACTGCAAAGATAAATTGTAAATAGTTGCTAAGATTCCGCTTATATGAGGCAAAATATATATATTCATGCCATATGAATATTCCGCAAGTACTTCTTTTATAAGGTTCAACCTCGTGTATGCCACATTTCGTGCTCTGTATATTACCTCTATTAGTAAGTTATATGTTCGAATATTAATCTTCATCCAAATTGATTCCAAAGCTCCACTATTAGTGTTCTATCTAATAGTCATAGGGTTAAGAATTCTATAACTGATGTGATCTGCAACATATACAACTACTCCGCCACCTCTAGTTGGTCTGTCTTTCCTATTGAGTCTCTGGTTTTAACCAAATTTCTGAGACGCCGATTATGTGGAATCTCTTTGAAGTCTCTAAAATATGGTGTTATAGAACGAATATTATTAAAGGCTATATACAGATCAGATCTATTTTGTCTATGAATGGAGTCAATAGTTTAATTGTGACTCACGGTTAGAAATTTTCTGAGGCTTGAAACTGAAAATTTTCAGCATTAGAATTTTATCCTCTCCCTCTATTCAGGGTGTTGTTACATCGACCGAAAGCCACACCACTGGGCCAAAATTTGTTTTCATAGATAACTTTTTCATGTTTGAACTCAGCACCTATCTGAAAACATTTATTATCATTTGTTTTATAATAAATGTCCAGCAATTTAACGCTAACTCTCTCTCCTCTATTCAATTCAAGCTTTGCAACCAGATATGAATCAACTTTATTCAAACCGTTGCAAACAGTATATAACTCGTAATCCAATATTGCAGCAAGATAACCCCGACATAGCATGGCTCAAACTAAAAGAAAACATAAACAAGGGTGCCACAGAGGCCTTAGGAACCCGCACGGTATCACAGAACGGCAAACCTAATAATAAACCCTGGTTCACCACTGAAGTCATAAACATTACAAAGGAAAAAAACAAATATATCTAGAATATAAGAACCATCCGACACCAGAGAACCGAAATAGATACATAGAAATAAGAAATAGGGTGAATAACAGAGTTCGGGAAATTGAAAAAAAATACTGGCAGAGATTTAGTGCTGAAATGGAAGCGGATATATACGGAGCGCAAAAACGAATTTGGAAATTATTAAGGGGTATGAAAAAGGACACCAATGAAACTATAAAACAATCACAAACGAAACATGGGAAAAATACTGCAAAGATCTTTACACCGAATCAGAATATGAAGAAGAACCCCCCGAAGAAGACTTAGAAAACGACATTATAAATGAACCGGTAACAATCACGAAAGAGCAAGTAACTATGGCAATAAGTAAACTTAAAAGTAGGAAAGCTCAAAATGAAGATAAGATAACCAATGAGATGATCAAATATGGCGGAGAAGCCATGAGAGAAGAGTACACAAAACTTTTTAACATCATAATTCAACACGGAAAAATACCAGAAGAATGGAAAAGAAGTGTAACAGTGCCTATCTTTAAAAAAGGAGACAAAACAAATTCTGCCAACTATCGCGGAATAACCTTATTAAGCACCTCTTTGAAACTGCTCACAAAGATTCTTCCGATGACATAACGTCAACAATGCCAATCAGCGAAGAGCGGCAAGGCTTTCGAAAAAACCGGTCCACGGTCGATGCACTATTTATAACAAGGCAATTAGTAGAAAAGTCTCTTGAATATAACACTCCAGCATATCTTTGTTTCATAGACTTAACGAAGGCCTTCGACAGAGTCCAACTGAAGGATGTAATCAAGATACTGGAAAACAAAGAGGTACCCAAAAAATATATAAGACTCATAAAAGATCTGAACACTAATACAACAAAGCAAATACGAACCAACCACACCCTAACGCAGCATTTCGGAACAACGTCGAGCATCCGCCAAGGTGATAGTCTTAGCCCTCTACTATTTAATACTGTTATGGACCAGCTTGTAGAGACCGTTAAAAACTTGGGACTAGGATACCGCATGGGAACCTACAAAATTAACATCTTATGCTATGCCGATGACGCCGTACTCATTGCAGAATCTGAAGACGACCTACAAAGAATGTTATACGCCTTTAGCAAACGCGCAAAAAAATTCAATATGGAAATCTCAACAAGTAAGACAAAATGCATGACCATAGCTAAGGAACCTCTGCGCTGCAAGTTAACAATAGACAACGCCACTATAGACCAAGTCATGTCATTCGAATACTTAGGGTGCAAAATAACAAGCACAGGATACCTTGAAGATGAAGTGAGGAGACAAGTGAACAAAGCAGCTGCAGTATCGGGACATCTCAAACAACCAATTTGGAGAAATAAACACCTCAGTATACCATGCAAATCCAGAATCTACAAAACATGTGTGCGACCAATTATGACATACGGGGCAGAAACAAGAGCGGAAAAGTCGGTAACAAAGAGGATACTAAGAACAACAGAAATGAAAACGCTAAGAACTATAACCGGTTACACATTGAATGACAGACAAAGAAATACCGACATAAGGGAAAAATGTGAAACAGACGATATTGTAAGATGGGTAAGAAAAAGAAGAAGAGAATGGGACGAGCATGTAAACAGAATGACCACAGATAGAATAGCCAAAATCGTATACAACAGCATACCACACGGAAGAAGACTCGTTGGACGACCACCAAAACGATGGCGGGACAGTTGGCAATCAACTTCACAAGAACTGCTGCAGGGAAACCGGAACTGAACAGGCACTACGCCTTCTACGCGGTGAAGAAGAAGAAGAACCAGATATCCTTTAACGACTTCCTCACTCACTTCATCCTTAACTCGGGATCTTAGTCCATAGATTTCAACGGTTTGTGTTTTATCTACTAGATAGGCATGAAATTAGCCCACCCATCGTCCAGATACACCAAAATACTGCAGCATAGCCAATATCAGGTAATGATCTATAAGATCGAAGGCCTTGCTGTATTCTAATAAAACTAAGCATGATATCTCTGAATGGCCATTGCCCATGTCAACTCAGTAGTCACTCTTGTGAGGGCTGTAGCAGTACTACACGCCCCGAGAATTCTGTTTGATTTGGACCTAATTTATTTAATGCAGTAGCAATTGTTTGATAATTGGGCAACCGTTTGAATTTATCAATAGTGATTTCGCTGAATTTTTGCTGCTTTTTTTTCCTGCTCATTTCATCACATTTTGGAGTCGGTGTATTTTCATCGCCAAGAAGTAGCACCCTGTTCATTATTATTTCTTGTTTATTGTGCAAGTCTTCGAAGTTTAGCATTCTTTCTTTCAATATTTGAAGTGGATTTTTCCTTAGAATTCTCTGGTGTATTCGATTGACTATTGAGTTTAATTTCGATATAGTTGGACATACTGGACGAACCACCATTTTTGCAAATGGTTGAGTAAGCAGCAATATCATTTGTTCTTCTCTCGTTTCCATGTTTGGTTGAACCAGAAATTTTTTCTGAACAATGTCAAATCTCTTGTCGACATATTCCCGTATTGCATACACATGCGAACCATTTGAGTTGTTCTTCAAGGGCTGGACACATTCTTCTCCTCAAATTCTTTTATTTTGTCTGCTAGGTTGAAATTTTTGGCACTTTCTTCAACAAATTGTTTAGCAAGAATAATTTTTATATTCCTGAGAACCTCATTATCGGCTCTGAATTTCCCAATTTCATTTTGAAGCTTTTTGTTTGACTGGATAGCCATTTTTTCTTGAGAGATTCTAACTCCTTTTCTAGTTTTTAAATTGTTGCTGTCAATTTAGGGTTTCCTCCTCGACGCCTTTCAGCTTCCCAAGCTCTTCATCATTTGAATTACGTTTTTTTTTTGGTTAATATTAATTTCTTTGAGTAAATAATTTTCCTTCTTTAGCTTTCTATTTACTTCTAGTCTTTTCGTGGTGTCAACAGAACACTTCTCACAGAAGATTTTCAGCTTCTTCTCTCTGACGGCAACGTTCTTCAAATGCAGCAAATTTCGTGCAATCCATACAATGGATTGTGTTGTAGAAATCGCACTGGAAATGACTCCTGTTGTCTCCCTTCAGGTTGCATGTTGAACAAATCATTTTCTGGTGCAGTTGGACCGCGTGGTGTATGTACACCTTTCTTTGTCAGGCAGACGACCTCTCGATCTTATCGATACGATCTTATCAGCGGGTTACCCCGCCATACCGATGGTAATTAATGGCTTCTTCAGTTGTTTACTAGTATTTGTTGTTATTTTCCAGTTGATATTTCAAACCAGGAGTTTTTAAACTCAAAACTTCTCCGAACTTTATTTTCCAATTAGGACGCTTTTTATTCAATTTGAAGTTGTCGCTTCTTGGTAAATTTTATAACAATCGGGAACCACTACGAATCCGTGATGCGACGACCTTCACGTACTTTAAATCTGATCTGCTTTTTTGATACACATATTAGACGAAATTGTGAGAGCAAACTAGGTTAAATATTGGATCAACCAAATGATGTATTCACCTCATAGTTTTTAGTCTACCGAAAACTGTATCTTGTGTTATCAATCCACAACCCTAAGATCAGTGTTTTACTTTTGGTTAACGGCATCCACATTACAACAAAAATGTAACTCGATAAAAATCAGGACATCAAAAATTTCCTCAATTCTGGAAAAAAAAGTATTTAGCAAACTAATGCTAAGGATTCTTTATGATGAAGAAAATCAAGCTGGTGTTTCTCTCCACCTGTTATCATAGAGTAGTAGACATGGCTTGCCTTATTACCTTTCTTTTAATGCCTTATCTTTGAAAAGAAAAAGAAAAATATGAATGTGAAATGAATAGTAGTACACTTTCTGATGACTCGTTATTAATACCGAACTGTAAATTGGGTATTATTCCAACATTGCTCCAATTTTAGATTTCATTGTCAATGAACATGGATCTTATACGAAACTAGAATAACAACCTTAAAGAACTCAACAAAATCAACGAAAACGATACAGAAATAATGAGGATTAAATCAATAAATATCAATACCAAAAGATATATCTAGTATGATACCGACAAATTTAGAAAATTGATAGGTTATCTCATATCAGTTATTTTGAATCAGCATCGTTTTGCAGTTTTGATTTTGCTGTACTCGTTACTTGTAGATGAACGTTTCATAGCTTGTTATAACTTGCTGAAAGTATAGGTCCGATCAATCCAAAAAGTACAAATTTTCAGCATATTTATATCTTGAAAATTATACGAAACTAATGAATTTTATTTAAGGAAGTTGTTTTTGAAATTGATAAGTCACAATCTGATAGGTTGTGTTGTAGGCATAATTTTGTACTCATTTTTTTCTCAGAGGACATGTGTATCACACTTAGGAAGAAGAATTCAATGGTAGATATTTTAACAAATCTTTGAAAAAGTATATCCCCAAACAGTGATGGAAAAATATAAAGATATATAACTCCATACGCTATAACTTTTACAGTTTTTGATCGAAATCTAATCACATCTTACAAATAATATTCTAGAAACCTGGAATAATATCGTAGTGCTGTCGCTTTCTGTGATACTGGAATCATTGGAAAGTTTCGGAAGAAAACCCACTATTCCAATTCATCTTTGAAACTCACAGAGCTGACTGATTCAATGGTCTTATAACTTCCAATATTCTGTAATTTGGGTAAAAATAATAAAGAATCGAAAAAATGTGATGATAATTTGTGGAGTAAGCTCTGTCTCATTAAAACATTCAAAATTACAGAGTATTCATTGAGGTGTTCCATAATAAGTACCTAATAATAGTTGAGGTGGATTGGGTACTTACCTGCGAACTTATGTACAAAGAAGTAATAGCCAACGTTGTCGACCTGGTGGATATATGGCCTTATACTCTGTTTAGAAAGCTCTGCAGATCGACCTAGTCTCGATGTAAATGGGATATATTATGCTCGACATGGGAGGCATAAGGGTCACGGCATGTTACTTGTCACCAAACATAGTCTTCCTCTACGTTGTGGGGAACACAGGCCCAGAACCCAAGAAGAGGGCGTATAGAAAACTTGGCCATATTAAATAGCAGGCGGCTAGCGACGAAGTGCCTACATATATAATGGATACTAGTAGATCGTACATTGTTGTCCAGCTTCAGGGTTGACGCGGATAATCGGCTTAAAGATTGAGCACAGTAGTTCCCTCACGCATCACAAAGTGATCCAGTTTGGAATCCACACTGGTGTTTAAAAAGCAAGTAAGCGTAAATTGCACTACTCCAGGGTCTACTCGCAAGGGAAATTTGCGAAGAATGGGACAGCATTCCATTGCAAGGGCCAGGCAACATCCTTAATTCTATATGTAGTTCCGCAAGGATTGCGACCAGGGTCATGAGAGATTTAGACTCCAAGGATCTATACTGCACTGGTTCATTTTCTGGGGTTGGTATATCTTGAGGAAAAATGACAGGCTTTCCGAAGATAAGATCTGTACTTAGGAGAGCACTACCATTGGCCAAGAGAAACATCTGGTATAAACTTGTATAAAAGGTGGCCTAGAATGTCAGGGACTAAGGCTACCAGATATTACCTAAGCAATTGAGAGGCTCTCGGTTGCAATAAAGACTATCCGATCATCCAGTTGAGAAGATTCTGCGTGCGCTTCTCCCGAAAAATACAGGTGGGACCACCACGTTCTACCGATCCAGGATGACAACGGGATAAGCCTCTCAGAATTAGAGAAAAGTCTCGACAGAGTATCGGTGGAGCCTCTCATTTGGATGGCCAGGGTCCATTTTGCGCCCCTCGGAAACCGATTTTACTAGAACAAGGGAAGTTCCTGACCCAATGGAGAAAAGCCAGGGTGATACGGTTCCCCAAGCCAGGCCGGAACCCAGAGGACCTCTCGGCGTATAGGACGATATCGCTAACAAGCATTTTGGGGAAGCTGTTCGAAAGCCTTGAGCATAGAATAGCAAGGGATCAATTGCTAAAGGAAATTCGATGATGCAGACCATCGGGCGCCTCCTTGAAATTTCCATGGTGGGTCAGGCTAGATGTGTCATCATAGTGCTGATCAATATTAAATACGCTTTCAATACCGCCAGATGGATACGACTATTAAATGTTATGGAGAGGACAGAAATTTTGAGAACGGATGATAGGTATGATTAAATCTTTTCTAGAACAGACGGATGAGGCTGGGACGTCTAGTGCTTAATTGCACAGTGAGAGGTATGTAAGGATTGGTGCTAGGCCCTACACTATGAAAACTCCTATACGTTGGGGTTCTGTCGTTTGTGTTCCCAAAGGGGGGTCACCAGTAGTTGCTTCGACCGATATAGGTGAAATTTAATCGAAACAGGACAGGACGACTGCCCTGATGAGGGGGTTCATGAGTAGGAACGGTTTTGAAATATCGTCTCAGGAAACCGGACTTTAGATTCTGAAAGATCTTAGGCAGGGTTGAAGATGTTGGAACAAGACTTTGAATTGAAAATTGATGTTAAGTATTTGGGAGTAGTTCTGAACTGAACAAGGGCACGTACAACATGCGGCTCTCAGAACAGTCGATCGAGTAGAAATGCTAATCCAGCTCATGCTGACTATAAAAGGTCCAACTATGGGGACAAGGAAATAATATGCAGAGGCGCGTGCTCCCTTAGGTGTTAAACGTGTACCACATGATCTCATTCGATGGTGTACAGCTCCTATCTGGTACACTCCAGATATATCTCCTAGCAGAAGACGGGGGAAGAAACTTCAACAGCCTGGTTGGCCATAAGGATTCGCATGATCAGCAAAAGGTAGACGTCTGACGAGTCAAAGTGAACTTGATCCTTGAGAGCAGCAAATGATAAGAATGCCAGCACGTCTGGGACACTGGTGTATGGGGGAAAGCATTAAAGTTAATGTGTCCAATTATGTGGAGAAAGAAACGGTAAACATGGAAGGCGAAGAAATATGAAACGATGGAAAGTACACATGTCACCCCTACCGTGTCAATAGTGAGGACCCCTTGGTGTATTTCTGCACTAAGCTGGATGGTTAATGACCGTCAACTCACGGCACTGATCACCAGTGACAGGTGAATTTGCCTCCTAGAGAGGTTTTATTCGGAGTCCGACTAGGTAGATACCAATCGACTCGTTATTGTCTTTGTCTCATATTTAGTTTTTTCCACTCAAGAATTAATAAGCATGGAAATGAATTACATGATCTAAGCTTACTTTCAAAATAACGAAAATAACACCCGAGCATTTCCATTCCATTGAGCACGACTTCTAGACCTTTATGAACCAGAGCACCGCAAGTTTTCCATACTTGAGAAAATACAGACATATCTTCTACAAAAATGCAATAATGTAAAATCAACAAAATGAAAAAGAATCTCCTGTCCTGTTGAATACATAACTGTCATTTCCTTAATACTCACGGTACATGTTGCATTTAGAAAGATATTTAGAGGAATTTATTAACAGGCGGCTCTTATCTTCTGTTTCAACACGTCCAAACTTTCTAGTGGAATACGTTAAACTCAGTCCTTAAGGTAACTTCATAGCCAAAATTTATAAGGGGTCAAATCAGGTTAACAGGCAGGCCACCATGCAGGAGTTTTCATTTCAATCAATTGCTCCCAACATTTTTGTTTAGCCCATTTACGTTCAAAGCAGGATTGTAAACAGTAGAACCGTCTTAAATATTGGTTTCCAACAATTGCTCCCAAGTTTATTGTTTAGCCCCTTTACATTCAAAGCAGCATTGTAAACAGTATCACCGTTTTGTTGAGACTAGAATCTTCTGAAGAGAGTTTCATGTCTACAATCAATCGTTGCATTTAATTCTTAGCACTATGTGAGATGTCAACGAAATCGTCGTCATTAAACAGTTGACACACATTTCTGGCTACTCTGTGGACTTTATTTCAGAATATTCACCCACGTATTCGTCACTATCGGTTATTGATTTGATCGGGTATAGTGAGTGCTCATCATGCTCGACCATTTCATTTACTCCTCAAAACATCTTTTCACATCATAAAGTGTTTCTTTCAAGTGTAAAAGATTCCCCAGAGACTGCTGTTAGTTCATCAGTCGTACTGCTTTGCCTTGAAATATTTTGGAGGTAAAATTTCTACATGCTTTATACCAGAGATTAATCGATTCCCAAACACTGTAAATCACATTGAACTCTTTAAACTCTCACGAGAAAGCGAAAAAGCAGATTCTGTTAATAACACAAGAACACGCGTAACAATAAACGTCGGAGGTGGAATTTTCACAGCAATTTGACAACCGTATGTCATTTACATGTGAACTTATTTTTTTATTCTGATTCGAATGAAACAGGTTGGAATTAAATTCAACCTTCTGCAAAATCTAAAATATCCCTCACTTACGAGGTTTATTCTTCGATATACTCATCGCGATTTTCATCAATCAGGGCCACAAGAGTGACACAATCCAGTAGAATGTCATGAATAGTTGCAAGACACTGTAGTTTTCCTATCGTTCAAACTCGCCAATGTTGTATACCCATTCACAATATCGTACCAGACTTTGACTCTTATGGTTATAGTAAAAAAGTGATCGCAACTAGACGTATACAGTTCATGGCAACTGAAAATTTCTTTTGAATTTTGAAAATATTAGATATATAAAAAACCATATTAACCCAAAACTTTCAGTTGGCATCTGAGTTTCATAGGTAATATGCAGATGAACATTTTAAGTCATGCCAAGATGACGAAATTCAAATTTCTTCTTCAAGAATCTACGCTCCGTGTCTTTACCAATTATTATAATTTATTCAATTTATCTATAAATTTTGTCGAGGTGCTTCACCTTGTAATCCCGACATTACTTTCTAAATTATTAGGCCATAGAACATTGTCAGCACATTTTCAATTTCAAGCTCAGTTACCTCGAAGTTACTTGAGTGTGTTCGTTCGGATTATTGCATTATACGAATTTCTCTAAAACATCGCTCCGCAAAGTCGAGAGCTTGCGTTGCGAACTTTTCGTTAAGAATTCCATTTCAACAAATTCAATAACACCTGGAGAGCGTTCTACAAAACCGTCTTCAAAGTGCGGAATCGTATAACGTTGATGCCTATCTGTGTTTCGGGTATAACTCTTCATCTTCCTTCAGCATAAAATCCTGATATAGAAGCACTAAAAATAATAGAGGACGATCCAGCTTGCTTTTTGAAAACAATGGGGAAATAACGGACCCTATTTTCATGTCAAATGCAAAGTTGGGTACACGCAAATTTCTATTCCATATAGTTTGTTAATTTTCAGCCTACAATCTCTTTCAAATCAACATTATTTAGCTAATATAATTAAATGCTTTTTACATGATATCAAATGAGGGTAAAAATTGGAGGGTTTTGTATCGCTTTATCACTATTTTCAGCCGCTGCTAATCTGTTGATTAACTCATTGCCTCATACAATATAAACACATGTCGTAAATGCTCAGAGAGTGGTGGGGAGCCGGCAACACGTGCATCTTCTCATTAAACCTTTCACAGAAACATCTATGTCTTTGGCGCGACGTGAAATACGATAGTGTTGAATTCATTGTCGACCATGGATCCCTGTTTATATTCTACTAAAAATGGCAGGTAAGTAATATTCAATTACTATTTAACAAAAATATATTTGGAACTCTATTGGAAAATGTATGGAATAGAGAAAAAAGAGGATACTTTCAGTTTTTATCGAACGAGAAAATTCTGATGGCTCAATGGAAAGACAACATGGCCACCAACTTCAAAGATCAATTGCTGATGACCGCTAGACGTTGGTGCAAAGAAGCCAAATCCAAATAGAATATTCCCTAACTAAAAGTCAAATTACAATAAACACATGGGAGGGGTTTATAAGATGGATGGATTAATAGCTGCGTACCGATCGAGCATGCGGCAAAGGAAATGATACTGGCCCTTTTTCCAGTATTTGTTCGATGTGAGTGTGGTAAATGGCTGGATTTTGATGAAGAAACTGAGACCTGAAGATCCAAACAGCGCAAGTCATCTAACATTCAGACAGCGCATAGCCGTGAGCTTTCTGAAAAAATATGGCACTAGATCAAAAAATTTCGACGCATTATGGTCTCTTGTTTACAGCTTCGATGTTATTTTCACATTTTTTACCAAGTTTTTTTCTAATGCAAGTTTTTCTCGGCGATCCACTCAAAAACGGCTATATGCACAAAAGTCATTTATGTTTCCATTTCAGATATCTCTGCATCAACTTTTGGACATCGTAGAGGGCGATGGTTTCTATGAAATTAATACGAAAATATATATTGAGCAACCAATTCGAAATACATCCGAATGTGAAGAAGACACCGATGTTTCAGACAAAGAAGCTGGCAATATAGACCACCTACCCAGATGTATTCTGGGTCAAGGATGCGAAATTTTTTTCGAGAATAGTGAAAATGGGGAAACTCATGAACAACTTTTTGCTAGAATAAGTGGACTTCAACTTCAAGCCACAACACACACAAAATATACCACTTTCTGTTATACAACAGCTTTCCAGAAAGAAGAAAGGAAAAACTGTTCAGAGAAAATAAAATAGGTGGACACCCAAATATTGTATGAACACCACTTGTGATCCTGTGCCTCCATCTCGCGATGCACAGTCGTCTGAATCTTCCGCCGATTTCTTCAAACTTTTTTTCACAGAACTGATCATGGAAAATATCGTTCACCATGCTAATTTGTATGCGTCACAAAAAAACATTTCTTCAAATTTCTTTATGGATAAAATGTATGTAATCTTTGGAGCTTTAATGCTCAGTGGATATTCCAAGTACCCTAAAAAACGCATGTATTGAATGCCACTAATGATACCCCTTTAGTACTTCGGGATCAATGAAACTCAATCGTTTTGAGCTTCTCTTACGTCATCTTCACTTCAATGATAACAACAATGTTTCGACAGACAAACAAACTTCACAAATTGAAACCACTTACTCACGAATTCACCAAAAATTGTCGAGATCACGGCGGTATAGATGGGCACCTATCGATTGACGAGAGCATGATACCATACTATGGAAAGCATTATGCGAAGCAATATACCAAAGGAAAGCCAATCAAGGTTGGTCTTGAAAATTGAGCCCTTTGTGAAAGTGAAGGGTATATGTTAGCCTTCGAAATAGACGCTGGTAAACATGATAATGAAAAACAATTTGCTTTGGGTGGAGAATTTGTTTTGTCTCTATTTCGATTAGCAGGAAAAGAATGAGGGTTATAAACTCTATTTCGATTACAACTTTACTGGTATTGATCTAATGTTCGATCTAGCGGACCGCAATATTTGTGCCACTGGTACTATACGCCAAAATCGTTCAGAAAGATGTCCTTTCCCAGAGAAGAATGTATGGAATAGAGAAAAAAGAGGATATTTTCAGTTTTTATCGAACGAGAAAATTCTGATGGCTCAATGGAAAGACAACAAGGTGGTAACCATGGCCACCAACTTCAAAGATCAATTTTTGATGACCGCTAGACGTTGGTGCAAAGAAGCTAAATCCAAATTGAATATTCCCCAACCAAAAGTGGTATCAAATTACAATAAACACATGGGAGGGGTTTATAAGATGGATGGATTAGTAGCTGCGTACCGATCGAGCATGCGGCAAAGGAAATGATACTGGCCCATCTTCCAGTATTTGTTCGATGTGAGTGTGGTGAACATCTGGATTTTGATGAAGAAACTGTGACCTAAAGATCCAAACAGCGCAAGTCATCTAACATTCAGACGTCGCATAGCCGTGAGCTTTCTGAAAAAATATGGCACCAGATCAGTCAGAATTTGCCGACAGTTTGTCAACAATAACGAAGTTAATCATAAAAACAAGTAATGTGTTTTTGGAATTTTACTTATTAATTGTGATTCGTAACGCGTTTCACTACACCGTAGCTCCTTCAGCCGAATGAATGTACAGAAAATAAGAATGAGAATATAAATATAAATGTTCTTAAGTAATTAAAAGCTTATTGGGTTGATTCTACTTAAGTGGTTATTTATGACAGGTATATCCAATAAAATTAAGGAATAGATTGCTGCCCCAAGAGATTCAATAAAAGTGAAGGGCTTGAATCGACTTGTTCATTGATGAGTCTACCTGAGTATTGTTGATTTCTAAACTACCCCAAAGATCTACCTTCCAATATTATCTGTATGCAAAATTTCAAACTACATATATATATATATATATATATATATATATATATATATATATATATATATATATATATATATATATATATATATATATATATATATATATATATATATATATATATATATATATATATATATATATATATATATATATATATATATATATATATATATATATATATATATATATATATATATATATATATATATATATATATATATATATATATATATATATATATATATATATATATATGTGCTGTGTTGCAACACTTTATAAGTTGAAACGAAATGGATGTAGTGCGGTTATTCTTATTTGCTTCGCCATCCATTGTAACGAAATATAAACAAAGGCCGGGATAGTATTATCAGGATTAAACGTTGCCATTTCAGTGCCTTTAAAACTCGAGTGTCCATTAACAAAATTAGCTGATTTCCGCAGGTGAAACTAAGCAGTTTACAAGCTTCGTTATTTTTGTACTTGGGTTGGACTTCATAAAATTGTTATAAGCAGTTCAAATTGAAGAATGTTGAAAATATACAAAGAATCAAATAATGATCTATTGAAGGGTTTTAGAAAGTAAGTGACATGACGCGACGAACATAGTCAAATAATATCATTTTATTCACGAAATTCCGACACTTGAACTGAATTAGTTCGAAAAGTATGGACATCCACTATCAATAAGAGTCTTTGTACCTGGCTTTCGAGAAGCAATATGATTTTCTAAGCAGTCCTTGAAAATTGAAGCATTGAAAGTTCTTGAAAACTGAAGCTGATCCATGGAATATAGCGATTTGAGAACTATTACGGTAAACATCTCTTCCTTTTTGTTTGTGACAGCTAATACTTGGGTTGTTCATTATTCAGCTACATGCCAATATTATGAATATTGAAATATTGGTAGGACTTTTGTATCAATCAAGAATTATTTCCACTTAGTTATGATAGTGGTTTACTGCTTTATTTATTTTACCATTTTCTCTATTAAGAGGCGATTTATCTAAAAAAAAAATTCTGCTGCCATTTGAAACTCCCATGCTCGAGCGGATACGCTATCTGTAGCAAATCAAAGTTTTTGTACTTCTTCCAATTCTCGTTTTGTATCATCTCCAATTATAGCGCCGGGCCAAGTCAACCTTTTTCAGATGAATCAGCCTCTCTTATTGAATCTTTTCCTAATTTGCAATTTCCAAAACTACGCAGAGCTTAGATGACGCCCATAGTTCAATTTTTGACATCATTTTTCGAATTTTACACCAAATACTCATACAATTTTACTCTGTCATCATTCTTCGTCTTGTGAACTTTTACAATTTTTTATGTTGTAAAAAGATTTAATATATATTAGATAATATATCGAAACTTTAAGTACCTATTTTACTTTATATTTTCAATTCAGATGAAAGAAATCTACGTTAATCTAGAGTTCATGTATGGTAGATCCACAACAAATACGCAGGATAGATCGTTTCGATCATAAGTACGCCACCAACCTGTTTAGAAAATTCGGAAACATAATAAGAGAGGCATGCATTTTTTTCACAGAAAACATTACAGAAACAATAAACACAATCTGAGTTAATTTTTTTTTGGGCAAACAAGATGAAATTACAGTCCTGAAAATGTTGATAGAAAAAATCATAGCGTGGTGGTTGATTCTAGAAAGGGCAAAGCACAAGGAAAGATGATTGAAAAACTGGTTCTAAATAAAATAAATTATGCCATTTGAAATAGCCAAGTTGTTCGATTTAATAGTACCGCTCAGAAAACAATTGCAAATTGTAGATCAGTATACGTTTGATCTGAGTCCAAAATTGAAAAATGATCAATAAACACGTTTCCCAGATACTTCTCATGGGCCATCTAACGCGAACACCCTCTTTCTATTGAAATATATCGATGAGAAAATGAAATTAAATTATTGATTTTAGCTGAAATATCAAATGCGGATTCTTTTCTTATTAACAATAAATAAGTGGGTCATGACTTTTATAGAAAATTCTTTTACATAGAAAAAACTTTAACACTTACCTAAAATTCCTAGTCTGTAATTGAAGGTAATGAAAACTACTCTTCCATAAGCAGATAAAACACTGCCGTCATATGGGTTTCCGGAATTCCATTCGAAGGATTCTCCATGAATGAACACGATTACTGGGTATTTCTCCATTCTCATTCCATCAGCTGTGTAAGAAGAAATATATAAATTAGCACTGTTTCGGAAAGACAACACAAAAAACATTAATGAGTTCCTTATAATAATATAATTTAAGACATATGGACCATATTTTTCTCAAACATTCAAACCAACTTAAAATAACGTGAAATAGTGTCTTTCTCTAGTATGGAAAAAACATGAACAGTAATACTGAGTTTATGGAGAGAGCCTTATTCCATATCCCGAACGATTTTGGTACGAGTAAGTTTTCTAAAGATTTGACATTTGGATGTTACAATTATATCAGATAGTAATGTCCATTTATACTTCTGTATTAATATTTGCTTCATATTGATGAAATTGTTTCATTTATTTATTCGATAGGTTTTCAGGTCCCGCTTTGAATAATAATGAGAGATGTAGGTTCACAAACGTAATATTTACAATAACCTCTTGGTGTCATTGTATGAATCGAATTGGAACAAATTAACTACGAGCTATTATAAAAAAAGGGAAATACTTTCATGGTCACTTTCATGTTGAATTTGGTTATGCGGTTTTGTGCAGTGGTGTCGCATTATACAGGATGTTACATAAAAGTAAGTCACAACTTGTGGGGGTAAATCTACTCGAAATTTCAAGGAAAAGAGCAAAATCTTCGTTACGGAGCTACAGGGTGTTGAAATTCTCGGAAAAAATTGTTTTTTACTTCAAAACTCCTGCGGTTTCTGAGATATTCAGCCCAAATTTGGGATGCAATCTTTTTTCTACAGCCTCCATCATTACACGTCCTAGATTTCAACTGAAATTCACATGAAGTTTTTCTTTCCCGAGCTCACGTCTCCCTTTGTGACACTTGTAATTTTTTTATATCTCCAAACGTTATCTAGTGGAACATTATTGGATTTGAATTATTTGAATTGTATGTTATTCTATAAATAAGAGAATAATAATAATACTCGATAGTTATGCCAGAAATTTGCTTCTCTTTTGATAGCTCGTCTTCTGAGACTCAACTTAGAACAATTCAATAACTAACTAAGAAAAAGAACATTTAAAAACTAAATAACTTGCTGGAAGTGTCCTCCACCTGAAAAAATACAGGCGTCTGTCTTTCTTGGAGTATTATCTTGCACTCTTTGAAACATTCCTGAGGTATTTCTTATCGTGTCACAAGAGGTAATTATTCGATTTCTCAATTCAGTGTTCACTGGAGTGGTATAAACTAAACTTTTGAGATATCCCTATGGAAGAAGTATAAACTATGTAAGTCTGGGGACCCAGGAGACCATAGTTCTGACCCTCCCCGATCTTTCTGTCGATTGTTGAATGTATTATTTAATAATTTCCTAGCTTCTCAACTAAAATGTGATGATGCTACATTATGCATGAACCACATTATATTTCTCACCGAAAGAGGCACATCCTTGAGCAATAAAGGTAACTCCTCATCAAGAAATTGCCGATAAGCGGGGCTGTTCAGTCTGTTAGGTAAAAGAAATAAATGGCCCAATCAAATAATTTTCAATTATATTGACCCAGACATTTAGTGAGAATTGTTCTTGATGATTGGATTTTTCAATCAAATGGGGGTTTTCCTCAGCCCAATAATGATTATTGTGGAAATTTGTGATAGCAATTCTCTTCGTCAGTGAATAATATTTCACTATCAAAATGAGCATTTTCTCTGGTTTTATCCAAGAACCATCGGCAGAAATTCAGTCTTGAAGGAAACCTACGAGGAAGTAGAGTTTGGATGCGTTGAATATGAAACAGGTACAATAGAAAGTCGTGGACAATTCTCCAAATTAGAACATGTGAAATATTCACCTGATTTCGAATTTTTCTTGTACTCACATGAGCATTCAAATCAATACAATTCAAAACTGCTTCCTCAATATCTGGATTTCTCATAGTTTGTGTAGTACCTCTTAAACGATTATTTGCAGTAAAAGTACCAGTTTCCCTCAACCTTCTGTGGATATTTGAGGAATGTTCGCCTGTCTGGTGTCACTCGATTTGGAAATTTCACCTTATATAATCGCTTAGCTTCTGTTGTGTTTCCGTCAGCCAGACCGTATAAGCCAATTTGGCGTTAGTAAAATTAGCCATTTTTTCTTACAGCAATAACTTCAAAAGTCTTAAAACTAGTCGTTAATTTAATAATAATAAAAAACAAGTACTGTGTCTTAAGGAATTTTCCTTAATAATTGCGATTCGTAACGCGTTTCACTACACCGTACCTTCTTCAGACGAATGATTATGCAGAAAATATAAATGAGAATATAACTATAAATGTTCTTGGGTAATTAAAAGCTTATTGGTTGCTTCTTCTTAAGTGGTTATTTATGACAGGTATATCCAATAAAATTAAGGAATAGATTGCTCCCCGAAAAGATTCAATAGAGGTGAAGGGCTTAAATCGACTTGTTCATTGATGAGCCTACCTGAGTGTTTGTATTTATTTATTTCTAAAGTTTCCCAAAGATCTACCTTCCAATATTTATTATCTGTATGCAAAATTTCAAACTGTGGGTCGAAAGAATGATTATTTTCTCAGAGATGATTCGCGTAATTTGAATCTGATTTTTATTGCATTCACAACCGAAATAGAAAGCAATAATTCGATAAATTTCTTAGACGTAACAATTTCCAATGAAAATGGAAAACATGTTTTCGCAATTTACCATAAGCCGTCACATACAGATATTATAATACATAACTCGTCGTGTCATCCATATCAACATAAAATGTCAGCATTCAATAGTTTTATTCATAGATTGATTAACATCCCGTTATCACCAGAAAATTTCAACAAAGAACTAAATTTGATGAAACAAATAGCCAAAAATAATGGTTACAATCCCAAACTAATAAATAGTATTTTAAATAAAAGACAAAGTAGAATCGCATTGAATGAAGTTTACCCTGTCCATAAATTGAAACAAAATTCAACACCTTAACCTACGTTGGCATTACAAGTGAGAAACTGAAATCATTCTTAAGTAGCAATAATTTCAACATAGCTTTCCAAACTAATAATAATTTAGGCAACTATATAAAAATAATAAAACCAAACCAGGTAAAACAATAAATCAGGTGTTTTAGATTGAATTGCAATGACTGTGATAATTTCTACATTGGTAGAACACATAGAAATTTTAATATTAGAATATCGGAACATAAACGCAGTTTTTCAAAAAAAATAAAAAAAATCAGATTCAAATTACGCGAATCATCTCTTAGAAAATAATCATTCTTTCGACCCACAGTTTGAAATTTTGCATACAGATAATAAATATTGGAAGGTAGATCTTTGGGAAACTTTAGAAATAAATAAATACAAACACTCAGGTAGATTCATCAATGAACAAGTCGATTTAAGCCCTTCACCTCTATTGAATCTTTTCGGGGAGCAATCTATTCCTTAATTTTATTGGATATACCTGTCATAAATAACCACTTAGGAAGAAGCAACCAATAAGCTTTTAATTACTCAAGAACATTTATAGTTATATTCTCATTTATATTTTTCTGCATAATCATTCGTCTGAAGAAGCTACGGTGTAGTGAAACGCGTTACGAATCGCAATTATTAAGTAAAATTCCTTAAAACACAGTACTTGTTTTTTATTATTGATAATGGAATTTTACCAAGTAAAAGCCTCCTAAATTCAAATGTTAATTTAATAATCAATTCGAGCAGATACTGGTTCAGTTTTAGCAACTGTCAAAATAAGTAAATAAATGAAAAGAATCAAAGCCTAGTAGTCATGTTTTCGATCAGCTAATGCATGCAATCGTTTAATAATTTTTTGCTCGATACGGTCGAAGAAACGAAAAAATTAAAATTGTCAAAATAGTTTCTAAATTGAACGAAGATGACGAAAATTGATTGTACGCTGACCTGTGACGTACTGCAAAATAGTTTGAAGGGAAAAAGAAGACATTGCTCCGGAAAAGAAAACACCTTGTAGATTCTAGTGAATATTTAGAGCGTGTAATGATGGAGGCTGTAGAAAATTGCTTGAATTTCGAATTTGGGCTGATAATCTCAAACAATTTTTTCCGGAAATTTCAACACCCTGTAGCTTCGTAACTAAGCTTTTGCAGACCTATGTTCATATAAACTTTATTACTTGAAATTGCTCGTAGATTTACCTCTTCAAGTTGAGACATACTATTTAGTCCGTATATATATATATATATATATATATATATATATATATATATATATATATATATATATATATATATATATATATATATATATATATATATATTTTATTTTTTCAAGAAAGTTTTTTATTTTAATAGCTAAAATTCTCAAAACAGTTTCTTATTGTGAACATATACAAAACAGTTCATGTCTTATGGTGTAAGTTCCTAGAGAAATTTGTGGTGACAACAGAATAGAGTCGAAGAGAAGATTGCATCTACTGCAAAATACCGTAGTGGTTCAGTTGAACAGTTTCGACATCGTCCTGTCTCTCGGATTAAAAGAAAATGGCCCAGCTTGTCTTTTCCGATGTGATCTTGGGGCTTGATTGTTTAAGATAAACTCATAAACTTTTCTGAGACTAAATATTAGGAGACGCTGTTGTTTCTGTTCTAATAAATTACCGCTTGTGAACATGCAATATGTTGTTTTACTCTTCCAGCTTTTGATTAACTTTGACATGTTTCAATCGGATTCACAACTACATATGGAAACGATAAAAGTCAAAAGATCCACAAACTTCTCTTCACAGATCTTCGTTCGATGTCATATCGCAGCCTCATAGGCGATTTGTTCCTACAGTTCTCAAGCTCAGAATACCGTACTTTTCATGGCAGTAGCTTCTTAGATCTGAACTCGGGAAGAAATTGTCGAATAGTAATTGTTTATTTTGGATTATGGAACACATGACAATGAAAACTTTGCCACCAAAACCAAGCCCATTTTTAGTATCCCAAAACTATTGGTTCTCAAACATATCTTCACCCTTATAAGAACATGTAAGAAACTCTACATTTTGCAAAAAATATTGAAACCTAACTCCCTTGGATGGCTATTCAAATCATGTGTTCAGGCACCAGGTTTATTGCCTGAGTAAAGTATCAGCATTTCATTGAGTATATTCCTTTTTTTCTGGATGAACAGAACACTTTAAATAGTTTCTCATAACGTTTTCCAGGATACACCTCAGTTTGAAGTAACGGTCATTATCGAGATTTTCATAGTTAGCAAAATGCAGACTTCGTCGCAATACTCGATACCTTTCAGAGGCACAAAGTCTACATCTTGGAAAAATGTCATCTCAGTAGCTCAGTAGATGGTATATGTGCAATACACACGAATGGTTCGATGCTCTAAAAACTTAATTTAGTCTCCATTGATATTTACGCTTTTTTTAAGCTACTGGGTTAAATGGGAAATTGTTTGTTCTCTAATAAAATCTATTATGTCATACTGAAGAAGGTTTTGAAATACTCCGAAGCTGAGAGCAATTTAGTGGGTTTTTGAGATTTGTCGTCATCATAGTGTGCTTCATAGTCACAATCGTCATCGGTTCATTCGAAGTCTCTTGTAGTTTCCTGAGTTTTCTTATATTTTTTCATGAATATAGACAATTGGCACAGGCAACTGTATTGCCAAGATGGTATCCTCGTTTCCGCCGCAATTCCATCATTTGCTTGTGGTTCGCCTTGTTCCTGATATCCGAGTTCATATAATGAGCCTTCTGGCTTATAATCATTATCATGATAACTTTCAGCTCCAATAAGCGGCAACAAGGTAAGAATAAGATGATTTTTACCAATTTTTTATGGAAATAATTACGTGAAAAGCTCCGGAACTCGGCAATGTATTTTGAAAAATACATAATATTAGCATTTATTTCATGGAAGTCACAACTGGTTTTCTAATTAATTTTTGAGAAAAACAAAGAGTACGTATATCTCAAAGAACAAATCTCTATTATAATTGATCAAGTTCAATTCGAAATACAAATACAACAATTACCAATTAAAGAAGCAGCGAAGCTTAATCGGCGACGAGATTCTGAGCACGACTGGATATGATCTGCGAACAATGGCGCTTTGTTTCATGTAATTTTTATTAGTACCGATTCATCCGATCCATGAAATGCATCATGTCTTATACAATGAAAAGATATAGCTGTAATACAAATACGAAAGCTATAAAAAAATGCTGAAATACACTTTCATCGATGATACATTGCCAAGTTTAGTGTTAAATTCGAATAATTATAAGAGACTATCATAGGAATCTGCGGTATAAGAATGAGTGCCAAATAACTTAGAATTGAACTTTTGCATAATTTATTAACCATTCTGAATGGAACTTATATAATTAATATCTCTACAGCTGCTCCAGCAAATATTCTACAATATTCTCACCCTTCGATGAGAATAGTTATGAAATAAATTGAAGGGTTGAATATTTCAGAGCGTTTAAGTTATCGAATAATTTTTATGAACTGATCCTAATTGAAATTATGTTGAATGAATTGTTATCATATTTTTCTATATTTCCTAACTAATTAGAGATTGAATATAAATAAGAACCTATATCTGTATTGTGTTATTATATTTTCTAAATTTCCGAACTAGTTAGAGTTTGAATATAAATTAGTAACCATATCTGCATTGTGTTCTATACAATGATATCTCTTTGTCTTATCATTGTAATATTCATTTTCAGAAAAATAATCAATACTTTCGTTAAATGATGGCCTTTAGTGACTGAGAAAAATTCAATATTAGGGAAGAATATAGAAAACCAAAAAGATATTGTTTGAACATTTAACCAAATTCTGCATAGACTCCATTAAATATAAACGTTTCAGGTGCTTAACTTTGTTGGTAGAAATTTTCTACCTAGCCAGCAAACTTAATCCCTACTCGTATTTTGCTTTACTGCTCTTACCGGTCCACGTACTAACCAACTTTCATGTCCATTTTAGACGAACTTCTGAAACACCTACTTAAAAAATAGATTACATGAAAACCATAGTCAAATGCATCTAACCTTAATTTAAATGTAAAAACGGGAAATGTTCAACATTGCAAAAGTTCATTTACATTTTTATTAAATTGATAGTTTTAAGAGAGGTCCCACATATGACTTCAAGACATATTAATGGGATTAAAATACATATTGAGTAAGTATTTTTTTTGAGTATGTATATTTATTCAATTCATAGCTATATCAATTCGATGTAATGGTATAATGGCGAAACTAAAAAAATTTTGCCTACTATCTACAATATTCAAATCAAAGAAATATCTGATATTACTAGGATGTCAACTGAAAACAATATTTACCATCAATATTTATGCGTGAAGAGGTTATGTACTAATAGTCCAAGAGCTAGTTAACCCTGGCAGTAACGGTATTTCTGTTAGTTTAGGAATTTGTATATTTATGATTTATAGTATGCTAAGGGCAATAGCCATGACCTGGCAGCTCTCAACCTTGCACATTATCAGCCCCTTCACTTTTTGAACTGTCAAGTGAATTGAAAACTTGTTTTTGTAACAATTTAACAATTTAATGGGATAAAGTTGATTTATTGTAGATCTAAAAAAAAATTGACAGGGTATTATTTATTGATTCATTTATTTATTCTATGGAAAGCCCCTCTACACATAGTAAGAATTTTAGATTCCCACCATCTATAGACATCAAATTCTTTTTAACAAACGGGCAGGATATGCAAAAATAATTTAAAGATAGAAATATACAAAATATGTTGAGATGTTATAAACACTGAATTTTTTTCAAGAATTCCTTCAAAGAGAGACAATATCTCAAATCGATACTAAGGAAAGAGTTACGGTCTTACTTGTACCATAGGCGTTCACGCAACACCTTTCCCTCACACGCCCTTAGCAGCTGGCCCCTCGCCTGTCAAGGTCTTATGCTGTTCAAAACCGATTGTCATTGTGAACATTCATTCTAAAATGTTTACTTCAAAATCTGAAATGAACATAAATATTTTAAATATACAGGAAAAAGTTTATTTCACCTCATCAACTGTGCTCTTTCAATTCATCTGTCATATACTCCTGATCATTATAATCGCCTGTAAATTTTTTTTTAAATTTACAATAAATAAAATTAATCCTATCAATTTCTCAAACCATTATAATCGCCTGTCAATTTTTTTAAGATTTCCAATAATTAAACTTAATCCTATCAACTTCTTAAACTTACAGAACAAGTTTTGAAACTCAATTTACTTGACAGTTCAAAATATAAAGGAGCTGATGACGTAGAGCATTGACGCCTGCCAGGTCAAGGCTATTGCCCTTAGCATGCTATAAATCATAAATATACAAATTTCTAACTTTACAGGAATACCGTTACTCCCAGGGTTCACTAGCTGTCCAGCTATAAGAGGGTTAACGTGTAACAACGATCTATTGACCTGTACTTGAATGTTAATTCGAATAAGAATTAGTAGATTTAGTGTAGATGTTTGAATCTGTTCTTACAGAAAAGAAAGTAATCAATCTTCTTACTCTGAAATATAACAACAGTTGGATTGATGACTAGAAAAGGCAAACCATGTGTAGAGAACGAATACATAGTCTAATCTATTCTAAAGATATGACATCTCATATTTCTTCAAACGGAAGCCAAAAAGTCATTGAATGCAACTCAATTGCCAAAGAAAATGGTATCATAATATCACATTCACTCATTTTCCTTTCATGCTTATATCAAAGAAATGTAGTTTAAATTTCTCCTTCATCCCCGAAACTGATTTATCAGATCTAGTTGGCTCACACATGGGTATTTTTATAGAAGACTATTGTTGTTCTGTTTTGTTGAATAGAGCTCATATGAGTTAATTGAACTATGCAATGAAAATTCTATGTGATACCTTTAGCTGTATCCCAATTCCGTGACACTATGTCTTTTGCAATATGTTTCTTCCTCATATCCAAACGAACAAGATGAAAAAGGGTCGCGAAATTTTCACTTTCTTCAGGAAATCATCTCAATCTTTTATGAACTCAGGAGTCCATCTGTTTGGAGATTCAAATCCTGATAACCCATTCCGTCGCTTGGGTTTCTGAGCACCTCTTTTCATGCGTCAGCACTCTCGAAATGAAGTTTTTGTTTCGTAAGACATCACTTTTAAAAGGTTCCTGATATTGGTGGAAAGATCTGATGTATCTTAGACCATTTGAAATATATATCGGCGATGTAACAGAATGCTTTTCGGATGAAATTCTATAGAGAAATCAAATTACTGGAGACTGAGGAAACTATGAGCTATTTTGTTCTGATCTAACTTAAAAATTCAAGTATATATCTTTATTTTCAATATATTAATAAGTTTTCTTTCTCATGTGCTGATATATCTGGTTGACCTCGCCTATTCATACATATGAAATGAGGTACTATGATTATGATTTTATAACTTATTTTTCCGTCACCAATCGATGAACTGATTGAAATGAGGTATTAAACGTGAACACAATAATTTTTATTTTATATTTCATTTTGGAACACTCACGACCAAGCTGTTACTGATATTTCAATGACATGGGAGATGAGGTTTCTCCTAGCATCTCTTTCATTCTGATCTCCTTAAATATATAGATAGATGGACACCTTATTTTCTTCAAATGTTCACAAGAAACGGCAAAGCATTCAGAAAAATCGAAAATGAGATATATGGTTCACCAGTCTTTCATAAGTTTCATGATTTACCTATCAGAGACGAGCGTTGGGAGCCTGGTGTGAATTTTTAATGTAATTTACATGTATCTCTTCGATCATACGATCGTGTTTTGACTCACAACACAACATGGTGTAACATCGTGTAGTCTTCCAATAAGAATTTTTCCTTTATTTTAATGCATATATATAAAGAAAATCAAAGATTTACTTATTACATATTTTTTAACCTGTCTTTATAAAACTTCTCTTTGAGTCAAGCTGTACAATGTACTTGAGGGTAATTCACAATTTTTTCATTTCCGTTCCTGAAGTTAGTATTGAAATACTGAATCGTATTCAGTAGTTTTTTATCTATTCATATACTTGAAGCAAAGATGGCTTTAGGTGGAAAAGTTCCGAATACAAGAAGTTCCGGCAAGAAAGTAACTATTTGATTTATAATGAAAAACCTCATACGCACATAAGAACGTAATGAAGACATATTTTTCAAGTAGAATTGATGCTCTTCCAATTTTTCATTGTATACCCTTGTAACAAATTAAGTCCACATACCAAAGAGAATTTCGAATGACTATTCTCATTTAGGATCAAATATCGTTAGAGAATGTGAAAGCTCTAAGCAAAGAATGCGTGTCTCATTTCAGAATGGCGAAGACAAGTTAAAGTGCTTGGCCAAAATGGATTTAATCTAATCCGTCAATGGAATTCTGATGAAACAGATTTAACTATTCTGTAGGTAATTGAATTTTTATGCTTTCCTACACGAAACGAATATTTGTTAGTTTAATTGGATTTGTTTCGCAGCTTCCGTTGGATTGTTATTTTTTCCTTATTTCTTTTCCGATTTCGATCCTCTTTTCGTTTCACAAGGACCACGTGTTACTTCTTTCTCTTCATTAGTGCACAATTTGGAGTTTTCTCTAAAAGATTAGAATGAGAAAACTGTGAAATATATAATTCATATGAAGGATATCTACAAAAAGAAAATAAATTTTCAACTGAAGAGATATACTTATTTTAAAAATTCATCAATTTATTTGGAATGGAAACACACGGCTCTAGTGAATATGATATTTAAATTTGATTTCTCTCTAACGTTAAATACACTTACATCTCTACTTTAAGGCTTTTTGGAATTAATTTCAATTCAGACTGATGCTTTGAAAAAAATTGGGAAATGAAATAATAGATACTATTGACTCAGAGGATTGAAAAATTAATACTATATACGTTGTATTATTGAGGTGATATCACGATTAATTTAGTACAATTTTAATTGAAAGAAATATCTAAATTTATATATCTGTTTCATGACGATTCTAATACTGAATCTCAAAACCAAAAAATGTCCGAATTTAATGCAAAAAGATAGGTTGAAATTATCTGCTAGAAATCCAACAACTCGAATTCATATTCATTATCTAAAGTACACTCGGTAGATTGTCCCGTGACACCTCTTCTTTCATATGTAGGTCCTCTACCCCTTGAACTATGTAAATATTTGAACAACATACATTCAAATTCAACACAGCACAACACTAATTACTCAAGAAACACTCAAGAACTTCAGTTGAAATCTCTGAATATTCCGTTGAAGCTAAATTAGTCTTCTTTGAAGTAATAAATCTAATTCCATCTATCGCATGCCATTATATCAAAGCTATAATCAATCAACAACTCCAATGAAAAAAATAAAGTTCATCATAGTAGTAGGGAACTCTAAGAGATGATTTCGGGATTCACTAAAACGCGGTAGATTAATATATAGAGGGATTCCTTGTACCCGGTTAAGAACTTCCATCAAATATGAACCTGATATATATGGCCGTCCGTAGAGGATAAAGGATTAGATTAGTAAAAAAAAATGTTCATCTAAAATTCTCGGGCACGTCAGATTAAGGTAGTGGAGTTAGTTACAATCTGAAACACGTATATTCTTCTAATCTGACAATTTAAGGGTGGCGTAAAAAACGAGGGAGTTTATAAATATTTACCATGAGTGACATCTACATAAAGTGTGTATTTTGTGCTGAAAGTGTACTGAACGCCGGTACATCGACGTATCGGCTCCCTTCAACAAATTAGGCCCAAATATTTCAAATGCACTTTCAGATTCGCATGTGTTCACTGGTTGCAATTTCAGCCCAGCGTTTTACCGACGAGGAGAAAAGAAACCGTTGCAATTTCTGATGAATCCAGAAATTTTTCAAATAGCATTTCTGGATTTGGGATCAACGAAACATAATGTGCAGGATTCTTTTAAGATCTTACAGTAATTTACTTGCCACTTGTATGGGCTGAAAAAGTTAGATGATGATCTTCAATCAGATGTACAAGGTAGACGACAAATCAAAACCCTTCTCCTTGAATATCCGAAATTTCGTTGCGTGCAACTTGTCACCCTGTCGATTGGCGTTTTTAACAAGTATTGCGCGCGAAATTCATTGTATGGTTGTGGAGTAATGCCCATAATGCAAAAATTGTTGATCTTTTACCAACAAACTATAGATGAAAACTTGTGGACGGAAAGCTCGAAATTCATTGTCAGATCAAGCGAATCTGTCCAGATTATCGTCAAATTATGAAACAGCACGCTTAAGGCATAGAGATGAATCAAATATATCTTAATCTGACGAGCTTGAATATTTCAAAATGACGGATATTTTTCGCACATTCCAATAACGGCCACGAGTTTGCTTTACATCCAAATCGTCAGATTATTATACATGAGCCTTTTTTTAAGTTCACTTAAAATCCCCTTAGAAAATCTGACGCGTTCGATTAAATTTCTTCTCTCCATTGTCAATCCTTACGTACGACCAAACCCATCATGGAAACAATTAGATTAACATACGTACATTTTCAAAAATACATAGGACATGGTTGGCATCACTATCTGATGCGCTCGAGTATGTCCGTGCAACAGATCTCTACATTTTTTAAAATCTAAATACGCTTCCCCCACCGATGAAAATGTATATATTATATGACATTTTTTTACTTGTTATCGTCTGAGCATCGCAGCCCAATATGTCTTCATGACGGTCGAGTAAATCCCGACTAAGCATCGTGGACTCCCCTGCTATTGATAGAAGAAATTGCGTCAACTTTGATCATATGTCTTCAACAAAATTATTTCTATAACAAAACTTCTCAACCACTACATGGTTTACCTATAGCCTCTCCATTGTCTACTTTATTGAGTGGAATATTTAAGATAAATTCAGAAATTTTTAATTCCACTAACATCTCAAATAAGAACATAATTTTATGGAAAAGAAATGTACCTAATATTTTCTTCTTCTTAATGTATAAAAGTAGTTCTAAATCTCAGAATATCTTTTCATGCATTTGTAGTCACTATTCCTTTGTAAGATGTCGATTTCTAGATTGAGGTTCCATTGCTTTAATTAATCGCTGAAAATAATGGCAATGAGTCTAATTTAATTGTCACTTTAATTAAACGAATATAATATAAGCTCTAACTCCAGAACATACATCCGTTTGTCAACTGAGGAATTGAATAGACAATTTCCAATTAACTATATACCAATTGTTAGCAGCATGATATGTTATAGATTACACAAAAATAATTTGACACTGTCAGTACTAATATTAACAATTTAGACACATTGTTAATTGAAAATAAGAATAAAATGATATTAAGAAACTAGTACTGTGTTTGAAGAATTTTACTTAATAATTGCGATTCGGAACGCGTTTCACTACACCGTAGCTTCTTCAGACGAATGAATATACAGAAAAATATAAATGAGAATATAACTATGAATGTTCTTGAGTAATTAAAAGCTTATTCAGTTTATTAGTTAAGTGGTTATTTATGACAGGTATATCCAATAAAATTAAGGAATAGATTGCTCCCGAAAAGATTCAATAAATGAAGGGCTTATATCGACTTGTTCATTGATGAGTCTACCTGAGTGTTTGTATTTATTGATTTCTAAAGTTTTCCAAAGATCTACCTTCAATATTTATTATCTGTATTCAAAATTTCAATCTGTGGGTCGAAAGAATGATTATTTTCTAATTAGATGATTCGCGTAATTTGAATCTGATTTTTATTTGAAACAGTGCGTTTATGTTCCGATATTCTAATATTGAAATTTTTATGTTTGGGAAACTACCAATATCAATAAATATCAACACTCATTGACTTCATCAATGAACAAGTCGATTTAAGCCCTTCACCTCTATTGAATCTTATCGGGGAAAAATCTATTCCTTAATTTTATTGGATATACCTGTCATAAATAACCACTTAAGAAGAAGCAACCCAATAAGCTTTTAATTACTCAAGAACATTTATAGTTATATTCTCATTTATATTTTTCTGTATATTCATTCGTCTGAAGAAGCTACGGTGTAGTGAAACGCGTTACGACTCGCAATTATTGAGTAAAATTCTTGAAACACAGTACTAGTTTTTAATTATTGATAATGGAATTTTAACAAGTAAAAGTCTCCCAAATTCAAATGATAAAATGATGATATTGGATGAAAACGGAGTATATAAAATACACTGCAGTAAATGTGAGACAACCTACGTAGACGAAACTGGAAAATGGATCGAGAAAAGGAATGAAGAATATTAAAGGTTCGTTACTCAAAACAAATATTTCTATGCTTGAATTGATAATGATCATTTCATAAATTTTGAAACAATTGAACTCATGCATTTAGATAATACAGGCAAAAGGATTGACGCTTCAGAGATGATGGAAATTTCGTCTGCTCGTTGGAATAACCAGCCAATTTGAAATGAACAGACTCCGGGTTATATCCTGTTGTTAAAACCATGTAATTTCACACTTTTTGTTTTTCAGTATTATATTATTATTGATAATGGGTGGATAATATGAAACATAATGAGTACTTTAATATATTTTGATAAAACTGTTGCCATGTGTTAAGTTAATGAATTTTCGCGAAACTAGTTATTATACAGATGAAATTGACAAAATATATGAATATATATATATATATATATATTTTTTTTTTGAAAAGAGAGGATTTACAAAAATTGAAAATATTGTATGAATGTAACAGGGGTACCATACTATCTTGCGTATGATTCAACAAACGAGTGAAAAATCCTGAGGAGAAAACTCGTTTCCCTATCGCTATTGCACTAGCAAAAGCTTGACTGTTTATGTTGTGTCCTGATAATAAAGCTTATGAACAGAAAAAACATTGCGAAAAACTGTACTCACTGAAAAAATCGATAAGCTATTTTCAGAAACATCATAAATCATACTATTTCTGCTATCTTGACGGGCTGGAACAGAGCTGCCTCTTTTCAAAGTGATTTTGATTTTGCACAACAAGTTGTTGAAGGATTTTCCAAGCATATTATATGAAATCTAACCTAACCTGATCTCGACTAAACAGTGATGAGCACATTAGATTAATATTCATTGTCCCATAGGATATGTTCTTATGCGAAATAAAGAGGATTTTCGCGATTGCTTCTGTTCAAAGATGAAAACCTCCAAGGCATGGAGAGAATAAAATCATGCATGTCTTTTTCTTAGGCTAACAAAAAAAAACTAAACAAAAATTGCGAAGAGACACTGAGTAGTTCCTATAACTTCGGATAATCGGAACTCAAATATGCCCTTGAAGCATGCCGAATGCCCTTAATTTATTATCTTCGCACAAATGACGCCTAGGCAAGATTGAGAAACACTGATATATTTAAAATGATTGAAAAAAATCAATATTGTATACGTAAGCAACAGGACGAGAGCTGAGAAAAATTCGATCGCTTTCATATTTTTCTTCGTCAACACCTTTCTTATTAAATAATAAAAAACCCATAACAATTTTTTTATAGCACCTGAGTTAATCACATAACCACCTTCTGCAAAGATTATGGACATGTGCGTATGCTATCCTATTCTTTGGCGAATTCTCAGTTCAATATTTATTCATTAAATAAGGGAGACGGTAACCATTCTATTGGGGCTCGTAATGTTTCTGCTTCAGTAGATAAACTAAATAACTAACGGAAGCCCATGTCTAGTCATTTCGACAATCACGGTTGAGAGGATAGTGTGATAAATCGTTAATATATGAAGGAGAAAAATGAGCACACTAAAATAAACCTTGCAAAACGAAATTACACCGTTTTGTCATTCTTAGGTACTCAAATGAATAGTGCAGCGATCTAAAGCTATGTAGATGTAAATATAATATAAATATGCAGGCTCTTTTGCTAGTTTCGAAAAGTCATTTAAAATTATCCTTCATTATATGGTTAACCCAATGGCATAAATTTTTTTTGAGACATAAATAAAAATTTTCATGAAAATTTAATTTTTCCAAAATTAGGCCAAACAAGCACTATCTGTAATATCACTGGTCATAAGATATGTTACGTCACATGCAAGGAATCAATCCAATACACTGCTGCTTAAACGTATTTCGTTATTGAAATCTAGTTTGTAGATGTATACAAGTGAAAAACTAGCATGTATGACATTAACATTTAGCTTGATAAATCAATAAATAATTTTTATTATAAATATTAATATCGAATTTTAATACAGAATAGTAACTCTGATACCTAACCATTCATTATCACTGAATTTCGCAGCATATGAACCGATAGAGAGCATTCTATTTGCTGTGTCTGGGCTGTCCATAGCACAGACCGCAGGCCACATGCGGCTCGTGGCTTCTGTTTGTGCTGCTCGCGACGAACATATGTGTATATTGTTAATGAATAATATAAAGCGAAAATGAGTTGTAATTCACAAAATGAATTTTTTTTATTGGATCTGAAATGAACTATTGAATGGTTAATTTGTATAGAAACATATCAAACTATCGTTCACAATTAGTAAGGGAGTTTATTTCGGTTGGAAATGTATCTGTAGGACAGAGAGGTTCAAGAAGTATATGTATTTGTTAGGTTCAGTTATGTTTGGGTTTTGCTCCTCTGCTAATTTTCATTAGTTTCAATTTGTGCATCAAATTTGTATCTCCCCTTTGAGCTTTCCGACAATAACCAGAATTATGAAAATCATGAATAACCCATTTCTACAAAGAAACCAGAACTAGGTAATGAAAGTCGTGAATTCAATGATAGCTGAAAAACAGATTATCTGTCGCGCAATATATCAATAGAATAAAGTGGAAAATTTAGTGCGATCGAAAAATGTAATGCTGATAGATATTAAATCACTTTACATAACTTGTGTTATGAAAACATCGGCGAAGCAAGAAAACCTTCAGCGCAGCATATGAATAATTAGTTTAACAAGCAAATATTTCATCGAAAGTGGAAAAGGATGTATGAAATTTGACCATCTATTACCATATTACTCCTTGAAACTCAAAAATAATTCACTAATAGGGGTCTTTAAAAAATAATTTAAAAAAATACGAGGATAGGTTCACTATACTACCACTAAATTTTAAAATATACACTGTTACTGTATAGATAGAATCTTAACCTGGCGTTGGTGTGGTGGGGTTAAAATCACCCAGAGTGTTATTCAATTGCGCATCACACAAACACGGAGACTGTCTGCGCCCACACCTCTTCAGTACCTTCAAATGTTGAACTGAATAATGCAGTCTCAGTTGCCTCTTAGCTCTAAGTGAGTTAACATATTTGGTTTTTGAGTTCGAATTTTGACTTGGTGATTCTCACCTCACACCACCAATGACGTTACCGATTATAGACAATTTTGGTGATAATCACCCCACCACACAATTTTTTTTCTTCAAGTCATACAGGTATGTTTTATGATGTGGGGTTAGTTCTTAGGTAATATTAATTTTTTTGTTGCTTATTTAGACAAATGAGTTACCAAGATCAACAAAGGAAGCTCCTTGCCTTATGGCATGATCTGGAAAATTATGAAAAAGGTGAGTGATTCTGGAATTGAAGATAGAGTTCAAGAAAGTGCACATGATTCTGAATCAGAACAGAAAGATGATTCGGAACAAGCTGACGATGACTGAGGCGTTCATTCAGGAGATGAACAAGATGATAACTAAACATCATCTAATACAACGTCATCAGAAAATTGTTTCTTCGGAAGAGATAAGAAAACCATGAGGTCAAAAATTTGTCCCAACCGAGCAGAACGAACCATATCCGAAAACATATTTAGGGGTGAGTTCTCAGTAGTTCGGCCTGCTGCAAGGAACCGCAAAACACCTGAAGAATACTTAGATATTTTTTTTATGAGGTAATTATTACTAGTATTATAATATATACCAATCAGCGTCTGGCTACTGTTCGGGATCTTTATGATGATCAGCACAAATATGTGGTCAAAGAAGTGGATTCTGCCGAACTTCGTGCTTTTTTGGGTTTTCTCTTCTTATCTGGGGTGTACAAAACGAATCGTTTGAATCTAGAGGACCTATGGAAAACTAATGGTTTGGGTATCGATATATTCAGAAGAGTTATGTATCTGCAAAGATTTCAATTACTAGTCAGATGCTCACGTTTTGACAACTCTGAAAACAGACAAATTAGGCTACAAATTGAAAAACTCCCCCACATTAGAGCATTGTTTACTAAGTTTGTTGAAATCTGTCAAGGCGCTTATTCTCCTAGCGAGTACGTCACCATAGATGAACAGCTGCCTGCATTTCGCGGTCGAGATCCTTTTCGAGTATATATGCCAAATAAACCTTCAGAGTACGGATTGAAAATATTCTTTAGTTGATGAAAAATCATATCACGTGGTGAATATGGAACCATATGCGGGACAACAACAAGATGGCCAATACAATGTATCATATTCACCGTTCGATGTTGACAGATTAGTGGCACCCTTCAGTCAAACTAACCGACATGTGAATTTCGATAACTTTACTAATTTTTCGCTGATGACCCATCTGTTAAAAAATCACAAACCTACTTCCGTTGACACCATAAGAAAAAATGAAGCTGAGCTTCCACCTGCGTTTGTAGAAATCGAGAAGTCTTTTCTACCAAATTTGGTTTTCGAAAGGACACTTCCAAATTATCTTATATGCCGAAGAAAGAAAAAGTAGTACAGGTTGCCTCTATGCTTCACCACGACGATAAACTAGCTGAAAGAACTGGGGAAGCGAAAAAACCTGAGATAATAGATTTTTATAATTTCACCAAATGCGGAGTAGATGTGGTCGACGAACTATGTGGAAATTATGATGTATCACGTAACAGTAGAAAATGACCACTAATTATTTTAATTCAATGCTAGAATAATATATCAAAGCAACACTAAGAATCTACAAAAGAGAAGAGAATTCCTTTTAGAATTGGGCTTGCAGCTTGTGCAAAAGCATTTTCTCTCTCGTTAAGATACTGAGAGGTTGCCTAAGCAATTGAAAATTTCAATAAAATCTTCATCAAATGGGAACGAATTAGAACCGAATGAAAGCGAGCCAAAACGCCAGAAAACTATTTGAAGATGTGGTATGTGCCCCAGGGGCAAAGATAGGTAGTGCCAAAAGAAGTGTGCCAAATGTGAACTTCTTTTGTATATGGAGCATGGTCTTATTCTATGTCAAAATTGCTTTCAATAGATCTCACTCTAAAATTTATAACTTTCAATATTTCTAGTTCTTGTTTTTCTCTTTAATTGAATCATATATTCTTGTTCATTTATTTTATTTTCAGATTCCACTGGATTAAAACGTTTTATTATATTCTGAAATGAAGAAATGTATGTTTTTTTCATTAAAATTATGTCATAAAAACTTTTTTTATTATATTGTGTAGATAGGTGAATTAAATGCTCTTTTTTTTCTGAAAGAATATGGTGTCTGTTAACGCAGTTAATTGTTAAATACCCGTAACATATTGTGAAAATAATTTTTTCACACGAAAAATCAAATCGGGTTAATTTCACCCCAACAACACCTAACATGTAACATAATTTCACCATACCAACGCCGGGTAAAAGGAACAATTGCCTAACCCTCACCTCCTGCAAATAGATGAGCGCTTTTAATAATACAACCTCGCAATGGCTTACTCTTCGAATAGATTGTGCAAAGCATAATGAGCGAAATGCTGTCCCAATAGAAGTGTTAGAGTAATGTATATACAAACTTCTTTGGTTCAAGAACTGTGACAGACGCACAGTAGCACTGGACATTCACAGAATCTCTGGAGAAATTTTGGCCTAACGTGGGACTAACTCATTTTTCGATAAGCCATTCATGTTATTACTTCGGCAATTTTTCCAAAATATCTAAGTAGAAATTTCACTGGTAACACGGCAGAAAATATGGATCGTGCAACCATCGCTCTTCAGCTTGAATGCTAGAGAGTATTATAATATGATCTACCACAATTGATGGATACATCGAGGAGGACCGGAAAATACCTTATTTAAACCGAAAGTTCCGAGTGCGAGTAGGACTGGAGCAATGGAAGTTCAGTAGAAGCTCGAATGTATATTAATAGTCGTTCATTATTTTCTGTGCATGTTCTAGGTTCAAATCAATTCTCAAAATGTATATTTTCAATATTTGAGTAGTTAGTATCCGTTTAAACCAAAATTGGAAATCGGAGATTATTCATCTATTAGAGTATTGATATTATTGATGTTTTGTGATGAAAATTCATACTGAAATTGTCAAAATGAAATACTTTCGTCTGATTCCCACAATGTAAATTTTTGAAATACATGATCGGTTTTTAGAGTTACATCATTTCCAAATGTCCAGATCACATACGAGAAAACATGTTCCAAATATACCTATTTAAAGTGTTGAGTGATTTATTTCTAGTTGGCTATTGACAGTAGTGAATTTCAGGTTTTTACAAAGTTTGTTAATTTTCAGACTCCCTCATTTATCGTTATCCCTTCATTGTTTTTGAGTGAAATTCTGAATTGTCTATTATAATTATGTGATTTGTAGATTTGATATGCTAAAAAACTGCTGATTTGTTATCCGAGGAGAGATATTCTATGAATCTTGATTCAAATTTTGGACATTTGTGTTCAACGTAACCTGTTGGGTATTCATTGTATTCAATTCTGTATATTCGAGCCTGGTTGAATTAATAAGTTTTTCGTGTGGCATTGAATACTAATTCACAAATGTTGGGACCACTGCAGGAGGTTGTTGAATCAAATCCGGAAAAATAAACTCTGATGTTATTAGACAGGGGGTCAATGTAAGTTAGATATGCTTATCTCTTTTTGGTTTTTCTTTAAAAGAACATAGTAATTGATAATTTTGTTTTTGTTCTCTTGTGTCTAATAGTACGTGGGAAATTGGAATATTATTATTTCAAGCAATTTTCTTAATGATATTCCATATTGATGACAGTGATATGGGAATGGAAAAAGCACCATGCATTATTGAATTATAAACCGCTAATTTTTGTGTAATATGATTAAAAGAATATTCATTGGGATTTTTGATTCAGTGAATGTTGTTCTTTTTCCATAAATGTATAGTATGTTAAAGGTGGCATGTAGTAAGGTGATTTTTATGATTGTTGATATGAATGTCTGAAAATAAAGGTAGAGTGGGTATCCGTTAGGAATCCTTTGTTTTATTAGAAGAATTTCCATTCAATATAGAAATAACTTTAGGACATACAGGCCTTTGAAAGATTACAAAATTCATCTGTAATGTGTAGTGAAATTTTATTCTGTTTGGATACAAGTTTTTTATATCAAAAGAAACAAATGCAAAATTAGAGCTATGAAGTTTCACAAGTTAATCTATCAGGTCTACAGAATTTAAAATAGTTATTGCGGATGAAGTTGGTGAGTTCCATGAATTTTTAGTTCAAAAGCTTGTTAACTTTCCTGCGTTGAACAAATCATCAAACAAATCAAACTAGAATTAGACCAATCGAATTACTTGGCACATTCAGAATATGATAAGAAGAAACTTATTCCAGTGAACCACTCAAGCTCCGAAAATAAACGGTTCCATCAAACAACACAAAGAGATCAGTTGTATTCCACACAAACACACCTATGGCATCTGTTTGTCACAAAATTATTTCCAATTTGAATCAGAACAAACTCGGGACTTCCCATAAGATCCCCACTCAGCACCTTATTTGCAGATATTTTTTGAACAATCTTGAATACTCTAATGAATAATAGGTTAGAATAAAAACGTATTATTTATTGATACAGATATGTTGATGATAGTCTTGGGGTTTTCAAGGCTCAAACAGAAGAATAGATCAGTTTTACGTTTTCTAAATAAAATTCATAATAAAATAACCTTCACTGTTCAAACTGAACGCAACGATTCAATAAATCTCTTGACATAAAGATCAATAAACTCCATTATATCCTCATCTACAACATTTATAGAAAAGAGCATTTACAAACTCATCAATCCAACAATAAAAGAGAAAATTGCATCAAATAATGATATTCCAGCCTCCCACATAACGAGTATTACTAAAAGCAATAAATCAAATCGAATTTCTCAAGTACTATATTCTATTATAGAATAATCAGAAAACATAATCGCTTGTCTATCTTACATTCCCCCTTCTCCCATAACATAATAAATTTCAACAGTCTGAAATATACAGAACTGAATGAAATTAATGTCCAGCAGTTTACCTCCGAGTCAAGAATTTTTGAATCAACATTCAAAGAACAACTGTCGTCAGATATCGAATACTCAGTTATTTAATATATTAAATCTACAAACCTCATAATCACATTGAATAATTTGAAAATTCTTCACAAATGCAAAACAGGGTTAACAATGAATCTTTCGGAAAGTTTGGAAACTAACAAACTTTGTAAAAACCCAAAATTTACCAGTCTCAATAGTCACTCTCCACTATTCTACATTCAAAATAGGTATAGTTTGCACATTATTTCTCACAACAATTCTAAGATACTTAAAAATACGCATCTCTCGAAACCGTTCGTGTGTAACAACAATAGTTATTGTGAAAATCAGATAAAAGGTTTTCATTTTATTTACGAAACCAATAAATATTATTGGTGTCTACCTCGAAAATTTCCTATAAAATCCTATAACTCCAAGACATCGCCTGTCGATTTTATCCATATGTGCTGATATCGACGTCGCATGATTAGTTGTTTCAACTCTTAATTAGCTTCCAATTATTACTCATATTTTCTTACCTTGGAAATCTTTTTTAGCCAGGGCATAAGTTGGGACATTATTATAACTCGCAAATGAGAAGTTTCTGATACAAATTAAATACATTTGTTGGTCATATAACTACAAGTTAATGATTTTCGAATAAACACTTTTGAGGTGCTTCGAAAATTGTTTCTTGTAGAATTTCATGACTTCAAAACAGCAGAAAAACTCAACTAATTTCAACCTGATATTCGTACGCGTGCATAACAGAGAGTGAGAATAATTTCATTATCCCAATATACTTTCGATGTAACTACCAATATACAGCTTATGTATTTTTGGTTGAAAGAAATTGTTGCCGCCAAATTTCATGCTTCATAGAGATTGCAAAACCGAATTATTCAAAAATCCGTAGATCAATGAATAATCCTTCCTGACAAGAGCTAGTTTCCAAATTTGCCCGCCATGCACGCAGCCCTTAAGAGCCACAATACTGCAACTAAGCAGGATGCCGAGAAACAAAGCGGTAGACTGCAGTTTCGTCCTTATTAGGAGCTCATCAGTGTTGCATATCGCTTCTCAGCATCCTAACAAGCTCATCGGGGTACCCTATCGATTCCAGAAAGGACGCATCTCGTACATACCTATGAGAGTCGCCCTCTATGGACCGAGACGGTGATCCCGCTACAGGACTTCGAGAATGATACGAACAATAATAAACAGATGTGAGAACGTTAAAAATTCCATCACTTGGGAAACATCTTTCGCCGATCCGTGAAACATATCAACGGTACAAATCTAGCGAAATAATGCAGCTGAAATGGTGCTCTGTTTCCGGGATAAAACCTCCCGTCGGTAAATATTTGATGAGACAAATACGATACACTTCGCGAGGAGTCTACACATGTAAATTTGAGACAAGAAGAATTATTCAAAAATCCGTATATTAATGAATAATCCTATCTGACAAGAGCTTGTTCCCAAATCTGCCCGCCATATACGCAGCCCCCAAGAGCCACAATAGTGCAACTAAGAGCATGGCGGGCAGATTTGGGAACTAGCTCTTGTCAGGAAGGATTATTCATTGATCTACGGATTTTCGAATATTTCTTCTTGTCTCAAATTTACGTATGTAGACTCCTCGCGAAGTAAATCGTGGCAGACATTTGTCTCATCAAAGACTGATTATCAGATATTAATGTTTATTTGAAATACCTTTCGAGATTATAAGGAAAAGCGAATGAGTTAATTATATAAAAAAAAATTATGTAACTACAAGTTAACACTTTTCGTTGTCACTAGCAAACATTTCTTCTTGTTAAATTTTGTGGTTCTAGATCATGAGAAATTCTCTATTGGCATTGATTCTCTTACAAGTGTCAAAAATGAAGCAGAATTCGACATTAACTGCCCTACGTTGCGGTTGTGATAACTGGAGAGTTCGGTTTTCTCTCAGCTTTTGCAGCTGCAGACCTGAGTATTTGGTATCAATTTCTACTTGGTAACTCTATGGATTCCTCAGAAAAAGGCAAATAAGTTCATTATTTCAAAGTGTTTTATATGATCTCACTATAAATTGTTAAGTATCCTATGTAATTTAATTTTCTTGAGAGTGTGAAAAAAAAACATATCTTTCAAATTCATTGAATCATGAGTTTAATTTTTTCACAACCTTAAGTAATTATTGATGTAAAAATTCTGTATCAATTCCAACTTTATGTCTACTCGTGTTCTTGACTGACAAGTAGACAGATAGATAAACAGACGGACAATGCAGTGATATGTGAGGGTTTAATTTTTTCGTTTGGAATACGAACCTTAAAAATGAAGAAATATTCGGTAAGTCTATCAAGTTAACGAATTAATGGAAAAATCCTTGAACCTGAATAGTAGATCAGTTGTAACCATAACATATATTTATTAAAAATTATATCTAAAGATAAAATTCATGAATAGAATGAATTTTTTCCAATCGAGCTATTTCGTTTCCTTAAAATCAAGAGTGATATTTTTCTTAATTTATAATAGAATTATGCTGAATATTTTCTACATAATTTTGTAAGAAACAAGTAATTCAATTAATTCCCATCCATCTCAATTCGTTTGCTTTCAAATTTACATCTATATAAATACCTTTCAACAATACCCTTATATATAATTATTATTTTCTTATGAGAAAAGTCACATTGAAAAAAAAGATTATTCTGAATTTTGAATTATTTTCAATAAACAGCTGTGTTTTTGAAAGTATTCGTTATTATTTCAACAAATTTTTATTCAAGACAATTATTGAATATAATGTGAAGTCATTGTATTGTTTTAGAGAAAACCTTTTCCTTATCTTGATGGTACATCAGAAAATTTTGTTAGCCATCTTGGGTCATCCGTCATACTGAATATAGAGTGAAGTCATTTCTCATTCTTCCATATGAATAATTTGGAGTTTATATTTTTGATGAATTTTGTTCGCCATCTTTGGAAGTTTGTCACATACAAATTAATATAACATTTTATTCTTCATATTATTCTCCAAAATTCCTTTTACTTGAGTGAATTGTACAACACATGACTTCATTTTTTAACAAACCATTCATTGTCATTCAAATTAAATATACCCTGATTTCAAACCTAATCAGGTGGGGATGACTGTTTAGAAATTCTCTTGCAAGTTTTCTCCCAAACTGAAGAGGCATGATAAAAGCCTGCAATTATTGATGACGAGTTCAATTCGGAATTCTGTACGGAATCTGAACATAAAATAAATCAGTCGGAATAGGTAACTCTCCTGTAATAATTCACGCATGAAGACAGGAGGGGCTTTTCAAAAACTCGTGAAACGCTGGGCAAATAAATTTAATCGTCACAATTTCATTGTTCCAGTATTGTTGTTAGACTCGGTCGTAATGCATGTTAGCAATAATAACCAAAATCGATGTTTAATTTATTGGAGAGCGTCGAGAATGTAACACGTGTTTCAGTTTACCGGGGGCTTTTTCCATTGTGAAAAAATGCAACAAGAAGAACCCATCGTATTTATCCTGTATTGGGAATGTTGATTTATTACCTCTGGCAAGCATGACATGAATTAAATGAACATTAACAAGTGTACGTTGGACGTAGAACGCCTAACGCGTCAACGGCAAAATGATACGTTGAAAGATGTACGTATTCAGATGCTTGCCCATATTTTGATGTATCAATAATCTCACTCAATAAGTATTTTTATATTCTTTCTTAAATCCACGTAACACAAAGTTAGTTAAGAACTATTTTTTTGATATTGTTTGGGCACTTTTTAGGGTAAAATTCAGGACGTACCCGAAAACTTATTTTGTTGAACGTTTTGCGAAATAGAATAGAAAATAAGATTCTTAAATGTAAACCGTAAAACAATTTGGAAAGGCTTAGAAGAGTATTATCTCTCTCTTTCCCTCTTTCTCTCTCCATATAAATTCAACCTACCTCATCAATTTCCTTAAAGATGTGAATTTTTTCAGAAATGCATTCTTTGAATATGTTGTTCCATCTAGTATGTTAGTGCGAGTTTACACAAAACGACCCAAATACAATTTTATTATCTATTATATAACTTCGTTATTTCTATTTGCAAAATCTTTGATAACCAGACTTATTTGTTCCGGAGAAAACCTTTTTAACCAATGCCTGAGCCAGTTTTTGTTTGATATCTGAAGCAATTTTGTCATCCCAGGATGCAAATGATACGAGCTCTTTGACAAGTACCAAAGGTGTCCCATAATATTAGTAGTCAAAGCAAATTTAGATAGTGCTGGATTTATATTCTTGAATATAATCGGATCTTTGAATGCAGCATTTAGCGTGAATTTTGATGTCAGAAATAATGCAAACATCTTTCATTCCTTTTTATTTAAAACATAGCCTTTGTCATCCAGCGAGCCCTGTGTAGTCCTGAAGGTATTCTAAATGATTTTCGTTCCTCAGAAAATCCCCATAGATATAAAATGGCGAAGTTGAGTAGCTCTTTATAATCACCTCGAGGCTGACATAGGTTAAGTTCATTTTGTGCGACGGAAACTTATCCTATATCCTAAGCTACGTTTTGAACTAATTCCAGCGAATGAGGATCAGATGCTACTGTTTTGTAGTTGGCCTGGACAATTTTGCTCCAATGGTTCTTGAATCTTTTGAATGTTGAGAAATCAGGCTAACTCGAAGGACCTGGTGCTGTGCTCAGGACAGCTTTTAATATTATCTATAGTATTTAATGGCGACATGCAACCCAAACCATATTTCTCTCCATTTTTTGCTCCAGTAGTATGCATGCTCCGTTTTTTAGGCCCGAGCTGATGGCCGTCGTATCAAAGCACGTGCACTTCATTTTATCGCTCAATCCCTATTAAAGTATTGCATCATAGCCGGTCCAGTTTTGGGACCGATAGTAGCTGATCAATGCCTTGCCCTGATACCAAAATAGTAAGATGATCCACGGCTTCATGCCCAGTGATATCTTCGAGTAAGTCCTCATCATTTTGTGTCACTTAATTTGGCCGCGTCAAGACTTGAATCTTAGTGACTATCTTCCAACTCCATTCGACCTTATTCACGCGCTGGTGGCTCAGCCGTAGAAAGACCGGCAACCATAATTTCAGATGAAATGCTGAGTCTGTATGATTAGTTGTAGACGATGAAAAAAGAAGTTCTGTTTTCAAAGAGTTGATGCTCTCTGCTTCACCCTTGCGCAGCTCTCTCGTGAGCGGCTTCATTTCTCTTATAGATGATTGCATTGCAGTGATGGAGCCTCATGAGGTGGCGAACACTCTAGGTTTATATTTTAGGGATGCACCACTAAAAACTATAGCACAATTTGGGTTGCACAGGCGAGGCTGACGAGCTTGGTGCTGACGCGGAGTTGAGTGGAAGTTTTGTGTCGAGGAGTTTTCGGAGCTGGAAATCGAAAAAAATAAAAAAAATCCAAAATAATAAATAAAATGACTGCTGGACCAGACGATATTCCAGCAGCTATTTTCCAACGGTCGGCTCTAGTAATGCTTGCAGTATTAACGTTTTTGATTAACAGCTCATTGAGCGCTGAAATATTTCCTTCTGCTCTCAAGCTCAGTCGTATAAAGCCAATTTATAAGAAGAATGATGAAAAATATACAAAAAATTATGGCAATGCTGTTTTCGATTTCAAATCTCTATGAGTATGCCATGTTGGATCAATTGATGAAATATTTAAGAGCTAATAATATTCTTGCCGATAACCAGTACGGTTTCAGGGAGCGACGATCGGCACTGGAGGTATTTTATAATAAGATAGTAGAAATGATGAAGGATGGCATCTGACATGCAGGAATCTTTTGTGATCTCTTTCGGGCGTTTGACTGCGTCCATCACCGCAGACTTTTTAGCAAACTTTGTCATTTTGGTATTAGGGGGTGTGCTTATGATTGGTTCAGGTTCTATTTGGGTGGAATATCTCAATATGTCGAGGTCAATGGTGTTTGCCCTAGTGGTTCTCTCTTGAATGCTGATTGAATGCTGAATCGGGGGTGGTTGATGTATCGGTTGGAGTACCGCAGGACTCAGTTTTGGGCCCTATGTAGTTCATCCTGTACGTCAAGGCTTTGCCGACGCATTTGAGAGATTACTTTCTAACAATTTACGCGGATGACACGTCGGCCATGGTACCTGATGAGAAAGTTGTAACGATCTGCTCCGAGATTTGACCGAGTGGTTTCGAAAAGCTGTATTTGAATGTAGGAAAAACGTCCTACGTCCGTTTTCATTCTCATCAGAGTGGAGACCACAATCAATAGATGCCAGCATAAATGGTGAACCCATAAACCGTAGTCAGAATATCCGCTTTTTGGGTGTTTATATTGATGAGCATCTAAATTGGGCTGATCATTGTGATAGTTTAGAAAAAAACTGAGTTGCATCTGCTACCAGGTTAGGATGTAGAAACCTAACCTTACGAGCGAACAACAAGCTCTTTTATTTCGCCAACAACGAATCACGCTTGTCATAAGCGATACGCCTTTGGGAGTCTAGCTCTTCAGTGGAGAAGGTTTTTGTTGCTCAGAAGCTCATAGTGAGAGTTATGTCCGGAGCTGGGCCACGTTTTTCATGCCGGGGTCTTTTCGCTCCACTCGGAATTTTAACTGAAGTGGGTCTGCATATATTTTCACTTCTAACGTACACCCATGATTTGAGAAAACAGTAATGCAGATATGGCGATAGTCATGATTAATACACCCGAGGCCGAGACCTTTTTTCGATCCCGCCACATAAACTGAATATTACTTCTTAGTCAATGGATGCCCGCGGTTTCAGATTTTTGAACGCCCTGCCCACTTCCCTGCATATTGCGTCTAATACGGTCTTTAAAAAACAGTTGAAGGTCTAATTAATCCATTCAGAGCTTTATAGCATAAAGAAATATTTTGAACTGAAATTGTGATATTTGTAAGTTTTTGATTTTCGTGTTTTTTGAATGTAGACTAATTTTTCTGACTTGTCCTGCATATTTTATTGTATTCATAGGACGAAAATACCACGAGGAAGGCATCAAAAAACTCCAGCAACTCCCAAGCAAATATATTGCTCAAATTGAAATTTTGTCCGAAAATAAATAACAACCAGTGGAGTGTTCTTGTTTCAATTTTACTTAGTATATAAATTAATAAATATATATTGAAGAGTCTTGAGTTTATGAACTTCAGAAAGCTCTACCCAGCTTTCGAAAACTATCTGTATTCAAAATTTGAAGTTGATATGTCCGCTAGAAATAACTGATGATCTGTGCATCGGTGAGGAAAATGAAGAATTTCTATCTGCGATAGTTCATAGACTTTTTTTGGTTACCAAAAATTCAGGCATTTATGTTATCTCTATCCACAGCGAAGTTAATCCTTCATACTGTTGTCGGTGACACTGTCGTGCGTTTAGATTTGAAAAATATATAAGATATTTTCCCGAAAATCCATTTATCAAATTTTTCTAATTGATTTTCAATATTTGGGTGCAATCGCTAGTTTTACGTACATATCACATCGATTCGCATAACTATTATATAGTCGACATGTGAATATGGTAGTCAGCGAATCTTTGCCGTGCCGTTAATATTGAGAAATAAAGCATACGAGTTTTCATTGGTATACTGATCTCTATCGGTGATTCTGTAAAAATTTCACTTTCACCTTTCTATAATTTTCACAGGACTCTTTATTCTTGTGAAGAGAAAATGCGCCGGTTAACGAACTTACAAGCGTGCTTCCTTCGAACAGAAGATGGCGACACTAATACGTATACGCAGACGTGAACTATGGATCGATTCGAGTTTGAGCTCATTTTTCAGTACATCTTCGCAGGAACGTAGAAGATAAATGAATCAGTTTATGAGTGAAAGATGATGCTTATTCGTGAAAGATTCATATGTACTGAATTAATAACGTACACACCTTCAGATGAAAAAGATTAATCGTTTATAACTTTTCATTCGTGTTTTTATTGCTATAGAAATGCTTTTCTTTTTGAAGCTTGCGAGCGGTCGAACAATTCTGGAAAACGTTATGAATTTCAGAAACGAATTTTCATAACTTATGATAATCAAAATGTAAATAGTCTAAAAAGATGAAAGAATTTAGAATGCATTTTCAACATATACCTATCTAATACTGCCAAATTGCTAGTTAAATCTGGAAAACGGGGAAATCTGTCACTCTCAAGGCCGACCAGTCGATCGCAAGTGCTTTTCGAGTAGATCTCGAGAAGAGAAGATGTTTTAATAAGTATTTAGCAAAACTACAAAAATTTATAACATAATGAAATAACACTCTGCTAGCGGCAAACGGCGGCTTTATCGAAGGAGCATATCAAAGAAAAGCCGCGTTATTTATTCTTGCCGATTTTCTAGTAATTTCGGGCGGTGCAATTGATGGGAACATTCGAGACTTTCGTTCACGCCGATATATATGTTGAGTCTGCAGGAATTGGGGTCATTCTGATTTGTCACTTGAAAGCAATACTACGTCGATACAAAGTTTATTATTAAATAGAACAAAATGAGTTCAGCGAAGAAATCTAAAAAGTATCATTTTAATAACGATTGGGAGGAAGAATTTTTCTTTTGTATGGTGAAGGATAAGTGCATTTGTCTTATTTGTCGTGCGTCAATTGCAATACCTAAGCGTAGTAACTTAGAGAGGCATGATAAAACGGTTCATAAAAACTATATGAAGGATTTTCTTACACAGAGTGAATTAAGAAAACGAAAAGTGGTTTGATATCTTGTTTGAGGAGAGGACAAACCATTTTCACAAGACCAGCCAAACAATCAAAACCTGCTACGATCGCGTCATTTAAAATATCTCATATATTGGCGAAACACAAGAAACCATTCGAAGATGGATCGGTTGTGAAGGAAGCAGTTATAGAAGCGGGTGAAAGAAGAGAAGATTTTTATAATAAAACAGAAATGATGTCTGCTATTAGAGAACTTCAGTTTCTCGTCCAACTGTCACAAGGCGCATTGAAGTCATAAGTCAGAATATGGCAGGTAAACTGAAATATGATATCTTGAAATGTACATGCTTTTCTTCACAGTTCAACGTATCCACCGATAGGACAGACACTGCCCAGCAGTGTATTTTTATTCGGATGGTATTCAATGATATGTTAAGGCTAAGGGAGAATTTTTCGCATTTCTTTCCATGGAAGGGAAAACTCGTATCGAAGATATATATGACGTTTTCGTCAATTTTTTTATAAACATTAAGCTACCAATATTCAAATTAGTGTGCACTACAACCGATGGAGCACCAGCAATGACTGGAATCAAAAACGGTTTTGTGGCATTGTGTCGAGTTGATGAAGATTTCCCTTCATTTTTTTCATTCCATTGCGTTACACATCAACGAGTCAAAAGTTTTGAACACGGAGGAAATTATGAGTATTGCAACGTAGCTTGCAACGGCGGCTCTTTAAGTTGCAGTTGGAAGATAGGGAGTCAGCTGAACACACTAATTCATTTCTACACTCAAACGTCAGGTGGTTGAGAAGCGGAAAATTCCTAGAAAGGTTTCAATAATTATTGCCCGAAAAAACAGCTTTTCTAGACGAAAGAGGTGATGACACTCAGATGTTGAAAGACGAAAAACACTTGAACACCATTAACTTGGAGCTTCAGGATGAAGGAAAGACTATTATTGAGATGATTAGCGCAGTAAACGCATTCAAAAGTAAATTGCAACTTATGGAAGATCGAATGAAAAGGAAGGATCTGAAACATTTTACGTCTTTGAAAATAAGGATTCCTCAGTTGAATTATGATACCTATGAGGCTGAATTATCAAATATTTTGGGACAATCCAAAGTGCGTTTTTATGATTGCAGTAGATCGGCAAATTTTGCATCATTTATGAGTTATCCTTTTTTTATGTAAAAACATCGAGGAATTAGCTACTGAATTAGCAAGTCAGTTGAAAATGAACTCATGTTCTGTTGAAAATGAGTTGGTGCAGATTATATCAAATATACATCTCAAATCTACAGCATCTGATACAAATTTCTGGTGTTTTATATCTAAAAATAAATATCCGAATCTAAGGCAAACCGACCTTCAACTGACGGCAATGTTAGGGTAAACTCACTTGTGCGAGTCTGCATTTTCTGAAATGAAGATAATTCAGTCAAAATATCGCTACGACTAACTGACGATGATATGTCATCATGCTTGTGTTTAGCACTCAGTGGTTACGTACCATTTTATGATAAGTATGCTGAGGACATGCAGTGGTCACGCTTCAACATCCAAAGTCACTCCTTAGTTAACACCATATGTATTTCTTTTGTTTTGTGATAACCAACAAACTCACAAATTTGAATAACCATGAGTTTTTTCATTGATATTATGGAGAAAATCCTAACTGAACATAACCCAATGACTACAATAATGTTTATTGTGCGGAAAGCTAATGTCTATATATGCTACGGTGCACCCTACCTAGGTAGGTAGGTAGTTTAGTGTATCGTGTATGTACGATAACCCTGCATCACACATACTTGCAGCCTTTCAGAGTCGATCGAAAGTAGTCTAAAAATATTGAGGAAGATAGCCAGCAGTTTGAGCACCCCTGGTCTAAGCTGTCATAAAATGACCACGCATGAGTGGGAATGTCTTTTTTCAAATCAGTTTTGATTTTGATTCCTCTCGTGAGCAGTTGAGGAAGATCTAAGGGTTCAGTGATGTAAATTTTTTTTGGTAAAATTCTTCATTGTTCATTTAAGTTGAGCCGGTACTGTATGGCTTCTTTATATTTGAATGAGACGATTTGTGCAATTGTAGGTTCACCTCTTCTATTTCCAGGTCTAATTGAGGAATAATATGATAAACTGGTTAAACACTCCGCAAAAATCAAAATTTTGTGTATTTTACTCTAGAAAGGTTCTTACTCCTACACAAACCTTTACATAGTCTCTAAGTAAACAGATGCCCCTTTTCTTTATTTTCCGCTCGATCAGGAGATGTACGGCTACCACTTCCATGTGTTTGTGTGTCTCTTTTCTAAAAATTTCTGATAAATGATGACATGTTTTAGCCTGCTTAGTTAGAGAAAGGCATTCGTGAGAGGATAATTTTTTGTTTTGATATCCGCAACAATTATTATATATTATTGGACTTGTTGTACTCAAGATTTGTTCGAGATAATCCAGAAGCATTGACGAAAATATAGTTGCATCCAACTCTCCATTGCTCTCAAATAACAAATAGGAAGTGACATTCCTGGATGCTAAATCACACAAAATTTGTGTTGTAGTAGACGGCACTGGCTTTTAACTCAACAAGTTTTCAAAACTTAGACCTCATAAGTGTTTATCTCTATTTTTTTAGCCTTGCCTCATTGTGTCTCTCTCTATGTGACCTAAGTTATTTGCAATGGAAAGATCGGACTGACCTTCACAAAGTTGAAACGGTGCGATATTTGGGAACCTCATCTCTTCCGAAAATAAGGACTTGCTCCGTACATTTTTCAATGGCACAGGCGAGATTATATTGTCTGTAAACGTCCATTTTATTATGGAAAAGATGTTCCAGGTATTTTCTGGAAAAAGAAGTTTTAAATTAATGCGAGTCAAGTTTAGGATTGTCACTCAACCATTCAATCATGAATTGTTTGTATGAAACGCCTGAAATAGTTTGTCACAACCTTCTTGGGATTTCTCCGAGATTGAGATGTAAATGTTTTATCTGTATTTTAAGAGCGAGCAAAATGTATTGCAATCTACTGCTGAAATTTTTGCAAATAATTTTCCTCAATTCTTCATCAAACGGTAAAGAGTTTCTTGTTCTTGCTGTCCATGCAGAAAATCTATCTACGGAATTTCGACTTCATTTTTTTTCCTCTGGTTACTGAAAAGTTTCATCTTCAGATATTCACGTCTCTTTTTCTTGACCATCGTATTCATATATTCCATGCTCCATCTCAAGTTCATTCGTCTTTTTCCCTTATTTCTAGTTGCTCCTTAAATTTCATTGGCATCATCAACTTTTTCAGTTTGTTCATTGTTAGATACTCCTATATTATTTTGTTCAGTAGGTTCCTTCCTAATGTTCTCGTAATCATCCTTCTCTGCGATTTCCCTTAACTTATCTACCTCATCCAATGATTCAATATCATCCGCTCACACAATTTCCATTCTTGTTCCGATTTCAATGACATTATCATTAATTATTTCATCTTGAATATTCTGGAGATCCCTTAATTCGAATTGAGGAATTTTATCCGGTAATTCTAAATTCATAACTTTACAATACAAGAAACTTATTTTATTTATGTCATTGAATTATCCCTGAATGCAGAAATCCAACCACTGATTTGAAATATGTCCCCCCAAAACTTTGGAGAACTTATGAGTTTCCCCAGATCATCATTCAAGAGTCTCTTGCTCATTTTCTAAAAATAAAAAATTGACCCGTTCAGTTATTAATCGAGCACTCAAAAACGTGTGAATCACATGATTCATCAATGCTCAAAAAGTATAATTCAAGACTACGCTCTGGTAGTATTTTTAAAATAAATTGACACCCAAAAATATGAAATAATTTAAAAATAAACTAAGAAAATTTCTTTCGGAAGACAGTTGTGCTCTAAAGTATTAAATTATATACGAACAACTTGAAAAACTTACAATGACGAGCGCGGGGTGGAGTAGTACACCTAGCACCTCACTTCATCAACTTTTTTAACGGATTAAACAGAGATGTTCGGTTTTGTTTACGTGTGCGCTACTGACGGTTTTAAATTTCGATTGCTACAGAAAACCCGTTGAAATCTCATCGAATTAGACTTCAGTATTTGGTGAGCAATATGATCTAACCAAATCTTTTGAGCACGAAATCTGAGAATCTAAATTTTCGGACATACACTGTTTTGCATTGGAGCCGACGATTGCAATGCAGGTTTCTGTCATTTTGATTATCAACTGAAATATTTCCATTGATTGGCTCTTTGATTTCCTGATAAAGATATGATTAGTATTTCCTGTCTCACTATCTTCGTAGCACTTACTTTTATGGGTATTAAAAATGTGGAAATATTACATACACACCTGCATATATTCTCTTCGGACTCAATTTATTCCGGGAAATTCTGGAGCACTTTAAGTAAGATTTGAATACGCTAGTTTCGATGCCTCTTGTTCAGGAAATGTTGATTAATGGGTCGGTTAGCAGACTTAGACATAGCGTTTCCTTACCGGGGGCAAAAACTAATCGGTTTCTGAACGCTTAGTTAATTTGCAGTAATTTCAGTTCTATTTTTAATTTCGTCAAAGTAGAGATAGATCATTCCACACTTCTATGAATGTCATTCTGACAATTATCTACTTTGTGAAGTATTATGTTTCCAAGATTGAATAACTGAAATGATAAAAACGATGTGTTTAAAATAACTAATACAGATGATAGAATTTCTAGTAGCCGGCAGTATATGAATTCTATTGAAAATTAACTGTAAACCTCGACTGAATTCCGGAAAAATCGAAATTAACTCATTTAATCTTCCGCCGAGAGCAACTCATGTCTCAGGACATCTCTGACGTCCCCTGTAACTCATTTCGAAGTAAATAGATGGTTTAGTGGTAAAAGTTTCGTTCTTTCACTGCTTCAGATGTTAGCATTCAGTTTGTACTAAACCATACTAGAAGGAAGAAGAGATCTATTTGGCTTAGCGGACATATCGCGTCAAAATGATTCACTCAGAATACTAATTAACCTAGCCTAGCCTAGAAAAGCTTTTGTTTTTCTCAGACAATTCGATATTACATTTATAAGCTACCTGGAACTAAAGTATATATTTCCTCATTTTCTACAACTTTTTCCGAGATCATTTACTGATAGCAAGTATCAGTACGCCTAGAATTCCAAAAACCTTCTCGATCTCGTCAAAGCAACTCCCTAACCACATGATAATTTAGTTACTTCTTGAATATTTTTAAATTCTTCCTGTTTATTTTTCAACTGTTACCAGTGTGTGTGTGTGTGTGTGTGTGTGTGTGTGTGTGTGTGTGTGTGTGTGTGTGTGTGTGTGTGTGTGTGTGTGTGTGTGTGTGTGTGTGTGTGTGTGTGTGTGTGTGTGTGTGTGTGTGTGTGTGTGTGTGTGTGTGTGTGTGTGTGTGTGTGTGTGTGTGTGTGTGTGTGTGTGTGTGTGTGTGTGTGTGTGTGTGTGTGTGTGTGTGTGTGTGTGTGTGTGTGTGTGTGTGTGTGTGTGTGTGTGTGTGTGTGTGTGTGTGTGTGTGTGTGTGTGTGTGTGTGTGTGTGTGTGTGTGTGTGTGTGTGTGTGTGTGTGTGTGTGTGTGTGTGTGTGTGTGTGTGTGTGTGTGTGTGTGTGTGTGTGTGTGTGTGTGTGTGTGTGTGTGTGTGTGTGTGTGTGTGTGTGTGTGTGTGTGTGTGTGTGTGTGTGTGTGTGTGTGTGTGTGTGTGTGTGTGTGTGTGTGTGTGTGTGTGTGTGTGTGTGTGTGTGTGTGTGTGTGTGTGTGTGTGTGTGTGTGTGTGTGTGTGTGTGTGTGTGTGTGTGTGTGTGTGTGTGTGTGTGTGTGTGTGTGTGTGTGTGTGTGTGTGTGTGTGTGTGTGTGTGTGTGTGTGTGTGTGTGTGTGTGTGTGTGTGTGTGTGTATCCTGTTGATGATTGTGTAATGTGTAATTATTAGTCAAAATGCAATAATAGATATTTCCAATTCTATTTTAATAAGTTCTTGGGTCCAAACAATGCACAGTTCAGTCAAAGATCTCGCAGTTCATCAAATATTTAGAGTGAAATATGCAGCGACATTGATCAGCTATTTTCTTTCTGATCAGTCGAAACTTGCGAGACGTGATTTTTTTTCATTATTCATATTTCTAATAACGCCATGATGAAATACTATTCGGTCTGGGAGTGGAAACGCTAATAACGATCTTATGCAATAGATTTGTGAGAGATTCTACTGAGACCGAATACCTTCAAGTAAAATTATTTATTATAAAACGCACCTTGTAACATATCTGTAGATATGTTTAAATACTCAGAGGCAAAACTAACCACTCTTCTCTTCAAATTATTAATATGCCTTTTTATTTTATGAAATAGTTATCTCAATCAATGCTATATTTTAAATCAATATATTTGTAGTAAATTGAAGACTTTCTCTAACCTAACCTAACCTAAACTTTTCCAACAAATTTGATGCATTTTGAGATTTATTTACTATAATGATCATTTCTAATAATCTGCTGAATTGAATCTTTCTGCTAACTATCAATATACCACTTCTGGTCAGTAGATGGACAGCATTATGGTAAATCCGTTAAATTGCTAGGTATTGGTAAAATCGGTAATTACGCTTCGTGCGATATGCTCATTTGGGAATCTATTTTATTCGTTGCGAGTGTAACCTCTCGATTAATAAGGTAATTGCTTATATTTTTATATTCATCAATGGTATATGTATCAAATAGTCTTATTCAATTTTTTTTATTTGGATAACATTATTTATTTGATTACTCGGAAAGCATCAATTCCACCACTCAAAACTAAATGCCATAATCTCAAGTAAAAATGCCATTGGAGGCGTACATATCACAATGTTGTATAAAGAAGTCTGTATCTAATCAGGTATGTTCATGAGATCTCTAGTCATGCCACGCAAGTATGTCTATAAAGTAGAGCCACAACTTAGAGCTCTATGGACCAAAGACGCTTAAAAATGCATATTTAATAACATATCGTGACACTTTAGCATTCCACCTAGGATTCTTAGGCGAAGATTCGCGAATCGACATACTACATTTATCCTAGGTACATATTTGAAATTTTACCTGATTTCTCATAAATATAGTATCAATGTATTCGATTTGATTCAATTATGTTTCTCGTTCAAGTATGCGAATATCTTGCATTTAAAAAAAACATTCAGTATTTGATTTCAGAGTTTTGGGTTGCACGAAATATAATTCGAACATTAACCGTCGAATTTCCTGAGAAACTTGGCATTAAGCAAAACTTTAATAATAATTAAATGAAATGGGATGGACATTATTGGCTGCAATCTTTTATAGATCGCCACCCTGAACTTAGCGATCACCGACCTCTTTTGGAGAAAATGAAGAAACAATGTCAATAAGAGCTTAGTAAAATACGGCTGTAAATTTTCTTTATCCAGTTGTTATTTTGAGAGGAGTCATTAAAAAATGAACATTTCAAGATTGAGATGTCTATATGAGCAGAAATTCTGCCCACGTTAATAAAAAATTTTTCAGAAGTACACTAAATAACACGAAAGCTTCTGGCTAAGCTTATGCTACTATTAAAATTCTTCCATAAAATTCTTTGTCTTGTTGTGAAGTGCAGAACAAAATGTCATAATCCGTTTTGTCTACCAATTCATAGAACCCAAGCCGTGCAACCTCTGCACTGAACCTTTTTCAAAAATTTTAATACTTTTCATGCAGCTGAAACAAGAAATTGGTTGATATCAAATGAAAATAAAGAAATTAGTTGTTTAGTAGCGGGCAGATATTTGTGAATGAACTAGCAATTACTCCTTCAAACGCTGTTTCTGGATTCAAAACTTGGGGTTCATTTCCGCGTACCCCTTGTTGTATACCACAAATACTTCTTTGTATTTTCTATCTTCGAGAGGACAAGTTCTCACTGAACCATAAAGTTTTAACGCTGATGAACACAATAAACATGGTTACTTCATTTGGTAATCATCAAGATTGATCAAATTCAAATAACCAGAATTCAATTATTTCCAATTCAATTCAATTGCCAACTAAAATTACCAAGTAAATGTGTAAATTCGCCAAATTTAATTCCTAAGAAAATGGAAAAGGAAATGTGAACCCAGTATTTGCAGGAATTTTCTTCAATACCAAAAATTTCAGTTCTACTTCACAAAAGAGGAAAATATTCAGCTGCAGTTCTGATTCCAGCCGAGAACAATTTTGTGGAAAGAGCCAAAAAAGGTTACAGTAAAGCAACACCTTACTTGAAATAGATACAGATCGCCTTCAATTGAGAATATATAAAACAATGATTATACAAAGTGCTTCAAAAATTATAATATGTCAAATCTGCATTTGACTGAATCGAGTGAAAAATGTTTCAAATGGCTCCCCGAAAAATACACCATTCCTTTTAATTATGTCAATTAAAGCTCACTGTCAAAACGACACAATGGAAAAAAATTATGATGAAAAATATTTTGTATTTTACATGTCTACTGGTCGTATACTTAATACTTAATTATAATTATTAATGTTATTTATTATTATATATAAAACTCTACGCAAACCCAACTATTTCTCATTCATACTTAGGGTCAGAAATTTTTCATCGGGGCATAAACCCATCCAGTGGGCATCTATTCTTATTAAAAAAGTTTTATATACCAGGTGTGACTGAGACTGGGCAACCCCTGTAACTTTTTTTTCATTTGAAATATTTTGATAAAAATTGGGAATCGGATAGAAGACAACATTGTAAATTTGATTACATTATTATGTTTCATATGAGACGCCCTGTATTTTTTTGCTTATTTCAATTGCTCATCTCATCCTACGACCTTTATACATATTTATTGAAAGAAAAACAAAACCCAATCTCTTTTTTCGCAATTTGTATCTTTCATTCTAGAAGGCTATGAAGAGTGACAATTGGCTTGGCTCAACATCTCCTATCTCGAAACTACAGGATTGTATGTGAAAATTGAATTGCTCATTTTGTATAGGGTGTCAAAGTTTTGAGTTTCAGTTTTGCCTCGAAAAGTAGGTTGTCTTCGGAGACAACCATATCGGGCCACCCGGTATTAAGGAAGCACTCTTTTCTTAACGGTTCCGAAGTTCAAGTGGAAAATAACTACGCAATTTTTGCAGAGTTTCCTCATTAGCTAATAACAATAACTATATTGGCCATGCAAAATTTTTGTTCATACTCATAATACCCTTTGATCATAAAAATATCACTGTGACATTCCAAAACTCCATTAATGTTAAATATCGACATTGCAAATAAGTGAATGCAGTTTTGGATATGAATCAATACATCCAAAGTGAAAAAATCGATATGCTCCTTATTTATGGAAAGTGCAGGCAAAATGGCGTTCAAGCTGAATAATTATACAGAGAGCGCTAGCCGAAAAGATTTCATCCGTATAGAACCTATTTTTGTGAAGTTGAACGAAAATTTCGTGAGGTAAAACCTACTGAAGAGGAGGATTTCATTATCCACGAAGATACCGAAATAGACTTATTGACATTTGTTGATATTAATCCAACCACATCAACACGGAAATTGCCGAGGAGCCTGAAATTAGCCACCAAAGCGCATAGAGAATATACAACCTATACCATGGCTGACATTTTCACTTTCATTTGATTAAATTCAATATAAAATGGTATATACAGGTTTTCCGGGTTGCTGATAACGAGTTTCTAATTGGATTTGAAAAATTCAATATGAATTAGTATTGACTTGCCCTAAATTATAATTACTGAAGCAACGCATTTGACAGACTTTCTGTATAACTTGACAGTCTAAAGTCTGCAGATGCTCGAGATAAGCAGAATCCTCATAACATTATTTTAGAATGGACATCGAGCCCACTTATACGATGGTGTCCATCTCGGCCAAGTTGAAAGGATTTGGAAGTGTTTTTCGCATCTCCAAGTTAATTTCTGCTTTATGTCCTTGTCTGCCCAAGTGCTTATTTAATGCCTGATCATGAAATTTTTCTAATTATAGGTTCAGGAAGGAAAACACCTCTTAGAATATTTGTTATATTCATTGATTATTATATTCTGTTTGAGAATTTGAAATGAGGTTACAATAAAATTTTACTGTTGAAACATCTATGAATAGTGTACATTTATTTGAGATACTGAGTGCTGTATAAAAATGCGCCATCCGTAATAATAATTTCTGAATTGCATAAACATTTTAGGTTCTCATAACAAGAAAAAATTACCAGATTCTCTGAAACACATTGTCTCATTATTTTTGTCGGTTTCTCACATCCATTACATTACCGCACCTCCATTTACTTTCCCCTGATGTCAATTTACGATTATGTTCTTTATATTCAAAACAATCAAGAACTAGGAGATTTCTTCTCTTTGACTAAGCATTTGACTCAGTCTTGGAGTACTTTTATTCCCAAATATAGCCTTTTTTCACTTGAAATTTAAATAGCTTTCGAAATCTGATTGAATTTGTTTTCATTTGATATCTGTTATATTTATAAACTACCAATAAACAGATATATAATAAAAAAAAAAGATTGGAGTAGGGGGAGATTATCCCTTATTCTACCTGTGGAATTGTGGGCGCAGATGGGTAATTTCCAAGAACCATTAAGAGGATTGAGTGCCGAGATGGTCATTTTGGGTCCGAGATTGGCACCGGCTCACTTATAAATAAGAATCTCTACACAGCCCATCATAACCATTCTATTATATCCAACATATCGCAGTAATTTTCGGAAAACGAGGACTTTTTTTGCATATATATTTCACGCATTGTTTATATTGAATATCAGAACTATGGGTCAATTTTTGTTTAATATCTCGAAGAAAATACCCATGAAATTATTCTTCATTTCAAATGTAAAAAACCTATCATTATTCTATGATGATCACAAAGGGTGACAGGAGGAACTTTCACTGTGTTAAATTCGACGAATATAGAGGAATTACCACTTTCGATTCGAATGAATGATTCAATGATGTCCCCTTAACTAATAATGTAAATATACTCAAATTTTTCAACTTCGATTTTCGACTTTCGTCTAGGATTTTGGAAAATTTCACCAGTTCATAGAGTGTATTTCTCGTATAAAAATATAATTTTCGAGGAGAATTTCTTTCTTAGGTTTTCATATTTCTCAACATAATAAAATTCACATACAACAGAAATTTCTAACCGCTTGCTTTTATTGACACTACTGAAAATCACAAAATCATTCTCAAAATATATATTTTTGTCAGGCATTTATATGTCTAAGTCAATATTCAGCAAATGCATTCACAGGAAGGTCCCAGATAGAAAGTGTTTCACTTGAGCTCTCACATCGACTGATTTTTCATTGAAAATAAAATCGAAAAGTCCGGTTAACATAATGGTGACCGCTATCGTGAAATAGTTATCAATTCTGTGGCGGAATTGGACACAATCGATATTGATATATATATATATATATATATATATATATATATATATATATATATCGATTGTGTCCAATTATATATATATATATATATATATATATATATATATATATATATATATATATATATATATATATATATATATATATATATATATATATATATATATATATATATATATATATATATATATATATATATATATATATATATATATATATATATATATATATATATATATATATATATATATATATATATATATATATATATATATATATATATATATATATATATATATATATATATATATATCAAAATTTCAAGGCATCACTGAAAATTAAGTCACTATCATACTGATATTCATTTATTTATCTATTATCAAGATATACATTCTTGAAGAATAGTATAAAGGGTTTATCCCCATTCATTCACAAATATCGAACAAAAGTTTACGAAGCAGAAAGTAAGACAATAATCAACTGAAATACTTATGAGAATGATTCAAAATTTAGCTGCTCTAGTAGCAAACAACCTCGATACAGAAACAAGATATAAAAGCAATACACTGAATATAAACACAATATAATATTCAGAAACAGCTAATAACTTGCGATTTAAATATGTAAGGCATCTCGATAAGTAAAAATTCTGTCTGTAATTAGTTTTGGACCTTCGCACATAAAATAGCCCCGTGTAGCGTGATCTCCTATCAGAAATGTTGAACTGAACCCGTCCAAGTAGTTCGGGACAGGAAACATAACCACGTAAGAGTCTGAATATAAAACATAAATCCAACATAGTCCTCCGATTTGCTAGAGTATGAAGATTCAACCCACATTCCTACCCAACGTAGTATATACGGTCCCCAGGTACACCTCGCCTGAAGGCAATCAACTTCAGGAATTTTCTCTGCACTTTCTCGAGCCCGTCCGAAGCAACAATACGACTAGGTGACACTTTCAAATCATCAGCGAACAACAAGAAGTTGCTGTTTTTGAAAACATCAGAGATGTCATTCACGAAGAGAATGAATAATAGAGGTCCCAAGTACGATCCCTGTGGTACACCTGAAGCAACTGGAATGAAATATGAAGTGAAACTCCTATACTTCACAGCCTGTTTGCGACTCCTTAGGAAGCTGTTAAGCTAATGGAGCATTTATCCCCCTATACCTATCTTGCATAGTTTCTCAATTAACAAACTATGGTTCACTTTATCGAACTCTTTGCAGTTGTTACGTTATTAATATACAAACGTAGGTTTCTAACTATGGATTTCCCCTTTGAAAAGCCATGCTGTTCAATAATCACCACCGACATACACCTTCATGTAAGGTAGTTGCAAATCAAACTAACCTGAAACTTAGGAATCACTGATTGAATTCTAATCCCTCTATAATTAGCCACATGACCTTTATCGCCAGATTTGAAAATATGTACTATGAAGCAATTCTTTCAGTAAGACGGAAGTTCACCAGCACCCAAAGAAGAATTGTACAGGTCCGTCAGGGGAGAAACCAAAGAGAAAATGCACTTCTTCAACAACACAGATGGTATGCTATCTGGTCCCACACTATAATTCATTTTCATCTCACCTACATCAGTGCTACTCCTGTCAAGAAAAAACATTGAAGAGGGCAATTGATCAGACTTTTTCAAATTCCTGATATAGATCCAGAAGTATTAGGGGTCTGCCGTGATACTACGATCGATTTCACAAAAGTAGCTTGAACACAATTGCGAACTCAGTCTCGTGCATTCACTCCTCACATCTCGGATGATATAAAATCACAATATTACCCGTTGACTTATATCGTTTGTGAGTTTTTTTCTTTTGAATTTGGGAGGCTTTTACTTGGTAAAATTCCATTATCAATAATAAAAAACAAGTACTGTGTTTTAAGGAATTTTACTTAATAATTGCGATTCGTAACGCGTTTCACTACACCGCTACGTCTGAAGAAGCTACGGTGTAGTGAAACGCGTTACGAATCGCAATTATTAAGTTGTTTTCTCCTTCCGGATCAGTGATATCAATTGGCGATCGAACCAAACTGGGTAATCAGACTGTTTCACCAGTTTTCTTGGTGCAAACAACTCAAAACCACTGAAAATAATATCGAAAATCTTGCTATTTTAGAATTAATAGTTTTCTGTAACCCACAATATTGCCAATCGACAGAACTGAAATATCCATTCAACCCAATATAATCAGCCTTCTTAAAATCATATTATTTCATTTCAAAATGAAGATTTTCATCAACGCAATTATTATTATCAATTTGAAATGTCAGGGCATTGTGGTGCTCTGAATTACCGAATAAAGTATCGTCGACGACATCGATATCAACACCACTACCGGCTATTTTCAAAAAAACAAGGTCAAGAAATACACCACGATCATTAGGTATTTTATTGATTTGTGACATGTCTAAAAAGGAGTAGGTATCAGAAATACAGTGTCTATTATCCAAGTGATATTTTAATTGATGGAATTATCAAGATGAATGCGATTCTCATACGCAAGAAGAACGTATATCATTTGATATTCAATTGTAATAGTAACACACCATTACTCTTGAGAAGTCGCTAACCCCAAATACCTTCTATTGTACCATCGCAGATTACCTAATCTCCTATCTGCTATCCGATCGATGAAGATATGTCAGACAATCTTCTGAATGCCCCTGTCTTGAGTTCTTAAATCTCATATCGAACGAATCCAATAGAAATCGGTCGGACCTTCAATCTTTCTCCCCGTCGTTGCTCGACACTTCACACGACATTGATTCTGTCAAATAGACGTGATTTCTCCTTAATCAGAGCGAATGCAGTTATAGAGCGGAAAGGGGTTGCGAGGAAACGAACCTTTATAGTCCCTAAATAAAAAGAGACGAACCGAAGTGCTTCATTTATGACCGAATTGGGTCGGTCTGGTTCTGTTAGTTATATCTTAGGTTTTCAGAAACACAAGATCTGATTAGAAGGGAGTAGTTTTCTAGGAAACAAACAAGATTGAAGCTTCAGATCATTGATAAGGCAGTTCCATCATGACAAATAAAGGACAAATGTAAAATATACACAAATTTGTTTTGCCGGATGAGATAAATATGTAACATATTGGAAACAAATGCTCTACCATCGAATTACTTCAATACTCAATTCTTCAAAATTATAAAATCATTGAATAATTCAGAAACTCATCTGTCTTAATTTTCAAAAAGTGTAATGAATGAATTTAAGTTTGGCAAATGTTTTGTATCTCATTCTATTTCACAAACTAAGCAGGAATTAAAATATACAATGTATTTCAATTTAAACCAAAAATACAGTTGAGTGAAGTGTGGACAAACGGAAATCAAGGGGGTTGTTAGTTATTTCTTCGAATTCTAAAATATCTTATGTTGTGTTTGGTCATATTTTTTTCTGATGAAACGGATTCTTATTGTAAAAATCAATAATTCGAATTAGGTGAGCAAAAATTACTCAAAGAAGAAACATTTTTCTCGGTTTTCTTGCTAAAATCGATTGTAGACATTGCGATTTCAAATTTGAATGAAAATGTATCATACCTCCGTTCAAATAGGGATAAGTATGTGATGCACTACTCAGAAAGAGCTCTATTGTGAATTTTTCGAGAGAAAAAATGGATAAAATCAAACAATTAAAGAAAAAACAATAGTCTTAAGTTTCACGAAGTAGAATGAATACAAAAAATTTCGACATGTTTTCAGTCTTATGCTTCTGTCGAAAACTAACAGGAAATTAAAATATTACAATGTATCAAAATTTATACCTAAGAAGCAGATAAGAGAAGTGGAGACCACATAAATCAAGCTGATCGTTATTTACTGGTATATTATTTTTGTGACATGATGAAATTTATCTGAATATTCTAATGAATCGTATATCTTGTTTCTATTACCTGAATGTGAACTATTCGTAGGAATTCTTTGTCAGGGTGTCTTTTTATGGAGGAATATATCTCTTTGGAGATTTTTGATTGATATTCGGTTTTTGCATAAAGATACTGGTATATCATTCCTTGAATTTTCCTCACGATTAGGAAATATTCAATATATATGTAGACATAGAGAATTATTTCAATTGTTCTAAATCGGATAGAGGTAATTTTTTAAGGTTCGACGTAACTTCAGGTCATATAAGAAAGATTCCATATAAATATCAAACTTTGCAAGTATCTGTAAACGTATATTACCAGGACATTTGTTTTATCCACTGAGATTAACTAAGCATCTAATTCGCAAAGAAACGTCTGATAACTCTAATGAGTACATCGTGGAAACCTCCGATTGGGATAACTTTAAAAGGTTCTAGAGGTTATATTAAAAAGATGAATCATTTATATACGTACATAATCGAATAGATTGATTTCGTTCTTCCATAGTTTGCTTCTAAGATTTATTTTTCAGTTAATATTATTAGTATCTCATTGTATAATATGAACAATTAAGACGATATGAAAGTCTGGCTTTTCACTTGGTAAATCATTTTAATTGGATAACTAAGCAATTGAGGAAATAGCATAAGGATTTCACAAAACAATGAACCTAAATATGTTTGACACTAGTTTTGGGTTCAATTCCATTTCGAAATATTAAAAGATAATTAAGATATTCAATAAATTAAGTTATCACCTCAAAAGGCTTTCCAATCATGATGCACTCTCGAATAACCCAGAAAATTCATCAAACCTTTCGAAGAATTTGAAATCAAGTTGTCGAAAAATTTCGATCTAGGAAATTGAGATTTTTTTAAACGTGGCAATTTCAGAATGATACGCGGCATGAGTGGAATTTCTGTGCTTGATTTTTGACGATATATTATTTTCATTATCACGCCTCAAGTATTGACATTGAGTGCTCTGCAGAGGTGCATATTACATTTGAAGTTAATACGTTCTACCAGAACATCAGAATATAGATTACATCATAAGAAATTTAATTTCAAATAGTTCATAGCATTGATATCGTATGCACGCCATTTTAGCAGGTTACAATTTGTTTCAAATCAATCGAATATTATGATATGACAGATGCCAATAGAAGAACTCGAACATAGGCTTTATTATTCGGACATAAATGGAATTTGATTATGAAATTGTAATCATCTAACACTATACCTAATAATATACAATTTGGATTCATCGTTACTTCAGTTAACAAGGTTTTTTTCATTTGAAGGGCTTCCACATAATTCCTTATGAATATTCATCTCATTGATGGTTGCCAATCTTTGAGTTAGCAGTTAGGCAGGTTTGAATATTATTGAATAACTTCTATTCTATGTTCATGGCAGGATAAAAGTAGGTGTGATATATTGCGTAACAGGGGTTTCAACTATCAGGTGCTAAATGTGAAACTTATTATTGGGCAATTCTTACTAACTGATATCTCACTGATATAATGATATAAGACGTTTTTGTAATGACGTTTTGGGTTTTACCTATAGGTTAATGAAGAATTTTCAATCAATTATCATCATTCAGATCGATTGGATTTTGGTGTAAATTTTATCACTATCCATGTCACCTATTCTAATAACCGATCTCCTACTGAAATAATAATAATTTCTTTAATGGCAACACTTTTCCATATCAAACAATGAATTTGTGGCGAACATTGCATGATTCGTGTACCTATCAAAGTGCAACCAGGATATATCATGTTACACCATGTCATTCATTAATACTGTTATTGACAATTGGAATAATCTATCATATTTGATGTTCTACTAAATCGTTCTTACAGAAATATCCTGCCCTGAAGTCTGATTTATGACTTGGTAATAAGTTATATTTATATATACAGGATGTTTCATAAAGACATGGCAATATTTAAAGAGGAGATTGCTCAAGTCATTTTATGGAAGAAGATCTTATGAACATAGGTCCGCAAATACCTCGTTACCGATTTACAAGGTGAAAAAGTTCAACCGAAAGATGAAGCTAAATTTGAATATTTCGTAAGCCGCTCAAGATATTGATGTAAAACATTACGAAACAATATTTTGGACTCGCCAGTAACGCGTATGGGCACAACGCAGGTTGTTCTCGAAAAGAAATCTAGGGAGCTATTAATTTTTTCAGAAATAAAAAATATTTTTTAATTTTTCATGAAATACATTCCCCTGACATTTTATTGTACGACTCCCAGTTTTTGAGTAAAAAAGTATTCTAAGAATCCTTAGATAATACCTGTTCAATGCTCAGTCGTAGATCTGTTCGAAAACAATTAACGTCAGTGTCATTTGAGTGATTCAATTATTTTGAATCTACTGAATTTTAATTTCAAATCGGCTATTATTAATATAAATCGTTAAATGAATGCTGAGATGACCGACATGCACCTCATGTATGGAAGAGCTGACAGAAATGCATTAGTAGCTCAGTGGTTGTACATTGAAAGATTTCCAAACCGTACAACTTCCGACAGATGAACATTTGAGCTTTTGACGCCTATATGTAAAAGGCTCATTGAGACGATATGAAGGAGCAGGAAGGCCAAGGGAAGTGAGAACGGTTGAGCTAGGAAATGAGGTTCTTGCAATAATTCAAGACAATCCTGATACCACCACTCGAAAATTTACTGACGTTGTAGGTCTCGGCAATGCAACTGTTCGGCAAATTCTTAGTTAAAATTTGTTGTATCCACAAACAACCCGTACAAGTACTTCTTCCTACCGATTTTTCTGCCCATATTGCATAATGTCAATGGTTTTTGCGTAGGTTGATTCAAATTCTTCAATTTCTTATGCGGATCCACTTCACAGATGAAGAAAGCTTTTTGAGAAATTCAATGAGAAATTTTCATAATAATTATATGTGATGTGAAGAAAATCCACATCAAACATATGAAGATCGATTTCTACATCAGTTCTCGTTGAACGGTTGGATCGGCATTGTGGGCGACTGCCTAATTGCACCAGTATTTCTCCAGGAAGACTTATGAGGGGGGCGTACCACCCCTTTTTAGAACACACGCTCCCAAAATTTTCCGGGCGAAGTACCTTTGGCAGTAAGACAAACATGTGGTTTATGCACGATAGTGCACCTGCCCATGCTACTCAGCTTACTCGTGACTTCTCAACTCAAGATTATGGAAATAACTGGATTGGTCGAGATGGACCTAAATTTTGGCTTGCAGGGTCCCCAGACATAAACCTTTCGATTTTTTATTGAGGGATCATTTGAAGTCCTTGGTTGCACTACCACTGCGGCAAATGTTGAGGACTTATGAAAAAGAATCATCGCTGGATTCAAATCAATAAAAATAAGTTTTGTGTGTTTTTGAAATAGTTCGCCAATCAATAAGAACAAGACTAGAATCTTGCATCCGAGCTGGAGGAGGTCACTTTGACCAGCTTTTTTAAGAACTATTGATGATACTCAATAGTCTGTGTTTTGCCCTTGAATTGAACTTGAATTGAAAATGAAAATGAATATCAAACATTGGTTATTCAATGATTAAAAGAAATAAACTGAGATGGTTCTTTCAATCGAATACTACGTGTGTTACAATGTATGGACATTCTTTTCTAATTCTTTTAAACACTCTTTTAGTCAAAAACTTGGCGTCCCACAAAAAAGCATTTCAATAGAAAAATTTTCTTGGAAAACAATGCAAGTTAAAGAAAGTTTTTTTGTTCCTGAGAATATCAGTAGCGTCCTAGATTTACTTGAGACAAACCTGCTTTGGGACCATACGTGAGCCACTGGTGGATCCTAAATATTGTTTCGCATTGAAAATTATGCGCCTTTGAAAGTTTTCGACACCCCCAAAATTTAACCTCAGTAACTCAAACGGCTTACGAAAGATTCAAACTTAACTGCATCATTCGGTTAAACTTTAACACCCAGTAACGAAGTTTTTGCGGATCTATGTTTATTTGAACTTTTTTCATGAATTACTTCACAATCACATCCTTGAATATTGCTGTGTTCTTTGTTTAACACCTTGTATATATCACTGTGTTCATGTATCTGTGAAGCCAGAATCTTTTCAAGAACCTTCGAGATAGAGTGGGTAATATGCTGATAGGTCAAGATGGTCAACGCTTTGAGGCGACTTAGACTTGGATTTGCTCTTTACAATAAAATAATTATTGATATAGTATATATGTTTTAACACGTCTTGGCTAGCAAGAAGCGTGTTTTCAATAGCACAAGCAACACTCTCCATCGAATTGGATTTTATTGACTGCAATGGATCCTGTATATCTTCTTCGAGACACAATTGGATTTTAAACTAACCATCTCTCTACGCCTACATTACGAGTGAATGAGCTTATTTTCAGGAAAATATACGATTTTCGCACTATTCACAAAATGATTATTTAACCTCTTAACATCGAATAACGGTGCCGGTATATCAACATCATCTGTATTCAATTAAAGTATCTTTACCTCATGATTAGCTATGCTTTTCAATTTCCTTAACCCTTCCTAATAAATGATTTTCGTTTTCTTATATGTTTTCAATTTTTTTTTTCAAGCATCTCTAGGAGATTTTTTTAGTTCTTCCATCATCCAAGGCAAAGACTATTCACTCAAACGAATTGTAGACGCTAATGCACGATAAAAGTTTCCTCAAGTTATTGAATATGCTAATTTTTTCATCCAATGATTATGTTCAAGAGAATTTTCGCATCTATCGTTATTGACACTGCTAGAATCATATTATTCAAACACATGAATTTTGCAAAAATCATGAAAATAAAAGAATGATATCTTCAATCAGTACTAGATAGGAAGATTTTAAAATTTTTTACATTAGTTTTCCCAGCATGGAAACAACCTGTGATCGTTCATTCTTCGTATTTAGTTCTGAAATTGTGAATATTTTTCATTAAACAAATTTGCTGCTGACATCATATCAAAGAACATGTATTAGTTATTCGAAACCAAAGTTTACTATATACTAGGATAAAATGCTCAGCTATTCTTGCTTATGGTCGTTTTCCAATAGGATTTTAAAAATTGAGGTATTTCAACATCTGTATATGCAATATGGTCGACAAGATTCCGCTAAAATTCATCATTATATCAAAGTGACTTAAGCTTATTCCACACAATATTTAATATTGATTAACGAAACGATTCGTAAATTGTTCGTTCCTAACTGGAAAATTGTCTCTATCGAATGTCCAGTTGCCGTTTCCCCAGGGACCACGGTTTAAGTGGCCACGGGCTGTTCTGAAGTAGGTAGTGATTGCAGCGCCTCTAGTAGCCATTCTCTTGATTGCTCGATTGCACTGGCCACTGGCTCCTGGTGTTGACCTTATATATATCCACTATTTGTGATACTTATTATTAGAATCCGTATCTCCAGGGCACGACGTGAGGAAATATACTCTACTGAAAGTTGGAGAATGAGCGAGACTTATTTCACGTCTTGTAGGGATTGTGAACTGCAGAAGAGCTTTTCTCCGAAACAAATGTCTACGTGGAAATTTTATAACCCCAATAATATCTTGTTTGATTTACGAGTTTTGAATTTTTCTGCAATAATTTCATAAGCCACTTATCAACAAGAGAATACACCAAATATATAACTCTGGGGCAAAAACGAAGAACTCAATTACATCGGATTTTACTACAATCCCCAATCCTCCTTACAGATAGATAGATGTTTAGAGAAGTACAGCATCAAATTAGGTCATACGTCAAATAATTCCACAAAAAGTCTCTTCACTATTTTTTAGTGGCTCACTCTGTATCTTCTACAGTTTTCAATCGAAAATTGAAAACTCTTTCACGAAAATGCAGACAAAGATAATTGTCTTTCGAATTATCACTCGACCCATCTTTCTCCTTCCAAATTTTCAAGGGTTGTGACCCCTGCTCCAGGGATTAAAATTCGAGATAAGGATGGAACTTGATGATGACTGCCATTGATCAGCATAGATCTGTTCCATTTTACCTCACTGAAACTTGAATAGTCTCAGGGAAATAGTTTTCTCTATCTTTCAGTTGCTCAACATGTATCTTCTACAGTTTTCACATGAAAATAGGAATTCGTTCAAGGCAATGTGGACAAAAATACCACATTTCTTTGAGTCATCACTTGACTCATCTTTCCTATTCAAAATGTTCAAGGATTGCAACCCCCGCTCAGGGGGTTGATATTTCAGGCAAGCATTGTACCCCAAAAGATCACCCCCTTGAAACAAAAATTGACCTGTTTTTGCGTTTTGATCAGAAATGAATATCTATGGCCTCTGTTTAGTCAGTTTCTTTCAGGAACTGTGGTTTTTTAATTTTGACGAGGTCCGAAAAAATCTTTCTTTTCACCTCTTCGTCTTCCTTTCGCCTTTCTTTTACTGTTTTCTTTTTATTGTCTAATTTTCAGAAGTTCACCTCTGACCTACTTATGGTATTGGGTCGCCAGCCTCTCTTTGAGGTTTCGGATCGAGTGAAGATAACTCTGTCATCCTCATCCTTTTTTCCTGTTTTTCTTCGTCCTCGTGTCCCCTTTTCTTCTGAATCAGTGAAATGTGCCTATCTGTTTTTCTTATATTTGTTTGTGTAATCTTCCTTTCTTTCAGGTTAAAAATTACTTACTAAAACTGAAAATTTTGAAGACTCATTGTCTTCCTCTCCGCTAGCAGTATCTGGCTCATGTTTTCTATATGCTGTTCACTGGTCCCTCTTCTCGTTCTAATAAAACATCCAAACTAAATGAACAGATGTTTCTCGATATATTCTAAGACAGATTCTCTTCCAGTCCATTCCTTGTATCTTCCTGTTTTGGTCAGTCTCTTTGTGATGTGACTCCCTTCACTGTTTAGAGGTACTTCATTTTCATAGTCTGTATTTTGCTCTTCTGCGCCAAACTCAGAAGTCAGCTTTTTCTACTCTATGTAGGGACAGGTATAATTAATGCCTTAAACGAGGATATTTTAGTTCTAATGGCTAACTTCCTCATTCACACCAGAGAGATTCATAACCTCTCATAGTCCATACCACTATCTTCTTGTCATACTGCTGCTAAATACTTAAATAACTTCTTGTTTCAGCCTCGTATCAACTATTTCTATATATACTTATTTGTAATACCTTTCCATAACCATTACCTTTGTTCTCTTCGAATATTTTTTTTATCTTTTTTTCAACTCCATTGTCCATACTCGTATACCATCCTAAAGCTTCGTTTTGTTCGTAGTACAAACCATCACATCATGAGCAAATATACGCTAAGATTCCAGGCTTCTATATCTTGTTTGATGTTTCTCGACTACTTTTAGTATAACATCTATAACTGTGATGAATAACAATTTACTCAACACCTTACCCTGCTGATCTCTTCATATACTGAAATTAAGTCCAATATCAAATGTACAGATTTTCCCATAAATGTTTCCTTGGGCTTTAGTCTATTCTTTTTTATTAGAAAGTTGATAGTGAAAATGTAATCACTTCTCCCCTACAGAAATGTGGTCCTCAAGTTGTTCTCCCAGTATTTTTGCCTTTTCAGTTTTTAGAATCCTTTGAAATAATTTTGCAATGAATCTTTAAAGAGTTTTTTTGAATTCGCCAAATACTGTTCATTTACTGAAAATGAGTCCAATATCAGTCCAGTCCTCATGCGATTTCCTCATAAATGGGTTCTTGAGCTCAAGTCTGTTCTGTTTTATTAGATAGTTGATAGTAAGAATGTAACCACTTCTTCCAGAAGTGTGGTTCTCAAGTTGTTTTTCAATAATTTTAATCAGTTTGGTTCTTAGAATTTTTTGAAATAATTTTGCAATGACTCTTCAATTTGCAAAATACTGTTCATTTACTAAAAATGAGTCCAATATTAAATTTCCGGTCCTCATATGATTTTCTCCTAAATGTTTTCTTGTGCCTCAGTATATTGTTCCCTATTAGATAATTGGTAGGGAAAATGTGATCCTGAACACTTCTTCCTTTCCTGAAGTGCGGTTCACAAGTTTTTTTTTCATTATTTTTATCAGTTTGGTTCTAAGAATTCATTTAAATAACTTTGCAATGACTCTTTATAGAGGTTTCTAGATTTTGATGAAATACTGTTGCCCCCTTTTTTCATCATTGAAACTATAATGCCAGTTTTCCAATCATTAGGAAATGTTTCGTTTTTCCAATCCCATCTGAATACTGTTCTTTAAATTCTTCTTCTTCTATCTCCCCATGCATAATATCATCAGTGTTATATTGTCCTATCCTGCTGATCTACCCATTTAAGTTTCACGAGTAGCTTCTTCTATATCTTTGTCTCTTATATCATTCATTCCTGAACTGTTGTTTCCTTTTTAGTTCCTTCCTTCCTTCCTCAGAAATTAATTGAAATATTCTCCCTTTCTTTCCACTCTTTTCCTGAAAAATTCCCATTTCTTCTTTCAAATATATTGTCCTATGCTTAATGCCTTATCTTGTGGTTTTAAGTATATTAAAGAATAGCATATGATTTTATTTTCTGTTCATCTCCATTCTCTGTCCAAAATTCTTACACGATTTTTATTTGCTTCGCTTGCTATTTTCTCGACTTCTATCATCTGTATCTTGTATTCCCCAAAAATTTTGTGGTTTGTTGTCTATAGAACTTTGATATTTCATTTTTAATTTCTCCATTCCAACGTGTTTCACTTTATAGAATTACCTCTCAATAACGTTCCACACATCTCTGCCACTGGTTTCACTAATTTCATTTTGAATTCTATTCATATACCTTTCACGTCTTTATTTTCTAATATTTGCCTACCTCTCCGATTTTCATATTCTACATCTGAAAAATATTAAAATGTCTAGACTGAGTATATAAAAATCGGTGTAAACATGGCCCTTTCATTGAATTTTCTATTCTTTGTGTGGATTTTTATAATTTACTCTGAAATCAAAATTAAAGAAAGAAATAACATTAAAATAGCTTCGTATTTCCATATTACATAACCATAAATTACCTATAACAAAAATTGTCTCACATATATATACAATACTCCAAGTACTAGTTGAATGTTCTCCAAAATATGATTCATATAAGCAGAAGCATGTTTCTTTCAATTTTCGCAAATCTTAGATCGTTGTGGTTGTACAGATAGAAACTTCATATGCAACTTATACAGGTTTGATTACCATATTTTCCACCCCTATAAAAGAGAAACTTTGGCCTTGAAATCAATAAGGAAGGAAAACCTTATTCATTCAACAGCCTTGATAAAATTTCCTGAAAAACAGAAACATTGTGTTATGAATTAAAGTTTGTTTGTTTGTTTTTCCATCAACATGCTCTATTTCCGCCTTTCGGCCAATGACACGCTGGGGAATTCTGTCACCTCACTAGTAACCCGAGAATTTTGCCGAACCCCACTCGTGTCGAGGGAAGGGATCTTCAATGTCCAACACATCTCTGTTGGACAGGACCGACGGCTTTATTTCTCCTCCGAAAGATGGATACTGAAGCGATTGCCAGAATCCTAAAAATTGCACCGACCTTGTGGTGTTTGAACCCAGGTAACTCTGCACAATAAATACCTTTTATGCAAATTGCGATGACACAGCAGAATATCGGAGTGTTCAGTCATTTAAGTTTTGATTCAAACTATGAAAATAATTGTTCAAAAAAATTGAAAGTAGGAATCGTAGGTTGATTTTAAGCCCTCTAATCCATCTCTTTTCATTGGTGATATATAGCATTCACATGTAACTTACCAGTTATTACTTAATATTTTCTTTGCTTATTTTCATGATTGTACTATAAAGTGGACCCACATAATAGGTTCAATATTCTTATCCATTTTAGTTTCGAAACTTTTTACTGTGGATTTATTTCATACTTCCCTTCTTCAGATGGATTGTGAACAAAAATAAGTATTTCAGAAATATTAACTACTAAATTTGCATTGAAAATGAAAGCTCTTTTTCAAACTACTGAAAAATGATCATTCAACTGAAAGATACTTAAATTACACTTTAATATATTTTTTTCATATATTTGTAGGTAAGCTTTCATAGATAAATTACCACAGAAATGAAATCTTACTTTGTAGGGTTCAAACTTGATCATTTTCAAATAAATTGAATCTCATTCCTTTTTAATTTGGGTAATTGGAGAATAGAAACACAGTTCCTCTTGAATGAACGAATATATAATTTGAAATGGATAAAGTCTTACCGTCATTCATTTTAAAATATCTTAATACAGAGATGGCCTTTGGTGAATAGCTTTCAAAATTCTTATCATAAATTCTCTGAATAGGCTAACTAAAACTCAATCAAGTTCCTGTCAGTAAAAATATCATTATAAAAAGAGCTCAATAAAAGCACCTTGAAGGATATTCCATCATTTCGTAGGATTGATTCGTACAAGAATTCTATTAATTCCAGAAAATCTTTCAACGCATACAGATTAGAATAACCATGAACAAAGTATGATATATGTCAATTCTGAATACATTTCTCGAGTATGCTGAAAAACCTAAGATTACATTCAGCTACTTTTTAAACAATATTATAAGTCTCCTTAAAAACTACGTTTACTTATCTTCAAAAGTTTATTTCAAGTTTCGTTAAACTTTTCAATGAAATCAAATGCGGAATTATTTATTTTGACAGATCGAATATAAGACTGATTGAAAAAATGTCTGTACACATGGATATTTTATTGTCTCATATTTTCGTTCGAAAGTGAGAGAAGCCTATATTCTAGATGTTGGTAGTACCAAAAGTATGTTGGCAAAATTAAAAGTTACTGTCTATTTCCATCTCACTATTCTCATCAAAAGAAAAAGAGCATTGAAGTTTACACGTTGGTAAATCTGACTTTCTGAATAGTAACTCCGAGGAAATCTGCAGCTATGTCGGCGTGATCTACTTTGGCACGTTTTTTAGGCTGACTACCGACCGAGCACGAATAGCGATCGTAGAGGCGATTGGACGGGTGACTGGCCCAACCCTGGTATTTCCGGTCTTTTCCTTGAAAACGTAAGTTTCAAGAATCGTCCCAAATTCGAAAATTATGTCGTACAGTAAATATTTCTCTTCGTGGACTCGATCTCGATATATGTTGGAATCGTCCGCTACCCGAGTCCTTTCTCCCGCTAAACCCATATGAGTAAGACGGATGAAAGAAAACACCTTATTTTGACAGCTCGACGTTCGTTAATTTCTTTAATTTCTGGCAGCCAGCGATTCTCGGAATGCGGAAAATAGAGCGAAAATTTTTAAAAGTCCGCCGATAGCCCTTCGTTGAATCGAAGATATTTCAGTTTTCCCAAGATTCTACGGGAATTAAACTATTGCAACGCAACATGCGAAACTCAATGCCTACTCTTTGTGCCGGATTGGAAAAATCGAACGCGATAGAAAAATCTGTATAGACATAAAATTTAGAAGAAATTATACCCTCCACTCGCGAAAAATCGAAGTTCTTTCTCATTTTCGCTTTTTCGGGACTCTTCTCAGAATTTTCGCTCGATCCATCGTTCCCGATTCCAAAGAAATCTCGCCGTTTTGATTTTTGGTTCGCTTTCGCACGGAGCTTTCTCTAACCCTTCCCTTCAAGCTATCGTCATCCACTTAAATTATTCCCGAAGAAGGCTTTATGACTTCAGTATTGTATATTTTTCATTTGATCACCTTTATTTCGATACTAGAGCTTAGCTTATCTATTCAATTTTTATAATAAAATTCTTAGGTTAGAACAATCAGGAATATTCGATACTGTTTACCGGTTCAACGCCTATTTCTAATTCTTATGTTTTATGTGATAAATTTGGTTTACGATCGATTCGAGACTTCTGCAGGGCGTCATCGAATTATTCTGTGGAATAGATCTTATTTTTCATGGTTCTATCTATAAAAACCTCATCCAACAAGACTACCACCCGCTATATCTATCAGTTTGCTCATTGATGTGGACTTATGATTCGTGCAATTATCTCTTCTGAAAATGCAAAATAAAGAACCATTTGTTGTATCAGGTGGATGAAGTCCAGTATATTTTTGACTAGATTGATAAAAATGCTCTGAAAGCCTGAACCCACTATTAATTTATTTTTTGGTGTCAAAATATAGATTTATCCGACTTAAGGAGTGATCACACGGAAAACAAAGTGAATTTTCAGAAATTCAAAATTGGCAAGAGCAGAACACCAACAATGCGACGACACTTTCTGATTCCGATATTGAAGTACTGTATGAAGATGAAGGATTAGAACCAGAAAGTGTCGTCGCAATGTTGGTTTTCACCTCTTGCCAATTTTCAAGTTTCTAAAACCTCAGCTATAGTTTTGCTATCCGTGTGGTCACTCAATTAGTGAAGAAATGAATATATAGTTCGACACCAAAAATAAAGATTGATAGTGAGTTCAGGGTTTCAGGGTTTTTTATCTAGTCAGTTGAAAATACAATGTAGATCCAACTCATCAAATGGTTCATTATTTTTAGATTATCATAATAAAAATTGCGCGAATCGTAAGTCCATATAGATGAGCAAACTAATAATATAAATTTTCACTCTTCTGATTTGGTACCATATTTCAGAGATCATCCGTCACTCTTCTAGTCGATACGGGTTGAGATATTAATGTCATAAGACATAACGGGTGGAAGCCAACTAGGATGGCTGATGGTTGTATAGATAAAACCATGATAAATGAAACAGATTCCACAGAATAATTCGGTGAAACCTTCCAGAAGTTCAACAACGTCCAAAAACTAAAACTATCACATAAAACCTAAGAATTAAAAGTAGACGTTTAACCGTTGAACAGTATGGAATATTCCAAATTAATCACAGCTTCCAAATAATTCTTTTGAATTTGGGAGGCTTCTACTTGGTAGAATTCCATTATCAATAATAAAAACAAGTAATGTGTTTTTAGGAATTTTACTTAATCATTCGTCTGAAGGAGCTACGGTGTAGTGAAACGCGTTACGAATCATAATTATTGAGTAAAATTCTAAAACACATTAATTGTTTAATCACAAATAATTCCATTATGAGAATTGAATAAATGAGATGAGCTACTGAAAAATTTAGTATCGAAATGAAGGTGATCAAATAAGAAATATCTATGAAGGATGAAATACATAATTGAATAATCACATAATTTTATTACTTCATATTAACAATTGTATGGTCATGGAAATAGCACAGTATTCCTTGCGTAGAATGGCAAATACTAGCTCTGATACTAAGAACGATCACTACATCAATACGAATTGAAAACTTATATTTACTAGTAACAGCGAATATAAGAAAAGATGAAAATGTTGAACCATTAATTTCAAAAATATATAAGAACTGTAGAAACATTTTCACCCCTTTTTTTCAATAATTTAAGTAAGTCTAGATCTGTAGAGGTAGTATATAGGGTGTCCACGTGAGATGGGACATTAAAGGTATACGGAATGACCGGTTGGACTAATTTCTTTTTTGTTATCTTGAACGTTATTCGAACTGAGTTCCTAAATTATTTTCAATGCTGTGGCACTACCGGTTATACCGGAATTTTGCACCATATTTGTCATTTTAAACGACATAATGTAGGATTCTAATTATCTTATTGTAGAAAAATAAATTCTGAACAATCATTTCTCATATCATTGCCACCTGAAATCAACCAAAAAGAAGATATGAATTTTTCAATCGGATTTTTGCTATTTTAAGTTGTCTCTTAGAAGGCTTCATAAAAAAGTAAAGATGTACATTCAGCAGAGTTCAATGCGTTTAAAGGTTTCACGTTATACCGGATGTTTCGATAGCATGTGGCAAATGGTAATACATTCAGAGGTGCAAAAGTTCGTTCTGTCAAATTAGACTACATATTTCTGCACAAATCTTTTGATTCGTAATATGAATATGCACCGATCTGTTATAGGTTTCAACCCTATTAAAAATGCATTGTTTCCGAGTTATTTGTTTTTCCAGAAATTACCATTTTTCGCTCTAGGACCCTGAAATTCTCAGAGTATATGACCGAAAATGTTTAAAATGCTGCTTTCGATCTCACAATATCAGACCCATCTCAAAATCTTCATCAAAATAATTCTGGTCAGAATTCCGAGAGAAAACGTGAGAAATCAATTACTATTAAAGTGGATTGAATCTTACTTCTCGTTTCTCTTCTTTTCAAGTAGTGATTCTCCATTACATCAGTAACTTGTCATGAAAGTCTTCTTCGAATTACCAGAAATACCTCGCTTGGCGATTTTTTTATAGTTATATATTATACATGTAGGTACTTTTCACAATTTTGTCAATCGAACAAAACCCTGGACGTATTCCTTCAATTATGCTGATAAATATGAGACTTTCAACTTGTGAAATAATATTTGAAATATTCTGCTTCAGGATTCTAGAACGGCTAGATCTAAAATCAATAACAATCAAGTCCAATCATTTTGGAATACGAGAGCAATCATTTCAAGTGGACCTGAATGGTGGTAACTTTTAATCTGCAAGTTGCTGCATCTGGTTCTCACATTTCCGTGGAACCATTTTTTCCCCCAGATATCTATCTATAGTTAATATAATTTTCATCTCATATTGGAATTTAAATGTTTCAATTATCGTTCCACTTTCTTGAAAGTGTTATAGTGATGAGTGTGAAAATCTTCCGAATTTAAACATAATCTTCAATATTCTTATGACGATATCATGAATTTGTTCGTTATTCATATTCAATGCCAAAACATAATTAGTCGATCTTGCAGAGCATTCAATGAGAAATATCCGAATTCACCACCAATGACCAGGAAAAATTCAGATGAACAAATAGGAGTTTCATGAATCATGGAAGTCAGAACAAGAATGATGGAACCAGAGCATTGAAGATGATGAATGAGGGTTTTGGCATATTTTAATGCTCATCCAAGTTCGTCAATACGTACTGAGCATAGAGATTTGGAAATGTCGTCGGTTAACAACATTCTTGCGAAGCACCAACTTCATCCGCACAAGTTTACAGTATCTTGTGCAATGAATCCTGAAGATGTAGCCAGTAATAGAGAAATAATGTTGATTTGAACTTAAAAAGAAGAAAATTGCTTGAGTAATTCGATTTGGACGAACGAGTTGAAATTTTTGAAAGAAGGCATTGTCAACCGGAAAAATTTCCATTTCTGGTGTGACGAAAATCCAAAAGTGGGGCGAAAGCAAAATTTTCAGCAACAGTTCAGGTTCAATGTTTTTTGTTTATTGTAAAAAAGACCAATTAAATTATATGATATACGATGAATATTTTAGTAGGGTAAATTATCTGAATATTCTGCAAACAATCAGCACCGAATTTCTTGACGTATTGCCCCTAAGAGAATATCAATCTTGCTGGTACCAATAATCAATATTGAATGATCTTTATAATTTATATGATGCCTTCTAAGAGACAACCCAAAATCAAAAAATTCCGATTGAAAAATTCATATCTTCCTTTTGCTTGATTTCAGGTGGCAATTATATGAGGAGAAAATTGTTATGAACTCAGTTTTCCACAATGAAAAAATATAAACATACTTTACGCTACATGAAACGAAAAAGATGATGTCTACTTCCTGTATAACCGGAAGTGCCCTAGCATTGAAAATATTTTCGGAACTCATTTCGAATATCATTCAAGACAATAAAAATAAATTTCTCCAATCGGTCATTCATTTCTCTATATACTTTTATTTTATCTACTATCTCGCGTGGACACTCTATATATAATATGCTCAAAAAAGACAAAAACACTGGAAAGCTGATTAGATTCTCACAAGTGTGCACTCCATGGTTTTGTTCACAGAATGCATGTGTATAGTTTTTTTGTTAAATAGAATGGAATATACCCAAGAACAAAACGTGGATATTACGAATTTTGAACTTATTCGTCATTTAATTTCAATGTTAACAACTAATGAGTCAGACTTCCAGACCACTTGACGAAGAGACCCGAATATACGGCGTTAAGCAAGCAACAGAAAATTACAATCAAAATATGTCACTTATGAAAAATTTTGAAAACTAAAATGATCAGCGCTAGCTCTCTTCAAAGGATAAAGATGTCATTTCAGTGACATGAATCAGGAAACAATATTTCCAACATTCATGAAATAAAAACTTAGTCCACGAACGCACTTCAGTAAAAATTGCTTTTGGCCTTGATTGGGATCCATACTGTCAGTGGCAGGTCCCACTTTTATTTCGAGATCCTTCCGTGAATTTATCGGAAATCTTTAAACTTTGAACTTAAAGCAACCCTATAGATAACAATCTAAAGGAGTTAAATTTGGAGATTTCGAAAGCCAACTCCATGCACCTAGTCTTCTTATCCATATGTCGTCAAAGAAGCAGGTCACTTCCTCCGAAACCAGAGATCTGCAGTGGGCCGTAGCACCAGCTTGTTGGTACCAACATGTAGAACGCATGCATACAAGGGAAATTAAAAAAAAAATAAAAAAAATATTCTTAAGGTTTTTAGAACATGTGTGATGATTTTCGAAGGCCGAAATATAGGAATTATGCCTACTCTTGAAAATTTGAACTCATCGATCCATATCTTGTTTTGTGTGAAGTATGGATTTTCTTCAATGTGAACTATCATCATTTTATTATATACGTTTAACTTAATATAATATTAATCCTAACCGCCGTATCTCCAGGATTCATTGATGATTTAATGAGACTTTGCAATGCTTAGAAATAATTTTCGGTCAAAATTTTATTAATTGATGTCCATTCTATCCCCATGATTGCCACAACAGCACATACAGCATACGGATTTGCACAAAAATAAACCAATACAGTAACTTCTATGTCCACATCGTGGTTATTGAAATTAATTGTACCCATTTCGGCTTTCTGTTTTCCATAATTAAAAAGTTTGATTTTAATATTTTTAAATATTTTTTGCAAAAAAGTGATGAATTTAAGTCCTTTTCGTTAAGTGCTCTATAAGTTCGACTTACTTTCTGTTGACTATAAATGATAAAAATTTTCATTATAACTCATATGATTATTTAATTGCCATTTTATTCAACAAAATATAAAAAACTATACCCAACTATACAAACTTAGTGTTGAAGCTATTTTTGAGCAATTTAGAACGTCAAACTGAGGCCTAAATTCATAATACCTTACAAAAAACATCGTGTTACATGGAAACTGGCCTCGGAATTAGATACAATCTGTCTGTTTCAATGTCAATGTTTAATTTTCTGAAGGAATGGAAGGTTTTTCATAAAATCGAGAATGGAATGGAAACAATCAATTTTAGTAATCGAGCAACATGATACCAATTAATACTAAATTAAAATATGGTTCTAATAAAGTAGGAAAACATAGTTGCTTGTATTTGAAAAAATAACGTTGTTTTTGATCAGTCAGTTTTATCAAGTTGACAATATATTTTTGAGCACCTTGTATGAAAAATAGAACCGTAAAGTACGTTGCCCATTAATAAAATTTTTATCGTTAATCTGAACGAAAATTTCCATTCAATTCTGAGTTAATTTTTCTGGGCAACACTAACATTAGAATGACACTATTAGTTTTTTTAGAAAATTTTGATAAAATAGTCTTTGCTCATTGATGATAAACTTTATATGGGAGAAATATCAATAAATGCTACATGTAAAAGGATGCCCGTTATTAAACAAAATTGAAGAGTATACAGTGCAATTCGAAGTAGCAGTTAGAGTCCATGTCCGATATAACCGAAAGTGGTAATGCTGTGAATACAATTGCACGGCAAAAAATGAAATTAATCGAAAAACGTGTTTCCCAGATACATTCAACAGCCGCTTAGTGCGGTCATCCTGTATATGATAATATTTCTACAAGCTGTCATAACAAAAATAGATACTAGAAAGTAGAATTCAACATTGAGTTTTTCAAGAAAATAGAGATCGAAAAGAAACACATGACTATTATGATAATCTAATTGAGTAATTTTTCGTGAATGTTCTCTAAGACCCAGGTTTAATCAAAATCTCTCTAAAGTAACTTATTAGTTGAAAAATTTTCATGTACCTGGTCGTTTAAACTTTGCAAACATAATTTTCTCGAAAGTACCTAATGAATAAATTTTAATGCTACTCGACAATTCTTGAGAAAGAAAGAAGCCATATTTTGTTTAGTTCTCATTCTAGAAGCAGTTTGTGTTTCAGTTTTAGGACTTATTAAAAAGTTAGAGTTGGGCTAAATAGCTTCTTTCGTGCGGTTTCTTTTATTACAACGCTAGATGTACCCGGCGCGATCTGTTATTATCCTTTCGAACTTTTTGTCGCCTCACCGTAACTCAGTTACGGCGACGGAACCAGGGGGCTAATTATTTTTCGCAGTGAGTTTGAAACATGGAAAAAATGATTTAACGAGAAAAGTATTTCCAACAAACTGGGATTAATTCTGTATTGGACATATTGATCTTTTGTTCACTTCGTAGTTCAACCTCTATGCATATAACTTTGTTAGTTCAGTTCATAATTGACGGTGAAATTCAATAAAACACATAAGAAAGAAGCTTTAGTAATGATGTTAATATTTGGGAGAACTATTTAATGCTGACTTGATTGAAAAAGTGATATGGAGAACAATTCAACCAAAAGTTGATTCATCCGAAGTATCATGCTTTTCAAATATTTAATAGATTCATTGAAATTAAACAAAACATTGAATTATGTTATTCACCCTTTCGTTCAGAATGAACTATTTGTTCGAGCTTTTATGTGCAAAATCGGATACTAATTCCCTCGAATTTACATTATAATGTTCAACCATTAATACGATCTATTCTGGTTGAAGACTTGTAAGCCATAGTAAGTTTTGACATTTTAAGGGTTGAATGAAAATATATGATTCAGCTCTAAATTTTTCTCAGTTTGATATAAAACTCATACTTATCTTAGGAAAGGATGATTAATTTTGCACAGAAGTGAAAATTCAATAAATTTTTCATAAAGAGCAACTCGAACAAATCAGTACATGTATTAATCAATGTGTCCTTTGTCTCATCATTGTCAAGTTTAGGTTTTCTAAAAATTATAAGCAGATTTTTTATTCTGAAATTAATTTAAACATTAAGTTTTTCATCATGAATTTTTAGTTTATTATTATTAATTGAATATAGGTGATTGTAATCATTCGTCTAGGGTCCATAATATTTCTGCTAGATATCATTGTAGATATCTGACAAAAAAATGTGATGATATTTCCAAGTTAGCAGCAACACATGGGGTTGAAGTATTCAAGTTACTAATAAACCGAAGATAAATAGCTTGAAAAGTGGGAGATCGTTGGTTAAGAATTATTCGATTATTTTCTCAGTCCTCAGGTTCTTTCTTGCTATGGAATTCTTATTACATTTATATTTGGTTGATGCAAAAAAATATTTATTACTCGCATCATGTCTCGCTTTTCTGCTGCTTTCCTCTTTTATGCTGCAGATTGTTACCTTACCACTACCAACTGAATTGAATAATGGGGCGTAATCGCAACGACTCTGATTATATTTCTTGTTCGCGACTCACTCATAGGGCTTTTACTGATGTATCCGCGACGGGCGAAATAGGGGTTTTTTAATGAGTCTTCTTTCTGTTCTCTTGAATCATATATAAGTTTGCGAATGGTTCAACTATTTTTCACTATTATTCTGACATAGTAATGACCGAAGGAGGCTTGGAGTCTTCTGAATGTTTCTCCTTTCTATATACTTTGCTTCTCTCAGATCGTGTTTTGTTATAATCAATGTGGTGCTCTTTTTAATTTGTATTAATCTATTCAATATATTGAATGAATAGATTCTCAATCATCTTTTTCCTGTTTTCCTATGTCGAATCAATCTATTTCAACCCTTTCGTGTTCCAAGAAAAACGAACCACACTGGGTAATTTGGTTCATTTGATCTTTCTATGAATTTCATCAAACAGGTAGGGTTTTGAATGTAGGGAACAATTTTTATTGTATGTTTCGTTCTCCCAGTATCAAGTCATACCCCTAGCTTTAACCCCCAATTTTTGAATTAGGAAAAATAATCGCGTGGTACCTTTTTGAAGAGATGGTTTCGTTATCTATACGATCATGTAATTATTTACTTACTCCCAAATACCAGGTGATGTATTGAATTCGACAATTGTTTGAAAAAATTTCAAGGTTTCACGAATCCGTTCAATCTCTGCTAGAGGAGAACAGATAAAAATCAAAATCAATTTTCTTGGTTCAGATAAATTCTCCTCTCTCATTTGAACAGACCATCATCCCCCTGTCCTGGTCAATTACTACCCCGATAATTTCCATATGGAAAAGGGGTTGTGTGATATCTTTGAGAGGGTGTTCAGTGTACTGGATTTTTTTCAATTCATCGACAATCGAGCCACCTTTTACCTTTTATGTTAAGATTTATCAAGTCGATCTACTTCGAAGAGTTGATAACTCTGCTGATCTGGAAACAGGGAGCGTTCGATATCATTCTCTTGAACAAAGCTAGAATTCTTCAACTTTGATTACGTTAAAGAGAGATTTTTTCTTTTTTGGAAAAATATGTCACATGAGCACTAATTTTTTATTCAGGCCGTTTTCATAAAAATCCAGAAATTTAATAATTTTTTCTCCTAAATTTTATCTAGTGAGCTTAGGTCTTTTCACAACATTCACATGGAATTATTAAAATAGCTCAGATATGTTTTGTTCTCTCATTATGACAGTTCGAAAATTAATTCTTGGTATGACAATTCGGATGGATTATACAGTACTTTTTATCAAGTTGAAACTGTCGTGTGAATATAATATCATTTGTAATAGCGAAGCGATCATTTCATTGGAAAATTCCATATTTGCCTTGATGTTAAATATTATAATGATTCAGGTGGTAGTTGATGGTGTAACAAGAGAATCTTTTTAGTTTTTAGGAGTATTCCTAAGCTTCATACTCTCGCCAACTCTTTTCTATTGCAGATTAATAATCAGCTCTACTTCACCGAGAACAAAATGTTTTAGTTGGCCGACGACTGCACTCTGGTTTTCTTATTTACTAGTCAGCATTGTATAACTGCTGAGAAGTCACATTACAAAGATACCAACAGAGCATGACACTGAATTCATACTTAGATAAAATACCAGAGTTGGGCCGGTTGAACTTGGGTATTTTAACGCAAACAAGACGCAATCAATAACATTCTCCAGAAAATTAACTGTTAGAGAACCTACTTTGATGGTGTGAAGACATCGAGTTTCTTCAGAAATGGCCATGCATGATGCTGGTATGACAATATGTCAGTATACCCTGGAATGAAATCTAACCCAGCGCGTCCCCAGGTGGTGGATAAGGAAAATAACAAAACGTGAATGTCCGCTTGTGACATTATTGGTCAGCTAGGCTATAGGAGGCTCGTCTCACTTGAAACTGAAACTGAAAGCCTATGAAAAACTGGCTGCGGAAAAACTCATGTATACCTGCTGTCGTGTCATGGCTAAGGGTCTGCACAAGGGTATTACGGCGCCGACCGTTAGTGCTGGCTATGCTAGTCACAGCGGCCGTTATTATCAGTCTTATGTCGGTGTCTCTGTTCATGTTTTACGGCCGGCATGACTGAGAGGGGTACACCTCATCAACAATCCCCAAGTTCATGGTGAAACATCCTATGCCTAAGAACCTGCCTCCCTTGTGGGGCCCATTGCGAAAGATAAGTCACGAATAGGCGGACTCCGGACACCAGCCAGCATCCGGTTTTAGTTTGGCTTTCCAGGGTAGGGGAGCACTGCCCTGATGGAGTTACCAACGCATAACGTATGTGTTGCTAACATATCTGATTGGGTGCCTGATAGCAGGTAAAAAGCCGATACTGTCCTATACAACCAGTTGGTGGGCAACCGCGGCCTCAAGACTGGGGGGTGGAGGGAGCTCCGCCATGAGGTGAGTGGGGCAGGATAGACGTATAACTTCGTAGTATACGAGGGTTCAAAAACTGCCCTGAAAGAGATGGGTTGCAGACCGCTCTTCGGGTTCGAAAGAGCAACCTTCTGGATCGTGAAGGAGAATGTGCCCAAGATGCCGCAGGGAGGCGCGGCTGACGTGGGAGGTGCAAAGGAGACTCGAGCGCCGCCTCGGCAGCCGGTAATGCAGCCTAACACTACCAAAACCGGGGGTGGCGCTTTGAGACCGGAAATTACTCAGGCTACAGCTTCCAAAGGAAGACCCGAAGCAGGTTCCTGTCCAGATTAGGCTGGAGGCAGGTGTAAACTGCCTACCAGTGGCCAGCCAGTGCCATAGAAGGGGGGGTGAAAAAAGCACTTTCAGACAAGGGTCTGGCCGTCTGTTAATACAAAAATTATAGAGAGGGGAATCAGGTGCTTTCAGACTGATTTACAGCATTATTAAGCAGTTTTCTTCCTCTTTGGTAAATTCATCCTGAATATCAGCCTTGATTTGGCATTTATTCAGGAGCCTTGGCCTGCTGATCGAGGATCAGTTTTACGGTCTCAAAAATCTACCAGGAAAGAAACTGCATCACTGCCGTAGAGGCAACACCAGGACGTGTATATTTGTCAATAACAGAATCGATAATCTTTTACTTTTCGAATTCTGTAAGCTCTGAAGAGCATGACGGACTGCTGAATGCTCTCCTGAGACGATTCGTAACCTAGTGTTATTGCAGAATGACAAAGCGTCAACTTGTCGTTGCGTGTGACGCACACCAGTCGGTGTGGGGCAGCTCGAACATTAACTCTAGAGGTGAAAGGTGCGCATTACGTTCTGCTTGAGTTCCCTGAGCAATAAAATCTTGAGATGTGGTGTGTCAAGTGAACTCTCAGGATATGATCACAGACACATTCAATTTACTATCGAATCTGGAATCAGATCAGTGGTCGAATACAGAAAACCAAGAAGCACTGATTGGAACTGTTATAGTGCCTCCCCTAGTGCTTCTTAGGAGGTATTGCTACAGCTACAAACAGCCGTGAAGATATTGAGCGTATGGCTAGGGAGATACACCGATCGATCGAGTCAGCGTATCTTGATAGCTATCCACTGAGGAAAAAGTCTGAGTATGGCACAACTTCATAGTGGAATCCTGCCCTCGAAGAATTTAGAGAGATGTTCGGAAACTGATTAATCGAGCTGAAAATACGGGCAAATGGGACCACTATCGTTCTACTCTAACGTCGTATAATAAAGAAATTAGGAGGGCAAAACGGGAGTCCTGGCGCAGGATCAGCTTAAGGTGGAAAGTACCCCCGTTAGTGCAAGGCTGCCTAGGGTTCCCACCAGTGGTCTAGTGCTTTCAACTGGATCTGTGGAGAGGTCGGATGGGCGGTACACGTGCTCTGCAAAAGAAACGTTGGAGATTCTAGCGAGAACACACTTCCCACATTATCGGTTTTATGATACAGTGACAGCTGTGACAGCTGTGACAGCTGTGACACCGTAGCCCTAAAGGATCTTGCCAAATGTCCAAAAACGGACGATGGGAAGAACGCCAGAACGATCATCAAGTCCGGAGCAGTCAGGTAGGAGATTCAGTCAATTGAGCCATTTAAAACTCTTGGTAAGGTTAGCACCATGCCCGCCTTGTAACAACAGGGGTTAGATATCCTTCACCATACCTCATTAGGTTCTTCCGGTCGAGTCTTGCTTGTATTGTTTCCCGGCCAGCTGGCGGAGGGTTTTTGGTTGTTTACATACCTAAGATGGGTGAATTCAACTCAGAACCTAAGTTGTTTAGACCGATAAGTCTTATGTCTTTTGTTCTGAAAACCTTGGAGAAGGAGTAAGATGGATGCATTAGGACTGAGGTGTTATCTCTGAGGCCTCTGAGTTAACATTAATACGCCTTTGAAAAAGGTAAATCAACCGATCTGGCACTTTATAATCTAGTCGAAAGGATCACTCAGTCTCTGAACCGCAAAGAGTTTGCAGCTGCAACCATCATGAACATTGAAGGTGCCTTTAATGCGGCCCCCACTAGCTCGCTGTGTGAGGCTGCGAGAGCCAGGAGAGTACCAAATATTATTGCGGAATGGGTTAGAAACATGCTAAATGCCAGAGTGATCAACAAATCCCTGAAAGGGTAAGTAGTCAGTTTTATAGCTGGCAGGGGCTGCCCTTACGGAGGAGTATTACCCGGTCTGTTATAGTCCCTGCTGGTTGATGACCTTCTGGCAATACTCACTGGATGTTCAGTACGAGGGTACTCTGATGATATAGCCTGTCAGAGATGACAGCGACTCCAGGATGCTGGTGTCAGCAACTCAAGGGTGGTGTGAGGGAGATAGACTCAGCATGAACCCTCAAAAAACCCGTATGATATCATTTACCAGGAAAAGGAGGATATTTGTTTCTCCCCCAACCCTGGATGGAGTGTTTCTTACAGTTGTGGAGAAAGTAAAATATCTGGAAGTTACTTTGGATAGTGAACTCAAGTGGAATTAACACCAGGAAACACAATACACAAGCCTAGACATTCCTTATTGGCATCTGAGAGCACGTATTATATACAGCTGCATTGCTTGGTTGGATTGAAGTCTTGAGGAGCAATACAAACTCAAGCTCTCTAAATTACAGGTAACGGCCTGCATGCTGATTACCGGAGCTATCCGCTCTATATCTACTATGGCTCTGAAACTAATATTGGACCTTGCTCCTCTTCATCTGGTGATAAGAGAAGTGGCTAGGATGGCTTTCTACAACCGTAAACAACAGCAAAGTTGATATCGAGGTGCTTCCAAGGAAGAGTCGATCTGTTTTAGCGGGCTTGCAACTATTTTTCAAGCGGAAATATTCACCGTTGATCACTGCGCTGACCTCTTGCTTGCGGCTGGATAGACAAATAGGTCAACAAAAATCATCATCGATAGCAAGGCTGCACTGAAGGGATTGGCATTCGATGCCTGTTCGTCACTTATGGTGCAGGAATGTAGCTCCACCCTTGTCGAAATAGGAGAATGGAGCAGGCTTCTTCTAATATCGTTCACTCGGGTATTGTGGGGAATGAGAAGGTGGACTCATTGGCCGATCGAGGAACTGGCTTGGGATTCATCGGACTGAAACCTAGGCTCTAAATTCCCCTGGAGACTGCAAGGATGGAAAATAAGCGATGGTTGATCCTGAGGGCTTGTGAGAACTGGATGAGTCTCTAAGGTCTCAGACACGCTCGACTTGCCATTAGTGGACCTACCACTGCGAGAACCAGGGCCTGGCTCAAACTCTCTAGGTTTGACCTGAGAGTTTTAACCGCCATATTAACGGGGCACTATCGCTCAGAATTCACCTAAAGAAGTTAGGATTGATTGAGAATCCTTCATAAGGCTATGTAAACGAAATACAAAATCAATGGAACATGTTATGTGGAAGAACTTGGATCAACTAAACTGAAGCTGACTGAGCTCATTAGGCTCTTACACAAAACTCGTAACCTTTCCAAGAAGGATGGAGCTTGTGGATGAAATTGAGGACAGAGTGTGCCACAATAGACCACTGGGTCGCAGTGTCAGGGTTACTAGGTAGCCCTCACTTATATGATATCAAATCAAAACATTTTGTCAGCCAATGCCACACCTCTTTTTGCTGAACTCAGTTTTCGTTTCAACTTCACGTCATTACTGCTGAAACCTTAATAAAAGACACAGGTGCGACCTGGTCAGGAATACTGTTCTCATGTGTCGTGTTTTGCACCTAAACATTCATCACATCTATTGGATAGTGTCCAGAAGAGAGGTGTGCTCCTCATCGACCACTCGGACAACTCCAGCCTCCCACTCAAAGGAGGCAGGTTTGCTGAGCTTCTCCGTTCTCACAAATACTTCCATAGTAATTGGTATAAAGAGCTGAAATGTATGAATAAAGAAAGAATCCAGTTTAAAAAAAACCAGGTCCGCGGAAAACTCGCGGAGCTTCCAAATAGCGCAGCCACGTACCTCTTTCTTTGAAAATTCTTTTGCTCATAGAGCTAGTGTGCTGTAGAATTTGCCTCCATCGAACATTCTTTCGATAAGATTGAATTGATCATGTTTCAAGAGGCAAGGGCACACACACTAAATCATCTTGGGCTGCAACAGAAGAGGCATGACTGGCATCGCCTCTTCCCGAGAGTTGAGAATAAATGAAATGGCGATGTGGGTTTACATCTCACCTAAGTTCTTTTGTACGAATGAATATTCCATCACTACTACTACCTTAAATTGCGGATTTGTGCAGAAACTGATTCCAAGAAACAAGTCGGAGATGGAAATATCCTGGCTGCAAAAACTTTGATATTTTCATTCTATTAGTTTTATATCTCTTTTTCTTGAGAACATTGAGCACCTGACTCTTAGATACCCTTGTTTCCATTCCAATACACCTAGCCAAAATCGATGAGTTGGCAGTTAGACTACCCAAAACATCAAATGTTGCATCTTCTTCATCGACTATTTCATAAGTATTCCTATTTCCTTGGGACGTTGATATACCATGTGCCTCATAAGGATATGCCTAATGTTATCAAATATTCTTACATGAGGATATCACTTCTCGGGAAAACGATCTAAATAGGCACCTTCTGCAGAATCAACATTATAATTATTTTAAAAATAACTTTCAATTATACCAACTTTTTCAATATAAATATATACTCACGGTAGTTGTAACTTTACGAAAACACATTAAATAATTTATCCAAATTGGCATAGCAAGAAATTTATTTTTGAAAAAGAAAGGAAACAATCTCTTTAACATAGTCGAGTGGTTCACATTGAAAATAAAACGCAAGTTAGCAATATGAATGGAAAACCTTTGGACCGAAAAGAAATTCTGTTGTAGTTCGATTCTACCAAAAGAAATTGAGAATGTCAAAACTATTCTTACATTACTTAGAGAACAATCGAGATATGTTACTTAGCTGACACTGTATGATTATGTAATTGTCAAGACCGGTCTGTGTATCAAAAATACATATTTTGAAAATTAGACGAAGGTATTTACTTTTACTCACATTACATTGAATTTCCATAAAATCAACTCATCGAGAATATCATTGGTTAATTTAAAAATAAGTTATGGAGAATGAGTTAAGCGATTTGCCAAAACAAAAAAAGTTAAATTATGAGAAAAATACAATATGTTGATGAAGAAATAATATTGCAATCAACTTCAAGTAATAATTTGAATTGATTTGCCTTGAAGAAAAAATTGATGCTTTTTGAAATGTATGATTTTCGCAAATAAGACTCATTAAAATGGTTTAACAAATGAAATTACACCGATTTTCTGTGACAAAATGAATCCAATTGATGTGTACATTAGCAAGCAACGTGTGTATAATATTGAGCCATCCGGTTTTCATATTGAATTTTGAGGTACGTATCTTAAACAGATTCCAATTATTTTCAAAGAAAGATGTTGAAAGAAGATGTATCAATAATATTTTGGTGTCCCCAAAAAAACATTCAACATACTAAAAGCTGAATAATGAGAATAATGAATGGAAAATATCAATCACTTTTTGAAATGAGAATGTGCCATTCTAAAAATAGTTTTCGGTTGATCTATAGTGAGTCGCAAGTAGCAGGCTCATTTGATCCTCATGATTTTATTGTTTAATGGTCATCCTTCAGATAGTTTATCAGACACCGAAGTTATCTGCAATCAAGTTAAATCGTGGAAACCTAATATGTAATATTTATATTCTATTCGTTCATTAATTCGAATTGAATGGAGTAACGAAGATTCAACTACATGAATTATTCCACATTGTTAAATATTGATGTGAGTCAAAACACTATAGCAGGAAAGCATATTATGTAGAATGGATGAACATTCAAAAAACTTGAAGACATTTACAATCGCCTGTAAAATACAGGTGTAGGAAAATGAGAAGAGGGGCATCCATATATAATTTTTTATTTGAATTAAAAGAAGAAGGAAAAAAAACTGTGAAAATCCCTGACCGACTTCTCGCTGATACATCAATTGTAGTTGGTTTATTGTGAGATGTGGATGAAATCTTCGATTGCAGCAATCAGAAAAACAACATAAAATAGGATAACAACAGAAAAATATTCAATAAGTGAAAATATTTTTTCTACCAACCGAACAAAATTGAAAGAGGAATGAAGTGTTACCGTGTCCACTACGGTATCTCACCATAGATCGCTCTAGACCCCTCCGAATAAGCGTGTTACCGTGTTAACTACGCTTCCTTAATCACAGGTCGTCTAGTAGGCCCTTCGACCAGGCTAGGCACAGAGCGTACTCTGGGCCTACCTGGACCGAGGGTTTAAATATCCGTGCATTTCGGAGACTCCCGGCTCTTTCTCATCAACGACCTCTTCGAATTCACACTGTCTCAGAAAACCGGCTGCAGCAGGCGTTGCCACGAGCCGGGTTTCCGTACCCACGCCATATTGCCAAACCGCCGTTGTTTACCAACGAACCACGTGTTTTTATTTCAATTTAATTCTACGTTTACAAAGAGTGTTTGTGTTAACCATCAGTGTTTCCATCGTGTGTGTGACCCCATCCCGGTAGCAGAAGGACCAAAGAATATGAGCACTATCAAATAATACACAACCTGCTAAAATTTTCTTCTCACGTATCTGATTCTCGGCTTATGTTTGTTCACAGGTGAATGCCATAGCCCCATGGTATCTTGACAAGTCGGAAATATAATCACTTTTGTCCTCTGAAATACCTTCAATTTACGAACGCTCCAACACAATATCCCTTTTTTCGGAAAGGTCAAATGATCAGGTCCAAGTGATGATAATTGTTTTTAACTGTTGAAGCAGAAACACTAGGGGTCTCAAAAGGACGGTTATAATCTGAGATAACGAACTCACGAATACTAAACCAAATAATTTCGTGAAATTCGGGACATGCAAAAAGAAAGAAATTAAATTTCATTGATATATGTTACATGTAATGTTATGGATGGGGACATATGTGTTATTACATTTCAGGGTGTACACTACTCCAAAGAGTACCAGATATTTCGCCGAAGTCACATCTAGTATTTTCAATTATTTGTTGCTGAGTGCTAATTTTCTATAAATACAACTTCTGAAAGCACTTCCGTTCAAACAGCTGCAGGTTTTTTCATTCAAAATTTCGAAATCAGCATGGTCAATAATTTGTTTGAAGGAAGGGAGGTGAATGAAGTAGGAAATGAACAAATTGTTCTTTAAATTGGTAGATAGATAAAAAAGTTACATTTGCTGAGGAATTCAAGAAGACTGATTTTTGTGGATACTATGTTTCTTATTATTTTATTCTCCTCATATGACCGCATGTTTTTGAAAACTATTCACAAACAAATTAATATCAATTTTGAAACTGAAATATGAAAGTAATGATGCAAAGTAACTAAGTTTGTAAGGAGCTACAACTAAGAGTGTAACTATAGAAAATTAATAAATAAATGAATGAATATGTCAATTTGAATAAACGAACGAAGAAACTTTTAGAATTTTAGAATTCGGTACCGACTTCCTGAGTTTTCGTCTTTTTCCAATAATTCCCATAAGAAGAATAAGTTCATTCTAATTCCCTCGTAGATTCATTGAATAGTTCATTTACAGACCACATTCAATACTACTCGATTTTCGATATCAACTGGGAAAACTCGCTTCAACCATTTTCACAGATGCAGATTTCAGAATGAGCAAGAATTCGCCATCAGCTGTCGTCGCCAACAAATCCTGTTTCGAAATCGGAAATCCCCAATGAATTCAATGTACTTCACAGCATTTCGCAATCTTTTCTTATAGAAATTCCAGGAGCGATTTGGAGAGAATTTAAAAGGAAATTGTTCTTGACAGAATGTCCCTCGAAATTATATGCAATAAGTACACAGAGAGAGGGTTTCGATGAATAGAAAAGAGGATGTTGTTTTCCATAGATAAATATGGAAATCATTCTGTTGTTTTAAGGTATTTGGAAACTACAGTCATTCCCAAATATTGAGTAAATATGGAAACGAAAATACTTTATGTTCATGCTAGATTTTGATATATATAAAGATTCTCTAGAACCTGTCTGAAAATCGTAAGAAGTAAGATATTTTTTTCAAAACAGAATTGTGAATAAGTCTCGCAACGCAGCCCTTTCACAGCAAACAGTTATAATTTGTCATGTTAACCAAATCGGTCATTTCAATCAGAATGTATGAAAGTAAATATTCAAAAATTTCATCTTAAATTGTTTTATTTAAAGTTACCTAGTGACATTTCATACCTTATTGAAATTATATATCATCATTTCTATAATAAATATAATGACTTGGTAATCGCACACTAACACAGGCACAATAAGAATAGATGAATTTTCATTGTGAGTAAGGCTAAACAGTTTTCAAATATAGTGCATTTCAAACGGTGAAAATGCGGTGTGTGATCACCAAGTCATTATAATTATTTTTGAAATGAAGATATCTAATTAGCATACAACAATTTGTCACAAAATTGATGAGAGCTCCTATCATAGATACTTATTTGAATAATCGACATGGATCCATATGACATCTCATAACTTCTTTCGATGCAATAACTGTATTTCGAGACTTGGCAATTTTTTACATTTGATCCTTTTGATGGAATCCGACATACACTTGAGAGATCTATTTGTGCCACAATTGATTTATTTTATTTGACTGATACGTAACACTCACTTAAGTGAGTAAATAAAAGGAAAAGGTAAAGTTAGATACCTAAAACGATATTCAATTCAATTCAGGGTGAATGAGTTGGATTGATTTTATATGAGTTTATATATACAAACAAGCTGACTTCCAGCGAAAGTCAATCTTATTTCACATGAATGAAATTTACCAATAATATACAAACAAAATTAACAACAACATAATCTAGCGTATGTGTTAAGGTTATACAAACAGAACGGCTTCCCGAGTCATATGCCAGATTATGTTGTTGTTCATTTTGTTTGTATATTATTGGTAAATTTTAATCGTGTGAAATAATAAAGACGATAACTGATACTGGGTATCTAAAGTAAGATTTAACAGTTCTAATAAGTACACCGTACGTAAATATGTATAGTTGTCTAAGCCCTGGATTTATTTAAATAGTTTCCCTACTGATATCAATTTATAATACTTACCGATATAACTATTGGTTGAATAAGTTATATGGCAGGGAAATCTGTGTTTTTCTCGACGGAAAATTTTCATGGAAATTTTGCAAACCGAACTTGAACTTTGAAATATCATAAGTATCTTCGGGAGCTTAGCGTAGGTTATCAATGCTGAGGAGGATGCCCCTATCAGGGGAAAAAAAGACGAGCAATGGAGTGCATTGGAGATGCTCCCAGCAGAAATTACTGTTTTGAGTATAATGAATATCTCAATGAAAACGCGAACGACGAATTCGGGAACATAAAAGAATAACTATACTGCTGTGGTTCGATACATGTAATAAAATAGAATAGAAAATCATTCGCACAACAATTGTTCGGTTTCTGAATTGACCTCAAGTTTGGTATATATAATATTTTATATCATTTTCCCTCATAAGATATCGAAAACTGAATGTTGCAGTTATTTTCATTAACAAAGATATCGGAAAATAGAGAACAGGAAACTACTTTACTCAAATGCACGAACTAAAGATTTGTGGTAATTCACCATGGGAGACCGGTAGTATAAATAGTAGGGATTTTCAGTTTTGAGAACAAGAATAAAATACCTAAAAGAATTGTTATTCAAATATGTAATTCAATTTTTCAACTATACTAAAACCGTAAGAACTGGGCGTAGCCAAATAAGAGAATTCGTCGGGGGAAAGCAGCGTATACGGGGAGGCAATTTTCTTCGGCAGAGAAATGTTTTTTGGAATAGCGGACAATTTCCTCGGATAGATCGCGGTTTTCTCCATCCGACGACTTCCCGTTCGAGTAGCAGGGACGTCCGAGTGCCGCGCTAGGGGCCTTCGAAAAAAGGAGAAGCGCGGGGCCGCACCAGGAGAAATTGGGCAAAAATTCTGCCGAAAACCGAAATTTCATCCTTTCGAACGAGGATTTCGCTTTCTTCCGGTCGAAATATTCTAAAAAACGAGTCTCCGAGAGATTTTCGAAAATCACTCCATTTTTCCCTCGAAAGATGGACCAAATTGGAAGGGGGTGTGTGATCCTAACAGGCCGACTATCGAGCCGTGGTTTCTGAAGAAGAAACGCTACCCAAGAATTATTCTGTACCCATGGCATAGTCTCATTTCGATATTCTAAACTCTTCCTGACATATCCGCCTCCAAAAATTTTCGAGTGACTGCCGAAAGCGACGAAAATGACGAGTTTTCGCAGGCCATATAGAGATAAATTAACGTTCAAAATCATCTTCTCCAGAAATCGATCTCGGTTCAAAGCTACCCCCGCCATTCAGTTTCAGTCAAGTACTTGACGTGATCAACAATAGTCGTGCTGTCAAAATTGCGGTTTTTTTTTTATTCGTCCTACTTATATGTGGGTACCGGAAAGTTTAATTCGAGAACCAAAAGAATCGTACATATCTCGGCAATAGATGCGTAAAAAGAAATCGTCCTTTTACGACTTTATTTCCGAATTTGGGGCCATTTCCGAGACCTCTATTATCCAAGAAAGAATCGTAAATTAGGGAGGTCGACTTTTCACCGCGTTTTCCTTAAACCGGTTCGACCGGAAAGTTTGGCGAATCTCTCTTCTGTCAAATATCACAATATGATTTGGGTTTTTTTATTTTATAATCTCAAAGTAATGTTTCAAAGGTAAGTGAAGCTAATTTGATGTTTATTTTGTTCATTTTAATATATGTTTCGTTACAGGGTATTGAAGTAATAAATTTTCATAATTTATATATTTAACATTTAGAATTGGAGTTTATTCTAACTGGTTTTCTATTTCTGATCCCCTGGACTGTTAAAATTATAATAAGAAGGATTCTGTATGCAATCAGTCAGGACTACCTCAGAAAATAATTAGACCTTAGATTCAGTGCAATGATTCAAAACTTGGCCTACTTTCACCTGTTTAAGAAATGAATGCGTAATATTTTTTCTGAAAAACTAAGAATGATAGAATACCCTTTAGAACGCTATAGACTGGCAAAAGGCTTTGCTGCGTATATTTCTACTAAAAAGATATTCAATCAGACATTGGGTGTGATATGCATATCGAAAGTTACTCATATTCAATAATTATCTACATTCTGTTATAACTGTTATGAGATACAAATTATTCATAATTATGAATTAAGTAATATACCAGAAGTGTTTAAATGATTTCAACTGGCTTAATTGTACCTGTTTTGGAAGTAAATATCTGTTATTGTTTCTGACTTCAAATGAAACAAGAATGTCAAGAACAAGAATAAACGAAATATTTCATACTAGATATCTGTGTTCACTTTATTATCCTTTGTTTCAATTCATCCAGGAGGAAGCATTTTCTCCAATTATTCGAATGTGAATGGGAATTTAACATATTTGAGGGAGCGTATGGTGATTCAAATTTTCAAATCAAGTAAATCCAAATCGAGTGACAAAATATAGTTCAATATGTCAAGCTTCAAATAATCAAGACACATACATACTGTACAAGTAAGCCTCATAAAAGAAGGGTATTCTGTAAGTTTTCATAAACAATTAAAAACTTTATATGACTCTGATGTTACTGTGGAGTTAAATTAAATTCAGTATTATTTTGAGTGTTCTTTGTTCAATATGTATCAACATGAATTCAGAATAATACAGGGAGAATTAAAAAATGATTGAATTTTATGCTTTCAGCTTGTAGTTTCATGCTTCTCCTAAACATTTCAACATTCTCGATTTACAATTATGAAACATACACCCAAAGAGAAGTCATTGCTTCAAATAAGTTGCCAAATTGATAATTATAGAAACGTAGAGTAGTACTGAAACTTCTGTATTGAGAAGAACGCATATTTTACATCAGTCTTTCAAATATCGATGTTGAAAACTCATAGTTGTGCATTTCCCAAGAACATTGAATATTGAGGCTGAGTATAATAGTATTTGACAAATTGACATTTATATTCAGATACTTTTTGACGTTCTTTCAAAAGACTCGTTGATGTGTTTGACGAAATTCTAATAGTATTGATATATATTGTCAGTTCAAATTATATCGAAAATGTCATGTACAGGGGAAATCCATCCTCTTCTATGTGTCGTTATGTCATTGAAATGTGAATGAATCATAATCTCCTAATAGAAGTTTGGTTTTTCTGAAACAGTATCGGAATAATAGTTATATAGTTAGCAGTTAGTAAATACTGATATTTTCAAACACATACGTGTCTGAAGTGTGCTTCAATTTGGAGAATTTAGTATAGTTAATAAGCACATTACGAAATTTTTATGCTAGTACATTGAAAGACTTTGAAATTGGTCATTTGAGAATATCTTATAGTATATATGGAAAACTAGCAAGTGTAACAAGAGGAAAATTTGCTAGCGAGATAATTACATCTGGCCTCTATCGAACGCATAAAGAAGATAATACACCGCCCAATCTTCTATACATGCTAAAGTCGAACAGTTTCACAAAATGACTGATAAGATTTGTGAGGTTAGTTCCAAAACGGTGGTCTCGTCGATTTCATGCTTTGAATGTGGTAAATCTTATCATCCAAGCTGCGCAAATCAAGCTGGCTCTCTAACAAGAGATAAAAAAGTGAACTGCTGTCATAGAATGGGAAAGGGGAAGCTTTGTGTGATGAACTTAAACAAGGCTAGACATCTAATCCATTAATTGGAGAGAATATGGTGAAAAATCCTAAATTGGATATTTGAGGACCACTTCGAGAGGCACAGATACCAGATGAGGGGAGAATTGACAGACTTTTGTAACTCATTGACCTTCATGTCAGAAGCGTATTATGAGCAGCGCGAAAAATTGGAAGAACTATTAAATAAGCAGAAGTGTGCAAACATTGGAAAATCAGATGAATGCTCTTCTGCAAAAATTTCATATTGCTATGTAAAACATTAATTTTAGTATAAAGAAAGATGAATAAAATATTATAAATTCATCTTGTGGAGTTAACCTGTTTACTTTCACTTGTTATATCCAAAATTCAGCATTGATAAAGTAGAATATGGCAACATATATTTGAAGGTGTATAAAATCAAAACGTTGAGCATTCAGATAGGAATAAAAGACATCTAAACCTTTTCTGTATTGTTGGCAAGTAAATATGAAACCTGAATTCTCTTAAAGTGAATGTAAATCCGCATCATAGAAAAGAAAAGAACAAAAAGAAAAGGAGTAAATCAGCGTATTCCCAGCGAGATATCAGGAGAGCTTAGTATGTGACCTGCAAAACAAAGGAGTCACCTGAGGCGGTCATTGATATTTCCACTCCTGCTGGATTACTTAGCTAGATTGCTTTGGCTAACTTGCTCCACAGGAAATCATTTATGAATCTTATTCGCATTCATGTTCTAGAGAAAAATCAATTCACTCAAACGATTCATGCAATTTTCCGTCCATTCAACATATTTGAAGGATATTAATGCAGAATGATGATTTATATGCTGTAATATGGGACATGATTGTAAGATTTGATTCAGTATATACCAACGAAAACATGCATAGGATTATGTTCTCAATAATTGATATTCATTTATTGTGTTTTTGCAACATTCAAATTTGAATTCATGGCTACTTAGAATTAGAAAATTACTAACTCCTGTTTAACTAGAGATCAGTTCTCTAATAAACGAACTTGGATATGCGATTGATTGAATTTTCTCATTCGAAAAGTTGAGATCTTCAAATGTTAGGAGGCACTTATTCTTGTGTTGATCTTCCATGTATTTGATTGAATTTAGTGTAATGTGGGCGTGAACAGTTTCAATTCTTTCATCCGTTCACGATTATCGGCAACATTTAACCTCGTTTTGAAATTTCCCTGTGTTTTGGCGGTTAATACATTCACGTCTCTTTACAAGTTTATTTATCATTATCAATGTATATTATGAATGAATACGATACGATTTCCGATTCGCGGATGATATGTAAATGAAACACTATTTGTTGGTTCAATTTTAATAATAATCAATATTTACGTTCAACAAATCACCGCATGGGCACAGCTCTCATTGCGTTTGGTTCGAATGTCTAGCGGTTTTCGATACAGGGGGAACCAATAACAAGCTTATTTATATTACTTAACTAACATCATAAACACAAACCATTTATCATAAATAATACTCACTAAGTAAAATGAAATCATATCAAAAATCGTATCTCAATACCCAAAACTCCGAGTCTCAGGCTGATAAAATTGTGAGATTCCGAAAACTTGAATCACTTATATGAGTTATTAGAGACTGAGTGAGTCCCCATTCTCCAACTTTATCAAAGCTTATACCATAAGTTTCCTATGGACTCATATAGTGACTGTATCAACCTAAGTTTTCTTCATTCTTATAATTAAAATCAATGAAATAGTTTCATAGTATTACAGTTTATAAGGATCGTCTGGAGATTTTCACAAAAATGAAAGATTTGATAAACCGAATTATTTAAGGTAAATCGAAATAAATTTTCCTTTCAATATCACAGTCTCAAATTACATTTCCTTGAAGGAATAAAAATCAAGGGACTCATCCTTAATCAAAGTCAATGGGTAAGTTGATAATCGAGCACAGTTGAAAATGAAACGAATGTTGTTGAAGGTACTCTACTCACCCGTACCCAATAAAAATATTCACGAAAGTGTTATTCACTCAAATGTGAGACTAGCTCGAATTAATCTTAGCTATATCTGGCTTCACTCAAATCCTGTACTAAATTAAGCTAAGCAGTATTGATTAAATACACCAAAGTTCCTTTACACACAGGTAAGCTATTCTAACTGAATGAAACAGAAGAAGTGAAATTTGATCTGAATGAATGAAATTCAATTAAGAGCAATTTAATTCAATCCGGCATTAACCAAATAGAATAATTTCGTAGAAAGTTAATAGATCGAATGGAAATTGAAATTGTATATAAGAAGAAATGGAAGCTTCTATACCTAAGAGTTCTAATTTTAATTAAATTCAATCGATAGTTATATTATTCTCTTGGTTTGAACTTTCGATATTTGTATCTTATTCAGGAGATTATAAGTATACCTACATACATTTGTCTCATCCCGGGATGACACTGTTTTTTGTGATAGCTGATAACTTCCTTAATTGTAGTTTGATCTAAAGTACCTTCTTTTTAATATTTGTTGATAAACTATGCAGTTGAATGCTATTCTTCGAATAGCAAAGAAGTGGATAAGTTCAGTGAAAAGACTAAAAATCACCCCAGAAGAAGGAAAAAAAAAACAACACTCAAGAATACCAAGAAGTGAATGAAGCAGCACGAAAATCAGCAAGGGACGATATACAGTTGCATAATGAGAGAATAGCACTACGTACTGATCAAGAATTCAAAGGCATAAAAGTATTCAGGAGAAAGATGACAAGAAAAAGGGAAATGGTAAGATACAAACGATGAAATGGCGCAATAACGGAGAACAAAGAGGAGATACTGAAGACTGTAGAAGAATTCTATAAAGATCTCAGAACCTCGAAAAAGACCAGTGACCTGACTCAACAAGAAAAAAGATATTAGAGTACTCAATGTCGGTTCTGAAGATATGCCGCCACTAACTAGAGTTGAAATCGAACAAGCGATCAGTCAGTCTAAAAACAACAAACCGCCAGGAACAGATGGCATAATAAGTGAAATGTTAAAGCACGATGGCGAAAAGCCTCTTGATGATCTGGAAACACTTTCCAACAAATGCCTGGAGGAAGAAAACATACCAACCGACTGGACAAATGCGCTAATTACTCCATACCACAAGAATGGAGACACAAAGCAACTAGCAAAACATTCTCCAAAATAATAGTGAATCGCCTAACACCAAAATTAGAGTTTTATCAGCCAACTGAACAAGCCGGCTTCAGAAAGAATTTTAGCACCAACGAGCATTTACAAACGGCGAGAAGTCTCATAGAGAAATTTAATGAATATAATATCCCTCTCTGGATTGCTTTTCTTAATTACAACAAAGAGTTTGATACAATGGAATAATGGGCAACAGAACGAGCACTGAAAAACTCAAGAGTGGATTACCGACACACAAACCTTATCAAAAGAATCTACTAGCGAGCCACCCTACAAGTACAACTTCATGATGTTACCAATAAGGTGAATATAGAGAAAAGGGTGAGGCAGGGTGATACTCTGTCACCTAAACTTTCTATTATGGTTCTCGAAGATGAGTTGAAGAGAGAAGGGCGTGGCGACAGAGGTTTAAACATCAATGGAGAAAAACTAACACACCTAATGTACGCAACTGAAGTTGTTGTGATTCGTCACATCAAGGAAGAACTGAGTACACTTATAAATAATATTCGTAGAAAAACAGAAAAGGTGGGTTTGGAAATCAACTATGAGAAAACTAAATATATGTCAATCCATAAAAAACCTGAGCAACATCTTATAATGAATAACAACGAGATAGAGAAAGAAGAGTATTTCAAATATCTAGGTCAAAAAATCACTATTGGAAAAGCAAATCAAGAACTCGAGATTGATGAATGAATAGGAATGACCTGGCCAGCTTGCTAAAAAATAAAAGGTGTGATTCAGATACGTATTCCACAACGTGTGAAAGCTGATCTTTACAACCAGTGTCTCTCACCTGTAACAACATACAGCGCAGAAACGTGGGTCATCCTCGACAAACTGAGAGTAAATCAACCGGCGATAGAGAGAAAGATTTTAGGAATCACATTGTGTGATCGTAAAATGAATAATTGGATAGGAGAGGTGACTGGTGTGAAGGACGTCGTGAGGAGGTCTGCGAACTTGAAATGGAAATGGGCTGGATATATTGCAAGACACCCGGAAAACTGGAGTGGAAAAATAATGAGATGGAAGCGATGGTATCAGGAAAGACGGAGGGACGACCTCAAATGAAATGGAGTGATGACCTCAAAGGAACTGCAGGTCTAAACTGGTACCAGGTAGGACATAGTAGGGAATTGTGGAGTAGTAAATGGAAGACCTATACCCAGTGGGTAGAAAACGGCTGATAGGACCAGAATAAATTTAACAAGGTGGGGTTAATTCAAAAGAATATTCGTGCATCAAGGGATCTGTACGAGTTCTCTATAGCAAAAATTATTATTTTTCAATATAGTGTCAGATTTTCCGCTATACTTGTGCAATAATATCTTACTACCATCTAAAGTCATATTTCTTGGTCAACTACCCTTTCGATTTCCTACACACACATACACAAACTCTTATGAAATGAGTCTTTATAGAAAGATGGACGTACATACAGATGAACAAATAGACAAATCGACAAACGGACAATGAAGTAGACCTATAAAAGTTCATCTCATCTCATTATGTAGTACGCAAACAAAATAGTGTTAAGACAATTCACGAACAAGAAAAATTTATATCGACTTCAGCTCAAAACCCATTCCATCAATTATTTAAAAATTAAAATTGCAAATGCTAAGCGATTGTGAAATTGAGTGAAAGCTAAAAGTCTGCACAACTTATTAAAAGTTTTTCCTAATTTCTAATGAAGTACAGAAGAAAGAATTAGCGCAGTGACCACCTTCAGAATTTGTATAAGTTTCGAACATTGAACAAATTTATGATCTTTCCTTTAATAATGTTACATGCCTTCCTTTCTTGTTTGTCACCTACAACTAAGACTCTGGTTTACCAAATGCCGTATCGTGTAATTGTGTAAGGTCAGTTGAGCCAGCACCTACGTCACCTAAGTAGATCGGTGTAAGCAGTCCATCTCCACTGAAGAGGTGGTCTAAAACTTTGGTTTGGATAACTGCGTTGTACGTTCAGCTATAAACCTATGTTCTTGTAACTCAGGAAGGTAATCTTCATTAACTTTAGGAAGCGTAACCCACCATAGGTGACTTAAGAAAGGCGTTTTATGACTCTTCCTTTATACAAAGCTCACATCAACGCCTCAAATTGTTAGACTTCAGAACTCAAGGAGAATTTCTACACAACGATTTTTCAAATTAATTACGATAACTATTCGGCATTTTCATGAAAACAATGAACTCTGATCTTCAGTGTATGTTTTCATGAAGGAGTTGAATTTTAGAGGACGATATTTATCCAATTTTATTAGCGATTTGACCCTACTACCTTGTATTCCAGATGATAACCTAGTTGGCAAAGCGCGAGTTTTGAAAAAAAAATTTGGTGGAATGATATACAATGTTTTCAGTGTGATAATCGATCTACTGGTCTCCATTTTTCATTGAATTTTCCTATAGAAACATGTGAATTATTACCAACCTATGCCCGAGTATAAATTTTCCTATCTTCACTTTCGATTTCTGCAAGATGATGCATATTTTTTGAAGAAACTCAACCGATTGGCCTGCACAGGAGAAGAATCTCGTTAGTAGAATATAAAAAAAAATTATTTGGATTCTAAATTTGGCGAAAAATGTTACGAGACAAATCTACTCGTGAACTAATTTTCGGATATTGATTTGCTTTCATCTCAGACAAATGTGGTTTTTGACGAAGAACGATAATAATGAATCTTCAAGGCCATAACGATGAAAAAGTGTGATTTTGCCTTTAGTTTTCTCTATTTAGCCACATGAAATTGAAAAAATTTTCAAGGATTACACAATTCGATTCGAAAAGATTATGCAAATGTGAGGGTAATGAAAGATAAATTTATTTTTGTTAAAATATAATGAGTGTGTCATTTGAAGTAAGAAATTGTTTTCATGTCGTTATTCAGATAACGTATAGCGAAACAATAGTATGAATAATTATACCAATCAATAATTCTTTTTCTTCGATTAGCGGAGTAACTAGTTGGTGAAATACACAAAATGGTAAGTAGTGAATCAACTCAAAGCAATCAGCCAGGATATGAATGTACAAAGCATTAGCTCCCAATTGTTGGGGAATTGAGAAGTATATGTTCTATCAGTGTAATAAATCGTGACCTTAGGGCCATATTATAGAATATTCTGAAACCAAGTTGTCCAAGATTTCTGCAGAAAATAATAGTGATGAGGAGGCGCCTCTTTCACATAACACCAAGACCCTCTAAAAGTTCAAGTGTGGTCGATAAAAGAGACAGCAGAAATCACAAGATGAACACTTGATGGAAATATTGGCTGCGTTTCATTGGTGAATAATGTGTCAGGTGTCAAAAGTAATTTGTTTGCTGCATTATTCCTTGCCTTTGTTGGATATTATCCTTTGTTAGTGGATATTAGTTTATCCAGCTAATAAAACATCTGAACTATAAAATACTCGTTATGCATTGTGGTGAAAAATAAATATTTCGCACTGAAAGCTTTGCAAATCTCTTTTCAAATTATAATTAAATATTCTCGAAAGATAATAATAATACAAAAATTTCTGGATGGAATTCAGGTTGATGTCGTTTGACCACAATTAAAATTTTGGCATTTTTTGCCAATAAATCAAGGCTTTTTGACGATATCCTAATTTTTACATACTTTCAAAGTGTGAAGTAAAATTTTTTAAACATAAATTTTGTATTTTTTTTTAATTTTTCAGTTTATAACCACAAATTGAGTAACACTTTCTCTTTTCACATTTGCAATAACAAAAACCAGAGCATTTATTGATGTCGACTGTCGGCATTATTCTAAAACCATCAGCGTCGAAAATCAATGCAAGCAAGATGGAATTTAACAATCTTAGTTTACTGATAGTATAGCCATCTCTCGCCAGTGACAGCTAATGCCTATAGATTCAAACGGTGCAAACGACGAGCATCAAAAATCCGATCGATAAACTTACGAGATGAAATGTTACAAAAATAATTGAAACAAATATAAAAGGTTTTGGTTCTTGGAATCAATCTGGCAGAAAAACCGATATGGAATAGAATAGAAGAAAATATTTTGGTCGCAATAGGAAACGCACAATCGAAAGAAAAAATATATAATTGAGGATTGATCCCATCTTCAATGTGCATTGATCCGAGTATGGGTGTAAAACGACATTTCTCAGATACTGGAACTGCCAACCTTACAACAAAACGGGACAATACACAAATATTTTAATGAAAAATTACCGAATATTTGGATAGCCTAGAAGTTGAATGCTATCCAAATATATATATTGTATATAATATGTAGATTGATATTCATATTTACACTAAAAATTTCACCAAATTGCAAGCGGCGATCAGGATCGTATTCGGTTATTTCATGAACTAGTTCCACATTTGAAGGGTGCAATTGGCGATTTTTCACGATCCTCTAGATCTAGACTGCTGAAGCTGACGCACTAGACTCACGTGATATTTTTCTGATAAAAGTGTTTCATTTGTAGGTGGCCGAAAACTACCTCTTCAGTTGTTTCGTTCCGTATAGGCCAATGTTGAAGTTCCTAATATTTGTAGCCATCGAACCCGTAGTTGGAAATTTATTCATTAAATACGAAATATACTAGTGACCTACCTGTGGTGTGGATGGATTGAAAATCCTTACCGTTTCTCTTGCATAACCAGTATTCCGATAATAAATTGAAAAAAGTTTTACCCGCTCATCCGTTCAGTAAAACGTTTTCTACGTTTGTCTAATGACAACTGTGATTAAAAGTGTAGTTGAAATTAAAAACATATGTGAAATAGATTCATCATTACCAGATGGTTGTGATGAAAATAATTGTGCGTTCCTTATAAAATTGATGTTTATTATATGTCAAATTATAAAATTTCCTAGAGAATTAAGAACTTGCTGAGGACAAGAATCGTCACTTGAGAATGATAGCATGAGAACTTAGCTTGATATTAAGCATTTTCAAATTTCCGTTATAATATAGGGCATATAGGGGATGCAAATTTTGGTTGCAAATTTTTCTTGGAAAACAAATTTTTATTGTGTTTGGACTATTTGGACACTCCAAAGATGTCACTCAATCCACTTTTCTAATAATGAATTTCAACATAGAAGCTGCTGAGGGTAGAGTGTTGATTTCGTATGCTGCAAAGCAACCTAGAAATTGGTCCCCCTTCAGTCAAAAATTAACGTGTCCCAGTTTTTCCGCTACAGTCCATTTTTGTTGACATAGAGCGGTTGGCAAATTTTTGTTGGAATACAAGTGTCCGTTGCCAATTGCACTACTCTCTGCGCTGAGAGTAGTGGGTTGATTTTACATGCTCCGAACAAACTCTGGAATTGGTCCCCTTTCAATTAAACATCGACTTGTCTTAGACTTTTTCACCAAAATCAGTCCCTCTCGAGATAGCATAGGTTTAAATGAAAAAACTGTGACAAATAAATGTCTCTTTCAGCACTTTCATGACCCGCTTTTTTATTTTCGTTTCATATAACCGACTTCCATTTAAAGAATGTTTGAAATTCACAGTAAGAAAAATAACTTATTTTGGATAGCATGGCCTGAATATAGAACGCTACTCTCACATTGATGATGTGATATTCGATTCTACATCTTCTAGGATATTCCGTGCAAGTTTTCAATTTACGAATGCTCCATCGCTTTTCGATAAATCCTTGCCAAAGGTATGAAGCAAACAGCCACCTTGGCAGTCAGAAGGTAGCCAATTGAATCTCGTCTAGTCTCCTGGAGACCTCATCCACTTATATGCATAGTTTCGATGTAAGCCACGTAGCGCTGATGTGCGACCGATACTGTCTCGTCTGGTTTATAAGCCCGCTACTCAATTTACGGCAGCTAGATGCAAGCGTTTCGGAAATCTTTACCTCCTACTCCTAATACGTACAGGGTTGTAATAGATAAACTTGAAGCTTTTTTTACATGAACTCCAGAACATAAGGATTAAATACGCGACAGACGTTGTGTGCCTAGTTCGCAGGAAAGCTGAAAGATCGTTGGGTTGAAATTGAACATTAATGAATTGGCAACCTTTCCCGTACGTATGTTCATGTGAACTCCCTCAATCGTTCCTTGTTACACTATTTATTAGAAGAAATTTAATGAATGATTAAGTCTTTTATATCAAAACGCATTCTTTGAATTATCAAACGATTGAAACGACTTAGCTGTATAAAAGAAAAATTATTTGATATTTTCGCACTGGATTTCCAATTGTAACCTATATATGGAAATCGAAATTTTGAACCTTTCCAGAAATTTTTTATCCTAAGAATAACGATTTTTCGCGCGAAGACCCTGAAATTCGCAGATTATATGACCGAAAATCTTCCAAATACTTCACTTCGATCTGTCAATACAAGATTCATCTCAAAATAATCGTCAAAGTAATTCTGGTCAGAATTTCAAGAAAAAAACTGCGAAATCAATTACTATTGAAGTGGATTGAATCTGACTTATCGTTTTCCTGCTTTTCTTGTGGGTATTCTCGATTACATTAGTTACTTGACAGAAAAAAATTATGATTTGGGATCTAGACGTTTTGATATTGACAAATTGTCCTGAAACATAATATTTCCGATATTTTTTCAAAGTTCAAATTCTGATAATTTTCAGCATAATTCAAGGTCCATGGTTTTTCGGTAGGCAATATTTTGAAAATTACCTACATCTAACCTTGAAAAAATAGACATTTCTGGTAATTCAAAGATGGCTTTTCTGACAAGTAACTGATGTTATCGAGAATACCTACTAGAAAAGGAGAAAACCGAGAAGTCAGATTCAATCCACTTCAATAGTTATTGAGTTCGCACTTTTTCTCTCGCAATTCTGACCAGAAATTCTTTGATGATTATTTTGACGTAAGTCTCATATAGATAGATCGAAATGCATTTGAAATGTTTTCGGTGATATAACCTGCGAATTTCAGGTTCCTCGCGCTAAAAATCGTTATATTTGGGATAAAATCGCCAATAACTCGCAAACGATGCATTTAAGGTAAAGAAAAACCAATAACAGATCGATGCCTATTCATATTACGAGTTAGATAGTGTGTGCAAAACTAGGCAGTCTGGTTTAAAAAAACGGACTTTTGTACCTCTAAATACATTGAATTCTGCCATATGAACCTCTTTACTCGTAACGAGCTGAAAATAAACGGCATTGAAGGATTTTCAGTATTTTTATGATTCCTTGTAAGAAACAACAAAAAATTGCAAATTTCCGATTGTAAATTTTATATTTTCTTTAATTTTCCACAATAAAAAAATAGAAACGTACATTACGCCTCTCAAAAAACACAGATGGTGTCAACTTCCGGTATAACCAGAAGTGTTTTCGGAACTTAGTTCCAATAACATTCAAGACAACAGAAAAAAGGTTTCCGATTAGGATTTCCTTTTCTGTAATAATAAGTATGGGTTAAAAATTGTTACTTTTTCTGCTCGAAATTTCGGGATGAAGAGAATTTTTTCTTTACATTTTTGGGAGAAATGATGTCATCGTTGTTTTTCGAAAATAGCAACCCTAATATATTTCATTTTTAAAGTGAAGAGCTATCTTTTGTTTTGTGGCTTGATATCCCACAGTAGGGGTCAAAGCTGGAATGATTCCGAAATACAAGCTGTTTGAATCGATATAGGCATGAATAATCCTCTGAATAAATTCACATATTGGAACTCTCAGTGATATACTATTATTGATACTTTTTGATATTAACTCTGTACATATGCAATCAACACTCGACCCTCTGCCTTCACCGCAATGAGGGAATCTACAAAGCGAATGAGCTATGAGTGGCGTATTGTACAAAAGCTTATTTCCAACATAAAAATATTTTTTTGGAATGCAGTGTGTTCAGAAGAAAATGGTTAAGAAAGAATGAAATTTAGAATACACACAGAAGACGAATTCTCGAAATTATCACCCCAGAAATAAACTCAAAAAGTTTTGTGTGAAGTACTTTGTACGATTGATTTGTGATACATCCTTCATCCATTCTGTATGATCTAGAATGGATAAAACTATGAGTTCAAAATGGGCACCTTCAATATTTAGACAATCAGTTTTCAAATTCATGAATGACATTCACAATATTTTCTGGGTTTGTCATACGTATATCGTGCTTAACTCTTGTCCTCGAATCATTTAGGTTACCAACTTACATTTCATAAACTTCACTATTTAGATATCTCCATACAGAGTAATTACATGAATTCAAACCGGAAGAACTAGTGATCCACTACACAGGTCCTACCACTCCAAGGAATTTCAAAGACCTCATTCAAAAACCATATCGACTCATCGGGGATTTAATAGGTCTTTGATTTTAGGAAAGGGCGCAGTTAAAGTGGGTATAATATAATCCATTCAAAACTACAGATGTGTCTGCCTCATTAAATTGTCATCGAAAAAAAGGATTCTCAAACTCTATTTTATTTTCACTTTACAAGCAAAATGATTGAGTATGTGGATGCTAAGTGAGAAATTATGCTTACGCATGTAAATGTAGATTTTCTTCAGCCTAATTTGAAATATATGTGACTGATGTCTAGTGTTAGTGTAAACGTATTCTCATCAGAATATACAATTTCGAAAGGCAACGCTCTATTCTCATTGCACAAACTCATTATTAAATTGCAAATTTCCACGTTCTGATACAGATCACCTTCTTTAATTTCATGTACGTGAACTATTCCATACAGATAATACATTTTCAATTCTAGATACTTCATCGCTGAATTTTCACTGATGTAGTAGTTCAGAACTACTTACCGGTTTGGTTGATGTGGAATCTCCTGCAGAATGATGGGTCTAGTCTAGTTTCATTTGAAGCTTTTAAATGACCTGGTCTTGTGAAATCCCTAACGGAAATTTCTACACAAAAGTTTTTTTCTTTTCTATTCGTCGTAGATAGACTGATTAGAGTATTTATTATTGACTAAAATGCAGACTTTTTCTTGGCTGCGGCTTTTTCACCTCAACCAAGAAATATTAAAATTTTTGTCCGTTTTTTTTTTACTTGAACGAGGTATACTCAAGCATCACACCTGCAATGGCAAATGATGAATTCATCTTATAAAAAACATTATATAGGCAAATATGAAACAAAATAAAAACTGCATACCTATGTAGGGCAAAACCCTGTATAACAGGTTTCTGAATCCCTAGTGAATCAGAGTCAGTGCACAATAAGAAATCCTAAAATGCTTTCCACATGAAAATTCAGATTTTACCGAATCTGTGTCTTGCATAACGTGATGATGTGATGCACTAGTATGTTTCAAAGAATCAAAATAAAGTTCGCATTTAAAATTTTCTGAAAATTAACTACTGTCATATTTGCGATTCTTCTGACAACAAGAACACATAATATTTTGCCGTCAAACATAAGTCAATAAACCTCAACTGAAATTAACAGAAATTCAACATAAAACACTGGAAATATATAGTAAATGTAAATGATATAAGTTTCTTTCCAAAAAGTGAGCAACAAGATATCCTGAAAAAACCGATGAGAAGCTAATTTCATAGCACCATTATTTTATATTCAGTACAGAATTCGCTCAAGCTTTTATCATCGATATTCTGACTGTATTGGATTCAGTTGTCATACGCTATAACAAATATTGCAATTATAAAATTATAATAGCTATGTCCAGAGATTAAAGTCGAACACCACTCGTGAGTATATTGGTGAACTTTGTCCATATTGTTATGAAACAAATATATTTTCATCAAAAAGTATTTCGACTCATTGGCATAAATATTTAAATCATACAACCTTTACACATACTTTTAAAAACTATCACGACTGGACCATCAGGTATTAATATAATTCGTTCATTTAATTTTGCTTCCGACAAATATGTTTTCAACAAGAGCGTGAAAGTTCAGCTGTCAAAAAACACTTTCATTTCATTTCAAAAATAGTTTTTTGGGCTCCCCAAACGTTGAAATTATTGTAGTTGAAATTTGGTGACAATACCATGCCCCTGCAGGTATTTTGATTGGTGAGCTAACATAGGGACAGACCAGAAAAAAATACTTCAAATGAAGTTTGAAATCAAAGTTCTTTTGACAGTTTCTTTCCACCATGGCGGTATGGAGCTGCATGGATCATTTCTGCCTGGTCAAACTGCTAACAAGAAGTAGTTTTCGAGTATTATCGTCATGAACCGTGAAAGTATGCAGGCCAAGGAGTCAAACTTGTTTACAAACAAGCCTATGATGTTTCGCAATATTAATGAACCATTAAACATGGCTTTGGTTCTCCACGACCCATTCTCTACATCAAAATTTTACTTATATCGTTTCACAGCTACCTTATACACCTGATTAATCTCCGACAAACAAAAGTCCGGGGACTCAATTCAGGAGATAAATTAAATTTGACACTTACTCCAGAAATTGAGTATATGAAATATATCAGATTGAATGAAGCTTTTTGTAATTATATTGGTATTGAAGTTGAAAAACTCTACTTACTTTATATTTACGGTATGAAACCTCTAATTCATCTTTATGTATTTGCATGTGTGAGAATTTTAGTTTTGAGCTTTACTTTTTAGAAATATATCAAATTGTGAGCAGATGCACATCGAGTTCCAAAAATAAGGAAAAATTAGATTTGTAATAAATTTAAAGTCTTTGATTGTCTCGAGGGCAGTTTTTTTTTATGATGACGATTTTCCAGCAGAAAAAAGCATGAACCAGTTGAGACCGCTTGACACATTAGGCTAGTTTATACATATATTATATTTCAGATACGTAGTTAACAGCCTCCTCACAAAAGTAAACTGATAAGTTATTTATTATTATTATTCTCTCAGATCAACAATAAATGACGAAGGATGAACTGATTGACATGAATCATAAGAAAAAACCATTATAACGGCCTCCTCAATACTTCTCCAAATTCTGAATTAAGTCAATCTTCCTGCAGGTATTTGCTGCGGTGCCGTCACTATTGAAATTCAAATTTAGGCTATAATATAATGTTGTGAGAATTTTATTCGAAGTGCCACGATTCGGTGTTGTATATTACAAATAAATAGATCTAGAGTCTGGTAGAATTGGGATATTCTGTTCTGGAATTCTTTCGCCATGATGACAACCGCCTATTTTCTTATCGAACCGCGTCTTTGTTTTCTTGAGCAACGAAATGGATAACACTTATGGCAATATATCATTCGAATCTTCTGTCCAGGCTTCAGACGCAGTACAAAATATGAATCTACTTCAGAAACTTAGAACATTTCAGCTTATTTTTAAAACTCATTATATTTGTTTTTCGGGTATTTCGTCTAATTTTGGTTTTCAGTACTAAAGTACTACTTAGGCTAATATAATTAATTTAATTATATCTTTCAAGGTTGGTAGCTGGGAATAATCAAATATGGTCCTTTTATGCTAACAAAAAAATTAACTTCTGAAAATCAACACTCATTATTCACGTAATCTGCTCTTAAAATGATAAAAATCGCGAATATACCATCGTGGAAAAATTACTTCGAAGACTTTTATTATTCAGGGAGTAATATTCAACGATCCAAAGAATGTTAAATACCCCTTGCTCAAGGAGAGAGTTTCATGACCCACTCTTCATAATCATCGTCAACCAGAGCAACATAGCAATGATACAATCAGCCGGGTGTCATGAATTTGAGAAACAGACTGCAATTTCCTTCTAGCTTTTAGCTACCTGAAATTTTCTTCGATTGATGCACACTTTGTGTTCTTCATTTCTCGATGGTTCTGCTAGTCGTCTGTGACGGTTTGTTGGAGGACGCCAATTGTATATGTATACAAATATATGTCCCCAATACGCTATAAGAATTGATACTATTATCGCGGTTTTGCTTCTTGTTGTGAATGGGTATGCAACACTGACGAAACCTGACCATACCGAAACAGTAGTCTGTTTCTCTTATTCATGATATCCAATTACATTGCACCAACTGGAATCGGATGCTTCAGGGAACATTTCATGAAACGTTGAATATTGCTACATGAATAAAAACTTCAATGTGTTAACACATATTGCGGAATATTTTGCGTGTTATCGGATATTGAGATAAGATATACATCTGGTTCAATAGTTATACAAGTACTAGAGCGCTAACTGATTTTGACCACAGCATCGATTGTGCTCAATGTACAGCTCTGCAGTGAATAGTCGAACTTGTATTTCTGCTTGAAATTTTCTCGTTTGATGAGTTTTTTTGTCTTCTTCTTTTTTTGGTGGCCCTGGTAATCTTCAGTCTCGGTTCGGTGGACAGCGCCAATTGTATATGTATACATATACATTTACTCGAATTTATAGGAATAGGTGGCTTGATATAGTAAATTAGTACGCAACACTGACTAGGTCAAATGAGACCGAAACTGCATTCTATTGCAACTATTTGGGACATCCGATAGGAATGTACCACTACTACGTGGCCCTGATTGACGATGATTTTGAAGAGTATTTTGGAAAACTAGAACTTTTAAGAGGAAAATAGCTACCTGACTAAAAATATTCAATGTCATTGCATATAAATTTCTTAACTCTAATGTTCTTGTGAGTTGTAACAACAAATTCCGAGTGGCTTGGAGTATGTCAAGACGTTAATCGAAAGACTGTTCATTATTACTTAATAATTTTTTAATATAATTCTTTTATTATTCAAGTGAACGATTACCGAATTGACTTGAATTAGGAACCAAATGAACAAAAATTCGAAAAAAGGTTTTATGTAAATCATTCATATTATTCGATAAGAGGAAACGTAATTGTTTTCATAGAAGATAGAATAAAGTGAAATAAAATGTTTATTTATTTGATTATAAAATTGTTGCGTTCCTAAAGAAACTTTATGAATTCCTTACTACACATTTGTGTTCGAATAATATTCTGAATTAAACACTGCGTGTCTATGTCTTATCGCCTTCACCATATAAAATGTCGATATGAAATAAAGGACTTTCATAAACACTATTAAAAGAATGAAGATCATGAAATTTCTATCAAACAAAAATACTGATTACGCCACTGGCAGACCTTGGTTTGCGGAGAAGTACGTGAGAAAACTCGAAGTGGTTTATATAGGCCGTTTTGTCAATGTCGAGATTCTAACGGCTTAAGGTAGTGCTCTATTAGCGTTAGAGAGACCTACTTTGGCTTAATAGCTGGGCCCTATCTATGATACTTTTGCCAATCAGGTTTTCATCCGCCTTTTTCTTCGAGATCTAGTCGTGACCTGATTCAATGAGATGAAATAGCTCCTATTCTGAAGGAAGTACACCAATTTTACAATCCTTTACGGGTTTAAAGAGAATGTCGCAATTTATCAGTAATCGGTCGGTATTTCCACTATCACTTCAATGTATCTGAGAATCCATTATTCATAGCTCATGTGATGATGTCAAATAATGAAAAAAAATTATAATCCTATTAATTGAATACAGATACAGAAAAAACATACATTAAAACGGATAAAATAAACAGTGAAACAGGTTCACTTACCTCTGAAACATTACTTTGAAATTATAAAATAAAAATAACCTAGATCATGCTGTGATTTTTGACTGACGAATGTCTCTGAAGCTAAACAAACAAACTTTCGTCAGAGTTCGGCCCGTTTCGAAGTATTAAGGGGATCGAGGGATATGGTTGTTCGGCGATTATTTCTTCGAAATACAGAGGTCTCGGAAATGGTCCCAAATTGGAAAATTAAGTTGTCAAATGGCGATTTCTTTTCAGGAATGTATTGCCGAGATATGTACGAATCTTTTAGTATCCGAATTAAACCTCCAGGTACCCACATATAAGAAGGACGGATGAAAGAAAAACCGCAATTTTGACAGCTCGACTATTGTGTTCTCGTCAAGATCTTGACACGAAAGTTTGGCGAAACAGAGTGGCTGGAGTAAATTTGAACTGAGATCGATTTCTGAAGGTGATAAGTTTCAACGTTTATTTATCGATTAAAACTTAGATTTAGGAAAGAAATGCGTATAATTTCTTATAGGGTAAATATCGAAAAATATATCTACGGAGAATTTCGCGAGAAATCCGATCTAGAAATACGTTTCTGAACGGCTCGAAAACGCCGATTTTGCAGGGCGGAAGTAGATACCGTCACGGCACTCTATATGGCCTGGGAAAAGTCGCCGTTTTTGTCGTTTTCGGCGGTCGCTCGAAAAAGACCAACTTTGTAGGCGGATTTCTCCGGAACAGAAGAATTCTCGGGGAGCGTTTCTTCTTCGGAAACCGCGGCTCGATATCCTGCCGTTTAGGTTAACAGTCTCCCTACCAATTCGGTCCATTTTTCGAGGAAAAAATGGAGTGATTTCTGAAATCCTCCCGCGGATGGTTTTTTTTGAATTTTTCGACAGGATAAAAAGCGTAATCTTCGTTCGGAAGAATGAAATTTTCGTTTTTCGGCAAAATTTTCGCCCGGATACACCCGGTGCGGCCGCGGGCGCTTTCTTATCCTTTTTTCTAGAGGCCTTAGCGCCGCCCCCGGAAGTCGCTCGGAATTGAACAGAGTGTCGTCGGACGGAGAAAATCCCGATCTCCCTGAAACAATTTCTCGTTATTCGAAAATATTTTTCCGCCGAGAAAATCGCCTCCCCATACCCCAAGCTTTCCCCCGCCGAGTCCTCTCATTTGTCTACGCCCATTCCACACGGTTTAAGTAATGTTAAACTTGTTGTTAGCTTAAGATGGTCGCGAAATCGAAATTGCAATCCTGATTCTCAATGAATCTTTTGTGATTGTTTAATACATAGTTTAATTTCTTATAAGCATTATGTAGCATCATGATCAACTATCACGTAGTAACTGTGGAATCAATTTGCTATTTGAAAATTTATTTTGTTTAAAAAATAGAAGGAGACAAAGGATCTAGGTACCAATATATCGATTTTCGAATTAGATACCTAAATCTTCAAAGAATAATATGGGTCCATAAATTTAATCATAAATTTTCGTTATTGAAAAATAACACATACAAAGTAATAATATATCTCTAAAGTTGGTTATATTAATTTTGTACTCATAGCACACTCATAACGAAGTGACGAGGAAGAGATAAACGCTTATTCATTCAATTCGCCACGTTGATTATAGTACCACTCAATTTTATGAATTTGATTAAATCTTTTCACGAATACGGACCATGAATGAAACGAACATGTAACGAAATTGAAAGGACATATTCAAAAGAACGCTCGAACACAATTAGTGCTGAAAAAGGTCCAGAGGTAGATGTAATTTGCCACATCAGAAAAAATAAAATGTCAAATTATCCATTCAGGCTGCAGGAAGTACTAAATGAATCAACTATTTCCGTAAGCTTTGCGCCTTTTATCAGGTTTTCAGTGCGCATTATGTTAGCTTCCAAATTACCCCGATGCCAGCCGTAATTTGATTGCTATTTCTTTCAATGGGTATACGAAAAAAACGCGGGTTAATCAGTGCCGTGGAGTATTCCAAAATGTTGAGGAGGCCGATATCAATTAGTTCGTTTGAATCACATACACAAAAAGCCTTAGTCAGGACCGTAATTGGCAGCTGGCACTTTCAAACCTTCAAATTAGACCAATACATTTTGCAGCTCGACGATCTTAATAAGGTCGACTTAGACTATAAGCTTAACGAAATAACTTAATTATAAATCTCATATTTGTTCCTTATTAGGAAAAGCTGTTGCGTTTTTTTTTTGTTGCAAGCAGATAAAGCTTGTGACTGGTTATAACAAAAAACTAAAAATTTCATAGCTATTTGCTATAGTCACGAGAGATTACTATAACTTGCATTGAGCTGAAAATTTACCCAAGGCCTACTACGCTATTTCAATTGAATTCTATTGAGATTTCCGCTGCAAAAATCATAATAAAGAATGTTGAATTTCAGTAATCATGGAATTTCGACAGTTTTAATATCTAAGCAGCAAAGTTCATCCGCATAATCGGTCGGTGGTGACTACCTCGCCCAACAATCCAGGCATAAGGATTTGAAGTGCCTATCTCGGCTCCATATCCTTAATTTATTAATGATCATAGTATCTTTTCAATTTCAGGTTCAGTAAATCAAACACATCTCAGATTGAATGCTGATTATAACATTGAAAAATGTGATAAACGAGGGTTGTGTAAAATACATTGAATTATTAAAATGAAAATTACAGGTTTCTCCACGTGGATTTGTCGTTTTATTCAAAGCAGCAGATGTAAATATTCAACCAACTTGATAGTGAAAATAGAAAAGAATTTGTTGAATAATTCTCAAACAAGTAATCCAGTAATTTCTCCAGCAGTTTATCTTCGTGAGCATCTCTGTCTATACTCTGAGGTCAAATCTAATCTTTAAATTAGGCGGTACCAAGCAACATCTCGTAATATTTGAGTTTGGCCAAACATTTATCGAGGCATTGTGAATAGCAATTTTGATAGCAATCACTAATCACTATCTCTACTGGAGACAATGCATTTTAATCATGAACAGTAGTGTTCGATATTTGGTAAGTACAATTAATATATGAAACTTGATTTGTTTTATATCAGATTAGAACAGTGTTCCAAATAACTGATACAAGAACAAGAACAGAACAATGTTCTGTAAACACAACGCTTCCCCATTCGTTCATGTCTCTCAGTATTCAAAACAGGTGAAGTGAAGTTACCACGAACATCACCTTTAAGGTTTACTACATCTTTACCTGATTTGGTAACTTAACTTCGGCAACAGTTCAGATATGACACCAGGAGCTCACTACTCCAGAAGTTAAACATCGCGGTTTTGTAAACTCCTTCCTCTACTTTCTCTACTCAATATAGCACCAATTTCACCTGTGGATACTATGAATGAGTGAGTTTCATCTTCTCAATGATTTTCTACGGGAAATGATCCCATGAAAGAGGAATCGATATTACAGTTTGAATCGCCAGAGCAGCTTCAAAATTGCACAGTCGTCAGATCTCAAGAACATTATTCTAAAATTTTCAGGAATTCTTAGGAGGAACCGTATAGATTTCCAACGTTGTCTGATGCTGTGACATGCAGCAGGTACGATTCGATTTATATTTTCTACAGAACGACCCTATCCTGTGTTGGGGTTCCGAAAGGTCAATTTCTATAGTCCTTGTATATGGGTTAGAATCATTATTCTAACAGGTTTCTCCGGAAATTGTTGATGAGGACTCTGTGTGAAATTTTTCAATACTATCTCTGTCGCAATGTTTTTATGATATATATTTGTCATAACTTTATACCTATCAATATATCAATATCGAATAAGTTAAATATGCTGTAAGAAGCTTGCTAGTTTTGTGCAATCCTTTATTTGAAGCAATACTGAACCCTTATTGATTTATTCGGAAAAGAGTGCTGCTCTTGATATCAGCCGCAGGGAATTTAACAGTAGAAAGTAGTTTCTTATGGAGGAAATCTACGAGGTTTATGAATAAGAGACTTGCAACGTCACTTCAGATTCAGTACCGCGTGCTAGAAATGCATTGAGCAGCATGTGCACATGTGATGTTGTCAGACCGTTTTTTCTTGTTTCTTCTTAAAATGACTGGCATTAATTTTGGGCAACGGTGTGATATCAAGTTTTGCTTCAAACCTGGACACAATATAATAGAAATTTTTGAAAAACCATAGCCGGTTTTTTCGATGATTCAATCCATTTTCAGAGGACGAGTGTCAGCTGCAGATGAACTACGAAGTGGAAAGCATTCGAGTGCTAGATCCGATGAAAATGTCTCCAGAGTTCGGGATCTTTTTCGTTCACATCGACGGCTGATATTTAGATTTAACGATAAACAGTGGAATTTATTTGAGTCACACCTGGGCTTGTTTGATATTGGACAATGAGTTGGAGACGAGAAAAATTTATGGAAAAGTTTTCCGAACAATCCTCACGAGCCTTAAAAGATCTCTGGAACGAAATGAGTCTCGAATATTTGGGAACGTGTCATTGCCAGTGACGAGTCCTTGACAGACTTCGAACAAGAGTATTTCGTTTGTGACCAAACATCAAAACAACTAGATGTTGCATCAAGACATTGCTCCATGTCACATTGAAATATAAATAATGAAATTTTTAGCTGATTATTTCTGTGGCTCCTCAGCCTCCATCGCCAGACTTGAATCCTTGTGACTTTTTTCCTGTTCCTGAGAATTGAGTTTCACTCATTTTGGGACACACTAAAACATACAAACAACCGTAACCGACCAACGAATGGTTGTTTCAGAACCCACCACCAAAGGGGAATATTTAAAAGAACATGACATATATTCTAATAAAAAAATTGAAAGAAAATCAGTCCCATCACTTCATTTACATACCTCGTTTATTCGAACATTGCTAACTGAAGTAAGAACGTGTATCATTTGAACAAAACTCTAATGTGCTTCACGGAAGGTAGTAAGAAATAATGATTAATGGTTTTTGAAACCAATTATTGTTAGAGATAGTTTCAGCATTATGTATTTGTTACTTTGTCTTTAATGACACGGAAAAATATTTTCGCCAATTACCTATAATTCGTGTATTTGTTTCAAAATCGTAGTAGCAAAGTCGATAAAGATATAGAATGAAAAAATAGGCGCTACTGAAAGCAAATTAATTTTCCTGCAATGGAATCTGAAGGACGCGGGAAAACAGTTACACGTATAGCTGCACGCCTGTTTTAAATCTCAATATAAATGTCGGACCCGGACGGCATATATAAAATATTTTAATCTATCGCACAAACACGAATGAAATATTCTGTTTTCCCTTTTTACATATGCACGCGCTAACTAAGTGATAAACCTGGAGCTACGGAAACGCCAACCACGAAATATGAATTTTTACGAGTAGACAAATAAGAAATAAAGTGTTTTCAAGAGATAAAATCCTAAATCTGCCATACAAAATGGTAGCTTGAATTCATTTCACATTTTTGAAGCATTTGTGAATTCGTATTTATGAAGGCTATATTACTTTCATGTGGGCGTCAAGAAAATGTAGCGGTATGCTTCAAGCAATCTGAGAATAATTTTCAGTGCTCCAAGGGAAATACTTTGATGCTTCTTGATGAATGTTTCAACCCTGAGAGAAATATTTTTGATAAAAGTGTCCTTTCAAATTGTTTAGTAATACGGAAAAAAGCGCATCTGTGATGATCATATTTCAAATAGCAAAATAACACTATGAACGAATCAATAAATCATGCATAAATATCATAATTTGAATTGTTTTTATAACACGATGAAAAGTTCTCCTATTATTCAGATATTACATAATTATCGATCGGGTGTTTGAACTTTAACAATCTGTTATGGAAAATATCATTTTTAGACGTAGTAAAAATCAATTGTAAAGCTATGTCACAAACGTGGAGAAAAGCAATTCTTGATTTTGTATACCTACTAAAACAAAGCTAGTTTGACCCTCTTGTCGGTCTGTAATATTATTTTGAGAAGTGAACTAATGTAGAAATTTTAAATAATCATGATCAATTTGCAATCCTAGCGAAATATACTACGATATTATGAAAACAAAGTTCCGGTGTGCCTCTAAAAATGATGTTATTTTTGAGCATATTATATCTCAAATTAGTTTTATGTTTTATTCTGTATTTTACTCTGGAACAGAAAATCATATTGGACCTTCCACAAAAAAAATTTCGACACATTTCCCAGAAATGTGGGAATTATTGATACTTCGACTTAGAATATAAAAATGTTATCCCGAAAAACAGAATGATGTTATTTCCTTATCCCTTCATCACGAAATTTTTCTTGAAAAGCTATAAAATGTATATAAAGACTTTAGACTTATATAATGACATAACCTGATGACGTTTATACATATAAATACAAATTTATTTCGGTTAAATGATGTTGATCAATGAATTATACAGAGTGTCAAATGAAAATTTAAATTCCTACCTCCATTTTTAACTAAGATAAAGGCAGTATCAGTGGAAAACTCTGAAATCATTGTCTACGCCAACTTCGAGATTGTTAAATTAACCCCCTTCCCTAACTATCTATACCAACACAAAATAAACATAGGGAATATGGGTTGAAACGCACAACGTGAGGGAGGTCTTTCGATTATCCATATGAGTCAATATCTCCTTGAGTTAAATTTCTGATACAGAGCGTTTCATATACAAAAAATTATCATCATTTAATAATTGAAAAATCCTTCAAACCAGATGTATTTCGAATAAATGGTAGTACATATCTATTTCAGTACTGAAGAAGGTTTTTCAGCATGTTAATTAAAAAGTGTTAAGATCAACTCCCTACCCATAGTATCCCCGAACTTGGGAATTTAAAATCAGAAAGGATCATCTGAACGAATTTGCTCTACAACTTGTGTTAGGGTTGAATGCAGGGTGTTCAAACTGTGGAGCTTATTCCGTTAGGTAGCTGGATAGAGCGGGGTCTAATAAAAGAAAGTCGAATATTGCGTTTGACGCAGAAAGACCATCAAATATGGTCAATGCATCACAAAGTAGAAACTGTTACTATTCAATTTCAAAATTACAGTGATGCCAAAATAAAGGCAAGAATATGTAATACAAACCATGCCAAATTCAAAGAATTCTACAATAAGTTGAACTTCTGCGTGTTGTGGGAGTGAACTGTTTGAGTTAAAAGTCACCGAACAGTTTCAATATGACCCCCTTCTTCACCATATAATGTTATAAAGGGCTTTCAAATACCCTTATTTCGTTGTAAAAGATGTTAGGTTAGAAGATAACATTAACATTTTATATTTTTATAATAATTTGCTAATAGTCGGAATTACTCTAGCAGATAGAAATTTATAAACTGTGTTGGTATTTCTGCACAATAAAGTTCGCCATTTAGTAATGATATGTTTAACGCTAACAACACTTCCAAATTGTACCTAGTAAAAAATAGCCACCAAACAAAGTGATTGGCAGTATAAGTTATAAGTAATTATAGGTAGTAGTTGATATTTTAGATGATAAAATGTGATGGTCCACATCCTGATACAATTTGTGAAAATTCTTTCATCCAGAGATTTTCACGTCGGATATTTTTTCCGACATGATTTTGAAATTGCTCAAAGGTATGAGATGTCAAGTGATGGTTCCATCAAGTTTAGATTTACAATTTCGACTGTTATCTCTAAGAAAGGATTTTTCATAATAGTACTCAGACGATTCAGACTGGGTTCATGAATCCAGATATGTATTAAAATCAATAAAGTTTGACACAATTGACACAACAGAAACTGACTGGTTGTTCGAATAGTCCACAATGTGAGTTTAGCTGAAGGTGGGATTTCATCGGAAATAAATATACTCGCGCCTCAATAGCCGTTTACAATATATAATGCAATATATGATAATATTCAACAACAGCAATAAGGAGTTCTCTTGATCATTGAGTAAGGGCAAGAATACTAGTAAAATATCTACGGCACAGCTATAGCACAGCGTGAATCGAAGACTGTGCACTGTCATCTGCAAGAGGAATATAAATTGAAATTTTAATCAAGACATCTGAAATTCAAGAAGCTGATGCTGAACTCTATAAATTTTGGATCTCTGCACTTTTTTATTATCACAAAAAATTCTTTTTACATCCTCCTCGGTTGAAAGTTTCCACAATAAATTTAACTCATTTGAGTATTCATGTTAATTTGAATCTGATTACAATGACAACACTCTGACCAAATCATAATAATAATTGAAGTGGGTATTTGTTATATGCGACCTAATTAAGTAAATTGAAATATGCTTCATCCCTTCGTTGTAATCATAAACTTAAGAAAAAAAGGTGTTTTCAACGTCAGTTTCACCCATGGAGCTTCATATTCAAGAGTAAATAATAGATCAACAATTAAGTATAAAAAGAAATTATATAAATTTTCAGGTATTCTACCGTAGGGTTAGGATTCATATGAATTTTCTATAGTTTCCTAAAGACCAAATACTTACATCAGCCTGTATATTGTATATTCCTACAATCACATTGAACAAAATGGTCACACCCCAAGTGCCTACAGCAATCGCGTTTTTTCTGCCATCCTCCAAGAGATGCAGTCCACGCTGTGACAGTGCTCTACAAAGAGACGAGTTGGAGTTCCAGCGGTCGCCTTTATCAAGGTAAGGGGGTCATTTGAGGGCCCGGTCACGATCGCAGGGAACCAGAGACCGTCGGTGTCGCTCCACGAAACGCCCTCGACATGAATATTACACACGTGGATGCCATGGTTTATTAGCCCTCATACACAGGGCTTCTGAATAAGTGACTCTGCCGGGTGAATTAACAAAAGGGTTGAACTGGGTTTGAGCGTGATTAGCCATTCAATACACTTAAGACGCAGCCGGAAATCAATATTTCTTTCATTATATCAAAGGGAAAGCTCATAACTCATGTTCTCAAAATAACAATTTAATTAATCAATATACTTAACAAAGCATATACAGATCATGTCGTGCAATTTTTGAAATTTTTTTTCTCGCAATATATTTAATTTCTGTTAAGGTCACAATTTAAAAATAATTTTGTATATACAGGGTGTTCCATCTATGAGGATAAATCAAATTTATGTTTTCTTTAAATAGAAACCCTATACATTTCGATAATTTTAGCTTTGTGAGATGAAATGAAGGTGACTTTGTTCGATGTTGCTTATACCTAAGTTCGATGGTTGTCGAAATATTTGAGAATTTTCGAAATTTGATGACTTTTTTGAAAAATTTTGTTCTGCTCTAGTTGTGGCTTTGCTAAAATTATGTTACTTATACTCCGTTTCTGAGTAACCATCGTTGGAAAGCTCTGAAATTGATACAGGGTGCACAGTACAAAATTTCCAATTCCGCCTTTCTTCAAGCCTAATTTTTTCAATATTTTCAAATTGTATCCCTATATTTTATACTCTGTAATGATCGGTTATTATCATACCTATCGAACGATACCCATGTTTTCTATTCATCTCGATATGTTTTCCTTCGTTTTTGAAGATGGGTGCATGTCACTTGATAAGACAAAATAGAGTTTGTGAGATGTGCTATTCAAAACATCAGTTTTAAGTCTAAAGTCAAAAATGATCTAAAAATCTCTGCATGGACCGATGCAAAAGTAATGAAAATGAGTTTTTTATGGACTTCAGTTTAAAAAATTCAGTGTTTGGAGAAGTTGAAAATTGTTAAATTGGAGCTCATTTCTTATTTTCCTCCTTGTAAACTATTTACCTTTTCTTGTGACGGCATTCATGAAAACTGTTTTCAAATTTATTTCTTTTTTGCTCATTTAACTATTTCTAGAGAACCAGATTATTTTAATGGAAAAGATATGCTTTGAATGAGTGAAGATACCTGATCTTGGTATTTAGTGATATTTTCTGTATAAGAACTGTTAATATTTACATCTGCGGGAATATACCATAGAATAGCCATTTTCTCTTCATGATAAGAAACCGAGATATCGGGTCTATTGTGTAAATCCAGGGCGATCGGTGACCTAAAGTTGGATCCCAGTATATCCTGTGTCTTGCGTTCTCTAGTATGGGCTTAGGTTGGTATGTATTTGCAGAGGCCTTGCTTATGAGCTAAGTTCTAGTGGTAAACCTTAGCTACTGCAATATGCCGGTCGAGATACTCCTTAGGAGCCAGAACAGAACAGCTGGATGTTATATGCTCAATACATTCATGTGCTTTTCCACACTTCCTATATTGATCTTATGATGTATCGTGAAGCGATGAGCTTTAGATACATCTTCGAGAGTACAACTTGGTCATGTATAGCACACAGTCTTCCCTCCGTCTCCGGGAATAAATAGCTAGCTCCCAGGTAAGTAAGCGACCCCTTCATATCAATACCTTCATTTTACAGTTGATTTGGGTATCTACCATGTAACGCTTTAGCATGCCAATCATCTGATAATTGGCTGCTCGAATGAACTTCCACCTGGATTGGAAAGCTGAAAAGCCAAGTAGTTCTCGTCAGAATCACGGGTTGCTCTATAAAAAGGTAAGTTGTGCGAAGAACTTTCTTAAGTTTTCGATGTTGTTTTTGTGTATCGTTTTGAGAGATGCTAAGCCACGCTCCCCCTGATTTCTTGGTGCATACAATCGGCTGACTGATGCCTGTGGGTGTCCATTTGTGTTAAATCTGTTATAGCCCATTTTAGCGAACCAAAAGAATAGGTTATCTGCGGCATTGCCCATGAATTTTAGTACTGATGTCGAGTTCACTTTGGCCTTGATAATACGTTTGATCTTTGAGTGTAGCTTCTCTCTAATGTATGCTTCCATTTCTGGAGTTTTTAATTCTAGCGCTTGTTGGACACCTAAATATTTATATACCTTCTCAGGTTCCAGAGCTTGGATCACTGTATTATTCATCAGTGTGGTGCCTTTTTCACCCTCTACTAGTTTACCACTCCAAGCTCCATATTGACCGCATCAGTAGACGCAGATACAGTTTGGAGTTGTCTTTTATGTTGCTCAACATTACCGGCATAGAATTTCGAGTAACCAACAGTAAGTAATTATCTCGCCGTTGATTATTCGGGTCCTTAAGGACGTTCCCCGACTACTTGAAGTACTTCAGGAGGTTGATTATTGACTCAGATATTCCATATATATATATATATATATATATATATATATATATATATATATATATATATATATATATATATATATATATATATATATATATATATATATATATATATATATATATATATATATATATATACTTTCTACGTCCTTGCTTTCAGTGTTCTAAAGGCCACGGAAAAATTACTTTCTGTTTTTATAGAAGAGCTTGTTGTTCCTAAATCTCTTGACACGTTCGTTATATCTTCGTGACCTGTTTCCTAAAGCCCTAATGTTTTGTTTCAGTCTGTCGCAAATGACTTTCATCTTGCTGTCGAAGGATTGATCCTTAGCTCTAATGCGGAACTCAGATGCCACTTGACGGACAGAGCTCTTCAGTTTCTTGGATGGTAAAGCAGCATTGAGGTAAGTATGTATAATACCATTTTTTTTCTCATCTTAACGATTTTCCTTCTAGGCGGACTTTCCACGGCGCAGTAATACCTTTCCTCTCTTCTCGTTCAACAGTTGGTAAAGTTACGTGAATTCCACACACTGTAACTGACCCAGCGTAGACAAGGTCTACCAGGTCATCAAGCGTGGAGACATCATCCATTTGTGCTTCAATCAAATTATTTTTTGTCTCTGCATTTCCCATCATTTCCTTCTACTGAGTAATTCTCAGGATTTTGGGTCTACTGCTCAGACTTGCTCCTTTATATTTCATTTATATTTCAACAGATTACGTGCTAGATGCTTGATGCTATCTACTTCTACATCACCGAAGTTCTCAGAATCATCTGCTACTGCGTTGATGATTGATCCTCTTCCTGAGCGACGCCTCTGTTGTGGAGAGGTACCGGTTCGTGGCCAACAACTTTTCCTTATCGCGTCAAGTTCCGCCTTTGAAATCTTTTCGTTGTTCATCATCCATCTCACCCTGTTTGATAGAACTTCTGTGGAAGCTTGTCTTTGCGGATACATATCATTCCACAGCTCAGTCAGCAACTGTCTATACGTCTTATCAGAGTTATTAACTGAATGTGACGCCGTAAAATGTGCACGCATAAGAATCGTGTTTTCTTCCTGGTCCAGCGCACTCGCCCATCCTGCCGCTGTGGGCAAGCAGTGGAAACATCTAGAAGGTCTCTCAAACTGTGCGTTCTATTCTCATTTTGAGGGGCCGGACGTGGCCTTACGGTGCCAGTTCGGGGAGGTGCGCCGCTCGCCCCACAACCTTCTCCTACAGACTGATCATCTGGACGGCTCCGACAGGGACCAGCCTGAACACCCTACCGCCCTGTTTGTTACTTCTAGTGATTGGACTAGCAACATCATAACACCTATCAGGCTGCCAATTGGATGGACAGTGACTGGATAACCCCGCGGGGGCGTCACTCCCCGAAAACAAACCACAGTAAACCGCAATTTGTCCCCTGTGGAGACAATATATATATATATATATATATATATATATATATATATATATATATATATATATATATATATATATATATATATATATATATATATATATATATATAACGATAAATTTCATGAGGAGTCTACATATGTAAACTCGAGACAAGAAGAATTATTCAAGAATCCGTAGATCAATGAATAATCCTTCTTGACAAGAGCTAGTTCCCAAATCTGCCTGCCATGCACGCATCTCCCAAGAGCCACAATAGTGCAACTAAGCAGGATGCCGAGACACGAAGCGGCAGACTGCAGTTTTGCCCTTATTAGGAGCTCATCAGTGTCGCATATCGGTTCTTAGCATGCTATCAAGCTAGATCGATAGGCTACCTCCTCAAGTTCACATATATATGTATATATTTTGAATCTATTTAATTAGAATTTCAAATCGTCTACCCTGAATCTCGTTGACCGACATGCACTTCATGTATATGGACGTGCTGACGGAAATGCATTAGAAGCTCGGTGGTTTCACATTGAAAGATTTACAAACCGTATTGGTCCCGATAGAATAAATTTGTAATACCATTTATCGAAGCATATTTGAAAAAGGCACATTAGGATGATATGGAGGAGCAGGAAGGCCAAGGGAAGTAAAAACGTTATAGCTAGAAGATGAGGTTCTTGAAATGATTCAGGTTGATCCTCATCTAACCTCTGCTCGAAAAATTGGTTACGCTTGGGTATCAGCGATGGAACTGGTTGGCAAATTCTTCATGACAATTCGTTATATCCATTCCACCTACAACGCGTGCAAGCATTCCATAGGGAATTTCCATAATAATGATTTATGTTGTGAAGAGAATAAACATCATATATATGAAGATCGATTTCAACATCACTTCTCGTTGAACATTAGGATCAGCATTGTGGTTGACTGCCTAATTGGACCAATATTTTTACCTGGGAGACTTACGGGAGAGGTTTATCGCAACTTTTTGGAACATGCTTTCAGAGTTTTCGGAGTATGTACTTTTGGCAATAAGACAAAATGCACAATGGCACACCTGCCCATTTTTGTCAGCTTGCTGGTGACTTCCTAACCCAAGAGTATGGAAATTGCTGGATTGGTAGAGGTGGATCTTCATTCGGCCTACACGGTCCCGAGACTTAGGCCCTCTTGTATTTTTCCTGTGGCGTCATTTTACACTACCACTGTCACAAATTTTAAGGACTTCAGAAATAAAATCATCGGTGGGTTCAACTCGATAAGAACACATCCTGGTGTTTTTGCAAGAGTTCGCCATTCAATGAGAAGAAGACTGACATTTTGCGTTCAAGCTAGAGGAAGACAATTGGCAGTAATTTTTTTAGAGTTATTTGTGATACGCCAAAGTTTTTATTTTGCCGTTGAAATGAACTTTAGATTTTCAAACATAAGTTAATCATTGATAGAAAGGAACACACTACGATGGTTCTTTTAATCGAAGACTATGTGTCGTAGAATGAAATGTATGGACTTTGTCTACTTATCTTTTTCAATATTTTTTTACTCAAAACCTTGGCGTCATACGAGAAAGAGTCTAAAGAGCGTTTTTCTTGGAATATAATTGGGAAATTGGAAATTATATTCCAGTTCTGTCGTCCTAGTTTTTTAATTGAGAATAACCTGTGTTGTGCCTATACGCGCGCCACAGGTGAGTCCAAAATATTGTTTCATATTGAAGATCATAATTCGCTGAAAATTTTCGACACTTCACAAATAATCCCCCAACACCTTAAGTGGTTTACGAAAAATTCAAATTTAACTGCATCTTTGAAGCTTTCAATCTTTCAATCTTTCAATCTTTCAATCAACCTTAACACCCTAGAAATCGGTAACGAAGTAGGGACCTTTGTTTATATGACCTTGATCACCTCCTTAAATATTGCCGTGTATATATATATATATATATATATATATATATATATATATATATATATATATATATATATATATATATATATATATATATATATATATATATATACGGCAATATTTATAGGTGATATATATATATATATATATATATATATATATATATATATATATATATATATATATATATATATATATATATATATATATATATATATATATATATATATATAATTTGTGTTCATACTTGATTTCGGTCTAACATCCCGTTTTGTTTTTTTTGTTTCCCAGCGTGGAAATATTATATATTCATACTGGATATAGTGCTAACCTAACGATTTATGGAAAATAGGCTCTGCCTCTGCAGTGAGGAAAAATGTCCATGTCTACTAAAACTGTTTCATGACCTACAAAAAACGTGTATCGAGCCGGTACATACGTTTTACCAGGAAAAGAAAATATAATCATACTTAATTCCGGGCTAACTTGAAAACTGGTTTTCTCATTTGGAAATATGTCTACCTCTACTAAAATCCTTTCACTACCTATTAAAAGGAATAATGCTATAGTTATGTTGGATATAATATTTTATATTATTTTGAACAATTTTGCAAATAATTCCATGCTGAGTGAAATTATCCCTGAATTTCGTTTTTTCAATGAATCATTACCGAAACATGAAATTATAATTTTTTCGCTGGATAAACATGAATAAACGATGAGTAATCGAATGTATACTTGAATTTCATTTTTCCAAAAATTCCTGGGTTAACTTCACGCACCTAAGGTATACCCGATATAGTTACCGAACGGTTGAGACAGAATGAGACAAACTGAGAACATTATCATTAAGTTTTACGCTATTACATAATGCATGAATCCGAAACTCTTATCGAAAGAAAAGCTACAAACTCAAATAATCTCTGGCTAAGACCTCAATACATGAATAATTCTACTGCCCCTGAGAGCTGAAATATTTCGCTCGTAAAATCAAATTCTATCCCGCAGTCTGGAGCTTAACAAAACCTATACAGGACTACCTTTATAATGGCTCCTAAAATACCCTCCTGGGACGCATATTCCTTCGATTGGAGAGCTGTTGTAAGTGTCTGTACCGCAATAACGTGACACGTTTTCGACGCTTGGGACGCTACTTTGGACGTCGTCTCCATCCATCAAGCTTTAACTTGTTCGAACATAGAAGTAGAAATATCTCAGAATGAAATTTGATGAAGAAATTGGAAAAAATATATCCGAACGATATTTCATCAGAGCACTGATCGAAGATTTATATTCATTGAAATAGATAGAGTTAAAATGAACGTCTTCGAAGACAAACTCATAATTTGAAGAACCTTCTGCTAAGTTTGTCCTATCTACAATCAACCACAATTGAGCTTCGATTTTTTCAAACAAAATTTTCGGAATAAAATTTTCATCTTTACGCTCGGATGAATGAGATTACCGTACAACTTTAAAGTTTGGCGAGAAAATTGATATTTCTGAGGGCAATGTATTTTCCGATGCTATTTTATAAACATGGTATGCAAGATTCACTTCTCAATTCAATGTAACAAAATTCTCAAAAGAACACTTTTTTCAAGTAGGAGTACTTATCCATTTTTAAGTTCATTAAAATCGTATTTGAGAATAGTATTGGTTGGTATTAGGTTGTCCTACATCTTAGATAGCATTTTCCATTATATTCGCGATTTTATCAGAAATATTAAATCATCAGTCCGTGGATCATAGAAACAGGCAGTTTTTATGTTTCTGAAATTTCTATGTGAGCTTGTATGAGTTCCATCCTCAGATTGATGGGAATCCTCTAAAAAAAAAGCAATAAGACTAATTTCGTTCATATCTAGTTTTCATGTTAAATTAAATGACAAGTACACGAGGGTATAATGAATTCATTTATCATTCATGGTCAACGTCAACAAAGAATAAGTCGGACTTGCAGAAGATTTAACGAAAAGAATCCAGATTTTCGACCGATTCACAGAAAACAATTTGATTTTGTCACTTATGGATAATATACAGCGGAAAAGAATACAGTTAGTTTTATTACCAATGATGACTGCGTTATTTTTATGCCAATTGGTATGCGTCTGTACGTTTTACTGTTGCAGGTTTGGGGATGGCACGTACATTAATGAATAAAGTTTTGGACATAAAAATATTTCAACCCAAAATTATAAATTCTTAAAAATATCATTGTTGAATTCAGGACACGCCGCGGTCTGGAATAAATTCGGAGAAATGTTGATGGTTAACTTTATATGGACCCATTGTTCAATATAGAGAATTGAAATTGTATTGTTTTGAAAATTATTTATTATTTAAGTACATCCCTGTACATCATCTCACGAATATCTCAATGGCCGCACACCTGATTCATCGCAATTCTAGTAACTCCATTTATTAATTTATTAACCCATTTGTTCAATAAATTCTATGAATCCGAATCTTGAGTGAAGAACAAGATAAATTCTTTCGATTATTTACTTAGCCTATCGAAAACTGACCCTCTTAACATGGGGTTTACTATGTATTCCAAAGAATTCAGTCCTTCATTTGAATTTATCTGGGTTATTACGTTACATCGCATGAAATGGGAAATAGAGACCTTTAAAATGTATTCATTATTAGTTTCTTGGAATAATCCCTAACTTAATTTATATTCATATCTAGTGTACGCAAGAAATAGTTGCATACTCCGCGAGTCTCATACACTTACGTCTCTCGCGTCATAATGTCACCGATCTATTTTGTTTTTTCTTTCACGAAATATACCAATAGTGTCAAGGAAACAGAAACACGATTCCTTAATTGGCCTAGTAAGAGTTCACGAGACGTTCAAGTTTAGTGAACATTTTATGATCCTTCGAGACAAATATATGTATTATCCTTATACTCATCAACAACTATCAAGTCAAAGGGTATTAGTCATATAATTAACCAACGTGTGTTAAAAAAAGAATTGTGTCTGTCAATCAAAGAAAATTCTATGAAATTCAGTGATCATTGTCAACTTCAAATCTACAACAACGTCAGCTGATATCAAGTAAGCTCGTTATAATTTCAATCGCCAATTTTTCCCTTTCACTCCTTCGTTATACGAATATCTACATACTAATCATGTCAAACAACGAGAGCGGTAATAAACATGAAGAAACGTCAGTCGAACTCAAAAAGTCCTTACATAGAAAACGTGATAATATCAATACCTCCATTACGAATTTCATGAAAACTCTTAGCTACTGGGAAACAGACCCTGATTCACGAGATCCTGATTACTTTGAAGCATCTCTTGAAACACTGCAACGCAACCTTAGCAGGTTTGACGATCTTCAAGATCAGCTTGAAGATATCGATTTGACAGAGGAAACAAAGAGAACAGAATATGAGAAAGTTACAATAAGGCTGTTGGAAAAACACGCGCATTACGAAGAGGAGTTTCTCAGGTACCACCGCATCTTTTCGCACCAATTACAAGTTTGCAACCTTCGGTTCCTGTAACATTACCAAAAATTTCACGTCCGAAACTCGACGGACTGCCTGAGAATTGGGCTCCAAATGAATTTGGAATTAAAAATGGTGTCCTATCTGAGGTCATCAACCAATAGTTGCCTTTAACTGATACCACTACAACACCATTGGACCCTTAGCAGACCAAGAAAGAATTCAACACCAATCTGTTATTGCACAAATAATTTAGATTTCGATTTGACGAAATTTTGGGATATAGATGAAAGGCAAGTGGAAGGACACTTCAATAACAAAGAGAAGGCATGTGAAGATTATGTTGTGAGGAATATCAGAAGGGATCAATCTGGATGATATTCTGTAGCACTTCCATTCAATGGAACATTCATAAACTTGGAGATTCCATAACATTAGCATGTAAACGACTAAAAGGGTTAGAAGCGAAATTCAAGTCAAACTCTGAATTAAGCGTCCAATACGAAAATATTTTTCAAGAATATTTGAATCTACAGCCTATGTCTATAGTTGAAGAAAATGAGGAACTGAAAAATGGGTTCTATTTACCGAATAACGCAATTTCAAGAAGGAAAATTCTCACAACAGCAGTCCAGATAGTTTTCGATGGGTCAGCTAAACCTAGTAAAGGGATTTCACTCAACGATGCACTCATGGTTGGTCCCACTATAAAGGCAGATCGTATTACGCTACTACCTATATTTCAAAAATTTCAAGTAGCTATCATATGTGGTATAGGGAAAATGTACAGAGAATTTCTTGCTCACGAACTAAGCCGAAAATATCAAAGTTTCCTTTGGTACAACTCCGAACATAAAGAATACAAACCCTTGAATAGTCAAAGTCGGCTACTACCATTAAATCCATTCTTAGACGATAATGGTCTTATACGTGTCAGAGAAAGACTCAAGCATTCGTCTATGAAATATACACAGGGTTATCCTGCACTTCTACTTAAATCACATCATATCACGAAGCTGATAATAAAAAACGAACACCGTGTTAATCTTCATGCTGGAATACAAGCAACTTTATATTCAATTAGACGGGATTTTGGATTCTTAACGGCCGCAATAGTATGAAAAAATTATTCGACCTTGTGTTATTTGTTCTAAATTACAACCTCCATCGACCGAATACCTTATGGGAGACTTACCGGAATCTCGAGTCACACCAGCCAGGTCATTCAGTCGAGTTGGGATCGATTATTGTGGTCCATTTTTTATCAAAGAGAAAAAAAATCGTAACACAAAATGTATCAAGGTGTATGTAGTCATATTCGTTTGCCTATGTGTCAAGGCTGTACACTTGGAAGTAGCCAGTGATCTCTCCACTGAAACCTTTATTTTTGTCTTCGTCGCTTCATCACGAGAAAGCGTGTTTGCAAAGATATATACTCCGATAACGGCTCAAACTTTTTAGGAGGACGTAATGAATTGAGAAATATGTATTCTCTGATGAAAAATTCTGATACTCAGAGAAAAATTCACGATTTTACCACTAAAAGAGAAATCAGATGGCATTTTATTCCAGCAAGAGCTCCAAATTTCGGTGGACTTTGGGAGGATGCGGTCAAATCCTTTAAACATCACCTTTATCGTATAATTGGAAAAACGCTACTAGCATTCGAAGAATTGAATACCTTCGTGATAGAGGTTGAAGCTATATCAAACTCACGCCCTTAAACTCCCATTTCCTCAACCCAAATGATCTCCTTGTACTCAGTCCTGGTCATTTTTAATTGGTAATTCACTAACGAGCTTATCAACGCCAGATTTGTCTCACATTTCTGCAAATAGAATATCAAATTAGCAACACATTGAAAAAATGCGGCAACCTTTCAGAAATCGTTGGTCCAGAGAATATTTAAACGAGTTAAATATCAGACACGAATGGAGTCAGCATCAACCCCCAATCAAGAAAGGCACGGTTGTGCTTGTCAAGGAGGATAATCTTCGCCCATTACAATGGGAACTTGGTCTGATCGTGAAAGTCTATCCTAGTCCGAATGGAATAGTTCGCGTTTTGCAAGTGAAAACGAATCTCGGAAGTTTCGTTCGTACCGTTAAGAAGCTTGCTCCGCTGCCCGTTGATCCAATTTGTGGGTGAGAACTCTCTGTGAACTGTTTCCTGTGGAAGTGAATTTCGAAAGGACTACAAAGTGAGACTTTAATCCTAGAATAATAATTTAGTTTTCTTTCTTTTTTCTGATCCACTAGATCCTCTCAGAGGGGGGGGGTTTATATGTTCAATACATAGTATAGAAATTGTATTGTATTGAAAACTATTTATTATTAAAGTACAGCCCTGTACATCATCTCACGAATATCTCAATGGTCGCACACCTGATTCATTGCAATTCTGGTAACTCCACTCATTAATTTATTAACCCATCTGTTCAATAATTTCTATGAAGCCGAACCTTGAGTGAAGAACAAGGTGAATCCTATATTAGTTTTTACTTAGACTATCGTAAACAGACCCAATCAACATGGGGTGTTCTATGTATTCAAAAAAATTCGGTTTTTCATTTGAATTTATCTGGGTTAATACGTTACATCGCATAAAATGGGAAATAGAGCCCTTTAAAATGTATTCATTATTAGTTTCTTGGAATAATCCCTAACAAAATTTCGGAGGAAAACCAAATGTTTCGAAAACTAGAGAATTCTCAACAATTCTTGATGACCAATGACATGTTCCCACTACCCAATGATTTGCATTTAAAAATATTTTCCCACTCTTTGGGAAGTCACTGTATTTTGTTTAAAACCATTTACCAAGTTTTTGTATAGTCAGTATTTCGTATTATTTAAATAAACTAAGATATGTTAAAGTGTTCAACAATCTTTCAATTCATATCTAGTGTACGCAAAAAATAGTCGTATACTCCGCGAGTCTCTGACACCTACGTCTCTCGCGTTATAATTTCACCGACCTATTGTGTTTTTCCTTTCACGAAATAAACGAATAGTGTCATCTAAACAGAATTACCTACGATTCTCTAATTGGCTTGTAGGAGTTCACGGGACGTGCAAGTTTAGTGAACACCGATTATTCCAAATTTTCGAAGGAAGATATTTTTAGTCGACATAGTTCTCCTTTCTGGGACGTCAAAAATTTCCAACATCGATTTAAATTTAATGTATAAAATATTAAGACATCTTAACAATATTTGTTTTGTAACTCCTGGATAATCTTCCGTTAAATGTTTAAAGTTGGTACAAATTAGATGATGCTCCAGCCCATTTCGCACTGCAGCCACTGGAATAATTATCCACCTTTTTTTGCGATAGACGAATAAGAAGACTGGGTCCATGGCATTGGTATGCAAGATCTCCGGATCTTACAATTTAACTTTTATTTATGGGAGTGCCTAAGGAACAATGTTTATAGTTCCCAATAATATCGTCAGAGATCTCGAATTAAAACTAAGACGTGCGTTTGACAGCATCGAAGTCAAGTGCACATAGATGATGTGCGCGACTGCGCTGTCGTATTGAAAAATATTTAGAAAACTAATTGAACATTTGGTTGGATTTTCATTTTACTACGTTGTTTTTGTTTCTTTAAAATTTTATTTTTCATAAATAAGAGATTATGTTTGATGTAACATATCACCAAAATGATAGATTTACCGTTTGAAGTGAGCTAACGCTACACATATAAGTTTTCTGTATTTTATAACTGACAAAATTTGTAATATTTTAAATTGTTCTCCGAATATTCGAATTATAATTTGTAGACATTGGCCATGGATGATAAATGAATCCGTTATATCCTCGTTTGAGTATTCATTTGATATTTTATTCAACAAAATAAAATACACACATAACAAAGTAAGTGTTATTGCTATTTTTAATAATTACAGACATCAAACTGTGGCTAAAATTCATTGAACCTCACACAGAACATTCTGGTACATAAAAATTTGCTGTCTGTACATTTCACGGTCTATTGATTTTCCGCAGGAACTGCAGGTTTCTGATGAAATCGAGAATGAAATAAAAATAAACCAGTTTAGGTATTGGAAAGCCGAATACCAGTAAGTACTCATTTGAAATACGCAGTAAAAAAATAGCTACTTCTATTCAAAAAGTTTGAGTTCATTGAAAGACAAATGATTTCTGAGCACGCTGTATATAAAAAAGCATCCGAAATCAAGTTGCGATCATGAATATAACTTTTCTCGTTTAACTGATAGTAGATATAATATTACTCAAATCTGAGTCATTTTTTTTTGGGCAAAGAAGGTGACACTATAATTCCATAAATTAAAAATTATATAGTTCACTGCGGTTTATCTCAAATAGGACGAATCTTGACAAAAGATGAGTGAAAAAGGATGCTTTTTAATGAAAAAAATGAAAGTCATGTCATTCGAAATAGCGAAGTAAAACAGAAAGTGATGTAGATCAAAGAAAAGAACTGCAAATTTTCGATCAGTATCCCTTCGTTTCAATCCCAAAATTAAAAATTGATCGATATACCAGTTTTTATATTCTTCTAATGGGACCTTCATCTCGAACACCATGTGTTAAAACATTTGAGGCCAATATTAAAACAAAGAAATAACAGGAATCTGCAAGTTCATTTGGAAAAATGTAGTGGAGTTTGTACAACACAAGCAGATTTACCGAAGTGTAAAGGAAAAAATTCGATCTTGTTTTTGCTCATTTGATAATATACGAATAACAATACTATTATATACAGTATATCTATTCAAGCAATGCTGCTTATCTGCTGAAGTCCAAGTATGGATTAAAGTGAAAATTTGAACAAGATTATTTCGTTAAAATGAAAAGGAGAAACAAGTGAGTTCATTACAGAGACCATCATAAGGAACAGAGGAATAAATAAAATTTGGTTTCTTCGATTTATTTCAATATTAAAATTCCATAGATATTACATTGTGAATGGCAGATAATTATACTTTTTAAAATCGTGTCAATTGAAAAAAATTCAATCATCAATGGCAGGATCGTCTTAAACTCTAATAATATCGTAACATTCTCATATCTACTGAAACAAATACTTATGTAAATATAAATCCGTTTACCGTTATGTTTTCGAACTCGAATAATTTCATTGCGCCTATTTTGGTCGTGGTTTAAAAACTTCACAAATATCTCGGAAATAACAAATATTTGGCTGATATTTCATCCCCGGTGTTTGAATTTCCGAATTCGAGAAATGTTTCATAATGAAATTATATGTAGTAGGTGTTAATATCCAGACTAATTGCAAGTCAGTGTTCAGGGCGATGGGGCAATGTAGATTATTCAGCGTGATTCACCAAAACTTTTTCATTCAAGTAAATGGTTTTGTGAAGGAATTGAGGAAAAATGAGGGGGTCATATTTTTTCCAAATTTTGATCTTCCCTGAATTCTGTTTAATGAGAGAATTTTTAGCCGAATAATTTCAGAAGGTAAAGAGGTTGAACATTCATTATTTTGAAGGGGATTGAATTTATTTCTGTAATGGTACATACTCAATCACATCGGTTAGGAATTTACTGAAGAACAGTCTAAATTAAACGAAAACGCAATTTCATGCCCAACCTGTGTGAATAAAGCAAATGTGAAAATGTTTTCATCTATCGATCTTAGAGCTACAAATGCATTTGGTTCCAAATGTTCACGAATATTTCAGTTCTATTTGGGATATGTCTTACGGTATTCATACACTATCTCCAACTACATGCCTCCTAAAAAATTAAACCTAGTTATATCTATTTTAAAAGCTCCAATGATAATAAGTCAGAAGATCTGAAGGTCATTCATTAGCCATCTACTCATCATCTTCCAATCTGTCCAAAATTCAGTACTAGTGGGATTACTTGATGCAAATCTAGTTCAAGTGACGAATGAAAGAAAATTTGATTTACATTAGTTACCTACAGGGTGCGCCACGGTGGATGGCCTATTAGACGTTCATAAAAAGGGGTCATACAATTATCCTCTAGATTGGTGTGGGTATATTTCCGACTTGATCTTACAAAAATAGTTTGGGGAATACGGTGTTGCTGCTTATATCGTAATATCTTTTGTTTTTCAAAATGCAGAATCTGTTCAATTATTTTTATTTGAGGGTATTTGTTAACTCTAAACGTTCATCAAATATATATTCTTATAATTGTCTTAAACGGTTAGCGAGATACTGACAATTTTGATGTTTTCTCCTCAAACAGATATTTACTAGAAATCACATCATTTCCAAATTTGAAGTACTAAAGTTTCGAAATTGGCACTCTAATTGATAACGTTTCGATCCTTGAAATCACCTTCAATATTTTTCTCAAAAGTATATAGAATGTTATCAATTTTGAAGTATTCTCACAATTTTGGAAATACGTCAAAAATATTTTTCTTCGAATGTAATGTTCCAAAAATTATCTCGTTAGGCTAAAGGAATTTTAGAAACCTTTCCATAGTTGTATCTTATTGCTCCACTCATATATCCCCTTTTTTGCTGATATAAGTATTCAATCCACACAAGAAATGGATAGAGTTGATATCTGCATCAACGAAAAAAAAAAGAAATTGCTCGTTTGTTATGGACAGAGTGACTTAGTTATGGAAAGAACAAATAGAACCTTCAATGAAATATATCTCAATTTACCAAAAATGAAAAGGAAAAAAGTGTCAACAATATGAGAAGAATTTTATAAATTAAGGATTGAACAAAACTTTTAACTTTGAAAGAAGAAAAGTAGCCAAAATTTTGATAAACTCCAAAATTTTTCTGCAAATTTCAACCCTGAAGGCTGAAGAGGATCTAGGCATCAGACGTACCTCTATACGCCTAATCTTGTCACAACATAGAATCCATCTCTTCAAGTTCAAGCATTGAAATCTGCAGATCATGACAGCAGAGTAAAAAAAACTTTTGTTTTGACTTCTTTTGCTTGTTGAAGAAAAATAGTGTGCCATTCCTTATCTATCTCATTGCTCTTTGAGGTATCTATTCCAATAACTGAGATTTTTACAGATGTTACCGTCGTTTGGATCCCTGCCATTAGCAGAAATTACCAGAGTTGACTTCATTGGTTTGTTAGTTAAGGGCAGAGTAAAAGAGAAACTGTATGATTCACGCATTTAAGCGGAACTGAAATTACGTAACACAATGCGATCATTTGTAAAGCTGGATACTTTGGAAATTGAGCGAGCTAACATATTAGGCCGCAAAAACATGTATTTTAAAATATATGGGTGTCCATGGTAATCGTTTTGAATAATTTTTATGATTATCCTGGAGAATAATTCCTGTTCATAATGAATCTGTGCCTCCAAGTTGACTGGAGATCTGTGACCCGCTTTCATACTAATGAAAATCCAATGAATTCGACAACACTCAGTTCGATATTGGTATTACATACACGCTCAGGTTTTACTTTATCTATTGTGAATTATTATACATCCTTCAAGTATTATGTTAACAAGAGATACTACGATACAAGCAGCACCAACGTATTCCCCATTTTTGCCTATTTTTGAAAGATGAAGTCCGAAATCTACCCACACCAATCTAGAGGATAATTGTATGACCCCTTTTTATAAACGTCTAATAGGCCATCCACCGTGGCGCACCCTGTAGGTAATTAATGTGAATCAAATTTTCCTTCATTCATCACTTGAACTGGATTTGCATCAAGTAACGCCCACTAGTACTGAATTTTGGACGGAATGGAAGATGATGAGTAGATGGCTAAATGAATGACCTTCAGATCTTCTGAATTATTATCATTGGAGCTTTTAAAGTCGATATAACTAGGTTTAATTTCTTAGGAGGCATGTAGTTGGGAATAGTGTATGAATACCGTAAGATAAATCCCAAATAGAACTGAAATATTCGTGAACATTTGGAACCAAATGCATTTGTAGCTCTGAGATCGATAGATGAAAACATTCTCACATTTGCTTTATTCACACAGGTTGGACATGAAATTGCGTTTTCATTTAATTTCGACTATTCTTCAGTAAATTCCTAGCCGATGTGATTGAGTATGTACCATTACAGAAATGAATTCAATCCCCTTCAAAATAATGAGCGTTCAACCTCTTTACCTTCTGAAATTATTCGGCTAAAAGTCCTCTCATTGAACGGAATTCAGGGAAGATCAAAAATTGAAAAAAATATGTCCCCCTCATATTTCCTCAATTCCTTCACAAAACCATTTACTTGAATGAAAAAGTTTTGGTGAATCACGCTGTATAATCCACATCTACCCATTGCCCTGAACACTGACTTGCAATTAGTCTGGATATTAACACCTACTACATATAATTTCATCATGAAACATTTGTCGAATTCTAAAATTCAAACACCGGGGATGAAATATCAGCCAAATATTTGTTATTACCGAGATATTTGCGGAAGTTTTCAAACCACGACCAAAATAGGGGCAATGAAATTATTCGAGTTCGAAAACATAACGGTAAAAGGAATTATATTTACATAAGTATTTGTATCAGTAGCTCAGTCATTATTTCGCTACCTGTTGAATCTGGATATGAGGGTATGAATGTTTGAAATTAAGTCAAAACCCTGAAAATGAAGGTAATATACAGTGTGAGCCATTTGGACAACGAGAGGCACTTTGAGTTTTTTTGTATAAACGAGACCACAGTATTCTTCAAATTATTCCAGCAGAGTAGATCAAGTCCGAAATTCTTATCGCACTAATTTTCAGGATAACACTACGACACGTTCTTTATAAACGTCGAATATGCCATCCACCATGGCCCAACCAGTATTTTGGTAACGAATTTTGGCGATACTCTGTAAAAATTGAAATCTAAACCAAGATACTAAGATACAACAAAGTGTATGGTTCAAATAATCGCAATAAAAGTGAGTAAAACTACATCAAGAAAATTTTAAGAAACATATGTAAATCACTTAGCCAGAAAGAAATTAAGTTAGAAGGTATTATTATTATAATCGTTTTGGTATAATGACAATGTTATAAGAAGAACAGTTTATTCATGCGAAATGGAGTAAGAAGGGAAGAGAAGTTCATTTTAAATACGAGTTTATGGGAAGTTCCTGCACAACTGGCCGCTAGGTTACAACACTACATGAATTTCTTTCAGTTCTATTCATATTTTCACCATTGAGTTTTCAACAAATGATACCAGAATACTCTGAAAGAATCATTTCATTTGAATCTGTTCTATATTATATAGAATTCTATAGTATGTTGTATGTTGTAGGCGACATCAATAATCTGTTTATTGTTATTGTTGAATACAGAAATTATTTAGATTTCTGAAATTTCTGCTGATTGATAGAAGTAGCAATATATATATATATATATATATATATATATATATATATATATATATATATATATATATATATATATATATATATATATATATATATATATATATATATATATATATATATATATATATATATATATATATATATATATATATATATATATATATATATATATATATATATATATATATATATATATATATATATATATATATATATATATATATATATATATGACTAAGGTCCGTACACTGGATTTTTCCGGGGAGAAAGCCTCTGACACTACTCGTTGGTACATTGATATCATTGTCTGATGATGCTATAGTATGTATATATTCTGGTAGATTGATATATTCTCATAACATTTAACGTTATCCTAATATATAATTACTCCAGGATATGTTTTAATTATAATCATTGCCTGGCAATGGTATTGATTACCGGGTGGTGGATTTATATTTTTCATGAAATCAGTTTGATTGCATGAACAGATATATGGGCAACTCGTCGGGGTAAAACCCTATATATATATATATATATATATATATATATATATATATATATATATATATATATATATATATATATATATATATATATATATATATATATATATATATATATATATATATATATATATATATATATATATATATATATATATTGCAACTTTTATCAATCAGCAGAAATTTCAGAAATCTAAACAATTTCCGTATTCAACAATAACAATAAACAGATTATTGATGATATATATATATATATATATATATATTTATATTTATATTATATATTTATGGTCTCCGCGTTCTCCGGACCTGACGCCCCTTGATTGTTTTTTATGGGGCAAAATCAAAAGTGAAGTGTATCCTATTCGTGTAAGAAGTAAAGAAGAGGTACCAGAGCGCATTCATAATGCTTTTCGTAATATTGATTCTGATGAAACTAGGAGGGTTAGGTTAGGTTAGATTTCTCATCATGCTCGTATACGAGCTGTCAAGTGTATCGAGCAAAATGGGGCCCATATTGAACATTTATTCAGATCTTAAATTAGTTTTCTCTTATGATGTTTGCTATCATTTACTCGTATTAATATAATTATCTTCGATGTTTGATTTTATTTTACTCATAGACGGTAAATTTGGAAATTGGTTATTGAATTGCCTGCAATTTCTACCAACTACATTTTGACATTCTAAAATGAATTAAAAAAAGAATAAATATATTTTCGTTTGAATAACTAGTGGTTTAATTCCAAATGTGTTGTATTTTTTGGATATTTTCAATCTGAAACAACGACAATACTTGTTGAAATATCAAATTCGAATGAACGAAGTGACAAGTACATTAATTTTAGGTACCTGTCAGGTGAGCGTAGCCAATTCAGCTACTTGATTCAAATATTTCGAAGCATTCTCTCTTGCAAAATCATCAAAATTCAATATATTCCAAAATTATTTCGGAACTATAAGAGATTTGAAAAAATTGAGTCATTGCTGTATGAAAAAGGCCAAATTGAAAAAAATCATACAAAACAACGCAATAAACATTTGACATGTGCAGATCGCTTAAAAAATTCCTTGATCCTTCTTCTATCCACCCAAACGAAAATTGTGTCCGTAGTACAAAAGATCTTCGAGCAACAATTTTCTTAAATGATCCTCAAAAATCGAGTTTGTGAAAAAAATAATTAAATCTATCAAAACTTTTGACAGATAAGTGCCAGTAACTTGGGTATTTTATGCCTTGCTCAAATGTCGGTTCTAGATGTATAATAAAAATGATAGATTGCATTTTGAAATAACAAAGTGGTGACCCGTATAACCGGAAATGGTATCACTTCGAAAATATTTTACTCCAATTGGAAATCGATAGTTATAGCCGCGTATAAAATTTCAGCTTGATATTATAATTGAAACTTAAAAAGTTTTAACGGTCGGTCCCGGTTCTTTCACAAAACAAATGGGTGGAATTTTTTCGATACGCCACCTGTATACTAACAACTGTACAGAATTACTTTATATTAATTATGAACAAGCCTCGAAATAGCTATTCTGTATAACTTCCTGCTGCACACACATTGGTTTATATTTAATTTCAAATAAGCTAGAATCCCGGCCATTGTTCTATGTGAGCAATCCCAAAAGATTCAGTGACATCGTGGGGAAAGCAGAAACGGGTCCATCTCAGGTACCCCAAGGATCGTATCCCCGTCATAATTGAGAGATGATGAAATAGCCTGAGGCGCCTACGTCTACTGAGGGGATTTCTTACGGCCAACCGTGAAAATCCCAATTTACCTTTCCGACTTCACGGTTCGGCGTGGATTCAAGAAGCATGAAAATTGGAAGGAGATTTTTCGTGTTAATTAGTTTGAAATTCGGATTGAGGAATTTTTTGTAAACAAGAAATCTTGGCAGGCCTATCTAATATTTAGACTTTTAATTATGTTCTTCATCTTGTCATACTTTCATAAGTACAAAAAATCATGCATTTTTATTGACAGAAAATAAATAAGATTTCGTTTGCCGCCTATTAAAGAGAATTTAGATTGATGTGGCTTCAAGAGTATTGATCATCACGATTTTACTAAGTTATCCCCAAAATACACATTTTCTAAATCGTCCAAATGACTGGTAGATTTTTTCACTTTCCGAAAAAATTGATATATCCCGGGAACGGCGTGAGCTTTAAAATATTGAAAGTTGTTTTCAAAACAAGAAACCATGCGGGACATAACACATATCCGACTGAATATTAGTATATAAAGAGCTCTTTTTTCCGTCTCGCATTTCGAAAAGAAGAAACATCTGAAACTAAGATTTCTCAAATTGTGACCTATATTTTTTCCAATTCATTAGATATTCCGGGAAAAACTAAATGAATTTCCTATACATACCCTGTACCTGAGATTCCAAGTTTTCAAGTTATGGAGAAAAAACGAAGTTAACGTATCTACCTAAAGTTGACAAAGGTGACTTAGATTCCTGCACCTGCATAGACAGTTCCCAGAACATTAATCAATAACTGTCCTTCTGTCATTGGATAATTGTTAAATTAGTAGAAAAAAATGCAAACCTGCAGTTTTTATCAAATTTCCTAAAACAAATTGAAAAATATTGAACCGAATACAACTCTATTTTCCTAAATTTCATAATAATTGTTCAAAGTGATGACCATTAACTTCTGACGTAATTTTACTCGACGTTCTCTGTGATGTGGCTCGCCTCAGTTCATACACATTTAACCGCATCAAAGCATTTTGCAGTCTAATATGCAAATCATATCTTGAATTCACAGATTCAGAATTAATTTTATCTTTCAACGTTTCCAAAAGATAATAATTCATAGGCGTTAGGTCAGGTGACCTGGATCGCCATAAAGATGGACCGTTCTGTCCGATCCATCTATCTTCAAACATATCAGTAAAAAATCGATAATTTTCTTTTGTGCGGAGAGCTGGCGCTCTATCGAGTTGGTACCAACAACGCCTTGGTTCAGCTACTGTTAAAGTGTCAACGAAGTCACTTACTACCTTCCTCAAAATCTCCATTTAAAGTTCACCATTTAAGTTTTCATCATACACAAAATACGAAAATCTGTTTTCCTTCAAAAGTGCAAAATAAATTTATTTGGATGATTTCTTTTCCCCGTAATATGAGGATTAAGGTTAGCCCAAAAGTGTGATTTATTCCGGTTGAAAACTCATTCGTTAGGAAATTTGGGCTCATCCGTCCAGAAAATCCTTTAGAGAAAATGGTGATCCTCTTGTGAAAGATCTCACACATTTCTATTTGAAGCTGTGGATCGCCAGGTTGTACAGTTTATGTATTTTTAGAATTCTGTGAATACTAATATGAGGTAAAGTGAGATCATGCTCTGCCATTGCTAATGATGCACGTGGATTAACATCAAAATAAGCTAAAACGGCAATTTAATTGTCTTCATTGATGACTACATGCAAATGATGTCTTATTCTGGACCGTTCCAGTCGAAAGGAAAACTGTAATGTATCTCCTGAATTTTTCATTGACGGCATATTTGGATATAATTCGTTAAACCTCCCACAAGTTCTACTCACATTCCGTCTCTTATCCACCTGAATGAAAAATAAATTAAGTATTTCATCATTTGTGTAGCTAGCCATGCTGTTCGAATTAATTCGACTGACAGATAAAACAATCATCGTTTGTTATCTATGCTCAGGAGCCTGTGAATGCTCTGGGATATGTCTATGCACGTGCAGGAATCTAAGCCTCCCTACTTATGAAGGCTAAGTAAACACTGCAATCGCCACAGAAAATGCAGAAATTCATGGCATTATTGAATTTGAAAATATGGTTCCAATTGGAAACAAATATTGACGCAGTTACTTTTGCAGTGTCGATAAAATTGATATCTTCGTTGAAGTATAAGCAAAAAAAGGACGATGCGTTAGTTTTATACATTTTAATCACGAGCAAACTGTACAGAAATTATTGTTTCTAGCTTGGGTTGACGAAAAGGAGATCAACATATTATATATATCAATTGGTGTTCCTTGTGCAAGTAACCTACCACAGAAAATGGACAAAGTCTTAACGCCCAACAACAAGAAGTACGTACCGGTACCTGTGATGACGAAACTCTGCGTTGAAATTCCTTCATGTATATCACACGTTTTCCCTTTTATTAAAACTTATGCAAATTCTGTAGCTCGGAGAACCAATACGTTTTACCAATATAAATAGAAATATCGAAATAAGTTTCAATTATATTAAAAATTCGAACGATTGGATAAATATAGGTGAATTTCATTGAAATAAATTGAGCAAAAATTAAATTTCTCTCGCGATTAATTTCGCTTTCATTTAAAGTCTTTGAACTATTCTTGACAGAATATGGTTTTTCCTGAACCAAGGAATAACAGTGAAAAGTTTCATTACATGCAAATTTACAGCAATTCATAAATTAAAACATTCCATGAAAATATATTGAATATCACTATCGGTTCGTTTCTTCATATAGACATAAGTAACCACAAAATTTTAATATCCTTAATTGATATCAGCCCAATGGAAACTATCCCTCGTCACATCTATGTGTAGAAGAATTCTCCTAAAATCTATTAATCGTTGAGGAATATAGATGCCAACTCCACTTTTCAGAACAAAAGAGCACGTACTTACCCCAAAGATGAAGTTTATAACGCCTGGTGCAGCCCTACTATTTCATTCAATATCTCAAACCTTCGGAGAAACTAACCTAAATCACTCACAGCCAGATTTATTCGAGGATCTAATCGATATAAGGAACTCTAGCTGGGGTGCTATTGACTGGAATATATAAACGGTATAGTTTGAATATGATTATATTCGTAGAATATATGAATATAGAACTCAATAAAAACAATTTTCGAAAAAAACAAAATTTTGACATTCTTACATCTGCAGAATGTAACTCTGTATATACGGATGTTTTTTTTCAATAAACTCCATATAACGTAGCAGTATTATCCCTTTCTGAACGATCGCCACTGTTGGATTGATTTAGCAGTCTTTCAAATACACCTCCACGAGGTTGTTAGCCAAGGTGATGAGATTTTCGTATTCTGTAATTCTGTAATCGCCGTTTATTCTTAACGGTTTCATCAACAGGGATCAAAACTTCTATTATTACTACTATTGCTTTATATATATATATATTATTTATATATAATATATTATTATTATTATTTATATATGTAATTTCTTCTTCATTATTCTTAATATTAGTTCAGTTGGATGGCGCCATTCCGAAGTTAATTGCATGTCGAACTCATGAACCCATGTCTCGTCACATCATACAGTGCGTTTTATGAATGTGGTGTCGGAATTGACTCGTTCTATCATGTTTGTAGCGACCATTACGCAATTCAATTTTTGAAGAAAATTCAGGTCTTTAGGAACTTGTTCTGCGGCAACGCGTTTCATGCCCTAGCATAGGGTTAAAATGGTGCGAATATATTTGTGAGACACAAAAAGCTCATTGCCTATTTCTCTAAAATTAAATGACGGTTTTCAATTACCATTTCTTCCACTTCATGAATGGTAACTTCGCTTGTAGATGCTGATTGTCGACCAAAGAGGAGCAAATCTTCCACCACTTCTGGGCCGCTGTTTAATGAGCTGTACCACTCATAAGCCCGATTTTTTGATGAAGTCGATTCACCGTAAACCTTTTGTAAGATTTTCAGCGATTCGGCACACAAAATTAGGGACAAATTCCTCGTTCAATATTTTTATCCATTGTAAAAATCGCAAAATACATTTGTGAGAACTGACAAAATCGAGCACTGTAAACCAAGTTAATAGATCGTGTTCTAACTCTGCGTCAGTATGGAAACCAGTTATGCAAACTCAGCAACTACAGAAATTCTGAAAATCATTTTGAGCATGTTTTCAAAATAATCAATTCGCAGTACTTTGTTGCCGAAGATGAACTTCTGATTTGCTTATACCTATATCTGGCAGACCAATGTTAAAAAACACATACATCCATACAATAGCCAAATGAAAAAAAGAGACGCCTATGGGATTTCCTGTTTCACCCAAATTATTTTGCTTTTCTCAGTTGATTCATGTTGATTATCGATAACAGTACTTGTAATTGTTGAACGATGAAGGTTAAGCAAATGTTTTAGAAATGGAATTAGAAACAAACATTGATAATAGTTTGGGTGAACTCATGGTTGATCTAAATCTAAACTGATTAACTCTTTGAATTTATGCATAATCTAGGTTGACCATGAAAGACCATGCTCCTTTTAATACCAACTAAAAATAATTCATGGTAATTGTCATGTGATGCCAAATTCCTTTCACCCACGCTAGGTTCCTTCTAACCCAAGGACACAGACGCGGCAGCGAGTTGCCTGCATCGATATTTTGTTACAGCGATTCCTCGCTAAGTAGAAGAAATTGTCATATAAGGATTCGTTACAGTACTACATGTATAATAATAATATAATAATAATATATTGCTTCGATTCTCAGATTTTCTGTCAGAACCAAAACGTAAAAGAAGAGATAGTACGTGAGAAGAATATAGTAAACGAATTGCCTTGGAAAAAGAATACTTGGTTTGCAGTTTCTATTATTTTATTTACCATGAAAAAGAGGTTGTTATACATGATTACTCTTAGTTTGGCCTTCTAAGAAATAAGGACTTGACCAATATGGGTCAAATATTATTTATAGTTTAATTTTCAATGCATTAGTAAATTATTGTTTCTGGATATAATACTCATTTCTCATATGTTCCTAGTTATATGATTTTGTTCAAGGAATGTTCCTTCTGTCTCTTAAAGAAGATTATAATCTCTAAAACCTTTAATGTTCCGTTTAAATGAAAGATTTTTGGTGAAATTTTAGTAGTAGCTAATAATTTGCTAATGATTCGATTAATATAGCTGTAATTTCAAGTTTAACTACTGATTCAGAATATTGGCCTTGAATGGACCCTGTTCTTTGCAAATCCATTTGGAAGAGCCTAATAGTTAGTGTTAATTAATAATTTATTTCTTACGATTATCCAGTTTATTGATGAATAAAAGCTGTTTATTCGTTAAGGTGGTCTCTCCTTTTCCACGCAACTTATGTTCTAGATAATTCAAAAATAAAGTACATCATTAATGATACAAATGACAGAAACCTTAGAGCCAATAGATACACTTGTGAGGTGAAATATGAATACATGAATGTCGTACTGCAAGTATATGATACTTCAATTTATTTTGTAGTAATATTTAATACCTCCATCCATTGAAATTATCACTCTAAATATTATAGCTTTAAGATGGTACTCTAATGATTTCATCACTAAATCTCAATCATGTAATGCAATTTGTTAAAACAAACACTCAATTTAATATTTTCGCTGATCTAAAAGAAACGGTTATTATTCTGAAAGTAGCTATATTACATAAAAACAATTGATGAAGCGCAAGCTGAAACATTGGAAATGTTGGTGTTAACCTTAGAAAAACCTGTTTCTTACATGGCCTCTTTTATGTGGCACGTTCCAGGATTAACTGACCTTAGGATATAGTTATGCTTCAAGCCTAAGAAGAACTCGAAGTACGTGGATGTTTATAATGAACAGATAAATAAAGAATCAAATATTTATTCGTCATTATTAATTATTGAATGAATAAATAACGAATCCTACGGTTATGAAATCGCAGGTAACAGTTTCTTTCCTTCGTCCAATAGAACCAATCTATCATAACCAAGTTACTACTTAGAAATCATTCTTTTGTACTATGAAAATCACTTCTAGCATCAAGATAACTCCAATAATCTAATAATCGTTTATCTCGTATCTGTGAGAAAGCTAGGAAGCCAAGTAAAGGAACCCGTTTCCATTGTAGCATATTGATGTATATATAGGTAGAAGCAAATTCAAATAGTGTGAGTAATTGATGGAAGCAGCCGGGTGTAAGGCATCCCAAATTTATTAGATCTAACAATAATTTTGATCTCGGATACGGAATTAACAAAGGGTCTATTCGATAAAATGGCTAGCAATACGTTTTATATAATGCACACAGGAACGGAATAAAGTGCATAACTATGTGAATTTGTCGATTATAAACCTTCTGCGAATTAGTGAGAGACAGTCGGAAATATCTTTGTAGAAGAATAGTGGATTGACATATAGCTATCTTATTATCAATTCTCGAAAACTCTGCATTTGCAATAATTATTTTTTCTGAATTATCAGAATATCTCCTCAAATTCATATTTTATGTGTTTTGTAAATATGACGTCACAGTAAGAGAATATTGAGTTCTTATTGCGTATAGTGAAGGATATTTAGCCCAACTCATATCAATCTAATGTTGTAATACTGTCAACAACTTCAATATAATCGTCTTTACAATAACGGTTTTGACTATAATACAATCAAAAAAGGTTTAGAGTAAAAAAATACATAAGGTGACAGGGCGGCCATGGGCTTGCGCTCACGATTGTGAGTGTATTATGGTTTATAATCGAATATCGCGTGGCATCAAAGGTGCTGGCACCGGTATAACGATATTGTACTATTATGGTACCTACTCTGGGCAAGGTTTCAAATTATTGTACTATATACTCGTATGTGGACAATAGACGACCGATTTCTTGATACGATAATCGGAAATTTGTTCTGTTTGTATTAAACCAGTAGACTTCATCGAGACAAATCAAAAGGAATATTTTACTTGGAGCGCAATATATAATTCATTATAATTATATTATAATTTATAATAATTGAAAACTATTTCGTTTATTCATATGCATTTACCTATCTTTTCTCATTAAACTGATAATGGTCAGAGTGATTTTCATCTCCGCCGGAAAATCGTCCTCATTTATGCATTAGCTAGCATCTAGTGATATTGTTTGTGTGAATAGTGTGAATTAAAAAAAACCAAAGTAAACTTATCGAATTTTGCTTTAGTTAAATGGATCACAAAGTCCGCTCTGTCGCAAAGTGGGAAGACAATTATATCGAATGTTTATGATTCTCTGTGGCATTAAAGTGGTTCAAATGTCGATTTAAATGGGACAAGATGTGAATGAGAATGCCAACCATTAACAATTTTCTTGCAGAGCGAAAATCTCTCATCGAAGAATGAACATAACACGGTGAGTAATTAGAAAGTAGCTGAGCCATTCTTTTGTGAGAACACCGATAATAAATTATTTATATTTTAATTTTATGATCCATAAACTTCGACAATCCTATTTTGACAGATGAACCGTATAACTTATATTCCACTACGCCACCGAGTATTGGTTTCGTAAGGAAACGAGAATTGTTTATTTTATATAGAAAAGGAGAACTATATCAGATATTGATAAGATAAACGTGGACTTCACAAGTAGTGGGGTATAATGTTGAGTTATGTACGAGGAATTCTTCTTGGTCGACCGTATTCAATTTATACCTACCCCAATTTGAAATAACAGATCTTCTAGAATTTTTCGATGTGCCCCGGACGACTTGGTAAGATTTGTATGTTTAATGAATATTCATTACTCTACATCTTTTTTGAATATACTATAACAATTACTTGAGAAAGCTTCAACTGTCGTGGGTATATAACAGAAAAGATATAATTGACTATATTAGAACATCCAAGTGAGAGAATGCTTTTTAGTCCTTCTCAGAGTGATGTTGTATTCAATCGCCAAATTAATACTGATTCAATTGTGAATATGGACCATATACAAAATAAGGTAAATCTGTGGAAACATCTAAATTCTGGTTACTGTACTACTTTTATCAGAAATCGAATGAAAAAAATCAGTATTTTGATTTCAGCTCGCTATAGGGGAGAGGTGGCATGAAAGGGACACGTATTGAAAGGGACACGCATTGAAAGGGACACGTATTGAAAGGGACACGTATTGAAAGGGACACGTGTTGAAAGGGACAATTCAAATATCCGGAAAAATAACGGTTTCTTGACGACTCTATTTTCATCGTATGGCAACCTCGATGCAAGTTCGTTCGCGGCTAACTTCACTGTCCTGTCATTTTAAACATGGCGAGTTCTTACGCGTGTTGCTGTTCAGACCGAATTCTTTTTTCTTTCAGTTACAATTATGTACCGAGTACTGAGAGTTAATTATCTGTGTGTAAGTCATTGTTTAAGATAGTCTGGACATCCTCAGATACAAGAACATAAGGTAGTTGGAATTTCATTTCGTATTGTAGATTTTGTGGTTATGTATTCAATTTTTGCCTATTATTCATGGAAGGGACACAACAAGAGTTTATGAGAGGGACGTCCCCTTCATAACTGTCCCTTTCAAAACTGCTATTTTTTATAAGGATTCTAATTTGTTTTGAACCTTTTTGTAGATTAAAAATGACACCTGAGAAGAAGGTACATGTCCATGCACGCAAAATTGAAGAGGCAGTTAATGAAATAATAGGAAAAGGCATATCAGTGAGATCGGTTGCGAAGATCGCTAATGTAACCAAATCACATTTGCATATGTTGGTTAGATGATACTTCATTTGTTTATGAACCAATTATTGGCAATTAAAAAATGTTTTCACGGGAGACCAGGAATGTTCTTCGGCAGATTACTTAAAGACCTCAGCATGTGCCATGGCTTGTCAACTAAACAAGTCATAAAACTGGCATTTTACTATGCTGTTCGTTGAAATCGACATCTCACTGTACCATCCTCTTGGGAAGAAAATACTACTGCTAGTCTAGATTGGTTGAGAAGTTTTTAAAAAGACATAATTAGCTAAGCGTAAGAAAACCTGAGAACACTAGCAAGAACTAATAGAAACAATGTTCAAAACTTTATCGATAGGTTACATTAATGTTACTCAAAGTATAATTTTCCTCCAAATATGATTTGGAACTTAGATGAAACTGCATGTATGACAGCTACCAATGCACCGAAGATATATGCTCTGACAGGTGTTAAGAGTGTTAGACAAATCAGTTCAACAGAACGTGGGTCGCTAGTAACTATGCTGGGTTTCGAAAATGCTGGTGGTGGAAGTACTTCTCCTGCTTTTATATTTCCGCGTCTTCATTATAAGGAACATATGCTTGAGAAAGTTCCAACGGGTGCTTTAGGTCTCTCGCATGTATCTGGTTGGATAACCGAAGATTTCTGAAGGCTTCAAACCATTTTGTTCCTTCGTCAAGCCTAGTAATGAATCACCGGCTCTAATAGTCCTCCACAACAATAAGACTCATGTAACTCTTAATGTAGTGCTCTATGCCCAAGCAAATAACATTATGATACTAGCATTTCTACCTTACTGCAGTCACCACCAGCAATCTCTCGATGTGACCGTATTCGGGCCCTTCAAATCTGGGTTTAAAGCTAGCATGAATGACTAGATTTTTTTCGAACCCTGGCAAAGCTGTCACAATTTATAATGTTGTTCAATTTGTAAAGATGCTTACTATGCTGCTTTTAATATGAATAATATTACTTCTGGTTTCAAAAACACCGGAATATGGACAATAAATAAAAACCTTTTCTTAGATGACGATGTTTTATCTGCTTTCGTGACAGACCGACCAGCACAGTTTCTTCAGGCCACCACTGGTTCAGATGAAAACTCTGCCAAATCTTCCACAAATGAAGAACTGACCCTGGACTTGCTTATTGATCTTGAACATGATTTGAATGCACAAACCAGTTAACCTTCCTTCTTCAGCCATAAGCTGGGCTCTCTATATTACCACAACATGCAATATCTACCTCAAATGAATTCCAAATAGGTTCCTCTACTACGAATAAGTCACAACCTGGAACATCTGCGTCAATGAACACATGACCAGGATCTTCTTCTTTGAATGAGCCACATCCTGAACATTCTTCTTTTGATGAGTCAGAAGGTGGACCATCTGATTCTGAAGTTTTTTGTGTTAGAACTTCAAATTCTGCAGACCCTCTAATAAGCTCGGAAGCCATCAGACCATTTCCTGAGGCTTTACCTCTCAAAATCTATTGAGAAGCGATGTAATGGTAAAACCACGATTATAAATGATGGATATCTTGAACAAGAAAACACCTAAGACAAAGAAACTAAACTTAAAACATGTCAAACAAATTTTCTAATGTAGTCTAACGAATAAGGAATCAAAAAAAACCAAAACTAACGAGAAGGCTTGAAAGAAGAAAACATATACTAAGAAATGTGATAAAGCTAGTCAGAAATGGAAGGTTGAAAGAAAATTTTCAAGTAGTAGTAGCGAAGGCGATGGGTTAAAATATGAAGTTAAAGATTCTTACTCAATGGATAATATTTCAGAAAATGAAAAAATCATTCTAAGATTAAGAAATTGCAGCACTGCAATAAATAAAACATCTGATAATGAACAATATAATGTTTGTGAAAAAAATATTGAGAAAGCACTGAAGATTGGTTTCAGTGTAAGATATGCTCTAAATGGACACACGAAACCTGTTTCGTTAGTATCTAAGTACTTTCAAGAAAATGTTAGTATTTCGACCTTTCTTGTGGCGCGTAGGCGGTTGATTTTATAATTCTACTAAAAAATCAATAATTATTGTTCAAGTGCACTCTTAGTTTGAAAATTGTTGATTTGTCTGATTTTACATAGACGTTCAATTTCTTGTGAAGTAATTATAAGGAGATTGGTGGTTATAAGTGTCTTCAGAAAGTTATTTATTACTTTCAAGTTCATTATTTGTACAAAAAGAAAGTTATAACATTGTTGATTACTGTTCAAGTATATGAGATGCTTAAATATATTAATCGTTAAGATGGAAACGATAAGATTTGATGAAGACAATAGATCCAGGTACTTTTAAATCTGATTTTCAACACACATTGGTAGTTACGGTACTTTTTCTGATTGGAAATTAGGTACTGTCCCTGTCATAAATTACTCCGTCCCTTTCAATACAGTGCGTTTATGAAAGGGATAAAATATACATTCTTTTATATGTGAAGATAAATAAATAAGAACGGATTAATGACAATTTGTGCATTTTATTTCAATAGTTCATTATAAATCACTTCTTTTTCAATGCAAACTTCTTCCAAATATTTCATTAGTCACTCACTAGGGCCCCAACATTGAAAATGTTCCTTTCAAGCCACCTCACCCCTACTTTGTCATTTTCCACTTTTCATTGTGGTCTTGCACAAGGATCTGATTTTGTAATTTTATTGATCAATTTATATATGACCAACATTCCTAAAATTTTGTCAAGTATGTTCAGTTATGCTGACGGTATTGCTCCATCAAATTGTCTATTTTGACTGATGATCTCTGAAATTTTTGCTCTATTGATTCCAGCAGCTGAGACTATTATTCCATCTGGCTCTTGTTTTCATGTGAATAAAATTGATTTTTTTTGAATTGTACTATGACAATTCAAAGTAGTACATAAGGTTAACTACAACCCTAGATTTCATACAGTTGTATGTAGTATTGTAGCTCATTTTATTTTGCCCTCCTACTGTTGACAAGGGTTTTCCGAGATTTCTTCTCTGTGCACTATTGAGTCATTCAATTAAATACGTATTGATAACCAGTTTCTCCTCATTTTTCTCAGCTTATAACTTAGATACAGGAGGCTTTTCTTGAGCAAATCCAATAATAGAAAGTTTGGTGCATATGGAATAAAATAAGATATTGAATAAAATTTTTGATGAAAATCACACTTGAGCACTGTATAGCCATCTCGCCAAAACTAAATGATCCAACTCTCGATACGCGTTTCGCTGACAAAGTTAGCAAGATAAGGAGGGAGTAATGCATTGATAATACACACTGTACTATCATTTCCTGATGCTGCTAACTTAGCTGGTGAAACGTGGATCGACTTTTTAGTAATATAACGTTGGTGTTGCCATAACTTTCAGTGATCAACATGAAGCAAAACTAAAGTTTTGTAATACAAAAAACTTTGAATCTTTGCAGGTACATCAAGTATATGATCAAATAGATGACCCTAGGCGGTATGTTATGATGTTTGTCGATCAATGAGGAGCCATAATAAATGAAAGAATATTGTTTCATGATATTTCAAGTTCAGATTCCCTTTTTTCTTTACATTGAGGTGAGCTATTTCGCAAAACAGATTTGAAATACCCTTGAAGGAAGACCCTCATAGCAGTTTTATATAGTTATCAATTTGGCCATGTACTTTGGGTCTTCGATCAATACATCGCTGATGAAATATTTCCTTTACCTATTGACGCACGTTAACTTTATCAACGAATTTAATCTCGTACATCTTGTGAATAACAATCCTCGTTGAAATTTCTGAGAATATTCATTTACAAGTTCTTTTAATTGAAATCTTATCTAGGACGATAATGTTGTTAGCAAAAATATCAAGACCATTATCCATTATTTCCTAGCATTGTTCTGTAAGGATCATTCTCATGAACTATTGAGTGGATTTCATGGCACTCATTCGATCAATTTTTTTCAAAGGCATCACATACATGTTTTATAAACTGAATCATTTTTTTTATTAATTGTACTTTTTTCGTAACTGTATTTTGCTTTCCACATATTAATCATAAGAAAGCTTAAAGAATTATTTCAATAATTCCTACGATAGATAATAGGTTCTGATGGAATCTGATACATGAGTATCAAATCGTGTGCTCAGCTCCTCAGCCTAATAGGAGCAAATCGTATAAGAAAGTTTGTATAGTTGGTGTTAGTTTTTCCTAATCGTTTTTTTTCTGTTTGACGACCTATCTATTATCGGCTAATTCCGCAGTCCTTTAAACAGTTCTCAACCTCATAGGAAGTTCTATGTTCGACTTTGTGTAAATTCTTATGTATGTCCATTGATTTCTAGTCAGTTGTCGAGATTCTTTTTTATTCAAGAGATTATAGTTCTGAAGTGATTCTATTGTCACTTGGAGTGACGGAATAGGATAACCATATCACATCGGAATCAAAGGCAATATTTAAATAAGGTGATCGTTTATAATATTTTTTATAGATTCGTTTAAATTATTCGGGTATTTGCATGTCATAGTCATCATCCTATATTGGTGAGTTGATAACGAATGGTTAATGGTTAGAAATCAGGAGAAAATTCCTTAAATATAACGCATACCAAGTCCGTAACATCGTAAATGAATGGTGTGCTGAAGAGGGGCTCACCATCCATCCAGAAAAAACCATTCTTATACCTTTCACAAGACATAGAAGGTTGAACTTAAAGCCCCCCTTTCTGAATGGACATACTCTGAAATTTTAGGAACAGACTAAGTATCTAGGGTTAACCATAGATCAGAAACTCAACTAGAATTTACACATTGACAAAACTCTTTCCAAGGCTACATCGTGCCTATGGACATGCCGTAGACTCTTCGGAAAGACCTGGGGGCTGCAGCCAAAAATAACCTACTGGTTATACACAGCGGTTATAAGACCCATTGTCACATATGCATCCTAGTATGGTGGACGAAAACATAAAAAATAACTAAGCAAAATAAGCTGCAAAAACTGCAGCGGCTAGCGTGCTTGGGCATAACATGTGCTATGAAAAGCACCCCGACTATTGCCCTGGAGGTAATCCTAAATCTCCCTCCTCTTCCTATAAAATTGAAAAAGGAGGCGTTGATGGCGAGATTACGGGTCCAAGACACAAAAAAAAACTATTACCTGGTGATCTGAAGGGACACCTGGGGATTCTGGGTTACATAGCGCCAGAAATCTTATCACAACCATCGGATATAATACCGCTCAATTTTTATTTTCACACGCCCTTCGAAGTGGTCATAGAAGACCGCTCCAACGTAAAGGGAAAAATAAATCATTTGGACCAAAAATCCTCCAATTGGTACACGGACGGATCAAAAACGATTGATGAAACAGGAGCAGGCATATATGGACCCAAGTACTCTTCATCAGTGCCTCTGGGCTCTACTCCAACAAACATGCAAGCAGAAACACTTGCTGTAAACCCTTGCTGCCAGGAGGGACTACGAAGGAAATTCAAAGAGGCAAAGATTTACATTTTAACGGACATACAGGCAGTGATAAAAGCTCTAAGCTCTTACAGTTATCGGGGCATCTCTGTCTGGGAATGCCGTCAAGCCTTATCCCTTATTTTGCTGAGGGGAACAAACTTTTCCTGTGGTGGGTGCCTGGCCACGAATGCATACAAGGAAATGAAGCCGCTGACGAACTGGCAAAATCAGCTACTGGAATCCCACCCATCGGACCTGAACCGTACTGCGGTCTAAGTAAGCCGTACAGAGGCCAGGAATTGGAATGATGGGATGAATCTAGAAAAAAAGAACACTGAAGGAAAACTCCCGGCCAAAGGCAAGCGAATCTCTCGAGGGTCGAGCTGAGGATCATAACAGGCCTCCTTACTGGACATTGCCAACTGAGATACCATCTCAATAAAATGGGCAAATCGGAAACGGCAACATGCAGAATGTGTAAAGAGGGCGATGAAACTGCCGAATATATTCTTTGCAGTTGCATCGCAACTGTCCGTCAAAGACATATACACTTCGGTAGCGACAAACTAGAGCCGCACGAAGTAAAAGCCAAAGCTCCCAGGGAGATTCTTAATTTTGTGAGGGATTTAGACCTACAGGGAAATGAATAAGAAGGGTTACAAACAAAAGACCAATTTGGTCGCAGTTCGGAAAGGCTTTCAAAGCCAATCGACCCCCACGAATGTAATGTAAGTCTGTTGAATTAGGGGACGCTTCTTACATTAAGGTAAATATGGTCAATAAGAAAAATTGTAAGAATATAAATGGGTCTGTATCATCCTTGAAAACGCATGTAGTAATGAGTATAACACAAATGTTCGGCTTGTACATTGATGTGGATTTTATCAAGAGATATTCATTCCTAGTGAACGTCCCAAAAATTGCAGAACGTAATGAGGAAATACCTTGAAGCTTTTAAAGTGGGTGTCAATTTGCGGAATATTAGGCAGTTATTCTCAATGAAAAGTTTCTCAAAAACACAGCGGAAATAAAAAAAAAACACCAGCCACGAACGAGAGAAATGTAGAACCATGCCCAAAAATTAGGAAAACCACTCTTGATATTCTTTCGAAAGAATATTAGTCTGATAATCATTGAATAAAAAAGTTCTGCAATCTCATGATCAGGTTTTGCTAACATAGCGTTCTGCTTGAAATTATCAAAGAAAACTTTGGCCTTAGCTTAGTGACGTTTTCAATTTTATCATTTTGAAAATGAGTCTTGACAATGGGTTATTATTTCCGTCAAAAACTTAACTGGCATTGAAAAGCGAAAGCTTCATATGAAATTTCATATGGTTTCAACAGTGTGATATTCCGAATTTATATATAGAATAGATATCTCTGAAATGAACCAAAATCAGTAAGAGTTCTCTTGAATCAAATTTATATGAAGATGTTTATTCATTTATTCATTAGCATTCTTATTGAGGTGATAACGGAAGTAATAATTTCAGCAAATTGAATCCAATTTCTGTATATCAGTATCATATTCAATTAAATACATTACGACTCGATACTATTGAAATTATCATTGTGGGCGATGCCGTTCCTGCACCGATTCGATTACACACATGAATGCAGAATTCAAGGGGAGAATCACATTCCTGCAAAGCTTGACTTATTCAGGTATACATAATTCAATTGATAGACAATACGGATGGATAAAATTCTTCCCAAAATCGACGTTTTGATTCAACTTAAATGTAATTTAGCAAAAGCATAAGAGGCTATTTTTTTCCTTATTTTACAACAGAATGAATTTGGTAATAAGACCTGTTCAAGCAATAGGTTTCTGGAATCTATCTGATAAAATTTTAGGTACTTGAAAGACTGGGATGATCTTTCAAAAATTTCTATAATAATGAAGTCAACAGAATATTATATCTTAGTCTATATATTTGATGTATCGATTCTTATGTACACGGTAGTTCGATATTACCTAGAACTGGGAATCCATTAAGATGCTAAGCGAAGCAATTACTTTGGTTTTCGAAAGTAACAAAGTATCTTCCTTACCTTATTTTATATCGTAATAATTAACGAAGAAGTATATTTCCACTACCTCAACATGTAATTTCGAAATTTCCATATTATTAATAAAACAAAACGGTCCTAAGTTAGAGTTTTTACTGTGGTAGGATATAATAAAAACAGGTACTGTGTTTTAAGGAATTTTTCTTAATAATTGCGATTCGTAACGCGTTTCACTACACCGTAGCTTCTTCAGACGAATGAATATACAGAAAAATATAAATGAGAATATATATATATATATATATATATATATATATATATATATATATATATATATATATATATATATATATATATATATATATATATATATATTTATATTTCAATTGTTAGCTAAGAGTATGTGCAGAATAGCCAAGTTAGCTGAAAAGATTAATTTGATTCTCACTTATCTTTAGCTAACCAATTTTGCATTTATTTTTCATATAAATTTATTGACATGCTTTTTGTTGTCCAAATGTAAACTTTCGTCGCAACCATTAATCGTAAAGATACATAATACAATACAACAATGCAATAAGCTCACCGTATTTTGATAATTTTCTAATTGTTCGGAGAAAAGTTTTTGGAGTATTAGCATGAAAACTTTATGTATGATCTCCAAATGGAATTAGTTTTTGTTCCTAATCAGAATTAATAAAGGATAAATCAAAGCTTCATTTATATTCAACTGTGTATTCCTCAGAAGTCTACTTCCGGTATCCATTATATTTATATAGTTATCCATAATTTCAACCTTAATAAAAAATTAGGTGAAGAAGATTATTTCTGAATCGGAACAATAATGTTGAATCCTAAAACCATTTGAAAATCCACAGGAGTCTTACCTTCAAGTTACTGAAACACATCTTAAGTAGTATTGAACAGCTAAATATTTCATGTAAAATATAATATCTGGCCACTATTAAAGTATTTCTTTTCATTAATTATCGTCATTAGAAAATGGCTCACTGAAAACTGAAATTCGCAGTAATCTAAATTTCGTCATAATAATCTGGAATCGAGAGTCCATCCCTCAGTCTGAAATAATGCCTCCCGTTCTTGCATGAAAATATTGACGGAGACTGAGAAAAACAGGATGGAGTAAAAATGTCGTAAAACATCATAAAAATCTGGATCTTTACATACGTCGCCTTTCAAAAAACGCATAATTCCCTCTATAAATGAATTCGAAATATTACTGCAGTTTACGACCCCCTTAAATTGTCTGGGGTCATATCTGATGAGAATTAAGTGGAAAATTATCTTTGAATAGTCCGATGAAGGCCGGATCAGAAATTCAAAGTAGGCCCTGGAAAATATGGAATGAAGAGTTGCGAGTTGCGAAGTCGACAATTGCGGTCGCAATTATATTAAGGGAAAATGGGCTTCGTGCCTACTGCAAGAGTTAAAATTCTAGCTGTTGCTGGTCCCCAATTATAACAAGAAGCAGCCGGGAATTTCAGAATTTTAATCACCATATTACCAAGCAGAATAAACTTTATTTGCGTAAAAAATATTCTTAACGATACCCCGAATATAACTGTGCGGTTTTAGAAATAAGTAGATAGATTACACTCATTTTAGATTATTTAATACTACCAACGCAGTATTTGGACATCATCGTCAGAAATGTTTCAACATATCTTTTTATGTTTATTTTACTGTTTTATCCGTATGTAAATACATACATACATGTATGTATGATCAAGTTAATGACTATTTGATAATTAATTTTTTGTGACCGAAAAAAGTCATTATATCTCTATTGACTTATAACAAAGTATAACATTTTGAAAAATTCTTACTACTTGCCACAAAATACACTAGTTATAAAAATCTAAATTTGAACCTCCCTACCGAAATATTTCAAATTAAATTTTTCTTAAAGAACAAAAATTCGGGATTGTTTTCATTGATTCATTTGACATGAAACTCATAGACAAGAATATGACATAGATCACCAATGCTTTTTTTTTTCATTGCAATCTAGGAAAATAACAATTACATAAATTTTATTTTAGTTTCATATTTCACTGAAAAACCCATCCGTTTTTGATGTTTTGAAATGCAAACACCGGAACGAATCCATAATTTCTAATGTGATTGTCATAGATACACAAAAACAAATCTGTCAATTATAAACCAAGCTGACATTGAATGAGAAATTCAGACAATACCTGAAAACATTATGGTCCTCGTCGAAGATGGTCGAAGTCGTGGAAAAAGTTCTTTCGGTTTACATTAAACTACAATTAGAAGAGCAATTGAAGTTTAGAAGATAGGTCAATAGGACGAAGAATTGGCTCGGGGCCTCCTAAAAAAAACCAGACAGCAGAATGACCGCATTACATATCTACAAACATTGACGTTTGACCTTCGACAAGTGATAATGACTGCAATTTCCAGTGGAGCGGTTAGCCTAAAAATTATGTTCTTCAGCATTAAATCACAAAGTCCATCAAGGGCACCCTGACTTATAGCGCATAATCGAGTACAGTTTGCTACAAAGCGCGAAAACAGGAATATTGAAGATTGCTTCAGAATTCAATTCTCAAGTAGTCCAGGTTTTGCTTTCACTTTAATGATAACTGAGAAAGAATTTAGCGACGAAACGATGAAAGGTATATGTCGAGAATGTACACAGAAAGAGTGAGTTTTGGGGAGAGTTTCGTGATTTTATGGGATGGTATATCGTTCGAAACGAAAACCTTTTTATGCGTTCTTCCTAGAAACTGCTTGAACGAAACACGATACATAAACATTTTAGAGGAAAATGTTCTTTCTGTTATGCCTGTATTTGGTGACGGATTTGAAGTCATGCAGGACACTACTGTCCCATATATCACACAGGTCGTTTCGCAGATCCTCGACGCTATAACTGAACGGTGATGTGGCCATCGCAGAGCCTGAATCTGAATCCAATTGAGCACTTTTGGAATGAGCTTGCGTGACGCGGACTGTAGGACAACCTGGAGATAATCAGTGGAACTTTATGAAAATATAAGACATTAGATTGCAATATTTACGAATTTGTAACATTAGTTTCCTTTATTTTGTTAGTATAGTTTTGTTAAGATTTGGAAATTGTTGCTTTCTTTCTTAATTTTCCGTTACTTTGTTTTGAATGGTTTGAACTTCCGAAGTGAACAGAGAATTTACTGTAGTTCCATTTCAAGACATCAAAAATGGATTGTTAACTTTGTAGCTTTGTGTCTTCACCAATTTTGTGAATGAAATGATGGAATAAGAAAAAATTGAGGAGATAAAAAATAATGGAATTTATCTAGAATGAAACAAAGTGATTGCTACATTCCGTGAGCAAGCTGGAAGTAGGCTGACGAAACCTTTGGCAGATCTACGCCTATGAGATTCAAGGCAAAATAATAAATAAAGAACAATCCCTAATATATTCCCTCATTTCAGAAGTAACTAAGCCATTTTGTTCGAACGGATTGTGGAACATCACAAAGTGAATATTCAGATAATTTTAGGTGAATTGATTTTTTATGGGTAACAGAGAAGTTAAGGTTGATATTCAATATCGAATTTTTTCATTTAATATTCATCTCAAGTTGGGATTTATTTATATGAAAATCATATTCAATGACAGTGAATTGTGTGAATGAAATGTTCCTTCAGCTATTCGACACAATAGTCGAATAGTCTTGTGTTAAAACTATATTGTTCATACAATAATACATGGACACAAGTGCAGTTGTTGTACCTTACCGCTAGTTGGATTTTATTTTAGCACTGCCACATCAGTGATTGGCAATGCATCAGATGGTAGTGTATTTACTATTTTGCATGAACATTTGATCATGATAAAAATTTGATACAAATGGGCACTCCGCTTGCTTACCGTTGATCAAAAACACAACGCATCCACGATTAAAAACGCTGTTTGGATCTGAATCAATTATTTCGATACGGTAGACAATGAATGAAACAAACATTTTGTGCATCGATAATCGTGACAAAGATGTAACTTTCAGCAGTGAATATTATGTAGTGTTATCGGATCGACTGAGAGCAGAAAAAAGTCAAGACAATGCTTCGTGCCACAAGTTGATGGAAACAATAGCCAAATTGAACAAATAGAGCTTTCGAGTGATTGACCACCCAATGTATTTCCCAAAAAAGGCTTCAAGTGATTGCTAGCTTTTTGAAGACTTAGCTTCAATGAAGAAGTAATCATAGAGGTTGAAGCCAAATTTCAAAGCAAAGACAACACGTTCTACAAAAGATACATTGAAACATAAAAGTGCATAGATCCTTGTTGAAGGCAATTTTAATGATGAATAAAATCGAATTTATGTTCTTACTGGTTGTGCTCGGGACTTATTGACTGATAAGCTAGCTACCTCTGTCCTGTATGATACCGGTACATTATCATACTCTTTAACGACCATTGATCACTTCCGCCGCCATGTTTCTACACTATCATCAAGTCTAACCTAATCAAAATATATATGAAGTGAACAATATTGGTATTGGTATATGCATTACCAATATTAAGTTAGAAAAAAAATATGCTGCTATTACAGGAACATTAAAAACCGATTTTCACACCCTACCTGATTTATACATTTTCTATTGCGATATTGCATGTAATAGACGGCTATCCTCTGTTGCTGCTTGACAAAGGTCTATGTATAGTAGGGTGGGCAAAAAATCAGATTTTTTGGAAATTTGATTGTTAGCACCAAAATTATTTTCTTTGTAGAAAAAAAAAATTTTTCGGCATTATCTTAGGCTCACCAAATCCCGTTGAAGTTTGAAAGTTGGTTGAAAATTTTTTGACTAACATATTTTGAGATATTATCACTTCTTCTGGGTGAATTTTGAATTTTATCATATGAATTTTATAGTAAATTCAATTTTCTACAAAACTGGCCTTCTGGGAAAACTGTGAATACAGGGTGCTTCAACGAAAACAGAGGCAATATCTACCAAGATATTCTTTTCTGAAAAAAACGCAAAAATAGACCAATTTTTGTTTCAAGGAGGCCTTTTTTTGGGGTACAATACCCCCTAAGCGGGGGCTGCAATCCTTGAACATTTTGATTAGGGTAGATGAGTCGAGTGATGACTCAAAAGGAAGGTGGTATCTTTGTCTACATTGCCTAGAATGAATATTCATTTTTAATTGAGAACTGTAAAAGATACAGGGTGAGCAACTGAAAGATAGGGAAGACCATTTCCCTTAGACTATTCAAGTTTTAGTGAGGTAAAATGGAACAGATTCATGCTGATCAATGGCAGTCATCATCAAGTACCATCTACATCTCTAATATCAACTCCTGAAGCAGGGGTGACAACCCTTGAAAATTTGGAACAGGGTAGATAGGTTGAGTGATAACTCGGAAGGAAGGTATTATCTTTCTCAGCATTCCCGTGATAGAATTTTCATTTTTGATCGAAAACTGTAGAGGATACAGAGTGAGCCACTGAAACATAGACAAGACAATCGCCCCAAGACTATTGAAGTATTAGTGCGAAAAACTGGAATAGATTCATCTAGATCAAAGATGCAGCCTTTGATCTGGAATTAATCTGTTCCATTTTTTTTTTGCACTAATACTTGAATAGCTCAGGGCGATAGATAGTCTCCTCTATTTTTCAGTAGCTCACTCTGTATCTTCTACAGTTTTCAATCAAAAATGAAAATTCGTTCACGGGGAACAGACAAAGATAATACCTTTCTTTCGAGGTATCACTCGACCCATCTACCCTCTTCCAAATTTTCAAGGGTGGTCACCCGTGTTCTAGGAGTTGAAAGTCGAGATGAGGATGGTCCTTGATGATGACTGCCATTGATCAGCATGGATCTGTTCCATTCTTCTTCACTGAAACTTGAATTGTCTCTGGGAAATCGTCTTCCCTATCTTTCAGTTGCTCACCCTGTATCTTTTACAGTTTCAATTAAAAATAGAAATTCGTTCAAGGCGATGTAGACAAAGATACCGCCTTACTTTTGAGTCATCACTTGAACTATCTTCCGTATACAAAATGTTCAAAGATTGCAACCCGTGCTTAGGGGGTTGATATTTCAGGCAAGTGTTGTACCCAAAAAGATGTCCACCTTGAAACAAAAATTGACCTGTTTTCGCGTTTTGATCAGAAATGAATATCTTGGTAGATATATCCTCTGTTTAAGTTTCGTTGAAGCACCCTGTATATAGTTATCTAGATAATGAAATTTTTATTTTTAGATAATCACATTTCTCATTATATAGTAGCTTCTAATTTGTCCTACAATCACCATGCACTATTGATGAAGACATTGAATGCTTAACTCGCAGCATTTCGAATTTGAGTGGAAATACGTTATCATCTTTTACATCAATGAGTGGAAATAACTTTTCCCAAAAATCAACTTCATCAGCTGAAATCTCCACATATTAACCGAGTTATAGGCAAAAAAGATACTGGTGGTAATCATGATCAGAATAAGATTCAACTTAAAGGAACAGCTCATACTTGTCAAAGATACAACATCAGCAGTCGCGCTACTGCAGCTCTTGAAACCTCAACTTTAATAGATTTTGGATTGATTGCTAAAAATTAATCAAAATTAATTACTGATAAAAATGAGATTGTACGAGAGAAAAAAATACTCAAGCAGTGTTAAAGAAAATTGCAGAAGAAGAAACTGAATTTCAAGGCATTTATTCTGACGGAAGAAAGGATAATACTGTTATTCAAGTAAAATGAGGTTCTAAATATTTTCGGCAAACGGTGAATAAAGAACATATATCTCTCATCAGTGAACCGGAATCAAATTATGTTGAACATGTCACTCCGATATCGGGACAATCTAATGATATTGCTGTAAATTTTTATGAACTTTTATTGAAACAATATCCAGAATATATTAAAAATATTACTGTGATTGGTTGCGATGGAACCGCTGTTGATATCGGATGGAAAGGTGGAATAATTCGACGCCTTGAAGAAAGATTCGATCGTCCCTTTCAATGAGTAATTCGTTTATTGCATTAGAATGAGTTGCCCTTAAGGCATTTGTTTTAATTTTTTGATGGTTCCTCATCTGGCCCTATTTCTCACAAAGAATGTCTTGGAAAAGAACTTTTGCCATGTGAAAAACTACCAATACTTAAGTATAAAAGTATTGAATATGACTAACCATCGGTTCCAGTCTGAACTCAGTAAGGACCGAAAATATTTATTATTAATATCAACAGCAATTAAATCGGGTAAGTGTTCAGATGATTTAGAGCATTGTAACTCTTTTTCTCTATGCCATGCTTGATGGCTAGCAACTGCTAGTAGAATATTGCGACTCTATATTTCCCAAAACTCAGTACTAAATTGATGAAATTAATAACGTTAATTTTGAAAGTTTATGTGTCGGTGTGGTTTTCTATTAAATCTAGGAACAAGATTGGTCTAGACTCACAAAATTTCGTTGAAATCCTAATGAGATCTAGATGTATGCCGGTGAAAGAACAAAAAATTGTTACTGATTGTCTCAAGCGAAACGCTTATTTTAAACATCCCGAAACTTTGCTTCTTTCAATCTTAATGGATGATAGGAAAGAGGTGCGCAAATTTGCTTCAGAAAAAATTATTGAAGCAAGAGAAATTACAGAGTTACCAAACGAACAGAAAGATCATTCCATTCCTCGTTTTCAATTACCAAACCTCCAGCTTCACGTAGATGGTTATACCGGAATGATTGACTATAATCAATATGAAATAATATCTCCTCCTGTTTTAAACAGTACATTCACAGACGAATTAAAACAAATATTAGCAGATAATGATGTTGAACCGAAATTTGCGTGGGCGTTTGAAAAATTTACCGAGTCATACCCAAGCAGTAGAGCGTACAGTCAAACTTGTAACAGAAGCAGCAATTTTTGTTTGTGGTCACGAAGCGAGAGATGGATTTATCTGGTCAACTTTGAACTCTCGTTAAATAAATCCCACCTTTGATTGTAAAATGCAATATAATGTTTAGCTTTCAATATATAAATTTTAAAATCCAAATATAAACATGATTTGATGATAACAAGATTGTTAACGAGTAAATCTTATTTCTTTAATTATAGCATGCCATTCTTGTTGAATAAATCATTTTAAAACCATGATCGGCATAATATCCTATCATAGTAAGTATTTTTAATAAGATGAAAAGTGTTTCTTCCTCGAAAAGTAAAAAATACAGTGAATATTGTCATTTTCTTCATAAAACTGGCGTTCTCTTAGTAACCGTTAACTTTAAATCGACTTTTATCAAGTTCGTTTTGTAGAAAATTAAATTTTCTATAAAACTAATATGATAAAATTTGAAATTCACCCAAAAAACTGATAATATCTCGAAAAATGTATTTTTTTGAAGTAAAATGGCAATTATCTCAGTAGTTATCAACTTTACGTTATTTTAGTATGGGACTTTTTAGTAGAAAATCGAATTTTGATCTAAATAAGTCGGTCAAAAATTCATAACCAATTTTTCACGTCAATGTGATTTATCGAGCCTAAGATATTGATCGAAAAAAAATTTGTTTTTTAAAAATTTTTTCTTTCTACAAAGAAAAATATTTTTCGTATTAATAATCAAAATTCCGAAAAAGCGGATTTTCGGCTCACTCTTATGTATAGGTTGAACAGATTTCGACATTGTAGTCCTTCAGTTTTGTGAAATATTGGGAATAAAGAAAAATAAGTGCCCTTGCCCCAGTTTCTTCTGCGTGAGGCATTCATGACTGCAGACAGATGCAAGCTAACTTTTTCGATTTTGGGTTATCTGCAAATTTTAAAAATTTTCGGATTCCGTAAAGTATCAATATCTTAGTTATCTTTGAAATTATGTGAAAAAAGTTTTGATGTTCGGCAGGCACTATCTTTAGATGCAGTGAACTACGTGCAGAAAGTTTCTTTGTCCATAGGATTTCGAGTTATAATGCAAACTCGTGTTTTTCCTAAATATATATTTTGAATTTGGGAGGCTTTGGCTAGTTAGAATTGCTTTATCAATAATAGAAACAAGTAATGTGTTTCGAGGAATTGGACTGAAAAATTGTGATCGTAACGCGTTTCGCTATACCGTAGCTTCTAAAGACGAATGCTTGTACAGAAATTAAAATAACTATATATATATATATATATAGATATATAGATATATAGAGCAGATATAAGTTCTGCTCTCTATGACATTTCGGAAATTAACTATTAATAAATTATTCAGTGTTTTTTCATCGAGTACAACTCTTTCGTGAATCTTATATCGTTTGTAGTAACGATCGACTATGCCGAATGAAAATTTTCAACCCATATCGGCCTTGACGTTGAATTAGTATGAAGATGCGGATTTATGTGCGGTTTCCAATGTTCAATTTTACGATTGAATATTATCTACAGATGTGAGCTGTATCAGTCTAAATTAATTCTCGGAAAACTGCGAATTTTCTTCAGCCGACACCAAAGTCGGGTTATATCAATTTTTCCATTTTTCTGCATCAAGTACTTCATAGTTTTATTTCCTTAGGTATATTCCACGATCCATGAGGTTTTTCCTCCAACTCATAGAATATACTTTTATGAGGTTGGCGCCTTTCAGGAAAATGATCTAAGAAAGTAGCTTCTGCAGCATCAACAACATAACTATTTTGAATAAAGCATTCAATCATATCAAACCTTCTGAACTTTTCGTATGGCATGGTCACTTCGTTATTACAAGCATTACTATATTCACCTTACAGTTATAACTGTATGAAAAATAAACTGAATAATTTTTTTGAATTGTCATTGCAAGAATTGATTTTCGAACTATTAAATTGAGTGCACAAAACATATTTAGCTATTTCCATCAATCTGTGTAAATTATGTGAATATAGTTACTAGATAAAATTAAAAAGTTTCAAAATTTTCGAATTTCTCATTTAAATACGTCCTCAATCAAAAAATTAAGTGTATATCTGATTTATTTTCAAGAAGGAAAAAAATCTATTCAACAAAATGAAATATGCCATCGTTCCCATTCAGAAACACATTTGCATTATAACTCAGAAATTATTGAATTAAAATAATTTCCGCACATAGTTTGATTCTACAAAAAAGTGCCTGAAGAAGGTCAGAACAATTTTGATATAGCTTCAAAAGAAATCGAGAAATTGATACTGCCAATTGTCTAATTTTCCAGATCAGTCGGAACCTAAAAAAAGCTAGCTTGAATCTGTTAGTAGAAATTAATTCATCACTCAAATGAACAAGGAAGGCGTCTTTTTCTTCTTATAATAATATATGTGAAATATTATGAATAGAGGAAAAAGACGCCTTCCTTGTTCATTTTGAGTGATGAGTTAATTTCTACTAACAGATTTCTGCAGTGCTAAAGAGTCGGAACCTGTCCAGTCTGTACATTCGGTAAAATTTCATGAACTCTTCAGTAACTAAAATCTTCTGTTTCTTTTATTCTATTTTCGTTGATTTTGACATATTAATATTTTTGAATCTTTAAATATAATCTAGTTTTATGTAGTAAATATCGTAAGTTCTACAAGCTTCTGCAATTCCAAATACAACAACCTAGGTATCAAATAAATTTCATCAGGAGTATTATTTAGAAAGTCACTAATCTGTACACTTGAGAAAATCGCTTCGTTCTTGGGTGTGTAACCTTTTCTATTTGAAATATTTTGAAATGTCTACATTATTATTGTTTTGTAATCTACTCCTAATTTTTGTACAATTCGACCACGCTGTCGAGGGTTTTTGTTGTTCCGATAAATAAACCAATAACCGCGTTTCCATAAAATGAGTGATCGTTTTTTCATCTTCTATTCTATTAATCTTGAATAAACTGTTTCGTGAATTTTCCGCGATTTAGTTGGCGATAATACTTGTGATATTAGTTTTGCTGCTTCAACTAATCCCGGTTGAATCAGAGAAACATTTTTTCAAGTTTGCAATTTTTAAATCAAATCACATATTTGATTGCACATATATTAGATTACTTTGAAGGTTTTTTTCATGAGACCTGGCTTAATTGTCGCTCTGAGTGCAACAACAGAGCAGTTCAAAACGTATGACATCCATAAATTTTAGACTTAATGTATTGTCGTGAAATATTTTTCAATTTTAATTCATCAATTTCCAAGTCACAGACGAAAATTGTATATTATACTTAGAAATATATTAGATTGAAGCACTCGGTTTTATGAAAATAGAACCTCGTTCAAAAATTGAATACCTTATCCCATTGTATAGTAAATAGCTGTTCATGATCAATTTGAGCAATAACAGGGTGATCTATGAGCAGAAAAAAAATATTTCATGTGATGATAGCACTTAATTGTATAACATTGCAGACATACCGGCTTCGATTGTGAACGTCTATATTCCGAGTACATAGGCTTTTCGACCGATTTAGAGAAATTATATAATGATCAATAATAAATGGCGAAATCAATTTCAATGAAATTCAATATTTTGTTGAAAAAGAATTTCAAAAATTATTTTTTTTTCGATTGACTCACTGGCTATTCTTCTGAATTTAGTTTTCACCGATTAGATCCACACACCTGATGATAGAACCGATATTTTATCAACGCCTAGTTCTTTCACCAGGTGGGACTACATTTAAAAATAAGCCCCAATCGAGGTTCGATCGGCTGGCATGAATTTGAATTCTCCTCGCCAATCTTAAAATAGCGAAAAGCTGTTTCGGGATCATAACAAACCTCGAGGTGACGATTTGCGTTCAATGACCGAAATATTTCTCGAACTATTTGTGTCTGAGTACAAGCTATCAATCTGTTTCTCTCTTTAACCTCCGATACTTTCCTGGCTTGGAAGACTTATGGCTGGAATAAATCTCCTCAGTGAAAAACGTGTATAGGGATACCAAAGTTATTGATTCCGGAGCAAGAAAAAGTTAAGGGATAATTCAGCCGGTCTATCGAGTTGAATTTCATTTGTTGGTCGAATACGTATCAAAGGGATGTAAATTAGAGCTAGAGTGGAAAGTTTTGCTCGAGATCTTTCGCTAAATTTACGTTTTTTCGGTGAAGTTCTTGACGCGATTTTTAAGTAGGCCAATTCAATCGCGGAGAAAATTTAGGTTCAGAAAGAAATTTTCTCGCAGAAATCGATTGAATGGAATAATTATTTCAGTTCAAATAGATGTTTTGTACCTTAGACCTTCAGTAGGAGCAAATAATCAATGGTACTGTATGATATTTTATAGTTATCCAATTCGACTACGATATATATATATATATATATATATATATATATATATATATATATATATATATATATATATATATATATATATATATATACAAATATTGGACTCGTTTTGCAGAATTTAATTGAATTATACATCGTGAGAGGATAAACTGCTGTTTCGTTCAGTACTCATTAGTATTACACAGCACCCGTTAGTAATGGATAGAAAGAGAAGATCTCGGCGATGAGGCTTCGTTACGTCTATTTTGCATTCTCCGCTCGGAATTTCTTCTTCTCGCCAACCGGATCATATTTAATGTGAGAAATGATGTGGCCTAAATTTTCCATTCTCAATCCTCAACAAATTCTATCCCACTATTTTTTCACTACTAGACAACATTACTCCTACAGTTATGAAGAACATAGCTAATTGTCTTTTCTTCTTATTCACACAAATATATTGATGAATATCAAGGTATTCCACATTGAAAAAAATAATATCCTGGAATCTGAAGGAACTCATGAACATAATGCCATAACTTTATTTAACAGCTTTTCTTGTGAGATATCTCTTCGTAAATATTCTAACTCAAAGTTGAATACAAAACTGATTTGCAAACTGCGATAGCTGTTTCATTCAACGGATTTTGATAAAACCTTATAAATTTCAGAATAGAAAAAATTGCACAAATCAGCATTTTCGTTTTCAAATTGCGAACTATATGCACATATTACCCATTACCTCCTTTTTTAAATGAAGTGAAATTTTCTCTCTATTTGTCACAGCTGAACAGCATAAGTTCAGGTCGTTAGATGGCCCCAGAAACAATAAAATCAATGATTCAATTTATGTCATCCAAATGGCTATTCAATAGTTTTTCCTCAACCAATCCAATGATTAATGTAGGTAGATGTGGATCAATACAAATTGTGGTCGACGTTATAATATCTGATTGTTTTTGATTGCAAGCAGGAGTACCTCAGGGATTCATTCTCTCGCCAACCTTGTTTCTGTTGCAGATAAACGATCTTTTTTCATCTACAGAGAACAATATATTCGGTTTTGCAGACGATTGTACCCTGGTTTCATCTTTCAGTAGTCTGCGGCCGATTACAGCTGCGAAATCCTAGCGTCAGAGATGTCAACAAATTATTAACTTATACTCTGACTCACAAAGGATATCTGAGTGGGGTCAGTTGAACCTGGTGAGCTTCAACGCGAGCAAGACGCAAGCAACTACGTTTTTTAGAAAGGTGTCCGCTACAGAACCTCCTCAAAAGCCAACAAATTGCATCCAAAGATTCGATGCACCTTCTCGGAATAACATTCAACTCCTGGTTTTCCTGGCTTGAACATATATCAGCTATAGCTATGTCAGCATCAGCTAAACATAGTTTTCTTTTCAGAGGCAAGCGATACTTCACGTCATCTTATCTGTTGCTTCTATATAAAGCGCAGATTCGACTTGCTTTGGAATATTATTCCCATGTATGGGGATCTGCGCCCAAACAATCGTTGCAGATGTTGGATACTGTGCAAAAACGTGCTGTGCGCTTCATCTACTACCCGGAGATCACTCGCGATCTCCAACCACTGGCTCTCTGAAGACAAGTTGCTGACCTTTCCCTGTTTTACAGATACTTCCACGGAAGATGCTCCAAAGAGCTGAAAGACCTTGTGCACATGTACTTACTTATCAACATTTATAGTCACCGTATAAGAAACTGAAGATCTTCAGTCTCTAACAGCCACGGCAACATAATCACAATTGAAATATAGGAATTTCGATGGATAAGTAAGACATTTAGAAATAAGATATCTTAAATAGTATGCTACGTGATCAAGTGGTTACGAAGTAATTATATATATATATATATATATATATATATATATATATATATATATATATATATATATATATATATATATATATATATATATATATATGTTAGTTATAGTAGTACTATCATTGAAATGAAAGTGTTCACCTGAATCGGTTACGTTAGATTACTACTACTTTGAATTGAAAATTTATCTTGGTTTTGCCCAGTGTGATATATTTAGCCTTCAGGCCTAACATTTGAACAAACATACGTTTACGAGAACATCTATTATGAGTTAATTCTTCAGTAAATTTTAAAATATAAACGTCTTTCAGAATATGACTAATTCAGTAAATGCTCTCACAATACCTACTGAAAATCTGCAACGATGTAACGTTTTGTAGTCAACTTACTCCCCGAACGTGTGTGTAAGTTCTGGAGAAGGGAATGGCTGCGATCTATTTCATGAAAAATAAGAAACATTTATGGCAAGTATCTATCTGAGATGAATTTCTTCAGAAATTCAGAAATCTATTTAAATATATCTGGTTATGTCATGACCAAAAAGGTATTCAGTAAACTGTACACTGAAGGCAATAATCCTGAAGATGTATTCGGTACCAGCTGAAGTGTGTCGTGTCCTCTCTCCCGTAGGGATGCATTTAATTCCGATGAAACTCCAAACACACTTGAGAGCTAAACTTTCTATTGTCATGACACCAGTTAGATGAGAGCAAATTCCATAAATTGCCCCCCTAATAATAGTGTTTGAAAGTCATAAATTGATACTAAATGAAACCCTAAAACTTTAAAGCTGGACGATCTACATATTTATTGCAGCCATCAATATCGGTATAGATAGCCGACTATGCTATCCTGGAGTAAGGAAATAACAGAATCACGGTACTTTTCCAACAATTCATAGAATCGATTCATCCAAAAGGGACAAATTGTCCATCCGGTTATATCGACGCTCGTATTTTCGAAACTGTCTAACTTGTAAGTCTTGAAAGTTTCCACAAAGTTAAATAGCAGTTCAGGCTATCTCGCAAAGATGCTGCAAAATGTCCTTTGATACTCAATATTTTTGATTCCATTAAACAGTAATGAGATTTCCCATAAATTGATGTTCTTAGAAAATTCATAATTAGAAGTTCTTTGGTAAGTGAAATCAAATAATTATATACCTCCAATATTATGTTGCATTCAGGTTTCATGAAAACCATTGAACATTATCCGTTCTTGTCCTGAAGTTCTGTTTTTTCATGATTATGAAGAGTTGATGGGAGAAATATTGCTCCTTCAGTATTACGGCTGGTTGAATATTGCTCTCTGAAAAAAAGTCTACACAAATACACATATAGCATTAAATTCCGAGTTATATTCAATATTGATATATGATGCCCTTGATTTTATATGGTGGTAGGAAATATTCTCTCGAAATGAACAGACAAACATCATTTCTTAATCATCATCATATATCAATATTGAATATAACTCGGAATTTAATGCTATATGTGTATTTGTGTAGACTTTTTTTCAGAGAGCAATATTCAACCAGCCGTAGAACTGAAGGAGCAATATTTCTCCCATCAACTCTATATTAAGAAATTATGTATATGAGACAAATTTCTTCCGCGAGGAGTCTACATATGTAAACTTGAGACAAGGAGAATTATTCAAAAATCCGTAGGTCAATGCATAATCCCCTTCTGAAATCTAACCTAACCTAACCTAACCTCCTGACAAGAGCTAGTTCCCAAATCTGCCTGCCATGCACGCAGCCACAATAGTGCAACACAGCAGGATGCCGAGAAACGAAATGGCAGACTGCAGTTTCGCCCTTACTAAGAGCTCATCAGTGTCGCATACCGCTTCTCAGCATCCTACCAAGCTACATCAGGGTACCTATCAATTCAGAAAGGACGCTCTTCGTATATATATATATATATATATATATATATATATATATATATATATATATATATATATATATATATATATATATATATATATATATATATATATATATATATATATATATATATATATATATATATATATATATATATATATATATATATATATATATATATATATATATATATATATATATATATATATATATATATATATATATATATATATATATATATATATATATATATATATATATATATATATATATATATATATATATATATATAGATGTTTAAATGTTTGAAATTTTCAACGTTTCCACATCTGTTTGTTATTGTTCGTATCTTTCTCGAAGTCCGGTATGGGTTCGCCGGGCGACTCTCATACGTATGTACGAAGAGCGTCCTTTCTGGAATTGATAGGTACCTGAGTATTCTATTCGATCGTTCATCACTTCACACAAAAAAAAATAATGAATGACTACCATTCAGTGTTACTTTACCAAGGTCCGTACACTGGATTTTTCCGGGGAGAAAGCCTCTGACACTACTCGTTGGTACATTGATGGCATTGTCTGATGATGCTCTAGCTTGTATATATTCTGTTTGATTGATATATTCTCATAACGTCATTGTAATATATAATGATTTCAGGATATGTTTCGATTATAATCATTGCCTGGCCTTGGTAATAATTGCAGGATGGTGGATTTATATTTTTTCATGAAATTCGTTTGATTGCATGAACAGATATATGTGCAGCTATATATATATATATATATATATATATATATATATATATATATATATATATATATATATATATATATATATATATATATATATATATATATATATATATATATATACGTACAGGTGCATCAACGAAAACTAAACAGAGGCTATATCTACCAAGATATTCATTTCTGATTGACTTGAATAGTCTCAGGAAAATAGTCTTCCCTATTTTTCAGTTGCTCAACCTGTTTCTTTCATCTTTCACAGTTTTCAATGAAAAATAGAAATTTCTTCAAGGTGATGTAGACAAAGATACCACCTTTCTTTTGAGTCATCACTCGACCCATATTCCCTATTCAAAATGTTCAAGGATTGCGATCTCCGCTTAGGGGGTTGATATTGCAGGCAAGCTTTGTACCCCAGAAGTAGTCCCCTTTGAAACAAAAATTGACCTGTTTTTGCGTTTTGATCATAAATTTATATCTTGGTAGATATAGCCTCTGTTTCGTTTTCGTTGAAGCACCTTGTATATAAATAATAAGAAATAATGGAGATGAATTTTTCTTCTATTATTTTTTGAGAAATTATTACGTCCATCTATTGTTTTTAAGAAGAATTAGTTTTTTTTTAATTAGAATAATCTCATCAATGACGCAAAGTAATTAGCGCATCCATCAATAAAAAACAACATGGAAACTGAAGGTAAGTGGTTTTGTATAAATCAGTCTTTTAGAAAATTCATGAGTTTAGGGAGTACTTTGTTCAGTACTGCACGTAAAAACTATTGTCAATTTGAAAACTATTTTTTTTCTCTGCATACCCTGAGCCATCGATTATAACATGCTTGATGGTCAAAGGCGCCTGACAATGCTGACAAATGGGTCGCTGTTCTTTCAAAATGAGGTAGCTGTGACTCATATTTTTGTGTCCTATGCGCACCCGGTGTAGAACGACTTGGTCCTTACGCGAGTTTAAGTTATATTACCACGATTCAACACTTGGTTTACACTCGCGGAATTTAGAGGAAGACTGGTTCCATTCATTTTGCCACGCCCTCATCATTAGGTTCTTAAAGTTGTTTTTGAAGACCAAAAACGAGATATTCGACTCAACGATTGAGTCCACCGCACTTATTGCCGCGCGGGCTGCTATATCGGCCTCTTCATTACCTTGGATACCGATGTGTGATGGTATCCACACACATGATACACTTCTTCCTGACGTTTGAATGTTATTCACAGTCTTTAATACTTGTTGCATTAGGTAGTCTTTTGCGAACATATTATCTAGTGACCTTATTGCACTTAGAGAATCTGAAAAAAGTATTGCGGACCGGACGTTGTTTTCCTCTATTTGTTAGACACCCTGTAATATACCATATAGCTCCGTTTTGTAAGTACTTGTATACTTTGGTACTTTGAATTTCGTAACCGATTGACACTGAACGATCGCGGCACCCATCTCGTCATTAATTTTCGATGCGTCCGTGTGTATTCTGTCTCCTGGTAAATCACTGAGAATCGTTTGCAATTCTGTTTTTATGGCATTCGTATTCATGTTGCACCTATTATATTTTGTCAATGTAAGAATGCAGTTTCGTTTGTGGATAGTGCATGGCGGGGGCATGTATTCCTTTATACAAAAATATGATATTGGGAATGAGATTTCGAATAAATTTTTGTATGGCGTTATTATTTCATTGGAAGATGGCCTAGATCGTTATTTTGTGATATAGAGATAACGAAAGCGATTGGATGTGGAAGAAAAAGATGGGTTGTTTGAATTGAGAATAACAGACGATGCATAAGTAAGAGATATATATGCTCTTCTTATTTTTAAGGGGGGGGGGGGTTCTGAAATTTCACATAGTCTATAGGACTTGTGTAGTAAGCACCCAAAACTATTCTTATAGCCGCATTATGCAGGGTGTCTAGAGCTCTGAGAGTAGAGTGAGAGGCTGAGTAGGCAATGGAACCATAGTCAATTTTTGATCTGATGAGTGTTCTATAAACTTCTAACAAACTTGAAGTGTCAGATCCCTATTTTCGATTAGACAAAATTATCAATAGATTCAGGCTTCTATTACTTTTATTATTTTTATGACATTTTCGGTATGTGGTCTGAAAGTCAAGTTTTGACCGTAAATCATAGCCAGGAACCTAATTTGATCGAAAAATTTAAGACTTATTCCAGCAATTTTCAGCAGAGGCGTTGAAAGAGGGGTTGATTTAGTGAAAAGAACACACTTTGTCTTCTCTGCCGAGAACTACTCGGTCATCGACGACCATTCAGATAGTTGGTTCAAATTTTTCTGTAAAGTGCATGATAACAGTGAAACATCTCTTCCTTTCATGAACAGAACAACATAATCGGCGTAGAATCTGCATTTTACCGGCGAAGTAATATGCTGGGATATACTGTTAACAACCAATAGGAAAAAAGTCACACTGATAACAGAACCCTGAGGTATTCCGTTCTCTTGTACGGTGTGATCTGAATATACCCCGTTCACTCGGACTTGAAAAATTCTGTGGTCTAAAAGGTTTTGTATAAACTTCAGCATGTTACCACCAACCTTCCATGAAATGAGTTGGTGATATATCCGGTGTCTCCAAGTTATATTATTTGCACGCTCGATATCTAGAAAAATTCCTAGTTTTGTCAACAAATTGATGCGAAAATATTGGTTTTGTGTTTAAAATATATCAATTTGTTTCCTGCTGTGTGATTTATATAATATCTATGTGAAATACATTCAGAGTTTTTACCAATATTATTCCAATATTGTAGATTACTTTTAGTTTGTTGTACCTTATTATAGTTCTGTTGTCATCGAAACGCGTTACAAATGAAGTAGATAAGTGTAAACCAAATTCGCTTTCCTAAATTTACTCTAGAATAGCATTAAATTTCGAGTTATATCTAATATTGATATATAATGCCCTTGATTCTTCTTGGTGGTAGGAAATATTCTCTGAAATAAATAAATTTATTATGGAAATCATATTTATATTCCTAGAATGAGTGTATTTCCGTTAAACTGATATTATTAAGTACAGAAAATGCGTTTAGAACAGTCCAATTTGTTTTACAGTTTAGAGCGCTTATTCAAATTCGTCTCAATGCTATACTGGAACGAATACGACAGAAATAAAATTTCAACAAACGGTTTTGTGGAACATGTTTAATTAGCCGTTGTGAAAATGCACCTAAATTGAAAACAACTACGGCATGACCAATTCTCAGTAAATGAATTCAATATAAAATGAATAGTTCAACACATAGAGCCTGATTTTAATGAAATCTCATAAGAGAACTTTAAATGGATATTGAAATGTGTTCAGCTAAATGAAAATATATCGATAGAGAGGGGGTGTGACAATCATTGAATCGATGCGATTAACTTTGTATGTCATCATCCATTCGTATTTAACGCTACTGTGAACAACTGTTTAATTTCACAGTATGGTAAAAATGAGACGAGCAATGAGAAATGTGTTGGATTAAATGAATATTCCACATTACAATTTAATCTGCGGAATATGCGAGACAGGTTTTTTCGAATGTGTCATCCGTACCAGGGACTACCGATTTTTCAGCTGCTTTATCACATGCAGTTTAATTTTAGTGGAAGTGCCCATCTCTATAGATTTGGGTGATATGATAGAATACAGTAAAATAGTAATGACAATTAACCTCACTCCTTGACTTCCAGCTCAATGCCGCATACTATTATTTAGCGATTTTCATTAGTATTACTCTCCTTCAACCTCGAACTAAAAGTTATCGAGTAACATTTATTGGAACTCAGCTTCAAGTTGTGATTGTAGGAAAAGTGCACGATACCATCCAGATCCCGACTTACCAACACTCCAGCCTTGGCAACCTGAGCCGGCTAAAAAGAAAAATACAACTGGATATCATCTACAAAAGATTCAACCCTGCAGTGCTGCAGTTGATCATATATATCTGAAGTGTATATCAGAAATAACATTTGCCCCAGTACGGACCCCTAAGGAACCCCAGAGGTCACAGCACTGGAAGCAAATAAATGTTCTTCAATCAACACTAACTATTGACGCTGGCTTAAGTAGGACTGAAAAAAGGAACCGCTAGATCATCAAAACCATAATAATTCAGCTTTGCACATAACAAATTATGATCGATTGTATCGAATGCCTTCGAATAATCCAGCAATACTAATGCTGTGAGAGTCTAGCATCCAGGGATCGAACTGTGATCCACAACGTTAAGCAATGTTTTTCTTGTGCTATGGCCTTTTCTGAATCCCATGTTCGAAATTATCTTGTTCGTTAATATATAGTCGTATAACTGAGCGACAATGACCTTCTCAAGTAACTTAGACATGGCCGGCAAAATACTAACATAGCGAAATCACTATATGACTTCGGAACTCTCATTTTTGCTAGTAGCTGCACCAGAGAAAGCTTCCATTTCTCTGGAAATAGCTGCTTTCAAGACAACGCAAATTATGTGCTATGAGAAAGGCAAGATCACTGGGCAGCATATCTGCAACATTTTAGCAGAAATGAAATTTGCACCAACTGTGTTGGATTTGATTCCAAATAATAGTTTCGAAACTTCTTCTAGGGACTCAAGTTTAAAATGGAACTCAATGACCTCTCTATGTCCATGGGATCTTTAGAATGCTGCTGTAATTTCACAATTATTGGGGGGACTGTACACCGAAGAGAAGTAAGAATTAACCTCAACCGCATTTCTGAGAGGAAAAGGAATTTCATAGATCTTTCTATTTTCGATCTGTAAACTATTGATAGCCTTCCAAACACTTTTAATTTGAGCACATCTGGATTGATATTCCAAATATGCAGCTTTTTCACGACGAACCGCTGAAGTTACAGAATCTCGAAGTTGTCGGTATTGAATGAGAGTATTGATTTTTATCTTTTCCATAACGTGAAAGAGCTTCATATCTGAATTTCATCATTTAACGAACCATTCCAGTCAACCAGGGTGCATATGGCTTACTTATTTTGAAAGTTTTGGAAGGAGCATGTGTATTGAAAAGAGACGAAATCATTTCATTGAAAAATACTAACTTAGCATCGATAATCTCCATACACAAAATCTCATCTCAAGGCATACTACGCAAGTCTTGGTTGAAACCATTCATATCTAGATTCGTGAAATCGCAATAGGTAACAATTCAAGGTTTCATACGAGGCGTAATGAGATTGACTGTGCGCTGAGACGATGGGTCGCTGTGTTTTAGGGGTTAACTGAATGATACAAACACGTGTGTCTATGCAGGTACCTTAATGATTTCATGAAAATGTGATCCTAGAAATAATAATAGACCGTTTCATATTCAATATTCTCGATAGACAAATACAAAAATTAGCTCACCTAGAAATGACCAAGCATCAATACTCCAAACTTTCTTTTATAAGAATGTATGAATTGACAACTTGACGGTTCAGTTCTTATCACACACCACAGCAGAAATAAACTTCTAATTCAATCAAAGAGCATATCATTTAATCTCACACATTGGAAATAGACAAAAAAATAATTAAGCATGGAAGAGAAAGTGACCTCCGAGATCTAGGCAACACACATCACCGATGTTGATATTTCTGATAGTTGGTATCCTGGATTGTTTTAAGGGTTTCAGCACATCTTCCCCCCCTAGCACTGATGTCCTAATCTACGAAAAATTAGGTAGCAGTGGTTTCATTCTGTGCTGTTATATAAGACTTTAAATGTGATGCATGAAATGTTCCACGCTCTTTGCCTGAATGAGGATCGACCAGAAGGTAAGTATGATCATGAATTTGTTTCTCTACTCGGAAAGGACCTTCGAATAACAAAAGGAATTTTTTTATTTCAAGTTTGATCGATGAAGAAGTATTGTTAGCCTTTAACAGCACCAGTTCACCATTTTGAATTTCACGAACTTTCCTCCAGGATTTCGGAATGCTCTTCGAGCAGCTCTACTCTGTAATGTCGCATCAGCCAGAATCAATTTCTCTTCGCAAGAGATGTCTTCAATTTCGCTACCAGATCCTCTAAACCGGTCCGGAAGAAGTCGAAGTTTGTTAGTTCCTAGTTGAAGTTCATTCGGTGAAAATCCAGTCGACTCATGGGTTATACCGTTCAAGATATCAACCAGATGTGGAACTTGGTATGCCCATTTTGAGTGCTGTTCAGAACAATAAGTACGAAAAAGTCGGCCCAGTTCCCGCATCACGCGTTCTGCTGGATTGGCTGAGGGATGACGTACAGAAGTGTATACTAGCCGCATATTTCGATTTTCAATCGTTTTCTTCCAAATTTTGGAGGTAAATTGTGTTCCTCTATCATGAAGAACACGCAAAAAAGGACCATACTTGGGAAGATAATCTTTCGTAATTCGATTCAGCATAGAAACTGAAGTTGCTCTTTTCAGAGGATATAGTACGACAAATTTTGTGTAGAGATTAATAATAACAAGAAGGTATTGTGCACCACCACGACTACGAATCAGAGGTCCATATATATCCATAGCAATTACATCATGCTTCCCTTCAGATACGACATTTCCCTGAGGAGGAGATTGCAAAATAGACACCTTTGCTCTTTGGCAGATGTCACAAGCTTTTACGACTTTCTTTATTTTTCGGTGCATGTTATTCCACCATACTTCACCACGTATATACAGCCATGTCTTGTGTATACCCACATGGCCCAGCGATATATGGTACTCATTTATGAAGGTGGAAATGAGTTCATTCGGAATAACCATTAAGAATTCATTTTGATGCGAACCTCTTTTGAACAAAATTCCTTTGTGTACAACAAATTGCTGAACGGCTTTCTCAGTGTTGTTATTCAGGGCCGTTCGGATTTCTTGAATCTTTCTGTCATTATCTTGAAACGTCTGCATTTTATCCAAAATATTTTGTTGAAACTCTTTCGAGAGCTGTAGGCTCAGAACTTCAAAACACTTATCTTTTGGAGTCGGTAAACGGTTTCCTCCATGTCTTGACAGTGCATCTGCATACAGATTTTCATGTCCGGGTACATGAATGACGCCAAATGAAAATTCTTGCAGAGCTAAGGCCCATCGTGTAATTCTTGGAGACAGGAGACGACAGGTATTTAAATATTTAAGGGCAGAGCAATCAGTGTGCAGAGTGAAATGATTTCCAAGCAAATATACTCTCCACTTTTGAAAAGCAAAGACAACTGCAAGCAGTTCTTTCTCACATGCACCATAATTCTTTTCTCTGTCTAACAGTTTGCGGAAGCACAAGCTATTATTGATTTTTTCCTTTACTATTTGGAAAAGAACTCCGGAAATACCCTCATCACTCGCATCAGTTGCGACACACCACGGTAATTCATAGTCTGGGTGACGTAAAAGCATTTCATTCTGCAACTCGGATTTCAATCCGTTGAATGCACCTTCATGAATGGTTTCCCAATGCCAAGGCGTTTTCTTTTGTAAAAGCTTTGTAAGTGGAGCCGTAAGTTCTGCAAAATGAGGAGTAAACATCCGGTCATACTGACACAACCCAAGAAATCGTTGCAGTTCCTTAGTATTGAGGGTCGTTTATAATCTGCAATCGCTTGTATGCGAGAAGCATCAGGTTTAATACCATCCTGAGTCAGTAGGTAGCCCAAGTACGCTATCTCTGTCCTGAAAAGCTACATTTTTCAAGCTTCAATGTTAGTCCTGCATCTAGAAGTCTTTGAAAACCATCTCCAAATGTATGATGTGTTCTTCAACACTATTTGATATAACCAGCAGATCATCAACATAATCCACTACAAACTCCTTAAATGTAGGACCTAAAACAGTATCCATGCATCTCGTAAATGAACCGGTGGCATTTTGAGACCAAATGGCAGAGTGCAGAATTGATAAGTTTTGTCCCTACCATAAAACCAGTATACTTCCTATCCTCTTTTCTGATAGGACATTGCCAATAGCCATGCGTGAGATCAAGGCTACTCATAACTTTTCTACCTGAGAAAAGTTTTATTATTACGTGAATAGGCTTCGGTAGTTCAAAATCACTTTCCATGACCTTGTTCAGATGACGTGCATCCAAACAGACTCTAACACTACCATCCTTCTTCAGCGTTGTCATTAAAGGCGATATATATTTCGGTGCTGCTCGTTCAATAACTTTCCACTCCAGCATCTGTTGAATCGCTTCCTCTACAGCATCTCGGTGCGCAACGGGTATAGGATAAGGTTTGATAAAGAATTCGAAGTGTCTTTCAAAGTGATAGTGTGAAGATATTCACTGGTCCGACCTGGTATTGATGAGAATACCTTTCTGTATTTTTCCAAAACGGACAAAATTTTTCTCTTTCGTGGTTTGACAAAGCACATTCATTTAATGCTTTCTCAAAATCAATCAAGGAATTTTTATCACTCGATAATAATGTTTTAATAGCTGGACCTTTATTGGTGATTGCACATACTCGAATAGATTCTTGTGCAGCAAAATTATGGTCTACTAGAATTTCCGGAATATCGATTGAAATATCTTGATTTCTAAGAGTCACTCTGTATTGTGAAAAATCAATAATCGCATTATAAAACGAAGAAAATCTGAGCCAATGATGACAGGATATGTTAAATTATGCACAATCAGAAATTCAAAATGTAATTCATAATCATGAACTTTCAATTTCAGGAATGCTTGCAAAGACACTCTCTGAAATTTCGTTCGAAATGCCCCTATTATTTTAACACCTGTGACAGGGAAATGCGGAATCATATGATTCATCGTATTCAATCGATTCCACACATCCAACGAGATTGCACATATTTTACTGCCGCTATCGACAAGTGCAGCAAAGACAAATCCATATAAATTAATTGAAATAAGTGGACAACGATATTCTGGTAGCACATGATCATAATCACATTCTTCATTCAATAAATCAGTTAAAGGATTATTTGCAATATTTTTGTTCAGGCACTTTTTTGTCCCCACATCTGTTTGCGGATGTGAGGAACTTATTCGTTTCCTGATTCATTTCAGAATCATCACATTCAATGCTTGAAATATTTTTTACTCGATCAGAGAAGTTTTTCGTCCCGAAATTGGGATTGTTTTTCATCGGCGATGACGATGTGTTGAATGATCGATTCTGAAATGATTTCCTTTGGTCATAATGTGATGAATTTTTTGCGCTTGATTCATTCTTAAAATAATGATCCGCTTGTCTTAACCTAGACACTGCCTGAGATAAGGATGTACACTCCATAAGTGTACAGGCTACACTAGGGGGAAAATGTGGTGCTATCATTTCAATTATTTCACCTGTCGTGTAGGGAGGTTGAAGGTGTTTTGTCATAGAGACCCAAAATTGAAATGATCAACAAATAGTCCTGATTTATATTGATCACATTCCAGCCGATCTTTGATTCTCCTTTGTTTCTTCAAATTCCAAAATTGTTCAATGAACTCAACTTTAAAGTCATTATATTCATGAAACAAATGAGAAAAAGCATCCCACCATATCTTAGCAGAATTTTTGAACGCTCTACTTAGTATTATCTTCAGACTGTCAAATTTTACTTTATTTATCTCAATACTACTCTCTAAAACTGTAGAAAATCTAATGGTTGTAAGTCACCTTCGCCGTCAAAATTAGGAATAATTTTACTTATATCTACCAGTGAGAATGACTGGAATTCATTTGAGATATGACATGACTGTAAATTGCGTGATAGTTGGTCTATATTGTTACTTGGTACACCCTGTACATTTGAGTTTACAACATTTCTCTCCTTAACAATAAGAGCATTATTTTGTACTTTATTCAGTGTATCACATACAACATTTGATATTAGTTTAACTAAATTCACGTCTAAATTACTTGTTGTTTGTTGGGGAAGACAACCCATATTTTCAATTGGTGCATTATTAAAATTTGGTGGCGGAATGGAAAAATTAATACCACCTTTTCTAATATTTTGTTCACCTAAGATTGTATTAGAACAATTTTCAATTGACTTTTCAGTAAATAAAAATTTGATTCACTTCTATTCTTGTCAGTATAGTTGCGTTGAAAATTAATAAATGATGAATTTTCATTTGAACCATTATCTTGAATGGACGACACTTTCTCAGGACGAATTGAAACATTTGTTTTCATCAACGGTAGACCAAGATAGTTTCTGATGTTAGGCGCTGATATCTGATATTGACGCAGGTTTGGTTGATGTGGGGAGGTGGTGTAGTAAAATGTTTGTTGCTGTTTCGTTTTGAAATATTCTTTTGGGATAGCCCCTTATTTCCAGGATTACTGACGTCATGACTGATCATTGAATGGGTTGAAATTGGAGTATTCCTACCTTGATTCATCCGTTCACCTGATTTTTCTCCCTCATTCGTGCTTCCATCAATGACAACGGTTCGACGGCTCGATCGCAGGTTATACGGTGTACGATTTTGTTCACTCATTTTCAGTTTCAGATTCACACACAAATTTTTCAATTCAGCCCCACGTTGGGCGCCAAGGATGCGCTGAGACGATGGGTCGCTGTGTTTTAGGGGTTAACTGAATGATACAAACACGTGTGTCAATGCAGGTACCTTAATGATTTCATGAAAATGTGATCCTAGAAATAATAATAGACCGTTTCATATTCAATATTCTCGATAGACAAATACAAAAATTAGCTCACCTAGAAATGACCAAGCATCAATACTCCAAACTTTCTTTTATAAGAATGTATGAAATGACAACTTGACGGTTCAGTTCTTATCACACACCACAGCAGAAATAAACTTCTAATTCAATCAAAGAGCATATCATTTAATCTCACACATTGGAAATAGACAAAAAAATAATTAAGCATGGAAGAGAAAGTGACCTCCGAGATCTAGGCAACACACATCACCGATGTTGATATTTCTGATAGTTGGTATCCTGGATTGTTTTAAGGGTTTCAGCACAACTGTACAATAAACCAACTCATGGTCCGAAGTGGGATTGTCGAGAAAATTAGATCAATTGTCGATTCAGAGGTTTCAGTTATTCTAGTGGACTCAGTTACCCGTTGTTCAAAACAATAAAAATCCGTGCACTTAGATAAGTTATTTTGATGCAGCTGATCTACGTTAAAATCACCAATTAAAAAAATATTAGAATATCGGGGTGATATGAAAGAAAAAACATCATCGAAGTAATCCATGAAACCGCCAATAGGATTAGGAAAGTCAGCAGTCGATTTCGGTGTTCTGTGAATGAGGATAGTCTCTGAACCCAATTTCAATTCTATGAAAATATGTTCTACCGGACGTATACTGTCGAAATCCATAAAAACTCTTTTGACATGAAGATCTTCCCTAAAATGAATCGCAACTCCACCTCCACCCATGCCATGTCTATTCGGACAAATGAATTTATAACCATCAATTTGCAAAGGATTCAAAGGTGTATTCTCGTTAAGCCACATCTCCGAGAGACATACAATATCATATCCATCCGACAGAATTAATTCTCTGATTATATCGAATTGAGATGTGAGAGATCTTACATTTTAATGTGCAATATTCAACAATCTACCAGTTGTACTATTCATAACTTATTCTAGACTTATACGGCTTCACAACATAAGGGCAAATTACATCATTGTCTCTATGATCAACATTAAAAACCGTCTTCATTTTAGAATTTAGTTCGTTACAATTTGCACAACAAACAGTCGGTGACTCACAATATTTCTTTTCATGACGTTCAGAACGGTGCGGACAGGTAGGAGCATCAACTTTAGAATCCCTCTTCAAATGACCGAACTTCCAACACCCATGAAACCCAAAGAAATCCATTTTCCATACTTCTTTAGAATACTGGTGGAGGACACTCCAATATAATATTGAAAATATTATTTTTGAGCTCAGTGATAAATTTTATATCGTCTGAGTTTAGTTCGATGTTATTGCCACGCTTAATATCATCACATTTGCGTTCATTGATCCCAGTTTTTTTTTAGATTTCACAATTGTTTCTACCTGAGTGTTTGAAATGCTCCGATCATATGAGAGCACCATTAGCGTGACCAATTTATCAGAAGGAACAATAATATTATTGACAGTTTTTGTCTTAGACGCAGCGGCATATGATAAACCTCCTTTATCATCGGTGGAATTTGTCCTTCAAGAGTTCATTTGAAAACTCCAATTCAGATTCAATTTGATACATTATACTGGAAAGTATATAAAAATCATATACATTCTCAGATAATTTCATTTTTATGGTGCTGAATCCATTATCCTTAACTTACATTATTTTACAAAATACAGTAAATACGTATTGTCAAAAAAGTACCGGGAAACGGTCAATAACGGACAGAATATTTGTTATTCGTCCTGATTTATTCTTCGAACGCTTTTTCCAGTTCTCGCCGAGAATTCCCTTTTATATCGTTTATCGATTCGAAACGGTTACCTTGAAGTGGTAATTTGAGATCTGGAAAAATCAATCATCTCCGAGAGACAAAGCCGATCTCTTTGCTCCCTTGTTCTCAAAGAATTCGGTGCTTGATTCATCTAACGCAATGCCACCGAACATTTCACTTACAAATTCTTCCATGGCAGAAATCAAGTTCCAAGTCCGCACTGTGAGACGGGCTCTCGATCAGCTGAACTGCAAGAAGGCAGTTGGTCTGGCCGAAATACCGACAATCGTCCTGAGAAAGTATGCTCCCGAACTGGCACCCATTCTTAACCGTCTGTTTTAAATTTCTCGTGAAAGCCAGACTCTTCCGAGCAGCTGGAAAATAGCTAGAATTTAACCGATTCCTAAGAAAGGAAAGAAGTCCGTATCTCCAAACTACCGCCCTGTTGCACTTCTTCCCAGTGAGTCCAAAGTGACGGAGAGAGTCATAAGTGATGAACTCATCAAATATCTTGGGTTGAAGGGAACTATTAACGACCGTCAGTATGGTTTTCGCAGGCAAAGATCGACAGGAAATCTGCTCGCCTACGTCACTCATATTTGTGCATCGAAAATGGAATAACATGAGGAATCTAGAGCAGTAGCCCTAAAGTGTAAAGTTTCAAAAGTCTTCAATAGGGTTAGGCTTGCAGCCTCGTTGAATAAACTTGCTGCATATGGACATTCTGAAAAATTTGCGGCGTTAGATAAGTAGCTTTCTTTCGAATAGATCAATACACGTAGGAAAGTAGGAGAACCTCAGGGATCCATTCTTTCGCCAACCTTATTTCTGTTGCCGATAAACGATCTTCTGTCATCTACTGAGTACAAGATCTTTGGTTTTGCAGACGATGAACCCTGGATTCGTCTTTCAGTAGTCTGCAGCCAATTTACAGCTGCGGTATCGCATCGTCAGAGATGACAACAAATTAATAACTTGAACTCTGACTTGCAGAGAATATCTGAGTGAGGTAAGTTGAACCTGGTGAGCTTCATCGTTAGCAAGACGCAAGCAGTTAAGTTTTCTAGAAAGGTCCTCGCTGGAGAAACTCCTCTTATAATGCAAGGCAAACAAACTGCATTCCAAGATTCGATACACCTTCTTGGAATAACGAATAACTCCAAGTTATGCTGGCATGAACGTGTATCAGCAATAGCTAAGTCGGCATCAGCTACAATTAGTTTTATTTTCAGAGCCAAGCGATACTTCTCGTCCTCTTAGCTGTTTCTTATATATAAGACGCATATTCGACCTGCTTTGGAATATTCTTCCCATCTGTTGGGATATGTGCCCAAAAATTCGTTGCGGAAGTTGGATAGTGTGCAAAACCGGGCTGTGTGTCTCATCGACCACACGGAGATAACCCGCGATCTCCAACCGCTGGCTCTTAGAAGACAAGTAGCTGACCTTTCTCTGTTTTACAGATACATCCACGGAAAATGCTCCAAGGAGCTGAAAGACCTCGTTCAGGGAATACTCGTGTTTTGCCGCAACACTAGGCTGGCAAGGATTTTTCAACATATGGCGTTACATTTAACGACCCTTCGAACCTCTGTCTATGAGAATTTCTTCGTTTATGGAGCCAGTGAGCTGTGTAAATTGCTTCCGTCCAACATGTTCCCAACATGAATAAGAGGACAGAAAAAAATTTCTATATTTTTTGAGATTCTGTCAGAAATTCATCCACAATCATAGCCTTATCGTGATTCAAAATTCATGAGTGTTCTTTCCAAAAATTTTCGACGACTCGACTTTCAAAAGCCACATCACGCTCTAGTAATATTCTTTTTCTACCGTCTGACCTTCTGGCGAAAATTCCGAGTGCACAACAACGCGATAATCAATAGTCAGCATTAACTTGAATTTTGATCAGCGGTTTTTTCAATTTCGGTTCAGCGGAAAGGAGCCATTGCAAAGATTGTTGCCTGTTTTGCATGTCAGACTCATGAACTCATGCCTCAGCACCAGCTGAAATGCGTCTTTATGAATTTGGGGTCGGAATAAACTCGCTTCAGCATGTCTTTAGCGACCTTAACGCGATTGAATTTTCGAAGAAAATTGCTAGTCGAGCAGAGAAGCGTTTCATGCCCAAACGATCATTCCAAATGTTACAAATTGATTCTTGAGATTGCCCATATCTTTCAAACTTCTTCACTGAAATTATGGACATACTTTCTCATCATTTGGAACCGCAAACGCAAATATATCAATCCATTTCTGCCAAGCTACAACTTCTCGTCGTGTAAATATTCTTTGCAACAGATTCAATTCAGCAGCATTTCAGTGGTGATGAAATTGTATTCACAAATATTCATGACGTCGCACAGTCGCCATAAGTATGCCACAATATACATACGAGCATGAAAAACATCAAACTAAACACCGATGTCGTGGAATTCGTGGTTTTTTCCTAGGTACTAGATGCTTTCGATTGTAGCCTTTCAAAAACAGAAAAAGGTTATTTTTCTTTAAGCGTGCAAATGATCTGTGATGCTGAACCAAATATTAAAAATATTAATGTTCATGCCCGTTGGTCAGGATCAGTTGACGATAGTAGCATTTTCAATTACTCGCCAATATAGGCTGATTGGTATGGTGTTTTGAAGAGACGATTTCATTGTTTATCTAACGGACTCGACATTTGGTAAAAGATCAATATGACCCCATAAAATTGCTAAAATTTGGGCCACAGTGTCATCCAATTTGGGCCTATAATAATCCATCCTAGTTTTCTGAAGCTCTATTTTATCTTCATTTGCTGCCATTTTGCAAGCAGGTATATTTATTTGCGTTAAAATCTTCAAAATTATTTGTAGAGGAATAGGGCAATATCAAATCATTGTTGCGTGCTCCTAAAGCAACATCTTTTCTCGTTCTACTACTTAAATCTGCATAAACCATGCGAAGATGCTTGAAATTATCTGCTCCCGCAATGAATTCTTCAGCTATCTTTCTTTTTATCAATTATTGGGCAAGAGGTACTCTTGTATTCAATAATATTCTTGTATAAAAGGAAAAGTGAAGGAATAGATGAGCACTAAGAATTGAGCGGAAATGAAAAAAAAATGGAAGTGGATTCATGAAAAATTGGCCAATGCTTAGATTATAAGTGGCAGTTTCTTCAATAACGAAAAATAAGCAGAAATGAATATGATAAACTCATAGAAATATACCTTCCTTTGTGCAATACTAACCAAATTTTGCTTCTCTTTCAGAGTGAGATTTGTGGATCTTCTTCCTGAACTCATTTTCTTTGGAATTAAGAACATAGTTTCAAGACTGATAACCACAAACAACCGTTTTGTCCTTTCAGTCTTCCATTTCCACATTTCGACAGAAACTAGAATTTGAAGTTTTGGAACGACACCTAAGTGACATTACCATTTTGTAATCAAATAATAGTACCAAACTCATGTTGGTGAAAGTCAATTGAGATCTATGTCAACTCTCTTTATATCTCTTTATATTTCAGGTTAGCTGACAGAAATGAACAAAGCTTCATACAACCCAACTGAAACTGATTCAATAATACCTCCTTTCTATGGTAGATTCGTGATCGACTGACATAGAAATTAACATCGCTTTATACAATTGTGACATGCTGTATGTATTTATATTCTTATATATGCCTTATTTTTGTAGTACTACAAACAAGAAGGACCAGGAATATTTGCAATATTCATTGGATGAAAGTAGTATATTGAAGATGTAAATAACAAAAGCGGTTCTTACGATGAATATATGCCTAATAACGTAGCAGAAAATTAAAATTCAATTGTAAAATTGAGCAGAATGTGAAATTCGGTTGAAGAATATTCAGACGAAAAAATGATGAGGGGGCCAAAACAGTTTCGAAGGCTGTTGATACCAATATTTTAGCAAGTGGATTATTTGATAAAAAAAAGGCTTGTCATTTGACTAGTCATGTGGCTCTACCAAACCCAAAAGCGCGAAGTCAACGGAAAAAAATTATCCGAACACAAAGTTTTCCATTTCAATCTTCTCGATCAATATCAGAAACAGAAAAATTTGCATTTTCTACTGATCAAATATTTGCTATAATTTACTAACTGGAAAGCAGCTAGAATATACAATGCAATAAACGCCTAAAAGCTTTCAACATTGCACGAGTTCAGAGCTTATATAGGAATATTGTTAACGGCTGGTTTGCATCCTTCTAATATTCAAGAACCTTGCCTGAGCGAGATGAACAGAGGAAACCTGACCAAACAGATATTTAAAGTCATTCGCCTTTCAATTTCAAGATAATAAATACCTATTGTAGTAAAGCGAATAATTATGGAATATTTTTGCTAAATGATTAAACAATTGAAAAAAAAACCATATGCTTATGTACTTAAAAATATAAGGAATTAAAATATGTTTAGGAAATTATCATCCCATTTTCAAGAAAACAGAGCGAATTGAAATATTACAATGCTTGTACATAAGAAACATTTGAGAAAAATGGGGACTAGCAGAAATCAACTAAGTCGTTACTTATAGTAAGATTGTTTGGAAGATCATGGAATTTCTTCGAACCTGATTGCACAATTTGGATTTTATGAATCCTAAGAAACGATTTTTGTTTATAAGATATTTCGAAAAAAACTGATGATTTATAATGAATTATTTACTTTTATGCTAGCCTACTTGACTTGATAAGGTGTAAAAAGCGGTTTATATGGAATAAATTGAAATAATTGCTATGCCTTTTCATAAAGGTCAAACTGATATTTCCAATTTCAGGGTATACAAGCATCATGTGAATCAATAATTCATAATAAATTCACAAATATTTGATCAGGAAATTGTCCAAACGAAATTCATTTATTATATTTCACGAAAACCCAAATTTCGCATTCATGTAACTAATGCAAGTAATTGGATCTTTCAATATTCCTAGAACTTTCTCACAAACAGAATCTATCTACAACAAAACACCAGCTTGATTTCCGTTTTTCTCTACTTCTGTCTTTCCTCTCTCATTACATTGTGTTTCCTCGTTATTTTTTGTTCATTGGGTTATGTGAAACTTATGCCAAATGCTTTTCTCTAATTGTTTGAATATTTTCAATTTTTATTTCAATAAATTCACACAAAGATGCTCGTACTTCGGAACACCAATTTCTCCCTGAGGTAGAGAAATATTTTCATGTTGAATTCTAGTCGCAATGCTTACAAGAGATGTCGGAAGAAAATTTGGATAAATATTCAAAACAACCGAATAAAATGTTTTTCATTTCAGTCATTTGGGCACTCGAATCAAAAAATATCATCACAGATATTTCTCACCGTTATATAATGAGTTTTCGAGAAGAAAATGTGCTCCAACTATCTATCGAAATGTGACTACTGAATCACGAAAATAATATTGTTATAAAAAGTGTATATATTTCAAAATATTTTCTAATTCTTCCAATTTCAAAAAATTGTTTTTTTGAGGTTTGCGATGGCCTTTATTTACAGAAAGGAGCAAGTTACGAAACGTCAATATTTGAGCAAAACGGCAAAACAAAATTTCGTTTTTCGACAGTTTCTTTCATATATCTAAAAATGATGCATCGCTCTATATAAATACATGTATAGATCTTTCAACCTCAAAAAACATGTTACATAAAAATTGTCAGTGGAACCTTTAGTTTCCTCTTCAATTAGCGAAAAACATCCTCTTCAAAATTATGAATTTGCTAGTTTATGCTAAAATGATAATCCTCAGAAATAAGACCTTTTTTCTTCAATACGTCCTACTTCTATCCTGTTTAGAATTTTCGGAGATACATCTTCAGCGATCTGCCCAACTCGCAAAGGAAGAACCACTTTCTTATCATATAGAAGATTGTCATTCCTCGAGCATTTTAATTGGATTGAGAGTCTAGCACTGAATGAAAAGCGATGGGCGCGCTTCAATCTGGTCGTAAGAAATCCTCATGTCAAGATGAAATTTCACAAATGCACAAACGAAGATTAGATCACGGTAATATTCTCATACATAAAAAATGAATCTAATGTACTGAAGTCAAAAGAAAGGGAGGGAATGTATAGGAATGAATAAAAAGTCTATGTAGGAGTAAACATCTGTAATAAGAGAAAGCGATCATCACAAACTAATTGAACACAAATCAATAGCACTGTCGTTATATTCAATTTTAGGAAGTGTCATGGTCAAAAAAATAATTATGGGAAACTACTGCGTTTTATATAACCAATATCGGTAGTGGATTCAGAAGAGTGCGGTTAATCAACACTTAGAGTTCCATGTAACTAAGAAATGGACAAAATTATAAAAAAGGAGAAGGGGTTCGTTTGGAATTACTCTTTGTACGATTTAAAGAGGTACTAAAGAGCTGGTCGTCACTACGTGAACATGCATCAACAAATTAGATCCGCAATAGAATATATTAGAGCGACCTATACGTCTCACGTTCGAAGCAAGCTTACAGATTTGATGAACAGAACAATGCATCCTAACAAAATAAAACGATTCAGTAGTTTACAGGCAACATTCAGTGAGTGAGAAGAAGCTGAAGCCTCTCAATTCAGTCAAAGCAACCAATTTCTCTGCAGATCGTGTGGCTCATAATATTAGAGCAAGGATTTCGATCTCATCAAAAAAATACCACCTGCAAAGAACAATTGAAAGAAAAGGAATAATCGGCCTCGTTAAGTACGTGCATCTTAGATGAATTCATTCTATGATGCTAAGACAAATTGTAGCTAGTAAAGAAACGAGTTCTGCTTTAATTTTTGTACCATCTACTGTTATAGATATGGGGAGACATCAGCTAATTCATACCACGGTAATATAATTATCTTCAATAATGAAAACAAGTAATGTGTTTCTGGAATTTTACTTAATAATTATGATTCGTAACGCGTTTCATTACACCGTAGCTTCTTTAGAGGAATGAATGTACAGAAAATTAGAATGAGAATATAAATATAAATGTTCTTAAGTAATTAAAAGCTTATTGGGTTGATTCTTCTCAAGTGGTTATTTATGACAGGTATATCCAATAAAACTAAGGAATAGATTGCTCCCCAAAGAGATTCAATAGAGGTGAAGGGCTTAAATCGACTTGTTCATTGATGAGTCTACTTGAGTGTTTGTTTTTGTTGATTTTTAATGTTTCCCAAAGATCTACCTTCCAATATTTATTATCTGTATGCGAAATTTCAAACTGTTGGTCGAAAGAGTGATTATTTTCTAAGAGATGATTCGCGTAATTTGAATCTGATTTTTTATTTGAAAAACTGCGTTTATGTTTCGATATTCTTATATGAAAATTTCTATGTATTCTACCAATGTAGAAATTATCACAGTCATTGCAATTCAATCTATAAACATCTGATTTATTGTTTTTTCCTGATTTAGTTTTATTATTTCTTATATAATATTTTAGCCAAAAATCAAACAGCAAAAATCATCAAAGAAGACTTTTCGAAATTATTACCTCATTGCACTTCCGACTAAAAGATAATGAAAATAATTTGTGAAAATAGTACCAAGAACGATTTAGTATTCACTTAAGCTGATAAAGGTAACACCGTCATCGCGATTTGTAAAACCGATTATATTTAAAACATTGAAGAATTCTTAACAGCCGGAAACTATATAACATCAACTAAGGATCCTACCGCAAAATTTAAAAAAAACGGCTAAAAACATAATTTTGACAGCAAAATCATCATTTACAGACCACGAAAATTATAAATTCATTACCTCCAATCCACAATCCCCCGAATTATATTCGTTGATAAAACTTCATAAACCTAATAACCCTATTAGATCTGTTGTTTCTTATGTAACAGCACCTTCTTTCAAACTTTCAAAATTTCTTATCGACTTGCTAATAAAACTTTGCAATTTCAAATCCAAATTTTGGGACAAAAATTCATACGAACCAATTGCCAATATCAAAGATACTATTATACCACCTAATTCCAAATTATTTCTTTCGATGTTGAGAATCTATTTCCCAACATTCCTCCGAAAGATATGTACTACTTAGTTAAAGAATTATTAGAAAAGAATCATGTCAATACTATCATTAAATCAGATATTCTTTCATTATTACAAATTTGTTTAGATCAAAGTTATTTAAATTTCAATAACAAATATTATACTATTGAAGACGGCTTGATTATGGGCAATCCGTTAAGTCCTTTGTTAGCAGAAATATTCATGAATAATTCAGAGAAATTAATTCATAATCATCCACTCAATAAATATTGTTTGTTTATACTGGTATCGCTATGTAGACGATATCATTATTTGCTTCACAGGAACAGATAGACAGTTGAAAATTTTCGAAAATCATATAAATTCATTACATCCGCAAATTGGATTCACAACTGAAATAGAAAGCAATAATTCGATAAAAGTCTAAGACGAAACAATTTTGAATGAAAATGGAAAACATGTTTTCGCAATTTACCATAAGCCGTCACATACAGATATTATAATACATAACTCGTGTCATCCGTATCTACATAAAATGTCAGCATTCAATAGTTTTATTCATAGATTGATTAACATCCCGTTATCACCAGAAATTTCAACAAAGAATTAAATTTGATTAAACAAATAGCCAAAAATAATGGTTACAATCCCAAACTAATAAATAATATTTTAAAGAAAAACAAAGTAGAATCGCATTGAATGAAGCTTACCCTGTCGATAAATTGAAACAAAAATTCAACACCTCAACCTACGTTGGCATTACAAGTGAGAAACTGAAATCATTCTTGAGTAGCAATAATTTCAACATAGCTTTCCAAACTAATAATAATGTAGGCAAATATATAAAAATAATAAAACCAATTCAGGTAATAACAATAAATCAGGTGTTTAAAGATTGAATTGCAATGACTGTGATAATTTCTACATTGGTAGAGCACATAGAAATTTTAATATTAGAATATCGGAACATAAACGCAGTTTTTCAAATAAAAATCAGATTCAAATTACGCGAATCATGTCTTAGAAAATAATCACTTTTCGACCCACAATTTGAAATTTTGCATACAAATAGTAAATATTGGAAGGTAGATCTTTGAGAAACTTTAGAAATCAATAAATACAAACACTCAAGTAGACTCATCAATGAACAAGTCAATTTAAGCCCTTCACCTCTATTAAATCTTTTCGGGGAGCAATCTATTCCTTAATTTTATTGGATATATTTGTCAAAGATAACCACTTAAGAAGAAACAACCTAATAAGCTTTTAATTAGTCAAGATTATTTATATTTATATTTTCTGTACATTCATCCGTCTGAAGAAGCTACGGTGTAGTGAAACGCGTTACGAATGGCAATTATTAGGTTAAATTCCTTAAAAAAAGTACTTGTTTTTATTATTGATAATGGAATATTACCAAGTAAAAGCCTCCCAAATTCAAATATAAAAAAGTGCCTTAAATAAAGGAAAAATAAATTGCTGCAAGAAAAACAATTCACTAACCTAAGGCACGTAACACATTATGAGTTCATCATGCGTTAGAGAGCTGCGACTGTGAGTAGGCGAGTAGGTCCACGTTAGCTAGCGCACATGTTGTCTTGAAACAATACACTCATACCAACTCGTCGTGAGGCGCCACTTTGGTCCAAGAACCGGATGCTTCTTTCATAGCTGCAGTGGTGGTGGGTGAATTCTGCTGTCACTGAATTTACCGGATATTATCCACGTGCGTCGAATCTGGCGTCGGTCCTACATGCGCCGGCTTCACCTCATGCGTAAGTAGCTGAATACTTTACTTAACTCCTTGTTATCACCATTCATCAGCTAATTCAGTCAATTCAGTCGGTGATGGGTTATTTTTTCCAACGCACACATTGGGCTCTACTTTCTACCGGAATGGGGTCTCACACACGAAGAAAAACGTCGATGTAAACGTAAATGTAAGATTTAATGAAACACGTGGTACGCTGGTGGACAACGGCGGTTCGCCAATACGGCAGACGGCATGGTTGTCTGTAAAGTCGACTCGTGGCAACGCGTGCTACAGGCGATCAACGGAGACAAGTAAACTCGATGAGACCGACGAAGGAAAAAAGACCGCACGGAAATTTAAACCCATGGCCAGGTAGACGCAGCTTACGTTCTGTGCTTAGCTTAGTCGGGGAGGGGTTACAAGGCGATCTTTTGTTAGAAAATATATTGAACACAGTAATTATACGCTAGGTCGGATGGGCCTAGAACGATCTATGGTTAAAAGCAAAATGAAGACGGTACACGGTTTTTGACGAAAACGATCGAGATTTCAGCTGAAACCCTGAACCTAATGATGAATACTGGCTGGTCACTTCCCATATGACAATAGTTAAAATCAATATTCTGCATAAGGATGATGATATAAATAGATGCGACCGATATTAATTCTGCCTGCTGTTTCAAAAACCTTTGAGGCTTCGATAAAAACTTGGTTGGTTTGTTTCTTAGAGTCGAGGTTATTGCCTAACCTAGAAAAACATGGTTTTAGACGAGGCAGATCAAATTCCTCAGCCGTGATTGAGATTGTGGTCTCCATTTCCAACAATTTGACAATATGGAATGCTTTGAAATATGGCCTTGCTTACTTGTTCATACCTAAGCAAGGAGAAATTGCTGATGCCTCATCTTCAGAATAGATATCATGTCATTGAGTGGAACGGAATGAGATCAGAGATGAAGAATATCACCTTCGGGGTTCCTCAATGGTCCATTGTAGGCCTAGTTTTATTCGTCATATACATAGACAACGTTTTTCTGAATATTCCGTGTACCAGCTGAAAAAAATTTGCTGATGGCACATCTCTTATCAGCAGTGCGGAAAGTATCCAAGGTCTATAGTCGAGGTCGGCTTCAGCTGCGGTGGATGAAAAGAACAACTTTGATGCAAATGGTCTATCTTTGAATGTGCATAAAACACAGGAAATCATGTTTTTCCTCCAAAAAGACTGGAAAGGCTGGTGATGATTTGACAATTTTGGGTTTCACCTTGGAAGCATTACGTGTAAAAATCTAGAAACAGCAATATTCATGAGCAGGAGAATAACTGTGCACAGATTAACAGGTTGCTATATATGGCATTGTTATTTGGGATTGTACATCAGAATTTAATGTGGTGAAACAAAAATGGGGATTATGAGTTCTGGAGTCTCTCAAATGAAAAGTCGTAGAGAACTTTTTAAAATTTATAAGGTTGTCACTATTCCAGGTGCATTAAGTTTTTTGGAGAGTCTCATCTATTATCACTAGCATAAAGCAAAACTCTTTTAGCACCTTACTCTTCACGACCATTTTACTCGAACTCGAAACCATTTCAAATTGCTTGAACACTGATTGGAAACTACTAAGAATTCTCAAAGGTACCTACAGGCTAAACTTCACAACAAGCTGCCTCCTCAACTGAAATTCCTGACAACTGAGTTATTCAAAATAAAAATTCAACGTTTACGACTCGAGTACATTTATTATTCTGTGACGGAATTCTTAGAATTTGACTTTTGACCGGTTCTATATTTGTTCTGTTTGTTCACTCTTGTTGATCTCGATTCAGACGAATTGTTTATATATTTTAAAGTAATTCTGTGATTTGTTCATATATTTTTAGATGTTTTACTGTGATTACATCTTAAATTTAGTCGTTTCGTTTCAATAAAAATATTTTATATCATTTTTGGATACTTAGTTATTAATACACCAATATTTTTACAATTCTCGTTAACTTTATCGAAGGATAATAAATAACATTACATTACATATATGCGTGATTGACTCAAAATTTCATTGTAGCTCGATAGATTTCCATTAATTTCATATTATGGTATCATCAAATTCCTTAACAACTCATAAATCCTCTACAGGAAATATTCAATTCCAGTAATAGCTTGAGGACCATTTAAATACGTCTAGGACTGCTTGAAATAGATAATATCTGAATATCTGTCAGACCCGTGAAAATCGGTAAACAGGCCGATTAAAGTTTAACATAAACAATGACATTGGCAAGACTAAATCAGTCCTTATAATTGACTAATAAAAATTATTTCTAGTGTTTTCGTTCCTTCATATATTCATAAATAAATTGAAACAATAACCATGATTCCACTTCCACATGAGATGACATTATTTGTTTTATTTTGAGTTAATCAGCTAGCATGATACAGCCACTTCAAAATCTATCATCACCTCATGAGTTAAGATTAGTTAGTATAATTCAATTTAAAATATTATTGTGAAAGCAGCTGAAGCGCTATAGAATTTTTCGGTATAATTAATTCTACTGGATACTATAAGGTTTTTCATATACAGGATATGAAAGTAGATTTCGCGTTCCCCATTTCTCCATTAGTCATATTTCAAAGCCAGATGCAATTCTCATGTTCACCACCTATAGAACACAAACACTCGGCATTCTCAAGAAATACAAGCATTAAATTCAGTTGCTGAGTGTTAAATTCAAATAAAACGGAAGTTTATGCGGATGAAACACAAAACTTCAAGATCCGACTTGCGTTGGAGGTGAAGTTTCAAGGAGTAAATTATTCTATATCTCTGCATAATTACTTCTTCTACATATTTGCAGAATAAGACTCCAATCAGCATTATTTTCAAAGGAAAATTGAATTGTATTTACTCGACTGCGTGCACTGCAATTCTGGTGTTTCTGGACATTTTTCTGATAATATATGAATATATGAGAAAGACGTTCTACAATGTTACCCATGTTCATTGAAAACAGTAATTCCATGAACAAAGATATTAGTCCTCTACCTAACAATTTACTTTGATAAGCAAGTAACGTCAATATCATAGACACATCTACCCCAGAGTGAACATACATTAGAACAACAAAAAATGTTGGAAATATACAAATCATGATTTATGGAAACCACATAATTTTCAAAGCTTTTTCTCAGAATATACCTGAGAAGTAATCTATAATAGAAGATTGTGTTAAGAATTGCTTTATGTACAAATACTCAGAAAAATACAGATTATGGCAACAAAACCTGTTAGATATGATAAACAATTATAAACTTCTTTAGAGGCATTATTAATGTAGTAGTATGGATCAAATCCATTACTATAATGAATATAAATGATAGGAATTACTGAATATTATTTCACGTATATAAGTATAGAAATAGTTCTGTTAGCAACTTTTTTCATGTCGAAAACCCTCAAATTACTCCATTACTATTCTTAGAGAAATGAATAAACGGTAAATGTTTCAAGATTTTATGATGCCTACCTTCTGCAGAAGTTTATATAAATTCTTCTAAAACACAAGTGTTTCGTCATTTAGGCAAATGTTCTTCCATCGGCTTCAAACATAGTTTTTTCACTTCCACAATTTTCATATTCGATAGTACGATTAATATATTAAAAAATTACGTTTATTTAGTATTTAAGCGAAGTGTGGTTCGAAGAAATACGAGATATGAAAACAGAGGATCTTTTGTACAATTTTTGGTTTTCTTATTTCAAAATGAAAAATGAATCCCTTACAAGATCCCTTCGTTGTCCATTTGACTGTCAAACTGATGTCGAATCTTCTTCTTCTTCATGAGCCTGTAGCCATCCAGTCCTGGACGTAGGCTTAATCTCTACTCTTCCACACGGATTATTAATTTTCATCCGTAGCAGCACTGGTCGGGAGATAAGCATAAATTATCTGTGTCTTGTATCTAGCTTTCAGTTGCATTACTACATATGTATTTGATATGGCTCTTGTGACTTGCAGCAGATTCGCGACCGACCCATGTACCATAATCGTCACTCCACCGTTTCTGGATGTATTTTCATTTTTGTTATATAACGTGGCCTGAGTTCAATTTGTCGACTTCTTCATTTGATCCTCGAGTTTTGCAGACACTGAGCACGTGCTTTCATGTTTTGATGTTTTCAAGCTCCTCTTCCAGTGCCGTGAGGTGCGCGTCTGTTCTTAGTGTGCGGACGTTGCACACCGCTATATATAGCTTTTAATTTTTATCCTTCTCCTTCAAGATTTTGAAAGACACACTTCTCACCTACCCTGTTGCGTTTGGTCCAGTCATACCTGAGAAGTAGACCTTTCGTGGTACGAATAGGAGACACCCGCTCTTTCATCAGGAGGATGGGAGCAGGAGTACCACAAGGACCACTACTAGCGCCGTTGCTGTTTAACATCTACACGTGCTTAGCCCTCTACGCGGATGACACCGCCATAATGACCAGATCGACAGCCCCCCACTTGATAACCAAAAGACTCCAAGAAGCCGCAGACCAATTGGAGGAATAGTTTACCAAGTGGCTGATCACCATCAACCCAGAGAAGAGCTCGGCACTCTATCTGTCCACAAGAAGACGTAGCCCCGATAAGCAGATCACCATGAACGGACAACTCATCCGGTGGGTCAACAAGGCCTAATGCTTGGGAGTCACACTCGACCGGCAGCTGACATGGCGTCAACATGATGAAGACTTCACGAGTAAGGCGAAGGCAGCCCAAGCCTTCCTGTACCCCCTGATGAACAAGCGGAGCAACCTAAGCGCAGCGAACCAGCTGAAGCACTACAAGACCATCATCAGGCCCATGATGACATACGCGTTAACAGCCTGGGGACATGCAGCGGCATGTCATATCCGGAAGCTCCAAGTCCTGCAGAACAAGGCAAGGATAACCGTGGACGCCCCCTGGTACGTGCGAAACTCCCAGATATATCGAGATCTGCAGATGCCGAGTGTGATGGAGTTCATCAGAGAGACAGCGGTGAAAGCATTCCAAGCTAACCCAAATCCATTGGTGAACACCTTAGGAGACTACGAGGTAGACGAACCGAAAAAATACAAGAGGCCCAGGATGGTACTTCGAGAAGACCCGGATTAGCTATAAGGATCTAGTAAAATGAATATGTTAAGACCGTCGTCACAAGAACGACAAAATGAACTTGTACTTAAATTATTTATATAAGGTTTCATTCAAATCCCTCAGATCACGGCTTAGATGCCAAAAATTGTTAATTTTCTATCAATCAAATATATGTAAAGTTAAAAGTGGTAAAACTGGTACTTGAATAAATATTATGTCAGCTGAACTGAACTGAACTGACAGAAACTGCAAACTCCTTCTCCTTTTTCTGTTTCTCCATCCGTTCTGGGGTAGTCGAATATAAGCCCCTCCCCCCCCAGAATCCGTGGGGCAGACTGTCTCTATTGAGACAGGGCGAGATTCTAGACGATGCGTCCTACTCGCCTAGGGTTTTTCCGCAGATGTTTTTCTACTCGACATGGTTGGTTTTGAGGGGTTTTGGCATTGAAACGCCACGCTTGCCGAGTTTCGCAGTTCCAAGGCCTTTCGGCTCCAGATCCGCCGACGCGCCGTAGATGAAGCTGCTGCCCTCCATCCAGATGAGTTCAGGTGGCATTTCCTCCGACCACGGGATCATCACCTGCCCCCAGGAGCTCAGTGTCCTGGTAGTTGCACGGTTATTTACCGCCGCCTGCACTCGGAGATGCCAAATACTGATGACCAATACTAATGTCGATACTATGAGAGTAAAATTCTACGTTAACGTAATCTGAAGATACGGTCTTTCATATTACTTTTGCGACATACATAATCATTATAATAATCTAAACCTAAACTACACTTTTCATTGACGTATATACTGACTATACTTTAGGGAACTTTGCGTTGATCTGAAAACACGAAAGATAGAGAGAAGTATTTCATTTGTGAAATTGAACAAATTCACGTTTTTCTGAGTAAAGCGTATACAGTGTGTTCCAACGAAAATTTTCCACTTCGTCTATCTCAAGATGGGCTGATTTTGGCGGTTGAAGTACGTCAATTTTTGGAGGGGGAGCAATTTTAGAGTTGGTTCGGAACAAGTCGAATCATTACCCTACTGTTAGGAACACCAAAAGCAAAATTCATAACAGGGAAAGTGAATCGAGTGACATATCATTTGATTCGATATCCAAAATTGTATGTTTATGAATTTTTAGTATAATACAGACAGTTCACACTACGAGAGTTTGTCTTTCAAGGAAAATTTGTCAATGCCGAAAATCAAAATGAACGTACTAGATGACCTGCTCCTACGTCCATACTATGATACGAACGAACTCTGTTCTAACATTTTGAAGAACTCCTGTTGTCAAAAGTTTACGTTCGGTGTCTGTTCTTCTCCGCAGCTCTTACAAGTATTCGGATTGGGTAACATAAACTCTCGATTTAAAGTGACCCTATAAGGAAAAATCTAAAGCGCAGGTGACCTTGCAAGTCACTCTACTGTTCCTCTTCTCGGAAATTTGGATCCGAAAATTGTGGCATACTTTACACGGAAATGTGTGGGAGCATAATCTTGCTAGAAATGTATATCATTCTCTGAAAGAATTTCAGTATTTTCCAAAAGTTTTGTGAGCCTGGGATTTATTAATTTTTTTAAATGAGTGTCTTCATTGAGATTACCTTCAATGTAGAAATGTCAATTTTCGAGTGCTTTGTGTGTATGTCTGTACAGCAATAGGGATTCGGGATATCTCAATATCAACAATTATGCTCATTCTCCCACCTGAAGAACTCTCGTCAGAAAAACAGGTATTGTACAGAATATGTTGATTTTTAATAATATCTTCACTAAAAATTTCACAAAATTGCAAGCGGCGATCAGGATGGTCGTTTGTTCTATGAACTAGTTCCACTTTATGAGGGTGAAACTGGTGATGTTTCATGCTCCTGTACACTGTTGAAGCTGATAAACGAGACACATGTAAATTTCCTGACGGAAGTGGTGTTTTCCATTTATAGGTTGCCAAAAATTGCCACTTCCGTTGCCTCATTCCGTATCAGCCGATGTTGAACTTCATGATCTTGTTAGCCACCGAACCCATAGTTAAAGATTTATTCATAAAATGTAAGATGCACTGGTGTCCTAACTGTTTTTCTGGATAGCTCACGTTGAGAATGATTGCTGTTCCTCTGGCACAATCAGTTTTTCTAGAAGTAGGTGGCGAATGTTCGTGGAATACAAAGTTTCGTTTTGTTTGGACTTTCTGTGCAATATTTAATGTTCATGAGGATAGTAGTTTTGAATTGAAAAATAAGCGACCTACTTCTGATATTCTTCACTTTCCTTATGAAGAATGTTAAGGGCAGGGGGTCGACTTCTCATGCTGCGAACCAACTCAGAAATTGGTCCCGCTAGAATCAAAAATAAACATGCTCAAGCTCTCCTCTCAAAATTAGACCATCTCGAGATAAACGGGGTGGTAAATTTTTGATGGAACACACTGTATGTAACGAATTGAAATTGATACCAGATATTTAGATTCGAAATGTCTTCCAATTGTGAAAAAAATTCTTTTACCCATATTTGAAGTTAACACAACTGGCAAACAGGACTGGTCATATCGCATTCTGCTTCATATCTTGACTTCGCAAAGAAATCAAAAGATATGGGGTATTTTCCGTTAACCTTGAGAAACTATGGCAATATGGTTTATCCAAAGTAGAAGGAAAAAATACGACAAAAGTGAATATGTTATTATATTTCAAAAAAATAGTCATAATGAAATTATTCACATGTTGTAAGGATCGTTTAGATATAAAGTTGAAATTAATTGATCATACCGCTTGTCTTTAATTCATGAAATTGTGCATGAATAAATGTTTTAAGGCATACCATGGTTGGAAATTATAAGTATAATAACACAGTGCGTGAAAATGACACTTCAAAATTCTAACACGCGGGAGACATAACTAGAAAACCTACATCGGGTACGCTGAATCCAGTGGTAACCACCGTTTTTGAAAGTCAGCTCTTGTTTAGGAGATATTCGCCTTTGAAGTTAGCTAATTTTAGTAGGGTTCGTCGCTTATGACTTCAGTACATTATATGCTTGTAATTCCCAAACCGTTCGGAATATCGCTTTACTGTCCTAAGCAAAGTTTTAGCTATTGTCATGGCCAACAACTTTTCTGAATATACCAACATAAAAAAACCTCATTCAAACACCGTTTCTTAACAAAATGACCAAAACACTTCATTTCTTTGCCATTTTTTCATTAATTTTAGTCTAAATAATAAAAAAATGAAGGAATTTCGCTTCAAAATCTCAAAGTAAGAAAAGAAAACACATTTCTTATAGTTAAATCAAAAATTTAAGCGCAGAATCATGATTTTAACTCAAATTTCTCACAGTTGTCACTGTTAATACGTATTTATTATTATTGTTACTGATGTTACTACGTATTTTGCTATGTATTTGTGTGCCAATTTTATAGTTTCAGATCTGATATTTCTTAATTTGACATTTCTTGTTGAAGTTTCTTAGTTTACACAAGTTATATATTTGGTAAAAATATCAAAATGAATTGGTAAAATAAATTTAATAAATTTTGCTACATTTGTGGAAAGCTTACTATAATGTCAAGCAACCGTTCAATTCCTGAAGAAATTGCTGAATCGTACACACAATATTTCAACCAAACTGTAATGAAAGATGTGAACTGGGCTCCAAAAATCGTTTGTACTGGTTGTGTCATAAGATTGAGAGGATGGAAAAGAGGTAAAATGAAATGATTTATTATTTATTTCAGAATTATATCAATTGAAGCTATTTTTACTACAGGTGAATTTCAATCTATGCCTTTTGGCATTCAAGTAATTTGGACAAATCCTCAAGAACATAATCCCGATTATTGTTTTGCTTGTGTTAATGAATTTGTCGGATTGAACAGAGCTAAAAAACGTAAAGTTGAACTCAGAGGAACTCGGTTTGTTCAGTTGTCATTACCACATTCGGAATCCATTCCAATAACGAAAAGACCCAGTCCGACAGAAGAGTACATTCCATCTACTTTTGATACTATTGGCGAATCATCTGCATCGGTTTGTGTACCATCAAATGTATCTCCACTATGTAATCATGCCGAATTTTCTCAAAAAGATCTGGATAAAATTATTCGTCGATTGATATTATCGCAGCGTCAGTCCATTATTTTGACTCAGGAATTGAAAAAAAAAGAATGTCTTAGCACCTGATGTGAAAGTATATGGAGCAATCGGCCGTCATAGACAGTTCACTGCTTCATTCAAATCCATCGAAGACAATTCATTCGCGTACTGCACTAATATCAAGGAATTGGTATTAATAGGTATGCATCATGAGTATAAACCAGAAGACTGGCATCTTTTCATAGATTCGTCCAAAAGTAGTCTCAAGGCGGTTTTGCTTCATGTCACAAACTCAAAAAACAGTGTCCCGATTGCCATCAGCACAAAAACTAAAGAAAATTACGAATCATTGAAAAAATCCTCGATTTGGTGAAATATGAAGACCATCGTTGGAAGATTTGTGCAGATTTGAAGGTGATAACTCTTTTGAGAGGAATGCATACGGGATATACGAAAAACATGTGTTTTATATGTTTATGGATACTCCAAATGCTGGCGACCAATATGCCAATAAAAGCTGGCCTATGAGACAAGGGTTCAGATTGCGTCGAGATAACGTCATTGAAATTCCACTTGTGCCAATCGAAAAAGTGTTGCTTCCACCTCTGCATATCAGGCTTGGAATTGTTGAAATTTTCATCAAGGCCCAAGATCCTGAAGGCAATGCATTCAATGAGTTGAAGCCAATTTTCCCAAGATTTAGTGGAATGAAAATAAAAGAAGGTACGTGTGAAACTATAAACGTACCAATCAACCTAACTTGTTCAATATTTAACACATATTTTTTTGAATTATTTTATTACAGGCAGACTCAATGGAACTGATATTCGACGCTTGAGGAGAGACCAACAATTTAAAGACAGTTTGTAGAATTTGCAGCTCGTTGCTTGGGATTGCGTCAAAGGAGTCATCGAAAATGTACTTGGAATTCATCGTGACACGTTGAAAATATGCTCGTTGCTCTCCGTAACATCGGTTTAAAATTTTTAAAAAATTCATATTTTACATTACCATGCAGACAAGTTTGCCGAACAATCATCATGTGAATAAGATGAGCATGGTGAACGGTTTCATCAGGTGACGGCTAGGCTTGAGCACTAGTATAGTGGAAAAAAACTTGATTCTCTATTAGGAGACATTTGCTGGAATTCACAGCAAGATGAAGATGGAGAAGAAGAAAAATGAACATGAATTTATTTGTTTATTTATTGAAAATTGTTGGAATTGGAATTGAAATCAGAGTTAAAATCATGATTGTGCGTTTAAATTTTTTGATTTAACTAAAGGAAATTTGTTTCCTTTTCTTATTTTGAGATTTTAAATCGAAATTCCCTTGATTTCTCTATTATTTAGACGAAAATTAACGAGAAAATGGCAAAGAAATGGAGTTTTTTGGACATTTTGTAAAGAAACGGTGTTTTAATGAGGTTTTTCTATGTTGATATATTCAGAAATGTTGTTGGCCATGACAATAGCTAAAACTTTGCTGATGACAGTAAAGCTATATTCCGAACGGTTTTGGAATTACAAGCATATAACCTACTGAAGTCATAAGCGACGAACCCTACTAAAATCAGCTAACTTCAAAGGCGAATATCTCCTAAACAAGAGCTAACTTTCAAAAACGGTGGTTACTACTGGATTCAGCGTACCCGATATAGGTTTACTGGGTATGTCTCCCGCGTGTTGAAACAGTCAAAGGAATACAGTTTCTACGAATGTCAGCAGATGAAAGATAAGACATGAGTTGTGCTTTTGATCGTAGGTATATCAAAGAAATTTGAGTAATTGAATTTCATCGGAGAAATTCAGCGTTACCACCAATAATATTCATTAATTCCTTCAGAGTGTTTGTAGCTAACGATATCAGTATCATTGTTATTATACAATATTATAAGTTGAGAGATATTTCTATGAACCCATTGATATAATTGACTATTTCAATATCAAATGAATATAAGAATGAAAATTGTCACATGATGAAATACAAGTAATGCCAAAATAAAAAAAAACGAATAAACTTCAACAATAGAATAATTAAATAACTAGTGATTATTTGAAAGTTGAAACAGACGGTGCCTGAACAGTAAGGGGAGGCAGATTGTTCCATCTCTCGAAAATTCTGTTCACTAGAAAAGTTTTGCGAATTGTTGTGCGAAAAGGTTCTTTTCTTACTTTATTTGAATATCCGCGAAGGAGATGGTCTAGGTTTCAAGTAAAAATGCTTAAAATCACCAAGATCCACGCACAACACTCGATAGGTGAAAATCTGATCACCCCATACAAGTCTATCACTTAAACTGTCCAAGCCCGCAATACGCAATCGATCCACATAGGAAGGCCGACTGATACCGCAGCCTGGCGGGCCATGCTCTTCCTCCAAATTCTAACAGGGGTCTTACGTAAGTTTTTTATAGGTTCACAAATACACTTGGAGAAGATCTTGGAAAAACTAGTTTCAGAATATAAAGCTTGGCGTTTGCTTTTCTACATACTGCCGATATATGAGAAGACCAGCTCAAGTCACTGGTGACAGTAATTCCGAGTTCACTATGATGTTCTACTTTTTGTCAACTATTATTGTTTATATTGTAGTCATATTTTGGGTTTGATTTACCAACATGCAGCACAACACACTTGTCCACGTTGAAAGGCAGCATCCATTCATCACACCACCTCGAGACTAGATTCAGATCATCTTGAAGTTGCACGCTGGAAGTTGTAGGTTTACAATACAGTTTTGTGTCGTCGGCATATGAGGTGAAATCAGAATGCATGTTCCTTCATGCTTCTACGGAACCCCCAGTGCGCGAGTCCTACTTATACATGACCGATTTTATAATATTGATTTTATACCCGAAAATCCTCACATAGAATAAAATTTCAAGATATAAAAATTAAACCTATATTGCAATAATCAAATTTGGAAATATGCTCGATAAATTGTTTCGAAGAAAGTTATTCCTTTCGCCGTAAAAATGAAGAAGCCTATTTCAAACTTATAAGTAGTAACTAGTAATAAATTTTACTATCAATAGAGAATATTATTAAGAAATACGTATACTGATAGTTGAATTCATATACTAGATTTTCTTGAGGGAAACCCTAACATTGCTGAAAGTTGATAAAATTATAATTAGCGACATTTTCATGTCATCTTAATGTCTGGTTATGGTATTATGAATCTATTTTTTATCGAATCAATTATATTGCATATAGACTTTCATTAGCAATCATGAAGTTTGTTCTGCACTTGCCCATGAAGCCTTGTCTCAATTTTTGAGTGCATATGTGCGAAATACACACAACCAAATTTACATGGTATCACTCGGTATTTCACATTTTTGATTATTTTCAATCGTGGTTCTTTGACTACTTGTGAAAAATGAAGTTTTTGTTTTGAAAAAACTGGATAGTATGATAAGAGATGTTGAATTCGGGGTATTGTACTCAGTCGTCACAGAGATATGAAACTGTGAACTTCAAAACTTTAAGATTTCTATAATCATATTGGAAAATGCCTTACGTTGGATTGTCTGATGTGCAGAGGGGTGGAATAATTGCTCTCGTTGAAAAAAGGGTGACACAAAGGGATACAGCGGCCATAATGTTGGTGTCATAGGGGGTGATTTCAAAAACCTACGCCCGATTTGTGGAGCTACAATCTCTGCAAAATAGACTTATAAAAAGTCGTAGGAAGCACCCCATACTCCAAAGGCGATTTCTGGAAGCAACAGGAATCAGTGTATCAGTCGAAACGATACGTCAAAGACATCGTGCAAGAGGTTTATATAGCAGAAGGCCCTAAAGAGTTCCAGAGCTAGCCAGACAACAAAAAATTAACAGACTTAATTGATGTATCGATCACCAAAACTGGAATATGGAGAATTGGCGAAATGTTCTTTCTTTTTTAAGATGAGAGACCAGAATTATTATTCAATCAGATGACCACCGGATTTGGGATTTGAGAGGTCTTGAAAGATAAGCTAGACTCCGAGCAGCAAGTCAAATTCCGAAATACCAAGAAGGCAATGTGATGTTTTGAGGTGGCTTTATGCTGGGATGCAAAACAGATTCATTTTCGTTTCCTGTCAGTGTAACGGCTAGAAAAAACGTGGACCTAGTGCTGCAACCCAAAGTGAGACTCTGGCAAAGTGCCCTCGGTGAGAATTTCACTTTTATGCAAGATAATTCTCCTCCGCATACCAGTAACCTCGCGCAATTTTATCTTGAAACAGAGGTAACTGCTATTTAGGACTGACCAGATTGCTCTCCAGACCTAAATCCTATCGAACATTTATGGAATAATCTCAAAAAAAGAATTAGATCGCGCCAGGATAATCCAAAAACCCCACAACCGCTCATCCATGCCGCCACAAAAGAGTGGCAGAATATCACCCCAGATTAGGTCGAAAATCTAATTCAGAGCATGCCTAGACGGATTCAGGCTTGTATAAGGGCAAGAGGAGGTAATAAAAGTTACTGAGGTCGAGGAAAAACACCTACTCCTTGAGAAATCAATTATCAATATTTTTAGTACAGCGGAATGAATCTCTTATTTTCTTTCATTCGTTTCTTTCTTAAACTAAACCTCAATTTATTCCTTTTTCAATTGAAATATCTCAAAAAAAATAAATTTTAACAATCTTTCGAAATTTCCAAAATCTCTGAGGTAATATTCAAAATATTGGGTGACTCAATATAAATTTGCAGTTTATTTTGCGCATTCATTAGTGATGAATCAAGTTGTAGTCGTTATATGATAACGAAATCAAGTAATATATTTAAAGGAATTCTACTGAATAATTGTAATTCGTAACGCGTTTCACTACACCGCAGCTTCTTCAGACGAAAGGCGTGAAACGCGTTATGAATCACAATTATTAAGTAAAATTCCTTAAAAAATATTACTTGTTTTTGTTATTGATAATGGAATTCTACCAAGTAAAAGCCTCCCAAATTCAAATTTTATATGATACTGTGTTACAATTATGCTTATATTGATTTATATTCCATAAGATACTAATCTTGAGCTTTGAAAGTATGGTACAGTGTCTTATCATTGTGCCTTACACGTTTTTGTGAAAATACGCGAGTATGAATGCGTTCGCTCGGAAAAGCTGTCAAAAGCGAAACGGGATTCCATCTACACTTAAGTTTCGAGACCTTTGCAGGTTTTTAGTATACTAGTATAGAACTGGAGGGACAAGGAAATATAATCATTGCAGATGTTATACACTCGTGTTTGAGACTTTAATGCTATCAAACAAATGATTATGAATGAAAATGAAAGAATGTATTCCATTTCGGCAGAATTTTCTATGCAGCTAAATAAGACTATTATGTACCATAAAAATCTGAATAAAGCATGAAAGTATAGCAATACCTGGTGTACCTGCAATATACAAGAAAAATATAATAGAATTTGCTGAATTGTCGTGACCATAATCGTTAATAGCTATTTTGACCTTCAACATTTTCACAACAGGTAATATTCCCAGAAATTTTACACGAAGTTTATTCCGCATTTTTTGATCTATATTAAGTTGCTACAATTATGAGATCGTTTACAGTTTTTGAACCATCAATCTCTAACATTCAATAAAAAGTACCCTTCTAAAATTAGACACTTGAATTTCATCCAGAAATAAACGACTCTTTAAATAAATCATCACGTACACACGGAGTAGAATCTTTGAAAACGAAAGTGCAAATTTTCTGAAGGAAATATAAAACACTTAAACGAAGATGTTCAGGAATGAATCTCCTTTTCTGAACTCGAATAACTCAGCAGAAGTGTAAAGTACGCGGTGAATTTAACATCATTCGAAGATGGATATATTTATTCTTGAACGAGCAAAGTACAATATCATGTTTGGTGAAAAGATATTGTTCGACATTAAAAGGCGGAAACACGGAAGCCCTAAGTTTCCTGTGGGATACCTGCCTAAGAAATGATCAGTTCGTACCATCTATTTCTGGAACTAGCTTGGCGTAACTCAGACTAGGAGCAGTGCTATGCTATGAAAGATTTCGACATTTTTCTGCAAGAATTTGTGGCTTTAATCAGAACACATGTTTCCATCGAAATAATTCTGAGTGGCATACCGCCTAGAGCAGGGGTGCTCAAACTTGAGCTGCTGGCGATCTACCGCAATATTTTTATACTACTTACGATCCACTCTGTGCGGCTGCAAGAATGTGTGATGCAGGATTGTCATACATACACGATACACCCCACCTACCTACCTACCTAGGTAGGGTGTACCGTAGCATATATAGATATTAACTTTCCGCACAATATACATTATTTTAGTCAAGGTTTGGGTAAGGTTCTTCTCTATAGTATAAATGAAAAAAACTCATAGTTATTCAAATTTGCGAGTTTATTGGTTGTTACAAAACAAAAGAGTTACATATGGTGTTGAACTGAACTAAGGAATGACTTTGGATGTTGAAGCGTGGTACTGTATGTCCTCAGCATACCTTTCATAAGATGGTACGTAACCACTGAGTGCTAATCGCAATCGTGATGACATATGATCATCAGTTAGTCGATTACGATATTTTGACTTAATCATCTTTATTTCAGAAAATGCAGACTCGTACAAGTAAATTGACCCAAACATTGCCGTCAGTTGAAGGGCGATTTTCCTTAGATTCGGATATTTACCTTCAGATATAAAACACAAGAGACTTGTATCAGATGCTGTAGCTTTTAGATGAATATCTATTTAATCTGCACCAACTCATTTCCAACAGAACATGAGCTCATATTAAACTGACTTGCTATTTCAGTAGCTAATTCCTCAATGTTTTTACATGAATATGGATAACTCATAAATGATGCTATATATGCCGATTTACTGCAATCATAAAAACGCATTTCCAATTGTCCAAAAATATTCGATAATTCAGCCAACACGTATAATAATTCAACTGAGGTAACCTTGCGTTCAAAGACGGAAAATGTTTCAGATACTTTTTTTCAGTTGATCTATCATAACTTGCAATTTACTTTCGAATGTGTTTACTGCACTAGTCACCTCAATAATAGTTTTTCCTTTGCCTTGAAGCTTGAAGTTAATGGTGATTACGTCCATTTTTTCATTTTTCAACATCTCAGTGTCATCACCTGTTTCGTCTAGAAAAGTTGTTATTTCGGGTAATTGTTCTTGAAGCCTTTCCAGAATTTTCCTTGACTCAACCACCTGAAGTCCGTGTGAAGAACTAAATCAGTGTGTTCAGCTGACTCCTTACCTTCCAACTGCAACTTAAAGAGCCGCCGTTGCAAACTACGTGCACTGATGGAATTCACAATTTTTGTTGCAATGCCTATAATTTCCTCCGTGTTTGAAACTTTTGAACGCAGAACTTGTTGATGTATAATGCAATGGAATGAAAAAAAATGAAGGAAAATCTTCATTAGCTCAGCAAAATGCCACAAAAACATTCTTGTTTCCAGTCATTGCTGGTGATCCATCGGTTGTAATGTACACTAATTCATATACAGCTTGTGGCTTTTTACAAAATTAATAAAAACGTCATATATATCTTCGCCACGGGTCTTCCCCTTCACAGGAATGATTTCAAAAACTTTTTCTCAGCCAACATGTCATTGAATACCGTCCAAATAAAAATACACAGCTTGGAAGTATCTGTCATGTCCGTGGATTCGTCGAGCTATAAAGAAAAGTGTGTACATTTCATGATATCATGTTTTAGTTTATCTGCCATGTCCTGACTCATGACTTCAATACGCCTTGTGACAGTCGGACGAGATAACTGAAGTTCTCTAATAGCAGACATGATTTCTGTTTTATTTTCAAAATCTTCACCCGCTTCGATAAATGCTTCCTTCACAACCGATCCATCTTCGTATGGTTTCTTGTGTTTCTCCGATATATGAGATATTTTTAATGTCGTGATCATGCCAGCTTTTGATTGTTTGGCTGCTCTTGTGAACATGGTTTGTTCTTCTCTCAAGCAAAATATCAAATCCCGTATTTTTCGTTTTCTCAATTCACTCTGTGGCGGAAAATTCTTTCCACAGTTTTTCTTAACCGTTTCATGATGCCCTCTAAGTTACTACGCTTAGGTATTGCAACTGATGCACGATAAATAAGACAAATGCACTCATCCTTCACCATACAAAAGAAAAATTCTTCCTCCCAATCGTTTTTAAAATTATGCGATTTAGATTTCTTCGCTGCACTCATTTTGTACTTTTTAATAATAACTTTTTTATCGACGTGGTGTTGCCTTCAAGTAACGATTCAGAATTGTTGCAGACGCAACAGTTATATCGGCGTGAACGAAAGTCTCGATTGTTCCCGTCAAATGCGTCGCCAGAAATTTCTAGAAAAGCGGCAATAATAAAAAACGCAGCTTTTCTTTGACAAGTACCGTGCGTTCCTTTGATAAAGCGGTCTTTTGCCGCTAGCAGAGTGTTATTTTATTACGTAATAAATTTTTGAAGTTCAGTTACCTACATACTAAACATTTTTTTCTCCTCAAGATCTACTCAAAACGCACTCGCGATCGACCATTTGAGCACCCCTGGCCTAGAGTCTATGGAAATCGACTGCGAATTATATCTGAAAAGAATTATTTCTCGAATTAGAAATCGAGGTATGAGGTACGAAGGTTACTAATTTAGAACAAAACAAGCCATCAGGAAATTGTACATTTATTGTGTTGAATGTATAGATAGGTGATTCAGAACTTGACATGAAGGTGAATGTTCAACCTTTTATAAAATCAAAGATAAATTTTTTGACATTGAAGTAATGTTGTATATTAGTCACAACTAAGATACTATTTATTAGATGAATCTAGTTTCTAGCTCAATCGTTTCTCATTTTTCGATCTCCCTATGGACTTCAAATACCTTTCTATTAATAACAAGAACATGATTAATCTAGGCAAACAAAAGACCTTAAATTAAAATTTTCGATTCTAAAGCCAGCACCTGTGTAGACAAACAACCACCAAATGGTCCGGAAAACTTAGTCTAGATGCAACCATGACACCCTTCAAAATAGGGAAAATATGAAAATATGTCAACTATACTCAAAACTGGAGTCCTAATAATCGATTCCGGAATTTGCAACTACCAATTGAAAAGTACCGGAGATAAATTTAACGTCCACTTTAGAGTTGTTTCGCTGTTTCAAACCAAGCAAAGGCAGTATGGTAGAATTGTTTTGACCCAAATTTATTGTGTTCCTAATTTAGTTTTAATTAAACTATTTTGAAATTCAGAAATTTTCTATTTTTAACATTTGGAAAGGGATCCATTCCAAGATACTTTATAATTCTTGATTCACATGAGGAAATTTGAAGAAATAATTTCTGATTATATTGCACCACACGACGAGATTATTCAAATCCGAAGTGTTGTCAAATGATGGTTTGCATATTTCTGTTTCAATGCTCATACTGAATAACACAATCGGAGAAAGTAACCTTATCAATAAAAATGATTTTGGAGACTGGCAGAGCTTCCTACAAGCCGCATGTAAATGCAACAGTTTATGATTGAACTATTCAAAATAAACAACAAGGTTCTATGAAAGCCGAATGAAACTAAATCTATTAAAAATGAGATAAATGAGGATTGACCTGATAAAGGAAGATAATCCACGAGGATAAACAAATATGTTTCAAACGAAACAGGTCTTATACTATTAGCGAAAGATTGGTGAGAAGAAGATTGGCATTCGTAGAAACTAGACTAGGTAAAAGAATCACATTGAAATGATCCTTACTTCAAGATGCAAATCGATCGGAATAATATGGTTATCAATAATCGGCATGATAAATCACATTTTAAACTGGGCGACATTCAATATATATATATATATATATATATATATATATATATATATATATATATATATATATATATATATATATATATATATATATATATATATATATATATATATATATATATATATATATATATATATATATATATATATATATATATATATATACATTTGTTAATCGGCATAACGGCCCTACTTGACTCATTGAAAGATGGAAAGTCACATAATATCATTAAATATCAGAAATACAAGCTAGTATATTTTGAGGGCACAAAATTGGTCCTGTCTTCCTTAAATCTCATTTGATAGTTAATTTCTCGAATTTTTGATTAAGGAGGTCGTTACTAGATGAAAATTGATCTTCCTTTTTTTTCAATTGAATGAAACAATGTTAATCAAGTTTCTACTTTAATTACAATCAAAGACTCATTTCACCAACCCGTTTCATCAACAGATAAATAATACGTTCAAGTTATATTTTTCATTGGTTGAAACAGGTTATAAGCATGAGAGGAAGAACATTCAAACAGGATTGCTTTGAGAACTAAAAAATCTGATTGTCATTTGTTAAAACTGCGATTATAACTGATAACCTTATATTTAAAAATTCTAAAAGTTCTACCGATTTAATTTATAGTTCACCTTTTACAAGACAGCCTTTAAATACCTGATTTGTTTTCTTCATAAATTTTGTATTTACTGTTTTGAATATACCTGCCTAGAGAGTTATGCGTTCTGTAAGCAATATTCAAATTGTGAGTTTTTTCCAATTTTAAGAAATTATTTAATAAACACTCAATAATTAGGAGCAATTTTTGAAAAAGTATTCCAAGATGTTATTTCTGCACGATACTTTTGCTTCATTGGTGGATTCCACTAAAAGTATATCACATAGCAGAATGCCTTCATAGAATCACTTCTTAGCAGCAGCACCAACTTTGCTCTTTTTGGTACCTAGTACTTTCTTCATCCTATTTTCTTTCTTTACGCTGTTTACGCATCTGTTTTTTTCTTTTCATATAGTCGTTGTAACCTATGTTTAGGTCCAAACTTTTTGGCAAAGTCTAATGTGTCATATATCAAAGCAAATCCTGTGGACTTGCCACCACCGAAATGCGTTCTGAAGCCAAATACAAATACTACATCAGGGGTATTGTACATTTTTTCTATCTTTTCCTTAATGTCTGTTTTCTTAACAGGTTGGCCGTGATGTAATACATCCACTACTGGTCAAGAATTTGCAAGTACGAATTGTGGCGGCTCTTTCCGTCTAAAAAATATATCAGCTTATTGAATATCATAATATGAATAGCTGAAAGGAAGCAATTTTCTAAATTGAGTTGTTTAATGAAGAGATGAGAAGAGACTTTAGACTTAGACCGAGTTCACCAATATAAAATAATATATTATATATTTGATAGGTCTCTAAGAATAACCTCACAAATTGCATGATGAATTTGTTTACGAGAACGCATGCTGTTAATTATACTAGAATTATAACTATTATTGGTCGCAATTTCATTCAGAATATTGAACTTTTTCATGAAGTAATTCACTGGCATTAATATCGTGGTGAGTCTTTGTACCATACTTTTTCATGTTCATGTGTGTGTGTGTGTGTTGAAGAATTAAAAATGGTAATGTCTGTATGCCATGGTTTATGGAAAATTGAAACATTATATATGTGGCCAATTATGGTTATAAGTAATGGAATTCTCTAATTTCGACACTGAACTTTATATCAGGTTCAATTGAATTTATGAAAGTATCGGACCATTATAATTGTCAATTTGTACCTGTAAAACAACAGATTTCGTCATCCATAAATAATTAATCATCATCATTAACAAATAAATATAGTGTTTTGACAGAAGGTAATTATAGTTTGTTTTCTCATCCATAAACATTTCTGCTATTAGTATCACACATCATTGAACCGTTTTTGCTATGTAAATTTCATCATTCAAATTGAAATTACTTGTTCTAAACATACTTCTGAAATGTGTATAAATTCTGATTTCACAATGAGATTCACATTATTCTTCGGAGCTTGGTAAATCAATTTTGATGGATAGTGAGGTAGAAATTAACAACATCCTGTGATATTTGTTTAGCTCCTTCGATTTGATCTTAAGATATTTTTATGGCAGATTGAATTGCATTAATATTGTTTCACCTTGCATTGTCAATTATTTTCGTCATATCATGAAAACTGTCGATGAAATCAAAATACACCTTTATTCAAAGAAACGCAGAAAATTATTTTGTTAGTTGGAATATTTTGGTGACACGAATTCTCCTGCATCAGATTAGTACGTCTAATTATATAAAATGGCAACACGAATATGTTCATAAATTACATATGGAAGAGAAGAAATGGCTATACCAGTTTTCTGAAGAAACAGCGATTGTTGAAGCAGATGCCACATACATTTATAAACGTAAATCAATAGCAATGTTTCGAAAATAAACAAATTATTAACACGTTCAGTGCGGTACAGGGTTGCAGTGACCCCGTAGTCCAAGTAACCTTTCGGTGCGGCAGCAATTTCACCCTCTTTCCTTCAATTGCTTCTCATCCTGTGAAGCGGCTATTGTATTAGTCGTGGTCACTTGAGAACATATATATTCGATACATCGTATAGAACTCATTTCCCTAATAAAATTGTACGGTGTAAATCGGCCCCGTACAGCACTGACGTAAGTATTCCTGCCGCCAGTGCGGTACGGGGTCTGTTTTGATCCATTCGGGACATGGTCTGGACAGGCCACATCATGTTCGCGCTTGCCCTGTTCCGGCCTCTAGCCCCGCTACCAGTGAAAGTAGTAAGGAATTTTTGACTGATATGTACATATCGGAAAGTGACTCAGAAGATGATATTCGGGAACACGTTGAACAGCTGGAGGAATCAGAAGATGCAGCAGTTGGTAACTCTATCAATTCTTCAATGAATTGTCAATTGCCTAATACAGACGCTAATTGGATTGGAATTGAGATCATCTGAGGAACTGTTCCCTCTGACGTGTTCCACTTATCACGAGATCGTAAACATTCCAGTTAATTGTCGATCGCCATTATGCATTGTTACATTCACAGATTTGTATGCCGAACAGCTACTTCAAAATTTGACAACGTGTCAGAAAATGCAGAAAAAATCCCGAAACCTTCTTCGAAATCCATTGATATTCCTGAATTAAAAGAATTTTCCGCAATTATTTTCTGGTTTGGAATAAGCCCTACGCCAGAGATGAAGAAACCCTGATCTCGTGATTTATTTTATCACAACGAATTTGTTTCCCGAATCATGCAGCGGGACAGATTCTTCGTCATTTTACAATATATTCATTTTTGTGACAATATTACCAGTGATGCAGAAGATCGTTTATATAAAACAAGAGAACTTTGTAACAAGATAATTATTAATTCTAAAAATTTTCACTACTGGGTGAGAAATTAGTGATGATTCCTTTTAGAGGCCGTTTATTTTTTCGACAAAACATACCGAACAAATCCCATAAATATTGGATGAAAGTGTATAAGTTACGCACCGAAGTCTGTTACATTTTCAACTTCAAGATTTACATTGGCAAAAATGATTTAATTCTAGGAGAGTTTCATAGCTATTCCATTGTGAAATCTATCATGAAAATCGAATCGGTGTTAGTGTTTTGGGTTGTGGTCAAACCTTATTTGCCGACAACTTTTATTCTAGCATGGAAGTCGCACAATTTTTTCAGGACAATCAAACCTGAATTGTGGCATATTGAGGGTTTACCCACACAAGTCACAAAAGTTCGACTGAGAAAAGGTCAAATTGTAGGAGAACAAAAGGATGATGTAAAAATCATGAAGTGGAAAGACAAAAAAGATGTGATGAGTATTGTTCAGGAACGTGACATGTCTTTAATTGATACTGGGAAAATAACAAGAAGAACAAGCCGAAATGCATAATAGATTATAACATTGGTATAAAGAGGACATTGAGAGACCCAAGAACATGAAAAGAGTTCATACTCTTTCTGATGAGGGTGAAAACAAGAGGAAATGTACCGGCTGTTACGAAAAACTTAGGGCAGTAATGACGAGCAGGGAGGCGGACAACCAGGTGAAGAAAATTCGTACATACTGCAGTGACTGTAATGGCCCACCAAAGATGCACTTGCATTGTTTCAATGAACTGTATTCATCTTAATCTTAAATTTTATGAATTTTACTTTGGACTAAAAATTGACGCTCTGTTACTGACGAAATTAAGCTTATTTAATTCGGAAAACACATATTTTTTAATATGAATATTCTTGTTGTATATGTACAGATTTAATTTCTTGTTTGATCCTTTTCATTACTATCAACTTCACGCCACTTTTGTTCATCCAATAGAACTCTTGTTAATCATATAAACTAATATTGTCCTAGGTTTCCTATACTTTCTTCATTGTTCATATTTCAATGTAACATAAACATAAACATTAAGTTTTACACTAGATAGAGAAAAAGTAGGTTCAATAGTTAATTGATTAACCCTTGCCAAACTTTAACTCAACGTTATCGATTAATCGAGTACCTATTATTCCAAATAATCCAAATGATAAAATCAACAGAAGATAAACAAGAAGTAATGAAATTAACCGTCATTAAACCGGCCAGGTGCCGTATGGGATATGATGCTCGTGTCCTGCGCTGGGGTTCATTCCCCACAAAATCGGTGCGATTTTTCGAATTCTGGGAATCGCTTGAGTATCCATCTTTTGGAGGAGATGTAGAGCCGTCGGTCCTGTCTAACAGAGATGTGTTGGAAATTAAAGATCCCTTCCCTCGACACGAGAGGTGTTCGGCAAAATTTCCGGGTTAGGTTAGATGACAGAATTCCCCGGCGTGTCATTGGCCGAAAGGCGGAAATAGAGCACGTTAAAAAAATAACAAACAACAAACAACCGTCATGAAACAGTAAGAAATATGAATAATCAAATATACAGCTACATGAGGTAAGATAAAAAGTCTTGTTCAGAGGGAATTGCAGAGTTTGTTTCAAGAACGACTGGAGTTGAACATATGTGAATGAAATCAAAAACTTATTTTTAATAAGAAACTTAAATTTTTTGAGAAAATTTGACACTGTTATTCAAAGGTAGTATACAGGGCATATGTGCCCGTTACCGCACTCAGCGGAACAGACGCACGGGGTTACTGTGACCCCGTACTGCACTCAACGTCTTGGAGATAATATAGGTGCCGCACTTAACGTGTAAAAAATAAGATTGTTAGAAACAGACAGATAAGATTTGTCTGTCATTGTTTCTTCTTATGACGTCATTTAAAATGGAGGACGTATATAACAAAACACAATTCTGTAGAATACAGGAGAATTATCTCCTGTATATACACTAATAATTATATTAGTGTACAAATGCGTTCAATAAATCTTGAAATATTTTGAACTGTACTTCTTGATTGATATGATAGTTTACTATATATTTTCAATTCATTGGCGAAATGTCAATAGAGTTTCCATTTTATACTACTATTTCCAATTCCGCGTTCAGTGGAGAAAAAAATTTGTATCTGTTTGACTCGTTTCTCCACACTGCGGATTCTTCAGATAAGTAATAATATATTTAAAAGAATGTGAAACCAGGAAATGAATTTTCAAACACCTGATTTGTTTCCTTCATGAATTTCAAGTTTACAGTTTTTAATATAACCGCCTAGAAAGTTATCTGTTCGGAAAGCTTTATACAAATTATAAAAGGAGAAGAATTGCTTCAAATTCAGTCTAGTTTTATTAAATTGACAGACTATATCTTTGATTAGTATCTTTAACAATAGGAAATACCTTATAGATGGCATGTTGAAAGAGAAAGTATTTTGTCAATTATACTATACGATTATTCTATGATGATGAGATCTTCCTTGAAATCATTTTTCGACCTAGGTTAGGTTAGATGATTCTTATGTATCATACTGTTATAAGCAGCTATTATATATTGGTATGGATGTGCGTAAAAATTCTGAATGGTAATGTCAGTATAGGAAGGTTTATGGAAAATTGATAAATCATGTCTGTGATTAATTTTCGTTTGAGTTAAATCTAAAAATTTAATGGAGTGATGTTAAATTATGCTGAATTACATTTATGAAGGCATCAAAGGAATCTAATTGACTACTTCTACCTCTAGAACTACATAATATGTCATCCATATATCTAATCCAATAAATGCAGTTTTCCGACAATGGATGATTTTGAATTATTTTCTCAATATTATCCATAAAAGTTTCTTATTGTGAAGGACTGAGAAGTGTAACCATTTAAAAACTGTTGTTGCTCATGTATATTTTATCATTGAAGTTGAAATAATTTTATTCTGAACATACTTCTACGAGGTTCATAAGAAAATTGTATTATGGGATTCATATAATTATTCTACAGAACTTGTTCAATCAATTTCAATGAACCATGAGGTGGAACACTAGGATAGAGAGGTAGAGATTAACTACGTCCCAACCTTTATCATTATATGGAAGTACAGTACGTTGAATTTTTTCCAGTACTTCTGAAGGACTTTTAATCGAAAATTGAGGACTGAAAATACTTGCACGCTTCATGATGTTTATAACAAAACGTGGGAGTTTGGTTGCTGGGGCTGTAATATATCAGATATAAATGGATTGGCAGAAAAGATCATTTTGTAACTGTTTCGTTGCCAGTGTTTCTTCTTGAAGAAATATTAAAAATCGACAATATGTATAACTGAAGACAAACGTTTCAGAATACATGTGACAATGAATATGACAAGAATAGTCAATAGATCCAGAAATATTCGAATAAATTAGAATGGTAATTTGATAAAAATAAAATAAGGCTTTATTTCACTGATGCAAGAGATGATGAAACTTTCAAAGTAGGCTACCACTGAAACCCCTTGCCTGTTAGGAATTCAAGTTGCTACCCCGAAGGGATTTTAGGAGCACAGAGATCGAAATAATTTGTACTTCCCATAACTGAATTTGACGTGTACGAGCATATATTCAGTTATTTGCTAACGAATCAAGCAAAAGTCACCCTGTATATTCCCAATCATAAAGATTCAATCTTATATGGTCTGCCTATTTTATTCTCAGAATGATAAGACCCACATGAATTTCCGATTCGGAAATTCTCATGATACCGATGAGTCACCAACTTCTCACAAAGTAAAGGAAGCGACAGATGGAATGAAACAATTCTTTGGTGTCGAGCAAAGAAGGAATCTATTTAAAACAATTTCCTGTAGAGACATCGAATAGAAACGAACGAACGATCAATTTCTGTTTCAGAATTAATGATAGACAGTGACATCCCGTACTCTATTTTCAACTTCTAACTTACCTCAGAGTCGTGCACGTGAAAACCAAAATAACTATGAGACGGCGCCACGCGCAAAATGTAATATTGCTTGCTTTATCAAAGAATTCATAATTAGTGCTGGAGAAAAACAAAAACCTGTTAATAGAGCAGCCAGTTGTTTGATGAAATTCAAACTAACGAAGGTACTATATCCAATATATGAATTAATATGTACAGGGTGGGTGAATTTCGATGTTTTAGTACGGCTGAAATATTATGGTTAGAGAGGAAGATGACCTAATATTTCTTGACCTTTCTTTCAAGAACCTGTGGTGTAAAACTGTTACCTATGTGTCTCTTCAATTTCAAGTTATTCAAAATTTCTCGAAGCTGAGAAAAACAGTTTTTCGGGGATACCTAAGTAATTAATGAAGTTATATATAAATATATATATATATATATATATATATATATATATATATATATATATATATATATATTTATATATATATTCTTGTTGTAATGCAAACATTCTCTTCTAGAATACCAACCTTAGGAAAATTTCTTTCTGTTGAGGGCAGATTTTTTTTTTTTTGAAACGTATAACACATGCAGTATTTTTATATTCCCAATTCTTTTCTAGAAGATTGGTTTTGTTCTTGAATGACTGAAAACCACAGATTTCTTAGGTCGTCTCCAAGACCATGTTTGTACCTACGGTGTAATACAGATAATATATTATTTGAAATTCAGTTCATAGTAATTTTCTGAGGTTTTAGAGTTTGACAATCGTTAACTCTTTTAGTTTTGAGGTATATTAATTTTTTCAGAGCATAAAGGTAGAACAACTTGTTTTTCATATGCTCAAAGATTTAAACAGTACATGTAATCATTCAGCCGATGAGAGTAAACTTTTGAATCGTGTTGGAGATCATTAAAAAATAACTGAAGCTAGTTTTCTGCTATTTATCTTGCTGTGCAGAGAATTTTTAATAAAATTGCTTCGCTATTCCAGATTTTGTTAATGAATGGAAAAATAGTACAGTATTTGGATTTATCGAAAAACTAAGTGACGAGAAGCATTCGTGAGGAAATTATGACAAGCTTCTCTTTGCACAGAATGATTCTAGAAAGACTATACATACGGTTATAAGAGTATACCCAGAGAAATTCGTATTATTGCTCAAGAAATAAGGTAAAACACTCTGTTCTCGACATATAGGCCATTTTAAGTAATTTTGACGAATATTCCAAAGGTCCTACGTCGATTCACTCGAAATTTCGTAAAAAGACTTACATGATACAAGTTAACGAAGTGATAGGAGATGAGGATTAAATTCCAAGACCGGACTGAAAACTTGAATTTCTACCTTGAAATAATTAAATTTCTAGTACACAACTTTCCGAGAATCCTTGAACACTGTATCAATGATCAAGAATCGTCCTAAAAAATAAGCTAACTGCAAAAACTGTCACATTCTTATCAACTTTTCAATCGAATAATAATTGTGAAGACAGTTTCAGTATCCCTTTATCAATCGATCTTCAATTCAGAATTGGATGCTTATTGGGTTTCAATTCTTCTCATGAGTTTTTCATTTACCTCCTGCAGAATGAAACAGGGTGAAGTACATGAATGCCGGATACGTTTTTTCAATTTCTTCAATTGTTTTCGCAACTACATAGCAGTGTTCTAACCACCAAATCAAGGTGACGAAGGTGATGATATTCATCATTTAAGATATCAAACGGAAAAATCCAAATACCCATTTGATCAACTGTTTTACTTATAACATCCTGTAGGTATCGCACAGCAATTCAGTGAATCATAGCCAATCAGTGGAACTTCGAGTCAATATTATGGATCTGTAGAGCACAGAATACATCGAATTTGAAAGTAATCTCTTTATCGTTCAATAATGAAATTTCATCTTCGAGGAAAGTGACTGGAAGTGATAAGGATGCATTTTTTATCTCGTCAACCACGCCACACTCTATTCTGACCTAGGTTCATTTTTTTCGCCACTCTTTTGTACTTATCTTCGGGTTGTTTCATACGATTTCCACGATATCGTTGAGCAGCCTAACATTCACCTAAACAGGCATTTCTCTTACTGTAATCAATAGGAACTATCCAGTTTCTGTTTTGTTTTCTATCGTTTAGTGATTTGGAACATGTCGATGTGCATTCTGCTGACGATATTCTCTGAATGCTGCCCGAGAATTGCACTTACATAAAGTATACTTCAATATCACATCAGCATAGCTGGCGTTTGTAAAACTGGGCTTCCTTATTGAATGGAAAAAAAAGAATTCCATATTCAATTGGAAATTTATGGACTGGTTTAGCGAAATTAATTATTTATAATTCATTTAGTGTTCTAAATTTCTATCAGAATTAATTCAACGCTCCTTCGATTCGCTAGGATTCACAGAAATATTCTTCGGAATCCACTAAAGGGGAGGTTTACTTTTCTCTCGGCTAAAAATCGATTTTTTCTATTACATTTTCTATAGTAAAATATTTGTAGAATGTATTCCCAAAACCGTTTGTCCGAATCTATTTTTCTTTTAATTATCGGGCAAAAACGAAAAGTATTTTTTGTCTCGAAGATTGAAGTCAAGTGGTGGTTCGCGTAAACCATGTTTTATACAAATATTTTTGAATTAGGCGCCCATATAACCTTACTATGGTAAGCAGAAGTACCATATGGTCAACTAGATGTCGACACATGGCCCATGACGCCGAAAAATTCGAGAGTGAAAGATTAGCTATAAGGTATATCATTATGACTTAATCACAGAGTAATCGTTAATGAAATTTTCAAACGCGTTTTTCTCGAAACCATGTTTTTCAAACTGTTGGCCACGATTACTCAAAAACTACTTAACGTATCGCTTTTTTTTTTGTTTCAAAGTATATCTAATTAATTGGAGTCTGAACTACAATCAAGATGGTATAAGCATAATTAGTTTTTCTACCTCACTTTGAAGAGCGAAAAAACGAAAGAAAAAGTTCTAATGTCCGCCATTTTTTTTTCATTTCTTTTTATGATGGTTGTAGTCCAGACTCCAAATACACTCATATATTTCAAGAATCTTTTTTATATTAACATTTTCGATAATTTTTGCAGGTGCTAGAGTGGCCAACAGCGGACCACCTTTTTTGAGACGGCCGCATTTCGGAGCGTGCCATAATGACTAGTCATGTTATTTTCTGATGAGAAACTATTTTTGTACACCTTTTAATGTAATAAACACCTAGCAAAAATTTTGAATTGTTTATTCAAGTCCTTCTATGAAAAATAAATTGTAGAAAAAAACGTCATTTAGGCCTTGAGAAAAGTAAACCTCCTCTAAAAGAAAATAAGTGCGGCATCGAGCAGTTTGGTAGAAAATTTGTGCACAGGAGAGGGAAGTATTTTGAAAAAATTATTGTTCTCTATGTTTTATAACTTTCTGTTTTTTAATAAATGGAGGAAAAGGAGTGGTATTATAAGGTTAACGTGTTAATCTCGTGTGAATCTGCATCTGTCAGTAGAATCGTGATAACTGATATGAAAAATCTAGGATGCTAAGAGAAATCGGCATAATGTCAAGATGGAATAACATAATATTTCCTATTCTATCAAAGTAGGTTGAAAAAAGCCTAGGACATAACACCTATATTTCGTCCGAGGATTATACTTAATGATCGAAATAGATATATTTCCATTACCATTACAAAATCTTTTAACGTACTTTGAACCTTGTTTCATTCTGAAGGGTATATCTGACGTACTCATGAGATGAATATTAACTGATAAATATCAAATTCAGACTTGGAAATTGGTAGGTAACTCGAGGGGTTTGCGACTTAAACTGTTCTTGGCTGTAGAATTGAACAGAATGTGACAGTTTTCGCTTTCGAAAAGGAAAATACATTAAAATAATATATATATATATATATATATATATATATATATATATATATATATATATATATATATATATATATATATATATTTAAATATATATTCATGAAATAAAATAATATAAGTATAAAACTTATTTGTCTACACATTAAAACGATGATATTCTATTCAATTGAAAATAAATTCAAACTGCTTAAATTGTTTCTACTTGAGAAGAATGCAAAAAAAAATTTTACTCACGGTCATGTGGGGTGTAAATATTCAGATAGAGACAGTCCTCACTCTCGTTCAATAGATACTCCCTCAACAATAAGAACTCCTTTTTTCTCTTTGGGGGCATATTCTTGATATCTGGAAATTTTTGTGGACAAACAGGTCCAAAATTATCTGCGTATTTCACATCTTCCCATGAGGGAGCGTCCCGTGGAGGCATGAACCTCAAATCTCCCACTGGAGGTGCAGCATAAGGCACTCCACGATAATGTTCAATCTTAGGAAGATCACTGTTCATTTTAGGAGAAATCACAACACCTTGTATGTAACCTTGTTTTAGTTTAATCTTCTGCGTATATCTTTTTGTGAAAGGACTGTAGTTATAGTCTTGTGAATACGCGGCAGCACTTTCAAATGATATAAACGTTATAATTATGGTCAAAGAACTGGTGATATAAGACATTGTTTTTATGTGTTCGCAAACGAGTACTGTAAAATGTAGGTTATTCATTAGCTTTTGTTTCAGTTTGAGAAAAGAAAATAGATCTGATGAAATACTCAGTCTTATCAAAATATACCACTCGCCTCATACAAAGTCAAGAAAGATGTGAATAAATATGAGATAACTACAGCTGTTGGAATAGATTTAGAATAGCGGAATACTTAAGTTGAAGAATGCAAATCGTTCGGAGCCCTAGTTCACGACACTGGAATTGTTATCGTGCATTGAGATAGATCAAAATCGACAACTTTATGTATAGACAAATATGAAAATTTTACCAAATCAAATTATATTTAGGTGAAAATATAGTATTTTCCGTGATAAGAACGATTATATTACTTCATTTTGTATTTTCAAAAAATATATAATACAGTCTTACAAGATGTGATAATTTCTTCAGTATGCAGAAGCTTCAATACATTCTCGTATGTACTGAAATGTTAATATTTCTGTTATCGGAAAACACACCATTGTAGAAACTATGGTGGTAACAATGAATAATTTGTCGTCTGCTGTCTTTGCTTGCGCATTGTGTACCTACATGCTGCCAAACCACAGTCAGTGTTAGGATTTTTTCCAATCGGAATTAGAAACAGTTTCCAGCAGATAAGTGTCTGCGCAGTAAATTGAGAAAGATTTCAGACGTATATAAGTTAAACATTTGATATTCCAAACACTCTTTTGAAACTGTTTAAGTGATTGGGGATTATTCGCGGCATACCGTTAGCGCACTAAAAATAATTAAATCTCAACTCAATCTGGTGGTTATTAAGGATATTTCGAATTCATTATTTATTGTAATATATTCTGCATAGTACTACTATTTCCATTTATGTTTGAAAAATTTTGTATAATTGAAATTCGAATATCCGTTATACATGTGTGAGAGAAGTATCACATTTATGTAGAGTGGAAAATAGTTGAGATGAATTCGAACTTCAATTAGTAGAATTCTTGATATTTTCCCGTGTCGAACAAATTTTGGATACGCCACATTGAAATCATTGGGACTTTGAATTCCAACTTAACAGCTAGTTTCCAAACTTTTTGAAACCTCCTGTGATAACAATCAATGGTATTTATTGAAGGAAGAAGGATCTAAGAAAACAAATTAACTATGGGTTATATGGAAAAATTATAATGTTCGTGATATGCAAATATTTTCAATTTTACTAATTTTTGTGACTATTTAATGGTTCAATGGTACCAGTCACTAAAATAAGAGGAGATTTTCTAACTATTAATTGTCCAATAGGTAAAATGATTTAATATATCCCTTAACTTATGCCAGTAAGTGAATGATATGTAAATTTCCTCTACGAACATAATGTAGAGCTCCTTATTTAAGATAAAAAAAAGTTAAATGTTATATTTTTATGCGAATAGATATGCCAATAATCAACATCCCCAGATCCATATATCCGAAATTAGACTAATATTGTCCAATTGTAAGAGCCTGTAATTATGAATCTTCTGAGAGATCAATTAATTTCACTCGATTACCTACAAGAGATAGCGACATTTGTTTGCGGCATGCTGCCATTTTGCAACAGATATCGACGTTTATTGGATTGTAGGTTTAATGGTATTCAATCAAAGGCAATATTTTATTTAGAGCTTTCATCATATTTCAAGCATTTCATCCAATCATTGTATGGCCTACTCATGTTTGTCTCCATTCACCTAAGCTTTCTGTGACTCAATTAAAAACTAATATAAGCAAATATGTAACTTAAATAACGTCTGGCCCATAAACTCATTTGTGAAAGTTCTACAGACTATCGGTATCGCCCTATGAGATTCAATACGTTCAGTTGGGTATTGTTTGTATTTTTGACCATTTCTTTACTTCACCCGTTAAAAAAAGCAATGAAGCTATATTGGAAGAAGGATCCTTATCAATTGGCTGTTATTTTGTTATGAAGGATTATTTGATTGTTTGCTAAGTTTAATCTTTTAATCACATAATTGCTGTTCTTTTGCAATATACTTTCTCGAAATTTAGTGACTTTTGCCAGAACATATTTTTGGAATTTATTTGTAATATAATTGATGAAGATTCATTTGTATCACTTCATGACGTATATAAAGAACATCATAACAACGAAGAGAGTAAGTTAGTCAAACCGGAAATAGAACAGTAAATCAAATATCATATTTGAAATTCATGAATCCTTTTACATTGGATACTCAATTTGAATGGATAATAGTATGAAATTATTAAAGAGATCCTTAGATATTCTCTATGTCGATTTCCTGGTATGCATACCACTGGTGGTACTATAGAACGTCTGAAGTGGTACGGGAGAGAGCTGTTGGTGAAATTTGAAAGTACTGGATTTTCAAATGACATTAAATATGGTACACCATTCTAGGTACCGACAGTATAGGTGACGTAAAACGCTCAAGGTATCCCTCCATTTTCTGCGCCGCTTCGTCTCGATAGATATATATATATATATATATATATATATATATATATATATATATATATATATATATATATATATATATATATATATATGATCTAACCGGTTGAAAATTTCAAATCGCCTTATCTCCGGTAGTAAGTAGGATACGTGTATGAGGTTTCTTCGTGAGGCATATTATTATCAAAAACTTTCATTTCTGAAAATTTGTTGGTGAAACCTTTACCTTTCGGATCGGAAAGACGGAGTTGAATATTTTCAATTTCCCATATTTGCGGTAATAATCAAGATATATCTCTCATTTTTCTTAGGCATATTTATCAAAGGCCTTTGTTCAAGTTTCTAGATTCATCCATTAACTTCCGAAACGGAGTAGAGGGTGGTTGAATTTTTCAAATCACCAAATGTTGCCAAAGTTTCCATTTTTTTTTCAGGGCACATAAATGTAGTAATTTACAAAAGTCTATAGAGGTTTGTTAATCTCTTGCCGAAGTATACTTCAGACTGTAGGCTCTATCGAAAGGTTTTTCTTTCAATTCGTTTTTGAAGACTGCGTTTTGACATTCAATATTTTGTTATTTCGTTTATTTCCAAAAGTAGAAATTATTGAGTTCATGATAATGATTATACTTTTCATTGAATCGTTATCTGTTTCAATTCATAACAACACGTGGAATGTCAAGTAATGTAAACAGTAGATACACTTGTTCGAAAATATATTAGAGACTTAATTAATTTTTCTCGAAGAAGACTTTTTCGATTTAGATACTGATTGAGATGGGTGCTACCAATTTCTTATCCTATCATGCAAATCGATGAATCCGTTTCCGAGGTACCGAAGATGTTATACAAGCAATACTCAATAAAAATTACTTGATGAGACTTGCCCTTGTAATTGAAAATTTAAAATTCTATTTGGCAAGTAGAATTCGACATCGAAATATTCAGTCCCAATGCAAACTATGAAATGAACACCTTACACACGTCAAGAAATAGATAAGTACCTAGGCTTTCATTGAATCCCACCTTGCAATGTCCTATTTACGCGGAGCTCAGTTAAAGGGGTTTCGTTATCTGCATCAGTCTTACTTTTCCGCCCTATTTCCCAGCAAGTGGATGAGGATTTATTAGCACTACGTGACTCTGATGCCTTACGAGATTCCTGGATGCTTCGCAGCTTCGATAGTTGTAAAACTAAACACTTTCGCAACGTCTCAGGCATAGAATCAAACCGCATTTCGTATGACTCAGTCTACAGCAGTCTGTTCTTGATGGTTTGGATGCGAAGCTATATTCCTTGATGATATGTATTTGCTGGGAAACAAGAATACAGCTACTATCTGAGGAATATGGAAAATGGAATGTCTTTATATGGGCCGGAGTTTCTGAATAATCTGGTTTGAAACATTACACATGTAGTTCAATCAAATTTATACGCAAGACAGCAGCTGCTTTCGTTATTCAACACAATTTTATATATTTCATTTACATATTTTTGGCGTTTCATCTCAATGGAACTCAGATATTTCGAAAGGTGCTGTTGTTAAACACAATTGTTGTAATGAAAGAACATAAATTATATATGTAATTTATTTCGTATACGATATTGCTACCTGAGTTTCAGCATTGATTAAATTATGAAAATAAAAACTGGATACTAACGTGAAGAAGATGATACAATGATATTTTGAATTCATCAAAAACACGAATTCAGCAACAAATATTTAGTTTGACGTTTTCCAGACAGAATAGTGTAAATTGTCAGGATAATTGAAAGACTGGAGAAGAATTTGAAGAGATAAGGAGCCTTCAGAAAAACCTAAACGACGAAACGTAAATTCAATGAAGATAACGACTTTATATGTACAAAAATGTCTAAGAACGTCAGAGCGATAGCACTTATTTTGGATTTATCAGTATGAACAGTGTAAGGAATTTTATCAAACATGAATTAAAATAATTCATTGCACAGAAAGTTCATGCTCAAGAAAACATTGATCCAAATCGCAGACATCTATTTTGAAATATTATGTTATACGTTCTACAAATCACAATTTTGGAAGAAACGTGTCATGGACGTTGCATGATCGATTACTAATAATAATAAAAATAATGCAATATTATGCCCATCTTTCAGATAGAACTGAGTACAATAACAAAGGACTACAAAATAAACAAGTTCCGTGCCTTGGATTTTTAACTGGTTTTCATATTATCAGGACGCTGAATCTAAATATTATTATTATATTATATAGTTGGAAAGAATCGACTGTATGAAGAACACCATAGTGTGGATATATAAATTTATTTAGTATTTCATTCAATTGCTGATTTCGGTACACATATCTGTACCTACATAATTGACTTTATCTCATCAACTGAAACAGTGTATCAATATTGAATATTATACTCACATTCTACAACTTATCTATATAAGAAAATCTATTCTTGATGGTCGCTGAAAATCCTGGAAAGGATTACTTTTAACGTACCCTCAGTTGAGGTGAGTTTTTGATCTATCTGTCATCAAACTGAAGATGCTCCAATAAAATTCCAATTCTTAAATATTTCGGAATATTTTCTTCAGTATGTAATTTATCACACGATGATTTTGGTACGGTGACGTCATACTTTTTTTATTATTATTAGAGCTATAGAACCCTTCAAGAGTTATTAAGGTTAACTTTAATAAGTACAGCAATAAATTACATTTTATCCTATGGTTATAGTAACAATTTTTAAAATATATGTATTCACAAGTGTATATTACACTTAGCTAAGAAATTAAAGTTCGTTTTAATCATCCTGATGTGATTAGCTACATATGAGGAAAATACTACTGTTCTCACCAGATATCTTAACCTGTCAGAGCAAGATTCTGAATCATTGGCTTTCATGTTATCTGGAATGACGAGCAAAAATAACCTTTCACCGCACAGGAGCAAACAGTGCTCTCTTATCCTAAGAAGATAATCTTGTTTTTTGTCACGATATTACGGTGTGCTTAGAGAAAATGTGCTTTCTGAATATGTTCTAGATGATTGGTGCCTATTTGTTGTCAGTTCAAAGCAAAACTTGAAATGCGTGCTCCAACACAAAGTGAACAAACAACACTCAACTGAAATGAAAGAAAATATCACACAATAGTTTGGGTGTTTGAGAAGATAAAATAACAAGAACATCATTAGATGTTTCGTGTGGACTTGAAAATGATGAAAGTTTTCCTTCGACAGGAAAACGCTTACAAAATACATCCTTGCTGTTTCTGTCTATGAGAACGCAGAGACAGTCCTTACTATTGGGTTAGAAATCAGTGGTCAGAGAAATGAAACATGAATATTGACTATAGGATTCAAGAACTGCTTTCAGATATTTTTTGGGTTGCTGAAACTTCAGATGGAATCAGTTTTCCCCTGTCAGCTCTACATTTTTAGATGTGCAATGAGATCTGGAGATTTTTCATACTCAAGATGAAAATCTTGAATTTTACAAGATATAAGAAGTGTCTAATACCTAGTTGTTTCCGAATATTCTTCAGATGATTGAGGCTGATTTGTGCCGGCTTTTTACACCCTAAAAGATACTCTATCATTTTGTCACGGTATAAGATGGCTCTCAGAAAAGATGGATCTATTTGATTATTTATCAAATTATTGCCTCTTATTTGTTGGCAGCTCCAAACGGATTTTGAAATATGTACTACATAATGGGAACAAAAATTTTTCAAGACCAATTGCTCTCTCAATGAAAATAAAAGAGAAATATATTACAAAGTCTTTGGTTTCTAAAAATATAGATTTTCATGAATATCAACTGGTGATATATATGATTTTAAAGATCGTAAAATGGAGAGTAAAGCGGTTATACCAAATATCCTTGCATTTGTGTCTTTGGGATAGCAGAGAAAAAGAATACCACTTGATTGAAACGTTAAAGGAGGGTGACTCAAGAGAGAAAACTGGGATTTTGAGAAAAGGAATGTTATTAATTACCCTTAGTTACATCATCCACTGCTTATGAAGTAGTTCGTAAAGCGTCTTGATAAAAATAGATAAAGTTTCGCGTTTGTAAGCCAAAAATGCCCCAGTTAAGTCACGAAAAAACTGAAGCAGCATGGCCCACAAATAAGACAACTCATTAGATATTCTGTTAACGAAAGTTCGATAACTTCGACCGAGCGTAAAGCCTGGACTTCTTTCGTGGCAGTTGTTGGAAACCTTAGAGGCAAACGCAAAGTAATTAGTTGTACTAATAAACGAAATTCTTAATTGTTTTAAAACTCTAGGGTGTAACCTGAGAATAATGGTCCACCATCTACATAGCCACTTGAATCGTTAACCTGAAAATTTAGGTGACATGTGACAGACAGTGTGGAAGATTTTACCGGTATATAAAGACTATGAAGGACCGTTACCAATGAAGATGGGACACGCTTATGATGGCGGATTAATGTTGGATTTTGAAAACCTACATTGAAGAACGTTACGAAAGAGAAGTTTCAGACATGTTCAGTGTTAATAGGTCGCATCGATAATATTTTCTTTCGTACGTAAAATATTTGTATGATATAATTTTAAAATTGTGGTTTTTAGTAATGGCATCTCTCGAAAAACTTGCTTCGTACGTGAATAAAAGATGCTCCAGTAATTCAGGTTGTCTAATCATATCTAGCATTCAAAGCAAAAAAAGAGGCGGTTAGGAAAATACCGAATAATAGTACCTGTACTCATTGTAAGTGATATAGGTATAAGATTTTTTTTTCATGATGCCCAATACCGTCATATGATTAATTTGTAGCTGAAGAGCAATTTTCCTAGAAGTGGTGTTGGATTGCTTGTCAAATAAAATGAGTGCAGCTTCTTCTAATTCTGCTTCTGATATTCCGGTGACGACCACAATCTTGTTTTCTAGTTTAGAAACTACGTGTTTCTCGAAGTCATTGATGAAGCTGTCCATACAAAGTATGATGAGAAGCGATACGTTGATGATTTTGGCATATCTTCTCGACGCTTCTGAGGTGTTACTGTTAGAGGAGCCGTAGACGAATTGCATGTCAGCTATCTCTGCATTTGAATAAACCACCATCTTGATGAATATTCGAAAAAGTCTCAGCAACTATCACTGCCAATCAGCGAAATATCAAGGAAAATGAATTACTAACAATTAATTTAAAGTTGTCAGTGAAATGAATCAACAAGACTGCCGACTACTAGCGAAATGAATTTTCGATTGATTATTATATTTCCACCGTACACACTAAATTTATCGCATATTTACACAAAAACTGTGGCAGAAAAAGAAAGATGCGTAATATGAAAAAGGATTTATAGAAAATTAAAACATGTCATCTGAAATTGGAACAACCTGTAGAATTTTATATTTGTTCTTATGATCTTATTATAAAGATTTTTGATAGGTACAGTTGTGCCGAATGTTTGGACTTAGTATCTTAAAAACAGTAGTGATCTTAAGGAAATGACTGCAAATTTCAACACCCTGTATTTCTGTAACCAACGTTATTGGACATATCTTTATCGAAACTTTTCGCATTAAATGGATTGAGTAATCACCCGTGAAATATTTTTCACATTCATTTACACCCTGTATATACGCCACCACAGACCTATTTTAACTCATAATCTGTCATGCTTACGATTTGATGAAGCTATTAATGAAATGAATAATATGCTCATCGACGGCATTATCCATTTGTCAATTTATCGAATTTGAACATTTCATTAAACATAAACGATTTGTATTTATTGATCGTAGAAATTATTTGTTTAGGTTGGATATAAATTTCATTAATTCTCGTTATATTTCACTCATACCGCAATTTTGAAATAGTTTATTTGATTATTGGAAATGTCGGTATTAACACGAACGCGTAAATCTCATTTTGTTGTATTCGGATCTTCCCTCACTATTCCGAAATATATTGAATTTATACTGCGAAAATACTCATAACATTTGATTTTCAGTAGAAGATTGTGCAGAAACGAATGGGTTTATTATTTGAGAGCTATCAATAAAATTATTTCTTGGATTCGAATAATAATAATAATAATCATCTTTGTGAGCAATTGGTACAGTGCCAAAAATTTAACAGCAAAGCTAGAGAGATTTTCGATTGGTGCATTGATTTCGTGTGTTTAATACTTCGATAATTATGGTACCTAACACTATATGAGTGGTTAATATTTCAATAATTATGGTACCTAACACTATATGAGGCCATTCATTTACAGATTTTTAGGATTTCTGTAGATACTTGTATAAGTAAGTCTATACATATGGGCTATTTAGGAGTTGCCAGTACTATCCTTTTATTTGTTTAAAAGAGATCTGTGTAGCACACTATGTCTTGTAGGCTGAACCAACAGAATGTCCTTTCTTCTTCTGTAAAAACAAAGAATATCTGGACATACACAAGTTCATATGTGGTACCAAGCAGTAAAACAACATGCACTTACAATCCTGCACTACACCATTGCTGATGGTGGAGTGACCTTTTAGATGATGCATCACGCCTACTGTATGCTGACATTAAATATACTTAAGGAGGGTTTGCCTTAAAATCATTGCCAATCTTCACTTCATCGAGTGGCTTTATATCGTACCTTAATATCGGCTGCTTTCTGGGAATACTTGCAAGCAAGTGCTTCAATAAATTTGAGCAGACGGACTTCCGGAAAGAGCTCTAGATGAACCACTCCTTGAATTTTGCACCACTCTTGTATTTTTTTTTTGTTTTTGATGTCTGCTCCGTTATCGACTCGTCTGTATAACATATTCATAGATCCGGGCATTAACTCATTAGTTATTATCCGTGTCAAGAGAGAGCATCAGAACTAGCATGATGCAGCACGTTTGTAGCAACCTGCCTCTCGTGATACTATTTTTTTTTATTTTTCGTTTATGACCAAAATCAAGCAGCCTTATATTATTCTGTTCAGCTGACTCTAGTATGAATACAACTCTCTCAATTTTTTTGTCGTGATCGTCAGTGAACACTCAGAATGTGGCAAATCATCAATGATCTGCCGAACGGATTAGGGTTTTTGAAAAAACATAATCCTCAACGGTCTATCGTAGTGTTCACCTTGACTCGGTGATGAGAATTTTATGCGAAGCACAAATTTTTAACAATCATTTTGTCAATATTTTTTTGATTATATTGTTCTTACTGATGGTTCTAATGCCTAAATTACGTTGTGCCTGCAATTTAACTAGGAAAGAATTTCACGGCAATTTTTTGACGTGACAACGTTTACAATTCGATAGAGCCGGCTGCGCGAACGAAAAAGCATGCGGCGTTACCTCGCTCTGAGGCGTCCATTTAAGGTTTGAAGTGCAAGCGATAGCGCGGAACGGGCGACAAAGAGGCACTATCGGCGTCGTGTTCGGCACCGTTTGACATCTGTCTCTCTCTTACTTGAGTGAGCGATGCGTCCGCTTGGACTGGTGCTATGCAATAATATATTTACATGTTTTCCTCAAGTATGAAGTGCAGTGAAAAGTGAATGTGGTCTCAATTGTTCACAGCGACGATAAAGGCAATGATTCTTTCGATATTGAATATATGTTCAGTGATATATTGTCGAATATTTGTGCTTTCATCATTAATATAAATAGCATCGGTATGCTAGTGCAGTGATTGTAAATAAAAATAAATAAAAATTTACATTATTGTATTTATGCGTACAAATAAATGTAACTTGATCAATTCAATTGTGAATTCTATTTACCTCCTTCTCTATATCCATACAAAAGATCTGTTAAACAAATAAAATTAGAATTTTCTTTTGAAAAATGCAACCATTCGATCAGTTTTTTCTTATGACGTTGTCACGTTCAACTTTCGTCAGTAAACCGACAATGCAGACAACCGATTTTTTACAGTGGTTACGTTAAAAGCAATTATAAATTATGATTTGCTAAATGGAATAATCTTACCGGCAATATTTAAAATTGAAACACCAGAGGACATTCTTTTCTGAAAATGGAATATGCTCAAATATATTTTCCAAACTTTTCACATTTGTAAGAAATATACATTTCTTCAATTGAATACCTACGAACACTTTTGTTCTAGTCATCAAATTTGATTCAATCTTGTCAAACTTTCAGAAATTCGGTTTTATTTTCATGTGCTTATCCAACCAGAAAGAAGCCCCGAGGCCTGCACTGGCAGGGGAACTCTTCATGGCTTTGATGCTTCATTATGATAAATGCATACAGTTGGAATATTCACATTTTGAGATCAGGATTTTATTATTAAAACATCTTCTCGTGTTAATGGAACACCATGTAAATATCGAAGTAAATGCTTTTTAGTATAAATAAATAGAATATAAATCGTTTAGTCATTCTATCCTCTTCAGTATCAAAGAAAAAAATCTAAGTTGTCCATTTCCTACAACTCCAGACCATTTTGCTGATTAAAATCAGGTATATATGAGAGAATGAAGAACAAATCAATTCAAGAATATTTCGTACTGAAAATAGTTTGAATATGTTACAAATTGAGGATCCACAGTTCAAATATATCAACAATTAATAATTAGCAAACTTCTGAATAGAATTCGGTTCATTTTGTATAGGAGAAAACGGTTTTGTTATTGGTACTGCTTTTTTTGTACCAGCTGAGAACAAGACTAGCTTTGTAAACTTACACTAAAAAAAAACAGTTTCAAATAATCGCGTGTATGGTGACTTTAGGGGTCAATTTCAGAATTTTGATATTTTCAGTCTTGTTAATTTATCTGCTTATCTACACAGAAAGGAACCCGGAGGATCGCAGAACCGGAAAAAGTACATGGCCTTTTTAATTGACTAAGCTTAATGTGTACGAATGCATATGAGTATCTTGAATTAATTTTAAATACTGATGAGTGTATTTCCATGAATATTTTATTCCTCAGTATTTTGGAACGACCTATAAAAATTAGTTCATCAGTTCCTGTGGCACAAATATCGATTGAACAGTTTCCCCGAATTCATTTCACTCATGTGATTCTGGGATCTTTTGAAGAGATGCCAAATATTTTCATGCATCTAGTAAATAACATATAATACGCATTGTCGATGGAATGTTGTTTAATAATTTTCTCGGTGATCCTGATTAAACCGCTCATGTTTTTCACGACGTTCGGTGCCAGACACATTCCTTTTGGACGAAATTATAATACGAAATTGTAAAACGCTTTTATCCAATTTGAATATGAGAAACGCTTGAATTATATTTTGAGTATTGAATGTCTACGAAACATGGGAGAACTATTGAGTTCTATTACATTTTTAACTGATAAAATTATATTACCTTCAATGGATACATGAGACGCTATCGCAAATTACTCACAAACTTGATATTCATGGTTACTGTGCGGGTATGATGAAATACATAAGAGTTTTCTGAAATTTCATTTACGGGATAACTTTTAGCTAAATAATAATATGGATATTCTTCTAGGTGAATTATTTTTCAACTCGTATTGTTGGACCATATATATTCATTCATGCAAATACAGTTTGTTTTGAGGTATTGCGAATGCTTTTCCTTCCTGCGGAACACATCCCAGAAGTTGATAAACAGCGTTTCGTCATAAAATTGGATTGAATATCTCTCTTTGTCCTATATACTTCTCGAAAAATTCTCTAGACCACCTATAAAGTTAAATATATCATGTTGCAGACAATTAATATATTATGGTCCTTAAAAAAATACTTTAAGAAATGACATTTTATGATAGTCACATCGTCAAAGTCAGTTTCTTTTCGTCTTCGTTGTGAGTACAAAAAAATATTTGTATCTTATGAAACGATTCCAGAAAGACTATACCAGAGGAAAGTAGAAACACAAAGACCTATTAGTATGCTCCATGCTGTGAGCTCAAAGGGGTAGGCATCTTGGGTTCTAGGAAGCTTTGCTTGAATTTGAAAATGAAAATGACATACTGAAAGAATGCGTTGCTAGTAGTTACAGGACAACCATTTCAGCCCAAGGTTGGTTTTAGATCTAACAAACCTGAAGATATCTTATAACCACATTCCACTTGATTCGAAAGCTATCTCGAATACAATATGTACAAATTGCAGCTATTAGCAATCAAATTTATGAAGGTCCAGTTCACTAGAGACATCCTTGCAGATTGCCTGGACTGACACTCTGGCTTCGAGCTGTCCGTTTAAATTGGTCCCAAGAACACATAAATTAAGTTCAAAACATACAGACTTCACTTCCTATCATTGATGAGTCATTATTGGGTTTATAACTTGATTTGAAATGATTTCGAATATGGGGGGGACCGGAAAACGCAAACCGTCTCTAGAGGCTGGAGGAATTGTTAAACAGAAAGGCGAATCAGTTATGATTTCTGGAAGGTATATTTGTTGGCGAAATGAATGATCTCAGTTTAATAGAAAATAACATGAAATTCTTAAAGGTCACTAAAGGCAATGCTCTACCTCAACGAAATGGTTGGTCCGTATTCAACTTCAACAAGATAAAGCTACTGGTCATAATGCAATGGTACTCTGCACTGAAGACAAACAATACCTATTTTCATTACTAGCCACCCTGCTCTTCAGCCTTTTGAGTACATATTGAGCACCCTCAACAGAAATATTCAAGGCAAAAACTTCTCTCAACATGAAGAGGACATACACTTGTCAGGCCAAGATTCTTGCAATGAGTTAGGTCGAAATAACAGCGACATTGTTGTTCTGAAATCGTTATGATGTTGCCAAAGTATTTCTTTGATACTGGTAGACTTCCTGAACATTAAAAATTTTTAAGTGTTTCGATATCTTTCTGAAATGATTTCTTATGAGTTTGTCCTAATTTAAGAGATTTGGCCAGGTTGAAATTCCAATAATTTTTGTCGATACTTTGTTTTCGATAAATCTCAGTGACGAGCAAAAGCTTCACTCATAAATTTTTGAGATTTTTGGGAGTTACTTAGGATTTTTGAAGTGTTGTTTTCGCCTTGATAAAATGGAGTTCAATTAAATACGCATCTAGCAATTGACTCGAAAATATTTCAGAAGTTGTAACAATGAAATAAGTTGTGTAGCCAAAACTTGCACTCATATAACATACCACCCTTGAAATCAACTTCATTATTATTATTCATATTATTTTCATTCAGATTTGTTAATACTTATTTACTGAGTGTATAACGGATAGTATTTTGATTTTCTCAGTTTGTTGGCCTAAAAAGAGCGCCAGTGCCGATAAAAACACGACTGCTTAAAAATTCAACATCTTCTATTCAAAATTAACATTTTTCTATCTGCAAATGCTCCAATTATTGATTACTGAAATAATTTGCCTTCAATCTTTAATAATGAACATATACCAATTATTTTTAGTACGAAACATCGGTGAGGTGAAAGTAATTAATTATAGATTCGTTTTTAGTTACTCTTTCATGCCAAATATTAATTAGCGAAATAGTCACGACATTAGAGCAAATCAAAATAGTCAATTGTTTTCTCAGACGCTACAGAGACCAAAATGATTAAACGATTTATATTTATACTCTAGTTCTTTACATTGCAGAGTTGAATAGAAATTACTTCTATATGTGCTGGGTGATTTATTTGAATTAAGAAATATTTTAACTGTTCTTGATCATAGTATAATGATTCAACCCGCTCATGAGAAATGAAATTACTGCTCCTTATTGAGGTGCAAGATGTTTTCAAAAATTCAAAATCAATCTGTATCGGGTACTATGCAATTATCTTCTACTATATTGGTTTTATAAATTTTCCATCAAACTGACGATAAATTCAGATCATACAAGAAGTACATGAAACCTGAACCATTTTCTGTAACCACTTTCAAACCATGGAGTTATAACAATTCATCCAATGATCTAGTGCCAATGAATCAGACTAGGACATTGCAAATAATGGCCATAAAACGCTTCAAAATGTATTTTAATATTAGTATAACCTTAAATGATTATTTAGCGAACGAATTGTGAATGTTACTGAGGTAGCCGGAAGTCAAATTAAATAGTTCTTATAAGAGTTTAAATCGTATTGATTTTATTGCATGTTTATTTGATATACAGATAATTACCTGATATATTACATTGACTAATGACATAACTAAAATGAATATCTTGCATAATAGCGGCGCATACTAGAATATTTGGTTTACTGATGAGAGTTTCAAACTTTCTATGCAGTTTAAGCCAGGCTTTCAATAATTCATATTACACTCTGTCAAAAATCTCCCGAAATTGATTATTTAAAGGATCTGCTCAAATTTATCTACAAATTTTCAGTGTTGTGAAGTTGACACAACTGTTTTCTATAGTAACGTGGAGTTTGAACGCGATCTCTCATGTAGTTTGTTCACAGTGCTTGGTTTTGTCAGTTCACGCAAATGTGTTTTGCGATTTTTACAAAAGATAAAATATCGAACAAAGAATTTGTCTCAAATTTTGTATTTCAATTGGAATTTTATGTACCGAATCGCTGAAAATATTACATAAAGCTTATAATGAATCGATTTTATCAGAAACACGTCCATATGAGTGGTATAGTGCTTTCAACAGCAGCCGTGATGTGGTGCAATATTTGCGACGCTCTGGACGGCCATTAACATCTTCAATTGAAGTTAATATCAATGAAGTGAAGGAAATATTAATTGAAAATGGTCATTCATGTTAGAAGGAGATACAAGAGCAACTTTCTGTGTCCCACGAATCTATTCGTACCATTTTATACGTTTGTTTGGGCATGAAACGTGTAGATCTTCGACTAGTTCTAAGAGACCTGAATTTCCTTCAATAATTGAATCCCATATGATCTTTCAAAACATTTTACAACGACCCCACATTTATGAAACGCATTGTAACTGGTGATGAGACATGAGTTTCTGGGTTTGACATGCAGACCAGTCAACAAGATTCGGAATGGTGCCTTACAATTCAATCGCAAACAAAAACAGTCACGTCAAAGTCGATCAAAGGTCAAGGTAATGTTGATTGTTTTCTTTGATTATCACTGTGTTATGCACTTGGATTTCGGGACAAAAGGTTAGACGGTGAATAAAGAATATTAGCAGAGCGGTATGTGGCGTTTGAGAGATAGAGTTGGTGGAAAAATGCCAGGTTTGTAGAAAAAAACTCATGGATTTTACACTACGATAATGCATCGTCTCACAAGGCTTTGATTGTGAAACATTTTCTGACCAAAAACCCAGCAAACACCATCGAACAAACACCATATTCACCTGAATGTATTATTTTATTCGGAAAGTGCCTACTTTGGCGGCGATACAATAAAGGTGGATGAAAATGAATATTTTGTGTTTCGATGATCAATTCCTGATAGTTTTTTGAAAGAATGTAAAACTCTTTCCGGTGATGGATATTTTTTCGTTTTCCTGGCAATCACAAATTGGATCGGTAAGAATGTTAATATGAATATTAAATTGTTACTTTTAGTACCAGAATTTATATAGGAAAAGGGGGCAAGACGGGGTACCCATCTTATATGGGAATCCATTTGACCAATTACGACCGTTGCGCGTGAGGCCACGCCGCCATAATGGGTTTTAGTCAGCGTAGTGACAGAACAACGACGCCAATGTTTTTGTTTTATATGTGAAGAAAATTGTATTTGACGATTTTCTTAGTGTTTTTTTTTAAATTTGTTGCACCGTGATTCATCTGTTACTGTTAATTGTTTCTAGAATATAAACAGGTTCAAATCCATAAAGCAGTATTCAAGTTTCTGTCAAGGACATTTCCGAAGTCGGTGTAGACGGCATCCACTTGTAAGCCTTCATCCATAGCACTCAAAATATGCTCGACTTGTTTTTGAAGAATCCATGCTGCTCAGGCATAATTTTGAATTTGACGAGAGAAAAAATATATTTAATAACAGCATTTCCAAGTACAGGTAAAGTTATTCACGTGGGTCAAGGACTACTCGAGCAGGTAAGTACTTGCTTATTTGTGTGCGAGAACATTGTTTTTAGAGGTTCATTTGTTAATTTATTTGGGCATGAGAGTGCAAGACGGGGTATGGTGTAGCCCATCTTGCCCGTACTAAAATAGTTCTAATGTTTATTCTGTTATATCAGTGAAAGTAAAATAGAATAAATATAATATAAATAATATGTAAATAAAAGTGAGAATAAAAAATGTATCTACCTATACCTTCTGTTAAGAAATGTTGATAAAGTAAAGTTTGCTTCCTTGTTACTATTGATTATCGTATCACCTCAAAATAAATGCAATCTATGATGTACAAATATAGAAAAATAATTAAAATAAACTGGCAACATATATATTTTTAATTCCAAAAATAAATTACGCAACTCATTTAAAAACCATTTATAAAATTAATTCATGTTACATCTCGATATCATAAGCCAGTTATTGTACGTTTGAAATATTTCAAATTATCAATGGAATACTTCGTATATAGCTATCCGATTTCACTCAAGATGGCCTTACGATTTGCTGAATCTAGTATTGAATTCCATGACAGTGGTTTCCCAGATATCTCGAATACGTTACTCCTAAGATACAAGTTTTATTATATCACGAGAGAACTCCAACATATTGTGGATACATTTCTGTGAAATGTTTGTGTGCTCGGGGTTGAATAAACTCAAAGATTACTTCCAGTGCAGCCAGAGCCGCTAAACTCCGAAACTTTAAATTTGAGAGAACATTCCTTGGGAAACTGAAACTGAATTAATTTAGTTCTTAATGGGAAGAGATGGTAATATATTATAAAATTCTTTGAGTTTTCCAAGAAATTTTTCATAACTTGAAGACTTTCATGTATACGTAAGAAGGATTACACTCCAAAAGTACTTCGCAGGTCGTCCCAAGTTGTACATCATAACTGAATATTAGATTTTTCACGAATCACATCGCAATATGCGTAAACCCATTGATGACTTTAACCCAGTGATTACCAAAATATACGAGGCCTCGAACTTGTTTACTCGGATTCAGTCACATATTTCAGTGAGAAGTTACAATTCTAGCATGACTCGAAGAGTAACATGCGTTTTATTGACGATTTGTCTTATCTATGCAGGGTATTTGAAGATGACACGGTAATATTTAAAGAAGTGAAGACATTTCATGTAAAGAGTTCATATAAACATAGGTCCACAAATACTTCGTTACCAATTCGTTAGAGTTTGATAAAAAGATGCAAACTAATTTGAATTTTGGGGCTGTTGGAAACTTTCGAAGATGCATGATTTCCAATAGGAAACAATATTTCGGACTCACCAGTGCCGTGCGTATGGGCACAACGCAGGTTACTCTGAAAGGAAAAACCAGAACACTAATTATTTTTTTCAAAACTTAAAACTTTTTATGAATTTTTCAATTATATTTCAAAAAAAAGGTTTTCTGAAATTTTTTGTACAACTAGTTTTTGAGTAAAAAATGTTAGAAAATTTTCTATGAATCGTTGCGATTCCTATGCTTAGTCATAGATGAGTTCATAAATGATTAACGTCAGTGTCATTTGGGTGTTTCTGTTTTCCAATAATTTTGAACCTATTTAATTGAATTTCAAATCAGCTATCAACTGTTTGGCAGATTCTTCATGAAAATTTGTTGTTTCCATTCCATCTACAACCTGTACAAGCACTTTTTCTTACCGATTCTCCTGCTTGTATTGCGTCAATGGCTTATGCGTAGGTTGATTCAAATTCTTTAATTTCTTATGCTGATCTTGTTCTCTGATGAAGCAAGTTTTTCAAGAAATTTCATAAGAAATTTTCATAATGATCATATGAGGTGTGAAGAAAATCGATTTCAACATCTCCTGCCCATTTTAGTGTACTTGCTCGTGACTTCCTATCTCAAGAGTATAGAAACCACTGGATTGATAGAGATGTACCACAATTTTGGCCTGCTTCGTCCCCAGACTCACACCTCCACGATTTCTCCCTGTGGGGTCATTTGAAGTCTATGGTTCAAAATACCACCATGGCAAATGTTTAAGGCTTGAAAAATGGAATCATCACTGATTGCAACTGAAAGAGTTCGCTAATCAATAAGGAGAAGACTGGAATCTTGTAAACGGTCTGGAAGAGGTCACTTTGATCAGCATTTATAATTTTTTAAGATGTATAAGGGATAAACCAGAGTCTTTGTTCTGCCATTAAATTAAACTTTTGATTTTTAAACATAGGTTATTTAACGATAAAAGACATACATAATGACGTCAATCGAAGAATACATGTTGTACAATGAAATATAGGTACTTTTTTTCTTATTCCTTTCAACATTTTTCCATTCGAAAACATGGCGTTGTACAAATGAATAATAAGTGAGATTTTTTCTTGACAAAAAAAATTGAAAATTCAAAAATAATATCAAAGAAATTAGTAGCGTCCTAGTTGTTTCTGTTAGAATAACCTGCGTTGTGTTCATACGCGCGCCACAAGTAAGGCCAAAATATTGTTTTGTATTGAAAGAAAAAGTCTTTGAGAGTTTCCGACACAACCAAAATTTTATCCCAAAATCTTAAGCGTTTTACAAACAATTCAAATTTAACTGCATCTTTTTATTCAACCCTGTGAATTGCAAAACGAAGTATTTGCGGGCCTATGGCTTTGTGAACTTTTTTGATGAAATTAGTTTAGCAATCACCTCCTTAAATATTGTCGTGTTTTTTTTGAACATCCTGTATATTTTTGTAAAGTAGTGTTTTGGAAATTTCGGAAGATGGTAGAATAATGCATTCGTTCTCATAGCATTATTGCTATAAAAATGTTGGGTTAGATTAGACGAGGAATATGATGAGAAGATTAGAGAACTAGCTCCTTCAGTGAGAAATGTTTATCATTCTACAAAAAGTTAAAAATTGCATTCTGACTAAAAGTCTTGAGCTTTTTGCTACATATTGCCTTACCTTAAATCTGATATAAGGTCAATCTCCGAGTCCCCTTCTACGAGTGAGTAAAATAGGCAATATCATATTAGCACGATAAAACATTTAATGCCATTTCACGACACTAAGAATTTCAGAAAATTCAATGTATTTTTTAATGAATGTAACTTTCTTTCACCGAAATAATAAAAATGCGATAGAACTATTGTTTTTGTTTGTACGTAACATGGCAGGGTCTTTCCGCAGTTGAAAAGTGGCCACAATATAACAATGTAATGTAGCATTCAAATATGTCGAAAAAGCTTCCATTTAATTCTGACCTATCAACGTCCTTCACCTGAAAGTTTGGAATTCATAAATTTCATAATTTCGGTTTAGATGTCAAACTTGGTATTCAATTTCTGCCACAAACAGAATACGAATTTTCTGAAGAAGTAAACTTTTCACGATTGAATATAGAAACAATCTTACAACCATACATTGATTTTTATTATGATTTTGCATTTCTTGAACAACTAATAATTTCCGTATTTCATTCTTAAATTGCCAGTAATATAGTTCAAATTCTCGTCACCATCTCTTCGAAATGCGAACCCTGAAGAATTATTAGAATTTGATGATTCTGGATAACGTAAATATATTTTTGCCTTAGAGTACAAATAAATGTGTATATCCCATGCCAAATTATGTAATTAACGGTGACGCAATTGCTAAATCATTCAAATATGCAATTTTTGTGGATCTTACGCAAATGAGGCATCATATGTCAAAAGTTTAACCCTTGTAATATATCCCATTTATTAACATGAATCCACATTTTGCAGGCAATAAGAGAGATTGCCAAGAGATATATGGAGATCAACAAGGGATATATAGGGGACCGATGAGGTTGACAAAATGCGCGCAAAGAGAGAGGCATAACTTTCGAAGTTGCAGAAGCCATTACGGACGTTAAAATGTCAAGCCTAAAGGAGTCGCTTTGCTATCATGAAGTTGGCTGTTTAAAAAAAATGGGTCTCTCCTATGGCAGCAAATTGCTGGCATTTTCAAAGACCTTCTGATTCAGATACACTAGACGATATTTGCAGGACTTTTTGAAAGAAATAAAGGCTAAGAACCAAATCATTGAATATAAAATGGACGACCGTAATCTATGAATGGTTTAATATACCAGAAGGGCGGGGTGAATCGAAAATGATAACAATTTGTGTTGTTTTTTAGTATGTAGCTTGTTTATGATGTTATCATCGTACCTGTTATCTGAAGCTGATATTTTCAAAAGTCTAGTTTCCTTCTCAAAGTTTTCTCGAGGAAGGAGATCTCTATGCACAAATGTTCTAAAGGCAGACATTGCCATATCATGCGAATGGCAACTACATTTATTGATGAATATATCAGTGTAAATAGTGGTTTTCCATATCTGTAATAGTAGCTTCAATCGGAATAAAATCAAAATGTACATTTGTGCATAGATTCCTCATGGTTCTCCTGCCAAAATCTTTTGAAGAAGAACGGAGAATTTTGATAACATAAACGTCGAACAACGGTTACAATAATAATATCATAGTTAATTTAAACGCAAAAAATAACATAAATTATAATTACCTCGATTCATCCCACTGTTCCATTCAAGAAACAATGAAATATCACATCATTAAGTGTGTCCCACAAATAAGTACTAAATTTTACCATATATGAAAACAGAAGAAAATCGATACAATTTACATATGAGAAAAATCTATGATCTCTCTCGGACAAAGACAAAGATAGACTTGATACGGTTGAAAACTAGTCGTTTCATTAATACTAGAGTATAAAAAATAAATGATTCACAATAAATTAACTGCAAGCTTTTTCAGAAGATTGCATAGACGACAATTATTTCATGGATTTCAAAAACACCCAAATTTTATATTCAGGTAAACAAATCAAGTGATTGGATTCATTTGATTCGTTGAATTTTCATCAGCTCAAAAACAATCTTCCAATAACCAACGACCAGCTTGATTTCCCTCAGTCCCCACTTCTGTCGTATGTACCTTAGGTATAAGTGACATTTTATTGAAACATATTTCACTCATACTTTATTCTGTAAACTAAAGCTTGTATTTTATTCTTAAATTGAATTATTATTCAATCAAAATGTCCCCCCAATTGATTAGCGGGACCTCTTCATTCAATATATTTGTATTTTATTATGCAGAGGGTTTGACATTTACTTTGAAGAAAAACATATTTGTATCATTGCAGGATATATAGGAAGACAATAGTCTAATCGGAAATCTTCAAAAACTTTTGCTTTATGCTCTTAAAATAAAATGTAACATGGACAAATTGTTTACTTTTAAGAAATATCTATTTTTCAAGAAATCAATATTTCAATAGCTGACAACGAAAAACATATCATGATGAAAAACTTTGTATTTAATAGATCAACAGTTTTTTCAATGCCGTCATGAAAATGAACACTACCGAATATTTATGTCTTATTTCCACATTTTTACGTTGTAGCAATTTGTTTATCAGTAAAATAATGTTTCGTTGAATGATTAAATCTCCTGTATCCCAAATATTTTATCAGATCTCCTTTCTGTATTTTAAAATAATTTAAAACTATCAACGAAGAGCCACCTATCAATAAATGATGCAAAATTATATTTATGCTTCTTTATGTTTCAGATTTTCAACAATAAGAGTTGATTTAAAAATAAGAACGATTAAATAATGTCACAACCCTTCTCAAACTGAAACAAGTTAGCAAGTTATGTTCGACATGAATATAAGAATTTTCGCCAATCTACTAATGAGAATTATTCAATTCTTTACTCGCCGAAAACGAAAACTATCATAAGACGGTTTACTACAGTTGCTACGCACTCTGGTATTTTTATCCTTTCCTGCTTCCGAAACACTTTCACTCAAACTTCACATGTTAGATATTAATATATGGACCAATCAATTTCAATTAAAATTTCAACACCTAATACACTCTTTGCACAAATTGTAGTCATAAACAAATCATCAATTTTTCGACATATCTTTCAATACTGCGGATTCCCGAGTATAACTGATCTCCTTAATTTTGTGTACGTTCTTCAATCTGTAGGAATTGATCAACGAACTACGATTTAAATTATTTCCAGACCATACAAGAGGGACACGTGCGAGCATATGTCTTAGATGGGATGGGATAAAAATAGGTGCTAAATGGAAGTTTATAAATACTTTCCTGTTATTTATCCTTACATAGGAACGCACAGCATGCGACGAATTTCTAGATGCGTTTTAGGGTATTTGAATGCTAATTGGTGAGGCACATACTGGAGGGTGATTCACAATATAAATAAATATATTGAGGTTTTAGATAAAAGGCTTACAAAAATCCTTCATATGAATTTTCAAATATATGTTGAATTTTCCTTGAAAAAATATGCCATTTAATAAATACGTTCATTGATATGATGGAGAGAGTTTTCAGAAAAATAAGAGGCTTACTATAGCAGGGCACGAATGGAAATAATTTCAGGAACAATTATTTTAAAGTTTTCTCTGACAAAATCTTTATGGTTTTGTTTTTAACTTGTCAACTCTTTATTTTATTTTTCAGAGTGAACTCTTTCAGGAATTTTGTCTCAGTTAGATTGTATTTGTTTATTTGCTAAAATTATCTATTCCTTTCTTCAATTTTCTATCTAATTGAATTTCATTGTCCATTCGGAATAATGTATTGTATAGATTTACCTGAGAAACTTCTTATATATAATATTTCATCCGAATTTAAAATTACAGTGAAAAACGGCCAATGTCCAGAATTATTCAATAATATCATTTAAAAATTTCAATATAATGTGTTAAATTTGTGTCGTTGAAATGCAGTCAAATTCAGATAAGGAAACAAGCGCAAACAAAATTTGATGCTATTCCCGATAGATATTGAACACCTCTCCTCGACCGCAATCGCAGAGACCATCTGGAAGTCTCTCAGATAGCAATCTTTGCTCCGCGACGAATTACCGCGTTTCGAAAATGCCCTTTGTAACAAAAAACTGAGAACCAAGGCCATATGGAAGTACTGGTGTAAGGACTTGGGCAACGCATATATAAAGGTCACGTAAATATACTCAGTAAGTGATACTGGTTCAATTGTGAAAACCCACTCGCACAAAGACCATTGTATTTGAGGAAATTGGTGGTCGACTTATCTTGGTTCGATTTCCTCTCCTGAGGCTCGAAGTGGTTCTCAACCCACTCGTCTAAGTAGGACAAAGTCGAATTGAACAAGAGATGTTGAAAACCCATTCTCATTATCAGGAATGAGTGTGGTAGACGTATGCCTGAGGTTTGAAGTTGTCCAGTCAAGTCGTCTTCGGAGGCTAAAGGTTGCTCGGGATAGATCTCGTAATGCTCGAAGTTGTTCAGCCACTCGATAAATGACGTGCTCACAATGGTACTGATAGTGATGTTCGTTCAGAGCCTAGAGTTCCCACAAACTGTAGGATGACTTAGTTTTGATCTCGGAGCCTAAAAAATGTCCAACCCACTCCCCCTCGAGAAACTAAGTTTAGTGCATGAAAGTATTTAAGCTTGCAGTTAATTATTTTTCTCTTCCTTATTCGTTTAGTTCGCGTGGATCAAAATTGAGATTGAAGTTATTCAATCGTACGTAACGTAAGTCCTGAAAGATGGACTACGCAGTATTTTCCTCTCCGAAAAGCACGACAGGAGGAGAAGAATTACAGTTCCGGTTGTGCCCCACGGCTGATTATATTCAGAATATTCCTCCAAAATTTCTGTATAATATTCAAATTTCACGAATTTTCTTGAGATATATACTGCGTAATTTCTGAAGTCATTAAGAGCGAGTTCTTAAGTTGAAAGAGTGGATATCAGGTCCAATGACTAAAACCAGATCAGTTAATCGCTGACTTTTCGATTTATAGAAAATCTTCTTCAAGGCTCTAAGAATGAAAAAGGATTCATCAAAAAAACTCCAAACAGATATAACAAAAACTATACAGAAAAAACTCTATAAAATAATCACCCAACTCAACAAAAAGGAACATATAAGGGATTCGGTAGCTAAATATCTGAAATGTAACAATGGAATATGCCCAAAAATGTACTTTTTACTCCAGAAGGCTCACCTTTTACGACCTATTGTTAAGTATATGGGTAGTCCTCTTTACATTAAATCTGAGTAAATTTTTAGCAAGATTATTACATAACATTCTTGAGAAACATGAAAGATATGTGACCGATTCTTTTACATTGGTTTCAAGTTCAAAGAATGTTGTTCTACCAGAAAACTTAAGCTTAATATTATTAGTTGTCATTTTCTGTTCTATTTTTCCGAAGGTGTGTCGACGATATTTGTACTTCAGTTCCGTCAGACAAAATCGATGAACTGCTTCATGTATTTAATCTATTCTATTCTTGACTTCAATTTACTGTTGAAGTAGAGGTAAGAAATCAATTACCTTTCTCAGATGTGTGCACCACAAACTCACTTTTTTCAGAAAAATTTTCGAATTATTATTCCGAACATCCTATATCACAAAAACTAAATATTATTCAAAATTTGAAGAATAGGGCTTTAAAATTGTCAGATGAGACTTTTCATATCACTAATAGCAACAAAATTCGAAAACTTCTTTTAAAGAATTATTTTCATCCTACACTCATCAATAGGACTTTAACAAGAACAGAAAATGACACTATATAAGACAGAACTGAAAATAACAGTAATATAAGATACTTCAAAATACCATATATACATAACTTGTCTGACAGATTGAAGAGAATCTTGCAAAGTAAGAATGAGAGTGTTGTTGTGACGTCGAAAGTATGAAACGCAGTCAGACGGGACATTATCTAGGTACACGAATTTCAGAATATAAGAGGATGTTGTCAATATTCACAAGCCTGTAAAACGAAAACGGAATAACACCGCTCTGTCAGAACATGCCTTGAAAGAGTTACATACTTTTAATTTCGACGTTGTGAAAGTACTCGGTAGACAGACCATTTTACAGAAAAGGCTGGTTCATGAAATAATTGAAATTGTGAAGAAGAAAACTCTCTCAACGAAAGATCAGATATTGATAACCTAAACACTTCTTATTTTAATCTAATTTAAAAAATTAAGAGGGAGAATAGTTGTTAACCCTCGATAAGAGTCTGAAATTAATAGTTATTGTCACGTTTTTATTTCATTAATCGCTATACGTAGCGATCCCCTGCAGACGGGCGGCATGATAATTCAGTATGTATCATGCTATGTTTGGTAGAAGTGAGTAAATGTACCGTTCTTTTGTTCTTTTATTATTAATGGTGACTCATAAAACAAACTTGTTATGTAAGTATTTCTGCTTTATAACTAGTAACGGTCCTCGTCATTCATAAATGTTTTTACTGAATTTTTAATTATATATCTATCAGTCATTTTTATGTATGATTAACATGATTTTTAGACTATTCTCCGGTTCTCTTGAAGAACCTGAATTATAAGGTTGAGTTAGGTTAGATTTCGTAGCGTGGCAAAATTTGGAATGAACTGAAATCATTTTATATTGGTTTCCACTGTTACCTTATCCTCACTTCGCAAATTATTTGAAATGTGATCATAATACTTAATATTGATTATAATATATGCAATCGAGTCGTAAACTGTCCAATTATGGAAAAGGTTCTTACTCTTAAATGTCCGATACTCGTAAGCTGTATGAAGGAAACTTTCCCTGAATTAAGGCATAATGAAACAAACATTCAGGGGCGGTTCAGCTACATTATATAATCTGTTTCATTAGTATAAAGAAATTGATATAGGAACGATACGCATGTATGAACTCACATATATTGAGGCTTATATGTTCATTTAGTACGAAAGTTTCGAAGAATAGCTGGTGGCATGTATTCGATCTTTGTGGTACAAACGTATGTATTATGGTCAGTTGACGCTCAGTTGGGCAAAAACAGTAGGTACGGCTTTCGAGGACTTAGATCTAGGCCATAGAACATATTATTAATATACGAATCACTGAATGCAATTGAAAATAAGCGAATGAATTGAGGCTTGCAAGTTGTCAACCTGGGAAATGTTCTTTAGAATTTTTAAATCCAATCTCTGAGTTCCGAGTATCAGAGCAATGACATATTCATAAAACGTAATATTATATTCTCTAAACCCTTAGAGGGTCAGCTACCACTCATAATCTGGATGAGGACCTATTATGCCTGTCTTCAATTATCCCAACTTCCACTCATGATATGAGAAAAAGCCGAAAGGCCTGTTTCTAAGTGATGGGTTTCTAGAGGCCAAAGAATACAAAGAAAACAATCAAATATGAGTAATGCAAAGATCAGATAGACACTGTTGGAGAATCTGGTCTTCTGATATTCAAATTTCCTTTTCTATGGTTCAAGGGACGAAAGAATGGTCCTATTAAATTAAACCTTACCTAAAATAACTTGAATAAGTTACTACGAATATTCAACACATGAGTTATCATACTGAAAGTATATCGAAATACACGATCAGCGAATGGAGAAAAGTGACCCTCCATCTACATACACGCTTTCCGAGGAAAATTCTTCGGTGAAATCAGATCACAGCTATTTTATTTTGTTTTGGATAGGTAGGTTTCCCGATTGATTGAGATTTCGGCTAATGCATATATCTCGGTTTCTGTGAAAGGAAGGTGAAAAATATTTCGACATTATAGTAGCTTTCTCTTGCGTACAATGCTGGGACGATTTCGAGAAATATTCTGTTGAATATTTTTTCAAATTATATTATGATCTTGTATATTTTTGAATTCTAATCATATCTCAATTTGTTAAAATAGAGAGAGTTTTTTCAAAAGTATATACAGGGATACCAACCGGGACCGTCCGTTAAAAACTTTTTAAATTCCAATTACAATATCAAGCTGAAATTTTATACGCGGCCATTACCAGCGATTTTCAATTGGAGTGAAATATTTGCGAAGTGGGTCATCACTTTGTTATTTCAAATAGCAATATACCTTTTTTATTATATATCTAGAACCGACATTTGAGCAGGGCATAAAATATCCAAGTTGATGGTACTTATCTGTCAAAACTTTTGACAGATTTAATTATTTTTGTTCTAAATTCGATTTTTGAGGAACATTAAAAAAAACTGTTGCTCGTAGATCTTCTGCACTACAGACACAATTTTTGCTTGGGTGGATAGAAGAAAGATAAAGAAATTTTTTAAGCGGTCTACACGTGTCAAATGTTTATTGCGTTGTTTTGTATGAGTTTTTCCAATTTGGCCTTTTTCAGACAGCAATGTTTCAATTTTTTCAAATGGCACGTGCAAATTTTAATATCGCCATAGGATGGAGCGTCAAATTTCAGATGGAATTGTATCAGCATGTACTATACCCATCTCTTATAGTTCCATAATAATTTGGGAATATATTGAATAATGATGATTTTGCAAGAACTAACAGAGAATGCTTGGAAATATTTGAATCAAGTAACTGATATTTCAAGATTTGTCGTTATTTCAGATTCAAAATATCCAAAAATACAACACATCTGGAATAATACCACTGGTTATTCTAACGAAAATATATTTAATCTTTTTTCATTCATTTTAGAAAGTCAAAAGTAGTAGGTAGAAATTGCAAGCAATTCAATAACCAATTTCCAAATTTACCGCCGATGATTAAAATAAAATTTCGAAGCATTAGAAGCAATTTTCTACAATTCGGATGAATAAATATTGTAGGAACTAAGCGGAAACAAATCATCGAAAATATTTACAATAATACGAATAAATGAACGAAGTAACAAGTACATTAATTTTAGGCACATGTCAGGTGAGCGTAGCAAGTTCAGCTACTTGATTCAAATATTTCAAAGCATTCTCTGTTAGTTCTTGCAAAATCATCAAAATTCAATATATTCCCAAATTATTTCGGAACTATAAAAGACGGGTATAGTACATGCTAATACAATTCAATCTGAAATTGACGTTCCATGTGATGGCGATATAAAAATTGGCACGTGCCATTTGAAAAATAAAGTTATTGCTGTTTGAATTGAAAAACTCATACAAAACAACGCAATAAACATTTAGCATGTATAGTTTGCTTGAAAAATTTCTTGATCCTTCTTCTATCCAACCAAGCAAAAATTGTGTCTGTAGTGCAAAAGATCAACGAGCTAAATTTTTTCTCAAAATTGTTCCTCAAAAATCGACTTTATAACAGAAATAATCAAATCTGTCAAAAGTTTTGACAGATAGGTGCCAATAACTTGGGTATTTTATGCCTTGCTCAAATATTGGTTCTAGATGTATAATAAAAAAAGTAGATTGCCTTTTGAAATAACAAAGTGATAACCCATTTCCGGTATAACCGGAAATGGTATCACTTCAAAAATATTTCACTCCAATTGGAAATTGCTAGTTATGGCCGCGTATAAAATTTCAGCTTGATATTGTAATTGGAACTCAAAAAGTTTTTAACGGACGGTCCCGGTGGATATACCTGTATAAAGCATGCCTGACAAATCTACTCGAAATGTAGACATTTCATGGAATGAAAATTCTATGAGTATTTTTAGACTTCATCAAGCATTGAAAAAATTTACAAATATCCCAAGTTCTCAATTCCATGCTCCTAATAATGAGTATGAAAAGGTAATCATTCGTTTCACAAATAATAAGCTGGAAAATTTATGTTTGGAAAATGTTCTTAAATTTTGAAATCTTAGGAAAATTCCACGTATAAGAATGCTGAGATCACTAGCGGGGAAAACGGATGCAGCCGCAGAAAATTATTTTGGTTGTTTTCCTGACAGGAGGTCTCGTCAGAAGTCAAAAATCGATAGATTGAACACAGGTTCTTTCAAAGCACTCAGAGGAAATAGTTATAATATGAGAGACGATGAAAATTTTTTAAGCTATTACTACGAATTCCTCAATTTTATGTGGGCAACTTGAAGCCCTTGCATCGATCATATTTTCACTAAAGGGATTGGAAATTGTGTTCCAATTGAATTAGGAATTCATATTACAGATCATTTTTCTACCATATTTTCTTTTCGTATTTCTAAGAAATTTTTTGATCGAGAGAAAACTCAAGAACATTTCAAAATAAATTTTGTCAAATTGAACCCACTTCTTACTGACTTGGAATGGGAATCATTTTATAAAAACACAGATATTGAGAGTTTAACAGTTTCATTCACTGAAAAAATCAAGGTCGTGGTAGAAAAATATAAAACCAAAGTCAAAAAAACTAGAAAAAGAAAATTCTGCACTCTATTACTGTAAGAAACAGACTTTACAAAAAGTGGGAGAGCAGTAACGACATTAGTGATTGGAATGAATTCAGAGCTTATCGAAACCAATAACAAAATCTGATAAGAATTTCAAAAAAAAATTTTTATACCGAAAAAATTCAATCAGGCGCAAAAAGCACCACACAAATGTGGTCAGTCGTAAAGAAATTGTGTTCGGGGGGTCGCTCAAATAAAAAAATCGAGAAATTGAGTATGGATGACGGTGGAGTTCATGGTGCCGGAGATAGCTCGCGTTTTCAATCAATATTTTGTAAGTATCGGGCAAGGGTTGGCTGAAAAATTAAAAATAAAAGAAGAACCACTTCAGTAACCAATAATCTTAACACTCAACTGTCTTTAACACCAACAAATACAGGAGAGGTAAAAAATATTATCTAAAATTCAATACATAAAAAAAGTTGTGGGATTGACGGAGAAATGGGGTGTTCCCCGACGTCCTGAAGACTGCGGTTGTTGTCCCTCTACATAAGGGAGGTAGTAGGAAATTATGTGCGAACTATAGGCCCATCTCTTTGCTTCCTGTCCTATCTAAAATTATAGAAAAAAATTAGAAAAACCACTTAACCACATATATGACACAAAACAGTATTCTCTCTAGATTTCAGTTTGGTTTTAGGGAAAACAGGTCCACGCAGTTTGCTGCATTGTTGCTCATTGACTGAGAAAATTTATAAGGCTTTTGGCACTGGGGAGGTAGCCTTATGTATCCTGGTTGATTTGGCAAAGGCGTTCGACAAAGTTGAGCATGGCATTCTGTTGGATTTGTTGAAGGAGTTTAGTATTGGTGAGATCGGAGTGGGATTGATACGGAGGTATCAGTGAAATCGAAAACAATTAGTAAAAAATTGAGAATACATTTAATGATGAACTGCCGTTAAAATGTGGAGTACCACAGGGAACCGTTTTGGGGCCGATATCATTTTGTTTGTATATAAATGGTCTCTTTTCCTTGAGTATCAGGGGTAGGCTCATCGGGTTTGCTGATTATACGGCCATTGTTCATGCGAGAAGGAGCTGGACGGAAATGAGGCGACTGGCAGAATCGGACTTTCTCATTGTTAACTTCGAGAAAACAAAATATATTCCCTTCTCAGTTGACAAGAGATCGCTCCCTATGGAAATGCCTCTGAGCATACGAGAAGATGGTTCCGCCTTTGAAATACTTAGTACTCATGAATGTAAATATCTCGGCATAGTGTTTGATTCGCACTTGAAGTGGGAAAGCCACATAAACAGGTTGATTTTGAAACTGCGAGGACTGGTGTCAAGATTAAAGTACTTATCAAATATACTGGAAATAGATCAATTAAAAATCGTGTATCATGCACTTGAGGAGTCGCAACTGCTTTACGGGTTGATAGCTTGGAGAGGTGCATTTAGTAACGTACTAAACAAAATCGTTATTCAACAGAAATGGTTACCGAAAATTATGTACAAGAAAGATATTCAATTTCCTTCTCTGCTCCTTCATAATCTGGCTAATGTATGGGATATATATCAATTATACATACATATATACTTCTACATCTTAAAGAATTTGAGAGAAAAAAACACCATGCCAATCTCTTATAGATCTTGGTGCGAATACATGGTATTGTCAGTTTTATTATCTTGCCAAAATTTTCAACACTATTTTTTTGGATTTGAAAAGTACACAAAATTTGAAAATGTTTAAAAGAAAACTCAGGATATAGCTCATGAGGTAAGACAGAGAATGTGTGAGGAAGTTGGTGAATGCTTAGTATTTATGTTGGATTTATTTCACAGAATCATTGGGTTGAATCCACTTCAAATTTTAAAACTTAAAGAGAAAGGAACACGTACATCAAAATTGAAATATTTTTATTCTCAACTATTCCTCAAACTCGAAATCTATATTTAATAAAAACAAAAACAAATTTCGACACTTTTGATCTTTTGATATCGAATTAAAATATTATACTTTGTTTATTCAATACTGTCTATATTTTGAATCAATATCATCTACTACTCGTTGTCGTTCTGTTCTAGTTACTGCGAATAATAATTTTTGAAGAAATTTTCTTCAAATCACATTAACTGGTTAATTAAGTTTTTGGAATGAAACTATTATTATATTATTATTATGTTTCTTAAATCTTCATAACAGTAATTCATCGAATCCAATCAACAGGCCTAGATCTGTGGAGTGAAATAGTTTATCATTAATATGTTTTTCGATATTTTTATAAATCATTTCAGAAACCTGCAGAACTGTTCACCTAATTTTCCAATGTAAATTAACGGTTTCACTACCATCTACACAGTGAAATATCATTACGGATATATTTTCAGAATATCGTATTGACGATGGTTGTCTGATTGTATTCAGAGATGAAAGATTAGAGCCTGGCAGTTCTCAGTAATGAAAATCAGAAAAGCTAAGAGTGAAATTTCTAAATAGCATCAAATCACGACATTTTTATATAGTGACGATATTTAGACTTTCTGCCGAAACAGCATTTTTATCATCTTCGAAATAATTTCCATGAAAGAAAATAAGTGCGGCACAAAGGGTATTCGAATAAGCTTGAGGAGTACTCCAAGCAGTTAACATAAATAAATTCTGGTATTGTTTAGATAGTCGACATTAAAATAAAATTATTGTAGTTCGGCTCTATAGTAGAGAATAATAGCTAATTTTGGAAATACTAAAATGAAATCAATTTTGAAATTTTCATTCAAATTTACTTATTTGTCTTAGAGTTATCAATTTAAAAAACCTATTACATTCACACAGCATGTATATTCGAAAGGAGCAGGCAGATGACAATAAAGATACCGTACCGATATTACACGAATAACTAACTTCTGCCACCAGTGAAATTATTTTCCTTTCCTGCAACTTACCCAATATTTATAACATCTTTCCTACAATAGAAGGAGAAAAGATACAAAAATAAAAGTGTTATAATATTCTATGAAAAAATATTCATTGTAGCGTGCTAAAATCACATCACAACATTTTGAATTGAAACACTTGATTCCAGTCAACCCTCTATCTGTGGCATGCCACTGGTTGAATGTCTGATGTGCACAATCCAGCTATCAGATGATTTGCCTTACCGACTTCGCTTCAGGAAGATTCAGACTTTGTTTCTTCCACCAACCATCTAGCTTATTAGTTCTGGAAAATCATCGTTGATTTAATTTGAAATAATCAAATTATATAAGAGTTCTATAGTGAAAAGTAGATAAATATCTTCATCTCAAATACTGTGTAGTGACCTATATCGAAAATATAGGGTAAGTTGAAAGTTCATCTAGCAAAATGCCGCACTTGAAAATCTGAATTCTATTTTTTCTTACAGAATTTTTTCCTATATACTGCTTGAATGCCTTATAGTAGTTATTAGAAATTCGAATTCTGCTCTACAGAATTTGTCCCTTTCTCACGATGGATTCCGTAATCGTATTTCTTCGGTTCCTACAATTTTTATAATAACCTTGATAGATATCTCATTAATAAACTTAAAAATAATTTTTCTGAGTAGGAAACGACAAAATAAACTCAAACGCCAATATTCAATCATTATTTCCTTCATTTTCACGTAATTTTCGTGAAATTATCATGTAAATCATAAAAGTTTTCTAAATTTTCAAAATGGTTGCCAAACATCTGTAATTTTTCGAAAATAGTTTTTGTAGATGCTTCCTTGCTGTTTATGTAGCTTCTCTTTTAATTATAAATAGTTTTTTGTAGATGCTTCCTCGCTTTTCATGTAACTTATCTTTTAATTCTTTGAACTACCTGAATAGCTAGCATAAGTTTACTTTTTAGAATCTTTGTTACTTTTCCTGTTAATTCTTATCTTCAAATAATGTTAGACTCACATAATTTTGTTACTTGAAATTCCCTGTTGAAGCTGACTGTTACGTTAGAGCATAGAATATCTTGGTGATATATGTCTAACTCATGAAATTCAGTCGTAAGTGGAGGATCGTAGGTGGAGAGTCGTAGGTGGAGAGTCGTAGGTGGAGAGTCGTAGGTGGAGAGTCGTAGGTGGAGAGTCGTAGGTGGAGAGTCGTAGGTGGAGAGTCGTAGGTGGAGAGTCGTAGGTGGAGAGTCGTAGGTGGAGAGTCGTAGGTGGAGAGTCGTAGGTGGAGAGTCGTAGGTGGAGAGTCGTAGATGGAGAGTCCTAGGTGGAGATTCTTAGGTGGAGAGTTCTAGGTGGAGCCCAGAGGCCGAAATACAATTAATATCTGAAGCTCAGAAATCTAGATGAATCCAATGTTCAAATAGAGGTTCTCACTCCATAAGAATACAAGAGACTTTTGTAACTTGAACTCAAGATCGACTTCTGTCTCAACTGTTTCTACAGGACCAATAATCTTTGATTATCACCAAGATAAGTGTATTAACTGTACATATGAAAAGAAGCATTTGTTTATATTGTTTGCTATAACTTTTACTCATAATATATATACTATGTAATTTAATATTTCAGAAAAACTTCCTCGACTTTTCTTCCAAGATTCCAGTGAGAATTATTGAATTAGAGTCTCATTGCTCATATTTCCCTGGGCTTAACCAATCAAGTTAATTTTGTTACACCTTTACCATGTCAATCGTAATGGTTTTGTTTCTAATTCTACCTAAAATTGGAGATATGTTTCAATTCTACTGGAACTAAGAAATCTAAATAATGAAGTTTAATGAGATTCAATTAAGGAAAGGCTAGTTGAAAGAAAATTACAATTGACACTACCTATTAATACCTATGCCTAGCTAGATCAGAGTCCCTTAGTCTAAGTGTGTGAGATCTTTGTCTTGAGCATAGTGCTAGATATAGCCTTAGGAATAACACTAATCACTTCAATCAACTAGCTTTATTACAAGATTAATATCAAAATCACAGTAACTGATTGATAAATTACTTACTATTATTAAGGTAACTAATACAACAAAAACTTAACTACAAAGTTTAACTAACTACAATAGAAGGAGTCTCAGACAAGATGAATTCAAATTATATATTACAAATTTTCAATTTAAAAGAATCTGAGCTTGTCAATTAATCGAAACTCTATGATAGAGCTTAGTCAACAATTAACGAAGATAGAAAAGAAGAATTTGATCATTAAGAGAAACACTTTGCAGTTTAGGAATGAGATTAATTCTCACGATGATTGGATTTGGTATTTTACATCAGTTTTTTGGTATTCCTTTATCTTACAGCATACAGGTTACTTGATTGGCTGAATATCGTTCGCAAAGTGACTGCCCTAGGTGGCAAGACTAGTTCCCTTAAAGACGTGGTTTTCCCAGTCGTGAAATATCAAGGTTTGGCATAAAGATGACTCAAAATATCTTGACGGTGAAAAAAAATTTATAACAATACCATATCTCTCGAATATATATTTTTGAAATGAACAGAATGAATTTGACTTCCCTTTGGAGTAGCAGATATCGATCTAGGTTAATTTAACAAAAGAAAATTCGAAATCTCTCCACTCGCTAATTGAATTGGTTGTCGAAGAAATCCGGCAAAATTACCGACTACTTATAACGCCTCAGACGATTGGAATTTATCCAGAAAATCAAAGAATACTTAATTTCTATTACTGAAAATTTTTCATTCCAATCGCTACAACGCAGCTTCAATAAAATTACGAACGATTCCGAAGATTTCTAAATGGAAAAGAGAGAATCTAATGAATTCCGAACTAATATAGACTTGGTTCTATAAAAAACTATTGATATTTAGAAAAACTAATAAAAAGCGAAGTTATTCTCTTCACAACAATACAGTGGAAACGAAACATAGAATGAGTTACTGTTTTCCGTTCTCCAACAGAAACGAGAAAACGATCTTCTTTCAAGTACTGACTTCACAATTAACCGGTGAACAACCTAGATCAATAGCAGCGACACCTTACGGATATAACTATAATTTTCATTGGGTATCATTACCTGTAGATTCCTGATTTGAATTTCAAACTGTTTGAATATTTAACTTGATGAATTGAGATTGAATTAATAATGAAATTATGAAAACTGAGTTTAAAAAATATGAATGATTAATTCGAGAAATCGGACTGTAACACAATGTTTTTTTCATATCTGAAAAGTCAAATTAATATTTGTTAATGACTCGGATAAGTTCTTTTGAAATTAAGATTACCAAACATTATTTCCAAGTAAGTATCGTGGAATTTTGTTTCGAACGGTTTCATGTATATGTCAAAGCATACACGACTATTTATTATTCTGCATAATTTCAACTATTATTGAGGCACTTAATATATCCAATTATATGTTCTTGTACTTCGTTGTCATTGAAGTTTAGTGTCTCATATCATAATCCTTGTAACCATCACATCCACAGACGTTTCTGAAACATCGCCCTCATCATAGCGTTGACTTTCTGGATGCATCTAAAATTAAAAAAATACGTGACATTCCCAGGTCACTAGATTGGAGCTTTAAGTCCTTTATAATATGAAATCTAATAGCATTATAAACTAAAATTCATCTAGTGATGCAAAAACAATTATGTTTTTTCAAAGGAGTTTTGATTTCAACCCAACACTTTGGCTTCTCTACTTCTTTGGTGGCACCACTGCAAATACTTTCGTTGCCACGACTATATATAATCGAGCCTAACAAGACTGATCAAATGTTTTGGAATCAAATGAAACGATGAAATATTGAGTTCGCAGCTGTTCTTGAAAACTAATACTCTCATGCAGAATGTCACATATTATCAAAAATGTTGTCATAAATTGATATCCAATCTCAGTATCCGATAACAAGAGAAATTTTTTGCTATATGTGTGAATATGTTGATGAGTTTTATTCACGGAACAATATTCTACCTCTTCTAAAATGTTGAATATTCCTCATTGAAGGAGTAGGTTCTCCAACTGACTCTTTATAATCATCGGTAACTTGAGCCACAAAGTAAAAGTGCCATCTAATCGGATGTCATGAATAAGAGCATCCGACTTCAGTTTCGATTTCGTTTGAGGTATCAATTTGTTGAAATGCATCAAGTACATGTATATGTATGCATATATACTTCCTTCAAGTAACCGACACAGAAAACGAGTAGGGTCACCGGAAAACGAAAAAAAAACAGAAAAAAGATTAAATGAAGAGAACTTCAAAAGCTAGACTAGTTTGAATATCCACCCCAGCGCTACACACTATGCCTGGTCGTTGTAGTGGTCAGAATCAACTAACAAAATATTGAATTGGCTGTTAAACCTGACGTACATCATAAATTCGTAATGGCCGGTTCAGAATGAGAGAGTTTTATATGATGGAATGATTTTCTTCTGAGGGTCTGAAGTTTACCTTAGTTTGTTGTGTTCGGAAATTTTTTTGTTTCTGTAATCACCTAAGAATCCAGTTGTATTTTGCTGCAAGTACCTAACTGTTCTATTAATTATTGAATCGATTCTCAATTACATAACGATATCGATAGTACGTTTATAGCATATCAGGATCAATCGATTGATTTATCTAAGAACCATGACGCTTGACTCTATTCCTCTTATGAACTTAACATTTCCCTGTCTCTCGAATTGTGGGAAAATATGAGGTTTCCATTCCGAACTCTTCTTAACTATTTGCTCAGTCTGAAAACATGATTTTCTCATTTAATCAGTTATTGGCCTATTTTCGAATTCTATTAAAAAGTAATTTGTACTCTACAGAATCGTTGGATAGGTACTTCAATTGAAGCATGTAGAAAATATAAATTAATATAAAAAGCGTTTTTCGATTTAAAAAATATCTATTTTAGAAAATAAATCGAGCAAATTAATTTTCCACCTATCTAGTTGCAATATTGTTCACGGATATTATGTCTAGAAGCACGCTTTATCTGACTCCCTGTGTTTGCATCTATTAGCTGGACTAGCAACCTACTGAAGAAATCGTAGAAATAATGAATCCGTTCCAGTGCCTGCTCATTATAAATTCAAAGCCACAATCCCGCGAACGAACTCTCTACTCTGAACTTGTATGGAAATGCAGGAAATTATATCTGAAATCGTCTGTACCGAATTCCCTCTTTTAGATGAAATATAATTCCAACAAGTTCATTTGTATTTCAATAAAACTTGTGGTAAAAAGTTTAATATTTTCGGAAAACTTTCCATTCGACTAACTGTGCTCGAGCTTTTCTTCGACTTCACAAATTGAAAAGTTTTTATTTCCTGCAGTCACCTTTTCGAATTGCTAGGGTGTCGTCTGACCTTTGAACGGCTAGAACACGTATCGACTTGATTCCGAGTGCATAGTCACATGAAGACTTTTAACTTTAACTCTGTTTCTTTATTGTAAGGCATTTTCTTTTTCCCTGCTCTGTTAGGATTTCCAATTGTCCAATTTAGGAGATAGAAGTGAGTGGGAGAGATCGAATGAAAATATAAATTTCATCCAACTGAATTCTTAATTCTAAAATATCACGAAGCGGGTTTGAAACGAACGAAGAATGTTATCGGGATGAATCAATTAAGGTAAATGGATACCTAAAGAATATAAATGAAAAATTATTAATTTGTTGCTTTTGAAATATGATGCTTGAGGGAAATTAAAAAAAAACAAAATGGAATAGAAATCTTTCGGAGGAGAAATTGTATTTTTTCATATTCTCTTGCGTACCATGGTGAGGTTACAACTGTGAATTTCTATAATTTTATTCCATCTAACTTTCGATAAATGATCAAACTTATGTGAGAAATTACCTATGTTTACATGCGGCGTAAGAATATACAGATTTAAGAAAAGATTGGACTACCTATAGAAATGAAACTTCAAATTTTATCACTTACTTATTCACTTTTTTCGCATCCGCTCAAATAATTTTTGTTTATTTAGTGACATCTGTTCAAAATGTGACTTCATCAACAATTTTCTCAAATGAAAAGATTTAGCATGAATTATTCCAATGAGAATCTTTCGTTTCAGTCACCATATTACTAGAATATTGAAAAATTCAGTCACCCCTATGTGACTTGTGATACATAATTGAAAATCTCCTATTTTAGTGAGTATATCACTCGATTGTTGTGTGGTTCAGTAATACGGTCTTAAAATGGCAACCTCTCAATTATAAATTCACCAAATGCAGTAAAAATGGGTTTATTATCAGGAATGAGATGAGGAGGACGTCAATAATATATTAACGATGAAGCAAATCAATATAAGAATCTCATAACAGTAAATGAGTATCGTGCTTATTTTACTCATTTACTCGTTGCCAACATGACAGTCCAATATCATACGCCTCGATCATTTTGAATCATATTTGATAAACTATTTTATATTTTTGTTCAGTTTACAGTATCCAGATCAATAATATGCTTTGGCGCATCAACATAAACTTTGAACAAGGAAGGTCATTTCACATGAACCCGAACGCTCTTCGATGATCAATCTATTTTTTTTGTATAGAAGGCCGTGGTTCCATCATGCAGGAGTGAACTTTGTGAACCATGTATGATTGGATTAATGCAACTACAACAGAAACTGTCTGAAGTTCTCGATAATTCAAACAAACTTGAACAGAGAATTGTTCTCAAAGAAAAATGGTCGAATTAATCTGCCTTTTGATATAATATCTTAAGGTTCTTGGTTATAGACTCTGTGGATCCAACTTTAAATTTTCTTCAGACCAATGTACATACATACATAATTGTGTCTATTTGTACTACACTTGGGGTGAAGTAAATGCTTCACCAGTGAATGAAATGCTTTTTCTAGGAAAAGAATATTTGGTTTCTGTGATTTCTCAAAATTGCAATATTCTTTCAACTCTTGTACCAGAACTAGCCACAGTGGGCCATAATGCCAAAATATATGCTATGATGAATGATATCTATTTGTCTTATATAATAAAATATTTTTTCATTAACGAATCTAGATTTTATTGCGGCATCTATGTGAAATACTGCTAATAGGAAATTGACATCCCATATCTCCTTTCCCGAATTTCGAGGATAATTCATTTCGAAAATTTGATCGAAGTTATCTTTTTCAGTTTTCAAGTTATATATGAATTCTCAATGTTTCAAGATTTCGGGATATCTCAGCTGCAGTCAAGCTTAGGTAAAAACTATTTTTATATTTTTGAGGACTATTTGAGAGCAACTAGCAAACAAATTTTCTCTGGAATGGTTTTCGAATATCAATCAAAACGTGTGTTTTCTTAAATGTAAGCTATATGTGAGTTTGTATAAAATAGGAACACTTATTTTATCTCTTTTTGAATATATTACATGCCTGAAAATTTTCCTAAAGAAACAAAATATTTCTAGAAAAAAGTTCTCTGAAGATTCTGTGGTTTCATTCAATACGTAGGTGCTAATTTACACAGAACATCCCAATTGTTTTCATTTTATGCAATAATAAAATCTAAATCAATCCATTATTGAATTCACATTATGGATTCATAAATAATTAGCTGAAAACTTCTTGTTTGAGAAATGATCGTGAGTTATAAAAAATTCGACATGTTTAAATGCTACATTAAGAATTGGAATTATTGTGATGCAGCTTCAGAAAATTGTTAGGTTCGTTTAAGTTACAGGTGACAGGAGGGAACATCACAAGTATATAATGCAAAGATTGAAACAGAATCTGATGAACATAGGTTCTTGCAAAGCGTTCAAAAAAAAGGTATAATGAACAAAATAATGAAGGAGTTACATTTGAACTTTCGGAGGCTGTTACTGCGAATACCTCGATTTCATGATGGCAAGTTGAGCCAGGGAGTGCAATACTATTTCTCAGGTTTTGCCAATCTTCTGAAAGAATCATTTCAAACCTGATATGGTCAGGAAATCTCAAATTATATAGCCAGAGAATTATGAGCGACAACTAGATTTCTACCAGAGATATCAGAAAAAGTCCAGAGTAAATATTGAATCAACTAAATCAATCGAAATTATAAAGTTCTCCAACTTTGTTGGGCATTTTCCTTCATTAGGATTGAGTGAATGAGAACATGGTCATGGGTGCTTTAGATGAAATTACCTCGGCTCAAAGAAGTTTAGTAATACTCTAGCATGATGTCTAGTTTGTATAATTCTCTGAAATACTACTTTCAATGGTTTTCACATTAATACAAAGCATTTTGCTCGACTCAGATTGTTATTCATTCAGATCAGTGGTAGACCATTTAATTATACAAACAGAAAATACTAGAACGCGTAAGAATTAATATCTCTGAAAAAGTTTTTGATAAAGTTTATTTGGTAAAGACGTAGAGTAACGAAAGCTAATGAAGTTTGCTAATCCCTTAGAAATGTTGCACGTGTGCTAATTCAAAAGTAAATGTAGTTTCTATACTTTTGTCTTGGAACAGGCACCAATTTATTGCCGGAACTCTAATAGATAGTTGCTTCCGAATATTGCTGTTCATGTTTTGAATAAAATGTTTACTCTAGACGTCTAAAATTTGTAGTCAGTAATGTAGACGAATATGTGTTTCATGGGTCTTTTCGGAAATAAAAATTGAATCAATTGAGCAGTAATGTATTTGGAAACGATAATAGTTTAATGTGAATATCTAGATAGTTGCATTTACCGAAAATAATTATTTCATGAATTTCATGCATACTGAACTTACGCTTAATTCTATACGTTGAAATATATAATAATTAAATAATGTTTATGATATTTCAGATAACTCAATAATTTTAGTAAATTATGGGAATGAACCCTTATTTTATACTATAGTAGACTGAAGTTAAATTCTCCACATTACGTTTCAAAATGTTGAAGAATATTTATATATAATTTCATGACATAAAATGTCTACTTCTAATATTCAATTTCTACATTTTGAAATTATAAAATAAAAATTTTGCTCGTCAAAACGCTCATATATATTCTTAGCCGCTATATTTTCTCAAAATATTTATAGTTCATCTCCTGATGATGTATCTTCATTACCTAAATTCATTCTAACAGGATCTGTCATTCGATTTTCTTCTTTAATGACGTGGTCCATACAAGTTTTCTAGTTTTGGTATGTAACACATTTTATTGCAATGTTGAAATGACGTTCGACGTGTTCTTTCTTGCCACTTCATCCTTCAACTTTGCCCATATTAGTTCGATAGGGTTCGATTCGCAGTGGTAAGGTGGAAGGCGGAGTATACTAAAATTTCCGTTTTTTTTCAATTTCGTCAATTTCACATTTCTATATGATTTTTACGTAAATTCATAATTTAAAATACTAATTCTTTTTTCACCACTGCCAGGCAATGATTTTAATCAAAACATATCCTGAAATGATAAATATTTTAGGATAACGTTAAATGTTATGAAAATATATCAATCAATCTACCATAATATATACAACTATACCATCATTAGCCAATTACATCAATGTACCGAGAGTACTACTTGGCTTTCTCCCCGGAAAAATTCAGTGTACAGACCTTAGTCAAGTAACACTGAAAGTTATTCATTCATAGTTTTCTCTGTTCGAAGTGATGAACGATCGAATAGAATACTGCTTTGAATATAAATATTACAAAATATTTTTGGGAAAGGAACCTACGAAGAATATCACAAGATTTGATGACTGTTATCTTCTGTAAATCTAACCTGACCTAAAATCTCAATATTTATGTGAAGATTAGTAGAATAACACCTGTTTATATATATATATATATATATATATATATATATATATATATATATATATATATATATATATATATATATATAATACCAACTATTGTTTATAAAACAGGTGTTATTCTTACTAATCTTCACATAAATATTTTTAGATTTGAAGAAAATTTTTTGAACGATTACAGAAGATCACAGTCATGTCATCAAATCTTGTGATATTCTTCGTAGGTTCCTGTACGAAAAGTATTTTTTATTATTTACATTCAAAGCAGTATTCTATTCATACGTTCATCACTTCAAACACAAAAAACTATGAATGAATAACATTTAGTGTTACTTGACGTGCACGGGCTGTGGTCGCGTCTACATTGGGGAAACAAATAGAAGAATAGAAGTTCGGTTACAAGAACATAAGAATTCAGAAAAACGACAAGCACCTTCATCAGAAATCTTTCATCGCACAAGCTCAACTGGTCACAAAATTGACTTCCAGAACACAAAACAGGTAGCAAACATAAAACAACTACGAAAAAGGAAAATAAGAGAAGACATCGAGAGAAAAACATACAACTATGAACAAACGAGATGACGCCATAAATTTACCAGTGACTTGGAAGACAGTATTAAAACACACGCCACCGGAAAAAACAGAAACAGGACGACACAAATAAGAAAACAGTAGGAGCAGCGACGAATACACATAGTCCGTGAGTCGAACAGCCGACCAATGGGAGCGCGCCACGATACAACTTTAGATCGCGTAAGTGTAAAGCTACCACGCAACATAGATACACTACGGTCATTCATCAGCAAGCAGCAGTCCATCTAACCTAATCTAACCCGCGCAGGCCCATTTTATGCGCTGCAGATGCACTCCTCGTTGGAAGCTTTCCTGAGAAGACCGTCCACCAGCGTCAGCGGATTCCTATTCAGCATGGCTTGGACTCCCAGTTCAGCAAGACTTGAGAGGACTTTGGCACAGTTACCGTCGCTGAATGAATTGGTCCACTCCGTCGATTGAGGAAATTTGCACTTTTCAGAAAACAGCCTTCCCCTCGGACATCCCATCCGAGTTTACCTTTTTCTTCCGCTACATTTCTCTCTACATGGGGACTAAAGCCTTCGGGCTGGAACCCCAAGAGGTGGTTTTTAGTCGGTAAAAATCCGACATTCGCCCCGTCTCCGGGGTGCATCTTTTCGAAGAATTTCCTCCTCTTTGCCAAGAAAAATAGATATATATATATATATATATATATATATATATATATATATATATATATATATATATATATATATATATATATATATATATATATATATATATATATATATATATATATATATATATATATATATATATATATATATATATATATATATATATATATATATATATATATATATATATATATATATATATATATATATATATATATATATATATATATATATATATATATATATATATATATATATATATATATATATATATATATATATATATATATATATATATATATATATATATATATATATATATATATATATATATATATATATATATATATATATATATATATATATATATATATATATATATACATCCGTTCCACATTCATGGTTACTAAAGGTTATGGAGTTGTATGGGGTTCCTGGTTCGGGGTGGGCTTGTTGAGACAACGAATGAGTACATGGCGAACCCCTCTTTGTCTAAGAACGCAAGGAACAGAAATTTCTGCAGGTGAAATCAGGATAAAAAGGGAAATTTTTCAGGAGGACTCTGTAAGTCCACTAAGGTTCTGTCTAGCTTTGAACCCCCTGAGCTGCCTTCTTAACAACAGCACGGACAGCTACGTTTATGACAGAGATAGCAATACCCGGATAAGCCACCAATTATACTTAGATGACCTTAAACAATATACAGGTACAGTATATCAAATGAAGAGGCAGCTGGAAATTGTGGCAGCCTTTAGCGAGGGTTTTCCCATGCAACTCGGAGTGGAAAAATGTGCGGCAATTTGTGCCAGAAGTGGCAAGATGGTTGATATGGGGCCTGGAATTCAGCTCTTTAATAAGGAAATGATCCCTGCACTTGGACCCCAGGAAACCTACAACTACCTGGGCATACAGCAAGCCTTGGACTCCAAAACTTCAGAAGTCAGAGAGGCATTCAAAAAGAAGTTGTTCGGACAAATCAAACTTGTACTCCAGTCGAAACTGAATTCCAAGGCAATGGTGACAGCCCTTAACACCTGGGCATTCCCGAGCATAACCTACTCGTTCGGAGTTGTTAACTGGTCAACGACTGAGCTGCGGAACCTAGATAACGAAGTTAGAGGGATGCTGACAAAATATGGCATGCACCACCCTTTTGCGTCGGTGAACCGACTCTAACTTATAAGAGACCAGGGATGCAGAGGAATATCAAACATAGAAAGCGCCCACGATAAAATTATCCTTAGCCTAAGGAAGCACTTCTCGGCAAGTAACACGTCGTTGCACAGATCCATCCGTGCATTCGATGATATGACTCCTCTGAAACTGATGAGGGCCGAAGTAACACTAGAAAGCCGCACTCCTGAAGAAAGGATCATTGAGTAGAAGGCGATGAAATTACATGGCCGCTATCCCAAGGTCCTTGAGAGTGATAACGTTGACAAGCGTGAGTCGGTGAACTTTCTTATGGCAGGATATTCACACCCGGAAACTGAAGGCAGGCTGCTGGCCATACAAGACCAGATTGTGCCAACAAGGGCCTATAACAAGCATATCGCTAAGCTCAATAACCCTTCAGACAAATGTCGCCGCTGCTCCAGGGGCCTTGAATCAAACCAGAATGTCATGTCCTCATACCCGATTTTTGCCCCCAAGGATTACCCTAACAGGCACAATAGCATGGCCAAAATATACCACCAGGAGATAGCGTTGAAGCTCGGACTTCTGAAGAACAGAGTACCGAATTACAAATATACGCCTGAAACTATCCTTGAAGATGTAGAGCACAAAGTATACTGGGATAATACTATAATCTGCGATCGGCCCATAACGCACAATAGGCCGGATATCGTTGTATTCTATAAGCAAGAGAAAAAAGCTGTACTCTTGGATGTGACGATACCGGCTGATGATAAAAAATTTTATTGTTTCTCTCTCTTAGATATCTTATATATATATATATATATATATATATATATATATATATATATATATATATATATATATATATATATATATATATATATATATATATATATATATATATATATGGGCTGAAGGACTTTGGTCGATGGCCTCTTGATATTATTATCAATAAAGAACAGTTATTATTATTATTATATATATATATATATATATATATATATATATATATATATATATATATATATATATATATATATATATATATATATATATATATATATATATGTATATATATATAAATATACATATCCAAAAATATGTTTCATCCCAAACGTTTTATTTCTCAAACTGCGTCATGTTCAAATTGTTTAAGGAGTTTTATAACATGGAATTCGTTTCAGCAAATTGAAAATTTGATATTCCTTCAGCCATTATCCACCTGAGCGGAAAACTAATTCCGAGTATATTCAAATGAAACCTTCATGAAATACGATTCCGCACCGGATTTGTAATTTTGCCAGGACTGAGTTAGCGCAGAGCTACATCGTCTAAAGACGGTAAAAATAATGCTGAAAATAAAGTTGTCGTGGGGCATGGTCCCCTTCTGCTAATACAAGAGACAGTTTCGCATTCTGGTAAGACCATCTGTGCGAGACATCTTTGTTGATTCTAAAATTAGTTAGCATTTCATTTACTTCCATTCGTTACGCATGAATAATTCTAAGTTCACAAAGAAACCTGATGTGTTCCTTGAGCGGACTTCCTTAAAACATGATATGTACCTCCCTGACTGAAAAAGTGAATATGGGCGGATCGTTCGTGTAAATGTTTTCAAGTTTGATGTAAAACTATGTTTTGGCTACGTAGGTTTTCCTCCTTTTCTTGGATTTTTAACTTTAGCGAATATATTCTGATAGAAAGATTCATTTTGGAAACTATATATTATCCTAACTTTTGAACTTTAGTTTGACATTTGCATTAGTGATTCTTAAACGTAAACTTTAGATGCTCAAATTTTGACTCTTTCGAACATTCCATGTCCGAAAATGAATAGTTTACTATTCTCAAGTGTGTTATAACGGGTACCGTAATATCTCCTTCCGTAAGTATTGTTACCATAGAAAAGTGTTCTTTCTATTATAATATTACAATAGAAAAACTAATATTTCTCGAGATATTCATAATATCGAACTCGCTTCTGAAAATGCTAGTTAATATTAGATTAACGCAGTGCAAATGCCTTTAGGAGCCAATTTAAATAAGCATAAACGTGATTCCAATGAAATACATTGGGAAATCATGATGTTAAAGCAATTTCTTTCGTCCGCAGAACTGATCTCGTCTCGAAGAATAGATTTTTATAGGAAAATAAAAATGTTATGCATATTTCTGAATTCGTCATAAGACATTGCTGGTCGCTTCATCTTGTCGCATAATGGTGGTATTCTACATACACGGAGAGGAAATATCTTCAGAAGAAACTAGATATAACTGTTTCAATTCAACCTTTCAACGTTTCAACCTCAATCCTATTTTACCTTATTCAAAAATGTATAATATATGTATTATCTATTTATCTATGTAAAAACCTTTCAAATTAGTTACATCTCATCGGATCATTTACGTTGTTATAAGGACAACACGAACAAATGGTGGTTGAAAATAAAAAATAAAAGATAACCTAATAGGACATTTAATTCAACAAGGTACTAAGACTTCCAATGCTATAGAAACCTCCTACAATAGCATTTCAAAATATGAAGATATTTATAAAATATTATGAAAAATAATCTGAGGACGGGCGTGTTCATAGTATATTCACACATTTCTTAGTATTTTGCCTCTAGATTCGATTTTTCTAAGGTTTGTGTTCATTTTCGTCTCATATGATTTTGTACCGTAACGAGGCTTGAAGAAATCCTCAACTGATTTCTATCTGAAATCTGAATAATTTAAAGAAATATCACAGACAGAAGAGATGTAGACTAGAATATAATACCAAAATTTTTTGTACAATTCACTAAGTTCACATACCTCAGTTTGAGGCCGCTGCCTCAAAATTAATGTTTTTCAGGCTTTTAGTCCATCGTCTTTTTATTTGGTTCTCAGAAAAACCATGAGCTTCATCGCAACCGTTGCGTTGCGTTTGACATCAAACTGAGATATATTTATTCGCTGACTTGTTTCATCTGTTCAATATGTTGATTTCGTGTTTTGTTGAGTCAACATGCTGATAAATCGCTGATGTGCTGCATTTATCTGGAATTCTATGTCTTCTATTCTGACACAGATATGGCTAAAAATTCTCCACACCTCTCTTTGTGCCTTCGTTATTACCTAATAACCAAGGCACGTCTATATATTTACTACGAAATATATATATATATATATATATATATATATATATATATATATATATATATATATATATATATATATATATATATATATATATATATATATATATATATATATATATATATATATATATATATATATATATATATATATATATATATATATATATATATATATATATATATATATATATATATAATATATATATATATATATATATATTATATATATATATATATATATATATATATATATATATATATATATATATATATATATATATATATATATATATATATATATATATATATATATATATATATATATATATATATATATATATATATATATATATATATATATATATATATATATATATATATATATATATATATATATATATATATATATATATATATATATATATATATATATATATATATATATATATATATATATATATATATATATATATATATATATATATATATATATATATATATATATATATATATATATATATATATATATATATATATATATATATATATATTATGCAGTTTGCATATATATATATATATATATATATATATGCAACTGCATAGACGTGCCTTGATTATTAGGTAATAAAGAAGGCACAAAAAAGAGGTGTGATATTAAGTTTACTTTTTGGGGTTAAAGGTTTATGAGAATATTTAAACACTATCTGAAAAACACGTTTCGGGATTTCTTTCTTTCCTTCTTCAGTATTTAATCTGCAACATTACAAGGATAAACATTACGATTCACATTAAATTATTATTAAAATGTAACTTACCCACTAATTCTTGGGATGATTGTTTTATTTCTATTGGTAAGAATTCTAGAATCCACTTTGTGTTATGGAGATGTCAGTTTTTGAAGGTGATGTGTGTTGAAGATTTCTATGGGGCTGTTTTCTTTGTGGACTTTTCAGGTGTTTCTGGGATCTGTGTGTATTATACTGTATTCTCTGTATCTATTGAGGTTGTTAACCATTTTGTAATGTGTTTCTTTTGTGCCCTGTTATTGTAGAAGATCTTTGTATATGAAGCTTAGTGTCTTTATGTTTTTCCGGTCATTTACAGAGTTGTCTATGTTCATTTGTATGTGTATCATCTCAAGTATTTCTCTCTTTTTTCTGTTGTGTTCTTTGTCAAGAATTTTCGTCTGATCATAGTCAAGTTCGTGTTTTTCTTATTTTTTGTGTTTGTTAAGTGTAGTGCTGTCATTTTTTGCGTATTGATGGGGTTTGAGACGTTCTTTGAGGTGTTGTTCTGTTTGTCTAATGTAGATTTTTCCGCCGTTCTAGCAGGGTATGGCGTTTACTATGTGGGTTTCCTCCATGTGCGGTATTTTGGATTTTAGTACGTATGTGTACGTATCTTATTTGATTCATGGCTGAGTAGGCCATTTTGAAGTTATAAGGTTTGAGGATGTTCTTGATGGTTTCTGTTAGTTGAGGTATGTATGAGATAGTTGTGTATCGTGTAGTGTTAGTAATGTCGTTTTTTTTTATTCTGTGTTGTACAGTATATGTGTTCGTTCCTTGATGATTTTGTTTGTTACGGTTTCTGGGTAGTCTTTCATTCTTAGTAAGTCTTTTCTGTCCTATAGTACTTCTTTCCTTAATTGTGGTGAGGTGAGCTTCAGTACTCTGTCAATATATCCTTTTATGATGCACTTTTTCTGGGATGAGTGATGAATTGAATTGTAGTTTTAGATGTTATCTTCGTTTATTTCTTTTCGCTCAGCACGTAAACTATCATACCCTGGCGCCTTCCCTAACTTAAATTCTCTGATGACCTTCTGTACTTCTAAGTCGTCTGTCTGGTATAGGTACATTGTGTTTTCAATAAACCCTTCCTTATCAGTATAACCTATCGGCATCTCAATTTTTTCAGCATATTTTTCTCCCATTTCACAGTAGTGTTTATTGAAAATGTTCGCTCTGACTTCCTCGTTTTCTTCCTCTTTTCCTTCCTTGACGAATATTTTATTAATTTCAGTTTTCCTTCTAGGTTTGTTGCAGATATCGTAAACAAAATCCCAAACTGCTTTCGATATTTGTTTATTTTTTTCAAGAAATGACTGTAACTATCTCCTTTTCGACTGTCTTATTAGTTTGTATAAATTGTTCTTAGATTGACTATAGAGCTGCTTCAGTTGTTCACTATTTGGATTTTCAAGGACACTGTGATATAATTTATTTTTGTCACGAATATGTTTCAGAAGTTCTGGTGTAATCCCTTTTGTTCTGGGTATTTTACTTTTCTAAAGTGTGTAGCTGTGTTTTTCCACGTTTACCTGTATTGTATTCAAAAATTTATTTGTTGCTTCGTTTATACCGTTTATGTCTTTTAAACCTTGCCAATATCCATGTAATAATTTCTGTTTCAATCCAGTCAAATTTCTCATTATTTTTGGGGTCTTAGAGGTGACATTTTTTCTATCGTCCCTGGAAATGAGTGCCACTGCAAAGTGATCAGTGATGTCTGGTTGAATAATGAAAGGTATGAACCCGAAACCCAACACATTGATCTTATTTTTTGAGAGAAAATGGTCTAAGCAAGTTCCGCTCTTGGGTCTAGTCACATCATTTATATAAGACGTGTACCCGAATGTTGTAAAACTATTTGTATATTCTTCCACAAAATCAGAATTAGATAACATATCGATATTAATGTCTCCTGTTATTATGCGAAGCTTGCAGTTACTCCTCTCAGATTCCAAATACTTCTGGAATTCGATATTGAAAGATAGCGGATTGATTGCTGGTGACCTCTTTATTCCCGTTAATTTAATAGAATCCTTATGTCCCTCAAGGTTCAGTTCAATACATCTAGATTGACAATTGTCAATTTTCTGTAACTGGTTCGTATCTGCTCTTTAATATGCAATATCACCCCATCAACATTTAACATTTCCCTCGTTATATATTATATTATAACTATCTTTACTGACCAATCCTAAATCGTCAACGTGAAATGTTTCCGTCAACACAAGAACGTCGAACTCGCTATCAATCTGACTAAGAAACAGAAATAGTTCATCTTTGTTTATGTGCACGCTGCGAACATTGACGTGAAGAATTTTCAGCTGCGCAGTTGGGTCACACAAACAGGCCTCAATGTCACTCAGAGAATAAACTTTTTGTACTCTGATTGTTTCAGGCTCAGTATTGAGGAAATCAATAGCGACTCAGCCTTTTTCGCTATCATTCAACAACAAAGGCAGGAATAAAAAAATTTTCAAACACATAAAAACACACTACGAACGCAATAAAAAATAGCTACACCCCTGACTCTCAATGTCTTATGAATAGCGCATTAACTATTTCTGAGATCTTGTTATGCTTACCTCAGGCTGCATTTCTGGTTTTTTGATAGTTCCAGGGGATTTCGTAGCGGTGTTTGTTCCAAACTGACTCAAATTTCCTATGCTCACACTTTCACTATTGGTTTCTGAAATGATAGTACGAGATGAGTCCTCAGCTATTACTGGTGTAAAATATTAAAAGCTGAGGGGGTTATTGACTCGCTTTGCTTCTTATTCTCAGAATCTCTACCATTATACAAATTCGCCGGACTCTCCAACTCACTCAAGCTGTAAGATGTATTATCAACGTGCAGTCTATTTCCCTTGATGAAGCATTTACTTTTGGACAATTCTTTTATTCTTTTCATATGTACCCTCAAGGACTTCTGTTCCTTCCTCTGCTGCAGGGTTAGATCATGTGATATTACTATACTCGTGTCTTTCAATTTCCTGGTATTAGAAAGAATATTTTTCTTCTTCAAGTAAGATAACAACTCTATTTTTACTGGACTGTTATCACTTCTGCCTAGGGTATATACATCACAAATATCTGATTGCGCTATTTTCACATCCAGCAGGCGTTCTATCTCACTAGGAATGTATTCCTCTGTGATCTCTCCTCCAATATTTGGAAGACTAAACACTACCAAGTTTTTCTTATCACTCCTTCGCTCTAACGTCTCTATCCGCCTATTTAATCTCGCATTCTCTGTCTCGAGATTTTGAATTTTGAGGTTCAGAGTTTCTATTGTTTGAGTAAGCCTAGTTTCCCCGGCGGTAATTAAGTTTTCCAACTCTTTTCTAGTCCCAACTATTTGCTCATACAATTTCCCCAGTGTTACTTCTTCCGTCATACTCAGTGCCTGACTCTTTGCGAAATTCAATCTATTCAAACTCGAACAGGTATGTACCGCCTTAGCTGATACAGTTCACAGTTGTTGGCACCTGTTGCAAATGTTTTTTTTTGCACTGTATCGCGACGTTTAGTTATCGCTCCAAGATTTTCCTATTATTATTGTTATTGTTCAAATATCATAGAGCCACTACTCTAATCTGAAAACCGTGCATCAACGAGGTCGGAAAACACGCATATAATCCTCAGGATCAAAATTGAAAATTTTGCACACAAAATTGCTCCAGAAATCTGGCCCTGAATACACGAATGAAATGAATACGTTCTCACTGAATTGAAGGCGAAACTACATACATTGGCCAAACAGAACAAAACCTCAAAGAACATCTCAAACCCCATAAATACGCAAAAAAACGACAATACTGCACTGAGCAAACACAGAAAACAAGAAGAACATGAATTTCACTATGATCAGAAAAAAATTCTTGACAAAGAACACAACAGAAAAAAGGTAGAAATACCTGAGATGATACACATACAAAAAAACATAGACAACTCTGTAAATGACCGGAAAGACATAAAGACACTAAGCTCCATATACATAGACCTTCTACAATAACAGGGCACAAAAGAAACACGTTCCAAAAAGGTTCACAATCACAGTAGATACAGAGAACACAGTATAATACAAACAGATCCCAGAAACACCTGAAAAGTCCACAAAGAAAACCAGGTCGGCATTTCACCATGTTAATAACTGTCTTGAAGTACTGTATTTCATATTGAATTATCTCCTACCTAGGACTGTCATATTGCCGTTCGATAACATTGGTTAATTTTATCTATCCGAATTAAGTAAGTTGCAGTGAATAATTTCCGAGGAGAATCATTTCGAGTTCTCAATTGCATCAATATTAATACTCAGAAAAAAAAAGTTGATTCATCTCGAAATTATATGCTTTCTGTTATTCCTAAATAAATGCCAATATTTCAAGTTTACTTGTATTCGTGGATAAAGCTACATATATAAACTGAAGTAGATCAGTTCCTATTCGACCAATAATCCGTTAGTGTACACCAAATTGAGCCATTATTATTTAACAATGTATATCGTGTGCAATTCTGTTCAAATTGATCCGTTGTCAGATCGGCTATCGGCGACTATCTTCAATGCATGACGTATGTTATTCCGCTCTCGGTAATTGATCCAGGTACATAATATTCTAAGGATGACTCCAACAATAGGAAGTAATGGAGTTGAAATGCTGTGCAAACTCCACTGCATGTATCCCTTGCAAATGTATAGTATTAATGGTGAAAGCACTGGAGGCTATTTCGAAGTAAAATTATGCAGTGCACTGTTGGTATGTTTGAAAAACATACTGAAAACGTAAAAAGCAAGCATTTATACAGTTTGTCCATTTAGTGAGTGTTTTCATCATACAGCTCTGAAACTAAAAGTTGGATGGAATGAATCTTTATATTATAAAAATTTTTTTAAATATGCAACACTTATATATATTTATTATTTTTATTCATTTATTTATATATATATATATATATATATATATATATATATATATATATATATATATATATATATATATATATATATATATATATATATATATATATATATATATATATATATATATATATATATATATATATATATATATATATATATATATATATATATATATAAATAAATAATAATAATGAATATAATAAGTATATAAAATATACTCCTACAGGAAAATACTGAAGGATCAATCAATTAGCTCTGAAAAAGCGTTTCTTCGAGCATTGACTCTAGATAATCATCAAATCTTGTGCTAGTCGTTGTTGGTTTCTTTCAGATAATAATAATGGGATACAGTCATAGCATAAGCATGCTCTATTGTAAATATGGCATTCACTAAAAATGTTCCATAGACCTATACCGGTTTTCGAGAAATAGTTATCACGTTTGTTAATTAAATATTTTTCATCTATTTTTCTGATATTCTTCACAAAGTAAACCAAAATCAGCGTATGATCATCCAATATCACGTAGTAACGGCTGACTCAATACCTTTTTTCATCATATCATCACTTGAAGTTACTCTAATGAACTTCATTCCTCACTGCTCTCCATAAATTAAAATCAGTGGATATCTAATATGAAGACCTTAAGTGTCATTGAGTGTTACTTCGTGCACCAATCCATTCGTCCGAACATACAGTACACATTTAATTCGTTACGGTATTCGGAAGATGCTCTATCAATATTGTATAATCTTTCCTGCGAAATGGTAAAAATTAGGCAAAATCGCATAATTATCATCAATCCCTCCCGGAATATTGATGGACCAAAATATGAGAATTTTTCAAACATACTCGTTGAAATTGTGTCTACTAGCGAAGCGATTCGTTTTAGATTTTCATTAATTAGTAAATAAAACAAACCTCAAGAAAATTTCAATTTCTATCAATTTCTTTTATATCCATTCTCTTAAACTAATTCTTAGTGTAGTTGAGTATTACATGGATGACACAATTTGTTTTCTTCATTATTTTTTCCATCAAATATTCCTGTTCACCTGAGTTAGAACTTTGTTCCGCAGATAGAAAACTCCCCAATTTCTTATCTTCGGTCTAAAGTGTTTTCGCTAGTGTTGTTTTCTCCAAACCAACCATTCCTGTCTGCTGAAATCGTTTTCGTAATCTTCCGAAGTACTTCACTTGAGGATCTTGTCGCTTCCATTTGGGAAGCCAATGAACCGATCACAAGTTTGATGACATACATCTGTTTACAACTTTTTCAGTACTATTATTCATGTTATTTGCAATAATGGAGAAAAACATTCGATAAAACGACAAACAATGGAAAATTCCGACAAATAGAATAGGAGACAATCAACTTTTAAAACAAAATTTTAAATATTTGTTAAATGGACGATAATTGACTAAAAATAAAAATGTTCAAAAGAATAATGGAATTTGAAAATGAGGAATTGGAAGATAATCGCTCTTAGTCACTTTTGTAGACATCATATATGGGACGGTCTATTTGAAGTGAGACTAGGAATCATATGAAGCAAAGAATTACATATAAATTGCATGATAAGGAAATATGATGAAAAGAAATTATGTGGGTCGAACATCTTTACAGTTGGACCATGTTCGAGAAATTTTGTTCAAAGTTATATGAAAATTCTAGCATCAAATTCGAAATCATTTTCAACCCCGCATCTATTGAAAATAGGTAGCAGGACTTTCAATGCATTGTTCTATAGCTTTATCGAGAATTGATTATTATTCATAAATGAGTTTTATGTGAAAAATTTAGTAGTACAATTTGGATTCTAAGGCGTTTAGAAAAGAGATGTTCGAAAAAAATCATAGTTTCACAAACTACCTATGAATTCGAAAGTGCTGCTGATAAACCGTATACTGATCTGACAAAATCAGCTTATTTCGGATAATCAAGTTCAAAAATGAGGAAAAACATAGAGAGTTTCATTCAAAAACATGACTGATATGTAATATTTGTAATGGTACAACTTGTATGTATACAAAAACTTTAAGTAATATAGAAAATGGGTGTCTTACTGTTTTTAATAGGAAATAATATACAATTGAAGTTAGCAAGCTTGCATGAAAGTAGAGTTCAATGAGCACATACTTTCATAATGATTTTCAAATAGACGATGGGAATTTACTATCCATCCGATAGTCTTGGTAATAGCAAAACGCCTGGCAGGAATCTAAAGTAAAAAACCAAGACGTATTGGCTCGTGTCTTGGTTTCTTCTTACTCTTCAAATTGCAAATCGAAAACGAAATAAGAACCTAGTACAGAGATCAAAACGAATGATGAATAGCATCCGCGAGCTCTAAAATGATTCCTGAAGGTCATCCGAGTTGCAAATTAGAGATTCGGAACAGCCTAGAAGGCGGTGCTTATTGTCAGCTAAAAGTTATCAGTAGCGTAACACCTCATTATCATTGTGAACCTAGAACACGTCAAATTAGTTAGTTGTAAAAGATCTTTTGTGAAAATAGTGTTTGATAGTAAATGTAAAAAAAATATTCTTGATTTAATAATGTAATGAATACATAATGAAGCCTGCAATGGTTTGAGCTATCCATCAAAACAAGTTATAGATCGTGTATGTAAAGCTATGAATATATCTGCAAGTAGGGTAAAAAAAAGAGCGAAAAGATTACCTCATTAGAAATCAAATTTACAATTACCACAAAATTACAAGCAATTCATTCATTACAAAGGGAACAGAAGCCAGGATAAAAGAAAAATTTTAGTTGGCTCACTGGATACTAGGAGAGAACGAATAGATTAGTTGAGAAAGATCAGGATATATGAAAGGAAAGATCGGGCAATTATTAATATTGATGAAATATATATCAATTCTAACCACAATACTCATATTCTCATCAGTGGTTGAACAATTCTGTTCACGGATTACATAAAAAAATCGGAAAAGGTACTCGGTTGGATATAACTCGCGCTGTCAGTGAGCGGGGATTCGTTCCAGATTCAATTTTAAAATTCAAATCTGAAGCAAAATCAGGGAAATATCATGATGATATGAACATGAAAATTTCAAAGAGTGGATAGAAGATAAATTAAATTCAAATTTACCACCCAATTCTGTAGTTCTGATAGATGACGCTTCGTGCCACAATGTAAATACAGAGAAAAATATTGTGTTTTCGAGACCGAAATGCAGCAATGGTTGAATTAAAACGGTATATTTTCTGAACAAAAGCCATCAAACTAGCATTATATAAAATAATTCAGGAGCATGAACCACGGATTAAGACATACGTTATCGATTTCCTACTGGTTGCTCATGGGCATTCAGTTCTCTGCTTACCCGCCTATCTTCCTGAATTCAACCCAATAGAAGAAAATGTGGGCATATGTCAAATACTGGGTAGCCTCAAAAACTGTCATTTTCAAGTTAGAAGTTGTTAAGAATATAGCAATTCAAAAATTTGCTGATCCGCAATGTGCAACTATTACCAAGCCAATGTATGAAGAAGTTGGAAAAATTGAAGAATATAATTTAGAAAAAGAACATATTGCGAATGATGATTCTGGTGGAACCTTCAATTTTCCATTTGGGAATTTGAGTTTAGGTATTGTTAAATTAATAACGAGTAAATGATCTTCAACTAAGTACCTAGCTATCAAGATGGATCAAATAATTGGAGGATAAACAAATGTATAAAACCTATTTTTTTAACTAATTTTACCGCCGTCTATGATATCTCTCTCTCTACCTGGTAGTTTGGGATTCAATCTAACCTTAGTTCTCAAATGGTTATATTATCAATCTTTTTTTTATTGAAGTTTTGTATCGCTCTCAAAGCGAGATTTTGGTTTCTACATTTCTAGTGGTTGAATACTGGTAATCGATATTGAAATTTAGGGTTGATTGACATGGCTCTTATTAGAGCTTCCGGACCCTACTTTTCGGAATTACTTGGGAAATTTTATATTACTGGAGCCTTGGTGAAACGCTAGTCGTTCAGACGCTACTTACAAATACAAAGAACGTTTATCAGCTTGTATAAGAACCAGAAAACAAGAACTAATGAATAAAATGGAATGTACTCATTATATAATAAGTTTCATTCTCTCTCACAAAAAAAGATATTGAAAGAATGGTATATATACAACCTAACAATAATTTCTTCGTAAAGCTAGTTAATTAACCTTCCTTGAAGCAGCTATCAAGAGTTTGGTTTCTGCGACATGGAAAGTATGTACAACATGATGGTGCGTCGACGAAAGTACTTTTAATAACTCTTACAAATCAGAGAAAATAATATTTCAGCGTCTTGTCATGCATCGCTTTCACCAGCGAAACACATTAAAACGCGTTGTTTTTTCAACTTATATATACTACTGCTGGTCGACTTGGTAGATGTTTATTTCACTTGTTATTTATTGAATTTGCAAACAAAATTATCGAGATCATGACATGAACTATTAATGAGTTGTTATATTTATCAAAATTATTAAAATGATGTCTGACTCATCTTCAGTTACTATGAAAGACTTTCGAAGACTAAGACGAAATTTACTGTGTTATGTTAAACGAAATTATTTTTTGAATGAAAATTCATCAGATAAAATAATCCAGAGAAACTAATGATTCCTGTGTTCATTCTAAACTGATATTCCGCTTCCTCAATTTCTGATACGTTCCAATATTTTTTCTGCAAACATAACGGGCCCTTTGTGTTGAACTAAAAGACTATGTTTTACCTGAGGCACTCAATTTATCCATGAAAGCTAAGAAAACAATCATACTATAATCTCAACATTATTTCAAGTTTTTATCATTCACTAGGATATGTCGTCACAAATAATCTGATCAAAACATCTAATGAAATATTCAAAAACCGTTTTGAGAAATTTTGAGTAATATTTGTAACAAGTTGAAACTTTCATAGCAACTTATGAAATTGTTTAAACTTAACTTTAACTTAATCTTAACTTATGTTCAAACAATAGTTAATTTTACAAAGCAATTGCAGCCTCCTAAATAAGTATAGACCATGCGTTACAGTTTATTCATTTCCTATTTCATTATCTATCTTCCAGCTTCCTTTTATTTCACGCAGTTTCCTTACAACTATTTGGAGTGACCCTGCCACCGTTTATACTCACCATTACGTATATTTTATTATGGGAGAAGTGTATATTCATTCTAGGAAATGACACAAAGATAAACAGAGGGTCGCAGGAAATTGAGGTAATCTTGATAAAATGGGGAGATTTGAAACATAAGTTCTGTTTTATAGCCAGGGGTGGGATATGTGGGAATAATATGGATAGTTTTAAATCATTCGAAAATTAAAATTTCAATCAAGAAATTCAGATTTCTTACATATATTTTCATATGAAGATTAGAAGATATATCTGGCCTACTGTAATGTTGTAATGAATTGTTCTATCGAATCAATGTTTCTCAAGCACATCAGCATATTTGTAATTTTTCTATCTCTCCAGATTGAAGTCAATATTTGCGACAGCATTCTATCTTTCCGAATAACCTGTGGAGGCTAGAATTGGGCAGAATGACATGAACATTTTTTTCTGCCAAAGAAATGTTCTTACGGCAAAAATCATATATATTCTGCTCAATAATGTTTTTAAATAGATTTTGTGAAAATAATTTTGCCTCGTCTAACTGCCAGATATACTGGTTCATCAAACAAATTTATAGATATTAATCATTCATTATGAGCTATTTCATCTATATAATTGATTCGTAATTGAAGATCTTTGTGCAAAAACCGGACGAGACCATTTTCTCGTGAATACGTGTTTCTCTGTTAGATTTGTTCATTAGTTCATGATTGGTACGAGAATCAGCAATTTCTAATGCAAAACAACGATTATATATACTACAACGACTTAACTGCTCACACTGTTGTGTGTAGAAACTACCTGGGTTCGGCACTTGTTGGGTTTTTATACCAGCGGTCACAACACTTGGTGGAGATTTGTGACTTAGTTAGTTTTCCTATGCGGCTTCTTAATTGCCTACGGTGGTACGGCCTGGCTACAGCAGTATCAAGTAGCGGTTGTCAAACAGCGTTTAAATTTGTTTTACTCGTCTAAACAGTTACAATGCTTCGGTAGTGCATGTTTACCTCGTGATGAGAACAATTTTTTGATCAATAATGCTTTTTCAAAGCAAAAAAGAGACAGGTACTGCCAAGTAGGATAGAAGAACGAAAAATCAAACCGATGTGGAGAACGAAAAGAAGGGTCAAAATTGAACGAGAAATGAAAACCTTGACAGAGGAAGGTTTAACATACTAACAGTCAGGGGAGAAGAACATATAGATGCAAAAAGTAACAAATATGTGGCTTGAAGGGAAGTAGAGAAGTATTGTATATGCTGTAGTAGATCTATTTCGAATGTAAACGAATATCAAAGTAATACGGTTTTGCGAGGGTTCTATGGTATAGTAAACAAGGAAGAGCAGGACATTTATCTAGCCGGTTTGACGTGATAACTATACGGAACATTTCGAGGATAAGAATTAGATCTGGAAGAGGAAAACAAAAATCCGTAACTATTTTCACGAGGTTAGTTTACTGAAAAATTAAGAAACAACTATGTCATTACACCGTATTTCACAGTTTGACTTCTTTATATATTTGTTCTGAAGGTACTCAGTTCATACTATTTAGTGTAGCACTTTATGCCATCCATGGAATAATGAAGCACTGACTCACTCTCATAGCTACCATTCTTGAAAAAGGAACTTCAGCCCCACCAGAGTTAAGAGATAAATACTCAACAAGACCAAATAAACTCTCTATTAATCTTTCAGTTACTATAAAGAGTCATAGTAAAAGTTTTTCACGTCGCTCTCTTTCAGACTTCAGAAATCTATTTCAGCTGTACATAGTGCTGATGCAAAAATATTTTTATAGACTAAGAGAAAACTCCATATCAAAAATGCCGAATGAAAACAATAGTCTTTAGTCTTTAACAGAGATTATTCGTCATTGTAATTATGTAAACTCAAAGAATACTTGAGACAAATTGAAACTGGGTTCAAACACATATAGAGCAGTTCATGGAGTAATGCATGGAGTTTTTGCAGATGAGTCACGCAATAGAAATTCAAACGAAGAGTGAGGAAATTCGAAGCAGAAGAGACATATTTTAAAATGTACTAGGTATCCATTTTCGAAGAGGATCTACTACCCTTATTTAGGTACACTATATGACTATATTCAAATTAATATCCTTTTTTAGTGATGTTAATATCAAAATTAACTGAAACCAGGTATTTTGCAAATAACCATAAACTGAAAAGGGTCCATTGGTTCTAGAGTATTTCCACATTGCAAAACAGTTGGTCTGTTGTCAATAACCGTGCTTCAACTGTTTCCCAGTATATTTAGCTCTCTTTCAGAATCGATCAATTTCCTGAAGATTTTTCCTCTCCTTCCAGTTCTGGAATTCATTTGCCAAATTGTGCATTCTCAGCGGTTTCGTTATTCTTCCTTAATATTTCACATGTTTTCTTTTCAGATTTGTCGATTATATTTGTAGGGTGTCTTAGTGGGTAGTGTCTTATAAAAGGCCATTGGATGTCCTTAGTTCATCCCTAGATGTGCCGAGAATTGATATAGTCTTCTTTAGCTAATAGTTGATAATTTTTTTTCATTTGTTGGAGTTTTTCTATATTCTTTTCATTTTCATTTTCCAACCGATTCGGTTCCGGTCATTTGTCGGTATAGTAAAACCTCAGAACGGATCAGATTATCTGGATGAGGGTACCATTAATTGCTTTTTAAGCCAGTCCGATAATAAGTTTATTAACCTTCATACTTTTTTTGACCAGACACCTATCAGAGAATGTTCGTCCTCAACATCGAGACGTTGCATTAGTGGATGGCACATTCAGCCGGTAACGTTGTGATAATTTGAAGAATTTAGAGCTTCAATCACTACCAGACTGCTGTTAGTATATAGATCTGTGTACCTTCGAGTTCTATTTGTAGAACCTAATGGTAGCTCAATTTTGCAGTTTTTGTGCTTGAATGATCATAGGAACCTAAGGCAGATGATCCTCTTCTCTAAAAGTAAAGTATGCTAAGAGCCATTCCTCAATCGCTTAAAATTCAACAGATGGAGAATTAACTTATTTTCTTCTCGTTGTTCTTTGGTAATCTGTGAGCAATATTGGGATGAAATGAGTTTGATTGACGTCTGATAGGTCAACTAGGAAATGTTTTATTAACTTAAAGTTTTGAAACTTTAGTGGCTATCATTTTCATGACAATATTTTTATTCAATATAAATGTTGCAGATTCACAACATTATGAATCTGAGGGCGATTTGTCTGGCTACCTCTTTGTCTGTTCAAGTACTTCGGCTGAGACTCAAATTGGATATTTGATGAAATGCAGAGACGGACTCAGGCTACTTTATTTTTCAATTGTTGAAAATTTGTTTGGGAATTCGTATGGTTTAAGGTAAGAGACATGAAAATATGTGACATAAGTAGCAATTTCTTTAGTGTGGAAAATGACAATATTGAAAATTGAGCTTAAGTTCTTGATCACATAAACTTGAGAATATGAAAATTTGTATCGAATAAAAAGTGAAAAACTAACCTCAGTTTTCAAGTTCGAGATATGAAAGTCTCTCGTATTTAAGATATTGATTTGCAATTTAAAAAATTGTACTCTACAATTTTTGGTATAATTTTCCATAAAGATGCCGAATAAGGGTTGGAATCGCTGAATATTCTAAAAGCGATTCAATGAAATAATACACTTAGCATTTCATAATGGTTTAGGACGAACCCAACATTAGTTTAGCGAGTTGTTCTGTCAAACTATTTGTTTCAATTTTCTCAGACCGATTTTTCGAAAAGAGAATTTGCTTAGAATAAAAACCAAAGGTGAAGACTAAATATTTAGTTATAAACGAAATTAAAATTATCCAACATAATTGAATCGGTATAACTAATTTATAGATAGTTAAACTCATCAATAACTGCATAATCTTGTGCGGTTACTATATTAGACACGATGATAAACCTCTTTGGTGCTTTCTTAACCACCGACAACAATACTTTAATATCTTCTAAGCGTCATGATTCGTTCCGATCTGACACTATAACCTATCGCTGTATTATTCTGCTGTGGCTTTAGATGAATACTTTATTCATAAGTACAAAAATTTACGACAACTTGTTGCTCAATAGCGTGACTGGAATCCAATAGAGGGTTTCATGGTAAGTAGCAAATCTTCAGAGCCGTCGCTATTCGACGCCTGTAGAGCCACACTTAACGTGTACTATAATGTTAGACGCGTTTTCAGACAAACAATAATGTTGTTATACTTTACATTCATTAACCCTTCATTATTTTCTTGTTTGTATCATTTCAAATTATCATTCCAACTCGCATTTCGAAAAGAAACTACCACGAGTTTGATAAATTTTTAAAAGAAAGTATTGACTTTGAGTAATGTTAAATTTTACAGTTTCGAAAACCCATAGTTATTTGAAGGTTTTCTCTGAACTGCAACTATTGTTACACAAAGTATGAATGTAAGCTGATACAGAATTCTTTTCCTAACAGGAGGAACATTTCCTCACTTAATCAGCTTGTCTAACGATTTCATCAGTGCAACAAAACTGAAGCAGCTTCGAGAACAACAATTTCAAATTACTTCCCCTAGGTCATCAAGGCAGACCTATTAGATATCTTCCCAACTATCGCACAAATAAATAAAATGCACAGGGAACTAAACCAATTTTCCAACTGCGCTTTTCGAGATTGCGCCTCAATAAAACTTATCGTTTCAGCAGAGGCGTAGAAAGGTTCAAGACTATAATGGAAATACATCGAATTGAGTATTATGGCTTAAATTCTAGTGCAATTTCCATTTACAATATTTGAGAGGAGCATACGGGAAAAACCAATTTATACATATTATACGGTTAGTGTCGCTGAATTTTTGTAATGATAGGAAAAAATCTTATTTTCAACTGTTTCAGATAGGATATGATAATACGATAACAATTTCGAAGAATACTTGGATCTGGTTCTCGAATTGTGGAAAAGAGTTTCAACGCTTTTGTTTTCAATGATTGGCTATCTATTTAAATGCATGAATAAGAGAGACTGTTGATTATTGTATATGTACACTATATCTAGAGACTTATCTAACAATTGAATTGTAATAAAATATATATTTCATGAAAATATTAACCGATTTCAATATCTTCAATATTACATATTATTTACAGAAGTTTTACCTGTTTCACATAAAAAATATTCAACAGATCATTATAAGACAAAATAGGAGTCATACTTATGGGATTCTTCTCATCATCAGTTGTTAACATCACTAACAACAACGAATAAAAATTTGAAGATACATAAATATTTTGAAGGATAGTTAGATCTGTTTTGGGATTCTGTATGCTTATCCATCTTTTAATATCGAACAAGGACCGTTAATATTTAGCCCATAGTCGTAATTCTTCAATTTTATAAGAATATTTAAACACTATCTGAAATAGACGTTTCGGGATTTTCTTCACCTTCTTTAGTATGTAATCCACTAATTTTGGATAATTGTTTTAATTTTATTTGTAAGATTCGTGGAAACCTTGTGTTTTGGAAATGTCCTCCAAAACACAAAGTTTCCACAATTCTTACAAACAAAAATAAAACAATCATCCAAATATTTGTGGATTAAATACTGAGGAAGGAGAAAAATCCATCCCGAAACGTCTATTGTAAATAGTGTTTAAATATTCTTATAAACCCAAAAAAAACTCAATATCGAAATAAAATATATATATATATATATATATATATATATATATATATATATATATATATATATATATATATATATATATATATATATATATATATATATATATATATATATATATATATATATAAGCGCTGTACCTAATAGGACTTCCTCTGGGCGCTGGACACAATCCTACATTCAAGTTGGAGGACCTCAGTGCTTTCAACCAAACGAGAGTGGACCAACTCGTTAACCGGCAGAATCATGATCGATATGAGCCTGTTCATCACCTTCAACTGAACTGCCAGGTCTTGGTATTTTGAGACCTTCTCGTTGTATGCCTTTTCAAGGTTCTCATCTAGGGGATTTGTCACGTACGAAAGTATGGCGCGTTTTCCCTGATAGTCGAAGAGGGCTATGTCTGGCCTATTATGCGCAGTTCCTCTATCAGTTACCAGAGTAGTGTCCCAGTAGAGTTTCACCTGACGACTTTCCAGGACATCAGCAGGTGAGTTTCTATAGTTCTCGACTCTTTTATCTACGAGGTTATATTTCAGTGTGGTCTGGGTTTTCGCCATGTTATAAAGCCGTTGTAAGTACGCAGCGGAGGAAAGTATTGGATAACCCGATATGATATGCTGCACCGTTTCCAGATGTTTTCTACATTTCTGGAATTGGTATGGGGGTTAGATCTTGTTTACTACATGTTTAAGGTATGATCTGCTTAGTACTAGGTGTGCAGGATATCGGACATGTAAGGCTTGGGATTGCCAAATATATATATATATATATCCCAGATCCGGAAAATGTTCCAGAAACCACAACCCAGCAACAGCTTACAAGTGCTCTTGCATGATCATTGAACAGCAATGTTAAGAAACTCAATTTTTGGATCACACTGAATGCTTTGATAAATAAATTTAGTTTCTAAATTCAGGCATAATTCAATGCAATATTGCGTAATTTTCAGTTTTATTGCATACAAATGGAAAATTCATAAATTTTATTGAAATAGTGGACCCTCAAAAGCACATTGATGTGACAAAATTATTTATCCTGATACATTATGTTCTTGGAATAACCAATTGATATGAGATTTTGATTTCTCAGATTGACATTGATATTTTGCCCTCAGCAACGATAAAAAACTAGCCTGAGTCCGCGACTGATGCAACACTTTTTCTTTTGTATCTTTCGCGTTTATGTTATCAGCCCTGAGTATTCTTCCTATTGTTGCTCAGTTCAACCTTCCCTTCCTATTTCGCTTCATCAGAATCAATATAAACGAAAATGCATTTTAATTCTGCTTTGAATTTTCTCGTCACCATAAAACCTTTCCATAGTTACTTCGCTCATTCCAGAGGATATTCTATCGATCCTTATTAAATCACTATTTGTTTTCTCCTCAAAGAGCAATTAACTTAATTAAATTTCTCAAGCCTTGAAATAGAGAGAAACCGATACAGACCTTTCAAAAAATATTTTGCATAATTTTTCTTCGATGAATACTAGAAGACTACTTCTTTCCATTAGTAGGTAATTAATTAAACAAAATTTTGTATGCCTTGAACTTCAACACAGCGGGAAAATCGATAAAGACCTTTGAAGCAATATTTCACTGATTTGAAAAATTTATTCAAATATTCTGTAACTAGAATTCTTTACTTCGTAAAGTTGCCTATAAAATTTCTTTCACATCAAAACCCAAAAAACCACCATCCAAATTTTCAACCTCTACTTTTCATCCTTAGGGATGGTTTCTGAAAAGATTGTTACATTCCTTTGCTTATGAAGTTTGAGGCATCTTCAAACCTCATTAGTTCAGTGGTTAAGTCACGAATGCGTAACAGGCAAACAAAATGAACAATTATCATTTATCATCATGGTATAAGAATGCAGATCATACATACACATCAATTCTTACTTTAAAACTGAGCACATTTCATAAAAAATTCTAGCTCTAAATTCGCAGTATTTGGTGCTGATTTCTGTTCTAAAGCACCATTTCTTTTCATTCTTATGAAGATTTCGGACACATTTTATTGACACTTACTATAATTTCTGAGACTCAGTAAATGATGCTCTTATTATATTTTGCGTAATAAGGCTTATAAATTTAATTATTCATGATGAATATCCTGAATCCCAGAAAACTCCCATAGAAGTTTTCAACCCCTATTTGGAATCCGTAGCAGTAGGAGTAAAAGAATTCCACATCAGCTCAGAAGTTCAGGGTAGCTATCTACCAAATTTATTCCAAGCCACTTTCCCGTTTTGGCTTGACATTCAATCATATCAACCATCCTATTTTAAATTGTAGCGCTTTTTTTTTGGGAAATGAATGAAGTAAATGACTGAAAATGTAAGGTTATTATAATTCATAAATGGTGCTAAGAGAACGAAGAGAAAATATACACACCTACTCACGTCTAATGTACCGAAATCAGATCTCTTGCAAATACGCCACTGCATTCCAAGAAAATCCAGTACTGCCCGAGGCTCTGTTCGTCTCAACTTCCGTTTTATCGGATCCTGGGTTTCCATTTTTATCCATTACTTCACTTCGATTCGGTCTGAAGCCCGTGGATGTTTGCAGTTAGGCGATATTTCGAAATAATCACCTGGAATTGATCATATGAAATGTTTGTTGAGAAAGAAATTTTGAATTTATTATGAATTGAGAATAAATAAATTTAAGGTTGAAGATAGGGCAAAAACTATTCGATGTAGGAGTCCAGGATGTACAAAAACATTGATAATCAAAGTTACCGTTTCGAATCGACGTTTGTTACGCTAAAGTAATCAACAATAAAATCAGCAGGATAAGTTAGATATTATTGATACTTTCCTTTTTATATGACTCATATCAACGAATGTGTTCCGTATCGACAAATGAATAAATAATAGGTATCTATATGGGGTCACCTGAAATCTAAGATTTAAGCTAACCAACCTGAGTCACTGGATAATTTGCTAATTCGGATCATTAATGAATGCCGTAAAATTGAACCAGAAATTTTGAGTAATGTGCGTGAACGATATAAGCAGAACTTATTTTACTGCATGGCAGTGAAGAGTGCCATTTTCTGCACTTAATAAACTAATCACAAAAGTAAGTAGACTTCCACTTTTTTAGCTGCCATTTCGTTATGAATGAAAATTTTGAATCGAAAATTTAGGGTCAGATAGTACTCGACAAGATATTCGAGATGAGATATCGCAACACCCCTCATCCCTTTTCAGAATCAGGGGGTTGTGCTCACCCTTGGTAGGGGATGAAAAAATCGGGAAAGATGTTCTTCCTGGAATCAGAAATAGACTGGTCCGAGCTATTCTCCATAAGGTGTTAAGCATTCGATGGACCTCCCTGTATATATACAGGGTGTTACATAATAGCATGTCACAACTTGAGAGGGTGAATCTGCGTGCAATTTCAGGAAAAAAGGTCAAATAAACAAAGATCCGCAAAAGCTTCGCTACGGAGCTACAGAGTGTTGAAATTTTCGGAAAAAAATTTTTTCTTGTAGTTTTTGAGATATTCAGCCGAAATTTGGAATGCGAGCTACTGTTTACAGCATCCATCATTAAACGTCCTCGATTTCAACTGAAATTCACAAGGTGTTTTCCGAGGCCATGTCTCCTTTGCCCTTTCAACTTTTTTGCAGTACGCTACTGATCAGCGAACAATCAATTTTCGTCATCTTCGTTCAATTTAGAAATTTTTTGACCGTTTTCGGTTAAAAAATTATTGAATTTGAATTATTTTAATTGTATGTTATGCGCTGAATAAAGATAACTAATGGAAATACTTGATAGGTATGCCCATAATTTGCTTTTGTTTTCGATAGCTCGTCTTCTGAGACTCAGCTTATACTTATTCAATATCAAATTAAAAAAAAGTACAATTTAAAACTAAATGAATTGCTGCAAGTGTCCTCCGCCTGTAAGAATACAGGCCTCTATCCTTCTTCGGATATTATCACGCACTCTTTGAAATATTCCTGGGGTATTTTTTATCGTGTCAAATGAGGTTATTATTCGATTTCTCCATTCTTCTACAGTGTTCACTGGTGTGGGATAAACTAAACTTTTGAGATATCCCCATAGGAAGAAGTCTAAACTATTTAAGTCTGGAGATCTAGGAGGCCATGGTTCTTGCCCACTCCGACCTATCCATCGATTGTTGAATGCATTATCCAAGAATTCCCTAGCTTCTTCACTGAATTGTGCTGGTGCCCCGTCATGCATAAACCACATTATATTTCTCACCAAAAGTGGCACATCCTCGAGCAACAAAGGCAACTTCTTCCCCAGAAATTGCCGATAAGCGAGACCGATGCTCGTCTCCTGCGCAGAGTTACCTGGCTGCAATCCCCACAAAGTCGGTGCGATTTGTCGAATTCTGGGAATGGCTTGAGTATCCATCTTTCGGAGGAGATGTCAAGACGTCGGTCCTGTCTAACAGAGATGTGTTGGACATCAAAGACCCCTTCCCTTTACACGAGAGGAGATTGCAAAATTTCCGAGTTAGTGAGGTGACATAGTTCACCGGCGTGTCATTGGCCTAAATGCGGAAATAGAGCACGTTGCAGGAATAACAAACAAACAAATTAATGAATGAAGTTCCAGAATGCATACTATTTCTGGTAACAAAAAGTCAAGGTCATCATGTCCTTACGGAATGGGTACAGATCTAAAGGGTGTTGAAATTTCGATATTTGTCTTAAAATTTTCGGAATAATTTTGCACAATATCAGTTCCGTGAATGCACGTAACGAAGGCAGCACTTGAACAGAAAATTAAAAAGGAAATATACAAATTTAGAGTTGAAAATGTTCGGCACCTATTTAGTGAAAAAGACGCGGCATTATTCAAGAAGGGGATTGCTGAAGTCATTTCATAAAGAAAGTTCATGTAACCATAGGTCCCCAAACATTTTGTTACCGATTTACAGGGTTTTCAACTTTAATCGAAAGATGGGGTTGAATTTGAAAAAAATTTTCGTAAACTGCTTGAGATATTGAGGTTAAATTTTTGGAATGTGCAAAACATCTGAAGACGCATAAGTTCCAATACAAAACTATATTTTGAACTCACCAGTAGCGCGTATGTGCACTACAAAGTTTATTCTCAAAGAAAAAACTAGGACACTAATGATTTTTCCAAAATTAAGAAAGCTATTTGAATTTTTCAATCATTTTGCAAAAGAAAACCTTCCAATACATTTTCCTGTCCTACGCTAAGTTTTTGTGTAAAAAATTGTTGATAAGAATGAGAAAGAAGAAGTCCATACATTTCATTATACGACACGTAGTGTTCGATTAAAATAACCATCATAGTTTATTTCTCCCATCATTGAATAACCACTGTTCGAAAATTGAAAGCTTAATTCATGGGCAAAACGAAGACTTTGAATACCACAGCTAACCCTCATAATATTACGAAAGCTGATCAAAGTGACCTCTCGGATGCTCTTTCGAGAACACCATGATCGGTTCTTATCGACTTGCACCTAGCAATGATTCAATTCCTCGAGTCCGCATTATTTTCCACGGGGATAGTGTAAACAAGAGAATTTAAATAACCCCACAGAAAAAAATCAAGGGGGTTTAATTCTGGGGACCATGCAGGTGAAAATTGGCCTAATCCTTGAGTTAGGAAATCACGAGCAAGCTGACTCAAATGAGAAGGTGCGCCATCGTTTGTCTTATCACCAAAGGTACATTCCCAAAATTTCTGAAAGCGTGTACTTCAGAAAATGTCGATACACCTCAATCGTAAGTCTCTCTGGTTGAAATATAGGCCCAATTAGGCAGTCACCCACAATGCCGATAAAACGTTCAACGAGAACTGATGGTTGACATCGATCTTCATATGTTTGATGTGAATTTTCTTCACTCCACATTTGATTTAATTGAATTGAGTTAAAAAAATTCTTTGTAGAATTTCTTGAAGATCTTGCCCCATTAGTGAACAGGATCAGCATAAGAAATTCAGGAATTTGCATCAACTTACGCAAAAGCCATTGTCAATACGCAATACTTGCAGGACACATATACACCTAACTCGTCAGCAATTTTTCGAGTAAAGGTACCAGGATGGTCTTGAATTATTGCAAGATCCTTCAGCTATACCGTTTTCATTTCCCTTGGCCTTCATACTCCTTCATATCATCTTAATATGCCTTTTTTTATATAGGCATCGATGAATGCTGTTGAAAATTTTTCTATCGGGAGCAATACGGTTTGGAAATCTTTCAATGTACAACCGCCGAGTTTCTAAGTGTATGTCGGTCATCGCAGCAGTCATATAACGATTCATGATAGCTGATTTTTTCCAATTCAATACATTTGAAATCATTGAAAAACAGAAAAATTCAAATGACAGCTACGTAACTCTTTTTTTGAAGATAGTTATGACTGAGCATATAACAAGTATTATCAATGGAATGGCAAGGATTCCTAGAAAACTTTTCAACATGTTTTTACTCAAAAACTGGGCATCGTATAAAAAAACGTTGAAAGCGTGTTTTTGAAACATAATTTCGAAGAATAACTTTATTTTCGAAAGAATTACTTGCTTCTTGTTTTTTTCTATGACAATAACCTGCATTGTGCCCAATCACCTGCCACTGGTGAGTCCAGAATATTGTTTCGTATTGAAAATTATGGGTCTCTTGAAGATTTCAACACTCCCGAAATTTTAACTCAATATCTCAAACGGTTTACGAAAAATTCAAATTTAACTGCATCTTCGATCAATCGGTAACACTCTGTAATTCGTTCAATATTAACTTTTACTTCAGCAATCACCTCCTCAAATATTGCCGTGTCTTTTCTATACTTGTTTTTTGAAGAGATATACACCTTCAGTCCTCACCGTCAGGTCACTCAGCGCATTCAACTCTAGGAACACAGCGTTGCACAGAAAAATAAGTATCCAATATTCCCCTCTTCAATTTCATTCTGTGACCCTTCAGACGCAAATCGCGATTACTTTCGAAGAGGCTGTACTAATTCAAGGCATCAAACACAACCAGCATACTCTATGAAAGGTTGGGTGTATGTCTAATACACCTTCGAAACAGTTCCAATGGATATATGTATAATCATCTAATGAGGTGAATAATCAATTCGGCTTGTTTGGAAATGTTGGTAATACAATAAGTTCAGGCGTTGTTGGCGTGGAAGCAGCTACATTAGGCAAATTTGAAAAGAAAACTGACACGAGTGGACACCGTCTAGCCCATGTGAAATGTAGCAGAGTAAAACGTACTCGTCGATATCAGGGGAATTAGAATTAAGTCAATCTTCGCATCATTGATATATGAATCAAAGATCATCCTGTGAAGTGAAAATTTATAAAGGAAGGATTTGGCAAGCACTTTGGTGTTATATAGCACATTGTAGTTTTTACATCGAATGTGAAAAAAAAATCAATAGCATATCAGAGGGCACATATTAGTTATCTGATTTACTCTTGAATTAACGAACTTGTCAGGTGAAAAGTTCCGACCTGAGCTTCACACAGACATATATCACTTTTACAATATTCTACTAATACCAAGGTTGGCAAGTTTATATAAGTCTCCTGAATGTAACACGGTTGAAGGCTCTGGCAAAATCGAAGTAGATGATATCAATCGGAATATTCGTGTGATGCGCTGGGGTTCAGTAACCTAGAAAATCTAGTTAGTTTAGGGTTGTTGATTTACTCTCCGCTAGAATGCAAGACATTTGACCAGTAATTATGTTCTCCATAACTCTGGAGAAAAAAAAGTAAATCAATAGATCGATCCTTTATCGCAGAAGATTTATCTATCTTCTTGAATACTGCAGTAACTGATTATTTTCCTCCAAGCACTATGTAGGAAGAGGAATTGAGAGATCTCGTAATTATTATTGATGAATCATGAAAGGGGGTTTCAGAATAATTCCTTAACAGAGTAGGAGTCCTTTTAGTCACCGTAAAAAGGGGTTCTTCAAAACCTTGAAGAAAGTGAAAAGTATTTCTGAGAGATACACGATTATCTGAGTTAACAAAGTTTGTGGCAATGAATCATCGGGCTCAAATAAGCAGTAGTTGATATAGATACTAGAACTTCTAATGATTCGATGTCAGATGAGTAGAGAGTAGCTTCTGATTTGCGGAGCATTGAAAAAGAGACTTGGGTTCTGAAGTTTGTTTTCATGAATTTGTACGGTTTCTTAGGGTTATCAGATTCAGTGATAGATGTTTCGTTATCTTTTCGTGGGGTTTTGACATAAGGACATAAGATGAGTAATTTGAGAAAAGAGCGGTGTGCAAAATGATCAGTCATCGGACCAGAGTGTTAAATTTTTTTCGAGAGAAGCTTTTTAGTGGAAATCTATTTTACTATCATTTATTACATGTTACTTAGGAGTTTTTGCGGCACACCTTTGTTCTAGTGTGCTTGATTATAGTCGATAATAAAAGATCATAAAGAGGTTGTATGTCAGATTATAGGGTTCAACTCTGTTGATATTGAGTTGAACTTTATTACTGAGTAGAAACTGCATCAATATGTTCTTGGAGAGTCGGAGTTCACTTGAAGGAAGCGATAGTTCATTGTATGCAGAATGACACTTACAAGAATAGTACAATGTACAAAAAGTTAACTCGATCAGATAAATTGTTAGAATAGATGATTAATTTCAGCTGCGCTAAGTCCTCAAGGCACAGGGCAATAGATTCCAAGGTGTGCTCAGCACCCACGACCATAGTTTTCAGGTTGAACACAGCACCCTTGAAATATGTTTTCAGTTAAATTGATCAATTTAAATGAAAGCGATTATAGTACCATTCAAATACTGGAAAGAATGGAGTCAATTCAGAAAAATACTATTTTATTAGATCTAATACTATTTTATTAGATGTTTGTGTTCTTCCCTCACCATTGAAAACGAATTAGTCTGTTTAAGGAATTTTTAATTTTTAGGATTCTTCTCGTATATAACTTAACAAGATTATGTAACAAAAGTATGAATTTTAGAATTCTCAGATTTTCAAATTAAACAAAATTGTAATTTTACAATTTTATAAGTTATTATGCAAGAAGAGCTAAAGAAAACGAATTTTTCTGTTGTGTTCAGTAATGACGTAGTTCCTTATCATTGGTCAAACTATCTGAAAGATAAGAGTAATAAAACTTTCTCTACTACCGAAACTTAATTTGTACAAGTGCTCAAGACATCATATTATATGAACTTCGAATTGCAGTGAAATACTACATAAATTGTTGTATATTCTCTACCCGTAGTAGGCTAAGCTCTTGTGACGTAATTACACGTGAAGCCCAATATTTAACGTTAAAATTAACGAAACCAGTGAGATCTTTCAAATAATTTCCATATCATTGATGATTTCTGAATTATTTGCAGAAAACAGAATAATATAAAAACAAAATAACACCTAACATTATAAATTTTGCCATTATTTGTGTTGGTGAAACAATTTTTACATTTCTAGACGTCATTCCAAATATGAAGCGCTAAACCTTTCAGGAACTATATTCTGAATAAATAGCCACTAGAACTGACGGAATAGACTATAACGAAAATTTTTATGTTTGACATTTTTACTAACTTTACTAGACTAGCTGGCACTCGGTGCGTTAATACCACATAACAATCTATTACAATGAATATTGTTTAATCATTGAACGAATGGTCATGATTTTATCATGCAAATCTATGAATTTATTCATTCTAATGAATAAAAAAGAGAGTAAAAACAAATTGGAGTACTTTGAGAATTATGCCATAATGTCAAATTTTGATGTGCGTCTATACACTTTAGGAGAAACAGAGTATGACAAAAGGATAAACATTCAAAACATATCAATCCTTTTACGTTCGTCCCTAAGCCTTCGACTTCACATAGCGATAGAAACGCATGATTTTGGGGTGCCGCCAACGGATAAGATTTTGTGAGCGACCACACATAACTGCCGTAATAGAAGACTATTTTGAGTATTCCTTCCAGGAACATCTGATCGTGTTAATTCTGAGTGTAAATGCTATCAGAAATGCACGCGTATGAACGGAAAGTCTTATGCATATATTACCCAATTCACAGAAATTCGACAAAGTCGTAAAAACATGCTGATTACTATACAACTTTGTTGAAACTTACGAAGGTATCAATTTTGAAGGGGGAGAAACTTACCCCTTTAAGAGAGTTAATGAATTCGTCCGTCAATACATTCATCAAAAAGCATAAGTAAGATGATATTTCGCTGATTATTTTATGGGACTAGGAGTATTTTTTGTTCAAAAAAATATTATCATTAAACAAAAGCTGTACATTCGAAAATTCATTTTTCTTTTCAAATGCTGAAATTTCCAATTAGCTCTTTTCCTTCATTATTCTATAGTATTATCTGTGGCATTCGGAATTCTTATTCCATAACGATACTTCTTCTTGTACAAGTGAAATCATATAATCGGTGTCCATCGCGAAACCAACTGTTTGTTTGAAAAAAATGAATATATAATATTCTCACTAGTTTGAAGACTCATTCCCGATTAGCAGATGAACTATCAAATATAAATTTCATATATATATATATATATATATATATATATATATATATATATATATATATATATATATATATATATATATATATATATATATATATATATATATATATATATATATATATATATATATATATATATATATATATATATATATATATATATATATATATATATATATATATATATATATATATATATATATATATATATATATATATATATATATATATATATATATATATATAGGTGTTTCACCCGAATAGTTGCCCATATATCTGTTCATGCAATCAAACTGATTTCATGAAAAATATAAATCCTCCACCCGGTAATTAATACCATTGCCAGGCAATGATTTTAATCAAAACATATCCTGGAATAATTATATATCAGGATAACGTTACATATTATGAGAATATATCAATCTACCAGAATATATACATACTAAAGCATCATCAGACATAGATATCAATGTACCAACGAGTAGTGTCAGAGGCTTTCTCCCCGGAAAAATCCAGTGTACGGACCTTAGTCAAGTAACACTGAATGTTACTCATTAATAGTTTCCTTTGTGTGAAGTGGTGAACGATCAAATAGAATACTGCTCTGAATATAAATATGACGAAATTGTCAGTTAATTATTTTACATTTATATAAACAAATAAATAAAATATGAAATGAGATTCTAAGCTGTATAAACTAAAGAGAAAACGTATGACTCTACCCATTACTTTTTCGGAAAGAAACCTACGAAGAATATTACAAGATTTGATGATTGTTATTTTTGTAACTGTTCAAACAAATTTTCTTCAGACCCAAAATCTCAATACTTTTTGAAGATTCCTAGGAATAACACCTTTTGTGGAAATAATAATCGGTAGAATAAATTTTTTTCATTTTCCACATGTTTTTAATCTCTACGCCAAGCATCATATATTAAGAAATTTTTCATTGTATTTATTTTGTATATTATGTGTGTCGGGTATAGCAATATCAATTATATATGTTATTTTATATATATATATATATATATATATATATATATATATATATATATATATATATATATATATATATATATATATATATATATATATATATATATATATATAGGGGTTTTACCCGAGAAGTTGCCTATGTATCTGTTCATGCAATCAGACTGATTTCATGAAAAATATAAATCCACCACCCGGTCATTAATACCATTGTCAGGCAATAATTATAATCAAAACATATCCTGGAATAATTATATATTAGGATAACGTTAAATGTTATGAGAATATATCAATCTACAGAATATATACATACTATAGCATCATCAGACAATGAGATCAAAGTACCAACGAGTAGTGTCAAAAGCTTTCTCCCCGGAAAAATCCAGTGTACGGACCTTAGTCAAGTAATACTGAATGTTACTCATTAATAGTTTCCTTTGTGTGAAGTGGTGAACGATCGAATAGAATACTGCTCTGAATATAAATATGACAAAATTGTCAGTTAATTATATTACATTTATATAAACAAATAAATAAAATATGGAATGAGATTCTGAGCAGAAAAACTAAAGAGAAAACCTATGACTCTACCTGATTATTATTTTCGGAAAGAAACCTACGAAGAATATTACAAGATTTGATGACTGTTATCTCTTGTAATTGTTCAAACAAATTTTCTTCAGACCCAAAATCCCAAAACTTTTGTATATATATATATATATATATATATATATATATATATATATATATATATATATATATATATATATATATATATATATATATATATATATATATATATATATATATATATATATATAAAACAGTTGAAGTTAGGAAATTCTTTGGGGCGAAGCTGTTTACCTGGGTTGAACTCAAAGGCTAAAAATTAGGCCCATAAATTGTGATAGACTGATATATTTTCATAAAATATCCAGTTATCCTGATATATATTCATACTAGAGTATGTCTTGATCATAATAATTACCTCATCGGATTTTTGAAATTGCATAGGTCTGTTATTGAGTTACGCAATTGCTGAATATGCGATATAGGTGAAATTTCCACCGATTTAACGAAATAGGTCTGAATGTATTTCAGAAATTTGAAATTTTCAATTTCAAATTTTCCACACATAAATCAATAGTTAGTATATCATAATTATTTAATTATTATTATCAATTATGCATATATATGTAAGAAAATAGGTGAACTATTCAACATTTTCTAAGCACATCATGGATTGTATTCAATAAATTACTTTTCAATATGTTGCTTGTAAAGTAACTAGTAACTCAATCATACCAATTGGTCATTCCGTGAAAAACTTTTGTTGTATAGAAGTAATCAAATGTTTCTGCTTTGATGATGAAACTGTAAATTACTCTATATTGTAAGGTATACTATTGTTACTTTCTATAAATCTACTTAATAGTATTTTCTTCTCTTTTATATTACAACCATAATAATTTGTTTCAATTGGCCGAACAAAATTAAACTTTAAAACTAAATTTCTCAAAATGCAACGTAGACATCTTGGAATATTTCACTAAAATTGGAAATTCCAAACAATATAACCTCAAAATTTATGTGTTGGTTATTTCATCAGTATGGTAAGTATTCGGCTCTAATTTGTATTGCCTTTTCATTTTCACAGTCTTTTTTCTGGATTTCTGAGTTATCACCATAATAGAACAAGCCATTATCACGTACAAGATAGTAACATCATTCTGAACACAATCGGAGAAAAACAATAGGATACCATTTATTCACTGCAATGATCAATATAGAAGTAGTACAGTTCACAAAGGAATATTTAAGTTCTTTCGATATACCCGTATTACCCCCACATATTCAGAATTCCAAAGCAACAATTAGCCGAAGTTATGCAACTATACATTATAGGTAGTTCCAAAATTGATGAATAATCTATATAGTTAAATGAACAGTTTTAAGTAGACACAATCCAAAAGGTGCAGCGCGAATACCAGTAATAGTTGTAGATCTGGTTCTCAATTAGAAATTGGGATTCAAATCGCGTATGACATCGTTCTTTCAATAAATTATCAATTAATAATATATGTTGATGAAATTATTCGAAATGTTCAATATTTTATATCGAATTTCTAGTGAATTTCTGTTTTAATATTTATTTATTGAAAATGGGAGAAGGTTCACCTCATTTAGGGGCTCATGGTGTTTCTGCGTCAGCATCTAAACATAATTACCTTCACCTGAAAGATTAGACCTATTCATTTTGGCCCCCCTATAGGAAAGAGACGATATTGTGTGATCGAGCTTGATCATTGAAGTTAGTTCGAAGGATAAAATGATTGTATTTCCAAATTGATAGGGTTCCAAGAGAAAATATTCACCTTACAATACACATTAGCTGAGGCCGAGAACCAGGATCGTGAGAAAGAAAATGAAACAAGATGTAAATTGATTAATTATCTAGAAAATTCTGTGTATGATATTGTTTTTTACGTTTAGTGAAGTTCTCATCTGAATTATGCTTGGTTTGTACGAAAAGATGTTCATTAGTCTTGTCTTTTTGCAGTTTTTCTGTTCTATTCTTTAAATTGCAGTCTTTTCACGAACAATGGATGATCTAGATAAAAAGATGAATGTAAACAGAATACAATGATTCTGATTGCACTTTCTGTTCACATATCATTCAGAAGATAGAAGTTATCATAATATTAGTACGGGGTGGGACAAGGTTTTTCTTCAAATTCTTTCGCCTTGTTCTCTTGAATCATAAAAGATTATGTATGGTTCACCCATTTTTTCTCTTTTTCCTGAGCATACACATTTGCCTGCGACCACACATAGCAGTAGATACAGATGATTTTACAGTGGCAATACCGGAGAAGTGGAGGAGACCACACATCATGCGTCGGAGCTGTCTGTTAGTATCAAATAAATTATTGTTATTTTATAACAAAGATGCATAACACATTCCATATTCAAGAAATTTGAAATAATCGATTATTTTTGTCACGATTATAAATAAGATTTTGACCATTGAGTTCAACCCCTATAGAAGCACTCGCTTGTATATATATATATATATATATATATATATATATATATATATATATATATATATATATATATATATATATTATGTGTTGACCCGCATGACCCGGTAAACAGCTTCGCCCAAAGAACTCCCTAACTTCAACTGTTTTATATATATATATATATAAAACAGTTGAAGTTAGGGAGTTCTTTGGGGCGAAGCTGTTTACCCGGGTCAAGCGAGAGCTTCAATCGAGGCTGCCCTCAATACTTGGGCGGTCCCGAGCATCACCTACTCATTCGGAGTGTTGGAGTGGTAATTGACCGAGTTGCGCAAGCTCGATCAGAAAATTAGAACCATGCTCACCAGGTACGGCATGCACCATCCGCAAAGCTCAGTAAGCCGTCTTTATCTACCAAGGGGTGAGGGTGGTTGAGGATTTACCTTCAAAGAAAATAGTCATGCTCAAAACCAGATGAGCCTGAGGGGATACTTCGCTGAGAAGAACTTACCTGTCTATAGTTCCATCTGACGGCTAGATGATCTGACTGCGGGATATTTACACGCGGAGACTGAAGGAAGACTACAAGCCATTCAAGATCAAGTCGTGCCAACCAGATCATACCAGAAGCACATTGCAGGCCTTGCTGTTCCCTCGGAACTCTGTCGTCGTTGCTCACGTCATCCTGAGTCAATACAGCATGTCACTTCATCTTGCTCGATTCTTGTGCCCAAAAAGTATCTCAACCGACATAACGCGATCGCTGAGATCTATCACCAACATATCGCATTGAACCTCGTATTCGGAAAGGTGAAGATGAAAAACCACTTGTACATGCCGGAAACGATAAAAGAAGATCAACATTATAAATTATACAGGTATAACCCTATTATCACTGACCGTCCAGTGCCACATAATAGGCCAGATATCGCTGTTTTCCTCAAAACAGAAAAAAAAGCCATCCTTCTCGACGTGACAATCCTAGCGGACGACAATATGAATAGAGCATACTGAAAAAGTCGAAAAGTACCGTGACTTGGCCTTCGAGATAAAGAAAATATAAGGATTGCAATCTGTCATAGTTATGCCACTTATGATATCTGTCAACGGCCTGGTCAAAATCCATCTCGCAGAGAACACCAAGAAATTGGGGTTGGACACTTCCATCATTTCCGCAGCTCAGAGGAACGTCATACTCGGCACAACCCATATTGGTCGGAGATTCCTCAATATGGGTAATTCAATTATTTGGTGTTCACCTTGGCGAGTAATCGCCCGGTGAACACTCAATGCCTACCTGCAACTGCGGTGATATAAAAAAATATATATGTATATGTATATATATATATATATATATATATATATATATATATATATATATATATATATATATATATATATATATATATATATATATATATATATATATATATATATATATATATATATATATATATATATATATATATATATATATATATATATATATATATATATATATATATATATATATATATATATATGCGTCATTTGTCCGAAAAGATTGCTCGATACTGATAATTATGAATTTTATAAAATTTGAAGGATAGTGTACAATATCTACAGATGGAAACGGAAAAGCCTAAATCATATAACAATATATAAATGTAAATGAAGATATCCCTTTAATGGTCAAAAATCTTTTTTATAATCGTGACGAAAATAATGGATTATTTCAAATTTCTTGAAAATAGATTGTTTTATGCATCTTTGTTATAAAATAACAATAATTTATTCGATACTAACAGACAGCTCCGACGCATTATGTGTGGTCGCCTCCACTTCTCCGCTTTTGCCACCGTAAAATCATCTGTATCTACTGCTATGTGTGGTCGCAGGCAAATGTGTATGCTCAGGAAAAAGACAAAAAATGGGTGAACCATACATAATCTTTTATGATTCAAGAGAACAAGGGGAAAGAACTTGAAGAAAAACCTTGTCCCATCCCGTCAATAATATTATGATAACTACTATCTTCTGAATGATATGTGAACAAATCAGAATCATTGTGTTCTGTTTACATTCATCTTTTTATCTAGATCATCCATTGTTCGTGAAAAGACTGCAATTTGAAGAATAGAACAGAAAAACTGCAGAAAGACAAGACTAATGAACTTATTTTCGTACAAACCAAGCATAATTCAGATTAGAACTTTACTAAAAGTAAAACCAATATCATACACAGAATTTTCTAGATAATTAATCAATTTACATCTTGTTTCACTTTCCTTCTCACGATCCTGGTTCTCGGCCTCAGCTAATGTGTATTGTAAGGTGAATATTTTCTCTTGGAACCCTATCAATTTGGAAATACAATCATTTTATCCTTCGAACTAACTTCAATGATCAAGCTCGATCACACAATATCGTCTCTTTCCTATAGGGGGGCCAAAATGAATAGGTCTAATCTTTCAGGTGAAGGCAATTATGTTTAGATGCTGACGCAGAAACACCATGAGACCCTAAATGAGGTGAACCTTCTCCCATTTTCAATAAATAAATATTAAAAGAGAAATTCGATATAAAATATTGAACATTTCAAATTATTTCATTAACATATATTATTAATTGATAATTTATTGAAAGAACGATGTCATACGCGATTTGAATCCCAATTTCTAATTGAGAACCAGATCTACGACTATTACTGGTATTCGTGCTGCACCTTTTGGATTGCGGTGTCTACTTAAAACTGTTCATTCAACTATATAGATTATTCATCAATTTTGGAACTACCTATAGTGTATAGTTGCATAACTTCGGCTAATTGTTGCTTTGGAATTCTGAATATGTGAGGGTAATACGGGTATATCGAAAGAACTTAAATATTCCTTTGTAAACTGTACTACTTCTATATTGATGATTGCAGTCAATAAATGGTATCTTATTGTTTTCCTCCGATTGTGTTCAGAATGATGTTACTATCTCGTACGTGATAATGGCTTGTTCTATTATGGTGATATCCAGAAATCCAGAAAAAAGACTGTGAAAATGTAAAGGCAATACAAATTAGAGCTGAATACTTACCATACTGATGAAATAACCAACACATAAATTTTGAGGTTATATTGTTTGGAATTTCCAATCTTAGTGAAATATTCCAAGATGTTTACGTTGCATTTTGAGAAATTTAGTTTTATAGTTTAATTTTGTTCGGCCAATTAATACAAATTATTTTGGTAGTAATATAAAAGTGAAGAAAATACTATTAAGTAGATTTATAGAAAGTAACAATAGTAAACCTTACAATATAGAGTAATTTACAGTTTCATCATCAAAGCAAAAACATTTGATTACTTTTATACAACAAAAGTTTTTCACTGAATGACCAATTGGAATGATTGAGTTACTAGTTACTTTACAAGCAACATATTGAAAAGTAATTTGTTGAATACAATCCATGATGTGCTTAGACAATGTTGAAGAGTTCACCTATTTTCTTACATATATATGCATAATTGTTATGATATACTAACTATTGATTTGTGTGTGAAAATTTGAAATTATAAAATTTCAAATTTCTGAAATACTTTCAGACCTATTTCGTTAAATCGGTGAAAATTTCACCTATATCGCATATTCAGCAACTGCGTAACTCAATAACAGACCCTAGCAATTTCAAAAATCCGATGAGGTAATTATTATGATCAAGACATACTCTAGTATGAATATTTATCAGGATAACTGGATTTTTTATGAAAATAGATCAGTCTATCACAATTTATAGAAATTAAAGTTTCTACAGCCAATGACTCTCCAATGTACCAACGAGAGTGTCAGAAACGTTGTCCCCGCAAAAATCATGTGTACGCACCTTAGTCTAGTAACACTGATAGTATTCCATTATTTCTTTTGTGTAAAGTAATGAACTTCCATTCAGATACTGCTAATAATATGAATAATGAAATTTTCACCAAACTATAACTTTTTCATATATATAAATAAATGAAGTATGAAATCATATCCTGAGCAGCATTAATCAAAAAACAAACCTATGACTCTACCTGATTATTCGGAAAGAAACCTTTGAAGAATATCACAAGATTAGATCTTCTCCAACCGTTCTACTAAATTTTTCTTCTGAACAGAAGTCTCAATATTTCTGTGGAAGTTTCTAAGATTCCAACTATTGGAATATTAATCGGTAAAATAAATATATATTTCATTACCAACATTTTTTTCATCTCTTGGGTTAGTATCTTATATTTGGAAACCTTTTCATTATATTTTCTGTTGAGGCAAGTATTGAGCAAGATGGTGATATATGAGAAACTGTCTCTGAGGGAGAAACACATCAACGGTAAGAAGCATCTATATTATTTTTGGTGATGTACTTTCTATAATTTTAGTGAGCGCCAGTGACAAGTCTTCTGATTCAGTAAACAATTTTCCAAATAGATATGGAGGTATTTGAAAAGATTTCATCAAGAAAATAATTTTATAATTCTTCGGGGTGCTTCTTGTGTAACTCTTCCTGCATATATTTTTTCATTTTTGATTTGATTCACAACTTGCAGCAATTTTATGCAATTCATGTGGATTAAAAAAACAACTACAGATGTCAAGATTTATGAACGAACTTCGATTACAAGTAAACCGTTATGTGAAACTTGCCTCAAATGAGCTCAACTCTCATGACTCTACCTCTCTTGAGTTCATACTGCGACCGAAGATCAGGTCAGAGAGAAGACGACACTGGTTTTGTATAATTTGATTTCTTCTTACATCTGCGTATGAATCCTCTCAGTCATTCAGTCTTGATTACCTCGATATCTAAACATATTCTATAAGATTCCTTCCTTGTGTGTGCTGAAACTTTCAAAACCATTTGAAACTACTCTGCTCAGGTTTGTTTCTCTCTTTCATTTTCGAATTACTGCTATCCCACTACCAACCGAAAATCTCATTAGATGCAATGTATTGGTGAGACAAGATTGTACTCAGGGTCAACTGAGAATTAAGGCAGACAAGCCGCAATGAACATTTGCGATCTCGCATCCACCGTTGCTTGAATGAGCGGTTCATTAGGAAGAAATTGTATTATTTTGGCACCATCGGGCGAACTTGCGTTTGCAATGAAATGCATGGTCGAAGTGATGGTCGGGACCCAACTCTAATATTATGTAAAATGTTACATATTCTTTACGCTTTTCTTTATGAATATCCATTCAGCATTCTATGGTTTTCTATGCTTATTTCGGGTGAATATTGCTGGACTTTCACTCTCATCTTTCAAATATTCTTCAACATAATTTGGTACTGAAGACACATTATTACAGTAGAACACGGTTGTATACCATTAACATATTTACTAACAAATATAAGAAGGAATTCATGTAAGCCAATAGCGAGTTTGAGCACACACTCATATTCACATGTGAAATTGCAGCTATTGTTCCAAGAGTAATGTACACTACCTATTTCGCGCGGTTATCTAAAGCGACACATGAATAAGCTTTTATAGTTCATAACTTTTTTTATATGTTCCATTATAGAGTTTGTTCTACTAGTCCGGTTACTCATACTCCATAGGAAAATTAAATCTTTGGGGACTTTATAAAGAAAAATCATTATAATTCCTTTTTGTCGGACCTGATACGCAGACAGACTCGATATTTTTAGGCTCACTGCTTCAGTGATTTGGCGTAAAAACTTCATACGTTATTAAACAATGGCCCATACCCTATGTTCCCTCAATTACCTCTACGTGAACACCGTTTGGAGCAGTACAAAGAAATATCATGACAAACCATTGCCAGCATTTCTTATCAAATAGAATTTATTGTAATTGGAAGGATCCTCCCAGGGAAAAGGACACCGTCGAATGTTTCTGCCATTTCAAACTTTATATTCCACTACCTTTTATATCAATATTCTGTTCAGTTCATTTTTCAACTACATATTTATTACATTATTTTGTGATAAAGTCGCATGAGCCACTCCTCGACTCTTAATCATCAATTGATGGCAATAATAATAATAAAATTTTCTCGTTTTTCAGTAATGTAGTTGATGTTATGCTAGAATACATTACGGACATTTGAATTAATATATAAGAAGATATTGATTCACCGTCACCTGTTTATCAATCTTCAACTTGCGCTTGAATTGTGTTTATCAACTTTGATCACTTTCCTTAATACGTATCTCATGCACAGGTTCTTCCATCTATTCATACTGTTTTAGAGAAATGAAGATATAGCACGACGTATATAAATCTCTGCAAGTTTCACGTGTCCGACGTTCTGAATATAAGGGTTTCCAGCGTTAAAACTTGATGATTCACGTATCTTCAGCAGTTAATGTAAGTACAAGGATCTTTACTCTGGGTATATTATTTTCGAGCCTTGCAAGCTTTCTATTTATATTACGTGCAGTATATCAGTGCGATGTGCTTCTGGTATACTAGTTAATAGTTCTTCATACTAGAATCAAGTTAGCCATTTCAGTTACAAAGGTTATTGTTGAATGGACATGCATATTTAAATGCGAATGAATGAGTCCTTACCTATACAGTTAATTTTGCTAAGATTGTCCTATATGTTTGAACAGCTAATTTAGCTAAGGTTCTCTTTAAGTCAACATTTTGCAATTCAAGAACACTTCATTTTATCATTATGTAAATATATTTCATTATTATATAAAATTACAGGTATACCGCTCCTCATTATTCTGAAATGTTCATGTTTTTCTATTATATTCACAGGAGTATGCTACTAGAAAGTTTAATTCTGATTAGGTGTACTCTTACAAGTCTGTTTTAATTATCATATCATAAAAGTAGACCTTAGTTATTGATTCCTCACAGAATTTAATTCGTTTAGTAGATTCTATGGGTTCAATTTCGTTTGTGTAAGTAATTAATTTATTCACTCAATTTCAGTTTAAATGATTTGTATTAATTAACGGAAAGCCTACATTTTGTTCAGGTTGTGAATCTTTCGATTTCATTTAGCGTATAGAGGTACGTAAAGGGTATTTCTATTTTGTAGGATATTAGTTTATTGAAACAGCTCTAACAAGAAACAAGACATTTGAACGTACTTCTTTGGATTATTTTGAAGTGTATCTGAAGTAGAGTAACTGTATTCTGGAGCAAGTTTCCTTCTCCATATATATCATAACACAATAAAGAAATAATCAAAAATGCAGATACATTACCAAGAATAAAGATACCCAATGTCCCTACTGTTGAACTTAATGCCAAAAAAGACGACGAATTACAATCGGTATTACCTAATATTTATGTTTCAGATCTTGGCATGAACCTCCAAGACCTGGAATATTATTCAGGATCATGAAAATCTAGCAGAACCAGAAAAATTCAACTCAACAAGTATTGAACAACCAAATGTATATAACTATTCTTACAATCCAACTTCAAAGCCAAGAGCCATAATTTAAGAATCTATAATATTTGCTTAGAAGACATTTAAGAAAATATATTAGAAATGTATCACATACGTAAATCTGGACACATATGTATCACAGAAAATGTGACCGCCATTAAGAAAAAATGTTATTGGCCCAAAGTAGAGCAAGATGTTCAAAATTATATTAATTTATGTGAAACATGCCGAAAGAATAAATACAAAAGAACTCGTACTTGATTAATATCGAAAAACAATCTAGTCGGAGAAAAACCTTTCGTACATTTATATATTGATACTTTTACCCTTGAGCAAACAACATCTTTGACAATAATAGACTCTTTCTCAAGATTTGCACAATGTTACCCAATGTTTCAAAAGACAGCAATAGAAAACATGAAAAAATTAATTATTTTCATGATCCATTTCAAAATTCCCCGAAAAAATGACCTGTGATAACGAAACGGTACTCAACCATAAAATATCACAAGATTTTGCCGATATCCATAAAATCCAATTACATTATAATACGAATTATAACCCTAACTTAAATGCATTCATCGAGAGATTTTATTTAACCCTAATTGAATAGTTGCGATGTCTAGACAAGAAAAAATTAAATCTTTCAACAAGAATTTCCCGAGGTATTTTAACGTACAATAGTTCTATACGTCCATCATTAAAATATACCGCGATGCAGATCATAAAAGGAGATTTACCTTATGCTATACGCCCTGAGAAAATACATGATGAAAAAGTCACAGACTACTGAAGAATTATCGAGATAATTTCAACAACATTGCAGAAGTAGTGCAATTACCCCAAAGAAAAAACGAAGACAAGGTACAGCAATTGAATCTCGATAGACAAGGAGAGAAAAATTTAGATGTGAGTAAGGAACCTATTTCAAAGTTCCTACTCTGACTAAATTAGATCCAAGATATAAGAAAACTCCCATTCAAATATTAAGGGACATTAAGATTAAAAACCCTATAACGCAACTTGTTTATCAATAATCACGTATCAAACAGCGCAAACAGTAATCTTATGTTTTACTCTTATAGATGTTTCGTCGACGACTATATATGGCGACTATACTTATAACTATCCTAGTTCTACCCTCTCTCATTTCTGTAGAAATTCAAGAGATGAAACATAATTGTTTATCCATTCATTTAGGAAAAGCTTTTGCCGCTACCCATTCGGTAGCCCAATATACTTTATAAAAGATACCTATGTTATTAAATCTCCAATTAGAAAACATTAAGATTAACGCAACCTCGTCTGTAATGAAGCAATATTTAATATAGCTTTCAAAATTATAGAGCAAAATAATGTATCGTTTCAGAACTTGTATTATTATACGCGCCTTAAACGTGGTTGAAGGGGATATTCTGGTCTAGAAAATTTACAAATCGATTTTTTCGCATATTCCCAAGGATTAGACTCTCAAATATGTGCTCTCAAAAGGATTTTTCAAAATTCGAATTATTGTAGGAGATACAGCGGATTTTGTGACGCGACACCTAAGCCGGTCGAGCGGAGTGATTGAACAATGAACTGCAGATGTTTTTCAGAAATTCTTTTGTATCCAACTTGAGCTCTTTTCTTAAATTTTTATATATACCTGAATAGGTGCCAGGCTACGCAAAGCAAAGAAAGACATTAGTGGTATTGGCGGCAATAGCTGGTAAATTGACAGATAAAGTTATCAATGAGCTAAGTTTATACTACATTCTGGCAATTCGTCGGCATCTTGACTGTTGCAGAGTATGGACAAAAAAATATGTGCTACCTCTCACCATCGAGGTTCAAGTGACGAGGATCCACAACACATGTACTGCCCTAGTGGTTCATCAAGCTGGTTTAAATGGCAACAGGCCGCAGACAACCATAATTTGTCCACAAGCACCTTCCTCTGGATATCAAATTATTGGATGTAATTAAGCCCACTTATACCAGCTTATCATCTAATGATAATAATGAATCCCTCAATTCCTTGATATGGACTTTTGCTCCGAAGCATATTTACGCTGGAACCCAAACTATAGAAATAGCAAATATTTCAGTCGTTGCTATTTTTAATGAAGGCTTTTTAAAGATTTCAAATACAATGGTACTAAAGCTCACACATTTGCTGTTAGATGAACGAGCTGAGGATTAATCGCTCTGAACTACGAGCTTCTGCTGCTTCGAACAGGTCGTTTAGAATAAAGATCTTCACAAAATCTCGATTTTGAGGAAGGAGAAGGTCCAATCTATAGATATAGGATCGTTGATGAATCCAAAGTGATTATTAAATATTATTATATGAGTTATTCTACTGGAAATTTTTTTCAAACTTCAAACGCATTTTTCTCAAAACTCCTTTTGTTTAAGTGGTTGACAAGATATCTCAAGTTCTATCTTACCGATTCCTTGGAAATTTTGTGGAAATCTTCTTTGTATGTCTCTCCATCATTGGACCTTGGATTTAGAAATATTTCAATTTGAAGTATTCTTAAAAAAAATCGTATATGTCGAAAAACATGGGTAAAAAAAATTTTCTTTCAAGAGAACGCAATTCAGTTAAATTTTTTCTTCGGCCAAGGTCCAAGAGATAACGACGTTTTTACTACTTGAGAAATTCTATTAATTTTTTCGATTTAGATCACTACAAGGATTGGAATCATGTCAACCAGGGAGCAACGTTTGACTGGCAACCCCCACTTCACAGGCCTGTCACTGGATGAATTTTTGACTTTCTTTTTCAAAACTTCAAAAACCATGAATATTGTAATAAAAAATGAATAGTAGAAATGTTTCTAATTTTCTCTCCTTCTTTGAGAAATACCCAAAAAGTAGGGCTCTCAGAATACCCCCTCAGGAGGAACAATTTCCAAATTTCTGTTCGGAACTTTGGATACTGATGATAAAGCAACCTACCAACAATATTTCCAAGCAATAAAAGCAAATGAAAAAATCATTCTTAAAAATTAAAAAATAAATCTTTATGTTGTAAACACAATACCAAAACAATATGTTGAAAAATTAATCTTTTAATCGATTCGCTCAAAAATCTAAGAGAAAATACTGATTATCTTTCCAAGTTCAAGTTAATTTACTCCATAAAAATATTTTACCCTTTAAAAGTTTTTTAGTATACTTGAAAAACCAAGCAGACAATTTTCAAACATTTAAGTAATTGTTTTGCACTATGCCTAACAAAAATTATTATTAAAGCAGACCAGTTAATATTCCTTGTTTCAATCTCTTCAATTGGCTTAGTAAAGTATAACGCCTATCACATATATGATATCCTTAATAAAAACTTATCCTTACCTCAGTTACCTTCCTTTGCTCTTGAGAAGAATGACGAAATGAAATGGGAAACTACTTCAATACTTCAAATCGAAGATTTTATATTATACGTCAAGAAGACTTGGTGTTACCACCCGAATGCCTAAAAGCACTTCTAAATGAATAAAGAAAAGAATGTCCTAGGATTAGGAAACCGATAACAACCGATCTTTATCAATTAGATGATAAAACTATAATATCCCAAAATATTACCTGCATATTTGAAACTTGTGAAAATATAACCATACAGATTAAAATCCCTATGATAAGCCGATCAAGAAGTACTTGTTCAATCTCCACTGAAAAAACAAATATACCCTCAAGTAACTTTGATCCTTAAGCAAATTATTGATTAACTACCAATGGAACTTCGAAAGATAAATATCAGCAACGAATAGGATACTCCTGAGCACCCTATTTATCATTTATTTCTTTCACTACCATATTTCTACTAATAATTTGAATAATTGTTTTCTATTTTTTGTACTATCTACTTTTCAAGAAAAAAGGAAAGAAACCTGTCCAATGCGCTACATCCTTGGTTCAGATTCTCCAAACGGGGGAGGAATTTTAATATCCCGATCGCCTACCTTACTAAGAAGGTAAACCACTTACGTCATCCTGATTTCATCCCAAGCGCATACTTCATTGTTACCTGGAGTTCGCAATTCATCATTGTAGAAATGCATACATAGAACAGCAATAAGTTCCTAAGTTAAGTTTGAATTCTGTATTCACGATTCTTTATAGAAAATAAAGATTGTTGCTGTGACGCAAAAACGTTATTATATATAAGATTGTTGAACAACGTCTACTTCTAAGATATTAACCTACTTCATAGACAGCCTAGAAATGTCTATGTATGTACAGTATATTTTCAAGGGTTGCCTGGATCAATGATTTTAGCATCTTATAATTATACTTTGAGAACCGCTTTTCTCGTAAACCATTCACGAGTTTCCGGAATTTCATCACAATATGTTGGACGGAACGGATTTTATCGATTTAAACAATTTTTTTCTGGACTATGATGGTGAATATATTATCAAAGATTAATCTTACGAAAACATTTGCATAAAAGAAGATGAAGTATTAAATGTTTTTATATAAAAATATGATCTTTTGTTATCATTATGATGCTCCTACTGGACAAGGTGTTATATTGGATCATGCTGACATATGCGGTTTTGTGAAACCGTTCCGAAATATATTTCTGATGGTTGCACGTAAAGTTATTTTCAACCATATTCCTTTGAAAGAAGGATTAAAAAAGTATTGATTTGGTACATGTTTTGAAGTGTTATATTTCGTACCTCTTGTGCGCACATATTGTTCTGATCAAATAATTTATGCTTTATATAAAACGAATCGGCTTGAATATATTCTTATCGGTATTATTTGTGCTGAAGAAGCAGAACAGAACAGAAAAATGAAAATGGACAAGATATATTTTCTTCAGCACGTTTGGTACATTGTCACGATAATAATGCTGATTATTCAATCAGGAGCTTATTATTTGTTTTCCAATAATTTACATCACCGTCTATTTTTACAGAGCAAATATGCAACAAATGAAGGTGGATATTGTGTTTAATGAATGATAATAATAAGCAAACTGAAAATGATCCGAAAATGAGATATTTATATTAAAACGTCAAATAAGGTATTAATATTAATCTGCTCTTCAATTGTTTCTTATTAATGCCTTGTCATAATGACACGGGCTTCTGAATTTGTTCTGCTTTCAACATGTCTAATACTCTACTAATAGAATGTAACTCACTTCGTTCCAGAAATCCCGTTTCTAAGCCATCATTTAATACTATATTGCTCTTACCGACAGCTTTTTCCGATATTGAGTTTCCAGTTGTCACTCATGCACTAAAACGAAGGGAAAATTGGAAAACAAATCTCTCTAATGCGGATCGACCTTACCAGTAGAAGTCGAATTGAATGAAAGCTCGGTTTGATGTGGTAACACTAACTCAAGCATTGTCAGTAAACTCAGTTCATTTCTATTATGTCCTTTATTATGCAAAACACTTAAGAAGCCGATTCTATGTTAAACACAAAATGTAAGCATATTTAAGTTGATTAACTGAATTTGTATCAGACGGTTTATCGTCAACATTTTTGTTTCTGCTAATTTCATTATTCCATTCTCAAAATATTCAGGTATAAATCACAAAATCTGCGAAATTTAATAGTTTACGAATTAGTTTAAGAAATATATTATTGATTACTAAGAATATTTTGATGAAATCAAAACACAATAGTAAAAATGTACCTAGTCTAGTAATGCCGTCATAATGATATAGATGAATAATAATAGAAAATGAATTTATAAAACAAAAGTCACAAGAAGTCTTTCTAGATAAATTTCAAACAGTAACTTATCCATTCCGTGTATGTGTACGGCGCATTTCGTGAAATATGCACAAAGAAAACAACGAAAGAAATATATTTAATTCAAACCAATGGTAGATCTGTTGTTATTCGATTTACTCACAACCACTCACCTAATATAGAATGCCCAGGTCACTGTTAGAAAATAGAACTCTGTAATCAAGGAATTTCATCAAATTTCTACAATAGATTTTGCCATATAGAAACAATTTCAGCATTTAAATTCAAGCATCATCGCAAGGAAAACGGTAGGTGTATCTTGGCATATTATCTTGTTAATTATTTGAAAATATTTTGCTAAGAAACTGAAATTCACTGACTGTAAGAAGAATAAAACACAGACTTATCAAAATGTTTCAAACTTTCCTTCCGTTCTAGGTTAAATACTTACATTGTTCAAAATTATGAATTAAGGTTTGTTTTTGAGTGACTAAATCATAGAATTCCTAATATATACTATTATTAGCATGTATATGATTTGGGAAAACTAAGCTATATATCTATTCAGAATTTTCGTTTATATAGCAGCAATTGTACCTAAAATGAAAAAATATCATTACTAGATGATATAACGTTTTCACTACTAGACATCGAAACATTAAAGCATACGCCAAGTTACATTATGCAGAAATATTATTGATATAAACGTCAAATATCCCATTAGATCCTATAAAACTGAGATCGCTTACATAAACTGCCAATCGATATCGCTAAGTTGCACATATGTTCAAATCATTCTTATGTGATGATAACGGCATCGCAGAAACCCTGATTTTTGATTCCTTCAATACGTAGTGTATTTATTTGTACGACGTTCGATTAACAGGTTTTAATTTTCTGATTTTACTCGTGCTTAATGGCAAGCATTGTTTCTCTCAGAATTTCATGTTCTAAGAAATTAGGAAGGATTAGTTAATTTCAACTTGATATGCCCATGCCATCCACAGAAAATGCAAGTCAGATGGCAGCATTCACTATTATCTCTATATATGAAATCTCTTGCAGAAAAGAGAGTCTGAGTAGGCAAACAGAACGACTGATAGACAACAACAATTTGGGATATTATGGTCCTTTTTGAATTGGGATACTTCGTATGTGTGTATGAACAGTTTTGATAGTTTATGGCAATTATTAATAATCTATGTGAATGATTTTGAAAATATTTCCGAAAACAAGCAAATATTTCAAGACGGAGCTTATTGTTACAATCGCTTATTGGAACTATTCTTTAAGAAATAAATGAGTATTTATAGTCCCATCGACTCGCTCAAATGAATGCCCATAAAATTCAATCGGATCTATGAAAAAATATAAATCAACCCAGTGATCAATACCATTTTCTAGCTATGATTGTAGGCACAATAAATCTTGGAGTAATTATATTTCAGGATTATTTCAATTATTATGAAAATATTTCATTATTTATCAGAGAATACGCATATACTGATACAACATATATATATATATATATATATATATATATATATATATATATATATATATATATATATATATATATATATATATATATATATATATATATATATATATATATATATATATATATATATATATATATATATATATATATATATATATATATATATATATATATATATATATATATAAATATATTAGATATACCTGTCATAAATAAATGTCAGCATTCAACAGTTTCGTTCATAGATTGATCAACATCCCGATATCACCAGAAAATTTCAACAAAGAATTAAATTTGATTAAACAAAACAAATAGCCGAAATTAATGGTTACAATCCCAAACTAATAAATAATATTTTAAATAAAAAACAAAGTAGAATCGCATTGAATGAAGTTTCCCCTGTCGATAAATTGAAACAAAATTTCAACACCCTAACCTACGTTGGCATTACACGTGAGAAACTGAAATCATTCTAGAGTAGCAATAATTTCAACATAGCTTTCCAAACTATTAATGGTTTAGGCAAATATACTAGCAGGCGGGCAGATCTACCTTGTATATCAAACGCCTATCCGGGCAGATCTACCTTGTATATCAAACGCCTAGCCGGGCAGATCTACCTTGTATATCAAACGCCCAGACGGGCAGATCTACCTTGCACCCAAAACGCCTAGGCGGGCAGATCTACCTTGTATATCAAACGCTTAGGCGGGCAGATCTATCTTGCACCCAAAACGCCTAGGCGGGCAGATCTGGGCAGATCTACCTTGCAATTTAAACGCCTAGGCAGGCAGATGTATCTCTCATCCCCAAACGCCTACGCGCCCCGTAATACCTCGCGCATAAACTCCCTGAAATATTTTACGCCTTCAAACGTCCAGAACTATCTTGCGTCCGAACATCCACATGACGCAAACCACCTTGCACCCAGAACTACCTTGTTATAAACGCTCAAGCGCCCCACACTGTCTTGCGCCTAAAACTCGGACCCTTCGAACCACCCTGCCCCTCGATCGCTTAGACCCTCTGAACGTCTTGACGCCTTGAACACCTAGTGCCCAAAACCAACCTTGCGCTTCGAACAACTGGGCACTCCGACTCTCCCGGCGTCAGAGTTCCTAGAATCCTCAAACGCCTAAGCTCCTTGAACGTTCCATCATCCGTCGTCTCGAATTACCTAGCAACTGAAAATGCTGTCGTCAACTTGGCGCCTAAAATGCTCAGGCGCCCTGAAAATACAGGCACGGTGGGCGCCTAGACGACAGAAAAAGTTCATTTGGCACACAAAATAATATAATAATATTATGAATATATATATATATATATATATATATATATATATATATATATATATATATATATATATATATATATATATATATATATATATATATATATATATATATATATATATATATATATATATATAAAAAATACCTTTCAATTTATTTCTTCTATGTAATATAACATATCGCTCATAATGAATGATATAACATTTTTCTTTGGACTTTTTTGGTAAGCTTTGGTTCGTCTTCAGTCATTATTAATTCAATATAATATAATAATAGTTATATTTGTGTGTAGATGTGTTCAAATGCATAAATTTATGCAATTTCAATATGTTCAATATCACAAAATACTTTATTAATTCTGCCCAAATACACTCAGAGTAGGGTGTGTGTGTGTGATGGGTGCCTTTATGGATTTTAATTTTATATACTACGCGAAGGCTTTCTTGTTGTTGTGAGTTTCTTGGCACAATTTCAAAAACTTTTACACGAACTTATTTGGGAACTCAATCGTGTAAAATGTCTTTAATAAGAAATGAGATTTTTTTGTTATCTCTTTAAATAATTCTAAACGAAAACATTAAAATAGAATAGACCGATGCAACACATTATCATCTTTACAGTTCGTGGGCTATGAATGCATCGACAATAAGTTAATTATGCTGTACTATCTCTGTAATGGATGTAACTCGATCGGTAATTTCCGGATGGGATGTACCTCAACTTGTATCGAGGATAGAAGTCTCTTTTATAACTGATCATTGATCGAATAGTATAAATATAAAGCAAAGGATTGAATCAGGGGAGTTCGGAATAACAATTTCATGTAACTTTACTCCAACTAACCTTGCGTTATAAACAATTTTACGCTCGTACCCAGGTTGCCCTCAGGCAAACCCTCGATTTACCTTTGTTTTCTATTGAAAAACTTCAAACTAATCTGTCACGTGTGAATGTCGAAAATCACGTTCGAAACTTCGAAAACGACCCGATAAGTTGAGGCCAAACGTCATATTAACTGGTTGATGAAATCAAACCATTTCAAGAATTTGATGTTATCTGGAAATGATTTGGAAGCCTGCCGAAATGGTCTTAGCTACTAAGGTCGTGTTAAAGACGGAGTTACCGTTTCGATGTAAGCATTATTGAATTTCAAATTGACAAATTCCGACAACAGAATCTGGGTGGAATGTTCGAAAGCTAAGCCTATTCCGTATTCCTCCATAGAGTAGGTGAAGGTTACCAAGAGCCATGTAAAAGTCGAAGAAAGAAGAAGATCAAATTGACGACTGTTTATGACATAACCTATATAAAATTGAAGTTGTTTTGCTTTGTTTTCGCAAAGATTAATGAAAGATTTGAGATGAAGTAATGCATAAAGACATATACAATAGAGAAAGACATCAGAGATAAGTGAAATAAGCATACTTGGAAGACAGGTACCATTGATATATTGCTATAAGTAATTTCTTGGACGTAAAGACAACCAAGCCCTGTTCAATTTTGAAAGTTGAAGTTGTCAGAACCGAGGGAAAGACACTTGAACATTTGACAAAGGCAAAATTCAAAACTGGGCTTCACATCAATTTAATCATCAAAGTTCTGAATAACTACAATCTTCAAAATAATGGCAAACTGAGATGAAGTGATGCAGGAAAATACCATCGAGAAAGACATCAGAGGTAATACAAATAAACATAGTTTAATATGGTGTCCATTAATTTTATGTTGCTGCAGGTCGTTTGTTGAACACAAAGAGCACTGAACGCTATTCGATCTGGAATGTCTTTAGACCTTTCTTCCTGGAGCAGTTATTTTGTATCTTAAATGTTTGAAGAAATTTCCATAGTGAAGCAAATTTCAAAAAGAAACCCAAAAAGTTAATGAGCTCAGAGTAATAGGAATTTTAGATACTTGTGAATGATATGCCGATAATGGAAAGTTTTATGTCTCGAACTGTCTTTTTAATATATTATCCTTACCGTTTTGTATTGATACCTCGGTCTGATTGTCTCTATATTTATACCATGTTCTGATTGTTTCTGGCTTTTACTCCTATTCTGACTATTTTGTGTTTATATTGATGTATGTTTGCCATTTTGTTCGGATGTAGTTAGTGTATACACACAGTGTTTGTCTCAATTCAAGTTCAAATCTATTAACGTCGATTTTTGAGTGACTTGTCATGAATACTCTCAACTTGTATATTGATGACTAATAAAGAATATATTAATTAATTATATCAAGAATTCAAGAACTATGTGATGATAGATATCTTATTTTGAGAGTTCTGAATACATAGACTTTGTTAGTATACATGACATGGAAGGTGAATATGGATAACAAATTCAAGAAGTTTTTCAAAGAAACAACCAACTACATTCTTTACAGAAGCAAGAAAAACAGATGAAAGGTTAAAAATTTATTTCAAATTGATATTGAAATATACAGAAAAATTTATTGTGAAAGAATTCACATACTACATCAAAATGCTTGACACAACTTCCAATTGAGAAAATATTCATTAGAAATTTATATTAAAACTGATATATGATGTACAGGTATATGCAAAAAAAGTACCTCCGAAATGGCTGAATATTTGCTCTTTGTTCTGGAAATCCCAAATTTCATTTTTTGGTCTCGTGCCATAGGTTTCTCAGTTACTAATTTATTAAAGAGCTGCCAAAATGTGAAAAAAATTAAAATTTTATTATGAAAGCAGAAGGATTATTCTGAGAAAAATTAAACATGATTTTTCTTTCTTATATCAGTGTCGAAGAGATAATTCTTGAATCTGTAATAGATGGATACAATAATTATCTCCCAACATTCAGTGCGTTTCAAGTTTCATTATCGGTGTTGTGAAATAGAGTTAAAATCGAGAAATGTTGAATAAGAAACTTAGTCTTAAACATGCACGAAATTCTCACCTCGTGACAATTACGAAACAGTTTCAAGATGAATAAACACATATTTTTATCAATGCTTGTACAATGTGAAAATAAATAAAGCCAATACTACTACCAACATTTCAAATTCCATTGAGGTACATACTTCAGCGCTTACCCGTTCGGCAAAATTTTGTCTCATCTTGTAACGATAAACGTTGCATTTTTGTACGATGAAATGTGTTCAACAAATTTTCTTGGTAAATATCAAATCTCTCCTCAGAAATTGTTGCTGTGAAAAATTAAAACCAATGAGTAATGTAAGAGTCATAACGTATCTCAATGAGCACTTATTATCAAGCATATTCTTCTCACTTTCATAAAAACTAAAACCTTACTAACCTTAATATAAAATAGGCCCATTCCTCCTGCTCGAAAATTAAGTTGTTGAAATTTATTCCACTCATCAAGAAACAGCAGTAAGACTGTTGCATAGATGTTGTTAGTGAGGTTTCGATAATTATAGCTCATATATATCTGCAAAATATTCATAATGTTAGATTAATGGTTTGCTACGATTACTACATGCAATAGAGAGTTGATATGTAATTGTGAGAAAAAAAGAATGTACCAACCTGATATATTGCTGAGTACTATTCAATATTATCGTATTACAATATAAAGGCCAAAAGGATACATCTGGTTCTGTTACTATTGCATCTTTTGAATAACCAATTTCATTTATGTAATGTTAGGACCTAAAAGCTGCTTTCTGTTCATTGTTTTTCTTAGACCCGTGCAGTCTTCTACCTTCAAAATAGAGCCTGTTACCACAAAATAAAGTAGTTTTTTGACCTTGCTTTTGTGAACACTTTAGCCTGAAAAAAACCACATTAGGTATTCGTTAGATTGCCTTCGATAAGCTGTACATTACTGATTTCATTGAGAATACCGAGATGATTCGTCTTCGGAGAAAACGACAAATAACGTACCTTCAGATACCAAATTATATTCTCGGTCGGCTTAACCTCTTGAGATATTCAGTTTCGCGTGCATATTAAAACTTGTTCCGTTCTGTATTGCACATTTCTCCGTTCTACTTAGTGGAATGAGCTGAAAATTTTCGTGTTATTATTGACGAAAAAGATCGTGCTGTAAATACTTACTTTTCGAGTAGCTTATTTTTCTAATAACATTGGAAAATACGGATGGTTTATATCGCTGGAATTGGTATCGTAGGTAATAACAATAGGCCTTCACTCGTAGCGAAAATAAATGTACAAATCCATTTTCGAAGTTTATTTTCGTTTTCAAGCGTCCCTTTCGAGAACGTCGGACAATATAGCCGACTGACTGGAATGTAAACAACCTACTTCAACTTCCTTCACGAACGCTGTGTGCATATAAATAGAAGAAAATACGTATTTTAATCCAGTAAATAGGTAAAAATACGACGTAAATGAAAATTTAGACGAATTAACGCATCGTTTGAAACGTTTGTTTCGTGAGAATATATGAATTTTCGTGCAAAAACGAACCAAATACGTAATGTTTACTTACGTTTCGAAGGAGTTCTCCCCTATTCGTTCCAAATACGACGTTTTTCTCGCGATCGAATCGAAACCTTTTACGTTCTACGTAACCGGATAGGTTTCGAGATGATTTCGATGTACCTTTATTGATGAGATGATTGATATATTTCTTAAATAAGATGTTATTCCACGATCCAAACCCTAGAATTTGAGTTTGAGAAACGTCAACGTCGACGCTCGGTAATCGTCGTGTTCCCGACGTGTTTCGTTTTCTATTGGTGGAAAAGGAAATGAGGACGGCAGGGGTATCGAGCAAATTTGTCGTTTTTCCGAAATTAATTAAAAATACTGGAAAGCCCTTTTCGCGGAAAAGAAAGACGTGAGAATAAAATTTCGTCTTTCTTCTCGGATTTCGTGGTATTTCCCCTCTTTTGCCGATAGTTTTAAACCTCGAACCGAAGCGTTTTCGGCGACGACTTTCGATGGGCGTGTCCGTTTTTTCGAAAATGTGGAAATATCTTCCGCGTCTGAAAATGGACCTCTTTTCTGACGCGGATTTATAAGGTTTCCCGTGGAAAATACGCGATAAAAATTTCGAAAAGCAAGATGGGAAAGACGAACGCTTCGTTCGGTAAAAAGTGCGGGACCGATTAGGCGAAGGAAAAAATTTGTATAGCCTACCCGTTTGGGTAATTTCCTCCCTGCCGTTTCGAGAAAATCGTGGACCTTTTTCTTTTCGGCGTTTTCAAAAGGTTTTTCTGTGAATTTCGAGATTATCGCGGTACGAATCGTCTTCCGAAAGACGAAATTTACCGATACCGAAGGAATCCGGCACTCGACTCTTTCCGTTTTCGAGATCTGGCGATATCGCGAAAATTTTCGAAAATTCGTATCTCCGCCGTTTGAGGTCCCGCGGCCTCCCGATTTCGCACGCGCCTTCGACCGACTACCTAGTTCCGTAAAAAAATTACTCGGACCGGCCTCCGCCCCCCGCTCGAGAGCTATTCGAAAAATCCCCGTCCCGGTTCAACCAAATTCCATCCCCTCCATTTTGACGGAAAAGTGCCTTACGCGTTTAGTATATATACATAAAAAATAATAAAACCAAATTAGGTAGAAACAATAAATCAGGTGTATATAGATTGAATTGCAATGACTGTGATAATTTCTACACTGGAAGAACACATAGAAATTTTAATATTAAAATATCGGAACATAAACTCTGTTTTTCAAATGAAAAATCAGATTCAAATTACGCGAATCATTTCCTAGAAAATAATCTTTCTTTCGACTCACAATTTGAAATTTTGCATACAGATAATAAATATTGGAAGGTAGATCTATGGAAAGCCTTAGGAATCAACAAATACAAACACTCAGGTAGATTCATCAATGAACAAGTCGATTTAAGTCCTTCACCCCTATTGCATCTCTTCGGGGAGCAATCTATTCCTTATTTCTATTGGATATACCTGTCATAAATAACCACTTAAGAAGAATCAACCCAATAAGGTTTCAATTACATAAGAATATTTATATTTATATTATCATTTATTTTCTGTACATTCATTCGTCTGAAAAAGCTACGGTGTAGTGAAAAGCTTTACGAATCACAATTATTAAACCAATTCCAAAAAACACATTACTTGTTTCTATTATTGATAATGGAATTTTATCAAGTAAAAGCCTCCCAAATTCAAAAGACATCAATATAACCTTAAAAATCCAGTTTACACAACGTCAAATTCACTGAATGCGATTCATTCACCATTGTTGTTTAGGTATAATAAAATGCTAGATAATCAAATCTAACTCCACCAAGAACGCAAGAGTGGCATGCGAGAAAAGAAATTTGATTATTGAAGCAATACGATCTCTCACCGAGAAAGGATTTAACATCATGCATAATATATTGCGAAACTTGAGTTTGCTATTCATTAGGGAGAAATTGGCGGACGTTGAAATGTCCTTAGGTATCTTCGACCAAAACTTTGTAGATTCCTTTATCCTATCTTTTCCAGAGAAAATCTTTTATGCTAAACATTTGATCGGTGACTTATGAGTGATAAACTTGTATTCGTACAATCTATATAGATATAATGAACTACGACTACTACTAACTAAACTAAGATTGAAATGGACCATTGCCATTGCACCATCTAATTCAAATGATTAGTTCACAAGAAAGCGACTGAGCTGAGCGGATCCTCACCCAGCGAATGGGATAGCAGCAGGTTAGTTTTCATCTGAATCTGGTTAAGTCAAGGAATGCAGGCGAATGACAATGGATTCATAGCTACCAAGTTACCGAAAAAGAAAATTCCAAGAACTATAAATATGAATCTTCCGTGCGTTATATCTGTATAATTCACGGCTGAAAATGAATATTGAACCTGATTACTTTCGTCTACAAATGTCAGAATGCACAAAACTTCTGGGTGCCTAGGTTTTTATCGTTTGAGCTCCGCAAACTGGAAACAGGATTTTTTTCGGAGCACTTAAAAGAATGCTGATGATTTTGGAGTTGATTCTACATGATTCTGTGCATGCGAAATCTGTACCTAATTATTTAATTGATGTACATAATTGAGGTAGTATTGAATATACAATCTCAAACGTTAGTAAAATTAATTAAACACGCCGTATTTTTTGATGAATAATTGTGATGTATTTCGTGATTTTACGAATTAGACGCAAACGTTATGGCTGGTTGAATTTTATTGAGTGAATTGTTTTTCGTAGTTATGGATGCAAAAAAAAAGACAAACTAGATTTTATATAAACTGAAGTTCACTAACAAGATAATGATATAAGTGTTTTAAATATAATGCAAATCTCAACACTCCGACCCCCTTGAACTGATAACATACGTAATTCAATAAATTCCTGTGTTTCAATAATAATATGTAATGAATAATGATTTTCACGAAAGTGGATCAAATTATTCGTCTATTGGCAGAAGGGCTAGCTTCATTATACTCCTATTGTAGATGCCCGAATTAGTCTTCACTGAAACAACACGTACTTGGTTATCTCTTCCAGGAAATACTTCAGTTATGCGAACCAGAATCCACTCATGAAGAGACATTTCATTTTTCTTCAGAATGACCATGGTTCCGATCTTGAATTCATCTGAATTTCCTGTATGCCATTTACTTCTCGCATTCAGATTATTTAGGTACTTTTCATACCACCGATTCCAGAAGTGTAGCTTCATATACTGTATATAAATTTCATATACTGTAATAGAGTCGATTCACAGGTACATCTCTCATGTCTTGTTTAGGGATGCTTGTAAATTTTTCCCCAATAAGAAAATGAGAAAAAGAAAGAGCACGAAGATCATTAGAATCGGAGGATAGTAGAGCTGCCTCCCATAAACCTCCGAAATGTGGGGATCTAGGAGAAATGATATGCCAATTTATACCTAATCCAACTAAAAATTCATCGAACATTTCATTATGAGATTCTGACAAACAAGATTTGAATACGAAGTCCAATTTTTTTTTTCCTCCTACAAAATATGTAGCATTGTCAGAGTATAAATTCAAAGACCGACTTCTCCTAGCAAAAAATCTGTTTAAACATGAAATGAATGAATTTGTTGTTAGATCTGTTACTAATTCTAAGTGAATGGGTTTTGATGTGAAACAAACAAAAATACAGACGTAAGCCTTCACTTTATTGCGATTTCTTAACTTCTTCTCTTTTATGTGAAATGGACCACAGTAGTCCATGCCGGTATTCAAAAAAATCCCGTGCTTTTACAACTCGTTCTTTCGGTAGATTGCCTAGAATGTAATATTCGTTTGATGGTTTTGCTTTGAAATGTGTGATGAATTTTCGAATAATGGTCCTATTTTTTTCCATTGATTGGCCATTATTCGGATCTACAGGCATACAAAGTAGCTTGAACGCCGCTATGAAGATATGGTATTCGCGCATTTTAATATATGAAACGTGATTATTTTTGGCGAAACTATTGGATGATTCTGGAAATAGAAAAAAATTGAGTGAATTAAACGCCCACCCACACAAATTAATCCATTTTCTTAAGATGATTGAATGAGTTTCAATAAATCATCGCGTAACTGAATGACTTCGTTTACATGATCAGTTCCAGTCATTAAATCGTCAACATAACAATCTTGTTTAAGAATAACACTTGCTCAAGGAAATTTCATCCATTCGTCACCAGCCAATTTTTTGAAAACTCGTGTAACTGAAAACGGTGCGAATGCACAGCCGAAAAACACTACAACGTATGCGTATGTTTTCAGAGGATCACTTACCTTTTCGCGCCATAGAAACAGCCGATATTGAATGTCTTTTCATCCAAAAGAACTTGCTTATACATTTTTTCTATATCTGCTGACATGACTATTTGGTGTATGTGAAATCTGAGCGTTATATGTTAATTATCATTTTTAGTACCAACACCTACATTCAAACATTCGTTTAATGATATACCACTGCTGGTTTTAGCTGAGGCATTGTAAACGATCCTCACCCGTGTCGTTGAGCTAGACACTTTAATAACTGGATGATGAAGTAGACAGCAATGTTTTTCTTTAATTTGATTTGATTTAATTTCAATTACGTGACCTAATTTTAATGATCCGAGCATAAGTTTTATGTATTCGTTCTTTAGTACAGTTGATTTTGCAAATCCTTTTGCAATGGGTTAAAATTGACGTTCTGCTATACCGAATGATTCTCCTAATTTGTTTATTTTTTCATTGAATGGCAATCGAACAACTTATCTGCCTGTTTTATCATGTCGGTAAGTAGTCTATCTGAAATTACTCTCAGCCTGAGTTTCTTCTTCAGATAGATACTTCCTTTTTCGATGAATAATTGTGATATATTTCCTGAATTGCTTGCTGACTTATATTGAACGAAATTCTTTTCGTAGTTATGGATACAAAAAAAGGACAAACTAGATTTTATATAAACGGAAGTTCACTAACTAGATGATGATATAAGTGTTTTAAAAATAATGCAAATTTCCACAATTGAAATAATTATTTACGCTGTACAGTATTTTCTCTATGAGCTTTATCATTCGTTTTATAATAAGTGCATTTACTTTGACGCCTGAAAGCCTGAAACCAGAATGGTATGCATATACTATTGCACCGTCTGTTCATTGTCATATGACAATTTAGAGAGCAATAGAGATTCAAAAAATGATATGAGTTTGCTATATAAAATATATTCGAAAAATGCTTCATTGAAAAAATACAGTGTTTACGTATGGCTGGAAAAAAAATATTAGTTGTTGCCAAACAACTGAAGGTAGTTGAATAAAATTTTGTAGTTGTTAATTTCCGACCAAGGAGTATGTTCTTCAATGACAATAATATTTTCAATTCTACTTGTGGTGTCTTTATGAACATATAACTGGATATTTTTCCAGAAAAAAAATTGTAGCCACTTTTTTTTTTCGCAGACTGAAAATCAGTTCTGGATTTTTCATTCACTTTGAAAGAAAAAGCACTCCCTAGACTTTTCTGTAAGAGCATAAGCGAGTGATGAATTGAAACTAGAATTAAATGAATTTCTATAATAATGAAACTACAACGTGCACAACAGATTTAATCGATGGCGTTGAACAACGAAATTAAATAAATAAAAATGTTAGAAAAATGACTAGGAATGTAGTCTACCCATATCGATACATTGGCGACAGCGCCTTACTAGTGAATTTATTGCAGCAGATATTTCATTCGGATTTTGACGCATATCATTGCGTACTTTCTCAATCCTTAAAAGTACGTACAGGATTGCCGTAGATGTTTTCTCTTGAATTTTTCGTGAACAATAAAGTCCAAAGGATTAATATCCGATGATATGGGTCACCAAACTGGTATAATCCCATTAAACACGTCATAATACTTATCATTCTAACTCATCGTTGCGTAACCGATACTCCTAAGTGCGGTGTTGCTCCATCCATTTGTTTGTTTTGTTTTTCCTTTAACGTGCTCTATTTCTGCCTTTCGGCAGAAATATATATATATATATATATATATATATATATATATATATATAAGATGGACATTGAATTTGAAATTGCTCCGAAGGCACAATCCAGGGTCCCTAACTTCAGCCCTACGTTCAAGAATATTGCCTTCAATATGATAATTTGCTTGGATGATGTTATTTTGATTTCTGCAGAAGGTCATAGCTGAACATTTTTTCACGTCTGAACTCAGTTTATCTTCTTGAAGCCATTGAACAAACTCAATAATTTCCGACTGTAGCTCCCGTCCATCTTCAGGTTCTGAGATAATTTTAAAGAGCTCAAAATCATCAGCAACTAAGAGGCATTTTGAATTCTTCATGATCTCAATTTACTTTCTGCCTACAAGATAGGAGTGGACAAACATACATGCCACCTCGGAGAATCCAGCACACTCTAGCTCATTTAGTGATCCACTTTGTCAAGAGCTTTTTCGCTATCCGTGTAGACCACGTCAAGTTGTCGTTTGGCTTTAGTGGCTTCCGTTTCACTCTCTGAGAAGACACACAAGTTTGAAATGGTGCATCTGTCTCTCATGAAACAATGCTGCAGGCGACTCACTCTTGGTTCGAATAATCTGTATAGAGCTTCGTGCAAAATATTCTCAAATACCTTGGCCAAAACTGTCACATTTACTTCCACTTCTATGAGTAGGACTAATCAGGGCCACCTTAAGGTCCATGGAAACCTTTTATTCTTAAGGGGCTTATTGGAGATAACTGTAAGGGGTTGAACCAATAATTCAGCAAGAACCTTGTAGAAAAAAGATAGTCTATTGTCATTACTCGTTGCTTTTCTCGATTTAAGCTTTTACTCGCTGATAGGACAGCATTTTCCACAATTTCAGGAAAGTTGAAAAATTGTTCATAAGACAATGGACTATATTTAGTTGATTCATCAGAAATTCCATAGTTTGATTCGAAATACTCAGGAAATGCATTCACTTTATCGTTGGAATCAGCCTAAGAATGATTTTTAAGAGACATTTTTGCCAATATTCCTCCGCGATCGGATTTATTCTTAATGAATTTCCAAAAGGACGTTAGGTTTCAATTTAAACTTTCCTCTACTTCAATTTTGTATTGATTCAATTCTTGATCTATTCTACATTTTAAAGTTTTTCTTAGGTTCCTATGTGAGTGGATTTCATTTGGAACTGACCGCTTTCTGGGGATCAATCTATGTAATCTATTCTTCTGTTTAATTAATTTAATCAGATTTCTGGAGTACAATGCCGGGAAATTTATTTGCCTTGTTTGAATGCCCTCCCACCCTATACCTTGGAATTGCGACATCTAAGCACTCATATATATTCCGATGAAACATTGTTAATGCAACATTCACATACCAATCATAGACCAGTCACAATTTTAACCTCCTGATGGAGCAATAGGTAATCACCTTTAGCATAACAATACTTGGTTGCATTCTTGATAGTGTCCTCAGCAATCGATGCTTCCAATGCAAAAACAAAGCACAGAGCAGAATTATGTAATTCCTTCTTGAAAAGCGGGTTACCCGAGCTCTGCACCCTTAAGTGAGTGTTTGAAATTATAAGGTCCAAACACCTACCTACATAATTGGTTATTTCATTATATTGTTTGGGCGTATTTATACTTGAACTCTTGAAACCACATACTTCTACCATTGATATTAGTCTCCACAAAAAGAAGGTTGGAATCACCTAGCAACAATGAACCGTTTTCATCAATCAACAGGTCCTCAAATATGCTGAAATAATTTTCGTATAGTTCCATAATGGAGTTAGGCGGAAGAAATACAATAGATACGTACACATATTTTCTCTTATTCTGTTTTACCTTCATAACAATACACTCAATGTCGCAGTTACATTCAACAATCTCATATTGGATGTTCTTCTTTAGGGCCAACAGCACACCTCTCCCTCTCGCCTTGTCATTATTGCGGTCTCTCCTAACCACTGAATACCTCGAATCAAACATTTCCGCATTAAAATCGCTTCACAAAACCAAGTTCCTGTTAGTGCTATTATATCTAAATCATCAGATAATACATTTTTTTAAAAGTCTTCCGTTTTTGTCCTAAGCCCACGCACATTTTGGTAGTATCCTATATATTTACATGTTCTTCTGTTGATGGTTATATTATCCCCTGTTCACTTTTGATACTTGTAATAGTCTGGATACCCATTCTAGTTTGATTCTAGTTGCCAGTCTTTCAGGATTTATAATTTGTACGTTAGTCTCAAAAAATATTAAATTTTCAACTAGGTCAATTGTTTTAAGCACCGGTATACTTCTTGCGTAGCTGATGTCAGGAAAAGGTTTTGCACTTACCCCAAAATTTGATTTCTGGTATTTCTATTGTCATTGAAGAAAGTCAAATCATTATTTATATTCTTGCTCAAAAAACAATCCACAGCATTCGGCGTCGCCTGATTTGAAATTACAACTAAGTTTGTGAATCTGCTTATTCGGAGTAGTTCATGAATGAATGCATTAGAATTGCTCACATTGCCAGTATTAAATAAAAAACCGTATAATCCCTATGGCCATGATTAACGCTGTCAGTTATCAAATCATCAACCAAGTATGCTGTTGCGACATTATTCTTTACCACTGCTTTTATTACAAAAGCATCATCGTCCAACAAGTTTCTCAATGTTTATGTAGCATTGCGCGCATATTCATCACCTATTAATGTGAACATTTTTCTCCTTTTTCAATGATAGATGTTTCTCTGTTTGTGCAATTTCCTCATGTAAATTTCTTGTATTCTTTTCTGTTGGGTCTGCGCAGAATACATCAATCATCCTATCTGCCATTGCGTCCATGTCAACATTAACAAAGTTGATTTTACTTAGGCCTGCTTCAACCCTCTTCAAGGAGCTCTCGGCAGAGTCCCTCTTAGCCTTGGTATACCCAAGAACCGCAGTCCGCGGTATTTCAGTTTTTTTTGTTTGATTTTTTTTTACTTTAGTAACTTACTTTTCTGTAAATTCACCTGGTTGATTTTCTCCTTATGTCATTCTATTGAAAGCGATATTTGACTGCTTTTAGTGATTCATTTCCAACTTCGGTTGCAGTACATTTAATAAGAAACAAATTTGAGCCACAAGGTTTTCAGCTAGGGTCTTGACCTGTTTTTGTTCCTCTTTCAATTTTTGAACTTCTTCTTCCATGACTGTGGTAATTACTATTATATCAATAAGACTGTTTCTTGTTCTTTCTAGTTCATCAATTTTGAATTCCAGATAATTTTCTTCGACATTAGATTTCTCGAACTTCCTCTTTAGTGTATCGTTTTCTGTTTTCAGAAGCCCAATTCATCCTTCAACATGTCAATAGGTTTCTCATAGTTTCCCTGTGAAGATTCATGATTATCTAGTCCATTGATAGGTGTTATACTTCTCTCAGTACCATTGGAAGTCATCTTGTCAATCTCTTTCTTAACGTTCAATCTCTTCCCCGAAATTTTGATCCATTTCATAGGCCTCTTCTTTGAATGCGGTATATCTCTCCTGATATGTATTGATGAGCTTCGCTTGATCTCAATCTTTTCCACCAATTCCTGTATGCTTTCTAGATTTCTTCGTGCTCAAGTTCTCGAGATGTTAGTTCACTAGCGCATGCATTATAGCAAATTATTTTATGTCCATCTATAGCAATGAAGCTTTTAATTCTTCCCTGTTAGGATTTATGAAACAAGTCAAAACATTTGACATAGAAATAATTTTTGGTATTTTTCACAAACACGACTAGTACTACAATTGGCGATTCACGCTGAAATAGCAGTACTAGGTAAAAACAGGACACGGCGGCAACACTGCTTGAGGAAAATATAATTAAGGGTTCTTAATAAGAATGAAATACCAGTTCGCTGATTCGTTTTTCGACAATGTGTTCAACTGTACTGTTGATGTTGTAGCCATTGGCGTACGTGGTGGGATATTTGTTAATTATATAAGTAGAAAACTGCAAAAACTAAAGGTTTCTCAGCGATGCAAATATAAGGATTTTAGGTTTTTTAGTATGGACTGCCTTATGATTCTATATTTTCACTCGAACCCCTTACTGGAAAAGAATATTCAATTCTTGAGGCAAATGTTCCTTATAACTGAAACGTTTTTCCTCGGCTCTAAGAAATTTTGTGTTGAATGATTCTTTCTGGTTGAAGTAGAAAATTTGACAGAGGTTTATAGGGCGGAGGTCCCTCTCGAGTCCTATTTTTTCTTTTCAGATAAATTAATTTATTCGTTTGAAGCCTGAAGAAACCTTATTTATTTTTTTACCAATTATGCGCAAAAAATTGAAACCCAAAGTTAGAGTGTTTTTTCATTTCTCCTAACACAAATAATTGATAGCAGCGAAATTGTCGATTATACTGTTTTTAATATTTATGCTCCTGAAACTGTGTTATGATTCAAAACACAAAAATAACACAACACATACACAAGATCAACTTGTGGTTCATGAATTCATGAATCAAGGTGTGTTGATATAATTTTAGAATTCGATTTACGTAAGAACAAAATTATTAATCAGTGAATGAATCATTTTTGATATCATTGTGGTAATTCGAATTCATACACGCAAACAAGGAATTTGCGTATTATCGCCTCCTCTAGCGCTATTCTGATAAAGCTTCACAATAAGAGCCTTTCGATACCCGCAGAATATTATGACAAAATCCAATATAATTTATTCTTTCTCCTGAAAGAGATATATCGTTGAATATCACGCACATTGCAATGGAAGTGTTACTCGTTTTCCATCTTGAATACCTTAAGATTTCTAAGATCCATGAGCATATGAAGTTTGATTTTGATTAAAGAAAAATAATTTCTTGCGTTTCAAACTGAATTGAATTGTATGTTTGTTCTCGAGATACATGATCAAATAAATAATAAAAGCTTTCGAATTATGCCATGATAATAATTACTTTTACTTCTTTTATAATACATCATTCATAAACTTTGAAAATAATAAGTTAACTCTCTTGATCTCGTCATCAAAATTTTACGCTTTTTTTTCACGGAAAACAACTCTGCTCCCGATTCCAAAATAATTTATTTTTTATGCTTCCTGTGTAACTTATCATCCCGATATGCTGAATACATTATGCCTCAAAGAGACCAAATAATTTTATATCCGCCTCCTGGTTGTTGCGAGTATCCGTTTCTCAACGAAATATTTTCACATTCCTTATATTCCACAAAAACATGACAGGGAGCACTTAGTGCATCCTTCTTTATCAGCATCAATTCTTTCTTGAAGGATATCTTTACTTCCACTTCCTTTTGTAGTTTCATTTATGATATATTGTCATAGTAAAAACTAACGCATTGATGCAATCACCACACAAATATTTCGTAAGAGAACAAAATGCCATGTAAATTTTAGTTCTTCAGAAGTTTCAGATTGATGAACAGTCAAATACTATGTGAATGTTTGTTGATTAGGTATGCAGATTCAGAATTGATAATAAATTATATGACCGGTTGGTTTTTTCGTGGAGACATTCATTTCACCTATGAGAATAGGATAATAAACAAAACATGAATATGCCCAATAGGATTAAGACCAAGTGACTGAATGGAATAATCTAGAGTGGAAATATTTAAAAATCTTCTTCGAAGATTAAGAAGATCACTTTTGAGATTGTCTTGCAACTGAAGAGAAAGAGCTCAGTGGTTCCGTTCTTCCCCATTCATAATATTCATATATTATGTCTTTTTCTCCTGGAGCGGTCATATAGTCTTCTTTGGTCAATCGAATTATTCGCTGACTTTTAGCATTTAACTATCAGAATTGAGACCTCGAATGTACGGAGTTTATACGTGACACGAATGCTTCGAAATATTGAGTATAGAATACTTGGTCTGAGTGAGGTTCGATGGCCCGGATCCGGAAAAAGTACTACTCATGGGCACATTTACCTCTCTGGAGGTGTGGATCAATCAATCACAGATACGGTGTGGCTGTGCAAGAGTCATCGGAGGAACTAAATCGGTTATATATTTAGTTCCCTGGATGATAAAGTTATGGTACTTATTTAATTGAAAACCTTCCCACAGGGTTCTCAACATCATTCGAATATATGCACCCACGAACAAATCCAAAGAAGTTGACTGCTTTCACAGAAATCTGTATAAAGCTCTCAGAATCACTTAAAAGTGTTGAAATAACGAAAGTTATGGGAAATTGCAACTATAGGTGAAAATTGTCTTGGTTAGAGAAATGTGAGAGGAGATAGAATTGTGCAATTTTGCACGGAAAACTTCAAACACGTTTTACAAGCTGCATTCTAAACGACTATACACATGGTATCCATCGCCCGGCGATGGAGCAGATAGGATTGTAAGAAAACAAATCGATTTCATCGATAATATAAGTTAAAACATACCCCGGTTCAGACATTAACTCCGATCATTACTCGAATGTAATGACTATGAAAATGCAGCGTTTTTTAAAATCTCAAAAACCAAGAATGAACAGAGAAATAGAGATAATGAATTTAAAAGAACCTGAGATAAGACAACAAATTCAAACAAACATAGAAAAAAAATGACACGAATTGACGAATTAGATGGAACAGATGTAGAAGCTAGATGGACAAATATTAAAAGCCAGAAAAACGATATAGGATATGCAAAGAACAGTTACAATCAAGAATAGATGACCTTGGAAATATTACAGTTGATTAATGCAAGAAGACAATTTGAAAGAAATGGAATAAAATATAGAGATCTCAACTAAATCATACACATATAGTGTAGAGAAGCCAGAAAAATGGCCATCGGAAAAATGCAGTGAAAGTGAGGCACTCCAAAAGAAACATGACTCTTACAATGTGCACAAAAAAAGTAAAGGAGTTTACTGGAAAGAGCTAATAACGAAACGCCGTGATTCTGAAAAAAATGAACAATAAAATAATAATAGGAGTTGAAAACAAGATCAACGGATGGAAAGAATATATAAAATTACTTTTCGAAGATGAAAGGCTGAATAAAGGAGTAAATTTGGAAGATTTAGAAGAAACAAGTCCAGACATAACAAAAGGCGGGGTATAACATGCAATCAAAATGCAAAAAATGGAAGAGCAACAGGACCAGATGAAATTCACGCAGAAACCCCCCAAAATCATCAAGGAGCTTTTAGAAACAGGCCTGAAGCATTAAATAAAACTTTTTCATTCCTATTTATAATTCTGGAGAAATTCCCTCTCACTTGCTGAAATCAACTCCGGTAACTTTGCCAAGAAATTCAAATGCCTCACACTGCGATGACTATCGGATGATAATGTTCCATACACTTAAGGTATTTCTGAGAATCATTCACACAAGGATATAACGAAAATATGAAAGCCAAGTAGACGACATGCAGTTTGGTTTCCGAAATGCTTTTCTCTTTAAAGGTCCTCACAGAGAGATGTCGCGACATGAATATTGATATATATTCTTATTTCATGGATTAAAGCAAAGAATTCGACTGCATAAAACGTCAAACGGTTTTGAAAATTCTTGAATTTACAGGCATAGACAAGAAAGACCTTCGAATAATTACTGAATTATACTGGAACCAAACTGCAAAGGTTGGGATAGATTAAATATCATCTGAAAAAATATCAACTAAAAAAAGAGTCTGTCAGGGCTGTATTCTGTCGCCTCTATTATTTAATATTTTCTCGGAGGCAATATTTCGAGAAGCTTTAGATGGTGAATTCAGTTGTATTAAAATCAATGGACAAAATATACACAACATAAGATCCGCAGACGACACCGTCGTAATTGCCAGTAGTATTGACGAACTGCAGCACATGATAAACCGCATTACTGAAGACAGCGAAGCTTTCGGTCTGGTATCCTCAAAAAAAGAGAGGGTCGAAGTCCTACGCATTTGTGGGAATAATGTCGAACAGGTGTCGTCCTTCAATCACCGAGGCACAGGCATAAACGATCGGTGGAACATAAAAAAAGGAAATGAGATCACGAATCGAGCAGGCCAGAGAAACTTTCATTAATATGTAAAATTTTCCCACCAACAGACATGAACTAATAATTCAAAATGCGGATGATAAGATTTTATGTGTTCTCGATTCTTTCATACGGATGCGAGTCTCGGATTCGTCTGGAGAGGTGCATCGGTGCCTTTGAGATGTATGTATGTTTTGTTATAAACTTAATTTTTTCAAATAGCGCGTGCCAATTTTTATATCGTCATCAGATAAAGCGTCAAATTTCAGATGGAATTGTTTCAGCTTGTACTATACCCTTCTCGTATTGTTCCGAAATAAATTGGGCATATATTGAACATCCAGCGAGTTACAGAGAATGCCCAGTCTTCCCAAGAGTTGCAAGCAAACCTTTACCAAGACCAATATCCCGAGACAGTAGTTCCACGACCGAACCTGCTGCCCCTGCTCACAGGAAAAAGCTACTACAGTGTGACCTTGACACCCCCGATATCGACACAGACTGCAATAAAAGCACCTGTACTAGTCACCAACCAAGCCAAGCCCAAGCCACAGAAAACTCGTGAAAAACCATCCCAAGAGGATAATAAGACGGAGCCCATGGCCCAGATCCTGGCATTCCTAGCCAGAATCAACATAGATAAGATAGCTGAAGTGCTGAAGAAGGTAGTGGACGCACTTATCAAGTGCAAGTGGCTAATGGAAATGATGGTGTTCTGTCTAGGTTTCCTACCAGAAATGATGGCTCTCTTCAAATCGTAAGTGAACTATAGTTATACAAACAACAAACCTATGATCCTTACAAGTCGCATACTGGTATGCAAATGGAGTCAAACAGAAGAAACAAAAACTTCAGAAATTCGCTGAGAGGCTAGACCTGGACGTCATCTCAGCAATCATTGCAAACGACACTATGTACATAAATGACAGAAAGGACCGAAGAGGACCAGGAGCTGCCATATACGTCAGTTCTAACCTGAAACACAACGTTGCTTAAATTGAAAACTTGAAGTAAGAAGAAGCAAACAGCAGAGGAGATTCAAATTGCTTCCATAGGAACCCTGCGACAAATCTCAGTGTATAAGGCCCCAAGCGACCTTAGCTGTAATCAGACCTGGATAAACTGTTCGAGGCTGACATTTCAATTATTGCAGCTGGCGACCTCAAGTGCAAGAATCCATACTGGAACAGCAGAACGAGCAATCCAAATGAAAACATCCTGATGAACTACGCTGATGAAGAAAACCTGATGGTAGATCTTAACCAGAACCAACTCATCACAACAACGAAGAATTGGTGATGTATTAGATATCGCGGTTATGAAAGAAGTATCATTCCATATAATCTGACCGCAGTTAATGATCTAACATCAGATCATAACCCTGTTTCATTCTTTTTAGGTTTCCTGTCAAACGAGGAAATAACGCGAAAGTCTAGGATAACATGCTGGAATGCTTTCACAGAAAACCTTCCTCAGCAAGCTTGTGGACAGCTGGCGTAAATCGCGCAAACGCGAGTCTGCGGCTCCAGCACTTTGCTGAGAAATGGAGAACAGCAGATGTGACTGTCATCAGGAAACCAGGTAAGTCTACTTTCTTTTCGCAACATAACAGGCCCATCAGTCTCCTCTCAACGATCGGCAAGACGGTGGAGGGGATCTTCCTTCGACGTTTGAAACACCACGTGGAGGCCCATGAAATCATACCAGATGAGCAATTTGGCCTTAGGAAAAGCCACTCCACCGAACAGTCACTTCTCCGAGTGATTGAATTCATCAGTGATGGCTTCAGAAAAAAACAAACATTTGGCAGCACGAAGATGTTCGATAGGATCTGCCACGGAGATCTCCTTTTCAAGATGTTGCGGATGAACTTCTCACCTGCCCTGGTTCGCTTGGTCCAGTCATACCTGAGGAACAGTCCTTTCGCGGTCCATTTAAGAGATATCCACTCTTTCACCGAAAGGGTGGAAGCAAGAGTACCACAAGGATCACTACTGGCACCCTTGCCTTCAAACATCTACACCTTGGACGTCCCAAAGACCCCCAATACCAGCTCAGCGCTCTACGCAGATTACACGGTCAGAATCACCAGATCGAAGGCCCCCACTTAATAACTAGACTACAAGAGGCCGTAGAATAATTGGAAGTATGGCTCACTTAGTGGCTGATCGCCATCTACCTGGAGAAGAATTCAGCCCTTTATCTTTCCCGAAGAAGACAAAGTCTCGAGGAACAGATTACAATGAATAGCCAACCTATCATTTTGGTCATCAAGGCGAAATTCATAGGAGTTATACTCGACCGACGGCTGAAATCGCGTCCAGATTTGGAAGACTGCACAAGCAAGGCGAAGGCAGCCAAAATTTTTCTCTATCCCCTGATAAACAGACGGAGGAATCTAAGTGCAGCGAACAACCTGAAGCTCTACAAGAACGTCATGAGGCCCATGATGATATATGTGTTAACAGTCGAGGAATATACAGCTGCATGTCATATCCGGAAGCTCCAAGTCGTTCAGAATCAAACACTTAGGATGGCCGTTGACGCCCCATGGTATGTTCGCAACTCCCAGAGACATCGGTATCATGAGGTACCGGCATAGTCGACTTCATTCACAACCACCCGAATCCTCTGGAGAACGCACTAGGAGACTGCAAAGAGGACGAACCAGAAAAATACAAGTGGCCCAGGATGGCGTTTTGAGACGATCAGGAGTAACTATAAGTTCCATGTAAAACTGAATAATTAAGATTATCGTCATTAGAACGACAAAATTGAAATGTACCTACTATATTCTAAGTGTCATTTAGATCCATCAGATCAAGGCTTAGATGCCAATATTGTTTTATCCATGTGAAGATAAAAGCTTGTTAAGTGGTGCTTGAAAATAAAAATTATGATAAAGTCATAGTCTAGAATATTTTGCTCTTTTTTCTGATATGCGATAAGCAACATTCATTGGTGAATAAATCGGAAGTATCTATTTCATTTTTGAATTCTTTTCACAGGAATTACACCATTGCACTTCGTTTTTTGAAATTTTGCAGAGTTGAGTTTAATCCAGTGAAATATCTTTGTTTGTCATTTCCTTAACGATTTTATGATTTACCATTTCGATTAACCTGATTGAACTTTCGTATCTGCATCGCCTGATCCAGACTGTTCGATAAGAAACTAATACTCGGAGGCAGCTTAACAACCTGTATCTAAGTTACTTGAATAACAATCTGCAGATATTTTTGTTTTTTACATAATTTTCTTTTCGTTGTTGAAGAAGGTCTCTTACCATCAACCTCTTGTTACCTACTATTCTGTAAATACCTGCATTTTCTCCCCCCAAACGTCATCCGTTTTCAACCTAAGCAGCGAAAGTTCGTACATATAAAGGGATATCCACCGGGACCGTCCGTTAAAAACTTTTTGAGTTCCAATTACAATATCAAGCTGAAATTTTATACGCGGCCATAACTAGCGATTTCCAATTGAAGTGAAATATTTTCGAAGCGATACCATTTCCGGTTATACCGAAAGTGGGTCATCACTTTGTTATTTCAAATAGCAATTTACCTTTTTCATTATACATCTAGAACTGACATTTGAGCAAGGCATAAAATACCCAAGTTGTTGGCACTTTAACAATTTTTGTTATAAACTTAATTTTTTCAAATAGCGCGTGCCAATTTTTATATCGTCATCAGATAAAGCGTCAAATTTCAGATGGAATTGTTTCAGCTTGTACTATACCCTTCTCGTATTGTTCCGAAATAAATTGGGCATATATTGAATTTTGATGATTTTGCAAGAACTAACAGAGAATGCTTTGAAATATTCGAATCAAGTAGCTGAACTGGCCTCGCTCACCTGACAGGTGCCTAAAATTAATGTACTTGTCACTTCGTTCATTCAAATTTGATATTTCAACAAGAACTGTCGTTATTTCATATTGAAAATATCCAAAAAAATAGAACACATTTAGAATAAAACCACTGGTTATTCAAACGAAAAGATATTTAATCTTTTTTTAATTCATTTTAGAATGTCAAAAAGTAGTGGGTAGAAATTGCAGGCAATTCAATAACCAATTTCAAAATTCACCGTCTATGAGTAGAATAAAATTGCGAAGCATAAGAAGCAATTTTCCAAAATTCGAATGAATGAAAATTGTAGGAACTAAGCAAAAACCAATCATCGAAGATAATTACATTAATACGAATAAATGATAGCAAACATCATAGGAGAAAACTATTTTACGATCTGAATAAATGTTCAATATCGGCCCCATTTTACTCGGTACACTTCACAGCTCGTATAAGAACATGATAAGTTGCCCCCCTAGTTTCTCAGGATCAATATTACGAAAAGCATTATGAATGCGCTCTAGTAACTCTTCTTTACTTCTTACAGGAATAAGATACACTTCACTATAGATTTTGCGCTATAAATAAAAATCAAGGGGCGTCAGGTCCGGAGAACGCGGAGGCCATAAATTTGGTCCTCGATTACCCCACCATCTATCCTCGAACATTTCTGTTAGCTGCCGATCTACAGCTCGTGTTTTATGTGCTGGTGCAAGATCCATTTGATAATAGCAATCCCTCAGAATGTTAAGGGGTAATCCATCTAAAAAATTTGCTAATGTTCCTCTCAAAATTTCCAGGTATCTTTGTCCATTAAGATTTTCCTCATAAATGTGATGAGCCAACAAATCATTCATTAAAATGGCAAAAACGTTCACGCTGAATTCATTTTGGAAATCAATGACCTCAATGAAAGGTGGATTTTCTGTGGCCCAAAACTGTCGATTTCTCCTGTTGGTTATTCCACTTTCATCGAACTTGGCTTCATCAGACCATATCATTTTTTGCAGAATTGTCTAATTTCCTTGAAGCCGAATTCATAAATTATTACAGAAATTTAGCCGCTTGGGAAGGTCAGTTGGTTTCAAATGTTGTAGTCTGATAAAAAAATACGGGTGCATGAAATGTTTCCTAAGGATCCTTTGAATGGAAGTATAACTCAATCCAATATCCATTGATGCTGACTTAATGGACGTATGTGGATTAGCACGAAAATACGCTAGCGTATTAATTTGATTGTGGTCGTCCTCGAGAATAGGTTTTCTTCTAGTTTCCATGTATTTTGTTCTTCCAAATTGCAGAAAATTGCTCCTAATCCTTCGAAATTTTGGTTTACTCATGGGCGCCAAATTTGGAAATTGGTTATTGGATTTCCTGCAAGTTCTATCCACCACTTTTGTCATTTGCCATGAATTTGAATAATCAGTGGTTTTATTCCAAATGTGTTGTATTTTTGGATATTTTCAATCTGAAATAACGGCAATTCTTGTTGAAATATCAAATTCGAATGAACGAAGTGACAAGTACATTAATTTTAGGCACCTGTTAGGCGAGCGTAGTCAGTTCAGCTACTTGATTCAAATATTTCAAAGCCTACTCTTTTAGTTCTTGCAAAATCATCAAAATTCAATAGATTCCCAAAATATTTCAGAACTATAAGAGATGGGATTAGTACATGCTGATACAATTCCATCTGAAATTTGACGCTTCATCTGATGGCGATTTGAATATTGGCACGTGCCATTTGAAAAAATTGAGTTATTGCTGTTTGAAAGAGGTTAAATTGAAAAAATCATACAAAACAATAAGTAAACATTTGACATGTGTAGACTGCTTAAAAAATTCCTTTATTCTTCTTCTATACTCTCAAGCAAAAATTGTGTTTGTAGTGCAAAAGATCTACGAGGTTCAAATTTTTTAAATGTTCCTCAAAAATCGAGTTTATAACAAAAATAATTAAATCTGTCAAAAGTTTGGACAGATAAGTGCCAACAACTTGGGTATTTTATGCCTTGCTCAAATGTCAGTTCTAGATGTATAATGAAAAAGGTAAATTGCTATTTGAAATAACAAAAAGATGACCCACTTTCGGTATAACCGGAAATGGTATCGCTTCGAAAATATTTCACTTCAATTGGAAATCGCTAGTTATGGCCGCGTATAAAATTTCAGCTTGATATTGTAATTGGAACTCAAAAAGTTTTTAACGGACGGTCCCGGTGGATATCCCTTTATATGTACGAACTTTCGCTGCTTAGGTTGAGAACGGATGACGTTTGGGGGGAGAAAATGCAGGTATTTACAGAATAGTAGGTAACAAGAGGTTGATGGTAAGAGACCTTCTTCAACAACGAAAAAGAAAATTATGTAAAAAAACAAAAATATCTGCAGATTGTTATTCAAGTAACTTAGATACAGGTTGTTAAGCTGCCTCCGAGTATTAGTTTCTCATCGAACAGTCTGGATCAGGCGATGCAGATACGAAAGTTCAGTCAGGTTAATCGAAATGGTAAATCATAAAATCGTTAAGGAAATGACAAACAAAGATATTTCACTGGATTAAACTCAACTCTGCAAAATTTCAAAAAACGAAGTGCAATGGTATAATTCCTGTGAAAAGAATTCAAAAATGAAATAGATACTTCCGATTTATTCACCAATGAATGTTGCTTATCGCATATCAGAAAAAAGAGCAAAATATTCTAGACTATGACTTTATCATAATCTTTATTTTCAAGCACCACTTAACAAGCTTTTATCTTCACATGGATAAAACAATATTGGCATCTAAGCCTTGATCTGATGGATCTAAATGACACTTAGAATATAGTAGGTACATTTCAATTTTGTCGTTCTAATGACGATAATCTTAAATATTCAGTTTTACATGGAACTTATAGTTACTCCTGATCGTCTCAAAACGCCATCCTGGGCCACTTGTATTTTTCTGGTACGTCCTCCTTGCAGTCTCCTAGTGCGTTCTCCAGAGGATTCGGGTGGTTGTGAATGAAGTCGACTATGCCGGTACCTCATGATACCGATGTCTCTGGGAGTTGCGAACATACCATGGGGCGTCAACGGCCATCCTAAGTGTTTGATTCTGAACGACTTGGAGCTTCCGGATATGACATGCAGCTGTATATTCCTCGACTGTTAACACATATATCATCATGGGCCTCATGACGTTCTTGTAGAGCTTCAGGTTGTTCGCTGCACTTAGATTCCTCCGTCTGTTTATCAGGGGATAGAGAAAAATTTTGGCTGCCTTCGCCTTGCTTGTGCAGTCTTCCAAATCTGGACGCGATTTCAGCCGTCGGTCGAGTATAACTCCTATGAATTTCGCCTTGATGACCAAAATGATAGGTTGGCTGTTCATTGTAATCTGTTCCTCGAGACTTTGTCTTCTTCGGGAAAGATAAAGGGCTGAATTCTTCTCCAGGTAGATGGCGATCAGCCACTAAGTGAGCCATACTTCCAATTATTCTACGGCCTCTTGTAGTCTAGTTATTAAGGGGGGGGCGTTCGATCTGGTGATTCTGACCGTGTAATCTGCGTAGAGCGCTGAGCTCGTATTGGGGGTCTTTGGGACGTCCAAGGTGTAGATGTTTGAAGGCAATGGGCCAGTAGTGATCCTTGTGGTACTCTTGCTTCCACCCTTTCGGTGAAAGAGTGGATATCTCTTAAATGGACCGCGAAAGGACTGTTCCTCAGGTATGACTGGACCAAGCGAACCAGGGCAGGTGAGAAGTTCATCCGCAACATCTTGAAAAGGAGATCTCCGTGGCAGATCCTATCGAACATCTTCGTGCTGCCAAATGTTTGTTTTTTTCTGAAGCCATCACTGATGAATTCAATCACTCGGAGAAGTGACTGTTCGGTGGAGTGGCTTTTCCTAAGGCCAAATTGCTCATCTGGTATGATTTCATGGGCCTCCACGTGGTGTTTCAAACGTCGAAGGAAGATCCCCTCCACCGTCTTGCCGATCGTTGAGAGGAGACTGATGGGCCTGTTATGTTGCGAAAAGAAAGTAGACTTACCTGGTTTCCTGATGACAGTCACATCTGCTGTTCTCCATTTCTCAGCAAAGTGTTGGAGCCGCAGACTCGCGTTTGCGCGATTTACGCCAGCTGTCCAAAAGCTTGCTGAGGAAGGTTTTCTGTGAAAGCAGCCCAGCATGTTATCCTAGACTTTCGCGTTATTTCCTCGTTTGACAGGAAACCTAAAAAGAATGAAACAGGGTTATGATCTGATGTTAGATCATTAACTGCGGTCAGATTATATGGAATGATACTCCTTTCATAACCGCGATATCTAATACATCACCAATTCTTCGTTGTTGTGATGAGTTGGTTCTGGTTAAGATCTACCATCAGGTTTTCTTCATCAGCGTAGTTCATCAGGATGTTTTCATTTGGATTGCTCGTTCTGCTGTTCCAGTATGGATTCTTGCACTTGAGGTCGCCAGCTGCAATAATTGAAATGTCAGCCTCGAACAGTTTATCCATGTCTGATTACAGCTAAGGTCGCTTGGGGCCTTATACACTGAGATTTGTCGCAGGGTTCCTATGGAAGCAATTTGAATCTCCTCTGCTGTTTGCTTCTTCTTACTTCAAGTTTTCAATTTAGGCAACGTTGTGTTTCAGGTTAGAACTGACGTATATGGCAGCTCCTGGTCCTCTTCGGTCCTTTCTGTCATTTATGTACATAGTGTCGTTTGCAATGATTGCTGAGATGACGTCCAGGTCTAGCCTCCCAGCGAATTTCTGAAGTTCTTGTTTCTTCTGTTTGACTCCATTTGCATACCAGTATGCGACTTGTAAGGAACATAGGTTTATTGTTTGTATAACTATAGTTCACTTACGATTTGAAGAGAGCCATCATTTCTGGTAGGAAACCTAGACAGAACACCATCATTTCCATTAGCCACTTGCACTTGATAAGTGCGTCCACTACCTTCTTCAGCACTTCAGCTATCTTATCTATGTTGATTCTGGCTAGGAATGCCAGGATCTGGGCCATTAGCTCCGTCTTATTATCCTCTTGGGATGGTTTTTCACGAGTTTTCTGTGGCTTGGGCTTGGCTTGGTTGGTGACTAGTACAGGTGCTTTTATTGCAGTCTGTGTCGATATCGGGGGTGTCAAGGTCACACTGTAGTAGCTTTTTCCTGTGAGCAGGGGCAGCAGGTTCGGTCGTGGAACTACTGTCTCGGGATATTGGTCTTGGTAAAGGTTTGCTTGCAACTCTTGGGAAGACTGGGCATTCTCTGTAACTCGCTGGATGTGGGCCAGCGCACTTCGCACATTTTGCTGGCTCGTCTTAGGGCCTCGTGTTGTTGCAAAATTTTTTAACCAAATTCATTCTGAACATTACGTTCACCATAACTGCGTATCAGAATTAATATCAAAATTTAGTAGGATGGGTTAAGTAATCGAACAAAATAGTCGACCATTATTTTCCCCGTTTTCTATTATCTTGAAAATAGCTGAAATATTCAATTAATGAGTCAAAAAATAATTTTTGATTGAAGTTTGTCAAAATTATCTTTGTCAAACGTCAATGTAAAGAGGCATTAAGGAGCTTCGAAATGAAGATCGCTCGACTTATTTGGCTCATTTAATTTTGACTGATTGAAACGCCTCCTTAGGGAAAGGCTCGTCAAATCCGCAGGTATTCTTCAAAATATGTCTCCTCAACAAAATTGATATTTTCCAATCATTAAGATTGAGAAATGTACAGTGCAACTCGTTAGGAACTGAACACCCTGAATGTAATAAATGGAGATAGATAAGCATGCAACCTGTGTGAGTGAGAAAAACATTTGAGAAAGATATATAATTGATTTCAAGTTGGTCAGAAATTTAAAGCAAACAATCGCATCTAGAATACAAGTATTTTTGCTAATCGATTATACAAGAAAAGGTTTCTTCTAATAATAAATATTCGATTTCATAGCTGTTCATTTAATCAAATTACTGCTATGAGGTCATTTAAATTAATGCTAAAATGATAACCACATTCGATCTTCGGAAATTTAAATGGAAACTCAAATTGGAACAAACGATAAATATTCATAATTTCGCAATTGTAATTATTCAAAAATACACATTTTCACTTTCATATCGAAAGAGATTTATTCGTCATGAATCTCTCTGCACAGTATTACACTGAAGTACAAACTTCAAGTTCAGTTTGCGATTTACTCGCCAATTTAATCTGAGTATCACATATAAGATATTCAATGACTCTTCGAATTTGCATTGAGACAAATGAGACGAATAACAATGATAAAACGTATATATTGTCACCTGAAATTAAACCAAGGCAATAAGGTTTTACATTCCTGCACTATATACGATCCTATCAATTTTACACCTCTGCAATCCGTGCAACTAGCATTACTCCCTATGCCGATATATTGATGCAAATATGCAGTCGCAATTACCACATTTCTATTCACTTGAATGACCTGAGAACATAGAATGTTTTTGTCAAATATTCGCTCGATGTACGATAGGGAAAACAATGAAGTGACAACTGAAATCTTCCATAACGTACGTTTTTCAGCAGATCGAAAATAGTACTGGACTAGTTTACGACTGACACACACACACACACACACGATTTGAGATTCTCAAAATATAATTAAAAAAATATGAAATACATATGCTTCGGATTCTGTCCCATTTCCAATACCGAGGGAAAATTGAAATATTGAAATTACCTTTTACCTATGAAACATAGAAGTGAGGGAAGTGGAGACAAATGGAAATCAAGCTGGTCGATTGATTCTGAAACTCGAATTTGGGTTTTTGTGAAATCTTTGAAATGAGGACGAATTAGTTTTATGTGCTATCAGTTAAATTTTATAAGAAGCTGAGGTATGTTAAATTCTATAAAAGAGTTTACCAACATTTTCCAAATAAGTTCACCTCTTTCTCCTCTTATGAGCGAAATCTTCATTACCAATCTTGAAAATTAACTATTCTCTTCATTTAGTATGTTTATTAAAATCGTCTTTTCTGGACGCAATATGTAGATGATATATTAAGTATTTGAATAGGTATAGATAGACAGGAAAATCTATTTTATGAAACTATTAAATTAATTTTACTATACGATTCAATTAGCTTTGGAGATTGAAAATATGCATTATTAAACTCTTAACTCATTTAATATTCGAATCATCAAAGATGATAATTATCTAGAATTTGATAATTATCGGAAAACAACGTTCACTGATAACTTGAGCCATAATTGTAGTTACCATTCGGGAAAATATGAAAATCTCGTGTCATACATTTATGCTTTGTTTCCTTTTACAAAAACATTCTGAAAAATAAATTATAATTTCGAAAATATAAGCGTCAAATGGCTGGTATGACAATCTTATCACAGACAAATTAATAGCAAAAAATAACACAAATTTTAAGTATTATTGATTCATCCCACCTTTCAGGTTCACGAAACAATAATTGTTGAGGATCGCAGGAGTATCACAACTTAACCGTTGATTTCCTCTTAAAGCGAATTGAATTGTTTTGTTTTATATTAATAATATTGCACTTGATTTATTTGAGTAATGGTTGTTTTAATTAAAGTTGAAGCACTGCTGTACTAACTTAATTTATTTTGTTTAGATTTTACACGTTTTATAATATCTTAAAAATGATTCTGTCTGGTCTGGTATACACACACATCTATAATGTCTTCCTGAAACTAACTAAGGTTGGACTTATCATTTAGGTAGGGATGCACACGTTTCATTGGTTTGAAAAATAAGAATAACAATATTTCAGAAATATTGCAAACAAATATCAAAAATGTGGTACTACGTAACTGGGCAAACCCTAGACTAATAAACCTCTTCCGGCTTATTGTACCAAGCTGTTAAAGGGACATTCATTGCATCCCAATGGTGATAAAATAATAAATTTTATGATGGTATTTGAAATAAAAATTATGAATTGGGAAATTATCCTCTTGTCATCCCAGCTTAGTAGAGCTTATGTTAATATTTACAATTTGTTTCATTTCTTAAATCTTAGAATATATATACAGGTTCTTTACATACTGCCGCCTTTGAAATACCGTAGGTATTCAACAGATACTACTGGGGCTTGTGTTTCAACTAGTCTCTAGGGGTAACACACAAACTTTGTTCACGGATCGTTTAAAAATATTGCCATTTGCTAACTTCACTGACACTATACGTACTGCTTCATCATTTCCTTTGTGAGTTTCCACGACTCTGCCTAGCTGCCAATGTAGGGGTGCCAAGTTATCTTCCTTCATGACTACCATATCCCCAACTTTAATATTGTGTGATGAAATCTTCCATTTGGTTCTTACTTGAAGTTCGGAGATATATTCCTTATGCCAACGTTCCCAGAAATGTTGGGTGAGCTTCTGAATTCTTTGGAATTTTGACAACCGGTTCTCAAAAACTTCCTTCAGGTTTACGTCAGGCAAGGCCGTTAATGATCTACCTATTAGAAGGTGAGCAGGTGTCAAAGGATTAGGATGATAAAGGTGAGAGAGGACGGGAATTCAAAATTGCTTCGATTTGTGCCAACAATGTGTACAATTCTTCATATGTTACTAACGCATTTCCCAATATCCGTTTTAAATGTGATTTCACCGATTTTATTCCAGCTTCCCAGAGTCCGCCAAAATGAGGACTTCTAGGTGGGATATTATGCCAGGTTATATTATTCTTTATTAATTCGGAGGCGATTTTATTATTGAAATCATTGGAATTAATGATGCTATTTAATTGATTTTTGCTCCAATAAAGTTCGTCCCATTATCTGAATAAACATTTAGGGCTTACCCTCCGAGAAGTAAATCTTCTGAAAGCCGCTATAAATGTTTCTGTACTCAGATCGGTGACTAATTCGATATGAATAGCCTTTGTCGAGAAACATATGAATAAACATATATAAGATTTTAAACTTTTGCGAATTTTCCTTTACGATCCTTTATCAAAATGGGACCGCCATAGTCTATACCAACATTATTGAATGGAAGATCTATACTTATACGTGATTTTGGTAATGAACCCATTAAGAAATTGGAAGGTGTGGGATTAGTTTTAAAACAATGAACGCAATTTCGTGTGACGTTTCTAGCTAGGTTTCTTCCTGCTATAGGCCAAAATTTTTCCCTTAATGAAGAAAGTAGATGGTTAGGACCGCAATGCATTAATCTTATATGTTCAGTTCGCATAATTAATTTAGTCAAAAAATGATTTGAAGGTAATATTACTGGATGTTTTTTATTATACTTGAATTCTGAATTATGCAACCTACCGCCAACTCTAATTATTCCATCATCGTCAATGAAAGGATTCAGCATTAGTAAATTACTTTGCTTATTAATTGGTTTTTCAAGCTTTAAATTTGTAATTTCGGATTTATATGTGTTTGCCTGAACGAGTTTGATGATGTGTAATAATGCCATGTCTAATTCCTGTGCAGTGAATTTATCAGTCTTACGTTCAGCCCTAATTACTTTCATATTATTGATTGCGCGTAAACAATTAGCAAACACTTTTTTAAGTGTGTATAGGTTTGAGAATTTTTCAATAAATTTATCAATTTCATTATCCTTTTTCACGCAATTAGCATTAGCAACTGTTTTTAATTCTAAGTCTGCAGGAATCGGCTTAAATGAATTTATGGGCCAGTCAGAATTACTATTAGATAGCCATGATGGACCACTAAACCACAAATTGGAATCAATAATTGCATTACAATTAACACCGCGAGATATTAAATCGGCAGGATTGTCTTTAGATGAAACATGATGCCATTTAATTGGGTCTGTTGTTGTTTTTATCTCCGCGATACGATTTGAGACAAAGGTTTTATATTTATTACAATCTGAATTTATCCAAGATAAGACAATTGACGAATCGGACCAAAAATATGTTTCTTTTATATCAACTCGTAATGAATTGATAACAGCTGTGTACAAATGAACTAAAAGAACTGCACCACACAGCTCCAATCTTGGAATGGTTATCTTTTAATAGGTGCAACCCTGGATTTAGCACACAATAAATGAGAATTTATATTCTGATATTGGTCTATTGATCGTAAGTAAATGCATGCTCCATATGCCGACTCGGAGGCATCCGAAAATCCATGAAGTTCTATAGTAAAATTAGGAGAGTCATGTAATACAAATCTAGGTATACTAATTTTAGTTAGTGATTGTAAATTATCTTTAAATTGTAACCATTTTTGTTGAATATCCACTGGAATATAATCATCCCATGATAAATTATTTTGCCATAATTTTTGCATAAGAAGCTTTCCTGTTATGGTTACAGGACCTAATAAGCCTAGAGGGTCAAAAATTTGTGAGATTAAGGAAAGAATTGTCCGTTTAGTAATCTTAGAGGTGTTTTTGAATTCGGACGAATATTGTATGGTGTCATCAATTGAATTCCAATAAATGCCCAGTGTTTTAGTTTGATTATCAGCAGAAAATGTATGATTAGTATTAGTCGGGATATCATTTATTAGGGACGTTAAATTAGTATTATTAGACATCAATTTGCGAAGATGAAAACCACTAGCATTAAATATACTATTAATTGATTCAAAATGGTAAATAGCTCGCGTTCATTTGATGCCCTGTAATTAGGTCGTCTACATAGAAATCTTGTGCAATAATGTTGGATAGTTTCGGATTATTGAATTCGTTTTCGATGGATAACTGCTTTATACATCTACTAGCCAAGAATGGAGCTGAAGCCGTACCTTGTGTAACTGTATTCAATTCGTAAGTAGCTAAAGGTAAGCTTGCGTTCGGACGCCACAGAATACGTTGATATTTTCTTTGTGATTCATCAATTAATATTTGCCTGAACATTTGTTCAATGTCTCCAGTAAGTACAAATTTATGTTGTCTAAACCGGAGTAAAATTGAAAATAACTCACCCTGTATAGGTGGTCCAACTAATTGCACATCGTTTAATGATAAATTATTTTTTGATTTAGCTGAGCCATCGTAAACCACGCGCAATTTGGGAGTAAGACTGGATTCTTTGAGAACGCCATGATGTGGTAAATAATATCCTGTGGCGGATGCTTTGTGTTCACTAATTTTAGTCATATGACCCAATTTTTCATAGTCTTCCATAAATTTTAAATATTCATCTCTTTTAAAATTATTTGTATTTAATGATCTTTCTAAATTATAAAAACGTTTTAGTGCTAATTCTTTACAGTTACCTAATTTTGACAAATTTTCATTGAAAGGAATTTGAACAACAAATCTACCGTTGCCATTTCGTTTGGTAGTATTCACAAATAGATTTTCACATTTCTGTTCATCTTTTGTGTATAAAATATTTTCATTACTAATATTTTCCAACTCCCAAAATTTTGATTGATTCAGATTCAGAGTATCGCATACTTGATTAGTACACGCATTATTTATAAATTTTGTATTGTTCTTAATTGACTCAATTTTTGAATTACCCGCAATGATCCAACCAAATTTAGTGTTCTGTAATGTAGGTAAATTGTCACCAAGTTTAATTTGACCTGTAATTAACAGATCCCAAAACGTAGCAGATCCAATAAGTAAATTTATTTCTGAAGATGTATTAAATGTCGGATCGGCTAAACAAATATCGGATGGAATATTTAATTGAAGGGGATTGAATGAATAAGTTGGTAAATTTTCTGTGATTCTAGGTATTACTAAACAAGACATCATAATGGAAAAATTGTTGTTAATAGAAAAGAGCGTTACTTCCGTTTTAGACTCAATGTTTGATGTAACACCGTTTACACCTACAATTGTGGCATTTACCTTAAATTTATTCAAATTTAGTTCATTGCATAAGGATTGGGTAATGAAATTTGACTGAGACCCCGAGTCAAGAAGTGCTCGCGCCCTAATAAATTGACCATGTTTATTTTTGATTTGAACTGTAATTGTAGAAAGAAGAATTTGATTATTCACAAAATTAATTTGGCATGAATTTGTTGTGGATTGATTTTCTATATTACAAGCGCTAGTACTAGGGTATTGATTAATAGTACCATTTGATGGTTGAATATGATTATTAGATTTATTCATGGATTCTGAAATACTACTTGTATAGAAGTCATCATTATGTAGAAGTGTATGATGTCTTTTATTACATTTTTACAAGTTGATTTCGACTTACATTCTTTGATAGAATGGTTTGCTCTCAGACAATTACTACAAAGCTTACGTTTTTGATTTCATTATATCTTTGATTTATTGGAATTTTAATTAAGTCTGGGCAAGTAGAAGTTGGATGATTAATTTTACAAAATGTACATTGTATTTGAGTGTTAATTGACGTATAACATTGATTTGCCTTAGATTGAAAATATGGCTTGTTTGCATTGTTAATATGTTTATTATTTACTGGCTTGTAGATAGGTTTAGAAATATCTAAGGTTACCAAAACGTTGAATTTATTTTCTAAAAAGTTGAAAAATGAAGAAAGTGAAAATGATTTATCTCTACCACGAATTGTTTCTAAATCGCGTCGAGTACGCTGATCTAATTTAATAACTAAAATATGCATTATTATTCTGTCCCAATAATCTACGGGTTCTTGCAAGGACTTTAATGAACGTAAATGTTTGATACTTTCATCATGAATTAATTTGATTCCCTTTGCGCATTCCCTGCTGAGTGAAGGAATATCTAAAATCGCCTGTATATGTTTGGAAATGATTTGGATTTCATTATCATAGCGTTTGCAAAGAATTTCCCATGCATTATCGTAATGTATAGATGCAATTTCAATATTTTGAATGACTTCAGCGGCTTCACCTTTAATACAGGAACGTAAGTAGTGAAATTTTTGAATATTACTAATGCTATTTGATTCGTGAATTAATGACTTATATGTATCTCGAAACTCTAACCATTTATCGTACGTTCCATCAAAACTAGGAAGAGGCATAGATGGCAATTGAATGAAAGCAGTTTTATTTTCTGAACCAGAATTTCTAGCATTTATAATTAATTTTGCCTTTTTAATAGTGGAATAATAATCAATCTCAAATTTTTCTAAATCAAACATTAATTCTTCAGGAATAGGTGTTTCTTCTTGATCATAAATTTCTGTTGATTTGATAATGAGAGTATTAAATTCTGATAGAAGTGGCTTTATTCCGTCGAGACGATTTTCAGTATCGACGAAACTACCTGCCGTAATTTTGCCATCAAGACTATCAAGAAAGGTATTGAATCGCGTTAATTTAGCTTTAAGGTAGCCCCTTTTTGTAGATAAGGATTTAATTGTTTCAGACATATTAACACAAATGAAGCAATAATAAACAATTGAAATAGGAAATTAATAAGGACGGCTTGAATAGGAACTCACCAAATTAGAGTAGTTTTCTTCGCTTCTTTTGTTCTCAGCCTGTAGTATTGTTTTGATTAGATTGAAGTTTTCTTCTGCACTCGTTTTTCAGAATCCGGCTCGAAGGACCATGTTGAGGATCGCAGGAGTATCACAACTTAACCGTTGATTTCCTCTTAAAGCGAGTTGAATTGTTTTGTTTTATATTAATAATATTGCACTTGATTTATTTGAGTAATGGTTGTTTTAATTAAAGTTGAAGCACTGCTGTACTAACTTAATTTATTTTGTTTAGATTTTACACGTTTTATAATATCTTAAAAATGATTTTGTCTGGTCTGGTATACACACACATCTATAATGTCTTCCTGAAACTAACTAAGGTTGGACTTATCATTTAGGTAGGGATGCACACGTTTCATTGGTTTGAAAAATAAGAATAACAATATTTCAGAAATATTGCAAACAAATATCAAAAATGTGGTACTACGTAACTGGGCAAACCCTAGAGTAATAAACCTCTTCCGGCTTATTGTACCAAGCTGTTAAAGGGACATTCATTGCATCCCTATGGTGATAAATTAATAAATTTTATGATTGTATTTGAAATAAAATTATGAATTGGGAAATTATCCACTGGTCATCCCAGCTTAGTAGAGCTTATGTTAATATTTACAATTTGTTTCATTTCTCAAATCTTAGAATATATATACAGGTTCTTTACAATAATATTTTACAGAAATAATCAGATCGCACAAAAAAATAACTGCAGTGATGCAAATACATGTAACGTGATGTTCGATATCATAGATCGACGAAGCTATTCTAAATGAAATGTATTGAAATTTTTCGGCATATCTTATATGATTTTGTGCTATACCCGTATCACATTCAAAGGCTGCAGGCCCGCTGCCACACGGAGTTTCCTTTAGAAAACTAATGCTTCTGATGGTACCTCAATAGGCTAGCAGAAAATCCTATTTCTACCGACTAGGCCAATTTTTCGAATAATTCCACTGAACATTTTTTCGCAACCATCTTTTTGCCAAATATCAAAATCTAACATTATGGGCAATTCGTAAATTTCTACAACTAATTTTGTTGATCTCTTTTTTATTCATTCGAATAAATTAATAAAAAAACTCTAGAGAACATTGGTTTGAAATATATTTCTTAGTTGATGCAATTTCTGTACACGAATTGACTTCACTATTTGAAAATTTATCTCCTACATATCGAATTCATGATGGCGATCGCCATTTTTTCTAATTTGGCTCAGTGTTATTTGACTAAAGTGTATAAAAATGAATTAATACGAGGAGGTGAACCTCATACAAAGTACCCCAGGTCCTTTAAACTAAATAAGCTAGATTTCTTCAAATGGAGGCATCTTCATTCTTTTGTGTATATATGAATAACGTGAATGAACAGTGACTTCGAATAAGAAAAAGATTAGGAATCGAAAGAAGTACTCCTAGCGTCTTTGAAAAAGCACGAAAATATTGGAAAAAAAGATCGAGTGTATAAGGTTTGTAGGATCCAAATAATAATAAATTTTGAAAAGTGCGTTAATGAAATTTATATTTTGCTGCCTTGTTTCTAATTCGAGGTTAGATGTTTCAGATATTGCAGCAGGTGTAGAAAAAAACTAGGGAAATATCGAAGTTTCAACATCTTGTATAGCCGTAGCGATACGTTCACGGACCTGAGTTTATTTGGAACTTAAGTCGTCAATTCGTCAAATAATAAGTACAATCCAGTCGTTCCATTAGTATATATATTATATTATTATATTTATTATTATTATATATATATATTAGTGATATTCAGGAATATCTTGTATACGACAAAAATGTTATTAGAGAAAATCTTTCGATCTCAGGATAATACTTCGAATAGTATCCAGAAATAAAAGAAAATAACAATATTCATAGAATTTTCAAAATTTTATATGCATGGGCTTTTAAGTAATGAAAAATTTATTACGAATTATTTGAGTTATATCAACTGTACTGGGTGTTCCATGAGAAAACCCCAAGCTAAAGCTCCTACAATTTTTGATAGATTTCAATAAAATCAAAACCAACTTACATCTTCTAACAGCCTAAATTAATTTCATTAGGACTTTTCAATTTTCGCAACATATTTTTGATTATCGGTAATTAATATTAATTTAATAACTTTTAATAATTTAAATGTTACTAATTCATTGATATAATATTAATGTATATATATATATATATATATATATATATATATATATATATATATATATATATATATATATATATATATATATATATATATAGGGGTTTTACCCCGACGAGTTGCCCATATATCTGTTCATGCAATCAAACTGATTTCATGAAAAATATAAATCCACCACGCGGTAATTAATACCATTGCCAGGCAATGATTATAATCAAAACATATCCTGGAGTAATTATATATTAGGATAACGTTAAATGTTATGAGAATATATCAATCTACCAGAATATATACATACTATAGCATCATCAGACAATGATATCAATGTACCAACGAGTAGTGTCAGAGGCTTTCTCCCCGGAAAAATCCAGTGTACGGACCTTATTCAAGTAACACTGAATGTTACTCATTAATAGTTTCCTTTGTGTGAAGTGGTGAACGATCGAATAGAATACTGCTCTGAATATAAATATGACAAATTTGTCAGTTAATTATATTACATTTATATAAACAAATAAATAGAATATGAAATGAGATTCTGAGCAGTATAAACTAAAGAGAAAACCTATGACTCTACCTCATTATTATTTTCGGAAAGAAACCTACGAAGAATATTACAAGATTTGATGACTGTTATCTTTTGTAACTGTTCAAATAAATTTTCCTTCAGACCCAAAATCTCAATACTTTTGTGAAGATTTCTAGGAATAACGCCTGTTGTAGAAATAATAATCGGTAGAATAAATATTTTCTTCATTTTCCACATTTTTTAATCTCGTCGCCAAGCATCATATATTTAGAAATTTTTCATTGTATTTATTTTGTATATTATGTGTGTCGGGTATAGCAATATCAATTATATATGTTATTTGATTCTGTTTATCAGTAAGAATGATATCTGGTCTATTGTGTTTTACAGCTCTGTTGCACAAAATTGTTTTATCAAAATAAAGTTTATATTTGTCATTTTCACAAATAATCTCAGGTTCATATTTTTGAAATTTTTTCTTTTGGGAATTAGGTCATGTTTAATTCCTAGATTGAAGTGAATAATATTAGCGACGGCATTATGTCTTTCTAAATAATCTGTTGAAGCAAGGACTGAGCAAGATGATAATATATGAAAACTGTTTCTGAAGAACAGAAACATCTACGGCAAGAATCATCTATATTTTGTTTGATGATGTGTTTTCTATAATTCCTTGTGAAAACAACCTGGTCCTGGATCGCATTTGCCAAGCCTTCTGTTTCTGCAAACAATTCTCCAGATACTAACCATTTATTCGATGCAATTTCATCAATATAATCATTTTCAATTCTTTAGGTGCTTTCCGTGTAATTCCTTCTGCATCCAACTTTCTCTTTTAGAATTATCATCAAATATATCAAAATCTACCTTTTGCATTGTCAAGTTCAGAGGTGTAAGATTATAATCTGAAGCAACAACAATATCATGTAATTTAGACGTTCTCTGTTTATCATGAAAATGGGAACGTAGATGAAAAATCTGTTTACTATGAAGATTATTCAAATCAATTAATCCACGACCTCCAAGATGTCTAGGTAGTGTAACTCTCTGAACAGCTGACTTTGGGTGGTGCTTATGATATTTACAGAGCTTTTTCCTCGTTTGACATTGTAACTCGTTTAGATCAGTTTTAGAACATTTAATAATTCCAAAAGAAGATGTAAGAATAGGAACAGCATAGGAGTTGATAGCTCTGAAAAGGTTTTTACTAGTTAAATAACTCTTGATGATAATTCTAAGTCTTTTGTAATATGAACTTCTAATATTTTCTTTAGTGCTGCTATGGTTAATTGTCTTCTCTTGACAAAATCCAAGATATTTATATGAATCTCCTTGATGCATTGGCTCTATTTCGATATTGGAAATCTTTATATAATCAGAGGTGATCTTTCCTTTTCAATAGAAAGATTTTTACATTTTGGAAGCCCAAATTTCATATGAATATCATTGGAATAGTTGAAAGTAATCTCAAGTAGGCTTTTTAAATGAGATCTGGTTCCGGCATATAATTTAATATCATCTAAATAAATTAAGTGACTTAATTTGAATTCAGTTAATAAACTCTTTATTTTGAAGCCGAAACTAGTAGCATTTAATTCATGAGATAATGGATTGAGGCAAAGACAAAACCAAAGAGCACTTAAAGAATCACCTTGAAAAATGCCTCTTTTGATTGGAATTACTTCGGATTTTAACGATTGTTTTGAAATATTTAAATGAAGATTGGTTCTCCAATTTTTCATTACAAATTCAAGAAAATGACGAAGTGTCTTATCAATTTTATAAATTTCCAAAATTTCTTGAAGCCATGAATGGGGAGAACTATCGAAAGCCTTTTGGTAATCAATATATATATATATATATATATATATATATATATATATATATATATATATATATATATATATATATATATATATATATATATCAACAAGAGTCACTTAACTAGTAAAAACCTTTTCAGAGCTAACAACTCCTATGCAGCTCCTATTCTTACATCTTCTTTTGGAATTATTAAATGGTCTAAAACTGATCTAAATGAATTACAATGTCAAACGAGGAAATTGCTTTGTAAATATCATACGCACCACCCACAGTCAGCTGTTCAGAGAGTTACACGACCTAGACATCTTGGAGGTCGTGGATTAACAGATTTGAATGATATTCATAGTAAGCAGAATTTTCATCTACGTTTCCATTTTCATGATAAACAGAGAACGTCTAAATTACATGATATTGTTGTTGCTTCAGATTATAATCTTACACCTCTAAACTTGACAATGCAAAAGGTAGATTTTGGTATATTTGATGATAATTCTAAAAGAGAAAGTTGGATGCAGAAGGAATTACACGGAAAGCACCCTAAAGAATTGAAAAATGATTATATTGATGAAATCGCATCGAAAAAATGGTTAGTATCTGGAGAATTGTTTGCTGAAACAGAAGGCTTGGCAATTGCGATCCAGGATCAGGTTGTTTTCACAAGGAATTATAGAAAACACATCATCAAACAAAATATAGATTATTCTTGCCGTAGATGTGTCTGTTCTTCAGAAACAAATTTCCATATATTATCATTTTGCTCAGTCCTTGCTTCAATAGATTATTTAGAAAGACATAATGCCGTCGCTAATATTATTCATTTCAATCTAGGAATTGAACATGACTTAATTCCCAAAAGAAAAAATGTTACAAATATGAACCTGAGATTATTTGTGGAAATGACAAATATAAACTTTATTTTGATGAAACAATTCTTTGCAACAGAGCTGTAAAACACAATAGACCAGATATCATTCTTAATGATAAACAGAATCAAATAACATATATAATTGATATTGCTATACCTGAAACGCATAATATACAAAATAAATACAATGAAAAATTTCTAAATATATGATGCTTGGCGACGAGATTTAAAAAATGTGGAAAATGAAAAAATATTTATTCTACTGATTATTATTTCCACAACAGGTGTTATTCCTAGAAATCTTCACAAAAGTATTGAGATTTTGGGTCTGAAGAAAATTTGTTTGAACAGTTACAAAAGATAACAGTCATCAAATCTTGTAATATTCTTCGTAGGTTTCTTTCCGAAAAAATAATGAGGTAGAGTCATAGGTTTTCTATTTAGTTTATACTGCTCAGAATCTCAATCCATATTTTATTCATTTGTTTATATAAATGTAATATAATTAACTGACAATTTTGTCATATTTATATTCAGAGCAGTATTCTATTCGATCGTTCACCACTTCACACAAAGGAAACTATTAATGAGTAACATTCAGTGTTACTTGACTAAGGTCCGTACACTTAATTTTTCCGGGGAGAAAGCCTCTGACACTACTCGTTGGTACTTTGATATCATTCTCTGATGATGCTATAGTATGTATATATTCTGGTAGATTGATATATTCTCATTACATTTAACGTTATAATTCACTGCAGTTGAGCTCCTTTTTATATTTAATATTTCCAAGAATAATCTACCTTTTGTGAGATTTTCTTGTTCTTAAACTTTCAAATTCTTAGAATTTTTGGTGATGATCAACTAAAGCACAATAACGTTAGTTAATACGACAATCACTTTTATGTTGAGTTATTCGCTGTTTTACCCACTGTTGTGTTTGACCGATGTGACATCCATTACAACCTATACATGGTATCTTATCCACTACATTATACTTAAATTCTACAGATGTTTTGTCTTTAATTGGAGGGTATAAACTAGAACATTTGTTCGAGTTGTATCTTGCTACTTTTATTTCCGGATATCTCCTCCGTTATTTCAAATTCATATCAGTAATATTACCTACCATTGATTTTTTCTTGTATTTAACATCTATCAAGTCATCAATAGGTCCGTCAAACAAAAATGAGCTGTAAATGGCTTTTTTTAAGGAGTGCCTACGATATCGATTTTTCAAAAAAATATTAAATAGAATTTCAAACTTCCCTTCAAAAACCGATCACTGCAAATATAAGTTATCCTTTTTTTCATTCCGAGAACGGTAATCACTTTCTGATTTTTTGGATGGTTCGACTGATAGTTCATAAATCCTCCAGATGTTGTTGGTTTTTGATACCAGTCATGCAAAATTAATTTTTGTGTCTAAGAAGGGTAAATTGTTGTCAGTTTCAGTTTCCTCAGTGAATTGTATATGTTCATTAAAAGAATTAAAAATACTAACAGTCTCCACAGTAAAATCCTTCGGTACTGCACAGATGAAATCGTACAAAAATCTATAAATCAAGGGCAATTGAAATAATAAAATTGGAATAACGACATCTTATAAATGATATAGAACGGTTATGGCTAGAATAGGGCTAATTGGAGACCCATAGGGTTCAAAAAATTTATTCATAAAAATTATCATTGAAATTAAAATATGTGTTATTGAAAATGAACTTGATAAAAATTAAGAAACTTGCTTTTGCTGAGTTGGTATATGGTTCAATCAACTCCAACTTCATATCCAAAATATCATTGATCTACAGGTATATTAGCGAACAAAGATACCCAATCTAAAGAGATCAATACAAAGTTCTTAGGTAGTCTGACATCATCCATCCGATAAACAAAAAAAAGGTATCATTTATATTATAGTTATTCTGATTTTCGAATGCTAATTTTAAAGTGTCTGCCTTTTCTTTTAAAATTTTATAGGTTATTGAATTTAATGAACTGATTATTATCGTAAAAGGTATTCCGTCATTGTGAATTTTAGGTAGATAGTACATTTTTGGAAAAGAAGCGTTATAAATTATAAGTTTTTCGCAAATTCATCACTAATATCACCATGGTCTCTAAATTTCTTTATAGGATCATTGAGTTTAGTTTGTGTGGCACTTGTAGGATCTCTGCTGGGCCAAATTAAATAATAGGCTGGCTACTTTTAAGAATCAGAAGATTTTTCTGTTACGTTGTCGATCAACAAGATTATTACCAGTACATATTGACAATGCAAAATTGGGTATTCAAGGACTAATAACTGTTGGGAATCGCATAAAATATACTAATAAAATCGAAAGATTTATATCCTCTGTGTGCAGGACACTGTCACTAGAAATAAAATTGATTTCCAACACAATCTCTAATTTTAATGTTATGAGTAACTCTTTGAAATCTGAACTTCGTGATATCATTCCATACGACACTCGCAAAGAATATTGTAGAAGATTAGGAAAGTCTTTTGAAAGTACATAGAAAAAAATAAAACAAAATATCACCAAAAATGTTGAGAGATTGGGGCATAAATCAATTCAACTATGACATTTTGTTCATCGACAACCCAAAATGGTTCAGAAATTTAACCAATATCGAAATACCTAAAGATATTTCCAATTTCCTATCACTCGGACCAAACTTTGGAATTAAATGTACAAATAAAAAGGTCAATTCCATAAATAAACTATTAACAGACGTTGAAAACATTATTGATGAAATATCATTAGAACACATGGACGGATTGAAGGCTGAAACTACAAATATCATTACTAACTACATAAACAATCCAAACAATGAGAAACGATCAATACTTGAATCAAGATATAAAAAAACGGAGTTGTTCCTAGAATCCCACCCAGGATTGTGTATTATGCAATCAGACATGAGAAACTGCTCAGGGATGATGGAGAGCCCTGATTATATTGTCTACTTATACCAAATTGTGCGGAGATCCTACAAATGACACACAAACTAATTTCAATGATCTTATGAAGAAATTTAGAGACAAGAGTTGGATAAGGATAATTTATAACGCTTCTTTATTAAAAATGTACTGTCTACCTAAAATTCACACAGATGGTATACCCTTTAGGCTAATTATTAGTTCTATAAATTCAATAACACATAACATTTCAAAGGACATAGCTGACACTAAAATTAGCATTCGAAAATCAGAATAACTATAATATAAAAAATACCTTTTTTTTTGTTGATCGGATGGATGATGCAAGACTACCTGAGAACTATGTATTGATCTCTTTAGTTGTGGTATCTTTGTTCACCAATAAACCTGTAGAGTTAATCATTGATATTTTGGATTTGAAGTGGGACTTGCTTGATCCATATACAAACATATCAAAAGCAAGTTTCTTAACTTTTGTCAAGTTCATTTTCAATAACTTATGATTAAGTTTCAATGATTATTTTTATAAACAAATTTTTGGAACCCCTATGGGTTCTCCAATTAGCCCTATTCCAGCGATAATCGTTTTAGGTCATTTTTAAGATGTGGTTATTCCACTTTAACCATTTCAATTGCCTTTCATTTATAAATTTGTGAACGATTTCATCTGTGATGTACCAAAGGATTGTATTTAGGAGAATCTAGGTATTTTAAATTATTTTAATGAACACATATAATTGACTGTGGAATCTGAAACTGACTGCACTTAACCCTTAGACACAAAAATAGTAAGAACTAAAAGTAATTTAATTTTACTTGACTGGTATAAAAACCAACATCTGGAAGATTTTTGAACTATCAGTCGAACCATTCAAAAATCAGAAAGTAATTACTGTTCTCGGAATGAAAAATAGAATAACTTATATTTGCAGTGATCGGTTTTGAAGGAAGTTTGAAAATCTATTTTAATTTTTTTGAAAATCGATATCGATTGTTTTAAAAAAAGCCATCTACAGCTCATTTTCTTTGATTGATTTGAAGTTTTAAATAAGAAATTAAACAAAAAAAATAGTAGATCATTCTTTTGAAATGAAAATTACATTTTGTTTTATTTCTTGTTCTTAAACTTTCAAGTTTTTAAAATCAAATGAGTGACCAAATTTTTGGTGATGATCAACTGAAGCACAAGAACGTTTGTTAATTAGACAATCACTTTTATGTTGAGTTATTCGCTGTTTTACCCACTAATGTGTTTGACCGATGTAACATCCATTACAATCTAGACATGGTATCTTATAAACTACATTATACTTAAATTCTACAGGTGTTTTGTCTTCAGTTGAAAGATTTAACATAGAACATTTCTTTGCGTTGTATCTTTTTACCCTCTGTAATTTCAAAATCATATCAGTATTATTACCTACCATTGCTATTTTCTTGAATTTAATATCTAACAATAGAAAGCCATCAGTAGGTCCGTCAAAGAAAAATGAGCTGTAAATGGCTTTTTTTAAGGAGTGCCTGTGATATCGATTTTCCAAAAAAATATTAAATAGATTTTCGAAGTTCCCTTCCAAAACCGATCAAAGTTAAGAGGAGTCTGTAATTTTGAAGAATACATTTTTGAATTCAAGCCTATATATCCTGATAACATTTGTCCTCCAGCTCTATCCTCCATAGGACCTGAAGACTTTTTATGTCGTAAAGGTATATTATATGGATTATATATCAAAAGATGGAAATAATTTTCTATCATATCGTTAATATTCTAATGAAGAAAATGATAGATTAAACTATCTGTGTCACTGTATAATAACTACGCATCAACTCCATTTTTTTCATAAAATTATAATGAGTCATATATTATTATTTCTGAAATATCTAACATGTCATACAAACATAAATTAGTGTACTGAAAGTTATTTCTCATTCTATTTATCTCAATTATAATCCTTCTGCTATCAATGAGTATACAACTAGGAAAATTTGGTTGTGCAATATAGTAATTTTTCCCATATCTACCATTCCATTCAGTTACTAGATGTACGTTTTCATATTTTCTAACGTTTTCCATAATTTTACGAGGTACTGAATTCATAATTAACTTTTTTTTATTAGAGCTATAGAACCCTTCAAAGGTTACTAAGCTTAACTATAATAAGTACTGCAATAAATTACATTTTATCCTATGATAAGAGGGACAATTTTAAAAATACATGTATTCACAAGTGTATATTACAGTTATCTAAGAAATTAAAAATAATTCTCATGGCTACTATATTAGGTTCAAACAATAAACATTCGATTTCCAAAGGTAAAAACAGCCCTATGTCTAACAATTTTCTGATAACATTGTTCCTTTCATTATCGTGAAGTGAACATTGGAACACTTTATGATTCAAAGTTTGGAACTCGTGTCAACAATTACACATGGAACTGTCTATGGCATTTTTCGAAAATCAAGATTTATTCAAATTAATGTGTCCCTAACGGCATCGGTTTATCACGACAATTGAACTCCTTTCTAGGTTCTTCCTAAGAAACCATGGATTTATTCCCCGTTCTCAATTTAATTATTGAATGCAATTTCGAAATCATTTTCAGCTTCTTTTTCTCAGTTCAATATTTCATTCAATATGTTTTTCTAACCAATCTGACTATTTGAATTGAAGTACTCTATGAATTTTATCAATTTCAATTCCTAGATAACAGCTTGTTTCTATACACTGAAATGAATAATATTTTACATTTTTGTTAGTGGAGTCGTTAATAGTTTTCGACTTTTAATTTTTGCTCCAGGTGGTATTAGGTGTTCAGGACGAAGAGATATATCCTTATGCAAATCGAATAAATTTTGAAGATATAAGAGATCTACTTCACACATGTGAGATATTAGGTAGGGAATAAATATCTTCAATCCATTCAAAATCAACGTAAGGGGAGAAATGGCACATAGCCGAGCCATACATGTTGTTAATATCTCAAAACATATATTACAACGGAAGGGTAAATATATATATTTATATATATATATATATATATATATATATATATATATATATATATATATATATATATATATATATATATATATATATATATATATATATATATATATATATATATATATATATATATATATATATATATATATATATATATATATATATATATATATATATATAGTTATAAACAAAAGATTCGAAAACTGTTTTTAAAAACTATTTTATTTTAAGTCACAACGTACAATACGATAAAGGACTGAACAGTATCAAATCTAATCTTATAATGAATCCAAATGGTTCTGCAAGTGTTGAACATAGACACCTGAGAAGATAGTCTATGGGGCTAGCTATGGGGTCAGCTACCGGGAGTGCTTATCTTTACTCTCTTCTTGGTAAAGCATAACGTAATTCCTCTCCCCTTAGTTTTGAACGTCCTCGTTCAAATTTTCTTCTAGAGTTGGTTTGCTGTCCTTGGATATGTGGATGATTTGCCTCGGATAATAGAGCAGTTCAATGACTCGTTTTCTGTGTCGTATGATTATTGTGAAAATTATTATCATGCAACAAGCTACGGTTACGCTCAAGGAGTAATGGAATACTTGGGTTAGAGGCTATAGGTACAGGGGCTGTTCATTAAGTTCTTTGGCTTCTTTGATGATTTCAGTTGGATAATTTAAGTGTCGTAGGTAGAGATCGATCTTTTTTTTCAGATTTGAGGTCGATTTCGCTAATATTTTGCGTAGCAATCTCGAATACTGAACGGTGTTATCGTAGGAAGATGTACCAATAATTATCCTGCATGGTGAGCTCAACAAACTCGTTCCTTTGACAGAATTTCTGGTCAGCTTTCCTTGACAGTCTTCAAGAATTTCTTGTGGTTCTTGAAAAAGTACTAACAGTTCTTTGTTCTTCAGGACATGGATGATTTCGTATTTGTTTTCTATTTTCACTGTACGGCAGTGTTGAAAAGTTTGGAGATTGCAGTTCTCAGCAAATGTCTTCTGGTAGCAGTAGGATATGGAATCAGAACTGTTTCGACATTCCTCGTTGGTCCATCGGTTTTCATTTTCAAACTTGACGAGATACTTCTTTGTTGGAAGCAAGGCAATATCTTGGTGGTTAGGGATAGGGTATATTCGGAAATAGTTAGCCATAATATTTTGAAAAATGGGAATTTTGAGGAGGAAAGTGATTATTTGATCTGTACCGATTATAGAGATCTTTCCAAACTCTAACACCTTGAACAAATGAATATGATCGATTGAAGATAATTGCTGATATTTGTAAATTTTCTCTAAATAGTTTTGAATTTCTAACGTCTCGTTAACGGTTATAATTTCAAGATTTGCTATTCCATTGAAGGCAAGACTTATTGTTCTTTCTAACATTGATAGTGTATCTAGTAACATTTCTGAATGGAATACTTCATTTTGTAAAAGTATTCTGATTTCTTCTGTTGTTGTCAAGGTTTGAAAAAATCTTCGAGTACTCAAAATATTTTTATTCAATAATTCCAAGTCATCGGAGTATCTTTTAGATAGGTGGTTAGCGAATGAAGTTAACTTATTGATTTTATTTATTTCAGAACTCTTGCTCTTGTGGAGAGCCTCTAGATTTTCGTTTATTGTTTTAAGATCATCAACATCAAGGTTACCGGTAATGAATTTTACACCTGTCCCAAGGAAATTCATCAGTCCTCGTTTTATTCTTTTATAACTTATTTTACCGATCAATTGTTCGATCTTTTGCAAATTCCGATCGAGTTGGAGATAGATTCGATGAGTGAACTTGTCGATGGTGCTGTTTCTCTGAAGTACCCGAGAATTGTAGAGCAAATTTTTATAATTAGCCATCAAATTTGTTGTATTAATGAATGAAAGAAAATTGTGATAATGGTCGAAGAACTTGACTTCGCCTAAGGGTTCTTCGAAGTATCCATTATTTTCATCGGCTCGATGTGAAGGCCCTGGTTCATTTGGATCTGCGACAGTAATATCGGGAGTATTCTGTAAACAAGAAATACCCTTCCTTACTCTCTTTACATGTTTGATGTTTGCAGTGGTCGTGCGTGATTTTTCAGTTTTTCCTATAATTTTACTGTCTTTTGACATTCAACTGAAATTTTTTCGAAAAGGAATCAACCTTTCGAGGTCTATTTCGTTCAACAAACACTTCTGTTTGTTCTAAATCGGGAGGATCGTTAAGATTTTTGTTACGCTTATTTAAAATTTTCTTAGCTTTCTCTTCATTTTTTGAATAAATTTGATCGAAAAACGGTAAAATTTCTTGTTTTCTTTTCTCATTATAATGTTCATAAACAGTCATGTCTAAGTCAAAATCAATTGGTCTATCGTAAGGTCCGTAAAGTAAATGGAATGGGGAATATCCTGTGGATGAGTGTATTGATTGGTTATAAATAAGGGTGGCAGATATCATTAGATTCGCCGGAATTTCATTCTGATTCTTGAGTTTGAGAATCCTGAGTTTCTCCAGAATTGTAGAGTGAAAACGTTCGATTGGTGAGTTTGAATTTGGATTGTTAACTGTTGTAAAGTGTAGGTCGATTTTGTTTAATTTACAGAATTCTATGAGTGTTTTATTTTGGAATTCTTTCCCTGCATCTGAAACAATCTTTTTTGGTAGATTGTGATGAGAGAAGTAGTGACGTAATTTATTCAAAATTGTGAGACTTGTTCCGTCTTTTAGAAGGTATGCTTGTGCATATCTCGAGAAAAGGTCTATAACTGTTAGGAATTTGGAATTTTGAAAAGAAAATGTGTCAATGTGGATGACGTCAAATGGTCTTTTTGCTAAAATTGGTCCCGAAAATTTTGGTTTGTACGGATTTCTCTCATATTTTGATCTGAGGCATAATTCGCAACTATTAATAATTTCGGCTATGGTGTTTTTCATGTTAGGCCAGTAGTATTTTTGTTTCAGATAATTATACGTCTCTGTAATACCATTGTGGGTTTTGTCATGGTAAGGTTGGCGTAGATTGTGGTCTATGAAAAAGATACCATAAGTTTCGTTCGGTCGAAATATTTCTCTGAACATTTTTGATAAGTCGGTTGTTATTGAATTATTTCTTATGGATACTATGTAGGTGTTTTTATTGAATGGTTTAGTGTACTTCACCTTATATTGTTCGCTAGTATTTAAAATGATTCTATTGGGAAAAGTATTAATTGAAGATTCACTAATTGGGATAGCTTTACCGTTATCTTCTTGGGTTGAATGAACTGTATCGCAGGAATTTTGGTCGTCTTGGTGAGTGTTGTTTTGATCTTTAGAGTTCTCTAGCTCTTTCAGAATTTCGGAATATTCAGGGTTCTGGATAATATCGTCATTTTGTGATTCTAAAATTCTGTCTAAGTCTTCGTCAGTCAAGATTGGAATTTCTTCGATATTTGGTAGAATAGAGCTGTCGTCTGTATCAGTGGCGTCATTGTTTTCGGCATTATTCACTTCTACACGAGAAAAAAGCGTCAGCTACTATATTTTCCTTACCTTTCTTGTGTACAATATCGTAGTCAAATTCGTCCAATTTCAATTTCCAACGAATTAACCTAGAATTTGGTTCTTTTAATTTGTAGAGCCATATCAGTGGTTGGTGGTCTGTCTCTAAAGTAAATTTTCTTCCAAAAATATAAGGTCTGAAAAATTTCGTTGTGTCAAGTACTGCTAACAGTTCTTTTTCAATTGTCGAGTAATTGCGTTCAGATGAATTTAAGGTTCGAGAATAGTAGGCAACGGGTCGATCAGATTGTGAAAGAACGCCTCCAATTGCCACGTTTGATGCGTCTGTAGTAACTTTGAAGTCTTTCTCGTAGTCTACATAAGCTAAAATTGGAGCATTCATCAAAAGTTCTTTACAAAGTTGAAAACTTGAAATATACTCTGGGTCGTCAGAATTTATTTTTGCGCCTTTTTTTAAACATTTTGTCATGGGGGAAACTATTTTTGCAAAATTCTGGATAAATCTTCGATAGTAACCTATTAGGCCTAAAAATGATTTAATTTCTTTGACGGTTTTTGGAAGGGGGTAATTTTGAATTGCTTTTACTTTAGACGGATTTGGAGCTATGCCTTCGGGTGTTATAACGTGACCTAAAAATTCTATGTTTTTACTGAGGAATTCAGATTTGTTAAGCTGAATTTTGAGATTGAAATTTTGAAGTTTTTGAAAAATTAGTTGAAGATGACAGATGTGTTCCTGCAAACTTTTCGAAAATATGACCACGTCGTCCATGTAGACGAATCAGAATTTATGTAGAAATTCTTTCAGGACATTGTCCATCACACGTTGAAAAGTGCTAGGACCATTTTTGAGACCATAAAGCATACGTAAATACTCGTAATGCCCATTATTGACAGTGAATGCTGTCTTTTCGATTGAATTCTTGTCCATTTCAATCTGGTGAAATCCCTGGGCTAGGTCGATTGTCGAAAAGTAACGACTTTTACCTAGATTATCCAAAATCTCGTCTATTCGAGGAAGTGGATATTTATCTTCGATAGTTTTCTCATTTAAGCGGCGATAGTCAATCACCATACGGTATTTTTCTTACCAGATGCGTCGGCCTTTTTAGGTATGATCCAAACCGGTGCACTGTAAGGTGAAATCGATGGTCTTATGATTTTATCGTCTAGTAATTTTTGAACTTGATTTTGAATTTCTAGCTGCATTGTTTTTGGATGGCGAAAAGATTTCACAAAGACTGGTTCTTCGTCTTTAGTACGAATTTTATGTTTTACCGTATTGCTGAATGAGAGGTCGCAGTTTTCATTATAAAAATATTTCGGAATTTACCACATAATTTCAATATCTTCTGCCTTTCTTCGGAATTCATATGCGCAGTTCTGATATGGTCTGCAATTTTCAGACTCCTGTTGTTTTCTAAGTGTGGTTCTGAAATTTCGGACTCGTAAAATGGTGTGACAGGGATTCTTTCAGAAAAATTGACTTCGATATCAGCAGATTCGTGAGCTGAAAGAATGCAATAGCCGTTTCGAGCGTTAACGATAGATTCTGGGACTGTAAAATTTTCATGAAATTTTGTTTCTGGAAAAATAATTTCTCCATGTTCGATGGAAACAGGTACCTTGATACTTGAATTAATTCTTACACGTTGGGGATCAATTTTGAAATCAGCGAATTCTAGAAAGTATGGAATTTCTAAATTATTTATTTCTAAAATATTTCTTTGATGATCTATTTTTGCACACAATTTTTGTAGGTCATGAGTTCCTAATAGAGCGTCGAAGTTTTTATGCCATTTGACGACGTGAAAGTGGATATCATCAAAATACCAATTTCATGAAGCAAAGGTACTTTCAAGTTATTTTCAGCATAAATTGTATTTCCTAGACTATAAACGTGGAATGGTTTTTGTACATGAATTTTGAGAATTTTTCAAAAGCTGGTTTTGGATTTATGACCGAATTTGTTGCACCTGAATCAATTAAAATTTTGAGATCTACCTGAGGTAAGTAAATGAATGGTAGTTTAGACTTCGTTTTTAGACAGTTCAGATCTATTTCTGTTGGGATTTCGAGGCCGTTGACCGAAAATTTTCGTCAGTCTCGTCGTTTTCGTTATAAAGGTTTTCGTCATAAAGATTTTCGTCAAGTAGTTCTTCAAAGTGTTCATTGAAGTCATCGTTTTGAGTTTCGACATTATAGAGTTCTTCAAATTCAAAAGTTCTTTGATGTGGATGTTGTTGTCGTACTATGGTTGATGTCGACATTGGGGTTGGTTGGTATTTCGTTTTGTAAAACTGGAACCTGGATTTGTTCCAAATACTTTCTTGTTAGTAAGTGGTACCTTCCATGAAGGAAGAGGCTTATTTATGGAATTTGGAAAACCCTGGTTATTGTGAGAATAAGGTTTATTAGTGAAATTTTCTAGATTTATTTTCTGTGATTGTTGTACGAAGCTAGAAGGTTGTTGATTTGCGGAAGAAAAAGAATTTTGTGATTGTTGTACAAATCTAGGGGATTGTTGATTTGTAAATGAAAGAGAATTTTGATTTCGAGGTTGGTGATTCGTATTGATCATAGATCTGGATAACAGAAAATTTTGTTGAGGTTTCCTATCTGGTTCTTGAGTTCTTCTAATAAACTCACTGAACTCCCACTCTTGTTTTCTATTATCATAAAACTGACATTTATTTATACAATCTTCGATAGAATTTAGATTGAAATTACTCAAAAGCTTCTATGTAGTTCTAAAAGACCAATTTGAAAGGTTTTAAGAGCCAATCTCTCCATATCTCGCTTTTGTATTAAAAAATACAGGATCTGCTATATTTAGCGTGAGATATTGTATTAAGTCACTGTAACTTTTGAGAATTCTACTATAATATTGCATGTATGTTTCGTTTCTTTTTGAACACAATGAGTAAGTGATGAAACTAAAAGATCTTCACTTCTCTGATCACCGTATTTTTGTAAAAGAACACGCCTTATCGAAGGCCAATTTGTAGCGTTTTGGAAAGAAAGAAAGTCTCTTGCTTCGCCTTTGATTTTAGATCTTATGGAAAAATTTACCACATAAACTAAATCTGCATTTAACCTACCCTCTAGGTGCTTACATAAGTTATCGACTTCATTTACAAAATTGAAAGGTTCTCGCCAGGAAAATATTCAGGGATGGATTGTAAAAGAAGTTGAATATCATTTCTAGAAAGTGGTTCGAGGTTTGATGTAGTTCCTGAAGGAATAGGTGTTGAGTTTGTCTGACTTTGATTAAGACTCATTTCTGGCAGAGTCTCTTCCTGTATACGTTCGTAATTAATAAGCGAAAATCTAGCTTTCCTCAAGGGATGTGATTTTATTTTTAAATCGGGGAATTATTTATTCGAACCTGTGTGGTTCCTAGATTAAGAGTTTCTAAGTCTGCAGCAATTAATTCGATTTCGTTTGAATCTTTAAGATCAGAATCGGACATAAGTGAAAAATAATTCTGATAGGTATGAAACAAACAATTACTTAAAATTAGGAGAGAAACAGAAAAGGACTTACAGCACCAAGATTTGCATCCTAAAGTGAGTGTTCCCTCGATGTTATCCTCTGTGGTTGGTTGGAATATCGCACAAAGACTTGAGAGTCACCTGGAGTTCTCCGAACACGGCACTTTGTCTTTTTTTCGGTAGATGAAAGAATTTTAAAGTCCGTATTCACTAATGGAACCTTCGAAATCGATTTTCGGGGGTCCAGTCGCGATATCCTGTTCGCAGCGCCAGTTATAAACAAAAAGATTCGAAAACTGTTTTTAAAAACTATTTTATTTTAAGTCACAACGTACAATACGATAAAGGACTGAACAGTATCAAATCTAATCTTATAATGAATCCAAATGGTTCTACAAGTGTTGAACATAGACACCTGAGAAGATAGTCGATTCCTGGACGACGGCTATGGGGTCAGCTACCGGGAGTGCTTATCTTTACTCTCTTCTTGGTAAAGCATAACGTAATTATATATATATATATATATATATCATACTTACATTAACATTTTGATTTCATACGTTAACGATTAATGAATTTAGATAATTATAATAATCTACATATAAAAATCATCAAATTATCATAATTAATATTTATTATATAAAGTGATACGCATACTCGTAAAATTTTTAACGATATATATAGATTCTTATTCTTGAATACATGTTTATCCTAACAGAAATCCAAAGGTAAGTTATTAAAAGTTGTCATATTCTCCACCTGTTCATTTCTCAATCTTCTATTATGTTCATAGTCTGATATTTCTTGCTTTAATAACGTTATATTTTTAATATGTCAATCAATTTTACTTTATAGAGAATGCATGTTTCTATTTAAGATACGATTCCATTCTGCTAGATCTTTAAGAATGAATTTTCTCTTCTCAATTCCATTCAATTGAATAAAATGTGAACTCGCCTTATTCCAAAAGTAAACTTTATATTGACATGAATCAGCAATCTGTTATGAATAAAGTAATATTCAGAGAAAGTGTTTCTCATCTCTCGATTTTAATATTCATAATACCCTGAAGGTATATCATATATGCTCATTATTTACCAACGTCTGCGAATCCAATTATGCAAATTGAATAATGTTCATTCAATTCTCCATTTCTTCTTCTATAGGTGACCCTGAAAATTATCGTATATACTCATTATTTCGCAGCGTTGACAAATCTAAAGATGCAAATTGAGTAATATTTCTCGAGCTTGCATCATCTTTATCCATTCAATTTACATGAATGAAGTGACTTTTTTCTAAACATGACTCTGAAGGTTATTTTACATACACTGTCATTATCTCACCGATTTAAAAGAAAACAATAAAATTAATTGAACTGACGTATTCTTCCTTATTTACGTGATCTCTAAAGTTGTCATTATCTACTCAAGTAACTTGCATGGACAAGTCGAATCTTTTCGAATGTTTCTCTTTCATGAAAAGATATATACGCCGCAATTATAGCACATAGCCCAGCATAAAACAAAGAGTTATGATAGACTGATTCATTAGTCTTGCAGTATTAATATTCATTTCATCAAAGTAGTAGGGTTTAATTCCCAGTTTTTTCGAACTAAACTAGCCCAGTCTTGCGTGCGCATGCGCAAAAATTCAAACAAATAAGAACTACCCTCACCCACAAAAAAAAACAGGATTGCAATTTCGGTGTTTCGACTATCTTCAGCTGACAACAAGTATACATAGTTCAATTTTCTTATTATCAATAACCTAGTGTGACCGCGGCCCTATGTATTCACATACTGAGTGTGCAAAGTACCATGTCGAAATAATCCGTATGATGAACACAACACCAACACATCCCATATCTCACAAAACTCAATATATAAGTCCGAGCATGCATTAAACCTCAAAAATTAATGCAAAGTGCACTGCGCCGTGAGTGCTTACGATGATCAAAATATGCGAAAGACGTTTATTTTCACCGATAATGCTTGTGAACAATTTTGATAATCTATGAAGTTTTCAGAGCGTACCAGCAGAACAAAATAAGATTCCACAATAATAATTCTGAATTGGTTTCAAGAGAAAAATTTAATTTTGATTTTCAAGTGTTTCATCATGAATATCATGAATTTTAACTATGATTGTGAAATATACATAGAAAATCTGGAACTATTAATGGAAATGTGAAATCAGAAACGAGGTACTAGCCATTTTTATAATTTGAAATTTGAAGATATTAAGATTGCTGTGAGACTGCTAAATATACTTGCGCAGAATCCAACAGAACGTAGATGGAAAAAATAACTCTACCCAACAGTAGACCAAGTCAAATAATAATATTCCGCCTTTGCATCGGACACACAAGACTAACTCACAAGTTCATCTTCAAAAAACAGAACCTCCCTTATGTACGGATTGCAATAGGAGACTCATCGTTGAACACATACTAGTAGAGTGCGCGGAATATAGCATCGAAATACTTATACACGATGTACAAAATAATATACGTTTATCTTTGACGAGTTATATCGGGACTACACTATCTTTCCTTAGAGCAGCCTATTTGCTATCAAAGGTTCAGATGCAAAAATAGTATGTAATCTATAATTCATCTTTACATTTGTAACTGACTATGCCAATTGCTAATAACCCACCGTCGTTGATACAAAATGAATAAAAAAAATTCCATCGAGACGTGGACGAAAGCATATGGACCCAAACTTACTTATTGTTAATCTCTATTTCGCTGAAATGCATTAATTAGATCAAAGGGAACAAAACATATTTCAGCTAATGACCATGAATAGTGTTGAAATTATGTGTAACGACACTTCCAATCTAATATTCCACTTTACCCTTTCCCTATACCGTCTACGAGAATTGCGACATTTCCAATATTGTTCCTTCACCATCAATTTTCAGGTACCGATCGTTGATTAATTCTCGAACTATTTCACAACAGGGGTCTAAATACACGGAACCCACGCTTACACATTTCCCAACCATTTTCATTCATTCCGTTTAGACCAGAACTAATCCCGTCGAGTAGAAAATGAACGATGTGTATTGTATTCAGCATGAATTGGACCGTTAATAACGTTTCCGGGATTCCATCCCTTTAATATTGTTTTCAAATTAAGTGAAATAATTTCAATGTTTGCTCATCCTCTCTTCCGCACTGAAATGTGTGTACGTGAAGGAAAATTTTGAGTATTTGAATCTGATTATTTATGAAATAAAAGAGAGAAGAAGGTTCACTATATTGTTCAGGAATTGAAAATTCCAGAGAAATAATGAGCATTATTCGCTCAGCGTTCTCTCATCAATCCCCTCCCAACACAAACTGAAGTTAGCAGCAGAGTATATTGCTGTTACTTTGCTGAATTTTGAATATCCATTTGCTTGTGTGTCTGTCTATCTATTGAAAGTAGCAGAATGTCAACTTTGTTGTATGTTAAATGAATTATCCCCAACTTATAACTCTCAGGTTGATCGGTCGTATAGATTTTTAAACATTTATCCAGAGAATTGCTACTAGAACTGGGTCCCTATTTCAAAGACGGCTCCAAGTTAACGGAACTGGTGTATATAGTGGAGGTGCTGCCACAAAACAGTCTATCAGTCTTGACGGACTTGCCAGTCTGTGTAAAGCTAAAATATTCACCACTGACCATTGTGCTAACGTCTTGCTTGCGGGTAGTTTAACATTTAAGTTACAAATCTAACCTAACAAGTAGGTTAATAAAAATCATTACTGATAGTTTAACTGCATTGAAGGAGAAATAGATTCCGACTGATGTGAGTCCCTGTCCACTCGAGCATTGAGGACATTGAGGTTGATTCATTGGCCATTCGGAGAACATTCTTGGAATTCCCAGAAATAGAGCCTAAGGTAGTTATTCCCCTGGAGGTCACAAAGAAAAAAACTAATCGGTGGTTTGACCTGAAGATATGAAAGAAACTGGCTGAGCCTCATCGATCTCATTCAATCTCGGCTTGGCGGCAGTAGACCTTCCACTGCTAGAACCAAGGCTTGGCTCAAAGTCTCCAGGCTTGACCTGGTAGTTCCAATTGCTATATTTATGGATCGTTCTCGTCTCACGAATAACCAAAATGAATTATGATTGATGGAGGAACTTGGATCTAACAAACTGGAGCTGACCGGACTTATCATACTTCTTAAAGCCTTCAGGAGAAGAATAGATATAGTAGGTAAAATTCAGTACTGAATGTGCCACAAAAAATCACAGGGTCGCAGTAGGAGGGCTACGATTCAGCCCATACACAATTTCAATAGTCTTACTACTGACTTCAAAATAACTCATCCACTAGAACACTATTACGGACAGATGTTATCAGAAAAAATCGATACTGTTTCTTCAATTCTGAATCTTATAAACATCCCTCTATATACAGTCGGGTAGGCTGTGATATCAAGAGTACGTTTCTTTAGGATTAAAACAGTTTTGCTATAAGCTAGCCTTAGTTCAGTAGAAGAGTAGATAGGTTAGTGTAACCATGTTACGTGCCGTAGACTTGGCAATGTAGAAACGTTTTTACCACAGGATTTTTGCTACAAGTTGTGCAATGACAGAAAACATGTGCCATCATATAATTTGTAGTCTTGGCTTTCGAATCCACTCATTCAAAGGAAAACGAGTATTTTTCCTTATTCTGAAAAATTTGTTGAAGTAGCCCCTATGTGGGGTAAGTTCGATATGTCGACTGTTTTTCAATAAATGTAGAAGAAGGTGAACGGATATTCTACCTTGATGCCGAATTTTACTTGAAAAATCGATAGATGAGGGAGGAGGGCCTTTAGGAATCATGATAACCTTGAAATATAAAATTCGAAAACTTCAGATGATGATCTAAAAACAGCACAAAATTGAGATTAGATTCCCTTTATGACAAAGCATTGTAGAATTAACAGAATAGAAGAATCTAAACTAGAAAAAAATTGTCATCAATTTTCATTCTCACAAATTTCGCATTGGTAATATCAATATTTGGAGCATCAATTGCACTACCACATATTCTCTGGGGGCACGTCACGCATTTCCTGATACGTCTGATAATTACAGATCCTGAGCCTAGTGCAATTTTCGCATTTCTCTGTAGGATTTGATACGAGCTGTAAAGAAATTTTTTTACCTCTTGTTGTTCTGGTCGTTGAATTCTTGAGATTCTTTTAGGTATTAAATCCATGAAGCTTTCATTCAGTTATCTTTTTGAGAGTTTTTCTCATTGGAACGAAAAACTCCCATCCAGAGGCTGCTTCAAATGTATCACGTTGGCTGGTAGGAAACTCATCCCTCTGCTATTCCATGTCAAACTCTTATATGTATGAAAGTTCTGGAAAGTTTTCGGATCCGTTCAACAATTTTTCTTCTTTTTGGCAGTAAAATCATCTGGTCATCTGTTATATTCGTTTCGTATACTTAAGATCATTTCAAAGACCAGTAATCATAATCTATCGTCGAATGTTAAAATATCTAACTACATACCCCAACGATGAATTATTTGATATTCAATCAGGTGAAATGTCGAATGATGTTTTCAGAGGTGCTAAATCTCGGATATGGCATAAAAGTTTGTTTAGAGGAAGAGGTGAATATCTAATTGAATATCAGAGCAAGCAATAGACAGTTTCGAGGCGCATACAATCCCTTGATATCCAAACATTATCTCAACTAATCATCAGATCTCGTGAAGTCCCAATACGTTAATTTGAATGCAGTACCGAGAAGTCTATAACAAGAATGAAATTCTAGTTTGCAATTTCACACTAGGATATCCAATCGAATGTATCTACAGCTGGTCGACTGCAACCTTGATTGAGAGTCTCTAGAACTGATGGAAGATTTTCTGATAATTTACGTATTGATGAATTTTTTGGGATACGTAAAATTGCAGACAATTTAAAGGCTCTACATTAGATGATTCATCTGAAATGAGTAGTTGTATACTGCCTTATCATGTTTATGCTGGCTTTTGTTTCAAATCTGGCTTGCAATTTAGTATTAATCGCCCAAAACAATTTATTTCGAGAAGAACATGTTTAGCTTACCTGACTTCATTGTCTCAGTTTGGCAGCCAAATGAGTTATTAAATAAAGTCCAAAAAATATTGAACCCTTTCCTGCAAATTCAAGAAAATATTTGAGTTTTCATATTATTTAAGAATTTTCAGAATTATGGAATTTTATCGATACTCCATTCTGATTGTTTCGAGAAATACATTCTTAGAATTCCTCTTCTTTTTAGGATAGGAAGGTAATAATGCATATTGATAATTTTTGAAAGTTATGTCCAAAGACTTGACTTCATTGAGTACTTCATTTAATTTTGCAATCGAAAACGTGTTTTCATCGGGAATCGAAAATTGCAAGGCTTTCTTCCAATTTCATAAAGTGTATCGTTCAACTCACAGAGTATTGACTTAAATCTAGGAGAGGTCCTCGAAAACATTTCGTATAATTTCCGTGCTTATAAGGCACTTTCCCCACAATTCTGCTTCTTGGTGTATTGAGAAAGCAATGAGTTCAAAATACTCGCCAATAAATCTCACGAGAAGTCATGTCAGGTGAGCTAGATAGGCACTCAATACATATTCTCTATTGTCACTGATACTGGAGAAGTTCGGAGCTAAAATACTTCAAATAGGTTGCAGACGTAGGATATTTTTAATATAACGGCCATAAACTTAAGTTTCGTATCCAATGTAGATTTTCCTTAAAGCGATATTGGCAATCTTTTCATCTCCTGTGCCCTGCACTGAAGAATTCGAACTACCATCCTCTTCTACTGATCGTCAATTTATGGTGTCGGGACGCAAAAGATGAAAGTCATTTTTCCCCTAGTTAGTTATTTCGAAATGGTGAAGAGCGCCCATTTTCGTCCAAGAAAGATTTGACCCCTAGTTTTGAATCGTGTTGCCTTCGAGGGAAACCTTTGCGCTGGCATTCAATCAACCAATCTTGAAGCTTATGCTCTTTGAACTTTGTCATGTAAGACTGACGTCCAAAACTGGCTTTCAAAATATGAGTGCTCAATCTGAAGTAGTGGATGAACAGAGGAATACTGTATCGGTAAGAAATTGTTTTGCGGCTAACCATCCTTCATTTCTTGAAGAACCTTATGCGATTCTTCTTTATCGTTTATTTGTTAATTTCTATTATTTTTCTCTTTCACTTTAGACATCTGCATTGTAAATATTTACGTTTCACATGTTTCTCTTATATAGATTTTTCGTCTTCGAGAGTGTGGGATTTGGATGAAATAATTTTGAAGAAATATTGCTTTCTCATGGAATTTGAATACGCCAATCAAAGGATAACACACAAAAACGTATTCGTAGCTTCACTGCCATATTTTGAAATTGAGTTTAGTTAGATGAACTTTTCAAAAAAATCATTGGTGCACCAATTTGAATATAATGACCCTAAATGTGACTTGAAAAAAATACTTTATGTAATATTTTTGAACCAGGTAACTTTGGAAATGCTCTAAGAAACTATCTTAAACTGATCGATACACAGCTTGGCACTGTATGAACTAAAGCAAAGTATGGGCCAATGTTGCCGAATCTAACAAAACTACCCAATAACGCGCAAAAATCACTGAAAATGGATTTTTTCTCGGAATACCTATCATTGGGCCCTACCAATGGTTAGTTAGTTTGGTTGGTTTGGATAGGTGGAGATAAAAAATATTCACCACAAATATGCAGAATGTTCGTGAAGAATATGTTGACAGATCGCCTCCATATATTGACATACTCTGGAAAGGTGTTATCAAAAATTCAAAATGTTAGCAACTAGATATTGGTTTGTAATCAAGAATCAGCTTAGACTTGAATTTTGAATCAAATAGTGAGACCGAATTCAATCAATACTCTGTAAATTGAAAAAGATTTTCTATATGAAATTGAGGTCTACAAGTTTCGACAACAATTGGATTGAAGAATAAGAATCACGACATAGTATTGATTATGAAACAGATATTCTACTTTAAGAAATCGATTTTTTGGAAGACATTTGGAAAAACTTCAAGTTTGTATTATTGAGCTCAATGGAAGAATCGACAGTAATATTGAAATAAATTGAGATATAGTATCCACGATATTCAAAATTCCAAAATTTATAAAAATTGAAAACTGAAAGATTTCATTGGAATTGGTTTGAATGAAAAGTATAAGGAAAATTATTCATTCATTACAACAATATACCAAGTGTAACTGAAACTAGGGCAAACCCTGTAACTGTTTTCTATCTGGAATATTTCGATGAAATTTGAGTTTCAGATAGAAGACAACATTTTGTGTTTGATGACATTGATATGTTTGCCATTTCTGTTCCGGTTATGCCAGAAACGATACCAACTTTCAAATGGGACACCCTGTATTTTTTCGCTTATTTCAATTATTCATCTCATCCTACGACCTTTTGGAATATTTTTGAAAGAAAAATATAACACAATCTTTTTTTGCAATTTTCACCTTTCGTTCTAGAAGACCATGAACAGTGACAATTGGCTTAGCTCAGCATCTCCATCCCGAAAATACAATATTGTATCTGAGAATTCAATGGCTTATTTTCACGGGGTGTCAAAGTTTTAATTTCAGTTTTTCCTGAAAAAATAGGTTTTCATCTGAGACAACCATATCGGGCCACTCAGTGTTACAGAATCAGTAATTTTTTTTCATACCACTTACGTCACTCTTTTCTTAACGGTTCAGGAGTTCTAGTGGAAAATACCTAGGCAATTTTTGCAAAGTTTCCTCATCCCCCAAAAACAATTACTACGTTGGCGATGCAAAATTGTTGTTCATACTTGTAATATTCAGTGATCATAAAAATATCTGAGAGACTTGTCGAAATTCATTGTTTTTGATTATGGTCATTGCGAGTTAGTGAATTCAGTTTTGAGTATGAATCAATAAGCCCAAAGTGAAGAAGTCGATAAGCTCCTTTTTTTATGGGGAGTGCAAGCAAAATAGCGTTCGAGCTGAACAATTATCCGGAAAGACTTAATCCGAATAGAACCTGTTTATCTAAAGTTGAACGAGAATTTCGTGAGGTGTAACCTGCTGCCTAGATGATATATATTGATATATATATATATATATATATATATATATATATATATATATATATATATATATATAAATATATATAGTGAGATTTTGAGTCTGAAGAAAATTTGTTTGAACAGTTACAAAAGATAACAGTCATCAAATCAAATCTTGTAATATTCTTCGTAGGTTTCTTTCGGAAAAAATAATGGGGTAGAGTCATAGGTTTTCTGTTCAGTTTATATTGCTCATATATATATATATATATATATATATATATATATATATATATATATATATATATATATATATATATATATATAGTGGTTTTACATTCCTCCTGGAATTGCACCGCTCTAAGCTTTCTAGATTCTTGATTAGAGGTGAATCACAGGTCTTTCCTTTCCATCCTATGATTTCTGCCCTCCTGATATCACCCTATACTTCCTGCAGCTACCTCAATCTTGGTCTACCGTGTTTTTTTCTTCGCCTTGATTTCCATTCTATTGATGAAAATATTAGTGAACCTGCATTCGCTCTCCACACATGTCCCAACCATTTCGCTCTTTGTTGTTTGAATTACTTAACAACATCATCATCACCCAGTTCCTCATAAATCTCGTCATTCATTCTCGTTTTGAATTCGTTGTGTCCAATTTCAACAGGACCTAATATATTCCACAGTATTTTGATCTCCGCTATTTGGAGCGCTTCTCCTTTTTCGTCATAGAGATAGTTTCTGCTGCGTACATCCTACTAGGTCTCATCATTGTCTTATATATATTCATCTTTGTTTTCTTCTTCAAAATCTAATTTTCAGAAGCTTTTTATTGGCTTACATAGCCCTTTTAGCCGCTATGATTTCCTCCACTATTTATGTTGTTGTTTTTCCGTCATTTATTATCGTAACGCGCCAATATATTTTATACTTGTCACTTCCATGAATTCATACCTTGTGATCTTCAGGTTTCCTGATCCAATTTTCCTCCCTATTCTCATAATTTTTGTCTTTTTCTCGTTGATTCTAAGTCCTACTATTTTTCCTTCATCGATTATCTTGTTCAGCACTTTTCTCATCAGTTCTACATTCTCGGCTCTTTAAACAATGTCATCTGCATTCTCTACTATCTGTTTTCCCTCCATTGTCAGGTTACTTCTACCAGTTTTCATCACAACGTATTCGAGTCAAATGTTGAATATGGTCGCTGATAGAGCATCTCCTTGTTTGAGTCTTTTATTGAACGTAAATTTATCTGTTTCTCCTTTCTCAGTTTTTGTTTTTGTTTCAGTTTCTTTTAATGTCATCCATATCAATCGCCTCATTTTCGTCTCTACTCCCGTTTCTTCTAAGATCTGCATAAGCTTGTTTCTTTCAATTGAATCGAATGCTTGCATGAAATCAACGAAAAGCATATTTATGTCTATCTCGTACATGTGCGCCTTTTCCGTAATTTGTTTGAGTGTATGAATAGCATTTAATGAAGATCCTCCTTTAGTGAAACCACACTGGTAGTGCCCTATTATTTTCTTTGCACTCACTGCCAGTGTTTTCTGTATAACCGTGTATTGAATTTAAATGCTGTATTCAACAATGTGATTTCTCTATATTTGGCATATTTGCTGCTTTCCTTTCTTATGAAGTTTTATTATCTGCCCCATATTCCTCTCCAGCGGCATGCATTCGTCTCTCCAGGTCATCCTCACTAATAAGAATATACTCCTTTTCGATTTCTCGTATCTATATTTTATCAACTCCATATTTAAATTGTCACTTCCTGTCCTGATTTTCCGTTTCGACCCCTTTCAATTATCTCTTTTATTTCCTTCCACGATGGTTCTTTCGCCTCTTCCTCTCCTTTGTTTTCTTTTGTTTCTACCTCTTCATACTGTTTTTATAGAAGTTCTGTGAAGTAATCCTTTCTCACCTCCTTGTACTCATTTTCATCCACCACCACTTTACCATTTTTATCCTTGATGCTTCTTATTTTCTCTTTATAAACTTTGTTGTGCTGGTTGATTTTTCGATAAAATTTCCTTGTATTCTTTTCAAACTTTGCGTCCTCGATCGCTTCTACCTCTCTCTCTTTCGAACCACTCTCTTTTTCTTTCTCATTATTTTAGTGCATCCTGGTTGTTTTCTTTTATACTCACCTAAAACTTCATTTTTTTTCGCTCCTATCAAAGTTACTCTTTTTTTCGCCTTTTCTGCTAATATCTGTTTGCATTCTTCGTCAAACCATCTCTCAATTTTTTCCTTGCTTTTGTTCCCAACTGCATCCTAGATGCTTTTTTTACATATTATTTTATCTCGTTCCATGCTCTTTCTACATTCTCAAATATGTTTTCTTCAGGTAATCTCATGTCCAACCCATTTGCGAAAGCATTCCTCACGTTTCAAACGAAGTTTCTCAATATTATGTGTTTTACTCATTCCTCTTGTCTTTATAATTCTTCTGTTTCATTTTCGCCATAACTAAGAAATGGTCTGTATCTGCATAGGCCCCTCTGTAAGACTGCACATCGGTTTTTGAAGACTGTTTTCTTCGATTTATTAATATGTGGTCTATCTGATTTGTGTTCTTCCTATCTGGAGTTGTCCACGTTACCTTGTGATGTCTTGGGTGCTGAAATATCGATCCACTTCTGCTGCAAGATAACAACATCTTTGTCCTTTCTCGTTTGTTCTCTTGTGCACAGTGTGTTTGCCTGCAATGCCTGTTGAGAGTGATCCCCTTTTCTTAGTTGTGAAGTCACTCAATACGAATAATGTATCCTATTTCGGTATATTCTGTATTTCCTCCTCGAGTTTTGTTTTTCTGTATATTAGTTTTTTTTGTTGGTACAAAGACATTGAGCAAGAACATATTGATTGGTTTTGCTATAACTTTGTCTTTCAATCTCTTCATTAATATGAATGCAACTCTATGTTTTCCTTGTGTATCGGCTCCTGAATATTGGAGTGAGAAGTACTTTTTATCTTTTTTCCCATTACCTTTCCATGGAATTTTCTGTAGGGCAGCCAAGTCTGCCTTGTACCTATTCAGCTCTTCCCCTTTTTCCTGCATTATACCGGGAGCAAGCATACTTCTGATATTCCATGTAGCAATTCTCATTTCTTGTTTCTTATGTTTTTTGTATTTTTCTTATAGGTGCGTTTAGTTCTTCATTTTCATTTCTACTAGTGTTTTTCATATTTATTTGTTTCTTCTTCACAGTCTGCGCTTTTTCAATTCGTTTTTCTCATGTTCCATTATCTTTGCAGCATTCGCCGTCCTAGTAATTCCTTCTGCCTCCATTCCGATTCCATTGCTAGGTGATCTTTTTCTCAGTGTTCTCGAATCTTGTTTTTCCTTGCTTGTGGTTTCAGTATTTCCTCCTTATTCCTCCTTATTTTCGTTATTTCTTTCAAGTTGTTCCAGCGTGAAAATTTCTCCGTTTATAGCCAGCAACAAGAGTCATAAAGAGAAACAAATATATATTTCATCAGATTGTGATGAAATCTAAAGCATTACACCAAAAATCGACTTCAACTTTATTAGTTCAGATGGGACGTTGTTTTCTGGTATTGATTTCTGTAGAGAATCATTTTCGCTACAACCCCTTTCACCTTTGTTTGCCATATCTATGAAAAAAGAAATGGCGTTTTTCTTTTTTTCATAAATTCTCGGAAATTCAATTCAATACAGGAAGTTTTGATATTTCAATTCGGTTGTACCAATTTTGCGTCCATGCTGTTCGCAAGTTAGTTCACAATGTGAACAACTAAGTTCATGAAATACAACTTCGTCTTTTTGTCCACTACATCAGTACCGCGTCTCATTTAACTATTTATTATACCATCTCGAGAGATTTATCGAAAATCAGGATTGCAATTTCTGTCTATCGACCATCTTCAGCTGACAACAAGTATTGAAGAGAGTTGAAAATACATACAGAAACAGGTAAATACAAAGTAACCGTCGTGGTCGACTGTATAACATCTGATTGTTTCCAGTTCAAAGCAGGAGTAAGTCAGGGATCCATTCTTTTGCCAACCTTGTTTCTGTTACAGATAAGCTATCTTTTGTCATCTACAGAGAACAAGATCTTCGGTTCTGCAGACGATTGTATCCTAGTTTCGTCTTTTAGTAGTCTCCGGGCGATTACAGCTGCGTAATCTCAGCGTCAAAGATGTTAACAAATTAATACCTTAAAATCTGACTTACAGAGGATATATGAGTGGGGTCAGTAGAACCTAGTGAGCTTCAACGCGAGCAAGACCTAAGCAACTACGTTTTCTAGAAATGTCCCAGCTGGGGAACCTCCTCTTATAATGAATGGCCAATAAATTGCATCCAAAGATTCGATGCAATTTTTCACATTAACTGTCAACTCCAGGTTATGCTGGTATGAACAGGTATCAGCAAAAGATGATTCGGCATCAGCTAAACATAGTTTTCTTTTCAGAGTCAAGCCATAATTCACGTCATCTCAGCTGCTGCTTCTACATAAGGCGCAGATTTGACCTACTTTGGAATATTGTTCCCATGTATGAGGATCTGCGTCCTAACATTCGTTACGGAGGTTGGATAGTGTGCAAAAACGGGCTGTGCGCCTCATCGACCACCCGGAGACCACCCGCGATGTCCAACCGCTGGCTCTCAGAAGACAAGTTGCTGACCTCTCTGTTTCACACATATTTCAAAGGAAGATGCTTAAAGGAGCTGAAAGACCTTGTTTCGAAGAAACTTATGTTTTTCATACTTCGTTTACAGCGCTGGTGAGCTGTGGAACTAGCTTCCGTCCAACATCTTCTCAACATCCTACAATTTGCGCTCTTCAAGAAGCGAGTAAAAAGACATCTCAATTTTTCCCAGGCGCCAACTCATGTGGTGTAACAGGTTCGCCTATTCCTGGGAAGCGCACATAAAAGAATAATAATAATAGTGCTAACAAGAGGTAACAAATTAATTATGACGACACCAGGCATTGTTTAAAGATATCAAATACAGTCGTATAAGACGGACCATACTGGTCGATCAGAACACTATTTCTATGGGGGTGTTGTTGGAATTTGATAATTTCAATAGATTCCAAGAAATCGTACTTTCGACCCTTATCTAATGTTTGAATAATTTGAATAAGTTGATCCATTGGGGGAAAAAAATGGCCATTTTCTATTCAATGTGAAGCGAAAGTAGATTCGTCGGTTCTCTGGTTATCGTCATCTCTGATTGATGCTTTGTGTATTTAATATTCAATGAACGACCATTCTGACCTATATAGATGCCATCACAATCCATACAGAAAAATTTGTGAACTCAAGTATTGTCGAATATATCAGTTTTATCTTCAATTTAAAAAGAAATCTGGGAGAGTTCCATGCGGGTGTTGAAAAATAATTTTTTATGCTGCTTTCAAATGACATTTGCAAATTTTTCGATGAAAGGGCCAAACTATATTTTTCTCTATTAGTTGATTCGTTACGTAAGTACATATTATTAAATGTTTTTGTTTCTTTCTGGTCACTCCGTTAATTTGAGGGATTACCATTGTTCTTAGCCATTCTTTAATGGCAGAGTTTTGAATCATTGAATTCGCAGCATATTTATGATATTTTGGGTGTGTTCAATCATAAAAGATGAAAATATGAGATTGTTAGGTCTAAAAAGTGAATCTGAATATCGAATTCTCTCTTGATGTTGATTTAAATTTTGGGATGAATGCTGTTGATGTGAAATGAAAATTGATATACACTCGGAGGCTAAATTAGCGGAACACTCGAAAATTTAACCGAATTCGAAGTCCAATATTTTTCCTAATCCTCAACCGATTAAGATGATTTTTTCGGCAAGTTATAGATAAACTCTTATGCTTTGTAGAAATTATAAGAGAAAACAAAAAAAGTTTGAAAAAAATTTTATTCGGGGGCAAAACTAAAAGTGTTTTTTTTGTTAAAAATTCGTAACACCCTGTGGAATTTCGTGGTCCGAGTTGAAACGTACAATATCATGGTCTGTCAAGACACATCTTCCTAAAGTAATGCTCCTCTTGTTTTATGCATTTATCTCTTTTTTTTACAAGAGATATCCAAATTGAAGCGAAAAGTCACAAATTTCAAGAATTTATTTTTAATCTTGCGTAGGTGCATAACATCGGAGGTTAGCCAAAAAATAAAATCAAAATTACACAAGCGGAAATCTAACGAAATGAAAATTTTTGAAATTCACTGGCCAATTTCACGCTCCGGAAGAACTCGAAGTACACTGGAATAATCGTTGATTTTGCACATTTATTATTAATTTTTTTATGTGACACTCTATAATAATTATCATTCTTGTCCAAAATTGAGAGCAGGTGTGTATCCTGGCGATACACTCGTGAAATGAAATGAACATGTTGAGAAAAATGTTCATGATGACCCACAGAAAAAAAACATTTGATTTTAGTAGCGAGTGTGACCCATCGAGCTCTCATTACAGCGCGCATACGATTTCGCATACTCCCAATGATGTTGTCTATCATCTGTTGAGGTATGTTGTCCCACTTTTCCACCAAAGCCAATGTCAGCTCCTCAACGTTGCCTGGATTCCGTTGTCGAACTCTTCTTTCAAGAATGTCCCAAACGTGTTCGATCGGGTTTAAATCCGGTGACCGCGACGGCCAGTTCACTCGTGTGATCTCAACTTCATTGAGATATTCTATCACTATGCACGCAGTATGAGGGCGCGCGTTATCGTGCATAAAAAGGAAATTTTCCCCTATGTAAGGAATAATAAAAAACAAGTACTGTGTTTTAAGGAATTTTACTTGATAATTGCGATTCGTAACGCGTTTCACTACACCGTAGCTTCTTCAGACGAATGATTATGCAGAAAAATGTAAATGAGGATGAAAGAAGCTACGGTGTAGTGAAACGCGTTACGAATCGCAATTATTAAGTAAAATTCCTTAAAACACAGTACTTGTTTTTTATTATTGATAATGGAATTTTACCAAGTAAAAGCCTCCCAAATTCAAACCCTATGTAAGGAGCAAAAGGCACAACATGGGGCTCCAAGAATTCTGTTATATACCGATGGGCATTAAGTGATCCATTGCCAATAATCTCCAGTTCTGTTCGTACTCCCAAGCATATGCCACCCCATATCATAACTGACCCTCCACTGTATTGCTCAGTTTCTGCGAAGTTCGCTTGATTGTACCGTTCCCCTCGAAGCCACCATATTCTATGTCTACCATCCACGAAATTCACACAATATCGGCTCTCATCACTAAATAAAACTCGTCTCCACTGATTGATTGTCCATGCTACATGCTTCCTAGCAAACGCCAATCTTGCTACCCGATGGACTCTATCGAGTCTTGGTGCTCTTGCTTGCGCGTATGATCTCAGACCAACTTCATTTAATCGTCTTCTGACTGTCCTCACAATGACGTTAATGTTATTCACTGCTTGTAAAAGGTTATGTGCCTGTACACCAGTAAGACGAGGATTTCTTATGGTTTAATTGACGATGAAACGTTCATATATAGCGCGGGTTGCCCGATTTCTAACTTGTTCTCGTCTCCTCACGTTTTCTTGTATCGTCGGTAGATTCGATGGTTAACCGACGTTGAGACATCCAACATGGTACCGACTGAGTGGTAGGTGCGCCCTTCCTCGATCAATGTAACTGCCCTTGCTACTGAGGTTGGTGGTAAATCTCTCATTCTGTATGAAAAATACCGTTTCGAATCGTAAACAGTAAAAGAATCACAAAACACCGCAACCGATCGAATTTGTATCAAATCAAAGAATGGAAAACTCTCATTCTTTGAACAAGTGCAAATGTGGTCATATACAAAAAAACGTGTGTTGTATTTCATATTTGATAAAAAAGGTGTGAACATGTGTAAATGAAAAGTTTTATCAATGGTCCCAGAATTCGGTTGTGTATTTTAATACCTACCGACTGTTATCTCCTATGAATTCCTAATTTTCACCAAATTAACCAAATTGTCATCAATAACTAATGCAATTCGAACATAAAAATCGCAAGCGACAATTTCGACACGCCTGAGTGATAATAAGAAAATTCCACTTGAAATTAAATATATTTTGCAAAAGTAGAGATAAACGCATGAAACAAGAAGAGCGTTACTGTAGGAAGATTTGTCTTGACAGACCATGATATTGTTCGTTTCAACTCGGACCAGGAAATTCCACAGGGTGTTATGAATTTTTGATGAAAAAAATTCTTTTTTTTTTCAAATTTTTTTGTCTTCTCTTATAATTTTTACAAAGCAGAAGAGCTGATCTATAACTTGCCGAACAAATCATCGAAATCGGTTGAGAATTAGGAAAAATATCGAACTTCGAATTTGGTTAAATTTTCGACTGTTCCGCTAATTTTTCCTACGAGTGTAGTTGTCTAGCGCTGCCTATAAAACATACCAGTATTCGTCAACATATCTGTATCAAAACTATACTTAATTGGATTTGCAAAAGGTGAATGTTATCTCTTCAATATACGCCTTGTAAATGCCAACTAGTTAACCCTACAATTGAGATTCCATCGGTAGACTGTGAGGTTGTTCATAGAATATGCTATTGAATTTGAAATAATTCTGTTGTAGGTACAACTTGAGCAAAAGCATGAATTCATTCTGTATAACTGGATTGACGTGTGATTTGTTTGAGATGTCTGAGACCAATGGCAGGCATTCGTCTCCTAGGATGTTGGAAAACATGTTATCTACATCCAAACTGATAAAATATAATTCGATATCGGTTTGAACCTGTTTAAATTTTTGTGTAAATCAATCAGTTTGGATCTATATAACATGTTTTCCAACATCCCGGGAGACAATGCCTTTCATTGGTATCAGAAAAATCACACGTTAGTCCAGTTGCACGAAATGATTTCATGTTTTTGCTCAAGTTGTGTCTACAACAGAATTATTTCGAATGCAATAACAAATTCTATAAACAGTCATCAGCCTACCAATGGGATCTCCATTGAGCCCTTTACTAGCTGAGATTTTTATGGCGTATATTGAAGATATCATATTCAATTCCTCCAAATAAAAATTGGTACATTTTTGGTCTGGATATGTGAACAATATACTTTCATGATTTATTGGAACCGCTTGACAAGTAGATCTTCTTTTGACTTAACATCAATAGCATTCATCCCAAAATCAAATTCAAAATAGAAAGAGAAGTTGATGATCAGATTCACTTTTTAGACCCAACAATCACTGATTAAAATAACACACTACGGTTTAGTATATATCGACAACCCACCTCTACTGATATTTGCATCCTCTATGGCTCAACACACCAAAATTCTCATAAATAAGCTGCGATTAATTCAATGATTCAAAGGTCTTTCGCTCTGCCCATAACAGAAGGAAATATGTCCACTAAAGAGTCATCTCATATAAAAATAGCTTATAACAAAGGTTATCCCCCAATTATGATAAAATTAATAATCAGGAAAGATATAAATGCAAATAGCATATCATAATATGATATATGTATAGAATCAACTAATCCAGATGAATATATTTTATTTACATATTTAGGAGCTATTCTTATTGTCACTGCCATTGTCCCATTAGCAAGCTCTCGAAATGATGGGTCATTTATAAAATCTTCAAAGAAATTCAGAATTTTCAAATTTAGTTCTCTTCTTGTTTTCAGGTATAAATGGTTGAGAGACTGAAATTGCAAACCTAATTTTCTATGAATCTCTTGTGATAGTATAATACATAGTTTGAATTCTTGTTATCAAGATGTTCATTACGGCTACCTTCTCAATTCAAACATTCATATATTCTTTTGCGGTAGAATTTTTTCCTAGCCGCTCTGACTTCGAGTATGTGCATAGAATTCATTACTTAATTATTCTCAAGATTAAATCTGAAGAATTTTAGGTTTGAACTCACTAACATTCTCTTTAATCCAATTTACAACAATAATTCAAAATATGTTAAACCAGTAGATTATAATCATTGTTCTTCAGTTGCTCATCACTTTTCCTAGAAAGTATGAGCTATTCTTATTGTCACTGCCATTGTCCATTAGCAAGCTCTCGAAATGATGGGTCATTTATAAAATCTTCAAAGAAATCCAGAATTTTAAAATTTAGTTTTCTACTTGTTTTCAGGTATAGATGGACGAGCGACTGAAATTGCAAACCTAATTTTCTATGAATCTCTCGTGATAGTATTCTACATAGTTTGAATTCTTGTTATCAAGATGTTCATTACGGCCAACTTCTCAATTCGAACATTCATATACCCTTTGCTGTAGAAATTCTTACGCTGTCATTCTGATCTCGAGTATGTTCATAGAATTTAGTACTTTATTATTCTTACGATTAAATCTGAAGAATTTCAGGTTTGAACTCACTAACATTCTCTTTAATATAATTCACAACAAAAATTCAAAATGTAATAATCCAGGAGATTATAATAATTTTTCATCATTTGCTCATCACTATTCCTAGAAAGGATGAGCTATTCTTGTGGTCTCTACCATTGTACCATTCGCAAGCTCTTGAAATGATGGGTCATTTATAAAATCCTCAAAGAAATTTAGAATTTTCAAATTGACTTAACTACTTGTTTTTAGGTATAGATGGACGAGAGACTGAAATAGCAAACCTAATTTTCTATGAATCTCTTGTGATAGTATAATACATAGTTTAAATTCTTGCTATCAAGATGTACATTACGGCTACCTTCTCAATTCAAACAATCATATATCCTTTTGCGGTAGAAATTCTTTCGCAGCCGCTCTGACTTCGAGTGTGTTCATAGAATTCATTACTTAATTATTCTCAAGATTAAATCTGAAGAATTTTAGGTTTGAACTCACTAACAATCTCTTTAATCCAATTCGCAACAATAATTCTAAATGCGTTAAACCAGTAGATTATAATCATTTTTCATCATTTGCTCATCACTATTCCTAGAAAAGATGAGCTATTCTTATTGTCACTGCCATTGTCCCATTAGCAAGCTCTCGAAATGATGGGTCATTTATAAATTCTTCAAAGAAATTCAGAAATTTCAAATTTAGTTCTCTACTTGTTTTCAGGTATAGATGGTCGTGGGACTGAAATTGCAAACCTAATTTTCTATGAATCTCTTGTGATAGTATAATACATAGTTTCAATTCTTGTTATCAAGATGTTCATTACGGCCACCTTCTCAATTCAAACATTCATATATCCTTTTGCGGTAGAAATACTCTCGCAGCCGTTCTGATTTCGAGTGTGTGTATATAGAATTTATTAATTTATTATTCGTATTATTATATCTGAAGAATTTCAGGTTTGAAATCACTTAAATTCTCTTTAATCCAATTTACAACAAAAATTCAAAATGTGTTGAACCAGGAGATTATAATCATTTTTCTTCATTTGCTCATCACTGTTCCTAGAAAGGATGAGCTATTCTTATTGTCACTGCCATTGTCCCATTAGTAAGCTCTCGAAATGATGGGTCATTTATAAAATTTTCAAAAAAATTCAGAAATTTCAAATTGAGTTCTCTACTTGGTTTCAGGTATAGATGGTCGAGAGACTGAAATTGCAAATCAAATTTTCTATGAAGCTCTTCTGATAGTATAATACATAGTTTAAATTCTAGTTATCAAGATGTTCATTACGGCCACCTTCTCAATTCAAACATTCATATATTCTTTTGCGGTAGAAATTCTTTCGCGGCTGTTCTGATTTCGAGTGTGTTCATAGAATTCAGTACTTAATTATTCCCTCGATTGAACCTGAAGAATTTAAGGTTTGAGCTCAGTAACACTCTTTTTATTCTTATTTACTACAAAAATTAAGAATATGTTAAACCAGGAGATTATAATAATTTTTCTTGGTTTGCTCATCACTTTTCCTAGAAAGGATGAGCTATTTCTATTGTCACTGCCATTGTCCCATTAGTAAGCTCTCGAAATAATGGATCACTTATAAAATCTTCAAAAAAATTCAGAAATTTCAAATTTAGTTCTCTACTTGTTTTCAGGTATAGATGGTCGAGAGACTGAAATTGCAAAATATATTTTCTATGATTCTCTTGTGATAGTATAATACATAGTTTAATTTTTTGTTATCAAGATGTTAATTACGGCCACCTTCTCAATTCAAACATTCATATATCCTTTTGCGGTAGAAATACTCTCGCGGCCGTTCTGATTTCGAGTGTGTATATAGAATTTATTACTTTATTATTCGTATTATTATATCTGAAGAATTTTAGGTTTGAAATCACTTAAATTCTCTTTAATCCAATTTACAACAAAAATTCAAAATGTGTTGAACCAGGAGATTATAATCATTTTTCTTCATTTGCTCATCACTGTTCCTAGAAAGGATGAGCTATTCTTATTGTCACTGCCATTGTCCCATTAGTAAGCTCTCGAAATGATGGGTCATTTATAAAATTTTCAAAAAAAATTCAGAAATTTCAAATTGAGTTCTCTACTTGGTTTCAGGTATAGATGGTCGAGAAACTGAAATTGCAAATCTAATTTTCTATGAAGCTCTTCTGATAGTATAATACATAGTTTAAATTCTAGTTATCAAGATGTTCATTACGGCCACCTTCTCAATTCAAACATTCATATATTCTTTTGCGGTAGAAATACTTTCGCGGCCGTTGTGATTTCGCGTGTGTTCATAGAATTCATTACTTTATTATTTTTATGATTATATCTGAAGAATTTTAGGTTTGAAATTACTAACATTCTATTTAATCCGATTTACAACAAATATTCAAAATGTGTTGAACCAGGAGATTATAATCATTTTTCTTCATTGGCTCATCACTGTTCCTAGAAAGGATGAGCTTTTCTTGTTGTCGCTGCCATTGGACCTTTCGGAAACTCTTGAAATGATGGGTAATTTATAAAATCTTCAAAGAAATTCAGAATTTTCAAATTGAGCTAACTACTTGTTGTTAGGTATAGATGGTCGAGAGACTGAAATTGCAAACCTAATTTTCTATGAATCTCTTGTGATAGTATAATACATAGTTTAAATTCTTGTTATCAAGATGTTCATGACGGCTACCTTCTCAATTTAAACATTCATATATTATTTAGCGGTAGAAATTGTTTCGCGGCCGCTCTGACTTCGTTGTGTGCTCATAGAATTCAGTACTCAATCATTCTTAAGATTAAATCTGAAGAAATTTAGATTTCGTTTCTCTAAGATTCTCTCTAATCCAATCCAATAATTCAAAATGTGTTAAATCAGTAGATTATAATCATTTCTCTTCATTTGCTCATCACTTTTCCTAGGAAGGATGAGCTATTCTTGTTGTCCCTGCCATTGTACCATTAGCAAGCTATTGAAATGATGGGTCATTTATAAAACCTTCAAAGCAATTTAGAATATTCAAATTTAGTTAACTACTTGTGTGTGATAGATGGTCGAGAGGCTGAAATTGCAAACCTAAATTTCTTCGAATATCTTGTGATAGTATAATTCATAGTTTGAATTCTTGTTATGAAGATGTTCATTACGGCCAACTTCTCAATTAAAACATTCATATATTTTCCTTCGCGGCTGTTCTGTTTTCGAGTGTGTTCATAGAATTCTTTTCTTTATTATTCTTATGATTAAATCTGAAGAACTTTAGGTTAGAACTCATTAACATTCTCTTCAATCCAATTTACAACAAGAATTCAAAATGTGTTAAACCAGGAGATTATTATCATTTTTCTTCATTTGCTCATCACTTTTCCTAGAAATGATGAGCTATTCTTGTGGTCACTGCCATTATCCCATTAGCAAGCTCTCGAAATGATGGGCCATTGATAAAATCTTCAAAGAAATTCAGAATTTTAAAATTTAGTTCTCTACTTGTTTTCAGGTAAGATGGTCGAGAGGCTGAGATTGCAAACCTTATTTTCTATGATTTTCTTGTGATAGTATAATACATAGTTTGAATTCTTGTTATCAAGATGTTCATTACGGCCACCTTCTCAATTCAAACATTCATATATTCTTTTGCGGTAGAAATTCTTTCGCGGCTGTTCTGATTTCGAGGGTGTTCAAAGAATTCAGTACTTAATTATTCCCACGATTGAACCTGAAGAATTTAAGGTTTGAGCTCAGTAACACTCTTTTTATTCTTATTTACTACAAAAATTAAGAATATGTTAAACCAGGAGATTATAGTAATTTTTCTTCATTTGCTCATCACTTTTCCTAGAAAGGATGAGCTATTTCTATTGTCACAGCCATTGTCCCATTAGTAAGCTCTCGAAATAATGGATCACTTATAAAATCTTCAAAGAAATTCAGAAATTTAAAATTTAGTTCTCTACTTGTTTTCAGGTATAGATGGTCGAGAGACTGAAATTGCAAAATATATTTTCTATGATTCTCTTGTGATAGTATAATACATAGTTTAATTTCTTGTTATCAAGATGTTAATTACGGCCACCTTCTCAATTCAAACATTCATATATTCTTTTGCGGTAGAAATACTCTCGCAGCCGTTCTGATTTCGAGTGTGTGTATATAGAATTTATTACTTTATTATTCGTATTATTATATCTGAAGAATTTTAGGTTTGAAATCACTTAAATTCTCTTCAATCCAATTTACAACAAAAATTCAAAATGTGTTGAACCAGGAGATTATAATCATTTTTATTCATTTGCTCATCACTGTTTCTAGAAAGGATGAGCTATTCTTATTGTCACTGCCATTGTCCCATTAGTAAGCTCTCGAAATGATGGGTCATTTATAAAATTTTCAAAAAAATTCAGAAATTTCAAATTGAGTTCTCTACTTGGTTTCAGGTATAGATGGTCGAGAGACTGAAATTGCAAATCTAATTTTCTATGAAGCTCTTCTGATAGTATAATACATAGTTTAAATTCTAGTTATCAAGATGTTCATTACGGCCACCTTCTCATATCAAACATTCATATATTCTTTTGCGGTAGAAATTCTTTCGCGGCTGTTCTGATTTCGAGTGTGTTCATAGAATTCAGTACTTAATTATTCCCACGATTGAACCTGAAGAATTTAAAGTTTGAGCTCAGTAACACTCTTTTTATTCTTATTTACTACAAAAATTAAGAATATGTTAAACCAGGATATTATAATAATTTTTCTTGGTTTGCTCATCTATTTTCCTAGAAAGGATGAGCTATTTCTATTGTCACTGCCATTGTCCCATTAGTAGGCTCTCGAAATAATGGATCACTTATAAAATCTTCAAAAAATTCAGAAATTTCAAATTTAGTTCTCTACTTGTTTTCAGGTATAGATGGTCGAGAGACTGAAATTGCAAAATATATTTTCTATGATTCTCTTATGATAGTATAATACATAGTTTAATTTTTGTTATCAAGATGTTAATTACGGCCACCTTCTCAATTCAAACATTCATATATTCTTTTGCGGTAGAAATACTCTCGCGGCCGTTCTGATTTCGAGTGTGTATATAGAATTTATTACTTTATTATTCGTATTATTATATCTGAAGAATTTTAGGTTTGAAATCACTCAAATTCTCTTTAATCCAATTTACAACAAAAATTCAAAATGTGTTGAACCAGGAGATTATAATCATTTTTCTTCATTTGCTCATCACTGTTCCTAGAAAGGATGAGCTATTCTTATTGTCACTGCCATTGTCCCATTAGTAAGCTCTCGAAATGATGGGTCATTTATAAAATTTTCAAAAAAATTCAGAAATTTCAAATTCAGTTCTCTACTTGGTTTCAGGTATAGATGGTCGAGAGACTGAAATTGCAAATCTAATTTTCTATCAAGCTCTTCTGATAGTATAATACATAGTTTAAATTCTAGTTATCAAGATGTTCATTACGGCCACCTTCTCAATTCAAACATTCATATATTCTTTTGCGGTGGAAATACTTTCGCGGCCGTTCTGATTTCGCGTGTGTTCATAGAATTCATTACTTTATTATTCTTATGATTATATCTGAAGAATTTTAGGTTTGAAATTACTAACATTCTATTTAATCCGATTTATAACAAAAATTCAAAATGTGTTGAACCAGGAGATTATAATCATTTTTCTTCATTTGCTTATCACTGATACTAGAAAGGATGAGCTATTCTTGTTGTCGCTGCCATTATCCCATTAACATGCTCTCGAAATGATGGATGATTCATAAAATTTTCAAAAAAAATCAGAATTTTCAAATTCAGTTCTCTACTTGTTATCAGGTATAGATGGTCGAGAGATTGAACTTGCAAACCTAATTTTCTATGAATCTCTTGTGATGGTATAATACATAGTTCGAACTCTTGTTATCAAGATGTTCATTAAGGCCACCTTCTCGATTTAAACATTCATGTATTCTTCTGCGGTAGAAATTCTTTCGCGGCCGTTCTGATTTCGGGTGTGTTCATAGAATTCATTTCTTTATTTTACTTATGATTAAATCTGAAGGAGTTTAGAGTTGAACTCATTAAATTTATCTTTAATCCAATTCACAACAAAATTTCGAAATGTGTTGAACCAGGATTTTATAATAATGTTTCTTCACCTGCTCATCACTTTTCCTAGGAAGGATGAGCTATTCTTGTTGTCGCTGCCATTGTCCCATTAACGTGCTCTCGAAATTATGGGTCATTTATAAAATTTTCAAAGAAATTCAGAATTTTCAAATTTAGTTCTCTACTTGTTTTCAGCTATAGATTGTTCCCATTGTCCCATTAGCAAGCTTTCAAAATGATGGGTCATTTATAAAATTTTCAAAGAAATTCAGAATTTTCAAATTTAGTTCTCTACTTGTTTTCAGGTGTAGATGGTGGAGAGACTGAAATTACAAACCATATTTTCTATGATTCTCTTGTGATAGTATAATAAATAGTTTGAATTCTTGTTATCAAGATGTTCATTACGGCCACCTTCGCAATTCAAACATTCATATCTTCTTTTGCGGTAGAAATTCTTCCACGGGCGTTCTGATTTCGGGTGTGTTCATAGAATTCATTTCTTTATTTTTCTTATTTTCTTAAGATTAAATCTGAAGAATTTTAGGTTTGAACTCACTAACATTCTCTTTAATCTAATTTACAACAAAAATTCAAAATATGTTAAACCAGGAGATTATTATCATTTTTCTTCATTTGCTCATCAGTTTTCCTAGAAAAGATGAGCTATTCTTGTTTTCACTACCATTGTAACATTAGCAGGCTCTTGAAATGATGGGTCATTTATAAGATCTTCAAAGAAATTCAGAATTTTCAAATTTAGTTCACTACTTGTTTTCAGGTATAGATGGTCGAGAGGCTGAAATTGCAAACCTAATTTTCTATGATTCTCTTGTGATATTATAATACATAGTTTGAATTCTTGTTATGAAGGTGTTCATTACGGCCACCATCTCAACTCAAACATTCATATCTTCTTTTGCGGTAGAAATTCTTTCGCGGCCGTTCTGATTTCGAGTGTGTTCATAGAATTCATTACTCTTTTATTCTTATCATTAAATCTGAAGAATTTTAGGTTTGAAATCACTAACATTCTCTTTAATCTAATTCAACTGAAATTCAAAATGTGTTAAACCAGGAGATTATAATCATTTTTCATCATTTGCCCATCACTTTTCCTAGAAAGGATGAGCTATTCTTGTCGTCACTGCCATTGTCTCATCAAAAAGCTCTAGAAATGATGGGGCATTTATAATATCTTCATAGTAACTCAGTAGGAATTCCTGAATATCTATCCCCATTCAATTCAAGAAAGAAATCGAGAATCAAATGAAACGCATTCACGCAAAATTGAAGTTTATTCTCTCCTTCGAAAATTGAATGGGTATTTTTTCTGTTCGAAATCCCGTTATACTATCTTTGCTTCATACGTCTACTTTATGTGGTTCGAGATATATTTTTCGTAATAGCCAACTCATTACTTAAAATTCGTCAAATGAAGTATTGAGAGTCTGAATGAAAATTATTTGAATGGACCAACAAGTTTCCTCCTTCATCATGAGAGGCACATTACATTAAATTCCGGCGACAGGTAGGGAAACATTCCATAACTTGTCTTATGTGGTCATTCGTTTGGTACTAAGGTACATCCGGGGTCATTCTCTGCACTTTATACAGTGCTTTCTTTAATTTTTGCATTTGACTGGTTTGTCGTCCTGATGCCATATTCCCTCGGATTAAGTGATCGATGGATTTGTTATGGCCCTTATTATCTTCATTCTGTTCTCTGGATTTGTTTGCTAGATCTGCTTTTATCGCTAAAATTTTGATTCAATCATTTGACTTTGACTTTTATATTCAAAACATACTTTTACGGTTTCTTAGGATCTCTTTTTACTTCCAATTTTCTGAAGAAGTTTGGTACTTTGTTTGAATCCTTTAATCACAATGGGCAACAAAGTTTGAACATTTTTATCACACGAAGATAAACCTAAGTTCGAGTGCGCTACCACCGAATAATAATATATCAATAGAAGAAAATCGGACCAGAATTCTTTGTGACATTGGAACATATATTTTTATAAAAGAGCAAGAATAATTAACACTTTCATATTCTGTAACTAAGTTAGAATGAACAAATTCCATACGAGTGGAATCACGAGTATAAAATTTTTCATTCTTACCCAATAATATACTCTTTTTCTCCACAACCGCAAAATATAAATCAAAAACAAATAAATGTTATCTGAAAAATAGTAGAATAAATTATTCATTGAAACTTTTGTATTTACATTACATTAAATTCAATATTTATAGTATTTAAATAATTATTGAAGTTAAAATTGATGCTTTATCTAATGCATTTGAGTTTTCACTTTTAATCTCATTCAAACAAAATCTTTTTCGAAAATAATTATTTTGATGTGAATATTTACATCCGACACTGACGCTATTTTGAAATTCAAGAAAATCTATGATGTTTGGTTAACTTACGGAATATCGATTCGGTATCTAGTTTACGAAAATACAGAAAAACACAATAGTCAAGTATCTTAGAAGAAATATTCAAACTCAAGAGAGAGTTTCATTTATTAAAAGTGATTTCAGAATTTTAACATTCAATGATGGTCGTGGAAAGCAAATATTCCTTTACTACCAATACCTGTGTTTTATTTGGATACGTATTAAATGGTTTAATATGACGTCATTCATTTGATTAATATGGCAGTCACATTTTAAGCACATTAAGATAAATAAAAGAATTTTCTAACTTGAGAAAGTAAATTCCAGTAGTTTAATCAACAACCGAAAACCTCTGGCTATTTCAAAATATTCAAATCACATAATAAATCGTTTAAATCTCATCATCCTATTAACTAGGAACAAATTCAGAAATAGAAACCGAATCTTGACTTTCTGCTTTATAAGGAGGTTTGGCACAGGTAGTTCGGCACTATATACGATCGGTTCGTTGGCCGTTGACAAATTTGGGTAGTAAATATTATTGTAACGTCTTTCGTTTGAATCGAGAAAGAACAAAAATCACTTGCATGAACTTTTGGTTCCCTCCAAATTATTGGTATATCAAACGCCAAATATCTAGATTCTTAATTAGCCTAACCTAATAGGAGTCTTACACACATTATACAACATATATGTGAACCCAGGATTTATTTTGGTAGCGCCCAGTAAAACCAAATTAGGCTAAATAGCACTTTTCAATAGATGGAGACACTGAGTTATAAAACATAATTCTCAACACACATAACAAAAACTGCACGTGTTATTAGAACACTTTCGCGGAATATTAACTTTGTAACAAACGTAATTTGAGTAAATGAAATCGTTATACGTATACAGTCACCTAAATTGAGTTCTTCAATTCAAATAAAAATCGAAAACATGAATGTGGTCAGAAATAAATATAAAGTTTTCATAAGAAAAACTCTCTTAAACAGAATATTACTTGTTTTTGAATGAGGGAACATCATATTGAATAAAAATCTTCCAAAAACTGTGCGGATTATTAGAACATTTTCGCGGGACATTAACATTGTAACGAAGGTAAGTTACATGAATGAAAGCGTTATGCGTATATAGTCGCCTAAATTGAGTTTTTCTAACAAAACTAAAAAACACATGAATGTGGTCAGAAATACATACATAGTTTTCATAACAAAAACTGGATGTCACTCAAACAAAGTTGTTTGGAATTTAGAGGACGAGTTTGGCATGCTGACCTTATACGTGACCGGAACGTGCTAGAGTCTGTACAACGACGCGCTACAAGAACTGGCTACGGCAACATTCGACCATCATACAATGACAGACTTAGACTCCTCGGAATGGACAGTGTTGAGGATAGACTTGTGAGAGGTGACCTAATCTTTGTGTATAGGGTACATTAAAATGCGAAAATCTGCAAGATTTTCAATATATGTTCACACTTAAGAATGACCAGCGTCTTCGAAGGCATTCTCATAAATTGAAGAACAAAAAATTTCACACAAGAGTTCGGCAAAATGTTTTAGTGATTCGCGTTTTCGACAAGTGGAATAACCTTCCAGCTTTAACTGTACACTCACCTTCACTGACCACGTCTAAGCAATCACTTTGTATCTAACATTTTGAGCTTCAGTTTGTAATATTTTCCTTTTCTATTGTTTTGGTTTATCACACAACCTTTCAATAACTAGACAATCACTTCGCATTATTATTTTCAGTCTCTAGTAGTTATAATTTTCAACATTTCAGTGATGTATTTTCAATTACTTTTAGGAATTTATTCCTTATTATCTTCATTCATGTATCCATAATATTAATTTAATTTTCAAATGGGCTTTATAGAAATTGTTCGCCCATATTACAATGTTATAATAATATAATAAAATCTTACTTGTTTTCGAAAGAGGGAACATCATACTGCATAAAAATCATCACAAAGTTCGTGTAACAACAATAGTGTGTACCAGTGTTGTATTTTTGTTCATGCCTCTTCATTTTTATTCGATACGTATATTGTTGTATCATCTGCTAATTCAGCTATTCAGATAAATTTCATGTAGGGTCTCTTGCCACATATATGTTGAAGAACAGGGGACCTTAAATTAATCTAAGTGGCTTGCCTGCTTCTATTTTCTTCATTGTCGACACGGTATCGTTTATTCTGTATCGTTCATTGGTATTTGGGACAAATACTGTACCGTCGAGTGGTTTGTTTTGAATCCACATTGCTAGTCTACTGATGCGTGTGATATTCTTTTGTTTTTGTTGCATGGGTTTCATTAGTGCTTCGGCTTTTTTCCATCTTTTCCGGTTGTATTCAGTTTTCAGTAATCATTTTCTACCTGGAGAAAGTAAATTCCAGTAGTTTATTCAACAACCCAAAACCTCTGGCTATTTCAAAATACTCAAACCACATACTAAATCATTCAAATCGTTTTGTGTGAATGATTCTTTTGAAGCAAACGGTTCTTAATTTGGATCACTTTCTTCACCTCATCATCCTGTTAACTAGGAACAAATTCAGAAATAGAAACCGAATCTTGACGTTCTGCTTTATAAGGAGATTTGGCACAGGTAGTTCGGCACTATGTACGATAGGTCTATTGGCCGTTAACAAATTTCAGTAGTAAATACTATTGTATCGTATTTCGTTTGAATCGAAAAAGAACAAAAATCACTTGCATGAACTTTTGGTTCCCTCCGAATTATTGGTAAACCAAACGCCAAATATCAAGATTCTTATATAGCCTAACCTAATAGGAGTCTTACACACATTACACAACATATATGTGAACCCAGGATTTATTTTGGTAGCGCACAGTAAAACAAAAATAGTCTAAATAGCACCCTTCAATTAATGGAGACACTGAGTTATGAAACATGATTCTCAACACATAAAACAAAAACTGTAAGGGTTATTAAAACACTTTCGCGGAATATTAACCTTGTAACAGACGTTATTTAAGTAAATGAAATCGTTATTCGTATACAGTCACCTAAATTGAGTTCTTCAAACAAAAATCAAAAAAACATGGATGTGGTCAGAAATAAATATATAGTTTTCATAAGAAAAATTGGATGTCACTTAAACAGAATATTACTTGTTTTCGAAAGAAGGATCATCATACTGAATAAAAATCTACACAAAAACTGTGCGGATTATTAGAACATTTTCGCGGAACATGAACATTGTTACTAACGTAGGTTACATAAATGAAATCGTTATACGTATACAGTCGCCTAAGTTGAGTTTTTCTAACATAACTAAAAAAACACATGAATGTGGTCAGAAATACATATATAGTTTTCATAACAAAAACTGGATGTCACTTAAACAAATTTGTTTGGAATTTGAAGGACGGGTTTGGCATGCTGACCGACGCTCTACAAGAACTGGCTACGGCAACATTCGACCATCATGCAATGACAAACTTAGACTCCTAGGAATGAACTGTGTTGAAGATAGATTTGTGAGAGGTAACCTTATCTTTGTATATAGAGTACTTTGCGAAAATCTGCAAAATTTTCAATATATGTTCACTCTTAGGACAGACCAGCGTCTTCGAGGTCATTCTCATAAATTGAAGAAGGAAAACTTTCACATAAGAATTCGGCAAAATATTTTAGTGATTCGCGTTTTCGACAAGTGGAATAACCTTCCAGCTTTAACTGTACACTCACCTTCCCTGACCAGTTTAAGCAATCACTTTGTATCTAACATTTTGAGCTTCAGTTTATAATATTTTCCTATTCTATTGTTTTGGTTTATCACCCAATTTTTCAATAACTAGACAATCACTCCACATTATTATTTTCAGTCTCTATTAGTTATATTTTGCTATTCCAAGATTTCAGTGGTGTATTTTCAATTATTTTCAGGGAATTTATTCTTCATTTTCTTCATTTATTACATATTTATTACAATGTTATAATTATATAATAAAATATCACTTGTTTTCGAAAGAGGGAACATCATGCTGCATAAAAATCATCACAAAGTTTGTGTAACAGCTACGGTGTTCATTAGTGTTGTCTTTTTTTTCATGCCTCTTCATTTTTATTCGATACGTATATTGTTGTATCATCTGCTAATTCAGCTATTCAGATGTATTTGATGTAGGGCCTCTTGCCACATATACGTTGAAGAACAGGGGACCTAAAAGTAATCTAAGTGGCTTGCCTGCTTCTATTTTCTTCATTGTCGACACGGTATCGTTTTTTCTGTATCGTTCATTGAAGGTATTTGGGACAAATGCTATACTGTCGAGTGGTTTGTTTTGAATCCACATTGCTAGTCTATTGATGTGTGTGATATTCTTTGGTCCTGGTACATTTAAATTAGAACAAGTTAACATACTCATTTAATCTGGAATAGCTCCGCTCCAGAGTGAGTCATATGAATCAGTAATCGTAATCAATTGTTGAATGTGAAAACTCCTGACCACACTTCTACGATTTTATATGATTTATGCGCAATTTCTCGTTGTATGTGTAAACACATTAGATACTTATGCAAGGGAAATATTCAACCTTCCATGAAATGTTTAATATTGCTGGTTTTCAGATGTACTCTTCATTATCACCGTTCACCATTGCCAATTCCTAGAAGTACAGCCTGGTCAGATATCATAAATAGGAGCAATAGACTAAAGTTTCGATCTGGTTTGACCTCTTCAGTATTCCATATCCATTCTCAACACCAGGACTTTCACCTATTAATTTCAAGACGTTAGAGCGGATCCATTGTCATTGTCATTGTACGAGCATTCATGCCCTCCAACGAATTGACACAGAGGTTACTACCAGAGCCACTAGTAAAAGATGAAAATGATGGGTAGACCAAATAGAAAAACTCAAGAAGCCATACCAGTTCGATTAACTATCGGAATGCTATACCCTGTGTCAGCAAGAAGCAATCTGTCAAAAAGCAAACGCTTCTCGTACTTGTCTGATTGGTAACAAGGTGTACATCATGTCTGAATAATGATAACATACAAAACTCATCGCTATGTGTGAAAACACATTGATGATTTTTCTTCAGGGGATGATATTCTACTATCCGTAGAATGTTAAATATGCCTAAAAGAACTGGTTTTCTGATCAAGCCCTTATAAACTTTGTTAACCAGAGTCATATACCAATGATACAGTTCTCTCGCATATCATAAATACGAGCAATTGACTGAAGTTTGCCTTTTTGAGTATAGCACACCCATTCACAATACGTGGCCAGAGTGCCACCTAATCCTATCTATCCGTTAGAGCGCACCATGTACATGTACATGCATTGGCGCGCTCCAACGAATCGACACGGATGCTACAACCATCGTCACTGGTAAACGACAAAAGCAAAGGGTAAATCAAACAGATATCTTTGTGAAGAAATTATAATTCGACTATAATCCACAATTCTACACACTGTGTATTCATGGTGCGATCTGTCGAAATGTTAATGCTCCTTTTACCTCTCTGGCTGTTAACCAGGTCTGCCCTACAAAGCAAAAACCAAGTAACTCTAAATTTCCAACTTTTCAGCAGAGTTATTTTTATGATGCAAATAAGATAGTTAACGCTTACTCAAAAAGTGTTCTTATTAGAAGCTTCGAACTTGAACATTTACTACTTCTCAATTCTAGAAATTCACTGAGCATACTGAATTTAAAATTCTTTGCGCCAAATTCAAAATGGACGCTCACTTTCAGTTACTAGATTTCAGATTATCACATCCGCACGAAGCTTCTACAAAACATAAAACAAGATAGTCGAAAAAATCAAGTAAGTTAATTGACATTTGAACATTTTATTGCAGAAACACGTAACAAAGAATTAATTTTTGAGTTATCAAACAGAACACAAAAGTAACAAATATTGAACACCAAATGAACTTTCAAATAAATGCAGAAATATGTGAAAATATTATAAAAACTGTAGATCCCCCTCTTCAATTTGAGTTTCTTCCCCACAGTGGGCCAAGTCGTCCATGTCAGATACTGCCAAGAGTGATTTCCAGAACAACTGTTCCTTAGCGGGCATATGACCAGTTATTTCATTCAAAATCTTTTCTTTCTTCTTCCTTGTTCAGACCCCGCCATGATAATTTGTTAACTGGCAACTGAAGTTTGAATTTTGGTTTCAAAAAATTCGACTTCTGAAACTCCGGACTATATATTTCGGTTTTGAAATACAGTGATCTGGAATTTTTTATGAATTCAGGTCACGGAGAAAAGTTACAGTAGTGTTACCATTGCTTACTGCTCCTTTTTTACGGGTTTGGCAACCGTTTTCGAAACGAAGAAAGTCTTCCAAATGGAGAATGAGTAGTTTACTGTACTTACTGGTTCTACTGATTAAATTGACTGAATCATCGAAATCTAATATCTCCTTCGACTTATTCCACTATTTTCCGAACAGCCCATGTACCAAGTCAGCCTTCGTAATTGAATTTCAAGCTTCAAAAAACTTGAAAGTAATAGTCTCTCTGTGGTCTCCATTTTTCATTAATTAGAATACAACATGCGGTACAGAGTGTCCAGTTTACTTTGTGCGGTACAATTGTCTACCCAAAAAACAATATTTTGTACATTTTCCCCAAGAGACTTCATGAAATTATAATATGCGCATACAACATCGGAGCTAGTTCTGCCCATAATAGCCTCATGCCATAGTACACACACACACACATGTTTTGTGTCTTCCTGCTCCTCGGTGTCTTTCAGCACAATATCATTCTGTTCTGCTGTGATTGGTTTTGAAGTATAAACTACAAAGCACTCCTTGTGGCCAACGGCGTCTCTTTTATAGATCTTCACAGGCTTCTTTAGGTATTTTTCAATAAAGAGTCTTTTTTCTCCAAAGTTGAGTGAGTTGAAGTAACTAAAAATAATTCTTCTTTGTTCTCCTTAGATATTTCGGGAGCAGTTTTTTCTACAACTGTCTGGACATTGTGGAAGTAAAATGTTTGTTTTAGTTCGATTTTTCTTTTGTTCAGTCCAAGGTCACTCTATCTCTTACAGTATTAGGTTGTACATTATCTGTCTCTACTTGATCTTCTCAACATCTGCTTTCTATTTCTGGTACAGATGTAGGTACATATTCTGCTGGTAATTGGTCTTCAACTTCGATTTCCATTATCTTCTCTGAAATATTAAGGTCAGTCTGGTCAGTACTGTTAATTTTTATTAAATCAATCATGTCGCCATCAGTATTTTATAGTGAATCCCTGAATTTTCTTTCAGCTGATGTAGTGTCTAATTTTTTATTCTATTTAGAAATGAGCTGTGTTCAAATTCTATTGGTTTCCACCAGATATCACCATCATTTAAATACAAACGGCTTCTGTTGCGACTTTCGGTATTTTTTTCAGGAGAAACTCCTAATAAATCAACAAGTTTCCTCTTCCGTCTTCCGTTTGATAGACTATAATTTGGGTCCGCATCCGAATCATCCATTGGCGAAACAGGTGACAGACTAGATGAGGTTCGACCTGTCGCCATTTTGAGAAGACGCTCGCTCCACGAAATCATTATTGCAGCACTGAAAAAGAGCTTAATTACATCTCCTCCGTATCGTAGTCAAAAGACATACTGCAGAATCAGCAAACTAATATGATTTAAGAAAGCAAAATGAGAAATCATGTGATTCTACTCTCTGCATTCTGCATTCTGATTGGTGTTGGTAATTCAATTCAGAGGGTTTTACTTTCTTGGAGGATTTGGCTATTCATTGCCAGTAAGTTGACTTACTAAGTTTTTGTTATGTATTTATCGAATATCTCACTCGCGGGTATCTACCAACACCAGAGTCATCCCGTTCAAGTGGAGAATGTGGACATACTAGGTTCTATATTTGGAAATATCAAGATCTTCTGAGACATATGTAATATTGATATATTTTAACTAATGAAAAAAATACTTGGTTTTTCGCTTGATATTTTATAATTTATAATCAAAAAAATATTGCCTCCTAAGAACTACCTATTCATTAATTCTCAACGGATTGATATGTTTCAAATCTGAAATAAGCAATTTGCAGACCTTTTTACGAGGAATCCAGTGGTGTGAAAATCTCAAAAACCAAGTATGTTGACTTACTTGGATTTGTTCTGCAAAGCAGAGGTGTACTCCATATCTCAACAATTATAACATGTGAAATTTATCGCTTAACAAATATTTCTTTTGGGAGGTTGAACATTTCTCCTTGAATCTTGAAATCTTGAATGTGGGATTGTAGAGATATTTTTTATTATTCAATTTGGTGAAATATTAAACGATGCTTTCAGAGGAGACAGTCCCGGGTACGAGAACAAAAGTTGTTGCTAGAGAGAGGTAAATATTTGATTGAATATCAGAGCATACAATAGTTTGCACAATCGTGGATTATACAATCCCATAATATCCCAACATTACCTTTCTCAACTCATCATCAAGTCTCGCGAAGTTCCAGTACGTTAATTGAAATGCAATACTGATCAGTCGTCAACAAGGATGAAATTCTAGTTTGTCGTTTCATGCTAGTATATCCAATTAAATATATCCCTAACTGGTCGATGAGAATCTTGACTGGGAGGCTCAAGCACTCATGGATTATCGTTAGATGACTTTTGAATTGTTGAATAAATCTCCTGTATGAAATGGGTATTCATAGACTTGTTGGGATAACTACAATTGTATATAACTTTAAGACTCAATATTCGTTTGAGATGAGTTGTTGGTTAGTGAAGTTGTTTTGTTTATGCGTTCCTATCACGATATTAACGCTTAGGGGAATTTTCGAATGACTGAATATTTTATGCTTCATTAGTATTATACTGGGTAATTCCCCATTGGCGCGGTGCTCTGTAGCTCTTACACTTTTGAAGATTACATTTTTGTTCGAACGGTATTGTATTTAGAAAGTAAAACTGTACTTCAGCAATTTATTTTGAAGTTAACAGGGAGTCCCAATTTTCTATAAAAAAATATTGGGAGGTTTTTTCATATTGAAAGACCACTTTTTTGTTGAAGATTCAAGAGCGTGCTAAATTCTGCTACAATGTCTTTGAGTAATAAGTTTTTCTGGTGAATTCTATCGTCACAATATTCTTTTCTTCGTAAAAATTCATGGAAATAGGCTCTCACATCATCGCATGCTCTTTCGGCCAGAGAGGATGAATACTTTTTTCGTTTCCTTTTCTTATTGCCCTAAGGTAGCTCCATTGAAGAATTGAAATGGATTATCTTCATTTTAAACAGGAGTGACTCAAAAAATTATTGAATATTGTAATTTTAAAAATATCAGATCTTGATTTTTCAAAAGGAATATCCCATATTTTATTATTCATGTCAAAGTATGAAATATTGTGCCATATTTTTGCAGAAGTAACCTTATCTCTACTTTGACCATTTTCGAAATAAAGGAAGATGAAAATAAAAGAAGATAAATTAAGATTATAATATCACAGGTAGCGAGAATAGAGTTTATTAGTATCATATCATTATACTTGATCAGAGAAATGGAGATATTTGAAGATAGTCGTGTATGAAATACGTAATAGATTGGTTCTTGGCGAGATGATCTACAAGGTGTTGAACTATTTCAATAAGTGTTCAAAATGTTGACCGTTTCTTGTTAGACACAACTCAATCCTTCTGAGGAAAAACCGTTGATTTCTCGACGACATTTGAGGATTAACTGCCTGAAAAGCGTCGAATATTCTCTTTCTCATAGCCAACTATGTTGTAGGGGGAATCTGGTAGGCGATGCCCCTAATATAATCCCACAAGAAAAAGTCTAGACTTTTAAGGTCCGGAGACCTAGCTGGCCATATAACAGGACCACCACGTCCTATCCATTTGTTTGTAAATGCATAATTCAAATGCTCCCTAACCTGATCTGAGTAATGTGCCGGTGCTTCGTCCTGTTGAAACAACAAATCTTGTCTTATATGCTTTGGTACATCGGTAGGTAACATTGGTAGATGATTTTGCAGAAAATCTAAATACATTTCACTATTTAGGTGCCCGTCGAAAAAGTGCGGCCCAATTAGATATCCATCTACTAAAGCGGCCCATACATTCAAGGACCAACGATGCTGGTGATCTATTTGTCTCATGAGGTGTGGATTTTCCGTCGCGTAATAATGAAAGTTTGGCCTGTCAACAAGCCCATTCTTGTGTAAAATTGCCTCGTCCGAGAAAAGAACTCTTCTGAACATATTTAGATTTTTAGCTACTTTGTCACTTGCCCAATTGCAAAAATGGATTCGATATTCATAGTCTTGATTGTTCAGTTCATGGTGCAGCTGTACATGATATGCATGGAATTTATTCACTTTCAAGATTCTCTAGACGGAAAATTGACTCATATCTGTTAACTGAGATATCTAGCTTTGGCTTTTGTATGTGTCCTCTGTCAGTGTCAACAAAACTGATAACTGGTTGTCTTCAGCTGTAGCAGTATTTGGTTTTTCATGTTTTTTTGTAGGCGATATTTCCCGTTCCGATCAATCTAATAAGAAGTTTCACAAAGTATCTTACATCAGGATGCCTCTAACCAGGAAACCTTTGTGCAGAAACTCTACTTGCCAACAAAGAATTTCTATCACACTCACCCAGAATAAAAATCAAATCAACCATTTCTTCTTTAGAGAACTTCGTGTCAGTCAACTGAGAAAATTGGGTTCAAACTTCAGTTTAACAATGTTTAATAACGAAATACTGATAAGTTCACCATGTAAAATGCAGAGTATCATACTTTCTGACACCTGACAGAAGGCACAAATTAAAAAAAATGACAACATATACCTCGATTCACGTTTTGATCATCTTGATTCTATCATTCGTTGAAAGAATTATCTTGTTTGGGTTTCATTTCTTACTATTTGAATCATTACAGAAAAAAAAAACTTCTGTGCGAATAATGATGCATGTTGATGAGTTTGATACGGTTTGTACAATTTTCATCAAAAATGTTTACATATAATCGAATATTTCGAAAATGATCGAAGATGAAGAGGAGATTACTTCTTCAAAAATATAGCACATGCGTAGACATAAATAATAAAATACAGGATGTTCGTTTTGAAAAATCAAGATATGATATTTTTCAAATTACAAGATTCAATAATTTTTTAATCACTCCTATATAAAATGAGGATAATCTATTTAAATTCATCAATAAAACTATCATTGGGCAATAAAAAAATGAAAGGAAAAAAGTATTCATCATCTCTGGTCGAAGGAGCAGGCGATGATGTGAGAGGCTTTTCTCATGAATTTTTACGGAAAAAAAATATTTTAACGAAACTACTCACCAAAAACTTATTAGTGAAAGACGTTTTAGCAGAGTTTAGGCCGATCCTGTATCTTGAACAGAAAAGTGGTCTTCCAATATGAAAAAAACCACCTAGGATTTTTTTATAAAAAATTGGGACACCATGTTTAAGCAAAATAAATTGCTGGAGTAGATTCTTACTTTCTAAATACAATAATAAAAAACAAGTACTGTGTTCTAAGGAATTTTACTGAATAATTGCGATTCGTAACGCGTCTCACTACACCGTAGCTTCTTCCGACGAATGAATGTACAGAAAATTTAAATGAGAATATAATTATAAATGGTCTTGAGTAATTAAAATCTTATTGGGTTGCTTCTTCTCAAGTGGTTATTTATGACAGGTATATCCAATGAAATTAAAGAATAGATTGCTCCCCGAAAAAATTCAATAGAGGTGAACGGCTTAAATCGACTTGATCATTGATGAGTCTACCTGAGTGTTTGTATTTATTGATTTCTAAAAATTCCCAAAGACCTAGCTTCCAATACTTATTATCTGTATGCAAAATTTCAAACTGTGGGTGGAAAGAGTGATTATTTTCTAAGAGATGATTCGCGTAATTTGAATCTGATTTTTAGTTGAAAAACTGCGTTTATGTTCCGATATTCTAATATTAAAATTTCTATGTGTTCTACAAATGTAGAAATTATCACAGTCATTGCAATTGAATCTATAAACAATTGATTCGTTGTTTTTACCTGGTTTGGTTTTATTACTTTTTATATATTTGCCTAAATTATTATAAGTTTGGAAAGCTATATTGAAATTATTGCTACTTCAAAATGATTTCAGTTTCTCACTTGTAATGCCAACGTAGGTTAAGGTGTTGAATTTTCGTTTCAATTTATCGACAGGGTAAACTTAATTCAATGCGAATCTACTTTGTTTTTTATTTAAAATATTATTTATTAGTTAGGATTGTAACCATTATTTTTGGCTATTTGTTTAATCAAATTTAGTTCTTTGTTGAAATTTTCTGATGATAACGGGATGTTAATCAATCTATGAATAAAACTGTTGAACGCTGATATTTTATGTAGATATGGATGACACGAGTTATGTATTATAATATCTGTATGTGACGGCTTATGGTAAATTGCGAAAACATATTTTCCATTTTCATTCGAAATTGTTACGTCTAAGAAATTTATCGAATTATTGCGTTCTATTTCGGTTGTGAATCCAATTTTGGATGTAATGAACTTATATGATTTTCGAAAATTTGTAACTGTCTATCTGTTCCTGTGAAGCAAATAATGATATGGTCTACATAGCGATACCAGTATAAACAATATGTACTGAGTGGATGATTATGAATTAATTTCTCTAAATTAATAATGAATATTTTTGCTAACAAAGGACTTAACGGATTGCCATAACCAAGCCGTCTTCAATAGTATAATATTTGTTATTGAAATGGAAATAATTTTGATCTAAACAAATTTGTATTAATGAAAGAATATCTGATTTAATGATAGTATTGACATGATTCTTTTCTAATAATTCTTCAACTAAGTATTACGTATCTTTCGGAGGAATGTTGCGAAATAGATTCTTAACATCGAAAGAAATGAGTTTGGAATTAGGTGTTATAATGGTATCTTTGATATTGGCAATTAGTTCGTATGAATTTTTGACCGAAAGTTTAGTTTTGAAATTGAAATGTTTTATTAGCATGTCTTTGAGGAAATTTGAAAGTTGCAAAGAAGGTGCCGTTACATAAGAAACAACAGGTCTAATAGGGTAATTAAGTTTATGAGGTTCTATCAACGAATATAATTCGGGGGATTGTGGATTGGAGTTAATAAATGTATATTTTTCGTGGTCTGTAATTAATGATTTTGCTGTCGAAATGATGTTTTAGCCACTTTCTGAAAATTTTCGGTAGGATCCTTAGTTGATGTTATATAGTTTCCGGCTGTTAAGAATTCTTCAGTTTTAGAAATATAATCCGTTTTTTCTAATCGCGATGACGGTGTTACCTTTATCTGCTTTAGTGCATACTAAATCGTTCTTGGTACTATTTTCACGAATTGTTCTTATCATCTTATAATCTGAATTGAAATGAGGTGATAATTTCGAAAAGTCTACTTTGATGATTTTTTCTGTTTGATGTTTGGCTAAAATATTATCTTTGGAGTTTTTGAGAATGATTTCGGAGTCAAAGCCTAACTGTTCAGGATTAGTTTTATTATGTTTTGGATGTAAATTATGTTTGAATCCTTTTTCTAATAGATCTTTTCATGGTTGTGTAAAATCGATATCAGTAAAATTAGTAAATCTGTCAAAATTTTATGGTCTGAAAATTTATCAAATAAATTTTCAACTAAATTTTCAAGCCAAAAATAATGGTTACAATCCCAATTTAATAAATAATATTTTAAATAAAAACAAAGTGGAATCGCATTGAATGAAGTTTACCCTGTCGATAAATTAAATCAAAATTCCACACCTTAACCTACGTTGGCATTACAAGTGAGAAACTGAAATCATTCTTAAGTAGCAATAATTTCAACATAGCTTTCCAAACCAATTATAATTTAGGCAAATATATAGAAAAATAATAAAACCAAACTAGGTAAAAACAATAAATCAGGTGTTTATAGATTGAATTGCAATGACTGTGATAATTTCTACATTGGTAGAACACATAGAAATCTTAATATTAGAATATCGGAACATAAACGCAGTTTTTCAAATAAAAATTATATTAATTAATAATATGGATTATAATCACTCTTTCGACCCACAGTTTGAAATTTTGCATACAGATAATAAATATTGGAAGGTAGATCTTTGAGAAACTTTAGAAATCAATAAATACTAACACTCAGGTAGACTCATCAATGAACAAGTCGATTTAAGCCCTTCACCTCTATTGAATCTCTTCGGGGAGCAATCTATTCCTTAATTCTATTGGATATACCTGTCATAAATAACCACTTAAGAAGAAGCAACCCAATAAGCTTTTAATTACACAAGAACATTTAAAGTTATATTCTCATTTATATCTTCTGTACATTCATTCGTCTGAAGAAGCTACGGTGTAGAGAAACGCGTTACGAATCGCAATCTTTAAGTAAAATTCCTCAAAACACAGTACATGTTTTTTGTTATTGATAATGGAATTTTACCAAGTAAATTAAAACACAGTACTTGTTTTTTGTTATTGATAATGGAATTTTACCAAGTAAAAGCCTCCCAAATTCAAATTCTAAATACAATACCGTTCCAACAAAAATGAAATCTTTAAAAGTGTACGAGCCAGAGAGCACCGCGCCACTAGTGAATCACCCAGTTTATTCAAAAGGCGAAAATTTGAAATGGAAAAAATCTCAGGAAAAATTTAACAAAAATTAATAAATGTCAATAGTCAGAAATATGGTCTATTGAAAATGAGAATCTTGAAATCGCAGACTAAAGTATGGAATGAAAAAATATTTATGAGGAATTGATTCATTTTCATTTGAATTGCTCAAAAATTTCGTGAACAATATGAACCGGTTAAGCTGATTTTATGTTCTCAATCCGGCAGCATAAGGGGCTTTTAAAGTTCGAAAAATATTGAATCCTCTTCGTGCCGTTAACAAATAGAAATTCGTTGATTAAATTGTCAAATTATTCAGAAATTTCTCAAATTTATATCGATATCGCTTGATCCATCCAGAAGATACGTTTGCAGGAATTTTCCCCCCAGATTTTCATATCATAATACGGAAAATCTCCGTATTATCAAACTTTTTCATTTTGAAGTCTAAAATGAAGTTTTTGATGTTTGAACTGAAGTTCCTTCAACTGACGAGTAATTTCGCTCCTTCATTATAAGAAACAGCACGTATTGAGTTTCGAAGATAGTGGGGAATATATGGCATGAATTTTCTTATTGGATTTCTTTTCAATCACCTTTTCTCAGAGTAGTTCGTTTTCTTATTCATGTCTAACTGCCATATTTTCGTCAAGCCCGTTTTTTTTTATCTGATGAGAAGATTGTAGTGTCATCTATTAATTAAACTGTTCAGGCGCATTTCCTTTTGGGCATGCTTGCCACATTTATGTCAGGGAGCATGTGATGAAAATAAACTTTGCGGCATGCCTGCTTCCATTTCATATCTTTTCGATGCAGTTTCGTTTTTCCTATTCCTTTTTTCTCTAGACAGTTTTGAATAATGATCATGAGTTTTTGTGGAAAACGTTCCATTCTCATCTTTCACATCAGTTATTTGCACCATATTTAGTAGAACACTCTTCAGTATCCATGAATGGAAAGCCAGTTTGTGTTGTTATATTCAATATTTCCTTAATTTCCTCAGTAGGTTTGGTCAATTGAATGATTTCTCCTGATCAAAATTTGGGGTCCTGTTCAATTATCTTTTATTATGTCCTTTAGTCTTTCGAATAGCATTTGCCTTATTGCTTAATTCATAGCTACTTGTATCGTTCCTTGCTTTTTCTGGCTTGGAAATAATTACTAGTATTTTGACGTCTCTTACTTTCTGTGCAGATTTTTCTTATTCCAAGTCTTCGAGTAGGTTTTACTCCACCTAATTGAATTATTCACTTTCATTGCTGAGAGTGCTTTTGAACTGGAGTGTATCTAATATCAGCTCTGCTTCTACTGCGTCTTGGTGGCTACCTTTCACTTGCGTTTAAGATGTGTGCCAAGAGTAAGCGTTGTCTAGGGCATTTATAAGAGCATTCAAAGGTGATCTCTGGATGTCCTGTAATGCATACCTTTTGACTGTATTTTCTATTAGAGGGTGTTGCCCCCTCAACAGTTTCCTCATACTAGTTCCATGGGTGAATTCATGTTTGCTGTGCGAGGTGTAGTTACTTAGTATGTTTGTAATGGAGTTTATGATCAGTAGTATTTGATGTTGGGGGATATCTATGAGGTTGTTTTTATGTTGTTCGTTCTGGGCATCTATTCTGTCATTGTAGACTTTTTCACAATGAATTCTGTAGGCACCTTAGGTGGCGTGTAGTCGGTACCTCATTTTTTCTAGTAGTATACTGGGACCTGTAACTTTTTTGGATATTCCACTCCACATGTCTTAGCGAACAATCACGGGCAGAATCAATATTACCATTAACTAGCGTGATCATCATGGCTTGAAACATTCAAAGACTTACATCAGGGACGTTCGAAACAAAATACTGTACTATGACTGATATTGGATATCAAAACAGAAAACTCAGGAAGCATGCAGACTCACCTCGGAAGCGAGTGAGATGGCTCAGAATATATAGCAGTTAAGCAGTTCCTTGAACAAGATGCTGAACTTATTCGAGGAACTGCCTATGATCCAGTTATCATGGTGAACCACAGCATTCGTGAGAACTCGGTGGAAAGGCGGTATTCGCCCCTCACTATCAAAACGACAATTTTTTTATATTCCCGAAAGTAGGGGAAAATTAGAGAATGACAATTTGCATAAGAAGAATAAGCTGTTTTGGATGTTTCCTAACCAGACTAGAAAAAATATTATATCAGATGATTCGAATTCCTGCAAAATTACATAGATCATAGAGGAGAATAACAAGAACAATTCCGAAATTTTCAGATGTAAATAAAAACTATTATGCTCATAATTTAAAAGTACCCTTAGTATGAGAAATAATAAATAGCAGTTGTGATATAAAGAAATATAATTTTCTTCTTCAGAGTCGACTCTTCATGAACTATTATATTAGTATTATGTACATCACTGTCTCTATGAATAGCAGAAATTCATGATAAAACGGTGATGATTTGATTCATTCTAATCACAAAGCAAAAAGTAACAAACTTGCCAGAATAAATTATTTCCAAATGTCGGTCTATTCAATTTAAAACATGAGGTAACAATTGCAGTTCTGAAATCATATCATAATCGTAAGCCTTGTTTAATATCCGTCGAATGATATCAAATTATCTCGTCATCTATTACAACTGCCACAAACTTTCCTCAATCACCGAAAAGAATAGGCGCGAATTTTCGGCGAGTGTTAAATAAATCGACATTTGGTTCCCCAACGAAACGCAAGCGCTTGTTTTGGGGTTGCTTTTGCGCAGGACTTTGTTCTGAGCATCGAGACGCCAGTTATCCTGAATGATTTCGCGTGGAAACACGGTTGAATTCGCTAAAATCTAAGTTTTCGATCTTTCTTCGGAAGTCGGGCGCTACTTCTTCCGATTCATCTGAAACGTTTGGATAAGCAGAATTTTTGACGGATTATATTCCTTTATCGGGTTCTGGATAACTAATTAATTCGGATTTTGTGAAAAATAGACAGCGCTACTCAAATTTCCTTGATTTGAAAAAAAATGTAATAAATATTCAGACAGCTATTTGGTTGATTGCAATACTGGCGCTAAACATGTTTGCTTTTTACAGTGCTTCGAATGATGTAACGAAAATTTTTTTCCATTTGTTATTCTAGACAATGGCAGCACATTCCTATCTGTATGTTTCAGTGTGTGTCTCATGGGTTTTAGTATTGGTGTTTCAGATAGGAATGGCCAGAGGGGAACCGGCCGGGGAGACTCGAGTACCTCTAACCTCAAGAACGGTCCGAACAAAATACGGTGACGTCAGTGGTGTTATTGTGACCTTGGATTCAAAGCACTTGGAACCTGTGGAAGCCTTTCGAGGAATTCCCTATGCTAGTCCTCCTCTCGGGAGATTAAGGTTTATGCCTCCGGTAACTGGCGCTTTGTGGTCCGGGATAAAAGTGGCGGATAAATTCAGTCCGGTGTGCCCGCAAAGGTTACCTGATATTTCTAACGAAACTGCTGCACTTAAGAGGATGCCAAAGGGACGTCTGGAATATCTGAAGAGGCTTCTACCATATTTGCAGAACCAGAGTGAGGATTGTCTGTATTTGAACATCTACGCTCCTGCACAAGGTAAGTTGTGATTTGAGTAAATAAATTGCAGAATACTGGCAGGTATTTATCAGCAGAAATTTAATTATTTAACTTTCTGCAAGGTGCAGCTGCAATATTTATGTACACATTTCTGCTAAGTCGGGGAAAATAATACTCGCATCAGGGTAAAATAATGCAACTTCCAAACTCAGTAAAATGATGTATTTATAGAACGACGGAATTAGAGTATGTACTGTATCTTTGTGAGATTTTGCATGTGCAAGCGTTCCAATATGTTTTTCACATTTAGAGAACTAGTAGTAGAAGGGGAAATTGATAACGCTCAACATATCTTTCACGGTTCTCTCGGTATACATTTCCTCTCATTAAAAACCTGATGCTGGAATATTAATAAAGCAGAGAATTTTAAATTGTTGAGTTTCTATGACTTGTGATAAATTTTACTTAGTTCTTTTGTAATTAATAACTACATAGCTACTAGTGGTATTCCAAATCGAGAACATGTTAGGCGATATTATTCGAAATATATGGCTATTAAACAACATGCATGATGTATTCTCATTTCATTTTATTACTTTCGAGTATATCATATCTTCAATTCACGCCAACGTTTTTTCAGAATGATTATATTCCTTAATACTTCATACTTTGCCTATTTACAAATTGAGTTCAAAAGAAGAAACAAGTTGAGCGAATTTAATATGATGTTTTCTGCTTTATATTCCCAAAACTAAACATTTCGTGCTTTTATTTTTTGCTACTTCTTACCTCATTACTTTCAAGCCGTTTTTGATGAAGTTCAAATAATACTGAAATCTTGCAGTAATATGTTTTCAGAGCGCTCAGAAAGAAATTCAAACAGTAATAATCTACATTGCAAAGGAAGCCTCTCGTACAACAGAATCGCGCCATATATTAATAGTGGAAAAGCAAAATTTCAAACAACAATTGAGAAGTGTTTAACACATAGGAGACCTTTATTGAGTAAGAAATGACATGTTTAATTCTGATTGTCAAGTTTCTTCTCTTTTATCTATAATCCAATATTCTGCAAACGATGGCAAATTGATTTGGATTTTCAGAGAGATCATTGCTAATTCGGAAAGCAAAAAGTTAGTCAAGTTACTCGCAGGAGGTGACGCACAGGTTGTGATGTATGCTGATCAACCAGGAAATGAAATTGAACCTAATATTATCAAAAAAGTTTCGAAGACAACTGACTTCGACAATGATCATCCAAAACTATGTTCAGAGATGAAAGTGAGTAAACTTTTTGATCAGATATTTCCTCCATCATGGAATCCTAGCTGTCTACAATCTAGGATAAAATCGTTAGGAATTATTGAAAATATATTTTCCTAGAAGAAGTTGTAACCTATACGAAATTACTGATTGTGTTACAGAGACAGAAGCTATAGAATCTCTTCAATTATTATTCCTTCTGTCACATGCCTATTAAGTGAGGGGCTGCTGTTTTGAGATGTCATCGAATAAATTCATCAAAAAGAATGGCTGGTGAACTCAACTCAAAGTCATAACCAATACAAGCTAAAATTCATTTCTGATACAGCAGATGATCAATAAATAAATGTACTCAACATGTCATGCTCTTTCAAGGCTAATACACAAAAAAGATTGCGAAAGGGTTGTTTTGCGACAAATTCCAACACCATTTTCTGTAAGTTTCGAATAAGTACGTATTACGTATACATCGTAACATTCAAAGGAAACTGTCAAATTGGTCGAAATGAATAAAAGAAAGGAATTGGCTTAGTGAAGCCCAGTCACCAAAAAGTTATTTTGAATTCCACATTATGAATTCTCTGATTGGACATATTAGAACTTCCACAGTGGTTCATAAAAAGTTGTACAAAGTTTTTACTGGTAATGAATATACAATGAGTTATTATTTACGTGATTTAGTTTACAAAGAATTCAATGCTGTCAATAAAATCCTGGAAGTGACTGGCTGAAAAAATGATATCTTGTTTCGTATAAATCGCCTGTTCTCACATTAGAAGTGATTGGAAAAGAATTAAAAAATAAATAGCAGCTTAGCAAGAATCAGTTACTCAAACAAAAAATCCTTGCCTATCAGCATTATAGATCTACAACATAGCTGATATTTTCATTCACTTGCTTATATCGTCTGATATCTTCATAAGATTGAGGCACAGTTCTGTTGTCAACACGAAACGAAAGTCATTTGGTTGGAAGGCAATTAGTAGCAGAAGAAGTTTTGGGAAATCCGTTTTTGCTGTTTCTCTATTCGAGGCTATGAGCTATAAATATTTTTTAATAATAATAAATAATTCTTAGTAAAGTCGAAATAATTTTTTTAATTTTCCGTCCAAATTCAATGGTGATGTATATATATATATATATATATATATATATATATATATATATATATATATATATATATATATGTGATAAATTAGGAATGATTCGAAAAGACCGCGATGGAAATTGCATTTGTCTTTTTTTCATGCCCTAGATATCTGTAGAGGAGGAATACAGAGTGAAATCATTGAATGCTGTGAATTCAACAAAATGTCAGACAGAGTTATTTTTTTTTTCTCTTCAGTTATGCTTTTCATATTAATTCGTTCATTTTTGGTCATGAAGGCGTTGGGGAAAACCCCCACTGTTTCTTTCAATTCGCTTCATGTGCCACGTGACACATATCTGGATTTCTGGTCAGAACAAATATAATGGACTTTTCATTTTTAACAGTATCTCAGAGGTAATCCAATATTTCTTAATGAACAAATATCTAAATTAAATAGAAATTTGACACTATTCACTCCTTCGAAGTACCCTTACTCATGATGAATGCCATTTCTCGCATTTTCACATTTCCGGTATGATTTGCCTAATTTATATAATATACGTTAATTAATTAGAACTCTACATAAATAAAATTAGGTTAATACTCAGAGATAAACTTTATATAGATAAAGTCCAATGACGTAAGATCCGGTGATGTATCGCTTCATGTTGTTGAAATCCACTTCTTTCGTCGGGTAACTCTTGATCTCATTCGGAACGAAGTGCTAAAAGATGGAATTTACTACTCTTTTAAAAAAATCAGATACGTTGCTGTTAAAAATACTGTTTAAATACATATTCAATGTGACGCCACTGACCACCCCCTACCCTTGCGCTTCTGTAAATACGGCCCCAATAGCCTCTAAAAACTACCTGACTACTCATTGGCATAAGAAACTGTTGTAAGACCAGTCGCTAAAATTTCTTGTACTTCTTTGGTTAATAAAAAATAAAATATCACAAACAAATATTCCTTTTCTTGAATTGAACAACCTAAAAAATAATTAACAGTTGCTGCAATGAGAAGGTGACGAAATATAGGACCTATAACATGTTCATTAATTATGCTTACCCATAACTTTCTCTAGATATAGCGTATGAGGTTCCATAATAAAGTGAAGATTTTCATCAAACCAATAGCAGCAGTTTGACGGTTGACCTCACCGCATTATTTAGAGCTAGAACATCCCAGAAAATATCCATTTCATGCCTATGTTGATTTGATTGATGAAATCTATCATGTGTTCGCAAAAAACCACTCGCTGATCTAAGTCATCTTCAAATAACACTTGTTCAAATCTATTTTATAAGGATGAATCTTTAATTCAATGATAGCTTCAATACCAATTTATCACATATATTTAAGTCACGAACAGTTTTGCTGGGCAGAAGTTTTTGGATTTTAATGAATTGCAAGCATGATATTTGTTGTGTATTGTTGTATTTGTGGTCAACAAGGGATTGTCTTCTTCTGAGTATATGCAGTCGGTATGCTTTCTGGTTCTGCTGGGACAACGAAACATGATTAAAATTTCGAATTTATGAGATTGAGTTCAATTTATTATTAAGAAAGAAAATTTCTCAAGTTTATTGAACAGTTATCGCAATCATTTAAAAATTCACTGAGAGGAAGATTCTTAAAACAATTCATTCATTTTCAATTGGTATTGTGGAAAATAGAAGAACAGATCTTGCCACCGAGGGTAGCATGATATATTAGGCTTTTTGAAACAGAAAATCGATTGTTGTTTCAGCCCCTTTCTTGACCTCAGAGAGATGAAATTACATGCGAAATATAATATAATTAACTAAAAATTTAAATCGATATAATTACTTTGAATAGTGAATTTATATTCTGGGAATTATTTCAAGATTTATGCAGAAATCTCTAAGATCAACCATGTGAGGAATATCACCATTGGGGTTATTATTGTATATTATTCTAATTGTGAATCCCTCTACAATATTGCCAGTATAGCTATTTTTCGTGATGTAACAATTATCATTTTGTATCTCTGGCGATTAGAGTTTTAACTCGACGTTTTTATCTATATCGCTTTGACACATACCGATAAATTCTTTTGAGCTTGCAAGGTAGCTCAGATATTTAATGGTAAGGCAGCTCCATTAACGTTACAATTTTACTACAAGCCTCAGTTGGTAATATCGGCAGTTCGAAAGACTTTATTGGAGACTTGATACTGAAGCGACCGATATACTAGGACACAATACTGTGTAGTTCAGATCTTATTACCTGCATAGCTCTTCTTGAATGTCTGCATTTCCTTCAATTTCTCCTTTATATTACTGTGAAGAGGTCGGATTCACACAGTAAGTTCCTCTATTGTCAATATCAGGACTCAAAAATTGTTTTTCCTTTTCCTGTTGTATTTGATGTTCGTCCAGTAAATCAGAAATGGGATATTTATATTCTGCTCTCTAGGTTTAGCTAGGATGGGTACTGACTGACTTCACTTCATAACATTCGATATGCTCATCATGCTTCTCTCTCATGATAATAATTTGGTCATCAGTGTATCAGTGTTTGTTATAGCCAGCTGTATTTAGGTTTTTCGAAGTCTGGCAGAGTTCGAACTTATCTGTCCTATGAAACAGTGTTTTTTGCTAGATTTCACGATCTCAGGTTAACGCAAAGTATTTTCAGCTTTGATGATTCTCCTTGCAAGTTTAAAAAAAATCCTGCAATATATGATAATATACGACAAAAACATGCCCGTGATTGTAGTGAATTGTTGTAAAGTTTATTTGTATCGCAACCTCAGGAAGTTGGCTCTAAGTATTGGATATTAATCGTATCTGGATTACTCTTTCCATTCCTAACAATGACAACTTAAAAGACAGACAGATGGATAACGTTGTGATCCGATGGAGACTATCTCATTGTAGATCTACGACACCCTATAAGAAATTAGACGTTGACGTAAATTTATAAAGAACATGAATAAACAGGGTGTTCCATCTCGCACGAGCCACCCAGTATATTTTCCATCCCGTAGTGATTAGAACAATTTGCCGAACCATGTCGAATGACTTGATTTTGGAACATCTTTTTCGGATATTTGAGATGAATATATTCTAAGCTTTTTACACAAGCTACAACAATCACAAAGACATTTTATTATTCTATATGAATTGCAACTCTTTCTCATTCAATAATTCTCCCAACATATGTATAAATGAAAACAAGATAAATGTAAACATTTGTTTCAACTTAATTCTTTCTCATTAGAAGCAATGTGTTTATCTGATAACACATTGATTCGATGATTTGATGCATTGTAATTGAATCATTTATTCACTACTTTACTGATGTGGTCAAACCCTTAGAAATAATTATAATGTAAACAAGGCAAGAATGTGTTGAGTGTTGTGCCCAAGTGTCTGCAAGAATATTTATACCAAACCATATTAAACGTAATGCTCGCTATAAGTATGTTCCAGAATTGATATCTAAGTATACTGGGACGGGTTCAGTAATAGATAAGAAAGGCATCCATTGAAGTTCCGAACGCTGAAGAAGCAGCGGCGGGGTTTTCGGAAGAAACGCAATTTGATGATAAATTTCTGCTGATTCTGATGTTAGCCAGTATAACATTTTTTAACAGTTTGACATCATACTATGTTCGATCCGTACTTAATTGAACTTCGGCATAAATTAAATGATGATGATTTTGATCAGACAAGAGTTTTGCGAAATTTTGACGGCGCATATCAACAATAACCCGCATTTCTAGTACAACGTTCGCTTTTTAGACAAATGGAATTTTTGTCTTCACCAGCGTAACTATAGATTTTGAACGTTACAAATAGTCATGTATTTCGAAATATCTCACACTTTATATCCGGAAAAGCTAAATATTCAAATAGGAATTTCAAGAGACCCCTCCACTCACATTCCTAATCTTCAAATATAAACGGCAGAATTTATCTCGATATGTTGGAAAATGCGATTGATCCATTCATAGCAGAAAAACTAGAAAACAAGCGTCTTCTTTTTGAATAGCAATTGCATTTTCATTAATCCTGAGCTCCTCCTCACTAAGCTTCTAAACCTACTCTTGTTGTTTTCCTGTGGACTTAATGCTTTTAGAAATTTTTCGTTTCAAGAAAAACCAATATTTTACTTTTCTGCTGTGTTAAATTTTCTACATTTTCCCTGCCATTCAAATGCATTCGGACTTGTTAATATTTCAGAAGCACATCTAACCAGTGAACCATCACTTATTATACATTTGTGACCAGTCACCCATGAAGGGTAAAATATGATTCGGCTAAGTTGATTATTTCAGCGATCGACAATATTCCGAGGCGGAGACACTGTGATAATTATGAGTTTTCTGGGCTTTAATATCTGATTCTCTGTCCGTTGTATATAAATCTGATTTCCTTCGAGTTCCTTTCATAGGCTCTTTTGGCAGCGGAGACATTAATTTTTTTAATGGCATGATTGTTGGAAACGAAGGGTACTACTGCTTTGTGTTTCTGGCCGTGTATGTCTGCTTCTATTCTATTAATTATTTCAAATTCATATATGTATATATGAGCATCTGTAGGCCAATTAAATTATTTGCCTTCGTAATACCAGATGAAAGTCATACTTAAATGACAAATACATCTAATGATTGTTGTAGGAATTTTCTGCCATAACTCAGGGGACCTCGGAGTACATTTCTTAATCCCCATATAATTTTTATTATTCTGTGATATATTACGCGATCTAGGAAATTCAGTGATACTTATTGGCAAGTTCTGGGTGTTAATTATATAGCCCCTTCTGTATCCACATACGTTGAATTGCTCCAGTTTCAGCAGCTTGCTCAAGGTGTAAACTTCTGTTTTCGTGGTTCACCATATGAAATTATTATTCGTGAGTCTGAACCTCTTAACCATACCATATAAGAAGTACATTGTCTTTGGCTCTAACTAACTGAAATTCTTTCCAAGAATTATATGTTGTATCCATTGACACGAGGAACTTTGGGAGGAGTTTAGAAGTTTTATCATCATGTGAGTTGCAGTTGAGTCGTTTGATTTGGCTTACCAACAGATACTTTGTTCAGAACAACTCTATAAGGACCTAACTATTGACGTGAATACGTAATGAACATGAATGAGCAGGGTGTTCAACCTCAAATGAGCCACCCGTTATATTTTTTAACCCGTAGTACTTGGAGCGGTTTGCCGAGAAATTTCGAGTGATTTGGTCTGGAAACATCTTCTTCGTATATTTGCGGTTTCAACAAGTAAGATTTTTGGAAGCCTTCATACCACAGACAACAATCAGAAAGAGGTTTCAATATTCCATTTGCATTGCAACTCTCAAACTATGTATAAATCAAAACAAGATGAATGAAATAATTTGTTTCAACTTCATTTCTTGTTATGAGATGCAATGTGTTCAGCTGATAAAACATTTCCTAGATTATTTGATGCGTTGTAAATCAATAATGTAGTAACTACTCTTCTGATGTGGTCAAACCTTTGAAAATAATCATTGCTTATAAAATGCCAGAATGTGTTGCATTGGTAAGCAGGTATTATCAGAATCAAAATTGTGCTGGAGTGGCTGCAAGAATATTTAAACAAAACCACCTTGAACGTGAAAGTCCCTGTAAGTTAGTTCAGTTATGGATAGAAAAGGCACCCATTGGAATTCTGAATGTTGAAGAAGCAGTTGTAGCGTTTATGCTAGATGTCCAACTTATGCTAAATTCGCTATAAATTTTTGCAGTTTTTGGTGTTAGCTAATCTAACGTTCTGACAATTTGACATAACAACAAGTGAAATACTTACTGAATTGAAATGCTTTACGAAATAAATGATGACGAGTTCAATCAGAGCATAATTTTGCGAAATTTTGACCGCGCATTTCAACAACTCATATTTCTAGTACGTTCGCTTTTCAAACAAATTTACATTTTAACTTCACCAACGTAACTGTAGGTTTTGGAGAGACCCAAATTCTTATGTATCGAAAAATCCACACCTTATATCCTTAAAAGCTAAATGTTCTGATACTAATCTCGGAACCACCTATCTGGACCTTTAATTAGATTTCTAATTTTCTAATTCAAACTGCAGAATGCATCCCGATATGCTGAAAGTTGCGATTAATCTATTGGTAACAGAAAAAGTAGAAAACGTTCCGCTTCTCTTCAAATAATAATTGAATTTTCAACAAGACCCCTACACCCTAAGGATACACAAGGGGAAAATAGATAATATATATACAAGACTGAGCTCCTTCTTTCTAAGCCGCACCGGTTTGCCAATACCTCTATTCTCAAAATCGTCGTCGCTGGATTGGAAGATGGGGTGACCTGCCTGATTTTACTTCCAATTTTTTTGTAACCTAGATTTAGAATTTGAACGATCTACGCCAGCAAATGGTTGATGAGTGTCATCGAATAACTTCAAATATGCTAATAAACCATAATAAAGACGGGTTTCAGTCGAGAATGTAATATTTTATGGGAGTGGATGGATTTCAAAAGACACTTCAACAAAACCTACTCTTTTGATCTAATACCTCAAGATAAGTGCATTCATTGCACGCAGTTGTTAACAACTCTCGAAAGGTTCCCCTTCAAAACAATAATCGATTTGTATTCCTTTTTTTCAATGAACTTTATAATAGCTGAAATCTTCAAGGTTGCTCGTTTAAGATAAAGAAAATGATTCTTCGCGAAGAACTTTCGTTAGAATTACTTTTCTCCATGTCCGTTTGTGAAGAGGCGTCATAGCCTGAAACATGCATCATTCGACGTATTTCGGACAATTTTTCCAATCACCAAGTATAATAAAGATATAGGGAGGTTCGTTTGGAATGAAACACCCTGTATTACTAGTCGAACAAATATTTCGTGAGAAGTTGTATCCGTTTTCCTAATATCGCGATCGCCGGAACAACCAGTTCAACGAAGATTAAATCAATTTGACTTATAATATACTCCTAATTATAACTTATTGATTTGAGTAATGTTGATTTGATTTCTTTTCTATTTTTTCGAAAATTGAATGGGTAACCATATGATTGTGATTAAATCAAAGACTTTCATATATCATTCTGTTGATACAAAGAACGTACAGTTGCTAACTTGCACTAAATCATGTTTCGAAAGTTTTGAAAACCAAATATGTTTTTGTGCGAGGGATTGAATAAAATATCGCAGCATCTTAAATAACGCTGCGCGGTGACATATACAGGGTGCTTCAACGAAAACTAAACAGAGGCTATATCTACCAAGAAATTCATTTTTCATCAAAACACAAAAACAGGTCAATTTTTGTTTCAACGGAGACATCTTTTGGGGTACAAAACTTGCCTGAAATATCAACGCCCTAAGCGGGGGTTGCACTCCTCGAACATTTTGAATAGGGAAGATGGGTCGAGTGATGATTCAAGAGAAAGGTGGTATCTTTGCCTACATCGCCTTGAACGAATTTCTATTTTAATTGAAAACTGTAACAGATACAGGGTGAGCAACTGAAACATGGGGAAGACTATTTCCCTGAGACTATTCAAGTTTGAGTGAGGTAGAATGAAACAGATCCATGCTGATCAATGGCAGTCATCATCAAGTTCCATCCTTATCTCGAATTTCAACCCCTAGAGCAGGGGTGAAAATTTGGAAAAGGGTAGATGGGTCGAGTGATACCTCGAAAGAAAGGTATTCTCTTTGTCTGCATCCCCGTGAACGAATTTTCATTTTTGATTGAAAAACTGTAGAAAATACAGAGTGAGCTACTGAAAAATAGAGGATACTATCTATCGCCCTGAGATATTCAATTATTAGTGCAAAAAATGGAACACATTTATTTCAGATCAAAGGCTGTCATCTTTGATCTAAATGAATCTATTTCAGTTTTTCGCACTAATACTCCAATAGTCTTGGGGCGATAGTCTTCTCAATTTTTCAGTGGCTCACTCTGTATCTTCTACAGTTTTCAATCAAAAATAAAAATTCTTCGACGGGAATGCAGACAAATATAATACCTTTCTTTCGAGTTATCACTTGACCCATTTACCCTCTACCAAATTTTCAAGGGTGGTCACCCCTGCTCCAGGGGTTGAAATTCGAGATGAGGATGGTATTTGATGATGACTGCCTTTGATCAGTGTGGATCTGTTTCAATTTACCCCACTGAAACTTGAATAGTCTCAGGGAAATAGTCTTTGCTCTCTTTCAGTTGCTCACCCTGTATCTTTTACAGTTTTCGATTAAAAATGAAAATTCGTTCAAAGCAATGTAGACAAAGATACCACCTTTCTTTTGAGTCATCACTCGATCCATTATCCCAATTCAAAATGTTCGAAGCTCAGGAAGAGTATCTGCTGATGCTTTTTTATGCTTTTTATAATTTTGAATATAGTCCCCCGGTTTTTCATCGTTAAAAAGGAAAAGTAGGTTGACCTTATGATTGAGAAATTTAGTGCAGAACTATTTGATTATGGTTCTTTTTTCATTCTAATCAATGACCTATCAACTATCAATTATTTTATACTTTGTAAATAATATCAGTAATTCACAATGGTGAATTCTTCACGTTGCTGGACTTCCATAGTTACGTGAGGCTATCGGTAGAAAGTTCACTCACTTTGTTATTAAGTTATGTTGTGATGATGAGTTATTATTCTAAGATTTGGTACAATACAATACAATAGGGGCGCGATTTAGCTCCTGAAATTTGTTGATAGACCAAAGTCATGTCTTGGGAATAACAATTATCCGTTAAGGATGAAATAAATCCAAGATAAAAAGTATATCCAACGATAACAATGAAAGAAAATAATTACCTTCTCATGAGAAAAGATTTATATTTATTAATTAACCAAAAATTTTGAATTATTATTATATAAAAAAATGCCTATGCCAACCAATTTCAATTAGGATTTCATCAAATTCACTTACTCCTGCTATGAGGACCTACTACTCGCGTTATTACCTAATCAGATTGAACCCAATTATTTGATGAAATTTGATGAAGCATTTAACACGTAAAAGAACGAAATTCAACTTATTTCTTTGGGGCAATTTTGGTTTTTATGCATTTCAATTTCTTTCTGGAAATCACGATTCAGGGAAGAATTTTTTCTAAAGGTATAAGGTTTTTCTCCTTTATAATAAGTCATTTTGTGTTGAAATATGTATTGGCAGAAAAACTACTAATCCGGAAATTATTTTCTAAAAAAAAACTAAATGGTTCTAGAGATATGCAAATATCTCGATAGGCATATCTTCTTAAAATGTTAGTTGCTGATAAATTATCATGGAGCAAAAGTATGTCAATGCTCGAGATGTATGCATACTTCAGATTAGAATATTTCTATTCAGTATCGACAAGTCAATGGATACTAATCATATCATTATCTTTTGCCTTCGGCATGGTTAGCGTGAGACTGGTAGCGCAAAAAATGGCTATTTTGGTTGGGCAACGATAGAAACTCACAAGAAGGTTCAGAGTGGATAACTTTGTATAGAGAATTACGCCACTTGATTAGTATGCTCCTTCGAAGAAAATCAATCATCTCGCGCAAGAACTGGAATATATACCATAAAGGTTCACAGGACTCGGTATAAATAGTGAATTATTTATAATGAAATTTTCCGAAATGTTGATATGTTTAAGTCTATCGTTTTTGAGATGTATGGCGTCGATTTAGGTATTTGACTCTGTCTTTTTTCTGGTATTATTTATGGATTTTGATTCCTTGAAAATCTGTTCATTATTAACTGATAGGCTGATTTCTGTTGATTTTCGCTTTAAGGAATCTACTCCAGAGAAATTTCTACATACAGAGTGTAGCCGGAGTCTATAATACTATGTTAATTTAATACTTTTGATTCTTCATGAAGTTTCAACTTAGGTTAGAAACGCATAATTGACAGTCATAATTTGTTAGTTTTTTTGCATAAATATTGAATCTAGATAAGGATACACTAGAGCGTCACAACACATTTATTTATTCCAGCCAGAACCTACGAAAAAAGATACCTCAAAAGATATGCTACTTCATTTTCAGCTTTCAGAATATTCACATTAGCTCCGTTGTATCACGAAAACTTTTCATTCTTTGGATTTCAGAAAAGGAATTAAAAGCATTGCATCCTCTCTCAATTGGGTTAATACCATAATTTGTGCTATGAAAATGAACATAAGATATTCTAGAGTTTCTTAAGTTACCGTGGGGAACTTTGAGATCTATTTTCCCTAATAGATGACTAGAGTCTGTAAAGTTATTAATTTTTTTGTATATAGGAGCCAAGTTCTGAATAATCGCTTTCTCCTTTACCTATTTTCAATTTGAAAGCAACATAATTTGGAATTTTTTATTGAACACGCTCTATCAGTTCTTCATAGGCTTTATAATAAGGAGATCATACTACCGAGGAATATTCGAGTAAGCTCCTTACATGTGAAATAAAAAAATAGTTATATTTCATTGCTTCCATATTGTTAAAATATCAAGTTTTTCTCTTAATGAAACCAAGCATCCCAAAACCCTTGTTTTCGATGTACTGGATGTGATAATTGAAGCTGAGATTTGAATGAAAACACTCCTAGATTTTTTATCAAGAAAACTGTCTGGATATCACGCTTTTGAAATATATATTGAAAGTGTGTCTTGAAATTAGATCGAAAAAAAATGCATAATTTGACACTTCTCTGTGTTCATCGAAAAAATATATTGTCTGAGGAATATTCGCGTTTTCGCTCTGAAAAATTACATAAAACTAGTAGTCATAGTCATAAAAAGAAACTTCAATCTACGGGAGTGTATATCTATGATTGATCTTTATCCATTTTTTGCCATTGATCCCAGTATTTATCCTTTATATAACTCTTTTATGCCCTACATAAATGCATGATACATCCAAACTCATACATTTTCTGAAAGTAATGAAGTAACCACACAAATTGCACATACCAATACTTCTTATTAAATAAGTACTAGAAAGCTACATCAACTGCATACCTCAGGTGCATATGCATCGATAACTCTCCAGAAGTAATAGAAATAACATGTTTCGAAAATAGAAAATAAGAAAATAATACTTCTATTAATTTCTAAATAATTTAAATTTTTTCAAACATGATAGAAATATAAACTCTTATGCTCTCAGGTTTGGAGCAATTTGAACCCTGTAGACTATCGCCTGCAATGACTAAAAATCGATCATTTTTGCCTAGCGGTACGCTTCTTGCCGTTTCCATGAGGTTCAAACAAAATTCCAAGAAAGCCAAAATCCGTGTTATAGTAATATTGTTGAATTGCCAGAGTCATTGGAATAATCAATAAAACTGCAATTATCTTTCAAAATTACAAATTACACATGTATATATTCTCCTTCTACAATGTTCTTAATCATCGTCAACCAGAGCCACACAGGCAAATATTGCTCCGTAGATAAAGACTGAATGTCGAAGTGAGAAAACCCCTATATGAGATAAATTTTATATCAAAACAACCATAAAGATGTAGTGTACAAGTTGAAAGTGAAAATTTTGGTGAGAAGTTAATCCTTATTAGGAAAAATAACAATTTACTGATTAGTTATTAACAATTAAACAAAACAAAAAACTCATATACCCAAAACAACAAAACAGTAGACATCTGGACGATAATGTGTTTGATAAGTGATGAGATAGATAAAATACATCCTCGCTCTCGCATGTTTTTGAAGGTAGAGATACAGTTTCACGACTTACCAAGGACTCTGAATTTTCAAATTCGAATTGGGAAAATGGCGGGGGACCATGAGAGCACCATCTGAAGTGAAAATTTTATAGCCAACAATAAGGTAGATACACGCAGGTACAGCCATAAAAAAGTACACGCACAATGCGCTAAGAGATGCAGCGCATCAGAAATCAGAAATCTTTATTGCTCCACAATGGAATACCAACGCAAATCGATATGAGGATTGTCACAGTTCAAAATTTATAATAAAAACAATATAAACAAAAATCAGAAGCATAATTAGTTATATACAAACTGTTATCAGAATTGAAAAAACTTCTCTAGGCTGTAAAAACTTAGCCTGGGAAGGAATTCTTCAACACGACGTTTAAACATATCGAAATTCACATTAACATCAAGACAATGTGCAATTTTATTGTAACATTTGATTCCCTGATAATTTGGAGACTTTTGTGAGACGCTCAATCTTCGAAACGGTGCGATAAATTGTTGATTGTTTCCCGTTCTGTACTGGCGTACCTCATTATATTTTATGAATTGATTACAATTTCGATGGACATAGCACAAAAGGTGAAAAATATACAAGCATGGAAGGGGAAGTTTTTTCTGATCTTGGAATTTAGGTCTGCAATGGTCTGACGTAGCTGGTTCTAACCCTTGTACAATTTGTTGACCCCTAGAGTATGATACCGTATGGCAGAGCTGACTGTACCAGGCCGAAATACATAAGGCGCATAACTGGAGATACCGAATCACGCAGAACTCTCATCGAATATCATATTAAGCTGAGTTGCCCACACATAAGCTCCCTTTGAAAGTACCGAGTGAGTTTTTTGTCGACGCCTACACCTAAAAATTTAATTTTATTCACTTCTTCGATAGATTTACCGTGCACTTAAACCAGAATTGAATGGTCACACGAGATATTCTTCGGCACAAACCGTTCAAGTGAAGTTTTTATCGTCTTCAATATAAGCCCGTTACGATGACACCAATCACTGAACTCCCGCGAAGCTTCATTGGCAGAGTTAACTATGTCAGAATCAGTATCGTCCGAGTATAATATGTTAGTATCATCGGCATCAAGCATCAGCTTTGCATCTGACGCAAGTACTAAATCGTTCATGAATGAATGTATATCTAATTAGCTTCTGCTACTACAGTACAATATCAAATAATTATGTAGCTTACAAGACAAAATGATACAAAAGTATATCCCGTCGTAACCTATACCACCCTACCAACTAACCAACTGAATAGAACCCTCTAAGTTTTGACTTGAATGTCCTTAAAGAAGGAGAAGTCCTTACAAGCAAAGGTAATCCATTGAAAATTTTCAAGCTATGGTTGAACAGAAACTTTTTCTAACAATTAGCCTTAAGTTTACCGATATTTTAATCCTCCCGGTCCTCAGGTCATACGATATCGTGGTTGATCTTTTCATAAAAAAATGAGAAAGACATGGTGCTGCCTACTTTTTAATTATTTTATAAATGAAAACAAAACTAGCTTCCTCTATCATATTTTGGATTTAATTAATTTCAAAGAACGCTGCAATCGGTCTATATCTTCTTGATTGCATCCCAACAGTAATGATATGCAATATGTTAATTGGGGATGAACTGTCGTATTATAGACAATTTGCTTTGACCAATCATATAAACTACCGGTTATCCTACGAAAATAACCAATTTTTTTACGCGTATAATTAATATGGGTGTCAACTGCGTATCCGAATGAACTCCAAGATACTTAATATCGCTCACTTGTTCTATAGTGTCATCCCTCATACTAATTTTCAAGTTTTCATCTTTAAATTAAAATTGTCTATTCAATATCTTAATATCAACAAAATTCGAACCAGAGACTGATATGAGGGTATGATCAGCGTACAAACTCACAAAACAGACATATAGATACTCACTCAGGTCATTAAAATCAGTATAAACAATTATGGCCCTAGTATACTCCATCGAGGCACACCATTTAGTACTTTAGCCCCAGATGAGATATTCCCACAGATTTTTGTCTTTTGTGTTCTTCCTTGTAGGTAATCCTCTATCCACTCCCTTCACCACGTAACTACGATAACTTCAATCAATTCATCTCTATTAATAGTTTCAGAAGCCCGTTTTAGGTCAACAAAAACACTTACACATGTTTTGCCATTATCAATATTTTTCTTCCAATTAGATAGCATAAGCAGCAATATACTTTCACATCAGTACCTCCTACGAAATCCAGATTGACCTTTGTAGAATATTCCATTTTTCTCCAGATAGTCACTGAGCTGTTCATGAACTAAACTTTCTGTAATTTTTTTAATTATCGGTAGTAAATTTATGGGTCTGAGTTCCTCAGCTGTCTTTAGACTGTTGACTTTCGGAACGAGTGTCACAACATATATTTTCAAAGCGAAAGGTAGTTTTCCAGTCCCTAGTGATGTATTAACCAAATTCAGCAAAGGATATCCCATGAACATTACAAAAATTTATAGGCCCCAACACAGACCCTTGGGGAACGCCGGCTGTGATATCAAGTTCTACTGAATTGCAGTCACCTACAACAAAAGCCTTTGAGAAGGAGCTGATGAGTAATGACGTCAAAAGCTTTACTTAGGTCGTAAAAAAGTGATCCTTGTCATTGAGTGCTGCATGAACGAAGTCGATGACATCAGTCAGAGCCGTCCATGTATCTTTGTTTCTCCTAGAACCATTCTGGCAGTCCCTCAGTATATTATTTTGTTCCAAAAAACTGCACAGCCCATTACTATAAGCAGTTTTGAATACCTTAGAAAAATGTATTACTTTAGATAATGGGCTAACAACCCGAAACATATGTCTAGTATTTCAAATGAATATTTGTAAAATAAAATGAGTGATTTCACTTATGTATAATAGCATTCAAAACAGGGGGTAGATTGAAGTCAAGTTGGTCGTTGCAAATTGACCTATGAGCAGACGTAATTTCAATAATCTCCAAGATATCCATCCTTTTTCCTTCATAACCTGGATGCATGAGTTCGATATTCTCGAAATCTATGAAATGAATTTTGATAATAATTTTGTTTTATCTTCATTTTTAACCAGGAATGAACACAAATTCTTATTAGTGCTGATGGTGTTATTAGGCGTGATGGTTAAACATTTTCATATTTTTCGAGGACCCAACAGTCACGGACGAATGCGAAAGTAACATCTCCAACCGAAATATAAGACATTACAGTATTCTGAACTTTAATATACAGAGTTTAACCAACAAAATAGATATTTTGAACTATGAATTGAGTTCAAATATGTACCAGGTGATTTGTCTCACAAAGCACTTTGTGAGCAAGGAGAAATTGTAGAGGGTAACTATACAAGACTTCGAAATAGTAATCTTCTTTGTACGACAGAACTTCATTCATGGAGGAGCTTTGGTTCTCGCGAAAAAATTGTCTAAAATGTATTGCACTGTATAACCTGAGTAAATTATCAATCGAAATGCTTGTAGAAATGGCTGCAATGCATGAATCTAAAGGAGACGTAGTTTATGTAAGCGTTTATAGACCGCCGAAAGGAGATATGTACAAAGTCATCGCACAAATCGATCTCGCTTTGAGCATTGTCCATAATTCCTTACAGAAAAATGTAGTATTCACAGGGTATTTTAATGTAGAATTCTTAGTACACAGCAACGAAAGAACACTTGTAAAAGGTTTATTTAATTCGTAAGGTCTACAACGGTTGTTTTCAGAACCATTCCGTGTTACACCAACCTCGGCCACGTGCATAGATAACGTATTCGCATATGAACATCTAGATATCCTCCGAAAGCAAACACGAAATCTGCATATGTCTGACCACCTTTCAATAAAGTAGATATTCGCAGAACTTATTCATCAACTAAATTCGAGTATAAAAAGGAATTATAAATAGAGAAAATAATTAACTTTTTAAAAACGACTGAAGAATACAGATTGGAATTGTTACTTTGAAAATGATGCTAAACGGTCCCATGAATGTTTCCATGAATCGCTCTCTGCTATTTTCGATGACTGTTTCCCTCAAAATCAAATTAAGGTACATGAAAGTGGACGTAAAAATGTATAGGAGAGACCTGAAGCTGAAAAACTCAAGAACCAAGTTAAGGCCGCTCATACAATAAACCAAGTGCGGAAAAATGAAGACAGTCTGAACTTATACAAATACATAAAGAGAAAGTTGAAGAATGAAGTTGAAAAAATTATGAGATATGAGGATTCCAGAGCCACTAGTGAATCAGATAAAAGAGTTAAAGAAATTTGGAGAATCATTAATTCAAAAATCAAGCAGATAAATAATAAAAATGACGATAGGTTCCTTGACTCCTGAAGAGATCAACACATACTTCGCAAGCATTGGCGAGAAACTTTCAGATTCGAAAATGATGACCGATGCTAGCAGTTGCGAAATACTGAAAAAAAAAATAATTAAAGAGCCTACATCAATGTTCTATGGCTTATTTGTACAGCTCTTGAGAGCAAGCATAGAATATCTGGTAGAGCCTCTGACCTTACTAGTAAACAGTTGTTTCCAGCAGGGTTATTTCCCAAATGAGCTTAAAGTAGCTAGAGTAGTACAACTACACAAGATAGGAGATATGAATGAATGTGGCAAATATAGACCTGTTTCCATCTTGCCAACAATCTCTGAAATCTGCGAAACCCTTATTGAGGTTAGATAGGTGAATAACTTGGAAACAAGGTCGTTGCTCAGTGAATGTCACAACATGGTCTCAAAGGAAAGAAATCGACCACTACTGCATAAATCGAAATAGTGGAGTTTGTATTCGAAGCAAATGATGAAATGAAAAGAGAAATTTTGACTTGTCTGGATTTGAGCAAGGCATATGATTGCGTAAATCACAAAAAAATTATTACAGAAACTAGAACTTCATGGTATGAGAGGACCGATCCTGAATCTTATGGAATCTTACCTTCGGGAACGATATCAGATGGTAGACTGGAAAGAGCGTAAATCGTCTAAGATCAATGTATCATGTGGAGTCCCCCAAGGATCCATACTGGGTCCAGTCCTCTTCATTATATTTATAGACGATCTTGTTTGGAATGTATCATCTGGTGGCGCTGGAATATATGCTGACAATAAAAGTTTTTCAAATAGAGCGAAAAGTGTTCAAAATCTCCAGGTAATATCCAGGGTTTCTTCAGACAATGCAAAAGATTGGTTTGAGGCTAACCAACTTTCTTTGAACATCAATAAGACCCAACAACTCATACTCAGCACAAAAAGTAAATGTCAATCTGAAAACTTAACCATACTGGGGTTCCTCCTTGATGACACCTCATCTTGGAGTCCACATATAGATTTAGTTTGCAAGAAACTGTCAGTAGTCATATTCGCGACAAGAATAATTAAGAATATAGTAGGGATAAACGAAGCAGTGCTTACTCACCATGCCCACTTCCATAGTGTAGCCACGTACGGTATCATCGTATGGGGTGCCTTAGGTGACGCTGAGCGTGTAATCCTGAAACAGAAGAGAGCGGTTCGAGTGTTAGCAGGGATTCCTCCATTTGTTAGTTGCAGAGAGCTTTCGAGAGGTTTCAGATACTCACCATTCCATCTTGCTTCATGCTGGCCTGCCTCTTACATGTTCATGGTCACTAAGATAAATATCCTAAAGATTCCATCTTTCACGATCATCTGAGGAGAAGCCGAGAGAAAATCATCTGCTGCCGAAGCATCGGTTGAAAAAAACTCAGAATTCGTTTAATTTCATAGGAATCAAACTATACAACAAGCTATCTGAGAGTCTAAAATCATGCAGTAGAAATGTTTTCAAAAGTAGAATGAAAAGAGTTTTCATGAAAAATTCATTTTATAGTTTTGATGAATTCTTGAATGACGTGTTTTGAATATTTTCGTGAAACTGAGTTTACTTCATTCGAGATTCAATATTTATTTTATAAAGTTCCAAATTTCTATATTGCCTGATTGACTTATACTTATTTGTCGTAGATGTCCTATATACAAATTTTCTTCTGAATTTTTAAATATTTTATATTTTCGTGAATATATTTGAACTGTAGACATACTTTTTATGTTGTAGATATCTTACACTCGTGCATATTTGTTGTAGAATTTTCCCAAATTTATATTAGCTAATTATCAGTGGACAATTCTTGTAATTTTTCTTTGAAATATTTATGAAAAATTTATAAAATTGAATTTTAGTCCCCTCATCATCCTAATCAATAATGATCGAAAAGATACGAAGATGATATCTTCCGTATTTGAATTGGCACAAATAGGCAACTCAATAGTTTCTTACAGTTTTCAAACTCTTTTCATCAATCGATTCGATTTACAATGGAAAATGAGAATAATGAAAACTCTTTGAACTTATTGGACTTGTCCAGTCCATTAGTAGTGCTCATGACTCACTCGTCTTTAAAATATACAGAAAACCAATTGATACCATAATAAGACAAAAACGACATAAACTTTTATTGCAGAGCATTTATCCGTTGTATACGTATACTGAGAAATCTTACAGAAAACAATATATATATATATATATATATATATATATATATATATATATATATATATATATATATATATATATATATATATATATATATATATATATATATATATATATATATATATATATATATATATATATATATATATATATATATATATATATATATATATATATATATATATATATATATATATATATATATATATATAATAATAATAGACCAGGTATCATTCTTACTGATAAACAGAATCAAATAACATATATAATTGATATTGCTATACCCGACACATAATATACAAAATAAATACAATGCAAAAATTTCTGAATATATGATGCTTGGCGACGAGATAAAAAAATGTGGAAAATGAAAAATGTTTATTCCACCGATTATTATTTCCACAACATGTGTTTTTCCTAGGAATCTTCACAAAAGTATTGAGATTTTGGGTCTGAAAAAAAATTTGTTTGAACAGTTACAAAAGATAACATTCATCAAATCTTGTAATATTCTTCGTAGGTTTCTTTCCGAAAAAAATAATGAAGTAGAGTCATAGGTTTTCTCTTTAGTTTATACTGCTCAGAATCTCATTTCATATTTTATTTATTTGTTTATATAAATGTAATATAATTAACTGACAATTTTGTCATATTTATATTCAGAGCACTATTCTATTCGATCGTTCACCACTTCACACAAAGGAAACTATTAATGAGTAACATTCAGTGTTACTTGACTAAGGTCCGTACACTGGATTTTTCCGGGGAGAAAGCCTCTGACACTACTCGTTGGTACGTTGATATCATTGTCTGATGATGCTATAGTGTGTATATATTCTGGTAGATTGATATTTTCTCATAACATTTAACGTTATCCTAATATATAATTATTCCAGGAGGATATGTTCTGATTATAATCATTGCCTGGCAATGGTATTAATTACCAACTCGTCAGTATATATATATATATATATATATATATATATATATATATATATATATATATATATATATATATATATATATATATATATATATATATATATATATATATATATATATATATATATATATATATATATATATATATATATATATATATATATATATATATATATATATATATATATATATATAGATATATATATATATATATATATATATATATATATATATATATATATATATATATATATATATATATATATATATATATATATATATATATATATATATATAGGGTTTCACCCCGATGAGTTGCTAATATATCTGTTCATGCAATCAAACTGATTTCATGAAAAATATAAATCCACCACCCGGTAATTAATACCATTGTCAGACAATGATTATAATCAAAACATATCCTGGAATAATTATATATTAGGATAACGTAAGATGTTATGTGAATATATCAATCTACCAGAATATATACATACTATAGCATCATAAGACAATGATATCAATGTACCAACGAGTAGTGTCAGAGGCTTTTCCCGGAAAAATCCAGTGTACGGACCTTAGTCAAGTAACACTGAATGTTACGCATTAATAGTTTCCTTTGTGTGAAGTGGTGAACGATCGAATAGAATACTGCTCTGAATATAAATATGACAAAATTGTCAAATAATTATATTACATTTATATAAACTAAAAATAAAATATGAAATGAGATTCTGAGCAGTATAAACTAAAGAGAAAACCTATGACTCTACCTCATTATTTTTTCGGAAAGAAACCTACGAAGAATATTACAAGATTTGATGACTGTTATCTTTGTAACTGTTCAAACAAATTTTTCTTCAGACCCAAAATCTCAATACTTTTGTGAAGATTTCTAGGAATAACACCTGTTGTGGAAATAATAATCGGTAGAATAAATATTTTCTTCATTTTCCCCTTTTTTTATCTCGTCGCATCATATATTTAGAAATTTTTTCATTGTATTTATTTTGTATATTTTGTGTGTCGGGTATAGCAATATCAATTATATATGTTATTTGATTCTGTTTATCATTAAGAATGATATCTGGTCTATTGTGTTTTACAGCTCTGTTGCAAAGAATTGTTTTATCAAAATAAAGTTTATATTTGTCATTTTCACAAATAATCTCAGGTACATAATTGCGAATTTTTTTTCTTTTGGGAATTAGGTCATGTTTAATTCCTAGATTAAAATGAATAATATTAGCGACGGCATTATGTCTTTCTAAATAATCTGTTGAAGCAAGGACTGAGCAAGATGATAATATATGAAAAACTGTTTCCGAAGAACAGAAATATCTACGGCAAGAATCATCTATATTTTGTTTGATGATGTGTTTTCTATAATTCCTCGTGAAAACAACCTGATCCTGGATCGCAATTGCCAAGCCTTCTGTTTCAGCAAACATTTCTCCGGATACTAACCATTTATTCGATGCGATTTCATCCATATAATCATTTTTCAATTCTTTAGGGTGCTTTCCGTGTAATTCCTTCTGCATCCAACTTTCTCTTTTAGGATTATCATCAAATATATCAAAATCTACCTTTTGCATTGTCAAGTTCAAAGGTGTAAGATTATAATCTGCAGCAACAACAATATCATGCAATTTAGACGTTCTCTGTTTATGATGAATATGGGAACGTAGATGAAAAATCTGTTCACTATGAAGATTATTCAAATCAGTTAATCCACAACCTCTAGATGTCTAGGTAGTGTAACTCTCTGAACAGCTGACTTTGGGTGGTGCTTATGATATTTACAGAGCATTTTCCTCGTTTGACATTGTAATTCATTTATATCAGTTTTAGACCATTTAATAATTCCAAAAGAAGATGTAAGAATAGGAACTGCATAGGAGTTGATAGCTCTGAGAAGGTGTTTACTAGTTAAATGACTCTTGATGATAATTCTAAGTCTTTTGTAATATGAACTTCTAATTTTTCTTTAGTGCTGCTATGGCTAATTGTTTTCTCTTGACAAAATATATATATATATATATATATATATATATATATATATATATATATATATATATATATATATATATATATATATATATATATATATATATATATATATATATATATATATATATATATATATATATATATATATATATATATATATATATATATATATATATATATATATATATATATTAGGAGACAAATAGTTTCCGCAATGAAATAATTAGATTAGGTGACTCCATTCAACCTAATCGAACCTTTATAAAAAGACTTTTTATTTTCTTGAGGACGCAATGCTATATTAATTGTTGAAGATTCTTTCCAGCAGCAATATCCAATCTTTCGCGGAACGTTAAATATCCCTCCAATATACATCAGCAATCATCGTCAAAAAGGGCCTCAATTGTAGTGCTCCGAATCAATGGAATGTCATGAGTAGGAGAAAGAGACCGCAGTTTCGATCTCGTGCGAAGTCGTCAGTATTGCTCACCTATTAACAACATCCAGCTCAATTGCAACTGGCCCAGCGTATATGCATACGCGTTGCGCCCCCCGACGAACCTACTAAGAGATCTATAAGGAACCACCTGAGTGATTGGGATCTATTTATTATTTTAATAATTTCCCAAGAGAACTCCAGAAGGAAATTTTATTAACCTTCAGTTAAATATGGACGATCTCAGCTTAAATGAATGTTAATAGTTTTCCTGGATTATGATTATTACATCTGCATAGTTATATCTCAAATTTTTCGAAAAACTAGCACTGTCTGAGCTCTAAATGTAGTTCATTTTAGAATGAATCTTTGAATGCGATATTAAAATCTCGTGTAGCAATTGTCAGTTTAAACTTTTTATGAGATGAAGCATTATAGACAGAAAGTTTCAGAAAATTATTACATGCTGTCGCTAGCGTCACGGTTATCTCTATATAATATTCATCTAAATCGAATATCAGCCTCCTTCAGATTTGAAATATCTTTCAATTCTTTCCTCATTCAGCTGGAGCGAGTACGAATATTGAATTGATAATTCAAGAATCTGAAGAGAGAACATGTTGCGAAGAGAATAAATTTAGTAGATCTTAAAAGATCATAAATAAGGGGATATATGTGTTGGATAAGCAGTTTTCATGTTTGTGAGGATGGGAGAAAACCTGAGTGGCTATGTGCTTACGTTATCGATGTGAGCCATCTTTTGTGTCAAGGTTGCTTATTCATTTCACATAGAAATAGGTCAAAATGGACGCGTATAGTCTCTTATTCTTCTGTTTTATAATTAGCTTCTTTACTCGTTACGTCAACTGAGAACTCTGTTAACTAACTCCCTACTTTGAACTCCACATTTTATGAGTAGTATTTATGAACTGAAGAGATCAATTATTACTTTAGATTACATCTATTCAGAACATTATAACAATGGGTATTTTCACATTGAATATAGATTTCAATTTCTCCATTAAACAAATGACGGTATAGCATTCTATGAAAGAAAAGATGAAGAAACTGCAGAAATTTTTATGAATATACTCTAAATGAAACATGATCACACACATATTCGATATGAATTCCTGTAGTTATAAACCATTAAGAAAATAAGAAGGCACAGTACTACCACTCTATGTCAAACCCAAAAGGTATACGCGACCTTATTATTTTATTATAACTCCGTTATATTTAAAGCTGTATGTCCTGATTACCAGTCAATATCGTCCTAAGGGATATTCCATTATTTTTTACTTTCAATTCAGAAATCATATTACACATTCATTCCTTGAACAGATAAAATTGAGCATAAATTTAAATCATTTCCCTACCCCTAGTACATTGCTAAAATCATAATTTATTTTCATCTTTTAACAATCATAACAACAGATACATAATAGATTCAAACCATGTTGTGAATATTTTCTGATATTCATATAATACTGAATGTACTTTCGTAAACAGAGTGAATTTCTTCATGAGTGAAACATAAACAGAAGAGATTATTACCAGTCAATAGGGTCTTGGAAAATTTTCTATTCTTACACAACAACACTTTTAATCACGGCTCAATTGACAGAATAGAGAAGCGAAATCAATTAAGTATAGCTACTAACCAAATAAATCTAACTATAATTAGCAACAGATTCGACAACAAATTCATTCTTTTGAGTGAAAATTCGACAAACCTTTCCAAATTGATATCTCAAATTGTATTAAGACCTCAAAATGTATTGTTTCTTCTCTTATTTAAAGCTATAGATCCTATAGGAATTCAAATATATGAGGAGTTGATAAGATATATTGTCAAGACACCAATAATTTCTATATAGGTCAGACCGGTCTCTCCTCCAAAATAAGATATAAAGAACATCAAATTTTATTCCTCAAAAGGTTCAACCACGGCAGTAAAATGGCCACTCTTTCCCATTATGATAAATTGAATGTTCTGAACATTAACCCAAAGGATAGAGATCTCAATTATCTGGAATTAGTTACATTTTTGAAATCCTTTAATGACAACTCTATGATGATGAATGACCAAAATGATGTATGCAAATCCCAAATTTATATATAGAGATATATTCAAATAAAATATGCCTTTCAATTGTTGTGAGCTCCTAATATCTAGTTCTTCTCATTGCAATCATCGTCCCTTCCATATATATTTCATGTTACTTTGTACTTCGTTTTCTTACTATCCAATGACGACCGAGAGTTTGAAACCGCGAAAATAATGATTTGACCAATTTCAGAGCCAAACACTAACACTAAACCATACATTGTCTCGAACCCAATAACTTCGTAGGATGTAGAAGAAGACGGAGAGAAAAATATGGACCAATGTTGGAAACTTTTGGACAATCCTCGTATAATAAGCAAATGCCAGAATCTAGAATATTGCCATTTTAGTGTCATTGAATTGTATTCGGAATTCATCCATGATAGGAATATGTATTTTTCCACTCACAGAATAATGTGAACAAAGTGTGTTGAGCTTATATTTCCTGAATATATATTATATTATATTTAAGATAAATATCTGATAGAAAAAAATTTCATCCAACATAGCAAAGGGGTAGAAGATCAGAAATTTTAACATATCATTTAAAAACAGAGAAAAGTGTGAGCCACTCTCAAGAAGCACTATGTATAAATGTTCGATCGTAGAATTCGAAGGTTAGATTCTCCCTCTGTTAGATATCCACTCTAACAGAGGGAAAAAATCCATTACATCCTTCTGTTTACGTGAAAGCTTTTATATCTCAGTTTTTATGCTTTCAAATAATACTGAGCCATAGGTGTAAGCTCAAATTTTCGATTACGCACAAAATTGCTACGGAAGGTAAACACATCTTTCAAAGGATTCAATATCCGAAGTAAAACATTTTTCATTGTGCATAGTACTTTACTGAATTGAACTTGAAGAGTTCGTTCTCGATGTATCTATAGCCTGTGGCTTATTATTTTTTTTCTTGAAATACGTCATAGTGGATATTTTTCAATGAGGAAAGTAATTTCGATTTTTTTCGTCGTATAATAGAAACAGAGATTTTCCTGAATAATTCTTCATTTTATATTAGGTTATTATTTTATTTTTGTTGTCATCAATTTGCATTTAGACGGTGAAGGTATTTTAGTGACAACAATTATTTTGTTTCAAAATTAGCAAGATGACATGGTCGGAAGTAATTATTTTACTAGAACTACATACTGCGACTGTGAGAGGGGATATATCTCAGGTTACGTATTATTTTACTATTTTCTTAGCCCTTTGCTTAGTTTTGCATGTTACGTTAAAAATTCTCTATATGATCATATTTCATTTGTACATAAATATATTCTAAGGGGTCTTCCTTCAAAAGCCCTTCAACTATTTGATATTTCTATCAATATTCATAAACCTCCTGACTTACCTGGTCGATTGATTTCGATGTCATTTTTCCTCGACCAGCTCTTTATTCTGGCGATTGTAATGGTTGCCACCATTTATGGGGATATAATGTGAATGACAAAAGTGGTATTTTCTCAGAAGCTTATCATTCTGTCACATGATATTAAGATTATAATCGAGGCCGTTCTTTAGCTTCAACTCTTTTTTTCCAAACAGGTAGATAATGTCGAGAGATGGACTATTCTATTATTCAGGAATCATTAAAAATTTATTGACGTTATTTAAAATGCAACTTGATAGTTAATTCTGTGATGATTTTCCAGGAACTATATACTTGATTGGTCAAGGGAATCCATCCAATGGAAGGGATGATGCTTTTCTGAAATCGTTAAAATCTTTTAAAAGAAATGATGGACAGTGTTGTTAAGTAAAATGGATTTCTGTCGTTCAAGTCAAACCTCCTCATATTTGTTGAGAAAATTGGATAACTGGAATCCGGTAGCAAAATATCCACCCACTATTAATACTAATTCAATACTTTTCGAATTTGTTGTAAATGTTGTTAAATTCAATATGTCTTACAGATTAAATATGAATGGAAATGATATCAAGCGCAATAACGCTAAATGATTCGCTTTCTTAGGGTAATACTGCTGCAGATTTTAGGAAAGGGATATTTATCGCAATTCTGAGTCTAGCTAAAAACTCAGCAATAACTATTATTCCCTGAACCATTTTCTGTTTTCTTTATAACCATGATTACCACCGATTATTGACGTAAATTCATCTCATTTGCAAGGTGGTTTCACAAAAATCTTCAATTTTTCAGATAAAGTCCTGGGTCTGAGAATATTCATTCAGTTGTGATTTCAGAGTGAAAAGAATAAAATCACTACTATTCTCTGAACTTTCTTCAGCATACAGTAAGGAAAAATGGTCTAAATCATTGATGTACATTTATTCGGCTGATCTCACAGAATGCTTCATGTTTTTGTTGGACAAGAAACTAGTCGCTTTTGCAATCTCAGAAATATTCTTTCAAAGGGTTCTGCTGAAGATCTATATTATTCGATAATATAACTTTATTTATGTTCATGATATTGCTCTTTCTTTTTGTAACGATACCTCTGAGACTATTGAACAAAATCGATCTGAAAACTTTGAAAAAAGTTCCTAAGAAATGGTTGTCTATGCCCTAATCCTTCGAAAATAGAGCTATCATATTTTAATTTCATATAACATCTTAAGGATAGAGAAATTGCAAGTATTTTTAAATAATTCTTCTCTAAATCATAAATTATATCCGAAATATCATGAAAACACACTAAACTCTTCATTATCCTTCGAACTACGTAACAATGAACTGAGTTACAGGCTGAAAATAAGAAATAATATTCTACAGAAAATGGCCAAATTCACTTGGCGTGCCTATATTCACTCTCTTGGAACTGCTCCACTTGCTCCAGTCTTTTCTGCAGCTGTGTTATGTCTGAGTAAATAGCGCTCATGAGCAAATCATTGATTTCCAATTATATTTTACGATAGGGATTTTAAATGTTTCCATTAGCTCATCAGCAATTTCGTGGCTATATGTCATCTGCAATATAATTCCGCCATATATCGGCAGACATTAAATGAAGTTAGGACAAGTACCGCTATTCTTAGGAAATTTTCTTCCAATCATATTTGAACGTCGAATTACTAATGTACAGAGAGAAAGATCCGTTTCATTTCAGAACTTTTCCATTATATTCACGATCATGGGATACCATTCTCTTTGAGATTGAAATCGCGGAAACTGTTCGCTTGATATTCAACTCACTTTTTTCGATGCGTTAGCCCTTTGAAGGGTGAATGGAATTAAGTTTGTTCCTCATATAAGATCCTTATCAGAAAGTTCTTGGTTTCGGCATCAGAAGAGAGATTTGATGTGCTTTAAATTTTTTGAGTACAGGTCCAAGGCTTTCTTAGAGTATGCATTTCAAGTGGAATTCTCTTTATGAAAGTACAAATTGCGAGTGTGGTGAGACTGAGCAAACTATGAGTAATCTAACCTTGTACTGTCCTGTATATCGATGTCAATATTCAATATGGTTTCTAACATATACATTTGATAGCAGATTCTTATCTTTTTTGAGTTGAAACATCGATTTCGTATTTAACACCATATATTTCTGCTTCTTAATATGTAATATCTTACTGAATAATTGTGTACGTAACGCGTTTCTTTACACCGTAGCTTCTTCAGACGAATTCGTCTGTGAAATCTTATGTAATCAGTATATTTTAACTTACAGCCTAAATGTTACTGATATTTCGCAAGGACAGTATTTTTCCATAGGATTTTTTCTCCCAGTTCTCTTGAACCACCTGAAAAATAACGTATGGTTAACCCGTTCTTTCTCATTTTCCTGATCTTACAGACATTTGTGGTGGCCGTAGGAGCCTTAGAAATTTTTGAAGGACTGCACCACTTCACATCAACTCTGATAATTGAGTAATGGCACCTGATATTAGTCTAATCTCAATGACAATTTCAAATCTGTAATTAAAACATCTGTATCTACTCTAGTTCAGAAAATAAGTAACATAGCTCATTTTACAATAAAACACAACTTCTTCAAAATTGATATTATCCAATTCCTCAATTGAAAAAGCTTTCTTTTGTAGGACGATTTTTGCAGACCTTCAAGTTAGTGAGCTGTTTTGAATGCTCCAACAGTAGTCAGCCATCATGTGTGCGTTATAGCAGCCTTGATAGCGTTTCTCCATATTCCAAAGGTCCTCGTGAAATTGCTAGCCCTGGTTTCCACTTAGATCCCCAAGATTAGCAGAAAATGGTCTAGGTGGTTTTGAAAAATGTGTAACTTGATGCTCATGTTTCATCCAAGTATTTGAAAGTGACTCATTAGTTGTTGAGACTGATCAGGACTTTTCCTATTTTCCAAAAAGTTTTGAACAAGTCAAACAAACTCATTTCATTTTCAATCTCTGTTATATTCTCAGTGAAAGTTATGTTTTTTTCCATGACCAAATCTGTGGCCCATCAAAGAAGCACCTATTTTTACTGCAGTCTGTTTTGGGAACTTTTGGCACAAAATTATTGCTTCACACTAAAAGACAATTTATCAGGTTTTGTTTACCTGGAATTAGCGCTATCCAGGTAGGCGAATCTTTTTCAATCCAGTGTAAGTTTCCAGCTCTGTTATCCTATAGGCAGAGAAAATTGGCTAGAAAAAAATTGACAATGTTGAAATCAACATGTATGAACCAGTTGTTTTCTGAATACTTAATTTTATCCAAAACCAAAACAATATATGTTTATTCTTCTTTTGCTTCAGTAGAATGTGCAATCGGCAACCACCCTGATTTATTTTCGTTTTGTGAGAGAACACATGAACAAACGCCATTAATTGCAAAGTTATTACTTTATCGCTATAGCCAATGAACCAGGTACATTTTCACAAAATCTCAAGTAATATGTTGCTTTAAAATACTTTAGGAAATTCTTTTCTTTGTTATGAAAAACTTTGCCCTATTTGTTGCTGAGTTCTCTTCTCTTATAGTAGAAGCTAGGATTTGTGAAGCAGACCTCAGCAGTCCCAGATATCTGATCAGGTTGTTTATGTCATGTTCTTCTGCTGAGAAAAATTGACTTGAGGTACATGGGAAAAGCTCGAGGGCTCAGAATTCGTCTATGTGTCGATTGAATGAAAGAATATTCGCATTTGGTTCGATTAATGCCAATTATGTTCACCAAACAAGAATAGCAGTCATCATGGTGGTTAACGGGTTATTTTGAGTTCAGAGCAGTTTCGTAACGCAAAGTTTTTCTTTCGATATTTCTTTATAAATCGTACAAACAACACACCCGTTTTACAAACCTCTTGAGGAACCCAAGGCTTACCACATATTTCCATTAGATATTCAAAGTAATATTGTAAGCTTCACATACGAACTATGTCACATTTAAGCGTTATTACTGATATATAAACTTTCTGCAAATGAAAGAAAAATAATTTCAATCATTCACTTAAACTTTTCTTGACGATGCCATATGAAACAATTGAAAGTTATATCAATATTTTAATCAACAGCAAATTATTTCGGTAGTTGAGTGATTTTCCAATAAAAGCTATAACTTGTTTGGTTTTCCTTTAACGTGCTTCATTTCTGTCTTTCGGCTAATGACACGCTGGGGAATTCTGTCACATCACTAACCCGGGAATATTGCCGAACCCCTCTCGTGTCGAGGGAAGGATCTTTAATGTCTAACACATCTCTGTTAGATAGGACCGACAGCTTTACATCTCCTCCGAAAGATGGACACTCGAGCGATTTCCAAAATCCGAAAAATCGCACCGACTTTGTGGGGATTGAACCCAGGTAACTCTGCGTAGGAGACGAGCATCATATCTCATACGTCACCGAGCCGGCAAAAAAGCTATAACTTATGAGCAGAAAGTGTTAGGCAGCTAATGAGGGTATACTTGAAAATATCGACGTCAAATTTGTGAACAATGTGACATCAGACGAAAAGATTCATTTTGTTATTAATTCTACGTATTCTGTATTCACTCACATTAGAACCTGAATCTATATGTACTCATCTTGATATTTAATGCTCCTTTTTTCTCCATTCAATTTAATGAATAAATAATTCAAGATTTTAATTCTTCGATAAAGAAGGGCCGTAAAAAACTTAAAAATCCTACATGGCATCAATTCTGCGATTTATAATTCGTTCGCGCTAATCGCTAGGATTATAGAAAAACAGGTAGATGTATGTTCATGACAACTTGAACTGTATATGTGTATATGTAGAAATTAAACTTCAACCAACATTATTGAGATTCAAAATAAATTTGAAACATCATTCATGAGATTCAAAGCAGTAAATTTGGTGAGTGAAATCATTTTCATTCTCTATTCAACAACACCACCGCTCTATAACAAAAATATCTGATTTTTTTTGGTGAAGGATGTAAGAAATTCACAATACAAAACAGAACGGATCAAATTTTCCCATTTTTCATGTATAAGAATACAATAGGATGACGAGATTTAGAAATGTCTTGATCAATACATATTTGAACTATGTAAAACTTGACAAATCTCCTTTGAGTTGTGCCTAACCCTTCCTAAGCCTCGTTCACGTTTGGGGTTTGGCTTTTATTTATCCTCGTCAGGCTGATATTCGGAAGACGAAATAAAAAGGATTTGGGAAATGGTAAGTTTTTTGTAGGTTTCTAGCCTAGCATGAAAATACGTTCTATCAGCAACGTCACATTATTTATCCTGCTATTCAATTCCGAATATGGCTGAAATAGAATTTGTGAAATTGTCACATTTTTATCGGAATAGCTTTTAGTTTCCAATCCTGCGATTGAACTAGCAAATCATCGAATGAAACAGCCATTAGTTTGATTTAACTGTTTGATCGTCGCTCAAAATGGAGCAGACAAATTCAATATTGAGTTTCGGTAATAATATAATTTAATCAGTTTTAATGGAATAGAAACGAAAAAAAAGCATAGATATTTTCGATGATAAATAATATCTAAATAAAATTTCCATTACTGCATAGAAGATTTGTGTGGACAGGAAGAAGGTTAGGTGCGCCCTTTCTCAACCCCCAAAAACTTACGATTAGAATTGAAATTGTAATAAGTACCACTTCATACGAAATTGATCCATAAAAGTTATTTTATTTTACAGTAATGAGTTTTTTTAGATTAGTTCACCAAGTGCAAATATGATTTCAATTACAAGAGAAGATTTTCCTGCGATGCAACTACAAGTTCATGGCTTTCGCATTGACATATCTTCTGATTGCGTTGGCGTTGAATAAGATGTTCTTTCCAGCTTCAAGAGATTTCTGAACATTAGATATCAATGTCAACTTGATGTTTCAAAACGTTCCTGGGAAAGAGGGTCTTATTAGGTGCACATACCGATAATTGGACAAAGAGATTGATGCACGTCTTGACTGGTAGCAGTTTTAGCGTTTCTGAAAAAATTAATTGCTCATTCTGAATTTTGTTCTACTATAAACAATCAAACAGACTGTACTATTTTATCCTACTATCGATACTTATCACGCTTTTAAAATTCGATTTGTCAAACTGTCGAGTAATTTTTTCATAAGCAATTCATCATAAATAGTTTCAAATTCTGGTAAAGGAAATTAGGAAAATTAGGAAATATATATATATTTATATATATATATATATATATATATATATATATATATATATATATATATATATATATATATATATATATATATATATATATATATATATATATATATATATATATATATATATATAGTGGGTTTTACCCCGACGAGTTGCCCATATATCTGTTCATGCAATCAAACTGATTTCATGAAAAATATAAATCCACCACCCGGTAATTAATACCATTGCCAGGCAATGATTATAATTAAAACATATCCTGGAGTAATTATATATTAGGATAACGTTAAATGTTATGAGAATATATCAATCTACCAGAATATATACATACTATAGCATCATCAGACAATGATATCAATGTACCAACGAGTATTGTCAGAGGCTTTCTCCCGGAAAAATCCAGTGTACGGACCTTAGTCAAGTAACACTGAATGTTACCATTAATAGTTTCCTTTGTGTGAAGTGGTGAACGATCGAATAGAATACTGCTCTGAATATAAATATGACAAAATTGTCAGTTAATTATATTACATTTATATAAACAAATAAATAAAATATGAAATGAGATTCTGAGCAGTATAAACTAAAGAGAAAACCTATGACTCTACCTCATTGTTATTTTCGGAAAGAAACCTACGAAGAATATTACAAGATTTGATGACTGTTATCTTTTGTAACTGTTCAAACAAATTTTCTTCAGACCCAAAATCTCAATACTTTTGTGAAGATTTCTAGGAATAACGCCTGTTGTAGAAATAATAATCGGTAGAATAAATATTTTCTTCATTTTCCACATTTTTTAATCTCGTCGCCAAGCATCATATATTTAGAAATTTTTCATTGTATTTATTTTGTATATTATGTGTTTCGGGTATAGCAATATCAATTATATATGTTATTTGATTCTGTTTATCATTAAGAACGATATCTGGTCTATTGTGTTTTACAGCTCTGTTGCACAGAATTGTTTTATCAAAATAAAGTTTATATTTGTCATTTTCACAAATAATCTCAGGTTCATATTTTTGAAATTTTTTCTTTTGGGAATTAGGTCATGTTTAATTCCTAGATTGAAGTGAATAATATTAGCGACGGCATTATGTCTTTCTAAAGAGATTGATGCACGTCTTGACTGGTAGCAGTTTTAGCGTTTCTGAAAAATTAATTGCTCATTCTGAATTTTGTTCTACTATAAACAATCAAACAGACTGTACTATTTTATCCTACTATCGATACTTATATATATATAATATATATATATATATATATATATATATATATATATATAATATATTATTATTATATATTCGAAATTCGAATATATAAATAAATAAATAAAATACCAGCAGAAAAAACAGACCATTCCTGTTCCTAAGTCAGGCATCTGAAGTCGCATCATGTCTCCTACGATTTCCCCTAAAGCGTTAGCACAGGAAATGTAACAGGGGAACCATACTATCTTGCGAACGATTCAGTAAATGAGTGAAAAAACCTGTGAAAAACTTGTTTCCCTGTCGCTATTGCACTAATAATAACTTGTCTGCTTATGTCTGAGTTAATGTCGTGTGTACAAAAAGAGTACCAAAAATTATTCTGCTTAGCAGCTTCATTCTCTCATTGTCGTCTCGCACTCCATGATTTCCAGGATTTCCTCACGAAGACAAGAGTGAGAGGGAAGGGGGATTGGGATTGGAAAAATCTGTAGCAATGGAAAAAGAAATAACACTCATTGATTCGAAAAGAAATCCTCTAAGATGTTGACACTACTATCTTGAAAATTGACAGAAGAATTCCTCATGGAGATAAAATAGCTCAAAAAAGATTAGATCACCTGATGATTCTATCTTTCGAAGCATACATTTTGATATGGGTCATTCACATCCCAGGAAAATCGTCCCCTGAAGGTGAACATAGGGAATGAAGTTCAGAAGACATGACATAACTATTCAGTTGAAAACAAGAAAATTCATTCCAAGCTTTCCCGAAATTTCTTCCTACTGTTATACAGGCATATACATTCATACATGCTTTCATAAATGGTGTATGAATGTTATAAAAGATTCCAGTGTCTCAAGATACAGGATTATTACTTGTTTTTCATTATCAAATATCATACCTAATCGAGATACTCTTCACCAAAATTGGTGAAATTTTACAAGTGCATCAGGCTCGTCCTACTCAATCGACACACGAAGGAAAGATAAAATGCAGGTCCGTAGTCAGCTTCAGCTTCATATTTACCGAAAAAAGATAATATGGACTCCCTATATGTGTATAATCTGAATTATTATTTTGTACCTCAGAACTATGATTCATGCAGTTCAAGACTTGTAAGAAGATGATGGCCATGTTTACATTCAATAAAATCAACAATGAAATTATGATATTCGGCAATTTTAGGTTACACAGAAGAACTAATATAAAATAAATTTTTATTTTTTCAAACACAGTTAATCAGTTCTTCCTTAAGAAACATTTATCTACCAGTAATCAAACAAATTCTGGATCGTAGAATCACATCATGGATGCTTCTATAAAACATTTGCTCTAAGTTTTTTATCTGCACATACGTCTATTATGCAATTTGATAATTTTTCTCTGCAAACAATATCTACTTTATACACTCTAAACTTAAAAAACCTAACAGAAAAATATATATTCACATATTTTTGGTTCAGAAAATATCTCGTATCATTTGAGGAATGACGTGTAGCGCCATCATACTGGAACCAAACTCTCCCCACAACTATGTTTTTCTACATATTTGGCAGAATATTGAGCAAGAAATCTACATACATTTCACCTATTAATGATCTGTCAAGTGAGGGAGGTCCAGGTATGATTCTTTTGTAAAAATAATTTGAATACTCAATCTCCAAATTACAATTTTGAATTAAATTATTCTAATTAATTATTATAAAATGCTGCACTAATAAAGAACACTGCACGTACTAATTAATGGTAAGCTATGTTTCGTTTAATTTGATAGTGATTAGGCAAAGATTTCTATCAATCTAAATTTGAGGGTTTCTGTTTAAAAAAATTCAACAAATTGATAACCGTCAAAGAATTTGGATTGGGATTTTTGTTAGCTTTCATAGATTATTATATTTGATAATTTTTTACCTGTTTTCTGTATTCTCGTAGATGGACTAGGGGGGACTAAATTTTTTTCGCTTCAAAAAAATTGCTGCGATGTTATGCAGCCAAGACTCTTCTCCATAATGTTCAACGATACATTCAGTCCTGTTTGCAAACGAAATTGCCTTGAAATATGCTCACCATGCCGAAGACGTTCCTCATTCGTTTGAACATTAATTCTATAAACCTCTCTTGAATAGTTTTTTGACCACTGGTAAACTTTGATACTTCAACTTGTTATCAAAAGCAAATAATGCAGGGCTGAATTGCTTAGAACGTTCATCTTCTATTTGTGTACGATTCGTTCACATTCCCTTCGTCAGAAAGAATCAAATAGGTCCCCTGCTTTCCATCCATACACAGGATGAGATAATAAAAAATATCGGTGGAGACGTTTCATTTCTCCCGTGATCACTGGAATATAAAATGTGAGAAATGTCCGTCTATAAAATATTTGGGATTCTGGTCGTAGCGTGAAATGATGCCTTCCGATACGCCATGTGAACCGAGCTTTCTGAAATGTTCATCTTTTGTTTCGCATAGGGACTGAATGAGATTATCATCTAGAGGAACGACTACAAGCCTTTGTCGAGCTACTTTATTCGTGATTGCGTTACTTAAATTGCATTTGATCCCACAACAGGAAATGAAACGCAGTGTATAGCGAGCAGCGCGACAGCATAGAATTGAGCAGATGAAGCTGAAAGAACAATTTACTTTTTAAAGAGATACAATTTCCTTCATTATATTTTTCTACATAAGTCTGCTATTTCGCCTTATGGGCGAAAACCATATGCACAAAGACAAATTTGATATCTATAACAGAATGAATTGTCAGCCAAACTCTTGAAATATGTTCCCAAAATTACTGTTTAGCTGGTAAAAGCAGGTGAGAAGATAGTCACGTAATTACCTTTCTCTCTTGGCAATGCTTGTTCAAGATTTAACAAGTTAATGACAGTAATTCTTCATTTTAAATTAACATTTAGTGTTATTAGAAACTTGAATTTTATCTTCTATATTGTTCTATCTTTATAAAATTCTCAAATACTTGAAACTACTTCTGGGAAAAACAATATAATAATATAGAGGTTTATGCCTTCCTAAGAAGAAAAACATAAATGCAAAAATATCTCATACATACATATATATATGGGCAACTCGTCGGGGTTACACCCCATATATATATATATATATATATATATATATATATATATATATATACGGTGTGGAAAAACACAATCGTAAAAATTTCGCCTATATCCTATATTTGGGCGTTGATCCTCTTGCAGATCATCTGTAAAGCCTTCGGTCCTGTGTAAAAGAGATATGTTTGGTATTAAAGATCCCTTACATCGACACAAGAGGGGTTTGGTAACGTTCCTGGTTTAGTGAGGTGATTGAATTCCCTGGCGTTCTATAAGTCGAAAGGCAGAAATAGAGCACGTTAAAGGAAAAACAAATAACAAACAACAATGCTGATTACTGCTGTAGCATTTGAAATGCTTTCAATATAAATATGATCGGTTTTGTTTCTCTCGAATTTTACTTGTTTTTCAAGTATATTTGGTACTGATTTTACATATTTTATCTAGAGATTGGATTTATTGTCCTATAACTTGATCAAACGAGATAAATTCTCTGAAGATCGATAAGAACCTATGAAGAAATTTTGAGAGATGATCTCCTTTTGAGCTTGAAATTTCAAGTACCTCAATTATCGTCAAACGCATAATCGTTGTTTATTTGATTCCGATGCATACCATGACTTTGATCAGGATTATATCCCAATGGAATTCATTTTCAACACTTGCGATAGCTTCAATAAAAAGAATTCTCTCGTTCCTGCAACAAATCAAAACAACAACAAATAACAACAAATACTTGACAATAATTGTGAACATGTCACGTTAATTATGAATTCGAGAATAATTTGAGTAAGGTGATATTAAATATTGTCATTTTGATTTTTTCATGTACACGATATTGGAGGAAAAGAATACTTCTTGATTGTTTCTGAGAAAGTTTTTCCCTCTGATCTAAAAATAAATAAACATATAGGGTGTTATATTTGAAATTCTCATGTTGTGGTCATTTCCGGCTACACCGGAAACACTATTGAGCACAAAATATTAACACTGAATTCTTATGGTTCACAATTTTCAAAAAAATCGCTCGGTAAATAACTGAGACAATTAGTCGTTCCGGTACTTTTGCCTAACCCTGTATATTGTTTTATTATTTTGATTCCTCTGGTATAAATAACTTTTTCTGGAACAACTACTATTGATTCAGTTCTATCCTTTCAATTGAGTAGCAGCTACAATTCGACTGCATACAGGGATATCCACCGAGAGATTCCGTTAAAAACTTTTGAGTTCCAATTACAATATCAAGCTGAAAAATTACATGCAGCCATAACTAGCGATTTCCAATTGGAGTGAAATATTTTCGAAGTGATACCATTTCCGGATATACCGAAGGTGGGTCATCCCTTTGTTATTTCAAATGGCAATCTACCTTTTTTATTATAAATCTAGAACCGACATTTGAGCATGGCATAAAAAACCCAAGTTGTTGGCACTTATCTGTCAAAACTTTTGACAGATTTAATAATTTTTGTTATAAACTCAATTTTTGAGGAACATTTAAAAAAAATTTTATCTCGCAGATCTTTTGCACTACAGACACAATTTTTGCTTGAGTTGATAGAAGAAGGAGCAAGGAATTTTCAAGCAATCTACACATGTCAAAAGTTCATTGTGTGATTTTTTCAATTTGGCTTTTTTCAAACAGCAATAACTCAATTTTTTCAAATTGCACGTGCCAATTTTCATATCTCCCTCAGATGAAGCGTAAAATTTCAGATGGAATTGTATGAGCATGTACAATACCTATCTCTTATAGTTCCGAAATAATTTGAGAATATAATGAATTTCGATGATTTTGCAAGAACTTATGCTTTGAAATATTTGAATCAAGTAGCTGAACTGGTTATGCTTACTTGACAGGTGCCTAAAATTAATGTACTTGTCACTTCGTTCATTCGAATTTGATATTTCAACAAGAATTGTCGTTATTTCAGATTGAAAATATCCAAAATATACAACACATTCGGAATAAAACCACTGGTTATTCAAACGAAAATATATTTAATCTTTTTTTAATTCATTTTAGAATGTCAAAAAGTAGTGGGTAGAAATTGCAGGCAATTCAATAACCCATTTCCAAATTTACCGTTTATCAGTAAAATAAAATTTCGAAGCAGTAGAAGCAATTTTTTACAATTCGGATGAATGAATATGTAGGAACTAAGCGAAAACCAATCATCGAAGATAATTACATTAATACGAATAAATGCTAGCAAACATCATAGGAGAAAACTAATTTACGATCTGAATAAATGTTCAATATTGGCTCCATTTTCTCGATACACTTGACAGCACGTACACGATCATGATGAGTTGCCCTCCTAGTGTCCTCAGGATCAATATTACGAAAAGCATAATGACTGCGATCTAGTAACTTTTCTTTACTTCTTACAGGAATAAGATACACTTCAATCTAGATTTTGCCCAATGAATAAAAATCAATGGGCGTCAGATCCGGAGAACGCGGAGGCCACAAATTTGGTGCTTGATTACCCCACCATCTATCCTCGAACATTTCTGTTAGCTGCCGATCTACAACTCGTGTTTAATGTGCTGGTGCAACATCCATTTGGTAATAGCAATCCCTCAGAATGTTAAGGGGTTATCCATCTGAAAAATTTTCTAATGTTCCTCTCAAAATTTCCAGGTATTTTTGTCCATTAATTTTTTCCTCATAAATGTTCCAACAAATCAATCATTAAAATTGCTAAAACGTTCATGCTGAATTTATTTTGGAAATCAATAACCTCAATGAAATGTGGATTTTCTGTGGCCCATAAATGTCGATTTCCCTTGATAGTTATTATACTTTCATTGAACTTGGCCTCATCAGACCATATAATTTTTTGCAGATTTGTCTCATCTTCTTGAAGCCGAATCAATAAAGTTTCACAGAAATTTAGCCGCTAGGGAAGGTCAGTTGGTTTCAATTTTTGTAGGCTGATAAAAAAATACGGGTCCATGTTATGTTTCTTAGGGATCCTTCGAATGGAAGTATAACTCAATCCAATATCCATTGATGCCGACTTAATGGACGCATGTGGAATGGCACGAAAATACGCTAGCGTATCAATTTGATTGTCGTCGTCCTCGAAAATTGGTTTTCTTCTAGTTTCTATGTATTTTGTTCCTCTAAATTACAGAAAATTGCTTATAATCCTTCGAAATTTTGTAATTTGGAAATTGGTTATTAAATTGCCTGCAAGTTCTATCCATCACTTTTAGACATTCGCCATGAATTTAAAAGGGATTAAACATATCCTCGTTTGAATAATCAGCCATTTTATTATCAATGTGGTGTTCTTCCAAAATTTTCACTTCAAATTACCAACAATTCTCGTTCAAATATCAAATTCGAATGAACGAAGTGTCAAGTACATTAATTTTAGGCACCTGTCAGGTGAGCGTAGCCAGTTCAGCTACTTGATTCAAACATTTCAAAGCATTCTCTGTTAGTTCTTGCATAATCATCAAAATTCAACATATTCCCAAATTATTCCGGAATTATAAAAGGTGGGTATAGTACATGCTGATACAATTCCATCTGAAATTTGATGCTTAATCTGATGGCGATATAAAAATTGGTACGTGCCATTTGAAAATATTGAGTAATTGCTGTTTGAAAAAGGCCAAATTAAAAAAATCATACAAAACAATCCAATGAACATTTGACATGTGTAGATTGATTAAAAAAATCCTTCATCCTTCTTCTATCCACCAAAGCAAAAATTGTGTCTGTAGTGCGAAAGATCTACGAGCTACAATTTTTTCAAATGTTCCTCAGAAATCGAGTTTATAACAAAAATAATTAAATCTGTCAAAACTTTTGACCGATAAGTGCCAACAACTTGATTATTTTGTGCCTTGCTCAAATGTCGGTTCTAGATTTATAATAAAAAAGGTAGATTGCCATTTGAAATAACAAAGGGATGACCCACCTTCGGTATATCCGGAAATGGTATCACTTTGAAAATATTTCACTTGAATTGGAAAGCGCTAGTTATAGCTGCGTACAAAATTTCAGATTGATATTGTAATTGGAACTCAAAAAGTTTTTAACGGACGGTCCCGGTGGATATCCCTGTATTAAATGGAAATTTTTTCAAATAAAATTCAAATATAAAACACAGTTCATCAAACCTTGGTTCCATCAGATGTGTAGTACATTTATTTAAAAGATACCTGTGCTTTATCTATACTAATAATATAAAGAGAAAATATTCGACTTTTCGTTTGTTTGTTTTAATTCGTTAGGCTCCAAAACTACTTGATAGCTTTGAACAATTCTCTCACTATCTCCGGTGAACATAGGCTATTTTAAATTTCAAAACAAGATAGGGATTCATACTGAAACTCCAGTAATGTAAGCCAAGGTGTGAAAACTTTCTTACATCGCGTGAGATGCAAAAACTATTAATTATAGAACAAAATTATATACGACGACTTTGCAGAACATATAATCATCTACAAAAAAATATCGCTACAGCCTATGCTCTTCTTGCAATTTGGCACAAAAAACGGTCTTGTTCTTCAGAAGTGATCTTCCTGCGACTTATTCTAGGCCTTTTATGCAGAGATTGTAGCTCCACGTATCAGGAGTAGGTTTTGGAAATCATCCCTTGTGATACCCCCATTGTAGCTGCTATATCCCTCTGTGCCACCCCTTGTTCAACAACAGCAATTATTCGACCCCTCTGCTTATCGGACAATACAACTTAAGGCTTTTTCGATGATGATTATAGGCTTTTTGAAATCTTGAAATTCGCAGTTTCAAATCTCAGTGACGACGAGTACAATATTCCAAACATGTGGTGATAATTCAACATTTCTTATCATAGCATCTACTGTTTTTGCAACAAAAATTCATTTTTCACTAGTAGTCAATGTTCCATGGTTAAAAACAAACAATAATGTAAAATACTGAGTGATTCCGTATAGATGTGATACAGTAGAGTAGTAGAATAGAGTAGCTTATTTCCATAAAATTTATTGCAACAGGTATTGGATATTGTCGACAACTTATATACTAATTGAGCTAAAAACAAACAAAATGAAGAAGAATGAACTTTTCTTCCATATAAATACTCAATATCATATTTATGAAAGAACATAGAATTAAAAATCATTTGAAATCTCTTACAGAGTATAAGGTTCTTTGAATAGGTAATTCCTTGACCAACTTCCTGAAACACGGAAAGGGTTCCAAATGAATTGATCTCTGCAGCGCATTGAAGATCTTAATGCACATTAATTGAGGACTATTTGCTGTGAAGTATAGTCTTTGTTTGGGTATGTATAATCTATGGGGGCTTCTACTGTCGAAAAATTCACCTCGTCACAAATCTTATTATCGTTTAAATTCTTTTTACATAGATAGCCCATTGTAAAATATATATACTTGCCTCTGTTAGTAGACTATTATTTCTGAAATGATCGCGACACGATGTTTTTTCGACAACCCGAGCATAGCCCTTACAATCTTTTTTTGCATAATTGATACTCTCTCAACGTGTACAGAGTTTCCCCAGCCTATTGTGCCATATAAAACTAATGACTCGACACAGCCGTATTAGAACATCTTGGAAGTTGGGAAAGACAAACCCCCCGTTGTTGTTTACACACATTATCGATGTGAGATAGCCAGGACATTGAACCATGCATCCATATTCCAAGAAATTTCAAATCATTTCTATGTCTCAAAATTTCAGAGTTTGTGCGAACCAAAAGACTGAAATTAGGCTTTCTTTGTGAAATATACATAAGCTCTGACATGGAATGATTGAAAACCACTCCAATCCTCGAACAGCAGTTCAAAAGTTCCTCAACACGTACATTTTGCCGACTTAGATAACTCGGAAACTAAGCTTCCACTCAGCATCGCGGATGAATCATCTGCATATAAAGTATGGACCTGTTTCTCAATGTTCGAATCGACAATATCATTAATGAATCAATTGAATTGAATCAGGCCAAGGCTACTTCCCTGTGGCAGTTCAGATGAAATAGCCAAAAGCCAGAAGTAGTAGTTGTAACATATATATATATGTTATATATATATATATATATATATATATATATATATATATATATATATATATATATATATATATATATATATATATATATATATATATATATATATATATAGCGCAGATACTTTCAAGAAAGGGCCACTGTCGTTTGTGAAACCCTGAAACAGAAAGTAAGAGCATAAAGTAATCGAATGCACAGGTATAATGAGAGAACCAAAAGGTATCGGAACAACAGATTATTCCATAGCAACCAGAAACAATTTTTCCGGGAATTGAAAATCCAACCTAAGTGGAATCCCGACCAGACTCAAAAGCTTTGCATGAGTTCTGGAGTGGAAAATAGTCAGAACAAAAATAACATGACCGGAAGGCTGACTGGATTGGGGAAATAATATCTGGCGCCCCGAAACACCAAATGGAGGACATAAATATACTTGAGGGAGACATAGCCAGAAACCTGAAAGGAGCCAACAACTGGGCGGCCCCTGGTCCTGATTCGATTCATAACTACTGGTGGAAATATTTCACTAGGTCCATCCCTTGTTGGCTCAACTTTTTCAGCATCCATCACAGAACCCAAGAATAATACCCGAACACTTCACGGTTGCATTAACCTATATGATTCCGAAAGAGCAGGGAACTCAAGATCCTAGAAAATATAGGCCTATCACCTGCCTACCGTCCATATACAAGATTCTTACAGGCGCAATAACATTGTATATAAATACTTACGTCCGGGCGAATCACATATTAGCCCACGAGCAAAATGGCTGTCGATATGGATCAAGAGGATGCAAAGAGCTGCTGGTCATCGACAATATAATAACGAGACAAGCTGAGAAGAAGTTACGAAACTTATCTGTAGCCTGGATTGACTACAAGAAAGCCGACGATTCGGTACCACACTCCTGGCTGATTGAGGGTCTGAATATCTATGGAGTAACCAAACCTAGCACCAATCTGTTGAAACATTTTGTGACCACCTGGAGGACATCTCTCAGGATTGCAACGGGAAGAGGCGAGAAAAGTACTGCGGAAATAGGAATCAGGCGGGGAATATTTTAGGGAGATACCCTGAGCCCTCTGTGGTTCTGTCTGGCTCTAAATCCCTTCAGTACTTTACCCAATAACAAACCGAACTGTTATATCGTAAATAAGGACACTAACACTCCTATTACCCACCAGCTATATATGGATGACCTGAAGATCTATGCTGGAAACGCAGATCAACTTAAAAGACAGCTCGAAACAGTGTCAGCATTTAGTGAGTCAATCCGCATGGGGCTCGGTATCGACAAATGCGCAGTTGTTATTATAAGAAGAGGAAAGATTGAGAGAGAAAGGGGGTACTACTTTGATGGATAATACAACAATCCCAGCACTGTCCCCTGAGAAGTCCTACAAATATATGTTCAACAAGCCTAGGACATAAAAACTGCTGAAATGAAGATGAGGTTTAATGAAAAACTCTTTTCTAACCGGATCCTTAAGGATAAACTCAACTCGAAGGCATTATTTCAAACCATCAACTATTGGGCTATACCGAGCATAGCATATTCCTTTGGGGTGCTCAAATGGTCGAAAACTGACCTAAGGGCTATGGATATAAGGATTAGAGCGATGATAATGGCATACGGGATTCACCATCTACACTCATCTATAAACCGCTTATACCTACCAAAAACACAGGTAGGAAGAGGCCTTGCATCACTAGAAATGAGTCATAAGAACAACGTGGACCAACTGAGAGAATACTTTACCAGCAAACACCGTTTTATCGCACCATATGTGGCTACTTATTCCCTGAAACAGAGGGCTGGTTGTGCGCTATAGAGGATCAAGTAATCTTCACAAGGATGTACTTAAAACACATCAAAAAACAGGATATCCGAAAAGAGCTATGCCGCAAGTGCGGAAAGGGGCAGGAATAAATTCAGCATATAACATCCAGCTGCCCTATACCAGCTCCTCGGGATTATCTTGAACGCCATAATGCAGTGGCCAGAGTGTATCGCCAAAGTATCGCTATCAGCTTAGGGCTATGTGAAGAAACTACTCCAGCTTACAGATACAAACCCAAGGCAGTACTTGAAAACACAAAATATAAGATTTACTGGGATACAACCCTGATTACGGATGAACCAGCTGCGCACAACGGACCTGACATCCCGGTTTTCGATCTCGAGGGTGGAACGGCTAGAATTCTGGATGTTAGTATCCCAGCGAATGAGATCGTTACCAAGGCATAAGCTGAGAAAATAACTAAATACCAGGATTAGGCTTTTGAACTGAGGGTAATGCCACTTATAATATCGACTAATGGCCTGGTAGAAGCGCATATGCAGGTAAGTATCGAATCGTTGAAACTGAGACCAGAAATTGTATCCAGCGCACAGAAAGAAGCCATACTAGGTTAGGTTAGATCTCTAACCACCCGAATCGTCCGAAAGTTATTTCAGGGCTCATGAAAATAAACCGCAAACAGAGCCGGTGATATAAAATATGGTCCAACGGAAAACAAACAGAGGCTATATCTACCAACATATTTATTTCTGATCAAAACGCAAAAACGGGTCAATTTTTGTTTCAAGGGAGATATCTTTTGGGGTATAATACTTGCCTGAATTATCAACCCCCTAAGCGGGGGTTGCAAACATTTTGAATAGGAAAGATGGGTTAATTGATGACTTTAAAGAAAGCTGGTATCTTTGTCTACATTGCCTTGAACAAATTTCCATGTTTAATCGAAAACTGTAAGAGATACAGGGTGAACAACTGAAAGATAGGCAAGATTATTTACCTGGGACTATTCAAGTTTCAGTGAGATGAAATTGAACAGATTCATGCTGATCAATGGCAGTCATCATCAAGTACCATCCTCATCTCGAATTTCATCCCCTGGAGCAGGGGTGACAACCCTTGAAAATTTGGAAGACGGTAGATGGGTCGAGTGATAACTCGAAAGAAAGGTATTATTTTTGTTTGCATTCTCGTGAAAGCATTTTCAGTTTAGATTGAAAACTGTAGAAGATACAGAGTGAGCCACTGAAAAATATAGAATCGCCCCAAGACTATTGAAGTATTAGTGCGAAAAACTGGAACAGATTCATTCAGATCAAAGATGACAGCCTTTGATCTGGAATGAATGTGTGTCATTTTTTGCACTAATACTTGGATAGCTCAGGGCGATAGATAAACTCCTCTATTTTTCAGTAACTCACTCTGTATCTTCGACAGTTTTCAATCAAAAAATGAAAATTCATTCACATGGATGCAAAGAAAGATAATACCTTTCTTTCGAGGTATCACTCGACCCATCTACCCTCTTCCAAATTTTCAAGGGTGGTCACCCCTGCTTTAGGGTTGAAATTCGAGATGAGGATGGTACTTTATGATGACTGCCATTGATCAGCATGCATCTGTTCCATTTTAACTCACTGAAACTGGAATAGTATCAGGGAAATAGTCTTACTTATCTTTCAGTTGCTCACCCTGTATCTTTTACAGTTTTCAATAAAAAATGGAAATTCGTTCAAGGCAATGTAGACAAAGATACCACCTTCCTTTTGAGTCATCATTTGACCCATCTTTTCTATTCAAAATGTTCAAGGATTGCAACCCCCGCTTAGGGGTTGCTAATTCAGGCAAGTTTTGTACCCCAAAAGATGTCCCACTTGAAACAAAATTTGAACTGGTTTTGCGTTTTGATCAGAAATGAAAATCTTGGTAGATATAGCCTCTGTTTAGTTTTCGTTGAAGCACCCTGTATAATAGCAATTTTCGTCAATTAGCGACCTCGTCTATCCAGTTGAATCCTCCATTGACCTCAACGTCACATATCGAACCCAGTTTTCCAATTTAAGCTAACCCGCTTGAAACCATAACAAAATACAATCGGTCTAGTGGTTTAGGACAAATTCAAATTGCCGGTACGACACGCGCTTCACGGGTTGTACCTATCAACTTCTTTAAGTATTATGGTGATAACATGAATGATGTGGATATAGGTAGCGGCTTATTCATATATTTGAATGAACTACATCGATTTGTATCTAACAATTAACAGGTTAACGTGCAGTACGGATTGCTATTCTTTTTTTCCGGATCCTAAGTGTGGTTGATTTTTAATAGAACCTGTAAGTTACTCTAAAATCACAGTAATATTACCATAGTAACTCAGGTAAATACAATAAATAAACTGTGTAGTGTCAAAATATTCACATATTTATATATTCGCAACCCTGATTATTATTCAAGGCAGATGCTTCTTCATCAAAGGAAAAATTACATTAATAATGAATAAAGAAGTAAAAATACCCGCCGCTTCTCCAGGGACTTCAATTAATAATCATGAATTCAAAATGAAGTCAAGTAGTATTTCAGTTGAGAAATAACATCAATTAAACTCTGAAAAGTTCGTTGCAAAGAAAGAAGGGAATAACTTACACGACTGGCACCAAAAGAATCGCAAATAAACCAGGGAAAATGGAAACATTTGAATTTGTCAAGATATTTACAAGAGGGCTGTTGAATTTTCTTTCACGAAATTGGCGATGGTGGAATTGAGGGAATAATATTTAGTGGATGAACAGATTTTGCATAATTTTTTTGGTATTGGAGCTTTATGTCATACACGAAATAATGAGGTTCTTTTTGAGAATATCTGAATCGATGAGAGCCATTGGTTTGATAAGGAGAAAATCGAACGATCACAAACATAATTAATATATTGAAATGTAAAAGATGCGAATGAAATGATATATACCAAATGAGAATATCATTAAATGGAAATATTTTACTGAGACTGTACTACAATCAATCGTATATATATATATATATATATATATATATATATATATATATATATATATATATATATATATATATATATATATATATATATATATATATATATATATATATATATATATATATATATATATATATATATATATATATATATATATATATATATATATATATATATATATATATATATATATATATATATATATGAATACAACTCACTTTGTGACACAAAGTTTATTCGAGGACAGGAGGACGAAGAAAACAAAACAAAAGAAGGAGGATAACAGAGTTATCTTCACTCGATCCGAAACTCGGTGATCCAAGACCATAAGCAGGTAAACTTGTGAAAATGAGACAATAAAAAGAAAACAGTAGAAAAAAGGCAAAAAAGAGACGAAGAGGTGAAAGGAAAGATTTTTCCGGACCTCGTCGAAATTGAAAGGTGAAAATTATTGATCGGTTTAAAATCAACATATGAAATTTGTATCATTTCGGATTAAGTAAACTGGTTTCGCTTCGTTATATGTTATTAATTTATATATATATATATATATATATATATATATATATATATATATATATATATATATATATATATATATATATATATATATATATATATATATATATATATATATATATATATATATATATATATATATATATATATATATATATATATATATATATATATATATATATATTTATATATATATATAAATATATATATATATATATATATATATATATTTTTCTTAGAAGATGAGAGGATAATTCTAGTACACAGAATGGTTAGCAGAAAAGTTTTTCTGAAACAAAAGTTTATGAGACCAAGCATAAGTTTTTCAGGGATGGAACACTCCGTATCTTGAGAAAGATTTATGAAATCATAGCTCTTATCTTGAAAAAATATGAAAGATAAAGTTCGATTTTTCAAAAAAAAAAATATTCTGACAGAACATAAAACTAGACATGTAGTTTGATTTTTATTTAAAACTGAGGTGAAAGTAATTATGAATTTCACTTCATGACTCGGTATTTTTATATTATGTCCTATTTGGATTAATATATCAGATACACATTCATCCATTATTACTATGAGAGCAAACTAGTTTTAAACCCTTATTGTATACTACGTTTACAATACTGGAGCAACTTCTTGAATAAGAATGATATTGTTATTTAGTGAGTCATACTTTCAGGATAACCGAAAATACCCACTGCTTACAGGATAAAATGGAAAATAAACTACTAATGACGGTTACATCAGAATAAGTGAAAAGCATATATTTCCGTATTCCTATATATATATATCTATTCATCTGAAAAATTTACCTCTTTGAAGCATTCATCGAAACAAAAGATTCAATTTGGTATGAAAAGAGTCATATTTCATTCAGTCAAATTCTGTGAAAAAGATTGAACGTTCTCTAGAGAGCCATAAATTTGCCGTTCAATTTGAAATATCACCCTTTTTTATGCGTTATATGCTTCATTTTAATCCAGATGAAATCACCTGATATCATTAAATGAAAGGGTCAACCTGATGGCACGGCTCTCATATATATTCATATGAAAATTTCGATAATTTTACCAGTGAATGCAGGTCTCTTCCATATCCTCATTTAAAGGGAATATGATACAACTGTTTAATTGAAATTGGTCTTGTATAATTCTGAATGAATTTTCACCCGTTTATATTTTTATTTTCAGATTGATGATAGCGTTAGTGCTCGTTTCCTGAGTAACAAAATTTTGAATGATTACAACAAAAATATCATTGTGAATTGTGGAAAATGTACTTTAATCAAAAACATATTTTTAAAGGATTATAGTTTATCTGAATAGATTATGAATGACCAACAAAGAAGAAACTAGATTATAGATCACTTAGGTTAGGTTAGGTTAGGTTATTTTTAGTTACAAGCTCAAAGTTTAGTAGATAGTAGACAACATCAATGAAAACTTCAGATTAAACTTATATGATAATTGATGTTATTTACAGACCATACGCTTCACCAAGTTTCAACAATGCATAGTTTCACAAAAATTGTCGATCGTTCATTGAAACTCCACATGAGCTTCTTGAATATTATGGCAAACATAACCGAGCTTCCATTCCTTAAATTTCTTATCCAGCTTCAAGACTTAAGAAGAAATATCCTTCCACACGAAAGCAAGCACCAAAAATTCAAAATTAAAATAGAAGAGATTCACCATAGCATACAAAATTGTTCCCTTTCCCTAGTATTCATCATTTGGAAATCCTACACATTACTCCAAACAGCAGAAAACGCAAATACTTAGAATCAGTACAAATTTCAGATTTTTCTTTCATGATCACTCACACATAATAAACGACCTGTCTGACTTAAATGATTCCTGAAATATGGATGAAACTATGTGACAACTCCCTTGCATTAATTGGTAAACTGTATAACTTCTATCTGGTTTTCCCAAATTTCTGATTATAAATACCACGGTATTGGTTTTCATACTGTCTGATGATGAACAAGAGTTCGAAACCGCGGTAACATTGATTTATTCATTCATTCGTTAGTAATGAAGTTATATTGAACATTTTTAGTAGTTAAGGACTAATTCATATTAACCAACATATATCTGACCATTTGACCTCCTCCTCATTAATGGCTTCTTCATTTATGGGATATACAAGGATATCCACCGGGACCGTCCGTTAAAAACTTTTCAAGTTCCCATTACAATTTCAAGCTGAAATTCTAAACATGGCCATAACTAGCGATTTCTAATTGGACTGAAATATTTTCGAAGTGATACCATTTCCGTTTATACCGGAAGTGGGTCATCACTTTGTTATTTCAAATGGCAATCCACCTTTTTTATTATACATCTAGAACTGTCATTTGAGCAAGGCATAAAATACCCAAGTTGTTGGCACTTATCTGTCAAAACTTTTAATTATTTTTGTTATAAACTCGATTTTTGAGGAACATTTAAGAAAATTGTAGCTCGTAGATTTTTTGCACACTAGACATTTTTGCTTGGGTGGATAGAAGATCAAGAAGTCTTTTGAGCAATCTACATATGTCAAATGTTTATATCGCCATCAGATGAAGCGTCAAATTTCAGATGGAATCGTATCAGCATGTCTATACCCATCTCTTATAGTTCCGAAATAATTTGGGAATATATTGAATTTTGATGATTTTGCAAGAAATAACAGAGAATGCTCTGAAACATTTGTATCAAGTAGCTGAATTGGCTACGCTCACCTGACAGATGCCTAATATTAATGTGCTTGTCAGTTCATTCATTCGAATTTGATATTTCCACAAGAATTGTTGGTAATTTGAAGTGAAAATTTCTGAAAAACATCAGATTGATAATAAAATGGCTGATGATTCAAACGACGATATGTTTAATCTCTTTTTAATTCATGGCGAATATCAAAAAGTGGTGGATAGAACTTGCAGGCAATTTAATAACCAATTTCCAAATTTGGCGCCTATGAGTAAAACAAAATTTCGAAGGATTAGAAGCAAAAATTGTAGGAACTAAGCGAAAACCAATCATCGAAGATAATTACATTATTACGAATAAACGATAGCAAACATTATAGGAGAAAACTAATTTACGGTCTGAATAAATGTGCAACGTGGGCCCCATTTTGCTCGATACACTTGGCAGATTGTATACGAACATGATGAGTGGCCCTCCTAGTTTCCTCAGGATCAATTTTACCAATAGCATTATGAATGCGCTCTAGTAACTCTTCTTTACTTCTTATAGGAATAACATTCATTTCACACTTGATTTTGCCCCATAGATAAAATTCAAGGGGCGGCAGGCGCGGAGAACGCGGAGGCCATAAATTTGGTTCTTGATTACCCCACCATCTATCCCCGAACATTTCTGTTAGCTGCCGATCTGCAGCTCGTGTTTTATGTGCTGGTGCACTCAATGAAATGTGAATTTCCTGTGGCCCAAAAATGTCGATTTCTCCTGTTCTGTTGGTTATTCCACTTTCATTTTCATCAGACCATATAACTTTTTGCAGAATTGTCTCATCTTCCTGAAGCTGAATCAATAAATTTTCACAGAAATTTAGCCGCTTGGGAAGGTCAGTTGGTTTCAATTTTTGTAGTCTGATAAAAGAATACGGGTGCATGTTATGTTTCTTAAGGATTCTTTGAATGGAAGTATAACTCAATCCAATATCAATTGATGCTGACTTAATGGACGCATGTGGATTGGCACGAAAATACGCTAGCGTATTAATTTCATTGTCGTCGTCCTCGAGAATTGGTTATCTTCTAGTTTCTATGTATTTTGTTCCTCCAAATTACAGAAAATTGCTTCTAATCCTTCGAAATTTTGTTTTACCAATAGGCGCCAAATTTGGAAATTGGTTATTGAATTGACTGCAAGTTCTATCTGCCACTTTTTGACATTCGTCATGAATTAAAAAGAGATTAAACATATCCTCGTTTGAATAATCAGCCATTTTATTATCAATCTGGTGTTTTTCAGAAATTTTCACTTCAACTTACCAACAATCCTTGTGGAAATATAAAATTCGAATGAACGAAGTGACAAGTACATTAATTTTAGGCACCTATCAGGTGAGCGTAGCCAGTGCAGCTACTTGATACAAATATTTCAAAGCATTCTCTGTTAGATCTTGCAAAATCATCAAAAGTCAATATATTCCCAAATTATTTCGGAACTTTAAGAGATGGGTATAGTACATGCTGATACAATTCCATCTGAAATTTGAGGCTCCATCTGATGGCTATATAAAAATTGGCACGTGCCATTTGAAAAAATTAAGGTATTGCTGTTTGGAAGAGGCCAAATTGATAAAAAATCATACAAAACAACGCAATCAACATTTGACATGTGTAGACTACTCAAAAATTCCTTGATCCTTTTTCTATCCACCCAAGCAAAAATTATATCTGTAGTGCAAGAGATCTACGAGCTAAAATTTCTTTAAATGTTCCTCAAAAATCGAGTTTATAACAAAATAATCAAATCTGTCAAAAGTTTTGACAGATAGGTGTCAACATCTACGACCTACAATTTTTTTCAAATGTTCCTCAAAAATCGAGGATATAAGAAATATTATTATATCTGTCAAAAGTTTTGACAGATAAGTGTCAACAACTTGGGTATTTTATACGTTGCTCAAATGTCGGTTCTAGATGTATAATAAAAAAGGTAAATTGCCATTTGAAATAACAAAGTGATGAAACACTTCCGGTTTAACCGGAAATGGTATCACTTCGAAAATATTTCACTTCAAATCGAAACCGCTAGTTATGGCTGCGTATAAAATTTCAGCTCGATATTGTAAGTGGAACTCAAAAAGTTTTTAACGGACGGTCCGGAGATATATGTATAAACCACAAATAAAAGAAATCCTATCAATATCATAAAATGCAAATAAATGTTCGATATGCAACCTTTTCACCTTAAGAAGTTGTGAGACTTCATTTGAAATTAAGCCGGTTATTCAAGTTAATATCTGTGGAAGAATCCCTTTAATAACTTTAGCATAAACCATTATTCGATAAGATAACTACTCAAGTCCTTACCAGTAGTAGTAGTACTGTATTAAATTAAAAATCTTCATATATATATATATATATATATATATATATATATATATATATATATATATATATAATATGATGATTTAGCAATCATACGATAACATGATCTACTAATCCCTAACCTTAACAACGTTACAAATTAAGATCGTCTTGTTATATTGCCGTGTGATGGTGAAGTTATTAAATTCGATATAAAAATAAAGTGGTCGAATTTTAATAGTCACTTCAACAGCTGGTAGGTAAAAATGGTTTCATATAAGATCTCACTACTTTCTATGAAGGAAAGTTTGTGTTGCGAGACTGCATTTTTTAATGAAATGCCCAAACTAGACACGCAAAAAAAAATTCTGAAATAATGGAAAGTCTCCAGAAGCTGTTGAACGAAAACCTTGATACAATGAATATGAACAGCAATGGTATTGGGGAACAGTGGAAATCACTAAAACAATGCCTGGTTGATCCATGCACGGAGATATTTACAAAGCACACAAAAGAGAGAGAAAACTGGATGACTGATAATATACTGGACATGATGAAAAAAGCAGACATTTCAAAAATACTAACCGTCAAAAATACATGGAGATAAACTACGAGATCAGAAGAAAGATAAGGGAGGCCAAGGAAATATACTGTGAAGAGAACTGTGAAGAGATCGAAGATTGGCAAAGTAGGTACGATTCTTTTTAATCTACACAAGAAAGTGAAAGAGTTGGCGGGGTCGAAACGACAAATTTCTTCGAGTATACTCCTTGACAAAAACGGAAACTCTATAACATGGCTAGAGGACCAAACTGAAAGATGAAGAGAGTATATTGAGGAATCATTTACTGATGAACTCGGAGAATTAGATCAGATAGAAATGCCGCCAAAAAAAATGGGCCCGGATATCACACAAGAAGAAATATCTTACGCTCTGAAAACAATGAAATATGGAAGAAGCCCTGGACCTGACGAGCTCCCTATAGAAATACTGAAAATAATAGAGGCAAAACACATGGATATATTGGTAAAACTCTTCAACGGAATATACAAGTCAGGTGTCATACCCACAGACTAGCTTACCTCAATCTTTGTCTGTCTCCCCAAGAAGACAAATGACAGAGAATGTACTAATCACCGCACAATTAGTTTGATGTCGCATGCGTTGAAGTTACTCATGAAAGTCATTCAGAATCGCGTATATCATAAATTAGACATGGATATTGATGAAACCCAATTTGGATTTCGCAAAGGCTTAGAAACACGTGAAGCTCTCTTTTCGCTCAATGTGTTGATCCACAAGCAAATTATGACTGTCCTTAAAGCAAAACATATTGATTTTAGTGATCTCAGAATAATTGCAAACCTTTATTATAGACAACGAGTGAAAGTACGCATCAGCGATCATCTGTTGGAAGAAATTCAAATCAGAAGAGGAGTGAGGCAATTGTGTATTATTACCACTCCTTTTCAATGCATACTTAGAAGAAATACTGAAAAAAGCTCTTGAAGGAGAAACAGCCGGAATAAAGGTGAACGGAATATTGATCAACAATATCAGGTATGCGGACGACACTGTCATAATAACAGAGAACCTAGAAGATCTTCAAAGATAGTCGAGTATGGTGAGAAATACGATTTATCAATGAACATCAAAAAAAAAAAACCAAATTCATGGAGATATCGAAAACTCCACGAAACGAAGAGAGTCTTACCATTAATAGCACCAGTGTCGAACAAGTGGAATACCATATATACCTGGGTATAATTATCAATTCCACAAACGACTATTCCCAGGAAATAAAAGTTAGAATAGAAAAGGCAAATTTGAACAAAATGAAAAGAGTATTTTGCACAAGAGATTTGAAGTTAGAACTGAGAGTTAGATTGTCGAGATGTTACGTATTCTCGACTCTTTTGTACGGAATAGAAAGCTGGATACTGAATGCGACTACCACAAGGAGATTTGAATCTTCTGAATGCTGTGTGAACCGTCGAATTCTAAGAATTTCATGAATAGAACACGTTACTAACACCGAAGTTTTGAAAAGACTGGACAATAAAAATGGAGATCATACCTACAATTATAATTAGAAAACTGATAATTTAAGGAAAGATCCAAGGAAAGAGAATGGTTGGAAGAAGGAGCATACAATGGCTAAGAAACCTGAGAGAATGGTATGGATGCACGTCTGGTGAACTCCTCTTAGCAGCCGACTCCAAAGTCCTCATTGCTATGATGATTGCAAACTTCTGACGCGGAGAATGCACTTGAAGAAGAAGAAGAAGAAGTTTCTTTTACATTCAATATTTTTTGATGGTATCTTTTTCTATTTTGTAGATTTCAGTTGAACAGTTACTGGTTCATACTGGTACCATAGTAGTTTTCCTAAGTTTCACTCAGGTGAAAAAAAAGGCTCAGCTAAGAGATCATGCCTGAACGATTTTTCACACTAAAGTGATGAGAAGTAACAAAAAATTGTTTACGCCCGGAGATCATCCAAACAACATCTAAGTTGCTAGCAAATAACGCCAGTAGTCGATAATTACAATCGATTTTATGAAACAAAACTCTCAAACATCCGTTCAAGGTACATAAGATCGGTGGTTCGATTTTGATTACGATAAGGATAAATTCCTCCCTCGACATATGCCCTACCTCAATAAGATTACTATTCAATTTGATTCGAATTTTAGTACGAAATGAAATATTTAGTCATTTTTTGATTGGGGAGGTCGTTACTACATGAAAATCGATATACATATTTTCAATGAAATGAAACTAAAGTAGTTAATTTTCCTATATTAACAAAACTATGACCGGTTTCACCACACTGTATTAGTTTGTATCTATCTGATGAAGCCACAGTGTGGTAAAACCGGTCATAGTTTTGTTAATATAGTGAAAATCTAAATACTTTAGTTTTATTTCATTGAAAAAAACATTTAGTCATTTTTGATACCGATTTGAATGGGGATGTAGTTTTAACTCATAGTAGCACTAATTATTGATATTTATTTAATGAAGAATTTATCAGTTTGAAACTCTCCTTCACATGAGAATATCGAAGTGAATTTTATAATTACATAACTCACTCACCGACAGAAAATTCAATCAAGTTGAAATTATATTCTACTTTGAAACACCATTCTTTTCTGATTCATCGTTTTATATTTTGGAATTTTGGATATGTTATAGCTTATTCAACTCAGAATAATAGCTGATATTGGTTTTGTGTAAGAATGCATTTTGAGTAGCCATATACGAAGGCAAACCAAAAATGCTCCTTTGCAGAGCTGAATTTTGTTATGAAGAGACACTTCATTGTAAAGCTACATTCATTTTCAATATAGTCTGTGATTTATCGCGCTTACTGATTTTCTGCTAGAGATACAGTTTTTCCATTTGCATCGTCAGTTAGGTAGAGCAAATATTTTTATTCACGGAAAAATTTAAGTTCGGGAACAAGTGAAAGAATACGAATAGAAATTTATTAAATGAACAACAAATAAATACCGTGTGTAACAGCCTAGAGCTCTCGTCACAGCTTGAATGCGTCTTGTGATACCTTCGATAAAACGACGGACTTTGATCTTTTCTGGCCTGCTCTTTTCGAGGAACTAGACCTATTTCATCCAGACCTTTCAGAGCAGGGGAGCGTTAAATACACCTTCTACCCGTCGTGACCCACACATACTCAATCGGATTGAGATCAGGGCTTCTTGTGGCAATGTCTATTCTCGATATTCCGAGTCCGACAAGGTAATCACTTACTACCCTTGCGGTATTAGGTGTAGCATTATCATGCATTAGCATGAAGTTTTCACCCATATTAGAGTAAATAGGATAACTTAGTAGATATAAATTGCCGTATGTAAGTCTGAGCAGTCATGGATCCCGTATCAACTGTAATTAATTATGTTTTTTCTTCCTTGATTATGTCATCTCTAACTGCTCCAAAACGATACCATAACCGATTCTTGTATCAAAATTTTTTGAATTAAACGCTCTGGGCCCGTTGCATGTCTACTGTTACGAAGGCCAATTTCTTTCAAACGCCTTCCTGATGTTGCTTCACTCACTGATACTTAAATTATTTTCTCCAATCTGCTATTTTCCTGTACTGTACAGATACAAGATCTTTCTCTCAAAACACCAAACCCTATAATACGATTGTCGCGAGCAGTCGTTTTCCTTTTTATTCCATGTCCTCTTCGCCTTGCAAATCCACCATTCTCCTGAAAATGCTCCAATGCTTTTAAATGCTGCTTCTTGAAGCATCAATAATTCTGTAATTTTCCATCAATCAATAATGGTACTGTACGTGCAATAGCAACTGCTGAAAGAACCACAATCGAAAAACTTGAAAACTTGATGAAAACATTTACTAATTCGTTCAAATATACCAGCAGTATTCTTCAAAGTGACTTAAAAATTGTAGCTATGAGTCGCATTGATGATATTCTCGCTAGGATAGAAATTTTTGAAGCTTCGTATGAATTCTAGTATGTTTTTAATAACTGAAGCGATAGTGCCATGAATTGAAAACTACGTAGATGAGAATGGGTGTAGCAATGTAGCTATGAAGCGTATCTTTATGTTAAGCACATAAATTCTACAGGGCGATTCGAAATTTCTGAAAAATGAACATTTTTCCCAGAATTCTTGAAAGATTTTTGCCAGTAATCAAATAGAATAACAAATTTTCTCGTGATTCTGTTATCTCTTCCAACATTCCGCTAAGTTAATTATACGGAAAATCACTAGCAAATCAGAATTGACTGAAACTAAATACGATTCTCAGAGAAACTTTCAGTGAATTGGATAAAGTATCCGAAGAAATATAATTCATTTGAAATCTTCATCAATCGATAATCAAATTTGATGGTTTTTCATCCCTTGACTCTTTCTTGATGTTCGTTATGCACTCTTGAAAATGAGTGTTAAACTAGCTATAGCCAAATAAGACAATATAATTGAGAAATACCAATATTTGCTGAATTCTTTAGTTTCCTTGAATGATACGTTAAATTAAACGGATTATTAGTCAGTCGGTTATGGAGTAAACGGTCATTAAATTAGTTCTGAAACTAGAGACGATTATTAGGATCGTGGCGTTGATGATGTATTTCAACCGTTTCGAAGATATTTCAGTTCACTCTTATCAGACTCTGTGATATTGGTCGATATATATGAACGAACAATTTGAGGGGTTCAATCAAACAAGTTCATAGAAGCATTACAATGTACGTACTTCATTAGGTATCCGGTAACCAAATATTCCTACCATAGTTTATGTTAGTCATGAAATAGGGATCTTAATGACCATTCCAAAAACAAATATACCCACCTCAACTGGCTCACTACTCATTAGTACAATCAAGGTATGCTTGATTAAAACTTTGGGAGAATGTTCAAATATTAATTTTTCAATTGATTTTTGAAGGATTTCACTTTCTAATTCACTCTGATGAGCTATTATAAATATTTATTGATCATTGCTCGACATTTTCATCATACCACTTACTGTGCCATATGCTTTTTAATTCAAGATTTTAATACAATATTGTTAAAATGCCATTTGATTTTATAATTACATTATTGAGAAATGGTTGTTATATATATAATCATATAAGCCTCTTTTGCTTCATCTTTACATAATATGTAGGCTTTGTTATGCTCCTATTTTTGTTTATAGTAGTTTTTGGTTTAGATTGGCAAAACAGCTTTTCCGAATCTACAATTCTTTGTATTTCCATCTCTATAAATGTTAGATGCAATGAAGTAATACTATTATTACTATCATTATAATCGTGGACTTCTGCACTATCTAAACTGTTAGCTGGATATAATTTACCAGATTTAGCAACCAATAGAAATAGGCTCCATTACAATATATTTGATATGAATTTTTTACTATTCTACATTTATTGGGAGTAACAGCTTTTGCATTTCTATATACGTATTTTTATGAAATTTTAATTTCTTAAGCTATCATGCAAACTTTTGGTTATTAACCTAGTCGATAAAATCATGACAGAAACGATATCTATTTTATCGAGGTGCCACATCTGCTTGATTTCAATAGCGAGATTTGTTTTCCGTTGGCGTAGAGGATATGATGCTCGTCTCCTGTGCAGAGTTATCTGGGTTCAATCCTCACAAAGTCGGTGCGATTTTGAGGATTCTGGGAATCGCTTGAGTGTCAATATTTTGAATGAGATGTGGAGCAGTCGGCTCTGTCTAATAGAGATGAGTTGGACATTAAAAGTCCCTTCCCTTGACCCGAGAGAGGTCCGGCAACATTCCCGGGTTAGTGAGGTGACAGAATGCCTCGGCGTGTCTTCAGCCGAAAGAACGAAATAGGGGACGTTAAAGGGTCAAAAAAAAACGAAATAAGAAATAAGATTTTAGTTTGTACCTAGAGCAACCTGCAGAAATAGAGTACGTTAAAGGAATAACAAATAAACCATAGCGAGGTCTGTGTAGTTGGAATTTGTCTCCTGGAACTAGTTCAGCACGTTGTTAGTAGTCGGTATGGCGACATCCACCAGCATTACTGTTCCGGCTCTCTTATTATACATCACTATATGTGGCCTATTATTCGTCACCATTCTGTCAGTGATAACAGGTCTATCGTAGTATAATCTGATGAAGTTATTTTGCAATACGGGCTCTGGTTGATACTTATAATATGGCTGGAAGGCATAATGCTTGTAATTAGAGAGATAAATATAGTACAAATTTCTGGAAAAAGAAAACGATACCTTGGTTTGAGTATTGCAATTCTGCTTTTATTATAGATTATTTAACTCAATTTCAACTCTTTTATTAACTATTAGTAATGAGATCTGTATTAGAAGAAGGACAGACAATTTCACACTTTTCGTAACGCTTAGTGAATATTATTGTTTATTTTCGAATAAGGTCATAGCGTTTTTCCTTTTCATGAGAGCTGAGCTCTCTTATTATATTTGTTCATTCCACAACGTCAATCTTTCTTCTTTCTAGCCCATCAACTTTCAATTAAATGTTAGGATAGATCTTTATACTTTGAACTTATAACTCTTTGAACAATTATCAGTACTGGTACAGGAACAGTTCTTACAATTATGAGGAATCAAATTCAATTCTTTATTTTAACCCTTTTCACACAGAAAATTCAACAGAATAAGTAAATGTTTTCATACCTACTATTATATGGACCCATTTTTAAGATACTTTGATAACTGTATAGTTGAAACTAAAGTTTGAGAGGACGCTAAGTCTTATCCTGGTTTTATTCCAAGTGTAATAAACCATCATTTCAAATTGTACAACAATAATATTAGAAGAATAAATAGAAAACTTGATGAATTGCTTCTCGTGTTTCATGAAATTGAACACGATTATAATTGCATAGTTTTGACTGAAACTCACAAGTTATCTGATATAGGTGTTTTGAAACTGGAGGGTTATGATATTCTTTATAATGAGGAGGATTATAACCAAAATGATGGTGTTGTATATATGAATGAAAATTGAATTATACTTTCTATATTGTCAGGGTAGGACAGCTAAAGGTGTTGAAAATAATTGAAGATACTGGAAAAAGTGAGAAAATACAAATAACTGGTGTATATAAGTCGCCAGATATCATAATTTGTCAATTTAATGCTAACTTTAATGCTTACCTTGGGGATCATTGCAGAAATAACTATCATCATATAATTTCCTGAGATTTCAATATAGATATACTGAATAATAATGCGGATAGTCTAGAGTACTTGAATTTAATAAGTCAAGAAAGTTTCATTTCAGTAATCAATAAGGGTACAAGGAAGAGTGCATCCTGTATAGATCATAATTTAGTATAAAATTTTGATGAATATATTCCTATGATAATGAAAATACACGTTACATTTTTCTACGATTTTGTTCGCTCGAGTAGGTGCGATTATTCGTGGCTATGAAAAAGTAAATAAGACAAAAAGAATTAAAGATGATATTTCGAAAACCCATTTTGCTAAAGTTGATTGGAGCCCATTCTATAAAATCGCAGTTGTGAACACTCTTGCGGATCATCTCATAAAACTATTCATAAGCAAATTGAAAAAAGTCAGTACACAGTAAAAAACAAACAAGAAAAAAAAACCTGGATTACAATTGCCGTATTGGCATCCATTCATAGGCGTGATATACTTTTAGGTAAATGATAACACTGATGTGAACTGGAATCAGTTCAAAATATGTAGAAATAAACTCAAGTGTCTGATAAAATGTACGAAGAAGGAATACTACATGAATAGGTTGCGCACAAATGTTAATAGTAGTGAGCAGATTTGGAGGGTGGTGTCTGAGATTTGCTCTACTAAAAAACCTTAAGACAATTTGCAGAAGTTAGAGACTGTAAATGGACTAGTGGAAGACACGAGAGAGATAGCAGAAGTTCTGAATGAATACTTCACGACTATCGGTGAGAAGTTATCACAGAAGTTCAATAGGAAGAGTACAAAAAAAAGATATATCGCTGGAAGACCGAAATCTGGAGAATCAACTGCAGTTGACACCCACGTATTCGGAGGAAACCACCAACATAATATCTCACCTAAGAAAAAAGAAAAAAAGAAAAGCAGTGGGATTGATGAAATATCTGCAGAGACATTATAACCTGGGATGCCATTTATAGTTGCTTCGATTGTTCACATGGTAAATATAATACTTAAGAAAGGTGTTTTTCGCACAGTGTTCAAAACTTCAGTTGTTGTGCCGATATATAAGGGAGGTGAGAGAAACAAAAGCTCTAGTTACTGGCCGATATCATTGATTTCCGTTTTGGCAAAGGTCGTCGAGAAGGTCATAGAAATTAGACTGAAAACTTATTTGGATCAATTTGAAATATGATCTAATCTTCAGTATGGGTTCAGAGAAAAAAAATTCACTCAGGATGCCATTGGTGCACTCACTGAGAAAAGTTACAGGGCTTTCAGTGACGAACGGATGGCATTATGCATTACAGTCGACCTGATGAAGGCCTTTGACACGGTGGAACACGGCAGTTTACTAGATTCATTAGAGGATATGGGTATTGGTGACGCCACTCTCAGTTTAATGCGTAGCTATCAGACAGGAAACAAGTGGTAAGAGTGGGTAACGGGGAGACAAGTGGAATGCGGGATATAAGCTATGGAGTTCCACAAGGGACAGTCTTGGGACCCATTTTATTCACGCTTCATTTGAATTGTCTGTTGTCTCTCTCTCGGATAAAGGAAGTATTATCAGTTTTACCTATGGTACTGCCATTTTTACTCAGGAGAGGACTGTGAAAGTCTGAAAAGAATAGTGGAATTAGATTTTATACTAATACTACTGAATCGTGGATAGAGGAGCATCTACTTACTATAAATTTTTCTAAGACTACATATATTCCTTTTCCATTGATAAACGCTCTTTACCTCAAAATTTTCAATTAGTCATTCAGGATGAAAACAGTAGGTTTGAAATACCATCCACTTATGAGTGTAAAAATCTTGGTGTAATATTAGATACACATATGAGTTCGGATGCTCATGTGAACAAACTGATTTTGAAGCTCAGAGCGTTGTTGTCGAGGCTCAGATATCGCACGAATATATATGATAAAAATCACATGAGAAAATAATTTATCATGCTCTAGTTGAATCTCAGTTGCGATACGGAATAATTTCGTGGGGTGGGGCATATAATAACGTGTTGAATAGAGTTGTAATTCAACAAAAATGGATCCCACGTATCAAGCACAAAAAAAATATCACATTCTCATCAGATTCATTTATGAACTCTCTGAAGTTTTGGACAGGCATTTTGTTCCTCTATACTAATACATTTAAAAAAAATTTCACGAACATACACTGATCAAACATGACAGGAGTACAAGATACAGTCTCTATTCACTTGCTATCCCTAGTGTAAAAAAGCAATTTGTCAAAGGAGTCATCATTATTTAGGACCCAGAATCTTTAACAAATTCCCTATTGAAATGAAAATATGGACTTATGCAAATGAGTTCAGACAAAAATTGAAGAGTTGGCTTTATAGTTTAGATAGAGGATATATCAACGATTTAATAGATATAAAAATAATTCGTAACTTTAGGTCCCAATTCGATTGTATTTCATTTTGTGTTTCGTAGGTAAAATTAGAGAAGAGAAAAGGAAAAAAAAACACAGTTTATCAGAATAATATATTTTTTTGAAGATGCTCACCACAGATCTTTGATCTTTGTGAGTATTTGAACATTGAATGTTAGAATAATTGCCAGTTAATTTTGTTTCTAGTTTATTGAGAATTTACATTTCGTGGCATGCTATTGTAAATGAGTATACATCTCAATAAAGATATTATTATTATTATATGAACTGTGTTTATATTTCATGGAAACAATTGAAGAAATGAATAGTTTGCCTATTTTTTTTAGAAGTACGAAAGTACGAAAAGATTGAGAAGATTTAAACTTCTCTCGCGGAAATTAGTTCAGACAGTTTTCTTGAAAATCAACTCTTGACGAAGGAATTGGTTCACTATTTTTAGTATTGCCTTATTACTTTCACACTTTGCATTTCAAAATTTTGAAGTAAAGTGTAGCAGAGAAATGCAAGATATCTAGAAATTGTATATAATTATCGGTTAAGACGAAATTTTTTTGTATAGGGGTCTCATTTTTCTCCTCGATTTACTGGACATCGTCTGGAATGATTGTGGCTCATCAATCATAAGGAGAAACTCTTGATGATTTCACCTTGCATGAATAATGGCTATTCAATATATCATAAATTATTTTCACCCTTTCTGCGGGTAACACAGATTGAATTTAGTATGTCACTTCATTCAGTTTGATCCCTCTACCGTCGAACAAGTTTTTAATTTTATTGATTAATAATGCAATAAGTGGCAACATTTATATTTTTGGTTTCTACAGAATAGCAATCGTAAATGTATACGTGATGTGAGTTTCTTGAGTTTGATGGGTGAATAATTTTAACTTTATCTGAAAATGTAAAATAATACTAATGAAACAGAAAATAATGCGCTATTCAAAGCGGTTAAGTCAGTTTTGTATAAAATTGAGTGGTTTTGTGGAAAAATTTTTGCCCCATCATTTATTTCTCCCCATCTTCTAACGTGTAATAATCGTGAGAGGAAGGCAGAGAATAGTAGGTCTATACATCAGTACCACATATGTTTCATTGAGCTATTATGAACATAAATCAATTGACAGTCACGTTACGCCTACTCTTTGATTGGTGTGTAAATTGGGGAATAGTAATGATTGTTATTTATTGAGAAAGTCTGATTTGAATACGAAGTGTCATCAACTGCGTACAGTAGAATATATGAGGAAATTTCCATCTCGAGACCAAATCTATTATATAGATGGTTCTGTAAATTGTACACAAAATATATTTGCCATAAGTATCTCAGAAGATTAACCTATTTCACGTTTTTTGGTCTGCAAAGTGAAGATCGTTTTTATTTTCGAAAGAGGTCTCAGTACTCTTCCTATAAGTTTCAGCTAAGCTCTCTTTCAATATGTGTTCAATCTACAATGACAACTTTCTTACTTTCTTCCCACTATCTTTCGATTAACTGGCTAACCTAACAGTATTTCAAAATTATTTAAGATATTGGCAAATTACACAAATCGATAGGTTAGAGAACTTTGGTTATTCTACTACCTCTGGCACGTCCAGATGAAGTGAGAGTCTGTTTGAGTCATAATTTCTTTAGTAAGGAGTTGGTTTGAATGTCCATCTTGATTAAAGCAGGGACAAAGACGTTCCCAAAGTTCTTACTCGTCAGTTAGCAATGATACTATGTAGCAGTCAAGTTAGGTTAGAATATCATAGTTTTTATGAGTGAATTACACTTGATTTCGAACTTCTCTTTCCTACCATTATTTGTGGTATCTCATAAAATTAAATAATATTTTATATTTCATAATCATGATCTCATAAACCATATTTCAAGTCTCGAACGTTCAAATCGAGGGAAATTTCTCACGAGCATTCTAATCGTTTATGTAAAATCTTTAGTGGCAGTTTTCCCTGAATGCTTGAATTCATATATCATCATTGATAATACAAATTTCTCGATTTCAATTAATGATGCGAAAGATTTCCTGTTGCTCATCTGTATTTCGCACCTTTAAGAGTGCTTAGATTTCTTAAAAAAGGATCACATATCGAAACTTCCACATTGAAGAAATTAACAGGAATATTGAGTAACTTTAGTTTTCTGTCATTGTTCAAGTAATGGTATTGATTGAATTAACTTCCTTCTTTCTGTTCGACCTCCTTTAAATTGTGTTTCAGTTTTCGAACACTTATTCAGTTGGTGTCTATTGAATTATTTTGCTGAAGCGGAGAGGAATCCATAAAATTTCAGTTCCAGATAACTGAATGTCATCTCATATATAATAAACTCATTCTCATTTGACATCATCATCCTCATTTTCACCCTATAACAAAGACGTGACTATCGCTATAAACGAAGGTACAAAATCTCACTCAACGATGACTTAACTCTCCAATTTTCCCTGGTGGCATAAAGAGAATGTGCAAGTTGTAAGACGAGTGAGAAAGCATTTTCATGAAAATCGGATCCCGTATCGATGGAGCTGAAGATATTGGGCACCGCATGCATAAAAAGATGTTCGACTTAATATTAAATTTTCGCCCCAGGCAGGATATGGTGAGCCCATATTGTTCCAGTTAATAACACTGCAGGTGCATTTATAATATTCATACACTGCCATCGGCGATACCGAAAGATCAGCATTTTGCGTTTATCATCCTACTACGAGGCTGAATCAACAGGAATTAATGAACGATCACCTGGACTGAATAAGATGATGAACATTTTGAATTCAGTCAGAAAGAAATATTTGAAACGATGGTGATTTATGTAAGTTCACGAATATGACGACATGATTTCTTAATGATTCGAGCGGAAATGGTTTTCTTCGAGTTAAATTCAATTTCTTAAAAAATATTCTGTGCTATCTATTCACGTTAAAAAAATTAATTATACTGAGATGCATCCATTTCAGATTATGTTATCCATCAGAAACTAACCAAAAAATGGCATATATGCTATTTTTGATAAAACTACTTATTAGATCAGGATTGTATCTAAAGCTTGTAGGCAACTGTATTGAGAAGAAACTGTTGATATTTTAGTAATTCCTTTTGGTAATTCTCCGAAATTCCATACATACAACATACGTTGTTACCTATTCCTACAGCATCCTATATATATATATATATATATATATATATATATATATATATATATATATATATATATATATATATATATATATATATATATATATATATATATATATATATATATATATATATATATATATATATATATATATATATATATATATATATATATATATATATATATTCATCTCAATATTCCTTCGATTTTATGAAATAGGATTATTTTACTCCTGCCCTATTCCTAGACATCGCGCAGGACATACCATCCTTGATCCTTTTACTGAATCAGCATATGTCTCTATCTATGTCTGTATCTAACTCCTATTTTCTGTCAAAATTAGGAGATTAATATCACCCATTATACCTGAGAATGATTCAAAATAATATCCCCAAATTTAAAGGTGAATATTATTTAGTGTATCGAAACATAAATTATGTTTCAATGGAAAATAAAGGTTGTAGCAAGAATTTCTTCCAATGGAGTTCTCAATTTTATGAATTAAAACAATTAGAATACTTATGTCCATAAATTTTGAAATTTCTTCAAATGTGTTTTAGTTTAGTCATAATGATTCAGACCACCTTGGATGACACCAGTTTTTTCTACTTTTCCCACCCTTTTATTGTAGGAATTTTTGGCTCGAACTTCTCACATAATACAGGCTTATTGTATTTGATGTGTAATAAAACTATTTCCGAGGATGGAGAACGCTTCTGCAACATGGTGCTCATCCGCATCTTGACGTCGTGTGCGACAATATTAGTATGATAATTCTTCAGATCAGAGGATTGATGAAAAAAGAACAGCTGACTGGTCAATAAGTTCTACCGATTAGAATGTCTTGATTTGCTCTGTATTCACATCTTAAAAATGTGGAGTACACACAACCAAATTTATATGTAATCACTTGATATTTCACATTATTGATTGTTCTTAAATGTGGATCTTTTACTAGTAGTGATGAATGAAGTTGTTGGTTGTAAAAAAACTGGATAGTATGATACGAAATGTTGAATTATCACCACATGTTTGGGATATTGTAGTCAGTCGTCACTTATATTTGACACTGTGAATTAAAAAATTTAAGAAACCTATAATCATAATTGAAAATGCCTCAGGTAGGATTTTTCAATGTGCAGGGGGGTCAAATAGTTGCTCGCGTTGAAGAGGGCGTAACACAGACAAATATAGCGGCCACAATGGGGGTATCACACGAGGTGTTTCAAAAAACGTACGTCTAATAGGTGGAGCTACAATATCTGCAGAATAGGCCTTGAAGAAGTCGTAGGAAGATCACTTTATTGTGCCAAATTGCAAGAAGAGACCCAGTGCGTCGCACCCCATACTCCAAAGGCAGTTTCTGGAAGCAACATGCTTCAGTGTATCAGTCGAAACGATACGTCAAAGACTTCGTTCAAGGGGTTCATACAGCAGAAAGTCCTTGAGAGTTCCAGAGCTAACCAGGCAACAAAAAATTAACAGACTGAATTGGTGTATCGAGCAGCGAAATTGGAATATTGAGAACTGGCGAAACGTTGTTTTCTCGTATGAGACCAGAATTGGTGTTCGATCAGATGACCACCGATTTCGAATTTTAAGGGGTCGTGGAAGACAAGCTAGATTCCGAGCAGCAAGGCAAATTCCGAAATACCAAGGTGGCAGTGTGATGTTTTGGGGTGGCATTATGCTGGGAGGCAAAACAGATTTGATTTTGTTTACTGAGAGTGTAACGGCTAGAAATTACGTTGACCTAGTAGTGGAGCTCATAGTGAGACTCTGGCGAGCTGCCTACGGTGATAATCTTACATTTATATAATATAATGTTCCTCCGCACACCCCCAACCTCTCGTGGCATGATCTTGAAACAGAGGAAATCTCTATTTTGCTATTTTTCAATCGCCAGCTTGACCTCCAGAATTTTATCCTATTGGACATTTATGTTTATGGGATAATCTCAAAAGGAAAATTAGATCGCGCCAGGATAATCCAAGAACCCCATAATCACTCATCGCAGCCGCCACAGAAGAGTGGCAGAATATCACCCCAGAGGAGGTCGAACACCTAATCCAAAGCATGCCTAGACGGATTCGGGCTTATGTCAGGGCAAGTGGAGGTAATACATGGTACTGAGGTCGAAAAAAGCACCTACTCTATGAGAAAATAATTTTCAATTTTTTTAATACATGCGGAAAGTCTCTTATATTATTTTATTCGTTTCTTTCTTCAACAAACCTAAATTTCTTTCTTTTTAATTGAAATATTTTGAAAAGTATCAATTTCAACAATCCTTTGATTTATTGAAAATTCCTGAGGTAAAATTCAAAATATTGTGTGATTCCATATAAAATTGGTAGTGTGTACATGCAAAGAAGTATCATCGACGACTATAAACTTTTTAACCTGCGGTTTCAGCATGTAAGGAATGAAATCGAAAATCGTTCGTTACATAAAATAAAGGTGGATAGAGTTCATTTTTATGAGTATCTAAATGATATGTGAATAATGATGACTGTCCTATCTTTGTTTTGTCTCAGTCAATGATTAAAGTGAGTATGAGAAAGTCATTTCTGTTCAATGTTTCAAATGCTGGCGAGATGATTATCTTATGTTCTTCTTCCATACTTTCATGATAGTACCTACCGCCTAATCGTTCCAAGATAATGTATTTGAGAAGTGAATAAAAATGCAGTATCTACGAGGTGTCACTAGACACACTTTCTGTATAATCATTTTAGAGTATGGAGATGCTGATTATGGGAGGTTGAGTTTATATTCTACTGAGTGCTCTTTCCAAAGTTAGAAATGGGTTCAACTCTCGGTTGAATCACACGGTATTGTAACTTTATATTAGATGAAAATACTTCATTTCTTCAGATTTATCTCACAAGTTTCATAAAGACAAGAGAATGACTAACCATTTTAAAAGATTTCGATTAATTGGTTTAATTGGATCAACTTGTTTTTAGAGATTTTTGCACGTTCATCGAAAATTTTTAATCAAGTCGAATATTTAAATAATATAGATATTCAGTTCAATCCAACAGCCAATCTTGGCTTGGCTCTTTAGTCTTATCATGTTGCTATTGGTGATAATTTTGTTGATTATTCTATATTTCCTCATTCTCTCTTCGTTTATTTCGCTGTGATTGCCATCATCGAATTTTCAAATAGATATTCATTGCCAATCCATTTCAAGTAATGAGTTCTAAATGCATCATATTTATCACAATGTATTGATCTAACCGAAATTAAAATATTATATTCATAATATATTCGGCAACGCATTTTTTTAGGTTCAACTTGGAAAACTGCCTCGCGAATATTCCATTTTTCTTTCGTCTTGCATATACCTACTACTTCGAGATTGCATATAAATGTGAATTTAGATACGATATTGGACTGCTTTGAAATTGAAATAAAAATATTCGGGAAGTTATGGAGAATTCTAGAAATAACGAATTGTTTTTCAGGAACATGCTGTGTCGAATTCCAAGGAAAAGTTTGATTGAATAAAAATGTCTGCTCGCGTTCTCGAGTTGCTTAGTTTCAAGAATTAATCATTCAGTTCCACTGTTCCGGAGTATGTTTCTACCTGATTCTTAAATTTACATGAATATTGAATGATTTGAATAATGAAAATCTTTATTTTTTGCCTGAAACTTGATGAAAATAATAATTTATATTTACCTATCGTTAAAAACATCCAGACTCCAGGTCAGGAACAAATTTTATATCTCAAGTTACACGTGAAAAACATTAGCTATATGATCCTCTCAACGATCATCAACTGCTGTATTCAATCCAGATGGGAGGAATATAATCATCTTCAGGTGAGGTAATTGTAAGTCAGTTTTGATATCTGTGCCAATTTTACGTCTGTAAAGTAACATATTTACACTGAGTTTCGCAAAGTTGATAGCAAATGAAGGTCATGAATTTCTTTTTGCCAGTTTGTCAACATTCATTGCTGAACACGCAACTGCTTTAACAAGTAGGAAAAGTGAGCATGGAAAAATAAGAAATTTTATTGAAAAACTCAATAGAATTAGTAGTATGAATAATGTTGTTGAAAAATAATTTACTAATATTTACCTGTCGTTTAGATCTGACCTGGTAAACAGATTTTATATCCCAAGTTATACATAAAATACATTAGCTTTGTGATGATAACACGTATCAATTTTTCGGGAATCAATCTCTTCATGATCCTAATGCGAAGCCACAATAACAGTCTTGTATGATAATGCTTTAATTTCAACCAACTAAAATATCGAAATAGCAACTAATAGTGTCAACGGATTATTTCTTTCGATAAATCCTATACAGATATGAATCACTGAAATAGATCCCCTTAACGAACATCAACTGCTGTATTCAATTCAGATGGGAGGAATTTAATTAACTTCAGATGAGGTATTTGAAATTTATATTTAAAATCTGTGCCACTTTACGTCTCTAAAGTAACATATTTACACTGAATTTCTCAAACTTGATAGCAAATGAAGATCACAAATCTCTTTTCGCAAGTTTGTCATTCATTGCTGGACACGCAACTGCTTTAATATGCAGAAAAACTGGACAAGGTAAAATAAAAAATTTTATTGAAAAACTCAATAGTATCAACAATGTTGATGAAAAATTCATAAATAATATCTACCTATCGTTTAGAACATACTGACATGGTGTACAAATTTCATATCTCAAGTTACACAAAAATACATTAACTTTTGATGATAGGGCGTATCAATTTTTCGGGAATCAATCGTTAAATGATGCTTCAAAGTATCAATAACACTCTTGTATCATAATGCTTTAATTTCAACCATAGAAAATATCGAAATAGCAACGAGTAGAGTCAACGGATTAATTTTTCCGATAAAATCCTATACTGAAATGAATAACTGTAAAAAATCCCCTCAACGATCATCAAGAGGATTATTCAATCCAGAGCAGATGAAAATAATAATATCGAGGTGGGGTATTTGTGATTCAAATTTAAAAACTGTGCCACTTTTTCGTGTCCAAAATATCTTATTTACACTGAATTTCGCAAATTTGTTAGCTAATGAAGGTCATGAATCTCTTTTCGCAAACTTGTGAACATTCATTGCTGAACACGCAACTGCTTTAATAAGCAGAAAAACTGGGAAAAATAAAACCAATTTTCATTGAAAAATTCGAAACTATCAATAATGTTAATGAACAATAATTTAATAATATTTACCTGTCGTTAAGAACATACTGACAAGGTATACAAATTTCATATCTCGAATTACACATGAAACTTATTAGTAATATGGTAGCTTTATAATGATAAGACGAATCAATTTTTCAGGAATCAAACTTTTCATGATCCTATTTCGGAGCCACAATAACAGTCTTGAAAGATAATGCTTTAATTTCAACCAAATAAAATATGGAAATAGTAACAAGTAATGTCAATGAATTATTTCTTTCGATAAATCCTATACAGATATGAATAACTGAAAGAAATACCTCAGCAATCATCAACAGGATTATCCAATCCAGAACAGAAGGATATAAGAATCTTGAGCTAAGGTATTTGTAATTCATATTCAAAAACTGTGCCACTTTTACGTGTCTAATGAAACCCATTTACAGTGAATTTCGCAAATTTGATAGCAAATGGAGGTCACGAACCTCTCTTCGCAAGCTTGTGAACATTCATTGCTGAACACGCAATTGCCTAAACAAACATAGTAAAATAAAAATTTTTATGAAAAACTCAAAAGTATTAATATTATTGATGAAAATTAATTGAATATTTGGATGTCCTTAAAAACATACTGACCTCGTGTACAAATTACATATCTCAATTTACACATGAAATAAATTAGTTATATTTATAGCTTTATAAAGATAACACGTTTCAATTTTCCGGGTATCAATCTTTACATGATCCTAATGCGAAGCAACAATAACACTCTTGTATGATCATGCTTCAATTTCAACCAAAAATAATATCGAAATAGCAACGAGTTGTGTCAACGGATTCTTCCTTCCGATGAAATTCTATACAGACATTAATCACTGAAAAAATCCGCCCAACGATTAACAGCAGGATTATTCAATCCAGAGCAGAGAAATACGATAATCTTGAGGCGAGGTATTTGTAATTCATATTTAAAAATTGTGCCATTTTTACGTGTCTGAAGTAACGTATTCCCGTTGAATTTCGCAGCTTGATAGCAAATGGAGGTCATGAATCTCTTCTCGCAAAATTGTGAACATTCATTGCTGAACACGCAAATGCATTAATTAATAAGCAGAAAAACTGTGCAAAGTAAAATAAAAAATTTTATTGAAAAACTCGATAGAATCAATAATGTTGATAAAAAATAATTAATTTATATACTTGTCGTTCAGAACATACTGACCTGGTATACAAATTTCATATCTCAAGTTACATATGAAATACATTAGTTATATTGTAGCTTGATAATAATAACACGTATCAATTTTTCAGGAATTAATCTCTACATGATCCTATTCCGAAGCCACATTGAAAGTCTTGTATAACAATGCTTTAATTTCAACCAAATTAAATATCGAAATAGCAACGAGTAGTGTCAACGAATGTTTTCTTCCAATAATATCCTATGCAATTATAAAACACTGAAAAGAAACTCCTCAACCATCGTCAAGATAATTATTCAATCCAGAGCAGAAGAATATAAGAATCTTGAGGTGAGGTACTTGTAAATCATATTTTGAAACTGTGCCACATTTACGTGTCTAAAGTAACATATTCACACTGAATCTCGCAAACTGGATAACAATTGAAGGTGACTAATCTCTTTTCGCAAGTCTGTGAACATTCATTTCTGAACAGGCAACTGCTTAACCAAGCATGGTAAAAAAAGAAATTTTAGTGAAACACTCAATAGAATTAATAATATTGATGAAAAATAAGTATTTAATCTTTACCTGTCGCTAAAAATATACTGACCTCGTGTACAAATTTCATATCTCAAGTTACACAAGAAATGAATTAGTTATATTGTAGCTTTATGAAGATAACACGTTTCAAGTTTTCGGGAATCAATCTTTGCATGATCCTAAAGCGAAGCCATGAACCACTGTAAAAATACCTTCAACGATCATTAACTGGATTAATCAATCCAGAGCAGAGGTATTTGTAATTCATATATAATGACTGTGCCACTTTTACGTGTCAAAGTAATATATTTACACCGAATTTCGCAAACTTGATAGCAAATTAAGGTCATGAATGTCTTTTCACAAGTATGTGAATATGCATTGCTGAACACAATTGCTTTAACAAGCAGAAAAACTGAGCAAGGAGAGATAAGAAATTTTATTGAAAAACTCAATAGCAATAATATTATTGATGAAGCAAATTTTATCTCTCAAGGTACACATGAAATACATTAAATAAATTTTAGCTTTGTAATGATAACACGTATCAATTTTTCAGGAATCAATCTTTTCATGATCCAATGCGAACCCACAACAATAGTCTTGTATGATAATGCTTCAATATCAACCAAATAAAATATCGAAATAGCAACGAGTAGTATCAACGAATTATTTCTTCCGATAATATCCTATACAGATATGAAACAATGAAAAAAATCCCCTCAACGATCATCAACAGGATTATTTAATCCAGAGCAGGAGAATATAAGAATCTTGCGGTGAGGTATTTGTAATTCATATTTAAAAACTGTGCCAACTTCACGTGTCTAAAGTAACATATTTACACTGAATTTCGCAAACTTCATAGCAACTGAAGGTCGTGAATCAATTTTCGCAAGTTTACTTTAACAGGCATTAAAATTGAGCATGGAAAAATGAGAAATTTCATTGGAAAACTCAATGGTAATAATAATATTCATGAAAAATAATATTACTTCAAAACAATAGTATAAGCGATATATTCTCATTCTTCTATTAAAATGCTAAAACACAAGGTCTTCAATTTCATTCCTCATATTGTCTTATAATTGAGGAGGTAATAACACCATGAATATTATTTTCTTTATATTAAATCCATTTAAGCTCAAGTGTTTTTTCAAGGAAAACGATGTTTTTCTCACATCTCATTAGAACTCAAACTCCTGTCAAAGTCTTATTTCTCAATTGTAGGTTTGGAGATTGCAACGTTCGACTTTCTTTAACAAAATTCTAATAAAAAATATGACAACTGTAACAAACTAATGTGAATGATCTATTCTCATTCGTCTCTCGAAGTCATATTTATAGTCCTTTATATTGATGTTTGATTTTTATGAACTAATTGGGTATATGAATTTGTAAAATGTATGTTTTCAGAATGATTCCCATGCAAATACATATTTTTATCAGCAATTGAAATACCCAGTTAATCGAACCAATGAGTTGACGAAATGAACAATTTCATATGATTCCTTAGAGCGGATGTCCATTCACTGCGTAATCGATCCATAATTGTGATCCTGTTGAATATATTGAAGAACTATACAAAATGGCACGCTAATTTAACGCATGTCCTAAAATTATTTTGAAATACACAGGATTTCTCATTACAGAGATTCATATAATAGTTATGTTTTTCTAAATACGACGCCGAATGCTTCTCATCATTTTCGATCGTGCTCATAAGATGAGTTCCTTCAGATCAGTGTATGCATTAACTGAAACATTTTAGAAGTAATCGACATTTCATGCGGAAAATAACAAACTTTGAGAATCTCCTGTAGCTACTAAAATCGTCTTGGAATCTTAATTTTAATAATGAATTATTTTCATGAACCAAATTTTCGATGAACAATACATAGGTTGGTCTGAGATCAGGCCAAATTTTATTCCGGTTCAAATCTATTAGTTTTCTTAGTTCAAATGAAATATCCTGTATTTAGATACTTCAAATAAAAGTGTTCAAATTTGCATTGAAATATATAAGGTTTTCCTATACCTATTCCCGATAGATTCAAAGATATAAATGATTTTGTATACTAGAATTATCATACAATCTTACCAAATTTTACAAAAGAGTTCTCAAATTTTCTAACATTTGAAACAAGTTATTTAGTAATCTGTAGGAATTGGTTGGAAGAAATAGTTTTGAAGATTGGCATCCGAGATCTCCACTATTGAAAGAACGAACGCAAACCGAAACTCAATTGTGCATCACAGTTTAGAACATGCAATTCGATTGGCATAGCTTATGGGTTTCGTACACGACCAATGCTACGATGAATCATGTGAATAAATCACCTCTTTAATCCTTTTTTCGAAATTTATATTTCACCCTTTCCTTCATATTATTAATGATGATTGCAATGACCGGACTAAGATAATCCAGAAAACCGTATAGTATTAAACGTTCTTTTTAAATTCTCCATATCGAAATATAGAATTTGAAGCCTTTTTTTCCAGAACGCTTAACAAAACCTCTCAATACCTCGTGAGGAATTAGCCCTTTTGCAGATTGTGAAGAATCGACGACTCAGACCATGCGTTTTCCATATGGAGAATAATCCTCATAATGATCTCATTTCTAATTTTACACCTTCATACATCTTAGTCAAGCTCGTTTCGGAGCGAGTTGAGCTGAAAATGATATCTTGGAAAATCCGGTTTACGTGATAAATTAGCTTTTTCTTTGTTCGGTGACAACCCTCCTTGAGACAGCTGAGACGTGTCTCTACCGAAACTGATTGTTGGGTGAATGTTCCAAGTAAAACTGTAATTAAACATGAATTAAAAGTTATCCTTACCGCGTATCCATGTGAAGTTAGAACTTAATATTAAATGAAAAGGGAATTGTCAGATTACGATACGTGTACGGAATTGGTAGAAGTAGAATTGAATTCAGTATTTTAATGAGTTTATTGAAGAGCCAAAATTCATGATTGAAGTTATGTAATTAGTTATAATAGCATTTAAGCGAATCTAGTACTTCGAACTTTTGATCTGAATAAATTGAACCACAAAATTTAGAGAGCAAATAAAAACTTCTCTGATGTTTTAATTTATTTTCATGATGTCAGGAATTTAGTTTTTCAATTTAAATCACATAATTTTTTTGACTACCACCACTTCTTTCGTGTAGTCATTAGTATGCAGTGAGTTCTGAATGAATGCTTTCTTAGGTTCTCTAAGAATTTTTCGGTTCTCGAAATCGTAGGCATTTACTTTCTTATACATTCAAAGGTGACTTCGCGACTGAAGAATATTTCAAGGCGTATTCCTGATTTTTGTAGCCATAACTTAACGAAAGTTCCAACAACAAAAATAGAATATAATACTGATATCTTGTCGACTTGTTTGAGGTGTAATGAAATTCGTCATGTCTTTATTTTTAGAACGGAAATTTATATGGTATCACTTGATTTTTCACATTATTGATTGTTTTTAAGAATGGATTTTTGACTACTTGTGAAGAATGAAAATTTTTGTTGTATAAGAAAATGGATAGTATGATACGAGATTCTGAATTATCACCACATGTTCCGAATATTGTACTCAGTCGTAACTGAGATTTTGTTTGTTTTTCCTTAAACGTGCTCTGTTTCTGCCTTTTCGGATAATGACACGCCGGGAATTTTGCCGAACCCCTCTCGTGTCGAGGGAAGGGATCTTTAATGTCCAACACATATCTGTTAGACAGGACCGACAGCTTTACGTCTCCTCCGAAAGATGGACACTCAAGCGATTCCCAGAATCCGAAAAATCGCACCGTGAGGATTGAACCCAGGTAACTCAACGCAGGAGACGAGCATCATATCCCCTACGCTGCCGAGCCGGCTGACTGAGATTTGAAACTGTATATTTCAAAATTTAAAAAAGCCCATAATAATAACTAAAAATACCCTATGTTGGATTATCCAATGTGCTGAAGGGTAGAATAATTGCTCTCGTAGAAGAAGGGGCGACACAGAGGGATATAGCGGCCACAATGGGGGTATCAGAGGGGGTGATTTCAAAAACCCATGCAAGGTACGTGGAGCTACAATCTCTGCGAAATAGGCCTAGAAAAAGTCGTTGGAAGATCTCTTGTAAAGAGCAAGACCACTTTTTTCGCTAAATTTGCAAGGAGAGACCCTAGTCGTCGCACCCCATACTCCAAAGCAATTTCTGAAAGTAACAGACATCAGTGTATCAGTCGAAACGATACGTCAAAGACTACGTTCAGGGATTTATGCAGCAGAAGGCCCTGAAGAGTTCCAGAGCTAACCAGACAACAAAAAATTAACAGACTTGATTGGTGTATCGAAAACCAAAATTGGAATATTGAGAATCGGCGATATATTCTTTTTTCGGATGAAACCAGGATTGGTGTTCAGATGACCGCAGAATTCGGGTTTTGAGTGGAAGACAAGCTAGACTGCGAGCAGCTAGACAAATTCCGTAATACCAAGGGGGCAGTGTGATGTTTTGGGGCAGGATTATGCTGGGAGGCAATACAGATTTGATTTCGTTTCTTTGCGAGTGTAACGGCTAGAATTTACGTAGACCTAGTGCTGGTGACTCTGACGAGATGCCCACAGTGAGATTCTTACGAGATGCCCACAGTGAGAATTTCACTTTTATGCAAGATAATGCTCCTCCGCATACCAGCAACCTCGCGCGACATCATCTTGAAACAGAGGGAATCGCTATTTTGAACTGCCTCTACATCTAGATCCTATTGAACATTTATGGGATAATCTCAAAAAGAAAATTAGGTGGCGCCAGGATAATCCAAGAACCCACCACAGCTCATCCAAATCTCCACAGAAGAGTGGCAAAATATCACCCGAGAGCAGGTGGAAAACCTAATTCAAAGCATGCCTAGATGGAATCAGGTAAGTATCAGGGCAAGTGGAGGTATTTCGATTTAATTTTTCAACTACATGCGGAAAGAATTCTTCATTTTTTTTTATTTGTTTCTTTCTGAAAATGAACCTTACTTCATTTATTTTTAACTGTAATATCTCAAAAAACATCAATTCTAACAATCTTTCGAAATTTCCAAAATTCCTGAGGTAATATCCGAAATATGAGATGATTCGATATGAATTTGGTTGTGTGTATAATGATCACTTATATCCAATAAAATTTTGGGTTTTTCCTATAGAGATATGCTATTGAAGTCTAAAATCTATGTTGTCCCACTCGAAGTAAAAATAAGATCGTAGCAAAACACAGTATATCGAATATGCGCTGAAATTTTCAGACGTAGCACAAAACTTATCCTCGCGTTGAGATTGTCCGGGGAAATATGCAATGCATATCCAATTCTCTGCATGTTAATGACATTCCTTGTAAACTTTAGATTTCACTGGTATCTGGAAATAAAAGACCACGGATGTTGAATTGGGAAAACTGGGGGCCATTTATCATTAAATCTTTAAACTATCGATTTCTAACTAATTAAAAACAGGTATAGTGGCATCTTATACATTGCAGTATACACTGGAATAATCTTTCATTCTTTCTTTAGTAATCCATAAATGTTCCATTTGAATCATCCAAAATAATGTGGTATGAACAGAAATAAAATTTGATATCCATCATGAATAGCTGAAACATCAAATACTCATTATTCAAGGGTATTCACGTTTAAAAATATTTGTATGTAAATTGAGATTCTGAGACTATTCCATTAGATACAGAAAATGTATGAAAAAAGTCGTATTTGAACTGAAATGTAGATTCATTCGAAAACGATTCAGTTAGGGCTGATCTGTAGAAACTCATCTTATTTTGGGTTAACTCGTCCAAAAATGATAAGAAATGTAGATTGCCACACCTTTCAAACTAATAAAACTTTAATATAAGTCAATGTTAAAAAATACTCTGTATATTCGAAAATAAATTCAAAACTGGCTACGAATTTCCATATGTCATTTGTCCACTCAGTGCGTGTTTGTTCGATAGCTCTCAACATTTTATGGAAAATGTCTGAGGGGAGATAGATAAATCCAAAAGCTCTGCTTATTTCAGAATTATTCTCACATAAGCAAGGTTTTCCGTTTCAGGGATTTATATTGAAGTTAGGATTTATTTTTCAAATGGTATTCCTTCGTTTTCGCATCATCTTTTAATTCCTCATAATAAAATGATGTGAGTTTTCAAGAAAATTTGTATTCCTACACCTAACGTTTTTTTAAATTATTCGAGATACATAACAGTTTCCACCATTTCTTCAAACACGTTCTGTATTCCCCAAGGCTATCAGAAAATTACTTCCAAAACACCAGAAGTTCATGAAGAACAATTTCTTCAGAGAAACCAAAGCAGATGATAGCAAAATCATACAGGGAGTTCATTTTTCAATGTTGAAGTATGAAAACATTCTTATCACATTAATTTTCTTATTTCGATATGCACATACTGTATTAAATAGTTGAATCTGATGAACGGTTCTAGAATTAAAAAGGGTTTTCGAGATTACAGTTCAAATTGTTTTCACTCTCGATACATTATTCTAGTAAATGAATAAAAAGAAGATCAGAAGTTATTCTGATACTGTTCCATGAAGTTTTCTCTTCATATGAACAATTGTAGCTGGAACATTTTTTTCCTGCGATTTCAATATCATCCGCAGTTTTCATAGAATTTGCTAATACAATACTGTCCATGTGCCTACATCAAATCTGAAGATCTATTATTCCAAACAGATTTCTTTCAATCCTTGAAAACATTTCCGCAGAAACGTAATATTTTCTGGCAATTCCATCTATCAGATTTTAAACCTTTCCACTCCAGAAATGTGGAGGTCATTTATTCTTGAAATAATTCATCAAAAACCATTCACGCTACACCTCATATCTTTCTTGCTATTATCTGATTACTTGTAGAAATCATTTTATGAATATATATTTACCATATCGGAAAGGAACATAGTAAAAATTTCAAAATAAAAAGGAATGATTATACAGTGTTCATATTCATTGTAACAGTACTGGCCCTTAACATCTCACTCTCACCTACAAGTAATTCTCATTTTTCTCAACATAATGAATTTCAGAAAAAGGGAATTAGTGAATACGGTGCATGTAATTGGAAATTGCTTTGAACATTACAGGCTTGCTTCTCAATTGTATGCATCCCCATATCAAGAAAGGAGACATTCCCGAGTAGAATCTTTTGAAAATTTGAAGAGGCGCCTTGGAAGGACTGGAAGCGCTAATTATAATACAGGGTGCTTCAACGAAAAGTAAGCAGAGGCTAAATCTACCAAGACATTTATTTCTGATCAAAACGCAAAAACAGATCAATTTTTGTTTCAAGGGGAACATCTTTTGGGGTACAAAACTTGCCTGGAATATCAACCCCCTAAGCAGGGGCTGCAATCCTTGAACATTTTGAATAGGGAAGATGAGTCGAATGATGACTCAAAAGTGCTAGATATAATCTCTGTTTTCGTTGAAGCACCCAGTATATAAATATATACATATAAAAAATCATCCGTATCTGAAACATTCAAGTTAATAAATATTTTCCAGACTAAGTTCATCTTCACCGAGAACTAATGGGGTAGGATCTCGAAAACAAAATTTGGTTATTATAAATGATTGCAGACTCAATTGGCAGAAAATTAAAAATTGTTAAGATTCAACTTACACCCTAAACAATATACTTTCCGTAAAAAAGGTTTGTGAATAGACACAATTTTCATTTTCAAAGTCGGGAAAATCCGCAAATCAACCGACTAAATAATTTTCAGAATAAGTGGTTCGTTATTGTTTGTGGGGGGATTGTTGGAAATTATTTAGTGGGACCTTATTTTTTGATGAAGCATACAATTAGTATTTACGATTTTTGAGGATGAGGCTCCTGTACATTTCTCCCTAGAAGTTCGGTAACTCAATTCCATGTATCAGGGAATGTGGATTAGTCTAGGGGGTTGGTTCAATGGCTTTCTAGATCTGCAGACCTCAAGTCTCAAGACTTCATACTATAGGAAGCAGAGACATTTGAATAAGGTAGGCATTTATTGTAGTTTTCAATAAATTTTTCAACAAGAATTGAATTCAGAGCATATCATATATGAATTCCTAATTGAATAAAAGTTCAGTTTATTCTACAGGATCAATTGTGAACCAATTTCACCCTAAGCTGACATCTAGTCTATGTTACGTTGACTCTGAGAAATATCCTAGTTTTGGATTTCGGCAAAAATTTCACTGATACGTGAATTGAGTTGCCGAATAAGTGAAATATTGATGCCATCCAAACTGGATGCAATATTTTTTCCAAATTCCATATTTAATTTTGTTTACGAATACATAGTTACTTAATCTTATCTAATGAAATATTTCGCATATAATAATTATTAAGAGTTATGTATGCGTGGAGGAAAACAGGCATTTGAATGCAGAATAGCATCTTGCATGATTATAGTAAATAATTGAATTCTAAAAATTTCGCGTCCTCAATTTCGTCAACCAATTTGAGTGAAGCAATTGTTTTGCTTAATCCTTGGACCTCTCACTTTTAAGGATCCATCACATACACATATCAGATGTAAACAAAACTTTCAATTAGTAAAACAGTTGCGGGAACAAACGTGGATCACATACAGCCTATTAGAGGTTCAAACATTATTTATTTCTCGTTACCATGTTTGAGTAAAATAATCAATGCTGGTGGTATGATAGTGGGAAAGTATTCAAATAGTTACTCTGGATGTTGAGATATGGCTTGAATCTAATTGAAACTAAAATGATTAATGGAATTAGGTTAAGTAAATGTTTCCGAACTAAAGTGTCCTAATTGCTTTGGGACACCAAGTGAAAGATTCATTTCCATTCATGACTTTGCTTCCTAACTTCGGCGGGTTAAACTAATTTGGGTGCCGTTTTCATATCATGCAGAAATGTCCGCAATAAAAATAAAATTATGATATAGTTATCCGAGCGAGTGATGAAATCAGTACGAACGCAAAATAAAGCAGAAAAAGGATATGCTAAAGTCCTTCGAGACTTTGTAAATTAATAGAACAGACCGATAGTAATCCTGGAAACTTTTTGTTGAAGAAATCAGGCTGTTTTCTGAATTTCAACGTAGTTTCGAACGGCCATATCTTCGTTACAAATTCATAATATTTTATGAAACTTAGCAGGTTTCTTATTCTGCTGAGGACCATTTGGAATCACCATAAAATTTTGAAAATATCCAGGTCCGGATTGTCACGAATTGTTATGAAGTACTGTAGAATATAAAACACCCTGTATAAACTATATTGAAAAATTCATCTTATAATAAAAAACACCAAGAACTGTTGTTTCATAAAAACCGATAAAATAACTTGGTACACTGAAAGCCAACCAGAAAAAAAAATTATTGACCAATAAAATTGAAACATGAAACCAAACGATGAATAAGATATGAAACCAAACAATAATCGAGGAGACCCTCATTATTTGTTCTCGAAATAAGACCCTCCTTCATCAATGCAAGCAATGTTTGCTGTTGTCTTTCTAATAATGTCAGGAGACTCTCGCAACAAGTCATAGTTGAGTCTTATCCTCTCGATCAACTCATTCGTGGTACTGATTTCTTCTTGATACACCTTCTATTTCAAATAGCCCAATAGGAAGTAGTACGATTAAGATCTGGCGATCTAGCAGGCCAGGCGATAGGCCCTCATCGACCTATCTATCTATTAGGGTATTGGTGATTATAGTAGGGTGCGCCAGCTCGCTGAAAAATCGTACCTCTTCTACCATTCATTGCTGGGCCCATCAGTTCGAGCAGATCATTTCTAAGGAAGTGTAAATAACGCTGCCCATTGAAACACTCTTCAATTATGTGGGGTCCTATCAATTGGTTATCAAATACCGAACACCGTACATTCTCTGAAAATCTGCACTGAAATCGCCGTTTTTGAACAGCTCTAGGATTTTCACGAGCTCATAAATGCTTATTACGTAAAATGTAAATTCCATCTCTCGTGAAGAGTGATTTATCTGTGAAAATTATCCTCTAAATAGATCTCCTGTGGTTTATAATGTAATGGCACAAATTCAGTCGAGAAACTTCATTTCCAGGTTCCAACCATTGCACTGGCTGTAAATGATAAGGGTGCAACTTTTTTGTTCTTAGAATCTTCCATACTCTTTTGTGGGACATACGCAACTCATTTTCCATTTTTGTGGTACTAGTAGAGGGATTATTGAGAGCCATATTAATAATTACTTCTTCTTGGTTTCGGTTATTTTCTGCATATTCGCGTTTCTTTATGGCGGTTGAAAAGTGCCCGGTCCTTCGAGAAAATTGATACAACTTACTAAACGTCTGGCTTGAAGGGAACTTGTCTCTATTCGGAAACCGAATGCGATATTTCCTCTTCAAAGCGATGGCATTACATCCACAAACACCAAAAACAATTAGCATGTCTGCAGATGTGAATGAGGGCATTCTGAATGAAAAAGGTATTTTAAACTCGTGAAATTGAATTATTGTTGACTGAACATCAATAATATGACAACCTCCGTCTTATGACAGAAGGTTCACAGTCACCACAGAAAAATTTCAATGCGTTCTATTAGCGCAGTGAACTTTGTATATGAATTTCACTTTGGAATACAGATATTAGGTAGTACTTACATAAAATGGTAAATACATGATGAGCTCTGTTCATTTGGGAATGTAATCGAAATGAAATGAAGAACGAATAGATTTATGAATGGAACTTTGAGTGACTAGTAAAATACCTATCCGTTGAATGCGAAAAATATCTGATTATTATATTCATCTGCTTGTGTAGAAAAAAGTTGTTCTCCTCAGCTGTTTAATTCATTGTAAAAACTTCTTAGATTCTAAAAGAGCGGATATGACGAAAACATTCAATGGAAAATCCCATGATCAATGATCAATTGATCGTCTCCGTGGTGCAGTGGTGAGAAGTCCCTGCTGTGACACAGCAGGTCGCCGGCTGGATTCCGGCAGAAAGCCTAGGTATTGTGTTTGTCAATCATCTAATTTACACAAAAATTATTCTGTCGTTGGATTGCGTTTGTCATTGTTCTAAATTACACAAAAATTATTCTGTTGTTGGATAAATGTCTCAAAAGAAAAGTCTATGGCATATAAGGTCAAGGAAGGACGGGTGTGAGACAATTTGCCCGTCATATATATATATATATATATATATATATATATATATATATATATATATATATATATATATATATATATATATATATATATATATATATATATATATATATATATATATATATATATATATATATATATATATATATATATATATATATATATATATATCAAATCTATCAAATTAATACGCTAGCGAATTTTCGTGCCAATCCACATGCGTCCATTAAGTCATCATCATCAATGGATATTGGATTTAGTTATACTTCCATTCAAAGGATCCTTAAGAAATATAGATGCACCCGTATTCTTTCATCAGACTACAAAAATTGAAACCAACTGACCTTCCCAAGCGGCTAAATTTCTGTGAAAATTTATTAATTAGTCTTCAAGAAGATGAGACAATTCTGCAAAAAATTATATGGTCTGATGAAGCCAAGTACAATGAAAGTGAAATAACCAACAGGAGAAATCGACATTTTCGGGCCACAGAAAATCCACATTTCATTGAGCTTATTGATTTCCAAAATAAATTCAGCGTGAACGTTTTTGCAATTTTAAAGAATGATTTGTTGGCTTATCACATTTATGATGACAATCTTAATCGACAAAGATACCTGAAAATTTTGAGAGGAACATTAGCAAATTTTTTAGATGGATTACCCTTAACATTTTGAGGGATTGCTATTACCAAATGGATGGTGCACCAGCACATAAAACAAGAGCTGTAGATCGGCAGCTAACAGAAATGTTCGAGGATAGATGGTGGGGTAATCAAGGACCAAATTTATGGCCTCCGCGTTCTCCGGACCTGACTCCCCTCGATTTTCATTTATGGGGCAAAATCAAGGGTGAAGTGTATCTTATTCCTGTAAGAAGTGAAGAAGAATTACTAGAGCGCATTCATAATGAAGAAGGGCAACTCATCATGCTCGTATACGAGCGGTCAAGTGTATCGAGCAAAATGGGGCCCATATTGAACATTTATTCAGATCGTAAATTATTTTTCCCCTATGATGTTTGCTATCACTTATTCGTATTAATGTAATTATCTTCTATGATTGGTTTTCGCTTAGTTCCTACAATTTTTATTCATCCGAATTGTAGATAATTGGTTCTAATGCTTCGAAATTTTATTTCACTCATAGGCGGTAAATTTGGAAATTGGTTATTGAATTGCCTGCAATTTCTACCCACTACTTTTTGATATTCTAAAATGAATTAAAAAAAGATTAAATATTATATATAATATAATGAATGAATAACCAGTGGTTTTATTCCAAATGTGTTGTATTTTTTTGACATTTTCAATCTGAAATAACGACAATTTTTGTTAAAATATCAAATTGGAATGAACCAAGTGACAAATACATTAATTTCAGGTTAGGTTTGGTGAGCGTTAGCCAGTTCAGCTACTTGATTCAAATATTTCAAAGCATTCTCTCTTCTTGCAAAATCATCAAAATTCAATATATTCCCAAATTATTTTGGAACTATTAGAGATGGGTATAGTACATGCTATTACAATTCCATCAGAAATTTTACGCTTCATCTGGTGGCGATATAAAAATTGGCACGTGCAATTTGAAGATATTGAGTTATTGCTGTTTAAATAATGCCAAATTGAAAAAATCATACAAAACAACGAAATAAACAAAGAACATGTGTAGATTGCTTAAAAAATTCCTTGATCCTTCTTCTAGCCACTCAAGCCAAAATTATGTCTGTAGTGCAAAAGATCTACGACCTACAATTTTTTCAAATGTTCCTCAAAAATCGAGGATATTACAAATATTATTATATCTGTCAAAAGTTTTGACAGATAATTGCCAACAACTTGTTTATTTTATGCCTTGCTCGAATGTATGTTCTAGATGTATAATAAGAAAAGCTAGATTACCATTTGAAATATCAAAAAGATGACCCACGGTATAACCGGAAATGGTATCACTTCGAAAATGTTTCAATCCAATTGAAAATCGCTTGTTATGGCCGCGTATAAAATTTGAGCTTGATATTGTAATTGGAAGTTAAAAGCCTTTAACGGACGGTCCTGGTGGATAACTCTGAATATATATATATATATATATATATATATATATATATATATATATATATATATATATATATATATACAGTGTGTTCAACGAAAATTTGACCCACCTCTAACTCCGAAATGAGTAACATTAGCGAAAAACACCAAGACACGTCGATTTTTGTTTCGAGGGGAGCATTTTCGAAATAATTAGAAACTTGTCAGATCAACCCCTACCCCAGCAACCCTAATTTCGAAATTCATCATAGGGAATAAGGGTCGAGTGGCACCTTACTGAAAAGGTCTGTCAATTCTCCACCTTGATTTGTCATTTTTAGAATTTTAAATTAACATACTGGGTGTCCCAACCAAGGGTAAAGTTGAATTCCTGGAAATCCCAAATACTAAATGAAATAGATTTATTTTGGCATAATGCAAGCGCAGGTTTATGCTCGGTCTAGAAAAACGACCTACACTTGTGAATTTGGAGTTGGTGCAATCAACCCCCTATTTCCAGCATCCCCAACTCAAAAATCATTCGATCGATAATAGGTCAAGTGGCACCTCATTGGAAAGGTACTGCAATTTTCTCTTCGAATTTGGTATTTTCGAAATTCAGAATCATCATACAGGGTGTCCCGAAGCAGGAACATTGAAAATCCAAATAACTTTTTGAAACTGGTTCATTTCGGTATACGAGAACATGTTTGATCCGAGAATAGGACTTTCTTGTGTGGTTATAGAATTTTTGCAATCAACCCCTTCCATTCAGCATCCCCAACCTGAAAATCATACAAATAATTCAAGTGGCATATCTTCAGAAAGGTTTTTTGAATTCCAGGATGATTAAAGCATTTCATTCAGTTCGGCTCTCCATACAGGATGTCGCCAGAAAACCTCGATTGCCAAACTGAAACCAATGCCTCAGTGATTCAGAAAATAGAAAAATCTTTCTGGAACTTTGCCACTCAACCTGTAATCACTTGTATGATTTTTTGAGTTGGGGATGCTGAATGGAAGAGATTGATTGCAAAATTCCATATTCACGCAAGAGAGTCTTATTCTCGAATCAAACATAAACATGTTCTCGTATTATACCGAAATGAACCAGTTTCAAAAAGTTATTTGGGTTTTCAGTGTTCCTGCTCCGGGACACCCTGTATGCTGATTCTGAATTTCGAAAATACCAAATTCGAAGAGAAAATTGAAATACCTTTCCAACGAGGTGTCACTTGACCTATTTTCGATCGAATGATTTTTGAGTTGGGGATGCTGGAAATAGGGGGTTGATTGCACCAACTCCAAATTCACAAGTGTAGGTCGTTTTTCCAGACCGAGCATAAACCTGAGCTTGCATTATGCCAAAATAAATCGATTTCATTTAGTATTGCAGGAATTCAACTTTACCCTCGGTTGGGACACCCTGTATGTTAATTTAAAATTCTAAAAATGACAAATCAGAATGGAGAATTGACAGACCTTTACAGTAAGGTGCCACTCGACCCTTATTCCCTATGATGAATTTCGAAATTAGGGTTGCTGGGGTAGGGGTTGATCTGACAAGTTTCGAATTATTTCGAAAATGCTCCCTCGAAACAAAAATCGACGTGTCTTGGTGTTTTCGCTAATGTTACTCATTTCGGAGTTATAGGGGGTCAAATTTTCGTTGAACACACTGTGTATATATATATATATATATATATATATATATATATATATATATATATATATATATATATATATACAGTGAAAATAATGCAATGGTAGATTGCCGATATGGAGGGCATCTCGGAAAACCTGATATGAATGTTCTCAGCATACTCGACTGTTTTTCCTGAATTTCTTCAAAATTGTGTTGTTTTTTTTTCTATAGAACATAATCATTTAGACTGAAAAGAAATGAAGAATTTAAGTAACATATAAGTAACAACCCTGTCTCTACAAGGAATGTACAGGGGATTTCATGTTTTAATCGCACTGTTGAATTGGTGTGATAAAACATGATTTTAGGTTGTACAAATTCTTAGATTTTAAGTTGAAGATAACGTTTCAATATGTTTTTCTTTTTCTATATCTTTCAAAAATCAGGATCGTTAGAATAGCCAGTTCTGTGAATAATGGCACCATCTCAACATTTTTCAGTATTTTATTCTTAAACTTACATACGTACCTCGAGTTTGTATTTCAAGGATTTTCTCTATTTTCGTCATAACTGATTTTCGGAATGATACTGATCCATAATTGAAAATTACCCGTCATTCAAAAAAATATCGAATTCAAATGATATGATGAATTGAGAAAATTATTCCTTCTCTAGTCGAATCCAAACTAGTCACTCTTCATTCAGATTTTGTTTCAATCGAAGTCAGCTACACTCTTACTCACGGTGTTCTGCTGCAAGTAGCTTCATATAAAATAAAATCTCTGTTTCTAATCTCATAACAAAAAGTAACTGTATTAAATCTCCTAGTGAATATTCCTTCAGTCATGAATCGAGACGTGCTCCTTTCTCTCCTCTGAATTAATTATCATATAAACATAACATAATATAATAACATAAAACCTTGCTGGTCTACACTGTGAGGATCTCATAAATGCAATAAAAATTGATATCTAGAATCACCAATGGCAGGAACCGGTTTAGTGTACACCTTATGTTTGAAATAATCCTATCGAGTAATGTAAAATTTGAAGAACTTGCCCCCTGACCAGGACATCACATTCAAATCGTTTCCTTTAGCAGTAACGACGCATCATCTGCGATAATTAGTATTAAACCTTGTTCTGGTACTCACACTCCAGTAACCATCCAATGAAGAAACAAATTCTGAGGTTGAAGAGTGAGATCCTACCAAAGTTCTTCTTCATTGAAGTATTTGAAATTAAAAGCGTCAAACCTTGGAAGCAATATCGGAGGATGTTTCCTAATAGATGAGGTTTCGCATGTGCCAAAATATGAGTATTGATTGAAAATTCTCTACCGAGTAAACATGGCTAAAGGAGTCCATAGACTTTTTCGGACAAATAGTCAAATTCAAGAAACTCGATCCATTATGCAATGACAGAATTTTATTCAATAAGCTAGTCTACCGGCGATAGTCCTACTATTAATCCATGCGGATAGATTAGTCGATAGTCAACCTTTAGCGTTCGTCATATTGTATTGAATTAAACTCCTAATTCAGCCAAACATTGACTAGTACTCAATTCAGCATTCTTGTCGAAATTCCCGATAATCTAGACTCTTCTTGGGTCATTTTGCAGCACACTCAACGTATCTGCCATTACCTGGAGCATGAAAACTACCTCTACTATTTGAAGATCACTCAGAGTATTCATGTCCAGCGCCCAATGAATTTCTCGGAAGCAAATTCGATGTTTGCATATTCAGCAGCAGAAAAAGCACTCTACGATTTACAAATCGCTCATAATACTGACGTCCTACGCCAAATGAATTTTCGGTAAACAAGCACGATGTTGCAGTATTCAGCAACAGGTAAAGAGTCGGGCAGTATTATCACGAGGCCAAAACGGATTGTGGAAAGAACGAAATTTTCGAGGTATTAGAGATTTTTGTATTCAACTCGTTTAATTCAAAAACGATGAAAGATGAGAAAAAAATTGGAGTAAAAAGAAACCCTTTAACTAGAATGAGGCGCTCAATTCCTTCTAAACGACATCCAGGGACGTACTCACAACTTTCTATGTGAATGAAATACATTATTGTTCCAGAATTTTGGCTAGACTAGCGAAGCGGAAATAGGAAATTATTCATATTTTTTTAAGTGTGAGCTCATTATTCTGCCATTTAGGAAAACTTTCAAAGAGATGAAATAGTTCCATACCTTCTTTACTCTTCAAACCACATACACCTAGTAGAAAGCACCAATTTACTTTTATTACATAAATCTAATATTCGGTAACGAAGAAAGTGTGTTTCCACTTTTTCAGAAACTTCAATATTAATAAAGTGTATCCACCTTATAATTCAGTTTGAATTTGGGAGACTTTTACTTGGTAAAGTTCCATTATCAATAATAAAAACAGTACTGTGTTTTAAGGGATTTTACTTAATAATTGTTGTTGTTAATTCGTCTGAAGAAGCTACGGTGTAGTGAAACGCGTTACGAATCGCAATTATTAAGTAAAATTCCTTAAAACACAGTACTTGTTTTTTATTATTTATAATTCAGTTTCAATCTAAAGAACAGCCAGCAACTTTGTAATCTGCTCAATCCAATCCTGAGTTGTCAAGACTACAAATTTGAAGATATCTATGAAACTACCAATCCTGAAGGCTCAATTTAACGTTATATTATTGGATATATTAGATTCTCTGCAAACTTGTGAAAATTTCCTTCTTTAAAGACCTAATGCACACAATCAATTGCTCTCACACCCTCCAGATCCGAAACAATATAATTGTGTGGTTTCAATCTAATGGATTCGAATGAGCAGTAGAAATATAAATTTCTGTTAAACCGTACCACATTCTTTCTACGAGATTCGCACTTTTCCAGAGTACGACTAGTTATCACTTGAGATCATTTCGGCACGGTTCAAAACATTTCTTTACATTCCGTTAGTGTAAATGGCATCACATAGTAAGCGAAAAGTTATTTTGGTTTCATAAGTTACTTAAGTAAATTTGGTTTGAATATATTCATAAACTAGTTTGGTGAGAGTCGAACTAGATTGAGCACAATTGTTCGTGTTCATATATATTTTTCTTGAAATAATATTTATTTTCAACATCAAGTTATTCCTGTATGAATCAAAAGGATGGTCTTACATTCATTGACCTCCATCCAGCTACCGCATGTTTGGGTTATGCAACCTGTGAGACAGGGTGTGGGGTTTTCAGACTGTCGACGTTAGGGCAATGGTTGAATTGATCCAGGTTGATTTTTTTGCCGTTAGGTGCATCAAAAACTTCAGGGCTGTAATCGTCCATCACATAAGAATTACTTTGAAGAGCGGAGAAATTGTGTCTTGCCATGATCTCACAAACAGATTTCAATTTCTAATTTGAATTCCAATACATTCGTATTCTTTAGTACATAATACAGCCAATGTTCGAATAAATGCCAAACTGTTTTCCAATTTTATTGCAGTTAGTTTTCTGTTTCACTATACATATTCGTACATCTAGCAGTTCTTTTAAAAAATTGATCTGAAAAATGTTTCTGAAAGTATTCTGTAATGTTTCGAACTAACTAGCATCTGGTAATCCTAAGGAGTGATATCTTCTGGTTTCAAGTCTGGGTTTATGGGTTCTCTTTCTGATTCTATTTTTTAATATTGACTGCTTTAGCTTGTACAACGTGAAAGTTTTTTTTCTTGGTAGGCTTGTCTCTGAGATTTCGTGCAATTGAAATTGGAATGTTTACAACCGTGCTTGTTCTTGGGCAGAAATTAGTGTCGAGTTGTCGTTAATATCTGTCAAGTCATCCATCATGTTCGCTCATTCATACTCCCCAATTCCTTTTGGATTAACAACATGTTCTTTATTTTCGGACTAGTAATAAATATCGGTATTTTTCACCAATCATACGATTAGTTCTTTTTACACATTTTTTGCTACTGGAAATCCGATTCATGTATGAAAAGTAAATTGGAGCTCTCTACAGAGTGTATCTGGTTTGAACTGCGAATAATGTTTCAAAAATATTTCATGTTTTTCACATTTTTCATAAATTCTAGAACAATGAGCTCACACTAAAAATATAAATTATTTCCGATTTTTGTCTGTCTAGTCTGACCAAAATTTTGGAACAATATTGCCGTATTTCAATCACATTTCAAATTCTACATTTATACTCTGAATTTGTTTCAAGTACGTCCCTGGGTGTCTTTTGGAATTATTTGAGCGCTTCGTTCTAGTTGAAGGGTTTCTGTTGGTTGAATTTTTTTCTTATCTGTTATCGTTTTCGAATAAAACGAGTTGAATACAAAAATCTCTATTACTTCGAAAATTCTAGTTCTTTTCGCAATCCATTTTGACTTCGCGAGGATAGTGTCACTATTCACACGAAGCCAGCACGGGAAATTCATTGAGTGCCAAACGTCAGTATACTAGTCTATTTCCAAATCGTAGAGTGCCTTTTCTACTGCTGAATATGCAAACATCGTATTTGTTTCCAAGAAATTCATTAGGCGGTGGACGTTTATATTCTGAGCGATCTTCAAATAGTAGATTGACTTGTCATGCTGTAGGTAATTGGAGACACGTTTAGTGTTATCCTAATGGACTAAGAAAGGTCCAGGTTATCGGACGTTTCGACGAGAATTCTGAATTGAGTACTAGCCGATGTTCGGTTGGATTAAGAGTTTCATACACTGCTGTAAGGCAAACGCTAAAAGTTGACTGTCGACTAACCTATCCGTACGCATCAACAGTAGAATTTATTGGCGGTTAACCAGCTTATCGAATGAAATTCTGTCAGTTCATGATGAATCAAGTTACTGAAATCTTACAAGTTGTCCGGGGAAATCTATAAATTTCTTAAGCGATGTTTGCTGGGACGAAGAGTTGCAATCTATTCTCATATTTTGGCATATGCAAAACCTCATCCATCAGAAAACATCCCCCCATATGGGCTTCAATGTATCGCCGATTCTGTCATAAAACATTTTCTACGGAATAGACGCTATCAATTTCATACACTTCATTTGCCGAAACTTTGGTAAGATATTGCTGTTCAACGTCAGGATATGTTTCATCCATTGGATGGTTAGGGGAGTGTGAGTACCAGAACGTGGTTAAATACCAATTATCCAGATGATGCGTCGGTCGGATGATGCAGGAAACTATTCGAATGTTCTGTTCTGGTTAAAGAGTAAGATCGTCAAATCTTGCGTAACTCGATAGGATTATTTCAAGCAGAAGGTGTACAATAAACGATTTCCTGCCATTGGAGATTCAAGATATCAAATTTTATTTCATTTATGAAATCCCCACAGTGTAGATCAGCAAGGTTTTATGTTATCTTAGAGTTAATGCAAAGGACAGAAAGGAGCACATTTCGATTCATGACTGAAAGAATATTCACCTAAGATTTAATACAGTTTTTTTTGTTATGAGAATTGAAACTGACTTCGATTGAATTTAAATCTCTTTTTATTCCTACTTTTCACAAGATTTCGCGAAGAGTGGCTAATGGACTAGTAAGCTAATTCTGATTCGTCTAGAGAAGGAATAATGTTTTCATTCCATCATACTATTTGAATTCGATATTTGTTTGAATGAAGGGTAAGTTTCAGTTATGGATCAGTTTCATTCTGAAAATGAGTTATGATGAAATTGCAAAAAATCCTTGAAATATGAACTTGAGGTAGATATTTCAATACAAAATAATCTACTAAAAGATGTTGAGATGGAAAGAAGGAAACCAGACCTATAAAAAAAGGACACCTGGTGCTATTATTCAAAAAGCTTGGCTAGTCTAACGATGCAGATTCTAATGAAATATCCACAGTTCAAATGTAAATTCATCAACTCGAAATTCTAATGAGATATAAAAAAAACTAAAAATATGTAAAACTTCAAACCACCGTATCTTCTACTTGAAATCGAAGAATTTATAGAACCAAAAATCATGTTCAGAACAATTCAACATGAGATCCCCCGTAAATTCCGTGTAAAGAAATAACTTAATTTCTTCAGTTTCATCAGTCTAAATACTCATATTTTATCAGACCAATTTGATACTGCGATTGAAACTTGAAATCTTCTGTAAAGGCTGGGTTGTTTTCTTCAGTTAATTTTCATTACCAGAAGACATATAGTCAGACTTCTGTATGTCAAGTCTGAAGGTGAAATTTCCATTATTGAAAACAGTTGCTTTTTCAATTTCATAGTTTTTGTGCTGAAAAATGTTTACAAGAAAATATGAGCTGCCAATAACTTTTCATGGATTGATGTATGCAAGGTATTTTTAAAGGTAATCAGTTGAAAAATCTCCTCAATTTCTCATCCAATTCTACTATATGGTTCACTGATTCATGAAAGTATAGTAATCTGGACCATCGTTTATTGATAGTTGGATATACATTTCAATCAGCATTGATAGTTAACAATGAACTATTGTGTCATTTAACTCTTCTAATAATCTAATTCCAGTAAATTTAAATTTAAATTTATATTAATTTTGCGTTGCTTGAAGCTTCGATATTAAAAAGCTGAAAGAATCAAAAATCTACAAGTTTTATTATTAAAATAGTTTCATTTTCAATGTATCAAAATCTCTTCTAATGCCGCGTATTAGGTAACAAAGTTTTGAAACCAATCCGGAAATTACAGATGATAGAGGATTTATGTAAATTTAGCGCCTTTGTGAACCCAAGCATATGTATCGTTAATTTAAAGAAAATGAAGAATTGGATGTATTTCTACATGTAAAAGAAAATCGAAATCAGTTCGGGAAATAGCACTACATAGATAGTATCTAAACGCACTACGCACATTATAAAAAAAAAGGAGATTCAAAATCTACTACATAATTCTACGATTGTAGCATAAACTGTTCTATAAGTATTGAGACAAAAACTAAAATAAAGTACAACGAATATCTATTTGTATCGGCTTGCGCGAAAATCCTTAATAAAATTCATAATTAATTGATTTTTGGTTTTAAGCAAGAACGCTAGCACATATTAATTTTTGATTTTCTTTTTATGATAAAGTTGGTAGTTTACCTCTAACACCGTAACCACAACCACACTCACTTTTTATTCCCAATAGGAAACCCTATTAAAATGAGATTATACTTCAAGAATCGTTTTCCAACACCCTGTGTTATATAGATCAACAAAATGTATTCTATGTTCTATCAACGCCAATTAATATTACAACAGTTGTACATCTGATTTTCTGGATTCAATATTATTGAGGAAAGAAAATTTCTTTTCAAAAGTTCTCAAATCTCGAAAACTATTCAAGATAGGTCTAGGGAATTCCGAACAAACCCACCTCCCTTTTTTCTCACAAACTGAACATATAGGAAGTTCCATTCAAAAAATTATATCGTTGGTATATAACTTCATTATGGAACCCCCCCCCCTGTTTAGTCTGAAATATTTTTAGTAGCACTTCATATTATTGAGTGAAAAATGATCATTTCACAACAAAGAGGGAACGGTACGTTGAATAACAATAAGCCATAGACAGAAATTTTTCAAATCATGCCTGAAGGATATACTGATTATGACAATAATAAGAAATTCTCAGAACACCTTGGATGTTCAATATAAGTGGAATATAAAATATCTTCTAAATTCGGAAACCACATAATTTGCCATGTTGTCACGTCTCTTCCCTACTTCGACTCAAATCCTGTCTCTTGTAATTCGTTGAAAAGGACTGGGCGACACTTTATATATGTCTCAGCTCGGATTACTCGTGACACGTTGTTTATCCCTTGCAAAAAATATTGTATTGCTCAGGCACGTACTATATTATTGATTGAAAGCATGATGTTTATGGAAGGGAAGGAAGTCTTCTCCGGCTGCCTTGATAATATACAATTTATGTCAGAGATATTTTCAGTTGCGGAAGTCTTATTTTTCCTACTGTGTGTTATCATGGCTGGTTCCTGTCACTTTCTTGTATCATCAGGTTCAATGAACGTATTTCGAAAGGAACAAACTACATTTTTGAGTTCATCTCGTCATGAATATGAAATGCTTTTTAAAGATTACTTTCAGCATCTCTCATTTGAATATGATTGATTGTGCCAAACTAAACAGTTTTCGTTTTCAAATTAGGAAATTAATTAGTTTTAATGATCTATTAAAAGTTTGGTGTTCATCAGATTCCTAAAACATTCAATAACATCCGTATTGAGATATGATTACGATTTCTATGGGAATCTAATTCGCATACATAAGGAGTTTCATAATGGAATGTTAAAAATCGTATAGCATTTCATAACAAAATCTTTTATTGAATATGTATGCTGTTAATGTTTCCTTTCAGAGATACATGTAGTTCAAAATTTCGAAAATTTTTCTGTTTTTTCTTCAATAGTATTAATAATTTTCGATGGTTTTTCTATCTAGGTTATGTATGTTGAGTGACATTTTCTGTACATGAAAAAAGTTTTTTAACACGATTATTTTGTTCCAATCTATTTTTTCTTCGAAAGGAAGTTCTTCGAAGAGAAGTCGAGATGCCCGCACATAAAATATTCCTTCTTATGTATACTTCCGTCCAGTATCAAATTTGAGATGAGAATCTGAACAAATGTTGGAATTATTGACCAATAACTTACAACGAGACTTTTAGTTTGAATTATTATCTCCAAAAAAGTGACATACGAAAAATACATGAAAAAATAATTTTCGTAATTTAACAACCAATTCATTTGCGTAGTGTGTCAGTGGCTCACCAAAAAGATTTGAAGGATAGAGTGGAAGCATAATCTAGGAAAGAATATCACCCTCTATACTTTCACAGAAGTTTGGTTAGTTTAGTGATGTAGTTTTAAGAATGAGACGCCTGCTTTAGACTGAGACGGAAAATCATAAAAAATATATATCAAAATATTCCGTATCTCTGAAATGAAGCAATCGATGACCTTGATCATATTATTCCTGGTAGTTTGATTAAAGATATTCCACTGAGTGCTTAACGTTATATAAACGCTGTTAACTTTATACCATACCTCTAAGATGGACATCGAGTTCCTTGTTCGATGCTATTCAAGCTGTATTAACTTTGGTAACTTCTTTTATGCTCGAAGATATTTTATTGATGAAGCGCAATGAGATATTTTATCGATTCTATCATCTACAGAACCCTCGTTTCTTAACATTATATTTATGCAACATAACACTCTCAAAGTTTAGCATCTCAATTAGTTCATTTTATCATGATATTTCAGATATATCTTCTAGAAAGTTGTGTTTTTATAGTTACGAGGTATTGTTTCCTGAGCGTTGCATTGTGGTCATGCTTGTATACAATAAGATGATTCACACATAAAAACAAAATTAGTTAACTTTACAGAACAAGTGCTGCTACAAAGGTAGTCGTGGAAAATGTGTGGTAGTATACTATAGGATCTTTGAAATACTTATCTATTGCAATATGCTTTGTACTCACTCCCAGACAGACCAAATTTCGTTCGTATTCAATGAGGTTCAAATTCGTGGATCTATCGATTTTTCCTTCAGGAAAGTTCATTTACTGGATGATGTTTCCTGTCAAAAATTTTCGATCCTCGTTCAACAACTTGTAGTTTGAATCAATTGAGCATTCCCTCTCCTACTCGAATTATAGCTCTCATTCTCTCATTCATGCCTGCCATGAGTTGAATTTCAGTCGCAACCGCGTCTTAGGGTATCTTTTCTCAATGATTTATCAACACCTACTCCTATACAAGTGTCATATGGAATTCACAATAGTTCAGCCTAACCCTTCTACCTAGAATATCCCACATATTCATGTCGGGACTTTATGGTGGTCAGTTTACCACTTGAATATCAACATTGTTCTATATCGTCTCGTCATTCGGACTTTATGAGGTTGAGCGGTATCTTGCACTAGGGAGAAATTTACTTCTATAAATGACTCGTAAGGAACCACATGTTTTTCCAAACATCCTATAATTTGTCTATCAGAGTTATTACCTTCCAGAAGCGTAACAAGATCTGTGTGGGCTTACAAAAAATTCCACCCCATACAACAACTACGCTGCCACAAAATTACACACTGGGAGAGAAACAACAACAGATAATATTTCTCCTGAGCGTCTCTATACTCCTTGGCTTTCTCAGGTGAATACCTTGGAAAAAAACGCTTCTGTAAATAGAATGTTTCGCCATTCGTTCATTTCCCATCCTACATGAGCTCGACAGAATTCTAGACACTTCCGACAGTCTGCATTTTATAGAGGACCTGTGGCTGGTACACGTGAGGCTAGATGGAGTAATTATAATCCCCTACGTACGGTTACAGATGAAATGAAGCTACCAATATTCTAGCCAAATTTAGGGCAGTACCCGTTAGCTCTCGGAGAACGTAAAAGTCGATCTTCAACTGCGTTTGTAATTGTGAATTTTTGTCTTCCCTGCTCAGTCCTTCTGGAAAAAGAACCGATTTCTCTGAATCCCTCTATTGCATCGAATACTACACTAGGTACATGATTAAGTCTTTCTACAATATACCTACTCTAACGACCGTCATCTTTTAAAGCGATTGCTTCTTCTACTTCTTCTGAACTCATCGTTCAGTGTACTAAGCCACTGATCCTCTATGCAACTGAAAACCAACTTCGCAGACGCTATGAGAATAGCAAATGAATCTGTAATTTTTTTTTACCAGAAACTACTTCATGATCGTTGGAAATGGACTGATCTTGTCATATCATGAAGACAAAGCCAAACTTTGAAAATTAAATTGTCTCTAATTTGAGTCCTTACTATGAGCTACATATATAATTGAATTTGATCGAAATTTTGTCTTTTCGGTTGATTTTCGATCTAGTGTATTCAAATCTTCATTGATACTCTGCAGTGATATCTATTTGCTCAATCGTTTGTCTGAAGCTGGAGCAGACAGGGAAGTAGTTCGCATCTCGATTTATTTTTTCTATTATATTTTAATCTAGCTGCTTTCCCATTTTTCTCATTCATCCTTCTTTTCACTATCAAAATGTATCCTTATGTCTTTCCTACTCACTTCTAGTCATGTTTTCTTTTTTGCAAGAATTTACACTAACGACGCTTATCCACTACCTTCCGAGGCGTTTCGTGGTTGTACCTAGTATTTTCTATGAGAATAATTACTACCACTGAATACTGAACTTTCGTTTTGTTTTATCTAGTTTTCATACAGCATTATTCAGATTTCCCAGGTTCCATCATTACCAACATAAAGCAATATATATAATGCATCTTGTTATCCCGATGAATGAAATTTTATCTATTTTTCTTCTACTAATTGACTCTTACAAGAAGGTATGAATGTTTTGTTAAGCTTTGATGGTTCCCAATAATTAATATAAATTAGGAAGAATATGGCTTTGAGTTTCACCACTCATTCACAGTACTAGGATAGCGTTTATTCTTGATGCCTTTATGGATTATTATGATCTTACCACTTTTATGAAACCTCCCATCTCCTTGTTCTCTGATGGTCACACTCAATCACCGTCCATTTGGCGATTATCTACTACTATATTACTATATGAAGGACCGACTGAGACTTTTAGAATATTTTTCCATCAAACACAAACAAAGCCTGGAGTATGAGGATAGGAACTCTTCGTAATCACCAGTCCCAGTTGAAAAACGTGGTGATGTTGGCCAAAATATTTGATTACCTGCTCAAATTATAGAAGAAAGCTTAGACGTCCTTATTCGCAGTATGTCAGAAATAATTGATGCTGCTTTACGAGTAAAGGTATTATGATATATCTTTCTCGCACTTAAAATCACTCTTGCCAATAGTTTTTCAATTTTATTTTCATTTTTGTTTCATATTATGAATCCTTAAATGAATATCAATATTCAAGAAGATCTATATTTTTATGAATAAGTGCCAAATATCACTATTCGAAAACAATATCTCAATATTCTTAATATTGCTCGCACAGTGCAGGTAAATGGTAAAACTAATGCATAGAAACTCTGGATTAATCATTTGTAATAAGCTATAACGCATGATGCTGATCGCTGGAGGGTTCCGCGGCAAATAAAACATCTGGAACCAACTCCTTATCATTCAGCTCAACAAATTTGTTGACAATAAAATCGGAAACTCAATATTCTGGCTAATTTGAACATTTGAAAATAGAGCAAAATATGTATTCAATCTTATACAGCTTTAGAATAGAGGTATAATATATACTGAAGATATATTTCTGTAGAAACGATAGAGTTGTGCTATTGACACAATCCTAGTTTCGCAAAAAGTTAATAGATTTTCAACTAAATTGAAGTTTTTGCATGAAACTTTGCGAAATCGTGAACTTGTGGGTGACTAAATTTTTTGTCCAATTTCAATTAAAATTCTTCAGAAAGTTTTCCGTCCTATTACGTCTGACCCTAAATTCAAATCCAACAACAAATAAGTTTCAATTCTGATAATATCAGACTCTTTGTAGGTAGGCATAGGGATTGAAATTTCAATGAATTGAGTCATGATTATATTATATTATGAGTGAAAATTACGTCCAATTTATATCTAAAGAATGTGGCAGAAACATTCACTGAAAATAATCAATTGTTGAACGTTCTCACATGTCGCTTTACGCGAGGTAAACATAAACAAATTTTATTCTTTTTTTTTGTTAGACTTTCTGTTGGCACAAGAATGTACTACACAGGAGGTATCCAAACGCTTTCAAAAACGGCCATATTAATAGAAGATATTTGTTTTCAAATTATGTATATACATAAACGACGGCGGACTCACAGTTCTCCAAGATCATGAGACAAAAATCGGAACCAACTTGAGGCACGTTGAAAATTTGACTAATCATCAAACCGGTGTACAAAGTGCACCTACCTTCGGTAGATTTTGAGTGTTGATAAATGCCAGAAGAACTACTATGGAAAAATCGACAAAACGAATCTGAATGTTAACCACAAAAATCCGTGACATCTTCTATGGAAGCAATTCAGCTATTTCAGTTTGTATTCAAAATATTCAATGAAATTGATATGAATTGTTTTCTATCTAAAAAAATTTCAGTATAAAAATATCTCTATTTCTTCATATTCAAGAATCATTCCGCAACCTAAAAATATTTCCAATTCAGAATTCCATACTGTTCTGAAATTCAATGCCTCTGAAATCATAATCTTTTGAGCGACTGAGAAATCATTGAAATTGAAACGTTATTTATTCTCAAAAGAAGTGTTGTGACCTGAACAACCAGTACTAAACCAATATGCCCATTTGCTGTTCTACTTTCTCTTTTTATATTTCTTCCTATCCCCTTCGGAAGTCAAGCAATCGGAGTTGGTTCGTAATTATTCCCGCCAATTTTTTCTATATTTTCTTCACAATAAACGACCAACAAGAACCTGTTAAAACCGAGTTATTTCTTCTTTTATCAAAATTTCTCGGGGTTCGCAAGGGATATGTTCCGATCATCGACCGGTTGATAAAAATCACTTTCTTCAATTTGTAAAGAGAAGTCGTCACTTCAAGAATTTTATGCAATTTAGATCCTTTTAATTTGAGGAAAATACTATTCGAGTGGTTCAGCCTCCCAAATCTGAAGTACGGGTAATACGACACAGCTGAGAATAATTAAATGCTGATTTCCGCAAACAAGTTAAAGTTATCATATAACGATGAAGGCGTCACACTAACTAATCAAGGAAAAAATGGATTTCGCGTATGGGGCTTTTTGACTAACTCAACCATAACGGCGGGGCACCATCAAACGCATTAAGCACTAAGTATATTAGGCATGCATTATAAGATTATTATTCTCCATGAAATGAGTTTGAATATAAAACGCTTCTCAAATAGACCAATTAGTTGCTTCCTATCCAGACTCCCAGATATCATACATGACTCATATAATTAACAGAAAATTTTCAATATCATCTTGAAATTTGTTTCAGATAGTCTATTCAAAATATAGGAAAAAAAAAGATGATCGAAACCGTTGGTATCGAAATTAGTATGGGAACTCATTTATTTCTTTACTCTTCCTTAGGGGATATCATAGAAGTAATCTGTATATAAAAGATAATAGAACCTGAAGTGTCCCTTGTCCCTTATATATCCTTAATATCTGTATTTCGATCCTGAGGAATAAACTGAACCAGAGATCAAATTCTATTAAAATTTATCTTCTGTAACTACGACTTATTTATTCATTTCATAATACATACATTCCTATAATGGAAAAAACATTTTTCTCCATAAGATGTCACAATTCATTTTTTCAGTCGCGCTCAAGTTTGCAGCAGAAGAGGACTGCTACTCAAGCAAAACCCTTTGTTACGAACCTACTGAAGATTTTCATTTATTTGATCAACAAAGTGTACTAGTAAAAGACCTTCCTCTTTCCTCTGAAGATTTATTCTCGAGTTGGTTTCAAGTTCGCTTTCGGCCCGATTTATTGGAAAAGGAAAGCAACCCGTAATAAAAAGTTTTTTCCCATATTTATCTCCGAGAATTGTTTTTAAAACGCACAATTCTATTATTTTTCTCAGACTATAACTGTGAAACTAAATGTAGATGTCAAATAACTGATATTCACTTCGAAAGTTCAAGTGATATGAGACAGGGAACTGTCTCAGGATAATGTTCATAACTGAAGCTATCAAATATAATACAAGTCATGACAACTTGATGAACTTCCTCTGTATTCACTCTAGTTCGCTAATATGTGCAAGAATAGGATGACTAATAGGTTAGATCTAACCGTTAAAACATCATGGCGATGAATAAATGAAAAAAGATTCTGTGGATCTCAAAACCAATCCGAGTACCCGGGTAGCACGTGTAATTATACATTCAATGTGAAATATGAACGATAACTCTCCATTTCTTATAAAATTTACACGTTCCAAGTTTTGCGGGCGCGTTTCTAAAGCGTTCCTGAAAGATATGGGTTGCTGCTAATGGGTATATTTGGTATGTTTACGATTAGGACTGTTCAAACAGAAACAATCTGTAGTATCTTCACCATCTGCTCAAAGACTTTCGGTTCCTGTGAGAAGTAATTTAGTCATCAATCGACGATAACAATTGAATGCTCTGCATTCATCAAAACAAGCTGTCCTTGTGAACTTCACTCAGATCTTTTATAAATAGATTAAATGGAATAGATCCAAGGTGAGTACTTTAGCCTACTCCAAAATGAATCTGAGTAGAATTCATTGATTTTGAACCTGTTGATATCGAAAAGTAGAGCAGCAAACTTGGCAAGTTGGAAAAAAATCATGAATCTTAAACCATCTCTCTAATTTGTAAAGATATGTAGGAAAAACCCTATCGAATTCTTTTCCGTATATGCAGTCAAAAGCAACGTTTTATAAAAATGATGATAGAATTATTATTGAATCCTTCTCAGTTGTCAAGATTTTGTTATTTTGGTGGTGACCACCACATGGTAAGTACTACACATCAATTCAAATCCAATGAATTTAAACACATCGTGAGTAGATTCGACTCTTCATGGACATCTCTGGTGTTCATTGTGCGACTGTGAGACCGTAAATACTATTCAGTTCTAATGTGCCTCTCTTATTTAGGTTACAATTTGTTTTTCTTGAGGAGTTATGGAGTGCATTGTTGACATTGATTCTATCTTACGAAGCATTACTACTTAGGTTTTATCTATTCTTTCCTTCCAAATTTTCCTCAATTTATCATAACAATGTTGTTCTAATTGGTCTACTTTCGTTCCAGTATGCAATGTTAATCATTTACTTTATTATTTTATCACAAACTATTAGCTTTGTTCTTACGGTTTTCTTTGTCCCAAAATATGCAATGTCCATTATTATTTCATCATTTCATCAGAAATAATTCGCTTTCATCTCATGATTTTCTATGACCCAACTAAAATATTCCCTCGACAAATTATAATTCGCTGCTAACACTCAAAAACCCTGTAAAAGTCTTGAAACATAATTTTCTTCAGAATCTGCGGTTAGAGCCGTTATGTCTACTTAACACAACATTTTTAGTTCATTTAATTGTTTTTAATGGTTCGTTTGTCGTTTTGATAAATTATCAATCTTACGGAAGTTCCAACGATAAAAGGATATATTGATATGAAATACGCGAAGTAGGTATGCAACTCTATCAAAAATTTCCTTATAAAATCACATAAATAAAATAAAGTTTATATCGATTACTACGATTTAATGATTATCTAACGAAATAAGAAATCCTCTTATTCAGACTCTTACCTCTATAATTTTGTGTCTGGTTATACCTTGAAGTCATGTATCTAATTTCTGAATATTGAGTAAAACAGATAACATGTTCATGTCAAGGTTCATTTCTTGAAAGATGCAAAGATTAGGTCAGCAACAGGTTCGTTGTTCTTCTCTCATTATATGTTATGTCATTTTCCTAATACTAGGAATGAGAATGCTATTATGAGATTCTATGGTGAACAACTGGTCGGGGTTATGTTTGTGTGCCTATAACCCAGTCACCAATTATGCTTGCCAGCAAATTATATCTCATTGAATATGACCATCCCTAGTTCAGTGAGGGTTTTCTTCAGACCATTGTCGAGAAACTTGATGATTGATCTCGCCGTTTTATGTAGAGGTAGATCCATACTTGAAAAATATCTATGTCGTTTTGATCGATGAAATTCAAAATATATTCGGAAAATTTCACTTGCCGATCTAAATCATCGTCAAGTAACTCCTGTATTCATAGGAATAGCATTATGAATACACTCGGAGGCAAAATTAGCGAAACACTCGAAAATTTAACCAAATTCGAAGTTCGATATTTTTCCTAATTCTCAACCGATTTAGATGATTTGTTCGGCAAGTTATAGATCATCTCTTCTGCTTTGTAGAAATTATAAGAAAAAACAAAAAAAAATTGAAAAAAATTTTATACGGGGGCAAAACTAAAAGTGTTTTTTTTGTCAAAAATTCGTAACACCCTGTGGAATTTCGTGGTCCGTGTTTAAACGTACAATACCATGGTCTGTCAAGACACATCTTCCTACAGTAACGCCCTTCTTGTTTCATGCGTTTATCTCTATTTTTGCAAAATATATTTAATTTTAAGTGAAAAATCACCATTTTGGACAAATTCCATTGAATCAAGAAATTGTCATTAAAATTCGTCTATCAATTTGGAATTTTCTTATTATCACTCAGGCGTGTCGAAATTGTCGTTTGCGATTTTTATGTTCGAATTGCATTAGTTATTGATGACAATTTGGTTAATTTGGTGAAAATTAGGAATTCATAGGGGATAACAGTCGGTTGGTATTAAAATACACAACCGAATTCTGGGACCATTGATACAACTTTTCATTTACACATGTGCACACCTTTTTCTGTCAAATATGAAATACAACACACGTTTTTTTGTATATGACCACATTTGCACTTGTTTAAAGAATGAGAGTTTTCCATTCTTTGATTTAATACAAATTCGATCGGTTGCGGTGTTTTGTGATTCTTTTACTGTTTACGATTCGAAACGGTATTTTTCATTCAGAATGAGAGATTTACCACAAACCTCAGTAGCAACGGCAGTTACATTGATCGAGGAAGGGCGCACCTACCGCTCAGTCGGTACCATGTTGGGTGTCTGGACGGTTATCCATCGAATTTACCGACGTTACAGGGAAACTGGATTGTACAAGAGGAGGCGAGGACATGGAAGAAATCGGGCAACCCGCGCTATACATGACCGTTTCATCGTCAATCAAACCATAAGAAATACTCGTCTTACTGCTGTTCAGGCACGTAACCTTTTACGAGCAGTGGATAACATTAACGTCAGTGTGAGAACAGTCAGAAGACGATTGAATGAAGTAGGTCTGAGATCATACGCGCAAGCAAGAGCACCAAGACTCGATAGAGCCCATCGGGTAGCAAGATTGGCCTTTGCTAGGGAGCATGTAGCATGGACAATCAATCAGTGGAGACGAGTTTTATTTAGTGCTAAGAGCCGATATTGTGTGAATTTCGTGGATGGTAGAGGTAGAATATGGAGGCATCGAGGGGGAACAAACGAACTTCGCAGGAAGTGAGCAATACGGTGGAGGGTCAGTTATGATATGGGGTGGCATATGCTTGGGAGTACGAACAGAACTGGAGATTATTGGCAATGGATCACTTAATGCCTATCGGTATATAACAGAAATCTTAGAGCCCCATGTTGTGCCTTTTGCTCCTTACATAGGGGAAAATTTCCTTTTTATGCACGATAACGCGCGCCCTCATACTGCGCGCATAGTAATAGAATATCTCAATGAAGTTGGGATCACATGAATGGACTGGCCGTCGCGGTCACCGGATTTAAACCCGATCGAGAACGTTTGGAACATTCTTGGAAGAAGGGTTCGACAACGGAATCTAGGCAACGTTGAAGAGCTGACATTGACTTTGGTGGAAGAGTGGGACAACATACCTCAACAGATGATAGACAACATCATTGGGAGTATGCGAAATCGTATGCGCGCTGTAATGAGAGCTTGGGGGGGTTATACTCGCTACTAAAATCAAATGTTTTTTTTTGTGGGTCATCATGAACATTTTTCTCAACATGTTCATTTCATTTCACGAGTGTATCGCCAGGATACACACCTGCTCTCAATTTTGGACAAGATTGATAATTATTATAGAGTGTCACACAAAAAAATTCAAAAATAAATGTGCGAAATCAACGATTTTTCCAGTGTTCTTCGAGTTCTCCCGAAGCGTGCAATTGGCCAGTGAGTTTCGAAAATTTTCATTTCGTTAGATTTCCGCTTCTCTAATTTTGATTTTATTTTTTGGCTAACCTCCGATGTTATGCACCTACGCAAGATTAAAAATAAATTCTTGTGATTTGTGACTTTTCGCTTCAAATTGGATATCTCTTGTAAAAATAGAGATGAATGCATAAAACAAGAAGGGCGTTACTGTAGGATGATGTGTCTTGACAGATCATGATATTGTACGTTTAAACACGGACCACGAAATTCCACAGGGTGTTACGAATTTTTGACAAAAAAAACACTTTTAGTTTTGCCCCCGTATAAAAGTTTTTGCAGATTTTTTTTGTTTCCTCTTATAATTTCTACAAAGCAAAAGAGTTGATTTATAATTTGACGAACAAATCATCTCAATCGGTTGAGAATTAGGAAAAATATCGGACTTCGAATTTGGTTAAATTTTCGAGTGTTCCGCTAATTTTGCCTCCGAGTGTAGATGCTTTTCTGATTCTTGAATAACTTTAATGCCATTTTATGGACAATAATATGGCCATGACAATTTCCCGGATTGAAGTTGGAAAGCAGAATATTCAGATTAGTGTCGTGGTCAACCACGGATTATGTTTTTCTAAGCACACGACTCACATGTCGTTATTCCTAGTATTACGCCTCTATCTTGCCTTCAGTCTCTTGGCTAATTGCAAGTAAACTTCAATTTGTTTCTCTAAATAACTGAACGACTGGAGCTCGATTTCTCTTTCTATCTTCATAACATTTTCAAGCAGCTAAGACCACTTTGTTCGTCAATGTCAAAAGAGAGAACTGTCTCCCAAAGATGCAGCGGTCACTGTATTCGAAAGAAAGCCTGTCTTAACTTGTTGGTTTCAAGGGTATGTTGGTCGAATACCATACATTCCGACTTTGAAAGTAAGTTCTATGCCTTGACGAGAATCGATGTACGTTGTAGGGCATATACGTCGTTCAGGCGTAATAATCTACAAAGTTCATTTGGAAACGCTTGTATAACTGGCATATGTGTTGAAATTATTTATAGACAGCCGAAGAGAACAACCGTCGATGAGAAGAACTGCAGGCACGCAGTCATCAATTTCTCTGAACAATTCACAAGGGTATAAGATGAAAAAATATCCACTGAAATACATATACAGCGTGAATGAATCAGATCTTACAGTTCCTTAGGGAGTAAAATAACTCAAGTAATTGGTCACAAAGGGAACGGTCAGATAGCTCCACCTACTGAATTGCATCTACAACGTGAATGAAGTTGAATTTCATTCATTTATCGTTTACTATACCAATCGGTCACAAAGGAAACCTGCAGATCGCTTCACCTTCGTCAGCAGAAAGGAAATCATTGGTTGCTGTAATTATTAGCATAAATGCCACTAGCCATTTTGTTCCTCCTCTTGTAATACTATAAAGAATTTGAGCTCTCAATTGATGAAACGTTATCCGTCATGGTCTGTGAGAGCTGTACGTCCATCAGTATGGACTCAACTGAATGGATATATTTAGCAACTAGTTCAAGCATTTTATGAAACTTACGAACCGATCCATAAAATCGAGGGTTCTACTGCTACTAGATGGCACTTCATCCATACTTGCAACATTGATGTGATTGACCTTGCTAGACTAAAGAACATCGAAATTATACCCTTACCTCTGGACACCACTCACGATAGCTGCTGACACGAAATTTTAGGACCATTGAACATGTACTATAGTGAAAGAATATAAAATTGTATCAATAACAATAATGGAGTACTAAACCCTTTCGATATGAAATAAATATTCGGCAAAGTTTACAGGTGAAATTGCAGCAAATGATCTCGTAGTCACTGATCTCTGGCTTTTCAATGAAAATATATTCTTTTCACAGAATAAAACGTTGAAAGAGGTAGTTGTACAGTCACTACTTCAACAATTTCTACAGTTTGGTATTATGAGAATTCAGTTCCTTCTAGTTCCAGATCACCTGAGTATTAAACCTATATAATAAGTAAATGAATTCTCAAAGAGCCTAAATGAAACTGAACGAAAACACATGAACAAAGAGTTGAGTTTTGAAAAAACACTGAAGAATAATCCTGCCCAACCTGGTAATAAAGTGCAGACTTAGGAGATGGCGGCGAAATCCAACACGATTCAGACAGAGAGCCTCATGCCTCAATAGCACCGAAGGCTCTTGCTTCACTTGATGCAAACTGCATGTTTTGACAACAGTTCTTCTCAGAAGATAATTTAAGTGAAACGCGGAATGAATATTGAGCGTATGGTTTGTGGCTGTTATTGTCAACAGTTAGATATGCAAATTTTCATAAAATTAATTTCAATTTTTATACATTATTCATCACTTTTCCGTTGAGATACAAACATAAACAATTTACATGTTGAAAATTTTCAGACAGTTACTAAATTGAAACTAGAATTATACATACATTTAAATTTTGAGATTTAGGATTTCGATTTTTAGATCATGAGAGTAGAACGGTATTCCATATTTTGTTACTATCCGATCAATATGTTATATAAATCAGCATTAAAACTGATAAAAATATGAGAATTTGTCTGGAAAGCGCAATGGATTCATTTACATTTTCTGAACAAAATCAATAAAGCATTATTCTTTTCTTTCTCTCCCATATTCACTTGCTGTGAAGATATATTTACTCTGCAATCTCAAACAACAAATTACGTTCTTGCTTATATGCATATAATCAATAAGCTTCATAATATATAAATAAACCTGAAGGATTTCATATCGTGGAGTACTGCGCTAATATACTTTAGTATCTTGTTAATTTCCGCTTCAGGAAAATAGTGATTCATTGTTTCCAAATATTGTGTCTAATTATGTGTATACATATCCAGAAAGATTATATATTATTGAATGTTAATTCATTCAGGATATCTTCCCTAATTATCATTGTAAAACATTTAGTTTGGCGAATTTAATATTTCTCATTCCGCAAACCGCACAGGTCTTTTCAGTTTAATACACTTCAAGAACTCCTATCATCTATGGTAACTAAATATTTTGCGAGAGAAGAATAGCCTTTAATTTTTTGTCTACATACCGGGCGCTTCAACTCAATCCAGCAACCCAATATATTTTTCATTCCGTAGTGATGAGTAAAATTTGCCGCAACACGTCGAATGATTGCGGCATTAACGTGCAACCCCCATAAGAGAGAGCACTTCAGAATCCAAAATTGAATAGAGCAAATGGGATGATCATCTAAGTGTTGTGGCCTGCCCAGTGCGAGAATGGGCAAGAAGCGTATCTTTCCGACCTCAAGCGGACATTAGTATTCTTGAGGACCTCTATAATGCATGGAACTGGACATCTGGCGTCACTGTCCCAAAGTTCAAGTTTTTTCGGGACCCAAAAACAGGTTCCTTCGAATCAGCTGGTAGACAACCAAAGTAGATATATGAAAATTTCAAATTTCAATGTGCAATCTATAGTAAATTAAATCGATCCACTGGACCCGTTTCTAAATGATTTGAGCTGCAGTGTAGCATGTACAACGAAACATTGGTTGATCAAAGGCAGTCAGGGAATAGTCAAAATAAAAGACTATGATAGAGCCAGTATCTTCATTCGTGATTTTTCAATTCATGAGGGAAGCATGGTATTGATTCGGTAAAATATTGCATCTGTACCGCTAGATTGCGTAAATGGTTTCTCTGTAGAAAATCATATCGAACTATCAGCAGTGAGAGTCCCAAAGGAGGACATGGCAGTGAGCTACTGTTATCACCCTCCAAGTGGGGACTTCAATGTTTTCATGTCGCAGATTGATGCTGCGCTGAATGAAATTTTCAACCTTCCCATATAAAATATTATTCTAACGGCTGACTTTAATGTGAATTTTCTGAAAGATTCTGATAAAAAATCCAGATAAATAGAAATAATAGAGACGTTTAACCTCAGTTATATATTCAAGGAATCTTCTCGTATTACATCTACATCAAATTGGTGAGTCGACAATATATTTGTTAATACTGATCTATTTCACAGCTCTACTTCAAATGCTCACTTCTCAGATCATAGAGCACAAGTAATACAGATAGGAATTCCGGATCAACCTATAGAAGATGAAATAGTCTCTACTCGTATTTTTTCTGTTGAAGATACTTACCTCTTCCTAGAGGAAATCACTAAAGTTAATTGGCAATATTTGAAACTTCTCAGTGCTGAAGAAGGCTATAACAGGTTCCACGGTAACGTGATGCGCTGAGTGCATTCCTGCTTTTCTGAAAAAAAATTTAATAGAGAAGTATTCGCATGAACAGAGTAGATCCAGATACGATAAAAATAAAAAATCATCTAGACGTTGCTCACACCATATCAAAAGTGAAAAGCGAAAAATTATCAAAATAGTTTTACAAAAGATTAAAGGACATATAAGTCTCATCTAGGAAAATCGATACGGAAAAGAGACTTGCGAATGTTGAATATTGACGACAACAAGAGCAAGGCAATTTGGAGTAAGATTAACTAAAGAATTGACAAAAATAAAGACCCACTGAAAAGCACATTGACAGCTGAGTATCCCAAGTGCTCTTTCACTAATACTGTCCGAAGCTTGAACATCAAAGCATCCAAGGGACAATCGGGCTATTTTCTCGAAAAATCCCCGCAACAAAATTCAAAAGTGTCCGAAACTATAGTACTTTTTGACACTGATCCAGAGGATATGATTGAAGCTATCAATAATTTTAAATATTCAAATTTGAAGGATATTCACGGTCACTCGGTTAGATTTTTGAAGAGCCTCTCAGTGCTGTGATAAATGCGTGCTTCTCCGAGGGCGTTTTCGCCAAACTACTGAAACTGACGAAAGTAATTCCGATCCATAAAAAAGGAGACCCCAATATATCCAACAACTATACACCAACCTCTATACTATCTACATTCTTGAAATTTTTCGAAAGTCTCTTAAAGACTCGACTTATTGACTTCTTGGACAAGCAGAATGTACTAACATTTTCGGAACACGGGTTTCGTCAGGGGAAATCGACCATAACGGCCATGATGGACATAATAGAGGATATTATAGATTCTTTCGAAGACAAGAGTGAGGCGGCCTCGTCGTGTCTTGACATGAGCAAGGCTTTCGAATGTGCAAACTACGAAATATTATTGCACAAATTAGATTTCTGTGGAGTCCGAGGCAGAGCCCTCAATATGATGAAATCTTATGTTGCCGACCGCAGCCAGATTGTTGTTTGGAACAATTGCCAATCTAGTGAGCAGAAGATTGACAAAGGGGTGCCTCAGGGAACAATTCACGGTCCGTTGTTGTTTTGCGTGTATATAAATGACATATCGTATCATTCAGGACAAGAGAATGTGAATATCTACGCCGATGATACAACTAAAATTAGTCGCGAAAAGGATAGCAGCGATCTGCAGCGCATTGATGGAGGTAGACTCAACCAAGCCGCAGCGGGGTAGGAAGCTGATGGTCTCAAACAAAACACCAATAAGACCCAAAAAACTTATATACACTCAAAGAAAACCTGCTGAAACAAGGACAGTCAGTTGATTGGATTTTCAGCTTGATAGCAGAATCTGCTGGTATGAGCATATAGAAGTACTATGTAAAAAATTGTCATCTGCAGTTTATTCTTTTAGAAGAATAACTCACATTGTAAATAAAGAGGCTGCAATACTCACCTATTATGCTCACTTCCACTCAGTGGCAACGTATGGAGTTCCGTTGTGGGATTCTTCTCCTTATCGCTTTTGATTTTTCTGCTACAGAAAAGAGCCATTAGAGCAATTGTGGGGGCTGCTCCACAACAAGCTGCAGAGAGTTATTCAAAGATCTGAAAATACTTACCATTCCAGCCTCATATATACTTGCCAGTTCATGCAATATCCATAAGACTAAGGATGAAATCAAGAGGCGCCATATCCACCAGTATCAAACAAGACAGCGCGAAAACCCTGCTCGACCAATAGTCGGATTGTCAAAAACGCAGGACTCTTACGAGTGGTTAGGGAGGAAAATGTACAATCAACTGCCGCAAAAATTCAGACATCTGAGCATTCAATCTTTCAAAACTGCTGTTAATAGAAAAAACCCTTTACTCTATAGAAGAACAGTTTAATTCTATAATTGATTAGTTCCATTGTTCGTTACCCATGTAAATTTTCTGTATCTCGTTTTTTTATTATTTATATTCTATAAGCTTTTATTTTCATTCTTATGATTTTTATATATGACTTGCTTTGTAAACTTTTGAAAACCCATAAATTACATTAAAAAAAACACATTTCGATACTCTTCGAAGCCTCTTCACTACAGTGTATAAAAAAAATTATTCTGAAGAATATTTTTCTCAAACAAGACGAGGAAAATTATGAATATTGTCGCTAATATCAAGATTATTGAAAATGGGAGAATCAAACCACTTTTTGTTTTGAAGGCAAACGCTTTTGCAAACGCCAAAAGTATCCACTGCTGTAACTAGCTCTTCGAAGGAGAGATATTAAGCTATCCTCAGGACTTTGGCAGTGGCTCCATGAATATGAGATATAAATTATTCTACTATCTAATTTAATCTTATTTAAGCCAACGTACGTCCTTCAGTAACTCACGAAAGATTATTATTCATACTGATTAGAAGATAAGCAAATTCTTCTACTTCGACTTTGATAGATTAACTATACTTCATGGAAGGAAATTTTGCACAACACATACAGAAACATTTGCATACCATGGGCTGCACGCCCTGAACTTTGGCATATATTTTTCTGAATACACTGTATAGGGAATAGTGAGTGATGAAACTGATATGCTCACATACTGAATATATTATAATCCTTCGAATACATTATCACAACCAGTTGGAACACGTACACACTAAGCAACTCCAGTTGAGTAAACGGTACAAAGACGAAGAAGTCGAATCATCTGCTTGCTAGTAATAAGTTCACTTTAAAATTCACGCAGACACAAACAAGGCAGTTCTGTACTTGTCATCATCTCATATCACCGCTAATTTCTTACCGCCATGAATGTTTAATTTCTGAGCTCTGTTTGTTCTAGCCGGGATTGCATTTATCTGTACGATTATTGATAGATGGTGATTTAGACATCTCCTTAGAGAAACTAAACTGCTAAACTGGCCTAAAACTGGCGTTCTTTGTGTGCTTCAGGAGAAGATTAGTCCGTTTTCTTTGTCTTTCTAATATCTGAAAATTTCTAAAAATATAAAAACACATTAATTCACTACATGAATATCTTCTTCTTCAATCCCTTGAATTGAATTTTAGAATTAGAGTATGCCAATAACGGAACGTTTTTCCTGTTTCAGCTTTATCACTGCATTTAGTAGGAAAAGATAGGAAAACAAAGCGAGTATGGCCATAAGCGTCTGCTCGCCAGTTTCAACCGGCCCACAGCACTGTTACCTTGATTTATTTGTTATTTACTTTTCTCACCTGTCTCCGCATTAGCTTGATTGGTTGTGCTTCCTACCCAATTTTTCTTAATTATCATTAAATGTCTCTTTCTTCAAGAAAAATATTTCCAAATTTTTGGGGTTGGCCATGATAAAAGAAAATATTTTTCAAAAAATTCATGGCCGGATTCATTAATTCAATGGACGTAAGATGGTCTCTCTCATGTGAGATCATATTGGACACTGTCATTTGCTAATAGAACTCATGATACACATCAATGGCCAGCTGCATGATGCCAAGTGAAGCAGTTTAAGAAATTCTGGTAGCGGCACGCTATGAACATTATAACTATCAAGGAGTGTCGCGGATTCGCTATCATCTAAACCAATCACAGATTGAAACCTGAGAATAACAGGTCAGAAGAATCTTTAGGTTCAACATAACTTGCTTAGCCCACATTACGGGTAAGGTCAAGTTCCGAATAATGAACACAGTAATTGTCCACCCACAATGTTCGACGATGTCAACCAGTTAGACAGAATTTCTTTCAGACTAAGAATAATTTGAGACAAAATAAAAAAGTAATAGGACACAAAAAATCGCATACATTTTCATTTAGTTTAACCTGAGAGGATTTTTAGGAATGGTGTTACCTCAGCTGCTAACAATTTAGTGATATACAGGAACTGACGAAACATTGTATATAGCCCAAATTTAATGCCCAAAATTAATTTGTGGCCAGTGTCAGCTTAAGTATGGTCTATTCTGCAAAACAACTTTTGCGAACAGCTTATATATGAGACCAACGTCCTCGAGAAGTTGTCCATGGGTAGGTCTCTACAGAGTCCAGTAGCCGTGAATTGTGTCTAGTATGCACTTTCTTATGCTGAACAGCGATTTAGAGAATTCTTGATCGCGTTGTTTGGCATTTGTTCACTATCTCCTCGAGCGGATATAATTCGACAGAAAGAACGAAAGGTTAATAGAAAAAACTCCGAGCTGATAAGAAATGAACTTTTATTTATTATTGAAGTACCCAAGTTTAGTGATCTGTTGGCGGGGCATTATTTTCATCTGGTGTAAAACTCATACCTGTGTTTTTTTTAAATGCGGGACTTTGGCTAATTAAGCCTCTCAAGAATTTCATCAGTCTGTGTTTGTGAGATGGTATCTCTGGAGGTTTGGGGATAAATTATACCACAATGTCAACACTATACAGGGTATTAAATGATAGTATGTCACAACTTGAGTAGGTATATCTACGTGCAATTTAAAGAAAAAAAAGTGCTACAGGGTTTTGAAATAATTAGGAAAAAAGGTTTTTTCTTCAAAACTCCAGCTAATTTTGAGATATTCATAATTTTAACTAGAATCTACAAGGTGTTTCCTTTTACGGAGGCATGTCTTATTTGGCACTTTCAAACTATTTTGCATTATCCCACTGATCAGCGTACCAATTTTCGTCATCGTCGTTCAATTTAGGAACTTTTTTGAAACTTTTAATTTTCCGACCATTCTCGAGCAAAAAATTATTGAACGATTGTATGCATTCGCTGAATTGAAAGCACTTCTAATTAAAAAAATGACTAGTAGGCTTTTATTTTATTCATTTATTTATTTAATTCGACAGTATTTCGACACAAAAGAAGCTAGGCGATTATTTCAGGTGCGCTTTCCAAATCAAGTGACACCAGACAGGTGAACATTTTCAAATATCCACAGCAGGTTGAGGAAAACTGGTACTTAGACTGCAAATAATCGTTTACAAGGTGCAACGCAAACTCTGAGAACTCCAGATATTAAGGAGGCAGTTTTAAATTGTATTGATTTGAATCGTCATGTGAGTATAAGAAAAATTGGAAATCAGTTGAATATTTCAAATGTTCTAGATTGGAGGATTCACCACGACTTTTTATTGTACCCATTCCATATTAAACGCGTCCAAACTCTACTTCCTCGAGATTTTCCTTCAAAACTGAAGTTCTGCTGATGGTTCTTAGATAAAATTGAAGAAAATGCTCATTTTGATAGTGAAATAATGTTCACAGACGAAGTTAACTATTCGAGAACTGCTATTACAAATTTTCACAATAATCATTATTTGGCTGAATGAAACCCCCATTTGTTTGAAGAATCTCATCATCAAGAACAATTCTCACTAAATGTCAGGGTCAAAATAATTGGAAATTATTTTATTGGTCCATTGTTCTTGCCTAACACACTAAACGGTCCTGCTTATCGGATATTTCTTGAGGAGGAGTTACCTTTATTGCTCGAGGATGTGCCACTTTTGGTGAAAAACATAATATGGTTCGTGCATGACGGGACACCAGCACATTTAAGTGAAGAAGCTAAGGAATTCTTGAACAATACATTTAACATAATGGATAGGTCAGGGTTGGCCAGAACCATGGCCTCCTAGGTCCCCACACTATCTCTAAAGTTCAGTTTATACCACTCCAGTGATCAGTTTGAAGGAACGAGAAATCGAGTAATAACCTCTTGTGACACGATAACAAATAACCCAGGAATATTTCAAAGAGTGCGTGATAATATGCGAAGAAGCCCCTGTCCTTCCCTGTATTCTTGCAGGTGGAGGACACTTCCGGCAATTCATTTAGATTTTAATTGTTCTTTTTTTTAAATTTGATATTGAATGAATAAGTTGAGTCTCAGAAGACGAGTTATCGAAATAAGAGCAAATTTTCGGCATACTTATAGAGTATCTCTATCATTTTTTTCATTAAGCGAATAACATACAATTCAAATGATTCAAATTCATTAATTTTTCACTCGAAAACGGTTGTAGATACAAAAAAATCACAATTGTCAAAAAAGTTCTCGAATTGAACGAAAATGACGAAAATTGATTGTACGCTGATCATAGGCGTACTGCAAAAAAGTTTGAAAGGGCAAAAGAAGACATGGCTCTAGAAAAGAAAACACCTTGTAAATTGAAAATTGAGGACGTGTTATGATAGAGGCTGTGAAAAAAGTTCTCATTCCAAACTTGGGCTGAATATCCCAAAAACTGCAGGAGTTCTGAAGAACAAACCATTTTTTCCGGAAATTTCAACACCCAGTAGCTCTGTGACGAAGCTTTTGTGGACCTATGTTTATTTGAACTTTTTTCTTAAAATTGCACGTGGATTCAGCCTCTCAAGTCGTGACCTACTATTATGTAACGCCCTGTATAATAAAAAGAAAGATGAAAAAATTTTAATAAACTCCTTGCTGGCTCTGCTTCCTAAATCGATGGATGGAGATTGAAGTTTGAATTGAAATCATTTTTGGTAATATGCTCGTTCAGAACAATAAAGAATATTAGGCTGCATAATGTTCGACATGAGTGCATATAGTTTTTGATAGCAAACGTTTTGAACTTCAGTTGATGTATATAATTCAAATATCCAGTGAAAGTTGATTAAATTAGTCAATCAATTAATTCGATACAATATAAAATATATAAATAAAACATATGTTTAAGTTGAATTTCAGAAACTAATTATCTTTATGATGTATGCAATAGTAAATCTGGTTCTTTCACATTTTCGAATTTACGCGTTTTTGATTTCAACGATATGAATAATGTACTGAACAATTGCTATAGAGAGATTAGTGCTGAAAAGAATTTGAATGTTTGAGAGTGACTATAATTATGATATATTTTCGTAAATGAACTCTATTATTCAATACAAACACTTCAGAATCCATTGAATCTCCATGAAAGATGATGAATGCTGTGGCAGGCCGTCAGCATCAAATTTTTACAAAAAATTAGAGAAATGTTAACCACATCAGAAACTGTAAATCTAGAAGCAACGATTAGTCGGTTCGTAGAATAACGACGGTTAGATCATGCGAAACAGTAATTTAAAATATCGTCGTTCAAAAATACTTTGCCAAGTCCCATTTTTTGTTTGTGGTCTGTCCATTTCAGGCACTCCCATTTCGAAAACAGATTATCTTTTTCTTCTCTTAGTTCTCATTGTTTTGGTTTCTGAGACAATCATAGATCAAGTCATAGCATGGTTTCCGAAAATAAAATAATAGCAAGTTGCTACAGAATAATATTTGTGAAAATTGAAGTTAGAGAAGAGATTTTTTATGTCGGCAAGTGAATTATTTTTCGAAAAAAAACGAGAAATCATGCACATATAAAATTCTTGCTTGGCCATATTTCTTTTCCAAATTTCAAATGTTTTGTAAGAGTACTGAATGAAATCTATTTCTACGAAATCAGGACGTTCTCTGAAGTTAGCTATAACTGTTCAAAAGAGAACTTCAGATTTACTAAAAGCGATCATTTACTAAAAATATATTTCAGTTTCGTCAATAGGTTTTGGATAATATCAGAGCGCTTTCGACATATTTTCAGTCGATACTATTATAAATATAATTTTTCTGTTTCGTGTAAAGAATTTTAGGAAATCACCAATTAAGCTGGTTTCAATAGTTTGGACGAAATATAGAAAATAAAATGTCTCATATTGACTTTGATTTAAAAAATATTAACAGTTATATAGAATAGTTATATTTAGAGACATACAGAAACAATATGATATACAAACTTTTTTTAATAGACCGCCTAACATCATCAACACCAGCTTTGCACACTAGCAAAAAAATTAAAAATCAATAAGTACCAAACAAAATACATCAGCATACTTCAGTCTACTAGACCCTTGTCATCAGACAAACTGAACTTCTGAAAATTGAACGAAAAACTCAAGAAATGAAGAAAGAATTGAGCGTATTATCCAAAGTACCAATAAAGCAATATGCAGACGCAAGAAGGAAACCTATGAGAAATTATTCACACTAAATACTGCTTTCATAACATGGGATCCAAATCAGAAGAAACTGAGAGATATTATGAACTGCGCCACAGATATTTACAAGAAATAGTACGCAAACCCTATTTAATATACCTTCACAACTGAAGCAGCAATAGCAGGCTTTCAAAACATTAACGATTTGTAACCAGTAGATGAGAAGGAAGTATTCGAGCACATCGGAAACTCAGACTGGATAAGAGACCTATTCCTGGCAAGAATGAAGCTCTAAAAGCGGTCGCTACCTAACTTGCTCGAAGACCTATTTACTTGTTCAACAAGGTAATGATGACAGTTCAGGTACCGGTGCAGTCAAAAAAATCAAATATAGCTCTCCTAACTGGAAAATTGAGCCCCAAGTGAGTGTCTTCTCTCAAGTAATTATAAACTATATACGTCAATTCTATGAAGACGGCTGAGCCCCAATATCGATGACTACCTGCCTGTAGAACAAACAGGAATCAGTTCCGGATACTCTACAATGCATCATATATAAATACTATATGTATTGGAATGAAACAAAGAGTTCCCTTGACCACTATGCATTGAATTAATCGATTACGTGCTGTTTGGGAAGCGTATATATGTGTATATATATATTATATATATATATATATATATATATATATATATATATATATATATATATATATATATATATATATATATATATATATATATATATATATATTCTTTTGAAAAGAGAGGATTTACGAAAATTTAATTAAATAAAAATTATAATATGTAAAAGGAGTGAGACAACATGGCGATATCTCTCGCACGCTGCTAATTATGGTTAGGTAAGATCATATTTTCGACAATCTTAACTGACAGGTGAAAGGCACAAAAATAAATCAAGATCGATTTCCAAACCTCCGATTCGCGTAATACATTGTGTTATTCTCGAAAAAAAGTGAGGTGGAAAAAGAAGATACTGAAAAAGAAGGCCTTGAAATGAACGAGAATAAAACACTAACAAATTGTTATTTCTTCAATTTTGCCGAACCTCTCTCGCGTCGAGGAAAGCCAACTCTAATATCCAACACATCTTTGTTAGATAAGACCTACAGCTTTACATCTCCTCCGACATATGGACACTCAAGTGATTCTCTGAATCCGAAAAATCGCACCGACTTTGTGGGGATTGAACCCAGATAACTCTGGGATCTTTCATATCCTCTACTCTCTCGAGCCGGCAAATAGTCACATAAACGCTTTACACCTAAGCGAAAACGGTTATCATTCGAAAAAAGAATGGAGAAATATACTTTAAGCGGCTAATCAGCGTAAGCTGGAAAAATTTGTGGTCTCTGAAAGAAATTTTTGAAATGGGAATTTCCGCTTCACCTAATCAGAAGTGTCTTATATATCTGTTACTCTCCTACTCATATATACGGATAGAAAAAAAATATTAGTAGCATGGTAGCAATGGAAAGAAGTCTACTAAAAATTAGAAGAGAAAATAACACAAACGCGAAATTTGACCTAAGACAACACTATATAGAAAGTATCAAAATCCATCTATAGCTGTTTTCCCACATTCGTCACCTGCTATCATTTTATATATTCTATTCATCTCTTACTACAGCACCAATTTTCTTTACAGATTCATTCAACAGTAATATGTATTAAAACGCATGTAATGATATTTAAAATTATTTAAGATTGGAAGTAAACAGGCTTCAATATTATTATTATCAACGTTTATATTTTGTATCAGCATATATATTTTTATTGACTTCATCTCCAATACGATCAGATTTAAGTAACGGAATTTTACTTCGCGAAGAAACGATTCAGAAATATTCAAATTTTTCGTATTTTATCGGAAATATCAACCGATTTATTGCTCAGTAATTCAATTCAGTTTCATTTCATGAAATTCCTTGGTTGTTTGATACGACTATCGTATATTCACCAAAGTTAGTACTGTTTCATAGGGCAATTCTGCGGTTTATAACATTTATTTGAGCTTAATTATAGTAATATCTTTTTATGGTCATGGTCCTTAATCTGTTGTTTCATTATTTGAACAGTCTCGAATAGAAGACTGCGAAAAGAATGAAAGGAATAATTTCTTTTGTAGCTGAAATCCGATGAATAATTTCAATGAGGTTATGGATTTTTTTGACTTCATTTTAAAATTGAATATAAAATTTCGAATTTTGTTATAAAACTTACTGCAACTAATATGGGCTCAATCATTATACTCTCAAGATATATTCGACTTACAATTATTTTGGGCACAACTTCGAAATTACGTTTTTTCCTATAGAGAGTGATACATTTCATCAACCTACTTGAGTAATTTTCGGACCGGAAAAATAAGCTGTCATAAACATTCAAAGAGTCATGAATCTGAGAGACAGTTTTATTATTTTACGACAGTTTTGTCCAGAGCCAAATTTGTGAAAAGGAAAAAGTCACACCTAGTCTAATCTGAAGTATTGGGTGTAGGATACATATATTCAAGTTCATGCCATTTCGTCGATCGAGTTGATAAATCAACAGATTTTTGCATGCTAATCTTTGCTGTCCTGCTTTCAGTTTATCCGTTAAACGAAAATCACGTGGATTGTGTATATGCTTCATCGAAAACAGAGTTTAAGCAACAAATTCAAGTTTTGTTTCACAAATTATGGTGAAATTTTTTCAATGCCGCACTTCACGTATACTACATAAAATAATATTTATTCATTTCGTCAACGGGAAATCCCTTAAAAATACCTACACACGATTCAACTTTGGTAAATTTTTGAAACAAAATTATAAAGTAAAACTGAGCTAAAACATTTTACAATGCATTGATTCTCTCGCAAACTCATTGACTGAAAAATAGATCCATCTTCATGAACTTGTTCCATGTACCATAATTCTATCACATTCCAAATTCAGCACATAATTAGTGCGACAGTTGTTTATAAAAAATATTTGATCACTATGCGTTTCTCTGCTTGGAACATGACAACAGATTCAATTCAAAACAGCAGGAGATTCCAACCAATTATTTGAACATATGTACGAAAAAATCAAGTCACATACGATGCGGCGTTTCGCTAGGTTCTTTAGATCAAGTTTAGAATGCATGAGTCAAACGGAAAAGTTTTTACTGGAAGAGGACGTTTAATATGATACATTCGTTACGAATTTGCACAGAAATTTTTCGATAAACTAGGAGTCTTAATATGGTGACTATATTAAAGAGCCGTACTCTAATATTGGTCTAAAAAGAGCTACTCATGAAATGATTATGGTAATGTTTGAACTCAACTTGATGATCAAGATAAACAGCAAGATCGAGTTCAGTCCTTTGGACTGTTATTAATTCAATATATCTGAATTATAGGATCAGTATTGGTATTGATTTGTGAAGTGCTCCAAAACCCATCTCACGACTTCAGCCAAGTCCAGTTGTAGTTTTAATGTATCAGATTCGCAGGTAATTGATTTAAAGATCTCAAATCATCGGCATAAAGTAAAAATCTTGATAATTTGACAACTGATATATATGCTTATATATATATAAATAAGCATTCATTGTAAATACATTTATTCGAATTTTGTAGATCCTCTCTTTTCAAAAGAATATATATATATATATATATATATATATATATATATATATCTATTAACAATGAATGCCTATATCTATAATTTTGGTGTGTGTCAGAAAAAACACAAGTGTGAGCTCAGGAAATGTAACAGGGGAACCATACTCTCTTGTATATGATTCAATTAACGATAGAAAAAACTTGTTTCCCTATCGCTATTGTACTAGCAATAGCTTGTCTGTTTTTGTTATGTTAGTGTCTTGTTTACATAAAGAGTTGCAAAGATTTTTCAGCTTTGCCCCTTACTTCTATCTTGCACCCCATGATTTCTAGACGAAGACAAGAATTGAAGGGGGTTCGGGACAGGAATCTGTAACAGTGAAAAAAAAAACCAGCAGAAAAATATTTCAAAAATCATAGGTCTCATATGCCTGAACAAATCTAAGAAACGATTTTACATAGCAAGCAAGGGCATAAAAAGGACTAAGAAGATAATCAAAAAGTACATAACCTGCGATATTTCTTCTTTCGCGGAGATGTTCTTCCGTTCTAAGTGATGCCAATTATGACCTATATATGTTCTTGAATCATTATGGACCCAACAATTTGGGTTGACATCGCCCATATATTATTTCTTCGTGGATCTTGTTTATTTTAAAGAAAAATTTGCGAAAAAATTTTGTATAGTGGAACTAAAGGAATTCTGAGTGGCTCCCTTGCAGGAAACCAGATGTAAAGTTAATTTTTTTTATATTTGAAGAAATTTTTCATCTTCATAGATTGAATTCTTCCTCTGTATAGATGCGCAACCATTGGAGGATTCTTCCCATGAATCTTGTTGCTTCAGTAGCTGATTCTAATATCTTGAAACTCATTTGAATTTGGCAGGCTTTTACTTGGTAAAATTCCATTATCAATAATAAAAAACAAGTACTGTGTTTTAAGGAATTTTACTTAATAATTGCGATTCGTAACGCGTTTCACTACTCCGTAGCTTCTTCAGACGAATGAATATACAGAAAAATATAAATGAGAATATAACTATGAATGTTCTTGAGTAATTATAAGCTCATTGGGTTGCTTCTCCTTAAGGAGTTATTTATGACAGGTATATCCGTTTAGGTTCCGATATTCTAATATTAAAATTTCTTTGTGTTCTACCAATGTGTAAATTATCACAGTCATCGCAATTCAATCGATAAACACCTGATTTATTGTTTTCACCTGGTTTGGTTTTATTATTTTTATATATTTGCCTAAATTATTATTAGTTTGGAAAGCTATGTTGAAATTATTGCTACTTAAGAATGATTTCAGTTTCTCTCCAACGTAGGTTAAGGTGTTGAATTTTTGTTTCAACGTAGGTTAAGGTGTTGAATTTTGTTTCAATTTATCGACAGGGTAAACTTCATTCAATGCGATTCTACTTTGTTTTTTATTTAAAATATTATTTATTAGTTTGGGATTGTAACCATTATTTTTGGCTATTTGTTTAATCAAATTTAGTTCTTTGTTGAAATTTTCTGGTGATAACGGGATTTTAATCAATCTATAAATAAAACTATTGAATGCTGACATTTCATGTTGATACGGATGACTCGACGAGTTATGTATTATAATATCTGTATGTGACGGCTTATGGTAAATTGCGAAAACATGTTTTCATTTTCATTCGAAATTGTTACGTCTAAGAAATTTATCGAATTATTGCTTTCTATTTCGGTTGTGAATGCAATTTTTAGATGTAATGAATTTATATGATTTTCGAAAATTTTTAACTGTCTATCTGTTACTGTGAAGCAAATAATGGTATCGTCTACATAGCGATACCAGTAAAAACAATATTTACTTAGTGGATGATTATAAATTAATTTCTCTATGTCAATAATTTCAACATAGCTTTCCAAACTAATAATAATTTAGGCAAATATATAAAAAATAATGAAACCAAACCAGGTAAAAACAATAAATCAGGAGTGTATCTATATTGCCAATATATAACTGAGTGAATAGTAATAAAATTTGGTTAACATATTAGGGGAGTATCCGCAAGTAAAGGATCTATTGAATAATTTACATGACCGGGCGGCAAATGACGCAGTAACGAAGAAATAAAAGTGAAATACCATCCATGACTTTCATTATGTTATGGTGGTGATATATTTAGGATTATAGTTCATTATTGGCTGATGTCTCAGTTGTTCTTAAAGTTACCTAAAATGAGTTCTTCAGACCATAGGCACACGTATTCTTAGTAAAAAATTTGAAACAAAGTTTCGACTCTGAAGTTTTCGAGTTATAATTCTTTTCTTCGATTATGAACAATAAGTTATTTTACTTTTCCTGAATGCAGTATTTCTCTTAGTTTTCGAAACTACACATCACATATTGGCAATTTATGTTCTCACTATTCTTCTTCAGGATAACCTAAAACTGTCTTATTTTCTTTCATTCGGTCCATGTGCCATTAATGACTCATGTTTTATGGCTGAAAACCACCAAAATTTAAGTTCTTTCCAAATCTATGGTTATTTTTATGGTTTGATATATCTTTGACCAGTAACTATTTTTTTTATAAATCTATGATATGTACTACATAATGCAATGTCTGTTGAAAATTAGTTTCTCTGAAATTTGAAATTTCCTTCGTGGGGTAACTAAGTAACATCAATATGAGTCTACATGGTCAATATGCCAATATTTTATTGAAAATGCCTACAAAAAGAATAATGGTAAATAAGTGTAATGTAATAAAATCAATAACATTTAAAAATCCTCAGGAATTACACAATTCTGTTTCATCTGTTCTAATTGTGCCTGGTTCTCTTGAAGAGTAAATCTGAAATATTTTTTCAAAGTTGATGAGACTAGTGGCGCCAAGTCAGGGGAACGAGGTGGCCATCTCACTGGACCTCTTATCCATATCTACCTCGAAAAAGTTAAATCGATCAGTTCTGGTAAGGTCTTCCCCGGTTCCTATGCCTTCTATAAAAGGGTCTGGCTATTTCTGGACTTTTTAAGTAAAAGTTGCTGAAATTCAGTCGGAAAATAGGATCCTTGGCCGCATGTTGCTTCCCTCCAGGATACCGAGAGCACGACGTCCCGAATTTTCAGTTTCTACCTCTTCTTTCCCGATGAGAATGAAGAATTTGGTCTTCCACTAGCTTCCACTATATTTATTTATGCTTCGTATTTATTTTTTATCTCATATTTAATATTTCTTGGTGCTCAACAATCCACTATTGATAATATTTCTTTGGAAAAAAGTTTTATCAGGCTGGCGCCTTTCAATGAACTGAATCAAACATATTTTTGCTGTTGCACATGCGTCATTTTGTGAGTAACATTCTATCAAGTCGAATTTTCGTAAAAGTGATATTTGATCGGAATATCGAAATAACCTTACACTCAGTTGTGCAAATTATCGAATAAAGTAACTTTCAATGTGCAACGAACGTTCAATATTAATATTTAAAAAGAAATGATATACATTGAAAGTGAAATCGCATGCAATTGTTAATCTGTGCACTGCCACAGATATATACTATGGTCTGACTTTAATCACACAATAAAAACAACTATGGTCTTGGACAAGACTTAAGGTTTACAGTTAGAAGACCACATGAATCATCGCCGTGGATGGACATGCAACGACTCAATGAAGTTCAGATAATATCAGGTTTTTCAAACGAGAGGAGACATGTATCTCGTCGAAAATTCTTCATTGCACATTACGGGGCTTCATACCAGGAAATGTCAGTAGAATATCATGAGCATTTATTTGTAACTTTTATAATTAACGAGATATTCGCGAACCAAGTAATTGCAAAAATTCTAAAAATATTGAATAACTCGAAAACATAGGGAAATATTCGCATAATGTATGCACCACTCAATTGGTTTCTGAAAAAGGGATCGCTTCTCTACCGTAGGGTTGAACAGAATATTGAAATATTTTCGAATATATATTTAAACAAATCAGTAAGGCTTATGACGAGCTGAAATAGTAGAAAAATATGTTGAAAAATCTATCAAACGCCTTGAAAAGTAGATACTGAACTATCAAAAACTATCCAAAACATAATTGTATTTTATAAAGTATAACCAATTAGGTTATATTGCAATATATTGCAGTGGAAGACCGTCATTGAAATGCTTCAGTTATTTACCTCAATGATATCTAAATTCTATGGTATTTTAAATGTCTAAACTATGAAACTCGCTACTGGCGGAAGTGTTATTCTCAAATGTCAGTCATATGTAAGTCGAGTTTTTTTCAAGTCTATCGCTTTCAGTTGACATAAGTATTTGCGATACCATTATAAGAATAAATAAATATATTTAAGTCAAAACAATTATTCATGTAACTAATGGTGTTTCATGAAATTATTCATTTTCTTTTAAATTGTATGCAATGGTTTTATTAGTAACTAGGAACTCTGTTTTAGGATTATATATATATATATATATATATATATATATATATATATATATATATATATATATATATATATATCTAAAATAATCTGACATATATTTGACATATATATATATATATATATATATATATATATATATATATATATATATATATATATATATATATATATATATATATATATATATATATATATATATATATATATATATATATATATATATATATATATATATATATATATATATATATATATATATATATATATATATATATATATATATATATATATATATATATATATATCCTAAAACAGAGTTCCTAGTTACTAATAAAACCATTGCATACAATAAAAAAAATATATATATATATATATACGTTGGTTTGGATTTTCCCGTGAGTGTCAGAATATGCCACAAAAAACTATATAAACGGCTATATATTTTGCTCGCGACGAATTAGATGTAGGAAGTTACCCACAACTGCGAGAGATTGTCGACTTGACTATTTCGTTACATCATCACCTCAAATCCTACGCATATTCCTTGAAAATAGTAATTTTAAATATTCTTATTGTCATGAAATTATCTTAATTCAAATTATCTCAGGCGTATACGAAGACTACGACAAAATATTCAATTTAAAATTAAAGTAAAATAAAATATGGAATCAATGCTCCGGAGCTATATAATTCTCCTTCAGCTGCGACATTATAGAATATTCAATTCCATTGCAATTCCGATTGGCGTGATATTTCAGGCTTTTCAATACCCAGTGAGAAAATATTTTAACTCCTCTCTGAGGCTAGATGAGATTATGGATTCCCACTGAATATAACTCTGCTTATTCAAAGATAATTTTATTGGCAATGGCTATTCTATAGGGGATGGTTTCGAGTCACCTCGTTGCGTTGAGATATAATTCGATTATCAATTGCTATTAGTTAGCGAATACTATTCGAAATTTTCGATTTTTAGATAAACGGAAGTAGAGAATTCGAAAATATCACAGAAAATAATCATTCTTCAAGTGCCTTGTTTTCATTATTAGAATATCAGAACTTGATATAATTAATAACTCAACCTGACCTTTTATGTGAATAAGAGAACAATTGCATTACTCATTTTCATTTAAAATGAGGTTGATTAAGGGTTAATTGATTATTCTTCTTTTCTTTTATTTATATGGCAACTCTGAATCCCTGATAGATATGTTAGAGATCACCTCCTGCTTCGCATCGTAGTCTAATCAATATATCAATGTGCAATTTCGCAAAAATATCATTATATAATCAGAAAACAATGAGATATATGGTCGGACGAAAGACGATGGCTTATTTCCTAAGATATAAATTCCACAGAATTGATAAGGACGATTTTTTGCTAATTAGAAACAGAAGCCTCACAGAAAAATATTGAATTCAAAGGATAAAGTTATTAAAACATTTGTCGACTCAATTTTTTTGATTTTGATCCATGCAACACTTTCGAGCTATATTAAAAGACTAGCAGTAATTTGCCAATTTGAGTTCTTCAGTTTTTTCGTGAAAGATGACATTTCTCAATATGTAATTTGCTTTGAATCAAACTCGCGAAAACGTTTCCCCGAAAGTGGAATATAATGAAATGTATTCGACGTATTGCGAATTTTTGTTTTAAAAAATGGGTAGAACATAGTTTTTTGTCGTAGAGATGTGTAATAGATTAAGATAAAGATAATTGTAATGGTTTAAATGATGTTATTTTTCCGAAAATGATTTGTTCTAGAGGCACTACCGTTCCGCATAGCTGTAGTGTATTTTTCACGAAAAAAATAAGTAATTCACAATGTTCTTTATTCACCGGTATTCGTTCTGTTCGCAGACTGCGCCTCAATTGTCCAAGGCATTGGAGCTGGTATTTATGATCAATGTGTTTCAAAGAACAGTATTTTGTCTTGGCTGGCTTATCACCGTTTTTCTAGCTGAAATATTCGGCATTGACGATTGTACTAAGCATCTACTAGCGGAGACTCTTACAAGTAGGTCAATAAAAATTGATATGGATAGCCAAGCTGCACTGAAGTAAGTGGCATCCGATAACAGCACGTTATTTATAATAAAGGACTGTAGTTCAACTCTTTCCAAAGTGGGAGAAAAATATATGCTTCATGTGATGAGCTCCATGCCAATTCAGGCAATGAGAAAGCGGACTCATTGTCGGTCCAAGGGGCTGCCTTGGCATGAATTTGACATGGCCTAGGTGAGGAATTCCGTTGAAGATCGCAATGTTGAGAAATTTACCGTTAGGTGGACCTGGAGATACTGGAGCACTGACTGAGCCATACAGGTCGGCTCATCTTAGTTTCTCCCGAAGAACTCTATGTGCAAGGAAGAGGGAGAGTAAGTAAAACACGTCAGATGCGAATGCCCAGTTAGGGACACAATCAGATTCGTGGAACTTGGATTTTCCAAGCTGGATCTTACTAACTCACTTACTAACTACTACTTTCACTCACTAAGCTTTTAACCTATACCAGAAATATGGAGTTTGCAGGTGAAGTTAGGTAAGGTTAGATTTGTATATTCGTTGATCAATGAATAGTTCTTCCTGACAAGAGCTAGTTTTCAAATCAGCCCCCAAGAGTCACAATAGTGCAATTAAGCAGGATGCCGAGAAACGAAGCGGCAGACGGCAGTACATCGGGGTACCCCAACGATTCTAGAAAAAAGTATCTTGTACATACATACGAAAGTCCCCCTCTATGGACCAAGACGGCGAACCCGCTACAAGCCTTTGAGAAAATCAACGAACAATAACAAACAGATGTGAGAAGGTTATAGATTCCAACACTTGTAGAACATTTTCCTGGAAAAGACGCATCAAGCACCAAAACCAACAGGACAATTTCGCTCATTTGGACTCATGATGTGATTCATGGACCGGCGAAAGATGTTCTACAAGTGTTGGAATTTCGAACGTTCTGACATCTGTTTGTTATATATATATATATATATATATATATATATATATATATATATATATATATATATATATATATATATATATATATATATATATATATTACATATACTTCATACGCTTCAAATAGGTTATATATATATATATATATATATATATATATATATATATATATATATATATATATACACCGTTAATTAAATTTCACCTCCAAACCCTATCTTTCTCATGAAGGTTAGGTTAGGTTAAGTTGAAAGCTTAGTGAGTGAAAGTAGAGTGTTTCAGTTTGAAAAATCCTGAACAATGAAAACAAACCCCAACATTTCGTATTAGACGTATTTTTTTGAATCTACCCCTTCCTCGTTCAAAGAGTTCTTGATTATGCCTTACCTATGAATTTACTATTTCTGAGAAAAGACCCCGTTAATTTTGTATCTAAAACTCTCAGGGAGAAACTACGACAAGCCATTTTGTGAGGCTCAGTCAGTACTCCCGTACCTTCTGGTCGACCTAACGGTAAAATCTCCAGTCTTGCGGTCTCCAACGAAATTCCGTTCCTAGTCTCCCTTCAAGTTAATGCAAAGGCAGTCCCTTGTCCAGAATGTGGATAATGAGTCCACATTCTCATTGCTTTAGTGGCCAAGGAACACATCACATGAAGCCTATATTTTTCTCATTCTGGAAAAGTTGAACAACAGTTCTGCACTATGAATAACGTGCTGCTGCCGAATACAAAAACATCAGTGAAACTTGGCTATCCATATTGGTTGTAAGAATCTCCGAAAGTAGATGGATTGCACAATCGTCAATGGCAGAAAATTTAACTTTAAAAGCAGTGACAAGCCCACCAAGACAAACAAACTCTTCCTTAGCAACACCTCGATCATACACAACAGCTCCAATAACTTGGACAACTGAGGAACCGATTGCAAGCAGAGAAAATACTGGTGGGTTAACATCATTGTGAATCGCTTATTTTTTACGTGAAAAGTACAATACGGCTATGTGGAATGAAAGTGCCTCCAGAGCAAATAACAGTTCTTCGAAAAAAACTGTGTCATAGTTTGGTTTCGGGAGATAAAATTTGTTATAAGTCGAATACATATCATTATATTTCAATTTCGAGAAAACAAACGTTTTCGCGAGTAGCATTTCGAGCAGATTACATAATGAGAGTTGTGATTTCCTAAAAAAAAGCTGAAGAATTTATATTGGCAAGTTACTACAATTCTTTCAATATAATTCGAAAGTAGCATTTTCAATATTCAATATTTTTCTCTGCGAGCTTCTGTTTCTTATCGGCAAAAATCGTCCTCATCAATTGTGAGGATTTTATAGCCTAGAAGAGATATAAACTATCCTCTCTTGTCCGAGCATATATCTCATTGTTTTTTCATTATATGGTGATATTTTTGGGAAATTGCACATTGATATATTAATGAGACTTTGATGCGAAGCGGAAAGGGATCTCTAACATATCTATCAGGGACTTGAGTTGCTAATAATGAAAACAACAAGGATTTTAAAGGGTGATTATTTACTGTGACATTGTCAAATTCTCGTTTATCTAAAAATCGAAAATTTGAGCAACATTCGCTAACGAATAGCAATTGATAATCGACTTGTATCTCAATGCATCGAGGTGACTCAAAAACACCCGCTAAAAAATTGCCATTACCAATCAAATAGTATTTGAATAAGGCGACGTCAATTCAGTGGGAAACCTTCATCCCATCTAGCCTTAGAGAGGAGTTAAAATATTTTCGATGGGTGTTGGAAAGCCTGAAATATTACGCCAATCGGAATTACAATGGAATTGAACGTTTTATAATGTCGCAGCTGAAGAGAATTATATAGCTCCGGAGCATTGATTCCCTATTTTATTTTACTTTAATTTTGAATTGAATGTGTTGTCGAAGCCTTCGTGTACGCTTAAGATAATGTGAATTAATATAATTTCAAGAAATTAAAATTGTTTAAAACCCCTTCTTCAATTATTCTATTCAGAGTTCCTAGAGAAAAAATGGAACCCTTACAATATAATTTCCTAGTGCGTCTGTCTACCTGAAAAGATTATTTTTCAAGAAGAGTCGTAGAATTTGAGGTGATGATGTAACGAATTAGTCAAGTGGACAATCTCTTGCAGTTGTGTGCAACTTCAAAAATCGAATTCGTAGTGAGCAAAATATACAGCCGGTTGTATTTACTTTTCTCTAATATAAACATGAAACGGGGCGAGAGTCTTATATATAGCACGGATTTAGAAAAACAACCATCAAAAACTGTAAACTTATTCGATCATTCGTGTAAACATACCAAGTTGATACCGAACACCGATACCGAAACAACGCCCGGTACATAACGTTCATTCGTGTTGCATTTTGCAGCAGCATATTTCGACATTGGTGAGGAAAGCTAAACCTACAAGCTTCTTCACGTTGGATTGTTTTGTAGCACAGATCCATATAAATATCTAAAGACTACAAATTTGTAGGTACATCGCACAAGAATAAATGGGTATTGAAGTACTGTTGTCCCATTTTCGATGAATGATTTTTCGAAAAATGACTTCCAAACACTCGGTTCTAAATTCTTGAGGAGAATTCATTAGTTAAAAGAGTTTGCAATTATCTTCTTTCTTTTTTTAGTAATTAGGGATTCTCGATTTTTCTAGATTTCGGCATATGACAATTTCTCGATTGCTATCAAAGATGAATATTATGTTGACATTCTGATGCCACTTTTTTACTTAAAAAGCAAGAACGTATTCAGAATTTTTTCTGTTGAATGGTTTTTGAATCTTTATAAATATATTTGTCTTTTTGAATGTTTACCGTTGGTGGATTAGGAAAAAATAAGAAGAATATTCTGCTCTTGACACATCTGAAAAACTTCAACATAACTGTGAATTTTTCCAGATATTGAAATTCTATGAACATTTGTGTTTTCTGTTAGTGTTCTGGTGCAAATTTACACAAAAGTGTTCACAGTTTTATGCTCACGCATATTTCTGGTTATCTCTCATAATCTCCTGGCTCTAGAAACTGAAATTTTCGCATCTCCTACTATTGAAATTTGCTTTTCTGAGGATTTGCTAACCTCAGATTTTGCTATTGCACTCTCTGCTACAATTTGTGTACATAAAATTGAGGAATTCGGAGAACATTACCAAAAATTTTATTATCTTGCTTACAGTAATTTTTTTCTCTTTGTGCTTTTGAAGAACCGATGTTGATGAGATTGTAATTCAATCTTTTGACCAAAGACATGTGAGATGGCCTTGTGTATCCATAGATTTGATTTCATTTGAGAATTTTTGTGTAAATTTGCACCATCATACAGAATAAAGACACAGAACGCTCGATGAATTTTCATTTCTGGAAAAATTCACATATTTGAGGAAACTTATATTTATGTTTCATACTTTTGGAAGAAAAAAATTCCCTTTTTATTTAATCGAAATTCACCTATTGCTTATATTCAAGAAACACAATCATATATTATATTCAATGAAAATGAAAAAGTGCCCATAGTATGTTAAAATAGTTTCACATCACTTTCATATCAGCCGAAATATTGGAATATGACGAAATCCCGGAAAGTTAAGAATTCCAGAATAGCCTGCAAAGAAAAGTATATCGCTCCAATCTATTTTCATCAATGAATGCCCGTCAAAAAACAAGTATGGAGACGGGCGAGCCAAATTTTCCTATTTGCATCAAATCAAAGAATGGAAAACTCTCATTCTTTAAACAAGTGCAAATGTGGTCATATACAAAAAAACGTGTGTTGTATTTTATATTTGATAAAAAATGGTGTGCACATGTGTAAATGAAAAGTTTTATCAATGGTCCCAGAATTCGGTTGTGTATTTGAATAGCTACCGACTGTTATCTCCTATGAATTCCTAATTTTCACCAAATCAACCAAATTGTCATCAATAACTAATGCAATTCGAACATAAAAATCGCAAACGACAATTTCGATACGCCTGAGTGATAATAAGAAAATTCCAAATTCATAGACGAATTTTAATGACAATTTCTTGATTCAATGGAATTTCTCCAAAATGGTGATTTTCCACTTGAAATTAAATATATTCTGCAAAAATAGAGATAAACGCATGAAACAAGAAAGGCGTTACTGTAGAAAGATGTGTCTTGACAGACCATGATATTGTACGTTTCAACTCGGACCACGAAATTCCACAGGGTGTTACGAATTTTTGACAAAAAAAACACTTTTAGTTTTGCCCCCGTATAAATTTTTTCTCAATTTTTTTTGTTTTCTCTTATAATGTCAACAAAGCAGAAGAGTTGATCTATAACTTGCCGAAAAAATCATCTAAATCGGTTGAGAATTAGGAAAAATATCGGACTTCGAATTTGGTTAAATTTTCGAGTGTTCCGCTAATTTTGCCTCCGAGTGTACAATGGGGCTAAAAGATCACGAATAGTTAGAGGAGATCGCGAGAATATTTCGCGAACGAAGTACCTGATAGTCTTATGTCTGATATATTTCGATAGCATCTGAGAGAAAAAATCAACAAACGAAAAGAACTGCTAGTCCTTCGTGAAATAGAATTACTTTTACTTCTTCCTACGTTTTCCTATCTTTTCATCAAAACGCAATTTCAATCAGTATATTGATTTACATTCCCTGCCATGAAAAGAGGTTTAAAAGTCCAGCAAGCTGCACCGAATGGCACCGTTAGCTGCCACATTAACCATTGCGTTGGTTATATATGATATCTGACAAATACTTCAATTAAGACTGCAACTAAATGTAGTTATCAACTTCGAATACGAACATAAAGACTATACTATGTTGTAGTGCAGAATCCCAATTATTCCTCTCCTGACAACTTCCTTCATCTTTGCCACCCGGGTTGGAAGAAATTCTCCCTAATTCATGTATGCAAATATAATGTTCCTTCACAGAGAAGCACAACCTACTTTCGCTCCACATTGTATTGAAACTGGCCATTATTTTCCACCTATAGATCAACGTCAGATTGTTCACAGAATACTTCAGGAACGAAAGTTAGATTTCTTGGAATCCATTGAAATTTTCGAATTGCCACAAATTCCCCATAGAGAAAATCTTCTGAACGATCAGTATGGCCCAGCTTATTCGACCCTATTTGATATCTTTTAATAATACTTGCTTGCATCATAACTAGTTAATCACCTCTTGTTTGCACCGTTATTAATTTTTTTGTCTACCTGTTTAAATATGTATGTATTTTCAACTTAAGTTCAATACTTGATGTCTGCTGAATATGGTCGAGAGATCGAAATTGCAATCCTGATTTTCAATGAATTTCTTCTGATTTTAAAATACAAAGTTTATTTGCTTATTATCAAATGCTACGTAACTCTGCTCTTGCGTCCACTTGTTTGCTGCAAACAACCCACAAAAAATTTCAAGTCCGATTCCTTGCGACCTTATTCTCAATGTTCTTATTTCGGGGGCTGAAATCCATTTAACTGTTACAATGCTTCGATGGCAGTTCGCATTTCGGTCAGTATTTCAATATTCACACTGTCTCGATTTTCAAGAATATCTGTCTGGAAAATATTGCAGTTAACATAAAAATCCACTGATCTATGAAGTAGTTAACATAATAATCCACTGATCTACGAAGCAATTAACATAAAAATCCACTGATCTACGAAGCATGAAGCCTAAGGCTGCCCCTATTCTGCACTCTAGTTCAAGGCCGCACGTGTACTAGTCCTACGAACTGTATTTGTTTCTTGGTTCTTTTCTGGAGGTTTGTAGCGCAAATGCACATCGAAGCTGAGTGTTAGCCTGGTTTTCTGTACCTTTTGGTGTCCTATTATTTATTTATAAAATCGTCACCGTTGAATTTCCTGAGCATGTGAAACTCTCATGCTTGTCTGGCAGTCTTCCTTTCATGAATGATGAATCAATAAGATAGTTTTTAGTGACTCAATAATTTTACATTTTGTTAATGAGTCCAGGTAACGTGCATGTAATGTGCAAAGAGGAGCACTTATATGTGGTAGTCTTAGCATTAAATTACCAATTTTTGAAGTTTTACAATTCAGGTATTGATTATGGAATATACCAACATGTTTGGAAGAATGATCAGAAGTCTCAATTTCCGTGATTGATTGACTATCTACTAGTAGTCGGACTCGCACTCATTGAATATCTTTTATCAACAAGAAAGCCGGAATTCATATCGTATATGTAATCGTTTCTATGAATCATTTTTCGGATTCTGGGAATCGCTTGAGTGTCCATATTTCGGAGGAGATGTAAAGCTAACGGTCCTGTCTAACAGAGATGTGTTGGACACTGAAGATCCCTTCCCTCGACACGAGAGGGGTTCGGCAAAATTCCCAGGTTACTGAGGTGATAGAATTCCCGGCGCGTCATTGACCGAAAGGTGGAAATAGATCTCGTTAAAGGAATAACAAAAAAATATTCATGAGAAGAAATGTTCATAGGCGCCTTTGAAACAAAGTGATAGGTGGTCTCTTAACATGTGAAAGGTGTTCAACTCATCAAAGATTCTATTAGTATTTTGTTTGAATACAATGAATAAGAGCTATGAAAAAATGTGTATTGCGTAATGCCATAAAGATAGTCACCATAGTAAGTAATACAGGTATAAACTTGGGATTTCACTCCTTGATATGTTAACTAAAGCAAAACAAACGGTTGCCCCGATTTTGAAATCCATAATGGCGAACGTGCGTGACATTATACAAATGCGATCCAGCCGAACATAAACAAAACAACTTTCAAACGCTTCACTATGTATGAAGCAATTATTGCATCTAGTACATCTGAAGGGTCTAATATAATTTTCAATGTAAATACAAGTCCCAGCACCCATAGCTACGTTTCTGTTTTAACGTAAGGTATAATCGTAATTGTTTTGATTACGCGGTAATCGGCTGGTGTGTAATTTGTGAATTGTCGTGCGCGTAATCCTAAAATTTCATTAATTGAAACGATAATATGCTGATGACGAACAACAAGAGGTTTCATTTTCCAGACCACCTGAGGATTATGACCATGGAAAAGGTACCCTGTAGCAATCTATCATTATGGTGTGCCCATAAGATGTACTTTTCTTCAATTTATTGAGGGTCTTTATGGTCATTTGATTCGAGGCCACCCATAAATTCGTTTTAAAGGCTACTATGCACTTGTACCCTTTGTAAATATCTTTCATGGGAATAATCACATACCCGGTCATATTACCAGCTCTCGGACAATATGTAGTACAGACGGAAGTCCAGAGACGAAAAACCAAACGTCATTGTAGACTAAAGTTTTTATTCCAACGAAAAATCTTCTCCTTTCACAATATAAATGCAAAACTGCTCAGTTTATCGATACGCTGCAAAATAATAACACACAGCCAGTATTTGAGAGAAATGGGAACCGAGGAAATATTGGACCTCGTCAAAAGGAATCACTCCATGATGTTCATATAAAGAGTATTAAACCCGTCATAGCGTAGCCATTTCGTATTTTCGATTTGTTTCCTGGTCGCTGTAACGGATCTCATGTATTAAAAAACAAATTTATATCGGACTACGTGGGTCTCGCTAGCCATATTGTGAACTCTCATATTTCAAAAATGATTTGGGAAACAGGAACTATAGAAACCTCTTGATTTAGGTGCGTTATATTGGACCCTCCCTCACCGAATTTCACGCTTGAATGGGCCGGGAGTTATTTATATTATGCAACTTATTTCTTTGCTTGTTGGATGGAGAGTACCCACCTCTTTTATGAAATTTTAGTATGCTTTCCGTCGACGAACTGTACATCTGAGGAATCTATATTATACAGGCATATGTTAAGAGAAATCTAAGGACTGGGACGAAATGGCGTAATATGTTTTTGTCTTCTCGGTTATATAATGAAATAAAAAGAGCAAGATTGATTCCATTCTCAACATAGATGCTTAAAAATTGTTGTTCGAGCTTAAAGTGTTCAATGTGAACTGACAATTTGCTAATCAAAATCGATATATCTTGAATTCCCCAATACTAGAGATTTTTATAATTATTCATTATCCTGAACTTGTGCACTATCTCAGCTTTTAGTTGGATATAATTAACCTTTCCCAGATTCAGCAATCAAAGGGAATTGGCTCGATTACAATATACTTGACTTAATTTTTTTACTATCCTACATGTATTGAGAATTACAGCGTCTTGCATTTCTGCATAAGTATTCTTATGAAATTCTAATTTGTTAACGCTATCATGCAAACTTTTGGGTATTAACCCAGTAGAAGAAATGATGACAGGGACCATATCTATTTTATCGAGGTGCCACATCTGTTTGATCTCAATAGCAAGGTCTGTATATTTGGACTTTTTCTCCTGGAACATGTTCAGCACGTCGTCTTTATTCGCTATGGCCACGTCCACCAGCATTGCTGTTCTAGATCTCTTATCATACACCACTTTGTCGGGCTTATTATTCGTCACCATTCTGTCAGTGATTACAGGCCTATCGTAGTATAATCTGAATCATTTTCCAATAGGGGCACAAGTTGATACTTGTTATATGGCTGCAAGGCATTCAAAAGTCCATACTTGTGTGCATGTTTCTGATGAATAATGTTGCACACTTGATTATGCCTGTGAAGATAGTCTGTACTGGTCAGTTGTTTGCAGCCGGACATAATATACTGTATATTCTCCGATCTTATATGGAGTTTTCTGCACTTATCTGTTTTTTATGTTCCGTCCTTAATTATGAACTTAATTATTAATGCACTATCTCAGTTTTTAGCTGGATATAATTTACCTTTCACAGATTCAGGAATCAAAGGGAATAGGCTCGATTACAATATAATAGACATAAATTTTCTTACTATCCTACATGTATTGAAAATTACAGCTACTTGATTTTCTATATAAGCATTCTTATGCAATTCTAATTTCTTAAGACTATCATGCACTCTTTTGGGTATTATTTCATTCGAATAAATGATGGCAGGAACGAGGTGCCACATCGGCTTGATATCAACAGCAAGGTCTGTGTATTTGAACTTTTTCTCCAGGAACTTGTTCAGCACTTGTTTTTATTCGGTATGGCGGTATCCACCAGCATTGCTGCTCTGGCTCTCTTATCAAACACAACTATGTCCGGCTTATTATTCGTCATCATTCTGTCAGTGATAACAGACCTATCGTAGTATAATCTGATAGAGTCATTTTCCGATACGGGCGCCAATTGATACTTGTAATTTGGATAGAAAGCATTCAAAAGTCCGTACTTGTTTGCAAGTTTCTGATGGATAATGTTGCACACTTGATTATGCCTGGGAAAATAGTCCGTATTGGCCAATTGTTCGAAGCTGGACGTAATATGCTGTATAGTCTCCAAACTTATATGGCTTTTTCTGCAATTGTCTGTTTGTAATGTTCCGTCCTCAATTATCAATTTTTTGTAGTTGTTTGTAGCCATCACTTGGTCTTGAACGGCCATAAGGAATCCTTTCATCCACCATTTGTTGAAGGCTTCTTTGGCGACGTGTGGTTGATTAATCTCATGGTGATGTCTTCCATGCGATTCCTTTCTTGACCAATGCTCTTATTTTTCAGTATCAGATAGGAACGGTAGATTCAGCAGGTCATCCCTGGTAGCAAGGTTCAGAGGTTTATATCCCTCTATGGAATTCAGAAGTGCGAGCTTTTTCAGAGAAGAATTCTCTGAGATTTTTAATCTATTCTGTGTGTAAATTGGCAACATCCAATAATCCGCGTCCTCCTTTTTTCTGCTTCAATGTTGTTCTTATCACAGACGATTTTGCATGATGATTGTTGTACTTTGTCAGCATTGTTTGGATCTGTCTTTGAATATGATCCAGTTCTGTCTAAGTCCATCTGATCATTCCAAATGAGTAAAACAAAACTGGAATAGCGTAGGTGTTAATTGCCTTGACTAAATTCCCCGCTAAACATTAAATTCAGCACAGTCTTCAGACGCTGGCTGTATTCTGAACGAATCTTCTCCTTTGAATGTTTTTGTAATAGCGATCTGGCTTGTTGGTTTCCCTGATATTTGAAAGTTTCGCCATCCCACATACACAGTGTAATATCACCAGTTGAAAGTTGTGTTTCACCATCTATGACTTTTCTTCTTTGAATGTTCAAGGTCTTACATTTTTCAATTCCGGATTTCATATGAACATCTTCTGTGGACTTACTGACAGTTTTTGTTTTTAATATTATTATTATCATTCATATTGGAGGAAATGAAAATGTTTCAGAAATATAAGCCCTACCTCGAAATATTTGTCATACCGAAATAAGATAAAAATGAAGATGTAACAAATACGAGGACGAATCGATAAATATTGCAAATATTAATGAACCGATTTCACTAGTACAAAAATTTTAACACATTTGTAAAATTCAGTTGGTTGAAAGTACAAACATGATATCTCATACTGGTATGTTAATGAGTATTGATTCAAGGGTCAATGAAAAAGGAGGAGTTGACCCGATAAGGTCCAAATCTGTGAAGAATGAGTTTTCATCATCGTCCTCGGCACGTTTTGTTTTAAATATTTCGATCAAATGAAATTGTAGTTTAGTACAGATTAATTGGATTTCCATTTCTCGATGGAATTTTTTAGTAATATGTTCAAGGTTACCTGGATGCACTTTTCATACTTTTGTCCTAGTACTGTTCCCTAATGCCCTCCACTGCGATTTTAGCGTTGTCGGAAGTAGAAAACGATGGATTCTCCGAAAAAATCATTTGTTCTTCGAAGAAAGTTCTCGTCCCGGAAGTTCTCTTTTCTATTCTCCCTGCTTAAGCCCACCTGCACTGAAGTTTACTACGCCTTCTTAGTCGTGCAGCCTATAACATAAATGTACCATTCGTGAAAGCCGAATGTCATTACTCTTTGTGTGAATTAACGTCTGTGCATCTTTACTGAACACAAGAAGATACTCTCCTCCGTACTCCAAACATTCTCCCCGCAGACGCCTCCTACCTGCAAACAGCCTGTAAGTGCTAGAAAATTCGAGTAGTGGAGGAAGGCATAGTACTCAACAGAGTGCAGACAGTGACGCAGCCCGACAAGCAACTATTAAGGCTCCCTGCCATTTTTTCAGATTGAGTATCCAACACCAATGTCCGCTCCAAATGTAGGATATAGAATCCAACGCTAGATGGACCTCCCATGTCAATCACTGTAAGAAGCGCTATTTCCTAAATTTTCTGTAAATAGCTTTTATTTATTGCAATTGAACTATTCCTCATTTTTTTGGTAAGAAATATTTTTTTTAAATTAGGCCTTTAAGGATGTTATTTCTTATTGACTTAGTTAGTTACTGTCTTCTGCAAACAGGGTGTATTTAATTATGATGTCATTTGAGGAAAGGTCGTTTTATATATATATATATATATATATATATATATATATATATATATATATATATATATATATATATATATATATATATATATATATATATATATATATATATATATATATATATATATATATATATATATATATATATATATATATATATATATATATATATATATATATATATATATATATATATATATATATATATATATATATATATATATATATATATATATATATATATATATATATATATAGAAGAATGAAATGAGCACCAGAATTGGGCTCAATATCATTGATCCGTTCACTTGATCCTACCCCATCCTAAGATTCAATAAGATCGCACGCATTGAGCTAATACAATTTCAATTTCGCCAGAAGAAAACTGTGCATAATACGATCGAAGTCCATGCGCAAGTCTTAGAATAAAATCAGACCAAACTCCGAGGCCTCATAAGAGTCAATAATATCAGACAGGAGATCAGCCATCGCAAGTCCAGTACACCTGCCAGCCCTATAACCAAATTAGCTACTCCTGAAGAGGTCGTCATATATTTTCTATAACATTTGATAGAAGAGGAAGTATGTATTGTTTATTATGTTATTTCTTTCCCCTTTCTGAATAGTGGTACAATCTTTGTTCTTTTCTGAAACTCATGAAAGATCCCCCCTGATCGATAAGCCTAGTGAAAGGGTTTATTACTGAATTTTCAATAGATTTTATCAACTCTCAACCCTTATTTATTTGAGCTTTTTCATATTCAAGGCTGTCTTTCACTTCCCTAACAAGCATTGAACTTACTTGTTAAAACGCAAACTCAGTATTAAGGTCCGCCTGGATCTTCAAATACACAAAATGACCATCTCATTACTCTGATTTATTCTGATTTATTAATTATATCATGAGCAATAGAAAATTAATCCAACCTTAATATAGGTAGAGCATTTTCTGTGTGGACTCAATTTTTCTTCTATTTGCGAAAATATGCTTTCTTGACAATTTATCTACTTATTTGAACTACAGATCCATTTGAGGAATAACTTTCTGAAAATTCTTGAAACTCATTTTCTTTGCTTTTAAAAACCGTGAGAAATTATGCATGGGGTACCACCTATTAATTGAACTATCTTAGGAGTGATATTTTATTGCGTAGCATACTCTGACCTGACGTTTACTTCAATGAAATTTGGATTTAATCGATATCGAATATCATTCCTTTGTCATTATCTTAACTCCTCCTTCTTTCTAGATGATTAAGCTTTTTAGTGGAGTAGCACTGATAGGTTATTAAAGCTTTTATACATCTAAGTGAGATCTTTGTTCTCTTCTTTAATTCCTTCAATGTTAGTGTTCAATTCCTGGCTTCCAGTTAGGTGTACGGTATAAAATATGAGCATGAGATGGGGAAGGAACTCTGTAAATTGATCATTTTTTGATCAAGGTGGAATATATAAGCTTTTTTATGTTGCCATGTATTCTTCAAAGATGTAGATGAATTTTTCTTCGAAAAACGCCTAAAATAGCAAGAAGTGTATTTGAAAATAATTGAGAATATCAAAATTAAATTGAATAAAGTTTCATTTTTCAAAAATTAATTGAGCGTAGCAAATTCCCAATAACTGATAATATTAGCAGGAATTATACGCCTTCAGAACGTATATGTCTTCTGGAGTATTAATAGAGATACCAGTGCGATTAAGTTGTCGGAAATTATTGGGTCTGACCCTATACGGCGAATTGAGCATACATTTTAGTAACAGGATCTCTAGAATGTAAACCGAGTTTCCTTTCCGTGAACCTAGCCAGATGCTATGAAATAACACATGTTGTTTGTGTTATGCAATGCGTATTCAAGCTTTCGAAGTGATCATCCCTAGCTACACGGTATGCAATTAGTCACATTAATAAGGTATATCATTAGGTAGGAGATATATCCTAAAATAGTAAACTACATAAAATAATTTTTCTGCAGGTAGCTGGTTTGCTTTCGAGAAATACATTCATCCCAAGCATTAACGGAAAATGGTTTCACTTAATAATTATATTTTCTTTTGATTTTCAGAATTTGACATCCAAACGTATATTAAAAAATAATCTACAAACAACTTGCGGGTATGATACGTTCTTTTGAAATTACTTCAATAAGTTTGAAGAATCTCCACAAAAATTAAAAACTCCTAAACCTGAAATGTAAAATAATACTCTCGCGCCATCGTTTCACCATAAAAGGTTTTGAGATATGAAATCGTCACACTTATTGAAATATGAATGAACTGTTCATCAACTTTGTGGTGAATTAGTTCTAGTTCGAACTAAAACAAATTATCTTCCGAAATATTGGACTATACAAATAGCAGCAAATACATAGACAAAACAACCTGATCTAAATCCATTTAGCTTAATCGAATTTAAACTGTAATAGGTTATTTTATTCGCATTATTGAGTTGCTCCTCAGAGTAAAAGAAAATATTATGCTTACGAGTTTTGAGTTTTTGCCTCAAAGGTAAAGAAAAAGGGAATCGCGTGTACACAATGGGAGGGCACTAAAATTAGTGAGCATAAAAATATATTCGAACTAGCAGAGTTCAATTTTCATAGAAACCATTAAATCTTCCATGGCGTACTCCAAGAGATAGAATTTTGAATTTGGAAGTAGCCTATATCCGTCTCTGAATTTCAAAGTATATCCACAACAAATTTTATCGATTACCTTTCTGGGAGTCAGTTGTAAGAGTATGTAAGTATACATGCATACGAAGAGTTAATTTCAGATTTTCAATATGCTTATGGATAATACAAATATATGTAACCGGAAATAAATCGTGATTCAATAGATATATTCTCATATAAATAATTCAAACTGAATGTCGATCATAACTGTCAATCACATCTTAAGCCTAACACTAATTAATTGATTAATTGTGCCTCAAATAATTGAAAATAAGCTTATATTCAATATTTAGCTGGACTTTAATTCTTTATAGATTTCGTCTTCAATTGGCAATGAAATGAAATTTTGCCGATAGGACAATTTCTTCTTCGAAGAAAGGGGAACGTAGGCAATTGGGTCCAAAGCTCACAATGGCCCTTGATAAAAAATAAGAAAACAAACGAAATATTTAAAACTGTTTCTTGAACCATAGAAACTCATCAAGCATAATCACATGCATCCATACCTTTGCCGGACACAAACTCTCAGCTATAAATAGATCCTGAGAAACGATAGTGAACAGGACATTTGAAATTGAAGTATCAAGAACAATGGTTTCAAAAGTAAGTACTAATATTGTTGATGGGTTAGAAGTAGACATCTAATATTTTATTTTGAATTTCTATAAAATATTTAAAACGATTTAAGCAAAATATGAAAACAAGGTTCTGATGATGAGTCACTAAGTAAGAAATGTAAGAGAAATAAGAGTCTATTGAAGGTACTTAAATTTTATCACCTACAACAAATCTTATTCCCGAAACCACTATTCAAAATTTTTGAATTTCAAAGCACCCTCCACTTATAGCTTTGGCAGACAGGGCGAGGATCTTGTTATGGCTGACAGTTTGTGTCCGGCAGAGGAATGGATATTTGTAATTGTCTTTAGCAGATCTCAGTGGTCCAATAAGTACTTTTAAGTATTATATTTATATCTTATGACCAAAATTCCTGGCTTTTAAAGGCAATGATGGAGCTGCTATTGGTTCTAATGCATATTTGTAAATGAGGGTTTGTATAGGAATTCAAATGGTTAATATACTTCAATGACAACCAATTCCATAGCTTTGTTTCATGATGTATACGTGACCCCTCTTTTTCTGACCCAATGATGTTATAACTGAAAACTCGAATGTATTACAATATTCTGCTTCGAATAGTCAGGCAATACTGCGAATGAAATAACTTTATACTATAGTCCGATACTTCAAAATGAAAACTAGTTTAATTATAAACTGAAAACTGAAACTGCGAATATTATTATCAACATAATCATATATATATATATATATATATATATATATATATATATATATATATATATATATATATATATATATATATATATATATATATATATATAGAGCGTCCTAAACTCTGCTATAATGTCTTTCAGTTATAAGTTTTTTGGTGAGTAGTTTTGTCACAATATTTTTTTCCGTAAAATTCATGAATGACATTAGGCTCTCACATCATCGCATGCTCCTTCGGCCAGAGAGGATGAATACTTTTTTCCTCTCGTTTTCTCATTGCCCAAGGATAGTTTCATCGATGAATTGAAATAGATATTCCTCATTGCATACAGGAGCGACAAAATTATTGAATATTGTAAATTTGAAAATATCATATCTTGACATTTTCAAATGGAACATCCTGTATTCTATTATTCATGTCATCGAATAAAATATTGTGCCATATTTTTTCAGGAGTATTCTTACCTTTATCTTCGATCATCTCCGAAATGAAAAAAAATAATCTAAAATCATAAAATCAGAGGTTGCGAAAAAAGAGTTCATTAGTACATATTATTATAGTTGATCAGAGAAATTGAGATGTTTTGAGGTAGACGTGTATGAAATACGTAATGGATTGGTTTTTACTGAGATTATCTAAAAGGTGTTGAACTATATCAATAAGTGTTCGAAATGTTGCCCGTTTTTTCGTTGTAACTACTCAATCCTTCTGAGGAAAGACCGTTGAACTCTCGGCAACATATGCGGATCAACTAACTGAAAAGCGTCGACCATTCTCTGTCTCATATCCAACTGAGTTGTGGAAGGATCTGGTAAACGATGCCGTCATGATAACCCCATGAGGAAAAATCTAGACTTGTAAGGTTCGGAGACCCAGCTGGCCATCTAATAGGACCACCACGTCCTATCCATTTGTTTAGAAATACATGATTCAAATGATCCCCAACCTGATGTGAGTAATGTGCCGGTGCTTCATCCTGTTGAAACCACAAATCTTGTCTTATATGTTCTGGTACGTCGGCAAGTAACATGGGTGGATGATTTTGCAGAAAATCTGAATACATTTCACTATTGAGGTGCCCGTCGAAAAAGTGCGGCCCAATTAGATATCCGTCTACTATAGCGGCCCATACATCCAAGGACCAACGATGCTGGTGATCTATTTGTCCCATGAGGTGTGAATTTTTCGTGGCGTAATAATGAAAGTTGTGCCTTTTAACAAGCCCATTCTTGTGGAAAATTGCCTCGTTCGAGAAATGATTTCTGTTAAATATATTTGAATTTTCCGCTACTTTGTCACTTGTCGAATTACAAAAATTTGCTCGATTTTCATAGTCTTGATTGTTCAGTTTCTGGTGCAGCTGTACATGAAATGTATGAAATTTATTCTTTTTTAAGATTCTCTGGACGGAAGTTTGACTGAGAAATCTTTTTCTGGATTTTAAATAGGTTCTTTGTCACTGTCAACAAAGCAGATGATTGGTTGTCTTCAGCTGTAGCAGTTCTTGGTTTTTCATGTATTTTTCATTTTTGTAAGCGATATTACCCGTTTCGATAAATCTAATTAGAAGTTTTTCAAAGCATCTTGCATCAGAATGCCCCTTATCAGGAAACTTTTGTGCATAAACTCTACTTGCCAACAAAGAATTTCTATCACACTCACCCAGAATAAAAATCATATCAACCATTTTTTCTTTGGAGAATTTCATGGCCGTTAATTGAGAAAATTGGGTTCAAACCTCAATCCAACAATATTTGATAACGAAACACTGATAAGTTCTTCATGTAAAATGCAGAATACGATATTTCAGGACACCTGACAGAAGGCACCAATAAAAAAAAATTCAACACATACCTCGATCAATGTTTTAAAATCATCCTGATTTTATCATTCGTTACAAGAATTATCTTGTTTAGGTTAAACTTTTTACTACTTGAAGCATTACTGCAAAAAAAACTTCTGTGCGAATAATGATGCATGTTGATGAGTTTGATACGGTTTATAGAATTTCAATCAAAAATTTTCACAAGATATAATATCTTTGAGATTACAATATTCAATAATTTATTTTGGTCACTCCTGTATAAAGTGAGGATAATATATTTCAAATCATCAATAAAGCTATCCTTGGGCAATAAGAAAAAAGTATTCATCCTCTCTGGCCGAAGGAGCATGCGATGATGATCTTCCTACTTTTCTTGTAGGCCTATTTCGCAGAGATTGTAGCTCCACATTCTGGGCGTAGGTTTTTGAAATCACCCTCTGTAATACCCCTATTGTGGCCGTTATATCCCTCTGAGTTACCCCTTCTTCAACGAGAGAAATTATTCTTTCGCTCTGCACATAGGACAATCCACCGTTAGGCATTTTAAGTTATGACTAGCAGGCGGGCAGATCTACCTTGTATATCAAACGCCTATCCGGGCAGATCTACCTTGTATATCAAACGCCTAGCCGGGCAGATCTACCTTGTATATCAAACGCCCAGACGGGCAGATCTACCTTGCACCCAAAACGCCTAGGCGGGCAGATCTACCTTGTATATCAAACGCCCAGGCGGGCAGATCTACCTTGTATATTAAACGCCTAGGCGGGAAGATCTACCTTGTATATCAAACGCTTAGGCGGGCAGATCTATCTTGCACCCAAAACGCCTAGGCGGGCAGATCTGGGCAGATCTACCTTGCAATTTAAACGCCTAGGCAGGCAGATGTACCTCTCATCCCCAAACGCCTACGCGCCCCGTAATACCTCGCGCATAAACTCCCTGAAATATTTTACGCCTTCAAACGTCCAGAACTATCTTGCGTCCGAACATCCACATGATGCAAACCACCTTGCACCCAGAACTACCTTGTTATAAACGCTAGACGACAGAAAAAGTTCATTTGGCACCCAAAATATTATAATAATATTATGAATTTATATATATATATATATATATATATATATATATATATATATATATATATATATATATATAAAAATACCTTTCAATTTCTATCTTCTATGTAATATAACATATCGCTCATAATGAATGATATAACATTTTTCTTTGGACTTTTTTGGTAAGCTTTGGTTCGTCTTCAGTCATTATTAATTCAATATAATATAATAATAGTTATATTTGTGTGTTTGTGTGTAGATGTGTTCAAATGCATAAATTTATGCAATTTCAATATGTTCAGTATCACAAAATAATTTATTAATTCTGCCCAAATACACTCAGAGTAGGGTGTGTGATGGGTGCCTTTATGGATTTTAATTTTATATACTACGCGAAGGCTTTCTTCAAAGGGCTTTGGAATTATACCCGTCTAAAATGTTGTGAGTTTCTTGGCACAATTTCAAAAACTTTTACTCGAACTTATTTGGGAACTCAATCGTGTAAAATATCTTTAATAAGAAATGCTTACATTTTTTTGTTATCTCTTTAAATAATTCTAAAGGAAAACTTTAAAATAGAATAGACCGACGCAACACATTATCATCTTTACAGTTCGTGGGCTATGAATGCATCGACAATAAGTTACTTATGCTTTACTATCTCTGTAATGGATGTAACTCGATCGGTAATTTCCGGATGGGATGTACCTCAACTTGTATCGAGGATAGAAGTCTCTTTCATAACTGATCATTGATCGAATAGTATAAATATAAAGCAAAGGATTGAATCAGGGGAGTTCGGAATAACAATTTCATGTAACTTTACTCCAACTAACCTTGCGTTATAAACAATTTTACGCTCGTACCCAGGTTGCCCTCAGGCAAATCCTCGATTTACCTTTGTTTTCTATTGAAAATCTTCAAACTAACCTGTCACGTGTGAATGTCGAAAATCACGTTCGAAACTTCTAAAACGACCCGATAAGTTGTGGCCAAACGTCATATTAACTGGTTGATGAAATCAAACCATTTCAAGAATTTGGTGTGATCTGGAAATGATTTGGAAGCCTGCCGAAATGGTCTTAGCTACTAAGGTCGTGTTAAAGACGGAGTTACCGTTTCGATGTAAGCATTATTGAATTTCAAATTGACAAATTCCGACAACAGAGTCTGGGTGAAATGCTCGAAAGCTGAGCCCATTCCGTATTCCTCCATAGATTAGGTAAAAGTTACCAAGAGCCAAATAAAAGTCGAAGAAAGAAGAAGATCAACTTGACGACTGTTTATGACATAACCTATATAAAATTGAAGTTGTTTTGCTTTGTATTCGCAAAGATTAATGAAAGATATAAGATGAAGTAATGCATAAAGACATATACAATAGAGAAAGACATCAGAGATAAGTGAAATGAGCATACTTAGAAGACAGGTACCATTGATATATTGCTATAAGTAATTTCTTGGACGTAAAGACAACCAAGCCCTGTTCAATTTTGAAAGTTGAAGTTGTCAGAACCGAGGGAAAGAATTGTAAGTGTTCAATATGAACTACCAAAATAGACACTTGAACATTTGACAAAGGCAAAATTCAAAACTGGGCATCACATCAATTTAATCATCAAAGTTCTGAATAACTACAATCTTCAAAATAATGGCAAACTGAGATGAAGTGATGCAGGAAAATACCATCGAGAAAGACATCAGAGGTAATACAAATAAACATAGATTAATATGGTTTCCATTAATTTTATGTTGCTGCAGGTCGTTTGTTGAACACAAAGAGCACTGAACGCTATTCGATCTGGAATGTCTTTAGACCTTTCTTCCTGGAGCAGTTATTTTGAATCTTAAATGTTTGAAGAAATTTTCATAGTGAAGCAAATTTCAAAATGAAACCCAAAAATTTAATGAGTTCAGAGATACTTTAAGTGAATGATATGCCGATAATGGAAAGTTTTTATGTCTCGAACTGTCTTTTTTAATATATTATCCTTACCGTTTTGTATTGATACCTCGGTCTGATTGTCTCTATATTTATATCATGTTCTGATTGTTTCTGGCTTTTACTCCTATTCTGACTAATTTGTGTTTATATTGATGTATGTTTGCCATTTTGTTCGGATGTAGTTAGTGTATACACACAGTGTTTGTCTCAATTCAAGTTCAAATCTATTAATGTCGATTTTTTGAGTGACTTGTCATGAATTCTCTCAACTTGTATATTGATGACTAATAAAGAATATATTAATTAATTATATCAAGAATTCAAGAACTATGTGATAATAGATATCTTATTTTGAGAGTTCTGAATACATAGACTTTGTTAGTATACATGACATGGAAGATGAATATGGATAACAAATTCAAGAAATTTTTCAGAGAAACAACCAACTACATTCTTTACAGAAGCAAGAAAAACAGATGAAAGGTTAAAAATTTATTTCAAATTGATATTGAAATATACAGAAAAATTTATTGTGAAAGAATTCACATACTACATCAAAATGCTTGACACAACTTCCAATCGAGAAAATATTCATTAGAAATTTATATTAAAACTGATATAAGATGTACAGGTATATGCAAAAAAAGTACCTCCGAAATGGCTGAATATTTGCTCTTTGTTCTGGAAATCCCAAATTTCATTTTCTGGTCTCGTACCATAGGTTTCTCTGTTATTGAACTATTAAAGAGCTGCCAAAAGTCTGAAAAAATTAAAATTTTATTTTGAAAGCAGAAGAATTATTCTGAGGAAAATTTAACATGATTTTTCTTTCTTATATCAGTGTCGAAGAGATAATTCTTGAATCTGTAATTGATGGATACAATAATTATCTCCCAACATTCAGAGCATTTCAAGGTTCATTATCGGTGTTGCGAGATAGAGTTAAAATTGAGAAATGTTGAATAAGAAATTTAGTCTTAAACATGCACGAAATGCTCACCTCGTGACAATTACGAAACAGTTTCAAGATGAATAAACACATATTTTTATCAATGCTTGTACAATGTGAAAATAAATAAAGCCAATACTACTACCAACATTTCAAATTCAATTGAGGTACATACTTCATCGCTTACCCGTTAAGTTTTCATTCCTTGACAAAATTTTATCTCATCTTGAAAGGATAAACGTTGCATTTTGTACGATGAAATGTGTTCAACAAATTTTCTTGGTAAATATCAAATCTCTCCTCAGAAATTGTTGCTGTGAAAAATTAAAACCAATGAGTAATGTAAGAGTCATAACGTATCTCAATGAGCACTTATTATCAAGCATATTCTTCTCACTTTCATAAAAACAAAACCCTACTAACCTTAATATAAAATAGGCCCATTCCTCCTGCTCGAAAATTAAGTTGTTGAAATTTATTCCACTCATCAAGAAACAGCAGTAAGACTGTTGCATAGATGTTAGTGAGGTTTCGATAAACATAGCTCATATATATCTGCAAAATATTCATAATGTTAGTTTAATGGTTTGCTACGATTACTACATGCATTAGAGAGTTGATATATAATTGTGAGAAAAAAGAATGTACCAACCTGATATATTGCTGAGTACTATTCAATATTATCGTATAACAATATAAAGGCCAACAGGATACATCTGGTTCTGTTACATCTTTTGAATAACCAATGTCATTTATGTAATGTTAGGACTCAAAAGCTGCTTTCTGTTCATTGTTTTTCTTAGACCCGTGCACTCTTCTACCTTCAAAATAGAGCCTGTTACCACAAAATAAAGAAGTTTTTTGACCTTGCACTTGTGAACACTTTAGCCTGAAAAAAACCACATTAGGTATTCGTTAGATTGCCTTCGATAAGCTGTACATTACTGATTTCATTGAGAATATCGAGATGATTCGTCTTCGGAGAAAACGACAAATAACGTACCTTCAGATACCAAATTATATTCTCGGTTGGCTTAACCTCTTGATATATTCAGTTTCGCGTGCATATTAAAACTTGTTCCGTTCTGTATTGCACATTTCTCCGTTCTACTTAGTGGAATGAGCTGAAAATTTTCGTGTTATTATTGACGAAAAGATCGTGCTGTAAATACTTACTTTTCGAGTAGCTTATTATTCTAATAACATTGGAAAATACGGATGGTTTATATCGCTGGAATTGGTATCGTAGGTAATAACAATAGGCCTTCACTCGTAGCGAAAATACAATGTACAAATCCAGTTTCGAAGTTCATTTTCGTTTTCAAGCGTCCCTTTCGAGAACGTCGGACAATATAGCCGACTGACTGGAATGTAAACAACCTACTTCAACTTTCGTCACGAACGCTGTGTGCATGGAAATAGAAGAAAATACGTATTTTAATCCAGTGAATAGGTAAAAATACGACGTAAATGAAAATTTAGACGAATTAACGCATGTTTTGAAACGTTTGTTTCGTGAGAATATATGCATTTTAGTGCAAAACGAACCAAATACGTAATGTTTACTTACGTTTCGAAGGAGTTCTCCCTATTCGTTCCAAATACGACGTTTTTCTCGCGATCGAATCGAAACCTTTACGTTCTACGTAACCGGATAGGTTTCGAGATGATTTCCATGTACCTTTATTGATGAGATGATTGATATATTTCTTAAATAAGATGTTATTCCACGATCCAAACCCTAGAATTTGAGTTTGAGAAACGTCAACGTCAACGTCGACGCTCGGTAATCGTCGTGTTCCCGACGTGTTTCGTTTCCTATTGGTGGAAAAGGAAATGAGGACGGCAGGGGTATCGAGCAAATTTGTCGTTTTTCTAGAATTAATTAAGAATACTGGAAAGCCCTTTCCGCGAAAAAGAAAGACGTGAGAATAAAATTTCGTCTTTCTTCTCGGATTTCGTGGTATTTCCCCTCTTTTGCCGATAGTTCTAAACCTCGAACCGAAGCGTTTTCGGCGACGACTTTCGATGGGCGTGTCCGTTTTTTCGAAAATGTGGAAATATCTTCCGCGTCTGAAAATGGACCTCTTTTCTGACGCGGATTTATAAGGTTTCCCGTGGAAAATACGCGATAAAAATTTCGGAAAGCAAGATGGGAAAGACGAACGCTTCGTTCGGTAAAAAGTGCGGGACCGATTAGGCGAAGGAAAAAATTTGTATAGTTTGGGTAATTTCCTCCTTGCCGTTTCGAGAAAATCGTGGACCTTTTTCTTTTCGGCGTTTTCGAAAGGTTTTTCTGTGAATTTCGAGATTATCGCGGTACGAATCGTCTTCCGAAAGACTAAATTTACCGATACCGAAGGAATCCGGCACTCGACTCTTTCCGTTTTCGAGATCTGGCGATATCGCGAAAATTTTCGAAAATTCGTATCTCCGCCGTTCGGGGTCCCGCGGCCTCCCGATTTCGCACGCGCCTTCGACCGACTACCTAGTTTCGTAAAAAAATTACTCGGACCGGCCTCCGCCCCCCGCTCGAGAGCTATTCGAAAAATCCCCGTCCCGGTTCAACCAAATTCCATCCCCTCCATTTTGACGGAAAAGTGCCTTACGCGTTTAGTATATATACACTAGCAGGCGGGCAGATCTACCTTGTATATCAAACGCCTATCCGGGCAGATCTACCTTGTATATCAAACGCCTAGCCGGGCAGATCTACCTTGTATATCAAACGCCCAGACGGGCAGATCTACCTTGCACCCAAAACGCCTAGGCGGGCAGATCTACCTTGTATATCAAACGCCCAGGCGGGCAGATCTACCTTGTATATTAAACGCCTAGGCGGGAAGATCTACCTTGTATATCAAACGCTTAGGCGGGCAGATCTATCTTGCACCCAAAACGCCTAAGCGGGCAGATCTGGGCAGATCTACCTTGCAATTTAAACGCCTAGGCAGGCAGATGTACCTCTCATCCCCAAACGCCTACGCGCCCCGTAATACCTCGCGCATAAACTCCTGAAATATTTTACGCCTTCAAACGTCCAGAACTATCTTGCGTCCGAACATCCACATGATGCAAACCACCTTGCACCCAGAACTACCTTGTTATAAACGCTAGACGACAGAAAAAGTTCATTTGGCACCCAAAATATTATAATAATATTATGAATTGGGCATATATATATATATATATATATATATATATATATATATATATATATATATATATATATATATATATATATATATATATATACAGAAAAAGTTCATACCTTTCAATTTATATCTTCTATGTAATATAACATATCGCTCATAATGAATGATATAACATTTTATATATTTGGACTTTTTTGGTAAGCTTTGGTTCGTCTTCAGTCATTATTAATTCAATATAATATAATAATAGTTATATTTGTGTGTTTGTGTGTAGATGTGTTCAAATGCATAAATTTATGCAATTTCAATATGTTCAATATCACAAAATAATTTATTAATTCTGCCCAAATACACTCAGAGTAGGGTGTGTGTGTGTGATGGGTGCCTTTATGGATTTTAATTTTATATACTACGCGAAGGCTTTCTTCAAAGGGCTTTGGAATTATACCCGTCTAAAATGTTGTGAGTTTCTTGGCACAATTTCAAAAACTTTTACACGAACTTATTTGGGAACTCAATCGTGTAAAATATCTTTAATAAGAAATGCTGACATTTTTTTGTTATCTCTTTAAATAATTCTAAAGGAAAACTTTAAAATAGAATAGACCGACGCAACACATTATCATCTTTACAGTTCGTGGGCTATGAATGCATCGACAATAAGTTACTTATGCTTTACTATCTCTGTAATGGATGTAACTCGATCGGTAATTTCCGGATGGGATGTACCTCAACTTGTATCGAGGATAGAAGTCTCTTTCATAACTGATCATTGATCGAATAGTATAAATATAAAGCAAAGGATTGAATCAGGGGAGTTCGGAATAACAATTTCATGTAACTTTACTCCAACTAACCTTGCGTTATAAACAATTTTACGCTCGTACCCAGGTTGCCCTCAGGCAAATCCTCGATTTACCTTTGTTTTCTATTGAAAAACTTCAAACTAACCTGTCACGTGTGAATGTCGAAAATCACGTTCGAAACTTCTAAAACGACCCGATAAGTTGTGGCCAAACGTCATATTAACTGGTTGATGAAATCAAACCATTTCAAGAATTTGGTGTGATCTGGAAATGATTTGGAAGCCTGCCGAAATGGTCTTAGCTACTAAGGTCGTGTTAAAGACGGAGTTACCGTTTCGATGTAAGCATTATTGAATTTCAAATTGACAAATTCCGACAACAGAGTCTGGGTGAAATGCTCGAAAGCTGAGCCCATTCCGTATTCCTCCATAGATTAGGTAAAAGTTACCAAGAGCCAAATAAAAGTCGAAGAAAGAAGAAGATCAAATTGACGACTGTTTATGACATAACCTATATAAAATTGAAGTTGTTTTGCTTTGTATTCGCAAAGATTAATGAAAGATTTAAGATGAAGTAATGCATAAAGACATATACAATAGAGAAAGACATCAGAGATAAGTGAAATAAGCATACTTAGAAGACAGGTACCATTGATATATTGCAATAAGTAATTTCTTGGACGTAAAGACAACCAAGCCCTGTTCAATTTTGAAAGTTGAAGTTGTCAGAACCGAGGGAATTGTAAGTGTTCAATATGAACTACCAAAATAGACACTTGAACATTTGACAAAGGCAAAATTCAAAACTGGGCATCACATCAATTTAATCATCAAAGTTCTGAATAACTACAATCTTCAAAATAATGGCAAACTGAGATGAAGTGATGCAGGAAAATACCATCGAGAAAGACATCAGAGGTAATACAAATAAACATAGTTTAATATGGTTTCCATTAATTTTATGTTGCTGCAGGTCGTTTGTTGAACACAAAGAGCACTGAACGCTATTCGATCTGGAATGTCTTTAGACCTTTCTTCCTGGAGCAGTTATTTTGAATCTTAAATGTTTAAAGAAATTTTCATAGTGAAGCAAATTTCAAAATGAAACCCAAAAAGTGAATGAGTAATAAGAATTTTAGATACTTTAAGTGAATGATATGCGGATAATGGAAAGTTTTATGTCTGGAACTGTCTTTTTTAATATATTATCCTTACCGTTTTGTATTGATACCTCGGTCTGATTGTCTCTATATTTATACCATGTTCTGATTGTTTCTGGCTTTTACCCCTATTCTGACTATTTTGTGTTTATATTGATGTATGTTTGCCATTTTGTTCGGATGTAGTTAGTGTATACACACAGTGTTTGTCTCAATTCAAGTTCAAATCTATTAATGTCGATTTTTGAGTGACTTGTCATGAATTCTCTCAACTTGTATATTGATGACTAATAAAGAATATATTAATTAATTATATCAAGAATTCAAGAACTATGTGATAATAGATATCTTATTTTGAGAGTTCTGAATACATAGACTTTGTTAGTATACATGACATGGAAGATGAATATGGATAACAAATTCAAGAAATTTTTCAAAGAAACAACCAACTACATTCTTTACAGAAGCAAGAAAAACAGATGAAAGGTTAAAAATTTATTTCAAATTGATATTGAAATATACAGAAAAATTTATTGTGAAAGAATTCACATACTACATCAAAATGCTTGACACAACTTCCAATCGAGAAAATATTCATTAGAAATTTATATTAAAACTGATATAAGATGTACAGGTATATGCAAAAAAAGTACCTCCGAAATGGCTGAATATTTGCTCTTTGTTCTGAAAATCCCAAATTTCATTTTCTGGTCTCGTACCATAGGTTTCTCTGTTATTGAACTATTAAAGAGCTGCCAAAAATCTGAAAAAATTAAAATTTTATTTTGAAAGCAGAAGAATTATTCTGAGGAAAATTTAACATGATTTTTCTTTCTTATATCAGTGTCGAAGAGATAATTCTTGAATCTGTAATTGATGGATACAATAATTATCTCCCAACATTCAGAGCATTTCAAGTTTCATTATCGGTGTTGCGAGATAGAGTTAAAATTGAGAAATGTTGAATAAGAAATTTAGTCTTAAACATGCACGAAATTCTCACCTCGTGACAATTACGAAACAGTTTCAAGATGAATAAACACATATTTTTATCAATGCTTGTACAATGTGAAAATAAATAAAGCCAATACTACTACCAACATTTCAAATTCAATTGAGGTACATACTTCATCGCTTACCCGTTAAGTTTTCATTCCTTGACAAAATTTTATCTCATCTTGAAAGGATAAACGTTGCATTTTGTACGATGAAATGTGTTCAACAAATTTTCTTGGTAAATATCAAATCTCTCCTCAGAAATTGTTGCTGTGAAAAATTAAAACCAATGAGTAATGTAAGAGTCATAACGTATCTCAATGAGCACTTATTATCAAGCATATTCTTCTCACTTTCATAAAAACAAAACCCTACTAACCTTAATATAAAATAGGCCCATTCCTCCTGCTCGAAAATTAAGTTGTTGAAATTTATTCCACTCATCAAGAAACAGCAGTAAGACTGTTGCATAGATGTTAGTGAGGTTTCGATAAACATAGCTCATATATATCTGCAAAATATTCATAATGTTAGACTAATGGTTTGCTACGATTACTACATGCATTAGAGAGTTGATATGTAATTGTGAGAAAAAAGAATGTACCAACCTGATATATTGCTGAGTACTATTCAATATTATCGTATTACAATATAAAGGCCAACAGGATACATCTGGTTCTGTTACTATTGCATCTTTTGAATAACCAATTTCATTTATGTAATGTTAGGACTTAAAAGCTGCTTTCTGTTCATTGTTTTTCTTAGACCCGTGCACTCTTCTACCTTCAAAATAGAGCCTGTTACCACAAAAAAAGGTTTTTTGACCTTGCACTTGTGAACACTTTAGCCTGAAAAAAACCACATTAGGTATTCGTTAGATTGCCTTCGATAAGCTGTACATTACTGATTTCATTGAGAATATCGAGATGATTCGTCTTCGGAGAAAACGACAAATAACGTACCTTCAGATACCAAATTATATTCTCGGTTGGCTTAACCTCTTGATATATTCAGTTTCGCGTGCATATTAAAACTTGTTCCGTTCTGTATTGCACATTTCTCCGTTCTACTTAGTGGAATGAGCTGAAAATTTTCGTGTTATTATTGACGAAAAAGATCGTGCTGTAAATACTTACTTTTCGAGTAGCTTATTATTCTAATAACATTGGAAAATACGGATGGTTTATATCGCTGGAATTGGTATCGTAGGTAATAACAATAGGCCTTCACTCGTAGCGAAAATACAATGTACAAATCCAGTTTCGAAGTTCATTTTCGTTTTCAAGCGTCCCTTTCGAGAACGTCGGACAATATAGCCGACTGACTGGAATGTAAACAACCTACTTCAACTTTCGTCACGAACGCTGTGTGCATGGAAATAGAAGAAAATACGTATTTTAATCCAGTAAATAGGTAAAAATACGACGTAAATGAAAATTTAGACGAATTAACGCATCGTTTGAAACGTTTGTTTCGTGAGAATATATGAATTTTCGTGCAAAACGAACCAAATACGTAATGTTTACTTACGTTTCGAAGGAGTTCTCCCTATTCGTTCCAAATACGACGTTTTTCTCGCGATCGAATCGAAACCTTTACGTTCTACGTAACCGGATAGGTTTCGAGATGATTTCGATGTACCTTTATTGATGAGATGATTGATATATTTCTTAAATAAGATGTTATTCCACGATCCAAACCCTAGAATTTGAGTTTGAGAAACGTCAACGTCAACGTCGACGCTCGGTAATCGTCGTGTTCCCGACGTGTTTCGTTTTCTATTGGTGGAAAAGGAAATGAGGACGGCAGGGGTATCGAGCAAATTTGTCGTTTTTCCGGAATTAATTAAAAATACTGGAAAGCCCTTTTCGCGAAAAAGAAAGACGTGAGAATAAAATTTCGTCTTTCTTCTCGGATTTCGTGGTATTTCCCCTCTTTTGCCGATAGTTTTAAACCTCGAACCGAAGCGTTTTCGGCGACGACTTTCGATGGGCGTGTCCGTTTTTTCGAAAATGTGGAAATATCTTCCGCGTCTGAAAATGGACCTCTTTTCTGACGCGGATTTATAAGGTTTTCCGTGGAAAATACGCGATAAAAATTTCGAAAAGCAAGATGGGAAAGACGAACGCTTCGTTCGGTAAAAAGTGCGGGACCGATTAGGCGAAGGAAAAAATTTGTATAGCCTACCCGTTTGGGTAATTTCCTCCCTGCCGTTTCGAGAAAATCGTGGACCTTTTTCTTTTCGGCGTTTTCGAAAGGTTTTTCTGTGAATTTCGAGATTATCGCGGTACGAATCGTCTTCCGAAAGACGAAATTTACCGATACCGAAGGAATCCGGCACTCGACTCTTTCCGTTTTCGAGATCTGGCGATATCGCGAAAATTTTCGAAAATTCGTATCTCCGCCGTTCGGGGTCCCGCGGCCTCCCGATTTCGCACGCGCCTTCGACCGACTACCTAGTTTCGTAAAAAAATTACTCGGACCGGCCTCCGCCCCCCGCTCGAGAGCTATTCGAAAAATCCCCGTCCCGGTTCAACCAAATTCCATCCCCTCCATTTTGACGGAAAAGTGCCTTACGCGTTTAGTATATATACACTAGCAGGCGGGCAGATCTACCTTGTATATCAAACGCCTAGCCGGGCAGATCTACCTTGTATATCAAACTCCTAGCCGGTCAGATCTACCTTGTATATCAAACGCCTAGCCGGGCAGATCTACCTTGTATATCAAACGCCTAGCCGTGCAGATCTACCTTGTATATCAAACGCCTAGCCGGGCAGATCTACCTTGTATATCAAACGCCCAGGGCGGGCAGATCTACCTTTATATTAAACGCCAAGGCAGAAAGATCTACCTTGTATATCAAACGCCTAGGCGGGCAGCTCTATCTTGCAATTTAAACGCCTAGGCAGGCAGTTGTACCTCTCATCCCCAATCGCCTACGCGCCCCTAAATACCTCGCGCATAAACTCCCTGAACTATCTTACGCCTTTAAACGTCCAGAACTATCTTGCGTCCGAACATCCACACGACGCAAACCACCTTGCACCCAAAACTACCTTGTTATAAACGCTCAAGCGCCCGAAACTGTCTTGCGCCTAAAACTCGGACCCTTCGAACCACCCTGCGCCTCGATCGGTCAGACCCTCCGAACGTCCAGACGCCTTGAACACCTAGTGCCCAATACCAACCTTGCGCTTCAAACAACTGGGCACTCCGACTCTCCCGGCGTCAGAGTTCCTAGAATCCTCAAACGACTAAGCTCTTTGAACGTTCCATCATCCGTCGTCTTGAATTACCTAGCAACTGAAAATGCTGTCGTCAACTTGGCGCCTAAAATGCTCAGGCGCCCTAAAAATACAGGCACGGTGGGCGTCTAGACGACCGAAAAAGTTCATTTGGCACTCAAAATAATATTATGAATATATATATATATATATATATATATATATATATATATATATATATATATATATATATATATATATATATATATATATATATATATATAACCTAAAGATACCTTTCAATTTATATCTTGTATGTAATACAACATATAGCTTATTATGAATGCTATAACATTTTTCTTCGGAATTTGTAGTCAATATAATATAATAATAGTTATATGTATGTGTGTTTGTGTGTAGATGTGTTCAAATGCATAAATTTGCAATTTCAATATGTTCAATATCACAAAATAACTTATAAAATCATAAATACTTCCAGAGTAGGGTGTGTGTGTGATGGGTGCCTTTATGGATTTTAATTTCATATACTACGCGATGGCTTTCTTCAAAGGGCTTTGGAATTATACCCGTCTAAAATGTTATGTGTTTCTTGGCACAATTTCAAAAACTTTTAGACGAACTTATTTGTAAACTCAATCGTGTAAAATGTCTTTAATAAGAAATATTGAGATTTTTTTGTTATCTCTTTAAATAATTCGAAACGAAAACTTTAAAATAGAATAGACCGACGCAACACATTATCATCTTTACAGTTCGTGCGCTATGAATGAAGTTACTTATGCTGTACTATCTCTGTAATGGATGTAACTCGATCGGTAATTTCCGAATGGGATGTACCTCAACTTGTATCGAGGATAGAAGTCTCTTTTATAACTGATCATTGATCGAATAGTATAAATATAAAGCGATGAATAGAATCAGGGGAGTTGGGAATAACAATTTCATGTATTTCCGTCCTCCACGTAACTTTACTCCAACTAACCTTGCGTTATAAACAATTTTACGGTCGTACCCACGTTGCCCTCAGGCAAACTATCGATTTACCTTTGTTTTTATTGAAAAACTTCAAACTAACCTGTCACGTGTGAATGTCGAAAATCACGTTCGAAACTTCGAAAACGACCCGGTAAGTTGTGGCAAAACGTCATATTAACTGGTTGATGAAATCAAACCATTTCAAGAATTTGGTGTGACCTGGAAAAGATTTGGAAGCCTGCCGCAATGGTCTTAGCTTATAAGGTCGTGTTAAAGACAGAGTTACCGTTTCGATGTAAACATTATTGAATTTCAAATTGACAAATTCCGACAACAGTCTGGGTAGAATGCTCGAAAACTGAGCCCATTCCGTATTCCTCCATAGAGTAGGTAAAAGTTACCAAGAGCCAAGTAAAAGAAGAAGATCAAATTGACGACCGTTTATGACATAACCTATATAAAATTGAAGTTGTTTTGCTTTGTATCATAGACCAAGTATAGAATATAAGTATATAAATCATCTTTGTTTGTATTCGCAAAGATGAATGAAAGATTTAAGATGATAGCAATGTAAGATGAAGTGATGCATAAAGACATATACAATCGAGAAAGACATCAGAGATAAGTGAAATAAACATACTTAGAAGACAGGTATCATTGATATATTGCTATAAGTAATTTCTTGGACGTAAAGACAACCAAGCCCTGTTCTATTTTGAAAGTAGTTGTCAGAACCGAGGGAAAAAATTGTAAGTGTTCAATATGACCTACAAAAAGAGATACTTGAACATTTGACAAAGGCAAAATTCAAAACTGGGCTTCACATCAATTTAATCATCAAAGTTCTGAACAACCACGATCTTCAAAATAATGGCAAACTGAGATGAAGTGATGCGGGAAAATACGATCGAGAAAGACGTCAGAGGTAATACAAATAAACATAGTTTAATATGGTTTCCATTAATTTTCTGTTGCTGCAGGTCATTTGTTGGACACAAAGAGCACTAAACGCTATTCGAACAGGAATATCTTTAGACCTTTCTTCCTGGAGCAGTTATTTTGAATCTGAAATGTTTGAAGAAATTTTTATAGTGGAGCAAATTTCAAAAAGAAACCCAAAAAATTAATGAGTTCATAGTAAAAGGAATTTTAGATACTTAAGTGAATGATATGCCGATAACGGAAAGTTTTTTGTTTCGATCTGTCTTTTTAATATATTATCCTTACCGTTTTGTATTGATACCTCGGTCTGATTGTCTCTATATTTATATCATGTTCTGTTTGTTTTTGGCTTTTACTCCTATTCTGACTGTTTTGCGTTTATATTGATGTGTTTGTCATTTTGTTCGGATGTAGTTAGTCTATACACACAGTGTTTGTCTCAATTCAAGTTCAAATCTATTAATGTCGATTTTTGAGTGACTTGTCATGAATACTCTCAACTTGTATATCGATGACTAATACAGAATATATTAATTAATTATATCAAGAATTCAAGAACTATGTGATAATAGATATCTTATTTTGAGAGTTCTGAATACATAGACTTTGTTAGAATTTCCTTAATTATTTAGTGTACATGATATGAAAGGTGAATATGGATAATAAATTCAAGAAATTTTTCATAGAAACAATCAACTGTATTATTTACAGAAGCAAGAAAAACTGATGAAAAGTTAAAAATTTATTTCAAATTGATATTGAAATATACAGAAAAATTTTTGTGACACAATTCACATACTACATCAAAATGCTTGACAAAAATTCAAATTGAGAAAATATTCATAAGGAGTTGACATTGAAACTGATATATGATGTACAGGTATTTGCAGAAAAAAATTACCTCCAAAATTGCCGAATTTTGCTCTTTGTTCTGGAAGTCCCAAATTTAATTTTCTGGTCTCGTACAATAGGTTTCTCAGTTATTGAACCATTAAAGAGCTGCCAAAAATCTGAAAAAAATTAAAATTTTATCTTGAAAGGAGTAGTATAATTCTGAGAAAAATTCAACATGTTTTTTCTATCTTATATCAGTGTCGAAGAGATAATACAATAATTATCTCTCAACATTAGCATAGTTCTTATACAGAAAAAAGGCATAACATCAACTGTGGAAAATATAGGTGAATCACATTATTGAGAGTGATTACTTTATGAAACAATTCAAAAACCAAGCTGAGAGAAAAAATAGAACATCATTCTTCATCAGTAATAGAGCAAATGTTCAGAATCACATTTTCACCATTATATATATATATATATATATATATATATATATATATATATATATATATATATATATATATATATATATATATATATATATATATATATATATATATATATATCATTCAATTAATGCCTGAAGTAAGGATATTTTTGTTCTGCTTATTTCTCTCTTTTTCACAAATGATTTTGGTATCCTACTGTCTCATAATGCACATCACCTTCTTCTCGTATTAGTACTCCTAAATACTTGAATGACTAAAATTTTTTCAAGACAAAACAGGTAGTTTATAATAGTGACAGAAAAATATGGGAAAAACCAAACTTTCTCACATATTTTGAGAAAACAAATCAAAAATTTGACATATTATTTTCAATTGTCCTTTTCTATTCCATTATTTAAGCTAGTAAAAATTGAAGAAAAACTTAAATCAGTCATGGATAAAGAAAATTTCCTACATGTTTATGAAAAATTGAATGTAGAAACCTAAATATTACTTCACTGCTACCAAGCTAACTTGCTGTACATATAAATTGATTCCCTATCACTACAAAAACAATATAATAATTATTATGAGCACTTTCAAGCCCAATTTTAAGTTATTGACCTAACCTAACATCCTGTTAGAAAACAAATCAAGAATTTGACATATATTTTTCGATACTCACCTGAAGTGTGTTCCTTGAGTTGTTTTACATAATATTCTCTCACTTTTCTTCGAAGAAGTCTTTCGATGTGTTCAGCATTAATATAAGTCCCTTACAATTTGCTCAAGCCCTTCTGAAAATTGCAGTCAGATCTCTTTTTCCTTATGTTCCATGCATTTTCTCATGATAGGTCTTGTTATTATATATCCTGGTAAAACACCATATATAAATATACATGAAGCATTGAAAGTATCTAGACTCTGTATATACATAATTTGATATTATATCTTACTTATATTCAATTCCTGATTTTGTGAATTTATAATGAGAAATGAAAATAAATGGAGCAAACTGGACTACAACATCATATAAGTGAGTATCTTCAACCAAAATCATGAAATATAAACGGCACTTTTGGAGATTTTGAATTTTTCAGAAAATATGTGATTTTCTTCAATTGAAGGTTAGGTTCGATGTAAATACTGAATATATCGGTTTTTCTTCAGTATGCTGAAAAAATATATATTACAAAATAACAAACTGACGACAGAACACGTTCACTTACCTTTCAAACATTATTTGAAGCCTGGTTCAATTTCTCAATCTATAACTTGGACAAATTCACATTACGCCATTTCGCTTCATTACCCAGCAAAATACTTTCTTATTCTTCATAAGAATTGAGTTAGAATTATATAGGCAATTATTCGATAATCTCGAATAATACATTTGAGATTATACTAATTTTTATATCTTCAACATACGGTTTGAATCACATTATTTAGGTTAGAATAACCTCAGAATCTTAAATTTATAAAATTCGAAAGTTTGTCATTTTTTCCTTAAACAAAATATATATAAAATGGACAAAATAAATCTCAAATTACTTAAACTTACCTTCAAAAGTTTCTTTTAAGTTTCGTTAAACTTTTCATCGACATAAAATTCGGAATTCTCAAATCTGACATATCGACTATGAGACTGAATGAAATGATGTCTGTGACTCAGGATATTTCATTCAGAAGAGAGAGAGCATTATCTTCTAGATGTTGTTAGTACCAAAATTATGTTGGTAGCGCTGAAGTAACTAACTGTTTCCATCTCACTATTTTCATTCGAAAGAGAGAGCATTAAATTTTACACGTTGGTAAGTCCGACTACCGGTGAAACAAAGTCCGAAGAAATAAGCAGCTGTGCCGGCGACGGACATCGACTTTGGCCCGTAAATTAGGTTGACTGTCGACCGAGCTTGAATAGCGATCTAAGGGACGGTAGGAGCGGTGAATGGCTCCGCCCCCGTGTTTCCGATCTTTTTCTCGAAAATCTAGGTCTCAAAAACAGTCTCAAATTCGAAAATTAAGTCTTGTAATGACGATTTCTCTTCGGGGACCCGATCTCGAGATATGTAGGAATCGTTCCATGGTCGAATCCTTTCTTCCGGTGACCCCGTTCAAGTAGGATAGATGAAAGAAAAACCCGTATTTTGACAGCTCGACGTTCGTTAATTTATTTAATTTCTGGCCGTCAGAGATATTCGGAATGAGGAAAGTAGAGCGAAATTTTGCGAAAGTCGGCCGATAGACCTTCGTTCGATCGAAGATTTTCCCGTTTTCCCGTGGAAAATACGCGATAAAAATATCAAGAGGCATGATGGGAAAGACGAACGCTTCGTTCGGTAAAAAGTGCGGGACCGATTGGGCTAAAGAAAAAATTTGTATAGCTTGCTCGTTTGGGTAATTTCCTCCCCACCGTTTCGAAAAAATCGTGGACCTTTTTCTTTTTGGCGTTTTCGAAAGGTTTTTCGAGGAATTTCGAGATTATCGCCGCACGAATCGTCTTCCGAAAGACGAAATTTACCGATACCGAAGGAATCCGGCACTCGACTCTTTCCGTTTTCGAGATCTGGCGATATCGCGGAAATTTTCGAAAATTCGTATCTCCGCCGTTCGGGGTCCCGCGGCCTCCCGATTTCGCACGCACCTTAGACCGACTACCTAGTTTCGTAAAAAAATTACTCGGCCCGGCCTCCACCTCCCGCTCGAGAGCTATTCGAAAAATCCCCGTCCCGGTTCAACCACATTCCATCCCCTCCATTTTGACGGAAAAGTGCCTTACGCGTTTAGTATATATACATTATAGGCTTTTTTCAATTCTGAAATTTACAGTTTCAAATCTCACTGACGACTGAGCACAATATGTCGAACATGTGGTGATAATTCAACATTTCTTAACATATTATCCGGTTTTTTACAACAAAAACTTCATCTTCCACAAGTAGTCAAAGATCTATGGCAAAAACAATCAATAATGTGAAATACCAAGTGATTGATATATAGATTGGTGCCCACGATAAACCGAAATTGATTTAATACTCTATAACATCCACAATTATCAAGTTGAAGCTTTCATTTTAGATTCTTTAGAATGGCAAAGGATGATGGAATGCAAAAATTGTCAACGTATTTTTTTTCGATGAGTTTAAAAATGGCCGACAGGTTCACTACGTTTTCAATAGACCTTTTCATTAAAATATTTTGTGTGCATGCTTAAGCATCAGCCATCTTTTATGTACTGTTTTTTGTAAACAACCATGCTACAGTACCCGCTTCTCGTGTATCAGAAATTGAAATATTACTAATATGAACAAGTGAGTCTATTGAGATCACCTGTTGTATCTAAACAGGTAATAAACTGAACGCTTAATATACTGAACGCCTTATATAGTATATGCCTAATAAACTTAACCCCAAATATACTGAACGCCCTTTCATATCCAATTATATCTATACTGAATGCCTCATTATACTCACTCAACTTCATACTCATCAGTTCTTATGTTCTTAGCTGAATGAAACTTTCAAATATTGCCTCACACACCCTTAGGGTAACGCAACTTCCAGTATTGTTTTATGGATACTGACTCATCAACCATACAAATTTCAACACTATTCACTACTATCCTAGAGATACATTCAATTTGAAAATCTCAACTTTCTCCAATTGAGCTAGCATAAGATGAAATTAAGGAAATTCCAACATTGATTCAAAAAACAAACTGTTCAATCACCCTTTAGACATAGAAATTCAATCATCAACAACTCAAATGATAATTCACAATATCACAAGTGTTTAGTTCCAAGAGTATTAAATGAATACTTCAGAAAGATCGATATATGCAGATATATAGTTTCAACTTTCTAATTTTCAATCGAAAAATATTCATGAATTATAATAGACAAACATATATTAAATATTTGAATTTGGGAGGCTTTTACTTGGTAAAATTCCATTATCAATAATGAAAAACAAGTACTGTGTTTTAAGGAATTTTACTTAATAATTGCGATTCGTAACGCGTTTCACTACACTGTAGCTTATAATTATAAAGTGTGTAGAAGTGATACAGGATACAAATCATTCAAGAACTATACATTCTATTTTATAAATTTTCTAAAGCCTTGTCAGGAATATCGGACAAAAATAATCATACCACATCAAATTGTAGTGTTAGTAAGTGTAATTTATATATTTATACAATTAATTGGGACTTTGATTGGGTGTGTTTGAGATATTTAGCCATTTCTCTTTGTCAACTGGTATATATATTAATTGCATTTTTGACTATCATGAATTTTTTAATATTGTCTCATTTTGAACATTTATTATATGATAATATCTATTAAACATATTCAATTTAGTAATAACCTTTGTCTAATTAATATTGTCATACATAGCCTCAAAATATTATTTATTTCAATATATATTAATCAAAATATATTTTCAATTATTACAAATGAATTGACATCATCATTAAGAGTAACATTGTAAATAATTTATAATTGTTTAGATAGAAAACAAACGTTGACGCCTCACCTCTCAATCAGCTTACTTTTTCACTTCTTGCGGACGCCCAAAACAGTTGAGCAACGATTTCAATTTTTCATAATTGTGAGAATCATAAATAAGTGAAGCACCATCGATAGTTTTTTCCAATAATTTATCTTTCTGAGGAGATAATATTTTTTGCCTAGCCATTGTTGATTAAAAGTACGAATTGAGTATAATTCTTGAAATCATAATGTCAATTTTTTTAGATTATTCTGGGGTATTAAACATGAAATTCAAGAAATAATTGATGAAACTGTGGAGCGAAGTTTTGTTCGAAAAGCGTTTGAATTTTTATTCAAATCAAAATGGCCGTACACTGGATATTTTAGGGGAGAACGCCTCTGATACTACTCGTTGGTGCATTGATGTCATTGGCTAATAATGCTATAGTTTATGTATTTTCTCTTGTATCAATATGTTTTTATAGCATTTAACGTAATTCTAATACATAATCATTCGCGGATATGTTCTGACTATAATCATCAACTCATCGGGGATAAACCTCTATTAATACATATACATATATATATATATATATATATATATATATATATATATATATATATATATATATATATATATATATATATATATATATATATATATATATATATATATATATATATATATATATATATATATATATATATATATATATATATATATATATATATATATATATCTTCCACTGTGAAGAAGAATCTCTGACCAACCAACAAATGGTCTATACCAGGATCAACAGACGAGAAACCGGAAGAATTTATCAACATTTGTAAATATATATAGTGAACAGAGGAAATCGATAAAAGTATTTTGGGAATATGAAAGCACCAATTTCGAACACTTTCGAAATTGAAGTGACCATTTAGATAGAATATAACGAATATATCTCAAGAACTAATGTTTTTTAATTTATATATCTATGTTGAAGAAATATTATGACTTATACTCAGTGAAAATCGACCTAATTTTATTCCATGAATTTGAGCTAACAGAGTAGGCAGCTCAGACACAGACACAATCAGTAACTTCGAAAATTATCACAAATTGAGAAATCCAATTCCTGATTCGCCACTGTAAACGACCGTTGAAATAAAAGCGAATAGCCATCAGTTATTTGAAGGGGTTGCTAGAAAAATTCTTTGCGAGATCGATGGCCTCATTTCTCCGACGTGCCTGTGTTACTCCTGACGAAAATGAATGTGAAGTAGATGGATAACTTGAGGCCTGAGTGCGGCACTTTTTTATTGTGAAGCTGAGAAAGCGGTGTACATGATTTTCCACAAAAATTTTCATTATTGTTAAAGGTTTCTAGAAACTATATGATAAAACTCAAAACGGAATGACTAAATGGTTCAATCAATTCAAAAAGGAGTAGATTTAGAAAATATTTCGAAAATGCATGAATATGCTGAACATAATTAATTACGTTGCATAATATTGAATGTACAAAGTCCAATGTCGTTCTTAATGTATATTGTGGTACTTAATAAATACGAGCTAGCCTCTACCTCTTCAATGTAGTCAATAAAAGCATAATAATAACAACAACAATCTTATGCGTTCAGTTGTTTCTATCGTAAGTAGTCTCACTTAAGAATGAAAAATGCAATTGATACAAAAGTTTAATATTTGAATTTGGGAGGCTTTTACTTGGTAAAATTCCATTATCAATAATAAAAACCAAGTACTGTGTTTTAAGGAATTTTACTTAATAATTGCGATTCGTAACGCGTTTCACTACACCGTAGCTTCTTCAGACGAATGATTATGCAGAAAAATATGAATGAGAATATAACTATAAATGTTCTTGAGTAATTAAAAGCTTATTGGTTGCTTCCTCCTAAGTGGTTATTTATGACAGGTATATCCAATAAAATTAAGGAATAGATTGCTCCCCGAAAAGATTCAATAGAGGTGAAGGGCTTAAATCGACTTGTTCATTGATGAGTCTACCTGAGTGTTTGTATTTATTTATTTCTAAAGTTTCCCAAAGATCTACCTTCCAATATTTATTATCTGTATGCAAAATTTCAAACTGTGGGTCGAAAGAATGATTATTTTCTAAGAGATGATTCGCGTAATTCGAATCTGATTTTTATTTGAAAAACTGCGTTTATGTTCCGATATTCTAATATTAAAATTTCTATGTGTTCTACCAATGTAGAAATTATCACAGTCATTGCAATTCAATCTATAAACACCTGATTTATTGTTTTTACCTGGTTTGGTTTTATTATTTTTATATATTTGCCTAAATTATTATTAGTTTGGAAAGCTATGTTGAAATTATTGCTACTTGAGAATGATTTCAGTTTCTCACTTGTAATGCCAACGTAGGTTAAGGTGTTGAATTTTTGTTTCAATTTATCGACAGGGTGAACTTCATTCAATGCTATTCTACTTTGTTTTTTATTTAAAATATTATTTATTAGTTTGGGATTGTAACCATTATTTTTGGCTATTTGTTTAATCAAATTTAGTTCTTTGTTGAAATTTTCTGGTGATAACGGGATGTTAATCAATCTATGAATAAAACTATTGAATGCTGACATTTTATGTTGATATGGATGACACGACGAGTTATGAATTATAATATCTGTATGTGACGGCTTATGGTAAATTGCGAAAACATGTTTTCCATTCTCATTCGAAATTGTTACGTCTAAGAAATTTATCGAATTATTGCTTTCTATTTCGGTTGTGAATGCAATTTTTGGATGTAATAAATTTATATGATTTTCGAAAATTTTCAACTGTCTATCTGTTCCTGTGAAGCAAATAATGATATCGTCTACATAGCGATACCAGTATAAACAATATTTACTGAGTGGATGATTATGAATTAATTTCTCTAAGTTATTGATGAAAATTTTTGCTAACAAAGGACTTAACGGATTGCCCATAATCAAGCCGTCTTCAATAGTATAATATTTGTTATTGAAATGGAAATAATTTTGATCTAAACAAATTTTAATAATGAAAGAATATCTGATTTAATGATAGTATTGACATGATTACTTTCTAATAATTCTTCAACTAAGTAAAACGTATCTTTCGGGGAATGTTGGGAAATAGATTCTTGACATCGAAAGAAATAAGTTTGGAACTAGGTGGTATAGTGGTATCTTCGATATTGGCAATAAGTTCGTATGAATTTTTGACCGAAAATTCAGATTTATAATTGCAATGTTTTATTAGCAAGTCGTTGAGGAATTTTGAGAGTTTGAACGAAGGTGCCGTTACATAAGAAACAACAGGTCTAATAGGGTAATTAGGTTTATGAAGTTTTATCAACGAATATAATTCGGGGGATTGTGGATTGGAGTTAATGAATTTATATTTTTCTTGGTCTGTAATTAATGATTTTGCTGTCGAAGTTATGTTTTTAACAACTTCCTGAAATTTTGCGGTAGGATCCTTAGTTGATGTTATATAGTTTCCGGCTGTTAAGAATTCTTCAGTTTTAGAAATATAATCGGTTTTACTAATCGCAATGACGGTGTTACCGTCAGGTAAAAACAATAAATCAGGTGTTTATAGATTGAATTGCAATGACTGTGATAATTTTTACATTGGCAGAACACATAGAAATTTTAATATTAAAATATCGGAACATAAACGCAGTTTTTCAAATAAAAAATCAGATTCGAATTACGCGAATCATCTCTTAGAAAATAATCATTCTTTCGACCCACAGTTCGAAATTTTGCATACAGATAATAAATATTGGAAGGTAGATCTTTGGAAAACTTTAGAAATAAATAAATACAAACACTCAGGTAGACTCATCAATGAACAAGTCGATTTAAGCCCTTCACCTCTATTGAATCTTTTCGGGGAGCAATCTATTCCTTAATTTTATTGGATATACCTGTCATAAATAACCACTTAGGAGGAAGCAACCAATAAGCTTTTAATTACTCAAGAACATTTATAGTTATATTCTCATTTATATTTTTCTGCATAATCATTCGTCTGAAGAAGCTACGGTGTAGTGAAACGCGTTACGAATCGCAATTGTTAAGTAAAATTCCTTAAAACAACACAGTACTTGTTTTTTATTATTAAAGTTTAATATATTAACAAATTTCTCCCGAAATATAGAACATAAAGTTCAATAGAATTCACTAAAGCATTTCAAAATTTCTGCTTATTGAACAACTGAACACTATAGATTATTATATCAAGTCCTGACGAAGATGACAGGTTTTGAAATTTCGGAACAGAAAACGTATTATCTCAATTTGCTTATGTTGAGAAAAACTATATGTAGATGAATATTAATTCAGTTTATTATCAATTTAGATCTATATTTAAAATAAAATTACTTTCAATCCGACAATGAATTTATTTTCAATATAGTTGGCACATTGACTATCTTCACTGACCCAGCTAAGATTCAGTTCTGGGACAGGCACGTAGATGATATAATCTTCTCATTGAACGATACATTACGATAATTTCATAATTGTCTAAAATTCGTCAAATATATACAGTACAACTTCTCTAATCCGAACACACTCTAATCCGCACATCCAGTAATCCGAACAACGAAACTTAGAAATCACCCACCTCTATAATCCGCACAATTTATTTTTTACCTCTATAATCCGAACGCCGTCAATAATTTCATCGATTGAAAGTGTCCGAACGTGCAATATCTCGTCCGAATACTCGCTTCACTTTTGTAGATTAGATTCTCTTCTCACATATAGCGCCTGATTTCCGTACTAATCAAGTCGCGTCGACATAAGACTTTAACATTGCAGCAGAAATGCGAAATTTCAAAAGAATTTTATAATGGAAAAAGTGTTTCTGAAATGGCCAGAATACACTCAATTGTAAAATCTAGAGTATGCGATATGAAGAAAAAAAATCAATTGAGAATTTCATATCTTCTTCTAATTCTGGTCCTGGGAAACGGCGTACTCTCAGAAAAAGTGATAAATGTTGAAAATACTCTATACACTTGATTCTTACAAGAACCAACTCGACATTCATTTTTATCTGGTGATCTTATATATGAGAAAAGAAGATTTTTTTACACCAGTATAACAGGTAGAGATGAGGTTGTACTGAACATCCAAAACTAAAACTCAAATTCAAAATATAACTGGACAGTGTATCATCACTTTTGGATCCTAGAATATCAGATCATGAACGTAAATCACTGCACTGGCACTGCAGTACCTCCACCACTTCCAACAAACGTACAGCCGCAGTATGTTTTCCTAATTGACGGCATTTTTGACTTTTTAGCTTCATTAATAATGAAGCGAGAAACCTGGATATTCAGAAACTCTCCAACATTACGTATTTTCTCTAGTTATACAATAAACTTCAAAAACTATCAACAGTTTTTGATAAATAGTTTTGTCAATGACCAACTATCATCAAAATTCTAAAGTACATTTGACAATCACATTAACTTCAAATGTTGAAGAAGACTAATGTTTAGCCAAATCCCGAAGGAAAACTTTCCAAAGTTTCATCTTCTTTTGCGATTAGCAAATTCAAGTCTCTTTATAATATATTTATTGTTATATTCATGTTAAGTAATTATAAGATATAGCGCTTTCTTTGCGCGAAGGGAACTACTTGGATGATGATTTATTATTGATTTCATCGATAATAATCAATATCAATGCGACATAACATTGAAACTCTATCCGGTTCCGAATTATAGCAATGATTCCGCTTTCGGAAATAAATCATCATATTGATGATGGAGACATGAAGAGGAGAAGATACCCAGCTGTTTTGATGTATGTGGCGAGAATATTTACGATCTAGAATTTTTAAATTGAGCTATAATTACTGATTATTGGTTCTATTTTCTAGCAATTTGGATAAAAGATAATTTTAAGGCGTGTTAACTATTTATAGTTACTTATCTGCTTGTACTTCAAAAACTCATTTCAGACAGCTATTCTAAGCGTGCCTACCTCAATTAAGTAGATTATACTAAGAATACTATGCAAACAATAGATACCAATTACAAACTTAAAAATTAGACCAACAAAAAATTGAGATTCCATCAACAATGTAAAATGTGCGAAATGGACAAATTTCGAAAAACAATCGTTTCATCGCAGAAAGTTGTAAGAACTTATGTGAAACTAAGTTATTTAGCTAATGTCTATCGAATCACTTCTTCCACAACTTTTTTGTTGAATTGTTAGCTAATTAGCTACCTTCCAACACTTATAGTGAAATATGAAAAACTATCAACTCTCGAAATGCAATCCTTCCACCTCAAAAAATAGTGAGATTTTATAAATAATCAAGTTCGTTATTTGAGTTGGCATTTATGAGCACACCCTTTCAAGAACTTCGTCGTAAATTGTTGTCTAATTTGTTGCCTACCAACATTTGTAGTAACTGTATCAGAATTAGAAATGTGTATTGTATAAGAAGTACAATGATTTGTCGAGCTCATGATAATATAATTTACTAATCCTTAGCATTTCTTATGTGCATTGGTTAGCCTTACAAGGAAACAAATATTCAGATTTCCTCAGTGTAATTATGCTGCCGTACGGTTGTTAAATATCCATACTTATTGAAGAAATAAAAATATTAATTTCTGATAAGACATCTATATTCCATGCGTTTGCCTAGTCTTAATATTAATTGAACAATTGAAGATGTCTGATTCTGATACAACCACTGCCAATGTTGGTAGGCAACTAATTAGATAATAATTTATGACTAAATTGCTGAGTAGATGTTTTCATTGACAGAAAGATTGTAATAACTTGCTTAATTTCATATACGATCCCACCATTTTTTGAGGTGGAAAGATTGCGTTATGTCCATACAGTTTTTTTACATTCGATGATTTTCATTTGATTGAATATATACAAAAATCGCAGTTGCGTAAATACAGGATGTTACAAAATAGTATGTCACAACTTGAGGGGGTCGATCTACGTGCAATTTTAAAAAACAAAGTTCATATAAACATAGGCTCGCAAGAGCTTCGCAGCGGAGCTACAGGTTTTGAAATTTCCAGAAAAATTGATTTTTTCTTCACATTTCCTGCAGTTTTCGAGATATTCAGCACACATTTGTAATGAAAGCTATTTTTTACAGCCTACATCATTACAAGTCTCAAATTTCAACTAGGATCTACAAGGTATTTTCTTTTCCTGAGTCATGTCTTCTTTTGCCCTTTCAAACTTTCTGCAGTACCCACTGAGCATCGTACACTCAATTTTCGTCATATTCGTTCTATTCAGAAACTTTTGGACACGTCTCGATCAAAAAATTATCAAACAATTGTATGCATTCGTTGAATTGAAAGCACTTCTAATTGAAAAAATGTTTAGTAGGCTTTGATTTTTTTCATTTATTTATTTATTCTGACAGTTGCTTAATTAGAACCAGTGCCTGCCCGAATTGTTTATCAAATCAACGATTAGTTTTAAGACTTGTAAATTTATTGCTGTACGAAAAAATGGCTACTTCCACTAACGCCAAATTGGCTTATATCTGTTACATGTACGGTCTGGCTGACGGAAACACAACTGAAGCTAGGCGACTAAATCAGGTGCGCTTTCCTAATCTAGTAACACCAGACAGGTGAAAATTTTCAAATATCCACAGAAGGTTAGGGAAATCTGGTACTTTTACTGCAAATAATCATTTGAAAGGTGTAACTCAAACTATGAGAACTCTAGATATTGAGGAAGCAGTTTTGAATTGTACCGATTTGAATCCTCATGTGAGTACGAGAAAAATCAGTTGAAGTTCTAGTTTGGAGAATTCTCCATGACCTTTCATTGTAGCTGTTTCATATTCAATGCATCAAAACTCTACTTCCTCGAGGTTTTCCTTCAAGACTGAATTTCTGCTGATAGTTCTTCGATAAATTAAGAGAAAATGCTCATTTTGATAGAGAAATAATGTTCACAGACGAAGTTAACTTTTCGAGAACTGCTATCACAAATTTTCACAATAATCTTTACTCGGCTGGGTAAAACCCCCATTTGATTGAAGAATCGCATCACCAAGAACAATTCTCACTGAATGTCTGGGTCTGAATAATTGGAAATTATTTGATTAGGCCATTTTCCTTGCCTAAAAGACTAAATGGTCCCTCTCATCTGCAATTTTTGGAGGAGAAGTTACGTTTATTACTCGAGGATGTGCCACTTTTTGTGAGAAACATAATCTGGTTCATGCATGACGGGGCACCAGAACATTTCAGGGGAAAAGCTAGGAAATCCTTGAATAATACATTCAACAACCGAGATAGGTCGAGATGGGCCAGAACCATTGCCTCCTAGGTCCCCAGAATTTAATAATTCAGACATTTTCTTATGGGGATATCTCGAAAATTTAGTTTATACCACTCCAGTGAACACGATAGAAGGATTGAGAAATCGAATAATAACCTCTTGTGACACGATAAGAAAAGCCCCAGGAATATTTCAAAAAGTGCGTGATGATATGCCAAGAAGGACAGAGGCCTGCATTCTTGCAGATGGAGGACACTTCAAGCAATTTATTTAAATTTTCATTATTCTTTCTTTTTTACATATTGAATACGTATCAGTTGAGTCTCAGAAGACGAGCTATCGAAATAAAAGCAAATCTTGGGCACACCTATCGAGTATTTCTATAATTTTTTTCATTTAGCGAATAACAACCAATTCAAATAATTCAAATTCAATAATTTTTCACTCGAAAACGGTTGGAGTTACGATAAAATTGCAATTGTCAAAAAGTTTTTAAATTTAACGAAGATGACGCAAATTGATCGTACCCTGATCAGTGGCGTACTGAAAAAAAGTTCGAAAGAGCGAAGCGGACATGACTTTGGAAAAGAAACCACCTTATGAATTGCAAATGAACTCTGGGACGTGTAATGATGGATGATGTAAAATATAGCTTGCATTCCAAATTTGGTCTGAGTATCACAAAAACTGTAGGAGTTTTGAAAAAATCAGTTTTGTCCTGAAATTTCAACACCATGTGGCTCCATAATGGAGCTTTTGCTTTTGCGGACTTATGTTTGTATGAACTTTACCCCCAAAAGTTGTGACATACATATATATATATATATATATATATATATATATATATATATATATATATATATATATATATATATATATATATATATATATATATATATATATATATATATATATATATATATATATATATATATATATAAATTATTATCATAATTAATCGTGTCATGAATATTCAAATTTCTCGAAGATTCGCTTTTTTGTCAAAATTAGGAAAGTAAGTGACAATGTTGACGATGGTCCTTTGAAAACCTAACCTAAAACCATTTTCTTGTTGAGATGTATTATCTGTCCACGCCAGAAGAGATTTTGAATCACTTCGAGAACAGGTTAACTGATCGTTGAAATCACTTCTGTTTGATCTTTTGTCATTTCAACTGAATTTCTAGTGTCTTTCGATTGCTGGGGCATTTCCGGTTATATCATATGTATTTTTATTATTTACATCATATCGATGAATACAAGACATGAGTTGGAACTTAGATTCTTTAAGATTTTCGCAACCCCCACTCAAACTATATCACAAGTGCTGCCAGGTGTACTTCACTGTTTGGATAGATGTTTGAAACAACATTGAGGAAGATTTGAGCAGCTTTTTCAAAATACGAGGAAAACCTATATGGATTTTGACCTGATAAAATTTGATGTGATTTCTGAATGCTGAAACTGTTTTTTCTCATTTTATGAATTCTTTCTTGCTCATCAAAAGTAATTTTATTGTTGTTGTTCACCTGAAACCGCTATTCTCATTGTTCATCGTGGGATTAACTCTGGTTCCATAATTATTAGTTTGCATCCCATGGTTAATAAATTTATTCCATGTTCGCTTGACTTTATTCCTGCTCTCTAGTAGTGAAGTTCATACACTTAGCAAAGGTGACTTCAGAAATAACGATCGATTATACAGCTTAATAGAATAGAAATATTTGGTGGGAATTTGACAACCTGTTGTAAAAATTTGAATTTTCATCTCCATTTTTGCTTACCATACAACATCTACCAGTTTGACACGTATTTCAATTATAATTTTAATGCTATATGGTGAAATATTTAATCTTATTTGAAGAGATGGTGTTTTGTACCCTTGAATTTACTTTACCTTGCAGTATGATTGTAAACACCCTGTAGATAAAATCTATTGATGTTTGAGTATTTTTGTAGACTAGCTAATACAGATAATAAATTTCCGAAATTTTGTTTGAAAAATGCATATTTTGCTATGGAAGTGAGTTGAATAAGCGTTATTCAATATTTCTGTTCCTACAATAAAATGGATAAATATGTCAATATTGCTATTTGGAATATCCCGACCTATTAAATCCCCTGTGCTATTTGAAAATTATTCGAATGATTTGTACTTTCGTTGTAAATAATACAGGTCTGTAGATGAATGTCAAGTTGGAACTGTAGTAAAGGATATCTTGTATTTTGTTTGTAAAACATTGTAAGAATTCACAGTTCCATTCCATTCATGATCAACTTACAAGCAGTAATGGCTAAAACCTTTCAATATTTTTCTCAACCCCTACATTGAAAAAATATAATATAATGAAAAAATTTATTAAACTTTTTCTTTGCCTTCTTCTCGGAGGTTCCGTTTTCTCTTCCCGGCGGCTACGTCTGCAAACTTTGCTTCATACTCGACAAGTTCGAACTCAATTCAGGTTCGTTTGGAAAATGGAAATCCTATTTCATTTTCCAAGAAGTTTCATTTGAAGAGACACATTTCATTTATGTTTTATGAAATAAAGAAGAACATCAATTTGAGCGGTGTCGCTTTTCAGTTTGCTCTCGTCATATCACATCCCTTCGGTCTTTCGTCTTTCCATTTCCTGCAAGCAAATATATATTCCGGACGATAGCATCCTCTGTCAATAGCCGAACGTCCAACATTGCCTCCGAGAGAAGATAGTGAATCAACGTACGGTAGAAATTTCACAGTTTTCAGACAGCTATCAATCTGAAATATCCAAGATTATCGAATGAAATCTTTCTGATTTCTCAAATCTGAAAATTTACTAGCTCCTCATCATCGTGAGCTTCTCAAACATACTCTTCTCAGAGAACTCAATGAAAAAACTACATGGATTCCTTTGCTTCATTATCAGTGAATTCTCAGATTGAGGAAATCCGCAACTACAATCAAATACACATGAATTTGATAAATTCCTACTGTCCATTAAACATATTATTCAATAGTATACGTAACCGAAGTATTACCAAATATTTTTAATAAACAGCTCCACAGATATTTGTCCAAAAGAACACCATAGATCTCATGAAAGTGTAATGGAAAGAAAACCAGGCTAGTTATCAATCCTTATCATATTAAAGACTTTTGGAAGAAATATTCTGATGAATTTGTTTGAAGGAAAAGAAATATTTTTGTATAATAGCAGAAAAACTGAACTTCACAATGATATGTGTGAAAGATATATTCAACAGACTTCATCAAGTTTCTTGATAAATAAATCAAACGAAGGAAAACGTATGTGGTTTGATTCCGCGAGTATTAGATTTCATCCAGATTTGTAATTGGCGATCGAAAAAATAATGAATTCCATCCAAACTCTCGCATCTCCATAGAAATCACAATATCGCATATACACAAATAATCGCGGCCTAATTTGAAGTGTATGTATTCGTAACTATAAATTAAAAATTTTCCACATTTTTCCCCTCCACTTCCTACATTCAATGTTTTAAGGACAACAGGAATCATATCAATGTTATAAGCCAGCTTGTTCTGAAAAAATGCGAAATTTCTTTTTGTTTTGAGATGTAAACTACAGTTTTCAATTTCTCCTTTTACTTCATATATAACCGTATAACAAAATATTGCTTCTTTTATACTTTTATAACTTCAGGTAAACAGGAAATAACGATTCATTTGCGAGTGTCGAAATATGGATCAGATTGCAACAAAATAGCAGTAATTTCTGTATTTTACACCAATGGAAAGTACTCTAAATGTTATGATTTCCTTGTGGGGGGGGGGTACAAATATGCCGACAGAGGCGGTCTAATCTTTCGATTGCTTTGACCTACAACTGAGATTTTTGAGCAACATCAAAAAATTTTACCGATCTGAGTATTCGGTATCAATTTCATTCCTGTACTTATTCAGATTCCTTCCTTCCTTTTGTATGGAACTCAAAATAGTTCAAAAAAGCGCGTTCTAGAAATGTGTAAAACAGATACAAGAAGGTTTTATTACAGGAAATTCATTTATCTTAGTGCTGAGAATAATTTCTAAAGATTCAGTAGGTATCTCAACTCAAAATTTTCTGTTTTGCACAGATATGTACCTATCTCCACCTATATGATGTAAAGTTTTATGGTCACTAACCAAATTACATCTAAACTTGATGCTGCAATGTATTATCATAATATAGGATAAAACATATTATTATGAAACTCCTATAACAATTCCTTGTTTATTTTTGGGAAAGTATACGATGAACTTCTTTGATGTGTAGGCAAATTGATTTTAGAAATATTATCAAGTCCTACACAGCCAAACATACTTTGGAGTGAGGAGTATATCATTAGGAACCTATAATGGTTTATATCGCCAGATTTTGAGAAAATCTATCTTTACTGAAGTTTCACTTGTAGTGAGATGTTTGGCAGCTTTTCTGTTGTTTTTAATTCTTATGAATATGAAGGCAGCAATTTAATTTAAATTTTTTCCTGCAAATTTTCTGCTTTCTATATTCATTCTCTGATTTGTGCTCAATAGAAATGGACTATATCCGTTCTTTCAGTTCTGTAGAATTATTATCCATAGCAACAAATATATAATGGACAAGTAGATGATTATGAAAATGTCATCTAAGTACGATATTGTATGTTGATTTGTTATCATTACCTTAATTCGGAAATGTCCTTTTAGGGACACACTAAGGTTGAAAGACAATGTTTATAAAAAACTATACTGGTTGAAGAAATATTGCAAAGTAATATCTAAGTTTAACTATTTGACATATACAGAAAACCAAGATCATTGCCATATAAAAAACAGCGTTTTTGCTCAGCTATAAAAGTGGTAATTTTGGTCATACTCTGAGGATAGTCAGAAACGTTTCTGACCTTTATGTGATGATCGCAGAACTCGGAGATAAAATCTGGTGATTTTTGTTTGATCATCTGTTGATTACTATTCAATAAAGTTTCAGCCATTTTGGATGCGCAGTTCTTTTGGAACATTCGTCTGAGTAAATTCAGTGTTTTTATTGAAATGGACATAATCGAGTATCGATCTGTCATTAAATATTTGTTTTGGAAAAGCTATATACCTATGCAAATTAAAGATGATTTGGATTATGTACTTGGAGACTCTGCACAATCATTCACCACAGCGAAATTTTGATCAGCTGAATATGACCAAGGACGTAGGAGCTAGGGAGACGATGAATATTCAGGACATCCATAAAGTGCAACTACTGACGATATTATCGCCAAATTTCACCAAAGGGTGCTGAACGACCGCTGAATTGAAGTGGAGGCGATAGCAGAGAATATGAACATGTCAAAAGAACATATTGAATCATTATTTACACATAAGAAATCTGTCCGCATGTGGGGTGCCGTGATTATTTAGGTAAGATCAAAAACGTGTTGAAATGAGCATTTCTTACGCTATGATGGCGCAGTTTGGGTGAAATGAATACGAGTTTTGGCGTTGATGAAACTGAGATACACTTCATACGCCAAGAACAAACACACAATCTAAACAGTGGTCTGGAAGGGGGAAACCGTTTCCTAAAAAACAAGCACTTTTTCCTGGCCACAGTTTTTTCGGATAGTCATGGAATTATTTTGATGGAGATACTCAAGAAAGGAAAACCATGTCATGAACATACTATACAACGTTACTTGACAAGCTGAAAGCAAAACTTGCGGAAAAACGACAACATTTACAGAAGAAGAAACTCCTGTTTACCAAGACAACGCACCGTCTCACAACACAGCGGTTGCTATGGCAAGAATCCTCGAATTAAGGTTTGAATTGCTCGTCCACCTACCTCACTCACCTTATCTAGCCCCAAGCGACTTCATTTTGTTCCCTCATCTAAAAATTGCGCTTAGAGGATGCTCGTCCACCTACCTAACTTACCTTATCTAGCCCCAAGCGACTTCATTTTGTTCCCTCATCTAAAAATTGCGCTTGGAGGATGGAGATTTTCGCCTAATAAAGAGGAAATCACCTTCGTGAATCACTATTTTCCGAAAGAAACGGCGAGTACTATTTGGTTGAGTTACAGATGCAAACATTGGTGGGAAAATGTGGAGAGTTACAATCAGACTATGAAGAAAAATAAATTAGGAAAATATGTCTTTTATCTTTCTTAGTTCTTGAACGTTTCAGACCACTCTCGTATAGTGGCAAAGATAACGTTAAATGGATAATGACAATATGTCCACATGTATGGGAATTGAACTTTTTAGATAGTCTTATATTATTTCTCTAATGCCATATAATGCTCATTTATTTACTATATTCAATAAAGTTACACAATTTTGTATTTTCAATGTTTCTACTCGGAACAAAAACTCCGAGTTTTAATAGAATTACTCATTTGTACTTTTGACTGTTAAAATTCTTTTTTCCGAGAATGGGTGAATGATAAGAGTTGAAATTGTGATCGAGCATTCATGTCAGTGAATACTTGGAGCTGTAAAAAAATTTTTACCTCTATGTCAGCGCAATTATATTTTACTATCAATTGATTATGCATTTTGCGATATATTTTGACATTCTCAAGCCAATTAAAGTCCGGAAAAATCTTTAGTTGAATCACCAAATAAAGCAAGTGCTGTATTATACAACATTAACTAGGGAAAGCTTGGAGGTACCAAGTTGAAATTATTACCATATAAACAGATTACCAATTCCTTGATAATGTGAAGGGAAAAAATAACTTCTTCAGTTGGTACATTTTTAAAATATGGCTGTTTACGTTGCATTCAGCAGCATATTTTCACCACGCGAAGGAATTGGAAGCTATGGAGTATTTCCAGTTTACGTAGAATCATGCAACTTCGCTAAATGTAATGTCTCATATCACAAGAGAAAGGAAAATACAAAAATGTAGTTTTGTAGTTATATCACTAAAAACTTTAAGATAATGAACTTTGCAGGAACCTGTAGGCGTATCAGGGTGCAGTTAATCAATCATTACTATTTTCCTCAAAGAATGAAATTCTGCAAGGAGCAGTGTTTTAAAGCACAACTGATGAGAAAATATAAAAAACTGTTAAGTTGCAAAACAGTCAAACAGAAACAGTTTTTGCCGATGTCAGCGCATAAAGATGATTTAGATTTTTATGCAACCCAACAGTATCGATAAGCGGTATATATAAGACATATTTTAGTTATCAGATAACATTTCAAGGTTGATATGAATATATCAATAATAATTTGTTATTTCGTCAGTATGTATTCTGGCGCTCATTTGATCGTATCGATATATTGAACTTTCGATTTTATAAGTGAAAAAATGTTGAATATTCAAATAATAGAATAAATTTTGGTTGAAACTCTACTGAATACATAAATGTTGATTTATATTTTCAGAACTGATATTCAGAAAAGAACTTCAAAGGCACTAAGAAAAATTGGCTACTAACTATTCATACAAGCTTTCTCGTAACACTTTGAAGGTATTTGAATTTCAATAGATTTTATGCAAAAAATTAAATCAATTTTCGGTGAACAGTAAGCAGACCAATCCTGTTTCATTAGGGAGAACATATTAATTTCGTTAATTAATTTATTCAGAGATGATATTTCAACTATTTCAGAAGTGATCACATTGAAAGGAAACACGATATTCTTCAGAAATTCACGTCGATCTGCTTCAAACTAATGCAGAAATTAAAATGTATTTTCAATTGGTAATGATATATATGCAAAGGGAAGTAAGTTGATAATCTAGTTGCTGCAGCTCGAATTATAATATAATGAATATTGCATGCTCCAAAATTTCTAAGATATTTTTATGAAATGTGCCTAATATATTCGATGGAAAAATACATGCTTGAATTTAAATAAAGGAGATATATGCACAATTGGTATATGATAGTGTGATTCGATATACGTTGTAAATTTAAGATTATATGTTTTCGTCTTCAATTTGATTCAATATTGGTCACCTTATCGTCAAAACACAACTTGAAACACAAATTTTTGAATCGGTTGTGATGAGTAACAATCTCATTTGCAATCTGATCCTGTTACTCATTATGGGGTTTCTTTTTCAGAAGAATTTCACGACATAATATGTCAGCGGATTATGAAATATCTACCTATAACAATTATTCCTATGCTTCACGCAATTTTTTATTTCAGGTTTGTACCAATAATTATCGAGAAGGGATAGCAAGGGGGGATATAGCTCGGAGAGAGATATTTTGAGATCGATAAATGAAAGCATGGCAATGAGATGCAATATCAAATAGAAATTTACTTTGATGTGATACGTAAAATGACTCGTGAAATTTCTAACCGTAAAATACCTTCCTCTTATAATCTCGTTTTCTTTGTCGGTGGCGGTTAGCCATCCTCTTCCCCAGACAGACAGGCAATTTACATCATTACTGACGCGCATCCCATTGCGATATAGTTCTTTGATTCATCAGTGTAGTGAATATTTTTTGCTGGTTGTCTGCAAAAAAAATTGTATAGGATGATTACGTTCCTCTCCTCTCCATTCGTTTGATTTGAAATATGATGTTGTCCTTCATGCATTCGCAATACGCCAAAATTTATTTTTTAGATGATGGCCTCTGACAATATTATACCAATCTTGAGATTATTATTGCAGTAATTGGATTCAATGTTGGTTCGAATGTAGGTTCAGATATCAAAAAAGACGTTTCTGTTATGACTAGGTAAACAAATGTTTATTCTAAAATAGAGATGTTCCGATTGCAATATTGTTGTAAATTTAATTAGAATCTGTATATGATATATTACTTAATTGTGAGCAAAATACTTGAATTCTTCTTCATACAAGAAGTACCTTCCATCATGGAACTTGTCACCAATCTGTTTGAATTTACTCTTCTTTTGTGTATACTTTTTATGTGAAACCATTGACGAGTGATCATATTTGATGATGCTCATTTTTCTAACCACGACTACTAAAATTAAAAGGTTAAAATTAATTAGGCAACAATTTTCAACAAAGTTAATGCATATGTGCTTCCATAGATCCTTTCTAAGTTCGGTATTGTATACGTGGTATATACACCGCGAATATACACTGATTACAAAAACGATATCGTTACCGATTTCATACGAGCTCCGCAGTCAAAAATGATTTTTTTTCGGTAATTTTTCAATTTCTTTCTCAGAAAAACACGTACGGCTTACTCCTTCTGATGGTTTCTTAGCTGTCGCGTGAATAATACTGAGGAAAACGAAACCTCGCTGGCGTATCATGAGGCCTGAAACTCTAACCAAATTTTTAAGTAGAATGACTTTGTTGTTATGACTGAAGATTTGGGCATAAAGTTCTCACAAGTCAAAAACCAAATATCAGATCGTTTCTTCAATCAAATTCAAATTATTGATATTTTGAGTTATTATTCAGGTTATGTTTTATTGCATGGAAACAAAAGAAAAATTAGATCCGATGGGAAGAAGTGAATGGGGTACTGAATGAGGAGATCGTTGATTTTTCACATAGCTAATTAAACAATATCTCTGTCTCTCATACTCGAGACTCTATTATATACTGCTTTTTACTGCCTTTGCGATCAACCTCTGGTCCTATATTGCTTTGATGCTGTCTAGTAGGGATTGAATAATCAAAACGATCAAGTGAAATATTTGAACGTAAAACGACTCATCCAAATTAATCTTATTGATTTAGCTTGAAGAGTTAACGTCAATTGCGACATATGTGTGGAAATATAATACATTGAATGTTATTTCCGATATTCTTTTTTCAATAATTGCGTTGCGAAGCATTTATGGTCTTCCATTGCATCCTTAAACTGTGGTACATTTCATAATGGAAGGGATAGCTTGTAAGTGAATTAGTAATATTTTCAATCCCATTTATCAATAGCAATATCTTTCTACTCAATACTAAATCTTTTTCTTATACGTGTTATTGGTCGAATTTTTTTGAAGCAATGCAGCAATCACTGTTCGAAATCTGAATAGACAAAAAAAAATTACTGTTCATCCCACATACATCCTTAGTCATTAGTTCAAATAAAATAAGTCAGCTAAGATCTAATTTTCGTTGAAGGTTTGAAGAAAAACCCCAAAAACCTTCATAAGTTCAACATTTCTGATATACCAAAGTATGATCCCTTTTAGCAATTTTAACGAACCGCCAGTTGTTCTATTCTTAAAATCACTATTTTTTTCATTTTCTACACAGTGCAGTCTAGCAAATCATTTTTAATTTTCTCAGAAGTTGCTCTGTTGATCGTAATTGTTTATGAATCTTCTAATTGACTTAAGGAGGAGCTCAAATGGTCTACAATATAATAATTATAATTCGTGAGAGTACGAACCTGTTTTTGATCACTTTATCCTGTTTAGCAAAGTGTTGGTATTCTGTACTGTCTAGTTGTTCATATATATGATTTTTCCTCAATGAAATAAACTTCACCTCGTTAGTTAAATGCCAGTTGGAGTATTCAGTATTTTGAATAGATGTTCACTAATCTAACCACATTTTCAGATAGATTCAACCCACTATTGATTATTTCATTAGTAGACATCTGCAGAAACTGTTTTGTTTCATTGAAATAGTCATAATTAAATCATGAATACATATGTTATTGAAATAAACGGAAACAAAAATGAATAATCGGAAGATCTCATAACAAATTCCAAGAAACAGTATTGACCGTTTGTTTATGTAAGGCATCTCATCACAGTATGGACCATTTATATTCACCAACTTAGTTTCAACAGAACATGAGTTCATATTAAACTGATTTGCTATTTCAGTAGATAATTCCTCGATTTCTTCACATGAAAAAGGATAACTCATAAATTTATATTTGGCTATATTTGCAAATTTACTGCAATCATAAAAAGGCATTTCGAATTGTTTCAAAATATTTCATAGTTCAGCCGCATTCGTATAAATTAATTAGAAGAATGATCTCTAGAATAGAGAGAAACGAAGCCGAAGGCTAGTACTGTACAACCTGCCGAACCAATCGATCGTAGGGAGGTAGTTGAGGTTAGGTTAGGTTCTTAGGCTTAGGCTTTCAAAGACGGAGAATGTTCCAGATCCTTTTTTTTTTAGAATATCTATCATAAGTTGCAATTTATTTTTGAATGCGTTATTTGCGCTAATCATCTCGATAATTGTTTTTCCTTTACTTTCAAGCACCAGGTAAATGGTGTTTAGGTGCATTGCCAAATCAGACAGCCAATTTTCGTTTTTAGCATCGGAGTGTCATGATTTCTTTCGTCTAGAAAAGCTGTTATATCGGGAAATAATTCTTGAAACCTTTCTAGGAATTTTCCGCGACTCAACCACCTGACGTCCGTAAGGAGAATGAAATCAGTGTGTTCAGCTGACTCCCTATCTTCAAACTGCAGCTTAAAGAGACGCCGTTGCAAACTACGTGCACGGATGGAATTCTTGTTGCAATGCCCATAATTTCCTTCATGTTTAAAACTTTTGAACAAAAAAATTGTTGATGTTAATATAATGGAATGAAAAAAATGAAGGGAAACCTTCATTAGCTCGACAATGCCATAAAACCCTTTTTGTTTTCAGCCATTTCTGGTGCTCCATCGGTTGTAGTGCACACTAATTTATATATTGGTAGCTTGTGGTTTTATACAAATTTGAAGAAAACGTCATATTTATCTTCGCCACGGGTCATCCATTTCAGAGTAATGATTGTCAAAATTTCTTCCTTAGCCAACATATCATTGAATAACATTCGAATAAAAATACAAAACTGGGCGGTGTCTGTCATATCGGTGGATTCGTTGAACTGTAAAGTAAAGTATGCACACTTCATGATATCATGTTCAAGTTTATCAGCCATGTCCTGACTCATGACCACAATACGCCTTGTGATAGTCGGACACTATAACTGATGTTCTCTAATAGCAGACATGATTTCTGTTTGATTTTTAAATTCTCCAAAAGAAGTCTTCCCCGCTTCAATAAATGCTTCATTCACAATTAATCCATATTCGAATGGTTTCTTGTTTTTCGCCAATATATGAGATATTTTAAATGATGCTATCGTAGCAGCTTTTGATTGTTTGGCTGGTCTTGTGAACATGGTTTGTTCTTCTTTCATACAAGATATCTAATCACGTAGTTTTCGTTTTCTTAATTCACTCTGTGGCGAAAAATCCTTTTCATAATTTTTATGAACCGTTTTATGATGCCTCTCAAGTTACTACGCTTAGGTATTGCAATTGAAGCACGACAAATAAGGTAATTGCACATATCCTTCACCATACAAAAGAAAAATTCCTCCTCCCGATCATTATTGAAATGACATGTTTTAGATTTCTTTGCTGCACTGATTTTGTACTATTTAATAACTAACTTTCTATCGACGTAGTATTTCCTTCAAGTTACAATTTGAAATGACCCCAATTCCTGCAGGTCCAAGATTTCTAGAAAAGCCGCAAGAATAAAAAACGCGGTGTTTCTTCGACATGTATTGCGCGATCCTTTGATAAAATCGCTTTTTGCCGCTAGCAGAGTGTTTAGTTACATACTTATTAAAAAATTTCTTTTCGAGATCCACTCAAAACGCACCCGCGATCGACCTGTTCTAAGTTATTTTAATATATTTTTCTGTAATACATATGAGGGCTGGAAAATGCCTCAGCTATACAATCTCAATTTTGATATATAGAATCTAATCAATTAGGTCTAAAGAGTATACTTGAAGTATGGTGTATGATCTCGAGGCCAAAATCTGCTGTCATATTTATCATAGAAACGAATATGAAAGAAATTTCTTTACGTAAAGAACTGAATAACACTTAATGACGAAGCGTTTCTCATAAAAACTTAGTAAATACTTAGCAATAAGTGAGTATTTGACACAAAAGCTAAAATGAAGTCTACTAGAAGTATCTTGGAATGTTGTCAATTAGTGAGAAATAAAATCAAAGGAATTCGACTCTATGAGGTATAATTGTACGAATATTAAGAAATTTCTAGATTAAGTAAATTCTTGTGGTTAATGAAGATTCAGGCTTTTAGCTCTATCCACAATCAAGTTATACTTTGGACTAGAACGTCATGAACTTTTCCGCGAAGGGGATAATATGTATGTGTGTTTCGCTCTATCTGTGTGTCCTGATATGGATAGAAACAAAAAATAACAGTTAACAGTTACTAGACACACATATATTAACATCAGGTATTAGTGAATTTTATGTCCGAGCATATTTAATTTTCATACCGACTAGTAGGTATGAAAGCTTTCATTAATTTAATTTTCTTACCCAAATTAGAATTAGGAAAAGCAGAATGTATTTTTTGGAATTAAGTGAAACAAACAAATATTCAATCGAAATTGCGAAAAGGTTTCCCCATGTCGCAATTTCGATTGAATATTATATATAGATTATCTTTGCCACACATTTATTTCGATTACATTCTCCAAAAAATGAGAACGATTCCAATATAGAAAGCGATAAATGGCCTTCAATTCCGATTTCGTAGTGTACTCAATCTTTGCGCTCGAAAAGATTGTGTATTTGCAGTACTTTTCTTATAGAATTCAAGTTGAATATTTAGTACAACTGTTGAATGTGAAATCCGAGAAGCCAATGCAATCGCAACAGGCCTGCATTATTACACTACCCGACTCATGGAATTTTAAAAGCAAAAGATCGTTCTCCACCTTATAACATGTTTTCCTGAGGATATAAGCGAAGAATTAGTATTACCTTCACCGAACGGTATTCATGTCTTATTCATGATTGAATCTGAAATGTCTTGATGAAATTCTACTTATATTTTAACCCTGCAGTGGACGCGTGATCTAGAGTAACACTAAGAGACGCCTAAAGTCCTACAGACCCAACACAAATGATTTCTTATTTTCACGAAGAAAAACTATTCTTCTAAAGAATTGATAAATATTACAAAAAAAAAATTGATAAAAAGATCTAGAGAAAGGATATTTTTTACACAATAAACAAAAACCAAAAATTCGGAAATCAATTTTTCTGATGTTTGAGCACCTTTTCCGTTCATTTTCTATCCTCTCTACCGCTAAGTTCAGCTCCCATTTACCTAATCGCTCTTGCTAAAAAATAACATTTTCTCTTCATATGATCCATTAGAATGTTGCGACCAAGATTTTTCAAAAATGTTCGATGGAAAATGGAATGCTCGTCCTGAGTTTGCTTTGAAACTGACATAGGCATTTATTCCCACTACGTTTAGGAGGCCAAACATGATCACTATGGGCCATCTACGGGTATTATATTTCGATGAATGTTGATTCGCTATATCAGCTGTGATGATTTTCGGTTATTTACCATGTGTCGACATCAATCGAATCATCGTGATTGGGTAGACAGCAAAATTACCTGTATATTTTTCTTTGGTATACACCAAGCAAGAGTAATGTGATAAGTATAAGCAAACATGCTCGTTTTTTCAGGTTCTTTCGGAAAGTACCGGAAATAATCAATTCATGATTCTATGAATTGTCTATGTAAACATTTCGACTAGACTGCGATAAGGCAGCGCTTAGCCTTTCTACATTATCAGGGGAGGCATTGCTAATCTGGAATGTACCAGCTGGCTGCTTTTCAGCATAAATATCCATATTGTTCATGTATAATGATTGACGGTCTGCTAAAGAAAACACTTTGATACCGTATCGTACAGGCTTATTTGGTATATACATTCGGAATCTGCATATTCCTCCAAATGGTATGAGCATCTCATCAAGGGTTGCGTATTTACCTACAGTGTAATGTTTCTGACAATTTTCCACCACTTCTTCGACAATCTTTTTTGCTGTTGCTAAATTGTCTTGAACTTTGCGTTCTTCCCTATGCCTTTGTAGCAGAAAATAAGTCTAATCCCGTTCTGCCAGCATGATATGAGCCCGCGATATAGAGCCACCCTAAAACTGCTCTCAATTCAGATTTATTTGTGGGACTTATATCAGACTCATGTATATGGCGGTCAGATATACTTTAAATATAAATATTAGTATTTCGCATTAAATTTCTCCTGACAGAATAATGAAAAAATAGTCGCCAACATTCTTTTGGGTATAAAGCGTTTCTAGCAATACCGATTACTCCAGGAAATTTCACAATTTGGTATGTGCTTTTTTTTTTCTTACAATTTTGGTGAAACATTGTTTATTCCATCACATCTCTCATCTTTTGACGAAAAGAACAAATGGCCACGCTCTCAAACTACTGGTGGAAAAGATTCTTGGACAGATATTTCGTTAGCAGATATATCTTGTTCGCTCTCAGAATGATGGTCACTGAATTCTTCGATTTCAGCAATCGATATAGAGTCACAATCAGATTCTGATATATTTTCGCAATCACTGGAAATTTATTCGTATAATTTCTTGAGTCTCTTCAATTCCTCTTCATAAGGATCGTTCAAATTTGGCATTCTGTTTAGCGACCTATTGGAGATATCGATAGAAAAAGACGCGTTGTGTCTGGGAGACAATTCACTGCCACTCTAATATAGAGGAGCTGACTCCTTCATTCGAAGGTATTGAGAGGTTAGCTTCGTGCTCCAATCCTTTCACAGCCGATCACATTAATCAGCACCGGTAGGGTCTGTGAGACCCAACGCATCAAATGCATGGTTAAGTGATAAAGTTTGGAAGTTTAGATGTTTGCTACTGAATAGAGGACATAGATTGCTTGTTACCTTGATTAACACCTAGAGGTTTTTTTTTATCTCGGGAAAATGAGATTATTAGAGGAAGTATTTTAGCGGAGTATATAAAATACACTGCAGTGAATGTGGGACATTCTATATAGGCCAAACGGGAAGATGCATCTAGAAGACAATTGAAGATCTATTCTCTAGAATTAAAATTCTACGAGTTTTTCGGACCCCTGCATCAACGAAAAGCATTTCATAGATTTCGAAAATATCGGAATTCGTTTTCATGTATGTTAATGAAAAAAAAACCTTGTAATTGTATAGTATAGAGTTGTGCGGAAAGTAATTCCTTTTTTTTTCTCGGCAGACAATTTAATCCGTATAATTTTTCTATCTGCTTTTAGAGCTCATACAGTAAGGCTTGTGTGTGAGAAATTCTAATTAATTCTACACAGTAGTAGCAGCATTTTTGACATATCTTACTGTTTCACTACAGAAAAGGTAAAACTGCTGTTCAAGCCAGAAACAAATTGAGCGATGTGCATGGAGTGAGTGTGTTGACAGTACGCCAGTGCCAGAACTGGATCGTTAAATTTCGATCCAGTAATTTTAATATCGAGGATGCACCACGTCCGATAAGGCTGGTTGAAGCTGAAAAAGACACGATAAAGGCATGAGTTGATGCGAACCGGCGAATAATAGCACGCGAGATTGGATAGAGATTAAATTTATCAAATTCAACAATTGATGTCTACTTGAAAGGGCTGGGATATTCTTCGAAGCTCGATGTATGGGTTCCCCATGTTCCCATAGTGTGAAATCTTTCGCTGCATTGACATCTGCGATTCGCTTCTCAAACGTCACGAGAATGATCCGCTTTTGAAGCACATCATCACTGAACACGAAAATTGGGCCGTATATGACAACGTCAAACGTAAGATGTCATGGAGCAAAAAAGATTAACAGGCTCAAACCATCTCAAAGGCCCAATTCAACAAAAAAAGGTTATCCTGTCTGTTTGGTGGGATCTTAAAGGAATAGTTTATTCTGAGCTTCTACCGGATAACACATTGATTAATTCGGGAGTCTACTATCATGAGCTGGACAAACTGAATGATGCACTTCAACAGACAAGACCAGAACTAATCAACAGGCGAGGTGTAGTGTTTCACCAAGACAACGCGAGACATCACACAAGTTTGCCATATTCTCTAGACCTGACACCATCGGAGTATTATTTTTTCCGGTCACTCTAAGATTTTTGAGATGGTAAAACCATCACCTCAAATGAGGTGATCAAAAACCATCTTTATCAGATTTTTGCCAGCAAAGACCAAAAGTTTTTTGAGCGTGAAATTATGCTACTACCAGAAAGATAGCGGAAGGTGTTGACCCCGATCATCCAATATAAAATTTAATAAAGTTTTTGTTTATTATACGAAATTATCTTTCATTCATACAAAAAATAATATAATATAGTTCAGATTAAAATTAAAGTGTTCGAATTATGACTAAGGATTCGAAGGTATGTGCTCTGCAATATTACAGGTTACTCGTGACTCTAACAAACCGCAGGCGCATTCTCTTATAAAAATCATATAATTAAGATAAATTTGATATCACAAAAATTTTAACGTTAAAGATACAACGCGACAGAACCTAAGACAGACACATTGCTTACACTATCCAATAATGCTGAAACCATTTCAGAGGCAACGTTAACCGATAGTAAGGGACGATTATCGTTCCTCCGAGAATCAAATAACGGAAGATGTTGATAGGATTTAAATTTGCAATCAGGTACATTATTTTTGACATAAGTAGACATGATTAGTGGAAAAATTTTTGATACATCTGAGCTATGACTTCCATTCTAGATGATCGAATGAAGGTTTCATAAATATTGAATTAGAAAGAAAATAGGCTTCGATTTCCCATTGTCCATAACCGTAAGATCCTGCAATGGTGAAAGAACTGGGACCTGCCCTCACCTCCTCTTTTGAACACTGGAGACAATAAATTTTTGTAAACACAGCTCTACCACAAGAAAAGCAAAAAAATATTTTTCTTTTTACTGAACTCCGTATGCACTCGTCAGATTTCCTACGTGTTGTGTTTCTTCAATATCAAAACGATACTTAAATCTAGTTACATAGTTAGTTTTATCCTAGCAACAGTTGTTTCCGGTTGCAATTATTCTATTTTACATTTTACGAACTTGTCTTCATATTCCAGTTCCTGTTCCATATATCTTTTCAATAATAACAGTATATATATTTACTCCTATTCGATACAAAAATTTGGCGATGAGCTAAATACGAGACTATCAAGAAATTCGGTCTAAGTGTGAAGTGTCTATAAAAGCTATTGTCAAGATCCAAATTCAAATATTCAAGTTCGCAGATCTTCAGGAATGGACGCAAACAAATTCAACTACTTTTGAAAACTAAAAATGAGCAGCAGAAAACATTATTAGATGTTTTTTCCGAAAATTTTTAAATGCAACGTCAAGATGACAGCAGCACTTCAAAGTCAGATAATTATGTGAATAATACACCTTTCGAAGAATTCGAATCAAGAAAAAAAAATAACATTTTATTTGGAGGGATTTGAAAATTACTGTCTAATGAAGAGCATTGTAAACGCTGAGAAGAAAGCAGAGTTATTATGAACGTCAATTGGTTCAACACATTACAAATAACTTAGCTGTGTTGCTTGGTCCGGAAAAGTCAGTGAATGCGTTGAATTATGATGAATTAGTGAGAATTTTTCGTACAATGTTCATTGCATTCAAAAGTGCAAATATTTCACAACATTATCTTTCAAATATTCATCAGAAGAAAAATCACAGCACATCAGACATTTTGGCGTCATTAGTGATTGTGACTTTCATATTACCTGTGGCTGCAACAAGCAAGTTTCCTGCTCGGAAATATTTTCGAAAGCCCAATTCATTTGAAGGTTGAAACATAATTGGATTTGGGAACATTTGCTTCAATCAAACGTGACCAGTTTTTCGAAATCTTCAATAAAGCAGTAGCACTAGAAGCTTCGGGAATAGAGACTAGGGATCTTTCAAATTAACAAAATACTTCAGAAGTTCCAGAAACTTTCACGTATACCACAAAATCGTGGGTATCGTTAGAATAAAAAGTCGTATACGCATTCTCAAAAGCGTTTTTCTAAATCAAGAAGCAGAATTTTGTCTCGTGGTCGAATAAATTAACATGATTAAGGAATTGAAAATTGTTGTTTCTCGTGTGAAAAATCAAATCATAAGGCTAATGAATATATAATCCAGCAGAAAAAGCAGAAATGTCAGTCTTGCGGAAAAATTGGCCATGTTTCAAAGGTATGCATTCCTTCTTTGGTACAACAAAATTCAAATTCTTCGAGAAATCCAGAACAATTCACATCTGTTAATCAGATTGATTCCGGTCATTCATAATGTTGCTACAGCATAAAAATTTTCGAACTGTCCCATGATAATGAAATTGTAGATCTTTATTTTGAAAATGAAGACTTTGTCAGAAGTGATGATGAATATTACGTTTTGCTTCAGGTGAATAATAAACCTTTGAAAATGGAAATCGACTCAGGATCAAAATTTTCACTGATTCCAGAAGATATTTACATAAAAATGGATCTTGGAATTCTATTTAAAAATACCAAGATTGCGTTTCGATCATAAGTAAGTGACATTACTCCAGCTAAAGGTCAAATTTCAGTTACAATACGCTATAAGAATAGGACAATTCATGACTACCTTTACATAGTACCTCCAGGTCTAGATGTCTTACTAGGCAGGAATTGTATAAGGCATTTCCATATTGAATTCCAACAAGTCGATCTATGATAGATTTCATAATTTTCAAAATTCAACCACAAGCTCAGTCAAAAGTTTACAAAGTATGGACAATCATTTTCATCAATTCTCTACTATACTCACAGAACGAATTGGAAGTGTTTGAAAATTTCAAATCGAGTTACAGCTAAGGCCAGAATATAAGTCTTCATTCACAAGAAAGCGAAGTATTCCTTATGCTCTCAAGGGAAAAGTTGAAAAAGCTAGATTCTTTAGAAGCTGAAGGATTTATTTCTTCAGTAGCTGTTAGTGATTGGGGTTCGCCACTATTAATTATACCAAAATCTGCAGTGCAGTTAGGTTATGTGTCTATTATAAATGTGGTGTAAATAAAGAGACTGAGTTGGATAGATAATATTCTTCAAGACCAAGTTTTTCAAGTTTCCAGTGACAGTATCACAGCCAAACCAATAGCAGAAGAAACAGTAAAAGAACAGAACTATTCACTTTGTTGATAGAGTTGAAATCTCACCATTCTGACACACCGTTCATGTCGGCGAACAATATTATTTTCCGAAACGATCGTGTTGTACACAAATCATTCCAAGAGCTCATTCTCAACGAACTTCATTCAACACATATTGGTATCACAATAATGAAACAACAGGCACGTCGATATATTTATTGGAAAAGTATCGATCAAGACATCGAATCTTTAGTACGGTCATGTGAAAATTGTGCAGAGGTTAAATCTTCCAAAAGTTCCAGTTCATCCTCGGAATGTTCCAGATGAAAATTGGGAAAAGGTACACATTGATTATGCTGAATTCAAATAAAACTTCAAACTTAACCCAGCCGAATGGAAGAGAGTTCAAGCATCGGTATCGAAAAACTAATGACAGTGTTGAGAATTTGAAAATATACAGGAGAAAATGTGTTAGTATCATTATATAGTCAAACTAGATTCGATACAACATTTTCTGACATGTGACTTTTGGTCCAACCCAGTCTTTTCTAATTCCAAGATGTGTGAACAGCGATTCTGAACCTAAACTGCGTATCTCTGATCGTAGGCCTGTTGAAAATTCAGTTCCACTTCATCGATCCAGCCAGAGTAAAGCAACCCACAGTGCGTTTTCAAAATTGAAATAGTAATTTATTTACATTGTATAATTTTTATGTTGTTACTAACATTCAAGTGGGGAAGACTGTTGTGTTTGTTCAATATCAAAACGATACTTAAATCTAGTTACATAGTTAGTTATATCCTAGCAAGAGTTGTTTCCGATTGCAATTATTCAATTTTATATTTTTACGGAATTGTTTTATTTCGTTCCAATTTTCCGTCAGTCTATTCAAAACCTCATTCACTGTAACTGGCTATTTTTGTTGGCTTCTTGATCTTCTCTTGAGAATGTCCCACGCATTATGGATACGACTGAATTCTGGACTTCGTTCAGACCAGTCTATTGAAGTGATTTCGTGATTTTAAAAGTGGTTCCTAATGATATGAGCTTGACGCGGTCTGGATTTATCATGCAAGAACAGAAAATTTTCACCCATGTTTCATTATCAACGGTGCTCATATCATATATGCGAATTTTTAAAGAATTTCCTCCTCACACCATTAAAGAACTTCCATCAAAACTATAGGAAGATAAAAAGCAGCACTAAGCATGTCACTTGTTTTGATTTCTGTACAGCAGAAAACGTGGATCGCAATGAAAAAGACGAAATATCGACCGAAGAGAAAATTATGTCCCAGTCAACAAATGCCATGTTTCCTGGCAAAATTCAATCTAAGCTCTTCGATATGCTACGGTTAGAGCATGGCCTCGAACTACGATACGAGGACCAATTTCTTTGAGGGGTTGTTGTATCATTTCAGTGCTAATTTGCACTCCACTCTTATGTCGAAGCTTCATTTGGATGAAGCATTAGCGAACCGTTGTTCAAACTAGGAAATTTTGAAACAACGGTCATGGATCGCCGTTGCTGTTCGAGATCGTCCGTGCCCAGATCACCTTTCATGACTGCCATTCACCCTCTACCTACAGCTAATTTTGAAAAAAGTTAAATGGGACATACTGCCTTAGCATATTTTGCCGTGGTCAAATCAGGAGATTTTCATTGCACTGTTACTTGAAATCAAAATTTTCAAGAAGAAACAAACGTTACTCGCAAAAATGGATCAGCACCTGCTGTGTTATTCTCTCGCAGAATCTCATTTTATTTTTTCCATTTTATTTCACTTGCGAAGACATGTGCTCCAAGAAAAAAAATGAATTGTTGTTGGCATATGTCCAGATATATCCGAAATGAAACATGTCTCAATAATAATTTGCCTACTTAAACACCAATTCGAAATATTCAAATTGTGTGATAATTTCTTGACGTAGTGTATATCGCTGTGTTCGTTCCTTGTTGGTACATAAGTTGTCATTAGGAAGTAGCATGTAGGGCAAAAAAAATGATGAATCGATTAGATCAACAAATTAATATCATATATTTTTTATCTCTGTTATTATGAAGCATCTATTTCTGCATAATGAAAACATGACTCTCATTTCCTTAGTGAAGCTATACCGAGCTGCAGCTTTGCCTAAGTGATTTATTGATTTAACAGGAAAGTACTGAAACGTGTACGATCCATTTGAGAATTAGAAATGGTTTCCATGAACGCAAGTTGACAAGCACAATATTCCGATGCGAGTGTGCGATGGGACATAAATTCGTTATATATTTCTAGGAAGTTGTAAGCTGAACAAAGAGATTACTGACGGAGGCATACTGAATGCGTCTTTCCCTATTACGGTATGAAAATTCTCGAATTCAATCGAAATCGGGAAAAACCGATGGAAGCAGAGTTACCCAGGAATCGAATTATGAGAGACGTGGTTGAAAGGAAAACACGAAATGTATATACTTCATTCACAGAATTCCCTATCCGTTTTTGTATAAAAGAATGAATCATTCCTTGTTGTCTTCAATCAGATATTTTCAACTTAAGAAGAATCCCAATTATTTTTCAGTATTCTCAAAGTGATGCATTATCTAATTCTTCACGATACTAACCTTCTTTTTCTTGGTCGTTATTGGTACTTCTATGTTTGTGTTTCTTGTGAGCTTTGTTCACTATAATTTCAGAGCCAAATGACATAGCCTCATGTCAAACGCTTTCAATTTTCTCATTTGAATTTCTTTGTGTAGAATGTAAAAGAGAATAACTAACAGCCTTGGAATCATATTAATGTATGTATATTGAGCTACCCTATAAAACTCATATCCCATAGTATTTGAAAAAAATGGCGGAAACATGTCATTTCTCTACTCATATTTAAGGCTTTAACGATGAATCCCCTAAGAGGAGGCACTTCAACTATTCAGAATCAGGATATGGTAAAGGGGCTGAGTGATACCTAATCTAAAATCACAAAAAACAAAACAGATCCAGTTTTGTTTTCAAGGAAAATTTTCCGAGGATGGATAACGCCTTCCTGAATTAACCAGTTGATTCGATCATCTTGAGTTTTTAGAAAAGGAAAGTAGATTTTGTTGTAATGTCTTTTGAAATTCATTTCACAAAGTACATAAAAAGATGTAATTGTTTATCATGTTAATTATAAAAGAATGAGATCTAGTAATTTCCAGTTAAATGCTCAAGTATTCTTTCATTTACTCCCATTAAATTGTGCTATCTTGCCTGAAAACCTTCTCTAACACTGCTCAATATTTTCGGGGCACATCTAAAATTCGCTAGTGTAAATCATCCAAATCTCATGCTAAGTCATAAAATTTCAGACTTAAGAAGTACCCTCGTAAGAAATATAGAGGATCCAGTTCAGGAGATCCGGCAGGCTACTCTGTATGACCTCTTCTCCTAATCTAACGACGATGTTTTGCGGTATTGAAAAACTGCCAGATCTTGTTAGAAATCCAATTGTTGTTCAAGTAATAGGTGATCGTTTTCTTTTTTTTTCTATACATACCAGTGAATCGATTTCATTTTCGTACACATCGGTATATATCTTTCCATTTAAATTACGAGGAATAAAAAAATGCTCTGTTATATGGTCTCCCAACATTCATACCCTAACACATAACGAATATTAGGTGTGGATCTCTAAGAATACATATCACTTCAAATTCTATAGTTATGCCAATTGACCTTTCCACGAAGTCAAATAGTGCATTCGTCAGAAAAGCTAACATTGTACAAGAAATGCATTATTCAGTTTGAATTTAAATGGATAGAACTTGTATATATCTGAAATTCTGAAATTTTTAGATTGACAAACATCGAAATCAGTCGTACAGGTTGCACGTTTGAACACGTCCCATTACCCCCACAAATGCTTCTTATTCCTTCTCAATTTTAAGTGCCCTCTTTCATCAATTACGAAACCCCTATGAACTTTGATATCAACTCCGTTACATACCTATGGCAAAAGTTATGTTCGCCATAGCCGTAATCTTGCAACCATTCGGGCTCAGTTTTGATTCTCACCAGTTCAACAAGTTCTCGTCATGTTTACACCATAACTAATCTCTAAATATCAATCACATTGGCAAAGTATTAACGCAAGTATTGATTCACAATGGACCAACGCACTTATTATCAGATAAACACATCTCTGCTAAGAACAAAAAATTTAGTCTAAACAAATAATTTCATTTCCGATTTTCCATTTATACATAGCTAGAGGAATTTTTTTCAATTAAATGAAAACAATTACAATTTATATATGAAAATGAAAATATTTTAACATTGGTGTAAAAACGGCTTTCAAAGGATCTTACAAAAAAATATACTTTCTTTATCATCTGTGGTTAAATTTTCGTATATTCATCAGAAGATGTACTCCAAACAAAAATTTCGAAACATTCGACATGTTTTGGTGAATTTTCCCTATCACTACGGAATAAGAAATTTAACACCACGTATCTTGTTGCATTATTTGTGGAAAGAAATCTCATTTTATTAACCGTAGACTTTTCCTTTTCTGTTCTGCTACTTAAAGTATAATTCAGGGATCTTCAAACTTTGAAGCCTTAGCGCCATAATATATTTTTCGGTACGTTCCAAGGGCCAAAACAATTTTAAATTTTCTGCCCACCTAAGCAAATATAGGCGTTTTGCATTTCAAGTACTATTGATTGTGTATTCAGTATATTATGACAACTAGGGACATCTAGTGCCGAGTAGTATTACTATGCAAATCTGTGATGCAGGTACTATCTATTTCGGCTACCCACTAACTACTAACAGGTGGCATGTTTGAGAATTTCCGCATTGGTTCGTGAAAGTTCTGCTTCTGACTAATTTTTTTATCACTTCTATATAGTCGTAATTGCATAGGTATAAAAAAGCTGGTGGCGCCATTGCGCGTCAGTTTGCGTGGGAAAGGCCAAGGAAGCGAAACTGCCTATTGTAACATAAAGTAACACCCATGCATGAGTAAGAGTATTTCGATTAGACTTATGTTTGATATATAATTATGGAAAACAAACATAAAAAAGGCAGTGAATGCAGAACATTCCAAGATAAATAGAACTTTCAGTATTTTGTGATTGAGTGCACTAATAAGGCGCTATGTCTTATTTGTGATGAAGCCATAACTTATCTCAAAGAATATAATATTAAAGGTTACTATGAATCGAAACATCTTCAAAATTACTCTTGATATACAGGAAGTTTGCAGATGGAAAAATTTTGAAACTTTGAAGCGCGGACTGAAATCGCAGCAATCTTTGTTTACCAACCAAGTCAGCAACTCGCGCCAGCTTTCGTGTGGCTCTTGAAATTGCAAGACGTGAAAACCATTCACCGATGGAGAAATGATAAAAGACTGCTTGATTGCAGTAGCGGAAGAAATATGCCCGGAAATGGTAAATTAATTGAAAAGGTGTCAGTTTTTCAGCCTACACCGTGACTCGTAGGTTGCAAGACATCGCAGAAAATATATCATCTCAACTGTCTGACAAGAATGGACATCTTGAGTGGTTTTCTCTTGCCTTGGTTGAGAATGTGTTAGATACTGCTCAGGTGTTGATTTCTATTCGTGAAATAGATAAAAGCTATGACATGTATGAAGAACTTCTTGATATTTATAGTATTCACGGCACGACAACTGGGGCAGATATTTTCAAGGTAGTTTAAAATGCCATTAAGAAGAAGAACCTATGGAAGGAAAAACTTAAAATGTATCACCAACGATGGAGGCAAAAATATGTGTGAAAAAAATAAAGGAGTGGTCGCACTTGTGTCAAAGGCGCGCGCGCTCTCTCTCACACACACACACACACACACACACATACACACACACACACACACACACATCTAACTAACCTAAATCCTATTCTTTTTATAATTTATATTATAAATATAATGTTAGAGTAGGTAATTTCAGGTTTCGAATTCATCTTATATCGAGTTAGATGAATCTATTGCATCCAGTTCCAGTTCTGCGACTTTCTGCCTTATTCGCAAGTTTGGCAATTCAACAGATTCGGAGTAACTTTTAAATCGAAGTTAATTCTGGGATTGGATCGTTATTTTGAAACCAAAATTTTTATAATTTTTATTGTTTTTTGGTATTTAGCTATATAGTAACCTTCTTAAAGTTAGTAAATCAAACACAGATTCTACAGTTCAAATATCTGAACGATACCATAACGATGTGTGTAGCCTCTGTTCTACCCACTTTGTATCTGAACTCACTTTGTGTCAGTTCGGATCGAAATCTTGAAAATTAAAGTGGCAAATTTGGAAATAAAAGTGTGTTCATTTTGTTTCTGTAAGAACGATTAGATATCATGAAGTAAGTTCGATCATACAACCTACCATACATACTTACCTATTTGAATAAAACAATGTCACAAAGGTTACATTGTTCACCTCATCCAACTTTACAGGAACATTAAACAGATAAATTACGACCGCTTTATGTTACTCCCCCGCTAATTTTACTTGTAAGAAATACGCAGTAAAAGTTACTACGTGTGACTCATTTTCCTTCATTTTCTCTACGTTTTAAAATAAATGTTCGGCTTTGAGAATCTATTCTTCAGCATTTTTTTCGTGCGGTTCTTACCAACTCAATCAAAAATTGCTCCTATATTCATTATTCTTTGTCACTTTGAATTTTCAAGATTTCTCGCAAAGCTATAACACATTATTTTCCTTTAATTTTGCCATTCTTTAAGCCTTTTTCGTCTGTCAGTTCTCAATTCTCTTTAAATATATCTTATTTTCTCAAATATTTTATCAAATTATCAATGCCATCTTTTGTAAGACTTAGCCGCAGCATTCTTATATAATCTATGTTTCAATAGCAAATTGATAGTAGAAAAGTAAAAATTCTATCTTGTTCTGTCAGAAGCTATTGATATAGTTTCAATATAGTGCAAAAATATAGAATTATTCAAGGGTGAATAAAACAAAATAAAATCTATAGCTAAATTAGAGTCTAGTGTTCACAGTAGAGTAGATGAATATCAAAATATCATTCAAGTTAATGCTCGAAACCTCTAACATCTGCACTTGGGTAAACCTTTAGAACCAAATGCATTCCCTAACTTTAATAATCCCACATAAAAGAAATTTCGATTTCATCAAGGGATCTGGTTAGCCATTCAGTGGCTCCTGCGGGCTAATTTATTTTCATCAAATCGAGGAATTCCTATAACATTTCTTGCGCAATAAGTTGGTGCATCATCTTCCTGAAACCAAATTTCTGGACTAGACATATCGCTATTATTTTGATCAGTCTTAGGCTAGCAGAAATTCAAATTACCTCAATGTAGTTAGGTTATAGAACATTTCTATCTAACCGATTGAACATGAGACTTGAACCATCGCTATGGAAACAGCTCTGCGACGAAGCGTAATTTCAGCCCACGCCATGATTTTCTGTGTAGCTTAGTACATCTGGGGATCTGGGGATATTGGATTCAATTTCTAGTGTCACGTGTTCCACAAACCCACAATATTCTTGTATCCATGGTTATCAATATTCTCGATCTATATATTGTCACCTCTAAGGCCTGTTAATGACTTGATTATCTTCCTTTAACCTTCTTAAGATGGGTGGTATGTGCACATTGACATTATTAGCACTATAAAAATAAAAAATTGATTGAGATGCAGTTACATCGTCATTTCAAAATTCCAATTGAGTAAATCCATACGAGAATTTTTCATCATTGGTCAACCCAACAGCCTTTCTCGTCAATTTTTGAATATATACTGAGCAAATTTTAGTTTGGGCAGATTGGCAGTCCTGCGATTGCGACCCAATGGTCTTTTGTGGTATACTTCATCTTGAGTTTTACTTAAAACCTCTTCCCTTCTTGTAAAGGCTAGAAACTCTGTGGATGATAGGTAAATAAGCTCAATCAGCTAAAGTTTATTAGATCCATGGTCCTCAAACCTGATTTTGTCCCCAGCTGAACATTCGTACCTAATTTTTTCTATTGATTCTATCTCCTCCTGGCATACACTCCATGACGATTTCTGGAATAATTTTTCCCCGTTTCAGTGATGCCTGAAGCGGCACTACCCGCTTACTATGGCAATAATAACTCTCAGGTCTAGTCTTTAAAGTTTCAGTGAAGCCTTTTCTCTTGTAGTGGAAGGTCCACCGATGGCAAGGCACGAGAATAATTCCGTACCTAGGATCTTGTCCAGTGACTTCAACGACTTCCTCAGGCGACCAATAAGCCTTCCTTCTTATTCATTTCCGTCTACTTCCCGTCTCAAAATAACGATTGAAGATACGCAAGAAAACGTTTTGAGTGGTTGTTATTGCTTTTTATATATTAACTCAAAGCGTTCTCGTCTCAAGCCGAACTATTACTAAAATATATCGCTTTACGTTAACGGATCTACATCTCCGAGCAGTTTGAATTACATTTGCGACACCAGCTTGAAGCATTCAAACTTTAATTGTTTCTAAAGTTCATTCTCGATTAAATATCTTTTAAGCATGTTCGTACTAAAACGGATTCAAATTGTTATAATTTAGCAATATATATAATTTCATCGATGTTTCTCAAGCGCTTTCTCATTAAAGTTCTTCAAGGTTTATATATTTAGAATTAGTAGAAAATGAGGCATTAGGTGTAGGGAGAGTCTCAAATAGCTTGTGTTTTTATAAAGTAATATTGATGGTCTGCATATTGTTCAGAAATGTAAAAAATTGAGAGCGTATCTATTTTTCATTTTTCTTATTTTACTCATAATAGCTGGGTCTGACCGAGCATTGCTGGTATATCAGAGTAAGAAAGGCATGAAAATTCATGGTCGCCTATAAGTCTTATAGTGCATCCATTATTTGCCGTCAAATATTTTTCTCGTCTAGAATATCGTTGCTCAAGTACCAGCGTTACAGAAAACAGGAAAAAACCGTTCAATCTCAGATAGTAGAGAAGACCGAAGCATACTTCTCGGTATTGAACCTTCTATTTTAATTTTGAACAAAACACAGAATCGATTGATGTGATAAGCATCGAACAAAAAACTAAGGGAACATATTCTGAGAAATGGGAAAAAATTAATATTGATATTAACATTATTAACAATCGCCTAACTGTTGCAATGTACCCCATACCTGCAACATATTGCAATGCTCAGTTCGACGAAATAGTGTAATACAATCAAACAAAACATGGATTGTTCTCGGCATTATCAGTATGAGCCAGCATATCACATTGTAACCAATCTTCGTCTTTCTTTGAATTTTTGGCAAATAAGACGGTGTATTTCATCATTCTCATCAAACAAACATTCCCGATCCTTGATTTCCATTATTTTCGCTGTTGTTTTAGTTGAGTCAAATTTTGCTTGTCACATTCCATTAAATTTAATTTTTTCTTCTTACGGAAGACTTTTCCGGCGTAGCTATCTTTCGTCCTATTCTGCCTCTGCTTTATATTTTCTGTACAGTGATTTCAGCTTCCTAAGGTCTTCGGGTCAATTTCGACCCATTTTGAGTTGAAAACGTAATTTTCTCAGAAAATAAGTGTTCAAGAAGTTTCATATTTCATGACTTAGTTATTCACTTCAATTTACTAATTATTGGATAAGTTTACCATAATGATTGAAATATTTCACATATATTTTTCTTTACTCTAACGGTCTTCTGGACAGAATTGACATCAACTAATAACAAACGCACAGCGCATCTGTTATCGTCCTCATTGTTTATGTATCGTATAACATTTTGAATGAGACGTTCTTTTGTTCTACTCACACAAGTCAACACGTACCTTGTTTACAGTGGTGAAAACGTTATTTGCTTATAAAAAATGATAGACATTCAAATAGAAGCGGCTTTATTAGATGAATTGTCGGATAGTGATGAATCTTGTTCTGAAACAGAAGATTATATCGAAGAAGCTGAACCAGATGATGGCTCCGATAGTGACAGTGAATTAGTGCTTGCGCTAACAATGACGTCAAAAAATGGACCAATCAAATAAAGAAAAAGAAAAATCCAAATTTTAATCATTTTTCCCTCCACCTTTTATACACACCATATTGAAATATACAAATTTGAAGGGTAAGCATGTTTTCGCTGATGATTTGAATGACCTTTATGATATTGATCTGTTCGCATACATTGGGCTACTATCACTATCTGGTGTTTTTCGTTCAAATAATGAAATTACCGAAAGCTCATGGGATAGTGAGAAAGGCAGACCTATTTTTGGGGCAGTCATGCCACCAAAAAAAAACTAAAAAATTGTCAAGGTTGATTAGGTTGGACAATAGAGAAACTCGATCCGAATGGCGACTGGTGGATAAATTTACTCTGATTCGAGATCTGTGGAATCAGTGGGTTGACCTCATGCCAAAATTTTTCAATCCTGCTGAAAACGTTACAGTACATGAGCAGCTTGTAGCATTCAGAGGAAGATGTCCACTTGGACAGTATATGGCATCGAAACCAGCTAAATATGGAATCAAATTTTGGGTTTTTTGTGATTCTGCAATAAGTTACGTTTGGAATATCTAACCCTACACGGGCAAAGAAATAGGAAATGTGCCTGAAAAAAACCAAGGCATGCGTGTAGTCTCGCGTATCTCGCGGCCTGAGATGGCCTAATCTTACGATGGATAATTTTCTTACATCACATCAACTTGAACAACATAGGGAACACTAATATGTTCATCATGTTCTGCTTTCACCGAAGATACTACACTCTTTTCCTACATACCTAAAAATAATGAGTCGGTGAATCTCCTCAGCACTTTGCATAACAATTCAGAAGTGAGTATTCGTGCAGATAAAAAGCCTGTGATAATATTAGTCTACAACAAATGTAAGGGTGGCATGGATACACTGGATAAAGCTGCCTCCTGCAAAGGAAAAACAAAACGTTGGCCTCAAGTGGTATTTAGTAACATGGTAGACATATCAGCCTCCAATGATTTCATAGTTTTCACGGCTGACAATAATAGCTGGAGGGAAGGTTGCCTCGCAAAACGGCGATACTATTTGAAAAATTAAGGTATGCAATGGGTTACACCGTATATAAAAAACAGGAAGTCATTACCGAGGGCATCTTTTTCAATAAAAATTGCAAAAAAGCTCCGTCAATCTAGTGACAACGTACAAATACATCAACCTCCACCCAGCAAAAGGGAAGCAACATTTTTACAGCTAAGAAGTCTAAAATTAACAACAAAACACTTTTGATCTGTGTGGATTGTGAGGAATGCGTATGTTCTCATACAGTTGTTCTATGTACCCAGTGTAATAAGGTATAATGTTATTTAAATTTTTTCTTAATTACTGCTAATTCTCTTTATATAAAAATATCTAACAACATAGTATGTTCTTTTCATAATAGATATATAAATTTATAATTTTACAAAAATAAATAAAAATTCTGTAGAAATAAATATATGTGTCAAATAAATCCTTTAAACAATTTATCTTTATTTTTTGTTCATTTTTCTTCTCTTATTTGTGTTCATCGTCTTTATCTTCCTCGGGCAAATCTGATCTGCTATGAGCTTCCCACCTATACCAATAAGTTTTTCGAAATTTTGAAATACTCACATGTCGAAACTGGTGCATCGATCTAAAGTGTTAGCCTCTGGTAAACGAATAGAGAATCAATTGTTGCCTTCGAAAAACTGTGGACATTAGATGCACTATTAACCATCCATGACAGTGGCTCTCAATTGCCGTAAGAATTTTTACAATAGAGCAATAGACATCTGATTTTTTCAGACAATCCTCCTTATACACGTCGTTGAACTGTTTCATAATTTCAACGGTATTTTCGCCACGTTTCACCAAAAATTTAATCACTATTCTTTGCTCAGTTATTTCATCACTCATCTTCTCGACGGTTTGTCGAAACAGGTCGATGTTCAAAGAACAATAAAACACGAAGTTTTCAACCGATCAACACAAAACCTGCATAGGCTAACGCAGAAATGAATTCTGTTTCGAATGAAACCAATGCGTAATCTGCAGAGTTACCAACTGCTGCAGCATTGCCAACTTCCCAGACTCATTTGACATACCTCGTATATTAGAATTAATCTAACACAGATGCTATTTTGAAATGATAATGCAATATGCCTCGGTTTCCTTCTTCATTTGAATTATTTTATGAACAAAATTAATTCAATCTTATTAGTTTCGACTTGACAATATAAAATACCAGAATAGTAATTGATATTCAATTTCTACAGTTGATATTGAAACAAATTCTGCAGTGATATTATAAATATTACGGGCGCAAGTGCTCCTGTAGAATGATCTTTATGCACTATATGCTCTATATGCTCTATATGCTCTATATGCTCTTTATGCTCTATATGCTGTATATGCTCTTTATGCTCTATATGCTCTATATGCTCTATATGTTCTATATGCTCGATATGCTCTATATGCTCTATATGCTCTATATGCTCTATATGCTCCATATGATCTATATGCTCTATATACTCTATATGCTCTATATGCTCTATATTCTCTATATGATCTATATCATCTGTATGCTCTGTTTGCTCTATATGCTCTGTTTGCTCTATATGCTCTATATGCTCTATATGATCTATATGACCTATATGCTCTATATGCTCTTTATGTTCTATATGCTCTATATGCTCTATATGCTCTATATGATCTATATGATCTATATGCTCTATATGCTCTATATGCTCTTTATGTTCTATATGCTCTATATGCTCTATATGCTCTATATTCTTTATATGATCTATGTAATCTATATGCTCTGTTTGCTCTTTATGCTCTATTTGCTCTATATGATCTATATGACCTATATGCTCTATATGCTCTTTATGTTCTATATGCTTTATATGCTCTATATATGCTCTATATGCTATATATGATCTATATGATCTATATGCTCTATATGCTCTATATGCTCTTTATGTTCTATATGCTCTATATGCTCTATATGCACTATATGCTCTGTATGCTTTATATGATCTATATGTTCTATATGCTTTATATGCTTTATATCCTCTATATGTTCTATATGCTCTATATGCTCTATATGCTCTATATGCTCTATATGCTCTATATGTTCTATATGTTTTATATGCTCTATATGCTCTATATGGTCCGTATGCTATATATGATCTATATGATCTATATGCTCTATATTCTTTATATGCTCCATATGCTCGATATACCTATCAAGTGCCCGAACCATTCAACTTTTGTTGAATTAATAACTTAAGCAGTTCTAATGTTCCGCACATAAATACAGAGGTGTTTCAAAATTGGGTTTGAAACTAATTTTACTCCAATATACAATGTAGATGTCTTGAAGAGAGAGAAGAATGCAAACAAAAGCACATAGCAAATATTCATATCAATCGTTTCATTTCAAACAATAATGAAAACTCAATTTCCACTTTCTATTCCACAAGTAACCACCCCTTAGACATTCGCAGAGCAAGGAAAGGAACAGTAGTTCATTTCTTTGCGTTGATATATCCATTCCAATAATACTGACTCACATTGAATCTCATTGAGAAAGTGGATGCGACCATAATCACCTAGTGGAATCATTAGCGAAATCTCGATACTTGGGGCATTCGACCCGAAACAGAGAGCTAATAAAATTACACAGGATTAGCCGCCAAGGCACGACAAGAGCGGACTGGGTAAACTGCGAGAAATAAATTTACATAATGTTAGTGTTTCAGAACAAAGAGAACAGCCCGAAACACAAACGGAAAGGAAATGAAACGGAAATATAAAAATAAACTCTGACTCCTCAAGAGTTCAAACTATTTCGCGTTCGAATTTATATTCTTCCGGCTTGTGTTAGATCCCGAATTTCCTCAGACCAATGCGGAGTTTTACAGTTCCTTTCATTCCTTCTAAATGGAAAAATTCCGATATTTTATTGTGAATTGTTCGGAATTTAAACCCTATACAATTTAAAAGTTTTGAGTTTGAAGAAAGTTGGTTAGTTGCGTAGTTAACAATAAACTCATGCTGCTCAATTAAACTGAAGTAGAAGTGAAAAATAATTAGCTTCGAGTTTAAGTAACAAGGTTTTGAAGCATTCTAATCGATGCATACCATCTTGTGACATCCGAGTAAAACATACCTCAATTAAATGGAAGACGTGCCCTCTAGGCACTCAAATCATGGACCCGGATTTAGAACCTCTTGAAATCGAAGCACTTAGCAAGTATCCCGGCCCCTGTTACAATTTTGGTGCAAGTCTAAAGTATAATGTAAGGGTGACATTCTAGCTAAGTATCCTTGCTGGACTTTTCGTTTTGAGAATACCTGATAACTTAGTTCATACAAGGGCATAATATCAGCTAAAATGACTTGCGATTCAAAATTATGTTGACTTGTGTTAGGTTGATCAATTTAATATTGATAATTTTAGGATTCTTCTATTTATTGACCTATTTATTTGTTTGAGAATTGAGACAATGTCGATCAGTTAGTATTTTGCTATCAGTTAAAATACGATTCCGGAGATTTGGAGAAGGAACATCAAGTTTATTGAATAACCATTCAAAAGATGTTAACAATCTCCAGATCGCCCCTAAAGCTCCTAAACATGAAAAAGAACTAGACAATAATCTGTTATATGGTTTGAGAATGATGAAAAACCTGATGAAAATCCCTGTCTCGCTAGTCACTGCTTCATCATCAACATCTAGTCTTATTATTCTAAGTGTGGAATCAGAAATATTCTTAAGTTTACGTTTCTTTTTGCATTCTAACTAGATATTCGATTTGTAATAGATTGACAAATGAAACGGCAGACAACATAAAATCATAATTTCACTAATACACAATAGATTTGAAAGTTTTCATCCAAACAACAAAGAAATCATTCTGATAATAAATGACTAAACTTGTAATACCACCTCGGTATGGAGATATAGACTAGTCCAATATCAAATGACTTATGGTTTCCTCAACCTTACCACATTCTTTATTTGAACTGTCTTCAAAATTCTACTTGAAAAGCGTCTATGAGTTTTTGTCAAATGATTCAAGGTACGCCAAATTTTTCTACCAACTTCAGAACTAAGAACTTTCTGAAATTGATCTCGTATGAGGAACTTATCAATAGGTTTCAAACTGAAAACAATTGAACTCTGAAGTTTTCGAATGAATTAGGAAGTTCCAGAAGTAAATGATACATATTCCAACTCTTTCACAAAGCTGACTGTCAGATATGTGGAGAAATAATTTCGCAGTAGAGGTGTGAATAATAAGATGGGATAAGAAGTAGTTGATGGTACCACTCGAAATTCTCATAATATAATTCAATTGGGAATCAATTCTATAAAATTGAGAATTATTAAGTCAGACAGGATAATTGTTAATACCTAGTTGAGGAGAAGACCAGTACAAATGAAGCATTTCTAATAGTGTGTACATCGCAACCCTCAAAGAAGGAAGCAGCTAATTTCTGCAGAGTATTGTGTCTTGTTTTCAGCTTTTAATCCACTTTTGATCCGATATTATAATCGAAAGTCTACGGAAAGTCCAGTGTAACAAATTATTGAAAAATACCCGAATTGTGTATCTATTGAATTGTTATTCAGATGAAAATAAGATAGCTTGCTTTGCAAGGAATTAGGGAATTAAGGTTTGTCCCTAATGAAGCTGTTCAGAATATCTAGAACAACAGTCAAAACTTATCAACTTTCGGAATTATCACGACAGCTTAATATCGTCAGCCTAAATGAGCTAATCTGACAAAGGTGTAGGGACATTATTCACACAGAAATTGAATTACAGTGGTGCAAAAGCAGATTCCTATGAAAGACCATCTTTGAGAATGCAAAAGCGACTTGTTTCCGCTCCAATGAAATACTTAGTTAGTAGATAATATATGGCCGGTCTGGATAACAGTTGCAGGACTACAGAAAATATCGTACTTTTCTTAGCAGACATATTTCAGCACTGTATCGAATACTGTAGAAAAATCCAAACATACCACTACAGTCTAATATATACCCTAAAACCCTGACTCAATGAACGTTGATTGGGACTCGGTATTTGATTTATGCATTTGTAGTTTCTTTCTGAAACCGCCTTGCATATGAGAAAAAGCCAAAGTTCCTTATATTTTGAAATAAACAAGAAGTAGACAGAAGGATAATTGTTCATAGTTGGTTTCGAAAGTGCGATTACCTTGGAATCTCCGAATTCTATAGAAATATTACAGGAATAAAATAAATCAATATTAAAATATAAAAGTCATCGTACAGCATTTCTTCCAAATATTTGAAAAATTCTGAGAACATATTATAAATTTTATGGGTTGTTGATTTCAAAATAACTTTTATCTCTCAGTAGGAATGGTTTACAAAGTTTTTAATCTGAAATTTTTTGTTATTTAGGAAAAAGACGCCAATTATTTTCATTTATATGAACACAGTTTGAAGTACGCACTAGTATAGGTAATATTGAATTAATATTCATTAGTAGCAGCATTTGAAAAAGAAGGCGCATCATAATAAATTTTAAAGGAATTATTATGTAGTATGGACACTTGCTATTTTTCCACACACAAATTTCTTTTTGATTGACTAACACCATCATCCAGTCTGAACAAACAGACTAAAATGATGTCCTGTCTCATTATACAATGGAAAGAAGTTCACAAACTAAACGGCCTTTATCGTTAACGGCTTTTGTATTTTGAACAATCAATAAACCCATTGTTAAGACTACTCGTGGAAAATTTAGGATGTTAGCATGACTCCGGCCCAAGATCTAAGACCATTTTAAAGAATTCTAGAATCTCATAATAACTTAGCATTGTTGAGTACTACAACATTGTAGGTAACTGAACAACTAAGCTCACTTGTTAACTTTACCACAAGAATTTTGCATTGAGTTTCATGCCCTATTGAGTATAATTAGGAAGCTTTGTGCGAAAACAGAAACTACTTTTGTAGAAATTAAAATTAGTAGAGACTCAGCGAACTTTTAATTGTTACTAAATTGATGAATTGATTCCATTTATGTTGCTTTATTTCGGAGATTAAATTACTTCCAATCCTCAGCTAGCCAAACCTTTTAGAACTAGAATAAGCTGTTTTACATGAAGAGTAGCAACATCAACAATAATACAATTTTGTCTAATCGCCAAGGTCGTATTACAACAACTCTGTCAAGACCGATTCTATTATTAACTGTATAATTATTAATGGAAAAAATAATAAGGAAAGAAAGGTAAAACAATTTGATACTTAGTAGATGGATTAGAATTAATATAACTTGATACGGTACCGACTTTGCAGTTAGAATTAACAAAAACTTATAAACTTATAAATTGCAACACCGATTTTACTTTTGAAATTCTATCTATAATTTTCAGTATTCTTAACAATTCTAATGATTTGAAGCTTTCCATCGCGGTGTCTTGAAGCTTTACACCGTGGTGTCTTGAAGCTTCCCGCCGTGGAGTTGAGATACTGTTTAAGTTGTTTGGAAACTTCAAATCACTTCAAATCCTGATTCTGCAGTACAATCTATTATTATGTGTTTGACGGTAACGTTCTTGTTGATGGTGGGGTTAGCAATGCAGTTGTCACATTTAGGAATTTGCTCTTTGTCTAAGAGCTATTTGTGTGTGTGTCCAATGCCTCTGCTGATGGTCACTTGATCTTCTTGACCAACATTGAAGTTTGAAATTATGTTTTGGACTGTATCCAAAATCTCATATAGTTTTGAGTAACCCAGTTCTAGCTATAAGTTATTCCAGTTCATTTCAACTGAGGTTTTTATTAGTTAAATGAAATCTTTTGGGTAAAGCGTAAAACTGCTCTTGCCCGATGGATGTCACTTTCTCGGTTCAAAGCGAGAAAGTTGGGTCAGATCATGAACTGACATATTTTTTCATTTATGTTTTGATAAACTGAATTAAAGAAGAATGAATAATGGTAGCGACGATAATGTTTTTCCTTGAACGGATATTGCTAGAAAGGCAAAGAGCTAATATGGATTCCGTTTCAAAAAAATTAAGATAAAATAATGATAAACTCTAAGGAGTATTACAACATTGTGAAATAAGGGGAAAATATATGCAGCGAAAATGTTGATGATTTATATTTCAGAGAAAGCAAAAGTGCTGAAGTAATCTTGGTTATGGTCACTTATCGCTATTTTAAATCTCCTGAAAGTTAGTTGAAAAGTTGATAAATCAAGGACTGTTGACAAAATAGATATACTTCCGGACGAAACTCGTACTTGATGAATTCATTTTTCCCATTGTGGTAGAGCCGTGTATGTAGGTACACAAACATGTTGAAGAATGATTAGTGATGTACAGAATACCATTTCTGTGTTAAGATTCCTAAAACACAGAAGTTGTGTATTTTCTATTAATTATGTTAATAAGAATGAAAACGATGTTTGTTCACTTACAGAGAGTATATGTTTCTGCGATCTCATAAATAAAACACCCCAAATACTCTTTTCAAAATATATCAAGGCCAAGTGTTCTAAGCAAGTATTTGAGATGAGAGTAATTAGAACATCGCCAAAGATTATAGCCGAATATTTAAAAGTGCTTGCTTTGAATTGTATACGGCCCATCGTTTCTGCAGGACAATGGGTTCAGATTAATGGCGGATGCGATATTTTACATTTGAAGCCGTAACGAAGATAACGAAGCTCCATTATAGCTTTCAGTTAAATAGAAATTTTTATTGCCAATAAAATAGATACAGCTCTAGAAATTTCAACTCGTCCATTCAGATCCTTGTTAAGTCATAGTTTTGAAACTACCACCTAGAGGACTACTCCTTCAAATTCAAGACCCTACCATTGAGTGCTTTTCACTGTCATTTTTATTCGAGAAAGTAAAACTTACAATTTCAACCTTATTGTAGATGAAAGTAGTTTATTCATTTATAAAGAAGTACAATGGAATAAATTTTTCGTATGTCATGTGAATATCATTTGTGACTAAAGTTTTCTGATCTTTCATTTATAACTTCGATACTTTTTCCTTCAATAAATTATGATTGCAGAAAAAAAAATTATGTGCAGTTCAGACTAGAAATTTCTTGCATTATAAAAGATATGTGGAACAACACATGCCACTGAAGCAATAATACGGTAGAGCTCGATTTGCAAATTATCATACAGTTGGCAATGTATGCATCTGTCACTACAACAGGCCTCCAAAAAGTTGTATTCAGAATTTTCAGAATTTTAATTATCGATGAAGAATATCACGAGTGTTTCAAAGAATACAAACACTGTGAATTTCTGGGAATGCTACCTGATTCTAAGTTCATTCAAATGGTTACATCCTTTATTGAGAAATATGCTCGTAACTTTTTCCTATTATACTAACGAATTCTATTACACTGTTCTTCGACGAAGGATAAAATACGTAAGATGATTTTAGACGAGCTGCAGTTATGACCTCGGGCAAGGGAAGATGTACGATCTTTCTAGACTGTGATTGTATTTTATCTCTAGTGCCACACTCTGGAGATATTATCAAAAAACTAAAAAGATTCAAAATTCGCCTTTAAACTTTTTGGAATTGTATCAAGAGTTTCAGCTCATGCTCAGCAAAGAGATATTGAATCCAATCGTTTTGCTTGTATAGGGATCAATAGAATTCATCGCTTCTTTTATATATTATTAGTTATCTGTCTGATGTGCTACTGATTCGAATTCAGTAGTAGTCATTGAAGTTTGAAACGAATCGAACCGAACTTCAGTTAGAGAATAGAAACCCAGATCTTCTAGGTATTCCTAAGTTTTAAATTGAGGAGAATTTCATTAATACTCAATAAATATATCTTCTCAATTGTTTCCTGCAAATTGGTTGTGCATTCGATTAATCTCCGTTAAATGTTCGGCAAGTTCGACTCACCACTTGTTGACATTGACCATGAACGATAAATAGATTCATGAAATTCTCGTTTGATATTTATTTGTCATTTGAATTAACAGAAAAACTATACACAAACAAACTGGATAATATAACTATATTTAATTAACTTCCTAACGTCAAACTCGAGGCCGACATTCATATAACGTAGAACATTGTATAACATAGAACCTGGTATCAACCTCATGATCTGATTATCGGAGAAACTTTAGGATTTTGATAAAATCGCAAATAAAATAGGAACGAGCCATTTGAGGTATAGGAAAATCTAATACCAAACAATAATAATTTGACACTCGGCTCTAATAAACTACAAAAAATAGGAACTCGCATTTGAAAAAAACGTTTTTTAGACAACTCAAGTTCATTGAGCTGAGTGATTTTTAAGCAACCTGTATACTAAATAGCATCGAAAAAGAGTTCTTCCTCGTAAATCTGAAAAAGTTTATAACCTAACTCCAATTTGGTTCAAACCTTTTCGACAAAGGAAGAAAATTTCAAAATTTTGATTAAGGGAATAATAGGTCGAATGCGGTTAATTTCAGATTAATTTGTATAAGAGAAGGTGGAAAAAGGATGCCCTTTCAGAAAAAAAATTGCACCATGCTCTTTGAAATGATTAAATTTCAAATTTATTCGTTTTCTGTGAACGCAAAATTCGAAATTGATCGATCCGATACGTTCCAGCATATTATTAAATGAGCAATGATATCTCAACAATAATCTTTCTGTTAATTTATTTCTGGATAAGTTATTCAGATAATGATTCATTGAATTTGCGTTGGGTACTCTTACTAACTTTAAGGTTCAAAATTTTGAATATCATCCACACAATCGGATTAAAGTTAGTAAGAGTACCCAACGCAAATTCAATGAATCATTATCTGAATTACTTATCCAGAAATAAATTAATAGAAAGATTATTGTTGAAATATCATTGCTCATTTAATAATATGCTGTTTAGTTTTTATATTTTATATTTCTGATGAAGGCGCTGTGTCGTCAAATTGTGTTACAATTCCATTCAATCCAATTCAATTAATTTCCAGAATTTGCATATTACATAAGTAATCCTACAGAGGTATCTAATACCTGTGCGTAGGTCTGGTGTTCTTACACTAAACTTAAAAAAACTAACTAAATACTTGTAACATACTGTTCGTAGGATCAATAAGCGTGTTTAACACAATATTTCCTCAGTTGGTCCATTACTTCGCGAGATGTCAGAAAAACTGTTTTTCACGATACTAATGCTTTGCCGCAGCCTATGTTTTTATATGATGCATACTTTCGCCCCATGGAATCCTGCCAATTTGAAAACACAATCACTTATGTCCTCTGAAGATCTTCAGTGATCAAACACAACACATTTCTGATAGGACGGGGTTCAAAGGACCAGGTTAACTACAAAACCTAAAAAAACATTATGTAGAAACAGATGTATACTGAAAATTCACGAAAAATTTAGAATAAAATTTCTGACATTCAAAATTTCCAAAATGACAAATTTTCAAAATATACAAACTAGGTGTAAATAAGATTTTCTTTTATGTATCATTTGAAATAAATTTGGATGAAGTTTATGGCCACCATCGTAGAATATTCCAATAATTTGGTATTTGTTTTTCAAAAATGCATAGATTCCAATTAGTTAAGCAGACATTCGAATTTTCAATTTATGCTTTGTGAAAAAATTTTGATTGAAGGGATTGGAAATGACCTCAAAATTGAAATACTTATCAATGTTCAAACTAATGTTCTTAAGTCTTTATGTCAGAAGTTGAAGGTAAATTACAGCATTAGATCATAGGATCTATCAAAACTCTATGGGTAATATTCTCCTTATATTACTGTAGCGCTGGTATCACACAGCCATCAAGATTCTGCTAACGATTTATACGAGCTGATATAATCTCCAATTTTCCGATAAAAGATGAGGTCTTCAGCCTTAAATTATGTCTAATCTTGTTTAGAAGTTTAAAAGTAAGAAAGTTAAGTGAAATATAGCTGCTGGTAACTGAGAAACGACGGCATGTCGAGAACTTTTCTCAATTAATATTTAGTTTTCTTAATTTGTTATGGGGGCCGTGGAACGATTTTCTCTGCCAATTCGTGAATATTTAAAGTTCATGAAGTTGGCCACACTCAATTACGAATGATAAAGTTACTAATAGGGCGTAAGACAGGGATGTATGTAAGAATGAATTTGAAACGGAGGATATATTTCATTGTATCAGAAAGTAGAGATGCCAACACACGAATTTCATATTTTCAATTTAGTTAGTGAGGGGCATGAAATAGACGGCAAAATTGAAAATATCTGAGTTTTTTGTATTTCGTCGTAAAAACTTTAGTCTTTTTTGCGGCTGGTGAGTTCAATTCTGATCATAAATATTATTACACCTCATCATAAATTTAGTACTAATAACATATGCTCCATTTTCCATGACTTGAAATTGAATGCAATTCATTAAAACAATAATATATATATATATATATATATATATATATATATATATATATATATATATATATATATATATATATATATATATATATATATATATATCTCTTGAAAAGAGAGGATCTTCAAAATTTGAATAATCGTATATACAATAAATGCTTATATCTATAATTAATTTTGGTGTGTGCCAGAAAAAACACAAGTATGAGCTCAGAAAATGTAACAGGGGAACCATACTATGTTGCATATGATTCAATAAACGAGTGAAGAAACCTGAGGAAAAAGCTCGTTTCCCTGTCGCTAATGCACTTGCAATAGCTTGTTGTTAGTGTCGTGTGTACATAAAGAGTACCAAAGATTTTTCTGCTCATCCGCTCCTTTCTCTCTTGCATTCCATGATTTCCAAACAAAGATAAGGAAGAAAGGAAGGGGGCTTGGGACAGTAATCTGTAACAATGGAAAAAGAGAACCAGCAGAAAAATATTTCAACAATCATAATTCTTTATGTCTCAACAAATCTTAGAAAAGATTTTACATGGCAAGCAAGGTCATAAAGAGGACTAAGGAGGTAATAGAAAAAATACATAACCTGCGATATTTCCTCAAATTCCTTCTCTGTTTGACAGAGAGAGCACCGATGGCCAGGTTCAGTCTTCCAAGTGATACCGATTATGATCTATAGATTTTTTAGAATCATTATAGACCCAATAATTTGGGTTGACATCACCCATATATTATTCATTCGTGGAACGTGGAAAAATTTCGAAAAATTTTTGACCCCCATTCAATAATAGAGGTTATTGATGCTCAACACCTTATTGTCTCTGTTTAGTCTTAACATTTAATACATAAAATACTATGGCTAATTTATTACCGACATAGAGAAGAGCTTCTTGTGACGAAATTGAAAAATTTATCTATAGTTGCGCACACATACGTTTGTCGAACCGTTCGAGAGTCGCTCTTGAACTGTTTATAGATATAATAATTTTTACAACGAACAATTGAACCATTCCTGGACCTGCTTCGATACACGGATAAAGAACGAATCTTCTTGGGCATGCTGGTTGTATAACTGATGATTCACGAATCCTTCGTGGTTAATGATTCCATCTTCTCGACTGCCATCTGCAGAAAGCTTTGATAAGATCAATGTGTTGCTAGTGACTGACTTTCTCTGCCACACGCTTTGCAAAACCGTGGCTTCCCTCGGATGAATCGAATGGCTTCTGCTCTCGTTGACTGACTTGATACTGGTTTTTAACTACGGGTTTTCTCTGTCTTAGATAGTCCATCGACTCGTGATGCTTACTCTAAACGTGGCAATAGTTTCTTCTTCACTCTCCAAATCACACACAAATCTTCCCGATACACTATTTTTCTATTTCTTATTTTTCGTGCCTTAGTTCAGTCTACTATAATTTTTTCTCGGCTTTTGTCTGTTCGACACAATGTTCTCTTGTTCTTTTGGATTTCGCATCACAATTTAGATAACATGAATACATCTATGCTGCATGTTGTGGGTTTCTTCTGTGAACTTTTTCCTATGTTCAGCTCTTCAAACTCTATTAAATATGGTATTCCTTTTTGATGCATTTTATCTAGATGAATTACCATTGCATTGCTATTCTGAATTTTTTGTTCGAGATTTCATCCTACCAGTAGAATTTGTGGATACTTCTGGGATACTCTTTGAGCGATTCGTTGAGTCTTCTCAAGTCCTGCACTCTCACAGTTCAAGTTTCAGCATACTAAAACATACTCGAAACAATAGCCCCATAGACTATCAGTTCAGCTTTCTGAATAGTCTCGTGACGCTTCCACAGTATAGATGTATTTTTTGGCTTGCGAAACAAAGATATTGGTAGTTGTCAGCTCATTTCATCACGTTGCCTTCGGAGTAAATATATTTGTTTTAGGTGCTGATGTAAATGATTTCAGGTTTTTCTTCATTGACATTCAGCCCGAAGTTTTTCGCTTTTGCACCAATTGGGTTAAGTAGCATTTGTGGTTCTCCTGGTGATTTAACTACCAGAGCATCGTTAGTAAACAAAAGCTCGTTAACTTCACTCTCTTCTATCCCAGTAAGAATTTTCAAATTTCTTCTCGTCATCATGTTTGGTCTGAGGATTTTATAGATAATTTCAATGTTCCCATTCACCACAGTTTCTATTATTGTAAGAGTGTAGAGAACAGAATAACGGAGTATCCTTGTTTCATTCCAGTTTCGATTTCGAACGCTTCTAAGTTGTTACGTGGTTCATTAATTCATATATGGCAATAATCGCGAGTGAACAATTGCTTGATTTAATAACATTATCTGGTTTGTAAAGCCAAAGGTCTTGAAAATATTAATAATTGCTAACTAACGGTTCTTTCCTTGCTCAACTGTCTTCTCAGCTAACTACCACGGGTTGATATGCGGGTATATTCTATAGTAAGTTACTTTTGTCTGTTCTTTTCATGGAACCACAGTAACGAAATACTTAATTACCTGAACATTTAAACTGGAACAAAATAGTGATCGAATTTTACATTCATTTGGTTGTACTCCCAGACATGCTTGAATCGTGAATGCAGTAGATCTCCAGTTGCTTAGTTAGATGCTTTCAGTATCAAAATCAGGAAATAGTTTGCCTTTCTGATTACTGTATTTTCATATTACTAGATTATTCATCAGAAAGACTTGTAGCTGTTGTTTCAAAGCTTCAATTTCCCCTATATACTTTCTGCTTGACGGTCTATTTCATTTTCCGGTACGAAATAGGTTGTTTAGTTCGTCCCATTGTATTCCTTATTTCTTTAAAGGAATAATTGCTGTATAAATAAATCTAATCGAGAGCCTATTTGCCTTTGTCCATACAACCAACAGTTCGAGCACTATCACGTGAATGGCTAATGTTGTATAAATACAGGTAGCATAGGAACTTCTGAAGATGTACCTCAAAAAGTCCAAACGATATTCACAAAATTGACCAGTTACGCAATACAACAAGAGAACTTAATCAAAAAATGACATCTACCAAAAAAACTAGATGCTATCAATTATGAAAAATATTTAAAATGCCAAATCCAAGAAGCCAGCCGTAACTGAAAAATATATCTAATTGAATATAATATTAACGGAATGAACCGAATGTAGGAGAGATGAAAACAAGATTTATATTGCCGTTATTTCTGCATTTATTTATGTATTCGTATGAAAGAAGGAATCATAAAAAACTGATATCAGTGATTCTGTTTCAATGTCATATTCTGACATGAGTCAAAGAACAATTAAAGAAAAGCATATTACCAAATATCAACACTCAAAATAAATTTAGGCTCCCACAATCAGCATTGAAGCTTATGCTAGAAAAATTTAGACAAAACCATATGTGACTTATTAAATTCAGGAGGTCAGCAACCTTTTTCTGAGCTATTATCCTGGAACTAGTCTTTATGTGTGTGTCATATTTTGGGAGGTTCGAGGCCAGTATGTTTTTTGATAATAATATAAGCCGAAAATCCTGGCCCAAACAAAGCGAAAGGCGTCTTTCTTGTGAGTATTAGTATTCGTTTCAATGATATTCTTTTATTTATAGCATTATGAATAAACATGCAACGAAATAATCGAATAATACTGAAACCGTAAGGAAAGTGGGCGTAGACAAATGAGAGGATTCGGCAGGGGAAAGCTTGGGGTATCAGGAGGCGATTTTCTGGGCAGAATTTTTTTTTTCGAAAAGCGGGCAATTTTCTCCGGGAGATCGAGGTTTTCTGCGTCCGACGACTTTCCGTTCGAGTCCGAGCGAGGTCCGGGGGCAGCATTAAGGCCCCTCGAGAAAAGGTGAAGAAAGCGTGCCGGGGCCGCACCGGGTGTAATATGGCGAAAATTCTGCCGAAACACGAAAGTTTCATTCTTCCGAACAAAGATTACGCTTTTTAAACGGTCGAAAAATTCGAAGAAACTCGTCTCCGAGACGATTTTAAAAATCACTTCATTTTTCCCTCGAAAAATGGACCGAATTGGTAGGGGGGTGTGTTATCCTAAACGGCCGGATATCGAGCCGTGGTTTCCGAAGAAAAACGCTCCCCGAGAATACTTCCGTTCCCATAGCGTAGTCTCATTTCGATATTCCGAACCGTTCCGGAGAAATCCGCCTCCAAAGTTTGTCCTTTTTGAGCGACCACCAAAAACGACAAAAACGGCGACTTTTCCCAGGCCATATAGAGTGCCGTGACGGTATCTACTTTCGCCCTACAAAATCGGCGTATTCGAACCGTTCGAAAACGTATTTCTAGATCGGATTTCTCGCGAAATTCTCCGTAGATATATTTTTCGATATTTTCCCTATAAGAAATTGTTCTAATTTCTTTCCTAAATCCAAAATTTAATCGATGAATAAACGTTGAAAGTCATGTCCTTCAGAAATCGATCTCAGTTCAAATTAACCCCTTCCACTCAATTTCGCCGAACTTTCACGGCAAGAAATTGATCAGATCAACTATATTGGAGCTGTCAAAATTGCAGGTTTTCTTTCATCGGTCTTACTTATATGTGGTTACCGGTAGCTTCAATTCGGGTACCAAAAGATTCGAACGTATCTCGGCAAAACATTCGTGAGAAAAAAACGCCATTTTACGACTTAATTTTCCAATTTGGAACCATTTCCGAAACCTCTATATTTCGAGGAAAGAATCGACGAACAACCATATTCCTCCTTGCTCACTTTCTACGAAACGGGCCGAACTCTGACGAAAGTTAAGGGATACAAAAAATCATGATTATGAATTGAGCAATGTACGGGGGGTAGTGAAATGATTCAGAACTAGGCTAAATTTTACCTATTAAAGAAATAAGAATGAATGCCTAATAGTGTTTCTGAATTGAAATGAAACATAAAATAATGGAATATCCTTCGGAACGCTATTGAATAATAGAGTAATAAGCTCTGCTTTGTATATATCTACTGAAAGGATATTCATTTAGACATTTGGTATGATATGTATATTGATAATTATTTATCAAGTTTCCATTAACTACCTGTTGTTATAACTGCTATAAAATACAGAAATTTCATTATGATGAATTTAGTGATGTACGAGGGAGTTTGAATGATTTCAAACTAGCTAAATTTCAGCTGTTTTGGAAGTAAATATATATTTATTTTTCTGACTTCAAATGAAACAAACAAAATATTTCTGATTCCGAATGAAATGAATCATGCTTATCTTCATTAAAGAATGGGATGTGTTCCAAGACGCTATTGACAGGTAAAATGCCCTTCAGTATATATTTCTTTCAGAATGGAATTCATTCTGTTAACCCAAATACATTCATAACAATGGTTATTCAGAATATGGTTTGTATCTATTATGTATCTATTGCTATAACTGATGAAAGATACAAAAATTCATGGACATGAATTTACTAATATACGGGGGTACTGAAATGATTCAAAACTGGGCTAAATTTCATATGTTTCAGAAATGAATCTGTGATATTGTTTCTGAATTGAAATCAAACAAAAATTATAAAATATTCTTCGGCATCTATTGACTGGTAACAGGCCTTGCTGGATATGTATCTATTGACAGGATATTCATTCAGATATTTGATATGATATCCATATTGAAAGTTATTCTCAATATGTCATGTATCCATTATCTATCTGTTGTTATAACTGTTATAAGATATGAAAAGTTAATATATTTGAATTTATTAATATACCAGGAGTGTTTAAATGATTTCAAACTAGCTCAGATTTACCTGTTGTGGAAGTTAATATCTGTTGTTGCTTCTGACATAATAAAACAAGAGAGTCAGGACCGAGAACTTACGAAATATTTCGAACAAGATATGTGTTTACTTTATTATTTTTTGTTTCAGTTCAACCAAGAGGTAGCATGCTCTTCAATTCTTAAAATTCAAATATGAATGGAAATTTTATATTTTCGAGGAGGTCATGGTGATTTGAGATTTTCAAACAAGGAAATCTAAATGAAATGACAATATAGTTTAATATATCTTGCTACAAATAGTCAAGACACATACATAGTGTACAAGTAAGAAGGGTAATCTGTTCTTTTCTGAGAGTCTGTGAGTTTTCATGAACAATAATATTCTTCAATACCTATCAAAATGAAATCAGAAAATACAAGGGAATTTGAAAATGATCGAATATTATGTTTCGAGCATATATTTTCATGCTTCTCTTGAATATCCCAATATTTTCAGTTCACAGTTGTGGAACACATACCCTGAGAAAACTGATTTCTTTAAATAAATTGCCAAATTGATAACGATAAAAACGTGAAATTGTACTGAAACTTTTGTATCGAGAAAGATATATATTTCTACATCATTCTTACAAACATCAATGTCGATAACTTAACATAGTTGTGCATTTGTCAAGAATATTGAGATTTGAGGATGAGTAAAATAGTATTTGAAACATTCACATAAATATCAACATATATGCTTTTTCTCACACTCTTTCGAGGGATTTGTAGATGTTTCTGACGAAATCTTGATATTATTAAATTTTGTGATACTCTCATCAAAAAATTTCAATTTTATGAAGCAGGTGACGCAACTCTCGAATAAAATTGAGATCTGGAATAATTTGTCAGTTTGTTCAGTTCCAATTACTATGAATTGAGTATACATAGACTAATTAAAATGGAATGTACTAGATTCAACAAGGTGCTGGAATTACCAACATTTTTTTGAGAAGTCTGAGTTATCGAGTAATTCGAGAGCTTAAGATTAGTATCTTCTGAAAACAATTAACAGGAATGTCTGTGATTAAGGTTCATAGAAATTTGTTGGAATAAATCCTTTTCATCTCGAAGTTTTTACTTTTTCTTCTGTTTTTCATTTCGGGTCGAAAATTTAAATTTATGGTTCTTATCTGAATCAGGACAGTTAAGTAGGGACGAAAATCAAAAAGATTGAAAATCCTGATTTGAACTCGAATTTAGAATTAATCTTCTCCTTCTCGGTTATTTGTACTATTTACTTCAGTTCGGCTGCTGACAACTGGCATAATCATCTTTTGACGATCTTTTCCTATGCTCGAAGAATAATGTGAGTTGTTTTGAATGATTATTAGAGCTCTTCATTATTGAATTTCTATACTTAATGTGTGATTAAACATTTCGTTTTTGAATAAATTTTTGAACCTCTAGAATTCCATATAATAACAGCTCAATAAAAGAGAAATTGAGATTTTGAAATTGAATATATCTTTTTGAATCGCAAATAGAGAATAGTGTTGAAATTCTTATTGAACATGAGCCAGTATCCATTATTCGAAACAGCCTTCCTGACCATAACAATGTATTACGTTGTATATCGGTGGATTAAATACAACATAATGAGCATTTAAGGGATAATGCCAGTGAATGAGGCGTTCAGTATAGATTGATATGGAAGCGCATTCAGTATATTAGACTTTTAGTAAAATTTGGTATTGAGTATATGAGGTATTCAGTTTGTTAGGCGATTTTAACCTATAAACTAGTTGATTACTGAATCTACAATCTAATAGAAAATGTCCAGATTGAAGTAAGGCGAGGCTGTTCGAAAGATTTGCTTCAAACAAAACGAAGCGACTTGGGATTGGTGAACAAGAAAGTAAAACGGAGTGAAGTTTGGGAGAAAGCTCATCTCGCCTGTTTCCACGTGAGCCAGCTTAACCTAATTGGCTACTTTCACTGACTCCGTGCTGTTTTTCTGCTTTAGTTAGCGAAAATTTTCATGAGACAATATCTAATGCAAATGAACAACGACAACGGGATTGAAAGCCATAAATGAAAGGGTATAGGTATCAAATTTATCATAATATTATTGAGTGGAAACAAAGTATTCAGACAAACCTTCCTGTAGATGCACAAGTATGGTAACCTTCAAAAGTTGCTGTTAGTACATATGTCTGAGTGAATATAATTATATTCATCTTAAAAATAGTAGCTTGTATGAAAATTTCGAGCAATTCGACTGAGATCTTTTCTACCAAGCCTGGAAACGATGAACACAATCAAAATATTTAGAAATAAAATTGTTGGAAATGAAAGATTATTTAAAATTGTGATAGGTATGTCCCATAAAATAGATGATACTCTCAACAACTATCGATAATTATTAATAACTAAAATTGTACACGAAAAAGGGCCGGGTTAATATACTCACTTAAAATATCGTAAGTTTCTAAATCGGTAATATGAGTCAAACTTTCCATGCAGTCTGTCGAAATTACCCCTTTGTGCGAATAATGGTCTGCTCTGAGGAAATTTATGGAATTCGCTGGTCAGCTTTTCGGCACATTTCACTATAAAACCCTTCTGGAGTGACGAATGGGATAATGCTTTAAAGTTCGAACGAATAATTCAACTCCGCCTCTCGCATATAAAGGAAAACCTAAAAAAGAGGTCACTAGTACTTATAGCTTTGAGGTTTTGTAAGAAAACTGGCCTTACTACTTTTTAGGTCACATGTTAGCTATTCACGAAAATTCTCCACTTTTTACATTCGTTTCATATAAATGAGAATAATTTATGTTATGAAAAGCGGAATGCATCGCACAATATAGATCGATGATACATATTTATTTAAGTTTGCTTTTCGGGAGATTTACAGGTTCTTTTCAAATATAAACGTAATCTCAACACGTATCATGAAAGTAATTTCTTTTCCTAAGAGCCGTCGTCCAAATTTGAGACTTTCTGGAAGATTAGGATAATCGGTCGGAAATTTAATCCATAGAGCTCTGAGGATCAACGTGGCATTTCTTTTATCTTTACATCATTCGAGTTTTCCTTTGAAAGGGATTATTCCCTTGACAATTTCTGCTCCTCATTCATTCAATATTTTTTCCCGAAGATGTACCAAATAGATTATTTTGATCCACAGACATTTTTGTTACTAGTAGTGTTTTCATGAAGTTTTTATGTACCCAATTGTTTTAAGAAATATTAGCGACACTCTCATCGATAGTGAGATTCTGTAGACTTTTCTTTTAAGATTAAGCTGACTTATTTTAATCTATGAAATATGAAATTAAAATTCATCAGAAAATAAGCTTTCTGCTTGAAATACTCAAAAGAGATCTTCTTCATTATCTCATTATCAATGAAAATTAATCTGGTTTGAATAAAAACGTAAGAAAGTTCAAGATCTCTTATGACATCAAGTTGATGATTTTAGTTAGTATCTATGGAACCACATATCAAACAACTTTGTCATGGATTGATATCTACCTATTTAGGGAGAAACATTGATATTAACCGTATCAAAATTGAACAATTTCAATTTTTCCATAAACTAGCTGACCCGGCGAACTCTGTTCTGCCTAAAGGCAATAAATAGTCAGATTTTGGAATTTATTAATTTTTTTTCATTAGAAAAAATACGGAAATAATTGAGTACCTACATTTATCATTCATTATTATTTCCTTATTGTAGTACATAGGTTGCACTTCACTTAAGTACCTTGTGATACACGACATTCTCTGTTTTATTATCAGGCGCAAAAACAAACAACGCAGATGGTCTTCCGACCCGTCAACATGCCACATATAATTGACCATGGGAAGAACGTGGACGTTCCAGATTCAAACCACAAACTTTTGAGGATTGGTCTTGTGATTTGTTGATGGACATGGCAAATTTAAGACGGATCGGAAATTCTCTCTTAAATTCAAACGGCATATCGGTTGGGAACATCGGGATCCTCGGAATGAGAACTTCATCACCTTCGAATTTCCCGTTCAGTATCGTCGCGTAGATCACATTGTTCATCAAATTTTTCTAACCAACAAACGCGTACCGTTGTACAGTTTTGGTTGGTTTATGTTTGGGAGCATGGTAACTACGGAGTCAACCTTTAGGCGTAAATTGTGCGGTGGTAAGCCAGGCACATCGAAGGAGTTCAAAAATTCAATTGGATACTTGGTGGCTTCATCTTTATTTGTGACGCAGTCAATACATTTGAATGAATGCATTGTTCCAATGATTTTATTTTGAAATTTGTAGTTCAGGTCATCTACGTCTTCATTCTTAGCCTCCAAAAATTGCTCGCTCGCTTATCCATTCATTATTTTTGTAGTTAGAAACAATAATTTGGAAATACATTTTTGACAAGTTCGTCTTTGGATGAGCCAAAATTACAGAAATTATTTGGAAATGATATCAATCTGATCGATTCATCGACAGGTACTTGACCATTACCGTCAAGCAATTGCTCCGAGAAATCTTTAGCAGATGTATCATTAAGCAACGTAACCCTCATGTTTGTTGTCAGCTGCAGTTTCTTCACAAAGTGACATAGATTCGACAATTTGAGGCAAGCGTTTAATTCGTCAGCAGCCGTAGATCTTGGAATTACTGGCAGTGTTTGGCGGAAATCGCCAGACAGTAAAATCGTTGCTCCTCCAAAACATCTCGAGTCATTGCGTGAATCCTTCAATGTTCGGTTAAGTGCTGCTAATGCACGTTTATGCGCCATTGTGCATTCGTCCAAGATGAAGATTTTCGATGCCGATGCCATTGTTGAGTGTTTTGCAATATTACACGTTGGTTCTTCAATAGTTTGAAGATTTAACAGTAATTTTAATGCTGAATGAGCCGTACGGCATCCTTCTAATAATGTGGATGCTATTCCAGAAGAAGCAACTGTAACCACTCTGTTGGATCTTGCACGAACAGTGGCTACAACTACTGACATGAGGAATGTCTTACCAGTTCCACCAGGGGCACCTAGGAAATATAAACCACCAATTTCATCATCGATTGTCTTCATTAAAATATCATAAACTTCCTTTTTCTTTTTTTTATTCGTTTTATAGTTCACTCCTTTGTTTCGATATTGATTTCTTACAAGAATCAAATCCTATGTCCGTCTCCTTGATGTAATATATGTATATATATATATATATATATATATATATATATATATATATATATATACAATGACAATCGCAGGAGAATAAAATGAACTATTCAAAATAGCTTCTACTAGAATCCAGTCAAATATCCTTGATCAGCAACGGAAATTTTTCTCATTATTATTATTATAATGCCATAAGTTATATTTATTAGAGAAAGCACTGATATTTATTATACAAATCCAAGTCGTTCTGGGGCGTCTAGTTATGTTGGTAGCTAGAATACTATTTAATTTGCTTATGGTTGGAGCCTTTAGGCTTGGCAGATTTCTCGTGTCAAACAGTGACTGTTGCTCATCGGAATTCCGCAATGCTTAACTTCGATGAAGGCACACAAGCTTAAATATTAGTATTTCAGTCTTTCAAACAAAAACATATGGTTTTGTTAGAGGTGCAAATTATGTAGTGCTGGGTCTTTCAGTGAGATTTACGAATTCGTTATGTTAGGCTAGATTTAAATTGTGAATAGATACTCACTGAAAATACTCTTGGTTTTAAGAAAGATGTGACATTTTCCCATTTTTAAAGTGATTGCTTTATGATGTGTGTAAGATATTATTGATATGTAAGAGTAGAACCTGTCAATACTAGTGTAAATATCTAATTCACATAATATTTCTTCATGATCTTATTCACACCACGTATCCATTTCGATTCCACTTTTTTATATTTGGTAGATATTCAGACATAATATTGATTTCCACCAACACTTGATGGGTACTTGAATCTCTAACGATTTCATTTCCTAAAGCAGTACACACAACGTAATATAAGCAGGAGCAATATGTAATATCACTGAACAAGAGTTGAAGTTGAAGAATGAAGTGCATCTTAAGACGCGACAGCTCCACTGTTAATTGAAGCGAGGAGCTCAGCCCTTCTATAGTTTGATGCCACTGAAGGCATTTCCATCTTCTTTACAATTTTATTTTGAATAAAACTTCAAGACTAAGCTTCCAATGACTAAATGGACATATTATAACGAAAGTGCATTGTTTAACAGTTCCAAAATTCAAAGGAAAATGAAATTATGAATAATCGTATAAATGGAAAATTCAAGATGGAGGTTTTTCCAGTGACTATCTACAGTTCTTGTTAATCTAAAATTATAAGAATTGAAAGGAACTCCTATGCGATAAAGCTTATTGACAACGTTTTCGAATTAAAACTTTCAAATTTATAGGAAATCATCTGAAAATTTTGTATTTCTATTGATCGATATATTTCATTCCGAGATATATTGAAAGAATTGCCAAATATCGGCTTATCTTAAATTTACCGTATTTACTGAGAATCAATGGTTCGTAACCCTTTTGTATTAAATATTGCTTGCCACAAAAAAGTAAGTAACACTTTTCGAGATAAAAAGACAATCAGAAGATTTGGAGATATATTAATATTTCTCTAAAATCAGCTCTATTATTTAAACAATCACTTCTTGAGAGAATAATTACCATTTTAAAGAATCGTAATTATCACTCCATGTAAAATAATATCAATGTTATCAATTTCCATACATTTTTCCTGTAATATTTCACCTGATTTTCAAGAACACTTTTTCTTTCGAACATTAGATGGACAGTAACAATTTTGCAATAATATTTTATGTCAAAACAGTAGTTAATATATACTCAAAATTGTTATGAAAAACATAACATCGATATTCTTGAATATTTATTGTATTCATTGCAAATTTTTATAACTAGCAAATTGGTGTGGATGCAATAGTTGAAAAAGCAAGAGAATATACTGTTTTGACATAAAATATTATTGTAAAATTGTTACTGTGTTAAATAATAGTATGTCACAACTCAAGGGGGTAAATCCATGTTCAATTTTAAGAAAAAAAATTCATATATACAAAAGTCCGCAAAAGCTTCGTTACGGAGTTACAGGGTGTTGAAATTTCCTGAAAAAATTGTTTTTTTCTTCAAAACTCCTGCAGTTTTCGAGATTTTCAGCCCAAATATGGATTCCAAGCTTTTTTCACAGCCTTCATTATTACACGTAATAAATTTCAACTAGAATCTACAAGAAGTTTTCATTTCCAGAGCCATGTCTTCTTTTGCCCTTTCAACCATTTTTGCATTACGCCACTGATCAGCATACAATCAATTTTTGTCATCTTCGTTCAATCTATAGAACTTTTTTGACATTTGTTTGTTTTTCGTATCTCCAACCGTTTTCGAGTGAAAAATTATTGAATTTGAATTATTTGAATTGTATGTTATTCGCCGAATGAAATAAAAATAGAAATACTCGATAGGTATGCCCAAAATCTACTTTCATTTTGATAGCTTGTCTTCTGAGACTCAACTGATATTAATTCAATATCAAACTTGAAGAATATTACAATTAAAAATTAAATGAATTGCTGAAAGAGTCCTCCACCTGCAGAAATTCAGGCCTCTGCCCTTCTTCGCATATTATCACGCACTCTTTGAAATATTCCTAGGGTGTTTCTTATCGTGTCACAAGAGGTTATTATTCGATTTCTCAATTCTTCTACAGTGTTCACTGGAGTGGTATGAATTGAACTTTTGAGATACCCCATGAAAAACCAATTTTTTCCAGAAATTTCAACACCCTGTAGTTCCATAACGAAGCTTCCCGGACCTATATTTATAAGTTTTATTTTTCTTGAAATTGCACGTGGATTTACTTCCTTAAATTGTAACATACGATTATGTTACACCTGTATATATATATATATATATATATATATATATATATATATATATATATATATATATATATATATATAGAAATGTAAGAAGGTGAGAGCAGAGACGCCATTTATTAAGTATTATTATACTAGCACATGCAAAACAGCTGAGGTTGTCAGCAAAAAAAGTTGAAAGCAAAAAGATGTTAAGTACTTGGACAATAAACAAACTGAAAATATCTTGAATGACTCCGGAAATTCTGAAATGAACTTTCAAAACTGTATGTGGCTAGTTCTCAAAAATAATCGAAATTGATGTCCTTAATGATTTTTACAAACCAGGATCGTCAATTACAAAAGTTTTTATTTTAAATAAAACTACCGTACTAGATTGACAAATTTATGAAACAAATTTATTTTTCATATGATAACCGAAAAGATATATTCAAGAAAGTACCCTGAAAATCATTCCCTCACTATGTCCCAGCTGCTAAATTTGAAGAGAATCATTAACTTAAATCGTAAAATTTCTTACTTATTTTTTGTTATCTTATTTTTTACTCATAAAGGATAGTATGAACTGTACCTATATGAGTTTATGGTTTAAAAATGTGACTGGAAATATTTGGAAATATAATTCAAAGTTTGTCCGTGAAAATCGATAATTCCTCACCGTTTTGAAACAGTGTGATTAGAGTAAAATTTTAAGGCCTATCAAGCTTCACTGCAATTTTTTTTGTAGTTGGCAACATTAGCCTTAACAACATTCACTATAGCGGATGGTCGAAGAAAAGATTTTTGTTAAAACGACTTTTACAACAAGTTTTTAAATGTTAATTTTTTAATGTCATTCCTCATGTAATGTAATCAAAAGGTAAGCACTTTTATTTAATAATCATAGCATATTTGTATATATTTCCGGTAGTAATAAAGTACAATTGACAGTTCATAAGAAAGTAAGGTTATGTTCATAAGCCTGTGGCAATTTTGTTGTATTTCGTCATTCCTCATCATCATTCCTCATAAAATTTGTTGATGAGGGAATGATTCCTATGAGGAATGATGTATTTTCTAATAAGTATAAGATATTTATGTTTGTTTGATTGGTTTTAGTACGCTGAAAGTCTATCATGTCGAGAAGTGGAAAACTAACCGCTGCAGAAGCAAAACTGAAGAAAAGGATTATGATAGGAAGCGGCGAGAAAAATTAAAAACAGTCCTAAAAGTTTGGAAAAACTCAGAGAAATAGAAAGACTCAAGTATTTAAAGAAGAAAGAAAAAGGTCAAGTCAAGTCTGTCAGTGCTATGAATTCACGAGAAAAGAAGCAAAAGCGGAAACAATGGCGGTTAAACAGTTCAAAATACCGGGAGAGGAATCCTAATGTGCGTAAAAATCTAGCAAGACTAATGAATGAGACACCACCTGCCAGCCCAGTTTCATTGGTAGAATCTGGTTCGCGAGTAAATGCTGTAAAAACGATACTGCGGCTTTACGACGAAGACAACAGCTAAGAAATCGACGAGCCATATTGAATAGAAGAATAGCAAAGCTAGAACAAAATTAAAAGAAGAGTCTAAGAAGAGTGAAAAATATCGAAAGAAGTACACGCGGTTAAATGATAGAATAAAATTTTCTTCACCTGAGAAAAGGTCAAAACACTGATAAAGAATACGAAGTTACCTGATCCAATCAAAAAGAAACTGATATTTTCGGAAATTATCACTAAACAATTAGCACAATCTTATGCTAAGCTAAAGACTCAGAAAGATAAACAAGCATACTACAAAATTTCAATTTAGATCCATTAAAAAACACAAACAAATGCATTATTCTAAAACTTTTTCAAGAATCAAGATTATAAAACAAGTAAAAACAGAAAACTCAAATCAAAAATTTTGAAAGTGAAACAAGACATTATTGATTTTTTGGAGAAAGATGAAAACTCTCGAATGTGTCCAGGAAAGAGAGATTTCGTTAGATCAGGAAAATTAGTTAAGCAAAAGCGTCTGTTAACTGATAATATGCGTAATCTACATGAAAAATTTTTAAATTCTATTACCTATAAGATAAGTTTATCAACATTTTGCAAGTACAGGCCTTTTTGGGTAACTTGGGCAAACCTTAAAGAACGAGACACGTGTAAATGCGTCGTTCACGCAAACATTGAATTAATTATTTCAAAATTACATGAAAATAAGGTCTTCATACATAATAATATTCCAAGTTTGTTATCAGATATAACATGTGATATTTACTGTACTAAATGTTTATTTAGAGAGTGTATAAATTGTAAAGACAAGGCTTTAGAATACAACCTTCCCGAAGCTACTAAAATTATTACTTACCGACAATGGATGTACGAAAATACAACATATAAAAAAAATGGTGAGACCAAGACAGTACGCAAACCTTTGAAGAAAGAAATTACTGTTACTGTGAAAGAACTAGTTTTAGTATTAGAAGAGACATTAAAATCATTTTGCTACACGCAGGAAACATTGCACACCAGTATCAAGTGATGACACAATTAAAAAGGATTTGTCAACAAATGAAGTGCTTATCCACATTGATTTTAGTGAAAATTATTGTTGCAAATACAGGAAGAAATTCAAGCAGTTCATTTTGGTGGTGGTCGACAGCAAGTTACGCTCTATACTGGCGTGCTATATTTGAAAAACCCTGATAATACTGTTAAAGCGCAATCTTTCTGTACTCTCTCTGATAATAGTCGACATGACTCAGTTGCAGTATGGGCTCATCTCAAGCCTATATTCGATTGGCTTAAAATCAAAGACCGAACATGCAGACTGTACACGTTCTGAGTGACAGCCCAGTTAACCAGTATAAAAACAAATTCATTTTCCACATTGTTTCTCATCATTTGAAATATTTTTTACCAGGTATAAATAATTTTACTTGGAACTATTCTAAACCTGGCCATGGCAAAGGAGCACCAGATGGTGTTGGTGGCACCTTAAAGAGGTCTGCTGACCAAGCCGTGGCTGAAGGTAAAGATGTGACAGATTTAAATGTGTTGAAAGATGTTCTGAGTTTAAAATGTCCCTCAATAATGCTTATTGAAGTAAGAAAAGCGGAAATTAATAATACAGATAAGTGAATAAATAAATCTAGCTCTATTTCAACTTTTCCTGGCACTCAAAAAATAAGACAATTAGTATTCTCGAATGATGAGCTTGAATTTAGAACTCTATCTTGTTTTGACTGCGTTGGAAAATGAGAACATTTTCACCTTGGTTACTACAAGACTTCTCATACATCGGATAAGGATAAGGGTAAGAACACACCTGTAGTATCAACGCGACGTAGAAGAAAAGATGTTAAATTAGAAAACGATGTGAATATTCCGAAAATGATTTCTCCTGAAAAAGGTACCAACGAATATAAAGTTGGTGATCACGTTCTTATAATATGGAACAACGAGATCTATCCTGGTAAAATTCTTTCATTATCTGATGATGGGGCTTTAGTACGGTGTATGAAGAAAGGATCAAAATGCTGGAAATGGCCGACAGTTAAAGATGAAGAACTGTATGCTTGGTCTGACGTTCTTCGAGCAATTCAACCGCCTAAGTTACTCAGTAGAGGTAGTTATTTTGTTAAAGAAATCGATGAGAAACAATAATACTTTAAGAAGGTAAAAATAACTAAAGTCAACTGCAATTAAATTGCATAGAGACTAATAAATGATATTAGATTAGAAAAATTGCAATTTATGCACTTTTCTGATCATTACTCTATTATATTTTACTTTATGGATTTAATTATTATAGTTTTGCTATAAAATTGTTCAATTATTATAGTTTTATAATAAAAAAAATAATTGGGGCGTTATCGAATTTTTATTCATTGTAAAATCATATTTAAAATCATTCCCTCACGAATGTGTCATTCCCTCATTTTCGAAATTTTTTTTATCTCTATATTTAATTCAAATTCAAAAAGTTGGGGACCACTATAATATTTTTATCAAATAAGACATAAACTAAGAATTGAGCAAAAATAAATTCGATAATGAGTTAAAAAAATTATTAACTAGATAATGCTCAATTCGACTTTTTTGAGAATCAGCCATGTCTATTAATTCAAATTTAAATTGAATGATGAAAATATAACTCACCCTGTCGCCTATAGGCTGCCAGCTATACGAGCAGCTTCAGTTGAGTATTGTATCTAAAATGATTATTAGTATTAATATGGATTCAACTTTTGCTGACCTGAAATGTCAATAGAATTTCAGGAAATAAAATTTCCATTTGAAATACATTTCAATTATTATTTCAAGAAGGTAAGTTGTGTTCAACTGATGTTTTCGGATCTCGAATGTTTCCAATAAAGATAACAAAATGTTTAATAATGAATAAGAAAATAAAACAGGTTAAGTGTTTCAACTATCACTAATTAGTTAGTGATATTTAAAACATACTTGTTTTAGTTCATTATTCATTATGAATATCAACTATCACGTAGTTCAGGATTCATCGATCAATTATTTGAAAAATGTTCTGAGCTCTGAAGCTCGTTTTACTATAACTTTGATGGGATTACTGCATAAAACTTTTCAATTATGGTCCATCTAATTTTTAAGTAGAAATGTGAAATCGCATTATGAATTCAGCAGGAAAAGTAACGTTGTATCACCTTGATTATGTTATTTATTGAAGTTTATTCAGATACAGCAGAACTCTACAAAGAGAAAAAATTTAGAACTAATATTAAATTTTTTTGTGGTCTTCACTGGAAACGGGGATTGAGAATATTTCGTTCGTCAATTATAGCCTAACGATGCAAAATCAATTGAAACATTTTGTTATAACTAATTTTATTATTTCAATTGTTCTTATTACATGATTATTTATTTTAGTCTTCAAATTGAAATTTAATACTATATAATATTTATGTAGGTGCTGGCTGAATGTGGGTCGCGTTCTTCATTCAACGTTAACTTAACCTTGTATATAAAAGAGATAGTATTTTGGAAGTTGGAACTTTTTTCTATCAGAAATTTTTCCCTATTCAATAATTTCCAAATCATTGACATTATCTGAATTCTTGTGGAAAGCTAAGCTCCTATTTTTTCACCTTTATGCTAGTACTAAAATTCAACATTTTTCATTGTTTTCTTCAAAAATTCTACTTTATCCTCCATTACATCATTTAGAACCAAATAAGCTATCGCTTTTATGTTTGAAATCATTAACAGGAATGAGTACCGATTTGAAGGTGTAAACTATTTGTTCCGGCAGCTTTAATATTCATTACGGCATATAAGAACGGAGCAAGTAGCAGCCTCTTCATCCAAGAAATTTGGGTATAGGGCTGCAGTAATATCAAGCCTATTTAAACCTTCTTAGTGTGGGTATGCAAGTCATTATTATAATATCTACAGGAACAAATAAGTCGAATATTCAAACTACGATAATGAATATATGTTGGTGACTAAATTAGTGTTTTGACAGGTTAAATGGGTGCTTGCACAGTTGATAATTAAAGAATTTATTTGATTATGAGAATTTAAACTTCTTTCATAAAATTTTTTACACATATTGTGTTCTGGATGAGATTGTCCTTTTATAATCTCTTATATCGTTCATAATATAATATCTTGTGATATCGAACCCGTTTTGCACACCAAAAATTTCAAACTGATAGATTTAACCTTCGTAACTGATAAAGCTCTCTGAATCGTTGTGGGAGGACATAAAATCGCAACAAGCCGAGTAAAACAATAACGACCACTTTGCTTCTATAAACCACTGTAAGAAGTTCATGAAGCACTCCATATCGGATAATCTTAGTTGAATATGATATTCAATTTAAAATGTGAATCGAAAAAGTTTTCGTAGTTGAGGACTTAGATTAATCTTAATGGTGCCCGAATTTAGTTATTTGTTACAGAATGGTATACTTATGATGTGTCCCTGATTAGAATACTGCAATGATGTAGTTATTTTTCAAAAAAAAGTTGTATCTACGCAACAAACCCTGGTCGAATGCAACAAAAAACTAATTCAATAGTTAATTAATGAAAGAATAATTTTTTCTAGAAAGAACTAATTATCTTCTTTTATTTCAGGTAAATTTTAACTATACTCCCACTGATCCTGTGCAACTTCTTGTACTCAGGTAAGATTATTTGAGTTAAAATTATGTTGATCGAAAGGAAGAGAAAGATCTGAAACAGAATTTTCAAGATTTCCTTCCATTCTTTTCCTCACATTTTTTGAGATGATGTTCACTTAAATGTGAGATTTTCTACTCGCAGTTCTAGCTCACTGCGAGTCAATAATTGAAATCAGAAAATATATCATAGAAGTAATTATCATTCTATGTATATCTAATTATTGAAACGATACACAGAAGAATGTGTTTTCGTTCCTAAAGACCTAGAAAATCTATTAAAATGTTTAATTTCGATGAAATTGCAGGTGAATAACCTGATTTTTCAATTAAATAAAACTTGCTGTTCAAAATTTAACTTCATCTACAAACTTATGATGCAGTTCTCCACGTTGTAGATTTATCAGATAGATTGTGGCATTTGAAAAAATCCATGTTATTTATTTATATATGCTCACGCGTTATTCCATTGCAAAGAGCTGGCGATTGTAAGTAGACACCGAATAAATATTGCTATTTCTCCATCCTACGCTTTTAAATTTTTTCTATCTCTCAAATTCCTGAATATATACTTCCTCAAGAAACCATCGAAGGACCCATGCGAGATTGTCACAGAATTCAATAGTTCAAATACAAACGGTAATGGCATATATTGAGTTTCCATTTCCTCGAAAATCTTAATAAAAATGTATGTGTATCGTAAAAAAATACCCTACACATAAATGTTTAAGCTCACTAATATCTACACAAAGCATGTAACTAAATACAAAAAAATCAATAGATCCAGACCTGTTCTTTCAGAGTAATGCCTAACAATTTTCGTCTGGCAGCTACATAACCGCAAATAACGTAACTTCCAAATTTGAACCATATAAGTACATAGTGTCTTGTTTTCATGAGCTTTACTGATGTTCTACTGTGTAATTTTGAAAATTTTCAGATTCAAGAGCTGTATATATCTCGAATTTTGACAGATAAATAGGGTATTTTATTTGCGGAGTGATGGGAAAAGCCTTTCAAGAAGAATTGTTATATTAAATATTCGGAATTATAAATTTTATAATTATTTTTATATAGAGAATATTTATCTAAATGAAGTGATGAAAATATTGTTACTGTACTCTCTGTTTTGATGTAGCTAAATATTATTCACTAAATATTTCAAGAAATTGGATGCTGTTTAACATAAATATTTGAATCAAAGCTCGGATAATAGTATATTATTACGAATATCAGTTATTTTCATCCAAATTTCATACATGTAATTAACTGAAAGTGATTTGAAAGTTGTTTGAAGGATCGTTTGAGAAATGATCAAGTCCGGGAGTTTAATAGACTGGAGAAGAATTTGAAACGATATAGAACATTTGAAGGCCCAAAGCTATAGAAAGTCCATTCCATTAAAATGAAGGATTGAATATTATTCACAAGTACAAGAATATACAGAAATCTGAATGGCAGAAATAACACTGTACAGAATATCTAATAGCATTGTGCACAAGTTGAAAGAAATTGTATAATGAAAACAACATTCGGAAAACGAAGTTAAGATGAATATGTATTTGAATTGTTAAGGCAAAAATGAAATCATAGAACAACTAACGACTATTCAAATAATCGCTTCTAAATATTGTTCAAAATGATCGCTGTTTTGTTCAATATTCCGCTGACAACACCCTATTTTCACACCGTCTGTTGCATTGAAAATAAAACTGTTGACAAAATTATATATCTAATATTCATTATATTGAAGGACATTATTTTGTTGGAAGTATACTTTTCCCAATTCCACCACAGAAAAATGGTCGAAAATATCGTCAAGATAAAGATTTAATATATCATTGTACTTAATTTTATAATGGAAATGTGGTCCTAAAATTCAAATTTTCAAAACAGCATACCAAACATTCGCGGTTAACTTTCTCTGAAAATAAATCATCTGCTACATATCCCGGATTTTCATGACTCCATAATCGATTAATGTCATTATTAGTAAATGCGGTCCATATTGTTTATCTTTTGGGTTTTGTTATACTCAATTCAATCCTCAAAATTGATGTTTCCTATTTGTTTGAATGATTTCACAAGTATGTACTTTCTAAGAGGTTTGAACTTATGATTGCTTAAATTAAAATTTTGTGCACCATAGGTACTGCTTAATCTGAATTTACTGTTTTTCTCTTACAGATGTTTTTCGATTCTCTTATACATGTGATAGCACAATCAACTCTTTATCTTCAATGAATTAATGTTCCATAACTTTGGAGTTTTCATAGGCTCCACATCCTCTTAAGTTCTTCTAAGTCTTTTATACTCTGAACTTGTGGTATTCAGAAAAACGCCCAGCATAGGAGACTTGATAAAAGTGTTTATAACACGAAGAAATAACAATATTTGTTGTCTATCTTTTCTTTGTTATCCATTTTTTCAACTGGTACTTTGAAACAATAGTAAATATCAATAAATTAATAGATATCTGTATTGCGTACGAAGTAAAATGATATTTAAAATAATTCATTCTTATCTTTGTATTCATTGAAACTCAACAATATTCACATAAACTTCAGTTGAAAATTATATGTTTTTTATAAAGTACTATCTGAAGAAAAACTTTCTAACCATGAAACAAAAATTAATTCTTTGTATTTCAATTGAAACATTTTTTGAGGGGCTGCCATTGCGTAAATGTTTTGGTGTGCCCAATGAAACGCTCTTTGAAAAAAATATAACCTTTTGTTCGAATTTTTCTTACCGAGGGAAAACCGGAGAGGTATAGCGATCACCTTCTTTTAGAAGACACCTTTGTAATCTGAGAAGTTGAAAAAGCTATTTATAATTTTTTTCAGGTATAATTCAGTGCCGCTCGCAGTCTCTTTTCAGGAGTCACAGTTTTTGAGATATTGGCAAATTACCACTCTTTATAATTTTTTTCACTGAAAACTTTTCGGAAATATAATATTAGTCTATTTTATATAATCAGATGATGACATGAAAGTAAACTATCGAGGCTACTCATGATAAAACGAATCACAAAATTTTTCAGTAATTTTGTATCTAGATTGATGGATGTTACATTTCAAAGATGAGATGATTGATATTGCACTGACAAATCTATCAAAAGATATAAAAGAAAGAAGAAAGGTAATAATAAAGCTTATGAAAGATCACAAATATTATTCAAATTGCTTATATTTTTGGTCCTTACATATTTGGCAAGTATTCTCTACTATGTTTTTATGAAAAATTATTATCACATTTTCTGTGGCTACCTTCAACTTCTATGAATTAATACACGGCCTTGTTTGTTCTTAATTTTCGAATTCCTCCACAAATACAAATCTAAACTTGAAATATTAATGGTACGTAGTTGATAACAAAAAAACGAAAAGGTCGGATAGTTAGAGTATTTAATGGAAAAATTGTTGCTCTATCCTTGTATTGTTCATACAATAAAAAAATATGCGTATTATTCGAATGAGGCAGACGAATACCTTTTTCGAATGTCTCAGTTTGCTTGCTTCCGGAATTTGTATATATATATATATATATATATATATATATATATATATATATATATATATATATATATATATATATATATATATATATATATATATATATATATATATATATATATATATATATATATATATATATTATATATATTGGAGTTCAGATTTGATTTATTGATATGATGAATATTTATTCCGAAGCCTGGGCAAGATTCAGACATGCTAGACCACAAATTTTTCAGTGTTATAAAAATATATATGCTTGCTGGTCTGAAAATGTAATATTTTTCGCTTTTAAAAGAGAAATTATTTATGAAAAATATTCCATCTATGATCGCCTATCAACTGATTGCCAATTTCGAGTTAATTATACAGAGTGTCACATATCAGTAATGCACAACTTCAGGGTGTAAACCTACGTGCAATTTTAAGAAAAAAGTTCATATATACATAGGACCGCAAAAGCTTGGTTCTTTCTTCAGAGCTCCTGTAGTTTTTGAGATATTTAACCAAAACTTGGAATGTTACCTATTTCTTACAGCCGCCATCATAACACGTCCTAAATTTTAACTAGAATCTTTAAGGTCTTCTCTTTTTCGAAGCCATGTCTTCTTTGGCCTTTAAAACTTCTTTGCAGTACGCCACTGATCAGAGTACAATCAATTTTCGTAATTTTCGTTCAATTTAAAAAGTTTTTTCGTATCTCCGACTATTCTTGAGCAAATATTCATGAAACGATTGTATACATTCGCTGAATTGAAATCATTTCAAATTAAAAAAAATGACCAATAAGAAGTCTTTGATTTTTTCCTTCATTAATTTATTTTGACAGCGCTAAAGTTGAACCAGTGTCTGCTAGAATTGTTCATTATATTAACGATAAGTTTCAAGACTTTTGAAGTTATTGTTGTAAGAGGAAATAGTTAATTTCACTAACGCCGAATTGGCTGATATTCATTACATGTACGGTCTGGCTAACGGAACACAAGAGTAGTTAGGCGATTATATCGGGTGTGCTTTCCAAAGTTTTCAAAGAACCACAGAAGCTTGAGGAAAACTGGTACTTCACTGCAAATAATCATTTATAAGGTGCAACTTAAACTATGAGAACTCCAGATATTGAGGAAACAGTTTTGAGTTGTATTGATTTGAATCCTTATATGAGTGAAAGTAAAATTGAAAATCCGTTGAATATTTCACATGTTCTAGTTTGGACGATTCTTTACAACTTTTTATTGTACCCGTTTTATATTCAACGCGTCCAGACTCTACTTCCTCGAGATTCTCCTTCAAGACTGAATTTCTGCCCATGGTTCTTAGATAAAATTAGAGAAAATGCTCATTTTGATAGTGAAATAATGTTCACAGACGAAGCTAACTTTTCGAGAACTGCTAACACTATTTTCACAATAATCATTATTGGGGTGGGGAAAACCCCCATATTATTAGAGAATATCCTTATCAGGAACAATTCTCACTAAATGTATGGGTCGGAATAATTGGAAATTATTTGATTGGGCCATTTTTTCTGCGTAACAGACTGAACGGTCCCGTTTATCAGTAAATTCTTGAGGATGCTCCAGTTTTGGTGTGAAACATAATGTGGTTCATGCATGACGAGGCACCACTACACTTTAGTGGAGAAGCTAGGAAATTATACATTCAACAACCGATGAATGGGTCGGGGTGGGCCAGAACCATGGCCTCATAGGTCCGCAGACTTGAAAAGTTCAGACTTTTTGTTATGGGATATCTCTTGCATTCTGAAATTGGGTTGAATATCTCAAAAACTGCAGGAGTTTTGAAGAAAAACCCAATTTTTCCGCGAATTTCAACATCTTGTAGCTCCGTAACGAAGCTTTTGTGGATCTTTGTTCATAAGAACTTTTTTTTCCTTAAAATTTCACGTAGATTTCTATCCTCAAGTTGTGACATACTATTATGTAACACCCTGTAGAATAGTAAAACGGCTCAGTTTGTTTGAATTTTTGAAAATAGAATTCACTGTATTGAGTGATTAGCATCTGAAAATTATTCAGAAAAAATCCGCATCGATGAAAAATTTCCTCCGTTTTTCAAATTGGAGTTTTTCATTAGCAGTTTCAATCATCTCACCACCAGAACCCCTACATATTGATTTGAATTGAATTGAATAAGAATTACGAAACTCGACCTCCTGTAACACGGGTTATATCGGTATGAACTAGGTGGAACGGGAGACGCATAATTAACATTGTTTAGAAAGTATATCAGCTTTTAATATTTAGAGAACCATCGTAAAAAAAATTGTATGATCATGAACTATTCGTTCGTATTCATTTGAAGTATAGTAGGTATCATGTCACCCATTCGTTTATTAATGAAATATTTAATTAAGAAATTGCAGGAATTTTTTGTGTAGCGTAGAACTGAGTTTATAAAAAATATAGACGATTAAGCACAAATTTTTCTTTTCATAACACGTTTGGAGGGATCACTCTTCCACGGTGACATTAATTTTTGTACTATTTTATATACAGCCACGAAAATATCTTCTAGCCCCGTACGAACCTATCCATTCAGGAAATTATCTGCTCTAGATATCAGGCAAACATGTGGAAAATTATGCATTAGGTGCAAGTTCCTATCTATAAATCCATAATTTATGTGGATATTATTTCACACTTCCTCATATATTACCCATGAAATTGATCATCTGTTATTTGTTGATGGTTGAAAATTTGAAAGTGCTTTTATACTCGTTGTTTGAGAGTACAGCAATATTTCTTACTCCGACATTAAACTTATTCTTAAGCTTATTTTCGTTCCTTTGTGACCACCGTCAGGAACGTTAAAATATTCACGAATGAAAAATCAGTCCATTGTTTCCTATGGTTTTGAAAAGGGGAAAGAGAATAAAATTTATTATCAAAGAATTTTCGTCAGTCTGAAAAAGTTTGGTTGAGTCTAAATGGGAATTATATAATTGAAAATATTGAAATTTAGAGCGTTGACTTTAAAAAGAATTCCTGAGTTACGAAAGACGGGAGACCAATTCGAGAACAACCTCTTATCATTATCTCCAATTCAGTTCTTCCCCAAAAGGCTTTGCAATTTTTGTAGTAATATTTATATATCTTCAGCATCATCTAAACCTCTTAGCTTTCTGTAAATATAAAACCACCGAAAATTTAAATATCGTATTTTATAATAAAATATCAAGACATGAAATGACCATTTTTAACTGTTTGAACTTATGTTTGTTTAAAACTTATGAGGTTAAATTAATAATTGATCGCCTAAAATTGAAAGCGACGATTCAAGAGCAGATAAAACTAAGAAGAAACGAAAAACGTTGTTCAGATATTCTCTATATCGATTTTTATATTTATTTTATTTCTCAAATAGATAAATGAGTCTATACTCTTTTTCATAACATACTCATTTTGTGAATTTGACTTGATGTTTCCTTTATTTTTGAATAAGGCATCATTATTCTGCTATTGAACTTAACAATTAAGATTGCTCTTTTCTTTTCAATTCGGTCAGATTAAGAAGCCATCCTCTTAGTCTTCCAAAATACTATTCAATACATTTGTTCGATTTCCACTAATATAACGAAACGAATTTATCCTCTTCAGGAATATTAAATATTCTTATAAGAAATTGTTTCAATTCGTAGAGAAGGTTTGTCCGAAATTGCAACATCATGGCTATTATATAATCAAGAAATTATTGAAGTTCATCGGACATGTTAACTGGGAGACAATGTAAGCTGAATTGAATATTCGTTGTTAATAAATTGGAGACAAAATAAATGAAATTTGATAAGAATCATTTACAATAAGATCAACGTCGACGAACGCGTTTCAATATTTTTATAAAGTATCAATGACTTGAGTCAACTTATCTCAAGATCTCTGGCTGGAAGGTATATATAAACGAAAATTTCTGAGATACCTACCTGATACCTTCCTGATAGAAGTAAGGATTCACTTGCTTGTAGACATATGTCAGTGAAATATTTTGAATGTCGAATATTTTATTCCCAATTCTTCGTGCATTTTTGTTGTATACGTATTTATTGAATATTGTAAATCATTCGATGTCTCTTGGGGCCCATAGCGATTTCGCTCCCGCAAATAGACACAGTTGTCATCATTTTCACGGATGGAACTGGTGGTAGTGAACCTCCCGATCAGAAAAGGAGGAAATTGTGTTGTGTTCAAACATAGAAGGTATATGTGTATTATTTGATTATCTCCTTAGTCCTGTTTATTATTATGCTTCTTACGGTAAGTATTCTTGCTTTTATTATGTACATTTACTATACAAGGATCATCCTTTTGTACTGTATTTCTCATTTACCTTTGAGATTACTGATGCCTCACTACCAATCGAATATCTGTATATAACACATTTTGTTGACAACTCACACACAAAATACTTCAAAGTTTATTTCATAATAGGATCACCTAATTTTTTCACAAAAAATATCCAAAAATACAGATTTTGCATAACTTAAGCAATGCCTAACTAAATTTCGAATCAATACAGAAATAAAATTATACGCTTTGTACTACAAAGACGATCAAACTTGAACCTTTACCTCCCCCTCCCAATTAATTCAATCAATCTCCTCTTAAAGATCCTTACAGATTGTGCTCTTTTTAAATCGTCATGCAGCTCATTGTAATCCCTGAGGCCCTTATAGAATAACTTATTTTACTTGTGTTATTTAAACCTTGGCATGTAAAGTTATCATTTCTTCTGGTTGGATAGTTGTGGATCTTAAGATGAAAACTGATAAATTCGTCGAAATAACCAGATAACAAATCGTTCAATAACTTAAAAATAAGAGTCATAGCATTTACATATATTCTTTCCTGACACGATAACCATTGAAGACCCCCCAACATAATTTGTACACCAGTACATCTATTACACCCTAGTATCAACCTCATACCCCTACTTTGCAATTTCTGCAATGCCAACGTTCTATTTAAATTCAAAGGGTGAAGCACTGTAGCACAGAAATCAAAGTGCGGCTGAATTATAGAGTTGTACACTGTAATCCTTGAGGCAACAGAAGGGTATGATGCCACATGGCTGAAAAATATAACTCTTTACAAATTTTTCTATAGGAGTATGAAAAATGCGCGTCTAAATTCAAAGAGCTATCAACCATAAATCCAAGTTACTGACATTCAGAACAATCTCAATTTCAGTACTGTCGATTCTCAATCTACAATCAGAGGTGTCAAGAGTCGAATAGTTATAAGGTGTAGTTAAAATCATAGCCTTAGTCTTATCAACGTTGATTATCAGAAAATCATAGGAGAGTATCATCCGCCAATAAGTTAATAAAATCACAACCATGTGATATTTGAATATCATTTGTGAATAATAGAAATGAAAAGGGCCCCTGGACACTGACTTGAGATACTCCAAAATTATTCTTCAATGACAATGTGTTGCCAATTTTCGTGACCTGACATCTTTTCGATAAGTAATCTATAAACCAATCAAGAGTCCTCCAACTGATACCAACACTTCCTAATTTACGAACCAGAATTGCACGATCTATGATTTCAAAGGCTCGCTTTAGATCCAAAAATACTACAATAACATAGTGACCCGCATCTATCAAGATCTTCCATTTTCTAATTGTGAGATGGAGTGCTAACTCGCATGAGTAACCCGGCCAGAATCCCGATTGATTTGTTATAAGTATATTGTTCTCGCACAATTAATCCAATCTGTTCATATTCAATAGTCTCCAACAACTTCTCAATACCCAGTGACATATTGTTTGGTCGAAATTCCCAGGACTTACGAGTTCCCGTAACCTTCTGGACAGATATAACAACACTCTTTTCAACTCCTGAAATGACTTTATGAACCTAATGTCAATCAATTCATTGACATGTTTAATGTTTAAGTTATTCACAACCCTTGTCAGGTCTGCAAGCTTAAGTAGCTTGAACTCAGACAGGGTACATTCAAGGTTGTAAGGGCTACTCCACTCGTCCACTCCAGCAACCGATTCAGCGATACTTTCAACGCTCTGGACAAAATAATGATTTGAATTCTCAGCAATATTATATATATATATATATATATATATACATATATATATATATATATATATATATATATATATATATATATATATCAGAAATTTCAGTAATCATCCCATTAACAATTTACTCAATTCCCTACTTAAACAGTTATTGTCATTCTTCGGCCAATAAGGGTCTTCAATGTTTTCCACATCTTATATAGATTTTTAACATTCATGTCGATTTTATTATTATAGTATATTTCCTTTTTATATTTTAATGAGTTGATATATTCATTTCTTATAAACTTATTCTGGACCCAAGTTTCAGTCGTACCAAGAGACTTAAAGCGTCTATATGCCTCATCTCGAAATTTTGCTTCTCTTTTCAATCCAAAATCGTAATAGGGCAAGCTACTTTCATTGACCAAAAACCAATAACAAAGGTGCAATAAGATCAATCACTTCAGTACATATCGAAAGCAGAGCATTATATAATATATTAATATCTCTTCGATGCAACAAAAAATCGCATGATATCAGCTCCAGGTAAATATTGTCATACTATTTTCACCCAAATTTCTGAGAGTTCAACCAATTTTTGAGTTTTAGCTCCAATACCCCCATTGCCGATTTTATCAGAAATAATGAAATGATCAGCAGTTCTTGAAACATCATGTACAAGAGCACTTACGTGATTAAAATTAGCAAGCGCATAATCAACAAGTGTAGAGCTTACATTTGTACATCGTGTGTAATCAGTAAGCTACTTGATCCTGAACATTTTTAAAAGATTCTTCCTTTTGTTACAGAAGTAACTATAACCATAGTAGTCCAGATTGAAATCACTGAACATTACAGACCTTATATTGGTGAAAAAGTCGTTAACAGAAATTGAATCACTCGAACTAGGCGAGTGATACAGTGCACCAACCAATACATCCCCATCACCAAGTCTAACAATAATGGATCGATACCAGTAGTTACCCTCCAAAACGTAATCTCTTCCAAGTAAAAAATTCAAATCTTCCTTATGAACAGCAAGACTTCACCATTATGTCGCGAGCTTGAATTACATTTCACAATATTATTGCCTGAGAGTCCAATTTCACTATCCATAATATCAGCAGATGTGCGAGTTTCACTAAAAAGCATAATAGCAGGTTTAAAAGGTTTAACATTTGCAACAGTGTCATCCCTGCTAAATAACTTCGAACTTTAGAAGAGACGATGTCACTCTGGTTGCCATATTTAATCTTAATGGGTCTATTTTTGTTTTACCAATCTCAGAACCTTATAATCTCCAGTTTCAACATCACTGTCTTCAAATATTTTCCTAACCTTCTCCAATTCATTCACCTCACGTTCTTTTTCATTTGTATCTGTTGGTTCATTGATGTTTGCTATAAGAATATTATTTTCAAGCTTCTGTCTCTCTAATATTTCAGTCATAATTTCCTCAGATTCTTCACTATTCATACCGACATGGTTTACATTTGATGTTTTAACCTCCTCTTTCTCCATTTCTAATTTTAGAATACGTTGCTCTAACGCTATCATTGTACCACTTACATTAGAAGAATTGTTCTGTACCAGTACATCCAAGTCACTAAATCTTCGTATGAGGGCAGGTATATCGGTGATATTTTTCCTACATTCCGGACAACAGAATGGACGAGTTCTTGAGGCTATAACTAGTACACGTGTCTCAGAACTAAGCAGAGATAACATTTGAAGCATTTTTCAGACATCTTGCAAGGAAAGATCAGATAATGTCAGGTTCACTTTGTTCTAAATTCCAGAGCCACTAGCTACAACTTATAAATCCGCTGTGAAAAAGACAGGCTTTTCCTCAAATTTTCATTTCCCAAGTTTTTGAATCATATGAGATCTTACAGATGGTTTAAGCGTTTTTCCTCTTTTCTCTGAGCTCTTTGTCATGTTCTATCGAAGAAGGTTTAGTAGATTTTAAGTGTTTATTCTACATAATTTCGTTTCTCCTCATCGTGTTTTGAAATTGTAGCTTGATCCTATACTTCGGTATTTCCTTTCCATTCGAATAAATGAATGAATGGAAGTATTGGAAATAATCATTTCCATTTACCATAATAAATGTCCGATGTTATAGGGTATAAAATGTATTTGCACTTGGTGTGAAGATGTGGTTAGAATGAAGTGTGAAGTTTCTTCTCCCTATTTTCTTGAGTTCTATAAAAATAACGTATGGTTAACTAGTTTCATTTCATTTTCCTGAATCTGCCCTTTAGAGGTGTTCATTGAAGAATTCATTTGATACGAATGCATATGCCTTCCACATTCTGTCCTGTCCGATCAAATTTTACTCACATCAAAATTCGAAACTAGGTTATAAATTATGCAGCTCTCTAATGTTTTTGTTACTTACTCTTTTTTCATTCGAATGAATCAAGAAATTGAGTTATCAGAATTAAACCAATTGATTTTGTCGAAATGTATTTTGAAGATGCTGGACCAGAAATACATATTCAGATCAGTCAAGGCGCATTCCCCATTCAAGGAACAAAACCATAAAAAGAAACGTATTATTTGATTGAATAGAACCGTCTCTGATTGCCATAAAACGAAACTTACATGTTATGGTTTCTTGAAATGAAACTGTGTTTTGAATCTACCACACATCTTCTTCACCAATCACTAAATTCAAACGAAAATGCTTTTTGTGGAATATTTCGTTCGTTCCTTTTCGAACTGAGACCTTTAACTTGCTTTATACTGAGTAACCGCTTAAATTCAGATGTTAATTCAGTAATCATTTCCAGCTCAGTACATTGGGCAAAATGAATGGTAATCTGGCTTGTTAGTTTGAGAGAAATCATGATATTGACTGGAGGATCACCTATAAAGTATTTATGAAAGGTGGCTTCAATTTTTGCGTCAGCTAAACCAAGAATAAAAATATCGAAGTGAGTACTCATCAGGGTTGTTCCAAAAAATACACTACCTCTATGGGCCGTTGGGTATCCAGTGTATCCTCACAAACTCTCTGAAGCGATTGTTAGTGTGAAACGGCTCAGTTTGTGAAAAGTGTTCAATTGTCTATAATCCCTTTTTTGTTCGTGGCTTTTGTGCCAATACTGAAGGAAAATCAGAACAACGAATTGGTGTCCAATTTTATTTAGAACTCAAAAATAGTTGTGTACAATCCTATCAACACGATAGGGAAAGCATTAAGGAATGAGTACATGAACAAAACATTAGCAAAATTGTTATCTGTTGCTAACGACTCATGCTATAGGCGGCCTTTGGCAACCAAAGTAGATGTTAGCATTGAACCTCAGCGACTTGCAATCAATGAAGGTCCATTGTACGAGAACTAAAATGTACTTTTGTCATATCAGGAATGAATTGTAGGAGGATTCTCACGAACATATGTTGCTGATTCGCATAAATACAAAATAAATTCTTCTCGATAAAGCAGGTCGTCATATACAAAAACTCCCGCATTAAAATCAGCTGACTACTAGAAGATTATCAACAACGAAGTTTATATGTTCGAATAAGATTCCATTAGAGACTAAATAATAGGTTTATGGTAATGACTTTGAAACAATATATAAAAATTCTCAGTGGACTGTTTGCTTCGTTTGTTATGACCTAATTTATCATAAATATGCTCCTAAAGCTCGGTCTACCAACAAGTTATATTACGTCAAAGTTCTTGAAAGATTTAGTGGAGTAACGAACAAAAAACTTCCACTGCGTTGTGCTGTATGTGTCAATAGGGTACTGCCACTTGGATTTACTAAATTCTATTCACCAAACTATCAAACTCAGGAAATATTCATTCAAATATAAATCTATCTCATCAAAAATATTGAGAAATCTTTCTAACTATTTGAATGAATATTTGTTTTACAGAAATGGCCGAATCACCTCAAGAAAAACTATGAATTAGTTGAAGTTCTCTTTATTCTAGGAAGAATATTTAGCTGTCCTGTGTTACTTGGTTTCGTAGAAAAGAAGACTTTTTCAATTATTTTATAAATTCCTTGGAAAGATCTCAGAATTCTTTGAATTTGCAGGAATCTGATCACATTTTATGTTATAAACCACCGAGATTCTATGAAAACTCTCAGGTTTTTCGACACCAAGAATATTTTATCTCATACATTCCTTGAAAATAATCCCGATAGAATTTTCTTACCTTTTCAGCTCTCGCAAAAAAACGGAGAAGTTTTCTACAGATCGAATAAAAGGACAACAGAAAAATAGAATTTTAATAGTCTTCAGGCTGTAATTGATATTTATACTTGATAACGATTGTGAAAAATATCAACAAATTGTGAAGAAAACAAAAAATGTCGGAAATTTAAAAATTGGCTGAATAATCACTCCTATTTCGTGTAACCTGCACGATACGAGTGTGTAATCTCCAAAGTGCTCCTATAATTCATTAGATGTATTAAATGTGAATCCAAATTTGTGGATATCATAATGTCATTGAAACACTTCACAGGATGAATTAATGTTGATAAATGCCCTGAAACAAAATTTCTGAAGGTTTCTCAATCGTTCACTAATGAATTATTTTTGTACCTTCATCTCTACTATAACAGAAAACCTTACCAACACAGCCTCTAATTGGAAGATATTTTTATGAACAATTTTGAAAATTGACTAAGTTACCACAAAAGTATATTAGTTTTTGATACAGTTTGGTGACATTCTTGTAGGTTTTCAAGGCTGAAACAGATAACGAGACCAGTTTTCACAATTGAGTAACTCTTACAGCTGAAATTGAACTCAACATATCGATGAATTTCGTGGACATAACCATCACTAAACTCAATAAAAATCTCAACTACAATATATATAGTAGAGAAATCATTACTGGTCCAATAATCTCAAAGGAATATTTCAACCACATTTCGTCTAAAATAGCTGCTCACAACTGAATGACTCATAGAGTCTTTTTCATCCCATTTTTCATAAAAAACCTTCAATATGGAAATTAATATCGAAAAAAGAAGTTAAGTATTATTCCAGTCGCTCACAAAATCTGTTGTATAAAACGCCAAAAACAAAAACAAAATCCTTAATTACTATATTCCATTACAGGAAAACCGCTAAATAAATATGCATGTCTAACTTATATTCACCCCCTCTCAAATAACGAGCAATTATCTTTCCAAATAATTCAACACCATTCTCTCCCAGAGATTCCAACATGAACCAATTACCATTCAATGCCAAACAAAAAATTAATAAATTCAAACAGACTGGAATATACATAATTGAGAGCAATAAATGACTAACTGCGTACGCAGGATAAACAGTTCAAATTGTGGAATGTGGATTCAAAGTAAATCTTTTCTCACCAGCAAAGCCGCAGTGTTTGATATATACTAAATGTACAAATAATATTATTACAATAGATAATTTGAAGATTCTGCAGAAATGCAACAGGTTGCCACGAATTAGTTGCAAAGTTTGGAAATTAAGAAACTTTGTAATTGCCCAAAATTCACCACTTTCAAAAGTCTACTAGTGTTTAATCATTTCCCACTACTTAACATTTAAAATAGGTATAGGTACATACTTTGTCAAAACTAATTGAAAATGACGTAACCGTCGAAATCAGTCGTGTCTATCAAAAATATACATTGTTGAAATCAGACAAAAGTGTTTGATTCTATACATATCTCATATTTATTACTTCACAAAAGTGAAAAATGTTGATATCTCATTAATTTTCGAAATTAACTGAAAATATTTTCCTACTTCTAATGAATTTGTACATTTATCATTACTATTAATAAGATAAGCAATGAATACTCTTACGACGTTTTGCTTTTGAATTAATATGTGGAAAGTGCTCAATGAATTGAAAACTTGTTCGACCGAGAATACGACAACATTGCGTTGTTCATATATTCAAATCATTTACAATTTATTCTAACGGAACACTCTGCTTTCAAGAACGCACTGTAGAAATTGATATAATATTCTTATAAAATTAATCTAGAAAGTGTACTCTTTTTGAAGATTACTAGTTCCGTGAATACCAGTTCCTCCAGTTAGGAATTTTTATGGAAAATTCAATCTTCTTTGGGAAGCTGTTGTTATAGGTAATACCTATGTTAGAAAATTTCGAAAATATAAAGTTTTCCTTCTGGTAACTTCATCAATGTCTGATGTGTTTAAGAAAAATTGAATATATTTTTCTGAACGTTATTCTGTATCAAATGGGATTATATTCTTTTGAGCTTAATCAAGAATAGACACCGATTTCAACTTGCGAACTAAATTATCAAACTTACTCTCTTTCATTCATATTTAATGAAGTAAAAGAAAATATAATATCATGTATTAAAATGCTAGTGTTTTAAGAATTCGATTTCCAACAAGGAGTGTTTTGGTAACTATTCTTAAAGCGATATTGACCTCATTTTTAAAGTTCCACACTCCACAAGGAAGCCTTATAAGATCACTCCGCTGTTCGTCTCTCTCTCTGTCCATCTGCCTGTCTGTCTGTCTGTCGCTAGAGTTTTTCAAGAGACACGTATAAATATGGACTTGATATTGAAACCGCATACTTAGATCAAAATTATCTTCAAATTTTGAAAACATCAAACTTTTGAGCCTACGAAATCCAAAAATACAGCCATTTATATTGCAAAATTAATGAAGTTAAACTTCGAGAGTTCATAGTGGCAGAATATAATAAGTTTCTATCAATACCTGCATAGTTTTATCTAACTATGACTCGAAAATCTTTTATACTTTCGTTTTTTTTTTATTCTTGCCTTCCTTTGTTCTGGCCTCCAAAATAATGTCACATTCGGTTTGTTTCATTGAAAATGATGGTATTGAAATGTTTCGCATTTCCGTCTCTGGCTAGCAAATGGGTGGTGAGGGTTGTTGGATTGGGATTTATTTTTGCTGTACTATAATGACTATTGTCACTTTTCTATGCTTTTGAATTTGTTATTCATTTTGATACAGATATAGACGGGAATACAGGCTAAATAGATTTTTTTGCTCTATATCATGATGTATTTTCTTTTATGTACTTTAGGATGTATCATGAATAAATTCAATTGAATTGATTTGTAGCATGTTTTGACACTGGACAGAGTATCAAAGCCTATAAGTGTTGCAGTTAATATATTAAGAAAATCCGAAAACTGTAAATATATAGTTAAAACTGAAAAAATCTTTTTTAGTATATGTTACTATAATGGACGAATTAACTTATTGCTCAGAAACATTGAAAATAAAATGTTGAAATTGATACTGAAAACTCATGTTGACACTATATTGCAACAGTGAAAAAATAGTTGACGGAATAACACTTCCGAACACTAATGCAAAATTAACTCAGTTCCTGTTCATAATCGAACCATTACTGTCAAGCAGTCCTCATTTTTTTCACAGTTGCACCGTTGGTGTTTCAACAAATATAATATGTATTGCTTTTCCTCTGTGAACACAAGTTGCTTCGGCGAATGAGTTTCAATCTTCAAGATCCACGAATATATCACACGTTAATTTCTTTCAAGGGCTGCCACATAATTTTCATAATAAAAATATGGGAATACTTTAAGAATCAATAACTGTATTAATTCTAAAGTTTCTAAAATTGAGATTCGAATCAGCGCATATGTTTAAGTCTGCTTATACAGAAATCAATGTCGATTATAGATGATAAATTTAGTCGCGAAAGACCGTTTGAAGTTCGTATTGAGGCGATGCATGAAATAAAACGTCCATCCTCGGAGGATGCTCGTTCAAGAAAAAAAACACTCAAGATAAACGACTATATATATTCGTACCGTATGCATTGGACGGATCGCATCGACCGAATCCGTTCACAATGTAGAAGGTCAGCTTTAGCGTCTTTTCGTTCTAAAAGCCGAATGAGTAATCGATCCGCCGCTACGACTATATGTATCAGCATTACCAATAGGCTAATTACTTGGAACTTTACGATGAGAATAAGTGGACGCTGGAATATTTTTTTCTATAGAGATCATACACAAATCCGTTGAGAGTGATGCGCCCGATGCCGACCTATGCACTCTAATCTTGAAGAATCTAGTAGAAATCAACAGAATTCGATGTGTATACCACACTATTCATATAGAATGGTTATGAGCAGTATGACTTCTATGAAAATTTGAATAAACTGGAGGCCATGAAATATCCGATAACGATTGACTCTGCATTGGTGAGTTCAATTCGGTCTTTCTGTGAATGGCATGTACAGTTTCTTTAAGTGCTGTCTTAGTGAAGGGTTATATTTGTTAAGAGCCGAAAAAACTCAATATTTTTACTTCCTCGCGAGCTCACGTAATTCAAGGAAGATTCAGATGCTTCATTCACGCAGTTTCCAAAAAGACAAAAGAAAGATTTTAGTGACTTAAATTTATGAAATGTCAGCAAGTACAGGATAATTTTTAGTTCTTTTTAATTTTGGATTATGATTCTTAGGAAGGTCTGGCATGATTTAAGCTTATTGAAAAAAAAAAAGAAAATACAAAAAAATCAACCAAATTAGTCAGAATTTCAATTAAATTTCTCGACAATTATCGAATCTACATGAATGAGAGCAGGTTCCATAGAAATAAAGACTCAATGCCGTTATGAAGGATTAATATCTGATAAAATATTGAGGAAACAAAAGTCTTGTGATTTTCCTTCAGGCGATTTTGTGGTAGGAATCGTCTAACTGAGTATTATTTTATCAAGTCGAGAAATATCCGAATAAGTATAATCGTTCATTTAATTTGATTTCTGCAACTGCTCTCGGCAAATCTTGGCAAACATAGCTTCAAAGACACCGTAAAATGCCGAATGTGGTATATTAAAGAATATTATTCAAGCTATTCTACGAAATTTCCCCCGATACGACAGTATTACATGAAGAAATTGGCAGTAAAATTTTCATTTTTCAGGCTGACTCGTTTAAAATATTGGAAACGAGCCATTCCGTTCTTCACAATTTTTATATGTTATTCTATAAAATGAGTCAATTTACATTCATCATTTTCAAGGTTCAAATAAAGATGCATGTTCTTCATGACAAGATCGACAAATCGACAAATAAGTTCCGAATATTGATGAAATGGATGCAGCGAATATTTCGTCATTTCTTAAGAATCCTATATATATATATATATATATATATATATATATATATATATATATATATATATATATATATATATATATATATATATATATATATATATATATATATATATATATATATATATATATATATATATATATATTATATATATATATATATATATATATATATATATATATATATATATATATATATATATATATATATATATATATATATATATATATATATATATATATATATATATATATATACATATATATATATATATATATATATATATATATATATATATATATATATATATATATATATATATATATATATATATATATATATATATATATATATATATATATATATATATATATATATATATATATATATATATATATATATATATATATATATATATATATATATATATATATATATATATATATATATATATATATATATATATATATATATATATATATATATATATATATATATATATATATATATATATATATATATATATATATATATATATATATATATATATATATATATATATATACAATAAATGTGTTCTTCGGGTTATAACTATAACCATTAAACCAGCAGGCATAACCTTTTTACAAATTCAATTTTTCCCTTTATTGCTGTATTTGTCAAGTTTTTGTACTATGCTCTGACCCTTCATAAGAGATGTTAAATTAAGGGTTTTTACATCTGCGCCATGACCATTTTGGGTAGTTGTCTTTACAAGGTCTACTCAAGGCATAAAAGTAACTTCAACTGACCAGTATATATATTTTTCAATGAGTAACATTTTGTCTCTTGAACCATCAAGAGTAATCTTTCAATATTGATCATACAGATCAATAATTATAACCTAAGTATTGTGTCATACCAAGCAGTGGGCACCAATAGTCTGGGAACAATTATAGCATTTTCAACAAGTAACATCTGGTCTCTTGAACAATCAAGAACTATCTCCCAATATAGATCATACAGATCAATAATTTTAACACAAGTATTGTGTCATACCAAGCAGTGGGCACAAATACTCTTGTAGTAACTAAAGTTGTATAGTATACTATACATCTTCAAAAGAACTGTTTTTGGAAAACAGTAATACAAGTGCCCTCTGTATTAATAAAGTACCTGTCGACAACTTGGTACTTCATAGACGCAAAATGTAATTCAAACAAAGAGAGGCATTCCTCAAAGAACTATATACCGCTAATTGAACGAATTGTTGGAATGAATGTTAATTCCAGATATCATACAAACTCACCAAAGACCATAACTTTAATCGGATTGACCATAAAAAAGACATTATCAAAAGTGCTCGGAGGGACCCAAACTTCTTGAGAGCGATTGTGACTAGTGCCGAGATGTGGTGTTTCCAGTATGAGCCCGAACCAAAGCGGCGAAGTGCTGAATAGACAACATGGGATGAAGGAGAAAAAACAAAAATAAGTCACTTTGAGAAGTAAAATGTGAAGTCTATGCTGATTTAATTTAACGATTGTAAAGAATTTTTTCCAGGAAACTGGAATGAAATATGAAAAACAATTTTGACAAACGAAGTATCACACACAACTAAGCAGATTCCTGTAAAATGATTAATAAGAGAAGAAACAAATAAAACGCAAAAAATTCCATTCATACGCTACAGACCAACACATCCTCTTCATACTGCATCAACAACTCACCACAAATGAGCGGAGCCATAACTCGAACATTATACAACCTGAGACTGCGTATAAATAGTACAAGTCAGCGCAACAACTCAGTGTGATCTCGAACTCATTCATAAGCTTGTAGTGCTAGGTATCTGGTACTCGCTTGCTTGTTGTCTCAGGTCACATCGCTTCATAATGGCAGAGAGGGCAATGCCGAAACGTTAGATTAGTTTATTTTGTCTTCTATAAAGTTTGCCGTGGACTATTATTGCTATTTGTGCAATATTGCATACTTTCCATCACTCTTATAGAGAGTTTTTCATTAATTTCAATAGAATCCATTTCTTGTTAGCTTTTTTTTGCCCTTGCCGTGAACGAATCTACTATGAAGTAGTTTCAGTAATCAAAAAACGGAGTTGTGAACCGGCGTATCATTCAATCAGAACTTCGAGGAATTATCCGACTGATTACTTTTATAGTTTTAAGTTTCATTCTTCAGAAGGTCTAGATTTAATTACTCATTGTCTATGTTTATTACAACAAATACTTCCATCAATTAGATATTGAATGTATACACATACAGACGTACATTATTGGTTTGTACATATATAAGCAAGAAGCTGCTCAAAAACTCTAACAAGAAATTATATTGAAGGAATAAAATTACAGAGCAAAGCTGATCTGAATAGCTGAGACAAACAGAATATCCTTGTGAAGAACGTTGGAGACATCAAAACTTCGTAATATTATGAAAGTTCGCCATATTATTTCTCAAATCATTATCAGATTGTCATAACAACAGGTAAATTACATCATGTAACACCGCCCCTTCATTACGGAGTTGCATTATGCTTTTAATGCTAATGAGATTAATTAAAAACACCATGGGCTCCTGGAATTTCATTAGATTAATCTAATTATCGCAGTCTAATCTGCAATGTTCAAGCTAATGTAAAGATAAATGAATGAATGCTTTCACTCTGTCTCCCTTCAGTGCGCTGTACAGATTTCATATAAAGGTGTTCTGCATGAAAATTGCCCTAATTTTAATGCTATACTTTAGCAGCTCTTTATCAGACATTATATTAATGCTAGAGAGAATTTCATCTCTAAAACTTGTCAACCTAGATTTTCATCTGTTTGTGACTTATATCCAATTAAAACAGCAGGAATCAGAATTTCAGATATTTTTTTCAAAATAAGAGCTATTTTGGGGTAATTGAATATTGGTTTTATGCTGCCTTGATTTCGCAGAGGTTTGATAAAACAGCATAAGAGAAGAAATCTAACTTCATAATTATTTCATTAATTAGTCAATCAGATAAGATAATAAGATAATAAATATTGCTTTATTTGAGTTTGACTCGCAAAAAATTACACGAGAATCGAAATGGTTTTTTGAATGAAAACACCCGCAAATATTCAACGTTGCTTCCCAGACGAGAAGTTTTTATTCAACCTGTCATCTTGACTTTAGATTAACAGTCAAGTATAAATATCAGAAGGTTCTTTGATTTTCTTACATTTCATAGTTTTCATCCAATTAACATACGTTTATCTCATTTTTTATTGGGGCATTAATTTTCCTATAACTATAATAGTGGAAGTTAGTAATATTCACACTTATGATTAGATTCTCCTTTTATTTATCAATTTTGTTTTTGTCATCGATCGAATTTGCTTCAGTAATTTATGTAGCGAAGTTCATACCTACATCAGCTTAAGGTAAATATTCATCTCTACCCTACGCGTTCCTCCGGATGAAGAGAGTTATATTTTATTTGGACATCATTTGAAAAGTTTGCTTGAACTCAAATAGCTATCTATTACACTAAACTTATAACACATTATTGATAATAAACTGTGGAGTAAGAATATCGAAAATATTAAGACATACTACCGGCTTTTCCAAAAAAGTTCTTTCTGTCGGGAAAAATATTTCAGTTCTTGGATAGAGAACCTGCGCAGTTGAAACTAGCGAGTTTTCTCTTAAGCAAGTATCCTTTATGGAATATAATGATTTTGTTATCCGATGTTTTTCTTAAAGTTGGATAATTTCGTCTATAAAAGCCAGGACATTATGATATTCAAGGTATTTTTTCTGATAGTATTTATTTAATTTTTGATGGCCGCCGGTGAAAGTGGAATGGAAAAGGCCCTATGCATCATTGAATTATAAGCTGATAACTTGTGATTTACCTTATTGAAGGAGTCCATGTGATTAGTTGAGTCTGTGGTGGTTTCTTTTCTGTAGACGTTATAAATGGAATTATTAAACGATTTTGTTATTGCCAAGTCTAAAAAATTTATTGAGTTAATAATTACGATTTCTGCTGGAAGTTTAATGTTAGTATGAACTTCATTCCGAAATGGCAGATATCTATCGATTTGTCTATTTGAGACATAAAAAAACCTACTAAAGTATCATGCACATATCGGTACCCGAACACACATTTGTTTGCTAAGTGGTTATTTAATATTACTGATCTATGTTATCCATGAATATATCGGCTGAAAGGGGGCTAACAGGTTATTCTATGAGTAATTCTGATATTAGTTGATATAATTTTGATTAAAATTGAAGATAATTTTGACAGCATCTTATTTTTGATAATTATTACTATCGGATGGTATTCATCTGTTGGAATATTTGGATATATATTGATTATATCAAATGAAACTAATTTAAGAATTTGTGTGTTTTCGAGCCTAAAATGTTTTTGTACCAGATAAATAGGGTCGAAAATGGTATGTTTGGAACGGAATTTTGCGAGTTCAATAAATTTCTGATTTAACAAGTTTGCTGATTTACCTGTAGGTGTATTTATGAATGATACTACTGGTCTAGCGGATTACCTTTCTTTGTGTAGGTTTATGAGTCCGTATAACTCTGGAGATTGAGCGTTCATTGAAATTAGTTTTCTTTTTTCTCATTCAGTATGTGCTTGGTAATTTGTATGTTCCAATCTTTGTTTTATGTCTGTTATGAAGGATTTGGTCGAATCCTTAGGTATTTCCATTTGTGTTTATAATATATCTTGCATTTTTTCCGGATATTGGTTTTTATTGTCATACGATTCTTTTTCTTCTATCAGCTTTTGTTAAAATGAGATCTTCTTGGATTTTTGATGATATGGATTTTATCGTATCCGTGTAAATTTGCTTCTTAGGTCGAATGTTGGTTTCTTTAATTATTTCAGCATTGTTATGTTTATGGAAAATGGGATTGTTGATGACGGAAAGAAAATATATCTGTTGGAACGTTTGGAAATCATTAAACTCTGTAAAATTCCAAGTGTAAGTACCCTTAAAAGCCAGCTAGGCACCAGAAGCGTTTCACTGCTTGATTCGTAATTAGGCTAGTATCTATATGAGTAGGTTTGTTTCCTTGAAAATGACTTAACAGTCCAAACCGATCGTGTCTGTGGGAACAAAATTGTGGAAAGTATAAAATATATTTTACTTTTTCTTCGTTATGAAACATCTCCTTCTGTCGTGAAAGATATTTTATTACTCAAAATCTGCATGAAATCAGTACTAAGATTTCGTTCATCTTCATTCCAGTTGTAAAAACATTCAACACAAAAACAACAGATGAATCAGATTATTCTATAGGAACAATCTCATATTATTATTCAAATTTTATTATTATAAAAATTGAACTCCTGTGACAGTTACTTGATGTGAATCCATTTCTGATGATAAATAAAGAAAATTTTATTAACACTATATTACTTTCTATGTAACGCGTGTCGACAACATAAGACCTTCATCAGAAAGAAACGAAGATAAAACTTACAATTCACCTTGACATCACAACATTGGATTAAAAGTGACTAAAACTACACTAGGCAACTATTATCTTAAAGAGTAAGCTGATCTATTTATATAATTTTTATCCATGAAAAACAAAATATACATCTTCCTAATACCACCAAATTAGCCCTTTTTAATGTCAATAACTTAGTTTCAAGTATTCTTCTTCAAGACCCTATCGGTATTATTGAAAAAAGTATGGAGCATGATATCGTGAACCGTTTGATTTATTTCCTTATTATGAAAAATGTAATCGGCCCTCTGTTAGCACAGATATTCATGGTTACCTCAGAAACTAAAATACATAACAATTTTTAGCTCATCAGGTTTTATATTGACTGCAGTATGTGGATGATGTAATTGTATGTTTTACTAGTACTGAACCTCTGACTAATATTTTCGAAAAGTTTATGAATTCAATTCATCCAAAAATAAAATCACTACCAAACTACAACAAAATGATTCAAATAACTGTTCAGATTCAACTATCACTAAATTGAAAAATGGACATGATTTGTTCATCTTTCATAAACCATCCCATTCTGACATGCCCTTAATGATTGTCAAAATCTAAATATAACTGAATTACTTACCAAAAACCGGAAACTCAAGGCAATAGAATTAGTGTATCCATAATCATCACAATTATAGTAACCTCACATACGTAGGAAGACTCAGCTATAAATGGAAAATTATGGACATCGTTGATTTTCAGTTTTGCATTATATGTTTTAGATATTTTTGCAATAAATGGTTTAAAATGTTTATGCGATACATGAATTTACGATATCTAAGAGTAGGTTCTAAATTAATATGAAATAATGTTCCAACCGATGATAGACTTACAAAACGCAAATCACCTTGAAGTCTGTCTAGGTTCTTCGAAAACTAGAACAGCTGCTCTGGTATTAATTAGAAATCCCATCCACGTTCCGTGACCTTCATCGTTCTCTCACATTTTGTTGTGCAATTCCTGTACGACCCCTGTAAATGTTCGTAACTGATTGATTAACTACTTATGTCAAATTAGTTGAATGAGTTGATCAATAGAAACGAAAACTTACTTTACTCACCTCGTTGTATACAAGGCATGACAGAATTTTTCGTTCTTGCCTTGCGAGAAGTGGCTTTCTTTTTCATCCTTTGTTTTGATGGTTCCCACAAGGTTCAAAGCGAATTGCTTATTTTGATCGAATATTATTATTGGCGGATTTTATCTGAACGAAATAAGAAAGACGATAGGTAAGAGAGGGTACCTAAAGTGAGATATAACAGTTCTAGTAGGTACCCCGTAGATAAGTAGGGATAAGTTGTCTAAGAACTAATATTATTCAAGCAACATACATATTGCTTGCACAGTTTACTAGTAGTTAGTATACCAACTGAATGAATGTAAATATACAAAACGAATATCCCAAACATCGTTTCTTCTTGAGACAAATCCGTACATCTGCGTGAATGATTCTTACTTATAATATTCAGGTAATTTAATTTCCATCACGTGTCTGCATCGTTATGTGTAAAGTTTGTTCCCCCCGCCATCGATTTTAATTGTGTGTATGTAAATCTTACCATTTCAGTGATTTTAAGGAAATGAATTAATAGAATTGACTTGACGTAAATATGAACCAATATTTTTGGTTTTGTGGAGGTAAAATATCTTATTATATCTTATTTTTAAATGACAAATGTCATATTCTTCGAATGACTGTCAAAATTTTTTTCGCCAATTTTTTTTAAAATTAAGCAAGTTCCACGAAGAAATAATATATGGGCGATGTCAAACCAGATTATTGGGTCCATTATTATTCTAAAACATCTATAGATTATAATCGGCATCACTTGGAAGACTGAACCTGGCCATCGGGGCTCTCTAGGTCAAACAGAGATGGAATTTGGGGAAATATCGCAGGTTTTGTATTTTTTTTATTGAATCCTTAGTCCTTTCCATGACCTTGATTGCTATGTAAAATCTTTTCTCAGATTTATTTATACATATAAGAAGTATGATTGTTGAAATATTTTTCTGCTGGCTTTCATTTTCCATTGTTACAGATTCCTGTCCCAAACCCCTTTTTTCAACCTTGTCTTCGTTTAGAAATCATGGAATGCAAGAGAGAATGAAGCGCCTAAGCAGAAAAATCTTTGGTACTCTTTTTGTACACACGACACTAACACAACATAAACAGATAGCTATTGCTAATGAAATAGCGACAGGGGAACGAGTTTTTTCCTCAGGTTTTTTTTCACTCGTTTGTTGAATCATATACAAGATAGTATGGTTCCCCTGTTACATTTCCTGAGCTCACACTTGTGCTTTTTTTCTGACAAACACTAAAATTATAGATATTAGCATTTATTGTAAATACAATTATTCAAATTTTTGTGAATCCTCTCTTTTCAAAAGAATATATATATATATATATATATATATATATATATATATATATATATATATATATATATATATATATATATATATATATATATATATATATATATATATATATATATATATATATATATATATATATATATATATATATATATATATATATATATATATATATATATATATATATATATATATATATATATATATATATATATATATATATATATATATATATATAGTTTCCACGAAGAAAAAGCTGTAGATTACAATATTCACATGAAATATCATCAAATATCTTGTGAATAATTCGAATCTATAAACTAAACAAAATGGACTAAATTCGGAAAAACAAATCTAAAATTTTGGGTCATTCAATCTTTTCCTTATGCTGTATATTGAACTTTAACTGAATTTCAGATTTTGTGTCTGCTAGAGTAACTCAGATATTTTATAATAATGTGATTATGTCAGTGCCAAAATCAAAGAACTTTTAAATTTTTCATGTATTATTAGGTATATTAAAATGTAATCAGAGTTAGTTATATGGCGATCTGTTGCGAACTTCATTTTGAAAAATATTTTACGATTGTGCATTCCTCCAGACTATACAAGACATTGTGGAGCCCGCAAATATAGCACCTATTGGACAGAAAATATAATCTGGGATAAAATATTAATTTCTTTAAAATTTCGGATTATTTTATGTCACTTTCAGCTAAAATGTGAAGAAAAGATATTTTTAAGATCCAATTCATCATCACAAATTTCCAATGTCACTGAACTACTCATTCTCAGTACTGCTGACATATGTGTTCTTTATAAATTTGATATTTGATTGATCCCAATTTTAGATAAGCAAGAATTTCAGGTTAGGTTTATATTTCGTTAGTGGTATAGCTGTTTCTTCACCTGAAGTAATGGGGAAGATGGGTCGAGTGATGACTCAAAAGAAAGGTGGTATCTTTATCTACATTGCTTTGAACGAATTTTCATTTTTAATTGAAAACTGTGAAAGATACAGGGTGAACAACTGAAAGATAAGGAAGACTTTTTCCCTGAGTCTATTCACATTTCAGTGAGGTAAAATGGAACAGATTCCTGCTGATCAATGGCAGTCATCATCAAGTACCATCCTCATCTCGAATTTCAACCCCTGGAGAAGGGGTGACAACCCTTGAAAAATTTGGAAGAGGGTAGATGGCTCGAGTGATAACTCGAAATAAAGGTATTATCTTTGTCTGCATTCCCGTGGGAGAAATTTCATTTTTGATTGAAAACTGTAGAAGATACAGAGTGACCCACTGAAAAATAGTGAAGACTTTCGAAGGTTATAACTGGTTCTATCTTCTGCTTTGAAAATAACACAGGATGGTCACCCCTGCTCTAGGGGTTGAAATTTAAGGTGTGAATTGTATTCCGGAAGATGAGAGTCTTTGATCTGGAATGAATCTGTTTCATTGTTTTGCACTAATACTTGAATAGTTCGGGGCGATATATAGTCTCCTCTATTTCTAAGTAACTCACTCTGTTTCTTCTACAGTTTTCAATCAAAAATGAAAATTCGTTCACGGGGATGCAGACAAAGATAGTACCTTCCTTTCGAGGTATCACTCGATTCTTCTAACTCCTTCCAAATTCACAAGGGTGGTCACCCATGCTCTAGGGGTTGAAATTCGAGATGAGGATGGTACTTGATGATGACTGACACTGATCAGCATGGATCTGTTCGATTTTACTTCACTGAAACTTGAATAGTCTCAGGGAAATAGTCTTCCAATCTTCCAGTTGCTCACCCTGTATCTCTTACAGTTTCCAATTAAAATGGAAATTCGACCCCCTTGAAACAAAAATTGACCTGTTTTTGCGTTTTGATCAGAAATGCTATGAGTTACATATAGAAGTATACTAAGGGTCAGTAAATAATTCAAATAAATCGAGATGGGATGTGCATTTAAATTGAAGTTCTTTTAATCTTTGAGAATTATCTACTACACAAGATTCTACTTCCCGTTTCAAACTAAATACTCACCCAATCTCATGCATCTGAAAGAGCTCCGTCTCTTAGAGATGAACCTTTAAGAGACGGATTTCCAACAAAGGTATACTCGTAATTTTCTAGACCTAAAATTGCGTAGCTCAGGAGGTCAGCGATCCAGAATTAATCATGTCATAGTTGAAATTATTGACAAGAATATTCCATGTTAAGTATAGCCTTGTTTAACATACATTATTGGACACTTCTTAGTAAATTTCTTCAATTATATATCTCAAATGATTACAAAGGGACTTAATGAAACGATAAAACGAATAATTGGTAGGTGCACAATACATTAGTATTTCTTGCTTGATAACTTGATGAATTGGTAATTATGAAACCTTTGAGAATAAAGAATAAGTTATACAAAGACGTCGTCTATGACAGTGTGATCTTTCTATTCGTTTCATTATTGTTATCATACAACTAACAAATCCCTACTAGTTTTAATTTGTACTTGCTGATTTTCAGGAATTGATTGTCAACTCTTTGGTATTCCTGAAAACTAAAATTTTCTTAGTTAATATATCAACTAAAACTACAAGAATGGCAGTTGATGAATATATGGTAGTATTATACATACCTTAAAAATCTGACCCAAACATCGTTCGGCAAAGAAGAACGATTGAGTGAAGTGTGCTAAACTGAAAAATGATAATTATAATAGAAATTGGGTCTGAGATAATAATAGACTGCAATTTTGATACAAATAAAAGAAACGGTGTATATTCGTGGTGAATATCTAAACAAATAATTCGAATTAAACTAGACGAAAAAACCTACGACGTCAATCTGATCAAAATTATTTAGACTGTATTTGGTTAAAAATCAGACGGAATGTGAGCTGTGTGTGACGATTTTGGTTGTCGGCACACAAACCTGGCTATTTGCGGCAGGCGTAATGAATCTCTCAAAGGCTTCACACTCTTTGGTAAAATTTCCTGTTAATGGTTTTACACATCAATGATGATAGGAAACTCGATTTCTTCCGCTCGTCTTCAAGCTGCTATTCAGATTATTGTTGGTTGCTCAGAATATCTACAACAATTCAACAATACTTTTCGTTTAAATATCCACGTTTTCATTGGTGATCGAAACGAGGCAACCAACCACTTCACGGCCATATTCAGAAACTTCGTAAGACCTGGTTTTTGATAAAACTCCTAAGCTTTGTGCGTTATTCTCAATAATTTAGCACATTAGGCTTAAAAATACAAATTTTCGAAAAATCTTTGCTCAGTGAAATTATTGATGATACAATGCGATAAAACAGAAACAATTGTAGCTATCTGAACAAACAGTTACCATTTCTTCCCCCTCAATTTTCAAACAGATATGGGTATGGATTCTACAAAACAAAAGTATCAAAAGAAAATTTTCTGGAATGGATATCCCATGCAGTAAAAAATTGTGGCATGATTCTTTGTCAGATAGACAGGAGGTAGCAAATATTCTTGTGATAACTCCCTCATAAATCATATTTCTAGTATAATGTTTTTTGGTACTTAATTAATCTAAAGTGAATATTTCATGTCTCTTTTATATTACTTTCTATTTCAAAGTGTAGTAGTTAACTATGATATTTGCAAGATTTATTTATTGCAAAATACAAATGATATAAGAGGTATCGTTTTCGTGAGGAGATTTAAAGTCCACAAAAAAGGTCCGTTTGGACGGATGTGTGCAATCCAATTCTCGAACAAAAAAAACTATAACCGCACCTCAATTAATCAATCAAATTCGCAAAGTTTATACTGCTTGTATATAATTTAAAGAATACTGGGAAATAAAAATTTATATTCAACACAACGTGTTGGAGGTGTCAGCCTCTAAATCGGGGGAATCACACAGCTCGATTAGCATAGGCTCAAGAACATGTTCTTTGATAACGAAATCAATGAAGAAATGTTTTATTCACGACGACTGCGTGTTTGGCAAACATCTGGATCAACAAATTGAATCCAACAAATCCCGGATTTAGTCTAGTTCACAAGTGCGAATCGGTTTTTCTTCTTGACAAAGCTCCTAAAAGTATGAGCCCTAACTGATACTTTTGAAATAATGACGTCTAGAAAATTCACTGAATTGATGTATCAATTCACAAAACCTACAAAAATCGCAAACATATTAAGAATCCAAACTCAACTTTGAATATAGGCTTTTACGATATGAGCCTTCAGGATAAAACTCGCCAATGAAACAATTAATAATATTAATAATAATTGTTGCCATACCGAGTAATAACAACGTTCTGAACAAGTTCCAGGAGAAAAAGTCCAAATACACAGACCTTGCTATTGAGATCAAGCAGATGTGGCACCTCGAGAAAATAGATGTTCCTGTCATCGTATCCTCGACTGGGTTGATACCCAAAACTTTGCATGATAGCCTTGAGAAATTAAAATTACATAAGAATACCTATATATAAATGCAAAAAGCTGTAATTTTCAATACATGTTATGAAATTTTTGTCAAGTATATTGTAATCGATCATATTCCCTTTGATTGCTGAATCTGGGAAAAGTAAATTATACCCAGCTAACAGCTGAGATAATGCATGAGTCCACGATAATAATAATAATAATGGTAATTTAACGCTTTCAATCATAATATAAATAAAATTACATATATTTTTATGTTTAAATGAACATATATTGTAGACCACCCACAAAAGCGGTAACTTGTCCGTAGCAGGCAATTGAATGCACAAAAATATAAAAAGGAACATAGAAATAAAATAAATTTAGAATGAAGTAGCTACATACAATACTATTCGATTAAGTGTTATAGCATTTTCAAGTGAATTGTCTCTTTTCAATGAGAAACTCAGATCCCCTCTTTCCCTAATATATCTTACTCATTTTCTCTCTTTTTTATGTAAGGTTTTTGAGATCTGGTTCTTTTTCAATAGGCAGGTGGCTGAGAAGGAGTGAAATGAGTTTCGAAGCAAAGTAATTACATAAAATTGATAGTCTAGAAAGTCTTTTGCAAAACATTGCTTTAATCTTTCATAGGATATCAAATTTTGGATTTCATTTCGAGTCTTTCGATCTGGGTCAAACTTCTTTTTAGGCTGGAGAACGAAGAAAATACTGTTTTTCCATATTTGTTGAGAGTTTTTCACCAGAAAATAAATTTGCTACTATCTTAAACTCATTTTGTTTTCTTTTCAAGCTCAGGCCAAGTGGAAGCTTCAGACGTAACAGCCGTATCATCATCAAGTTTATTTGGCTATCTACACCAATCGAGAACAGTTGATTTGGGTTGATTACAGAGTATCGCTCCTAAGATGTTATCTTATGGCACACATACGGATATTTGTCTTTGCTCTTAAAACGTTCCAAATTTTTACACGCTGTTTTCTTTTTTAAGGTAGCTATCCAGGATCCTATATGAAACTCCTCTGATCCCCCTGACTCCAACGTCTTCAGTAGCTCCACATTTGCACATCTACGGTGTCAAAATCATTCGCCAAAAAAGATACACCATACTGATTTGATTTGAGCTATAGCCTCGCTTATTAGTGAGAGTGAAACTATCATGGAATCATTGTCCTCTTAGCCTGACAGCAGTATTCTTCATCTGATAATAACTTGTACTTATCAATGAAACCAAAAGTTTTTCAGAATTTTCTCAAAAGCTTGGGCTAATACGGACGTCAAAGATATCGACCGACAGATCCCTATTTTTATACAGTATCTAACCTAACCTTCATTGACAGAGTATTTGAGAATGTTCGAAAACATGTTATTATATATGATTTTATCAATGATGATGGGCTAGAGGAGTCGAAATATGACTGTATGTAATTGTTTCGAAAGTTTGTGATTTCAGACAATCAGGACATGGAGCTTCTCTACTTTTAAGTTTCCTAATCGTATCAATAACTTCGCAAGTATCAGTTTTAGAGAATCGAAGTTGGATTCGGCATTGATTGAGATTTTTGTTTTTGTTTAGGTTTTTATTAATAGATTCTAAAATATTTGATAAACTCATCTGACATGGGTCTAGTTCATAGTTTATTATCTCAGTTCCCTTGTTGATGTGCATGTTCTTCATTCATTCTTCTTAGTCGATCTACTTATAGATTGTCACAGACCCCTCGAATTATTTTGGTATTTTTCGATGCGACTACGATAATATTATCTCACAGTGTGTTCTATCAGATTTGAATGTTTGTTTTTATATTTTTCGAAGATATTCGTGAATTGAATATTATTCGGATTTTAATTATAAATATGATACCCTTTAACTACCCATGGTGTTCTTTTTATGTTGCGACGCTTCTCTCTTATAGTAAAAATGCAGTTTTCTACCAATAAATAGTAGGTTTATTTTCTAGTAATATATTTACTGGAATCAATAAAATCGGAGAAAAAGCATAAGAAATATACTCTTCAAATATTGAAAGATGATCACTTATGTTCGTATGAAGAATAATGAGACTAAAGAACTTTTGACTGATTCAATTCGCAAGAATATATCTATGCATATTTTGGTAGTTCTAACTATGGTGAAATCATACACGAGGATGTGAAGTTATTTTCGATAAATATATCTAAATATTCTTCGTCATCTTCCTTTTATTATCAATATCAATATTAACAACCCTAACGCAAAGTATTATGTTGGGTTTAGTTTTATATTATTTTTCTGCTAAAACTGTTCCAATTCCTGATTAAATTCGACATGTGACAAACTGAGCAGATGGTAAATTTTAATGATTTTGGTTCTCTTGTTGCAACCCAAAACGTCTAACACTATTACCTAGGTTTCTCCAGTAGCTTCGATACTGTACTCATATTTGAAATTATTTTGGTTTTATTTCAAATGCTTTTGTACCTTCTTATAGAATTCAAAATAATATCTAGAATTTCCCATGGTTCAGACAAAATTAAACAATCAAAATTATATTCAAAATATGAAAGCACGCCGTTGAAAACTCACTGTCGTTCTTTGCAAAGGTTCTTGTATAGCTATGAACTAGCTTGAAGCTATCATACTTGCATAATCTCTGCAGATTTTGCACTCTTTGTTCTTACCAACTCTACACTGAAATCCCTAAATGAATATGATAAAAGAAGGAATAAGTTTTATATTTCAAGTTACTGCGTAAGTCTTACAGCTTCGTACTGTACAAAGTACACGTGTATAATCTTAGAAAATTCAATATTTTTACAGAATACTTTTTTTTCTTTCGCCCACACATATCCATATCAGTCGTAACGAAGTTCTCTAGATGTTTTAGCATTTCTTGAATAGGTTAAAGTAGCGCTTTATTGTTCAATAATATTAAGGACCATTTTTTTGAGAGTTCTGATCTGAAATCTAACCTAACCTTACATCAGAATTTCTGCACAGTTTTATGACATGCTATTTGTCAGCATAACACAATTATTTCAAGGTGCAAGATGCTCGTGAATACCACGCACAGTCCTAAGTTTCATCTGATTGTAAATACACTACCCACAAAAATTGTCGCATCATCCTACTTTTACAACAATACTATACAAACTTTTAGGTTGGTCATTCAAGAGTCGCTTGGTAACTTTCAGAAGTGTAAAATAAGAAGATATCACTCAAGAAAGATGAGTTTATGAGGCAGAATTTCAACAATTTTCGAGTTAATGAATGAAAAAAAATTACTACCATCGCGAAGAGACCAATCAACTAGCATCGAATAGTTACTAATCTTCTTCAAAATCGAGTGTTTCCTCCCCGGGCCCTCATTACTGCCAGTATACGTCACGGAAGCCTCTCAAACAAATTTTGGATGTACTTTTGAGTCACTGAGTTCCAATTATCAGGTAGCAGATTTTCTAGTTGTTGATGTGTTCTACAAGGCATCCTACGTTGCTGAATTTGCCACCTCATGTCACAAACATGTTCTATGCGATTCAAGTCGGGACTTCTGGCTGGTCATCTTTGAATATCAATTTCGATATTTTGCAAATATTCTGTAACTATACTAGCTGCACGAGGCCGAGCATTAGCATGCATATAAATGAAGTTTTCGCCAATGAATGGGCGAAAGGGTACAACATTGGGTTCAAGGATATCTGCGATGTATCTGGCAGCTGTCATTCTTTCATTATTAACTAGGACTAACTCAGTTCGAACATGGAAAGAAATGCCTCCCCACACCATTACTGAGCCCCCTCGGAAGTTTTCGGTTTGCCGGATATTGCATTGCTGATACCGTTCCCCAGGTGGTCTGTATACAGGCATGCGTCTATTATTTGATACTAGAAAGAACCTGGACTTGGAAAAAGACCATTCCATCATTCTGGAATACCCCAATTTCCATGTTCCTTCGCAAACTGAAGTCTTACAACTCGATGCTCTCTGGCCGGCCGATAAAAGCTACCCTTTGTCTGATACATTCTTCTCTGACCCTGTTCCTAACAGTTTGCAATGAAATATGCTCATTTCTGGAAAGTGCAAGTTTATTTTGTAGCATTCTAGCCGTACAGTGCCGAACTCTAAGTGCAGTTAAACAAAGCCGACAATCATCAACTGGTGTTTTTATCCGATTTCTTCCTTGTCCTGCCCTTCTTCCCATTACCCTATGTCGTGATAACGATTAATTGCTCTTGAAATAGTGCTTTGGTTAACATTCAACAAGTTAGCCACGTAACGTAGGATTCGTCGCTCCTCTAGAAATGTTACAATTCTTACCACTTCATGATCATTCAAATAGCGTTCAGGACGTTCAGCAGCCATCACAGTAAATTCACATAATCAAAAATTAACAAAAACACAGGAAACTTGCATAAGTTTAGCGTGAAAACTGAAGAGAAATTGAATGAATACTGATAGTCAAATAAACTCATTCATATTTCAGACGTGTTTGCGATCATATGGAAACAAATAGTACTACATAAATAAGATTTTTTTCCCCTCATATGTCCAAAAACATATGTTGACAAAGAAACTGCGATCGAGCAGCTTAATCGATTGTGGAATTCAAACTCCCAAGTGAGGCGACCATTTTTCTGGTGTGTGTTTTTGAGATAAATTGAATCTAAAAATCTTTAAGAGATTTATTCGATAATTTCAAAGTTATTGATATTTTAAGAATTAGTTTTGAAAATGGAATGTTTCTTCATTTTCATCAAATTTTTAAATATTTTGGTTGACTTTTTCATGTGTTTGAGAAACACTTCGAAACAGTTTTGTAGACTTTATTTGAGGACTGAAACAGTTAAAATTTGCAGGAGTTTTATCAATAAGTATTACCGATTTAAACAGAAATTATCTTTATGGTTTCAAAGGAAGCATGAGCATGGTGTGGATGGGATTTCACTTGGCCACAGAACTCAGCTCACTTTGTTGAATCATTTTTTCGCGATAAATGATTATGTTTTGGTACCCGTAACGTTTTATACTTGTTGATTTTGTCATTGTATTATTACATACGCAAATATTGCTGATTTGGACTTGATGCATTATAATACTAGAAGCTATAGACATTGTCTTACTTCTTTACTGAATTCGTCTGATTAATCCCACAAAGCGTGTTCATTGCACATGCCTCAGTAGGAGTTCTTCAAAATCACAATCACTTTTTATGTCAAAATCTGGCAAACTTAACCCCGAACGGAAAAAAAGCGTTCGCAAACTTGAAATTAAAGCAGAAGGAGACCATATTCCGTATTTAATTTGAATCTCTCTTTCTGTAAGTTCCCAGCGAAATATTTTATGATGACTTCATGTAATGGATTTTGGATTTGATTTGTATCATCTATTCAAGTGGATTCACTCATTACATGCTAATCATGAGTGAGAAAATTGTGTATTGCTGATTTTGAGTATCTGTTTATTTAAAATAATATAATATCACTTGCATTTAATTTATCCTTTTTTTTCTATTTTCATATTCACATACCTTCCTTCTCCCAGAGCATTAACGAGTGTTAATGTTATAAAATTTACAGAGTTAACAGATAATTTTACACTCTATGGAAAAATATAAATATAAATTTTATTCGCTCAATTTATTTTAATCAGTTACGTAGAACGTGGACACATTATTCTCAGCCCGGCCATTGCATGGAATGAACCTGAATATTTGAATGAAATGATCTCTATGTCCGTTTACCACAGCTGGACAGGACCGGAACTAGAATAATTCGAGTTTATTGCTCAAAACAGAAACTCTATCAATTTCCAATCTTCAATTGAGATACTAATATCTTTTAAACTGTTGAAGGAAAATTTCAGGTATGTACTTTTATCATAAACTATGAAACTAATCATGTATGCTGGTTTCGCATAAGTAATACATATTTATATGTGCCGAAAGCATAATATACTTTTATGAGCTTCGTGCTGCACATTCACCCATAACTTGTCTCAACTGCATATTGACTAACACAATGTATTTTTTATTATTTCTCTCTGATGCATCGTTCGTCTCTCTTATGCTATGAATATTTCAGAGCTAAATATAATTCAGAAAAGTGTAAAATATTTATTAATTTTACTCGAAACTAGGTTTCTTAGTTTCTGCGAACATAAAAGAATTTGTTCGATACAAGTTTATGGTTATGACTGTTCATGCTGTAGAAATATTTCGATTCTTTGAAAAAAACCGATTTATACAAAAGTTGCTATTTTTCTCATGGATTTACATCAACGGACATATCTTTTGTGGAAAGCTCCAGATACCCGAATAATATATTGATTACTGAAAACATTTTTCGTATTCTTGTAAAAATAAATTCGTAAATGTAACGTGAAGCTATTGTGATGAAAATATAACGTGGACAGAATATAATCTTGTTTCTGAAGTATGGAACCGTCAAACTAAGAAGTCAAGAATTAACGAAAATTGGCGAAAAGCTGAAGAAAACCTATACTAGGTTACACGAATTTTCAAGATTGGAGAAAAAATAGTATATAACATATAGAGCTCAAGAAAATTTAACCGACAATGTGTCCAAATATAAAGCTTGAGTTGAATAGTGTAATTCTCAGAAATAGAAGAATAAGAATTGTTGCTCAAAATATTTTTCAAACCTCGATCGTATAACAATATGTTTGTTTCCTGTAGGGGGTGCAAACTGATATTATCTAAAACATTTCTTCTTTGCAAAAAGTTGTACGAACGTTCGTTTACAATAAGTGATTGTTATGCCGCAAAAAGAATTTTTGCGACGAATATACAGTCTGCATTGGAAAGATGTGATATTATTTTAATGAAATGAAATTACTTCTTTTGGACCAACATTTGACATCGATTAAAAATTGACGCATCCACAATATTTGGTTTCCAAAAATAACCCCAGCAGCAAGAGGGCCCCGGAAAGAGCATAATATTTTTTCTTCACGTTGGATAGATATTGAAGAGCAAATATCCGTAATGAGTGAACCGCTTTAACTAAAATTTTTGTTGAATCTTTTTTCAATCTGAAACTACAAAAGTACTTCTGTGTTCAAATTTTTCACATGAAATTAATATCTTTGCATGAATTCCGAACTCCACTAATGAAGGCATTACTTGAAAATTAGAATTTCTTCCAAAATTTCACAGCATAACTTGAAATGAAAACTAAATTATTGAATATTTCTCCGGAATGAACATTCTATGATAGGATCGAATAGATTAGCTCGGATCGTTCTTTTGTGAACTCTGAACTGTCTTCAGGTTCTCCTCATATAATTTTCTTGATCGTATGACAAAAGCAAAATTTTCATCGTTTTACTTACCGTCACAAGTGTATCAACTATTACTTAATAGATAATATCTCTATACAGCAATATAGTCATATAGTTTTCAACTTTGATGAAAATCGCTTGGACAGGCAGATTTTGTTTTACATTTTCTCTGCTTCCTATAAAATGAAATCAATTCAACATCTGCTTAAATAGCTATATACACTGTCTTCTAATGAAAATTTGACTCTCAATATCCCCAACACAAATATCTTTATAGCGATATATAGATCTTAGCTCATGTTTATAATTTTATTCGAAATATGTGTTATGTAATGACTGTTACATGGTCATATAGTGCTGAATAATTTTTGCTTATTAAATTATTCGGATAAATTAGATAAACTTAGTTATGATAATTTTGGTACATGACGTAGTACATAAAGTGCAGTGTTTCAGTTAATAATATTGTTGGTGGGTTAATTTTATGGACATCATTGTAATATAAATAAAACGAAATACATTTGTATGATTATCAATATGCTCTTTTTTTGGTAGTTACGACCTGTTTCAATAATTTAGTTATTTTCAAGTGTCTAGAAGTAACACATAGGAGGCGGAATGTACCGACTATATCTATTTTGAAAGTTAAGCAGTGGAGACTGATAGCACATTCAGAAAGGGACAACTAGAAACTCATTCCATTGAGTCCTCAAGCTTCCAACATATACTGTTTAATCAAACTACACTGAGGAGATAACCCCGCCTGGCCAGTTGAATTCTACGTAAACACACCTGCAGGTATATTAGAAGGCATCTCTAACCACAAACTCATGGAATTCACAACGTTTATTCGCAATACTCCTTTTCAAATTATGAAGACCTGATAAATACACTTTCTACACTAAACAATTTTAATTTCAAATTTGTCGTAGATATAAATAAAAAAATATGTTCCCAAACCTTTCAAAGTATGAATGACCGACTCTAATAAAAGAAATCTTCAGTCTTAATAGCATTTCACCACGTATTATAGATGTCTACTAGCGACCCGTTTATCAAACCAATATTTTCAATTTGAATCAAAACTTTGCTAACAAAACACCACATAATATAGATGTCTACTAGAGACCCGTTTATTAAACCAATATTTTCAATTTGAATCAAAACTTTGCTAACAAAACTCAGGGCTGCCCATGGGATCCCCACTCAACCCCTTATTAGCAGATCTTTTTATGATCGATCTTGAAAACTCTATAATGAATAATGAGTTAACATAAGTATATATTATTTTGGGAACTGATGTATGCATGATATTCTCTTGAGTTTTTACGGCTCAAATAGACAAATAGATTAGTGTTTATCCTTTTCATTAGAGTTTTTATATTTTCTAAATTAAATATGAAATAACTTCCACTGATGAAATTGTACTCAACAATTCAATAAATTTCTTCAACATGACTGAAACAATTAACTCTATAATAATCTCACCTACAACGTATCTCAAGTTGACTGGCCTATTAAACGTTTATGAAAAAATATTGAAGCTATCGTTATGAAATTTTAGTAGTTGGTCCGAAACTCTATTTGTGAAATATCATCACCTCAATTGCATTTCCGGTTATACCGGATGTGCAAGCCAGCTTTTTTATGTAATTCGGAGCACCCTGTATATTGACAACTGGTGTGATAACACTTGATATTCCAATTACAAAAACACCTAACACATAGATCTGGCTCTTTTTGTTCATATAATATCCTAGTTTTATTTGAAAATTATCGATTGTTTGCTGTTTGAAAATATCGATCGACACCGACATGTGCTACCAAAACAATGAAAAGTGTTTTGCAAACAAAAGCGAATGCGGGACATAAGTCATATCAGACTGAATCTCAGTCAGTATACAGAGTGCTCTTTTGTCCGCCTCACATTATGAAACAGAGAAACATAAAATTGTAAACCATTTTTATTCAATTCATTAGATTTGCCGTGAAATACGAAATGAAGTTCCCTATATATACCTTGCACCTGAGATTTCAAGTTTTCAAGTTATGGCGAAAACACGAATTTTACGTATCTACCTGAAGTTGGAAAAGGAGGATTAGATTTCAGCAAGTGGACAGACATATCTCAGAGTAAAGACAGGCTCATGAACATATATAACAAATTATGATTGTTTTAACTGTCAGTCGAACCAATTCGAACAGAATGGTTAGCTACACAAATAAACAAATACTTCATTTATCTTTCATGCATAGAGATGAGAGACGGAATGTAAGTAAAACTTGTAGGAGATATAACGGACTATATCCAAATATGCCGCCTATGAAAGCTGAAAAATTTAGGAGATACGTTACACATTTTTTTCGATTGGAACGGTCCAGAGAACACATAGTCAACAATGAAGACAATGAAATTGCTGTTCTAGCTTATTTTGATGTTAATCCACGTGCTTCATTGGCAATAGCAGAGCATGATCTGAATTCACCACATAGTAATAATCACAGAACTCTAAAATACCAAACTGCAATCTTATCAGTTTTCATTTCCTTTTTCTCAGAACACAAGAGGATCCCGATTTTTTTTTCTCAAAGGATTATCTGGACGGAAGAGGCAAAATTTTCTAATGAGGTTATTTTTTACTGGAATAACTTACACTTTTCGGCAAACCAAAATCCTCATATTACGAGGGAAAGAAATCCTCACAATAAATTAAGTTTTGATGTGTTTGCATTTTTGAAGGACAACAGATATTTGTATTATGTGTATGATGAAAGCTTAAATGGTGAACTTTATACGGAGATTTTGAGGACGGTAGTAACATCGTTGACACTTTATCATTAGCTGAATCAAGATGTAGTTGGTACCAACTCGATGGAGCCAGCTCATCGCACAAATGGAAATTATAGAATTTTAATTGTTATGTTTGAAGATACATGGATTAGACCGAATGGTCCGTTTTTGTGGCCTCCAAAGTCACTTAACCTAAAGCTTATCTATTTTTATCTTTGGGGAACGCTGAAAGATTTTCATTTATTCTGAACCTGTTACTTCAAGATATAATTGCATAATAAAAAATGTAGTTCAGTTTGTTTTGATATTTTTTAATTTTACTTTGGAAATTCGACAACAACTACAGATTCGCATATTTTTTCTCTTGACTTATCAATTATCCATTGAGAAAGAGACGGGTATTTGTTAATGCTCTGGGACCTGTTTATGCACGTGCAAGAATCAAAACCGCCTTAACCAACTTTAGGTGGGTATATGAAATTCGTTTTTTTGCCATAACTTGGAAACTTGAAATCTCAGATTCGGGGTATGTATGGGAAACTTCATTTAGTTTTTACGGAAAATCTAATGAAATGACAAAAATTTGGGTAACAATTCGACAAAAACTTGTTTTTGATATTTATTCACGTTTCGAAACGTGAGGAGGAAAAATGGGTACTCTGTATACTGTCTAAGATATGGTCGGATATGAGTTATATCCCGCATGGTTTCTTGTTTGCAAAACACCTTTCATTATTTTGGTAGCTCACGCTGGTCTCGAGATACATCAATATTTCAAAATGCAAACATTCGATAATTTTCAAATGAAACTGGGAGATTTCATGAACAAACCGAACAAGACCTATGTGTTAGGTGATCTTATGATTGGAATTACAAGTGTTATAAAACCAGTCATCAATATACTGGGTGTTCTATATTGAATAACAAAGTTGGTATGCACTTCCGGTATAACCAAAATTTACATTGAGGTGCAAATATTCTAGAAATAGAATTTCAGACCAGCTAACTCCACTAAAAAAGTTTCTGAGCGATAACATCATTCGTTCTCCATAAACGTTAAATAGGCCACTAAACTTGGGATAACTTTTACAGAAAAAAAGAAACATTTACAGACTCAACAATTCTAATGGATTCTATTAGTTACATCACACATAAATGAGTCTAAATTAATTCAATGACTCCTAGAGCTTTTTCCATTCCCCTATCAATAAATGTCATTGATCCAGAAATCAATATCATTTAAGAAATTGCATCAAATAAAATATTCCAGTCTCCCAAATAAACAGTAATATCATATACAAAGTACAAAAATAACTTTCTCAATAACTATGTTCTATTATAGAAAATAAATACTGATGTCTGACTTATATTGCCCCCCTTCTCTAATAATAGCAGCAATTATTTTTCAAATTCATTTTAACAACCTCCTCCTCCAGTGGTTACAACATAAGCAAATTCCTATTCAGTTCCAAACAAAAAGTAATAAATTCAAACAGTCTGGATATACAGAATTGAATGTTGTGAATGCCCAATAGCTAACGTAGGACAAACAGGTCGAAGTTTTTAATCAAAGATTCAAAGAACCATTCTCCACAGATAACAAGTCCACAGTTTTTAACAAATTGAATTTACAATTCACATAATGATATAAGATAATTTCTCCACAACTGCAATTAAGGGATGACAATGAATGTTAAAGAAAATTTGGAGATTACCACATTTTGTGAAAAACCAAAATTCATCACTATCAATAGTCAAATAAAATTGAATCACTCCAAACAGCTGAACATTTAATATAGGTAAAGTTAGCACATTCTGTCTTATGACTGTAAGTTCTAGACATTGATAATCAAGTAACTTCAAATCAGGTCGTGTATATCAAAAATAAACTTCGTGGAAATCAAACAGACGTGTTTCATTTCATTCACATATTTTTTCAGGAATGAACAGCATGGGATTATTGAAAAGCGGTTTAATTTATGTTAAATCAAGAGATTTTAATTATTTTGTTGTGTGAAAAATACATCAGTGTGACGAAACTTTAACTAAATGAACAATAAATTCTCAAGATTTTGTAGCTTTGTAACCGATTTGAGTATTTGTTGACTTTGAAATGTCATTTCAGTGAAAGGCAATCCTTTTAAAGAATTGCTCTAATGATTATTTTGAGATATTGATATATGAATCAGAAAATTGAATTGTTTTTCTCTGAATGTACTAGGTATTTCAAAATTGCAGTGAAAGAATAAAAGACCACGATGTTACGGAAACCATAATATGTACCAAATATTTCGATTATTTTTATTTCTTAGAAAATACTAAATATAGGAATGTGTACATATTTGCCTGATACTAACTAACACGAAAAATATTTCAAGAGCTACGCTTCATTCAATATAAGATATGTTTCAATAAACTAAAAATGCTCCAAAATATAGCTTCTGTTTCTGCATTTCTCAATGTTTGGTAATTGAGATTGCGGAATGGTTACTGCATTCTAGATCTTGACAAATTTGATTGAAAATAATGCTGGTGTCAAAGCGTATCTATAAAATCTGATTTATATTCGCAAATATTGGAAATAATGTCGAGAATCGTATGTGTTGTGATATGAAGATAGTTTAATCTGAGTCATCATTATGATTACCTAGTACTGGAATCTTTTTGAGTGGATGGCTCTAAAGAATGTAAAACAAATAAAAGTTTCATTTTGTGTAGTGTTCTAAGAAACGGAAAGAACATTCTCTCATATCCTTTACGCCCATCGTTCCATGAAAATACCCAGAACATTGAAAAAAATATGGGGACACTTTATAATGAAGAGCTAATCTTTAAGTAATGCAGATATTGTTCAGAGAATTAGATAACTATTTTGGTTAGATGTAACTCTCTATACTTTTACGATCAAATGTGAAAGATGTTCTGATAACAAAGCTTATTAAACTCGAAGAGTAGCTATTATTATATTATTTTATTAGGTATGAATCAGAAGCAGCACATTCTTCATTTATTTTTGAGGGTAATATTTTATCTGAAAGTATTACATACAACATACTACTAAGCATTGAATGATCGATGAAATTGGGTAGCGAAGCTTTCAACAATCTTAGAATAAGTATTTGCAGGAGTGTTGAATAAAATATTTTACTATGGAGGCCACCAGTAGTCAGGTAACAAAATTAATTTCTATAACCAGCTAAACCTGAAAGTCAATTGCGAAGTTCTTTCTATGCTCAGCCGCTAGATGAATATAAAATCGATTATCTGTACTTTTCAATCTTATCCATTATAAATTATCTGAATACTGCAGCCTTTTACCGGTTCTTCGAACGCCTAGTAAATTTTATGATCAAGTGCACTTAGAGAATTCTTCCTCTGCTCTAAATAAAGTGAAGTGTACCGCGCAATTTACGTGAATCACAATAATTTCCCATTAATTGCAATAGACCGTATTAAATAAATAAGATTCATATCCTTACCATGGAAGCGTTATCAGTTTAACGAAATTGTATGATATTTTACATATGTTTTACTGAAACTGATACTTCAACAACTAACACTCACTGATGAGAAAACAATGTAGTGAATAGTTGGAAATTCAACCATACGGACTAATGATATTAATTAATGATGGACGTAAATGTTTTTCAACGAAAAAATTTAATGGAGAAAAGGGTTGAGTGACAATACATTTTGAAGAGAAAGGAATCAATCTTCTAGTTATAGTATTCTCGTTCTATTTTGTTGAGAAGTTCTTAGAAGATGAAAGATCAAACAATTTCAACTGGAAATTATGAAGAAATAAATGACAAATCTCTCTTATCTGAAATATCATTTATTCTCTTCGAATTACTGCTTTTATGTGTTCTTCATACAAAAACTCAATTTTGAAACCAAATTTTTTTCAGCAAAATCGTTAGGATTATACATTATGAATCAAAATAACAAATGAGTTAAAATTTTTCACTTTTCATCAAAAATAAAGATTTTGCTGCCACTGTGAAAACATCCCAAAATTCAATACTTACATGTCATTCTACTAATGTCATATACCTGTGTTTAAAAATTAGTACCAAAGTTTCGGGAAAAAGGGGCTTTATTAGATATGTGAAGGAATACTGAAAAGCTCCTACAAATGAAGATACAGAGGTTACAGTTGTTTTGAGACACATTGAAATCGAAAAAGTTCATTCGTATCAAATAAAACACGTCCTTAAACTCTATAAGGATAATTACGATCACCAAAAAAATTTATTCCAGTTTTGCCAGTTAATGAGTAAAATAATCGTGTAGAACCTACAGGTTCTGTTCAACTATCGCTTCACAGATGAATGCATATTCTTTTTTTATTGGAGTTAATCAAAGAAAATTATAGGTTTTGTTTGGATCTCAAAGTTAAAGTATTGAGTAGAACGTAGGTGTGATTGGGGGAATTTTTTACATTTCTTTGTTCTTCATTTTTCGGAAATATTCACTCGGAAGCAAGCAAGGTACTTACAGGGGCAGTATAGAATAAATTGAAATCGAGTGTTGCCTAGATCCCTTCTATTATAACTTTAATTATACTATATTGAGTACCAATCTCTCTTTCTCAGAATTACCCGATGCCATTCATTCAAAGAATCACCAATTACTTTCACGGTCTATGGTTGATATTCAAAATTGGTTTGTTTCATTCAATCTCAACCCTGTCGCTGACAGAATCAGCGAAATTCCAGATGTATGATTTAAGCTCATCTTTCGATAGATCTCTAAGTTCTCTCCATTAATTTTTTGTTTTAACCTTTTTCTTAGATGACCCAACGCTTATACTGAAACAAAATTATCCCCACCACATCAAAACATAGCTTTCACATTTGGTAGACTTGAAGTGAGACATTTTCAAGATTGCTTTCGAAAAAATTATGAATTGGCTCATCGACTTCCTTTTACGTCATAAAATATCGACCGGATAAATGTTTTTTTTGTTAAATATCAACCATAAATAACACATGGCCAAATCAGGGAATTAGGGTGCTTGACAATGACTTTCACCTTAGGTTCATGAAAAAACTGTTTGCTCCGCCGTGTGTGATGATGCATTGTTGTGATACATCATACCGTGAATCCTGACTGATTGAAGCACGGCCAATAACAATTCTGTGCTATACCCACTGAATGTCACTGTACGTTGATTCCTAAGCTTAATTGCTTTCAGTAATCCTTTATTCTGAAAAAATCATACATAACTTTTTCAGCAGGTCTTTCCTTGTTGCCAATGGTTGGGAAAGGGACAAAGTAGAATGTGTATTTCATTCATACAATTTTAGTCAGAATGCCATGACTAACATTATTCGACATCTCTTACATTCATCTCAGAATTATTACTCTATATGTTTCTTAAAAATCGTTGAGCATATGAAACAACAAGTGACAAGCAATTCATATGGAGATGCTAATTTGAAATTGAATTCATTATTGCGGATCCTACAACAAGGATTGGCTCAATGACTTGGTAGGTACTTCTTGGATATTATTGTTAATAGTCATTGACAAACTGAACCAACTAGTACGAAGATAATCACCAAGGCATATGTAATTGTCTGTGATCGAGAGTTTCACCGCCAAAAACACGCTGCAGCCGTTCAGGACTTTGTTCTTCAGTCAAACCTACTTTTCGATTATAGATCATCGCGTGCATGTTCTCTGGACTACTCCATGTTTCGCTATGTAATAGTGGTTATGATGATCTGTTTGTAACAACTGATATCAGACATTTACTGATGAAGAATGTGGGTTTTTAATAATGCAAAATCGCCAGCTCTCACTACACTGTTTTTGAAACATCTCAGAATATACACCTTCCTATTTAGGATAAATTACACAGGTGAACAATTTATTTACGAGTGAACATGAGAAATGTTCAATGGATTCCGGGGTTCTCGGGGTTATGTTTGGTTAGATCACAATAAGGAGGGTCCTTCCTATAGATCGTTTGAGGTAAGATCTGAGTTCTCTGACTACACTCAACTTTCCTGATCACGAAAAATATTAGCTTTAAATGACCACTAGGAAATGTTGCCTAAATAAACTCCTGATTTGTACTTAACGGTCGTGAAACCATTAATTTGAATTTTTTCAGATTTACAGGAGATTATTCTCCTGACGCGGTCATCAAATGTGCTCCTATTCGGGATTCTGCGACCTCAGCAACGCACACTTGTTTTTATTAGATTCTTCCAACTGCTCTCAAAATGCTAATTCCTTAAAATTCTAAAATGAACTTCCAGATAACTTGAGTGATCCTTAGAAAATCGTGGCACGTGTAAACTAACCTCGTACTCATATTTTTCATAAAAATTAATTTTTCCCGAATTTTTGTTGATTATTTCCTTGATTCGAGCTCGAATGATCTTGAACGAGACTTCACAAAGTTCGAGAAAGCTTGTATTCTGATTCAGTAGCCTCAAAAATGTCCAGTATAATTTTTTCAGATTTTTCCCACAGTTCTCAGAATTTCCACCTCATATACTTTAAATTGACTTTGCAATAATTCAGAAATAATCTTGAATGACCTGCAGAAAAAGTTGTATGAATAAACTGAACACAGAATCGTACCCAGTAGGTGTCAATTCTTTCAAATTTTTTGGTCGTGATCTCCCGATTTGACCTTCGAATAATCTTGATTTAGCCCCGATCTTTTCAATGTAATCAGCAACCCCGAAAGCCCTATAATCTAATATGATATTGAGTCGTCCGTTACTTAGTGATATTAGATCATCTTACGGTGATTTTGGTTCATTTTGTAGAGAATATCAGAAAATTAGGTGGAAATTATTCAAATAACAAACGTAATAGCTACTTCGATATTTCCATCATCATCAGATGTTTACCAATTGTGAGATAAAACTAAGGTACAGTTGTACAATTTTCCTTAAATATAGACAAACAGATATGAATTATAAGGACAGAGAAAACAACAAGTTTTCCAGTTTTGGAATATAGATAGGTATTCAGTACATTCATAGTTACTTCAAAATCCCAAATATTGGTGGATTACATGGTTCTGTGTCACTAAGAAGAGTAGAATTGTTTTATTGTGTTTAGCTTTGAAAAATTCCAGAGATTCTCGGTAATTGAGTTCATTGCTTTTCGTGGCACGATGAAAAGCAATGATGAGATCGAAGAAAAGGACGTCGTAAAGATTGGATTATTCAGTATAAGATTAGGAAATTAGGAAAAACATAATTTTTTATAAGGTTTGAGAGAACAGGGGGAAAAGCCTGAATAGGAGCCCTGTCTCGACCTTCGCGGACACGTTAGTAAAAAACAGTCTGTAAGTATTTCCAACATGAAATGCAAATGATGGCATTAACGTTACATTCTTCATTTCAATGAGATTTTGTATTGGTGGATGTAGAAATGTGGGGTAGCAGAAATCTAAAAAATGTAAGAAAAACCGATACAAAGTTACCGTGTCATTAATACCCAATGTAAAGTGTCTCAACCTAACGGAGAAAAGAAGCTTATACAACATCTATATATTGGAAACCATATGGAAATATGAGACAGTCAGAGTCTACATGATTTATTGTTTTCTCCGTCTCACCACACTCTCAATTTAGACTTTTTACAGGATTCCATTTGAAAAGCATACACTTTTGCAAAACGCGCATCGAATTGAGCACGCGAGTAGGAATTCAAGAAGACAGTGATACTCAGCCGAACTTAATTTCACCCCTGACTGTCTGCAAATAAGTGGAGGAATTGAATAGCAAAGGACATCGATCTAGAAAATTGGAGTTGAGCTGATGGCATTATTATGGAAACATTCAATTGAAAATGTAGAAAGGACCAGAGCAAGAGTAGCAGTTGGAAGAATATGGAAGAGGTTCCATCAAGGGATATGTAGATTAATATTTCTTATTTTCAACTTTAGCCTCATTTTATTCATATACCTGTAGTTTGAAATAGTAGTAGTTTGAACGTTGATGAGGAGTCTGGTGGAACACCTTGATAGTTGAGATAGAAACTATGATGCAGAACGTCATTGTAAACTGTCCTCAGTTGTCTGGTTAGATTAAAACTTTCTATCAGACTATGTTTCGATCAGTTTACCGTATCATATGCTACAGAGAAACTCAATAATACATCTCCAATTTTCTATTCATTTCAGACTTGATCTGAGTAACTAAAGTTATTTTGAAACCATCTTGCGAATCAGACAAAGCTTCGTCAATAATGCTTCAAATCCTTTATATGCAAGTGGCTCCTATGTTTTTGAACGAAATAGAGAGCAGACTTATAGGACCTCAGCGACTCAGAGAATTTTCACCTGGTTTCTGAATTTCAATAAACTTGGTTACTCTGAAATCGGCAGGACTATTACTACAAGCAAACAAGTCATTATAAGAAGACAATAGCGAACGTGAAGAAATTTTTCCCAATCAATTGAAGAATTCTGCGAAAATAGTATCAAACCCTTCTGTTTTAGGTACTGTTATCGATTTTAAAACACGTTTTGAAGCATAGTATAAGAATGCTTTCAATAAGTTAACATCTGGAGAGGCATTTTCTGTTTTTATTTTCATATATCGGAACATCGTTTGAAGTACTCACAAGTCTAGATAATTTTGAATTGAAATTAATTGAGACGGACTTCTTGAAGCAGGATTTGCGTTAACCAATTTTCTAAAAAAATCCCCGGACCTTCTACTAGAATGACGAAAGACCATGTTATTCATTAACACATCCCATTTTTTATTCCTACTAGAATTTGTCGAACTGAGAAGGTGAAAACCTTCTCTCTGTATGAAGTTTGCTGGTAATCTCATATAATATATTAGATTCCTCTGACTAACCAGCTGTATTGTTTCTGTGAAATCCTGGAGAAATAAATTTTGTTTAATTTTTTATAACGCCATGAAACCTTGAATCATTTCCGCATTTTGGAGGAATCCATCTCAGGGCACTATTAACCTATTAAAAATTCTCTAATCAGCTTTGTTAAATTTTCATCTAGTCTTCTCCAGCAAATTCAGCACAGAAAGCTTAAAATCCAACGATAATTAAACTGGTCTATGTGTGCTATGAGGAAAATCTGAGAAAACTTTTCTATTAACAGATGGTAAAAGAATTATGGATTTTAGGCCTTACTCAGTTCTAATAAGATGTTCAAATAACACACACCTGCGCTATTCCCCATTTCACGGAGCTTGTCTCTAGTAGCAATGTGTTTTACTTGTGAAACAATTATAATAATTAGGTGCAATGCAAAAATTCTCGAAATTTAGGGTTGAAAAGTATTTTACTATTGAAATTTATTTTTTTTTTCCCTTTTCAACTTCTGTTCGATAGTGTCATGGGACTAACATCGTGAATGAATGATGATACGGTAGGAAGAAGGTTATCTGCGAAATCAATAGCATAAAATATGAAATATGTTGACTACATGCAAAATGAATTTCATGAATTTTCATGAAGCGTTTATCTAACATTTGAATTTGGGAGGCTTTTACCTGGTAAAATTCCATTATCAATAATAAAAAACAAACAAGTACTGTGTTTTAAGGAATTTTACTTAATAATTGCGATTCGTAACGCGTTTCACTACACCGTAGCTTTTTCAGACGAATAAATGTACAGAAAATAAATGACAATATAAATATAAATGTTCTTGAGTAATTGAAAGCTTATTGAGTTGCTTCTTCTTAAGCGGTTATTTATGACAGGTATATCCAATAAAATTAAGGAATAGATTGCTCCCCGAAGAGATTCGATAGAGGTGAAGCGCTTAAATCGACTTGTTCATTGATGAGTTTACCTGAGTGTTTGTATTCATTTATTTCTAAAGTTTCCCAGAAATCTACCTTCCAATATTTATTATCTGTATGCAAGATTGCAAACTGTGGGTCGAAAGAGTGATTACTTTCTAAGAGATCATTCGCGTAATTTGAATCTGATTTTTATTTGAAAAACTGCGTTTATGTTCCGATCTTCTAATATTAAAATTTCTATGTGTTCTACCAATGTAGAAATTATCACAGTAATTGCAATTCAATCTATAAACACCTCATTTTTTTTTTACCTGATTTGGTTTTATTATTTTTATATATTTGCCTAATTTATTATTAGTTTGGAAAACTATGTTGAAATTATTGCTACCCAAGAATGATTTCAGTTTCTCACTTGTAATGCCAAAGTAGGTTAAAGTTTTTGTTTCAATTTTTCGACAGGGTAAACTTTATTCAATGCGATTCTACTTTGTTTTTCATTTTAAATATTATTTATTAGTTTGGGATTGAAACCATTATTTTTGGCTATTTGTTGAATCAAATTTAATTCTCTGTTGAAATTTTCTGGTGATAACGGGATGTTAATCAATCTATGAAAAAACCTATTGAATGCTGACATTTTATGTTGATACGGATGACACGACTTATGTATTATAATATCTGTATGTGACGGCTTATGGTAAATTGCGAAAACATGTTTTCCATTTTCATTCGAAATTGTTACGTCTAAGAAATTTATCGAATTATTGCTTTCTATTTCGGTTGTGAATCCAATTTTTGGATGTAATGAATTCATAGTATTTGCGAAAATTTTTAACTGTCTATCTGTTCCTGTGAAGCAAATAATGATATCGTCTACATAGCGATACCAGTATAAACAATATTTACTGAGTGGATAATTATGAATTAATTTCTCTAAATTATTCATGAATATTTCTGCTAACAAAGGACTTAACGGATTGCCCATAATCAAGCCGTCTTCAATAGTATAATAATTGTTATTGAAATGGAAATAATTTTGATCTGAACACATTTGTAATAATGAAAGAATATCTGATTTAATGAAAGTATTAACATGATTCTTTTCTAATAATTCTTCAACTAAGTAATACGTACCTTTCGGAGGAATGTTGGGAAATAGATTCTTAACATCGAAAGAAATGAGAAAGGAATTAGGTGGTTAAATGGTATCTTTGATATTGGCAATTAGTTCGGATGAATTTTCAACCGCCAATTTAGATTTAAAATTTCAATGTTTTATTAGCACGTCGTTGAGGAATTTTGAAAGTTTGAAAGAAGGTGCCGTTACATAAGAAACAACAGGTCTAATGGGGTAATTAGGTTTATAAAGTTTTATCAACGAATATAATTCGGGGGATTGTGGATTGGAGTTAATGAATTTATATTTTTCGTGGTCTGTAATTAATGATTTTGCTGTCGAAATTATGTTTTTAACCACTTTCTGAAATTTTGCGGAAGGATCCTCAGTTGATGTTATATAGTTTCCGGCTGTTGAGAATTCTTCAGTTTTAGAAATATAATCGGTTTTACTAATCGCGATGACGGTGTTACCTTTATCTGCTTTTGTGAATACTAAATCGTTCTTGGTACTATTTTCACGAATTGTTTTTATTATCTTATAATCGGAATTGCAATGAGGTGATAATTTCGAAAAGTCTTCTTTGATAATTTTTGCTGTTTGATGTTTGGCTAAAATATTATCTCTGGAGTTTTTGGAAATGAGTTTGGAGTCTATGTCTAACTGTTCAAAATTAGTTTTATTATGTTTTGGATGTAAATTATGTTTGAATCCTTTTTCTAATAGATCTTTTCGTGATTGTGTAAAATCGGTACAGTTAAATTAGTGAATCTGTCAAAATTTATGGTCTGAAAATTTATCAGTTTAAGATTTGGGTGGAGAAGTTTTGAATTTAGGTGAATTCAACTTTTACTGTTGTTGTTGAAACTTTTTATGAATTAAAATATTGGACATCATTTCTGGATTCAGAGTCAAAATATTTTAATAAATAAAAGTTTCAACAACAACAACAGAAAAAGTTGAATTCACTTAAATTCAAAACTTCTCCACCCAAACCTTCAACTTATAAATTTTCAGACCATGAATTTCTGGACAGATTCACTAATTTAACTGATACCGATTTCACACAACCACAAAAGATCTATTAGAAAAATAGATCACCTCTATTGAATCTCTTCAGGAGCAATCTATTCCTTAATTTTATTGGATATACCTGTCATAAATAACCACTTACGAAGGATCAACCCAATAAGCTTTTAATTACTCAAGAACATTTATATTTATATTCTCATTTATTTTCTGTACATTCATTCGTATGAAGAAGCTACGGTGTAGTGAAACGCGTTACGAATTGCAATTATTAAGTAAAATTCCTTAAAACACAGTACTTGTTTGGTTTTATTATTTTCACTTGAAGAAGAGGAATAGGAGTTAATATAAAATTTAGCAACCTCATACATTAACGATAGAAATAAAAACTGCATTTCGATGCTCATGATTGAATTGTTTGAAAATTATTGTGTTTTTGGATGACTTTCATTGAACTATGTCAGAATTAAGCTTAATGGAACTGAAATCCAGAAATTAAGCGGACAGTTCTGGAATCAATTAAGGTGTATTCCTAATATTCCTTATATTCTGCAATTAGGTTGATATCCTATCGCGAAAATGATCCTTGAACAATTAGTATGGTCTTCTTTCACACTGCTACTTTCAATTTAACTCGATCACTATCGATTGGCTACCTACAAGATTAGTGGATTATTTCCCCTGGGAACTAGCAGCTCCATAGCTGGAATCATCTCTTCTTATCTAGAGTATCTTCTTACGTCGTCTTACGAAATTTTCATGTTGTTTTGCGTTTGAAACGAAGGTCAAACAACAAATTGAGTTGAAAAGAATATGACATAATTATAATAATTTGTTTCGCTTGGTGAATTTACTTTTCATTATAAAAAACACTTCAGAGCGGAATGCTGCATTGTACATAATTTTTATCGAATTGCATCTACACGCAAACATTTTTTTATTATTTATAACATTATATAGTGATTTTTACAGTAAAATTTTTAGTTGCTTATATTAATGCATATGATGTCTTGTTTCAAATTTCAACTAACCTCACAACACACAAAAGTTGCTCTACTTGACCAAATTCAGGATGAGTAGGGCACTTAATAGTGTCAGCATTCGCTGAAATTTATGATTTAGCATGCACATACTTCCCGAGTTTTCATCGCCATATGGTACAGACTTCAATCTTATACTGGCAGTAGTCGAAAATAAACAATCAGATTGTACTGAATAAAAGCAAGGTTTGTTTTGTTCCGACGTCAAATGAATCACTTCGAATAAAAATGTTTCAGCTACCATTCGCAACGAACTCATTCTACCTACATGTTGTTTTGCTTCGTAACCCAGATATTTTAACATTGCCACTAGAATTACATTCTTGCGGTTCAACAAAACACCCTTAAATCAACGCTTACATTTCCGCTCAAACTAGAACTATTTACATTAAATGTTTTGATCGCAAAATGTGTAGTCGCTCCATTAATTTTTACAACAAAAACATTTTTTCGTGAGGAAATCCAATTAAAAAAGTCGTTTATTCGTACGCTCAGACAAAAAGCACGTCGACAGAAAGCAAAAGGCACGGAAAGAACTAGTCGAAAAACTGAGAAATATGGGCAATTAAGGAATATTAATTGTTCCCCATACGGGAAGGATGAAAGGGAAAGCACCGTTTATTGCCAAGCTTTAGAATAAACTCAGCCAGTATTCCGAGGAGCTTTTGTGGCGCTCTTCTGCTAAAATATCGCATTTGTTTTGATGCAATTCGTGTTTACAAAGTTCCGGCTCGAGAGGAAGCATTATATCCTTATATTACTCCAAAAGCTTCGGCTATTCATGATCTGCTAGCGAATTTCGCGAACTATTACCAACTTCCATCGGAGATATCATTGTGGGTTATTATAATCGCTAAGAACAGCTATTCTGGCGGTCGTTGTTTCATTTTGACACTATTAGGATAAAATCTTTATTTCAATTCAATTTCTTGAATCAACTGAAATCAAACCGCTCTTGTGATCACGTTTTTTGATATAACGACTAAAAATTATTTTTCTCAATATCGTATAACACGTTTGTTGATTTTATATTATTCTGAATATGCTCTTCAGTATAAGATCAATTCATTATCAACTAAGTTATTATCTTATTATATATTGGATTGATATATTTCTTTCCAGAATTAATATTACTACTTCTTGAATGAATGAATTACAGAAGAATACCATTCTTTCTATACGGTTTATTCTCACAGGAAAGTGATCTGTGAGAATAAATTCAAGTCAATTTCGGTGGGAATGTTGTCGCCGTGTTTGGACTACATTAAAATAAATGATATTTGCAAGGGCATTATTTCTTCCTATTCAATAAAAGAGGGGGTTTCAGACATTTGAGAGATTTGCATTACACTTTATCTTGAGATAACCATTCCGTAGAAGTGATTCCATAAATCTAGCAAAATCTTATACAAAACAAAGGTAGTATTACTTGGAGTGGAGCATGAGGAGGAAGTTCAAATGAACAATTTTCCAAACGAAAGGCACTTCAAATACTACACCTGGAAGAGAAAACTGAACAAAATTAGGTCAAAGAAAAATGTCATTTGTCTTTCATATTTCGGCAACTATAATATCTCCAAGTTAAGTTCCAAACCTGTAAGAAAATGCCATTGCCTTCCCATAAAGATGCTGGGAGAACTCGACCGGTTAAGACTGATATAGGTTTCAAGACATGTATCATGATTGTACAGAAAGTCACAGAAAAATCTAATATTTAACACATCTGATGGTGTTAAAATGGGTCAGAATTCCAACTATTGATAAATTCATAAGAATTTGGTGCAAATGAATCAAGAGATGTAGTCCACCCTAAATTATAGCTCTTTATGTGTTAACCATATTGCTCCATTCTGGGAGCAATATTCGACCTGAATAGTCAAACTTGTCTATTTTTTTGAAGTTTTCTTCGAATGATCTATTCTTTGTCTCCTTCGTTTCCCGGTTGGTCTGGTAGTTTTCAATGTCGGTTTCTTTGACGGCGCCTATTGTATATGTATACCTGTACATGAAGAGCGAATCGAATAGCCAGCTGCTTTAGGGAGAGATATGTAATATTCTATGGATGTTTAAATATTGTTCCCTGTATACCAAACCAACCGAACTAAGCCTAACCAAGATAGTTCACAGTTTGCAAGAATCTCAAATTCAATACGCGAAGTGAGTGAAATTGTGGACAAATTTTATATAATGTTTTCAAAATAGCTCTTTACAAATTCTGTAAACAGATCGGTGAAAAATGTTATTGAATAAATCACAGCATATATGAAGAAAATTAGATCAAATAAGAAGACGAAGTAATTTGTTATTATAAAATCTTTCATCAATTTCGAACTTTTTGTGTTGTATTTACAATATCCTATTGTATACAAGAAATTGAGAACTGAATTTATTATCGATGTATATATCATAGAAATTTGTCAATATTGAATAATTTCTGGGGATATGTTAAATATGTTACAAAGTGCAGTATTTTCACTACTAACATCCGAAATAACATTTATATGAAAACTTCAGTTTTAGTGTAACAAAAGCAACATTGTAAAATGTTGGCTGTTTTTTGCAGTGAAATAAGAAGAATATTCTGCAACCATATGTGACAATGGATGAAAAATGATTTAACAACTACACGCGAGAGTCGAAAAGAGTATCTGCTGAGTGGAAAGCAGAGAGTGACAGACGTACAAAGCGTTCAAAATCACTCCAATCGGTTGACATGGTTATGGCGTCTGTATTGTGGTATACGCATGGAATGTTTTTCATCAACCATCTGTAGAAAGACGAGATGAACAATGACTTTTATATAACTTTACTCGGCTGATTGAGTGACGAGTTTAAGGGCAATCGATCTCATATTAAAAAAAGTTTAATCGAGACACTGCGCCAAACAATAGGTCGTAACAACCATGGCAAAAATCAAGAATATACTCTCAATTGTTACTGCACCATTCTATTGTCCACATCTGCCACACAGCGATTACTGTCTCTTTATTAATTTGAAGATAATGTTCCAAGAGAGATGGTAACTAGAGTTGGTTTAGACAAATTGCCGCCTATTTGAAGGCCAAAGATAAATAGTTTCACTAGACAGACAGAGAAATGTTAGCGAAACGTTTGAATGATTAAATGAATGTAGAAAGAGAGTATACAGAACAAATTCTACTTTTGAGTGAAAATTGAATTTTTATTAGTTATACAAGTTGTACCCACCAACAGGATGTACTGAATTATTTACACAGTAATAGATTGTTATATATTCTTCTTGGAAGAATTCCATCGTTTTGAGCTAGCAATGCGTTAATCGTTCAAAAATTTCCATATCCCTACTTCAGATTTAATTAATTGTCAAATAAATAGCTGATTGTTAATATCCTTTCGGGAGAATGGTGATTAGTTACGCAGTATCGATTACGAAGATATGTCAAAGGTAAGAAGTGAAAATTCATTAATTATTTCGGCAACAAGCACTGCTTATTAACGAATCAGAAAAGTAACGAAAATCTCCACTATTTCTTGCACACTTCTATTTCCTTTCATCCTTGGCAAAGAGAATAACGCCACACCATCCATTACTTATCCTCCGTCGTACCCTTCAATGGCATCTGACGAAATTCACTTGAAAAGGGTCCTTGAGTTCTCTCGTAACAAACTGTCGAGAATTCTGCTAATTGCATCAGGAAACAAGTATGAACTAGCGATATACGGCTCACATATTTGAATTTCCACATACCTTCGCATTTCGTATTTACTAGGTTGAGCTCTTAGCCCCATGTGTAAGTGATTTACGCTCAAAGTTGCAAAATTAGCATTTCTAGATTACAGGCGGTGGATCGTATTGAGGGGAGACTTTTGCGCCACGAAAAATGATTTATATATATTTATTTATGGTCCTGAAACTTGGATATATGTAAGTGGTAAATACATACATTGGAAAATTATGGGCTCCTCTCAGTGAAACAAAGCGAAATGAAATACGACAATGTGTATATGAATGAAAGTCGGGCACATAGAGAACACGAAGAAAATAAATATTTATTGTGAATGGTTGGAACATTTATGATTCCTTTTCAGTAAGATTGATTTAGGATGAACGTTCTTACCGTCGAATTCGTTCGAATAATAAGATATTATATTATTTTCAAACACAACCCACCATGATCACCTACCTTTTAAACCGTTTACGATATATAAGTGATTTGGAAATTTAGAAGATCAAAAGACTTTCCAGTAATGAATTACTTGATTGAATATTAAGCTCACTATCGCTCGATGTTATGGTAGTAGGGGAGCCCAATAAAATATTTTGGGATATACTCCTGCACTTCAGTTTAACATAAAAGAGAATACCTTACACACTATTGACTACCTCGACTATATATGAACCCCTTATATAGGCCCCAGTATAGGGCAACCGATCAAAATAGTTAAAACAATCGGTGGTTAGAAATACTCGAATTCCATAATCTGCCGATTTGACCGTGACATTAGGGGGAGGGGGTAGCGTCACAAACTTGCAAAAAGACCGTAACCGACATTCCTGAGGGCGGTGTAAATTTTTTCATTCTGAAGAAAGTATTGCGAGAAAGACCGGAAATATAAAATCTGCCGATCTCCAAAAGCCGAAGTAGTTAAAATCAACAATGTGGTGCAGGGTGCAGCTGGAGTGAAGCACCTATTACCCACTTCTTGCTTCTCTCTCAATTTCAGTTTATATTTCTTCTAACTCTCTTATACCGTGGTGATAATACGAAGGTATATAGAGTATATATATATATATATATATATATATATATATATATATATATATATATATATATATATATATATATATATATATATATATATATATATATATATATATATATATATATATATATATATATATATATATATATATATATATATATATATATATATATATATATATATATATATATATATATATATATATATATATATATATATATATATATATATATATATATATATATATATATATATATATATATATATATATATATATATATATATATATATATATATATATATATATATATATATATATATATATATATATATATATATATATGTATATATATTTATATAATTAATTATATTATCACTCTATATACCTACGTATATCACCTAAATTTCGACTACATATATTGAAAATGGTATTTTTGTCTACATCGCCTTGAACGAATTTCCATTTTCAATTGAAAACTGTAAACGAAAGGGTGAGCAACTGAAAGTTAAGGAATACTATTTCCCTGAGACTATTCAAATTTCAGTGGACTAAAATGGAGCAGATCCATGCTGATCAACGGCAGTCATCATCAAGTACCATCCTCATCTCGAATATCAACCCCTAGAGCAGGGGTGACCACTCTTGAAAATTTGAAAGAGGATAGATGGGTCGAGTGATACCTCGAAAGGAAGGTATCTTTGTCTGCATCCCCGTGAACGAATTTTCATTTTTAATTGAGCACTGTAGAAGATACAGAGTGAGCTTCTGAAAAATAGAGGAGACTATCTATCGCCCTGAGCTATTCAAGTATTAGTGCGAAAAAATAGAACAGATTCATTCCAGATCAAAGGCTGTCATCTTTGATCTGAATGAATCTATTCCTTTTTTTCGCACTAATACTCCAATAGCCTTGGGGCCATAGTCTTCTCTATTTTTCAGTGGCTCACTTTGAATCTGCTACAGTTTTCAATCAAAAATAAAAATTCTTTCACGGGAATGCAGACAAAGATAATACCTTTCTTTCGAGTTATCACCCAACCCATCTACCCTCTTCCAAATTTTCAAGGGTTGTCACCGCTGCTCCAGGGGTTGAAATTCGAGATGAGGATGGTACTTGATGACTGCCATGATCAGCATGGATCTGTTCCATTTTACCTCACTGAAACTCGAATAGTTTCAGGGAAATAGTCTTCCATATCTTTCAGTTGCTCACCCTGTATCTTTTACAGTTTCCAATTAAAAATAGAAATTCGTTGAAGGCAATGTAGACAAAGATACCACCTTTCTTTTGAGTCATCACTCGACCCATCTTCCCAATTCAATTGGATAGTGGGATTGCAACCCCCGCTTAGGGGTTTGATAATTCAAGCAAGTTTTGTACCCCAATAGATGTCCTCCTTGAAACAAAAATTGACTTGTTTTTTCGATTTGATCAGAAATGAATATCTTGGTAGATATAGCTCCTGTTTAGTTTTCGATGAAGCACCCTGTATATAGTATATAGTGTCTTCTGTAGACAAGATACCAAGGAATTGTTGAAATTACATCAAAAGCAATAAATCATTGTATGACGGTTTGAGAATATCGCTGCCACAAACTGCATTTATGGAAATCACGAAAATTGAACGATAAAGATTAGTTCCTACAGATCCGCATCGAACAGGCCCTTGTGAGGGCAGTAGAAACTTCAACACAAGATTCCAAACGCAGACACGGCTTTCCAGTTATCTCAACATTTCTCAGTAGGCGAACGGCTGTCTCATCGGTATATATCGAAAAAGTAGCAACTGCAACGGCATTATCGATAGGCCGAATCGTCCGATCAGTACGATAGATATGAGTAAACAAGTCAAGTTAGTTTCTGTACAAAGCATACGGAAATCCACTGGGTGCGATAAGTTTTAGGCGGATCGCTTACTTCAATTCAGAACTTCTGAAATATCAATAAATTGAAGATATCACGCTCTGTGTTATGAGAACTTCCACTACAGGAACAGCGGATAACCAACAATCCAATTAAACAGTTGTCGAAACGAGAAATTATCAATTGATCCAGAAAACATAATATCAGCAGAACAATAATTTATAGGACCATGAAAGAATGTATGGTTAACCATGCAGCGATTTGAAGAAATTTGGAGGCTCGTAGAACCGGCCCAAACCCGGTTGGAACCTCTAGTCGAGAGATAGCCGCCAATTTGGGGTTTCATACGAGACGAATGAAAGAATTTCAAACAATTCAACAATGATGTGTAGTATCGAAAAAAACGGAAGTATCTCAAGCACACAGGCGCAGCTCGAAAGGATATCAAGACTTTGCAGAGCTTTGAGCATTTTGTTACAAATTGCGAGATGGTAATGGATGATGAAAAATACCCTTCTCTTTAACATTATAAAAGGAAGGGTAATGATAGATGCTGCACTTTCGACATTGTCATCTGTTCGAAAATAGCGAAATGCAAAGCAAAGACAAAATTTGTTAACAACATTTTAGTATAGCGCCGGATTTCGGAGGCTGAAGATTCAGCTTCCTATGTTGGCCGTGGCGAAGCTGTGGATTCTGAACTCTATACCCAAAGATACTTTCCAAATTTCCCGAATTTCATCGATATGCTTATGCAACATCAGTATGTTGATATAATTCTCTGAATTTCTGATCTTGCTCTTTGCTAATATGCCAGGAGAACTCGGGAATTGTTAAAACAAGATAATGTGAAATACGTGCCGAGAAAATATAATTCTCATAATGTCCCTCAAGCTTGACCAATATAGTAACTGCACTTGGTCAAAAGATGTATGACAATGGTTGAGAGGTTCAAAAGAAGCAAGATCTAACCTAACTCGAATTTTCGGAAAATTCAAGAATTGGACCAGAACATCCAAACGAAAATGAGGAATGAGTCAACTAATTTGCGTGCTATTGAACACCATAACTCATTACCAGTTTTGTTTTTTCTTGTTATGTTATTATCTAAAAATAAAATCGAGGTTCTCTTTCAGATAAAATGTTGCTTATTTGTTAGTGGAGCTTTTTAAATTATTTCCTAAAACTTATATCCCACACGTTACATACTACGGAAGATTCTGTTATTTTGAGAATTTTTCGTTGAAAAGAATTTTTGCACATTTTATATGAAAACTTCCATTTTCGAGAAAAGATTGGTTCTGAAAATTACCTTCAATTCCCTAACAATGTATGTAGTATGGCAGATTTAAACTTTTTGAAAGCGGCAGACGCCGGTATCGACTCACGTCCTTCATATCTTGTCCAGAGGTTTGTTTTGGATTGATAATCTAGATCATTTAACTGCCAAATTCAATGTACTATCGATTCCAATCGGACATAAACATCAATACATCTCCCGATTTTGGATCGGGGGCCGTATGCATTATAGTTGGAGTGTGTCCCTTCGATTGAGCCATACCTTTTCAAAAGAATTTAGCATATGACACTGCAGAGTAATTTTTGTATTATCTAATTTTTTTATCTTCTCTAACTATTTTTCAATTCGTGTTAAGGGTAGATTTATAATATTCAAGTGTAAGATGTGCTTGCAGCCCTATTGAATGTAAGAGTAACGAAGGAATTATAGTCTGTTTACGTTAAGTTTGAAGAAACGTCATAGCTAGGGATGTCTGGTTGGAAAAGATTGCAATGGACAAGAACAAAATAACTAGTCTCGGGCAAAGTACTACTAGGTAATGACAGTTGGCATTGAAATGCGGCGTTGACGTATTTTTATTGTTTATTTTATTTCGCTTTCTTGTGCTGATTGGGATTGGAATGAAGTGTTTTCCTGGAAGTTTTTATAATATTTGAATCACTTTTTTAAAATCAGGTACCTTCCTATTTCAAGATATTCTAAATTTGATACTCGTTTCAAATTCATTGTACTCCATGCAGGCAACAGGCATGGTTTCATTCCTGGTGCAGAACTTGTTTTTCCCCAAAAACTTTGGACAGTGATTACCACGGGGAAATGAATCAAGAAAACTTCAAGCATTGATTTGTATACCAACTATTGTTGAGTTTGGAAAAACCTTCCACAATTATGCTTGATAATGCAAGTTATCATACAACTATCTTCAACAAAGCCCCCAAAACAGCAACTAAAAAGGTTGAGATTCAAGAATGGTTAAGAAGCTTATAAAGAAAATGATTTGAAACCAGAATTATTTAATCTAGTTAAAATGTCTGTACTGAATTCGAATGGGATTGTATTTCAACGAGTAGGAGTGTTTTCAATTTGAATATGTTCCACAGGAATATATGAGATTGATAATCTAGCTGAAGAAAATGGACACGAAGTATTACGTCTTCCTCTCTACCATTGTATTTTCAACCCAAATAGAAATAATTGGAGTGCAACCGAAAACTATTATCGGTACCATGTAGGAAAGGAAGAGAGTTCCGCTGAGCATCTCTTTTTATGGAAAGAAGCTCTTCAGAAAATTACTCCAGAGGTATGGGGTAAAACTATTGAACATACAGAAAAAAAAATTCAATATTGGTGGGAACGCGAATTTGGTTTTGATCTCGAAGATGTTCCCGCTTCGATAATGAATATGAATGAGGATGACAGTAACAGTGAAGAATTTTCAGGCGAATTTTCAGAATAAAATGGGGTATTTATTTTTCAAATTAATTCTAACTTTTTGTGCTTCTCATTAGAATCTACAAGTGCCAAGTAGACTCAATTATAGTTTCTGTTGAAAGATTGAAATATTTCGAAAATAATTATCATTTCATGGTTTAGTAAAATAATACTTTACCAGTCAAAAAAACGTTTTGATTTAAATTTTGGACCTATTCAAAAATTTGATTTTCTGTAAAACCTTATTCATTTCCATTGTATTTCAAATTCAATGAGATGGCCAGTGCTCAAAACCTTTGTTGAATAAAGTGCATGATGAAAATTGCTTTTTTTCCCTGTTTTTATATTGAAGAAAGGTGAACACAATTGAATTAAATTATGCCTCATGTGTTGCATTTACAGGTAAGTACTAGTATTTTTTGGCCGAAAATTTTTCACTTTTTTTATTACTTTCTTCGAAAGGTACACAGACCATTTTCTGAATGTTTTTATACATTCATTCACATACAGTGTCTAAAATGCGTAGTTCTCGATATACAGGATGTTCCATTCAAGAGGTTTTGATATGAGTGATTATTAAAAAATTTTATTTTCGGGAAAGGTAAGATTTCGCGAATTGATTTCATATGCCTCAAATTGACACCAGACAAAGTTTTCTCAACATAAAAGTCGAAGTGACAATCGAATTTATAAAGAGAAAAATTCATACCTTCACCTTATGAATGAAACAGCCTGTATTTCAGAAAATACTCATCTCAGACCCCAACTATGTGTATTCAAACACTCAGAAAAATAAACTGTGTAGAATAATGATGAAAAATATGGGTAGTAGTTTTTGAAAAATGGTCGATGACGTTATGTCTCGTGAATTACAAAAGAAAAATTTTTTTTCTACCAAATAATTTCGACTTGAATATGAAAATCGACCTGTCTAAGCGTTTTGCACGAAAATCAAAAATAAAAATTATGAATTTTATTTCATACTTCACAGCCGCACTGAATAGGAATTTTGGGAAACATTAGCAAAATCAGAGAAAACTGATTGATGACGTCACTTTAAACTTAAATTGTTTCATCTACTGCGAAACTTTCAGTTTCCATATCTCTACAAACCAACCTTTTTGTTTTCAAGAAATTTTGACGCAATATTCCATGGCAAATTTTATGTAGAGAAAGAAACTCGAGGATTATTTTGTTTAGTCGGTTAATTCATTGTTAATGGAAATCTATTGATGTGGTTACTGTTCGACGTTTAATCAAGCACAGCTTTGGTCATTTTCGATATAAAGACATTGAAATTGGTAAGATGGAATGAATAAATTGCTCAACAATTCATTGACTTGACTAATATTTCCTATTTTCGTAGGAGATTATATGATTCATAGACAAATTGGTGCAGATAGTGCAGAGCTGTGAGGAAATATCGCACTGACTACGATTCTCTTCAGAGGCACCTATTGGGTAACTCATGAGCCAGGTTTAGACACTCGTAAGTTAATAGCTGTCAGATGTGACACAAAACGTTCTTCCTTTTGAAACAAAAATATATCAGTTTTCAATATATCATATGTGACAAGGATGTATATTTCATTCGAATGATGCTCATTACGTCGAATGTTGAATGTTCGGGTAGTACGGAAATTTGAAAATAACACATCTTGTGATTTACTCATCTTCTGAAAATACTGTTTAAGAACTTTGAATTGAAGATGTTATTCTACTTGACTTCAAAATAGTCGATTCACGTATTACTTCGCTTCAATACGATAACATTTCTTGTTCTTGTGTAGTATAGTGCAGAGATACTTTCAAAGTTCGAAATTTATCAATTATTTTTTGATCATTTTGACTACATCGATCTCGTTCTAAAGAAGCGGAACCGAATGATATGGCTCAGATATTCAATGGCTATTTTTAACATATGTAATTCTGAACACCAAATTTATAAGAAGTTTCCGTTTCTGCTACAGAGAATATAACTCTCTTTACGAATTAGGTACTGACTTGCCATGAATAAATGGATGAACGATAAAGTTATCTAGTAGTAAAAACTGATTTATTCTTCGAAACGAAAGATTAGTCAAAACCAATTTTTCATGCCGAATTATTGCAAATGATCTTTCGTGACCCGCTTCCGCGTATTCGGAAAGAAAAGCACAAGCTAATCGGAAAACTGCACATAAATCATTGGGAGAACATGCAATTATAACCATATTTTATTCTCATGACAAAGAGCGTCGGTGAAGATGAAAATTTCCCGAATATCTCTGTTCAACCGAGAGTAATGACTTTATCAATGAAATCCTGCCGAATGGATCTTTTATGGCTTAATCTTCAATCTCTTCGCCTTTCATTCCGCATTCAATATTGTTTGATTCAAAGTGAAAATAAATTTATATCATTTTCTGATGATTCTTATAAATATAGTCAATAAGGTTCTTTATAATAACTAAATTGATATAAAGAATATTTGATATACTTATTGTCTTTCAATGATAAATTCGATTTGAATGCCAATTTTATGTTGATATTTTAAAATATTTTTTGTAGGTAGTAGATTGAGTCGGAAGGAATGTTAGGGACAATCCTTCTTTGTGGTAAAGCTCTTTCTGTGAATATCAGGTTTGTTACTTCCGATGGCAAGTGTATCCAAGAAAGCCAACCAGTTATCTTTTTCTATTTCGGATGTGAATTGTATCAGATGGTGATAATGCTTCAACTTCTCTGAGAAACTTTCTGGATTAGCTTTCTTCGTATCGAAAACATCAAATGTATCATCGATTTACCACACTCTAAGAAAATATTCAAGTTTTTAAGTAATATGTTTCGAACTATATATTTGTTCCTTCGTGTTGTTTAAAAATGGATAATTGATTTAATAATAATCGTATGCAAATCGCATGGAAAGTTTTCCAGAATTGTAAATTCGACTATTGGTTTGAAATCTAGAGTGTTGGTATCAAGCCATTCTTTCAAAACCCTTAAGGCGTGTGGTAAAACTGTACACGAATATAATGAAACTAATAATTGATCGATGAAGCCTGAACTACGTGATAGTTGATATTCATAATGAATAATAAAATAAAACAAGTTACAATGTTTTTACTATTACTAATTCATTGATGTAAAGAGAGAAAAAACTTTTACATTGGTTGGACCGGTTTCGGACATTTGTCCATTATCAACAACAAGCTAATGAGTTGTACAGTTTTCCTTGTGATACAACGCCAAAAGTGCCAGACCTTAACTTACTTTATACCATAATCAAAGCGAGAGATCGGTAATGAATATTATGTCAAGAAATAAGTTTCATCTATGCGAACTATAGTTAACAGTTATCTTTATCGCAACATTGATATTATTAAAAAATTTATTTTGTGAAGAAGCGATATTTTCTTGCATAGATTTGTTTATCGCGTTAGCTGTGGTTACTGGACCAGTGATATTAATCGTCATTATACGGATCCTCGAACATTAAATTGGTATGGGCGAGTTTAATTAAAAGACGCATAACTGGCTATTCTTGCTTGGAGAAAATTTAATCGCTTATGATTACTTACAACTTTCACACAGTCACATTTAAAAACTTACAGTCGTTCACAGGTGGATTGGAAAATCACATGGCTGCCGAAGTTTTTCAGTTTCCTCATTCACTAGAAGCACTGAATATATCTGTTGTATACAATTTGTATTCAATTTCTGTGTTACAAGCCATCAGTTGACATCATACATTTTAATCTCTTTATTATTTTATTCAATATTGAAATGACCTGAAATCTTTGAAATTCAAAGCGTTTAATTCGAAATTCTGCCAAAGATGTTATTTCCCAAAAGTTGTTATTCATGTTAAAAAACTGAAGTACACCAGCCTTCTTATTGAAAACATTTCTCAATCATGAACTATTATTTTTATTTTAGAAAATGGGATACGTGAGATTATGATGCCATTATTCTGATTTTTATTAAAAGCGCGGCAATGTTATGCCAATTTTGTTTTTTTTTTATTGGATATGATGGTGCTGTGTATATTGACCAAGTTCTTCGATGTCAAAAAAATTAACAGCGAATCGCACGTCAAAATTCTGAGAAGATTACGTGTCGCTAAAAGAAGAAAACAGACATTTCTTTAGAGAGGAATGATTTGCTCCTTCATACCGATATGGCACGAGTACATCCATATAACTTCGTGTAGTATTATTTATATAGTTCTGTTACATTTTCTTGCAATTTCTGACTGTTTTGAAGATTAGAATCGTCGTTGAAAGGGCACGGAATTGTTGATAAATGGTTAAAACAAATTGCTCAGTAGACATCACTGAAAAGAGTGTTCCAAGCCTGCTTCTAGACAACCAAGTGTACTATCTTGGAGGATACTTTTGGCATAATCCTCGTATTTTTTGCTCTCATCATATCATACAAATAGATAATTTCAGCAGAAAATACCCCTTTTCAACTTTTTGCTATTTTGGATAACTGGTGCAGAAATACTAAAATGTTGAGTATAACTATGATATACTGCGATCAGTAGCGCATACGAAAGTGACCTGAGTGCGTCCTGTTTCCGTTAACCTTTATCCTTAACGATTCATTCTCTAAACTACGAATTAAAATATAATACCTTTAACGTTTCCAGACATGAAAGCAACGGGGTCATTAATTATGTATGTGAATTAATCTTTTATGGAAGATGTTCAGCAGCACTGATGTATGCAGATCTGTTTCATCATTATGTAAATAACTGAAATACTTATTTCAATTCTTCTTCACAGGTTCAAAAATGAAGGTCCTTGAACCATGAATATATTTGTGCAAGATATTTGAATTGGAAATCACTGAAATCATGGCATCTACTTTCTTTTCTTTATGTTTTACACAAAACTTTTTACAATATCCAAAATGGCTGATACAGTTTTCGTTATGCTGGTTATTCGTGTTTTAATAATTGAAATATCAGTCTGAGAATATAATTCAAACAAGAAGTGGGAATACAAATAACATGAGAGGACTTGTCTTATTGAAAAACATACAGTACACATGTGTGGCTTTTACGGAGTAAGCTATTGTACACCTTCAATGTAATAGATACAAGTGATAATAAAGTTGCTATGTTATATCTACTTCTCGGTTTATATCATACTATACTAATCGATTGATAGGTGTATATCATCAGCTTAGAAAAGAACGTCGTATGCTGTGGGTTTCATAGATTACTATATTTACGTATGGTAAAATTTTCTCTACTTTCTTCATTTAGTGGTAAGTTATAAGAACAAAAAAATCAAAATATCTATATATACAAGCATTTGCACAATTTTACTGTGACAATTCTTGTTTGACCTTGTTTCCGATAATTCAATTCAATGTGGTATGTACCTACTGATTTTAGGAGCTCAGCTAATGGGTTCGGCCGACACGCAAATATCATAGACACTCGTCTGGCGTGCAACATTTTTGGTGCGCTATATGTCAAGATTATTCTATTAGCAGGTACAAACTTGGTTGAAAAGTTTTTGCCACAATTACCTAATTTGCCTTTCTAAGGAATGCCCAGACATTAACGAAAATCAAAAGCGTGGTTGTTTATGACGCATTCTGTTGCATATTTTGATACTCCCAAGAGAATCGAAAGCTTTAGGGTTTTCTTCTTTCATCTGAAATTATGAAATTTGGCAAAAAGTTCATTTCAAGATGTAGTCGTTAGCTATGATTCATTGAGTTTTGAACAAACGCAACTGCTGAGGTTGCTTATATGAACTATATATATTCACGTAATCAAATGTCTTTGATTCCTAGTTTGGGTTTGAAATATTACTATATACACACAACCAAATTTATATGGAATCACCCGATATTTCGATATTACCTCTGGGGTTTTGAAAATATCGAAGGGATTGGTACAACTGATTCTTTTTGAGATATTTCAATTGAAAAACAAAAAATTAAGGTTTACTTTAAGGAAGAAATTAAAGAAAATAAGGGACTCTCAACGGTAACGTAAATATGATTCATGAGTTTATTCCATGCTTTTGTTTTTCAATCCATAATTCAATCAGTTTATGAGCAACCTAGGTTTAGAGGGCTGCAGTAGTTAACTATATTTGTGTAATATAATAACTTCAATTTCTAATTTTTGTTTACGCTGGTACTCAATACTCAATTGATTGAACATACGTTCAGAGGACTAATTTTTAGAAAAAATAACATAAACATACTGAAAACAAGTGGAAAAAGTCCAACTCTCGGGTTTGTTTGTTTATTATTCCTTTAACGTACTCTATTTCCGCCTTTCGGCCAATGACACGCCGGGGAATTCTGTCACCTAACTAACCCGGGAATTTTGCCGAACCCCTCTCATGTCGAGGGAAGGGATCTTTAATATCCAACACATCTCTGTTAGACAGGACCGACGGCTTAAAATCTCCTCCCAAAGATGGATACTCAAGCGTATCTCAGAATCCGAAAAATCACACTGACTTTGTGGGGATTGAACCCAGGTACCTCTGCGTAGAAGACGAGCATCATATCCTCTAGGCCACCGAGCCGGCAACTCTCACGTCGTTTTGGGTTCATCATCGATTGTTAACAGATCAGTAAGTACCTAGCACATCGAAATAGTTTTTGTTTCAAATATTAGTAATAGTATGATTCATTTAAATCGTCATCTTAGTAATTTAATATATATGCCACGTATCCATTAACTGCATAATCGGCTCATAAACTTGTTCCATTTGAATATTTTGAAAATTTGAATAGAAATATAAGTGGACGCTAATGTGCTACATGTTGTTGAATTATTTTCAAATATACTGCGTATTCCATTACAGACATTGATATTTATCAGAGTAATATTTCTTCAAGTAATACCCCTATGTTTCTCACTATTTTTGATAGTGTCTATCCGAAATAAGGTGAGTTTCTTCATATGAAAACATACTATTTTTGAACCGAATTAAATGACATTTCTTGAAAGAATAACTTTTTTCGGACATCACCTCTATCTACCGCAATCGCCTGAGAATTTCAATTTTAATATCATATTTTTCTCATGACTTAAATATCCGTTAACTCTAAGTAATTGTTCAGGCTTCACAGCTCTGTGATGAATGTCAAATATTGTTTAGGTTCAAACTATTATTTTTGATATTTCAAACGAAAGGCATTTTCAGTATTTGGTTAGGTTAGCTTAGATACGTATTTTCAATAGACACAGATTTAAAAATGGTTTGTCATTTTGAGCTCGATTTTCCTCACAATCAAATTTTCCACTAAAATTCTGTAACGTAATCTAACAAGGAGAAATATCTCAGAAAGGAAACTTACACACGTTATCAGAAATGTTCAAAGTGTCTGCCTTCTTGTCGGATGCACATTTCAATTCGTCCCACAAGATTTCTCCTGCCGTTATTGAGATAGTCCGAAAAAGTTTAATTAAATGCATGTAAAATTATGCAATTAGACGAGCATGTATTTAATTACTACAAAGGAAAGACAATTCCATTTATTCTTGAGATGTTTTTGTTCATCTGTGCATATTTTCTACAGATATAAACAAATGATTTTGCGTTTCAATAGTGCCGATGAGTTAACAAAATGTACATAAAATACCTAATGAATCTTTATTATCTCAACTAGACGTGAATAGATTAGCTTTCAGAATGACCAAGTGCTATTATATTTTGATCTTTAATTCGATAATTTTTCATTTTTCAGTCAATCACCGTTCAATTTGATCATTTTTGATATTTTGTTTTTCAGTTACTTATTCTTTTTGAATCCTCTGATTCATTCTTCTGCATTTTCTAGGGTTTATATTTTCTCAAATTGGTTTTCTACTGAATAAATTTAAATTGATACGTAAGAGACACACTTTTCAATACTAGAGTTTCAAAAATCCATGAATTGTTCAAAGGAACATTTTTCGACATTAATATTTCGAGAGGGATTGTCGATAATTATGTCGTCGGGTCTCATTTCTTCGATAGGCCAATGAATGCGAAAAAGTTGTGCGGTTATTCAGAGAATGACAAAAACTTGTATGTGGAAGCAATAGGATAGAGGCTTACCTTATTATTTAATTGGTGTTCCAAATGTTAACCACCATGTTTTCAGACAATTGTATAGGTTGGGGAGGTAATGTTCAATGGCGCCAAGGTGTCCAGATTTAATTCACATGGACCTTTGATAAAGGGGCGTAAAAAATGAAGTTTACTAAGATAAATTAAATACAAACAATTATATGATTCGATATGTATATCGTAATAATATTCCGTACAACGTTAATATGGTGGAAAGAAATTTTGTGCTTCCAATTGAGATTATGCCCCCATGAATTTTGAATCCTTTACACTCATGAAAGTCATCTTGCTTCAATTGATAGATGAAAAATATTGAGGCTTGAACCTAAAGATAATTTGACATCCTGCTCAGAACACTCTCTATTGTTATATCAACAGATACTCTTACTGATCATGGCAAAAGTTTTAGAGCATAATTGAATATTAAATTTGAGATTTTAAGCCGATGCAATTCAATACAGGGGAGGCCCGAAAAGAAGTTATATATACACTGAATATCGATAGAATCGAAGAAGATTCTGTTAAGTCATATACTGATCTGTAGAAGCTCATTTTATCTCACGTTAGCATCATCAAGCAGGCTGAGAAATATAGGGCATCTCTCCAACTAATTTCCATATAAATCTATGTAATGGCACTTCCTGTATAATCACAAATAATTGTAGGGCATGCAGGAAAGTACCACCTATCTTTTTTTTATATACTTGCATACTTCTCGAATGTATTCACCAAGAACGAAGTTATGGATGGCTGGTATCGGTATGTCTTTGAAACGAAATCAGACATCCATACAGAAGTTTTTTGCGCACGTTTTTTTTGTATTGCTATTTTCTTTTTGTCCCTGAATTAAATTATCTATCTCAAAGTTTGTTTTCATTTAGAGATTTTCGTATTGATGAGCATCTTGAAGGCCTGTAAAATTTGAAGAGTAACTCCCAAATTCTCATCATCAGATCCTGACTTGGTGCTTATGAGACTAACTCATAATTTACTTTTTCTATAAAAATTCAATTTTGAACATCCATAAGATAAGATTCGTACAATTATATAACTTCATCCCATTTTGGAAGTCAGTAAATGAAATTAAAGAATTTTCATGAGCATAGGTTGATTAGATTAGCATTAAAGCATTAAAAGAACAGAAGTTTATCAATCTTTTCCGAAATGTTCCATTGTGAGCACTCATGGCAAATTAACAATGCATATATGAATTCAACGAACACAAAAGTAGAGCGTGAATGTAATTTCGTGTTTTTAATCAATTCAAATTAATTCGTATACTTTTTAAAATGTCAAATATGTTGTTTCGATTGGAAATTATTTCGATTTCGATTTGATCATTCTTCATGTATTTTAGATAAAATGGAAATCGATGCTCGCTGAACAGTATAAATTAAATTACTATTGTGCCTGTATTGAGCATAATTTTATTGTTGGTATTTGTAATTTTGAATGGAATAATGGCACCAGCGTTTGATATAAACGTGTAATTTCAATGTAAACGACCAGATTATCTCGATTTACTTGCAAAGCTTCAATAATATAGGCAATAACTCAAATGGATTTTGTGGACTTGATATAACTGTTTCTTTCTTCAATTCATTCACATATGCTTCAATTAGAATGTAATTAATTATTTAAACCTAAAAAATTCTTATATATTTGTGAAATATAACGACGTAAAATGAAAAATTATTTTCCTTATGCCACAGCGAGAAAATATGCGTTTCTTATTCGAAACTCTTTTACAGTGCCCTAGGGACTTTCTATGAAAGATAAAACGTAGCATTATTATTTCATAGGCCCTTCCTTGCCACACAAATATTAGAATCCAAAAGAAATACATATCTCATTTGCAATTATTAACACTTATTGGATATATATATATATATATATATATATATATATATATATATATATATATATATATATATATATATATATATATATATATATATATATATATATATATATATATATATATATATATATATATATATATATATATATATATATATATATATATTTATATCACAATATTTTTGTTTTCCGTTTCATGAAAAGAGGCTCTCACATCATCGCATGCTCCTTCTGCCAGCGAGGATGAATACTTTTCCTTTCGTTTTATCATTGCCCAAGGATGAATTGATTGATGAATTAAAATAGACTATCCTCATTTCATACAGGAGTGACTCAATAAAATTATTGAATATTATAATTTCAAAATATCATATCTATTCAAATTGAACATCCTGTATTTTATTATTCATGTCAACGCATAAAATATTGTACCATATTTTTGCGGAAGTAACCTTATCTTTATTTCCGACGATTATCGAATTAAAAAAATAAACTAAAATAGTAAGATCAGAGGTTGCAAAAGAAGAGTTTATTAGTGGATATCATTATACTTCACCAGAGAATTGGAGATATTTTAAGGATGTCGTGTACGAAATATGTAATAGATTGGTTTTTGGTGTGATGATTTACTAGGTGTTGAACCATTTTAATAATTGTTCGAAATGTTCCCCGTTTCTTTGTAGACACAACTCAATCCTTCTAAGGAAAGACTGTTGAACTCTCGACAACATTTGCGGATTAACTTACTGCAAGGCGTCGACTATTCTCTGTCTCATATCCAACTGTGTTTTAGATGGAATCTGGTAAACGAAGTCCTTTAGATAACCCCACAAGAAAAACTCTAGTCTATTAAGGTCCGGAGATCTAGCTGGCCATCTAACAGGACCACCACGTCCTATCCATTTGTTTGGAAATACATGATTTAAATGCTCCCTAACCTGATGTTAGTAATGTGCCGGTACTCCATTCTGTTGAAACTACAAATCTTGTCTTTTATGCACTAGTACATCGGCATGTAACATTGGTAGATGATTTTGAAGAAATTCATTTAACCATTGACATGCCCGTCGGAAAAGTGCGGCCCAATTAGATATCCATCTCCTATAGCGGCCCATACATTCAAGGACCAACGATGCTGGTAATCTATTTGTCTCATGAGGTGTAAATTTTCCGTGGCGTAATAATGAATGTTGCGCCTGTTTACCTGTTGCCCATTTTTGTGGAAAGTTTCCTCGTCCGAGAGAAGACCTCTGCTCAATATATTTGGATTTTCCGCTGCCCAATTGTAAAAATTCATTCGATTTACATAGTCTTGACTGTTCAGTTCCTGGTGCTGCTGTGTATGATATGCATGAAATTTATTCACTTTCCAGATTCTCTGGGCGGAACTTTAACTTATATCTGTTAATTGAGAAATCTCTCTTTGGCTTTTATATGTCACTGTCAACAAAACTGATAACTGGCAATCTTCCGCTATAGCAGTTTCTGGTTTTTCATGTTTTTTGTGAGCGATATTACCCGTTTCGATTAATCAAATTTGAAGTTTTTCAAAGCATCTTTCATCAGGATGCCTCTTATCAGGAAACCTTTGTGCATAAACTCTACTCGCCAACATAGAATTTATATCACACTTACCCAGAATAAAAATAATATCAACCGTTTGTTCTTTGGGGAACTTCATGGCATATAAATTGTTGAAGTAGATTCTTACTTTCTAAATACTATACCATTCGAACAGATATAAGATCTACACTCTTGAAGAAATCATTTCTGTTCGAACGGTATTCTACTAAAAAGAAAGAATCTACTTCAGCAATATATTTTGCAGTAAACAGGGTGTCTCAATTTTCTATAAAAAAATCTTGGGTTTTTCTTTTCTGAATGGAAGACCACTTTTTTGTTCAAGATTCAGGAGCGGCCTAAGCTCAACTATAATGTCCTTAAGTAATAAGTTTTTTTGGTGACTAGTTAAGTCACAATATTTCTTTTTCCGTAAAAGTTCATGAAAATAGGCTCTCACATCATCGCATGCTTCTTCGGTCAGAGAGGATGAATACATTTTTCCTTTCGTTTTCTCATTTCGAAAGGATAGCTTCACTGATGAATTGAAGTCATTTTATACAGGTGTATTTAAAATAAATTATTGAATATTGTAATTTTGAAAATATCATATCTTAATTCATTCGAATGGAACATCCTGTATTTTATTATTCATGTCAAGGCATAAAATATAGTGCTATATTTCTCCAGAAGTAACCTCACATTTATCTTCGATCATTTTCGAAATATTCGGTTATCTGTGGAAATTTTTGAAGAAAATTCTACAAACCGTATCAAACTCATCAACATGCATCATTATTTGCACACAAGTTTTTTTTTCTGTGATGATTCAAGTAGTAAGAAATGAAACCTAAACAGAATAATTCCTCCAACGAATGATAAAATCAAGATGATTAAAACGTACTTGAGGTATGTGTTGAAATTTTTTTTATTTGTATTCTGTCAGATGTCCTGATATATCATATTCTTCATTCTACATGGTGAACTTATCAGTGTTATTGAACATTGTTAAAGTGAGGTTTGAACCCTATTTTTTCAATTGACTGCAATGTTCTCCAAAAAAGAAATGGTTGATATGAATATTACTCAGGGTGAATGTGAAAGAAATTATTTGTTGGCAAGTAGAGTTTATGCACAAATGTTTCCTGATAAGAGGCATCCTGATGAAAGGTGCTTTGAAACACTTCTGATTAGATTTATCGAAACGGGTAATATCGCTTACAAAAAACATAAAAACCGAAACCTGCTCCAGCTGAAGACAACCAGTTATAAGTTTTGTTGACAGTGACAGAGGGACCATATAAAAGCCAAAGAGAGATTTCTCAGTTAACAGATATAAGTCAAACATCCGTCAGGAGAATCCTGAAAGTGAATATATTTCATGCATATCGTGTACAGCTATACCAGTACCTGAATAATCAAGACCATGAACATTGAATCAATTATGGCTATTGGGCAAGTGACGAAGTAGAGGAGAATCCATATATGTTTAGCAGAGTTCTTTTCATGGACGAGGCAACTTTCCACAAGAATGGGCCTGTTAACAGGCACAACTTTCATTATTACGCTACGGAAAATCCACATCTCATGAGACAAATAGATTACCAGCATCGTTGGTCTTTGAATGTATGGGCCGCTATAGTAGATGGATATCTAATTGGGTCGCATTTCTTTGACGGGCACCTCAATAGTGAAATTTTTCAGATTTTCAGCAACATCATCTACCAATGTTACTTGCCGATGTACCGGAGCATATAAGACAAAATTTGTGGTTTTACCAGGATGGAGCACTGGCACATCACTCACATCAGGTTAGGGAGCATTTGAATCATGTATTTCCAAACAAATGGATAGGACGTGGTGGTCCTGTTAGATTGCCCGCTAGGGTACCGGACCATACAACTCTAGAGTTTTTCTTGTGAGGTTATATTAAGGGCATCGTTTACCATATTCCTTCCACAAAACAGTTGGATATGAGACAGCGAATTGTCGACACCTTTCAGGCAGTTAATCCGCAAATGTTGTCAAGAGTTCAACGGTCTCTTCTCAGAAGGATTGAGTTGCGTCTACAAGAAAACGGGCAACATTTTGAACACTTATTGAAATAGTTCAACATCTTTTAGATCATCTCACCAAAAACCAATTTATTACGTATTTCGTACACGACTTCATTCAAATATCTCACTTCCTCTAATCTAGTATAATGAAATGTACTAATAAACTCTTCTTTCGCAACCCCTGATTTTATTATTTCAGTTAATTTTTTTACATTTCGAAAATGGTCGAAGATAAAGATGAGGTTACTTCTGCAAAAATATGGCACAATATTTTATGCGTTGCCTTGAATAATAAAATATAGGATGTTCTCTTTGAAAAAATTAAGATATGATATTTTAAAATTCTAATATTCAATAATTTTTTGAGGCATTCTTTCATAAAATGATGTTAGTCTATTTCAATACATCAATGAAGCTATCTTTGGGCAATAAGAAAACGGAAGGAATAAAGTATTCATCTTCTCTGGCCGAAGGAGCATACGATGATATGAGAGCCTATTTCCATGAATTTTTACGGAAAACAAAAATATTGTGATATATATATAGGGTGGTCCAACAAAAACTCAATACCTCGAATTTCCTGTTCTAAAATGTAAATATGGAGAATCGCTCGGATCCATCGATTTCTGATTCGAGGGGGAAAAACAAGTAAATTCTCATGATTGTGAGACGACGTAAGATAGCCACTTCCCTCGATTCGTCTCCTTCAGAAACTCTCTTTTTGTTTCCGTCTAAACCTGTAGCGTCAAATTTAGCAACCAGTTGCTCAACGTAAGCAGCGGATACATAATTTTATCATTGTCACCCTTTCTTCAACGGAATACACCATTTTAATCTTACTACAAATTTACAATCGCTTTGGAACAGTTTCAACGTTCCTGAAAACTCACGACTGACTAACGAGAGAATAAAGTGAATCAAACACAAAGTCTGTCTAATTTTTTCAACAAAAAACTAAGAAATTAATAAAAATATTGCATATCTCGAAGTAAATTCAACATAATCTAGACATACATCGGCGTTTTTTACTGCATGGAAGTGAGTAGTACCCATTTTCAGCACTCAATAAACTAATCACAAAAGTAAATAGTTTTCAGTTTAGCTACTACCATTTCGTTGACGATGTTAATTTTGATGCGAAAATTCAGGGACAGATTTTTAAAATGGGGTATCGCAACACACTTCATCCCTATTGATCTCCTTCGAATCAAAAATCGATATATATATATATATATATATATATATATATATATATATATATATATATATATATATATATATATATATATATATATATATATATATATATATATATATATATATATATATATATATATATATATATATATATATATATATATATATATATATATATATATATATATAAATATAAAATTATATAAAAATATTATAAAAGAAAAAAAATACATTTCTTACATTTCTATATTTATTATGGTAATCTCAGTATAATATATGTTTCCATTTGTATTGCTTATTACGATGAGAGATTAATATGACCAGCAAATCTAATTCGTACTAACCCTGAGTTTATCCTATATCTTACATTTCCTGCAGTGCATGAAAACGACTATCTTTAAGCAGCCATTCTAAAACCGAATTCTGTCAGCTTCATCGGCTGAAATTGGATCCTTTCCTAAACGACATTTGTACGTAAGAAAAATGTTCCCCAACAAGTGAACTAGAACAATTGCATGGCTTCCGTCGCGACGCCGTCGGCAATTCAAATTTAACGATAGATTCAGGGTAATATAATCACTATGCACCACAGACACGTTCCATAACGGCCCTGTCGTTTACTAAAAATTTCCATGTCCTCAAGAATTGATGTGCGGAAATTAATTGTGTGAAGTATTTTTCAATATCCAATGAAACTATTGAGGTGCAAATACCTGAAAAGAATATTCAAACTTGAAATTTGTATTGAATAACCTGAAAACCACATAGCATCCACTGTTTACTCAGTTTAGTAGTCAGACAAACAATTAGCTGAATAAGATGAAAACAGAAGCCTGTTCATAGTTCCATGCATTTTCGAGTATTGAAAATTTATTCGGACTTGCAGAGTATTTTTGCTTACCCATAGAATTATTTACACTTTAAAAACTCTCGTATTCCTGGATGAATCTCTTATTTCTGTATAAATGGTTAATTTCTTGTAACTGCTATGAGTAGCTGAAAACGTATCATTTTCGATAGACTTTCATATGTAATGCTAACGATAGTATAACGAAACCACCCATATTCCTCTTGAGAATAAACAGCAAAGTGATTAACGTATAATCTTATTTCACAATTTATTGGATAATCATAAGCTATATTACACACAAAATTATAAATATAAGCATTCATTGTAAATGCAATTATTCAAATTTTCGTAAATTCTCTCTTTTCAAAAGAATATATGAATATATATATATATATATATATATATATATATATATATATATATATATATATATATATATATATATATATATATATATATATATATATATATATATATATATATATATATATATATATATATATATATATATATATATATATATATATATATATATATATATATATATATATATATATATATATATATATATATTTCTTTTGAAAAGAGAGGATTTACGAAAATTTGAATAATTGTATTTACAATAAATGCTTATATCTATTTTGGTGTGTCAGAAGAAGACAAGTGTGAGCTCAGGAAATGTAACACGGCAACCATACTATCTTGCGTATGACTCAATTAACGAGTTAAAAAACCCGAGGAAAAAATTCGTCTCCCTGTCACTATTGTACTAGCAATATCTTGTCTGTTTATGTTGTGTTAGTGTCGTGTGTACATAAAGAGAACCAAAGATTTTCCTGTTTAGCAGCTTCAGTTCTCATCTTGCACTCCATGATTTCCAGACGAACACAAGGGTGAAAGGAAGGGAGTTTGGGACAGGAATCTGTAACAGTGGAAAAAGTAAACCAGCAGAAAATATTTCAACAATCATACTTGACCCTTATATCTCTAAACCCATTTGAATTTAAGAAAAGATTTCCCAAAAATTAATTCTAGTCCCAAATGAATTTATCACCACAAATGATCCTGTCTAACATATAAAAGGTTTTTTCATCAAAAACGACGCATATTATTTTTTCTATTTAAAGACTTGGTTTCTTATGGAAATTAGTTTTAAGTTTTATTTGAAATGAGAGTAAAATTGATGTCATTAGGTATGCAATACAATATGTTTAAATGTCAGCCGCGTGAGCGCAGGCTAAGCTGTTTACGCTGGGCCGAATTTTGAATAACGCGAGTACACAACAGCCCGGATAGATTTGAATTGCTGTTTTCAAGTTGATCTGTTGCTTTAATTAAGTTACTGACTCATTTGTATAGAACAACGATTAATGTAACCAAAAGATAGAATCTATAGGAGTTAAAACGCACGAACGAGGCGGCCATTAGCAGGGACCGTTGTGGGAGATAAATCGTTTTCCGGACTTGGCATTCAGTTATTCGATTGTATCTTATGGTGTACAGCACGTTGCCTTGTTTTGTTTAAATATACTGAAACCGTGAGGAATATGCGTAGACAAATGAGAGAATTCGGTGAGGGAAAGCTGGTGTTATCGAGAGGCAATTTTTTCGGCGGAGAAGTTTTTTTCTCGAACAGCTGCCAATTTCCTCGGAGTGTTTGGAGCTCTCTCCGCCCGACGACACCCGGTTTGCGTCCGAGCGACGTCCAGAGGTGGTGCTAGGTCCCCTCGAAAAAAGGGGAAGAAAACGCGCCGGGGCCGGATTAGGTGAAAGCGAGCAGAAATTTCGCCGGAAAACAAAAATTCGATACTTTCTAACGAGGATTACGCCGTTTAACCTGTCGAAACATTCGAAGAAACGCTTTTTCTGGTTGACTTCAAAAAACCCTCCATTTTACCTTCCAAAGATGGACCAAATTGGTAGGGGGGGGGTGCTAGCCTTAACGGTCGTATATCGAGCTGCAGCTTCTGGAGGAGAAATGCTACCCGAAAATTTTTCTGTTCTTGTAGCGTAGTCTTATTTCGATGTTCCAAACCATTTCGGATCAATCCAACTCAAAAATTGGTCATTTTCGAGCGACCGCCAAAACGATGAAAACGACGACGGTATCTGCTTTCGCCCCGCAAAACAGGCACTTTAGAGCTCTTCAGAAACGTATTTCCAGATCGGATTATGGGTGAAATCCCCCGTTGAAATATATTTCGATATTTTCCCTATTACAAATTGTATGCATTTCTTTCCTAATTCTTAGTTTCAATCGATGAATTAAAGTTCAAATATATCTCTTCCAGATACCGATCTCGGTTCAAAGTTACCCCCATCACTTAGTTTCGCCAGACTTCCACGTCAAGATATTGACGAGATCTACAATAGTCAAGCTGTCAAGAGAGCGGTTTTTCTTTCATTCGTCCTACTAATATGTGTTTATTGGGAGGTATGATTCGAGTGTCAAAAGATTCGAACATATCTCGGCAATAGATTCTTGGAAGGAATCGTCATTTTACGACCTAAAATTCGATGTTGGGACCACTTTTGGGACCTAGATTATCTAGAAAAAATCGTAAACAGGAAGGCCGATCAAACTTTCGCTCGCTTGTCCCTTACTTGAATCGTGTCCAGCCGAACTCTGTCGAAATGTAGCTTAGCGAGTATCTATAATATAGTGCTCTCTTCTGTCTAATATTACAATATGATCTGGGTTTTTGTCATTTAATATTCTCGAAGTAATGTTTCGAAGGAAAATGAACCTAATTTATTGTCCTTTTGTCCGTTTTAATGTATGTTCCTTTACAGCGTATTGAATCAATAGTTTTTATGATTTATATACTTCACATTTAAAATTTGAGGTTATTTTAGATGATTTTTAATTCTGATGCCCTGAAATACTAAATTTATAATGAGAAGGATTCTTTATGCAATCAATCAAGACTCTCTCAGAAAATAATGGGACATAAGACGCTATTAACAGGTGACAGGTTTTTTGTCTATATTCCTTCTGATGGGAACTTCATTCTGTTTTAGTAAATATGTTTATATTAGAATATTGAAAATTATTCACTACATGCCGTGAATCTTTTATCTATCTGTTCTTATATATTGCAAAATAAGATACATATAAATTCATAATCATGTGTGTTATTATTTCTGAATTCAAATGAAGCAACATAATCTGAAACTCTTTCTTAGGGTTCCTAGAATATTGAACTTGTAAGAATTATAATTCTGTATGAATTGAATCGAGAATATCTTCAAGAAAGAATGAGATATATTTCAAGTCGCTATTGATAGGTAATAGGCTTTACTAAAAATCTTTCTCTTTCAAAGAAATTTAATTTGTTTACGAAAAAATATTGAGTGTGTTATGAATGTCAACAACTTTGTATCTTTTATATATCTGTTGCTCCAACTGATACAGATATAAAAATTCATGATGGTAAAATTACCAGAGTACGAGGGTATTGAAATGATTCAAAACTAGGCTAAATCTGACCTGTTCAAGAAATGAATGCATATTATTATTTCTGAATTAAAATAAAAACAATATAACAAAATATACTTCAGGGTGCTATCGATTGGTAATAGGCTCTGTCTGCTGTGTATATTTCTACTGAAAGGAAATTCACTCAGAGATTTGGTATGATATGAATATTGAAACTAATTCACAACATACCATGTATTCATTATGTATGTGTTGTTATAACTGTTATATGATACAAAAATTCATAATCATGAAATAAATAAATAAATAAGATACGAGGAGTAGTCAAATGACTCGAAACTGAGGTTGAAATTACCTGTTCAAGAATTCAATGTGTGTTATTATTTCTGAATAGAAATAAAACTAAAACTGATGTGAAATCTCACAAGACTCTGCTGACAGGTAGTAGGCTTTTCGGTATATATATATATATATATATTCATCCTAAAGAGCAATTCAATATTATACAAGAATTCAAAGTTATTCACAAAATGCCATATATCCACCATCTACCTGTTGTCATTACTGTTCTTAGATACATAAATTTCCAGATTATCAACTTTGTAATGTACCAGGAGAGTTTAAATAGTTTCGAACTAGCTAAATTTTAATGTTTTGGAAGTAGACGAGTTCCGATGAAACAAGAGAGTCAGGACCAACAGTGAATAAAATATCTTGTACTAGATATGTGGCTAATCTGATCTGTGTTTATTTTATTATTTCCTTTTCAGTTCATCCAAGAGAAAGCATGCTTTTCAAATATTCAATTTCGAATTTAAATGGGAATATAATATGTTTGAGGAAGATCATGTATATTCGAGTAATCTAAATTGAAAAACAAAATGTAGAACAATATGTTATGCTTCGAATAATCAAGACACATATATACAGTGGAAGTAGGCCTGATTGAAGTGAAGAATAGTATTTTGTTTCATTCTGTAAGTTATCATAAGCCAGTAGAAACTTTGAATGATTGATATTACTGTAAGTTAAATTAAATTCAGTAATATTTTGGGTTTTCTTTGTTGAATACTTATCGGGATGAATTCAGAAAATATAAGGATAATTGAAAAATGATTGAATTTTTTGCTTCAAGCCTATAATATTATGTTTCTATCAAATATTTTTATATTCAACTTCACAGTTTTGACCTCTTAGAAAAGAGATTGCTTCAGATTTGTTACCAAATTGTTACTTATAGAAACGTTGAGTTGTACTGAATCTTTTGTATTGCGAAAGATATATATTTCACATTATATCAATATCAATGTTTATAACTTATACATAGTCACTTTTTTCAAAAGATGTGAAGATGTGACGAAATCTTGATATTAAATATATTGTTAGTTTAAATTATATCGTGAAATGTCATGTACGAGGTTAATCCCCGTCTTCTATGTGTCGTTATGTCATTGAAATTAAATTTATGTTTAGAATGATAATAATCTTAAAAAATTTCCACTCTTTTTGAAACTGATGTTCAGTTCAAGTATTATGAAATGTTATAATACTCTTGGTATATTTCGATTGAAATCTCACTTTTCTTGAAATAAATATATGAATAGCTTTCTTGAATATCTTCGAATCCAAATATGAATGAGATTGAGCTTTTAAGTATACAAAGGATAAGGTTATTGCACAAACTTTCGAAAACATCTCAAGAAACCCATTAATTCTGAAAGAATTTCAGCGACAGGTGCAATAAGAGAATTGAAATTTGATGAAGCAGCTGACGCAACTGTCAAAATCACATTCGGAAATAACTTGACCGTAATCAGTTTGTTCAGTTTCAATTAGTTTTAATGGAGTTAACATAGACATTTGAAAATGAAATGGCGTAAACTCCACAAAGTACAGAAAATTTCAAGAAGTTTTGGAAAAATTGAGTTATGGAGTGAATTGAGGATCTTGAATCGATAATGACCATAAGAAATTATCAGGAATGTCAGAGATTTATGTTCTTAGTAATTCGTTGAAATAGATTCTTTCATCTTGCGGTTTTTAACCTTCTTTCGCTGCTTACTTCGGGGAAAATCAACATTCGTGATTCTTGAATTAATACACTCAAGTACGGGGGTTGCAAAAAAAATTTACCACTAGGTTCTTATTCGAATTTTCTTTAAATTTGAATATAATTTTTCTTTCTCGGATATTTGTACTACATATTTCAGTGATTTGACGGCTGACAACTGGCAGACTATTTTTTGTCTGGCGATCTTGAAAAACTTTTTCTCATGTTCGAAGAGTAATATGAGTGGTTTTGAATTATTATTTGTGTTCTATATAATTGAATTTCTTTGCTTGAAGTTAGATTAAATGATATGATTCTCCGAATATATACTTGAATTTGTAAGGTAAATGAGCGGGAATCCATAAAATAATACTCGAATGTGTCTAAACACAAAAATTTACGAGGTAATATATGGGGGTTCAATTTAACAAACATCAATCTAGTATGAATGACAGCGAATATAATGAGGCATTCAGTCTAGATAGAGATGGATATGAAAGAGGGTTCGGTATATTAGGCGTTTAGTATATAAGGCGTATAATATATTATGCGTTTGGTATATTAGGTGTCTAGTATATAAAACGTTGGATAAATAACACGCTATGATGGCCCCGAAGTGATCTCTGGCGATGGATAATTATCCATGATCCTTCGCGGTCAATGCGTCATCTCCATTGAAAAATCCGAAATATACATAGTGTGAAAAATAGTGACCACAATAATAGTTAAAATGGCTTCAACTTTCATTTTATCTCTTGCTAATTAATTGATTTGATTCATCAATAATATTTGTCATAAATATGACGTAATCAATATCCTTTTTATTAAACAATATACCTACATCGTGTACGCCGTTAAAAGGCTCTTGCTTCACTCTATAGGCACCAATTTTCATGTACCTCTCTACCGTGAAGATACAATTTGGCGACCATTAGATTGTAAAATTTCTTCCCAATGTGAACGACATACTCTTAGGAACACAACAAAGACAGTTCTAATTCAGAATGAGATTATCGCAACAGATTTATTGCCAACATTGATAAATAAAATTCTAGTCGGTTTTGACGAACGGTTAAGCTCGAGGTAATGAAATTTCATCTAAATAGACCTCAAATCACCTGCCATTCTGTGAAAAAGACGGTATTAAAATTATGATCTATTTACGAGGGACTTCATATATTCAATAAAATCCATTCAACAATAATTTAGCAATACATAATTTGAAAAATTTCGAAAAATTATGATGAACTTAATTATGTTCAAAACTTAACTACAAATACACGTCCCAAGGTGAGAGGCACTATCCAGCGTCTTATGGGTTCTTGATGAGAATTTATACAGTGTGAGTTATTAACTTGCACCTGTAGCAGCAAAAAGTAATATACCTTTGGAAGAAATTCGACAAGAGGACAGAATGCAGCCCTACAAATACAACTTTGATCAAGAATTGAATTCGAATGATTTCGGTTGAAGCTATAAAATGTTTAAAATGCAACTTCTACCTCCACTGTTAACTATACGGACGAAAAATTACAGATATTGGTTCGAAGAAAGTACGACGCAATTAAACCATAATCAGAAACCGAAATATATGGGCTGCCACACTAAAAGAAAGATGATCGATCCATTATTCCTTGAAGAGTCTGAAAGGTGAAACCTATTTGAATTCTTTCGGATTTCTTCCCTCTCTCCTCTTCAGAATAGACCCGATATGTCCAGTCTGAAACTTCGATTTTATCAAGATTTAGCTTCGATCTATTGCAAGAGATATTCTAAATTACTACGGTTCGATGTATCCAAGAAAAAGAATTGGCTAACGGTGTATCATTGAATGGCAACCGCGGCTCACTTGCGTCCGGTGGTTATAAAAGGACCCACTCGCGTCCAGTAATAATTTATGTAGGTTAACAAGCTTTCAAGAATGACATCCACTTTCATAAATCATATACACTATTGTCAATTTGAAATAGAAGCACATATGTTATCTTTCACAAAGACATATCAGATATTTCACTAAGGTATTGGCATAAGTTTTTCGTTCTAATGAATTCAATTCTACTTAATCTATTATCTGAATATAAAATCAATTCCTCTTCTTTTCCTTTCTTTTTCCTGCTCGTTTGCCCTTTACTACGCAATGGAATACAGCACTGAATTTTAAAATCTAATTTAACCTAACTTGACGTATCATTTATGGTAGACTCTCATATGTAATTCGAACATAAGTATGATGACATCATCTTTATATCTCTCGTGAATAAACAGCAACTTGGTTAACGAATAAACTCAATTATTGAATTGGAAATCGCCCAGCCATGCTATTCCCGATTGATGAAATACTGATTTGTGGATAGAATCAATTCTAGGTGCCAAATAAATTCATCATCCCAAATGATCCTGTAACATATGAAAGGTTTTTCATCGAGAACGACGCATATTATTTTTCCACTTCATTTTTGGGTTAGTTTTGAAAATTAATTTTATTTGGAATTAAACTACAATTGATGCCATGAGATATGCAATATCTAACCTAAAAGGACTTTGACTTTGCAATCTTACCTAACCTAAGCCTCAGGCGAATGTCTTTTGCTATTTATAAAACGGGTCTTACCTGAGTTTCTGTTGCAATCTTTCCATAATAATGTTGTTAACAAGTTAGTATTAATCAATTAATCAATTTATCTACCTGCACAGGGTAGGACGCAAAGGGCCTCAATATTTCAAGAACCGGGATGCAACTGTGACATATTTATGACCACCGGATACAAATGACCACAAGTATGTTTGATTGCATCAAAAGATATAGAAATATCAATAATCATAATAACTGAATACAAAATATATCATCAGTTATTATATAAAACGCTCATGAAGAACAAATTTCTATGCTTCTCAATTAATTTGAGGGCGATCTAGATTTCGAGCATACACATCATTTCTTTTCATTATTGATCGTATAGTATCATTCAACTATTATACGACGACCGAATCGTTAAAATAGTACTGCACTTGAGATATGTTTGATATCAAAGATATTAGTCAAAAACTGATGCAATAACTTACTCATAATTACTAAAGTACTATAAATTGCAATTTCTATTTCGCGTTGTATTGGCTCATATAAAAACAAAAATCGAAAAATTGATATGATTTTCGAATGTATTTCTTCAAGATGATTCTTATTAAATTTTTGGTCTATCTAAACAGCAGTTGCCTTTAGTTTAATTCATGAAACACTATCATGAAATAAAATAAAGTATATGAATCAACCTTTCGAAAGGCATCATTAATATTTATTAAAAAATTCTACTCTTCTACCTTCCTTAGGCGATTACACCTACTATTCCTATACGAAATTCGAAATAAATCGATTTGGCCATTTCCTCTGAAAATATTAAAGTGTTAAATTCCGCACAGAAGTACATAGATACATAATATAACTAAGAGTAACGATAAGAATTTTTCTGATAGAAAAGGATGGGTAATTAGAAATGAAAGCAACGCCAACTAGTCGATCAATCACACCATAATGACGGTGAATGCAGAAATGGGCGGGCGTTACTGCTACCCATGACCGTAAGACGTGAAGACGTTATCGTGTTTTTTGCATAAACTAATTTTACGGCCAGATATGAGCGCCGTCTTGCCAGGACAAATGATGGGTCCGCTAACTACCAGTCGGGCCAATTTACGGGGCCGTTTGCATCAGCAATGTAGATGAGGTGACATCGGGACGCGCCTGGTCATGGGTAATATCGGTTCCAGCCAGGGAGGGACTAGAATGGAAAAATGAGTTCATACGTAGCTGCTTCATCGAAAAATGCTTGTCGTTTTATCATATTTATACATGCAATACTAGAAGATAGGAATAATTGAGTATACACTATGAGAATAAATATTGCCTCCAACGAAATTGAGGTAAGAATAGATAAATAACGCGTATCTTATCCCCTCTTCTTCAATTTGTGGAAAAAATAGATGGCACGTGATATTTCCGTCAATAATAATATGGATCTTGTCGGTGCTTTTATATCATCATTATTCTTCTACCTTTTCAAGAGTAAAGGATACATATACACTAATAAAATTAAATTTACGAAAAAAAAGGGATTTAAAGTAGAATTACGTTTCACTGTAGTTCGAAGATGCGAGAGATAAATGTCGCGGATCCTGTTACGGTTGCTTTTAAGAGGTCCACAGCATCATCTAGAACTGAAGAATAATACTGGTATGTTGCATCTGCAAAGCGTTTTCCAGCAATGTGAAGTATATTTGCGAGATTTAATTAAAGAATCTTTGAAAAAGATTCGATTATTCATCAATGATACTCCCAGCTTTGTTTACGAAATTAATACACAATTTTAGAAATTTTAAATTCTCATACTACAACCGAATGGAAAATCCTGAATACACTGCTATTTCATAGTTTTGATTTCTTACTTCTGGTGGCAGCCTGAATAACTGCCTTTCCTATGTAAGAAGTGTGACAATATTGCCAATAATCTTCTAATTAAGTATTGCATTTCGACTTCAGTGAAATTTATCCATTTTGTATGCAACGGTTAAGATTCAATAGAAATATGCATATATCATTATTTGATGAGTTAATTGTATCGTAATAGCGTTTAGTATCTTGTCTGTTTATTGCTAGATGAATATTTTCAAGCGACATACATGGTCGATCACGATGACGTGGTGTTGTATTTACTGTAAACAAAAATCTGCAATTGCCAGGTTAAAGTACACGAAATCAAATATTTTTTCGCCTGAATTTAAAGCATGAGTTTTAACATAGTAAATTTGTTTTTGTTCTCAATTAAGGAGTTGGAGATCACGCGTGATCTTCGGATGGTCGAATGTAATGAATGTCTAGGGCGGAGCCCCACAGTATGCAAGACTAGATGTCACCTATGCTTTGTATAAAATCATGAGCTGTGATTACGTGAAGTTAGCCCTGAGAAGAAAACTGAGTTAAGCAGAAGCTGATTTGGCAATGGCTGATGCATGCCAACAAGCTCCGATATTAACAGTGATGCCGAGTGGATGCATGTTGTTTTCTGAGGAAATTCTATGTCCTGTCATGTTTAAAGAAGGTTCTCCAGCAGTGAATTTTCTGGAGAATGTTGTTGATTACATCTTATTCGGGTTCATATTGACCAATTGTAACCACCCCACCGTGATATCTTCCCCAAGTCTGAATTCAGTGACACGTTCTGTTGATTTATTAGTTGGTCTGACTCCTAAAATAATTATGGGACGCTGACAAGAAACAGAGAAAATTCTCCAGAAAATCTTTCCACGTTGGTACTGGGTTCGCTACTCAAGTTGACATAAAATTCACAACTTTATTGTATAATCAAGAATCAACCAACACATCGACTTTTCATTTCAGAATTCTTCGGTTACTGAATCTTTGGAATTCATTTCACCGAAGAGCAGAATACTTTTTTGTCAAATATAACTAGGTTCGTCTGAATTTGGTGTGTAGGCAAAATCCTACTCATTTTGAACACCTGCAAACATTTCATAGGATGCTAATGTTGAAACCTCACTTAGACTATACAGCATATAACGACTATTTTCACAGGAATAATCAACTGTGCAACATTACACATCTGAAACTTGCACACAAGTACGGACTACAGAATACCTTCAAGCCATATTACAAGTATCGACCGGCGCCCGTATTGGAAAATGACTCTATCAGATTAAACTATGGTAGATCTGTTATCACTAACAGAATGGTGACGACTAATAAGCCGAACATAGTGGTGCATTATAAGAGAGCAAGAACAGAAATGCTGGTGGATGTCGCCATACCGAATGATAACAACGTGCTGAACAAGTTCCAAGAGAAAAAGTCCAAATATACAGACCTTGCTGTTGAGATCAAGTAGACGAGATACCCATACGTCGTGGAATATTTCAAGGAGAATCTTTGAGTCCACTATGGTTCTGGTTGGCTATGAACCCATTGTCTTCAATGCTCAGTAGAACCGGATACGGATTTAGGATAAAAGCAGAATTACACAATCTCCCACCTGCTGTTTATGGATGACATCAAATTATATGCTTCGAACAAGAATCAATTGGATGATCTGCTGAAAACTGTCAGTAAGTTCTCGGCAGATGTTCATATGAAAGTCGGGATTGAAAAATGTAAGACTCTGAGCATTCAGGGAGGGAAAGTCATAGTTGTTTAAACACATCTTCCAAATGATGATATTGTACAAATATCTGGGATATCAACAGATTGCTAAAACAAAAACAGTCAAAGGAATAGATTCGTTCAGAGTAAACTCAGCGTCTGAAGACTATTTTGAAGTCAATGTTGAACTCAGGGAATCTAGTCAAAGCAATTAACACCTACGCCATTGCAGTGTTGCTCTGCTAATTTGGAATAATCAGATGGACTAAGACAGAACTGGATGATATTCAAAGGCATGCGCGAACGATGCTGACAAAGTACAACAATCACAATCCAAAATCGTCTGGAAAAACTTTGATGCGGAAAGAAGGAGGAAGCGTATCGATGGATGTTGTGAACTTACATACCGAAAAAATAAAAAATCTCAGGGAATTTTTTTCTGCAAAATCTCGCACTTCTGACCTCCGTAGAGGGGTATCATTAGCTGTGAGGGGATAAACACCTTTGAAACTTGCTTGGAATTGAGTGAAAGACAATACCATGAGATTAATCAACCACACATCGACAAAGAAGCTTTCAACAAATGGTTGATGAAAGGAAAACTATTCGTGCAAATAAAAGGATTCCTTATGGCCATTCAAGAACAAGTCATCGCTACAAACAACTACAAAAAATTCATTATTATGGACGGAGCAATACAAACAGATAAGTACAGGAAATGCCATATAAGATCAGAGACTCTACAGCATATTACGCCGGCTTCGAACAACTGACCAGTACAGACTATATTCACAGGCATAATTAAGTGTTCAACACAATCCATCAGAATCTTGAACACAAGTACGGACTTCTAAATGCCGTATTGCTATGTTACAAGTATCACACGGATCCCTTCTTGGAAAATGACTCTATCTGATCATACTATGATAGGTGTGTTATCACTGACAGAATGGTGACGAATAATAAGCCGAACATAGTGGTGCATTATAAGAGAGCAAGAACAAAAATGCTACTGGATGTCGCCATAGCGAATAATAACAACGTGCTGAGCAAGTTCCAGGAGAAAAAGTCCAAATGCACAGACCTCGCTGAGATTAAGCGGATGTGGCGTTCTTTTTATCATTTATTCGACTTAGTTAATATACAAAAGTTTGCATGATAGCCTAGAAAAATTAGGATTGCATACAAATACCTATATAAAAATGCAAAAAGCTGTAATTCTTAATACATATAGGATAGTGAGAAAAGGTAAATTATATGCAGCTAACATCTGAGATAGTGCACAAGTCCACGATACTTATATTATTAATTTTCTCCTGCCAGGCACTTTTCTCTGAGTACCAGGAACAACAGTTCTGACAATTTGTATTTTGTGTGATTTATTGTGTCCATTTATATTCTGTAGGACATAAAATTTGATAACATTGAATCTTCTAGATACCCATTCCAAATACGTGTTCTATTATCACCAATATGGATAGATATTTTCTTCTTTCATTTATATCAATTTATTCACAATATTTATAACTGTTGTGACTCAGTTAAATATAAATTTAGAGGCTTTCCGGAACTTAATATTTTGGTTGATCCACAATACCATTCAACTTGGTGTTGTTTGTTGAGGAAATTTTGAAAAATTCAGATGGCGATTTCAAGTCATTCAATATCTTCACCCGGAGTTTTCACAACTCCTGGCTCATAAATAAGTCGGAAATCCATTATGACTAAATTTTCAATGATATCATAACTGACGCGTAACATGAGTTTTTCATTATAAATATTTACCACTTCAAATACATAAAATCTAAACATAGGAATATCATAATTTTCGGAATATAATATGATTAGAAATGTTTAATTTGTTTTTTACTCTACGTTAGATCTGACTTCAGTTTGTGTCATATATGGGACATCATGCGTAAACACTAGACGGCTTAGGAGGAAAAAGTGTTGATTTGATGGGCAACGTCATAATCTTTCATTCAGATACTGTAATAATCAAAACAAATAATGTTCCTTAATCGTTCATGTGTATTTTCTTCATAAGGCAGGTGGTAGTGCATTTCCTATTACCTTCTAGAGGGCGCCCATGAAACTTTGATCGGAAAATTATTGGCTCAAGTCTTAGTTTTGAATATAATTCTATTGGAATCGAATATGACCTAATCAGCGACAAAAGTGATGGTTATGTAAACAAGATTTCAGATGAAGACTTGACCTGACCAAGAATATACCGAGAACTGACTTGAATTAAATTATGAAACAACACTTTATATATAAAATATATATAGGAGTGCACTCATTTTTCTCTGTTATTGGGATTTGAAGAATCAACGAAAATTTATTGAGTTATTAATTTCTTTTTTTTTGGTGTAAACTTGAGGTCGATATGAACCTCGTTCAGAAATTGCAGTTATGTATCAATAAGCTTGTTTGAGCCTACCAAAATATCAACTACATACGTATGATACATCATCATACAGATCCCATGTAAAACATTTCAGTTGGTATTCAATGATGAGAAAACTAACACAAACTGAAGGAGTGCCGTTGTTGATGATTATTGGTTATGGATACAAATTTCTCCAAATATGCATGCATTTTCATTGCAACATACTTTCGTAGAATAAGATCTGTATCTATTGACTGAATGACCTTTCAAAAGTTCAATGAAATAAGTAGTATTGAAAAATCTACTGTTATTAACAAGAAGAATGATAACATTCAGAGACTGGCCTTAAATAAAATGCCAGCGAGATATCTGTAGGGAATTATCCATCCATATAAGGTACCTTCAGTTAGAACAAGAGATAAATAAGCAGAAAATTAACATAATAATTGAATTTGATCAGAAATTGTGGCTTCGTTAATAGTACTGGATTCTATGATGATGATTCATTCTACCAAATATATTTCTCAATGAACAGGTCTGTCATTACTGAGCTAATGAAAACTGGCGCTAGATGGAAAAAAAACATTCAAAACTTGAAGGTATGAGCGAGAATAAAATTTAAACCATACAAACTTTGACAGGGTGAAGTTCAATTTTCGAAACTTTGTTGAATTTTGAACCAGATTAATTTTTCATCAATTTTGGGTGATATTTAGTGTCTATATGATGGCGTTTCTCCACATTATGCAGTTAACATGTGTCAATACCTGAAGGGATGAATGAACTAATAGGGCGATTGCCCAATTCGAGTCTTAGTAGACTTACTCTTTTTGGAATTTGTTCACGATCGCACCTCAATTCCTAGAATGTTTGGAGGATCGGATTTAGATGGTCGTATCGGAATTTTCGCAGGGTAATATTCGAAAGTCGTTATGGTTTTTCATCGATAGACGGATATATTTGCAGGCTGGAAATCTCCAATGTAAACGTATACTATACATATACTTGCGTGTTTGATTGACGTGTGTTATGAAATATTAGTTTTCAGTAATAATTTTTGGTCAAATTTTACCCCATTTGATTTTGAAAGAATTTTGAACCGTACATTAGCCGAGCTTCATATATGCTAAAACGATATTTCTTCGAAACTATCTCAAAGCATGTAATAGTTGTGAAAACAATTCGCTAACTTATAATGATATGAAGAAGACTGTTTTATTCCACATACCTATTGAATTTAACTTATCCATGTCTATCGGAATATTCGTCGAATCTTCATCCTGATTTAAGGTTGGTTTGAAAATCAATCTGGTGTTAATGTTCATGAACAAATTGTAAGATCAATTAGGATCAGATTGAAAGAACAAGTAGTTTTTTAAGATATAGTCTGAGAGATTAAGATCATAAAATAGATTTCAAGAGGATGAATGCACTGAATTCAAAAAAGCTTTTATGTAAGTAAATATGCAAATAGAGCAATTTTCGCATGCAGAATTATTCTCGGTTATTCCACTTTTTGAAATCCGTGACTTATAATCCGTGACTTCTTTCAGTTACTTCCAATATTCAAGTGGATTTCAGAATATTCCATTAATTTTGTTCGTCTGAGAGCTGTTAATTCCTACGTATAATTTCATTTTCCGTGGCTGCTGCGAAACTGAATTTTCTAGCAAAGTGTAAAGATATTAGTATAAAGGACATATAGAATTTCATAACAAATATTTTCGTTAAATACGTCAGGAATAAGTTTTGTTTGTGTTACGTTAACATATTAGAATTGTATTACTTTTCTTTCTCGGAGACGCCTTAATATGTGACGTAACATAATTTATTTTCATATTCAGTATCTAATTTAGGTTGCTAAGTAGTCAAATATTGCATTACACAAGTAAAGGAGGAACTACCAAAAATACAATGCTTGAGATATTCATCTCTAAATGTTATTGAAATGAAAAAATTCCTATTTATTACAAATCTTAATGTCATATTTCAAGAAATGAAATAAATTCTTAGTCAACAAAATCGCAATATACACCTGTTGAAGCCGCATGTTTTGATTCTCGGAATCAAAATCAATCGAGTATACCTCGTAATCATAGAAACATAAAGTTAGGCGAGAAACAAATTCATATAGCACTATCGATATAGGAAAGAATCTGAAACTGTCATTTTGTAGTTTATCATAAAACAATAAATTTCTTGCCATAATGAACTTATTTGCCATTCCTTGGGAATGCGTGGAGTTTCTAGGTGACGGGATAGTCAGGTTTGAAATTCCGTAGTCTGTAAAACAATCAAATATTTAACACACTCCAGTAGAAAAATACGGTTGTTTATGTAGCGTTTTGCTAAATATTTCGACGCTCGCAAGGGATTCGAATGCTTTGAGGTATTTTTCGTTACTTTGTATAATACAATCATTCATAGCAAGAACTAATGTCTAATGTCCCTTAAAAAAGGAAACCTACGAAAATTCTGTAGTTATATCACGAAGAAAAAAATAAGGACAGTGAACTTATTCGAATATCGCACAAGTGCGGCTTAGACGTCAATAGTATAGAAAGCGCGATATCATGGACATATGCCATCCATTTCTCGATTATGTAGGTAAATGGTGGTTGTCCGTGACCTTGTTTTATCTTTTGTGACGAAGTTTGTTTAGGTTAGTTACATAAGATTATGTTAGTTTTAAAAGAATCGAAGCTAACCTAGACGAAGCTAGTTTTTTTGAAAAGTTCAATTCGAAGCTAGCTTGTCTTAGATGTTTTTGAAATGAATAAAGCGAGTTCATACGCCAGTGAGAATTGAACCTACAACTGGATGAACTTCAACTTAGATGATAAGTAAATTAACAACTAGACCATGCTAGCATATATTAGTTCAGTGGATAAGTTGGGTATATGATCGAAAGGCTTCGTATCGTGAGCGTTTGAACTTAAAGGTCTAATATTTGAGATTATATAGTACAATACACTAGATGTAGACAATGAGTATTGTAATATGTGTGACTTTAATTCGATCGAATTTATCAGTACAAGAAGAAAGATCTATAAAATGATGATGAGATGAGAAAAATAAAACACGATATGTACATATTTATGTTACTTTATTTATTATACATAAAGAATAATTCATCAATTTTTTGCTTTTTGTTTATATTTTTAATATATCTGTTGAGGTTCGCAGGAGTATATTGCACTTAACCGTTGAATTCTTCTTTAGATTTGGTAGTAAAAAGATTAGAGTTTGATTTTAGGATTTATTAAGGTATATATTGCTCATATGAAGACAAATTTATGAAATGGTTGAAACTGTACACGTCTTGCTTGATCGAAGACTGGTTTGGTTTACTTTACAAAATGTGTTTTAGGTTTCTTAAGTTATGGGAAAACCAAGATCAGGTATACAGATCTGACCTATTGTTACGTTTAAGGGATTAGAAACATATAAAACATTCATTTGCTGGTGTTTCCACCATAACATACATAAAACAGAAAAGTTTCTGCCAGATGGTGGGGCAGGCAAACGAGATACTGAATCCTGAACATGCAATAATGAACGTATAGAATTTGAAGTGAACTTTTTTATATTAGAGCTATAGAACCCTTCAAGGCTTATAAAGCTTAACTTTGATAAGTACAGTTATACATTACATTTTATCCTATGATTATAGAGACAATTTCAAAAATACATGTATCCACAAGTGTATATTACACTTATCTAAGGAATTAAAGACAATTTTCGTACCTACGATAAACACTTGAAGTCCAAAGGTAAAAACAGCCCTACGTCTAACAATTTTCTGATAACATTGTTCCTTTCATTATAGTGAAGTGAACATTGGAACACTTTATGATTCCAAGTTTGAAACTCGTTTCCACAATAATACACTGTCTATGACATTTTTCAAAAATAAAGATTTATTCAAATTAATTTGTCCCGAACGGCATCGGTTTTTCACGACAATTAAACCCCTTTCTAGGTTCTTCCTAAAAAACCATGGATTTTTTTCAACTTCAAAAACATGATTGAAATAAAATTTTCCTCCATTTCCCGTTCTGAATTTAAATATTGAATTGGATGTTTCTACATATTCAGTATGCCTAAGACTTTCTCTCAGATCTTGATGGGGAATGAGGTATTGTATGTCGTTGCTGGGTAGTTCAATTACTTTTATTGCAAGTTGATCCACTTTCTCGTTTCCACTTATTCCCTTGTATGATGGAATCAATACGAACTCTATTTTTGTTTAAAAAACATTGTTTTCAGAATGCCTAAAGAGCTCTTCTTCAATTTTCAAAATGTAGCAATTAACATTAGAATTGAACCGAAAATTTTGCAGACTTTCCAACACATTGAGGGAATCAGGGAAAACGAAAAAGCTCTTTGATTTATTTTGTGTAGCAATTTCATAAGCATCTAGAATAGCGATGTATTCTGCGGTGAAAATTGAGGTATACGAAGGAAGACTTCTACTCCTACTAATATCCAATTCAGGACAGATACAAGCCGTACCAACTGATCTGGAATTTTTTACTTTACTACCATCTGTGTAGATATGCCTGTGATACAAACCTGAAAACTTGTGTGTATATAAATTATTTATTTTGACTTCTTCTATAAGACTCTTTCCAACCTTGGTGTCAATGATAACTGGATTGATTAAGGCTCGGTAATCGAAGTTGAATATGTTACAACCGTTTTGACGTAAAACCTGATTTTCATAACACATTATGTGTTTGATACAAGATTGAAGAATATTTTCTCTTCTTACATGTTGTCTTATTATTACCGAAAAAGAATTTTAGTTTGAAAATTTGTATTAAATAAGTAGTAGTAATATCTAAATATTTGAATTGTGGAGGCCGTTACTTGATGTAGATCCATGATATAAATGAGATAAAAACACAAGGTTTAACTTTGATCTATACTTTATTTGAAAAAATTCGACGACGTTTCGAATGAACAGCAGATTTGAATTAAGAATGAAAAACTTAACTTGTTCAATTAGTTTTATTACCTTCATACTAACAAGTTGGATGGCTCGGTGGATTTTCCTGTTATTCATCCAACTTGTTCTACGATTTGTTTATAATAATAAAAACTAATTGAACATTCTATTTTTCATTCTTGTAATTCAAATCTGCTGTTCAGCGAAACGTCGTCGAATTTTTTCAAATAAAGTGTAGATCAAAGTTAAACCTTGTGTTTTTATCTCATTTATATCTAAATATATGTACATGATTCGCAACAATTTCATATGTTTGATATTTTCGGTAATATATTCAGATTGGAAGTGGTCCATCCATTTCTATTTTTAAATTAGACCAATGTTCGTTACATGGTAATACTTTTCCAATTCCTTATGCGACTATTCATGTATAATGTTCGATTACTTTTTTATTGCCCTCTTGAACTATTACTAATATCAATCTAATTTCGCTGAAGCTTTGTTTTCTGAAAAGAAAAAAAATCGTAGACACATATAAAGATATACTTTTCAAGATAAAATAGGAAAGAATGGGATTGATAATGTTTTTTTTTCTTTAATTTTGTTGAAGCTCTGTTTTTCTGAAGAGAAAAATAAGTACCTTCTCCTTTTCGGCTGCTTTGCTGGACTCAATCTAACAAAGATTCATAACATTTCAAATGAATCATATCCTAATATTTTTGGATAGCGTTTTTTGATGGATACATCACAAAAGCAAAATATTCTATTACAAGTGGTACACCATCTGGAACCCATGCTCACTGTTGATTATATCTTGTTGAAAGGTCTCGTGCTCTTCATGTTAGCAAATCTCTTCTTAGAAATAATGACAAACACATCTTCTTTGAGTTTGATTCTATCGTGGTAGAAATGTACTGATCAAAGTGAAGAGTTAACGTTGCATTTGTAACAGCACACATATGCAATCCAGTTGAACGACTGATACAAAGAGACTGCTTTATCTAAAGTACCTCTGTGAAAACAGCAAAATTATTTACTTTTTTCAGAATAAAATTATAATTCTCATGTCCACTCACCTAAAATTTATTATATTCTCGTGATTTTTGCATACCGATTCACAACAACAGGCCAGACTGCCACCTACGCAGCCCAATCCGTTGGAGCGCAACAAAAAAGTTAAATGTTATTGTGCTCTCCAAAGAACTGACACAGAAGCCACTCACCATTGTCACCGGGAAACCATGAAAACAAAATCTTGATAAACAAAAACTCCAAGGTGTCACACTTGTTCTCAACTATTTACCGCAACGCTCTACACCGTATCAGCAAGAAAGCGATCTGTCGAAAGACTAGTGCCCCTTATTCATATCTACCTGTCAACCAGGTAAACACACATCCCATCAATGACAACTTGTGGGATTATCGCTATATGTGTAGACACATTGAAAAATTTTCATTCAAGGAACGATATTGAACCGTCCGTAGAATGTTAAATATCCTTCCCTGCAGGAGCTGCTTTTCCGATCCATCCTTCAGAAATCATCTTCAGGTTGAATATTGTTTCTTGAATGAAAATGTCTCTGTCCCAGTTCGTTGAAAAGCGCAATAATATTTACATATTTTATTGAGCTCCAACAGATTGAGATTAGTAGGTGGCAGTCTAGCCTGATGTTTTGAATGGGCAATCAATATTGACGAGGTCGAATGAGACCAAAACTGCACTCTATTGCTTCTGTTAATGACATCCGACCGAGCTGTATCGCTGCTGTCTGGCCCTGGTTGACGGAAAATATGAAGGGTGGATCGGAAAACCAGTTCCTTCAGGGAATAATTAAATTCAACGGAAGGTTGGGTATTGTTCTTCGAATAAAAATTTTATAATGAAAAAGAACCATATTCACTGAGCAAATTCATTTTAGAATTTTTATTCGAGGAACAATGTTCAACCTTCCGTAGAATGTTATCTTTTTCTTCATAATCACCGTCAACCAGGGCCAAACAGCAGCGGTACAGCTCGGTCGGATGTCTTGAATAGGAGCAATAGACAGCAGTTTCAGTCTCATTTAACCTCGTCAGTATTGCATACCCATTCCTTCATGCCAGACTGCAACCCACTCAACTCAATCCGTTGGAACACAACAAAATATGTAAATGTTATTGTGCAACGAACTGAAACAGAGAACAATATTCTACCTGACGATAATTTATGGATTGATCGAAAAACCAGCTCCTTCAGGTAAGGATATTTAACATTCTACGGAAGATTGAATTAACTTTAATTGTATTCTGGATGAATCCTCTATTATTCAACTATTGTTTCTTTTTTAGTATCCTCGAAGGGATAGTAAAAAATAATTACACCAATGAGCAACTGAGCCACATATTTGTATTGTCCTTCACAATGAAATAAAAGTTATATTCACCAATAGCTTCCCTTATCTCATTCATTGTTGATTTTTATATTGGGTCAACGCTTGTTTTTCTCAGTTTTGATTCAACGCGGACAATCAAATATCAATAATTTTCCAAAATGGACCTTGAGATAATATTGTTTTATTTCGTCAATGGTTTGTTGGAAACAGCTATTGCCTTGCTCAGATCTCCAGACTGTTTATTAATGCTATTTCCTGCTCTCTTCTGAACAAAACCTTGTTGTAGCAATTAGTGTAGTTTCATTCCGTTTCTATTTTTTTCCAATACGTGAAACATATTGAGCCATTTTGCCAATAAATTTTGACCCGGCTCTTTTCTGAATCCATCAAAACTAAAATTATTTTAAGGTGTACCAAGAACCCTGCAACAGAATTGTCTTTATCCACAACCATGAAAAATATTTGAAAAGAAAAACTTAGGAGTTGATTTCAGTTTAGTATTTCAGTGAACTTGTTACTAAATGTTATTTAGTGTTTTCAGTGTACTTTTTGAGCTCACTCACACATTTTATCCGTCCATATTAGGTTCTGTATGTGATTTTATCCACATTATATTAAATTTCACTCTCGGCAATTTCTTGGTGCATATTCAATCTGTGTAACATATACAGGGTGTTACATAACAGTATGTCACAACTTAAAGAGGTAAATCTACGTGCAATTTTAGGAAATAAAGTTCATATAAACAAATGTCTGCTAAAGCTTCGTTACGGAGTTACAGGGTGTTGAAATTCAACTCGAATATACAAGGTGTTTTTTTTTTGCGGCCAGGACTTCCTTCGCCCTCTGAAATATTTGGCAGTTGGCCACTGACCAGCAAACAATCAATTTTCGTCATCTCCGTTCAATTTAAAAACTTTTCGACACATAAAATTTTTTCGTATCTCCGACCGTTCTTGAGCAAACAATTATTGAACGATTGTATGCATTCGCTGAATTGAAAGCACTTCTAATTAAAAAAAATGACTAGTAGCCTTTGTTTTTTCATTTATCTATTTATTTTGACAGTCGCTTAAGTTGACCAGTATCTGCTAGAATTGTTCATTAAATTAACGATTAGTTTTAAGACTTTCAAATTTATAGCTTTAAGACATGGCTAATTTTACTAACGCCGATTTGGATGATATCCATTACATGTACGGTCTGGCTGACGGAAAAACAACAGAAGCTAGGAGATTAAAACAGGTACGCTTTTCAAATTGAGTAGCACCAGACTGACGAACATTTTCAAATATCCACAGAAAGTTGAGGGGAAACTCGTACTTTTACTGCAAATAATCATTTAAAAGGTGCAACTCAAACTATGAGAACTCCAGATATTGCGGAAGCAGTTTTGAATTGTTTTGGTTTGAATCCTAATGTGAGTACAAGAAAAATTGGAAATCAGTTGAATATTGTTCTAGTTTGGAGGATTCTTTTTATCGTACCGGTTTCATATTCAACGCGTCCAAACTCTACTTCCTCGACATTTTCCTTCAAGACTGAATTTCTGCCGATGGTTCTTAGATAAAATTAGAGAAAATGCTCAGTTTGATAGGTTCATAGACGAAGCTAACTAATAATCATAACTAGGCTGAGGAAAAAACACCAGTTGATTGAAGAATCACATCATCAAAAACAATTCTCACCAACTGTCTCGGTCGGAATAATTGAAAATTGTTTGATGGGGCCATTTTTTTGCCTAACAGACAAAATGGTCCCGCTCATCGGCAATTTCTTGAGCCTCGATGATGTGCCACTTTTGGCGAGAAACATGTTGTGGTTCATGCATGATGGCACACCAGCACATTTCAACGGAAAAGCTAGGGAATTCTTGAAGAATACATTCAACAGTCGATAGATAGGTCGAGGTGGGCCTCCTAGGTCCCCAGACTCAAATAGTTTTTCTTTTTCTTATGGGGATATCTCAAAAAATTAGTTTATAACACTTTAGTTAACACTGTAGAAGAATTGAGAAATCGAATAATAACCTTTTGTGACACGATGAGTAATACCCCAGGAATATTTCAAAGAGTGCGTGATAATATGCGAAGAATGACAGAGCCCTTTTATCTTTGCAGGTTGAGGATACAGAAATTTATTTAGTTTTTATTTGTTATTTTTTTCAGTTTGATATTGAATAAGTATAAGTTGAGTCACAGAAGACGAGCTATCAAGTTTTGAGCAAATTTTGGGCATACCTATCGAGTATTTCTATTATTTTTGTTTATTTAGCAAATAACATACAATTCACATAATTCAAACTCAATAAATTTTCACTCGAAATCGGTTGGAGACACGAAAAACTTAAAAGTGTCAAAAAAGTTTCAAAATTGATTGAAGATAACAAAAATTGATTGTACGCTGATCAGTGGCGTACTGAAAAAAAGTTTGATAGGGCAAAAGGAGACATGGCTTCGGAAAAAAACACCTTGTGAATTTCAGTTGAAATCTAGGACGTGTAATGATGGAGGCTGTAAAAAACAACTTGCATTTCAAATTTGAGCCAAATATCTCAAAAATTGCAGGAGTTTTGAGGAAAAAACAATTTTTCCGAAAATTTCTACACCCTGTAGCTCCGTTACGAAGCTTTAGTGGAACTATGTTCATATGAACTTCTTGTCCTAAAATTGCACTTAGATTTAGCCCCTCAAGTTATGACATACTATTATGTAACACCCTGTATATGTTAGACAGATTGAATATGCACCAATAAATTATCGAAAGTGAAATCTAATATAATGGGATAAAATCACATACAGGACTCAATATGGACGGAGAAAATATGTTTTGCACAGTGAGCTCAAAAATGGTAAGTACACAGAATGCAGGTAGTTTAAATTATATTCAGTACCAAGTTCACTGAAATACTAAACTGAAATCAAATTTTAGTCTTGAAATTGCACGTAGATTTACCCCTCAAGTTGTGACATACTCCAGCAGCCTATACATGTCAGGATAAAGGTTAAAACAGAAAGGATTTCTATTGCATTTTCGATTATCCAAGAAAACGATTATGGACACGTAAATATACGTATTACCAGTTATTGCAATCATTGGTGTACATCTTCTAATTCTTTGCTTTGAAGACATTTAGTCCTCTATAATAACCAAGTATTTTATTAGAAATATGAGATTTCATAGATTGTTGGGTTTTTCCAGAGATGATCTTTTCTTTCTTCTATACAAAGGTTGAGTCTATCTCGTAAGAAGCTATATGATAAAATAAAGATGAAATCTTCATGGGTTTATTGAAAGAGCAGTGCTGTTTACCCAATATCACCTTTGATTGATTTTTACTGCTTAGCTCAGGATGTATCTATCGTCCATATTTTATTCAATTCCCTTTGCAGGTATATTATCGAATAAGCCGAAATCACAGGAACTATTTTCAGAAAATATACACTTTTAACATTTTATTTGAATATACTTATGTATGGGTGTATTTGCGAAACCTTCATATATTCCGCTCTTCATTAATGATAGTAATAAATGAAAAAATAATTCTGCAATTCATCTCCTACGGCACAAATTTCCATAATTCATCCCGAAATTATTATATTTGAATTTTGCTGAATACTAATTTCACTTTATCTTATGGAGAAAGAATAGTTTCTGGCCTCCACAAGAGCTAATACCCCCATGCAAAATTCATCAGAATAAGATACTGTATACGATACAATTAGAGTGAACTGGTTCTGCCTACCATAAATAAACATCCTAGTTCTTTGGGAATTAAATAACGATGTTACTAATCTGAAAATCATCATTTCATGATACTAAAACAGTTTCACAAATTCAACAGATATTTTCACAATTCTCACGCAATCGATGTTGGTTATATATTGAATTTATGATTTCTATAGTTTAATCTTTTTTCGTTAAATTGTTTTCTTGAATTAAAATTGAAAATCATACAGTGAATAAATGAACCTTGCTTTTGAAGTAATTTCTTTACCAAAGTGATTAGATTTTCTGCTGGCACATTTCTCTCAAATGAATTTGTGTTGATTTCCGTGATTACCCGAAAATAAATTGAATAATTTGATTAATATAAATGGACCAAGTAATTTGATTAATATAAGTAGACGAAATTAAATTTTTCTTAAGGGTTACAGCTACATTCAAGTCGGAGTCATTTCATCATTTATACAATACGAAGAGTTCTTGGATAAGTTGTCGAACAAGCCATGTGTTTTAATCTGGATATGTCTGTTTCTGAACGAGTCCATTTCGAATGCAAGGTGCGAACACACCGAATCATAGTCCACAACGAAAGTTATGCTGAAAAAGTGTCTCTGCCGTGTGTGCACAGGGTATAAAAGGATTAAAAGAAGCGTGAACCCATAAAAGAGCCGACTCACAGATGAGATTACGAATCGATACCAGCCTAACGAAGAGGTATAGAGCCACAGAGCTTTATTCGCTCGGCATTCCGTGTGATTAACCGTAAAAAGGTTAGAGATGCCGGTTGATGGTGGTGCATCGTAAAATGCTTCAATTAGCACTGAATTCGACTGGGTTTCTGGATGTGATCTGCGCACAAATCTGTGAAGGTGACTAAGTGGGATCTGAGAAATCCATTTTAATTCCCAATTTCTTTTTAGTGTACTCTGCGCAACTGAAAAATGCAAATCAGATCCATTCGAATGAAATTCATCTTGATTATATGAATAGATTCTCAAATTCGAGGGAAAACCACGCAAACAATGGGGACAATCGCGACCGACGTAAATAAACTTCAAATTTTCCGATTATCTCAATATACAGGTCTAACGAAAACTGATTAATGTAACTAGATTGTTGAATTGCAAATAAAAAACATAACCATAGTGTGATGTATTTAATTTTATCTATTTTTCTGATATTCATTCTCAGATATTTAGATCATGCAGTGCTCTTCAACAAAATCAATAGAGGTGAAAGAACGAATGCATGACCATTAGAGAAAGAGACAAACGTCAAAATCAACATATAAAATTTAAGAAACGCAGCTTATGAATACAATAACTAGTTCAAGTTTATATTTTGTGATAAAATTTCTTGAAAAGTTTTTCAAATATTGTCTTAGGAATCACTAGTTAACGTCAGTTAACTAGTTAACTAACGTCAGTTTCACATATAGTTGTTAACTCGAAGAAAATTATTTTTCAAGAGACGATATTCAACCTTCCGTAGAATGTTAAATATCCTCCCTTGAAGAAGCTATTTTTCCAATGTACTCTTCATAATCACCGTTAACCGTGGTCATAGGGAAGTGGTACAGCACGGTCAGATGTCACGAATAGTAACAATGGACTGCAGTTTCGGTCTCGTTTCTGGTTTTCATAGTCTCATGTTTTACTATCTGAAATGCTCGTTCACTATTGCCATATAATAAACTATATGCAAAATCTATCGATCATGGAACTGGATTTCAACTTTTAGCAGTTGAGGAATGTTTCATTGTAAAATCAATGTATCAAATGTCAAGATAAACCTCTGTATACTTGAGGCCATTGAACTAAAGGATTCGTGGAGAATACCTTTTTCACCGAGAAAATTTATACTAATATCACATTTGATTTCTCAGAGTTGGATTTTTTAGAACCTAACACAATGTTTTTCATCAACCGCAACGGTATTGAAGCAGTTATCATCTTTCTTCATCTCGTTGATGACAAGTTTTCAATTCTTCTGAATTTCTGAACGATTTCAGATTGTCACTGACTTCTACAAACTACTCCAAACTCAAATGTTCTGTCGTGAAGTGATTAATTAATGCTTATCTGTAAAAGTTTATTGCATTTTCCACCAATTCCAGATTCATCAGAAGCTTTATAGTATTTCAGCGATATAATTTAATAGTCAATATTCATGATTTTCAGTTTCTCTACATACTGGCTATCATGCAGGTATACTGCGCATCTTACCACAAATGGGTGACTCCAATTGAACCAAGTACTAGTGGCAATTATTTTGAACCATCAAAATCTTCTTTAGATCAAGTGTACATATAGTGCGTTCCAATAAAAACGAACCGGCTGCTTTGATTTTTCTTTGAATCTCCTAAAACATAACGATTTATGATTGAAGGGGGACATTTTGTACTATATGTTTCGTTTTCCCCCTATCAACTTCCTCATACTGGTAGTTTCCACTCTAAATTTTTGATTAGGGGAAAGAGACTGTGTTCAACAAAATCTATACACCTACGCCTTCATTCACCTTTCGAAATAAAATGTGACGATTTGAGATCTGGAACGAGGAGTTATTAGTTGACATTCTTGAAAAATCTTCTCTCGTAGTATTTCTTACGATTATGTCGGCGAAACATATTTCAGACTTGAGGTATCTCCTCAAGAAGAAACCGAGGAGCGTTAGAACAGGCGATCTGGACTACCATGCCATATCGCCTCTCTTACCGATCCAACAATTCTAAATCTGTTGTACAGATAGGCATGCACAGCAGCAGCATAATAGAGTAGCGCTCCGTCATGTTGGCAGAACGTTATTATATTCAGATAAATTTGGATGTCACTTGATGTTACCTGTTATGAGAGAATCAATCAAATTTCCAAACATGTTCAAATAAGTTTTGCAGTCCAAGATTGCCTGAATGAATAAAGGTCCTATACATGGTCTTCCCAAAAATCTAGCATGAACCTTAGGTTCTTTAAGCATGATTCTCTCTCTTAAAGGACGATTAGTGTCAATCCAGACTCTATAGTTAACGCGATGCGCCTCGATTTTCGAGGAAAAACTCGATTCGTCAAATTAACAATATCTACAGTTAATTTGGATCGTTATTGATCTGCCAACTGAAATATTCTCAAAATTCTAAACTCCGATCAATTCATTTAGATGGTGTAAGGGTCTAATTCTGAATGGATAGAATTTGTATTTTTTAAGAATCTCGATGAACTGGTCCGGATACTCCAGAGTCTTACGACAACTTCCGCACGGATTATCTAATCTCCAACTTGACCCAAAACAGCCACACTGATCCTTCGTCATTTATAACTTTATTGGTATTGTGCTTTTTCATCAGAACGCATCTAGCTTCTATGAATTTTCTCGTTAACTCAAGAACGTATTTCTTATCTTAGTTTCTTCCAGAGTTATTTATGTGTAAATGCGTGCAGTTTCTCCAGACTATTTATTATTTTTGAAAAATAAACTCACAATTCCAATGCAGTCCTGCATCATGCACGCCGTCTACAACTAAATCACCATTATTTCTGGTTATCAAACATTTTTAACCAAGGGGATATTAATAAAAACGAATACATGCCATCCAAACCTAAACAACGCTTTTTTTATTGATCTAGCTTCAACCCGTCTCAGATTATAAAATTCATAATCTCTTCGAAACGAAATCGACCTGATAGATCTCAATGTAATATGTAGAGAGTTGCTCTATCTTCGATTAATCAAAATAAACATTCATTTCAATTTTGAAAAACTGCGACATTCAATTGGGTAACTATTTTTCAGTTTACTTCAACAACTTGAGTCAATGTTGCTATTGAAACTGATTCGTTTTATGTAAATCTCTCTCCTTGAGTTCGCTTATTCATGGATATTGAAGAAATAACCTGATTGGAAGCCGTTCTTAGAGCATAAATAATAGAAAATATAGAATCTGAAAAAGATGATTCGTTTTTAGTAAAGTGGAAAACACGACAGTAGATCCTTGAAATGAGGTTTTTAAGCCAAAGTGTATTCTTAATTCATGGAAAGAGTATCAATTGCAAACCAAGTAATCGGTTGTAAATCTGATTCATGAAACGAAAATTGGATACTCTTTTGAAGATCATCTGAACGGCATATGGCTTCAATACTGTCGTCATACGCAAGCTCTAACCCCTGGCATTGTCAAATGTTTATTGTTCCAATCCAACTATATCAGTCCTAAGCTAATATTGGTTCCGTGTGTAATTTTAAAGTAAACAATAATTATAAATCATTGCTATTGATTTAAAGTGAAGTTTTTATTTTAAACGCTACTACCATTGACGCGAAGGGAACAAAGTAGGATGTATAATGATGATAATATAATATATTTTATTTGCAGGTAGACCCGAATTCACCACAGGAAAATAAAAAGAGGAATGAACTTCTGAAAACGGATTCGAGATTTCTTGTTGTTGCGATTTTTTCAATGAATTTCAAGATTAGTATAAATTCGAAATTTGAAGTATGTTTGCTTGAAAATGCCTTAGAATTCGATGAATCAGTGAGGGTGTTATTGATCTATTAGAAGAACTTCAACACACGACAAAACCTTTGAGGTAATAAATAACAGCACTATGTTGGCGAATAAAATGAATATTGTGTTAGATGAATTAAATTTTTAAACATCATCAGAGCAGCTATTTACGTAGAGCTACATCAGAGTGTATTTTCAGATGAAATGAACTTATTCTACGATTGGAAAAGCTATCGATAAGATTGACTGATTAAAGATTGAATGAAGGTATTTTAGAGAGAAAGGAGAGAAAGGAATTGGCCTTAGTCTGAATGCGAAAATCTTATTTTAGTACTGTTGTGAAAAAGTTTTGCTTTCGAGTGTACCCAAAATTAACAATTTGTTTCTGATATATATCAAAGAAAAATATCGGTGACAGATGAAAATCTCAAATAATTTTTAGAATAACTAAATATCATTAATGTGGTTAACTATATGTAATACTAATATATATTCAGTGAAATAGAAAATTTTTAATGAAAATTTCGAATACAAAATCTTTTCAAGGATCGTTCTGAAGAAATAGTCGACTTCATTTTACACAGAGCCAGAGATCTCCTTGAATAAACTGCTAATTCTCAAGAATACTCTCGAATATAATAAAATTGCTCTTCTATTCAAAAATTCGTTCTCGTGAGAATTATTGAAATACGTAATTAACTAAGGAGCACTTCCACTTCAATAGCAATAAAAGTGGGAGTAAACTCTTCAATTAAACAACTCTGATTAAATTTGAAACCGGTTGAAAGCGATTTATAGATGGAACTCATTTTGAACTCTTACAAATTCTACTGAAAACAACTTCAGTTTTGAAGTAGAGCTAACTCTCACCAGAATCAAGTTGTTAAAACATTGCAAGGATTATTTATCTGTTACAATATATTTGATTTAGACAAACATATATTTGCATATATTTTTAATTTCTCATATTTCACTTACACTAAGGAAAAACCATTATGTGAAAAATTTTTGCTCTTCTGATGCTGTCGGTGAAAATTTTGACATTATTACCATTTTATTATAGTGTAATACATCAGCAAACAGATTTTACCTCATTATGTGCCTTCCTGGATTTTTTTTCTGCCTTAAAATAGTGATCATCTAATTGTCAAATGTCCCCTAAATATGATCTAACCAAAAAAACCACTCGTTCTTGTTTAGTCAGACAATATTATTATCAAGCGATAAAACGAAAAAAGGGCACATCAAAAACAATTATGGAATAAGAATGATGTTATTGTCATAGGTTGTTAGTGAAATTCAGTCAGAATAAATAGTTAATTGATTCCGCTGTTACTACGTGATAGCTAATCATGATGATAATAAGAAAATTAAACTATGTATTATACTATCACAAGAGATTTATTGAAAATCAGGATTGCAATTTTGGCCTCTCAACCATCTTCAGCTGATAACAACATACTTGTTGTCAGCTGAAGATGGTCGAAAGACCGAAATTGCAGTTTATTACTATCTTCAGTCAGAATGACCTTCGCTCAGTGGAGTACACCGTACTGAGATTCTGATTATGGCTAGATTCGCTAATCGTACACACTAGGTACGTGAACATTTCAATTCAAACCGTCTTGACCGAACACCGATTTCGTAATCTACCGTTTGAAAAATTTGGCGAAATATGAAAAAAGTATAATTTTGACAAAATGCAAACAAAATTAATATACTATGTTGAAAAGTTAATAAGGAGTTAAAGATGGAAAGTCAATATGCACCTTTCATAGGCGGTTGGAGAAAATGTGCTTAGCGTCAGTCGACAACTAGCAATTGAAACAGGAATAATTGAAATTGACTTCATAGGATACCAATTTATATCGAATTTCTTTTTGTATGTATATTATATCAAAAAGGGTTGTTACTCAATCCAGTTTCTCATTATTTTCAACTCCTTTTTTAAGTTGAAAAATTTATAGAATTTGATCGGGAGGTTGTTACTTAATTGAAAATGAAATACATTTTGAAGAATGAAAATATTATTTTTTAATTAAATAAAACGATGATATTCAAATTTTCACCATATAGCCAAACTTTTGTGGAGCGCGTATGGGCACAATGTAGGTTATTCTCAAAGAAAAAACTAGAACACTACTCATTTATTCAAAAATAGAAAAGCATTTTGAATTTCACAATTATTTTTCAAGAGAAATTGATATTTCTTTGTACGACGCCCAGTTTTTGAGTAAAAAAAAGTTGAAAAAATTTCTAGCAATCCTTGCGATTCCATTGATAACACCTGTTCTATGCTCTGTCATAGAAAATGATAAACGTCAGTGTCGTTTCAGTCTTTCTGTTTTTCAATAATTCTGAATCTATTGAATTTGAATCTCAAATCGGCTATCATGAATCGTTATACGAACATTGAGATGATCGACATTCCCTTCCTGTATAGACTTGCTGACGGAAATGCATAAGCAGCTCGGCTGTTATACAAACAAGATTTCCAAATCATTTGGAGTGCTACAGTTAGAAAAACTTTCGAAAGCATTCATCGACGCGTATATGAAAAAAGCACATTGAGACGATATGAACACACATTTCCAGCACTTTTTGAGGATGTATCCTTAGCAATAAAACAAACAATGTGGTTTATGAAAGAAGGCGCACCTGCTCATCTTAGTCAGCTGTTTCGTGACTTCCTAACCCAAGAGTATTGATATCGCTGGATTGGTCGAGATGGTCCTCAATTTTGGCTTGAATGTTCCCCAGACTCAAACCCCCTCGATTTCTTCATGAGAGGTCAGTTGAAGTCTTTGGTTCACACTTCCCCTGTAGAAAACGTTGAGCACTTAAGGAATAGAATTATCGATACGAATAGATCCTGGTGTTTCTGAAAGAATTCGCCAATGAATAAGAAGAAAACTGGAATCTTGCATCCGAGCTGAAACAGCTTTTGTAATTTTTTAAGAGTTATTGGTGATACTCAAAAGTCTGTGTTTTGTCCTTGAATTAAACTTTCGATTTTCAAACATAGGCTATTTAATGATGAAATTAAAGGCACTACGATGGAACTTGTTGTGGTCGAGAGACCGAAATTGCAATTTATAATTACCATCAGTGTAAATAATCTTCACTCAGTGGTATAGAACGTTCTGAGATTCTGATTATGGTTAGATTCGATAATCGTTCATAAAAGGTACGTTAACATTTCAATCGAAACCGTCTTGACCAAACACCGATTTCGCAGTCTACCGTATGAAAAATTTGGCGAAATATGAAAAAAGTATAAAACACAAAAAGAGCAAACAAAATTAATATCCTATAATGAAAATTAATTGAGAAGTTAAAGATGGGAAGTCAATATGCACATTTCATAGGCGGTTGGAGAAAATATTCTCAGTGTCAGTCGACAACTAGCAATTGAAACAGGAATTAATCATACTTATTGAATTACAAGAAAATTAAATTAATGGAATTGACTTCATAGTATACTAATTTATATCTAAGTTTTTCTGTATGAACATTATATTAAGAAATTTTGTTAGTCAATTCAGTTTCTTATTACTTTTAACTTCCTTTTTACGCTGGAAAATTTTGTATAATTTGATTCAGGAGGTTATTACTTGATTGAGAGTAATCTACATTCTGTGCAATAAAAATATTATTTTTAATTAAATAAAACGATGATAAGTGGTTCATTTCAAATTAGGATGTACCTTATAGGGTGTGTTTGAAAAAGACACGGCAATATTGAAGGGGGTGATTGCTGAAGTCATTTCATGAGAAAGTTCATGTAAACATATACTTGGTTACCGATTTACAGGGTGTTAAAGTACAAGCGAAAGACGCAGTTGTATTCTAATTGTACGTAAACCGCTTGAGATATCAAGGTAAAGTTTTGAGGGTGTGGAAAACTCTCAAAGACGCATAACTTGCAATCAGAAACAATATTTTGGACTCACCAATGGCGCGCGTATCGGCACAACGCAAGTTATTCTCGAAATAGAAACTAGGACGCTATTTTCAAATATGACATAAATTTTTGAAGGAAAAAGCTCTCGAACCATTTCTTCGTACGATGCCAATTTTCTGGGTAAAAAATATTGAAACGAATAAGAAAAGAAAGTCCATACATTTCACTGTACGACACGTAGTCTTCGATTAGAAGAACCATCGTAGTATCTTTACTTTCAACCACAAATAGCCTATGTTCGAAAGCGAAAGTTTGATTCAAGGGCAAAACACAGACTTTTAAGTATCACTAATAACACTTAAAAAAATATAAAAACTGTCCCGGATCGAACGCAAGATTCCAGTCTTCTACTCATTGATTGGCGAACTCCTTCAAAAATACCATATCTGTTCTCATCGAGAATTCTATTACTTAAGTCCTCAACACCTCGACCAATCCACCGATTTCCATACAATTGAGTTAGGAAGTCACGAGCAAGCTGACTAAATTGAGCAGGTGCGCCATTCTGCATTCACCACATCGTTTGTCTTATTGCTAAGAATACATCCTCAAAAAGTGCTGGAAGAGTGTGTTCATATCGCCTTAATGTGCTCTTTTCATATAGGCGTCGATAAATGCTTTCGAAAGTTTTTCTGTCGGGAGCAATCAATATGATTTGGAAATCTTATAATGTACAACCGCCGAGCTTCTTATGCATTTCCGTGAGCATACAGGAAAGGCATGTCGGTCTCCTCATAATTCGTATAGATTCATGATAGCCAATTTGATATTCAAATTCAATAGATTCAAAATAATTTAAAAACGGAAATACTCAGATGTCATTGACGTTAATCATTTTTGAACACATCAGTGACAGCATAGAGTAAGTGTTATCAGTGGAACGCCAGGATTCCTAGAAAACTTTTTAAGAATGTTTTTTTCAAAAACTGGGCGTCGTACAAAAAGATATCAATTTTTCTTGAAGAATAATAGTGAAATTCAAAATACTTTTCTATCTTTGAGAAAATCAGTAGTGTCCTAGTTTTTTCTTTAAGAATAACCAGAATTGTGCCCATACGCGCTCCACTGTGTGTCCAAAATATTATTTCGGTTCGAAAACTATGAGTTTATGAAAACTCTTGACACCCCCAAAGTTTTACTTCAATATCTCAAGCAGTTTATGAAAAATTCAAATTCAACCGCACCTTCGATTGAACTTCAACACCCTGTAAATTGGTAACTGCGACCTATGTTTATATAAACAATTTTCCAGAAATTACTTCAGGAATCACCTTATTGAATATTGCCTTGTCGTTATTGAACACACTGTATATTACTTCGGTTAGAGTGGGTACATAGCTCAATAGGATGAAAACGCGAACGAGGTTGCTCCTTTCAGGAACTGTAAAGGTTGAGTAATAGTAGGTTTAATTGACTATCAAGTGAATTTCCTTAATTTTCCTGTTTATTGATTTTCAATGCTTCCCAAGATTGAGTTTCAATCTTTTATTTTCATTATGTTTAATAACCAAATTGATATTAAAATTGTGTTTTACCTTCAGTAGATAATCTGCATTATGAGAATCTGATTTTTGTTTGTTCAAACAAATATATATATATATATATATATATATATATATATATATATATATATATATATATATATATATATATATATATATATATATATATAATATATATATATATATATATATATATATATAAACATAAAGAAACATGCTATAGAGATGCAAAACATAGATAAACGTAGATTTCTAACCTAAACATCGTAGCACAAAAGTATTTTAGTAGTTATCTGAGCTTGTTTCAACACCGCTTGAATGAAAATAAAATGGTGTGAGATATGAAGATGCTTGTCCCATAGTATTGACTTAGCGTCAATATATATATATATATATATATATATATATATATATATATATATATATATATATATATACAGTGTGTTCCAACGAAAATTTGACCCCCCCTATAACTCCGAAATGAGTAACATTAGCGAAAAACACCAAGACACGTCGATTTTTGTTTCGAGGGGGAGCATTTTTCGAAATAATTCGAAACTTGTCAGATCAACCCCCTACCCCCAGCAACCCTAATTTCGAAATTCATCATAGGGAATAAGGGTCGAGTGGCACCTTATTGTAAAGGTCTGTCAATTCTCCATTCTGATTTGTCATGTTTAGAATTTTAAATTAACATACAGGGTGTCCCAACCGAGGGTAAAGTTGAATTCCTGCAAATCCCAAATACTAAATGAAATCGATTTATTTTGGCATAATGCAAGCGCAGGTTTATGCTCGGTCTAGAAAAACGACCTACACTTGTGAATTTGGAGTTGGTGCAATCAACCCCCTATTTCCAGCATCCCCAACTCAAAAATCATTCGATCGAAAATAGGTCAAGTGGCACCTCGTTGGAAAGGTATTTCAATTTTCTCTTCGAATTTGGTATTTTCGAAATTCAGAATCAGCATACAGGGTGTCCCGGAGCAGGAACACTGAAAACCCAAATAACTTTTTGAAACTGGTTCATTTCGGTATAATACGAGAACATGTTTATGTTTGATTCGAGAATAAGACTCTCTTGCGTGAATATGGAATTTTTGCAATCAATCTCTTCCATTCAGCATCCCCAACTCAAAAATCATACAAGTGATTACAGGTTGAGTGGCAAAGTTCCAGAAAGATTTTTCTATTTTCTGAATCACTGAGGCATTGGTTTCAGTTTGGCAATCGAGGTTTTCTGGCGTGAGGATCAGAATGAGGGGATGATGGAGAAACTGATTGGATGCTCATCTAAACAGGAAAACGAAATTTATTGAACTTGTATTCAATTGAAAACAAAAAACTAACTCCCACCTCCATACAGTTATACAGACCATTTTCGAACTCTCTTCTCACATTAGCGAAAACTTCAGGAGTCAAAAGTCGGCATTCTGTGATAATCCTCATCCGCAGCTCCTCCAGGTTTTCTGGTCTTGTGGCATAAACTTTAGATTTTAGATGGCCCCACAAAAAAAAATCTAGGGGATTTAAATCTGGTGACCTGGCTGGCCACTCAACAGGTCCTCTTCTACCACATCCTCTATGGAGAGCCGAACTGAATGAAATGCTTTAATCATTCTGGAATTCAAAAAACCTTTCTGAAGATATGCCACTTGAATTATTTGTATGATTTTCAAGTTGGGGATGCTGAATGGAAGGGGTTGATTGCAAAAATTCTATAACCACACAAGAAAGTCCTATTCTAGGATAAAAAATGTTCTCGTATACCGAAATGAACCAGTTTCAAAAAGTTATTTGGATTTTCAATGTTCCTGCTTCGGGACACCCTGTATGCTGATTCTGAATTTCGAAAATACCAAATTCGAAGAGAAAATTGAAATACCTTTCCAACGAGGTGCCACTTGACCTATTATCGATCGAATGATTTTTGAGTTGGGGATGCTGGAAATAGGGGTTGATTGCACCAACTCCAAATTCACAAGTGTAGGTCGTTTTTCTAGACCGAGCATAAACCTGCGCTTGCATTATGCCAAAATAAATCTATTTCATTTAGTATTTGGGATTTCCAGAATTCAACTTCACCCTTGGTTGGGACACCCTGTATGTTAATTTAAAATTCTAAAATGACAAATCAAGGTGGAGAATTGACAGACCTTTTCAGTAAGGTGCCACTCGACCCTTATTCCTATGATGAATTTCAAAGTTAGGGTTGCTGGGGTAGGGGTTGATCTGAGAAGTTTCGAATTATTTCGAAAAATGCTCCCCTCGAAACAAAAATCAACGTGTCTTGGTGTTTTTCGCTAATGTTACTCATTTCGGAGTTATAGGGGTGTCAAATTTTCGTTGGAACACACTGTATATATATATATATATATATATATATATATATATATGACGCTAAGTCAATATATATATATATATATATATATATATATATATATATATATATATATATATATATATATATATACAATATATATGTATATAAGTCAATACTATGGGACAAGCATCTTCATGTCTCACACCATTTTATTTTCATTCAAGCGGTGTTCAAACAAGCTCAGATAACTACTAAAATACTTTTGTGCTACGATGTTTAGGTTAGAAATCTACGTTTATCTATGTTTTGCATCTCTATAGCATGTTTCTTTATGTTTATTTAATTATTTATTGGTAAAATATGTCCTGCTTCGATATTTATATAGATAAACATCATGTCATACTACACTGCCCAACATTTTTGTTTTTGATATAGAATAATAAGAACGTGGAATACTTGATATTCTTAAATTTTGAACATGTGTTACTCTCCTCTCATCGAACGGCAATTTTCAATCGAATTCTAGATATATTTTCACCTCTAGAATCTTGTGAATATATCTATCATGAATACCAACTTCTCTTGGAACTATCTTTTTCATCCTCAAGGAAGAGAAATGAAAAGGTTTTTTACTAAAGTCTAAAGAAAGACTAATATAACAGTTTTTGAACAAAAAACATTCACAATTTCAAACTTTTAATTTTAGGATACCATACCAACTATTACAAGAATCTTTATTATTTATTTTCCAAATCCGATATAAAAACAAAGATCGTCAGTTACAGCTTTTCGAAGGCATTAAAGGATTTCGCGTATATCACATTGCGGGATAGCATTTCTTCGGCCTATGGAAGTGTCATCATATCTTATCCTGGCAAGTCAGCCAACCTTGCTTCCTACAGTCTTAGAAGGGTTTTAAAGGCAGGGGCGTAGTTTCTCTGCCATTTACAGAAACATCTCAAATTGCCCATTCCTACCTACCTTACAATTTGAGTTGTGCTCCTCCCAAATTAGACGGAATTAATGGTTCTGCTCCCAGTAATTTTCCACATTGTTAGAATTGAATGAATAGATCCAATCAATCCTTTTCACGCGTTATCTATTAGGATATTTCTGACGAGGTTTAGTGCTTCAATTAGTATTTTTCAACTGTTATACTTTCGGGTGATATAACAATTTTCATCATTTTAAGATTAATTTTTCAATAAGTTCTAAACTACAAGAAATTAGAATTGAATGATACTGAAATATTAATGGTGAAATTCGAGTTCTAACTGAGAAGAAAGAGATTTGCCCCTGTTGAACTATCGGAACCTATCTATACAGTGCGGAAAAACTATGAGCTAATACCGTATTTGCTCTTTAATGACACCTGACAAAGAAATTACTTCAAAGACTTTTTTGGCAAAACAAATAGTGTCATTGCAAAACTGTTTTGTTATGTGTAGTTCTCGATTTTTGTGGGACTCAGCGTGCCTTTTCGTTCAGTTGAAAAATGCATCCCGAATTTGGACCGAGTATAGGAAGTTCGACAAGAATTATAAGTTAAAGTTTTACTTATCTGACAAAATTTCCGATGTTGGTCTAAGAAGAATCCACATTGGATTCAACAAACTCACCGCCTCTTAACCCAAAAACTTAAAGTTGATATTTATCTGCTGTATTTTCAACGCATTATACTTATTTCATTATCTTACTCATTGTGATATTCCTTTTTCGTCCCTCTTCATATTAATGTCATACATATGTATTTTCATTTGGACAGAACGAAAAAGTAAGTCTTTTTCTGTGATCAGATTTACGGGAAATTTCACAATTCAACGGTGGCAATTTTGAAAGGAAAAAACTGAATGGCACAAAGATATAGGAACATAAAGAGTATTTTGAGAACTCATTTATGATGTATCAGACGCCATAAATTGTAATTGAGAAAAAATCTTCTTCATTTTTTTGGTACGTGTAATGATAGATTTTACCAGTAGGTTTGAAAATGAAAAGCCAAAATTGAAGTGTTCTATCGGTTTTCTTGAAACTTGAATAGACCTAGAGTATCTTATTTCGGTGTGAAAACGAATTTCCGTCCTGTAGATGGTCTTCGTTTATGCCGAAAATTCCATGCAATTTTTTTTATGTAGAACAGCATAATAATAGCGAAGTTTAGACCGAAAATTCGAAATAGTAATGATTTCAAGAACATTCCTTAAATAACTGTGTGTCGATAAAATTCATTCAACTCAAAGACCTCAGCAAAATTCAAGCCTACACTGTGTGTGCTTTCTTTGTAGCTCTGAACCACCTTCATCCCACGCTAATCGAGCAGCAGAAGCTGGCAACACTAACGCCTTTTCTCCACTAAAATGTCGCCTCTTAGCCAATCATTTGTTGATTGACATCTTGAAACAGCGCTCATAGGAGTTCCGCGCAGTGGGAAAAATAATTGAAACAATAATCACTTTTACCATGAGGTTCAAAGATGAGGAGAGAAACCGACTGGTTTCATCCATTTTCATGAAACTTGAAGCCATCTTAACTTATAAGTGTTAGTCCATTAATTTTTCAACGTAGTACAAACTATACTGTACAAATGAACAAATTTTGAGAACTGACAGTATCACGAAAGATCAAGGTTCGAAACTTTTCGATAAATTCCTACTAATTTTTCTAATTACATAGTGACCAAAAATTGGAGAAAGTGGAATATTGTTTAAAGAATGTGCAACTTTCTTTTTCTCTTTTATATCTACTCATTTACTAACATTGTCTTACCGGAATACTGTAAATAAGGACGTATAAGCTTCCCTTTGGAGTTCGACCCACCCAATAACAATAAAAAATCGTTCGTCCTATGCTCAAGGTTTTCTACTTATGGCTAATGTTCACGAAGAGTTTGTCCCTTTGGATCCAAGGCATTTCGACGGAATTCAGATCCGGAAAATGTTGTACTGGCGCGTTTTATTGAAAAAATTTCTCTAGGAAGTAGTTTTCTCTTCAACAGCGGCTGATATGCTTGCAATGTGTGAATATGTTCAGTAATCGTTCCTTTACTGTGCCTAATTGAAGTAAGGAAAAATAATCAAAACACTTTGTTGTCAAGACAGTGACAATGAAATTTCTAAAGCTTTGTTTGTCAGAGGAGGAAGATCGTTCGTGTTTACTGAAGTTTGGCACAAGTAAGCACGAGAATACCCGGATATTTCAAGTGCTTGTCTTTTGTTTCCTCGCCGCGCCGGCGCTCATCACCAAACGTGAAAGCAAAATGTTTTCGTACTAGCAAGAGTATGGATGGATATTTAAGCATTTGTACCCGAAAAATTCGCGGCAATGAATGTGAGTTACGTATATCTGTTTTGTTGATTCATTTTTTGACACCTATTCGACTTTTTTGGTTTATATTGGAAAATGATATTTTGAATACTTCTCGAATTAAAGAATTTTTCAGCCAAGAAAAGTAACTTTCTTATTTTTCATGATTCAAAAATTTTTAAAGCCACGAAATCCTCTGTTTGGAAAAATACTCTCTTTGCTGTCAATACGGTAATAAAGAGTTTATTCCTCAACCTCTGAGCCCTTTAACATATTAACCTTGATAAGGAATGAAGGGTGAGTGGCACCTCATTTGGAAGGTATTATGACTCGAAGAAAACACTTTTCTGCATCGTTATTTGAAATTATATGAATGAAAAGCAGTTTTCATATTGAATTTGATTTTTTTAAGTTGTACTAGTGAATGGTTTTCACTAGCTCAATGGATTACTCTTTATTTTGTGAATATCTCAAATATGAGAATGAGTCATTCAACTGAATAAGGACGTATAGTTTTGATATTCCTACGTAGGGTGATAAACCTTGTCGCCAGAAAAAAGTCTGCGTTTTGTTAAGCAACATATCCTTAAATCGATCTCAAGTCAATCTTACCACGGTAGGTAAATTTGAAACAAAGTTTCAGGTAGAAGATCTGTCAGAATCATTCCAAATCAGGACGCCTCAAAGCTCCAGTCTGGACATTCTCATAAGCTTATAAGTGGATCGACATCCTCTACAAAGCCAGTGAAAGTGATGGAATATTTGAATTTAAAGTAACAGCACCAATATAAAATGATTTTTTTGCATGAACCAAATTAAGAGGATCCTGATATCAATGTGATAGAATTCTACAAATCCATGATGGAATTTTTTCATCGGAATTGAATATTGCTCTTCAGAGTTATTTATTCTGAAGCATCAGTGTTTATCCCGAAAGAAGAAGAAATAAGGTTTCATCTAGATGGAGCTTCTCGGCATTATGCGATGTCATTGTGAAACTTTTTGAACGAGGTTTATGGGATTGGCAGAACAGGACCCGGAAAGTGGCCTGCAGGCTCCCCACGTTTGAATCCCTTTACTTTTTATGTGGACACTTAGGATGTAAATCTTAAATAGATAATCTCAATGATTTGAGTTTAGGGAAAAGGAACGAAGACGCTCATTTTGAACATTCGAAGTGAAAAATTAGAGAAAATCCAGCTGCATTCTCATTGTTTTGGTTTGATTTCAGCTTTCATTTGTCAATTTGTGATTTTTTTTCTTGATTGATTTCACAATATATCATTACGCTAAATCCCTTATATGTAGGTACGAGATTACATATTTCCTGATAAGTTCATGAATTTCATAAATACTCTAATATTTGTTCGAACATGCTGACGGACGAACAAGATGAAATTTCTCATCGACTCACAATACCTTTCGAGCAAGGTGTCGCTCCATCTTTGTTTCCTATTATTATGTTGAAAGGTGAAGAGGGTGAAGATATGATTTTGTTTACACCGAATGGACTACAGAATGGATCTTTTTGGAAACAAAAGTTTACTTGGCCATGTGGGTATTGGAGATTTCTGAACTTATCATGAAAAATATCACATAAATTTTTTTCTGGGATGAGATATCGTTGAATCATCATATTTTAAATGAATTATATTAAGAATATTTTACTTGGACAGATTTTTGTACGTTAATGTAAAATTGCCTTTTTTAGCATTTTTCGCTACTGAAGGAGCCAACATTCCGAATATTATTTCACACTCTCACTGATAAATAATCAATCAAATCTTGATTCGCCTGAAAAAGGAATAATCTTCATTTTTTTTTATCAGGTCCATTGTGAACTAGGACTTACCACTTTTTAGTACATTTTACCAATAAAAAATTGTTGAATGATGTAATGTTTCCTTGTCAATGAAGAATAATTTATGGCGAGATATTCTTGTTAAGAAAAAGGTAACTGGAAAAAAATCTTCGTTAAAGATCTGAGCTTAACTTATTTTTCGACATCAACACTAAACTTATCGTACTGAACATTCAAACTGAGTTAACTATTGGGTGAAAGGTAGTTTCAGTACTGGCATTCAATCACTCGCGCCTCCTTTGTCCCAGTATGACAATTTTGAAAGACAATCCTTGTGTACCTGGAAACGATTTTTTTCAGATAAGAAATTTGATCATTTCCTGTGGGGACAGAAACTTCAGTTTATTTTGAATATATTTTTTATATATGAAGAAAATGTTAAGTTTGCAACATAGAATATAATAAATTTCAATAAACTCGAGAATATGAATTGTGGTACAGAATTTCTAGAACACTGTCGTTGAAATATGATTGAATTGACGCGTTCATAGCTCTAAAAGTCGTTGCTGCCCTCACGACTAAAAGTTTCACGGGATATTGGGCTTGACACCATTTACGGCGATTTCCTAGCTGCCAAATAGATGTGTTCTCGGCGGAGCCTCGGTCGTGTAAAATTCAGATGAAAGTGGAATTCAGCTTTATGTTACGATTTACGAACAGCTCTTTTTCGTGAAATGTCATACGCTACACTTGCTACAATGATATATAAAACCCCTTTTACCGGATATGATCACGGGAAACGAAAAAATAAACGGCAAAATATTTCGGTTTATATGAGGGGCTGTTTTTTACGTAGACCTTTCTAGTGTGTTCTTTTCCAAATGTAATCAATAGGAAAAAGGATGAATAATCGAATTTCTGCTTGAAAACGTAATAACTTTCTCTCTTGAGATTACGTTTCTGTTCGCCATTCTTTTGAGGTAGTAACTATATTTTGAAAGTGAATCCAGCAAAAGAGATTTGATGAACTGATGCCTAAGCTCTAAATACGATAAATACGCCAAGCAGTCGAAATCAAATCCCATTGTTCAGTTCTACATCATTTCAAAAAACCTCCTTTTGAGAGAAAACGAGTTGTTTTACCAGTAATCGTGAATTATTTTCCTCAGTGATTAAAACAGACATGTAATTTAATACTCTCGCGTTTCATCCGACAGGAAATGTATGAATCTGTCAGGTAGAATAGCGTTTTCTATTAACACATCACGTGTTTCTGCACAGACTTGAATCTTGAAATCTTGTTTCGGAATGAGAGTGGGTGCGTAATTATCAAGAAATGTTATAGAGGAAACACCGTTATCAAATGAGTAGGTTACAATGTATAAGAATATCAAATTTGTTTTTATTGTCAACTCGTAAGATTCCTGTCATGCCACAGTTATGGCCGCCCAAGATGATTTATTCTGTATGTTCATTCGCTTGTTGATGAGGGCTGCATTCTAAGGTATCGAAATGATGTTCGTTGGAAGCGAGTTCCACAGCACACTAGCCTCTTACACAAAAAAAATTATAGTGGTAAATACTTGGCAGTGCTAGTTGGACCGTCCGCTGATAAAAATGTTTTAGCCTTTTAGTTATTCACATAATTCACCTTAGAAGTATCTGTAAAAAAGAAAAAGATCAGCAACCAGCCGCCTTTGAGTGAGAGGATGTAGATCACGCGTGATTTCCGGGTGGTCAATGAGACGCACTGCTCTCTTCTTAGCACTATCCAATAGATGTTATGAATTTTACAGTGTGGAGCCATACATATGGGACCAAAATCTCAGACCAGCTGTGATGGCGTGAAGTACTGCTTAACCCAGAGAGAATTAGTAAGTTAAGCTGAATCAGACTTGGAACTGGCTAACACAAGGTCATGCCATGAAACTCTGGTATTGACTGTGATACCGAGTAGATACATGATCGTTTCTGGGGAAATTCGAAATATTGTTGATTGCGCCTTGTTCGCGTTGAAATTAACCAAGTTCGAATTCAGTGACATGCTCTGTTGGTTTCTTTGTCGCTGTGTCTCCTCAGCAGTTATATGGCGCTGACTAGAAAATGAGGAAACCAGGGTACAATTGTCCGCAAACCTAACTATTCTGTTTTCTATTGAGCGGAGCATATCATTAGTCTACAACATAAAAAAGTTATTTGGTATGAAACCCTGGGATACTACTGCATTACCTAACCTAACCTGTAAAGATTCACTCCTTACATCTTCAACAACCCCCTAAGTCGATCTTGTCAAGAGAAAGCTAATGATTCAACCTCGAAATTTTTCAGATGTCCGTATGCTTGAGTCTCTTGATTCGCCATGCATTTCAATTGATAATGTGTTCAAATGCGTAACGTGTACAAGGAGGTCACCTGTTGTTCGTTGTCTACGAAAACCGTATCGTTGATCACCCTGCAATCCAAGATATTACATTAACTCATCGTTTATCACTCTTTCCATGATTTTCGGCATAATGGGCAGCAATGCGACTGGACGGTAATTTTGGGGATGGCATTTCTGCAAACTGTGGAACACATATTCTCAAACCGGTTGAAGGTATTCTATCAAGACCCACTGTTTTCTTACAGTTAATCTGTTGAGGAATGCGTCTTATCGTTCGCACACTGTACTTTTCTTCAGACTTGTTCGATTGAATAATGCATTTTATGTTCAATTGCATTTGTTGGATTTTTATTCCAGTTCTCATAACATCTGTTCCTAATTAGGGCAGCTGTTAAATTGTTTTTAGTGAACTAAGGTTTTTGTGAGGATGTTTTTCCGAGGAGTGTGAAATGTAGAGGTCCATGGCTATAAGAAATACATCAGTGACGGTCCCAGGGTAGACAGTGTCAGGATCTCAAAAATAGATATCTTTGAGGGGAAAAGACAAGAAGAACTAGCACAGCTTTTCCCAGCTTCCTTGCTTCTAATACCTTATCTTCGTGGAAGTCGTTGGATCATTATTGCTATACAATGTGACCCACGACAGAAACAAGGTTGTGGTCAGAGTTGCCAAGGGTACTGAGACCTATAACGGAAATGATCTAGAGTGGAAACAAGAAATAGATCGGTTGAATAGTCAGGACTTTTTGTCGGCCTATCGACAGGCTGATTCAAGTTGCGACTGATCCCAGAGGGTTTCTATTTGAATGTTCAAGCTAGTTGATGTTGTGTACATTGAAGTCTGCCATTGAAACCTCCTCATTCATATAGATTCTGAAACATTCTAGATTAGTTGTTATCATTAGAAGATCGATAAAAACAACATTTTTTGTAATATAAACAGATTTTAAACAATGCCAGGTCAAAAGGGTTGTCCTAGAACGTATTATGTCTTTTGATATGACGTCCGATCTGGCTGAAATACAAAGCCTTCTCTAAAACGGAATCCTCGAATGCAATTCATAGACATTGAAGCAGAGGTAAATGATGTCTACTGTTGGCATTATCTGTGTTTCCGTTGGAACAAATACATGAGGTTACGTGTCTTGTAAATACTATGTATGGCTCTCACATTCATGTTGGTGTGTCCTAATCCTTTTATATCGTAAGACTCAATAACGACTTGGCTTCTCTCATCGAATTTTGATCTCTTTCAGTCATATTGCTACTATGAGCCCCCGAGTCAGTTTCTCCCGGAAACCCGAATGAGGCACGTATTAATCTCCAGATAATTTTGTCACATGAGAGCTTACCTTGTCTCACCTGTAAAATCATTTCCACTCTGGAGACCGGACCATCTACCAAGTATCTAAAGCTTAGTCACAATTTATTAATTCACGGAGTCTTTAGAATGATTAGGTGGTTCTATTCCAGGTCGAACAGCCTCTAAAAAATTACCATTTTATGTCATAACGCTCAGTTTAAAGTTGAGACAGAATGTGAACAAGTTTATTTTATATAACTAAGTATGAGTTTACCAGCTAATAATGAAGAATTCACTAGAAGGATCCAGTGAAAATTATTCGAAAATCTCAAAATTATTGAAAATTACACACATCCAAGTGATTGTAAATTACAGTTTGGTGATTATTACGACGTACTCTGCTTCGATAATTTGTGAAAGGGAAAAAATGGTTTTGACATTCTGTAGGCACTTTTTTTCTGGAGTCGATCTAAGTGCGGAAAGTATTTTCTGTACAACAGTCTTTCAGTGTGTAATGGCAGCTTTGTTATCATCACTAAGTTACACGACATAACACAAGATTAGGCAACGCTGTTGTACTGCCACGACGAGTAGTGCATAGCGCACGATGCTACGACGCAAATTGACAGCGCAGGCGAAACAGTATGAAGGGTATCACTTGAAACACGGATAGGCATTCGAGGTCTCGAACTGAGAGAACTGGGGTCTAACTCCTAGCTGTACGAACTGAGTTCAGCAATTCCTATCCTTGAGTGATTGTACGTAGTGATTTCAATCACAGTCCTAGTCGGTGACCACATAGTGAGTGTCACATACCTAGCTGTACGTACTGAGTTCAGCTATTCCTATTCTTGAGTGATTGTACGTATGAGTTCAATCACAGTCCTAGTGGGTGACCACGTAGTGAGTGGCCACATACCTAGCTGTACGTACTGAGTTCAGCTATTACTATTCTTGAGTGGTTGTACACTACCCTATTCGGTGATCACAAATTGAGTGGCCACATACCTGGCTCTACATATAGAGCACAGTTGCCATCGCAACTAGATTGGGAGATGGAGTGGCAGTCGATCCTCAGGGCGAAATACAATTGTAAATAGTGTATATATGAATATTCAGAAATTATGGTTGATAGTTATAGTGTTTCCTCCGCTCAGCTACCTGAGCGTAAGACTCATTACAACTTATAATACAAATTGACGTTTCTCTCAATGTGTAATAGGTTACTCGGATTAAGCACAATATAGTTTTATTTTCTTCTCAACAATATATTACATGTGCACTCAAATTTTTTCATCCAGTACCTGTTTTAATTGAAAACCGACAATGGTGTAATATTTTCTTAATTTTATCTAGAAACTCCATGTCCATTCACATAATTTACATGTTCAAAATTGCTTGAGTATGTTCTGTGCAATCATTATGATAGTTCAGAAATTATTTTTTGCAGTGACAATTTGAATAAATATCTTATCTATAATATAAAAATGAATCGCAATATGTGTCGGTAAGCGCATGAATCAACAAGGCCCAGACGAATTTGGCCAATTCAATTAAATGCTCGTTGAATTTCAATGATGGTTTTTACGACGACGAAAGTTCAAAATATTGTCGGAAAACCCCTGAAAACAGCTCTTTTCTCTTCTGCATACAAACGTTTTCTAACTAAAACGTAGAATCAATATAAGCAACAATTCGCTCACAAAATAAAATTGCTATTGCACTCGCTTTGTCGGTAATAGCAGAAACTTCGCTTGAAGGTCATTCAACACTAAAATTACCATTAAATATGCAAAGCAATGATACTCTAACCTGGATTGCGAAGAACTCTGCAATCCCAAAAGTTTTGCAGCGATGTAAATTCATTGTTTGGAATGAATACACGATGGCACATAAAAAACCTTTGGAGGCTTTGGACAGAACCTTAGAATATCTACGAAGCAATCATAACCTATTTGGTGGTGCAATGATATCATTGGCAGGAGATATTTGTCAAACATTGCCAGTTCTTCCACGAACAACGCCGGTTGATGAACTCAATGCATGTCTAAAGTCCCCCAATTAGTGGTAACATGTCAAAGTACTTCATTCAAGCAAAAATATTCGTGTTGAGTTGCAAAATTAACTATCTGGAAACATATTCTCTGAACAACTCATTGACATAGGTAATGGCACCGTATGGAGCAGTACAGTCGTCAATAAAATAGGTAAATATCTCTTAGAATATATCTGTTCTAATAACATAGACATTGTAAATAGGGGTAATAAACCAACTTCCTTAAATGCGGTTAGGAAAGAGGTCCTGGATCTCACCCTTGTCTCGCCATTTATACTACAAACAATTAAGAAGTGGACGAAATATATATATATATATATGTCGGACCACCAAATGATTGGTTTTGAAATTGGCTCGGATAAAATTCAAAAAGTGGAATATAGAGCACCAAAAAGGCGGAATGGGATCTCTTTGAAGAGAGGTTGAAGTCTGAACTGGATGGTTTCGAATATAACATAATTACAGTGGAAGAACTGGAAAATGCTTCTACTCACCTAATCCAAACACTAATATTAGCATTTGAGGAGAGCTCCCCAATGAGGAAAAAACACTTCTCAAGGGATACGCCTTGGTGGAACAAGGAGCTTGCTCAACTCAAAGCTAGAGCCAGAAAAGCATTTAATAGAGCGAAAAGAACAGGTAAATGGGACGCCTACCGAGAAGCTCTAACTAAGTACAACAAAGAATTCAGATAATCCAAACGGCAATCATGGAAATCCTATTACGAGGGGATCAATGATCTTGCCCCAGCTGCACGAATTCAAAAGGTTTTAGCCAAAGACCATTCGAATGCACTTCTCATTAAGGAGCTTGGAGGAGAGTATTTTAAAGACTTCGGCGGCAGCTTCAGGGTACTTTTAAATACCCACTTTCCGGACTCGAAAATACACCCCATCAACAACACCCAACAACAGGAGCTAGAACTGTATAGCTCCAGTAGGGAAAGCAGAAATCTAACGGGCCGAATCTTCACCCTAGATAGGGTAATGTGGGCCACCAAAAGCTTCAAACCCTACAAATCACCAGGGGCGGACGGAATCTATCCGGTCATGTTGCAAAGAGGCAACACATATACAGCTCCGTGTCTGAGAGCTATATACAAAGCCAGCTACTCACTGGGCTACATACCCCAGTCATGGAGGAAAGTCAAAGTATTATTTATACCGAAAATGGGCAAAAGGTCTCCAGATGAGCCAAAATCATATCGCTCAATAAGCGTAACCTCCTTTCTCCTAAAATCAATGGAGAAAATTCTCGACAACCATATAAGAAGTTTCATAAAACTTCATAAAAAAACAATTTGCCTACCTACCGGACAAGTCCACAATTGATGCCCTACACGATCTAGTCAAAGAAGTGGAAGGAGCACTAGAGGCTGAAGAAGTAGCCTTAGTTCTATTTGGAGACAATGAAGGAGCCTTTGATAACACATCCTATACATTCCACCATCAAATGCATTAAAGGAATGCTCAAAGGCCGGATCATAACGGCCACTTATGGAGACACCGAAAATCGGTGTCAGCAGTGAAAGGATGCCCTCAAGGAGGTGTCCTAGCGCCGCTACTATGATCAGTAGTTTTTGATGGCCTCTTAGAAAAACTGAACAACGCTGGCTTCAACGCACAAGGCCATGCTGATGATCTAGTTATCATCATTAGGGGAAAGCATGATGGAATCTTATCAAACCTCATGCAAAAATCCCTTAACATCGTAAATGAATGGTGTGCTGAAGAGGGACTCAGCATCCATTCAGACAAAACCATTCTAATTCCATTCACAAGACGCAGAAAGTTGAAATCAAAGTCCCCTTTCTGAATGGACATACTCTGAAATTTTCGGAACAGACAAAACTCTTTCCAGGGCTACATCGTGCCTATGGGCATGCCGTAGACTCTTCGGAAAGTCCTGGGGACTACAGCCAAAAATAACGTACTGGTTATAGACAGCGGTTATAAGACCCATTGTCACATATGCATCGTTAGTATGATGGACGAAAACATCAGAATGACTACGCAAAACAAGCTGCAAAAACTGCAGCGGCTTGTGTGCTTGGGCATAACAGGTGCTATGGGAAGCACCCCGACTATTGTCCTGGAGACAATCCTTAATCTCCCTCCTCTCAATATAAAGTTGAAAAAGAAGGCGTTGATGGCGGCTTTGCGGCTCCAATACACAAAAAAAACTCTTACCTGATGATCTGAAGGGACACCTGGGGATTCTGGGTTACATAGCGCCAGAAATCTTATCACATCCATCGGATATAATGCCGCTTAAGTTTGATTTTCACACACCCTTCGAAGTGGTCATAGAAGACCGTACCATAATAAAGGGAAAAATAAATCAATTAGACCAAAAATCCTCCATATGGTACACGGAAGGATCAAAAACGATTGATGGAACAGGAGCAGGCACATATGGACCCAAGTACTCTTCATCAGTGCCCCTGGGCTCTACTCCCACAATCATGCAAGCAGAAACACTTGCTATAAAACTTTGCTGCCAGGAGGGACTACGAAAGAAACTCAAAGGGGCAAAGATTTACAATTTAACGGACAGTCAGGCAAAAATAAAAGTAATGAAATTCCATCAAAATATGAATTCATTTGGAAGGTGTTTCCAGATGTTTCTAAAAGTTACAGAAACCATGATTGGATGAGCAAAGGAACTATAATGGCCGCCAAAAACATAGATGTAAATGAATTGAATTTCAAAATTCAAGAACAAATTATAGGAGAATCGAGGATATATAAATCACTTGATTCGGTTACTAACAAAGATGATGTAGTCAACTATCCACCGGATTTTTTAAACTCACCGCATTTTCCAGGATTGCCACCTCACAATCTTCAATTATAGGTTGAATCGGTAGTTATAATGTTGCAAAATATCAACCAACTGCGTCTTTGCAACGGCAACCATACTGAAGGGAAAGTATGAAGGAGAAGCTGTTCTAATACCGCACATCTCAATGATTCCGACTGATGTGCCACTTGAGTTTAAAGGACTACAGTTTTCAGTGCGGCTTGCTTTTGCTATATTCATAAGGAAGCACCAGGGGAAATCATTAAGTGATTGTGGTATCAATCTGAAAAACCCATGTTTCTCACATGGTCAATTGTATGTTGCCTGTTCCCGTGTTGGAGAACCATCAGATTTGTTTGTCTATGCGCCAGGTAATCAAACAAAAAACATCGTATATCACAAAGCACTACAATGGAAATAAAAATGATTTTTGTTAATAATTATGATTCACATGATTAACAATAAAGCGATTACTGACTTTTAAATGCTTTTATATGTCTCATTTAATTATTTTTTATTCATAACGCCCTATCACCTGGGTGACGGTTCTGTTCAAAAGAATGTTTGGCCCCGACTATAAAATAGGTAGGCACAAAAAACCGCAGATTACAAATCTTTTTGACAGAACGAAGTCTGTCGGGTCCGCTAGCTGATTAAAAATATTGAATAATTTATCTCAATTATCATTGTAAGAATCAATTTTCGAATTATTGCATGAAGAGAATTTAACATACTGAAGCCATTCCAATCATTACATGTATATTCTGTGAAGAGACATGGAGTTACGAGATAAAATAAGGGAAAAATCATACGAATCTATATTTTTCATGAAGGCACATCCTGGGTGAAATAATTAAGCGCACATATAATATATTTTTTGAAAAGAAAAACAAAAGTCTATTAAATGATATCAAGGTCGCTTTTGATCCATATTTGAAAGAAAAATGCAGGCATTAATACCCAAGAACGAATTTGATTTTCGAGCGCAGCTTAATTAAGGTGATGCTAAACAAAATCGTATAATATCCATTTCTTTTTCATTTCGTTTATATTCCAAAAGCGCATCAACAACAGCAACAAAAAAAGACACACTTTGAGCTTAAATTTTCTTTTTCTAATCCATATAGGCTTAAATAAATCGATCTTTCTCATGCTCACATTAAAAATGCTGCAGTCGCAAGACAGATACCTTTTATAAATTTCATTCCATCTCTTGACTATGAAAATCTGAGCGCTACCAATATGGCTAGGTAGCAGTGTGATATATTTTCTATCCCACAATTACCGTATTTAATTTGCCGGTTAGCCCATGAAATGTTCATCTTTCCTTCAAATATTGATTCTTATCCAATTGACTCGTGAATTTATCACTTTGGCTCTTGCGTAATATTTTTGTTTTTTCAGCTGAATAATCAATGGTAATGTCGTAAACTATCTATCAAAATGTAATACTATTTCCCAAGAAACAGATTCTCTTAGTTTATACAGCACAGCGGATCCAACACTAACATCAGAGTATTGCTGGTAAAAAGAAAGAAGTTTTTTAGGCCTAATGACGTCAGCTTATTAGAAACATATTCTTCGAGAGAAGCAAATCTAGCACTTTTTGCTGATGTCACAACCCTGATGGTAGGTTCCGATGAGCTCAGTTCTGTTCTAGTGCAATTTGATGAAATGATTCAGTTGCTATTGAAATTTTTTTTTTGTATTACTGGTCTGGCTATGAATTTCGAAAAAACGCAGGAAGCTCTTTTTCAGTTTAAGAAATACCTCCGATTTCAATGATACAGATATCTTGATTTTATGGAATACTCATGTCGTTTTGCTGTCGAGGAAGATTAGCAAGGATATAATATAATAGTCTTGAGGTGCTGGAGTTCCTCGCTTTCTTCGGATTTACTTTGGAATATTCTTGTGTACTTCTCACTCATTGAGTCATCTTGTATTAGTATTGTCTTTTTAGTTGGGGGAATTGTTCCAAACATAATTTAATTTTTAGAATGTAGAGGAGGGCAGTTAGAGTACTGGGTGGCCAAACCTATAGAGACTATTGCAGTTATAATCTCAAAGTTCTTGGAATATTTGCTTTTCCATTCCTCTATATTCTTAAATGTTTTCTGACTGTCCATAACAACATTGACATTTTCATATCTGGCTCTGATTTCTACTCTTATGAAACTAAATATAGCAAGCTATCAAAAAAGGACTTTCTAAGACTGATAGAGCATAGGTTTTAATCTCTTTGCTGTCAGTTTTCATAATAAAATTCTTAATATTGCAAAATATCCCATACTAATGAAAGTATTTTAATCTAAAATGCAGTTTACTCAGGCGATGAAATCTCAACAAGTTTTTGTAGCTGAGGCTATTTGACGAATAGTGATATTTGTGTTCTTGTTATTGTGTATGTACAATTTGTTGAGAAAACAATACTGACCTATGTTAAAACGTTTGTGTGAGGCATCAATATATTTGAGAGTACACCTGCCAGGGAAAAGTAATCTTTTTTCATCAATTTCTTTCCAGCTTACTGATACTGAAATAGATATATCTAATGACAAAATATCTGACACTACTTGAGGAATTCAGTTGATTGTGTCTATGTTTGTTTATAAGAAGTTTATTTAAATAATTTAGAACCCCTAGTATATTGCATCGACATTATATCTGAAGTAGAAAAGTAATGGAAATTTACAAGAAATTACCATGTTAACTAAGATTATAACCTCAATCAAAGGAATATTAGAGGGTACAGCAGCAGAAGCTGATTTGTTGTTATTATATGGGCAATAATTTAGAATACTTCAATCAGAGTCGTAAGCATATAGAAAGATTATTACTGACAAAACTGACAATCGTGAAAAGATTATGTAATTGTTTTCATGACCATACGGTCATTGTGTTTATTGAAAGATGCTGAATGTAAACAACGGTTAAAAACAAATGTTAAATTTCAGATTTTTGATAACCAATTTCAGTAAGTTCAAAATCAAATAGACTCTTGACATCATTGACACCTCGTAGGAAAATGGCGTTTCAAAAAAAATTCATCTCACTCGCTACCTACGAGATATTCTTCTATCATTTGCTATTTCACCAATACGTTTTTGCAAACGAAAACTTCAAATGAAATAGGTCCTAATCAGATATGGAACATTTGTTACGTGTTGTTTGTTGATAACGTTTTCGAATGTTAAACATTGCTTCAGTGTGAGGAAGTGCGGAAGAAAAACCAAGCATCACCTTTCCGTCATTGAGCTTCACAGCTGAATCTTTTCACGATATCGTATCAAATTTTGAAAAGATATTTATCTTCAAATACTTCGAGATTCCACCGATCCAAAAATGAAATCTAACAATAAATGTGTAAGACAAGACGTTCATTTTCCAGCACCATCATTTTCAAGTGAATAATAAACCAAATTGGGCACAGTTAGCATCTAAGGTAGAGGCTTTGATTCATTTTAATTAGAAAATTAACTAGGAAGAAGTTCAAGTTTACATTTGATCTCCCCGCTGAAGCATTATTGTTTGTACTTTCAACTCTTTTTATATGAAAATTTCTATAATGAAGCAGCACCGATTTTCAAAACTTTGTTCCCTGGACAAGCTATTCAATACAGAACATTCAAATTATTGATATCAGGTCGAAGAAAATTCTGCAACTGATGAGCAATAAGGAGTAGATATATAAGAGATGCCTTTAGATTTTTCCACACTTTAATACATATAGAGCACCAATAGTCAAAAGTCAGTACTGAATACTGATCTCCATCCTTTTTTTAAATTCGAAGCTAAACGTTCAGTTTTGTAGATAAAACGAACGTTCTTTGTCGACGAAAGATAAAATTGAATTTAAACACACTCATCTCAACGAGAATTTCGGTATTAGTGGATTTCTGTTTTGAAGTGAAAATGCACTATATATATTAAAACTATTTTGATGATATAGAGAATCCACTAGACAAACCCTTTTAAGAACCAGAAAATATGGCGAACAAAAACACCTACTACTTGTGAACACATCGGTACTGTGCAAAGGTCACCAATAAAAATCGACATGCAATATACTAAAACATTTAGAAATGAAATGCATTTGAAATTTTCTGTTGGGTAGTGCATCAATTCGTCGAAGAAAAAGATATAGTTGGTTTCGAAGAATCAAGCAGAAATGCTATATTTCTAAAACCTGTAATGATATATCATAGATACAGTCACTCAAGATAGAAATTAAACATCATCGTTCTGTTTGGGTGTACTAAATAAATGAAAATCCTATAAAAGTCGTTCATTTCTGTACGGAAAACCCAGAAATTTATTTCCTTTCCTTTCGAAAATGAATTGAATTGCAAAAAATTGAATGAAAATGAACAGAAACAAAACAAAGGTAGCAAAAATGAAATAAGAAAAATTTTCTGTTAATTTATTTCTTTACCATTAACATATTTTGCTCTTTTCATTATTTCTTTGTTGTTTTTTCCCCATTTCATTTTATATGTTTGCGACAATAAAACTTTATTTATATTATTTCTGTACGAAAGGAAGATGTTCCTCTTCTAGAAATTCATTTAGGATAGCTCTTACAGTTGGTATTTTTATACTGTATACTGATTATACTGATAAATTTCATCAAAATCTAGGAAGGTACTGACTGAAATAATAGATTTCTTATTATATGTAGATAGTCATTTTCAAAACATATTCATATTTGTGATAGATATCAATAAGAAACAATAAGATAAGATAACAATAGATATCAATAAGAAACAAATTAATTGTTTCACCAGGAGCTGAAAGATTAAAAGAAGTTGCTCTTCGATAATTTTTATTCACCTTAATTGTACGGTATTTGATAATGCATTCATAAAGAATTGAAATAAATTCTGAATTCATATAAACACATTTCACTGACTACGGATTAGTTAAAGATAATTCGTTAATTGGAATTCTAGAACAAACTAGGTGTTTTTTCGATTGGATTGAAATGTCTGATGTTGCGTTATGATTGGTTTCTAGTAGAAACTGCTTCTTTAAAACATTAATCATATTTTTTCACAAGTCTGTTAACCCCTAACTGGTGACATGACGAACTCATAACACGATAAGTGACATGACGTTTCACAGTAAATGTTTTTGAATTGTGTTTTTATTTTACTATTGGTATGTAATATAACACGTTTAAAAACTTTTATCAGTCTTTATTACCATACATAGAATAAAACGTGAATTATTTCTTAGCAGTACAATTCAGCCTCAAGTGTCACTAGGTATTTATTTGAGCACTTCAATATATCTTTTACAAGTGAAACTATATATTTAACACGTTTCACCTAAAATCGAATCAGGAGAGAAACAAAACACATAAAAGGAACTTCTTAAAACAACAAATTAAAATTCTGACAATGACTTAATTTTACATTAATGACTGGCTATTTTTGCACAAGGGGGGATAAAATTGCAGGGTACGGGACCGTAACTTCCGACACACGTGTACACAGTCATTCTGTGAAGTTAAGGTGGACAAATACGGCATGCACTTAGTTTCCTGTGACTAGTTTCAGGATTTTGGACATATTGGACCATATCGCCACCCAGAACTCGCTTTATCCACTAACCGTAATCCCCCTCGGCAATTGAGTGCAGACTAAACGCCACTGGATATGGGGGAGCACTAGCATACGGACTACAGCCTTTACGAAATCACCTCTTTCTTTAATCTCAGGCTGATGCATGTTGCAGAATATATGAGCGTACATGCTGCTCAAATCTAAAATGCAATAGAACACCACCATTGGTCACCTCCTCGTTCGGTGGTTGCTGGAATAATTTGAGCAACTTTTATGGGCTCGGTCAAAACTTCTTTTGATTTAAATGTAATAAGGAATGATTTCAGCCTTCTTAATAACCTCGTCAACCACGTTTTTGTGATGCATTGACGACACAAGTATGACAGCTCTATTTTTTTTGGCACGTATGAGCAAATAGTGTCTTGTATCGTAAAACCAAACAAAGTTGACACTGTTTCTCGTTTTTTTTGTGGTTGGAATTCGCTAGGTATTCATCTTTACAGTACCCATATAAGTTATTTTCTGTTTTACCAATTCATCAATGAGTTGTATAGAAGAGAACCAGTTATCAGCAGTTCCATTTCTGTTGCTACCTTTGATTGGATTTTTCAACCGCAGAACACACTGCGTAGGCACGATTTTTTTTGTGTTGTCAATTCTACACCATCAGACCCTTTGCCAGTATAAACACATCCATTATAAAAATAGGCATTTTTTGATTCACATGAAGCTCGTATGATATATCCATATTTCCCGGTTTTTTGGCATATATGAAATCAGGTGACTTCTGCCACGAAACACCAACATCTCGTCTATGGTGACACATTTACTGAGTTCGTACGGTTGTTGATAATTATTGACAAACTTGTTGAAAATAAAGAATATAACAGCCAAGCTGTCCTTCAGTTTCCTTTCAGTGCGATCATTTGCGTTGTCGAATCGCAGACACAGCAGTAAAATAACAAATCTATTTTTGGACATGCAGCATCTTAATATCTCACAACCTGTACCATCTCTAGCAAATAAGTAACTTGCGCTTTCGTGATTAGATTCCAAGACAGCTGAATATTGTAAAAGATCCAGAAAAGCTTTCAGCTTTATCATATCCATTTCTTTCAGTTCAGGTTTATTCTCTCGGGCAAACTGTAACCTGTAAAAAGGAATTTTGTTGTTTACCCTAGTCGAAAATTGTTGCATCATTTTTTCACCAAGAGGTTTAGTCCAGATACTGAAAGTGTTTTTTCATCCTCAGCCGTCAATTTTGAAGGACAATTATATTATGTTGATGTGTACGTACCCAAGTATTAGGATGGGTCTCTGACCATTTATTACGATTTTTACCATAGTAAAAACTTGATAGCCGTAATTCCGAGAGGGACACGTTATCTTCATTTTCGAAATTATCGCTGCAAACTGATTCTGAAGAAAACTGATCTTCCTCTGAACCATATTCTTGATCACATTCATGATACTGTAAAAGATCGCTTTTCGATAAAATACAGTCTTCAAAATTACCTACGCTATCAGATTGAGCTGAAGCTAGTAACAGGGAATTGATTTCCACTTCAAATGCAGATCATCTACCTAAATTTTTTTTCTGCTTGACGGCCAAACGTTTATGTTTCTCATTGTTTTCCGCCATTTTGCACTAGAAAGTATAAAAATAAAAAAATATTCAATAAAAGATTTTGTACGGCAAAAAAGAACATGTAGCCTCACAGGCTACGCTCGATCTTTTGATAAATAATATACACGTGTTGAACATCCGACGACACTTATGACTCCTTCCGTATTCGTTTCACTACTAAAACAAAAGCTGTTGAGAGGCAGGGTCGCGGCAAGCGGGGGAAAGTGGTCAATTCTAAGAATGTGAGACTCCATGTCACTGGTTATAGGTTAAGAAATATCTTTCAAGACAAATATTCTTTGCCCTTGTACAATTCAAAGCAGTGTATTTCAATATGAAGTATATACAAAATAATAAGAAGTTTATAGTTATAATTCAAAATCTGGCATAAAATCCTTCGAAAATGATATGACTGATATAATGATGATACTCAGCGAACTTCAACAGTATTTTTGAAATGTCATTGGTGAATTCAGTAACCTCTTAGAAAATATGGTGATCAGTTTGAATTTTCTTCTATGTTGAATCAATCTTTCATAGAACGAATATCTAGTGCAAACAATAGCATTCTCGTGAAAATAAAATTTTGAGACGACGATTTCAGAGATAATTGAAACAATCTATTAGTTTTGCCTTCAGTATCATTGAAAATACCTGCTCAAAATGAAATGATGTCTTCCAACCGATTCAATTTCAAGAATCATTGAACCATATACGCTGATTTCCAGACAGCACATTCCGGGGTTGTGGAGTATTGAGATGATAAATAAACTGAAGAAGATATACAATTTCAACTGTTTCAATCAGGAGCAGACTATTATTGGGTAGGCACATATATCTCTCAAATTTTTATTTGCGCATAAAATCTCCATCTCGGCTTCATCTGCATGTGAAGTGAGAAATTTCCATGCTCACTTCCTAGACGGATTGGGTAGAATTTAATATAATTAAATTAAATTCCTTATGGGGTTGTGAAATGAAAAATAACGCTGGGATTTTCGTATATAGGATTATAAGATATTGGTGAACATTTTGAATTAGTATTATGGAACAGTAAAATTCTGAAATTCAGGTTAACACTCATACGAATTGTAGAACTACATCAGTTTTGAGGCAAACAATCTAACCTAACCTAACTATCCTACATGTATCAAGAATTACAGCTTTTTGCATTTCTATATAGGTATTCTTATACAATTCTAATTTCTTATGGCTATCATGCAAAGTTTAGGGTATTAAACTAGTCGAGGATACGATGACAGGAACAATATCTATTTTATCGAGGTGCCACATCTGATTGATCTCAATAGCAAGGTCTGTGTATTTGAACTTTTTCTCCTGGAACTTGTTCAGCACGTTGTTATTATTCGGTGTGGCGACATCCACCAGAATTGCTGTTCTGGCTCTCTTATCATACACCACTATGTCCGGCCTATTATTCGTCACCATTCTGTCAGTGATAACAGGCCTATCGTAGTATAATCTGATAGAGTCATTTTCCAATACGGGCGCCGGCTAATACGTAATATGGCTGGAAGGTGTTCAGAAGTCCGTACTTGTGTGCAAGTTTCTGGTGGATAATGTTGCACACTTGATTATGCCTGTGAAGATACTACGTATTGGCCAGTTGTGCTCATCCGGACGTAATATGCAGTATAGTCTCCGATCTTATATGGCATTTTCTGCACTTATATGTTTGTAATGTTCCGTCCTTCATTATAAATTTTTTGTAATTGTTTGTAGCGATCACTTGGTCTTGGATGGCCATTAGGAATCCCTCTGTTTCTGCGAATAATTTTCCTTTCATCAACCATTTGTTGGAGGCTTCTTTGTCGATGTGTGGTTGATTAATCTCATGGTGATGTCGTCCATGCAATTCCTTTCTTGACCATTGCTCTTGTTTTTCAGTATCTGATAGGAACCTTAGATTCAGCAGGTCGACCCTGGTAGCAAGATTTAGTGGTGTATATCCCCTATCAGCCAACGATACCACTCTAAGGAGGTCAGAAGTGGAAGCTTTTGCAGAGAAGAACTCTCTGAGATTTTTTATCTGTTCGGTGTGTAAATTGACAACATCTATTAATCCGCGTCCTCCTTCTTTCCGCTTCAAAGTTGTTCGTATCACAGACGATTTTGGATGATGATTGTTGTACTTTGTCAGCATCGTTCGAGTCTGCCTTTGAATATCATCCAGTTCTGTCTTAGTCCATCTGATTATTTCAAATGAGAAAAGCAACACTGGAATGGCGTAGATGTTAATTGCCTTGACTAGATTCCCCGAGTTCAACATCGATTTCAGCACAGACTTCAGACGCTGACTGTATTCTGAACGAATCCACTCCTTTGAGAATAATATTATTTTTATTATTATATATTTAATTATATTAATATATGATAATTTTCTTTATCTATATATGTTACACATATTGTTTTAGGGTAATATGTAATTTTTCTATTCGATTTTTTTCACAGTATTCCTTTTTTCATCCTGGCCGGCTTCTGTCGTTATGAAATATACTTCTATGAACAATGATATTGAAATAATTCAAAACTTCTTGTGGCCTTTTTGATGCAGAAAAATAATTTATGCTTCTGTTAACTTATCGATTGGTTGCCTTTAAACAACTGATCATAATAATCAACCGAGGTCAATACTAGAAATAATACAGATGAGCATGATACAATGAAGATCAAGATTCAGTTAGACTCGTAACTGTCGCATATTTATCTGAACAAAATCACTAACCACCAAACACTTTACTGATTTCTATGAAATTCCCGTTACTATATGTATAAGTGTGGCATTCTCTCGGAATCAAGAAAAATTCTTAACAGATGAGAAACAGGTTTGTTCGGTACCTAGATTCTATCATTGTGAGCATATATTGGTTTCCTTCTGAGTTGCTATGAATAGTTCCGATTAATATTTTATTATCTGATGTTATATTCTATTAATTATATGTTGCTACATTAAAGGTGAATAATGCAAAGACTACAGGCTGATAAAAGTTACGATTCACTTGCTGAAAACATTTCTGCGAATAATGCACTCCCGCATTAGGAACAAATAAGAACAGGACTTAGACGAAAGCAAATTTGGCTTCAGAAGTGGGTTCGGAACAAACGAGGAGTTGTTTGGTATAAATGTACTATTCTAGAAATGTAGTGACCAGAGAAAAGACGTATTCGCATGCTTTGTCGACTATGATGAAGCCTTCGACAGAGTACGATACGAAGATCTCATTGAAATGCTACAGAGAACTTGAGCTGACACCAAGGTCATCAGAATAATAAAAAATTCATATTGGAACCAGAATGCCAATATTAGAATAGAAGATGGACTTTCGAGGGATATGAACATGAACAGAGGAATTCACCAGGGGTATGTACTCTCGCAACTGGAATAGGAGCGAAAGTAAACGGAACACCAATCAACACCATAAAATATGCAGACGTACTGGTCGGTACTGTTATATGTAGTAGAAGCTTGGACTCTAAAGGTCAACACATTGAATAAATTGGAGGCTTTTGAAATGTCGGCTGATAGAAGAAAGCTCCGAATACCGTAGACAGCTAGAAAAACTAACACAGAAGTCCTCAGAAGAGTAAGATGTGACCGTGAGCTGTGAACAAATATCAAATATAGGAAAATTAGCAATCTTGAACACATATTACGTGGATCTAAGTACAAACTACAAACAGAAGTGATTGCTAAGGTCAAAGAGACCAGACACAGCTTATGAAACAAGAAGAACAATAAAAGTCATACATGTTACCTATCAGAAGCCCTATCAGATCATACATATAATACATATTAAATAGTATTATATAACAGATATTTGAATGACAAAATATGATTAATTTCTTTGTCTATCGTATTAGGAAATCTCCGAATAGAGATTGGTACAAGATTAAACGTTTTTCAGCACTGCGTGTTTAACTGATTATTAGTTGGCAACAAAATATTTTATTCGGCCATATATATATATATATATATATATATATATATATATATATATATATATATATATATATATATATATATATATATATATATATATATATATATATATATATATATATATATATATATATATATATATATATATATATATATATATATATATATATAATAAATTATTTTGTTGCCAACTAATAATCAGTTCAACACGCAGTGCTGAAAACGTTTAATCTACCATCACCTAGCTTATGAAACAACAACAAGATCCGCTCTAACAATGCGTATCGTAGCTAGTATAACCCGTTTTTGTGCACAGCTGACGGATCTTATCTTTTAATTTTTTTTTAAAGGCCAAATTCTGATACTTATTAAGCTTCTCTGAGTAAGCTTTTTCAAGTTTGTCGTCTGCAGTTACAATCACGTAAAGCAAGGGGGCAGTCTTATTTTTCCAGTCGAACTCTACAATATCAGGTTTGTTATTTATGATCGGCGTATCAGTTATCATAGTGAAATCCCAATATAACTTATGGTTTTGATTTTCGAGTATACTCTTCGGTACGAAGTTGTAATGTTCGACTCTCAGGTTCATCAGATCGAGCTTCAGAGCAAGCTCCAGGTGATACATTTTAGCGACTTCATTATGTCTACGAAGATACTCTGTGAGAGCAAGAATAGGACAGCCAAATGTGATATGCTGTATTGTTTCCAGGTGTCTAGAGCACTTTCTACATTGATCGGTGAGAATATTTATTTTTGCGATGTTCTTCATGTACGCTCTTGTAGGCATAACCTGATCTTGGATCGCAATTAGGCGACCTTTGGTCTCATGATGGAGATAGCCAGATCTGAGGTAGGACAACGATTCCGCTTTGTTGACGTTCTGGCCCTCTCGGTGTCCTGGATCGCGGCCATGGAGCGGTTTAGCTTTCCATTCTGGTGCTAATTCTACTGATGTACGAATTCTTGGGGTCTGGCTATTTTCAGCTAAATTTAACAGTGAGAATCTCTCAACAAGCCAGACTGCAAGCAGGAGAGGTGATTGTACCTTCCGGAAAGATCCTCGTAATTCCCCGACAGCTTCGAGACATGCAGCTTCCAAATTCAGCAGGCCTCTTCCTCCCATGTGCCTGGACAAATATATATAAATATATATATTTGGTGTTATATTAATAAATATTTTATGAGAATAGGTTGATCAGTTATAGATTGATTCTTATTTTTCTTGAAATGAAACAGTATTATTTTGTGATGAATTCTTGTAAATTGATTCCTAGCCCTGTAAAAATTCTACTTTAAGGCAACACCAATTTTAGTAATCAAAGTCAGGTGTATTGGAAGTAGAAAAAGCCATGGTAGAGCAATTAGTAGAATTGATTTCATTGGAGCCGCATAAGCAAAATAGTTATACGATAATGCGACATCCGACAATAACTTAAATTCTATCTACGTATATTTTTACTCCAAAATATAAGGAAGCACCAATGATTTAAAATAGTTTATTAAAAACATTCTGGAGCTAGTAGAAATTAATCTTAATAATACATGACTAGAAAATAAAAAAATAATAAAACATTTGATCATCAAGTTCATGAGATAAAGGACGAAAGACTACCACTGAAAAAATGGTCCATATGAACCAAATGATAACAATGTACGCGGAAAATTTGACGTCCAATTGACAACTAACACTGAATGATTTTTTTATGACTTTTTCTGAATGTGTGTTAAAATTTCATTCAATTCTGATTTAATCCCTGTTTTCCTATTTTTTCATAGCATCGATTCACCAACGTGTATATTGAACCGATCATTTTATATATGTGTATATATTTCAACTTCTGAAGTATCATTAATTCTTTCTGAATCCATCGTAAAATTTTTATATATAATTTTCGTTCAGGACTAATAACTGAATGATACAATTTAGCGTATCAGTTTCTCCTATGAGTAACTTGAAATAGGCAGGATCAGAATAACATGGATGGTGGGCATTGGCGTCACATTCCATCTGATCTTAACCCCGCAGACGTCGGCTCTCGGGGACTATTTCCTTCGAAATTGGTTTCACATCTTCATTGGCTTGACGGTCTGGAGTTTCTACGGAAACCCATGGACTCTTGAAATTTTCCTCAACTTCTTGATCAGACATTCGATAGAGAGAATACTGAATCCAAAGTTGAAAAAAGAAAGATTGTTTTGTTGGCGGAGCTATCAATAGATAAATTCGATTTATGGATTGATGGGTTACTCGAACGATTTTCGTCGTTGCAAAAAATTCTTAATGTAATGTCTTACGTTGTAGGCTTCTTGCCCAATCTGAAACATAGCGACGATAAATAGACACGACCGTTCTCTGCAACAGTGCTTCATAAATCATTGCTCATTATTTCAGTAGGGTACAGGCTGTACATTTCGACAAAGAGAAGAAATCAGTCACTAGAAACCTTCCTATATCGAAATACTACCAAAAATTGAGTCCTTCCATCGACAAATTTGGTTTGTTGAGAGTAGGTGGTCGATTGACATATGCGGAGTTACAATACGACAAAACATTCCCCATTCTTCTACCAAAAAACAGTGTCTTCACTTATTTATTGATCATATACATTCATCAACTTTATCTTCATGCCGGTGTCAACACTACATACTATCTTGTATCGCAAACGTTTTGGATTCCCTCTGCTAAAGAGCTCATCCGCTCAGTGATTTCTAAATGTGAAAACTGTTGGAAAACCTATCCTACTACTTATCAACCTCCGATGGGGAATTTGCCTTCCCTGCAAATTTCCCAGATAAAACCATTTTCAATTGTAGGCGTAGACTTAGGTGGCCCCTTTTCGATTACCATGAATAGGTTACGTGGTGCAATGGTTACCTCTGTCTTTTCGTATGCTGTGCTACCAAAGCTCCTCATCTAGAGCTTTTGTCCGATCTCTCACGTGACTCTTTCTTAGCAGGGTTTAGACGTTTCGTTGCTCGGCGTGGTAGATGCTTGAAGGTTCTCTCAGATTGAGGCACTAATTTTGTGGCAAGCGCCAAATGTTTAAAATATCGTGCAAAGCTTGTACAGGAATCGGAAAAAGTGGAATGGCAATTTCATCCGCCTTCAGCTGCGCACATGGACGGCTTGTAGGAAAGCGGAATAAAGCCGGTTAAATCCCATCTAGTTAGAGTTCTCACCTACGAGGAACTCTACACTGTATTGACACAGGTGGAGGCAGTGCTCAATTCAAGACCCCTTTGTCCTGTAAGTTCGGACCCAAATGACCTGCGAGCTCTCACTCCAGGTCACCATTTGACATTAGAACCTCTAGTCGCCATAGGAGATCCAGAAGTTACTAACGAAGTTGCTTTGAATAGACTTAACAGATGGAAACTTCTGCAACGTCTACACCATGATCTGTCTTCTAGATGGGCGCGTGAATATTTGCAGATGCTTCAACAGCGAGCAAAGTGGCATGGGCTTGCGGCTCCTGTAGAAGATGGAACCATGGTTCTCATAAAAATTGAACGTGAGTCTCCACTGAACTGGCCTTTGGGTCGAATTGTTACTGTCCATCCAGGCGGTGATGACATTGCAGGAGTTGCCACAGTCAAAACGTCCAAAGGTCTTTTCAAACGACCTCTGGTCAAACTATGTCCTCTCCCAATGAATTAAATTTCTTAAAATGCCTCGGGTATTTTCAGGGGCGGGTATGTTTCGTCTTCAATTTTAAGTTTGAGAATTTTTAATTTTTTTCACATTTGACATTGATTTGCGTACAAACGAACTTATTTTTTAATGTACATTTTTTCATTGTGTTTGCTTTTTTATGAGACTGGAGGTTAAGCGAGAGAACTTTTTCTTCCGATTTCGCGGCATTCAAAATTCGTTACATTAAATTAAAATTCAAATACATATTGTCTTGGCGCTCTTTATCGGTTTTCAATTTCCCGCACATCTGTGAATGGAAATCGTGCCTCAGGGTAGCGCGCCAACTAGTCTGCGACATAGAGTACTATCGACGGCATAGTGCCGCTCGAAATATAAGATTCGCTTATATGACCTCTCAGTTGCGTCAAAAACCTCGTTTTCACTTCCATGTGGAAGTTTCGTCTATTGTTACATAAAAGACTATTGAAATACATTTACCTTATAAATCATTAAAACCCAAACTAAGACATTTTCCAGGCCTGGACTACAGTCAAACTACAGTGCATAAAACCTAGCTCCCTATAGTAATTGTGAACTGAGTTTGAATACATAGCTGTTCGCATCCTGGGTTTCCTCTATAAGTCATGACAATAATTGAACAATCTCGGTACATTCGTTTCTTTGAATCCATCGTAAAATTTTTATATATAATTTTCGTTCAGCACTCATAACTGAATGATACAATTTAGCGTATCAGTTTCTCCTATCAGTTTTTTATATACACTCCATAGAAATCTTCATTGTTCTCGCATATAACATTCCAATATCGTTCTGTTATAAAATAATAACATCGTTCGTAACGATTCAAATTATATATTGTTATTTTTGTTTCAACATCCCTCGCATTATCTTCTATCACTCGAAATTCTGAAAAATTCCTTTTTTCAGTTGATACTTTAGTAGTTGTGAAATGAATGAATGTTCCAAGTTTATGCTCTCTAAAATGAGTAATTTAGCTAGGTCGGGACAAACAGTTTGATAAGTTTAGATAGGTTGAATTTGTAAAAACTTAAATCTCAAATTTCTCCAAATATATTAGTTTACATATACAAGAAGAAAAGATAGGAATCTTTAGAGTTAATGAAAATATATTATGATCAAGATATAAGCAAATAATTGGTTACTTTATAAATTTATTTCCTCAATCCAAATTGGAATAATATTTCAGATAAATATCTGGTATAAATTTTTCGCTATTCAAGCAGAATAACATATCGAACATTCGTCTAATTTACTTATTTGTTTTACAAGATACTTTGAATTCAGCAAATATTTCGTTGAGAGAAATTGAATGAGAAATTATTACATTTGATGGTTTTTCATGATTCTTAACAAACTTTATCACTTTCGTCGGTTTTCGCAAATCAACACTCAAATAATTTCGGTGTGCATGGAAATTGAAATTACGAACAATATGTGCATTTCCTCGGGTGCAACTCTGAGCTTTGACTTAATATTTTACTTTTGCACTGTGTCCCACATTATCAGAGAAACGGAAATGTCGAGTACACTATTTTGCAACTTGTTCGTTGGGCTGTAGCATTCGGAGCCGTATTTAATGGTGCTCGAAGATCACTGAGCCTTGAGCCATTCCGAAGAACATTAGAATAAAGCTTTGTCGCGAATAATATTCATGTACTCGAAATTGGAACATGAAAATTGTTCCGATGGAAACACGAACGACTATATATCTACTTCGGAATGAAGTAGTTTCCGTGAAAAAATATTTCGCTTTTTACGGTTACGGTTCTTCTCGTGCTACTTTGTGTGATGAATGGCATGTAGCGTAGTGTATAGCTTCCTCTAACGGGAGGATATTTGATATCAGTTTTAACATATCGTTGAGTACTTTTGAGAATTGATGAAAGGTATTTTTTAATGCATAGCGTATGTTTTGACAACTAAATTTTATGCAACAACTATAATAAAATAAAACTTCAAATCATATATTTTCGTATATTTTTAGATAATTTTATCAATAACAAAACTAATAACGTATTCTAAATTAGGATGGATATGCAGCTCAAGGAGATAGGGTCTTGAGTATACCGCCTAATGCCGAGTATCTGTTACTCGAATTATTTCGGGTCTAGCTTGTTGTATACTAGGGCATTTACATATTTGAATGGAAGCGGTTAATAAAATTCAAACGATTTGCCTAGTTACTTCATAATAGGAAGGCTTGAATACTTCTGCAGCACCAAATAATATCGTAAGCAACGTAATACTCTAAGAAAATAATTTTTCCTCTTCCAGTACATTATCTTGATGTGTGGCAATATTGTGTTGCGGATTCATGCAGGTATATGTTGAAATATTTTCCTTTTTCCTGTATTTTCAATCATCTATAGTGAATGGTCTAAAAAGATTCTCTACAAATATGAAATTCAGATATCAGTGTCTTGACTGACACTTCAACTCTTTGCTTAGCGCTCGTGATTTATTTTTGGATGACTCAGGCATGTCGTGGATATACAAAAACGCGGCAAAAACTAAAGTGAATGTTTAGTATGAACTTAGCGGACCAACACATAGGGCAAGCTCTTCTATTTTAATACTGGTATTATTATTCCCGATATCTGTGCCGCATTTTATCAATATCGTCATTCGTCACATAGTTATGCTTGTCTTCTGCAAACAACTGAAAGTGATGTTGACAACTTCATCTATTTTGTTAAGCAAAGAAGCACCATCAAATTCCATTTGCGGAACGTAATTTCAGCTGCAGAGTCATTCAACACATACGCAACACGTCAATCAAATTGATCAATTAGTGCTTCAAAATCTCAACTCAACTGCCATAAATGGAATTTTAAAAGGATCTGTGAAATCCATTTGGTACAGCTATTTGGTCCTGAAATTCCTAATTCCTAATGGAAAAGAACCGTCGCATTAGGGTGTATGAGAAAGAATGCCTTCTGACTTCTAGACTAATTTGATATACTTGATCATGGATGATCAGACTTGGGTCTAAGCTTAAGACCTGGAAACAACCGATCAATCGAATATCGTATCTAAGATGAGGCAAAACTAAAGTTGTCTCATTAGTAGCTAAAACATCAAAGCTCTCAATATATCGAAGATATATTAAGAGCTTTCTTCTTCCGGCAACCAATATTATTTCAACGTTATCCATTGTTTGCTCGAAGCTATTTGTTTGTTGGCACAAGGATAATCACTCAGCTCACGCTGCTCTCCTCCTTCGTAACCATTTCACCAAAACCTTATCGCCTGTCGTTCCACGACCACCGTGTCTGCCTGATATTGATTCTTGTGACTTCTGCCATTTCCCAAGCTCTTGAGACTACTCCAAGGCTACCTTTTGGAGTCGATTAAACAGATTCACATTGAATCAGCGTGCGTTTTGGAGGCTTTACCGAAACATGAATATTTGCCAAATATGCATTTATAGTTGAAAGAAATTGGCATAAGAAATTTTTTAAGGGGATAAAATAGAGTTGGATGAATCAATTAAGACATTTCATTTTATAAAAAAATTTACCATAGATTTTCCTCAGAATACATTGTACATAATCTTTGTTTAGATATAGTTAAATAGGTTTAATTTTCCAAGGTATAAGTTATTTTGTCATCTTCTCACTATTTTCCAGACATCACATCGAAGATTTAATTCACACATTTTATTGCATTTTATTTGGCATGAAGTAAACACTTTTTGGGGAATAATTATTCATTTCCTAATCCAATGTGAAATTTAATTATTTTCGCACATTTTCGCTTTACTAGGTAATATAGAAACTACTACGGAAATTTCAGCAGCAATTATTAATGCAGGACTGTGAAAACTTTTCATTCATCATAATTATATTTGCATACTCATAGCAATGTGTAACTTCGTTAATTATATAAATTACACTGTGAGCAAAACATATAGCTTTGGTTAAGACTGTATATCATCAAATTGAAATAAAAAATAATATTGCTGAAAGTGACGAATCAAAATAAAATTGCAATTCAAAACATTAATTGCTGGGTTATTCTACGCTCTTGATTAGTAACGGTATTAATTATTTGTTGTTTCTGATATAGTGCGATTAAATAGATCTGTGCTTCTCTAAAGATTTTGAGTCTATAATAATGAAATAAATCCTGCCAGTTGATCTACGTTTTCTGTTCAGGTTAGATATGATAAATATATATAAATAATTAAATTATAATTAAGTTGTTATATAATTGGAACGATAATAATAAGAATCAGAAACATTCCAGTGCTATTTATTAATGATTTTAATTTTTAATAAAATTTATTAAGTATTGACTCGGTACACTCCAACTTTCATCAAAAGGCACAGCTATTTTATTGTTGGAGTTTTCTTCTTTTCTACTTGAGTACTATCATTACCTGAATATATTATTCTGTTTTAAAACGGCGTCGATTGTTAAAGGACATATAACAGTGTAATCAAGGTTTCATTTCATTTAACCTCAACAGGAAAGAGGCCAGTAGAAAAAGAACGAAATGCCTAGAAAGTTTAAAATAACTACTTATCAACCGCTTAAGATTTCATGATACAGCACGCACCAACAAATCTTCTGCAAAGTTTGTGCCACTAACTCATTGATTCAGAACTCAACGAATTAACTCTATGCATATAAGCTGATGAAGTCTAGAAAGTTCGTGTTTAACTAGAAATCATGCTATGCAGTATTTCTACAAATATGTTTGAAACTAAAAGCAATTTTGAGCGAGTATGAATCCATGTTGACATAAAGACTATATTTCGAGCAGCGACATAAATTCCTATGTTTTGATGCGAGAGACCTGTGCGTGTTTATAAATTACCCCTAGGAACCCGTTGTTACACCTCTTGATTTAACAATGGTTAGAGTGTTTCTATTTGGACATACAATCAACGAACACAGGTTTGTCATTGGGTGGGAATAGTTTGCAATAAATTGTTCCTAGAATATATGGCTACAACGATATTTACCTTCAATCAGATATTTTGGTAAACACGAGTTTGTCGTATATACATACCAGTTAGGTCGAAGGAAGAGAAGTGAATTTAAATTTACGAATTTATTATTTTGAATAATATAGCGTCTATCGGTTCAGTTTTGAAATAGAAAATTCAAACAATAAAAGTAAAAAATAAACCTTTTTCTTAAAGTAGCGCTGAAAAAGGGTTTCTCTATTACCACTTCAGTGCACCTGTGAGGTTTATTTAAATCTTCTGGCATTGAAGTTCATTACTTCATTCTCATGTGTCTTCATTATCGAACACTGAATGTGAATATTGGGCTAAATTGCATTTGAGGATATAGACAACAAATTTGAAATTTTTGTCGCTATCACTCTTATAAATAAATAAATTTAAAGGAATAAGAATGAAGAATTTCCATTATGCAAATCAATAAGATTCTTCGGAGATGTTCCTGAAAAAAAATCTGTACTTAAATTTCCTTGTACTTGCTCGTTGCATTAATCTATTTTTCTGCTCGTTGCTTATATTTCACTTTTAATTATCCATCCCTGAAATTTGTCGTGATTTCAATATCCAAATTCCTATGGGTTCTACTAACACAATTTGTAAAATTAATCCCAGTTTCTGTTGCAATATCTGACGTATTATAATTGCCTGAATTAAATATATTGATTTTGAATAAAGTTATTATTGGTTCAAGGATCATTTTAATTCAAGAAAATTTATTACATTTTTTCGTTTTGCTGATGTGAGTTGATATATAAAATTTCCTTCCGAGTAAGCATTAGTAGAGACTTCATTAATGGCGGCAACAATCAGTTGAGCGCGAATGACCACTGCCGTACCATTCTTTACTGGAACAATTTCGCGGCATTTTCAGGCCCTATTTGAGAACCTCTGGATAAGACCAGAACGCAGATTTTGTCATCCGGTTAGCTATAATCATATTCTCAAAATCCAAAATTTCAATAATTTCATAAGCGAAAGCAAAGTTTCGCGTTTATGATACTCACTCACTCACTCATTCACTCATGATCATCACAATATAACTAATACTTCCCATGAGCTTAGAGAGCTGAAATTTGGTACAGAGTTAAGGTTTAATAGCAACATAAAGGGAAAACCATAAAAACTAGGAAAATCGAAGTTCTGGAGTACCTGATGACCCTGATTAGAAAACACAAGAGCCCAACCAAACTATCAGAGATCGACATACCGCCTTTACAAACAATATTGGTTGGCCGCTCCTTTCAATGTCAAAAATCGAAGGTCTGAAGTTACTGATGAAGAACCCTCAGCTAGTCTCAGCTGAAAAAAATCGACTGTCATTGCAAAAACCCAGCGTAGTGGAAAACATCTTCTTCAGGTTTATTGTTAGATATCGAGAATGCATGCTTCCTATTTTTTCTTGAAACTGTTGAAACTCAAAATTTAATTGAACTAATATTTTCTATATCAGTAATAAATTTGATGTTCGAGTGTAATGAATAGATAATCATCTATCCCTCTCTATGATATTGTGATACTGTCCACGTACGGTACCAGAACATGAACTATTGACATCGTGTAGGGTTATGTATAGTATTTCGCTGTTAGTTTTGCATAAATAATCTGAATAATATTGGAGTTACCGCATTATCTATTGTCAAGCCGTCTAGTATGGTAAAATGACTATTGTTTTAATGAAAATTTTCAATTGATTACCTAAACCTTTATAATAAATTTAGCATGGAAATTGAAAACGAAAGCTCAGTTATCTTTCCAGATTAATTCGTTCAAAAACAATAGTAAACATGATTCCTAAGTTCATCTGAATAAATGAATTTTTGTTCTAAATTCAATTCCAAGTTTTGGCGTTCAAAAGCCTTATTCATAAGTTCATTAATTCATTATCACTTGTAGAAATTCGCCAGAGGAATAAAATATATATGAATAAATAATTCTAGTATATGATAAGTTGAAGAAAATATGAAAAGAAATCGTTCCGAATGAAGTGGAGTCAAGCGTTAATCAATACATATTCTATATTTCAAGCTATGTGTTTACCTACTGTACAAATAAGAAACTGTAGTCTTCCTCGAATAAAATCGATATCAATGTACTTTTCTGAAGCAATAATTATTTAAGTAAATACATCAGTTAATTAGTTAACAAGCCAATTTTTCCATTGCTTAAATCCATGGAATTTTCAGTTTTTGATAACAGAATACATATGTGTTTCAGATTAGAAACTGTATTCAAAATGCAATAATCACATCTATGAATGATTCACTCTTTTCATCTAGAATATCTTTGGAAAATTTTGGGAGTAATAAACACTAGTACTGAGAAAATATCATCAACTAACAAATAGACTAGATTTTTTCAGCCTCTTGAATGTCTCAGTGCAGCAATCTTTACAATGAACCTCATGGATTTGCCTCAGGATTCATAGTTATGAGCTGATTAATATTTCTTGTTCACTCGTGAAAAAGTTATCATCCCTGTTGCTTATTTGATAATCTGCAGAAACTACTTTGTCCTCGCATACATCACGCTTCAACTTTATCCAATATCCTTCCCCTATTTCAGTCGGTATCTAAGTTTATTGGTTTATTAGAAGTAAACGAAAAATGAATTAACATATTGTTTGGAAATGTTTACAGTGAGATTCATTTTGGAAGATCTACATTCTGAAAATATTTTAAACTCGCTTCTATTTGCTTATATTACATCGAATAAAGAGCATTATGTAGAAGACATAGTTGTTGTTAAGAGGCGTATCTTTACTGTTACGAAGTCCACTAGATTCGATTTGGCAACTAACCAAATATGTGCTATTTGGCTAGTCGAAATGAGCAAAAGCATTATTGATTTTGTTTTCTAACCTCACATTTTTCGGAAAAACTTGTCGAATGCAAGTATGGCTTATTTCCATTATATATTTTGCAGGTCTCTCTTACATTGTTATGACACTGACCTGAATCATTGAACACGTAGTCTGTCGAATACGGATCTAGCAGAGTCGAACATTCAAAATGATATCTCAATTCATTCTTATATTATTTCAAAAGGCCTTCCAATTTGGAATCCCAGATCGGATATTGCATGCCAGAGAGGGCTTGATGGAGAACAACGCTGTCGACCTTGCGTGGTTTAGAATCTGTTGGCAGGATAAAACACTTTTTTATGTTGTCTCTATCACTCGCCTAGCAACATTCATTTCCCTAGACTGTTTCATTATCTAGGTGATAAGGATGATTGGATTCAAGTATAACATCCGACAGATGAAGTCATTATACTGGGTGACTTCAAAGTCAACAGCACCAACTGCCTCCGCCACTCCAATAGAACGGATGAAGCGGAAGACAGGCAGAAACTTTTGCAATCAGCCGTAATCTATTGCAGCTAGTCGATGAACCGACAAGAATACCTGATCACCAAACCGACTTCCCGAACACCTTGGATCTTTTTCGATTTCAGATCTAGTTGATTTTGGAGTAAAGGTCTCAGCACCGCTAGGCAACTCAGACCTCAACCTAATATCTACTACGGGAACCATTGTGCTGCCGCTGAATCAAGAACCTAAACCACCCAGACGCATTTGGCACTATAACCGTGCTAACTGGGATGAGCTGCGTGAATTCTTTTCGTGCTCATCATTCAATGCATCTTCAATTTCAGATCCTGACCTCATTGTGTGCGCTGTATCTGTAACAGAAACTATTCATGCAGAAATGGATTTCTACATCCCTCATTCCATGAAAAAAACAACAGCACAAAAGCCATGGTTCAACACAGACTGCGAAAGAGCCTCTGCAACCAAGAATAGAGCCTACAAATCATGGAAATTGAATCCAACAGAGGGAAACCTTCGTTTGAATACGGAACGCAAGCATCCTAACAACTGCAAGAGCAAAGGCCAATTTCAACGAAGGGAAAACTAATAAATCCCTTGAACAGGCAAGCGGGACAAGACAGTTCGGGTCTATGGCGAAGACTGTCAGTGCCAATTTCTGCAAATCTGCATTTCTGCCTCCTGTTAGAGAAAACGGAAGTATAGCATCATTTCCGAAAGAGAAAGCCGATCTCCTTGCTCTCTTGCTCTAAAAGAGTTCTGTTCTAGGTTTATCTAACGCAATACCACCGAACATTCCACCTACAAATTCTTCCATAGTAGATACCAGGTACAGAGTTCGCAATGTAAGACGGGCTGTCGAACAGCTGAATAGCAAGAAGGCAGTTGGTCTAGACGAAATACCGTCAATCGTCCTGAGCAAATGTTCTCCCGAACTGGCACCTATTCTCAACCGTCTGTTTCAGATTTTTTTGAGCAAGCCAGACTTCTTCAAGCAGCTGGAAAGCAGCGAGAATTCAACCGATCCCAAGGAAAGGAAAGAAGTTTTTACCTCAAAACTACCGCCCTGTTGTACTTCTTTCTATTATGTCTAAAGTGATGGAGACAGTCATAAATAATGAAATTATCAAATATCTTGAGTTGCAGGGAATTTTTAACAACCGTCAGTATAGTTTTCGCAGGCAAAGATCGTCAGAAGATCTGCTCGCCTACATCACTCATGTTTGTATATGAACGATGGAAAAGCATGGGGAATCTAGAGCATTACCCCTCAACATCTCTTAAGCCTTCGATAGGGTTCGGCACGCAACCTTGTTGAATAAACTTGCCGAATATTGGCTTCCCGAAAATTTTCAGGGTTGAATTAAAAATTTTTCCAAGAAGATCAATATAAGTTGTGGTCGACGTATAGCATCTGATTGATTTCAGTTGCAAGCAGGACTGTCTCAGGGATTCATTATTTTTCCAACTTTGTTTCCGTTGCAGATGAACGATCTTCAGTCATATACAGGGAACAAGATCTTTGGTTTTGCAGACAATTTTACCTGGTTTCCGCTTTCAGTAGCCTGCGGCCGATTATACCTACAGAATCTCAGCGTTAGAGATATCAACAAATGAATGACTTAAACTCTGACTTACAGAAGATATCGGAGTGGGGTCAGTTGAACCTAATGAGCTTCAACACGAGCAAGACGCAACTTTTTTTTTCTAGAAAGGTCCCCGCTGAAGAACCTCCTCTAACGATGCAAGGCCAACAAATTGCATCCAAAGATTCGATCTACCTTCTTGAAATAACAGTCAACTCCGGTTTTTGCTGGCATTAACGTGTATCAGCTAAGTCTGCATCACCTAATCTTAGCTTTTTTCAGAGCCGAGCAATACTTCACATCAACTCTGCTGTTGCTTCTATATAAGGCGGGGATTCGACATACTTTGGAATATTGGTCTCATAAATGGGGATCTGCGCCCAAACATTCGTTGTAGATGTTGGATAGAGTAGAGATAGAGAAGTATGCAACTTGTTTACCTTAGAAGGGTTTTTTCGACCAGGCTTGAGACCACTAAACTCAATTTGCCAATTAGCCTAATACGTACAACTTGGCTAAAGAAAACTAATGAACCAATGAGCCTGTGCTTTGATCCGTGCGCTGTTTACTACTCAATCGTTTAGGATAGAATTATTGACTTATAGTTTATCGACGAAAATTACTAAATTGTGATATGCCAGCTATGCTAGAAGAGACTTTTCATGCATGACCATTTCCCGGGTGCCTGATTGAATAGTAAGGATATCACAACCTCCCACTGACATAAACACAAATACTCACAAATAAAGTTTTAACGAATTTGTGTGAATTATATACGACCATTGTCCCGAAAATGGGGTGCGTCTTTTATCTAACATAAGTCTTCTTAAATTTCTCAAACATATATTTTGTGCGGTAAGATAACCCACAATGCGCTTTTATATATGTTCTCAATGTTTGGGGGTAATTGATTCCCGGACCTTTACGTATTAAATTCTGAATGATACAGCTTACACAAAAAAAGTTATCGTCTATCCATCATATTTGGAATGGGACATTCCGTGTCCTAAAGTCTGAAGCAATGCAAAATACATCTCCATTTCAATTATAGGAATGTTGCATGAGTGCTGATATACCGAAGCAAAATACCCGAAGCGATTAATTCATGCCTTTTGTTGAATCATTACAGCTCCAACAAAAGCACATCAAATTATGGAATATTGCGATGCAGTTTGTGGAGTGGGAATAGAGAAATATATGCTTTGTTCTCGGCTACGATGGAATGCCCTGAATGAATAATTGGTGCATAATGTTATTTTTCGCTGAGTACAAAATGCTTGGATATATTTTGAACAGAAGTTTCGAAATCCATTTCAGTGCTCTCTACGATGAAAACAATTTATTAATGGATGATTAATTGCAACTTTGCAGAAAATACAATTCTACCATGAAGCGTATTGTAATATTGTCGTTTAATGATAATTTAAAAAAATATCAAAGCATCTTTTTCTCGGAAGCGCTTTATAAAACTGATAGAACAATTAAGTAATTTTTTCTACTAGTCACTCTTCCCGAATTCACAAAGCCAAATAGTTAAGTTGGAAGATATCGCCAAATTGATGGTATTCCTCAATTGAATCGTACCAACCTATACTGGATGATTCACCAGTGGCTCGGTGCTCTGTAGCTCGTACACTCTTGAAGGTTTCATTTTTGTTCCAACGATATTGTATTGAGAAAGTAAGAATCTACTTCAGCACTTTATTTTGAAGTAAACAGGGTGTCCGAATTTTCTATAAAAAAATCTTGGGTTGTGTCTTCAGATTGGAAGACCACTTTTTTGTTCAAGATTCAGGACGGGCCTGAACTATGCTTTAATGTCTTTAAGTAATAAGTTTTTTCAGTGAGTAGTTTCGTCACAATATTTTTTTTTCCGTAAAAATTCATGAAAATAGGCTCTCACATATATCGCATGCTCCATTAACCTGAGAGGATGAATACTTTTGTCCCTTCGTTTTCTTATTGCCTAAGGATAGCTTCATTGATAAATTGAAATACATTATCCTCATTCAATACAGGAGTGACTCAAAAAATTATTGAATATTGTAATTTTAAAAATATCATATCTTGATTCTTCCAAATGCCCTGTATTTTATTATTCATGTCAACGCATAAAATATTGTGCTATATTTTTGCAGAGGTAACCTTATCTCCATCTTCGATTATTTTCAAAATATTCGATTATTTGTAAAAATTTTTCATGAAAATTTTACAAACCGTATCAAACTCATCAACATGCATCATCATTCGCACAGAAGTTTATTTTTCTGTTTTTTTTTCTGATTCAAGTAGTAAAAATGAAACCTTAGATAATTCTTTTAACGAATGATAAAATCAAGATGTCTAAAACGTAAATCGAGGTATTTTCTTTTATTTGTGCCTTCTGTCAGGTGTCCAGATATTTTATATTCTGCAGTTCACATGGTGAACTTATCAGTGTTTCGTTATTAGACATTGTTAAAGTGAGGTTTGAACACAATTTTCTCAATTGACTGCCATGAAGTTCTCCAAAGAAGAAATGGTCGATATTATTTTTATTTTGTGTGAGAGTAATAGAAATTCTTTGTTGGCGAGTAGAGTTTATGCATTTGATATGATAAGAGGCATTCTGATGCGGAATGCTTTGAAAAACTTCTAATCAGATTCATCGAAACGGATAATATCTATTACAAATAACATAAGAAAACAAAAACTGCTACAGCTGAATACAATCAGTTATCAGTTTTGTTGACAGAGGACCCATATAAAAGTCAAAGAGTTAACAGATATAAGTCAAACCTCCATCCAGAGAATCTTGAAAGTGAAATAATTTCATACATATCATCATATTATGTACAGCTGCACCAAGAACTGAATAATCAAGACTATGAAAATTGAATCATTTTTTGCAACTGGGCAAGTGACAACGTAGCGGAAAATCCAAATATGTTTGGCAGAGTTCTTTTCTTGGCTTGTTAACAGGCAAATGTTTCATTATCACACCTCATGACACAAATAGATCACCAGCATCGTTGGTCCTTGAATGTATGGGCAGCTATAGCAAATGGATATCTAATTGGGCCTCTCTTTCTCGACGGGCACCTCAATAGTGAAATGTATTTAGATTTTCTGCAAAATCATCTACCAATGTTACTATCAGGTTAGGAAGCGTTTGAATCATGTATCTCCAAACAAATGGATAGGACGTGGTAGTCCTGTTAGATGTCCAGCTAGGTCTCCGGACCTTACAAGTCTACATTTTTTCTTGTGGGGTTATATTAAAGGCATCGTTCACTGAATTCCTTGTAAAACACAGTTGGATATGAGACAGCGAATAGTCGACGCTTTACAGTCAGTTAATCCGCAAATGTTGTCAAGAGTTCAACTGTCTTTACTCAGGAGGATGAAATTGTGTTTACAAAGAAACGGGCAACGTTCATTGAAATAGTTCATCACCTTCATCACGACTATCTGAAAATATCTCCATTTCTCTGTTCAAGTATAATGATATGTACTAATAAACTCTTCTTTCGCAACCTCTGAATTTATTATTTTAGTGTATTTTTTTTGTTATTTCGAAAATAGTCGAAGATAAAGATAAGTTTACTTCTGCAAAAATATGGCAGAATCTTTTATGCGTTGACATGAATAATAAAATACAGGGTGTTTCATTTGAAAAATGATATTTTTAAAATTATAATATTCAATATTTTTTTTGAGTCACTCTTGTATGAAATGAGGATAATCTATTTCAATTCATCAATAGAGCAATAAGAAAACGAAAGGAAAAAAGTAGTCATCCCGTCTGGCGGAAGGAGCAAGCGAGGATGTGAGAGCCTATTTTCATGAATTGCTACGGAAAAAAAAACATTGTGACGAAACTACTCACCGATAAAACTTATTACTTAAAGACATTATAGCTCTTAAATGAATCTTCAAAATAATAGAAGTCTTTCAATCTGAAAAAACCTTCCAAGATTGTTTATAGAACACTGGGACATCCTGTTTACTTCAAAATAAATTGCTGAAGTGGATTTTTACTTTCTAAATACAATACCGTTTGAACCGAAATCAAATCTTCAAGAGTGTACGAGCTACAGAGCACCGCGCTACTGGTGAGTCACCCAGTATATCGGATGTTTCGTGAAGAATGCTTCTAGCTAGAGCTTCTACGTTTGTTGATCGATTCCAATGAAATAAAAACCGAAGGGCTTCATGAATGATGCCTAACGAACTAAAACATTTTAATTGATCTGGAAATCCGGAAATTCCGGAATTTGTGCTTTACTTGAACTTTTTATGTGGTAGCCACATTTTTAATTCATTTCACTAATTCAATTTTTAGTACTTTTGGTCATTGTATCAGATTGCATGACTCATATCATCTCATATTTTAGGTAGGAAAAGACTCAAAATGTGAGAAAAGATTTTGTGGACGTGTGAAGTTATCACTGTTATCATTAAAGCGACATCGATTTATTGTGTTTCTGAAAACTAACTTTCGTTATTGTTTCATTTTCAGTATCTTTTACGGGGAATTAATAACTATGGAAGATGAAAAACAAGTGAATACATATATGGCACAATAAACTGAAAGCATTGAAATAAAAAGCTCTACTTTCGTCAAAGAATTTTTCATATAAATTGACTTAAATGCCTTAAATGCTGTTGTATACACAATAGACAGTCAGTCAGTTTACATTTCAAGCTACGTTGTGAAGGGATTTCTCTTACGTTCATTGAGGAATTCTTTGAATCTTTTAATATTCCAATGGGATGTTCATTATGATACTTCTGATATAAGTTTTTCAATGAAAATTAGTACATATAGATAATTTCAATCTTCAATTTGCCATTTCTTCACCAGTAAAGTTTGTCGCCTAACATGATGGTAACGTGAATAGAAGGTTTTCTTTTTTTCCATCAAATAATTACCCTATGCTACTTAAGAAGTATTCACTTGAGAGTTTTCACAAAACATAAAATTGATTTGCTTATCACTAGTGATAACTCGCATCTATCTATGAATTTTAATTGCAAATATTCGTCCCGGAAGACCGAATTATCATTATATAAAACGTGTGAATCCGTAATAATTTTGAGCATTTTATCTTAAGGAAGACTTGAAAATTCCAACAGATTTCAATTTATTTCTATAGATAGTAATAGAAATGTTGTTAATCTCTTACTGATCCCTGAAATATATGTTACTACACTACACCACACAGGATGTTTCCACATTACAGTATTATCTATCGATATATTGTTCAGTTTTTAATATAAGACATAGCTGTTGTTCTCTAGATAGATTACAGATCAAGCCACGATAGATATTTAGGTTTTTTATTGGTTTTTTCGATAATATATTTCATACTCATTCAAATCAATTTGAACGATAGAATACAATTTGATCCATTCGGCTGCATAAGCAAGAGAATGTGATATTCTCCAGTAAAACAGACGAAAGAAAATTCGGATTTTTCGAACAAAATTCTTGGAACAGATGAATTCTCTTTCACTAGACGAGGATTAACGAATTACCATAATATCCATGTGTCGGCAAACAAAAATCCTAAAGAAATTCGGCGAAAGAATTAGAAATGAAGTTTAAAATTCTTTTAATTATAATTCAATTTCTTACTCACAAATGCTGAGTTCTAGAGAAAATGGGAGGATTGTTTCTCACTTCCAAATAGAACGGAGAACCCAAAATTAAAAAAGAAAAATAATAACACAAACGTATATTACAAATCTGTAGAAAGAATGAAAATATTAGGCATTTGGCTATGGCTATGGCTATATTTTGTTTGACGTCAAACAAAATCCTTATATAACTTTCAAAACTTCTAATAACTTAGGTAAATATATTAAAAATAATAAATCTCGTGTTGAAAAATCAAGTGATTCAGGAATCTATAAACTCAATTGCGGTTCTTGTGATGAAATTTATATCGGTAGGACCTATAGGAGTTTTGGCATAAGAACTTCTGAACATAAACGTAGCTTCGATAAAAAAAAATCTGATTCAAATTATGGAAACCACTTAATAAAAGAGAACCATTCATTCAATAAAAACTTTGACATATTACATATAAAATCGAAAGGTTTAAAATAAGATCTCCTAGAAGCATTAGAAATAAATAGATACAAACATTCGGACAAGCTTTTGAATGAGCAGGTAGATGTGAATTATTCACCCCTACTTAACTTGTTTAATTACTTTTTATTACCCTTCATACTAACTTTACAATGGCTCGGTGTGGATTTTCCTGTTATTCATCCAACTTGTTCTACGATTTGTTTATAATACCATACTCTCCATTCTGTTTGTCATTTTTGATAAAGCTACTGTGTCGGCGAAACGTCGTCGAATTTTTTCAAATAAAGTGTAGATTAAAGTTGAACCTTGTGTTTTTTATCTCATTTATATCATGGATCTACATCAAGTAACGGCCTCCACAATTCAAAAAATTCAGTTAATTGTATGGAAACGACGATTGAGCAGATATACAGATATCCCACACTACTTTATTTTAGGGTTTGCGCACACGTCTAAAGGAGAAAGCGATAAACCACCTTCTAAGTGTTTCAAGTCTCGAATTTAAATTAACGCAGCATACTTAAACCTCTCTTTGTCGAGATTAAAGCGTTTGAGACTATTACGACAAGGCAATCATTTAGATGTTAATGGCAACCATTTTCTCTAGGTACGGGACTACTTGATCAAGTAAGTGACGACTGTTTGAATCTTGAAGCAGAAAATCAGTTTTAAAATTATAAAAGCGCTGTTGTCCTATATGAGAATAAATGCAGTTAACCGAAGGCATAATCTTTCGAAGAATCCTAAAAAGTGGGAATTCAATTGATGAGTCTTTCGAGAAAGAGCAATATTTCAGAAAATGGATTAAGCCAAATTGATGGTGGTCGAGAAAATATAAAAACATGCAATAGCTGCAAGGCCTAAGCAGATATTGTTTTCTATAACTTTGTCATATACCTGCGATAATGGAAAAAGATACTTGCAGATAATGATCAATGTGATATGAGTTTGAGTATACAAAAAACTATTTTCTAGCTTAACTCAGTAAACAATAGTTACCTCCTCTTAGAGAGTTTTATATTTCCTGGGATACAATTTCTAGCTTTCCTTATATATTCTATAAATTTGTTTCGAAGTATAATTATGTCACGAAAAATAAATAGCAATAATGAATAACTATCTCAAAACATTGAATAATTATGATTTTTAGGTCGAGTTCATTTAGAGGTCAACGAAACCGACGTCAATTAACAGACACTATTCTTCCTTCTTGTGTTTCACGAGTGGTATAATATGTAAAGATTATCTTAAATTGAAACTTCCATAAAAGTTTCAAAATTATTTCTGTGACCTGCTGTATAATAAATGTTTCTATATTCAAAATGTGTCTTTCTAGTCGGAAATGATGTTTGAGATGACGAAAATAAACATCGCAATTATGAAAGAGTTAAGTGCCTATATTACAAAATCGAATGAGAAATAAAAACCAGTTGATATTCACAAAGACTAATCATTTTGGTCCCTAATTTTCGATGAAAAAGTTCACTGAAATTGCCGCTTCAGCAGAGCATCGGAATAACCAAATTAGACTAACAAATGAGTATTACCGTTACAAATTATGATTTTGCTGTCATTGTTTCGGATGATTGATCATTTCCTGTATCAACGGAAGCGCGGCAGCTAGTGACACTTCTATACCAACTTACGCACGTGTCGTTCCACTTTTGTTTTATATACAGTGGTGGCTCCTCCCGTAATTTTCTCGCTCGCATTTCAGGGGAAATCAGGCGAATTTCATTATTTTACCACGAACGATCGTTTGAAGATGTAATTAATAATATAATGTGGTGTTGTTCTCTATATGTACCTGCCCCTACAAGTATTCGAACATGAAATGGAAATTACAAATTGAAGTATTTATTACAAAGCTTTATAATACACCTAAGTGATCATTTGTGATCAAAGTAAACCCTCCTTTTGTGAAATATTTCTAAATAGCTGTCTCAATTTGTCTGTTTGATTGTTTGAATACAATATTCAGGGAATGAAGCACACAATTTGTTATCCTGGAAAATAACCGATTTTCTAATATATTATTTTATGATTTCATATTTACTTTAAAATCATTGTTTGCAACATATTAAAGTGATATTTGAAAACTTTCACCATTATTACTACTTTCATTTCTGAACTTCAGCAAGCTTAGCAAATTTTTGTGAATAATAAATTTTCCAAAATATTGTGACCATATTTCATGAACATTTCAGAAAACTGTAAATTTCTCCCTATTGTTTGTGTTCATATAAAATTATGAATATGAATGGAATTTTTCATGTAGAATCATTAAACACATTTTAAATTTTCTTTCAATTCAGTATTTAGTTGATTCTTGTGATAAATTAGAGAAACAAGATTAATTATTCCTAGTTTTTCACGACAATTTAGTATATCATGTCATGTCGTATTAGCCAGGGCCTCTTCTTCAAGTTGAGGGGGTAATTATTCTTGTAATATATCACAGTCTTCCATAATTACGAATAAAAAATTTCAAATTTCTATTATTTCTGACTATAAATTCTCGTACCTTACTAGTTCTTTACATATTCTAAATAAATCCTAATATTACCCTAATAATTGCAATCCAACCTCACATCTATTTACTTAATTTGAAAACGTTTTTGTTTTCGACTGCTTCTGGATTTTTGTTCGTTGAGGCTTGCCTCGAGAAAGACTACCAGAAGATGTTGGATCATCATGAATACAAACACGTTTATTATCAAATGGATACGCTACATCTGCTGACTCTTTTCTCAATTGATTATAGTGGCGTTTTCAACACTTTTGAATAACCTGAATATAAACAAAAATTCAACCCCAACTATTACTAAAGATAAACTTAACACAACTAACTTTTCCAAGAACTCTATAATCTTTGGCTGTATGTCCCATGCAGTATTCTAGGTTTCCTATAATTCCTTTGTAATTTGTCTTTTGTGTTTGTTAAACTTGCAGAACTCTACACTTCATCTTTTTTGGTGGTAAATGAGTAATTGCATTGAAGGTGATTCTTGAATTGGAACCAAATATTAACAAAGATGGGCTTATGCCAGTGGTGCAATGTGCCGTTTTGTGATAATCTATTAAAAATCTATGAAAATCGTGTTACACACTAAAAGGATGCTTTCAGAAAGAGTCTCTTATGGACAAGTTTTCAGCTGCTCCATTGAATGCTGGGTGATATAGAGATATTAGAACGTGCTGTATCCAAACTGGTTTTTTTGGCATTCCAAACTTTTCGAAATTCGCTTGAAAATTAGGATAAATGATTGAGGAAATTGTCATACCTCGATTCATTTCGACTGTGCATCAAGTACTTGTAAATAATAATTTCTGGCTACCGGCACCATATAATCAACACGAAGTTACTTCCATATCTTTGATCATGACCAATTTACAAGGGGAATTTCACAGAATTTCTCGAAAGTTTATTGGAATTGCTACAATATTTTACAAGCTCCCCAATTTTTTATCCGATTTTGGCCACCGAATGTGGTTTCTATCAAAATTTTTCATTCTGACAAGCCCATATGGTCCAAATAAAATTCTTGATGAAAATATTGATTCCATCAGGCAGTGAGAATTCAAAACGTCATGAAAAGTATGGTTCAACCCTACCATTTGTGAAATCTTGCAACCATTGTTGAAAAATGTTTTCACATGACCCAAAATCTTATCTTCTTAAGTTTCGTCTCAAACATCCTCCGAAATCATATTTACTTTTCCGTAGTGATAATTGAGAGAATGAAAGATCAGCGTTGCAAACGATTCGCGGAACAATTGGGCTATTAGGGTTTTTTTTATCGCGAATCAGCTAATATTTATTCAAATAAAAAAACCAGTAGTATTTTGAAACTCCGAAAATAATAGGTAATACCTCTCTTTCAATTAGAGACTATCGATTTTCACTTTCTATTAGTGGTCTTGACGCCTATACAATTTGTACATCTAACTCAGACGGGATAATAGGGCTAAGCCCTACCCCAATGCTGAAATGGGAACCATAAGTCGGATCTCAAGCTATGGATCCAATTACCAATACTTCAGAAGATACTAGAGTAAACTTTACCTTCTTGAATGCTTTTTTTATCATGACTACAAGAGTTGTTGATATATATTTTTATTATTAATTAACCATTTCCATAAAAAATGTTGATTCACTTACATTTTTCGGTGTATATACTGGTATATAAACCTTCTTAATCTATTAAGAAACACAAATAGTCTATAGATTACGTAGAAGTTATACTCAACTTCAATCGTGAATTTTACAAAGATTTTGAAGCTGCCCTCAATCTATTTATATATTTTTTTCATACCTAGTCATGAGAATATAATCTAAAATCACTTTTACACGCTGCACACTACTCAACCAAGATTCTATGAGTTTCTGAAACTTCGCAGGTGCAATGCTATACCGTATACTGAGCGTAACTATACAGGGATATCCACCGAGACCGTCCGTTAAAAACTTTTTAAGTTTCAATTACAATATCAGCTGAAATTTTATACGCGGCCATAACTAGCTATTCCCAATTGGAGTGAAATATTTTAGAAGTGATACCATTTCCGGTTATACCGGAAGTGGGTCATCACTTTGTTATTTCAGATGGCAATCTACCTTTTTTATTATACATCATTACACCCAAGTTGTTAGCACTTATCTGTCAAAACTTTAGACAGATTTGATTATTTTTGTTATAAACTCGATTTTTGAGGAAACATAATTGTAGCTGGTAGACCTTTTGCACTACAGACACAACTTTTGCTTGGGTGGATAGAAGAAGGATCAAGAAATTTTTCATGCAGTCTATACATGTCAAATGTTTATTGCATTATTTTGTATGTTTTTTTCAATTTAGCCTTTTTCGAACTGCAATAACTCAATTTTTTCAAATGGTAATTGCCAATTTTTATATCGCCATCAGATGAAGCGTCAAATTTCAGATGGAATTGTATCAGCATGTACTATACCTATCTCTTATAGGTAATAATTGGGAATATATTGAATTTTCATGATTTAGCAAGAACTAACAGAGAATGCTTTGAAATATTTGAATCAAGTAGCTGAACTGGCTACGCTCACATGACAGGTGCCTAAAATTAATGTACCTGTCACTTCGTTCATTCGAATTTGATGTTTCAACAAGAATTGTCGTTATTTTAGATTTAAAATATCCAAAAAATACAACACATTTGGAATAAAACCACTGGTTGTTCAAACGAAAATATATTTAATCTTTTTCTAATTCATTTTAGAATGTCAAAAAGTAGCGGGTAGAAATTGCAGGCAATTCAATAACCAATTTCCTTGCTAGTGCAATAGTGACAGGAAAACGAGTTTCTGATTCAGGTTTTTCACTCGTTTATTGAATCATATACAAGATAGTATGCTTCCTCTGTTACATTTCCTGAGATCACACTATTGTTTTATATATATATATATATATATATATATATATATATATATATATATATATATATATATATATATATATATATATATATATATTTATAAATATATATAAAAAAAGAGAGGATTTACAAAATTTGAATAATTGTATATACAATGAATGCTTATATCTATAATTCTGGTGTGTGTCAGAGAAAAAAAACAATAGTGTGAGCTCAGGAAATGTAACAGAGGAAGCATACTATCTTGTATATGATTCAATAAACGAGTGAAAAAACCTGAATCAGAAACTCGTTTCCCTGTCGCTATTGCACTAGCAATAGCTTGTCTGTTTATGATGTGTGAGTGTCGTGTGTACATAAAGAGTACCAAGATTTTTCTGCTAAGCCGCTTCATTCTCTCCTGCATTCAATGAATTCCATAATAAAAGGGTGAAAGGAAAGGGGTTTGGGACAGGAATCTGTAACAATGGAAAAAGAAAAACATCAGAAAAATATTTCAACAATCAAACTCCTATATGCCTAAACAAATCTAAGAAAAGATTTCACATAGCAAGCAGGAACATGAAAGAGACTAAGGAGATAATGAAAAAATACATAACCTGCCATATTTCCACAAATTCCTCCTCTGTTCGACCGAGAGGGCCCCGATGGCCAGGTTCAGTCTTCCAAGTGATGCCGATTATGATCTATAGATGTTTTAGAATCAATATGGACCCAATAATCTGTGTTGACATCGCCCATTTATTATTTCTTCGTGGAACTTGTTTAATTTAAAGAAAAATTTGCGAAAAAATTTGACAGGCGTTCGAAAAATATGACAAATGTCCGAATTACAGTTCTCTATGATTCTGTCTAATGGCTACTGCTCAATTTGGTATATATCTCACGTATATACTTGCATTGGTTTGTTATGAAATCCAGAGAAATTTTTATCTTCTATTCTCGAAGAATTTCTAACAATCTATCTAACATCTCAACGAGTTCACCTTCCTCATTAATTTGCTTTTGCATATGTTCATAATATGACTGAGCTCAGGGAATTGTTCTAATCAGTCCACTCTGTGAATTTTGTAGAGTTGTGTAGATTTCGTTTATTATTGTATCGTTCATGAAGAGGACGGTCACCCAATTATTCGCTAAATAATACTACAAAAGTAGCACGGTGCGTGAGGTCCCAGTTATGCCACTTCAAGTTGTTACAGATGTCGTATTTGCCAAGGCCTCTTCAAGTTGGGGGGGAATTATTCTTGTAATACATTACAGTCTTTCGTAATAATGAATAAAAAATTTCAAATTTCTATTACTTCCGAATAAAAATTCTCGAACCTTACTAATTCAATACCCGTTCTAAATAAATATTAGATATTACCCTAATAACTACAATCTAAACTCACATCCATTTACTAAGTTTGAAAACGTCTTGGTTTTTTCGACTGTTTCTCGATTTTTGTTCCTTGAGGCGCCCCTCAAGAAAGACTAACAGAAGATGTTGGATCATAAGGAATACAAACACGTTTATCATCAAATGGATACGCTACATCTGCTGACTCTTTTCTCAACATTTTTTAATTGGCTATAGTGGCGTTTTCAACACTTTTGAATAACCTGAATATAATGATGAACTTCACACAACTAACTTTTCCAAGAACTCTGTAACTTTTGGCTAAAACTGTCTCCCATGCAATATTCTAGGTTTACTATATTTCCTTTGTAATTCTGTAGAGTTGTGTAGCTTTTGTTTGTTGTTGTATCGTTCATGAAAAGGACGATCACCCAATTATTCGCTAAATAATACTACAATAGGAAAGTTCCGTTGTATGAACATCTTTGTGCGTTTGCAGTTTTCCTTATAAAAGTAACTAGCACGGCGCGTGAGGTCGTAGTTACGCCACTTCAACTTGTTACGGATCAACCACCGAATGCTGCAAGTTCAGCCATAGTTGCAGGTGTTTTTGGAAAATCGCTGACTACTTTCCTTCCATATTAAGATACGAACATCGCTACGATATGAGTAAAATCTAGACTCATCTCCACCACTGTTCCATAGTTCAATAGCCATGTACATTTGCCCAGTTTCTCATTGCTACTCGATACTTCCGTTTTAGTTGGGGAAACTGATAATGTCTCCGAACAGTCATCCCCCGTTCATGAAGCCTTCGTCGGAATGTTGACACCGAAACCTACACTCCAACGGCAATTTCGATTCTGCTTGAAGTCCATGTTCCATTCTTCTTGAAGTTCTGTTAAGTTGTAGTCACCTGTAAATGATCTTCTCTTGGGGTAATGAAATACTATCATACACCCCGTCAGTTTTATTTGCATTAGGAAATATTTGACTCGCTAAGGACACTAAAAATATCACTTACAATTTTGAAGAAATATGTTTCAAATCACACATCACATATCTTCTCGAATTTATATTTGAATAATTTCAGTGATTATATTGAGAAGCTTCATTTTCATAAGATAAATTGATAATTAATGTTTTATATATGAATCAAGACTGTGGATAATATCCTTAAGGAAAAGAAATAATTCAGCTGACCCTTGAAGATATCTCGCATGACAAGAGCTCTTTTTCTTTTGAATAATTTAGGTGAAAACTTCCAAATGGGACGCTTCCGTTGTGAATGTTTTTATTCGGTAGAGTACGAGAAGGAACGTAAAACATAATACGTACCCTGCGAAGCGTATTCATAAAAAGGCGCATATTGTCTTCACGCCTCACGTATTTAGCAATCCGGAAGTTTATAGAATACTGCCACGCATCCGCAAAACAACACAGGACAGAAAAGAACTGTATGTAGAGAATAAGATGTCAATCTGTTAGGTATATTATTGAAGAATATACTTAAATAACTGTTGTTGATTCATACATAACATGTAAGTAATGATTATTAAATATTTCAGCCTGGGCTGAAGGACTTTGGTCGATGGCCTCTTGATATTATTATCAATAAGGAACAGTTATTATTATTATTTCAGCCATTGCAGCAGCTCCTGAAATAATACTTCAAATGATATATATTTTAGAGTTAGTTAAATCCTGCAACTCCTTACTTCGTTATGTACTTCATGAAAAAAATTCGATATTCTTCGCGAGAACAATTTACATCAGTAAATTTGATTGAAATTGATGATTGAACTTGCTTCACCAGCCTGCACACTTCACTTGACAAAAGAGTCCCCCTCAGAGATCCAAATAATTCGATACATATTAACTATCATGAGAACAACTCCAAATGAATTCTTGTTGTCTTTTGGTTTGATTTGGTTTCTTTAATATTTCAATATTATTGAGGGTCTTTGAAATATTAGTTAAGCACTATTCGCTTGAATTTAATTTTGGAATTCATCACATGAAGTGCTAAATAAGGAAATTGACCTAAGACCATGGTAGGATCATAAAAACATCGTAACCTTGGTATTTCCGAGCACAGTCATTTTTTTTTCAAATTGAAAGCAATGATGGGGGAAGTGTAACATTTTACAAAGACATGATATTATTATTGAAAGATTCCGCAAAGAGAACATCTCATTCCACTAGTTAATAAATTGTAATCATCTTGTAAATCCAGTTAGTGTTCTTCCTAGGAACGAACTCCGTATTATAGCAGTCCTCTCTAACTTTTCGTTAAAATGATTTTATAGGTTAGTTCAAATTGTCAAACGGAGATGTATCACTAATTACTACGACATTGTCGGCGGTAAGAAAACTTCAGTTGGTTTCTGATTTTGACTTTATACCATCTTACATAGACTATTCACGTCCCTGGCAATCAGTCATCCATTGAAGTCTCAGTTTGCTGTTGATTGGTTGATTCAATAGGACCTTGACCTGGTTGTTCCATCAAAGTTGATCCTAAAGTTGTCCTTGTCTAGGATTAGTTAGTTGTCTGAATATATGGTTTCACGGTTGCAAGATCGTAGGATTTGAACTTGAATGTTCGATCTAGCAACGCCTGTGGACGATTTCATTTCATCATTTTTAAAAACTATTGGTTTTTTCTCCATTCCCAATTCCAACAATCAAGGGCTTTCAGAAGTTCATTCTAGTTTTATAAGTTCAATGAGAAGATTGTGAGGAAATCTCTACTCTACTATACTATATTTTCCTTTTGGGATTTTGGAACTTTGCCTTTGGATTTGGAAAAATACGTCTTGCACAAATTTGGTGTCCATACTGAAGTTAAAGGAAGCACAGGGTTCCCTTCACATCTTTGTGTAAGATATAATTCCTTGAATTGATCATTGTTTGGCAGTTTGTTTTGGTTGAATTAGATGTTGCGATACTATTGGAATATCTTCTAACTTGTAGGAAGTCAGCTTTGATGAGAGAACTCCAGTTTGGCTAGAAAACAGAGAATTAGCTAGATAATTTATGATTGGTATATAACTATATATATATATATATATATATATATATATATATATATATATATATATATATATATATATATATATATATATATATATATATATATATATATATGAGATATTAAATACTGAATCTAAAATTGAAAAATAAGAAATATTATTGGAAAGAAAAAATTTTTGGCTTATAATCATATTAATATGTTTTGACGTTTCAGTACGGCTGCTCAATTTAATACTATGAATGAAAATAAATGTCCCCTTCTCAATTTTAGTTATCAGTTAGGCAGTGTGAAAATTTTTTGTGTCTTATTTCTTCGTTTTCGAGACATTCAACATTTCTCGAAAGGTGGGAAATTATCATTCATGGTTATTCCGATTATTATCGAAGTGACATCAAAATGAGTTAGTATTTTAAGCTATTTCAAGCAAAATTTTGTAATGTGTAGAGAAATTAATTTTCGGCTCAGCTACTCTATTCATACTGCAAATATGCCTTTTCTAGAGGAAGTATTGGCGACTTCAGTTTTGTTGGAAGAAGTTTTATTTGTAGTCAATTTTTGCATTTATACGGTTTTTTTTCAGGAAAAATCTGAAATCGTGTTGATTAAGTTTCTTCGGTGTTCGTCAACGATTAATGTTATTCTATGAGTTATTTTCTTTTGGTCCTGTCCAAGACCTTGTTTCTATGAGTTCGACAATCATATACGATTTTAGTTACATAGAATATGAATTTTCTCCTAATAGTCAACTCAAACAGCTCGTTCTCTCCGAGTTAGTTAATTCAAAAATTGGTTCAAAATGTATGTTTCTTTCGAAATGCAGAATGAAAATTATGACTTCAAAATTTATGAAAAACTTAATACAATTTCATATTGAGTGTGAGTATTATTCAGTCGTAGAAACATATTTGGATCAGTTTTCTGAAAACCTCATTTTGATAATTCCAAAGGTTGAATGGAAATTTTTATCGATAGTTAATGTTCGAAGCACCAAGAAAAAAAGAAGTATGAGGAACGATTGAAGCAAGCATCAATTGAAGAAATAACTGTAGCGGCCACATTTTCCATTTCGAACAGGAAAATAGAGGCAGAAACTGGAATAGCTAGAGATCGTGTGCTCTTTTTTCTAAATGCATGCAAGTTCACGACCTACAAAAAGTGAATATTACAATATTTCTAGTCATATGGACCGCTAAAGTCCCCATCACTAATGATGGGATATTTGATGATCATAATGAGCATTGTTATTCTCATTTCAATCTTTGGCACCATATTGATATGTAGCTTCAAGAAATATATAGCTTTTATCTGTCATGTGCCCTGAAACATAGCGACAGTTTAGCTTTCGATATTTTTGATCAAAACCTGAATTGTCTTCGTTTTGAATAGATTATCAATAATATTACTATTGGAGGATCTCTCTATGAATTGTTCCTAACAAAAATATCGAATATTCTCCTTCAACATGATGGGGTATTCCCTATCAAGATATAAACCATCACTGACTTGTTACCTTTAAGTGTTGGGACCAATGAGAAATGGACTAAAAGTAATTATTATTATTATAACATTGTAATGTAGGCAAAGAATTTCTATAAAGCCTATTTGACAATTGAATTATTAACAAAGTTACATAAATGAAGCTTATAAAGAATAAATTCCTGAAAGTAATTGAAAATACAAGGAAGCACTAAAATGTTGGAATAGCAAAATATAACAGATAGAGACTGAAAATAATAATGCGAAGTGATTGTCTAGTTATTGAAAAATTGGGTGATAAACTAAAACAATATAATAGGAAAATATTACAAACTGAAGTTCCAAATGTTAGATACAAAGTGATTGCTTAAACGTGGTCATGGAAGGTCAACGTACAGTTAAAGCTGGAACGTTAAGTTCTTTGAAATGACCACCTGGTTTCCTTGATTAGCGTTACTTGATATATTTCTATATTTAGTATTTAATCAACAAGAGAACTAGTCACAATTTTCTAGAGTTGAAACTTCAGCCTTGCTTTCTTCAGCAACATTTATCTTTCCAAGGCCAACTATATTATATATCGTCGATACAATTCATGCATTGACAACTTGAAAATACTTGAAATAAAATTATTTGATACCAGTAGAACTTTTTCTATTGAAAATTTCGTTATGAAAGTCTCCTGTTCTCGTTTGAAAAATATTAAATGTAAATAATTTATTATTGTTATTACAATATACCTACCTCTCTCACATGCATCTTTCTTTAAACATTCTGAATTTAATATTGCCAATTCAACATCCATACGCTCATATAGAATTTAGCCGGCTACCTGGGAAGAGGAAATTTCGAATTTCAAAAAAGTAATATTCATTTAGTAGCAGTCATTTTGTGTGGGAATCATCGAATAATTACTATGGACGTAAATCTAATCAAACTTAAGAAACAGCCAAGGATTTGGAGAGACCCTAAAAAATCTGTGGTTTTCTTCAAAAAGCAAGGGGAAGAGGTACATGTAGCGAATAAATGAAATTGAGATGATATCAGGTTGTTTTTGAGAAAGAATGGTGAGTGTGAAAATTAATTATATGTTATATATTCTTGAAATAGAAATAAAAAATACTTCTTTAAAGAAGAGTATACTCGCCTATAGTGCGCTTCAACACAATGACAATTTTACCAAAATTTGAGGAATGATGTGAAGTTCAGCAACAGGCATAGATATCAGATAAGTTTTTGGATCATTAAACTGGTTCTCGAGAAAGAGATCGATATAGAGTGAGTCATTATTCTCGAACTAGCTGCTCTACTCAATCATCGAAATTTGCCCATTCTATATAGTATCCTGTTGTTGCGCTGTATTGTTTCTTATGATCAAATGAATGTACCTCAATGTTTTTTTTTTTAATGAAGTTTATGTCTTCAGCTAATGTGAGAGGAAATTTATGAAAAATATTAATTAAGTATTCCCACCATACGTGGTGAGACGTAAATAGCTGAAATAAGTACTTGAACATCACATTCGGTTGAGTCGGCGTTGGCTCTGCAGTCAGATATTGCTTGGATCTGGGGGCTTCGAATTGAGAAAATGGGTAAGTTACAGAGTTGAATTGTTGTCCTCTGTTCCAACTTCAGATGTTCAACTTTCTCTTGACGAAACCGAACCTTGTTTTGTGAAAGTGCTAGGTATGCGATGGGATCCAGAAACAGATATCTTCTGCTTTCATTGTAGTTCTGATGATTAACCGAATACTAAATGGAAAGTTTCTCTCTCAAATTGCTAGGATGTGCGATCCACTTGGTTTTTGTTCTCCCCTTTCTTTTTTGGCCAAGAATTTGATGCAGAAACTTTGGTCGGCTTTGGACCGGTTGGGATGAGATACTCCCGAAAGATATTCTCCCAGCTGGATCAAATTCAAAGAAGAACTCCCACTATTGTCAGAAATACGTTTACCTGGGTTGATTATATGTGAGGATATCGTTGTGAACTCTATGGTTTCAGTGAAGAATCTCAAGCAGGGTATGCAGGTGTCGTCTACGTTCGAATAGAAACTTTTAGTGGAGCTGTATACATTAATTTACTTTATGCAAAGAGTAGAGTTAAAAACTATATCAGTAGCCAAACTCGAACTTTGTGGTACCTATCTTTTGGCTGATCTCGTTTCTTCCGTTCGAAGTGCATTCAGTCAACTAAGTTCGATGCAGTAGTTGCACGGTGGTCCTTACCTGGTCAATCTCATCGCCACACAGATGGAAAACTGTTGTGGCTAACCGAGTAAGTCATGTACAGGATTCAATTGCATTTCACAAGTGGCGTTACGTCCCTTCAGGACAAGACCCCGCTGATATTAAATCGCGTGGTTCGATGCCCAGCGATCTTCTTGGGGAATCACTCTGAACACTTACTATTTGAATCAGTGTATTACGCTGGAGTTTAAATTTCACAAAATTTTATTGCAATAAAGACACTTTATTCCCGTATGTTTAAAATGATAATACATATATACTTTAAGAAAATGCTAATGAGTTTAACATTGTAATCATTCAATCGAGGATTGCTGCTGCTCCTTCGTTATTTTCTTGGAATCATGATAATCTAAAGTACACACACTCACACTCGTATATAACCGAAGAACCGAAGATATCAAGATTTTGCGTTTCTTTCTCGTGATTTCTACCAATGCACTCCTACTGCAGGCTGTGATAGGGACGTTCGAATAAAAAGAATACATAGTTGGGAAATGAAGTAATGCGTGTCCCTATCGAGATACTGTATTACAGTATCTGAAAAAGGCCAAGAAGGTGTGAAATAATTTTTGAAACATGATAATTTCGAATTGGGATATTCACGACATCTCAAACTAGCAAATATGATATTTAAAATCATAAATTTTGCACAAACCACAGATAACCTTAGTCATGAAAATCTGATTCCTTCATTTCATAGCTCGATGTGTGTGTTTCTATAAGTATTTCGAAATAATTATGAGAATTATTCGATATTAAGACGAATCCTGGAAGTTTCAGCTTTCCTTCTGTTGGCATGAAATCTTTTTCCAGCTTCGGATTTTATTTGGTCAGATGATTCATCGAATTTGTTTTTCAGCCCTACGAAAATTTGAATTGCCTTCACACACTTATGCTAATAGAATCAAGCTTATTGGAGTTGAAGGAAATCTAAAGTTGAGTAACAAATATTATCTTCTTGAATTTATATAAGGATCGTTCACTTCGTACGCCAAAACTTTCAAACTATATAGTAGAGTTCTATGTTGAAGAAATATGAGTAAATTTCTGGTGGGCTTTTCTTAGTTCGTTGCTACTGCAATGATGGATTGTATTTCTTATACTTGCAACACTTTGCAAACTATTGAGCGTCAAGCTGTTTAATTGATTAGATTGCATTTTTTCGATTTATGTTTTTTCAAGTTTTGTAGACTATCTCTGCGTTCATTTTTGTTACTTCACACTAACTTATATTTTAGATGTTAGCATGCAAAGAAACGACGTTCCTCATTTCATATAGTTATGTTTAGATACGCATAACACATTGTTCCTATTCAATTTTCGGTTGGACTACCACCCTCGTAATATGATGTTCTCATCATTTTATCTGCTTTTTAATATTGACCATTCTTTTATACTGAGGTGACGATTGCCTTACTTTATTACTCTTCACATTAAATATTATGCTCTTATTGAGTATGTCTACATATAGTTCTTTCTTTTGTGTTCTTTTCTCATTAGATCATTCCAAAATTGTGAAAACATATACAAAATCATAAATTGTTAGAGTAGTTGCAACTTTGCATAAAATTTTCCATTGAGCTGCTTTCTTTCTAATATATTATTGTCTCCATAATTAACGCTTTGCTACCTACAGTTGGAAAACGAGTGTCTGTCATTTTCGTATGAATTTAATTTTCATGAGAAGAAAGCACTTTGCTATAATAATATTCTAGCCATGGTCGAATACGTTCAATGCTGATAATAATAAGACTTGGGTGATCATTGAGCTTTTATATTAGGAATCAGATAAAATCTACAGACAAATGCTTGCAGGTTTTTACTTGCCATAAAATGATCTCCTAGCTTTCTCCATATTTTATACACTAAATAATTCAAGTATTTTAAACTTTCAACTATGATTTCACCAATTTATAATATCAATCGTACCATTTCTACACAATAGAGTAAATACATATATTTCAAAATAAGAATATACAGTACTAGCAAACCGAGTACACGTTACTGTGCCTATGTTATATCTGTTATATGATATGGAAGTACACTATTCACTATAATCACATTATTATTTACTCTTTCTACAAGATTCCGTCGTGCCTCTCCCCGCGTTTCATAGAGTTTGGTTGTTTCGTTGGAAGCGTTTTACTAAAAATAAAAATTTAAATAAAATTCGAATAGTTAACTAAGAAACATACAGGAAATACATACCTGTATTCATTTCAATATAGGGCCCTACTAAGTGCTATGCTCAAGGTAACATTTTTAACATTAATACTGAGAATAAGGAAAAGAGAGATAAATTGTGAACCTCAATTCAATTCAACACTTATTTTTCATATCCTTACTGATGTCTCAAACAGATATGTATTATTTGAAATGAATAAGTAGTAATATTCCGCTTGAAATTGACAATAAATTACTTGATATAAAGAAGACTCAAAATTGAATGCATAAATGATGCACTCAAAACTTGCAAAAAAAAATTGAACACACGTTTTACGTAGAATAATTTGAAACGAATACGAAACATTCGGTTTTTAACAGACCATCATCGGTTGGATATTTACACAATCCCGATACGGAAGAATTAAAGCACACTATTTAGTACGACCATCCTTTAGGTACTTAAAGAAATGAAATGTTTGGACTCCTAGCACGGCGTCGATTGTATACCAACCTAATCTGGACACTGAAGCATTGAAGCGTCCTGTCGATGAAATAACTCATATTGCGATATGTATAGAAACTTGTGGAACTCTCAGCTAACTATTGCGCTCTATCATTCATTTAACAAACAATAATTCTGAATGGACAGATAAATTGACTCTCCTAGAATGTTTTCAATCTAAAGATGAGTATAAAGACTCAAAACTTTGATAATTTGCGATGTTATAAAACCTTGCTTTATTATACAGGGTTACGTGAATGGATCATGATATTCAATTTTGGTTTGAGTTCAAGCTTATAGAAGAATAAATTACAAGCATTTGTGTGAACCATATCTCAATATCAGATATATAAACACATCTAAGACATTTATTCAAGGATAATTCATTGTGACTCATTGAAACAAAAATTTAAGATTTGTGAATTATTCATTTATGCAGCCGTTCTAGATCGACAGTGTTTTGGCATTTTTTACACTACCTGCTTCTTCAAACGTTTCCCAAATTCTGTATGCTGTTGATTTTGGATTAGTTGCCTAAAAATTGTTGCATAAAAACATTTATGCATCTGGAGAAGATCTCTGGATGTCTACAAAGCCAATCATCATTAAGACCAGCATTATTGCATTATCTGTTAGGTCACCCAAAATTAATCATTTGATAAGATATTCCTCTTGAAAAACAACTAATCTATATAAACAACTGCTACAAATTAGTTCATTAAAATCAATAATAATTGCAAAAGCCGTAGCAATAAGAATGAAAATGTTTGCAAGTACTAGTAAAGGAAAAGGTGTGTACTTACATGCCTACGATTTATTTCGTTATTCTTACCAATGCAGTGACACTGTCATTTTAATTATTGACAAAATATTTTTAAATATGTTAAACTGCATAGAATAGGTCATTCTGCTGATACCGCTATATCGGATACGTTCGTCAAAATCAAAGTATTCCACAGATTATTCACGGATCCGAATGAAAAAAAGTACAAGAACTTCTGTTAAGATCTTTATGCAGTATTGAACAGAATCAAGGCTTTCTGAAACAAAACCATTCTTCCAACCTAGCATAAAAACAGAAGCGCCCTTAAGATTCGCTTTGATTTGGATGAGTTCAAACGAATTAGAAGTTTGAATTTTTTCATAACGTGTGGTGTTCTTCACGAGTTTTTCCGAAGTTTCCGCAATTTATGCGATTTTTTATGTGTAAAGATTTGATCCCTGAGTAGAAATATCTATCACACGAGGTACTTCAATTTGCTGACATTATCGTTATCGGTCATTAAAAAACCATTTGAAATCAAATTTGTAGGAGGGGAAAACATTATTCTTCTGTGATAAAATCTTTCGCTGCTGAAACGCTTGGTGAGGTTGGCAATTTTCTTTCCTCCGTAAGATTTACATAATAAATTATGTTGCTCATTTCTCAATAGGATTGACATGGCCATCCGCATGGGCAATTAGGAGATTGCGAATATTATTATACTCATTCCATTAAAACTAGGGTTGAAGTCGTTTCGATATTAACTATGTTTGTTAATTTTGAAGAAGGCCAAACGGATGATCTGTTGTGCATAATCTGAATCTGTCGCATCAATTGGTGTAGCTTCTGGTCTTTTATCTTCTCTTATTTGATGACACATCGTAGAGTGACATTAGGTGAAATCTGATTTTTGAATGACTTAATGAATTATATATTCATGTTCGAGTTCCGTCTTCGAAATATTTCAAGAAAGTAGTTAGAAATTACCTCAACACTAGTGGAAGTATTTTTCCTTATGATGAAATATCAATTTATTTCTAGAAGAGAGCACATCAATATTTTACTAAAAATATCAATCTTAGGCATATTAAATTGAGTCAAAATGTTATTCATTCAATTGAACAACCAAAACCTTCACTTGCTGTTCCAATTCAAGAAATGTCAAAATATTCAATTTCTGAATCACACATGTGAATTGCTGTCAAAATATTCCTTAACATACTTGAGAACGTTATTTTTACATACTGATTGACAAATAAGCTATGTTTCGTTGATAGCAGATAATGCATACATCTATTAGGCTGTTTCATCTGAATCGAACCAGCCTATATATTTCTTATCTCGAAAGAATTGGAAAAGTCGCTGGAAAACTTCGAGTGTTATCATCTGGGGGATTTTTTTTCGAGGTTTTACGAGCAAGTCTTCTACCGTTCAAAATTGAATAGAGGGCACAGGAGTCGACAGATACCTCAGTTCAAGGTTACTCGAAGCATCATTTCAACGGTGTATGCAAAAAGTTATTTTGGCAAATCTTTTTCGAAAAAATTCTTTTTTTATCTCAATTAAGCCACCCTGAATATATCGGCCATTTTCACTATTATTGATGAAAGAAAAAACAATTGATGAAAGTTGGATTTACCATAATGTCTTCAGAAAGATCTTTTCACAATCTATAACAACCTCCAAAATTGTATGTAAGTAATAAGTCATAAATGAAAAATTTGTTCTGACTTAATTTTTAATTCTCAGAGGTAAAGTGTTCATCTGATAATGAGTTTGTTCAATCATTGTAAATCGATAATTGAGTATCTACTTTAATAATGTGGTTAATATTTGAGGAACAATTATGGTGTACAGCTTGCCAGAATGTGTTTAAGTAAATTTTTTTCTTTGGTAAACATTTATTACCAAATCGTAATTGTACCTGACTGGCTGCAAGGGTATTCAACCAAAGCCGTCTTACACGTAACGTTCGCCTCAAGTACGTAATGGAATTGATATAAGAATTTATTGTTGGGACATGTCCAGCATATGCCAAACACGCATTCTATACGACTAATTTCTGCAGCTTTTGGTGTTACCCAATTTGAAGTTTTCAGAATTCTACATAAATTGAAGTTCTATCCGCACAAAATTAAGCTGACTCATGAATAAAGCCATTATCATTTGTGTCGGAGGCAAGAGTTTCGCGAAATTATGCCTAAGCGTATCAACAATAAACCGCATTTCTTGTAGGACCTATTAGTTGCTGCCGAATTAACGTTTTTACTTCATGAGTAGCTTCACCTACAAATATTTTGGAGCGAAACATATTCTCATGTTTTTCGAGAAACCCACACTCGATTTCCGAATAAGGTGAATGGTTGGAAAGGAATTTTGGGGGGACCACTAAATTGATCTACAGTTTATTCCTGGTAATTTTGACGGAAATTTATCTCCATGTTCTGGAGTTTCTTATTGATCCATTGATAACAGAAAAACTCAAAATCTATCCTTCACTACTTGAACTAGTGCCAATTCCCCAATTTGCAATATCCTGGACGTTGAATTCGAAGAAGAGTTCCTGTTCGATCTTCTGGCCTGAGCTCCCTAATTTTTTTTTGTTAGGACATAATTAATCAAAATTGTTATGACTCTGCCTGAAAATTGGGACGATATACACTAGTAAATTGCAAATGAATGACGTCAAATAAATTTGAATAAAGCCTATTCATGTTAAAAGCGGTTTTAGTAAAGATTGCATTATTGTGGATATACATGGAGGAAAACTTGAAGATTCGATTTGGAATTGTTGAACCTAGTTCTTTTCTCTTGCAAACCTAGTTGAAGGATAAATTCTCTTCAATTATTTTGATGTTTGTGAAAGACATTCGGACTTATGTTGTGGACGCTAAGCGATTCGTCTTGAAATTAGAAACCATGAAAGATCACCAAGACGTTGTAATTGATGTAATAGATTCTGATTTTGCTCCGTATTGCCATCTTCAAAATCATTAAATATGGTAAATATCAGATTGACGTCAACCCTTGCTTTAATGGAAAAAATCACTATAAGATATAAACTACTGCGAATGTTTTGGTCTTTGTCTTGCTGATAAATTAGTAGAATAAATTTCCGTTTAATAAAAGTTTACATTGTCTTATACGAATAAGAGAGCAGCCGTCATCACTTCGAAGCAAAGCCAAGGTATCGCTGAACTCCTTTTCTAATCAAGAAGGCCCGCGGCGATTTGTATAACATGAACTTTTTATTTTGAAATGTTCACCATCAAAAGGTCTTTTAAAAAGTTTAGTATCAGTCGACTGATTACTGCGCTTGATAGATCTACATCGAGTTGACGAATGCTTCAATTAATTATCAGATATAACCACCAGTTCGCATATGCTCATTATAGTTGGTATTTTTATGTGGTTTGTAAGCAGGTTCATTCATTCTAGCACATGCAACGATGATAGTAAATTTGATCATTCATCATCTCATTTTTCACATTACCAAGTACTCTGGTTACTCGACTTCATAGTAAGACACATTCGATGAAGATCTCTTCCCGCTATCAATCATTTTGGTTAACAACCAGATACCAATAATGTAGCAATATATTATTATTCAGTGTATGAATCAAGTGTATCACAGAACATTATTAGTATTATTATTATTGCTATTACAATACTGATGTGTATCGAATGCAATTTACTGTAAGTGAAGGTGTGTCCACGCTGTCGGGAACATCTATTCACTCCTGCTCCAAATATAAATCTGTCTTCATTTCAAAATTAACCTCCTATTGTGTCCTCAACATTGAAATTCAATGTTGTCCATTTAAAACTAGCCAATCGTAATATGATATCATATTTCTATACAGGGTGTATCACATAAGGCTTTACATGGCTTGAGGGAAGATAGACGTGACTGGGGTGATTTCGAAACACCTCCCCATTAACCCCTGAGAAGCTTCGTTTCTGATATACAGGCTGTTTTCTGAATTTCGATTAATATTAAAAAATTCACAACTCTGCAACTCTTACACCGAATACCAAGAAATTCGGCACACATGATCACCTTTGCAGGATCTATCCAAAGCGGGACATAAATCTTGAAAGTTTCAGTACAAAATTTTGTTTGTAGCGATAAAACACCCTGTATAATGTTTTTTCAATGATTTGTTCACTAGTGCTCGAACTGATAAAATATTTTTGCACTATTGAAATGACCTTGAAATCAATTTTTGATTTTGTGGAATGACAAAATTCATCTTAAAAAAAAATTGTTATTGCTTTCTACAAGAAATAAACATGTTCGAAGTCGATTTTGGTTTTTTTTTAATGTCGCATCATTTGAGACCTCAGTCTTCTCTGTTTTATTTACGTATGGTCTTTGACTCACAATACAGGTTCGGACTGTCAGTGAAATATTTTATTGCTTAAATGCAGACTGTTGCTATCAAAATGATGAGAATATTGATGAATAAATAATATTATTCATTCAGCATTCTACTACCAATCTTAGTTATGATGTGTTAATTTGTTATTTAGCTCTGGTAAAGGTACTGCCGTTTGATTGTTTGTTTTAAATTCAGACTATGAATAAGTGATTGAGTGAGAAATTATTTTGAAAAACTGCTGCACATGGAAATTAATGTATAGTTACACAATATAAGGAATATAAGAATACATGTCGTTTCAACTGATTACAATACTAGTATGTGAATATTTCAGAATAATAACACAATAACAGAAGGAAAGTACTGACTGCTAAAACTAATAATTTTCGACACCCAATTTCAAAGTTTAGCCTAATAGCTTTCACCTTCATTAATGCATATTTCCCGAACGTCCGAAAATATGCCTGGTTGCCTTCTGAATAATTTCAAGGTTTCTTCTGACGAAATCACAACTCTCTGTGATCCTTTCTAAGAGTTATTCCCTTGTGTGAATTTCCCCCTAGTAAACTCTCTCTCTTAGAAAGCCCCAGAGGAAATTGTCAGCCTGATTCAGATCCGGTGACCTAGGATGCCAAGCGATGGGACCTCCTCTGCCAATCGATAGATCCGTAGACTGTTGATTCAAATGATTCCTCACTGGAATTGCGTAATGAGAACCTGCCCCATCATAGTGGAATATAAGACCCCTCATATCAATTTCTGCCATTGATCTGTGCAGGTAATTCCTCAAAAATTCGAGATACCGTTCCCCATTAAGAGTTTAATTGCAAATATGCGGTCCATTTAGTCGATTATTGTGAAGTTCACACTAAACATTGACTGAAAATTTATCCTGTGATATTTTCTCCAAGAAAGCTCTCGGATTTTCATAGGACCATAAATGCCTGTCACGAGAATAGTATATTCCATATCTCGTAAACATTGACTCGTCTGTAGAAAATATCCTACCGATGGATCTTCTATGGTTGATAATATAATTGCAGAAGTCCAATCGCGGAATTTTATCCCCAGATTCCAAACGTTTAGTAGGTTGAAGATGATAGAGGTGTAGTTTTTCTTTATGCCGAATTCTCCATATTTTCGTGTGCGCCATGCCCATTTCATTCATCAATATTTCTATGGCGATCATGTTTCTTCTCCGAAGATAAAAATTTCCTATGAGTTCTCGAAAACTTCTTTGACTGAAAGTCTTCTATTCAAAAATCTTGTTTGGTATTCTCTAACCGCAGACGAATAGAATATCAGCATATTCTTCATTAGAGAACTTCGCCATTTCGGTTCATTAAGAAACCTAAGATTTCGTTTATCTGAGAGAGAACGACAAACTACTATTCTTGAATTTGAAATTGTTTATACTGACATAAGTCTACTGCCAGAAGATCTATGGTGACAAGCATGGAACGCACAAGTATTGAAACGACTGAAACTGTTTTGATGCTTATACACTTAGTATCAGTTTTGCTCACAAGTTCCATTATTTTAGATAATCATTATTTTATTCAACATGCACGAATCACTTGGTTTAAATTAAACGGTATACATATTATTTGGTGACTAATAGATATCTAACTGCCATAGGCAAATAACAAATGTCTTCTTGAAAAGTCAGATTTATGACAGAACGCCGAGAAATTATCATTAATTTTTTAATGCTTTCAGTATTTTGATAGCGACAGTCTTCATAATATGAGAAAAAAATTTTCCACTAATAGTCCGGATCTCTAATGTGAGTCAAAGACCATACACAGATAAAACAGAAAAAACTGAGTTCTCAAATGATGCTACATTGAAAAAGAATCAAAATATATTCATATAAAGGTTTCAAACACGTTTATTTCTTGTGAAAAGCGAAAACAATTTTTGTTTCAGATGGATTTTTCGTCATTCAGCAAAATCAAAAATTTATTTCGAGGCCATTTCAATGGTGCCAAAAGATTTCATTACATAGTTTGTACACACTGTTTGTGCGGTTCGAGCACCAGTGAACAAATCAAAAAAGATTATACAGGGTGTTGCATCGCTCCAAACAAAAATATTGTACATTTATTCAGTACGATCCAAAAAATTTCGAAATGTATGTTCCGCTTTGGATAGATCCTGCAAAGGCGATCCTGTGTGCCGAATTTCTTGGTATTCGGTGTAACAGTTGCAGAGTCGTAAATTTTTGAATATTAGGCGAAATTCAGAAAACAGCCGGTATATCTGAAACGAAGCTCCTCAGGGGGTTAATATGGAGGTGTTTCGAAATCACCTCAGTCACGTCTATCTTCCCTCAAGCCATGTGAAGCCTTATGTGATACACCCTGTATACTTATTTTCATTGTACACTTTATTGTCGAGTACGCGACATTTGCTTAAATATATTTCCTCATAGGTTTTTCTTAGTATTAAACAATAGGAAAAAAACTTTTTATTTCAACAAAGTATTGAAAGATTTGCCGCAACATTCACCAGATAACACACGAGCAACCTACTAGGTAATGTGTGACTTCTTTTTAGTTTGTGCGTGCTATAAATATTGATGAGGTACATACCATTATTGAATGCTTGAAAATATAAATCACCTATTTTTAACATTCCTCGATATTTTTATTTTTCAATTTATCTATATTCATGAAGAATGTCGATGAAAGCTCTCTGAAGAAAACACGTACTTGCCTTGTAAAAGATACCCAGATTCTTTCGAAATTTGACACACTATTCTACTAACTAAATCAGAATATTGAAATATTCTTGCTTAAAATTTCTATTTTATGATTATAACGACACAATCCTATAAATCCTTGTTTTCTTAGGAGTAACATATACTAATAACTTCAGACACGACCCATAAGAAATACACCGACAAACTGAGGAAGCCATAGGGACAATCAGGTACTCTTTATTTCAGAAAATAAGATGAACCTCGTTGATAACTATTTCTGGTATGAAAAATTGGCAAATTAGGAAGGTCATAGCTAGAGCCAAAGTTTTGACAGGACTCCGAATCGATGGATTTGTTTTATAGGATACTGATATAAACTGATTTTCCTGTTAGAAACTGCCAAGATTACAGAGTATTTGAATTCATTTACTTATTATATCATCAATTTTTTACTTCATCTCCTATTATTGTGACAGCACTTCTATTGAAATTGGAATATTTGAATTACTGCCATCAGCATTTATTGGTGCAGCAAACATATTACGTCATTGCATAGCATTAATTGTTCAATTTTAATGAACAACCGAGTTCATATTAGACATTTTTCTTCCCAAACTCGAATGAATTCTGAACCAAAGCCAAATCATTTTCTAGCTCTTGAACCGAACGCTTGCAACATTGATTGATAAGATATGATTATTCAATTCTGAAGACTTTAATGAAATTATGCAGAATATGTTTGGTGGTATCTGCAGGTACTGAGCGTCAGCGGGTAGGTACTTTTTCATTGCTCTTGCCGTCTATATATGTTGCAGTTGTATTTATTAAATACCGATTTCAAACCCTACCCACCACAATTGGAAAACAACTCAAAAGCGGAAATACTTACTTCAACTTTTCCTATGCCCAATGGCACATAACTGCTCAAATCGAGAAAGCCTTCCATTATTTCGATATGGTTGTACAAAATCACTGAAAATAAATATATTATAACAATATTCATTTCAACAAAAGTATTAGTCTTCCAAAATGTTGAAAACAGTTAGTAACAAAAATAACTATATGGAGGCTATAAAAACATTGAACCTAAAACTTTAGATATGAATAAAGTCAAAAGGCAAGCGATACTAAAATACTGGATATAAGAAAATATGCTAAATCAAGTTGCTGTGATGAGAGGAATTGATTATTGTTATAAACACACTTATTGGTCATACAAACAGTATGTAACTAGTACTCAGTTAGTTTTTTCAAGTTTAGTGTAAGAACACCAGACCTACGCACTGGTATTAGATACCTCTGTAGGTTTACTTATGTAATATGCAAATTTTGGGAATAAATTGAAATTGAAACAACGTGAACATGTATGAAGTACCAACACTTGTTTAGGTGATAAAACACATTGAATTATTTCTACAGTTACCTCACAAGCATAGGGATCATCAACAGAAACCGTCTTCAGGTAGTCCTTTCAAAGCGGCATATCTCGTAAGAAAAAAGTTTCAGCCGAATAATCATAAGAATTTCTTTTAATGAAGATTATCAACGAATCAGTTCTTCAATGTTCAGGATACACCCTGAATATTATGTATTATAACTGTAAAACTAGGAAAAAGCTGTGCACGTCACTGACTTTGCGATTCTTTTCCTAAAAGCTGGAAGCATTCCCACAAATCTGCTGTTTTTAGCGTTATCCCAGTTACTATCAAACTACAGGAGTTAGAGAAATTCCGTTTATGTATTTCAGTTAGACTTGGAAACGATCGAGACTCGTTTATCAGTTTTTTCTATTTGATTTCACAGGGTTTCCTTTCAGAAGGAACGAATATAAATTACCATATATAATGAAGCTATGAAGGAAATCGGGAAAAGTGAGAAAAGTACACATTAAGTTTCTCACTCAGAATATTCATCTGAACCGAAAAAATTCAAATATTTTCTGAAATGAGAGCATTTATATATTGTTATGCCTTTTATGCTGGATAGATCAGTTTCTATTTTGTGTGAAATATACTGAGAACATTCAATTTTGGCTGCATTACTGATAGTTCAAATAAGCATATTAAAAAGTAGTGGATCATGTGGTTCTTCCTGTTTTGAATTTCAATGAAAAAACCACTTGAAAATGACGTGGCAGTCGAAACTGGTGCTGTTTGTAAAAATAAAATTGTGGAAAGAATAGAATATATTTTACTTCATTTTCTCCAGAAAAAAACAAAAACAAAAACTGAGAACAGCACTAGAAATATTCACAGTTGAAAAAAATACACTAACCTTGAAAGAACCTGCAGGCACTTTCTTCTTATTTTTTATTGAAATTCAAAACAGGAAGAAGAACATGATCCATTACTTTTCAATATGTTTATCTGAAGTATCAGTAATAATGCAGCCAAATTTGAATTTTTCGGTTCAGATAAATATTCTAATGTGAGAAACTCAATGTGTTCTTTCATTATATATATATATATATATATATATATATATATATATATATATATATATATATATATATATATATATATATATATATATATATATATATATATAGGGGTTTCACCCCGACGAGTTGCCCATATATCTGTTCATGCAATCAAACTGATTTCATGAAAAATATAAATCCACCACCCGATTATTATTACCATTGCCAGGCAATGATTATAATCAAAACTATCCTGGAATCATTAGATATCATTAAATCATTAAATATTAGGATAACGTTTAATTCTATGAGAATATATCAATCTACCAGAATAAATACAAACTATAGCATCATCAGACAATGTACCAGTGGAGAAAAAAAAAAAAATATATATATATATATATATATATATATATATATATATATATATATATATATATATATATATATATATATATATATATATATATATATATATATATATATATATATATATATATATATATATTACCCAGAAATAAAATGAGTGTTGTAGAACGGTATATGCCTGATCGGAATCGTCCTTCAATTAATCGACCTTCGGGATTAATATGACTCTTTCGCACATCCTCTGTATTTCTTGATAATTTTTTATTGAGATACTCAATTATTTTGATTCACCTAGACATATATGAACAATACCTTCTTCTGAGAATCACATTTCGAGTCCACGCTCAGAAGTTGTTTCTATATTATCGGGACATTCCGAAATAATATAGTGGAATGCATAACGAATTCTTAACATCCTATCAATTGAAAAAATTCGAGAGGACAAACGTGTATATTAGAACAGAATACGTTATTGAAATTGAAATTTTAAGACGGTTCTCGTAGATACAGGAGGGTTCAGAAGAAAAATTATATCTTTTCGAAATCTCGGTTAATTCGAGAACGGCTCGATTAACGCATATATTGATCTGAACATACTCATTATATTTCGGCTTAGCACGTTCAGAAATTATGAAAAACATGGGGATCCTGATAAAAGAACATAACTTTGATATGCATTTTTTGATGGAACACCTTGTATATTTAAGAATAATTCCAGAGCATGGAGCAAATTAAAGTCGAACTTTTCTCTATATATACTTCATCAATATATTCAACAGTAACAAAGTTATGGGCAGATAACGCACTAGACGAACACCCGATAAACAAAAAATACAAAGTAACCACGATATCAAAGCGAGTGCTCGATCTGACTTTCTCTGAGTCGAGATTCGGGCTAATATATTTAAGGAGAGACCTTGTTTCCTTGTAGCAAAAAAACAAAATCGGTGCAGCAAATCACGAATCATTATGCGCATTTTTACTCAAGCAGTAAAGAATCAGTTTTGTCGGAAAAGAAGTTCATTCTGGAATCAGATAAAAGTTCGGATGACATGTACGAAATGAATAAAAAGAAAACTAAATTTTACTCAACGACCACCTATATGTTCATTCAACCAAAATCAAAATAATATTCTATATCTATATTTTAGGTATGTTTTTAAATTTTAAATTTTCGTCGAATTCGAATGTTTATGTTCTCAGAACGACTTTCAAGTGGAGATTTGTACTTTTTATGTTTTATTTTCTCCATGTTGCAGACCCAATTCTTAAGTATTCTACTAATTTCAACAAGCTGCCTATTGCCTCCAAACTTCATTTTTATTCAGAGCTGAATCATGAATTGTCACCTTGTGGGCCTTTCTTTCATTATATTTGTAGATGCATAATTTGATAATCCTGTCTTGCTATGTTTCCAGTAGCTCTGCAGGAACGAATAAAAAAAAATATAGGAGGTTATATCTGACGACTATGGCATCGTTATTACTATCAGAATATCTGGAAAGAATATTTCAATATTCAGCAGTCACTATTGTCTAACATAGAACAACTGAAATTGAATTAATATAATGAATTCTTAATGTGATCATATATTTTGGTTCAGGAGAATATAGGGTCATTAGGTAAAAGAGAGATCAAAAAATATATAGGTTAATCTCATAACCTGAAGCAATGTTTTAACAAAATATCCCGTAAAAAGTATAGTTACATATCAATGTTCCTTATGAAATGAGCATTTCCTTTCTCCTTTTAACGATGTAGTATCCATCTATAGCTGAAACATCAAAAACGTTGAAGTGTAAGGGAATTTGTATTTCGAAAGTATTATCAAACCAAGAAACTAACATAGGACAGCATCCGTTTCTTCCTGTATTTCAACGACTTCACCGACGAGTTGTTTCGTTTGGGGATATTGGCCATCAAATGAAGAGACAACGAGTAAATATGCACCGATGTCGAATTACCGAAACAGAATCATTGGCAAATTGAGTGTTTAGGGCAAAATCATTCTCTTGATCCAAGAAGAGTTTTCTTGACAGCGATTCTTTTTTCCTTCCTCCCTTCCAGGGTTATTTGATTACCATAGGGCATATTCCTCAGACAATGCCACGTAATGAGCAGTCTCATTAACTGTAGAGTTCTTACAGGAATTCCCTTCAGAGCGTGGTTCTTGTCAACTGGATATATTACATAAGCGCGAAATCCGAGTTTTATGATGTCTCTGATTTTTCTTCATGCTATCGAGTGTTTCTTTCAGAAGAGAACCAAATGACATTTTGAGAATTTATTTGAAAGTTTTCATTCGCTTAGTTGCTTTCTTTTCGTAGCTTTGAGTGGCCGAAAGTAAAGACATCTAGCAGTTGACACAACGAGGTGCTATTTGCCAAAAAACAGAATCAATTTCATGTTGATTTCTTGATATTTGTAGAAATATGGATGGCGAGGTGATCGCTTATTGGTTGTCTTAGGTTCCGGGCCAAGTTCATCGAAATATGGAATCAATATAGAAGAAAACTAATCTTCAAATACTCTCAAGTACAGCCATCCTGATTGTATTGTATCTGGAGTGTTTCGGACCTCTCTCTATCCAAGAGTCGTACAAATGTTCTGCCTTATAAATCACGTAAGAAAGTAATGGATTTCTACTGAAAGTACATGCCATCACTATCGACGTGCCCATTTTTGTAGAGTTCAAGCAACACCTAGCATCATAAGTCCCTTCACTTAATAGCACCTCAATGCATCCGGGATTTTCAGTCAGAACACTTTCATGGCAATTAACTTAAGCTCTTGGTTCTTTGTCGCAAAGTTCTTTCTGGAGATTGGAAAAAAACAGTGATAACCTCAGGTGAAATTGCTGCTGTTTTCCTCTCTATATCTTCTCGGGTACGATTCCTCAACTCTTGATATGTGATACGAATATTTAAGACCCAATGCGTTACATGTTTATTCGAGAAATAGAGTGAAACAGTTTTCATTTCTTCCATAATTTCCTAGATATGAAAAAACAGTTTGTTGTATGTCGTTTGCTTTGAGAGCAATCACTGCCACATAGCTCTTTTAATAAGCGGTACTCTTTGGCATTGGTGTGAACAGTTGATCTTTATTCATATTTTGGTTTTTATTATTTCTGAAAAGTGATCCAGAAGGAATACTATTTCTTTGAGAATATTGTCCTTATGTCAACAGGTTCTATCTGAATGTATTGAGAGCTTTTTCCTGAAAACCTTGCAAGTATCATGTAGCATACCTCGCCACAACTTTCTTTTTATGTTATCTTGACATTCAAATGGAAAATATTTGAATTCTAATCTAACCTAACCCAATATTGTACTCAAATTCACTAAAATTTTGACAGTAGCTCTAATACTTGAAACTCAATTGAAAACTTCGAACGCTTGTTCCACGATTCAGTGATTTCCTCACTATATTTTTAGACTAGTTTTTATTAAATAGCGGCAAAATCCCAAAGTTCTCTACAGGCAGACTGTTTGCAATAGCGAAAGACAGGACCAATAACGTTTTGTGAGATTTTTACTATATCCAACATACAGGGCTTTCTTATGTTAATTTTGGACTTCACAACATTGTAGACACAAAATAACTAATTCGAAAATCAAGATGACTGCTATTTAGCGTCGAGGTACCATAATACTTCCCTGATTTCTTTCAAACAGTTAATTGATTCTGCCTTTTCTACGCAATAGTTAATCATGATGATAATAAGAAATTACCTTATGTATTAGACTATCACAATAGATTTATTGAAAATCATGATTGCAATTTCAGTCTCTCGACCATCTTCAGTTGACAACAAGTACTGAACTAAAGTTGAAAATACATACATACATAAACAGCTACATACGAAATAAAAAAGGGTGCAAATAAGAGATAAAAACGAATTATGATAAAATCTGATATTATTTAAAGATATCAAATATGGATGGACAAATAAACTGGGCCGTACTGATCGTTCAGAAGATTATCTCTACGAGGAGATTGTTTGAGTTTGAAAATCTCGATGGATTTTAAGAAATTCAGCTTTCTTCCTTTAGGTACTCTGTGAATTTTTTGAAGTTGATCTATGGGTAGTAAATGACGTCCATTTTCGGTATAATTTGAAGCGAAAGTAGATTCTTCGGTTGTCTGACTATTGTAAACTTATTGATGCTCTATTTATCCAGTATTGAATGAACAACATTTAACCTATATAGACGCCTTCACTATTCATGCAGGACAAGTTGTAAACTCCAGTATTGTCAAATCTATCAGTTTTCTCTTTACTATTGAGAAACTCTTGGGAGAGTTTCATGTGGGTTGTGAAAGCTACTTTTTATGCTGTTTTCGAACACATTCGTAATCTTCTCGATGATAAGGCCAAAATATGTGAGTGAAATGTATTTATTTGTATTACATAATTCCACACGTGGGTAAATAGTATGATATGATATTTGTATTTGTTTCTTTCTGATCATTCCGTTTATTATACAGGGTGTCTACTATCAAAGATGCCAAACTTCAGTAGGTGATAGTACTAGTCAGTTGAAACGAAAGTGTCTCATAACATTTTTTCGAGAATTTGATAATTATCGAGTTATTTAACACTTCTTGATTTTACGAAAAGTTTTGCTTCTCTCTAGAAACACAAAAATATCTCTGTTACTCTTACAGCTACATCGAATCTGACCATGCCATAAGAAAAAACATTGAAGTTGCTATAAAATAGGTAAGTACTTATAGAAAAAAAAATTTGTATACTGGGTGTTGTAAACGGCTAAAGGAAAAAATTGTTCAATGAACAAAATTAGTGCTATTTTCTTGTTGGATGTACCACTGAAAACTGGTCAATAAGTAGCTATTTTTTTTGGGTAAAAACTACTACATTCGACTGGCTTTCCAATCGTCTATCACCTTTTGAGCTTACTATTTTAATTGCAGCAATATCGTGGGTGAGAGTATTAAGAACATAAAATTCGAAAACGCAAATATCTTATATTATTTAATGAAACATGAACAGGAACTGAAAAAATTAATGAATCATATTTTCACGAAAGAGATTTAAAAACTAAAACAGGTGTTCAAAATGTCTTCTTCTTCCTAGAATGCACTCAACACATCTTTTTTTTAAATTATCTACTACTCTTTGAAGTACAATGTGTTTTCGACTCATTTCGTTGAAACAGATTCGAATCCTTTCAATTAATTCTTCTCGAGTATTAAAGGGAATTCTCTGAATAGTTGTCTTCAATGAGCCCAACACATAAAAAAATCAAGCGGCGTAAGGCTTCTGGGTTGTCATCTAACCAGCCCGAATTGATTTATCCATTTCTCTCCAAATCTCTCAGTCATCCAGTTCTGGACCCTTCCACAATTATGAGCCGTACAGCCGTCCATTTGAAACCAAAGGCGATGCCGAGTATCTATAGACGTTTCTTTCACAACGTTCATTATTTCATCATTTAATAGATTTTAAAATCCGTTCGAATTGAGACGATCGGGAAGTATAACTGGCACGACAAGCTGACTCCTCCTTAATCCCAACCACACATTTACTCTAATCTTGTGCTGAGAGTGTGACACAATAGTACCATGAGGAATTTCTGTATCCCGTTATATGGGAATTTCTCAAATCTATCATAACAACTTTGGTAAAAGTTGCCTCATCCATCCATAGAATTTTATCTGAGCCCCAATCCTGTAATTTATTCATGTAACAACTACAAAATTGCAACCTCACCTCACTATCCACTGGCAATAGGTCTTGAACCTTACTCAAATGGTAAGGATGTAAATCATTTCGCCTGAGAACTTTTTGAACCGTGAAATAATGAAGTCTCAAAGTAGCACCTATTCTCCGAGTACTTGTTGTAGGGTCCTCACGAACAGCCTCCATAATTGCAGGTGTTTGTCTCCATTGCTGAGCATTTCCACCACCTTTTCTAATTCTTAGACCATTGAATGAACCAGTTTCACCAGAGCGCCTAAACACTTCAACAAATATCTTTCTGCAAGGTTGGTGTCTGTTTGGAAAGCGCAATGCATACTGCTTCCGAGATGGGGTCAAACACACGATGGGAACACTGATGGTTAACACAAACACTCTTTGTAAACGTAGAATTAAAATGAAATAAAAAAACACGTGGTTCGTTGGTAAACAACGGCGGTTTGGCAATATGGTGTGGGTACGGAAAGCCGGTTCGTGGCAACGCGTGCTGCAGCCGGTTTTCTGAGACAGTGTGTATTCGAAGAGGTCGTTGAAGAGAAAGTCCCGGGAGTCTCCGAAATGCACGGATATTTAAACCCTCGGTCCAGGTAGGTCCAGAAAATGTTGTGTGCGTAGCCCTGTTGAAGGGCCTACTAGGCGATCTGTGATTAAGAAAGCGTGGTTAACACGGTAACACGCTTATTCGGAGGGACCTAGAGTGATCTATGGTTAGATACCGTAGTGGATACGGTAACACGCCCCCCCTCTGGAGATCGCGGTTAGGCGCCTCCATATTGCCATACCGGGTAATAAAACCAAGTTGTATCTTTATTAAAGACATGTGCATACGTGTACATCATACCCTTGAAAAAAGATTTATCAGGTTATCCTACTTAAATCTAATAGGACCCTGTGTGCAGTGTGTCTGTGGCCGTCTTACTATCTTACGCGCCATTTGGCATCAACGCGATGATGACAAGGGAAACCACAGAAAACCTTGTCTCACGTAAGCGAGTCGTATGGTCTAGCTACTTATATTATGAGAGCGTTGTGCAAAGCTCTATCTAAAATATTTAAATCTAAGATATATACAATAACAAATCTGGGGAGGCGGGCGTTGAAACGCATCTACGTTGTATCTTTATTTGTCAATCACACATAAAACTTAGATATTAGAAGTACCTGAAAAAGAGAAAAATAGTACTGAAAAAAAACAACTTACTAACCTAAGACGCATAGGACACATGATGAGTTTATCATACGTTGAACAACTGCGACTGTGAGTAGGTTCTAGATTCACTAGCGCACTGGTCGTTTAATAACACTACACTCACACACTCGTCTTTGGGCGCCACTTGGTGTTGTCTTCGGTCCGAGAACCGGATGCTTCATTCACAGCTGCTGCGGTTGTGGATTAATTCTGCGGTGGATGAGTTCGACGAATACTATCCACGTGCGTCGTTGCTATTGTTCGCGTTGGTCCTACCACGTGCATTGGATTTACCTCGTGTGCGAAAGTAGCGGAATTTTTCACTTGGATCTCGTATTAATATTCATCTGCTAGCTCAGTCGGGATGGGCTCTTTTTCTCAACGGGGAAAACAATGCCCTAATGCACACGTTGGGCTCCACTTGCTACCGGGATGGGGTCACACACACGATGGAAACACTGATGGTTAACACAAACACTCTTTGTAAACGTAGAATTAAAATGAAATAAAAAAACACGTGCTTCGTTGGTAAACCACGGCGGTTTGGCAATACGGCGTGGGTACGGAAAGCCGGCTCGTGGCAACGCGTGCTGCAGCCGGTTTTCTGAGACAGTGTGTATTTGAAGAGGTCGTTGAAGAGAAAGTCCCGGTAGTCTCCGAAATGCACGGATATTCAAACCCTCGGTCCAGGTAGGCCCAGAGTACGTTGTGTGCGAAGCCCTGTTGAAGGGCCTACTAGGCGATCTGTGATTAAGGAAGCGTGGTTAACATGGTAACACGCTTATTCGGAGGGGCCTAGAGTGATATATGGTTAGATACCGTAGTGGATACGATAACAATACTCCCGCACCGCTGCGCGGAAATTTCCATTCGCGAAGCCATAAACAAATAACATATCTCGATACTCAATATTTGAGAAACTAGGCATGTTTTCCTTCATTCGAAAAAGAAGATGGAAGCGTAAAAGGGGAAAATATAAACTTCAATTCATTAATTCATTGAATTACAGTTCCTGTCAAATTCAGAATATTTTCATTTGTTTTGAAATCAGGTAATACAAGCCTTCTGTGATTTATCCTTTTACGATTCTTTTTACTAATTTTCTTCTTCTAATCCGAGAAAAATTAATTATTCCTAGTTTCTTGAATACAATATCCAGATATGTTATTTATTTATCGCTTATTATTGATGAAAAGTCATTTGTGGAATTGTTTCGATGCTCCGGTCAAACTGGCTCATTTGTTATCGAAAGATAAGAGAATTTCATGTTCTTACTCTTACTCTTACCCATGATATTGCTAGTAAAAAACTGTAAGCTCGAAAGTTGATATACCGTTTGAAAGCCAGATGAATGGAGTATTTTTTTCCGAAATAAAAATGGCTACTTATTGATCAGTTTTCAGTGGTACAGCTAACAAGAAAATACCACTAATTTTGTTCATTTCACAATTTTTTCATTTATCCTTTCACAACACCCGGTATACAAGGTATGGTCTCATTTGATGTAGGTGTAAGAGTAACAGAGAAATTCTTGTTTTTATAGAGAGAAGCAAAATATTTCGTGAAATCAAGAAGTGTTAAATAACTCTATAATTATCAACTTTTCGAAAAAATGTCAAAGGACATTTTTTTGCTGCAAATGACATGTACTATTACCTGCTGAAGTTTGGCACCTTTTATAGTAGAGACCCTGTATATGAAGGATAACCATTGTTCTTAGATATTTCTCTATTAGTTGACACTACCTAGGACAAATTTTCCTCAGACATTGGCAGGGAGAAAAGAGTATGAATCACTGAATCGAACGCAGAGTTTTTATGAGATTTTGGGTGTGTTGAGTCATAAGGGATGCATATATCAGATAAGGTAGGGTTTTTGTTATATCAAAACTTAATATGTCATATTCATGAGTCATTATTAGGTCTAAAGGGTGAATGGCATACTCGACTTTTCTATCTATTTTGAATTTCATTTTTCGATTAATGCAATTGATGTGAGTTGAAAATTGATCTTGTTGTCTAGCAGTTCCTAGGAGTCGCTTGTCTAGGAACCGCTAGACAACTAAATCACATTCGGACAATTATCAATAGCATTCATCCCAAAATATATTCAAAATAGAAACAGGAGTCGCTTTTTAGATTCACTCTTTAGACCTAACAATTACTCATAAAAATAACGCACTAAGTTTTGGTATATATCGAATAACTGATATGCATCTCTTATGACTCAATCAATGATTCATTGTCCGAAGAAAATATGCCAGGCAAGTGTTAACTATTGAAGAAATAGCTAAAAATAATGGTTATCCGTCAAATAAGGATGATCAGAAAGAAACAAATTCTAATAGTATATCATCATATTTACCCACGTATAAAATCAGTTAATACAGATGAATACATTTCATTAGCATATTTTGGCCCTATCAGTGAAAATATTGCAAATGTCATTTCAAAACAGTGTAAGAAAGTAGCTTTCAAAACCCACATCAAACTTTCTCAAGAATTTTTAAAAGTAAACATAAAACTGATTTAACAATACTGGAGTTTAAAAATTGTCTGTATGTATTGTGAAGGCATCTATATAGTTCAGACTAGTCGTTCATGCAAAACTAGATACAAGGAGCATTATTCAGGTTACAGTAATCAGAGAACCGACGGATTTACTTTCGCTTCACATTGTTCCGACAATAGCCATTATTTCCACCCATACATGCATTTCAAATTATTCACAGATTAACTCAAGAACGAAAGTTTCTTTGAATCCGTGGAGATTTTCGAGCCCCCACAAGCCAACAGAAATGATCATCTGAACGACCAGTACGGCACGGATCATTCGTCCACATTTGGTAACTATAAATAATACCTGCACATTTCATAATACGTTTAATACCTCATGTTTGCACTTTCATTAATTTTGTATCTACCTGTTTATGTATGTATACTGGGTGATTCACCAGTGGCGCGGTGCTCTGTAGCTCGTACACTCTTGAAGATTTCATTTTTGTTCGAAGAGTATTGTATTTAGGAAGTAAAAATCTACTTCAGCAATTTATTTTGAAGTACACAGGATGTCCCAATTTTGTATAAAAAAATCTTGGGGTTTTATTCAGAATGGAAGACAATTTTTTTTGTTGTAGATTCAAGAGCGTCCTAAACTCTGCTATATTGTCTTCAAGTATTAAGTTTTTTTGGTGAGTAGTTTCGTCATAATATTTTTCTTCCGTAAAAATTCATGAAAATAGGCTCTCACATCAGCGCATGCTCCTTCGGCTAGAAAGGATGAATACTTTTTTCCTTTCATTTTCTTATTACCCAAGGATAGCTTCATTGATGAACGGAAAAAGATTAGCCTCATTTTATACAGGAGTGACTGAAAAAATGTATTGAATATTGTAACTTATTTTGAAAATATCATATCCTGATTTTTTCAAATGGAAGATTCTGTATTTTATTATTCATGTCAACGCATAGAATATTGTGCCATATTTTTGCAGGAGTAACCTTATCTTTATCTTCGACCTTTTCGAAATGAAAAAGAATAAACTAAAATAACAAAATCAGAGGTTGCGAAAGAAGAGTTTATAAGTACATATCATTATACTTGATTCGAGAAATGGAGACATTTTAAGGCGGTCGTGTATGAAATACGTAATAGATTGGTTCTTGGTGAGATGATCTATAAGGTTTTGAAATATTTCAATAAGTGCTCAAAATGTTGCCCGTTTCTTGGTAGACAAAATTCAATCTGTCTGGGGAAAGACCGTTGATCTCTCGACAACATTTTCGAATTAACTGACTGTAAGGCGTCGACTATTCTCTGTCTCATATCCAACTGTATTGTATAAGCAATCTGGTGAACGATGCCTTTAGTATAATCCCACAAAAAAAATCTAGTTTTATACGGTCAGGAGATCTAGTTGGCCATCTAACAGGACCACCATCTCCTATCCATTCGTTTGAAAATGCATGATTCAAATGCTCCCTAACCTGATGTGAGTAATGTGCCGTTGCTCCATCCTGTTGAAACCACAAATCTTGTCTTATATGCTCTGGTACATCGGCAAGTAACATTGATAGATGATTTTGCGAAAAATCTTAATACCTTTCACTATTGAGGGTTATGTGCAGCCCAATTAGATATCCATCTACTATAGCGGCCCAAACATTCAAGGACCAACGATGCTGGTGATGTTTTTGTCTCATGAGGTGTGGATTTTCCATAGCGTATTAATAGAAGTTGTGCCTATTAAAACGCCCATTCTTGTGGAAAGTTGCTTCGTCCAAGAAAAGAACTCTGCTAAACATATTTGGATTTTCCGCTACTTTGTCACATGCCGAATTGCAAAAAATAATTCGATTTTCATAGTCTTGATTATTCAGTTCCTGGTGCAGCTGTACATGATATACATGAAATTTATTCATTTTCACGATTCTCTAGACGGAAGATAGACTTATATCTGTTAACTGAGAAATCTCTCTTTGGCTTTTATATGGGTCCTCTGTCACTGTCAACAAAACTGATGACTGATAGTCTTCAGCTGTAGCAGTTTCAGGTTTTTCATGTTTTTTGTAAGTGATATCACCCGTTTTGATAAGTCTAATTAGAAGTTTTTCAAAGCATCAGAATGCCTCTTATCAGGAACCTTTGTGCATAAACTCTACTTGCCAACAAAGAATTTCTATCACACTCGTCCAGAATAAAAATCATATTAATTATTTCTTCTATATATATTAATTGGAGAACTTCATGGCAGTCAATTGAGAAAATTGGGTTCAAACCTCACTTTAACAATGTTTAATAACGAAACACTGATAAGTTTACGATGTAAAATGCAGAATATGATATGTCCATACACCTGAAAGAAGGCACAAATAATAAAAATGTCAACACATACCTCGATTTACGTTTTGATCATCTTGATTTTAGCACTCGTTTAAGTAATTATCTTGTTTAGGTTTCATTTTTACTACTTGAATCATTACAGAAAGAAAAACTTCTGTGACAATAATGGTGCATTTTGATGAGTTTGATAAGGTTTGTAGAATTCTCATCAAAAATTTTTACAAATAGTCGAATATTTCGAAGATGATCGAAGATAAAGATAAGGTTACTTGCGCAAAAATATAGCACAATATATTATGCGTTGACATGAATAACAAAATACAGGGTGTTCCATTTGAAAAATCAAGATATGATATTTTTAAAATAACAATATTCAATAATGTTTTGAGTCACTCCTGTATAAAATGAGGATAACATATTTCAGTTCATCGATAGAGCTATCCTTGGGCAATAAGAAAACGAAAAGAAAGAAGTATTCATCTTCTCTGGCCGAAGGAGCATGTGATGATGTGAGAGCCTATTTTCATGAATTTTTATATATATATATATATATATATATATATATATATATATATATATATATATATATATATATATATATATATATATATATATATATATATATATGACTTATTACTTAAAGACATTACAGCAGAGCTTAGGCCGCTCCTGAATCTTAAACAACAAAGTGGTCTTCCAATCTGAAAAAAACCACCCAAGATCTTTTAATACAAAATTGGGACACCCTATTAACTGCAAAATAAATTGCTGAAGTAGATTCTTACTTTCTATATACAATACCGTTCGAACAAAAATGAAATCTTTAAGAGTGTACGTGCTACAGAGCACGGCGCCACTGGTGAATCACCCAGTATATTTTAACTTTAGTTCAGTACTTGGTCGAGAGACCAAACTGGTAATCCTGATTTTCAGTAAATCTCTGGTGATATTATAATACATAGTTTTAATTCTTATTGATTTCTTTCACTCACTAACCGAACAGGGTTTCAAGTGTTTCAGAACAATGTGCGGTATGGAAGTATTGTTGCAAGTATACCAGCCGATCTAAGTAAAATACATAAATGTGTATTCATATACCTATAGGAAATAATAAAGTAGATCAATATCCATACATATTATAATTCAGAAATCCTAATGAATGTAAATTGAATTGTTTGAATATATTCACAAATCGCGATGGTTAATCCATAAGGGTGATCAATCTCCTATGTAATAGAGGAAGTCAAATTCAACATCGTATTGCCTGTACGCGTATTATGTTTCTCATTCGATATTCAAAATCCAAAACCGGTGTAGTATCAAATCCGGCACAAAGTACGATGATGTAAAATTATGTTTGATTTTACCTCGGTAATTGCTTTATCTGATATCGAAATAGCCAGTACGCGATGTGATGTATTTCAACGACATAATCAAATTAGAACGGAGTTAATTGCGAATTGTAAAATTTCATGATTAATCTATTTCCATTCCGACAATGAAACATTGTCATACACAAGTTTGGAACAATATGGTTACCTTTAACCAGATTATTAAATTTATTAATATTAAAGTGTCTTCCAGTGATAAATATTATAATTTTATCTAGTAAGCGTTGACCACAAAATGCTCTGAGAAGTAGTTTAAAACTGTTGTATGTCGAAACAGTATCCTTCTTGTCATTGATATCTCAGCTCAAAGAATCATTTTAATCAAAGAAGATGCTTTTATTGTTGCGTTGAAGCGATGAATTCTTCAGAAATATGTTTCGTGCTCTAGAAAAGCTATAACTCTCCAAAAATTAGGCGTTTACTAAAATTCACATGTCAGCCAGATACAAGTATGCTTCAATAAATGAAGATCATTTCAAGATGTAGAATGTTTTCCTTTAGTGACAATATTTGATTTCAAACCGCAAAGCCCTATTTCCAGTGGCGTTGAAACTTCTGAGCTTATTTTTTTTCTTGATTTGAAGACAATGGGGTCATCGAATACTTGACAAATACGTTGACCTGAATACACCATCTCTTTTATTTTCTCTCGAAATGAATTCCATTTTTGCTTAGAAGATTTTCTCGAAAATTTTTGATCATACCTTTTTGAATGTGATAGGAGTTTGATTTGCTTGCGGAAAAATATTCATAATTCATCAAAATAGAAAATTAAATAATCTTCATCAAAAGTATGAAGAAATGCAAAAATTCACAGTGTTTGATTGGGTATTTCTATAGAAACGAAGTTTATTTAGATATTGTCTTAAGTGGAATATATTTGGGAGAAAAATCTGTTGTTTTAAATTTTTTAATGGTGAGTTTGAGATATTGAAAAAATTAGAAAATTTGGGGAACTATTGATTGATTCAACTCTTGCAATCCGTAAAATGAAATGAAATGACCGATGATAGTCCTAAAAGAATTTCCTCGAAGAAATCGTATTTTGGTTTATTGAGAGTATTTATTAAACTACATCTGTATCACCACCTATATTTCTCTATTCACCAAAATTTTCATGGTCATCATATATCTGTGTGGAATTGGATCAATATAATGAAAAATAAATTTTCCACTAACCACCCAAGTATATATGTTGAAAACAGAAGGGCTGATGGGTAGTATTGTTTCTTCTCAACTGAATATGTAACGATAATCTTGTAGAATATCTATGAAAATATGATATACTTCCCCGAGAGAAGGATTATTTTAGTTTTGAAAACATAGCAGGTCCGATACCAAATTCTTCATACTCTTCAAAATCAGAACTGCTTCCTCTATATATCATAAATTAACATAAGACTATCACTGGTAAAAAGGACAAAGTTTTTGAGGCCTACTTGCCCGGGTTTATAGAATTACATTGAGCAAAATTGCTCCTTCTAGTAAAATGTAGCATTCATTCATAAATATAAAATTTGTCGTGTGCTTGATTTTAAAACAAGCTTTTCAGATGATATCTATTTCTGGTTGCACTTTCCAGAGGTGATTAGGCACATCAGCAACTAGAGGGATGCTAACGTCAACCACATAAAAGTTACTCCGGAGAGCTGATGGTCAGAAACAGCTCTAAACTTGTAATTTGAATGCGAATACTTTCGTACGTAATATAGTCTATGAAAAAGTGGATGCCAAACATTTCATTCATTTCGTTGTAGTTGTTCTTCGATGTATTTCGATTTTGGAGACAGCATAGATATTTGTATATCTAGCAGCTACCTCACAAAAATACTTCCGAAAGCATTCGATGATTTTATGAACCAGCATCTGGTGATTCTCGTGATCGATACCTTCCAATGGTCTGAAGGTCTTTCTTTTCCACCTCATTGATATCTTTTACTTTCGCAACGCCGTCTCCATAAGCTTGTCTCTTCGATATAGTGTAACTGGAAGTGGTATATCTTCTATCTTTGACAAGAAAGGAAAACATGGCGGTATTCTTTCATGTCAAAAATACAGGGGGCGACAACGTCTTCAAAACCTACACGGAGCAAATATAACAACCCTACTCATGCTGCCTGCAGCCAGAGACAAAAATATTGACGTCTCCATTTTGTAATTGATAATCACAGAAATGTCTAAGTGGAAGTGCACCAGAAGCGCAATCCTGAGAAATTGCATATTGTGTTTTTATCTATCAGAATATAATCATCTTCACTGTATATAACCAGAAATTGGTTCTCTAATAGATAGTTCTATCCTTTTCATGAATGTAAGAAGCCTAGTAGATAGATCGTGAGTTGTCTCTAGCTTGTTAGATTCGAATTCCAAACCAGATTTTGTCTATCCTCTGATAAGCATTAGCACAAGACGTGTTCACTTAATTCTTCCCCTCCGTCTGCATTAAGGGATTTCGATCAATTTCAATTTATTCAGGTGATTTCTGAGGCAATAGTGTTAATTTAGCTAGTAGAACTCGTAGGTCTAGACCCGAGAATCTAAGCCTAACGTTGGCTCTTGTAGTGGAAGGTCTACTGGTAGCAAGTCGAGGGTATCTGAGATCTGTGACTGTCAGCCAGTGCTCATGTACTCTTAGGCTTACCTATCTGTTATTTTTCATGCTGCGGTCTCAAGAGGAATTCCGCATCAAGGCACTTGTCGAGTGGGATGAACGACATTCCTGCGCCATAAGTGCAGTTGTCGGATGCCAATATTTTCAGTGCACCTTGGTTATCCGTAGTTATTTTATTATAACCTACTCGTTAATCCCTCTACAAGCAGAATATTAGTACCGTGGTTAATTGGAAATATGTCTGCCTCTGAAACATTCGCAAGCCCATTAAGATAAAAAGACTATTCTTTATGAGCACCTCAAACATCTACGGCAGCTCCAACACCTTGGATAGTTTTTGAAGCTATCTGTGAACCAATAGAACCCTTCTAGTAGATGGTTTTTAGATTTAGCCCATTCTGTCTACTAGGAATAATGACATGGAATGGCAGCTCGATGTTGATTTTGAGTATTGCAATATTAGACTCCATACTCAACATCCTCAATTTCAGGCTTTATATAGCAAGGCAAGAAGCTAGCAATATTTGTCAGATTCCAGGAAAAATGGTGAAATCTGTGTATCCATTCAAGTTCATCCTGTAGTCACCCAGTGAGGAGGAACAAGGCGCAGTATCAGTTCCGTAACTGCTATAGGTATATATCGAACTGCTCTAGTGATTTTCACGCAGGTCGTTCTCTGCAATTGAGAAAACTTGAGTTGAAATTTTATTTCAAGGCTACACTCCCATCAAGCAGTGCAGCCTAAAGTATTACATGATCCCATCACCACAAGACTACACTCCCATCAAGCAATGCAGCTAAAGTTTTGAATGGTTCCATCACCATCCTTATACATTATGCTGAAGTTTCTTTAGATAAAGTTCTCTTTTATTTCCATAGATTTGATTTGCCCATACTGAAGAAAGTGTATTCTGTTCATGGATGTAATATTTTGGCAATTTTATGACAATATACTCTACTATGTAGAATACTTTAATCATAATTTCAGTCCATAGATCCGCTTTGCAGTCGAAATTTTTATATTCTCATCAGTGCAATCGCGTGACAAGTGACCGGATGAAGTATAACTAACCTCCATGATTTTGTGCAGTAAATATGCCATGGTTTCCTCTTTCGAACTTATCTTTTGCGTTTATGAAATTATTTTGGATATTTATGCTGTGTTTCCAATACAATCTCATCTCTTCATTTTGCACCCTATACTAAATGAAAAATTAAATGCACTAATCCATTATCGCCGGAGATGCTTTGTATGGAGATGTTTGACCAACAGAATTAATCAAACGAAATTACTGTTATTCAAGATAGGGATACATAATAGAATAATATACTGCAAAGGAAATCTTATCTCGTTTTGGGGTTAGTTTTAAAGATTTCATGAAAATATTCAAATATCTAGAAATATAGGCTTTTGTTCGAAGTTTCTAATTTATTCGAATCTCTAATGGTTTTCAGAAATTTTGAGTGAAAAATAATAGTATTTTGAGCTCTCAAATACATTTCGAGAGGTTCTCCATTTATTTTTTCGTATTTGTTGAAATAATGAATTAGATATTACTCTTAAGATTATTCTTATGAAGTGCAATGCCAACTCCCCATCACCTAATATTTCAAAGCAAAATGCTACTATTTGGAAATTATACTTCAAATTATGATAACCGGACTTATTTAGCTTGTCAAATCTAATTTCTCCGGAGTTTCTGACTACACTTGATTAACATTAATGAAGTCATAAATATAGAGTATCTATTATTTCATCACTTTTATAGACCTGTCATAATATCGTTCAGTACAGCAACGAAATAGAGATGAATATGGATGACATTTAATGTCTCACGATTTATATAGGCGGAGGGTCATCAATACTCGTATCGTAGGTTATTTAAAAACGGCGACTGATAAAAAGCAAATAAAATATTAATATATACTAGAATTTCTTATCCTGTATGTAATGAAATTCCGTTTTGAATATTCGAACCGACCTGTTGTCGGTGTTGGATATTGAAACATTATACTCGTTATATATTGTAAATATTTTAGTTATACTTCCTACCATTTTGAAACATCAAGTGGGTTTCGTTATTCCAAGAAAATACATAGGGAAAATGAACAAAGGATTACGAAATATTGAATTGAACTAAAAGGGATTCGAAGAGCAGGAATTGATCAAAATTTCAATGTTTTAAATTATAAATTAAAATACTTGATTTTCAGTTAATCATATGTGTATTTGTAGCGCGTTCAAATGATACTGCGTCTACATCAGACACGTAAAGAATATGCTTAAACTTAATAATACTGAGCGTACCACAGATGAAAAGTTTTTAGAATCTTTCAGAATAATTTTTGAAATAGATTTTTCTTCATTTGGAATTCAAGATTCTGATACTGAAAGAGAATGGAGTATTTGAAAAAATAGGTTCCCAAAGAATGACTCCACTGGGGAAATGCAAGCCAAACGTGATGACGCGAGATGTGTGTCGTTCAAAGTCGGCGCTGAAATGGACCTCCTAGATGAGCTAATTAAGCCAGGAAACTGGCCAAATGGTACAATTGTCAGAAGATTCCGGTTTTTTCGGGCCGAGTTTCGGATAAGCAAATGAAAACAGTATCAGTGAAAATCGCCCAAGAAAAGAAAACCCTAGTGAACATCAATATTGGGTGCTTATCAAACAGAATAGATCTCATGTATTTCAAACTATAAAACGAAGTTAAGTGAAATTATGTGTACTAGTTAAAATAGCAAGAAATGGCGGAAGTAGTGAATCCAGGCTTTCATCTGGCAAGCTCGTTTTGCCGAGAAAATCATTGCCCATGGTGGTGTTGCTATGTTGGTAGAAGAATCCACAAAATATATTGGTTGGTGGAGTAGATAAATTCTCAGTTGAAATACATGTTGAAATGACAGCAATAACTCTTCACGGTGCGTGGATAACATAATTATAAACATCAACCTCTGCAAAGAAGTTACAATCCATATAGCTGACCACAATGCGCAGCTCGTGGATTTTCCTATCTTGAAGGCACCTGTAATAACAAATAAAAATATACTAGGATAATAAATGATGAAAAACAAAATACTTTCTTGAATATATCGAGGGAATCAGATACAGGGTGACGCAGAATCTTGCTAAAACACCTTCCGTGACATCTTCATGGGTGGGTTTGATTACTGCTTCCCTGTAAAAAAGTGCAAAATGAAAAAGCGGAAAGAACCAGATGGAATAAGAGAAGAGGCTATTGTGACAGAACTGCAACATCAAAAAGAAGCAGCTCATACTATTTGGATGGTCAGGAAGGATGAGGATCTCTAGAGAACTCTAGAAGCGTCTTGAAATTAGCCTGAAGGCATACATTGAAAAACGCATGAGAGATGTTAACTCAGACTACATAAAAACCGCAGAAAACAAAACAATAGCAATAATTAGTTCGTTGATGGAGCCCAAAAATGAGGCAAGAGGTCATACTCCAAAAACCCAAACTGGAGTCGATCCTACAGAAAAAAGTGAACATTTAAAGACTATCAAATATGCAAAATCATCAATGTATATACTCGCGATTTGCCCAAAGAGATTAGAGAAGGTGGTACATGATATGAAGTCTAGAAGCTCATGAGACTACTATGGGTTCTCTGTAGATTTGTTGAAGTCCGTGATATGTAACATATCTTAACTCTTAAGCAAGATGATAAACAAATGTTTCAAAGAGGGAGTGTTCCCGGAAAAACTGAAAATAGCAAGAGTGGTGTTGATCCATAAGAGAAACTCAAAAGATGAATGTGGAAATTACCGCCCCATATCAATTTTGCCGTAACTCTCAAAAATTTTTGAATCAATAATAAAAAATCGACTATTAACAGTAAATCAATTCTGTGCAAAAATCAACATGGCTTCAGAAATAAAAAGTCTACGATAACGGCAATGATTAAAATAATTGAGAATATTCTGGGTTCATTCGATGAGGAAAAAGAGGTGTTACTCACCTGTTTAGACTTGGCAAAGGCTTTCGATTGTTCGAAACTTTTGGACAGGCTAGTTTGCCTGGGTTCTAGAGGACCAGTTCATCGTCTTATTCAGTCATATTTGCAAAACAGACTGCAGGTCGTTGACTGGAACAACCAAAGATCAGAAAAGAGAACCATAAAATCCGGGGTACCCTAAGGATCCATACTCGGACGATACAAGCTTTCTGCGCACTGGAAAAGAAAGCACTGAAATTGAACGCAGTTCTCGTGAAGCAGTGGAGGAGGCAGATACCTGGTTCTAGGTGAATAAGGAGGTGCTAAATAAAGACAAATCTCAGAAATCTAACCTACTTTTGACAACAAAACATAGACCTGAACCCTAGCAATTAGGTTTATCAGGGTTCACAATTGATAATTCACTCCCATGGTTTAGTCATATCAACAATATGAATGGAAAACTCTGCAGCGCTGTTTTCACAATCCAAAGAATGAAACAACTCTTGGAAACTCAGGAGGCCCTGTAACGTACTTTGCAAATCCAACGTATTCTTTTCCGTCCACTCTGGCTGGTATGATGAGTTTCTCCAGATTTCCAGATTTTCCGGGACTCTTCTTATGATGTCCTCAAAATATTTTAAGATATGCAGCAGAATACTACTCAACAGTTTCTGCCTCATTCGGAGTATTAAGGTGTTTGTTTTTCTTTGAGTCCATGTTATATGGAAGATTTTCCTCCAAAAAAAACATTCCTGTAGCATCTACCTTTTCTTCATAGTTAAAGATAAACTTTGATCGGTATTCTTAAACAATATCGAATCTGTCAATGTTTTTTTTTCCTGATTCGTTATCTTTCATTGTATCTGTAATAATAATATTCATTTTCGAGATGTGTAATTCTCTCAAGTTCTTGACGCATTTAACATTGATTTGTATGCCGCCCTTATATATATATATATATATATATATATATATATATATATATATATATATATATATATATATATATATATATATATATATCTCTTTTCACAATGTATCCTGTATAGATGTTGAATAATTGCGGAGAAAGAATACACCCTTGTCTTGAATGGAACTCTGATGACCGTATATCCTTTATTCTGACGATGCCTCTCGTATCATTGTATAGGCTGATAATCAAGACACTCACTTAATCCGGTACTTCCATGTTTTTGATTACCATCGACGACTTGCTTCATTTGACCTGTCGAAAGCTTTTTATAATCGATAAAGCATATATACTGGGGGATTTCGTATTATCTTCCTTTTATATAATTTATTTCAAATTCATTAAATTATCCTCTCTTATTACAAAACTTGCTTGTCCGTTCGTAATTTGATGCTGTAAAACGTTTTTCAGTCTTTCATTGATCATTATCAGCATCTTACTCGTATGAGAAATGAATGTTATAGTTTTTTTGACTTTCCTGTTACTTCCATTCTTGTGGATTGTGATTAAAGTACCTTGTGTCCAGTCTCTTAGCCATTTCTTCTCGTGCATACTTTGTTACATAGGCGGTGAAATATCAGGATGCCTTCCTCTCTAATTATTTTCAGTATTCAGATGATAACTTTTCTCTTCTGGGTGATTTATTATTATTAAATTCATGGATAACTGACTCTGTTTCACTTTCTTATATATTTGTTTATTCTTCAAACTCTCCAAATTGCAATGTGTCGTCCGCTCGGTTTTTCTCGGAATAGAGTTTTCGGTAGTTTTAATTTTATGTTTCAATTAGTTATTCTCTATTGATAATTAGGTTTTTTGATTCTTCTTCTATGGTCCATACACTTGGCTAGTATTCCCAAGTCAAGTTCTTCGCTTTTTAAAAGGGGCCTTTAGGTTTGTTAAAGATATTTTGTGCCTTTACTCCCTGACAAATTCTAGAGTAATACACATTTTGGCCTTTTCACAAGCGTGCTTCACGTTTAACCCTTTGAGAGCTCATTTTTTCTCGCAATTTTTTGGTCTCTTATTCGAGATCAATACCAAATCCATTGAAACGTAATATACGATAACCAATGTTTTCACTTTAAAAAGGACCTCTAGGGATCCTTTAGCTCCCTGTGGAATCCAGTTGTCGATGGTAATCCATTCTTCGGGAAAGTTCTTTCTAGCAAATTCAATTCGCTTCTTGTCAATTAGTGATTTTCATTATTCATCATTAATGTTTTTTGCTTTATGTGAAAAAGATGTCTTGAATTTCACTACTACTCTTGCTGCTGAGAGTTGATGATCAGTCACACAAACCACCTGGGAGAGTTTTCCAGTTCAATACTGGAGACCTCCATATATTTTCATATATTTTTATTTAGGCATTTATCGGATGAACCTTTCCATATGTTGCGCCTTTGAAAATAATTCGTCACATCAATATTCCTGGAAAAAATAGAAAATTATCGTATTTTTCTCAATAACAAACTAATTCAATTGATGCAAATCATGTAATTGAAGTAGTCCATAATACATATAAAAGTTTTCCGTTCATCGAATGAACAGCTCGAAATATAGTTTTGTTAATCTCTGAAAATCCATAAATTTGAATTGTTCTACTTATTATTGAATTAACAAGTTGATATATCTGCATTCTAAATCTGATGAACTTTAAAATAAGGATTTTGGTTATTCTGTTGGAATGACAAAAAACAATTTCGCGTTATTATTTGTAAATACGAGCACTATACATGGTAGTTTTCAAACTAATAACTTTTTTATATGGAAACTTTCCCATTGTTACAATGTTCAGTCGCCACAAGCATCCCAAAGCGGAACGCGTGTTCCAGCTTCTAAATTGCTTCTACGCAGTCTAATATAACATGATATTTGGAACATTTTTCATTTGCCGACATCTGAAAATACGTTGCCGTCAACTCTGCTTTGTTGTTTCAACGACGGCAGTAGAAAAATTACACCATATTTATTTTTAAGTTTTCCATGAGCATCTGACAATAGTAATACCAAAGATAGAAATTTTTAACACCCTCTATCTTGATAATGGATAGCCAGTCATCATTTTTGCTCTGGCCATTTGTTCAGAAGTATTGAGTTTCTGATTTATTACAGGGGGAAATCAGGCAGTGGGTTTTCTAGAACTTCCTGTTTTCGCCTAGTAGTCGTACTGTTTTATTCGTTTCGTTAATTGTTTTGTCTCATTTTCAGGTAAGACGGCAGTCTACTGATCTGATTTGTAGGGCTCAACAGGTGAGTCATTATTAAATTATTGATTTTATGTTTAATAATATTACGTTGCTTGAAAAAGCGATCATGAATGATTTGAGAAAAAAGACATCGATGTAAAAGCAATACAAAATGATAAAAACTTACTTTTGAAATACTGCGGAAATGCATGAAAACCAAGCTGTATGAATTATGTTCCTCAAAGTCATTCGTGTCTCGTAAAATCGAAGTCTAAAAACGAATTACAGAAAGTTGCATAAGGAAACGAATTGATCTTCGATCGATAGCGATACTCATTATCAGAAAATCTCCGAAATTTGAAAATATCGGAGAGCGATTAATGGTTGTTACTCAAAATAACTATGTCTCTAATATGTATCTTCGAATACTTTCTTGATAGATCACACTGAAATTTCGGAACTGATTGATTTAGATTATTTGAGTGAAAAGTAGTTCTGTGTTCCCCGACCAAATTATTTCGATTGCGATAAATATTGTAACGATATCCAATCGTCCCTGAAGCCGACTCTGTCACTGCTCGGCGGAATGACGAATTTTCATGCACTCTCGAGAGAATTCGAGAAAGATCTAAAAGTTCCAGAGCGCCGAATTACTGAGAAACCAGTGTTACCGTTTACAGAAGGCTCTCGAACGAAGATCTGAAACAGAGCGGAATTTACTCGGATGTTCTTGAACATTCGTGTTTATATATACGAAAATACAATACGAAGCGCGGGAATTGAGTTTGAATAAGGAGCGCGAATAAGAAGACAAAGTGTGAGAAATAAATTAAGCAGTATTGATTGTGTTATTTAAGTAAAATATAAAAGTTAATCGTTTATTTTAGTGTTTTAATTGTAGAGTTTACTTATAAATGAATCAGTTAGTGTTTTGTAACGTTGAAGTGTTCAATTTGAATCTATCAATAATTTCATGGACTAAGAAACTTACAATATAATGAAGCCTCACAGAACGAAGTTCAAGTCGATAAAACGTTTAGTAGCGTTAGTAATTTTCTTGAAATATTTGTTGTGGCAGCCTGATTTGTAGTTTCGAAACAATGGAAATATGTCTTTAGAATTGCACTTTTTATCCGATAAGTTCGGATCGATATCTAACTCAACCAACTGTATCGTAATCGACCCGAGTCTCAAGCAGTATCTCTTGAAAAGGTTCTGGTTCTCGGGGCTACTCTTCAAGATCATCATAGAAATTGAAAGAATTGGATCGAATTCTTTGAAAGGAACAATATGATCCCTTTCACATTGAAGATTCTGGAAAACCTTTCAAGTAGACTTCCATATATAGCACCTTTCATAAATGGAGTGTAGCTACTATCGTTGAACCTACTCAGCTAAGTTTATTTATATGATTTTATAATGTGAATTCTTCAAATTACATTTACTTATGTTTTTTGCCACTATTCCTACGTATCTAAATATTCACCATAATAGATTTACTAAATCCAGCCATTCTCAACCGTTGAGTGAAATTCCTAACACATTAGCAAAACTACAACAAAGTTTATGAAGCATTCAAAGGAATAAAATTCATTCATAAAATGCACTTCGGAAGAAATTACCCAAAAAAATAATATACTCAGGATACTCCGCCATGGCTTGAAGATTAAAGTTTAAAGTGAATTCACTAGTTCGAAAGCGATCTTGTTTCAAGCTGTTTAGAGCAAACTATAGAGCCGACTATCTACTCCAAATATCAGGATATCAGATACCTCCTCGCTGTTCAATAATTATGTTTTAACGTTCTCTATGTCAACTCGAAAGAATCGAATTTCGTTTGTTCTAGAATCACGGTAGAAAATCAAGAGTTAATCAAGAAGTTTTCCTCGACTATATTACAGTATCTAAAACTAATGAAATTTCTTCATCGTGTTACTTCTCTGCGAACTAATTAGATATCTTCTTGCATTTCTATGGTCATGATACCAAGTCTATGTGAGAATTCGCAAGTTTGAAGAAATAAGTTTTGGAATATGGCAGATACTATTTCAAACCTAATGTTATGGATAAGAATGAATAAATAATAGTACCTAGTAAGCTCGGTCACGTGTTCACTTTTCTGTATTTTCATGTTACATCATCGCTTTTGTGAACTCCTTAATTGCAAATACTAGAAAATATTTCGGAAAATACAATTCTGCTGATGGACTTCCACTAATTTTTCTTCGGTAAATCACTGAATAAAATTGTTTGTATCCTAATTGAACCTTACGAAACAAAACTATATGCTAAGATATATTTATCTTCATAAAGAAAACAACTTAATCGCAAAAATTATATAAATTCATATAAAATCTAAATAAATCTCAGAATCAAAATAACAATAGCGTGAGAACTTTTACAAATACAAATAACTAATAAGTATGGATTTAATGCATAAAACGATTATTGAATCCCTTGGAAAAACTATATAAAATTCGGAATCTAAATAACAGTGTAAAAGTTTTTCGAATGATTAATAAGTAGAAAACATAAGGAGGATCTCCACGTTTCTTATGAAGAATTGAATAGAATGGAATCTTCTTTTCAGGAAGAAAATTCAAAAGTTTAGACGGATTTCAAATCAGATTGTCCAGATCTGGATCAGTCATGAATAGGATTGCTGAAGCAAAAAGAATTTCGAATAAATATGCAATAATTACTGAGGAAAAAGAATAAATCAAGTTAAGTGCGTTCTTCTATTTCGAACATAAGATGAGTTGTAAATCTGTTTTAATTTGTTGTTGGAGAAAGCCACAATACAGTTTTAGTAATTTCTTCTATCCAATAATGAAGTAGTGAATTCGATAAGCACCTTCATCTTTCAGCAGTTTTGGGTTGGTTCGAAAAATAATATGAAACACCATTTATCATTCATGATGATCGTTGAATAGCTTAAAAGTTCGTTCGATATATATATATATATATATATATATTCACGATGTAAAATGTAGAATATCATATGTCCGGACACCTGACAGAAGGCACAAATAAAAAGAATGTCAACACATACCTCGATTTACGTTTTAATCAACTCTTAAATCATTCGTTAAATGAATTATCTTGTTTTCAGTTTCATTTTTACTACTTGAATCGTTACAGAGAAAATGAGAGAATAATGATGCATGTTTATGAGTTTGATACGGTTTGTAGAATATTCATCAAAAGTTTTCACAAATAATCGAATATTTCGAAATCGATCGAAGTTGAAGATAGAGTTACTTCTGCAAAAATATAGCACAGTATTTTGTGCGTTGATATGAATAATAAAATACGGGGTGTTCCATTTGAAAAATCAGGATATATTTTTGAAATTACAATATTCACAAATTTTTGAGTCACTATGTAAAATGAGGATAATCTATTTCAATTAATCAATGAAGCTATCCTACAGCAATAAGAAAATTGGGACAACCTAAATACTGCAAAATAAATTGCTGAAGTAGATTCTTATATTCTAAATACAATACCGTTCGAACAAAAATGAAATCTTCAAGATAAATATATAAATATATATATATATATATATATATATATATATATATATGTGACAAGGAAGATCTACAGAAATCAAAGAGAAAGGAATATTTTTACATATATATATATATATATATATATATATATATTTATATATGTAAAAATATTCCTTTCTCTTTGATTTCTGTAGTTTCTGTAGATCTTCCTTGTCATTCAACTAGAATTATTCCAGCAATCTCAAATAGTGTATACTAACAAGATGTATAAAAGCTGTGGTTTCTATCTGAAGTGGTTTAACTATGTGCTTGAAATTACCAACAAACCTCGACTATTCCCCACTGCTATGTGTAGGACCCTTTTTGTTAACGATATATTTTTCAGCAAAAGAATTGCCTAGCAATGAGACTCTAATTCTGTGAGATTTATCACTGAGGTTTTGGAAGACAAATTCAAGAAGTTCAACTCAAATATTTAATTAAAGATTAGAATTATCAGTAAAAAGTTAAAGCGTAACAATCTAATTTTTATAAACAAATGCTTCTTTTCTATATACAATTAATTTCACTTATGTTAGTGATAGTCAACAAATCATTGATCCTGAAGAAACAGCTGAGGCAGAGGTCGTGGATCTTGAAGAAGGTCTAATTTAGAAATTCAAGTGAGGGCGAGTATAATTTGTTCTACGAATATAAGTCTCCAATCACCTATGTGATTCAAGTTCCAAAATTCTATTGTAATTTTAGTGCTGCATATAGAGTGAAAACCTCTTTTTCAGCTTCGGAGCTGCTCAGCTAAGATTCATCTAGATTTTAGGGCTTCAAATTGAAATTATATTTCGACCTCTGGGCTCCACCTGATTGAATTTTACACAAGTTAGACATATATCACCAAGATATTCTATACTCTAACTTAACAGCCAGCTTTTCAGTGAATTTGAAGTAACAAATAAATGTGGGTCTAACATTTTTGGAGATAAGAATTAACAGGAAAAGTTTCAGAGATTCTAAAAAGTAAACTGATGCTAGATGTTGAGGTAGGTAATAGAATTAAAAGATGAGCTACATAAAAAGCGAGGAAACATCTACACAAACTATTTACAACAAATTACAGATGTTTATCAACCATATTGAAAATTTCAAAAATTTTATGATTTACATGGTAATTTCGAGAAAACTGAACTGAAGAAATACGCTTTTGAAATCATACGTGAGAAAAATACAAATTCTGTAGAGAAGAATTTGAATTTGTAATAGCTACTATAAGGCATTCAAGCAGTTAATAGAAAAAACGCTGTTAGGAAAAATCAAAAATCAGATTTTCAAGGCTGAGTGCGGCATTTTGTTAAATGAACTTTCAACTCACTTATATTTTTGATATAGGTCACTACACAATAATTAAGATATAGATAAAGCTCTAATTTTCACTAGAGATTTTTATAGAATTTAATTATTCCAAATACAATCGAAAATGATTTTCAACTTGAATTCATTAGTTTGAAAGTCGGCAGAAGAAAGAGGGAAAGTAAAAAGTGAAAGTTCTAAGGCCGGTAGAATATGAAATGTGACTGTGACAGCTGACTGACTATGCGCGTTAGACTTCGCTTAGGTCGTACTGTCGAACTGTGGTTCGATGATGACAAGTGATAGCCAGTAGCGTAACAGTTGAGCATAGATAGAGGGTTGATTTGAATTAGGTGTTTTAAATTCAAACAGCTGTTACGTGGTTTCAGCACGTTACAAGTTTGGGCTATTCCCAACAAAGCATTTCGTGTCATCAGTATTGCTTATTTTTAATGAGGTTTAGTCTTGAAAAGAATGTATCGATCAGATTAATTCGATCAAAAGGCAAGACTATTTTCACATAACTATGGGTATGCATTGAGAAGTGACACCCTTAATTTTGATAATTTTTTTTCAATAAAATTCATTCTGTTGTGAAATCACAATATAAGCATCTCTAACTGTAAAGAATGATCGATAACCGTTTCGAATCCGCACTACATTGTGTGGAGAAAGATTAATGGAGTAGGATTTATGATTTTCAATAGCTTCTTGTAACTCATTCAATGAAACAAATCTTCGAAAAATATCAGCATAAAAAGGGAATTGTACCGCACATTGACCATCGCAAAACTTTCTTCGAACTACACAGAGAGGATAAAAACACGATATATCGAGAATGAACGCACTTTTATGTAAAGGAGATCTCAATGAATGATTAAATAACTTCGACAAATATCCGAGAATTTTCTCCTTCTATCACTTTATCTAAATTTTTCTATTTTCCATATATGCAGTGATCCTATATTTCACAGAGCAAAACAAACAATCTGGTTATATAAGTGTGTTATTTTTGAACAGAAAATGCTTAAACCTACGATTTAAATACTTTTTTGAAAAAAGCGTTTCCCTGGGAATGATTGTCGAGATATACTTCTCTGCATATTTTCTCACGATTTCATATGTAGTCATAAACGCTGTATCATCTCCGCAAATACCAACTCACTTTTGCCGAGAAGGCTTACGCTGCTTTGAGTACTGAACTGAACGTGAAGCCATGTAATACTCGGATATACTGTTTATTTCTTGATAAATAGACTACGTAAACTAATTAGTTGCTTAGTGGAATCATTCGAGTCTTATGATTACAAAGCAAATTATTCAGACATTTCAACTTTTGAGATGAATTAGCCGTGTATATACAAAGCAATATTTGTAACTCAAGTTCCAATACTAACGTTTGGAAGAATAATCAGTAGTCTTAAGTACTTTCCATATTCTGCGCATGAGAGCAACAAAGGCTTCTCTAGTCGACTTCAGTTTTTTCTTACTTTTTGTAGATTGTAATTAAAATTTTTGTGGTTTTTGTTATAAACGTGGAAACCAGTGAGATCACATACCATATTAATTATGTTTTTGAGATTCATGGACCCTTATGGTCCCATCTCTTACCTTTGTTAAATAAATAAATAAAATCAATTCTATTGAAGATTCCTACGACAATCCCAGAGACAACATGTTGTCTATGGATCTCAGTTGGGGAATCAATGATTCTCGCGATTAAATAAATCAAGTCTCTTGCTTTATGCAGTTTGAAGCAGAAAGTGGTGCTCTATAATATCATCGTATATTGCCTCCATAATGTAATTAAACTGTTGTTGTATTAATGCTAGATGAGTTTTAAAATTACAAAATTGGAAAACTGAGAAACTTGAACTTCTCAATATTACGTCACATAGATGATTGAACATAGTTAGTATTGCGGCTACTTTGGTTACTGAAAATAATTATCACTTTCATACAATCCTTCTTTATTCTAGAAATGGATTCTTTTCCCATTGACAGGGCTCAAGGTATTCATTTGTGTCCTGAATTATCTCAAACGAAATTCGCAATTGGCAGCGTACACATTCAAGAACTAATATATATATATATATATATATATATATATATATATATATATATATATATATATATATATATATATATATATATATATATATATATTCTTTTGAAAAGAGAAGATTTACAAAAATTTGTGTGTGAGCTCCGGAAATGTAACAGGAAAACATACTGTCTTGTATGTGATTCTATAAACGAGTGAAAAAAACTGAGGCAAAGAAATTCGTTTCCCTGTCGCTATATAACTAGCAATAGCTTGTCTGTTTATGATGTGTTAGTGTCGTGTGAACATAAAGAGTACCAAAGATTTTTCTGCTTAGCCGTTTCATTCTCTCTTGCATTCCATGATTTCCAAAAACAAGGGTGAAAGGAAAGGGGTTTGGAATAGGAATCTGAAATATAATTCCGTTTCATAGAGAAAATGAATAACTAAATACACATTTTGCCTTTCACAAAATCTTCAAAGACACCATTTCACTTCATCTCCATTTCCAAGCCAGTTAGTCCGCATATCTGGGTGAAATATGATAAGTACCCTGATTTGGTCAGACCATTACTTGTATGCACATATGTTTATTCGAATCCGGACTAAGAAGGTCTGGGAACAATTTCAGGTTAACTGTAATAAGATGGCGACAATTTGTGGAAACCTCCCAGATTATGTTGTTTTCTAACTTGAGGTTAGAGATTACTGTTTATAATGCTATTATCCTTAGTTGCCGGAGACTGCCTTCCGTTCACAACCTTCCAGAGATAAATTTCGGAGTGGTCGGTGGGAACGTATAATGGCGGCCATAATGGTAGATGTTCTTTCTTTTCATGTTATTAATTCCACGGAGAAAACGACTTATGTAAGGGGGAGTGATATAAGTGCCTCTCCAAAACGGAGCTTCATCTAAATATTCTCGTTACTTCCTTCAATTATTACACCGAAATATTACTGCTTCCATGAGTTGAAAGGGACCATCCAGGAAATAAATTTCTTATTACCTCTAAAAGTGGGTTCCCTTTACTAGAGTGTTGCGATTCATTTATATGTATATATATATATATATATATATATATATATATATATATATATATATATATATATATATATATATATATATATATATATATATATATATATATATCTTCAGATTGTAAGACCACTTTTTTGTTGTAGATTCAGGAGCGGCCTAATTTCTGCTTTAATGTCTTTAAGCAATAAGTGTTTTTGGTGCAATTTTTTATGACATGCTTAAATTATATTCAGTTTCCAGCCCGACAATACTCTAACCAGATTCATATTCATAAAGTATTTGGCAGATGAGGTAGTTTCAACACATCTGTACAGACGAAATAAAATGTCATCCTTGAGAAGAGATTTGAATGAGCTCCTACGAAATATTCTGGATTTACCAGACAGCGAACACAAAAATGAATCTAAAAAGGTATAGAAAATAAAATATTGTTACATTTTCCATCAAAAATAAGAATGAAAACTGCTTCTCTATGTACAAAATATCATAGGCCAATATGCTTGCAGTTTGCAAAAAAAATTGCAGAAATTGTAGTATTGGCGAAAAAGACTGAATATTCTCGTAGCTTATTTTATGTTGATATTCTGCTGTGTACGTTTTCTGTATATGTAATATTTTTATATTTCAATCCCTTCAATTTGTTGATCATATGTTGTAGTTTCATTAAGTCACGAAAAAATTCAGATTATAGTTTGTTTTCAGTTTCATGTTCAGAAAACATACTTCACATAAGTACTTCGAATGTTCGTTTCTTTTTCTAATTTGTTAGCATCCTGAATTCATTCTGAATAAAAATAAAAAACACTTGTCTCATTTTGGAAAAACCCAATAATTATCGTTTCGGTTGATACAAATATTCTTTTCAAGCGGGAGTCATTTTGACGCATGGTCACCATTTACGTATGTCATGTCAGCAACAACAGTTGAGGGATAAATGACCCTCGTAATAAATCGATTTGAAATAAGCAGAATCCTTTCATCGGAGATATTGAGAAGAGGAAAAATTGAATCAGAATTAGGATAGCCGTGAGGGAAATTTTACAAAATAATATTCAAAGCTCATAACGCTGCTTCATTGATCGATTAAGATTTTGCTAGGTTATCGAATGTATCCAAGTAAAACATCCATTATGGACCCTCGGTGTTATTTTAAATTTTATAGAGAACTGTTCATTGATTTTGAAGCAATCTGAATTCATACATTTAACAAACGGTACAAAGGTTCAGTTGAAGCAATTTTTTTGCAATGATGATTCAGTTCAACCAGAATTATTATGATCGGACACACTTTCTTCACGTTGTATAGTTCAAAATTTACAATATCTAATATCAATCTCTAATAAACGTTATTTGGTGTCAACAATGTGCGATTGTTTTCATTGTAACTGATATAAGACTTCCTGAAGTTCATGAAACACTAAAATGGAAAAATTGAATGGAAACTGGTTACATCCCAACTGGTGATCAATCAAAGCATAAATTTTTATTATTCGGAATAACGAGTATAAATGCATGAATCACGTTGAATATTTATAGGAAACTATATTTTCTTTGATACAATGTATTATCTCGATGAAAATATTCGTTTCTTTTGAGTTATTTCAGAGTAGTTGGTGCGAATAGGATACCGTATTAAGTAACAAGTAAGTAGTCCCATTGAATTCTATAAATATCAAGAACAGAATGAATATTCTTCATAAAACTTTCATGAACCCAGCAACAAAGAATAAACCAAGACTATAATATTTCAGTTTGTTAGTATTCGTATACCTTTTATGTATTTTATAATTCGTTCAAACTTTGAGACCTTTTTCGTGTTCATTCTGAAATTGCTTAAGCGAAATATTTCTGAGACCATGAAGAATAAATAATTGGTGAATGAGCCAAATGTTAACTCCTATGACATACGTTCAAAAGTGTATACAAAAATTACAAATTTTTTATGTTCTTTTGAATGCTCCGATTATTCTCCGAAACTTTCATAAATTTCCACTCTCTCGAAAATAGATTTCATTTTCCTCGTAAATTATTATCTAAAGTTTGCACATTTCTCAAATTTCTTGATTTGTTTTCAAACAGTCCCCGCATGTTGGCGCGCCAATCGATAACAAAATATAAATAGAACCACAGAGAATGTCTTACCTAATGTCACTCATGATCGAGATTTCTGAAATTTTTTTAAATTAAAATCTAAATTGGACTTACTAACACAAACAACTCGAACTAATAAATTGTAAAGTCTCTCGATATAAATACATGAATATTATTTTGAACTATATTAAAAACGTAAGGAATGGGCGTAGACAAATGAGATAAATCTGTGGGGAAAGGCTGGGGATGTGGGAAGATAATGTTTTCGGCGGAGAAATTTGTTTACAGATAGCGGACAAGTTTTTCGGAAAGATTGAGGTTTTTTCCAGTCCGAGCGACGCCCGGGGGCGGCACTAAGGCCCCTCGCAAGAAAGGCGAAGAAAGAGCGCCGGGGCCTTACCAGGTGGAATCGGCGGAAAATATTGCCGGAAAGCGAAAATTCAATCTTCTTGAACAAGGATTACGCCCTTTACCCGGTCGAAAATTCCAAAGAAACGAGTCTCCTAGTGGAATTTGAAAAACACTCCATTTCTCCCTCGAAAGATGGACCAAATTGGTAGGGCTGGGGGGGTGTTAGCCTAAACGGCCGGATATCGACTTGCGGTTTCAGAGGTAGAAACACTACCCGAGAATTCTTCGGTTCCCACAGTGTAGTCTCATTTCGATATTCCAAACCGTTCCGGAGAAGTTCGACTCCAAATTTGGTCCTTTTCGAGTTACCGCCTAGAACGACATAAACGACTTTTTCCAGGACATAAGAGTGCCGCGACGGTATAGTCGAGAGGTCACAATTGTGGTTTTCTTTTATTCGCCCTACTCATATGTGGTTACCGGGAGGTATAACTCAAATGCCAAAAAATTTGCACATATCTCATCAATAGATTCGTGATCAGAAATCGTCATATTACGACATAAAATTCGAATTTGGGAGTATTTTTGAGAACTAGATTATCGTAAACAGGGAAGCCGATCAAATTTCTCCCCGCTTGCCCTTGTACTTGCATGACCTGAACTCCATAAACTACTGAAATTTCCAAGAATTTTCAGTTAAATTGAAATATAGTGTGATTCGAGGATCTCAAATTAATAATGACTATAAGAAATTATCAGGAATATCAGAGATTTATGTTAATAGTAATTTGCTGAAATGAATTCTTTCATCTTGCAGATTTTATCCTTTTGTTACTTCGGGATGAAAATCAACATTCGTGATTCTTATTTAAATCAAGACAGTTTAGTTTGAAACTCTTGATTTAAAATCGTTGAATTCTCTGAATAATATAGCCACCAAGATCTCATTTCAATTTTCTTGATAATTTGAAATTAATTTTTTCTCTCTCAGTTATTTGTACTACTCATTTCACTGATTCGACTGCTGACAATTGGCTTACATATGAGTAGTTTTGAATTATTATTTGCTTTCATCATAATTGCATTGCTATGTATAGATTAAGATTAAATAATATGATTTTTGAATATATACTCGAACTTTTCAGATCCCATATATTGAATTAGAAATAGTGTATAGTCTTGAAATGTGTAAGGTAAATGAGCGGGAATCCATAAAATAATATTCGAAGGCGCGTTCACATAACAACGTACTAGGTAATATATGATGGGGTTCAATATATCATAAAGATCAATCGAGTTTGTTTGACAGCGAATATAATGAGGCGTTTAGTATAGATAGAGATAGATATGAATGAGGGTTCAGTAAATAAGGCGTTTAGTAAATTAGGCGTATAGTATATTAAGCACTTTGTGTATTAGGCGTTGAACATATAATACGTTCGATGAATACGAGTTCAATTGGTAAACTAGTCTATATCTATCACAAAACAAGATGACAAATATACAACTGCATGCCAACCGTATCATAAGTACGTTTTTGTTATCTATCGATTATTATTTAACATATATTGATTCCGTCCGTGAATAATTCAGATACACTCTACCAGTAAATGAAAAATCTCGAGAAAGGAACATATATTTCAATAATTGGAAAATATTGAATTTGAAAAACGTTTTCATAAAAATTGTTGAAAATGCTGTCCATGCTGTTGAATACGCTATTTGCATGTCCTGAATACGGCATTCAGAACGGCATCGGTAGGAATTTTTCATACTTTCTCTCAATATGTAGATTGCGTTGAACCCGATCCTGTATATAACGCCAGAGGCAAAAATCAAGGGTAGTCGAATCTGAAACACGGAATGGAATCTAACAGGACCAGACCCTATTCATTGATTAACAGAATTATTGTTGACCCTTGTGAGGACATGCACCATCCTGTTGGAAGTGGCCTCTTAATTGACCTTCCTGAGGAAGACTCTTGAAGAAATCTCATAATGTTCGAATGATAATTTCATAACAATTGTTCTGATTTCCTTCAATGAAAACCTGTTTTATCAAGCGACTCGAATGAATGGATCACAAGATGCTTACACCGAATATAAGCTGAAAATTATTTTATGCAAATTCACCTAGCTCCAATGTATGATATTATTACTGTCGTAATGATGATTGTGGTAAAAAGTTCACTCCTTAGACCAGATGTTAATTCAAAAAATCTACACGCTTTTAATCAGTTTATAAAATTTGAAATCTTGAGGCGTCTAACACTGTCATATTCTTCAAGAGCTTGAACTTGTTGGAGAACATGAGGCTTGTATTTATGTTGTCCTGAATCAGACTCAACAGTTGTTGCTGACGTCCCAGATTCTACAGAAATCTGTTGAACAAATGTTTCTTTCTCAGTTCACTTCCACACTCAACACGACATTTTCGTTTCTACATCGATCTTCATTTTGAGAGCTATCAGTTTTTTGAATGAACTGTGGTGTTTTTCGAGTTCGAAAAACTTGTGTCGCTCTGGTTCAACACAAGCTGGAAATTGTTCCCGATAGAGTCAAAATGTTCGAGCACTATTTCTGTGAGATTGGAAAAATGCTCGTAATATGTCTTTATTCTATGAGAATTGATCTGTGTTTTCAATGGTATTCCGCCACAGCGCTCACTTCACGATCAATTAGAATCTGATGAAAATATGGATTTACCATTCAAAAAATCATTTCTCTTTAAGGCTGTGTGAATATTATTCACGGTATGATTCGATTTTTGTTTCATTGAAATCAATCAACAATTTCAGGAGCTACAGTTTAGAGTGTTTTTACACGGAACACCTGATACACAAACTTGGTTAGAGAACATTTTAAAACAAACTGTAGTGGAGACAATTTCTCAAAATTCTCTGTGAAACTAGGGGTTTGATTGATTCCTGGACAATTAAATATGTTGAGTGAAAGTCGTATGGATTAAAACTATCTTTTTGAGACCGATGAACTCTTCTTATCCAAAAGTTTCGGCGGATGATTGCAAAACTGTAACTAAGAACGGCCAATTCGCTGGCAATGAATGAAATTTGAAATGAGAGTTTGAAAGTTATTTGGCGGAACGAGTTTTTTAATTCTGATGTCGTCGCACAGTTGCCAGTGGCTGTGGAGGAATTTCCATTGCCTATTCCATCCATATTTATATCAATGTCGCAGTTTCTCCTAAACAGCGCCAACAACTTTTTCTTTGACAGAGGCATAACGGAAAATCATTACGATAGAATCCTACCTCTATTTTAGTTCTTTCTGCCAAATTTTTCACCTTGGACGCGCCTCACAGTCAACAAGAGGAAATTATACGAAGTGTGGATAGGTTTTTTATTCGTGCAATGAAAAGTTGTCTTCATTTACCGATCTTCAGAAGAATTAAGAGCAATTTTAGAATGATCAGAAAACAAAAATTTTTCAAAATGAAATTTCCGTGAAGTAGTGATAATTTTTTTTCTCGTTGGTAATTTTGATGGTAATATCAAGATATTTCTTCCCTTTTATACATTATATTCCTGTTTGTTTTTGTAGTATTCATTTTAGTGCTAACAAGAGATAAATTTAACTTTTGTGCAAAAATGTTGGCAGTTAATTAGAATTTCAATTTGAATTTAAAGTTATCGCGTAGAGAATTATTTACAGTATATTGAACCTTGAATCATTAAACCTAGAGTTACTGTGAATGCATTTCTAGAGGTAAAACGCAATTCAGTTCATCAACTCATCTTTATATATTGATACTTTCTTCGATCAGAAATTTATTTGTTGAGCTTGAATTAACATGAAATGATAAGAACTATGAGGTATGAAACGAAATGATATCGCGATAACGGTTGCATTATATAACATGTGAAGAATTTCAGCAATTCATTTTCAGTCCTAATTTTCAGAACTGCAATGATTCAAATCATCTGCTTATTTGTCACGCTTCTTTTTCCGCTTAATAAAAAACATGCCTGCAAATAACGACCCAAAGCTATATAAATTCGGGTCATTATACTTAAATACAGCTCCCCATTATTCTTCAGTTCCTTTTCGTTATAAATGAGCTTCTATTCTTTTTGTACGTTGAAGTAAGAATAAAATATTAACGATACGGCGCAAAATGCAAGACACAATAAAAAGATGCTATGGCATGACTTCCCACAGCGATTGAGGCTCTGAATATGCTCTGTTATACGACGGTTCCCTATTGAATTTTGATACAGACATCCGAAATATTTTCATTACCTAAGGAAGAGTATTGGTTCTTCAACTTCAACAATGTTTGAGTTGATGCATATATATATATATATATATATATATATATATATATATATATATATATATATATATATATATATATATATATATATATATATATATATATATATATATATATATATATATATATATATATATATATATATATATATATATATATATATATATATATATATATATATATATATATATATATATATATATATATATATATATATATATTTACCTATATAATGTATTGAAAACAAAAGATCGTTCGCGGATTTAGAAACGATGGATAAAAAATCACACCCATAACGCAAATGCCTAAAAGAAATGTTGGGGCAAGAGATCTGATCTACCTGGTAGTAACACAAGAAGAAAAGAGACACCGTGTGAGAAAGTACATTCTGGAAAGAAACTCGTCTTTCTTCCGGAAATAATGTCACGCAGACGAGAATTTCACACCCAAAGCTGATTCTAATCCATTTGATCGATTCGTGGAAATCCAAATCTCCTCACGGACAAAGCCCATTGCCTACCTTAAGTCTGGAATTTCCTGCAGTCTTCCCTGGAATTCCCCGAACCCGAGGGAGGATAGCAGACCATCCAAGTTAAAGAGATTTTAGCAATAATGTATCTGAAATAGATCACTGGAAAAAACGATCCGTCCAATAAATTTCGAATGTGCTTCCGTCATAAGGAAACCTTGCAGTATGTGACTTCAGGCTATCCAATACTCGCCCCAACAGGATACTTTCATCAGCATAAGATCGCCTTGAAACTAGGGCTACTATATGAGAGCACTATTATTATATAAACAGACCACAGAGCTTGCTGGGGAACGATTGTTTCACATAATATTGGGATACAGATTTACCGGTTGTACACAGCAGGCCAGATATCATTATTTTCAAACTCAAAAATTAAAAGTTCAACTCTGATGGATAAAACATTAACCGCATCACGAAAACCTATAGAAAGCTTACGCTGAAAGCAAACGTGAATACACCGATCAGGCAGGTGTTTTACCTCATATTATTTCTGCAAATGGTGCGATAAAGAAACATGTCATTGGGAATACTGAACGATTGACTCAAAATTTGAACCTGAAAGTAATAAAATAATATTCCTAATCCTGAGAATTGTACGAAGCATAATTACTGATTATACCAGCTACTAATATGGTGAATTTAATCTAAAGCTGTGCAACCATCAGTGAGAAGTAGAACATAAACTTTCATTTGTAAAATAAATATTGGGAGTGCATAGGTGATCATGTCGCCTCCGAGTCATCTATCCTAGGGCGTCCATACTAAATTTGCCCTATACATAGTGGTCCAAATTCTGTAGCGGAAAATTTAGATACCAATAGCGGATCAAAAAATGATGAGAGTTTGCTATGTAAACTATATTTGAAAATTGCTTCGTTAAATGAATACAGGGGTTAGGTTAGGTTAAACTGAGTAGAAATTAGTTAGCTCTCTAGTAATTTGATTTGTTTTTATTGTTATTATTGTCGTCATCAATTCTGTTAGTGTTATCGTTATTATTAGTGTTCTAAGTATTATTCTGAGAATGGGTTTTAGTACCAACGAATACGCAGTTATTGATTTTTTATGGGTTTTCTGATGGAAAAGCAGAAGCGGCATTTCGTAAATATCGAAGACGCTATCCTACAAAATGAATTTCAAATGCTCGTGCGTGTTAATAATGAACAAAACAGAAACTGTCGAAATTGCAATCGCATACTTCAAATCTTTGAACCCGAGGTTCAGCTCTCGCAAGGCAGCTCAACAATCACAAATACCGAAGTCTCAAATATTACGAACATCACAAGACCACTAACTACAGCCTGTTTCGAATTCACAATTGATGAATGATGAAAATGCTATACAAAGAATGAGAATTTGCCAATGAAATTCAAATTCGGCCGAAGAAAATCGTACTTTTCTGAGAACAATTCTTTGGACTGATGAATTCACTTTCACTAGACGTGGAGTTACGAATACCGTCATATATTTGTTCGGGCGGACGAAAATCTTCAAGAAACTCGACCAAGATTATTTCAAAATGTTTGTGGTTCACATATTATACCCCCAAGATTAACCTCAGAATTATTTCTTGACTTTATTACCAATAACTGGACATGATCTGAAAAAAATAAAAAAGTTTATATATCAAACTCATATTATTTTTCGATTCTCTATTGGTCTCTAAATTTTTCAATATAGAATCTGGACCACCTTGTGTATTCGGCTACTCAGAGACGAGTGAAGGGAAAGCAGCCCCTCATCGAATAATATTTTTTGTGTTTTTTTTTATGTAATAGTGGTAAGACTTGAGCCACGTACCATATTTTAGAAAGAATATAACTATTAAGTTACCACATTTTTTGAATTAGATTGAAATTTTTTACATGACTCATCTCAATATTTGATCTAATTAGTCCCATGATATTTTGCCAATTTTCTTCTATCATTCTCGAATAATCTGACATTAGCCAAATGCCTAATATTTTCATTCTTTCTACCGATTTGTGAAATACGTTTGTGTTATTATTATTTCTTTTTCCGAGAAAAAGTATACTGGATTTGTTCTTGCAGACTTTTGAATTCGATACATCCTCCAATAGCTTTAAACAATTTTCAACTAACTTTAAATCTTGTGATGAACTCATGAAAATCGTTAAATCGTCTGCAAACGCACACAGCTTAATCTCTTGATTTTCTATTTTGAGACCTGTCAATTTTTGAGATAAAACCTGTATTAATGACTCCAGAGCAAAACGAAACAATATTATAGAAAGTGGATAACCTTGCCTTATTGATTTTTTTATCTGAAAAAACATTGTCGTAAAACCATTTACCATCACTTTTGACTTTGCTTGTTGGTATAATTTCATTAAAATATTGAGGATATTCCCATCTAATCCGAATTGTTCATCATCATAAAGGCTAATATGTTTTCATTTGATTCAACGAAATCTAGTTAGGGAACTTCATTTCATATAAAATCTAGTTTGTCCATTTTTTGTATCTATAATTACGAAAGACAATTTATTCAATATAATTCAACAAGCAATGCACGTTTGCGTCACATTCGTAATCATATACATGGTCCTTCGGGCCGGATGAAAAACTGAAACATTCTATTCAGAAGATAGTTTTGAAACATCATCAAGCCTAGACGGTATTCATTAGTATTCATTAATCCAGGAGAGTTCCCTAAAACGTTTTTTGGAAGAAGGAACATCTAAACCTACACCCAACTACTCGCAATTGGGACTGAGAGAGCAGAGACTTCGAGAAAAAGATACCAGATACCCGTCATATCTTGATTCAGGAGAAGCACGGACTCCACAGTAATAATAATGAATAAAAACCCAACCACTCTTGTTTCTTCTATTTCTTATATTTCATTCTCATTTCATTCAATTTGACCGAATAAGTTTGCAAATGCCAAGAAGAAACAGTGAGAGCTCAAAATTAACTCAGTAGTCAAGAACTCGTACACTTATGAATACAATATTCGATAATTTCATAAATTTCCTGAACGGAAACTAACCAAATACAACTGAATTAGAATTGCGTTCTGTCAATCTTGATGGCATTCTGGCAGAATTCGAACAGGTTCGAAAAAGAATATTCGAAATCACGGGAGAATTTGAGAAATTATATTTGGCAACATGCAGTAGAGCACATGATTTGATAATAGAAAACGATTCATATTCAACAATTTCTTCCACTAATATGAATACAAAGGCTAAATGTGTATTTAATGTTAGATTACCCAAAATTGATTTGCCAATATTTAATGGCAATTATGATTCGTGGCTGGATTTTCGAAATTCGTTTAAAACAATGATTCTCGAAAATGAGACACCCAGATGTTCAAAAATTTCACTATATTCGCTCAACTTTGAAAGGTTAAGCATCTTCAATCATCAATGCCTTAGAGATATCAGAAGATAGTTCGCGTGGGTTCTTCTGAATGAAAGGTATGATGATCGAAGAGTGATCATTCAAACTCATGTTGAAATCTTGATGGAATTGTTAAATCTTTTGAAAAAACATGCTTCGGAGTTACGAAGAATGCTTGACAATATCAATATGCATATTGGGGATTTGAGAAGTTTGGATGAGCCGGTCGAAACATGAGATACATTGTTCATATATACCATTACACAAAAATCGGATCGTCATACTTATAAAGAGAGGAAATGATCAATAGTTAGATCTCAAATGCCAAATGAAAACATTCTGGGAATTCTTAGAACAAATATATCAAATATTGCCAGCAACATAAGCACATTTTCTATCAACCAGCCCTAGTCATGACAGTCAAGTGAAAAAACAAGGGTTTGCTGTCAAACATAACAATTCAAATCATTCAAATCGAAATTCCTTCGAATGCATTAGCTGCAAAAGAGAATCATATCACAAGTTATTTACATGTGGAAAATTTCGAAATTTAGACATAGAAAAAAGTATCAAGTTGGTAAAATCAGCCAAATAATGCCTAAATTGTCCAAATCGTGAACATAAAAATTCGGAATGCCAATGAAAAGGTTGTAAAAATGCACAAAAACGCACAAAATATTATAACATACCGAAAATGTTCACAATCCACCACCTTCAACCAATAATGTAGAAGAAGATGTAATTAATGTTCGTCCAATACCATTATACCAGTCATTTAAAGGCACATAGTGCTATCATTTCAAATCAGATATTACTATCGACAGCTCTTATAGACGCCAATGGATGAAATGGTTGCATTCAAGCGCGTGTTTTATTGGAAAATGGTTCTCAATCCACTCAATCCTATTTTATTTCGAAAAAATTCGCACAACTCTTGTGTCTACCTCTCAATCGAATAAATTTTCCTGTTAAAGTTCCCAATAAAATGGAAACTCTCATTGAAAATTCAATTCATACACACATTTTTTCAATATGCACAAATTACTCTGATTCATTAAAATTTGTCATAATTCCTCATATATGCGATGTATTACCTAACCATTTCTTCGACAAACGTACAATCAATATCCCACAAAATATCTTTCTTGCTGATCCTGAATTCAAAACGGAAATCGATGGGTTGTTAGAAATCGAAATATCCTACGACTTATTATGCGTTGGTCAAATTGAAATCGTGAATCAAAGGATAAAGTTACATAAAACACGATTAGGCTGGATCATTTCAGGAAAATTGAATTTGTCCAAAGCCAATATCAAATCAAACAGATCCATTATGGCATTAAATTCGTTTGAAAAATGCATAAAAAAATTTTGGGAGATAGACGAAATTACTGAAAAGAAGTATCTATCTGAAGAAGAAACTCAGGCTGGATATCCTTTCAGACAGGCTACTTACCGAGATGATAAAACAGGCATATACGTTGTTCGATTGCCATTCTATGAAAAAATAAATAAACTAGGAGAATCATTCGGTATAGCAGAACGTCAATTTTATTCCCTTGAAAAATGACATGCAAAATGAAATGAACTAAAGAACGAATGCATAAAACTTATGCGAGAATCAATAATAAAAACAAGTACTGTGTTTTAAGGAATTTTACTTAATAATTGCGATTCGTAACGCGTTTCACTACACCGTATTTTATTATTGATAATGGAATTTTACTAAGTAAAAGCCTCCCAAATTCAAATATGCGAGAATCATTAGAATTAGGTCACGTAATTGAAATTAAATCACATCAAATTAAAGAAAAACATTGCTATCTGTCTATACCTCAAAAAGATCTCATCCTTTGAACAATCGGAGTGACATTAGACCACTCAATCCATTTCTAGATGAGAATGGATTAATTCGAGTGGGTGGAAGTTTAACTCATTCAAATATTTCCCATTTCTAAAAGCATCCCATAGTTTTGTCAAAAAATAATCTTGTTGCATATATTATAATGCGGGAATACCATATCTTGAATCTTCATAGCGGCGTTCAAGCTTCTTCGTATAGTTTTAGATCCGAATACTGGCTAATCAATGAAAAAAATACAATTGAGACCATTATTCAAAAATGCATCACATGTTTCAAAGCAAAACAGTCAAACGAATATTACATTATGGACAATCAACCGAAAGAACGAGGTGTAAAGGCACGTGCTTTTTGAATACGGGCATGGAGTACTGTGGTCCATTTCACATTAAAGAAAAGAAGTTAAGAAATCGCAATGAAGTGAAGGTTTACGTATGTATTCTTGTTTGCTTCAAATCAAAAGCCATTCACTTAAAATCAGTAACAGATCTTGCAACAAAATTATTCATTGCATTAAAAATATTTTTTGCTAGGAGAGGTCGCGGCCTTTGAATTTATACTCTGACATTGCTACATATTTTGTAGGAGCAAAAAACAAATTGGACTCCGTACTAAAATCATATTTGTCAAAATCTCATAATGAAATGGTCAATGAATTTTTAGTTGGACTAGGTATAAATTGGCATTTCATTCCTTCTAGATTCCAACATTTCGGAGGGCTATAAGAGGCAGCAGTAAAATCGTTCAAACACCATTTTTATAGGATTATAAGGGAAAAATTATTCACTTATGAAGAGCTGCAAAGTTGTTTGGTTGAAATTGAATCTATTTTTAATTTTCGTCCCTTGACTCCACTATCATCCGATCCTTATAATCTTCAAGCTCTTTACCCTTCTCATTTTCTTATTGAGTAAACATTCACAAGCATCCCTGAATCGACTCTCTTCTTGGTAACATATACAGTATATGAAATAACACTTCTGGAAGAGGTGGTATAAAGTGTACCTAAATAATCTGAATAAAAGAAGTAAATGGCATACAGGTAATTCAGATAAATTCAAGATCGGCACCATGATAATTCTGAAGGAAAATGAAATGCCTCCTCATCAGTGAATTTTAGGTGGCATAACTGAAATATTTCCTGGAAGAGATAACCAAGTGTTGTATCAGTGAAAACTAATTCGGGCATCTACAAGAAGAGTATAACGAAGCTAGCCCTTCTGCCAATAGACGAATAATTCGATCCAGTTTCGAGAAAATGATTATTTATTACGCTATTATTATTGAAATATATGTACAGGACTTTATTGAACTACCTACGTTAGTTCAAGGGGGTCTGAATGTTGAGATTCGCATTTATTTAAATCACTTCTATCATTATTTTTTTTATTTTTCATATCTGCATTCTATATATGACCTAGCTGAAGAATTTTCATATTTTCGTTTTTTTTGCGAATAAAAACTTTCATCATATCTCTATATGAATTGTCTTACGATCCAAATTGCTGCGTGTATCAATAAATAGAAGCAATATTCAATCTTCCATTGACTGTTGAATATCAATCTTTCAAAGAAGTAGTTCTGCAATATATTCATCTAGGGCCTAAATAGCAGTGGCACAGTTCAGCCGCACTCAATTTTGTTCTCGCTTATGTGGGACATCTATTCACAACATGCACCTCTATTACAATCACAGTGTGTCGGAATTTGTTGAGTCAAAATAGAATGAAACTGCAGTCTATTGCACCAATTCATAGCATCCGCCTGAGATGAATACAGTACCATATTGGCGAGGAACATGACGAGTAGATCGCATAACTAGTTTTTTGTGGAAGGTTGATTATATTGCTCCTTGAATGAGGTGTTCAATGTGAAATGATGTTTACTTATATTTGTAGCTACCCACATGCTGCATTACTGTATCATAACAGCATTCAGTCGCTGAAACACGTTTGCCTACGAGCATATAGAAATTGTGAAGAGAGGTTCTTGAATGAGTTTGAGTGAAAGATATTTCAATTAAATTTCACAGAATTTTGATCGTGTAGTAATGATGTGAAATATCTTTCTTTTGGGGACATTATTAACAAAACAGGTAAAATTATGCAAATATGTCTCTGCCTTGCACATTTCGCAATTCAGACTCTCTTCATTACGAGACATCATTGTCATTCAACTGGGATTTTTTAGAATGCTCCTGTCGATATTCTTCTTACATAAATTGCTTCAGGATCAAATAAGCCTTTGCTATTTTTTTTCGGAGTCTACTTGAAGCTTATGTGAATTTTGTAATAAATATCATCGCTTAAAGTTTCCCTACATAAACAAAAAGTTCAAATTATTCTTCCATGAATATAAGCTCTTGTTAAATGTTCTGCCACATTGGACATTTCAGAGAACGGATTAATTACATCATTAATTCACCTTCAAGTTTTGGACTAATATGCAGTAGAGATTACAATACAATATCCGTATTCATTCATCAGCATATATGTAAATTTCATATTACCGCATGGAAGATTTGCTAGAAAGTCTGTTATAGTATTTGAATTTTTGCGAAGGATCATAACAGCATTCAGTCGCTGAAACACGTTTGCCTACGAGGATATTGAAATTGTGAAAAGAGGTTCTGGAATGAGTTTGAGTGAAAGCTATTTCAATTAAATTTTACAGAATTTTGATCGTGTAGTAATGATGTGAAATATTTTTCTTCTGGAGAAATTATTAACAAAACAGGTAAAATTATGGGAATATGTATCTGCCTTGCACATTTCGCAATTCAGACTCTCTTCATTACGACACATCATTCTCATTCAACTGGGCTCTTTTAGAATGCTCTGGTCGATAATCTTCTTACATAAATTGCTTCAGGATCTAATAAGCCTTTGCTATTTGTTTTCGGAATCTACTTGAAGCTTATGTGAATTTTGTAATAAATATCATCGCTTATAGTTTCCCAACAAAAACAAATAGTTCAAATTATTCTCCCATGAATATAAGCTATTGTTGAATGTTCTGCCACATTGGACATTTCAGGAAACGAATTAATTACCTCATTACTTCTCCTTCAAATTTTGGAGTAATATGCAGTAGAGATTTCAATAGAATATACGTATTTATTCATCAGCATATATGTGAACTTCATATTACCGCATGGAAGATTTGATAGAAAGTCTGTTATAGTATTTGAATTTTTGCGAAAGATTTTGTAGCCGTTAAGTGTTGAACAGAAATTCAAAATATTTCATAGTCATATTCTAACTGTATGTATGCAAAAAGTTCATCATAACTTGCTAAAATTTATGTTGCCAAAAGTATATTCAAAATAGAATTAAAAGGGCCTTTGGCGCTGAGAGATTTCTTCTCATTAGTTGAAGTAATTCTATTGTTCAAATCTACATCATCTCATTTTCCTCTCGAAATACTCAAGCGCCGCCTAAGCGTGGTTTTCACGCGGGAATAACTTCGTGTCTCGGAATCAAACTTTCTGTTTGTTACAGTTGTTAATTTTCTATTTTGCCGATTTGGAATAGAATGCAATTAGAGTTTCATCCCGCTAGTTGGAAAAACACTGTGAACGTCTATCCTCAAGCTATTTGAATCCATTTATATAGGCAGGTCCGTATGGGAATATGGAATAACAAATTTTCTGATCAACAAATTTAGGAGCCTTTCTAAGATTCTTCAGAATCTTCTGAAATCTAACAAGTCTCGTGAGATCTTGATAAGAGTGAGAAAATTTCTGCATCAATTCACCGAAAACTAATTATGCTCGATTTAGTTTATTAAAATCACTTACAATGAAATTGAAAGAGAAATAATATCAAATTCTATATATACAGATACCTTTTCCAAATACGAGTGCACAAAATAGATTCTCAATTCTCATTTTTCCTATTTTTAAAAATTACTAACCAGAACCGACTTCATGAAGAGATAGATAATGATTCCAAATTTTGGTTACTCAGTATTCTAGAGGAAATATCTGATTTATATGAATGGATCAAAATTGAGGTGATGCTATATGCATAGCTCACAATTTCGTATGTGGTGAAACAAAATACATAACATATATAATACATTCTGCAAATTCACGAAATTTTTCTTAAGAAACCACATTAATTACTTCAGGTTATATTGATGATTAATTACGATTAAAATGAGGGTATTACATCTGTTATATTTTATAAGAATCCTCTCATTGTGCCTACTGTTATCAAGTATTCAATATCAGCTTCACTATCTTCATTCAACTTAACCTGAATTTGTATGCTACGTGTGGCAAAGTTTATAAATTGGTTGAACATTTGCTACTTATAGTGTATTTCTGACCATTCTTAGCTATTTATCAACGACTATGTCCAAAGGCGTTCACAATTTCCGGACTAATTTTTTATCATTGATACTTCAACCAAATCTTTTCTTCCATTGAGACAACAACGGAAAGTTAGGAAAATTGAAGTCCTCTCAAGAAAACACTTCTCTACGGAAGAAACGAAGAAGTACCAAAATCACAGTCGTATTGTTTGAAGGAGTGTTCAATTTCTACTTTATTTTTATCATACATAGATAAGCAAATGAGTAGAATCCAGTATATATCTCTGGAATCGTCAGAGCTGCCGAAATGAAATTTGAAAAGTAGATACTACATTAAATACCGTATTTACTGTCATATTTCTCAGTATTATTCAAAATAATAAAATAGAGATATAAATTTCTCCGAATATTATTTGACTTTCTAATGAAGAATTTTAATAATGATCAAAATATCGAACTTGAAAGTTTTCATTCCAATACCTACCAAAATATTAACCAAATGGTAAATACGCAATGGGACAATTATATCTGACAGCCTATTGACGAAATCAATAATCATAACTATTAACCGAAACTAATTGAATTCCAAAACAATGCAATCTAATCAGAACAATCTATGAACTGAATTAAAATTTAATGTGTTAGATACACAAACTGAGCACATTTGTTTCTTGACAATAGGCAAGTTGGTTTGTAACTGCTTATTTGTAGCATTAGGTATTATCTCTGGTGGAATTCCCTGGATCTCTTGGGTTATTTCAGCAGCAAACTCATATTAACTATTTCATCTATCATTATAAGCCTTTAACCAACTCCATAGTCAACAGTCTACTAGATTAAGCTCGGGGTTTCGTGCTTGGCATTCATAAGAACCCCTTATTCTATTCCATTAGTTATGAAATAATTTAAAATATTATTTGCCAATTGTCCATTTGACTAAAGTGTCAGAATTACTTGTGTGTACAAAAAGCTTTAAATATCTATCTTTATTCAAAGTTTCCAGGTTCCATCCCACTCGTTCAATTTTTGGGGGTGTCTTGTGTTAGCCTATCGTACCTAATGAGGGTCTTGCGGCCAGTAGAAGCAGTTCTGATCATTAGCCGTACCGTTTCAAATAAATGTAGCCACATTTCTACTAGAATTATTACCACTTTTGCAAGTATCCATTATCGACTGAAAAGATTTCAAGTGTCTGCCAAAATCATTTTTGAGGGTTCTTGAAAAAGGCATACGATAGAGAGTTCTGCAAGATACAGTTTCACAATAAAATATGAAGTACTGGATTTCAACGAAAACTATCGCAAAGAATATCAAATAGACCTCATGAATATATTCATTCCCATTTTTAATAGAATGAATTGAAAGATAAAACAAATTACGAGAATCTTGACGGAATTATCATTGAAAGGAATGCAGGTCACATCAAATACCACAAAGTGTCAAATTGTAAACAATCGATTTGAATTCCTCTTCATATAAGGTCAGGACGTGATGCCTGCTAATTTAATGATGATGATATCTTACATACTGATAGACAGGAGATAATGACGGAAGCAGAAAATGAACTTCAAGTGATGGTACAATTGATGACGAAATGAGTGACGAATATAGCGAATATAATAATTTACCTCAACTGATGAATTGAGACGTAAAGGAATTATAAATTATTTCTCCCGGAGAAACACTATTGACTTTTGTTTTATTGATACAGCCTTAGATCTGGAAACGTTTAGGGCATTTGCAGTTAAAAGGCTAGTTGGGGCGAGGAACGAGCTACTCTAATGGGAGAAACCGAAACCATGAGGCTCCTACCTTAAGACTGAAGTTCCCATATTAAAATGATGGGACCAAGCACAATATGCATTCATTTAACTTTAATGAGCGGTTCTCATGACACTCTGAATCGAGACAACAAAGAATCTGACGAACTTGTATTACTTGCTGTTTTTGTCTTTTTCTAGGTGACGCGGAAAAATTTTCCAAGGAAAATCATAACAAATACGGATTTCGAAGAAATTTCCTCTTTGCCTCGTACTTAACTTAAGACCGGGGCTGTAAGATATAAACGAGTGTCTTTATTCAGCTCAAACATCGATCGGAGATTGTAGTCCTGTTTGATCATTCGATAGGAAAAAAGCAGATTTTCTTTCGCCGACCGCAAGATAACAAAGCTACTGTACTCAGCCTGTGGGATGACGAACGTCTAATGTTTCTGAAGAAGAACACGTTCGTCACACGACGTTGAACATTTTCTTCGATCAAGAATTGCCCACCAAACCGCACCCGCAAACTCCCGAATCGGACGAAAACACACTATTCACAGAGAGTTATAGAATTGGGAAAAAAGAGATAGGCGAAAGATTTGCGGAAAACGTTAAACATGGAATAAACACGTTCACAAATATTAACAGTGTACTCGGACCATATCTAATCCACCGTGGCAGTCATGCCTAGTTACACATGAGATGAGACAAAACTGTGTGCAGACGCTCGTCGATGTTGTATTGGATAAATCAGTAGTTAGGACATATATGCAACACAACAAATTTTTCAACAATCAGAGGTAGTAATCAGTTGTTACACCAATGAGATATGACGTTCAGAATAGATTATAACACCATCGATTTGCGTTAATCGTTGAATAATTTGCGAGATTGAATATAAATGAAAAGATTGGTTATGAAAATGTTGGAAAAACTCAGCTTCTAAACATACACTTGTGGAACACCACCTGCAACTGCCTTTCACAGGTGAGATATATGTCTGATAGATAAACGCGTCCGAATTTTCATGGTCTTGAGCTTGAGTTCTATTTTACCGCTGATATTTCAGATAATTATGATACTCATAAAGTTGATAAAAATACAAACCCTACATTAGATATTGAGTGCCGAACCTATCTGTGTTGCGTAAACTGCGCCTTATCATCAAAAGAGGTATGGACACTTCTGGGCGATATATATTAAAAAAGTTTGAGAGGGAATTTTTTAAATAGCCTTCGTCATTTAGAATACGTTGTCTTCCAGATCAGAAATATGCTGTGTATTTAATTTTTGGAGAATTCTCCACGGAAATTTGATTAAACGAGCTATAAGCTTCAGAGACATATGAACGTATGAGCAAGTTCAATTGTTCAAATCTTGGATAATTTTGCTTCATGAAACATTTAAGATCTTATTGGTTGACGCTATCGTTTCAAGATGAAATGAAATCGGGAATCACTAGAAAAAATGGTCAGCCATATAGGCTGCTATTTCCAGTAAGGAATAAATTAAATCGAGAGCACCAGAAGTTAATTGAAACCGAAGGTAGTTTATGCTTTCTACGGACTTCACCCACTAATTGGATCCCATGGTTGTATGTTTAGTATACGCGTCTAGAAGGAAAAAAAACGATGTTCCGTAAATCTACAAGAGGGGGAAGACTGCTCTACATTGAGGGGTGAGCTCGTGTGATTGGGTTGCTGAATTGGCTTTTCCGTTGTTAAATGGTTAGAGCGGATTCGTCGATATACAGAAATAAATTGAAGTCATTTGAAATTTAGAAAAAGGATATCACATTTTATTTTCAAACGTGTTGTACATTTTTCTTCTTTGTGCTGGAATGTGATGTTCTTCCTCTTTTCTTTTCATCATTATCTTTTCTGTAAATTGAAAGAATTGAAAACTTTCAAACGCTCACACTTCTGATTTCATCACATTTTTGGACAAGACAATATCTGAAATGTCAATTTGTATAATCAAGAAAGAGCTTCAAAATTATTTTTAATACAAGATCGCTCGCTGTAGATGCATATCGTTTATTCGAAAGAATTCGGAATTTTCAAGAGAACCATTTGAAATTTTTTCAGATTCAGCTTAATAATTGTTAACTGTTGAATACTGCTTCAGTTATTTTAGTAGGTAGATATTAAGTTTAGACCATTGGATTCAGGGGAACGCTACTACAACGAAATCGCATTATCTTTTAATGAATAATCTGAGCAATGTATTAATGTTCTTACTCGTTTACTGGTACTAGCAGGTTCTGAGGTTAATTTAAGGAAAATTTCAAAAGAGTAGCTTATTCTTAGGACTGAAAAATAGTGATAAATGTTAATTATCAATCAATTAGGAGTTCCGGAAATTTTTCGTTTGTCAATTTCCTTAGTTTTCCATCGGTTCAGATTTAAGCTGTCGTTTTCAGTACCCAAAATTTCAATATAACCTATCCATTTATGGTCTTCTTCTAGTAAACGAATTTCCTAGAGAATATATGATTTTAGTTTCTGCTCTTATGTTGAATTTTATGAATAACCAACTAATACAAATTTTATTGGAGAGATGGTTTCTCATTCTCTTTCGTCATAATAGTGTACTTATAGAATTATGTAATTTGTCATATCACAGGTATAGTCTGTTGTATATGTAATACTGATAAGATAACATATAATAATAATACATAAAAACTGCTTTGAAGATATAACCATTCGTAGTTAGCCTACTCATCAACAAAAATATAAATCACTGCTTATAGCATTATGATATTCAACATGATGTCGACAAATTCCTTGAAAGATCACAGAATAATAAAACGAATATATTGTTTTATAATTGACAAAATTTTTTCATGTCAGGAAATCCAGTATGCAAGTCATTTGGTTTTTACTGGTATTAAAAAGACAAGACAAAACAATACATTTTATAAATACACCTAGCCAAAGTTTAAGGACTCTTCTCTAATCACAAAACCCCAAAATATCGTTAAGAACAGATAGTTCTCTAAGAAAGTAAATTGAGGAATGTGAATCGTATATTAATAAATGAAACAAATCAAGTGTTTACAAGCTTTCTTCAGGAAGTTGTAATAAAATTTAACTCGGTAAAACCTCTAGAAATTTGCATGTTCGATTATCTGATCATAAACGCAGTTTTTATCAAATATCGGACTCTCACTATGTGATTGATTTATTGAACTATTCCTTCAATAGTGAGTTTTACATTGAACCTATGGAAAGTAATTGAAATTGGCAAACAGTTACTTATCGGTAACTCCTAAATAGTCTAACAATAGTTCGTTACCAATACTCAATGTTTTGAGCTTCCACAATAGCAATCCATCTTGACATACCTTCGATAAGATTACGAAAGTACGTTGGTCTATTCTTCAGGTCGTGTCCCACACATGCATAATTAGATTGAGAATAGGGACCATTGACGGCCAGTCTATTTTCAACATTTGAAGCCCATCCGGGTAATCACTCACTATTTTTGCGATATGAGGTGTGCCATTATCATGAATCAGTATGAAGTTTTCGCCCATATTATAAGTGGATGGGGCAACTTTGGGAACTAAAACTTGCCATACACAGCAGTCGTGGATCCATTATTTACTTCAATTCATAGTGTTTTTTCGTCCATCCGTATGCCTCCCCAAACCATAACGGACCAGCCTCCATAACCAAATCAAAACTGTCTTGATTGAAATTTTATCCAGTTTGACGATAAGTTTTGAGAAACCATAGTGAAGATTTGAGGCAATACCTGTATTCGTGAAAGTACGGAACGTTTCCTCATTCTTCATTGCACCAATGCTAGTATTCTTTGGTAAATTGTAGAGCTTCATGTTAACCAAAACAATTTTTTTAAGCGGAAATCCCTTTATTGATGATGATATAATCAAAATCAAGATTTATACAGATAATTAAAGTTTGTAAAGAACCGATAACGGTTTGCAGTATTCAACGATGATCCAAACCTATGGTTACATATTGAATTTCCTGAAGCAGTAGACTTATTTACAATAACACAACAACAGCACTGTTGGGGTGGGTTTGATTTCCCGATGTGATTTGATTCGCACGAAAGCACCTTTAATTTAAAATTTTTCTGATGTATTCCATTCATTTCCTAACCTATTTCTTTTCATAACAGCGGTACCAAATCTGCCTCTCAGAACACATAGCCCTAGAAAATAATCGTCATGAGAAGCCGTTTTCCTTGTTCGTCCGGATCATCCTTTTCAATTCACCAGTGTCTTGCAAAGGCTCACATGCTTTTTGAACGCTGCTTCTTAAAGCATCAGATTTTCTATCACAATCTTTCATCAGTCATTCATCATACTGCTCGAGCACCTACTCAAACTTAACATTCACTAATTGGTTCAAATGTACAAGTGTTTGTCAAAATGACATGAAATTTGATTGTACATCGAGTTGCATTTTCCACATCACCTCCATTGTGGGAATGATGATATTCTCGCTTCTTTGGAAATTTATGGTATTTGTTATGAATTTTTCAAAAGAATTGTTGGAACCTTGAATCAAATACTACGTCATTAGGAATGAATAGAGCTCAGAACTTCTACAGGGCGATTCAAAATTTGTAGAAATGAGCTTCGTTCGTTTACTCTTGGAAATCGCCATTTTAAATGAATTGTCTAACATAACCAATGTCAATAGCATTTTTGCGTTAAATAGTCTGTAACGTATAGAAAACTCCAAGCTTTCAAACAATAAATCAGGCAATTGTGGAGCTTCAAACTGCAGGATAATTTCAAACTGATCGAATTTTTTGGCATTAAGTATACTTAAAGGTTGTTCCACGAACTCGGCAATCATATTTTTCAGTTGGATGATATTTAAATGATATATTCTTCCGACAAGTTTTCATTTATGTGTTCACTGGCTTTTGCCTATTTCACACGCACCAGTTGCCTGAATAAAAGCCTGGCATCAACACTAGGGTAACCTAAACGATTCCAACTTGTACAGATGAAAATGATGATAAAATCGAAATATTTATAGCAATTCATACAGATTATCAAAATTTGTAAAGAACTGATATTGGTCTGCAGTATTCAACGATGATTTCCAAACTTTTGGTTACATATTATACATTTACAATAGGAGAGCTATCCGAGAACCTTACGCAGCACTGTCGAGGTGGGTTCGATTTCCCGGTGTGATTTGATTCGCACGAAAGCACTTAAATTTAGACATATTTAAGAAGATTCTATTTTTTTGATGCTCGCATTCGTGAATGATAAAGTATTGATTGACCAATATTATTTCCATAGGAATTTTGCTAAATTGAGAAGAATGTCATCAAGTGTTTATTATCGAATTGCAAAAAATTCACATGTTTACTGAAAATCTTTTGTGATCTAGGAAAATATTCAGAAAATGTCATTCTTTACTTGAAGGTAGTTTGAAGGTTCTTTCATTTATTTATTCTATTGGATAAAGGATTACAAATATCTTCGAAAATTACATTGATTAATTCATTTTGATGTGAATCACCCATGTACGATAATGAATTGATAATTCAGGTAAGAATTATCTGTCTTTTCTCGACTAGGTCCTTCATCAGAATCTTCTTTTCGTCCTTTTTGTAGATGTATTTTCCAAGGTCCTCGAAATACACCTCTGTTTCGGAGATGGCTTTCAAATCCGTTGCAAATATGGATCCCTTGAGCCACGTATTCATGTTTGGTAACCAATAGATAATAGTGTGAGTTGAATCAGTAGAATATGGTAGAAGAGGTAGCAATTTATATCGTAGCCTGACCAGCTTCGCTATTCAAATGGCGGAATAATTGGCAACTGCATCATCGTAAAAAATCATTTTGTTTTGGCAAAATAGGGCTGCTTAGCTTTGATTTCTTCGAAAAATTGGTCCTACTTTGATTAAAGGTGTTCCGTTTTTGAAGGTAATCAATGAAGAGAATGCTCTGAGCGTCCCAGAAAAGGGAGGCTGTCACCTTGCCGGCAGATGGAATCACCTTGGCATTCTTCGGAGCACTTTCACTGGATTGCTGCTTCATCTTAAGGGCGCAGAAGAAAATCCTTTTTTCTTCCACCTTAATATGACGTCGCAGAAGTCACCAATGGTTCATTCAGATAACCCAAAATAAGCTTATGAAAAGTTTCACTCTCTCTTATTCGTAATTTGTCAATAAACCCGACACCTATCTTACCGATAGTTTTCTCATGATACTGATGTGCAATGTTGAGTTCCTATTTCAATAACAAGTCTACAGTGTTATTCATCTCCTTCAACATTTGAATTTGGGAGGCTTTTACTTGGTAAAATTCCATTATCAATAATAAAGAACAAGTACTGTGTTTTAAGGAATTTTACTTAATAATTGCGATTCGTAACGCGTTTCACTACACCGTAGCTTCTTCAGACGAATGATTATGCAGAAAAATGTAAATGAGAATTTAACTATAAATGTTCTTGAGTAATTAAAAGCTTATTGGTTGCTTCTTCTTAAGTGGTAATTTATGACAGGTATATCCAATAAAATTAAGGAATAGATTGCTCCCCGAAAAGATTCAATAGAGGTGAAGGGCTTAAATCGACTTGTTCATTGATGAGTCTACCTGAGTGTTTGTATTTATTTATTTCTAAAGTTTCCCAAAGATCTACCTTCAATATTTATTATCTGAATGCAAAATTTCAAACTGTGGGTCGAAAGAATGATTATTTTCTAAGAGATGATTCGCGTAATTTGAATCTGATTTTTTATTTGAAAAACTGCGTTTATGTTCCGATATTCTAATATTAAAATTTCTATGTGTTCTACCAATGTAGAAATTATCACAGTCATTGCAATTCAATCTATAAACACCTGATTTATTGTTTTTACCTGGTTTGGTTTTATTATTTTTATATATTTGCCTAAATTTTTATTAGTTTGAAAGCTATGTTGAAATTATTGCTACTTAAGAAAGATTTCAGTTTCTCACTTGTAATGCCAACGTAGGTTAAGGTGTTGAATTTTGTTTCAATTAATCGACAGGGTAAACTTCATTCAATGCGATTCTACTTTGTTTTTATTTAAAATATTATTTATTAGTTTGGGATTGTAACCATTATTTTTGGCTATTTGTTTAATCAAATTTAGTTCTTTGTTGAAATTTTCTGGTGATAGCGGGATGTTAATCAATCTATGAATAAAACTATTGAATGCTGACATTTTATGTTGATATGGATGACACGACGAGTTATGTATTATAATATCTGTATGTGACGGCTTATGGTAAATTGCGAAAACATGTTTTCCATTTTCATTCGAAATTATTACGTCTAAGAAATTTATCGAAATATTGCTTTCTATTTCGGTTGTGAATGCAATTTTTGGATGTAATGAATTTATATGATTTTCGAAAATTTTCAACTGTCTATCTGTTCCTGTGAAGCAAATAATGATATCGTCTACATAGCGATACCAGTATAAACAATATTTACTGAGTGGATGATTAGGAATTAATTTCTCTAAGTTATTCATGAAAATTTCTGCTAACAAAGGACTTAACGGATTGCCCATAATCAAGTCCTAAGCTTTTAATTACTCAAGAACATTTATAGTTAAATTCATTTACATTTTTCTGCATAATCATTCGTCTGAAGAAGCTACGGTGTAGTGAAACGCGTTACGAATCGCAATTATTAAGTAAAATTCTTAAAACACAGTACTTGTTTTTTATTATTCATCTCCTTCAAATTCACTCGGTGATCATTTAATCCCATACGATTGCATTTTGTGATTACTTCACAAGTTGTAACCCCAATGAGACGTCCTGGGCAGAGTGCATCTTTCCTGTATATTCAGCCGCCAGGAAACTCAGCAATCCACATATAAATCCTTTCAAGTGATGACGTGATGAAGAAGAATCACTATAGTAGTAAGAGTTCTTTTGATTTCTGTCATAGTTTTTTTGTGTGAGAAGTAGTGTGTTATTAGCATTCGGTGATGATTTTTTGCATTCAAATACGGAAAAAGTAACTTTGGTAACTACCAAATTAATTCTTATGAAGATATCAGCTCATCTTTGCAGTTTCAAGGCATTTTAATGTCCAAAAATGATATACTTTCTGAAGTTGTATCATATCTTCATTAATTTTGACCTAATTTATCAATTCACCCTTGTATCTGTACATGGAATCAAAACGATAGTCTTATGAAATAAACTTTTTCTGCCCAGTGTCTATAAAACATTTCGCAACATTCTTCTTTCGGGGGAATTTATACTCAGTTAACACAATTCTTGGGTAATTCAATTTGTAACATATTAGCCGATCGATGCCAACCGACTCTGAAGATTTGATCTTATATTGTCGGATTTTCCAAACACAAATTTAATTTATGTGTTATTTTCGTAGATTTCCCAAAGGATGCGATCGCGCTAAACCTGATTTCAGTTTTCTTCTGAGATACATTTCCGAATATAACAACATCAATGCGTGGACTTTCGATTTTCTTTTCGTTTGTCCGGTGGGAGATTTTCTTGCTTTCGTGTGTTACTTTCGTAATACTACGAGAGTAGCATGGTATAAATAAAAGAATCTGAACAAGAAAAATTGTGGAATCGAGAAAGGAAGCGCTGGATGGTCCTATTGAATTACCCGACGAGTTCATTTCTTGTCTATAAGTGATACGAAAAATCGATTGTTGTTTTTGTTCAATGCTATCAGTTTATTCATACTTTGAAATAAGATCATTTTTCCTTTCACAACTCTGTTCTTGAACCTTGATTTATAATAAAAGTGATGGTGGTGTTTTTCTTGAATTGTAAATATATATTACGCTAGCCGGCAGTTACGCTTTAAGTCATTTCAAATAGCACTCGTACCTTCTCCAATTACAAAGTAAATAATAAACATGAATGCAAGCATTAACTTCAGAACTCCACCCGAGTACTAAATGTTTAAAAGGAGCCTGACCTGTATTTGGTAGCTGTTCAAGGCTGCTTCAGTTGTAGTTGTGATCGAACAAATGAAAACTATAATTATTTTAACTACTTTTACGTGATCTCGATAGCTTTGTATGCAAAAGAAGCTCCACGAGGCGGAGAATTTTAACGCCCATCGGTTAAATATTTTTCTTTGGTTGAAAGTAAAGAGGAAACTTAATTCAAATTGTGCTAACAATCAAACATTCAACTTGTTGAGAAACTCACGTCAAGATAAATTGCTTGAGAGAATGAATACTATAAGGTTCAAAAATAAACCATAAGTTTTCAAAATTTTCTGGATTAATACTTCATTAAAATATTTAATATCTGAAGTATGAATTTTTGATTGCTGAAAGTTTCTGAGCTGAATGACGAAAATCTATTAAATTCACTCATCGATGCGGATCCTGAATTGACGGCTAACAGTCAAATGAACTTTATTGTTTTGGGCCTCCCTACTGATGTAAGATTACGCATCAATAAATGCGATTTACTATCGAGGGACGCTTTGATGTCGCGCATTCGGCAATTAGAACCGCTGGTGGTAAATAATGATGAAAAAATGAACTCAAGTCGCAACGATCGGTTTAATGTTGTAGGAAACAGTGAAAAGTCGAAAACACGTCAGGCGGTGAATTGAAATACAAAGATTAAACAGACAAGTTTTAAAACCGTGCTCGCATTGCGCAGTTAAGGGTTTCCCAAATCGATTCCACCCGGAGAACACATGCCGTAATTTTATTAATAATACAAAACGAAATTATAAAATGATATGATCAAATCTGTGAATAATACAGAATTAGATGATAGTATCTCATCGTCAGATGAGGCAAAAAAACGAATAACGACCCCACTTATAAAATTGAAAGTTCTAATAGCTGGTTCTCCAGCTATTGCCTTGTATGATTCAGGTTCTAATATTTCTATAATAAATTTTGAGTCGATAAAAAATTAAAATTGAGTCTAAACATTAGTGGGGCGAAAAAATAAAAACCTTTTCAGGATCGACGGAACGCTTGGTTCTATTGTCATTCCTTTGAAAATATTTAATATTGTGGAAAATTGTTTTTCTTTGTCGTGAAAAGTAACTCTTTCAAAGATGATCTTCTCCTTGGGCTTGATACTATTAAAATCTTCAAGTTACGCCAAGATGAGAAATTAAAAATTTCTGAAAAGCAATTTAAACGATAATTCGCTGAATGAAATGAAATTAATTCACCAATAATTAGTCATATATATCTTGGTGGGTCTCATGTTCAACAGATGGTAAGCACGGCAACGACCGATAACTTAGTATTGAACGAGATACTCCAGAAACACGAAAACATTTTCGCTGATGATAAATTTGATATAGGACAATCAGAAATTACGAAGCGTCGATAAAATTAACGGAAAATAGATTCGTGGCAAAAAGACCTTATAGATGTTCCTTGCAAGATAGGGATGAGATCGACTCTCAAGTCAAAGCCCTTTAAAAGCAAATCTCATCGAGAGTTCGACCAGTCCATTTGGTGCCCTAGTAACTCTTGTTTTTAAAAGGAGGATGGTAGAAAATCGCGTCTTTGTATTGATTTCAGTGAACTAAATAAAATTATTGTTCCCGAGGTTCATCCGTTCCTGTTATTGATGACTTGCTACTAAAGGTGCGAGATTGTAAAATTTTACGAAACTAGATATTAACTCGGCATTCTGGTCGATACCAATAAGGAAAAGGACAGATATAAAACGGCTTTTGTCACACACAATGGACATTATCAATGGTCTTGTTTACCGTTTGGTCTCAAGTCAGCGCCGGCTATTTTTCAGAGAATTTTGAATAATGTGATTTTCGAGAACAACCTAAACTCATTCAGTATGAATTATATTGAGGATATTTTAATTTTTCGAAAAACCTCGAGGAGCACATGAGTCACATTAACTGTTTTATCTCATTTTTAATAGTTTTCACTTTTTGCTAAAGTATATATATATATATATATATATATATATATATATATATATATATATATATATATATATATATATATATATATATATATATATATATATGCTAAAACATATTTTCTCTAAACTAACTCTTTCAAAGCAATGTTTTATATGCTTTATATATTGAGGTTATGATGACTACCTTCAACAAGTCGCAAAATATTCTCTCCATCTGTTACTCCTAAAATAGCTCGCAATATTAGATGAATTCTATAATTTTATCAGAAGTGCTCATAAAGAGTAGTTTACGTTATTGAAAATATGTTGAGAATTCCGGGAAAGTAAACAATAGATTTGAGAAACAAAGCTCCTTTCGAACCATAATACTAGAATCTAACCTTGCCTTAAAAATCATACTAGATAGTGCTACACGAATCGCAACTTGCTCATTGAACTCCGCGCAACATTCGAGTGAGTTATGTGTCGAATGACATTTTATACATGTAATAACAAATATTTTCAATCTCAAGAACTTTTGATTTATACTCACAATATATAGTATTCATATTTTATTTTTCATTTTTCACAACGATTAAGAACCGATATGATTCTGGCATATAGAGTGCAGAGAGTATTCCCTAGAATTATCTCAGTACTGTTTCAAATGAGCTCCACGAAAATTTTTATATTGGTGTTTGCTGGTATGCTTTGACAAAGAATTGATATTATTATCAAAATACTATCACTTCTGGCTCAACTGGAGGTCCCCAACTCTGTCATTGCAGAAAACTCCGTACTCAACAATGGAATATTATGGAATTCAAAGTATGAGATTCATTCTATTTTTACCGAAACATAGTTTGTGGCCATCCAAGAAGAACTAAACGGAAATAATATTGAGCATAATCTTAAACACTGTCTGATGTTTCTTGATCTATAATTGTTTCATCGGTAGCAAGTATGCATCTCACTGCTCGAGTAAATCACTGTTTACAATATCTCAAACCTGCAGTGCGACTGCTGCAAGCACATGTATCGTCATGGCTTGATATGATTATATTGCTCGTCAGAAGCAAAGATGTGTGACAATGATATGCAACAGAAGTGGCGTTACAAGGGATTTACTTACAGATGCTAAGGATAATGATCAAGTTCATGAAGGATGATACGCTTAGAGAACTTAAAAATGATATATGTATAAAATAACAGACAAACTGGCTAGAGTTGAGATGATAATGCTTTTGAATTTGCTCAGGAGACCAAGTAAAGGTTCAATCCAGAAAAGAATGTTTTCATAAGAGATTCCATCAAGGTGGAAGCTACTTTAAAATCGAAGTACAATGAGGTGGTCATACTAAGAATGCTGGCCACGCTTGATTGGTATCTAACTCAAAGCAGCTGAGAAATACACCCTTCTTTTGAAAGTATCAATTACCTGTGACTAAACACTGATATAAATCAATGCACTGAATGAACTGTCTATGAAGCTTGAGAAGAGAAAGGAGAATGAAAAATCAGAATTTTCAATTCTATATATCAATGACATGACATACTCTTGACAGAATCTTGGTTGACTCAATATGTCCTAGATACTGCTATTAAATTAAAGGATATCTGGAAAAGTAATAGAGTCTATCGATTTGATGTTGGTGCAGCCATCTACTCGTATGAGGAAATCATCAGAACATGAGATTTCACTTTGATTTAAAATCTTTACATACTAAAGCAAAAACCTTATCGATTTCAATCAGTGTTTATTGCCTTGGAGAGATTACTCGCAATTCCATCTACATGTTGATGAACCGATTGCAACCAATTTCATTATCGAGGTGAATTTAACTACAGTGAACTGACCTATATATCAACACTTATAATGATGAGCAGCTCATAGCTGAGCTTTAGTATCATAGTTCTATCGGTATCTCTGATCACATAGTCATAACGGCCAAAATTCAGCATAATATTGAAATTTCCACAGCATCAATCAATTTCAAGATCAGTATCATTAACTAAGAGTCCCCATGTCAGGTTGAGTTTCTAATGAATGAAATTCAATTATGTTCCATTCCGAGAACCCTAACTTGATATATGAAATACTTTATTCCACTTCAATGGTAGACACACAGGCGAACAACATGTTGTTTCCACACAAACCCTTCATGGAGGAAGAAATCTTATATCTATCTCAGAACAAAACTGGTTTGTGGAAAATATATAAGAACACCCACAGCTGAGCAGATTACACCATTCATCTCAATGTTTTGAATCATCAGTCTTCCACACTACATCTGATAGTCGTAAATATGTGGAACCGATGAAAGCCAACGGTGAAAATAAAAAGGTTTTCAAATTTGTATGCGCCATGCTGCAATCATAAGTGTCCATACCTCTTCTTCGTAGGTTTCATGGAGGCATGTCCTCCTCTGATGAAAAATCAGCAGAAATCCTCTACAACGGGTTTGCGAGTTATTTTGCATCTGAAGTAGACAACGATCGTTTGTCATCTACTTTATTATTATTACTTTTTTCAAAGCTGCTTTTCTCTCCAACATGACGGCCTAATTCTATGTTCTTAAAGAAATTTTCACACTTTTTCTATAGTCAATGATTATGGCTGCTTTCTTCAACAACTCAAAAGTTCCTCACAAGGAGAACATAATCTGTTACCACTTCATAGAAAAAGCATCGAATAGAACCCTCTCAATCACAAACCAATTTGTCTCCTCTCAGTGGCTTCGAAAGTTAATAATTATTTGTGAGATAGTCACTCGAAAATAGTGGATTTTAACCACACTTATGCTTCATCACTTAAAATTGAATGGAAAATCATAATAACTATATTATCCGGCAGCTCATTGGACAGAGAGAATTGAAAGTAAATAGTGAGATTAGAGTCAAAATAAGGTGAGAATTACCGATTGACACTTTCGAGAAAATATGTTGTGTTCATCACATGATTTCTCTTAAGTTTGAAGTTTGATTTATATAAAAAATATGAGTCTCATCTGAATATGTCAAGCAGAAAAAAGCACAATAACGGAATCAAGACATTCAGTCCCCTTGAAAATACATCTAAAATTCCAATTTTTATTTATTGTGGCTTAGGCCTCCCCTATACCAAATTGCTGAAAGTATAAAATAAATCCCTAATTCTTGTCCGTTATGACTCAGGCTAAGAGCTCGGAGTGGTGAATTGATTGATTACAAACCTATCCCTTAGGATATACTTATGGTTTGATGTAAACCCTTCACCTCCGAACTTCCCTAACTTTTTGTTAGACATATCCTGCGGGATTTTAGCAAGACAGCTTATCAAAAACTAAATTGTGCTGCAAAAAAGAGACTTGAAAGTTCAATCATCTTCGCATTTCCGCACTCTCATAAGCTTCTTATCTTAGTTCTTCATGAAAAATTGACTGAAGATATTCATTCAAATTAATATTCTTCTACACTACAAAAAATTGAAATTCTCGGCGAAATAAATCCTCCATATTCTTTCAGTGTCTCTTCTCGCGACGACACCCAATATATGATCCCTCAAACTTTCGTGGTAAAATTACGTCATTCCAAGATTTTTATCATGTCATTGTCCCACAGTCAAGACAATGTAGTTTTAAGGTTTATATATGATTTCTCTAATCAGCCACAACAATGAAAATTTTACTGGAATTCATCTTGAATTCTATAGTTTCATGGTTGATGAAAATACTGTTATTGAATCATAAAGTAGTTTCATTACTTGGGTTGGATTAGAAATTTAACCTTCTGAGTCACTATTAGTCGGGCTGTTTGCTATTTCGAATATTTTGGTATTGTAAACGTAAAAATATATGACATATTTTTGTACTAAATTACTCTTCTTGTTCATTCTACCAATACCTTATAATCAAGATTGCTGTAGTTTTTATAATACTTTGATCATAATTGATTTTCAAATGATGCTGATGAACACTCATATAATTTATTGTGACGAAGGGCAATGTAGATTTATATATACTGCTTTGTGTTGGAATTGAGTTACTTAATAGGAGTTATATTTCATCAAATCAACTATCCCCAATTGCATTATTCGGAATTCGCCTTGAATTCGAATTAGTTAAGTCATAAGTTTATAGCTGCGTTTGTGGCCTGAGGTACAAAATGCCCTGTTCCAAATCTAGATGCACGTATAGTGATTCTTATTAGGAGCAACTCCTAATAATCTTATGATAGATAAATGAAAATTCGAGGATCGAGAACAATAAATGCTAACAAAACGACCCTTTTCTTATAATATGAAAAAGTTGATTTTACCGAAATATATCTTTGATCTTATTTAGGAGGTAAAATATGAAAAACCAGACAATTGAGACCTTATTTCTATAAAAAGGATTTCGTTCAAATTTTTACAAACATGGCACGTGACTGAATACCAAAAAAGTTTTTCAAATAAGTTTCACGACTAGAAGATTCTGAAATTTATAACTGGAAAAAATGACATTTATAATATAAGCGGGCCATGAGCTTTACCATCCTCGGATTCACTTTTCTTTAGAAAAATTTCCCTCGTGAATCGCCATATTAACTATATACAGGGTGCTTCAACGAAAACTAAAAAGAGGCTATATCTACCAAGACATTCATTTCTGATCAAAACGCAAAAACGGGTCAATTTTTTTTTTCAAGAGAGACATCTCTTGTGGTACAAAACTTGCCTGGAATATCAACCCCCTAAGCGGGGGTTGCAATCCTTGAACATTTTGAATAGGGAATATGGGTCGAGTGATGACTCAAAGGAAAGGTGGTGTCTTTGTCTACATCGCCTTGGAAAAATTTCTATTTTTAATTGAAAACTGTAAAAGATACAGGGTGAGCAACTGAAAGATAGAAAAGACTATTTCCCTGAGACTATTCAAGTTTCAGTGAAGTAAAATGGAAAAGATCCATGCTGATCAATGGCAGTCATAATCAAGTACCATCTTCATCTCGAATTTTAACCCCTAGAGCAGGGGTGACCACCCTTGAAGAATTTGGAAGAGAGTGGATGAGTCGAGTGATACCTCGAAAGAAAGGTATTATCTTCTTCTGCATTCCGTGAAAGAATTTTCATTTTTGATCGAAAACTGTAGAAGATACAGATTGAGCCACTGAAAAATAGAGAAGACTATCGCCCCAAGACTATTGGAGTATTAGTGCGAAAAACTGGAATAGATTCCAAATCAAAAGCTGTCATCTTCCGAAATCACCCTCATCTCGAATTTCAATCCCTAAAGCAGGGGTAATATTTCGAGTCGAATGATGCCTCGAAAGAAAGGTATTATCTTTGTCTGCTTTTCCGTGAATAAATTTTCATTTTTAATTGAAAACTGTATAAGATACAGAGTGAGCTACTAGAAAATAGTGGAGACTATCTATCGCCCTGAGCTATTCAAGTATTAGTGCTGCAAAAAAATGGAACAGATTCATTCCAGATCATAGGTTTTCATATTTGATCTAAATGAATCTATTCCAGTTTTTCGCACTAATACTCCAATAGTTTTGGGGCGATAGTCTTCTGTATTTTTCAGTGGCTCACTCTGTATCTTCTACAGTTTTCAATCAAAAATGAAAATTCTTTCACGGGAATGCAGACAAAGATAATACCTTCCTTTCGAGTTATCACTCGACCCATCTACCCCCTTCCAAATTTTCAAGTTTCAAGAATTTCAACCCCTTCTCTAGGGGTTGAAATTCGAGATGAGGATGGTACTTGATGATGACTGCCATTGATCAGCATGGATATGTTTCATTTAACACCACTGAAGCTTGAATAGTCTCAGGGAAATAGTCTTCCCTATCTTTCAGTTGCTCACCCTGTATCTTTTACAGTTTTTAATTTAAAATAGAAATTTGTTCAAGGCAATGTAGACAAAGATACCACCTTTCTTTTGAGTCATCACTCGACCCATCTTCCATATTAAAAGTGTTCAAGGATTGATTGCAACCTCCTCTTAGGGGGTTGATATTTTAGGCAAGTACTGTACCCCAAAAGATGTCCCTCGTGAAACGAAAATTGACTCGTTTCTGCGTTTTGATCAGAAATGAATATCTTGGTAGATATAGCCTCTGTTAAGTTTACGTTGAAGCACCCTGTATGTATGTACCGCATAAGAATATTTCAAAATTTCAAGTTGGTATTCCCAAGAATATTCGATGGGATTCAATCTTAAAAACGTAGGAAATCTTAATCAGAGCATTCACGATTTACCGCGTATTATGAAGGCGTCCATTTATGTTAATAATATTGAGCTTTGTCCTACTCTTATGTGGAAAGTTTGGTTAGATAGCCGCAACGATTACTTTGGGTATAAACCTGCGTAGTACTTCTCTTTTTACAACAACCCAAATCTGTCGGTGCTCCTCAATCTATAGTTGCATGAACAATTGATAAGCCACCCCCAAATAAATCCGTATTCTGCATAAAATGTCCTTGGTACTCCCTGTTTTATTCCGAACACCAACTCTTCGGCAATCACCGCATAGAGCAAATCTTGATTCGACAGGGCCAATTTCAAAATTTATGTTATGTTGTTGTTTTGGCCATTCTTCTGAGCAGCTCTTATCGTCCTTATTTGAGATTCTAAATGCTCTCGTTCTGGAAAATGTTTGACAGCTGTCATTCTCAGAAATAACTTCAGATAAATTGTTTACTTATCCTTAGACCTTGGGCTGCACATTGGTTATTTCGCTCTTAGTTAACACAAAAACGATTTCGCCTAACTATTGAGGTAAATTAACGCTTCTAGATATATCAACTACTGTATAGATTTTGGAAAGCCTTATGTGTTACTGTTATCATTATCATTACATATTTTTCATCACCATGTGCTCCTTATAGATCTTTCGACTTTCAGCCAGGTATCCAGTTATCCAATTTGAAGTATTCCTACTTCTGATAATATATTTATTCTTTTCATTTTAGTTCAATTTGTGGTAGTACCAAATACACTCCAAAAAATTGGTAATTTAGTTAATTTGAAATAACATCTATCTAACCAAGAAACATAGAGGCAATTTCAAAAGTCACAGAAAACTGAGAAGTTCGAGATCACTCTGTGAGTCGTATACCTGTTTCAAGAATAGTATGTACGAATTCACTGCCTAGAAGCTTCAATCAAAGTCCGCGAACTTAAGTAGGCTGTTTTCAAACTCAAAGTGAGAATTTTAGGATTGAGAGATGAAATCATTCAATTTTCGTATTTTTCAATGTTAGGGAAATTGCCATGGCATTAATGACGTAACAAATCTAAGCTTTCCTAGCCTTTACTTGGGACGTTGAGTCATTCTGACTATAACCCTTTGAAAATTGGGAAACATACTAGTATCTTCCATATATAGAAAATTTTGCCGTTAATCTTTGTGGTAGTTAATTCTTAGTTATTGACTTTGGAAAATGGCATAGTAAGAATATAAACATCATACCGATCGAAGTTCAGGTGCAATATTTATAAAATAGTTATCAATAAATAATATGGTAAATTTTATAATAATTGTAATATGCGGTATTCTTTTCGTAATTAATATGCAAGAAGTTAGGTAATTTTATGAACTTCTTAAGATCAGTGATAAATATTGACATACCACCAAGTTGATAATCACGACGTGAATATCAACAAACTAATCGCTATCCCAATAGATGAAATGAGTTCCAAAAATCTTCTCAGAAGTTGAATATGACTTTTTGAAGTAGGTTCGTGATCACTCCATATAAAATTTCAATTGTAATTGAAAAAGAGAATTCGGTTGCACCTCAGAAATTCGAAAAGAAATTCGGTTTCAAATTTTATATACATGCTTTCGCTGGAATAATATCTTGAAGAACAGAATATCTGATTTTCCTATTGATGTGTTGACTCGAAAGATAGATAGTCAAAAGACAATGGAGCATTTTATATTTATTTCAATATAGAGAGTCGTCACATATTAATATTATTTCAGTGAAAGTTGTAAAATTTGCAGAATTGTATCCCCAGTGAAACATGCAGCAATGACATTTCATGATATAAATTTCTTGAACAATAATAAATTGATATCTCATTGTTGAAAATCACTTCAGAAGCGCAAAAACGAGCAATGGGGGAAAAACTCATAATATACTTATCATACGAACGTTCTGAAGGGCTCTTGGTATAGTTGAGGAAATATGAGATGTGAAAGGAAATGTAAGCGAAATAAGTACTAAGATCTTGACATCGTTTTCCGACTGCAGATGTTTGCAATTATTTCCTTCCGGCAATTATGGGGAGATTGTTGATTGCATTCTTAACCTATTTAATTGCTGAAAATGGCGACCTTAATCTTCTTAGTCCATTAATAAATGTTAGCCTCATTGGATAAGAAATTCGTTGACAAATGTATTACGAGTCAATTGTCAATTGGTTTTGTGCATATCAACATTAATTATAATTGAGTAGAGATGACCAAGAGCGCTCGATAAAATAACAAATATATGTTGTTAGGTCGAACTGAAATTTTTTTTCATCTTACTTGTATCAAAACGTGTTGCAATGAAGATTCTTCATACACAAAACTTTCAATTACGTTATTTTCAATCCGCGAACTAAGCCTTACCTAACCCCTTTGTTGATTTTCTCTCATCATTTTCACTAAGAACATTGAGGAAAATAATGTGTGCTTTAGAAACTTCACAGTAAGCGCCACCTAATTTGATAGTATAATCTCAACTTAATTATACTTCTGTGATATTATATTATATTATTATATAGTTATTGAAAATGATTATGTTCATTCTCCTTTCCAAATTAAATGAGTGAATTATATACAAGAAAGTAACGTATGAATGATGAAAAGTGTTAATATGCTGAGGAAAATCATTTCATATTAAGGAATATTATCTGTCTAATCGTCCGGTTATTCATTACGCTTTCTTATCTCTTCTGAAAAAATATATTCTAAATTCAGTCCAAGCGTATACTCAGGCTGAAAATATGGACACTATAGAGGTGATCTAACCTAGCCTTATCCTGATGAGAAATTTCAGACTTGAGCAAAATTCATCAACTACAATTGAAAATTAATTATCTATCCTCCCTTATTCGTCGAATTTTATGGAAAGATACGAACAAAGCTGTGGGGGTTGAAATAAATGAGAGAACATATTTCAAAGTACCCTTCATAGGGAATCTTGTAACGTAGAGAAGATTCATCAATATGGAAGAGATACTAATATTGTTGTCTGCATAGTTGAGAATACAAATAAAAATGTTTATCCAAACTGAAATCCAAAACACCAAGCTAGTAGTAGTCGCATGATTTATCGAATTGTGCAGAATATAACAAGGTACATTGATCAAACAGGTCGTAATTTAAATTCTCGTTGTTGGGAATGTAATATTAGCAACAAAAATCTCGCGAAACGTAAAACGAATGCTACTGCATTGGCAGAGCATGTCTTGGTGACATGATTTCATCAAATTTGGGGAGGCTAAAATACTTGGTAGACAGAATATACTGTAAAAGATAAAACTACATGAAACAATTGGAATAAAAAAGGAGGAATACTCGCTTAACGGAAAAGTCAGATGCAGAAAAACTCAATACGGCATATTTCAATCTAATAAGCAAGATTTAAAAAAAATTGGGTTGAAAATATAAAAGCAATAAGTATTCTCTCTCCATATTGTGTGTCGTGATTTTTGTCTGTCTTTTTTTCGGTAGCTTGCATAACATAACCGGCTTTCGCATTTTTTAAAGACATACAAATGTTTTTACATATATTTAGAATATATCTTTATACCTATATATTCAGTTTCATTTTTGATGAGAAACCGTCATTTCTCTTTCACGTCCTCTCAAAGTTTTCATCAATATAAAATTATTTTATCTCAAGCAGAATTGGTTCCTTGAAATCAGTTCCTTACACCGTCAAAATAAGTATCTGTTTTCTCAACTTGCATTTTCATGAAGTGATATCAAACCTATTACATCCATTGTAGATTAATCGAAGGATAATATAGGGTGCGCCAGAGAAAACCCGACGTCCTTTCTCCGTTATAACTTTCGCAATTTCAGATCTAAATCATTCGTTCTTGCTTCGTTGGAAAGCAAAAGGACTAGGTGTTTCAGAAATTATATCGAAATTTACTTTTGGTGAAATCCAATATGGCTGACTCATTCGAAAATGAGCAATCATTCAAGATCGCTATAACGTTTTTTCTTACTAAAAAATTCAGTCGATAATTCAGTCTTTTCTGAACAATTTGACATATTGATCTTAAAAATATTTCAAGAATTAGTAAAAAAGTTGCGTGGAGAATTGGTTTCATTCTGATTTTCACTTGAAATCAAATTATTTTTTTCACCTCAAGGCGTTGGTACTGCTGACGTACGATTCATCGATATTTTAGGAAGACAATGAACCATTTTTTACTATGACCAACCTAAAATTGATTCCCATTCGAATTCAAAATGGCTGACTTCCTTAAATATATTTCATTCACTAGATTGAACCCTTCTTATTATTCTCGACCGCGAAAACTTTTTCAATGTGCAGTGAAAATTGTTAATATTTGAGGAATTCGGCCATTTTGAATTCGAACGGAAATCAATTTTAGGTTGGTTTTAGTAAAGAACTGTTTATTGTCTTCCTAGAAAATTCATGAGAAACACAACAATATCAGCAGTGCCAACGCCATGAGATAGATGAAAAATATATTTCGATTTCAGCTGAAAATCACATTGAAAAAATTCTTCACGCTACTTTTTTACCAATTCTTTGAATATTTTTAAGATCAATATGTCAAATTATTCAAAAATAATGAATTATCGACTGAATGTCCCATTCGAATTTTTCACTGAAAGAAAAACGGTCTTGAAATATTTCTCATTAGAATGAGTCAGCAATGTTATATTTCACCGAAAGTAAAATTTCGATACAATTTCTAAAATATCTAGTCTTTTGGCTTTCCAATGAAGCAAGAACGAATGATCTAGTTCCAAAATTGCGAAAGTTATAATAGAAAAAAGTCTCTGGCGCACTCTATATAATACTTGATTTGGTATTTATAGAAAATAATCACAGGTAAGAATTGATGCCCTCATTCATTTCAGGCCTAATCCAAATCATGTAGTGAAATTTCACAGTATTCTATAAAAATTATTCGAATTATTATTTCTTCTTAATTTTTATTCATTACTTATAGAGAGTAATTATATTTCCATAATCTGTTCGATCTCCCAACCATACTTATGATTAGATCACATAGAGTTTCAGAGTGGAGTGTACACAGTGAATTTATTATACTAAAGTTGCAAAATTGCTAACATGATCTGAACATTTCAGCGTAGAAAAAAGCTAGTAAAAGCGCTTAATGTATATATGGCATGGTCTGTTGATTTCGTGATTCACATTTAATTTTCGCGCACAAATGCAGTATGAAAATATGGCAGATGTGGCCCTAGCGTATTAAATTAAATATTTGATATGCAGTGCGTTCTAATAAAAATAGACTACGCAGAATATCTCGGCTGGTATGGCATTTCTGTGAATATAAACTCCCAACCCGTGGCAGCGTCCGCTCTAAATTTTTGAATAGGGAAAACCGGTCGCGTGACATCTTTTTGAAAAGGTGATTCCTCTCTCTAAACAACGTGATTATACACGATCTGAAGAAACACATGACGAATTGATATCGAATTGTTTGAAGAATTTTCAGGTTTTTCTGAGTCCGTTCGATCTCCGTTCGAAAAAAACATTAATCCAAATCGATTCGGTTTTGTATCGGAAGAATTCTTTAGAAAATTTGCGTATTATCCCCTACCCCTATCAACTATCTCCCCGAAAAATTCCAGAATGAAAAAGTGGTTGTGTGATACCTAACCAGAAAATGTGTCTGATCATCAATATCAGTTTACATTATGAAGTGCCATTAATTAAGAAATACCACTGCGTGGCTTTCTATAGTGCTTATAAAATTTCATTATGAATGAAACATATCATTGAGTTCTCAGTCTATTAATCGTAATGCATTCCTACCGCAAATGTGGCTTCCATTCAATTCCATGCATTAGCACAATTGAGATTAGAATGATTGCCTAACATTCGCAATACTTGTGGTGTCATTTACCGAAATGCTTAAACAATCCTTTCTCGGAGTTCTCTTAACGATCCGATGGCGAAGTATAGACTTCAGTATTCTTACAAGAAGAAATCGAGAGTCGATAGGTCGGACGATCTAGCTGGCAATTATATTACTCCTCTCCTACCTATCCAACGACTCGGAAATCTATTGTCCAGACGGTTATGCACAGCAGCAGCATAATGGAGCGGTGCTCCATCATGTTGATTTTTATCTCTTTCGATGAAAACTGTAATTATTTTTATGATTAACTCATCCAGTTTATATAAATTTGCTAGTTATATTGTTTGAAAATGCGCGCTCCTGTTCCTGTACAATCGACACACGCCATAAAAATGAAACAATATTTTAATTAATTCATTCAAAAGGAATTAATCTAGCTCTTTCTTAAGATAAAAGTTTCGTACGCCCTATCTTTTCTATTCCAGATCAGCATTATTGTGACTTTCTGAATCAAAATCGGTTTGGTATGTTTTAGCATAAAATGTGAAGAGTTGCTTAGTCGTGGATATTGAAAAAAATGCAATGGAATGCAAATACCTTTCGAAGAATATTTCAAAGAGGTATCTATCAACCCTTTTCTCATATGAAAATTTTCGGATGGGTTACTGACAAGGGTGGAGAATGATGCGCAAACGTTCTAATTGGAAAGGCTAATTTTTCTCAATGTTGATTTTCATGAAGTGTTTTCCTTAAAGAAAGATTGAACGAAACTCGTCAGTATTCTACTATGCTCGGTTTCAATTCGTCACATGTTATTTCAGAAAGAAATTAATCTTGTGGTCGTATAGATAATAGAACCACTTTCTCAGCAAGGTATCACACGACCCTTTTGATTGGGGGTTCCCCTCTGATCAGAAATTCTGATCGTTCTGTTTCAGAAAATTCACAGAAAAATCATACAACCTGATTTATTCGTTTTAATCTGAACGCACGATTCATTATGTAAACGCTATGGTGAATGGGAATGGGCAATCGTAATGGTGGCGGCAGCCAACTTACTTGAACACCTTGCCGAAGAATTACATTAGTAGAATTTTTCATAGTAACTTTGCATCTGTTTTACATTTTAATAAGACATCTTTATTTAGTTTTCAACTTTTCCCGAAACAAATATAAATATGGCCCTAGTAGTGAGGTTCTTTTTGCGATGTACATGAGAAAGATAAAATTCTCTGTAACTCTCATATCACTATTACTAGAAAGAAGATTAATTTTGGTTTTCATCAATTTCGAGAATGATGGATAGATATTATGATCTAGGCATGTTTTAAAATAGCTTAAATGATTTTTATATACCTTCCTACGGTTTTTCACTATAAACTTTAATCTTTTTAGGTTTTACAATTTAGGTTGCTTTGTCTGAGAATAAATGAACTACTCCTATAGGAACGTAGACTGCATTATATGTGTTCAATAATCTTACCGAGAAAACACAACTTTTTCAGATCAGAAAATTATTTCCTAAATTTTATTCGCTTTAGCATAATAATCTAAATGAGCTAATTGGTCGATCTACTGAAATCATCACAAATCCAAATTAATAAAAATAATCATTTCCCACAACTATCATTCTTTTTAAGAAGAAAATCTTGGTATCTACCCATTTCTTGCTATTTCATATAAATTTTTAATAAAAAGGTTATGAATCATCAGTTCACATTTCGAGAGAACGTTGATATTTTCAATAGTAAATATATATATATATATATATATATATATATATATATATATATATATATATATATATATATATATATATATATATATATATATATATATATATATATATATATATATATATATATATATATATATATATATATATATATATATATATATATATATATCTAGAGACTCTGCACCTAGGAATCTCTGTCTACGATTTTCCACCAAGAAATCTTCATCTACGAACCTCTATCTACGACTCTCTCCCTAGGACTGAAACTCACAAATTAGTTATGTATCATCAAGATATTCTATGCCGTAACGTAACAGCCAGCTACACCAGGAAATTCAAAGTAACAAAATAACGTGGATCCAACATTATTTAAAGAATAGAGGTAATAAGAGATTTACAGAGATTCTAAAAAGAAAACTCGTGCTAATTGCTCAGTTAGGCTATAGAAATAAAAGTTAAGCTACATAAAAATCAAGAAAGCATCTACAAAACCTATTCACAATTAAAAGAGAAGCTACATAAAAGCAAGAAGCATCAACGAAAAAATTAATTACAAAAAATTACAGATTTTTGGCAACCATTTTCAAATTTTGAAAGAATTTTATGATTCACATGATAACTTCACGAAGATTACTTGAACATTAAAGAAATAATGATTGAATATTTGAGTTTGAGTTACTTTTGTCGTTTCCTACTCAGAAAAATTATTTTGATCGAGTTTATCAATAAGTAATCTATCAAGGTCATTATAAAAAAATTGTAGAAACTGAATAAACACGATCATGAAATCGATCGTGAGAAAAATACAAATTCATTACAGCAGAATTGGAATTTCTTATAGCTACTATAAAGCATTCAAGCAGTTAATAGGAAAAATGCTGTAGGGAAAAATTAAAAATTTTCAAAGTTAAGTGTGACATTTTGCTAGGTGAACTCTCAACTTACCCTATATTTTTGATATAGATCACTACACAGTATTCAAAATAAATATATGTCTCTAATTTTCACTAGAGAAATCTGATATAATTTAATTATTTCAAATACAATTGCAGAGGATTTTCAAGAACTATTTAGCTTGAAGGTCTGCGACAGAAAGAAAGTGCTGGAGAAGGTTCGAAAGCCGGTTAAACATATCATCTGATAGCCGGATTATGAGCATCAGACTGTTGGCCAGTGGCGTGACACAGATGGAGGGTTGACTGAAATCAGGTGTTTCAATTCAAATTGTCATGACGTGATTGTAGCACGTTACATGTTTACATCTATTGTGTCCATTTCCACCAATAAATTTAATACACATATTTTATAATTCTTCAAGAGAAAATTAACGAAAACTATATAGGTAAATTGATAGATAAAACACTTGGAGACTTCTCAATCTTGCCAAGAGAATATAGAAACAGTTTTTTCCGAAAATACCTCTCCATGAAAAAAAAAATAGTCAGATGGATCTTCAGGTTTCATGAAAAACACTGGGAGATCATAATTTCATTTAATTTTTCAAGATGGTGATATTCACTTGTGTTTTCTTGACTAGTGTCGAAATATTGCCGTCTTTGGTGATGCTTTTATTATAGTCAGTATGCATTGTTTAATAAGAAAAAAATAAAATGTCATTATAAATTAAATTTCCAACAAAAGGACAGCAAAATTAGAAACACAACAAAGAACAATCCAAGGAGAATTAAACACCAAATGATGTTGACAAACATGTAATCGTTCAAGTTTACCCATCAGTGACAGACTTCAATTTAAAATAAATGAAAATATCACGAACATCACCATCTTGACAAAAGGAATGTAGAATGAGGATGCCAAAGATACTTTATGTTCAGCCATGTCAAAAATTTTAAGTGATATATATTTTTGATACATGTTAACTAAAAACGGGATTGGTAATATTGAGGCACTCACTTATAGATACATGCTATTTTTATTAAATTTCTATCTTATCTACTCATGTCGAACTGAAATGGAGATTTCCTTCCATGGACATGAGGAATATTTATCTTACCAAGCATTCTATACGTAATGGAATCGAGTGTTGCACGGACTTGATGCTGACAGAGCCAGAAAAAATATCTCAGTTGTAACTGCAATTAGTAAACAAAATCTTCCCTTTCTTCTTTCACTCATAACTGATCCCAACTCTTGAAATGCTTGTTTCGAAGATTCTCTCCATTTCTTTGGAGGTATTCTTGATGGTATATATCCGTAGTCTACATTTTGGTGCGATTTTTGCCAATTTGCCTTTGCCGTTCTCCCGAACTCTAAATTCTTCTGCGGCGTCGATCCATCTGTCATTCTCTCAATGTAATCACTCTAAATTCTTCTGCGGTGTCGGATCCATCTGATTAAGTGTTCTATATCGCATTGATCTTTAATATCTGTTTGGCTCTTCCTGTACGTTAAAGATTATTTTCCAGTATATTGTTTCTATAGCTTAGTACATGAAAAATCATCTGCAACTAGCTTCGATTCTTTGTTTGCTATTTTACTCCATTTCTATTATGTTGTGTTTGTATATGCTTGTTCGTTATTTTGCTTTTTATCAAATTCAGCAATTGGGATCACTGCATACAGTTTAGGCGTTGGTCTCAGGTTGAAATACCGATAACTTCATTCATTTCCTCATTTATTCGAATGTAGGAGAGAGTTACAGCGCTACATTGTTAATGTCATAATGTCAAATTTTGATGTTGGTCGAATACGATCGGATAAAAGCATATAAAATAATTATATCCTCAAAACATACCAAACCTCTCATCCTTCCATAGTCGTCCCTGAAGTGTTAGCTAAGGAAAATGATAATAAAGAGATGAATCATGAGTAATGTGTTATATCAGAGAAGATGGAGGAAGAAACCTGTCTCAGCCACTGCTAATACAACAGTAATCTCTAGTCTTTGAGCAAAGTGTGAATGAACAATAATTAGAATGATCATATTTCTTCTTTACTCCTCATTTTAACCAGACCATTGCTTGGAGGTGGGATGGCGCTAATCTGAATGATAAATCAGAAACCAGCAGAAAAACGTGATATGAGTAATAAATATCCTTTCTCTTCAACCGAATATAACTGAAAGAAAAGTTTTAGGTGGGAGTAGTAAGGCCATACACAGGTCTGAGTATATAACCAAATAATACATAACCTGCAATACTCTCCCTCTCACGGTGTTTATTTTAGGTTATTCTTTATGTTCATCGTAAGATGAATATTTTTTTCTCATGAGTATTCGATATTCGATAAATATAGTCACTCTTGTATTTCAATTAATCTGCAGTTATCGAATTCAATAACACAAAATCCGATCTTTTGAAAAGGAGGGCCAAAATGACCAGGCCTGGCTTCTTCAGGGGATGAGTTCCATGTTCAAACAATTATTATTTTAAAGAGCATCCTCAATGGTTGAAAGAGTTTTCTCCGACTAAAGACAGTCAGGACGCGAGAATCATCTAGTTGTAGACTTTCTATCTTCAACAAATTGGAAATACTTACTGTTTCACCTACTCTTATGCTTGGCATTCTCTCTGATATGTCCATCAGGTCAAGAACGAATTCAAATTCTGTATTAATGTACACAGTTGAAGCATAAAAGCTAAAATAAACTACTTGTTTTCACGATGTATACTTCGGTAATGACAAAAATGTTTCAATTATACTAAAGCAAACAAAAAAAGTGATAGTGAACGTTAAGTGTGACGTTATGGCTTTTGATTCCATTTGAATCGATTTTGACTTTCGTGTTGTCTGTTCTGATTATATTAGTTAACACTGTTTCATATCTTCTTTTAATTTTCATTTATTTGGACTGAATATTTCCTCTTCTCTTTATTTAAATTCTTTATTGTCCTGCCAGGTTCATTTTAATGGTATATAAATTTGATAGATTCGTTGATAGCAACAGATGAAATCACATCATTGCCCATAAAAGAAATGTTACCATTTTCCATATTCAGTTAATATATAGGTTAATTCAGGACAAAGTTCTTGATATTCCAAATAGTTCACTACTGCTGTTTTACAATGACCTTCTAATTACTGTTCAGATTTGAACCCATCTTTTTCTTTTGAACTTGTGTGGTTGGTAGACAACCTCTATGGGTGAGCGATTACTGAAATATATTGATATGAATTGGTTGAAATAAACGTCAAGACAGTATATTGTTCCTCACAAAAGTGATGTGTCTAACGTATTAATTTTTCTTTGTTGATTATGGGTTTTCATCGAGTTTTAATCCCAAAAATTCCATACTTTAAAGAAAAAAAAAACATCGTTAAATTATTGTTCCGCTTTATAGAGAATGGCCTAGAATTCAAGGTTACTAAAATTGACATTCAAAAAGCTAGAAATTCTCCTGTCTTCGAACGTCGTATCTTACGGAAGTATATTTTTTGTACTTTAGCTGCCTGAATACTAATAACGCAAGCCAATGTTTTAACGGGTCTCGATTCGTTGGAGTCCTCCCTCAAGGTTCGCGTTGTTAATGTCTTCAATAAATAAGATGTAAATGGTTTTTGCCTGTTTCTTTATCGCGCCCTTTGTTCGCAATGCTCGCGTCAACAGATCCCTACGTTCTCAAAGAGTTATCTTCATTAGATGCCCGAGAGGATTTGAGATTTCTGACCTCTGAACCGGGTTTCTGTTGGGAATGCTTTCATTTTGGAATAAAAGCTTCAGTGCAATTTGGAGTATGTTTCGGTGAAATGAGAGTCCTTTTCGTTCATTGTTCGTGAAATATTTCACGCATTGTATGTATGCACTGAGCTTAATTGGAAACAGAAAGATTAAATGGTCTATTCCAACCGAATGTTATTCACACTTTCTTGTAGTGGAAACCGAACGATACAGATATGTATTTTATGAATCAATAGTGACACAAAACTTGCAAATGTAGCAATTTTAACAAAATCTTAAAATTAAATTTTATTGTTCATACTGTAGTCCAGTTAATTGTCTGAACTAAAACACGGATTTACATGAAAATGTGTGTAGTTATTAAATTATTCTTGAAGATGCTCTGTAAATGAAGTTATTGGCAATTTTTCAAATACACCATATTCGGCAGTATGTCTTTACAGTATGAGAGACGTGTGAATGGTTAAATCTTTTGTACTGGCTGATAGACCGATTGTGATTAGCGCGTGGAACCAGTATTTAGAGTTTTATGGAATACATTACCTATAAAACAATAATATTCAAATCAGAACTTTTTTCCATGAAAATATAAGAATAATTAGAGTTGCTACCACTCTTTCTGCCCGTTTACTACTGTACAAGACAGCTATCTTTTATCGTTCAAATGTGGAGAGATGTTAACTCAAACGCTACGTCTTTCAACTGTGATTAGTTGGAAAAAGGATATTAGCACTGCGAATTGAAGAAATTCGTCAAATTCATTCTGAAAATTTTATATAGAAAAACGCGTCATTATTTATAACGGAATTTCTTTCCTTCGATATTCAGTCATTAGTTCGTCTTTTCTTCTCATCCACATGACAAAGTTATTGTAACAGAAAAAAAAACTACGTCGAGAACAATTGAATGTAGCAAAAAAGAAGTACTATATCATTCACCGCTTGCTGAAACTAAAGGTTCACCATCGTACAGTCATCATTAAAGTGCGGTATTTTGGTGATCTGCTCAAAAGTAATCCTTTTCATAAAACCAACTTTATTATGTTGAACAGACGATAGATTAGTTAGGCTATGTTATCCATAAAATTGGCTAGCTTCATAGTAGGGGAGGCCACTAATGAAATTTGGAATTTAGTCGAACGCGGAAGTTTAACATTAAGGAGGAAACCTTACGCCGTATAGAGTACTGTTACCATACATAAGCCCTTTATATTAGGTCTACTCTCTGAGGCAGCCGATAAGCGTTGTAAATAAAAAAAATTAATAGGCTATAAGGGTGTACATGAACTTCGCTGGTTAATCCTTGAGCCTCTTTTCGTTTACAGAAAGTCTGAAACCTTGATGGGAGAGGTTGTAGATTATGGGATCACTTACCTGCCAGAAGATTAGGTTATGTTCAATAAGGTTAGATAGAAAGTATACTCCTACTATACTCTGATGAAGTTCATGTATCAGAGAATTTGATCTTTCGCAGAATTCCCTTGATGGCTCTCAATCTGGAATAAAATAGGAGCAGCCGTCTGAGATACTCATGGCAAATTAGGGTAAAGTAGATTAATTACATGCCGAAAAGAATGGACCTTGATAATTGTCCGATTTGAACATGACATAAGTAAATGAGAGCGAAAAAATTACGATTACATTCTGGAGCGCGGTTGAGTCCCTCTTCATTTCCAAGAAAATAATTCCTGGAAGAAAAAAACCGTATAACCTGCTAATTTAAATTGGAGCAAAGCATCCATAGATCCAATTATACGCATCAAACGCATGCGTTTGAAGGCTGTTAGTCCACATATTCGCAGTCGTTAAAAACCGATACAGCTTGCCTGCTTCGTAGCAAATAAACGAGTGGCTCTTCTTTGCGCATCGGACTTGTTCGAGCTATTGCAGTCGGCATTACCGCAAGGCCGATTCGTGCGATCCTCACAATGCAGATAATTTGACACAGGTACATTAGTTTTCATATAGAGCACATAAAACTCTGTTGCGTACGTCTGTTGCGGAACTGTTGACGCTTACCTCAATTCATTTCTTCCCATTGAAAGATAAATAATTCCTCATATCATGAAATATTCAAATTGATAGTTTCAAGATATTGTTACCGTTTCCACTACGATATCTCACCATAGATTGCTCTAGGCCCTCCGAATAAGCGTGTTACCGTGTTAACCGTGCTTCCTTAATCACAGATCGCCTAGTAAGCCCTTCGACCAGGCTAGGCACAGAACGTACTCTGAGCCTACCTGAACCGAGGGTTTAAATATCCGTGCATTTCGGAGACTCACTCACTTTCTCTTCAACGACCTGTACGAATACACATTGTCTCAGAAAACCGGCTGCAGCACGCGTTGCCACGAGCCGGATTTCCGTACCCACGCCATATTGCCAAACCGCCGTTGTTTACCAACGAACCACGTCATTTTTATTTCATTTTAATTCAACGTTTACAAAGAGTGTTTGTGTTAATCATCAGTGTTTCCATCATGTGTGTGACCCCATCCCGGTAGCAATATGTTGAAGTTGACGATGATGACTTACAGTGCGACAATTCTACTGGATTAAGAAGAAGATTGCAGAAAATCTTCGAATATCTACTTAATTTTTATATTTTTTCTTAATGAATTATGTTTATAAAATCTACATATGTTTTTATACCACCATTTGTTACATTCTATATTGAAGAAATCAAGGTAATTTTTCAAGAAATGTTTCTTTATAATCATCAAATATGAAATGAATATCAAAGTAATCGACAAATGTTTGACCAGCACGACTGTGACATTTAGCCGAATCATCAGTATTGGAATCTGACAGGCTCGAATATTTTTAAAGAGCAATTTATTTTGCATTCATTTTATATTTCCGAAACTGGCTACAAGCTAACGCCACTACCGATTAATCAGTCTTTAGAATGGGGGAGTTTTTAGGGTACCTAAACATCTTTGAATATCCGACGCCACCGAATAAATCGCACGCACTCAAATTATTCCATGTAGTTATTTATTTCATCATTTTTGAAAATCTGTAGATACTTCTCTTTAAAACTTCATACAATATTTCTTCATCCTCCTAATCTTTAAAGTCCTTCGACACCTGAGTATATCTCCATTCAGCATCATGGGATCCCTTATTATGAGTTAAGTAAGCAGTCAGTGTCCAACCTGTTCGTATAATTTCCAAATAACAATAGATCTGTAATAGTATTTTCTAGCTCAATTTGCATTCTGGCAATTCGTCGTAACACAGCTTAACAGACCTAAATGCCATAGATGACATTCATGAGAATTTCATTCAAAAGCCAGAATCTCTGCATATCTAGTGCATGAAATTTTCGCAATGAATCTCAAATTGATTTCTGAAGATATTTCAATGAACTTAAGCTTTCAATTTCATATCATTTGAAAGGAACAGCTCGACAATTAAAGCAAAAAGAGCGCATTTAATTGGTTTCAAGGAGATGGATAAAAGTGAATGGATTTGAAGTAAAACATCAGTTGAAACATTTGTTTGTTTGACAATAACCTTATTTCGAGTTGATGCATAGATCAAATGAAATCATTATAAAATTGAAAACAGTAATTTAATTGAAAGAAACATCATAATTGAAAATCACAAAAATATTACTTATCAAATACTTAAATAATCGAATATTTCAAATATTTTTACGTCTAGATTTTCTAGTCACCCTCACGGATTGTCCATCTTCCTGTGAAATCATTCTTTTTAAATCGTCTTCTTTCCCTCTATACATGTATTCTTGATATTTCTGTTGTCTTTCTGTGCTCCTTGTTTTGAGTTTTCTGGTAAGTGATCCTTACTTGTACTTGTATTCAAATAAATCTCTCTGTCTTTTTCTGGAATATATTTTAGCATGGACTGTAGGTGTTCTTTCTTTTTATCTGTCAACTGTACTTTTTCAGTGACTTCTTCTACTTCCAGCCAGTCGAAAGTAATTTTTTTTAGAGTAGTTGTGGATTCAACCAAATTCGGTTTGAGTCCCCTCTTGTGAAAGATTCTCTGAAAAGTAAATAGTAGGCACTACACTTTAGTATATTTGAGAAGTTTACTAGCTGACTGAAAGGTTTTTGAAATTTCTTGGCATCATTTGTAGAATTTTGAGCACTGTCTTGATCTCAGGCATATCAATCAAAGGTTTTATAAGAGAAAGAGGACTATGGATATCTATGAGACAGTAAATATCCTGCAAATCTCCAAAGCCATTGTTCAGAGAATTTCTGCTCCGTAGTGAAAATTAGCTCATTATAATATATTTATTTTGAGGAGCACAACTGTCCCCAAAAAAATGATATTTTCTACATCAGGGTTATCAAGGCAAGCAGCCGTGAGAAATTTAACAATAGCGCTTGCTATGTCATTTCCAGCAGACCCATGTACACCTTCATGACACAATCTACAATATGTTAAACTATTATTGTGACAATTGGCAGTGAGATTTCTTGTAATATGCTGCAGAAATATTGGATTTCGGTAAAGCAAATTTTCGAGATCAAATGTCAGTATCATGTCTCTGGTATTTGTATTTTTGCGATGAATGTTTTTTTCGGCAATACACATTTCTTTGTTTGCCGAATGTTGACTTTGTATTTCTATTTCTTCATCGGTCGGTTCAGAATTATTTTCGAAGGCAAGCACACTTGTCAGGAATGTCTTTCTTGGGTCTATGAAATCCCAGATTAAAGTGATCATTGAATATTTTCTCATGAAAATATTTTTTCACGCCGTCTGAAGGGTCTTAAGGAGAATTCATTTAATGACTATGCATTTTTGAACCAGAGAGACTAGGGTCTAAATACTGTATCGATGATGTACTGCAACAATAATATGATTCAATCCTTAGGAAACTGGAAATGTGTGTCTTTACATCTTGGAATTTGTCCTGAGATATACTTTTGATTGGTTTTCTATAATTTTTTTGGGCTCACTCTCAGCAATATCATTTTCGTTATTAGGTTCATTGTTTTTAAGAAATTTATATATTCCTTCTGGGCTTAAATCAAGAGTTCAAATAAAAATACCTTCCAAACTCGTATCAAAAATTTATTCATCGTGAATTAATACGAATAGGTAAAATCTCTTGGGTTCGAATTTTTGGAAGAATCTTTCTTACTCCATTTCCTAATAACTCATCAACTCATCAAATCATCTAACAACCAGTAATATTTGAAGATTTTCGCTCATTGCGGCCCTGATATTTGCTTAGGACATTTGAAATACATGTTTCTTTGAAAGTATCTTCAATTTTTCTGGATGCATGAACTCTGCCATTTCGATTCATGTACTCTTTTCTACTTTGTCGTTCCCCCTTTATTTAGTTTTCCTTTTACTTTTCGAGATGATATCCAGGTTTCTTCGTCCTAAAAAATCATTTTGAAGTGAATGGAACCAATTCATACAGAGATGACTCAATTTTTTCGTATTTCTGTATATCGTGTGGGGTTTCGTTTCCATTGCCATTTAAATAAACGATATTTGCGTCATGAATACCTCGTACAATAATCAATTTATTTTTTAACATTCACATGCTGTTGTTCAGAAGGCATAGTATCTCAAACTGATTCGGTTCCTTTCGGACTTTGATATGAACATTTTCATTGTGCGATCCCATAATACACCTGTGAGAGGGATTGTTATTATTATTTCCATCAGTCAATATTTCCGTGCCTTCGATTTCTATCACCGTAAATTTTTCTACTGGTTAATTTTCTTTCATGAAACCATGTCTAATTTTTCTCATCCCATCACAGAAACTAATACATATAAAGGAGAATTGTTCATTACATCGCAGAAAGTATCGAAATTTACTTACAGTTGTTCGTGGATTCTTATGCAATCATTAATTTCTACTAGACTGGATCGAAGCTGAACTCTGGAATGATTCATTATTTTGAATACAGAAATAATTCAAGAGTTATCAAATCGTTGAAGGATAGTGATTAAGCTTTCAGACGAACACTTACAAACAGAAATGATTGCCTAGTGAAAAATTCGATATCCAAGCAACTTTGTAATAGTTTTTCTAGACCAATTTTTAGATGACTCGAATGAAAGCAGCACTTACCATTTATATGCAGTCACCATGTTACTCGAATCCTTTGCTGACATTAGCAGACTCCAACAGATATGTATATTATTGCGCAATAAATTAACATTATATCAACTGCCCGCCCAAGACACTGGATGGATCTTTCTACATAACATGAAGAGAGTTTTCAGATCTTCTGCTTTATATCTGTAACTGATTTGGGGTAACTGACTTTCGAAGGCGATGCACGTGGATCGAATGTATTGTATTGATATAACGATCGAACAGGAGTTGGATTTGCTCTATTTTGAATGTTCTGCAGTTGGCGAAAGTTAATAACTTATTTTGAAAGTAGATCAAATGTTCTGAGAATATATTTGCAAGGGTCTACTGTATTAAAGTATTAGGGTTAGGATAATCAGAGTATTTTCCTCAGAGCCTAACTACACCTCGTATAGAAATGGGGCAAAGGCATCAACGTCAACTGGCATGGCATAAAGTGATAATTGAAAGAGGTGCCATTGAATCAACTGTATCAATGACGTCGTTTAGAGTAACAAACACGAGCAACTTTATCAAAATTACATCTCACTGTATTCCCAATTATTTCAAAAGCACAGAACAGTTCTCTCAAAACAAGCTAAGCGCTAAAACGGAATGCCTGTTAACAAACAGTACGATGAACTCACGACCTTATTTGAATTTCGCCGCACCAAATTCGATGTTCAATCGATTGATTAAACCGAACTCGAGTTTCATATATTCCGGCAGTGGGCCACATTCATGGTTTGTCGCACCATGTTCGATCGATATTTTGGTTTGTGAATTCGATTGTAATTATTGATTACTGACATTTTTGCCTAGAAATTTGGATGCTGTTCAGGATAATTTCGGGCAACATATACTACGAAGGCTACTTTCTATATTTTGACTCCATCTCTAAGATGGAGCTGGCCAGAGTAGGCGGAAGTAAATCACGGCCATTTTCGGAAATGTACTGAATTTAAGAGGGGACGGATATCGCTTGAGTTGAGGCCCGTGTTGGTAGGCCCTATTGGTCAACGATCAACAAACAACAGTTGACATTTGACATAAATTTGAGGTGAAAGTCATTCCACACCCGTCCTTCTCGCCTGATTAGGTCATGTGTGGTTTCTGGTTAAAATTAAATATAGAAAACCATTTACGTATCGGACCTAGATAAAATTTACCAAAAGTACTTATCAAACAATTTCAAGCACTTCAACAGCATGAAAGTTGAAAAATGCCAAGTCTCCGCAAGTCCTATGTATCAGTACCTACTGTGACTTTATCAGAATTAAAAATCTCTATTTCCAAAATAAATATAATGACTTGACACTCAAGGCCAAATAATCAAATTCTGTTAACAATTGATGCGATTGCTAAGTCATTACATTCATTAAAAAAATAAGGACGTTCAATTTTCATACATCACTATCAATCCTAGTAGATAACTTTTTAGATTATGCGAACAGTACCATAATTAAATGCTCTTGAGAAGCGATAGCCACATAATTACATTTATTATGTAACTACAGACGTTTAATCCAGATATAGCACTATGAATCCTAGTAGGTAACTTGTCAGATCATAATTTATGACGAAGTTTTTGAAGAGGTGCTTCCATAGGTGCCATTTTAATTAACCAAACTTTCATACGAGATCTCACATCTTTCAGCGATGGAAAGTTTGCATGGCTAGTCGTGGATATTTTCTCCATTTTAAGCATTTGAAGGCAATTTGTTTTGAAGAGCCTACTGAAAACGTTGTTGCTTCAGTTTCTTAGGATTGCTGAAAAGTAGCTTATTATTTGACGTTACTGAACACTTCGAGAAAAATATCGAGGGGAGGTCCTGAAAATTGTTTGAAGGCGTTTCGTGTTTTACTGGATATTGCCATGCTAAATACTTTTCATTTTCCATACGTGTTCTTCGAGAATTAACCGCAGACGAAGAATAAGTTACGTTGTCACAGCATGTCATCACTCTAATTGAGGACTTCAGTTTACGTTTTTGGGCTGGAGCTTAGTGAAGCTTTGGTCTGACCTTTGATGTTTTCCCATTAGTTGTAGTTGTGGTCTGTGTAAAAGTTTTGCAGCATAGTTATCATGTGCGCTTCACTGAAACCTCACTGTCCCAACTGTGGTCTCGTACTTCCACTACTTCATGAATATTCATCGCGAATATGTCCGTCAATGCGCTTCTTATGATCCAGAATCCGAACCAATTGCACTGCATTGCTCAATCCCGAGTAGTTGATGCCACTAAAACTCAAACAATGCTCTCGATATGAATTCGTATTTGTTTGAAGCTTTTGATTTATGAGGTAATGCCTCACAATGCTACTATTTCTTTTATTGCCAAGAATTTTGTCTGAGAAATCGTTGAGATAGTTCAAAATATAAAATAGTTCATTGTGGTTCATTCATCATGTTACTTCGAATAAGCTATAAATAAATATTTTGGTTGTTGTTTCTACTTCTCTTCTATACATAAACTATTGCTAATACAAAATAGAAACAAAGTTCAGAATTCGATTCAATTCAAAATACCGTTTGAGTAGAGGAAACAAAATATTTATGCCATGGATTCACAATTAAATAAATACCTTTGAAATGAGGAACTTTAGTTGAGTTCAGTACCAATCATCGGGTATAGACAAAGTTCTGGAAATTTACAATAATTTAATTTTTATTTATTCTGAATTCTTGGGAGCAGGCAATGCCTATATTGCCACAACTGTAACCGTCCATGATGATTTGAAGTATGCGGTCACTTGCTTCTGGAAGAGAGCCAAATTATGAGTTATCGAAAAAAATGTTTGATGGAAGCGAGTTCCACAGCGAACTAGCCCTGTAAACGAATGATTTTTTATAGAAGGCGTAGCAAGTCCGCTGATGAGAATTACCTGCAAACCAAGACTTTCAGTTCTCAAGAGTATTCACTATGAAAGTATCTGTAAAATAAAGGTATATCAGCAACCCGTCTGCCTCCTTTGAGGTTGGAGATCACGCGTAATATTTGATTCGTCGATATGGATTAGTGCTCTCTTCTGGACACTATCCAATAGATGTAATGAATGTTTGGGTAACAACTGAGAAAAAATGGGAGTTTTTACTGAAAGTGGTTCAAAATAATCGATTTATATCAACATGTTGAATCATTCTTTACCAATATCTATTCAACCATACTAGAATATCGTGCATGCAAAAATAAGTAAATAAGTGAGACGTGCAAAATCTGTAGAACATTATAAAACAATTATGTTACAACGTTCTAATTCGAAAACAACTCAGCGAATTCTCCATAATACACAAAAACGGTTTCGAATTGAGGAGGCAGTTGAAATAATAATCAATGAAAACAAGACAAATACGATGTATTTCTACTGAAACATTCAATCCAATTATTATACACTTTGTGCAAATAATTTTGTTTGGTTGAATTAGAGAATAAACTCTATATCTGGAAGTTCAAGGCATTACAAGTGGGGAAGTATTATCAGATACTAATGAACGGAAATCCCAACAGAGCCATTGTGTTGGATGCTAAACTTATCTTTTATTGAAAAGTTAAGCAGAGGTGAACTTGCAGTTTGTTGCAATTAAGTTTGTTGTATTATTTGCGGAACTACGTCTATGTTTGGAAATTCTGATTTTCGAAGTTGCTTTAGCTTGTGCAGTTATACACTATGTTTTAAACAAAAGTATTTTCGATGATTGGATGGATAACGTTATTTTCGACGTAAATTGTGCCAAAATTTGATAGAGTCATTCCCTATCTCATTATTTCCACTCAAATATCTGGAACAAATAACGGATAAAATGTAACCGAAGGAAAACATAATAGTTCTTGAAAATTTGCATAAAATTTGTTATGCCAATTGAAATTGACGACCAGAAAACGAAAGGTAAACATCAGGGAAAATCATACCAGTAAAGTTGAAAAATTTATCAAACTAGTGAGTATAGCTGGATGAAGCATCCGAAAGCACGGAACGCAGATCACAAGGTCGATTTGGTGTGAACATTATCAAAGTCCTATTTGAAATCTCGTGATTTGCTTTTAAAACAATTCCGGAAGAACACTCATGCATTTCATTACTTTTTATGGTTTCATATTAGAAAAAGAAGGAAACGAACCTCTATTGGATCCCTTATTTGCTCTATTTATTTGCCTGTCGGTCAGTCCGTCTACATGTTTTTCTATCAATCAGCCTATTGACAAACTCTTCCCAGGAATAGACAAATATGAAGATCTGAAATCGATACCAAGTAATCTGATAGGCAATATCTAGGGTCAATGCAAGCTGAAGATATTTTGACACTGTCAAGATAATCATAACCTAGAGGCCCCTTTCCGTTGACCTAGATGCAAGAAATGTTCAAAGATGTAGTGTCTTATTGTACAAAAATATCCTAAAACTTTAAATTTGTTATTATATTTCAAAACTTACTCTAAAGAAAGTAATCACCTTTTTCTAATAATCACGTGGGAGGGTATTGAGTAAAAAATTATACCAGAGAATCAGATGTAGAATCCCTTAGTTTTGCGAAAACATCGAATTTTTGAGTCAGTGCGGACCTTTTCGTAGTATTTTTCTGCTCACTTCGACACTCGCAAAGAAATCAAAATCTTTAGAGTACTTTGCGTTGACCTAAAACATGAAATTAAGCGAGGGTATGGGTAAAGTCCGAGAATAGACAATTTCTAGTTACATAATGAGAAAAAAGGTTTTCTATTGTATTGAACGTATCCACCCCTTTCTAAGAAGCGTGTAAGCATATTGAATTCAAGTTTGGAGAGCATTGTCAAATCTAAAATCATTGCGATATGTGAAGAATAAGCTTTTTAAGTCAACGTAACTGAAATTTACAGCTGCTCGAGTCGCATTCTATTGAGTAATTATATTGACTTTTGCAAAGAAATGAAAAATTCAATGGTATATTATGATTACCCTGAATCATAGAAATTTTCAATAGGCAATGTCCAATGTTCCAAACGAATGTATGATTACAAAAACCGTAGCTGTGAAGTTACATCACAAAAATTGCCTTTACTTGAGATCGCGAAGACGTACAAAGTTGAATTTAACTATAATCATTCCTGTATATTTGTAGTTACAAAAAAAATCATTTAATTTCTTATCGATTTGAAGCTACACAAGCGTTGAGGACAAAGTTGTTGTTAGTACTGTAAAAAATCATGAGTATATTAATCGAAAGTGCTGCAATTACGAGCTGACACAATTGAACGAAAACAGTTTCTACGAATATCAGCAGCTATTTGATGATTTTGATATATATGCGGTGTTATTAATGATATGTATATGAATATCAGACATCTCGGAGATGTCGAATTTCATTGAGAATTTTCTTAATCGATATGAATAATAGGAGGACCACGGTGTACAATTTGAAATACAAGCTCTTGATGCAAATCGGTTTATTTATATCCAAAGAAATCTCCAGCTACATCAATGCATATTTCACAACTGAAATAATTGAAGCCAGAAATCTTTAAAAATGCTTCAAAGACATTGATGAATTGCCTCATCGATCCCTTTTGCTGTCAAGAAACGTCGACTCTGCAAATATTTTTAAGGATGAAGAACAAGCGAAAGTCATACATAGTCTAATCATGTGAGTGGATCGGATGTAAATTGGCTTTTGCCATATATTCAGGAAAAAAACCAACTGTTTGCTGGGCAGTGTGTGATGATGTATTGTCGTGATGCAGCGTTATGCCTAGAAACCTGACGAATACTGACGTTAATCTTTCAGCTTAACATCTTTCACTAATCGTGTACTTTCGGAAAGTAAATTCGAACATCACTTTTTTTGATAGATCTCTGTTTTATACAGTGGTCGAGAATATGACCGTCGAGAAATGGAATGTATGTTTCGTTAGCTGTTATAATTTAGAACAGAATACGATGACCATAACATTTCTAACGTTACTAGCGAGATTGTTAGTCGCTCTGCTTTCTCGAAATAGATCAGCATAAAGGGCACTCAACGATTAATGAAATGCTCGTGTGAAATTAAATCGACCAATACGAATCCAACACCAAGAGTTCGGTCCTGACCGGAACAACAAAAGCCAGCTATCTGAGAATCTGAAATTTATTCGTTATTTTTACCACAAATCAGTTAATTTAATTATTATTTCTCTGTGCAACAACAATCTTACTAAACATACTGTGTATCGCAGTAAGTATCAGCCAAATATAACAATTATTGTGCCGTAATATCGTCAAAAGTTGTGGGATCAGGACGATTTCTACACAAGAAAGTAAACAAGAGGTGCGCGCACAAAACCACCGCATCTGTTGCGGAGAGGGGCAGGCCAGTACCAGCCCATTCTGCCTGCGGCAAATATTCATGAATCGTACTCTCATGGCAACATCTTCTCAACTCAACTCCAACCAACCACACAACAACCAATCAACCAAAATGCAACCAAGCATCAAAAAACCTACTCAATGCAACACAAACAAAATACCCTAACAAAAATCAGGCAATAATTTTCAGCGCCATCGAAGGCGCCCAGATACAAGATTATCTCATACCACTAGGAAACGCTATCCAACCGAAAATATTATATTTCTATCCAAAATGACGAACAATAGAGTCTGCGTCTACCTGGCTAATAAAAATTTAGTAGACCGATTTATGTCAGATTACGGTGAGATAACCGTCAATGGAGAAATACTCAAAGCCCGAAAACTTATCTCCCCAGCAGATAGAATAATCTTATCCAATGTATGCCCCACTATACCTCACGAGATTTTGATAGATAAACTGCTCAACTTAGGTTTGAAACCAGTCTCGGCAATGACATCTCTAAAATTAACACCACTCTTCAAGAATTCAATCATATACTCAGCTTCAGAAGACAAATATTTGTGAATCCTGACAACATTGAAATCCCAGAATCTCTAGTAATCAACTACGATAACATCTCTTATAGAATCTTCTTAACTCGAGATGGTATGAATTGCTTCATCTGCAAAACATCCGGCCATCTTGCAGCAAATTGTCCATCTATCTCGGAAAATGACAAGGAAACAGACCCAGATGACAACCTCTCCCAAGATACTAACCTGACCACCCAATCCAATATGGAAACTGATACCACAACAGAATCTCGTGCACCCCACAACATTTCACAGTCAACCACCAGCTCAATCGAGTCACCAAATATTTCTAAGAGAACCTTATCCGAAATATCTAGTCCTTCCCGAGCAGTGCACCGGAAAATGAACCACAATTCATGAGACCAATGATAAATACACCAAAGAAGAAAAGACCGATTCCAAAGCTCTAGCCCCACCAATGAACACGAGTATTCCAGAAATGCTTGAACCTGCCAAAGATTACATATCCCAACATTCCAATGAATTACCCTTAAATTTCGAACAACTGACGAACCTTATCGATAATATCGGAGGATCTCAATTCCCCATAGAGATAATAAGAGACTACACCACCGATTTTCCATCACTCATTTCAATGCTGTCGAATATTCACCCCTCTTAGTCACGAAAATATAAAATCAAAAATCACGAGACTGAAAAACAAATTACGTAAATACATAGGACAAGACTTGACGGATATCGAGAGCGACTGTTCTCAAACATAATTATATATCGATAATGAATTTCAAGTCCATATTACAATGGAATGTGAATGGCTATTATAAACATTTAGCCATGCTACAAATTTTACTATCAGAAAACCATCCAGAAATTTTATGCATCCAAGAGACACACTTTAAAAATAACTATTTCCACCAACTCAGAGGGTATCAATGTTTCCACAAAACAGAACTCACAGAGAGCACGCAAGTGGCGGAGTTGCCATATATGTATCTGACACATTGGTAGCCGACATCATTCACCTGAATTCTCCAATGGAAGTAGTAGCAATAAAATTGTCAGGCAAGCAAACAATTAACATCTGCAACTTCTATATACCCGATGGTCCTATTAATTATCAAGATATATGCACCGTTATCGATCAAATTCCACCTCCACGGATAATACTGGGTGATTTTAATGGACACAACATAATTTGGGGATCAGGTGCTACTGATGCCAGAGGTCGAATTATAGCGGATGTTATAGACTTTTATACTTTCTGTTTGTTGAACGATGGATCGAAGACACGTTTCAATTCTGCAAATGGCAACTCATCTTGCCTGGATCTGACTTTTTGTGACTCAACAATTACACCAATTCTCACCTGGAGCACCCTACCCTACTTATATGATAGCGATCATTACCCCATGCTAATCGAGAACATCAACGCAAAATATACCAATGACCAGCCACCTCTCAAATGGAAAATAGATGCGGCAAATTGGAGCTCGTTCGCTGACTTAATAGATGAAAAACTAAAACTCACTACATGGCTGAAAACATCGATACAGAATTAAATAATTTCGAAAATATCATTGTAGAAGCTGCGGAACTAGCAATTGGTAAAACGAGAATAATTTCAGGTCGCAATCCAGTTCCGTGGTGGAACAATGATTGCGATAGAGCGATCAGAGCTAGTAAACATTCTTTTAATTATTATAAACGTCATAAAACTACAGAAAACTTTGTCGAGTTCAAACGGTTGAGAGCTATAGCGAGGTTCACTATAAAAACAGCAAAGAAAGAATCCTGGCGAAAATTTCTGATCTCGATAAACAGCTCAACCCCAATCTCCACTTTTTGGAAGAAGATCCGTGGCATTTCTGGTACCAAAAAATATCAATTCTGGAACACAATGGAGTTATAGCTTCAGCTCAGGACGAGATAGCTGAAATCCTGGCAGACACTTACGAAAGTCACTCCAATAACGCCAACTACAACGATAATTTCATAAACACAAAAAACTTGATGGAATCCGAAGAACTGGTAATCGGGGAGTCTGATGACCCATTGAATTCTAAAATCACAAGATTGGAACTTGATGAATGTCTAAACGAAATCAAAGATGTCTGTGGAGGTCCAGACGATATACCTAGCGTTTTTCTCAAACACCTACCCGAAAATGGCAAATTGTCTTTACTTAAACTTTTTAATGATATATGGACTCAGCAAGTCTTTCCGAACAAGTGGAAGAAGGCAATTATCATACCAATCTTGAAGCCAAATAAACCAAAAATATCTCCGCATCTTACCGACCAATTTCACTTACATGTTCAATGTAAACTTCTTGAGAAAATAGTCAATAAACGTCTCTTATGGACTCTAGAAAAAGAAATCTCCTGATCCCCGAGCAGAGCGGTTTCAGACAAAAAGGTCAACCCTTGACAATCTAGTAGACCTTGAAAGTTTCATTCACGAATCTTTCGCACTGAATCTCAAATGCATGGCAGTATTTTTCGACATACATAGAGCTTTCGAAATGACTTGGAGGTACTACATTTTACAAACAATGCAAGATTGGAATATACAAGGACATTGCCTAGCTTTCATCAAGAACTTTTGAGTGACAGAACCTTCCGTGTTAGAATTGGCGGATATACTTCAAACGAAAGAACCCAAGCTAATGGTACTCCTCAGGGGTCCATTATAAGCCCTACGCTTTTCCTTATAGGCCTGAATGGTATACTCCAAAACCTCAAAGCTCCCTTGAGGGCACGCCTTTATGCAGATGATCTTGTTGTCTACGTTAGAGGAAATCAGATTCGAACAATGGAAACAACTATACAAACCTTTTTGGACAGCTTAGATAATTGGAGCCAAAGTACCGGCTTTCAGTTCTCCCCCTCTAAAACGCACTGCTTACTCTTTTCGAAAGCAACTACGGTTTACCAACCTAGCCTCACACTCCACGGCCAAATCCTACAAACCACAACATCAGTCAAATTTCTTGGAATGCATTTTGACCAGAAACTCAACTGGAAAATACACATCAATCAACTAGTATTAAACTGCCAAAAGCGTCTCAACATATTGAAAATAGTCGCCAATAAAACTTGGGGAGCAGATGGTCAATGCCTTATGCGCCTTTACAAATCTCTCATCAGATCATGCCTGGATTATGGAGCGATCGTGTATAACTCATCCAATGCCTCAAATTTGAATCAACTAGAAATTATTCAAAATACCGCCTTCAGGATCATTCTTGGAGCATTTAGAACTACACCTGTCAAAAGCCTCCGTTGGGAACTAGGAGAACCCACCTTGAAGTCGAGAAGAGACAATTTGAGTTTCAATTATGCCGCAACTATACGTGCTAACCCATCAAACCCAACATTTCACTCTTGTCATACAAACAGACTCACAGGATTTTTCACAAACAAACCTAGAACAGCTAAACCCTTCTATGAAAGGTTTAGAATCATCCTAGCCGATTTCCAACTCTCACTACCCGAACCATACCAAATAACTCATTTCTTCAAAGATCCTTGGCTAATTAATGCACCACACTGTATCACCTTCCTGACAAATTACGACAAACAAAACTTGAGCCCTGATGTCATAAGAGAAAAATTCAACACCCTACTCGAAGAATATAGCGATTACCAGAAAATTTTTACGGACGCTTCAAAATGTGCATATGGAGTGGGTGCTGCAGTTGTGACCACCCAGGGGAATTCCCTCTATAGACTCCCCTTACAAACAAGTATTCTTTCTGCCGAAATGTATGCCATACTACAAAGTCTCATCTTCATCAACCACCATCCTCACCACAAAAACTTCATAATAGTCACCGACTCACTCAATTCGATACACTGTTTACGACAGATATATCCAAATCACCCTATAGCTCAAGAAATCAGAAATCAACTAGATATTGCTGATAATTCAAACATTAAAGTCATATTCATCTGGGCACCCTCACACATAGGCATCTCAGGAAATGAGGAAGCTGACAAATGGGCACGCCAGGCTGCTATTTCAGGAATGAAAACACCATCAACAGTGTTGTAAGTTCTGACTTGAAAAACTCATTGAATAACAAAATCATTACGCAGTGGCAAGATCAGTGGAACCAGTGCGAATCGAAATTACGCGAAGTGATACCGTTATTTCGTAAATGGTGCATCTATTCAAAAATCGCGAATCGCAATCGAAAATCTCACGCCTCCGTCTAGGTCATACCAATCTCACACATTCGTACATAATAAAACGCGAAGACCCCCCTCTGTGCGATACCTGCGATGATACGACCTTATCGGTCAAACATTTGTTAGTGGACTGTCCTAAGTTCCACCGAGAAAGAGTACAGTACAACCTACCGAAGACACTTCAATCAATCCTCAACCCTACAAATAGTGAAACTTTGTTGAACTACCTAAAAGCTACAAATCTGTATAAACGTATATAAATCCATATAGTTAATCACTAATTTTGTAATGTCGCTAATAACCAAATTGGTTGATGCGACAATATTGTTTCTTTCAAATAAAAAAAAAATCCTACACCAAGATTTGCCTCAATAACTCGATAGGTGCATCTTGGATCTTCTTCGATTAAACGTCTCATTCGTTTTCGTTCAATGTTTCAACATTCGCTGTCGGACAGGGTCTACCAGTACGTGACACGTCACTAATCGATATCTTCTGAATTCACATTACCACATAAACACAGTTGCCCTATATTCATGACCAAATACGCGATGCTATATTTCAGGACTTCGTTATTCATTCAAACCAACTGTGCAGCAGTAGTATATCATCGAGCCTACATGTGTTCTGGACAATTGAATGTTTTGTAGAGAAAAAGCCGTTATCAAGTAGAGTCTTTGGGCAGCAGCGACTCAACTGAAGTCAGACAGTCACAAACGAGGGGAGAGAGATTTTTATAAAACAATGTTACAAGCTGTCACTCCTATAAAGCAAAGCACTCATATTTATCAATATCTTTAGTGAGTACCTTCATGCATCCACGGAAGCCTTGGTGTGCATGTACTATTTGTACTTGAGGGGTTTCCTTCATTAAGAATGCAAGAAATCTTATTCCGAATAACTGATAGCAATGTAATTTAGTAATATGGTGGTTTTGATGTGAAGTAAAACTTTTGTTTATTATTAATCCCAATATGGGATTATCTAACAATACTGCAGGTTAGATAAGTTGGTCATCATAACTGATCAGTTTCTATAGTTACGCCAATGAAGCTCTCTGAATTTCATTATATATTGACGTTGACAAATTAGAAATATATTTAATTATGTTAGGTATGTTCACTAATGCATTTTATTAATTGTTAAGTAGAAAGGAAAACCCGAAGTAGAAATCAACCTGAAAAGATATAAATATACTTTATGCAGTTCAATTCATACACGTAGAAATTTCGCGGATCTTTTCTGTCTGAAGAAAACTTAATGATTGTAGCAGTACAAATAACAAATCAGCGTATATATCCGAACGAACAAATATAAGACGAATAAAGATAATGAATCCGGTGTTTATCAGTTGAAATCGGGAACTGTGAAATGTTGTTTATCGGTAAAACTTACAGAAACTTTCTAATTAGAATTTCGGAACAAAGACACGCAAACAATGGCTCTGTTGGGATTTCTGTTCAATAGAATTCGTTATTGATAATACTTTTGCTGGAGTCTCAGATGTGCAATATTTCATTTTATAGTCTGGTCGTTCTAATTCCTTTGAGGAAAGCAGAGTATAAAGAAACATTTGATTAAATTGAACATTTTTGTGAAAGTCGCATTATTGACAAAGTGTTGGAATATTTATGTCAAATATGAAATACAATAATTTTCAAAGTATTCATTATTTATTTTTAAAATAAGAGCCAATTCAGATTATTCTAGTTTTATTTGTTATTTTGTATAACTGTTAGTTTCAAAGTATAATATTATAACTGTCATTTCAATCTTTATTCCTTATTTTTATTATTTGGTATTTTTATGAGCGGATAACTTAATAGTTCAACAGGGCATAAAAAAGGACGTGTATTATGAAACTCAATTCTCAACATTTGTGCCTATCTTATGACACATCGGGCAATATCTCGCACTTACTTTGATATGCTTTTCCATAAATACATTCCGACTCATACAACTACTGAAATAGCTGAATCATCTCAATTTACTTTAAAAGGTTCAACAAGCTTCGAAAGATGATGTTTCGAAAAAGATTCACAAGAGCAATGATGCATACTTCTCACTCAGTGGCTAAATAAAAGGTGTTGCAAAAACAAATGCTAAGTTTTCAATGGTACAGGCTGTTTTATGAATCGGTGCCATAAAACTTATAAATCTTCTATCGATTTAGGTCAAATTTTGTAGAAACTGCAGACACGTCGAGAAATTTCTCGAAGATGAAGAAAAAATTCATGAAACGAATTAGGGAAATGGATATTTTCACAAAACACCCTGTATATGATTCTTCTGGAAATATTGATCAGTTATAATGTCCACCTCTACTGAAAGAAGGTAAGATTCAGATATTGTGACGTAAAAACATGTCCTGGAATGAAAAATTGAGTACACATGTGATATAAATTTGGAAATCAAAAGAAAAACTCTCTAATGAAATCGGTTCATCTAACCTAACACAAAAACAGTTGGACGAAAGGAAATTTCCGAAAGTTGTTCGATTCTATGTAAAAAATTGCCTGCAAATTTCTAAAATTATTTTTACATAGCTTCAAAACCAACCGAGTAATTCACACTTTACTGATTTCGAAAATTATCAAAATTTATTCAAAAACGAAAAGGACTAGTGCAAATCTGCAATGAAAGTCACGTAAAAAAAGCTAGGAAAGTGAGGGTCATTTTAATCATTCACAGATATGGGCATATTTAGGTCTTGGATAAACTTAATATTGGGATTGATATGGAATGAAAAGTTTTCCATTAAAATGTTAAATTCCAGGAAAACTGAACTTGGTTTTCTATAAGAATTTTGTATGAATTCAAGACTCGCGACTCAACGGTGTTAATATGTCTACTGTTTTAGTGTTTGCTTCCTATATTTCATTAGTTATGGTCTAGAAATGTGGGCAAACATGGTTTTCACATACCCTTCTGATTACAATTGACGATAACAATGAATTTGTTTTATTCTTTTCTCGTTCTGTTCATGAAACCATTTAACTTCCAAGAACGAAAAGCAACAGAATAGCAATTTTAGTGTGTTAAATTGATCACATCTGACAGTATTTTTCGAATTTGGGGGGCTTTAATTTGGTAATATTCCATTATCAATAACAAAAACAAGTTATATGTTTTGAGGAATTTTACTGAATAATTGTGATTCGTAACGCCTTTCACTACACCTTAGCTTCTTCAGGCGAATGGATGTACAGAAATTATGACGAATATATATAGATAAGAATGAGGAGATAAATACAAATGTTCTTAAGTAATGAAACGCTTATTGAGTAGCTTATTCTAAAGTTGTTATTGATGACAGGTATCCAATAAAATTAAGGAATAGATTTGTCCCTGAAGAGATTCTATACAGGAAGGGCTTATATCGACTTGTTCATTAATGACTCTACCTGAGTGTTTGCATTTGTTAATTTCTAAAGTTTCCTAAAGATCTACTTTCCAAAATTTACTATCTGTATACGAAATTTCAAACTGTGGGTCGAAGGAGTGATTATTTACTAGGAGATGACTCGCGAAATCTGAATCTGGTTTTTTATTTGAAAAACTGCGTTTATGTTCCGATATTCTAATATTGAAATTTCTGTGTTTTGCCAATGTAAAAATTATCACAGTCATAACAATTCAACCTTTAAACGCCTGATTTATTTTTTTATCTGCTTTGGTTTCATTTGTTTTTGCTAAGATATTATTAGATTGGAAAACTTTGTTGAAATTATTTCTACTCAAAAATGATTTCAATTTTCCACTTGTAATGCTAACGTAAGATGAGGTGTAGAATTTTTGTTTCAATTTATCGACAGGGTAAACTTCATTCAATGCGATTATACTTTGTTTTTATTCAAAATATTGTTTACTATTTTGGGATTATAACCATTATTTTTAGCTATCTGTTCAATTAAATTTAATTCTTTGTTGAAATATTCTGGTGATAACGGAATGCTAACAAATCTATGAATAAAACTGTTGAATGCTAACATTTTATGTTGATACGGACGACTCGAAGAGTTATTTATTATAACATCTGTATGTGACGGCTTATGGTAGATTGCGAATACATGTTTTCCATTTTCATCCGAAATTGTTATGTCTAAGTCATTTATTGAATTATTGCTTTCTATTTCGGTTGTGAATTCAATTTTGGATGTTATGAATTTATATAATTTTCGAAAATTTTCTCATGTCTATCTGTTCCAATGAAGCAAATATTGATATGGTCTACATAGCGATACCAGTATTTTATTGGATATACCTGTCATCAATAACCGCTTAAGAAGAAGCAACCCAATAAGCTTTTAATTACTTGAAAACAAGTAGTTATATTCTCAATTGTATCCTTATATAATTTGTGTACATCCATTCGTCTGAAGAAGCCTCGGTGTAGTGAAATGCCTAACGAATCACAATTATTCAGTAAAATTTCTCAAAAAATATTACTTGTTTTTGTTCTGACAATATTGATTGGTTAAGTGGTTGACATATGTTGATGACATGCGATGGAAAATAATTTACGATCCTTACGAAAATAGAGGAATTTAGAGATATTTTGACAGAATGATACCCGTAGCGTCAGCTTGTATCCGATATAGTCATTATTTGTGAATATTTTGATCTGAAGGCATCCTGCTGCTACATTTTCACGAAATCTATTCTTCCTATAACAGATAAAAACAAAACTCCAAATCTATGTTTGTGGTCACTCCTAATCTTTTTGAACATGTAAATTTCAAAATGCTTCCCAATGATAGTATAGGAGTGCTCCACAGTCTCTTCCTAACCTCCATTTTAAGGACGTATTTTAACGAACATATTCAGATTCCAAAGTTCTTACTAAAGGGTAGTTTTCATGCAAATGCCAAGCTTGTGCACCTTTGTTTTATTAGTTTTGATACAACAAAATGCAACGTAATACGCAATGGAGGGTGTATGTTTCCTTGATCATTCGGTCATGAATCATTCAATCCATGTATTATACACAAGCTGTTTCAATTCTATTCTTCATCTGACTCATGCTTCCTTCTTGAAGTAGAAATTTTTTGTATAATCAATTTAAACTCAGAAGTTCTTCTCCTCAAAATTCTTCATATATTCGTTCTGAAAGCTACGTTGCTCACATTGCTATCATACTTACTTAATGTTTTCAAAACATCCGTTCTTCTGCTTTCTACAGACAACAGCTTACCAAAGTCTTACTAGCTTATTTTAATAGTGAGTGAATTGAAAAGCTTCATCTTTGGCAACTTGAAGAATTAATTCTGATGATACAAGAGATAATAGAATTGAACGTTTCTCAGGAAAAAACTCAATTCCATCAGGATGCAGAAACGAAAGGAAAATTAATGATTCTCCCGCAGATTGCAGCTATCTTTGCCCTGAAGCTGCTCCGAAAATAAATCGCTTCTCTTTGAAAACTATAATTCCCCGTCCGAGAAGAAGTTTTTTCCTTGTTCATTACTCCATCGTGAATTTCTTGTCGTGCTAATCCTTCTTTCATGTCGAGCTATTCACCTTTTCCTTTTACAGCGTTAATAAACTTTCCTTCGCCCGTATTGCACTATAAGTAACATTAATTGATTTTTCTCATCCTTTTCCTAAGAAATGAGACTAGATCCGTATTTCGTGTGTGTTAATAGAACTTCGTTTAATTCTGAAACTGGGATTAAATTTTCTCAATGTATTAGAGTTTCACCTTCTACTATTTTTGTCAAGAAATCTAATCCAATAGGTAAGTGATCGACAATGTCTATGTCTATGTCTTTTGCGATAGTTCACTATTCTTTGGTTTGATTCTAATAATGAACATGCGACATATCTTAGGAATTCGTAATGATCAATTGCCCCTTCTATGCGATAATATAGTTTTCAATCATGGATGAATTATGCAGAAATTGGAAAATATAACTTCTGAATTTCAATGTTATATGTTGAGACATTCTTATTTGCACGATCAATCCTATACATATAAGTATCGTAAATACTCAAAGTTTTCGGCAGCTGTATTGTTAATTATTCCTTGCTTTTTTGCGAAAATGGGTTATATTTTATTATTATTATTATATTAAAAAGTCAACGAAATTTCAATATTCTGGATACTTCAACTGTAAAAAAATCAGTCCATACCATGGCTCTCTTTCATAATGTTGAGTCTAATAAGCGGGCAACTTTAATGTTTACGATTCGTATGGCTTCTGCAGTTTTGATGCCTTTATTTTCAAGTCCGTAACTAGATCCAGTGTTGTATACCAGATATCAGGAAAAGTAATTCAGGAATATTTAGCATAAATTCAACGTAACACATAACAGAGAAACCATTCCTTTTTCGGAAACGAAATCTGATAGTCTTGCCTTTCATGAACTGTTTAGCTTCGTGTCTACCATAGTACGGCACCTCCGATTCATCAACCTTCTACGGTTTTTCACATGGAGGAAATTCATGACAACATTTACTCAACTTTTCTAGAGAACAAACGTTGGCGAAACGATCATCGTTATTCAGATCTTCATCATTACATATCTATTATTCTATAAATGTGAAGCGAACACGAGGAATTGCACCACATAAAAAATAAATATGTGAATCTGTCATATTTTCTGAATACATATTTTTCTGAGGTGCTATATCCACTCAGAAGTAACACATCAATGAAATATAACATCTCATTATCTGTGAAATCGCGTATGCGATTTTATAAGCAGCGTACTGGTTGGTGTGAACAATAAGTGTATTTACTACTTCCGTATCCGTATGAGAACTGAAAATTATCAGAATTAATATAAGAAACTTCGATTGGAATACATGATAACAATCTACCAGCAACTGATGAAATGGATGCTTCTTGAAGTACACTTGGCCTACATGAATGGCTGAATGGAAAAATATCAACATAGTCTGAATCAGGATTTTTTATATTGCGTTTTAACATAGCATCAGTTTTCAGCGGACCTCAGACTAATTACAATCATCATCAGTTATATCATCATTAGCATCTACTGGTGGTAATAAAGTGTCCTCTAGACTAGAGTCTGATACACTGGCATGGTCAATATCATCAATAACTTCAATAAAATCACTCAGAGCTCGAGGTTTTCTGCAACAAGTGGCAAGTCGTTTTATTTCACATGTTCACCACCCTTTAGGAAGAAAGCAAATGTATTTAAAGTTTGCGTATTGAATATCACGATTGAAATAACGAACTGAATGAAAAATTATTAAATATGCATATTCAACTTCCTACTGTTATCCTATTAATTAGCATGGTATATTTTCTGATTCCTGAATTGTATTTTCCCATAAATTTCAACAACCGGCCATTCACTCATCTTGAAAATACCATATAAACTATGAACTGAAACACACTGATTCGGATGCGTAACTGTACTCTGTATGTACTGTCATCTTCCGGAAAAATATAACTAGCTCACCGTTTTATTGGAGAAACTCCAATTGAAATCTTTCAGGTGGATAGTAGGCTCATTCAGGTAAATTTAGTGTCACATCTGATATCTAGAAATCTCATCTCTGTTGTCGCTTGCATTCATTCGCAAATTCTTCACTCATACTTATTGATTGCGGGACAACCAAGTGCATTACATGAAGTTACATTATATTGGTCTATCTAGACAAACGAGAATGTCGAAGACTATATTCAACAGCGATGATAATTTGAGCCGCAGATTTTCTATATCTATGTAGAGTCCCATAGAAAAATTTCGGTCATCTGGGAGCTAATCTAAACGCACTACCAATAAGTGCAACTCTTCATCAGCATATCTTTGTGATGTTAATGCTCGTTAGTAAGTTACATCCATATTTCAAAGATGTCCTTCAAAAGGTTGGGTAAATCATATTGATTTTTCAATTGTAGTGGTATCCAACAGGTATCTTATTTTCTTAAAAAAAAATAACTTCTGCCGATATAATTCGGATTCCTCTTTCCTTATAATGGTTTCTTAAGTACATTGGATTTGAAGAAGCCTGAAGTATATACTGTGGTCCACGAAAAACCGAAATTGCTTTCATAACCTATGACTTCCACAATTGTTAAGTTAGAGCTTTCATTTTAGAATTTTTGGAATGCCAAAAGTTGATGAAATACAATACTTGTCATAAAGTTTTCTTTTCGGTACAATTAAAAATGGCCGACAGACTCAAATGTACACTACATCTTCACTTCGCTAGAAATTTCTTAGAATTTTTCTTTCATTTTCATGAATATTGAATATGATCCGTGAAATCGAAGATTTAATCTTTTTAATTATTATTTGGGATCAAACATGACAATTCCAGTTTTGTATGTGAGGCGCAAATTGGAATCTTTGTTTCTCCTCATAACTACAGAGATTCTAGTGTGATCTCTCTTCTAGACTAGAACTGAAAAACTTGAAACATACGAACATGGTCCAAAAATTGGAATTTTTATTCAATTGAAAACGGCAGCACGACCCGAAAATACATCATTTCCTCTTTGAGCCTGCCGGCCATCTTGAATTGTACGGAAAATGAAATTTGATGACAATTCTAGTATTTCGTCATCCTTTGACATTACAAAGAGTCTGAAATGAAAGCTCGAACTTAGTAATTGTGGAAGTTATAGCTTATGTAAGCAATTCCGGTTTTTCGTGGACCACCCCTTATCTACGAGCTATATTTCAATATTCTTTATACGGTAGCCATTCGACTATATACCCAAATTCTAAACTTAGCGGCTGCCGAATTGAATTACTGAATGAGCAACGACCCTGAGTTTTCAAATTTTATTGTCCCCATGATAATCATTTTGAATACAATAACACTTCATGACGTGTAACTTTCTTACTACCGTTGTCGGTTACAACGTTGATAATAATTTCACAGCGCCACAGGAAATGGATCTGCCAGCAATTCCTGAGGAAATTCGCTTGATAATTTATGTAGAATACTTAATAACTGAGGCTTGAATACCTTAGCCAGTGAATAGTAAACAGCATTTCCTCGAGATACATTGTAGCAGACTGCCGTCTTGAGTTATTCAGCTGAGAAGGCAGGGACGAGATTAGTTTCCTCGAAATTTTCTAACTATTCCAAAACTGCATTTTTGGATTTGAAACAATCATCACTTTAGGAAACAATGTCAAAATTTCACTGTGACGTTAACGAAGAATATGTAGATAAGTAAAATTCCCTTGAGTTTTTGCTCCTTAAACTTAAATATTTCTACATGTTCAGAAGTCATTAAGCTAAAATTCGAGGTGGAGGTGTTAGTGCACATGCACCAATCAAATAATCTCATCTTATTAAACGCCGCCTGCTCATTTCTGTTGATTTTATGCTTTAATAATGAATTTCATTCTGTTTTCATCTAGCTATAGTTTAGTTGAAACCCTATTGAAAATACTCCTAACAATTAAACAGAGATTATTTTGAAATGGATAATTAAATCACACCAAAATCTATAAATTTACTTATTGCAGGAAAATTGACTTGTTTGAGCGTTTTTCTCAAAGATGAATACATAATTAAAATTTTGGGTAGTTTATATATACAACCAAACCAAATTTATATGGAATTACCCGATATTTTGACTACTTCCTCAAGGATTTTGGAAATTTCGAAGGATTGTTAGAATTGGTCCTTTTTGAGATATTTCAATTGAAACAAGAAACAGATTAAGGTTTATCTTAGGATTGTTTTCTCACGGAGAAGTTTGTTTTTCTCGACCTTAGTAGCTTGTATTACCTACTCTTGCCTGATACAAGCCTGAATCCGTCTAGGCATTCTTTGGATTAGGTTTTCGACCTCCTCTGGGGTGATATTCTGCCACTCCTCTGTGGCGGCTTGGATGAACTGTTGTCGGGTTCTTGGATTATTCTTGCGGTATCTAATTTTCTTATTGAGATTATCCCATGAATGTTCAATAGGATTTAGGTCTGTAGAGCAAGCTGGCCAGTCCAAAATAGCGATTCCCCCTGTTTCAAGATATTGTAGTTCGAGGTTGCTTATATGCGGAGGAGCATTTTTTTGCATAAAAGTGAGATTCTCACTCTGGGCACCTTGTTAAGTATCACAATGGACTCCAGCACTAGATCCATGTAATTTATAGACAATACACTCGCAGGTAACGAAATTGAATCTGTTTTGCCTCATAGCATAATGCTACCCCAAAACATCACACCGCCGCCCTGGTTATTCAGAAATTGTCTTGCTGCTCGTAGTCTAGCTTGTCTTCCACGACCCCTTAAAACCCAAATCCAGCGGTCATCTGATCGAACACCTATTCTAGTATCATCCGAAACATGAATTTATTTCGCCGATTCTCAATATTCCAATTTTGGTGCTTGAAACACCAATTCAGTCTGTTAATTTTTTGTTGTTTGGTTAGCTCTGGAACTATTAAGAGCCTTCTGCTGTATAAACCCCTCGAACGAAGCCTTTGACGTATCGTTTCGACTGATACACTGATGCCTGTTGCTTCCATGAATTACTTTTGGGGTATGGGGTGCGACGCACTAGGATTTCTTTTTGCAATTTGGCACGAAAAGCGGTTATGTTCTTAAGAAGTGATCTTCCTACGACTTCTTCTATGCCTATTTTACAGAGATTATAGCACCGCGTAGCGGTTACTATATCCCTCTGTGTCAACCTTTCTTCGATAGCAATTATTCGACCCCTCTTCACATCAGACAATCCAACGTAAGGCGTTTTCAGTTATGATTATAGATTGTCTTGAGTTTTGAAATTCACAGTTTCAACTCTCAGGGACGACAATATCCCGAACATGTGGTGATAATTCAACATTTCTCATCATACTGTCCGGTGTTTTCACAACAAAAAACATTCTTCACGAGTAGTGAAAAATCCATCGTCAAAAACAATCAATAATGTGAAATACCGAGTGATTCCATATAAATTTTGTTGTGTGTATATTCCACACAAGGCAATGTTAATCCATTCAATCGAATTTCTGAATGCACTAAACCAGCCAATTATATCCACAAAATGTGATAAATGAGCCATGTGTTTTCCGATTTTCATTACTTCAGTGAGATTACATTACTTTAGTACTCCAGACTTGAGAAGAATTTATATGAACACATACAGCTATCTTTCAGTATTTCTTGTAGATTTCTTCGCCCCAGAAATAAATTTTCTGCTTATATAATTGATTAAAATTATTTGTTTCTCTGAGAACACTAAATTTTATCATCAATCATTCCATAACATTAATAGTAATGATCGAATTACATCCAATAGTTGAATAGCAATCGTTCTGTGGAATTTTTTGGGGATAGATCATCTTGCATTACCTGTTAATATGTTATGTTTATTGGATGAACATGTGACTGTTTATGCGTATAGATTCGTATATCGTCAATACCTTTCGTGTTATGCCAAGATTTGCGGGGGGATTAACAAATAGGTCAATTAAAATCTTCACCGATAGCCAAGATGTATTGAAAGCATTAGCATCCGATACCTGTACTTCACTTATGGTGCGAGAATATCGCTCTACCCTTGCCAAATTAGGAGAGCAGAGCAGGCTCCATTTAATATGGGTTCCTGGCCACTGGACCATTGGGGAAAATAAGAAGGCAGACTCATTGACCGCTCGAGGAACTAACATAGAGTTCATAGGACCGGAACCTGAGCTCGGAGTTTCCCTGGAAACTGCAAGAATGGAAAACAACCGATCGTTGGACTTGAGGATACGTGAGCACCCACTAAAAAGCCCAGGAAACACCTAAACAAATTAGGATTGGTTGAGGATCCTTCATGTAGGCTATGTGAAGAAGATATAGAATCAATGAAATATGTTATGTGCGTGTGCCCACTTCGGGACAGGGTCAGGATGGAAGAACTTGGATCTTGCAAACTGAAGCTGACTCAACTTATTAAGCTCTCACCCTTGAAACTCGTATCCTTTACGAGAAGGATGGAGCTCGTGGATGCATTATAGGACAGAGTGTGCCACAATAGACCTCTGGGTCGCAGTGGCCGGGCTGCTAGGCAGCCCTCACTCAAAAGATAATATCTATCTATCTATGCTAATATTTGATCCTTTTCGAATATATTTGAACTGTGATTCATATTGGCAGTATTAAAGATAATATATCTGTTCATGCGAACAAATTTATTCATATAAATTCAATCAATATCATCGAAGACTAATCAGTTAGACACACTTCATCCTATTTTGATGGCATAATAGGACGACATTGATTGTTATGAAACTAAATCAATTTTTCAAGCTACACTCTACGTGAATAATAAGAATATATCATTGAGTATCAGACTTCTACCTGAAAGAATCCAGTATACGTTCTTGAAAAGTGCTGCATGTAATCACATTATTTTATTTGTGAGATGTTGAAGATTAAAAACTATGTATCGAAAATATTAAATAAGTTGTGTCTGTTCCCGAAAACTGATTCTACAACCTATTTACTGCTATTTCACACCAGATTTTCCGCAGTATCCACTAGCCGCCGCCGCGGTCCAACTTGAATCATTCTCATTATATGATTATTTGTGGCCAGTCTGTTTCAATCGACATTGATGATATATCATATCACTCAGCAACTTTAAAGTAAATCAGAGGAAATGACTAACTTGCTATAAGTTTTCGTTGAAAGAAAAATGTTGAGTAGATAGAAGTTTGTTCTTCTGCTGAAAAAATTTGATGAATAATTATAAGACATGCGGATCACACTAACGCGAAAATATTTTTATAACACTGACTATACCTTAGCATTCCTAATCAGTATTAATAAATGGCGAAGATCTAATCAGAAGTAATAATATGTTCCATAAAACTCAGTATTTTCATTATAAAAACGAAACAGCTGGATATAACTCTTCATTCATCAGGGTTCTCTAATAAGATGTATGTTGTAGATCAATATCTAAATAACTATGCTTGTTGAATGAGTCTGCTTGATAAGTTTAAATCGGTATTCATTCTTAATGAAGCTTCTTAATATATGATCGCTAGCTCATCTAACTCGGAATACCTTCTAGAAAAATGTGCTCTCTGAGCACATAAAAAAAATGAATGAAGAAGGTTTTCTGTTTGTCATGAGTAACTCGAAATCTGTTAATAACTTAGGAATCATCTCAAGAAATTCTGAAGGGAAACATTATTTCTAATGAAATCAGAGAACTTTTTTTTTATTATTCAACAAAGATCGCATCAACCCAGGGGTTATTAGCGATATGAGGTACAATAGGGTAAGAGAATATTTAAAAATTTTCAATGTTTATAGCTTGTACGTACTTGATGGTATTTTCAAAGTTACAATTCAGTCCGAGTGCTTCTTCAATATTTTCGGAAATCTGATATAGTCTTCTCTCTTCTGAGAATCTAGAGCATATATATATATCTTACGTTACAGTTGTTACACTGGGGCTGCGGCTCTCTACTCATTAAATAACTGTGGGTGAAGATCGTCCAAGTTGCGCAATTTTCATTTGTGATTTTCGATCTAGTGGTAATCTCGACCATGGTTTCACGAATGGTTTCACAGACCGGAGTTTTGAGGTCGTGTTCGACCACTTGAATTGCCATGCAGAAATTCACTAAATTCCTCTAATTTAAAATAATTTTTATAGTAAGGCTCCGTGCAACGTTCCCGACACGAGTACATATTCCGAAGTATGCTTAGCACCTGAAATTGAATTGTAATTCAAAAATTTGTGATTAAAACACAAACGATGAAGTATCTTCAGAAACAAGATCTTCATTGTTTTCATTCTTAACTCTAGCCATCTGAGACCATTAATTTTATATGTTCACTACTTTCTTGAAGAAGGTAAAATTGTAAGTTATCGAGAAGAAGTTTGATGGAAGCTAGTTCCACAGCACACTGGCCCTTTAACAAAAATTATTTCTATATAGAGAACACACGACAGTGCTAGTTGGATCGTCCGTGCATGAGAGTTTTCCGCTAGTTTAGTTTTTCTCTGAAATTGGATTCTTTCCGAGACCGATTATTTCGTTTATATAGAGCGTGCACCATGGAAGTATCTGTGTATATCTCAGAAAACTGAGGTATACGACGTTTATACATAAGGTAATGGATTTTATTTCCATCAATTTTATCCAAATATGATTACAATGCAGTATCGTCCTCTCAATATAGTTTCCATCAGAAACCTAACAGCGCAGGAGATGGTCATTCCACTCATCATAGCATTGCTGGAACGCAAACACTGGCATAGGCTTCAGCTGATTGGTTGCAGGTTTGTGGATATTTTAATATGTTTCTAAATGAGACACCTCGAGGTAATTTTTAAAACTCAGGAACAGCAAAAATTCACAAGCATATATGTCTGGCGAATGGGGAGGCTTATCAGATACAGGAATGTTTTAATTTCTAAAAATCCATCATTGAAATTGAACAGTGACATGTCGCATAGTCGTGTTGCAAGACCCACTTGTTTTTTATGATTGATGGCGCACAAAAGACTTTCTTTCGAAGTCTTCATTCTGACTGTCAGCCGTCGATCTCAACGCTCAAAATCCCGGACAAAACACTTTGATAAGTGTTTGCACTCAGAGGCCATGCGCTACGTGGTTCATCTTCAACCGATTCTCTTACTTCTGGAAATACCTTACACAAACAAAAACCGGTCGAAACACTTTTACCGTAGATCTGCCGGTGTTTTCAAATATTTCTGTTGCACTGCGTTCAAGTTTGAACTAGGACTTAATAACACACCGTTGCTCGAAATTGATGTCACTTTGTTTGTTTGTTTGTTATTCCTTTAACGTGCTCTATTTCCGCCTTTCGGCCAATGACACGCCGGGGAATTCTGTCACCTCACTAACCCGGAAATTTTGCCGAACCCCTCTCGTGTCGAGGGAAGGGATGTTCAATGTCCAACACATCTCAGTTAGACAGGACAGACGGCTTCACATCTCCTCCGAAAGATGGACACTCAAGCGATTCCCAGAATCCGAAAAATCGCACCGACTTTGTTGGGATTGAACCCAGGTAACTTTGCGCACGAGACGAGCATCATATCCCATACGCCACCGAGCCGGCTTTGATGTCACTTATTTTCAGAGTACACACAAAACTAACGTTACGAACAAAAAAATTACTGTAGCTTCGTTTAAACGTTTACTGATGGCGTATCACATGTGCACCTGACACTGCTCGAAGCTTCTTGTCTCAGGCGTTGTCAGATCGGTAGCGACGTTGCCAGTCGCATTATTCTTCTCACAAACGTGGTAGTATTTTCATAAGAATAATCATAAAAATGATTAGGGTATTTCTTGAATGACTCGCTACTGTATCATAACTTTTACCACAGATATCTTAGTGTCACACTCCGTATAAATTTTCTAATCATATATTGACAAACTGGGTCAAATTGTGAGAACAACAGCTAGTATTATCTTACCGAAACTAGCTGGGTCAATTTGGGTTGCCGATGTTCACAGTAATCGAACAATTATTCTTGCTCTTATCATTTTAACAGCGTATTGTCTAGTTGAATAATTCTCACTTGAATTGATCAAAATTGAATTATGTCATGGGAATTTGAAGTAATATTATTGGTCCAACCCAATTTCCTGGCTGCAGATCCTGTGTAATATAATTACACATCCGCCGACAATCAGCATTGAAAAAAGACGAGACAAGTGCTTTTCTCTTTCGGAACTTTTTTCAGTTACACAGTAACTCCTAAGTTCACCTTTACTGAAAACGAAATCTTGAAAACCGAATTAATCACTTGGTTTTCTGCGTAGTCCTTTCGATGCGTAGGCTTTTGGATGAATTAATAGAATTAAAATGTTGTTTCTAAGCTTAAGTTCCTTATATATGATCCTACTCTGAAGGTTCCTAGTTTTGGTCCCAGTAGAAAGTGTTGGTTTATCTTTAATTATTAAAGAAAGATCCATGGGTGTTTCACGCGTTTCAAGTGGAGAACTGGAGGTATTCTGAATTGCGAGTGTGGCGAGGCTGAGCAACTTATAAGTCATTTGGCCTTGGCCTGTCTCATATCTCGATATCCTGATGGTTTTCATCACATGAGGTAACAGATTCTTCTTGTTGTCAGCTTGTTTCAATTGAAACATTCAATTCAATTCAGCATTTCAATTATATCATATTTTCATTTTCTCATCAGCACATATCCATCTAAGAAAGTTCTGGTTGAATTCAAAAATTAAATGATACTTCTATTCAGATTTTTTCATCAAACACACTTACAGGCTTGTTGTTACCATGTACGAGCGACGAAAAAGAAAGGGTTTTCTGTAGGTTTCTCCTTCCTATTCTGTTGAATTATATTATAGTTTCCAATGGTTATCTACTCTACTTATTGCGCTCTTTTTTCGATTTTGTTTTCACTCACATAAAAATTCAATAAAAAAGATAGTTCATTTTCAATGTAATTCTCCCCACTTCCATTCGATTAAATAAATAAATAACTGTGAGTTTTCATTGAACACACGAAAAACTGATGAAACAGACTCATAGGGATCGTTTTCAAATAAAACTTTGGAAATATAATGTTCGTTCTTGATAAGGCAATCCAAACTGTACAGAACATTAATAATCACTGTAACAGTGGAATGACCCCTATCCTAAATTAGTTGTATCAAATAACATGAGCTCACTACAGACCCGGGATGAATGTAGGGTGTCTGTAAATAGGCATCGATTAACCATTCGTTACGTAAAACCTTTTTCAGGTCTCTTCAGAGAGGACGTCGGAATCATCTGAATATTCCACTGTGTTATATTTATTTCGTTTCATCATGTGTACTACTACTACCGCAATGAAATATGTTCTTCATTCTGTTTCAATTTCGTTTTCATGCATTATTGTTCTGACCTCTATGCCCTAAATATGAAAACCACATATTTGTTTCATAGATTTCTCATACAATGGTAATTGTTTCATCCGAGTACAAAACATTCATTCTAATAGAACAAGAATTAAACTGATGGATTATGCCTTTTCCGCAATTAAAATCACTTCTAGAACTCCATTTTATCCAGCAAAAATCATAAAGCTTGAATGTAATTTTATGTTGCAGGATGTTCTCTCCTGGGAGTAGTCAATTATGTAAAATTACATTTTACCAGGATAACTTTCACTCTATTTTCTATCTCCCCCAATTCCCAGTTATCTGTAGGAGTTTGTACTAGTGAAATGGCGTGGTTCGACCCTGATGCAGAGTTTACATTTTGCATAATCCCATTGGGATGACTGCCTCCAGTTAAATGAAGAGATACGCTATTTATGTCTTGGCAAGAATATGTTGCCGTTGTGCCAGCAGCGCTCTAGAAATTATGGATACAGATATAATTACTTACCGTAAAATTGTGCCCACAAAAATAGTAGCACGGTTGAATGAGTTTGGGTTTCTAGAATATTCCTGTTGAAAAACAAGGAGAACAACCCAAATTTTCTATACGGGGATTATATTAATGGACTTTTCTCCAAATTAATGGTTCAAATTATTCTTGAATCTACATACATGTATTTTTCAACAATATTGGAAGTTGGCAAATTATCATCAAACATCTTGTTCGCCTGAGTTTGCTAGAAACAGAAACATAGACAGGAATACTTAAGATCCTACAGATTCTTAGACAGGAATACTTAAGATCCTACAGATTCTTTACTTCTAAACCTTCACAAAATGTATCCTACAGAAATATGCCAATACATTCAAATTATTATTAACTTGATTTCAATAGCATTCACGCGGAAACCATTAGGATGCAGAATAAAAGAACTTGTTGATATCATTTGGTAGATAGTGGTTAAATGTTGAATGAACATAAAAAGAAGTAAAAATAGCAAACCTATAATTTTAATGAAGTTACAGATTCAATTCTCGAAATTGAACTGTGTACCTGTAGAGTGTTGAAGACAACCAGGAATGAAGATGGATTTCATCACTCCCTTGATGAATACTTGAAAATATAAGATATGGATGTAGCCGATACTATTCGATATTGATGCAAGAGTTAAACATAAATTGAATATTTAACCATGATTTTCCAACCAAAATTTGAATTAAGTTGATAGATCGCAATTGCCGCTGTTTCCAACTCTTGTGCGTCGTCGAATAATATGAAAACCAAATACAAAATGACATAAAATATATATGAATAGGTCATTATTTGTATACGGAAATTATTAAATATTAGATATTCCGTTATCAACTATCGGAAGAGAGTTATCGTATATCAGTTCATATAATTCATGAACTGCTGATTTATTTAAATTTTTGTAAGTGTTATGTATTAAATAAGAGCGATGACAATTTATATTGAGATCTGAATGCAATTTTAGATTTCAATAAGAGAAAGACATTTTCATTCTTTTGTCTAAGATATGTTGAAGGAATTAATTTTTCCGATTTCCAGGTACTTATGGTTGGACATATTTCGCTAATAGTTATTTGTTATCGTTTTCGTTTCACATTTCAGTCAAGTGAGCCACGATGAAAATCGTTGACATAAGCTATAGATTTTATGGTTGCAAATTCACTTTTGAAATTTTCTAAAGATGGAGCTGACGAAAATCCTATGTGGATAATTGAATTATAAGCTACAATTTCATGCAAATTTGGTTGGTTGGGGATACATATGTTTGCACCAGGAGATGTTCTAGAGATTTGAGATAGGATTAAGAGAATAAAAGATGCGGAATAAAATTTAGTACTAGGTATATATATATATATATATATATATATATATATATATATATATATATATATATATATATATATATATATATATATATATATATATATATATATATATATATATATATATATATATATATATATATATATTATACATTTATACATTTCTTCTTCAACTGTAGCGTATCTCGTAGTTCCTTGAATTTTGGTGAGGGTCGAATTTCTATCCTTTTTCCTCTTCATTTCGCTTGTTTTCCATCTCCTGCGGTTCTACTGGTTGGTTATCCTCCTTCTTTTATGTTGTGGAGTAGCGTATCTATGTTGCGTGTTGTATGTTTTTCTATCTCGATGGCTTTTCTGATTTTCCTTTTTCGTAGTTGTTTTATGTTGGCTACCTGTTTTGCAGTAGTCGAGTTTGTGACCAGTTGAGCTCGAGTGTTGAAAGATTGCTGATTTGTCGTTTTTTTCTGAATTCTTATGTTCTTGTATCCGGACTTGTATTCTAGTGTTTGTTTCCCTTATGTAGACGCGGTCACAGGCCGTGCACGGAATTTTGAAGACACCTTGGTTTTCGAGGGGTGTTTGGTCTTTTGGTGTTCTCAGATTGTTGTGGATGGTATTGTGCGGTTTGTAGATAGGCTTGATAATGTGTTCCTGAAGAATTTTTCCTATCTTATCGGTTCCTTCTTTGTTTTATGGTAGGATGGCAAGGCTTATCGGTTTGTTTTATTCGTCGGTTTCGTCGTTGTGGCGTTTTTTGTTTTTGATGGCCATTCGTATTGCTCTCCTGTCATGTCCGTTTTTCTGGAGAATGTCCGTTAGTCGTTCTAATTCTCCGTGGATGTTTGAGCGTCTTAATCACTAAGTTCAATAGTGCGGGATGATGATGCGAATTTCCGTTCAAATATCGGTTGGTATGTGTCTGTTTTCTGTAGACATCGAAGATTAAATTGCCATCCAAGTGTTTTTGTATCATAACGTTCAGAAAGGGGAGTTGATTATTGGATTCCACTTCGATATGAATTTAACAACATTTAAGAACTAAGAATTTAGAAATAACCCTGGCTAAGATTCTGTATATCATTTCTGAAACTGACAGACTAGCATGCTTTTATTTGTAACATTTCATTAAACAATCTCCTTTGCATATATGGTTGTTTTCAAACAACTTGAAGATTGTCAAAATCAAATCTTTTTCTATAGCTCGATGTCCTTTAATATATATCTTTCCTGAATAAACGACTTTAACTGTATCAATATCTTCAGTAATATAATTTGAAACAACTGAACGTATTGAAGAGCATGAACGTTCAATTATGAAATCTTCAAGTTGTTTCTAAACAACCATAGTTGCAAAGGAGATTGTTTCATGGAAATAAAGGCATGCCAGTCTGTCAGTTTCAGAAATGCTAAACAGAATTTTAGCCAGGGTTATTTCTACATTATTTCAAAAATGAATAATAAATCTGGAAAGTGATAAACGTGATTGTTAGATGCATATCAGATTCCGCAATGACGTCGTAATCGGTGAGGGTGCATACTGTATATATATATATATATATATATATATATATATATATATATATATATATATATATATATATATATATATATATATATATATATATATATATATAGAACGGTACAAAACGAGCCAAATAATTCCGTTGAAATGGTGCTCTGGGCCTCTGTTTCGAGATAAAACCCCTCGTCGGTAAATATTTGATGAGACAAATATCTCCGCGACAAACTTCGCGAGTAGTCTACACAAAAAGAATTATTCAAAAATTCCTCAGATCAATAAATAATCCTTCCTGACAAGAGATAGTTCCCGAATCTGCCTGCCATGCACGCATATTTCAAGAGCCACAATAGCGCAACTAAGCATGATGCCGAGAAATGAAGCGCCAGGCTGTAGTTTCGCCCTTATTAGGAGCTCATCAGTGTCGCATATCGCTTCTCAGCATGCTACAAAGCTACATTGGGTACCCCATCAATTCCAAAAAGGACGCACCTCGTACATACGTATGAGAGTCGCCCTCTATGTACCGAGACGGCGAACCCGCTACCGGACTTCGAGAAAGATTCGAACAATAACAATGTGAGATCGTTAGAAATTCCAACACATGGAAACATATTTCGCCAGTCCATGAATCACATCAACGGTACAAACCGAGCGAAGAAATCCCGTTGAAATGATGCTCTGGGCCTCTGTTTCCGAGATGAAACGTCTCGTCGGTAAATATTTGATGAGACAAATATCTCCGCGACAAACTTCGCGAGGACTCTACCTTTGTAAACTTGAGACAAAAAGTATTATTCAAAAATCCGTAGATCAATGAATAATCCTTCCTGACAAGACTAGTTCCCAAATCTGCCTGCTATGCTCGCAGCCGCCAAGAGCTACAATAGTGCAACTAAGCAGGATGCCCAGAAATGAAGCGGATGGCTGCAGTTTTGCCCGTATTAGGAGCTCATCAGTGACGCATATCGCTTCTCAGCATCCTATCAAACTAAATCGGGGTACCCTATCGTTTCCAGAAAGGACGCATCCCGTACATACGTACGAGAGTTACCCTCAATGTACCGAGACGGCGAACCCGCTACCCGACTTCGAGAAAGATACGAACAATCACAAACAGATGTGAGATCGTTAGAAATTCCAACACATGGAAACATATTTCGCCAGTCCATGAATCACATCAACGGTACAAAACGGGCGAAGTAATCCCGTTGCAATGATGCTCTGGGCCTCCGTTTCCGAGATAAAACCTCTCGTCGGTAAATATTTAATGAGACAAATATCTCCGCGACAAACTTCGCGAGGAGTCTACATATGTAATTTCGAGAAAAAAGAATTATTCTTGGATGCTGGGAAGCGATATGCGAAACTACAGTCTGCCGCTTCGTTTCTTGGCATCCTACTTAGTTGCTCTGTTGTGGCTCTTTGGGGCTGCGTGGATGGCGGTTTTCACATTCACTTTTGATATGCACAAAAATCTCATGAGACGAAGCTCTATTGTAGGTGATGCTCATTCAGCATAAGTTTAAGATATGAGGATTAGGCTCTCAATTTAAGATGACTCCATAAGAGAGAAAGCCATGGAATTCGAATAAGTTGAACTGGATAGCAGCAACACCACATTTTAGGAAATTCATTCCGGTAGACTATGTGAACTTAATTGTCCTAGATCTATTCTATATTTCAAATTGAAGGATACTGAGGATGAGAGGTTTGATTTCACATTGTCCAAATTAAACTTTTTGAATAATAATAAAATGGACCTATCTTAGCCTCGTCCACTTGAATTACTTACGCTAAGTAAGAGGGAAAGGGAGTCAAATTTTCTTGTTTTACCTTAGTGAAACACAGTTTAGGAAAAAATCTTGGAATGAACAGTGTTATTGCTTCTCTGTGACATATCTTGAAATACATAAATAAATTCTTTTTGAACATGAGCTGCATGCTTTAGACATATGGAAACATATTTATTAGGTGATTCTATCCTAGGCTTTTGATTGGTATAACATAGTCGTGTGAATTTTGCTGCACGTCTCTCTTAATATATTTCTTAAGCATTTCAGGGGAAATCTGAACCTGGATCCAAAGCAAACATTGATAGTTCAACTGAAAACTGAGAGTACATTTTCTAGTTTATAAATATAATCAGAGAATGTTTTGCTGAATCTGTATAAGACTCGTTGTAGTCTTGCAACTACTGAAAAATGAATAAGGTGCACCTCCCTTGAGGTAGGAAGCCATTCGAAATATGGATGACATGATATGACAATGGAAATAATCACTTAGACAAACTGCTTCACAGGACATTGTTGTCTTTTCAGCTTCAGCTTAAGGCTGCATTCAATATATTTATAACCTCAGTAAGGATTATTGTGGCTCAAACAGCATAGGCACCATGAACCTATTATCCAAGGAATTATGATTCAGCACGTCGACAACGACCTGCTCACAATACTGTTTTTGAAGAAATATCAACCCTACTGGATCGAATCGATTGTCGACGCCGGATGTTCAAGACTGTAGTCAGCATACACACAACTCTATTAGGGGTCATTGGGAATTGATTAGCCACCGGTCCGAATTGTTATTTTCTCTATCTTCAAAAAGCACAAAATCATATTCACCATAGATTTCCTATTATTGCACTAAGAGAGTTGAAGTAGCTATTTTTTAATATACATTTTTGGTTGAATGAATGGAATCAGATATTTTGTTAGAAAGTCTGCTTCTTGTGAGTAATTTTGATTATCAGGTCCAGATTAGTATGAAAAAGTGATAATATTTTCATAAATATGTTTCAGCTCAAAGAGATTCGGAATTGCTTTGAATTTTATTCAGAATGAGTTACAGCTGAGATATAGAGTGGTATTGTAAGCATCAGTGTCTAAGTAAAATGCAGTATATTTCGTGTGTTCTGGACCTGTCAATATTGATCTATGATATCGAGTTATCTGGTTTAAAAAGCTCATTGAACCCTTCCAGCTGAACGAGAGCTTTCTATCAGCATTACACAGAACCTCAGACAAATCGGTGAACATCACTGAATGCATCTTGTACATTAATCGATCACATAGCAGATAATCTTTCAGATTTGGAACCAATTGACTATGAGAGAATCTATTAGTTTATCCAGCTTCAGGACACTGAGTAGCTCAAACAGAGGCTTTAGCTTCATAGCGGCAGATGAGAGAATTGAGATGCTGAACTCTTGAACCTCAAACAACTCAGTCAAATTACTAACTGTCTAGAGCACATATGACGTTTATAACACACAACAAAGTATTCGACCAAATTTGTGGTTTTTTGACGAAATGTGTTCAGAGTCGATTTCGAGAAGAAAAAAAAAGAGAATTGCATTTCATTATTATAAAACACTAAGAGCATGAAGAATTTCAAATAGCTAGTTTACTTTCAATTCCGTGTAAATTTCAGTAATTTGATGCCTTATTACGAAACCAACTCACATTCGTTGTTATTCTCATAACTGCTTATTCTCTAAATAATTACTAGCACGTTATTATAGGGAATAATCCCTGGAAACTGATACCTCGAAACACGTCCCCTTTGGACGTCATACTGCTTGAACTACGTTGTTAATCCTCTCATAATGCAGAGAATACTTATTTGTCAACCGGCGATTCCTTTGACATTGATTACAAAAGGTGAGGTTATCGTATATGTGAAACTTGGCAACATGTCTAAACATTCTGTCGAGATTTTCTAGGTTCATTATATTATAAACGAATAAGTAGACGACTCAGTAGAATTCTGTAGTATGTAATTTCGTTGTCCATTTATTTTCTTTGAAGAAAGCATTTTTATTGCACTGAATTATATAAGCAGTTATTCGCACAAAGCTTTAATTCTAAAGATTTCAGGTTTTCGGTTGCGGATTTTCGCACAAGAGAGAAAATATATATACGTATAAAATGTTTATCCTTCAAGTCAGTGAAATCAAGAATTTACATTCATTATGACAATAATGAATTGAAGTTCCAGTTAATATACAATTATAAGTTACGTAAAAGAGAAACTCTGGAAATTGTTTACTCATACGTACTTTGCCAAAGAAACAAACTAAGCATGTTTGGGACAAGCTTCCGCTGTAGGTTATCTGGGAAACAATCATTTTCTAAACCCATTTCGAATCAAGTCATCAAGAAGGCATCCCAAGTTCCAACTGAAGGGTAGTTTCATACAGAGTTTATTTTAGTTCATTCTTCATCTAATGTGGAGCTCTGGAAGTGGTTCAAATAAATTCTTTGAAATTGCAGATAGGCTGATTTTTGGTCGAACGATCGATTTCTCTATTGATTTCCAAATGAAATAAGCTTTCCAAAATGAAGGACCTTGGTCCCTCTTAATACTGAGTACTATAAAAGAGAGCTCCATCGGCAAGCACCATCGATATGGCATCGTTTATTTAAAATCAATCTAGAAAAGAGAAAATATAAAAGTTTTCAGAAAATAAAATGAACAAAAAATTGCCGTTTTATCTTCACTCAAAACCTTTCTCCCAAAGCTACCAGTACTATCCACATGATTCATTTTCAAATACAATAACCAATTATATTTAGTCTATTCCGTCTTCATGATTACATACTATATACAGAAAAAAATAAATTCAATAAAAAGTAAAAAAATTTCGAGCTCAAATTTGAGATAACATAATAAATGTCAGAACCAAAATTTTCCAGATCCACAGAATACAAATACGAAAGAAATTCAAGCGGATAGATTGAAATAAGAATCGAAGAGCTCTACGAATTGAATTTTGAGAAAAGGAAACCTGGAAGTAGCGTGTAAAGATGAGCTTCATCCCAATTCCAGCCACTGGATCTACAACCTTTTACTTGCAATAAACGTTTCTCAACCGAATAGTATCAAGAAAATAAAAATTTGTTCAGACTCTGACACAACAAAGTACCTTCTATACAATAATTTTCAGTACTTTTTAAATAAAACACATAATATTTATTCTTCATTGAAATTTATTTTATCTCCTTTAAAATAGCCACCATTAGAAGCAATGCACATATGCCAACGTTGTTTTCACCCTTGAACGCCCTCGCAAATGCCTCTTTTGAAATGGCCTTCAGCTCTCGCAGCGAATCTATTTGGATATTTTCTATGGTGTCAAAAAAATTCCACGAAGTCGAAATCTGAGCCGAGGGAACAGGAAAAAGTCACACGGTGCAAAATCGGTAGAATACGGTGCTTGTGGATCAATAGTGTTGCAATTTTTGGCCAAAAGCTCGCGTACAAGCATTGAAGTGTGCACAGGCGCGTTGTCAAGATGCAAAAGGCAATTTTTGTTCTTCCACAAATGTGGCCTTTCTACGTATAGCTTCATGTGAACAACGCATAACGCCTAAATAAGATTGTTTGTTGATTGTTTGGCCGTTAATTTGGAAAGAAAAGACAATATTTGTCACTCCTCAGTTATTTTCTTACATATGTTGATGACATTAGTTTTTCGGATTTGTTGGTGGTTGGCTATATTTAATTAAGAGCTATATTTATCTCATTTTGTTTCATTATTTCGTCCTTTAAATTACGATTAAAGCAGTTGTTGTAAGCTATAGTTATAAAGGTTATAATTTCTTTTCAGGATTTCCTAAACATAACGCTAAGGAACGTGCTTTGTGGATGATTCAATAGTATACCAAAATCTTTTGTGAATGTGGTTGGTTGTAATCTTCGAGAACCCGACCTTTACAGATCTTAACTATATCCGATTGGATTCTGTATACGAACTCAAGCAAATAATCAAATTGTCTTGGCTTACTGGTTAAACGAATAAATAAATATGACTGATACAAAATGTCTCTTAACCTGCAAGTCAGAATAAACCATTTTCTCTGCTTCACATAAATATATCAATTAGAGAGAGGTTTGCTGCTGATCCTATCATAGGACCAATAGTTTTTTCTTATATTATCTCATTAAATTTCTGGAAATTCAGCTGTATGCATACTTCAAGAATAATCATGCATTCGCAAGGCATAAGAGGCATCATTTGTTGATGCTCCATACTGAAAATTTCATTCGTGTTTCAATAATTATTAACTCTATGTAATAACACCTAAATGAAAATAAATAAATCTATTTAGAATTCAACTAAGATGATATATTAGCACAACGCGTTTCGACACTCTGCGTCTTTCTCAAGTGCAAGGTTACATACTACTGATATTCTATACAACAAATTTCTGGGAATAATTTGAGTAGAGGTTACTGATTTATATCTAGCTGGTCATTAAGTATATTCTTGGAATTTTTATATCTGTTAATTTTGGGAACTTATTCCAATTATTCAAATCACCTTTTAGATTGCAACCACTCTTTTAATCCGGATTTCCAAGTTTTACATACAGAGAGTAGAGACCAGAAATTGTATTACCTTGAAGCCCTCGAAATTAAGAGATATAAAAATTCCAAGAATATACTTAATAACCAACTAGATATAAATCAGTCATCCCTACTCAACGTATTCCCAGAAATACATGTTAGCCCTTGAATGGATTTCCCTAAGCTGGTTTTTATTGCTATTTGTAGTGTATTTGTAGTATAGAATATCAGTAATATTTAACCTTGCACTTGAGAAAGACACAGAGTGTTGAAACGCGTTGTGCTGATAAATTATCCTAGAAGAATTCCAAATCGTTTTATTTATTTTTAATTGATATGAAATTCTATCAAGTAAAAGCCTCTATAATTCAAAAGTAACACCTAAATCCATACAGTTTATCGATAGTTACTATATTAGAATATTTTTATATGTTTAGTGATAATTGTTAATTCAAAGAGATTGGTATATTGACAATAAATTTAACAACTGTGATAACAATGGATTATAACATTCATAAGTAATACCATTGTGACCACCACGGTATTAATTGTTGGAACGGTTACTAAAAATGGAAAGTTCATTTTGTTCAATTCGTCATAATCTCAATATCGAATTGGTTGTTGGAGAGCAGCAAAATCAATAGAATACGAATCGAATACTATTGTGATCATGGCCTTTGAGAACGAAAGAGAGAAATAAGAACATCCTCAAAACATTGAGAGATATACGTGGATAATGGAAAACTGGTATTCACAGCTAAGCTTAAAGGAAATACAACAAGAATATTCAACAGGAAAGTTGAGATCTTCAGTTTCTGAAACTTTCTCATCTGTAGTAGCATAAATAATTAATATGAAATTAGTATCAAAAGCCATATTGCCAAATTCCTGACAAGTAATATTTAACAATCTCTTAATGGTTTGCGGTTACCATGATTGCTGAAATTCACAATTCAGTTAGTTATAATAGTGCGAAATAACTTGGCAATCAGACTACAACATAAATTAACTTTCAAAATGTGATGATTAGAAGTCAATTGGCTATTTCAAATTATATATCCTTATTCTGATTTTGCTGTCGTGTGATTGTCAACCCATTGCAATTTATAGAAGAACAATTATGTCCTATACTTAAACAGTCTCTTTGAATATTGGATGATAATTAGTTAGATGACAATTCATGACAAAGTTGTTGAACAGCCGCTTCCATAAATACGAACATAAATTAACTAGGTTTAAGATGAAATCTCATAACTTTTTGCGACAAAATAACTGAGTTGCAAGACTCAACATTCATTTATAATTGGTTTTTGTCATATTATTTACTCAATTCTTTCGAATAGCTGGTATTTTCATTGTTTTCCTAGAAAACAATTTTGAAGGTTTGACTATTTCCCGATTGATACCTCATGCGATGCTGAGGAAAGGATATTGAAAGATTTATTGATGTAAGGTATTCAATACTTTTACCAACTTTATGATAAGTAGGAATAGTAAATATTACTGGAGATCGAATCTCATATTAAATGAGAAAACCTCTTATATATAAAACTTGTGACTACCGCTATAATTTTAAGTGACCATGGAATCCAAACCATTCATAAAACATTAAAATTCTCTAAAGATAGTTCTGAATTACATGGCCCCAAAGATAATATGTTCAATATTACATGCTCCAGATCTGCGAAATTACTAGAAAACTTTTTTCTAGTAAAAAATTCCAGTAATCTGAAATATATAACATTCGATATATATCGAGACTATGTTTAACGTTTATAATTTGTTGGTTCATTGTTCAATTGACTTCAAGAAGTTCGTAATCGATTGAGAGGGGAAATCACATTGGGAAAAACGCGATGCAATTCAAAAAACAACTGTAAAAACCTGTATAAGAACCAAAAAACGTGACTTTTTGTCTGCATTAATTTGAGTTTATTATAACTTCCAATCACTTTTCGACACCGAAGTATATTACTCTGCAAATGATGACAATAGCGACTACGGTGTAGCAGTCATGGTAACAAAAGGAATAGCAAAAAGTGTTAAGAGTTTCAGTCCAGTTTCAAATCGAATATGCATGCTTCAATTAAAATGTTATCCTGCAGATATTAATATAATACAGGTGTACGCCCCAAGAAGAGATCGATAATTTTTATGAAGAACTTGACAACGTACTAAAAAGCACTCGAAAACACCATGCAACATTAATACTGGGGGATTTTAATGCTAAGATAGGGAAAGGACGAGTAGAGAATATTGTAGGAGATTTCGGTCTTGGTCAAAGAAACGACAGGGGCGAGAGATTAATTCAGTTTTGCCAAGAAAACGAGATGGTTGTTAGTAATACGTGGTATAGACTTCCGGATAGGAGATTATACACATGGACATTACCTCAACACACAAATGAACATATTGTAAGAAATCAAATAGATTTCATCCTGATAGATTACCGGCATAGAAATAATATTCTCTCTGCAAAAACCTACCCAGGGGCAAATATTAAGTCAGATCACAACCCTGTAGTTGTCGTAATAAAACTAAGAATGAAAAAGACACTCCAACCAAGTGTAAGACCAAGAATCGACCCCAAAGTGCTCAAAGATCCCATTACAGCCGATATAATATCTCAAGAACTGTCGAGTAAAACAGATCAAATCGAAATATCTGGTAATGTAGAAATTTCTTGGCAAAATTTCAAACAGGCTATTATATCGACAGAACGAAGCCTTATCAAACATCAAACAAGGAAACCCAAGAAAGAATTGATGACACCAGAGATTTTGGACCTTATGGACGAAAGGAGAAAACACAAAAACACAGATAAATACAAAAATATAGATAGAGAGATTGAACGAAGAATTAAACAAGCCAAAGAGAAATGGTTTTCTGAGAAATGCCAAGAAATAGAACAACTGCAAGAACGTCATGACGACTTTCAACTCCATAAGAAGATTGAAGAGATCACTGGCATCATTAGAAGGAGCCCTACCAACTTGCTCGTAGACGACAATGGAAAGATTCTAACAACTCGAGAAGAAAAACAGGACGCTTGGAAATTATACATAGAAGAACTGTTTTTAAGTACGAGAACAGATAACTATGAAAATGATAATTATGTAGAAGAAGGTCCCGAAATTTTGAGAGCAGAAGTAGAAAAAGCCGTGAGACTATGCGCGGAGGAAAATCTCAAGGTCCAGATAACATTAGAGCCGAATTTTTAAGACTGATGAATGATGAAGCTATTAAAATGCTTACCAGCCTGTTCTACATCATTTACAACTCTGGCAAGATACCCAAAGATTGGGAAAAATCAGTTTTTGTACGCATACCCAAAAAAGCCAATGCAAACAAATGCTGTTAACATAGAACAATCAGTTTAATGAGCCACGTCTTGAAAATATTTTTGAGAATAATATATGAGCGTATCAAATCGAAGTGCGAGAATTACGTAGGCGAGACTCAATTTGGTTTCCGAGCGGGTTTGGGGACTAGAGAGCCTCTTGTTGGTTTGACTGTTCTGGCCGAAAAATGTTTAGATATGAGACAAGATCTGTATGTCTGTTTTATTGACTTTCAAAAAGCTTTCGACCGAGTGGAGCACACATATTTAATGGATATACTGTATCAGATAGGTCTTGATAAAAAGGACATAAATATAATAAAGACCCTTTATTGGCAACAAACAGCATGTGTTAGATTCGGCAACGACTATACAGAAGATATTGAAATAAGAAGGGGAGTACGCCAAGGTTGCATATTATCGCCTCTGTTCTTCAATCTGTATTCAGAAAAAATAATGCAAGAAGCTTTATCGAATAGAACCGAAGGTCTGAAAATCAACGGTATGATATTAAACAACTTAAGATATGCAGACGATTCTGTAATTTTGGCACGAAAAGAAGAATTATTACAAGCTCTCTTAAACGCTTTGGGGCAGAGCTCTCGTCAAATGGGACTTGACTTGAACGCTCAAAAGACTAAAGTCATGGTGATCAGCAGAGACAAAAAAAAACATACACATAAACTATAACAACACTAGAATTGAACAAGTGAATCGAACAAAATATCTAGGAAGAATAACAAATGATCACGTGGATACAGACATAGAATTTAAGTCTCGAATAGAACAGGCCCGCCAAGCTTTAATAAAAATGAAGGGAGCGATCTGCAACAACTTCTTGAATTTGCCATTGCGTGTTCTTCTTGTTAAGTGTTATGTATGGTCTACACTGCTCTACGGATGTGAGTCATGGTCACTCAAAACAAATACCATGAAACGACTTAGAGCATTTGAAATGTTATCATATCGTCGCCTACTAAAAATACCATGGACCGACAGAGTAACCAGCGAAGAGGTTTTAAGGAAATTGAATAGGACACCAGAAATAGAGAACATAATTAAAAGGCGGAAATTGACATACTTTGGACACAACGAAAGACATGACAAATACAATATCTTGCAATTTGTAATAGAGGGAAAAATAGAGGGCAAACGGGCTAGAGGACGTAGAAGAACTTCATGGATGAGCAACCTGCGTAATTGGACTGGACTTAATAGAGAAGAACTAATACATACTGCCAGAGATAGATGGAGATATGCCATGTTATTAGCCAACCTCAGAATCTGAGAAAGCACCAAGAGAGAGAGATATCTTCCAGATATAATAATTTTCGTCTAGAAAGCATTAATTTGAAACCGGGCGTTAGTTTTCCTATTTGAAGCGACTGCCTTTAGAGATTAATAATGCCCAGAATTAGTCAATCTTGTTGTTGGATGATCTAAACATTTATTGTTGTACGATATATACTATACTGGCTAGTATCTTCTGGTGATTACAAATAATGTTCTGTTTTTTCTTCTGACAGAGCCTACAGGGAAAGGTATATTTCGTTTTCAAGCCTGGGAAATGTGCTTAGCTGAACAATTTAGACATTTTTAAGTCATTTAACTTTTAAAGTCTATGAAAGAAGAAAGTAGAGCTTCTAAAATAAAAACCTCTTATAAAATAATCTGTAATAACTACAGAGATTACGTGATCCATTATAAATTTTGAATCCCTTAGTTCAGATTGGAATACATAGGGCTGCATCGAAAAATTTCCATGCAGTAGTTCTTGAAAATAATATACCCTAGAATAATATGAAAATTTTGGTTATTACCGGTGATTTTGAAATTCCAACCTCTCCTCCACTCCGTTCGGATATTAATTTGAAAGTTTTCAACCCCTCCTTCCCGATTGGGAGTTAAGGGTCGTATCAATATATATATATATATATATATATATATATATATATATATATATATATATATATATATATATATATATATATATATATATATATATATTTCGTACTCTTGTTAGTATAGTGGTTTTACAGGTGAGATAGGTGTGATGAAGTAACATTGCTTCTAGTTGTATTGTTTTGAATTCATTAGTATTTTGACAGAGCAACATCCCATAACGAGATTTCTTCAAACAATATATATTTGAAATTAGGAATGACAATTATTTTCAATATAAAAATTAGTATAACTCTTCTTTGACCCAAGAAGCGATTTTGATTTTGTCGCCTTATATCAAACACAGTTACGAATCAATGGAGAAGAAACTATATATATCGTACTAGAAAAGGTTTGTTCATATAATGTATTGAAAACTTTTAATTTTTGAAGTATATCTGATGTTTTCAAATTGCATATATCAGTTTGTTCCTAAATTTGATTTGCAACAAAAATTGATAAAATGGTTTGTATTATTAAAGATTTAGGCGGAAATTGAGTTTCTTTCGAATTTTCTGAATATATCTTTTGGGAACCTAAACAATGAAATAAAGGAATGCTCAATTAAGTATGTCATCCATAATGTATACTGTAAGTATCTTGAATCTTTTATTGGGAAAAGTTTTCCGTTATCATGATGATAATATAGAAAATAATAAGAAATTATGACCTTTGTGCCGTTTGTTATGATTGACAATATATAGATAAAGTACACTTATTGCAGTTTAATCGAATTTATTTTACATTCGTTTTCGATAACCCTGATTTTTTCTTGATATATTCTACAGATCTATAACCATAACCAACGCAGCTTGTATTCAACATTCAAAGGAGAACTGGATATTTCAACTTGCTATGGATGACTGTTCGCATAAAATTTTTTGATTTAATTCATAATGTATCCAACGTGTTCTCCTGAAATTAAATAAGGAGAATTTCTTGTTTTTCGAATGTTTGACGAAGATGTATTAGTATTTATCCAATCAAATCGACAGTCATAATCTTCAATGTAGTATTAGCAACATAAGGTACATAGAGTGTTTCCTACAAGTATCCTTGAAATAAATAGGGTGTTTCCTTACTATGATTTGAACTTTCTTGGACTGATTTGATTGGTCATTTTCAAGAAAAAACATCCAATGAAGATGTGTATGGAGTTGCTGCATTTCTGAAACATAGTACAAGGAAATGCGGTATTTTGATGATATCGAGATTATTATTTGGCCGAATTGTTTAAAATTCTGTAAGGTTTTTTTCCTTAAAAAATGGTCCTAGTTTATCACAAACTGTATCGAAAGTCGTCTATGCAATATTAAGTTCATTCAAATTTTCTTAAATCATATCTACCAAACCAGTTTTGGTACCTCTCATTTTCCTTGCACCGAAAATATAACATTTTTTAATTATTCTCATTTAAAATTGTATTTGTTGAAAACATCAAATAGTTTCAATCATATACATTCACCTCTTTTACTACCATCGAGAAATTTCAATGCACAAGTTTTTCTGTTACACAACATTATTTTTTCAATTCACGAATGAAAATCAACAATCGAGTGATGCTAGTTTAGTTTTCATTAAACACAGTAGCTGATATATTCTCAACAATTCGAACAACAGTACTTGCAGACAAACTAATATCTGGTCAAATATATACAGGGTGCTTCAACGAAAACTAAACAGAGGCTATATCTACCAAGAAATTCATTTCTGATCAAAACGCAAAAACAGGTAAATTTTTGTTTCAAGGCCGACATCTTTTGGGGTAAAAAAAAAGCCTGAAATATCAACCCCCTAAGCGAAGGTTGCAATCCTTGAACATTTTGAAGGAGGAAGATGGGTCGAGTGATGACTCAAAAGAAAGGTGGAATCTTTGTCTATATCGCCTTGAACGAATTCTCATTTTTAATTGAAAAATGTAGAAGATACAGGGTGAGAAACTCAAAGATACGGAAGAAAATTTCCCTGGGAATATTCAAGTTTCACTGAAGTAAAATAGAACAGATCCATGCTGATCAATTTCAGTCATCAATGAGTATCATCCTCATATCGAATTACAACCCCTAGAGTAGGGGTGACCACCTTGGAAAATTTGGAAGAGTAGATGGATCGAGTGATACCTCGAAAGAAAGGTATTATCTATGTCTGCATCTCCGTGAACGCTTTTCATTTTTGATTAAATACTGTCGAAGATACAGAGTGAGCTACTGAAAAATAGAGGAGACTCCTGAGCTATGCAAATATTAGTGCAAAAAAATAGAACAGATTCATTCCAGATCAAAGGCTGTCATCTTTGATCTAAATGAATCTATTCCAGTAATACTCAGTGGCTCACTCTGTATCTTGTACAGTTTTCAATCAGAAATGAAAATTCTTTATTGAGAATGCAGACAAAGATTATACATTTCTTTCGAGTTATCACTCGACCCATCTACCTTCTTCCAAATCTTCAAGGGTTGTTCGAGATGAGGATGGTACTTGATGATGACTGCTATTGATCAGCATGGATCTGTTTCATTTTACCTCACTGAAACTTGAATAGTCTCAGGGAGATAGTCTTCCCTATCTTTCAGTTGCTCACCCTGTATCATTCACACTTTTCGATTAAAAATAGAAATTCGTTCAAGAAGAGGTAGACAAAGACACCATCTTTCTTTTGAGTCATCACTCGACCCATCTTCCCCATTCAAAATGTTCAAGGATTGCAACCCCCGCTTGAGGGGTTGATATTTCAGGCAAGTATTGTACCCCTAAAGATATCCCCCTTGAAACAAAAATTGACTTGGTTTTGCGTTTTGATCAAAAATGAATATCTAGGTACATATAGCCTCTGTTAAGTTTTCGTTGAAGCACACTGTATATATCAATAGCAAAAGAAATACAATTTTAATTAACTCTCTATCCCTTAATGGTTTATGTTCAGAATTAGCCAATAGATTGTTTACAAATTTAGCATAATGCTTTAGTGTAATTATTGAAAAGAAATCGTGAAACTTTCATTTTTCATCAAATTTATCGTTTTCATTATTGATTCTTATCTTCTCTGGTATTGTCTTCATTTTCCTCACAATGAAATGACACATTTTCCACGAATTATCTAAAAATAACATATATATCTCATTACTTATTTCAGTGAACTGCCATCCGGTTTCAAGACAGACGTGTTTGTAAGACGAATGCATATACATCATCTAACATGATGCACCATCGTGTACTTGTTATTTATTCTCCATTGCAATGGCCAAGATGTCAATATCACGAAACTATGGGACTCTGACAGTTTTCAAAATTCAAAACTTAAAGATGTCGATAAAACAAAAAGCAGATGGAAAGCTTGACGTCATCATTACTTGCAATAAGTTGACGAAAAAGGCAAATATTACGATATCAAAAACGCAGTAAAAAACTCTAAATTTGTTATAATATACATAAATGTTCAAACTCACGTCCGAACCGTCAACACTCATGCATTCAATTATCAGGAAATCTGTTTGACGGGTCTACCGCACTACTGCTATATTTTACACCCGCTCAGTTATTTATCCAAGGTTTAAGGTTTGAGTAGAATTAAGTAATTGCCTCGAGCTTAGGTTCGAACGTCGTTTGATCCCCTTGGCAGATTAATAGTGCCAGATTAAACTTATGTGCTGCCTTAGTCGAATTTAATTATCTTTTGCATTGTTCAAATTGAGCAAAATCCACAGTTACATTCTCGCATCGGTTCGTTTCAGATCCGTCTATATATCCTCAAGTATTTGTTTTTCTTTTTTAGAATTTCTACCCAGATAACAAATGAAGGGAAGGTAGTAGGAAAGCGCAAATAACACAGGAAACACGTTCGCTAATGGAGTGTACCGCATATTTCAGTTTGAATTTCGTCTGTGTTTCAGGAAAGTAGTTGATTAAACGGTAGACAACATGTATTCGTTTAAAATATAATACGTACAATTATCAAGTCTAGTAGCAAAGAAAAATTGAAAACAAAACACGATATAGGTTTGACAGGGCGAATCATTTTTTCTGATAAATAAAGGGTCTTCTCATAAGATTTCTCTATAAAACTAATGAAGTACATTCTATATGGTAATTTTTATTGATGGTACCATATATAATATTGAATTATTTAAATTTACGATTTTTCGTGAAAATAAATCAATAATTTATTGTGAATCAGCTGTTAATTTTCCAGAAATAATCACTCGATTATTCCTCGTCCGTCTGAATTACTTTGTCAAAAATTTTTGTTATAAAAGAGCTCATAGGTATTACAGAAACCTTAATAGGAAAGCTGCAGCATTTCTTCCAACCAAAAAGTTTTTGAGCTGATCGAAAACTTATTTCAGGACATAAGTTTTTCAGTAACGATACAAATTGTCTCCATCAGAATTTGTACTCAGTTCAAAATAAGCCTCTGCAAATGGCTGAGAGAAATTAATTTTAAGGTTAAGAATTCAATTTTTGTCTTTCTTTCATTCTACTTACTTAAGATTCGCGAGAAATACCTCTGTCAAATCGAGAAATTGTATATGTCGTATATTTCCGGCTCTAGCCGGTGAAAAAAAAAACGTTTTTTATGGCCTCATATTCAAATATTTTGTGTTTTAGTACACCTACATTTTTGGTAGTATCGAAGAAAAGTGTACCCTTCATCTGCAACAGTATCTTGAATCTTTAAGAATGGCTGATAGAAATATCACTAACAATAATCAGATAGTGGCAACTACTTTCTAATTCAGTTTCTCCTGGCAATGTCAGATTAACTAAAAAATGATATAATCCAACGTTAGTTCAATACTATCCGATGGGTCAAAGAGATTAGAAAACATTCGTTAGCAGAACTTCCAGGATCTTATGTGAAAATGCATATGTAGAAAGCGATGTTATTATTTTAAAGTTCATTCCAATTTGGTTACAAGGCACACTTTGTCTAAATTGTATGCAAAAATAATCAATTTCATTTCGAATATTGAAATCTAACATAGTTGGTGCTGAAAACTACTGGCTTGTTTCACTTTGGTAGAAAACTTATCTTATTCCATATTGCTGCTAATATACTATATTAGTGTAAATAAGCAATCACAACTAGAATTATATTCATTTTATAAATTTATTAGTTAAGAATTGGAATTGGATTAAGCACAAATTGAGAACCCTATTGGAAAAAGCTGTTTACTACTGTTGAAATATAAAAATATTTCGATCATATATCTAAATATTTAATATTTTCATCAACTAGGTCACCACATTTATGGTAATAACAGATAATTGCGAGTATTTAATACTTAATAGAATGTTACATTATGGTTAATTCATTTTCTATGATATGATGAATCCACCATATTCAGCTATCTGGACTTTATATTTTGAATTCATCGCATTTTTGGTGAGTATTTACTAACTAGAAATATGAAAATATTAAAACCATTAATATAATATTTTTTCACCAAATGCCCTTCCATTATAATGTATATGTTTCACATTAATTTAGAGAAGGCCAGTGTGAATCGCGGCAATTACATTTAATTCTGTGCTTGTTCTCCATATTATGATTATGGAAATGTCGAACTACTTTTTCCGCTATACCTACTTTTGTACAGATGCTGTACTATATTTGGCCAATTTTGAGCTGAATGAATTGTGAGTATACAACTTTATTTCAAATCAAATTAAATCAAAATATAGTAATGTTAGCTTGCAAAGTAAATACATTCGTCAAGGTTTCTTACTGTGCTTGGTCGAAAACAGGAAGAAGCATCACATAAAATAACATAAAACTCAAAATAGGAATATATTACACACATTACAATACAGATAGCTACATTATATATTTCACAATTTAAAAATGGCATTATGGTAATATTCCAGAATTTCGCTCACACTGTAAAAAGCACCCCTGAGTAGATGCCTCTCAATTTTTTCTTTGAAGTATCTAAAAGGAAATTCTCTTATTGAGTGGGGTATCCAGTTGAAGATCTCAATGGCAATAAAGCCAGAAGAACGATGACTTTCCTGTTGACTGTATTTTGGTGTTATCAAGTTTTGCTTATAATGGCTATCATGAGAGTGGATATTCAGGTGTGCTTGATATAGACTTTCAATTTCGTTTCATATAAAGGACATTTTGGAGAATGAAAACAGATGGAAGAGTAAGTATCTCAAGTCTTTTGAAAGCAAGCCTTCCTAATATCCCAAGCCTGCCAGAACTCGAATGGACCTTCTCTGTAAAACAAACACCTCAGATGCATGTGGCGATCCCTCCCATACAATTATTGCATAGGACATAGCGCTATGAAACAAAGAAAAATATGAATTCTTCAAGACACAGTTTTTCAAGTTCCTCAACAAAAAGACGCTACTACACTATTTTCCACAGAAATTCTGAACATGTGAATTCCAATTCAGTTTATGGTCCAATAGGATCCCAAGAAATTTCTCCCCCTCAGCATTTTCATCACCATGTACTCTCAATGAGAAGTTCATTGTCTGCGTCTTCTCCTGGTTCAACAGGAGTCTATTTGATTGGAAACATTTTTCGACTCTTGTTTGCGTCATACTCATTTCCTGTTCGATTCCACCGATTTTTCTTTGATATGGACAGTAGTATCATCAGCAAATCTTTCTGCGCTATTTGATTGTAAAATGTCACTTATAAAGATTAGAAAGAGACTATGACCCAATATAGATCCTTAAGGAACCCCTTTATTCAGATATGCGATGTCAGACGAATCACCTTGCTTTTTTCACAATCTGGCATCCATCCCTTGAATATGACTCAAACAGTTGCAGACTGCCATTACTGAAATTATAGTACTCGAGCTTCTGTAGTAAGATAATTTGAGTGACGCAGTCAAACGCTTTAATAAGATCACAGAAGTCAGCAGAGACTAGCTCAAAAGATTTGAAAACTTCCAGAATCTTCTCAACCAATTCAAGAACAGCCATGGATGTGCTACGGCCAGGCTTGAAACCGAACTGATCGCTACATAGTTGATTATTTGTATTCAAGAAGGTCATGAGTAGCTAGGGCCTTTTCGAAGATTTCTGATACAATGGGTAGCAAGGAGATGGGCCTGTAATTTTCAAGCACTATAGGGTCAAGTTTTTTCAATATGTGCACAACCAGGGCCACCTTTAGAGCTGTAGAAAAGACACATGATCTAATACTGTGGTTTATTAGTTTTGTAAGTGGGGAAATTATAGGGTTCCTTCTCAGTTTCAACGGTTATTCCATATATGTCCGAACTTTTTTCATTGTTCATTTGGTTTATTATATTATATTATATATATATATATATATATATATATATATATATATATATATATATATATATATATATATATATATATTTATTTATTTATTTATTTAACCCTGCAGTGGTCGCGCGAGGTCCTCGCCCCGCACCGATGCAAATTCTTGTATATCTTTGCACCCCCACCACTTGAAGTCATATCGATTTATTTACCTTCTTAAAATCGAGTGTATTATCCTAGCACTGAGTTTAAATTCAAAGAGTGAAGGTATGCCGGCTATAGAAATTTTTGCGGAGTGAGAGTCCGCGCGCGACTACGAGTGTTACAAATATTATCAAGATAAGTGTGTTTGTTTTTATATTTTCCAGCTATTCGTGTTTGACCCTGCAATGAATTATTCTCACGAAAAGAAAGAGAAAAGATTGCAGCGTTTGTTGGATGAGTCTGTTTTATCCGATGACGATGAGGGTAAAACCTATAATGATTCTGAAGATGAAGAGGAGCCCGATGAAATAGAATGTGATACGGCTAACATAGACAGCCAGCAAGATATTTTCGAAAATGAACTCGAAATTGAAGAAACGGAAGTAAATAAAGGTCCAAAGTTTGTAGGCAAAGATGGCAAGACATTGTGGCTGAAACATAAACCGACACAAACTATAAGAACTCGTTCGGAAAATCTTGTAACACAATTGCCTGGTACCTCTTTGGATTGGTGTACTTGGCCGGAGTATTGAAGAGTAACCACCTGAATACCAACATTTTGTGGAGAACCGACGGCACTGGTGTTGAAATATTTCGACTAACGATGTCTGAGCGGTGTTCAAATTTCTTTTGAGACACATCCGTTTCGATGATTTGGAAACTTGACAGCTACCGACAAACTTGCCTCAATCTGAGATGTTTTTGAGATTCTTGTTGATCAGTGCAAAAACAGCTCTACTCATCTCAATTATGTAACTGTGGATGAAAAGCTTGAGGCCTTTTGTGGATGAAGTGCATTTCACCAGAGCTTACCCCACAAGCCTAACAAATACGGCATCAAAATATTCGCGCTATGTGATTCAAGACTATATTACACGGTAAATTTGGAAGTATATGTTGGGAAACAGCCTCCAAGGCTTTATGAAGTTACCAATTCTCCACAATTTGTAAAGGAAAGAATGTGAAAACAAATAGGAGGAACTGGAAGAAACGTAACTGTGGATAACTGGTTCGCAAATTTCAATCTTCTCAAAAATTTCTAGAAGGATTTCAAGCTCAGTGTGATCGGAACTATCATAAAAAATAAGCGAGAGTTGCCACTTGATTTTTCTTGTCCTATGAAAAGACCAATAAAAAGTTAAATGTTCGCTTTTCACAAAAATATGACACTCGTTTATTGTATTCCAAAAAAAAAGTAAAAATTGTATTACTCGTCTCTAGTATGCACCATGACGACCAAATTGATGACACTACTGGAAAACCAGAGATGATAATAATGTATAACACAACAAAGAGAGGAGTTGATACTGTCGACCGGTTATGTTCTACATTTAATTGTGCACGTAATACGCAACGTTGGCCAATGGTTATATTTTACTCTCTGCTGAATATTGGTGGCATAAATTCACTTATCATCTTCAAGAGTAATAATCTGAATTCAAAAATTAAGCGTAAGCAATTCTTGAGTGATCCTACTTTTGAGCTCATAAACCCTATGCGGAGGTTCGAAGGTTGTCAAAGAGCCTACCAAGCAGTCTTACTTCAAGAATAAATTAAATCCTCAAGAAGAAGAATCCAACTGAAGAGAACTTGGCGAAGCAGCAACGACCATAGCCGACAGAAAACCAACGAGGACGGTAAGGGGTGTGCGATAGGGTGAAGAACAGACCCAAGAGATGTGTTTGCAAGAGTTGTCAAATATTCTCGTTTCTTGAGCATGCCACTTCAGTGTGTTCGGAATGCTTCCAAAACAATCAAGAGGATGCCGATTGAGTTAGTTGATTAAATCACTTTTTTCAGCTTTTATGAAAATGAAGTTGAAGTTTTCTTATATTTTTCTATAATCCAGTTCCTTTTCATCCTGTTTTTTTTTGTTACTTAAATAAAATTTATGCTTCAAATATTTTATTCTTTCATTCAAAACATTTTAAATGTAGAAAAAATAGAAAATCGCTGTGCGGATTTACACTTTGCGCTCTACCTCTGTTGTTACAAAACAGAGGGCGACCACTGCAGGGTTTGATAACAGCTCTTATATCCATAACATGTACAACGAACCCAGGCACTGGTACTTCGTGCTTTTCCTAACTGTCTTGCATTTCCGCTTAGGATGCTAGATATTATCAGACATCAACCTGAATTCATGGAGCATATTTTATTCACGGCCGAAGCAAGTTTTTCTCTAGATGCCATTATTAGTAACCACAACAACCACATATGGTCGGAAGAAAATTTTCATGCTTTCGTTGATGCTCATCAGTGACAACAATTTCATTTGAAAGTGTGGATTGGAAGGACTGAAAATCAACCAATAGGTCCACATTTCCTAACCGAAGAGCTGCCGTATCTACTTGAGTATATTGCTTTAGGTGACAGACTAGAATGTGGTACATGTACGATGGCACTCGTGCTCATTTCAGTATGAGAGTACTTCAAAATTTCAACGACATATATCCAGGTATCTGGATTGGCCGAAATGGATCCGAATTTTTTCAAGCTTGCTCACCTGATTCGAATCGAATAGATTTTTCTACTTGGGGACATTTGAAATCGTTGGTTCACATGACTCCTGTGCTAGACGTATCATACTCAAAAAACCGCATTATCATTTCATGTAGAGCCATCCAAGATACTTTTGAGACCTACAGATGGATACGAAGATGTAAGTGTCGACGTCAAGACTCCTGTGTAATAGCTGAAGGAAGCTATATTCAGCACTTGCTATGATCGCTTCATCTACATTGTTTTCATCAAACACTTAATATTGATCAATTTTTACCCAAAAACTGTTGGAGATATAAAAAAATGCAATATTTGAAAAATATTGAAAAATAAATGACATACTGAAAAAAGCTGTCGGGGTATGAAAGACAAGTAGCCTCTGAAGTACCACCTTCTGATTTGCATGATTGTTTCTATGATCTGATTATGCAGATTAACAAAAGGCACCTATGTAAAAATTTGAACTGAGTATCTGATAAATTGTAGTTATCATTAGAAAAAAACTGACAGAATCTAAGATTCAACACTCTGTATTTCGGTAACGAGGCGTTTGCGGACTTATGTTCATAGAAAGTCTTCGTCACAAAATGGCTTGAGGAATTACCTCGCGAAATTTTTCGTACTCATTTACTTATATCCTGTATATATGCATCTGAAAAACATTGAATATTTCCATATTATAATATATATAATATGTTTGGATGATTTCGAGAGCTGCTGAATAATACGCACTAGCCCTTCATTTCCCTATCCCTCCGGTGTTTAAATGAAATTGGAACACTTACTTTTTCTGTGTAACTTAGATCTTATATACTCATTGCCACAATTCAAAACTGACCAAATATAGTACAACATTTTATTCTGTGGTTTGCACCTTATAGGTACTTTCTAAAAATTATAAAACACAATTTTCTTTTAATATCGAGATCTCAAAAGCAATTTCTCTCATCTCAACTTTTAAATATAGCACATACCGTACAAACCTTACATTTCCTATTTGTCTTCCGTAGATCCTTTTTCCAGTTGATAATGATCATATTTAAATTGAAAAGTAGACGGTGTAATAGTTAAATGTACTTCATCGAGTGAGCCTTATGTAAAGTACATTAGTCCATAATAGTTGGAACTATAACTAGTGTTATACGTCCTTGAACAGTGCTTTTGTGTGACTATATCCATATGATACTATATTAGTTCGGTTTTTGGGAGTTCGAAATTTGTCGAGTACTGTGAAATTCTGCTAAGTATTCAGGAGAAATTGTTTCCGAAGATGTCCCAGAGATATTGAAAATCCTCTCAGCTAAACCAAAATGTCCACTGCATCACCGAATATTTGATGCGGTAAAGTGTCTTCTCATTTGAAATTGAGGTAAAGCCTGTAATCACTATATTTTATAAGATACATCCAAGCTAGATTTTAAGTGAATAATTCTTATAATTTGATTTTTGATAATCACACAGAAACACTTTGCCAAAGTGAGTATTTTTTATGTTCATCAAAGTAATGATCCATGTGCAGGCTATATTCCAGTATCTGTGTAGTAAATTTCCAGGCTCGTCTTATGTCGTTTTCCTTTCTACCTACAGAAAAAACTTTTCTCTAGCTCGAATTTAACTTGTCCGGGCAAAATAACTCCGTCTACTGTCTAATTACAATTGAAACTCCTTGGAGGTTAATGCGTGAAAATGAAGATCAGGATCTTCTCAAACATCTTAAATCTATTCCTTTCGACCGCACGAACTCTTGTTGATAAGATCATTCATTTTGGGAGCAAGTGGTGCGAATATATATTACATAAACTTATTCATTTGAAGATTCTTTTACATACACTCTGGTAATAGCAATCTATGACGATAGAAGTGAAGCAGCCTTGCCAAAATACTATTTGTGCTATGGTGCTGAACAATGTTTATTACAGAGAAAAGTACCAACTTCTCTGTCCAAAAAGTAGGTTGACATTTGAATTGAAACTGCGTGCTCTAATGTATTTGTTGCAGTGCTCTGATTTTTAGGTTGGCAGGATTGTCTTTGATATCTATTTCAAGGTTCACATCAAATATTCATTAGTGCTTGAGATACGCCTTGATTTGTTAGCTGTTAGAAGTAAATTTTTTCGATTTTTATATATCCTACATATGTTGAGGTAAGAATTTGCATTAATTTTTGGTTACGAAATGAATTATCTGCTGCTGATTTATTGAAGATGGTGCAAAAAAACCTTTTATGATGTGGCTATGTCGAAAAAAAATTTTTACAAGTGGCATAAAGAATTCCAAAAAAGTAGACCATCAACCTCGACCGACAAAAAACACGTCCAAAAAATCGAATTTGGTGCTTGTATATCATCGTCTAAAACAGTAATTGAAAATCTAGCTTCTCATGCTGACATTTTGAAACGATCAGTCAATACCATTTTGAAGGATGTTCTGGGCCTCAGACGCGTCAAATCTCGAATGGTACCGAAAACACTGAATTTTCTAGGAAAACATTGTCGAGTTAAAGTGTGTAAAACAATGCTTTCTGACTATTAGAACGAAATGAAAGGAATAAATACTGAAGATTAGACGTGCCTTTATGCTTATGACCCAGAAAAAAATCGATTAGTCACCGCACCAAAGTGCAAAAACTCAAGATCATGTTGACAGCGATTACCGCGCTGTTGTACATGACGAGTTCTTTCTTCCGGGATGAACCATCATTTTAGTATATTATTTTAGCGATATGCATCGTTTGAGTGAAGCTATTCGACTAAAGCGACCAGGATTGTAGCGATACTATTTTTGGTTTTTGCACTGTCTCGTACTGCATGTTTCTTCGTGACCATTTCGCCAACAGCTTGACCGATATTGGTCCAAAAGCACCTGATTTGGCAGCTGCTTTCTAGTTATTCAGAAAATCCATAAGACCGCTCCAGGAATACCGTTACGCGTCAGTAGAAGAGACACAAGTCTTATCGGAGAGAGAGCTGAAGGCCATCCTGGAAATTGACTTTAACAATTGATTGGAAAATTACAACATCCATTGGCATAAGTGCATTATATTTGGGGGGGATTACTTTGAGGGCGATGATATTAATTTGGAAGAAAAAGAAAGATTTCTCAAAATAAGTTCAGAGTCACCTTACCTTTTGGACGCAGTATTATATATTCTATGTTTGAAAGGGCTCTCAAATATTGGTTATGTACTGGTTGAAAATTCAGAGATAATAGCTTGAGTCTGATGTTAAATAGATTCGAGATTGGTGTAGACAACTTTTTTTAACTCATCAATTGGAGGTTAAAAATTGATTAACATACGTCCGAAAATATTCTCATCAGTCCAACCAGTAGAAATGATAGATGAAATTCCTACTCTAAAAGAAAATTGGCAAAATTCCGTGAAAAAAATGCAGAAACGGTTTTTCCGAATAAGAACAAATAGTATTACTCCAATAAAAAGTAATTTAATGAAGAAATTGTAGGTAATCAAAGATCTCATTAAAATAAATCTAAAAAAAAGGCAAATTTCTTTTTTCGTTTTTGATTCATCTGAATCGAATGTGAATAAATTCATCAAGTATTTAACATGAAAATAGCTCATAGTTAGCAAACTTAGTACGTTTTAATTAATTCACAAAATATTTTTCAGTTAGCGAATTATTTCTCATTTTTGAAAGGAAAACAATTTGGAAAAGTGGCTGCTCTTGATCGAGTTATGATCACGATCTTCTATAGAACTTGTGCCTTCATTCGGTGAAATTTATGGCGATCTTGTCATTTCTCCAAACCAAAAACTGATTTTTTTTTTTTTTTTTTATTTGAAAGAAGATTTTGTTTCTTCTTTGGTTGGATTTTGGAGAATATCTTTTTCAAAAACATTTATTAATAGACATAACTATTTAAATAGTAATAACAAAAGTGCAATCAATAATAGAAATGAAAGATTTTTACTTAATAAGCTATTACTTATATTGATTCTAGTTGATTTTTTAAAGATTCATGTATTTGAAGTTCACGAACGAGAATTGCATTTCTGTAATTATTATAATTGGGCCAATTAATGATAATGATTACCAAACCCAATTACAATAGATCAGGTAGTATGCTTATTCAAGCATTCTTTTCGGAAATTTCATGCCTATTTCACTATCACATAGGTAATGCAAAATGCATATAATTCAACTTTCGCATCTTCGACACACAAATTCAAAGATGAAACGTATATTCCAATAATGAATGAATTTACATATTCTTCTATTCAACAATAATCAATGCTTTCCCACGAAAAATTGTAGTTAGTGTTCCAGAAATAATTAGTAGTTATCTAATGCTAAATTTAAATGGAAGAGAAGATAACGAAAATTGGGTGTCTACAGGAGAAATGTTAAATGCGGTATAATATCTGATTGTTACCAGTTGGTAGCAGAAGTACCTAAGGGAACCATTCTTTCGCCAACCTTGTTTCTGTTGCAGATGAACGAACTTCTGTCCTTTACAGAGAACAAGATCTTCGGTTTTGCAGTCTATAGTACCCTGGTTTCGTCTTTCAGTAGTCTGCGGCTGATTACAGCTGTAAAATCTCAGCGTCAGAGATGTCAACAGATCAATAACTTGAACTCTGACTTACCGAGGATATCTGAATATGGTTAGTTCAACCTGGTGAGCTACAACGTGAGCAAGACGCAAGCAACTACGTTTTCTAGAAAGGTCCCCGTTGGAATACCTCCTCTAATAATGCAAGGCTAACAAATTGCATCAATAGATTCGATGCACCTTCTCGGAATAACGGTCATCTCCAGGTTTTGCTGGCATGAACATGTATCAGCAATTACTGACATCAGCTAAACTCAGTTTTCTTTTCAGAGCCAAGCGATACTTCACGTCGTCTCAGCTGTTGCTTCTGTATAAGGCGCAGATTCGACCTGCTTTGGAATATTGTTCCTATGTATGTAGATCTGCGCTGAAACATTCTTTGCGGATGTTGGATAGTGGGCAAAACGCCCACCCGGAGATCACCCGCGATCTCCAACCGCTGGCTCTCAGAAAACAAGTTGCTGACCTTCCTCTATTTTACAGATACTTCCACGGCAGATGCTCCAAGGAGCTGAAAGACCTTGTTCCGGGAAAACTCTTGTTATGTCGCAAAACTAGGCTGGCAAGAAGTTTCCATCATATGGCGGTACATTTAACGACCCCTAAAACCTCTCTCTGTAAGAATTTCTTCATTGACAGTACCGGTGGAGCTGTGGAACTTGCTTCTGTCCAATATCTTGCCAACATCCTACAATTTTGCCCTCGTCAAGAAACGAATAAACAGACACCTCAATTCTTCCCAGGCACCCAGTCATGTGGTGTAATAGGTTCGCCTACTGCTTTTATGTATGGTTCAGAGTAACCGATATATAAGATATAATTTCTTAGCTACTACTTGATAGATAATTGCTCTTCTTGGTTGCGTTTCTTTGTGCTGTGGTGAAGCTCTGTACATTATGCGCATTTGGAAGAAACCTTACTCGTTATTTTCTCTTCGAACTGAGTAAACAGTTCAGCGTCAATGTTGAACATTTAGAAGTGGGGTTGTAGTAGAGATAAAGCGGATAGTTGAACGGTCTGTGAGGAAAAATGGTATTATTTATATAACTGAGAAATATCTCCATAACATTAGAAATAATAATGGCATTACACTCCATGTAACTTACCTACATAACCGGTTTTTCCGGTGAAAAACCTCTGCTTTGCAAGAAAATATCGTAAATTCTCGAATTCTGGTTGGGGATTATTGTAACTTCAGCACTTTTGTCTGTCATATGAATAAATTTTTATCTCATCGATCCTCATTTCTTAGAACACAAAGTTGGAAACAGACCTCAGAGGCTTTGAATAGAAAGACTTCAATCCTATTCCAACTATTTATAAATTAGAAAGTCTTTTATATCACATGATTTCTTCTAATTTTATTTTAATCGATGAACATCTGAGATTAGTGGTTGACCTGATTGAGTCCCATGCCAGTTCCTCTCGGAAATTGAACATTTGTGCTGCTCCAGGCCAATTTAATTATTTCTGGCATTGTCGAAATTGTTCAGACCCACACTTCGAACTCATTTCGTTTTAACCTGCCGATATTTCTTGTGATTCTTTTTATCCATCCGCTTCTGGTCTTTACTAACGAATGTGATGAAATTTAATGAAAGGGTAGAGAAATTCTTCGTATGTAGTGCCTGGCGGATGAGAATACATTCTTTGGCATTACTGGGATTCTATCGTCACGGGCGCGACATTTGTACCTTAATTTTTTGAATGCGTGACAAATTTCTGCTAAGTGTATCAATGATATCAAATTGGTTTATATGAAAGATAACAAATTAACTCATGTTCTCTTATAGTTACAGTAGAGTCGGGGACAACATCTTGAAAAATTAAATAAAAAAGCCCGTAAATATTTGCTACGGGTGGGACGAACATTTAACATTCTTTTTACACATGAATCATATTCACTAAAACTCTTTTAATTTATTAAACTTTCTGATGCAAATTACGATATTTCGGTAAATCAATAAACTGAACATAACATTTGGAAAACAGTTATGTCCTATTCTCCAGACATATTTCTACAAAAATTAGATAAAGTGAGGCACGGGTGGAACTAACGCTGTCACCGGTGAGAAAGTACTATGTACTAGGCAAAATGATTCGCTTTTAAGTTTTTCTTTCTTGATATGGATGCAAAAGTTTCATCATCAGAGTCACTCCAGCTTCTTGAGTCTGTATCAGAGTATGTATTTGAATCAGTGAGCTTAACAGCTTTGCATATTGTCAGATCCGCATCAGCAGTAGTGTCCACTAAAAAGTCGTTTTGATTATAGCCTTTGAAAAAAAGGCGCAACTATATTATATCAATACTATTGGCCAGTTTTCATCCAGTATCTAGGTTTCTTCTGTTAGCCTCAAATTCATCGTCTGACAGATGTAAAATGTTGATGTTTCCAACAGTCTTACTCAGTGCCAACACAAAATCTCCAGCGCTGTAGATTTCAATTTTTCGCTGTTTAACTCGACTCCAAACAGCTCTTTCCACTATTGCACCTACCCCATTTACGGTTCCTTTGCCATTAAATATAGCAAAATAAAACCAGCTTCCTGTAATACTAAAATCGTGAGGCATGTACACAGATTTAAAAGACTGAAGCCTCTAAATTGTGATGCGGCATGATCTGAAAATGTTTTTATAATCTCCAAGCCTTCAATCTTGTCTTGTCTTGTTTTTTAGATCTCTTTGCAAAACTACTTCATTAAGTTGCATATTAACAGCCTGTGACTGCACGCTCCTTATATAAACGTGTCGCTTAAATTGATCAAGCCGATTATTTAATTCGCTAATAGCTTCTTTAATGGACCAGAGTTACAACCGTGGGTCGCCAATTTCAATCCATTTTTTCCATTCGATAGGTTGGAACAAGTTCTCATTATTATCTAGGAAAGACAGTAAATCATAGCTCTATAATGAATACAATAACCAAACATGAATTCTTCTCTTTTTGAATTGCAGCAATTATTCTTCAGTAAATTTCCACTTATGGAAGGAAAAACTGTTTTAGCTATCGATTCTACCAGAAAATAAAAACTCACATGGTATTTACAGACACAAACATTGTGCGGAATCTCACTAGACAGAAATACGTGATTCCTGAAACCTGTCGACTAATATCATCACGTTAATAAAACTCTGTAACTAAACCTTTATGATCATCAGATAAGGCATGTATGACGTTACACTTTCTGGAAAGCCTGTATGAAAAAGAGTCATCGCCTAAACTGTTTAAGAAACCTAGGACAAGTTTAGGCATTACTGCTATTTTCTTGGTTGGGCTAGAAGGCAGTGTTCTATTTACCCTGCTTATAGCCTCACCCAACATCTGCTTACAAGAGTATAATCCAAATGACGGGGACGATTGTTCGTCCGTATAAGTAGCTGTCTATTTTAAAAGTTTCATCTTCTCCCTATACTTCCTCTTTCTTTCAGTTTCCTTAACCCTTCTTTTATATGGAAATCGTGTTGAAGAATTCTCTTTTTTCTTGACATTCTTTCTCCTTTTCTTGTTTTTTCCCCTTACCTTAGATGAATCAATTTGAATCTTTTCAGGACTGTTCTTAAGTCTCTCCCTGTACTTCTTCATTCTTTGAGTTGTTTTACCCATTGCAAAAAAATGCAAACAAATCTTACTATGAGTAAAATGCTACAACGCAAGCTTTTTTATATACAAGAGATTGGTAACATCTTAAAGAATGACCAGAAAAGCATAAAATACGTTGTCAAATCATTTTCAATGCATAAATAACTCCACAATATACAACCGTCCCACCCATGACGAAACAGTTGCCTAGGATGGGTTTACACTAACCAAGTTCAACAGCCTATAGTTTTCAATTTATTTGGCAGGAAAAAGATATGAATATATATCGATGGTTTCATTGAAAAGTGAGAATTGGGGGAGCTCTGTAATCACAGTAATATAGTTGATCGATATTATCACTTATTAGGAGTACGTTATCAACACATCGAAGGTGGTTCAATGGAACTCTGTCTTCACTGATACCGTTGAGTCTTGGAGAGATTGCACGCTTCTGAGCTATTTCCGTTTTCATTTATATTTCGCCCGTTATCATGTCTTCCTCTGTAGTTATTCGGATAGAGGACATGATTCGAGTCTCTGATGATCTTGATGATATTGCGTTGACCTTAGTGTGGCCAAACTCCACTTTGTGTCAAATGCATTTTGAAATCCACGAACACGAAGTGTATTTGCATGTTGTATTGTGGATTTCTCTATGAGCGTACGTTTTGTTTTTAGATGATCTATGGTACTAAATCCCTTACAAAGCCCTGCTAGTTCAAATGGTAAATAGTAGTTCATTTTGATGGTGATACTTTCGATTTTGGTAAATAGTTTATACATGTGTGAGCTAGTTGGACGATAATTATCTATATTGTTTCTGTCTTCGTCTCCATCTCCCTGTAGGATGACTTATACGTTGTTCCATTTGTATGAGATTTTTCCGTCACTTATACATTTATTTAACAAAGTTCTGATGTAGTTCAGTAGATTTTCTCCTCCCATCTTGAACATCTGGGGCGTGAGCCAATACTCCCTTTGCTTTTCTTTTCATTTGGTTGGATACTACTTCCAATTCATTAATATCTATTTCAGGAACGTACATTTAGAATTTTTTCGCCACATATAGTCGAATTTCAGACTATACAGATTTTACAGATTTTCGTAAAAATTCAGGGCGACCCCTATCACTGCCAATATACGTTTATCGTTATTAAGTTTTATTGATTAAGTTCGACCATCGTAAGATTTCATTTGAGATCTTTGGGCTTTTTGTATGTTTCCGTAACGTCTTTGATATATTTTGTGTTTTTATTCTCTAATGTCTTTATGAATACCCTTGTCTATTTCTCTCTGTATTGTTTCATAGTTTTGCTCTTCTCTGTTCATTCGTCTTCTCGTCTCTACCAGGACTTCAGTGATTTGATTTATTCTGCTGACTTTCTTCTACTTGCTGCATATGTTTCCCGTTGCCACTTCTATGCTGCTCCTTATAGTTTTTTTTGCAAGTGTTTATCGCATTGCCCATTAGTTTTCCAGTTTCTTTCGATTATGAGCTCAGCATGTTATGTAATTTTTATCTATTCTCCATGAGGCTTTCTGCTATTGTATATTACTGTTTGTTCAATGCTCGATTTAGAACGTTAAGAGATTTCCTTTATATTATTGTCAACATAATCAATTCAATTTTCAGAGGAGCATTTTGAGCTTTTCCAAATCCTCTTCTCGAAATTTGAAAGAAAAAGTTGTTAATTCCTTCAGAAACCAAACAGCACCTCTCTTGTATTTCCACTACCCAAATCAAATCTGCTGATAGTAGAAAAAGATTCTCGCAGTAAAAACGTATTTGCTATTTTATTGCCTTTTATTGTTATGTCTTCGTATAATCGTGCAATTCAAGCTCTGTCATAGGTGATCGTTAGAAAATACATTTGAAATACCTGTTACTTGTCCCTCTTCTTGTCTTCTACAATAATATTGATAACTCTTTCCGATTATACCTTTATTTTAATCATTCTATGACTGAGGCACCTATTCAACAATAGTACAAATCCACCTATGTGGATAATTAATTGTCGTGTTGTTCTGTAGAAGAAATGTCCTTCAGTAAGTAGCTACTTCTCCTTCGCTCTCCGTCTCACATTAATCCAAATATTCCTTTGTATTGTAAGTAGGTATCCAGAGTTCCTTGATGTGCGTTCATCGACTTGGATTTGTGTCTACCTCCTCAAGAATCCATGACGCTGACAGGTATATCATTACAAGATCTTGAGCTGATGGCTCTATTTGCCTGGAGTATTTCTGATATTTCTAATCTGAACTCAATATTTGACAGTTTTGAATATAGTTGTCATTGAAACGCCATACCTACCTTGCGGATTGGTGAATTGGTTTGAAAGTGTATAGGAAAAGTGAAGTATTTGATTGGATTTAGATTAGGATTTGGCAATCTGGGAGTAACATGATATATGTTCATCTAGAACTCGCGTAGGTTCTCCAATGCTATAATAAATATATCCCTTCATGGAAGAGAAATCTACCTGCTACCCTATCTGCATAAAGTGTTCAAGATGGCTCATAAGACCACGTTTTCATTGTTCCATATACAAAAATTGAAAAATTAATTTACTTTACATTTCAAACCCAATCATTTCAAGAATAAACATCGTCAAGAAATGGAATGCGCCAGTCAATGTTCACGAACAGAAAGTCGGGGAATCTGGAAAGACATTTACAGAGTGGAGAAATGTCACCTTATAAAATCGGCAAAATTCCAACCGACGTTTCTCCGGTCTCATTAAATTAGATATTGGAAAACTGCAATGTGAATTAGTATTCCGAAGTCGTAGTAGTTCTTCAATGTTGTATGCTCGTCAAAATTCACCCAGAAATATTGAATTTATTTTCTATTACCTATCAACACGATACTAAGGCACGCCGCACTACTTTGGTATATACGAGATTGAAGGATAGACGGCAGGAAATTCATCAAACTGACAGCCATTCTGAAATTTGAATAAGTGGAAAAATGCTGCCTACGGAATATTGAGATCGGGAATTTCCATTCTTCTGTAGGCGAACTTCACGATAAACGTGTTCCTTAACGTTTTCATCGAAGTCTATGGCGAAGAATTGGAAAGGATAGACCGCATGCAATTATTTTGCGGCATCAAAAATCCATGAATAATATGCAGTGGATTTACGTCAAATTCAGTAGTGCACATATTAGTTCCATATTTGATTAAGTCTTATATATCCCCATATGGTTCATTAGGTGACGAGGTAACGAGCAAATAAATATTCATCATAACCTCAAGTTACTTTTGACAAAACTCGAGAGAGTGGCGTTCAAAATGAGAATAAGTTTGTTTTCAAAATGTAAGCAGAGCAGCGGGGATTTTCCTACTTCAGTTAAAATAATAAAAACGATATTTTATGTACAGCAAAGCAAACGTGAAAATTTAAATTCCAGATATTCTGCAGTATATAGAGCTGGAATATTCTTCCTCGGTATTTCAATCAAATAATCAACAACGATACTAAAATAACACCTCAGTAGCGGAAAGAATTTTGAAGGACGCTTACAGGATTTTTGATGGTAGAAAATAATAAGATCTAGAAGAGACAGAAATTTTCTATTCTAATACCATTTTGCGATTATGAAAATAACAAAGATTATGATGAGAACTCATCACAATGAAAGTGAAAATAATATGAATTTTCCCAATTTCCTGAATCACATAGTATTTAGAATGAATAAACAAAAGATATTATTGAGTATAAACAAATAATCCTTGAATTCAGAATAAAAGAAGTATATTCTCACCAACCTGAAGAAATAGATTTCGAGTATAAATTTTCCTCACTCGACATTCAGTTGCGATGTATTTGATTGAAAGATCATCGGTTAGACGGTCAATCATACCGATAGCCAGCGAAGCTGATATTAATCGTTCCAGGTTAGAAAACTCAATTATGTGTTCATGTTAATGTAGTCTTTATTGATACCGATTTGAGTTGGCTGACTCAGGAACTTGATCCACATGGGGAATTATTGGCGCTTCTATATCTCGGAGAATATAAAACAACGATTAATAGTCTATTCTTATTGCAATGAGTGATTAAATGCAGAACGATAAAAAACCAAGAATTCAGGTACTAAACGAATACTTTTTAATGAACTAAATTTCATGAGGTCCGTGCATATCGGTACAACATCATATCGAATCCCATGACAATTAATCTAATTATTCAGAAATGAAAATCCCAATAATACTAGAAGTTGTATTTTTCACCCTCTGAAAGAACTATCTTTCAGGTTTGTTAAAACAGAATATTATCAATTCTATTCATAGAGAAAATTTATATCTTTATATTCATCACTAGAAAACACTCGTTTTATTCAGTTTGGCCTAAAGCAATACAGTCGTTCCGCTTCAAAATGGTCACCGCTCAATAATAATTATAATATATAAGGAGATTATACCTATATGATCTTATCACAAACTCATAAATTGAATAGAACAAATATATATATATATATAGATCTACCAAGATTATCTTTGTCTACATCGCCTTGAATGAATTTCCATTTTTAATTGAAAACTGTGAAAGAGGGGTGAGCAACTGAAAGATGGGGAAGATTATATCCCTGAGACTTCATCGGTGTTGTTGTCATTATCGTCTGCTTGCAAAGTAATAATGAAATTATCTATAACGTCAACCAGCATAGGTTCTTGCTCCATAAAAATTGTTTAATTTTCTGCGTATTGTGGCATAATGATTACCACTGATCTGGAGAAGACGCCACACAGTTTCTCCGCAATTTTCATTAAGAAATCAACAGTCCAGTTTGCTACATAAACTTTCATGGCTACCCAAACTTATTCAATCGTGACCCTGATCATTCAGGATTTTGTCAATATCACACTTTATCTGGGTTTGTATAATTTAAATAGATTATAAAGTTCTGCTTCGAGAATTCCTTCAGCGAGGTCAATATTTCGACGTTGCAGTCACTCTTTCATTTTTCATCAATTTCGAATTGTAAAAAAATGTTCTTCTCATCTGCAATTGCGTTACAATGAAGAAAAAAAATGACTGTCAATCTCTAGGTTAATTGAGTATTACTTTAGTCTAAATTTAATCGAATCATTGAAACAAGAATGGTCTAGGAAAAGACATACGGTTTTCAGTCATATAACAACATGTATCGTTAATCGACATCCATCGAAAGGATAGAATCCACTAAATTCCAGATTATTGTAGATGGAAGGTAGTGAATACAAAAATTTACCCGATTTTTTTCTTATTTCGATGAAGGAATAAACAGAAGAAAATTGTCACTAGTTGGTATTAAGAAATCGCAAGATTGTATCTTAATTCTGGAGAGAGATCTCGCGAAAATCTTTGCACCACTAATTTGGTCCCTGAATAAAAGATCGAGGTGGGAGTAGTAATTTTTGCTCAGCTTTAATATTTAACCTAGCTAGTACTTAAACATCGAAATTTGCCTCTCATATCTTCAAGGATTTTTTCGTTAGGTTGTCGGTACAGCATAACTGTAAATATTCGAAAATATGAGATGTTTCTAATTTATTATGGAACGTTACCTTCAACTTATGTGCTCGAATTTATTCTTCCAACAAAATAATGCTACTGCTGCCAGTGTGATATGTGTCACACAGAGAAGAATAACTAGGTTCTTCCTTCGCCTTTAGGTTCTCTCGACGGGAATCTTATTAAGCATTTGCACTCTAGCAAAAATGTCTCTTTCAACATGAACAGAAGCTTTACTTGGTGCTCCAAAGTGCATTGCGCTGAATTGAGTTAGATCACACTATTTTCGATATTTTAACTTTTAGTGGGCTAAGACTATACTTGAGCATCATCAATAAGCGAGATAAGTATTCGGGATTCTGAAAATATCCAACTGTTCTGACATCTTTCTGAAGATATTTTTGTACTTGTTTCAGTATGTTTGTCCTTTAGTACAAGGATTTGCTTTATATGAAATTCTCTCCTCCACATTGATCTATTAAATACATACAGGGTGTTTCAACGAAAACTAAACAGAGGTTATATCTACCTAGATAATCATTCCTGATCAAATCGCACGCAAAAACATTTAAATTTTTGTTTTAAGAGGAACATCTTTTGGGGTACAATACTTGCTTGAAATATCAACCGCCTAAGCAGGGGTTGCAATTCTTGAATATTTTGAATATGGAAAATGGGTCGAGGGATGACTCCAACGAAAGATGGTATTTTTATCTACATTGCCTCGAAGGAATTTCCATTTTTAATTGAAAACTGTAAAAGATACAGGGTGAGCAACTGAAAGATAGGGAAGACTATTTCCCTGAGACTATTCAAGTTTCAGTGAGGTAAAATGGAACAGATCCATGCTGATCAATGGCAGTCATCATCAAGCACCATCCTCATCTCTAATTTCAACCCCTGGAGCAGGTGTGACAACCCTTGAAAAATTGGAAGAGGGTAGATGGGTCGAGTGATAACTCGAAAGAAAGGTATTATCTTTGTCCGCATTCCTGTGAAAGAATTTTCATTTTTGATAGAAAACTGTAGAAGATACAGAGTGAGCCACTGCAAAATAGAGAAGACTATCGCCCCAAGACTATTGGATATTAGTGCGAAGAACTGGGTTGGATTCATTTTAGATCAAAAGCTGTCATCCTCCGAAATCACCCTCATCTCGAATTTAAACCTCTAGTGCAGGGGTTATATCCCAATTTTCCTATTATCCCCTATTTTACAGTATCTCACTCTGTATCTTCTACAGTTTTCAATCGAAAATTAAAATTCGGTCACGGGGATGCAGACAAATATAATACCTTTCTTTTGAGGTATCACACGACCCACCTACCCTCTTCCAAATTTTCAAGGGTGATCACCACTGATCTAGGGGTTGAAATTCGAGATGAGGATGGTACTCGACCCATCTTCTTTATTCAAAAGTTTCAATGATTGCAACCTCCGCTTAGGCGGTTGATATCTCAGGCAAGTTTTGTACCCCAAAAGATGTCCCCTTTGAAACAAAATTGACTTGTTTTCGCGTTTCGATCAGAAATGAAAATCTTGGTAGACATAACCTCTGTTTAGTTTTCGTTGAAGCGCCCTGTATAAACTTCGTTATGATTCAAACAATTTATTTCCAAAACTTCTATTACAAACAGACGGTTTAATTCTATTTGACATAGATGAGCTACCCTATTTTTTCACCAATTTGTGCTACATTTTGCAAGACTTGCTGATGTGATATGTTTTCAATCTTATGAAATCTTCCCACGTACACTGATATCTCATATGAATGGCCAATATTATAGTATCTATTGTATATTGAAACGCTTCAATAATATTGATGTCAAATGAAGATACACTACATAACAAAGCTATATTCATTTTCAATAAACTAGTATTTGATTGATGGCGTTAGCTGATTTATTGCAAGATCAATTTGTTCATGAGCATTGTCAGTAGGTATTCTTACTTATTTTCCGTGCATAGCTTGACCTTCTTCGTTCAGATTCTGCGGAACAGAGACGCGCTTTCTCAATCCTATACCCATCATATCACATACTCAATCAATTGAAGTCAGGGTTCCTAGCCAACCAGTTCTCAATATTTCCATCAAGGTTATAATTCACTACTCTTTTGGTATTACGATTCACCAGCATTAAGCTTTTGTTCAGTTGAATGAGTGGATATTAGGTCGAATGACTCAACCAGATCAGTTGATCGGCGATTAACTGATCTTGTTTTAGTCATTCGACCTGATATCCACTAATTCAACTGAAAAACTCATTATTGGTCGTAAATCAATTTCAATAATTAAGTTTTTACCCATATTATGAATGAAAGCGACAACCTGAGAGCCTAAAACTTAGGCGTATCTACTCCTTCAGTGTGATTTTAGTCACACATTGAACAATAAAACTATGCTTTTGCTTGACCTTTTGATTCAACAGATAACAATGGGACTTTCTGGAAAGAAATATTCATTCTTTAGTATGCGAAGACGATGCCTAAGCATCAGTTATAGACGGGATGGATATTCGGGATCCATTGAAATATTCAAATATCCTGAGAGCTTTCTGAGAATATTTTTGTTCGTATTTTTGTATGTTCATCCTTTTGTAAAAGAATTTGCTACAAATGAAACATTCTCTCCTACATTAGTCTATTAAATCCATACAAACTTCGCGATTATTCAAGTAATTCGTTTTCACACCTCCTAATATAAGCATAATGACTAATTCTAACTTAACTCGAATGAGTTAGCATATCCTATCACTGGTTTGTGCTATTTTTTGGAAGACTTGCTATTGCGATGCATTTCAATCTTATAAACTTTCCCCACGTACAGTGAAGTCTTATATAAAGTTCCTCATTTGAGATAAATAATATCAATTTCTCCTCTATATTATCAATTGCGAGTAGTAATTAAATGAATCAAATTTCTATAGCAGATGTAAAACAAAATAGTATTAATGATTATTGAAATCAGAGAACGAGAACTGATTGTTATGGTAATAATTTTGCTCTTTCTGCAAGTGACAATATACCTAAAATTTACTTTTACTCAATCCTGGTGAAATTTTCAAGGCGGTAAGATTGTGTATAAAAAATATTAGTGAAGCAGTATATAATTCTCGTTTTAATATATCAAATGGCTTTTGTACGCTTTCCATAAAAATGGAGAGTAGATCTGAGGAGATACACTTATTCGAACCGGAGCGAATATGATCAAACCTTATATTATGACGAAACGTTCTAGTTTTATTTTATGATTGTACTTATGGAGCTTCTTGAATTACCCCATATTGAATTTTAGATGAGTTCAGCAGTTTCGTATCGAATTTCGTTTTTTTCTGCGGACTCAGGAAATTTCATAGTATGGTTAAATCGTGAAGTTCGTATCGTTTTATGTTGGTTTATATAGGTTTCCCAAGTTACTACTTGTGAGGAGGTTTATTTGTAAGCAAGATCAGTGTCATAATCAATTATGAGGTGCATGAAAATTACCTGATCGTAGTGAATTTATATCTAACCAACATACAAACAAATCTAGTTCAACGTCGCTATTGAAACGCATGGTAAATAATTCAAGTTATGCAATTTTTATTCAGACATATTTACTGGATACTGTCACCAGCAGTTGTGCTTTGCGTAGTTTGCCTTATATTTTGTTATGACCAAACTTGAACTAGTATGGAATAAATACAGAATGCAAATTTATGAATAATACTTAATTAGTATTCTAGTAGCAAACGCTGTACTGCACACCGACATTTAATTTTTAAATAAAAGTTCTTCAACGCGGATTGTGGTATCTAGTATATGAGTACATCATTTTCTGTATCCAATATAAAGATTCGACTGAGGCAAATTTGAGGCCTATTCTACAACATCCATAAGACTTATACATTTTGTTAACATTACTTGAAATTTTATATTGTGTCTTCCGCCGTTACTTTTCGATAGTTTGTCATGAGGAGGTATTCGAAAAATCAAAGAAGTTTGATTCGAATTTGTTTTTGCCATTGTGGACTTACATCCACCTTCAGGCTCATATTTTGAGATCAAACCTGAATGCATTGAGTACATTGAACACTAAACACTAACCGGCAAGAAAGTCGATAAAACTGAAATTTTGGTTGAAACTCTATAACTCTCTGACTTATCATTCGATCCTATAATTCGTATTTGTTACAGATTACTTAACAAAGAATAACAATCGATATTGGTAATGTGCATTATGAATGAAATATACGCGAGTGAACCAAATATGCTTTCTTTCTCGAATTTTGAATCGCTATGTAGAGTTTCTGAGCTAAATTTGTCATGAAGATACACTTTAATACAAACCTATATTTATAATATATGATGCAGTATTTGACTCATGGCGCTAGCAGATTTATTGCAAGTGATACAGTTTTTTCATTAGCATCGTCAGTAGGTATAGCCGAAGTTTTCAATTATGGAAAATAAAATGTGGTTAACTAGTGAAAGAATACAAACAGAAAGATATGACGTAAACACCCACACAGTAGCGAGTGCTACCTCCTTGAGCTCTTGTTACGGTTGTTTGCGTCCTGGCATACGTTCGATAAGATAACGAACATACGCTTGGTGTATTTTAGTCCAAGCTGAAAATCGCTTTCTTAACCTTCTATACATTGTGTCTCACACATGCTCGATCGAATTGTGATCAAAGCTTCTTTAGGCTAGTTTTTTTCTCAATATTTTGATTTCAATCTTGATCATTATTCTTTCTGTTCTTTTCTGAGGTCTGGTATTATCATGAATTAGCGTAAATTTTTCGCTCATATTATGAAAGAACGGGACACCATGAAGACACGAAACCTCTCAGAAGTCGTGGATCTCCTATCAACTGTTATTAAATCTATCTCTTTTTCGATACTTATTCCACCTCAAACCATTACGGACCCGCCTCCAGAACCAATTCTTGTAGCACAATTGTCTAGATTGAAACGCACCCCAACCAGTTCGGCGATGAAGTCTGAGACGTCCATATGGAGGTTTGAGGCAAAAAAATCATTCGTCTGAGAACAAAACGTTTCCCTATTCCTCTTTGTTCCAATGCTGGCCATCTTTGACGCTGTGGGATGTATTCTTATAAATTCGAAAAATGTTGGATGTCTTCAGGCTAGAAAGTCAATACTTTCAATTGCCTCCTTACTGTTAGTTCACTTTGTGATAGTAGCTTCACTTCCTGATACATGTTTCTTTCCTGTACAGCGGTACTAGTATGGTCTCTCAAGCCTTGAAAATGATCATTGCCAGCAGTCCTTTTTCTTCTTCTCTCTGATCATTTCCGCCTTTTAAATTCAACATTCTGTTGAAAACGCTTCCACACACTTTGTGCATTGCTTTTTGAATCACTACTTTGTCTAGTGGTATAACTTTGAGAACTTCCATCAATCATTAATTGTTCTGCTCTAGCAGCATCAACCGCTAGAAGAACATAATTGAGAATCTTCAATAATTATAGAGACCTCAAGCGAAATAATTTGCATCCATATCATTTGAGTAAGGTTCAAGACCTATTGCCAGTGGATAGTGAGGTGAGGTTGTAATTTTGTAGGTGGTACATGAATAAACTTCAGAAAAGGGGATCAGATAAAATTCTATGGACGGATGAGGCAACTTTTACGAAACTAAGTATGATAAATTTGGGAAATTCCAATATATGGAATACAAAAAATCCTCATGGCACTATGTCACACTCTCAGCACGAGATTTGAGTAAATGTGTGGTTAGAGTTAAGGTTAGGAATTAATTATTGCGTAATTGCTATTGATTCTTTTCTTAAAACAATGTTAAAGGCTAGATACGGTTTTTAAAAAGCTGAAACATCCATTTTGATCAAATTCTTCACACTTTCTCACAACTGGCTCAGTTAAAGAGAAGATTATATTTTGGAAAACAACTGAGTTTTCAAACCTTTGCTCATGTATTGTAGAATAGATCAAAAACCATATAATTTCCAATTTAGTGTTTTTCAGAATGTGAATTAAATTTTTTTTGAAAACAAATGTACTCATTTAGTCAAGCACATAATAGTTTTTCAATATGCAAATTTTCTCGAAAATTTAACATTAATTTCTCAAATCTCTTTTCAGTGAATAATAGTTTATATCTTTATATTCCGAGGACTTAAAACAATCTTTTTAGTGTTCTTTTAATATAGAAATCTATTTTTGTTCTGATCACAATTACTTTGTACAAGGCTACAAACTAGTGTAAATTGAAACGAATGTTTTAGGTATAAACTTTGAGTTGGGATTTTTCAGATCATAAAGCACAGATGCTAAGCATGAGATGGCCACGTAGACCGGTTGAATAAACTTCTAGGTTGTGCAGACCGGTGACTGAGAAGGGTCTCAACATATTGCATTCTATACTGGCTGGACTGAGTCAGGAATTTATCATATATCCTGATTTTCAGGTTAACGATGCTTTCAACACGTTCCATCAGAACTTTGTTGACTCATGTCTTATTGCATTCCCGGAAAGATAGGTAGGGAATTTTATCTTTTACCCCAAGGTTAATAGTTACACTTAGGAGCTTAGGGACTGTTTAAAATTAGCTGAAATTGTACCTATACTCAAGAAAGGTGATCCCACGGATGTTAATAACTATAGGGCAATATCACTTGTGCCTGTCTTCCTAAGGTATTTGAAAAGCTGATTTACAATTTTCCAAATGTCAGTTCGGTTTCCGTAGGAAGCGCAGTACTCAAGATGCTATAAATGTTTTTGTGTTTGACACGGTTAGATGCTTTGAGTCGGGTTTATTATCTCTCAGCACGAGATTAGAGTAAGTGTGTGATTGGGGTTAAGGAGGGGTCAGATTGTCGGGCCAACTGTACTTTCCGATCGTCTCAATGCAAAACAAATATATTCAAATTCAAATATATTTGAATATGTTGAATAACGAAGTAATGAACGTTATGGAAGAAATGCCTATAGCTACTCGGCAGCACCTTTGGTTTGAAATGGACGGCTGCCCGGATCATAATTCCGAACTAGATGACTGAGAGATTTGGAGAGAAATGAAATGGTCGATTTGGGCAGGTGAGATGGCCACCCAGAAGCCCTGACTTTACTTCACTTGATTTTAATGTGTCGAGCTCAATAAAGACCAACGTTTATAGAATTCCGATTATCACTCGGGAAGAACTAGTTTGAAGGATTCGAATCTGTTGCAACGAAATGGGTCAAAAGAACACTGAAATTTAAAGAGTAGTGAATAGTTTGAGAAAAAGACGTGTTAAGTACATTCAAGAAAGAGGAAGGCACTTTGAACACCTGTTATAGTTTCTAAATCTCCTTCGTAAAAATAACATTCATTACTTTATCTCCTGTTCATGTTCCATTGTGTAATGTAAGATATTTGCGTTTTCTCATTCTATGTTCTTATTACCCGTTTTCAGTGGTACAGCTAACAAGAAAATAACAACACTTGGTTTTTATATGTTTTATAGAGAAAAGCAAAATGTTCGTAAAATGACGAAGTGTTAAATCATCATCAACTATCAACTTTTCGAAAAAATGTTAGAGCACATTTTTGTTGCAATATAACCTTCTGAGTGTATATACCTCTTATAGTAGACACCTATATATGTATCTATATATATATACATATATAGGTGTCTACTATAAGAGGTGCCACACTTCAGAAGGTTATATATATATATATATATATATATATATATATATATATATATATATATATATATATATATATTTTTATCAGGCAAGTTTTATACTGCAAAAGATGTCCCTCTTGAAACTAAAATTGACCTGTTTTTGCGTTTTGATCAGAAATGAATATCTTGGTAAATATAGCCTCGGTTTAGTTGCGTTGAAGCACTCTGTATATATGTATAGATATATATATATATATATATATATATATATATATATATATATATATATATATATATATATATATATATATATATATATATATATATATATATATATATATATATATATATATATATATATATATATATATATATATATATATATATATATATATATATATATATATATATATATATATATATATATTTAGTTAACTAGTAAGTTGCTTATACTTCAAGAAAAAACAACACTAATGAAATAAGTTAAAAATAAAATTTCAGATCATTATATGAAACGAATTTGTTCAATACAGGTCAGGGTCAGTTATTCTGCTTTCATAATCTCATGCTCCATTTTGGTTTTTGCATAAGATAAAAAGCTAGAATAAAATTTGACGATTTATTTATTGCTGAAAATATCATATTATAGATCCCTTCGATACTTTTCTCAAATCATAAAAGTCCAACACTCAACCTCCAATGGTAAATATGTTTCTTTACGATGCATTCTGAGATATTTCAGTATCAAAGTCGCCGCAATATGACATGAAATCCTAAGGGTTTATTCTTGAAATGAGAACACTAAAATTGTTAGTTTTCGTTCTAAACAGCTCTTTCGAATGAAATCTACTCGATATCGGGCAACTCTAGTATCTTCACTAACCTACATAAAGTTCGTCGGAAGCAAGCCGTTTTCTAACGTAAACAAAAAGACGGGCACATTAACTCAGACCGGAAGGAAAATGAAATATAACGCTAAAGCAGGATTGCAGTTGTGATTTTCCCAGAGCTATCAATTGCTTCGTCGAGAATTTCTGAAACTGCTTCATTCTGTGCTTTTTCAAAGACAATGACGGAAACACAAGTGAATATTTATCATTTAACCAGAATGAATAAATTACTCGACGTCACTTGATTGATGAAGTGATGAAATTGTGACAACTCTAGAGAATCTTAACTTGGTACATAACTGAAAACTGATGGCTATTTATATACTGCAATTTTTATCAGAAAGGTTTGTTTATCTATCGATGATATATTTCAACTCGGAAATTAAATCAATTTATATAATATATTTTTCTTACTTCGAGTAACTTATATTATAAAATGATGTGCGAATATATAGAATCATGTGAATATCTCAGGAATCTTAAACATATCTAAATTGAATTCAGAAAGTGGATAGTACAGTAGATTTGTTCTAAAATTTTTGAGCATTTCGATTTAACCTGAACGGCAAACTTTGAAAATTGCAATGCAACATCTTGTATATCATCTTAGTTTTCAATAAAGCGTTTCTTTGCGGATACAAAAAATTGGGTTTGATAATATCATTTCAATACAAGCAGTACCTAAACAAAGGAACACTCTAATGATATCGACTAGCTATAGAAGAAATCACTTATCATAATTGTTGACTAAATCTGAGTGGATTTTCAAGTTGTAAAATCAAATAGGAGTACCGTGTGAACCGAAACTAAATTTATTATACTGTATCAACTGTTCAAACTGAGCACCTTCGACTTCTTGACATCAAGTCAGTCGGTCTGTAAATACTGTTGCTATATTGACTATTATCTCTGGTGAATTTCGATTTCCTAGTGAAGCTAAGTACAAATGAGTGTGAGAACCAGATTAATTTGAATGGGTTCAATGAAAGAGTCAGAAAATTTGTAATAATTGATTGATATAATTTCCAGTTTTCATTTCGGTACTTCCCGACTTGTTTTAGTTTCAAAATTATGTGTGCCTTGTAAATTTCACTGAATTAATTATTGCATTATTGCTATTGATTCTCTTTCTAAAAGAAATCTTTCTTTTCAAATCTTTGCTCATGTATTGTAGAATAGAGCAAAAACCATATTATTTCAAATGAAGTGTTTTCAGAATGTGAATGAAATTTTTTACAATTGTACTCATCTAGTCAAGCACATAATATTTTTGCAATATGCAAATTCTCTCGGAAATTAAAGTTTAGTTTCTCAACTGTCTTATCAGTGAATAATAGTTTATATCTTTATATTCCGACGACTTATAAATATCTTTTGAGTGATCTTTTGAGATAGAAATCTATTATTGTTCTGATTACAATTACGATTTACAAGGCTACAAACTAGTGCAGATTGAAACGAATGTTTCAGGTACAAACTTTGAGTTGGGATTTTTCAGATAATGAGGCACAGATGCTAAGCATGGGGTGGCCACGTAAAACGGTTGAATATACTTCTAGGTTGTGCAGTCCGGTGACTGAGAAGGGTCTCAACATATTACATTCTATACTAGTAGACTGAGTTAGGAATTTATCAGAGATCCTAATATTCAGGTTAACGATGCTTTCAACACGTTCCATCAGAACTTTGTTGACCCATGTCTTATTGCATACCCGGAAAGATAGGTAGGGAATTTTAGCTCTTACCCCAAGGTTGATTGGTACACTGAGGAGCTTAGGGACTGTTTAAAATTAGCTAAAACTGTACTTATACTCAAGAAACATGATCATACGGACGTTAATAACTATAGGGCAATATCACTTGTGCCTGTCTCCTCTAAAGTATTTGAAAAGCTCATTTACAATTTTCTGAGTGTCAGTACGGTGCCGTCGGAAGCGCAGTACTCAAGATGCTATAAATGCTTCTGTGTTCGACACAATTAGATGCTTTGTGTCGGGTTTATACTCGATTTATCTATTTTTAGACCTATCCAAGGCTTTTGACTGTGTCCCCCATGCAGCTTTTTTTGATAGATGGTATGGTTTTGTTGCGGACGCCAGGGAGCTTATTGAATCCTTCTCATCCAACTGATGTCAGTCAGTATTTGTGAATTATACGTGGTCCAACAGGGAAACTATTTCAATCGGAGTTCCTCAAGGTTTCATTATGGGTCCTTTACTTTCCTTAATATATATCAATGACTTTCCTGACTATCCGACTGATGTGCTGAGTGTTCTGTACGCTGACAATTCCACCATAACTGTTTCCAGCGGGAGTTTATCGGATGCGGAGGAGCTGTCTGGGAGGGCGCAGTCGACTGCTTTTAGGTGGTTTTCAGTGATCGGGTTGTGCATGAAATAAGGCAAAACAGAGAGCACGGTGTTCACTTAAGACATGTGAATCCCCTCCATTGGGGAATTCTTGTTCACCTCGATTCGCGTCTTGTATGGTCTGTCCATGTGGATCATCTTGCTAAAAAATTGAGAAGAAACATCTCAGTTCTGAGGCAATTGTCTTTGCTTGTGTCTCCCAATGTTCGGAAGTCTGCCTACTATACTCTTTGTGAGTCTCATTTTAGATATGGGCTACTTGCATGGGATTCATCCAGCGAGATCGATCGTATTTTCAGATTGCAGAGACGAGCAATAAGAATAGTTGGTGGATTACGGTATAGGGATTGTTGTCTGAACACTTTCAGAACCAGGGAAATTCTTACTCTGCTCAGCTTATTTATTCTTGTATGTTTGTTGCAAGCTCATGTAAATCTAAATAATTTTCAATTAAACATTTATTTCAACACAAATGATACTAGAGGAAAGAATTGTATTCATGCACCTTTCTAAAAATTATACAAGTCACAGAATGGCCCAAATTTCTTATCTATCAAACACTTATATACTACTACCAATTTGTGTTCGAATCATAAAATTGAAAGAATTCAAGCGTTTTATAATGAAAATCTTAAAACAAATATTCCTTACGATGTCAATTCGTATTTTGCAATAAATTTTGATATGTACTTCAAGTACATATGATAGAAAACTATATTAAAGTAAAATCTCAATGCCACCAGAAGTAACTCATTATGGGAAAAACCAGATGTGACGGTAGTGTTTCTATGTAGTTTGAATGAATGCATATCTGCTTATTTGGGTAGAAGGCCGATTTACAGGTAACAGATGAAAAAGGTTGAAGAAAATAGGGTTCTGAATTATGATTGTCATATGATTTTGAAATGTTATCAAAAAATACGACACAACAGTTGATAACTTCATTAAATTGCTGACGGAAGCAGGAGAAGTATCCATTGAAAAGTACTCAAAAACACCAACCAGAAAGGCCACAGTTCCCAGGCAGAATGAGCAATGTAAACTTGCTATCAAAATGTACAAACACACCCTATATAAATATAAAAAGGATGAATCACAAGAAGAGATGACAGAATTTAAGATACTCAGAGCAGAAGCCCGTTATTTAATTTAAAAAGAGTAAAAAGGAATCTTGGAGCCACAACCTTTCAGCTAATACATCTGCAACACCATTTTCGGAGATGTGAAACAAAATTAAGAAAATCTCAGGATAATTTACTTATACACCAATCTGCTTTATTGCATTGAATAGCTCACTTATGACGAATAACAACGAAATTGCAAATATATTTGGTAAAATTTATAGCGACCACTCCAAAAGCCAAAACTATGAAGAACAATCTATTGAACTGAAAAACTATACTGAAGGGCTACTTCTTGAAAATGGAGTTGGAAATAATGACCTGAACATACGATTCTCTATGGCGAATTGAATTATGTACTCAAACGTCTAAAACATAAAAGTCCAGGTGTCGATAATACCCCAGGTCCTTTTCTATCGCACTTACCTGAAAAAGAGAAGGAATTTTTTCTCACATTATATAATAGAATCTGTCCTACACACAAACTACCGAAAAGATGGAAAAAAGCTATAATTATCCCCCTGCCGAAACCGAACAAAGACCTTGAAGATCCAGAATCATTAAGACCAGTTTAGTTAACCTGTACACTCTGCAAGGTACTCGAAAGATTAGTTAATAATAGACTCGTCTGGTACCTAGAAAACCAAAATTTTCTATTTTCAGGCCAAAACGGCTTTCGAAAAAATCGATTCGCATTGTATAACATCAAAGCACTAGAATCGGACATTCATGATGCTTTTATGAACAATCAACAATTGGTAGAAATTTTCCAAGATATCAAGCGTGCGTATAATATAACTTGGAGACACCGGATATATCAACAACTCATTTCATGGAAGGTTGGTGGTAACATGCTGAAGCTTGTACAAAACTATTTAGACCACAAAATTAAGTCCGGAGTATATACAGATGACACCGTCCAAAAGAACAGAATACCTCAGGGATCTGTTACTAGTCTGCCATTAACAGTATATCCCAGCATAATACTTCAAATAAAATGTAGATTATACGCAGAAGATGTCTTTCTGTTCATAAAAGGAAGATATGTTTTACAGTTATCATGCATTTTACAGAAAAATTTGAACCAGCTATCTGAATGGTCGTCGATGACTGGCTTTCAGTTCTCGGCAAAGAGGACAAAGTGTGTTCTTTTCACAAAATCAACCTCTCTATCAACACCTTTACTGAAAAATGCTGGGAAAACTCTAAAATTTTCGGATGACTTGAAAACCACATATCGAAAATATCATAACAAAAATGTAATAAAAGCCTAAATCTATTGAAACTTTTGTCCATTCGAAAATGGGGATCTGACACCTCAAGTTTGCTCAAAGTTTATAGAACTCTCATCAGATCAAAAATTGACTATGGTTCCGTTGCCTACGACTCCCTGTATAATGCGGCTAAGAATAGTTTTGAGCACTTACTGCACAAGTCCTATAGACAGCCTACTGTGTGAAATTTCAGAACCCCCTTAAGATTTCGAAGAGCATATCTATCTCTCAATTATGCATCGTCTGTTATCCTCAATTCAAACAACCCATCTTTCTCTGTATCACAAAAATACAGTCTAAACCATCTGCCAATGAAAGAATAACGCGATACAAAGATTTATCACGAATCTTATTCGCAATATCATAGTTTTGTATAAAGGAACACATGTCCCCGCCATGGACTATCGACAAACCAAACTGCAGTCTCACATTGACCAAATATAACAAGTGCAACATAAACACGAATACCATAAAAATAGAACTGCAATCGATTATCAGTCATTTACCAGGATACAAAATATACACGGACGCATCGAAAATTAATGACGAGGTGGGAGCTGCGATCGTTCAGTGTCAATCGGTTACGAAATTCAAATTACCAAAGTATACATGTACTTACACAGCGGAGCTATATGCCATATTATAGGGTGTCAAACGAATAGAGGAAAACGTCCGGTCCGCAATACTTCTTCCAGACACTCTGAGTGCAATAAGGTCACTAGATGATATGTACGCAAAAGACCCTCTAGTGCAACAAGTATTAAAGACCGTGAATTACATTCAAACGTCGGAAAAATTGTATTACTTGTGTGGATACCCTCACACATCGGAATCCAAGGTAATAAAGAGGCCGATATAGCAGCCCGCGCGGCGGTGGACTCAAGGTTGAGTAGAAAATCACGTTTGTGGACTTCAAAAACTACATTAAGAACCAAATGATAAGTGCGTAGAAAAATTAAAGGAACCAGTCTTCCTCTAAATGGTCGGATTCGATGTAGCTGTAAGAATAGAGATATTTTTGTGTTTAAAGAGAGAAGCTAAACAATTTCGTGAAATCAAGAAGTATTAAATAACTCGATAATTATCAACTTTTCGAAAAAATTATATGTAACATTGTTTGTTGCAAATCACCTGTGCTATCACCTCCTGAAGCTTGGCACCTTTTATATTAGACACCTTGTATTGCTGACTCCCAAATAAGTAATATTTCAATGAAACTCTGGATCATTTTTCTTCTTAGAAGATTAAAGATTTTTTGATTTCTGGCCTTTTGATAATAACCTGACGCCTTACGTAGCTGACAAGTGTTACTGCTGGAGAAACTATACAGACTCGAAATTAGGGGTGCCACATTGAATTTGATTAGGTGTTTTCTCACAGGACGTACTCAATCTATAGTTAAAAATCACCCAACATCCGGTGAGCCTTTTGTTTCGAGGACTCTATCTACTAATAAAGGTTTGCGTCAGGGGTCTATTCTGGGACCTCTGCTATATATTGTTTACGTAAATGACTGACTTGAAGCAGTCTCAGCGGCAATAATGCAGTATGCGGATGACACGTTAGTGATGCTTTCAGATCCTTCGCCTATAGCCCAGCACGTAACAAACGTGGATCGTTCTCTAACAAAAGCCTGAGTTTAACACAGAGAAAACGGAAATAATTCAATACAACTATGCCAAAGAGGTTGAAAAAGTAATATATACTTACCAGAAAGACGCAGTTGTCACATTAGAAAATTTTCGGTTTCTTGGTGTTGTGTTGGATCTCAGACTTACTTTTAGTTGTCATATTGACTATTTAGGGAAGGATTCGTCTAGATACATTTTTGCCTTGCGTTTTCTGTCAGCTAATATGAATGAAAATAGCGCCATCCTAGCATATAGTGCATATGTTGAGAGCCGATTGAGATATAGCGTTGTTACATGGGGGAACTCGCCTGATGTCACTAGCTCCTGATTCTGCAGAAAAGATGCTTAAGATCGATTTGGAACATCAACAACTTGGAGAGCTGTAGACAGCATTTTGAGGAGAGGCGGATTCCAGCAGTAATGAGTTTATATGTTGATGAAACAGTAATGTTTGTTAAACGTAACAGGGATATGTTCAAGGAGGGTTCTCATGAATATGAAACGCGAGGGAGAGGTGATATAAGGCCGGTTACCGGATGTCTTACATTCAAAAAAGTGCACCGTACATGACTATACGGATCTTTAACCACATTCCCAGGAAAGTGAGGAAATGGCCTCAGAAAAGACTGATAACTAGCATGCGTCACTATTTGTGCAGTACTCTGTGATTTTAGGAGAGGGGAATTCAGTTCACATATCTCATTCGCTCCAAAACGCATGTTTTGTACTTCAGTGGAAATATTCTCTTCAGGAACATAAATATAAATCAACTTTCACAATATCAGGAGAGTAGAATTAGTTACTTAAGAGCTTTAATGCATATGGCGGAAGAAATGGCCGACGTGAAGACTTCGGTAATATTGAGTGTGAATCCTGTCCGATTTCGAGTTTTTGTAAATCCCAATTTTTACTTGCGTCTTTCACATCGCCGTCCACTCATGTTAGTTGGTACGTATGCCTTCATAGTACATGGAAAGACTTCTACTTTAATCCTTTAATTTTGTCTACCGCCATATAATTTACGTCCGGAAGCATTGGGATCTGGGACTATAAAGTCGGTATACCAGAACACCTACGTTGTGTTAGGACTGAATATAATTAGATCCTTAGTAGTCTGCACTTCTAATTATTTCAAAATTCAGTCCCGATATTTCTGTTTTTTATTTTAGTATATCAAACCAATATTTCCTTTTACGAGAATGGTTTTGGTTGTAATTCGAATTTAGTAGGATAATTCTGCGTCTGTCCTTCACTACCAAATATCAGTTGTTCAATTTGTTTAAACAAACATCTTCAGTCAATATGCTGAACCTTTATTCAATTTCAGTTCGACACCTACAGTTGATAAATTCAATTCAATCAAAGTCTTTGTCGCAGAAATGCAGGCGGTGCCAAAACTTGGGCTCTTATTTTTCGGATTAGATTCCCGACATCCGTATATCAACGTTTGACAAGGTTCTCTGTTTGATTACTTCGGAAATTGCGAAGCGCATGAATTGCGAGAATGTGAAGTTGGGACATCAGTATGAGACGAGAATGAAAAATAAATGCGCAATATTATAGCAGTCTTGTTTTTCTCATTCTGTTAAATCCGGAATTTATTTTACGCGTTCTTTTACAGTAGGAGCTTTGCTGAAGGGATTTTATGTGGGATGATTGACAAGCTTTTAAACACTTAATTTCTGGCTCGTGCTTTTCGTCAATTTCACTTCACCTATTCTTCTCATCTCGAGAGTGGGAATATTGAAATACATGTATGTTATGTAGTGAATAAAACAATGAAAAAGTGAGACATAAGAAATTTTGAATCGTTTCATTACACACATGTAAGTAAGAATTATACGATTTCAGAGGAGACATTTGATGTTCAGGAATAAAGAAAATCTATACACAAATATCATCATCTAACTACGACTATACTAAAGTAAGTTTTTCAGAATTCCATTGCAAGATTGTTGCGTCAGATGAGAATCTTATAGTCATCACGAAATTGAGTTGAAGAAATGTAAGTCAATTTCATTGAAAGGAATGTAACAACATAAGTTGAAAACAAATGCTCCTGCACTTAAATAAAATAAAGATTCACAGAAACATTCTTAGATATTTTGAAACTGAAGACTCACTGCTTATTATATATCTATAAACTACTTTCCCAAATACTAATGAAAAATATTATCCTGAAGAAAACTCAAAGATTTACGCCTTGGTGTCCCCTATTCTTCTGGAGAAATCTTTCCTTCAAGTTTAACATTTCCTGTATTAGCTCCTTCAGATAGTACCGAATTTTTGTTTTGACATGCAGTATTCCACAACAATGAATTGCTGGATGTTGGTTTCCCTAAAACTCGAGAGCGGCTGATCTGATTTGGTTGATTTTGATATAGGAATATTCGTGGAATTTCAACGAAGCCTTAGGCGGTGAAAAATATAGAAATATTGTGAGGAAAAGAATAAAAACGACTCAATTTTTCCATTCAATCTGTTCATACCTGAAAAACATATTAGCGATCAGAAAATTATTCTGTACGAGTAACTTAGAATGATAAACCAAGCTATTCACATTTTTTTTGCTAGTCAACACGTTACATTACGTTAAAATGAAACAGTTCTATATCTGACTGTCAAATGGTGGTCGACTCAGAAATAATTTTCCAGGTGGAAGGTATATTTATATTCAGATAAATTTGAATTTTCTTCGAAGATAACTGTTATGTTCAATCAGGGTCAATCCAATTCTCAAGCATGTTCAAATAGGTTCAGCCATTGATATTTTCCTGAATAAATACGAAATATATATATGGTGGCCAGAAATTCTGGACACTGATTAAGTTTTTGAAGTCTTTGCATATGATTCTTCACTTTGCAAGGGGATTAGATTCATTTCAGACTCTACATCTATGGCGAAACAGCTCGCCCTTCAGAAAAAAAAATTATTCGATTCATCACAAGAAAAAGTATTTCGAAGCCTATTCGCACTGTTATTGATTCGTTCACTGAAATGTTTGCAGAACTCTAAACGACGAACGAAATCATCTTCATTTAGCTTGTGTACGACTTCAAGTTCATATGAATGGAATTGGTAGTTGGAAAGAATTCTGAAAATTCTTGTCCGGCATACTCCAGACATATTTTCAATTCTTTGTTTCAAGTGGAGGAAATCTATTTTTTCATTAAGAGAATGAAATCAAACTTTCCTGTTCTTCATTTTAGATCATCAGAATTATTAACTCTTCGACTTGACAGGTCTAACATTAAACCTGAATTTAACGAAAATGCAGTAAATTAAACAACCTTTCAAAGAGGTATCTAACTTAACTTAACCTAACCCTTTGTTATACCGACATTGTCGGGTAGGTAGCTGAAAGGGATCATGCACAAACGTTCAAATGAGAAAGAAAAATTTTTCTGAACCAACAGAATCGAATTTGGTCAAGTGATTTTCTCAGAGATCGATAAAAACTCTTTTGAATTTTCACAATTCTAGGTTTCTGTTCGGCAGGTGTTATTTCAAAACAGCAATAGTTACCTGGTCGTATCGAGAATGGAATCACCTTTTTCAAAGTATCGTCAGGCATCAGTAATATTATTATCATTAACTCATCGCCAACTCTTTTTTATTCAGAAATAATTTTTTATTATATTTATTTCATATATCATTCGTAATTTCATAGTGTGTATACTTCGTTTTTCACCGACTCGGTGGCGTTGAGGTTATGATACTCGCCTCCTGCGCAGCGTTACCTGGGCTGAATCCTCACAAAGTCCGTGCAATTTTTCGGATTCTGGGTAACGCTTGAGTATTCATTTTTCGGAGTAGATGTAAAGTCGTCGGTCCTGTCTAACAGAGATGTGTTGAACATTAAAAATCTCTTCCCTCCACGCGAGAGGGGTTCGACAAAATTCTCTGATCAGTGAGGTGACGGAGTTCTCGGCGTGTCATTGGCCGAAAGGTGGAAATAGAGCACGTTAAAGAGATAACACGAACTCCGTTTGGCAATAAGTTTATATATCTGATCTGTTGCTTATTTCACCTCATTTCTCGAAAATGAATCCGTTTTTCTGTTTTCTTTCATAACAGAACGGAAACGGTCGAAAAAAATACTATCGCAGAATGTGAAGAGTAGAACGAAATATTTCCAGTTATAAATCACATGACATTTTTGACATGTGTTATCACTCATCAGAAAAGCGAATAATTTTTGTATCTACTTTTATGTAATGTGTATATCTGAATCAGATTTTAGAGTTATTTAATATTTTTTCTTTTCAGGTAAGGACATGAAAGAAGACCGTCCTAGTATCGAATAATCCGTTAGATATGTGAGTACCAAGGATTTATAAATTTTCGTCTACATTTTATGATAATGTTCGTGTAATTACTTCGATAAATTAGGTTTGAATTGGCACAGTAAACATACAGAGCTCGAAAGAATTTAATCGACAGAAACTCCAGCAATTTTGTTGGAATGTGGAACAATATAGTTGTATTGCCTTATACATCGAAAATTCTCAATTCCTCCTCGATGTTGTAATAGTTAGCACAAATACCTTATCATAAAAAGCATGATGAATTTATAATCATTTAGATTTTTAATAAACAAATAATATATATATATATATATATATATATATATATATATATATATATATATATATATATATATATATATATATATATATATATATATATATATATATATATATATATATATAACCAGCTACATCGTGGTACCCTAACGATTTCAGAAAAGATGCATCTCGTACATACGTACAAGAATCGCACTCTATAGACCGAGACGGTGAGCACCAAATTCAACGAGAATATATCGCTCGTTTTGAATCGTTTATGTGATTCACCGAACGGCAAAAGATGTTCCTCGAGTGTTGGAAGATTTAACGTTCTCACATCTGTTTGTTATTATTCGTTGCTTTCTCGAGTCCGGTTTATAGAGGGCGATTCTCGTATGTATGTACTAGATGCCTCTTTTCTGGAAATATTAGGGTACACTGATGCAAATTAGGGTATATATATATATATATATATATATATATATATATATATATATATATATATATATATATATATATATATATATATATATATATATATATATATATATATATATATATATATATATATATATATATATATATATATATATATATATATATATATATATATATATATATATATATATATATATGAGAAAACTGAGGTACTTAGGCTTATATTTATCAATGAAAATACTCACTCAATTTAGGTACAATGTTAAATTTTTTTGAACGACTCATAAAGAAAATAATACATGAAATATACAATACAGAACAGAACAAAGATGTGAAAAATTTAACATTGTACGTCAATTCCTAAACGTCAAGCCAAAAGTGAGTAATTTCGTTGATATATATAAGCCTGAGTACCTCATTTTCCTCCAATTGTTTTATGTGCAAAGTTTGAACTTGTGCATCCGCAACACACATAGCCAAATATATAATCTAGACAAACAAATTGCCAGTACTAAAAGGCAAATTAACAATTTCCTAAACATATTAGTGAAGGTTTTTTCAGTGAACAAACAAAAAGTTATAACGAAAGTTTCACAAAAGTCAAATCAAATCACCGTAAAGAGATTGAATTCTTACTCGAAAAAGATGCTCAGAAACAAACGAAAATACCAACCGAATGAATAACTAATCTCACTCAGGTAGAAATTCCTTTCAGCGCGAAAAAAATATTAGGACAAATTTTTGGTAAAAGAAAAAACAACCAATTATAACGATATAATTGCATCCATTGAAGCAGAAATTTTAATAAAGCTGAAGAGATAAAACCGAAATGAGAAACAAAATCTGTAATATTTTAACCAATCATAAACACAAAAATAAAGATAACAATTTTTCCAAGAAAAATGAATACACTCATTGAAAAACTACGGAATTCGTCAAACGAAATCCAAACATCTACATTTTAAAAGTCGACAAAACAGAACAGTACTTATGAACAAAGAAGACTATTTCTTCAAAAAGAAAGAAATGCTCAAAGATACATCAACCTATAAAAAGAAAAAATTTATCCTAAAAATTAAATACAACCCAAAATGAACAAAATGATTAACAACTGGTTCAATAAAAACTACATAAACAAAGAATTAAAAAACAAACTGATCTGTCACAATGGAGGGGCTCCCTTCATTTATGGATTACCTAAATTACATAAAATATCAATCCCTTTGATACCCATTGTTAGTTATATCATTCACCCATGTATAACCTAGCACAATACCACTCAAACACAATAACAAACACACTTGGAAAAAATTACAATTACTTAAAAAATTCCTGGCATTTCCATAGTTTCATAAAAGATCTCATTATTCCAAAAGGTTTTATGTTGATATCGTTAGACGTAATTTCCTTATTTGCAAATGTTCCTTGTACATTAGCCTTAGATATCATCCGTAAAAAATGGCAAAATCTCACAAATTTCACTGAACTTCCTGGAGACGAATTTATTGAAACAACAAAACTTTGTCTGAAATCCACACATTTTGTTTTCGAGTCTGAAATATTCACGCGAATTTTGGGAACACCGATGGGTTCACTCATATCTGCAGCAATGGAAAATTCAGTATTGGAAGACCTTGAATGTCAAATACTTCCAAAGATCACATTCAAAGTGCAGTTTCTCAAACGGTATGTAGATGACTGTATAGCACGTATTCGTCGCGACAAAAAATCGAAATAACCAAAATCTTCAATTCATATCACAAAACAATTCAATTTACCAATGAAGTCGAAAGAGATAAAACAAACAATTTCCTCGACATACAATTAACCCACGACGATACAGAAAAAATATATACAAATTAGTATCAGAAACCGACATGGAGTGGTAGCTACCTAAATTTTGAATCAATTTTACTAAACCGATACAAAGAAAGCGTTATCAATATCCTGGTTGATAGAGCCATCAAACTATCACACCTTAAATTTAGAACAAAAAATATAAAGAAATTGAAGAACATACTAAAAAGAAACGCATTTCCACCTAGTTTTTTTGAACCCCACATAAAGAAAACAATACATGAAATATACAACACAGAACAAAGGAAAAAAGAAAAAATAGATCTTAAATACATCGGCCTCATTTATACGCCACAACAAATTGATAAATGCCTAGACAATTTCAACATCAAGATTGGACACAAACCTAACAAATATTTCAAACAATTTTTCACCACTTTAAGGCCAAGGGTGAAATATGAGAACAAAACACACTGTATATACAAGGTTAATTGTCAGGACTGTGAAGCGTGCTATAGAACAATACTTCCATAAAAGAATATACCAACACGACTACTCCGTTAGATCTAATGAAAAAAGTACCGCCCTAGCGAAACATAGCATTGAACAACTACATAAATTTAATTTAGCTGATGCACTAGTACTTGCATCTGAAAGCAACGAGACTTTAAAAGAAACATTCTAGAATTGAACAATGTCTACAGTAATCTGATAATTTGAATACACTCTTCAATAGATTGCTGCAACCAGTTATACTTAAATAATAATTGTTATTGCCTGTTATTGTTGTCTTGCTTTTAGTATTTGTTTTACCAGTGATAATAATGAATTAAAGAGAGAATGTGTAAGGTGAATAGCTTTTAACTTAAGAATTGTATTATAAGTTTTACTGAAATTATGATTTTTATATGAGATAATAATTGTGCAGAGATTAATGTTTTCTGACGATGGCCCTGTGCATAAACGCATGAAAACACTGCAAATTATAAGTTTTAACCTCAATCACTATCCGTTCTCCAAACCCCGATTCCCCAGTAAAATTTTGTTTATTTTTGAAGGAGGTTAGCAAATATGAATCAATCTAATCACTATATATATATATATATATATATATATATATATATATATATATATATATATATATATATATATATATATATATATATATATATATATATATATATATATATATATATATATATATATATATATATATATATATATATATATATATATATATATATATATATATATATATATATATATATATATATATATATATATATATATATATTGAACTGAAGTTAGCTGCGTTCACCAAACGTAATTTCTCAGCTCAATTAAATTATTTAAGAAACGAAGCAAAAACCAGAAGGCTTTGTCTGGTGCAAAATTTCTAATAAAAGATGGATGAATTGTAAACATTTCACTTTAAGTAGTTTGTACTAGAACAAACAAGGACTTCCATATAAATTTGTTAATGACTAGCAATAGGCGTTTTCCAAAATAAGTCGAGAACTATGTGACATAAGCATTTGCCAATACATCGAGTAATATATACCACGCTAGATCCTTCCAAATTATCAGAAATTTATTTAGCGAGTGAGTAACGTGTGTTTCAGAACATTAATCAAAATTTTCTTCCAAGTATTCCACCTGTACCATATTTTTCAACCTAACGCGTATTTATTTCCCTTCACCAGCCATGAATTACATTGAAAAAATCGCTGGTGAATTTCGTCGGCATTACTGAACCGAAATTAGAAGAATGGTCGACGAAGCAAAACCGGGAAATTTGCGATTTTTTCGTTAACACGTTCAAAAGATAATATATTACACAGCTTGCAGGGATTCGGCGGTGAAGACGGACTTGAAAGCATTTGATTGATTATAAGGAACAGCTGTCACAGAAGCGTCGTTTTTTTATGTTAATTCCTCCCCTCGGTTTTCCTTATCTCGAGATGTAACAACCTCGTCGAACCGAGAGGAATAACTTTGCAATTGAATTGCAAATTTTGATACAGAGTAGATCACTGAAATTCCCTGATCCAGTTTTCATGAGCATGAATCATGAAATCAAAATTTCTCACTCCGTGCCTTAAAATCAGAAACATAGAAACAAGTCGCATAAAAAAGCTAGAACTTTAGTAATCCAAATTTTCAGACTTAGATCTGAAATGCCTTTGAATTATGACTGAAGTGTGCGTTCATCACTGAAATATTTCAGTGATCACCTCATCTATTCATCAAAATACTGCTGATATTCTCATTCACAACAACCTGGGATCGTTTTCGGTGTTGTGATAAAGGATGAAATAGAACCACAAATTTTCTCCCATAAAAGCTATATTACAGAATGGAAAATATTTGTTTAATACGTTATCGGAAGCTTTCCCGTGATTAATAGATCCCAACCTAGGTACAAAAATTTGAGGAAGTCTCGCAACGCAGCAAAAAGTTACACATTTATATTTCTTTTGTGAGAAATGTTATCACTCGGAATCCGCATATAATCTCGATAAGAATAAGGAATTTCTTTTGGAAATGAGGTTAATCTGTTTTTTGGAACTTAGTTCAAATAGTAAATTATGTAACCGTCCGATTAACTAGTCGTTGATACATAAATTCTACAATAGTGATAACAGCAAGCAATTACTTTGTGGAATATTATTGAAATATTAAATTTGTATGTTCAGAACGATCTATATAACTTCCACGAAGAAATAATATATGGGCGATGTCAACCCTGATTAATGGGTCCATAATGATTCTGAAACATCTATAGATCATAATTGGCATCACTTGGAAGTCTGAACCTGGCCATCGGGGCTCTCTCGGTCAAACAGAGATGGAATTTGAGGAAATATCGCAGGTTATGTATTTTTTTATTATCTCCTCAGTCCTTTTCATGACCTTGCTTCCTATTTCCTATGTAAAACCTTTTCTCACATTTGTTCATACATATAAGAAGTATGATTGTTGAAATATTCTTCTGCTGGTTTTCTTTTTCCATTGTTACAGATTCCTGTCCCAATCTAACCTTCCTTACATCCTTGTCTTCGTTTGAATATCATGGAATGCAAGAGAGAATGAAGCGGCTAAGGAGAAAAATCTTTGGTACTCTTTATGTACACACGAAACTAACACAACATAAACATATAAGCTATTGCTATTGCAATAGCGACAGGGAAACGAGTTTTTTCCCCAGGTTTTTTCACTCGTTTATAGAATCATATACCAGATAGTATGGTTCCCCTGTTACATTTCCTGAGCTCACACTTGTGTTTTTTCTGACACACATCAACATTATAGATATAAGCATTTATTGTATATTCAATTATTCAAATTTTTGTAAATCCTCTTTTTAAAAAGAATATATATATATATATATATATATATATATATATATATATATATATATATATATATATATATATATATATATATATATATATATATATATATATATATATATATATATATATATATATATATATATATATATATATATATATATATATATATATATATATATATATATATATATATATATATATATATATATATATAATATATATATATATATATATATATATAAATAAATAAATGAATATAAAATAAATAAATTTATCTATGCGGGCTTGAATTGTGTGAAAGGAGCTGAACTTCGTTCGTAAATGAAAGAAATAAAGAAGTGGGCTTGAAGACTCCAGGTTATTTCTTTTATTTAATCATGTGCTCAAGAACATAGCCCATTTACGCAGGTGGACAAACAGTTTATAGTAGATTCACTCTCCTAGACCGTGAATTGTTGTCTGACCTTAGGAAATTTACGCCTTATTTAGGGCGACTTTTCACCACGCCACATGTAGTGACTCTAGGTTACCTATACCTCAAAACTATTAGTGGGGAGGGAAAAGTACATGACATCCAGACGGTGGTCAGAACCGTGAACACCTTGCCAAAGTCTTGCAAAAATTTGAATTGAAATGAAAATTTCCTTCAATCATCGAGATATTACCATTCTGTATTCCTATCTATGAGTGAATTCGTCGATAATCGTTCAGTAGATGCATCGCACCAAATATGTCAGAATTTGTTGCTCGACCTCATACGAGTTACTTATGATAAAATCCTAAAATATTGATCTAAGACTACTATGTACCTGGAATATTTGAAACTATAAATGATACAGTTTCAGTTACTGGGAAATCTGTGTTATCAGTGAAATGTCAAAGACATTAATAGTACCCGAAAATTTGAACATTTACCGAAAAGTTATTTCTGGTTATGAATTTCTTCGAAAAATTAATTATATTAGTATATAAGCATTTATTAAATTTTAAGAAGAAATGCTCAGTTTACTATAAGCTTTCTAATAATTTTCAAACAGGATCTGATTCTCAAATTTATTACTCGAAATATAGAAAAGAGGAAAAATCGTCAACCGAATATTTTAGTATGACATGACAAACAATTTTGCTTTTCATGATATTCGTTAGCCAGCGTTCGATAACCAGTAAATATTAATTGTTATTTGATTTCAAGTTGTTTCAGGTGGTTATGAATTTCATGCTGTAAACTCACCGATATATTGTCCTTGTTCAATTAATTGAAGTATTGTCATGAAAAATTATAAATTCATCATGTCATAATAGGTACAAATAATAGGCAATGAATCATAATTGAATATATCTGCTATAACGGCGTAAACTATGAAAGTAAATTTATTATAACAAATTGAAACCATAATATTATCATTTAATAAATATTGTAATTGATGTGTTTTGCTGCTAAGAGTTAGATAACTGGAAACAGATTCTCCTCGATTAGTATTGCTTGATATTATATCCTGATGATATATCTCTATTTCGTCTCAAACACTGAATTTTATTATCATGATCTTCATCAATAAGAGTCAAAACATCAATTGTACTACAAAAATAGATGTCACGGTATCCATAATGTAATAGTCATAGCTACAGTTATACTGCATAATGTCGTGAGCTTATTATAGTGTTGTTGTATTGGTACTTGTTGAAAGTAACGAGGCTTATCAAGAAAGTAGGGATACTGAATTGTTGTAGTTTTCAAATATCTTGATTTAAGCAAAAAATGACGGGATACTTCAGTACATAGTGTAGGCTATCTTATCCACCGTAACCTAACCCTTTTCTACTAATGCGGAGGTAAAGTGATAGTAATCTGAAGAAGCTAGATCAGGGGATGGTTCATGACATCCCGTTTAAGCAAGGCAAACAGTTGTGGGATAGGACTTGTGTGGTCTGGCATTATCGGGCAACAGTCAGACTCCTTTTGGCAGCACTCCACTGCGCTGATTTTTTTTGGTTGAAATTCTGATTTTGAATTTTTTTAGCGTAAGGTGAAGAGGTGGGGCGCCACTGTTCAGACTCTGTTTCATCTCCAGTACCGATAGAGGATTTAATCGCAATGGAGATTGCAAAGATACAAACACTGTTACCCAGTTTCTACTCGATGCAACTTGTGTCGATCTATCAGTTGTTTTGGAACCCACCTAGTTATCTGGGGATTTGCGTAAGCATCGCAGAAAGTTCATTTGCAGTCAATCTGCGATCATCACAGAGCGCATTTTTGTTTTTTCCTCAATTTTGTCAGTCACAATTGAAGGTCTTCCGGTCCTCTGAATATCTCATGCACAGACATTCCACCGTTAATGAACTTGCGACACCACTTGTGCTCGTTCGTACCGTTCATAGTTTTATCGCCATATGCAGTTTTCATCACATTACAAATCAGAAAGTGAGGTTTTCCCTTCCAAACAAGTTGACGGATGATGCCGTGTATTTCGCACTGAATGTATCAGTTCTCAACGAACTGATTTTGAACCGGTTTCGTTGCGAAGGGCAGAAGTCTGGCTACACTACCGTGTAAGCAATATAGTGCAATTCAAATTCCTTTGTCATTGCTTCAGAACGATATTTTTAGAAAAATGTCCCTTACGTTGATTTGCTTGCTTGACAAAGGCAGTTTCTTGGTTGTTTTGAACTCCTGAAGATCAACGAAACTAGAGGTGGTTTGAATTTAAATAATAGTATTTTGAGTCAGTTGAATATACGTATGCAAAATTTTCCCTTGAGGCAGGGTGTTTCCTAATAAGCACCAATCACAATAGCTCCTCAATTTTTTTTCGGATTGACAAAAACGTAAATACATGTTTAGTGTTTTCACGATATAAAATTGCTTCAAGTCGGACCCTTCGAGAAAGTGGAGAAGTAATAGCGAATATTCGAAAACTTTGAGAACCCAATCTCATGGAACATCAATTCAATGAAAATAGAGAATTAGATGTATTTTCACATGTGAGAATATAAGGAATGTCAGTTGTATAAGAAAACATTAATATGATATTATCTAAACGCACTGCGCTAAAAAATAAAAATACGTAAAATTATGCAACCTGCATTCTGAAGCGAATGTTATGGAAATAGGAACTTCAATTTCTGAGGCAAAATTTGAACATATAAAAACTTGAGACCATTAGAATAATCGGTTATAATTGTAAATCAAATTGACCGCCGTATTTCTGAAAACACCGCTGAAATTTTCTTTTTACGCTACCTATTGCATTCAAAATATAATTTACAGGTATTTCTCGAAAAGTGTCCAGAATCCTCAAATTTTCTGCCTTTACTGGTGGTGTAATATTAGGTCAATATCGCAAATACCTTCAAACTAAGAATTTAACAAACCTCAGATCTTGAGGTCTTGAGTTCAGAACACTGCACGAGTCCGTTTGTTCTTTTCCATCTTTGTATTCTTCAAATATGCTATTCAGCCAATTAGTATTTGAATTTTCCATATACAAAAAGCACAGTCTCTTTGATGCTATATTTAAATCCATTATGTCAGCGGAATATTATCAAGAATGTCCTGGATTTTTGTGAAAAATTCATTGGTATAAACAGATCGCAGCTTTTTCCTTTTGTTTTCAAGTTTTTCCGGTTTTGTTGATTTTCCGAGATTCTGGCACATGCTATTATCTCTGCTGCTATCGAAGTTAAGAGGAAACTATTTTGATACTATACGGACACTTATTTGGATAGAATACAGGAAATGATGCCTCATACATTTCATGAGTAATATGATTTTTTGAAGAAGGGGAAATTCTTTGATTTTATCTAGAATGCTATTGCAAATTTATAAAAAACGTTCCAAATGTTTTCGATTTTATTGTCACCTATGTTTAGATCGATCAGAAAAATATTTACTTATCACCAGTGAGGAAATAGCAGATATGATTGGTAACATTAAAACAAAAAGAAACATATCAAATTCTTAGGAGCATTTCCATTATTCATAATGAAAGCAATGCAACCTCCAGAAACAAATCTACATGCACTTTGAACTCGAATGTTGATCACTGAAGCTAAACAAGTTAGATTCCAACTGTATCGTTCTAGGTTTCTCTATATAATAAATCCATGAAACAGAAGAAGATCTATCGTGATTACACCTGGTGAACGAGAATCATCTCACTGGTCTTCTCTTTCTCTTTGAGCTTTCTACGGAAGACTAATTTCAAAGTTCCAGGATATTTCCTGTCTGGTGTATGGTGTGATGGAGCACCGTTATGCTAAAAATATCCTAATCTTCTTGAAGCCATAGAAATTTCAGACATGAAAGCTTCGACTATGTTCTCATTCATTATTAAGTTCTTCACGAACATTTAAGTCAAAAATGATAAATGACAAATCTCGGTGGTCTATCAACGTTCCCCAAGAATTATTTAGCCATTTGAATTTCCAAACATGGTGCCACTTCCGGTATAACTGAACTACCACGGTATTGAAAATATATTTGAAATTTAGTACAAAAGACCCAAGAACAAAATAAACATCATATTCTTCTACTATCGCATCTCGCGGGAACACCTTGTGTATTTTGCAGAGAAGAATAAGAATATTAGGAATCACGAGCATGTTATTGCATGAGTATGATTGGCATAATTATAGTATTGTTCTTGCACAATTTAAAGTTATAGAAAAGATTATTTTCCATCAGATTCTACGCATTGATATTCGATATAAAATGTGTATCTCGTCAACAATTATCACTGATTTAACGATTAATTGGTATAAAACCGGAACGAGGTAAAGTATAACAAGTTCAACAAAAATAAGAAGAAAACAAATATATATAACTGCGAGCAAGTGCTGATTGAGGAATGAAGAAATTTAAGTTGGAAAATGGCATGGTTGTTAAGAAAGGATTTTAGTGCTAGCGACATTGTTATGATAAGGCTGTAAAATCAGTTCTGATACAAGTAATAATTGTCCGATGAATGGTAAGTGGACGTTTGAGTCTTAAACGTCCGTAACATTTACTTCGTAATGCCTTACTATGTGCTTATCAAGTAAGAAGTGCCTTATAAGTCTATCGATAAGTGTTAGATTCCATAAGGTCAATTTCTTGTTTACTTAATTTACATATAAATAAATTTTTCCTGAAATTGGGCGATTTTACGTAACATAAACAGTGTGTTCCAATGAAAACGAAAAACAGTGAATAACTTGGGTGGTTTGATTTTCCAGAGAACTTCCTGGAACAAGTTGAATTTTGATTGCACGGAGACATTTTTCGTTATATGTTTCGATTTTCCCTTATCAACTGCTGCTTCCACATCAAATTTTTGAATGAGTAAAGGGGGTTGTATAATACTTTTCTGTAAAGGAATTTTCATTGTCTGTTCGAAAACGAATTCATTAACTTCCTGAAATAACATGTGATTTGTAATTGAGAATTGTTTGGAGAATTTTCAGATTTTAATGAAATCGTTTTAGCTCCGTTTGAAGAAAGCATAATTTAAATCTCAATTTGATTCAATCGAAATTTTTCTTTCCTATTTAAACGTTTAAGTATACATTCCATAGACCTACCAACTACCACCCCGAAAATTTTCATAATGACAAAGGGGTTATGTTATACTCAATTACAAAAGCAATCTGATCCTCAATATCAGTGGACTTTCTAAGAAGATATTTGTTAAAAAATAACATTGCTTGGGCTTTTATAACTCTCATGAAAATCTCTTATAAAATTGAACGTATTATCAAATTTTCAGTATTTTAGTAGTGCTACATTCCTTTTGAAATTTTTGGAAGAGGCTTCCATATAATTTTATGCATTGGTACGATCGAGATTCGAATGAAATCTCTCGTAGTTCTTACAACGATTCGAGTGGAGTAACAAAGACTTCAGAATTGAGATACCTCCACGAAAAGAGATTGAGAGGTCGGGTCATCTTGGTGGCCATTCTATAATATCTCTCCTACGTATTCAACGTCCGGAAATCTATTGTCCAGATTCCCACAGAGCAGCAGCATATTGAGTATTGCTCCATAAGGTTGATACATAACGTTATGTTCAGAAAAATTTGGATTGCCTTCGACGATAAATGTTGTGAGCCTGTGGTTTTGAGTAATAGCGCATTCTATTTCAATAAATTTGCTCTTTTACTCGAGAAAATATTTGTTCCTAAATTTTTCATAAGTTTACTTTCGTTGAAAATGCATACAAGTTTCCCAAGTACATATAGTGTTGACAAAAAATGATCTCACAATTTCACCGCGGTCCTGCAGTGTATATAATATCCTCTAGTAAATCACCGTTATATTACAGGTTATCAAATTTACGAGAAATGCTATGAATCCAAGCTATCTTTGACTCAACGATCAAACAAAAGTAAGTGGATCTAGCAAATGTGAAAATGATATCACTTGGATAGATAGATAACAAATCAGAACATGCTATCAAAATAGAACTTCGCACGCTCCCAGTTTCTCATTCCCGATCTGCACAATTAAAATCTCATCGTGACAAAATTGATTTGATATATCTTAACATAAAATGTTAAGGGTTGGTCTATCGTCGATAGATAAATTTTAAAAATTGTAGGAAATGCATTTCTCATAGAAATATTTGGGGTGGTAGTTGACATGGGTAGGGGAATGATCGTAAATGTTCGAATGAGAGGGGAAAAATGTCTTAAACGAACAGAATCGATTCTGATCAATCGTTTTCCCCAACAGTATAAGTCGAGTTATTCTGAGTGGTTCGTTGTCATTTGAACGCACTGTATATCATTATGCAAGAACGAATGGTAATGAGTAATAAGATTCTTAATGAAATTGACTAATTGACAAAATCTCAGATAAGGAAAAGAGGCGTTATTGAGGGTTCACTGTTACTATATTCCACCATAACTTCAAATTATATGAGAAAAGTTGAACTGAATAAAAATTGTATGAATCAAACCAGTTTCCCAAAATCTCAAAACGTTTTCTTTTTGAAGAAAATCTGGGATAAGTAAACAATAATGGCATTCATGGGAAAATATCCCTCTTGAATAAAATGAGTGCTAGCAAGCAATAAAAAACAGACTTTATGAATTTTTCATATATTGCAGAAGATAAAAACGAAGGTTTCTCAAGGATAATTTTCACCCTAATATATGAACGGTGAATGACAACTAGGCTAAATAAATATAATAAGAAGAACAAGTGTTGTATAGTATTTAAAATTTAAATCCCACATGTTAAATGTGCGAATAAGCTTCAAAGTACTATTCTTCAAAAATTCTCCACCTTGAGCTTATTAGGAGCAGGATGTATAAAGATGACATGAATACTATTGACCATATATCTAGGACGTTGACAAATTGTCATGTTGGTCATTACATTTTCCTAGTTAAACTTTCATTACTCAGCCCAAGATTCATAGATGCAAAATCTATTCATAATCTTTTAAGGCATGGCTGTTTTCAAGACATCTCTCAGATCGAGTATCTGATCTATCGTATCGTATATGCACACAAAACTTTAGATACTTGTAGAAGAACAAAATCTAATAAGACATTGTTGAAATTTTTGTTTCAATAGGCTATTGCTGAAATTTTGATTTAAGTATATACAGTATGGTCCCCTCATTGCACTCAAGTTTCGAATGCCCTGCAGAATCACCGAATTGATCATAATCCACAACTGATCCATTGTCAGAAGTACCCCTCAGTATTAGGATCGCAGATCAATGGTGTCATTAAAGTTATTCATTTATAATAAGTATGTAGAATGGATAAACTTCTAAAACTTCAAGCCTCCAAAGTTCATTTGTAGAGTTCAAGCTCAGAAAAATAACAAGAAACTGTTGAACCGTAACATTTAATATCATTTAACAGAAATAAAAAAACCTGAGACATTCGTTCATGCATCAATAGAATCTAGTCTGTCAGTGCATTTTGGACAATTAATATAACCAGAATTGTCTTGTTTCCACTTCGTTCTTCAATCTAACCAGATCATCGACTGGTGGGGAAACGGCAACAATCTCAAAAATAAACCATAAAAACAGCAGAAACTTATGAGATAAGTAATTGCTATCCTGTCTTACCAACCGAACATAATTAAAATAAGAATACTTTACGTACGAAGCAAGATCCTACACAGGATTAAAAATACAATCATATAACACATAACCTGCTACACGTTTCTTCGCACGATGCTGATCCGAGGCCGAAGATTTTGAAAATTGTAAAATGAACACTTCTTCCAACTTTCGATACACTATCACTCTTCCTCTCAGAAATATATTCAATGATCAAACACAACAATTTAATTTCTTCTTGTTTCTCTTAGTAGTATCGATGACCTGATCCGATCCTCTAGGTGATGGTAAATATAATTAATTGCAGAAGGAGACATACTATGGGATCTAGGAAAGAGATCTCATCTCCGAGAATTAACTAACAAATATTAGACTTGAAATTCACAAAATTTGAGATAGAATATCTGATATTCAAAATAATTTCATTGACATATATCAATGTTATTCTAGTAAGAAGCGGGTATAACCAATATTAATAAATGAATCTTATCATGAAATTTCCCAACTTCCATTTTTAATTTCCACTATTTATTAGCTTTTTATATTTCGTTATTTCCGCAAGGCGATAATGGTAGCTGATATATATTTCAACATATAGAAAAGTGTGAATGATAAGGCTAGTCTTCGATGTTATTCAAAGAAGTGTTTTTCTCTATAAGATTGACTAATTAATCAAAAATCTCCTCCAAAATTTTTGGGAATACAAGAGAAATGCATTCTTGATTTTTGAGATAGAATGTTATTAGATGTTGATCAATTTCATTACCAAATTCATTAGAAATCCTTCTCAGATAAGCCATGAAACTTTGAGTCGATCTCTTTTATTCCTAATCAAGAGGCATGAAATATACCGCTGTATATAGGGTGTTAAATGGAAGTCCTTCCCGTTTTTCAGTATAGAATGTAGGAAAGAGGCTGGGTTAGGTTAGGTTAGATAGAAGTGTTATTCTCTATAAGATTGACTAATTAATCAAAAATGTCCTCTACTATTTTCGGGAATACAAGAGAAATGTATTCTTAATTTTTGAGATAGAATGTTAGATCAATTTCATTACCAAATTCATTAGAAATCCTTCTCACATAAGCCATAAAACCTTGAGTCTATCTTTTCTATTCCTAATCCAGAGGCATGAGATGTGCCGCTGTATATAGGGTGTTAAATGGAAGTCCCTCCCGTTTTTCAGTATAAATTGAAGGAAAGAGGTTGATATATCTAATCTTTTTGGGAAAAATTTTCACGTTTTTGTAAACGAAACTGTCCAGAACTTTAGAGCACAAATTACGTGAGTGAAATACGCAGGCAGACGCCAATGGAACTTGTCATCAGGGAAAAACACCGAGCCTTATTGTAGCAATTTCAGTTTTTTTGGACAAAACTTTTTTTCCACCCTGTATATTGATATTCGAATTCAAAATTTTTCAGTAACACCTACGTTAGCTTATATACAAAATCAACTCGTAATATTGTTTGGCTCTATACTAAGAAGTCATGAATTAGCAATTGTTTCCACCGTTAAGTTCTAAACGTTCTTTTCTATAAAAACTTCATACTAAAAGCTACTTCTACTGGATAAAGATTAAAATGAATACAAATGGTAATCTGCTAAAATATATGTAATCTTGATGCTCATTTTGTAGATGCTCAAAAAGGTCACCTGCAATGTCTATGCATTTGACTGGATGGAAAATATTTTGTGTCGACTTCGGAATCTTTTCGAATTGGCTTTAATGAAATTAGCTATTTCTATAATTCCTTCAATTATCTTTTTCATCGTAAGTATTTTCTTGCCATAAACGCACTCTTCCATGATACCCTAGAAAAAATAATCAACATGATCTAAATCCGGTGATCTGACAGACTATCCAGCGATTTAGGTATTCTGTTTTAGGTAACTTCTAACCATCGAAGAAAAAATGTGCTGTTGCGCCATCATGTTGCAACTACATTCTTCGAGCATTAATAACAGCACTGTTCACAAGATTCTGTTAGAGATTCCTTGAAAATGAAGACTAATATTAGGTAAAAGAAATGGAGTTCCATCAGTTTATTGTCGTACATACATTCATAAAAAAGTTGTTCTGTGAACGTTTTTGTACAAATTCCAGAGGATTATTAGCCGCACAAATGTGAGAGTTTTTGAGGTTTTTCATTTCATCCCGAGTAAAATACTATTCATCAGAAAGAAGAATTCCACTACGGATTTTATCCACCTTCCAACCATACGAGGTATTCCGTCATCCATTCCCGAATGCTGTACTATTTCCGGGTGATAAGGATATAAGTGTTTTCCATACTACAGATGAACAAACACCAATTTGAGTATCGTTTTTCCTGATACTTTTTCTGGGATTCCCATGAACGACTTGTAAAATATTTTCGTCAACAACACGTCTTCGGTTCTGCTGGCGATCTTTCTTCAAAGGTTAAGGAATTCACTATGTTCTCTGGCAACTGGAATTCTCGGGAATGAATGAATATGCAACGTTTGTATACTGAAAAGGCATAATATTAGCTTTCGACAAAGAAAAAGTGGACAAGGAAACGGTGTGCTTTTATTTATCTCGGAATATCATTCGTCAATATCAGATTTGATGGCCATTAGAGAAACCATCATTGATATTTTGCAACCATAGATACAGTCTAGCTGAATTATTGGTGTTATAATCTATAGTTGCAAAAAGTAATCATGATAGAACAGATAATGAAGAAATTTCATTTGAGGTAATCCCGAAATTATGTGAGTGACGATCTGAAAAACTATTCATCGATCAATCAAATGCATAGAGATTAGAGGTGGTCATCTGGAGAGTTTACAGAATTAGCCTCAAGATTACAGGTATCTCTGCAGATGGCAATTTTTAACCATTGTCATCTTTGTCAATAATCATTTTCTGTGAAAATTTTGAGTAAGCCTATTTTGAACAACTTTTCATAATTAATTTTGCCAATACATTGAAGGAATATACTACATTTAGAATGTCAGAAAATTATTATTGTGATAATTTTTCGTTTGAAAAATCAATTTTTAAATCTGGCCTCTGTAGCGATATAATTCAACAAGAATTAATTTGAAGAAAAAACAGGATTTATTTTCTTCTGAAAATAAAAGTTGGAAGAGGCAAGTGATATAATGTTTTCATGGAAAAATACGTTTAGAAAATTAACAAATTAAACAATTGCTGGCTTATGATATGGCGTTGAATTTTATTACGGGCTAATTGTATGTATTAGCTCATGTAGAATTTCTAGAAAAAACAAGGATTAGAATATATTTTCAGAGAGAATCTGTTTTTCCTGAAATGATAAATACAAAATCTCCATTTCCAAGAGAATTCTAGGAGGAGTATCTTAAACATGTTCTGCGATAAAGACTCCCCTATTACATTAATTACAACCCTTCCCCCGCTCCCTAACGAATGGCTTCGACCTCCCGATAATCTCGAGCAATTAGAGCAAATTACTCCGAAACATTATTTGTTAGGATATAACTCAACACTGACGTTACTTTATCGCGAATAACTCTGCACAACTTGTTTTGCTGTTCTAATTTAAATACTGTAGCAAACTTGTATATTCATCAAGCATGTGCACGAAGACGTCTAACAAATCTGATGTGTTAATTTAATCTGGTGGAGGCTTCGCAGTTGCTTTTGAAGTAACGAAATTGTTATTGAACTTTCTGGTCTCAAAATTGATTTATATGTATTGAAACTCGCAATCAGATTTCTTGTTGAAGAAATAATACTTCTATTGTCTGCGATGGTATCTCCGAATCGATATAGATAGATGTATACAATAAATAGAAAATACGCTCGTCTCCGAGGATTTAGTAGTTAAGAATGACAAACCATATTGTATTTGTGTTGATCCGCCTTTATTACGATGAAGGGACACTCATTAGTGAGAAGACAGACTAGACAATCGCAGGTTTGCACAGTTATGTTTGAAGTGCGATTATAAATAACGTGGATGAAGTTATTGAATCATTGTCTGTGTAAGCCGATAATATTGGTTTCTTTATGAACATTGATCGTGAGCTGAATGCCAAAAAGCGTAACCACAGTTCACACGACATCCAGATACCCATGATAATTAGTTGCTCAACTCTTTCTTTCATCATACTGTGTGGTTGTGCTGACGCATTTTCGTCGAAGTAATATCTTCGTCACCATAATTTTGACAATGTCTACTAGTAAAAAATATTGAATACTGATTGTTCTAATTGTTACGGTATGTACTATGCTATCTAACCATAGATCGCTTTGGGTCCCTTCGACCAAGCATGTTACCGTGTTCACTATGCTTTGCAACCATAAATCGCCTAGTAAGCCACTCCGACCAAGCGAAGCACAGAACGTACTGTATGCGTAGTTCATTTAAACAAATATCGGTGCATTTATGAGATTCGAGGTCATCGAAGTCACATCGTCTCCGTAGATCGTATGCAGTACGCACCGCGTTGTCACGAGTCTACTCTATAGACTAATGACAACCATGGCGTCCGCTATATTGCCAAACTGCCGTTGTCTACCAGCAAATCTAGTGTTTCATTTAATCTTATATTTACATTTACAACGAGTGTTATTCTGAACCATAGACATTTTTCTTTGTGTATGTGACCCCATCCCAGTAGCATAATAGTCGTGACCCGTTATACAGTATTGAAAGTAAGCCCCTCTATGGGAAAGCCTACATAATGCAGGGCTTCACTTTTAAAAAGAATAATAAATTGAAATATGTTTGACATATTTTTCGGGGGCGATCGGAAATCAAGCTGGTCGTTAGTTTTCATGATCTAATGAAATTTTTTCGAATTCTCATCAATCTGATTCATTGCTTCTGTTACCTGAATATAAAATTTGTGTTTTCGCGATATATAAGAAATAATTTCTGTTTATGGAATGTTGTGAGGAAATAATTGTTAATATTTTCTGAATTATTGATTTTCTCTACTTCAATATTGATAGCAATTTGACCAGTGAAAAAGCAGGATGATCATTACAATTTAATTTATATACCCTCCTTATTTTCGTGACTGACGAACAATGAACATAGATTCTTCTTGTCCCTACATATTGTAGGATATATATGTAATAATTTCATATTTATTTATTCGAAATAATTGATTGTGTGACATTTTATTGTTTCGTGAACATGAATGACGAGGTAATCAATATTAATTATAATTTGCATTATTTTTTGCTATTAATTTTACACGATGTTATTGTTGTGAGCTTTATCAGACGCTGATCTTGAAAAGTCTTGCAGCAAATACAGCATGTTTACGTATATGTTAACACAGTCGCTTCACTAGAATAATTATAGAAAATTAACCACACATAAATAATCTTAACATCCCATCTGGAAAATTATACTAACGAAATGAATGTCATTTCCCAAATTAAAAAATATCTCTGAAAATCAATTAGTCATATCTGGAAGAACACACTTACAATTTTGACCCAATCTCTTCATTGAACATAATGTTGATTCAATTGTAAAATATGAAGAATCTATCAAATGAGTCATTAGCTTTTCCTAACGGTGATAAATCCTAGAAAAATTTGCATTCTTAACAGAATGAAACTTAATATACACAGCATACACAGGCATATATATATATATATATATATATATATATATATATATATATATATATATATATATATATATATATATATATATATATATATATATATATATATATATATATATATATATATATTCGAACAAAGTCAATCCAAGATAAGTGTGTATATGTCCATCAAGGTGGTAGTTATCAATTTAAAGAGAAGAAGGCATCAACAGAATCAAAAATGACTAAAGAATCAATCATACGTTCACTACCCTACCATAGTCAGTGTTACTGGCAGATACAAATGAGATCAATACTTTTGATCTACAAATCGATTTTCAAGAGATTGAAAATTACGCTCTAAATTTGAAGTTTTCCTGTATTGCATAATCCAATTTCTCGAAGATATAATAATCCGGTTGCCAGTATAGAAACACAAGACTATAGCAAGAAAATGAACCTGTAACTATCATAGTAATTGAATTCTGAGTGAGATATTAATTGGGTTTTTCAAAATACTCAACAAATTTGCTACAGGCAGTATGATCTAACCGGTGGCATTATCATAGCAGAAGTGAAGCTCCTGGCCTGACATTAAAATCTGAGTACAATATTAATTGGGTTTTTCAAAAATACCTGACAAGTTGGCTACAGACAATATGTGACCGGTGACAGTATCATAGCAGGAGTGAACCTCCTGGCCTGACATTAAATCGTTACCCCTTAATGAAAACAACACACTATCAACGCAAGTTATATCATCAGAGTCAGAGATATCAATAATTACAGTATTGTAATTTGGGCGCCATGCAAGCATAAAACCATCAAGAAAGAAAAAAAAATTATGTGACTCGAAATATACATGAATGATAAATCTAACTTTTATGTACTATTGCTCTGCTATTATTTAAGATAAGATAAATATGAAACTATTTGCTAAGGTAATATCTGAACATGACTTATATACCATCAACGCGGTTACTATACATAAAAGAAAGGTTTATAACTCCATATAAGTACCTACTGTTCCGGCTAAATTGAATATTTCGTTCTGTTACCCTAAGTTGCAATATTCACAAAATAAATTCCTGTGCACTAGGAATAGGGTGATAAAGTAAAGTAAAGATAAGGTAGATGTAAAGCACTTTTGCTTCACCTACTAAAAATAAGATAAGGAAACTTAGCGATTTGTACATCAGGTATATAATAAATTCAACCTACATGAAAAGAAGATATGTTAACAAGATAACAGATATACAAGTTTGAAAAAAAATTGTGGAACGGTAAGGAAACTTAGAAAGATCGAAGATAAACAAATTTAAGAAAAATTGTAGATACGAAAATTTATTGATGACTAGATTCTTCCTAGATACTTCAGTATCATTTCCACTTTCAGATACATTATCAGAAACATCCAACATAATATCCCTCATATGACAATTTCCAAATCGTTCCTATAGAGATCCTTCAACAGATAAACTAGCGGAGAGAGAACATGTACACTATACATATACACCATACATAAAATATATACAATACATTTCATAATTTAATTATTCGCTCTTGAGGTGATTTGGATCAATTTTGGTTGCCATAATTTCAATGTATTAAAATAAAGATAGAAATTTAAGAAACTTTGAGGAATGTTTAAATAGTAACTGATGATAAATAAAGATAAAAATAAAAAGATGAATCAGATAAATATTTCATTTCAATATATAGCTTTTGAGTTGAAAATGACCAATAAAAATATCACATACAAGTAGCAATTGTTTTTGAAAATTTATCTATTTCTTCCAAGTTCGAAGACAAATATTGAATCAAAGGGTGCAGTTCGGCTTGATCTACGAAACAAGTACTAAGGTAAATGAAATTCGAGGACCCAGGTTGGGCGTCAGTGTAACAAAATTGATTTTTTTACTGGTTACACCCAGAGAAAAATTAGCAATGAGACTCTAATTCAATCATTGTCACTGAAATCTTGAAAGAAAAGTCGATGAAGTTTAGCTCAGATATTTGATTGAAAAAATTATAATTATGATACATAATGTCATAAATGCTTCTCTATATCTTATTTGCAGTCAATCAGACTTATCTTGGTGAAATAGTTCCAAAACTTTTTTGTTCTTACTGCTGCATATGGAGCAACACCTTTACTTCAGCTTCGGATGTGGATTTCTGGACTCCAGGTAGAAGTTTTTACATCTCAACCTCCACGTACACGTCTCTAACTAGGAATCTCTGTCTAGGAATTTTTCTCTAGGACTCGCCACCTACGACCTATATTTTTTATATAGGTCGTCACTACACAGTATACAAGATGAAGATATAAATTTTAATATAATTGTATTATTTTAATTACAATTTAAGAGGATTTTCAAGTTCAACTAATTAGCTCGAAAAGGTCTGCAAAGAAAATTAAGCAGAACGAAGATTCTGAAGCAGGTAAGCATACCATCCGATAACCTAAATATACGCATTAGACTGTTGGCGTGACACAAATAGAGGGTTGACTGGAATCAGGTGTGTTGATTCAAATTGTTGTGACGTGTGACTTTAGCACGTTACACCCAACTATAAAAACTGAAAATCATCTTGAATTTGAATTTTTTCGAAAAAAATAATTATGATAAATATAATACAAGTTTCCAACCATATTGAATCGAAATTTTTGCGATTTATACTTTTGAGAATAGATTAATCACGGTTCTTCTTTCATGAACGCTGAAAATGAAATTAGAAATAAAGAGTAAGACAATACATCACTGACAAATTGATAGCTGATAAACAAAACATTAGTTTTCCTCGATCTACCAAACCCTTCAGGTTCAAGAAACATGAGAATCGTGAAAACTGGTCGTTCAATCAATATTGTAATGGATGGGCGTAAGAAAACAATAATCCGTACTGAATTATCAACTAATTGTCCCTAATATTGCATAAACAAAAATCATTTCTAAGATATCACGAAACCCAAAATTTTATATACTGGTAACAGAAGTAAAAGATTCAATTTATTAGAATTCGTAGGAATTTCTTCAGCTCACAAAGATAATTTTCCAATACTAACGATCATCTTGATTTCAGTTTGTCCTCACTTCTTTCATTTGTTTCTCAAGTATGAATGACATTGTAATATTTTAATTTCCGCAGTTTTGAAAACACATTAAACCCGAAACATGTCCAGAATATTTTTATTTGTTATATTTTGTGTTTTCAAATCAGTTATTGAATTATATAGTGTAGTTTTAGGATGATGAATTCCGTAATGGAACCAATCTCTTACGAAGCAAATATAATTTCAATTAAAAACTGATCACATTTCAAAATATTTCAGTGGTTCAGATGCAATTCAAAAATACTGAACCGTCATTCACATATATGCATAGGGTTGTGATGGTACTATATTATAGATCTTGAAACCGTCTTAGTAATTGTTCGAATCATGTGTGAATCATTTTGAGGACAAGTCGTCCCGACTGGTACAAAGGCATGAAATTCAAAGAATATGCAAATGGAGATCTGACTTTTGAGTCTGCTTTTTCGCATATGGAAGTGGAGAGTCCAAACTTTATTAATAAGCATTGTGTAACCGGAGTCAATTCGGAATTCATCATTGATGTAGTCTCAATTGGCATGAATCCATATTCCGGGGAGAATGAGTCGATTCATCTATTCCACTGTGGTCTACACAGACAATATTTGAAGAGATTTATTTGCTGCTGCACAAAACTTGGCTGTACTCTTATGTACATTTGTCTCCTTTGATAATCGGTTGAATAACAAATCACAACACTCTGATGATATTACGCGCACAAAAATTGTAGAAAGAATACTAATACAGGAAAGTGCGTTATTTGGGAAACAGCTTACAGATTGTAAAAGAGGTTGAAGAGCACAGAATGGTGATACCCAAGGTAGATGAATTTATAGAAACTCATATAAAATTTTTCTTCAAACAGACTGAGTACACATAAGCAAAGACGAATATTAAATGTTCGAAAATTGCAGACGAATATGAATGGGAAATTTTGGTGATGATATTCGAAGATCAATACTGGAGTTGGTGGCAATAAACGAGTAACTTATATCTTGAGTCTTTTTACCAAGAAATAGAAAAAAAATTCTTCTCTCTCAAGAGGGATGAGAAAGTGCAATTATAAACACCATATAAAGGTAAATGGTTCACCAGTTCAAATTCTCAAAGATGTATGAAAATTAACATATCAAGAATAATGCAAGAGGTTGTCATTCGTCATCAAACCGATTCAATTTTGAAAAGAAAGAATTGGCAAAATAGCACATTTTCTCAATTTCTCTTCAACAAGAGCCAATAACGTCAAAAATATTGAGGCTTCCGTAAGTCATCTCCTTTAAAGCCAGGCTGAAAATTTATGATTCGATTGAATCATTCCATGAAAGAAAATTGCAACAGTACATTTCTGCTTTGAGGTAGGTAGAGATGAAAAATTAAGGAAATGCAGTTCAAAAATGAAAACTCTTAAGAGATTTGATAAAATATCAACAAGAATCTAGAGACGTCTATGCTGATGAAAGAAAGAATGAACAGAGAAATTATGAAAATATATCCAAAATTTTCACTTTCACTCTATAACAATGTTTAGCAATTGATTACATCGGCAGCATTTTAAAAAAGACACTCGTGGATCAAGAACTGACATTGCATGACAGTAGTCATATCAAAATGGCTTTTCAATCGTTGACTGACTCAAATTACTTCATACTTATTTGAGGAACTGTTACTCTACCTGTGGCTTGATATCAAATTGATAGGATTAGATGAAAAATTTGGAGCTTTTCACAAAAACAGCAAATATGTGGAATTCATATCTATATCTTGCCTTAGGTGTAGGCAAAATACAATTTGAATGAACACCTGCATCAATTTATCATCAAATTATGTTGAGTGCCGCAACAGATTTCAGTTTTTTTTTTCATAAAAAACTAAAAATGCAGCAGATGCGATGCTGCTCTATAATCATTCATGTATTCAGTGTTTGAAATCAGTTAGTTGGCACTTTGTTTCTGTTGTAAGCGCAAAAAAAATTCAGGTTTTTTGATTCGACCATGGAAAGACGACATTTGACTAGAGAAGAGATGTTACGAGCCGTTAGCAAGCTCCAAGCTAGGAGCTCACAACGGGAAGTATCCAGGATTCTGGGAAGTAGCCCAAGTGTCATAAACCATTTATAGTCACGTTTCAATGAAACAGGTAGCGTAGAAGAACGCCATACAGGTCGTTTCAGGATTACTACAGTTGCTCAAGACCGATTTTTATGTTTTACAAGCTGAAAGAGATCGTACTGCGACAGCATCTCAATTAGCTCAAGAGCTATCACGAGTTCCTAATGTACAAATTTCTAACCTAACCTAACCAAACTGTTAGAAATCGACTGCACGAAGGTCAACTCCACTTCAGACGTCCTTTAAGAGTTTCACAACTGACCCATGGAAATCGCGCTGCTCGTTTAGCTTGGTGCCAAGAACACGTAAACTGGGATCAAGAGAGGTAGGCCACAGTTCTCTTCAGTGATGAATATAGATTTAGTTATTATCCCGATTTGGAAAGAATTCGAATATGGAGGGAACCTGGACAGCAAAACCGTCTTCAGCATGCTCGAGAAGTTGTTAGACAGGGAGGCGGATCAGTGATGTTTTGGGGAGGTATAAGCTTGGTGGGAGAACTGTCCTCGTTCTCATACAGAACAACCTCACGGGAAATTCTTACGCAAATGAGATAGCTTTACCTGTAGTGGTACCGTATCTCCAAACAATGGGTCAAAATCCACTCATTCAACAAGATAATGCCCCTCCTCATCGTGCAAAAGTTATCTTGAACGTTCTTGAAGAGAATGATATCGATCTTCTATTGTGGCCATTCTGCTCCCCAGATCTGAGTCCCATAAAGCATGTGTGGGACACCCTAAAAAGAAATTTCCTGCGTCAAAGTGTCTTCGATCATGAACAGGAGCTTCGATTAGTAGTTGAGGGGGCCAAAATGTAATAGACAATTAGATCTTGAGCATGCCGCGACGATGCCAAAGTGTCATTAATAACAGAGGTGGACCTTCTGGCTACTGAAAAATATAAGTGCTTCTCTATCGTTTCGAAAATATCAGTTCAGGATTTTTTTTGTGTTTTACCAAATTTTGTCATTTTCAAATTTCAAATTTTTATAATAGGTGCTTTGGAGAAGTCAAATATCATTTTATTTTCTTGAGAATACATTATATACAATACATCCTAACAAAAACCGAAAGATTTCTATAAATTCGAATCATAAATTCATATTTTGAATATATTGGTAAGTGTTCCCTAGACTTTTTGAGGTGTTTATATCAAAGAAAAATTTCAAGGGATGTACTATCATATTCTGATACAGGCGATATACCTTCTGTTCAAACTTTGAGAAATAAAAGGTATGTCATATATATTCTTCTGTGCTACTTGAACTAAATTCAATTTTCTGGTTTACACTACGAAGTAATTTTCGATCGACGGGATCTCCAAACACCAGACACATCTCTATTAGCACGTTCCATGAAGAATTACTCCCTCATTTTTGGAACTTTAGCGTACTTTTCGACTCGTACTTTGTTTCTTTATATTGCTTAGCCATCATGAAACTTGATGTATTTCCAGCAAAAACTGCGATTATACCTTCCACAGCGTCTCGAATTCAAGACAACGTTACCTCCCTCATATGTTCGTTGACAGATATAATTCGAATCAATATGTATTTCATTCCAGATATTCGAGGTCGAATCTGAAATGAGTAGTCACTTACAATATTTATATACTATTCAAAATGACACTTACTACACCAATCCAAGAAACTTTCGCACCACCTTATGAATCTTGAATTCGAGTACTCTCATCAAGCCAGCAGATGTTTTAATGATCTATTTATCGCATCATATATGATATGCTGTTGTGGTATTGCTTGAGTTATCCAGAGCAGATAACTTTTTTTCTCATTTTTTGTATTTTGCTGTTTTTCGATCAATTTAATCACTTATACAATCTTTTGCAGAACTTTATCTTTAGAATTTGGTGCTTGTGATATCATTAATCTCTCATAAATTTATTTATCATGGAAGGCAATTCAAGACATCTCAAAAGAATATGTCTAAGCATTGTCTCAAAGTATGAACAATCGTGAAAAAGTTAAATATATCACGTTGAGCCCACGCCAATTTCCAGCTTGACCCTGGACAGAGCAGAAAATGTTTCACTTCGGCTGTTGATGATCGATTTATTCGACGGCGTTTTGGGCGATAAAGTTTGACCACCACTAGGAATTCACAAATTCAACTCCTAATTATACATAACGTTGTTGTTAGTACTAAACGTCTTGCAGGACGTAACCTTAATCCCAGAAGACTTACTACAAACCTTAAGCTTACTGAAGGGCACCGTGCAGCTCGACATCAGATGGTTATATAAAGTGATGAGTTCATATTCTGTCTATTCAGTAGTATTCGACGCACATGGGTTCAGTTGTGGAAATTCTCAATCTTCCCAGTGAAAACTGGCAGAAATCGTTCGTATGTTCAATCTCGTTTCTATTACAAGTGATCAATATGTGAAAGAGATTTCAGTTGAATATGTTTCGTTTGTCCGCATAGTGCCGTAGTGCTGAATATCACTTTGATAAGGCCGGAATCGAAATTTTGAGGTGGCCTCTGCTGACTCTTGATATAAACCCGATCGAAGAAGTATGGGGTTGCATGTAAAAGGGACAACAAGATATATATCCACCTGTATCATATTCTGAAATTTTGAAACAAAGATTGCTCTGATCTGATGATTCATCTAAAAACTTTTGAAATTTTTTCCTTTTTCAATTTTTCCGCATTCACTATTTTCGTCCTACCCTGATTCATCCTCAAAATATGTTCCGAAATAGTTGATATAAAGGTAAGTGACTCTCTCGGTATTCTGTTTTTTGCATATATTTTCTACCCACTGTGTCATTATTTTTATATCAAATAGTTATATTTATTCCTTTTTTGAAATTCTTCAGCCTTACATTTCTGATTTACATAAATACTTCTTCTATTTCTTCTAAAAATCTATAATACGAACACTTATTTCAAAGCCATGAGTTCTTCTCGTGTAATGATAAATGTTCCCGAAATAAATCAATAGATTTAATGAACCAGATACTGATAACACTTTAGTTTTATGTCTCGGGAATGTTAGCAGGTTATCCGAAATATACTCGAATTCCATCTATAAATCTGAAACTGTCAGATATTTCATCCTGGGGCTCATCAAATTGCATTACTAAGAGTGTAATTTATTATGAGAGAACATTATATGAAACAGAGTTATATGGGCTTTCCACAGTATTAACGATAACCCACAAGTAATTCCTTGAATGAATGTCACGAACATAGAATTATATCACAAGATAAAAAGTTATTCCACTCTACAATATTTAGGACGATTGTTATTTAATAATCTGAAAGATTCATTGAAGAAAAGAAATTTGCTACTTGTGTGGCTAAGCATAATTAATCATGTCAATATTTTCATCTCCCGCAATTCTACTGTTTTCAAATGACACTAAAATAACCTCAGTATGCTCTGGAATTGTTACATATATAATAATTTCAATAATTGCTGATTCCTCTTCAATTAATAATATACAATTGAGTGACCATGTAAATTATGTTGCAATTCTTTAATATGAACTGGAAGGTGATGGAAAATTGGTTGATCCAACCATAATGAATATTTTTCCGTAATTCTGACACATACACTGTATTCCAACGAAGATTCGACACTTTATCTAATACTGAAGGGGTTGATTTGGATAATGTACCGAAATAATGAAATCTAACCACCGCTCAGTATCTTTAAATTCAAAAATCATCGAAGGGAAACGAGAACGAGTGTCACTATATTGTAGAAAATTTTTCTACTTAGTTATTCCATTCCTAAAAATTAAATACATTATTCGACTTGTACATCGTAGCACAAATTTTCATTCATTACTACCGAAATTCTTCTCTGATATCTGATTCATTGCATTAAGATGTAAGAAATACCTCCATATCAAAAGAGACATTTACAAATTTTTCGACTTATCTCAGTTGCTTAAAAGTGGTATGAACGAACATCGGTCCAGCTGTCGAGTTGGACCTCATCAGAAATGTTATCTAATTCTCTGACAGAATTTTACGCTTCTTTCAGGTTTATATTTCTTAACAGAATATCTCTTCTGAGATGCTCATTCGAAATGTTCATCTCAACTCACTCAAAAAATTTTGCAGTGAAAGGGTGGTAATGAAGGGAATTAATTGAATGTTATGTCCGTTTCTTCACACTCTAAACAGAAAAAGACTTTTTCGAATACTAGATAATTATAACAATACCTCAAAGTTTCTTTGCATATTTTTAAAAACGATTCTTGCATTTAATTCCAATATTTGCGAATACTTCCGGTGCAAAAATCTTCATTCAGTAAAAATTCTGATTTACAGCTCTTCCAAGTTTTTAAGTAGGGTGGCATAAGCTTTCGTTTTTAAGATGGCTACATGGGAAATAAACTAACCGGGCGGGTCACACGATAGGGCCTCTTTAACCTCTCGTTCTAACTGGAAAGTTATCCAAATATTGTCCAGGATGTGGAGGTCATAATGAAACGTCATTTTATTCTCTTAAAATATTTTGTCGTTATTCAAAATTTCAGTTGTACTGGGAATTATGTGTTATTCCAAAAACTGCAAACACCTTCCTCTTTCCGTGGTGCCTCATATAGCTTCGACCAATTTCTAATCCTTTGTATGATGTTCTGAATCAACGAGCATTCTAGGTAGCCTAATATCAAGAATTATTTAAATCGTGACACCTTCGTCCTTCTAGAAGATCCACATAATAATTCTTGACGTTATCATGGCACAATTGATATCTTAAAAATGAGTCGACTTTATTTCGATCCTCTCTTGACTGGTGTCAACCAGTCAGGGATTGAGTTTCAAATAATCTAAGGTGATCGTTTTACCTTATTAACATGAGGAAAATGGAAAAGTTTTGGTGTCAGCAAAATCATAAAACAACTTCCTCCCGTGAAAACTATCAGACATGATATTAATCTGATTATCTTATAATTTTTCTAACAAGCGAAAAAGATCCGGATTGGAATCTTTATTAATAGAAACATTTTGAGAACTGATACTCTAACGATTGTTATTGGCTCTTATGTTTATTTTGTACTTCAATATTCCTGAATGCTATTGATTTCTTTTTTTTTCTGTGAAAGTTGAAAGAAAATTTGAGGAATTTTATTTCTGTTGCTTGTCTCAAAGCAGAATGTTCGCTTATTTCCTTTTATACCACTTGTTTATACAGAATGCCGTTAAGTTCTTCCAAATTAATTGAGTTAATCATTTCAAATTAACAACCCAGTTAGCACAATATGTATTGAAAAGCCAAACTGGAAATAGTGCAATGATACCACAAAGAGGTACAACTCATTTAAAACCTATTATTGCCCCATTGAGGTTCGAACGAGATACATTCAGGAAGAGGTGTGATACAAACTAGAGCCCTTTATGGTAATCCACCCAAACTCAATTAGTATTAAGAAGTATTTCGTGTAAAATAAATAATTTCTTCGGTTTACGACGCGATATTCAGTATGATAGAACGTTTCGAAAACAGTATATTCGAGTATATAATTGGAGAATTTTTTCCAAGAAAAGGTACTCGAGCCATTCCTCCTATAATAATATTTGAGCTGGATAGCTAAATAACCGCACAAAATGAATAAGTACAAACCAGTAGCCACCTTTCAGTATAGTACGACTTCAGTAATTCTTGAATTAGAGTGAAGAAATAGAAAATTCAAAGTACTGGCAATATTATTTTTTGTATATTAATGACGAAAATTATGATATTACTAATAAAATGAGAAATTACTATCTCTGTTGTACAGAGTTTGGCATTAAAATATCGATTATTAGTGAAATATTGATTCAGTGTTAGAATTATGAAATATATTGATGATGATTGATTTGGAGAAATATATTGCCATCCAAATTGATTATTTTGTGTATGAATTAATCAAATTTTGTTCTCTCTGCAGCAAAACTTCTTTCCTCATAATATAAAAGAGGAAAAGAGAGGCTGAATGATCCTGATTTCAATGGAAATAAAATTGCATTTCTAATTTCTTTCACGTCGTTCATTCATTCGTTATTTCTAAAGATATGAAATATTGATTGAGGTACCATTTCAAAGGAGTGAATGCCAAAAACGCGAAAAACGTTAACTTGTAAATAGTGTCTCGAAATTTCACTTGTTTCATCGAAATACCTACTGTCAATATGTTTCTCTTGGTGACTTTCGTAATGGTATAATCTGGAGTTAACATAAAATTTTGTTAGCCATTTTCATCATTCAGGTACGAATTGAAATTATCTCAAATATCTATAGAAGTAATGATTATGGTAGACCTGCACTTCCACCTTATAATTATATCTCGGTTTATGTCATACTTATGCTCAAGAAGTATTCGCGAAGTTTCGTGAAACCGTATTCATCATTTTTAAACCTATTAAATGATGCTGAACACCCTCAAATGAATGAAGCTGCAGAAAGTGCAATTCTGGAACATGTTGCAATAGGTATTACATCTATGATGACAGGAGTACGAAAAATTTCAGATTTTTCACAAAAGCAATCAACGAATTTTAAATTGTAATGAGTTCCACCCCTACTATATAAAAATGGTCTATGAACTCAATGAAGATTATTGCAATCTTCGATTGCAATTTTGCAAATTCAAAAACTGGAAAAAAATTCGAAATCCACAAATTATTTCGAGAATTCGCCTATGTCATTCTTTCATGTTGGTAGTCGCAAAAATTATGCGCCTTGTTCGGATTCCTCCCTAGAAGTGCTTAGGCAATTTATCTGTAGGCTAGAACTTTTGGGGACAGTATATTTATGCCGCATTGTTAAAAGGAGAATTTGAATGATGAATTAGACTTGGAGCTCAACGATAATTAAACTGTTATGAGAAATGCCATTGAAGAAATAAGCCAGTCGGACAGGTGTAAAAATCAAAAATATAAGGCCCGTTTACAGGAAAATTAATATGGGTGGCAATTAAAGAATTTCAACAACACTTTTAACAGCTGTTCAACCATGATTGCATATCTGGAACGATATATTTTGGTTTAATTGTTAGACCTCTTCTAGGAAAATACTTTCAATTTTTTTTTGTTCGACCTCGCTCATATGGAAAAAAACATTTCATGGTGGATTTTAGGTAAATCTTTACCTATCTGGAACGAGATACTTTGTATTAAGCTCAAAGATTTTTCTAGAGATGGTGAACTGATCAAATACAAGTATGTCACTCCTACTTAGCTAATATCGACCTAGAGGAAAAAAAATACTTTTATTCATTGGGAATGGTCGAACGAAATTATGGTGGTCAATCATGGACAAACGCTGGTTAAATGGGTAGTTAAATTTTATCAATTTTTCGAGATATTGCAGTTTCAACTATACAAAGTTGGAAAGTTTTCGTGGTGTTATTTTTGTTTAATATGCAATTGGTGTGATATTACACCATCCTTCTTGATAGAATGCTTCAAAATGAGAAATAAATAAAAAGTTCGTGAATTTCTACGCCAACTGTTCTCATTTAATATTCATGATGAGGAATAGGGAGACCTTGTTTCGAACCTACTGAATGGCTATGGAATACGATAAAGTTATTCTTATGATCATGTGCTCACCATCAACGCTAAATTCAAATTATTCATATTAAATTTTTATTAATATTTCAATATTATTTTTCTGCACATATCATTGAGTCACAAATTATTTCTCATTGACTAATAAAATAAAACAAGTTACAATGTTTTAACTATCACTATTTTATTGATGTAAAAAATGACACAATTTTACATTGGCTCGACCGGTTTCAGACATACGTCCATGTATAATACAGGAATTTCCATCGATAAAATGCTAGTAGAGGTCACAGTAACTTGAATAATGGTGATTGATAGGTAATTAAGTTTACCTGGTCGTTAAGGAGCTTAACCCTTTTTGCCCTACATGCCTTGAAAATTGCTATCGATTCAAAGAAATTGAGTCTATACGATTTATCACAGGAATGAAGAATTTTTAGCTGTTGAAGTTCTGGAAGAGGATGACATTCATTCAGACAATATGCAGCTAAAGCTGAACAAGGAACAACGGCTTCGAAATAAAAGCAATAGAGAGTTTAATTAACCGAAAAATACTCAACAACACATTCAACATGATATATCCCCAATCAAAGAGAGAAAAGCCCGAAAAGTTTATGTCTATAACATATTTTGGGAAGACGTCAGAACAGGTTGCTAGAGTTTTGTCTGATAGTAAAAAAGTTCATATTGCATTCAAACCAGTCAGCAAATTGTCAGGCCTGCAACACAAAAGATAAAACCGATATAATTCGAAAAATCAGGGGTATACCATTTAACATGTTCTGAGCGCAATTCCTTTTATATAGGTCAAACTGGACGCTCTCTCAAGGCTAGATACAAAGAACATTTCCGGTTATTTCTACATCAGAAATATGATTTAGCTTTAGCTGCACATTACCTGAATGAATGTCGTCCTTTTCCAGAACTTCAACAGCTAAAAATTCTTCATTCCTGTGATAAATCTTATAAACTCAATTTCTTTGAATCGATGGAAATTGTCAAGGCATCTAGGGTAGAAACAGTTAAGCCCCTTAACGACCAGGTAGACTTAATTACCTACCAATCTCCATTATTCAAGTTACTGTGACCTTTACTAGCATTTTATTGATGGTAATTCCTGTATTGTACATGAGTATTCAGTTTTCATTAGCCTGTTGTTGATAATGGACGTATGTCCGAAACCGGTCCAACCAATGTAAAATTTTGTCATTAATTACATCAATAAATCAGTGATAGTTAAAACATAGTAACTTGTTTTATTTTATTATTCATTATGAATATCAATTATCACGTAGTTCAGGCTTCATCGATCAATTACTTTTTATTGATGCCAAAACATATTTTTCCTTCACCGGGACATCCATCTATGTTGCACAAATATACTCACCTGGTTTCAATATAAACAACTGAGGCTTGAATTTTAAGTCTTCTATTGATTCGTCCAAATTTTAAAAGACATAAATAAATATGCTGAATGAAGCGAAATTAATCATATTTTTTCCTTTAAAGAGATTGATTGAATTTGAGATCTTGTGAAACCAGTCAATTTATTTTTATAATCAAAATATATCAAAGTTTTACATTATCGACTCCATTTTCAGTCGAATGAATTGAAATCATTGAAAAATATAATATTTCTTTGTTCCTTTTCATCAACGTCCTCACGGTAATCACCACACTAAAATTCGATTCGTCTTTCATACTCCTAATGCTACATGTGTCCAGATGATTACATGATCTGTTGAAAAATCAGTAAATTTGAAACTTTATGATGCGTGTGTAAGGTAAAATAAATTTACTCCAGTTACCTCTGTTCTGTCCATTTCTGCACTTCATCGTGCGTTACGTTTTTGTAAACACTCGATGTTATCATATTGCCTATTATTTTGAAAGCATCAGAGAGTAGGGTACAAAATTAAATTCAATCTACTAGATCTCTTTCTGAAGAAAGTACTTCTTGGAAAGTAAATATTCGTAGATACTCGAACATAGTTCAGGAAATATACATAGAAGTTCTGAATATTGAACTGAAATGAGGTAATGAGAACTTATTTGGTAAGAATGAATATTGATCTAGTTATATTTTCAAAGTAATTCCATGATGAAAATGACGAAAACAAAATAAATGTTATCTACAATTTAATGATTGATTGCCTTCGGAATATGTACTTCATTCTCAGAATTTTACACTCAACAATGAACACATATTTGTTATTTCTGGCCATTTGTTCACACTTAGCTAAGTAGCTCTAGTAACATGTGAAAAGTAAATCAGAAAAGATTTGCAAATTTATAAAAATGATATGGTGCAATAGTATCTTTAAGAAGAATGTTTGTAGAATTACTTGAAACATAATTAGTCTGTTATATTTTTTTACTTACACACCTATTCGTAATTTCCTGTATTGGTAGCTTCTCAAAATTTTAAAGGTTTTGGAGACTCATTTTTAATTTAGGCAATAATTTGTGAAATACAATCATAGTCACAATATACCGCAGACCTATGTTGTTCACTAGTTTTAATTATGTTGGGTATGTTTTATGGCAGTCTTCTTTTGCATCTAGTGCATATGTTATCAATTTTTAACCTTTGTTATTATTCCCTTCAATATAGGCAATTCAAATAGAGATACGTAAGTGAAAAAAGTTCTTAAAGGCCATGTTGCCCCATATGCTTCGTTTATTGGAGAAAATTTTCACTTAATATCTGAGAATGCTTGCTTACTTGTCGCTTAACTCCTCAAACAATAACTTGCTGAGGTCAGTATTCAAAGTTTTCTATAGACCTAACCTTAACCCCATTGATAACATTCGAAATCATCATGTTTCTGCTAAAGTGCCTGTGACTTCTACCCTTGAGGTACTCAGGTCCGCTGTAACAGAGAAGTGGCCCAAAATTCCCCAACCAGACATTCCGACTATCATTGTCGGCCACTTTAAGAGGCTTCAGGAGTTCAGTTAAGCCCTACGTGGTAACATTCATTAATGAAATTCATATTATATGGAAACGAGGTTCGTCATTAATAATCCAAATTCGTTATTTGTGTTTGGGTAAAATGTCCCCTCCGTCACTGTGAACCCTCAGTATTCCGAATTGTGGAAAAATGTGCATATAATGAATTGTCATCAAGGGTTAACACGTAATAGTCAATCAATATCGTCGATCAGATAATAGTATTTCGATCCTCCCCATTCAATTTTTCAAATATAGTGTTTTTTGTATCGGTTGAAATAATTAATTTTTTTCCATAGAAGAACGATATATCCAACAATTTGCCTTATTATTACTTATATTTGTGAAACTCCTAATATATGATTAGTTTTGTAATAATAGTACCAGGAATGCAAATTCTGTCAAATCTCTTTCGCTATGTTCTCTGGAAATTATTATGAAATAAATCGATGTTATTAACTCATCATGACAGCATGCTTTCACTCTTGAATACTTTCCGTATATTATCGCAAATGGAAATTGGGCAGTATTCGAACCTGCCAGTAGTACCCAAGGGTCCCGTGTAGCTCACTGCTTCAAGTTTCATTTACCAGCTCCATTCTTCCTGAAAATCATTGCTATTTGACGGATGAGAACATAATTAAATCAATTTCGATCTGTGAAGTCCAAGTCCCTCAAGTTTAAGTACACTTCTGGCTTGGATTTTCAAGGGTCGTTACTGAGGTAACGGTGCCCCATGAATATGGCTGTTAAAATTATCAGGTCCAGTCTTGAGATATCAAAATAGACCTTGGATTTCACAAGAGACCGTTTTCAATGGCGTAGTGCAATGCATGGCCTTCATTGATCTCTTTGTCCATTCTTTAGCTAGTATTGGGTTTGCATACTAGTAAATGGCAGACGGTTCAGCTCGAAAACGATTTTTACTCTATTAAAATGAACTGAGTGTCTGTTTGATGTCAAAATACACCGGCTGCGTTCCACCTTTTTCACATCTTGCAGTTCACACTTCCCATTGAGTTGAATATGGAAATCATTTCACATATACATATATATATATATATATATATATATATATATATATATATATATATATATATATATATATATATATATATATATATATATATATATATATATATATATATATATATATATATATATATAATCAAATTAAGTTCTCGAAACAAGCTGATCCGACATGCATTCAATGATACAATACTAATTACCTGTAATCTTCCTAGTATTATATATATATATATATATATATATATATATATATATATATATATATATATATATATATATATATATATATATATATATATATATATATATATATGACTCATTAGAGGATCGAAATTGATTCAATTCATTATCGAAATTATGGTTGTGTCAGAGAAACAAAAATTTTCAGTATGAACCATGCAGAAAAAACAGATAGGACATCAGTAAAATTTATGTTTCATGAATGAAATTTCAATTTTGGGTACGGTGGCTAGCAAAACAGATGTTTACATCGTCCTATAAGGAACGAAGCAACAGAAGTGGCAGCTTTGGGTCACCAATTGATAGAAAATACTACTCCCATCAGAATATGATCACTTGTGTCGGGTGTGTTAGTTTCATCACACAAAAGGATTGTAAAACATCACCAATTTCACCATTATAAAGTGAAACTAGTTCATGATATGAACGAAGTCGATCCTGATTGCCGCTTGGAGTTTTGAGAAATTTCAATTGAAATTATTAGCAATCATCCACATGCTTTGCATAACTCCTGTTTCTCTGAAGAAAGTATCTTAACTTTCAATGGTGAAGTCAAAAGACATAATTGCTGATATTAGGATACCCAGAATCCTTATTGGTTCACACAGGTATACACATACAAACGACTCAGAAATTCATTGTTTGAGCTTGCATTTCTGGAAACTATATAGTAGGATTTTTTTTCAACAATAACCTCAATGGAGACACTCATTTGCAATTGTTGTAAGAATTTATAACTCTCAATTTTACGAAGATTTCGGAAAATGATGAATATTTCTCAGAGAAGAGTAGCGTTTTCAGCAACTTCTGTTCATTTCTATGTACGTGATTGAAGATATTCGAAATCAAATTTTTTAGGTGGGTGGATTGGCACCTGATTTGATCCCCTAAGATTTCTTGTTTTAGGGTCATCATGAATGTAGGGTTCATGCTACACAACATGAAAACTTTCAAAGCTGAGAAATAGAATTAGCATGGAATGCAGACTTTCGATGCCAGAATTTCTTCAAGATATTGAATAAGCTGTCTTTATGTTAATGTATGTTCATAAGGTGGTGGAAATGCTCAGCCATGGAGACAAACACCTGCAATAATGTACGCTGTCCGCGAGGACCCTAGAACAAGAACTCGGAGAATTAGTGCTACATTGAGACTTCATCAATCCACGGTTCATAGAGTTCTCAAGCAAAATAATTTACATCCCTACCATTTGAGTTGGCTTCAAGACCTATTGCCAGTTGATAGTGAGGTGAGATCGCAATTTTGTAGTTGGTACATGAATAAATTACAGGATTGGGTATGAGATAAAATTAATGGACGGATTAGGCAACTTTTACCACAGTTGGTATGATAAATTTGAGAAATTTCCATATAGGAATACAGAAAATCTTCATAGCACAATTGTGTCACACTCTCAGCACGAATTTGGAGTAAATGTGTGGTTGGGGTTGAAGAGGGGTCAGTTTGTCGGGCCAGTTATACTTCCCGATCGTCTCAATTCAATGGAATTTCTAAACCTATTAAATAACGATATGATGAACGTTCTGGAATAAATACCTTCATCTACTCGGCAGTACCTTTTGTTTCAAACGGGCCATAATTCTAGAATGGTCCAGAACTGGATGACTGAGTTATTTGGAGGGAAATGGATAGATCGATTCTGGCCGGTGAGATGGCCACCCAGAAGTCGCTTGATTTTTATGTGTGGTGCTAATTAAAGACCTATGTTTTCAGAATTTCCATTAATACTTGGGAAGAATTTAGTGAAAGAATTTGAACCTGTCGCAATGAAATTAGTCAAAAACATTTTGAACTTCAAAGAGTAGTTGATAGTTGTGCATTCAAGAATATGAAGACATTTTGAACATCTATTTTTTTTTTTAAATCTCTTTCATAAAAATATCCTTTATCCATTTTTTTCAAAATTTAGTTCCTGTTCATGTTTCATTATGTGCAAAAAGATATTTAAGTTTTCGAATTTCATGTTCTTCTCACTTCTAACTATGATATTGCTGAAAAAACTAGTAAGCTCGAAAGTTGATAATACCGTTTAAGAGCCAGTTGAATTTGATAGTTTTTACCAAAGAAAAAAAAGGCTACTTATCGGCCAGATTTTAGTGGTAGAGATAACAAGAAATACCACTAATTTTGTTCATTTCAAAATTTTTTCATCAAGCCTTTTACAACACCCAGTATACCAGATTTCTTTACCATTAGTACTCACCTATTTCATAACAAATTTAATGCTATGAAATAGGTACATTCCATACGAACATTCCACAGGTATGCCTTTCGACCCACCCTTTCATTAATGATTATCAACTTAGTTCCAGTTGTGAGGGTGGGAGGTTGATTCTAAACTCTGAACTATTTCATTCTTCAATCAAAAACTATCGTGTTCATTTTCCGTTACATATATAACGAAGGTATATTTATATATATATATATATATATATATATATATATATATATATATATATATATATATATATATATATATATATATATATATATATATATATATATATATATATATATATATATATATATATATATATATATATATATATATATATATATATATATATATATATATATATATATATATATATATATATATATATATATATATATATATATATATATATATATATATATATATATATATATATGAGAGTATGAAATCAGTTGTTACTTATTGAAATCAAGTTTGAGAAATCAACCTCTAGTTTTGATGTGGAAAGTTTATCATTCCGTAAAGACGTGACATCATGTATGAACCTAAACAAAATCTACACTGTCTCGTATCATCCAAACCGATAACTCATATATATATATATATATATATATATATATATATATATATATATATATATATATATATATATATATATATATATATATATATATATATCATATCTCGGAAATAAAATCAAGTGTGCGAATTCCATGAATTTGATTCTATAACTGTTTTCATGTCGTATTTTCACCTTGAACAATAATTAATAATAGATTGGATGAATATCATCCAAAATTCAATACACTGGAACGTCAACATTGATTCAATTACTATGATTAATCAAGTGAAATTCATGTATTTGAGGGTAGAAAATCAAATCACATTATAATTTCGATTAGGCGCGGACCACGAAGTTAATTATATGTAAAATTAATTTGATGAATGCACAAGATAACCTCTCTACGAACAGATAAATATAAGTGGAGAGTGATTCGGGACAATTGAGAAGATAAACGAAGTAAAACACGTTTGATTCAACAGATGTGAACTACTTCAACTTCTGGTTTGATAAAATTTTTATTTTCATGTAAAACAATGCTATTAAGGGGATAAACTCTTTCCAAATATTCGTCAATATCTATTTTGAATCCAAATTATATAATATATCATGTATATATTTGCTGTTTGCTCGGAAAACCAATGATTGCATTCAATTTTTCTACGACATATCCGAACTATTGTTGATTTTAAAATACTTTTGATATATGATATAATTTGGAGTCAAAATAGATATGGACGAATATTTGGAAAGAGTTTATCCTCAATAGCATTGTTTTACATGAAAATTAAAATTTTATCAAACCAGAAGTTGAAGTAGTTTACATCTGTTGAATCAAATGTGTTTTACTTCGTTTATCTTCTCAATTGTCCCGAATCACTCTCCACTTATATTTATCTGTTCGTAGAGAGGTTATCTTGTGCATTCATCAAATTAATTTTACATATAATTAACTTCGTGGTCCGCGCCTAATTGAAATTATAATGTGATTTGATTTTCTACCCTCAGATACATGAATTTCGCTTGATTAATAACAGAAATTGAATCAATGTCGACGTTCCAGTGTATTAAATTTTTGGATAATATTCATCCAATCTATTATTAATTATTGTTCAAGATGAAAATACGACATGAAAACAGTTATAGAATCAAATTCATGGAATTCGCACACTTGATTTTTTTTTCCGAGATATGACTCATATATATATATATATATATATATATATATATATATATATATATATATATATATATATATATATATATATATATATATATATATATATATGAGTTATCGGTTTGGATGATACGAGACAGTGTAGATTTTGTTTAGGTTCATACATGATGTCACGTCCTTTACGGAATGATAAACTTTCTCCACATGATTAGCATGATAAAACGAATATTCCTACATTTCTGATATTAAACGTTCTAAGCTTGAGAGACTTTCTAAAAATGATAGTATTGAATAACAGCCTTGTTCATATATTTTCTATACTCACCTCTAGATGAGGTACCCATCTTAAAAGGAAAGGTATAACGGCTAGGCGATTCTTTATAATAGGATCTTCCATTAAGACTGCATTGATCATGAAGTATCCGTGATTTGTGCTCTCTAGGTTGATTCTCCTTGAAGTTTTAACTTTTCTCAACACATTACAATGAAACAAACATGCAAAGTGTTTCCATAACAGAAGCTTCCTATCCTTGCTACCCGAAAGATATCGCGAGTTCAAAGAGAACGATAACAACTTACCTATAACTGGAACTAACCAACCACTGGTCGTGATTGTTTAGTGTCTACTGTATGACATGGTTTGCGGTCCAACTTTCATATATTCTAATGCAAATAATTTAAATGTTCAAGATAATATTCTTACCTATTCTGGATCCTTTACCGAATGAAGCCGTTTGCTCTTATCATTGAAGACATAAAATTCGACCACATAATTTTTTTCGCATATATAATGGATTAGTATATAGTTATTCATATTCTGGTAAATGCATGATTTTAAGAGGAAGCATTGTAATGAGTGGAGGGTTCACAAAATTTCTTGTTAAACGTAGGATTATATTAGAAGCTCTACTCCACGCCACTGCTTGCTTGAACCCCGACATGGGGCAAAGGTTAGCTCCGAACAAGAACACAGATTGGTCTACAGCTCTCCGCCTGACCTCAGACTGACATTCGCCAAGTTATAGAAAGCAATAAGGACGTCTCTAACAGATTATTAATGGAGTCGGATTCCGAATCTGCAATTATACAGATGTCGTGCCTGATTTCTAGCTCAACTTTTGGAATATTGATTAGCAATAACTAATCGAGAGGCGTTAGGACTGGCCTCTCATACAGCAGATTCCTGAGGGTTAGTTGCATAACTTCTAGATGGTTGCACTAAGATCTACCGATTACTTACACCGTCTAATATAAACGTTCTCACCATTGAGTCCTGCATATAAAAATAAAGACTCGACTAATCATTTTGTGTTTTCATTGAGTTAATTCGATAAAAGACAATTCGTTGTGAAACATTTTGCACAAATTTTAATTATATATCAAACTTGACGAAATGATGATTTCTTTTGATGTTCTTATAATAACAGATCTTCAGCAATATGAACACTGTGTTCGTAAAACTTTGTGTTTGTAAAACTTTGTGTTTGTAAAACTTTGTGTTTGTAAAACTTTGTGTTTGTGAAACTTTGTGTTTGTAAAATTTTGTGTTTGTAAAACTTTGTGTTTGTAAAGCATAAATCCTGATGTTTCCATTATTCTTATTTCTAGGCTTCAAACTCTATCAAAAAGAGTAACTTTGAATATTTTAACATTATGATAGCACCTAGCTATCTAGTATTCACTATTTTTTGCAGACACACTTGTCGGAAAAGGATGCAATCTTTCTGTCAACAGCAGTAGTCTTATTAATGACGGCATTTATTTTACAATGGCACCGCCATTGTCTATACTGAAGTAATATACAGCTATTCTCTACGGAGTCAGATGATGAAATGAAATTGTGATCCCCCCTTTCAATTTCCCTGATGTTCACAATTATTCCTTTATAATTTATATAAATCATAATAAGACACAGGAATCATTTCATCGACTCCTCGTTTCGTTTTGACAGCTTCAAGCAACGTCGTTGCTTGTTGTTTCCCTTAAAATATGTCAGTTTTGCGGTTGTACGATATCAGTTCTTCCTCTAGAATTGAAACCAGTGAGTATGTTACATTAATCATTCGATGCTAGAAATATTCAATATTGATTTCGTAGTTGCAGAAGTCGTCAGACTTATAATAGTTGATCTTCCATGTAAGGATTATATCTCTTTTGTCTGACATAGTAGTGAGACATTCTTGGAAAAAATTCCACAAATCTGTTATTGTTTCATTCTGTTAGGTTTCACATATGGTATGTTTCCATTATCTATGCACTTATAGTGCTCATTAAAAAAGTATCAATTGCTTTTCATAAATATGATAATACATACGAAGAATGTCCCTATTATATATCTATATGTCTGTGTATGAGTGACCTCTGTGGAAAATGCACTTTATCAGTAATTCTTCACAAACTTCCTGCTGTTTACGGTAGACCATATAAATTTCAGAACAGTGTGCCCTTATTCATAGTCGGTTTTTGTATTTGTTGTTTTTTCTATTAGCTGAGAACGAGTGTATTAGCGAACATATAAAAAATGGTATAAACGGTTCGAAGATGGCCACATACCTGATTTTGGTAACCCGTGCTCTGCAATCCCTCGAATCCAGAAATGAACGATATCAACTCGTGCCTCTTGCAACCTCTCAACAAAATCTGCGAATAATATTATAGTGCGTAGAAAGTTTATTTCAAATCTCCTGTCGAATAAGCAATTGTACTATTGTATTGAAACCAACAGGACAACTCGGAAGTGGTTAATAGCCATGAGGATCTCCTCAATACTGACTATAATCACAGAATGAAACATCAATCTTCTCCGTGAAAGTTTCAGTTCAAAGGATGCAACTCGGAGTAGTATCAACTCAATGTTGACTAATTTTGTGTTTGATTTGGTCTTTGTGCAGCATGAGTATGCTCTTCATGGCCAAACAATCAATAATGAATATTATATCGAAGTTATCAGAAGATTGCCTGAGGTAAAAAGAAGAAAACGACACCAATAGTAGGCAAGCAATACTGCTTTATCATAGTAGTTCATTTCTTGAACCTCGTGGAGGAATATTTAACTGAATTGAAACAGAAATTGAAAGGTCTGAGCGATTTTCCATATTTTTATTTTAAAACCGGAAAACTGAGGTTTCAAATTTTTGTTGTTGTTTGTTTATATATATATATATATCATCTTTATATGGTCTCTTCGGGGTATTCGTCCGTTTTGAACTTAAGTTCCTTTCGAAACTTTGTTTTGGCGACGTTTCGATGCAATCTCATGCACCATCTTCGAACCCTGTTGACGTTTTCGTTAATGCGTCTAGTCCGGTGTGGCACTCCTATATATATAACTTCTCACTTCTCGGCTGCGCAAATTGTAGTGGGTGACTTTTGCGTTCAGTGGTCGGGGAACTGGTTTATCGAGAGTTCGTACTTCGACTCCTCCTTCTGGAATGTTGACCGCTGGTGTTTGGGATTTCTTCGATGATTAGTAGTTGCTTAGCGCCACTTTCCAAGACTGCGACAGGTTCAGGGTGTCATCTATTTTATTGAGATTGTTTCGTAGTTCTATTTCAATTGCCTCTCTGACCAGTCTTTTATTAAATTGTTCGATGTTGGCCAGTTGCTTTGTTTTATCAAAGTCGATTGAATGTTTGTAGTCTTTCGTGTGCTGGAACAAAGCTGATGTGGACTGTTTAGTTTTTATTGAATTTTTATGTTCTTGTATGCGAGATGAAATGCGTCTATTTGTCTGTCCTATATACCATTTATCACAGTCCCGGCAAGGAATGCCATACACACCCTGATTCTCTAAAGGGATCATGTCTTTGGGAGTCTTTAAGTTCAAAACGGACGAATACCCCGAAGAGACCATATAAATATGTATCGATCCGTGAAAACATACAAATCAACATATATATATATATATATATATATATATATATATATATATATATATATATATATATATATATATATATATATATATATATATATATATATATATATATATATATATATATATATATATATATATATATATATATATATATATATATATAATACAATACAGTACAATGCGTTCTAAGGAAAAAAGATGACCATAGCTGACAATGATGCGATCGATTGATAGAAATCCTATTCATTCTGGGAAACCCATTTCTCTTGTCATCCATATGTTTATCTTCTTTCATATCCTTTGAATAGTTGAATCTCATTTCTTGCGCTTTATCATTTCGTCATGGAAAATATTCCAGAAAACACATCTGTATTCAAATACAGAACCGTTTTTACTATTTATGATTTTCACATTGAGATATCCTCAGGCATTGGTTCGTTTATTGATGCCATTGTTTGATAATATTACAGTTTGCATAATTTTTGACAGGTTTTCACATTTTCATAACAATTTATTTATTTTCTTAATGTATGATCATGGCACATTATATTGCAGTTACATATTTCATCCTTGTACTGGATTTCAAACATTTCGTGGATTCAATTTGATTTCGTGAATAAAGATAACTGTATGGAGATTATTGACTTCATATTTTCCAACGGTAATTATATTTTTTATATCTAAATTTCTTCGTCATATGGTTGTGTGGTTAAGAGTGTAAATGAGCCAACATTAGATTTTTGTTAAGTTTAGTAATGAATAATATTTCTTTCAGTTATGTATATTATATCAGTGAAAAATCTTTCAGTTTCTAGCATAATAATTCCACTATTGATGAAAAACAACATTCATCAAAGATAACTAAAACAGTAATCACTTTGTTTCACCGACAAATTATTCAAATTACCCAAAGTTACTCGTTATCACTCGTTTGCTTATGAAACATAGGTTGTCCTAATTTCTCTTCTTTTGTTTTCTTTCGTGTAGTTGTTTGGAGTGATACGAACGTAGTTATGAGTAATTATTTATATTGAACTGAAGATAACTGTTGTACTGTTTTGATGTTCAGAAAAATTATAAGTTATCTGAAAAGATTGTCTTCAGCAGAACTAAATGATGGCATAAATATACAACAAAATCTTACTTCACATTATATAAAGTTAAAATTCAGTAGAGATTCTACTGAATCCTTTGCCTCTATAGAAATCTACTGTCATACTCTCTAATAAACGATGTATTTGAAATATGTTGATAACAAATTAATTCTTCGAAATTAATTAATGATTCAACGAACAAACAAATTGAATCTCGGAGTGAAAATTGTCTTCTTTATTTCTATTACATATATAATAGTATAGTAATCATTCGGCAATCAATCCGCAATAAAACTATACGAATTCCCATTCAGAATGAGACTGAATATGTTTTCATAACATATAAGAAATTTCAATCAATTACAGTCCATAACAAAAATATTAAATAGGAGCTTCAAAAGATGCTAATTGAAATGAACGTCTCGGATTCAACTGACATCTTGTGAATTGAAAGAACTGCTTTGAGAGACCTAGCACTTCATTACACACCTTAGTTTTTGATAGTATCTCATTTCTTTTAGTAGTATCCAAATATTCAGGAAGACATTTTTCACTCAATAAATCACCTTCGGCCGAAGATGATGAGAACCGCTACATGAGTAGATTTCTGATAACTTTTGATTTGTTCTAAGCAAAAAAAATACTAAATTTCTTCATAGTTTCCTATAATCCAAAGCGATGGTCAATTAATACTTATTTCTTCTATTTAATTAAAAGCATCCAGTGCATTTCTTAGGAAATTCCCAATTCACTGTCTGAAAACTCAACTATAAGATATTAGTAATCTAGGTTTTCTAACAAATTTGTATAAAAGATATCTTTCCACGAAAACAAAATTGTATAAATTATATATCATCGTGAGAAGCCGGAGTCTCCTGACTATGTATTGACAGGTATTGGATAACAATTAATGACAAACCTAGTTGAAAAGGTGTTTCAATTCAATGAATCTGGAATAACTTACTTGGTTTTATGCAAGATATCACAAATTTTTTTTCGATGGGAGGATTGTGTTGCGTATTTTATATATTTCATTTTTTGAAGGGGATTCCAATTTTATATCAATTAGGTTTAATTTTGTTCGTCAAGCTTCATTGATAAATTTCCCCTATGTAAATTAGGAAAGATGATAGGTAAGAATGGTTATGTAAAATCAGATTTTCCAGTTAAAGTATTTACACCATAGATAAGTACGTATAGTTAGACAACTATACAAAAATGTTTCAAACAAGCAAATATAGTCTGTTCACGTTAAGTTCAAAGTGACGTCATCAACCAGTTTTCTTGAATGTTGCCAATGTTTCCCAAAATTCCTATTCAGTGCGACTGTAAAGTATGGAATGGAAGTCATAATTTCTATATTTTTGATTTTCGTGCAAAACGCTCAGACAGGTCGATTTTTATATTTAACTCGAAATTATTGAGAAAATTTTTTTTTTCTTTTGTAATTCGCAAGATATGACGTCATTTTTTCAAAATTACAACCCATATTTTGTCATCATTATTTTACAGAGATTATTTTTCTGAGTGCTTTGATACCCATAAAAATAAAAATCGACCGAATGATGATGGATCTACAGAATACTAGTACTTACCTGTGAATGCAACACATGACACATAATTCACTGCAATTGTGTTCACTTTTCTTCAAAACAAAAAAGGGAAAAGGAATAAATTTTCATTATTCGCTTTGTTCAATGAAGGTTTCGAGCACTGCCCATCTCATTGAATTTGGAATACAATGGAAATGAATAAGGTTTTAGAGAAAATCAGGTTCTTGAATAAAATCAGAATTTAAATCGAAACGTTACTTTTGACTGATGAAAAATTATTTTTACTAGGACATGAAATAATAATTATTGTCGAAATATTTCAATCTTTCAACAGAAACTAGAATTTAGTCTACTTGGCACTTAGAGATTCAAATAAGGAACACAGTTAAAACTATCTCATAACCGAAATCAACAAAATTATTTATTTAATGATAATTTTACAAAGGAAAGGTTTGAAAAATTAAAATTAATTGAAAAATTAATACTCCATTTCATTCTGAAGGGTCAACTAAAAATGTTTTACAGTCTTCGTCATTCTCGTTCATAATTATTATCAAAGGGGGAACATCTTCAACATCAAAATGAAGTTTGCGTTCCCACCAATATTGTATTTCTTTTTCTCTATGTTCAATAGTTTTACTCCATACCTGGAGTGATTTTCTGAAGACCTTCTTTCCATACAGAAAAGATTGTTCAGCGAAACTCTCTTCTTTCCCTACATTATCCTGATAGTTTTTGGTTATACCCCGAATATTTTCAATTGGGTTGAAAATACTGTGGTAGGGAAGAAGACGTAATACTTCGTGATTATATTCTTCAGCTAGATTATCAATCTCATATTTTGGTTTTGGCTTATTCCTGTGAAACATATTCAAATTGAAAACACTATTTGAATTCACTACTTACATTTTAACTAGACTCAATTATTGTGGTTTCAAATCACTTTGTTTACAAGCAATATTATTGTTTCTTAACCATTCTTGAATCTCAACCTTTTAGTTGTGGGGGCATTGTTCAAAATAATTGTATGATAGCTTGCATTATCGAGTAAAATTGTTGAAGGCTCTTCTAAATTCAACAATAGTTGGTGTACAAACCAATGCTTGAAGTTTTCTTGATTCATTTCTCCGTGGTAATCACTGTCCAAAGTTTTTGAGGAAAAAACAAGTTCTGCACCAGGCATTAAACTATGCCTGTTGCCTGCATGGAGTCCAATGAATCTGAAACGAGAATCAAATTTAGAGTATATTGAAATAGTACAAAGAATAGTAGATGACCTCACCTGGTTCCATCAACTTTTGTTTTATTCGTACTTTTTATATTGTCATCTTGCCACGAACGACTGATAGTAACATCGTGGAGAAGCCGTGTTTCGTCAAGATAGAAAAATTCACGTATTCCTTCATTTTTATACGAATATATGATTGCAGAAAATGGATACGCGTCAATGCGATATGAGGTAGTTCCAATAAACCTCTTCTTGGATTATTTTTGAAATACTTGAATCCAATGTTTTGTACAATTTTTCACAGAGATGTATTACGCCCATTGAAAAAATATCTCTTTCGTGGAGCTTCTCTTTTAATGCAGACAACGTAATGTGTTCCTCTACAAAGAATATAATATCAAACTTGATTTAGACAAAGGTCTTAATGACTACTTACTGTTCTGGAACTTGTCATAGTATTTCTTATGGCAGTTTGATCATATTCGTCAATATATACTACAGGTTTCTCATGATTCCTTTTTTTTTCTTGGACTTCTCAGTGGATCTCCCCTCTGTGTATCTGCCATAATATTGTTAATGGATGCAATGCTTATTTGTAAAGCACTCGCTACCCTCTGTGAGCAAAAAAGTTCATAGTATGTAGATGTGTAGACAATTTGGAAACCAATAGATGAACAAGTTTGGTTGTATCATAATATTTCTTTTTTAAGGGTGGAAGGCCCCTTCCGTTATTAATTTTAGTGGTAGTTACATCTCTTACAGTTGTAAGGTGGAGAAGAGGTCCCCCCATTATCTCGTTATTGTTGAAAATAATTCATGTTTTGGGCTTTGCTCTAGAAAGCTCTTGGCATTTACACTATTTACATAAAATGAATATTCGAAAAACTGTGGTCTGAAAAGAACTGATTTTAAAACAATGATTCAGTTGGCATTTCAATGCCAACTGTCATAACCAAATGTCACTAGTAGTTCCTTTGCGCGAGACTAGTTATTTTGTTCTTGTCAATTGCAATCTTTTCCAACCAGACATCCCTAGCTATGACGTCTCTTCAAACTTAACTTGAACAGACTATACCTAGTAAAGAATACAAGTCACTATTATAGCAGTTACATGAATATGAATATATGAAACAAAAATTCGAAACATCTTGTTCTTTCAGGACAAGAAATATGGATGATTGTTGATTATAATATTCGGTTATCTCAAATCTGATCACGTGTTAGCATCGGTAAATAAACAGCTGGTTGACCATACTATCACATTTATATTTTGTATGTAAACATTCACATTTTAATGGTAATAAGGAACTAGATAAGCGGCGATGTTTGTTTGTTTTTCCTTCAACGTGATTTATTTCTGCCTTTCGGCTAATGACACGCCGGGGAATTATGTCACCTCACTAACCCGGGAATTTTGCCGAACCCCTCTCGTGTCGAGGAAAGGGATCTTTAATGTCCAAGACATCTCTGTTAGACAGGACCGACAGCTTTACATCTCCTTAATCCTCCAAAAGATGGACACTCAAGCGATTTCTAGAATCCGACAAATCGCACCGACTTTGTGGGGATTGAACCCAGGTAACTCTGCGTAGGAGACGAGCATCATATCCCATACGCCACCGAGCCGGCTACGCGGCGATGTATTAACATAGACATTGATCATTATTATTGATTTTGTGAAAAATTTACATTTGAGTTCAAAATTTATAAATATTAATCTGCAAACGGGAAAATTAGGACTAAACCTTCTAAAATTTACTAAACTCAACTCAATTCATGATTTGAAATGTGCCTGCTAGAAGTATCATTGTAATTCAGCAGAAGGGTTAATTTCACTAGGTTGTCTTTGTTACTAAAAATTTAGATTATCACTTTTATTCTCAACGAAGTTATAGACAAAACGCCGCGAATTGCTTCGGTCAAGGGAAACTACGGTTGTGCTTCCGCTCGACTTGGCAAACTCACTAACATGCCCCAACATACTTTCCGAGAGCACTCAGTATTCACTCGAACACTAAAAGACATACATAATCAAAAACACGGTTATAAAGTAATATAGACCATTCTACTTCAATGATCGTTATTAATCAAATAAGTGATAGGATATTTAATGGATATCTCAAAGAAGTATCAAACGAAGTGGACGATAACTAATTGAGCATGAAAGAAAGCCATCAAGGAGATTCAACTTCCCAGCTTCAAAGTAAATATCTCATAAATGGAAGTCCAACATGAGAGACGTTAAGTGTGAAGCAGGAATTAAATAGAATAAGCGTGAAGTGAGTTTGTGATATAAACCAGATCAGTTATCATAGATGCCTAGATCCATATCAGATATTCCATGAAAAACGGCCCAAGCTTCAGCTCCTACATTTCTGTATCGATTTCAATGAAACAAAGTCCGAATTTCACCATGAATGATATTCTAGCTGCTTGAAATATTTTTATTGGTCTGCTACTGCAGAAAATACTAGAAGCTAGCCTTTAATTGTACTTTTCAGATGGTCACCCTGATTTTTTTTTTCGATTGTTTTTTCAATTATGTGTACCTACTGCGAAAAAAAAAACTTGAAACGCTGTTTTCTCAAGAAAAAAATTTAAGAAAAATTTCGGAAGAATACTCATATTACCAATTCATCGACGTAATTCGAAGGATGAAAGACTGTTTGAGTTTGTAATAGATGTTGTCGATCCTAATGAGTGTTTTGGTGGTTATTCGAATTCGGATAACTCATATTATTTCGTATTTTATGTAAAGAAAGACTCTGGGCGTGACAGATGATTCAAATGTATTTTGAAGTATGCTTTGGGTGGAATACTATTGAAAAGCACATAACAATTTTCATTGAAATATACTGGATGTCATTAGCAATAATTATAGAAAAATTATAAAAGATTTGATATCCACCCACTAGCTCTTGTCTTTATTTCGTTCAATTTATTTCTACGGAAAAAAAAGTATGGAAGACGAAAATCAAGTGAACAGAAACATTATAAAAGGCTATTTTTAATCCAATATTAACAGTGCTCAAGCCTTTCGAGTCTATCGAAAGAACTTAACAAAGTGGAGACATCTGTTACCAAAAACTAAAACATCGAAATAAGAACTCTCAAGTTATACCAAAACTTTTTCATGAAAATTGTTGAAAATGTCTCTTATGCTGTTGAATACATAATTGTTATCTCTTGATATCTTCTGGTGTGGTGTGGTAAACTCGATTCTATAGGTGTGGTCCAATCTTAAGGGTGAGCTGGCCCCCTTACAGAACCATGGGTCTATAACCTCGAAATGATTGTCCAACAAATTCACGTTCAGAGCTGCGTTTGCGAGGAACAGCACCATCCTGTTGGAAATAAATTGTTCTTCGTTCGAGGGTGGTCATCCTAGAAATCTTGTAATGTTCGCATGGACATTTCAGTATGGTTGTTCTGATTCAAGTTTTCTTCATCGACTACTGGCCCCATGAAGTGATTCGAAAAGATGGTGCACCAGACGTGCACACCGAATCTAGGCTCGAAATTATTGCTCGTCATGTGGATTCTGATGATTTCAACGTCTAAAATTATTTTTCTCAAAATGACGAATGTTGTGAGAAGTACATTCATTACAGCAAGTAATTCTGCGAATGAATAACCTAAATGTACTGTCATAATCTTTAAGTGGTTCAAATTTTCGAAAAACATCACGCTCGTAAAGGACAGACTGAATAGTAGTGGCAAAAATCCCGGTTCATGCAGAAATCTGACGGGCAGATGTTTTTGTGTTCGCTTCTACTCTCAACAAGACATTCAATTACGAATATTCATTAATCTTCCCTTTCGGAGTTTTCGGTTTTATGAATGAGCCGTATTTGCGTAGATTTTTTCTCTAGAAAACTTGCAATAGCCTGGTTCATCATGATATAGAAATCGTTTCAGATAGAGACGGAGTACTAGAAAACTATTTCTCTAGATTGAAAGTTGGTTCATATCATGTCTGTATTTACTTGATTCCATCTTCCATACTTATTAATTCTCCGCAAAATAACTCTAAAACGAAATGTCAATAGGAATGAACTAGTTGGTACCGTATCAGTTATAATTTCTCGTTTATAATTGCATTTATAATGACATCTGCGAAGGTTTCTTTGTGATTTCCAATGGTTCTCCGCCACAGAACATCCTTTTCCATTCACAGAATCTTCTTCTGTTACTTTTCAAACCGAAAATATGAAGTAATTGAGTTATTCGTGAAATAATGACCAAAACACTTCCTCTGACAGAAAAAAATTTATCACATACGCAAACAGTCGGTAATTCGACAATTGTAAATATTTTCTTCAGGAATTTCACATTAACTTCTTTTTTTCGAAAACATAGCGATAGTGACGTTCATCAACCAGAAAATAGGTTAGTTTTCAAAATAGAATGAGAAAACGAAAAATCATATTAAAATATTTTGTAACCATTCAAAAGTCCAAGCGAAAGTCAGCTTTCGGTATTTTCTGAACCGATTTATCTATCAGTATATTTCAGACTTATATAATATCACTCAAAATACAATTATGTTTTTGTTTGATTGAAATCTATCAAAATTGTGTAACAGAGTAAACTTTTATACTGGTTAAGCCCAGAGAATAATGAGCAATGAGACTGTAATTCAATAATTGTCATTGATATCTTGGAAGAAAAGTCAACGAAGTTTAGCTCAGATATTTAATCACATAAAATAAAATTATGATACATAATGTCACAAATGCTTATGTATTTCTTATATAGAGTAAATAGGACTCATCTTGGTAAAATAGTTCGAAACACTCTTGTTCTTACTGCTAAATATGAGGGAAAAACCTCTATTTCAGCTTCGGATGTGGATTTCTGGACTACAGATAGAAGTTATTACATCTCAACCTCTGAGATCAACGAACGAGTCTCTACCTAAGAATGTCCACCTAGGAATTTCTGTTTAGGACTCTCCACCTAAGAATTTCTGTCTAGGGCTCCCCACTAGGACTGAATTTCACAAATTAGACATGTATCACCAAGATATTCTATACTCTAACATAAAAGCCAGCTACACCAGGAAATTTACAGTAACAAAATAACGTGGATCTTATATTATTTAAAAACAAATATTAATAGAAAAAGTTACAGAGATTCTGAAAAAGTAAACTCGTGCTAGCTGTTCAGGTAGTTCATAGAATTAAAAGATAGGTTTTATGAAAAGCGAGGAAGCATCCACAAAAAACTATTTACAATTAAAAGAGAAGCTACGTAAAGAGCGAAGGAGCATCTACAAAAACTTACAGATGTGTGGCAACCATTTTGCAAATTTGAAGGAATTTCATGATTTACATGATAGTTTCACGAAAATTACTTGAAAATAAAGGAAATAACGATTGAATATAAGAGTTTGACCTACTTATGTCGTTTTCTACTCAGAAAAATTATTTGGATCGAGTTTATCAATGAGAAATCTATCAGGATCATTATAAAAAATTGTGAAAATTAAAGGAATACGATTATGAAATTCATCGTGGAAAAAGACAAATTATGTAGAGTAGAATTAGAATTTTTAATAGCTACTATAAGGCATTCAAGTAGTTAAAAAAATGCTGTAAGGAAAAATTAAAAATGATACTTTGGAGGTTAAGTGCGGCATTTTGTTAAATGAAGTTTCAAATTACCCTATATTTTGATATATGTCACTACACAGTATACAAGACAAATATATGAATTTTAATATAATTCAATTATTTTTACTACAATTTAAGAGAATATTCAAGTTCAACTAATTAGCTTGAAGGTCTGCAAAAAAAAAGGGAACGAAGATTCTGAAGCCGGTAGGCATACCTTCCGATAACCTGAATATGCGCATTAGACTGTTAGCCAGTGGCGTGACATAGTTGGAGGGTTGATTGAAATGAAGTGTTTTAATTCAAATTGCTTTGACGTGATTTTAGCACGTTACAATCATAAGAGCTATAGCTTGAGGCATATTCACGTAACACCTAATATCCTTAACTGAACTATGAATTTTTTTGGTAGCTTTCAGACAGAATAACTTTCAATCGTGTGAATTCGGAGACAATTGTTGTTATAGGAATTTTTGCTTTTCTTCTCATCATCCCGAATGCAGAAAATTTTGATTCTGACGAAATCTCGCCATTTTAACTTTCTGTTCACTGCATGCAACGTTTTGGCGGAATTCACTCGTAGATGGTGAAATTTATCAGGTCTAAAAGGAAACATTTTATTCTAAGGAATTTCAAGCTTGTTTCTCAACTTTGAGAAACCTGCAATAGTGTTATACAATAGAATAATTTGCGAGATGACGAACTCTCTTCTTTCTTAGTAACTTATTTATAACATTTGCAATTTTGGCGGTTCACTTGGGACCGTTCTCTAAACTTCCTAGGTAATATTCAGAAACAAATGTGCATTTTTATCATAAATTCCGGTGAATATCCAAAAACTTTCGAAAAATCGTATATTTTGACGATATTTAAATCTATTGATATGATATGTGTTTATGCTTCTCTAACAACATTTTTTCTTTCCTTTATTTATTGTTATTGGATGGCTTGCTGACTAGACGTGTTCGAATATTGAAGACTTATTATTGAGGAAATATGTTTTTGAATCTACATTCAGAACTACTACCTGCGAGTGTGACATCTGCCCTTAATTCTCCGGCACTCGATTTTGATGCTGAAATTATTGTTTAGTTATCTGTTGTCTGAGCTTTTGTTGCTCTTTAATTCCTCCACAGAAATATTTGAAGAACTTCTTCTGAATGAGACTTTTTTGGTGTTCAAGAAACCCTTTAAGATAATGCATCTCATGTACTAAAGAAATACTCTCCATTAAAATTACTCAAACAATATGAAATCAATTTTGTGAAAGCTACTGAATGAAAATAATTATATCTGGGATAAACACGTAGCCTAACTGCAATGAAACGTATAAATTGGGTCGCGATTAGTACCGCAAAATAAAAAACGCGGCTATAATTTATCACAACGAAACCGCAGATGCACCGTTCATAAATAACTAACACAGCTCTGTATAAAAACATTGATCAACGGAACACAATGCACCCAAAAGCCTAAACCGTGACTCAATACACACGGCCGTGTCGCAAACTTTCATTCATCGAATACCCATTTTTTCCAGTCTTTATGAATTATTGTTTATGCATCACTGCTCACCCGCTGATAGTTTATGGCTTTGCCGGTTGGTTTTATGACGCAATTTTCAGCGGCTGTATCGCTGAAAATTGAATGGTTCAGTAAAATAGAGAATTTCAAAACAAACTGAGCTGCCGAAATATTGAAGCTTATTCCTGGAACGTGTACAAGATTTCTTGTTATCATCCTCCTACAATGTTGGATGGGAAAAAGAAAAATGGGTTCTGAAATGTTTTCCAGCTTTATGATACTTAGAATTGAAACTGTTTTGCCGAGGACTTACGATTTTCTTCTCATATAAATCGGCAAGATTTGATTGTGAGTATTTTTGTCAATATATCTTTCATTCACTTGAACCCTCAGTCTCTCGGATGTTGCTCATTCGTAGATACAACTTTGAGATATTATTTCTATAGGGATTCTGAAAATACTCCTTGGAAGAGAGAATTTTTGATATTTCATGACAAAAGTGGAGTAAGGAGATTTCTATGACCAAATCATGTTTATTTGTAATTTTATACTATACTCATCACACCGTTCGAAGGGTTATATTTGTTCATTCAAATCTTGGAGTAATTGCCCAACGTTTTTAGCTATATCCTCCAATTTGCAACTTACATGGTGAATAATTTTATCAACTTCTTACTCTGAACATCGGTATAATTAATAATAAATCATTAACAAACCAACATAGCACGAATTCATTTTATGAGAGGAGTTCGTTTCTTTTCATTGTTTCTTTTTAAACATCTGTTTCTGATAAGTTATTTTTCCTCATATTTCATTCTCAATAATTCAATTCAGTTGTGGCTTCGTCATATCAATTATATGTAAATTTTGTAAATACATGGGTTGAGCGGGCTAAAATTTGGGTTAGATTTCCATAGTGATAGGCTTTTAAGCTCACAGCTCTCTGCAATCGGGTGGCAAATCCAGAAAAAGTGTTCATGAAACAAGAACAATGGGTTTTTCAGCGCACTAATTGATAAAGCTATAATATCCCGACTCATGGGACTTTTCTCAAAGTAACGGCTGAAATCGACGTAGTCATTAGCCCTTCGCTGACAGGATATTGGCCAAGGTACGAAGTTCCTCATACAAGATCATACTCTGAAGGTTCCCGGTTCTGATTATAGTATAGAGATTTGATGTACCTTAAGTAGTTTGAGAACATTATGAGCATCATAGTAGTATGCTATTCAAGTCGAATTCTGTAGGGAGTCCAAATTGCGAGCTCTGTAAGTCAGGAGGAACTGATTCTTGAACTGTTCTATACTTCAATAAACAGATCTGCAGCAAGTAAATATGATATCAGATTCCTTTCGTGTTTTGATTCAAAGTGAAAACTCCATTTGATATTGCTCTAAACATCATGATTCGCTAAAATTCTTCATTTTGTTAATCAATCAAGCCCACTACTAATCCAAATGTTGGTTAGAATGAAACAAGAATCGCTAACACAAAACCACAATAATTTTGAGATCAGATTCCTTCTTTCATACCAAACTTGAAAACTAGCTTTTACATAGGTATCATCGGCCAAGTCAAAATTTTTCATCGGTTCTCTTCCGAATTCTCATAAATAATATCAAATATATGGTTCACCCATTCATTCTTATTTTACTGAGCTTAACTTCATCGATTGTGAGAGACTTTGGGTGTTTTGAGTTTTTATCCATTCTACATACTGTATTTTTTCCGAATATCTTTTTGCTTATATCAAAATTTTGATATAATGAATGAAGTCTTTCACTGTTTCTGTAATTCTCTCTTTCATTCTTAGAAATGAATGAATAAGCTCTAGGATCGATACTCGTTTTTTTTAACTTTCTGACGGTTTTCAAAACCTTGGAACACTCAAACAAACGACACACGTTGAATTTTGGCTCGTATGAAAAGTTGAGCGCCCATTACTTCTGAAGATGTTGAACATGGAGAGCCAGAAAGCATGACTGGGTTGCCCAAAACTAACATGAGTAGAGCTAGAGAGTTGATAGGAGACGCGTTCTTAATAGTCGTTCACCCCGTTTCAGTATCCATCATGCGTAGGTTTTAAAACTGTCGGATAGATGAAACAAATTTTCTAAACCTGTGTTGTATCATATTATATAGTCCTTCAGAATCCAAGCAGGGTTTTTTGATCAACCTTCTACATGTATTCTAAACTTTTGTATTGCAATCTTGTCTCTCGAACTTCTTGTAACAAACACCAAAATATGTAGTATTCAATTCATTACTAATGCTGTTAAGGATCATGCGCACAACATAAATATTCTCCAGATTCTGCCTTCTTGATACATCTGAAACCAATTCGTTCTAGTTTGAAGTCTCCATACAAACGATGCACTGTTAACTGATGTGGCACTTCGTTGACGAATAAGGAACCAAATCTGTCGGAACATACACTGGAAGGGTGGTACAACATTAATATTTAAATAGAATGCGAAACTGCTTTCCATCATTTTCTATATATCAACTTCTATCTACTTTGGCCATTGTCTCAGGGTCTGTTTGTCAAGAACTGTCGCAGAATCAGTGGAATGATCCAGTTTCTAGTACAAATACCTAAGTATATAGATAACCGTAAGAAAACGTTATTCTTTAGTTAACATAATCAATCAATTAACAGGAGAATTTGTTTTATGGTTCGGGAGTAATCTAGTAGCTGAAATAAGAAGCTGCAAAATCAAATGTGGTTACTAAGTCAAAAGTTCGCAGTATGTATGCTGTCGAAAACAAATTTATTTGATATCTGCTTTTTATTAACGATTTTTCTTCATACATTTGAAACCACCGGTATGATAAAAAGGCATAAATTGCAACATCTAGCTAGTGCTAGGTTTTCATATTTAAACATGTCAAATTTGGTGTTAATATTGTAATCTAAGATTATGGACCTGGATGTGTGGATATCAATCTGAAACCACTTTTCCTTGAAACACTATCAGTATTCATAACGCAACAGAGGTTTATCTTGATATACTTAACTTATTTAAGAAATTGCATGAAAACTGTTGGTTTTTCAACTGTATTCTTGAATACGCTCAATTTCTCATAAAACCTCTCGAAGAATTAAAGTTCAGTCAGCTTTTGTAACTATGCTGTTGAAATATGCGAATACGGCTATCCTGCGAACTTTATAGCTTCGTTTATGGTTACACCCTTCTATAAAACCGAACCTGTCGTGAAATCAAATATTGAAGAATAATATAAAATGATGGTAGCTTATGGAAAGTGTGGTGACTTGACATTTTTCGAGTGAAAGCGACTCTCTTTATTTAATCAATTTATTCATTAAGAAATAAAAATCTTGCGATTGAATAAACATCTTAAAATGTTTTAGAGAGATAATGATAATTAAAATTCTCCCATGTAGATATCTTGTGCGAAAGGAGAAATTCGAGAAGAAATCTTTACTGAAAGATATCACAAATGAATACTTCAATTATTAAATCAAATTCAGCCTCTCTTATCGATAAAAATTATTATAATTATTATTTTTCTCATCAAATCATTTCAGACCAATATTGTACTATAAGGAGGATCTTGTTGAAATATTGAATTCGTATCCATTGTATTAATAAAAAATCTCATCACTATAAAAATTTCTTGTTTTCTTAATCTCTATAAGAATGAGGTCAGTTCTTCCACAAAGACGTATGTCTCACCAAAATATCATTAGTCTGCCTTACTGTCTAACGATTTCTCGAGCATGCAGGAATCGGTTTGCGTAACTCCATATTCAATCTCGACATGAATCGGGATGTATATTGAACTTCATGATCTCAATTTACGTGTTGTTGATAATAAGTTAAAGGGGCAGCGCGTTCCCGAGTGTCGATACAGGCCCTGCCAAGGGACGTCCGGAGATCAGCTTACTTTTGTTCAACCGATTTCTTATATTTTCATGAGAACTCTTTACATCATTTATAAGAAGGATCAAGGAATTTTTTAAGTAGTCTACACATGTCAAATGTTTATTGCGTTGTTTTGTATGATTCTTCCAATTTTGCCTTTTTCAAACAGCAATAACCAAATCAGTTAAATGGTACGTGCCAATTTTCATATCGTCATCAGATGAAGCGTCAAATTTCAGATGGAATTGTAACAGCATGTACTATACATCTCTTTTAGTTCCGAAATAATTTGGAAATATATTGAATTTTGCTTTTGCAAGAACTGACAGAGAATGCTTTGAAATATTTGAATCAAGTAGCTGAACTGGCTACGGTCACCTGACAGGTGCCTTAAATTAATGTACTTGTCACTTCGTTCATTCGAATTTGTTATTTCAACAAGAATTGTTGGTAATTTGAAGAGAAAATTTCTGAAAAACACCAGATTGATAATGAAATGGCTGATTATTCAAACGAGGATATGTTTTATCTCTTTTTAATTCATGGAGAATGTCAAAATGTGGTAGATGGAACTTGCAAGCAATTCAATAACCAATTTCCAAATTTTGCGCCTATGAGTAAAATAAAATTTCGAAGGATTAAAAGCAATTTTCTGCAATTTGGAGGAACAAAATACATAAAATCTAGAAGAAAACCAATTCACGAGGACGACGACAATCAAATTAATACGCTAGCGTATTTTCGTGCCAATCCACATACGTCCATAAGGTCATCATCAATGGATTTTGGATTGAAATATACTTCCATTCAAAGGATCCTTAAGAAACATAAATGCTTCCGTATTCTTCTATCAGACTACAAAAATTGAAACCAACTGACAGTCCCAAGCGGCTGAATTGCTTTGAAAATTTATTTATTCGGCTTCAAGAAGATGAGACAATTCTGCAAAAAATTATATGGTCTGATGAAGGCAAGTTCAATGAGAGTGGAATAACCAACAATCGACATTTTTTGGCCACAGAAAATCCACATTTCATTGGGATTATTGATTTCCAAAATAAATTCAGCGTCAACGTTTTTGCAATTTTAATGAATGATTTGTTGGCTTATCACATTCATGAGGAAAATCTTGATGGACAAAGATACCTGAAAATTTTGGGAGGAACATTAGCAAATTCTTTAGATCGACTACCCCTTAAGATTCTGAGGGATTGGTATTACCAAAAGGATAGTGCACCAGCACATAAAACACGAGCTGTAGATCGACAGCTAACAGAAATGTTTGAGGATAGGGGACCAAATTTATTGCCTCCGAGTTCTCCTGACCTGACACCCATTGATTTTTATTTATGGGGCAAAATCAAGAGTGAATTGTATCTTATTCCTGTAAGAAGTAAAGAAGAGTTACTAGAGCGCATTCATAATGCTTTTCGTAATATTGATCCTGAGGAAACTAGGAGGGAAACTCATCATGTTCGTATATGAGCAAAATGGGGCCCATATTGAACATTCATTCAGATCGTTAATTAGTTTTCTCCTATGATGTTTGCTATCATTCATTCGTATTAATCTAATTATCTTCGATGATTGGTTTTGGCTTAGTTCCTACAACTTTTGTTCATCTGAATTGTAGAAAATTGCTTCTAATGCTTCGAAATTTTATTTTACTCATAGACGGTAAATTTGGAAATTGGTTATTGAATTGCCTGTTATTTCTACCCACAATTTTTGACATTCTAAAATGAATTAAAAAGATTTAATATATTTTCATTGGAATAACCAGTGGTTTTATACCAACTGTGTTGTATTTTTGGATATTTTCAATCTGAAATAACGAAAATTCTTGTTGAAATATCAAATTTGAATGAACAAAGTGACCAGTACATTAATTTAAGGCACCTGTCAGGTGAGCTTAGCCAGTTCAGCTACTTGATTCAAATATTTCAAAGCATTCTCTGTTAGTTCTTGAAAAATCATCGAAATTCAATATATTCCCAAATTATTTTGGAACTATAAGAGATGGGTATAGTACATGCTTATACAATTCCTTCTGAAATTTAACGCTTTATCTGATAGCGATATAAAAATTGGCTCGTGCAATTTAGTTGCAAAGGTTGAGTTATTGCTGCTTGAAAAAGGCCAAATTGAAGAAATCATACATATCCTTCTTCTATCCACCCAAGCAGGAAGGAAAAATCATACGAAACAACGCAATAAACATTTGACATGTGTAGACTACTTAAAAAATTCCTTGATGCTTCTTCTGTCCTCCCAAGCAAAGATTGTGTCTGTAGTGCGAAAGATCTGCGAGCTACAAAAATCGAGTTTATAACAAAAATTATTAAATTTGTCAAAAGTTTTGGCAGATAAGTGCCAACAACTTGGGTATTATATGCCTTTATCCAAAAGTCGGTTCTAGATGTATAATAAAAAAGGTAGATTGTCATTTGAAATAACAAAGTGATGACCCACATCCGGTATCACCGGAAATGGTACCACTTCGAAAATATTTCACTGCAATTGGAAATCGCTACTTATGGCCGCGTATAGAACTTCAGCTCGATATTGTAATTGGAACTTAAAAAGTTTTTAACGGACGGTCCCGGTGGATATTCCTGTATATAACATATACAACACAATGACAAGCAACGTTATAAACAAATTATCAACGAATATTCATATATTTCTGTATGTATTGGGGTCATCAATATATTCAATCACAGGATAATAAGCCTTATTTAACAAAAAGTCTTCAATTCTTCTTCCAAACTCAACTTCTCCCAATTTTTTAATTTCTTTTTGGGCCTTCCATTATAATGCATTGCTGCCCAATAACTAGGTGATGTCTCGTGAAAAGAAGTAGTGTATCTCTCTAGCCTTCCAGATCCATATCTGGTCTCACATCTATGATAACTAGATGACGTTGACATTTCCACAGACATACGTTTCAGGTACAACAGAGATTTGTAGAGATAAATACATGGTAAGGTAAATAATCTATGTTCAATGAGAAGTGGTTGAGTATAGGTGATGTCTCGTGAAAAGAAGTTGAGTATCTTTCCTGCCTTCCAGATCCATATCTGGTCCCACATCTATGATAACTAGATGACGTTCATATTTCCACAGACATACGTTTCATGTACAATAGAGATTTGTAGAGATGAATAGATGGTAAGGTACCAATATATGTTTAATGAGAAGTGGCCTACGTAAATGTCTGTATTCAGCACCGAAGAGAAGCCTGACAATTCTCTTCTGAATAAGGAAAACATCATCAACGTTGGTTGCCCGAACACAAACTAAAATATTATACTGCATATGTGACAATGCAAATGTATAATACACGCTCAAGAGAGGAGTGAAATCAGAAATTTTTTGCTCGGTCATTATTCGAAATAGGCACTACTGAGCTTGCGTCTCATTAGCTGCAGATGTGCATTCCACGTCAGTCCGTGGTACAGTCATAAACCAAGAAACCTTACCTCGCGTGAAGCCGAAACCTTAGCTCCGCCGACATCAAAACAAATCCTAGACGTTATATCTCGCTTCAAATGAAAGTTCATCAATACCGTATTTCCTTTATTTACTATCAACTCGTTCAAACTACACCAACCCAAGAAAAGTTGAAGTGCTTCCTTCACACGCTCAATGAGTTCCTCAAAAGTCGATCCCGAGACCACCACTAAGGAATCATCAGCAAAATGAGTGACGAAAAACTTTTTCATGTAAGAAATCAAATCGTTCACATGAATCAGAAACATAAGTGGTCCCAGAATCGAGCCCTGAGGAACACCATTATTCAAATTAAAAGATTAAGACTTTGAAGAACCAACCTCGTTTGTAAATTTTCTGTCACTAATGAACGAAACTAAACAACTTAATATAATGTTCCTAATTCCAATATTGTATAGCTTACTGGATAATATGGGCTTCGTCACTGTATCAAATGCAAGACACAAATAGAAAAATTTTGCAACAATATATTTTTTCTCATCTGATTCCAACTAATATAATTAAAGACATCAATACATGATGCTGTCTCAGTCGACTCTCGTCTTACATACCCAGGTTGACTCCTTGCGAGTAGGTTATATTTTTCAAGAAATTCAGTGATCCTAGCATTCATGATTCCCTATAATAATTTTGAGAGAACACTTAAAGTGATTGGTCAATAGTTTTCCATAGTTTTCCACATATTCACGCTCGTTTTGCTTGTAAATATGTACTACACACGCGTTCCTTAGTACAGTAGGGAATACGCCCCTTTTAACGGACACGTTTATTAAAAAGCAGAGTACCGGTAAAAGTGATTCACCTACAATTTTTATAACGCTATCCGGGACTTCGTCCTATCCCGTATAGTGTTTAGATGATAACTTACTCAAAAGAACGCACAATTTCTCTTCTGTGACATCACGAAAAAACATTGTTTGCTCTGAGATATGTTCTGCATTGTTGCATCAACCGAATTTTGTTTTCTAGAAGACGATAAGTTTTTTTCAACAATAGTCGGGAAAAATTTTCCGAATGTATTCGCTACACTCGTCTGATCATTTCCCAATTAATTATCTATCAATAACTGAATATTTTGTGTCCTATTTTTTGAAATTCACTTCTTTTCATATCTGCTTAGATCTATTAGAAGAAGATTCCATTTTTCCTGAAAAATTTTGGATTCAGCCTTATATATCATTTTTTTATATTCTAGTTTCAATTTGTCGTACTCAATCTTGAGTCCATCGTCTTTGAAATTCGACAGTAGCCTGCTATATTCATTCAGTTTCTTTCTCCAATTCGATTATCCCATGGTTTAGCCATGCTCTCGCATAGTGGCTAGCTCTTTTTCGTGGTTTCAGTGTTCTTATTGGACAACACTCTTCGAAGAAACTGAAAAATACTGCATAAAATAAATTAAAAGCAGCATCAACATCGTTGGCACGATGATATACCACAAGCAAGTCAAACATCTCCAGAGCATCTTTCAGACATTTCAAGCTATAATCAGTTGATATTCCTCCAGTACAACTATTAGGACGCTCAAAATTGGTGGAAGCTAGAGTGAATGATAAACGCTGAGTAATGTGATATTCGTATTATCAGTAAGTCCCTTACATAGCACTCAGGTTTCAGGTTCGTAACAAGATTATCAATCAAACCCCCAGAAGTTATCTCTTTGAAATTAGTAAAAACTCTAGTCGGTTCAACATCAAAACCTAACAACTGAAAACTCTTCGAATCAATTTTTTTCGAACTTTCCAAATAGTCTATATTAAAATCTCCGCAGAGAATAATTTTGCCACACTTCTCCTGACTATTTGAAGCGTGCTCACTAGTCGATCTAGAAAATACCTAGGATCACTATACTAAACACCTAATATACTTAACCCCAAATATACTGAACGCCTTATTGTATTCACTTCATTATTTATATTTATACCTTCTTTATGTTCAATGGAACTATCTCATATAATGCCTCAGTCATCCTTAGGGTAACGCAGCTTCCAGTATTGTGTTGTGAATACGGAATCATCAACCACACAATTTTCAAAACTATTCACTACTACTCCCAATTCAAAGAGATACATTCAATTTGATAATCTCAACTTTCTTCAATTGAGCTAGCATAAGATGAAATTAAAACATTCCAACATTGATTCAAAAAACAAATTGTTCAATTACCCTTTAGGCATAGAAGTTCAATCAACAACTCTGTTATTAATTCACATTATTCGAAATTTTTAGTTCCAAAAGTATTAAATATATACTTAAGAAAGATCGATGTATGCAGATCTATAGTTTCAAATTTTCAATTTTAACAGTTCTGATTCGTATTAGATTATAGAATTATGATAAACAACAAATATGAGCTCAAAACAGCAAGATGGAAGAATTACCTCTCAAGCATATTAATGAAAAGAAATTAGTAATCAAACGAAGGACATTACTGAATACATAGAAATCTCACCTTATGTGATTGCCTATAAGCAATAATTTTGTATAAATTCAAATTGACCAAAATTCACACAATTTTCTTGCCAGAACGAACAGATATCTTATGAATTTAAGTGTTCTTGTGGAAAGCAGAAATGAGATCCATAAATTTTAAATTACATTATGGACCCTCATATACAATACAGTGGTGTTAATTATCTATCAGTTAATTTCCTAGATCCTTAACTGTCGAGTTGACAGTTGGTTTGGAGCAGTCAGCTTCTTATAAACTCTCTAATAATTGAAATTTCTATTCTTCAATTCATTTTCTTGGAAAATTTATAATATACTATGAAATGAAAATGAAAGAAAGAAATTGCATTAAAACAACTTCATATTTCCATATTACAGTATGAACGTACTCATTTCACACAATTATAAAAATTACTTAAAGTACAACCTACAACAAAAATTGTCAAATTGCATAACATTTTCCAAGTAGTAGTTGAATTCTTTCAAAATTATGATTCAGATAAGCAGCAGCATATTTCCTGTGACTTTCATAAATATTGATTGAAAGTTGTGGTTCTATTAAATGAAACTTTGTATGCTATTTCTACATATTGGAACATCATGTTTCCCACTATCAGACACCTATAACAGAGAAACTTTCACCTTCAACTCAATGAGGAATTCCTGTCATTCATTCAACAACCTCGATAAAATTTTCTGAGAAACAGTGACTATAAGTTATGAATAGAAGGAACTCACAATAATTACCTTTTGTGCATTTTTCATATCTTATTTTTTTTGGTTCAAACTTGAACATTGTCAAACACATTGAATCTCATTTGATTTTACATTTTGATATTTGTAGAATAGAAACGTACTTCCTCTTGAATAAACTGAAACGAAAATTCAATTTGAAATGGCACGGTCTTATTAACATCCTTTTGGAATATCTTAATACAGGTATAGCCTTCAGTGAATAACTTTCAATATTCATATGATACATACTCTGAATGATCTAACGGAAACTTTATAGAGTGCCTTCCAGAAAAAATATTATCATACAAAAGAGCTCTATACCTATTAATAGCAACTCAAGAATATCGTATCATTTTGTAAGACTCCCAATTGATATTTTAAAAATCCTAGTAATTCTAGGACATTATTCAACGCATAGAGGTTAGAATAATCATGATAGAAAAAAGAAATAAGTGAATTCTGAGTACATTTCTTGAGAATGCTGGAAAAATATACATTAAAATACATAAATAAACCTCAAATTACATTCACTCACCTTTCAAACATTATTGTGTGTCTCCTCAACTCTTTTTATTATAACATTCCGTTTGAACCACATTGTTTAGGTTAGAATAACCACAAAATGTTACATTTATGAATTTTGAAAGTTTGAAATATACATCAAAATAGATAAAATAAACATCAAACTAAGTTCATTTATCTTTAAAAGTTTATTTCAAGTTTTATCATTGAAACAAAAATCGGAATTATTTTGACAGATGGAATATAAAACTAATTGAAATAAGTTTAAATTCGATAGCCACTCAGAAGAGAGAGAGCTCTATATTTTAGATATGTTCCTGAATAGAAATAAGTAACTATTTCCTTCTCAATATTTTTATTCAAAAAAGAGAGAGCATTGAATATTCCACGTTGGCAAAGCTCACTTCCGACATTGAATAGCGATTTAAAGGGCGGCAGGAGAGTGACTGTCTCCTCCCCCGTGTTTCCGTTCGTGTTCTCGAAATTCTAGGTCTCAAAAATTGTTCCAAATTCGAGAATTAGGTCATAAAGTAACGATTTCTCTTCGTGGGTCCCATCTCGAGATATGTAGGAATCGTTCCCTTTTGACTCAACACACCCAAAATCTCATAAGTACGCTGCCTCAATTCAATTTATAGGGGATTCTCTCTGCTATTATTCGAATGAAATGTGTTCGAAAAAGTGTCAACTAAAATAGTTGAAAACAATGGTTATTTTTCAAATTGAAGAAATGCGATGATCAGAAAGAAACAGACACAAATAGCATTTCATATTATTCACCTACGTATATAATCAACTGATACATATAAATACATTACACATTAACATATTTTGAACCTTTCACCGAATAGAATGCAAAGGTCATTTCAAAACAGCATAAAAATAAAACAATTCAGATCAGCATGAAACTCTGCCAAGATAATTTCATCAGTAAAGATACAACGGATTTGACAATACTGCAGTTTCTACAATGTCTTTCATGGATTGTGACGGCTTCTGTATAGGATCATCAATCAGATAACAATAATCGCTTCACATTGTATCGAAAAAGGCCATCATTTTCCTCCCATCGATCAACTTCAAATTATTCACCGAATACCTAAAGGACGAATGTTAGATTTCATAGAATTCATTGAAATTTCCAAACTCCCCATAGAGATAATCTTCTGTACGACCAGTATGGCCCGTTTTATTCTCCTATATTTGATATATTTTAATAAAGCCTGATTTTGATATAATTCTTTCATTACCTCCCGTATGCACCTTTATTAATTTTCTATAGACCTGCTTATATATGTATATATTTGAACTTTGGTTCAGTAGTTAGTCGTCAGCTGAAGATGGTCGGTACACCGAAATTGCAATCTTGATTTTGAATAAACTCTTTTGATCGTAGTATACTAAGTTCAATTCCTTATTATTATAAAGTTTTTGAAGATTAAAGGTAAAAAAGGACAGTTTTGAAGGTTCAGCATTAAATATTCGACAAATGTTTCCGAAAATTTTTGTTGCATTTGATTTTGAGATGGAGGGCGGTAAACAAGCAACGTTTAGCTATATGTACATTCTGTAATGCAAGGTCAACCGCAATTATCTGAGAACACTAGTTCGAATTTGTACTATTAATCCTCTAATACAATTTATTCAAGAACACTCCACATAATCCAATGAAATTCGATGTGTTTTCTAGGCACCAGTGTTTCTCTCATGAAGGAATAAGATGAAATAAATAGACTGACATTTTTCAAGAAACCACCACATATTCATAACAGCAAATGTTGATCAATTTTTGAGAGTACCATTTGATCTCCTTGAAAATTTTATTTCTGGTAATAATGCAACGTAGAACACAAAATTTGACTACAGCAGAATGTGTTGAAGCGGTGATGTTAGATAACCTACGTTGGACTTAATAATAAGCCAACGGCTTGGAGTGTCCCATTCAACTGTTTCCAGAATGATCTGCAGATACAGGGGGACTGGTAGTTATGGAAGGAGATTTTCCCAGGAAGACCTCGAGAAACAACGGTGATCCATAACCGTAATATAAGAGTCTCTCTGTTGACACAACGGTTCCTTACTGTTAGGCACATTGAAATGAAGCTTCAACAGAACGGTAGAGTGACAATCAGCATTGGAACGAGCGTGCTTCAACGAAAACTAAACAGAGGCTATATCTATCGAGATATTCATTTCTTATTGAAACGCAAAATCAGATCAATTTTTGTTTCAAAGGGGACATCTTTTGGGGTAACAAACTTGGCCGAAATATCAACCCACTAAGCGGGGTTTCTATCCTTGAACATTTTGAATAGGGAAGATGGGTCGAGTGATGACTCAAAAGAAACGTGGTAAAAGACCCATTGCGAGCAACTGAAAGAAAGGGAAGATTATTTCCCTGAGACTATTAAAGTTTCAGTGAAGTAAAATGGAACAGATCCATGCTGACCAATGGCAGCCATCATCAAGTACCATCCTCATCTCGAATTTCAACCCCTAGAGCAGGAGTGACCATCCTGGAGAATTTGGAAGAGGGTAGATGAATGGAGTGATACCTCGAGAGAAAGGTATTATCTTTGTCTGCATCCCCGTGAACGAATTTTCATTTTTGATTGAAAACTGTAGAAGATACAAAGTTAGCTACCGAAAAATAGAGGAGACTATCTATCGCCCTGAGATATTCAAGTAATAGTGAAAAAAATGGAACAGATTCATTCCAGATCAAAGGCTGTCATCTTTGATCTAAATGAATCTATTCCAGTTTTTCGCACTAATACTCCAATAGTCTTGGGGCGATAGTCTCCTCTATTTTTCAGTGGCTCACTCGGTATCTCCTACAGTTTTCAATCATAAATGAAAATTCTTTCACGGGAATGCAGACAAAGATAATACCTTTCTTTCGAGTTATCACTCGACCCATCTTCCCTCTTCCAAATTTTCAAGGGTTGTCACCCCTGCTCCAGGGGTTGAAATTCGAGATGAGAATGCTACTTGATGATAACTGCCATTGATCAGCATGGACCTGTTCGATTTTACCTCACTGAAACTTGAATAGTCTCAGGGAAATAGTCTTCCGTATCTTTCAGTTGCTCACCCTGTATCTTTCACAGTTTTCAATTAAAATTAGAAATCCGTTCAACGCAATGTAGACAAAGATATAATCTTTCTTTTGAGTCATCACTCGACCCATCTTTCTCATTCAAAATGTTCAAGGATTGCAATCCCCGCTTAGGGGGTTGATATTTCAGGGAAGTGTTGTACCCCAAAAGAGGTTTCTCTTGAAACAATAATTGACCTGTTTTTGCGTTTTGATCAGAATTGAATATCTTGGTAGATATAGCCTCTGTTTAGTTTTCGTAGAAGCACCCTGTATATATATATATATATATATATATATATATATACATTAATTGTGTTCAATAAATATACTATTCTATTCTATTCTTTTCAGGAGTAGAAATATCTTGTATTTACGGGTTATTCACACACTGAATAACTTTCGAGATAGACTCAATATTTAATGAGATCTTTGTGATAAGTGTTAGAGCTCGCCAAAATGAAAGTATATCCATGAATTCAGCTAATTATGTTAAATCTGAGGTTGATCAATTACTTGACTGAATTAGGAAAATATTCCGTAATGTTATGCTAGTGTTACTTACTACCTAGGAGTGGTGTTGATTAGTTACCAGAAGATTTATGTTTCTTGTTGGAATGACTTTAATAATGTCAAAAACATTAACATGTTTTATCATGATCTATATCTTCATCAAAATTCGTTTTGAAGCTTTTTTATGTGCTAAAGAAGCTGTGTTTAAATATTAGAGATTGAAATATTATGGTGAAATATTGAAAAATATTCAATTCACAGGAAAAGCCATTTCGTGTTATCAACTCTTTCATGCATAAAAATGCAAATGAAAGCCGCCTACGCATTGCGTACGTTCAGCTTGTCGATAGGCCTTTTAGTTGACCTGAGAAATGTTATATGAATTTTCCTGAAGTGGAATATTAGCTTTTTCAAAGTGTCATTCTATGAAATTTTAAAATATCCTACTATTTCTTCTAGAACTCACTCTAACAAGAAACAGGACCGAACATTTGTCAACAACTCCGCTTTAAAAAAGTTACTTCCAACGTACAAGAATGAAAAGGAGTTGATAATAAAGGGATAACAGACGCGTATCTCATGATATAATGGAAGCATCGAAAGCATTGTGCTGTCAGGGCTACATGACACAAGATTACTTCTGAATTACTTGTTGTCGTAGAATCAGTGGTTGACTGGTCCCAAATATGAGAAAACTCCATTTCCAATCCAAAGAAAAAAGTAGAAAATCTTCCTATTTTGAATATGAAGCAACATTGCAATGAAAGACTGTGGCTCAGGATAGGCAAATGTATTCGAATATAAGACAATATTCGAGTAATTCCAAAGAATGCTTCATTGCGCTTAGAATAATTTGATTGAATATTTGTCGTAGTTTTTCTTTCATCTGATTCAGAATAATTAATAATATGCAACGAATCATCTTCGCTTTTTCCATGAAAACAAAATCAATTACAAACTCATGAGAAATCGTCCTCTTCTCGAAAATTCTCGCAATAAAAAAACTTGTTGCAACTATCACTCTTAGAGGTAAAGATACAAAACGAACGTTAAACATTTCCATTTGAATTTGGGAGGCTTTTACTTGGTGAAATTCCATCATCAATAATAAAAAACAAACAAATACTGTGTTTTAAGGAAATTTACTTAATAATTGCGATTCGTAACGCGTTTCACTACACCGTAGCTTCTTCAGACGAATGAATGTACAGAAAATAAGAATGAGAATATAAATATAAATTTTCTTGACTAATTAAAAGCTTATTGGGTTGCTTCTTCTAAAGTGGTTATTTATGACAGGTATATCCAATAAAATTAAGGAATAGATTGCTCCCCGAAGAGGTGAAGGGCTTAAATCGACTTGTTCATTGATGAGTTTACCTGAGTGTTTGTATTTATTTATTTCTAAAGTTTCCCAAAGATCTACCTTCCAATATTTATTATCTGTATGCAAAATTTCAAACTGTGGGTCGAAAGAGTGATTATTTTCTAAGAGACGATTCGCGTAATTTGAATCTGATTTTCATTTGAAAAACTGCGTCTATGTTCCGATATTCTAATATTAATATTTCTATGTGTTCTACCAATGTAGAAATAATCACAGTCATAGCAATTCAATCTATAAACACCTGGTTTATTGTTTTTACCTGATTTGGTTGTATTATTTTTTATATATTTGCCAAAATTATTATTAGTTTGGAAAGGTATGTTGAAATTATTGCTACTCAAGAATGATTTCAGCTTCTCACTTGTAATGCCAACGTAGGTTAAGTTGTTGATTTTTTTCAATTTATCGACAGGGTAAACTTCATTCAGTGCGATTCTACTTTGTTTTTATTTAAAATATTATTCATTAGTTTGGTGTTGTAACCATTATTTTTGGCTATTTGTTTAATCAAATTTAATTCTATGTTGAAATTTTCTGGCGATAACGGGATGTTAATCAATCTATGAATAAAACTATTGAATGCTGACATTTTATGTTGATACGGATGACACGACGAGTTATGTATTATAATATCTGTATGTGACGGCTTATGGTAAATTGCGAAGACATGTTTTCCATTTTCATTCGAAATTGTTACGTCTAGGAAATTCATCGAATTATTGCTTTCTATTTCGGTTGTGAATCCTATTTTTGAATGTAATGAATTCATATGATTTTCGAAAATTTTTAACTGTCTATCTGTTCCTGTGAGGCAAATAATGACATCGTCTACATAGCGATACCAGTATAAGCACTATTTACTGAGTGGATTATTATGAATTAATTTCTCTAAATTATTCATGAATATTTATGCTAACAAAAGACTTAACGGATTGCCCATAATCAAGCCGTCTTCAATAGTATAATATTTGTTATTGAAATGGAAATAATTTTGATCTAAACAAATTTGTAATAATGAAAGAATATCTGATTTAATGATAGTATTGACATGATTCTTTTCTAATTATGCCTCAACAAAGTAATACGTATCTTTCGGAAGAATGTTGGGAAATAGATTCTTAACATCGAAAGAAATGAGTTTGGAATTAGATGGTATAATGGTATCTTTGATATTGGCAATTAATTCGTATAAATTTTTGATCGAAAATTTAGATATAAAATTGCAATGTTTTATTAGCAAGTCGTTGAGGAATTTTGAAAGTTTTGAAAGAAGGTGCCGTTACATAAGAAACAACAGGTCTAATAGGGTTATTAGGTTTATGAAGTTTTATCACCGAATATAATTCGGGGGATTGGGGATTGGAGTTAATGAATTTATATTTTTCGTAGACTGTAATTAATGATTTTGCTGTCGAAATTATGTTTTTAACCTCTTTCTGAAATTTTACGGTAGGAGGTTAAGAATTCCTAACAGCCGGAAACTATAAAACATCAAATAAGGATCCTACAGTAAAATTTCAGAAAGAGGTTAAGAACATAATTTCGACAGCAAAATCATTAATTACTATTTCCGCGAATAATTCTCCTTTTATCAACCATTTTTTGGAGGCTTCTTTGTCGATGTGTGGTTGATTAATCTCATGGTGATGTCGTCGATGCAATTCTTTTCTTGTTATTATTATTTTTATTTTGGTAACAAAAGAATGAGGATTTAAAATCATATGATATTCTAAATGTAGAAAGCAATAAATGCAACATAATCAACAATTAATCAAATAAAGAAAAAAAAAAATAACAAAGATTTCAATAATTCACTCAAAAATCATACTGTCTATTCTGTTTTTAAAAATATTGACAGACTCAGCCTCAACCACTATACTTGAAACTCCATTCCATGTACCGAATACACAGTTCGGTGAGAAATGTGCTGTGTCCTATATCTCTCCTTCTTCGGTCTCATCTTATGTCCGCGTAGACGTACATCAGTATTTATTTCGTAGGGATGATGTTAGTTGGCATAATTGTACTTGAATATACGAAATGTCATAATCAAATCTCCGCGCAGTCGTCGTTCTTCAAAAGAAAGCAATCCCGCACTTTTTAACATTTCCGGGTAAGATGGACCTAAACGACCGTAAGACAAACGCGTGGCGCGTCGTTGCACATCTTCCGGCATCTTCCAATCGCGGGCAAGCACCGGACACCACACTGGACCGACATAATCCAGTATCGGACGAATATAGGTTATATAGAGTTTGATTTTCGAATGACATATATAAAAATGTCCTTCTCAGCTGATAGATTAGTGAGTTCGCTCACTTACAAACATTTATGATGTGACTCGACCATGTTAAGTCGGACGTGATTGTCACTCCCAAATCAACATGTGAGGATACCAGTCTCAATGATCTTCCATTTGTAGCGTAAGTATAGCAGGGATTCGACTTCCCAACATGTAAGACGATACATTTCTCGATATTTAGTGGAAGAAGCCACTCGTTGCACCACTGGTTTATCGAGTCGAGGTCACTCTGTAAAATGTGATGTTTAAGCAGCGGGTTGGCGTATAGTTTTGCATCATCAGCATAAAATGATTTACCAGACCGGATGTATAGCGGAAGATCACTACCATACTCAACAAAAAGATGAGGACCCAGGACCGAGCCCTGCGGTCTCCACTAGTGACCAGCCTCTCAGACGAAAAAGTTCTGCCGACTCTCACCACGAAACATCTTTCCGACAAATATTCGCGAATCCAGTTGTGCAACTTTTCACAAACACCCACGACTTCTATTTTGTACAAGAGTCTTCTGACAGGTACCCTATCGACTGCTCGGGCATAATCCAGGTAAATGACATCCACGGGATCTCCTTGATCAAATATGATTGTCCAGTCATTCAGACATTTCAGAAGATTAGTCTTAGTACATCTACCCTTCGTGAACCCGAGTTTCTCTGGAGGTATAACAGAGTGATCACTGAAGAAGTCCCACATCTCTTCCATTGTTATAATCTCCATGATATTAGGTGGAATTAACAAAAGGCTAGGCGGCCTGTAATTCGCTGGATTCAGTTTGTCTCCTTTCTTCAGAATAGCAGTTACTGAGGACTTCTTCCACGCAAGGGGTAATCTTGTTGAAAGATGTAGTCATGATAATTGATTATGGAAAAGAAAGTATTTCAGCGAATCTTTTCAGGAGAAATGGAGAGAAACCGTCGAGGCCAGGTGTCGAATGACTTTTAAGTAGTAGTAAATGTTTTTTAACTTTGTCAGGGGTAAACAATATATCCGTTAAACTATCCTCAATACGGGTTACCAAAGAATCAGAAAGAGTGTCATCAATGGGTTCCACAGAATAGGCAGCCGTGAATGTATCTGCTTAGACCTCCGCTGCTTCAAGGTTCGTGGAGCAGATGGTGCCATCTGCCTTCCGAAGCAACGGTACGCCCACCTTAGATTTGAGGCTGGATCTAATAAACTCATATACTTGTTTGTTCTTTTCAGACTCGGCGATTGATCGTTTATAGGTTCTGCGATAATTAGTGGATTAGAGGTTTGCCTTCTAGTTCTCCGACAGAAAAACTAGAAAACAATCCCCTAATTCCAGAACAACAATTGTATTTTCAACATGACGTAGCTCCTCCTCACTGCGCTTCACCATTTTGTCAATATCAATAGCAATTTTCTGAATATTGGATTGGAAGAGAAAGTGCTAAGGAGTGACATGCCTGATCTTCTGACCTGAGCCCTCTAGACTTCTTCTTGTAAGAGAATCATGAGTCCGTAAAATTTTATGACTTACTCTGAGAATTTGAACGGTCTACGCCAGCGAATCGTAGATGAACGTTGTCAAATAACTTGTAACATGCTGAAGCCTGTGTAAGGTGGTTTTCAGTCAAGGATATATGATTTTATGTTAGTAAATCGAGGAGATTTTAGACATTTGATTCGAAATCATAGAATTTCTATTTTTACTATTAACATGATAACACAATAAAATCTTTTCAAGACTGTTCTACAAAATGACTTTCGAAAGACATTACAACAAAACTTATTTTGATTCTCGTCTAAATTATTAAGGTAGAAAAATTTATTGGTTAATGCAATAAATGATAAAGGTGTCTCGCTTCAGATTCAATATAATTTTTTCCTCCTCTTGGGAGGTCGCTCATTAAAGCCTTAAATATACGTCCAAAAGATGTATCCCAAACAAAATCATTCGACGTGTTACAGTGAACTATTCTAATCACTACGAGAAAAGAAATATACGTGGAGACACGTTTGAAATAGATCACCCTGAATAGTGATTTCCACTAATGTCTTCATGTAGATATGGTTTGGGACATAGATATTCACACATGTAGTCCAGCCAGACATCAATCCGGGTTTTTCACGAATAAAAAATGAAATATAGGTCGAACCAAAAAGTTGATTATACGTTTCCATCAGAATTTATAATTGGTATCGGCGATGGGTATCATAAATTACGATTTAACTGGCTTAGCATTAGAACTGGGTGATGAATCTTTATGAGCACTAGATCTCTGGCAATCTCTCATGGATGCGTATACTATATAATTTAGTTTCTCTCATATGCATGCTTCACTCAGCAGAGTGAATAGGGATTCAGATCATGATATATATTAAATTAGATGAAAATCTACCGCAAAGTGCAGGTGCATGTTAGGGAGAGCTGAGATTATAAAACCTCATTACGTTGGGTTATTTTATAATAGAAGCTATAATTCGTCCGTGGATAGAGATGTGATGTCTTTTGATGCAATAAAGATTTTGTAAACTACATTTGTTGTATTCATGGTTTGACAGGCTGGCTTTTATTCTGAAGATACTTATCTGAGAATGGTTTCTAAAGAATTAAAACTTCAATTCAAGAGAGTTGATTTCCACGGTATCGAAAGATGAGTAAAGAATATCTGAAATCAACGGTAAAAAGTAATATTCCGTAGATAGAAGGACACAAGGTTGAGCGAAAATAGTCTTCAAATTCAATTGAACTTTATACTATAGATAATAGCACAAAACATATTCTTTATAATGCATGAGTATTTTTCTATGAAACGAGTAACTGAATGAAATATATCGAAAGTATTGAAAGCCACGTTTGAAAATAACACTAATAACAGTTTCCTTGTCGTATCAGATTGAGATTACAAATTTCAGTGAAGAGAAAGATAAAGCAATCAGAGTGTGAACTGATTGACAGCCCCGCCACTGTGACCCAGAGGTCTACTGTGTCGCATTTTACCTTGAATTTCACTTCGAAGCTCTATTCTTTTTATGAAGATTAGAAACTTAGATATCTGAGAGCTCAGACTTCAGAAGTGAGGTTCCACTTCCGCAAACCTGACTCGGTTCCCAGCTGGGCAAATGTACATGTGCCGTCCTATCAACTTTATCTCCTTCTCGCATAATCCGAATGGAGGGCTCTCGATCAATCCTAACCTATGCTGATGATTTCTGAGGTGGCATTGCCTTGTCATTGTGGCAAATGGAAGTATCTGGTCTAGCCAACGAGTTCAAGACAAGCATTGACTCTCGCACTGTAAGGTTCACTGTGTGTAAGAAACGCACTGAGTCAGTGAGTGCTCCCATACTCTCAGGTTAAACCACCGGTTATATTCCATACTTGTGATCTCCAACAGAATTCCAAGCTTAGATTCAGGTCCAGTTCACTTTAGAGAAGCCAAAGTATCCGCCTTTCATTGCCTCAATGATCCTCGTCCCTCATCCGATGGCACCTATTTATTTCTTGCAATCTGGAGAATGTTGAAAACATTACCCCACTAAAATTGAAGTGGAATTGTCAGATACTAATTACTTCTATGTAGCTTAGCTTTTTGTACCGAGTTTTATTTACCTACTTGTCAATTCTTTTTCAAGAATAAAGTTGCTACAGTGGTCAATGCCGAATATTGCTGCTTTGTAAAATAGCTACAAGCCTGCCAAGACAGATGGACTGTTTCTATGCAGTACACTGAATCAATACACCCGATTGAGCATTTTGAAAGCCATCTCTGGAATAATTGAAACTCTCTTGTGAACGGTTCTTCAAGCTGACCTATTCCTGTCTACTAGGAATGTTGTTCTGGAATAGCAGCTCTATGTTGGTTTTGGGTTAAGTACTTAATAGGCTGAAGTTGAGGACAACGAGATATTTAGTATGAATTCTGACATAGCCAAACCCAGAATTAGTATAGAGCTGCCATTCCTGACAAACATTCTGTCTACTAGGAATGTTGTTGTGGAATGGACTTCATATTCAGCATCTCGTCGTCCTCAATTTCAGCCTGTAAAGCGCCGAGCACGAAACGTACCGTATTTGTCCTATTCTACGAAAGGTGATGGAATACCAGTCTTGCTACTCTTATATAACTGAGTGAATACGAGCAAGGCCAAATACACACAACCAAATTTATATGAAATCACCCGATATTTTGAACATTATATCAGGGATTTTGAAAATTTCGAAAGATTGTTAGAACTAATCTTTTTTGAGATATTCCAATTGGAAATAGAATTAAATTAAGGTTTATTTCAAGAAAGAAACAAACAAAAGAAAATAAGAGATTTTTCGCGCATGTAGTAAAAATATGAAAAATTATTTTCTCACTGAGTAGGTGACTTTTCCTCAGTAGCTTTTAGTACCTTCTCTTGCCCTGATACAAGCCTGAATCCGTCTAGGCATGCTTTGGATTATGTTTTCGACCTCCTTTTACATGATATTCTGCCCCTCTTCTGTGGTGGCTTGGATGAGCTGTTGTGCAGTTCTTGGATTATCCTAGTGCGATCTTATTTTCCTTTAGAGATTATCTCATAATTTTTCAATAGGATTTATGTCTGGAGAGCAAGCTGGACAGTCCAAAATAGCGGTTCTCTCTGTTTCAAGATGATGTTGCGCAAGGTTGCTGTTATGCGTTATTTTGCATGAAGAATAAATTCTCACAAATGGCACCTCGTCAGAGTATCACTATGGACTTCAAGAAACACTCGCAGGAAACGAAATCGAATCTGTTTTGCCCCTCAGCATAATGCCATCCCAAAACATTACAGTGCCTCCTTGGTATTTCGGAATTTGTTTTGCTACTCGGAGTCTCACTTGTCCTCCACGACTCCCTAAGACCTGAATCTGGAAATCATCTTATCGAACACAAATTCTGGTCTCATCCAAATAAATAACATTTCGCCAAATCTCAATATTCCAATTCTGGTGCTTGATACACTAATTAGGTTTACTTTTCGTTGTCTGGTTAGCTCTGGAACTCCTAAGGTCCTTTTGCTCTATAAAATCGTTGAACGAAGTCTTTCACGTATCGTTTCGACTGATACTTTAACGCCTGTTGCTTCCAGAAATTGCCTTTGAAGTATGGAGTGCGAAGCACTAGTGTCTCTTCTTGAAAATTTGGCACAAAAATCGTTGATCCTCAGAAGTGATCTTCCTACGTTATCTTCTTGGCCTATTTTGCTGAGATTTTAGCTCCACGTATCGGGCGTAGGTTTTTGAAATCGGCTCTATGACACCCCCATTGTGGCCGCTATATTCCTCTGTGTCACCCCTTCTTCAACGAGAGCAATTATTCGACCCCTCTGCACATCGGACAATCCAACGTAAGGCATTTTCAATAATGACTTAAGGCTTTTTTAAATTTCGAAATTCACAGTTTCAAATCCCAGTGATGACTGAGTACAATGTACCGAACATTTGGTGATAATTCAACATTCTTTATCATACTATCCAGTTTTTTTTAGGAAAAAAAATTCATTCTTCACAAGTAGTCAAAGTTTCATGGTAAAAATATTTCAATTATGTGAAATACCTAGTGAATTCATATAAATTTGGTTGTGTGTATAAGTTCCATTGAAGATAATAAAGGCGGTGCACGCTTTATATGAATTGATTGTATCATATCGCAAGAATATTGGTACAATAGAAGATGGAAACTTCATTTTCTGGCAATTGAAAAACATTCGAAAATAGTAATGCTTCCTCATGATGAACTTTGGACTTTCTAAAAGGAAACTGAACGAGTTTCTGCCACGTTGTTTTCACGGTATATTGAATATATATTCATTTCTACACTTTTGAGGCATATCAGCGTACCGAAGCTGTGATCCAAGGTAGTTGAGATAATTCTATTTGCCAGCAAATTGATGGACATCAAATCTGGAATGCACGAAACAATTTCTTTGATTATCTCCAGAAACGAAACACCATAAATAGAAAGTGCATCGCATCACGGTTAGACTAATTGACCGAGAAAGTTCAATCAACCACATCTTACCTATAATAAAGTTCTGGACCACCATAGTTAAAGTCCGTGTCCATTTTTGCACCATTGCCACTACCAAGCTAGTGGAGTTACAACATGATTTACTACCTCTTCCACTATATTCACCTGACCTGACTGCTAGTGATTCAAATTCATTTCGAACAACTTGATACGGCTTCAACGGATTATATTGGGAGGACATCTTCAAAAGAGAGGCGTATTTTGAAAACCTTCAGAAAGATAATAACAGAGATCATGAACCTCTAGCATAACCTTATCAAGTCTGGAGCCCTAGAAGGACATAAAATTGAGAAATTCATTGTATATGAAACATTGATTTTGTTCTTTGATGAATGGTATTTATACCAATCGCACCTGAATGTATCGGATTTCGAAATTATTATATCACCGAACAATATAAAAACATAGAGCCATATCTTACACCTGGAGATAGGCTTATGAATTATTCATCCTAAATAAACTAGCTTGGAGGGAATGCAACATATGCTGAGTAACTTACTGTCAGTGGTAGTAGACGATAGAACAGCCTATCCTTTGCGGATGAATCAGGAATTATTTAATGTGTACATATTGTCTATTATCTTTTCTGCTTCTAATTACCGATTGAAGTATCATTAATTATTTCTTTTTTCAGATTTATCATTCATGATTGAGCAGTAGTATCAAAGTTTTTCAGGCAAATCCAATCATATTCTGCCTATGGGACAATCCATTGAAATTTGTGTCAGAATATGACTTTGCATCCTAATTTATAAATAATATTAGAATCAGGTCGATGGAATCTACTCATCCTCAAAGTGAGCAAGACACAATCAAGAATTATTTCCAAAAAATACTTCACAACAAAACGTCGTATGATAATAGTTGTTCTCCATATATTGGTACCATAACCGATACCAAAGTTTGCTAGCATTGATGTATCTCAGTAAATTTAACTGGGGACATTTTGCATAAAATGCAAGTTCGCTATAACGAAAACATTTTCCATATGTGACGGACTGCCCCTATAGTTCTGGTGAACTGGCTGTCATCAAATTTTCTCCAGCCACTTTCAGTTTGGTCTTCACAAAGTAGCGGCTAATCCACTATCTCTAAACATCTTGGAACGCCACTTTGGAGATTCAATAGGCTTTGCCAATAGAGACCAGTAAGTGAATCTGAGTTGAGGAAATTCCTGAAGAGTTGAGTCGATACTGAACCGTCATCTCAAAAAAAATGTTTTCATTTTCACAGAAAGTAGCAGAAGATTCAATAATTATGCTTCTCTTGGCAAGATCACTTATACGACATCCAAAAAATTTTTGTTTAAATTGAGTTTGACGCGGACAAAACTCGAACGCACTTCTGAATGTAATCAGCATGAATACATTCTAAAACTTCATTTATTAGAGATGAAATATTATACATTCATAAAAATTCACATTCAAATGAGGATGCCATCACGCGTTTTTGTTCATAGACTTTGCTATACTTTCATGGATTTTTTATTCATTTAGTTGATGTCATTTTTTCGAAAATCTGAATTATATCGGACGATGATGAAGAGACACTGATAAGAAACACTCCACTCGAATTCAGTTTTTTATTCGTTATTTCTCATTTTGCATTGCACGAATTACCAATTAAATTATTATTCAAAACACTGAAAGAAGACAAACTGCTTTTCTGTATCTGTATGTGATTTCGATAAATTTATGCCTATACCGGATGGAATGTAATCAGTAGAGAAGTTTAAATGTGTTTACAAGTCGACCGTGGAGACCCATTTCTAAAACTTCTTTCCTAAACTCGGTTCTGAGGAAACGGAAAGTGCCTCGCAAATCCAACAAATTAAAACTGTTCAAAACATATAAAATGTAAAATTAATGTCCTCCATCCATCTTGTCAACTCTCCATTTCGTATGGGCGAACTAAAAAGAGGGAAACTTTTGGATCTGTGTACCCCATACACGAAACGATAACTTGCTCAATTTCAAAACAAAGAATTCCGATTGTGTATGTATTCTAGATTACAATAGTAATAAAGATCGAAATTGTCACTAGATTGGTCTACTTATGATTCAATTGCTTACTCCAGGTGGATTATGGAAGTTTTAAATATTATTGAAGCTATAAAATAATTGAGCCTGAAAAATCATATCATATATTACAACCAAGAAAAGACTTTTGAATATTTTGGTTTGAAATATGGTAAAATATGAATAATGAACGAAAAACCCAAACAAAGTTTTCTTTTGAAATTTTCGTTTATCAGAATTACCAGAAATATAGAAATATATTTTACTTTTTCCAATCATTCAGAGATCTGTAGCTTGAGAGATATTGACTTACCTGCTTCAAGAAAATATTTTGGTGCTCAACAATAGCTAGAGTCTAGCCCTCTTTTTTCTTGTTTCTCTACCAATTTATTCAATTCATTCCCCACTAATGATTCGATTAATTCCCCAGTGAATTCACCCCCAATCAGGTAGATGAACCAGTTTACTAATCATCAGTTTTTGTTTTCCATTTACTTATACCGTGACATCACTTATCAACAAAACAGAAGCGAAGCATCTCATCAACTCAACTCTTAAAGCAAATATACTTTTTTATACTAATTGGGAAATACTTTTCACATCTTTCCAGCTCTATGGGCTTCTGCAATCTACATTGAGTGTCATTTTCTTGTTATGAAACTGATGAAAACTTGGTTCAGAATTCTGCAAAATATGGTTTACGATACTCAAAATTTCAAAAAACATATATGTTACTGGTGTTTCCACAAATAGAATTTTTCAATTGAGTCTGTCTTTTTATATGCTTTGTCTAGATAATTACAAATAATGCAGTTTTAAATATTCATGGTTAATGAATGAGGCGTTAATGTTTCTGTTTTTTCTCTTTATTCAATAAGTGTGGGAATCCCCAAATTGGAACACCTAATTAATTTCATTCGAATAATACAAATAGGGTTCAATATAAATTAAATTAAACTATTTTTTCGGATTTACAAAATATATTTAATACACAATACCGGTTTCGACAATAACGTAGTATTCAAATCTCTAGAGCTCACAGTAATGACAAAGCATCTGCTAACCATACCTATTTTCTATGTTGAGTAATGTAGAGCGATTGATTCATTATAGATTATCTTCGAGATCACTGAAATTTGGGTTTTTACAAAGTTTGTAAATTTTCAAACTTTCCAACAGATTCATTGTCATTTCCTTGTTGCATTTGTGAAAATTTTCTATTATATAAAGTAATTATATATTTTTATATTTTAAATATTCAAAAACCGCGGTTCTGCAATCTGACGAGAGCTATTCTTTGAATCTACATTCAAAATTTCAAGTTTGGCGTATGTAAGCTGTTAGGCATTTATTGGATTCAATTGTGTATATTCCAGGCTGATCGAATTTATGTTTCTTGTTTGATAATAAGAGTTCTTTGCTAGTGTTACGACTAGTAGAAAAGAAGATTGTTACATTGAATTGGGAAAGATGATTGCTGATGTTGTTGGAGGTGAGATCAATATAAGTTAGAAAGGGTAATTATCTTTCAATTTTTCTCTAATGATTGAGAAATTTTTTGTTCTTTGCGTTTAATGAAACTGTTTATGTGGGAGACTGCAATATTATTAGTTGATGCAATTTTTTAATAATATTGATTTCCGTATTAAGATCTCTTATTCATAAGGAAACGGAAAAGACTCTATATAAGCAGATAGTTAATGTGTAATGTAGTCGAAAGAAATCATTGGGTTTGTCGAATTTGTAAATTTCTGTTTTATATATGTTGTAGGTAAGAATCTCTTTGAGTTTAATGATGGTTATGTCTAGGAAATTTTTCGAATTGTTGCGTTCAATTTCAGCAGTGAAGGTTATTTAAAGTAAAATTCATAAAAAATAACCAAAACATAAATATGCATGTCAAACTAACATCAGCCTCCTCTCTAATAATATCAGTATATCAATATAAGTAAATTGCTATGCAATTTCAAGCGAAAATTCTATAATTTCATATAGTCTGGATTATACACAATTGATTGCTATCAATGCTGAATAGCTTTTGAAGAACAAAAATATCTGAATTTTAATTCTAGTTTCAAAGAACATCTCCTCTGATATCAAATCCCAGTTTTTGAATAAGTTAAATCAAGAAATTATATAGTTACATCTATTTTAAAATTCTTCAAAAATGCCATGATGGAATAACAATAAATCTCATAGCATATGAAAATGAATGAATTTTCATAAAATGAATCAATCAAGAATATCGTTAATTATTGACATGTTTAATTACCAGGAATGCTTGAAGAAAATTAAGAAAATCACTGACAACAGTAGGAAACCATAAATGGTGAAATGAGAGTGTGTTAATGATTTCTTGATATCTGATATGATTCAATGAATGAAAATATTATCTCAGTGATAACGGTTGACAACTTGACTCAAGCCATTTCAATATCGAGATATTCCCTAACTTTTCTAGCATAGTGGGCATAGATACATTTAAGAATATTTGTGATCAGGATAAGAAGTGACTTAAGTAGGCAACCGTTCATACTGCCAGCAGCTTTGACCGGTGAGATTGGCTTCAGAGCAAAATGGTCCGAGTAGACTGTTCTCCAATATACTCATACCCTAGTTTCTGAGATAATTGACTGTGAGCTTCAAAAATCCAATGTGTATATTTTCTGTTACAACTTCGACTGTTTCGTTTGTTTCGTGTGACGTCATTTGGAGGAATCATCGATATAAACAATTGCTTTCCAGATATGTACTCAACTATTTAAAATGTTTAGGTTCAATGAAAAAATAAAGAGAACATAACCTAAGAATTATTACTTGAGGCGAATATTTGTCTATTTTATGTTATGCTCCTTCTTTCACTTTTACTCTTATTGAATCAACTGAACAATCTTACGTTGCTATAGAAAATTTTGCTTGTCAATCATCAAATGCAGTATCTGTTCGCAACAAAAAGTTCCTTCTAAAACATATACAACGACTATCATATTTGATGGAAAAGAAGAAAACATTGTTGGCGTTATGACTGTGGTGCTAACTTTCCTAATGTTGGCCGATAGAAGTAAGATACTATATGAGTATAAGTCAGTAAACTACTTAACTAGATGTTGAGTGATGAAGAATTACTTTATTATAGGTATTTCAATAATCTGGTGAAAGCAGCATAATATTTCTCTGTAAAAAATCTCCAAATGAGTGAAACAATTTGTCATCAAAATACAAGCTGGTTGTTGCAAATGAGCAAATGCCATACTTCTTAATAGTCGTTGGTAGCTAAGAGTATTGAACCGGAAATTACTGATACAGATCCCATGCAGACAGGTCATGAATAATCCAGTAGAGGTGGAAAAGTTTCTAGGCCAAAAATATGTAGCTTATTTGTTTTGCCAAGGTTAAATTCCTTGTTCACTTGATGATGTTTGTGAAAATGAAGCTTGCATTGAAGGACAATGAAATTGAGAAGAAATATGGTGAAGCGATAATAAACAGGGTGCAAATGTATGTTACAAATTTGAAAGTTTGTTGTTTTTGTGTGTGTGTGTGACTGTAGTTTCAGAGACTCTAATATGATGAATGGGCTATTGATTTCAATTGTAAAACTTCAACTGTGATTTGTAGCAAAATTTCAAGTGCACACTCTATTTTAAGAAGATTCGACAGACTTGTGTCTTATTATCAATATTCCTAACTAGTTTAATCATAAAATGAAGAAATTTATGAGGATTATTATTTTTATAATACTTCTTCCGCATATGATGTAGTTACGCTAAATTGACCTGCAAGATTTGAGAACATCCTATTCTTGCTAAATCTTCCTTTTACCATAAAAGTTGCTTAATAGCAATGTTGTTGTTTCTCTCGCTCCAATCTTCAAAAACCATATGATAAGTTATGCCTAAGTAGGAGTTGAATATAATTTTTTTCATCTATTATCCATGATTTACGATGCTTTTTTTCATTATTCAATTTCAGTTTCTTTTTCATCCAAGCTACAGCTATTGTACGTGTTTTTCAATCGAGTCTTGAGAAAAGACGAAAATTTATTCCTATTGGAGATTTGGATATAATTTCTTTCACCTTTTATCTATGATTTACTTTGTTTCTCTTCACAATTTTATTTCAGTTTCCACTTCATATAAGTACAGTTGTTACATGTTAGTTAAGAACTAAATGATTAAACTGATAGTAATGATAGTAAAAACGATGATGTTGTTCGGTTGTTGTTAATGTTTTAGATGGTAACGTTGCAAAGCCTTGGGTTTTATAATCTGTTCATGCACAGAGTCTGCTAAGCTCGTTACTTTATACAAAACTTAATAACATTTATCTTGACTTCTAGGCTGATCTTTTATAGGCCTGGTTGCTTATGATTCTAGAACTAAGATGTAGGTCATCAATTTATCTTAGCTATAGAGTCCGAACATCACTAGTAGAAAACATTTCTAGATATAAATAGGTAAATTTCATTCCAATTTGATAGGTACTCATAATATTGTGTTCCTTCTATTCAGCATTACTTCTTAATCCACTTTTTTCGGCATGATCCAGATTTTACCCTTGCCACTTGTTTATAACCGAATGAAGTGTAACACTGCATGAAAAGCTTCATTTCTTATCAGTTTGATATCAAAATTTTGTTCGATTATATTCAGTGAAGGAAATCTATAAAATCACGTATGCCTACGTACAACAGAAAAGTTAACTAAATGGACAATTGAAGAAACACTTAAGTTTCACAAAATCTAATGAACAAGAATATGTTCGTTATATTTTGGTTCTCATACCCTATTCAGAAACTGAGAACAAATTAAAATATCACAACATCATTTATATGAAACTGACAAAAGTAAGGACAAATGAAAATCAAGCTGGTCCTTAGTTATTGGTAGATTATGATTGTCAGCTACTGAAATTTCTAAGAATTCTAATAAATCTAATCTCATGCTTTTGTTACTTGAATGTTTACTTTGGGATTCCGTGAATTCTAAGAAGGGCTCTTTGTTTATACAAAGTTCCGAAAAACTTGTTGTTAATTTGCTATGAATCATTGATTTCGTATGCTCATCCACTATTAAATTGATGGAACGACCAGCAGGATAATTACTAGAAAATAATTTACATACACCGCTTTTTTCACCCTTTTCAAGTTAGTCATTGGTATTGCCCAATAGTTAACGTAGATCTTACTTCTCCATATATTTTACTGTTTCATGAACATGGAAGGTTAGGTTTATGGAGGAAAATGTTAACTTGTGTAGTTTAGAAAACATTAATTTGTCTTAAATATTATTGTAGCACCCGGTGCAACGCTAATATTCTCAAAGTTCCAATTTCTTTTGAAAGTTTTTTATCGTGAGAGCAAATCTGCGAGTTATCTATGCTCAAATGTATGAAACGCAGACATTTTGATTTTATACGGATTGAAACTACTTTTTTGGATAAAGGTATCGCTGAAAATTATTTTTCGATAAATGTAAAATTCAAGATTCATTATCTGTTTTCATAATTCAAATATATAAGAAAACAAGTGTTTTATGCATATTTTCAAGTTCCATATGGAATTGGATCGTGGTTCTGCTTCATACATGGTTTAAGCTGGTCATTCTATCAATGATATCCATAATTGATAATAAAGTAACAACTGGTACGTTAGAACATTGCGTACACAAGTATCATTTTTATATTTCACAAAGTCCCAAATATTACAATCAGGTAATAACAATACATTAAATTCATTGGAACTCTTTGAAATGTCATCACCTATCCAACAAAATTCATCAGTAACTAACAAACAGCTTTATTTACATTATTTACATTTGTCCGCACTTCTGTCATCTGTTTCTTAAGTATAATTGAGAGTATAATAATTTTGAATTTGTCTTAGTTGTCGAAACTGGTGTTAAGCCGGAAACATGCCGAACGTATGTTTATTCGTTATATGAAAAATTATTCATTAAGTAGAGAGCGAGAGTTTTATCAGGGATGTTAGTTGAAATTTGCTGGTTTTTTCGATGAAAAAAACACCTACACAGAGGAATCTCAAATTTTTTTATTCAAAGTATCATCCATTGGATTTAAAACATTTCGCCCATCTCTCCATTTTTCTATCGTTCAGCTGGTGTGGCACCCATTTTCCATACTTCTGGATCTTTCCTATGGCTTTTAAACTTTGTCGAATTGCTCTTCGAGTCACATTTAATGTATGTGCCAATTTTTGTTGCGATCAACATCCAATAGCGGCTGCAATTCTTCGTCTTCGTACTTTTTCGCTGCACCAGAATTTTCATTGTCTGTCAAATCGAAATCTCCACTTTTAAATTAACGAAACCGTGTCCCACATGTTCTAATCACTGGAGCACGTTCACTTTAAGTTTCTATCAGCAACCGGTGAGGTTCAGCGGCTTTTGTCTTCTGATGAGTTAAGAATAGGAAGAGCAACGAATGCCGATTTACATGGAACGAAACTCGACATATTCGCTCAGGTTAACAAATATGACGCTATTATTTTGATGGAATATGACGTATTTTTGAGGGTAGGTTAGGTTAATGTCAATAGAAAAAATGACGTACATCCCAAATAATAGAAATTTATACATATTTCTAATGACACCTACTGGTAAAACCGTCAACTTTCAACTTACAACCTGGTATATAAAGGAATGAAGTCATTCGCACTATTTCCAATATATCTGCAGTAACATGTATACTTGCATCGAAGTGATATTCGAAAAACTAAATTTCTTTCGTTACAGATGCCAAACCGACGTATTTCTACATTCTACACCAATATTTTCTCCTTAATAAATGAAATCACAAATTGCACTAGATTAGTATACGTTTGTAATAGTTGCTAGCCACTAAGTTGAAAATATTGTAACGTTTGAGCAGCAGTTTCAAGCAGAAAATAAAACTCTAATGTACCCAAATATCTTCATACACATACATTTAACGACATTTCTTATATAATTTTTATATTGTTTTGAATGACTGTCTGGTTTCCCATCGCTGATTACTGAATTTTATGGGGTAATTTCAGGGTTGATTGACATGGCTTTGAACCCTTTCAAGTGTGTCTTCTAATAATATTTACAAAAATTAAGAGATTCGAGTACGCTGTAGTTTCCCCATATCGTTTATCTATCATTTTTTCGAATGCTATTCCAATGAAATCATATTTCTTGTTTCAAACTTTAGGTTGAATACATGGTCAATATATATCAGAAACTCTTCAGAATAGCTTGGAAATTGCTCTGCTCCTCCCTGGTTCAGTTTATCGGCATGTTTGTATATAATATGTCCCGTTGGAGTCATTGCTCACCCCGAAAACATCGGAAAATCGATGGTGTCTCACTTCTTAGGCTATCAATTGGCAATCCGCCAAACTAAATCACGATGTGAGTGATATCAAACGAGGAAATTACGATAGAATCAGGGGATCGAAATTAATATCGATTCAAAAATGTTTGGGCAATAATTTTTAACAAAATTTCTTGAGTAGGGGTAATCATTTGCAGATTGCTTTTTTTCTTCTTCAAGTTTCATATCAAGTGAACAAGTGTTGCTTACGGTGGAACTAGGGGAAAAAGTATCTTTCTACAAAAATCTTCACATAGTTATTTCATTGCATGAATTTTTGTCAAGATGAGAGTATTCGGGAAAGAATAAAAACGCAATGGCGGCAAATGGCAACAAATTTCAATGCTGCTCTTGCAGCCGCAGCCGGTTTTTTACTGTTTCCAGTAAAGTTGTGTTAACTCACGTGATTTTTTTCGAATTAAAGTTTTCTGGTATCTTTTTTCTGTGGTAGCTCTATTGCTTTTGTGTTAAGCTTTACAGGTCTGTTTCACTATTTCAAAATTATATAAATGATTTAATTATATGAATATGCTTTGTAAAAATATTCAAACTTAGAATTACCTTAGAAAATTTTTAGTTGGATCTCAAATGCTCAATCTCATTTCTTAGTCAACTCCACCAAAGAAGCGTTAATGCAAGCAGAGGTGTCGAAACGTAAATATTAAAAGTTTCTCAATATCTTCTTGCGCTTGCTACACACAGTACCTACTACCCTAGTAGCTACAAATCAAAACCGTTAAACCGAAACCTTTAACAGCTCATTGTCGCAAAGACCAGGAATCCGTTGATCGGGTCTTCATTGACAAACGATCATCAGGCCCTCTCCTGATGTTAATATGTGAGATTGGGAGTTTTGTTGTTATTCATTAATAATTATTTTTATTTTCATGACTGAATATCTGATTGTTTCACACTCTTCAGCATTTTTCATCCGAGAAATTACTAATTTGATCCAAAAAAATAAAAATAGTATGGATAATTACCGATAAGAAGCGACTAGTTCTTTTATTACAAGTCAATTCATAAATGACGAATATTTGATGAATCTTCCTTTTCTTGTCCTCAGAAAATTCACACAAATGATGAGTGGTTCTTGCGCTCAATTTGATACGAACAGTATGTTAAGATAATTATAAACTGAAGGAAGAAATACTAGGCTTAAGTTCCACAAAATATAACAAATGAAAATGTGTTTGACATATTATTCGGTAATTATTCCATCCTCAAGAACTGAGAGGATATTGCAATATTACAATGTCATTTTTGGCTAAGCATCAAATGGTACAAGTGGAAACAAACAGAAATCAAGCAGGTTGTTTGTTATACGTAGATTATGTTATATAAATAGCTGATGAATTTTTTACGAATTCTAATAAATCTAATCTCTTGCCTCTGATAACTGAATGTGAAACTTGGCATTTTGTAAAATCTAATACATCATTTTCGTTTATACATACATGTGAAAAACTCGTCGTTAATTTATTATGAATTATTGATTTGTAAAGCCCTTTGCTCCAACAAAAGCAACAGTTTAGAGTTATTATAATTCGTAGAAATTTCACCAGCTCGTTTATCCCGACTTATCGCATATATTTCATAGGATTAATTGACACTGAAATATTTTTATTTCCTCTTAGTTTTTGAAAATGTGTGAATCCAGAAACGTAGGTCAAACATATTTCTATTCATTATATTTTGGGAAACTTAAGTGTTTTTCTTCTTTCATTCAATTATTTAGAAGAAATGTTAAACCATATCATTGGGGACTTCTGCATCTAGTGTAATTTGAATATTTTGAATCAGTCAGATGTATTTGAATTTATTTACTTTCTATGGTTCACCATTTATCACGTTTCAACTATTCAACTCCTGACGGATATAAACTTAACTATGATATTCATTTGAAATAAATGTGAAAAGCTTACATAAGAATCTTGAAATATCATTGAAAGTAATTTCATAAATAAATGATTCTAAGCAATCAATTTGTAGATAATTTATCATCGAAAATACCCTATATCCTGCTGGTTCGACTAACTTGTCTAAGACACAAATGATATAGTTTATTAATAAAGGTTTGCAAAGAGATTGAATAAACCGTACTAATTCGTCAATTTTGAAATCTATTTCACCCGCAATATGCATGACATTGCATGATTCGTTATGTGAAATTGTGGACATATGCGAGGCGTGTTTTTTAAGTTAGTACCGTTTGGCCATACCGCGGCCGCAGAGATGCTGTTGGCGTTCTGCGCATGTACACTAGGTACCTATATCTCTTGCTTTTTTACTATTTTACGTTGTTTACTGACCGTTGTCTCCTATAATCATGATTCCCGCCGACTGTGAAGCGCGGATTGTTATAAGATTTCTTAGTGCTTATGGCCTTGAATCAATCGATATTTATCGTGAGATCTTTGCAGTCTATGAAAAAAACATTACGAGTAACGGAGTGGTTAGGACGTGGTTGAGAGCATTTGAAGAAGGTCGCACAAATGTGCATGATGAACACCGGAGTGGGCGTCCTTCGACCGCTAATGAAAGTTTGCTCCCTGAAGTGAACGTAAGGTAGCGCGCAGTAAAGAAGGTCTGAAGAAACGTGTTCAAACGTACCGAAGAAGTCAGAATAGTTGTGAGTAGTGGTTAAGAAGTCAGGCGTTAAACTTTTATGAGTGGGTTATTTAAAATCTAGTACAACGTTATGACAAGTGCCTCAATGTTGAAGGAAATTATGTAGGAAAATAGATTAGGATACAGGCTTTCATATAAATATCAAAATATTGAGATATCTCTCTTATCGCTCTTATTTTCTCAATTTTAACGGTACTTCCTTAAAAACACGCCAAGTAGATCGATCTACACTCCATAACGAAACAATTTATGGAAAAAATATCAGACAAAATCATTAATTCTTGTGTCAGAAAAAAATTGATTTGGTTTTATGATCTCTCCAGAAAAAATATGGAACGACACAATAAGAAGAATTGTGGAATCAGAATAATGAGTAGACTGTTCAAGTGAAGCCAACACAAAAATTCGCAATGCATATGGCGCTGACAAAAAACATAGCGAGTAAAGTTCATAATAATTTTGATGAAAGACTAAGTTCTAGGATAGTGTAATTCAATATTCAAAACCTCAAATATTGCTCAGTAAATACGAGATACGCCAACTTTTCAATCAAATCTATCCTGACCAAACAATACCGATTCTGCTTTTCACCACCAAAATTTTGAGGATCCGTGAAGGTCAAGAAGATGTAAAAGATTCCGAAGGTGGATAAAAATATTATTCTTGACGTCTCATTTACTCAGGTGGAAAATCTGTATTTTATCAATCGGCGGTGAAATAGTGGAGATGACGTTCGTCTCCTGCGCAGAGATACCTGGGTTCTATCCCCACCAAGTCGGTGCGATTTTTCGGATTCTGGAAATCGCTTGAGTATCCATCTTTCGAAGGAGATGCAAAACCGTCGGTCCTGTCTAACAAAGATGTGTTGGACTTTAAAGATCCCTTTCCTCGACGCGAGAGGGGTTCGGCAGAATTCCCAGGCATGTCATAAGCCGAAAGGCAGAAATAGAGCACCTTAAAGGAAAAACAAACACAAGATGTGAAGTGCCGTATAAAACAAAATACATACTTCACTTGAAATAAAATGGAATGATCATGAAAATTTCTTTTCTCAACTTGGTCATTGTGCTTTGTATTCGTCTTTTCTATTGTTCACACAGCCATTTTTTCTATTCGATTATTAGTTGTTTTCTTGATACGATCTCCATTTGATCTCCTCGTTTATTTTCTTTAGATAGAACACAAATGATCAGTTAAAACTTCATAAATTGATTGATTGTGATTTTGAAACTACACGAGTCTCACCTAGAGTAGCACTGCAATACAGGATCGTAAAGAGTAAAAGACCTGCACCGCAAACATGAATATCAAACCATATATTACAATAAACAAAGTCTATGATCTCAAATATTCGACAGGAGTCATCAAATTTACCAATAAAACTGGAAAACTTCTCAGTAATTATTATTATCATTGTTTATCATTTTTACTAACTGAATAACAGTTAAATGATTCGTTTATCACATGACAAAGGTTTCACAAATATTTATTAAAAATACTCCACAATGTTTTTTTTTCACGATCGAGTGAGAACATCAGGACTATAATTAACGGTTATACTATGTATGGAATTATCTTTTAACACTTGGTGAAACATAATGAATAAATGATTCGCTCATCACTTCGCAAAGGTTTCACTAATATTTATTAAGAATAATCGACATACGTTTCGGGTTGTTAGCCCATTATCAAGAGTAATACAATACTAAATTCCAAATGAGTGATTTCACTTATGTATAACGGCATTCACAACAGGAGGTAAATAAAAGTCTAGTTGTTCGTTGCAAATTGGTTGGTTTTTCCTATGAGCGGACGTAATTTCAATAATCTCCAAGATGTCCATCCTTTTTCCTTTATTACCTGGATACATGAGTTCGATATATTTCGAAATCTATGAAATGATTTTTATTGATGGAGTGGTCCAAAAAACCCGTAGAATTTTTATTTAAGAGAATAGATCTTTTATGTTCTTCAATTCTCATCTCGATGCATCTTCCGGTTTGGCCTATATAGAATGTTCCACATTCACTGCAGTGTATTTTATATACTCCGCTTTTATCGAATAGTTTTGTTTTATCATTATTATTAACCAATAATGAACACAAATTCTTTTATTAGTTCTGATGGTGCTAATATTATTTCTGTATAATCTTAAACATATTTTGTTGCTAATATTAGGAATATAGTTAATTGGAAATTTTCTGTTAGATTTCTCAGTATGCAACGGTTAAATGCTCTGCAATAAAAGTTTATGTCGTTTTTGTCTTATTAAGGTAATAATTAATTTTGGTTCATAGGCGTTGTTCATAACGATTAATTTTAAAACTTGAACTTCATTCTCAAAATCGACAGCTAACATGAAATAGAAAGCAATCTGTGTACAAATAAATGAAAAGCACTCAATTCGATATTCTGGGATTAGGAACTACTGTTATGAATCAGGGTATCCGAATATGTTGATTTTCTGTATATTTTAAAGGCGAGTGCGTCATGAGCTCTACTAATCGACAAGTCCAAGAAGTTCAAAGATTTTTCATTAATTTCCATTGTAAATTGAATCGATTGATGAAAAAATTTGAAAACTGTAAGAAACTATTGAGTTGTCTGTCTGTGCCAATCCAAATACAGAAGATTTCATCTACATTTCTTTTCTATAAAAATACATTAATGATTAATGATTGGGGTACTCAAAATTCTATTTTCTAAATATGTCATAAATATTTCTCCTAATAACAGAGACAATGGGGAGCCCATAGGTAAATCATCTGATTGTTGATTTATCTTATTATTGAACCTAAAATAACTTTGTTGGAGACATAGATTTACAGCTGACATCGTTTCTTCTATATGAGTGGGGCGCAATGTACTATTGGATTTAAGTTGTTGATTAATTGTGGCTTTGACATCACGGCAGGGTGTAGACGGATATAGATTAATTACATCAAAGGATACTAATTTAGCATTTATCGGAATTTCTAGAGATCTCAAGTGATTGGTTAATTGGTTTTGTATTGAATAAATTGGATTGGGTTGTATCGAATATGGAAGTATAATGTTCAAATATTCACATAATTTAGTAGCTAGAGCACTAACACATGAAACAATAGGACTCCTGGGACAATCTACCTCGTGAATTTTCGGTAACGACTATAAAATTGAATCTTTCGAATTCATAACAGTCAATTTCAACCCATCTTTTTGCAAAAAATTCGTACACTTTTCAGTTAGAGATATGACTTGGGTTTGAAATTTGTTAGTAAGATCAACATGTAATCCTATAAATTTTTCTGGAATAAAAAGTCTTTCTGTTTTTTCACTATACATATCAGTTCCTTAAATCGTTATAGTGTTACCCTTGTCAGCTTTAAAAAAGGTTAAATTATGGTCCTTAAGTTTTGTTTGTTTGGATCTACCGATTGCTAATTTTCTACTGTTTTTGGTCAATCTAGAATGTCATATATTTAGCACAGACTACTTCTTCATAAGCTTAATCATCAACAACTTCTATTGAGCTAAGAGCTATCTCAGAGTTAACGGCTAACATTTTTAAATCGTTCAAATTATTTATATTGGGACAATATTTCAATCCTTTTTTCTAAAAGTTCTCTTGTTCATTGAAAGAATATTTAAAAATTTTTTATTCCAGAGTGAAATTGAAATTCTGAAGTGTGTTCGCTATCAGTCAACAATGATGACTTATTGTTTTTGATGCCGTGTTTCAACTTATTCTGTTGTTTCTTGTATTGTTTATGGCAAAGGTGCATGATATATTCTCTTATATGCTGATCGAGAGAGTCAAATGCTACAGGATGTAATTGGAAAGCCTATTCAGTATATATTATTTCAAAATAAGCAGCCAAGTTGTCACTCCCTGTGTACCTCTTTCTCATTTCCAGTTCACACGTTACATGTGTGCTGATTTTAAAACTTTTTAGTTCCAATTACAATATCAAGCTGAAATTTCATACGCGGCCATAACTAGCGATTTTCAATTGAAGTGAAATTTTTTCGAAGTGATATCATTTCCGGTTATACCGGAAGTGGGTCATCACTTTGTTATTTGTGGCAATCTAACTTTTTTATTATACATCTAGAACCCTTATCTGTCAAAACTTTTGACAGATTTAATTATTTTCTATAAACTCGATTTCTAAGGAACATTTGAAAAAAATGTAGCTCGTAGATCTTTTGCACTACAGACACAATTTTTGCTTGGGTGGATAGAAGAAGGACCAAGAAATTTTTTAAGCAGTCTACACATGTCTAATGTTTATTGCGTTGTTTTATATGGTTTTTTCAATTTGGCTTTTCTCAAACAGCAATAACTCAATTTTTTCAAATGGCACGTGCCAGTTTTTATATCGCCATCAGATGGAGCGTCAAATTTCAGATGGAAATCTATCAGCATGTACTATACCCATCTCTTATAGTTCCAAAATAATTTGAGCATATATTGAATTTTGATGATTTTACAAGAACTAAGAGAGAATGCTTTGAAATATTTGAATCAAGTAGCTGAACTGGCTACGCTCACCTGACTGGTGCCTAAAATTATTGTACTTGTCACATTGTTCATTCGAAGTTGATATTTCAACAAGAATTGTTGGTGATTTGAAGTGAAAATTTTTGAAGAACACCATATTGATAATAAAATAGCTCATTATTCAAACGAGGATATGTTTAATCTCTTTTTAATTCATGGCGAATATCAAAAATTGGTGGATAGAACTTGCAGGCAATTCAATAACCAATTTCCAAATTTGGCGCCTATGAGTAAAACAAAATTTCGAAGGACTAGAAGCAATTTTCTGCAAGTTGTAGGAACAAAATACATAGAAACTAAAAGAAAACCAATTCTCGAGGACGACGACAATCAAATTAATATGCTAGCTTATTTTCGTGCCAATCCACATGCGTCCATTAAGTCAGCATCAAAGGATATTGGATTGATCCTTAAGAAACATAACATGCGCCCGTACTGTTTTATCAGACTACAAAAATTGAAACCAACTGACCTTCCCAAGCGGCTACATTTCTGTGAAAATTTATTAATTCGGCTTCAAGAAGATGAGACAATTCTGCAAAAAATTATATGTTCTGATGAAGCCAAGTTCAATGAAAAAGGAAAAACCAACAGGAGAAATCGACATTTTGAGCCACAGAAAATCCACATTTCATTGAGGTTATTGATTTCCAAAATAAATTCAGCGTGAACGTTTTTGCAATTTCAATGAATGATTTGTTGGCTAATCACATTTATGAGGAAAATCTTAATGGACAAAGATACCTGGAAATTTTGCGAGGAACATTAGAACATTTTTTAGATGGTTTACCCCTGAACATTCTGAGGGATTGCTATTACCAAATGGATGGTGCACCAGCACATAAAACACGAGCTGTAGATCGGCAGCTAACAGAAATGTTCGAGGACAGATGGTGGGGTGTAATCAAGGACCAAATTTATGGCCTCCGCGTTCTCCGGACTTGACGCCCCTTGATTTTATTTATGAGGCAAAATCAAGAAAGAAGTTTATCTTATTCCTGTTAGAAGTAAAGAAGTGTTACTAGAGCGCATTCATAATGCTTTTCGTAATATTGATCCTGAGGAAACTAGGAGGACCTCTCACCATGTTCATATACAAGCTGTCAAGTGTAGCGAGCTAAATGGGGCCCATATTGAACATTTATTCAGATCGTAAATTAGTTTTCTCCTATGATGTTTGCTATCATTTATTCATATTAATGTAATTATCTTCGATGATTGGTTTTCGCTTATTTCCTACAACTTTTATTCATCCGAATTGTAGAAAATTGCTTTTATGCTTCGACATTTTATTTTACTCATAGACAGTAAATTTGGAAATTGGTTATTGAATTGCCTGCAAATTCTACCCACTACTTTTTGACATTCTAAAATGAATTGAAAAAGATTAAATATATTTTCGTTTGAATAACTAGTGGTTCTATTCCAAATGTGTTGTATTTTTTTGATATTTTCAATCTAAAAATACGACAATTCTTGTTGAAATATCAAATTCGAATGAACGAAGTAAAAAGTACATTAATTTTTGGCACCTGTCAGCTGGGCGTAGCCAGTTGAGCTACTTGATTCAAATATTTCAAAGCATTCTCTGTTAGTTCTAGCGAAATCATCAAAATTCGATATATTCCCAAATTATTATTATATATGGGTATAGTACATGCTTATACAATTCCATCGGAACTTTGACGCTTCATCTGATGGAGATATAAAAATTTGCACGTGCAATATGAGAAAATTGAGTTATAGCTGTTTGAAAAAGGCAAAATTGAAAAAATCATACAAAACAACGCAATAAACATTTGACATGTGTAGATTGCTTAGAGAATAACTTGATCCTTCTTCTATCTACCCCAGAAAAAATTGTGTCTGTAGTGCAAAAGATCTACGAGCTACAATTTTTTTAAATGTTCCTCAAAAATCGAGTTTATAACAAAAATAATTAAATCTGTCAATGGTTTTGACAGATAAGCGCCAACATCTTGGGTATTTTATGCCTTGCTCAAATGTCGATTTTAGATGTATAATAAAAAAGGTAGATTGCCATTTGAAATAACAAAGTGATGACCCACTTCCGGGATAACGGGAAATGATATCATTTCGGAAATATTTCACTCCAAGTGGAAATCGCTAGTTATAGCAGCGTATAAATTTTCAGCTTGATATTGTAATTGGAACTTAAAAGCTTTTAACGGACGATCCTGGTATATATATATATATATATATATATATATATATATATATATATATATATATATATATATATATATATATTTGTGTTTGCTAGACATCTTCATGTACTTGGGAAAAACTGTATACTTTAGGCACCATTTATTAAACCATAGGTGGTTACTACACATTTTGAATTTCAGTAATGTCCATCTGAAAAATGTTGCAAGTTTAATGTTGCTTGAATTTTTGATAGTATGTATGGAATTCTTTTGGTAAAACATAATGACTGAATGATTCGTTCAACACTTGCAAAGGTTTAACAAATAATAATTGAAATTACTGGACATATTATTGTTATTATTATTATTATACAATAATATAGGTTAGAGGTAGATTATTGAAATTACGTCTGCTCATAGGAAAAACCAGCCAATTTACAACAAGCAACTAGACTTCAATTTACCTCCTGTTGTGAATGCCGTTATACATAAGTGAAATAACTCATTTGGAATTTAGTATTGTATTACCCTTGATAATGGGCTAACAGCCCGAAACGTATGTCGATTATTCTTAATAAATATTAGTGAAACCTTTGCAAAGTGATGAGCGAATCATTTATTCATTATGTTTCACCAAGTGTTAAAAGATAATTCCATACATAGTATAACCGTTAATTATAGTCCTGATGTTCTCACTTGATCGTGAAAAAATTATTGTGCTGAAATCGACTTGAATAAAAGCCGACTATATAAAGTAAAGATCATTTCAATTGCTCTGAGTATAGTGTAATATATCATAATGATAATCCAAATTCCAAATTTGTTCCCCGATAATACAAATAAAATAAGATGAAACTGTCTATGGATGGTGGCCAATAGTCGATAATAAGTATGAAGAATGATAAGCGCTATAGTGAATCAAGATTGGATGCATTTCATACTTCATGAAAATTTATTGACATGTTCATAAAAATTAGAGGAAACCCATCGTTTCTGTAACATTCATCTAGATAACGTAATTGATTGAAATTTTTGTTGTTGTTAACTTTACACATAAATTTATTAATAAACATAAAATGAATGGAAGCAAACTAATACATCATAAGAATTGATTTCCTGTAGCGAAGAGAATACAGTCATTTTTTTCGGAAGCAAAAGAGATGAACCACGCACATCAATACATCACTAAAACCTTATTTCAGTTAAACAGATACTGAACTATTTTTTCGGATTCAAAAAAAGTTGAACCACTTAACAATGATGTAAACAAATCCATTTTGAAGAATAATGATCGTAGATCAAAATCTATTGCTACAAATTGGGACATCAACTACACTCGGACACTTCCAGAATGATCTCGTTGAATGACATTTTTCAATTTTAATTTGCCTCCAATGAAAGAATTTAGGCGGAAATTTCTCTCGTCGTTGACATATATGGTTTGGAGTACCTTAAAGACCTTTTATTGCTGCTGCTAGTTTTTTGATTCAAATCATCTCATTAGATTTGTTTACGTATTTGACATCCCGCAAAATGATTAGGACAGAAGGTTTCGGTCGGATCTAATTACTAGATCGCTAGGTAACCGTATAGATTCCCCGTGTTATGGTCGATGTTGACTCATATGCTGTCAAAAACAGCTTATGGAAAATATTCTAAATAAAACGTTCATTTTTTTCATACTATATGTTACGTGTTAAGTGTGAACGTTGCGAAAAATAAACCTTCTGTCCAATCCATATGCATTATGAAATCTGTTCTATATAAACTGCCATTCATACAGAAGAAAATGATTTTCCCGATATTCAAGGTAATACACTTAAATCAATTGTGCTAGTAGCGGCTAATGTAAACTTAATGTCCGAAAGCTCTATGAATATTTATGGGTATCTGGTTTGGAGGTTATTACTTTGAGAAATTGATGGATGGATGCCTGACTCGTCAAATCCATAAAGGTCGAAAAGGAATGTATGTACGTCATAAAAATAATTTTCTGAATATAAACAATGTTGAAACTATTAGTTCTGTTAATTATCGTTATTCGTTTACCAAGAAAAGCGGATAATTAAGCCATTTAGATAATGAGTATGAAGGATGATTTAGATCAGTTATATCGTCAAACGGCATTATTATTTTATATAGACTGAAATATAACATACCGGATTTCTTAAACTCAATTCCAAATATTAACAGTAGTTAGAAATATCATCTTGCTTTCAATCATGCATGGACTAAAATTTTTTTTTCTAAGTTTTTGGATTTGTATTTATCTCGCAATTGATTATGTTCTACAACACCATATTATGATTGTTTTTCTTGGAAAATACAAATAGGTACTGTATGAGTTCACTTACTTACTACTTGGTAATTAATTGTGACTAAAATATGAATGGAATATCAATAAATGAATTAATATATCACTGTGACCGCGGTTTAGATCGTTCGTTGGTCATCGGAGAGAATGAAACTAGTGCAAAGTGCCGTAGTATTTATAAATAGGTCCTTATTTGAAAAAAAAGCATAAAGTAAATATAGGCTCACAAACTATCGACAGGAAGCTATTATTTGATAAGATCAAAACTTTGGTATTTAGATAAATCTATCTGGTCGTTCATCATCTGAGTGGAGGGTGAGATCATTGAAAAGCGACATGAAAATTCAAACTGATTCTAGGCAATTAACTTTGGTATATTTTAGATCAATGTGTAGAATTTCAAAATTATCTATGCAAGCAAAAGAGTACATTCTGAATGGCGTGTTTAACCAATGTTGAATTTTATTTATTTTTAATGAATGAAGTATAATGTTCATTATTGAATTCGTGTCGAACAATTGTTTGTAGAAATGATTCAATCTCCTCCATACTTATTTGTATTATCGATACGATTTCCAGCGTTTAGTGAGGATGATGACAATTTATTTTATGGTTTGATAAGACAGGTACATTTTAAAGTTTAATCAATGACATAACTGAACTCGATAATGCACTGAAGAACTTTTATAAATACCACTCTTCAATTTTGTATACTGCAGTTTTGAGGTTTGGCGTGAAATTATTTCAGCGGAAAGAACTAACAGTGACATGGCGGCTAGTATTTCTTCAAAATTACAAACAGTGATTCCGATATAATAAAAATGGTAAGCCAGTTTACGGTTCATGGAGATTTTACTAACCTTCAACAAACAGCACATGCTCTTTGCTCTGTTATTTAATTTTACTAAAACCGTAAGGATATGGCGTAGACATATAGAAGAAATCGATGGGGCAAAGTGAAGAATATAAAGAGGCGATTTTTGAGACAGAGGAATTATTTTCAGAATAGCGGTCAGTTTTTCACAGAGATTGGGGCTTTCTCCTTCTGACGACGCCCGGTTCGCGTCCAAGCAACCTTCGGGGACTGCGCTAAAGCCCGTCGACAAACAACGAAGAATTTGCACCAGGTGAAATGGGGAAAAAATTTCGCTGGCAAACGAAAAATCGATCTTTTCCAAACGAAGATTGCGCTCCTTACCCGGTCGAAAAAACGCGCCTCCGAGCCGTTCGAAAACGTATTTCCAGAAAGAAATCCTATGTAAATACTTATATTTTGCTACGTTCCTTATCAGAGAATGTATGCGTTTCTTTCCGAAATCCAACATTTAATCGATAACTCAACGTTCAAATTCATCTCCTCCAAAAATCGAACTCGGTTCAAAGTTAACCCCACCAAGAGTTTCGCCAAACCTTCACGTTAAGAAATTGACGAAATCCACGATTATCGAACTGTCAAAATGAGTTATTCTTATTCATTCGTCCTACTTATATGTGGTTACCAGGAGGTATGGTTTGCATATCCAAAGATTCGTATCTCGGCAATAGAAACGTGAGAAAAACCGTAATTTCACAAATTAATTATCGAATTTGGGACCATTTTTGGGACCAACATTTTGGAAGAAAGAATCAGAAACATAGAACTGATCCCTTCTTTCACCTTATGCCAATACTTGAGCCGAGCTTTTTCAAAAGGTAGTATAACGAATATCTAGAATACAGTGCTTCCCTATTATAATAGAGAAAAATTAAAAGGATATCAGAAAGATAACATCGACATAATCTCTATTTTCATTCTCACTAAATTTCCTACCAAATTTGTCTTTCAAACTGATTGAGATATTGCAACAAGAAGCAGATGTTGAACTCCTGGGACAAAAAATTAGTACGAACAGTTTATTCTAATTGTATAATCAGCTTATTCATTAATTGAATCTAATTTTTGTATAGGCTGATCCGCAACAGTAACGGTAGGAGAGTTTGTTGTATTGGTAAATTTTACTTTCATATTTCAATGATATATACCACAATCTGCATTACTGCAAAACTTTGTAAGAGTGCGCAAATCTGAAAGATATATTTCAATGTGTAAATATATTTGAAGTTAAGCCTTATTCAGTTTATTTTGGTTTAAACGTTGAAACATTAATTTTCATATCTTTTCATGTATGGCTTCAAAAATTCTATACAAACAACCAAATTTATATGGAATCACCCGATATTTTGAATATTACCTCAGGTATTTTGGAAAATTCGAAGGATTGTTAGAATTGATCCTTCTTGAAATATTTCAATTGAAAAAAAATTAAGGTGTATTTTGAAAAGAAACAATTAAAAGAAAATAAGAGACCCTTTCCGCATGAAGTAGAGAAATTGAAAATTGTTTTCTCACGCTTGTTTGCGCTGATACAAGCCTGAATCTGTTTAGGTATGTTCTGAATTAGGTTTTCATCCTCTTCTGGGGTGATATTCTACCATTCTTCAGTGGCGGCTTGGATGAGCTGTTGTGAAGTTCTTGAATCATCCTGGCGCAATCTAATGTTTGTTTTGAGATTATCCCATAACTGTTCAATAGGATTTAGGTCTGAAGAGCAAGCTGGCCAGTCCAAAATAGCGATTCCCTCTGTTTCCAGATAATGTTGCACGAGGTTGCTGGTGTGCGAAAGAGCATTATCTTGCATTGAAGTGAAATTATCGCGGCGAGCACCTCACTACAGTCTCACTTCGAGCTTCAGCATTAGATCCACCTAATTTCTAGCAGTTACACTCACAGGAAACGGCATCAGATCTCTTTTGCCTTCCAGCATAATGCCACCCCAAAACATCTCACTGCCCCCTGGTAATTCAGAATTTGTTTTGCTGTTCGGAGTCTAGCCTGTCTTTCACGCTCTCTTAAAACCCGAATCTAGCGACCATCTGATCGAACACCAATTCTGGTCTCATCAGAAAAAAAAAGAACATTTGGCCAACTCTCAATATTCCAGTTTTGGTGCTCGATACACCTATCAAGTCTGTTAACTTTCTATTGTCTGGTTAGCTCTGGAAATCTTAAGGGCCTGCTGCTATATAAACCCTTGAACGAAGTCTTTGACGTATCGTTTCGACTGATACACTGAAGCCTGTTGCTTCCAGAAATTGCCTTTGGAGTATGGCCTGTAACGCTCTAGTGTCTCTTCTTGCAATTTGGCACAAAAAGCGGTCATGTTCTCCAGAATTGATCTTTCTACGACTTCTTCTAGGCCTATTTTGCAGTGATTGTAGCTCCACATATCGAGCGTAGGTTTTAGGAATCACCCCTTATGATACCCCCATTGTGGCCGCTATATTCCTCTGTGTCACCCCTTCTTCAACGAGAGCAATTTGTCGACCCCTCTGCACATCGAACAATCCAACGTAAGGCATTCTCAATTATGAGAGGCTTTTCTAAATTTCGAAATCCTCAGTTTCAAATCTCAGTGTCGACTGAGTAAATTGTCCAGAAGATGTAGTGATAATTCAACATACTATCCAGTTTTTTCACAACAAAAAACTTCATTCCTCACAAATAGTCAAAGATACATGGTTAAAAATAACAATGTGAAATACCGAGTGATTCCATATAAATTCGGTTGTGTGTATAATATGAATTCCTCTCAGATTGACAATGCCGTCAATATTTTCGGTACTTGTTAGGAAAGTATATATGTTAACTTTGATCTACTGTATCCAAATATGGAATGAGTATCAAATGAATCTGAAGATATAGAGATTAAAATTTTAATATCTCTAAAAGCTCAAGTGGTATCTGACCAATCCCTAAGTAATGAACCAAGTATTAATCATAAGGTTGTCTGAAACTTGAACCTATCATTGAAATCATTATTTAATCGGAATCGAAGAGGAAGAATGAATTGTCCATTGCCTGTGTTGTACTATATTTACTGCAGAGTTATGTGAAATTTTTTTGGATTACGTATAATAAAAAAATCGCAGCACTATTGGTTATCGAAGTAGGAATATGTAGAAATCTAAGAACAAGGATTGTAGTATTTATAATCTTGTATGTACGTTAATTATCTTACATGTCATATTGAGGGTGTGCGCGGTGAAAAACCCATAAGACATTTCTGGAGGACGGGTGTATCGATCAATTTCAAATATCGGGATTAGAATGAATGGACACCTACCTACAATTTATAATCAATTATCTTTACATATTTCTGTAATCTAGTCCTTATGTTTCTGATGTTTTTCATATAAAAAGTCACTTCGTGGCCATCCTCTTTCCAATAATTTTTATCAAAAAATTCATTAGACAACATATTAGGAACATTTATTCAAACGCAACCGTAAGTAACTTCAACAGATTACGCCGAAATGTATACATATGGGCTCCGGGGCATTTACAATAATATGTAACCATGGAAGAGGTCTAATTACAAGGCGGAAGGTGCTGTAGTAACTATTTATATGCTGAACATAACTGTGTATTCCTTTATTTTCTCTGCACTTAGCGCGACGAGTTCTAGCATACAAAAATGATTCAACAAAACGTATTTAACCATTTCGAGGTATAAATTCGCTGAAGTGAAGAATTTAAAGGGTCCTCCGCAACTATGCTAGATAAAAAAATAAAACTGTACAATTCTGTTATTGCATTCGTTGAATAATGAAATGGTAATATCAATTGTTTCTGAAAAACGATTATCCCAAAATTCGAAGATCTATCCGCTCGTCAAATCGAGGTAATCACGGTCCCGATGATAGAATCCGTCTAACAACCGTGTCTTCAAAGACTGATAATTCTTTTCCCTCTTGTTCAGAGGCATATAATTTCGTTCTATTCAAACTTCTCTGTGTTATGAAGCATTATCCTTTGATGTCTGAATAAATTTGTCCTTTTTTCAGTTACTTTCATATGTACATCAATCAGAGAGAAGAAAAATTCGCCCATTACCTACCTCCAGCGTAATTCTCCAATAGAAATTAATTTTTGGCGCTCATAGATCTTGGAGTACTGAAAAGAACAATTTTTTTTCGATGCTACTTTATATAGAGGTGCCCAAAAATCATTTGTCAACTTAATTCTCAAAACTACGTTTTTTTCCGAATTCATTTTCAAGCTTGTAAGAACCGTGTTTTAAATCAGTATTGATTGGTATTAGGGTTTTCTATACATAAAATGGCTTGTTAACTTTCGCTATTTTAACAAAAGCCAGCTGGTTCATCGGAAAATTAAATGACTAGGAAGTGGAACATAAAAACAGAATGAGTGGATTTAATCTCTATGTCAGTTTCCATGTTTCCAACGTTCTTTGTAAGGTTCTTTCAATTTCGGCTACACTTTGACGTTTGCAAATTATTTGAAAAAAATATTAACACTTATTTTGTTTGTGTATATGTTCTTCTCGTTGAAATAAATGGAAATGAAAACTCAGACTAGGATTTAATGAATTTATTTATCAATCACATTTACGAGCATTTTGAAGAATAGTTTAAAAAGTATGAATTAAATTCTGCCAATTATAAAATACGATAAACTGAAATGAGTAGCCTTAGCTCACTTTAAAGGATGAAGATGTTATTTCGGTGCCGTGAAACATGAAACAAAATTTCTAGCAAATAATGAAAACGTAAATTAAAAAACCTTACACATACACAATAGAATAAAAGTTAGATCAATTCGAATGTTCACTATTGTTTTCTAAGAATTGTTCAATCCGTGAGCGCACTTCATGATATATTGCTTTTCGCTCTTGATTGTGATCGATGCTGTCAAGCTCACTACTAGCTTTTAATAAGAGATCCTCCCGCGAATTTATCATAATGTGAACTTTGTAAAATGGTAAGTACCAGAGATCTCACAGGTCAATTCCATGAACCTTGTCTCCTTAACCAGCTGCCTTCAGACAAGATGTTAGTTCTTCCGGCACCGGAGGTGTGCGATGGGCCGGAGCACCATGTAGTTGATACCAACATCATACACGTTCATTTAACGGGAAAAAGTCCACGAATTCCGAAAAAAAATGTAGTTAAAATCTCTAAATATTTTTGAACATTTAAATTTTCTTGATAAATTAAGTACAGACATCTGTTATTGTATATTAAATTGAATACAGTAAAGCTAAAACATTGTTAGTGGATTTGAGAATTATGCAGATTAAAAATACTTTCTCTTAAAGATTTGGACTCTTCAGTTTATATAACATTTTGCTTGAAGTGTAGGTTTTCTCCAATGTGAAACAACTTTTCGCAGAAATTACACCTAACCGCCGTGTCTTCTGAGATCATCAATTATATTATCGCGAATTTGTTGGGCTGGGATATATATTTGTCCAAATTTTCAATAAGTGATAAACGTGCTATCCCGAAATCTGCCTCAGCAACATGTACACACACATATGGATTGGCTTAAAAATAGCCCTATAATGTAACTGTAATGTCTTAACAGTCGGTAATGAACTCAACTTTACCTCTTTCCGCTGTCTGTTTTCCAGAAGAGACAAAATTTGATTGTAACTTTCTGAATTGCGTTCAGCAAGTTCAACTTATTAATTGCTGTTATTGACCATGAATGATGAACGAATTCTTAATATCCTCGTTTCAGTATTTGTTTGCCATTTCATTAAAGAAAAAATTATATGCAATCGAAATTAATGTTACTGCCATTTTTTCAATAATATATTAACATTGAACTAAGACCAAAATTCAGAAAACCTTACATTGAACATCATGGAAAATAGAAACTGCCATCAATAAAAAATCCACTTTGTCTAATTTATGTTCTTTGGACTGATGATTTAATTCTCCGAAGAAACTTCACGTTTTTCATGACATCGCGCATACCATTTTAGGTACAGAGAATTCAAATACCAATATATGCTAATTTGAAATACGGTTTTTATGAAAAAAATAGGTACTTCTATTTGAGAAAACTAATTTTGACAATTGAGTCTAATTGAGTTGACAAGCGATTTTTGAGCACTCTGTGTGTAAAATAGAATCGCAAATTACGTTGCCTTTGAAAGTAGAGCTTTTCCCGTTGAATAAAAGAAGATGTTTTAATCTTACCCAAATCTAAGTCAATTGTTTTGAGCAAAGAAGATGACACTATATTCCGAAAACTTTGATAAGCATAGTTATAGCTCATTGGTGTCTTATTTTAAGTAGGAGAAATCTGGACAAAAGGCTTGAAAACGGATGTCCTTTAGTTATAAAAAAATTAAATAGCACTACATGCTATTGTAAATAGCAAATTGGTAGTCGATGTCCGAAATAACCGGAAGTAGTACCGCTCTGAAGATAATCGCAAATTTTAGATCAGTATTTATTTACTCAGATACCAAAATTCAAAATTAAAATTAATATTTTCAATGGGCCCTCTAGCTCGGGCACTGTATTTGATGATAACTTCTCCTATTGTGATTTATGTCTTCGAAAACGCGAAAATATGTTGGAATCACGGTTCTTGTGGTTTTCGTCGAATGGATTTGATAAACATTAGGAAGCTGACAATCTATGTCAACAAATAGATACAAACATAGATATATAATTTATAATCAATACATTTTTCCATGTATTGAGTATAATTTTGTATAATCCAGAATTTTAATCAGAACATTTTGGATAATTTCATTTGTGCATTTTGACACATTATTTTTCCTAAATGTTCTTTCGTTGATTACATGAAATTTTTTCGCTGCGAAATATTTTTCATCAATTATTACAAATGCAGTTGTAAAGTACAAATGCATATAAGTTGAAATTTGTTCAACTAACACCACTCATTCAATTTGTTGAGAAAGCTCTTATGAGATGTCTTCAGACAATGTGTAAACTCATTTAATCATACTCTTCAGATTATAGAAATGTATAATCGTATGATAATGTTACCAATTGAGATAATTACATAACTCATACAAAAAGTGGAAGATCTGCCCAGCAAGTATAGAGACAAACAGTAAAGCGGCTCAAAGTGTTCCACGGTGGGTGCAAATCGATAACCAGGCTGGAGCCGCCCTGGTGGTCCGATTGCTGCCTCTGACGATGCCTTCCCGCGCCGAAGTGATATGACGGGGACTGGGGGCAATCATAGATTCAAGTATCGTAACGAAATTTTCGCCAGGCGTCTGATTTGATGAAAAGCAGTGTAAGTTGAAAGTTTTCGTGTAAAAAGAGGAATAAAATTGTATGTAATTCAAGGTGTTACGAATTTACTCATTCTACATATAATAATTTATTATGAGAGCGAACCTCACTGAACTTCATTTCAAATTATTTTTGAATGCTTTCTTGTTACACTGTAGCTTAACTACACTCCAAATGATTCTGTCAATTCATAACTAAGCAAACTCATTTTAATTATTGGGAAATGAATAAGCAGATTGGTTTCGCAGTTTTTCCTTTGCGTAATTAATTGACATTTTAGATGAGCTTTCTTAGACTTATTTAAAGAGAATATTTTCCACTACTAAATTCCTAATCGAATTATCGTGTCAAATTCAGTTGCAAAATATGCTCACGTGCGAACAAGTGGGGTCGAATGAAACTTGTTTAAGAGAGGACGTAGAAACATAGATCCTAAGTATTATGAGAAGCAATAGGAAATAGTTAAACAGTATGACATGATTTAAAAAATTAACTACATATTGTCATGATCGACACTTGATATTTTTTTGATATGACTTAGTATTCATCACTTCATAATTAATTTTTTCGTGATGAAACATTTCTTTTTCTACGAGGTTAATATAAATATGAGGTTGCATTATGCAACCTATTCACTGAAAATATATTCGTCAACTGATAAGGTAGAAATGAACTGTGCCGTACATAAAGTTTTTTATGTTTTTTTTCTGGGTTTTCCTTTTCATCTCATCATTTCGATGGTTCCGTGCCACAAATAGAAAAAATGGAAGCCTTATTGAATCACTTCGTTTCTTCTGTCGGACAAGATACTTCCTTCAGTCACATGAGTGTATGTGGAGTTGAAATTGATTTTAATTACGCAGATCAGCAGTCTCTTGCAACAGTGAAACAATACAAGTCAACGCAATTCGAAGATATGGCCAGTCATGTTGCATTTCACAACATATTTTGAGACTGTGGGGAGGAAGTTTTCAGAAACTGCAAATTTTGGATCTTTACAGATGATTGTAAGATTTTCAAATGTTTTCGTTAAAGCGAAGACCTGATTATTCTGGAAGGGAATTTGAATCCTTTCAACAGATGATGTGAAGCAAATCGATTGAGTCTAAATATTTCTGAGTGCAAACATGTTAAATTTTCTAGGCAATTGCGGAAACTTAGTTTTACGTATATAATCAATGGTGTTCCCTTGGAAACGGTTAGTTTCGTCAAGGATTTGAGTGCTTATCTAGATTCGAATTTATCTTTTACTCTACACATCAATTCTATAGTAGCTCGCGTGAAGAATTGCGAGGTTTTATATCCAGATAAACCAAATTTTTATCAATTTTGTGCTGATGTGCAGATTTAATATCCTGTATGTTTATACAGGGTATCCCAAGTTAAGTGTCCTATTAGACGTTTATGGAGAACTAATAATGCTATCCTTCTGAAATTTCGGTAGTTGATTCACCTGGTCTGAAATACTATTTCCCAATTATTTTCACTAAAATGGCACTTCGAGTTATACCAGTAGTAAATACTAATTTCGATATTTAATATAGAACACCCTATATATTGATGATTGGTTCGATGAAACTTGATATTCCAATTACAAAAAACTAGCACAAAAGTCTAGCTTGTTTTGTTCATGAAATATCCCAGTTTTACTTGAAAATTATCGATTTTTTGCTTTCTAAAAAACGTATATATCTAGTGAACGGCATGAGCTACCAAAATATTGAAAGGTGTTTTGTAAACAAGAAACCATGCTGAACATAACTCATATCCGAGTGAATCCCAGCCAGTATACAGAGTGCTCTTTTTTTAGCCTCACATTTCTAGACAAAGATACGTCGAAAACGATTTTCTTTCATTCTTAATCCATTTTTTTTTCAATTCATTAAATTTCTCGAAAAAACGAAATGAAGTTCCCCATTCATACCCTGTACTTGAGTTCTCAAGATTTTCAAGTTATGGCAAAAATACGAATTTGTACTTACCTACCTAAATAGACAATGGCGGCTCAGATTCCTGCACGTGTATAGACATATCTCACAGCATAGACAGCATATATAACAATCTATTATTGTTTCAACTGTCAGTCGAATTAATTCGAACAGAATGGCTAGCTACTCAAATAATAACGATAATAATAGAAGCTTTCAAGATACGTCAAGTGTACTGAAAGGAAACACCAAAACCAAAGGTTCCTCCAAAACGCGGCCAATTTTCATAAGGGAAATAACAAAACTGCGACCAACAATAACAGAGAAGTACCTGACGCACAGTGCTTGACCGATTATTGGTCATCATTATGGTCGAACCCCAAAGAAAACAATAGATATGCGGAATGGATCACGAATGAAAAAGAACGCCATGATATCAAACTTATGGACTTCGAAGGAATAACGTAGGAAAAAATCACAAGAGTAGTTAGAGCGACCAACAATTGGGAGGCCACAGGTATAGATAATATCCAGAACTACTGGTACAAGAAGTTTGATAAGCTCCATGGAGCCCTAGCGAAACAGCTCACGTATGTTCTTCAACATCCCAAGAAAACACCCGCTTTCCGAACTTATATACTACCTAAGAGCGACAGAACACAGGATCCATCTCAATATAGGCCAATCACTTGCCTGCCAACATTCTACAAAATAAGCACCTCATGCATATCCAATCGAATATACCAACACCTTGACGACAACAATATATTAGCAGAGGAGCAGAAAGGATGCAGAAAAAACACCACGGGTGCAAGGAACAACTCATCATCGATTCTGTGTTAATGAAACAGACACACGTAGGGCATCGGTATGTTCATTCAGCTTTTCTCGATTATCTGAAGGCATTCGATAGTACCGTCCATTCTTGGCTTGTTGAAATATTGCAGATATACAAAATTCACCCAGCCCTGGTAGAATTCTTGAAGAAAACAATGACACACTGGTGCACGTCTCTGCAGGTCAACATGAACAATAAATCAATTAAAACCGACGAGATACCCATACGTCGTGGAATTTTTCAAGGAGACTCTTTGAAGCCACTATGGTTCTGCTTATCTATGAACCCATTCTCGTCAACGCTCAATGGAACAGGATACGGATTCAAAATAAAAACACATAGGAATTATCATACAGTCTCCCCCTGCTGTATATGGATGACATCAAATTATATGCTTCGAACAAGAAGCAATTGGATGATTTGCTGAAAGCTGTCAGTGAGTTCTCGGCAGATGTTCATATGAAATTCGGATTGAAAAATGTATGATCCTGAACATTCAGAAAGGGTAGGTCATAAATGGTGAAACACAACTTCCAAACGGTGATACTATACAGTGCATGAGGGATGGCGAAACATACAAATATCTAGGATACCAACAAGCCAGATTTCTAGACCAAAAACAATCAAAGGAGAAGATTCGTTCAGAATACAGTCAGCGTCTGAAGTCTGTGGTGAAATCCATGTAGAACTCGGAGAATCTAGTAAAGGCAATTAACACCTACTCCATTCCAGTGTTGTTTTACTCATTTGAAATAATCAGATGGACTAAGACAAAACTGGATGATATTCAAAGGCAGACCCGAACGATCCTGACAAAGTACAACAATCATCATCCGCAATCGTCTGTGATACGAACAACTTTGAAGCGGAAAGAAGGAGGACGCGGATTAATAGATGTTGTCAATTTACACACCGAACAGATAAAAAATTTCAGAGAATTCTTTTGTGCAAAAGCTCTCACTTCTGACCTCCATGGAGTGGTATCGTTGGCTGATAGGGGATATACACCTCTTAATCTTGCTACCAGAGATGACCTGCTAAATCTACAATTCCTATCAGATACTGAAAAACAAGAGCAATAGTCAAGAAAGGAATTGCATTCAACAAATGGTTGATGAAAGGAGAATTATTCGCGGAAACCAGAAAATTTAGAATGAAGGACGGAATACTACAAACAGATTAGTGCAGAAAATGCCATATAAGTTCGGAGACTATACAGCATACTACGTCCGAATGCGAAAAATTGGCCAATACGGAGTATCTTCACAGGCATAATCAAGTGAGCGACATTATCCATCAGAAACTTGCACACAAGTATGGACTTCTGAATACCTTCCAGCCATAATACAAGTATCAACCGGCGCCCGTATTAGAGAATGACTCTATCAGATTATACTACGATAGGCCTGTTATCACTGACAGAATGGTGACGAATAATAGCCGGACATAGTGGTGTATGATAAGAGAGCCAGAACAGCAATGCGGGTGGATGTCGCCATACCGAATAATAAGAACGTGCTGAACAAGTTCCAGGAGAAAAAGTCCAAATACACAGACCTTGCTATTGAGATCAAGCAGATGTGGCACCTCGAGAAAGTAGATATTGTTCCTGTCATAGTATCCTCGACTGGGATAATACCCAAAACTTTGCATGATAGCCTTAAGAATTCAGAATTGCATAAGAATACCTATATAGAAATGCAAAAAGCTGAAATTCGTAATACATGAAGGATAGTTAGGAAATTTATGTCAAGTACATTGTAATCGAGCCTATTCCCTTTGATTGATGAATCTGGGAAGAGTAAATTATATCCAGCTAACAGCTGAGATAGTGCATAAGTCCACGATAATAATAGTAATAATATAGTTCATTCAGTTCTATATAGGTAATTTACAATATACTGAACAAACAATAATCACAGAGACAAAAGAGCAAATACTCATTTTATTTTCTATTCATGGAGATGAAATACGGATGTGAGTAGAATTTGTAGGACATTTAACGAATTATTTCCAAATATGCCTTCTATGACAGCTAAAAGAATTCAGGAGATACGTTACAAATTTTCTCTCGACTGGAACGGTCCAAAATAAGACAACATTTTCATCACTTCTAGTCAACAATGACTACAATGAAATTGCCGTTCTAGATCATATAGATTTCATTCTACGTACATCATTAGCAAAAGCAGAGCATAATCTGAATTTTAATTTATGGTATTATTCACAGAATTCTTAAAAAACATAAACTGCACTCTTATAAATTTTCATTGCTCCAAACTCTACAAGCTGGTAGTCCACAGCTTCCAATAGAACTATGTGAGATCCTCCTCAGAAAACGAGTGAATCACAATCTTTCCGAAAGGATTATTTGGTCGGATGAGGCCAAATTTTCTAATGAGGTGGCTTTTAATCGGAATAATTCACACTTTTGGGCCAACCTCTTACTACCGTCCTCAAAATCTCTATATGAAGTTCACCATTTAAGTTTTCATTATACACAAAACACGAAAATCTGATGTCCTTCAAAAGTGCCAACACATTAAAACCAAATTTATTTTGAAGATTTTTTTACCTCTTAATATGAGCTATTAAGAGGTACAAGAATATATAGAGATTTTTGAGGACGGTAGTGAAAGTCTTCGTTAATACTTTATCAGTAGCTGAATCAAGGCGTTGTAGGTGCCAACTCGATGGAGCGTTAGCTTATTGCATAAATAAAAATTATCGAATTTTAACTGATATGTTTGAAGATAGATGGATTGGAACAAACAGTTTGTATTTGTGGCCTCCAAGGTCACCTGACCTAATGCCTATGAATTTTTAATTTTGTGTTAAGTTGAAAGATAAAAGTTATTCTGAACCTGTGACTTCAAAATATGATGTGCATAATAGACCGCAAAATGCTTGCAAGCAGTTGGATGTGGAAGAACGGAAGCCAGCCACATCACGGGGTGTTATGCATCGAGTAAAACTATGTCTGGGAGTGAATGGTCATCTTTGTGAACAATTACATATTTCATTATTTTGATAGCTTACGCCGTTCTCGAGATATATCAATTTTTTCAAAAAGCAAGCAATCGATAATATTCAAGTGAAACTATGATATGAATATATCATATATCACCTAACAATATAAGCTAGAAGTATGTGTTAAGTGTATTTGTAATTGGAATAACAAGTGTTATCGAACCAGTCATCAATATGTAGAGTGTCCTATAATAAATAACAAAGTTGGTATGCACTTCTGGTATAACCGGAAGTATCATTGAGGTGAAAATATTTCAGAAATAGAGTTTCGTACTAGCTGAATCGATTTTCAATATTTCAGAACGATATCATTATTAGTTCTCCATAAACGTATATTAGGCCATTCATCTGGGGATACACTGTATTGTTAGCCCTTTCATAGAATACTGTTGTACTCAATGGTCGACTGTGTATGCCACTCACATTGACATGATTGAGGCGATAAAGAGATAATTCATTAAATTATTGTTGTGTTTCCTGAGTGAAAATTGTTTTTGAAGCCCATAGCTATGAGCATCACCAAGGTTATATCTTCTGCCTGCCCCATCTTCTTTTTCGTAGATCTTATTTTGATGTCTTATTTACCTTCAAGGTAATAGAATCTTGCATAAATTAGACAGACATTTTAAAAGTTTATCTCTTCGCGTCTCTTTAAGACCTATTTGAAACATTTTAAATATGGACTTCCATCGCACGAACTATGGTCGTCAATCTCCTCTATCGAGAATTTGTAGCGCGATAATTCTCAGTTTTGATATTCAACTTAAGAAAATCCGTTCTAAGTGAATTGATTTGTGTTAATTAATTACCGTAATTTATTATCGTTATTGTAACCCATGCACTTTCAAATAATGTTTTCACTGTAGAATGTGTGATCAACTGTATTTATATGTATTTTCAAATACTTCTGCTAATAAGATATCACTATATTTATTACTAGTGACCCTATTGATATCAAGATATAGATATTCATATCTGAATGGCCAATATACTAAACGCCTAATATACTGAACGCTTTGTATACTAAACGCCTTATATACTCATCCCCAAATATACCGAACGTCTTTTCATATCCAACTTTATAAATACTTACGCCTTATTATATTCACTTCATTATTCATATTTATACTTTATAGTTCAGTTTCAGTGAAACTGTTTTTTGTAGCTGTTAATTTCCTAGATCCTTAACTGTCGAGTTGGCAGTTGGTTTCGAGTAGTCAGCTTTTTATAAACTTGCTCTCTAATAATTGAAATTTCTGTTCTTCAATTTTTTTTCTGTTCAATTCATCTCTTCGTGAAACCTTATATTATACTATGAAATGAAAATGACAGGAAGAAACTGCATGAAAACAGCTATTTCCATATTACGTGATGAACGTACTCGTTTTATACAATTATATAAAATACCTATAGTACAACTACCTATAACAAAATTGTCAAATTTCATAGCATTCTCCTAGTAGTGGTTGGGTTTTTTCCACAATATGATTCACATAAGCAGCAGCTTGTTACTTGTAACTTTCATAAAACTTGGTTGAAAGTTGTGGTTGTACAAAATGAAACTTTGTATGCAACTTCTACATATTTGATCATCATGTTTTCCACAATCAGACACCTATAACAGAGAAACTATCAACTTCGAATCAATGAGGAATTCTTGTCGTCACTCAACAACCTTGATAAAATTTCCTGAGAAACAGTAACTTTGTGTTATGAATAGAAGAAACTCACCAAAATTACCTTTTGTGCAAATTTGAGATCTTATTTTCTTTGGTTCAAACTTAAACATTGTCAAACACATTAAATCTCACTCACTTTCACATTTGAATAATCGTTGAATAGAAACGTAGTTCCTCTTGAATAAACTGAAACCAAAATTCAATTTGAAATGGCACGGTCTTATTGACATCCAGTTTGAAATATTTTAATACACATATAGCCTTTAGTGGATAGCTTTCAATATTTATATGATACATACTCTAAATGACCTAACGAAAACTTTATCGAGTTCCTTCCAGAAAAAAAAACTATTATACAAATGAGCTTAATACCTATTAATAGCAACTCAAAGGATATCCCATCATTTTTAAGATCCTCACTTGATTCGTTAAAAAATCCTAGTAGTTCCAGGACATTTTTCAGCGCATAGAGTTTTAAATAACTTTGAAAGAGAAATGAAATGTAAATTCTGAGTACATTTCTTGAGCATGCTGAAAATAAATATACAGTAAAATACATAAATAAACCTCAAATTACATTCACTTACCTTTCAAACATTATTGTAGGTCTCCTTAACTCCTTTTTATAATAATATTTCGTTTCAATCACATTGTTTAGGTTCGAATAACCTCAAAATGTTAAATAAATGAATTTTGAAAGTTTCTCGTTTCTTTCTTCGAACAAAATATACATGAGAATGGATGGAATAAACATCAAATGACGTTTACTTATCTCTAAAAGCTTATTTCTAATTTCGTCGAACTTTTCATTGAAATAGAATTCAGAATTACTTATTTTGACCGATCGAATATAAGACTAGTTGAAATAAGAATAGATTCGATTGTCACTCAGAAGAGAGAGATCACTACATACTAGATGTTGGTAGTACCGAAACTATTTTGGTGAAAATAAAAGTAACTAACTATTTCTATCTCAATATTTTCATTCAAAACAGAGGAGTATTAAATTTTACACGTTGATAAAGTTCACTTCCGACATTGAATAGAGATCCAACGGGCCGTAGAAGAGTGACCGGCTCCGCCCCCGTGTTTCCAATCTTTTTTTCCAAATTCTAGGTCTCAAAGATTGTCCCAAATTCGAAAATTAAGTTGTAGAGTAACAATTCCTCTTCGCGAAGATAAGTAGGAAACGTTTGACACCCGAATCCATTCTCTCGGTAACCCCTATAAGAAAGACGGATGAAAGAAAACCACTTATTTGACAGTTCAACGTAAGTTAATTTCTGGCAGTCAGAGATATTTAGAATGAGAAAAATGGAGCGAAATTTTGCAAACGTCCACCGATAGCCCTTCGTTGAATCGAAGATTTTCCAGTTTTCCCGTCGTTTAACTGGAACGCAACCATTGCCGCGTAACATGTGAAACTAAGGGCTTGCTCTTTGTCCAGGATTGGAAACGATCGAACGCCATGAAAATAAATAATAAAAATATTTTTCCCCTCCACTCGCGAAACATCGGAGACCTTTTTTTATTTTCGCTGTTTCGGGGCTTTCTTTCTGAATTTTCTCTCGATCGAGAGTTCCGTTCGCTATCCGAAAGACCGAGGTTTCCGACTCCGAAGAAATCTCTCCGTTTCGACTATTCGTTCGCTCTCGGCGACGTTTCGGCGAAAATTTTCGAAACATCCTCAGGGCTCCGTCGTTCGAGCTAGGGGCTCCAAATTCAGCACGGACCTTCCTCGGACCCTTCCAATCCGGAAAAAAATTATGAGCGGGGATTTTGGCCCCCGATTTTTCTCCGCGTCACTTCTCCGCCCAGTTCAAACTACTGTTATCCTCTCGGATTATTCCCGAAAAACGCCTTCCGACTCAGATTAGTATAGATTAAATTCCGTTCCTCTTTAATCTCAGAATGTGACGAGAGGACATGATATTCATTTATAGAGATAGGAAAAATAAAAAGACTGCTGATTTGTAGTTGCATCACAGAAACATTATGTTTATGAATTTAAAGAGCGTATTTTCCCAGAATCTCATAGAAATTTGAATTGAAACCATGAAATTCTGCAAGAAGCAATATCTTAAAACATAATGAAACTATCAATTGAAAATCACTTAACTGAAAAAAATCATTGTTTTGTGATCAAATAAAGTCTTCTCATTCGCAGGAAAATTTTTTTAAAACTATGCCAAAACTGTAAATTGTGAATTTGGAATGGTGATCTGTAAAGAGACGCAATGATTACACACCACGATAAAAATTAATTAAAGTTATAATAATCGTAAGCCATGGAAATTACGAGTGGAAACACTCAAACAATCACGACTTCGTAGTTCTATCCAGATATTTCATAATACAGAAATATGCGCGATACTATTGATTTTTATATCAGGTATCTTTGAGGTATCGAATGTCATCGAAATTTGAAAGTTGATATCAGAAATATTTTTCCATTTCTTAAGTAGGTATGTAAGTGATGATATACCGTTCAGCTTCTACGGAACCCTCATTGTCGGAGTCATGCGCGCAATTGACAGCATTTTATATATTCAGATATTTAAGGTATTGAAAGTAGCTGATGAACGAGAATAAATAAAAATATACCAGATGTGTATTAGAAAAATTATATTTTGCTTTCATGTGGAGAAACTCTATAGTAAAACAAGAGTATGATTAAGCATACTCATTCCATTCTCTTCTACTGTCCCCTTATTTCTTGAGCTGACAAAATTATGTGCAGAACCAGCATTTGAATAAGCATACTGATTTAATAGACTAAATTTATTTTCTGAATACTTCTATGACTTCAGCTAACAAAATTATCAGTTATCATATATTATCGTTCACACGCGATATTTGTGAGCAAAAACAGTCAGAACTCGATTTCATTTGGAAATTGATAACCTATTACTCACTATTTTCTACATGATTTTGAGTAAAATAAATATGCAATATTCTTCTATGTGATTTGATTCAAAACCGTTTCAGAAAAATTCCAAAAACAATAAGAATATTGTGATTTTTGTTGTTTAACATCACATATTTGCGTATTCTATTCCTTAGATTTCTGATGTTTTCATATGAAAAGTCGCTTCGTGACCATTATCTTTACAATCATTTTCTTCATAAAATTCATTATACAACATATTACCAACATTTATTCAAACGCAACCGTCACGAAATTCAACAGATTACGGTGAAATGTATACATATGGGCTTCGGGGCATATACAATAATATGTAACCATGGAAGTGGTCTAATTAAAGGGCGGAAGGTGATGTAGTAACTTATCATATGCTTAACATAACTGTGAATTCCTTTTTTTTTCTCTGCAATTCCAGTGATGAGTTCTTGAAAACAATATTGATTCGAGTATTTAACCATTTCGAGATATAAACTTCGCTGAAGTAAACAATCAAATGTGTCCTTCAGAAGTATGCTGGTCAAAAAAAGGTACAATTGTGCAATTCTGTTGTTGTACTCGTTAATTATTGAAAAGGTAATATCCATTGTTTCTGAGAAACGATTATCTCAAAATTCAAAAGTTTATACGCTCATCAATACGAGGTAACCACGGTCGCGATGATAGAATCCGTCTTACAACCGTCTCTTCTAAGACTGATAATTCTATTCCCCTTTCCAACTTGTTTGTGTTATGAACCATTATTTTTTGATATCTAATTAAATTTATCATCATTATACCATATCCTACTTTGATGATGTGATGAGTTCATAGTAATCACGGTAATTTTCTTATGAACATCAATCAGAGAAAAGAAGAATTTACCCATTTCCTTCCCCCAGCGTAATTTCCCAATAGAAATTAGTTTTGGTCGCTCATAGATCTTGGAGTACTGAAAAGAAAAATTAATCTCTGAAAGAACTATGTGTTCTCCTCATCCTGCTGATAAACGTTTATTTGTTTTTCACCTTCAATCTAGAGATAACAATTGATTCAGATAATTTTATGACGAGCGCCATTCTATAAATAATTGCAACAGAGTCAATTGTCCATTCATAATTTCACCTTGAAAACTACCTAACGTAATCGATGCAAATCGACAATACTAGGGGTATCCCATTGTGAGCAGGTAGAATTTATTCAATACTCATACAATTCGATAGTAATCATATTCACCAACTTAACCATTAGCCTTCAACTGTCACTACTGTCAAACAGTATACAGGGTGTCCACACGAGATCGGATATCAAAAATATATCGAGAAAGAAATGACCGATTGGAGAAAATGTGTTTTGATGTTTTGAATATTATTTGAACTGAGTTTCGAAAATGTTTTTATTACCGGAAGTTGACTTCATCTTTATTATTTCAAATAGCATAATGTATTTTTGTGCTTTTTTTTTACCATAGAAAATTAAATTCCGAACAATTTTTCTCATATCATTGGCACCTGATCAACCGAAAAGAAGATTTCAATCGGAATTTTGCGATTTTTGGTTGTCTCTTAGAAAGCATCATGAGAATACTAAAGATCATTCAATATCGATTATTTCTAACTCATTGTAAGTAAAGAGGCTCATTAAGAAGAATTCATTTAGAGGCTTCATGGTATACAGGATGTTTCCAAAGCATGTGGCAAATCGTAGTACATTCAAAGGTACGAAAGTCCGTTTTTGCAAATCAGACTACCTATTTTTGCACACATCATTTAACTCGTAATATTAGTAGGCATCGATCTGTTATAGATTTACCTTTATCTACAATACATCGTTTCCGAGTTATTGGCGATTTCATCCCAGAAATGAAGATTTTTGCGCGAGGAACCTGAAATTCTCAGATTATATGATCGGAAAATATCGATTATTTCTAACTCATTATAAGTGAAGAGGCTCATTAAGAAGAATTCATTCAGAGCCTTCACGTTATACAGGATGTTTGTAAAGCATGTGGCAAATCGTAGTACATTCAAAGGGATGAAAGTCCGTTTTTGCAAATCAGACTACCTATTTTTGAACACACCATTTAACTCGTAATATTAAAAAGCATCAATCTGTTATAGATTTATCTTTATCTACAATACATCGTTTCCGAGTTATTGGCGATTTCATCCCAAAAATGAAGATTTTTGCGCGAGGAACCTGAAATTCTCAGATTAAATAATCGAAAATCCTTCAGATAATGCATTTCGATCTCTCAACATGATACCCATCTCAAAATCTTCATCAAAGTATTTCTGATCAGAATTCAAAGAGAAAAAGTGCGAAATTAATTACTAGGTATTGAAGTGGATTGAATCTGACTTCTCGTTTTTCTTCTTTTCTAGTAGGTTATCCTCGATTACATCAATTACTTGTCAGGAAAGTAATCTTCGAATTACCAGAAATATCCCGCTGAATGAAGCATGTCGATTATTTTTATGTTAAGATGAAGGTACTTTTCAAAATATTGCCATCCGAAGAAACCATGGACTGATTCCTTCGATTATACTGAAAAATATCATAGTTTTATTTTGTTGAATAATATTTGAAATGTTCTATTTCAGGACGATTTTTGGATCTCGAAACTTCTAGATCTAAAAAAAATCCGAAGATGATTTTCCTGCCAAGTAACCGATGTAATCGAGAATACCTACTAGAAAAGAAGTAAAACGAGAATTCAGATTCAATCCACTTCAACAGTAATTGATTTCGCACTGTTTCTATCGGAATTTTGACCAGAATTACATTGATGAAGATATTCAGATGGATCTCTTATTGAGAGATCGAAATGCATTATTTGAAAAATTTCTGGTCATATAATTTGCGAATTTCAGAGTCATCCTTCGAAAAATCGTGATTTTTGTGATAAAATCACGAAAAACTCGGAAACGATGCATTTTAGGTAAAAGGAAATCTCTAATATATTACGAGTTATATGGTGTGTGTAAAGATAGGTAATCCCATTTGAAAAAATGAACTTTTGTACCTTTGAATGTACTACGATGTCCCATCCTGCGTGGACACCCGGTATATGTATATAACTTTCATTCACTCAATCACCTTTACCAAATTTCAAATAGATGATTCCTGCAATTCGTTTTGGCATACTTGTCCAATCTTATGTGTTAACCAAAATAATATAATATTTGTGTAGCAAGTTTTATCCGAATTCATACAGGCGTTTTTGTATGATTGAAAAATAAAGGATTATCTGTGGGCAAGTAGTTACCCAGTCAAGTCGAGCGGAATGCACGCTTTTCTCGAAGCCATTCACTGCGTATAAGACCCTCAAATAATTTCCTTGTGAATGAATCTCGAAGACTGAATTTCTTTTAATGGAAAAAAAAGCTTACATAAAATTGCAGCATTATCAAATCAAACACTATTAGATATTACAATTCACGAAATATCGCCAGTATAAGTTCTTTGATTTTGTTACTGACACACTTACCGATTATCAAAACTCTAAAGTACGTCTAGCGGACACACGAACTTAAAATTTTCAGTTCATTCACTCTAAAACCTAAAATCGAAAAATATAATATTCTAGATATTTTACTTAAATTGGGCTTCCCTACAGTCTTTGGTGTATACAGGTCACGAAAGCAACATGATGTTCGAGATGCTCATTTTTTATATTCATATTCATGCAATTGCTGTATTGGTCAATGGTATTCTTTGCGGGCAACTTTTATGTTATTGAATTAAATTTTGGATGTAGACGATTTTTCTATTTTATCTACGGCATACCTTCTTTCTTATTTCACTTCCGTTAAATTTACTACACACAAAAAAGTACCATTTACTGTGGAAGTTAAACCTAACCTAAAAAATGAAACCCATCACAATTATAAAATTTAAAGAAATTTCATATCTCGCAACGTAGATCTTGTCAAAAACCAAATGAATTAGTCCAATTCGTTACAAAATTTTGAAGAAAGCATAATACAGCAGTCGCATACCATAACACGAGGGCCCAGGTTTTTCTCCAAACTTTTATGACAGATTATATTTACGTTTTTGCCTGGAATTCCCGATATGGTAGATTGGTTTATTGTGGCTAATAAATAAAATATTATTTACGCTTGATTTGGATTACATAGAACTGTAGGTGTGATTTTATATCACCTTTGAAAAAACGAGCTGAGATACACATAGTGAAAAAATTCCTCCAACAAATATGCTTAGTTTTATAATTATTGAAATAGAGACTAGATACTCCTTCCTCAATTGATGTCCAATTTCATCAAGAAAAATTAAAAGAAACGGTGAACTTGGCGATGAAGGTCACGTGACGAGAATGAGATGCCTGATTATTGTCCACGCAGCTGTTCTGTCTTCTCATGCGGCTAGAAAGGCCCGTCGAGATTTTTGATTCATGTATCAGTTGCTACTATTAGATAGAATGTATTATTTGGTAGTATTTTATAAGTAGAATTTTTTCATGGGTTGTTATTTATTTAGTCACCAACCTATATTTTCACTGACCATATTAAAATTTTCTTGAAATATATAATAACTTGGCAATCGCATTGCAACATAATTCATTATTTGAATTTCTTTATTCTTGGAAACGGTTTAGCCTGACAGTGCAAATTCATGTATTCGTATTGTGATTATGTTTGAAATTTATGAATTCGGATTGCGGTTTGGTTACCGTGCGATTAATAACTAATTTAGATACGCTCATTATAAATGTTAGTAGATATTTATTCAGACATCAAATCTCAAAATAGTTGTTGATTAAATTGAATTTCGTGGATACTAATTGAAATGACCAACTTGATGTTTTGTTTCTGATGAGATCATAATTGCGGATACCAATACCAATAAAGTAGTGTCAGACAATTCTCTCAGACAATAATTTCATTACACAATACTTGAAAGTAATTGCTCTACCATCTGTGTGCCAATGTATCAACGGAATTTTTTTTTGATTTCATTCTTGCTAATGACTGAATTGCTGTTGATTATATCATGGCATAGAATTTCAGCCTGCGGCTGAATTTCGTTACCGTAACCTGCAGTTCCATGTTGTTTCCAGTTAATTATGAACCTCAGCAAATCCGCATACATATCGCCTGTTAATTGGAATATTTCACGAGCACACATTTAACGTAGCTCAAGTCCTGAGTATATTATCTAGCGTAGTGTATATTAGGAGGGGGTATTTTTTTTTAAAGAAACTACATATGTGTCTGAGAACACGCTCAATGCAAACCCCTATTTATTGATTTTGTCGAACCAGATTCATTCGGAGTGATCGGTTTCATACCTCCAAGGAATGGATTATCTCAAGCACCATAAGTGTGTATGCAACCCCTAATGCTCAGAACTTTTTTAAATTCATGTACATCAAGACTACTCTCCCCTTTTTGACTCCTCTTTCATGCTGTACTTCCGAGACTGTCTTTATCCCTTTCTCAAAAATTTGTAATACCCATATTTAATATCGCTTCAGAAATAGTGCTTGAGGTCCCTTCGGTATTCTAAGTAGTTACCTTTATTAATATCCTGCCTGTGAAGTCAGTGTACATAGTCAGTGTAAAATATGAAATAAAATTAATAATTCATTTCATTTCAGTTGTTGGGAAGAATGCTCGGATACATCATTTTTATATTCAGCAAGAAATGTTAGGTCTATAAATGATATTTTCTTTTTCTCTTCAAGATAACGTCATCGATCTTTTTTTCATGTCAGATCATCAATTTTATTTTGTTTGATTGATTTACAATCAGGAGTTATTAGATATTGATCTTTTTCATTTAGTATCAAAGTCTTCGTAAATATTCTCTTTCCGAGGCGTAAATTGGAACCGCATCATATCCGACGAGGTACAATGTCATAATGAAAATTTTGTGTCATATGTTGAAACAAAGGTGCTATTGCGGTGTGAAAGAAACTCACCCCTCTATTGTCATTTCAGTGATGAGAATTTTATTATGATTATTCTTACTGTTCATCCAATCCTTCACGAATTGAGAAACTGGCTTATCTGAGAACAACCAGACATTGCAATATGTTTCTCATAATATCCTTATTCATATCACATAATTAATTTTTCCTAGGTCTGTGTCCCAACTATCTTCTTCATGGAGATTACAGAGAAACGTGAAACAAATTAGCCAATTTGGATAATTAATAATTTGCAAATAGTCTCGCTGTCATTGTTTCAGAACTGAAATGTACCAAGTAAATTATTCCTGAGGCAAAAACATAATGGATCCATTTATACTCAACCCGTACAATGTAAGTCCTTAGACTTAGAATACCGAGGGCAGGGGCGGTCTGATTTGGTTCAACTATGGAAGAAACTTTGACCTAACTAATTTAATGACGTTTCAATTAGGAAGTACAAAACACATAGTCGAATTGAATACACATATAACTGATTTTTGGATGAACTAATTGGATTTCTACAAAAACAAGATCTTCTTCGTTGGCCTTGAATATTCAGTGCTTTCTTTCAATATGAATAACAAACGACTGGCATAGTCATGATACTTTCACGAAGATTTTCTAATATATATTTAACGCCAAATAGTGACATTCATGAAATAAAAAAGGCCATCAAGATTATGCGCTCCTCTTTTTCAAACATATACTTTATTACTGCAAATAAAAAGTCAGAAATAAAATTTTCAACTGGAGGTTTAAAAAAATTAAAATTCTTTCCTTCATCTGTTTAATATATCAATGAAGATTAAACATATATAGCATATTTATTCTTAATCGATTTTGAAAGATACGTTGAACATCCCCAAGTTGTTCTAAATTAGACAGGGTTTTCGGTTCTGAGATGAATAACCCTTTCAAGCTTCATTGTTTTCCTCAATCTGTACCCATTTGTTTAAAATCCACAACACTGAGTTCCTTGTTTCTTTTCATTCTGAAATGGTGCGGACCTGATGGAATATATAATTCCTGGTAGGAAGATGAAAAAGAAATCGAGAAAAAAACTTTGAAGAATACGTACGTTTTAGGAATCGTCGTTCAAGCTGATTTCGTAGATTTTAAGTTATCAAAGCTTTAACAATTTTCAGCGACTCTTGCATTTGTACAAACGAAAGCGGTTTGTCAATCCTAACCTGAAAGCAGCTATTTGCTCTAGAACCAATCAATTTTGTAACTAATACTGACTTTGCGGATTCTGTTGGTTTTTGTTTCAGCATAACAAAAAATGAATCACTCAATTCCAGTGATAATTATTACATTCCATGTAGGAGTTTCCTTAGACGTAGTATGGCAGACCAAGACTCATACAATATTTCGTTTTCAAATTTACCCAGATGACTACTGTTTACTTTTTTTTACTCTAGAGTAAGAATGAGAATTTAAAACAATTCAAATGTCTATATTATAAAGCTTGTCATCTTTCCAAAATAACTACATAGCTACCTGATAAAGTATAAGACACAAAAATTTGGACCGTTTGAAATTCACGACCACTGAATTTCTCTATCCAAATTGCATAAGGTTCTTTTGGTCCAGAATGTACCTGATCAGGTGATTCGAATCCCATACCGTTGATATTTTTTCGATCTTGTATTCTGTTTCTGTTTGTTTGTTTATATCTCATGTTGCAAGACTAGTTAATCTCTTGGACTTTTGAATTTGATTTCTTCTCTAAGAGGTTGTTTAGTTCGCGTTCTTTAAATTTTCATGATTTCTAGTTAGTTTGGTTCAACTGTAAAATATTTTCAGAATAGCTCTTTGATTGATATATTTCGAATGTTTATTCGTTAAGTTTAATGTAGAAATTATTCTGGGGGTTTTAAGACTACATCAAACAAATATCCTAATCATCATAACCTTATTCAAAATTCTTCATCGTACACGTTGAATTTCTTGCTCGCTTGTCAGCCCTATTTTTCAACGAACTTCTATTTTACCTACTATGGCAAGATTACTTACCGAAACACCATCATAAGATAAGGGTTATCGTTCCATTTTATAGGAACAATGATGAGGAGAAAATATACAACATGAAATCGGATCAAAGAATTCTTGAAGCACATTGAACTAGATGTTATGAAGAGCCCTTACCAAACCTCTCCTTGAAATTAACCAATCAACGAATCTAAAAAAATGATTCAGCGTTCATTTCTAAAGAAACAAGTTTGCCAACTCTTGACTCAGCGTTGCAGCTTGAGAATATTTTCATGATTATTTTTATTTAATTTAGAGAAGTGCATATATTTCTGCATAATTAGCATCTACAGAATGTTTTTCACTTAAACTTAACTAGTTTTGACCTGACTAATGGGATTTTTTAGCCGAACTTGTATTCTTACGGCATTATTTGCTCTTGTTTTCTAAATTTGATCATGTGTACATTCAAAGAATTTGTAATCAATGAATTCATTCTCAGTATTTCAGAAAAACTTTATAATTGATTAAATATATTATCGAATTGGAAGGAAGATCTCTGTACGACTTTTTAATTAACAATCGAGCCGCTCAAAACTCAATACCTTTCGAATATAATTTATTCTTATCATAGTATTTAGCATGGCAAATTTAACATTCGGTTACGGTCCTGCCTTTCCGTAAGCTGCCGTTTCTCCTTTGCGGATAAAATACGGCATCGCATCCCTAGTGCCCAGTTTGCGTGTTTTCCAAGCTAGATTTTCAGGATATTACGATTTCAAACAAGGGGACCTGAGTAATCCCGTCACTCGCTCTCCATCTTGACAGCACATTACGATTTCAGTCATCACTTAGTCTCTACAATATACGAAATAGAAATACAAAGAGTTCGAACGAAAAAAGGGAATGTCCTGACCCCACTCTCAGGAATACGGTACGCTATCTCCGAAGGAAGGTTTTTTTCTCACCCTTTGATAATGAAGTGCGGAAAAATATGAAGTAAATATATGGAGTATATGAATCATCTTGGACTTCTCTGTTCATAAACTGATATTATCGCTATAAATAGCTCAACTTAACAAATTCAAGAGCAACAATATTATTTTATGCTCGAACTACATTAAAGATTTTTTTCTGAAATCTTAACGATTGAATCAAACCCAACAGTTTTGAGACTTATTTCAATTTGATATAAGAAAACTCAATAATATAATAGTAATAGAGTATACCGACCGTTTCGATGAAAACGAACTACCCTGAATAATTTGGCTGGTTTGATTTTTATATGAATTTCCTGAAACTGGTCAATTTGTGATTGAAGGGGGACATTCTTTTTTGAAGTGTCACTAAAAAGATCTGCTAGGACTTCTATGATCCTCAGGAAAATGTATTATGGAATTAAACATTCCTTTGCGTTTTCAGTTCTTTAAAAGTGGTACATTCTCATCGTAGATGTTCGAAGTGTTTCCTATTAATCTCATCCAATGGTACAATCCAGATTCAGATAATTGCTTAATATTTCGCACATTTGTGGTATTATCTACTGGCATGCTTGAACAACCCATTCTCTCCGTTCTTCCAATGATTCGGATGGTATAACGTAGAGTTCAGACTTGAAATAGCCCCATAAGTAGAAATCGAGAAGCGTTAAATCAGCCGACCTAACTGGTCACTATATAGTGCCTCTCCTACCTTTCCAATAATCGAAAATTTATTATCCAGTAGTCCTACATATCAGCAACATAATAGGATGTTGCTCCATTATGTCAATACACAACGTTATGTTCTGATAAATTTGGATCTCCTTTGATGCTAACTTTCATGAGTAAAAATGAAATCCTCAAACATCTTCAAATGGGTTTTGCCGTCCATGTTTTCCTGTATAAATGAGGCTTCTACAATATGGTTTTCTAGACACGAAAATTGGCTCAAACATTACGTTTTCTCGTATGATTTTCCCTTTTGAAATGGGGATTAGTGTTACTGGAGACTAAACATTTATGGCGATGCATCGCGCTATCCATAAAAAACTTTATTAATCTGAAATAACAAATACTTTGAAGCAAAGTCGGATCGTTATTGATCCAATCACTGAAATGTTAGCAGCACTACAAATAAAAATGGAAAGTGTCTTAATTGAGCACGTGTACGAGTATTTTTTTACGAATGGAACTTGTACTTGTGAAGAATCCTGAGATTTCTATAAATTTGCTGGTTATCTTAAGAACAAGCTCTCCCAAATCTCTTCCAGAATTTCTTTCATTGAAAAAGGGGCGCAGTTGCCTTAGCACTTTTATTTTTGAAGAAAACTCACAATTTCAATGCGTCTCTGCACTGTGTAAAACACCTTCATCCAAATCACCCATATGTCAGTTTATCAAAACAGTGGAAATTACTATTAACGCAAGTTACCTGTGTCAAAATTAAACATTGTTTTCATTTATTGATTCAAACGGAAAAAAATCTAGTTTTTCCTTGAGACATAGATATCGCACGTTCTCTGTTCACCATTACTAATTAGAAAAATTACTAACTCTCCTTAACAAGATTAACTTTGTAGATCTGAACATAAAATGTAAAGGGTTGCTCGATCGTCCATGAATTGAAAAATCTGTCAAAGAGGTATTACACAACCCCTTTGACTTATGGAAATCTTCCATGTGGTAGTTGACACCAGTAGTAGGATGATACGCAAACGTGAAATTGAGGAGGAAAACTTTTCTTAATCAACAGAATCCATTTGATCAAGTGTTGTCCTCAAACGGAGGTCGAACAGATAGATAAAAACTTGAGATATTTCTGCAAAACTCTCGATTTAAGTTCGTACCGTGTTATTTCTGAGAGGTGAGTAATTACAATTAAAATACTAAATTATCAAGTATTGAAGTCTACAAGAGATGATCAAGAAAAAGTCATGCACTTAGAAGAATAAGCTTTCTTGTATAATAGGGGTGCGTTCGTATTTTTGCGTAGTTTACCACACTATTCAAGTCTACCTCCATCTTCCACCTCGTCGTTTTTTTTCTGGAAAAAAGGATAATTAGCTACAACAAATATTCACTTTTTCTGTTCATAATGATTAGATGTTTAAAACAACTGGTCCACATATCGATACTCAGCATCATAGCTCTGATATAAATATGTTCATAGATGTTTTCAAAACTCCTGAAGGTATGAGAGCATGACTCGATAGGCCTGATGTAAGCTTTAATACGACCTTATTAACCCATAAATTCCCATGCGATTGAAATCAACGTAATCAACGTGAATACCCAAGCGGGGTCCTGTAGAGACCCCAGCTTAAAAACAGGTTTCTAATGGTGGCATCTTTTTTTCAATAAAAATAAAAGTCCAAGGCATTTCTCAAGTATAATTTCATAATAATCATTTGAATTCGCGAAAGAAATGAAAAATTCGAACAAAACTAAAATATAATTCTTCAATGGTGAAAAAAATTAAAAGAAAAACTAACAACTGAATCATGAAAACTAAAAAAAAACAAACAAGTGGTTTGAATGTTAGGCCAACTAGCAATCATGGCAGAGAACAGAAATTTGTTTTCTTCTATGCTCTTCACATACAGACTGCTTATATTGTGCACATTTGTTATTCACTTTTTTGTCCAAACTGCTGGGGCATTTAAAATACCTGGCGCGTTTTTTAGCTGCAGCTTGTGTTTCAACCTCAGGTTCAACAGGAACCTCAATACCACAGTCTTTCAAGGCAGATTTTATGTGAGAGTGGTGATGTTTATTCGTTGCACACGTCTCCATGTTGGCGCGACCAAGTTCATCTTCCAACTTCAGCAAAAAGAAACGCTGTCTTGAAAGATTTCCTTTTTTCTAATCGGGGTTTTTTTATATATGTATTACGAAAGTATTTAGGGCATAAATACCTAAGATGTTCATACTACATGAATATTCCCGAATTAGTTTATCGGCATTATCAACTGCGCCTTTGGTTCTGCAGTAATTTAAAATCATATATGGCTTATTATCATATTCTTGAGATACACTATCATTATCGTGTTGACTAGATAGTAGATGTACCATCTAATTTTTTTTTTGGATTATACAAAACCATAGTTATATTTCGAGTAAATGCAATAATTGAAGAATGAGGATCTGGTTTGTTCTTACGGACTGTCCGCAGTAGTGTAAGCTGATTTTTCAACAAGTGAATGGCTAAGTCAACACTTGTGTTCCAAGTGTTATGATATGGTTCCACCAAATCTCTGACAACCCGATAATCTTGGTTCTTTTCTGCTACGCCACCCGGCGTATATACCTGGAGATTACTCAAATATGAGGTTTTTCAAACCGTACCGACCAGGTTTCGGTTTTATATATTGCCTAAAGAACAATTTCCCCTAAAGCAAACCAATTGTTCATCAATGGTAATAGTTTCATACAGTTCGAAAGCATTCTTGCAGTTGCTAACGATCATCTCCCAAATATCTTTTATTCCTGCTGATTTGTTTTGTTCTCGTCTTTCCACTCTCGTCGATTTGTCATCAAATCGTAAAATGTTGAAATTTCCTCAAATCTACTGCGAAAAATGCTGCTGGAAAAAGATCTTCGAATTTCTGTGTTTGTAGTCCACATTTCTCGTGTCGTTTCTTTCTTACATCTTAGGGCACTAGCTTTCATCAGAACTCCTAGAAAGCAGTTCAATTCACACTGACAAAGTACCGTCCATTGTTCTTGGTTTGCTGGGGATTTTTGATTCCAGGCATCAAAATATCGGGAGGCTTCTTGATTGGTGAAAAGGCATATTACGTCTTTCGTTTCGTCAGTCAAAATAAGTTGAAAGATTCTAAAATTGTACTCTATTTTTACTGTATTCGGTTAGACCGTGGCTTGCTTTTGCGATGTTTCCTGCTAATCTCTTACTTTGATAAAGTAGTTGTTTGTTCCATTTCGGACCAGATTTTGATATGAAAACGTCCTCCGTCAGTAATTCAGTGTTCGCCTCTGTTTCAGATACATCTTCAACGTGAACTTCATCTTCCGATAAATTTTCATAGCTATCATAAGTCGGTTCTTCATCCTTGAATTCATCTAAATTATTTGCGATGTTATCTATGCAGCTTCAGTCAGTTTTTTATTTCCAAAGCGTTCCATTTTTAGTAGAACCTTAACCAAAAACACAAAAATTAAAAAAAGAAAATATTACGTACATACCCAATCGGGGTCCCTACGAGACTCCACGTACCTAATTCACTCCTAGAACCTCACGATCACCACGAAACGTCGTGGCAGACTAACAGGATGGCCTTGATTTATTTCCTGACGAATAGCTGGCAGCGATGTTGCCTATATGTAACACAAAAAAAGTTATGAGGTAAATTCTGATGTTGGGGTTGCTGGAAGACCCCGCTTGGGCGTTTAAGGGTTGAAAGAATTTATGCTACTGAAGCCGAACGGCATCTGCAGGCAAAATGATTAGTCCAACATAGTAGTATCATAATATTCGAAGACAATCAGGAAGTTATTAAGAAGCTCTTGATTTGAACTGCTGAGCTTTGAAAATTGCCTTGTTGCTTAAAGTGAAGTTTAACTGAACAATCGCCTCATTCTTTTCCAAAAAAGAATATATGGCTTATTATCATATTCTTGAGATACACTATCATTATCGTGTTGACTAGATAGTAGATGTACCATCTAATTTTTTTTGGATTATACAAAACCATAGTTATATTTCGAGTAAATGCAATAATTGAAGAATGAGGATCTGGTTTGTTCTTACGGACTGTCCGCAGTAGTGTAAGCTGATTTTTCAACAAGTGAATGGCTAAGTCAACACTTGTGTTCCAAGTGTTATGATATGGTTCCACCAAATCTCTGACAACCCGATAATCTTGGTTCTTTTCTGCTACGCCACCCGGCGTATATACCTGGAGATTACTCAAATATGAGGTTTTTCAAACCGTACCGACCAGGTTTCGGTTTTATATATTGCCTAAAGAACAATTTCCCCTAAAGCAAACCAATTGTTCATCAATGGTAATAGTTTCATACAGTTCGAAAGCATTCTTGCAGTTGCTAACGATCATCTCCCAAATATCTTTTATTCCTGCTGATTTGTTTTGTTCTCGTCTTTCCACTCTCGTCGATTTGTCATCAAATCGTAAAAATGTTGAAATTTCCTCAAATCTACTGCGAAAAAATGCTGCTGGAAAAAAGATCTTCGAATTTCTGTGTTTGTAGTCCACATTTCTCGTGTCGTTTCTTTCTTACATCTTAGGGCACTAGCTTTCATCAGAACTCCTAGAAAGCAGTTCAATTCACACTGACAAAGTACCGTCCATTGTTCTTGGTTTGCTGGGGATTTTTGATTCCAGGCATCAAAATATCGGGAGGCTTCTTGATTGGTGAAAAGGCATATTACGTCTTTCGTTTCGTCAGTCAAAAATAAGTTGAAAGATTCTAAAATTGTACTCTATTTTTACTGTATTCGGTTAGACCGTGGCTTGCTTTTGCGATGTTTCCTGCTAATCTCTTACTTTGATAAAGTAGTTGTTTGTTCCATTTCGGACCAGATTTTGATATGAAAACGTCCTCCGTCAGTAATTCAGTGTTCGCCTCTGTTTCAGATACATCTTCAACGTGAACTTCATCTTCCGATAAATTTTCATAGCTATCATAAGTCGGTTCTTCATCCTTGAATTCATCTAAATTATTTGCGATGTTATCTATGCAGCTTCAGTCAGTTTTTTATTTCCAAAGCGTTCCATTTTTAGTAGAACCTTAACCAAAAACACAAAAATTAAAAAAAGAAAATATTACGTACATACCCAATCGGGGTCCCTACGAGACTCCACGTACCTAATTCACTCCTAGAACCTCACGATCACCACGAAACGTCGTGGCAGACTAACAGGATGGCCTTGATTTATTTCCTGACGAATAGCTGGCAGCGATGTTGCCTATATGTAACACAAAAAAAGTTATGAGGTAAATTCTGATGTTGGGGTTGCTGGAAGACCCCGCTTGGGCGTTTAAGGGTTGAAAGAATTTATGCTACTGAAGCCGAACGGCATCTGCAGGCAAAATGATTAGTCCAACATAGTAGTATCATAATATTCGAAGACAATCAGGAAGTTATTAAGAAGCTCTTGATTTGAACTGCTGAGCTTTGAAAATTGCCTTGTTGCTTAAAGTGAAGTTTAACTGAACAATCGCCTCATTCTTTTCCAAAAATTGAGTGATTCATAACGAAAAGTTATATCTACTTGCACAAATTGATAGCTGGTCCATCTTTAGGTGTAACGTTGAAACGGCCAGCCTGAAGATTATATTTAACTGATTCCGGTTGGATTACCTTCAATTTAGGTAAACGAAAATCAAAGGGACATTAAATCGTAATACCGCCGTGTTACTAGGACCATAGAAGGGAATGCAAATTTGGAAAGTATTATCACTATCCTTACAGGATACTATAAACTGAAAGCAAACATCATCTTCCAAAATGGCCAGTAATGAGTAAAATCGGATTTGCTGTTTTCGATAAGATCCATCCTTGAACATAACGAGCTGTGTTATCTTTCGTTTTTTTTTCAGAACCTTTTCAAAAAACTATGAGCCACTCCACCGAGCCGGATAATACGCTCGTCCCCTACGCAGAGTTATCTGGGTTCAATCCTCACAAATTCGTGCAATTTTTCGGATTCTGGCAACCGATTGAATGTCAATCGTTCGGAGGAGATGTAAAGCCGTCGGTCTAGTCTAACAGGGATGTGCTGTACATTAAATATGAGGGTTTCGGTAAAATTTCTGGGGTAGTGAGGTGACAGAATTTCCCGGCATGTCGTTAGCCGACAGGCAAAAATAAAACACTTTAAAGAATGAAAAAAAAGATCCAGATATCATGCTGAGTCATATAATCAATAGACGCAATTGAAAAAGCGAAACCCCTTATTCAATTTTCATAAAATCTAATCGAATATTAGATACTTTGAGAACCACGAAAGAAGTAAGTTTGAGCATAGGATACTGTGAACCATGAACTTATTTTATTGAGCGCATGTGGTGAACATCAATCCTGCCCAACAATTTAATAAGACATTATTCTGCTAAATATTCTGCTTGAGAGTTGAAGAAAAATGTATGTTCAAGTGTGCTCCCGGAAATGTATAATTTTCGTCGTAATATAAATTCCTATCCTTATCGTGAATTGAATAGACTAGAGCGATGCAAGGCGGAAATCCATACTCGATTTGAACTGATAGAACAATAAACGCACTGTTTAATCTCCTTTAATTATTATAGACTTGCGATATATTTTTCATATACAGATCTGCAAATGTGATAGCACTATCTTTTTCAATCTCATATACAAATAGTCCATAGTCAATAAAAAATAAGTATGTCGCTCTATTTTATTCAGTTCTGTGTTTTCGCATTCACGCATGATCAAATCTCGACAATCTGCAGCTTTAGTGTAAGGACAATACCAGATATCACAAGTATAGTTATTTTACTCAGATGAAAAAGTTAGGCCTCGATTTAGAAAGGAGCATCCTTGTTGAAATTATGTTCTTCAAACAGTCATAAATACGTTTACATAATTGAAATCATTTGTCATCGTCGGTTCAATTTTGAATTTTCAGTCGAGTACTTTGCTCACACTCAGTAATCAGAATAAATTAATGAAGCATTTATATTATAAACTTTTATGAGGATTTCTGCATAGTCGTGTATCAGTATTCCTTCATAAAAACAAATTAAACTAATAATTCCCTTGATTCAGTGTTCATATAAGAATGATGTCAGAAGACAGTAAAAGAGAAGTATCAACAATGAATAGTTACACGAATATAGTGTTAAATAGAAACGTTTTATGTAAATAAATTAATGAGTATTCGAGTCTCTTCAACACCATGTTGTGAAATACTGTTAATGATGACGTCTATGCGTTTTTACCACGTCTGTCACTTCTTTTTTTCTAGCTGAATAAAGTACATAATGATCAATTCCATGAAAACACAGTCTGTTCATTACTCAGTTTTCGCGACTAGAATAGACTAACAAATACACTAATTTTTCATTTGCAAAGTAATTGTTCTTCTACGAAGAAATATCAATGTCTATCCTCCTGATGTACATCAGAAGTGTAAAACTATCTCGAATACAAGAAACACATTTGGTGGTTCTTTTCCCCTCTTCTCTTCCTGACATGTATACGTCAGCTACCGATACGAATACCAAATCTTAAATCATCCCCAAACACAGAAAAAAACGATTCTTCAAACCAATATTAGTATTACCACGCACATCAAGAAGGAACTGTTATTTCCTCATTGTTGCCATGAACGGAACTCACAGCCTACTAGAACGTAGCTGTCACCGTGTTATGCAACATTCAGCATTTCAATATTCTGACTTGCACTCACTTGGAGTACCACTTATATTATAGTTAAATTTGTTTAAATTCAGGAAACATATTATAATTTGAATTTGGGAGGCTTTTACTTGGTAAAATTCCATCATCAATAGTAAAAAACAAGTACTGTGTTTTAAGGAATTTTACTTAATAATTGCGATTCGTAACGCGTTTCACTACACCGTAGCTTCTTCAGACGAATCAATGTACAGAAAATAAAAATGAGAATATAACTATAAATGTTCTTGAGTAATTAAAAGCGAAAACATGTTTTCGCAATTTACCATGAGCCGTCACATACAGATATTATAATACATTAATCGTCGTGTCATCCATATCAACATAAAATGTTAGCATTCAATAGTTTTATTCATAGATTGATTAATATCTCGTTATCACCAGAAAATTTCATCAAAGAACTAAATTTGATTAAACAAATAGCCAAAATAATGGTTACATTCCCAAACTAATAAATAATATTTTAAATAAAAACAAAGTAGAATCGCATCGAATGAAGTTTACCCTGTCGATAAATTGAAACAAAAATTCAACACCTTAACCTACGTTGGCACTACAAGTGAGAAACTGAAATCATTCTTAAGTAGCAATAATTTCAACATAGCTTTCCAAACTAATGATAATTTAGGCAAATATATAAAGAATAATAAAACCAAACCAGATAAAAACAATAAATCAGGTATTAATAGATTGAATTGCAATGACTGTGATAATTTCTACATTGATAGAACACATAGAAATTTTAATATTAGAATATCAGAACATAAACGCAGTTTTTCAAAAAAAAAATCTGATTCAAATTACGCGAATCATCTCTTAGAAAATGATCACTCTTTCGACCCACAGTTTGAAATTTTGCATACAGATATTAAATATTGGAAGGTAGATCTTTAGGAAACGTTAGAAATCAATAAATACAAACACTCAGGTAGACTCATCAATGAACAAGTCGATTTAAGCCCTTCACCTCTATTGAATCTCTTCGGTGAGCAATCTATTCCTTAATTTTATTGGATATACCTGTCATAAATAACCAACCAACCCAATAAGTTTTCAATTACTCAAGAACATTTATAGTTATATTCTCATTTTTATTTTCTGTACATTCATTGGTCTGAAGAAGCTACGGTGTAGTGAAACGCGTTACGAATCGCAATTATTAAGTAAAATTCCTTAAAACACAGTACTTGTTTTTGTTATTAACATATTATGAACCAAACTCCAGTATAAGTGAAAGACTGCATATACATTATTTTTCCCAAAAATGTTGTGTGCTTTTTATTACTAAGACAACGATGAAAGAAAAACAGTAATATAAACATGTGGACTACAGAAATACTATAAACCTCGCAATAGCTATGTATTTATAATTTATGACATCTTTAATTTCTTATGCCCAATATAATTTGGTGAATAAATGTTGAATGTATTCTATAAATGAATATTGAAAATATACATATACCAAAGAACCAGCTTTACAAAAGACTCGATGAAATATTTTATTTCGAAGAATACATAATTCTACTGAAATTCAGGGTTAATAAACTCAATTTCAAGAATGGGTCTCTAGAATCCCAATGTTATCACTGCATCTGCTCCAGGCTTGCAATTCTAAGGGTTTATTCATACTGAAATCAGGTCATTTGAGTTTCAGCTCGGAGCTGACCTATATCTTGAAGATAGAAGCATTTACATATTTTCAATTATGCCCCAACATAATTCAGTTTGAATGCTTGACAGTTATTTTAATCCGGAATTTTCTTTGCACTCAGCCCTGACGACTTCAACTCGTAAGTTGATTATATTTTAAGGTCTTCGTCAACAAGTTGAAAATTAATATTTCAGGGTGAAAGGACTTCGATCTTTTCTTCGGCAAGGATATTCTCGGAGTTAATAAGAGGTGGCACTGGAAAATGAATGCCTTATTTAGAGATTTTACTACTGAAGTATTTGATAATTAAATTTTAATTTCAGTCGCCCAGATGAAAATAAATTTTCTTATTAATTTAATTTCCGTTATTTTGATGAAATTGATTTCTGAGTATGAATAACGCTGAGCTATATTTCTTTTATTAAAAGAAAATAAACATTTTTCATTCATATACGAAATATATATAGGGGTTTTACCCCGACGAGTTGCCCATATATCTGTTCATGCAATCAAACTGATTTCATGAAAAATATAAATCCACCACCCGGTAATTAATATCATTGCCAGGCAATGATTATAATTAAAACATATCCTGGAGTAATTATATATTAGGATAACGTTAAATGTTATGAGAATATATCAATCTACCAGAATATATACATACTATAGCATCATCAGACAATGATATCAATGTACCAACGAGTAGTGTCAGAGGCTTTCTCCCGGAAAAATCCAGTGTACGGACCTTAGTCAAGTAACGCTGAATGTTACTCATTAATAGTTTCCTTTGTGTGAAGTGGTGAACGATCGAATAGAATTCTGCTCTGAATATAAATACGACAAAATTGTCAGTTAATTATATTACATTTATATAAACAAATAAATAAAATATGAAATGAGATTCTGAGCAGTATAAACTAAAGAGAAAACCTATGACTCTACCTCATTATTATTTTCGGAAAGAAACCTACGAAGAATATTACAAGATTTGATGACTGTTATCTTTTGTAACTGTTCAAACAAATTTTCTTCAGACCCAAAATCTCAATACTTTTGTGAAGATTTCTAGGAATGACGCCTGTTGTAGAAATAATAATCGGTAGAATAAATATATATATATATATATATATATATATATATATATATATATATATATATATATATATATATATATATATATATATATATATATATATATATATATATATTCGAGAAAAGTGTTTTCAAAATGATATGGAGTAGGTGAAATTAACCTCTGATCCTCGTCATCATCATCATGAGGAAAAGGGGTCTGGTTTAACTTCGCTGAAAAGGTTTCTCGATTATCAACTAAACTGCGCAATTTCAAAATATTAAGCTCAATTGATTCGAAACACTTAACAATAGGTGATAGTATTCAAAACTTTACTTTATCTTCGACAAAAAACACAAAAAGATTCAAATACCAATTGATGATTTTACTATTCAAACTAATTTCCATCAACATGCATATGACGACAAAAGCCACATGAATAACGAATTCTCTCATTATAATCAAAAATCATTTGTTTACCAGAGTCTGAATTCTATTAGGATCCTTCTTTGTACCATCTTTACATGTTAAGACTCTGTAACTTAAACTTCATCGAAGAGTACGTGAAGATATTTAGTCATTAGCAATTGTTGGAACAGCTCACGAATGCTATACTGCAATTTTTGAATATTACGACTCTCTTTCAGAAAACGAAGTATGTTTCACTCTAGATGGCGCTACCCCATATTTCGATACTATGATCATGTGATTTCAATGCTTTAAATTTCTTCTTATTGTGTCGGATGTTTATGCCAACCAAGCTATCGAGAAGTTGTATCAATGCATGCTATTGACACTAGGGATGCAAACGATACCTCGATGGTTTTCAAACATCGATGCATCCTTCATAAACATCGATGTTTCAACATCGATATCGAAACCTAAGACATCGATGTTATATCGTTCTTCATGAACGACATCGTATGAACGATGTCACCTACAGTCGCGAACATATATATCTCTTAGTCACAAGCGTAGATTTTTCTATTTAGAGTGTCGTTCGCTCAATCTCAATACAAACGCGCGCAAAACTGAGCAATTGCTTCGCTCGCATACATTGGCGTCCATTGTTTTGTTTTTTGTTTGACATTCATTATATCATAGAACTGAGAAGTTACAATCAAACAAAGGAGAGAAACCACTTACTGGGCACCAGGTTGACAAAATTATTATTTTTAAATTCTGTGTTACATTCTTCTTTTCTGTAATAATCAAATAATGACTATTCATCAAAAATAAACCTCAACATAAATGAAATAGAGTCTCCCTTCTGTAAAAAAACGTCGTTATATCGTTCATAAACTTCGATGTATTAGTTTTCAAAATATCGATGTTCCATTATCTACGTTTTTTATGAGCGATGTTGCTTCCCTACTTAACACCTGAGATATTCGCTGATGATAGAAAAGAATTCGTATATATTTGGTGTATTAATGTGAACGTTTGGGAAAGTCATTCTAAGTTTTTATCGAGGAATTTTTCAGTGTCCTTTTCTTGTTTTTGCTTTGACGAGAAATTGAAACAACTTTGTCAAAATGTTGAGATGACCTTTACAGCAGATAATCGGAAGACTCATCAGTGAGGTTCCTCTCGAACCACTTTCTACATATGGAAATTGAATTCAGACAATTTCTGAATTGAGTTTAGAAACGGCCCCTCCCATATCAAAAATTTCTCAATTATTCAAGCGTTTATTGGTGAAAATACACTATGCAGAGCTAAAGGGTCGGTCAAATTTTTGTTCGAATGCACAGAGTGCGAGTACTGTTGAAAATGTAACTCGAATTTTGTGTTCTTAGAAAAAAGTTATGGTTTATTGGAAATATCGGTTTTGTCCCTTTCAAAGTAATGTCAGTCAAACGTTTTTTTCGAATACTCGAAGCAACTGAAGAAGAATCATTCTGTGTGATCTCATTTAACTCCTCCTCCGATACCATCTTCATCCTCCCAATCGTGGAGTAGAGTCGTTCTCTGATGGTCCTTTTGAGATTTAGAAACAAAAAAACGTCACAGCGAGCTTGGTCAAGAAATAGCAGTGGCTGGAAAACGATGTGTTACCAGGAGCGTTATCTTTAGACGAAAGAAATTCTTGTTTACTTTGCTCAAATTGCACATAACTTGTAAGTAATATCCTTTAGTTACCGTCCTTTCTTGTGGCTAGAACTGATGATTCACCACTTCCCAGCAATCATTGAAAACTGTGAGAATATACTTCACACTCTAATGAACTTGACGTGCTTTTTTGGACACAATCGTTTGGCAGCTTTCATTGGGATGATCGAGTTTATCATAACAATATACCATAAATAGTTATGAGCCTCTGGAGTTTCATTGGAGCATTGCGAACCGAGTGCTCCACCTCCTAAGCAATATTAACGGGATGCAATATTCGGTCAGAATCGATCAATTCTGACATGAATTCTACGGCAACCCATCTCATACTCAAATCATTTAAAAAAAATAGTCAAACGAGTAAATCGATATGTTTAGATCCTGAACAATGTCTTTAAGAGTGCTACTACTTCCTTCACTTTATCAAGGTTTTCGTTTGTTATTAACATGCTCTGGTCTCTGGTTCGTTCTTCGTCATTCAAACCTTTACGGCCCTCTAAGAATATTTTTCACCATCGTTATACGTTTCTTTGTCCAAGGTAGCTTCACCTTATGCCACTGTTAATATTTGGAATACGTCTGCTTAGTTTAATTTGTTTTTCACGAAATATCCCTCCAGATCCTTCGATCCATTTTTTTGAAAAAGCAAAAATCCTAGACGAGCCGAAACACTTTCAAGCAAAATAGCTACCAGAATTTTACCTACACATTAAAGATGGTTGACCTTTTCAGCATAAGTGAGCGATGTGAGTACTAACATAACTAGTATAATAGTCTTGAAGAGACTATTGTGGTGAAATACAATTGGAAAATAGAATCAGAGAAGAAAAGTGTTACTTCTTGATATCCCGAATTTTTTAAACTCATTGAAAAATTTCTCCAAAACAAAAGATTTGAACTCATATGATTTAATTTTAATAGGCGATACAGAAAAATTGTCATCTCTTAGAGATATGAATCAATTTTGTGAAAACTTTTGTCAAAGCCAACTGAGTGAGGACATTGCGACTAAAAATTTGTTGATATATTGATGTTTCCGAAAATATCGAAAGATAGTATTAGCTTGCCTATTTCTAATAAAAACATAAAAGATGTTACAATCAACACAGAGGAAAAATAAAAGTATCAGAGAGTTCGCTTTGAAATTTGACACATTTCACATTTCAGTACATGGCATTTTTTATATATAGCATATTTCATTGAATTAAAACAAACAAAGACTTTCTATTCTGAAAATTATTTGCACGCGGCATTGTTGTCCTTATCTTTTATTTCATGCTTCGAATGATAGAAATTTGACGATTCACTTATTTCCTATTTATTGCACGAAATACACAAGAAATTTTGACAGACAAATAGACATCAATTTTATCGTATAGGAAATCTATTTCTGAAGTATGTAATGGTTTTGTTTCAAGAATATCTAAAACTGGAGAAGTATTTCAACTCTAGTTGAAATAAGAATTATAAATAATGAAGTTCAATGACATTCAATAATAGCAAAGCTAATTGAAATGAAATAACAATTGAAACTACCAGTAAATTACCTAGATCAGAGTCCCTTTATCTCAGTCTGTGAGATCTTCGTCTAGAACCTACGTCCTAAATATAGCCTCAGGAATAATACTCATCACTTCATTCAACTAGCTTTATTACAGAATAATTATCGAAATCACAGTAACTGATTAATAAATTACTAACTTTGATCAAGGTAACTACTGCAAAAAAAAAACTTAACTACAAAGTTTAACCGATTACAACAAAGAGTCAACGAGATGAATTCAAACTACATAAGTACTAATTTTCAATTTAAAACAATCTGAACTCTTCAACAGAATTAAACCCAATGATAGAGCTCAGTCAACGATTAATGAAGATAGAGGAGAAGAAATGGATCATAAACAAAAACACTGAGCTTTTAGGACTGAGGTTAATTCCTACGATGGTTGGATAGTGTTTTAAATCGGCTTTCTGGTATTCCTGTGTATTACAGCTAACATTTCACTTGATTGGCTGAATATGGTACACAAGGTGACTGCCCTAAGTGGCAAGATTAGTTCCCTGAAGACGTGGTTACCCCAGTCGTGAAGTATCAAGGTTTGGCATAAAGATGAAAACGCGTGACAGTAAAATATCTTGATGGCGAAAAAAATATATAACAATACCATATCTCTCGAATATATATTTTCACAATGAACAGAATGAATTTGACTTACCCTTTGAATATCAGATATCCATCTAGGTTTATATAACGAAAGAACATTTGAAATCTCTCCACTATCTAATTGAATTTGATGTCGAGGAAATCCGGCAAAACTACCGACTACTTATAACGCCCCAGACGATTGGAATTCATCCAGAAAATCAAAAGACTACTCAAATACTTTTTCTGAAAATTATTCACTCCAATCGCTACAACACAGCTCCAATAAAATCACAAACGATTCCGAAGATTTCTAAATGGCAAAAGAGCGAATCTAATGAATTCCGAACTTATATAGACTCGGTTGTATGAAGAACTTTTGATTTTCAAGAGAAAACTAATGAAAAAGCGAAATTATTCTCTTCACAACAAATGAGTGGAAATGAAACATAGAATGAGTGCTGCTTTCCGTTCTCCCACAGAAACGAGAAAACGATTTTCTTTCAAGTACTGACTTACAATTAACCGGTGAACAACCCAGATCAATACCAGCGACACCTTACGGATATAACTATAATTTTCATTAGGTATCATTCCCTGTAGGTTCTTGATTCGAATTCCAAACTGTTTGAATGAAATAAGATTGAATTATGAATGAAATTATGAAAACTGAGTTTGAAAGATATAAATGATCAATTCGAGAAATCGGACTGATACAAGTACGAAACCCGAAAACTACTGATCATCTAAAATTTGTCATTAAGTTTGATCATCCAGGCCATTCAACAAATTGCAGAGAATAAATATTTTCTGCTAATTTTCTTGAACTAGGTAACTTATAACTGAAGAAATAAAATATTGTAAAATCAGCAATCAAATTCTAGAAATTCGCTTTCATCTCACGAACTTTTCGAATAATTTCCAGGAATTCTCTGTTTGGATATTTTTGATGCCATCAAGGATATTTCCAGGCGAACTGTGTTGTTCGAAACTCCGGAAAAAGGTACAACTCTGATTCAATGAAGCCAAGTTTCACGCGACACGTCGAAATACCAATTACTCGAGATGAATAATTTATAAACGTTCTTACTGGGAAAACTCGTAATGAGTTTCAAACCTTCTATCTCTGCTAGTTGGACGTCACTAGCAGTTTCTACAAAGCACAATTCTCGACTAGCAATGCAACGACCCTTTGGACAATTTTAGCTACATTTTTATTTTGAACATATGAATATTTAACACCAATTTCATTTAAGACTTTCTTATAATTTTCTTTCCAACTTCCAGATAAATCGCGAAATTGAAATCAGTTAGAAATAATACAAAGATTCTTATTCATTCATGGCCTCAACCGCAACCCACCGAGATAAATCGACAAATTATATTATTTAATAAAATTTTGATGTTCAAATTTTCACTATATCCAAAAACATGACGTGTTTCACCATGATGAGGCTTCATCAGATAATATAAGATAAGTAGTACAGCTTATAGGATTATGTCACATATACAGGGTGTTACATAATGGTTTGTCATATGAGAGGGTGCAATTCAAAGAAGAAAAGTTCATATCAACATAGGTCCGCAAAAGCTTCGTTACAGAGCTACAGTGTGTTGAAATTTTCGAAAGAAATTGTTTTTTCTTCAAAACTCCTGCAGGTTTCGAGATATTCAGTCCAAATTTGGACTGCAAGCTATTTTTCACAGCGTCCATCATTACACGTCCTAAATTGCAACTAGAATCTACCCTTTCAAACTTTTTTGCAGTATGCCACTGATCAGCGTACATCAATTTTCGTAATCCTCGTTCAATTTAAACACTTTTTTGACACTTGTAATTTTTTCATATCTCCACCCGTTCTGGAGCAAAATATTATCTAACGATTGTATGTATTCGCTGAATTAAAAGCACTTCCAATTGAGAAAATGACTAGTAGGCTTTGATTTTCTCCAATTTTTTCTATTTCGACAGTTCCTAAAGTTGAAATAGTGTCTGTTTAATTTGTTTATTGAATTAACGATTAGTTTCAAGGCTTTTGAAGTTATCGCTGTAAGAAAAAATGGCTAATATTACTAAAGCCGAATTGGCTGATATCCATTACATGTACGGTCTGGCTGACGGAAACACAACAGAAGCTAGGCGATTATATCAGGTGCGCTTTCCAAATTGACACCAGATAGGCGAACACTTTCAAATATATACAGAAGGTTGAGGGAAACTTGTACTTTTACTGCAAATAATCATTTAAAAGGTACAACTGAAACTATGAGAACTCCAGATATTGAAGAAGCAATTTTGAATTGTATTGATTTGAATCCTCATATGAGTACAAGAAAAATTGGAAATCAGTTGAATATTTTACATGTTCTAGTTTGGAGGATTCTTCACGACTTATAATTGTACCGGTTTCATATTCAACGCGTCCAAAGTCTACTTCCTCGAGATTTTTCTTCAAGACTGAATTTTGCCGATGGTTCTTCGATAAAATTAGAGAAAATGTTCATTTTGATAGTGGAATAATGAAGCTAACTTTTCGAGAACTACTATCACAAATTTTCACAATAATCATTATTGGGCTGAGGAAAACCGCCATTTGATTGAAGAATCTCATAATCTAGAACAATTCACACTATATTTCTGGGTGGGAATAATTGGAAATTATTTGATTGGGCCATTTTCTTTGCCTAACAGACAAAACGGTCCCGCTTATCGGCAATTTCTTCAGGAGGAAATACCTTTATTGCTCGAGGATGTGCCACCTTTGGTGAGAAACATAAAGTGGTTCATGCTTGACGGGGCACTAGTACATTTTGGTGGAGAAGCTAGGGAAATCTTGAATAATACATTCAACAACCGATGGATAGGTCGGGGTGGGCTAGAACCATGGCCTCCTAGGTCCCCAGACTTAAATAGTTTAGACTTTTGCTTATGGGAATATCTCAAAAGTTTAGTTTATACCACTCCAGGGAACACTGTAGAAGGATTGTGAACTCGAATAGTAACCTCTCGTGATACTATAAGAAATATCCCAGGAATATTTTAAAGAGTGCGTGATAATATGCGAAGAAGGACAGAGGCCTGTATTCTTGCAGGTGGAGGACAATTTATTTAGTTTCAAATTGTTCTTTTTTTAGCTTCATATAGAATAAGTATAAGTTGAGTCCCAGAAAATGAGCTATCAAAGTACAAGCAAATTGTGGGCATACCTAACGAGTATTTCTATTATTTTTTTTTTATTTAGCGAATAACAAACAATTCGAATAATTTAAATTCAATAATTTTCCACCCAAAAACGGTTGGTGATAAGAAAAAATTGAGAGTGTCAAAAAAGTTTCTAAATTGCTCGAAGATAACGAAAATTTATTGTACGCTGATCAGGGGCGTACTTCAAAAAAATTTGAAAGGGCCAAAGAAGACATGGCCTCGAAAAAGAAAACACTTGGTGAATTTCAGTTGAAATCTATGACGTTTAATGAATGATGCTGTAAAACATAGCTAGCATTTTAAATTTGGGCTGAATATCTCAAAAATTGCAGGAGTTTTGAAGTAAAAACCAATTTTTTCCGGAAATTTGCGCACCCTGTAGCTCCGATACGAAGCTCTTGCAGAACTATGTCTATATAAACTTTATATCTTAAAATTGCACGTAGATTCACACCCGCAAGTTGTGACATACTATTATGTAACACCCTGTTTAGTACATAAGTAAAAGCAGGTACTTAGTTCAATAGGTGGAATGACTGAAAACATCAAGCCATATGAATATTTAGTAAATTTCTGAAATTTTTCTTTATATTGGTTTCGAGTACTTTTCATAGGTTCAATATTGATTTTCAATATGTTAAATATCAAAATTATTCATTTTGGAGTATGATTTTCTTCTAGTAGATTATTTTCACACTGAATGTCTGATTTCTGCTGATTCTGTTAAAACTGCGTTAGTATTCTGATAACCTAATACAGACATTTCTGAAAGTTCTATCGAAATTAATTCCATCGTAACTTGCTGAAAATAGTTTAAAAACTCCTGTTCTGTTTCCTATATGAATTTAAGATCAACAGTTTTGAACATATTGGCATATAGAGGTATCTGTTCTGAATGCTTTTTTAAGTTATGAGATGAGAAAATGACTTCAAATTCAGACTGGTTTTACCGATATAAGTACATATATTATATTTTGATAGGTTTATAAGACTTAGATTTCATTTGGTTACGAGAAAGCATACAGCCCTACCAGAATTCATTATTTGTTGACTACTGTATGATTGGTAATATTGAGCTCTTTCAACAAATTATTCTCTGACATTGGTATCAAGATGAGTCTCTGTATCATACCGATATAAGCACATATTGTATGTTGATGTGGATATGCCAATAACTTATGAATGATAAAACCTATTTGAAATGATTTATGGAAAATTGAATAATTATGTATATGGTCATTTATAGATATAGGTAAATCCAAATAGTTGATGGATTTCTCGGCTTTTATTTTCAGAGTTAATTTAATTTAGGGCGAATTGAATATGTGAATGTACCAAAAGAATTTAATTGTACATTTGTACCTGTTATTTCACCCACTCATTTAAACCAATAAATGCAGTGTTTCAATAGTAGATGATTAGGAATTATTTCCTTAATGTTACCCATCAAGATTTCTGGTAGGAACTGAGAGAATTACTTCCTTTTACTTTCATCATTGAAGTCGAATATCCAGCTGGGTCACTTTTTATCTCCAATAATTGACCAGATGAAGCAGGGAGGGTCTTGTTCTTTTTCGGATTTCAATTTGAAGAATAGTAAGGACCACTCAAGTATGCCATATAGCTATAGGAATGTATTGTCTGGGTCCCTTAAGGAAACCAAAACTATAGGGAGGTTCACCAACAACCTGCCCACAAAATTGCTAATGAGACTATCTCCGTCTCTCAAGTTTCTGCTGGAATTAATCTTGCAATGCAAAGTACTAATTCAATAAGAAATAATAGTGAGGAGCCCTTCAAAACTCTGAAGAGCAAGACTATCAGTTTACAAAATAGAACATGTTTTGTTGCTTCCTAGCAAACTTCCTTTCAGCGTAAACCGGTTGCTGGTATATCTAAATCGAATCTACTCTCTAGTGTACCAAAATCCACTGAAGTTCATATCTTTTGTCTTGCATCAACAACATATACTGAGGATATAGTCAAGTTTTTGGAGAGACAGATGCCTACACTCTCGTGTGAAAGCTCAGTTGGAAACAACCCGATATCTACAGTTCTTTTCTCAATAATAGAATAATATTTTATTAGTATTTGCTAACAAAGACAAAAGAACTCACAAAGGTTATACCTGTGGTGAGTTTATACAGGAAAATTTTATGAACAGAATCTTTATATCAAAACAAATTACTACACTCAAAAACATACATTTACATTTTCCAAGGAAGGCCAAATTGTAACCATACTGGCTAATGAAATTGTAAATAATTAGTTTTAATATCTACCAAACTTTTAATATAGTTTCTATTGCATGAGAAGAACCATTTGTTCTCTTTGCATTTTTACTTTTTGAAATTTCTTTCCGATTTTACTTCCAATGGAAGTTTGTTGAAAATTCCGGGCCAAGGAAGGAGTGGCTTTGTCGACTTATGGTCTTGTGAACTTTTTAAATTTTTAGGGAGTACTCACTATATCTTGTACCCATACCATGTTGCACATGTACTTGTGTCTGAAGATTAGTGTGAAGATGTTTTAAAATCGCAGAACGAAATAGCTGTTTCACATCTCAAGCTCCTGATATTTTAAAAAATGAATTAGTTGGGAATGAAATATCTTTTTTGTGAACAATTTCGAGAAACCATTTCTGTTGTATAACCAGCTTATCGAGTATATTACCATAAGCGCCAACCCATGCAACAATACCATAACACAACTGCGACTCCACCAGGGCTTTGTACACTATTTTCATATGTTTCTCGTCGATTTTGTTAGATAAAATCTTGCATTCAGAGACGAGACCTCTGAGTTTTAATACGAGCTTCTTTATGTGAGAATCCCACTGTAGGTGCGAATACAAGATCACCCCCAAATACATGACATGGTTATAACAAGGAATTTCAAACGACACATCACCATCCCTCACTGGTAAAGGGATTTTCTCTGAAAGGGAACTTTTATCAACCGAGAAGAAAACGTACGCGATCTTGGTGAAATTTATGATCAAAAGGAGTTGGTCAAACCAGTTTTTTATGCATACAAAATCATTTTCTGTGGTTTTCCTCAAATCTTGCCAATTATTTCCAGAATGAAATAGTGCAGTGTCGTCCGCAAAGCTTATTATACGACCTTTAGTTTGTAAATATAGCAATTTTTTCAAATATATCGTGAACATTATTGACTCTAAAACGGTTCCCTGCGGAACCCCGCATTCAACTGTGCGTGAATCACTGTATGCATTTTCATCTATTCTGATAGTTGTTTTCTATTATTATCTATTCTCTTCATCAATTCCAGCCCGATTCCACCAACTCCCATCTCCTCCAACAACTCCAACAGAATGCCATGCTCCACGGTATCAAATGATTTTGTTAAGTCTATAAGAGTACACAATGACTACTGTCATTGAAAGCTCTGTAGATGTTTTCAGTTAGTGTTGCGATGGCATCCTGCGTGGACTTCTTCTTCCTAAATCCATACTGCATATCTGACAGAATTTTCATTCTCACCAAATATAGAGATAACATTTTTTTCATTACACCTTCCATTATAAACTTTTGTTCGTATCTGCTCCTTTGTATAATGGTATTATAACTGCAGTTTTAATTAGATCCCCTGACTCGAAAACATATTTACCCTATATGTTTTGGGTGCCACTAATGAGTCAATACCAGTCTTCAACACCTCAGAAGATATTTCATCTATTTGACTACATTTTTTGTTTTTCAAATTCAATATTGAACTTTTACTTTCTTCTTCGTTTGTTGAAGTCAAAGATAACTCATGTTTGGACCTATTGAATGTTAGGTCTGTTTTTTCCGTCTCTTAATTTTTTGCGCTAATTTTTTACCAATAGTTCTGAAATATTCATTCAATTCCTGAGCAATTTTCTTCGCCTCACTAATCTCACCTCTCCCAGTTTCCAACCCATCTCTAGATTTATGTGTTTTTCGATTTGAGCAAATCTCATTTACAATTTTTCCATACTTCATTCTAACTATTCGTGGCTGAGTTTACCCGGTGCATGCAAAAGCTGCTTTTGGTGTGTTCATCAGTCCATTCAATATATTTCTATAGCTCTTGAACGTCATCCAAGATTTGGAACTTTTATCCTTCTCCCACTTTTTACATAATTCATTACACGTTTCAATATACTTCAGAAAAGCCTTTGTAATCCACGTTTTTCTTTTCTTGAATTTTCTTTCAATTTTTGTTTGACATCCATGTATTTTTCCTTGAATTTTTTAAATAATTGAATTAGTAACCTCTTCAACATCATTCATACTGTATATTGATTGCTAATCACTACTCGCCAAGAGTTCTTCAAGTTTGCGGTAGTTTATTCGTTTAGATTCTTGAATATCGTTATGATCCGCGAATTTACCAGTTTTGAACTGAAGTGACGTTGAGAAATGGTCCGTGATGTGAGTTTTTAGAATAATCGGATCAAACTCCCAGACAGACTTTATCAGTATGTGATCTATACAAGATGCACTTGTTCCTTGAACTCTAGTGGCCTTATTGATCACTGAAACAAAATTTTCCTCCCCCAGTATGTTCGAATAGTTAATGGTATTTTAATTGCATTCCAAAATGTTAATATTAATATCGCCAGCAATAATATGTGAATGATTGTTGCGGCACTCAGTCTCCAAATAATGATGAAAATCAATGTTGAATTCATCGATTTCTATATCGGGTGACTTATACGATGTTGTTACTTGTATTTTGTTCTGTTGCATTGTATGACTATTTCAAGAGCCCTTCTTTCTCCCTATCAATTTGATCTCAGACTCGTAATGAAGTTTTTTATTTATATAGACTATCGTACCATCGTTCTGATTATACTCCCCTTCATTAAAGATGAGTTCATATCCTTCAATGTTATATAGATTGACGTCATGGATCTTCTGTGTTTCAGTATAATACAATCGTAATTAAATTTGATATCATGGACCAAAACTGTAAATTCATCTAGATTTTCAGCAATGCTCCCAATGTTAGTATGTAAAAGTATGAAATGGTTGTCTACCTTATTAAGTAGAGATATTCTATAAGCATTAACATCACACACACACAAAAAATCATAGTCTCTGACAAACTAATTCATCAAAACAAAACTTCTACGGAAAAAACACTTACAAACTATAGTATGTTCTACCTCTGATGATTTCCAATTGACGGATGTATGTGGGACATTGACGATCCAAGAAACTGTGATCAACCGCATTCCCTGCTCCATACTTCAGATCGGACAACATGCACTAGTGCACGCATTGGTTGCATGGTTACCTGCACAGTTTGCACATGAGACTCCATTTTTGCAGTCTTCACTTCTGTGATAAAATCCATAGCAAGACATAGAACGTGGAACGTATAAATTCTCATAAACTAGGCACCTATTCTATTTTATGTTAAGCCTTTTCCTGGACATAATCATAATGAAAGCTGAACCATTGCATTCGACAACAGCCTAACTTGTCTCCGCGTTTCTTGATTTTATCAATAATTTCATTTCAGCAGAATCTTCGTCGTTGATAAAACGATTCTGTCGTCTTATACTTTCGACAATTTGCTCCTCTTTCACAGTAGGCTCATTATTTGAGATCACGAACTTTCTCAATTTAGTTTCTCTTTTTTCATAGTTCGTACTCATTTTCTCGTTCAATTCACTTATCATTGCATTTTTCGATTTGACTGTGTCACATTTGATAACGAATGACCCATTTTTTGAATTCTTCATCATAATTATGCCAACCCCAATCTTTGATGGATCTACGACATTTTGTAGTTCGAATGTAGTTTTGGTGCACGATTGTTTTTCGTTATTTGGAGCTAGTATGATACAAGACATGTTATCGATACTTTTCACCTCTTTAGTATTTTTATTGCCGATGCCGTTGACAACACTGGAATAACTAGGCAATAAAGTGTTATTCTCTTTATCATACTGATGTTCCTTTTCCAGTTTATTTATTTTCTCCTCCATCAATATTGTAATAATTTTTCTTTATCGTCAACCAGACATTTTAGTAACCTTAATATTTTCAATTCAGCACAAGTTTTACAATTATATTGCTAATTATTTTTTTTGTTGCATATACTTCGTTTCATCGGCGCTGAGACCCGAGCATCTGCAGCAATAACTCTTATTACATCCATCACAATTCACAACTCTTTGATTTTTACTAACTGATGTATTACACACACAGCATTCCATCGCTCCACAATTTCTCACATGTCACCCTTTAAAGACAAACAATTTCCGTGTCGCACAGATGTGCCACACAAAAAAGTTCCCAATTTATTTTATATTCACTCGATCTACTGCAATGTTCAACGAATTTTAACTTTTTCCGTGTGAACGGTTCAACTTTTGGAGGTTAGTTTTTCACTAACTGTAACTGATCCATCGATCATCACCCACTACCAATTTGGAAAGGATACGCGAAGCTCGACTACACGTGTGTACAATTCGAACGAAAATTTTAAAGTGGTTCTTTCTGCGAATAATATTCAGAAAATTCTAGATTCTGTGATATGGCCTGAAGGAATTATGGTCAAAAAGTTTTTTCGAGGAAGAAGGAAAGAGAACATGAAACAGTAATCAAGGTAAGTCTCTTTCCTTCTACTATCAGAATATCAGAGGTATGAGAACTAAACTAGATCATTTGAGGAAGTCGATATCAAATCACGATTATGATATAATTTTACTTACTGAGACCTGGCTCAGCCCTGATATTCCTTCAAGCGAATTGGACTTTGATGGTTATGTCATTTATCGTAAAGGCCGTGATTATTCAACTAGCAGGAGGTTATATGGAGGTGGAGCACTGATTGAGGTTTCAGCTGACCGGCAATCTAAAGAAATATGAAGTCATGAGTCATTTGTCAACATTGAACACACTTTTGTGTGCTTCTCACCATTTCCTATCAATTTGTTTTTCGGTACTGTTTATTTATCACATGCATCACTGCAGTCTTATGAAAATCATTGTAATGTGTTCTTTTTTTGGTGATTACAATTTGAGTAAATATGAATGGTCCAACGATGATCTTGGTGTGTCTAAAGTACCATGCATAGGAGCTGGACGAATTGTTAGTGATGCCTTTCGATATTTAAATCTTTTTCAGATGAATCAGATTAAAAATCAAATAAATTCATTGTTGGACTTACTTTCAACAAGTAAACGTAATACAATTGTTAAGTAGATAAATATTGTGTTGTTTCCAATAGATGTACAGGGTGGTCGTCCAGCATTTAGATATTCTGTATCCCATCATGCGAATTATGATGTACTTAGCTTCAAAGAGACTTATCTTGTCTTCAAACATTGTAATTTCTCTGCTATTAATAATTATTTGAATAACGTAAATTTGGACATCGTTTCTCAAACAGATACTCTTGATAAAGGCTTGGATATTTTTATAATATTTTAACACAAAGCATTGACACATTCGTTTCAAAACGAGTCTTTCGGACATCTCAGTATCCTGCATGGTTTTCATCGGAATTGAAGAATCTCATCCAACAGAAATATGTTGCTCATAAAATTTTCAAATTATCCAGTACGCCCAAAAACTACGGCACATTTTCTAAATTGAGATCAAATTGTAAGTTATCAACTGACAAATGCTACAAGGATTATATAGGTAGTTTTGTAAATCGTAGAAATAATGATAATTCTTTTCCTAATGTTATGTATTTGAATGATTCACGTGGCCCTTGTGGACAAGACATCGTCGAATTATTTGCTGATCATTCCTCTTCGTCTTTCACTCCTAGTCGTTCTTGATATATTCGCCTGGCAGTAGTGTTTGTTTAAATGTTTTCGATTGTTGGGTGGAAAGTCATGAAGTGCTACAGAAGGCTCATGATCTGGAACCCAAATTAAGTGCTGGCCCTGACGGTATACCTGGTATTCTAGTTAAGTCTTGTGCTGAATCATTAGCTCCACCACTTACATCATTATTTGATAGATCCTTGCAGGAAGGTTACTTTCCGTTAGCATAGAGACAAATTTTGTAACCCCTGTTCACAAGTCTGATAGTAAGCAAGATATAAAAAGTTACAGACCAACCCCTATTTTGAGTGCTATACCAGAACTGTTCGAGAGCCTTGTTCATTCCAAAATTTCTTTTGCTTGTAGTCAGGCTATCATTTGTTAACAGCATGGTTTTCTCAGGGGCAGAGCAACTGTGACTAACTTAGTTCTTTTCACTCAGTTCTTAAACTCGAGACTATTCAAGAGAGAAGTCGAGTGGATACTGCCTATACTGATTTGATTAAAGCATTTGATCGAGTGAACCATCCAGTTTTGTATGAAAAGTTAGAATCAAATGGTTTTGTTGGTAAACTTTCGAAGTGGTTTGAAGGCTATTAAAGGTCCCGTTCACAAATCGTTAGAATAAAAAGCTTCAAATCTTTTCTAATATATTTATCTTCTGGTGTCCCACAGTGGAGTCACCTAGGGCCTTTGCTCTTTATTATATTTATGAATGATTTGGGTTCAGTAATTAGACATTCCTGTTTTTTACTTTTTGCTGACGATTTGAAGATTTTCCAAATAATTCATTGCATTGATGATGTGATTGCACTACAATCTGATTTAGATAGAGTTGGAATTGGCTTGGAAATAAACATCAATAAATGCCAATGTATTTCTTTTACTGGAATTGGGGATACTATTAAATTCGACTATAGCGAGCATAATACTATATTGAATAGGGTTTGTGTTATGAAGGAGTTCTCATGGACTCAAATGTGAGCTTCAGGGCACATATCGAAAAAGTGGTCGGTCATGCCTTCAAAGTATTGGGTTATATAGGACGCAACACAAGTGCCTTCACGGTTGACAAAGTTTTATTCGTATTATTCAATAGTTACAGCAGGCCTTTCTTAGAATATACTTCAACGGTATGGTCACCTCATTACGCAGAAGAATCTCAGGAAATGGAAAGAGTTCAAAATAAACTCTTTCTTTATGCCTCATATAAAATGTTTATCCCTAGAAAAGAGTTCTCTGTCTCAGCTATGAGATCTAAAGCAAATTTCAGAACTTTGGTGGACCGAAGAGTAATAGCTAAGCTTATCTTCTTGTAGAAATGCTTGAATAATGAAATTGTCTGCCCTGATATTTTATATCAAATAGGTTTTTATGTACTTGGTAGAATCACAAGATCCGAAGATCTGTTTGGTGAACCTACAAACCGAACTAATCATTACGGCAATGCTTCAGTGTGTCGACTTTGAGGTTTGGCAACAAAAATATGAATGCAGACTGGTGCTTGTATATTTTCCTTGACTTAATTCGCTTAGATTATCTAGCTGAATGTAGTATGTACCTATAATATTCTGATTTCTTGTCCAGTAGTACAATATCATTCACACATTTTATATTTTCAATAGGTTGTAAAATGTTTTTTGTTTGAAAGGTTTGTACCGTAAATAAATCAAATCAAATCTAATCAAAGTTGAAATAATCTTCGAATGTACTTTTAGAAATTGAGGTTTACATGGAAATTTTGGAATAAAATTATATGAATGTTCAATGCTGTCTATGAGATAGCGTTATCTTTAAGACATCATTGGGAATTCTTCGTCCGACTTATTTCTATTGAATCTTTGTAGTAATCTGAGGAAATGGTCTGTGCTTAAAACAGACAGAAGAAGCAGTATAAGACAATAGTCCTAGCTTTTATTATTTCACTGTAGTTGAAAATGACGAAAAATCGCAAAAATAAGAGTGTACCAACTTCTGATGTAAACTCAAAAAAAGATGTGTGGAAAATATCAAAATAAAAACAGCATTTGATTATGAGTGTTGATTCAAATCATGAATGAAAGGATTCGAATAAATAACTAACAACTTCATTCCATGCAGACCATCTGTAAATTATACTAGAACCAGAATGCGATCTGGGAATATGAAGAATCAGTGTCTGGAGGAATTCAAATGAAAATTTGCTGACGCTTCATGTGTGTGCGAAATTTATTATAAAATTGCTGACGAGTGATCAGAATAACGCAAGCTTTGAAATCGCTCAGGCCATATAGGACATACAAGATAAGAAATTTAGTTCACTCAAGACATTATGATTGGTGATGAAAAAAGAACATCGAAATTAGGGCAATCTTACGTCAACGATGACCTTTCTTTTAATTATAATTACCTTGTGCTGTAGGTCTGAAAATATTGAGTGGCTCTTTGAAAGACCTTCTGCTAAAATATTCATAAACACACCGAGTCTCACAGCTTCGTCAGCTTTCGTAGGGTGCTGATATAACTCCCAGTATTATTTCGCAATTTCCAAGGCTCCGCTTTAATGGCACTGACATGATGACAAATAAATGATCGAACCAAATGCAACAAATGCTTGAGAAGCTACAGAAAAACGAGTACCAAAACTGCTTCTAGAACTACAAGAGAAGTTTGAGACGTGCTACTGAATTCAATGGGAATACTTTGGGAAATGCCACCAGCCTAATGACAGAATAAAATCGGGGAATAAATCAGTAGGTAGATCGCATAATTGTGGGATAACCCTCATAAAATATAAGATAAAATATTTCTGATTATCACTTGTACATCTAAGTTTTGTTGAAGTGAATAACTCTCATTATACTACTGATAATTCACCTTAAAGCAGGAACCACTCGTTATGCACAATAAAGATAAATTGATCATTAAAATAATGAGAATATTATTAAATAGAAATTTCGAAACTATTAATTTTTCATACAAATTTATTGTATCGCTTTCAAAGTAGGCCCCTTCCAAAATAATTCATTTACGCCATCGAATAATTCAATCAACAAAACTTTTATCGAATGCTCTTTCCTCAATGAGTTCAGTGCTCTCCGCTAATTCTGTTTTATGCCTTCAATTTATTCGAAACGGGTACCCTGAAGTAGTAATTTGAGGTTTGTAAAAAGAAAAAGGTCGACCGGAGCCATATCTGGAGGAAACGGTGGTTGTTCGATGCTATTTGTTTGGTTCTTGGTCAGAAGTTCATTAAAAATGTTAGCCTTGTGAGATGGTGTATTATCGTGGTGCAAAATCTATGAGTTTTCTTTCCACATATCTGGCCCTCTTCGACGAATTTTACACTGCGATACTCAAAGAAAACAGTCAAAATTATCTTGACTCTTGATGTGGTTTATTCAGTTTCGGTTCAGTTGGAAGGCGCCATTCCGAAGTTTGTTGACTTGTTAGCATGTAGAACTCATGAACTTCTTTTTTTATCACAGTTACATTGCATTTTATGAATATGAGTTCGCAATTTACTCGTTCTATTATTCAATCAGCGATTCAAGTTCTGTAAAAATTCGGAGCTTTGTGAACTAGTCCAGCCGCCAACGCGTTTCATGGCTAAAATATCGTTTAAAACGATACGAAGTGATTCGTGAGACCCACCTCGCTAACTGCTCATCTCCCTCAAACTCAAATGAAGACTTTCAATTACCATTTCCTCTGCTTTATCGATGTTAACTTCAGTTGAAGATGCTGATGGCCGACTAGAACGAGGCAAATCTGCCACCACATCTCGGCCGCTTGAATACACTGGACCACTCATTTGCACGTTTTTTCGATGTAAGCTTTTCTGTAACATTTTCATCGATTTGGCACACGAAATTCCATCAGTAGTACAAAATTTGGGACAAATTCTTCGATCGATATTTTTATCCATCGTAAAAATCGCAAAACACACTTGAGAAAAGTGGCAAACTTGAAAACCTTTGTGTCAACTTAGCAACGAAAACATTGTGACAATCACTTTGGGTAGATATTTTAAATAATCAATTCTTGATACTTTTTTGACAGAATGTATGACATATTTTCTAGAAGATCTACTCCTGAACTCCTGAACAGTAACTATTTTATGAAAGCGTCTTTGATGGATCCATCAAGAATCCAACCACTTTTATCAGACCAGTTTGCAGAAAACTTAATAGTGGAATTAGTTTCAAATAAAAATCATATGTCATTGTTGAAAGAATTTTCCTATTGTCATATTTGGTATACTCTTTCTCTGATTCCTATGGTTTCATTTCGAATTTTCGAATTCGTATGAAGTTAATCTTATTCTATATACAATGTGAATGTAAGATAAAATCAAATCAAATGTCAAATGTTTGTATTGAATTCTCTATATATATATATATATATATATATATATATATATATATATATATATATATATATATATATATATATATATATATATATATATATATATATATATATATATATATATATATATATATATATATATATATATATATATATATATTGAGAATTCAATACAAACATTTGACATTTGATTATTTATTCATTTTTGATTATGATTTGATACATATATTGTTATCCTAAGTTTCCTCATCTTTTTTCGAGATATCCTGTATCCACAATTGGCCTGTGATGTTAGATTTGACTGAAACGAGGTGCGACAGCGGAAAGTAATGAATCAGAACTGTTTTTATCTATTTCCCGAGTTTGGCAGCTTTCAGAATCCGACAAATGACGCAGCTTAGACCTTCTCGCCGTTCTGCTGGTCTCTTGTAACGTTCAAATTGCTAGTTTTTAACGCGTTCTGTCTCTAATGCCCCACGTCAGAAGAAAATATAGTTAGGGAGTTTTTATCCCCAGTGGGAAAACGCCCGTTACGAATGTCTATGGAAACGCTCCGGTCGGTCGGGCGCATCATTCATTTCAGTTGAGAAAAATGATGGGGTGCAAGAAGATAATTTTGAGTGATTGATGAACGTTTTGACGTAAACTTCACGTGCTTATGATTTTCGCAATTTCACCCCAAAAGGATACTTAGGTGTATTAAAATGTGAGGAAGCCAACACTAGAAAAATTGAGAGCAAGCTGAAATGATTTTGTTCCTTATCTTTTTGACGTCGAAGCAAAGAATTGCTCTGAATTTTTTCTACTATTGGACATTAAATGTTCATAAAATAGTATTTTGAAATTGAGAATTAAAAGACGGTCCGAAATATATTTATATATATATATATATGTCAGGAGGATTATTCATTGATCTACGGATTTTGAATAATTCGTCTTGTGTCAGATTTACATATATATATATATATATATATATATATATATATATATATATATATATATATATATATATATATATATATGCATGGCGGGCAGATTTGGAAACTAGCTCTTGTCAGGAGGGATTATTCATGGATCTACGGATTTTGAATAATTCGTCTTATCTGACACAAGACGAATTATTCAAAATCCGTAGATCAATGAATAATCCTCCTGACAAGAGCTAGTTTCCAAATCTGCCCGCCATGCACGCAGCCCCCAAGCGCCACAATAGTGCAACCAAGCAGGATGCCGAGAAACGAAGCGACAGACTGCAGTTTCGTCCTTATTAGGAGCATGGCGGGCAGATTTGGAAACTAGCTCTTGTCAGGAGGGATTATTCATTGATCTACGGATTTTTGAATAATTCGTCTTGTCTCAGATTTACATACATAGACTCCACGCGAAGTTTATCGCGGAAGATAATTGACCATATATATATATATATATATATATATATATATATATATATATATATATATATATATATATATATATATATATATATATATATATATATATATATATATATATATATATATATATATATATATATATATATATATATATATATATATATATATATATATATATATATATATATATATATATATATATATATATATATATATATATATATAAAGGGGTTGCCCATATATCGGTTCATGCAATTATAACAGAATTTACTTTAATTACTTCAATATGCGTCACTGAAATCTTAGAAGAAAAGTCAAGAATGTTTTACTCAGATATTTAATCAACTACAAAAATTATGATAATGATACATAGTGTCACAAATACTTCTTTATGTTATATACAGGCAAGAAGACTTATCTTGGTGGATCTTGGTGTTACTGCCGCCTTTGGGGAAAACCTCAATCTCAGATGTTGAACTCCACGTGCAAGTCTCTACTTAGGAATTTCCATTCATTGGTCTCCACCTAGGACTTTCTATTCAGGACTTTCTATTCATGGGTCTCCACCTAGGAATGTCGACCTAGGTACAGGTCTCCACCTAGGACTGAATTTCACAAATCAGACATGTATCACCATGATATTCTATGCTCGAACGTAACAGCCAGCTACACCAGAGAATTTAAAGTAACAAAATAACGTGGATCTAATATTATTTGAAGACAGAAATCAATATGAAAAGTTACAGAGATTCTAAAAAAGTAAACTCGTGATAGTTGTTCAGGTAGGTCATAGAATTGAAAGTTCTATAAAAAGCAAGGAAGCATAGAAAAACTATTTACAATAAAATAGAAGCTACATAAAGAGCAAGAAAGCATCTATAAAAACAATTTATGAAAAGTTACAGATGTTTGGCAACCATTTTGAAAATTTGAAAGAATTTCATGAATTACATGATAATTTCAAGAAAATTACTTAAAAATGAAGGAAATGATGATTGAATATAGAAGTTTGAGTTACTTTTGTCGTTTTCTACTCAGAAAAATCATTTTGATCGAGTTTATGAATGAGAAATCTATCAAGATTATTTTAAAAAATTGTAGAAATTAAAGGAATACGATAATGAAATACATCGTGAGGAAAAGACATATTCTATAGAGCAGAATTCGAATTTTAATAGCTACTATAGGAATTCGAGCAGTTAACACAAAAAAATGCTGTACGGAAAAATTATAAATCGGATTTTCAAGGTTAAGTGCGGCATTTTGCTAAATGAACTCTCAACTTACCCTATATTCTGATATAGGTCAATACACAGTTCATGAGATACGAGATATGAATTTTAATATAATTTAAATACCTGCAATTTGGGAGGATTTTGAAGATATGCAAAGAAAAGGAACCCCTAAACTGAAGAATGCTCGTAGCACATGTACTATCATATGCGTATTGTGCGCATCAGAATTGTTAACCAGTGGCGTGACACATATAGAGGGTTGACTGGAATCAGGTGTTTTGTTGTAACGTGAGTTCAGCACGTTACACAATCGAACCGATTTCAAGAAGGAATATAAATCCACCAACCGGTAATTAATACCACTGCCAGGCAATGATCATTAACAAAACATAACCTGGAATAATAATATATTAGAATGAATTTAAATGTAATGAAAATATATCAATACACCAGAATATATACGAACTATGATAAATTGTATAATTAATGACATCAATGTACCAACGAGGAGCGCCAGAGGCTTTCTCCCCGGAAAAATCCAGTGTACGGACCTTAGTCACGTAAAACTGAATGTTATTTTCTTTGTGCGAGGTGATGAACGATCGAATAGAATACTGCTTTAAGTATAAATGATATAATTATCAGCTAATTATATTACATTTATATATACAAATGAATAAAATATGAAATAAGGTTCTGAGCAGTACAAACTAAAGAAACGACTCTACCTCATTATTTTTTCGAAAAGAGACCTAAGAAGAATAATATGAGATTTGATGACTGTTATCTTCTGTAACTGTTGAAAGAAATTCTTCTTCAGACCTAAAATCTCAAAATTTTTGTGAAGATTCCTAGGAATAGCACCGGTTGTAGAAATAATAATCGGTAGAATAAATATTCTTTTCATTTTTCACATATTTTCATCTCGTCGGAAAGTATCAATTATTCAGAAGAAAAATTTCTTAGTATTTATTTTGTATGTTGTATGTCGGGTATAACAATATCAATTGTGTATGTTCGATTTTGTATATCCGTAAGAATGATATCTGGCCTATTGTGATTTACAGTTTGTATTTGCCATTTCCAAAATTATTCTCATGTTCATATTTGTAACATTTTTCTCCTTCGGAATTAGGCAATCTATTATTTCTGAATTGAAATGAATAATAGTAGCGACGGCATTATAAACTTCTGAATAATCTGTCAAGTATTGAGCAAGATGATAATATATGGAGAACTGTTTCTGAGGAACGAAACATTTAATGCAAGAATCATCTATATTTTTCTTGATGATGTGTTTTCTATAACTTCTTGTAAATCAACCTGATTTTTAATCGCTATTGCCTGCTGTTTCAGTGAACAATTCTCGAGATACCAACCGCCTATTCCATGCGATGTCATCAACATAATCATTACTTTATTCTTTAAGGTGCTTTCAGTGTTATTCCTTCCGTATCGAAATTTCTTTTTTAGATTTATTATCCAATATATCAAATCTACCTTTTGCATTGTCAAATTCAGAGGTGTATGTTTGATAATCTGAAGCAACAACAATATCATGTAATTACGACGTTCTCCGTTTATCATGAAAATGGGAACGTAGAAGTAAAATCTGTTCACTATGAAGATACTTCAAATCAGTTAGTCCACGATCTCCAACATGTGTGGTTAGAGTAAATCTTTGCTTTGCAGACTTTGAGCGTTGCTTATGATATTCACAGAACATTCTTCTCGTTTTACATTTTAATTCATTAAGATCTGTTTTAGTCCATTAAATACATCCAAAACAAGATGTAGGAATGGGGACTGCATAGGAGTTTATAGCACTGAGAAGGTTTCTTATTACTTATATGTTTTTGATGATAATTCTATGTCTTTTATAAAATAAATTTTTCATTTTTTTTAGTGCTGCTATGGTTAATCGTCTTCTCTCGAACAAATACTAGATTTACATGAATCTCATTGATATATCATCTCAATTTAGATATTGGAAATTTTTATATGATCAGAGGTGATCTTTCCATTCTCAATAAGAAGATTTTTACATTTAGGAAACCCAATTCCTTATGAATGTCATTGGCATAATTGAAATATAGTCTCAAGTAGACTTTTTGAATATGATTCAGTGCCGGCATATAATTTGATATCGTCTAAATGAATTAAGTGAGTTAACTTGAATTCAGCTGATAGCCTTCTTAATTTAAAGCCGAAACTAGTAGCATTCAATTCGTGAGATAATGGATCAAGGCAAAAACAAAACCAAATTGCACTCGAAGAATCTTCTTGAAAAATGACTGTTTTGATTGGAATGAATTCGGACGTTAACGATTGATTTAAAGTATTCAAATGAAGATTGGTTCTCCAATCTTTCGTGGTAAATTTTAGAGAGTGTCGAAATGTCTTATCAATTTCACGAATTTCTAAAACTTATCGAAGCCATGAACTATCGAAAGAATTCAATATCGAACAATAAAATTTATATATATATATATATATACAGCAAATTATGTGAGATTATATATGTATATATATATATATGATGATGATCAGAGACACATACTGCAGAATATAACTGAAAAATATTCAGCAAATATATATATATATATATATATATATATATATATATATATATATATATATATATATATATATATATATATATATATATATATATATATATATATATATATATATATATATATATATATATATATATATATATATATATATATATATATATATATATATAATCCCACATATTTTGCTGAATATTTTTCAGTTATATTCTGCGCAGTATGTGTCTCGATCATTTAGCACTGCACGAAAAATACTCTAATATCATACAGTGTTAGTTTACTAAGGTCCGTATTCTGGATTCTTTCGAGGAGAAAGCCTCTGGCAATATTCTTAAGTAAATTGTTGTCATTGACTGATAATGATATAATTTTGTATATTCTGATATATTGACCTATTTTTTAAATTTAAAATTATTAATGTATATTTCCTGATTATTTTGCATAATGTGCTGAATGAGTCTTCATTTTCATTCAACTATTTTTATTGAAGCTGTTTTCAGTATATTAAACTCACTTTTCCTGAATTTGAATTATATTTAATGAAATCATCTCTCAATGCATTCAAATTGATACGATTCCGTTCAGATCTATTTTATTTACAGCATTCAACATGGCCGAGAATTAGAAATATGACAAAAATATGCGAAAATTCGGTTCCCGATAACATGGACTATCAGTCAGCTGGAAATTCTACTGAAATCGCCTCAATATGGAAACCGCAAAGTTGAACGAACCAGATAATTTCCATTTTCCTCATATATATCTTGTTATGCAGCCAGGAAGGCATAAATCTCTAGCTGGCATATATATTTCCTCATTCTCATTATACAAAGAGGTATATCGGATCGATACTGAACTACATTATTATGTTTAGTGGTCCATTATAACGCATCAATGCATTTATAAATTATAATCATAAACATATATCCATAAGGTAGCGGTCTTACTGATTCATGCATCTACTTATGATATGAATTATCCTTCGACGTCCTCCTTAATAAACTGAGAATATCAGAATTACATTGCATTGTTGTAACTGAAGATAATAGTTTCTACAACTAAATTTTATGAAAATACAGGCTGATCTTTTTTTGTTTACATATGCCTTGGAATTAATGCAATGAGTTTTAATAGCTTTTAGTTCATTCATATATAGAATTAAAATTGAAATCTTGTAACTTGCTGCATTTTTGCTGCCGACGTTATTTGCAGAGATCGATACAGATAGTTCTGCAATATTGATCTTTATTTTAGGCGAAGTTATGTTGCTTGTTGGTTAAACTCCTCGTTATTGATAAAATACTCATAGTGAAAGGGTTGCTCATCACTGAAATATCTAACCCATATTTTACCTCTTCAACACGGTTCATTATTCGACTAGGGGTTAATCTAAGTGATAGTAACATTTCTCCTTAGTCCACTGACAGTATTGAGGAGTTGGTGATGCTACAAACATGATGAGAATGTTCATGTTTTTCTTGTCTATTCGAAAGTTTTCTATTCGCAATCAAAAATTGATGTGTTCAATAGTATGACTGGAACACAGTTGTTTGTTCTTCCTGAAAATGTTTATACAGTTCAGAAAAAATGATTATCTCAAACATGCCGTTTAGGTGCTCCAAGTTTATAATGACCTAAGGATCGAGTTGGTGGAATGAAGTAATTTACATTTTGTTTCCTCTGGAAAGACGCTTCCTCGTTTTCTGTTTACGCTTCGAAAGTGACTTAATTATTTAAAATGGGTTCGGTGTTCCTCAACTTCTGGAATGTTTAAGTGATTTCCAAGTTATTCGAATTATCTCTAATGTAATGAGATATATCATTCGTGCTTTTTTCAAGTAATCTCTCTTGGTCCTTCTATTCTATTACTGTAATTTGGTACGTCATTAAAACTAATTCTCGAATAACCTTCAGCGCTCAGAGATTTCATTTTAAGAAAATCATGTCTCAGTTCATTCAATTTAGATTATTCTTTCATTAGTTGGAAATTTCCATGAATGTTTCCATCAAGGAGAGCTATTCATTAGGTACGTGGTTTCGCGATATATTGCTCTGCCTGAAAAACATGAAGCGGAATCTCCTGCGAATTATCGCCTCCTTTACCTTCACTGATATTCATCATTGCAACCTCATCTGATTCTCACATTTTTTGAAAATTACAAAACGTTGATTAATTAACAATGAGTTAGTATATGAAATTATTTTCTGAATTACCGCTAAACTCAATCCTATTATAAAATATTATATATTGTTTAAGGTAGTTGCTTTGATTCTCGCAGCTTTTAATGTTTAATGTTGAGATCGTCTGAAGTTACTATTACTCTTGAATTGCTGAAGAGAGTGCAATTCAATAAATTGATGTTTACAGCATGACATGGGAAAGAGGAGGTAACAATCTTGCAAAAAAAACGTGAACTTAGCATTCTAGATCGCGGTCGGAGAGATAGACGGCATATTTATTCTTCCGATTTCCGTGAAGGGAAGTAGCCAAAAACGTCATTGAAGTATACAGCAAGTAGCCGCATTATGCGAATCGGACAGATCGCATCAATCGTATCTGTTTTTAGTCAGTACGTCTACATATTGGTTTTAATCGGAATGTCAGCACAGCACATCAAATATCCCCATCTTTAGTAGCAAGCAGACAATTATATCAGAACGCATCGTAAAAGTATCCTGCGTGAGCAATGGTTTCGGAACAACGAACTGGCCGATTCGTGCAGTTGGTATGATTTGGCTAAATGGACGCGATTATATAAGTTTACATACAAAGCACACAAAATTTCATTGCATTCTATGTGTAACACTTAGCATAATTGAAAACTTTTCCACGAAACACACATTAGTCATGGACGTGCCTTGTAATGAGTTACTCACATTGATCAAAGTACCTGCTGGTTTGCAAATGTCGAGGTAATGTAAAAATGAAGCGGAATATGAAATTGCACCTGAAGTTTCTGGAGGGAGATCCGATAGTCGGAATTTGAAGTAGGATGACATCTCCTGGGATGAAGATAAGGGATGTCAGAATTCCTTTAGATATCTATTTAATTTTTATATCTTTCCATTGAAAATTGTGTTTTTAAAAGTTGTTCTTTTTCAGTGATAAGGAAAATCAGAGAAGAATAAGAAACGGTATGTCTCACCGTCAGATTATAAATCCTCTTCAAAAAAACGTAAGATATTTGGCAGCCACAACTGATGCATAAAGGTGAACCATGAGTATCAGAATCTGACATGCTCGAATGTTTCTTCACGGCAATTTTCTATGCATTTAGGAAATTCGCTACTATCTTGCTTCACTTTTGTTTGCCCTATCTTTTGAATTAGGCCATTTTTGGGGTTCAGATAAAATTTGTTTCAGTCATTCAATGTAGCAGAATAAATTTTTGTTTATTTTTATTTTGTTGTTATTCGCATGACCATGATTATTGTGCTAATGGTATACTTTTATACTCAAATGAACCGTCAATATTTTGACACACTCAAGTAATACCATGTAATTGGTTCCTCTACATTTTTGAATTCCTGTACTATCCTCTACATCACAAAGAAATAACACGAAGTAACCTTTTATTCGTTCTAATACCCATGATTTAAATTCGATAGATTTCCATAACGCTTGAGTAACTCACCGTTAAGCAGCATGGACTCCCCTACTACTCAAGACGCATGCAAGTTATTATGAATCGTAAACTGATTTTATAACTACTAAGCATATAGTTGTATATTCGTTTGATTTGAAGATCAGCTTCAGATATTTTTCGATATCCTCAGAAAAGGCATCGAAGATATCTCATCAGTAGGTACAATTAAATTCAAGAAATAGTTTTCCTCTCCTCTTTTGCAGAAAACGGATATAGCTAGTCTTATTTTTGTTACTTTCTGTTCGTCTCTTTCTTGTTGTTTCAGTTTGGTTGTACGCATCAATCATCATTGGGCTTCTCGAGTATCATTGGTGATTTATTATGAGTGCCAGTAATCTACTTTTTTCTGCAATGGCTTCGGGACCATTACATTTCTATCCAAATAATCACCAATACTGTCTCGCATCGATAGTTTACATGTTTCAATTTTCATTCTGTTTTAAACCAAGCAATAATTCATATTCATATTCAACTGCAGAAACAAAAACACAAAAGAAGGGTTGCTATTGATGATATTGCAACATGGCTTGTAGCATGAATGTTGACGATTCAACTGCGGAGCTTAATAAATCGAATAAAAATAAACTAATCGAAATTATAATCAGTAAAACAGTACCCCATAATATTGTCTTAAGTGAAAGTGCCCGTAAATATATCAATTTATGTAAAGAAACAGAATTTTTCCATGATACGAGAGAAATACTAGACGCTAACCTAGCGTCAAACGTGACATACGTCAAGGTCAAAAGTGAAATGAAAATCTCAATTGTGAAATTAGAGTCACTAGAACAGAGGGTGAGTGATTTGAATACCATAATTGATTACCAAAAAAAGACTAATCGAAATGAAAAACCCTCATAAAACAGTAGCTGAAAATGTAAACAACCCAGTCGCGGCAAAGAATTTTGCCAGCGTTGCCGGATTTACCAAAATGTCCTATAGTGGCCAGAAAAACGATAAACAAAGTGAAAAAGTTGATAAGGCAGTGAAAATTGTCTCAAAACCATATGTTACTAGTGGTCAAGACACAAACAAGAGAATACAAGTGACCGGGGTAACAAATTCTATTTCAGCCACACCTCTTTCAGGAGCAAAAAGGCTTGGATGGGTTCTCGTGGACCGGGTTCCTCAGGAAGCAACAGTTGACACCGTTCATGACCATCTCGAATAAAAATTCCCAGGGAGGACTTTCATTTTGGAACAGCTGGCTGAAAGAGAAGGTGCGAATTGCAAATCATTCATGGTAGGCGTTGACTTGGACATCCTCGACGATCTCTATAAAGGCAAAAATTGGCCAGGAAATAAAACGATCAGATGTTTTCAGTATTTTCGATCTCACAGAAATCCAAAATCATCCGTCTGAGCAAAGCTCAGACAAAATTGTCATACTGAATTACAATATTCAATGTGTCAGAAATGAAATAGACGCAGTCAGTTGTCTACTCAAAACCGAAAAGTGTGATATTGCATTTCTCACGGAATATTGGCTCACAAATGACGAGATAAAACATATCAAATTTCTACAGTATAAGATTGCATATACATGGTTGTGCGCTCAAGAAAACATAGAGTTCGAACCTATGAGTGATCTGAACGAACACTCAAGAAAGAAATAGAGATTGCTTCGACCAAGATTCCGCATTTTAAGATGATTCTGCTGTAAGTATATCGCCCCCCCGGGAGGGGATATAAAAGTCTTCTTATCACAAATGGAATCAGCGTTGATTTCAGCTAGCAATACACTCGGTCCAACACCTTTCAACATCTGGTGGCTGGTGATTTCAACTTAAATTTACTGGTTCCATCAACTGCAAAAAAGAAACTAATCGATTTGTTCGAGACATTCGGTCTTTACAATATATTCGACGAACTCTGTAGAGTCACATCACATTCATCATCTTGCATTGACAATATCTTTGCAGACCTACAGCGCGATACTTACTACAAAAAACAATAAACCTCCATATATCGGATCACCTTGCACAGAGACTGATGGTTTCGAAACCATTTGCCGGACGAAAATCTGAAATCAAGCAAAATTTTAGCAAACAAAATATAAAACGCTTCATTGACAGTCTGGACGGTTAACTGGGGAGATTACACTGTCACTGGTGAGGCAGAAAAATCTTTCAAATGCTTTCATGTTACATTAATTGAATACCTTAATATGACCATTCCTGTAAAGAGTGTTAAAGTAACTCAGAAGACAAGAGAGGCTCAGAATAAACCTGAAATGAAATCATTGAAATTGAAAGTTGAAGTGGTGCATACCATATGGATGGTGCGTAAGGACGACTCATCTTTCAGATTGTATAAAGAGCTCAATATGAGATATAAAAATGAAATTGACAAATCAATAAGACAAGATAATCTCTCTTCATAACGAACTGCGCAAATAGGGGAAAGGCAATTTGGCAAGTAACAAATAAAGCCATCAAACAAAAAACACTTAAAATGAACAACACTTGAACGCAGCTGAGCTGAACGAATATTTTTCGAACGATGGCTCAGCAGCCATTGCAGCAAGTTAAGACCACGCTAAGGACATCATGCAGAAAATTTCAACATTGAGTCCCGCCTCAATGTTCCTTCGAGGAACAACTACAAGTGAGATCGTGGATGTAGTCTCACGCTTGCAATAGAAAACAACATGCGACATGTATGGTATGAGTGTGGTACTACTGAAGATAATCGTGCATACAATATCAGAACTATCTCATAAACCTATGTTTCGAACGAGAAGTATTTCCAAAAGGCCTAAGGCTGGCCAAGGTTGTCCCGATCCACAAAAAAGGTAACAGGGCAGACTTTGGAAATTATCGCTTCATCGAAGATTCTCGAAGCCTTGTTGAAAACACGAATTATGGAATATATGCACAAAACATCTATCTTAATCGACTCACGACATGGGGTTTGAGAAGAAATATCAACCACAGCAGCTCTCATTCAAATAAGAAATTTTCTTTCGGAGGCCCTTCAAAATGGGGAACAAGCTTCTGTCAAATGGTGTGACCTTGGAAAGGCGTTCAATTTCATGAATCGGCAATTTCAGCTCTGAAAGATGGAAAAATATGGGTTTCTGAATTCATACCTCGAAGACAGGTTTGAGTCGGTCAAGCGGAACAACTGCTTAAGCTCTCTGGAGGAAGTTGAAAAAAGCGTGCACAAAGGGTCCATTCTTGGACTCGTACTTTTCATACTTTATATTAACGATCTACTACTAAATGTCAACTCGGATTGCATAACTATATTCGCAGATGATACAATTATTCTGAATAAGGACTTCAACAGAAAAGAATAAGAAATGATCAGATCGTTCCCTGAGGAATTCTCAGGATTGGTTTGAGGCAAATGCGCTCCAACTAGATCTTCGGAAGACACAAACACTCATAGTTACAACAAAAAGATATAAAGTACAATACGTGCATTAAACTCCTTGGTTCCAACGTAGATAGCTCTCTGGCATGGTCAATGCATATTGAAGAGACAGGAAAACGCTTATCCTCAGCAATATATGCAATACGTAGGATAAGGATGTCTGTGATCGTGGAGGCTGCAAAGCTAACTTATCATGCCAAATTCCACTGGGTGGCGACATACAGCAAACTGCTGTGGGGAGCAGCAAAAGATGCACCAGATATATTTTTGAAACAAATAAGAGCCGTGAGGGCATGAGCTGGAGTTGGACCACTCGAAAGCTGCAGAAATCTTTTCTCGAAGTATCAAATACTTACCAATTAACTTTTGACCGCTCATGTAATTTTGATGAGAAAAATAAATTATTATTATTATTCTCATGAATTTATGCACTACCTCAGCTGTTAGCTATATATAATCCACCATTCCCAGATTCAGTAATCGAAGGGAATTGGCTCGATCACAATGTACTTGCGTTAATTCCCTAACTATCCTACACGAATTTAGAATTACAGCTTTTTGCATTCATATATAGGTATTCTCATGCAATTCTAACTATCATGCAAAGTTTTGGGTATTAACACAGTTGAGGATATGACGACAGAAACAATATATATTTTATCAACGTGCCACATCTGCTTGATCTCAATAGCAAAGTCTGTGTATATGGAATCTTTCTCCTGGAACTTGTTCAGCACGTTGTTATTATTCGTTATGGCGTCATCCACCAGCATTGCTCTTCTGGCTCTCTTATCATACATCACTATGTCCGGCCTATTAGTCGTCACCATTCTGTCAGTGATAACAGGCCTATCGTAGTATAATCTGATAGAGTCGTTTTCCAATACCGGCGCCGGTTGATACTTGTAATATGGCTGGAAGGTATTCAGAAGTCCGTACTTGTGTGCAAGTTTCTGATGGATAATGTTGCACACTTGATTATGCCTGTGTAGAAAGTCCGTATTGGCCAGTTGTTCGCAGCCGGACGTAGTATGCTGTATAGTTTCCGATCTAATATGGCATTTTCTGCACTTATCTGTTTGTAATAATCCGTCCATAATAATAAATTTTTGTAATTGATTGTAGCGATCACTTGGTCTTGAATGGCCATAAGGAATCCTTTTGTTTCCGCGAATAATTCTCCTTTCATCAACCATTTGTTGGAGGCTTCTTTGTCGATATGTGGTTGATTAATCTCATGATGATGTCGTCCATGCAATTCCTATCTTGATCGTTGCTCTTGTATTTCAGTGTTTGATAGGAACGGTAGATTCAGCACGTTATCTCTGGTAGCAAGATTTAGAGGTTTATATACCTTATCAGCCAACTATATCACACTATGTAAGTCAGAAGTGAGAGCTTTTGCAGAGAAGAATTCTCTGAGATTTTTTATCTGTTCGGTGTGTAACCTGACAACATCTATTAATCCTCGTCCTCCTTCTTTCCGCTTCAAAGTTGTTCGTATCACAGACGATTTTGGATGATGGTTGTTGTACTTTGTCAGCATCGTTTGAGTCTGCCTTTGAATATCATCCAGTTCTGTCTTAGTCCATCTGATTATTCCAAATGAGTAAAGCAACACTGGAATGGCGTAGGTGTTAATTGTCTTGACTAGATTTCCCGAGTTCAACATTGATTTCAGCACAGCCTTCAGACGCTGAGTTTCCTCTGAACGAATCTTCTCTTTCGACTGTTTTTGGTCTATCAATCTAGCTTGTATGTATCAAAGAAATTTGTATGTTTCGCCATCCCTCATGCACTGTATAATATCACCGTTTGGAAGTTATGTTTCGCCATCTATGACTTTTCCTCTCTGGATCTTCAGGGTCATACATTTTTCAATCCCGAGTTTCATATGAAGACCTGCCGAGAACTTACTGACAGTTTTCAGCAGATCATCCAATTGCTTCTTGTTCGAAGCATATAATTTGATGTCATCCATATACAGCAGGTGGGAGATTGTATGATAGTTCCTATAGGCACAATGGCTTACGCCACCGTTGAAACATCAAGAGTCGGTTGAGAGGTATTGATCTTGGTTTTGTGTTGCAGTATTCCTACTCGATATCATGCTGCTAACCGAGGGAGACTGTGACTTGCTTTCCGAAGAAGACCCTCTTCCTAAATCTTGAACGCGACAAGAAGTTATGTTGGCACAATGTCGATTCACCCGTTCATTCCTTAGATTGTACATCATTGGATAAGTTGCATTTTTTACCTACTGCCAGGTTCAGCTTGGGTACCTCGGGTTCGCTAAGCCCGTACTCAGAAACAATGGTCCTGAGCCCCAGAGGGTAAATTATTATTATTATTATTATTATTCATCATATTCCATGACAAATATTAAATCAAAAATTCACAAAAATTTCAGGATAACATATTTGACATTGTAATTCAATTTTATTCTTGAAGAAGTGACATTATATAACATTGTTTTCAAGCATGGAAGGAATAGCGCTTTATCGATTTAAATTAGTTTACTTAGGTATATATTCTTCCTAAGACATGTATTTCACACACTTTTATTTATATATGAAATTTGAATTTTGCTTTTCCTTCATTTTTCAAATTTAATGTCGTTAATACTCACAAACACTATTTAATAATAAATACATGCTGTGAAAAGTCTATCGATCCTCAGTTAATTTGGTATTCCAAATCATAAAATGAGTTGAGGACAATATTCTTCTAGTCATAGTAAAGTATTCTGCTCTAAAACTTGGAAGCTATGAGCTTATATTATAAGAGACAAAGGAGACAAACCATTTTCTACTGGTTTCCTAATCAAATATAAATCTTCTCCCTTCTTTTGGGAATAACAACCAACTAATGTATTTACATATTTGATATTTCCGTTCCAATCACCTAGATTGTGTTCCGCAAATTATCTAAAGAGCTTTCCGCTTCGAAAAATGGGAACAACAGAATTTTGTTCCAAACTGCCGATTACGTGCTTAATTTCATTAGATATTTGACGTTAATGCTTCGAGACGGGGAGCGATAAAAACGTTCTGTTATTGAATGAAAGTTCTGTAGCACTCCATCGTTGATGGATTGATCGGAAAGGACAAGCAGACAAAGTCAATTAGGAACAAAATTCGACAGAAATATTGTCGAACTAAATGGCACATTCCTACCAACTAAAAGACAATTTCAGCAAACGCTACTTCAACATCGCGTTACTATCTTGAATATAATGAGTGAAGACAGAGTAGACATTTTTTTCGTTGAGTTGTCTCTAATTCAGATGAATAACTTTCTGGGAGTTTCATCTCCATAATAAACACAAGAGGCATTGAACAATTGAAAGAACGTTCATTATTTCGTTAATATATCAAGTTGAACTAGAATAGTTGATCAGATAGATTAATAATTTTTTTTGTCATAGTACTCTCAAAGTAATGAGCCAAACATACTCTGATACGTGTTATTGAATTAATATGAACTGTTGTCAACTTATATTAATATCCTACTTGCAATTGTGCAGCTATTCTTTAATATGATATAAATAAATCCTCTACCCAGTTATTGATACTATCGCCCTGAAATTATTATAGTCACAAAGAATCCTACAATGGCCATGTAAATTTTGTTCATTTAATCTTCAGAAATATAAACTCTTCTACAAATTGATGAAAAGGGAACAAGACAATTCAAACATATCAATAATAAACAAATTGCAGAAAGAACCTAATAGAATATATATTATCAACCTATTTATAGTAAAAGTAGATTGAAGAAATCATTCCTAGAGGAAAATGAGAGATTTGTATTTGTGGATGTTGAGTGTAATTTCATCTATGAAACGGAACATGCAAAAAGTCTCCTTTCATGTCGTCATAGATGGAACAAACTAAACGAAGGAACTAAAAATGGAAAAACAATGAAACCTTCAATAAACGAAAAATTAAAAACACATCTGAAAAATTGCGTCCCATATTTAAATTATTCTATCCCAGAATTTTACGCATTGAGTTAGGAGATATTTTGTGGCCTCATTATTTGGATGGACCTCAATCTAATATATCTTGCATTGAAAAAATATTGGTTAAGTACAGTATGTCTTCAGGTAGCAGAGAAGACAAAGCGTGCGATTTTAGAATTCATAAAACAAATGACAAAAATCTATTTTGTATACTTTCAAGTCTTTGGAAAAATTCATAAATATAAGGACCTCAACTCGATACCCAATTATAACACCGGTCTTGCAAGTGACATGCACAAAATCCATAACGAGGCAGATCATATAGTATATACTAAATTTTTATACGTTCAGCTGCAGATGGAATCAATATAAAATTTGTAGTTTAAATTAGTGTGAATGATGATATAATATTTAACAACTGCTACAGCTTCAATCGGAACAGCATAGAATCGTTTTGAGTTTTCAGTACCAACAAATAAAATTTGTATACATTACTTTAAAAATTAATTTGATTAATACTGTTATCGTCGAAAGAAAGTCTCATGGTCATGACTTCGAAAATCTACTTATCAAACTGTTAAATTTTATGTATTTCTTTATACAGTGAATCCAATCGCTCAAGTGACATCGATATATTATCCCTTTTGGGTAGGTAGAGTTACAATTAAAACTGGATAAATGTATTTTTATTATTGCTCCTTCACTATTTGGAAGGTAAGGGTCGCATAAAAAAACTTTTCAAATACAAGATTTGAGAATAATATGCCTAGTATAATACGTAAACCGTATTGGTTTATATTGGTTATTAACGGAGATTACTTTTTATAACCTCTTCGGCCGATTGTACATAGTAGCTCCCCGGCGAGAATTGAACAGTTTAAGCAACAGTGTAAAGTTTTGAGACAGTCAGATCATAACTGTGGCAGTAATTATTGATGCATAATCGAAACGTATGTTCGAGTACATACATGAGAGCGGCTGCATTATTTCTTATGAAATCTACCTGAAAATTATATGGTCATTGCCAGGTATCGGTATGTGAAAAATAATATTCACCTTCACTTCATTATCATCAACACAATAATATTCATAAAATAATTCAACTATATGTTATTTTCAAACGTAGTTAGCGAATTAGTAACTAGGTCAAAATGTTACCTAAGGTATATCCTTGAAAGAAAATTAGTACCCTTCACTAAAAGATAAGAAACATAAGTTAAGAGTCTTAGAAATCTGAGAGAGCTAATGTTTACAATCCAAGTACTTCTTCAAAAAACCAGCAAACTCGATTTCTCAGAAGTTCTTTCCTTTCAATTAATGAATCGATGTACAAAAATTCTAGAATAACATTTTGAGTTTTCTTCCTTTTCAACACATCATTGACAAGGAATACTGGTATCACTTTTAAGAACAGCACCTCATAAGAAAATTCAATTTTTTGTAGAATTCGAATATTGTTGTTCGGTCCTGTATTAACGCCAGATATAATTTTTGAATGTTACATAAGAACTATAACTTAGCAATTGTTATAACATTATATTTGAAAAAATCAAACATGAAAGTATATTGTAAACCAAAGAGAAAACGTACAAATAACAACCTATTCCAAGATCACTACTTATGTTCAACACGACCTTTGGTAATTTTATTCATGCTTTATCAATAACATAATATTATTTTCTGCGATGTTTATATGTTATGAATAAATATATATCGAAATTTGAACTGGAGGAATCAAAGCACAACAAATCATAGTATCCGAAAAAAAAAAAAAAGTCTCTTGAATCTTCTTTACTTGTTTTTAAACTTTCAACGTGAGCGAATACTGAAAAAGCTAGACATCTTCAATCAATTCATCACTTTTGGTTCATTTTGCCTATGTGCGTATGTCGAACCCTCACTATTCAATCAATCCTATTCGAATTCTTCTCACCGATATTGAATGGAACGTTCGACCCCAAGGTGTCAGCAATCGCCTTGGCAAGGTTTGCACATAACAGACTAGCTAACCGAAGGATAAAGCCGAGGGGATGCTTCTGAATTGCTAAACATAATTTATGTACGCAAAAGCTATTATATGCAAAGTAGAGACATCGCCGAGCTCTAATGAACTCAGTGTGTACGTGTATATAGAGCTTTAATCAACATTAATCAGGAGGAACAAGTTCGGTACGCGTAAGCAACATTCCACAATTACTCATATATCTGTACCTTGAGGACTTGCTGAAATGATTATAAGAATTTGTTATGAGTGAAATAGATGCTTGATTGACTCCATCAGGCATCATTTGTCTCCGCCATGCGAGATTGCAGAGCGGAATTTTGAAGGAACGTGTTCCTAAATTCATTTATTGGAAGTAACAATTAGTTATATGAATGATTTAATATTTCGGTATTATATATCTCAACTTCGAGAGAGTTATTCTTACGATCCTCTAATTCATAAACCTCATCCCTATAATGGTTTTCTGGAAGGTTTGCAAATTTTTCCTCTAGAGGTGTTTTTTCATTCGAGGAAATTCGTTTTCTCCTAAAATTAATTTTGGGCTGAAGAAAGAGCAAGAAGTCCAAAAGAGTAAAATCTAGATGATGCAGAATTTGTAATTCAATTTACTGATTTTTGCAATGACATTTTGAGCTGTCTGGTTAAGGCATGTACTGATGGAAAATGATTTTTATCTCTCAATCGGCTTTTATTTCACGGATATTTGCATTTGTTTAGAAGGTTACAACACTATTGCGAGCTTATGATTTCACCTGTTCAGAGGTTATTCGAAAATATAATTTCGTTTGCATCCCCAAAAAACAGTCGCTTACGCCTTTTGGGCCAATTTCTGTGCACGCACTCGTTTCGGAACTGAAAACCCGAGTTTACACCATTCCTTTGCAACTTGTTTCTATAGAGAATCATAGTGAATGATTCAAGTTGATCCATAAAAAATTAAACTACGCAGAGAGTCCTCTTCTTCGTTTTGAAAACGCTCCAAATATTGCTGACCAAGTCGCATTCAAACTTGTTTTTTGTTGCATTGTTAATGTTAACAAACGAGACACCGATTGTACAAACAACTTCTTAAATCCTAAAACTTATCCTTAACTATACCTCACAATGCCTAACGAGCTGTTCTGACCTACTAAGTTTCTCATCATAATCAGTATTTGTGCAGATTCACGTGGATCGCGTTTAATGCATATACCATCACTTTGCAGAAAACAGTTCACATACAAGCTAATGTTTCTGAAAAGGCTGAAGAATTCCTCAACGCATTTTCCATTTCGGTATGAGTATTCAGTGCCATCAAACGTTTTTTCTTTAAGATTTTTATGAACGCACGTTCTTTTCATTGTTGAAAATTCACAGATTTATCAACTTCGAATGGATTTACATTAGGAATTGACTGGCAGATAATACTAATGTTTTGAATGTGAGAACATCAGAATGGCGTCACAATTTTAGTTTTATTAATGACAAATGAAGGGCGCTCAGTCTCTTTTGTTCTATTTGCCACAACAACAGAAAATATTTCTTCCTTTGTATGTTATATCTACTTCTCTCCCATTTTCTCTACCGATTTTCTTTCACTTATATAGATTTTCGAATCGCCACTTGTGTATTGATCTGTAGAAGTTATCCTTTCAAATACATACACCACAAAAATTGCCGCATCACCTGGTATTATGAATTCCACAATCGATTAAGCAATTCGATCTCAGTTTCTTTGTCGACATATGTTTTTGGACATATGAGGTAAAAAAAATCTCATCTATGTAGAAACATTTGTTTCTATATGATCTAGAAGACGTCTGAAACAAGAATGAGTTTATTTGACTATCAGCATTCATTCAATTTCTCGTCAGTTTTCACGCTAAATTAATGCAAGTTTTCTGTGTTTCTTGTTTATTTTCGAATCTTTGAATTTATTGTAATGGCTGCTGAGCGTCCTGGACGCTATTTGAGTGATTATGAAGTGGTAAAAATTGTAACACTTCTAGAGGAGGGTCGAAGCCAACGTTACCTGGCTAATTTGTTGAATGTTAACCGAAGCACTATTTCAAGAGCAATTAATTGGTACCACGAAACAAGGGAATATGGAAGAAGGGCCGGACAGGAAGAAATCGGATAACAACACGAGTTGATGATCGTTGGCTTCATTTAACTGCACTAGGAGTTCGACACTGTACAGCTAGAATGCTAAAAAATGAACTTACACTTTCCAGAAATGTGCACATTTCATTGCAAATAGGCTCAGAGAAGACAATATCAGACCAAGGGTGGCTTCTTCCGGCCTGCGTCTCACCTGAGAGCAACGAGTTGTAAGACTTCAGTTTGCGAGGGAACATGCTAATTGGGGTATACCAGAATGGTCGAATGTTCTCTTTTTCGACGAGTCCAGGTTCTGTCTAATATCAAATGATAGACGCATGCCTGTATATAGACGACCTGGGGAACGGTTTCAGCAATGCAATATTCGGCTAACCGAAAACTTCGGAGGGGAGGCATAACTTTCCATGGTTGAACTGAGTTAGTCCCAGTGAATAATGAAAGAATGACAGCGGTCAGATATATCGTAGATATCCTTGAACCCCATGTTGTACCCTTTGGCCCATTGATTGGCGAAAACTTCATTTGTAAGCATGATAATGCTCGGCCTCATGTAGCTAGAGTAGTTACAGAATTTCTGCAAAATCCGAAATTGATATTTTAATATGGCCAGGCACAATTCCCGACTAGAATAACATAGAACATGTTTGGGACAACATGGGGTAGCAAATTCAGCAACGTAGGATGCCTTGTAGAACACTCCAACAATTAGAAAAATCTGCTTCCTGAAATTAGGAACTCAGTGATTCAAGAGTACATACAAAATTTGTTTGAGGGGCTTCCGAGACGTATACTGGCGGTAATTAGGGCCCGGGGAGGAAACACTCGATTTTGAAAATGATCACTAACCATTCGATGCTAGTTTCTTGGTTTCTTTGCGAATGTTTGAAGATGGAAGAATTTTTATAGTTTTGACTAACTCGAAAATTGTTGATATTTTCCATCATAAACTCATCTCATTTGAATGATATTTCACATTTCTGAAAGTAACCAAGTGACTCTTGAATGACCAATCTAAAAGTTTATATAACATTGTCGTACAAGTAAGGTGATGTGACAATTTTTGTGGGGAGTGTACTATTAGCGTCACTATCAGCGAAGAAACCTGTTAGTGGATAACATCACGCTCAATACTTTTGTTTAGATGTTCTAGAAATCCTTCGTAAGGAAGTGTAGTGTATGTTGATGATATATATTCTCGAATAAGACTATTTCCATATATATTCCGAGCAATAATTTAATCAATAAATTATTATATACAAACAACAGGTCCATCTTCTTCCTGAAATATGCCTGAAAACACCGTTGCATTCATTAATGTGAAAATCTGTAAGTATGTTTCGATAACTTTTTGCTGCATCATACATTTGTTCATTCCAACATTTTAAATTTGAAATCTGCTATAGCTGATCTCTTGGAGCTCTTTTCAAAGGTGATGCTGCGTGGTGATCACAATATCTTTCAAATTATTCTTCAAAAATGAAAAAAACAAATTATGTTCATTTAGTGTACAATATAGTAATCGTTTGATGGAATTAGCAAAATGAAAACTTTTTACAGAATGGCATCTCCTCAAAAAAAAAAATTAATTTTCCAGAGAAATTTTGTCATCGAATTGATAATACGAAAATTGATATTGAATAGTAAGAAAACCTTTCATTATTCATGAGAAAATTACCTTACACGCACATGTGAAACTTTAAAACTTTTCGGCTCAACCGTTCCCGAAAACTCTTGTTCAAGTAAACATAGTTTTCAGAAAAACCGCGTTTGAAAAGCAACAAAGAGTAATCACGTTTTCACAATTATACTGGTAACTTCGAAAATAAGTGCTAGATTCAATTGTTATATTTATTATTGAATTAAATTCAGACGTTAGAAATTATTAAATATAAATAGTTCATTACATTGACTTTACAGAAGAGCTTTAATATGATAAACTACGCCTTTTGAAAAAATAAATGGGAGCTGTTTCCAATCAGTTTTTCATCAACAGAAAGAAAATAGAAAATTACATAACTGAAAAAATTGAAAATTCGATGGAATTTTTTCCATTTGAAGAATGCACTCGGTATAACGGTAGATAAGCTATCTATCGAGCAATATATACATCTTCGAGATTCAAGACTGACTCAAATAACTAATAACCGGCTCGGTGGCGTCGAGGTTAGATCGCAGTCGGAGTGATTTTTCTTATTCTGGGTATCGCTTGAACGTCTAATCTTTCGGAGGAGATGAAAAGCCATCGGTCCTGTCTAACAGAGATGTGTTGGACTTCCCGGGTTAGAGAGGTGACAGAATTCCCTGGCGTGTCATTAGCCGACAGGCAGGAATAAAGCACGTTAAAGAAGGATCAAAGAAAAAAGTGTTCTGTTTATTTTTCAACGTTTTATTAGGGAATAAGTTTCATGTGACGAAAGAATTCACTCTACAATCAGCGAAAATAATTGATCGGCCTCAGAATTTTCAAAATTACACCGATATATATTTTGCAGTTTGAACACGCGTAGTACTCATTTTACAATACTATAGGAAAAACACTCTCCTGGAAAACTAAAAACTAAATTCATATTTCAATAACTTATGATTTTGTTGATGGGTTTATTATATAAAAATTCATTTCAATATAAATAAAATGAAACACTTTAGTGTTATCTCTACTACACTTACATTTGATACACACGACCGGCTTCGAGTGTCTTGAACTAGCTGTTATGAGATAGAATGTGCTAAACTATATCTATTTTCAACGTTTAGTAGCGGGGAGAAATTCAATTCTAGTGGACTATTGAGAGTGGTCAATTTTGAGTCTTCACAAAAAACATTCATTGTCATCGCTTTTTTGCATTTGTGGAGAATTTTTAAATAATCTAATGTAATTATGTAATTTGTAGTTTTAATATATTTAAAATGATTTGTTATCAGAGCAGAGATGTTTTTCGATTCAAAACTTCGACCTGTTTGTCCTACGCAATCTATTGGACATTCATTGAGTTCAATTCTATATTTTCTGAATTGTTTGAATTTATTTGTTAATTGCAAGGCCTTGAATAGTAATTTGCATATTTTGAGACCACTGGAGTAGGAGGTTGTAAAATTAAATTTATAAAGATAATTGCTGATGATATTTGAGAGGATGCAAATATAAGTTGAACATGCGTATCTATTTGTTCTTTGCGTTTAATAATACTGTTTGTGTGGTAGATTGGAATATTATTACTAAATATTATATCCTCAATAATATTGATTTCCATATTGAGGTCAGTTATAGATGAAAAAGGCAGTATGACTCATTGAATTATAAGCGGCTAATTCATGTGCAATGTGGTTTAAAGAATAGGATTGTTGGGTCTGAAAATGTTTCTTTTCTGTATATGTTTTAAGTAAGATTGTCATGGAGATTAGTTATGGTTATGTCAAAGCTATTTATTGAATTCTTGCGTTAAATTTCAGCAGTGAAGGTTATTTTTTAATGTTTTTCATTCAGAGAATGTAAAAATTGATCTATTTATCTGATTGAGTTCTTAAAACCTAGCAGAATATCATCAAGGTATCTGTATCGAGTCAAAGATGTGTCCCAACTTGCTACTAGCTACTGATTGTAGATTTCTCAAGTTTGTTCATAAAAATATCTGCTAATAAGGAGCTGAGTAGGGATCGCATGGAGAGCCTTGAGTTTCATTTGAATAACTTTGTTTCCAATTGAAAAAAAAAATTCTAATTTTGGAAAATAGGTCTATGAATCATTCATGTATAGGAGCGTTTGGGTACATATTGTTTATATCAAAATAGATAAATCTTGAATTAAAATTTTCGAGTGTAGACAGTTCATCCATCAGGTTCCACAATTTAAGATGGTGTATTGTGAGTGAAAGTTACATTACATTACATTGAAATGGATCGCTTGGTTTTGCAAGCCTTTCCGAACAGCGACTAAGTTGGTCTTTTGTTCATAACGCGTCTTTATTAATTAACCAGTAGATCTAGTTCCCTTACGAAATGAAGAATCTCCTTGGGAGCTTTGACGGGCAATTGGGATGCAACTGCAAAAAATATGTTCGGCAGTTTCATCGCCCTAGTTATACTTTCTGCATGTTGCCGTTTCCGATTTTCCCATTCTACTGAGACGGTCCAGTAAGGAGGCCTGTTGTAGTTCTCAGCTCGTCTCTAGAGAGGTCGAGAAGCTGTTTCGTCTTCTTTGGCGAATAGATAATGAATTTTTTCGCTTGCCTTTTGCCTGGAGTTTTCCTCCAGAATTTTTTCTTTGCTGGATTCTTCCCGTTCCAGTTACTGTCCTCTGTGCGGCTTGCTTAGATCGCAGAACGGTTCAGGTCCGATAGGTGGGATTCCAGCAGCGGATCTAACCAGTTTGTCACTGGCTTTATTTTGTTGTATGGTTTCATGGCCAGGCACCCACCACAGAACATTTTGTTCCCCTCAGCTAGTTGCTTCAAGGATTGACGGCATTCCCAGACGAGATGCTCTGATAACTCGAAAAGATTTTAGCTCTAATCACTGCATGACTGTCCGTTATAATGTAGATATGTGGACCTTTGAGTTTCCTTCGTAATCACTCTCAGCATCACAGATTTACAGCAGGTGTTTCTGCTTGCATGAGTGTGGGATTAGAGCCCAGAGGCACTGATGACGTTTACTTGGGTCCATATAAGCCTGCTTCTGTTCCATAAATCGTTTTCGTTCCGTCCGTGTACCTGATGGAGGAATTTTGGTCTAATTGATTTATTTTTCTCTTTACGATGGTGCGGTCTTCTATGGTCACTTTGAAGGGTGTATTAAAATCAAACTTAAGCGGCATTATATCCGATGGTTGTTCTTCTTCTTCTTCTTTCTGGAGCTATGTAACTCAGAATCCACAGGTGTCCCTTTAGATCACCAGGTGATAGTTTTTTGTGTCTTGGAGCTGTAAAGCCACCATAAGCCTCTTCTTTTCCACATGAAGAGGAGAAAGATTTAGGATTACCTCTAGGGCAGTAGTCGAGGTGCTTCTCCTAGTCCCTGTTATGCCCACGTAGTGAATGAAAATGGCTGGGTTCGATGAATCTGAAAATTTTTCAAACAAAACTGAGGACTTCACATGGTTTCCCTACTCAGCTCCTTATAATTAGATATTTTTATGAACAATCTCGGAGAATCTATAAAGAATGATAAGTTAGTACAAAAAAATATCATTTTTTTGTACAGATACGTTGATAATGTTCTTGCAGATTTTCAAATTTCAAAAAGTCAAGTTAACAAATTTTTTTATTTTCTGATTAAAATACATGATAACATCGCTCTACTGCTAAAATTGAACGCCACAATTCAATAAAGTTGCTCGACATAACCATCACAGAACCGCATAATAATCTCACCTTAATTATATGTGGATAAGAAACATTTCCAGACTCTACAATCCTAATAGATTAATCAAACCACTTTCTATTTGAATTTGCCACTTATAATTCAATGATTTATAATGACTATACCATTTTCCTGTCCATTACTTACCTTAATACGGAAATCAATATCATCAAGAAAATAACATCAAACAAGAATATTGTATGTATTCCAGTCTCCCACAGAAACGGTATTATTAAACGCAAAGAACAAAATCAAATTTCTCAAGTAATATTTTCTATTATAGAAACACCATAATGAAAATACGAATGTCCTACTTATATTGGCCCTTTCTTTAATGAAATCGTGAATCAGCTTTCCAAATTTAATGTTACAACCTCCGTCAGCATTCGTCCTAAAATTAGTGATTTACTATTAATTGCTAAACAAAAATCCAATAAATTCATACAGTCTGGAATATACAGAATTGGTAGATATAAATGCACATCATTTTACGTGGGACAAACAGGTCGAAGTTTATAAACTTGATTCAAAAACTTCTCCTCTCTAACAAATCATCGGTTTATGATATTAAATCTACAAAACACATTATTATCTCAAATAATTTGAGAATTCCTCACGAATACAATAAAAGGATGACAAAGAATGATAAGTTAGTGCAGAAAAATATAATTTTTTGTACAGATACGTTGATAATGTTCTTGCGGATTTTAAATTTCAAAAAGACAAGCTGATGAATGTTTTTTTTCTGATTAAAATACATGATAACATGGCTATACTGCTACAATTGAACGCCACAATTCAATAAAATTGCTCGACATAACCATCACAAAACTGCATAATAATCTCACTTGAATTATATGTAAATAAAAACATTTCCAGACTCAACAATCCAAATTGATTCATCAAACCACTTCGTATTAAAATTTGCCACTTATAATTCAATGATTTATAAGGACTTTACCATTTTCCTGTCCATTACTTACTTTAATACGGAAATCAATATCATGAAGAAAATAACATCAAACAAGAATATTGTATGTATTCGAGTCTCCCACAGAAACGGTATTATTAAACGCAAAGAACAAAATCAAATTTCTCAATTACTATATATTATTATAGAAAAACCATAATGCAAACACGCATGTCTTACTTATATTGGCCCTTTCTTTAATGACATCGTGAATTAGCTTTCCAAATTTAGTGTTACAACCTCCGTCAGCAGTCTGCCTAAAATTAGTAAATTACTAATTGTGATAAGATTTCAGGAGCTATGTAACTCTGAATCCCCAATTGTCCCTTTAGATCACCAGGTGATAGTTTTTTGTGTATTGGAGCTGTAATGCCGCCATCAGCCTCTTCTTTTTCTATATGAAGAGGAGGGAGATTTAGGATTACCTCCAGGGCAGTAGCCGAGGTGCTTCTCCTAGCCCCTGTTATGCCCACGCAGTGAATGAAAATGGCTGGGTTCGATGAATTTGAAAATTTTTCAAACTAAACTGAGGACTTCACATGGTTTCCCCACTCAGCTCCTTATAATTAGATATTTTTATGAACAATCTCGGAGAATCTATAAAGAATGATAAGTTAGTACAAAAATATATCATTTTTTTGCACAGATACGTTGATAATGTTCTTGCAGATTTTCAAATTTCAAAAAGTCAAGTTGATGTTTCTTTTTATTTTCTGATTAAAATACATGATAACATGGCTCTACTGCTACAATTGAACGCCACAATTCATTAAAATTGCTCGACATTACCATCACAGAACTGCATAATAATTTCACCTGAATTAAATGTGGATAAGAAACATTTCCAGACTCAATAATCCAAATAGATTATTCAAACCAATTCCTATTTGAATTTGCCACTTATAATTCAATGATTTATAATGACTTTACCATTTTCCTGTCCGTTACTTACTTTAATACGGAAATCAATATCATCAAGAAAATAACATCAACCAAGAATATTGTATGTATTCCAGTCTCCCACAGAAACGGTATTATTAAACGCAACGAACAAAATCAAATTTCTCAATTACTATATACTATTATAGAAAAACCATAATGAAAATACGCATGTCTTACTTATATTGGCCCTTTCTTTAATGACATCGTGAATTAGCTTTCCAAATTTAATTTTACAACCTCCGTCAGCATTCGTCTTGAAATAAGTGATTTACTGTTAATTGCTAAACAAAAATCCGATAAATTTATACAGTCTGGAATATACAGAATTGGTAGATATAAATGCACATCATTTTACGTTGGACAAACAGGTCGAAGTTTCGAAACATGATTCAAAAAATATCTCCTCTCTAACAAATCATCCGTTTATGATTTTAAATCTACAAAACACATTATTATCTCAAATAATTTGAGAATTCCCCACGAATGCAATAAGAGGATGACAAAGAATGATAAGTTAGTACAGAAAAATATAATTTTTTGGGATTTTCAAATTTCAAAACTACAAGTTGATAAATTTTTATTTTCTGATTAAAATACATGATAACATGGCTATACTGCTACAATTGAACGCCACAATTCAATAAAATTGCTCGACATAACCACCACAGAACTGCATAATAATGTCACTTGAATTATATGTAGATAAAAAACATTTCCAGACTCAACATTCCAAATAGATTCATCAAACCACTTCTTATTCAAATTTGCCACTTATAATTCAATTATTTATAAGGACTTTACCATTTTTTGCCCATTACTTACTTTAATACGGAAATCAATTTCATGAAGAAAATAACATCAAACAAGAATATTGTATGTATTCGCCAGTCTCCCACAGAAACGGTATTATTATACGCAAAGAACAAAATCAAATTTCCCAATTACTATATTATATTATAGAAAAACCATAATGAAAATACGGATGTCTTACTTATATTGGCCCGTTCTTTAATGACATCGTGAATTAGCTTTCCAAATTTAATGTTACAACCTCCGTCAGCAGTCGTCCTAAAATTAGTGATTTACTGTTAATTGCTAAACAAAACTCCAATAAATTTATACAGTCTGGAAAATACAGAATTGGTAGATATAAATGCACATCCTTTTACGTTGGACAAACAGGTCGAAGATTCGAAACATGATTCAAAAAACATCTCCTCTCTAACAAATCATCGGTTTATGATTTCAAATCTACAAAACACATTATTATCTCAAATAATTTGAGAATTCCCGACGCATGCAATAAGAGGATGACGAAGAATGATAAGTTAGTACAGTAAAATATAATCTTTTTGTACTGATACGTTGATAATGTTCTTGCGGATTTTCAAATTTCAAAAAGACAAGTTGATGAATGTTTTTTTTCTGATTAAAATACATGATAACATGGCTATACTGCTACAATTGAACGCCACAATTCAATAAAATTGCTCGACATAACCATCACAGAACTGCATAATAATCTCACCTGAATTATATGTAGATAAAAAACATTTCCAGACTCAACAATCCAAATAGATTCATCAAACCACTTCGTATTCAAATTTGCCACTTTTAATTCAATTATTCATAAGGACTTTACCATTTTCCTGCCCATTACTTACTTTAATACGGAGATCAATATCATCAAGAAAATAACATCAAACAAGAATATTGTATGTATTCCAGTCTCCCACAGAAACGGTATTATTAAACGCAAAGAACAAAATCAAATTTCTCAATTACTATATACTATTATAGAAAAACCATAATGCAAATACGCATGTCTTACTTATATTGGCCCTTTCTTTAATGACATCTTGAATTAGCTTTCCAAATTTAATGTTACAACCTCCGTCAGCAGTCGTCCTAAACTTAGTGAAAAACTGTTCATTGCTATACAAAAATCCAATAAATTTATACAGTCTGGAATATACAGAATTGGTAGATATAAATGTATTCAATAAAATTGCGCGACATAACCATCACAGAACTGCATAATAATCTCACCTGAATTATATGTAGATAAAAACATTTCCAGACTCAACAATCCAAATAGATTAATCAAACCACTTCCTATTTGAATTTGCCACTTAAAATTCAATTATTTATAAGGACTCTACCATTTTCCTGTCCATTACTTACTTTAATACGGAAATCAATATCATCAAGAAGATAACATCAAACAAGAAAATTGTATGTATTCCAGTCTCCCACAGAAACGGTATTATTAAACGCAAAGAACAAAATCAAATTTTTCAATTACTATATACTATTATAGAAAAACCATAATGAAAATACGGATGTCTTACTTATATTGGCCCTTCCTTTAATGACATCGTGAATTAGCTTTCCAAATTCAATAATACAACCTCCGTCAGCATTCGTCCTAAAACTAATGAATTACTACTGTTTAGTGCTAAACAAAAATCCAATGAATTTATACAGCCTAGAATATACAGAATTGGTAGATATAAATGCACATCATTTTACGTTGGACAAACGGGTCGAAGTTTCGAATCATGATTCAAAAAACATCTCCTCTCTAACAAATCATCGGTTTATGATATTTAATCTACAAAACTTATTATTATCTCAAATAATTTGAAAATTGTCCACGAATGCAATGGGAGGATGACAATGAATCTGTTGGAAAGTTTGGAGTTCAACAAACTGTATAAAAATTCAAAATTCATTATTCTCAATAGTCCACTACAGTTAGTCCCACTACTTGTTATTTAAACGACCTATAGTTTGCACATTCTGTCTCATAACAGTTAGTTCTAGACACTGAAAAGGACGTAAATGTCGAAAATTTTCGTACGTTGCAATAACAAACATAGCGAAAATCAGACAAAGGTATATCATTTTATTTATATTTATATTTTCGAATAACAACTGAAACTGAAAGCTTTGAAACATTTTTGTTCGTTGTTATTCTCATTATTGCATAATAGTATAAAAATTATTAAAAGGATGATATGATCAATAATAAAAAACAAGTACTGTGTTTTAAGGAATTTTACTTAATAATTGCGATTCGTAACGCGTTTCACTACACCGTAGCTTCTTCTTAAAAGCCTCCCAAATTCAGATGATATGATCTTCCAACAAATTACTTATAAATGACAATATACTCCAGAACTCATCCATTTTTCTGAATAAATGAAGGGAACATGCGACGAACTCCTTTAAACGAATTAACCTCGGGAAGTTAAAAGTCTGAAATTATTTCTTGAACAAAGGTTATTAATAATTATACTGGAGCACGGTAGTTCGCAATCAATTCCAAACATCAAAGCAAGTTATGAAAGGGTTTTTTCAGCTGGCACGTTTGGATTAAAACCGGAAGCCCAGTCATGCGACGAGCAACGAAAAATGGCGAAATAATGTACCTTTATTAACTCTATTGTTTCCACTGGGCGATTAGTTTTTTGAATGGAACTTTTCCGGATTCGCGCTTTTGTATGTCTTAATTCTATCATTCTCATAGGGAATAAATGACCTTCGCTGAAAATGTAATTTAGGAATCGACGAATATTTCGATTCGAAAATTTGTGTTTTACAGGCAAGAATAGTTCGAAGGATAAATTATTGAAAAATTTTCTAGAACAGTTAGATTTTTCTACAAATGTTTTACTTTCAAAATACATTTTTCTATTTCACTACATTGGTCTGTTATGCGTCAGAACTCCAGAAACATTTGAACTTAATGCAGACGTATTTATTTGTCAAATGTTGATAATAAAGAAAAAGGTAATGAAAATACACAATCACTTTCAACTAAACATTTTTGTAATTGATGTTGAAACATATAAAGGAGAGTGACCAATATGATCATTAATTAATTAAACATACGAATGTATATTATGTCCCTTCATGATAGCGCCAAACAAGGCAATGATCGCCAACCCGTTGAACGCAAGCTATCAGTAGCGCGCAAATGTAACTGCTGTAGATGACATCATAATATTTATGAATCTATTTCCATGAATTTCGGAAGTTCTCATGAAAAAAATCATGCTAAGTTAGCTGGAATTTTACCATAGCGCCAGTAATTGATCTGGATTGATTTGAAATAGAAAAATACGCATGGGTATGTGACGAAGCGCTCAGTTCAATATTGAATGGCTTAATCAACGTCCTGCCAAAGGGTTATTAAAGAGTTGAGAACAATGAAAATATAAAAGCAAGCTAGTGGAGTGTCAGAATTTCCATTCGGAACGGACGAAGTGTCTTTTTTTTTTACAAGCTAAAGGTAAATTAGTATGTTCCTTATGTATTCCTTATATTGTAGTCGCTTAAATGGAAGACATTGAGAGGTGCCACAAAATTGCACATTAGAATTCTGAAGAATCATGTCCTTTTCATTCTACCATCAGAAAAAGAAAATTCGAACAATTAAGGAGCCAGTCAAGCGGAGAAAAATCAATAATTTTAAAACCGTACACAAAAATACAGTAGCAAATGAAGCAGTATATCGAGTGTTCCAGATAATTAAAAAAAGGGGAACCTTATGAAGATGAGGGAAATGATGAAACAGGCGTTTTGACAAATTGCAGGCTCATTATCTGACAACTATTCAAATAAAAACGAATTAGTTTCAGCTATAACGTCTAAACAACTTTCGGATGATAGAGTAATGGATATTAATATTTTTTTATCATTAGGAACTGACTCAAATACCTGTTTGTTTTCACTCCAAGTGGATGAATCGTCATATGTGGTTAACACTTCCTAGATGGTCGTGTTATCAGGATGGTTTTCAGTGATTTCACATATAAAAAAAATGTTCAAGCTGATTTCACAAATGGCCAGAAATTGTTCTTTCATTTCAAAAAATTTCATATCTTTTGAGGAAATTCTAATGACAAAACTTGTAGCCATAAAGACCGATATCGCTGCAGCTATAAAATAATGCGGTGAAAGTCTGTGGCGTTCTTTGTAGAAATGGAAATTTGCCATAATATCTTGGTTACTATTGTAACCGTTGTAATTGTTATTCATCAGGAAGTATTTTGCAGAAACCTCCTAAAACGAAACATCATAGAATTCGTAGTAAAACCCGAGAATAATACTAGTTGTAAATAAAAATTTCGTGCTTTATTTCCCGTGACCAAAAAATATTGCATATTGTTGAATAAAGAAGCAAATATGTAATAATCATTTGAGACAATTCAATTTGGGAACACCGCTATCGAAGTAGAATAATTCCTCCACACAATATAACACACTATTTAGAAAATATTCCCTTACCATAAGCTTAACACTTTCACAGGCCTTGCTATCATCAGGCAGTTTATTGAAAATGTTTATGCTTAGAATTTTTGGACCACGCTAATTTTGCGACAGTATAGACAGATTTGCACTTGATCGTGTATCGTAGGAGATTACGTCACTACATAATGCACTTGACCGTCAGACAGCGGGCTAACATGTACAGTTAAGCCAACGTTAAAAAGGAATCCTTCAAATATAGTCGGCAGGATGTATTTCTCGACAGACCATATATGGACCTCATCGTTTCGTTTTGCATCTCAAAAATTCTGACAGAAACAGCTCTGTTGCTTCAGCACACTATACCATAGTTCATTACACGTTGGATGCTCGAGTAACAAAAGGCTCTCAGAAAATAGGGTTCCGCAATTGCTTTCAGTTCACCGCAGGACTAATTGCTTTTGTGCCAATTTAATGCATACATAAAAGATTTGAGCTCTCTATGATTGGTAATTGTCAATCCTTACCAAGGATTTCGGAGGAGCGGACGCTACCCATAGATATAGAAACCAGTAGCGTAGATAAGGAGAATTCTCCCACAGGCAGAAATACCACCAAGTTGAGCCATTATGCTTACACAACTCATACACACAAGAGAAGCAATTTACTTTATCTGTGCATTCAAGTACTGTAAAAGCCGATTTATCATTTGCGTAACGTAGAGTTCCCGAGCTACGCTCCTCCGAGTAATCAACCAGGTCAATAATGAATAAAACAATTAACATCAGCCTAAGGTACTACCCTGCGAAACAACACTACCAAGTTCAATTTCCTCAGATTTCTATTCCTCCCACCGGACATAATTTTGACGATCTGAGAACTATACAGAAAATAGGCTCTCTCACTTCTGAGTTATCTTTTATGCTTAGTAGCTTTTTCTAAATGTGAGTGCCAAAGGCATGGTCCAAATCATAATACATACCAAACCATGATCTTTCTCTCCCAAAGTGGTTGAAAGTCTTATTATACAAGTATAGTATTGCATCCTGAGTGGTCTTACTAGAGTGAAATCCAACTTGCGAAGCGAAGAAAACAGGCAGAACCCATGCGAGAACGAGGCTAACCTGTTTTCATATAATTTCTATGATATTTTTGAACCGATGGAAAGAGGAGCAGCAGGTTTATATTTCTTCACGGGTCTGATATCTCATTTTCTTGAATACTGGAACAATAAAAGCGACTTTTAATTCCGAAGAAAGTAGTCGCCCTGAAAAATGCATACACTAAATCAGACATCAGATATATAACAGGCAACATCTCTCACACAAAGAAAGGAATCTCATTAGATCCAACAGATTACTTATTAGGTATAGTGGTGAAACGTATAAAGAATATCAACAAGAAGCAAAATCACCAGCCCTCATGTTTGGCTTATCATTGAATACAGCTCCTATTTAATTACCCGAGTAAGTAAATCCACAGCAGCACTAAACTAGCTTCGGAATTCTACGAGACCTCTTATTTGTATTCGATCTTATTACCTGCCACACTGCTTTAGATTCATTATCAGAGTTCATAACAAGACTGCTGTAAAACTTTGGATAGATTTAATTATTTTTGTTATAAACTCGATTTTTGAGGAACATTTAAAAAATTGTAGCTCGTAGATCTTTTCTACTATAGACACAATTTTTGCTTGGGTGGATAGAAGAAGGATCAAAAAATTTTTTAAGCAATCTGAACATGTCAAATGTTCATTGCGTTGTTTTGTATGATTTTTTCAATTTGGCCATTTTCAAACAGCAATAACTCAATTTTTCAAATTGCAGGTGCCAATTTTTATATCGCCATCAGATGAAGCTTCAAATTTCAGATGGAATTGTATAAGCATGTACTATACCCACTTCTTATAGTTCCGAAATAATTTGGGAATATATAGAATTTTGATGAATTTGCAAGAACTAACAGAGAATGCTTTGAAATATCTGAATTAAGTAACTGAACTGGCTACGCTAACCTGACAGGTGCCTTAAATTAATGTACTTGTCACTTCGTTCATTCGAATTTGATATTTCGACAAGAATTGTCGTTATTTTAGATCGAAAATATCCAAAATATACAACACATTTGGAATAAAACCACTGGTTTTTCAAACGAAAATATATTTAATCCTTTTTTAATTCATTTTAGAATGTCAAAAACTAGTGGGTAGAAATTGCAGGCAATTCAATAACCAATTTCCAAATTTGCCGTCTATGAGTAAAATAAAATTTTGAAGCATTAGAAGCACTTTTCTACAATTCGGATGAATAAAAATTGTAGGAACTAAGCGAAAACCAATAATCGAAGATAATAACATTAATACGAATAAATGATAGCAAACATCATAGGAGAAAACTAATTTACGATCTGAATATATGAAATATGTTCAATATGGGCCTCATTTTGCTCGATACACTTGACACCTCGTATATGAACATGATGAGTTGCCCTCCTAGTTTCCTCAGGATCAATATTACGAAAAGCATTATGAATGCGCTCTAGTAACTCTTCTTTACTTCTTACAGGAATAAGATGCACCTCGCTCTTGATTTAGCCCCATTAATAAAAATCAAGCGGCGTCACGTCCGGAGAACGCGGGGCCATAAATTTGGTCCTTGGTAACCCCACCATCTATCCTCGAACATTTCTGTTAGCTGCCGATCTACAGCTCGTGTTTTATGTGCTCGTGCACCATCAATTTGGTAATAGCAATCCCTCAGAATGTTAAGGGGTAATCCATCTAGAAAATTTGCTAATGTTCCTCTCAAAATTTTCAGGTATCTTTGTCCATTAAGATTTTCCTCATAAATGTGATAAGCCAACAAATCATTCATTAAAATTGCAAAAACGTTCACGCTGAATTTATTATAGTTCTCCTGTTGGTTATTCCACTTTCATTGAACTTGGCTTCATCAGACCATATAATTCTTTGCAGACTTGTCTCATCTTCTTGAAGCCGAATTAATGAATTCTCACAGAAATTTAGTTGCTTGGGAAGGTCAGCTGGTTTCAATTTTTGTAGTGTGATAAGAGAATACGGGTGCATGTTATGTTTCTTAAGGATCCTTTGAATGGAAGTATAACTCAGTCCAATATCTATTGATGCAGACTTAATGGACGCATGTGGATTGGCAAGAAAATTAATTTGATTGTCGTCGTCTTCGGGAATTGGTTTTCTTCTAGTTGCTATGTATTTTGTTCCCCCAAATTACAGAAAATTGCTTCTAATCCTTCGAAATTTCGTTTTAGTCTTAGGCGCCAAATTTGGAAATTGGTTATTGAATTGCCTGCAAGTTCAATCCACCACTTTTTGACATTCGCCATGATTCAAAAAGAGATTAAACATACCTCATTTGAATTAATTCTCACTTCAAATTACCAACAATTCTTGTTGAAATATCAAATTCGAATGAACGAAGTGACAAGAACATTAAATTTAGGCACCAATCAGGTAAGCGTAGCCAGTTCAGCTACTTGATTCGAATATTTCAAAGGATTGTCTATTATTTCTTGCAAAATCATCAAAATTCAATATATTCCCAAATTATTTCGGAACTATAAGAGATGGGTATAGTACATGCTGACACAATTCCATCTGAAATTTGACGCTTGATCTGATGGCGATATAAAAATTGGCAGGTGCCATTTGAAAATATTGAGTTATTGCTGTTTGAAAAAGGCCAAATTGAAAAAATCATACAAAACATCGCAATAATAATTTGACATGTGTGAACTGCTTAAAAAATTCCTTGATCCTTCTTCTATTCAACCAAGCAAAAATTGTGTCTGTAGTGCAAAAGATCTACGAGCTACAATTTTTGAAAATGTTCCTCAAAAATCGAGTTTATAACAAAAAGAATTAAATCTATCTAAAGTTTTGACAGATAAGTGCCTTGCTCACATGTCGGTTCTAGATGTATAATAAAAATGGTAGATTGCCATTTGAAATAATAAAAAGATGACACACTTCCGGTATAACCGGAAATGGTATCACTTCGAAAATATTTCACTTCAATTGAAAATCGCTAGTTATGGCCGCATATAAAATTTCAGCTTGATATTGTAATTGGAACTCAAAAAGTTTTTAACGGACGGTCCCGGTGGATATCCCTGTATATGAATAGGTCGTTAGTTGGATTTCGAAAAATCAGATATTGAGACTGTTTTCAATAACTATAGAAATGCAGTTTTTATTCGATTACATCGAAAATTTGGGATTTGAATATATATCAGTCGGGTCGTTCATTATGTGAAAATTGATTTAATTATTCACAGAGCATTTTTGCTACCTCAACTCAATTGAATTCATCTCTATAGCATATTTTGGACAGATAAATGTCTCAAAATACCTCTCCAAATTAAAAACTATAATTGTATTCAGACTTCAAAATGAATCAATAAAAACCATAATAAGTTGTACATCTATATCAGGGTATGTCAAGTCTTTTCTTCAAAATTAGATGAACAAACCACAAAACTTCATTCCTTGATATGAACTACATCCAAGATGGCTACTCGTCCTAGTAGCGATAAATTAAAAATTCCAAGCATTGGCACAAAGGGTGAAAAATCATTGCCTAGAATCAGTGGAAAATTTTAAATAGTTAATACTCCTAATTTATGTCTTTTTTTCATCCAATTACGACCTATTCATAAATATTTCACGTCAATTTAGTACTTTCATACTGTCCGACAACGAACGAGAGGTCGAAACCACGGTTACTGATTTATCAATTAAATTCATTTGCTGAGAGTATAAATAAAGTGAAAATTGAATTTTTGTTTTAATCATGGTTAACTATCGGATACCAACGGCTACATCGATAGCGCGATAGTACTACTGTAAAGTAGGATTGTCTTATAGAGAGTGTTCTTTTCAGTCATAAACTAGTATAATTCATTTTTCCATTTTATGGACATCCTTCATCATATCATGTATAAGTATGATTTATGATATTATAATGTATCGCTCTTCAAGAACGTTTTTAACCCTCCGAAATATGTAGGAGTGAAATCATTATCAAGAATTATTACCTACGGTGGCAAAATTCTGAAATGTAGTCGTGACTGCGAAAAATATAATTCCATCGAAAGTAAGAAATATCGTTCTAGTGAAAACTTAAACTGTTTCTGCCATATCGAAATATTTTCAATTCATGCAAATCTTGATATCGAAGTAGAGCCACACGTTCCAACCTTTTCGAATATATGAACTGAAGGCAGTAAGATCTTTCTGTGATATATTATTCCTTTTCCTTCTCAATAGATTTCCTCCACGGGGCTTTAGATTCGAAAAAATGAGAATATATGGGAGAAGTAATCATCACATCTTTTAGTCAGGTCTCGTATTCGTCAGGTATTGATTGGAATAACCGTCCTATGAAAACTCTGATATTTCCAAATCGTAGCAGTATCTATGGACATATTTAAATGGGTATGCCCTAATATGAATTTTCTTTGCTCTGTATTGCCTTAGGTTTCACCTATATTGCTTATTTAGTGCCCCACTTTGCAAAAGAAATGACACCCTTTGAAGCAATGTTTGGAACATAAATCTACATTCGCGAAAACATAAAAAATATTTTAGTATAAATATACAGGGTAGGGCGCAGCTGACTCCCTGGTTTCGAAGGGTTGGTAAAAACACTGTACGAGATAATTACAAAAAAAATTCATTTCGACAGAACGATTATATTATGTAGTTTTTGTCAGTTCTAAAGAATATATCGTCCAAATGATGGCCCAGGCCGGCAACACACATGTTGAGCCGTTCATTGAAATTCCACATGACTTTTACAAGAGTGACAGGGGTTATCTGCTCAATTTCTTTTTTCAATGGCGGTTTTTAGCTCATCAACGAATGGTCCTTGGACGATGTTTGAAAATCTCACCATTGAGATAGCCCCTCAGAAAAAAGTTATAGGGGCTCAAATCAGGGAAGCGTGGGGCACTGAACTGTTTCCCTCAAGGAGACAACCAGCCAAGGGAACATCTCCTCAAGAATTGATCGTAGTCGATGGGCTGTATGCGCAATGGCACCATTTTGCTGGAACCAGAAGCTCAGTTGGTCGTAGGTTTCGCCCAATTCCTGGATTTTTGGGCGCGAAAAAATCTCAATCATACCAAAGTAGCGATCAGAGTTCACGGTAACTGTGAAGCCACCCTCATCAAAAAAGTAAGGCCCAATGATACCTACTTTCGATACTGCACATCAAACCGTGACTTTTAGGCTGTGGAGGGATCTTTGGTGAAGCTCTCGGGGGTTTTTTCGTGCCCAGTAGCAAAAATTTTGCTCATTTACGCACCCTGAAAGATGAATAGGAGCTTTGTCGCTCGTCCATAAGATCCCAGTGGGAGGCACATGTCGAAGGATTGCCTGACAACAGTCCACACGCCTTCCTCAATCCGTCGGGAATAATTGTGCATCCATGATCTTGTATTGGTGTAACGCGAGATCAGGATGTCACACTGTTCGAGCCGAAATATGAAGAGCAGAAGCAAGTTTACTTGCCTAACGCGATGGACACTGCTCAATCGACGCTCTCACTCTTTCAGAAGTTCTGGCGGTGACAAGCGGGCCGATTCTCTTTACATTTAATGTAGATCCTGTTGCTCGAAACTTTAGCATCCACGTCAAGATTGTTTTCTGGTCAGGAACATTCTGAGAAGAGTTGAAACTATACTTCGTGCGGAAAGCACGCTGCATCGCGATAACAAATACACTTGTTGTGATAAAGGTCCCAACAACGAACGCGCGCTACTCACTCGACCAAGACATGTCTAAAAATGCAAAGTGAACGATCTGTCCATCTAAACGAAACTAGCTCCATCCCTCTATCACCTCCCGTTCCTGTGCAGTGATTTTTTGAAGAGTGGGAGTTAGTCACGCCCCATTCTGTATGAAGTCAGATTATTTTCATTTCAACATGATCAAAAGAGATGAACCATTGAAAAACAATTTGTTTGATTATTTTTCACTAGACTGGAAGCAAGGTTCGACCTAATACGGATTGAAATCTATTGCTGGTAGTTCGTACGCCAAGTCATTTACTGACTATATCTGAAACAACTCTGAATACGTTGACATAGTCATAAATGGCTGAGAAAGCAATCACGTAGAGATATCGTTTATTTAATCAGCTGAGTTTTAGCAGAAGTACTATATACTTGTGGAGAGACATATATTCACTTTAAACAATATACAAGGTATTCCAATGGAAATTCGACCTTCCCCCTAACTCAGCGTTAGCACAAAAAGCTAAAATGGGTCTATTTTCCTTTAAGGGGAACCATTTGTCATGCTAACTTTGAACATGTTACATCAATCAATTCAGAGAAACGAATGAGTCTATAATATGTTGAATTTCAGCTAGTTCTGCGAGTAGAGCAATTGAGGTGGAAGTTACTGAAGAAACTACTCATTAAAATCCCCTCCCACCTTCATGCAACGGTTTAACGTTTCTTAAATCCTCGTCTTACGATCTCATACATTGGGTGTCGAAAGTAGGTATTCTGTTACAATTTTCCTCCGTAGCTCCTCCAAAATTTCATGCAGCGTAAATTTTCAATTTCAAATGACCCCGTAAAAATGGAAAGGATTCAAGTCCACCCAATAAGTCCCCTCCAATCGATTCAATTTCGTGAAAACACATTATCCAGATATTCTCGCACTCGGATATCACAATGCGGGAGAGCGTCATCTTGCTGGAGATACAATTTGATCTTTCGAGAGAGTAGAATATCTCGATAATTATGAGGTAATTCAGTTCTTCTTGTTATTGTAAATAACTGTCCCCATTGAGATTACCCTTCATAATGAACGGTCAAATAGGATGGTTCCCGTATAACCCTGCCCTAACATATAATTTTGTGGAGCTTTTGTGTATATTTTTCGTGTACACGTGAGAGTTCTGACTGTCACACTATGGGTACTTTTGTCGATACACCTCTCCATTGGGCATCATAGTTTTTTCATCAGAGAAACAGATATTTTGAAAAGACTTGAGATTATAATTCATATTTTAACTAAAATTTTCGCAGACGTTCCAAGTCATCTTCATTCAGATGGTGCAATCTCATTTCATAGGGATGAAATTTGTGATGCCTCACTATTCTGTAGACAGCTATACTTGCTACGCCAGTTTGATGGAATGATTTCCTGATGGGATGATTTCCTAATGGAGTGAGTGTTGTCCGTTTGTAGACGACCAAACACCGCAATCGCAATTGCTTTACTTCCCACAGGAGGTGCTACCTCATACTCTTGGGTCGCTACTAAACAAGCTGACTGAAGTTTTCGTATCGGAGATTTGACATATTGATGGCTCACTTTTTTCCTCTAGATGTTTCATGTTCATTATTCCCAATGTTTCTTTTGTGCAGCTGTTATACGTACAGTGTTGCAATTTTTATTAAAACAACAGACTTATCATCGTATAATGAGAATGATGACAATATCGCTACATAAAATATTGTAGAACATGTTTTAAGAAACAGATAAACTGATTCAATGATTTTCGTAAGTTTTTAATAACAAGTGTATCTTGGTCGAATTGAATTCTTCATGTATCATCTGGTAGCAGTTTCTTGTTCCAGTAATAATCGAAATTGAAGAATATTGTGGAATGAATCAGAATCAATCGAACCGACGTACTTAGTTCCTTAATGGAATGAATACCTCAATTGAAATACCCTGAATAGACCGCTAACACAAAGTATTTACCAAATTCGTTCAGATCATCACGAGGTTTTTCCAATGAGGTGCCACATGATACTTACTGCGATTGAAAATCTCAAGTTGGGGAATGCTAAGTACAGGAAGTTGATGTCGTCACTTCCAAATCAACATACTTAAACACTTATTGAAATATATCAATATCTACTACTATTTATTCAAAATGACTTATTTAATTTTAAAGTAATAATTTAGAATGTATAGTGTAAAATTGTCTTAAATTATATTACAGTAATGGCTACGGCAGTTAGATCATACATGGCACTGGGATCTTTCGGGTAAATTGCATATTTCCCCATGATCTAAAATGATATGCTATTTCTTTGTTCTATTTGTTAGGATTCGAGAACAATTTCACAGTTTCCTGACAAATGATATGCTTGTGATATACGCCAAGTATGTGATCCGTCATCGTCCCGCAAGTGATCATGAGGTCCTTCTTATTCCAATCGAAGACTTCCTTTGAGCTCTATGTGTTGAGGTTCAGTAGAGCCTTGGACTATCCGAGTACTTTGATTTATTACCACTATCTGTAGTTCGAGCCTGTGTACATGCTAAGTACCTCCCAAATGTTTCCAATTTATTGAAAACTCATGATATTAGTACAGCCTAACTGTCGAAGAGTATTTCTATTCTCATAACTTTGATTCCTTCTATTCTTGTTATGTCGATATTGTCTTGCATTCTCAGACATTCTAATTGAAGCTCGATGAGTCTACAGTAAGTGGTTAATCATGGAGCCACACATATCCTATTACATCTTTCAATTTTGAGCTGAGCGTGAACCATTCAAGTTCTCCATATATGTTGCTAGCTTACTTCGAGATCCAAATTTCGCTTGTAGGGATTCCAAGACTGAAGCTCGTCGAAGCTAGGTAGAAGGTTGATTCTTTGTGAGATATGGGTCTGTAGCATAATATGTTACAGTCGCTTTAGGTTTACCATAAATTTGCTACTGTTCAACTTCCCTTTAATTGAAGCTTCAATCGTTGTCTTACGAGTTCTAGTCATCCAGGTACTGGCCATTATGTTGAACTCCAAAAGCCTATATCATCAAAAGCAGTGATTATTATTTCTAGAAATCACAAATCAATAGAGTTCTTTTGAAAGAAAGTAATATACGTGAGTTAATCACTAACTGTTCTATCAGATTTTATAAGCAGGTCAATTTTTGGTTATTTATTCAACGAAATTTTTGTTTTTCAATCTTGCATAACATCAAATGTGAACTACTTGTTCAATCTTAATAGCACCTTTTCATTTCATTTCATCCTGTTCCTCCTGTCACCTTATTTGTACCTCTTTTGGTTTAAACTATATTTATTCAACCGTTTATTTAATTGTACGGTTATTTTTGAAATGTTTCATGCTACTGAATCTTATATAAACGTCCTGTCATCGAAAAATTTCACCGTTACTGATCAGATGAAAAATTTAAAGCAAATATCTGTTATCCAACTAAGGTTAGTATTTGATCAATATTAAAATTAAGATAGAACATATAAATAAGTTAATGGAACAACCATGACTTAATGATTGCCTTTTTATGAGATTCCATAATTTTGAGGACATACTTGAGTTCTGTGGGGTACATTTGATGACATGATGTGCGGTACTGGAATGCATATTAGTGTGTGTGATTCCCAATAATTCCTCAAAATTTCCAAATAACTCGAAAACAAAAAAGCTACCTTGAATATGTTTGTAGCAATGAAATAATGTCGCAGGAAGAACACAGAGAAGGTGGGGTCAATTTCTTCCATCCACAATATTTCGATTAACGTCAGTACTGAAACTAAATCATTTATCAATAAAATCAAATGATCATTTCATTGAAAATAAAGGCGCAAACACTCTTCACTCATTTGAAACAACTGTTCATACCATAGCAATGAATTAACAGACGTATTTTTCAACTGTATTCAGTTGTACAAAATGCTTTAGTTGTTAATGTCAAATCTCTACAGTAGCATCTCAAGTTAATTCGAATACTTTTCTTCTCCCTAACAGCGTCCAAACAATTCGGCATTTTATACCAATCGATTTTATACTCAACAGCAACGAATTGTGAATGTATATCATTTTATAAATTGAATGTTAAGCCTCGTCCAATAAAAAAACGATTTATTGCTCTGAGTATCCTTGAGACCAAAAAACGTAAATAAATTCGATGGGATTTGATTGCATTTGCATCAGTTCTGAAACCCTGAATGAGTGTCGACGCTGCTCCTAACATAAATCTTCTTGTACGGTATTTTTTACAGATTTTCAAGTAAAAAATTACCTGAGAATTCTCGAGTTCTCCTAAATTTCATGGAGTTACGAGTTTTTCGTTAACTAATTTAGTTCGGTTTTCTTGAAGAGAAAGTTAAATAACTGATAGCATGGACATAATACAAAAGATTATATAACAATGAATGATGCCATGAATCTATCTACATCAGGTTACATAGGAATTCCACCATAGATTTCAATTTTCAGGAAGAAAGTTCCGACAGGTCAAGAGGTAAATTTTAAAAATATCTAGAAATTTAGGTCAAGTAAAATTTTTTTTCAAGACACGACACCAACTTCTTCTTTCAACCTGAAGCTCCTTTTTTTATTATATCGAGCCTAATTTTTTAAGTTCCTCAATAGACTAAGAAAGACAGTTCTGGAGGTACTGATTGTCCCGTCCGAGAAAAAATTAATTCAATATTTTCAATGCTATATTCAAATGTTCGATATCTCTTGGAAACTAACCCCATTTCTCCTACAGCCCTCAGTATAATAATCTTGATAGGCAACGAAATATGTGTGACAGGCTTATTTGAAAGGTATTCTGAATCAATTAAAAAAAACATTTTCATCTGGTTCGTTGTATAGCGTGCTCAAGAAAAATTTCAGTGCAACTGAAAAGCTTTTGAAATAATCATAGATGGAGTAACTAGGTATCCATCTGATAATGAACTCGAGAAATCTTTAAAAAAAATTGCTTCCGAAAAACTTACATGATGTGCAAATCGAGCGAACCTAGCTGAAACAAATCCAATATAATATATACAGTTTGTCGTTCAATAGTTTTCGATTTCAAATAAGCGCCTTCAACAGCTCGACAAACAGCCAAGTGATGATTCGGATTCATGGATACTTTGTTATCCACAAATCGTCAAAATGTTCAACTTTTCACTTGTTGGCCTCACCATTCGAGTATATCTATAGAAAGTAAACGCAACGCTTCAAAGCTGAGGAGCGTGCAGGTCATTTTGTGCGCCCTCTTCTGTCAATCCAACGATTTTCGAACACCTTATTCTAAAAGTCGCAAAGCTCAGTGCTGAGAAGCCTCATCTGGGTGAATCCATATTGATTACTGAGGTGTCAAGATGATTATCATTGTAGGAGATTATAACCTAAGCAGAAATGAGATCGAAAACTCTAAAAATTCAAATACAATTATTCTGCATTTGAATTGTGGAGGCCGTTACTTGATGTAGATCCATGATATAAATGAGATAAAAAACACAAGGTTTAACTTTAATCTACACTTTATTTGAAAAAATTCGACGACGTTTCGCTGACACAGCAGCTTTATCAAGAATGAAAAACAGAATGAAGAGTATGGTATTATAAACAAATCGTAGAACAAGTTGGATGAATAACAGGAAAATCCACACCGAGCCATTGTACAGTTAGTATGAAAGGTAATAAAACTAATTAAACAAGTTAAGTAGGGGTGAGTAATTCACATCTACCTGTTTATTCAAAAGCTTGTCCGAATGTTTGTATCTATTTATTTCTAATGCTTCTAGGAGATCTAATTTTGAACTTTTGATTTTAGATGTAATTTGTCAAAGTTTTATTGAATGAATGGTTTTTTTTTTTAGGTGGTTTGAATAATTTGAATCAGATTTATTTTTATCAAAGCTACGTTTATGTTCAGATGTTCTTATGCCAAAACTCCTATAGGTCCTACCGATATAAATTTTATCACAAGAACCGCAATTGAGTTTATAGATTCCTAGATACTGGATGAAGTATATCCTATTCATAAAAACTATAAAATATTCAACAGTTTAACATTCTGCGGTTCTGCAAGTACAAATATTAAATCCTTTCTCGTCAAACAAAATCTTAATATAACTTTCAAAACTTTTAGTAACTTAGGTAAACATATTAAAAATAATAAATCTCGTGTTGAAAAATCAAGTATATCAGGAATCTATAAACTCAATTGCGGTTCTTGTGATAAAATTTATATCGGTAGGACCTATAGGAGTTTTGGCATAAGAACATCTGAAAATAAACGTAGCTTCGATAAAATAAATCTGATTCAAATTATTCAAACCACCTAATAAAAGAAAACCATTCATTCAATAAAAACTTTGACATATTACATATAAAATCAAAAGTTCAAAATTAGTTCTCCTAGAAGCATTAGAAATAAATAGATACAAACATTCGGACTAGCTTTTGAATGAGCAGGTAGATGTGAATTATTCACCCCTACTTAACTTGTTTAATTAGTTTTTATTACCTTTCATACTAACTGTACAATGGCTCGGTGTGGATTTTCCTGTTATTTATCCAACTTGTTCTACGATTTGTTTATAATACCATACTCTTAATTCTGTTTTTCATTCTTGATAAAGCTGCTGTGTCAGCGAAACGTTGTCGAATTTCTTCAAATAAAGTGTAGATTAAAGTTGCACCTTGTGTTTGTCATCTCATTTATACAATTATTCTGTTTAACTACACTCTATTTTTCACTATCCAGACGAACGAACACATTGAGTTTTTCGAATGCTGTGAATGGTGTCCAATGTTGATTCTCTTCAGCGATAATGTGGCATAAATTTGCAGCTGTCTCGTTTGTTTAGAAGTGTGCAATAAGATGCTTATTAATTCATTTATTTCTTTTTTTATATTTAGTCTTATTGAAATATTGGAACACAACGATGTTTCAGTTCTGATCTTAATTATTTGCCCTTTCATTACTCAAAAATATTTTTTTTCCTCAAAAATCCGATAAAAAATATATGCACGATCAACGTGATCCTTTTTTGAGGTACTAGCGACCTATGTTGTAGTCTTTATTCCGCTCAAGTATCGTCATTGTCAAATAGCATCGTGCGAATATCAACATTCATCTCGAATTATAAATCGCAACTGTTTATCTGTTTTCGAAGAGAGAAAATTTAACGAGCGAGATCAAAAACAATAAATATTTCATTTGGAATAATTTTATGTACCTGCTAGTTAAATTAGAAGTATTATCCAAAGCATACCTGCCTTGAACAACGGTAAATTATTCAGCGAAGCGCGAGCAGGGACAAAGCTGAACACCGGAATTACATTATAACTGAATAAAAAATTCAACTTGGCGTATGAAAGCGGAAAATTGTAACATACAAACCAGTGGTGCGTATGTAGCACAATTAAAAACGTTAAAGTTGCCTTTAATTCGAGATAGCTTCTGTGAATAATTTTGAATACAAGGAGGAAGAGGAAGATTTTATAGTTTTCAATGGGGAAAACAAATTCCTTTAGTTTTTGGAAATGGGAGTTTTATAATATTTTTAAATTCTAGAACTAAAATAATTCATATGATTTATAATTGAAATTAAATGAAGTTTTGGACTTGGTATGATAAGGAAAATTTCAAAATATCTAGAGTAGAACAACACATACAAAGCGAATATTGCTTTTTCTCTTTTATTTTGTTATAGTTCAAAATAATATGGGCGTTCCGTAACATCTGAATTCTACAGAATATTGTGGAATAGTTGAAGTTTTTCTAGACTTTGTAATGATTCCATTTTGTAGTTTCAAAATGCGATCGTTTAATCAAGAAAAATAATTCTTGTTTCATTGGAATGGATCATAGGATAGGGTTTCATTAAATCGAACGCATAAAATAAATAAAAATAAAAAACATGACCATAATGATAATATTAATTTTGTTTAGTTGCTTCACCGTTTATAATTCTTTTGATTTCAATATTGAGTGTGCTGTGTTCTTATGCAAAGCTCCAGGATTCGATGACATTTTCCCTGAATTTTTTAAACATCTGGGAAATAACGCTAAAAAGTGGTTACTATCCTTTTATAATGACATACTCACCTCAGGTTGTATTCCCGTTGAATTTATAAAGGCTAATGTTATTGCCATTCTCAAACCTAGAAAAATTCCAAAAACTTTTTATCAGTGGTTAGAACCAATCATTGACAGAGCTTTTTCCACTTTTCAGGGAGGTTTTCGAAAAAACTGGAATTGTTCTGATCAGGTTATAGATTTATCTACTTTCATTGAGACAGGATTTCAGGGTAAACTTAAAATAGACGCTATATTTGTACATCTCTCTTCGGCATATGACACAGTTTGAAAGGACGGTTTAGTTTATGAACTCTTTAAAGTAGTTCAATGTGGAAAAATTGTGAAGTTGATTGAAAATATGTTATCTGATAGAAGACTTCGAGCTTTTATTGGAGAGAAAAGCAGTAGATTTTACACTCTAAATGATGGCCTACCAGGGATCTGTTCTTGCACCTCATCTCTTCAATTTATATATGTCTGACATCCCTGAAACTTCCTCCACAAAGTTTATTGATGCGGATGATATTGCTTTGGTTTCTAGACACTATCACTTCGAAACAATTGAGCATACACTGACTTCCGATTCAGAAATTCTGAACATTTTCTTCAAAATATGGCGTTTATGTCCAAATCCTTCAAAAATTGAGGTGTTTTGTTTTCATCTGAATAATCATGAGAATGATAGGCAAGAGTATTCTTCAATCAATCACGATTAACTCATCATTTCACTCCAACATAACTTGGTGTAAAGCTAGATCGTTCGTTGACTTTCAAATTTTATATTGATGAATTATATCAGAACTTGAAGACTGGAAACAATATACTACATAAATTAGCTGGATCTAATTGGGGCGCCGAAGTCTCTACTCTGCGAACTATTGCTTTAGCTTGAGTATTTTCAGCAGCAGAATATTGCTGTCAGGTGTGGTTGAATAGTGCTCATGTCAGTAAGATTGATTCTCAGTTGAACTGTTCTATGTGAGTTATAAAAAGATGTATAAGTTCAACTTCTACCCCATGGCTTCCGGTTATTTGTAATGTCGTTCCCTCCCATATTCGCAGGAAATTACCTCTTGAACCATCTTGAGATAAGTATCACTCATTTCCAGAAGTTTTTCCGATAATACATGATCTTCAAAATCCACCTAACCTGAGATTGTAATCCAGGAAACCTATTCGGTCGACTGACGTTTTTCGTATACGGAAAAGATGTTGATCTTTGGAAAACTGAATGGCAGGAAGTTGATATTTTCAAAAAAGTACTCAAAGAGAATACTTCCAGAAGGGTTGCAGGTTTCGATATAAGTAGTAAAACTTGGTGTACGTTAAATCGTCTCAGGACAGGACATGCTCGTAGTAATAGTATGTTGTTCAAATGGAATACTGTTTGAAGTCGGGCATGTGAATGGGGCGCAGCTGATGAAACAATAGGAAATTTAGTCCTCGATTGTCTTATTTACCATTTTGCGGTTAGTTTTCGAGAAACTCATTCTGTTGAAGATAGTTTCATTAACTGGGTAGAGAACTTCAAGTCTATTCAGGAGATTAGTGTCGAATCTTGAGGTTATTATGGGCCATACCCCCGAATGGTGTATGAGTTATGTTTTTGGATAAGGCAAGGTTACAACCCCCGTAGGGCTTCAATCCCAAAAAGTGTATGAGATGTTTCGTGTTGAAAAACAGCGTGGCATTAATTAAGTTCTTAGATAAGACTAGGACTGCACCCCCTATTGCTTTTTTTCCATGGTGTATGAGATGTTCCCTGTTGAAAAACAGCAGAGAATTAGTTAAGTTCTTCGATAAGGCAAAGGCTTTACTCCTGTAAGGCTTCAATCCCAAAAGGTGTATGAGATGTACCCTGTTGAAAAACAGAGAATATTTATATATATATATATATATATATATATATATATATATATATATATATATATATATATATATATATATATATATATATATATATATATATATATATATATATATATATATATATATATATATATATATATATATATATATATATATATATATATATATATATATATATATATATATATATATATATATATATATATATATATATATATATATATATATATATATATATATATATATATATATATATATATATATATATATATATATATATTTATTTCATTCAAGAGAAGTATAACCAATGCGCCAGGTTTAGGAATTGCGGAACCTTGGCGATCTCGAAAATAAGGATGAAAGTGACCAGCTGTGAAGTTATACATGTTTTAATCACGTGAAACGTGAATCTCATATACATGTTTCTTTATGCCGTGCGCTTCCAGTAGGAGCTGTTGGGCTTAACGTACCCTAGCTGACCCACCACTGCGGAAAGTTACAATCTTTCAATTGAAAGGATCTTGATCCGAAAAATATCCCATTGGTGACCAGCAGGTACCATAGGGGGTAGTTGCGCACAGGAGCTTTCCAGGTCTACCCCAATTTGAGGTTGTCTTCTTCAGGGTAATGGTTGAAAGCCCACGCTGGGTTAGAGAGAAACCTCGACGTGTGAGTTGCGATCTTAACTCGGGCTTCAAGCTAAAAAGGGGCAGAGGTTGGATAGTATCTCGCTCCTAGCAGTGAGGTTGGAAGGCTTGTGGCCCAGAGTTACTGGTAGCCGCAACTTGTCTGTGGCGCGCTGATTGAGCGTATCTCATTCCCTGTCTAATGATGACCGTGTCAATGGTCTGAAAGGCAGGTGTGACCCGTTAATCTTCGAACATTATCTGACTGTGGTTACTACTGACATCCTCAGATATTCACAAAATCAGTTTGGTTTCTGTCTCGAACATTCCACTGAGGATGCATCATATGCTTTCATATAAAGTGTAGTGGGCTACGATGTTTGGTCGACTGATATCTTTTGAGGCCTCGGCAAGCCTTTTGACAGTTTGTGCTCCTTTTGAATTGACTGCGGTGGAGAAATATAAATTTTAATGTAAAGCAATACGTGATGACAGGTTACCGAAATGAGAGGAAGTAGTTTGTATCTATTGAACAAAATCGTATTTGACAGGAAAATTTCACTTTAGGAATGCTTTATACCACAGTAGGTGTCCTTCAAGGTTAAGTCTTAGGATATGATTTTTTTGTATATTAAATACGTGATTGTATTGGGTGTGATTTGTCGGCAGATGATGCCACTACAATGGAATCCGCTTGAAAAAACGTTTTGTTAGTATCCACCAATGAATTTCCAGAAAATTGTTCTATATCAGTCCATCGAAACCAAGCTATGCGATATCTTATAATTAAAACAAAATTATTAGGATACATATAAAACACAATGATGAACCAGCAAGAAAATTGATACTGCCAAGTACCTGAGTGGGAAACATCATAAAAACTTCAACTGGAAATATCTGTGTACGAAGTTGTGTTCAGGGCTCAGCTCTTTGTTATTTGCTAAGAAATCTTTGAAATATTTTAGTGAATAAATACATGTTGCCTGTATGTCATGTTCTTATGTAAAATATGAATTATACTTTTAGGCAAGTATTTTTTAATTCTAGGGTACATCTATTGTTACCATCGACCTTGCTACATCATCTCATAAAAATCAACATTTCTTGCAAAATAAAGACCACCAGCAATATGATGTACGTAATAATTGTAATTTTTAAATATTAGTTGGCGTAGGTAGAATACCGCCTATGTTTTTTGGTACACTGATTACCAATGGACTGAGAAAGCATATTAAATGCCCTCCGCGCCTGAATGTTTTCAGCAAGAAACTGAAGGCGTTTTTCGTCGAGATTTGTAGCCATGTTATAGATAAATTTTTTCTGTAATTGTCAAATTTGTGAGCACATTATTTGAGCAATCTCCGAAAATGAAGTAAATATTATTACCATTATGTTTCCTGGTACCACAAAGGAACTCAACTTGAACAGTTCAACCTTTGTTTTCGCTCAAGAGGGAGAGAGAAGCACCCATTGCTACGGAAAGGAACTCATCTACGATGCATTCTTCTCGGTCCTCTGTCTTCTTCCTTCCCATCACGTTGGATATAACACTGAAACACCTTTCTCCATTTCCGCTCATTCTAGAGCATTTTGGAGACCATTTTCTGATACTCCCTGAGATCGCCAACAATGTACTATGTACTGCACGATTGCACGAGGCCACAACTCCTGCACTCATTATGTCCAAATTTGACAATTCTTTCGAGGAATACCTCAAAAGACCCGTACTCAGACAGAAACTGCGAGAACCAGTAGTCAGTACACCTATTCCTACATTTCACCCATATCTGCACATCCGGAATGAGCCTCCTACCTCGGTCTTCTGAACCGCAATATCAAGCCTGTTATCGATCATGAACCCTTTTATCAGTTCGCGGCCTATTAATTTTGCCTTAGATTCCTCCTCACCTTACCTAACTTAATATACCTAAGCAAACCATGTAGTACAGCACAGCGGAACCCATCTTCTTTTGTATTGTAAATTTTTGAATGAATTAATAATAATTTAAATTGTCAAATAAAATCGTAATACTTGCTCAAAAAATCAGATATAATAATTTTCCAAATTGAAATGTTTTACTAATAATTCTATGAAATTATATACTATTATTGGAATCTGGCAACTGTGCAACTCAGTGACTCCGATCTACGTATCGATTAGTATTAAAGATCAACGTTCTATGTTCTATGAAATGATGGATGCCAATTTATTTACATAATCTTGGGAGTGGAAAAATAAACACGTATTAGTATTACGATGTTAATGGAAAAACATAATTTATTGATAAAAGTTTAATTAGGTTATACATTTGTCTCAGGTAGCCTTTTCAAGAAGCTTGTAATTTTCAAATATAATAAAAGATGCGTCAAAATTCTGATCATATAAACTTTTTAGAGTTTAACATATACAGCGGAGCGCTACACCATATTAATCAAATTAATTGTTGATTGAAATCGTTCATTGATATATACTTGATAAAGAGCCTTTGGTCAACTGATGTCACATAATTTAATTGTTAGTTCAAACACTATAGATAAAGAAAACTGGTTTTTGATAAAGAATTTTTTTTTCAGGTTAGTAAAAGAAAACTTTCTCGTCTCCATAGAATCCCAGGTGAGTTGAGTCCAATATTGCTTTCTTTTCGATAAAACTATGGAATCCCTTCACAGTGACGAAAAGATGAGAAATTGCAAAGATTTCCTTCTGAGTAATGTAAATCCTGAAGCGGCTAAGATATTTCATCCAGTCTAAGTGCCTGTTCATATGATAATATCATGTGGAACTTTCTGCAAACATTTCCTTTTAGTCGGCAAATTCCAGACAAGTCTTTTCCGCACCCGCAACAAATGTGGTTGAGGTTTCGCAAGGATGACTAACCGGTTTCAGCTATGCCTTTACGTAGAAAGATATAGCTCACTGCCGTTATGCTCTGCAGATAATTCCTCCGCATAATTATCTGCGGAAAACTATGGAATCAATTTCTTAATGCAATGTAGCCCTGAAATCAGGAGAAACGTTCACATGTATAATATTCGAAAGTCAGAAAGGTTCACATACCAAGGTTTAGTTTCATCTAGAGTTTCTTCTTCAGGTGGACTAGAAAACCGAAACTTGCATCTCTATTTTGAGGTTGGTTTCATTTCATTCAAATATTTGAACTCTATAACAATCTTCCATATGGAAATTATCTGAATGCGATGTAAGTGATACTATTTTAACTATCAACATTTTTAAGAGCTGACGTCTTGAATATATATTTTTTCTATTAATTATATATTTCCGAAGTTAACCAAAAATCGTATGATTTTTCTATTTTTCGTATTTTTAAGCATTCATAATTAACAACATCAACAACGTTAAGGTACAGTTTGACGTAGTCTCGTTATATTTATTTTTCAAAGTAGCTAGTGAAAGTGAGAATTTTGCAGATTTATTATTATTTTGGTGTTGTTCATTTAAAACGAATATCCAAAACATTGATAAAGTTCTCAAATGACAACAACAATATCGAAAGTATGAATCGATATTTCTCATTTAAAAGAAAATATATTTGATGCCCTGCTTACAATAATGGTTACGAGCTCGTATCATCTCACGGATATCTATGGTATATAAAATTATAAATAAAGCTTTTACATTTAACAAATACAGTTTCATAGGTAAAAACTTTGTAAAATTGATTAGTTTATCTCAAACTCAGAACTACTGAACTAACACAGATCAATCATATGTCTTATCGATTGAGATACACATGTGGATTAAACAAAGCTGACATTTTTCAATGGTCAAAGTGACAAAAGAAATCCTTTAGATGAGAATACAATTATGATTATTCCTGCTGACGTTAAAACACATTTAGGTATATCCCAAATTCTTGGGCACTACAGGTGAACAAATTTGAATGATTTGTACGGCGAATAGGTTCAATATTATAGTTGTACGAAAATGATCATCTCTCTTTTGATCTATTTTCAGTCACCAGTTTTGTGGTTCAGAAGTTTCTTCCAATATATCTCTCCGATCTCAAGTTATTCTAAATTACTACTAAGTGGTTCATTAATTATAATGCAAATATTATCATCTTGGTATACGAATCATGAGCGATTTTGCCTTCGATGAGGTATTCTTTTGTACTTTTCACCAATATATAACATAGGTTTTTCATTCAATACACTTCCTCAGGAAAAACAGGAACTTGTTTCAAATTCATTCATTTAGTACATATTCGTAAAAGATTTATGTTCTATGACTGAAAACCACAACTATTCAAGGTTCTACCCAAAAGCAAGGTTGTTTATATGATTTGATGAAATTGAGACCACAGTATTCATCTGCGGTGATGGAGTTTTAGTTCTATTTTAACTAAATTTTTTTCAAAATTTCAAAAGAATATAGCTTGTTCGTGAATGTTCAATGTTATTTCATCTGAAAGTTTCTTCTACTATGTGTATGATTCTTTTGAAATTCATAGTTATAATCATCACTACAAAAAATTTCGAGAGATTTGACATAATAAAATGCTGTATACAAAATGGGTACAAAATAAAGTCAGAAATTGAAATTTCGGGACATCGTGCGCTCAGTATCATGAAAAAGAGCAAGTTTATGCCCTACAAATTAGGTATCAGTATCACAACTTCATCATTTGTGGGATTCCATATGAAGAAGTGCCTATATACAATTGAAATATTCAAAAACTCCATCAACCCATAACCTAGAATAAAGATCAAATAATTTTTTTCCACACGATGGTGGCTCCTCCGTGTAATCTAATACCATCACTGACTTGTCGAATTTAAAGGTTTGGGGTTAATACAATGAAATATACTTTCTCTATATACAACTCCTTGTAGTAATTGTTTATAGAATATCGCCAATTCAACATCCAATCGCTAATGAAAGGAAATTTTTTCAATTTCAGAAAATTCTCATCAGAAATTGAATTGATTGTCAGCTTTTGAGATGACTGGTAATTATTATGTTTTAAATTTAATCCAATCATGAGAACAACTTTCCGACTAGGAATGTGGAACTCCGTAACTTTTTTTCTCGTCAAATTGATAACAGAAGAAATTTTTGTAAGATACATTTTATTCTTCATTACATCAAAAATAAGAGTAGATCACTATTCAAGACAGAGTCTTATTTCTTGATGAAAAGAAGATTGAAATCTTTCTCACAAAAATTTCTTCTGTTGAGAAATGTACAGTATAGAAAAACATATCCTTCAACGCTTACTTGGGGTATTTGAATAGTGTTATTCATTTATTAGTCTCGTAGATCATCGTTAACTGAATATAACAAATCAAATACCACACCACCATTAATTAGTATAATCTACTCGTAAATGCAATATCTGAAAAGAGCGAAGATTCATTCAAATCACGTTCCAGTATTCAATGTCATAACGAATAAAAAGGATCTTAAATTTTTACATCAAATTACTTTAGTGCGCTTCCAATCTATTTTCTTCACTTCAATATATTCAATGTTCAGCATGGCTAATTGGATAAAACAAAGAAGTGAAGCAATAATGGCAAATAGTTATTTATACATTGAAACTGCATTCAAAAGCATGATTCAATAATATTATTCATTGAAATTGCATTCAGAAGCTTTCAGTCAATTTACTATTCATCCGTTGTCTACCAATTCATTGACTTTTCGATGAAGTATAATTTATTTGTAACCGGCTGACCCGAGAGAGATGTCCTCCCGTCAAAATTTCAATGAATTTCCTTTCTTCGCCAGAACTTCTATTCTTGATAATTGAGTTATTAATTAACTAACAAACACAAAAGAACAGTTATTCCAGAATGTGGAATAATAAAATCTTCACAATATGTACGAATAAGAAAACTTTATATTCACTCTAGTTCAACAACAAAAATCAACTTGATACGGGTGAAAAAATAGGTGCTTATAAGTTTTATTGAAATGATTGTCCTGCTTTTTGTAGTGGTCAAACTGATCGTTCAATCAATTTTAAAGTAGATTGGCTTAGAAAATCAATGATTCATAATAATAAGTTAAGAACTGGTCCTGGAACATTTGTACATTTCTTAGATTTCATAACAACCATATTCTATATTCGAGTTTTATATTTTTCATTAAATTATGTGAAACTCAATTCTAGTCTTTTAGTCAATTGTTTAGTTATTCATTAAAAATATTTCACCAGGTGATATCTATCAAAATAATTGATGAATTGGAGTTTTGTCTAGATATAGACCCATCCTAAATTGCACAATCAAAATGCCTGTAACTTAAATCGCTACTTTTTCTGAATGAAAAAAAATTGAAGATTTCTATAATAACTGAAATGCTATCTGCGGATATTATGTCTCGATTTCCTCGGCTTTTTCCGATACGACATAGTAAATTTACACACTTAATAGCAACCGGTTATTAGTTGAAGATTGTGATTAAATCACCGAGGAAAAATAAAAATCTGCGGAAACTTATCTGTTCGAATTGTATGTGAGAATGATAATTTTCTCCGGTAGTCGTTTCAGATGATGCTTCATTTTGACATGCTGAAATTAAGTTAGTTGAGATGATCGAATGCGGTTTCGGTTTGATTAAAACTCATCATTATCATAAACCGCTCACATGTTATCTTCATACCACATAAACTCAGATACGGAAACAACAACGTTTATATCCACGTCTATTCGAAAAATCTTGCTTACTCTCTGATTTATTTTTTGTTTTAACTTGCTAAATTCATTTCACATCGATATATCCAAATTATTTTTTCGAGTTTAAGTACGAACGTGAGGAGCCTTCAGGATTCAAAGCAGCAAAATTCATTCAGACTCCGGTTCCTCATTTTGTGAAATTAAACTTTCTCGTACAAATTCCATGAAGTCTTGAACTTATCATAACTGAAAAAAATCTCTCAGGCTTAACTCTAAGAACACTTTTACAGCGAATGGAAGATAAACTTCGAGCTGGATGGATTCGTGACCCCACGCCGAGTTATTTCATGCTTTAGGGTATCTTTTCGGTCGGCCAAAGGCTGAATTAATCTGCATAATGAACTTGAAATGTCGAAAAGGGCGGGGAGATAATGGAAAAGAACGCCGCACTTTATTCGCTGTTCTGCAAATGACCATCGAAATGTGAATTCTAGAGGCATATCGCAACCCTCTATGTGCTTCTAATTACACTACATCGAAATCTATAAACTTGCTTTTGTTAAAAGAGCTATAAGCGAAAATATGTTAGATTTCTTCAATCGTAGTAGGGGAAATACTAGATGAGAATCGATTGAACTGGGAGTTTCGAGGAATCAGCAAATTATTGACTGGAGTACGTGCAAGCAGATAAATTTCATCGTGATTGAAGTAGGAGTTTCTACAATCGATTTTCATTAAAAATAGGCAGCGGTACCCATTTCGGTCCCAAAATGACCATCTCAGTCTAGAGACACTTAGGAAAATAACCGAGTTCCACAGATATAAAGTACTCCAAGTTTGAGTAAAATGCTCAGTTAAAAAAACAAAATTCTCTAGGTTCATGAGTGTTTCTAAGTTAAAAAACATAATCGTAAATTAGCATCAGAAGAAACTAGATGGAGGTGTGGTAATGATAAATGTCGAGAATTTCTTTGAACAATTGGTGAATCTGTAAGCCGTGTTGAAACAAATTCGAATGAAAGGCATAGCCACCAATCACAAGTGCAACATATGCTGCAACAAAAAAATATGAAATCCTCTATGAAAGGTAGATCATGTTGTGTGAAAATCATCAGACAAGAGATGTGCCAAACTTAAACTGACATTACATTTTTAACGACGAATGATCTACACTGCGTAAGGAGACATACTCATTAAGCACTTCACAAACTGTTACCAGATTCACCAAAATGTTTCCAAGAGGTTCATGAAGCATTGGATAAACCCAACCTGAAAACCAGCAGAAAGGATAAACTTTCTTTGATCAATGATGTTACTTATCAAATATCGAAAATTCCAAGAAGTGATTGATTTTGAAATGACTGTTCTCTCTACCTCGCTGAGCATTTGGCCGAAATTACACGATGTAAAATTTCAATTTCAGATAAGCTTCGTATCCCTAAATTCCAATTCAGTTCATCTTCTGAATATAGAAATGCTCAGAAAAAGGCGAATGGCTCCGATATCGTTTTGGGCTTTTATTTTTGATACTTAGATAGAGTGAAAGATTTTTATTTTTTCGAAATGTACGAGATCAAACAACAAGCTGAAAGGCTAGAGCAATTTTGAGATAACTTGCTCGAAAATTATTTATTTTTCTAGATTTCCACTATCAATCTGGACAGATGCATCTGCATTTTTGAATTTAAGAAAAAAACACGGGAATCATTCCATTCTCAATTAAATAATTTCATGGGTTATACACACCTCTCGTTTTCAACATTTCTCAATTGTTTGAACTGCTAATAAAATCGGGAGTTCTAGTATATTTAACAAAAATAATGAATTTGTAAAATTGAATTTGCAACACGTTATATCTTTCTCGCAATTCGGTTGAGTGGAGATACTTGAATTACTGAATATTAATAATGATGACATTCTTAATTCTGAAATACATTTATGAAATTTTCTGTGTCTACACAATATATCATTCAATCTAAAGCAAACACCAGACAGTGTTCCTACAGAATAAATCATTTGAATAGGCCAATTCACACCTGTCTGGTAAACACGATCCGGAAAAAATCAATAGCTGTAATATTCTTAAGACAATTTACTAAAGGTATACAAATTAAGTGAATTGATGTATTAGAGGATTATATCTTAATATTTCCTGTACACATCTATTGAAAAACTGAACTGATTGGAAAGAAACAACGAAGAAGTAGAATAATGAGGTAAGCGGCTTAATACTATAGTACCTTATTCTAAACGGGGGGCATACTAAACTAATTCTGTTCGATTTTTTTTTCAGTACCTGATCAACTTGCAGATGCTTCTCCCAATATTTACATGAATCACAACATACGGTTTTGTTGAAACAATTTCTTCCAAAACGATTACAACTTAATACTAAAGAGAAAAAGAATGTTCGTTATTTATTATTATTGTCTATAGGAAGTGGACACAACCCTGTAATAGCCCTCTCCTTTTCCCGTTTCGACACTTTCAACGTAACTATGCGCTCAATCCCATCAGTACCTGGATGAGTACTTAGTACTCTAACAAGAGCCCACCTCAACGGGGTTACATTATCTTCCTTGATAAGCACTAATGTTCCGATTTAATTTTTTATTTAATGTTCTTACTATCTCTGTTCTATTTCTTACGACGAGCAACAGAATATACTCTCGCGACCATCTCTGCCAGCAATGCTGCACCTTTGACTGAATAAGCTGGTATCTACGAAGGATGGCAAACATTTCTTTCTGAAAGTGCAATCAAAGCGTCTCCAGAAAAAAAACTGACCAGGAGTGAGAGGAATAAGGTCATTTGGATCATTGGATCATTGGATGAGGGACATGAGGGTCTCAAGTTGAACAAGTCTCGCCGATAACATGCTTTATATGACATTTTGCGGATTTAACAGCAGATTCCCATATTTCACTGAAATGTGGGCTGTATGGAGGACTTATCTTCCAGTTCATCTTCTTAGATGAACAGAAATTTATAACTGTATTTTTGAAGTCACAGTTGTCAGAGTAAATGTTTTCGCAAATACCACGACGTGTTTTGAATCGTTTCAAACAATTGAGTGAGGCGTCGGTCGATAATTCAACAACTGATTAGATATGTACAGCCTTTGTCGGAAAATTTATAAAAATACGAAAATACTATTTATAAAAAAATTTTGAGCGACCTTTTTCTTTGGTTAAAATAGGTCCAGCAAAGTATATACCATAATTTGAAAATGCTCTAGAAGGTGTATTACGTAAAGCAGGCAACTTACAGTTCGCAAAAGTTTACTAATAGGGGAAAAACGTGACAAAATTGTGTCGGTAAACTTCAGGTTGACAGTTTTTTCTAACGTTCGAGAGTACAAGTCCTTACGATCTTACTATCTCTGTTCTATTTCTTACGACGAGCAACATAAGATACTCTCGCGACCATCTTTGCCAGCAATGCTGCACCTTTGACTGAATAAGCTGGTATCTACGAAGGGTGGCGAACATTTCTTTCTGGAAGTGCAATCAAAGTGTATCCAGTGAAAAACGGACCAGGAGTGAGAGGAATAAGGTCATTTGGATCATTGGATCATTGGATAAGGGACATGAGGGTCTCAAGTTAAACGAGTCTTGCCGATAACATGCTTTATTTGATATTTTGCGTATTTAACAGCAGATTCCCATATTTCACTAAAATGTGGGCTGTATGGAGGACCTATCTTCCAGTTCATCTTCTAAGATGAACAGAAATGTATAACTGTATTTTTGAAGCCACAGTTGTCAGAGTAAATGTTTTCGCAAATACCACGACGTGTTTTGAATCGTTTCAAACAATTGAGTGAGGCGTCGGTCGATAATTCAACAGCTTATTAGATATGTACAGCCTTTGTAGGAAAACTTATAAAAATACGAAGATACTATTTATAAAGAAATTTTGAGCGACCTTTTTCTTTGGTCCAGCAAAATATATACCATAATTTGAAAATGCTCTAGAAGGTGTATTACGTAAAGCAGGCAAATTACAGTTCCCAAAAGTTAACTAATAGGAGAAAAACGTGACAAAATTGTGTCGGTCAACTTCAGGTTAACAGTTTCTTCTACCGTTTAAGAGTGCAACTCCTTAGCGATAAATGCGTTCGTGCGTTGGTCTGGCAATTCATTAATTTCAAAATTGTGATAGCCAAGCTTCGAGTGGATTTGACAACCATGTAGGCAAGTGCCACCAAAGCTTACTATTACACATCAGTATTCAAACCATAAGATATCAAGTCCGCAGGGTTACATGTCGAAGTAACAGGATGACATTGTTCATTTGTTTTTCTTGAATCTTAGCTACCCGATTTTCAACTAATGTTTTTTCAGTTTTAGATGGACCTTTGATCCAAGTCAAAACAGTTTATGAATTTTTCCCAAAAATTAAATTTTCTTAGGAGTATGTTGCAGGCAATTGATACCTTTCTAAAAAGTTATGAAAAAATAGTGCACCTTGCAACCCAAGACGGAGTATGGACGTGGTTTTCAACGGAGCAACGCGGGATTTGGACCTCAATAATTTGGTTGTATGAGTCCTTGAGTTGTTAACAGAAGTGATTTAATCACATGCTCCGTATTCTCTTTCAGATGCATCACATAATCCATGGTACTCCATCTCACTATAATTTGTTGATATCAAACCTCCTATCGATTACTATAGAATTTACGTTCGTTATTTACTGAACTGTATCTACCCATGACGTATGCAGTTCTAACGGTAATGATTCATCCTAGCCTATATTCAAACCCCTAATTCGTTGCATTATGGGTTTTGCAGCTATGATTGCAGGCCCCTGCAAGACCTAACGGATAAAAGATTTGGGCAATTGTTGACAGAATAAGTCGTTTCGTGATTTTTTTTGAATTCAGATGATGAATGTGATACTTGAGTGTATCTGATTTAGGATTTCAGGATTGCTCCATCAGATGATGTATGACCGATAAGTTGCGGATTCATCGCTCGACCATTTACGCAGCTAGAAATCTAACCACGCACAGAGAGAGTGCTTTGGCGATTTTTAAATTCAGTTCGATCGCTTTTTCGAAGGATTCACATTCTGGAAAGAGATTGTCTACATAGAAGTCGTGTTTAATGACTGCACTAGTCACTGGGTCGTGATCGTTCAAGCGCTCGCCTATTTTCTCTACGCGACGTGTGACCGAAAAGGAAGCAGAAGCTGTACCGTGAATAACAGTACTCAACTCAAAAGTTCTTATAGAATAAGATAGATCCTCGGGTAACATATTACGTTGCATAGCTCGTTGCTCAGGTTGCACAAGTATAAAGCGATACATTTTTGCCATCTGCTGAAATCACAATTTTGTGTTTGCAATATCTCAGAATAGTTGAAAGAAGATAATTCTGGATTTGTTGACCTATATGCTGTATATCGTTCAATGACCCGCTAGTCGACATTTTCGTAGAACCATCAAATACCACTCAATGTTTTGTAGTAGTACTACCTTCTTTCATGACAGCATGAGGCAAATAAATATGAGGTATATTGTGAATCAGCATGTGATGTAACATCACATTTCCTAAAGATGTACCTTCCAATATTTATTATCTGAATGCAAAATTTCAAACTGTGGGTCGAAAGAGTGACTATTTTCTAGGAGATGATTTGCTTAATTTGAATCTGAACTTTTATTTGAAAAACTGCGTTTATGTTCCGATATTCTAATATTAAAATTTCTGAGTGTTTTACCAATGTAGAAATTATTACAGTAATTGCAATTAAATTTATGAACACCTGATTTATTATTTTCATCTGATTTGGTTTTATTATTTTTAAATATTTGCCTAAGGTATTACTTTTGGAAAGCTATGTTGAAATTATTGCTACTCAAGAATGATTTCAATTTCTCACTTAGGTGTTGAATATTTGTTTCAATTTATGGACAGGGTAAACTTCATTCAATGCGATTTCTTTTTGTTTTTATTCAAAATACTATTTATTATTTTAGGATTGTAACCATTCTTTTTAGCTATTTGTTTAATTAAATTTAATTCTTTGTTGAAATTGTGAGGTGATAACGGGATGTTAATCAATCTATGAATAAAGTGTTCAATGCTGACATTGTATGTTAATACAGATGACACGAGTTATGTATTATAATATCTGTATGTGACGGTTCATAGCGAAAACGTGTTTTCCATTTTCATTCGAAAGTGTTACGTCTGAAAATTTATTGAATTATTGCTTTCTATTTCAGTTGTAAATTCAATTTTTGGATGTAATGAATTTATATGATTTTCAAAATTTCTCACTGTCTATTTGTTCCTGAAAGCAATTAATGATACTGTCCACATAGCGGTATCAGTATAAACTAAATTATTCATGAATATTTATGCTAACAAGAGACTAAACGGATTGCCCATAATCAAGCCGTCCCCACTAGTATAACATTTGTTATTGAAATGGAAATAATTTTGATATAAACCAATTTGTAATAATGAAAAATATCTGATTTAATGATCGTATTGACATGATGTTGGGAAATATATTTTTAATGTCGAAAGAAATGATTTTGGAATTAGGTGGTATAATGGTATCTTTGATATTGGCAGTTAGTTCGTATGAATTTTTGACCGAAAATTCAGATTTGAAATGCAATGATGCAATGATTTATTAGCAAGTCGTTAAGGAGTTTTGAAAGTTGGAAAGAAGGTGCCGTTACATAAGCAACAACAGGCCTAATAGGGTAATTAGGTTCATGAAGTTTTATCAACGAATAAAATTCGGGGGATTGTGGATTGGAGTTAAAGAATTTATAGTTTTCATGGTCTGTAATTACTGATTTTGCTGTCAAAATAACGTTTTTAACCTCTTTCTGAAATTTAGAGGTAGGATCCTCAGTTTTAAACAGCCGGAAAAATGCAATTATGCCATTTGATAAGATTCCCCTATAGTCGATATTTTAGAAGCACCTCGGCGTGTTCTCGCTGTGTTTTTGATGGTGTATCGAAATAACAGTGTTCAACTGACCAAAACTCATCTCATTGGTTATGCAGGTCATCGTTACGTGTGAACATTTCACCTATTTTTAATGCATGACAGGAGGAATCATCATCTCTCCTATAGCATTCCATCCCAACAGCTATTTCTGAAAGATAGGCTTACCATCAACAATCTTGATTTGTTCCACGCATATCATTTCAAAAAAGAATGCTGGACCCATTAATCAGATCCATCGGACCTGCCCGATTGAAGGTGGCATCGGATGATTCTATTCCTGTTGGAATTTGAATGTTCGCAAATTTCAAGCGAGGTGATGGCACTTCAGAGTCGATACAATCCACCACTATGCAGCAAATTGTTTTCGAAAACTCAGTTGCTCGCGATTTCAACTTGACAGTGATTATTCTGCAAGTTTTCGCTTGTTCCTGCTTAATACCTGAAAGTTTTGTGTGACCTCGACGCAATTCCAATTCCATATATTCGCACAAACTAGTCATCATGAAAGGAGGTAGCACATGAATCTAAACGAGTAATATAATAATAAGTGTTTACAATCGCAATTGCAGTACGGTATATCTTGTTCACAACGCGGTTGAGTAAAGATACTTGAATCTCAATAATAATGTCACTCTTGAATCTGAAATACATAAAATTGGAACTGCCCCAAATTAGAGGCGTAACAAAAAACAAATAATCTATTGGTGGAAATGAATTCTGCGTGGTGTTATTGGACGCAGCAAACCTCGTGACCAGCTGCCTTCTTTTCTCAGAATTCCACATCAATTTTCTGTAACTACAAAACTACAAAATCTATAATTCAATCTAAAGCAAACACCAGACAGGGTGGGCTCAGAATAAATCATTTGAATAGACCAATAGACCGCCTGTCAAGGAGCTGTTAAACAGGACCCGGAATAATATCCATAGCTGTAATATTCTCGACAAAATTTACTGAAGGTATTCATCTCAATAATATATACATGAATCTCAACATAAGTATTATTTTCAGCCTTCAAGTTGAGGTTTATGTGGAATATAATTGTATACACCTTCATGATAAATCCATAAATATCGAAGATATTGGTATGCCCATTTAAAAATATAAAAGCTCATAAAAATAATAATTTAGCGAAGATGGTATACATTGCAATTGTTTCGAATCATTTCTGTGCCATGTTGTAATATTGTATTGTAACCTTATTTGAAATTTCAAAATATGATACATTATTTAATAATTAATGAGTATCACTAATTTTCTTAGTCGTGTTTTCTTTCCAGAACCTAGAATAGGATAAATAATATAATCATGATAATTTATGAATAAAGAACAAGATAACGAAGAAATTACAATGTAAGTTTTGAGGGCTGTTCTTGTGACTCAATAAATTTCATGTTGGCTATTTGGAGTGGAAATCTATGACTTCGCGAATCCTAAGTGAGAATAAGTTTCAACCTCATAAGATTAGGACGGCTACAATTTTTCTGATGGTATCAGGAGACCAGGGTGACCACTGACTGATCATTTACTAGCCATAATGAACAGCTTCTTATCGGGAAGTGAATGTTCGTCGCCAAGACTCATTCGGTTTTAATGTTCGATGCGCGGTAATGAACCATCCTAATTTGGCGTCTGTCATTTTGATTAAATGAATGAGAACATACGAGAGGGTTCGTATGATGAGATTCCTTTGGCTCGAAGAAAGTGTACAGGGTGTTACATAATAGTATGTGACAACTTGAGGGGTTAAATATACTACAATTTCAATAAAAGAAGTTTTTATAATTATAGGTCCGCAAGAGCTTCCTTACGGAGCTACAGGGTGTTGAAATTTCCGGAAAACATTGGTTTCTTCTTCAAAGCTCCTGCATTTTTTGAGATATACAGCCCAAATTTGGAATGCAAGCTATTTCTTATAGCCTCCATCAATACAAATCCTAGATTTCAACTGAAATTCACAAGGTATTTCCTTTTCCGAGGCCATGTCTTCTATTGCCCTCTCGTACCTTTTTGCAGTACGCCACGGATCAGCTTACAATCAATTTTCATCATATTCGTTCAATTTAAATACTTTTTTAACACGTGTAATTTTTTCGTATCTCCAATCATTATCGAGTGAAAGATTATTGAATTTGAATTGTTTGAAATGTATGTAATTCGCAAAATAGAAAAAATTAATAGAAATGCCCGATAAGTATGCCCAAAATTTGCTTTTATTTTGGAAGCTCGTCTTCTGAGACGCAACTTATACTTATTCAATATCAATTTAATAAAAATGAACCATTAAAAACTGAATAGATTGCTGGAAGTGTCCCCCACCTGCAAGAAAACAGACCTCTGTCCTTCTTCGCATATTATCATGCACTCAATGAAATGTTCCTGGGGTATTTCTCATCGTGTCAAATGAGGTTATCATTCGAATTCTCAATTGCACTACAATGTTCACTATAGTGGTATAAACTAAACTTTTGATATATCCCCATAAGAAAATGTCCAAACTATTCAAGTTTGGGGACCTAGTTGGCCATGGTTCTGGCCCAACTACATAGATTGTTGAATGTATTATTCAAGAATTCTCTAGCTTCTCCACTAAAATGTGCTCGTGTCCCGTCATGCATGAACCACATTATGTTCCTCACCGAAAGTGGCACATTTTCGAGCAATAAAGATTCCTCCTCCTCAAGAAATTGTCGATAAGTTTAGTCTGTTAGGCAGAAAAAATGGCGCAATAAAATAATTTTCAATTATTCCGACACAGACATTTAGTGAGAATTGTTCTTGATGATGAGATTCTTCAATCAAATGGGGGTTGTCCTCAGCCCAATAATGATTATTGTGAAAATTTGTGATAGCAGTTCTTGAAAAGTTAGCTTCTTCTGTGATCATTATTTCACATCAAAATGAAGATTTCTCTTATTTTATTCAAGAACCATCGGCAGAAATTCAGTGTTGAAGGAATCTCGAGGAAGTAGAGTTTGGACGCGTTGAATATGAAACGAGTACAATAAAAAGTCGTGGAGAACCCTCCAAACTAGAACATGTGAAATATTCAACTGATTTCCAATTTTTCTTGTACTCGCATGAGGATTCAAATCAGTACAATTCAAAACTGCTTCCTCAATATCTCATAGTTTGAGTGGCACCTTTTAAATGATTGTTTGCAGTAAAAGTACCAGTTTTCCACAACCTTCTGTGGATATTTAAAAATGTTCGCATGTCTGATATAATTCGATTTGGAAAGCGCGCCTGATACAATCGCCAATCTTCTGTTGTGTTTCCGTACATGTAATGGATATCAGCAAATTCGGCGATAGTAAAATTAGCCATTTCTTGTTACAGCAATAACTAGAAAAGTCTTAAAACAAATCGCAAATTTAATAAAAAATTCGAGCAGACACTGTTTCAAATTTAGCAACTGTTAAAATAAATAAATAAATGAACAAAATCAAAGCCTCCTAGTCATTTTTTTAATTACAAATGCTTTCTATTCAGCGAATAGAATAATTCAATAATATTCTGCTTGAGAACGGTTAGAGATATGAAAACATTACAATGGTCAAAAAAGTTTCTAAACTGTTCGACGATTACGAAAATTGATTGTACGTTGATCAGTGGTGTACTGAAATGAAGTGTGAAAGGGCAAAAAAAGGTATGGTTCCGGAAAGGAAAACACCTTGGAGATTCTGAATGAAATTTAGGACGTGTAATGATGAAGGCTGTAAAAAATAGCTCGCATTTCCAATTTGGGCTGAATAACCCAAAAACTGCAGAAGTTTTTAAGAAAAAAACAATTTTTTCTGGAAATTTCAACACCCTGTATCTCCCTAACGAAGCTTTGGCGGACCTTTGTTCATATGAGATTTTTTACCCCCTCAAGTTGTGACATACTATTATGTAACACCTTGTATTTGCTGCCAGCCTTTCGTTGAAGGATGGAAAAGAGGAGACAAGTGTCTTCTCGTGTCCTTGTTTTCACTTCTATAGATTTTGTTTTCTTGGGCAATGTCACGGAATTTATCATATGGACAAAATCATAATGACATAGGAGAGTTGGAAAAAATATTTAAAAATGGTTTAGATGCAATGTCCAATTTTTGAATTCAAAATATATGTAGAACTGTTTCTGGAATTTTCAAATCCTGCATTTCGAACAATGGAAATATTTCTGAGTATTTGTTTGTTTGTTTTTTCAGGTATTAGTTATATTTGATGTTTCTCTAGTTATGAGTTGGAAAGAACCATCGGTTGTTCCTATTATAAGTGGCCTTCAGTGTAGAAGAATTGTAAACATCTGGGATATTTTGTGTAAATTCGCCCCAGCACACTAGATGAAATAACAGAATGTTCGAAGAATTTTAATTTCTGGAAAATTCACATTTTTCAAAATTTTATCAGAATTGTTATATATAGATAGAAAAAAGAGACCCTCTGTATTTTAGTCAAATCAACCTATCATTTATATTTGAAGAAAAACAACTACATATTATATTTGGTTAAAACCATTCAACAAAGAAAATATTTGAAAACATTCCTGTATTCTTACTAAAGAAGCGCATAAGTAAAATAGTTTTCACTTTATTTTGATATCACCTAGATTTTGGAATATGCCAAAATCCTAGAAAATCGAAGAATACGTTATATCCTGAGAACACAAGGAGGAAATTCGATTTTTTCCACCAATTTATGGAGGAGTCATTTTTTTCTATTTGTAGATGATGCAGATGCAGATGCAAAAAGGTATTGAAATAATTAAATGGGTTGCAATTTAATTTTAGACATTTTTTCATCTATATTATGACACTATACAGGGAAGCTTATAAGAAAAATAATCGGCGGAGTAACAATTAGATTACTGTTGAATCAACCGAGGATCTTTGCAGTTCAGCAATGTGAATTTCCCTTCAGAATAACTTGATATACGATTTGAAATTATGGTACCAAATTTTTGTAGGTCTTTGTGTGCATCTAACGTATATTTTAAAAGTCTTACAAAGCTAAGACTGTCGAAATCAACTTCTTCATTGGCTTACAAATAAGTTATTATATTCATTTATCAGTGTCAATGTTCTTTTCTCAAATATATTTCCTTCAGATACTACTTTTGGATCAACGCTGCTTAACATCTAGTACATTCTTCGAAGGACGACTGAATTCCTCATATCTTCAGCAATTCAATGAAATCTTATGAATGGTAATGAAACCTATTATGCTCTTCTTTTAGGGAAGAAATATCTCAAAGATGACCATGGATGAGGCTTATAACTCGGACTCCACAATGGTATTAAATGTAATATATGTAACAAAAAATGGCGAATGGACCAGAGCATTACTACAATTCATTATGGTGGTTTGTATACTTGCAATAATCTCATTCAGTGAGAATCAGTAATGATTCGGCGATTTCCCACAATTCATAGTGTCCTTTTTCTAATATCACCATTGATTCACTTTTTACATGTCATCTCAAGGGATGATCTGTATTAATCATTTCAGGATCTTTTCTGCGATGCTACATGTAGTCGTTCCGAAAATTGCTGTTAAAAACGGTACATCTGTGTCGAAAACTTCAATGAAAATTATTCTACCTGTTTATACAGACAAATCTAATGAATCATTGACCATGTTAATGTCTAGCGGTACAATGAAAACGATTAGAATATTTGAAACGACATAAAAATGTTCCTTTAAATTTACTTCTTCCATAAACCTCGTAGCTGCTCTTTGGACAATCACAGCGCGTGCCGAAATTCAACCCTCTCTCAAATTGTGAGCTGATAAGTGTTAAAGAGGATATACATAGTAACATACATTCACGGACAAAAAATCGACATTTTTGTTTTGACTATGAAACGAACGGCACCCTTTTCGTTTCGATGAAACCCTATTTCCGGAAATATGGGATTTCAGAGGGGACTCGTTTATTTGGCTCAAGCCGAGCATCCGACGTACGTGGCCGGTGTATACAACAAGGATAAAACTGCCTGTCCTTCGATATAGGGATATTCAGTATTTTTTAATTTATGGATGGTTAAACATTTCGGCTCCGAAACGTTCGTCCTTCGAATTTGTTGCAATATGTACATTTTATAGGTTATTCGAATACTGAAAGGTGCTTGTGTCCAATAGTAAAAATGAGCTTCAGCTATATGATATTTTACCTTATTTCTCTATTATTTATCCTTGGGAAAATCACAGTAGCCTTCAACAGAAGAAGAATAATATTCATTGCATTTGCGATATCCAATACTCAATCTTCAAATTTATTCCAAATTATCATAGAAGTATATTAAATTATATACATGAGTATTCTTAAAAATATCGAAATATCAGATTTATTTGAACACTTATGTCACTCTTAAGTAGAACCTATAGTCGGTTAAATTTACTAGGCTCTGAATTTGTCTGAATTTTTGAAGTCGATGCTAAGTGAAACGAACTTGACAGACTCTGAAAACTTCATACTAATCAAGCTTTGCAATCCATATATACGGCTATAACTGCAGTACTTCGGCAGGACGAATGTTGGTGTTTCGATGCATTACTTTTTGATTGAATGAATTTTCAAGGTCATCAATTTTCACTATCAGATATAAGTAAGACTACCGAGGATTGTTCCAAAAGTATCGGATCCACCTTCATATCTTCTCGGCAGAACCTCCGAATAACCTCTGTGGATCATGTACGTTAATATTGAGTCGAATTCCTTGTATTTGTTATCGGCAGAACATCTTGGGTTATGAGCAGTATGCATGTCTTTTGCGTTTGTCTAATTTTCTTCTTATCGACAGGAAAATCAGAACAACAAATTTGTTTTACTGTTTTTTTCAAACTCGAAAAAGTATTTGCAGAAACTATCGAAATAATGAAAACAGCATTTAGAATCAAGTAACCCTATAAGAGAAAAATTTGCAGTTCTGGGATTGCTGCTCATCTGTTCATAGCATTATAGTTCTAGGAGGTCTTCGAAAGCAAAAATAAACCATAGCATTGATCCAGCAAGCAAAAAAAGATTATCATCAAGCATTACGAGAAGTAGAATAGGGACAATATTCATGAAGTTCTGCTCAAAAATTTTATCACAAGTAATAAGTTGCGAGTTTTTTCTTTTGGCCACAGAACCACCTTACAGTATTCCCAGAAAAAATATCCATTTCTGCAATGCCGAAGATAACATTGCTGTGTGTTATTTCAATATCGATGAATTTGGCAAATGATGATTGGCTAATAACTTGCTAGCAAACTCATCGAATCTTATGCCTAAATATTTGACAGGGTACAAAGTTTCAAAGCTAGCTCAACCTGACGTAGAAAAACAACAAGGGAGAAATATTCAAGTAGATCAGATATTCTCGAATCAATTTTAGTATGTTGAATGAGTAGTTCACCTGACAAATCAGAATCAGAATTCAAACACCACATACTTACTTGAGTACATAAGGACTCTATTGTATGAAATAGGCTGATTTACGATATCAGCACTCTGACTGATTCATTTTTTTCTCCCTGTAGACAGCGGCAGGTTAGTGAATCTGAAGCTTGCCGTTTGCATGCGGGACATGACCGTTCATGCCCTGTTTGGTGAGCAAGTTTGGTAGCACCATCACCGATTCAAGTAAATATTACCTATTGATAATACGTCGTACCCACAGAATTCTTCCATGGTAAGGGTGTGGACGTTTCAATTCATCTTGAAGTTTGGGGTTTTCATAGAAAGGAGTGATTCTGATGAGAATATTCTCAAAGAAAACTCTGTTCCAATGAATTAGATGTATGGTAATTCCTAACATTATATATACACTCCTCACAAAAATTGTCGCATCACCCTACTTTTACGACAATACTATATAAACTTTTAGGTTGGACATTCAAGAGTCGATTGGTAACATTCAGAAGTGTGAAATAAAACGATATCATTCAAAAGAGATGAGTTTATAACGGAAAATATCAACTATTTTCAAGTTAATGAATAATTTAAAAATTCTAACATCTTTAAACATTTGCGAAGAGACAAAACAACTAGCATAGAAGTGTTTCCTCCCCGGGACTAATTACTGCCAATATATGTCGCGGAAGCCCCATAAAAAATTTTTGGATGTACTCTTGAGTTTGAGTCACTGAGTTCCAAATTTCAGGAAGCAGATTTTCTAGTTGATGGAGTGTTCTACAAGGCATCCTACGTTACGTTGCTGAATTTGCCACCCCATGTTGTCCTAAACATGTTCTATGGGATTCAAGTAGGGACTTCTAGCAGGCCATCTTGAAATATCAATTTCGGCTTTTTCAGAAATTCAGTAACTAATCTAGCTGCATAAGGTCGAGCATTATCATGCATATAAATGAAGTTTTCGCCAATCAATGGGCCAAAGGGTACAACATGTGGTTCAAGGATATCTGCGATGTATCTAGGCGCTGTCATTCTTTCATTATTCACTAGGACTAACTTCGTTCGATCATGGAAAGAAATGCCTCCCCAAAACATTACTGAGCCCCTCCGAAGTTTTCGGTTTGCCGGATATTGTGTTGCTGAAACCGTTTCCCAGGTCGTCTGCATACAGGCTTGTGTCTATTATTTGATACTAGACAGAACCTAGACTCGTCGGAAAAGAGGACATTCGACCATTCTGAAATACCCCAATTTTCATGTTCGCTCGCAAACTGAAGTCTTGCAACTCGATGCTGTATGGTGAGACGCGGGCCAGTAGAAGCCACCCTTGGTCTAATATCGTCTTCTCTAAGCCTGTTCCTAACAGTTTTCAATGAAATATGCACATTTTTGGAAAGTTCAAGTTCATTTTGTAGATTTCTAGTCGTACAGTGCCGAACGCTTAGTGCAGTTAAACGCCAACGATCATCAACTGGTGTTGTTATCCGATTTTTTTCCCCCTCCGGTCTTTCTTTCATATTCCCTTCTTTCGTGGTACCGATTAATTGCTCTTGAAATAGTGCTTCGGTTAACATTCAACAAGTTAGCCACGTAACGTTGGCTTCGCCCCTCCTCTGGAAGTGTGGCAATTCTTACTACTTCATGATCACTCAAACAGCGTCCAGGACCTTCAGCAGCAATTCAAAGATTCGAAAATTAACATGAAACACAGAAAATTTGTATTAATTCAGCGTGAAAACTGAAGAGAAATTGAATGAATACTGATAGTCAAATAAACTCATTCTTGTTCAGACGTGTTTGAGATCATATGGAAACAAACGTTACTACATAGATAAGATTTTTTTCCCCTCATATGTCCAACAATATATGTTGACAAAGAAACTGCAATCGAGCTGCTTAATCGATTGGGGAATTCAGAACACTAGATGATGCGACAATTTTTGGTGTGTGTATATATCTCCATTCAATCTGATCTGTTGACATAATATATAGTTTTCCTCAAAAGTGACTCTAATACCTTCTTTCCAGAAGCCCACGGAAATATAAATTAAACAATTATGAATCAGATGAATATTCTACTCATGATTCAAGAAAATATATATCAGTATGAACTTGTGTAATAGCAAAACAGAAATAGATACCAAAAAACCATCAACAACGAAATCTCAAAATTGAAAGTGTCTAAATAAAATTTTGCGTCCTCAAAAATTAAAAAAAATGAGCTGCTAGTTCTGCACGCTAGTCGGTGAAGAATAATCAGATAAAACCATATGTTTTCTTTATAGTATATATTGCTTGAGGACTTATGGTATGCTTTGTGGATATACCAGATATAAATGGTTGAAAATGTTATGATCTGTAATGACTGCAATTTCTAGCTTTCTACGAAACAAAAAACAACAATGAATTCAGAGTTAATAGACTAAAGTCAGTGAGTTTTGTCTGACAGAAAGCCTCCTGCACATCCCTTGTTTCATTGATGTTGATTCAATGTTATAGTTTGTGTATGCAGGGTGTTTCAGGTATGGAGTCCACCATTTTCAAGGAAATTTCTCACAACAAAACAAAAAAATTCCCCATTTACATAAGCAAAAAGTTCTTTGTTATCGAGATACACAGAGTTCAAGTTTTGATTTTTTCTTCACGATTAATTAGATATTTTTTTCAGTTATCAAGAGATCTGGCTGCAAGTTGCCAAAAAAGAATATTTTTATCATCAATTCATGTAACATACCTCACGAATCGAACAGTAGTTGCAAAAGTATACAATCTGATATTCTTTCAGGGTAATAATACTTATAAACCCATCAAAAATTCTCATTTAAAAAATACCCCAGCTTTAATATTTTTTGTCCACTGAATTTTTTTCGAAATCCCAACCATTCTAGAGTGAAAAAATGATTTACATAAAAGGCACGAGTTTTGGAATCAATTGCAGCGAGAGGTGGATAATTCGTAATTCAAAGATGGGAGCGACACTGTTCATAAGTTTTCACAGAAACTGGATAAATTTGAATAAACTGATTGTACATTTTGTTGAGTGGAAATCAAACTACACTGCTGAAACTTCGAGGAATTTAGCACATTCTTATTTCAAACAAGAGTGCATTATGAAAAATCGTATAAAGTATTATGAAATCAAAGAAAGCTAATAGAATATTTCTGGCTAATTTCCGATCCAAAACGCGTGCATGCAATTTCTGTATTGTAGTAAGGGATTGTGATATACTAGGCTCTTTTAATGCTTCTAGACGAAACAGTCTAATGTATCCAGATCGGGGATACCACCAAATATCCAAAATGCGGGTCAACTACCATCATGCAAGAATCATATTTATCTCTCATTAGTACGAGACGCATCATCGAAAAGCTCAACCAGATTTTTCTTCAAGAAGTCTAGGTATGCTAAGAATTCGATCTGTTAGTTAGAATTACTGGCCAGATCAATCTGCGATCATACGGACGGCCAAAATATTTATAAAAATTTTCTCGGGGGCTACGATTAATTATTTCATAAGAATTCTTTCCACCCCTCACGTGATTCTTTATTCCTTCTCATCTAAACCCTGCTCTGTCTGTAGACGATAACGATATATTCCAAAAGAATTGGCATTTCTATCATATCTTTGTGATATCTTTTGCCAAATTCGAGCCTTCTGAGTAGATCTTCATCTTTCAGGGTGTTTGAATTCTCTGAATGTGGTAGGAATATAACAGTTGCTAATGCGAAATTTTTCAATCAGTTAAATGTGATACACCAACCGGTAGAAATAGCCTTCGAGTGCGGATTGTTTGATTATAATGGACTACATCCAAATTATCTTCTTCGTTTATCGTTATCCTGACCAACCGATCCCGTCAGAATTTTTCTGGGCTAATCAAAACCATTTAGTTTCACGTAACGAACGATGAATGAAACAAGGAATTCCCTCGGAAGAATAGTTTTGTTAGGAAAAGCTGTAAGATAGACTCTTTTGTCTTCAGCAGCATTACCAGCGGATCGACCACAGAATCGATAAATACCAAACAATTCGTGAAAGGTATACTCCGTTCAAACTTTTCAAAAAGCCAACTATGTGTTGACAAAAATCAACCTTGATTATGACAACTTTCCAGAATGTTACTGCGGATACCAGCAAGATTAGATGGTGGCACAAAAATTTACAGGTCATTTGAATATCCATTCAATGAAGTAAAAACTCTAATATTCATTCTCCTAATGACGTTAAAACTACTTCATGAGGCTATTCCCCTAGTTTTCTTGGAAATATTAGGACAAATTCGATTTCACGTTCGTATTACGTATTATCTACCCTCACTTCTGTTCGTTCAAAATATTGCCTTCTCATGTAAATCATGATAATGATAAAAAGTTGAAACTATGTGTTATACGATCACAAGAGATTTTTATTGAAAGTAGGATTGCAATCCACAGGATACAGAGTGTTAAAGGTATGTAGTCATTATTTTTACAGGAGATTCCTCACCAGAAGATATGGAGAAAATACCTATAAACATATGTCCAAAAGCTTCTGAGACGAAGGGTTTTGATGTTCAGATTTATTTTCACTTTTCCGTTGGTAACTTTAGTTTTTCAAGGTATGGAGCTCTGATTAGTAGAAAAGGATGTTTTCAAATGATCAATCTTTTCATGGGGTGCGTTAAGTAGTTGATTAAATATACAAGGTGTTTTTTAAGGGTCCCGCTTTGAACCCATTAAAATTATAGTGCAGTGCGCCACTGATCTTATCGAGAATATTTATTGAGAAGATCTGTCAATTTTATGGCTTTATTATGTTCTTACATTTTTTACAGAATCCTAAACGTTTTTGAATAAAAAGATGATATACTTGGTTAATTGATTCCGCCGTTACTATGTGATAGTTAATCATGATGATGATAAGAAGTTAAAACTATGTATTATGCTATCTTAAGAGATTTTCATTGAAATTCAGGATTGCAATTTTGGTCTCTCGGCCAGCTTCAGCTGACAATAATTATTGAAATTAAGTTAAAAATACATACATATATAAATTGGTAGGTACAAAATTAATAAGGCTGCAAATAAGAGGCATTAATATAATTATGATACGAGCAGTTATTTAAGGATTTCAAATAAAGATGAATAAGCCGGGCCATACGGGTCGTTCAGAAGATTATCTTTGTTTGCAGTTTGAAAATTTCGAATGATTCCTAGAAATCTAACTTTCTTCTTTTAGGTATTCTGTGAATAATTTTAAGTTGATCTATGGGTGCAAAATTATTGCCAGTTTCGATACAATGAGAAGCAAATGTAGATTCGTCTGTTCTCTGGGTATTGTAATCTGACGGATGCTCCTTATATCTCGTTTAGAATGAACGACCAGTTTGACCTATAAAGACGCCTTCACAATCCATACAGGACAACTTATAAACTCCAGTATTGTCAAATTTATCAGTTTTATATTCAATATTAAGAAATTGCTGGGAGAGATTCATGTGGTTCTTGAAAGATACTTCTTCATTCTATTGTGAAATGACATTCGCAATCTTTTCCTGATAGAGCCAAAATATGTCAATGAAATATATTTATCTGTATTGGTTGATTCTATACGTGGGTAAATGTAATGAAACGCTAATTGTGTTTGTTTTTCTCGAATCATTTCGTTTATTATATTTGAGGGATAACCATTGTTCTTAGCTATTTCTTCAATTGAGAGAGAGAAAGCATTATAAATCATTGAATTAAATGCAGCGTATTTATGAGATTTTGGGTGCGTGGAGTCATAAGGAATGAAAATATCAGTAGAGGGGGATTTTCGATATGTATCAAAATTTAGTGTGTTATTTATATGAGTGATTGTAAGGTCTAAAAAGTGAATCTGATAATCGACTTCTCCTTCTAATTTGAACTTAATTTTGGGATGAATGATATTGATGTAAACTAAAAGTTGATCTAGTTGTCTAGATGTTCCCATGAAACATGCAAGTATATCGGCTACATATCTATACCAAAAATTTACTAATGTAGGGAAGTGTCTACTATTAAAAAATTAGCTAAGAACAATGGTTATTCCTAAAATATAATAAAAAATGATTCGAAAAAACAAACAGAATAAGCTTATCCCCACACTTACTAACGCAAAGAATCAACCAATATTGATAAATATATTTCATTAACATGTTTTGCCCCTATCAGCGAAACTATTGCAAATGTCATTTCCAAATAGAATAAAAGAGTAGCTTTCAAGACCCACATGAAACTCTCCAAAGAATTTTTTAATAGTAAAGATAAAACTGATAAATTTGACAATAATGAAGTTTATAGGTTATCCTGTATGGATTATGAAGGCGTCTATATAGGTCAAACTGGTCGTTCATTAAAAACGAAATATAAGGAGCATCAGTCAGATTGCTATAACCAGAGAACTGACGAATCTACTTTTGCTTCACATTGTATCGAAAATCATTTTCCACCAATAGATCTATTTAAAATTATTCACAGAATACTTGAAGCGTCATCTTTTTACTCGAAAACGGTTGGAATTCTGTGAAAAATTTAAAAATATAATAAAGCTATAAAATTGAAAGAAATTTCCAATATATATTCTCGAGAAGATCCGTGGCACACTGCACTATGATTTTAATGGGTTCAAAGCGTGACCCTCCAAACAAACACCTTGTATATTTTAACAACTACTTAACGTACCTCATGAAATGATTGATCATTTGAAAAGATCCTTTACTGCAAATCGGAGCTTGATCCCTTGAAAATCTAGAGTTACCAATGGAAACGTAAAAATAAATCTGAACTTCAAAACCTTTTATCTCAGAAGGTTTTTGACATATGTTTATAGGTATTTTCTCCATATCTTTTGATGAGGAATGTCCTGTGAAAATAATAACTACATACCGTTAACACTCTGTATCCTGCGGATTGGTATATTTCAATAACAATAAATGATTTTCAAATATTGCGATCTTATATGGATTAGCTTATTTCATTACAAGGCAATGCATTGATTCAAAAAATAATTTCATAGAAGAGCTTACAGTCCACAATGGTTCATTTTCTTCTCTACATTATATTATATAAAGAAAAGCGATCCTATCAAAGACTCAGATAAAATACTTTATTCTGCCATTCATGATGAATGGTGTACCGCAAACTCTTATCTGGCCCAAAATATATCAATTTGAGAAAGGGTATTCGATAAAATACATGTCAAGTAAAAGGGAAAATGCCAAAAAGCGTTCGGTTCTTATTGATATGGAAATATTTTCTAAACAGAATGTTACTCATTCTTTCTCGATAGACATGAAAAATTCATGCCACTCACGTAGAGACTAACATATAGGCGGTTCTGGCACTTAGATCCAGACTTCGCTATGTTTTAAACATTAATGCTTGAGAAATAAAAATTTGTGCAACCTGTTTTCGTTCTAGTGAATTTAAAGAGCCTTTTTCGTTATTGCTAAGAGTTCGAGTTCCTTCAAGTCATATTATTCGTCGTGGGACTCTGAACGGTTGAGATTTCACAAAAAATGCAGTGAATCCGGAAACGCGTTTCGAATCAGAAGAAGCTCATCAATCTCGTCTTAGTCTATAATATATACAGATCTGTCTATGCATTTTTATAGGGAGATTTATTACTCTGCTCAAAATATATAACATGAACAAATAAATGTTTCTCTAGTTCTCGCTGTTCCACACCTGTTATGAATGGATTTTCAGAAATCAGATGTCTCAAGATGAGTAAAGCCTTCGCTATAACCGGGTAATTCGAACTTCACCGAGTAACTTGAAGAGTACTACAAATCTAGACCTCGAAATAAACTTCAAAGTTTATTGAAATACTTCATGAATTAAATCAAAACATTAAACGATTTAATTCTCAGAGGAACCATTCAAAGACAAGTTTTTATGGTTTGTTATAATATTGAATATTAATACGGAAACGTTAAGATACACAGAATCAAAATCAAAAGGTACAGTTGCATACATGCGCGAATGGAAAAGAAGGTGAGTGTCAAAATTTCGGAATCATGCAATAGTTTGATAAAAAGAAAAACAAGAAAAATCTGAGCAAAATCAAAAGCTTTCACCAGAACAAAGGATTCAATCATGGCTAAGTAGCCTGAAATATGAAAAATAAAGCTAGCGAAAAACAGAACTCTCAACATAATGACAGGGAGTGAGAATCTATAATGCTGAAATGCGACAGCTAAGAATTTTTTAAATGAATGGGAATTTTACAAAGTACTTACCCTCTATATTTTTAAAAATTTCCCAGACCTATGTTTACAGAATAAGAAACTTCTATAGCTCTACTGAACACTCTTTCTATAAACTGAGAAGTGAAATTCCCAAGATGTTGACTCGATGACAAACCAAGCAGAAAACATCGGAAAATTTAAAAATCTTGCAAAGAATGAATTCTGTTTCAATGTTCAAATATAAGAAAATGAGAAGTGATGTTAATGAATCCAACGTGATCGAATTGATCTTTGGGGCATAATTGCCCGAATACGTATCTTTTATATAAGTATTTATGTGAACAAAACTTTCGGAATGCTACACAGGAGCTTTTATAAGATAAAGGATGCTTGTTTATGTACACTGAATTGTATTAGATTTCAGTGATTCAGTGAGTTTCTATGATCATTGAATGATATTTAGAATAGTTTGTAAAAGTTGAATGAAACATTCTTATAGCACATAGAATACATGGAAACGAAAATTGTTTCTTCTTGATAAACTTCAACGCGGTCAGATTCTATAGCTGCTTTATAAGTTCCAATGCAGATAAAGAATCTTTCATAGCTAGCTATCGTAATTCCAAGTTGATGTTTTGAATATTGCCAGAAACAAAAGCAAACCTAACAAGTCTTCGAGACCTGAAGAAAATTTGGTAGGAAAAGTGAAAAATTTAAATGATGGACTAGGCGAGTATGTTCCAGGAATTCTAAGCAGATTATTAGATCAGCTCCTTTTATGAATTCTGAGAACGAAGTCAATTAATATTGGTCCAGAAAATGAAAGAGAACGAGAAGGGGCTGACAGCCACAAGCCAATTTGCTTTTTCAGAATCGTATGCGAGCTATTGGAACAACTAATAGTGAAAAGATTAAATAAAGTATTTGAGAAAGAGATCAGAATTTGAGAGAAAAACAAACGCTCAGTTTTATTCGCTGCTTGAAATATAATAATATGCAGAAAAATAAGCACTTCTTGTTTCCAATTTATTTCATTTCATAGAAATGAGAATCTTATACTAATTTCAAAGGATTTTGGGAAGCAATTTCTCAGCAATAATGATTTCTGAGAAATTGATGTACTTGATTAGATGACCCTTCATTCATAGTTTTATGAGAAAAGAAGAGACAATTGAAAAACTATAGATGAAATGTTTTTATTTTGGTTGGCAAGTGCAAAAGAATAATTTTGGAATAAACACGCCTGAAGATAATCCACATGAGATAATATCGTAGAATATACGTGGATAAACTTAAAATCATTAATAAAACTTTTGGAAAACAGATCCTTCTATAAACTTCCATTTCTAAACGAAGTTTTCTCGGAACTTCATAAAAGAGTTTGAATCTGTTGAAGTTGAGAGTTTGTTTTCTAATTATTGAATGCAGAAATTTCATTCTGAATGGAAATAATTCATAGTTCCTTGAGCTCTAAGTACTGAATCGATATAATTTACCAACGAATGATTTGCCGATTTTTGTCAAACAGGTTCCAGATCTTTGTGGTTTTTTATTGAACGACGTCAAACTCTATTGTCATTTTGTAGAATTTCAGCAATGAACAGAAAAATTGGGCCAGAGGATTTTCACGCTTTTTGTCAAAAGAACAACTTCACGTACTCCACATCGAAGAAATAATATATATTGAATTTCAGGTCAAGGAAAAACTAAGACGAGAAACGAAAAATTTTAATGATGGTTTCTTTTCAAAATTCAGTTGTTTCGGAAATATTATTTGGCAAAATTTACCAAATTCCTTTTCTACATTAGAATAAATTAGAAAATAACAAATTCGAAGTAGCAACCATGAAAATCGAGTAATAGATTTTAGAGCTACGATCAATTATATGAGCATAACGTCGACTCCGAGCGAGTAGAAACAATTTTCGAATAACTATAATGATTACATACTACATTTACACACTTCATCAGAGGTAGAATTTGAGAAGAGTATTCCGAGAGTGGATTCTTCAGTAGTCCTATCGGATTTCGAGAGGGGAAAAATAGTTTCAGAATGAACTAGAATGATTTTACACACTAATTTTGGATTGAATCATTTACAAATCTCGGCGCAGGTAAGCTTTCAGAAGTATTTTATGAAAGTGGTCGTTCTTTCGCACTTCTCTATGGAGTATGGAGCATTACAAATATCTAATCACCGATTTCAAACCCCGGAAGTAGCTGATGATCTATATTTATTCTATATTATTTGATTTCATTTCATTCTTATTGTCTCGTGAATATTATTTAGCTCTTTGTTTCAATATACACAACCATATTTATATGGAATCATCCAATATTTTGAATATTACCTCAGGGATTTCGAAAATTGTTAGAACTGATCGGTTTGAGATATTTCAATTAAAAATGAAATTAATTAAGGTTCAATTTAAGAAAGAAACAAATAAAAGAGAATAAGACTCTTTCTGCATGTAGTAAATTATTGAAAATTAGTTTGTCACAGAGTAGGTGTTTTTTCTCGACCACAGTAGCTTGTTTTACCTCTTATTTCCCTGATGCAAGCCTATATTCGTCTAGGTACGCTTTGGATTAGGATTTCGACCTCCTCTGGGGGTTATTCTGCCACTCTTCTACTCTTCTGTGACACGATTTAATTTTGAAATTGCCTTCGAAGTATGAACTGCGACGCACTAGGGTCTCATTTTGCAATTTGGCACAAAAAGTGGTCTTGTTCTTCAGAAGTGATCTGCCTACGACTTCTTTTAAGCCCATTTTGCAGAGTTTATAGCTCCACGTATCGGGCGTAGGTTTTGTAGGTTTTTGAATTCACATCCTGTGATACTTCAACGAGAGGACTGCTATGCACATCGGACAATCCAACGTGACGCATTTTCAATTATGATTATAGGCTTTCCTAAATTTTTAAATTCAGAGTTTCAAATCTCAATGACGACTGAATACAATATCCCGAACATGTGGTGATAATTCAACACTTTTTTTATCTAACACAAAGCCTCATTTTCCACAAGTTACCAACGTTAGAAACAATCAATAATGTGAAAAACCATGTAATTCCATATAAATTTGGTTGTGTATGATTAACTCATGTTGAAATATTTAAAATTATTGAATATTATGTTATTCTTGTTCTAGATATCGCTCTCAATAAAGAATACAAACAACATATATATGTCTTATCTACTCAATTTCTTTTAAGAATACTCATCTGCTCACCACCTCAGCTAGACTTCAAGGAGTCTCTCCTAATGTTTCTTAGGTATGCCTTTATCCTGTATACTGAAGCTGGTTCCAAAATAAAATGTTTTTTGTGAACATGAGCGAAAAGTCGAAAACGTTAATAATTGGGATTTAAGGTATGATAGAATGACATCTTCGAGAAATGCTACTGATTGAATTTATGACGAAGTTCCGCGTATCCCATACTTACGAGAAAGCTTTTCACAATTTTACAATGCATACGAGGTGATTGGAGGATGCTCGTGTTGTGAAAGCTGAAACTCCAATACGACCAAACATACCGGATCGAATTGAGATGTCGAAACCGTTCGAGCAACACTATTACTGGGGTATTAACAATGTTCGCTTTTTGTAGTTGAACAAGTATTGTCATCCACAATAACCATATTAGGTACCAAATTTTATAGAAAAGATATAAACATATCTAACACCATGTGTTTTTTGCTGCTGTTATTATCTATTTCTTGAGAATCAGTAGCTCTATGCAGCTTTTTATCACTATACCACCCAATGTCAAAACTCAACCTTTATTAAATGCTACTCGGGCTTATTCTGATCAACATAGTACTCCGTTCTCTCCTACAACACAAGATGAATCTATCATTCTCATGTATGATGCATCAGATAAAAGAGATCATCTTATCCTTCAACCACACCCAAATCAGCATTTAAATGGGCTCATTCTGTTCTTACTCTACTATATACACGATTCAAAAAGATCTCCACGACTTAGAACATCTTCACGACTCAAAAATTCTCCATGACTCAAAAGATCTCCACGACTCAAAAGATCTCCACGACTCAAAAGATCTCCACGACTCGAAAGATCTCCACGACTCGAAAGATCTCCACGATTCGAAAGATCCCCAAGACTCAAAAGATCTCCACGACTCAAAAGATCCCCACGACTGAAAATATCTCCACGACTTACAGCACTGAGATAGATGCAATCTTCTGTGCAATGTTTGATTGATTAAGACCTTCGTTGAAGCAGTCACAGAGAAGCGGTGATAAGAAATGTCTATTAGGAAAAATATTAGGACAAGTGTAGTAAAGTCTCTCTTTGTTATAAATTTTTTCTTCGAATCGCTTTTCAAACAACGCTAGGACTCATTCGAAATATTTGGGAATTTCTTTTTCTTTCTACAAACGAACCACTTAAGAGGTGATTTTCACCAATAAAATTCAAAGGAATTGTTAAAGTAGAACTGAGATTACACCTAGTATTGATGATTTAAGATATAAATATAGAAAAGATACAATGTGTTTTGTGAGCTTGTGGTACAGATAAGTACGATATCATATCAGGCATTCGAAATCTATTTGTACTAGTTGAAGAAGAAGTGCTGATATCTTACAGCTCTAAAACCAATCCATAGATCATGATAAGTACCTCACAATAATCAGTTCCTCATAGTTTGTCACGGTAAAAAAATTGGGGATTCTGGTTACCAGAAAAATTGTAAGAATAATAAATTTTCAAAAAAAAGTCATTCATTTTTTTGAACTAAACTCCTTTCGTTCATCTTCGTTCTTTTAAAATAACTGAAAAAACAAATCATTTATGATATATGAAATCAAATTAACAAAAGAAGTCACGTTCCCGGCGTGAAATTTTTCCATAAACCTGAACGCAATTTTTTCAATTATACACAGAAATAGTGGTTCTCTTGTGGAAAAATTTTCAATATCCTTTCGTTTTCTTTCGTGAGAAATTCCTAAAAAAATATTTTCATTTGGAATCCTGCCCAACTTGATGTACGTACCCTAAGATTATTTTGATTCTCTCCTTCATAGCTGAAAAAATCATACCGATGCAATGTGTACCGATCAAAACATGAATTTTATGAAATGTTCAATGGGGTCACATCAACTGTTTACCAGTAGATATCAATGATAACAGCGATTTATCCATATATCGGGTGTTCCGTTAAAAACGACTCAAGGTAAAGATCTTACATTTGTTAATCGATTTTAATGAAACAAAAAGAAAATTGTATCCTGAATTATATTCTAATACAATGAAATATTTTCTATCACTTCCAGAAATACCGTAAGTTGGCCTTCACTTCGTCTTTTTGAATGTCTTATTTACATATTTATTTTGAAAACTCATTCAATTTTCAGTACCTTTTGCTGAGAAAGTATCACTTGAAACGCTGTATTTTTCGAGAAAAATGAATTATCGAAACATTCTGGAAGAAAATTCCATTCATAATTCATTGACATAATTCGTAGAATGGGCGACTGTTTGAGTAATCGATAAAATTTTTCTGTCTCAGAAAGTGTTTTAATTCAAACATCACGGAGCAATCATCATGGAATTATAAATGATATCATTGGCAATTATTAACTAAAAGTTGTAAGGTACCTACCCACTAATTCTTGTTATCGTTTCATTTAGAGAATCATTGATAATTATGGAAGTCCAAAAACATGTGAATACAGAAATGACGCAAGTTCATTTTCAGTCTATCAGAAATAGTGCCCGTGCACTATTTTCTATATCCTATCGGCGTCGACGTCCAGTTCTGGACGAATCAGAGCGCTGCGAGTTTTTCATAATTCAAAGAAAGTCGAGCGATGTGTTATAATTAACTTGAAACTTCGAAACACAATTTATAAAAAGGAAAAAATTGTTAAAAATGCCCTCCATGCTGTTGAATACAAAATTAGCATCTCCATAATTCGGCACGGATTGCACTCTGAACTGCAGCAGGAGGAATTTCTATGCGGTTGTTTATTCTTCCTTTAAAGACGTCCAAAGTCTCTGATGGAGTGCCTTAAACTAGATCGTGTATGTAGCACCAGATCCAAAAACCGAAAGGAGTTGGATCTTGGGAACGAACTGGCTACTTGACGGGAACATTTTCCTTATCCATTGACCATTAACCATTATTTTTTATCCAGTCCACATTCAAAGCTGCATGGTGAGGAGCAGCAACATCTTGTTGAAAGTGGATTTATCTTCATTGTTCCGTAGAAAACTTATCGAGGAAATCTTGTAATGATTTATTGAGATATAATTAAAATGGTTCTAATTTAAGTTTCTTTCTAAGAAAAATGTTCCCTTCAAGCAATTCGATTTAATGGCGCACCGAAAATTTACGCAGTCAACGCTGAAAATTATTGCCCATTATATTATGTGCATTCTGCTGGCTTCAAAGAAATTTCTTCTTCAAGAAATTGAACTCTTTGAAAAACTTAACCCTTGTATTTATATTTTCGTCAAACACATTGAACAGTCCCCGCAGACGTTTCTGCAGAAATTTGTCGAAGAGGTGTTTCTGTGTTCGGTCCAACACTCAACAGAACATTTAATTCCGATTTTTATTTCATCTCTATTTTTGGACTTTTTGGTTTTTAGAACGAACCTTATTTGCCTAAGAATTTTCAAGTCTTGAAAACTGGCGGCGCACTGGTGCATTACATCTTTTCGTAGAAGGTACTCAACGTTGAACAAGAAATCGAAAACATACTATAATATGTGATTACTATATAACAGGTCCAAATAAAGGTTAACTTTATTATTTACAGAACTAACAGACCAATGAAAATATTTCAGTCCGTTGAAATACTATTCAAGATGTAATTTGGTTTTGTTTCATTGAAATCGATCGACAATTGTAGGGGCTTAATTTTTTTTGACCTGTGATTCGTAACAACCTGTGAAAAGCAACACTTACTCCATATCAGCAGCTTAGTACGTTAAATATCGAAACGATACATCATATCAAACATTGAATTAAATTCACGTTTCATATTTTCCCGTCGCTGAGCATAGTTATAAGAAAACAACTGGGGGGAAAAAACACAACATTCGATAAAAAAATATTATTCAGCAACAAAACTTCGTTTATCAGGAGATTAAAGGCAATTTCATTTATGGACTTTTGGAATTCGATTACCACGATTTTATTTGATGTCACAGAAACTTATGGGTTTTGAAATCATGACAATTGCATTTGTGAGAATAATAATAGATATGCAATTTTTCAGAGCTTCATTATTGATGGCGGCTATATTATTCTATTTTCTGTCTATCCAAACTAAGGGTAGAACCTTTCAGGTATATTGCTGTTATTCTTTCAAAAGATATTTTCTGAGCATGTATGCACAATACAGATTAAGAGCACCAAAATATATTAAGTAGCGTTGAGATATAATTTTTTCTGAACTTTTTCAGTTAGAGGTTACACTTTCAGATTAATTAATAATTATTAAATATATAATATAATAAATAATAAACTTAAATGAATTAATTCTCTCTAATCTATGAAAATGCTGCATTACAAGAAAAATGTTTATCCGCATACCCAAATGAAAATTTACTGTTCCTCAGATATCATGATATCCGAAGGTCAATTGATAATTCAAATATCAATTATAGAATTTGAAGACCGAAATAATATGATTGGATGTTCAGCAGTAATAATTATGAGTGTTAAAGTAGGTTGAATTAGAATCAATATCTATATAATAACTGGTATACAGTTCCAACGAAATTTTGACCTCCCTTTCTAATTCGGAAAAATGTAATGTCATCGGAAAACGCTGAAAAAGGTCGAATTTTGTTACGAAGGGGATAATTGTTATATCAACTTTTAACATCTCAGATGAACCCCAAACCCCACTTATACCTGCTTACAAACTAATTATAACGAATATGGATCGGGCACATTGTTATGAAGATTTTTTGAAGATATCTGTGAATGGATAATTGTATAGACTTAATTTTCTATATAGAGTGTTCCAATTACTAGAAGGTATTATCATTTAATGATTGAACAAACCTTTTGAATCTGATGTATTATGAATAAATGGTCGTACAAATTGTTATCATTATTGAAGATGTTTCAGCATGATAATTTGAAAGTATAGGGATCAACCTCCTATCTTCAGCATCTCCAAACATGGGAATTTCAATCAAGAAGAGAATCAGTTGACACCTCACTGGAAAGGTGAGGTGTGAAAAAGGTGTAGTCATTAGAAGACAAACTGGACATTAATATTATTCATTTTTAAATATACAGTTATGCCAAAAGAAATGCAGGAATTTTTAATTTCAATCATACAGAGAAACAATTCAGTTTACAATATATTGAATTACTGGGGAATGGGTATAAAGTAGTAGTGAAGAAATAAAAGTACAGATTGATTCCGTAAAGATGAAGGTGTTTTAGTATGTTAGCATGGTGGATTCAACTCTTTATTCTCAAACTTGAAAGTTTCAATCGCAAAAGGTATCGTGCGACCCCTCATGAGAAAGGTCTATTGATCCTCTACACGAATTTGGTCAACATTTTGTGTTAGAGGTCTATACTGGATGTACCATTAGTGGTATTCATTTCGCTAGGAATCTGGGTACGTCGGATAGATTCAGATACATTTGAAGTTATTCTTCAATTTGTTTTGTTAGATGTTATAATATGGCTTCCATTTAAAGAAGATTCACTTGTTATTTAAGAAATTTTAGACAACATTACAATAAGCTGAGCAATTTGAAGAAAAAACAGTTTGGGAGACATCTATCGCGGTGAATTTGAGACAATTACGAGCAACACTCTGATATGGGGCGCTTCAACTTACGTGCAATAACCAGTAAATTCAATTGCCTCGAGATTTCAGATCCGGCAATTAAGTTTTATTGTTCTCTTCAGAAAGTCCTTTTTCAAAACTGTAACAATCAAGATATTTTATTGTTTTTGTCTCTAACATGGTTCAGCACATTTGAGGTTACATGATGACATGATCTAGAATTCGCTGGCATAGAATTCGCAGGCGGAGTCAGAAAATTTCTGAATGTTCTCACAAGAAATTATATGGCGGTTCCAAGTCAGAATATTAGGTAGGCCACTTTTCAGGAGTTCTTCGTTCAATTCAAGGATCAGGATTTAAAAAATTGAGTTTTTGTTGAACTTGTGCGGCTTAGTGATGACCTTTTTGAAAATGCAATTGTTTTTCAGGTAGTAGAGGATCTTTTCCTAGTTATTCTTCTATTAACTGATCAATTGCATCTTTCAGAATGCCAAGAAAAATTTTTCCGTTCAAATTACCAGGGATATACACAGATCCAATTGGATGGGTCCCTAAATTTTCTAACCAAACATTAAGCTGTTCGAAATATTAAGTGTGGGTTTCTCGAAATTTATGAGGACTTCTATCGCTTTGAAATATACAGTTGTTTTGCTTAACATCTCCATTAAGTGAAAAAGTGCATTCGTCTGTAACAGAAATTTGGGTTATTGTTGATACGCTAGGCTATAATGTTGCAAAACTCTTTCCTTCGATGCAAATCAACATGATTCAATTCACGAAAAAATTTAATTTTGTACGGATGGAAATTGTATTTAAATAAAATTCTGAAGACGTTAGATTAACTAACACCAGAAGCATTAGCAGATAAACACTCTTCTTCTAAGAACTGAAAGTAAAGTCAAACTAAATGTTTCCATTTTTTATTTTACATATTTTGGGAGAATTTGACATCTTAAATGAGAAAATTTGGAATTGAAGGAAAGCAAAAAATATTTTTTGAATTGTGGAGGCTGTTACTTGATGTAGATCCATGATATAAATGAGATAAAAAACACAAGGTTTAACTTTAATCTACACTTTATTTGAAAAAAAATTCGTCGACGTTTCGCTGACAGAGCAGCTTCATCAAGAATGACAAACAGAATGAAGAGTATGGTATTATAAACAAATCGTAGAACAAGTTGGATGAATAACAGGAAAATCCACACCGAGCCTTTAATTAAAGCAATAGATAAATACAAATTAATTTTACCAAACCCTCAACCACCTCAACTGTATTCACTTATTAAATTGCATAAAGTAAATAACCCCGTTAGACCAGTCGTATCTTACGTTACAGCCCCAGCCGTGAAATTGTCGCACTACCTTATAGATATCATTAAAAATTATTGTTCATTAAAATCAAAATTTTCTATAAAAAATTCTTTCGAATTGATAAATAACATAAAAAGCGTAAACGTACCACCTAACGCAAAACTTATTTCGTTTGATGTTGAGAATTTATACTCAAGTGTTCCTCCAGGTGATGTCAAAATATTAATCGAAAACATGTTGAATTCGAATCATGTTAACCACATAATTAAATCAGAAATATTGAATCTGTTGGACGTTTGTATTGAACGAAATTATTTTTCTTTCAACAGCATCTATTACAGTAGTGAAAATGGTTTGATCATGGGAAATCCTTTGAGTCCACTTTTAGCAGAGATTTTTATGAATAATATTGAACAGAAAATTCATACACATCCACTCATTTCCAAATTTCTTTATTGGTATAGATATGTTGACGACATCTCAGTACGTTTCATTGAAACTACTCGTCAATTAGACTTACTTCTTAATTTCATTAATTCCATCCATTTGAACATTAAATTCACGACAGGAATTGAACAGAACGATTCCATTAATTTTTTGGACTTGAAAATCATTAAACGAAATAATACTCATGTTTTTTCGGTCTTTCGTAAACCAACACATACTGATACAATTATACATAACTACTCATTACATCCAATTCAACAAAAAGTTGCAGCTTTAAACAGCATGGTACATTGGTTACTCAATTAACCTTTATCAGTAGAAGATTATAATAAAGAGTTAAACATCATCAAACAGATAGCCATTAATAATTCATATAATCCGGATATGATAGATCTAATCATTCGTAAAAAACTATATCAGAAAGCAATAAATGAAGTATATCCTATTCATAAAGACTATAAAATATTCAACAGTTTAACATTCTGCGGTACAAATATTAAATCATTTCTCGTCAAACAAAATCTTAATATAACTTTCTAAACTTCTAATAACTTAGGTAAACATATTAAAAATAATAAATCTCGTGTTGAAAAATCAAGTAAATCAGGAATCTATAAACTCAATTGCGGTTCTTGTGATAGAATTTATATCGGTAGGGCCTATAGGAGTTTTTGCATAAGAACATCTGAACATAAACGTAGCTTCGATAAAAATAAATCTGATTCAAATTATTCAAACCACTTAATAAAAGAAAACCATTCATTCAATAAAAACTTTCTGTATCTACGTATTCATGTTGATAGGCCTCAAAATTCAATCTCGAATCATACTCAATAATATGTCAAATTATTTTCGAAGCATCATACGGTATATACTGCTTGTATTTTCAAAAACTTCTCTCATTTCAGTTTTATCGTTCTGTTATTTACCTGTAACGACCAAACTTCGTCGATTGAGTATCTAGATACGCCACTGTTAACTTGAAACTTCCCTATCATTAGAGGATATAACCTGATTTTATGGTAACTAACCTTCCTAAGGTTCTCCTATGAATCCGTTGTCTATCTTCACAACGGTCCTGGAAGTCCCGGGTCCACTTTTGGAGAATCCAATTAATTAAATGGAGAATTATGTCCGGGTTTGATTAATTTTGGAATCAGAATAGGTGTGACGGTTTAACGATAGATTGAAGTGAATTATTGAAGAGAATTGTGAGGGTCTAAGCGAAAAAATTTAATGTTTATAAAACTGAATATGAATGTTCATTAAATTTCCATAGGAAATGATCTATTGATTCAATTGAGAAGAGAGAAGCATCATATTTTTAATGGTGAAAATCCGTTCGTTTTCATGGAACTATAATTGTGGGTATCAGATTCTTCATTTCCAAATTCAAATACACATTCGGATTATCCATTGGAAAATCTATACGTTTATAGATCGGTTTTGCTTGTAACTGCATAGGTTTCGAGTTACTTAAATTTGAATGCAAATTTTAAAATTTGTTATGGTGATTCATATCAATGAATTTTCCGTAATGCTGTAAAGGAGCGATATAATTATGATAAGCCTTCCTATTTATAACAAATGAAGTGACACTTAGAATTCTTTCTAAGAACTAAATCTACTGAGGATTGATTAGGACAGTTTTACGAACCGTGTTTTAATCCTAGTTTCAGTTCAGAAAGACATTAGTTAGTCTAATCAGTTGGTGTAGGAGCCCCTCAAAATCCTCAACAGAAAGCATGAGATTAGGCCATATAAAAGCAAATACCGTATGAAATATAGCGCAATTTTTTATTCGATCTAATCTCTGAGGTTATGGGGATATTAGTGATCCACTAAAAAGATGCTATCATACTTAGAATTTTTTATGGGATCGCGTTTTTAGTTGTTTGTTAATGATTTGGAGAATTATATAGTAGACAATCTTTTATTGAACTTATTGTCTAATGACCCAATATAATGTGATAAAATGTAATTTAATCTAATCAACAGACAACTCTACACCATCTACTTACTTTGGTATAGAAACATAGATTCATGAGAATTTTTTCAAATGTTTTTGAGGTTGTATATTATGTCGTTTTTGATATGTCAATGCTTTATTGAATCAATATAGCAAATATGGTAGCCAATGACTTAATTATTTGAAATACAAACACGATGTTATATATCTCCGATGAACTGGTTGTCTTATACTCAGAGAATTCAACTAACTAATAGGGAAAATCTTAATACCACATCAGTTGTTAATGAGTATTGTTTATAGATATTTGGCTTCAAAAGTTTCTGGATTTTCAACATGAGTACAGAGTCGAGAAATTGTATAATTATTAGTTTATTCATGGAATGGGTTTTTAGCTGTCCAAAACATGAGTTTGAAAATCTCTTAAAAAATCCTGATAGCTTTGGGCGACCAAAATAATTCAGTCCAGAAGAAGTTTTTTGTGATTGGTCAAACTGTCGATGAGGAACGTTATTTTGAGTATTATTCTTGTATGAAGGCCACAAAAGTCCAAAGGCCAAATTTAAAAGCAAGAAGCTCTAGGCTTTTTTAACTTTCCGTACTACAAAATGAAAAAAGGAACCCTTAAAGGATCGCTTACTATGCCCGTATGTCTATCAAAAGTTTTTTCTCAGGAGCACATACAAGTGTAGAATTGAAATCTATACAAAATGCTCTAGCATCTATGAAAGAATCAAACTAGTAATCGCAGTTCGAAGTTTAAACCATTTTTGTTGCATATTTTGACATCTTCCAAAGATTCGAAATATATAGAGTCTTTTCTAGAAACATAACCTTCGGCAAGAAGCAGAAATTTATAGCAGGAATATGAGGAAAATTTCAAAAACAAAGTTGCAAAAAAAATTCTCTTTCTGTAATATTTACCATATTCACCTCATACGGTTGTTTCTGTCGATTTCTGCTGCACATTTAATACTCGTTAGGGAATCATAACCTATAGCGTACTTCGCGTTGACGTAGAAACATGAAATTCAGCGAGAAGGAATGTCTTTTAGACAGAAATATGGAAAAATCTGAAAACTAAAACTTTGTGCAATACCACAAAAAATTTGTTTTGAAATAATGGACGTATCTACATTTTTCTGAGAAATAATTGAAAGTTGCCAGTTGAAATTGAAACTAAATATTCAGATCTACAAACCTTTCAAACAGTGGGGAGATCACACTTTGAAGTCAATGCAACCAATAAAAAGCAAAATACTAAAACTGTTGTGGTTATATCATTTAGAAAATGCGAGCAGGCGAATGAAATTGAAATGAATTGATTATTCCAGTCTTGAGATGGTGAAATTCTCTAAGAAGATACCAATGTTTTGACGCATGCCACGGTGAAAAAATTGGTATAATAATCTAGAAATATATGGTCAATTTTGGGATGAAACAATTGAATTGAATAGATACTGTTTCCACGAATGACAGTAGATATTGGATGATCGAGGTGAGGTGCTCTGGATTGTCAGTACATTAAAATTCATTGAGATATCGAATTTCGTCAAAGAATTCCAGGGTTAACACCAACAGTTTTTATCAATTTCTTCTGTAAGAATGTAAATATTGATATTCCTCGAAGATTTTACGAACTTGCTGTGCTTGCGTCCTACTCGTACTGCGGAATTGTTTCTTCACAATAATTCGCCTTCAAACACGTTTTTCTGAGATCGCAGTTTTTTCAACTAAAATTCTACTATCACCTTATTTGGAGCTTCTAAAACTCGTTGTCTTATAAAAGAATACGTGTGCATGTTGTTTCTTAAGGATCCTTTGAATGGAAGTATAACTCAATCCACTATCCATTTATGCTGACTTAATGGACGCATGTGGATTGGCACGAAAATACCCTAGCGTATTCATTTGATAGTCGCCGTCCTCGAGAATTGGTTTTATTCTAGTTTCTACGTATTTTGTTCCTCCAAATTGCAGAAAATTGCTTCTAATCCTTCGAAATTTTGTTTTACTCATAGGCGCCAAATTTGGAAATTGATTATTGAATTGCCTGCAAGTTCTATCCACCACTCTTTCACATTTGCCATGAATTAAAAAGAGATTATTATTTTTCATTCAATCTGGTAGTTTTCAAAGATTTTCACCTCAAATTACCAACAATTCTTGTTGAAATATCGAATTCGAATGAACGAAGTGACAAGTTCATTAATTTTAGGCATGTGTCAGGTGAGTGTAGTCAGTTCAGCTACTTGATTCAAATATTTCAAAGCATTCCCAAATTATTTCGGAACTATAAGAGATGGGTATAGTACATGCTTATACAATTCCATCTGAAATTTGAAACTCCATCTGATGGCGATATAAAAATTGGCACGTGCAATTTGAAAAAATTGAGTTATTGCTGTTTGAAGTAGGCAAAATTGAAAAAATCATACAAAACAACACAATGAATATTTGACAAGTGTAGACTGCTTAAAAAATTCCTCGATCCTTCTTCTATCCACCCAAGCCAAACCCAAACTGTGTGTGTAGTGCAAAAGATCTACGAGCTACAATTTTTTCAATTGTTCCTCAAAAATCGAGTTTATAACTAAAATAATTAAATCTGTCGAAAGTTTTGACATATAAGTGCCAACAACTTGGGTAATTTATTCCTTGCTCTAATTTCGGTTCTAGATGTATAATAAAAAAGGTAGATTGCCATTTGAAATAACAAAGTGATAACCCACTTCCGGTATAACCGTAAATGGTATCACTTCGAAAATATTTCACTCCAATTGGAAATCGCTAGTTATGGCCGCGTATAAAATTTCAGCTTGATAATGTAATTGTAATTTAAAAATTTTTTAGTGGACGGTTCCGGTGGATATCCCTGTATAATAATGAGAATAAAAATAGGCAACGAAAATGATATAGCATAATGGAGTCGAAAGGCTGAATCTGTAACTCTATTTTAACTAATTTGCTTTTTCCTCGCAATACATTTATGAGCTTAAACCGTAATTAATGGAATATCAAACCGTTATTTAACTGTTCTAAATAAGCGATTTTGAATTTCCCCTCTAATTGTTGATTCTGCTGTCATTACGAATGGCAGCAGCTGTGTCATAACGAATCTGGCGCCTAATGGAAATGGCCGCAAGTCAACAAAGAGCATGATGAGAGTCTGCTTGTCAACTCTTCGGTAAAGAATAGATACCAGCGAAGGCAATGGTTGGATGATCAAACAGGAATTGTGATATTGATAATTATTGCTTATGACTCCACTTGTATCAATTAAAACAGAATCAAGGTGTGCGATTGATTGCAAATATCATTAGATACCTCGAAAGGGGGCTATCTTATACAAGTTTTATGAAGTTTTTTACTGATAACTTTTTTCTCACATCACCGTTTAATCTTTCTGGCTTCAACAGAACCAGTCCTTTTGCTCATTGAAATTTTCGGCAAAAATTGTTTTCTTTCTCACAACAGTTTTTGAGATTTTCAACCCAAATTTGGAATGCACGCAATTTTCTACAGCCTCCATCATTACACGTCCTAAATTTTAACTAGAATCTACAAGGTGTTTTCTTTTCCGGAGCCATGTATTATTTTGCCCTTTCAGAAATTTTTGGAATACGCCACTGATCAGCGTACCACCAATTTTCGTCATCCTCGTTCAATTCAGAAACTTTTTTGACACTAATAATTTTTTCGTATCTCTGACCGTTCTCAAGGAAGAAATTATTAAACGATTGTATGCATTCGCTGAATTGAAAGCATTTCTAATTAAAAAATGACTGGTAGGCTCTGATTTTCTTCATTTATTTATTTATTTGGACAATTGCTAAAATTGAACCAGTGTCTGTTCGAATTTTTTATTAAATGAACTATTCGTTTTAGGACTTTTGAAGTTATTGCTGTAAGAACAAAATGTCTAATTTTACTAACGGCGAATTGGATGATATCTATTACATGTATATTCTGGCTGACGGTAACACAACAGAAGCTAGGCGATTATATCTGGCGCGCTTTCCTAATCAAGAAATACCAGACTAGCGAACATTTTTGAATATCCACAGAAGGTTTAGAGAAACTGGTACTTTTACTGCAAATAATCATTTAAAAGGTGCAACCCAAACTATGAGAACTCCAGATATCGAGGAAGCAGTTTTGAGTTGTATTGATTTGAATCATCAAGTGAGCACAAGAAAAATTCATTTCGTCCCAACTCTACATCCTCGAGATTTCCCTTCATGACTGAATTTCCGCCGATAATTCTCAGATAAATTTAGCGAAAACGCTCATTCTGATAGTAAAATAATGTTCACAGGCAAAGCTAACTTTTCGAGAATTGCTATAACAAATTTTCACAATAATCATTATTGGGATGAGGAAAACCCTATTTGATTGAAGAATCTCATCATCAAGAACAATTCTCACTAAATGTCTGGTTCGGAATAATTGAAAATTATTTAATTGGGTCATTTTTTTGTCCAACGGACTGAACGATCCCGCTTATCGGCAATTTCTTGAGAAGAAGTTACCTTTATTGCTCGAGGTTGTGCCACTTATGGTGAGATACATAATGTGGTTCATGCATGACGGGGCACTAGCACATTTCAGTGGAGAAGCTAGGGAGTTCTTGAATAATACATTCAACAACCGATGGATAGGTCGGGGTGGCCCAGGACCAAAATCAAAATCAAAATCAGACTCAAAATCAAAATCAAAATCAAAATCAAAATCAGAATCAAAATCATTTATTCGTCCAATAGATCACATAAAAATATATATATATATATATATATATATATATATATATATATATATATATATATTTAGTGAGAATTGTACTTGATGATGAGATTCTTCAATCAAATAGGGTTTCCTCATCCTAATAATGATTATTGTGAAAATTTGTTATAGCAATTCTCGAAAAGTTAGCTTTGCCTGTGAACATTATTTTACTATCAGAATGAGCGTTTCCGCTAAATTTATATGACAATTATCGGCGGAAATTCAGTCATGAAGGAAAATCTCGAGGATGTAGAGTTAGGAGGAGTTGTCCAATAAAAAGTCGTGTAGAATCCTTCAAACTAGAACATGTGAAATATTCAACCGATTTTCAATTTTTCTTGTGCTCACTTGATGATTCAAATCAATGTCCATTCTTCTCTTGAGAGCTGATAGTGAGAAAATAATAAGATATAATGAATAATAATAAAATAAGACCTTCTGGAGCAATGCATCAAGCAAAGTTTAACTCTAGAGCTTTGTACTCTTTGAAAATATCTCTGTTGCAATTTCAATCAAAAATGAGCGTCAAAGATAAACGAGAACTCTAAGACCCTTTTCAATCATTTGAGTTATATATGTAAAATCATGGCTCTGATTTAGTTTAACGGTGAAGACACCAAATCAAGATTTGCGCTTTTCAAAAACGCTTAAAGAATATGAAACTAATAACGAAGAGATCTCCAAAGCAGACCTGGGAAAATTTAGTCAACATCTTTGGTATTTGTCAGAAGAAATTACTATCTGTTTACTATGAAGATTATTCTAATCAGTTTATCCACGACCTCCAAGATGTCAATTTAGTGTAACTCTCTGAACAGCTGACTTTGGGTGGTGCTTATGATATTTACAAAGCATTTTCCTCGTTTGACATTGTAATTCATTTAGATCAGTTTTAGACCATTTAATAATTCCAAAGAAGATGTAAGAATAGGAACTGCATAGGAGTTGATAGCTCTTAAAAGTTTTTACTAGTTAAACGACTCTTGATGATAATTCTAAGTCTTCTGTCATATGAGATTCTAATATTTTCTTTAGTGCTGCTATGGTTAATTGTCTTGTCTTTACCAAATCCAAGATATTTATATGTATGTCCTTGATGCATTGGCTCGATTTCGATATTGGAAATCTTTATATAATCAGAGGTGATCTTTCCCTTTTCAATAGAAAGCTTTTTACATTATGGAAGCCCAAATATCATTGGAATAGTTGAAAGTAATTTTAAGTAGACTTTTAAATGAGATCTGCTTCAGGCATATAATTTAATACCATCTAAATAAATTAAGTGACTTAATTTGAATTCAGTTGATAGACTCTTTATTTTGAAGCCGAAACTAGTAGCATTTAATTGATGAGATAATGGATTAAGGCAAAGGCAAAACCAAAGAGCACTTAAAGAATCGCCTTGAAAAATGCCTCTTTTGATTGGAATTACTTCGGATTTTAACGATTGTTTTGAAATATTTAAATGAAGATTGGTTCTCCAATTTTTCATTTCAAATTCAAGAAAAAGACGAAGTGTCTTATCAATTTATATATATATATATATATATATATATATATATATATATATATATATATATATATATATACATATATATGGTCTCTTCGGGGTATTCGTCCTTTTCGAAATTAAGTTCCTTTCGAAACTTTTGGTTTTAGCGACGTTTAACGAAAACGTCAACAGGCTTTGAAGATGGTGCATGAGATTGCATCGAAACGAGACCATATAAATATGTACCGATCCGTGAAAACATACAAATCAACATATATATATATATATACATATATATATATATATATATATATATATATATATATATATATTGAAGCCTTGGCAATTGCGATCCAGGACCAGGTTGTTTTCACAAGGAATTATAGAAAACATATCATCAAACAAAATATAGATGATTCTTGCCGTAGATGTTTCTGTTCTTCAGAAACAGTTTTTCATATATTATCATCTTGCTCAGTCCTTGCTTCAACAGATTATTTAAAAAGACATAATGCCGTCGCTAATATTATTCACTTCAATCTAGGAATTAAACATGACCTAATTCCCAAAAGAAAAAAATTTCAAAAATATGAACCTGACATTATTTGTGAAAATGACAAATATAAACTTTATTTTGATAAAACAATTCTGTGCAACAGAGCTGTAAATCACAATAGACCAGATATCGTTCTTAATGATAAACAGAATCAAATAACATATATAATTGATATTGCTATACCCGACACACATAATATACAAAATAAATACAATGAAAAAATTTCTAAATATATGATGCTTGGCGACGAGATTAAAAAATGTGGAAAATGAAGAAAATATTTATTCTACCGATTATTATTTCTACAACAGGCGTTATTCCTAGAAATCTTCACAAAATTATTGAGATTTTGGGTCTGAAGAGAAATTTGTTTGAACAGTTACAAAAGATAACAGTCATCAAGTCTTGTAATATTCTTCGTAGGTTTCTTTCCGAAAATAATAATGAGGTAGAGTCATAGGTTTTCTCTTTAGTTTATACTGCTCAGAATCTCATTTCATATTTTATTTATTTGTTTATATAAATGTAATATAATTAACTGACAATTTTGTCATATTTATATTCAGAGCAGTATTCTATTCGATCGTTCACCACTTCACACAAAGGAAACTATTAATGCGTAACATTCAGTGTTACTTGACTAAGGTCCGTACACTGGATTTTTACGGGGAGAAAGCCTCTGACACTACATTACGTTGGTACATTGATATCATTGTCTGATGATGCTATAGTATGTATATATTCTGGTAGATTGATATATTCTTATAACATTTAACGTTATCCTAATATATAATTACTCCAGGATATGTTTTGATTATAATCATTGCCTGGCAATGGTATTAATTACCGGGTGGTGGATTTATATTTTTCATGAAATCAGTTTGATTGCATGAAAAGATATATAAGCAACACGTCGGGGTAAAACCCTATATATATATATATATATATATATATATATATATATATATATATATATATATATATATATATATATATATATATATATATATATATATATATATTTATTTGATTTGTATATTTTCACGGATCGCTATATATATATATATATATATATATATATATATATATATATATATATATATATATATATATATATATATATATATATATATATATATATATCACTATGTATTTATGATTTGTCATCTTTATCAAAGGAACACACTACAACTTCACTTGACTTTCATTAGTCACTCATGTTCTTTCTGCGGAATATAATGAAAACTGAGGCGTAATGCGCTTAATTACACCTACATGTTACAACTGTAACCATTCATGGTAATAGTGCATATTTGAGAGCAGCCTCTAGACGTTTATATTTTCTTCCAGAAATTTGCGGAATTGTACTTTGAACAAGAGTCAGGTCGGTCAGATACTGCATACGATCAATCTTTCAATAGTGTAATAACACTAATAATAATAATAATTGATTCTTCAGTTTATATTCTAGTATTGGAATTTTTCTTATCTCAGTTTTCACATATTTAAAGGGTAGTATGTCAACCTTTCTGCTGAGACTGCGTCATATACTACTAGTTGCATTGAAAGTTGTGGACGCCTCGAAAGTACCCATTTCGTTTTCCTTAACGGCACATATGGCCTAAATCTTACATGCCTCATTGTCTATTTTTATCATTTGAGACGTATTTAGGCTTTTTTCTAGGCATTCAAAATCAAAAACGCCTAATATTCTGATGAATTCAACGAAATTTCGACTATAAGTTGAACTTTACACCATCAGTGATAGTGGGAACTTGGACTAACGCTTATAACATTAGATCAAAAACGACAATATAGTAGCAGAACTATATTCAAATTTGAAATCCTAGAATCTACCTAACACGATGCTATAACGGCCTCACAATTGTTACTGAAACACTTACGAGTGATGAATCGAGAATACGTACCTTAAAAGTTTTGAAATCACCAAAAAAAAGTTTCGTCTAATACACCGCTATGGCTATTTAATCGAAACACTACCATTTCAACCGAACAATAACAAGGGTATGCAGTTTACGTTTTTTTCCGAGTGACTGCAGTCCGTCAAATGCTGCTGGATATTAGACACTAGTCGAAATTCTGACCTTTTACTCTACTTGACCATTTTGATATTGAAACGTAGATAGTTTAAGTATTTAACAAATTTTTATTCACTTTTAGGGGGTTTAAAAAACGTGTTATCAAATTCAATCAAAAGAATCGAATTTAACTTAATTTGGGGATAAAAATATGACCTGCATAGTCACTCTAGTTCAGAAGTTATTGGTTGAAACCAAAATCCTTGCAGGGTGTTATCGTTGGAAAACAATCCTTCTGGAAATTAAATTGCTTTCACAAAAAAGACTAATGTTCGAACCTACTAACTGACTCCTGATGACACATGAAATAAAATGCAGTTTAGGAAGAATAAATTCAGTATCTATATCAACACGAGAAAACCCAGCTTTCTTCGTATCGAAAGAATTTAATTTCTTTGATATATCTAGGTTCAGGATATATTTTCGTTGTCGTCTTGTAAATCGATATGAGCTAATAGAGTTTTCGAACTTCCTCTCACTTATATTGCCTGTTAGGTACTGAAAATTGATTTTTCTTCTATAGTTGATTTTGTAGCCCTACGAAATAGATTTATCGTTGATCGGGGGGAGGAAATTGAAGTAGAAAATTAAGCGACGTCAACGTTGGGCCATCAAATTATCGTTCAGTTTGTTACATGAAATATTATTAAGCCACTATACTTCTCAGACTTGATCCGATAATTGAATGATTGAATTCATATTATAACATTAAATAACAATCCAAGCCTACAGTTTTCATCTATTGTACTTCGTTCACATATGTTTTTCGAGAAATTAAGGTATTTCACACAGAAATTCCTTAAAAAGTTTTGTTGAAAATGTATTCTCAATATTTTTATAACGTCGTAAAATACTTTTTATTGGAATTGATGTAAGAACTTCAAATTATTTAAGCAAAGGCCCATCACATGAATCTATTTAATACATTGGGAATCCTCAAAATCACTGTTTAATAATATTCATGCCGAACTTCAAAAAGCTGTCATATGCAAAAGTCTTGCGGCCTTAGGTTCCGTACAAGCTTCTAGGCATATGGTTCGTTCTTGTTTTACCCAAATACGTTTTTACTGAATATTAATCATCTAAGCGTACATTCAGGATCTTCGTGTATTTAGTTCAACTCAAAGATCTCTCGTCTGCGAATGATTTGGAACATTATTATGCGCGACTGAGGTTTCACTTGGTCCCATGTGAATAATTATTTTTATTGTTCCATTCTGTAACAACAAATTAAGGCTTCTCATATTGATTACGTTACTTACACTTTATGTAAACTATATAAGCAGCAGTATTTTTTGACTGCCTTGACTCAGAATTGCAAATGGTTTGCAAACTTCAGTATCTCAGTATCTAATATCAATCTCAACGCTACAGTTTCTCGTACTTTAAGAGATGTGAATAAGTGAAGTAATTTGAAGCATAAAATTTAATTCAATACATACGTACATAATTATGAATACGATTAATGTTAGTATAATATTTCTGTTTATGCTAACCGTATTTTGTTTAGACTAATGTCGACGTTACCTATATTTTTGATAGCGTGTTATGATAGCACCAGTTTTGGTACTTACATAAATGAAGATACGGTTAATTATTTTCCTTTGTGGTCATTCAGGTCAATTGAATTTTAGTTGTACGAAGCATTCAAATTTCATCGATTTTCAAAATCAAACATTCTCAAGGATATTTAAAAAGTTCGACAATCGGTCGAGCAAGAGCATAGTCATAATTGTGGAAAAATTGAAATACAAAATACAAACAATTTTCGAAATATTATTTTATTTGTTCGTAAACGTTCATGCAAAATCATTAATTGCAGGGCCAATCACTCTCAGCGTCAATAATAGCCTGGCATCTTCTAGGCATGCTTTCCACGAGATTCTTCGCGTATTCTTCTGGACACAACCTACAAATTGTTTATACACGCCGAACATTCTCATTCAAATTGCAAAATCGGTCCTTTTCAAGCTTCATTTTCATTTTGTCCCAAACTTTTTCAACTGGATTGGCATCGGGTGACTGAGACGGCCAGTCCAAAGTCAGGACACCATTTTCATTCGTCCACGACCGACAAGCCTCACTCCGGTGTTTTGGGCCGTCTTCCTCCTGGAGAATCCAAATCTCACTTTTCTTCTCGTACCGCTTTTAAGCAGTCAGCATCAAAGCTTTCTTGTGAAAGTGGTTAATTTTCTGAGCGTTTAAGTTGTCCGTGAATACGTACAACGATCATCCGAATCTCTTTTCTGAGATGCATCCCCAAACATGAACTTTCAGAGGGTGTTTAACGGTCCTTTGGATCTGTTGGTGGCTATCCTAAAGCAAGCCTAATGATTGGAAATGCCCAACAAGATAATTCGTTTGTGCAAACAATATTGCACCAATCACGATCTAAATGTTCCCTTGCCCATTCGAGACGTTTTTAACGTTTTTTTCACTCAGCATTGCATTTTGCACAGTACTTCAAAATGCACAGCTATTTGCAAGGAAATGCTTTCGAATAGTTTCGTGCGATATTATCGAACCTTTTTTTCGACAATTTCACAGCATCCTCACGCAGAGACAATGTTGGATTCTTCAAAAACAAATCATTTGTTCGTCTTTTTCCGATACTACGCCAACCGAACCACCATTTGGGAAATCGTCCATATTTTTTTCGGCTTTGTAGCGGTTAACCCACTTGCTGACGAACTGTTGCAGCAGCTTTCTGTGTCATTTGTGGTCCTTTGGGGTGCAAGCACATAAAACTGCTTCGAAGCGCGACGCGTAGACGTTACTCATTTTATAAAAATGCTAGGTTAGAATTAAAAACAACAGTCATCTGATTCTCCTTCATAAGGCATGAAGTAATATTCTGCCTTCTGTAGGAAAAAAAAATCACAGAGTTTTCATCGCCTGATCGCTAGTAATCGTGACTACGCTTTTACTAAACCGTTTGTAAAATTGCTCTACCAAGGAATGTTTCTACAAATTTTGCATGCATCTTGAGGAGATTTCTGTGTGTATCCGAAACGAATCAACATCAATCACATCACTCTTTCAATTTTTATTAGCTAAACCAAAATTGAATGTCTAAGGAAATTTTCATACGAATTCTATCCTTCAGCATTAATTGTGCTCCCATCATTCAATTTTAATCCTCCTGAAAATATGCAACCAAAAATAAATAAAGTTCTCAAACTGTACAAAAAAAAAGTTAACCTGGTAAGGTTGGATTGAGGAGGTCGTTGATGAAAATCGATATACATATTTTCAATGAATTAAAACTAAAGTATTTAGATTTTCACCATATTAACAGAACTATGACTGCTTTCACCACACTGTGGCTTCATCAGATGATCTAAATACTTTAGTTTTATTTCATTGAGAGTAAACATGGTAACGTTTTATTGCATTATTTTAACCAATACTGAACCATTCTGCAATCATATTCTCGCCATATATGAATTCATTGTTATCTTCGATAATTGCAATAACAAAGAGAGAATTATACTTCAGTACTCGGAAGTCGAAATCATGGAAACGTTTTATTTCTTTATTTATCCAATATCAAAAGAATTCGCAAATTTCATTTCATTATAATTGTTGTAAAATACAAATGAAACTGATAAGAATAAAATCATCTTCCATAACTTCGAAAATGTTATTCAGACACCCCATGCATATCCTAAGGCGTTAAAAAGTTGAACTCCCGAAACTAGAAGAGGATTTCTGCTGATCAAATTTGATTGTTGTAATGCTTAACGATATCGTTGTTATGTATTATGGTTACTCCATAAAATATATCTGCCCATTTCAGGAATGTCATTGTTTATATGATTTATCAATCAAGGCAATGAATTCTAATCTTCACTCAAAGTTTAAAGATACCTGTTCGTGGGAGAGGTCAGGTTAGGTTTGATTTCGAGGAGGTGATATTTCATCGAAATGATTGATGTGAATCTTATGAACCACATGGACAGTCGTACTTTCTTATTCAGTTTCTACCTTAATTATTTGTGGTACATATTATTGATCATTGAAGAAGAAATATGTTAGAAAATTATCGTGGATGGTAAAAATAAAACTTTTCTTCTACTGTAATTATGTGTACCATTATATGAAATATCTTTTCTTCATTCACATTGAGACACCCTATATCGAAATAGTGTACTTATTATCTCTTATGAATGAATAGAGAATAACTCTATATTATTGATCAAATTTTGATGACGAAAACAATAGCAAGGAAGCATATTTTATACAATGAATACTCATTTGAAACGAGCTCAATGGTTAGAAGGGACCTTCTACTTCAACCAGAATTAACGTATTACATTTAATCCTGTATTATATCCAATATATGCATTTTGTTCCCTCAGTGCAGTATTATCTAGCATGTTGCACTTAACAACCATTTGAGATTAATTCAAGGCCCAAATTCACTATGGACACAAATTGAAACTCCTTTTTTTTTGTTAAACTAGGATAACCGTCCAATACCCCTTCAATCAATGAACTGCGAGCGATTCTGAAGGTGCGGAAGGCACAAACCGACAATTTAATTTTTTCAGCATATTTAAATATGTCTTCAGAGAATTAGAGAAGGCTCAGCAATTTGAAAGGAATAAGAGTGACATCCCTATCGTGATGTTAAGTAGTATATCATTTCTACACCGTTCGATGTTTTTATGCTTTTCTTTCTACATTACTAATTGATGTTCTGACTCAAAACTTTTCTGCTGCCATGTGCTTGGAAGAATTATCGATTTAAACAATTCAGCAGGAGTTCATTCATTTTTCTAACTTCAGCTCCACTACGGTACATCGAGCGAAATTTGGGAATTTTCGTTATTGTACATTTGAAGCGAATTGGAATTGTTTTTGAACTTTCGTTATGTGTTTGTAGCTCTGTTAAGGTAAAGTTTAATTAGAGACAGAACTGTAACTTCTATTCAATACAAGTACAGAGTTTGAATGAGCAATGAGCTGAATATGTTAACGAACTCTTCAGTAAAATGTCTGTTCATTTCAACATTATATATATATATATATATATATATATATATATATATATATATATATATATATATATATATATATATATATAAACACATCATCAAACAAAATATAGATGATTCTTGCCGTAGATGTTTCTGTTCTTCAGAAACAGTTTTTCATATATTATCATCTTGCTCAGTCCTTGCTTCAACAGATTATTCAGAAGGACATAATGCCGTCGCTAATATTATTCATTTTAATTTTGGAATTGAACATGACCTAGTTCCCAAAGAAAAAAATTTCACAAATATGAACCTGAGATTATTTGTGAAAATGACAAATATAAACTTTATTTTGATAAAACAATTCTTTGCAAACAGAGCTGTAAAACGCAATAGACCAGGTATCATTCTTAATGATAAACAGAATCAAATAACATATATAATTGATATTGCTATACCCGACACACATAATATACAAAATAAATACAATGAAAAATTTCTAAATATATGATGCTTGGCGACGAGATTAAAAAATGTGGAAAATAAAGAAAATATTTATTCTACCGATTATTAATTAATTATGATTCATTAATTGTGCCATTTATTGATTTATGATGTTCATTTTTCCATAAAAAGTTGATGCACAAGACCCGTATTACATTTTGTTATATATAACATGCAAATATTCGGCAATCCTTTGTTAGAATGTTCGTCTAACAATGTAGCTCTTAGACTAGATTATAGTAACATCTGGGGCCACATCAGTGCCCCCACGAAGTAATACACTTTTATCGGAGCATTTCGACCTCCTGTAATTTCATTGTGGATGACACTAGAAGTCTGAACCTTCAGCAATGAAGATTTCATCACAATCAGTAACATTCCTAGTAACATGCTTTTCGACTCCTTAGTTTACGAACTATCGATAACAGAAATTCTTTAATTTTGTCGCTGACACACGATGATATTTAAAATTCTGAGATACTTCTAGCGGACACAAAACTTTCATAATTTTGAACTTTGTTATTGCTTAATCTAAAACTAGAAAAAATTTATGACATCCAGAAGTTCAGCTTCGTTTTCGAAATTTCAATTTTGTTTTCGAAATTTCTTTTCTTAACTTTTTTAGTTTAGAATTATTTCAATTATATATTATAAAATAATATATAACACATAAGCTTCTGCATCGAAACTAGTAAGTTACTGATATTCTTTTCAAATCTTTATATATAAAAATCAATTTCTATTCGTAAGTTTCGCTGAAACTCGAGAACGGCTGAACGAATTTATTTTATGTTGATCTTGAAATGTTCGTGGGGGTGTAGGAAAGGTTTAAGAGGTGAGAAAACTTCGAATAACTGCCAGGAAACAATAAAAATAGCTTTTTTTATTTCCCACACGTTTTCTAAATAGAATGTAGAGTCAATTTGAACTTTTTTTCTATTAAATAAAGTTCATACTAAATTATAATCACTCACTGTTATCTTTGCAATTAAGATGTGTTCCTAATGTTAAAGAGTCAATTTGGTATTTATTACCGCTAACCAAATTTCCATTTCAATCATATCTTTCAAATTAGTCTTCGCGTGTGCGTTGGATGATCTTATGTCTTGTTCCAAAACTAAACAAAAGTGAATCGCCAAAGCGACAAAATTGCACAGTCACAAAATGTAATACATCATTAGTGGTTCTGATTTTCAATCTGGTCCACTTCGCGAAACTTAATTTAAGCTAACTTCATTTGTTAAAGATTGATAAATCTCTAGTTTTGTAACAAATTGAAATTCTGGACGTAATCATAATATTTGACATTAGATTGTGAATCTGTCACACTTCAGAACACGGAAAGAAGTATAACGATATCTATGAGTGCATCCTTCTACCTTTGTGAGTGAAGATTACCGTTTTGTGCGCGAGAACTTTCTTTTCCTTTGTGATAGTGACATTCCAAGTAATGTACTCTTTTTTGTTGATATTCTGTGATAGTGACACTTTACTGCTAAGTTAGCGCAAAAGTTTCTTACTTTGATTAATTACAATTTACGATGCCGAGGAGAAGAAGACCTGACTTTGGTCGCCGCAGTCACTCAAATGTGCGAAGAGCTACCTCACGTGCTAACCGCACTGATGACCAGAGAGAGACAGATCAAGAATATATTCATATTGCTATGTCAGAATTGCGTTATTAAGTAAGTAACAATGAAGTGGATAGTGATTCTTGAACGAGCTGCATTCCTCTATGATCCATCAATTGATTATTGTTCCGACAAATCGTTAACAATTGGGGGAATGATAATAATTTGTGGATATAGTAATGCTCATAAAGGGGCCGCAACAAAAGAAGAGGATATATGAACTATTTTCCCTCGTGAAAAAGTCTATTGAGATGGTAGTTGGCCTATTGACGGAACATTTACTCAACAAACACTAACAAGTCATTAGACTATCGAAACCGCACGGTACTGTGGTTGCCTAGAAAATGACGAAACAACGAAACGCATACTCTTCGAATGTCCCGCTCATAAGGTGACCAGACTGAACACCTTGAGCACTGAAACTTTCAGCGCCCGGATGATCCAGAGGGCCAGGTACAACAGTCTTGCAAGCTTTATCAAAAAGATACGGCCTGTGTGCTGCCCATAAAGGCGCTATGCAAGAAGAAGAAGAAATAAATGGTGAATCTATCGGCAAAGTAACATTGCCACAATTGGTCCTACCACCAGATCCTTTACGCCCTTTACATTCTGCGATTGGAAATAATTACAAGCACTTCTTGGCCAACATTCAGAAATTTAACAGCTGTTTTCAGATTACATCGTTTGGCGCTACACATTTAATACAGGACTATTTAATGCCCACTTTCAAGGTATTATACCATAATATTTTTTTATAATATTCAATTTTGCAATGAAATATATATATCGAAAAAAATTTTTGGACAAATCTTTAAAAATAACACATACAAGGACAAATTTATCACCACTGAGGGAGCTGTTACCACTATCAGATGAGCATCATCAATTTATACAAATTTATTTTATCTGCAATTCAGATGCGGAAGTTGATGAGCGTTGTGCTCATAATCCAACAATGATGAGAACCATTGTCCAAGAACGAATGTTTTTTCATCAGAACAACAATTCAGTAAACATGTTCAAAATATCATTGGATATTATCAAGAACGGATTTCTTTGATTTCTTTTGTTTGCTTTAAGTTTATTCTATAAAGAAGTTTGGGTCTTTTATTTATCGATTGAGGTCAGCTAGTAACCAATAATATTTGCTAATTCACGTAAATTCAACGGTGTTAGCTCAGTTCCTGTGTATCACTTAAGATAACACAATGCTTGCTTACAGACATATTCGAGAAGGTGGGATGAATACGTGTTACTTGGGTTACTGGAGTATTAACATCCATACTACCCGATGCTGATTTTACTTAACAGATTACTTTTATTCTTTGCTAGCAATTTGTGTGTTGTTCAAAATATTTCAGGGTTTTGACATCTAAAAAAACCTATGTACGGTGTACTTACTTTGAGTGGAACATTTTAGTTCAAGTACATTGATTTATATTTCGTATTTCTTATTTCACTTAAGTGAAGTTTGTCTTTGAAGATACATGTACTCTAGAAATGAATCCTTCGAAAAGAAATTGGATTCCATGAAAGATACAAAATTTGAAAAGATACCAATTCTCGCAACACTGTCCTCCCTGCCTGGGGAAAGGACATATTCTCGAAGCCTTTTCAATACCTCTTAGTTCTGTTTTCAGAAAGTGAACTGGAATAATTGTATGATGTTGTAAATTGAATTAGAATTGATTTACCATAGATTTGGATCATACAAAAATAAATTTTTCAGCCCTTTCTCTGTCTCCAACTAAGGAAAATTTTAAGAAGTTCACTCATTCACTCATTCCCTTAATCGGAGAAAAAGTCTGCAGTAAAACACTGGGTGAAAAAACCTCTCATATATATGTTTGGTTTGAATCATAGTTAACATGATAGTTATATATAATTTCTTCAAATCCACTTTCAATTTCATGAGGCAAATGAGAAGGAATGGTGAATTCGCCGATGGAGGATACGTGAGGAGAGTGGAATACCATATTCATATCCGCGCCGCTGTCCTGAAATTCAAAGTATCCCGAAAGCTTTTCGCGATTTCAGTTTTTCATATTAAATTATTATTGTTTTTGTAATTTAGTGCTATTGGTCACAGTAATAGTTGCGAGTAACTTGGAAGTCAGTTTGATAATTTCACAACAAAGAAATCTATTCGTAATTATTTACACTGTATTTGAGCTCTAAATATTGCATCTTAAAAAGTTACTCTTACATCTAGTCTCTTTCAGCTTATTTCGGTGAAAATTATATAACACAGAAACCATATAAAACATTTGTTGATAAAATGAATACTACAAGACTGAGTCGAATACATAAACATTAACAAAAAACCAAGTTCTTACCTTTTCATTACAAAAGTTACTTGAAGTAGTATCTATTTGAAATGTTGTATTCTAGGTAAATGTTTAGCCATTTTAAATTTGATATGGTCACAGTATATTTTGGTAGGCAACTTTTAGATAACAATTAATTTCAAAGTTGTTGATTAGATGCTTTATTTGATACTGATTAAAATAACCGACTAGGTTTCATATGGTAAAAGAACCACAATGCAAGACATGGAAATTTATTTTTTCAATTGAGTTTGATTGGCACGTCAATTTAACATTTGACAGTAGGTTGGTTGTATATATTTACACCCATGCTTTAGGGCTTGAACCCAGACCATCGGCACAGGGAGCTAATCTCTCAACTGACTTCCTACGGAGGCAACATACTTGGAGTCCTTCAGAAGCTACGTATATTGGAAATGTGTAGGATACACATACGATACAAAACACTACAAAAGACTGAGTAGAAGAACGAGTAACTCACCTGCTCATTATCAGAACCATGATATACTTTCACACTATTTTTTGAATAAATTTTCTGGACTAGAGTCATTCTTCCACCAATAAATAAAAATGAGTGGAATAATAAAGTAGTTCAACTTAAATCCTCTCTTGAATGAAGAATGTTCACCATCAATTTTTTGTGTATAGTGTATTCATACTTCAAGAAAATACCATACAGATACAAGGAATAAAATAATGTGAGGTATAAACTGATGATGAACCGGAAATTTTTAACAGAAACTATGTCATTGAAAATAACAATAGTCGTTTTACTTCCGTAAATTTCAGCACCTTTCAGAAAAGCATTGAAAAGAATAATCTAACAGAATGCTACTGAACAAAATATATCCAACAATATTGAATACCTCTTTTCTATGGAATCTGGTGTCGACTGAATTCGAAATGAAGCACATTCATTCCAAGACTTATAAGAACTCCAAGAACCATCAAAAGAACTCGTTTCACCAGAAAAACCCATGCTTATTACCCGGAAGTGGCGACAATTTCTGCTCAAATAAAAGGTTGCGATTTTCTGTGTCAATGAAACAGAGCAACGAAGAGTAACATTAGTAATTTCCTGACAGCACTTCTTTTCTCAGTTTCTTTCACAAGACGTAAATTCTATAAAAAATTTCAGAATTCTTATCAAATATTGTAGTTACATTTCGGGGTAGATATATTTCAACAGTGACGTCTTATTCATTCAGTACTTTCCTTTTTTATGTTTGACTTGTTGTTTGAGTACAATAAAACTGCTTGGAATTCCGGAGGAAATACAATTTATCAGATAATTTTCAGTTCCAGGTCACTGAGAATCTACAAACGAAATTGTTGTTTCTGCAGAACATGTTAAGACATGTAAAGTAACTTCTCAAGACAAATGTGAAGAGAGGTGAAAACTGAAAAATACCTAAAACATAATTAATTTTACATGCTGTCAGATTCTAATTTTAATATAAGGTTGATTTTATGTTATCCTCTAGGGTCTTCAAACAGCCAGGTTCACAGAGCACTAAATATGTATACGTATCAAATTTCAGCGATTTTTCCTGGCAAGATTTCATTCAAATTCTTCTTTCAGAAATATACCAACAAGGTTCGTTTTTAAGATTGAGACTGTTTCGTTTGAAGAGTTACTTATGCGGGTTTCTACCGATTTTCGGTCCCCACCTACGAATCGAACAATAATATAAATATTCCATGATATACAGGTCAAATAAAAGTAAATTCATAAATTCGATTGCGAAAAGTGTAGTTTTTATATTTGAATTTGGGAGGCTTTTACTTGGTAAAATTCCATTATCAATAATAATAAACAAGTACTGTGTTTTAAGGAATTTTACTTAATAATTGCGATTTGTAACGCGTTTCACTACACCGTAGCTTCTTCAGACAAATGAATGTACAGAACATATAATTATAAATGTTCTTGACTAATTAAAAGCTTATTTGGTTGCTACTTCTTAAGTGGTTATTTATGACAGGTTTATCCAATAAAATTAAGGAATAGATTGCTCCCGAAGAGATTCAATATAGGTGAAGGGCTTAAATCGACTTGTTCATTGATAAGTCTACCTGAGTGTTTGTATTTGTTGATTTCTAAAGTTTCCCAAAGATCTACCTTCCAATATTTCTGTATGCAAAATTTCAAACTGTGGGTCGAAAGAGTGATTATTTTCTAAAAGATGATTCGCGTAAATTGAATTTGATTTTTTATTTGAAAAACTGCGTTTATGTTCCGATATTCTAATATTAAAATTTCTATGTGTTCTACCAATGTAGAAATTATCACAGTCATTGCAATTCAATCTAAAACACCTGATTTATTGTTTTTACCTGGTTTGGTTTTATTATTTTTATATATTTTACTAAATTATTATTAGTTTGGAAAGCTATGTTGATATTATTGCTACAAGAATGATTTCAGTTTCTCACTTGTAATGCCAACGTAGGTTAAGGTGTTGAATTTTCGTTTCAATTTATCGACAGGGTAAATCTAGCGATTCTACTTTGTTTTCTATTTAAAATATTATTTATTAGTTTGGGATTGTAATAACAAAGAATTAAATTTGATTAAACAAATAGCCAGAAATAATGGTTACAATCCGAAAATTATAAATAATATTTTAAATAAAAACAAAGTAGAATCGCATTGTATGAAGTTTACCCTGTCGATAAATTGAAACAGAAATTTAACACCTTAACCTACGTTGGCATTACAAGTGAGAAACTGAAATCATTCTTGTAGCAACAATTTCAACATAGCTTCCAAAGTAATAATAATTTAGGCGAATATATGAAAAATAATAAAACCAAACCAGGTAAAAAAATAAATCAGGTGTTTATAGATTAAATTGCAATAACTTTGATAATTTCTACATTGGTAGAACACATAGAAATTTTAATATTAGAATATCGGAACATAAACGCAGTTTTTCAAATAAAAAATCAGATTGAAATTACTTGAATCATCTCTTAGAAAAAATCACTCTTTCGACCCACAGTTTGAAATTTTGCATACAGATAATAAATATTGGAAGGTAGATCTTTGGGAAACTTTAGAAATCAACAAATACAAACACTGAGGTATACTCATCAATGAACAAGTCCATTTAAGACCTTCACCTCTATTGAATCTCTTCGGGCAGCAATCTATTGATTAATTTTATTGGATATACCTGTCATAAAGAACCACTTGAGAATAATCAACCCAATAAGCATTTAATTACTTAAGAACATTTATATTTATATTCCCATTCTTATTTTCTGTAGATTCATTCGTCTGAAGAAGCTACGGTGTAGTGAAATGCGTTACGAATCATAATTATTAAGCAAAATTCCAAAAATCACATTACTTGTTTATATTATTAATTATAGATTTAGTATGTACCAACTAAAACCATATCATCATTAACCTGGCATATGAGTCAATTCTAGACTTCTACTGTACATGCAAAACTGAAGCGAGAACTCTCGGATGTTGCGCAAATACTTGCATTGCTTTTTGGTTTCTTGGACGAGCTCGTAACAAATCAAAAGTACAGTATCCGAATAGCGGTGTACTTGAGATATAGTGGATGATCCTGAGAGACATTTACATAATTGCTAGAACAAAAATTAAAATTAAGAAATGTTGAATAGTGATTTGTGAACGATGATTTCATCTTTTGCTTATAGCTAATTTCTCCCCTTCGACTTCTTGAAAAATAACATTTTGATATATTTCTCAATTATTGTACTCTCATTATTTATAAATATAGATATCTCTCACTAGATTACTATGCAACCATTCAAATCTATATGAAGTTTTGTATTTTCATTGCGGGTTAAATGAATCTCGTATCTGTGACAGATTAATCACTCGGATATTTTCATTTTTATGATTGATTTGTTGTCGATTATTGTCTTCCATTTCTTATAATTAGCTATATTGGTCCCTTACTCATATGATTGTACAGTAATAGAATCAGTTGAATTCTACAAAGGAGCCAAGAAATTTCCAAGCGCTCAACTTCGGTTTGTTTCTATTATTGAGTCTTGTTATGTTGTGTAGCATCATTTGTAATCGAAATAAATTGAATTACTGAGTAAAACAAAGTATTATGTTTTTAATCAGAAATTCCCTTAAGGACCTTTCAATAATCGGCAGAGGTCGATCAACGCTACACCTGGAACATCTGGTACATTCAAAGAAATCTCTGGTCTATACTATGAGTTTCTGGTTAAGACAATTCTCATAATAACATTTTGTTATATTAGGCAATACATAAATATATAAATATAGAATAAACAATTATATTTTCAACCATCGAGTGCCTTTTTTTTATTGGTTCTCTATATCGTCAAATGTCAGAAATAGCGTGTGAATAACATTTCATCATTTATACCTAGTAGGAATTCATGATATTTAGGTGGTTGCTAGTTTCCCAGCCTGATTTGTAGGCATAAAAACTTGGCTTAATCCCGTTTTCTAGGATCATTCGAACTAAATATCTTAAAAACAGATCCCAGTTTGTATATTACTGAGAGAAAAATAGAAATAACTTTTTTTCTAACTTTCTAACATATACACGAAATGCAAATGCAATATATTTTATTGAAAAGCAAACCCTGTTCTTCTGAAATTCACTAGTAGTTAATTCATTAACTGATCATGAAAACATTTTTATTGTGAAAGCAACATTAGGAATGAAAAAAAATACAGGGTGTTACATAATAGAGGGTCACAACTTGGAGGGGGTAAATCTCCGTACAATTTTAACAAAAAAAGTTAAAAAAAAAACATAGGTCCGCAAAGTTACGGAGCTACAAGGTGTTGAAATTTCCGGGAAAAAATTGTTTTTTCTTCCAAACTCCTGCAGTTTTTCAGATATTCAGCCCAAATTTAGAATGCAAGCTATTTTTCAAAGCTACCATCATTGCACGTTCTAAATTCTAACTAGAATCTACAAGGTGTTTTGTTTCGTATATCCATGTCTTTTTTTTCCTCTAAAACTTTTCGGGAGTATTGATCCGAGTACAATCAATTTTCGTCATCTTCAGAAACTTTTTTGACAATTGAATTTTTTTCGTATCTCCGACCGTTCTCAAGCAAATAATTATTGAACGATTGTATGCATTCGCTGAATTGAAAGGTTTGATTTTTTTTCATATATTTATTTATTTTGACAGTTGCTTAAATTGAACCAGTGTCTGCTCGAATTGTTTATTAAATAAACGATTAGTTTTAAGACTGTTGAAATTATTGCTGTAAGAAAAATGGCTGATTTTACTAACGCCGAGTTGGCTGATATCCATTACATGTATGGTCTGGATGAGGAAAACAAAACAGAAGCTAGGCGATTATATCAGGTGCGCTTTCTAAATCGAGTTACACCAGACAGGCGAACATTTTTTAATATTCACAGAAGGTTGAGAAAAACTGGTACTTTTACTGCAAATAATCATTTAAAAGATGCAACTCAAACTATGAGAACTCCAGATATTGAGGAAGCACTTTCGAATTGAATTGATTTGAAGCCTCCTGTGAGTACATGAAAAATTGGAAATGAGTTGAATATTTCACATATTCTGGTTTAGAGGATTCTCTACGACTTTTTATTGTACAATCTCATCATCAAGAAAAATTCCCACTAAATGTCTGGGTCGGAATAATTGAAAATTATATGATTGGGCCATTTTTTGTGCCTAACAGACTAAGCGGTTCCGACAATTTCTTGAGGGGGAGTTACTTTTATTGCTCGAGAATGTGCCACTTTTGATGAAAAACATAATGTGGTTCATGCGTGACAGGGCACCTGCACATTTCAGTGGAGAAGCTAGGGAATTCTTGAATAATAGATTCAACTACCGATCAACCAATAGTCGGGTCGGGATGGCCTCATAGGTCCCCAGACTTAAATATTTCAGACTTTTTCTTATGGAGATATCTCAAAATATTAGTTTAGACCACTCCAGTGAACACTATAGAAGAATTGAGTAAAGAATAATAACCTCTTGTGACATCATGAGGAATACCCCAGGAATATTTCAAAGAGTGCGTGATAATATGCGAAGAATGACAGATGCCTGTATTCTTGAAGGTGGAGGACACTTCCAGCTATGTATATGTAGTTTTTAATTGTTCTTTCTTCTAGTTTGATATTGAATGAGTATAAGTTGAATCTCAGAAGACGAGCTATCAAAATAAGAGCGAAGTTTGGGCATGCTTATCGAGTATTTCTATAGTGTCTTTTTATTTAGCGAATAACATACAATTCAAATAATTCAAATTCAATTATTTTGCACTAGAAAACGAATGGAGATACGAAAATATTACAAGTATCAAGAAAGTTTTTGAATTGAACGAAGATGACGAAAATTGATTGTACGCTGATCAGTGGCGTACTGCAAAAAGTTTGAGAGGGCACAAGAAGACATGGCCTTGGAAAAGAAAACACCTTGTGAATTTCAGTTGAAATCTAAGACGTGTAATGATAAATGCTCTGAAAAAATAGCTTTCATTCCAAATTCGGGCTGAATATCTCAAAAACTGCAGGAGTTTTGAAGGAAAAGACAGTTCGTTCCGAAAAATTCAACACCCTTCGTTTATACCATTTTTTTTCTCAATATTGCACGTAAATTTACCACCTCAAGTTGTGACATACTATTTTGTAACACCCTGTATATGTCTGTACATAGAGTCCTATCTTCCCTCGTTTCAGTACGGCACCTTTGTGAAATACAGGTAGTAGAGAAAAATAAGCCGCCCATCTCCATTTTAGATTCTTGTAGAAATTTCATTGATGACAACAGATCGCGACCACCTTTTCTGAATTTGAATTATTTGGAATTCTCGAGTTCGGTATAAGGCAATATCTTGTTTGCTATCAAAGTTAAGTGAAAACTGTTTCAATATCCTACTGGATTTTTTTTCGTATGGAATACAGGGATGAAGTCAGTATTTTTCTGTTATATGGTTGTCGAATTATAATTTGAACTTGTGTTTTTAATGTTAACCATAAATGCATTTAATTGAAATAGAAAGAGTGTATTCCTCTATCCTGATATAAATTACAATCCTGACAAATTTCCTAAAAATTGTGAATTTTTCAGAAATTGAAATTTTTGAACAATCTTCGGTTTCATTAAGTAGGCTGAAAATAATATACACGAAACTTCCTCAATATTCTCAGTTGTTTGCTGACAATAATGAAGGCCATTCAAAATAAAAACAATTATCACTTATGAATAAAGAAATATCAAAACTAATTTGTCTCGAACACACAAAAACATTTCTTTATTCAAATGACTAGAGTTGTGACGTCCAGAGATATTTTTACATGCATTTTGAATTGGAATATTGGTCAATGAGCAAATACTTGAGTTCGTTTCAACTCTTCCATATCACAGGAAGTTGTAACAAACCGTTTTTCGTTCTATGAAATTTCCTGCTACTTCACATATATTCCAATTGACCGGTAATGAGAAATACATTGCAGCTATACCGAGAAACACTGACCAACCATAAACAGACAATAGAAAACAAGGAACCGCCACATCGAGTTAGTGGGCATGATCAAAAAGTATCAAGTGGGAAACACAGTCTCAATTGTTTGTCTTGATTTGACACAGGTGAACAGGTCGCTCTGCCCTATGTAGACTACGTCTCATACTTTTATCATATCTAGGAGATATTGAGAGTGGTGAAGCACAAGTATTTCGTCAGCAGTTTGTGACTATGTAATATGTAGTTGCTCTGTCCTCAGTAATACACGTCTCTTACCCCTGAACGTTCATACCACCTGAAACACAAATCCTGAAGTATGATTCAGGGTAGTTCCGTACTTCCTGGCATATTGGAAGATAGATACTACATAATTTCATTCGGATATTTATTTTCATTCTGCTTCTCATATTTTTATCACTTCTATCTGCCTGCATAGCTTTCAATTCTCACTTTGGTGACTTGTTTTTATCTGGTTTGTACTATTTCCTTGATATTCATTTCTAAATTTCTTTTTCTTTATTCAATCATTTTTATTTACTTCTCAAATTGATTCTCCTTATTCCTTATGATTAACACACCCTTCACTTTAGCGTTGAAATCATATCTTCGGTTTGGTCATTTTTGTATTCCGCAAATTCTTTGTTTTTATGATGAATTAATGAACCGCATACTTGATGATAGTAGCTACCTGTTAAAATTAGAAAATCTACGTAAATAATCGACCGCTTTTCCGACGCCGTACTTTTCCTATTTTTTTGGGATATCCTTAATCTTAGAAAACGTCAGAATTTACCATAATCAAGTTTTCTTTTGCTAAGTTCACATTTTCATTTTATAAAATTCACACTCGTAAGTTAAGGGTATATGGTATCTTTCCCAAAAGACTTATTTTGATTTCCATTCAGTGAAATTTTGCACCTGAATTGGCTTCGAATTTCTCATAGTAGAGTTAGTGTTCTTTTTTTCGAGCAATGTTTGTTTGATTCCCCTCATTTATATAAAGAAAACCCTACTACTTAGACATTGACAAAGTAGCGTCACAGAGTTTATCTATATAATGAATACCTTACGTATACCAAGAGAAAAGAACCTTGAGGGTTTGAACCTAATGAACTAAGTAGCCATCTGTTGGCTCCTCTCATTTCAATTCAGTTATCACGAAAGACTAGTTTGAGATTTCTCTTGTCTTGTGTGGGGCCATTCCGATAAGCTGGCAATATAATTACCTTGCATGGGAATTCAATCCAAACAGCTCTATAATATTACACTTAATATACCATCATGAACATGAACATCCTATAACTTTCGTCAAAAATGACGACAACACATGGTTGTTCATTAAGACGCACTACACATTGAAACCGAATCGCTATTCGTTTGGAACATTTGCATGGGCATTGACATCGGATGAGCATTGTCCATTACCAAGATTGAATAATCCATTAATGACCATCGTCACTTCATTAGTGCATATGGCTTACTGATAGACTTCGTGATTTTCTCTTAACTTTTCCTCATACCATCGGCAAAATTCTTGCTGTCACTCATAATCTCATGTCGGTATAAACGGAGACTTCCTCATCCTACTTCTTAGGTGAAAACCCATTATTTTCTGAGGACTCACGAATGCTAAGATTTTAGTATGTTACTCTCTCTCATGTTTGCATGAAATTTGCACTCTGGGGTTTTTACAGAACTATGAGACTTATGAGTATTTCAATCATCAGAATAACGAACGCAACGATTTCCTGAAGCATCAACAAATCCTTGTCACTTGTCGAATTTTTTAAATATTTCAAAATTCATGAACATTTTTCTATCCGGAAGTTTTCACTCAATTAATTGGGAATCTAGAAGATGAATTGAACGTTGTGAACAAAGTATTCAAGTATATTCATTATATGAAGTATTTCGTAAATTCGCACCAGAATACTAGATGAAACCAATGAATAGACATTTGAGTGAAATGCTAGGATATATATATATATATATATATATATATATATATATATATATATATATATATATATATATATATATATATATATATATATATATATATATATATATATATATATATATATATATATATATATATATATATATATATATATATATATTTCCTAGAAATGTAGGAATCAAAAGTATTGAAATTTTTGGTTTGAAGAAAATTTGTTTGAACAGTTACAGAAGATAACAGTCATCAAATCTTGTATTATTCTCCGTAGGTTTCTTTCTGAAAAAAATAATGAAGTATAGTCATGGGTTTTTTCTTTAGTTTATACTGCTCAGAATTTTATTTCATATTTTATTTATCTGTATATATATAAATATTATATAATTAGCTGACAATTTTGTCTTATTTATTTTCAGAGCAGTATTCTATTCGATCGTTCGTCACTTCAAACGAATGAAACTATGAATGAGTAACATTCAGTGTTACTGGACTTAGGTCCGTACACTGGATTTTTCCGGGGAGAAAGCCTCTGACACTACTCGTTGGTACATCGATGTCATTGTCCGATGACAATATGATGACTATGGTTGGTATATACTCTGCTAGATTGATATATTCTCATAACATTATTATTATTATTATTATAATTATCCTAATATATAATTATTCAGGATATGTTTTGATTATAACTATATAGCATCTCCTTAAACCCTTATATATATATATATATATATATATATATATATATATATATATATATATATATATATATATATATATATATATATATAGGGTTTTACCCTGACGAGTTGCCTATATATCTGTTCATGCAATCAAACTGATTTCATGAAAAATATAAATCCACCACCTAGTAATTAATACCATTGCCAGGCAATGATTATAATCAAAACATATCCTGAATTATTATATATTAGGATAACGTTAAATCTTATGAGAATATATCAATCTACCAGAATATATACATACTATAGCATCATCAGACAATATATATATATATATATATATATATATATATATATATATATATATATATATATATATATATATATATATATATATATATATATATATATATATATATATATATATATATATATATATATATATATCTTCCTACGCCACCATTAACCCGTGCCGACAGAGTTTTAAGGTTTCAAGAATTTACAGTCTTTAACGTAATATGGTATTATGCAACTAAATCAATTAATATTACTTTTTAAATTCATAATTGAAGACATAATTATATTAGATGTTGTGTTTTAAGAAGATGAAGTCCCAATTATAAGGTCACAAAATTGTAAATAATTAGTCCTGATATTTTCTCTTGAGTGTCTTTTTCACAGTCTGGATATATATTTCTTTGTTTTTGCTCGCAGCATAGCAAATATTGCTTTTGCTCTTCCTTTGCCGTAATTAAATCAAGAAATACTTCGACAGCTCTTTCAGCGGTATCATTAGATGCTCTCAAAGCTAAAACATTTTCTTCTTACCTCTAAATAGGCAACATCTTCTTCCCAGGTAGAGATTGGTTTCTGAAGGAAGTTCTCATCGATTCTTTATCGCGAAAATGAATAAGTGCTCGTGAAACCACAAATAAAATTCGTTTAGGAAAAAACATCAAATGAAACAATTCAATTCATTTAAGCATTTTCACTTACTATACAAATGATGAGACATATCTTCTTTTGACAGAATGTACCTCTTCTCAGAATCAGACAAACTCTCTCTTTACAAGTTTGTTATCATGGTTGCCTTGGTTGGTTCATCAACTTCATCGTCAATTCCTTCCAATAAGTACCAAAGATGTTGGCTAAACTTGCTCTGAGCTGCTTTAGAAATCAATTTGTCGACAGTTTCATATTCCTTAAGTCTTTTTAAAAAGCACAAATCTTGAGTTGGTGCGTTCACCGTCAACCTACATTGAAGCCATGGTTTTAAGTATAATATCTCAATGAATAAACAAATTTCTTGAGAGCTCGTTTATTTATACACATTTTCAGTGTATAAATAGCTCTTGCCATCCACTTTGCTTAGTGCATCGCTCCAGGAGGTCAGATTTCAATTTTCTTCCCAATATCTCCTCCTAAAAATACAAAAGATAATTCAATCAGCCCCCGATAATCTCCACGCACAATAGATATATGTAGTTCTTGATTATAAAATGCCAGCAATTCTGGTACTATTGTTTCACTGAAATATTGTTTGATGAAGCCGGTGTTAATTTCAACAGCAGAAAAATCAATTTTTTCTAGTTGTCTCTAAAATTTTTGAACATCGGGATATCAGGGCTGCTCGTGACTTGATGGATTTTTGTTTCAAATACAGATTTCAAAATCACTTCGTACACGTGATGGCGGCAAGCAAAGAGAAATAATTCCCTGTCTAGTTTTTGTTCCAGAAGAACACACACTCCACTCAGTTGTCCAGTCTTGATCTTTCTTCTTTTTCAGCCAACTTTTTATTTACACCTGCTAAACATTCTGGTTCTCTTCTCTATTGTAGAAATATTTCATCCTCATCAGTTGCAAAGCATCAGCGTGTGCTATATAGAACAAGTTATCTGAACTGTTTTGCAACTCTTTCCAAGTGTGGTGAAGATCTGCAAGTGTTTTTACACAGTTAGGTGAAGCTCTAGTTGGGATTCTAGCCTTTTACCAGAATATAATGCACTCGCGAATGACGAGGTTTGCGCTTTCACTACTACACTACGTCTAGATGGTGTCATGAATATTAAGTGAATGACCGTCTTCCTTGGTTATATTAGGTATCTACCTTCCTCGGGTAGTTAAGAGGTAGAAGAGTGAGGTTATTTTATGACACCGTAATTATTCGAATACAAAATAATATAGCTGCAATTCATTTTCAGCAATGACTTTTCCTCGAGAATCGGATATGGGAAATAGTCTGTCGATATATGTGGAATTTTACATAGCTGCCATACTAAAACTTCGAGAATGTATCACCCTACACCATTGTATTCTTCATTTATTCCTAATTGAAGCATACTGAAATTTTTATTTACCATTAATACTTGCTGTAATAAACATAAAAGTATTGAAATAGTAAACATAAACATCGGTTTCTTATGTGTTATCCAAGGTATCCACGTGCCAAATTTCATCCTAATTCAGTCAGCTGTTTTTTGTGTACGAAAAACAAATATACAAGAATTTACCTGTGAAATGCGATCAGTATTTGACTCTTAAATAAGCCATTAAAAAGACTCTCATTCATTCATCATTTTTCCGCGAATAAAAATATCCAATCTATTCGTCAAGGTGAATACTATTTAATTGTAGAATACATGTATAAAAACAATGAATATAAACATTGTACTGAAACAAAAGTTTATTCTAAATATACTTCAAACAAATATCTATGAGATAATATAATGGGAGAATATGCCATCAAACCGAAGATATAAATTTATACTTCATTGTTGATCTTCTAGTACTTTAATTTATAGTTGTTTCAATTTTCCACAATTTTTATTTTATTGAAGGTTTATTTATCAATTCATACTTAAATAATGGATTGATTGCGATTACATATTACGTTCAAAATGAAAACACTTCAATATTTGTTTTCAAGTGAAGAAATTAATATAAAACAAGAGAGCTGTTTCTGTGAAATCTTTGTCGGCAGTGAGGGGGTTGCGATAGTAACAGAACCGCCATAATTGAACTTTCGAAATGGAAATTATTTTCGTGTTGAACCAAATTGAAAATATTTCCGCAAATGGAACATACCCGCGTAGAGTTACTTCTGAAATATTCGTTTTTGATAATTCAGACTTAATTATAAAAGAAATAGCGATAATTCGTAATTATGCTCATAACCAAACCATAATGTAATGATGCCGAGTGAGAAGTTCAGTTCTCGAATCTGTGTTTAAGATCAATCTCTACAAAATGTGATAGCTTGAGTAGAATTGAAAAGAAATAGAAAATTTATCTGAACTACATAATTGAATAATGTATCATTTCGATATATAAACAGGTTTATACTCCACCCGTAGCTCTCTGAAATAAACAACCAGCCTTGCAGCCATTGAACACGAAGAAACGGATCAACCAACCAAGACTTTTTCAATTCTATTATTCACTAATGCCTTCTCGTAAAGCAGGAGAAAAAATCATTAAATATATCTGACTTTCTTTTATAAATTATCAATTAACAACTTTCATCTATATGAGCTCAGTCAATTGATCATAAGCCGAAGCTGAAGCTTGAAATTGTAGCTCAGAACAATGATTACAGGGAATTATAACAGAATTTGGTTGAAACTTGTGGAGCTTCAGTTCTCCCTTCACAGTTACCAAAAGGAGATGGAATTAATCTTATTTAAGTTAGAGACTAATTACTTGATGGTGTTTACCGTACCCGAGCAAACCTGATATCAATTCTCTTCCCAATTTCATTCGGTGCGAATCTTTTTACATCAAAATTTCGATTAAATATTCAACGAAAGAATTACTAATTGAAAAGCAACATTGATTGGACTCCTTTGGGAAGTTTATGAATCCATTATACTCTAAACCTGCTCAGGTATAATACCTTTTTGAAAGCTTTTTTTTATCAAGAGAAATAAAAATGTTAGGAAATATGCAAAAACTCATTGTTTTAGATTCTAGGTATGTGGAAGTTGATTTATTCAAGTTGCATGATGACAATTTGCAGTCTCCACATATGAATGGGAATGAATGTATTGTATTTCAGATTCACGTACAAACCACAACACGGAAATATGTGAAAATGAATATAGCTTTAATTTATTCCTACGGATGTATCAAGAATGGGTTTTATTCAGGAACACATCTTAGAAATTAACGATACTATAACACTACGGACGATCTCTTTTGCACATGAACAGTATTAGTATGCGTGAGATGAAACCATTCTTAGTAACAGACATAGCTCATCAATGGGTGTTTTAAGAAATTACTGGGGACAAGAACCTTCGGCGTCATTAGAATCTGGATGGACGAGCGTTAAAAGTGAAAGAGCGAATGATATTTTGATTTTTGTGTATATTTTACTGAATATGTTAATATCTTCTTTTACACCGAGTCAATTTCGAACAATACTGTACCATACGTTGCTTTGAAATGGACATCTGCTATGTTCTGCTGTTCGAGTATAAACCTTATTTGCATGTTGTCTAATATTTGGTTGATTTGGTAACTGTGTTGCTATAATGTGATAAAAATGGCTCTACTACTGAAAAATTTTATGTAAACAAATGTCAACACACTGTACACCACTTATTTTTACTCAATCATTCCCTGCTACTAGGCGCTCTTGACGAACCTTCTTCCAGATTGGTCGAATACACTATTAGATGGCATGTCTATCTAACGAACTGAGTACACTGACTGGAATCAGGCCTTTGTCCTTGTTACGTAAATGAATTTATCGATATGGATACTTTCGAGAGCGTTCAGCCTATCGACCTGTTCAAAATTTTGTATCACTTTTACTTTCTAAAGCTCTATTCTATAGTCTCTATCGAAATTATGTTGGACAACGCTCGATTTTTTGGTTCATTCGTATTCTGACTGTACTTCATGTTCTTCTAATGTAAAATAGATTTAGTTGATCTTTCAGTTTGCCAACATAGGGTTTTTGACAATCTTCAATAATTATTGTATGTATAACCCTTTTATCCGCGTTTGTTTCTGTGTGAGCTTTTTGAGGATGAATTATTTCAAAATATAAATATTTGTTCCAATCCATCGGTATATCGCGGTTCGAAACATAAATGGAGACAACTTTTCTTATACCTGTGCCTGTTGGGTAACTGAAGAGGACTGTAAATTTTGTGGAGGTTACACTCGTTTTCGATTCTTTAGTTGATCGATTCGACAAGCTATTCCTCCCCACCCCTTAACTATATTCGCGAAAAAATTATATTAAAATGAACTTCGCAAGAAACTTTGGCGACTTACCGTCCTGCGTAGACAATCTGGACTAAGGACAATATTATTGTAAATCGCAAAGTAACAAAGTGAAATATTAAAGGAAAACAAATAAAAGGATCCGCTCAATTGTGAATGCAAACATGTAAGAAGGAAAAAGAGAACAAAATTTGATTTAACATAATTTCAAATATATATATATATATATATATATATATATATATATATATATATATATATATATATATATATATATATATATATATATATATATAGGGGTTTCACCCCGACGAGTTGCCCATATATCTGTTCATACAATCAAACTGATTTCATGAAAAGATATAAATCCTCCACCGGTAATTAATACCATTGCCAGGCAATGATTAAACTCAAAACATATCCTGAATAATTATATATTAGGATAACGTTGAATGTTATGGGAATATATCAATCTACCAGAATATATACATACTATAGCATCATCAGACAATGATATCAATGTAACAACGAGTAGTGTAAGAGGCTTTCTCCCCGGAAAAATCCAGTGCACGGACCTTAGTCAAGTAACACTGAATGTTACTCATTAATAGTTTCCTTTGTGTGAGATGGTGAACGATCGAATAGAATACTGCTCTGAATATAAATATGACAAAACTGTCAGTTAATTATATTACATTTATATAAACAAATAAATAAAATATGAAATGAGATTCTGAGCAGTATAAACTAAAGAGAAAACCTATGACTCTACCTCATTATTTTTTCGGAAAGAAACCTACGAAGAATATTATTTGATGACTGTTATCTTTTGTAACTGTTCAAACAAATTTTCTTCAGACCCAAAATCTCAGAACCTTTGTGAAGATTTCTGGAAATAACACCTGTTGTGGAAATAATAATAGGTAGAATAAATATTTTTTCATTTTCCACATTTTTTAATCTCGTCGCCAAGCATCATATATTTAGAAATTTTTTCATTGTATTTATTTTGTATATTATGTGTGTCGGGTATAGCAATATCAATTATATATGTTATTTGATTCTGTTTATCATTAAGATTGATATCTGGACTATTGTGTTTTACAGCTCTGTTGCAAAGAATGGTTTCATCAAAATAAAGTTTATATTTGTCATTTTCACAGATAATCTCAGGTTCATATTTGTAAAAATTTTTTCTTTTGGGAATTAGGTCATGTTTAATTCCTAGATTGAAATGAATAATATTAGCGACGGCATTATGTCTTTCTAAATAATCTGTTGAAGCAAGGCCTGAGCAAGATGATAATATATGGAAAACTGTTTCTGAAGAACAGAAACATCTACGGCAAGAATCATTTATATTTTGTTTGATGAAGTGTTTTCTATAATTCCTCATGAAAACAACCTGATCCTGGATCGCAGTTGCCAAGCCTTCTGTTTCAGCAAACAATCCTCCAGATACTAACCATTTATTCGATGCGATTTCATCAATATAATCATTTTTCAATTCTTTAGGGTGCTTTCCGTGTAATTCCTTCTGCATCCAACTTTCTCTTTTAGAATTATCAAATATATCAAAATCTACCTTTTGCATTGTCAAGTTCAGAGGTGTGAGATTATAATATAATGCAACAATAATATCATGTAATTTAGACGTTCTCTGTTTATCATGAAAATGTGAACGTAGATGAAAAATCTGTTTACTATGAAGATTATTCAAATCAGCTAATCCACGACCTCCAAGATGTCTAGGTAGTGTAACTCTCTGAACAGCTGACTTTGGGTGGTGCTTATGATATGTACAAAGCATTTTCCTCGTTTGACATTGTAATTCATTAAGATCAGTTTTAGACCATTTAATAATTCCAAATGAAGATGTAAGAATAAGAATTGCATGGAGTTGATAGCTCTGAAAAGGTTTTTACTAGTTAAATGACTCTTGATGATAATTCTAAGTCTTTTGTAATATGAACTTCTAATATTTTCTTTAGTGCTGCTATAGTTAATTGTCTTCTCTTGACAAAATCCAAGATATTTATATGTATCTCCTTGATGCATTGGCTCGATTTCGATATTGGAAATCTTTTTATAATCAGAGGTGATCTTTCCTTTTTCAATAGAAAGATTTTCACATTTTGGAAGCCCAAATTTCATATGAATATCATTGGAAGAGTTGAAAGTAATCTCAAGCAGACTTTTCAAAGACACGGCGAACCCGCTACCGGTCCATAGAGGGCGACTCTCGTAAGTATGTACGAGATGAGTCCTTTCTGGAATTGATAGGGTACCCCGATGTAGCTTGGTAGGATGCTGAGAAGCGATATGCGACACTGATGATCTCCTAATAAGGGCGAAACTGCAGTCTGCCACTTCGTTTCTCGGCATCCTGCTTGGTTGCACTATTGTGGCGCTTGGGGGCTGCGTGCACGGCGGGCAGATTTGGAAACTAGCTCTTGTCAGGAGGGATTATTCATTGATCTACGGATTTTTGAATAATTCGTCTTGTCTCAGATTTACATACATATACTCCACTCGAAGTTTATCGCGGAAGATATCTGACCAAATATTTACCGACGAGAGGGTTATCTCGGAAGCAGAGCACTATTCCAGCGGGATTAATTCGCACGTTTTCTACCGTTGATGTGATTCACGGAACGGCTAAGGATGTCTCCCAAATGTTTGGAATTTTCAACGTTTCCACATCTGTTTGTTACTTTTCGTATCTTTCTCGAAGTCCGGTAGCGGGTTCGCCGTGTCGGTCCATAGAGGGCGACTCTCGTACGTATGTACGAGGTGCGTCCTTTCTGGAATTGATAGGGTACCCCGATGTAGCTTGGTAGGATGCTGAGAAGCGATATGCGACACTGATGAGCTCCAAATAAGGCGAAACTGCAGTCTGCCGCTTCGTTTCTCGGCATCTGCAGTTCACTTTTGTGGCAGCTTGGCAGCTGCGTGCATAGCAGGCAGATTATGAAATATTGTCAGGAGGATTATTCATTGATCTACGGATTTTGAATAATTCGTTTTGTCTCAGATTCACATACATATACTCCACGCGAAGTTTATCGCGGAAGATATCTGACCAAATATATATGTGAATCTGAGACAAGACGAATTATTTAAAAATCCGTAGATCAATGAATAATCCTATATAATATATATATATATATATATATATATATATATATATATATATATATATATATATATATATATATATATATATATATATATATATATATATATATATATATATATATATATATATATATATATATATATATATATATATATATATATATATATATATATATATATATATATATATATATATATATATATATATATATATATATATATATATATATATATATATATATATATATATATATATATATATATATATATATATATATATATATATATATATATATATATATATATATATATATATATATATATATATATATATATATATATATATATATATATATATATATATATATATATATATATATATATATATATATATATATATATGAATTTGATGAGGACACAACAGAACGATTTTTTATCGATTTAACTAAATTGAAAGTAATTACATTCTCTATGAGAGCCATTTCGTCATTAAACCTTTATTGATTTCTTCAACTTATAAATGGAATCTAGTCATTTATATTTGTTGGCAATAAAATGAGTCGAAAGTAATGTATCTACTTGAGACAGTTCTCTTTTTGTGAACATGTAATTTCTAGGGATTTTCTATTTTTGATGATGAGTGTGGCGAAGAAAGCCCATCAGTTATCTTTCTCTTATTTATGAGTTAATGAACGAATAGTAGATATCTAGAATCTCTAGAATTCATAAATGAGATTGAAGCTGTTCACGGAAATTAGGAACACGTTCGATGTTATTTCTCTATTTCCAAGCAAATCTGTTTCACATGCTACAAACGATTTGAAGAAAAATAGCTCAATACGAACAATAGCTCAATACGAATAATCTAGATAACAAAATTATTGACGAATTCTTAATTCTGATTGAAGTTTACAGGGATCAGAATCATATTCTATAATTAATTTCGTAAACATACCAAGGCACAGTTGTGGAAAAGCCTTTTTCATCTTTCATTGTCAACATATTCATGACTAAATTTAAAACAACTGATAGTCAAACTTTAGAATAATTTCCTAGTATGTATACAGGTAACTTTATTTGAGGAGTAAAATAATTAGCACCCTTCAATAAAATTTATATTTGAAGTAAAGAAATGTAGCCGCTTTCTTGAACGCACTTATCAGCAGAAAAAGCAAATTGATGTTCACAAAAAGAGCATTTTTACGAGTACATTCCCTGCGACTCATTTCATTCTAAATAACAGAAAGAGGCTAGTTTACATATCCTAGTTCACAGATGAATTAATTTTCCTCTAAATCAAGAACTGTTTCAGGAATACAAAGATTTCATTTGGAATGTAGCTATATTAATTTGTTATATGGATAGTTCAGTCGACCTGTTAATTGAAAGACACAAATGTGAGAAACAATTGTCGAATGCCACTCTTCTTCAACCTAAAGAACAAATATAAATATTTACTCTTCGATCCGTGATATACCTAGGATTACAAAAAAATTCGAAAATATTAATCTGAAATTGGGGTACAATTCAAATTTAACCTCAAAAAAATGGGAAATCTAAAACAAAACTAATGCCTTGGACGACAGTGGCATATAAGAAATGTGCTGTAGAGATTGTGAAAATAAGTATGCTAGACAACCTAAAAAAATAATGAAAACCAGATTAAAAGAATATAAAAACATTTCAAATACGGAAGTATAGAAACATTCAGCGTTGCCGAAGAATATATTGATGAAGAAGATAAAATAGATTTAGAGAATGAAAACTTGATTAGAAATGTTTATAAAGTTTTTAAAAGTATTCCTATTATGAAATGTAAACATCAACTCAATAAAGACTGAGGTATAAATCCGTTCAGTGTACTCTAAACTTCGTTAGATCAGACACGTGCACTGATAGCTCGTTTGACCAATCAGGACGATGACTGGTCGAAGGCGTCTAGTAGAAAGTATAGATTAATTATATACGTTGGAGCCAAGTAAAATTAGTTTAAGTTCACTATCATCTCTTGATGATAAAAATCTAGTTGGTGAAACGCGCATCGAATTTTGAAATGAAGTATTTGGTTTTCAGTTTCTAATAGATATTTTCATGTAATTTTCTTGTTGTGATGGAGATATCTTTTCAACCTTCTTTTTCGCGGCATTTTCTCATCCCACTTCTCATACAAAAATTGGTGAGCTATTATTTTCCAATATGTATTACCATATTAGATTCCAATTTCGTAGAAAACTGCTCAGTAGAAAGCACTACAAAATATTAGATCTTCAGAAAAATTTCTGAATGTCCAGTTCTTAAAAAATGGAAAACTGTTTCGATAGTCTATATTTGTGACTGGTTTGTTTGCCAGTTTTTGACTCAACCTAACCTAACTTAAGGCAAGTTCGAGTTTACTTAAATTAAATGAATTCGTTGGCGAAAAACTACTGAAATTAAAATATATGTTGCGACCAATACAAAGCTGCTTCCATTTTTAACTTGCAGTATTTAATTTCAATTCTGCAGTATTCATAGCTATTCTCAGAACGTAATCTATATTAGTGATAGTTTCCGTTTTCAATTTCCAATTGGACAATAATGTCATGAAACTTGAGACGTAATCCAGGAAAGAATAATTTCAGATATGACCGTAGGATTTTTTCATGAATAAATGTTTGATAGACCTTGTTATTCAGTCAACTATTTTATTTACGAGATGAATTCGCTCAGAAAGACCAGATTCAAAAGCAATGTTCTACGGTGTAGCAAATTTTATTATCACATTTTTCACAAAAGTTATGATCCTCCCATAATATAAATTAGATTGTAATCTGCGAATGACATTATGAATGCATACAATACCTCCATGAAATATAATATACAGATACTTGAGTCACTTATTGCATTTTGGTTTATATCTGCAATAAGCTCTCATCTATGTTCCTTTCTCTGTTAAATTTTATTGCAATTTCAAAAATAGTTCGTAGAAAATATTTATCTCAGTTAGAACTTCATCAGACTCAAAAAATTGAAGAAATATTTGCGATAAGAATGGATTTTATTATAATGAGATAATAATAATAATTTTGTGATTTTCTAAAAAACAGCCAACAATTTTCGTGTTATGTGACATATTCAACAAGAGCTGGACTAAATAACTGTGAGAGAAAAAAGTTTTCTAAAATTTTCCTTATTATATCTAGTTCAATTTCGAAATTCACTTGATTTGTACCTATTTTTTAGGTTAAAGCAGATACTGAAAATGTAAGTTCATTGTGGCCTGCGCACAAAAAGTTTCAAATATTCAAATGTTTTTCTGAAGAAAGAGAAAATGTTATTCCATCGCTTCATCTTCGAAGGTGACAAAGCGTCAAAGAGTAGTTTTTGTACTGAAAAATAAATTAGATTTGGAAATTTCTAGATTTATAATAATAGCTTGAATTCTTTCTAGTATACTCCGAATAGAAGGTTCTTATGTTTTCCTTAAAACTAGAGCTCATATTCGTAGAAGTAACTTCGTCAAATGCTCACTGTTCCCTTGCCTAGCTGAATATCACGAAGAGCTCGACAGGGTTAATCCGAGGCATGTTCGGGAGATCTTGTGACGCTGATCATAATTAAGTCCATGATTTGTACAGCGCTCCCAACTTGATGCGTTAGATTATGAAAGGTGCTGTTGTTTACTAAATTGAAAATTTCACTTTAGTTCATTGAAATGTTACAATTTATAGGCAGAATATTGCATTTTATAGTGGACACAATTTTATTTTTGATACATATGGGGGGATCAATAGAAGCTCATCCTCAAGTTCGTGGGGTTGCTTCCCTTGTCCCTCGGCCGCCATCTTGGAAAATGGGGTGCACACACCTTTTTCGCGATATCTCGAACTATACATCCTACAAAAAATTTATACGTACATAATTTGTAGCAAATCGCGTTGCCTACAAATATGCTTAAAAGCAAAAAAGTTTCTATAAATTTTTTTTTTTTTGCTCTAGAACTTTTTTTTTCATACATTTTACAAAACAATTTTCTCAGACCAATCTTGTAGATGGTCTTTTGAGGAAAATTTTTTTCCTTAATTTTTTTAATTTCATTCATTCAAAACGCTGTTACAGCTCCCCAAAGTTGACCTGGTTCGTCTATGCTCAAAAGAATCCTGTCACAACACAATTTTTTTTGTTTTCATATTTGTCTATATACATTAATACTTTTCAAGAGAGAGAAAGTGTTTTTCAATTCATGGAAATCATTGCCTAAGGCACATTTAGGATTTTCGCTCACGTTGTAATCTTTTCTCTGATAACTAAACTTTTCTTACTCACTCCTGATGTATTTTATGGTTACTCTCGCTCCGCATAGATCACAGGTAGCAGGGTTGTCTCCACATATCAGGAATCCGTGGGGGAACCCGAAATGGCTGCTTCTCAGTCTGCAAATTTTGATCTGGTTGCATCGGATGTTGGAGAACAATGATTTATCCATTGGATCTGGTTTTATCTGCTTCAAGTGTGATTCATTTAACTTCCAGTTGTTTTCACATAAGTCGCTTGTTTTTTCTTTGATGTTGTTTATGATGTCGGTGCCGATAAGTAGTCTATGGGGTACTAGGTTTTCTACGATAGCTGGCCCTTTTGCAGCGGTTCATTAGACTGATAGATCTATATTCCTTGCATTTTTTAGAAGAAAACTTCTTTGGTATGGAATAAATGATGAAATCAGCCAATCGTCAGGAATATTTCCTGTATCGTAGATTTAGTTGATAAAGTCAGTGAAAATGTCCAGATGAACTTCCTGAATTAGTTCGAGCAAACCTCCAAAAATTCCGTGCGGGCCAGTGCCTTGTACCTTTTCAAATTATTTATTGCGTATGCTACTTCGCGTTTTATTATAGAAGGTCCTGTCATTGCTCCGTTTTCCGCAAGAGGCTCTCTGTCTTCGTCGTTGAAAAGTGACTGCATATACTCCTTTCATCTCTTGACCTTATTTTCGGCTTTTAAGTTAGCTTAACCATATCTACTCTGAAGTCCCTTTATTCCTTTTTCTTCCAATTTCTGCTGTTTCCTTCTTTTCTTTATAGAGATTAAATAGATCCAACTTATGACTAAGCTGCCCAATTTCTTCACACTGCCCATTCAGCCAGTCCATTTTTGCCAACTTGATTTTTCTTCTGATGTTATTGTGTATGTGCTCGTATTTTATCGAGTCTTTATGTCTGTATTGCATGCGTTCTTCCATAAGATCCAGAATTTTATCTGTCATCCAATTGATCTTCTCCTTTCTCGAATTAGTTCTGACTTTATCGTTAGCTGTTTTTTTTTATGTTTTTGATGGCATTCGATCTCATTTATACATCAGTTATATTATTTTTCACATTCTGAAATTAAATATTTAGTTTGTGTCTATCAACTCATGGATTCAGCTTCTTTCTATTCAATTTTTTCAGTTGTCTTGTTAGAGTCCCCAACAGTATATTGTGATCGGACGGAACGTCTGCTCAACAGAGAAATTCGGAATCTTCTATTAATAAAAAGGAAATCAATTTGATTCCTAACCATATTTCCTTCGCTATCCATTGGGGACTTCCAGGTACACAAGCGTCGAGGAGGCAGCTTGAAGTGGGTGTTATAAATAACGAATTCCATCACTCTACAGAACTGAATGAGGCCTCTCCTCTTTCGTTCCTTGTTCCAAGGCCGTAGTTACCCTCTACGTCCTCAAACTTACCCTGGTCCACCTTCGCATTGAAGTCCCCCATTAATATAGTAGTTTTCTCCTTATGTTTATGTCTCAATTCTTTTGTCATGTCAGCCTGAAACTGCTCAAATTTCTCCTCGTTGCTTGCAGAAGTTGGTGCGCAGATCTGAAGTTTACATGACCTTGAATAGATTTTGAGAAGAGCCACTCTATCAGAGGTTGGTATGAAACCGATAACTGCTTGACCCACCTTCTTGGTGTCTATTATACCAAATCCATGTGTGGTTTTCTCCAGAGTAAAAAACTTGATGGTCATCAACTTCGCTTTGACCTGTGCCGGGCAATCTCATTTCACTTATGCCTAGAATGTCGATTGTCAGGCGTTTCATTTCTTTAATTGTATTTGCTGCCTTACCAGCCTGAATTTCACGTGCCTATTTTGTTCATTGTATTCGATTTTATCATACCGGCTGACCAGGAGATTCTTCGTACCCTCTCTCCACTGAAGGAGTAACCGGGATTATGGGCCTTCGTTATTTTGTTTTCAGCCATAATGATATCCTGGGGAAGAGAATAATCCACCTAGGTAGTTTCCCGTTGCTTTCCTAGGTTTTCAGGTGCAGAGTAATCTCAATGAAGACATTCATTTGCAGTTATTGGAGGAATTAATAAATCCGAGGCACCCAGAATTTTTGGAAGATGATGGAACTCTTACAGATAATGAAATACATTACCAGCTAGATGGTTCTACTGCACATTTTGATATGAACGGGAGTAGTTCTGTACAAATTTGTCAGGTCTTTGTATTGGACAAGAGAAACAGTTAAGTGCCCAGCCAGGTCACCTGTTTTAAGTCCTATAAATTTCTCCTTATTAGGTCATCTTAAAACGAAATTTAACCAAAACTTGGAGGAGCTGTGGTGAAAAATCACCAAATGCAGCCTTTTGACACCAGAAATTCTTCAGAATGTTAGAAGAGAATTCGAGAAATGTTTGTATCACCGTATGGAGGTAGGAGGAAGTCATGTTGAGCATTTAATTCGTTTTCAGATATTGTCAAACTTTCGTTGAAATACAAACTTTCGATGTATTTGAACTGTCTGTATAATATTAAATTTTCATAAAGTTCATTCAATCGAAGCAATTCCATGAATACATGATAATCCAGCGGCTGATAATTATTACCACTGCCAGGCAAAGATGATGACTTCAATATATAAATAGAATGATTATATATTAGTGCAACTTCATTTGAAATGAAAATATGAATTCCTTTGAAAATATTCCTGCAAAAATGACATCATCGTATCTACAAATAGTGTCAGAGAGTTTCTTTTTGCAAAAATCTAGTGTGTTAATCTCGTGTAACTGAGTGATAAATGATCTAATTGAATATACAATGATAAATTTCTCAGATATTCATGTTTCATTCAAACATGCACGTATAAATTATTCAAGAAAATATAGTGAGTAGCAATTACTACTGAGATAAACTTTGAATAGACTATATTTTTCAATTAGAAACCTACTGAGGATATTACAGAGTGTGATGTTTTCCAACTTTTGAAACGGTTCATATCAATTCAAATAAATATGAGTTGCCCCATTGTCAGTTACGACCTAACGTATAGGCTGTTACATCCTAACATTTTCAGTTTTCTCACCGACATCCTCACCGATCATTAGTATTTTCTAACGGATATATTAATTTCAAATTTTGACTACAATTAGTGTTAGAACTTTCTGAAGTTTCAGCTAGTGAAATGCTATTTTATTATTATCAACTAATGAGAGTGAATTAATAAATCAGGTAAAAATTGAAAGAAAACTAATTTTTCTTTATGTGTCATTCCTTTTCATATTATTTCATATTACATATTCTCTTTAAATTCCATTTTCTTGCCAAGGAGATACAGAAAGTTTCTGATGCTCTATGTGTAGTACTCTTTCGCTAAGTCCTCGAGGTAGTCCCTTGCTACGGAAATCTGAAGCAAAAAAAATCACCAAAATCCGAATCGGAAGAATATGAGGGTACCAACCCGCTTTTCTATTGCAATAGCGAAAGAATTGGCTGATGCATTATATATATTCTTTCGAAGAGAGAGGATTAACAAAAATTCGAATAATTATATTTACAAAAAATGCTAATAGCTGTAATTTTTCTGTGTGTCAGAAAAAACACATTCGTAAAAAACAAGCGAAGAAATAGAATACCAGCAGAAAAAACAGACCATGTCCGTTTCTTAATCAGGCATTTAAACTCGCATCATGCCTTCTACGATTGCCCCTAAAGTGTGAGCACATGAAATGTAACAGGGGAACCATACTATCTTGCGTATGATTTAGTGAACGAGTGAAAAAACCTGTGGAAAAAACTCTTTTCCCTGTCGCTATTGCACTAGCAATAGCTTGTCTCTTTATGGTGTGTTAGTGTCGTGTGTACATAGAGATTACTAAATATGTTTCCGCTTAGCAGCTTCATTCTCTTATTGTCATCTTGCACTCCATGATTCCCAGGACTTCTTCACGAAGACAAGGGTGAAAAAGTAGGGGGATTGGGACAGGAAAAATCTGTAACAATGCAAAAAGAAAAACAGCTGAAAAATATTTCATCAAGACGTACCTAATTCTTATATATCTAAACTCACTTGAATCTAACAACTCAACTAATGCTCCTCTGTTTTTCAACAGGAAACATCTCATACACCTTTTGGGAATGAAGCCGCACATGGGGGTAGCCCTTGCCTTATCAACATACGCCATGGAAAAAAACACTGAGGGAGAGTAAAACTAATCTCCTAAATAGACTTAAAGTTCTCTACCCAGTTAATGAAATTATCTGAAACGGAATGAGTTTCTTAAAAACCACCCGTATAATGGTAAATAGGACAATCGAGGACTAAATGTCTTATTTTTTCTTCAGCTGCGCCACATTCACATGCTTGACTTTCTACAGTATTTCATTTGAACAACATACTATTATTACAACCATGACCTGTCCTGAGACGACTCAATGTACACCAATTTTTCCTACTTATATCGAAACCTGCAACCCTTTTGGAAGGATCCTCTATGGAAACTTTATTAAAAACATCAACTTCCTGCCATTCAGTTTTCCAGAGATCAACAGCTTTCACCCGTGTACGCAAACAGTCAATCGACCAAATAGGTTTCCTAGATTTCAATCTCAGGTTAGGTGGATTTTGAAGATCGTGTATTATCGGAAAAACTTCTGGAAATGAGTGATACTTATCTCAAGACGATTTCAGAGCTAATTTCCTGCGAATATGGGAAGGAACTATATTACAAATAACCGGAAGCCATGGAGTAGCAGTTGAACTGATACATCCACTTATAACTCTCATAGAACAGTTCAACTGAGAATCAATCTTATTGACATGAGCACTTTTGAACCAAACCTGACAGTAATATTCTACTGCTGAAAATACTAAAGCTAAAGCATTAGTCGATATAACGAGATTTTTACCTGGGCAAGATGAGATCACTTTCTTTCAAATTCTTTGTTCAACTGGTGCTACAGTGATTTGTAGTTCTTCTATCGATAGTCGTTTTTTGTAAAAAGCAATGAAATTCATGTCCTAAGCGTTTCAAAAATACGCTGACCATCACCTTGTCGGCCAATAGAACCACCTTGGCTGTTTTGCACTATCATCGGCCTACACTCACTGCTTGGATTGTTGTACAATCTCAGGCTTACAGCAGGAAATCCTTATTTAATCTATCACAATGAAACTCATCGAGATTTTGTTCACAGAGCAGAAACTTAGATTGGGAAAGTTTCACTCTTTCAAGTTTTTGGTCAATTATTAGGAAATAAAGCTCTCATTTTGTTAATAACTTTCTCATCATCAGATTCTCTTGAAAATATTAAAAATTAGTTCGTGAGATGACTACAGTCTTCAATTTCTCCTTCAACCCAACTTGGCGATCGTTCACAATACCTTGCATTTTCGTGATCATTTCCAAAATTCATACTTTGATGAGGTATTATGGATAGGAAGCATCTTCCGTACATGCTCTGCCGTATCAAACTTGAAGTGAACTACGTATGAAGGAGCAGCCCATTCGATTTGAATTGCTTCTGAAAAAGTTATTATTTAGATGTAAGTAAGAATTTTCATGTTAGCTTTATCGAGGCATTCTATTATCCGAACATGTTATACATATTTTCTAACCTAACTTATCAAATTGACCCTATTCAATGCAGTAACGTTATATGACGTTCCAATTCAATTGGGGGTCGCATTTCATTAGATAATCATAGATCAATATAATTCAAATAATAATTAATGTTGAAGATTAACTAACTATTATTATATTATAATATATTATAATTATATATTATATTTATATTCAGAATGGGAAGCACGTGGAAGTTCTGAGAAGGATGTTATGAAGACGACATAACAAAGTAAACTGTTCGGATAAGTTGGCTAGTTCTATAATAAATGTAATGACTCGGCAATTACACATCCACGGGACAAATTTTAATGAGACGTTGAAGCCCCATAATTAAGAATTTCTGCCGATGTAATTTTATTTGGAAGGAAAAATGATGCGACAGTTGTGCTCATTATTCATATACATACTGCCCAATAAGCTCAAGCATATCACCTCAGTACGGTTCACTCAAAAACGGAAATGATTATCTCCCAAGAAAGAGATGTTTCGATGTTGTTGTTCGGCAGCTGGGTGAAGCATCGAAATTACCAAAATTAACCTGCTCTCTTGGAGTGATATCTCCAATGTGAACTTAGTGGCGAAGAATCGTTTCGACCATCACCTTTCATTTTTGATTTTCTTCGAATTGTAGAATTTTCGATGGTTAATAGTTAATAAAAATATTTCGAAAATACGCGATTACTTTCTGGGTAGAATGCCATTATATTCGATTTTTTTTTGTTGAAATTGAGAATCAAACCTGATTTTTCTCCAATGCAAATCAAAGTCGATTTCATACTCAACATATACATACAACTTTCAGATTCATTAGAATACTACCTTAAATTCGCCAACGATATAATGATTTGATAGTTTGCATTCATAGAAATACATCGAATGATCATGTGGAAAATTCAAAGCGGGTTGTTAAAATCAATAGGTAAGTAATCTTTAGGATAAACCGTTACGGAAAACTTACGAATATGGGGGTTATATTATTGGGGTTCAGTCTTTTCTTCCAAAATAAGCAATTCTAAAAGTCAGATATGAATCACGTTATATAAACTATCTATACATTGCGTTTCCTATAAAACGCCTGTCGCAACAACTTCTATTTTTCATCCAATTGGAAAAATTTGAACATATTTCAAAATCCACATACAATTCGTTATTTTAACTGAAATACGTTACGTTTGGGTCTTCAAAGGCTCCATTGCTTCCCAAATTCTCCTTCAGTCTTTTAACATTACCGAATAGTTGCATTTCATATCAGGATATCGGCTTTCAATACATTCTGAATGTAATTGTATGGATTATAATAATAGATTCATCTGATAAAAATATTCTGTTCAACAACAGCCTCGAAATTATTTGAATTTCATTTTAAATTATATTTTCATATATTATTTTGATGTAAAAAGCAGGAAATCAGCAACTTCCTATTCATCGGTGAATTTTAAAACACATTCGCTATACACAAAAAAGAATTAAAAATAAGGTTTCAATTTGAAAGAGCTTTACTTTTACTCCGTAAAAAATTTTGTTTACTTATTTACTTCCTTTGGAAACCATTAAACTATGTGTTTAAATTTTTGTCAAAATGATGAGAATAGACGAATGTATATCTATTGTCTTGGTTCAATACCGTAAAGAATAATTCACATTCAATTATTTACTATAAAATTGATAGGTTTGAGATCAGTACAATTAGATTGTATGTTGCAATCGAAAAATAGACAGACTAATACTCCAATATAGCTGGTGAATTTGTATAATGTCCAAATCTCTACTAGAAACAATTGAGCAATGATCGTTATCGTTGGAGAGGAAATTGCTCCGTTTCTGTAATAAGATTACACAGTCACTTCAGTGAAAGGCTAGATGTTCCCTTTCGACCATTTTCTAATATTACTTGATGGCATCGTCACAAGAAAATATAATTGGGAACGGAAATACGTTCCATCTCTGTAATTTCTATTCATGTTGCTCTTCAGGTAAAAGGCGCTAATGTGAGTCAGTTTAAAGTGTTCCCTGAGGATATCATTCATTAAGTTCTAGAACTAATAAGTAGTTTGAGAAAAATATATAATCCTACCTCCTTCCATAAAATGGATTTTCATCAAAACTAATAACTTAAGCGTGGAAAAATATTTTGATTCAGTTCTAGATAATAGTGTGATTCATTGGATAAATTCTTCTGCAGAGACGCTCACTTCATGCTGATAAATTGAAACTACAAAAAGTAGGATTTCATATTAAATTCAGACTGTTATTCTGATAAAATCTCAGTCAGATATTATTTTCTTCATTAATTTTTAATGAATGAGTTTTGGATTAGTCATCCGTCAATATTTGTATCGATTGTAGTATTAGAAAGCTTATTTTCCGTAATAAATGAATTGACATTTCTATTGCTCGGGAATATAATCACAGTCTCTACACTAGTACAAAACAAAGTTTCTACCAATAAGAAAAACAAGTAATGTGCTTTTAGGAATTTTACCTATGAATTGTGATTCGTAACGCGTTTCACTACACTGTTGTTTCTTCAGACGAATGATTGTACAGATAATAAGAATGAGAATATAAATACAAATGTTTTTTAATAATAAAAAGCTTATTGGGTTGCTCCTTCTTAAGTGGTTAATGATGACAGGTATATTCAATAAAATTAAGGAATAGGTAGCTGCCTGAAGAGATTCAATAGAGGTGAAGGGCTTAAATCGACTTGTTCATTGATGAGTCTACCTAAGTGTTTGTGTTTGTTGATTTCTAAAGTTTCCCAAAGATCTACTTTCCAATATTTATTATATATATATATATATATGCAAAATTTCAAACTATGGGTCGAAGGAGTGACTATTTTATAGGAGATGATTCGCATAATTTGAATATGATTTTCTATTTGAAAACCTCCGTTCATGTTCCGATATTCTACTTTTAAAATTTCTATGTGTTCTACCTATGTAGAAATCATAACAGTTATTGCAATTCATTCTATAAACACCTGATTTATGGTTTTTATCTGATTTGGTTTCATTATTTTTATATATTTGCCTAAACTATTATTAGTTTGGAAAGCTATGTTGAAATTATTGTTACTCAAGAATAATTTCAGTTTCTCACTTGTAATGTCAACGTAGGTTAAGGTGGTTTTTTTGTTTCAATCCATCGACAGGGTAAACTTCATTCAATGCGATTCTACTTTGTTTTTTTTTTTATTTGAAATATGATTTAATAGTTTGCGATTGTAACCATTATTTTTAGCTATTTGTTTAATCAAATTTAATTCTTTGTTGGAATTTTCTGGTGATAACGGGATGTTCATCAATCTATGAATAAAACTGTTGAATGCTGACATTTCATGTTGATACGGATATACGAATGACACGACGAGTAATATATTATAACATCTGTATGTGACGGTTTATGGTAAATTGCTTTCTATTTCGGTTATGAATGCAATTTTCGGATGTAATGAATTTATATGATTTTCGAAAATTTTTAACTGTCCATCTGTTCCTGTGAAGCAAATAATGATATCGTCTACATAGCGATACTAATATAAACAATATTCACTGAGTGGATGATTATGAATTAATTTTTTAAAATGATTCATGAATATTTATGCTATCAAAGGACGGATTGCCCATAATCAATCCGTCTTCACTAGTATAATATGCTTCGCATAAAGCTCTGCCGCTCTTCTGGATTTTTTACGATATTCCCCATATATTAGGAGCATATCTACATTTTCGTCAATAGTATACATTCTTATGTGAAATGAAAACTACAAAACTTCATTGAGAAAGAGACAAACAGTAATTACAACTGCGACGAAATAATCAAATCGAAGAACTGTCAGATAACGGTAGCGCACAGATTTCCATAGAGAACACAGAATATTAACCGGACAATGTTTCTGTGATCGAAGAGATGATACGATTTTGACTAGGTGGATTATTTAGGATGAAAATCCAGTCCAGGAATGAAGCTTTTCACCGAAACGAATAAGTAAAGAATTGCTACATGCGCTCATGAAATAAAAATGTAGTGTTTGATACTAAAAACAGAGAAATCGCAAATTTAAATCAGAGAAATTCGAATTCCATGAAAAACCTGATATTATGTGACATGATAGAATGAAATGGGAAAACGCATAAGAATATGGTTGAAATAACTGAGCCCTTACTATGTAAGAGCACATTAAGCAGCCATCGCTACCAGAATTTATATCGCGGCCATATTAGTGAAAATCGGTTTATCGGTTTTTGTGTTTAATTATGGAAACGAATGCACTCAAAGGATACACCGTTGAAAAGGTAATCCTGATGCGGCTGCTGTGGCATGAAAATGTATACAGGGTGTCTTTAAAACCGAAAAACTTTATGCCACTTCCGGTGAAACTGGAAGTTGATATAACAATATCTTCAAGCTCACATATGGGGACTCCTAATTCCAATAACTCAGCAAACATTTATTCAATTCACTCTCTAAACAAAAAAGTTACGGTCTGTTACCTGTCCGCTGGGTCACCCGGTATACATCTACGAATGTATGCTCTTTTTTTGTTAAGACAAGGTTAAAATACATAAAAAAAAACTAGCACTTTAATCATGTGGACCGCACTAGGCCATAACATTACTAAAAATCCTAACTCTTGTAAATAGTATAGAGGATAAATCGGGAAACAGGCTTCCAGATTAATTAATGAATAACTAGCTATATGCTGCAGAGCTTATAGCTATTCGGGCATTGTTGAAAAATTTCATGGACTGGATCAAAAGCCCGATTATGTACTTTTTCGTGAAACATATTTTCCACTACGATACAATTATTCCTTGATGAGTTAGTTGATGTTTTTACTCTGCAATAATTCTACCCATATTTAAATTTCATCATATGCATCTATACTATAAACCACATTTTCAAATTGAACACACCTGAAATATCCATTAATAACCATTATGAATGTTAACACGGTAACACTGCGGTTACTATTGCAAGTAGGAATATTAACAAGGTATTTGCAGATAATGCATATAACGAATGTAGTGTGGTGAGCTGATTTCATATATTTTATTGAAGAGATAAATCGAACAAACGTTATGGTAGACCAATAATTACTATTGTTGTGTTTGTATTACACACTGTGGGATAAAGTGAAGAATTTAGTCAATGAGAATAAAATTAAATAATGGTGCAACGGAAGCTAGATCGTTCAAATACAAGTTTTGTACTTTCATTAGTAGCAATTTTTTTTAGACAAATTTCTGACTTGTGAAAAAAATCATATCATGAAACTAGACAAATAGGTCTATGGCAAATTCCAATTCTTTCTCTTCATTCATGCTTGAATGTGAATCCATACGCCATCATCCACTATTTTATTTTGTTGAGCACATTATTTTACGTAAACGTGAAACTAAATAAATTAGTCAATCAAACTATTCTGCTAACATAGTCCTCTCCACACTTGTCTCCAAGATACGGTCCATTACTCGAAGATCTTGAATACTTTTTGCCATCAAAATTCTTAAGAACGATTATCGTACAATATTTTAAAAAGTCTGTATCAAATCATGTAACTCTGCAGATTAATATATTCTGTCTGTTTGTTGCAAAACAAAATATTACAAAATCTCAATTCATATCTGTTCTCAACTTCATATGCACCATATATGCTACGCAACTTTTCTCACGAAAGTTAGGATATAGCTGGTAGATAAGCTGACATAATAATTTTGGATATTGTTCTAAGATGAAAATTTATATGAGAAAATAGTATTTCAACCTATATCTCCTTTTTATACAATGATGGTTGAGAATGAATTAGTGAGTCAGTTCACACAACTAGAAAGAAAATTTTGTTTCTCATTTTTGATAAGCTGTGTAAGCGATAATACAAGTACTGCACCTTATAGGGCTTAATCAGGTCGTAGTGATCTACTTGAGGAATATATGCCCAAACTTGAGGTTATAAGTGTTGCTTCAACATATCTCAAGTTTAAACAAGATTGAGTCCAGAGACTTGGCTATTTAGAGTTAATTTTTTGATTTTTCAGAAATTTATGTTCATTTCACTTATTTACTGATTTAACATACTTTATGTGCATTATCAATGCAAATTTCAAAACCCTCAATTACAGCTACTTGTGAAATGGCCACAGCATTGCCCTCTGTATCTTCATCCACATACTGTATGCCTATTTCTGTTACAATGGCAGACGTTTGATCTACACCTTGAACAAAGCCATCTTAAACCACTACAGAGCCACTTCCGTGAAAATGAGTATGCTGTATGGTTCTTTGGTTTCTTTCTACTCCTCATCAATTCCAAGGACGTATGTGATGATCACCAGATGATATACAGATTCTGTTTCAATCGGTGAAAATGATGCACAAGTTCTTTTTTTTTCAATTCTTTATTTCAGATGAAAGTGTGCAAATATAAGTCGTGAAAAAAAAATAATTGAACACTTTGAAATGAAACCGTATCTACCAGAACGAGACTGCTTCAGAAGAAGTTGACAAAAATTTACGTTTCATCATACTCCAAAAATTCTTTCACTGAGTATTGCTCAAGCTTCAGGAGCAATCTATTTGGCAAACTCTGTGGTATTTTTTTATTATAGTAGTTGATACATTTATATTCAAGGTCCTTCTCTGTTACTGATCGCTTGTGGGTTGGGTATTTCAGGTGTGTACTTCTTGTATCGTATTTTGTAGCTGTTTTTTCTTCGAATTTGTCTTTGTTCTTATGAGTAAATATCAAACATTCCTGTATATGAATTCCGACAGTTGTCAGAAGTCCTTTTTCACGGAATTTCCCTCTACATGTATCTCAATGCTTCATCCTGAGAATAATTCGTAGGGCTCTCTTCTGTAATGAATGTTGTCACTCTCTTCACGTCACTGCTGCCGCTGTAGAACATGATGCCATATCTCATTTTCGATTCAAAGACTCAATGTGTTGCAAGTTTCTAGAATGTGTTTCTTTCAGTTGAGTGTTTCGTTAATGTGTACCCCTAAGAATTTAGAAGAGTTCTCAACTTAAATGTTACCAGATCGTTGTTTTAGGTGACTTGGTGTTTCAATATTTGCGTATGCTGACTTGAACAAAGGTGCACAGGTTTTTTCGGAGTTCATGTGTAGCTTATTTCTATGAAACCAACTATCTGCTTCCTCTAGTACATTATTTGTGTGAGTAACTGCCTCTGGAAAGGTTTCACAGCTAAGTAGAATGTTTTTATCATCTGCATAGTTCAACACTGACGTTTTTGGTTTATCTGTAGTGATGCTATTTATGTTATTAATGAACAAAATAAATAAGATCGGACTTAATATTCTTCCTTGAGGAACACCTAGTTTTATCGGCAGAGCTTTTGAATAAACTTCCTTGTCTTCCCGGGTGACTGACACTTTCTGAGTTCTGGAACTTAGGTAGGAGGAGAACCATTTCTGTACTATTCCTCTAATACCATACTGTTCCATCTTAGCTAGTATGTATTCGTGTTGAAGCTTATCGAAAGCTTTTGGTAGGTCAAGAAAGAGACCAATGACAATTTCAGATTCTTCTAGAGCTCTAACTATGCTCTTTATAAAATCAAATATTGTTTATATATACATGTTGTGTCAGTGATAGTTTTCTGTTCTCATCAAGAAATTCAAGTAGTTGTTTACAGATTATCAGTTCGAAGACTTTTGAGAAGGAAGGCAGGAGACTCATAGGTCTCTAATTTTCAAAACACTCCACATTCTTCCTTGTGAATTGGTTCTACTATTGCCTGCTTAAGTTGTTCAGGAAATATTCCATATTCAAGAGAATTGTTGATGGTATAAGTGATGGGTTTTGGTATTTCTTTTACGCAGCTCTTCCCACTACAATCCTTCATATTTCTACGCAGGAGATGAAAGAACATCAACATGATACTTTTCCCACGATTTTCAATTGTATTCTGATCATGTGAAATCTAACCTACAACGTCACGTTCTCTTGAAGCGCACATACGAATATAACAATTTTTCGGCTGTGAAGATTTGTTGAAACAGTAATTGGTATATCACACAATCGAAAACTCCAATTTATTCAGAAATTAGATGTTGGAGAATTATTTCTCCAGCAATCAATTATCAAAGAATGTTTGAGAATAGTCGAATTAGAAATGGTACTCAAAGAAGTTTTAATAAAACTTATGATGTAAAATGTAAGACGTCTTAAATGATATCCCTAAAATCGTTTTTATACCTGATATTTTTACCTCTGCCAAGAATTACTGCATAACAATTTCGATTCGTACCCAAAATTATTGACCTAAAGGCATTCTGATTCATTCATTTCGTTTCAAATTTCGAACTGTTTTCCTCAAGTGTTGAAACATTATCTTTTAAATTGTGTGTAACGTACCTCTTAAATCGTGACTACCACACTGGGTAAGATCAGAGAAAAATGAGCAATGAGACTCTAATTGGATATTGTCACTGAGGTCAAGGTAGTTCTACTCATATATTTAATTACATATTTTAATTATCAATAAAAGTTTTAGCAAACAATACCAACAAATGCTTCTTTCTATATGTACAATTAATTACACTTATCTTGGTGATACTCAAAATTTATTGGTCTTGTAGAAACAGATAAGAAGTCGTTGATCTTGAGGAAAAGGATTAGGTAGAGATTTTCTATTTTAGAGTATCCAATCACCTATAAGGGTTCAAGTTCCAAGAGTCTCTTGTATTTTTAGTGTTGGGTATGGAGTGAAAACCTCTATTTGAACTTCGGATTCATCTAGATTTCAGGGCTTCAGATAAAATTTATATTTCGACCTCTGGGATCCACCTACTCTTCTCCACCTACGACTCTCCACCTACGACTCTCCACCTACGACTCTCCACCTACGACTCTCCACGTACGAATGAATTTCACGGGTTAGACATATATCACCAAGATAATCTATGCTGTAACGTAACAGCCAGCTTCACCAGGGAATTTGAAGTAAAAAAAAAATGTGAGTCTAACATTATTTGAAAATGAAAAGTTGCGGTGATTCTAAAAGTAAATCGATGCTAGCTGTTGATGTAGGTCATAGAATCAAAAGATAAACTCCATAAAAAGCAAGGAAGTATCTTCAAAAATTATTCACAATTAAAGGAGAAGTTACATAAATAGCAAGAAAGCATCTACAAAAATATTTACAGAAATATTATAAATGTTTGGCAACTTTTTGAAAATCTTGAAGAACTTCATGAGTTATGTGAGAATTTCACGAAAAATCACTCGAAAATGAAGTGAATAACGATTTGATATTGGAGTTTGAATTAATTTTGTCGTTTTCTACTCAGAAAAATTATTTCGATCGAGTTTATTAATGAAATATCTATCAAGATCATTAAATATAAAAATTGTATGAACTGAAGAAATACGAAATATGAAATCATACCCGAGAAAAAAGCAGATTCTGTAGAGAATAAAATATTCAAACAGTTAACGGGAAAAATGCAGTGAGGAAAAATTAAAAATCAGATTTTCAAGGTTAAGTGCGGCATTTTGCTAGATGAACCTTCGCTTACCCTATATTTTTGATAAAGGTCACTATACAATATTTAAGGTATATATATATATATATATATATATATATATATATATATATATATATATATATATATATATATATATATATATATATATATATATATATATATATATATATGTATATAAATATATATAATTTCAACTAAAAACTTTCATATAATTTAATTGTTTCAAATACACTTAAAGATGATTTTCAAGTTGAACTCATTAGTTTGAAGGTTGGCAGAAGAAAGAAGGATAGTGAAGATTCTGAAGCCGATAGAATATAACCTCTGATAGTCGACTATGCGCACCAGACTGTTAGCCAGTGGCTTAACGGTTGGGCATAGATGAAGGGTTGATTGGAATTAGGTGTTATGAATTCAAATAGCTGTGATGTGATTTTAGCATTCGGAGTTCCATCACTCATGATGACCAGATCGATGCGGGCGTTCAATGAAATTCCTCTCCTCACCATTATAGAACCTCCACCAAAACCATAGCTAAATGAATAAAAACTAGGCATATCTTTCATTTCGACATGTGTACCCTACAGAACTCTGTTTCGCTATAAATATGATAAAATCTGGACTTATCTGTGAACAAAATTTTTTTCGCAGTTAGCTTCTAAACAATTCCTATATTCCCTGGCAGAACTAATTAGGCTCTTCGGTATGCTGCGATATGAGGCCTCAAACTAAATTCCCTGAGATGTTGTCGTATCGTTTTAGTGCAAATTTCCACTAGAAGCTGCATTTGATGTACCTACCAGTAGCGAACCCTTGTTTCAACGAGCAAATTCACAAATAATGCTCATGATTGCTCGAGGTAGTTTTTGCACAGGTCCCTTTTCACGATTTTCAGTATTCCTGTTTCAGTGGATCTGTTCTAAATTGTCGAATGGGACTCGCCAAGCCTTTGGCCTTGTTGTTGTATCTATGTCATCTATAACACCACTTCTTCTTTCATTCTTCTGGGTTCAAATTTCCTGATTCGCATCGCATTTTACCGAAATATTAAATTTCCAAGAAGTACCCGCAAAAATTTATCAGCAACCAGAATTATCAAAATGTGAAGGCTTCTTGCAACATCCCAGTTTATATCCTTAAATTTTATTTCTCATGAGAAGAACATGAGCGTCATGAAAAAGAACTAATTTTGTTGAAATTTTTTTTGTTTATAAATAGTTTCCAGAAAAAAAATTGAAATATTGAAATTGTGCGTTAATTTCTTTGCGTTAAATCAGTTGCAAACCAACAAATTCGAGAATTGGTGCTTTGCAAGACTACTTGATTATGTTCATCACGAATTATGCTAATAACCATATTTGGTAGATTGTAGCTTAGTATGAACCTAGGCATAGTGAAACACGAAGTACGTATTAATATCTCGGTTTTCCTTATTGACAACCATTTATGAAGTTTTTATTACACTTTTGTTCACAACTCACTCACAGATTAACTGTGACTGATGTATGGGCGACATGAGGAGATAGGTTTCTTCGTCCTGTTCATTTGGATCATACAAAAGATTCAGAATGGTTCGTCCGTTTCTTCTCTTTTTCAGACTCAGATTTAAGTAGCGATCGTAGTAGGATTGGTGTATTTTGATTTCAATTTCGTTCGTGTTTTGACCCAGATCAAAAATTGACATTATGGTATAATCTGTGTGGTTCTCCAACTCAGAAAAGTTTAGCTTTCTTGTTATGCGGTAAACGCACTTACATTACAAACCAGTGCATAATCTCTGTAGTAATTCTATTGTTCGTTACTCTCTTCAATTCAAATAACGAAACACCGTTTAAAATCACCAACGTACCGAAAGAATCACTATCAGATAACAAAAATTTGTTAAGATAGTCATAATAGAGTTGTAGTAAATACATGGTTTACAGGTATTTGAGTTACTTAATCCATTAAAAAATGAACAACATGATAATCTGTGTGGTCTATGTGAATAAGTATACTTCAAACTCTCTGGAAGCAGTTCACTTACTTATACAGATTGCATTTATTGAATGGACAGAATTCAGTATATTGTTAGGAAATATTTTCAGGAAAGTTCACAAGATATTTCAATTTTTGATTTTGGTCGAATATGCTTCGCTTGTATTTCGTGCTCCTTGAGTGAAAAAGAGAAAAGAAGCAACACCACAATTTTTCCAATGGTATGATATTATATCACATCATATTACATTCCGTTGCACACGTCTAATGTAATAAATATTACGACTTCATATTATAACTCCAGATAAATATATATTAAAATCGAATGAAAATTAATCAGACAAATATCTTTATCGATAACGAAAATCTTGTCTCATGTTTAGGCACTTTTCTGACTTATTCTGCCAGATTTTTTGTGTTGAACGTTCTGAAAGAACCTTCAACACAAAAAATAAAATCGGGTCTATTTTCGACAACCATTGATTCCAGTCTGCCTTAGAAAAATAAAATGACGAAAGTTCCGGTGATCTGGTTGGCCACTCCACTGGCCTCCTTGTTCCATTTGAAGCATCAGTCTGAAACTGAGGCTAATCATGAAACTAATATCTTCGTGGAAAAAAATCAGGTAGGTTTTTCCAATGTTATAGTCGCGAAGAACTTTGGATCAATAATACAGTTACAAATTAGGCAATGTAACCTCAGATAATAACTATTAGTTTATTGTGAGGATATTCAGACTAACATCGACACTTTTGAAAGTTGAATGTGAAGGTAGATTCATTCGAGAAAAGTATCCCTACAAGCCGCCAATCGATAAAAGTGATAATGTATTCACAAAATATACTCACCATTCTGAATCATATTCAACTAATTCATGTACTAAATGCAATTCGTAAGTATGTATCTTTGATTGATGAATAATTTTAATGCCGTTTTTAAATTTTCTGAATGTTCATCAGAATATTCATTTTAGAGTCTTCTCAACAATGGTATATTTTTCTGGGTAAATTCCTCATATATCATTTTCCTTTTATTGTACCTTAGTCTGGATTGTAGTATCTCGCGTATAGGAAATAAATCTGGATGAGTTCATCGAAATAACCGAACAACTTGAGTTCTATTTCCGTCGCTATAAACAATCTTCAGAATTTCAATTTTATATGATTCGTTTAGAAACGTTATTCAAAACAGAAAAGCACTTTTACTATGCAGTACACGCAGTAACATAAAAATTCAATGAGAGATACTATCTACAATAACGATACTACGATATTCAATTATTCTCCTGTAGCAAAAAGAAGTTGCACATACCGATAGAAGTAATGAAAAAGCAGTCCTTTGAATTCAGCTTCTTCATCATTGTTGATAATTTGTTTCTTTTCGACTGAAGAAATACTCTTTTTGCCAAGACTTCAAGATGGTAAATACGTCAGTTTCAATTAATTAATACTATACAAGTTTTCGAGGATTTATCAAAGAAAAATATGTAATCATGCGAAAGTGAAACAAAGGCAAAGAAGTTATTGCGCTTTATTGCTACACTAATATGAATTTACTTTTATGATTTTCGTCTGTATTTTGCTTCAGAAACATTTTTATGTTTTAATGTTCAACAGTAATCCTCTACCATACGTGGGCTCCACTTTCCCTGATATCGTTTTTCTATGGTAGAAACGTCGTGATGGAATCTTTCACCGTGTTCATCGCTGACTTCGCCCAAATTTCCAGGAAAGAAGTCTAAATGTATTTTCGATGACATATCACAGCCCAAAGCCTTATTAGTAGATAAAAGCTCCGCGATAATACACTTATAGTCACTTAATCCGTGATTTCCTAGAAAATTGGAAGTTATTTTCATGAAAGATTCCCAAGCTAATTTGTCTATATTACTAAGCTTTTCTTTAAATATATCATCTTTCATCAATTGCCTGATTTGGTGGCTAAAAAATAAGCCCTCTTTAATTTTTGCTTCACTCATCTTGGAGATTTTTTCCACTCCTGTCCATAGCTTTTACGAAGTTCTTCATAAGCCCAAGCTTTATGTGTAGAGGTGGTAAAAATACATTCTCAGGCTGCACCAATCGAGGGTTCTTGATATTTTTTTGTCCTGGAGTAAGAGATAATTTTTTGGGACAGTCTTGCTCGAAATAATGATTTTTTCGGTATATGCTATCCCACTCACAAATAAAAAAACAGTATTTTGTATACCCAAGTTGTAATCCATAAATTAGGGCAATAACCTTCAATTCTCCACAACTTTTCCAGTTGTGTTCGTTATACCGAATTTGTTCCAATATAAATTTAATCGTTTCGTAACACTTTTTTATGTCAGAAGCCACACCTAATGGGATAGAGGGAAACAATTACCGAGATGTAAAATAACAGCCTTTAGACTTACTTTTGAGCCATCAATAAATAAACGCAACTCTTCTGCATCATATTCTACACCCAAGACAGTCATTACACCTTAGACATTATTTCAAAATACAAACTGATCATCTTGTGAAAAAAACCTTTTAGCTCTTCATCTCGATTGCGAAAGTAATATACCTTTGTTTTAGGTTGTAATGAATTGCATCCCTTTAATCGAAAGCCCAAAAGTTGTGCCTGTTGTATGGACAAATTTAAGTCACGTACCAAGTCATTGAGATCTTCTTGTGATAGAAGATGTGGCTCATTAGATGTGGATGAGGAAGCTTCTTGAAAGTCAGGATCCAATGTCTTTTTTTCGACTTCTGGCGTAAGGGATAGATCGCTAGTTTGAAGTGGTTCTGGTAACGGTAGATCTTCACTATGAAAGATCAGTCTTTTAGCTGATTTTACTTTTTGTTTCAATTGTAATACCTTTTGTATCAGTAAGACAAAAATAATAATCAGATGAAGTGTTCGTTGGTTCCTTCCAAATCATAAAAATTGCAAAAGGCATAGATCGAGATATTTTCGCCCATCTAGTAAAAAGTCCCACACATGTAACACAACAGATTTGTGGAACCTACGCTTTGTCTTGTTGTCCGATGGAAAAACCAAAATACTGTTCATATAACTAGTTACTAATGGTTCCTTCGCTGAATTTTGAAAGTAATGTCACAATAAATGTAACAGAACTTGTCAGTATCATTTTTATACTTTCTTGACATTATTTAAAAATAATTTTACTCTAAAATCAGAACAAACCACTACGCTCTTCAAAAAACAAATTCACTAAATGCGAAAGTGAAGCAAAAACGGTTAATTTTTAATTTTGTGGGTAGTAGCTGTAACACGGAAACTAGATCTGATGGAATCAAAATAAATATGGTTATGAAATGAGGGTAGGTAGGTAATTTAAGATTAGCGAGCACCTTTCTTGTTACAAAATTTTGTTGACCAGTGTAATTACCTCACATGATCTAATCTCGTTTTCTTCAACAATTCTGCTTATTTCATTTAGGCTGGTGTGACAAACATATGGATGCATTTTTCGAAATAGCCTAACAACCACATCTTGAATTCTGGTTCTGGTGATACAGATATATTATTTAGAAAAGAAACTTAAAACTATTATTACACAGTTCACGCAGTAATTTAACAATTCATAGAGATATAAAATCAAAATAAACGGTACTACGTTATCGAATCATTGACCTGAAACAAAAAATTTCTTCGAATTAAATTTTGGTGTTATAGCTCATAAAATACTTATTTCCCTTAGTACACAGCCAAGAATATCAGTCCTTTCAAACCAATGATGCAAAGCAACTCATTTTTAGAAATTACGTTTCTTGGATTAGGTTAGGTAATAATGTTGAAAATGAATAGATTACTACATTTGTCTTGACGAGACCTTTTTAACAGAATAACATTGAAAATAAAGTTGCAGCCGCTTCATTAACTGAGGACAAGGAAACTACATGCAAAACATATCTGACTAAAAATAAAAATTGACGTGTCTTGTGAAATTTAATTAGAAATGTTGTAATGAATAGCTATTATTAGTTTGAACTTTCGTAACTAAATTGAATCCTGCTAACGATCAATCCTTTGGACTAAATTAGACATATACAAGCTCTACTACGTAAATTATTCACGACATCGCACACATACTCCTTTCCATTTTCACACGTTCAGGGAAACTTCGATAGAAATACACCCCAAGGACATTGAATGGTCTGAACCAAGAAACCCTTGAAACTGTGATGTCCCGAAGGTATCTAAGACGCAAGCTCCCTTTCCGGCTTCGCTGAAAATGAAAACAGTTTCGAGATCAACCGAATGAAATAATCTACTTTAAAGGCATATCGGTTGGTCAGTTAATAAAACGCAGAAAAGTGCAATGCGGCGCAGAGCAATGAATGTGTATTATAGATAAAAAGTATGAAAGAATACATTTTCAGAATAATTGTGTGCTTACCTTGAGTTGAGTCCACTCCTAATGGTTCATGAAACCCGTCCTTATCATAGTTATTTTCTATCTCAAGAAGCGCAGCTCGATGTCTAGGATTATTTTGTTGCATTATTTATAGGGTATTGCAACGTAGATTTAAGGCTTCATTGAACGACCTCCACAAAAGGGGGCGATGCAACACCTCAATTAAGGCGAAGGAGACAAACTATACCATATTTGAAAGCCTATTTTTAGCGACGTATGAGTTGGATGAATCTTTTCATCGAAATTTATCACTTAGGTTCAATGAGCCTTCTGGAATACTTTGACTACTTAATAAAAGAAAAACAATCGATTTTTGCATTGAACGAAAACTTTTCGAACGTGATAAGCGCATGCTTGCATTGACCAGTGAATAAACTAATTTCTTTTTTATTTCAAAAGTGCTCACCAGCACCTCGAAACGAATATGTCCTTCGATAAAATATTTTGTAGGCTTTGCCCTCTTGGTCTTAATGACCTTTCCTGAACAAAGGAACTGCTTGTATGCGCTTTGCTATTTCTCTCGCGAGATTTTGCTATCTCATGTTTGGCTGCAGCTTGGTTGAATGAGTGGTACAAACTGCTGAAACCACAATGTAGTTCTACCAATATCATAGGTGGTCAATTCATCGATGGACCAGTTTTTCACAAAGCAATTCATGGTGTTGGACTCGACGCTCATTTGTATTCCTGGTATTTTATGATGTTTATTCATTTATTTATTTTATTTAATTATGGAATCATATTGGTATACAAACAGGACGAGCCAAAAATTAGTATCCTCGAAATTATATAAATAATTTTCGAATATCAGAAATAAATCTAAATAATCATTATTAAACAATCTGACAGAAAATGAAAATTACAAACTACAAAATTTCAAATCTCAAGTCTACAGAGTTTTAAATTTAAATAATCGAAAAACCATCGATATATTATAAATGAATAAAAAATACGAACAATCAATCAGACAATAAGTAAACACAATAACAATAAATACCCTTAATGTTGCTTAGTGAAGAATTTAGTTCTACTCTGAGATCAAGAGAAAACGTCAAGCTCTGTTCCACCTTGGAGCAAATTGACTGCCTTCAGGCAACAAATGATAGGTGCATTTTGCGAGCAATTTATTTTCCTGAAGGGTATGTGAAATATTTCTGAGTATCTGAGATTTCTGATAGGAACGTTGAAACGAACACTCGATAATAAATCGGAACTAGCGATGCAGCTATTCTGTACAAAAACATGACATCTGATAGCTTTCTCCCATTGTTAAGTGAATATATTTTGAAATGTTCTCTAGCCCTCTGTATACTCATATCCCCGTTCATATTAAAATTAGTTTTTTTCCTATATATCTGATAAACCGATTATGACTTCCTTCGAGTCTATCAATACATACATTTTACTGAGGGATCTACACGAACCTCGCGGAACAGAGTCTGGACAATACATATTCACAGGTTCTGATGACATAGCCAAAAAATTTAGAGAATGCATTGGCTATAGATTCAATGTGATCACTGAATATCAGTTTCGAATCACAGACTACTCCCAAAGCTTTAGTTTGGTCATCATAATCAATTGTATTAATTTCTCGTGTGAAAGTAACTGAACTGGACTCGGAGTAATTAAGGAACACTCCATGACTCTTACAAAACACCACCAATCTTTTAATATCGCTCTGGAGATTCTGACAATGCTTAAAATCATTTATCTCAAGAGAAACTCTAGGGTCTTCTGCATAAAGTAGAAACCTGCTGAATTTGAAACAACTCTTAATCTTATTGACATATACCATGAGCAGATGAGGACCTAAATGAGAGCCTTGCGGCACTCCAGATCATACAAAAACTGACTGCGATGAATAGCCAGCAACCTCAACAAACTGTGATATATTTTTCTGGTATGATTCCATCCATCTCAATAAGGTTTGCCCGAAACCAGCTTCAGCAAGCGCCCGCAGCATAACATTATGACTACACTTGTCAAACGCCTTGCTAAAACGAAATCTTGTCCCCCGTTATCAAGGACATTGTGAAGTTACTCCGAGTAGCAAACAAGGTTAGACTCCAACGTTCTGCCCCTGATGAATCCGTGCTGCTCTGGTATTATTATTTATTTGACCAGATGCAGTAGATACATGTATACTAAAGACTCAATTAATTTGGGAATGATGGATAATAAACTGATAGGACGATAATTTTCTACTTCATCTCTGCGACTACTCTTGAATGTAGGTTTCATAATACCGGTTTTCCACCTTCGTGGAAAATGTCCGGACTTTAGAGATTGATTGAACAGGAGAAGAAATGGCGCACAAAGGGAAGTCGCACAATTCTTGCAGAAGATAGAAGGAATGTTATCAGGTCCAGAACCTTTATTACTGTCGATACAGGAAAGTTTCTTCATATCCTCATCCTCATCAAACTGGAGCGTTCTTAAGGTATTTCCATTAAACACATCAACATCCTCTAGCAAGTCGCAAGTGAATTGTTCTCCTTCAAAGACACCCATGAAATGGCGTTTGAACAAATCACATACTTCTGGTCCAATTTCATCAATCTCAGCATTAAGTGTCATTCTGCTCAGTACATTAGTCGAGGATTTTTTTTTATGAAGGCATAATTCTAGAAACGTTTTGTTATATTTGGCAGATCAATTTCGATACTTTTAGTATAACGATGGGAATATCGGTCTCCCAAAAATTTACTACGTGCTCTCAAGGAGCTGAACAGGTTGAGGTCATTGATATTCTTGAACTGCTTCCATCACTTGTGTATTTTATTCTTTTCTTTTATTGTTTGAATGGTAGGAAACGAAAAATAAAATGCATAGTTTTCCATTCAGAGATGCTTTGGTACAAATTTATCAACTATGCAATCGATATGCCGGTAGAAAATATCAACATTTTCATCGAGAGAGCCTCCATTGATTTCCTGATCCCAAGGCACTGCACGAATGGTCACATTTATACGAGTGTAATTGGCAGTTTTAAAATTCCAGTTGAAGGGACGAACATTATGGTGCAGGATACCACTAGTTTCAGTTCTACATAAGAGTTCTAAGGTAGGGTGGGCTGCATCTTCTGACACCAGAAGGCTTGAGCTTCTGCAGACCTCAGATACTTCATTTTTGTTACAGAATATAATGTCGAGATTCGGTTTTTGAATTTACAATATTATTGAATCGACAAAGCCTTGTAAAGCAAAGTTATCCTAATGGACGGCAAAACAGTCGTCTCTCGTTGATGTCCAATGAATGAATCATATTTTGGAACGATCCATTATCATTCAATCAGATGGGCTAGTAAAAGCTGAAGATTTGCACTACATATGTCCCAATACTGAAAATTCTCTCAGATTTTGGGTTGAGTTGTGAGTATTTACTGATTTATCATTTTGATATTCTATTTTTAATCTGATCTACTCATTATCTTATATGACGTTTTCAGTTTATTATTCCTACAAGATGAAGGTGTTTCTTTGACTTGAGAAGTACTAGTTTTATCATAACGATAGTATGAATTCAAACTGAAAAACTGTATTTTTCAGACCTCGTCTAACTTTGTGTTAACTTTCATGTGTAATTCTTAGATTTTTTTAGCTTATTTACTTGTTGCGTCGCCTTCAAATATCTCAGGCACATATCCTTTTTTCTTGAAATAAAATTGTGGATGAAGACTGGTACCTAAAACGCCCTGGCGAATTGAAAATCGGCATCTGCCGATTTTGTGGATCATTCTCAAATGTTTTCTATTTTGTTTCGATGTCAAATTTTCCCTTCTCTATTTCATGTAGCATTCTGTAGATTAATTGCGCTACATTAAGAAAGAATTATTGTCCAACAGTCTTTCATTTTTCCGAAGCATTCTGCTTGACTTCTATTACTCTTGCTTCAAAATTGAATTTTATGAGAGTTGGAATATAATTCTAGTATAAATAATGTGGTAGCTATGTTTGATTTCTAATCGGCCTATCTGTTACGTTCACAACTGAACCACAGAACGTATTCTAATAAACTATGATATGCAAATACTTTGCCTATTTTAGAGTTGTAGATGATAAGACATTGAAGTATCAACCTCGAACTGCAAAATACGGGTTGAGAGTGGCATGGATAGGAATTTTTTCAATCTTAAAATATTTGAAATCCAAATTACACAGTATAAAATCTCAAATATAAAGTGGAAAATCTTTATGTAGATTCCTTTTCAAAGGAATCAACTCAAAGTTGAAACAGTTTTATGATTTGTATGATTTATGAATTTCACAGTTTTGACTCGTAAAAATTTCATTTTCGATTGTTAATGAAGGACGAGAAAATTAAAACATTTTGGATCCACTTATGCACTTTATGAAGGAAAAGCTTCTGAGTGTTAACAGATATTGCAGAGGGGATTATCAAAATGTCGACGATGACTGATATGAATCCCTAATGCTCGAGACATTAACAACTATTTTGTTAAGGAAATTGAAATATTCCTGGAAATTGCCGACGATTTATAAGAGAAGCTTCTCGTCTATCTCTTATCTATAATTGTTTCTTGAAGCAAAACCTTTATAATCCTATCCACTGTATTCTCCAGACACGCTCCCCAGGGATTTTCCTATTTCCAATGCAGCGAAAAATTCGAAAGGTTGAGGTTGACGAATAAAATCCGGAAAAAGTTGGATAGGTGTGAATATTAAGATAATTCAGGAGTGATTCTACAAAGAAAAAACTCCTTTCCTAAAGTATATAATATCTATAAGGGATTACTTCGTTGGATGCCTAACTGAAACTATGAAACTGCTAGAGTGGAACTGCACTAGATTCGCTGAATAAGGCTAACACTGGCATACCGTACTTATCTAGAAGTCTCTTGGAGTAGAATGCTCGTCTTATCCTTTCTAAAGTAGATTAAATGACTTCCTATTTTGCCTGAAAAATCAACCTAATCTGTAAGGTAACAATGTTAATTAATAGTATGATTTTCAGGATTCTAGTGGAGTTACACAATTTCATGAATATCTGATGAGGAACAATTATTAATGCATCTAATTTTTTAATGATTTTGAAATTCTCCACAAATAGCATATCATTCAATTTATCGAAAATGTCTGTTCCGTTCTATTCTGAACGTAATTGAAATTATAGTTTGATCCGGTGGAGCGATATTGATAGATTGAACCATTGGACGTTACGTGTGCTCCTTCACGTTAACTGTTAACGTCTCTCAATCAGAAGTGATCTAGTTATACGGGTTTTTCGTTTCCTATGTTTCATAATACTCCCCATCGCTGATTGGAATATCCTGGTTGAAGGTGGACTATTGATTTCGTTAGTGGAAATAGAGCAAATTGAAAGGGAAGTTGACGTGTGTCAACAACGTAATGGAACATCGGCTGGATAATTTCATTACCTATAACGTAGGACCGAAAAAAGAATTCCGTAGGACAAAAATTCGAGGAATGGGTTTTGTGAATATAACGACCCAGTTAAAAATCCAATTATAGAATGGTTACCTGACTGAAGTGATATTTTTCCAATCATCCATTGACAGATAGTTTTAGTGTTCGTTAAATTGTTTCACTAACGAATAAAATTCTAACTATATCTTCTATTGGAAGCGCTCGCAGACCTTGAATAGGTTGCTCAGATAATAATAATATCTGCCCATGCAAGATTGTGAATATTCAGATGAAAATTGTGACCATATCATACATTAACACTGTCTGTTATGTATTCCAGCAATGCATATAAACCACAACTCTGCGGCACAAATGTTTATTGTTACACTGTAGAAGAATGGAGAAATCGAATTAAAACCTCATGTGACACGATAAGAAATACCCCAAGAATATTTCAGAGTGAGTGATAATACGCAAAGAAGGACAGAGGCCTGTATTCTTGCAGGTGGAGGAAATTTTGGGCATACCTATCGAGTGTTTCTTTTATTTTTTTTTTATTTAGCAAACAACATACAATTCAAATAATTCACGTTTTCACTCGAAAGCGATTGGAGATACGAAAAAATTACAATTGTCAAAAAAAATTTCTCAATTGAACGAAGATGATGAAAATAGATTGTATCAGTGGCGTACCGCAAAAAAGTTTGAAAGGGCAAAATAAGACATGGCTCCGGAATAGAAAACACTTTGTTGACTCTAGTTAAAATTCAGGACGTGAAATGATGGAGGCTGTAAAAACTGCAGGAGTTTCAAAGAAAAAACAATTTTTTCGGAAATTTCAACACCCTGTGCCTCCGTTGCAAAGCTTATGGGGACCTACGTTTATATAACCTTTTTTTCTTAATATTTCATGTAGATTAGTTGTGACATACTATTAAGTAACACTCTGTATAATTATGTTAGTAAGATATATTTGTAGTATTCATTCGCTCTTGACTAGGATACTGTGTATCGAAACGCGTCGAGAATTCATTAAGATATTTCAGTAGAAATCATCGTTTACTTGTATTTGTGAAAATGGATTTCTATCATGTAAATGCCTCGTCAATTGAATATTAAACTCAATGATATTAGCATTAACGGAATAATACTATGGAGGTCTCTACTAGATATGGTCTTTGACTCACCCTGAAAATCTATTAGGTCTTCCATTAAGGTATCATTTTGTGGACATCCATTTTCCTTCTCAAACTGATTTCATATTCTTTCATCAATCTGCAATCTTTCATATAGTATTGAGATAATATTAAACATTTCTTTTTTCTATAATGGGCTGCTCGAATTTTTATCGAACTCGTAAATTGAACCATTTGGTACGAAACCAATTTGAGTCAAATTTAACTATTCACTTTGTAGATCAACCCTTTATCATTTGACAATACAAGCGAATCATCAGATTGTTATTCACTTGTTAATAAACGAACTACCAGAAGTACCGTCTGATGTTCAGCAGCAGCTACTTAATAATTGAATCACAGGGATATTGGTTAGTACTGATTTTGAGTTAGGAAACATAAGATAAATAACGAGAATATCAAATCTCCCCTTAAGAAATCGTAATTACTTTCATAAGGCATAGTAATCACAAGAAAAAAATATGTGGCCAACCTTAATCAGTCTATGGCTAGTTCATCTGTTCTGTCGAGAAATGGCTTGTAGGTTAAATTCAGTGATATATTTCTGAAGTCTGGTAACCAATATCGGGCCGCTTGACCTCCTTACAAAGCATCGCGTACAAGAATTTATCGAGTAATTATTTTCTGGATCACTGTTCCTTGTCCCGTTATCAAAACTCGTTAATCTGGAAGAGCAGAAGAATACGGCAGAAAAAAGGAAGTGTATGACAAACGATCTTTCTCCAAGCCAAGAAGAGCTTTCAATTTTCAGTTTGCGAGACTGCTAACGACCGATGTACGTTTTCGATAGGGATGGCGCCGCCAACGGATAAAAGGAGTAATTATTGTCGATTGCGTCTTCTGTATCCCATTCACCTTTTATTGTTATGGTCGAGTTAACTCAGATTCAATAAATGTTTTATCTGTTAGATAGTATAGGTTCACTCGGAAAGCATACCAAGCAAATCGATGCCTTATTTGTATTGTCCCTTTCAACCCTTCTGTTTATTATTCCTTCTTTCGCGTCTAGATGCTTGGAGCAATTGATGATCTAGAATCCTCAAGGGCTACATATAAGTCTAGAATATGTAGCCTGAGAATTTTAAAATGGTATTATTATTGTAGCTTCGCTATATTCAACTGATAGTTATTTTGGGATTGAAAATTCTGTCAAAATGTGTACACAACATATCACGGCATAAGCTATCAATTAAACATTCTTTGAATTCGAAATAATCAGAAATGAGAATGAAACAAATACGAAATTCATTGGGATGAAATTATTGAATAATCTTTTGGAGGCATCTAGTATTATGAGAGCTAAGATCATAATACTTGAAAGGATAGACAGTGTGTTCCAATGAAAACGAACCACATCAATAAAAAGGCTTGTTTTTATTTTTCTGTGAATTATGAGAAACATGTCGATATTTATTTGCAGGACTTGTCTAGTCACAGGTTTCGTTGTTTCCCTATCAACCTCCCACTCTAGCTGATTTCATGCCAAATGTTTGAATACGGAAAAGTGATCGTGTGATACTTTTTGGAGGAACATTCTGAAGTAGCATGTGATGAATTAAAAGTTTTTATCGATCCCTTCATTGTCCTTTTGAGAAAAACACTTGATCAAAATTGATTCTGTTGGCAAATAAAAATATGAATTCTTTTCTTCCATTTGAACGTTTGCACATCAACTCCCTTATCTCTGTCAACAACCCAAAAAATCCCATATACGAGAAGAGTTGTGTGACACCTCTTTGATAGGGTATTTAATTTTCTGCAATTTTTCAAATTCATCGACTATCAAGCAACAGGTCGATTTTGTTTCGAAGAGTTAATGATTTTATTGGTCTGTAAAAGGAAACAGGGATCGTGAGATAAAATATTCCTAAGAAAAGCTGGATTTCCTCTCTTTAAATCAATAAATAAAGGCAATGTCTCATTTGGTGGCATGTATAAGTTTGTAGTAACCTTTCTCATGTTTGAAAATTTTTGGAAGGCCATACTTCAGGACCACTATCATAAAAGAAAAAGTGGACGGCAAAACCTATTTGAACATGCTTGAGAATTCAATTAATAAACTGTAATCATCGAAGGAGATCCATATAAATCTGAACATAACATTACGTATCAACATGATTAAGCATCGCCCATTCATGTTGCTACTATGGATGACTATCTACTCGATTTCTTCTTGTGGGGCTCAATTCTGAAATATTTACTACTCCACCTGAATTCTAGAAAGAACTAGATTAAAGAATGTTTAAGCATGTCAACAACGATCACCACAATTATTCCAAATGTTATGTAATCATTCGCACATTGGCAACGGAAATTGGAAATGGAAATGACGAAGAAGATGAAATATCAATAACATAATTCATTTTATAATGGATTTTCACGAGAATCAGATAGCATTTCTAAACTAACCTTCTCGTTATAAACATTTTCGGCGTGGTAGTTGATAGTGGTAGCGAATGATACATCAACGTTTAAATAAGTGACAAAAATTTTTTAGAATCAACCAAATTGATTTTAATGGTTTCGTCAAACGAAGACGGAACGTATTCATGAAAACCTAGGATTTTTCCAAACGATTCTTAATTCCAATTCTTCACATCTTATTTCAGAAATTGAATGATTACAAATATCTCAAAACAAAAAGTTACTATATGCGAGATTTCGCAATGTGTAGACACATCGAAGATAATTATTTTTCAAGGGACGATATTCAACCTTCCGTAGAATGTTAAATATCCTCCCTTGACGGAGCTAGTTTTCCGATCTACTCTTCATAATCACCGTTAACCGGGGCCACAGGGAAGTGGTACAGCACGGTCAGATGTCACGAATGGGAAGCTTACAATCCATCATAAAAATAATAGATATTTTTTTTAAAATACTGCTATTTAACTGAACACTGAATATATCTTCGAACTTCCCGATATAGATGTACGAAAATAAAAGAAAATATGAAGCTCATGTGTTGCAATACCTGTCGAAGGTTCTACCAATTAATTTGACTTTTATATTTTTAATTTTTATGTGAATTTTTAAAGAGTGAACTGAATGTGTTTTGCAGATTATTTCATTTTTGGGAAATTATTGAATATTTCTCCATGATAACATTCGTAAACTTGTCATACATTGTGCCTTATTCTACTAATTGAATATGATGAGCATCTTTTCATTGAATATTTGGCACAATAACTTGCATTTCCCTATCAACCACGTGTATTTTCAAAGAAGTTATATTACACAGGTTCTGAAAACATAAACAATATGGACTTAGCAGTATCTATCCTTTCTTTCATATCAAACATCAGACATATTTGTGAAATTTTAGAGAGCAATAAGGTATTCAGGGCAACATGGTCCTCATGCGTTCGAATACAGTTGATGTAAGGGAATAACTTCAAATTCGAGAAACTTGGAGCTAACTTAGACGATTGAACCTTCCATTTGCTCGAAAGGGTCGACCTCCGATATTATGCCCCAATTCTAACGTCAGTTCCAGTTGTAAGGGAAATAAGGGTCTTTGCTTTCGTAACCCCTCCTCAATTCTCGCTCCTCGTAAAATTTCTTAAGTTGAAACTTATTTCGTTTAGTTTGACGAACACAACAAAATTGTTGTAAGAAAAAAATTAAAATAATTCAATTTTATAATAGTTTAACAGTCAAATAAACTGAATGAAAAAAACATGTAGAATCGCTTAAAGTATTTCATTGTCTCAAAAGAAATTTTTGATAAATACATCTAGATTTGAATAAATCTAACATTTGAAATTGACACTTCATATAAATTCTCCATTTTTCTCTGATTTCGATATTGCTAGGAAGAATGTAGAGAATAACTAGCACAAATGTGGTAATGGTAATATTGATCTTTAAGTTATTTGATACCTATATTTTATGGTCTAGTTTTACTTTCGACATAATTTTGTGTCTTGCTAGAGTATTGAGTAGATACTTCATTACGTGATCAAAAATTATATGAAATTGTCTCAAACGATGTTTATATAATACAGCAAAATGTGAATTGCAAACGAATGTAGAGTTATTGCTAATGCAAAAGTCCAAAGAATTGTGGGCAACAAGATATAGATTGCTCTCAGATTACAGAAAATTAATTGGTGCAAGAAACAAAACCTCTGTATGAACTCCCAGACGATAGCGATGATGCTCTTCTAGAAACTAAAATTTATTCATGAAGCAATCTTCCTGAATTACCATAATATCTTGATTTTCTATTACAAGCGAGATAATTGATTTGATTCATGAAATCAGTTCAACTTGACACACACTAAAAGGAAAGGTTCAAGAATGTCTATGTTTCTTATCAGTAGAGCCGCATGACAGTCGGTAATACCTAGTGAAGAAACCCAAAATTGTAATGATGATATGAAATGCCATCATATGACCAATGATTACTTAGTGAACCATGATTTGGTGACCCAAAGCTGAACATACTTGATATATGAATAACGATGTAAGAAGAGTAAAAGGCTTTGTAAATATCGTGAACACCATTCAAAGTCAGCATTGCAGAAATCACAATATCTAGGCATTCTGAACATTCTGAACTTATCGATTTAAACATGTTACATAAGGAACAGATGTTGCAACTGATTGTAATAGGAAAACTCTGAATTCGTTGATACAACAGACGCTTTGATTTTTTTCGATAATGAATCTAAAACGAAAAAATAAATTTTATATATCATCATCTTGCTCAATACCATTACAGATTATTTTGGAATAAATAGTGCCATAACAAAATCATTCAGTTCAGTTTAACACTAAAATATGACGTCAAACCTTAAAGACAGAAATAAGATAAAATGAATGGCAAAATATCATATTTATTGATGAACTAAACCAAATGATATTCGTAATTAATATTGCGGCACCCTGTAAAACTCATATCCACAATAAATGTTTTATATGAATGTATAAATAATATTTACTTACGGTTTACTTACGAATGACCGATTGCTGAGCGAGAAATCAATTCTACATTATATTAAAAATTTTCTTAACATTTAAAATATCAACATATTTCAATTTCACTTTTGTATCGCTCAAATGGCAAATGACTTAAAAAAGATTTCTAACACAGAATAAGTAGAGCTAAAAAATCGTACATTCCATTACTTTTATCTTTTTAGGGAGTTATATTTTATCCCTCGAATAGAATTCTTCTTCAATCTACGTTTTGTGAATCCACTTCTTGAAATGTTATTGCCTGAAGAACCTCACTAACGGGCCAACTAGATTTGAGCAACCTTTGACTTTAGAAAGATTCTTTTTCATTTTCGAATGATGATGCAGCTCTGGAGTAGAGAAGTTTTTAGATCCCCACAAAAACGCATCTCTACAACAGTAGCTCCATCCAATCGACTAAGTTGATTTCAATCATTAAGTTCAATAAACTTCATCGGTTATATTAATTTTTTTTTGAGTATTTTGGTCAGAAAGCCCTGTTCCTATAAGTGAACCTTTATTCGATATGAGCTTAAGAGGTTTGACCAATGCGACTCTGTCTTTATTATAGATATGGCTATTTGTTTTATCTTTTTTATGAGATGATCTTCATGTAATCTTTTTCTTATCTTTTTATTCTTAATGGACGCGTATAATTCATCCTACTCAATTCTGTCACAAGTATCACAAGTGAATCAAGTGAAGCCGTTTCAAATCTCTCGTGTGAATATTCTTCTGTGAAAACTATTCCGCTATATCTTTAACAAGCAGTTATTTTTCTATACAGCCTTATTCCTAAAACGAATATATTGTGGTCACAGTTAGATCTGATCTCAAGTTTTCCTGCGATTTCTTTTTCCTTGAATACTGTATTTTGCTAACACTCATAAGATATATGATGTGGACTTATAACGTTTTGTGACTGGATTTGTTTTATATTGCTAATTTTCAAAACAAACAGTGATACAAGTTTCTTTATTTGTAGTCCTGAGGATGGTCCAAATTTTTGGACCGAAACGTTGGACTGATATTTAAAATTAAAGCTTCTCATGATAAATATAAAAATAAAGAAGATAACATCGTTCTGTTTATGACCTGTGATGTCCTTGACTTGGTACCTGAATCGTTTGATCACTGAAAAACATAGAAAAAAGAAGGAGATTTTCACTTCCTCAATATATTCCAATGTCAAAGAAGAGGCGGATATAATTTCAAAATTATTAATTGTTGTAAACAGTGCTGATTTGTGAAAAAATTCACGGTTTCGCATTCCACAATATCTACGATGTAGAAAAGCTCAAAAGATATTGTTTATTTATTAGTGGAGATAAAAATATTGATAACAAAGCACTTGTGAAAATAGGGTACACCATAGAGCGTTCAAAAGCAAGACAAAGTAAATTAGAGCAAAGCAATATACCACAATTTTTAATTAACAACTTAATAACCATATTTTAACTCTTTCCAACTAGAAATCAATAGAAACAATGCAAATGAATAAGTCTTTCATTACCTTCGCCTATAACGACTTACGGATATAACAACGAAATTCTAAAGGTCCTCTTATCGTCGTTATACCCGAAATCTAATGTAATTTTAATAAATTTTTCTTACCTTTTTCTCTTTTCTTCATGCCACTTAGTTTTTCCCATTTTTCCACAAATTGCTTGCATATTTCCATGATCTGTTTTTTCTTCAAATTGTTATCTTTTTTATCATATTACACTGGGTGCGCTTTAATTTCATCTATAAACAATTCAATATCAAAAAGCATTGGTCGGGGAGGACGAGACAAAAACCAGTGCAACTGAAGAACTGAGCAATTTTAAAATCGCCCATGTGCGTAGACAGGAATAAACAAGTGTTTTCCATTTTTCCCGGTAACTATTGAGTTACTATTCGAATCGAGAGTGTTGAAAGTTTTTAGTTGCCACAACTAAAAAATCACCTGTGTGCGGGTTCTCATAATAGCTAATGTGTTCTATTTTTGTGATTAGGAAGTGTCTTGTCAAAAGTTGCCAGTGTGCCAGAAAAAGAATAGTAGACTTAACGTCTACTAGTCTTTTTCTCCTTAGAATATTACAAGCTCTTTCTAGACCTCATCTCTTTTCAGTTCACTGAAATCATATACTAATTACTTTCTTCAAGGCACTCATGTCGGGGACAACAATATATGGAGCTATAATTGTTTTGCCACAACGTAAAGCAAAACAATCTGATTTGTAAACTATAATCAAGTCAATATCGTCAAATATGGACTTGATTATATATGATAATTCACCTCCGGGATGGAAATATATTTTGTCGATTATTATGTCTACACAACCGTGATACTGAAGAACTCTCCCACCAATATTGATATCAAGTCGAGAAGAATTGAATGACCATTACAATCGCCAGGTAACATTAAATCTTGCAATATTCTTTGTAGATTTCATTCCAAAAAAAAATAATGGAGTCATACGTTTTCTGTATAGTACATACTACTGAGGATCTTACTCCATTTTTTTAATTTATTCGTAGATATGACTAAGATCTAAAATGTTATTTGCTAAAAGAGGTATCATCTGCTTTGTTAGCAGTAATTATTTCGATCATTTCTCCGTTTACAACACCAGAGCAATAATATAATTAGTCAGTGTTACTTGGTTATAATTCGTTTACTTGATTTTTCCTGATACAAATCCTCCGACACTCCTCGTAGTATATAATTCGCTAATAAGGTTATGGTTTGCGTATAACTGATGTTTTGTTACGGTGGAAACAGATCTCTTTCGGGTTATTCTAGATTTCTTTAATTTCTGCGATTTCGGCATATACGAATATTCGGTTTGCTACCCGAACTAAGTGGAAACTATTTATAGGCACTTTTTCAATAGAATGCAGGATCGTATGTAATTTTTTTTTTGTTTTCGGATAAAAGCATAAACTTCTGTTCTTTTAGAGATAAACTCTAGGTGAATTTGAATACAATAGAAGAGTAATCCTATCTGTTTTCAAATATATATAGCATGCCCGGCAAACTTTCTCAATTATATGAATTGTTCCAGAGATGAGAGTTCTTCAAACATTCTATCTCAAATTCTCAATTTCCACTTTCGAATTGTAAGAATTGCCGCATCCAGAAACATTTCCACATGTTTTTCGATTTGGAATATTGATCAATGAAGCTGAATAATTCAAAAATATTGGTTTAAGATTTTTTATATCATTATGGGTTTATCCATGTAATGAATCCTTGACATTGACCCTGGGAAAAAAATCTTGGTAAATTAAATCCAGTTAACGAGGCAGCCACCTCACTAGTCATCTTATCCATTCATCACCGGAAGATTGATTTAAAACTTCCGAGACATTTGTCGTCTGAGTTAATACTTCTAACTACTAAACTTCTCCGCGCCCAGGGAATTTCATCCAAGGAACACTTGACTATGTTCCCATTTATTATAATAAATTTTTCCTATGAAGACTTCCTTTCATTAAACGAAATTATTTTATTAACGACCGTAACTTCTACTCAAACAAATGTCTACAAAATATCCAAATAGTTATTTACTTGTTTTTGCTTTATCTTGCTCTATTTCTTCCTTTCGGCTAATGACACGCTGGGGAATTCTGTCACCTTACTAACCCGGGAATTTTGCCGAAAGATGGACACTCAAGCGATTGACAGAATCAGAAAAATCGCACCGACTTTGTGGGGATTGAACCCAGGTAGGAGAAGAGCATCATATCCCATACGCCACCGAGAGCTGTCAAAATAGTTCTCACCTAATTTTGAAAGCAATCAAGGTATAGGCATATGCCGAAATTCAGGAAAATTGAGAAACCCGTAATGAATCGAAATCAGAAGAAGATAGCTGGGATCTATTTCAACAAAATAAATTTTTCGAAAATTAAGAACGAAGGTGCAGTGAGGTCATTTTTCTCTATTGTTGTATTTCACATAACTTCAATACCGAAACTTCTAAAACAAGACATCCTGCACACATGTTTGACGCTTAGCTTGGCCTAACCGTTGGAACGAATTTTGATGAATTTGTTTTCGTGTGGTTGAGCATTAAATCTCAAGTGAAATAGATGGGAGATGTTACAATCGGATTCCATGAAATTTTGGTTTTCACCTTCTGACTGACGGAGAAATTTTTGTTATGAATAAACAACCACAAAATTTCAATATCTCACCAACCGAAATAATTTCTCAAATAGAGAAAAATAATGTCCTGAATAACTGACGTCTTAAAATTTCAATTCTGTTTGGTCAGTTTGGATATTCAATGTATCAAAATATCTAGATTCGCATATCTTGCCAAATTGGCCAATGCTGGGAATTAAATATCCCCAATGTTGGTACAAGAATTCAATGTTACAGCGCTAATATCTGATGTTCTGCAAATCATACATCGACGAAAAGAAAAGATGAAATGAATTCACAAATGTTATTTAATCAGATTCCAGGAAATTAGTTCATCGACAATCTGGTTATCGAAAGGAAATATACTGTGCCCACTTTTGGCAAAAAAAATCAACGCTTGTTAGATATATCAGCTCAAAATTTCGAAGAGCATCTTGAGTACAATCTATAAAGTGTTAATTAAAATTGATATGGGTTTTCACGTCTTTTTATAGAATTTCAATTTCTTTTAATCCAATTAGTTTTCTGCTGTTCTCATATTCCCATGAGAAAAATTAAGTGCTTGTTATTACAGTTACATCCTCATCTTTCCCTCTTTTCCTGTAGACATTTCTGAAAAATTCATGACCCAATTGAAGATTGTTTCTCTGGGGAAATAATTCACAATCATCTTAAGAATGTTTATCTGTCCGGAATACAGATTCATATTCCAGCGAATCGAAGCATTATTAATATTCAAATTCATATTGAGTTTTCGAATTGAAATTTTCATCCGAATCTTATCGAAGAGGGAAAATATTCTCCGTGAATATTATCGATGCCGACCTGTTTTTTCAGAATTTTCATATATAACCAGAGCGCCGAGAATGGTGTCAGTTATATCATCGGAATGTAAACAGAATTTTATGATCGTGAAAAATTTTGCACAAGATATTCTGAATAATGAGTCAATGAAGCTGATGAAGTGTGAAACGGAGGCTGAAAATTTGTTACTGAATGATAACAATTCGTTACGAACCGTTTCGATGAAGTGAAGACTCTTTTTAAAGAAAGGAGGAATTAGGGCAATTCGGCCCACGTCCGTACTTCAAAATCTTGCAGGTCTGGACTAGTAAAGAGTTGGACTTTCTAATCCAAGTAATAATATAAATGTGCATTTGTGCGTTTGTATATTTCTTAGTAAATCATGCAAAAATATTCTAACAAATTCGGAATGTTTGTTAGTTTTTGATGGGTAGAAAGTGACTCGTATCATACTGTTGAGATGATCTTAATTTCCACAAAATCCGATTGACAGTTTTTGCGTAGTGTCCTTGTTCGTATCGCAGTACATTGTCTAAAGTCAAACGTATATCATAAATATAAAAATAAATTAATTTGTAACACTTTCGCCGCTAAATCGCTGGACATGCATGAAGTACTTCAAAACTTCAAATAAAATAATTAGAAGTGATCTTAGGATAATTTTCATTCAAAATAACTAAAATTATAATCACGAATGTAGAATCATGGGTAGTAGTGTTTCTGGAAAGACCACCTGCAAGGGAGCTTAATAATAATTCAAAGGTTTGTATAAGTTCTTCTACAGAGTTTAAAATTTGAGATTGAAGATGGTTTGCAAGATCTTAATTGAATAAAGACGTAGTGAATTTTTGGAAAAATACCCCTGAGGTTGAAATATTCTATGGAATTCATCAGTTTGGAAGTATGAGACATGAACATTATAATTGTAGATCATAATCATAAAGAAAACTTTGTTTCATCATTTCTATATAATTCCCTGTAGGGGTAGTTCTGTAGGAAAACGAATTAGTGGACGAGTTTTTATTGAAGATAATAATATAAACTAATAACATTCAAATGAAAGGTACGTTAAAAAAAATGAATCAAAAAATATTTCTGGTGTGTATATTATATAGCTTGGATATGCATTGTTTCACTGCGGTAACTTGTCATCGTTCCGAGTAAGCAAAGCCGCGAGATTTGGCCAGTCTAACGTTCAGTCCACACAATAATAGCAAACATTCATCTCATCCACGACTAGGTCATTTGTAAGCCCGACTCTCTCCTATTGGTCTTGCAAATAAAGGATAAATGAAGGCTTTACAAGAAATCTGGGAAAATATAAAACGAATGTAGCCTTCTTATTTCGCATTGCAATTTATTAAAAACACATTTTTTTATACAAAATGAGTTTCGAATTTTTTCACTCAACCTTAAAAATCTTGTTACCTCTGTAGCACATTGATCGGCTTGTTGGCCCATTTTGAAGAAATTTTCTTCAAGTATCTGCCAGAGTGCCATGCGTCCATTGCTGACAGCGATGCAAAAAGGATGTTCATTCAACGTTCTTAAGTGATTGTGTCTGATCGTTTTCCATTTCCGGAGAACCATGTTCTGATAATTCAGCCAGCTCAGATCATCGTGTGCATCGGCTATTGTCAATAACCTAACATTATTGTTAAATTTATGTGAAATTAAATCACTGATCTTCATTATGTTTATTTAATTGCACTTAGGGATAGGGAATTATCTCGTTCTTAATTGAAACACAAATTTCTTTAGTTCTTTCTCTATTTTATAAATTTGTATCGTCTGAAAACTTTTATGAATCTAAGGACGCATACAGGGTGTTACAAAATACTATCTCGCAACTTCAAGAGGTAAATCTACGTGCAATCTTAAGAAAAAAAGTTCATATAAATACAGGTCCGCAAAAGCTTCGTTATGGACCTACAGGGTGTTGGAATTCCTGGGAAGAATAGGTTTTTTTCTTCAAAACTCCTGCAGATTTTGAGACATGCAACCCAAATTTATAACGCAAGCTATTTCTTATAGCCTCGCTTTGATTTTTTCATTCATTTATTCATTTCTACAGATGGTAAAGTTGAGCCAGGGTCTGCTGGATTTGTCTATTAAATTAACGATTAGGTTTAAGACTTTTCAAGTTGTTGCTGTAAGAAAATAGGCTAATTTTACTAACGCCGAACTGGCTGATATCCTTTACATGTACGGTCTGGCTGACGAAAACACAACAGAGGCCTGGCGATTATATATGGTACGCTTTCCAAATCGAGTAACACCAGACAGGCGAACATTTTCAAATATCCACAGAAGGTTGAGGGAAACTGATACTTTCACTGCAAATAATCATTTAAAAGGTGCATCTCGAACTATGAGAACTCCAGATATCGAAGGAGCAATTTTGAATTGTATTGATTTGAATGAGTACACGAAAAATTGAAAATCAGTTAAATATTTCACCTGTTCTTGTTTGGAGTATTCTGCAAGACTTTTTATTGTACCAGTTTTATATTAAACGCGTCCAGACTCTACTTCCTCGAGATTTTCCTTCAAGACTGAATTTCTGCCGATGGTTCTTGGATAAAATTGGAGAAAATGCTCATTTTGATAGTAAAATAATGTTCAAAGACGAAGCTTACTTTTCGAGAACTGCTATCACAAATTTTCACACCGATTATTATTGGGCTGAGGAAAACCCCTATTTGATTGAAAAATCTCATCATCAAGAACACTTCTCACTGAATGTCTGAGTCGGAATAATTTGAAATCATTTAATTTGGCCCTTTTTTTTGCCTAAAAGACTAAACGGTTCTGCTTATCGGCAATTAGTTGAGTAGAAGATACCTTTATTGCTCGAGGATGTGCCAGTTTTGGTGAGAAAAAAATGTGGTTCATGCATGACGGGGCTCCAGCACATTTCAGTGGAGAAGCTAGGGAATTCTTGAAAAATATATTTAACAACCGATGGATAGGTCGGTGTCGGCCAGAACCATGGCCACCTAGGTCCCCAGACTTAAATAGTTTAGACATTTTCTTATGGGGATATCTCAAAGGTTTGGTTTATACCACTCCAGTGAACACTGTAGAAGAATTGAGGAATCGGATATTAACATCTTGTGACATGATAAGAAATACCACAGGAATATTTCAGAGAGTGCGTGATAATATGCGAAAGAGGACAGAGGCCTGTATTTTTTCAGGTGGAGGACACTTCCTGCAATTTGTTTAGTTTTTATTTGTTGCTTTTTTTAGCAAAAATTCGGCAAACCTATCGAGTATTTCTATCATTTTCTTTTATTTAGCAAATAACATATAATTCAAATAATTCAAATTCAATAATTTTTCATTCGAAAACAGTTGAAGAAACGAAAAAATTACAAGTGTAACAAAAGTATCTAAATTGAACGAAGATGACCAAAATTGATTGTACGCTAATCAGTGGCGTACTGCAAGAAAAGTTTGAACGGGCAAAAAGAGGCATGGCCTCGGAAAAGAAAATACCATGTGAATTTCAATTAAAATTTAGGACGTGTAATGATGGAGACTGTAAAAAATGGCTTGCATTTCAAATTTAGGTGGACCATCTCGAAAACTTCAGAAGTTTTGAAGAAAAAAACAATTTTCTCTGGAAATTTCAACACCCTGTTGCTCCGTAACGAAGCTTTTGCGGACCTATGTTTATATGATTTTTCTTTTTAAAATTGCAAGTAGATTTACTCCCTCAAGTTGTGATATACTATTATGTAACACCTTGTATAGCTTGTTTCAAAAGCCCTTCGGTATCGGTGCGTTTATTTCGACGTAGGCCACGAGCGTTCAAATGATTGCGAGAGTAATGCGGAAAGCCCGCACAGGATAACTAGATTTGCTGAATGTAGGTAGTTAAACATGATGATGAGAGCTCTTTCGCGGTATATCTACTGCATTGTTGAATTTTCAGTACAGACTTGATTATTCACGATGTGGCATTTAATGCTGTTATTGCATTGAAAGTCAAAGAACAATAAAACCCCAAAAATTCTGCTTACTTACCTGCAATGGGAAAATGAATAAATTCAGTCGACGAATGGTTACAAAATTATGATATTCGCATGTCATATGAAGTGAGTTTGGATTCTTTCAGAATTCCAAGTGCATCACGTCCCGACATTCGAGTTTCTGCATTTACTTGCCTGCTCGAAATGGAAGGTTTGGCCGATTAACCACCTACTTCTTCAATTGCTTACTATACTTCATCTTTCATTTCATATTTGTCTTTTCTTTGTACTTGAATGATCATTTCTTGTTCACAATTTCTATCAACCTTTGAAAACTTATCATGCAGGTGTCATTCAGGAAACCAATTCAAATCATACCCTTTTCTGAACTCTTTTCATTCGTGTCAAATTTTTAATAGCTTTAGTCGTGACGATTTTCATTCCGAATTTCAAGAAACAATAGTAGCAGTGGAATAAATTTTGGAATGAAATTTTTGAACAAATTAAAAGCAAGCTGTTTGACTTTTATATTCGCAAAAATTATTTTACCTTCGAAATAAAATCGTAAGTCATTGTCAAACTCTAAGACCGCAGATACAATTACTACAGTCTAAATTCAATCAAATCCTAGATACAACCATATCTTAGATAGCACCTAAGAAATATGTGGTTCTCAGTAGTAACACAACAACAATCGGAAGTGGACATTCACCGAATTAATGAAATTGAAACAGTTTCAGATTTAAAAAAAATCGTACTTTAAAATATACAACATGGGTTCGAGCAACTAAAATACAACATTTTAATCCCTATGTGATGCCAAAAGGAATAACAAAGCAGATTCATCTCTAAAGAGGTAGGAAAGGTTATCGATAACACGTTATTAATTTTCCTCATAATCCAGAGAAGGCCCAACGTCGAAATATCTTTCAAGAGAGGAAACAAAAATGCTTAACATCCTGCCTAGCTGTTCAATTTCAAGCGAATATAATAATGGATTACTAGAATTGTCTTTTTTATTTTATTTATTATAACATTGGTATGTACACGGCCAAGGCCAAAAAGACATCCACTGAAACAATTTGAATTACAGTGTCTGAACAGAAGCATTGCTAAATATAAAAATTAATATCAACAAGTAAGTGACAGAACAAATGCAAAAATTCACAGCAATTAAAGTAAGAGAAAATCAAACTCAACAAATAATCATAACCTTTCGATATACTATAACTAGCGAAACATCAATCAAAGGTTCCTGTTGAACGAAACTAAAGGAATCCGGAACAAATTAAGATTCGGATACAGGTTACACAAACGAACAATTCTATCAAGTGGATAGTTTTGAGCACTGTTAGTAGGACGAAACTCATTGAAAAAAAAAGGTCATGATGCCTCAGTATTCTGGAGGGAACGTTGAAAGCTATCTCCTGTAGAATATCAGGTACCTGAAGCAAGCCGTTTAAGATTTTGAACATAAATATCAGAAATAATTCTACGATTTTCAAGGGAGGAAATATTCAAAAATATTTGAGCAGGGGCTTAGTCATGATCAACAATATTGAAATTAATTCTAGGACACAAAAATCGGATGAATCTATTTCGAACACTTTCGATACGATGAGAGTAACATTTATAACAGGGATTCCATATAACTAAGCAAAGTTCAACCTACTACAAATATAAGCATGATATGAAATAATGAAATATTCATCTAGTCTGGACTCCTTACCTCTTCTGAATATGAAACCCAACATTCGGTTACAATTGTTCACTACACGATCTTTGTGCAAATCAAAAATTAATTTAGAGTCGCATGTGATGCCCAGATCTAAAGCTGAACACTCACGTTTCAATACATTGTTATCAATTCCATAAAGAAAGGTGAAGATTGATCGATTTCTGGTAAAAGTAATTGCAAAACATTCTTTTGAATTTAGGAATAGCTGATTCTTTTCGCAATACTTGACTAGCTAATTTAAGTCCTCTTGAAGTTTAAGAAAGTCTTACCAGCTTTTTATAGATCGAAATACGTTTAAGTCATCAGCATGAAGTAAGAATTTGGAATATTTAAAACATTTACCTACATCATTGATGTAAGTAATGAAAAGAAGAGGTCCTAGATGGGTTCTCTGTGGAACACCGAAGTGCTTATAATTCTTCAAATATAAAAAAAGCTTTAACTGTTGGTGATAAATTTGATTGAACGAAATTATCTGCTGAAGATAGCAACAGAAAAGAAGCGAACTCTTCGGCTTAAATCATTTAAAACCATAGGGTTGTCAAATTTTTGTTGGAAGAAAACTGTGAAGAATTTCGAAGGGGCTATCATCGACTACGAATATGTCAATGGAAATTTCACCTCGAAATCTATGAAGTAAACGATAATTAGTTTCGGCTTGCAGATACTGAAGATATATAAACAGTGAGTTTTTCAGATTTCAAATAAATATTTCCTGAATCCATCCCTGATATAAGGGGTATGATTTTGAAAAGATGTTAGTGCATTCAAATTATGAAAGCTTTTCTTCGTCTCTAGTTATTTTCATTGATTTCCATTCCTGTTAAATCTTTTATTATTTCTCGTCAATCAGAGTACAAATTTCAAGTGTGTAATCTCTCTTCTTTCGTATTACTGTTCATTTTTAAAATGTGGTGGCTGAGAAGGAAATTTTTGGTTAATGAATTTTTAATTATTTAGTTTCTTATATATACTCATCTTGAAGGACCCCTTTTAAATTTCGATCATTCGAAAATGTAAATTTCTCGCAGCATATAAACTGAAACCACATTAACAGTACTAAAAATTATAATTTTCTTTGGGAATTTTCACCTGTTATCGAATATTTAGTATTTTGGAATATTAGAAGGGTATTTTGTCACTTAATCCTGCAATTTGGATTACTCGGTAAGGAGCTCGTTTTACGGAAAACATTGCCCACCACTTATTCGATGGCCTTCGTCATCTCGAAGATGACCACAGAATTGACTGCTAACTAACGGTCTACAAATGGAAGGAATTAATTTCCTCTGTTTGAGTTATTACTCAAGAAATTTTTAACTAACACAACATTAGAAAAATGGGAAAATTTGTCGGATTTTACGGTACCCATAATGTATAATGTTTACAATATCGAATCTATATACGGCTCAAAATATATCAGAGAACGCCTTTACTGTCTGAGGGCTTTACTGACAAGAATCAATATAATATTGATAGTCTTCCACTATAAGAATAATAATGAAACGTATCACAAAATGGATATAATGTAAGTCAGTTTTTTGATAAATTATTTCCATATTCGAAACAAATTTCATCGAGAACCAATTGCAGTATTCTTTTGAATAAAATAAAATATTTCATTACGTGTTAAATTCAGATCTTATACTTCCTTCAATAAAAAACTGCAACTGTGGTAGCAAGATGGTTCTCTCGCGTTTGATGTTATATTATTGTCGTCCTACTTTATCAGTGCCTTCAGTGTGTGTGAGACATTCGATAATTAAAAACATATATTGGTCTAGATAAAAACTTTTTGGTCGGCATAATTTTTTTCTATTCATAACTTAAAATTCAAATCGACCCTTACCTAATCTCATTACTGAGCTCAACTATGGCTAGTACATTTGAGAATTCCACATTGGCGGAACAACGCTTTTAGCTATCAGAAGAAAAATTCAGGTGACACAAACTTTGAAATGACTCAAGCGTAAATTAAAGTACAATATACAGCAGAAATTTCGCCTATCGATTTGATTAGTGATTGAGACTGAGTGACTGAAAAACACGTATCAGGCTACAGGAGAATGATTCTCCCGTAAGAATTCTTAGACTCCCACTCTGATTATCTGCTTAGTAAATCAATAAAACTTTAAGTGAAATGAACTGGAATGTACTATCTCTTCCTAATTATAGTGCCGATATCAGACCATCTCATAAACATTTTTATTCTTTGAACAGAGGATTAAGTGGGGACGAATTCGATATACATGTTTTCAATAAAATGAAACTATGGTATTTAGATTTTCTCCATATTAACAAGGTTTAATCATAGGTAATCCTCTGAGCCCTCTACTCGCTGAGTAGGGGGCTCAAAGGATTGATAATATTGAAAAAACTGTTCAAGAACTTCCGTTATTCAAATACTTTATTTATTGGTTTAGATATTCACAAGATATCATTTGTTGTTTCACTGACACAAACAGACAATTAGTCATTCAAAACATTCATTAACAAATTCAGGATAATATTGAATGCACGTAAGAGATAGAAACAGAAAACTTCATTTTCTGTATTTAACTATTGCTGACATTAACCGCAAAATGATTTTTCTATTTCATAAGCCATCGCATACCGATACTACTATATATATATATATATATATATATATATATATATATATATATATATATATATATATATATATATATATATATATATATATATATATATATATATATATATATATATATATATATATATATATACTATTATACTATACTATTCACAGCTCATCTACACATCTTTATCAACATAAAATAGCTTCTTACAATAGTTTGGTACATAGACTCATTAATATCCCAATGTCACAAAATAATTTTATAAACGAGCAAAATATAATTAAACAAATAGCAGTCAATACCGGTTACAGTCTTAGTATGATTGAAAACACGATTTCACGCAAAAAAATTCAAAAAGCAATCCAGGAAGTATTTCCAAATATAAAAAGTTTCAACACAAAATACAACAGCTACACTTACAATGGTAATCCTAGACTAAAATTAAAATCATTCCTCTTTCATTATAATTTGAATATAGCATTCCGAACTGATGATTCTTCAGGTCGTCATATCAAAAACTGCAAGTCTAAAATTGATAAAGGTAATAAATCCGGTGTTTATACTGGTAGAACTTTCAGAAATTTCAAAGTTAGGTCATCCGAACACAAACGTAGTTTTAATTATCATAAATCAGATTCCCATAAATTTAATTATAATTTCAAAATTTTACACAATGAAAATAATAGATAAAAACTCAATCTATTGGAAATTCTAGAGATTAACAAGGAAAGGAATTCAGGTAGGTTACTTAATAGTCAATTAGATCTAAATCCTTCTCCTTCACTCAATCTTTTCAATTCATAAATTGAGCAACTCCGATGGGTTTTCCAACATACTACTTGTACTTGTACCTTCTCTGTTCATCAGTTTGTATCGATCTGATGAAGCCACAGTGTGGTGAAACCGGTCATAATTTTGTAAATATAGTGAAAATCTAAAAACTATAGTTTTATTTAATTGAACATATTAAGATGAAGAGGTGTGGATAGTTAAAAAGCTGGTAAGGGTTATTTTGAAAAGCACCATATGTTTTCTACCATTCAACGGGTGTTCCCTAGCTTGACTTTTTTTTTGAATAATGAGTCTTTCTTACATTCAACTGATTGAGTTTCACAGGTTTTGATATACAGTTAAGTGGATTCCGCTGAGAGTTAACAGGATTATCTGTAGTACAGAGTATTGATAATTCTCATCACTCAATCTTGTTTTTGTGCAATAAGAACTTTGAGTGTAGTCACCTGGAATTTTCATGCTTTTTTCAGTATCAAGAGGCCCTGAATAAATCTTCGTGTGTGTTAAGCTGACAAACAAATTTCCCGCACTATCGTAATAAATTTGATGTTGATGAAATCTTATCTAATGCTTTCCTTTTTCGTACCTTCTCGTGATGTCATATTCCTAGGTTGACCAAATTTCTGTTTTTCAGCTTGGATGTCCTAGATTAATTCATTTTATGTATAGCATATACCTTTTTTGCGGTTTAGGTCCATATTTGATCAGTTATCGGCTGTGTTTTTACATTTAATATTTGAAACATCAAAGAGATGGTCAGAAAAATTTGTTGAATGAAAAAACCATTTTACTGATATGGAAACGTAAAATGTTTCACCAAAAACTAACTTTAAATTGATCAAAAAGACTTCAAATAATTGCGAGAAGAATGTGATCTCCAACATAGTCAAATCAATCTATTTGCATCTTTTTTATTGTTATGCAGACATAATTTCCAGAAAGTTTCTGGCTATTAGAATTTATATTAGAATCGAACTAGCCCTGTCGATAAGATTCGGATAATATATCGTACTTAATACTTTTGAATGACTTTATTCATGAGACCATAAAATACAAACTTTGTTGAACATTCTATTCAACAAGTCGAAGAATGAGTAGTAATATTTCAATAGTTCTTGAAATTGATATGAAGAAATAGTTACGAACTCAAAGTAACGTACCAGGTACGATGAAATTGAATTATTCAATTTATATATTCGCGCGATTATACGAATCTCATTGCAATTCAGGCTCCATTCAATGATTATTGAAATGAAGGAACAGTATCGTGAATTCATAGTGCATAATAACAATAAAGCCGGAGTTTGTACTCGTTGTAATTGTGTCTACCTTATGGCATAATTACAATAGTAACATATTATGGTGAGATAAAATGGATATCCTGGTAGTAATATCTTTATAGTAAGATTCCAGATTGAATGAAATGAAAACGTTCGCTACCGGGAGACTTTGCAAGATATGGAGTCACAAAAATTCTGAATATTTCAGGGAAGAGATTCTTTCATTGAAAATACAGTGTAATTATTGTTTTCTATTATTAGCGCTCTAGAACCCTTCAAGGGTTATTAAGCTTTATTTTAATAAGTACAGCAATAAATTACATTTTATCCTATGGTAAAAGTACCAATTTTTAAAATATATGTATTAACAAGTGTATATTACACTTAGCTAAGAAAATAAAGACAATTCTCATACCTACGATATTAGGTTCGAACAATAAACACTTGATGTCCAAAGGTCGAAGCCCTATGTCTAATAATTTTCTGATAACATTGTTCCTTTCATTATCGTGAAGTGAACATTGGAATACTATATTATTCAAAGTCTGAAACACGTGTCCACAATTACACATAGGACTTACTATGATATATTTCGAAAATGAAGATTCATTCAAATTAATGTAACCCGAACGGCACTGGTTTATCACGACAATTATACTCCGCTCTAGGTTCTTCCTAAAAAACCATGGATTTTTTCCAGCTTCAAAGAAATATTTGAAATAAATTTTTCCTTTATTCCCCGTTCTCAATTTAATTATTGAATTGGATGTTTCTACATATGCAGTATGCCTAAAACTTTCTCTCTGATACTGATAGGGAATGAGGTATTGTATGTCGTTGCTGGGTAGTTCAGTAGCTTTTTTTGCGAGTTGATCCACTTTCTCGTTTCCACTTATTCCCCTGTGTGATGGAATCCATACTCTATTGTTGTTTTGAAAACATTGTTTTCAGAATGCTCAAAGAGTTTCTTCTTAATTTTCAAAATGTAGCAATCAACATTAGAATTGAAACGAAAATTTTGCAGACTTTCCAACACACTTAGGGAATCAATGAAAACGAAAAAGATCTTTGATTTATTCTGTCTAGCAATTTCACAAATATCTAGAATAGCGATACATTCTGCAGTGAAAATTGAGGTATACGAAAGAAGACTTTTACTCCTACTAATATCTTATTCAGGACAAATACAAGCTGTACCAATTGAACCGCAATTTTTGACATTAATACCATCTGTGTAGATATGACTCTGATACGAACCTGAAGATTTATGTGCCAATAAACTATTTAATTTGACTTCTTCTATAAGACTCTTTCCAAACTTGGTATAAATGATAACTGGATTTAATAAGGCTCGGTTATCAAAGTTGAATATGTTACAACCGTTTTTACGTAAAACCTGATTATCATAACACATTATGTGTTTGATACAAGAGTGAAGAATATTTTCTCTTCTTATATGTTTTCTGATTATTACCGAGACTAAATTTTTGTGCCAGAGTATCTAGTTTACTGACAGTTTTCATCAAGTAATTTTTACAAAAAAGTTTTATGTGAGCGTTTATACAAAGAAGCTTCGATTCAGCAAGTAATACACAATTAGGAGTCGAATTTCTATATCCCATGCAGAGTCTAATCGCCTGATATTGTTCTCTCGAGTTTTTGTTGCTCATTTTCATTTGTCGGATAGTAAATGAAACAGCCGTTATCTATGATGGACCTGATTAAACATTTGTAGAATATTAATAGCGTGAGGGGTCCGCACCCCAAGTAATACCTAAAAGAAATTTAACAATATTCATGGGCCTATTACATTTGACTAGCGTGTTTTTAATGTGTGTATTGAATGACAAGTTATAGTTAAAAGTAACACCCAAAAACTTTGCCGAGTATTCAGACTCAAAGGTATCATTTTCTTTTCGGAGACTTAGATTTCCTGGTCCTATTTGTCGCGTATTGAAATGAATAAAGTTCGTTTTCTTTGAAGCAAGTTCCAAACCTAAAGACATCAGTTCATTCTTAATGTTTTAAATGGCTTCCTGCAAAATTAGAATTCCCTCCTGAGGGTCATTTGTTGAAATATATAACATTATATCATCAGCAAACTGTAAATCCTTCACTCTGATTGGCATATGTTGGGTGATTCGACATACATACAATATGTAATAATTTGAATCAACAATTTCATACAAACTATACGAAAAAAAATGGTTTACTGATCTTGATACGTAGGAATTATTGACTAAATTAGATTTACCCTGCGGGTTCGCTCGCTAGAAATGTCTACAGGTAGCCGGTTCCGCCGCGAAGCATGCCTAATCAATATTTTATTCACGCTCGAAATATTTAATGATTTCTCTTCTCAAAATGTTTATTCGGATTAATATTAGATTGATTAAACATAAAAATATCACTTCACAACTGAGATCTCAATAACTAAATTTCATGTTTCAAACTGCCCAAAATCCATTAAATAATTAAACTCCTATTTCTAGATATAATATATTCTAATTAAATCTCACAAACTATCTCTCGCCCTGTAATCGAGACTAGTGAGTCCATAATGATCGCCTTTTATATCTAATCAGCTAATATACTAACTCTATCTATACTGAACGTCTCACTTTATTAACTGATATCTATACTTCTTTATGTTACATGGAACTCTCATATATTGCCTCACACATCGTTAGGGTAATGCAGTTTCCAGAATTGTTTTATGGATACTGACTCATCCAGTGATCAACTCAACAAATTTCAACACTACTCACTACTATCCTATTTCATAGAAATACATTCAATTTGGAGATCTTAACTTTCTCCAATTGAGCTAGCATAAAATTATATTAACATAGTTTCAACATTGATTAAAAAGAACAAACTGTTCAATTATCCTTTAGGCATAGGTACTCAATCAACAACTCAAATATTCATTCACAATATCCCAAATTTTTGTTCCAAAAGTATTAAATAAATACTTCGTAAAGATCAATATATACAGATTCATAGTTTCAAATTTTTAATTCTGATTCAACAGTTCTGATTCGGATTAGTTCAGATAAGAATCAACTAAGATTCATGAATGAAAATGAACATCAAATATCAGCTTAAAACAGCACGATGGAAGAATTACTTCTCAAGTATATTAATGAAATAGAAAATGAAAGTTCTTCCCAAATTATAATTTATTGATAGTATCCAAAAGACAAAGACGAGACATTAGTAATCAAAAACAGGAACACTACAGAACACATAGAAATTTCACTATATGTGATTGCCCTATACATAACTATTTTGTATCAATTCAAATTGACCAAAATTCACACAATTACCAGAAAGAACTAATATCTTCTGAATTAAAGTGTTTTTGTGAAAAGCAGAATCGAGATTCAGACATCCATAAATTTGTAAATTACATTATGAACCTTCATATGCGAAACAATGATACTATAATAACTATATATCAGTTTCAGTAAAACTGTCTCTTGTAACTGTTCATTTTCTAGATTCATAACTGTCGAGTTGACAGTTGATTTCGAGCAGTCAGTGTCTAGTAAACTTGCTCTCATAATTGAAATTTCTATTCTTCAATTTTACTTCGCTTCAATTCATGTTCTAGTGAAACTTTATAATATACTGTGAAATAAGAATGAAATGAAGAAAATGCATTGAAACAACTTCATATTTCTATATAACATGATGAACGTACTCATTTTGCATAATTATACAGAATACCAATAGTACAACTATCTATTACAAAAATTGTCAAACATACATAGCATTCTTCAAGTAGTAGTTGTGATTTTTCCAAAATATTATTCACATAAGCAGCAGCATGTTTCTTGTAATTTTTATAAATCTTAGATTCAAAGTAGTGGTTGTACAAAATAAAACTGCGTATGCAACTACATATTTTAACATCATATTTCCCATTATAAGACACCTATAAAAGAGAAACTTTCAACAACTTTCAACAGCCTTTATAAAATTTCCTGAGAAAGAGTAACAATGAATAGAAGGAACTCACAATAATTAACACTTGTGCAACGACTGAAGAATATCTGAGTATTCAGAAGTCAATCAATTTCTGATGCCAACTATGAGAACAAAAGTAAATTTCGTTTCCATCTGTTTTTTTCAGAAATTTATAACATCAACATGTACAACTACTAAATTTCTATTGAAAATAACAGCTCACCTTCGAACCAATGACAAAATGATAATTCAATTATAAGATAATTGATTCATACTTCTCATGTATTCCTTCCATATTTTCCAAATAGATTAGGTTAGGTTAGCTTTCAAAGATACATAGCCACAGAGTTATGAGATCCTATTTTCTTTGGTTCATACTTGAACATTGTAAAAGACCTTGGATCCCATTTACTTTTACATTTGTATAATTGTAGAATAGAAACGTATTTTCTCTTGAATAAACTGAAACGAAATTCAATTCCAAATGACAGGGTCTTATTGACATCCAGTTTGTAGTATTTAAATACAGATATAGCCTTTAGTGGATTGCATTCAATACTCATATGATACACACTCTAAATGACCTAGCGAAAACTTTATCGAGTTCCTTTCAGAAAAATATTATTATACAAAAGAGCCTAATACCTATTAATAGCAACTCAATCTAATTGATTTGTTGAAAAATCCTAGTTATTCCAGGAAATCTTTCAACGTATAGACGTTAGAATAACTATAAAATATGTAAATTCTGAGTACATTTTTGAGCATGCTGAATAAAAATATACATCAAAATACGTAAATAAACCTCAAATTACATTCACTCACCTTTTATACATTATTGTAAGTCTTCACAACTTCTTTTTATTATAATATTCCGTTTGAATAACATTATTTAGGTTAAAATAATCACAAAATGTTGAATTTACGAATTTTTAAAGTTGGTCCTTTAACAAAATATACATAAAAATGGATAAAATAAACATCAAACTATGTTCACTTACCTCTTAAAATTTATTTCAAGGTTCGTCAAATCTTTCATTCAAATAAAATTCCGAATTTCTTATTTCGACAAATCGAATATACGACTAATTGAAATAATGTTTGTTTCGATTAGATGTAATGTATATTTCACTCCGTCTCATATTGTCATTCAGAAGAGAGAGCGCACTATATTCTAGATGTTGGTGGTACCAGAAATTATGTTGGTGAAATTGAAAATTACTAACAATTTCCATCCCACTATTTTCATTCAAAAGAGAGAGAGTGTTAAATGTTCACGTTGGTAAAGCTCACTTCCGACATTGAATACCGATCGTAGGAGCGGCAAAAGAAGTGACCGGCTCCGCCGTCGTGTTACAGGTCTTTTTCTGGAGAATCTAAGTCACAAAATTCGTCCCAAATTCGAAAATTGAGTCGTAGAGTAACGATTTCTCTTCGCGAATTCGATCTCGAGATAAGTGGAATCGTTCGACACCCGAATCCATTCTCCCGGTAGCCCCGTGTAAATAGGACAGATGAAGGAAAACCACTCATTCTGGCAGCTCGACGTACGTTAATTTCTGGCCGTCGGAGATATTCGGAATGAGGAAAATGAAGCGAAATTTCGCAGAAGTCCGTCGATAGCCCTTTGTTGAATCGGAGATTTCTCCCGTGGTTTGACGGGAACGAAACTATTGTGGCGGAACATGCTAATGTCTAGACTTGCTCTTAGTCCAGATTTTGAAACGATCGAAATCTATGGAAATATTTGTATAGGCATAAAAGTCCGACGAAATTATTCCCTCCTCTTGCGAAAAAATCGGAGACCTTTTTTATTTTCGCTTTTTCGGGGATTCCTTTGGGAATTTTCACACGATCGATCATTCCGATTGCCTTCCGAAAGACCAAAGTTTCCGTTTCCGAAGAAGTCTCGCCGTTTAGACTTTCCGTTCGCTATCGGAGACGTTTCGGCAAAAATTTTCGAAAAATCCTTGGGGCTCCGTCATTGGAGCTAAACGCTCCAAATTAGGCACGAATTTTTATCTGACTCGTTCATCCAGAAAAAAATACTTGGCGCGTCGCTTTTTGTCCGCATGGTTTAAACTACCGTTATCCTCTAGGATTACTCCCAAAAAGGCCTTACAACTTCAATAATATAGATCGTGAATCAATTTCTCAAATATTCAAACTAAGGGACATTTTGTACAAACCTTCCTACTGTTTTGTAACATTTAGGATAATTTCTAAAATGCTAATACCTTCATTTCTTGCTTCGAAAGTATCATTTTTGTTTTTATTTTATTTTTCAAGCAAAGAGCTCTCATGAATTTTTTTTTGTATGTCGCCAAGTTTTTGGGTAAGAAAATGTTGAAAAGAATAAAGAAAAGAAAATCCATATATTTCATTGTACGACAGGAAGTCGATAAATAAAAACAAGGTAAAACAAAAACAAAAAGTATCACCAATAACTCAAAAAAAAATGACAAAGGCTGATCGAAGTGACCTCCTTCAGCTTGGATGCATGATTCCAGTTTTCTTTCGATTGATTGTCGAATTCTTCCAAAAACAACAGGATCTATTCTTATCGAGTTGCACCCAGTGATGATTCTATTTCTTAGGTCCTCAACATTTGCTAGAGGGATGTGTAAACCAAACTTTAAATGACCCCACAGGAAGAAATCGAGGTGGTTTAAGTCTGGGATACTCTTCAGTTAGGAACTCACGAGCAGGTTGACTAAAATAGGCAGGTGCGCCATCGTTCATAAACCACTCCGTTCGTCTCACTGCCAAAGGTACATCTCCCAAAATTTCTGGAAGCCTGTGTTCCAAAAAATTGCGGTACACCTCCCCCGTAAGTCTCTCTGGTGGAAATACTGGTCCAATTAGGCAGTTATCCACAATGCCGATCCAAACGTTGATGTTGATGTTGAATCTACCTTCATAGATCTGATGTGGATTTTCTCCACAACACATATGATTATTATGAAAATTCCTTATGGACTTTCTTGAAAAACTTGCTTCATCAGTGAACAGGATTAGCATACGAAATTGAGGAATTTGAATCAAATTACGCAAAAGCCATTGATAATAGGTAATACGAGCAGTAAAATCGGTAGGAAGAAGTGTTTGAAGGCAATGTGGGTATAATGGATACAATAAATTATCATGAAGAATTTTCCGAACAGTTCCACTGGTGACACCTGAAGCGTCAGCGAGTTTTTGAATGAAGGTACCTGCATCGTCTTGAAAAAAACTAATGTTCCAGCTCTACCGCTCTTACTTCCCTCGGCCTTTCTACTGTTCCATATCATCTCAAGGTTCTTCTTCCATATGGGCGTCGATAAATACTTTCGAAAGTTTATCTATTTGGAGCAATACGGTTTAGAAATATTTCAATATACAACCGCCGAGCTTCTAATGCATTTCCGTCAGCACGTCCATACATGAAGTGCATGTAGGTTATCTCAGCTTTTGTATAACGATTCATGATAGCCAATTTGAAATTCAAATTCAATAGATTCGAAACAATTAAAGAACAGAAACAGTCAAATGACATTGATGTTCATCTTTTTTGAACACATCTATGACTGAGCAAGGAACAGGTATCATCAATGAAATCGCGAGGATTCCTAAAAAACTTTTCAACATTTTGTACATGTACTCAAAAACTCGACGTCGTACAGAAAAGTTAAACGAACAGCAAATAATTGAAGAATTCAAACATATTCCTTATTTTTGAAAAAATCAGTATCGTCTCAGTTTTTTCTTTGAGAATAACCGGCGTTGTGTCCCTATGCGCACCACTGTTAAGTTTAAATTATTGTTTCGTATTGAAAATTATGCGTTTTGCGTTTTTGAAAGTTTTCGACACCCTTGAAATTTAACCTCAGTATCTCAACCATTTTAGGACAAATTCAAATTCAGCTGCACCTTTCGATTAAATTTTAACACCCTGTAAATCGATAATGGAGTATTAGCTGATCTATATTCATATGAACTTTGTTCATGAAATGAATTCAGCAATCACCTCTTTAAACATTGCCTTGTCTTTTTTGAAAACCCTGTATGTTGGCATGTAATTCAAGTAAATACACTACACGAAAAATTAATGCTCAATTTCAATATTTCTAATTTCTTTTTCGATATGCAACATTTTTGTTTTCGGCTATGTTCGGACATAACTCAACAACATTGTTCGACGATTTTTCTTGGCGCACATGTTCCTCTCATAACAAATAAAATAGAAGAATATGTGTAAATTGAGGTTTTGCAAAAGAACACCACATATTGATAACTGCTGTTGTTGATCAATTTTCGCGATTGACGTTTGTTCTTCTAGAAAATTTTAATTTTCGGTGAAAATGCAACGCGAAAAATGAAATTTGATCCCGCCAGAATGTTCTCTAGCAGTAGTGTTAGCTAACCTTATTTGGACTTATACAAAAATAGGCTAAAGACTTGGAATATTTCATTCAACAGTTTTCAAAATGATCTGCAGGTACAGAGAGACATGTAGTCATAAAAGGAGTCCTGGGCAAAGACAACCTCGAGCTACAACGGCGCACCATGACCGTTATTCGAGAATTTTCTCGTTGAGACAACAGTTAACTACTGCTAAGAACCCTAATATGCAGCTTCAACAGATGAGTGGAGTGTAAATCAACAGTAAAACGATAAGACAATGTCTCAGGAAATTTATTTTAAGGTCTCGTATTGCTGCTCAGGGCATAGCTGTAACCGCAGCACATCGGAGAGTCCGATTGAATTTTGCCAGGGAATATTTCAATTAGTTAAAAGCTGACTGAGATAGTTTTTTGTTTCAGAGTGAAGATTTTGTCTTTTTCACGATCGACGTTTTCAGATACAGACGGTGACAAGAGAGATGTTTCCAATGCAATTTGTAACCTAAGAATGGTTTTGGTGGATCTTGAATAATGGTGTGGGGAAATTTTTTCAACCACTCGCACCGATCTGGCCATCGTTGATAATGGAACACTGAATGCTCAAAGAGTCTTCACAAAAATAGTATAAATAATATTTTTCGCCATATGCGACAAAATTTTTGTCAATACATGATAACGCCTTATCTCATCAAGCTTATATAGTTAGGAACTACTTTCGAGATCACGAAATATTTCAATGGAGTGGTATGCACGAATTCCATACTTCAATACCATTGAACATATCTGGGCCATTCTCAAAAGAAGATTAAGAAACCAGCAAACCATTCGGCTATCGTGAATTAGGCTCAGAACTGTCTGATCTAAATTGGATCGACAAGGCTATAAGGTCAACGAAATTCTATAAGTTCGGATATCGTGAGGTGATTCCCGCCAAGGGTGGAAATTTCTGGTACAAGCAAAGTTCCAGAAATCTTATTTTTTTTCAAAAGTTTCATATTTCTCATTATTAGTTCCTTTTTTCAATGAATACCAATTTCATTTTTATTATTCTCAAGCATGTCTTAGTTTTGCAGGATTACTGAAAAATAATCCTTCAACATATCTCAACTTAGCACAATGTTAATATTTTTATCATTAAATTGTAATGAGGACCGAGAAAAAGTTCTATAAGAGCCCAATATAAAATGAAGATTAGAGAGTGCAAATTGATAAAGAAAACAACGAAATTGTAGTTATGGAAATCGAGCCTGTAGAAACATTATTGAAAAAAGAAAGAAAAACAACAGTAAAAATCAGGTCCAGTCCCATCTATAAGTTAAGCAAAAACTTCAGAATCATATAACCTATGTTGGACGACGGAGCTTCAACAATCTCATCACTCAGGTTATTCCAATCGTCAAAAATTCTGTTACTTTTTGACGCTGTGTCGTCTTGAAGACTTCCTTTTTAAGTTTCATGCAGTTACCTCGCAGACGGATATCCGTATTTGATGTAAACAAATTTGCTCAAACACCAGTGAGTTCCCAGGAGTCTCTATACCGATCGATTGATAATGAAATATCGCTCTCATTTGTGCCCATCGTTAGTCGTTTTTGCAACTTCTGTATGTGTTACACCACTTTCGGGCATCGTCTCATTTCTGTTCATTTCATCAAAACTAAAATAATGTTTTTTCATTGCTTTATTAAGGTTTAACCTAACCTATCCTCACCGGCATCAAACAAAGGGCTCTGCGCTAATCCGTTAATAAAAACATATGTGAGTATGAAAAATGCGATCCTTCAATCAATATATGGCTGAATGAAGCAATTTCGAATTCATGAAATATGGGCCTAAATGTATTTGGGGTTTGGAAATTTGAGAGTCATCTTTTAACATCCTTAGTCTTTTGCCGTATGTTTATGTCTAAAATTATTTGATGAGCACAAAAATTAAATGTACGGATTTCGGCATTTAAAATAAGAGAGTTAGTGTTAGCCTCGATTACGAGCTTTCTGTTGAGGACAATGCGCAAAAAACGCCAATCTAGTTGTTATTTCTATTTATTTCATTTTGATTTTATTCCATTTGGCAGATACTTCATATTTACTTCATAGTTGAAATTCTACTTTCTCCGACGCAATTCGTAAGAACCAGGATATTGTGGTGTTCCGCGCTGACTTATTAAACTCTTATTCAATTCATCTAATGAGAAGAATAAAACTACACGAACTAAAATCTCCACTCAATACGGCAATATCCAAGTTTACAAAATTGTTTATGTCTTAGAAGTCCTGTCATCTTAATTCAGAAGCTCACGCAAATAAATTATGTATATGTTTAATTTTTTGATTTAGGGACATTTCAATATCTAGAATCTTTACTCGTATCGTTCCCTATATCACGACAAACTAATTGAATATCAACAGATAACGAACGCCTAATATTTAATTCTTTAATGTTTGACATATTTCTTTCCTTTTTGTGTGAACAAATATCGATATCCCCAAAGATACTACTAGTAAATTTCAATGGAATGTAATGTGTTCCATATTGAAGTTATAAGATCGGCATTGAGCTCGTATTCATTTTTCTGTTCGAATTTCGAAGTATAACGAAACGTAAGTAGGGGCATACTGCTGTTTCGTTATCTCATTATTTCTGCAATTCACTCCTTACGAAAGCAACGTGAAGAAACGTCTTTCCAAAAAATTTTATCGAATATATTTCACAAATATCGAAGTTACACTATTAGAATATTTTCAAAGAAATAAAACTATGCTATTTCGCATAGTTTCATTTCATTGAAAATATGTATATCGATTTTCATCAAGTAACGACCTCCTGAATCAAATCAACTAAATTACTGATAATCATTCCGTTGCTTCAAATTGTAAGAATAGAAGGAATAATGCAAATTCCTTTCACTGTTCCTAAAATGTTTGAACCTGAACCAATGAATATTACATGCCCTGTCATAAAAAGATTGTACTCAAAATCAGGAGAATCTCCTTATGCGTATGTATGACCATGTCACTGGGATTAGTTGACATGTCTCATAAATTCGTAAACACCTGTGAGGAGGGTAATGCCATAAACATGAATTATTTTTCATATCAAAGAGCAAAAATACCTGATGCCTTTGATCCAGATATCAAATACAACATTATAAAATATAAATTCTATGGTGAAATTTCTTCAATAATCTACAAGTACAATAAATATTTTGTGATGCCTTTTGTTGAAGTTAACTTAGAACACCTATGGATTTAGTACGAATAATATTCATTCCTATTATATTTTAACGTCTGATGAAAGTTTTACACTATTTACAAAAAGTATGGGATACGAAAATTTATAATTTATAATTCAATAACGAAGCATCAGAGTGTGATTATATTACTATTTTTTATATCATTTGTCGTTGTTCTAGCAAACAGAAACATATTTATTGAGTGTCACTCAATGATTCGTCTTCATATAAAATTTGTTTCAGATTATGTGTTTTAATGATCTTATAATGAGTTCGACAAAGGTACTCAAAATGGAAGTAAAATGAACAGTATTTCGTGCAAGTTGATAAAAGTACTATGTTGAACTGGGTGCTAGCCAAATTAAGATAAGTTAGGTTATTTTTTTGTCTTGTGATTTAGACAATAAATAATAATTTTTTGTTTTCGCAATCAGAATTTCAAACCATCAAAAGCAGTACCGATTTTGTTTTTTTATTACAATTAGGTGCTCCGTGTACCCCAAAATCGCCATTCAACGAATACATATGAACTTATATAAATGTTTAATTCACTTTCGAAAGGAAAGATAGCTATTCGTACTGAAAAGTAACTTGTTTATGTTAAGTGGCAAATGAGGTAGACAAATTAAGTTCAAAAAGTAAATTGCTAATATTATTGAAGACGGGACCAATGTGATTTGGATAGTCGTATTTGCTTACTGGTTTTCTGTACAATAGAACAGAGTTATTGAGAAGTTCGTTCTTCGCATTTAATAATATTGTTTATATGTTGTATGTGTTGAATTGCCTGTTTCAGCCTTGAAAACCTCCAAGAATATCATCAACGTATATGTGCTTAACAGTTTCCAACCTATTATTAAATATAAACTCTTCAAGATTGATCATAAAAATATCTACTAATAAAAGTATGAGTAGATATTCCATGTGCAGTTTTATTTAAAACATTTTGATTCAAATTGGAAATATTTTAGAGATAAGCAGGTTTCTGAAAGATCAACAAATTCTATATCTATGATGTTGTTTGAATTATTATTTTGTTTAAACGTAGTTTTTATTTTCCTTCACGTTTTCAGATGTTGAAATTAAGAATTATTCTTTATTATTTACTGTTCTGTTCCTACCTCTTTCGCCCCTGAACCTAATGAGGGTAGGTCTTTTCGTTTCCGCAACATTTGCGATATTTCAAACCTTCCCCAATATATGATTATTCAGTGCAAGAACAATTCAATTTTTAATTGACTTATTATTTACAAAAAGATTTGCTTCTCCTTAATCAAATTTTCTATAGTACAGTCCTTTTTCAGTCATAGAAAAATATTTTTATATAAACTATATTACAACTAGTTTTAATCTCGTAATTGGGCATCTCTCTTCACAGCACTATTTTCTTTTTTTTTCATAATTCCTTTTATCGATAATTTTATCTGTTTATTCCTTCAAATTTGTCTTCTCTTCACGCTTGAAACTCGACACAAATTGTTTCCAATCCGTTACGCTGTTGTCAGATTTCTTTCAATTGTTTCCAGACAGTTGAGTAATTTGTGTAGGAATGTTGCCAATTTAAAGTTTCAATTTCCTCATAATAAACTACGAAGGTAATTTTATTTGCCTTATTTTCTGCAATATATTCATTTTTCATAATGTCTGACTAGGTTCTACGTCCCGAAACATTACGAAATGTCATTGTTAACAACCTTCGAGCACTGTTTGAATTCACAATAGATCTACAGGACTCTGCTGAAATTTTACGAAATTTAAAGTAAAATGCTAAAATCTTGAACGATGGCCAAAATAATTCTGACAAACATCACATGAATCTTATCTCAGCTTTATTGATCCAGATGCTGAGCAATTACTTGCTGATGAGGATTTACTTTACATTGAGTTTTTAGGAAACTGTCAAAGTATTGAAACTATTTATAATGATAACTTTCTGACAAATGGATCACTTGATGGAACAATTGCTTCTTCCTATTCTAGTCGAAATAATGTTAAATTACCCAAATTGAATTTAACAACTTTCAATGGAGGCATCCAGTTTTCAACATTTATAGAAATGTTTAATCCTCTCATTCTTGAAAATAATTCATTGTCAGATATTGAAAAATTCAAATATTTTGTTTCTGCAGTTCAAGGGCAAGCTTCATCGATTGTAAAGTATGCTCCGATTTTTAGATAAAGTCAATTTTACTGTTAAGACGCCATCTTAAATACATTTTTGTAAATAAATTTTGAAACCAATAGTCACTTCTTATTGATACAAATCTTCACCTTAGTCGTCGATCTCAAAGCAACTATTGAAAACACAAATGTTTCTTTTGCAAGCTTGCTCATTGTCCAGAGTTTATTTCCGAATCTCCAAAGAGAGATATGAAATTGTAAGAAAATTAAAAGATTGCAATAATCGCTTAGCAAATTCTCATTCAACATCAAAATGCTCTTCCGCCAACAGATGTCGTTCTTGTGGTTCAAGTCATCACTCTCCCCTTCATCTTCCGAACAATGAATTCATTCACACTACACAAATAGAAGGTGAATCTGAAGTTGAGGCAGCTCTCCGTTTACGTCTATAGAACAGACTTTCAACTTTATTGGCTTATCATCTTATTCAGAGGGTGTTTTTTTCCTACGGTTTTGTATATTAGGGACATATTCGGGAACTTACATAATATTAGATGCATTGTAGATTATAGATCACGAGTTACTTTTATAAAGAGTTGATATTTTACTTCATTTTCGTATCCATCAATACGTATTCACAGCGGACATCAAGCAGATGTTTTACATGATATCTACTGACCTTTCTTATAGAAACTTTCTACGACTTCTTTGTCGTTTTTCACCTCATGACCCCGTTCAGGAATTTCTTCTGAAAACCTTGCGCTTTGGGTTTAATTGCAGTCCTCATCTCGGTAGTTTCATTTGGCGGTCTGACCCTTGTGGAATATACTTACATTGATGATTTGGCAGAAAAAAATAATATTTTTTTATAGCATCTCAAAAAATTGGACAATTGATTGACTTATTACACACCGCAGGGTTTGAACTACGAAAATGGACATCTACCTGTTTATATTTTCTCAGCAATATTCCTGAATCGCATATTCAAAATGGAACTTTACGTTTCAGCACAGACGAAAACCAAACTTTAAAGGTTTCAGATTTGAATTAGATTTCGTCTAATGACTGTTTTTGTTTTTTTTTTAATTAAAAAATTATGGACGCTAAAACTTTCCTGAGATGATCCAGCTTCAGAAAAGACTAGTAGAGCTTCCATACAATTCAAATCTGAAACTAACATTCTTTGTGAAGTTAATATTTCTCGCCACATTAGCACATGTGAAATCTTAACTATTGAGCTTCACGGCTTCTGTGATTCGTCCATGAAAGCTCCTTGTGGTGTAGTGTTCCTTAGATTTTTATATGAAAACAGTACAGTTAGTAGTCAAATGTGGCGCCTTTGAACACATTGTCTTTGCCTCGACTTAAACTGTGTTCCGTTATTTGCAAAACTTATTCATTTTATTGCGAATTCTTTCGAAAGAAAATTTTCCTTACATAAAATATCAGCATGGATAGATGTTACCGTTGCTCTTAATTGGATATTATAAAGTCTACATCGTTGGAAACCGAGTATCTTATATCTAAAATAAAGTACCTACGCAATTATATCCCTACTAAATTTAATTCAGCGGACTAAGGTACTAGAGGTATATTTCCCTCCGAGTTGGCGAAGTATAAAGATGTACCTTTAATGCATCAATTTCTTGGAATGACATTGATGAACTTCTGCAAGATGTATCTATTTTACCTATAATTGTTCGTATAGTTGCATTCTCTTTAAGATTTATAAATAATATAAGGTTCTCTGCCAGAATAATGTTATGCGCGCTTCCCAGGAATAGGCTAACCTATTACACCACATAAGTAGGCGCCTGGGAAGAATTGAGGTATCTATTTGCTCGCTTGTTAAAGAGAGTCAAATTTTAGAATGTTATAAAGATGTTGAATGGAAGCGACTTCCACAGCTCACCAGCTCTGTAAACGAAGGAATTCTTATAGTGAGAGGTTCGAGGGGTCGTTAAATGTACCGACATATGATGAGAACTCCTTGCCAGCCTAGTGTTACGGCGAAACATGAGTTATCCCGGAACAAGGTCTTTCAGCTCCTTGGAGCATTTTCTGTGGAAGTATCTGTAAAACTCTACTCAAGAACTCTATAAAGCTCCCCTATTGATAGCAAATATTGTACAAGAGCTACACATTGCAGAGGAAATTGGATGCTTTTCATCTCAAAAGAGGCTACCCAAACATTTTAAGAAGTTGAGTCCATTTTTAGATGTGGAGCTGTTTTTACGTGTAGAAGGTCGACTTGCCTATGCAAACTTAAGCTATGATAACAAATATCCCATATTGCTTCTCAGTGAAAGTTTTTTCACAAACATGGTCCTATCTACTATTTATACAACTCATTTGCATACTGGCATGGATATTACACATTACCTACTATCTCAATATTCTGGGTTTTATCCGCCAAGAAAATAATACGAAGTGTTATATCTAAGTATAAAACATATTGGAAAATTAATCCGGAAGCGTTTCAACCACCTACTCTGGGCAATCTTCTTCATGTCAGAATTTCACGTTTGAAAGCCTTTTCCCACGTTAAAGTTGATATCGGTGGACCGTTTCGCATTACCAGGGTTCGCGTACGAAGAGAAAAGACTATCAAAGCTTGCATGGGAGATTTGTTTGATATCAGATCTTTCAGCGGAAACTTTTTTAATGGCTCTACGTCGGTTCATAGCTCGTCAGGGTAAATGCTTCTGATTGTGGAAGCATTTTTGTTGTTGCAAGTAAATATTTAAAGCTGATCATGCTATATGCATCCGAATGAGAATTTGTCAAGTGGCACTTTAATTATCCAGCTGAGCCCCATATGGAAGGTTTATAGGAAGGAGGAATTAAATAGGTGAAGTGTTTATTAAACAGTGGATCAGAAATTGTTACATACTAGAAGTTCAGCACAATGTTACCTAAAATTGAGGCTGTTCTTAATTCTGGATCACTATGTCCAATCAGTACTGATCCAACCGATTCGATTCCTCATACACAAGAACATTTTTACGTTAAGGGCCTCTAACTGGCGTTCCAGATAAGATACCTCTCATTTACGATTAAATAAATTTAGCCGTTGACAAATTTTGCATAGAATACACCGTGACTTTCAGAACCAGTGGCACCAAGAATACTTGCAAACAGTCCAACAGAGGGAAAAATGGAATGACTCATCTCCGTCTCCTTCTATTGGAACTTCAGTTCTTATAAATAATGAATATTCAGTGCTACTTGAATGGCCATTAGCTCGTTTAGTTTCACTATATACAGGACGTGATGGAACTGCTCGACTAGCAACTGTAAAAACATATAGAAGCCTTTTAAAGCGACCTCTATTAAAATTGTGCCCATTACCAGTGCAATGAATCTAAAAATACCTTAGATGTTTTCATCTGGATGGAAATGTTCCATTAACATCTTTATTTTGTTTCATTTGTATTCGGAATTTATCACATTAATTTAATTTGAATATTTCTTGGCTTTATATTTCAATCATCTGCATTCGTCGCGTTCGGTACTAGTTCACTATATTGTTTTTGAAAACCCTATTCCTATTTAAATGTTTTTCCCACCTCATAGCAACGTTACTTGAAAAGCGAGAGAAGAGGAAACTAGCGCGACGGAAGGACAGATGCCATCGCGGCAAGGTTAAGAAACGTGGTTTTTATTCTCCTTCAAGCTTTCAGACGTTGAAATTAAGAATTTTTCGAGTTTTCATACAAAAATCAAGTAGAATGTGCCTACTTCTTTCACCCCTATACCTTATGAGGGTATGTCTTCTCGTTTTCACAGAATTGGCGTCATTTCAAACGTTCCGTAATGAATGATTATTCATTGTTAAGAAATTTCAATTTTTGTTTACTAATTTTTTCACAAAGAGATAAGCTCCTTAATCAAAATTTCTTTACTACAGTCCACATTCAGTCATAACTACAAAACACCTCTTGTAGAAATAATGATCTGTAGAATAAAAATTTTCTGCATTTTCCACATTTTTTTTATTTCGTCGGAAAGCAGAATGTTTAATGATGTGGTAGTATCTTCTACAGAATTTTGTTATGCAGCCTCGTGAGATAGGTATCTCTGATGTTGGATGTCGATGAATGACTTGTGATGGTTGATCAGCAAGTAAGTTCATTAAAAATATTAAATCCTTATATAGTAAAGCAATTACATGTAAACGATAGGACCACACAACGTGGTTCGAAATATGCAAAAAAGCACATTTGTCGAAACGCCGTCGCGTGATTCTATCGAATGTTCGGTCATTGCCTGACCCAAATATCCCAAAAATATATTTATTTAACACCTAATCAGAAAGTACATCGTATATTTTTATATAGTTCTATAGTTATTTGTAGGTGTTTCGTTTATTTAATTATTGTATGAATTGAATTATGTCAGTTAAAAATCTGTTTGAATCTGTTAGGATTCTGAACATGCTGCCGGGCCTCCAGAACTGGACAGCAGAGGACGCATGGTGAAAACCTGTCTGGTCCTCTGGGTAGGGATTGGCTCGGCATACATTACTTCTTGTCTGGTCCCCTCAACTGGCTGTCTGGCTTCATCATCGTGTGATTGTGATGTGGTAGGTGCCCGCTTTTTCTTCAATGTGTTCCTTAGCGGTCCTCTCCAACATTTATAGAGTGAGAATGGCATTAGCAGACATAAGAGGGACAGTGAGATGCTTGTGACTGCCGAGTGTGCTCGAACATGCCTCCATATATTGGGATGGAGCTCTGATGTGTCATCCATAACCAGTGGTCACTACCTCCTCCTTCCCGATTGGTTTGGTCCATGAAGTATGTGGAAGATCAGTGATATTGATATTCAATGGTGCCCATGCGCTACAGAGTACTGGATTCTGAACACAGAAATTTTCTCATTGTATTTATTTTATATGTTATGTGTCGGATATAGAAGTATAATTTATGTTTGTTATTCGATTTTGTTTATTCGTAAGAATTATATCTGGCCTATTGTGATTTACAGCCCTGTTGCAAAGAATCGCTCTTCAAATTAAAACTGATTCTGAAGAACAAAACATATACGGTAAGAATCATCTATATTTTGCTTGATGATGAATTTATTATGAAAAAAACCCGATCTTGAATCGCAATTGCTAAGCCTTCTATTTCAGCCAACAATTTTTCAGATAATAACCATCTATTCGATACGATTTCATCAATATAATCATTTTTCAATTCTCCACGTTGCTTTCGTGTAATTTTTCTGCATCCATTTTTCTTGTTCAGATTTATTATTAGATATATCAAAATCTACCTTATGCATTGTCAAGTTCAGAGTTGTACGATTATTATATGAAGCTACAACAATATCATGTAATTTAGACGTTCTCTATTTATCATGAAAATAATAGCGTAGAAGATATATACAAAGCATTTTCCTCGTTTCACATTTTAATTCATTCAGATCAGTTTTAGATCGTCTAATAATTCCAAAACAAGATGTAAGAATAGGAACTACATAGGGGTTGATAAGTTTGAATAGGTTTCTACCAGTTGAATGACTCATGGTGATAATTGTAAGTCTAATATAGACTTCTAATATTTTCTTCTTTCTTGAACATATCCTAGACATTTATATGTATCTCCTTGATACATACATTGGTACAATTATGATATTGGAAATCTCTATATAATCAGACGTGATCTTTCCTTTCTCAACGGAAAGATTTTTACATTATGGAAGCCCAAATTTTATATGAATATCATTGAAATTGAATTGAATTGAATTGAATTGAAATCAGGTATACTTTTCAAACGAGATCTGGTTCCGACAAATAATTAAATATCCTCTAAATAAATTAAGTGGGTTAACTTGAATACAGCTGATAGACTTTTTCATTTAAGGTCGAAACTATGAATTGAATATTCATGAGAAATGGATCAAGCCAACGACAAAACCATAGAGCACTTAAAATATCTTTGAAAAATGCATCTCTCAATTGGAATGACTTCGGATGTTAATGAGTGATTTGAAATATGCAGATGAATATTGCCTCTCCAATTTTTCATGACAAATTCAATAAAACGACGAAGTGTTTTGAAAATTTTATAAATTTCCAAAATTTCTTGAATCCATGAATGAGGAGAATTAACGGAAGCTTTTGGTATTCGATGAAGCTGTATGAATATTCTCTTCTCAGTTCGTGCTTGATTCAAAGCAACAAAATCATTTGCAGATAGCTGTTTAGTACTAAGGTGCTTTTTCCTACACCTTTTTTGTTGTTCGGGAAATATTATAATTCTCCATATGTGTATACATTTCTAGGATAATACATGCAATAAATATTTTATATATTGTTGGAAGGCAAGTTTTTGGTCTATATTGAGATATATCAATGGTATTATCTTTTTCGGTTTCGAATAAGTAATTTCTCGTGTGAAAAACAAAGGAGTAACTTAGGGTTCTTCATTATAAATGAAGAATATTCAGCCAATTTTTCATGAATGCAAAAGAATTTTTGTACTAAAAGTTATGGATACCATCAACATCTGGAGATTTCCAATTCTTTGTCTTTTTAGTATTTGTTATATCCAAGTTTGAGAATTTTTAAATCGCTTGCATTCTATTTTAGGAAATCGTGACCTTTATTTAGAATGTAACTTGCATTGGATTTGTGTTGCCTTGGAACTACCCAAATTGAAGACCAATAACCAGTTAGAATATCAGGAGATCCATTTCCAGAATTATTTTAATGCGAACCTGAAATTCGGGGAATTTTCATTTTAATATATGCCATAAGTTTTCTTGATTGCTCTACCCTGGAATAGTGTGACTATCTTCCTAAATCACAACGGAAATTTTACATTCTAATTTCTTTGCCATATAGGTTTTCTCCTGGTATTATAATTAGATCCAAAATTCAGTAATTTATACACAATGTTTCACTACTGTAATAGTTGCACAATATATAATCAGGTGGAGTGTATAAATATTTATTACTTTATCAAGCTGCTGTGGAAGAACATTCTCATTGAGCTCATTTATGCTTTCAAAACCAATGAGTTTTAGGAGTTTAGATCTCATTGTTGGGTCAATATTTTCAATTATTCTCATTCGATTAAGAAATAAATTTTTATATCTTTAATATCAATATTTTCAGACGAATTTCCTCATTTATTTTTGATTTTACTATAACTGGGACTGGATTTTCATCCAAAATTTCAGTATTTAAATTTTCATCATGTTGAATGAATTCTGTTTCAGATATCAAATTTCTACTTTCAATATATCGTGTCCGATTTTCAACTTTTTTCTGAAACATTGTAATTGGAGAATTTTTCTCTGAACTTATTACATTGTTTAGACTTGTTTCAGCTTTTATTCATTCCATTATTTGTTTTTTTTGTATTAACAAAACATTATATATTTATTTATTTCAGAAGTCCATCTCATGCGTTTTATGTTTTTATTAGATTTGTGAAGATCTGAATTAGATAATGAAGATGTGATCAAATTGGAAGAACAAGGTGATTTCACATGATTATGACAACAGTCATCAAATACTTTGTTGCTTGAAGAATAGAGAGAATGAGAAGGAATGTCAGAACCCTTCGAGGTACTTCGTGTATTAAAAGAATGTATAGTTTTCAAACTAATATTCCTACCTTCAAGTAAGGTGTTTATGTTCTCATCAAGTTTATGATCAACGGGCCCAGAAATAATTTATTTGCAACGTTACCTGAATATATATATATATATATATATATATATATATATATATATATATATATATATATATATATATATATATATATATATATAGGTTTTACCCCGACGAGTTGCCTTTATATCTCTTTATGCAATGAAACTGATTTCATGAAAAATATAAATCCACCACCCGGTAATTAATACCATTGCCAGGCAATGATTATAACCAAAACATATCCTGGAGTAATTATATATTAGGATAACGTTAAATGTTATGAGAATATATCAATCTACCAGAATATATACATACTATAGCATCATCAGACAATGATATCAATGTACCAACGAGTAGTGTCAGAGGCTTTCTTCCGGAAAAATCCAGTGTACGGACCTTAGTCAAGTTACACTGAATGTTACTCATTAATAGTTTCCTTTGTGTGAAGTGGTGAACGATCGAATAGAATACTGCTCTGAATATAAATATGACAAAATTGTCAGTTAATTATATTACATTTATATAAACAAATAAATAAAATATGAAATGAGATTCTGAGCAGTATAAACTAAAGAGAAAACCTATGACTCTACCTCATTATTATTTTCGCAAAGAAACCTACGAAGAATATTACAAGATTTGATGACTGTTATCTTTTGTAACTGTTCAAACAAATTTTTCTTCAGACCCAAAATCTCAATACTTTTGTGAAGATTTCTAGGATTAACGCCTGTTGTAGAAATAATAATTGGTAGAATAAATATTTTCTTCATTTTCCACATTTTTTAATCTCGTCGCCAAGCATCATATATTTAGAAATTTTTTCATTGTATTTATTTTGTATATTATGTGTGTCGGGTATAGCAATATCAATTATATATGTTATTTGATTCTGTTTGTCATTAAGAACGATATCTGGTCTATTGTGTTTTACAGCTCTGTTGCACAGAATTGTTTTATCAAAATAAAGTTTATATTTGTCATTTTCACAAATAATCTCAGGTTCATATTTTTGAAATTTTTTTCTTTCGGGAATTAGGTCATGTTTAATTCCTAGATTGAAGTGAATAATATTAGCGACGGCATTATGTCTTTCTAAATAATCTGTTGAAGCAAGGACTGAGCAAGATGATAATATATGAAAAACTGTTTCTGAAGAACAGAAACATCTACGGCAAGAATCATCTATATTTTGTTTGATGATATGTTTCTATAATTCCTTGTGAAAACAACCTGGTCCTGGATCGCAATTGCCAAGCCTTCTGTTTCAGCAAACAATTCTCCAGATATATATATATATATATATATATATATATATATATATATATATATATATATATATATATATATATATATATATATATATATATATATATATCCTGAAACGTGAATGCCTTGAACTCATTTCAAAGCTTGCGTGAAATAATTTACACTCTCAAGACACCCACTACATAAGGACACAGATCCGATTCCGTTCTGTTTTTCTACAGTTTGTCGAATTCGGAAATTCCACAATCTTTCGAAAAATTAAGCCGGGGGAGTGGTTATGGTTTATTGAGCATTTCCGGTGATGGGAATTAATTAAGTATAAAATAGGAAGGTATGTAGATTAAGATTAAATATGCTCTCCTAATGAGACATAAACATAATTTTGGTGAAGTGGTCTCGATCTATCTTAATGTAATTCAACGAAAAAATTCTAGTCCTCAACATAAAATGTGCTTCACCATTTCTCTAATCCTATTTGTGAATGAGGATTATTATATTTCATGCATGGTTTCAAATGAAAAGAATTGATAAATAATTGAATAGGTTTAAGTTAAATTCTTATGTCTTCAGTATCGACTTTATATAAGCGGTTATGATTTTGTCTGCAGATCCGTTGTAATTCTTTAGAAATCTTAATACGTTCCACAAAAATATTTATATTTCAACTTATTGCATATGGAGAAATTTTGATTATAGCATTGATAGAGTTTATAACAAAACAGGTTCTTACTAGAGCAGAATATACAATACATTCTTCAAACATTGTCTTTTTCTTTCGGTCAGTAATGTATGTGAAATAAAAAAAAAGGTTAACATAGTTAACTTTATTTTCTAGATACTTTTGTTGGAGAAATACCATTACTAAAGCTCCATTGTTTCATAGTTCGTTAAGCGTCTGTCGATGTGGAATGGACTTTGCCCGAGACGAAAACGAATGATTTCCCATACTTCATCATTTGTTTCGTTCAGAATTACAGTGTCCGCATCCAATGGTCTCCACAGCCGGATATGTCTCCTTTCGATTATTAATGAGGCCCATCCATGCATGGAAGTTGTCGCCTGCCCGGATAATGACAAGTGACAGACGCGTTGTGAAGGACCATCGAGATGCGAAAAATTGAAAAATAATCAGAGATGATTTTGTTCTTTTTCTGGTTTTTAATTGACGATAACGTCGTTAAAAATCAATTTGTCAACTGTGGCAAGCGCTTTTAGATTCATTTCGCTCAGAGCGCTCTCGAACTTTCCACTTGTTTGTTCGCTAATCTATTTTCATTCAACTCAATAACACCGATTCAGGTTCCTGAAGTTTATCTCTACTTACTTTACAGCGAAGAAATTCAGAAAATATTTTTATTTTGCATCAAGAATTTGGAGAATCATTTCAAGGTGACAATTTTCCCATTCATATAAAATATTCTGTGGAATCTTTTATATTTCGAGTTCGAGCTGAAGTTGTTTCTCGAGCTGAAGCCAAGAACTTCTGGGGAAAATTAATTCATATTGTCATAAACGGGGTGCAATTTGTTGATTCATTTTAGTTTCGTAGATTATTCCTTGGAATTAATCTGTAAAATGTGATATGTCACAGTTGAAGGAAAATCATAAGATTACGTTTTAAAACCTGACTGAAAATGTCAAACAGCAACTTTATCTTGTAATCCAGTAAAATTTATTTTTTCTACTTCTTAGCATAAAAAACATACATACATAAAAGTACTATTCGGAATTGACGGTCGACGATTTGAGCGCATTGAACAATGGCACATACCATCGTATAGTCGACTGTCCAGTGTCTGTTTAGTTTTATGCTTATGGACTCTTCATGAATTGGCTTGTAAATCCCATCACATAAACTATGCTTTTTATGGAACTTCCTACTTGCGAAACTATGTCTTCAGGTTGAATCAGTAGGGCATTCTTGGTGGATCATTCTCTGCTAGAAATGACTGTCTAGAAAGAACGCGTGAAGTTGAATTCTAATACCAATAACTAGAAAGCAAAAGCACGCAATTATTCAATTAATAGAGCTAACATTGAAATAACGCCTCTGAAGATAATTCCGCAACTCTTCCTGTCCCAGTGTGTATGACCATATTCTGGCTTACCCTGCAAAGAATCTGCTCAATGCTAACAAGTCAGGCAAGTTATTAAGAGCGCCGGTTCGGGTACAAAAATGACATGAAGACACTTAGATCACTGCATACAAACTAGTCCATTTTTGCAGTAGTTTGGTTGAGCTTGGTACACCTGTTAAGAACCTGTATATATTTTTTAGAATTTTGGAACTGAGTACAGGTCAAATTAAATTTGGTGATAATTAACCTACCCTACAAGACACTAAATTCGATTGGATCATTACAGGAAATTCAAGAATTGGGCCCACAAAGAACAAAATAAAATTCATAAATAATGCCTGCACTCATCAAGTATGCGATACTCTGAATCAAAATTTTGGAAGTTAGATTATATTAGTAATTGAAATACTTTATACACAGAACATGATGTTCTGTGTATGATGAAAATGATGGACGAAAATTCTAAATTTATGAAGGAATGTGAAAATTTGGGTCATATGAGTAAAATAAATGGACGTGAAGCATCTACTACGTATTATTTACCACACCACGGTGTTCTCAAAGAGTCCAGTCTTACTACCAAATTGTGCATAGTTTACGATAGCTCCGCTAAATCAAAAAATAATTTATCATTTAACGATGTGCAATTAGTTGGACCACCTATAAAGGGTGAAATATTATCAATTTTACTGCGGTTTAGACAACATAAATTTGTTCTTACTGCAGACATAGAAAAAATGTTCAGGCAAATATTAACTGACGAATCACATAGAAAATAACAACGCATCCTCTGGCGTCCGAACGCAAGCCAATCTTTAGCTACTTATGAATCGAATACAGTAACACAAGGTACGGCTTCAGCATTCTTGGCTAGTAGATTTATTAAGCAGTTAGCCATCGGAAACGAATTCAATAATCCGCAAATATATAGAATTATTGCTTAAGATTTCTATGTTGATGACCTTATTACAAGGCATCAAATGAATGCGAGCTGTATATTATTGTTGAATCAATTATTACTATTTTTAATGCTAGCGGTTTTCATCTTTGCAAATGGATCATATTCCAGTAGATATTTAACAAAATTGGTTTCAGTTTAAAGATAATTTACAATCACTAACTAATATCAGTATTCCTAGATTTCTATTACATAGCTCTCATAATTTTACTATAGAACTCCATGGATTTTCGGATGCCTCGAGTCTGCATATGAAGCATGCATATACTTACGATCAGTAGACGAATATCAGAACATAAATTCTTATTTATTGTATACTAAATTCAAGGTTGCACTTCTTAAAAGGATTACCATTCCAAGTTTAGAACTGTGTGGTGAAGATCTTTTAGTTCATTTGTACACATTGTTAACACAGATTGAAGCAATTTTGAATTATCGTCCTCTCTTACCTTTATCGTCCTCTCCCGATGATCTTAATCCTTAAATACCTGCTCACCTACTAATAGGTAGATCGTTAACGTCCTCGCCATATATGCACCTGAAGGAAGTTTCTGAGAACCGGTTGTCAGAATTCCAAAGGATTCAGAAGCTCATTCAACATTTTCGGGAACATTGGAATAAGGAATATATTTCTGAACCTCAACTACGAACCGAATGGCAGATTTCATCAAGCAATATCGAATTCGCGAACATGTTAATTATAAAGCAAGACAACTTGGCCCCACTACATTGGCAGCTAGGCAGAAACGTGAAAATTCAAAAGGGAAATGATGAAGCAGTACGTATAGTGTCAGTAAGGTTCGCCAATGGCAATATTTAAAAACGATGAGTAAACGAAGTTTGTGTGTTACCTAATTAAAATAAAAGTATCAGTAGTTGTCTGTTGAATACCTACGGTATTTCAAAGACGGCAGTATGTTAAGAACCTGTATATATTTTTAGAATTTAGGAACCAATCTATTTGCACATTTTAGCATAAGCTCGACAAAGATGGGATGCACAGATGATAATCTCAAAATTTATAATTTATTTCAAAAACCAGGAAATTTATCCTTCAATTGAATAAACCGTCCCTTTGCCAGCTTTGTACAATCAGCCGGATGAGATATTATTACTGGGTTTGCCCAGGTTTCTAGTTTTAGATTCAACCACTTGTCGGTGAAATTTCCGAAAATGTATGATTCATCATCCTTCATCAATGAAATCTGTGCATCAAAATTCCTAAATGTTAAGACTATCTTCAGTTAGTTTCAGGGTACATATTACATAGTGAGTTGTAGAGAGAATACAAGACAAGTCTGTTATTGTGACACGTAAAAATAAGTCTGTTATTATAAGACTTATAAAATCAAAATCAAAATAAAATAAGTCAGTACAACAGTGCTTCAACTTAATTTACACCAAAATCAACATAACTCAAATAAATCAAGTGTATCAAGCATAAAAGAACCTTCGATCAATAACTTCAAGAGGAAATCAACTGTTAAGTATTGATACTCCTGCGAACCTCAACAGCACCTTACCACTATACTATATTCTCGATAGGCCAAGCAATAGCTGAATTTCCTTGGTGTCAGCCCTAATGATTTCCATACTACTCTCCTGCATACAGCAATGGAAGGTTTCTGTCTTTAATTAATAAGATTCAGGATGAGACACTCGGTTCGCCGTAGTTGCTTTCTTAGCAGAATTCAACGTCTCTGCGCCAGTACTAAAATGCCTGATACAGATTCAAGCTTCAGCATTTTGCTCTGTGACACAGAGTTCAAAGGAGTGAAGCCTTTTGACCTTGCTCTTTTATCAGCTTACGCCTCACGCTAATTTACAAACATTTTCAAGAAGAAGACTAGTTTTGTAAATTTTGAATTATATTTACTTTTTAAATTATGTGTATCGCGTATCGTACAGTCGATTATGAATGTTATTTTGTTCAGTTCTTCAATAAGTATGAAGTATATCCGACATTTTCATTCTTCAATGTTAGTTACAATGAATTTGACCTTAAAATTAAGCTCGTACCATCATTCCATTCATATATTCTATTTTCACGCGTGCATGTTGCTTTCCCGTACCTACCACCTTCATATGTTTATAAATTCCATTCAAATGCAATAGTATAGCGTACTATAGGTTCAATATTGAAATTATTAATGATAGTCCTATTTGTTGAGATATAAGTTCAGGTCATGTTATCCGCTGTAGTTTGGCATGGTGCATAAAATTCACCATAACTCTGGCTAATTCGCACATACATATATAATATTCAGTCTATGTCTATCTGGTATAGCTTAGTTAAAACAAAAATGGAATTTTCACCATGTTTTTACTACCGACAAATGAACTGATAGATTACTATTACCGCGAATGATGAACTCCCGTTCATCATCGTATAAGTTATGAATCACAGTAGCAGTGATATTTTTAATTATTTCATTAGTTAGTAGTAAAAACATTCTGAAAATGTCATTTGTGAGATAATTACGCTTAACTACCAGATATATCGGCTAACATACCTTTAAACACATGATAAAAGACTTTTCCAACTAGAATTAACACCATACTTACCTTCAAATAAACACCCAAATATGAATTCCATTAAAAGTGTAGATATAAAAATGAATAATAAGTTTCTATATCAATCTTTAGTTTGTGTATCAAATTATTATTCAATATTCATTTAATTAGATCTAATACGAAGCAACTAAGAAATGAATATATGTGTTCGGGACGTGTTTCTCGAGAGTGCTTATTACTCTTTTAAGAAGTTCGTTTCTGTACTTTGTTATGTAGGTCCTTCTAGCAGTTCCTTATATTCTTTTCACCTCAGTAGCGCTCGCCTTTTGCAATTCGAAAGCGTGCCTTCGAATAATATTTGAGATGTTGTTTCCTTCTCCTTCAGAAAGTCAGCATATATGATCTTCCTGTTATCCACCTGTAGTATGACATTTGTCACATTTTTCGAACGACTGTCAATATTTTTTCGAAAATTTTTCCTTAAATTTAACAAGTTCCACGAAGAATTAATATATGGGCGATGTCAACCCAAATTTTTGGGTCCATAATGATTCTAAACATCTATAGATCATAATCGGCATCACTTGGAAGACTGAACCTTGCCATCGGGGCTATCTCGGTCAAACAGATAGGGAATTTGAGGAAATTTCGCAGATTATGTATTATATATTTTCTCCCTAGTCCTTTTCATGATCTTGCTTGTTATGTTGAATCTTTTCTTAGATTTTACATAACAAGAATTATGAGTATGTTTGTTGAAATATTTTTCTGCTGGTTTCCTTTTTCCATTGTAATAGATTCCTGTCCCAAACCCCTTCCTTTCACCACGATTTTCGTTTGGAAATCATGGAATGCAAGAGAGAATGAAGCGGCTAAGCAGAAAAATTTTTGGTACTCTTTATGTACACACGACACTAACACAACATAAACAGACAAGCTATTGCTAGTGCAATAGCGAAAGGGAAACGATTTTTTTTTCTCCGGTTTTTTCACTCGTTTATTGACACATATACAAGATAGTATGGTTCCCCTGTTACATTTCCTGAGCTCACACTTGTGTTTTCTGACTTTATATATATATATATATATATATATATATATATATATATATATATATATATATATATATATATATATATATATATATATATATATATATATATATATATATATATATATATATATATATATATATATATATATATATATATATATATATATATATATATATATATATATATATATAAAAATATATAAAAGTATATATATATATAAAATTCTAACTGCATGTATTACCCAAAAAATTTATGCACATTTCTATTATAATATTCTTTCCGAACATCAAAAAGGATGTAGAAAAAACACCTTGGTACTAAAGAGCAACTTGTAATTGATTCTGTTGCTTTGAATCAAGCTCAAACTAAGAAGAGAAATATTCATACAGCCTTCATTGATTACCAAAAAGGCTTTGACAGTTCTCCCCATTCATGGCTTCAAGAAATTTTGAAATTTATAAAATTGATAAGACACTTCGTCATTTTTTGAATTCGTAATGAAAAATTGGAGAACCAATCTTCATTTAAATATTTCAAAACAATCGTTAAAATCCGAAGAATTCCAATCAAACTCAATCCATTATCTCATGAATTGAATGCTACTAGTTTCGGCTTCAAAATAAAGAGTTTATTAACTGAATTCAAATTAAGTCACTTAATTTATTTAGATGATATTAAATTATATGCCGAACCAGATCTCATTTAAAAAGTCTACTTGAGATTATTTCAACTATTCCAATGATATTCATATGAAATTTGGGCTTCAAAATGTAAAAATCTTTCTATTGAAAAAGGAAAGATCACCTCTGATTATATAAAGATTTCCAATATCGAATCAGAGCCAATGCATCAAGGAGATACATATAAATATCTTTGGATTTTGTCAAGAGAAGACAATTAACCATAGCAGCAGAAAGAAATTATTAGAAGTTCATATTACAAAAGACTAAGAATTATCATCAAGGTTATTTAACTAGTAAAAACCTTTTCAGAGCTATCAACTCCTATGCTGTTCTATTCTTACATCTTCTTTGGAATTATTAAATGGTCTAAAACTGATCTAAATGAATTACAATGTCAACGAGGAAAATGCTCTGTAAATATCATAAGCACCACCCAAAGTCAGCTATTCAGAGAGTTACACTACCTAGACATCTTGGAGGTCGTGATTATCGATTTGAATAATCTTCATAAACAAATTTTTCATCTACGTTCCCATTTTCATGATAAACAGAGAACGTCTAAATTACATGATATTGTTGTTGCTTCAGATTATAATCTTACACCTCTGAACTTGACAATGCAAAAGGTAGATTTCGATATATTTGATGATAATTCTAAATAGAAAGTTGGATAGAAGGAATTACATAAAAGCACCTAAAGAATTGAAAAATGATTATATTGATGAAATTGCATCGAATAAATGGTTATATCTGGAGAATTGTTTGCTGAAACAGAAGGCTTGGCAATTGCGATCCAGGACCAGGTTGTTTTCACAAGGAATTATAGAAAACATATCATCAAACAAAATATAGACGATTCTTGCATGTTTTCTGTTCTTCATTTTCATATATATCTATAACAGATTATTTAGAAAGATATATATATATATATATATATATATATATATATATATATATATATATATATATATATATATATATATATATATATATATATATATATATATATATATATATATATATATATATATATATATACAAATATATATATAAAAATATCTAAATATATGATGCTTATACGAGATTAAAAATGTGGAAAATGAAGAAATATTTATTCTACCGATTATATTTCTATAACAGGCGTTATTCCTAGAAATCTTCACAAAAGTATTGAGATTTTGGGTCTGAAGAAAATTTGTTTGAACAGTTACAAAAAGATAACAGTCATCAAATCTTGTAATATTCTTCGTAGGTTTCTTTCCGAAAATAATAATGAGTTATGTTGATTTTGTTTATACTGTGTAAATTAAGTTGAAGCACTGTTGTACTGACTTATTTTATTTTGATTTTGATTTTATAAACAAGATATTATGGTTCTTCTGTTACATTTCCTGAGCTCACACTTGTGTTTTTTCTGACTTATATATATATATATATATATATATATATATATATATATATATATATATATATATATATATATATATATATATATATATATATATATATATATATATATATATATATATAGTAGCAGAATCCAAATTGTAAATAATATGCAGAACATTCTATTCCTATTCCATTTATTACGCGCAACAGTTTCTAACTAGTAACTAGATAACCATAAATATATTCAGCCTTTCATGACCAAAATCGAAAGAAAAAAGTTATTGTTATAAGCTACCTTCAGAAAACAGATACCAACTGTCAGGTACTCAATCAAGAATAGAATGTATAACTCTAAACAATTCAATCTTCATTGTTTTTCTTTTACTCAAATAATTTAAGCTGCTCCCACCGCTGAACCACAAAACATTTGCTGATTTACATAAGCGACTTTTTCAACTACTTATTGAGATCAGCATCTACATACAACAAGCTATCTTTTTCTCATCAAAATTATGGTACAGAATAGAAATATAGTATGGGATGATTATTATTGAAGACCAATCTTTTATTCAATCGTTCGCAATATAGATAATGTCAGCTGTAAAGTTAACAGTAAAAACTACATCGATTATATAAATTATTCTAAGATTCTCGAGTGGAATAGAAAAGTTCCATATCGAGATATTCCCATCCTTTTACCTTATAAGATATCCATATTTCCCACGAGTTCTACTTTTCTGATTAACACAATATAAACAAATGAGTTATATCGTCGAAGCTGAAGGGGAAATCCAATAAAGTAGGTACACATGGGGTTGAACAGGGTTGACAATAGGGATCAAGATTAATAAACGAAGAAAAGTCGAACGAATCAGTTTGAAAGTTAGCAAATTCTGATTTCGAAACTAGAAAGTCAAACAAGCAAACTTTCTCATACTTGGGAACAGTAGATTTCCGCAGAGTTGTACTCTTCAAATTCAGTTTTCGTAACTGATTTTGAAATAATTGAATGTAAGGATAGAGTAGACAATAAATAAATATATACTGTTATTACCTTTACTTTAGGTTAACATCGAAAATCATGGGATCGTTTTTGATTCAATTTCAAACAGGAATTCCATGATGAAAATCTAAAACGATTACATGAATCATGAAATTAGTTATAAAAATTTATTTCGATTGCAACATCACTTTGCCATTTTGTTATCAATTATATTTTGTTAATAATCGAAATAACGGTTTGCATATTACCAAGAATCTATCTTGCTCATAGCAAATATATAAATATTATGATTACCTATATAAGGTTGTTATAGACGGCTATTGAATTCTTCTGCTTTTGTGTTTTTGTAAAATAATTGTACAGCATGTTCAATTCAATTATAATACTGTTCGCTATATGAACAGATCTTCCTCATCAAAGTAGGAAAATATTTTGTGTTGACAAGAAGTTTATTATTGAAACAAATATTTTCTTGGCACTCTTCAAATTTCAAATTGTTCATTGCATCTATCTTCCGCAAAATGGTTTCATAGCAAAATTTCTGATATTGTCTCGATATAACTATTTTTAAATTTTAGCGGTAATGCTTAATTATTTTCTGGACAGTGCAATCGCTGTAGTATATCGTATTTCTTTCAAATAGCATACAGAAATTCGTCTCAACGTATATATTCACAACAGTGCCAAAGTAACATCACTTTTTCGAAGATGAAGTGTTGAGAAATCAAAAACAAATAGAAACGCGTCTAACGGTGACTTTCTATCTGTCACAGAACCAGTTAAATAAGAAATATCAAAAATATTTTCATTAGCTGTTTCGGTTAGGAAACTGGGTTAGACATTTCCATTGTTATATATTCTAGGAAACAATTTTTGAGTTCTACGTTCTCTGATCCAGTAAGGTGAAGTTACCAATTCATTAATGCTCTCTAAACGTCCTCGAAGATTCTGAAAATTAAAGCCCTTTAGTTACTGCTTTTTTTTGTCTGCTTGACTGAATATATCTGCCTTCAAGGAGACAGATCTATTAGTTATAGATTAGTTATTCATTCAATTTCCATAACAACATACAAAATTCCATTAAAGCGATGATTAATTTTCCTTTTCATCAATATCGTGGTTTGCTTCAAAAACACCTTCATTGAAAAGTAAAGGTTTCGTACATATGAAATTACACTCAATTTGATGAAGAAAATATCATATATTCAGCGATAATTCGTTGTATTAACTAGTACTGTTTCTATAAATTCGCTATTGAAACCAATCGACTTGGACTTATAAGGAAGGCTTTTCTCACCCTAGTGATAGTTTCTATAAAGCGAATTATACTATAGTATATAATTTATTTAACTCAATATTGCAGAACAAATCTATTGTACGAGTACGGTCTCAAAAGTATCCGACCTACCATCATATATCCGCGCTAGAACGTCGAAATGTCCTCTGCGGAAATTGGATGCACACAGTCTTCATGAATTTCCAAAAGGTACCTGTAACAGGTGGAACGCTTTCATTAGTGGAAGGTGTGCGATTGTTTACAGAGCCATTTTTGCCTTCATCGTATTCTCTTCTAGAGAAGATTATATGTTGAATTTTTCTCTGAACTCGAATAGTATATTACGGAAACTATAGAAAAGGTTTACATTTATTTTTCTAGAGAACAATGAACCTTCTCAGATACCCTTATTTTCATTCGAATTTGCATGCTTAAAGTCGATGCTTTGGTAGCTACCCTACATAGTACTTCAATTTTTGCATTTTCTCCATCAACTACATCATAGTTTCATTTCGTTTGGACTTTGAATATACCATGACCTATGAGGTTTTCCTCAATTCATCCTCTTTAATGAGGTTGTTGCCATTCAGGAAAACCATCTAAATAAGCAACTTCCACCCACCTAGTTCGATTCTGCGTGAGAAGTGGCTTTTGAATGTCTCAATTATTTTCATGTATTTGAAAGCAATCAAGATATTGGCAGTTGACTGGTTTCCAGCATTTTTAAAATTTCCAAATAACTCCAAAACGAAAGAAGTAACCTTGAATCTGTTCGCAGCCCTGAATTCCTCATGCAACAGAACACTGAGAATGAGTGGTCAGTTTTCTTTATTCCCAATATTTCATATTGCTGATTACTTTCTACTTTGAGGAAGGTTGATAATATATGAAGTTTACTCAAAGTGAGTATTACTGGTGAGGAATCGCAAGGCCTATGTTTCAAATCAAACATGAATTTCTCAGTGACAACTTTCATGTAAACCACGACAAAAAAGATAGTCTGAATCAGAGCAATGTCATGTCAATGATATCTGTTTGATTATGATGATTTCTTGCACCATAAGTTTGCTCCTGTAGCTCAGAAAATTGAAAAAAGGCAACAAATGCGACATTCAATAAATTATTTAAATAATGTTTAGAAAATAATCAACACTAGATGAAAAAATATGTATAGAATCTCCGGAAATAGGAAAGAGCGCATTAATTATCTATTATCTTATACAATGATGATAATTCATAATAATTATCGATAAGCAATTGTGCCTGTCTATTTATCCGAAAGAAGTAGTTAGGTTAATGGATTATTTTTCTCATAATACAAATTGAAAAAATGTTTTTTTCATCCTCATTTATGAAGAATCATTACATTATATTATGAAAATTTTGTCATCTATATTCTTCCGCAAATAGTTCATAAGTTGTAAATTGCAACTTTTCCCGATTATTGCGGTAATTAAATTACTGGAGAATTATTATTTCACTATATAATATATTATAATTCTCTCAATTAAATATCAAAAACTTTTTCAATATTGTTAATATCGTCAATACGTTATGTCAAAAATGATTCTATTCACTTAAATAAGAAGCCCAATTTTCCAGGCCCAAATACGGTCCTCACAGTGGGGGCGCCGAAGCAATATGTGTTCGTTCACTCGCTGATATAAATTCTCTAACACGCTAAAACTCCCGTACCACCGTCGGTTTTCGTGATAACGCATGATAAATGGCTAATTTAATTGGTCGTCTATTCCTTTTGGCCTGCTGGTTTCATTAGTTTTCATTGGTTCACTAGAATTTCGGTATGTAATAGCAGCGCGACACTGAATATTGTTTGTGTTTTGTTGTCATACCATGAGGAATTTTGGGGATTTGTAATATGCCCGATTTACCTAGGACTTTGCTGGCACATAATTGATAAATTGCATGTTGTAACCACTGCCATCCCTTGTTACGTAAATGGGGGAGTCGGGGACTAAGATTCAATTTCCACGATTAATTCTGTGTCTCAATTAATCCAGTGCCTTGTCAACCTTTGCTCACTATAAACCCTACTGGTGGAGTTTTGGGAACCTTGATTTGTTTACCACTCTAGTCTACCTCACCGTTCTGACTACCATTTATAAATCTAATAATTTAATCAGTTAAACAGTTACTTCAAGCACAATGTTAAACTTTTTATACAATTTCAAAGAAAAAATAGAAACGACATCTGTATGAAAAATTACAACCGCATATTTATGAACCTCACTCACAATTTCTAGGCCGTTTCAGAACAAAATATAATAATAATATAGGTCACGTCTAGTTAAGAAATGGAGTCTCATTCTGTGATCTTCCAAAGTGCATCGAGAATGGTGTAGCATTTTTGAATCTTTTTGCAATGAATTATACAGTGTAAAAAAGTACAACTGTTGATTTCAATCTGAATATGATGTTCATCCGAAAGATTTGTGTTTTCGGAGGATGGAAAAGTAGTCGTTTTATTTCTCTCAATATTCCCATAGATTATCGTCTAAGCCCTTATCCTTCGAAAACTGAGACTTTTTGTTTTCGTGTGAGTAGTTATATTGATTGACATTTTCTATACTGATTCTTCAGTAAATAATAAATTTTATATGAATTATCTTGACAGCATACTGATCTTCAGTGACTTTCAATTTTAATTAATGATACTGATTCATTTTCAACTGAATGGAACGAAAATATGTTATGTTTTTCAATACTTTCATTCCTTCAAAACTGGACCGTTTTCGTACTTCAAGTCCTTTTCAAGTGACTAATTTTCAGATTTGAAAATACTTTAACAAATATTATTTATCTTACTTAATGTTGAGTGAGGGAGAGGTATTGATGTCTAGCTGGCTAACCATATGAACTTCGTGAGGTCTGGGTGGTCATGCATAAACAAAAAGTTTTCACCCAAGTCTGCTAAAAATATTATAACAAGTTCTTCTCAAATGTCTGTTAGTACCTCTGAGTATTCAGGGTTCGATTATTTAGATGACCCAATGAGTGCATGCATTTCAAGAAATTCCTCTCCTAAACCAAAAGCGTTATTAGGTAAATTTAAAATTTGCTCTGGGCAATTCTCTCATTTCAACGTTTATACATTAGAGAACGTCGATCACAATGAAAAAATATCTCGACTCATTTCTGAACAAAACTTCCTCCCAGTCAGCTTCAACTTAGAGCTGGGCCTCGAGTTGTCCAAACTGCATTTGAAGGTGCCTAGCACTAACGAACCGTTCTCTCAACGAGGAAACCCTTGAACGGACATAAATTGCCGTTGTTGCTCGAAGTGGTTCTTGTCCAAGTTTCCTTTCATGATAACCAGTCTCTCTCTACCTGCGGATCATTCTCGAAATAAGTGAATGTGATACACCACGCATTTAGCCCGTTATTGAATAAGTCTAACCTAAGTCATTTTGCCGATGTCGAGTTTCAAGATTTGCGTTTACTATTACCAAAAATTAAAATTTTCAGGAAGAACAATCGATACTCGCAAAAATTGATCAACAACTGCTCCCATCAATATTTGGTGGTTTCATGCAAAATCTCAGTTCATTTCTTTCATTTTATTCCTCATGAGAGGCAAAGAAGAAACATCGACTTTTGTTGGCATATGTCTAGATATATCCCAAAAATGTGTTGCCTATCACAAAATAAATTTGGAATATTGAGGTTGTGCGTTAACTTTTGGCGTAGTATATTTCGTTTAGTTTACTTCCAATTCTCGTGTTCGTTGTCTTCGAATTACTCTGGCTTTCTCTTCACCTGAGTCTGTAGTTATGTCTATTCAAGTAGTACTCCTGTGAATATAATTGAATTGAGCTATAAGGATTATAAGTGATACTATAAGCTCATCCCAAATTATCTTGTTACAATAGTTGGGAAGGTATCACTTTCATCCGCAGCTTCTTCCAATATTTCACAAAATTCGACGTTCACCTGTTTTGAGATTGAAACCTATGAAGCCGATTTAATTTAGTGATCTGGAAAAGTGAATGCAATGAAGTTGTTGTTATCGATCAGTTTTTCGTACAACATTCTACTCTGAAGGTTACTGGTTTTCATCTCAGGGCTCTAAATCCTTTGAGAACAGCTCATGGGCATTGTTGTAGTATGGTTCTCGATCTAGATTCTAAATTGCTAGTGGACGTGGCTAAGGAAGTCATTTAGTGTTGGACTATCCCATGTCTTTATATATAGGAGTTCTCTCACAATACATATATATTGTGGTAACAGATTGCTTTTTTGTTTGGGTTCAAATCTATTAGGTATTACTGAAACCTTTTTTTGTGTTGTATATCTTTATCTTATATAATGCAATAATTCCGATTCCAGTTTTCCTGTTGTACTACTTCATATCAAGAATTATGTCTGAATCACTCGCTTCTTCTCATTTTCTTCACCTTTCAATTCGAGAATGGGAAGCTTAACGTAATTTGAATGTTTATCCATCATACATACTGTGTGCTATTGACTAACATCAGTTTTTACACTGATTGATAGAGTCTTTCCATTTTTGTATCTTTCTCCTTAATTTGAATAAACGAAAAGACAAATAGCCCTATCGATAATCTGGGAATCTCCGCATAACTTTCCTCGAAAATTTTGTGAGAATTGAAAACATTCACAATGGATTGTTCTCAATATTCTTCTTTATATTTTATTGAAGCAATAAAACACTTCCAGTACGGACAAAAATCCATGAGATGTAATAAAATTCAAAGGGCTTCAGCATTCACGTTTTAACAAAGGGACTACGCTATTGAGTTTCTTGTTCATTTATTATGGAATAAACAAAAATAACGAAGTTGATATATAATAGAAAAGAAAGTGAATTTCTATGAAATCTACTATTCAAAATGGCTGGTTATCCATGAATGTTTTGCAACAAAAGCAAAATGAACGAATGAAAAATAAATCTGCTTGAAGCGAATTGTTAAAGCGAGGATAGTAGATTTTACTTGAATTAAATGAAACACTAAAGCACTGATTTCTTATATGCATATAACTCCGTCTAGCTAAAATATCTTACCTTCAGTTCCTATCATAAATTGAAATAATTTACAATGTAGATGAATAGCCAACCGGAGGACATATACTTCCTGAACTGGAAAAGTGGATTCAATTGAACAGAAGACTATGAGCTCATATAAAAAACTCTTAGTCAACGGAATTCCTTTTCTTGATTGATCTCAAAGTAGATTATCCGACAAAACTACTAGTACATAATGATCATCTTCAGCTGCCTCATTTTCTGGTTCCTCGCTAAATGCTTTTTCGGATTCGAAGAATTTTACGGAATTAGGATCAAGACCCATAAGTGACTTCGTTATCTAAGGTTAGCAACAATCATTTCCAAACTTATAACTACTCATACCAAATAATTACAGTTACTTACTGAATAAAGTTTCCCCTAACTGTTGGCTCATACGTGGGATGTCTTTTTAGTTTTTCAGGGTGGGACATTGAGGCCACTTTTATTTAACTGTCAATACTAAGAGTGAAGCTCCATAATTTGTTAATACTAATCCAGAATATCAGTTCAATGCCTACGGTGTTTTAGCCAAAACAGACTGTTAAAGTTGACAAGTAAGTAGAAAAATGGAATAAAACCGTGTTTATTTTCAATCTTTAATTTCCTTCAATTTGCAATAACAATTATCTCAACAAGAATATATTGGCGATTTGGTTTTTATTTTGCATATTGAAGCACCAGTCACCAATTAACCGGTGGTATAGGAAATTTCAATGAAAGAGGGTCGAATTTAGCGACGACAGGTACACCAAAAACAGTGGTCACTCAAGAAAACGTGGATGATGTGCGTTAGATAAACAAGAACGACCGGCAGGTAACATATCGGCAGACTGAGGGATCATTGCGGATTTCAAAAACCTCAATAAAAACAATTTTGCAGGAAGAATTTCGTTTCGGAATTAGTTTTCCGCTGGAAGTCGTATCAGTTGACCGGACGATAGAAAGCTGCAAAGATGAATTAGTGTCTAAAAACCTTTGAACTGTTTCAACTCTGGAAAGCATAAAATCATTTATAACATTGTCAGGGATGATTGGTCTTGGATTTACTTGAACGAGCCAGAAAAGAAGCTTCAATTTTCTGTTTCGATGTTCCAAGGGGAAGAGAAAGCGACAAAGTCATCTGTGGCAGAAGTGTCTCTGGAAAGATTGTTGCAATACAAGACGGCTAATACCAAATTCTTTACACGATTGAAGAACAGTTATCTACGATTGTTACACATCCATCTGTTCACCACCAGTCGTTAATAAGCTTCGAGAAACCAACACCGAACGGCGAATCATCCTCCATCAAGACAATGCAAGTTTGTACTCGACCCAGAAAATAATTGAATATTCCAGCAAACTTCGAATGTTTGCATCATTCTGCGTATAATCTTAACCTAAGCCCCAACGATTTTCTTGTTTATTTTCCCAAAATCAGGAACAAACTGCGTGATCAAAGGATTCAGTCTACTGAAGAAGATATTGATGCCTGCCAACAGGTTATTTCGAGTGTAGCAGCAAACGATTGGAATAACTGCTTCCAGAATTGGTTCAAAAAAGTACTGAAGTATATGAATCTTCGTGGATAATACTTCGAAAAGTATTTAGGTCTTTAGCATAAACTAAATCTGAATTAGCGCTGAGCACTTGCCAAAGCAATATTGTGTGATTGATGTAGAAAAGCAGAGAGTTAATGGAAACGGTATAGATGTCGTGCTACTACAGTTGCAAAGGAACAGTTTGTTTAAAAACCGTCCAACTGAAATTTATTATAACATGCAATATATTGCGTAATCAGTTGAATCAAATTCATAACTTAAATAATTTACCGCAATATGATTTTGGAGCAGCCAGTCATAGAAGAGGAAATCGGGCAGCTCGATTTAAATGGACTCCAAATATTGGAAACCTGAAGTCTAGTTCAACTACACTCAGATTCAAGGCGAGTGCGATAGTAGAGACAACCTGGTTCAAAGATTTGAAGGTGTCCAGGAAGTATGTAGCTTCCGCTGAGTTTCTATGATGGTAAATTCTAGCGTATAACAGATTTTTCGTTGAATGAGAAATCTCTAAATATAAGATTTAACGTTCTTGAGATCTTTCCACTCCATATGCCAACATATTCTGCAGATACTTTAATAGATTTCTAGGATCTGCATGGAATTAATGTTTTACGTTGGTCTGCTCAATCTCTTGGCCAGAATCCGAATAGCCATATGCTTGGGAAACAGTTCAGTAAGGCGATATGCCCTACAGTACAGTCAATTTGGCACATTTTCCCCTGGAACCTCACAATGGCATAACTTTGAGCATGCTGAAGAGATGTAGTTGAGTTTTGTAATCGATTCACAGAGATTTCGTTTTTTTTACGTCACATTTCTGAAATAACATTCATTTCAAAACTCAATTTCAAATTTTTCAAACTTTTTGTTGAACGCAAGTCAGGAGTCGGGTATGTTTTGTCGGAAAGAGTGCCCCTTGAGATATTCTTTTCAGAGAAATATATATCGGAAACTTTCTGGTCATGTCATCAATGAACAGCTTAAAATTTATTTCTGTGCATTTTCAGTTAAAAAAATAATAGAACCTAACACCAAATGAGCATCATGACATTTACTCACTGAAGGAACCATCGGTATTGTTTTTCCGAAAAACACGATATGAGCACCAAAGTTTTGAGAGGTTGGGATATTCAGATATCAAGAATCCCCCACCGTTTAGGAATATTCGTAGAAACATGAGTAAGTGGGTGAAATATACTGATATATTTGATATTCTTTTTCAAATTCGTTGGTAAACTGAACTAAAACGATAAAAATTTACAATCTAGCAAAAAACGTTGCCAAAGTTTGGTATCTCTCGAGGACTCGCAATTTCTCAGATTCTTCTTCCGCAGTTGTTTTCATACTATATATTTTCTTTGAGAGGATATACTTTCTCTTCATTTTCGAATCATCTAGTAAGTAAAGTTGCTTTCGAATGAAATTTTATGTTTCTTTTCTAATAATTGCAGAACTCGTAGTTTATTTTGTTTTTCTCCATAGAATTATTCAAAGAGTACCGCGTGGAGGTTGCATGGTTAGATACATGCACACATATACACAAACAGGTGTAAGTCCGGCCGTGCAACCTCCACGCGGTACACTAATGCCAGCGGTTCTGTAATTTTCAAGCTTAATAACTCAAAAAGTACTTAACTAAAATTGATTTCATTCATTATAGTATTTTAAAAGCTCTTGAAGTAGGCTGCATGAATTCGTGATAAAAATGAAAGGTTCTATTTAAAAAGTTGAAAGTGACCTTCACTTGACCTTGACAATGCTGTTCAAGGTCATTGTAATGTCGCTATCTGATGCGTTAACGCTACATTAAACTAGATCATAGTGATTATGAAGAGAAGATCGGAAAACTAGCTCATTCAAGAAAGGATATTCAACATTCTATGGAAGGTTGAATATTGTTCCTTGAATAATAATTTTCTTCGATGTGTCTACACATTGCGAAATTCCGTATATAGTAACTTTTTGTTTTGAGATCTGTATGCCTGGTGGTAAACCACATAGGAATGAGGAGCGTCGGTCCTTCGACGGCCGCTTCTGTCTGATACGTGAGTTTCGCATGGCAGTACCTTATGGAACTAGTGTGACCACTCAACGTTTTCCTGTTTTATCTACTCTTTGTTTTCACCGTTTCGCGGGGCGATGGTGAGGTAGCCTCTGTTTCTGTTTGTTGGAGGGCGCAGTGACATTTACATGCTTGCGTTCTCTCTAACGAAATGAGATGAGTAGATAACGGCATAGCCTGGTGTTAGGAATGAGAATCCAATGCTGACGAGGTCAAACGAGGCTGAAACTGCAGTCCATTGTTCTTATTCGTGACATCTGACCGTGCTGTACCACTGCTCTGTGGCCCCGGTTAACTGTGTTTATGAAGAGTAGATCGGAAAACTAGCTCATTCAAGGAAGGATATTTAACATTCTATGGGAGGTTGAATATTGTTCCTTGAATAATAATTTTCTTCGAAGCATCATTTACTTATGCTGCTTCACTGCTCATGGTCTTATTCAACATCTTGTTTCCACATAGATTTACTATAAATTCTACCCCTGCTCAAACACGTCCAATGATCAAGATTCATGTACTAAAAAGAAATCATTTCATTTCAGTTATGTTGGTGACAATATCATTCATTGAATATTGCGACAAAAATAGCTAACCTCTCCATCAGAAGCCATAGCACAGCCTTAGACAAGTTAAGCTAACGCATACCAAGTACCTATCATTTCGAAGAAACTAACGCCGTTTTCGATCTCCTGTAATATAGTTAAAAGAATGATTTTTCAGTAACCAACACATCATACAAAAGCTATATTCTCTTACATTATTATATCTATTGTACCATTCCGCTCTCTAGCGAAAGTGATTTTGTCTCTGACGCACTCGCCTATCTTCAAAATTTTGAGGTTCTGTCGGAGACATAAATTTCATATTTTGAATTTAGTCAGCGTTCAGCATGCAACCGAAGGAAAAAATTCCGTACTCTCAACATTTTGCGTGGATGCAAGTATTTAAGTGATACATTAGTCGTTGAATCATAGTGAGATACATTCTTATCATTATCGAAACAGCTGTTCTAATATATCTCGAAGGGATATTTGCGGATTTTGTATCACAATTTCGAAAGCATCTATTGAGTACTGTCATCATTGGCTGGCAACTTGGATAATTTAAGGACGCAAATCGAATCTTGTATTATTTTCTTTTTGAACTCCAATATTTTATTTCTCCAACTCTTACCTATACTCTTTGATATCTTACTTAGGTAAATCTCACCGAAAACACTGTCCAAAAAATATCACCACGCAATCCTTCCACCACATGAAATAGTGATTTGTCTCATGAAACCAAGTCGGTTATTCATATTTGTTTCCGTCAAAGCACATCATTCAGAACCTCATCATAAATTATAAGCAAATTAGTTACATACTAATATCTATAGTGACTCCGTCTTTATTTCTTCAATAAATTCAATGACTCGGCAATGGCACAAAAACAAATTATAATAATCTATCAATATATAAACTTTTTCTAAATTATAATGTTTACCCATCAATGAAATTTCACATATTATTACTGTGATACTGTTGACATGTGAATACCGACTCATCATACTTATTCTTGAAATGCAGATATCTAATCTGTTCCTAATACAGTCACCATAAATATTGGTAGATAACTTATTAGATAACAATCTAGGAAGAATCTGTTGAAAAGACAAAGAAACAAAGAAACTAACCTAAATAACCGTCTAGCTTACATATTCACTCTCAGATTGTTTTTTGCGTTGGAAGGATTCCCTTTACGAGACTTAATAGTTTTCACATTTTATGGTTTTAATGGGATTAGTTATTCAAACCAATTGAACCGTTTTTGACTTTCATGCTGCTAAATCTGAGAACCAAATAAAATGTTCAACATATCATGATTGCTTCATGTCATTGAAAGAATTGATCACTTATTGATAGATTTGTTTGTATCATGAAACAGTGGTGTTTCATAAAATTGAATATATCCACTGACCACCTCATGATATTAATTGGACAGATCAATGAATAACCAGCGGTTATTATTGCATCTGATCGCATGGCTAAATCATGATATGGTCAAGCATTATTGATCTTTCGTAGAATAATTACATAATCCTCAGGTACAGGTAAGTATCGTCTTCTATCTGTGATGCATCATGGCAGGGAACAATCATCCTATTTTCGAATCAAACAAAGTACAACTGAGTATCGCATTAAGATCAAACTACTCGATTTATTTGATAATCACTCATAATTCAAGCGTAATATGAAAGAACCAATTCGGAATATACTTACGATATTCCCAGTCCCAGCTGAGTTAAGTTATTCGCAGGATACTAACTGTAGCCTTTCCTGTTGTCGATCTGAATGTCACATATTCAGTCTGCTCACCGCCTCTGACGGATTGGTCCCTAGAGTTCTTGTTGCTTGTCTTCCTTTCAACTTTTGTAAACTTTAAGATATTCCTCAGGACTGAATGTGACTTCTGTGTGATGTCAGGCAAACTTATGTTAATAACATTCTGTGTGTTTACCGAGGTCTTCAAAGTTTGTCGTACAGTTGCATCTAAGGTCGTTTATCATGGTATGGTTTGTAGTCCATGTGTCCATGTATTGCTCATTATATGGAAAATATGATGGTTCTTTGCTGTGATCCTGTTTCCTAGGTGACTGGGTACTATTTTCGGTAGACTGTTTCGTAATTCTATACTAATCACCAAAATTCCTGTAGGTCCTTAATTATTCGTTCTCTAATGGTGTTAATGAGTATGAATAATTTTTATGGTTGAGTTAATGCTTTTGCTTTTTTATCGTAACTGAAGTCTACTAGGACTTGCTATTTTTCTATTGGTACTTTCTATATAGTGCCTTATGGTAACAACAACGTACTAGCGACTAGAATTCACGTGGTTTGTCTAGTTGAAAGAAGTATAACATTTTATCTGATTCAATAGAAACTTTCGAAGTAGTAGTATCCTAAGAATGGAAATAAATTCTTTTGTTTGATTTCAATTCATTTCATCAGCTTCATTGCTGATTTATGCTGAGGATTAAAACCAATTATCACTAGACATCCTCTTTAGTGTCAATGAATATCTTTATTATCTTTATAAGTATATCATCCCGATAACATAACAAAACGTAATATCGTAATATATATATATATATATATATATATATATATATATATATATATATATATATATATATATATATATATATATATATATAATTTTGAGTTAGATACAAAATATTTTAAGTGCACCGTCTTGGATTTGCATCTCTTTGTTCAGAAACATTTCAATTGGGAAATTTTCTCTAAACATATTGTGTCGTTTAGACATGTAATTTGTTTCATTGTTTGTTGGTTTGTAAAACAAATAATGAATATTCATTTTCGAGGCCAAGACCATGCGTTTTATGTTTTTATGACATTTATGAAAATCTGAATTAGATAACGAACATTTGACCAAATTAGAAGAACAAGTTGTTTTTACATAATTTTAATAACTGTCATCAAATCTATTTTTGCTTGAAGACCAGGGAGAACGAGCAGAAATGTGATTTGAGGAGCTTCGTGCATCATATGATTCTGTAATTTTTATTTCAATATTGCTACTTTCAGTAGAGCTGTTTATATTATAATCAAGTACATGATTAACGGGCTCGTTACAAAGCTAGTTTATATAAAGCAGGATTATTTGGGCGTTCCTCTTGTTGGCTTTTTGTCCATTATCTTCGATTTTTTGTCGAAGTATTTGAATTAGTCATCGTTTTGTGAGTCGTTTTCTTACTAACATCGCTTTGAATGGAAATATTTGTCAAAAATCTGTGTAGAATTTTATTGTCTATCCGCTATTCAACGTCAACTTTTTTTGGTCTGTTTTCATGTTTTATTTCATTAATAGGTTTTCACGTAGTTGCCTATACCGGGTGCGCACGCGAGATGGGACATTAAAAGGATAAAAAGAAAGGAATGAGGAATAGAGGAAGTTTTTTCGTTTGCATTGTTATTCGGTCAAAGTACCGAAAATATTGTCAATGCTAGTGGTACTTCCGGTAATATCGGAAATTGACACCATCTTTATTTTTTCATATGGCATAGTGTATTCTTCTATGTTTTTTATTGTAGAAAATTATATTTCCAATAATTTATCCTCATATCATTTCCACCTTAAATCAACCGATAAGAAGATATGAGTTTTTCAATCGGAATTTTGCGATGTTTCGTTGTCGCTCAGAATGCATCATAAAAGTACTGGACATCGTTCAATATCGATTAGTTCTAGCTCGTTTCAAGTACAATCAGACGAATTCAATCCATACAGAGGTTGCACGGTATGCAGGGTGTTTCCAAAGCATGTGGCAAGTCGTAGTACATTCAAAGGTATAAAAATCCGTTTTTTCAAATTAGACTACCTATTTTTGCACACACAGTTCATCTCGTAATATTAATAGAGATCGATCTGTTATTCTCAGATTACATGACCGGAAATCTTTTTAATAAATCATCTCGATCTCCCAATACGATATCCAACTCAAAATCTTAAAGTGATTCTGGTCAGAATTCCGAGAAAAAAAGAGGTAAATCAATTATTATTGAATTGGATTGAATCTGACTTCTCGTTTTTCTTCTTTTCTAGTAGGTATTCTCGATTACATCAGTGATTTGCAGGAAAGTCATCTCCGAATTGTTGTTAATTTCAGGTCTAGACGTTTTGAAATCCACAAATTGTCCTAATACAGAATATGTCAATTATCATTTCACAAGTAAAATCTCTGATGTTTTTCAGCATAATTGAAGGAAAACCTCTGTTCTTTCAATTGGCAATAATTTATAGAGTACCTACATCTAACCATAAAAAAAAATCGGCAAGATTCATTCAGCGAGGTACTTCTGGTAATTCGAAGATGACTTTCCTGACGATTTACTGATGTAATCGAGAATACCTACTAGAGAAGAAGAAAAACGAGAAGTCAGATTCAATCCACTTCAATAGTAATTGATTTCTCACATTTTTCCTCGAAATTCTGATCAGAATTATTTTGATGAAAATTTTGAGATGGGTCTCGTATTGACGAACCGAAATGCAATATTTGAGGGATTTCCGGTCATAAAACCTGCAAATTTCAGGGTCTTCGCGCGAAAAGTCGTAATTTTTTTCTGCATAAAATCGCGAATAACTCGCAAACAATGCATTTTAGGTATAGAAAAACCTATAACAGATCAATGCCTAGTTATATTAGGAGTTGAACAGTGTGAGCAAAATTAGATAATCTAATTTGAAAAAACGGACTTTTGTACCTTTGTATGTCCTACGATTTTCCACATGCTTTGGAAACAGCCTGTATACCTAGAAGCTTCTAATTGCATTGAATTCTACTGAATAGGCTTATTCACTTACGATCAGCTAGAAAGAATCGATTTTGAATGAACTTTAGTATTCTTATGATGCCTTCTAAGAGACAACCAAATTTCGAAAAATTTCGATTGAAAAATTAATATCTTCCCTGTGGTTGATTTCAAGAGGCAATGACATGAGAAAAAAATTCTCAGAATTTAATTTTCTACAATAAAGAAAATATAGAAACATACATTATGCTAGTTGAAATAACAAAGATGGTGTGATATTCCGGTGCAACCGGAAGTGCCACAGCATTGAAAATATTTTCGGAACTTCGTTCGAATAACATGCAAGACAACAAAAGAAAAATTTCTCCAATCGGTCATTCATACCTCTATACACTTTTAATGTCCCATCTTGCTTGGACACCCGGTATATAGCATTCGTTTCAATACACCTGAGAATAGTGTTATATTTTAGATTCAGCAATTCAGTATATCGTTTTTCTCCTCACCTGATTGAAATAGATTCTGATGAAGTTTTTGGTTGTCTTTATTGTAATGATAAAAATGGTTTTAGTATAACCATCTATAGAAAGTTTTCCTTCCTGCTCATTGTTTATTCATTTAAAACAAAATTTACTTGAAATGACAAGAGTTTATTTATAATTAAAGAAATGTTGCTTTTTCATCACATTTCATGCAATGTTGTTATAATTGACTAGGAAATACAGTAATATTAATTGGCTGTTTTCTTGTTTACAGGTAAAATAGGAGAAGATTGATGCTCGGCATATACGAAGAAGATATTTTGAGACATCTACAGAAATACCTAAGTATCTAACTATTATTAATTATAACTCGCTATTTCATCATACTCAGAAAATACTCACATAAATTCAACCACATTCTTAGTATGATTTTCTGCTACTTATGCTAATTTTCTCATCATCATATAAATGATTTCGTTTTAAAACAGAATGTAAACAATTTTTCAACACTATGCCGAAATTCTCTCTTTCAGTCTTTCATAGTGAAAACTGTATGTACCTGTATTAGATTTCTTTTTCAGTTAATTTGGCATCATTCTTTCAGGGCATTCTGAAATATTATCACTGCCTTTAACATGATGAATATTTCGTTTTGTTTGAATAATGATATGTCATTCATCAAATATTATCACAATAACTTCACATAGTGGACATTCGCTAAGCATTGCTCCTCTACTCTATTGTTTGTCGATGACGTCTTCACAAGAAAGCTCGTCTACATGGTTATTCTGAACACCTGGCTCAAGTGGTATCATGATTCCTGCAAAAAGTTGTTAGTATATTGCAGAAAAGGTCCTACATTGTTAAGTCATTCGAATTTTTTGTTACTTATTCTTCAGACTTGAATCAGTTCCAATATTTCTAATATTTCTTGACTTTAAGTTAATTCAGAGTACCCGGTAAACAGGAATTATTCATCTCGTGAAAAAGGTCTCAGTTTGTAGACCAAAACTCATTGATTTGTATTTGTTTAAAGATGAATCGGATAAATATGTATAAGAATCAAAACTCTATGAAAACATTGGGATTATATTCCAAACTGTTATTAACATACACAAGCCTAGTGATAGATCTAGGATTCTATTAAATTCCTAAGAATCCTTGGCATTCAATGACCTTTTTTAATATGGTCTAGCTAAATTATGAGTGAATGCTTTTTGGATGCTACACCTTGAAAGTTGACGGCGGGAACATGCGGGTAATTAAGCTTTACTTAAAGTTTCATTCTCTTGCGACTATGATGATCGCCGCCACTGAAGACACCCGCATCTTTTAAACAGCAAAAAATAAAGTTCTGTGCAAAAATATGAAATCTCCCGCCTAGTTTATGTGAAGAATTGAATCAATATTACGTTTTTCTTTCCCTTATCAGCTTTCTAGAGGGTTTATTAACACGCTTTTATGGGCTTCACCTGTATGTATGTTTACTTGATTGTTTGTAGTGGAACCTACAAACCAAACTTTCTTCGGCCTCAAAATGTCACATTGAATTGAAACTTTACGCACGTTTCAAGGATCGTTGACAATACAATGAATTAATGAGTTGGTTCTGATATCCTCTCAAAGATAATCATGTTATACGATTATTGTTGTGCTTATAAGAAACACATTTCTAGAGAATTTAATTGTTGTTGGTTTCATTTCTACAGTAAATGTTTTATGTGTCTCGTTCATAAGTTTTAATAGGTATTTATTCTCCATGAAGCTTCTGAAACTTCGACTGATGAATTTTTGGATGTGGGGTGACGTGAATGTATTGAAATCTTTTTAGTGCAATACAATGAAAAGGGGTAATTCAGAAATTCAACGGACAGAATTGTCATATAAAATTCTCGGAAAAACTATACAAAATCTCAATTCTACCTCTTGTATTTATAGTTTAAGTTTAACTCGAAAAATTTTTCGAAGTTTTGGTGCCATCTGAATACTGGAAAAATGAAATTCCGTATAAAAATTATTATTATATTTCCCAAACTAAGACAATTGTTAACTAACGAAATGTTTTCGAATATCTGTCTCCTTTGAAAAAAATTAAAATAAATGAATAAATAATCGTAGAATATGTAACTTTACAGTGGTCCTCTCATATAAAGACTCAACAAGATTATGTTATGAAAGCGTTTTAATGTTCTCGATAGAAATTAATATTTTGAAAAACTAACTCCTGAATTTTTCACTAATTTGAAGTAGTTCTGAAAATCAAGGAAATAATATTTAAATGCTTTTATGACGTAATATTACTGAGTATTTTTCGAACATAGTTTGAAGTTTGAGTTGAGGCATTTCATACGGAAATTTCATTTTCTTTCAAAATCTCCTTGACTAAACTATCAATAATCTCTGATTTTTTAGCGAATCAATTTTCAACCTCCGGCTTGAAACTGAATTGTTAACTTACTCGGAACATAATGTTAGAGTGAAGTAATAAATAACAAAAGTATTATATTAAGAGAGTGTGCTGCCGAATATCGACTGAGAAGATAAATAGAATTAGCATAGATGTCTACAAAAATACACCTCCCGCCTTTCATACACTAATTTTTTGTTATGACAAAACTTTTATTCAGAGCTTTGTAAATCAATCAATATAATTTAGAAAGTTCTATTTCTACCTAAATATTTGAAGACGAACAGTTTTTATAGTCATTAGAGAGCCATTTATGAAGAAAAGATTGAAAATATAACACACAACGAAATCTTGAACCTGTATATTTTGGGAAGATCGTAAAAATTATGTTATTTATAGCTCTTTTGCGATATGTTAGAATAATCAAATTAAATTATCGATAACATTTTCTATTCATGTTGGTTTTTCTTAGGGTATCCCACATTCTGATGCAATTACCAGAAAATAAGGTGTATTTTATAGCCGAATCATGCAATATAAGGTAGTATCGGCTATATAACGAAAGGTCAGAAATAGAATGAGTTTCGAAAAAAGTGTTTACATCAGGACCGGCTTTCTCAGTCGAACTTAGCTGAAAAAAAACCAATTTCGAATCTAATGATCTCGTTTTTAACAGTGGGATACAATTCATCGAACAACTGTGTCGTTTAATTTAAATTGATCTGTAATAATTGTTGTTGTTGTTGATTTTTTCAGTGCAGAAAAGAAAATCCCTATAGGATATTCTTCCAAAATCCTATCATCTGACAAAAATTAGAGGGAAGCTATATAATTGAATTAGGGTGTTGGTTCCATCAATTGGGAAAACTAGATGATTACAGCCAATCTGATCCATTCTATTTCTCTTATGAAAAAATTTTTGGATAAGATTTACACGTTTGACGAGATCAAAATATGATGCAAGAATTTCTTCGTGAGCACTAACATTCATCTTCATTGCCCATAACACGATATTAGATATCTATAGGTGTCATTTGGACATCTATGAGATATTTGTTATACCAGCATGCTTACACTTACTTATCTTAATGATTTTGAATTAGAAGCTCCTACTAAATCTCGCTGTACAGGGTATCCTAAAATCGACAGTTTTGTGAAGCAGCTATGTGGGACATTGCAGATAGAAAAAAATGATTCCCAACCTTTTGTCGGTCTCGATTCTCAAGAGAACTTTAATAGTGGGAACCAATTTAAATCATTTTTTGTTTTCCAGTTTTTCCGGGACTCAAGCAAATCAACATATTGCGGGTACCAATTAAGTAACCTTATAAAGGCACCTTCTTGAATAAAACTCATGGATGCATTCGAAAGATTTTTTACCCAACGGTTTTCCAGCTATAAGGTGAACATGTGCTGTTTCCCATACAGAACATTTGCGACATTGGTAGCATTGAGTGGAGTACTTTTTTTCTTTTCGATAGTGAAAAACAATGAAAGAATATAATTTTGGCGTATTTTTCAATAAATGAGAAAGCATTTCCAACCGAATCCCGTTATAAAATGGGAATCTCGCCATTCACCAGATAATTCTCTCTACCAATATCAGTAGACTTAGTTAACAGTGCGTGTACATGGTAAGAGCTCAGAGAAGAATTTCCGATATTGAACATTGTGTATTTGTTCTTAGTTAAATCACAGAGAACGCCTCAAATTGTCAATATAATTTATTATTGTTTACACATTTTCAAACACTTTTCATTGTTAGGAAAGGTTTGTGGTATTTTGAAGCTTTTTTGGAATATATATTCTCTTGAAAAGAGAGGATTTAGAAAATTTTGATTAATTGTATTTACAGTAAGTGCTTATATCTATAATTTTGGTGTGTGTCAGAAAAACACAAGTAAGGGCTCAGGAAATGTAACCGGGGAACCATACTATCTAGTATATGATTCAATAAACCAGTGAAAAGAACCTGAGGAAAAAACTCGTTTCCCTGTAGCTATTGCACTAGCAATAGCTTGTCTGTTTATGATGTGTTAGTGTCCTGTGTACATAAAGAGTACCAAAGATTTTTCTGCTTAGCCGCTTCATTTTCTCTTGCATTCCATGAATTCCATAAAAAGGGTGAAAGGAAACGGGTTTGGGACAGGAATCAATGGAAAAAGAAAACCAGCAGAAAAATATTTCAACCATCAAACTTCTTATATGTCTAAACAAATCTAAGAAAATATTTTTCATAGCAAGCAAGGCCATGAAAGGGACTAAAGAGTTAATAAAAATATACATAACCTGCGATATTTCCTCAAATTCCATCTCTGTTTGACCAAGAGAGCCCCGATGGCCAGGTTCAGTCTTCCAGGTGATGCCGATTATGACCTATAGATGTTTTAAAATCATTATGGACCCAATAATCTGGGTTGACATCGCCCATATATTATTTCTTCGTGGAACTTGTTTAATATAAAGGAAAATTTGCGAAAAAATTTTGGCAGTCGATCGAAAAATATGACAAATGTCAAATTTGTGGAATTCAACTACTGAATATTGCAATCAGTTCAAAAGAAGATGCTTTCATTTTTTGAGAAATATGTCACAATATTATTATCATATTATTCATTTTATAAAAGGAAATAAAATACTCAACTCAACACCACCAATTTCTCGTATGGTTTATTTTGAAATAGAATATAGAAACGACGAGAAATATGATATGATTTCCTGTTTCATTGAAAGCGGAAATATTAGTGAAGCTGCTGGACATATTTATCAACGACGGTTCCCGGAGCGACACCAGCCTGACAAACATATTTTTCAAAGATTGGAAATAATTTTCGAACCTACGGATCTTTATGTAAATCGAGTGTGAAACAATATGCTCACAAAAATAATGACGAGACTGAAACGAACATAATTGCAACAGTAATTGAAAATGCTGAAACATCGAGAAATAGGCGATGTAACTGCTGTTTCGAAAGCATCAAAGCATATTAAAAAACATAAGTTTAAACTGAATAGGTTGATTGAATCAATTGCTCCTTCCTGGCGATCCCGAACGACGAATGAATTTCTGTAGAAGAAATGCCTTGAACATGCAGATTTTGCAAGGAACGTTATTTGGAGCGATGGAGTTTGGAATATCAGTGAATGACTCTTCAATAGAAATAACCAACATCATTGGTCAGATGAAAATCACCAAAGATTGGCAATTGTTGAGCAACAAATGATAGGTCCATATAGTTTTTTGAGCCATATTCGGGAAATGCTCATTTCGCAGATTCGTAATATTCTGCATAATGCCGACACTTCCGTCTAAAAATTGAAAAACATTCTGGGAGATCTCTGGATAGGCTCAAGGGCTCTCGTTTCATAGGAAGGATTTGATTATCCGATTTCAGAATGCCATTGACCAAATTTGTTGAATTCAACTACTGAATGTTGTATATCCGTTCCAAAGAAGATGCTTTCATTTTTCAGAAATGTCACAATAATATTATTATCATATTATCCATTTCATAAAATGAAATAAAAATACTCAACTCAACACGACCAATTTGTCGTATGGTTTATTTTGAAAAAAAACGAACTTTATTTATAGCTCGAAAACAATTGGATAAAAAATGTTTCGGATACATCCATGGATTTCATTCAAAAACATGATAATTACCCGAAATAGTTCATTTTCTCGAATCCCGGAAAAGTAAAAATTCCAGAAAAACTCAACAGCAAGAAATGATAACCCAAATCGGTTTTCACCGAAAAAGTTCTCTCGAAAATTGAGGCCGAAAAAGTGGGTTATTTCTTCTATCTGCAATATTTCACATAGCTGTTCCACAGAACCATCGAATTTGGTACACCGCTCAGTATAACCATATGCAATATTTCGAATACACTATGAATTAAAGATTATAAATCATAACTGTTATATATTAAAGCAAATGTTCAAAATTATTAATTATGCCATCATTATGAGTAGTCTAAGATATTCATGAAACCATTTTGATTCAAAAATCCATGTAAGTAGTTATGCTTTTGGAAGTTATGTTCCCAACAATAAATTTCCATTGAAAAACAAACGAAAATAATTTTAAATGAAGTATTTCTAAATTAAAAGTCCATTTAAAGTCAGAAGTCAGAGAGAAATTGGAGTATTCTAGAAAGTGATATCAACGAATTTTTAATATTCACAAAGTTCCTCTAGCATTTAGATTAATCTATTCATTCATATAGGGTAAATGAATAATTGAAAGAATTTGTCTCTAATCTGAACGGTGAAATTCGTTGCATGAAAAGATTTTGAATTCTATTGGTTGGTATTTTAAGATAAACCATAAAAATATTTCAATTCACTGTTAATTTTATTCAGCTATATAGCAAGGATAATCTCTTCACGTGAGTTACAATGAGGAACTCTGTAACAATTTCCAAGGCGTACTTCATTACTGAATTCATTGCCCATATAATTGGAGAATTTCCAGACGTCTTGCTAGATAGGTGAAATATTCTGTCGAAAAGTTGAAATTGAATCGTATAAAACTATCAAATTAGAACTATTTCTAATCCTTAAAATCTAATTATCATGCAGAATATCTAAATTTATATTGGATAATACCTCAAATGATATGAAATCTGAAACGGTTATCGAAAATAATGCGGGAAATATTTTTCCAGTTCTAGGAATGTTTTTTTTCTGTAGCTACAGTGTTTTATATAATTTTATTCAACAAACCTTATTTTGAGGGTTTCTTCATCTCGATAGGTATCGAACATTTTATTCAATTAATCATTAAGTACTCCATTATAAAGGTTTTCGAGAGTTTTCGCACATCATTGCCTAGATATTCGAAAGAAATTACTGTTATTGATTTACCGTGCGAGTATTACGTAATGCATAAAATTCATGATTCGTTTCATTTCATGTTTTGTGAAAAATTCTTGAATGGGTCAATTTTGATAATTTACTGAAAATTTCGGAATGAATGGAATCTTTTTTCACTTTTTGTATTTTTGTGAGATATTGCGTCATCTTACTTTCTCCCTAATACGACACCTTTTGTTTCTTTCTTAGTTATGGGCTTAATTATATGTCTGTTTTGATACCACATAATAGGGGTCTAAGATGAGTAGAATCCGAGGTACAAACTTTTTCAATCGATATCAATAGGCATAGACTACTCTCAAGAAACTTCACTTATTTGAAACTCTCGGATTAATATACTACTTGTTTCGAAAATGATACATACTGATACTTTGAACATATGAAACCAACCCTCAACGTTCTGCCCGCATCCCCACGTGAGAATCAGAATAGTGAATTTCGGTCAAATTGTATGTTATTCAAAACACTAAAGAAACTTCTTGTTTACTCATTATACAGAGTGTTCAAAAAGAATGCGGATAATATCCTAAAATTTATGGGGGATTTATTTCATTTCAAGAAAAGTTGGTATTTCTGACTTCACCTTTGGTTCCATATTCCTGATACGAATTTCGGTTTCGACATCCAGATTCAGGAACTTGAATAGGTTCCTAAATACAAAAAAAAAACCGAAGGAAAGAAATGTTCATCTGTACTCGGCTCACAGAGCCCTGAACACGTTAGGCTGGATGAAATTTACAAACTTGCAGTACAGTTGTTTCTGCATTTGCTACGTATGCAGTTCTTATGTTGGTTTATCTTCTTATGGTTTTCATAAAATTATTTGTCATTCTTCAGTGTATATGTATGAATCTGTGATACTTGAGGATGCCTCTTCTATACAAGAACACAGATAGATATTCAAATATTTCTTAGTGATAAACGTCGAAGCCTAGCATTTCATTCCATAATAAATATCGTCCTTAATGGGTCAATATAAGATGGGTTTAATAAATGAGGAACTTTGGAAAAATGGACGTTAGAGATCTAACAAGACCAGGTCGCCTAAATGTTTTCGAGGATAGTTTGCTGGACGTTCTAATCATTCTAAAAGGATATCCACATCTATCAACCCGGTAGCTAGCGTGGAACCGCGACATCTGTCAGGGGTCGGTGAGAAAATATCTCAGGTTGGAACAATGCCATCCGAATAAAATGATTCTCTTTCATGAACTAGGAGGATTCTTCAAACTAAAGAGTAGAATTATGTGATTCCATGATCCGTTTGTATAATGAGAATACAGCGTTGCCCTTCAGCATTATATATTATGATGAATTAATGTACTCTCATAGGAGATATCAATCATCAAAAATTGCGCTGAAGAAAATCCATACTGGATGCGTGAACATCATACTCAGCATCACAGAAAAACATAGCATTTTTATTGTAGAAAATTTAGTTTCAAGACATTATTTTTTCGATTTAACGGGAGAGACGTATATGGCGAGAATCATTTGGACAATCTTATACCTGCTTCAGTTATCTTATAGCCCAATACCAATGACCTTGAGTTCCCTGATGATTCAATATGGTTTTAGGAAGATGTAGGTGAGCCACATTATGTTTTTTCAGTGCTAAATATTGTCTTTAGGCATCATTGAATTGATAGCAGAAGACCTGTTCTCATGACCCGCTCGTTCCCCCGTTTTAAATCCTTGCGATCACATTCCCTGAAGATACCTAAAAGCAAAGTGTACAAAATTAAAAGTTGGTATTCTGTATAAATTGAGGACGAGAACTAGGCTCGAAATAAATATGATAACTTCGGGGTTCATCGTGACTGTCATCCATGAATTTAAAAACGGAATGGCCTTTCAGGATATTGAAGGTGCAGATTTCAATTATTTGGCAAAACTGAGATATATATATATATATATATATATATATATATATATATATATATATATATAAATTTTATATATATATATATATATATATATATATATATATATATATATATATATATATATATATATATATATATATATAGAATTGATAACAGGATGTATCGCAAATCCATTCGATCCATTTCCTCTTCAACAGGCTGCATTCCAAATCTGAAAGAACATTTCCATGATTGGATTCACATAAGCAAGCATAATATGCAGCTGAAAACTCGTTTCCCATATAGATTCTGTCATTGAGGTGCAGGCAAGTTTTGAATAATACTTTAATACTTTATCTGTCCGAGAGTTTCGATCTAGTGAATTCATTCCGAGAATTATCCATGCCTTTATATCGATCGGGACAACCTGTATATCGAAATCAACTCCTCTCAGATCCTTACTATGGGATATCAAAACAAAAAATAAGCACTTCACGTGAAAATGAAAAGTTTGCGATTGTACTTTGAAAATAAGGTCGTCTCCAAAACCAAAAAAAAAAAAAAGAAGAAATAATAAGCAAAGTACTTCTCTTGATTTTGATAACGCAATAAAATGCTAGAATTATTAACTAACCAACTCAAGCATGATGAAGCTTCATCAAACTACTAGTGAGATCAGGAAATTTGTCGTACCATCTGGTGACTCTCGGCAGCTGATATGAACACAACCAAATTTATATGGAATCACCCGATATTTTCAATATTACCCCAACGATTTTGGAAATTTCAAAAAAATTTTAGAATTGATCATTTTTCAGATATTTTAATTGAAAAAATTAATAAATTGAGGTTTATTTTGAGAAAGAGACAAAAGAAAATAAGACACTCTTTCCGCATGTAGTAAAAAAATTGAAAATTATTTTCTCACGGAGTAGGTGTTTTTTTCTCTACCTCAGAAGCTTGTATAACCTCCGCTTGCCCTGATACAAGCCTGAGTCCGCTAGGCATGCTTTATATTAGGGTTTCTACCTCCTCTGAGACGATATTCTGTCGCGGTGTAATTTTTCTTCTGAGATTATCCCATAAATGGTCAATAGAATTTATATCTGGAGAGCAAGCTAGTCAGTCTGAATAGCGATTCTTTCTGTTTCAAGATAATGACGCGCGAGGTTGCTGGTATGCGGAGGAACATTATCGTGCATTGAAGTGAAATTCTCACTGGGGGCACCTCGCCAGAGTCTGACTATAGACTCCAGCACTAGGTCCACGTAATTTCTAGCACTTGCAGGAGACCAAATCAAATCTGTTTGGCCTCTCAGCATAATACCACCCAAAACCATCAACTATCCCCTTGGTATTTCGGAATTTGTCTTGCTGCTCGGAGTCTAGCTTGTCTTCCACGCCTCCTCAAACCCAAACCCAGCGATCATTTGATCGAACATCAATTCTGGTTTCATCCAAAAAATAATACTTGGCCAATTCTCAATATTCCATTTTTGGTGCTTGATAAACCAATTAAGTCTGTTAATTTTTCGTTGTCTCGAACTCTTAAGGGTATTCTGCTGTACAAAGCTCTTGAACAAAGTCTTTGACGTATCGTTTTGACTGATAGACTGATACCTTTTGCTTCCAGAAATTGCCTTCGGAGTATGGAGTGCGACGACACACTTTTGTGCCAACTTGCAAGAAGAGGCAATTTGGCACAAAAAGTGGTCTTGTTCTTCAGAAGTGATCTTCCTACGACTTCTTTTAGGCCTATTCTGCAGAGATTGTAGCTCTACGTATCAGGTGTAGGTTTTTGAAATCACCCCCTGTCATATCCTTCTTCAACGAGAGAAATTATTCGACCCCTCTGCGAATTTTGAAGTTCACAATTTCAAATCACAGTAACGACTGAGCACAATATCCTGAACATGTGGTGATAATTCAATATTTCTTATCATCTTATCCAGTTTTTTACACCAAAACACTTCATTCTCACAAGTATTCAAAGATCTATGGTTAAAAGCAATCAATAATGTGAAAAACCGAGTCAGTACATAAATATTTTCTTGTGTGAAGAGTACCCAAGCACAAGCTTACTTTACTCTTGCACACAATTCTCCCCTATTGCATACCTTCGATTCATGAACCTTTCCTTTAATGTTTCCCCAAAAAGAAGAGAAAAAATCTATCGGAATAAAGTACTAAGTTTAAGTGGTCAGTGAATTACTAGACCAGTACGAGCTATCCTCTCATTTTCGGAAGGAGTAAATGATTAAAAGAAGCTTCTGAGCGTCTTCACTAAGAATTAAACGCAAATACTTTCGATTTCGCAGACTTTAAGTCATTGAGATGTCCACCTTGAGCCCATAAGTACAATTCAATTATCCTTTCTACATTTTCTGGTTTCACATTTTGTTGCAGTTTCGGTTCGAATGGCTTCATTTCGTTGTTTTTTCTTCATTGTTTGACATTGGCAGATCTTATTCTGAACTAGCTATCTTCCAACTACTTTAAATGTTATTATGAACGTAATCTAGCCCAACCGGCTCGTACTGTTACATGAAATCGCACTAGACAAGGCACCTTTGAGAACTTTAAAGCACCGTTAAACATTGTTTACCTCACTAGGCCAGTCAAGAACTAAATCAATGAATAAGTCAAAAGAATTGAACCGTTCAGACATATAATTAGAAATAATTGCTGACGGAGATTTTGGAAAATTCGAAGAGAGTTCTGAAATTTCGTTGAGGAAACAAAAAAAAATCGTATTTGTTTCCACTGAACACCTTATAGAAATGATCTCCGTCAAACCTGACAGATTCATACTACAGTCATAACGAAAAATATTTCAGTGCATTGTACGATTTGGATTAGTGGTCTGGGATTTATACGAGGTCATTTTACTAAAGAGCAATTCATGTACGGTAGAGTAATAATAGTTGCGAACACTCGGAATGTGTAGGACTTGGTATTTATGATACTGAATTTAGGCACACACAAATGAAGCTTTCGTTGTCCAAATGAGAAAATCCCCTGAAAGTTGGCATAAATCTTGTACATCATAAAAGAGTAAGCAAATATCTATCCAGTGGTACAAAACTCTAAATAAGTACATCAGTAATGAGGAGATGACCATGCAAAATTTATCACAATTGTCGATACGGCCAAGTAATAATTAAAGTTTATCACCCAACTAAAATGAAATTTTTTATTGCACTAATAGCTTTCGTTTACAAATAGACTACATGGATCCTAATCTTCAACCACCTATCACTGAATTTGGAATTTTTATGTTAAAAATTAACAAATAAGCTCATATTAATCGTCTTACTGAACAAAACCACGTAACCTAATCGACTATTCATGCATATTGCTAGCAAAAATTAACTAACTCCAAGACAACCAATCTCAGATTAGATACATTGATTGAAGAATTTCTATTCAAGGAACAATATTCGACCTTCCGTAGATTGTTCAATATCCCACCTTGAAGGAGCTGGTTTTCCGATCCACCCTTCATAATCACCGTCAACTGGTGCCACACAGCAGTGTTACAGCACGGTCAGATGAAATGAATAGGATCAATCAATTGCAGTTTTGGTCTCATTTGACCTCGTCAGCATTGCATACCCATTAATACCAGCAGGCTACACTGCCACCTGCTCATTTCAATTCGCAAGAGCGGTAGTAAACATGTAAATGTTACTGCGGCCTCCAACGAACCGATACAGAAGCCGCTTCACCACTGCCACCGGATTTTTCATAGATAAATTAAGCTGATGAAAGATCTAATTTCATGAGAAAATAAAAATTACGAACCTAATGCAAATAAACTACAACACGCATCTACAATTTCATGGCGTGGCATGTTTTACTTTCCACAGAGATACACATAGCCATATTTGAATGGAATCACTCCGTATTTATTGATTGTTTTCAACTATGGATCTTCGACTACTTGTGAAGAATGAAGTTTTTTGTTGTAGAAAAAGTGGATAGTATGATAAGAAATGTGGAATTATCACTATATGATAGGCATATTGTGCTCAGTCGTCACTGAAATTTCTAAATTAAAAAAAGCCTATAATCTCAATTTTAAATGCCTTATATTGGATTGTCCGATGTGCAGAGGGATCGAATGATTGCTCTCATTGAAGAAGGGGTGACACAGAGGAATATAACAGCCACAATAGGGGTATCACAGGGGATGATTTCAAAAACCTACGCCTGTTACGTAGAGCTACAATTTCTGCAAAATAGGCCTGGGAAAAATCGTAGGAACATCAATTCTGAAGAACAAGACCGCTTTTTGTGCCAAATTGCAAGAAGAGACACTAGTGCATCAAAGACTTCGTTCAAGGGGTTTATACAGCAGAAAGCCCTTTGGAGTTCCAGAGCTAACCAGAAAATAAAAATTTAACAGACTTAATTTGTGTATCGAGCAATAATATTGGAATATTGAGAATTTGCGAAATGTTCTTTTTTCGGATGAGACCAGAACTGGTGTTCGATCAGATGACCGCCGGTTTCGGGTTTTGAAGGGTCGGGGAAGACGATCTATATTCCGAGCAGCAAGACAAATTCCGAAATGCCAAGGGGGCAGCTTGATGTTTTGGGGTGGCATTATTTTGGGAGGTTAAACAGATTGAATTTCGTTTCCCGCGAGTGTATCGGCTAGAAATTACGTGGACCTAGTGCTGAAGCCTATAGTGAGACGAGGTGCCCACGGTGAGAATTTCTCTTTCATGCCAGATTATGCTCCTCCGCATACCAGCTACCTCGCGCTACATTATCTTGAAACAGAGGAAATCGCTATTTTCGACTGGCCGGCTTGCTCGCCAGACCTAAATCCTATTGAACATTTATGGGGATAATTTCAAAAAGAAAATGAGATCGTGCTAGGATAATCCAAGAACCCCACAACAGCTCATCCAAGCCGCCAAAGAAGAGTGGCAAAATATCAACCCAGAGGTGGTCGAAACCTAATCCAAAACATGCCTTGACGAATACAGGCTGGTATCAGGGCAAGAAGAGGTAATATAAGCTACTGAGGTCAAGAAACAAACTTACTCTTGGAGAAAACAATTTTCAATCTTTAAACTACATGCGGAAAGTGTCTCTTATTTTCTTTTATTTTTTACTTTCTTGAAATAAACCCTAATTTATTTATTTTTTAATTTAAATATCTCAAAAAGTATCAGTTTTATCAATCCTTTGAAATTTTTATAAACCCTGAGGTAATATTCAAAATATCGGGTGATTCCGTTCAAATTTGGTGGTGTGTATATAAATGAGGTTTGAAGTTGAAGAATACATATTTCCAAAGTAGTGAATATTTGTCATAAACAAGAAAGTTTCATTGCTTCATTTCACTGGAAAAAATTTAGCCAAAAAGCGAAATCAGGAATATGAGTATGTGATTAATGTATTCACAAATATATTTTGCCGTTTGTAACAAAGGACTATAACGATGAATCATTTGCCTTGTCATTATTTATTCAAGCCCTGAAGGTTACCCCAAATGCTTACATTATATTCTAGGATGAAAGGATAAGACTTATGTTGTGGCGGATGAATTGGTGAGTAGGGAGAAACCGTAGGAATGATCCGATCCAGTGGTTTTCTGTTAGAGACAGGCAAATCAAAAATATTCAGGTGGAATTCCCTAAAAAGGTCCAAAACCCTATGATATAAAATGGGCAAATTGTGAAAAGGAACATCAAACGGTCGATGAGGTGTGAACGTCGAACCAATTCAAATTAAATAATCTAGCCTGGGATTACTCTGGAAAACCCTAGACAAAATTCGGAAGATCCTTTCACGCGACATCATGATATTTTCGATGAAGTAGAAATGTTGGGGACTTAGGCTGAAATGAAATCTCCAGAGGATAGAACCAGTGGGATCGAAATAATTAAATGTTCAAATCTTCATCTTAACTAGCACAATGAATTAACAAATAGCCATGCCAAATTTAGTGTATTAATACAGATTATTTATTACATGAAATAAAGGAAAATTTTTAGTTGTGTGAGCTTTTTCTATGAAATCTATAGAAAAATACAAGAACATATACGAAATATTTCGTGACACCGTATTTTGTGAAGTAAACATTAAATAAGTTGAATAAAAGGACCAGACGTAACGGTTCTCCTTTTCTAAAATAATTACGGTGAAATCATTTCATCGTTATTATTCTAATTCCTCAAATATAATGCCGAATTTGTTGATCATTATGGAAAGTTTCAATAATAGTGATAATTGTTCGGTATTAATGTAGAGTGTAGAAATACTCTCAACAGAAAAGTAGCTACTTTCAGTGAAAGATATCCTCAGGTTTTACCTTCGATAAAAACCAATGCAGAAAAGATGGAAGGAAGGTTTCATGAAATGTAATCAATAAGACGTGAATATCGTCAAGGGGAAAGCGACGGCGGTATTCAAATGAATACTTTGGAACTTTCAATGAGTCTTTGGGTGCCTCATTTAGGAAATTCTCATTTCTAGGTACAGAGAACTGAAAAAAATTTCGAAAAAATAAGATGCTTCACACATTTTTGAATTTAGAAGGTTTTCAATACTGACGTCCTCAGAAGAAGAGAAGTATTCTGTCAAACTCTGCTTGAAAAACTTCAAAGAGCCCCATTATATAGTTCTTTAGGATGGAATTTCCAACTCGTGAAATATTCATTTTGTAACAAACAAGACAAATTTTATGAGAGCATAAAATCACCCTATATTCACATTGAATGTTTTTACGTTAATGAAAAAAAGTTATTGCGAAATTTTGTCGCGATGAAAACCTCAAGGAGAATAATCATCTCAGAATCTTGAACACAACAGTTTCAAATATTTTTCAGTTGAATAACCATAGCTAACCTAGCGAGAAGAACAACGACAAAATTAGGAAAAATATTTAACAGTAGATGCATCAGGCTCTGGAACAGTCTCGAATATTCTCTGAATGAAAATTATAATATCCCATGATTCTGTCCGAGCTGTTTTCACGATTAATTTGATTTACTGACAAAAACGATAATTTGTTGAACACTGAATTTTGAATTATGTGATTTGAAAGTGGAATCTTGTGACTTTACCGAAATTATCGAATAGCTATTTTCGAATTTTTGGTGGTTTTCTTGATCTCCCATTTATTAATTTATTTTATTCTTGTTCTCCCATTAAAACGTAGGAATATCAAAATCTAAATGAACTTACACTGAGTAATATACATTTTTGCGATTGTTATAATAATAATAATATATTTATTCAGCTCAGTTGCTAATACAAAATTTAACAATAGCAATATTAATGAAACAAACAAATTATTGTTTCAGTTACATATACTACAACTAAACTTCAACTTAGTTATAACATTTACGTAACTTATTTTTGAAGAATCTTAAGTTAGATGCATATTTTATTGAAGAAAGAAGACTATTGAACATCTTCAAGCCACGAACGAATAACGACTTTTCTAAAATATCACTCTTACATCTTTGTATGTAGAAATTCTCAGCAGTTCTTTAGCTATAGGAAACATGGAGGAACTAGGTTTCTCACAATTTTATAAACAAAAATCAGATTTTGCTTTCTCGATCATTTGTTTCACATTTGAAAATTTCAATTTTCTCAACATATATTCTAGTATATCTGCTGCACCCTAACAATACTCTCATGACTTTATTCTGCATAATTTGCAGCTTTTCAACGTATTCTTCATTACAAAATAGCAATAAGGACCAGTAATAGGTGAAATGCGGATGTCTTATTGCATCAAAAACAACACGTCTAGACCAAATTAATAACTTTTTTGATGATCTATTCAAATATCAGTTTTTGTTGCCCAGCTTTTCACACATATATCAACATGATTACTCAATTTTAAATTTGGGTCGAACATTACCCCAAGATACTTAATACAAATCACCCACTCTATAACCTCCGAATCGATAGTCACCACGAAGTTTTCTTCTTCAAATAACCCACACTGACATGATTAACGAAGCATACACTTCGCTTTCGAATAGTTTATCTTCCATCCCTTAAATTTTAGCCAGTGGTTTAATATACTAAGCACTGAATTAACTGTTTTCACATTATCTTTAAAGTTTTCTCCAGAAACAGACAGTACCGTGTCATCCGCATACATACTAACAGAACTAAGACTTAGAAATTTATACAAATCATTAATGTATGAGTATGAAAAGTAATGGACCAAGGACACTTTCCTGTGGCACACCGCAGTCGACTATCACTTTATCTTACAATGTGTTTCCTAATTTAGTTATTTGGTATCTATCTGTGAGGTAATTTTTCAGCCATTTAAGAACTATGCCACCTATTCCATGCATCTCACACACCTCAATTAGTTTTTACGGTACATTGTTTCAAAAGCTCTTTCAAGATCATCGAACCCACAAACTACTATTTTTACTTTATCGTTATCACTTTTCCACTTTGAAAACATGAGCTGGCAAGCATTTCCACAAGAATGTTTACTTCTAAAACCTGACTGGCACTCATGAAAAATTTTGTTACCCCTTAAGTACTTTATGAGCTGCTCATGCACTAGAATTTCCATGGTTTTTCTACAATTGGCAGCAAGTTGATGGGTCTCAGTTCTTCTGCCTTTTTTAGTAGACCAACTTTAGGAATTGGAATGATAATTTCAATTCGTATGGTATAGTTCCGGTCACGATAGATGTATACACTATAGTTAGCAGCTAATAGGCAACAATAGAGAACAATTCCTTCATCAATTCAATATTCATATACAGATCTCCGGATGCTTTCTTTTTGAGTCCTATAAAGGTTCGCCTCAATTTATTCAATGTTATTTTCTGAAATGTTACAAGGTTTTCGATTTCTCTATAATCATTTTCCTTGAACTTACTTCATAAACTTCTTTTTCTGGAGCTGGTATACTTTCTACAATATATGCAACACTTTTAGAAAAAACTCGTTCAACTTATTTTCTATGCTCCCAGAACCTTCCAAACCAAAATTCGAATGATCTATTGATTCATCATCTTCATTTACTAGCTCTTTCAAAACTTTCCATATTTTTTTACCGTCATGTCAATTTCGTCTATTTTTTTTCACATAGTACTCCCTTTCCTTTCATCTTAATAACCCTACTACCTTATTTCGCTGCCTTCTGTAGTTATGGAAATCAGTTTCTCCATTTGTGAACTTGAAAAACTTTGTTTCAAAATTTTTATAGAGGATTTCCACATCCGTAGTTGTATTCTCTTAATTTTTTTCAAGAAGATACAGTCCAATTTCATGTACTCTGTTCTCACTCAAATTTCAAGAGCAGAAATTGTATACAAACTCATGAGTAGGCCATTCAAGGGTTATTCCAGATGTTTCATGATCACTAAGCATTGGCTACAATCTGTTGTTTTCCTGTAGGCAATCAATTTTTGTATAAATCTGATCGATTAATGAGCGGGTTTCTCTAGTACATCTTGTTGGCTGCTTTACAATTTGTTTGAAACCAGCTGCTGTTGCTATATTGACTATTCTTTTGGTATTTAAACTATCCTCTAGCAAATTCATATTGAAATCACCTGCTAAGATAGTTATATATTCCAGATCGAATATCGATTCAAAGAAATCTAGAAAACCCGCTATTCTTTCCCCATTAGGAGATCTGTAGAACATATTCCACTTTTATCCAAAGTTTGACCACAATACCAAGGAGACTTTCACAATATTGCGTAATTTGTAGATTTCAATATTCGATGTCCTAAAGGTCGAATCCTCAACCATGAGAGCTCGAAAAAAACGAGTTCCACCTTTCTGATACCTTTTTTTCCAGAAAACTAGAATGGTGAAAACCGCAGCCTTCTACAGATTTTCATTTTCGAGATATTACCTAAAATTGAGATTTCGCGGAATTCTTGAAATGACCGATGATGTTGGCTTCCACTGGAGATGAAGTTTCGAAGCTTATACTTTTCACAGGCACTTTTTTGATTAGAATGCATTGGCGTAGTCAATTGATCTTTTCTGAATTTTTCTCCTCTAGATACTCTTGACTCAAACTATCATTTTTATATTTATGATGTAAGTTTTTTCTGACATAATTGATGAGACCGACGTTTATCCATTTCAAAAAATGTATAGCCTGATAACAGTTATTCGAACACCTGTTTTTGTTATTAAAAACCACATTGAATAAAATATTCGGAAGAGCCATTGGCAGAGGTCCTCCAGAAAACTCAAAATTACTAGTGAAAATTGCCATACTTATGGCAATTATTCTGTTGCCTATTCCAAAACTTGAAATTTTCTGATCTTTGATAGGTGACACTATTCTGTCATCGTTCCTTTTCTCGTTCATTGTGGAAAATGCCTCGATTTGTACTAAAAGGTTAATAATTTATTCTATGACTCTGTGTTGTGCGCTTAGAAGATTTTGAATCATGATAATTGCGAAGTAAATAATCGGTGTGGGCTATTGTTGAACTGTCTAATAGTCTCGGAAAGTGAATCGTTATTTGTTTCAATTTTTTTATTTGAAAATTGTCATAAGTATACTACCATTGTGTTCTTGTCTCACATCCGTACCTAGCGACTCAGGGTATATGCAACATATTTTGAAGAATTCTGATACTTCGATTTAGCCTGTTTTAATAAACAGATGAAATAAACAATGAGCAAAACTACATTAGAACATGACAGGAATATCTTGAATTAACATCAATCTGGGAGCTTGGGAAATAATAATTAATAATTATAGCAAATATTCAAATCCAGTATTCGTATCCTCTTCTCTCATACTGTAAGCATCTAAGAAATGGGACTCATTTTCTGAATTTTGGCGCAGTTTGTTTACATTTACAATCCTGATTTCATTAATTTCATTCTTCAGAAAATCTCAAATTGAAAGAATCCAGAGGCGTTAGGTCAAGAGAATCAGCTGTCTCTCTCACCGCATGCACCTACCCCATTATTTCTAAAATCTGCATTCAACAATTTTGTTGTTACTACCGCTTATAACTAAGTAATACATCTGAATTCTATATTGATACAAGGCAATCCATAAATTAAATCCATCCGTGCTTCGTTGGTCCACATTATTTTGGAGAAGAATGAGTTATTCTTATAAGTTTCCCAGATACCATCGATAAAACTGACCTCTTCATTCAGAATCACAAACTCGAAGCCGATAAGCTTGTGACATCTATAGGACCTGAATTTATACTGCTTCAAAATATTGACTGTACTTCTTCTTGGAACGTAAAATTTATTTTAATATATCCTTATGAAATTGTTGAATTTGCTGTTGAACAACCAATAATATTATTTATGGTATTATCCTCGCGATCCTCTATATTATATTTATGAGGCCGCGTGGATTTCTGAAGGATCCAAAATTTTCCACATTATCTGCTAAACGTCTGAATAACTTTCTACTGGGTTGTTGCTTCTCGAGATATCGTTCCAAATTCAATTTGCTCGCTTTCCTAGATTTTTTGTTAGTGGAAATATGGCATATCAACATATTGAATTTGTCCTAATTTTGACATCGCTCAATTTGTTCCAAAAATTATGACAGAAAAACCAAATCACTTAACATTTTAGTGGTTCACTTTTCGGGAACTTTTGTATGGCATTTTCCACTGACAACTAAATTCTAAAAGGTTCTCAGCCAATAGCACTTCGAATGTATCAATGCGGTTTTTATTTGAAAAAAATAGGTGTTGAAATAAATGTTATCATGTTATATATTTTTTAAATTGACAAAATTTTGGCTATTCAAATATGCCAAATATGCTTACATTCGTATTTCATAAAATTGCCTACCAAGTTACTGATGTTCATTCCGGAAATTTCGGTCGAATAAAGCTATCATGTTTAGTCATAATATACTTCAAACTGTGTTTGAATAGCAATACAGTTTCATTGTCTCGTACTTTCCCATTCTTTATAAGTATAAAATTGTTAAATTCGGCAGACACCACCAAGAAATATGTCTAAATTAAATGAATGGCTTCCATACAAAGTCAAGAGTTCTTTCGTCACAGTCCAAGTATCGCGAAATACGTTCAAGAAATTATAATGGCATAAAGAAGTCCATGCATGTGGTTCGCATTTGTTACTTTTTAATCCTCCTGGCGGCGGGCCTCGGATGATTTGTACGTGGCTCGGCCTTTTCATTCGCTCCCTAGGAGCTTTCCACTCCACAGAACTTTAAACCAACAATTTCTCCCTTTTAGTCCATTATTTCATGCAATTCCATCCGACCTTTATCGCCGAAAGTATCTTTTATTTTTCCCCGTTTCGATTCTACTGAATTTGAATTCTTTTGATCTGTTTATTTGATCCAAGTAAATAATATTTTTAACGAGGGTTTTGTTGTGAAGCTCAAATCTCTAAATATGGATTGTCGAATATTTCGAGTTTAATTAATTCAATATTTCAGACTGACCAAGACTGAACGCACTTGTACTTCTCAACTGTTTTTGATTGATCAATGTCTAACAGCTCAACGATTTAATTAACTTCAATATACAAAGATTCATATCTTATTCTGCCTTATCATTTCGAAAAATAAATATATCAATTATTTAAATAAACATGTATAATGGAGACGGTTCTCGAACAGTTTCCACTAAATCTTAATAATAAAAGAAGTAATAGGATGGGGATTTCCATTAGAAAGAGTTATTCGTCATCAATCTTACGTCAGGATGTAAGATGTGCTGATAATGTTCTTTTCGGTTTGAACATTTTATTTATTGATTTATTTATTTTTTGAATGGGAACCCAACAGGATATCCCTATTACATGGGTTCACTTAACATAAGAAAACTATAGTTATTCTGAATTTCGATAGGCACTTAACATAAGAAACAATAGTTATCTATAGATATTTTTAATGTCGAATAGTCAAAAAGAATGAGCAATAATTTTGAAAACTTGTGAAATCAGATACAAAATTGACCTTACCAAAAAATGGGTTTGAAAGCATAGTTTGTTCATAAAAGTATTTTGGGGCGTACAAACATTGCTTGATTTTTCCATCTGCTGAGTCCACTAATAATAGGTTAGACGCATTATCTAGCCGGAGATATGGCTTTCATACTTTTTCCTTATATTATGCGGTTCTAAAAATTGAATATGTTATATTCTTCATTACAGGGTGTTCTTTAACTAGCCCCTCCGTAAATTTTTAAACCAGAATTTATTGGAATTTTTCCGGAACAGGAAGAACGATTTTGTTAGGAAGACATCTGACGTATATAAGAGGAGGCGCTTCAACCCGTCAAAATGACATTAGAAAGCTCTTTTCCTAAACACAAAAAAACATAAATAGATTTTATGGTTTTATTTGAAAAGATTTTTTTTTATTAGATAAGGACAATTTATTCATGCTCCGTATAAATGAGAAAAATTTCCTGAGATTATTTGTTATATCCTAGTTTATTGTTCTTTGGAGCAAATTGTTTACCTGATAAGACGTTTGTTTGATCATTTGATGCATTGTCAATTATTCATTGAGTTTCTAAATTGCTGATGTGGTTAATCATGGTGCACTAATTGCAGGAACGTAGTGAGATGGTAAGCTCTCAATGCCGAAATCGTAGTGTACCCGAGTGGCTGCAAGGATATTGAATCAAATCATTTTGAACGTGACGTTCGCCATTAGTAGGTTGTGAGATTTTGAATCTAATTTTTTATTTGAAAAACTGCGTTTTGATTAGAGAAATGAATTCATAATCATCAACTAAGTAAATATTGTTTATACTGGTATCCCTATGTAGACAGTATCATTATTTGCTTCACAGGAACAGATAGACAGTTAAAATTTTCGAAAATCATATAAATTAATTACATTCAGAAATTGAATTCACAACCGAAATAGAGAGCAATAATTCAATGAGTTTCTTAGACGTGATAATTTCTAATGAAAATGGAAAACATGTTTTCGCAATCTACCATTAGCCGTCACATACAGATATTATAATACTCGTCGTGTCATCCGTATCAACATAAAATGTCATCATTCAACAGTTTTATTCATAGATTGATTAACTTTTCCTTATCACCAGTATATTTCAACTTATAATTAAATTTAATTAGACAAATAGCTGAGAATAATGGTTATAATCCCAAAATAATAAAGAATATTTTGAATAGAAAACAAGGTAGAACCGCATTGAATGGAGTTCATCCCTGTCGATAAATTCAAACGAAAATTCAACACCTTATTCTATGTTGGCAATAGAAGTGAAAAACTGAAATCATTCTTGAGTAGAAATAATTTTAACATAGCTTTTCAAACTAATAATAGCTTAATATATAAGAAACATTAAATCCAAATCAGATAAAAATAATAAAACAGGTGTTTATAGATTGAATTGCAATGATTGTGATAATTTCTTTAATGGTAGAACACATAGAAATAAAAATTAGATTCAAATTACGCGAATCATCTCCTAGGAAATAATCACTCCCTCGACTCACAGTTTTAAATTTTGTATGAAGATAATAAATTTTGGAAAGTAGATCTTTGGGAAACTTTAGAAATCAACAAAGACAAAAACACCGGTAGACTCATTAATGGACAGGTCGATTTGAACCCCTTCACCTCTATTGAATCTCTTCAGGGAGAAATCTATTCCTTAACTTCATTGGATTGTCATCAATAACCAGTTAATAAGAAGCAACTCAATAAGCTTTTAATTACTCAAGAATATTTGTATTTATGTTCTTAATTATCTATCTATATCTATATATAGCTGTTATAATTTCTGTACATTCATTCGTCTGAAGAAGCTACGGTGTAGTGAAACACGTTACGAATCACAATTATTCAGTAAATTTCCTCAAAAAATATTACTTGTTTTTGTTATTGTTCTGCAAGTTATATTAAGATTATAGGATGGGACGAAATACTTTCATTTTTACTTGGCTTAACAATACAAGTTAAGAAATTATATTTTTCGGTTGGTATCCCAAATTCCAGGAGCTATGACTTAGTTCCACAATCCTTTCGAAGCCAATTTTAATGTGGATGTGTATTGTGTTATGGAAACTATGATTCCAATTTTGTTTTTGAGGAGGTGAGATGCGTGGACGTAGAGTCAGTGGACAAAGTTTTCAAAAATACGTGTGTGTTGAATACGGCTAAAAAAATAAATGTGATTTGTTTGAACAGGAGCCCTTCGAGTAAGTTGATGCAATTATCTGACCTTTTCCGTAACTTCAATTTTATAATATGTGGAGACACAAACATCAGATTTGAAAGGGACGATAAGTGCAGAGCCGATTTTGAAGTTATTAAGAATGTTCAATTTGCATTGTTTAAAAACTCCTACTACTCAAATTACGCCTACTTGTTCGTCGCAATTACATAATATTATTACAAATATCAAAATAAAATCATTTTGTCATATTCTCAATAAACAATTCGGGTTCTCTGACCATGATGGTTAAATTGTTACTTTAAATATAACAGACATAGTAGAGAGCGGTAACAATAAATTCAGGATCTATTGGGCCAGGTTAATGAGGAAGTGAATGTTAAGGAGAATACAAATGAAATATTTAACACATTCCACCTTAATTCACTCGATTCTCGGTAAAGCCTTTCCTTCAAAAAACAAACATTAGAAGTATCCACTAGGGAGCCACGATTGATCACGAAAGGAATAAAAATTTCCTGTAAAGATAAAAGGGCCATGTATACAATGAGAATACATTCGAAAAATGCATGTGTTTGAAAATAGTGATTTCACGAGCTAAATGTCTCTATTACGAATCAATTATATCATGTTCCTCAAACAAGGTGCAAACAACTTGGAATGTTATCAATCAATTGACGCAACGAGGTAAATCTCGACATTCTGTCTCCGAAATTAATCTTTTGATTCATGATAAAATCGAAACGAACTCGGATACAGTCGCGTCTGAGTTGAGTAGATTCGTTTGCAATGCAGCCTCTGATCAAACCAAAATCCTCTATAGTCTACAGTCGGCTGATTACTATTTGAAAAATTATGTTGTAGACATCCCTAGTTCGCTTTTCTTCAGGCCAATAGATGAACATAAACTTAGGTCTTTATTAAGTGGGTTCCCATTTAAATTATCTACTGGCTACGACGAGATACCTACAAACATCATAAAAAGTAACATAAATATTTTAGCTAAGCCACTTGTACAACTTATAAATGATTAGCTCGCACCTTGAATCTTTCCTGATGCCTTTAAAATGGCAACACCCTTGTATAAATTAAAAATGACGTCAAAAATTACCGGCTTTTATCACTACAGCCTACACTCTCTAAATTATTTGAGGCTGTTGTTAAAGAACAGTTGATGGATTTCCTGGCTCAACATAATGTAATTAATTCATCTCAGTTCGGTTTCCAAAAGAACTTATCTACTTCTGATGCTATCTATGCACTCTTAAATAATATCAAGCCGACTCTAGAAGAGAAGGGTATTCCTCTGATAACTTTTTGCGACCTAATGAAGGCATTCGCATGCGTCAATTTTGATATCTTGCTCGATAAGTTGGAGTATTATGGAGTCAGAGGCGTGGTACATAAATGGTTCGAGTCGTATTTGAAGAATCGTTAATTCTGAGTGAAAATCGAAACGTGCATAGCAAATACACTAACCAGAGCCAAGTCCCCAGTTTACGATATAAAGTATTGCGTACCATAGGGCTCAATTTTGGGTCCCCTTCTCTTACTCGTATATATCAACGACATCATAGTAAATTTTCCAGAGGCATTCTTCGTCCTATTTGCGGATGAGACTAGTTACATTCTGAAGGATAACCTTCTCCCCCAATAATCTAATGACCTTATTTCAAGTGTATCTGACTAGTTCTGCGCAAACAGACTAGTCTTAAATATGCAAAAGACCCACAAGTTAGCAATCGGCCCTCCGAAAGGTATCTCAGAGAGATTACTGAATGAATTTGGGTTTCCTGTAGCAACGACTGTAAAATTTCTGGGCATTATTATCGATCAAAACTTGAATTGGAAGACTCACCTTTCTGTCTTGAATGAAAAATTGGACATTGCAGCATTTGCCATACTTACCATCAGACAGAACGTTAACTTTGAAGCTGCCAAAACCGTGTATTACGCCTACTTTCAGAGCATTTTGCAATATGGTGTGGAATTTTGGGATGACTCCACTGGCGCTAACGATACTTTTATAATTCAGAAGCGAGCAATCAGAAATCTATTCAATCTAGCAAGGTATGACTATTGTACAGAATACTTCGAAATAGCAAAAAAATTCACTTTGACTAATCTATATATATACAAACTGGCTCTGATCTCATTCAGGAACAAACATAATTTCATTTTCTCGGAGTCAACACATTCTTATAGCATCCGGCATAATAATTATATTATGCCAGATTATAGACTGAACGTGAACAGAAAAGGACTTCTTTATGCAGGCACAAAAGTTTTGAATCATCTGCCCAAACACTTACAGTCAGCTTAAGACTTTTCTTGTGAAAAATGTGTTTCATTCCTATGTGGAATTTTTCAAGAAAAAATTTTGATCATTATTTTGAGAATAGGTTTAAATAAAATGTCAAAAATATGTTAATTTCAATTTTTGTATGTGTGTGTGTGATTTTTAATATCAATATTGTGTTGCTGCTACATCTCAAACATTATTTTTAAAATTCAATTTAATAAGTGAACGAAAGTTTTCCTCATGCTCCTTTTGGGCTTTGATGAGTAGTATTTTTGTGAAAAGCATATTAATATTCCATTCATACTATATGTTCAACTCTACTGATTGTGGAAATATATCATTATTATTGTATATTTATTTATTATCGTGGACTTATGCACTATCTCAGCTGGTAGCTGGCTATAATTCACCTTTCCCAGGTTCAGCAATGAAAGGGAATAGGCTCGATTACAATATACTTGACATAAATTTCCTAACTATCCTCCATGTATTAAAAATTACAGCTTTTTGCATTTATATATAGGCATTCTTATGCAATTTTAATTTCTTAAGGCTATGATGCAAAGTTATAGGTATTAACCAAGTCGAGGATACGATGACACGAACAATATCTATTTCCTCGAGGTGCCACATCTGCTTGATCTCAATAGCAACGTCTGTATGTTTGGACTTTTTCTTCTGGAAATTGTTCAGCACGTTATTATTATTAGGTATGGCGACATCCACCAGCATTGCTGTTCTGGCTCTCTTATCATACACCACTATGTCCGGCCTATTATTTGCCACCATTCTGTCAGGCCTATCGTAGTATAATCTGATAGAGTTATTTTCCAATACGGGCGCCGGTTGATACTTGTAATATGGCTGGAAGGTATTCAGAAGTCCGTACTCGTGTGCAAGTTTTTGACGGATAATGTTGCACACTTGAATATTCCTGTGAAAATAGTCCATACTGGCCTGTTGTTCGCATCCGGACGTAATATGCTGTATAGTCACCGATCTTATATGGCATTTTCTGCGCTTATCTGTTTAAAATGTTCCGTCCTTCATAATGAATTTTTTGTAGTTGTTTGTAGCAATTACTTGGCCTTGGATGACCATAAGGAATCCTTCTGATTCCGCGAATAGTTCTCTTTTCATCAACCATTTGTTGGAGGCTTCTTTGTCGATGTGTGGTAGATTAATCTCATAGTGATGTCGTCCATGCACTTTCTTTCTTGACAATTGCTCTTGTTTTTCAGTATCTGATAGGAATGGTAGATTCAGAAGGTTATCTCTGGTAGAATGATTTAGAGGTGTATCTCTTTTATCAGCCAACGATACCACTCTATGGAGGTAAGAAGTGAGAGCTTTTGCAGAGTAGAATTCTCTGAGATTTTTTATCTGTTCGGTGTGTAAATTGACAACATATATTAATCCGCGTCCTCCTTCTTTCCGCTTCAAAGTTGTTCGTATCAATTATTATTATTATTATTATAATTTGATCATGATAACTCCTAAAAACGGTCGACGGGATGTAGGATGTAGATGTGGCAAATACCGCACCCAACGTTGTGTTCTTCTTGCACTTTTTGCATCATTTCTTTTATGTGAAATTGCATTAGGAATATTCCTTAAAGCCAAGAAGGTTCAGTTGTTTTTTCTACTGAATATTCACTTATAGCTGAAGGTTTGTGTTCCTTCATCTGCATTCCATGAATAACCCAAGCATTAGCAAGAGATACTGATAGCAGATGGCTACAGACAGCCATTACCACTTTCGAAATGTGTCGATCCATAAGATATGTAACAGATTACACAGAAATAGTATTAACACCATCAGCACTAATAAAAAGAATTTGGGTTCATTATTGGTTAATAATACAAATAAAACAAAATTATTGGAGATTAAAGCGGAGTATATAAAATATACTGCAGTGAATGTGAGACATTCTATATAGGCCAAAACGGAAGATGTATCGAGAAGAGGTTTTTCGGACCACTGCATCAACTAAAATCATTTTATAGATTTTGAGAATATCGACTCATGCATCCAGGTAATAAAGGACAAAGGACATTTTGGAGATTATTGAAATAACGTCAGCTCATAGAAAAAACCAGCCGACTAGACTTCATTTTACGTCATGTTGTGAATGACGTTATACATAAGTGAAATCACTCATTTTGAATTTAGTATTATATTACTCCTGATAATGGGCTAATAACCCAAAACGTATGTCGGGTATTTTTGAAAAATATTTTTGAAATCTTTGCCAAGAGATAAACGAATCATTTAGATCAGTTCCTCCCATGAAAGTGTGATACATCAATTTCATGTGGCATTTGAACGGTTATAAATTTTGTGGCATCCGATGAATACTTCTTTGCATCTTTTTCAGGGCTACTCCATAACAATTGTATGCTACTCGCATTGTAGCATTGTCTTTTCACTGCATAATAATACTTGAATCAAAATTGATAACAGAATCAACAGAACCACTTACACTATTCTTCACTGATTCTTTATCGAGAGTACAATTCTCAGTTCGATACTTTCTTTTCGTTCCGCTGCATCAATATCCCACATTCGTCATTTTCCTCAGAAGGCGTAAGCTAGTAAAGAAGTTATCAGTAAAAATTTGCATCGATGCTCTGGAAATTGTTTTTTCATCTTTCTTGCAAAAGTTGCAACAACTGATGCACCAAGTCCTAGGTCACCATCATCAAACCCTGTTCCATTTCCCTGATATGGTTCAGCTATTTATCAAATAGCCAGAAGTCCTCAAAATGAATAGAGTGTTTCAATCGAGCAAGTCGTTGGTGCATTGCGAAAAGAGTGTGGGAGCAGGATAAGGGTCTGATTCCAGAACTAGTATCCTCTTATAAAAGAGTCTAGGATTTCCAGAATTTCAGCCTATATTCTCAACAATTGAGTGAGATACACTGGATGATCCACAAGTGGCGAGGTGCGCTGTAGCTCATACACTATTGAAGATTTCATTTTTGTTCGAACAGTATTGTATTTAGAAAGTAAAAATCTACTTCAACAATTTATTTTGAAGTAAACAAGATGTCCCAATTTTCTACAGAAAAATCTTGGGAGGTTTTTTAGTTCGGAAGACCAATTTTTTGTTGAAGATTCAAGAGAGTCCTAATCTCTGCTATAATGTCTTTAAGTGATAAGGTTTTCTGGTGAGTAGTTTCGTCACAATTTTTATTTTCGGGAAAAATCCATGAAAATAGGCTCTCACATCATCGCATGCTGCTTACGCCAGAACAGATAAATACTTTTTTCCCTTCGTTTTCTTATTTCCCAAGGAAAGTTTCATTGACAAATTTAAATAGATCATCCTCATTTTATACAGGAGTGACTCAACAAAATTATTGAATTTTGTAATTTTAAAATTATCATATCTTGATTTTCTCAAATGGAACACTCTGTATTTTAATATTCATCTCAACGCATAAGATATTGAGCCATATTTTTGCAGAAGTAACTTTATCTTCATCTTCGACCGTTTCAGAAATGAAAATGAATAAACAAAAATAATGAAATCAGAGGTTGCGAAACAAGAGTTTATTAGTACATATTATTATACTTAATCAGAGAAATGGTGATATTTTAAGGTAGTCGTGTATGAAACACATAATAGATTGGTTTTTGGAAAGATGATCTATAAGGTGTTGAACTATTTCAATAAATAGTCAAAATGTTGCCCGTATCTTTGTAGACACAACTCAATCCTTCTGAGGAAAGACCGTTGAACTCTCGACAACATTTGCGGATTAACTGACTGAAAGGCGTCGACTATTTCCTGTCTCATATCCAACTGCGTTGTAGAAGGAATCTGGTAAACGATGCCCTTAATATAACCCAACAAGAAAAAATCTAGACTGGTAAGCTCCGGTGACCTAGCTGGCTATCTAACAGGACCACCACGTCCTATTCATTTGTTTGGAAATACATGATTCAAATGCTCCCTAACATGATGTGAGTAATTTGCCGGTGTTCCATCCTGTTGAAACCACAAATCTTGTCCTATACGCTCTGGTACATCGCCTAGTAACATTGGTAGATGATTTTGCACAAAATCTAAATACATTTCACTATTGAGGTGCCCGTCGAAAAAGTGCGGCCCAATTAGATATCCATTTACTATAGCGGCCCATACATCCAAGGACCAAGGATGCTGGTGATCTATTTGTCTCATGAGGTGTGGATTTTCCGTGACAAAATAATGAAAGTAGTGCCTGTTAAAAAGCCTATCCTTGTGGAAAGTTGCCTCATCCGAGAAGAGAACTCTGCTAAATATATTTGGATTTTCCGCTACTTTGTCACTTGCCCAATTGCGAAAATTTCATAGTCTTGATTGTTCAATTCCTGGTGTAGCTGTACATGATATGCATAAAATTTATTCACTCTCAAGATTCTCTGGACGGAAGTTTGATTCATATCTTTTAATTGAGAAATCTCTCTTTGGCTTTTATATGGGACATCTGTCACTGTCAACAAAACTGATAACTGGCTGTCTTCAGCTATAGCAGTTTTTGATGTTCCATGTTTTTTGTAGGCGATAATACCCGTTCCGATAAATCTAATCAGAAGTTTTTCAAAGCATCTTGCATCAGGATACCTCTTATCAGGAAACCTTTGTGCATAAGCTCTACTTGCCAACAAAGAATTTCTATCACACTCACCCAGAATAAAAATCATATCAACCATTTTTTCTTTGGAGAACTTCATGGCAGTCAATTGAGGAAATTGGGTTCAAACCTCACGTTACCAATGTTTAATAACGAAACACTGATAAGTTCACCATTTAAAATGCAAGATATGATATTTCCGGACACCTGACAGAAGGCACAAATAAAAAAAAATGTCAGCACATACCTCGATTTACGTTTTAATCATCTTGATTTTATCGTTGGTTAAAAGAATTATCTTGTTTAGGTTTCAATTTTTACTATTTGAATCATTACAGAAAAAAACTTCTGTTCGGATATTAATGCATGTTGATGAGTTTGATACGGTTTGTAGAATTTTCATCAAAATTTGTTCAAATAATCGAATGTTTCGGAAATTATCAAAAATAAAAATAAGGTTACTTCTGCAAAATATAGCACAATGTTTTCTCCATTGACATGAGTAATAAAATGCAGGGTATTCCATTTAAAAATCATGATATGATATTTTAAATTTACAATATTGAATAATTCTTCTGAGTGACTCCTGTATTAAATGAGGATTAGCTATTTCAATTCATAAATAAAGCTATCCTTGGGCAATAAGAAAGAAAAATTTATTCATCCTCTAAGGCCGAAGGAGCATACGATGATGTGAGAGCCTATTTTCATGATTTACTGAAAAAAAAATATTGTGACGAAACTACTCACCAAAGAAACTTATTACTTGAAGGCATTATTGCAGAGTTTAGGCCGATCCTGAATCTTGAACAATCTGAAAAAACCATCCAAGATTTTTTATAGAAAATTGAAACACCCTGTTTACTGCAAAATAATTTGCTGAGGTAGATTTTTACTTTCTAAATACAATACCATTCGAACAAAATTGAAATCTTCAAGAGTGTACGACCTACAGACCACCGCGCCTCAGGTGAATCACCCAATATAGTAAATGAAGGTCTTTCAACCCATCAAAATGAATTAGGCGAATGGGCGGAGACAAAACTCATTTGAAAACTTTAGGAATTTTCTTTTCAATGGTATACAAGGAAAGTAATTTTTCGATTTCTTTTCGCGAAAAAATAATTGTTTATCTTAAACGAGTCACTTTGATTATTTTGACTATCTTCAGGATTATGGAAGGATGAAAGAAATCATTTTGTTGATTCGAAGGGAAATTTTTCAAGGAAGTGAGCGTCTGCGTGCTTTGGTTCGTAAATTCACTCACCTTAAGGTTTTAAATAAGGAGAGTAGGTTTTGTTTCAATATCATTTGAAAGCTCTTTTCACAATCTACAATAATCATATCATCATGTTCTCAATAGAAAAAAATGAAATCCAATGATTTGAAATCAAATATTCTACAAACAATATTCATATTTCAAACAATAATATGATCTTGACTGAAAATCGTCTCTAATATGGTTCTGCATATTTGAAGTTTTTAGCACTTTCATATACTCTAGCGTAGATCGTCCGAATTCTGAGATTGAAAAGAAAACATTGTACAAAAAATGCGGGTAATCGTTGATACGCTGGTCATAGTTCCACAAAAACCGCCACAGCTGCTGCTTCTTTCTTCAATTCCGATGGCCGATTTTTTCTTATACATACTGAACCTATCTCGTTGAAGTGTGAAATCAATTCTATTTCATACTTATGTCAAACGTTCCGTTCAAGATGGCTTTTGTTAAATATCCTTAGAGGCACACTCTTGATTTTGGTAATAAAGGCCTACCAGCACAACACGTTCTGTCCATGAGTACACCTTAACGATTTCTAATAGTTTAAACTCATCAGCAAAGTGATTGATTTATGATGCATCAAATGATCGAACGAACTTGATATCAGATGAACATCCTACTTTTAAGAACAAAAAAATTAATCAAAACATTTGATTTTATTAATTTGATTCATTTTCACTCAGATGGAGATAATTTTTCTTATTGAAATGAATTGGTTGTTGCACGCAGGCGATAACTAAACACTTAAGCTTTCCGTTCGAAAAAGAATTAATTTGTTTTCCCTCTCTTTAATGAACTTGAATGTAAGCAAAATATTCAAAGTGGCTCGTTTAAGATTAAAAATCATACTTGAGAGGAAGATTCTCCAAAGGTACTTTTCCCATACACCGTTATAAAGAAACTTTGAAGAGTTCTCGAATGAGTTATCGCTAGACCCTTTATACTATTCAATTTTAAGGACTTTATTCACCCCTTCTTAAGGGATTTCGCTTTGAAGATTCAAATAATCGAAAGATGTCCCACAAACAAAATCATTTGACTCATTTCAACAAATTTTTTCAATCACTATGGAAGATGAAATGTATAGAGTAACTCATTTGAGACGAAACACTCTCTTTGAAATAGAGCAACTCTATGTATTCCTATACCTGGCCATATCCATGTCTTTACATATAAGATTATTTTATGAAGCAAATCTTCTTTTCAATTCATGTGGTAATGCGAAGAAGCTAATGTGGGCCAAAACTCCTTATAATTATCAAATATTGATTGCTAATTATGTAACACTGAACATTATCGTTTCATTCAATGTAATTATAATATATGAAATCGTCTGTTTTTGAAACAATGTATTGTTCGTAAAGTATTACATCGTAAAAGTATATAAAAATTACATCATTTCTGCGATTAATGTGGAATATACGGACGTGATTTGGATATATTGATTTACATATTTTGTGACACGGCTCAGTAACTAATCATTTCCAAATTAAACTCAAACGATGAATATGGATCATTCTGATGCAAATTTAAACGAAATTTCCTTGTCCCGCATCTGAACATAACCGGAAAATTTGAAATTGATCCACCTTTCCGATTCAACTCGCTTATTTCCACAGGGATTTGTGACAAATGTTGGACGAATCCAGGTTTTTGCAGTCCTGTGTTTGAAGTTGCATTATTTATTGTATCCTGTAAACCAATTCACGGATGATGAAATATGGGTTAATGCTCTCAATCTTGCATTGGATTTTTCGTTTTATCTTTTAATTCCAGTTTTACATGTCTAGTCCTTTATAAAATAATTCATATGTAGAGTTGCCAAATTTGATTGAACTTTTGTGGAGCAAAAATTCCCATTGGTGAATGAAATATCACTCTTACAGTTAGCTTAGTAAGAAAACAAATGACAAGCCCCTCTAAACACTAAGCTATCATTTCAATCAAATATCAGATTTCGAGGAATCAAATTGATGGTTCAAGTGCAATAGGACGTATCTCACTGAACTTAATTTTTCAGGATATGGCTGAAACTGACTTTCCCTGACAAATATCACTCGATATAGCATATTTTGTACCCAAAATATTTACTCCCAATATAACAAGCTAGATTTTGAACATGTTTATTCTGAAGGTGTATATAATATGTGTGTATCAGGTGGAAGCTATTTTTTTAGGGTTTGAAGATACTTCTATTTTGTTTCAGAAACTGTCAGGTTCTCAATATGAAGTCTTGTAGGTTTGCCAGATGATTCTTGAAATTTATCATCTAGATAAAATTTGTAATAGATGATAGCACCATTTCTGTATTTCTAGATACAAAAATCATAACTGCAGGATCGTTTGCTCCTGAGTTTTATTTTACTCGAACATAGTCATCATTAGTTTTTTTGTTAGCTTGTTAATGTCTTTTATGTTTGTAAAACGTAACGTGGACACTTTGCTGGGGTTTCCTGTTTGTGTTCCAAAATATAAATGAATAAATGAAAAAAAAATAATCGCTCGACCAAAATTTTTTTTTATTTTTCGATTTTTTTTCGAACCTACTGTAGATCAGGAAGCTCAAACTGGAACTGCTGGCGATCTACCTCAATATTCTTAGACTACTTACGATTGACTCTGAGAGGCTGCAAGTATGTGTGATGCAGCGTTGTCGTACATACACGATACACCCTATCTACCTAGTACCTACCTAGGTAGGATGTACCGTAGCATATATAGATATTAGCTCTCCGCACAATATACATTATTTTAGTCAAGGTTTGGGTTAGGTTTAGTTAGGTTCTTCTCTATAATATCAATGAAAAAACTCATTGTTATTCAAAACTGCGAGTTTATTGGTTGTTCCAAACAAAAAGGTTACATATGGTGTTAAACTTAACTAAGGAATGTATTTGGATGTTGAAGCGTGGCACTAAATGTCCTCACAATACTTTTCATAAGATGGTACGTAACCACTCAGTGCAAATCGCAAGCATGATGACATATGATCGTCAGTTAGTCGATTGCGATATTTTGAATTAATTATCTTCATTTCAGAAAATGCAGACTTGCAAAAGTAAGTTGACCAAACCATTGCCAACAGTTGAAGGGCAATTTGCCTTAGATTCGGATATTTATCTTCAGATATAAAACCCAAAAATTTGTATCAGATGCTGTAGCTTTGGAATGTATATCGACATAATCTGTACCAACCCATTTTCAACAGAACATGAGTTCATATTAAACTGACTTGCTATTTCAGTAGCTAATTCCTTGATGCTTTCACATGAAGAATGATAACTCATAAATGATGCTATATTTGCCAATTCATTGCTATCTTAAAACTGCATTTCGAATTGTCCCAAAATAATTGATAAATCAGCCTTATACGTATCATAATTCAACTGAGGAGTCCTTGCTTTCAAAGACGGAAAATATTTTAGATCCTTTCTGTTTAATTGATCTATCATAAGTTGCAATTTACTTTCGGATGCGTTTACTACGTAATCATCTCAATAATATGTTTTCCTTTACTTTGAGACTCAAAGATAATGGTGGTTAAGTGCATTGTGATGTCAGTCAAAAATGTCAAATCAGTCAGCCATTTTTCGTTTTTCAACATCTGAGTGTCATCACCTCTTTCGTCTAGAAAAGCTGTTATTTCGGGAAATAATTCCTGAACCTTCTAGGAATGTGTTCAGCTGACTACCTATCTTTCAACTGCAACTTACAGAGCCGCCGTTGCAAGCTACGTGCACGGAAGAAATTCACTATTTTTGTTGCAATGCCTTTAATTTGCCCCGTGTTTGAAACTTTTTAACATAAGACTCGTTTATGTCTAATGCAATGGAATGAAAAAAACGAGAGGAAATCTTCATTATCTCGACACAATTCCACGAAACCAAAAACTATATATTGGTAGCTTGTAGTTTTTTACAAAATTGAAGAAATTGTAATATATATCTTCGCGACGGGTCTTCCCTTTCAGAGGAATGATTGTCAAAATTTCTTCCTTAGCCAACATGTCATTGAATACCAGCTGGGCAATGTCTTTCATATTGGTAGATTCGTCGTACTGTAGAAGAAAAGTATGTACAATTCTTGTTTCAGTTTATCTACCATGTCCTGATACATGATTTTAATACGCCTTGTGATAGTCGGACGAGACAACTGTTCTTTAATAGCAGACATGATTTCTGTTTTATTTTTAAGATATCCAAATGAAGTCTCGCCCGCCTCAATAAATGCTTTCTTCATAACCGATCCATCTTCGAATGGTTTCTTGTGTTTTACCGATACACGAGACATTCTAAGTGACGCGATCGTAGCAGCTTTTGGTTGTTTGGCTGGTCTTGGTTTGTTCTTTCTTCAAACAAGATATCAAAATACGTACTTTTCGTCTTCGTTATTGACTCTGTGGCTTAAAATCCCTTTTATAGTTTTTATGATCCGTTTTATGATGCCTCTCTAAGTTACCACGGTTTATATTGCAATTGACGCACGACAAATAAGACAAATGCACCTATCCTTCACCATACAAAAAAAAATTCTTCCTCCGAATCTCTTTTAAAATGATACGTTTTAGATTTCTTCGCTGCACTCATTTTGTACTATTTAATAACAAACTTTGTATCGACGTAGTATTGCCTTCAAGTTACAATTCAGAATTACTCCAATTCCTACAGGCACAACATGCATATCCGCCTGAACGAAAGTCTAGAATGTTCCTGTCAAACGCGCCACCCTAAATTTCTAGAAAAGCAGCAAGAATAAAATGCGGTTTTTCTTCGACAAGCACCGCGAGTTTCTTTGATGAAGCCGCCTTTTTCCGCTAGCAGAGTGTTATTTTATTACAAATTTTTGTAGATGAGTTATCTACTTATTTTTTTTCTAAATATTTTCAATTATGGCCACGTTATTTCTTTCGGAGAAACTGCAGCAAAGCATTGCATAATGCATCGTCCCTGTTTTAGTAATAACAGCTACCTGAAAATAGCACAATAGGAAGACTTTTGTCGAAGCAGTGTTCTTGTATGTGCTTGATTATTAATGATGCAGAAGTCGTAGCAGATATGTCTCCTTCTCCCTCTTGCCACCAATAATTAGGGCACTGACGGGTTGCTAGGTTATAAATTGGAAACTTATGTACGATCAGTTTTGTATTGAAATATAGTGAACTTGCAAGAATCAGGGCACAGTCTCACTGCCTACAGATCCATAGTAAACACGTAACATTTCCGGTGATAGCTCTTTTCTTGCCTGCTTTTTTTTACTATGCACATTCTATTCTAAATGTATATTTCATATATCTATCCATGATTTAAAAAACTTTATAGGAGCAACACAGTTCACATTGATGTTTTCAAAAATGAGCGCCATTCATTTCGTGAAAATTTTCATAAAATAACCAAGTACTAACTGAAACTTCATCATTTTCTTCAAATATATTTCTTGCCTTTTCGACAATAGTGCGATTCCATAGTGAAAATTTTCTGTATCCTTTCCCATAATTTTTGTCTTTTATTGATGTCTAATTTTTCTGTATTTGAATTGTCTAATTTTTGAGCTAGAACCCATTTTGTTTCTATTTGCTTTAATAATCCATTGTCGTACTGTATATATATTCTTTTGAAAAAGAGGATTTACAAAATTTGAATAATTGTATTTACAATAAATGCTTATATCTATAATATTGGTGTGTGTCAGAAAAAACACAACTATGAGCTCAGGAAATGTAACAGGGGGACCATACCATCGTGTATATTAAAAAACTCGTTTACCTGTCGCTATTGCACTAGCAATAGCTTGTTTGTTTATGATTTGTTAGTGTCGTGTGTACATAAAGAGTACCAAAGATTTTTCTGCTTAGCCGCTTCATTCTCTCGTGCATTCCATGATTTTCAAAAAAAGGGTGAAAGGTGAAAGGAAGGGGGTTTGGGACAGGAATCTGTAACAATGGAAAAAGAAAAACAGCAGAAAAATATTTCAACAATCAAACTTCTTATATGCCTAAATAAATCTAAGAAAAGATTTCACATTGCAAGCAACGCCATGAAAGGGACTAAGGGGATAATAAAAAAATACATAACCTGCGATATTTCCACAAATTCCTTCTCTTTTTGACCGAGAGGGCCCCGATGGCCAGATTCAGTCTTCCAAGTGATGCCGATTATGATTTATAGATGTTTTAGAATCATTATGGACGTACTGTAAACCAAAGAATTTATAAACATTTTCTCACTTACGATTTTTGTTTATTTTATAATAAGAAATAATGAAAAGTGAAGTTTCTTTCTGAGATATCGCTTTCTTTCAAGCATTTGTTCTTCCTCCTATTCTATCAATGAAACATCGTGAACTCTTTCATGAATATTGACTATCTTTGGTTCACTGAAAAGTTCTTACATTTTCTTTTCATTGATTCTTCTCATACTTACAGGCCGGTCCCATTTTCTCACTTCCCTTACTTTTCTGTATTCCAGAATTCAACGTTTTCTTGTATATCCTACGAATTCCTTGGCTTTCATAGGTTTCAATTTTGTTTCACTCATCTCCATTCAGTTGTCTTTTTTTTTCCTTTTGTTGCTTGGGATATATTCATTTTTTCATTCTGTTCTTCTAGAATTTTTTCGTTTCCCTGACACTCACTATTCGATGATACAGAATTTTGGTCGTTTCTTTTATCAATCTAGGTGAAAATACATTTTCAAGGTTTTTCTTTGCTATTTTGTCCAATTTTTGTTGAATTTCGTCTATATGGTGCATTTTGTCATCCAATTGTTCAACTGAAATTTCTTTGTTTCATTGTAATCGATCACAGAATCTGAAAATCCATGATTTGGGATATATTTTCTTAGACTGCATTGCATTCCAACAAATCATATAATTCGCTATTGATTTTTGAAATTTCTATTTGTTCGTCGGTCACCTGTTTAAACACATTGATAAGGAATAAATCATTCTCATTCTGAGACTCCATACTCACAATAACCTTTCACGAATTTTTCCGGTCTTCTATTTTTGTTTATAAAGTTCATCTAAATGTATCGTGTACACCCTAAATCATTGACGATTTCCAATGGAATTTTCTTCATTTATTGGAAATGTATGAATTAGTAACCAACTAAATTATAATCAAGAATAGTATTATCTGCTTATTGTGCGGAAAGTCGATGTGGATATTCGAAATAAATTGATTTAAATGGGAAGTCACTCCGCGCGGTAGATGAAGAGGTAAACTAAGGCATGGTACGTTCTATTACTTTAAAAAGACCTATATTTCGATAAGGTTTCTTGTACAAGTGCGATTAAATTGAATTTATTTGGTCAAAAGGTTACCTTTTTCTCACGAATTCATAACGAAATTAAATCTGGTACTAATAGAAATATTTCAAATAACCCGAAAATTTGGAATATTTTAATTTTAGGAATTTGACTAAACAGATGAATTTTTCGGATCTCAAACCTACTAATTGCTATAAAGAAACACGCTATTCTTTTGAGAACTACTTAAAACTTTCGGTGTCAATTTTTCCTTTTTCACTCCGACAACCGAGTGGTGTAATATGGCAGAGTCCAACAAATTCCAAAGAAAGGGAAGTAATGCCTACCTAAAAATTACGGTACAATCGTATCGTTCTTTATTATATCGAAGGTCATGGAAACAGTGATAAATTATGATCTCATACAATATTTACAGGGTACCATCATCGATAGACACTGCAGTTTTCATAGACAACGATCAAATGGTTACTATGTTACATACGTTACGCATTTGTGAACATGAACACTCGAATCAAGACCCATTGCTATCAAGACCCATTGATATCTCAGAGGCCTTCGATAGGGTTCGGTATGCAACCTCGATGAATAAACTTGTCGCATATGGATTCCCGAAAACTTGCGTTGTTGGATTACTAGGTTTCTCTTGAGTAAATCGATTCAGGTGATAGTTGATATTGTAACGCGAGAACATTTGTGCAGGACTACTCCACGGCCCCCGATTCTAGCCAACTCTCTCTTTGTTATAGATTAATCATCTGATCTACCTCTTCGAAGATGAAATATTCGGGTTTGACCACTACTGCATCGTGGCTTCTTTATTTTCTAGTTATCGTCCTATAACTCCTGAGGACTCACACCAACAAAGATACCAACATAGCATGTCACTAAATTCAGACTTGGATAAGATATCAGAATGGAGCTGGCTGAACTTGGTCAATATTAACGAGGACAAAACGCTATCAATAATGTTCTCCAGAAAACTCACTGATGTACACCTCATTTCACCATTCAAGGGCATCAAATTTCCTTCAGAACGAATATGAATATACTCGGCATCATCATAACCACCGGAGTCTGCTGAAATGACTATCTTTCAGCTATAGCTAAATCTGTTTCCGATTAACTCAGTTTTCTTCTCGGAACTAAGCAGTACTTCATGCCTTCACCGTTGATGCTTTTAAACAAAGCGCATAAGCAACTTGGTCTGGAATATTCTTATGTCTCAAACATTCATAACATCTATTGGATAATTTATAAAAGAGAGCAATGTGCCTCGTCAACTACCTAAATATCACGCGTGATATTCAGTCTCTCGCTCTCCCTTGTTGATCTTTCTCTACTTTACAGAAATTTCCTTAGTAAATACTCAAGAAGAACTGCAAAGCTTAGTTTAGGAAAAAATCCAGTTCCGAAGAAAAACCATGCTCGTACCTCTCTCAAAAAAAATCTTCTGTCTACAGGGCTAGTGTGCCGTGGAACTCCATCAGAAATCTTTCCGATAACTAATAATTCGGACCTCTTCAAGAAGCGAGCGAACTCAGACATTAAATCATCTTGGGCGGCCACAGTTGTTGTATGACAGGCATCGCCTGCTACCAATAGTGAAGAACAAAATAAAAGATGTTCCTCTTCAGAAACGAGTTTTTATAATCCATTATCCTGTATAATATTTCGACCTTAATCACGTTTACCGACACAAATATTATCAAATTGAATTTTGATGAAAATATAAACATAATTCTGCCGTAAAGAAAAACATAACAATTAAACACGCAAATTCTGATTCAGACAGAACAATGTACTGCAACAGATCAATATTACACAATAGGATGAATATTTAATTGGTTCATAAACAGAATCACGTAAATATCGAAATATTCGAATTTCTCGCTAACACGAAATAGAATGTAGATTAAACCAAAAATTTTGGAGCTACGAGATTGAATGAATTTGTTAGATGAAATGGGGGCTTTTTGCCCATTATTATTTATGGAACTAATAATACTTTACAACAAAATATACAGAACAGTTGAAATTGGAAGGTTTTTTGTATTCGGTTCAATGCATAATCCGATAAAAGGCTCTCGATATTCCTTCTGGTTATGATGGTATCATTTTTAATTATATGATAGTGTAGATGTAATCTGATTTATGAAAGCATAGGGTATTCCGTGAAAAACACCTCATGTTATACATCCTACAATTGTTGATGGATTTCAATGAAAAAAAAGCCAAGTTGCATCATGAATGATAATATAACGGCGTGAAATATTTCCTCCGAAAATATTGGAAGTTGACCTTCACTTGGACTTTTGGAATCGTAACTCCATATTCTCATTTTTGCGATGACTCTTTCAATTTTGATTTCTTCTATTGAAAAGATATCACTTAAACAGCTGTACTTTCCGAGGAAAAAAATTTCAAAAAAAATATTTTGGAAAAAAATATGTCCAATTCGTCAATGTAATTCGTAGAATGGACGACTATTTGAGTTTGTGATAAAATTATTCTATCCTAGAAACCGTTCAGGTTGTTATTTTAGTTCGAATAACTCACATTCTTTAGTATTTTGATTGAGAAAAGACAGAACAGAATATTCTATCGGAAATAATTTCCAGATCGTGAAGCATAGCGCTGCAAGTTTATCATCCTCGAATAAAAACTCAAGAAAGTGTGTGAAATCTCTATTCGAAAGAGTTTTTATAAAAATTCTCGAAATTCCCCTCTATACTATTGAATACATGGTGGGTTAAAAGTAAGCTCCTTGGGAATGAGAAAAAAATGTTTTGTTCTTTTATTTTATCGATATAGCCCCCTCTAAGCTCGATACACTTATTCTAGCGATTTCCCAACTTCTTGATCCCGTCCAAAAAGTAATTATCCGGAAGTTCTGCAGAATACTCCTCCGCGGCGTCAATGGTTTCCTCGCGTGAGCTGATTATTTTATTGATGTGCCATCTTTTGAGGTTTGGGAAGAGATATTAGTCCGAGGGAGCTAAATCGGGCAAACATGGTGGATGCGGATGCAATTGGAGCCCCAAGTCAATGATTTTAGCCGTGGTTGCGATGCTCTCGTGCGCCAGCTCATTTTCTTGTAAAAACAAAGTTTTTTTCGCTTCATGTGAGGCAATTATGGGCTCGAATATTGCGCAGTTATACTCGCTGTTGATGGTTTTTATTTTCAAGAGGCAGTCTACGGAGAGTATACCGTGACAATCCCAGGAAACCGACGCCATAACCTTTCCGATCCATAGAGCCAACCTCGGGCGCTTCGGAGCATACGTTTTCTAGTGTGATAAAGTGAGATTCATCAATAATTACCGTTTGACGCCCAATTCCGCATCAGCAAGTCAAAATACTCTTTCGAAGTGCTCACGCTTCCGTGTTTTTGGTACGAAGTCAGCATGCGCGGCACCAAGGAAAGGGTAATTTTTTTATATGCACAATCACGCCCAAAATATGGCGTGTGCACTCAGTACTAATCTTTGTAGCAATCTTTGAATTTTCAATAAATATTTATTGAGGTGCAACTTGCTCTCATGGAAGTATTCAAGTGATATTCATCTTTTGAGGTGCATATTATGGTGAGATTGTTTTCTCGAAGAAGCTGTCGATAATAGGTATTTGCCGAGGGAGTTTTCTCAAATGCCTTATTGTTTATTATTATTGAGAACATTTTGATGTTCGAAATTCCAATCATTTTCCTCAATCTCCGAAACTCCGTCGTTTATCCAAAAATTAGTTTTCCGTTTTGTGCTTTCACCTTGTACTATATGTGTACACATGTTGCTGTTTTCCTCTTATGGCTAGTATCAATTTTACTCAGCTCATATCAAATGGGATAGACATGAGTTCAATAACTAATCAAATAACCCAGCACGTAAACGATATGAACGCTTTGTAAGAAATCGTAAACTTCTTCATGAAGAATCAGAATCATTTGAATTGAAGTCAGTATAATGGATTTTTAATCCTTAACATCTAAAATGCAATTTAAAATCTCGAAACATCTAGGAGTTGCATACAGGTATTCCTCAGTATCAAAACCACTTGCTCTGATTGATTTCTCAAAAGAGTGATACAACAGCATATAATTTTTCTGACGATCTAGCTCTGCACCCCTAAATTGAGGAAAAAAGTCAGCTAAAAATTAGTGTTCATTATATATATATATATATATATATATATATATATATATATATATATATATATATATATATATATATATATATATATATATATATATATATATATATATATATATATATAGGGGTACAGCAATGCTTGGGCTGCCTCCGCCTTGCTCGAGCAGTCTTCAACATGTTGGCGCCATGTCAGCCGCCGATCGAGTGTGAATGCCAGGTATTTAGCCTTGTTGACCCATGGGATGGGTAGTCCGTTCATGGTGATCTGCTCCTCGGGGCTACGTCTTCTTCTGAACAGATAGAGTGCCGAGCTCTTCTCTGGGTTGATGGAGCCACTTGGTAAACCATTCCTCCAATTGGTCTGCGGCCTGTTGGTGTCTTCTGGTTATCAATAAATCTATTTCTACATGGCTCTATAGTTTATAATTAATCTATCCCTGCAACTTGACGCGTTTGACATATCGAGCGTCCTGATCGGTCGAAAAAATTCAGGCACTCGGGGCGTCTAACTCCGTCATGTTCTCCAAGAGCAACAACATTTGGATTGTATTGTTGTTTTTGAGAAATCTTTCGGACAGAAGATTCTGGGTTCTCTCCACCACTGAACAAGATATTTAATTCCGTTTCCTCCTCAATCTTCTTTCTGAGATTTTGGGTTTTTTGGGCGAACCGAGTCTTTCATACTTGTTAATTCTCCGAGAAGAAATTGGAAACTACACCATAATAATAATAAGCGGTACATGATTTGTCAATTTCTCGATAGAAAATCGTAAACAACATCCGTTATTATTCTATGAAAATTGCTTTGAGAATTTCATTGGTATTTCGCCACAAAGCTTAATTCAAGATTGATTACTTCTGTCACGATTTGAGTTCCTTTTTATGCAAACTCAAAATAATTTGCACTTTCTAGTGCAGACAAAAATGATGATAAATTCAAATAGTCACTTATCATACGAATTTCATTGATGATTTGGAAATTTGTGTTTTCTTCCTAAATATATCAAAATTTTCTTATACTCGGAGAATACATCGTCTCAAGTGATACTTTTCGCAGAAAGTACTCAAAACTCAATAAGTACTTGAAAAAATAAAAATAAAGGATCTCACTCGAAACGTCATTTTGAAGGTCAACTTTCGGTATTTTCTGAGATGACAGATCTATGAAAATGTAACTGTCTGTTGGAACATCATTCGGAATGCAATTCGGTTCTTGTTCCGTTGAAATATGCTAGCAATTGTAGGAACTCCAGCTTGGGGCGTTATTCGCGGAACACCAGATATACTCATTTTAAGTTATTTGTCATAAACAGAACTATTAAATGAAACTGATATAAAATATATTTTCCCACTGCCAAGCTGTATGGAGTCACACTCACCAATTTACAAAGTTATGAATTTTTTATGATTCCCAGAACGTTCACATACATCCCATCTGTCAAATTTATAGTATGTCAATATCGTTTTGTTCCATTTGCAGTATGTAAATAAATGTGTTATTTTTACATCAATGACAAGTTTCAAATATACCGATCGCATGTTTGGTCATAATTAACTACCCGATCGTGTACAAACAAGAACGGATAACCAGAGTGAAGTGAGAGATTGTACGATGAACCAATTTGCATCTATGAAATTTTTTCAATGGAAAATAACGGCCTATGCGTGTTATGAGAGATGGAGTTTTCGTAATTGAATGGAAAAATGTCGAAATTTCTATTTGTGAACTTCGATTCAAAACAGAATTTATTCGCATTCATTTCTGGATAGTTTCATTCGTTCCAAATTGATTTCGTTCGATGAAAGGAATTATGACCGGTTTATGACTCTGTCGTTTACATTTTCATGAACGGTGTTGCATTCATAAAAGAATACTTGGCAGGGAGTTTTCGGAATTTCAATTATCACAAATTAAATACGAGCTAACGTTGAAAGGCATCGAGTCTTTATTATTATTTAAAAGTTTGTACCGGTTTCTGGAATAATATGAAAATGAAATGGTCATACAAAATTTATATAAAAATTCACGATATTCAATTAGATCATTTGTGTATCAATCTCTACAGACTAGTTCCAATTAACCTCTTGGTGGTGGTGATGTACCTGTGTCCATCATATAAAAGTGTCCTCTGTAAACAGTATACAGCAATAATGCAGTCTACATCGAAATAAGTGTGCATCAAATCTTATGCCTTTAGAGCACATCCGAATTTCCTTTATTAATAGAATTATAGAATCCACGCCGACATAGAACTGATGGTGTCCAATTAGTCGGATTGGCAGACGGTGACGGTTATGTTTTGTTTCAACATCTACAGTAGATAGTATTAGGCTCTTATATTTGTTTGGAACATCATGTATAGTTTCTACAGAGGAAGCTTCTGATACAATGGGGACTCGGATTATTATATTATGATGATTGTGATGAATATTTCTAAGTCGTATAAACTTTTTCATCTCGAACAGTGATATTTTTCACGTATCAACATTAACAACCCCATAAATCGAATGGTTACTGCCGAATCCATCTTAATTTGGATTATTATAATTCTGAAGAATGCAATGAATCTATCAGTGTCGATGATAATTCTTCAACTGAAGATGGAATCGATTCGAACTCAACCACCAGTTGATTCGATTATCAAAACAGCAGCAGAAACAAAGAAGGTGCTCTGTTGGCTATAATGAGCATAAAAACAAAACAAATACACAATTATGTTCTAAGGAGCATTTCGATGAATATCTGTCGACAGTATGAGGAGCAATTTTTATTTTTCTTCTTTTGAGTTAGTGTATTTGAATTCTATTCTCATTATATTCATTTGACAACGTTTTATATATAACGAACCTGTTATTATGATATAATTTTTGCTCATTCTCCACCTGAGAATTCTTTGAGTGCATGATTATTCTTCGTCTGTAATAGCAAGAGGCCCAGTTTTTGTTTGCCGAGGTTGTCCCTTGGGGAAAGAGATCTGCTACAGCTTTACTTTAAAATCTGACCCTGGTAAATTGCAGTTGGTGAAAATTTCATGTTATCTGAGGCGTTAGCGATAACTAAGAATTTCAGATTCCAAATGGGCATTACGCATTTGGCAATTCACCTGATTTACCGAGATAAGAATTGGAGAAAGACAAAATGTTCTATGACTTAATTCAGTGTCAGTATAGACACATGTGTATAAGCCACAAAGCAATATTTCAAACGGTGAAAGTCAAGCTTGAGATACGTAAAAGTACATTAGCGAGCAAGGCGAGAGTTGTAAGAGGTAAGCGAAGTGATTATGAGTAGTAAACTACTATGCAGTTTTATTTATGGACATGAGACTGGTGGACGGTGACAAATAATACGCTATGTGCGGAGATATGTTATGGTTCATAAAATAAAACTATAACAGTTCATCTAAATATCTACTGCTATAACTAGCTTCTTCATTCGGTTCAATTATTCAACTAGCAAAATCTATCAGAGGACGGCTATAACCCGTTCTATGTCAGAAATGAGAAACTAAACGAAACCCTATGACTACCGCTACAGCGTGTGTAGGGGACAGCACTACATGGTGTGGTAGGTACTTCCCGATCCGCGTAATGCATGTGTAGGGTTAACAGCACGAGACAGAATCCTCAGGAATAATTACGAAAATACCACAAGAAGAAAAGAAAATACCATTGTTAATAAATCAAAAAAGTAAATAGCTACCGTCAGTACGTGGTCATGTGAAAACGGCAAAATGATATTTTAGCAAACATTGAAGTAGCCAGAATATACTTCACATACAAATTCAACCGATTTGAATCATTTTAGATGATACATTACTTTTCGGACTACCCTCGTATGTAAAATTTCGGAAAATAACAGCACCAATTTTACTATACTTTGTAACCACAAATTGAGTGGAATGATTTATAGTTACAAGGGAAAGCTATCGAACAGATTAATCCGTTACTTTTCGGAATATAAGCGTATGTTATATTTTCAGAATATAACGACACAAATTTTGATACATTTTCACCGACATAGAATAATTTGCAACAATAAATGAAATGAACCGAACTAACGATGCATGTATAACGGTGTCAGCTAATTAAGCGACTAGCCAAATTTCAGGAAGAATAATTCACTGAACTAAAAATCTTTTGATTATCACTTTCAAAAAGCGTTTAAATTATACAACTGAACTGAACTGGATGAACTTTATCAATCTTACAAGGATCTAATATTTCATCTTCCACATTTTGCCTTTAGATCTCAAGCTGTGATTGGTTACTCCACTTTGACGAAAGTTTCCAGCGTATTTACTTCACGATTATCAAGCAAAAGTACCCACAAAAAATTGAGATCAATTCTGATCGAAACAAATTTCATTATAAGGAAACAAGATTCGAACGGAAAATTGAATGAAAACGTAAATTGCAAGTATTTGAACTTGAAACGAAAATCGCTTCGTCACAGCTTCGTATATCCGTCTATAACATGAAACGAGGGTTTAGGTATCTCCGGTATTAGCATCGTCCGACATCGAGAGGTAAAATTTTCGTGAACGGGTGGTGCTAAATTTGGTCCCGGCTAGTAGCAACCAGATAGATTCATGTCTAATAGCAACTATGAACTTGTGAATTCCCTCCCTAGCATTTCAGGTTTCTGATCCTTATTAATTATCTTCTTGAGCAGGAAATAATGTATGTCGAATGAACTTCAATGAATTAATGTGCTATACCTCAGAAATTTTGTTATAGAAGATTTATGAATTAGGAATTTCTGGAATTGAATCGCCTGTGAAATGTTTTCTTGAAATCGATTATATGCAATCATATTGTATGATGATTCAATTAGATTTTGTGGTAACGCCCTCCTGCAATAAACTGCTCCAAATAACTATAAGATAAATTTTTTTCAGCAGCATTATTGCCTATGTTAATGAAAAGAAATAGTGAAAGTTAGAATTGTGTTAAATAATACAGGAAAGCATTAAGTGGTTGTCGAACACTATGAATATTTTTTTTTGAAGAAATGTTGAAAACAAATGGTCATTTATTCTTTCATTGGATCCAGTAGTTGTCAATATAACAGTGACCAGACATGTCTCAGAACATTACCATGATTCCAAATTCACATCATTGAACCGCCAAAATACGAGTACAGTAAGTAAAGGAAGAGGTCTTCTTCGAGAAACCAGTCAATAGAGTTTGACTTATCCAAAATGATATGCCTTCTTGGATTATTACGTATGATGTAAGTTACTTTAGATGAAATGTATACAACGTTCGACGGAAATTACTGCCACTGGTACCAACCAGTAAAAAGAAAATCTACTTTGTGCTAAGCGAAATAGGCATTCGCTAAAGCAGGGGTAAGCAATTTTAATGCGTTTCAGTAAAAAGATTGTAATAGCCTCGTCTTGTAACTCTAATATTTTTTGAAAAATTTGACTCGTATACAGGAATATCCACCGGGACCGTCCGTTAAAAGCTCTTTAAGTTACAATTAGAATATCAAGCTGAAATTTTATACCAATTGGAGTGAAACATTTTCGGAACGATACCATTTCCGGTTGTACCGGAAGTGGGTCATCACTCTGTTATTTTAAATGGCAATCTGCCTTTTTTATTATACCTCTAGAACCGACATTTGAGCAAGGCATAAAATACCCAAGTTGTTGGCACTTGACTCTCAAAACTTTTGACAGATTTAATTATTTTTGTTATGAACTCGAGTTTTGAGGAACGTTTAAAAAAATTGTAGCTCGTAGATCTTTTGCACTACAGACACAATTTTTGCTTGGGTTTATAGGATCAAGGAATTTCTTAAGCAATCTACACATGGCAAATGTTTTTTGCGTTGTTTTGTATGTTTTTTTCAATTTGGCCTTTTTCACACAGCAATAACTCAATTTTTTCAAATGGCACGTTCCAATTTTTATATCGCCATCAGATGAAGCGTCAAATTTCAGAAGGAATTGTATCAGCATGTACTATACCCATCTCTTATAAATCCGAAATAATTTGGGACCATATTGAATTTTTATTATTTTGCAAGAACTAACAGAGAATGCTTTGAAATATTTGAATCAAGTAGCTGAACTACGCTCACCTGACAGGTGCCTTAAATTAATGTACTTGTCACTTCGTTCATTCGAATTTGATATTTCAACAAGAATTGACATTATTTCATATTGAAAATATCCGAAAAATACAATTCAATAACCAATTTCCGAATTTACCGTCTATGAGTAAAATAAAATTTCGAAGCATAAGAAGCAATTTTCTACAATTCGGATGAATAAAAATTGTAGGAACTAAGCGAAAACCAATCATCGAAGATAATTACATTAATACGAATAATTGATAGCAAACATCATAGGAGAAAACTAATTTACGATCTGAAAAAATGTACAATATGGGCCCCTTTTTGCTCGATGCACTTGACAGCTCGTATACGAATATGATGAGTTGCCCTCTTAGTTTCCTAAGGATCAATATTACAAAAAGAATTATGAATGCGCTCTAGTAATTCTTCTTTACTTTTCACAGCAATAAGATACACTTCACTCTTGATTTTGGCCCGTGAATCAAAATCAAGAGGCGTCAGGTCCGGAAAACGTGGAGGCCATAAATTTGTTCCTTTATTACCCCACCATCTATCCTCAAACATTTCTGTTATCTGCCGATCTACAGCTCGGGTTTTATGTGTTGGTGCACCATCCATTTGGTAATAGCAACCCCTCAGAATGTTAAGGTTAGATTTGCTAATGTACCACTCAAAATTTCCAGGTATCTTTGTCCATTAAGATTTTCCTCATAAATGTGATAAGCCAACAAATCATTCATTAAAATTGCAGAAAACGTTCACGCTGAATTTATTTTGGAGATCAATAAACTCAATGAAATGTGGATTTTCTCTCGCCCAAAAATGTCGATTTCCCCTGTTGGTTATTCCACTTTCATTGAACTTGGCTTCATCAGACCATATACTTTTTTGCAGAATTGTCTCATCTTCTTGAAGCGGAGTTAATAAATTTTCACAGAAATTTAGCCGCTTGGGAAGGTCAGTTGGTTTCAATTTTTGTACTCTGATGAGAGAATACGGGTGCATGTTATGTTTCTTAAGGATCCTTTGAATGGAAGTTAAACTCAATCCAATATCCATTGATGCTGACTTAATGGACGCATGTAGATTGGCATGAAAATACGCTAGGTTATCAATTTGATGGTCGTCGTCCTCGAGGATTGGTTTTCTTCTATTTTCTATGTATTTTGTTCCTCCAAATTGCAGAAAATTGCTTCTAATCCTTCGAAATTTTGTTTCACTCATAGACGCCAAATTTGGTAATTGGTTATTAAATTGCTTGCAAGTTCTATTCACCACTTTTCGACAGTCGCCATGAAAAAAGAAGAGATTAAACATATCCTCGTTTGAATAATCAGCCATTGTATTATCAATCTGGTGTTTTTCAAAAATTTTCACTTCAAATTACCAACAATTCTTGTTGAAATATCTTATTCGAATGAACGAAGTGACAAGTACATTAATTTTAGGCACCTGTCAGGTGAGCGTAGCCAGTTCAGCTACTTGATTCAAATATTTCAAAGCATTCTCTGTTAGTTCCTGCAAAATCATCAACATTCAATATATTCCCAAATTATTTCGGAACTATAAGAGATGGGTATAGTACATGCTGATACGATTCTATCTGAAATTTGACGCTTCATCTGATGGCGATATAAAAATTGGCACGTGCCATTTGAAAAAATTGAATTATTGCTGTTTGAAAAAGGCCAAATTGAAAAAATCATACAAAACAAGGAAGTAATTATTTGGCATGTGTAGATTGCTTAAAAAATTCCTTGATCCTTCTTCTATCCATCCAAGCAAAAATTGTGTCTGTAGTACAAAATATCTACGAGCTACAATTCTTTCAAATGTTCCTCAAAAATCGAGTTTATAACAAAAATCATTAAATCTGTCAAAAGTTTTGACAGATATGTGCCAACAACTTAGGTATTTTAAGCCCTGCTCAAATGTCGTTTCTAGATGTACAATAAAAAAGGTATATTGCCATTTGAAATAACAAAGTGATGACCCACTTCCGGTATAACCGGAAATGGTTTCACTTCGAAAATATTTCACTTCAATAGGAAATCGCTAGTTATGGCAACGTATAAAATTTCAGCTTGCTATTGTAATTGGAACTCAAAAAGTTTTTAACGAACGTTCTCGGTGATATCCCTGTATACATGAACGATACATTTGGTCATTCTCCTACTTTCTTCTGCCTGATACATGGTGTTTTCGTCGTACAATTCGTACCAATATTATGTTGTTTGTGACCATATAAGCAGGCAAACACATGTAAGAAATTGTTTCTCTTCATAAAAGAAATATGCAAAAATGGAAACATACAAGTTAATATCACTGGAAGTCCTTATAGTTTCACAAGGCAATTGAACAAGTTTGGCCTGCATCAATGATTGTAGATTCCTTCTTTCGCAGACTCACTTCAAAAAAATTTGAAACCTCGGTTTGACGGAAGATTATGAAAACATAATGAGTGAAATTGGATTAGGGTTACGAATGACTTTCGCGAGAGCATTTTTGTTTCCAGATGAAGCAGGTAATTGTTTTGCTTCTGCACTGACGATCAGGAATTTCAAAGATAGTAGATTATTCAATAGACAATCATATGAGTAAAATTCATTTTACTTTCCGAAATATGGGTTGAAAGTTCGGAAACACTTACACCTACCATAAATATCTGTGGAACTGAATATACCTATGAATTTTGGATCCACGTTATCCATGAGAGATATTAACATGTTTTCTCATAAACTATCTATAATGCTGATAGTTCTGGATTATAGAAAATTATGAACAAAACAATATGCATTGAATCATATTGGAAAATATTGGTAACGGTGAATATTAGAATTTCGAAAGCTCCCCTTGTTACCGAGATCCTAAAATCTAACTTCTCTCGCTGAGAAGAATTTTCTCTTCGTTTGGGAACACCATTTCATTTTCAGAATGTCCAACCAAATTTTCTATTGACATTCAAACATCGGTTGGTCTGACACTCAGGAAATCGCTGTTCATTCGGACTCTTCAATGATAACTCTACATTTTCATTTCTTTCAATTACTTACTCAATTCTGAGCAACTCCCACGAACAAATCTGTCACTTAAAATACTGCATCTTCCGAGAAAAAAATCAAAGCAAATTGACAGAAGAAAACTCACATTTCCAATTAATCGATGCAATTCATTGAATGTACTTGTGAAGAAAAATTTTCTGACCTAGAAAGTGTTTTGGTCATTATTCTAATTCAGCTCACATTATTTTTGTCTTTTCGATGAACAAAAGACTCAAAACATAATTAACGATGAAGAGTAGAAAGGACGAAAATCAAGTCAATACAGAATTGATCAAGCCGATTTTCAATCCAATAGTAATTGTGCTCGAGCATTTCTACTCTAGAACGAACGATTCCCAGATCATGCTGATCCAGAGCTCTGCAAGTTTTCCATACTCGAAGAAAATTACGCAAATACGGTTCATTTTAAACACCGAAAACTCTCAAAAGGAAGATTAATGAGGAAACGCAATTGAATGTCTTTTCGAATGTAGCGCGAACCTAGAAACATCTACAAATTCCTACAGAAACCGAAACGTCAGTAACGACTGTCTAATCAGTTGAACTAAAGCATACATGGATTATTCTTTTTTTAGAAATATTAATTGTTTCGATGACTATACTTTTCACATCAGTTGTCATTTCAGGAGAAAAAATGTTGACATTGAAGCAAGCGGAATTCGCATAACATAATGAACGATAATTTTCAGCGTATATTCTGGTTCACCATTTATTCTAATCGATTGATCGGACCAATTTGTTTTCTGAATAAAACTCAAATCAGAATGATTATAATCGAATTCTAAGTCGAATACTGTGACATTTCCTCGATCCCCCTTTTTTTTTGGCACTAGAGTTATCTACAAGATCGAGTTAACCGCACATCATCAGAAAATTTGAACATTTAAAACACAGAATAAGAGCCGCCAGTCTAGAAATTCCCACATATATGATTATGAATGTAACATTCATGAGATGCCAATTGCGTTTTGTACAGCATGAAAAACATTTTTGAATAATTTTTAAGTGAAATTTTGATATAAGGTGAGTTATATTACTTCGATGTTTTCGGTTTAATGTAACATATGCGTTCTTCTTTTTAAGTTTGTTTCGGGTATGGTAAACTTTCAGCGCTCTGGTAAATCAGATCAGGATATCGTTTCTAATAGAGCTGGAATCATGGAACACTATTCGTATTAGATTGAAAACAAATTAGCATCATTTCTGTATTCACTTGATATTCGTATCCTATACTTAATTTTTCCGAGACTCGAAATGAAATTATAACAAGAATTAGTAGGTAGGTACTAAATCTTTCATAACTTCTAGTTATCAAATGCGAATGATATCTTTCATAAGTTTACGAAGAACGCTCTGTGATTTTCAATTGTATTCTTCTGCCACTGAGCTTACTTCAGGAATTATTAGAATTTCATGTTACGTTTAAAGCCTTCTTTTATCCAAAATACGAAATAATCTGAGTTATTTAAACTAAAGTAATTCCCAAAACTCTTCCGAGAACAAAAAATGTCTATGATGAACTCGAACAGTTGCCCACATCGAGAAAATTTTTGATAATTGGTTTGCTCCCTCAAATATTGCTGAATGAAGGAGAGGTCATCGATGTATTGAGTGAAAAAGCACGCCCAGAATATCAGAATATCTTTTGACGTTGCTGTGGTCTGATTTCTTCACTCATTGATATTTACCTAATGTTGCTTAGCAACTGTTGGGTAGTCTCACGCATTGTGGTACTGCTGATGCTCTGAAAACAAGCTTAGCAGTACAGTTCAAATTAAGGATGAGTTCACTGAACAATTTTCATCTATTTATATAATATATCCTCACGAATAAATAAATAACTGTAAGCGTTTTCTATTATTTCCGTTTTATGGTAAGATATATATATATATATATATATATATATATATATATATATATATATATATATATATATATATATATATATATATATATATATATATATATCTCAGGATTATCTGATTTAAACGCATTAAATCTAACCTTAAAAAATGAAGGTGTAAAAATTCTGCATTCATAGCAGTCAATAGTATTTGAATGTTTGGAAACGATTGTAGGTAAGTATTTATTCATTATCATACAATGAAACATATTATAATAATGAAAATTTAAACGGGATTATGCCCATTTACGCAATTAAAACGAAATAGAATGGTTTGTTTTTTTTTTTTTATTTAGAATAAGCGCCTCAACCACCACGCAGGGTTATCAGCGCATCCATCAATGAAAACAAAAAAAGAACAACATAGAATTTGAAGCTAAATTGAGTTATATAAATCACAGTCTTTTAGAAAATTCATGAGCTTAGTGAGATCTTTTTTCAGTACTGCACGTAAACTATTGCCAATTTGAAAACTATTTCTTTTCGCTGCATACCCTGGGCAGTCGATTATAACATGCTTGATGGTTAAGGCCGCCTGACAATGCTGACAAATGCGTCGCTGTTCTTTCGAAATGAGGTAGCTGTGAGTCATATTTGTGTGTCCTATGCGCAGCCGGTGTAAGACGACTTGGTCCTTACGCAAGGGTTAGTTATATTTCCACGGATCAACACTTGGTTTACACTCGCGTAATTTCGAGGAAGACTGGTTCCATTCATTTTGCCACGCACTTATAATTTGGTTCTTAATGTAGTTTTTGAAGTCCACAAACGAGATTTTCGACTCAACGATTGAGTCCATTCCACTTATTGCCGCCCGGGCTGCTATATCGGCCTCTTCATTACCTTGGATACCGATGTGTGAGGGTATCCACACAAATGATACACTTCTTCCCGACGTTTGAATGTTATTCATGGCCTTAAATATTTGTTGCACTAGGGGGTCTTTTGCGTACATATTATCTAGTGACCTTATTGCACTTAGAGAGTCTGAAATGAGTATTGCGGATCGGACGTTGTTTTCCTCCATTTGCTTGACACCCTGTAATATGGCATATAGCTCCGCTGTGTAAGTACTTGTATACTTTGGTAATTTGAATTTCGTAACCGACTGACACTGTACGATCGCAGCACCCACCTCGTCATTAATTTTCGATGCGTCCGTGTATAATCTGTCTCCTGGTAAATCACTGAGAATCGATTGCAGTTCTGTTTTTATGGTATTCGTGTTTATGTTGTACTTGTTATATTTTGTCAATGTGAGAATGCAGTTTGGTTTGTCGATAGTCCATGGCGGGGGCATTTGTTCCTTTATAGAAAAATATGATATTGGGAATGAGATTTCGAATAAATCTTTGTATTGCGTTATTCTTTCGAGAAAGATGGGTTATTTGAATTGAAAATAACAGACGATGCATACGTGAGAGATAGATATGCTCTTCGTAATCTTAGGGGGGGTTCTGAAATTTCACACAGTAGGCTGTCTATAGGACTTGTGCAGTAAGCACCCAAAACTATTCTTATAGCAGTATTATGCAGGGTGTCTAGAGCTCTAAGAGCAGAGGGTGTGGCTGAGTCGCAGGCAATGGAACCGTAGTCAATTTTGATCTGATGAGTGTTCTATAAACTTTAACAAACTTGAGGTGTCAGATCCCCATTTTCGATTGGACAAAATTTTAATAGATTCAGGCTTTTATTACAACTTTTTATGATATTTTCGATATGTGGTTTCCAAGTTAAGTTTTGATCGTAAATCATACCCAGGAACTTAATTTGATCGAAAAATTCAAGATTTTTTCCAGCAATTTTCAGTAGAGGTGTTGAAAGAGGGTCGATTTAGTGAAAAGAACACACTTTGTCTTCTCTGCCGAGAACTGAAAGCCAGTCATCGACGACCATTTAGATAGTTGGTTCAAATTTTTCTGTAAAATGCATGATAACTGTGAAACATCCCTCCCTTCATGAACAGAACGACATCATCTGCGTATAATCTGCATTTTACCGGTGAAGTAATATGCTGGGATATACTGTTAATGGCCAACAGGAAAAGAGTCACACTAATTACCGACCCCCGAGGTATTCCGTTCTCTTGTACGGTGTCATCTGAATATACACCGTTCACTCGGACTTGGAAAATTCTGTGGTCTAAAAAGTTTTGTACAAACTTTAGCATGTTAACACCAACCTTTCATGAAATGAGTTGTTGATATATTCGGTGTCTCCAAGTTATATTATACGCATGCTTGATATCTAGAAAATTCCTACACATTGTTGATTATTTATGAAAGCATCATGGATGTCCGATTCTAGTTCTATAATGTTGTCCATTGTGGATCTGTTTTTTCGAAAGCTGTTTTGGCCGGAAAATAGAAGATTTTGGTTTTCTATATACCAGACGAGCCTATTATTTACTAATCTTTCGAGTACCTTGCAGAGTGTACAGGTTAACGAAATTGGTCTAAAAGATTCTGGATCTTTAAGGTCTTTGTTCGGTTTCGGCAGAGGGATGATTATAGCTTAGGTAGTTGAAAGGTGAACATATCAACCGCATGTGTGCAGTGTTTACGTGATAAACTGATTGTAAGTTTTTCAAAACAAATTTATCGGTGCCATCATAACTGAATGCAATGAAACCGGTATGGATGAGGATGACGACCCATCTAATCGTGGCGATCCTCCGCCTTCCAGTAAATCTAACATCGTAATTTCTTCTTATGCCTCCTAAGTCAACAAACACCAAACACCACGAAAAGATCAAGCTATCATCTTCAATGCTGTTGACGACTGCAAGTTAACAGATTATCTATTAGCGCTAGATCCTATTGTGGGGCCAAAAAACATTACTTTTTCATCTCGAATCTCTAATAACCGAATTTGCGTTTACCTTAGTAACAAAAATACAGTTGACAAATTTATATCTGAAAATAAACCGATTAAAATAAACAATCAGCTGCTGTATGGCAGACGGCTAATCACCCCCGCAGAAAGGCTAGTAATATCGAATGTGTGTCCCACAATCCCAAACGATGTCTTGGAAAATGAACTGAAACGCTCAGGAATCAAACTTCTGTCATCAATTACCCACCTACCAATAAATATACCCGACCCAGATTACGCACATATACTAAGTTTCCGTCGCCAAGTTTATATCGCCCCTCTAGAGAACACAGAAATTCCTGACTCGATAATAATTTCCCAAGACGAAACGACTTATCGAATTTTCTTGACTTTCAATAACAGTTGCTTCCGTTGCAAACAATCAGGGCATATTGCCTCCCGCTGCCCTCTTCAAACTACCAATCAGCCCGCTTCAGAACTCGCTTCGTCACCTATTCCATCAACTCAACATCGACAAACCCAAATCACACCAGAAGGCACTACTTTCAAAAAGACCGACAAAATTTTGACTATGCAACCTAATTCAAGCAATACTGGCAATAATTACAACACAGTGCAAATAAAAAGAATACATAACGAGATCGTTTCTCCCACAACAGACACCCATTCACAGCCAGAAATCCATTTCACCAAACCACTACTCAAAAAACCCAAACACGAGACCAAAGCAAATGAAAACAAATGTAAAATTATGGATACAGACTTCTTTTTACCAATAAAAGACATCATCGAAGCACACTCTCCCCCCTTCGTTCTCCAATAGGATGAATTAACAGATCTTTTTTCCAACTTACTTGGGGCGAATAATCAAATTTTACTGGCACAAGACTATACAATCGACCTCTCGGGTCTCAACTACATGATAGAGGAAATACAGCCAGCTCTAGAAGATAGAATCCTGAAATCGAGATGCACGAAATTTCGAAAAAAGCTGAAGAGGCACTTAGACGGAATCGCTACTGATTCCGAGAGTGATACCTCGCAAGATCCTAATAATTATTAATGGACCCTAACATGAGTGAAAGAGCCAAAATGGCTCCTACCAACCACTCTTTCTTACAATGGAACATCAACGGCTATTTTTCCCATCTAGAAATGTTTCAAATCCTTATTAACGAATATTATCCTTCTATAATTGGTCTACAAGAGACCCATTTCAAACCAAATAAATCACATTCTCCAAGAAATTACAAAGGCTTTTTCAAAAGTAGAGAGAACGTTAATCGAGCCAGTGGGGGCGTGGCAATCTTAGTACGAAAAGATATTGGAGCAACAGAAATACCTCTTAATACAGAGTTAGAAGCAGTAGCCGTCTCACTCGATCTCCCCAAAAAACGCTCAATCTGCAATATTTACATTCCGCCGGCATCCGACTTCACCTCTAATGACATAAATCTAATATTATCGCAAATACCTTCTCCAAGGATAATATTCGGTGACTTCAATAGCCATAATGAGATCTGGGGTCACGGAATACGGATAACAGAGGAGAAATTTGTGTGATGCTTTGAATGGAGCAAACCTTCTTTACTCAATACCGGCGAAGGAACAAGATTTAATGTATCAACAGGAAACTCAACAGTCCTTGATTTAAGCTTTTGTGATCCTCTACATCTCTAAGTCTGCAATGGCAAGTTCTCCCTTCCTTTATATAAGTGACCATTACCCAATTATGATCAGCGATACCTCAAATACTTACGAGACAATTTCTATAGAAAATGGAAACTAAAAGAAGCAAATTGGTTTATGTATCAAAAGAAACTAGTAGAAGGAATAAGTTCACTCGACACTACAGAAAATATCGATACAACAGTTGCTAACTTCACCAAATTGCTGACAGAAGCAGGGAGCTATCTATTGAAAGTGCTCAAAACACCAACCCGGAAGGCCTTAGTTCCTGGTGGAGTGAACAATGTAAACTTGCTATAAAAAGTAGAAACATGCTCTATATAAATATAAAAAGGATAAATCACAAGAAAAGATGATAGAATTTAAGAAACTCAGAGCAGAAGCCCGTTTTTTAATCAAAAAGAGTAAAAAGGAATCTTGGAGCCACTATCTTTCAACAATTACACCTGACACATCATCTTCGGAGATGTGGAACAAAATTAAAAAAATCTCAGGAAAAAGTACTTATACACCCATCCGCTCTATCGCATTGAATGGCTCACTTATGACGAATGACAAAGAAATTACAAACATATTTGCTAAAACTTATAGCGACCACTACAACAACCAAAATTATGATGAACAATTTATTGAACTGAAAAACTGTACTGAGGGACTACCTCTTGAGAACGAAGTTGGAAATAATGACCTGAACACACCTTTCTCTATGGACGAATTGAATTATGTACTTAAACGTCTAAAAACCACAAGTCCAGGTGTCGATAATATCCCAAGTCCTTTTCTATCGAACTTACCTGAAAAAGGGAAAGAATTTCTTCTCACATTATATAATAGAATGGTTTGTCTATAAAAGGTTTTAAACCTTTGAACATGAAAGAGATCAGGTGCCCGTAATCGACTAGAAGGAATTTTGAATTCGAAGGATTCTAGTAGAGGAGGAATTTTCTTCTGATGTATAAAGCCTGGACATTGATCGTCTCTTTTAAATTGACATATTGTACTAAAGCCGACTTATTTGACCGTTCTTTATCGATGTACTCTCAATGGAGATTTTTACCTACAATTGTCAAAAGAATTTATTGATTCCAGAAATATGGCGATTCTTTAAAACAATTCTACTTTCGGGAAAGTTTAATTGCAATTATATCAAGATAATGCTCTCAAGCATTTTGATATTTGAGAGCTAGAATATTCAAATAATAATTTTTCAGAGACTTGGATCGGTAGGAGGGGACCAATTGGATTGTCCACAAGATCTTTGGATTTGAATACTCTCGACTCCAGATCAGCCAGAGACGAGCTGTTCTTTTAGCGCAACTGTAACCTTGAAAATGAAAAGTAACCATTTATATTTTTTCTTCTGTTCATTGAAAAATTATGGAGTTTTTTTGCATCGAACACAATATTTGAATTTGAATTAATCAACTCAAGCACCCAGGTAGCTAATGGAATGAATTCCTATGTTGGAACCCCATACGAAGACTGCTAATACAAAGTTTAAACCTGATTAATTCAGAACGTCAAGAGACCTCTCCAATGAGGTGCTACGTAATCCTCCTTGTCATTCTTAATACTTTCAAATTATCATGCTAAAACACATCTTCCAATACTGATATCAATCTCTACTACTATTTATTCAAAATACATAGTGTTCAAAGGCTTGTTCTAATATTATAAGATAAAATCTCCTTATAATTTTATTGAAAAATTCAACTCGAAAAGATTATTGATTCATATGGTTGATTTAAAGACTTTTCTAACGATATACCACTCGGCCCATATTCCCTATGGTTATTTTGTTGATAGGTGAAGGTAAGAGGTAGGGAGTTGATTTGACATCAATTTTTCATGAAGAATGGTGTTTATTGAAACCTAAATGGATCTGCTTCAGCGTTTTCCGCTGACACTGTCTTATAGTGAGTCAGAGGAGGGGAAATTTTTCTTGGAATAGCCTGTATAATAATATAACATCATTTCATCACTAAACATAGACATTAGCTTCCAGCAATCGAAAACTTGTGGAAAAACTTGAGCGTATCAGGATCTTATCACTTGGACTGAAAACTCTTGTCAGTATACTTATAGGTTAGATAGAAATTAATTTGTTCGCAAGATTGAAGCTGAGAAAATACTCAAAAAAATGGTATGGTCTTTATTGACTGTTAGCTTTTGATGTGTCGATGCTGAATAGAATTGTTTTTTGTATTCGAAATTTTTCCATTTTATAATTTTTCATCAGTCATAAAAATCCATTATATAAAAATATCAATATGAGTGAGACTCATGAATTAGAAAACGTTCCTCTTGTTCTCTACTTTATTGTGTTTCAAAAGTTTCCGAGAAAGCTCCTTCCGACTATTTGTTTATCTCTTCGAAATTATGACTGTATCTAGATGTAAAATGATGTACGATTTTTCTTCTTCGAAGTAGGATGAATATGGTGTATAACTTTGCCTGGTAAAGTTTCTCAAATCATTCTTTTTTGCTGTTTGAAACCTCAATTTCGTCAACAAGTCTGTAGTTACATTAATTTAGAATAACAATATTAGTAAACCCAACGAGTTGTTCCAAACAGTTCAGTAAAGTTAGTCTAGTCTGCCCCATTTCCTTTAACATAGATATATAATCTTGCTGATGATAAGGTAGGTTAGATTATTGCAGATCCAACCCTAGTCAATATATGACAGTTTCTTATGCTGCCATTCCTGATCCTGCGAGCACACTTTGTATCAGTACTGAGAAAACTTTATGGATAATGGCAGTGATAGGAATACTGGCCTCACCTTTGTGGTGGATAATATGCTCTGAGGAGTCCAAGGAAACACGAAAACCAATACCGATCTTCTTGATACTCTTCATCAGAGTGTTTCTTTTTGTTTGAATGAAATGTATTCATAATGTAATATGAAATTATTGCTACAATAAAATATTTGAAAATAATTCTATTTTAAGCATAATCATAAGTATAACTTGTATATGGATCTTAATTTTAATACACTCAAGGCGTTAGTTTCGCGCAAAAATATAAAGAATCTTTTCAATTTGATTGAGGAGGTCGTTATTGATGAAAATCGATATACATATTTTCAATGAAATTAAACTAAAGTATTTAGATTTTCACTTTATTATACTATATTATTATACTATATACTATATACTATATATTATACTATATCATACTATATTATAGATATAGTGAAAATCTAAATACTTTAGTTTTATTTCATTGAAAATATGTATATCGATTTTCATCAAGTAACGACCTCCTCAATCAAATTATTGAAAGAAGCTGAGACAAGCTTTTTGGTCATTTGGAATTTCAAGCTAATTCTAAGATGTGCCACCAACACACAGAATATCTGGTTCCTATTCAGTTGTTTGAAGAACGAAGTATTTCCGAAAAATAAAGTGAAAATCTAAATACTTTAGTTTTACTTCATTGAAAATATAGAATCTTTCTTATCTAGAAAATATTGTTATAATCAACCTCGAAGTCAATTTTTTGTAGGTAATATATTATATGAAAAGCGAAAAGCCCAAAGAAGATCTTAAAATTCCTATCCCCTCTAGTCAATGCTTCTGGACTCTTGACACTGGGTAACTCAAGGGATAGAAAGAAGGACTTTCGACTCATAGACCTAAATCGCAATATTTTCATTGAATTGCTTATCATACGTAATAAGATTGAGAGAGATTGTTTGAACAGATTGCAATTTCTCAATATGACTTAGATTTTGTATCCAAACGTATGAGACTAACAATCAGAAACCGTTAGTTCCAAGATTAAATGCAAGGAATTTCTCTTCCTTTGAAGAAAAATAGTTTTATTCCTTAATTAATTCCTGAATTCATTTTATCTGTAAAGTTGTCATAATTCTCACTTTTCATTTGAAAAATTAATGCTAATTTGAAAAATGTTTGTTCAAATGAGTATAAGGAACAAACGGGAAGGAACGCGTACTCGCTTTTATATCAAAATTATCGATTGTTTGAGTAATAATTTGCTTTTGATTTTGATTATATGCATGCAATAATAAAACTTATATTGATTCTAAAACATATTTTCTATTCTGAATCAAATCAATCCGGATCGACTGCTACTAAATTAAATCTCGTGAGTAAGAAAAAAATAGCTGGCATATTTTCATTGCAATTGTGCTGCAGATGAGAGATGCAGACAAGTTTTCTATATATTTGTCGTTTTTTGCAATATTCTGAATATAGATCTCAATTATCCGACAGATTTCATAGATTTCAGATTTCGAATATTTTCGTAATCTGAGGAAACATTATATATTTAACGAACAATGAAAGCAATTCAAAGCATTGGTACTTTTGTAGAAGTAGGGATCATTATTCACATTTTCTCTTGGATTTTGGCAAAATTATTGGCGATGATCAGAGTCATCTTCATTCAGTTCATGAAGCAATCTTATTCTGTAGGGATAAAGTAAGTTATGCTTCAGTATTCTGTAGAGACTTGTACTTGATACGCCAGTTTGATGGAATAATTTTGTGGTGGACTAAGTGTTGTCCATTTGTAGATGCCACAATTACGCAACTACAACATCTTCATTTCTTAAAGAACGTGTTACTTTATGCTTTCGTTTCGCCACTGCACCAGTTGCCTGAAATTTCTGAATCAGAAATTTGAAATATTGGTGACTTTCTTTCTTTGAATGATTTGTGTTGAATACCCTTGCTGTTCCTTCTGCGTAATCTTCATTTTGAAAATGAAGTGACAAAATTCCTCTCTATCCGCATCTGGATATAATATCTTCGAGTTTCTCTAGCGAATATTGGATAACTGGAAATTGAAGTACTGATTGCAATAATTTTCCACATTTTTTCAATAACAAGTCGAACTTTTTTGAATTGAAGTGTTTCTGTCTTCGTTTTGGGTAGGACTGAGGTCAAAATTTCGTTAAAGCACCCTGCATTTATATATAGTATACCTCAAACTGTTGAAGATAAACAAGTGGCGCCCGAAACCACCTCGCCGGATAAAATAGTATAACAGCACTACAAAGTCATAGCTAAGACATAGTAATGGTATCAATACTTAACCATGGTGATTGGTTATTATCACCATCATTAATATATCAAGTATTAAAAACCATTTCTCACAGAGTAATTTTCTCTCATATCACTTTTTCACACTGATTCCACTGTATCCATTAACTGATCGCACTGCTTCCTAAACAGATCATAAAAAAAGGTTTCACTGATTCTCTTTCGGAATTGAGTTGCTGTCTCTCGATCAGTAAAAGGCGGACATACGACCCAAATGTCGAGTTACAAAAGCTGCCATTAAAGGAGCGAAGTTCTAACAAATGGGTCTGAATGAGAAACATTAGAATTGCAAATATAAATCAGGATAACTATTTTAACAACGAACGAAATCTTTCAAATTGACTCTAGACTTTATCGGGACTTTATTTCTTGAAGAATTTCTATCCGTTTCCACGCCATAAAATAACGAGTAAAATATTGGGGAATCCATAAAGAAAGCTCAATATAAATATGAAACCTGAGCACGTTTCGATTCGAGGATTGTACTGTTTCTTCGGGAAGCACCATCCGTTGAATATTATATTGTTTCAATTCAAAAAGCGAAAAAGTTACATTGATGTTGATTTCCATTCAACCTGAATTCCACCTAAGTTTAAGTTCGTTGTAAAGGAGTTTTCCGACTTGAATTCATCGCATTCGGAAATATTTCAATTCGCTTGTGGATCAAACTTTCCGATCAATTTTGTTCGAGGGAAGGTTCAAACTTTTGGTGTTTCATCGCATGATAAATTTGTTACCCTTCCAAGGCTTTATTAGTTTGCCTTTGTTCGGGGGAAGAAAGCTTTCTGTGCTTTCAGCAAAAATTAATTGAATAAAGAAGCATTCGAGTATAATATTCTACTTCTATCTCGCTTGATGTGATTTGGAGACATGATCTAATTTGAAGAGTGTTATCCACAAAAATTTGTGAATGAAAAAATCGTTATTTATCTGTGAATGTCAAATCGTTGGATTTTCTGAGACATAAATATTATTATACATAATGCAAAAGTTGAATGGAATAACTTCAGTAAATCCTCACGCAATATTTTTTATCAAAATGCATTAGGAACGACAACTTTTTTTATTTGTGTTTTGCATATAATAAAATTCTTATTATCCCTAAATAAATATAGAAACATCCCACTTGGTCCTTCTAATGACATGATATGTCATGTTCATACTCGTTGAAAATAGTTCTTCAAGACAGGTTTAAGAATCTATTAATTTTAAATCATTACATTATTCTATATTATGAATTCTAAGAATTATGGATTTCAGTACCTTAAACCATGCTGGAGTCCACCCATCTCATTTCCTTATTTTTCTAAAGAGAACTGCTCAATTTCTTGTAATCTAAATCTGTTAACAATATCAGTATAATCAGAGTTATTTAGATATCTTTATAGAAAAGAGTCAGAATCTAGTGATCGTCTTACGATCCACTTAGTAGAAAAATTATTATTCAGGAACCGGCTGATATTTGGGGCATTAAGTGGGAATCTCCATCATGTTGAAACCAAATTCTCTCGACGGAAAGTCTCGAACGGAAACCAAGTACCTGTAGATGAAATTAAATCTTCTTTCCGCAAAACTATGTATATTTTTCCGGTGGGATGATCATAGAAGAATTATGTATTGTTCACAAATTATGCCTGTCCAAACGTTGACTTCCTTTGAATATTGAACATGAGTTTCTACAATCCAGTTAAGACATTCTTTAGACCAGTTTCGACAGTTGCTATAATTGAACTCATCGCATAATGTAAAGGTAGACTCATCCGATAAAATTAACAATATCTTGCCAATGTTGTTTTGATCAAAGGAATTCATTATGTATTATCAAAATTTCACTCTTCGATCTGAATCATTCTCAGGTAACACCCATACAAATTGTATTTTGTAAACATGCACCCTTGATTCTTGAATAATTTTTAGCATTATGGTCATGAACAGAAGTATTTTGATTTACCTGAATGGTCAGCATAATATTCAGTTCAGTGTTGTTATCAATAACGGATTATCCTTTCCAAGGTGCATGCCTCACGCGCTCTAATTCCCGATATTGTGAATTTATTTCTCTTATAGCATCCCAAACTGATCTTCATAACCAATATTTAGTTTTGATTTTAGGCCATTCAGTTAGATGCATTATTTGGAAATAAATAAAAATTTAATACTTTTTCTATGCAGTAAAGGCAGTCATTTCAGATATCCCTACGACATACTATCTAAATGAATAAAAATTCCTTATCAAATTATTCACGTTCATTCCTAGAATGATGACGCCTTTTTCAGTACTACGACCTGGGATAATGGGCCTGACACGCTCGTATTTTAAAAACAGTATATTGCCAATTTTCTCACACTTATAAGGTAACAGTAATGTCCAATGATTGAAACCCTCTTTTGAATCGAAGTAATTTTTAATGAAATAGTCGAATTTTGATAACTTTTGTATATGAAAATTCCTATAGAACAGATCGATCAATGCCTGCAATTATAAAATCAGCCTACTATTTCACGAAACCATAAACAGGGGGTTCAAAAGTTACCAAATTTAAAAATACCGCCAAAATTTTGACAGTCTATAAATCAGAATCCACTCACACGATTCTGCAAAAACATGAATTGTTGTAATCGAAAAGCGCAGAAGTACAACATATCCAAATCTCAGGAAATTTGCCTTGAAGCGATTTTCGCCACTAATGATACAAGGTGGACTGAGTATGTTACACAAAGAAACAAATTGATCGACCTTATGTTTAAATCACATGTTCTATAAAACGAAGTTCAAAATAATACTCGAAAATAAACCGCTGAATACTGTAAAAAGTAAGTAAGTAAAATAACAACTACAAAAGAATTATAACAAACCACGCTGGTGTCTTACTTGGTGTGTGAAGCTGTTCGGTGACTAAACCATTTCTTAGTTTCAACAACACATTAAGGTTTTTTTAAGGTCCCGTACCCCGTACATTGAAGGATCACTTTACTGTTTGTCTGTCTGTCAGTACACTTTCTTCTGGAGCACATGTCGATATTGTGTTTTCACAGATTAGGCATAAATTCCGCATGTTATCTACATTGAGAAATGATTTAAAACAGGTTAATAGCTAGACAAGCACTGGAACGTTAACTTTTCGACACATCGCATCTTGTCATATATATAGCGTTGCGTTAGATAGCCGAACTACTATGGTTTCCTGACATTTTCTATTCGATCTATTCTTTGTTTTTTCATAATTTTCCAGGTATTAGTGTCTGGGTAGATTCATTGGAGGGCTCCAAATATATTTATTTACATATTTATATGCTGGATGAGCTCCAATGGATGAAGATAAGTAAGTAGCAGTCTGGCCGAGTGTTGTGATGGGTGCAAAACTGAGAGGTCAAACGGGGCCGAAAATGCAGTTTGATGCTCTTTTTTCATGATATCCGACTAGAATGTACAACTACTACCTGGCCGTGGTTGACGATGATTATGACGAGACGAACAAGAAACCAGCTCCTTCATGGTTGGATATTTAATAGTCTACGGAACGTTGAATATTGTTCCGTGAATTAAAGTCTTCTAACTCCTTACTGTGTACTGTGATCTCCTTCCCATGAATGCACTAAATTTGTGGATCATGCATACGTATACATATATATATATATATATATATATATATATATATATATATATATATATATATATATATATATATATATATATATATATATATATATATATATATATATATATATATATATATATATATATATATATATATATATATAGGTATATATATACAGGGTGTCTACTATGAAAGGTGCCAAACTTCAGTAGGTGATAGTATTAATCAACAAAATTGTCGTACAACAGGTTTTAGAAAAGTTGATAATTATCGAGTTATTTAACACCTCTTGATTTTGCAAAATTTTCTGCTTCTCTTCATAAAAACAAGAATATCTCTGTTACTCTTACAGCTACATAAAATACGACGATACTATCGGAAAGAACATTGAATTTGCAATAAGATAGGTGAGTACTAATGGTAAAAAAATTTTGTATACCGGGTATTGTAAAAGGCTAAATGAAAAAATTGTGAAATGAACAAAATTATTAATATTTTCTTGTTAGCTGTACTACTGAAAATTGATCGATATGTAGCCGTTTTTTTTGGAAAAACTACTACATTTATCTATCTGGCTTTTAAACGGTATATCAACTTTTGAGCTCACTATTTCTTTAACCTGCAAAATAATGGGTAAGGGTAAGAGTAAGATAATTAAATTCTCTTATCCTTCGATCACAAATGAGCTAGTTTCACCGGAGCGTCTGAACAATTCCACAAATGACTTTTCAATAATAGTAAGCATTAAATAAATAACATATCTGGATATTGAATGTTAAAGGAACTAGAAATGATTCATTCCTCTTGTATTAGAAGGAGAAAATTAAAAAAGAGAATCGTTAAAGAATAAATACCAGAAGGCTTCCATTCTTTATTTTGAAACAAATAAAAATATTTGGAATTTGACAGGAACTGTCATTCAATGAAATAATGAATAGAAGTGTATATTTTCCCTTTTACGGTTTCATTTTCTCTTTCAAAAAATAGAAAACATGCCTAGTTTGTCAAATATTGAATATCGAGATATGTTATTTGTTTATGGCTTCGCGAATGAAAATTCCCGTGCAGCGGTGCGGGAGTATGCATTGCGCTTTCCAAACAGACAGCAACCTTGCAGAAAGACATTTGATGAAGTGTTTAGGTGCTCCGGTAAAACTGGTTGATTCAGTGGTTTGAGAATTAGAGAAGGTTGTGGAAATGCTCAGCAATGGAGACAAGCACCTGCAATATTGCAAGCTGTTCGCGAGGACCCTACAACAAGTACTCGGAGAATTGGTGCTTCATTGAGACTTCATCATTCCACGGTTCATAAAGTCCTCAAGCGAAATAATTTACTTCTTTACTTGTTTACCATTTGCAATTTTATAGGTGGTACATGAATAAATAACAGGATTGGGGGTCAGATAAAATTCTATGGACCGATGAGGCAACTTTTACCAAAGTCGGTATGATAAATTTGGGAATTTCCCATATATGGGATACAGAAAATCCTCATGACACTATTGTGTCATACTCTCACCACGAGATGAGGGTAAATGTGAGGTTGGGGTTAAGAAGGGGTCACCATGTCGGGCCAGTTATACTTCCCGATCAACGTTCTAGAAGAAATGCATATAGCTACTCGGCATCACCTTTGGTTTCAAATGGTTTCAAATGGACGGCACCTTTTATAATAGACATCCTGTATATATATATATATATATATATATATATATATATATATATATATATATATATATATATATATATATATATATATATATATATATATATAACTGTACAAATTTCGAGGATTTAGTATAAAACCAGTTCATACATTTAGTATTCATCATCAAATCATGATGATGATGATCATCTTTTGAATCGATCTATGAATAATCGTTCCAAGTTTTCACTTCTTCATAAGATCGGAGGTGCTGGTCAGCACGGCCGCGTTCTATTGATCGAAACAAGTGATAGTCTGAAGAAGAAACATCTGGAGAATACGGCGGGTGGGGTAGGAGTTCCATTTTCAAAGTTTCCAAGTATGTCTTGACCACTTTTGCAACATGTGGTAGAGCATTGTCGTGCTGTAAAATCACTTAATCATTTCCCTTATTGTATTGCGGCGTTTGTATTTTAGTGCTTTGCACAAACGCATTAATTGAGTAGAATAACGATCGTCTGTGATTATTTTATGGGTTTCTAACAACTCATAATTCACTATGCCAATCTGGTTCCACCAAATACTGAGCATGACCTTGAAATTGTGAGTAGTCGGTTTGTCCGTCGACGTGGAAGCATAGCCGGGATATCCCCATGATTTTCTACACTCGGGATTGTCATAATGTACCAACGTTTTGTCACAATGTAATGCAGAAATCCCTTCCGTCTATGCATTGCAAGCAGCTGTTCAGAAACACACAAACGGAGTTCCAACATATCTCGGCTTATACTCGTACGGCACTCAATTTCCAAGTTTCTAACTCATTCCCATCACTTTGAGGCGTTTTGAACGGGCTTACTGCGTCACTCCTGCAAATTCTTGTTACGTTTGACAACAGTCTTGACTAAGTAATGCCTCTTATTTTGCAACTTTGAAAACTTCCTCTTTTCCACCGCCATTGCTGGTCTTCGACGTTAGAATCACCGATTTTGAAGCTTTCAAACCACTCTCGGCACATCCTTTCACTAATAGCGGCCTCACCATAGGTATTTGAGAGCATTTCATGAGCCTCAACCCCTTGTTCCTTCATATTCAAGCAGAAAATTAAAACCTCCCGCAAATGACTAGAAATAGGCTCGTAAGCTGACATGTTTAATCGAAAATAACTTTATGAAGCAGATACAAATTGACTAATATTTCGATGGCGTTATGTTAACAAATACCTATTTATACCTTATTGTATGACATCTATGACTTATTTATTTCAACTACCAGTTACTATTTCAGCCATCTACTGCAAACGGTGGAAAAAAATTTGTGCACACGTGAGTGCTATGATATTTAAAAAAAGAAACTGGATTTCGCAAACAATTGAAAGGAAGATGTCCTCTAGACTCTAGAGGGAGAGTTATATTAATATATACCATATTCACGTTCGAATAAATACGTCGATGATATTCTTATTTGTCTATAGAAAATTCCCAGATAATTTAAAATCATTTTCTCAAATTTATAAGTAGTATTCATCCAACAACATAATTAGAAGAGGAAGATCTTCCAATTGTTTTGGCTGTCTGTCTCTAACTCTAATACTAAAATCAACTGTTCATCTTGAGAATATCTTTATATGGCATCCTTGGTGCACATTATAGATTGTTTTCAACCATGGATCTTTGACTATTTGAGACGAATGAATTTTTTGTTTCAAAAACTGCATAGTATGATAATAAATGTTAAATTATTACTGAGATTTGAAAAAAACTGTGAATTTAAAAATTTAAAATTGGATCGTACTAATGTGCAGAGAGTTTGATAAATATATATATATATATATATATATATATATATATATATATATATATATATATATATATATATATATATATATATATATATATATATATATATATATATATATATATATATATATATATATATATATATATATATATATATATATATATATATATATATATATATATATATATATATATATATATATATATATATATATATATATATATATATATATATATATATATATATATATATATATATATATATATATATATATATATATATATATATATATATATATATATATATATATATATATATATATATATATATATATATATATATATATATATATATATATATATATATATATATATATATAAATAAATAAATAAATATATATATATATATATATATATATATATATATATATATTAGCTTTACAACTGAGGAAAGAACTTTATGTTGGCACATGGAACATTAGAGGTCTTAAGAACCACACCGGAAAATTAGCGCTGATAGAGGAGAAATGAAGAAACACCAAATAGACATCCTGGGTCTCGCAGAGACGCATTGGATTGGTCAGGATTTTTCCATACGAGTAACAACAACTTTATCCACTTTGCATCGGACGATAGACAAAATTTTGCCGGAGTAGCGATATTAGTGACACCCAGAATACAAAGCTTCCTAACAGACATCCAGACAATCAACGACCGTATAAAAAACATAACACTAAACACAAAACCAAGGGCACTGAATATATTACAAGTGTATGCACTCACAGCTAATGCAAGTGAGAACGATATAGAAGATTTTTATAACAAACTTTCATTGACGCTTTACAAGATTCCCAACAGAGAGGTCACAATGGTTATGAGAGATCTTAACGCTAAAGTAGGAAACACTAATACAGATGACCATATCCGAAACATTGTCGGCAAATACGGAATCGGTGAGAGGAATGAAAGAGGGACAGATTAATACAATTTGCTATTGACAATGAGTTCACAATCATGAACACTACTTTCACGAATCATATTAGAAAACTTTATACATGGAAAAGTCCAGGCGATAAGTTCCGAAACCAAATTGACTATATCATGATGAGAACTAGATGGAGATCTTCGGTAACAAACTGCAAGACCTATCCGGGAGCTTGTTGCGGTACAGACCATCAACTCTTAACAGCTAAAATACAGTTGAAACTCAAAACACCCGTGACGAGAAAGCCTGAAAAAGATTGGTCGTAGGGCCTGGAAACAGCTTCCAAGACACTTTGAGGACAACTAAGCCAACTCTGATAGAAGAAACAACTCCGGAAGAAGAATGGACAGAAATAAAAACTGGATAAGAAACGCCGCAGAGACAGAACGTTCAAAACCTCCTCTCAAACGAAAACATTGGATCTCTGTCTATACATTGAAACTGGTCGAAGAAAGAAGAAAAATTTCAAATAAAGGAAAGGTTGATACTAACAACAAGAAAGCCTTCAAAAGATAAGCGATGAAATTAAGAGGTCATGTAAAAGAGATAAAACGAGTATTTTCCCAACATATGCAAAGAAATAGAAGTTCATAGCCATTCTAACCAACCACGAGATCTTTTTCGAAAAATTAAATACTTGACCCGAGAATTCAAACCAAAAACATGGCCTATAGAAGATGAAAATGGTAAACTTGTTACAGACAGAGAAGAAATAGCAGAGACTTGGAGGATCTATTGCGAGAAACTCTACGCCGAAAACCAGGAAATTAATGAACACGAAATGAAAGAATACGAAGAAGAACCTTTCATACTGCAGAGCGAAATTACGTCAGCTATCCATAAACTTAAAAATAACACATCTCCAGGCAACGATAAAATAACATCCGAAATACTAAAAGGAATAGGAGAAGAGGGCACCCGAAGCCTACACCACTTGTGTAATAAAATATGGAAAACAACACAATGGCCAAGAGATTGGACACAAGGCACAATTCACAAAAAAGGGAGTAACAGAAAATGCGAAAACTACAGAACGATTACACTTATTTCACATACGAGCAAAATAATGCTGACAATAATCAACGAAAGACTGAAGAACTTTTTGCAACACCAAATCCCGGAAGAGCAAGCAGGATTTGTTAAAGGAAGAGGGACTAGAGAGCATTTGATAAATTTAAGGCAAATAAAAGAAAAAGCCAGAGAGTTCAATATACCCCTATACATATGTTTCATTGATTATAAAAAAGCTTTCGATGGAGTGAAATGGAATAAGTTGTGGATCGTTCTAGGGAATATGGCTGTACCGGATCACTTGTGTGCCTTAATCATCAACCTATATAATGAAACCAGGAATACTGTGAAAATCAATGAAATACTGTCATCAGAATTCAAACCAAAGAGGGAGTGAGGCAGGGTGTATTCTTTCTCCTCAGTTATTCAACATATACACTGAATACATAATGAGAAAGGCATTAGACGGATGGAAGGGCGGCATACCAATTAACGGAAGATGTGTAAATAATCTGAGATTCGCGGATGATACGGTCCTCCTGGCAACAAGTGAGGAAGAACTGACTGAGCTTGTTAGCAGAGTGGAGAGAGAGAGTACGGAACTTGGCTTGGAACTGAATGTTTCTAAAACAAAAATCATGATCGTGGACAGGATGAACAACAATCAACCAGAAAAAAAGCAAATTGATAGGTTTGATGTAGTGCAAGAATATCTTCATCTGGGATCCTTGATAACAAACGTAGGAAACGTAGAACGAGAGGTTAAACGTAGATGCGAACTAACCAAGGTAGCTACGAAAAAAATGAATAAAATTTGGGCCGATCGAAATATCGCTATTTCCATTAAAACCAGGCTTATGAAGTGCCTCATCTTTCCAATTCTCACATACGGCTGCGAATCTTGGTCCCTTAGAATAAGCGAAAGAAGAAAAATCGACGCGACAGAAATGATGTGTTGGAGAAAGATGCGTAACATCCCATGGACACAACGCCGAACGAATACATCGATTCTAAAGCAACTCCGCATAAAACAAAGACTTTCGAGTGCAATTCAACTCAAAATATTGAGATACTTCGGACACATCATGAGAAGAGGACCAGAGAATTTGGAAAAAATCATTATTCAGGGGAAAGTAGATGGAAAAAGAGGAAGAGGAAGGTCCCCAACACGATGGATGGATCAAATTACAGAAACAACAGGCCGACCCATGCATTCTCTAGTTGTAATGGCACAGGATAGAAAGGAATGGAAAACTTTCATTGATGACATTTCATTAGTCGCTATATCCTCAGGAGAGGATAAAGAATGAAGATATATATATATATATATATATATATATATATATATATATATATATATATATATATATATATATATATATATATATATACACTGGGTGATTCAATCAACAGTGGTGGTGCTCTGTAGGTCGTACACTCTTGAAGATTTAATTTTGTTCGAACGGTATTGTATTTAGATAGTAGAAATCTACTTCAGCAATTTATTTTGAAGTAAACACGGTATCCCAATTTTCTATAAAAAAAATGTTGGGAGGTTTTTTCAGATTAGAAGACCAATTTTTGTTGAAGATTCAAGAGCGTCCTAAACTCTGCTCTAATGTCTTTAAGTTAAGGTTTTTTGGTGAGTCACAATATTTTTCTTTCGTAAAAATTCATGAAAATAGGCTCTCACATCATCGCATGCTCGTTCGGCTCAAGGATAGTTTCATTGATGAATTGAAATAGATTATCCTCATTTTATACAGGAGTGACTCAAAAAGTTATTAAATATTTTAATTTCAAAAATATCATATCATGATTTTTTCAAATGGAACATCCTGTATTTTATAATTCATGTCAAGGCATAAAATATTGTGCATATTTTTGCAGGATTAACCTTAATTTATCTTCGACCATTTTGAAATGAAAAAAGAGGAGTTTATTGGTACATATCATTACACTTGATCAGAGAAATGGAGATATTTTAAAATAGTGGTGTATGAAATATGTAATAGATTGGTTTTTGGTGATATGATCAACAAGGTGTTGAACTACTCCAATAAGTGTTCATTTCTTTGTAGACACAAGTCAATCCTTCTGAGGAAAGACCGTTGAACTATCGACAACATTTGCAGATTTACTGACTGAAAGGCGTCGACTATTCTCTATCTCATATCCAACTGTGTTGTGGAAGGAATCTGGTAAACGATGCCTTCAATTTAACCCCACAAGAAAAAATCTAGACTTGTAATGTCCGGAGACCATCTAACAGGACCACCACATCCTATCCATTCGTTTGAAAATACATGATTCAAATGCTGTTGAAACCACAACTTTTGTCTTTTATGCTTTTCACATCGGCAAATAACATTGGTAGATGATTTTGCAGAAAATCTAAATACATTTCACTATTAAGGTGCCCGTCGAAAAAGTGCGGCCCAATAAGATATCCATCTACTATAGCGGACCAACGATGCTGGTGATTTATTTGTCTCATGAGGTATAGATTTTCCGTGGCGTAATAATGAAAGTTGTGTCTGTTTACAAGCTCATTCTTGTAGAAAGTTGCCTCATCCGAGGAAAGAACTCTGCTTGACATATTTGGATTTTCCGCTACTTCGTTACTTGCCCAATTGCAAAAATTGATTTGATTTTCATAGTCTTAATTGTTCAGTTTTTGGTGCAGCTGTACATGATATGCATGAAATTTATTCACTTTCAAGATTCTCTGGACGGAAGTTTGACTCATATCTGTGAACTGAGAAATCTCTCTTTGGCTTTTATATGGGTCCTCTGTCACTGTCAACATAACTAGTTGTCTTCAGCTGTAGCAGTTTTTGGTTTTTCATGTTTTTGTAAGCGATATTATCCGTTCCGATAAATCCAATTAGAAGTTTTTCAAAGCATCTTGCATCAGGATGCATCTTATCAGGAAACCTTTGTGCATAAACTCTACTTGCCAACAAAGAATATCTATCACACTCACCCAGAATCAAAATCATATCAACCATTTCTTCTTTGGAGAACTTCATGGCAGCCAATTGAGAAAATTGAGTTCAAACCGCACTTCAACAAAGTTTAATAACGAAACAATGATAAGTTCACCATGCAGAATATGATATGTCCGGACACCTGACAGAAGGACAGTTAAAAAAATGTCAACACATACCTCGATTTACGTTCAAATCATCTTGATTTTATCATTCGTTAAGAGAATTATGTTGTTCAGGTTTCATTTTTACTACTTAAATCATTACAGAAAAAAAACTTCTGTGCCAATAATGATGCATGTTGATGAGTTTGATACGGTTTGTAGAATTAGCATCAAAAATTTGTACGAATAAGTGAATATTTCGAAAATGATCGAAGATAAAAATAAGGTTACTTCTCCAAAAATATAGAACAATATTTTATACGTTGAATGAATAATAAAATACAGGGTAATCCATTTGAAAAAATCAAGTTATGAAATTTTAAAATTACAATATTCAATAATTTTTTGAGTCACTCCTGTAAAAAATGAGGATGATATATTTGAATTCATCAATGGAACTATTCTTGGGCAAGAAAACGAAAGGAAAGCAGTATTCATCCTCTCTGGCCGAAGGAGCATGCGATGATGTGAGAGCCTATTTTCATGAATTTTTACTGAACAAAAAATATTGTGACGAAACAACACACCAAAAAGAACTTATTACCTACAGACGTTATGGCAGAGTTTAGGCCGCTCCTGAATCTTGAACAAAAAAGTGGTCTTCCAATCTGAAAAAAACCACCCAAGATTTTCTTATAGAAAATTGGGGCACCCTGTTCTCTGCAAAATAAATTGCTGAAGTAGATTCTTACTTTCTGAATACAATACCGTTCGAACAGATGTTGTTTTTATTCAAATTATGCCGAAATTGGAAACTATAAGTACAATAATCGAATATCATGCCATAAATTAAATTAAATTAATTAATTAAACAATTAAACGAGCACAGTTTCTACAAATGTCAGCAGATAGTTAATGACTTAGACAGATTCGCGGTGCTATAGAAATTCTTCATTTCAGAAATATTTAAGGAATTGGGAATTTTTAGTTGATATCAATAAGATAAATAATTTATCTCGTAAGCATGAAACTGAAGTTCTTATGGAATTCGATATGCTCTAATACTACTATCCCTTTTTTTTTAATTTCAGAAACGCAAAATAGTTGCCTCTCAGAAACACCTGACATTGAAAAATTACAACAATAAATAGTAACAGCTATAAAATCAAATGATTTATTAAATTTCAATTTCAATATGAAAGTATTCTCGGTTCACCTCTGGCTTTTATTCGAATTGTTATGTTTTGCGTTTTTCGTTCAAATCAGATATCAGGTAGAGGTGAACGTCACGCAAAAAACCTGGTGAAATATTCAGTTACGATTAATTATGTGAGTAAATCTAATCGGCAAAATATTTATGGCTTCCCATTTGATTCGGTCTCGCACGAAATCTGCCGTTATAATTCACAATTAGGTTGAAACAACAAGTTGAAAGGGGTTTGTATTTTCGCCATTATACTTTCGTGTTAATGATAATTTTCAGGTATAAAATCTCTTTAATTTCGGATGCTGATGCATGTTAGGATTAATGGATGGTTTCGAATTGTGCACTACGATTTTACTACACCGGCATATTTTTAATTGCATCCAGCGTAAACGTCATAAAGATTACGAATACACAATATTATATTTGGATATATTTGGAATTGTTGGAACAAAAATCTACATATTTTATGATTGCACGAATATTCTTCTGAATAAATATGAGGTCCTAATGATTAACCAAACAATGTCCCCATAAATTTTCTATTCCTCTCACCTTTTTTCTTTTCCATTTTCAACAGTGAATTTATAAGTCTGAAAGAAACCTTAAAATGTACAAGGTGAAATAGGAGCATTTTCATGATACAGTACACGCCGTGTGTTGCCGCAAGAGAATCGAAAGTTGACAAAATAAAGAACAAAATTGAACTGTTTAAGCGTTTTCCATGAAACTTAGAGACAACCTAATTGTTGCTGTAATTCCATAGTTTTTTCCAAACTGTTTTACCAATCAATTAGACCAATACTTGTTCAATCTCGAACATCAATGATCGACCTTAGAAGAAAAAACATTTTCATTCCGATGATGAAAAAACTGAATATACAATTGAATTCTTGAATCTTTCAATTAGAATTAAATGATGAAAATCTTTGATCTATTTGTTAAATGGAAAAATCATTGAAACATCATTTTGATTAGGAGCCATCAGATTTTGTTACTTGTGAATTTACTGACCGGAATAAATTAGAGATGTTTTTAATAATAATAGATTTAATGATACATACCACTATATGATGTGAAAACGCACTGAGGTGAGGTAATGAATTGCTGAAACTATTACAGAAGTCTTACGATGTATCGACCTCATCAAAAATACATGCAAATGACAGGTACAGTGCATTTAACAGCGGCCGAGATGTGATAGAAGATTTGTCTCGCTCCGGTCGGCCATCAACATTTTCAACTGAAGCGAACATCGAAAGTAAAGGAAATGGTAAATGAAAATCGTCATTCAAGTTTCAGGGGTATAGACAATGAACTTCCAGTATCTCACGAATCATGTCATACCATTTTTAATGATTGATTGTGCATGAAACGCGTTGCTGCTCGACAAGTTCCAAGAGACCTGAATTTCTTTCAAAAATTGAATCGCGTAGAGGTCGCTGCAGGCATGCTAGAACAAGTCAGTATCGACCTTACATTCATAAAATGCGTTGTATCAGGTAAAAAACATGAAGTCCATGAGTTTGACATGCAGACCATGCTTCGGAGGGGCATCTGAACCGAAACCGATACATACAATTTATCAAGGAAGATTGCGAAATATATGTCAAAGGAGGATTTCGCGAGAAATTTGATTCAGAAATACGTTTTTTAACGACTTGAAAACGCCTATTTCGCAAGGCGAAAGTAGGTCTCATCACGACACTCTATATCGCATGGGAAAAGTCGTGGTCTTTGTCGTTTTCGGTTGTCGTTCGAAAAGCACCATTTTTGGAGGTGAATTTCTCCGGAATGGTCAGGAATATCGAAATTAGACTACGCTAAGGGAACAAAACAAATCTCGGCTAGCGTTTCTCTTTCAGAAAGAACGTCCTTACCAATTTGGTCCAACTTTCGAGGGAAAAAAGGTGCTCTTTTGGAAAAGCTCACGGAGACGTGTTTTACTCGAATTTTTGACCAGGTAGAAAGCTCATGATTCGTTCGGAGGGATCGAATTTTTGTTTTCCTGCGAAATTTTTATCCCAATTTCACCTAGAGCATGGTGGAGCAATTTTCGGTATGGATTTGTCCCACCTAAAACTAACCACCATGAAAATTCACGGAATTGTGGTGCCATCTTCTTTGCCCAAAACTGTTTTCTTAATATAATGAAAAGTGTGTTATTTTTGATGGCAACATACTTTCCGATGCTATTTCATATATGGGATGCTTAAAAAGTATCTGTCAGCTCAATGAAACTTAATTGTTAAGAAGAACTGTTTTTTCAAATATGAATACCTGTTTCTTTCATTTCATCAGAACCGTATTTCAAATTGAAAATAATTGGTATCAAGTCTCCCTTTACCTAAAATGGCACCTTTTCATTTTATTTGCGATTTAAACGAAAAATTGTAGTTCCTTAGGAAAATTAAATCATTAGGCCATGGAAAATAGAAAGAGACCTAGTGGATTCAATTCCGATGCCAATTTCTATGTTACGCAATGTTTGATGTTTCAGCTATACTTAGAAATAGCAATAACACTAATTTCTTTTTATGTATAGTTTGCGTTTGTTGGTTAAAATGGTAAATGAATTCCAAAACTGGGATATTATCAATCTATTTATCATTCATGATCAATGCCAACAAACAATAAGTCGCACTAGCCGAACAGTTATCGAAAAGTACTCGAATTTGTTGTCATTTATGGAATATGGAAAACTGAAATGAGTTGCACTTCAAACAATAAAGATGTCATTTCAAGTACATGAAAGAAAATCCCTGACATCCATGAAAACTTAAATGTGAAAATACCGTGACCATAAACATTGTAGAAAAAATGAAATATAACTAGATATTCAAATGATCCATCACTGTTTTTTTACATTTTTCAATACACTGGCGCATTCATTAATAGTTTGTGATCGATGATGTCAAAGGCACGTCTTTCTTTTAATTTGACATCGTCCAGCGAGGAACTATGAACTTTGTGCATGAAGTCCCCGAATATATGAACAACTAAATTCCGATTACTTATGCAATTTGTGAATTTTGCCTACTAAATATACCTTCTCCCTAAATTTTGGACATTTCGTAGACATAAATCCTAACCGCCGTGTCTAACTTAATTGTAATTTTTTTATTCAATTGTTTTCGGAAAAATGGTCGTGAGTTCGGGTATTTTCGTTGGATATTCTGCAAGATCGACTTATTTGTTGACTTTGAATGATGAATAAATTGATGATTTACCTGTTCAGGTATTCAATTGCTATTTGATTTACCAAAAAAATTATACAGTAGCGAAATTAGTGTTATTGCTATTCTTAAATATTCTACAAACGTCAAACTCAGATCGAAATTCAAAGAACCTTACATATAATCTTGTGAAACATTGAAACTGATAACGGAATTAGATTTACTCTCTGTTTCTTTGTTCCTCAGCCTGAAAAGTAAGTGTTTCGAAGAAAAAGGTTTTTGATAAAATCGCAAATAAAATGAAAACCACTCATTCTGGCTATGGGTACACCTATCACCAATAAAACACTAATTTGCACTACTGTTCAAATAAATAAACTTTTTTCACAATTTAGTTATGATGAGTTGATAGGTGAATAATGATACCTCCTATATAAAAAAGCATCGGAGAAGACGATGCCCTAAAAAATTACACGGTTCTCTTTGAACTTGAAAAAGGTGTGATCTTACTCAAATCTGTATCAAATTTTTCGGCATAGAAGATAACTTTTAAATTCTGAAAATTTTGATGAAACAAAATAAAAATGATACATATCAACTGATATCAGTTGATATCATGCACTCGTCTCTTCCTGTAGCAGTGAAATGTATCGTTCGTTCGTTCAATTATTTATTTGTAATGGTGACACGAAAATCTAAACGATCATAGCCCTGAAGAAGATTTAAAATATAAATCAAAACTTTTGGTCTTTTAATCAAACTAGTTTTTTTTTTAATTGGAACTCCAAACCATCAATAATTAAATAATATAATTTATGGTCGTCAACTGAACAAAATAATAGCTAAATATTGGTTGGTGTTGGATTGGATAAATCTCAAAAAAAGATGTTTGAAAAGAGATGCCCTTCAATAAAACTATGCCATGCCAAATAACTAATTGTGATCGATGTCCGGTATAACTGGAAGTGGTGATGTTCTGAAAATCAGTATCCAATTACTCTTATGCCAAAATTTGAAATTGATCACAGGAATAATTTCAAAATTAATATTTCCCTTTCCATAATTCATGAACTGTATACTTGCAATATGATTCTTCCAAATTCAATAAGGAACCATTCATAAATACAACGGCACTTCATATTGAGTTTCATACTGTCCGATGATGAATGAGAGTTCGAAACCGCTGTAACAGTAGTATTTTTGTTGAAAGTATGAACATAGCAAGAATACTTTTCGTTTTTATCAAGAATCATTTGTTTTTCGAATTTATTACATGCGTGGTTTCGATTCAAATATTAATAGAAATACGACATAACTCTACAAAGCCACGACGTGTACTATGCTGAGTTCAACGTCATTTAATATTCTGAATGAATCCGCAATCGAGGAACAGATTTATCAAAACACCCCTACAATTACAGAGGCCTATAAATTAACACTAATATCGTTTGCGTTTTGCTGCGGCCAAGTGATATCGGCAGTACTCGTAATGCATGACCAAATTGTTATAAATCACAATAATAGCTGGTTCCCTGACCACACACCAATTAGAGAATATAGCCACACTGTTTTTGATGAATGATTTACAGTTCTTGTCAATATCATGGCACGAATGTTGCTCTTGATTCATTTCAAATTCAAGTTGTTCGTTGTAATTGAACTACAGATTGCTTGAATGGAATGAAAATGAGTATTTTCATTAATTTTCTCAAACCAGTGTTTGTTGTTTGTCTACTGGTATGGAGTGATGAAAATATTAGTGTAATCGATATATCGATGTATAATATGTGAAAATCAGCAACATACGCCGGTTGCTCCTTTGAAGAAAAAGTATTTGAGAATGAAAGTTCCTCACTTTGTTCTGAAATAATATTGAGATATGAAATTCCCAGTGAATTTATTACTACCCTTGATTTCTTAGGATAGATGGAAGGCATCCGATAATTGTTGCTGATTTTGAAAATTATGTTGTCCTAGTATAAGGCTGTACTTAGTAACATAACAAATGTCGGTTCCGAGGACATGCCTGAGATTAACATTGATGAAATAGAACTAGCCCTCAACCAGATGAAAAAAGGCCGGGCACCAGGCGAAGATAACATTCCAAGCGAAATGCTAAAATTGGGAAGACAGGTCACTTTGGAAGCAATAAAAATATTACTAAATAAATGCCTAACAGAAGGTAGTGTTCCGAAAGGATGGAACAATGCACACGTTGTGTTGTTGTACAAAAAAGGTGACAAATTTAAGATAGATAATTACCGACCTATTAGCCTTTTACCACACCCTTATAAATTGTTATCAAAAATTATCACAAACAGATTGACAAACAAATTTTACAGCTATCAACCGGCAGAACAAGCAGGGTTTCGCAGAGGATATAGCACAACAGAACACCTACAAACTCTTCGTACACTTATTGAAAAATGTCACGAATACAAAGTGCCAATACACCTAGCCTTTGTAGACTATAACAAAACCTTCGATTCTATAGAACTGTGGGCAGTATTTCAAGCCCTCGATAATGCTAGAATAGATTCGAGATATAGAAACATCCTACAAAATATATATGAACGAGCGACTATTTAGGTGAGACTAGACGATGACATGCAAACCATAAAGATCCCGATAAATAGGGGCGTGAGACAAGGCGATGTGGTATCGCCAAAATTGTTCACACTTGCAATGGAGGACGTGTTTAAGAAGTTGGAATGGGATAGAAAAGGTATAAATGTGGATGGAAATTTCCTGAACCATCTCCGGTTTGCAGATGATATAGTTCTAATAAGCGATAACCTAGAACAACTCCACGAAATGATGCTAGAACTCAAAAGAACATCGGAAGAAGTAGGATTGGAAATGAATCTGACAAAAACTAAAATAATGACAACGGAGGACGCAATATTGGAAGTCGATGGCAATGTTATAGAGAAAGTGAATGAATATCTATACCTTGGACACACTATAAAGATAGGTAAAGACAATCAAACTGCAGAATTGTCAAGAAGAATAAGAATGACTTGGGCTGTTGTTGAAAACTAGGATTTGTCTTGAAAACAAACAAATCCCCATTAACCTCAAAAGAAAAGTTTTAATATGTGCGTTCTCCCAGTGTTAACGTATGGCATGGAAACCATGACTCTCACAATAAGATCTGCTAACAAACTTAGAACCACACAACGCGCAATTAAATGAACTATGCTTGGAGTGAGCCTGCGGGATCACATACGTAATGAAGAAATAAGAAGGAGAACAGGCGTAGAGGACGTAATCACGAGAAAGCTGCATTGAAGTGGAGATGGGTTGGACATGTAGCAAGACAACAGGATGTAAAATGGACTAAGCGAATAACTCAATGGAGACCACGCTTATACAAAAGGGGAGTGGGGCGCCCCCAGAGAAGGTGGCTGGATAACATAAAGGAAAAAGTAGGAAGAGGATGGTATAATATAGCACAGGACAGAGAGAGATGGAAGCTAGAAGGGGGGCCTACGTTCAGGAGTGGACAGAGAAAGGCTGAAAAAGAAGAAGAAGAAGAAGTATAAGGCCTCTTTGCAATATATCTCAAACATATTCAATCGGAGTATAGTCCGATGATTAAGCAGGTCAAGGTAAAACATGCAGATGCAGATTTAAGGAATCTATCACAGTAAATACAGTATAAGAAGAGTCATAATCATACATGAATGAAATTGCTTCAAATACTGCATCGTTCGTTGGGCCAGAGGGTTGATAAGACTGAGTAGCATAGTATTTTTCTTTCCACAGAAAGTTGTTGAAAGAAACGAGATTATACTCCAACTCGTCGTAGTTGAATACCTCCTGAGCTTTTCTACGGTTTTGAAAGTTATCGGGTTGTCTCCACAGTCCCACTGGCCTATAATCTCAGCGCACCTTAATCTGAGACTTACCGGAGAATGAAATATGGGGCTGGACTTCAACTTTCACTCCTCATAATTTCGAGATCTTCTAATCTAGTTGTCGTGATTTCTTCTTGTGAGCGTAACAATTGACTGCTTGCAAATTAATGCCAACAGTTTTTCTTGAATCTTTTGAGATATTCATTTGATTCATCCATGTTGTTTCCTTAAAATACCTGTTTCTAATTACGTGCCCATCAATTATGAAATAAAGTAGTGAATGATTATTTGTGCAACGATTGTCAGTGTTATCTCACCGCCAAGCATCCAAACTACTATTTTTCTTTCAACAACGTTTAAGTGATACATCTCCGTAATTTTATTAGAATAAACCCTGTAAAAAAATTTAAAAGACCAAGTTTCTATCTTTGAGGTATAATTCAAAGTAGATCGAATTTTCAACAGATATCAAATAACGAATTCTGCACATTATATTTTATATATTTGCCAAGTGTCTAGAAAAATTTCATCAAACTTCATCACTTTGTCTTGAAATGATATTGAGATAGTAACTTCTCATTAAATTAATTCTAGAGTATCCTCAGTATGAACGTATGAGTATCCAGTGAATTCAATACACAGCTATGCATCTTAGGTTAGATGATAAATCATTTCGAAGGTATCCAACAATTGATGCTGATTTTGAAGATTATGTTGTCCTTGCATCTCTTTGTGATATATCCCAAACATACTCAATTGGATTCTAGTCAGATGATTAGGCAGGTCAAGGTAAAACATGCAGATGCAGATTTAAGGAATCTATCACAATAACAACAGTGTAAGAAGAGGCATTATCATACATGAATGAAATTACTTCCAATATTTGAATTGTGGAGGCCGTTACTTGATGTAGATCCATGATATAAATGAGATAAAAACACAAGGTTTAACTTTGATCTACACTTTATTTGAAAAAATTCGACGACGTTTCGCTGACACAGCAGCTTTATCAAGAATGAAAAATAGAATGAAGAGTATGGTATTATAAACAAATCGTAGAACAAGTTGGATGAATAACAGGAAAATCCACACCGAGCCATTGTACAGTTAGTATGAAAGGTAATAAAAACTAATTGAACAAGTTAAGTAGGGGTGAGTAATTCAAATCTACCTGTTCATTCAAAAGCTTGTCCGAATGTTTGTATCTATTTATTTCTAATGCTTCTAGGAGATCTAATTTTGAACTTTTGATTTTATATGTAATATGTCAAAGTTTTTATTGAATGAATGGTTTTCTTTTATTAGGTGGTTTGAATAATTTGAATCAGATTTATTTTTGTCGAAGCTACGTTTATGTTCAGATGTTCTTAAGCCAAAACTCCTATAGGTCCTACCGATATAAATTTTATCACAAGAACCGCAATTGAGTTTATAGATTCCTGATTTACTTGATTTTTCAACACGAGATTTATTATTTTTAATATGTTTACCTAAGTTATTAGAAGTTTTGAAAGCTATATTGAGATTTTGTTTGACGAGAAAGGATTTAATATTTGTACTTGCAGAACCGCAGAATGTTAAACTGTTGAATATTTTATAGTCTTTATGAATAGGATATACTTCATTTATTGCTTTTTGATAGAGTTTTTACGAATGATTAGGTCTATCATATCCGGATTATATGAATTATTAATGGCTATCTGTTTGATGATGTTTAACTCTTTATTATAGTCTTCTACTGATAAAGGTAAATTGACTAACCGATGTACCATGCTGTTCAAAGCTGCAACTTTGTGTTGAATGGGATGTAATGAGTAGTTATGTATAATTGTATCAGTATGTGTTGGTTTACGAAAGACCGAAAAACATGATTATTATTTTGTTTTGTGATTTTAAGTCCAAAAATTTATGGAATCGTTCTGTTCAATTTCTATCGTGAATTTAATGTTCAAATGGATGGAATTAATGAAATTAACAAATAAGTCTAATTGACGAGTAGTTCCAATGAAACATACTAAGATGTCGTCAACATATCTATACCAATAAAGAAATTTGGAAATGAGTGGATGTGTAGCAATAAATGAAGTATATCCTATTCATAAAGACTATAAAATATTCAACAGTTTAACATTCTGCGGTTCTGCAAGTACAAATATTAAATCCTTTCTCGTCAAACAAAATCTCAATATAGCTTTCAAAACTTCTAATAACTTAGGTAAACATATTAAAAATAATAAATCTCGTGTTGAAAAATCAAGTAAATCAGAATCTATAAACTCAATTGCGGTTCTTGTGATAAAATTTATATCGGTAGGACCTATAGGAGTTTTGGCATAAGAACATCTGAACATAAACGTAGCTTCGACAAAAATAAATCTGATTCAAATTATTCAAACCACCTAATAAAAGAAAACCATTCATTCAATAAAACTTTGACATATTACATATAAAATCAAAAAGTTCAAAATTAGATCTCCTAGAAGCATTAGAAATAAATAGATACAAACATTCGGACAAGCTTTTGAATGAACAGGTAGATTTGAATTACTCACCCCTACTTAACTTGTTCAATTAGTTTTATTACCTTTCATACTAACTGTACAATGGCTCGGTGTGGATTTTCCTGTTATTCATCCAACTTGTTCTACGATTTGTTTATAATACCATACTCTTCATTCTATTTTTCATTCTTGATAAAGCTGCTGTGTCAGCGAAACGTCGTCGAATTTTTTCAAATAAAGTGTAGATCAAAGTTAAACCTTGTGTTTTTATCTCATTTACTTCCAATACTTCAGCATTCGTTTGGCAAGAGGGTTGTTAAGACCAAGCAGCGTAGAAATTTTCTTTCCGCAAAAAGTTGTTAAACGAAAAACGAGATTATACTCGAACTCATCGTAGTTATGTACTTCTGAGATTTTCTAAGGTTTTGGAAGTTACCGGGTTGTCTCCACAGTCCTAATGGCCTCTAGTCTGAGTGTACCTTAATCTGAGACTTATCTCAAAATGAAATATTGGGCTGGACTTCAAGTTTCAACTCCACATAATTTTTTGATATACCAATCGAATTTCGTGATTTCCTCTTGTTAGCGGATCACACCTTCAAGGCCCTCTGGAGTAACAATTGACTGCTTGATTCCTAAAGGCAACAGTTATTCTTATTCATTTGATTCATCCATGTTGTTCCCTTTCAGCCCCTGTTTCTATATACATGTCCATCAATTATGAAATAGCGTATTGATTGATTATTTGTGCAACTACTGTCAGTGTTATCTCACCGCCAAGCATCCCAACACTATTTTCTTTTCAACAACGTTTAAGTGATGCATCTCCGTAATTTCATTAGAATAAACCCTGTTAAAAAAAATTTAAGAGAACAAATTTCTATCTTTGAGGTATAATTCAAAGTAAATCGAATTTTCAACAGATACCAAATAACGTATTCTGCACATTATAAAAATACATGTGTATAAATTAATGCAAACATTTGAATAAGTATATTGTTGAATAATGTGGATTTCATAGAGAATACTGGACTTCATTCTATATGGTTTCTTGGAAAAAAGGAAATTTTCAAATTTTTTTATTGTTGCCAAGTGTATAGAAAAATGATTGTAAAACTGAAAGTTTGGTACACTTCTTTTGGTTACGTTTTCTCTCAATCACCTCGTAAATCGGAGCTTCAAAGACTCCGTTTTTATTTGGGACTTTATGTGAGATGAATAAAAATTGCTGAAGTAGCTGTTGTGGTATTGCAGCAAAATAACAACGGACAATGCCATGCATTGAGAATAACTTCAGAGATCGGTAATCCTGTTATCCTTTAAAGATTTTCTTCTGCACTCTCCTCTCGATCTTGCAAACAATGGGTAACAACTAGCAATTTTCTTTTGGTAAAAAAATCATTAAAAATGGCAATTTCATCAAACTACATCACAAAAAGATTTGAGGTCGTTTTAAATTCCATGAAATTTTTTGTTGGGGTATCAGATTCTGGTACATGTTATATCAGTGTAGTTTAAGTCGCCGAGAATTAATAGGTTACTCATCCAAGAAAGATGCTCAAGATAACTTTTAAGCTGGTTATTCGCCTGTTTGGTGATATCACCTGATCTATTTATACAATCTAAGTTAACAGACAAAGCTCTTTTGTTAAGGCGAATATGCACTTTTTTCATTTCGGTAACTGTAGCGATATTTACTTGGACGGAAAAAGTATGAACCTCATTATTGAGGTTCGATTTTGCCTGTCAGCTCGAAATATACTATAAATCTTCAAGCCAACGACACAATCAGGATCAGCAGGTTTTAACCATGTTTTTGATGTAAAAACAATGTCACAAATAATGGATATCTCAGCTGCTGTCGCCTTTTCACTTAACTTATTCATGTTTCTCAGAATAGTGCGGGCATCGTTATCATTGGGCATAATTTTTTTGATTATTCGGGGAAATTTTCCACTGATTTTGGGTTAACCTGCATGAATGACAGCAACAGGCTTTGCATCACAGCCTACTACCGAAAGAACGTCCTCAACCCTGGATTCATCTTGTTTTCTGTTAGTTTCAGTATCACCTGCAATTTCGGGAACACCCCTAATGAGAGCATTCTTGGAGCAACCTACTCTCTCGACGGCCTCCAGTGGATGCTATCCGCGAATTGAACAGAGGTAATTTTTTCTACTGAGGCTAATTTTCCTTGATAGTGTCCAACTTCGCCTTGAAATTATCAATTTCCTGACGTATATCAAGCTTAAAAGAGTCTAGCATTGCTTTAATATCTACCAAGGATTCCATGGCAGTGCCTCAAGAATTACACACAATTCTACCTTTGTTAGAGCTGCTGACGCGTCATTCGATCGTCCCGGGCGATGTCCGTACATGCGACGTAAATCATATCTTCACAGCCATCGCACTGCACTTTAGAATTGGATGAGTACCGGTCAGACACCTGTTTTTTTATATTAGTGCTACTCGCGTAAGGAAACTGAATCCTACTATGTCTTGACGTTACCGCGAGTCCCTTAGAAGGAGAGACGGTTAATATTTCGCTTGAAGGCTAGCACTTTCCTGCGATGTTCCAGTGGAGGGATGAAATCTGTAAGAGCACAGTCACCGATGAATCGAATCGCCCTCTTCAGTATTGAATCCAGGAGTTTCAAAGTGTTTTTAGGAGCGGAACGTTGGAACCATACTCTAAAACGGGACGAATTTGAGATTCATAGGAGTTGAGTCGGAGTCCTTCTGTCACGATACAGAAAACCCAGTTTTTGAGATGCTGACTTAGCAGTGTTCACAACATGGTCATGCCATGACAAACCGTCTTCGATGGTTACCCCAAGCATTGTTATGGAAGGAGTGAGTGAGATAGTCTCACTGTGCTTTACTATATCTGGTACAGTACTGTTAACCTTCCTAGAAAATAAACAAGCCTGAGTTTTGCTAGCATTAAACTCCACCAGGTTCGCAGAGCCCCAATCGAGAATTGCCTTCAAATCACTATTGATTTAAGCACACTGTTGCAGACATATTTTGTCTGTGTGTGTACTGTCTTCCGCAAAACTGTGGATCTTACAACCTGCATCAGTAAGTAAATCGTTTATACGAAGTAAAAACAAGGTTGGTGCTAGAATCGAGCCTGAGGCACACCGGCATTAATGGCAAGTGTGTCAGATGTAACTCCATCCAAGACCACACTGAGAGATCCATCTGTAAGAAAGCTTGAAATCCATAGGCATAGAAGTTGCGCTAAGTCATATGAGCACAGTTTGCCTAGCAGACTCCTTTGCCAAACCCGGTCGAAAGCTTTCAAAATATCGAGAGCCACAGCCAAAGACTCCACAAATTTCTCTATAGATATCTTTCACATGTGCATGACATAGACAACTAGATCTCCTGTGGACCTCTGGTGCCTGAAACCATATTGACGATCATTAATAATACCAACAGTTTCTAAATATTTGATAATCTCGATACTGATGGATTTTTCCATCACTTTGGAAATCACAGGTAAAAAGGATATTGGCCTATAGTTGCTGGGGATGGTTTTTTTTCCCTTTCTAGGAATTAGTTGGATTCTGAAAGTTTTCCAGTTCAAATGAAAAATGCCTTTATTATAGGACATAGTGAAAAGTCCACAGAGAATTGGTGTCAACTCACAACCACATAATTTCAACACGATAGAAGGTATTTCGTCGGGCCCAGCTGCCTTATTAGTGTCAAGCCAAAGCAGTATTTTCCTGACTGTCTTCTGCCTGAAAACAATATCAGGCATATGAGATCTGATATGAGAAATAACAGGAGGATCTTTATCTCCTGCATCCAGTGTGGAATTGGATGCAAAAAGGAAAGCAAGACAGTTGGCTTTGTCTTTAGGTGGCTAACGAGCCGTTTTCCTTAGTTAGGGGTGGAAAAGAGCTAGGAGTGAAGTTTCTACCAACAGGTTTGGCTAGTGACTTAAATGACCTAGAACAGTTTGGACGGTTAACAAGCTTGGATCTTACGTTGTTCATATAATCAGCTTTCGCATCATTCACTCAAAAATTGCAGGAATTGCGAGCTGAATTAAATGCCTTACTGTTTTCAGGGCAGGGGTTCCGACACAGCTGGCGATATGCTAACTTCTTGGCCTTTACCGCTGTTGCCCACTTGCTGTTAAACCAAGGCTCACCAGGGGTTGACTTTTAAGTGGTATGTGGAATGAACAATTCCATCCCCAACTAGATAACTTATGTTATCTTCTCAGAACATTTCGACGGATCGTCGCCCACAAAACGATATTCCCTCCAAGAAAAACCTGTAAAGAAAGTTCGCAACTCGTCCCAGTCAGCAGAATCCTGGTATCAAACTAAACGAGGTGGTGAGGTGATAGGTGAAATTGCTGTAAAATGGCAATGAGCCGCTACAAGCTTATGGTTAGATTTGCCTAGAGGAGCGTGAGCCTTTTCTGTGTAATGATCAGGATTGCTTGAAATGCTTGTAAGGAAGAGATCGAGGGTGTTAGCAAATTGAACTTTCACGTTCGGAATATGGGTGTGTTCCATAACTATTTGCTCAAGACCATACGTAAGAGCAAAAGATTCCACTTCGCGACCAGCGTCATCAGTTTTGTTTGAGTGTTTGAGCCATGTGGTATTGTGGACATCAAAGTGTCCTAGTACTACAATTTCTGCTGAAGGGTTGTTCCGCTGTGAATAATCGATTTTACCAGAGAGAAAGTCAAATAGGCATGAATAGAAAGTATCGTTTCCCGAAAAGTATAAACAACAGATAGATTTTGTTTGTTTTTTATTGGTGATTTTGAACCACATAACATTCAGATCATCAGTTTCAATAGATTCTTCCCTGTGAAAGGAAATATTGTTCTTTACAAAAAGACACACTCCATGTTTGAATTTTAACTTTGTGTGTAATTCATAGCCTGGGTATGCGAGATGGGTGTTATTACTCTAGGGCTTGACCTGTGTTTCTGTTAGAGCTAAAACGTCAGGTTTGGTGCTCTCCAGATGGTAATGTACAGCATTGACGTTACTGTTGATTCCTCGTTTGTTACAGAACTATTTTCAGTATTCTGTTCGTAGAATTCTCAGAAAGAATAATTTGGTTATATGCATTCGATATAGACCCCATCGAGTACCCTCCACCTGAACATCCGAATGGGAAGGTATTTTATCTCCCGAATATTTTACTCTTGGGGCATTCATGTCAACATGCAGAAAGAGTGTTAGCCAAGAGCGAAGAGGAAGGAGAAGGAGATTTGTATGGGACCTGGGAGAGGAAACTGACTCACACTCCACATGCGGAAACACAACAGTGACACGAAATAGGAGGAGGGATTCATGTCAAAGACACTTCACTGAATGTTTTTGAGTGCGGGGTGGTACTGCCTCGGGCAAAGGAGTTAGAACCTCCTTCTACCACCTAGTTTGTTGTAATTAACGCATGCAGTACAGTTATTCGGCATTGTTCAACAGATTGTTTACCTTTGGCAAAATGAGACCAGACTGCCTAATCCTTATTATCTCACAGAGTTCACAGTTCTAATTGCACTTTCGACAAATAAATTATCACCAACTTAGGAATACCTCTTGATCTTGGATAAATCTTAGGATAAATCTTGAAGGAAACTGTTAGCTATTACTTGAGAAATTAATTGTTGAATAGGGAATAGCTATACACATACGTACAAACGTGTTTGCATCATTATTTGAAAACGAATGTTAACCAAGTGCCATCCCGTCAACTTAATGCATTTGAAGCGCATAAAATGTATTGTAACTTGAAAAGGCCAATTATCGATAGCGTCTGCCTGATGTTCGATAAATCAAAGTGTCGTTATGGAGTACTATTTTCATGATAGTATTTCGCAACTAATCAATTCCGCTATGTACTCTGGATATTAATCGTGAGATGTCAAGATGCGGTAGCAGAATGGACACCAAAAGTGAAACGTAGATGGAATGAATTTATGATGGAAATTTTTAACGTGGCAGTTTTGCCTTATTTCGAATATAAGCCGAGAACATGATATGTCAACGTTCTCGATATTCAGCCGTAACCAGAGGCGTACCCATTGCAAGAAAAACTTAAAACATATTGAGGGTAAAGTGCTTCGATATGAATAATTTTCTAATTATTTATTAATTCAATTTTTTGTTCTTCACTGGTAAGTTTTATTACTTAAGTTGAATTCACTTAATTACTTACAGAATGTAGGTTTTATCTCACACAAGCTTGGTACCTAATGCTCTGAAGTTAGGGTTTTTCATTCTTGAAGTCCGTGGAGGTGAAAGATTTTCATTTCCTCGAAATGTACGAGGTTCGGGTTGCTTGTTTGAAAAATATGTAACGAATCGGTCTGAATTTCCACCATGTACCTCGACCGATAGATCTGTTGCTCTGGATAAAAGGACAATGCATTTGATTTATGCTCTCATTTTGATAATTCTATTTGTTGTACACATCCACAGTTTTTCACATTTATCAATGTTGTTCTCATTATTTAATCTGAGGTTCATGTGAAATGTAATATTATTCACCTCCCACATAAATCTGAAACTATAGTAATTAGAATAAAACATTCCTTCATAAAAAGATGGTTATACGTATAATTATTTCCTATGATGGATTACATTGACCACTTTCCGAATAATTTCAGTGCTTCGCTGTAATATTGTATAGGAACCTCATTTAAAACTTTAAAATGGAATGAAAAAATTCAGAAGTTTTGTCATTCGTTACGAATTTCATGAAAATTCGCCATGCTTTTAGGTATTAAAGTGTAACACTTCAGATAGTCAGAGTTTACTTTTACTTTTTATTATTTGTATGATCAACAAAGGTTCGTTTCTAGCTTCCTAATATAAGGGATAATGTCTTTAGAGTATAGAGAGACTATGTGAAATAAGTTATGTTTTCACCTGAATAATTGTCAACTTCTATTTGTTATTGAGTAAGAATGTATTCAATAAGAGAAGACATAAGGTCATGAACTCTTGCACTAAATCCTTATCAATAGGTTTGAAACTTTATTCTGGTATACAAATGCATTCGTTGCGTTGCGGTTTTATTCCTGAATAAGTAGATAGCAAATCGACAAATGTCACTTCACTTCGTTATAGAAATCGTCTTGAACACGAAAGAAGAATTGGATGTACTGATATATCATATTATGAATGCATTGTGTCACGAAAAATTATGAAGTAAATATTCCTTGAATTGGATTGTCTAAGGCTCTATAGAATATTTTCCAATTAAAGCACGAATGGAATATTTCACTTTGTCTTCACTACTAACAAATGAAATAATTAATAAATCACTGTTATCACGGTTTCAAATCCTTTATAAATGGGTGCTTACTAGGAATAGGAAAGTCCAGATACTTGGTATACAGCACACAAACTATTGGAAGGGGATCATTGCTTGAGTACTTCTAAAATTTATCTCATTTATCCATTATTTGTGATTTATCTTCAAAAATGAAAAATTTCAACTGAAAATGGGTAATCCTGTTTTCTGTTTTTGGGGAAATGTGTAGAATTTTGATGTTATCAATACAAGGAACAGAGTGGCTATTTTAGATGCATCATTTAGTAAATATCGAGTATAGTCTATTTTAAATGACTGAAGTTCGATGTTCTTTACATCTACCTAAACGACTGACTAGTTTGACCAACGTCGAAATTATTGCAGTTTGGACAAGATAACTAATCAATCAATTTAAATTCTTCATCTCATTAAATGAGAGTAAATAAAATTTATTTCTAGGTCTCAATGCAATTTCGGTTTTCAATTTGGAAAAGATATTAGTGACATTCTCACTTTTCTATCAATAATATATTCAAGGGTTTAATACTACAGATTTATTGAAAGTTTATATCAGACATATAACATTTAATTAGAAATTACAATCTTTTCGTGTCTCCCTTGTATCATTTGTTGTTGCCAAAACAAAATCAAAAAATAAGTGCAATTTTGATTATCTGGTGTCGTTCTTTTCTCTGAGATATCTGTTGTTTCTTTCAAAAATTTTCGTGATAATGTACTTAATGTACTTGAATACAATAATGTTATATGAAAATACTCTTATTCTAACAAATTTAGATTGAAACTGTGCATAATATATATATATATATATATATATATATATATATATATATATATATATATATATATATATATATATATATATATATATATATATATATTTATATATATTCGGCAACGTTATCTGCCTCACGAGACTGCTTGATGTTGTTGTGTATTGTTAGGGGCCGACACTCTCTACTCTACGTCACCGCGCATCATATTCGTTCATTTCAGAGTATATTAACCGCGCGGACAGCCTCACTCTCTCAACTATAACAGGCTGTCTGCGGTTGCGTGGCGCATGCGTAGTCTACGTGCATTCACCCTAGAAATATTCACCCAATATATTTGGATTACACTCATATTTCAGGCAAGTGTGATTGTGATTGATAACCTAGTATTCTTCAAAGCCTGAGGCGGTACTCTTATGCAAAATTCACCTGGAAAATATATATATATATATATATATATATATATATATATATATATATATATATATATATATATATATATATATATATATATATATATATATATATATATATCTCAGATTTAATCTGAAAATTTGTAGCAATTTGTAGCTGAGGAATACATTTAATGGATTTGCCATCAAACAAAATATTCATGCAGAATCCTCTGAATCTTCATGCTATATAACTATTATTTTGATGATTTAATTGACTTGTGCCGAGAATTCTTGTGTCCTTGATATTACAAATTTCAATCTAAAATCTAGTTTGTCCGCATTTGACCGTAACTGCATCTTTTGTCTAATCAAGTTACACCGCACATCGAATCTTACTCTCGCCTTAGAGAAACTGATGCTGTAGTTATACGTTTCTCAAATTGAATTGGCACGTAAACTCAATAGATACTCGGAAAAAAGGCTGAAATTCTTGGACACTAGTATGCCACGACATGCCACTCGCTACATTGAAGTTTCTTAGAAACTCTATGTTCTCGAGCCGAACTTGGACTTCCTTTCCCATTATATGACTATATATTTCTCTACACAGTTTCAAGAAATAAACTGAAGTAGGTCTGTTTTTCAGTATGAGATATATGAATATCAATTAATTAAGTTATTGTTTCTTCTACATACAACAGATGCAAATTATAGTGCTGTAAGTAGGAGTGAACTTATCAGCTGAAATATTGAACCATACAGGGTGGTACAGTTTCTAATTCCAGAAATTCAAAGACCAATAGAATATCGAAAAATTATATGAGTTTGCTATATAACCTCAATTCAAAAATGCTTCGTTGATGAAATACAGGTTGCTCAAGTTCATTAAAACGAATCAAATAAATTAATTGTTGTCAAAATGACTGGAACTATTTATATGAAATTCCGTAGGCGTTTTCTGTCGTTCAAGGAGTTTGTTGAAATAAAAATATTATTTTTCATTATAGCAGTGAATTTTCAAGAAAGAAAAGTCAGTTTTGGATTCTCCATTAAGAAAAAACACTCTTTTTTGCGAGTTAAAATTAAAATAAGAATCTAAAGAATTCTCATTGCGAGTTTCCCGGAGGTTTTTGTGTGCCTAACCATGAATATTGAGGTAATTCGATACTCCACGTCTATTGAGAGAGGATTCATCTGTCCAAAAAATTTGCGGAAAATTTGAATCTTCTTGCTATCAGTTTACTGGCATAAATTTCATACTCTTCTCTGCATCTCCATGGTTTAAATCCTTAATTATTCGTTAATTTGGATAGCGCCTTCATTATTTCGTCAGTTTTCACATAAATAAATAAAATTAAAAGTTAAAATAGTGGTTCCCGGAAAACTATTGAATTGAACAAATTTATTTGTCAAAATTGACAGGGACAAAGACGGAGTAAAAATTGGTTAGCTATCTAGGAATTTGATGTTTTTCATTGTTATTGTTTTCATCATTAATTATTGCTATTACTATCGTTCTTCTTAGTCTTCTACGTATCATTACAAAAATGATTTTTATTAACAACGAATACGCAGACATTCTTTTTTGTTATGGATTTTCGAATGCAGCAGTTCGTGAATATCGAAGACGCTTTCCAACTAGGAGAATTCCAGACGCTTGTGTCTTCGTTAGAACACATCAGAATTTCTGCATCTTTGGTCTGCGTATCAGTAATGAAGAGAACAGAAATTGTCGAAATAACAATCGCAATCGAATACTTCATATCTTTGTTATAAATGCGACACTCAGCTCTTGTAAGGCAGCTCAACAATTACAAATACCTAAATCTCAACTATCACGACCATTGCAAAACGACCACATGCACCCATATTACCTACACCCCGTTGAGGAGTAACTTCCTGGAGATGCTGAAAAAAGAATGAGATTTTGACAGTGGTTTTGAAATTCTAAAGAATGGGAATCTAACTTTAGGAAAAATCATTTTAACTGATGTTTTCTCTTTCACAAGACATGGAGTAACGAATTACAATAATATCCATGTTTGGGCCCTCGAAAATACTGGGAAAATTCAACCAAGGTCATTTCAAAATGAATTTTCGGTAAATATTTGGTAGAGCGTTCTCAATAACGATGTTGGTCGTCCACATCTTTTCCCCTAATAGTAATCTCAGAATTACTTCTTGAGTTTCTTACGAATAACATTTAGGACTACATCGAAGATTTTTACCTATTTATTTAAGATATGAAAATTTGATACAAATGAATAAAGCTAACTTTAATTCTTCACTATCAAAATGGTAAAATTAAAAATGATATTTTCATTGCAAAGCGTATTCCTTGGACACTTAACTTTTACCAAATTAGATATTCATTCAAATATCTGCTTTGATTTGGCGCTTGCCAACAATCAATACATTCGTTTATTTTTAGTCACCCTACTTGAAAACCCTGTATTTCTTCAAGAAAGCATTATTCGAATAAAGTTTGCATGCCAAACAATATTATTTTTCGATTCACTATTGGCCTCTAAATTTTTCGCTACAGAAACTAGACCATCCTGTGAATTGACAATATTCAACTAAAGTCAATCCTGAATAATGGTCTTATTTTTGTGATCATCTTGAAATTGCAATAACTGTCGAATGAGGAATCTATACTGCAATTAGAATTCTGACTTTGTTATTTGCATGCTCATTTATATATTCATCAGCATAGAAATATTTGCAGCAAATTCGTTATTCGAGACCTTATATCAGATCCGAATTGTTCAACTACTAACTGTTTAGGGCATGAAAAGACTCACTGCTACGGTTTGCGGTTTAGACCCTTTATAAATCAGTAAATGCTCTGATGTGTGTTCCTCTGGTTGATCCACGAACGATCTCAGTAAGAGTTGATCTATTAATGTATGGATGAATATATTACGTATAGTTGTTAATGATAAATGCTTCTTTCAGACCAAAATTTGCATACTGCAACCATATGTATTCACGAACATCTTTTCAGTGAAACATTTCAACTATGGGTGTGTCGAAATGGAATTTACTTTTAGTTTTTAGCCAATGATTTGCTTATGATGACATATATGTATATACTGTTTATTATTCCTATCCCACAGAAATTGTTAGAAAAAGAAACAAGCTGGGTGCCTGAATCAAACAGACTTTAAAGGAAGCGGCATACCAGATTCAAATATCTCAACTGGAGTAAATTCATGATTGGTATTTTCTGAACATATTTCGTTAACTAGTAATGAATTATTCCGTTTTATTCACCACCTGAACTAACTTAAAAACAGTATTTGATAAGAATAGTCTATTAACTGAATGGTCAGATTCATGACTTGCATGAAGTTTGATGGCTTTACCAGAATTCGAATAATTGCTCTTCAGTATAAGCTCTTATCCTACTTCCGAACTTATCAAATGATAACCGTGTTCGAGAACACGGAATCACTCATTCCTACCTACTTTTTGCGGTTTTATTTAAATTCAAACCAGTAAATACTCTGATGCCATTTCATCTACTTTTAATGGCATCCATTATCAGTCACATAAAAATTTGAGCTACACTGCGCACAAAAAATGTTTGGACATTTTCCAGCAAAAAGTGAAAATATCCTATTATTCTACGTAACTGTTATTCAGTTCCTTAGAAGGTATGTTCGAAAATATTAAGTTACATTTTAATGACTCATTAATTCAAAATAAATTAATATTGTCCAAAGTGAATGGTATATACGACAACATGAAAAAAAAGTTCAATTTTATGAATTTTATTAATCATGGTGTTTCTACCCTATACTCTACTAAGAGCATTGATTTTTTCGGAAATATTACCACAAGGACAAATAAGCTTATCCGTATAGTTTGAGCACTTAGAATATGGTTGCTCCACTCACCGGTCAATTTCATAGACATAGTTAGCGAGATTCTTTTTCACTTGGGCGGCACAAGGACCGTTAATTTTCATGACAGGTTAATTTAATAATTAATAATATATTAACCCGTGAATACTGTGGTGGTATTAATGGTACGTATCTTATAATGGTGCGATCAATGAGACACAAATTTTTGAAGGAATCGTTTGTTTCCGAATAATATTCAACAATATTCAAGAGAAACTCATTTAAGTCCTCAGGTGATAATGTGCTCTTGTTTTCGTCTCTTGTGCTATTATGTTTAATTTTTGAATTGATAACTTCCCAAATTGCTTTGCTTTCATTTGTAACTATCTTAAGGTATTTCTCATCTTGTTCTCCTATTGAAGTCTGTCATCCGGAGTTTTTCCATAAAAAGGTGGGTATTAGGATCGTTAATCCTTCTTGTATATATTTATAAGTTATGTTATCCATAGTTTTAATTAGCTTCCCAATTTTCATGAACTGTGCCCTGTGATCTGCAATATGAGAATCGATAGTGGACGCCTGGTACGATTCTGGTATCAAATTGATGAAAATATTATCCACACAAGTGCTGGATGTTTTCGTAACTCTGGAAGGTTCGTGAAATACACTGTGAAGACCATAACTCTCCATTAAATTTTCTATTTTCACTTTTTCTTTGGAATCTTTCAGGAAATCTGCAATGATGTCTGCAGCTACTAGAATGGGTTGAAAAGACTCGTTTGATATTCTGTTTGAAGCAGCATGCACCTGAGCAACAAAACAATCGACATTTCCCTTCGGAGGGAGATAAATGCAAACTATAACTAAATTATGATCTTTTACATCTACAACCGACATTTCTACCTGATCCTCAATAGAGAGCTCCCTAATAAAGTCTATTTCTTCTGCCTCCGTTACGTTTCTTACCATTATAAGACTACCTCCACCTGACTTTTGTTTTCGCGCGAAACAGCTAAAAGTTTCAGAATCCGGGACAAGCATATTATTCTTTATTTCGTCATTTAGCCAATGTTCAGTCACACAGAATTTATCACAGTTTAAAGTATCTACAGTATAGTTCACTATATCAAGTTTATTTGTCATACTTCTCACATTCAAGTTTAAAATGTTTGTCGTTCTTATTTGTTTTCTCGATTCACTGTTTATCAAAGTATCTTTTTCTTTTTTTTTTTCTTTCTTATATCTAGCAACACTTACCCCTGCTGGCCAGTTTTCCTTTTTATATATGTCATCCAGTAATGAGATGTACTCATGTTTAATAGAAAAAAGAATAGACGTATCAAAAACGGATTATCAAAATAACGGTTACATATCAGGTTTCATGAAGGAATATGCTAAGGGAGGTACAGAATTTGTTAGTGGAAAACGAATGAAGCAATTAATACATTTTCATTGCATTGTACCATTTCCAATGCGATATTTCTACAAACTCCATAAATAACTGCAGTGCTCGCCTGCTCACCCCAATATGGCAATATGGCAACCATGGTAGATACAACTGAAATTAGTGCTGAATTATCCAGGTTAAAAAAGGATCTTTTAGTCGGAATATTAATTACAAAAAGTGCATCCCGAGTAAAATTACGGTCAGTGATGAACTGAGAAAGTTTGTGGAAGGCGATGTTACGGAAAATAGTGGCGATTTTAATGATTCCACTGATAATAACCTCCAAAGTTTTACTGATATGAATCGATTGAAATGTGACTTAAAAGTGGTGCAAAACGAAGTGGATTGTTCAAAAAAGAATATTCGTGAAATGTATCGTCTGTGAATAAATCGTACGGTGTCTTGCTGTCCTGTTGGTGATTATGTTTTAAATATGTAAAAAAATTAACTTTTAGAAAATTTGTCAATGTGCATATCGATCTTGGATATTTTATATTTATGCACATTCACTTACCTACTTTTATCATGACAATTCCTTGTAAATATTGAAAGATTTTTAATGAAAAATAAAAAAAATACACGTTGCAAGTTGCTCATGCTCGTCACGATACCAGAATTGATGTTGATATTCATTACCCACGTGATCTAAGTTTCCAGATATAAATCTCATTCCTGGGAATTAATTGCACGAGCTCTTCCTGATATAAATCCCCAACACAAAAAAAATCTTATTCTTAGGTTCAAATTCCTCCCAAAAATTAACGTTTCCTTTGGCAGTATTGCACAAAGAAATAGTGTTGTTGGATGAAGTGATTGAGTACCCAATCACCCAGTAATTTTCAAGAAAATATTCACTTTTTTTGCTTTTGCTATTAATATTCCGAAACATTCTTAGTCAATAATGAGAAATTAAACTATGTATCTGTCTTATAGGACTTATAGAAAATCAGGATTGTAATTTCGGTATTTCGACCATCTTTAGCTGTCAGCAGTTACTGAACTAAAGTTGAAAATATATACATACATACATACATACATAAACAGATAAATTCAAAATTAGTAAGGGTGCAAACAAGAGGTAATAAAGAAATTATAATGAAAGCCCGTATCATTCCAAGACATTAAATATGGACGAAAAAGCCGGGTCATACTATTCGTTCAGAAGATTTCCTCTATGGAGAGTTTGTCGAAGTTTGATAATTTCGATGGATTCTAAGAAATCAAACATGCGTCCTTTAGGTATTCTGTGAATACTATAAAGTTGATCTATGGGTGAAAATGATGCCTATTCATCACAATGTGAAACAAAAGTAGATTCGTCGTTCATTTGGATATTATATTTTGCTTGATGATCTTTGTATATAGTTTTGAATGAACGACCAGTCCGACCTTCATAAACGCCTTCACAATCCATACACTACAACTTGTAAACTTCTAAGAGAAAAAACTGATTTGACAATACTGGAGTTCAATAATAAAAACAAGTAATGTGTTTTTGGAATTTTACTCAATAATTATGATTCGTAACACGATTCACTACACCGTAGCTTCTTCAGACGAATAAATGTACAGAAAATAAGAATGAGAATATAAATATAAATATTCTTGAGTAACTAAAGTTTATTGGGTTGATTCTTCTCAAGTGGTTATTTATGACAGGTATATCCAATGAAACTAAGGAATAGATTGCTCCCCGAAGAGATTCAATAGAGGTGAATGGCTTGAATCGACTTGTTCATTGATGAGTCTACCTGATTGTTTGTCTTGGTTGATTTCTAAGGTTTCCCAAAGATCTACCTTCCAATATTTATTATCTGTATGCAAAATTCCAAACTGTGGTTCGAAACAGTGATTATTTTCTAAGAGATGATTCGCGTAATTTGAATCTGATTTTCTATTTGAAAAACTGCGTTTATGTTCCGATATTCTGATATTAAAATTTCTATGTGTTCTACCAATGTGAAAATTATCACAGGCATTGCAATTCAATCTATAAACACCTGATTAATTGTTTTTACTTGATTTGGTTTTATTATTTTTATATATTTGCCAAAATTATTATCAGTTTGGAAAGCTTTGTTGAAATTATTGCTACTCAAGAATGATTTCAGTTTCTCACTTGAAATGGCAACGTAGGTTAAGGTGTTGAATTTTTGTTTCAATTTATCGACAGGGTAAACTTCATTCAGTGCGATTCTACTTTTTTTTTATTTAAATAAGTTTTATTGGATATACCTGTCATAAATAACCACTTGAGAAGAATCAACCCAATAAGCTTTTAATTACTTAAGAACATTTATACTTATATTCTCGTTCTTATATTCTGAACATTCATTCTCCTGAAGAAGCTACGGTGTAGTGAAACGCGTTACAAATCATAATTATGAAGTAAAATTCCAAAAGCACATTACTTGTTTTTATTAGTGATAATGGAATTTTATCAAGTAAAAGCCTCGCAAATTCAAATACTGGAATTTACAAGTTGTCCTGTATGGATTATAAAGGCGTGTATATAAGTCAGACTGGATGTTTATTCAAAACAAGATACAAAATGCATCAATCAGATTACAATAACTAGAGAACCAACGAATCTACATTCGTTCAACATTCCATCGAAAATGGCCATAATTTTCCACCCATTGATCAACTTTAAATTATTCACAGAATACCCTAACGACTGAAGTTACATTTCTTATGATCCATTGAAATTTTTAAATTCCAACAAAGTCCCCATAATTAGTTCATTACATCTTGTTTACACCCTTATGACTTTCTTATCTGCCTGTTTATATTCGTATGTATTTTCACTTTCAGTTCAGTGATTGCTGTCAGCTGAAGATGGTCGAGAGATCAAAATTGCAATCTTTATTTTCAATGAATCTCTTGTGATAGTATGATATGTATTTAAATTTTTCCTTATTATTATGATCATCAATCAAGTAGTAACGGCGGAATCAATAAAATATTCTTAGCTTCTACCAACCAGAACCAAATTGCTAAATAAAGCTCTACTTTATCTTACTCAAATACATATTTCAATATTCTTTTGTTTATGCGCAGAGTATAGAGCATTGATTATGATTGGGGCGCCATCATTTCCTGTGTATTAAATACTTAGAATATTGTTTAATATATACCATCATATGATGAAAGGAACGAGTGAATATAACCGTGAGAGTTAACTCTCGTTAATAATGTTCAAAATACAATCACATGTGAATGAAATATGCTATATTATGAGCTTATGACAAAACATAGTTCTAGAAATAACAAGATTGTTCGAGTTCATCACTGAGATCAAAACAATAAATTTTTTGTTTTTTAGACATAGATATTTTCCATCAAATAATTTGATATTTATGGTAAACTCTATTCAACACCACGAACAGCGAATTTTTCTTCATAATGTGCGTTTGGGAAAACCCCAAAATAAAAACTGGCAATGCGGTATATACGGCCGAAAGATTAGCTTGTATGTCTGGTCATTTATCTTGTCCGTGTCGCGAAAGAGTAACAAGGATCTTCCATCAGAATGGTCCCTGCAAGCCATTTGTTATGCGTGAGTTCCTCTATGCTTCGACCGTCTCTTTGTTCTATCCGTGCGGTCAGTAATTTCACTAGATTGACAAGTCGTTACCTTATTAACTTCCATCTGATTCATGCTAGTCTCAACTCCAAATAATCCAATTATAGCTCATCAGATTATATTATATTGAAGAACTTAATTGCGTATAACAATTTCATAGAATTACCATCAAATATTATAACATGATTTCTGATTGGGTTTATCCTACATATATTCTGAGGATGTACTCGTCTTTTATTTGTTTTTCGGATAAACGTTCACAATTGATCAGTTCAATGTCCACCGAGAAGTTGATCATTTTAGTCTACATTCTAGTCTCTGTCTCCTGATCCAATAAAATTAACGATTTTTGATTGGAGTAGGACATTTTTTGTTATATGTTTCGTTTTCCCCCTACAATTTCTCATTCCTGACAGCCTTTGAAGCAAATTCGAATCGTTATCGATCCGCACATTGAAATTTTTATTTATTTATTCAAACTTGTGAAGAACATAAAATACTTTTTCGGCGTATTCGTTATATTTGCGACAAATTGTTTGCTGGTTGTGTATTTACCATCATTGCAACTTCACTCAAAACAGCCATATCAATTTTTTCGGCACTCTTTACTCTGGTGGGATTGCATTTTCCATCAATAACGCATCCAGTTTCCATAAATTCGCTCATTCGTTCAAGAATGCATTTGTGCCCAAATTTCTTCCAAGGTTATTTTTGTTTTAAATACGAGCCGTTGTTCTAGCACAGTTATTTTTGTTGAAAAATTAACTCACAGTTTCAATGCGCTCTGAGAGTGTGTACACCATTTTCAATTGAATCGCCTTTATTTGATGTTCAAAAACTATGAAAAATACGAACAATGAAAGTCACCTGTTTAAAGGAAAATTCAAAAGAAAATGAATTTAGCAGATCAGGAAAATATTTCGAACATGGAAAGATCGATAACATACATGCTATCAAAATGAAACATCATTTTCATTTATTGATTAAAACGGAAAAATCTAACTTTTCCCAAAAGGATGATATCACCTCTTCCTGTTTTCCATTCCAAATCAACAAAACTATTAACTGTTTGGAACGAAATCAATTTTAAGGAACTTAACAGAAAATGCAAAGGGTTGCTCTCGATTATTGATAAATTTGAAAAAATGCTGTAAATTAAAAACCATTCAAAGAATTATTACACGACCCCTTTCTAATATGGAAAATTTTCAGAGTGGTACTTGACATGGTTAGAAGGATGATGAACAAACACTCTAATGACAGATAAAAATTATTTCCTCGTATTCCATTCAAGGGGAATGGTAACAACTTTCAATCGGTACAGATAATTTTAGATTTCAATTCATGTTATACATATTATTTTTGAGATTGAATAACTGTGATCATACAGAGAATAGAATCAACTTTTCAATAAGGCATTAGACGACCCAATTCAGAAAGGTGGAAAGGAAGCTGAAAGGGAGTGGAAGGTTGATGGGAATAGAACGAAATGTATAATAGAAAATGTCCCCTTCCAATCAAAAATCGACTTGTTTCATGAAATTCGCAAAAAATCAAACGAAACAACTTATTCAGAGTGGTTCCTTCGTATTGAAATGAACTATATATTTTTCGTCATTGACGAGAGTACTTCTACCTGTTTGTTCAGAATATCAGACTCAATTGTTGCTTAAAAGTAAGTGCTATGGTAGACTAATCTAAGTTTGCAGCAACGCAAGCATTGTGGTTTGGTTAGATCAGAACCATATTGCTATAGCTTAACCACACAAACTACACAATTACAAACTTCCTTCGTTACGATCAAAATACTATTATAGATGAACGGTATTATGAATCTGAATGACCTCGATTCTTACGAGCTCACACAAAAAGCGACACTATGATTTACATGACGACGTTCATTATTGCAGTTTCGATTGTTATTGTGAACTGCAGAGAGCTAGGAATTATTGAATGATTCCAGAGAAATCATGACGCATTTAACAGTATAAAAAGTACAATTGAAGCAAGATTTGTTGAATGATGATGGGAGCTATTGTCGGGAATTTCGTCGTGCGACGGACTGATATTTGAAAAACACGGTGATGAACAACTTTCGAATATCTCTCCTTCGTACGATATTTTGTACGTTTTAATTATTTCTGCTCTTCCTAATAGTGTTATGTCTAGATCGTCCTGTCTACACCGCAGTTTTGAACTTGATTCTTTCATCGTTTCAACTGACCTCTTTTAAAACACACAAATATAGTGAAGGAAGTAAATAGGTTTATTAGGGGATTATAAACATTTCCAGGTTTTCTAATTTATTATATCTGTGAGTTACAAATGCAGCAGGTATCCGATTCATAAGCAACCCCACTTGCGGATGATGTATTGCGCCATTTACTGTAGCTTCTACCTAAAACAACATTTAATTAAGCGTGTTGACTTTTGATACAAGCTCCTCCTGTAGCTGCTGCGTGAAAATGAGATTAAGGTAATAATCCGCTTGTGCAAAGCTGAGTGTCCATCTTCATTTCATTATTTTTCATGGGGTGAAATTGTAGGCGTCGTTGACAAAGCTTTTTTTCATCTCGTACTCGTCGTGGGGTGTTCATTTACATTTCATTATTCTTTACTGTGTTCTAGATATTGATCCCAATGGAATAACTTGGATACATATACAGAGATATACTTAGATATACGTATATATAGATAGCCGCACTTAGGTTTCACTGGAAATAGTTATGGACTTGCCAACTTTCAATGGAACACTTAGTAATACATTTTTTAAAATTGATATTTTTTTATTTATTTTTATTTTTTTTTCAAACCTGTCGACGCGATTGCACGAAATTCATCGGAAACCTAAAAGAATTCCGCAAATCTTACAACCTCTCCTCGGAGAAATGAACCTACACAAAACATCCACCCACATGCAATTGAACACTCTTCCCTGGACATTAGTGTTACCTACGATAAACACCGAACTACTCCAATTACTCTAATACAACAAGTTTTTTTGAACTGATTAACTCACAACAACTCAAGGAACTACTATTCACAGATGCATCCAAAGTTGAGAGCGATGTTAGCTGTTCAGTAGCCACCTTCAACGCTATCCTATCACAACATCGCCTTCTAGCAGCATTCATACTGGAAAACTGTATGGTATCCTAAAAGCTCAGGACCACATATCAGACACAAACAAAAACATCGCAATCTGCATGGACTCTCTAGCCTCAATAGAATACATAAAAATGTCTACTCCCAGAATTTCCTAGAACGCGCTACCTATCTTCACACATGAAGAGACATACGAATTAGTATCATCTGGGCACCATCACATACAGGAATAATAGGCAATGAAAAAGCCCGATGAAGGCGCGAGAAAAGCTTTTGTTTGTTTGTTACCAATTCAGAATATTAAACTCCCCAAAAACCTAAAACGTTACATGAAAGACACTATTAAATTCAAATGGAAAACATTTGGAACAGATCGGACTGCAAATTGTATATTATAACACCGTCGATAAATTCATACAAGTTACTGAAACTAACAAGAAGAGAAAAAATTGTTATCTGCCGCCTAAGAATCGGTAGAACTCTAACCTAACTCATGGCCATTTGATGGACCCTACCGCCCCTCCACATTGTCAGCAATGCAACAGCCGCCTCGAAGTGAAGCACATGCTCACAGAATGCCCACAGCACGCAAGAATCCGTCACCAATACAATATAAGCGACGATCTCAAGAAAACACTAGCCAACAACTTTATGAACATAATTAATTATCTGAAAGAAACAAACCTCTTTTATTTTATTTAGCTGAATTTATACTGTACCAGTGCCAATAACCATAGCAGTTGAGACTCTATAATAAAATAAATAAATAAATAATATTTATTTCATATATTGAGCATTAAATTAAATACTTTGAATGAGTCTGCATATTCTGAAATTCTTTAGGTTTTTAAGTATCAGTTTTTCACACCTTCCTCCTCTCATAAATGGAATAATTTGAGTTTATGCGCATATATTTTGCCGAGCTTTATCAAGCCCTGTAATAAGTCTCAATCTGTTTGACATAAAATTGAAAACATTAACGGAAACGGTCAATATCTGCTTGATGATATAATTTATTTTAAAATTACATTGAGAATCCAAATTTCGAGTAAACTAATGGCGATTACCGATAAAACCGAGAGCACGGTCATCATGAAAATTTTGCGACAATGATATTGCTCTGCATTGATAAGCGATATGTGACGTTGCACGTTTACACTGACGGGACGTTACTGTTTTTTGTACACGAATCCTTAGGTACCATTGCCAGAAATAGCACACTTCATGCATTGCTATTAATTATTTATAAAAAAAGTAGGCTCATATTGATCAAATTAATGTGGATTGAGATGGTTCTGCCTTGTTACACAGTCATTAAAAATATTTTACTCAGTCATCTGCTTTATTCCCTCAACTTGAGTTTGTTTGACACTTTATTCTTTCCAAATCTGAAATGTGTTTTCAAGGGACTTAATTTAAAAGCCATAAAAAATATTAAGCCATGGAAAGTATTAAGGTTGTCTGAATATCAAACAGAAAGCCCCATCTTTTATAGTTGATATTTGAGCATATACATTAATGAATTCTCGCGGTGTTGGTAATATTTTACATTCTGATGTAATACATTGAAGGCAACTAGTCAATGTCTCAAGTTCAAAATCAATTATAATGAAGTTTCCAAAAGATATTGGCGATAGTTCATTGGAGTCAGAATGATATTTACGAAATGTAACACATAACAAATTATAGTAGTCATTAGCAAATTGAAATAGAAAAGACTATTCTCCATCACGAATACTTCTGCAACCACTAGTACTATAGTCCAAACTCTGTTATTTATACCCATAATATTACTATGGTAATGGAACTGCACAATTTCCTCATCATAAATGTATACTCTCTAGAGGGTCATAAAATGAAGTTTCAAAATACAAAATAACTATTTCACTATTGCAAATTTAATGTGTCATTTAAACACTTGAAGGAATGAAATTTCGTTTGGAGACAAGTTTTTCGATTAATTTCACAAAACTTAGCTAATTATTAACTACAAAATATTTGCATAACTTCGTCCTCAATGAAGACCACTTAAAGCGTTTAAATAATTCTTTTCCTAATATTTGACTTTCCTGAACTATTTTCACCTATAAACTCAGACAGATTACTATGAAAGAGTATTGAAATGTTGTTTATCTTAAAATTCTCGAGAGTAGAAGAAAGGAATTATCAGAAACAAATAATTTTGATTAATATCAAAATTTGTGATGAAATCTTATCGAGTCAATATGAGGTTAGAGTTCTGGAATGTGAAATATATTTATGCGTTTTTTGGTTTTCACTAGAGACGCAAACTTTTCTTCAGTTAGTTATGGCTTAAATTTTACAGAAATTGAAGTTATCTCTTACGAGTTATCAGTATTACACATTTAAATTTTTGAAATTTTGAATTGATAATTGAATATATATAAATTGTGTTAGATTTTATAACCACTCTGTAAACTATGCGCTCGTGTCGTGAAGGTTTCGCGATGCCTTATTCATTGATGCATTAAGATTAAAATGACAAGGGATAGGTTTCGCGTTTTGTGAAAGATTTACTGAATTATTTTCGAAGAACATTGTTTTCATCTTAAATTTTCAATAACTCACAATTGAACCCGTCATTTGGAAATGGGCACGAGTCACACTTTTTTTGAATATCACGCCATTCTTTGAATTGAAGCGTTTAACACATCATCTGTGAAAAGGTTTCATCTTCATACATCATAAGTCAACGTAAAAGGCAAACGAAAATTGTAGTATATTTGAAAATGGCACGAGTCCTGGACTTTTGACCCTTTTTGAATAAACGCTGTCAGAATAACCTCAGTTTACTTCTACTAACTACTACTGTTACAAAAATTGAGAATCACGAGCTTGCTGAAAGTGCTTATAAATCTAGAGAGAGTATCTGGTATAAGAAATAGTGAAAATTATAAACAAAATGAAATGAAAAAAGCTGAAATTGCTGGAGAAGCTCATTAAAGCCAACAAGGGAATGATGTGGCATCAAGACAAACGCGAGCTTCTTGCAGGTTAGTTTTTTGTTTATAATATTTCGTTTGTTTACTCACAATATTTTACTACTCTTATAATGTTTAAAAAAGTTATTGTTTCATCTTTTCATTCACAGATGTAAATTAAAATGCATGGATCTGTTATCTGAAGGTGTTTTGCAAAGTACGCTCTAGTTTGTTATCAAATTTGATAGTAGAAAATGCCCAAGACAAGTATTTACATATTTTGATCGAAAATAAAGAAAAACAGATAAATCGGCCCAGATCGGAAGAACCCACAAAAGAGAATTCACCATCATTTATCATATGGAGATAAAAGGTGTAAAAAAAGTGTGCAAGGAAACTTTTTGCAGTATCCATGGAATTTTCGGTGTAAAAAGTGGGACGATTATGTAATTTATTGAAAACAAATGACAACCTATAGATAAAAGAGGTAAATGCCATGATCCGAATTTTTCTTGTCACTGGTAACAGACCAAAGTATTAATATAAAAGAGATACCATATTACATATCTAAAAGAGTCATTCATTTCTACCAAATGATAGAATGTTTGGGACAGCAAAGAGACATATTCGAAAAATGGCAGGATTTACACTCCTACTGAATATGAAAATCTTATAGCTGAGGCTAATAAAAATTTTGAAATAAAATAGGCTAAAACTTCTGATATTATATACATAAAAACGGTGGCCAACCCATTACAAGAAACTAGTGCTCTCTGTGGATTCCTATGGCACAGAAGTACCCAAGGAGAAAGTATCACATTTCACACTTTCCAAGATCACACCAGGTCTTGTGACAATACGTGAATCCATAGATTGTTTAGTCAGTCACGATTTTCATTTCTTTCAGAGGATGAGTACTATGCCCCCTTTCCCTCAAACAATACTCCTGCAAATGCTGGTAAAGTGTAAATTGATGAAAGAAAAAGCTGATTTGAAAAAACTAGGAAAATATATTCCATCCGAATACCAAACTTTCTATACAGAGTTTTTCACATGGCCAACAACTTCAGTAAACAATGAATAGTACGAAAATCAAGATGATTAACTAACAGTTCTTCTAAAAATATTCAATTTGGTATGAACATCAGAGAGGTCATTAGTCTTGGAACTTCAGTCGAAAATATCAGTGTAAACTATGCTTTTTTTTATAAATTAAAGTTGCAAAAATTATATATATCTTTTATTTAACTACTCCTATGTTCAGTTTCTTCACCACCAATAATTTTTCTTATAATAAAATATCTTTGTTTTTCCTGAAAAGTTTTAATTAATAGACCCGTGCCCGAACTGACGGGTTCAATTTATATGGGCATAAAAAGCATTCAAATACATTTAACTAGTCGACGCTTCGAATCGATTTAGTTTTCGCTCATATGTTACGAAATTTCTTCGAGAATGAGCATCAATTCAAAGATTTCTGAAAACTCGACTTGGTTATTGATTTTGGTGCTCAACGACCTGGCGCATTCGCCAATTGGCAGATTATATTATCAACGTACTCAGCCGGGTACAGCTGTCAGGACTCCACAAAATCTACCTTGGTTGCAAGTTTTGTACTAGATCTTAGGTCCCATTAGGTGTAGATTACTTGTCCATGAAACCTTAACTGAGACCAGTTTACAAATAAGAAGACATGGAAAGCACTCTCAAATCCTTAGAAAACACACGTTTGCGGTAGTCAGAAGCAGAACATACTTGAAAAACTGTGCGAACGAAGCAAAATGACCAAAATTTTGGAACACAGCAGATTTGCAGATTTTCCCGCACGCATATTCTACTCTTTTATATGAATCGATGTTAATTCTAGATAATACCGCACCAAATCAAACATCAGAAAACAGGCTCATCTTAGGTTCATGGTACATAGGTACCTTGCGCGATCTCCATCAAAAAGCTAGATGTATATTGACGTCTGTAGTGCTTCGGTAGACGAAACTTATTTAGAAATATCCATAAAAAATAAAAGATACAAATAATAAACATATCAACTGAACAAAAAGGATACTTCGATATAGTGAGAAAATCCTAATTATAACGTCCGAGTTTATTGAACCAGCGTATCAGCGATCAAGGAAGATATTTATTTGTCAATGTATTGAGTTTATTGAATCAATGCACATCTCTTTCGTTGAAAATCAATAAATAGCATCATAAAAGATTCTCATTCAAGAAACAAAATTCAACTTTCTCTAGAATGACAAATATTCCCTCCTAAAGGGAGCTGGTTTTTGAATTCACTCTTCATAATCATCGTCAACCAGGGTTGTATAGCAGTGGTACAATCAAGTCAGATGTCATTAATGGGAGTAACATACTACAGTTTCGATCTCGTTTAACCTCGTCAGTGTTGCACTCTCATTCAAATTACCCAGTCAGACCGTCACATACATGTATACATTTACAATTGGCGCTGTTCAACAAGCTGCCATAGAAGCAACTACCAGGCCTACTGGGAGACGTAGGGTTGAATATTGTCCCATGAATAAAGATATTCAATATGTTATCATTATTGAGACATGATATTTCCCTGGTTTCGAAAGATTGTCGAACTAGTCTAGCTGCTCTGAATTTATGGTTGATATACTTTTGGACTCTATGTACATATACATTAACTTGAGAACCTTGGACGGTTTGAGACAAGTAGGTGACGGTCCGGCTTGGTATTGTGTGTAACAACGGCAATTTATCACTGCTGTGTGGCAATAAGTGATGATTATGAACAATATTCAACATTCTACGGAAAGGTACATTCTTATCTAAATAAATATCTTCAGTTTCTCCACTTCTTCACACACATATAGCGATAAATTATCGTCATATATGGTCATCATTATCATGTTAATGATTTTACTATTTTGAATATGATTCCTTGATTCAACAATTTCAAGCACCGGAATCAACTATTGCTAATGATCAACAAAAAGTCTTCTCCTCGTTGCATCAGCATTGTTTGTTCTGAACGCACACACGTTTCCAATTTTTGAATGTTATAAATTGATCATATGAATTTTCTACGATGAGCTGATTATTTTTGTATTAAACCTATTCAATAGCTTATTCGAAAAATAGAATTTGAATTTGGGAGACTTTTGCTTGGTAAAATTCCATTATCAATAATAAAAACAAATACTGTGTTTTAGGAATTTTACTTAATAATTGCGATTCGTAACGCGTTTAACTACACCGTAGCTTCTTCAGACGAATGAATATACAGAAAAATATAAATGAGAATATAATTATAAATCTTCTTGAGTAATTAAAAGCTTATTGGGTTGCTTCTTCTTAAGTGGTTATTTATGACAGGTATATTCAATAAGATTAAGGAATAGATTGCTCCCCGAAAAGATTCTATAGAGGTGAACGGCTTAAATCGACTTGTTCATTGATGAGTCTACCTGAGTGTTTGTATTTATTGATTTCTAAAGTTTCCCAAAGATCTACCTTCCAATATTTATTATCTGTATGCAAACTTTCAAACTGTGGGTCGAAAGAATGATTATTTTCTAAGAGATGATTCGCGTAATTTGAATCTGATTTTTTATTTGAAACACTGCGTTTATGTTCCGATATTCTAGTAAATTTCTATGTGTTCTACCAATGTAGAAATTATCACAGTCATTGCAATTCAACCTATAAACACCTGATTTATTGTTTTTACCTGGTTTGGTTTTATTATTTTTCATTTATTTGCCTACATTATTATAAGTTTGAAAGCTATGTTGAAATTATTGCTACTTAAGAATGATTTCAGTTTCTCACTTATAATGCCAACGTAGGTTAAGGTGTTGAATTTTTGTTTCAATTTATCGACAGGGTAAACTTCATTCAATGCGATTCTACTTTGTTTTTATTTAAAATATTATTTATTAGTTTGGGATTGTAACCATTATTTTTGGCTATTTGTTCAATCAAATTTAGTTCTTTGTTGAAATTTTCTGGTGATAACGGGATGTTAATCAATCTATGACTAAAACTATTGAATGCTGACATTTTATGTTGATATGGATGACACGACGAGTTATGAATTATAATATCTGTATGTGACGACTTATGGTAAATTGCGAAAGTATAATATATAATAGACGTTACAATTTCGAATGAAGATGGAAAACATGTTTTCGCAATTCACCATAAGCCGTCACATACAGATATTATAATACATAACTCGTCGTGTCATCCATATCAACATAAAATGTCAGCATTCAATAATTTCATTCATAGATTGATTAACATCTCGTTATCACCAGAAAATTTCAATAAAGAACTAAATTTGATTAAACAAATAGCCAAAAATAATGGTTACAATCCCAAACTAATAAATAATATTTTAAATAAAAACAAAGTAGAATCGCATTGAATGAAGTTTACCCTGTCGATAAATTGAAACAAAAATTCAACACCTTAACCTACGTTACAAGTGAGAAACTGAAATCATTCTTAAGTAGCAATAATTTCAACATAGCTTTCAAACTAATAATGACTTAGGAAAATATATAAAAAATAATAAAACCAAACCAGGTAAAAACAATAAATCAGGTGTTTATAGATTGAATTGCAATGACTGTGATAATTTCTACGTTGGTAGAACACATAGAAATTTTAATATTAGAATATCGGAACATAAACATAGTTTTTCAAATAAAAATCAGATTCAAATTACGCGAATCATCTCTTAGAAATTAATCATTCTTTCGACCTCAGTTTGAAATTTTGCATACAGATAATGAATATTGGATGGTAGATCTTTGGGAAACTTTAGAAATCAATAAATACAAACACTCAGGTAGACTCATCCATAAACAAGTCGATTTAAGCCTTTCATCTCTATTGAATCTTCTCGGGGAGCAATCTATTCCTTAATTTTATTGGATATACTTGTCATAAATAACCACTTAAGAAGAAGCAACCCAATAAGCTTTTAATTACTCAAGAACATTTATAATTATATTCTCATTTATATTTTTCTGTATATTCATTCGTCTGAAGAAGCTACGGTGTAGTGAAACGCGTTGCGAATCGCAATTATTAAGTAAAATTCCTCAAAAAACAGTACTTGTTCTTTATTATCGAAAAAAAGAACATAAAGATGAACACATGCAGAATGAAACAACATGATGTGAGTCAAAAAACACTATCGGAACTAACGAAATTGACGAGAAACAAGTAAACAATATGGTATTTAATATATGATTCAAGAGAAAACTGTATCTGGACCGTCGCTGATATATCAGTAGCAACCAGTCTTCAAAGACTCGGGAACTCAGGGAGCGGTCTGCGATTCAGGGATTGCCGCGGCGGTCTGCTGTATGGGGGTACCACATAGAACGCAATATCTGTGAAAGCTGTCCCCGGTCCAATCAGAACCACTACCTTCCAGAGAGGACGTGTTGATTTTAAATATCGTTATTGAATATGAGTTCGGACGAAGAACAACTCTTTCTGCTGTTAGCATTGCATTATGCGACGAAGAAGAAGAAAAGACGATGTTAGGTACATGATATCAATCAGAGGAGACAAGAATCAAGGGAATACCTCCGTTTATGCATCGAACTGGAGTCTCATTAAGATAGATTTTTCAAGTATTTTCGTATGTCGCGAATATGCTTCGAGGAACTGCATGATTTGATGAAATGGATTGGAAAGTGCACAACGAACTGGAGAAAACCAATTGATACGATCCAAAGATTGGAAGTTTGTTTAAGGTAGGTTATGAAAATACATAGATATACAAACAGAAAAACAGAAAGTTGTAGAAATGTTTATTATAGAAGGAAAAATAACATATTTTACTGAAGAAACAAACACAGAACAAAAACTAAAAAATAATCAATAATTATAATCAGAATATGCATACACATCTTGCATTAATCAATGCGTGTAGTGATAGTGCAATCCAATCGGGTTCCACTATCACTACTAGCATAGGGGGCTGATCCCCTACTATATTCCTCGGGAATTTAATAGTTTGTAGAAAATCCACTCAAGGTTGAACTTGAAAATGATTTCAGTGTCATGTTCAAGAACAGGAGGTGTTCTTGAATCTCCAAAATTTCTGTTTCTGCGAAGAGAGTGGCATGTTTTAGTTTGAGCATTGCCTGAGTGTTTGGCCAGAATGTTTTGAAAGTAGCAGCATAACTAAGAAATAAATGATCTATTCCGTTCATCTGATTTTCGTTGGGTTTTTTATTTTCTGTATAATTTATTATTTTGTCCACCACATTGGAGTCTTCTGACTCACTTCGAGACTTCGATTTTTCCTTTGGTGGAGCTGGAGGGGGCATTTGTGATGATGAAGGCGTTTCTTCGTTGTTCACGACAGGCGACGCAGTGGTACCCACTGATGAGGGGATGTCATTTTCACTTTGTATGTCCTCGTGTATTTTACTACTATGTTGACGATACAGAAAGGTCCCATCGTCCCATCAATGAAAGACATGTGCCTGCTCCATGGCGACTTGCAGTATTTTTTGCCTGTCCTGTCTCACCTTTTGAACACTTCCCGAATTTCATATAAGAGTAAATTTTTCCACTATGTTTTCGCTCAGTAACTGAAACAAATGTTAATTATTTTTATTCTTCATATAAGAATAATACTGAAAACAATAATTATAATAATATGCGGTGTATGATGAGAGAGCCAGAACAGCAATGTTGGTGGATGTCGCCATACCGAATGATAACAAAGTGCTGAACAAGTTCCAGGAGAGAAAGTCCAAATACACAGACCTTGCTGCTGAGATCAAGCAGATGTGTCAGCTCGATAAAATAGATATCGTTCCTTTCATAATTTCTTCGACTGGGTTAATACCCAAAGGTTTGCATGATAGCCTTAAGAAATAAGAATTGCATAAGAATACTTATATTGAAATGCTTAAAGCTGTAGTTCTCAATACATGTAGGAAAGTAAGAAAATTAATGTCGATTACATTGAAATCGAACCTATTCCCTTTGATTCCTGAATCTGGGAAAGGTAAATTATATCCAGTTAAAAGCTGAGTTAGTGCACAAGTCCACGATAATAATATTGAAATACAGTAACTTTGTTAAGTTGACATAGCAATTATAATTTCCTCGTTGTTGCTCATGAATGTTTTATTTGCATAATCTGTTTCTTGTGATTTCTTTTTCTTTTTGTAGATATTTGGCTACAGGCGACATCATCTGAACATTGCTTTCTCTTCACGGTTGTGAAGTTCTACCGTTTCCAAAATTGTAAAGGAAGTATGCCGAGAAATGTGGGATAACCTACAGCCATAATATTTACCTAAACCTGCGTAAGAAATGTGGAAGAGAGCTGAGGAAGGATTCTCAGAGCTTTGGGGGTTCCCAAACTTCATAGGGAGCATAGACGGAAAATGTGTCGAACTAAATTGCCAGATAACAGTGGTCGCAGCTTTTTTGCTACAAAATTTTTTCCTATCGTTCTTCTAGCGATAGTCGACCCATACTACGAGTTTATGATAGTTGATATAGGAAACTACGGAAGCCATAGCGACAGCGGAATTTTCCAACATTAAGTTTTTTACCGACAGGACATTGATGGCAAAACTATTCTTCCGTCGAAGCCACTGCCTGGTACGGACACCGTTGTTTCTCATGTTTTGGTTTGGCTTTGCAGTGCAACTTTATTTAATGAGACCATATCCAAAACATGGAGTGATCAACAGTGAACGAAAGAGAAACTTCAATTCCCATCTCGATCTAGCACGTCTTGTAGTGGAGAACGCATTTGGTACACTGGCAATAAAATGGCGCGTATTTTAAAGACCTATAGAGAGAGAAATTGAAACTGCGGATTATATTATAATAGCACAATAACATTATAACAAATAATATCAACAGAGCGTGGACAGCCACAGAAACTGAAGTGCGGGCCTATACGTGCATTCGGGGAAACAAGATTAACAAATCGAAGGTCACCCAATGCAGCAATTCAAATACGCGAGTGTTTTGCTGATTACTTCGACAGAAGCAACAACGCAACACAAAATATCACATCGATGAAATGTTCATGCAAAAGAAAGCACACTTAACGAATGTTATTTCTTGTGTTAAATTTATTTCAATAAAATGAAACTTACCTGTCATATTGGGTTGTTGAGCAGTCTCAATCCATGCTTGTGCCTTTTTTTATGCTTTTTTGTAGTTTTCATGAGAAGTACGGGTATTTTCGAACACTTTATATCATTATTTCCGTTCGGTCACTCATTGTAGAAAGGCGGTCACTCGATATCTGTAATTTTATTATATATTTTCCAGGAAGACAGTAGACGACGCTCTGTGTGACCTAGTTAATGCAACATTGCGCAATACAACGAAACCGCCTGACCGCAACGCTCGGATATCGCAGACCGCTCCGTGTGTGCTCGAGCCTTTAGTGTGAAAAAAATGAGGAATCGAAATGAATAGATAATGAAAAATGCCGCAGAAGAACATCGTATCAGTAATACTGAATGAATCATAATGTTTTAGCCGAATAAAGGAAGAAAATGATACCATATGTTCCCAGAGTACAACAGATTTCCACTTAAAAGGCGTACTATTACAATGCTCTTGATTTGGTCTCGAACGAATGATTGTACACTGAATTTTTCCTCTGAGAACAAAAGCGTGCACCTTTTGAGTAGGACTTTGCATAAGAAATTCATTAAAAGCAGCAACTTCATTCAATTCACTTGACCAAAGGGCTAACATATCGAAATAAGTGCAGAAAAATAAGTTGATTACGGAAAATGAAACAGTATTGTGAGGAAATGTTACTCATATATTCCCCAATTCATAAAGCATTCAACAATTTATCACGGGATTGAGAGTATACTGCCACTCTGGATGAAATCAAATGCGATAGTTTTATATATTCGATTTACCTTTTTCTGAATTCAAATGTGATAGTTTTTTCTATAGGTCATCCAATTTGAAGTCTTTCCTCGAAAATTGAATATGTATTATTCTGAAACGAAAGAGAATATTTTAATTTCGGAAATTCATTTTGAAAAAATATAAAAATCACAATATACTTCAGTCCTTAAACATCAATATTATATAAATGTATTCTTGTCCTCACAAAAATTTGTAGATTTTGTTTTCTCTATGCTGTGGATGTTATCTGGGTAATTAATTTAAGTACTTTTTGAATTTCCTGCATAGTAGTTTCGCATAAAGAGAAGAGCCTTCTGACATCCTCTCACAGTGAATTTGGTTGTAGACTTTTTTCTAAATTTTCTTATTTATACACACACCTCAAAAATTGTTGCATCACCTGGTATTCTGAATTCCACAATCGATTAAGCAGCTCCATCGCAGTTTCTTTGTCAACATATGTATTTGGACAAATGAGGGAAAAAATCTTATCTATGAAGTAACATTTGTTTCTCTATGATCTCAAACACGTCTGAAACAAGAAAGACTTTATTTGACTATCAGTATTTATTCAATTTCTCTTCAGTTTTCAAGCTAAATTAATGCAAGTTCTCTGTTTTTCTTGTTGATTTTCGAATCTTTGAATTTATTGTAATGGCTGCTGAACGTCCCAGACACTATTTGAGTGATCTTGAAGTGGTAAGAATTGTATCACTTCTAGAGGAGAGGCGAAGCATACATTACGTGGCTAACTTGTTGAGTGTTAACCAAATCACCATTTCAAGAGCAATTAATCAGTACCACGAAATAGGGGAATACGGAAGAAGGGCCGGACAGGGAAGAAATCGGATAACGACACATGGTCGTTGGCTTCGTTTAAATGAACTAAGAGTTCGGCACTGTTGGGCTAGAATGCTACAAAATGAACTTTTATTTTCCAGAAATGTGCATATTTCATTGCAAACTGTTAGGTACAGGCTCAGAGAAGACGATATCAGACCAAGGGTGGCTTCTACCGGCCCGCGTCTCACCAGAGAGTATCGAGTGGCAAGACTTCAGTTTGCGAGGGATTCATGCAAATAGGGGTATTCCAGAATGGTCGAATGTTTTCTTTTCTGACGAGTCCAGGTTCTGTCTAGTAACAAATAATAGACGCATGCCTGTATACAGACGATCTGGGGAATGGTATCACCAATGCAATATCCGGCAAACCGAAAACTTTGGATGGAGCTCAGTAAAGGTGTGGGGAGGCATTTATTTCCATGGTCGAACTGAATTAGTCCTAGTGAATAATGGAAGAATGACAGCGGTCAGATACATAGCAGATATCCTTGATATTGTACCCTTTGGCCCATTGATTGGCGAAAACTTCATTTGAATGCATGATACTTCTCGGCCTTATGCTGCTGGAGTAGTTGCAGAATTTCTGCAAAAAACCGAAATTGATATTTTAAGATGGCCAGCCAGAAGTCCCGACTTGAATCCCATAGATCATGTTTGGGACAACATGGGATGGCAAATTCAGCAACGAAGGATGCCTTGAAAAACACTCCATTAATTAGAAAATTTGCTTCCTGAAATTTGGAACTCAGCGTCAAGAGTAATTCCAAAATTTGTTTGTGGGGCTTCCGAGACGTATACTGGCAGTAGTTAGGGCCCGGGGTGGAAACACTCGATTAGTTACCATTCGATGCTAGTTGATTGGTCTCTTCGCGAATGTTTGAAGATACCAAAGGGCACCCAAAATATTGCAGCTCAGTGGGAATCAGACATTTTTAGTGGATTGAAAGAAATGATAGTTTTCATGGCCATTGTTTTTCTTACAATTGAAAAATCTATATCAATTTTCGTCAAGTAACGATCTCTTTAGTCAAACTATTAGAAACATTGAAATTTTGAAATTGAAAAGTAAATGTATCAAAATAAAATATTTTCTAGTAACAGTACAACCTCCTAATCTGTATCATATGGGACCACGGCTTATTCGGATTACTGAAATATTCAGATTATCGACGTAATTGAAATGAAATAGTCAAGGAAATACAGGGCTGAAAAACGTAAAATGTTCATTGAAAATGAGAATTATTTATCGAAAAAGAAATATTTATTGAAAAACGTAAATTATTCATTGAAAAATTCGAAATTATTGTGATTCGCAGGAAAACATGAAAATATAACTACATATTCTTGAGAAAGTGATATATTTCACACATCATTTTTCAGGTTTTTAAGAAGTCTTGGATCGTTTTCTGTTTTAACGAACGAAGATGAAAATTTTCTTCTTCCTTTCTCAATTCATTCAATAATAATATTTGTTGCTGAAGGATATCATTTTCTGTGCATCATTCCAAACATTTGTTGAAAAACAAGAGAGTTCTTTATGTTTCACTGAATTCATGGTGACTTCAACTTCTTCACGTTCTTCTGTATCCTCGTCACTTTCTATAATTTTGATTAATTCAGCTTCAGAGAGATAATTTTCATCATCTCCTACAACCCATTCTTCAATGTTTTCAGTTGTTGAGTCATGACCAGATACATTAGTTAGCACATCTGTCATCATGCGTAAATCGCGATTTTTCTCTTTTTTCTCTAGCAAAATTTTTCCTCTCAACCGTGAAAATGGCAAAAGGTCACCTGCCTCATAATCATAATATTTTGCGGGCCATAAAATCTTCCATGATTTCTGAATTAACTTTTGGGACACAGATGACCAGGCCCTTTAAAGAGAAAACACAACATGTTTGAGGTCCAATTGCTTCAGAAGACGTTACTTTCTTCTTGTCCCACAATATTCAGTGGCAAAAATTTTCGATAACGCAATTTCACATTCTGTATTACACGTTGATCCATTGGTTGTAATAATGGAGTACAATTAGAACGTAGGATATTTCGGTCCTGACTGATTGATTCCTCTCCTATTGGATGTCCAGAAGCATTATCTAATAAGACCAGAGCTTTCTGTGGCAAATTCAGCTCGTTCATTTTATTTTTAACATCAGGAATAAATTGTTTGTTTTTTATAAAAAAGCTCTCTAGTGACCCTTTTCTTTGACCTCTATAAAAAACAAGCAAATTGGAGCAGTTCTTGAATGCTCGGATTTTGTTGGCTTTTCCGATGACTAACAATTTCAGTTTATGAGAAACTGATGCATTAGAGCATCTAACCTTACTCATCCTCCGACCAGGAGCTGAATTGCTGCTAGCCCATGCTGTTCAGCAGCATGGGCTAGTGTTTTTTTCTTGGAAGAATTCGCCAAAATAACCCTTTTTCATCTACGTTGTGCACTTGATTTGACACTAGATCCATCTCCCTTATTTTTTGAAGAAATGTATTTTTGAATTGTTCTACCGCAAAAATGAAAACAAGTAATGTGTTTCTTGGAATTTTACTTAATAACTGTGATTCGTAACGCGTTTCACTACACCATAGCTTCTTCAGACGAAGCTTCTTCGTCTGAAGACTGTAGTGAAACGCGTTACGAATCACAATTATTAAGTAAAATTCCAGAAAACAAATCACTTGTTTTTATTATTGAAAATGGAATTTTATCTAGTAAAAGCCCCAGAATTCAAAGGTTCTACCGCACTAACGTCTGAGAATAAATTCTCTCCTGATATTTTGTCGAATTCCATGTCTTTTTTTGAATTTTTCCAACCATCCTTGACTTGCCTTGAAATCTTCTCTACCTGTTGTACTGGTGTAAAAAAATCTTGCTATCTCACATATGAGATTACCAGATAAAGGTGTATGTCGAGATCGTTCTTGTGAGAACTAAGTGTATAGGGCATTTTCAACATTCAGATTTTCCCCAGTTCTGAGCGTACGCCATTTCTCAGGACCAAAATCAGAAGAAGATATAAATTCTCAATTGATTTTCTTTTTTTCTTCGCATCGCATACTATAGATTTTCCAATTGGGTGCATTCTGGCCCGATCAGAAACACTTTTTTCATTATCTAATTCTTTCAAAATTTCGCATTTTTGCTGCAATGATAACGTTTTATATCGACGCGACATAATTAGTACGGATATCACGCGCTGAATGTGAGAAGAGAATCTAATTTGCCCAAGTGAAGCGAGTATTCAGACAAGATTTTGCAAGTTCGGACACTTTCAATCGAGGAAATTATTGACGGCGTTCGGATTATAAAGGTAAAAAATAAATTGTGCGGATTATAGAGGTGGGCGATTTCAAAGTTTTGTTGTTCGGATTACTGGTTGTGCGGATTTGAGTGTGTTTGGATAAGATAGGTTGTACTGTATATTTTTATATCAAGGCCAGTTCATTGATGATCGGGCAGTGTGTAATGCGCTTCTTGTGTTATTATATCTGTATTGCCTCTATTATAGAATTTAAAAGTTAATTCAAGAAAAGTCTGCCTAACATTTTAGGTATTGCTAAATTATTCACATGTTGATTCAGTAAATTATTTAGTCTACCCTAAAACAAAATATGAAGACCCTCCTAATAATGTTGGATCCTATTTAAAGTCACATTAAATGCTTGGAAAATTAAATTGATTCGGTTGCTTGAGCGAACAATTTATATTTTGTTTTCGTTTTTCTACATCAGACAATAGGCTAAGTTTCCTGAAATTAATTAGTAGAGAAAATATAAATGAGTAGGGATAATTTTTTTCAGGAGTACATATTTGAGATCATAACGAATATATCTAAGATATCGCAGACTGTTGTTTATTGCAAATTAATAGACCATTTAATGATGATGATGAATTTTTTGTGAAAATTGTTTCTACCTCATGCTTCATCCAAATGAATTGCAATTAAAGAAGTCCATCGATGATCGCAACATTGGAAAGCAGAGTAATAGAATCAATAGCGTAAGTTCTAGAACAGAAATTGCACAACCATGAATAGGTGCCCCTTCATAGAGAACTTTTATCGAGAATAAACTCACTTTGGCAATTCTGCAACAGCAGAAGTTTTTTTCCAGTGTTTTTTACAATTTTATAATATTTTAGTATATTCGCAGACATAAAATATTCTTGTATTACTAGAAATAAGTGTAGCTGCCAGTAACATTATTTACTGCATCTAGAGTATTCTTTATTGAGTCGATTATTCTCTTATAGCATCAAGTTAGTCTGATCTTATTCTCATCTGGATATCGGAATCGGGTGCTGTCTCGTAGTTGCAATTTATTGCTCATTAATACACTATTGGTGAACAACAACTCGATAGCGGAGCTTTCTGTGTTTAGTTAATTATTCTCATAATCCAATCACTCTTGCATGATTCATAGGGATCAAGTGAATACGTAGTCGAATTTATTGGTTATTACGAATTTCATAATCAGGAGTTCATCACATCGGCTCGACAATCTCGGCACTCTATTGAAATTTGTTTATGCGTGAACTTCCGTGAGTTCCTAGCGAATTTGATTCATTGTTATGTGTCGAAGCTTTTGAAATCTTACAGAAAACTTGCAAGACGATTTTGTCATGTTATACTGCTATGAAATATGAGATCGACCAGAAGTTTTCAGAAAATAATCTGGATATACTTCATGAAAATTGAAATGAGAAATTATTAGAATTAAGAGATACACGCAACAGTTTTCATTCTGGATTTTCTGCAAGAAATGTTTCGATTAAACTTGATTTTGGATAATCGAACCTCCGGGACCTTCTTTCTGAAATTCCATTTTTTTGGTTTCTTTCGGGTTAATAAAATCCCAAAATATAATCGGAATGAACGCTTCTTCTTTTCGCCTTTATTCATTCTGGTTAAGTGAATGATTCAAATTTCACCTAATTCGCAAACTACACATATAAACTAAGGATAGTAAATGGAAATCAGCGACCATGAATAACTGATTCTCTCAGAAAATAATTTTATTGTGTATGTGCAAGCATATTTGTTTCACTCTATTTCAAAGATAGTTTTTTGTTGAGTTTTCAACACCTGTGGTTCTTCAAGTTAGGGGAGAAGGCGCTCGATTAGTACGAATATAATAGCCGCACGATATACATTCGCATCATAACGCAGTTTTTTTTTCCGTTCATCTCGCTGTCGCAGAATGTGATTCTACAGTATCGAAAAATACGTTTTGAACCAGCCGCTTTCTACACTTCTCATACGCACGTGTTGTAATACATTATCGAATCGACAATAATATCCCACATTGATTCCTTTTCTAATCCTTTCCTTAACTAATCTCCTCTTGAAGAAAGTCAATTTCTAGGTTGAACAACATCACTCTGATAAGTCCATTCGTTTTCTTACACAAATCACTTGGTTTATAAAAAAGGTGGTTTTATCAGTTCCTCATGAAATGATATTGGAAAAGAAAATTCGTATTGAATAAATTCCAAGATCAGTTTTGTAATGAATAAGAATAAGTTATAGAATCATCACAACCCTATACCTCCTAGCAAAGCACAAAATGAAATTATTGAGGAATTAATGCGGCATAGAGTGCGAAATGAATGAGAAAGTATCAAAAATCTGCCAACGCTTTTGAAATTAAAATTGATTCTGTGAACGCCTTTCTGCAATGTATTCTTTGCTTGCTCAATCGGATTCAGTTCAGGCGATTATGATGGTCACAGTAACACATTCCATGGATATCTAAGAGGTCCATCATAGCAACTGCAATGTAAGAAGAGGAAACATCATGTTTGAATGGAGAATGTAACACATAGATTTGAGTAATCTTATTGACCTTGAAGATTAGGATTGCTTCATACAATTAATAATTAAAACGAAATCAGTTCAGTGATTGCACCACAACCCATCACTTTACCTCCTCTGTGGATGCGTTCTTCCTGGAGTTCTCTTAAGCTTAGTTAAGCTGTCTCCCCGTCGCACTCGTCTCGAATCAGTTCGAGGAAAGAAATATAACAATGGACCAGTTCTGAGGTTCGAATTCCACTTTATTTCATGCCCATTCTAGTAGAGCTGCGTAATTTTGTCTTTCCAAGGGTAGACACTTCCAAGGTCTTCTAGAAAATTTAGGTTCAAACATTGACTCAAATAATTTTGAAACACTCTTGAAGTTTTAGTGGGATCCTCGCTGGTGATTTGTCGAAGGAAAGGTTCTCAAGTAATTGGTTCAATGCAATGTTTACCGCTATATGGTTTCCATTTATTTCGTGTTTCTGTACACTTCTATCTGTGTTGCAGCACCCTCTAGCATACCAACAGCTGTGTTCATTTCATCAACTCATAATTAATTTTTCTATATACTTTCATTAGGGTACCTCAATACTAAGAAATTGAGAAAGAATTAATTTCTCTACTGGCTCTACGAATAATTCAAGGAAACTGAATTTTCAACCGATATCGAACAACTGTCCCTGAATAAAAACGATTGTGTATGAAAAATTGCTAACATATAAAATCCTAGCTAAAACTCGCGGCTTCACTCGTTCGCAATCATAAGAGACGACCAGTGGGCAGCGCAATATAGGCTTAATCTATCTGATATTTACTCGGAAATTTCACAGAACTGGACTTCCCAACAGCATTTCGATGATGCACATTAATACCTGTGCTGGTTCCGACTAGAGATGCGATCAAGAATTAATTCTGCAGCGTCTTTATTGTGTATAATATTATTATACTGAAAAACCAACTGATTTCTGAAGTTGTTTCACCTATGTAATGCTTTATGAGTGAGTTACTTGAGATATGTATATTTAAAACTCAATAAAGTCGGAGATCACAACTAATATTATTATAATATAACCAACGGTATCAAAATTTCGTTTATTTTGGTCACTAGTTGGCGTGCCTTGCGGAAACGATTAATGACTTATATCACACTTATAATTACACATACAAAAATCTGCGAGTTCATATCATTATTATAGTCGAACCATAAAAACCGTATTGCTGTTTAAAATGATCGACGCAAAATTTTACTTGGGATGGTATTTTTCAATCATTATTATGAGGATTTATTGGAGCAAGTATACCCAGACGCCATTACTTAAGAAAAATTTAACCTAACCTAACATAACCTAATATTTCCTGAATGTTGGAAATATTTTCTTAGGGCAAGTGATTATGTCATCTCATTACCACTATGAGATTTTCTTCAGAACTGCGTGAAAAGAATTACCCTATGGAGACCACAATTTCCTCACCTCAATCCATTGGCTAGATGATGCTGGGGTTATTTAGAGGCTAGAGTTTCAGATAAACCTTGAAAAATTGAAGATTTTGATGTATCTCTCACACAAAAAGAATACGTGGAAATGGAGGGTATTCTCTTCTCTATCCACAATTTTTTACTTAGCAGCTGTATTGAAACCCCTAAATATATCCAATCTGTCGATAAGGTAGAACCAATAGTAAACAATGAAAGTTGTTTACTAGTTTTTTGTTAAATTTGTAAAATTTAAGAAAAGGCCAATTATATTTTAACCTAATAATGAGAATAGTCTAGGCAAAAATTCAAACTGCTAAGTAAATTATGGTATGATCTCAGAAAAATTATCACCCTGTATATTCTTACAATATCTTCGAACATGAAGCAATAAGTCATTGCTCGGCGATTATATATGATTATTACGTGATGATTGATTTATATTTTTTCATGGAATAGCTTTGATAACATAATTTGTATAGGCAGAACATCGGGGTAGATAATTTTGGATGAAGAAAATGAAACTGACTTCGTTGTATATTCAGTTGCTGTTATATTCACGCTAATTCATCATCGGAAACTACAGTAATATATTTTCAACCTACCCCAGAATGAAAATAAAAATACATATACTTTCTAATATGAATAAAATGATACTGCCACATTGAAACTAATACATAATTCAACTCCTTCATCATATATACCATGAGCGTAGTATGAAATATTATTTTCTAATCCATAAAATCAACCGATAATATAACATTTTGGACAATATGAACCTGACAGCGTTCCGATGAAAAATATAGGATGTGCAAGTATTATATATTCTTTGTGTCCAACAAAAAGTATATAAAATCACCTACAATAAAATATGAAGCTCGGATATCGATAAATTTTGGAGTGGATAAAAATTATGACTGGAGTTTTATAAGTGTAATAAAAGGCAATATTGCCCATAAACCGTTTATAATACCCAAACACTGTTAATTCTTCGATTGAATCTTTGATCTGGCCTTTACGACGAATAAAATTCTCAGTTATTTTTTCTTCTGCAGTATAATGGATTTTTCTTCATTCGTGCATAGAAAACGAACTGCAGAATTGGCAGATAAAAATGAAATTCACTGTTCCGTTTCGAATTACAACAAATTCTAGTATTGTGATTATAGAACGAATTTAAATTTGATTAATCAGTATGAAATATCATCTCAATTTGTTTTGCCACATTCAGTTTGTTCTCATTGCATGAAATATATGATATCTATTTTCATAGACGGTGTAAGTTAGTGAGAAATTGAGCAACTAGAAACGTATTTTATTTATTGTTATAATGACATTTTCTCTATTTATTATTTTTCGTTTTCAATGCGTATATGAATTCCAGAGGAATAAAATGCTAGCGAATTAAGAGACAGAAGAAGAAGTGGTATGATATACAATTCAGTACTATATAAATAATTCTCTTGTACTGAATTAGTGTTACAGGGTTTTAAAAAGAAATTGGTTTTCAACTTTTTCTTTTACACAAAAAATCCAATATCCTCTTACTTGGAAATATCAAGAGAGTCCAAGAGAACATGAATCATTTCTTCTTAATAAGTAAATTAAATAGGGATGGTGAAAACTCCTTTCTCACGTATTTCTATTTCAATTAAACAAAATATATATCCAAAAGATAGAAAAGTAGAAAAATCTCGGAAAAATACTTCTCAAAAACAGAAAATATTCCTCAATAAATTAGCTGATGAATGATAAATTCATTTTTCCATAATTTGTATCAACCTTACTTTCTATTTAAATGTTTCATATTTTATTGTTATTCTGTTCAGAATGTTGTGTTGTTAGATATGTGTTAGCAGATATACAGTACACCAAGAAATCAACACAAAATCGAAATTTAAAATTAATTCAGATGAAGTATAGATATGTTGATTTTTTTCCCAGTATTCCACCAGCTCTAAGGAATGCTTGATAACAACCGTAAATGGTACTCATATTAATTGAAATGGAACAAATGATAAAAAATTTCGAATTTCCTAAATTCCAGTTAGTACTAGATATTTCCATCACTGGTGAGAATTACTGCATGATATTCAGGTTCATATTCAAAATCAAGGACCTTATAGCATTCTCATTCATTTTGTTCCATATTTCGATCAGCCTGTTACAAACCTCATTCTCGGTGGCTGGTTTGACCCTGCTTCTTAATTTTCTATTGAAAATATTTCAGACATGTTCGATAGGATTGAGGTCTTGACTTCCTGAAGTCCATTTCATTATAGCGATTCTGTGATTTTGTACGAAGTTGCTAACGATATAACGTTGGTGAAATTTGCGACATGCACAAACGAAAAGTTCTGACCCATGTTTCCCACTAATTGTACAATATGTTCTTCTAAAATGTCTATAACATATCTCTTAGATTTTAAGCTCTCAAACAGAATTTACTCAGAAGTTGTCGTATCTTTTTGGTGCTTACTTGCAAATCGCTATTCTTTCGAAGCAATATTTGAAGGAGCCTAGCAGTAGCGAACCGTTGTCTCAACGAGGAAATTCTCAATTAGCAGTCATCAATCGCCGTTTTTGCTTGAAGTCGTCGTTGCTGAAGTCTTCTTTTATAACTACCAGTCTCCCTGTACCTGCCTATCATTCTGGAAACAGTTGAATGGGACACTATCAGCCTTTGTCATGTTTCTGTAATAAGTGGAATTTAGGTTATCTAACGCCACTGCTTCAGCATATTTTGCACTATTATTGAATATTGATATTATCGAAAAGAACAAACGTTTCTCGCTAAATTTGATCAATAGCTCTGTTATCAAATTGTCCTAGTTTCCTGCAAAATCTCTTTTCATTTCTTTGATTTTATTTCTCATGGATGGATATGAGCACTAAGGAAGCACATCGAATTTTGTTGGCATATACCAAGAAATACCCGAAAGAATTGTTGCGTACGACGAAAAAAAAAGTTTAAATATTGAATTTGTTCGCTAATTTCTTAGCACTTCCCAATTGTATTTTTTTTTCATGTTCAACCAATACTTCAAATTCCTAATTTTTTTCATTAACATCGAACTAAGCGCTTGATAATCAATATTGGTTGAATTAGCAAGTGGAACACAATCCCACCAGTTGTTAGCTTCGTGTCATTAGATGCCACTCAAATTTGGTCTGTTATACACCAAGTTCAGATAGCAGATAGATATTATTCTATCTGCTACAAGAAGGAAATAATCATTACAACGGATATCATATTCTACCTATTTATGCTTCTGATTGTAGCAAGTGAATAGCCGTTTCTCTCGAATTTATTTCCTATAAATATATTCTTTCAAGACCTAGGTATATGTATTTCGAAGTCAATACTTTCAACATATAAATTTTGTTGTATAGATAGAAATGACCATAAAAGAACTACGTTGTGATGAAATTCATTGTCCATGTATAAAGCCTTTATTACAAAGCTACGTCGGGAGTCCAATATGTATGAATTTCAACTAAAATGGAATAAACTGTTTATAGTGGTTCTACGTTACGTTATCATCAAACATTTTTATTATTAGACATAAAGTTTTATGTAATTCATTGACACACAACCAAGTTTAAATTGAATCTACCGATATTTCGAATATTACTTCAGGAAATTTGGAAATTTCGAAGAATTGTTAGAATTGATTCTTTTTCAGATATTTCTATAGAAAAAACTAAATCAAAGTTTATTTTAAGGATTAAACAATGGAAAAAAATAAAAGACTTTTTCCGCGGAGTAGGTTATTTGTTCTCGACCTCAGTAGCTTGTATTACCTCCTTTTGCCCTTATACAAGCCTGAATAAGTCTAGGCATGCTTTGGATTAGGTTTTTCGACCTCCTCTGGGGTGATATTCTACCACTTTTCTGTAGCGGCTTGCATGAGCCGTTGTGGGGTTCTTGGATTATCCTCGAGCAATCAAATTTTCCTTTTGAGATTCCATAAATGTTCAATACGATTTATGTCTGGAGAGCCAGCTGGCCAGTCCAAAATAGCGATCCCTCCGTTTCAAGATAATGTCGCACGAGGTAACTGGTATGCGGACTAGCATTAACTTGCACAAAAGTGAAATTTTCACCATGGGCAACTCACCAAAGTCTCACTATTGGTTCCAGCACTAGGTATACGTAATTACTAGCCATTACACTCGCAGGAAACAATATCAATTCTGATACACCAATTAGGTCTGTTAATTTTTTGTTGTCTGGTTAGCTCAGGAATTCTTAAGGGCCTTCTGCTGTACGCATTGAACGAAGTCTTTGACGAATCGTTTCGACTGATACACTGATGCCAGTTGCTTCCCGAAATTGCCTTTGGAGTATGGGATGCGACGCATTAGCGTCTCATCTTGCAATTTGGCACAAAAAGCGGTCTCGTTCTTCAGCAGTGATCTCAGTTCGACCTCTTCTTGGCGTACTTCATTCTTCAAAATTAGTCAAAGATCCATGGTTAAAAACAATAAATAATGTGAAATACCGAATAATTCTCTATGAATTTGGTTATGTGTATTTCTATTCCGGAGAAACTTCGTTGAATTTTGTTGTCAGTCTAATATTTTTGAGACTATGAGTAAAATTCTACAAAATATATTAGCTGATCAAATAACTTTTCCTCTTGATAGGTACGATGTAAGCAGATCAGATGATCGAATTCAGCGATCAAATGTGTTGAGCAAACAGGATGAAAGTAGAGCGAATATATTTAAGAAGATTGGGGCGAAGATAAGGTGAAGTTTAGAAGTTTTTTTTGGAATGGTGAGGATGTACACGCTCTTCTGTTTACGATGGCTAAGTTTGCTAAGTATTCTAAAGTACGTTATAAATCTAGTCATAACAATATCTTAAGTGGCGACTCCAAAATGAGGGCTGCCGTCTTTTTCTGCACGCAAGATATCGTCCACAATGTTCAGGTCATTGATATCTTGTAATGAACTGAAATTAATATTTATTTATACTTGTCAAAACTTTCAAACGTTTTCATGACTCATACCTCATTAGAATAAGTTTCGACGAAAATAAATCACTTAACGAATCTTCAAGAAATAATGAATATTATTTTCATATTCACTTCGATCCCGCTGAAAAAGTATAAATTAACAGTTTAACGTGTCGAATGTGGTGAAAAGAAAGTTTTCTTTTGCGAATTCAAATGAAAAATTTAAAATTTTAGCTCTGCAATCTCCGAACGTGATTTTTTTGTCTCATATGCTTCATTATGCTCACATAAGAATCATAGTCGCTCATTCCTGGACCGTTAAAAATTCTCACCGAAGTTTTACACTGCTTCTGGTTGACCTGCTCCATGAGACGATGCGGGGAGCGTTTTGAACAGCAGGCGATATACATAGTTCAGCTTCCATGATCATCTCGTCGTCGGATTCCGTGGTATATCGGCTGGTATATCATTTTTACTTTTAAAGGATTCCGGGCATATAATCGACAATCTGTAACAATGCACCAAGTTAGTGATGAGTTTGTGTCCTTTTTCAACTTCCGAAGTCCACTTTTCATTCGCTTTTGGAGGAGACGTTGGTAATGTTTTTTTTATTCCGTGCAGTTGCATATGGGTTCAAGTCATCGGAACCTTTTAGGTGTTTTTGTGCCCGTTTCTAACGATGTTTTTATTCTTCTTTCCCAGGAGATTTTCGGATTAATGAAACATCTTGCACATCTTAATTTGTCTGCACATCTGTGTGATTCGAAGTGCAGACTTTGATATGATTGTACCTCCTATCTTCGTACTCCGGCGTTACTTGTTTTGATTCCCAAATGTGGCAAGCAAACATGGTTTTCGATGTGGCGTGCAAATTGTCCAGGAAAATGTGATAGACGGTAATGCTTAATGGAATTCTAGTGTATTGAAGAGAGCAAATCGTTTTCACACTCTTGAGTCCGCATCCGAGAAGGCAAAACGTAATCAGAAGTCTCCGGTTTATTTCGTTGAAGTTTCAGATGATAATAACTGATGCCTGTCACACAGTCTATAATAGGTTCGAAATTAAGCAAAGACCTGCCATGCGACGGAACATTACTGCAACAGAATTGGACTTGCTCGAGATAAACTTACTCAACACAATAAATACCACTAAAAATTCGAAATTGAATGACAGGAGTTGGAGGCAATGTCAACATTAGCGTAGTCTATATGATTTAGCATTTTCATTGATGAAGAAACGTAATCCGTTTCTGTTTCGTTTTTAAGCTGACTCCGTTAGAAACTCTATTTCCGACTCCTAGAAAGTACAGGTCGCTTCTTCGGCATTTTATATGAAACCGGAAATTCAAACAACATTGGTGGGCGAACACAACAGAATATAATTGGCTGAAGCAACTTTTGCTAGCAGAAGTTTTTCGCTTCGCGTCAGCTATATTCAGCAGATTAGCGTCTCGCAGCGTACGAAAAGTAGCGTTCGAGACGCTCTAACCCAATAAATATCGTATCGGAATCTAATTTCTCAAAACTATTGTGCTTATACAGGGTGGCCCGACGAAAACTTAACAGTCCATTTCCCGGATTTAAAATAAAAATTTGGAGAATCGTTCAAACCCGTCGATTTTTTATTTGAAGGGAACAATTTTTCCGATTTTTTCATCCCCGTAACTTCAATTCCTTGACGGGGGTGAGCACAACCCCCTCATTTTAAATAGGGATGAGGGCTGTTGTGAAACCTCATTCTGAAGATTTAATCGCGTACTATCTGATCCTGAATTAATTGCTGAGAATGGGCACCATTCACTTTCATGCAGTGAAGAGCGCTGCTGTATGACTAGCCTATGTTGAATTCACCTTGAGGTATGCAATGTTTTTATTTATTTGTTAATTTTCCTTCGAAAATGGTAGACAGACCATGTGTTTGATTTACCTTAGTTTCTCGTTTGTCTCTCCTGAATTTTCAGGAACGTTGAAACTGTACCCAAGCGATTGTGAATTTATAGTAGTATAAAAATTCGTAGAAGAAAGGGTGGAAATAATAAATTAATTTTTTAGAAATAACGACTCTGCGCGACTAACAGCGGCTTTATGTAACGAACGACATCCTGAAGAAAAAGTAACCACTGCTTAAGTTGTGCAACTGGGTGCTAAATTTGACGCTACTGGTTCAGTCGTCATTGAAAAGAGGGTGTATGAAGGAGATGAAGCGAGGGAAGTGGCTATATTAGGTCACGTAGCGATGGATCCGACCCTCAGTACTAGGAAATTGTCCAATGTATCTGGTGTTTCACGCAGAACAGTCATGAGAATTTTAAGATATGATTGGTTTAGGAACTGAATGAGGATAATTTTGATAGCCGACTCATGTTCTGTGAAGTGGTCAGTGAAATTATTCACAATAATCCAAACTACATGTTCAATATCTGTTTTTCGGATGAGTGTTCATTTTACGTTGACGGCACTGTAAACAGGCATAACTATCAGTACTGGTCACAAGAAAATCCAAGATTATTTCAAGAAGAGCATACACAGCATCCCCAAAAGTTAAATGTTTGGGTGGGTGTTCATGGAAATCACCTCATCGGCCCTTTTTTATACCCGGTTATATCACTGGCCAAATTTATTTAACTATTAAAGAACTCTATTTATCCAGCCCTCGTACAAGTATTGTTGAATGAAGAAGACCATAAAACGATCATTTTTCTAAAAGATGGCTCACTACCTCATTTCGTTCAACCTGTGCGTCAGTTCTTAGATGAAAATTTCCCTCAGGCCTGGATTGGAGGAAGGAGACATATTGAGTGGTCACCCAGATCACCTGATCTAGCGCCACTGAACTTCTTTCTATGGTCACCTGAGATCTAAGATTTACGCTACCCAACTTGAGTCACTGGATGAGTTGTGAATTCGGATCATTAGTGAATACCGTCAAAATGAGCCAGAAATGTTGACTGATGTACGTGAAGTATTTGAGCAAATCCTATTTTACTGCATGTTTGTGAATAGTGCTCTTTTTCAGCACTTGATAAACTAATCATAAAAGTAAGTAGTCCTCCACTTTTTAGCTGCCATTTCGTTAACGATGAAAATTTTGAAACAAAATTTTAAAATCAGATAGTACTTTATGATATCTTCAAAATGAGGAATCGAAACACCCTCGTTCCTCTTCAAAATCAGGGGTTTGTGCTCGCCCCTGTGAGGGAATCGAAGTAACGGGGATAAGAAATCGGAAAAATTGTTCCCCTTTGAATCAGAAATCGACGGGTTCGACCGATTCTCCATATTTTCATTTTGAAACCGGAGAACCAATGTGTTAAGTGTTTGTTGGACCACCTTGTATGTATCTTTCAGTCTTATGAGAATAAATTAAAATGTTCGATTCGTCAAGAAAATTTAGATGTATTACATAGGTTTTCAAATATATCCCCTACATTGTTGACTACGGAGTAGGTTTCCAAATTGAATGACAAAATTTTGGTGAGCAATCTATTAGAATAATTATCAATGCGATTGTTATCATGAAACGAAAGGGCAACTAAAGTAAATCTAAAAATGGCTTTAAATTGGTACAAGAACATGTTCAAGAACAATAGCAGAGATTTTGTTTTTGAACAGGTGTAGAGAAATTGAGAAAAAAACATACTTTCAAATCTCTAAAAGAAGAAAAGAGATTCAGCTCCAAAAGCAGATACAATCTTGACTGAAAACTGTCTCTTAGATCCTTCAGAATATTAGACATTGTTTGACGACGCTCTTCTACAATTCGCTCTGGTAGATCGTCCAAATTCTGAAGAACAAAACTTTTGAACTCAAGATTTGCCCCACAAGTAAACCTCTTGTGGGTTCAGGTCAAGATATCCAGCAGACCACTCAATTAAACCTCTTCTTCGAATATAACGATCAGGATATTGCAAACTGAGATATTGTCAAACTGGTGTAGCTTAGTAAGATATGTTGGAAATAAAATAATTGTGCAGGCAGTAGGGGATCGTTCTCAGTTATTCTCTCTCAATGGATCAATCGCATGTTTATCGAGATAAATTCCGTCGTTTGTATTATTACCAATAAACACAGGAAAAATAAGGCGGACCCCAAAATTCCTATCTGACCATTAAACTTTTCCGGATATGGAGTGTGGGTTTCTCGAAGTGTATTAGGATTTAAATCGCTCAAAAATCTACAACTTTTCCCGTTAACCTTTCCATTAAATGAAGGTGAGTTTGATATCTATTCAATGTTTCCCTTCAAAAGTAAATTTGACGTTTAGTTGTCATGAAATAATAGAAAAGGTGATGTATTATCATACGCTTAGCTAGATATCTACATATAAATTCATCTAACGGCGTCCCTGAAAAGTACTTCCATGATATTGCCAATTGTATGTATGTTCCATTTTATAAGAAAGGGTTTTCCATTTATTTTCGCATATCTCACTACCTCGAATATATTTATCTGTCTATATTTACAATGAACTCACAGAGAAAAGTGGAATGTGAGAGAATGAAAGGCAGAATTCCATTACTTCACTAGAGGATCCCCCTTAATATATGTAACTATTTGCATTCGATGCAAACTTCTTCAAAAATTGAATGGATTGTTGGAATCATGTTATGCGTAAATATTTATTAATTCATAAAATTCCTGGAATTCAATATTAGTGTTGATGACGAAATATTAGATATATCATAATATGGATTCCTTTATCTCATTTGTCGGAAACTATATTTAGTTCTGACAGATGTAATTGACACAATACATTAATTTTTCGAGAGTTTGTAACTTGCTCTATTGTACACAATACGCACTAAAATGTTCACGCTAGTGCATTATGAATTGCTTTATATTTCAGCGTGTCGACAATCTCAGAGTGAAGCGTTTGTCTTTAATGCAGATCCCTTTGGAATGGTAATTTGATGCCACAAGCGTTATGTTATGGCTATGAGTACTGCACATCCTACCTTGATAATAATGCAATGGAAGCTCAGACGGTTTCAGAATTCAATCTATTAGCAACAGTTTCCTAACAATTATGTAAAATTCGAATACAAAGCAAACACTGTTGGTCTTTTGTTCGACGATTAATAGTTAAATCTGTGAATATATGTATGCATCTTGTAGTGTGAGGTTACTTTGAAATTAACTTGCAGGAAACGTCATCAGATATTACAGCACAAAATAGTAAGACGAAAGTAATTCTGTCTTTCTTCCTCAGATATGATTACTGACCTTATTTAGCAGAGGGAAATCTGTGAATATTGAAGGAATTACCAGATGCCTATAGAATAAACTATTACTCATCAAGAAATATGTTCTGAAGATGAAAGGATTCATGGCTGTATCCATGTACCTCGCCTGCTACGTTTTTCAACAGTTAACTAACTAACTAACATTCTATATAAAAACTTTGCTCGGTGACGACAACCATAATATCAGGCAGAACAAATTCAGATTTAGAGATCACCAGAATTATTTCTGCCAAAATAAAAGGATATATGTGCAGTCATCATATCAATCTTGAATATAGTTATGTCTTCTCCACACTTATTCATGAAATCGTACCGTAAAGATTTAATGTCTTCGAAATATAGTGTTATCACTGGATGAAATTCGCTGGACAAAAAAGTAACAATTGTGCAGAATGCAGAAGGATACTACTGAGCTTTCATTTACAATAAAAAATGAAACAATTTAATATCACCATATTGAGGCGAAAGACTAGAAATTGAAAGAACAAAAATAGAAATTAGCATATAAACAATTCGTTCAATGATTGATATTCACTTGGTATCTAGATATAGAATTAGTGCTTCTGCATAAGAGAACATGTTTATTGAAAAATATAAAAAGTTTCTACTATCTAAATATTCTTTTATATACACGCCTTCGTATTGTATTTATCAGTTTGCTATCACAGTCGATGTCCATGGTTGATCTAGAATAATTATCATGGATAGTACATATGGAATTCTCGAAACCACAATGTGATGCTAAGTTGTCTATACATTGTAGGAATTAATGAATTTTCTCCATGTTTTCACCAATAACAAATACATAAATGGATCACCATAACCGCAGTTTTGAACTCTCGTCCCTGATCGGACGATGAAACTAATAATAAAATAATTTAAAGCTCATAAATAGATCCTTTCTGAACTTGAAAAAAATAGATAGTGTGTATACAGTTCATATTCTATTGAAACAGAGTTATTATGGGAATACATCAATTTGTTATTAAAAAGTGATTTGAAACCTTCAACAGCTTCTAGCTAATTGGATTTTCTACTTTTTGGTGCAATGCGAAGGTAGTGGACAATGTCTATGTACTTCAGTGCGACGCTTTTTGTTAGAATCCAATGGTGGCGGACGGTAAATTCAACATAGTCTATATGGCTCTTTTCAATTAATGGTGTAAATTTCCGACGCTGCGATATAAGAATTCATTCTTAACACACATAACAAAAGCGGTACGGGTTATCAGAATACTTTGGCGACATATTAAAAATACAGCAAACATAAGTTTGATTGTGTGTTACAATCTTCGTATAGTCTTCTAATCAAATTATTCATTCAAAAATACGAAAATGAGTTTTCAAATTAATATCCAACTGTCAGAAAAATTAGATGTGAACAAAAGTAGAAGTATTCATCAAAATAAATAAGAATCATCACAAGTTCATGTGACAAAAACAGTGTTTTCCAGTGAATATTTGAAATAGGGGTCTACTTTATTTTTGAAAGAAAGAGAACGTTCACTTGTAGGACGATAGTCACTCAGATTTTCTTTCTTTCCCTTGTTTCAGAAAAGTGATACCTTGGATTTAGTAAAATATGCAGGAATATAACCTGAAGCAAACAAATTATTATAAAAAGACTATGGTATTTTCTCCCAAACGTATGAAGAATTCTGGAGATATACCATGAAAACTGCAGTTTCCCGTACTCTGATTGATTTTAATGTACACTTTAGAATGTTTTAGATAATTTATCATCTGAAAACGTTGTTGTTCGTTCTTTTTAAGAAATTCCTTTAATTCGCTTAATATCATTTGCATTCATCTGAACACCGTTTGAAGTACTCGCAAGTTTGAATATTGTCGAATTAGAGTAAGTATTTCGTAGTCTTTTAGAAAGAGAAATTGCGTTATCCATTTTTTTATTAACTCTTTTGAATAGAAGGAATCGAAGATTGACTTCACCATTTCTATAGATATTCACTAATCATTGTTAACTTATTCATCTATTTCATTGATTGATAGGGGGTAAATCATAGACATATAGGTTATGCCAAAATGTAAAATTTCGATGTCAGTCACAAAAGGATTGGAGGGTAACATTAGTATTCAGAAAGAATAAACACCCAAGATACACCAAGCATTCAATGATCACCCCTAAAGTAAAAGCATAGGGACATGACAGGGGATTGGGTGAGCTATAAGTATTCTTATATTTTGATTGAAAGAATATTTTATGAATCTGAGGAAAACCCTGTTCCCGCCTTCGCTTATACATCTAAAATAGCTACTCTATGAGTCAATTCGGATCAATAAGTGTAATAGAAATTAATGTGTTTATGCTTCATTCTTCATTCTATCTAGATCTTCGATAGGTTTAGGACATGAGCAATCTGAAAAATAAAATATGCTGACATGACAGCTGCCGTCCGCAGCTCATGTTTACTGTAGGGTTGATGCTTTTTTTACATATCTTCAACAATCAAGTTTAACGTTGATGTCCTTGTTTTCCGATTACGAAGGCAAAACTGACCAGGTCATTAATCAGAGTTATCAATTTTCAAGATCGCCGTAACAGCAGCGTGTACGACGAATTTTTGAAATTTATTGTCCTAAGGGGGTCAACTCATTATTGTAACCTTCTTGGAAATGAGATCAATGTACTCAATTAACTATACCACTGTTTCACAATACATCAACTCTGTTTATTAATAGGAGTTAGTTAACGCAATTGTATACCATTTCCATATTTATGGAAAGTCGATCAAACCTGTTTAATAATATGTAGAGTGTAATAGATATATGAGTGAAGCTCATGAAATGAATCTATAGTGAGAATCATATGTGTATGTATATACTTTGATTTATTTTAAGCATACTATCATCTGAAAATATTACTATCATTACTATTATTTCAATCACGTGATGTGTCAGATAGTTGATGCAGTATTATATTAAAAAACAAGTTATATATATTGGTTCGTCCACCATATGTAGACTCCTCGCCAAGTTTATTATTTTGTCCCATCATATATATATAATATCTGATAGAATACATCATAACGATGATACCGATGATAATAATAATAAACAATAAAATGAATAACAATGAAAAATTTAACCTACTCTAGAACGATTGTAAGAAATTTTACATAAAATTACTCAGAAATGGTACAATTGTTGACACTCAAGTCCGAACTCTTAGAGCAGTACACTAGCCAGACATAAGACCTAACCTAAAGATATGGCCATACTATCTGATCTCAATATAATTAAGAAGGAAACAGGGGATCTGCTTAATAATAAGGACTTACAAATAGAAGCACAGTGGTCATAAAACATGAAGACGTTAGTGCTACCAATTGTTAGCGGTGCAACGGTACTAGTGTCCAACACCACCTATGATTTTATTTGAGATATATTTGGATACTGTAATTTAGATTTAATGCGAAAGGTCGTTTTGTTGAGTACTTCACATTGTTTGGAAAGTCTTTTAAGAACTTTCGAAGTGGAAACACCACAGATACACGGTGTGTATCTGTTGTTGCAATATCCTTCCATCAAATGAATTTCTATGTGATACCAGAGAAAATGATGAAAATATTAATCTTAATAATACCCGTATAGCTCCTGGTATTAGAACAATGCCACAGGTTAATTTTACCCGTTTGTAGGAGACAACTAAACGGAACACACGCAGTAAATGCTTAGTAAAATATTTCCATCCAGAGCAGACGGATATACTCATTTTTTTTGCGTTTATCTCCAGAGTAGTGGCTAGGTGAAAGAGAAAAGGGGTGAAATCCCAATACTGTCTGTCCGCCTTGATTCGCGCGGCTACAAACAGCCTATAATCTCTATGTTAGCAACGGCTGAACTACTAGCACGAGGAGTGATAGAGACCTAGGTAACTCTGTTCTGGAATATGGGATGTGTGACAATCCAAATGTACCCCACTAATTTGACTCGTGAAATTGCGTCAACGCGCTACTGTCAATGTTGGAACTTGTAGCCAATGACGTATACACTGCATGATCGAGCTGATGAAAATCCCTAGCTCTACGGTCTGCCGCTTACATATCTATTGGGGTAGCTATGATACTAAGATAACTAAGAGAAATCTATTATATATAAGAAGATGTCGAAACTCATACCTATGTTCCAGAATAAGCATCCTCAATATAACACTATACCGAATATCGCAAAGAAAACCAAAAACACTATCTAAAACATCATATGAATTGAAACAGTAAATAGCAGCGAAAGGTATGCAGATACGAGTACCAAATATCAACAGAATAAACAGTTCTCATACAATGTGAGTAATTTTAAATGATGATCTTGGTAGGAATTATTCAGTGAAAGATATACCCATTGAAAAACAAAAAGATGTATCCATATGAATATACATAAACAGCACATTTGATTGATAAAGAATATGAAGAGACTGTCAATACAAAGCGAATAGAATGGCTTTAAATATCAACAATAAAACTTAGAGCAGTACTGGATATCGCCAGGAAGGGATGGAAAACGAAACTTCTTGTGGAGGAACCTTTAGGCCCAAATAACTACCAGCCGATCACCTGCCTGAAAATGTGTACAAACTTCTCATAGAAATTTTACCGCACAGACTGTTCTCCTGTCTTCAAGAATACAACTTACCTTTTCCTTGAAGAACAAGAAGATTGCGTAAAATTTATGTCTGCAACGATAACCTTCTAACAAGTAATTTAATAAAAGACTGGAATCTTCCAGGTTGACTCCTTATTCCCTTTCCATTGATGTATGGCTTTATGACCATTCTTTCCTATCTTAAGAGATATCAATAAAGGATCCACATTTGAGATGAAATAAATAAACCCTCTCATATACTTAGATGCTGTTATAAAGATAACTCAGAGGGACGAACTACCTGAACAGTTAAAAGTAGTAAATCAGTTTAGTATTTACCAACATATGCAGTTCGGAGTTGAAAAATGTTCGAATGTAAGTGTTATCAATGAGAAATCACAAACTACAGGAAATGTACGGATACTTCGAGAAGCTTGCATTAAATTTTTAGAATAAAATGACGCACATGCATATCATGACATTGTCTGGAATGAGGAGATCCAATAAAAAACAATGAAAACAAAACTACAAGTAAATTATTACAGCAGAGTGAGAGAAATTCTTGAGACCGATGTAAACTCAAACAAAATATCCGCTATCACGTCCATAAGCTGTTCCTTTCATCCAGTGCAGCTTTAGCATCATCGAATGGACACAATCAGAAATCAGGAACTCGACAAACTAGAAAGCTACGAAACATGAGATGGAAGACTTTCTGGTTTCAATTGGATTCACGACAGCGCATAAATTTTGTAATTTCATAAGAAAGATATAAATACCTTATTGATTACACATTCGATGAGTTGAACAAATTATCCAGAACCATAGACACAAAGTCGAAACTAACAGAAATTAGATTGTTTACATTAGATGTTCAAGAAAGCTCTTCAGTTCTTGCAACGAGAGATATCTTTATTTTCAAATACACTTCGTGCTTTCGTATTAATTCATTATTTTTTCCAACGAAATTTTTATATTTGAGGTAGAAATAACTTTGAACAGGTTCTTATGGTAGCTTCAGAAATTAAAACCAGATGTAATTGGTTCTCCCCGACCTATCCATTATCATTTGAATTCCGATTATAAGATAATAAAAACAATTCGTGCAAATAGTACCAAGAACGATTTAGTATTCACTAAAGCAGATAAAGGTAACACCGTCATTGCGATTAGTAAAACCGATTATATTTCTAAAACTGATGAATTCTTAACAGCCGGAAACTATATAACATCAACTAAGGATCCTACCGCAAAATTTCAGAAAGTTGTTAAAAACATAATTTCGACAGCAAAATCATTAATTACAGACCAAGAAAAATATAAATTCATTAACTCCAATCCACAATCCCCCGAATTATATTCGTTGATAAAACTTCATAAACCTAATTACCCTATTAGACCTGTTGTTTCTTATGTAACGGCACCTTCGTTCAAACTTTCAAAATTCCTCAACGACTTGCTAGTAAAACATTGCAATTTTAAATCTGAATTTTCGGTCAAAAATTCATACGAACTTATTGCCAATATCAAAGATACCACTATACCACCTAATTCCAAACTTATTTCTTTCGATGTTAAGAATCTATTTCCCAACATTCCTCCAATAGATACGTATTACTTAGTTGAAGAATTATTAGAAAGGAATCATGTCAATACTATCATTAAATCAGATATTCTTTCATTATTAAAAATTTGTTTAGATCAAAATTATTTCCATTTCAATTACAAATATTATACTACTAAAGACGGCTTGATTATGGGCAATCCGTTGAGTCCTTTGTTAGCAGAAATTTTCATGAATAATTTAGAGAAATTAATTCATAATCATCCACTCAGTAAATATTGTTTATACTGGTATTGCTATGTAGATGATATCATTATTTGCTTCACAGGAACAGATAGACAGTTGAAAATTTTCGAAAATCATATAAATTCATTACATCCAAAAATTGCATTCACAACCGAAATAGAAAGCAATAATTTGATAAATTTCTTAGACGTAACAATTTCGAATGAAAATGGAAAACATGTTCTCGCAATTTACCATAAGCCGTCACATACAGATATTATAATACATAACTCGTCGTGTCATCCATATCAACATAAAATGTCAGCATTCAATAGTTTTATTCATAGATTGATTAACATCCTCTATCACCAGAAAATTTCAACAAAGAACTAAATTTGATTAAACAAATAGCCAAAAATAATGGTTACAATCCCAAACTAATAAATAATATTTTAAATAAAAACAAAGTAGAATCGCATTGAATGAAGTTCACCCTGTCGATAAATTGAAACAAAAATTCAACACCTTAACCTACGTTGGCATTACAAGTGAGAAACTGAAATCATTCTTAAGTAGCAATAATTTCAACATAGCTTTCCAAACTAATAATAATTTAGGCAAATATATAAAAAATAATGAAACCAAACCAGGTAAAAACAATAAATCGGGTGTTTATAGATTGAATTGCAATGACTGTGATAATTTCTACATTGGTAGAACACATAGAAATTTTAATATTAGAATATCGGAACATAAACGCAGTTTTTCAAATGAATAATCAGATTCAAATTACGCGAATCATCTCTTAGAAAATAATCATTCTTTCGACCCACAGTTTGAAATTTTGCATACAGATAATAAATATTGGAAGGTAGATCTTTGGGAAACTTTAGAAATAAATAAATACAAACACTCAGGTAGACTCATCAATGAACAAGTCGATTTAAGCCCTTCACCTCTATTGAATCTTTTCGGGGAGCAATCTATTCCTTAATTTTATTGGATATACCTGTCATAAATAACCACTTAGGAGGAGGCGACCAATAAGCTTTTAATTACTCAAGAACATTTATAGTTATATTCTCATTTACATTTTTCTGCATAATCATTCGTCTGAAGAAGCTACGGTGTAGTGAAACGCGTTACGAATCGCAATTATTAAGTAAAATTCCTTAAAACACAGTACTTGTTTTTTATTATATCCATTATCAGCCGAGTTGTCAATGGAATATCTTCCAAGACTTCTGACAAGTTGTTTGTAGGAACTACAAATAGTTTTTGAAATTCAATCCAGAAGGCAATGCAAAATGTGACCAACATATCCAGCTCAAAAACCTATCTGGAAGCTTATTCCTGCTTTGAATAATGGTATGTGGATTTCCAACAATTCAAAAATGTAATAGGCTTTAACTCGTAACGTCATCTCTCTGAATGTCTGATTCATCGCTATGACTGAATTCACAAAGCCTGAATTTTATCGATCCAGATCAGAAACTAATTTGAAAAATGCAAACTTGCTGAAAAGTCTCCAGAAGAAAGTGCTGCTACTGGTAGAAGGCTCCTCATTTAACGCTTGTGACATATTTCCTAATATTTCAAGCGTTCGTGCGGTCCTCGAACCATTTGTACGAAGTGAATTTTTCTTTGAAGCATCGTTAATATTTAGCGATATATCGATATATATATATATATATATATATATATATATATATATATATATATATATATATATATATATATATATATATATACCGGTGTAAATGGAAACAGGCTCGCCCTATAAGTTTTTGCCTGTCCAATATTTTTCAATGAAATTACTGAACTTAATTAAGAATTTATTTCAACTTGAATGGCACTAACAGTTTATTTGAAACGTTCCCGGTTTCAAAGGAAATCAGCGAAAGTTTCGATTCTCAAATGGCTCACTCTGTATATTTTTTGGGAAATCCAATCAAACTCTCTTTGTTTATACATTCAGCATATTTTAAGACGAATTTGCCGAATCTTTAATTTTTTTTTTGATAAATTTGTTTTCAAGTCAAGGTGGCTATGACGACAAAAAAACTGCGTGATTTATCGACCGAAATCGAGTACATTTGGATTCATCACTGAAACTGTAGAATTCCTTCTGTTATTGGCTTTGTAACATTTCAAACATTGTTTCTTTAAAAAAATCTTATTTCCTCAAGGTATGAAAGAGGCTCATTAGCACTATAATACGCAGAATCTTTTCACGAATATTTTGATACCAAATTGATAATTTTTCGTTGAAAATTTCCATTCGTAATCCTGGACAAGTGCTTTGGAAATGCATTGAAATCCTATCACAGATCATAGATTTTTTTGTATTCAATTTTAAATGTCATAAGATAAGATTGTGTTGCATCTGAATCGGTGAGTTGGTATAAAGTGTTCAGAGTTTTTGAATTTTCACGGCAGAAAAACTGACAAAATGCTGTACACACAGAATGAAAAGGTAGATATGCTACTCATTTATGGCGAATGCCGAAAAAACTCTACAGCATCAGCAATTTTATACGCTGAACGCTATCCAGAACGGCAAAATCCTTCAAGGCACTACTTTCCAAAACTGGAAGTGGAGTTTCGTCAGCAACCGGTTGTTGCAGATAATCAAAATTTCATAGTAAGCGAAAATTCTGAAATTGATGTATTAGCGTACATTCATTTGAATTGTACGGCATCTACCAGAGAAATCGCACAATAAGCTGTGTCAGGCACAGAATGGGGGTCTCTTCGAAAACCTGTTGTGAAGTTATGCTCAATTGATTTGATGACATTCCATCTATGGTCCATTTGTGTATTTTGCGTTATTTATGTGTTTTGTTAAATTTTAATTCATCTGGAATGTACGATGATGAGTATGTGCGCCATGCCAAAATAAAGCTAAGGTTTTGCGTTTATGCTTTGTGTGCATTACAATTTTAGAACCAGCTGAGTCGTTATAGCCACCTAGACTTGAGAACAAATTTAGCAAGAATGATTTAAAAATTCGGCAAATACATCTTGAAATATCCTGAATGTATGGACAGAGAGAGTTTCATTCGATTTCCCAAAAAATATACAGGGTGAGCAAATTGAAACCTTGACTCTTTTCCGGTGAAACCGGAAGCGTTTCAGATAAACTGTCAGTGCCATTCAACTTGAAGTGAAATATTTTTAATCAATTTCAAAAATTTTCATTGAAAAATATTGGATAGGAAAAAAGTTTTAGGGCGAGCCTCTTTCCAGTTACACTCGGTATATATATATATATATATATATATATATATATATATATATATATATATATATATATATATATATATATATATATATATATCAGACAGAATAGTTCTGTAAAGAAACTCTACAATAGACAACTTAACAGTTTCTTTTAATCGCATTCTTTTTGTTTAATATTTAGCTCAATGAATTGAATAAAATAATTGAATGAGAGAAAAAATTTTTGCGTTGTCGAAAATTTAGGCGAATATCTGGATTCGCCTAAATTTTCGACAACGCAAAAATTTTTATCCATTTTCGCACATAGTTTACTGGTATTTAGTTTTTCAAAAGCGAGATTACCCAACACTTTTTGAAGGCGTTTAAACGTTCCATATTTGCTACATTTACTGAATGTTCCTTTTTTTCGAGAAAAATTCAGATCTAGACTTTTATCACATTTGGAAAAATCTCAGCCGATATACGACCACTCTTCGCTTATTTGTAACAAAACTTTAGAACGGAAATATTGTATTTAAAGGGTTTTATATGTTATTAAGATTTCCAGAAGTTTATCAGAATCTATTGAATGAAGCGAATCTTAACAAGTAAGAGTTGTTTTGTTTTTCTAGCTTGAAGATCTCTCTGTACAAGCAGAGTTGTACTTCACCATAAGGTATTACGATTCTGAGAAATAACAATATGAATCTTATTTAATTTATATTATTATCTTACTATACTATAACCTTCATCTTATCAACTCGAAATATTGCGAATGTATGCAGTCTTATGCACTGCGAAAGTTCGAGTCTAACTACTAAAATTCAGCGGCAAAAAAAGCACAAAGGCAAAAGCGTGTATGCTTCGCTTCCTTTCTGCTTTTCTACTTGAGGTGAATTCATAGTGAAATTACAAGAGTAAACTTAAAGGCCGCAGAGGGACCTGAAGTACCCTGTTTTATAATAACTGTAAAGTGCAATGAGAAATCTAGGGAGAATGTGCTCTAGAATAAGGAAAGTTTGTGTGGTAAGTCGGGGATCACCATGAGATATATGAGATGAATGTTGACATATTCAAGTAGAAAGTTGACATTATGTTTGATAATTATTATTTCTCGCGTGGACTTAATGCTCTTTTCCTTAAGTTCAAAGAGGCAAATTTAAGCCTATGAATTTGAGCAATTGAAGAATAAACAAAATTTTTTGGAGTAAATTTTTTTATCCGAACTTCCTAATTTTCATTAATTCTCTCAATTTAGCCGAAACTTGATCAATCTGCATTTCTTGCTATAAATCATTCAGTACGTTACTCCATATTATATCAACTTCCAAACAACACATCAACAGTTCCTATGAACATTAAATTATTAGAATGGGTCCGATATCACCAATATACTAATCACAATTACTATCACTCAAATCTGGATCATATTATGAATGGAATGTTGTGAATGGATTCGTTCAATTGGGCCCACTATTTTTTCTGCGAAAATTTAATAGAGTTTAATGAAGCTGATCAATTATACAGGCGTGAAGCAAGTTCATCGGGTGAAGCTCAAAATTTTATTTCTAATATCTACTTTCATGAAATCATGGAATAATGTACTACATTAGTTACTACTGCTGAGTAAATATTAGTGTTCTGATTTCTATTGTAAGGTACTACACTTTTCTGTGGCTTTTTTATAGAGGCTAACCAGATTTTATTTAGCTCAGGTCATATGAGTGAATAACTCTTCGAATACATTTTATAAAATTCAATGTTAGCAATTCAAGCTTCAGTTATGATTAAGATGTTCAAGATATCGAAATAAGAAAAAGTTCTTAATTTAATTGACCTAGAGAATCTGTTATTGCAAAAATAAAATTCTGAAATGAATAAATGTACTGAAGATTGCCATCCTGAACAATCCTGGTTTTAGAACGGCACCTTTTCAAAAATAAAGCTGAATTCTACCCAAAATTGAATTTCTCCAAAGGAAAGTTATCATTGTTATTCAAAAACTGTACCTATCAAAAATTCGATGATACTTTCTTTGAAATTCGATCTATCCTAAAAGTGAGATCATCATCTTCAGTTGAAAATGGGTTCTTCTCAAAAGATCAAGGAGTTCAAGAGAACCACAACTTGAACAAGAAATATAATCGCCCTTCATTGATTCATTCAAAGTAATCAAAAGTAAACTTGTACGAATCACTTATAGAAACGAATGCAGAGCCAAAAACTACATTGAGTGGAAAAATTATAGAATAATTCAGAAACGTAAATTTCTTGTAATTATCTGCCATTTTAGGAAACATATTCATGAAATTTTGTATGAACACGGTGGTTTTTAATTCCGGCAAGTGACCAAATATTTCAAATCAATTCATAGCGAACAAAACTCAGTTACAGAAAGAATATGAAAAAAGAATGAATAAGTAAGCTCGATCAAAGAATGGACAATCTCTACAAAATTATCAGTTGAGGCTGGCATTCTGGTTTCAAATATGACTTACGTGTATACGAAACACGAAAGTTTTAAAGCCGATTAGGCATGTAAATTTTTTATGTGAAAGAATGAATGTCCCACGAATCAACTAATTCAGAGTTACAAAACAAATTTGAAAGCCTCTATACCTCGTGAAAATGTACAAAAAATTGCTGATTTGCTGAAAAATCATCCAAAAGCAGTGGAAAATCAAAGACATGGGAAAGATAAAATTTGTATTGCAAGTATACACACCCATCAAATATTATCACATATTGTGATGATATTTGGAAAGCTTCGCCCGATTGGTGTCGAATTCGTATCCAGAGCGAGAAGATAAACATCTGATACGCTACATCATCATGCTGAATCATTGCGATTTGATGATGCATTGAAAAATCTAGAGTGTGCTCTATAATATGAAGAGCTTGAGAGGTTAATCGGAGATCATCAGAATATTTCGGAGATGACTGATGACATATTCATGAAGGAAATTCAGGTTATATGTTTGAGAATGAGTCATTTCAGCCGTGAACTTGCATTTACAATTAGTTTCAGAGTGGCTTATTTATGCTTATGCAGATGTAGAATGAATATTTAGCTGAAACTTAATCTCATAATCTATATTTTCTTCTGTTAAACGATTCAAAACCTAGAAGTTACTTCATATCTATCTAAAACAACACATCAACACTTTCTTCAAACAGATAGTTCTGGAAAGGAACCTAATATTACCGAAAAAAGACTAAACACTGCGGTAATTACTCAAATCTTGATTACACTTTGAATGGAATGTAGTAAATAGTACCGTTTTATGAGACCCTAAGTTTCTATATGAAAATTTACTATAGTTGAACTTAAAAATTATGGAGTTCTCAAACACGTTGATTGGGTGAAAGACCAAATAATGATAATAATATATTTTCAATTAAATAAAACTAAAGTATTCAGATTTTCACTATATTAATATAGTAAAAATCTAAATACTTTGGTTTCATTTCATTGAAAATATGTATATCGATTTTCATCAAGTAACGACCTCCTCAATGAAATTAATGATAATAATATTTACTTTAATGAAACTCTCAAATGATGTACCACATCAGTTCAACCTAAGCGACACACATTCCCGAAAATTTGCTGATATTTTCTCTAAAACCTGGGTCTACTCAAAATGTATTTTTATTGTTTGCTAGAAATTGGGTTTCCACAAAAGCTAAAAGAATTCTAGAGAATTGCAACATAAACTCAAGTTATTGACGCCATTCATTCGTTTATTCGAAGTGTTCGAACCTAAAGTTAACCAAATCGCTTATAGAAACGAATTTGATGTCAAATTGTTCATTGAATAATTGAATTTTGAAATAATTCAGAAACGAAGATAAGTTATTATTATTGTCATTAACCATGAGAAAAAAAGGAAAAATAAAGACATTATTATGTTGCATAATTCAAGAAGGAAAACCTTCGACAGATAAAAGTTTTGCAAGTACTTAGGCTTCAATCATCACTTACATGTCTCACTGAACCACTAAAGTACTGAACCGTTTTATCAAAAAATAAGCGCTATGTCGCAATTCAACCAATTGCATATCACATAAAATACTAACTCTGCATATTTCCGAAGCACGAGATTGTCACAAATCGTAAAACCTCTATATTGGGAATATTCAAGATTCGATGAAATACCGGAAATTCAAATGTCAAATATTTCATGAGAATAGGGTAGACATCATTCAGGATTTTTGTCCTACTGTAAGTACAGTAGGGGCAAAAACCTGAATGACTACTAGTCTATTATATTCATCAACAAAAATTAAATGATTCCCATTTCTCCCCTAAACGGTACTGAATCAGATAGAATGACGATGTCTCTAAATCTTTGTTCATTCATAGTTTCTCCAATCAAATTAACTGGCTCGGTATGTGAGTTGCAGTTGCCACTTTCGACTATTACAAATAGGGTTTCATCAAGTCAATCAGCTTGAAAATTTTTCAAAAAGCTTGACTGACTTGAATTTTAAGTCAGTCAAGTTTTTGACTCGACTCGATTCTATAACATAAAAGCTTGACTTCACATCGAGCCATTTCAAACTGCTTGAAAGCTTGGTAGTTGTAAAAGCATATTTTTAAGTTCACTTGCTGATAACTTGTTTCCATACCCGTACAGGTGCAATAGAAGTAGGTAGCATTTCTAGTCATACAGGATTTTTGAATTGCTTCGACAATTATATATATATATATATATATATATATATATATATATATATATATATATATATATATATATATATATATATATATATATATATATATATATATATATATATATATATATATATATATATATATATATATATATATATATATATATATATATATATATATATATATATATATATATATATATATATATATATATATATATATATATATATTTTTTTTTCATTTTCACAGAAGTTGGTGTCACTTGTTTCATAGAAAATTTATTTATGTTAGTTTTGTAATCTATGACTGTCTTTTTTTGGAAATATACATTTAGTTTTCGGTCTTTTTTCTTGTTCTGTATTTGTGTTTCCTTTAACAACTTTATCAATCCTTTTCAGATTCTCACGTTGAATTTGGTCAATTATCCAGAATTATCCTTTGTTATGGAAGGATAAAATTCATGACATTATAGAGTTATAGAGTTGAGAAATTATTATGTTTTATTGAATCTGAGTTTTTCTGTTTGAGTTTTGTATTCAATCTTTATTTTGTTTAGCGGAACAATGTCGGTGTGTTAGGTTTACTAAGCAAAATACTAGATGAGTACACTACAGACATTCATATGACTTTGCAGTTTTCTGTTTATTTTCTGAGTTTATTGTCAACAGCCTGATTTTCATAGCTCATGTACACCCGAAATTGTATGGGAAAATGAACAAAATTATTATTATCATTACTATTATTATTCAAACCTCTTATCTCTCTCTTATTGAATATAAAATGTATAAGTTCAATGGTTTATTGCAATTTTATCTTCATTTAGGCTTCAAGTATTCAAAGCTTGACTTGACTCAAATTCTGAGAACAAAAGCTTCACTTGAGCTTGACTTGAGTCAGTCAAGTAATGTCAAGCCGTGAATCCCTAGCAACAGATCCATTTCAGAATATTTCAGCAAAATCAAAGATGACTAGCTTCCTTCTATGCTAAAAGGGAGCATTTCAGTGATACAAAAAGAATTTGGATACCACGGAAAAACGCAGAAATCTTCCAATAATCTATGGTGCAGTCGGAATGATCTTTAGCCCCTTATAACTTTGCCTATCGATACATTCACTGTTGTAGCGGAACCGGCAGCATCTCAGGGAATTCAGTTCTCGTTCATGAAGACTTCAGCGAATATTAGACACTGGAAGATGCACCCTACTGGTATTTCCTATTTTCTTGCAGTCCATGTTCGTGATTCCGCTTGGCTCTAGTTACCTATGAGCGATCTTGAGGTAGTAAAGTGCGTTCTTGCATTCCGTGATTTTTATTTGTAATGCTACAATATTCTTACTGCTCGCTAACGAAACTTAGAGAAACCTTGAAAATGAGAACAGACTGCAGTTTTGTTTTGCCATGATAGTAGAATCCTGTTGGTGAACTCATTTGTATAATTGTTTCGGTCAGTAACCTACCATAACGAAAATCTATTGGAGGTTACCACAATTAAGCGAAATTAATAGCACTATGTAGTACTGCATAATATTGAAGAAATGATTTCTAGAGCATGTGCGCAAGCAATTCTTCAATTTTGTGTTCATAATTACTATTTAATATGGGAGACATTGATCTACAAAAATATTACGGACAGGTTAAATTTCTTTCAAAAAAACGATACAATTATATTTTGCTTACTATTTCAAAGAAAATTAATGTTATCCATTTTAATTGACGAGAGGGTGAATCTGCATAATGAAATGGATGTTATTTCAAACAAGCTATACATAATTTCATTTTTGTAGTACTTTATTCGGTAATTTTCAACATAGTTATAAAAATAACCAATTTCTATAGAGAATCATTGCTTGAACATTTCTTTGGCAAACTGAATATCACCTCTTTTTTTCAATTTATTTTCTATGAGTCGATCATAAAAAGTAATTTTGAAGTAGCAATAAATCTTTGTTAAACATATTTCATGTAAGAGGAAACTTATCATTCTAGTTTGCTCTCCTACAGTAAATAGGTAGCAAAATAATACTAGTAAAATTGTCAATTGTGCACCTTTCAATTTGAAGGTCGAGTGTGGTTTTTTCTACTATGAAAATATTCGCTAAAATAATTTTAAAGTTCTTTATGACCTACCTTCTGATAGAACTGAAAAGTTGGAAAGACTCGTCCCCCAGTTTTGTAAGAAAAACGTGGTTTCAGATTCTTTATATATTGTTTTCATGATTTAATTGAAAAATTACTACTATAAATGAAAGTTGTACATTCAATTGTCGACATGTTTGACTGCTCCGTATTTTATTACAACTAGAGGAAAACTTATAGTAGGCCAAAACTAAACTTCTCAAGAATATACAATATGGTCTTAAATATTATGAAGGAGGAGATATTGACTATAGACTAATAGTAGCTTAGGCAACTTTGTTACCAGACTAACTAAATACTTGTTATTAATTCACTTACAAAATGGAGATTGATGAATTCGAAATCAATGTTTGAGTGGGTTTGTATGATATAAACTGCTGACCAAAGATATCCTTATGGAAATTGTACAGTGAAAAACTATTATCATCAACTTTTTTACTACGACTTAGTATCATTACAAATAAATGAGTTAGAGAGTATTTGAACCCGTGTGTGCTGGAAGTTCAGAATACCTATGTCAGAACATTTAAATTCAGTTAACATATTTCACAAAAATTACTTCCCATAATAGTAGAACCAGACAATTGAAATATCTACAGCCAACCAGCTTTATAATAGAAACATGGTAACCGCACATTTTCATAACTAACCCTTTTCAGCAACTATAAATATTCGAGTTCCGCTCGTCATCCACCATAAACTCTCTATACTGAAAGCGTAGACAGCTCAGAAATTCAGCTAGATCTGATCGATCGACGACAAATACCCATTGTCAAGGTAAACGTATTCATGCGGTACAATATCCGGGGAATTTCTTTGGGCTTCCGCTTCCACGTGCCTGGCAGGAAGGAATAAGAAGAAGAATTGCACGGTTTATTCGTTCTTACTTGAGATTTGCCTTGAAACTCGTTTATTTCTTGCTTTAGTCTGTATTGTTGAGAAATTTCTCGTTTACGTCAGATGTAGAGAGTGCTAGTCCATGTACATCTGCTAAAGAGTCAATCATATTTTTATAAGACAAAATAATTGATCCACGCTGGCTAAATCGACAGGCTGCTTCCAATGTCAATTTTCTGATTTAATTTATTTCAGTCGATCATCGTCGATAAGTGCGACAGTACCCCATTAGCTTTCAAATCTGACATTATCATCAGTTTTACCTTATAAGGTCTACTTCTAAACGTTGATTTCCTCAAATCATACCATTTTTCCCGTTCAGTTTTCGGATTCCGTTCCAATATCGACCTTCGACGGTCTGTCAGCTAGAAAGATGTCCACTGATTTTACATATTTTTCGTGTTAGCGTGATCTGTCATCCTATTAGTCTGTATTAAACATCTATTAATATTAAATATTTAATTAAGAAATAGTGAACCTAAACCTAGACATCTTGAAATTGGTTTATCTGCTGCTGTAGGACATACTTTTGTCCTTTGATTGCATAGGAAACTCAAATTGCCTGGCACACTTAGCATTTTTTGCGCATCTTATACATGAAAAAATAGATTTCTCGTCAATTGGTTTTCTTCTTGAAAAATACTTGGGCTCTATATGATGATCTCTAAATATATATATATATATATACTGACATCTTAGACCCGACTAAATATTCAATTGAACAAATGTAAAACATAATGAGGTAGAGTAATTTTAGTTAATACTGCTCTGAAACTTATTCCATATTTTGTTCATTTGTATATATAGATGTAATATAATTAGCTGATAATTCTATCATTTATATCCAAAGAAGTATTCTATTAGCTCGTTCATCACTTCACACAAAGAAATCTATGAATGAATAACATTCAGTGTTACTTGACCAAGACCCGTACACTGTATTTTTCCGGGGAGATAGCAGCTGACACTACTCGTTGGTACATTGATGTCACAGGCTGATGATGCTATAGTTTGTACATACATATTCTGGTAGATTGATATATTTTCATAACATTTAACATTATCCTAATACATAATTATTCCACGATCTCCAGGATATATATATATATATATATATATATATATATATATATATATATATATATATATATATATATATATATATACTGATTTCATAAAAAATATAAATCCACCACAATGATTAAATTCAAAACTTATTATCCTGGAGATCGTGGAATAATTATGTATTAGGATAATGTTGAATGTTATGAAAATATATCAATCTACCATAATATGGTCTCTCATTTACGTAAGTATAGCACACGAAGACAATTTGTAGCATGTGACAGAAACTGATTTTGCGAAGACTCCTGAATAATTCTCGCTAAATCTCCGAGAAAGTAAACATGGAAAATCTGCACTATAAATTGATAGGCAAACCGAAGACGACTATTCAATTTGCCTGAAACCACAATGGAACTACGGAAAACGTGTTGACTCACCTATCATTCAAGTATTCTTGGCAACGTTCAAACAGTAAACAAGTTCAAATTTCCTTTGAAGTATGAAAGACATGAAAATGTAGACAGCAGAATAGGTAATGTAGAATAGATCAACTGCTTTGTCTATTTCACGGTATACTCCCGAATTCATAGCTTCTCAACGATAGCACTTCTTATTTGCGTTTTGAAACTTTGATGGAGGCAATAGAACATCGGAAGGAGTATGGGGCATACAGATGGATCACAGGTGCCATGAGTGTTCTGAAAAAAGCCAGAAATTTTCACTATTCATGCACTCAGGTAAAATAAAAAAGTTGTACCGTTTAGTTTTCATTAGTGTTATTTGTTTTATCACATGTGCAAAAATTGAAGTATTTCGGTTGATCAGGCCAATTAAGATCAGCATTCTTAAAACACTGTGCTACATATATTAAAATTAAAAGTATTACATGCAAGGTTGACGTACGGAGATCAAAGGAGTATAAACTATCGAAAGATACTAATAGTTTCTTCAAAGTATTATAAAATAAAGATACGTAATAGATAATTTCTATTCGATGTTTCGTATATGTTCATGATCCAAACTGTCTAGCAAACCTGATATATCATGGTCAACCCTGATCATTTAATTTCACAGTTATTTCAGCAAAATGGCTTATCCAACTCTAAACACTAACTAAACCGTATTAGAATTCCATAATTACTATTATTTATTCCCATTAGCGTTGTCGAGCTTAATTTAAAACAAGTTTTGGAAATTGATCTCTTACCATAGTAAACAATTTGTTTTCCTTGCATCGAAGCGAAGGTAAAGGGCAGTCCACTGAGCGTACTATTTCATTCTCAACATCTGAAAGTCACATCGTTCAAATGGATAGAGAGGGATGCACTGAGAGTTCGTTAACGTAAATATTTATGATACCTTCTACATAACTACTCTAATACAATGGAAGATTCCTATTGAGTAGGTAAAAACAAATATGATAAACTCGTGGAGTAGACAAAGATCGATTCATTTGAATGAATCTCCACGATGTGATATACAAAATTGTATTCAGATTGATAAGTTCAGGCTTTCACACAAAATTTGTGAGATGGATCAGCCGAAAATTTTCGTCAATTTTTCAGTCAAAATCGATGACAAAGATATTGTGTGAAAATTTCAGCGCCCTAGTTCGCTTTCAATGGAAACTGTTGAGATAATAAAAATTGAGTGAAATAGAAGAAGTAGCCTGTATATTACGAATGGATGCCTCGACAAGAGAATGAGGTGAAGTTTCGAAAATCCCAGGTCTCTTCTACTTATAGTTGTCCGTTACATCCGGGATCACCCTGTTTTTCGACTTTCAAGTTCAGTTTTTTATATTAACGTACAATCCTTTCAGTTTTCTGTGAAATATAACTTCATTCAAATGGCTGCCTCGGCTGGCTTTGCATTACCCCATAGGGTCGCTCCAATGTTTGAGTTCAATTTTGATTGTATGCACCTCTACTTCAGCTATCGCTGCACGAATGTTGTCCTTCAAAGCTTGAATTGTATATTGCTTGTCCACATAATACTTATTTTTGACGACCCTCCAAAGGGTCAAATGGCAGCTCCGAGGCGGCCAACCGACATCAGAGTTTCTACTGCTAATTCGATCTTCGAAGACTGTTCGCAGAATCGTAACGTTGGCTGTGTGTTACGGAGCGCAGTCCCGTTGAAACCAAATGTTGTTCAAGTCTTCCTCTTTAAGTAACAGGAATAACCAATCGGTAATCATAGAGCGGTAGCGCTCGCAATTTTTCTATCAAAATCCGCATCAAACCGTCGCTCACTGAGGATCCATCGGTTTCACCTTGATAACGTGTGGGTTTTCTGTGATTTCGTTTTTTGACTTATCCGCCAAAGTCGGAAAGGCGCCTTATTCAAAGAGATGATTTTTTGGTGAAAATCGGCGTCGTTTTCAAGCTTGTCGCAAGCACAACACGAAAATTGAAAACGGAACGGATGGTCTCGTGGCTTCAATTTCTGAATAAATTGGACTTAGTACGGAGTCATACCAAGATCTTCACCGAAAATTCCTCTCAGCGATGTCTCTGATATGTTCAATTGTTTAGAACGATACTTCAGTGATCATCTAGCGACTAATGCTTACTCTCGGCAACAGCAGCGACATTCTTGGTTGTGCGCTTACTTTTCGGCTTATGATGCATTCGGTTATTAATAATAGTGCATAGTGCATAATAGTGTACATGATTTTAAAATAAATATATATATATATATATATATATATTATTTGTGTCGTCCTGTTTTTGTGTTCCCGGTGGCGTATGTTTTAATACTTTCTTCCAAGTCGTTGGTAAATTTATATATCTCTATCGACCAAGACGACATTGTAGCTAGCTTAGACGTGGTATCGCTATTCCCCAATATCCCTGTCGACCGACTAAGACTTCCTATCATACATAAAAGATCTAACGGAACACTGCTTGAAAAACACATACTTCAGCTAAAAAACAGAATTTTACAGACAAATGGATGAAGCATCTGTGGGCTCTCCAATATCACCAGCAATAGCGAATCTATATATGACAAGCCTGGAAAGAAAAACCTTAAAAAACGCAAAATTCACACCGAAGATCTGGCTGAGATACGTCGATGACATATTCATAATTTGGCAACACGGAGAAGAAATACTCAACGAATTCGTACATCATATGAACCAACAAGATTAAATTCACTATCGAAGTGGAATCCAACAATGAACTCCCTTTCCTGGACGTTATGATACAAAAACTCTTGGATGGCAATTTAATCTTCGATGTCTATAGAAAACCGATATTTGAACGGAAATCATCATCTCGCACAATTGAACTCAGTGATTAAGACGCTCCGTTCATCATTCGAAAACTCTATTTTCTCCAAACACTATCCACGAAGAATTAGAACGACTAACAGACATTCTTCAGAAAAATGGACATAACAGGAGAGCTATCACAAACAAAAAACGCCATAACGAGGAAACCGACGATGAAACCAAACCGATAAGCTTTGCCATCCTACCATACGTCAAAGGAGGAACCGATAAGATAGGAAAAATTCTTCAGAAACACAACGTCAAGCCTATCAACAAACCACACAATACCATCCACAACAATCTGAGAACACCCCTCAAAAACCAAAGCGTCTACAAAATTCCGTGCACGAGCTGTGATCGCGTCCACATTGAGAAAACAAATAGAAGAATAGCAGTTCGAATACAAAAATATGAGAACTCAGAAAAAGACAAGCACCTTCATCAGCAATCTTTCAACACTCGAGCTCAAATGGTCACAAAATCGACTACCGGAACACGAATCAGGTAGCCAACATAAAACAACTACGATAAAGAAAAATAAGAGAAGCCATCGAGATAGAAAAACATACAACTATGAACAAACGGGATGAGGCCATAAATTTGCCAGCGATTCGGAAGACAGTATCAAAACATACGCCACCGGGAACACAAAAACAGGACGACACAAATAAGAAAACAGTAGGAGCAGCGACGAATTCACACAGTCCGCGAGTCGAACAGCCGTCCAATGGGAGCGCGCCACGATACAACTTTAGATCGCGGAAGTATAAAGCTACAACGCAACATAGATACGCTACAGTTGGAGAAGAATCTCCGACTTGAAGATGTCTGGTGAGATCCAGTCGAAACGTTGTCAACGACAACCAACGAATGGTCAATACCAGGATCAACGGATGAGAAACCGGAAGAATTTATATTATATATATATATATATATATATATATATATATATATATATATATATATATATATATATATATATATATATATATATATATATATATATATTCTTCAATTTTATGAGATTCTTTCTTCTATATTTAGGGTGCGATAATTTTATTGTTCGATCAACAAGGCTGTTAACAACACTTTTTTTATATTTGTTTGAAACGCTTGATTCAAAATTCAAATATCTTCCACATCATGTTGGTTTTTGATATGAATTGGCGTATATCGTTCCGGATTTGTCATATGAAATGTCAAGAAAAGTTATTTTTTTACCACTAAGGCTTCTGTTATTTCTTTTATTCGGTTCGATGGTATACATGCGATACACTCATCAACGAAGCGTTTATAGAATTGCAATTTGAAATTTATTGTTGAGAGTATTGTGCATTCGAGATCTTCTAATACAAGATCACCTATATCAGCTATTGCAGCTGGTATAGGTGATTCCATTGGATTTCTGAATATTCGTGGATAGATCTGGTTTTCGAAAATGAAATAGGTAGAGTCTAAGCAAAATTTAGTAGCTTTTATAAATTCTTTTCTGAAGATTAGAACGAAGTTTTTTGGAACAGTTTGATTTTTTATGAAGTCATGAAAATTTCAAGAACCTTTAATGAAGTAGTTGTTTGTACCAAGTGTATTAGTTATATTTTTATAGACATTGTGCTAAGTTGTATGTGAATGTATGTTTCTTACTATAGGTTTTAAAGGGATTGCTTTTTGTGTAATTTTGGCAACCCATACATGAAGGGTGATCATCCATTATGACGAATTAATTTGTTTTTGAGATATTTGTCAGTGTATTTTGCTGTACACCAACTGTTTATAATTTTTTCCATATCGAGTTGAATTTTTTAGTAGGGTCAATTTTTTCTTTTTTATATGTATTGGTGTCGTTCTTTCATTTCATAATCATAGTCTCTTCTGTTCATGAATACTGTTTTGTTGGTTTCATCAGCTCTAATAATATATACATGTGGGTTGTTTTCGACGAATTCCTGGTTTTTCATGTAGTGTATATACTTATTTTTTATTATTATTATTTTGTATAATTTCTTTGGCGCTTTTGTTTATGGTTCATTAGTATATTTGCATATTTTGTTTCTCATTTATATTATATATATATATATATATATATATATATATATATATATATATATATATATATATATATATATATATATATATATATATATATATATATATATATATATATATATATATATATATATATATATATGTTATAGATTGAAACTGAACACAGATTGACCCTAATAAAAGGGTTGTTATTAATAATCGATGTATAACTTCTTAGAAATTTTTCAGTCTGTGCAGATTCATAATTCATAATATTTCATCCGTGTTTACAGTGGATTCTGGAATGAAAAGCGTGTGAGATGGTATTTGGAAAAGAAAGAGAATTCATCGATCGAAAAAGATAATTGCGAGAGAAATGTAGCGAGCAGATCGCAACAGAAATTTCCACCAGATAATTTCAAACAATCGTTTGCTTCCAACATTCTATTAAAACCGTACATTGAAAAAAATATACGCGAGTGCGTATATTAGGTTTATTATCTCCTACTCAAATTCGCGATTGTTTCAATTTGAATTGTGGCAAAATTTGAATACGCTTTTTGCAAATGATGTTGATTTAGCTATTCAAACAATCATTTGAAAGCAATATATCAACAAGTTGATCAGGAATTATATGATTACTAAACACGCGGTCTCATATAGAGGATGCAAATACAGAATTAACAAGCTAATATTTTCGTAGTATATTTAAATCAATTTATCCACCTACTCATCTTTTAAAATGAGAAGAAATATTAACTGTCGGTCCATTACGAGTATCGGGTTTTGATATAGTTGAAGATTATGAACGAAGTAGAAATATTTGCGACTTTGGTGTTAATTTAATATGAAATTAAAAGTAGTTAATCGTAACTTGCATGGTCAACCGTTCTTTCAGTTATTCTAACATATTTGTTCGTATATATTTTAAAATCGCTACAACTTCTTTTGTTCACTATCGTTCGATAAAATTCTAAGTATTTACGAAGAGCTTCTTCATTAAACAAAATTTGATAATGTATTTTGTTACATTAGTAGTACAGGGGGTTTAATTTTCGATGCTGTAGTAGGACAGTTAAGTAAAAAACTGCAAATAGAGAAAAATGACCACCACATCCCATTTTCTGAAGTTAAATTATTCTTGTGAAAACAGATCGCAGCTTTATTTCTTTTTTCAGATATTCTGGATTTCTTGATTTTCTTGGATCTCGGCATATTCCAATATCTCGGTTGCAGTCAAATTAAGTAGAAAACTATTTTGACAGTCCATTGGCACTTTTTTCAGTATAATTCAGAGACGTATTCAATATTTTTTTATTGAATGATTTTCAAACTGCAAGTATAACATCAACTTGAGTTGTTTCAATATTAACTAAAAAAGAATTTGAAAGAAATAGGAGAAGTTTTTTTTTCAAATATTCAAAACGTGCCTCACAAATTTCTTCGATGAAGTGAATTTTCCTAATAATTAAATTTCTGTGATTTCATATACTTTGTTGTTGCGAATTCACACAAAGTATCTCAGATTACTTCAGTTCAATATTCAGAACAAAGTAGCATACTAATGATAATAACAAACTAAAACGAACAATTGAAAACTATCTCAAATACCCAGAAACTGGTCTTAATATTCGAATTACAAGAATTGCAATGTCCAGAAACACTTATGCATACATTTTGAGTTGAATTATTGGTTTTGTTTCAAAATTTCTGAATGACTATCAGTTTCCCTACAAACAAAACTTTGACATATCCTCAGAGAAAAGATATGACTGGTTTACATATGGTGAACGAACTGGTCATCTAAGTGGTCAGCTAATGACTGGTTAAAATGTTCTGCGACATTTTTTGTCCGGTTTTGAGTCTCTTCGTATAAGGAAGTTCATCCAAAAAGTCAAGACTATGTTTTCATTTATTATATCTTAATGAAGTTTTCCTCGAAGATTTTTGTCAAGAATCAGGTATGCCTAAACAAGCTGGTTCCTTAACGCGCACCAAACATTAAAACCGAATTGTTTTTAGTGTTGTTTTAGATCACTTCCGGATAGAGATTTACCGGTCCATATTGTACACAGGTAGAATTCGGTATTTTCTCTTGATTTCTTCGGAAAACATCAACTAATTATAGATATCGCTCTTGATCTTCTGGCTGTAGAAACTGAGTTTTCCCCTTCCTTCATGTTCGAAGCTTATTTACGATACAAAAACCTCAATTTTTAGTAGAGCACTGCCATCAATTGCCTACACGAAATTGAGGGGTTTGCAGTAACAACCCACACAGTAACTCCTTCATTATTTTGTTTATTGAAACTTTTTTCTCTGGGTGCTTTGGAACAACCAGTGTGGAGTGTTATAAGCGAGAATATTGTTAATTTCTGTGGACTGTATATAAAAACTCATAGGAGAAACTGAAAGCTAAATTGTATCATTCAGTTATGAGTGCTGAACGAAAAATATATCTAAAATTTACGAAAGATTGAAAGAAACGAATGTAACGAGATTGTTCAATTATTGTCTTGACTTACTTATAGAGGAGACCCACGATGCGAACAGCTATGCATTCAAACTAAGTTCACAATCACTATAGGGCACTACGTTTTATGCACTGTAGTTTCACTGTAGTCCAGGCCTGGAAAAATGTCTTAGTTTGGGTTTTAATGATTTATAAGGTAAATGTATTTAAATAGTCTTTTATGTCACAATAGACAAACTTGATTCCACATGGAAGTGAAAACGAGGTTTTTGGCGCAACTGCAATTCATATAAGCGAATCTTATATTTCGAGCGGCACTAAACGATCGATAGTACTCTCTGTAGCAGACTGGTTGGCGCGCTACCCTGAGGCACGATTTCCATTCACAGATTTGCGGGAAATTGAAAACCGATAAAGAGCGCCAAGACAATATGTATTTGAATTTTAATTTAATGAAACGAATTTTGAATGCCGCGAAATCGGAAGAAAAAGTTCTCTCGCATAACTTCCAGTATCATGAAAGCAAACACAACAAAAAAATGTACATTAAAAAATGAGTTAGTTTGTACGCAATATCAAAGTTAAATGTGAAAAAAAAAAAAAAAAATTGAGAAATCTTAAACATAAAATTGAAGACGAAACATACCCGCCCCTGAAAATACCCGAGGTATTTTAAGAAATTCAATTCATTGGGAGAGGACATAGTTTGACCAGAGGTCGTTTGAAAAGACCTTTGGACGTTTTGACTGTGGCAACTCTTGCAATGCCATCACCTCCTGGATGGACAGTAACAATTCGACCCAAAGGCCAGTTCAGTGGAGACTCAAGTTCATTTTTTATGAGAACCATGGTTCCATCTTCTACAGGAGCCGCGGGCCCATGCCACTTTGCTCGCTGTTGAAGCGTCTGCAAATATTCACGCGCCCATCTAGACCACAGATCATGGTGTAGACGTTGCTGAAGTTGCCATCTGTTAAGTCTATTCAAAGCAACTTAGTTATTAACTTCTGGATCTCCTATGGCGACTAGAGTAGAGGTTCTAATGTCAAAAAGTGGCCTGGAGTAAGAGCTCGCAGGTCATTTGGGTCTGAACTTACAGGACAAAGGGGTCTTGAATTGAGCACTGCCTCCACCTGTGTCAATACAGCGTAGAGTTCCTCGTAGGTGAGAACTTGCTGCCCTATAACTCTAACTAGATGGGATTTAACCGACTTTATTCCGCTTTCCCACCAGCCGCCCATGTGCGCAGCTGAAGGCGGATTAAATTGCCATTCCACCTTTTCCGATTCCTGTACATGCTGTGCAAGATTATTTAAATATTTGGCGCTTGCCACAAAATTAGTGCCGCAATCTGAGAGAACCTTCGAGCATCTCCCACGCCGAGCAACGAAACGTCTGAACCCTGCTAAGAAAGAATCACGTGAGAGATCGGACAAAAGCTCCAGATGAAGAGCTTTGGTAGCACAACATACGAAAAGACAGAGGTAAGCTTTGAGAACCTTTGCACCGCGTAACCTATTCATGGTAATCGAAAAAGGGCCACCTAAGTCTACTCCTACAATTGAAAATGGTTTTATCTGGGAAATTCGCAAGGAAGGCAAATTCCCCATCGGAGGTTGTTAAGTAGTAGGATGGGTTTTCCAACAGTTTTTACATTTAGAAATCACTGAGCGGATGAGCTTTTTAGCAGAGGGGATCCAAAACATTTGCGATACAAGATAGTATGTAGTGTTGACACCAGCATGAAGATGAAGTTGATGGATGTATATGATCAATGAATTAGTGAAGACACTGTTTTTTGGAAAAGAATGGGGAATTTTTTGTCGTATTGTAACTCCGCATATGTCAATCGAACACCTACTCTCAACAAACCAAATTTGTCGATGAAAGGACTCAATTTTTGGTAGTATTTCGATATAGGAGGGTTTCTAGTGACTGATTTTTTCTCTTTGTCAAAATGTACAGCCTGTACCCTACGTGAAATAATGAGCAATGATTTATGAAGCATAGTTGCAGAGAACGGTCGTGTCCATTTATCGTCGCTTTGTTTCAGATTATGCAAGAAGCCTACAACGTAAGACATTACATTAAGAATTTTTGCAACGACGAAAATCGTTCGAGTAACCCATCAATCCATAAATTAAATCTATCTATCGATAGCTCCGCCAATAAAACAATCTTTCTTTCTTCAACTTTGGATTCAGTATGCTCTCTATCGAATGTCTGATCAAGAAGTTGAGGAAAATTCAAAGAGTCCATGGGTTTCCGTAGAAACTCGGGACCGTCAAACCGATGAGGATGTGAAACCAATTCCGAAGGAAATAGTCCACGAGAGCCGACGTCTGCTGGGTTAAGATCAGATGGAATGTGACGCCAATGTTCACAATCCATGTTACTCTGAATATACGATACACGATTGCTTACGAAGGTCTTCCAGCGATGTGGAGACGACCTTAACCAAGACAAAACTACAGACGAGTCTGTCCCAGCCAAAACTTGATCCAATGCAACGTTAGGCTCAAGTACACCTTTTATGTATTTCAGCATACGTGCTAGAAGTACTGCCGCGCATAATTCCAGACGAGGAAGGGAAACAGTTTTTAGGGGAGAAACCTTGGTTTTAGCGTAAATGAAAAATATACTCACACTACCGTCCTTTTGTTCCACTCTGAGATATATCACACTACAATAGGCGGCCATACTGGCATCGCAAAACCCTATCAGATGACAAACATGAGCGTTCGAAACGTCAACATGACGAGGTATTTGTAAACCAGATAGAAAATGCATCTCTGATTTCAATCGTCCGAACTTACATGAGATATCCTCCGGAGGAGTATCGTCCCAATCTAAACCCAAAGTCCATAATCGCTGAACAAGAATTTTAACGAAATCAACAAGGAGCAAGAAAACCTAGAGGATCGTAGATCCGAGCGACTTCAGATAATATGGTACGTTTACTGCAAGGAAGACTGGAATTATATAAAGAATACATGAACGCATCGGATCTTGGATTCCACCGTAAACCCAATACTTTGAGCGTTGAAATTTCATCCCAATCCAGAGATAATGAGGTTGATTGAATGTGCGAATCTGGTAAGTCGCTAAGTAGTTTTGAGTCATTACTCGACCACTTACGCAATTCGAAACCTGCTCTTCCTAACATTTCGATTAACTCAAGTTTCATACTATTGGCAATGGAAAAAGAATCATGTCCACAAACTATGTCATCAATGTACGTATTTTTAAGCACGATATATGAGGCTAAAGGAAATTCAGTGCTCTGATCAGTCGCCAATTTTTGCAGAGTACGAATGGCCAAGTAAGGACTGCTTACTAGACCGAACGGTAAAGTTGTCAAGCGAAACTCCGAAAGAGTTTCGTTCGGTGAAAACGCCATAATAATCGTAAGAAATCTCGATGTTCTTTTGCCACCCAAATCATAAGATACATTTGCCGAATGTCGGTAGTGAACACGTATTTGTGTATTCTAAAATTTATCAAAATTTCCACCAGATTGGTTTGCAGTTTAGGCCCTGTAAAAAGAGCGTCGTTGAGAGAGATTTTATGGTAAGCTCTACTACTGGCGTCAAAAACTATACGTACAGGTGTTCTAGAAGAGTCAGGTTTCTGAACGCATAAATGAGGCAAATAAAAGACATTGCTATCTGATAAGTCCAACCGAGAAGTGTGAGGAATAATTTCCATGTGTTTATCGTTGAGATATTCTTTAATTATTTGTGAATATGAAGAATATAAATTGGTATTCGCTAACAATTTGCGTTCAAGAGAATAAAACCTACGCTCCGCCACTGCTCGCGAATCACCGAAATCAGGTGCCGACAATTTGAAAAGGAGAGATACGATAAATCTACCATCTTCACTCCGAGAAGTGGTTTTCAAAAAATATTTTCACAACAAGCATCTTCTGGAGAAGAAATATGCACAAACGGCACTTCTTCTACTTCCCAGAAGAGCTTAAGAGTTTCACTCAATGATGATACCGACGAATCTGAAGTGGAAGTCTGGAAGGTTTTGATGGACTGAGAGACCGAAAACGAAATTTTGCCCATAAGAGCCCAACCAAAACTAGTATTAACGGCTATAGGTTCCCCTACACTTCCCACTATGAGTCCATCCTTCAAGACGAGTGGAAAAACATCTGCTCCAAGTAATATGTCTACTTGGCTCGACTTGAAATAGGCAGGATCAGCCAGCGGTAGGTTGGAAATATGCGACCACTTACCAGGCATAAATGACAAAGAAGGCATATCACTGCAAATTTCATCCATGAGAACAGCTTCAATATCTTGACGATATTCATTTTGACGCAGAGGAGAAATCTGACAATGCACACTTGAATGGGCGGAAGTGCTCATATTTCCCAATCCTTGCACCGTTAGCGAATCATTAAACTTCTTAAGATTTAGTTTGGTGGCCAACTCGCGTCGCAAAAATGTAGCCTGTGATCCTGAATCAATTATCCCTCTTATCTGATGGGAGTTTCCGAAAAAATCCCAAATATTCAACAACACCGTGGCCAGCAACACATTTCCATTACGTGACGCAAGTCCTGCGAATGTGTCAGAAGAAATACTGGCAAGAGGTTTGGGAACCTCAATAAATTCAAAATGTAACATCGAATGGTGTTTTTGCTGGCATTTCTTGCATCTATTAGACGATGGACAATTTATGCAAATATGTGACGTAGAAAGACCATTTATACAGGCCTTGTGACTTTTAACTACGCTATATCTCTCTTTAGCTGATTTTGAATTAAATGCAGGGCAATGACAAATAATATGGTTTTTCCGACACAAAAAACAACCTGGTTGTCGAGAATCTTGATTCATTCCTGTATCCGAATGCTTGGTGGAGCCTTCCCTTGGCGGAGACGCCACTGTCTGACAATTATTCACATCTGTTGATAAAGGAGCGAATTGTTCATTTGAGTCTCTGGAAGGAGTAGAGTTCAAAAACCCACATTCCTACGAGACTGATCTGTGCTAGTAAAAAATGATTTTTTCGTTTTCACCCATGTTCGCGAATCAGCAACTTTAGGAGACGAGGAAAACTTGTTCGATTTCTTTGAGCTAACACCTAACGATTCTAAGGCCGTACACTGTTTCATAACAAAATTCCTAACGTCGAGGTACGTCGGAATCTCAGTAGAAGCATGGCTCAATTCAAAAGCCTTTAGAGTAGTTAGATCAAGTCGATCCAAAAGCATATGCATGAGAATGAAGTCCCATTCTGCAGTAGAAAAACCAAGAGTATCTAGTGCTTGCAAGTGATGAAAAGTATCTAATAAATTTCGTAATAACTGAGCGCTTTCCGAAAAAAGAACAGGACTACCCTCTATTTCTCTCCAATAAGATGTACTTAACAAGCGTTTATTTTGGTAACGATCAGTCAGAGCTTTAAGCGCTATGGGATAGTTTTCTCCTAACAAGGGGGTGCACTTTACTAAAGCTAACGGTTCACCTTTGAGAACCGATAATAAGTAATGAAATTTCTGAATATTTACTAATGAATCATTCTTATTGATTAGTGCATCGAATATCTCAAAAAATGTTGGAAATTGGCGAACATCTCCATCAAAACAAGTTAAATTTATTTTAGGCAGATTAACATTAATCGGTTGAGCGCCCTGTGCATCATATTCATGAATCTCGAACATCTCATGGTATCGCGCTTGAATTTCACTCAATTCCTGTAAAAATCTATTATTGATTTTTGTTCTGCAATCAGTAGTTCTGGTGCACCCTCCTGCGTGGACACTAAAGAAACTATATTTGAATGAATTCTCTCAAACTCATTTTCCCATTTATCTAAATTTTTACACCTGAATTTGAACTGTAAAAAGCTGTCAGGTATATCTCTGGTCTCCGCAGCAAATAAATTCAATTGTAACACATTATCCAGAATAACTTGTCTCGCAGCCTTATTACGAGTAATTTTTGAGGCATCTGTCATGCTGATTGAATTAATTATTATCGTCAACCCACAAATTTATTCACAAATGAAACGAAAGAAATTATCGTACGTGATAACAAAGTATCGTTTTCATATGTCGAAGAAATATTAAATTTCCGCTTAAACACAGTGTTTAAGACTCTGTTCCAATATTTAGAATGAATAACTGTGAGGTTTTCTCCTCTCAGGAAAACGAACAAAATAATTTTTGTCTTGCTGCATCAGAATTATTCCACTCTCTACCGGTGAGAACTGAGTTTAAGTATAGATTTCATATCTTCATACGATCCATTTTCAACTGAAAATGTAGGAGAAATGTTATTCTTTTCAAGACAACTTTTAGACTTGAAGATTTTAATTGTTATTCGATTGATACCCTCACCAACATTAATCAAATATCCTATGAAATACCTTCTGTATCCACACGAAACTAACTGTGATAGTATAACTATAGAATTATCTGAAAAACTCTTTTGATTTCTAACGCCAAATTGACTAAAGCAATTGGAAACATTTTCATTGCTGCCCAGTGCTAAATATGTTTCAGAAAACTAGATTTCATCTCTATTCTTTCGCTATCTTAATTGAAAATAATTCCGTAGAACATTGTATTGGTTATTCAAGCTTCTTATGAAATATTCCGCGGTTAACACATGATAGCGAATTATGGCACGCACTGCGAAGGGGATATAAGCGTAATTCCCACACTCCCCTAAGTGAGATTACTAACGCTATCTGAAATTTGATGCGAAACTTTAGATCGTGACGACATAGTTTAGAAGATGGCAACAGACATATCACGCAAAGAATATTCAATATTAGTCACTGAGATCATTATTTACGAGTACATAATCATGTCGTTCAAAGCGTCTTACCGTTTTTTTTAATTGAAATTTTTGAACATAGTCAAAGCTCACCTATAATAACAGAATCTGTCGCCATAACCTCGAAAGAAACAATACGTTTTTGATTGTATGGAAACACAATAAACAGAGCATGGTTGTTGATAACAATAGAAAAAAATTCGTAACAGAAAGTTTTTAGAAGCTTTCGGCAACCTATTTGTCATCATTAGGAGATGAAAGTACACTGAGTTTGATTCTACATGCCTTTATCATTCATATATAATTTATCCCTAATACTAGATGCTTTCGGCGAACCATCGTCATGATTGATCGAACGAGCTATTAATGAGCGGATCCTATATAGCAAGCTGGAAAAACCATGAACTGAATCGGATCTTTGTACTTGTTCAGTCGATGTTTGCATTTCATTATATAGGTATTTTCAAAAACGTATTTGCGTTCTTAATATTTCCATCTATTTTACAATCTTGGATATTGCTGCATTTTTCTGGAAATCCGTATTACAGATTTAGTTCCTGATATGGTTTAAATTGATCTTTCAATTTGTTCAATCTTTTCACGATATTTACAACATTTTTCTTATATGCTATTCTTATAGCGTTCGTTTCGTTCTTTCTTCTTCAAACTGAAAACAATAAAATAAGTTGTGGGTATTGTGAAAAGAAGAATGAATGAATGATAGAGCTATGTAGAATTAGATCAAGTTTACTATCATCCCATGAGATGCCAGATTAATGAGTTTGATGTTCTATTACAAAAAGAAAAAATGTCTTAGTATATGTGTATATTAAAAACCATCCGAATAAAGGGAATAAAGGGAATAATAGGACAGGAAAAAGCTAAATGGCATATTTTCCTCAGCTCTCTCATATCAGCAGTTTGGAATCTTCTTAGAATTCCACCTTAAAATTATGTTATTCGTATTATCGTATTATTATATTTCCTCATGACAAGTTTTATATCTCTTCTAGGTATATTAAGGCTTTCTCAAAACAATCTTCTGTGGAGGACGTATTGCAGAAGACATAATACCACGCAATTCGGCTTCATGAGCTTTGAACTATTGCCATAGCATATTTCAATTAGAAATCTTATTTACTCTATTTAACCAGATAGAACAACAGTTTTCAGTTTAAAGAAGGCCAGAGCAAGAATAATAGTTCAAGACTGTGACACTGAACACCCCAAGTGGTCTCTGTTCCCGATTTCGAATTTCGACTCATTCCATTGATTTGGTATTTCAAAGTCAAGTATAGCACTTATATATTCGGGATAAAAATTATGACTTCATAGAGATTTAATCCAAAATATCCTCAATTCTCTATTGTTTCGATGATTTTTCAGAATAAATTAATATTTTCGAAAGTTTAGGACATAGACGACGCCAGCTGTTGAAATTGTTCAGCAAATCCAGATCGTCTGTCAAATTTTTTCAATGGTTTCGAATCATGACGAAAAATAAAGCAACTTCTTCGACAAAAATCTACTTTTTAGGCAAAGTTGATGCAACAGTGATGCAAAAACGGATTCTTGTAAGAATGTCATTGAGAGTATGAAAACACTATTTTCTCAACTAACGAAGCCAAAACCTTCTGTCCGATCAATATTCTCGATCAGGGATCGATATATTTTTATTCATACTGTTAAACTTTCCAAAGCTCACAGCTACATGTGTATAATATATTTCCTTTTTTCTTATTTCAGCTGGTACCAGAGAAGGGGGAGTGTCTCCAAAATACCCGGTAGTTGTATTCATTCACGGTGAAAGTTACGAATGGAATTCTGGTAATCCCTATGATGGTAGTGTGCTGGCAAGTTATGGCGGTCTTGTTGTCATTACTATCAACTACAGACTAGGAATTCTCGGTGAGTAGGAATTTTTTCAATACCTTAAACATACACAGGCAGAATATGTTTATTATATCTTCCAATAAAATATAATTGATCGTATTAAGCGTCTTCAAATTGGACTTTAAGCACGAAATATTATTATTATGTTTTTCTCTGAGGAAAGAATTTTCGCAATTAGATCTATTCCTTATTTTTGAGATGTCTTTCTTAGAATTACCTTTGTATTCTCGGAGAAATTAGCATCAAATTTTTTCGTACGCAAATAAGAACATTATTAGGTATATTTGACATAGCAGGAATACGAAATGTTTATCATACCTCGAAGTCCATGTTCTTCATTAGGCAAAGGTAAAGAGTTTCCATTGATATTAGAGATTGATACTGTTGGAAGTATATACCCCTCGAATCCTTCTAGTATCTGTCAGCCCTATTCTCGAAGGAATATCACTCACTTATGCGTGAAACAAAATACACATTCGCTGCTCTATCATTCGTTTCATTCTTCATTCCATCTCTTATCGAAAACCAATTGATAATACAGAAATTTAACCAATTGGCCACTCAGAAATTAGATTTCATTATCTTTGATTAATGTAGAAATTTAGGATCATATGCTGGTCGGATAGAATCAATACGTTATGAAAATTTAGATATACTCACGATATTCTTAAAGAAATTCTGCCCATTTTCTCGAACTGATGATTTTATCATTTTGGATATTATTTGAATCTTTTCTTTCGTACCAAAAATATTTGTTACTGAAATATTCAAGCTGTTACGTGCAAAACTTATACAAATTTCAAGGTTTCTCTTAAAAACAGGTTGGGGAGAATAGTGGAAGCGATTTGATTTAAGTATCTCCTTTAGTTTTGGGAGCTTTTTCCATTTTAAACATATATGAATAACTTCCGTTTATTGTAATAAAGTTTTGTGAGAAAGAACTTATAACAAGATCATCTGCCTTAAGATGTTTGAATTTTTTGTTTTTTGAGAAGATTTGAGTTATAATCCATACTCGCGTCAATTATGAACATAAAATTCTTGATTGCATCTCAAAAATGCACAATTACTACTCTTGAAACCTACAAAATTTTGTTTGCTTATTTTAACCTTTTTCAGACCAATAAATGAAACATCACCTCTTAAGAAAACCTTCAACACCCAGTATTTTCCAGGGCAAATAATTTGAAATAATGTCCTTTAGACTACTCTAGAAATTTAGGTTTCTAGGCTAGTCGAACAGATTCAATATGTTATGATAATTAAGATATACCTCACTATATTTTTGATGAAATCTCCCCGCTTTCTCGAACTGATAATGGAATTCTAGAAGTTCTGATATGTTGGATTGCTTTTATTTCATTCCAGAAATATTGAAGTTGCTACGTGCAGAAATTCCAGAAAGATTGAGGCTATGTTCATACGCAGGTTGAGGAGAATACTCAAAATGCTTTGATTCAATTGTTCCCTTCAGTTTTGGGAGCTTTTTCAATTTTAAACTTATATGAATAACTTTCGTTTATTGTAACAAAATTTTGTGAGAAAAACCTTATAACAAAATCGTTTTCATAACGCCTCAAGATGTCTGAATTTTTTCATGAAAATTAGCAGTAAAAAAAGACAAATTTTCTTCCTGGCAAATTGAACGAGAATTTCGAAAATCACTTATAATTTTGAATACTTCAGTGGAGTAATTTTCCTTCTCTGAAAAAAATGAAGTCATTACCCTTACTCGCATCAATTATGAACATAAAATTCTTGATTGCATCTCAAAAATGCGCAATAACTACTTCTTGAAACCTACAAAATCTCGTTTGTAAGACAAAATTATTAACAAGATTGTCGGCATAATGCTTTAAGATGTTCAAATTTTGTCATGAAAACGGCCAAGTACAAAGAAAAAGACAAACAATTTTTTCCTTCCAAATTAAATGAGGATTCCACTTATACTTACAATTTTAATTAGTTCAGTGGCATAATTTTCGTTCTTTGAATAAATTGAAGCCATTACCCGTATTCGCGTCACTGCTGAACATATAATTCCTGATGATCTCGAGAATGCGCAATACCTACCTGTTGAAATCACAAAATTCTGTTTACTTATATCAACCAGTTTGTAACCAATAATGGAAACATCACGTTTTGAGAAAACCTTCAACGCCCAGTATTTTGAACAGCGAACAATTTGAAATAATGAAGTTCAAGGTGCTTCTAGAAATTTAATTAGCATTGGGAGTCTAGTATGCTTCGAATCGCATGACCACCTGACAATCAATTTACTGTTTTATTTTTATATTATTAACGCTACATCCTTTTTCAATGAGCAATAAAATGCTTTGAAGTTATATAAATTTTGTGTTAATTTTTAATTGGAAAAAATAATCTCAACAACCTATTGCCTCGTGTTGCTTGTTGCAGTTCGATGTTTCACAGTCACAGTCCTTTTAATTTCAGCAAAATATAGCCCATGTTTCAAAAATAATTTTTCAGTTTTCTAAAGTCTCAACTATTTATTCAGGTATTATACAGTAAAAATTCAATTCTTGCAGTTTGTTATACACATCCAGTGATCTTTTTCAATAATTTCATTCACATATAACTGATCATTCCAAAGTAGCTTATATGCACAACACAGTCATTCTGGTTCATAGCTCTTTCAAAATTGATTGCCTCATTCACTGCACCTAAAACAAATAATATCAAGTGACCAATCAATAGTAAAACTTTTCGTGATAATTCTCACTTTTCTTTCACTTCATTCCATTCGAAAGTTAAGTCTTTCAGACCGTATTTCGGTATACCTGTTGAATCATTGGCATTAAAAATATTCCGAACAATAAGGTAAGGTTATTTAAGTTCTTGGTGGTGACAATTCAATTGCCTTGATAGCGGTTGTTCTAGGTTGTCTTTCTCAGTTTTCTTCAAATAACTGACATAGGAACTACGAAGTAACGTGCCGAAGGTTCCAGTGGTTACAAATTTAAGGTTTCTTCAATATTGAGGTTGGGGAGAAGAGTACAAACGCTTCAATTTTTGTATCTCCCTTGACTTTTGAGGTCTTTTCCTATTTTATTCTCAAATGAATAACTTTTATTAATTGTAACAAAATTTTTAACGGAAGAACTCATAACAAGGTTATCAGCATAACGCCTTGAGAGTTCAACTTTTCATGGAAATGGACCAGTACAGAAAAAAAAACACGTATGTATTTAAATGAGATAAAACACAAGGTTTAACTTTAATCTACACTTTATTTGAAAAAATATGTATTTAAGGAAAATCCACACCGAGCCATTGTACAGTTAGTATGAAAGGTAATAAAACTAATTAAACAAGTTAAGTAGGGTGAATAATTCACATCTACCTACTCATTCAAAAGCTTGTCCGAATGTTTGTATCTATTTATTTCTGATGCTTCTAGGAGATCTAATTTTAATTTTTTGATTTTATATGTAATATGTCAAAGTGTCAAAGTTTTATTGAATGAATGGTTTTCTTTCATTAAGTGGTTTGAATAATTTGAATCAGATTTATGTTTATCGAAGCTACGTTTATGTTCAGATAGAAGTAAATCTGATTCAAATTATTCAAACCACTTAATAAAAGAAAACCATTCATTCAATGCAAACTTTGACATATTACATATAAAATCAAAAGTTTGAAATTAGATCTCTTAGAAGCATTAGAAATAAATAGATACAAACATTCGCACACGCTTTTGAATGAGCAGGTAGATGTGAATTATTCACCCTACTTAACTTGTTTAATTAGTTTTATTACCTTTCATACTATTTGTACAATGGCTCGGTGTGGATTCTCCTGTTATTTATCCAACTTGTTCTACGATTTGTTTATAATAACATACTCTTCATTGTGTTTGTCATTCTTGATAAAGCTGCAGTGTCAGCGAAACATCGTCGAATTTTTTCGAATAAAGTTTAGATTAAAGTTAAAACATGTTTTTTTTATCTCATTTATATCATGGATCTACATCAAGTAACGGCCTCCACAATTCAGACGTATGTATTTCCTCGCGAATTGAGTGAGGATTCCAAAAATCATTTATAATTTGGAATATTTGTCATTACTCGTATCCGCGTCAATGGTTTACATAAAATTCCTGATTGCATGTCAAAAATGCGAAATAACTACTTCTTAAAACCTACAAATTTTCACTTGCTTTTCTCGATCGGTTTAAGACCAATAAACGAGTCGTCACTTTTCAAGAAAACCTTCAGTACCCAGTAAATTGAAAAGCGAATCATGTGAGATAATGCAGTTCAGGTGCTTCTAGATTTATGATCACTAATGGGGGTCACCATCAACTCATAAGCCGTATGATATCTGAGTGACGCATAGCTGAAAACTGCAAACACATTCATGTAAATTTTGTGAATGATTCACTTGCTTGTAGTATGCGTTCAATCACGTGACCATCTGACATTCAATTAACTGTTTTATTTTTATTTTGACAACGCTGCATCTATTTTCAATGAACAAGGGGGACAATTTCTTTGTTGTATCCGTTAGCCTCCTTCGCAGTACCATTAATCTTATCTGCAGACATTATTGAATGATCCCTTGTCGTAGTTCTTTAAACGATTCGGGTGGCAAAACATAGACTTCAGACTTGAGATAACCCTACATGATGAAATTGTGAGGCGCTAGATCGGACAATCTAGCCGGATATTTTATAGTGAATCTCCTACTTATCCAATAACCAATAAATCTATTATATAGATAGACTCGCACATCGGTATATAATGGGGAATTGCTCATTCGTCTTGATACATAACGCCATGTTCAGATAAGCTTCTATCTCCTTCGATGATAACGGGTACAAAAGGTTCAATCAAATTCTCAAATATGCTCGAATAGCTTTCGCTGTCCAAGTTTTCCTGTATAAATAAGAGACCCACAATATAATTTCCCAAAATTCTGGTCTAAATCAAAAATAATGAATCGATTCATGCAAGAAACAAACACTCTGAAAAAAATTTGGATCGTTATTTATGCGCTCACTAAAATGTTAGTAGAACTCTCAATGACTATTGAAATCATCTTCATTAATCTTGGCCGACATATTGAAGATAGATGTAATGATCTCCTCACAAACTGTGTATACTCCATTATGGCGACATCACCCAAAACGACTTTCGTCAATCACAACTCAGGTGGAATTGTGATTTTATTTATAACACATCCAATTTCCATGAACTTGCTCGCTAATCCAAGAACGCATTTGTGCCTTAAATTTCTTCCTGGGTTATATTCGTTGAAAATGCGAGTTTCCTCCATCTCAGTTTCCTCTATCTCAGTTTATTCCAAAAATGAGTTCTCAATTTTAATGCGGTACTGCAGTGCGTACACCACCTTCAACAGGTCATCGAAACAATGCAAAATATTTCCATCGCAAGTCACCTGTGTTTTAAGGAATAACTAAGAGTAACTGAACCCAGTGGATCAAAAAAATTCTAATATTGAAAAATTCATAAAAACCAATACATGCTATCAAAAAAAACATCGTTTTTTAGATTTATATGGAACTATTCTTTTACGGAAGAAATGTTTAGTCACTTGGCCTGAAGTTGTGTCCGGCTTCATGAAGTTATTTTGATTTTTAAGTTTTCTTGCGGTGGTCTCCTAAAATATGCGTTTCTGCAAAAAAATATGAGAGATGATCAAAGTGTGGAGAATTAAATTGTCGATATTGTCCCTCTCACTATTAATCCATTTCTTCTGAAAAGAAGTTAAATATTCAAAGAAGAGGCAATTGCTTACAACTGTCACGAAAAAAAGTTTTTTGTACATAATGCATATAACGAACAAAAACACGCTCAATTTAATATTGGACAGTGACTATGTGAACATTTTGCACCATTCTCGTTAATAAACGGGTATATGAATGATTTTTCAGAAATTTTGCAACAATTAATATTGTGAGTAATTTAATTTCATTCAATAATATTCTCTATTTTTCCCGAGAGAACGCATATCCCAGAAGATAACCAAGAAAACCATAAAATTATAAATGGTGGTATAAAGCAAAAATGGTTTCTAGATCGCCGAAAAATTCATATAATGCAGTAAATTGAACAATTTTTCAAAGAGGTATCTCGCAACCCCTTTTTTCGTATATAAATTTTTAAGGTAGTTGACAGGGACAGTGCTATGATGCGCACACGTTCAAATGGCAGAGAAAAGTGTTTTTCTCAAACTAAAATTGAACATATTGCCAAAAACTTTTGCAAACAATTCCCGTTTCCATTTCGTTACATATGTAGAGAGTAGATAGTTACTTAGGAATCAAATCACCTTTTCAAAAAGTTATAATTTGAATCAATTGCCCTTTCCAAAATTTCAGGATGAAAGCTACCAGAGGTACAGGGCAGATGGGGAGGTGACGAGATATACAACAAAAAATGTCTTCCTTCAATTAAAAATCACAAAAAAATCAAATCAGGCGATATATTCAGGGCGGTTCGTTTTCCTTGGGACACACTGTGACAGTATTTTCACTAAAACAGAAACTCACGCATAGGCTTTATATGCTTGTAAAACAACGACGCGTAAATGCCTCCGACATTTGTTTTTATCCACATTATAGAATATGCATAGAAAAAAGTTATAAAGCATTTGGTACGTACGATGCAAGAAATTGAAATGAACCAAATTTTAATATGTGTCTCACCACAACGATGCAATATGTCGCAAATCGATCGCCGCAATAGCTTGCAGGAATTGCACTTCAGCACTTTAGTGACCATTAGGAAATTCCACATCTCTTGGCTCAAGACGGCTTATACGCATTCCCAATACGACAATAACAGCTCTCCTGGACCGACAAACGTGTTTGACCACCGTGGTTCCCACCACTTACATTATTCTAGTACCAGATCACCAACAGAATTCACTCTCTGATCCACCTCTGTGGAATCTATGACAAGAATTCTTTTATTTGAATTGAATCTTCTCTCTAAAACCAATCAAAATAATATTCAACTTATTTTACTACTAGTTAACCCGGCAAACGTTGTTTAACATGTATGTTATTTCTAGGAAACATTTTCTTAGTTCAATGAAAATAGCTATCTACTGTAAGTGTCCGGAAAAATATTTATAATCGAAAGCGTTATATACAATGAAATTATGTTTTATTTAGGTTAATAAATCAATCTTCATTAAAGTAAGGAATATATTCAAAATTACAATTCTTGATAGCTATCTAAACATCAAAAATAATTATTCGTGCTTTTACTATCAATTATGGCAGTTGAGAACAAGAAAAATCAATCTCTCAGCGCAATAGAGTGTACAATATTCTTGATTAGTCCGTCTTTACCTAACACAAACAAACTGGATGGTTTTCCTACGCGAGAACGTGCCACATATAGTTGTCTGTGTGAAAAATACGAAAAATACATAGTACCTTGTTTTATTTTTTTTTAATATTCTTTAAAAATACGGTTTCCAAATCTAAGCCACATACAGACAATGTTTGTCCTTGTGGCTTATTGATATTCATAGCGAATGCCAATCTAATTGGGAACTGAGTGCGTTTGAAACCAATTGGCACATCTGTAGGAATCATAGAGATTCGTGGCAGCAACACATTTTCGCCTTGAAACTTGCCATTCAAGATGATAGTTTCAATAACGTTTTTCATGAATTTTTTTAATGACTAATTGTGTGTCATTACATATCCGTGGTGAGTTCAAGTTACGAAGCACAATAATCGGAAATCCAACCTTCTATTGTGAATGATGTGGTAGCATGCCTGGCAAATCCAATGAATTAACAAACTCAATTGTTACTCACAACTGCATCGAAAGATTTCTTTGACACCAAGTCTCCAGGCAACAGCTGTTGTATCGTTTTTAAATTTAACCTTTTGACGTCTACACTTTTAGCTGCCGACATAGCTCTTTCTGCCGGCCACTTATGGTTGGCATATTGTGTGGATACGTCAGGAAATATGTGATCGATAAGAATATTTTGCGAGTCGATGATTGTGCAGTCCATCTTTAATTTTAATTTTATGCATTAAGTATTTTCATGTAAAGCAACTTTCCCATCGCCAATATCTAATAGTTGTTTAGAAAAAGTTTCGGCGGATGGATCCTGAATCATTTGAACGCGCATGTTCACCGTCAGTTGTACTTTCTCAACATTACGCCATGGTCGCGATGATTTTAAGCAAGCGTTGATTTCATCAACGCACGTTGAACGTGGAATAATGGGAAGTGATTGTCTGAAATCACAGTTTATCGTTCTTTTTATATAGTTAATAGATGGAAACCTGCGATTGTATGTTTATCCGAGACATGTGTTACAGACGATATTCAGGAATCAGAACAAAGTATGGATGGATATTCAAGGGTTGCAGCGAACTCATTGAATATATATACAGGAGGTACTCATTTACGTGAAAGAAGAAATCAAATTCAAGAAGTTACTATCTAAAAGCATTGGCACATGCAGCTGGATTACTGGAATACAACTAAAGCTCAAGAAGAGAAAGATTAATATCATCAACATCTACCACTCTCCTAGCTCTAGTGATTCCGAGTTTTTAGTGCAGCAGGTCAACATTTTAGAAGATTATGCTTATCAGGATGGAATTATGGTACTTGTTGGAGACTTTAATATAGACATGTCAAAGGCTTCATGCTACTCAAAGAAAATGAGAAAGATTATAGATGAGTACGGATAATATCAGAAAATTAATTCATATACAAGGATAACTAAAGATTCATCTACCATGATAGACCTGATAATTACAAACGATAATGAATTAAATGTAGGAAATCATTTTACACCCAAAGTAACTCATCACAATATACTGACAGTTAAACTGCTAACCGATATACCAGAGAAGTAAGAAAACTCATATGGACGATGAGCATAGTTTTCGGTTGGACCTAATAGATACAGCATGGGATGTAAACACTACAGATACAAATATAATGGCAGAAAACGTAGAAAGATCTATACTGGAAGTTTCGAAAGAGCATGCTCCTTCAAAAACTCGTATAATACAAAATATTTGGAGTGATAATAAGTGGTGGACTACGTAAATCGAGGAGAGTATGTGTCTGAAGGAAAGAATGTATAGAAAAGCTATAGCAACATGATCCATGGAGGACTGGAACACATTTAAATGCCAAAGTAAGAAAGTGTTGAAAGTGATCAGGGTTCGAGAAGAAAATACTACATGAAAAAAATCGATGAAAACACTGGAAATTCAATAGAAATGTGAAAAACCATACAAGAATTAGTCGGTCGTCACAAAGATACACAAAAAAAGGAAATTGTTTCCAATGGAATCCCGGTTAGGGAGGATATTGATTTAGCTAATGAGTTAAATAAATATTTCATAGATAGTACAAGTGATATTGTTCCTACGACCACGCCAGATAAAATTGAGAAAATAGTGGACATGATCCCGCAAGTTGAATGCAAATTGGAGGAGTTTAGGTTGATAAATTTTGCTATTCTCAAAAATATAATTGGAGAAATGAAAAACAACAAAAGCAGTGTGGATAGTATAAATACCCAAATACTGAAATTAGCTTTTGATGTCATAGGAAATGACAAATACAAATGTGTATATTTCATTGCAAACTGTTAGAAACAGGCTCAGAGAAGACGATATCCGACCAAGGGTGGCTTTTACCGGCCCGTGTCTCACCAGAGAGCATCGAGTTGCAAGGCTTCAGTTTGCGAAGGAACGAATTGGGATTTTCCAGAATTGTCGAATGTTCTATTTTCCGATGAGTCCAGGTTCTGTCTAGTATCAAATGATAGACGCATGCCTGTATACAGACGACCTGGGGAACGGTATCAGCAATGCAATGTCCGGCAAACCGAAAACTTCGGAGAGGGCTCAGTAGTGATGTGGGGAGGCATTTCTTTCCATGGTCGAACTAAGTTAGTCCTAGTGAATAATGGAAGGATGACGGCGGCCAGATACATCGCAGATATCCTCGAACCCCATGTTGTACCCTTTGGCCAATTGATTGGCGAAAACTTCATTTATATGCATGATAATGCTCGGCCTCATGCAGCTAGAGTAGTTACAGAATTTCTGCGAAATGCCGAAATTGGTATTTTAAGATGGCCAGCCGGAAGTCCCGACTAGAATCCCACTCCAACAATCTGCTTCCTTAAATTTGGAACTCAGTTACTCAAGAGTACATCCAAAATTTGTTTTAGGGGTTTCCGAGGCGTATACTGGTATTAGGGTCCGGTGAGGAAACACCCGATTTTGAAATGATTTGATGCTAGTTGATTGGTCTCTTCGCGAATGTTTGAAGATGGTAGAAATTTTTAATTTTTTATTAACTCGAAAATTGTTAATATTTTTCATCATAAACACATCTCTTTTGAATGAAATCTTCTTATTTTACCGCCCGAAAGTTACCTAGCGACTTTTGAATGACCAACCTAAAAGTTTATATAGTATTGACTTAAAAGTAGGGTGATGCGACAATTTTTGTGGGGAGTGTATTAGATAAAGATTCAATAATCGCAAGGTCAACGTTTATCGTATTGAAATTAAGAATTAGGAATTTTAATTTAAATTCGCTTTAATTGAAGTTAAAAAAAGGCAACGTATTTTTAGCGCGTCAGGGAAAAAACTACTGCGAAGAGGATTCGAGTGCTGAATATACTATTATTGTTTAGATGCATTTAAATCAACCTGTTTATAGAAATATTCTCTAAGCAATGAACCTTCGTTCCTATGATGAATTGTGTTACGATTCGTGCAAAAGTAAAATCAATGAAATAGAATTGATTCCATTGCCTTAAAGTTGTTATTCCATTATTCAAAACATTTATTCGTAATTCGGTTATAGAAATATTACAATCATATTTTATTTTTCTGATTCTATTTTATTTCATCATTAATCATTCAAAAACATTCTAGATTGTAGAATATCTTCCACTTCTTTGTTGAACATCATATTCGTATCTACTTCCGAGAAATGGATTATAAAATAAGCTGAATATATTCAGGGGAGAAGTTTCTGCATTATTCAACGAGAATTAGCATATACTCTCTTCCTTAATTCTCTTGCGAGAATAAGAGTGTACGAACAAAAGCGATTACTAAATTGTCACAACTCCTATTTCATTTGAAAAAAATTGAAGACCTCTGCGTTTTGGAAACGTGAATGTACGTGATGAGGAAAATAAAATGTCATGACGTAAGAAGCAGGTTGAAACGACATTGAAGAGAAAGAAAGATTTCTTCTGAATTCAGTCAATGACCTTTAATTTATCATTTGATTGAGGAGGTCGTTACTTGATGAAAATCGATAAACATATTTCAATGAAATAAAACTATAGTATTTAGATTTTCACGATACTAACAAAACTACGATCGGGTTCACCCCACTCTGGCTTCATCAGATAGATACAAAGTAATGAACAGAGTTATTTCTTATATATTATTTTTATTTCCCTGTTAATATTACACTAGGTACATGTACAAGGGTATGTTGGAAAAACCCATCGGAGTTGCTTACTTTATGAATTGAAAAATTGAGTAAAGGTGAAGGATTTAGATCTATAATATAAAGTAACCTACCTGAATTATTTTCTTTGTTAATCTCTAAAATTTCCCATAGATTGAGTTTTCGTCTATTATTTTCATTGTGTAAAATTTTGATATTATCATTGATATTATCATTGAAGTTATGGTTTTGTTCGAGTGTGTGATTAGAATAATGGAAACCTGATTATGATAATTAAAACTACTTTCAGAAATTTCAAAGTTGGATTATCCGAGCACAAACGTTGTTTTAATTATCATAAATCAGATTTCCATTATACTAATCACTTACTCGAAAAAACAATAACTTCACTGATAATTTCGAGATTTTACAGAATGAAAATAATAGACAAAACTAAATCTATGAGAAATTTTAGTGATTAATAAAGAAATGAATTCACGTAGGTTACTTAATAGTCAATTAGATATAAATAATTCTCCTTTACTCAAACTTTGAATTCATAAAGTAAGCAACTCCGATGGGTTTTCCAATATATCCCTTGTACTTGTACCTAATGTAATATTAAGTAGGAAATAAGAATAATATATAAGAATAACTCTGTTCTTTGGAAGTACAACATTAAATTACTTTTATCGTATGTTAATAGTGACAATTTTAAAATTCATGTATTCACAAGTGTATATTACACTTATCTAAGAAATTAAAGACAATTCTCATACTTACGATATTAGGTACAAACAATAAACACTTGATGTCCAAAGGTAAAAACAGCCCTATGTCTAACAATTTTCTGATAACATTGTTCCTTTCATTGGAACACCTTATGATTCAAAGTTGGAAACTCGTGTCGTAAGTTACACATGGGACTGTCTATGACATTTTTCGAATATAAAGATTTATTCATATGTGTCCCGAACGGCATCGGTGTATCACGACAATTAAACTCCTTTCTAGGTTCTTCCTAAAAATCCATGGATTCTTTCAAACTTTGAAAAAATTTTTGAAATAAAATTTTCTTTTATACCCCGTTCTCAATTTAATTATTGAATTAGATGTTTCTACATGTGCAGTATGCCTAAAACTTTCTCTCAGATCTCGATAGGGAATGAGGTATTGTATGTCTTTGCTGGGTAGTACAGTAGCTTTTTTTGCAAGTTGATCCTCTTTTTCGTTTCTACTTATTCCCCTGTGTAATGGAATCCATACGAACTCTATTGTTGTTTTGGAAAACATTGTTTTCAGAATGCTCGAAGAGCTTTTCTTCAATTTTCAAAATGTAGCAATTAACATTATAATTGAATCTGAAATTTTGCAGACTTTCCAACACACTTAGGGAATCAGTGAGAACGAAAACCCTTTTTGATTTATTCTGTGTAGCAATTTCACAAGCATCTAGAATAGCGATACATTTTGCGGTGAAAATTGTGGTATACGAAGGAAGACTTCTACTCCTACTAATATCTAATTCAGGACAGATACAAGCCGTACCAACTGATCTGGAATTTTTTAATTTACTACCATCTGTGTAGATATGCCTGTGTTACAAACCTGAAAACTTGTGTGTAAATAAATTATTTATTTTGAATTCTTCTATAAGACTCTTTCCAAACTTGGTGTCGAAGTTGAATATGTTACAACCGTTTTGACGTAAAACCCGATTTTCATAACACATTATTTGCTTGATACAAGAGTGAAGAATACTTTCTCTTCTTAAATGTTTTCTGATTACTACCCTGAAAGAATTTTTCACTGTTTTTTGTGCCAGAGTATCTAGTTCACTAACAGTTTTCATAAGGTAATTTTTACACAAAAGTCTTATGCGAACATTTATACTGAGAAGCTTCGATTCAGCAAGTAATACACAGTTGGGAGTAGAAAGCTTATATCCCATGCAGAGTCTAATCGCCTGATATTGTTGTATCTCAAGTTTTTCTTGCCCATTTTTATTTATCGGATAGTAAATGAAACAGCCGTAATCTATGATGGACCTGATGAAACTTTTGTAGAATGTTAATAGCGTTCGCACCCCAAGTAATACCTTAAATAAATTCAACAATATTCATGGACATATCACATTTGACCACCGTATTTTTGTGTGTATTGAATGACATGTCATAGTCAAAAGTAACACCCAAAAACTTTGCCGAGCATTTAGACTCAAAGGTATCATTTCCTATTCGGAGACTTAGATTTCCTAGTCCTATTTTTTGCGTATTGAAATGAACAAAATTCGTTTTATTTGGAGCGAGTTCCAACCCTGAAAACATTAGAAGAAAAAGAATATATTGTGGTTGTTAGTCCTCCTAATCTCTTGATTCTAATATTTCCTAAAATTTTATTGAAATATTGAAATGATATTTCTCATCGTCCCCTATAGCTTTTTCCACTTGTTTCAAAGATAAACTCATTTGACAACTGAAGTTGCAAGTTCTCTCGATTTACCTAATTGCGAGGAGCAGGAACTTTTTAATATTTTCATCATCGTTGAAATGATTAATGCAGTACCCAGCTCTTTTAAATATAAGAATATTCTTCTTCCATAGTAAAAGATTCGCTCTTGGTTTTTGCCCGTCAGCATTGGATATTATCTCACGCATTGCAAACAAAGCATGCTTAGAGACTTGCCATCAGTTCGAATACATGCTAAAAATTTTCTTCGTTCAGGTCAATTTCATTCCGAATGACAGTAAGGCATTGTATAAATATTCTTGTTCGTGGAGTATCTGGTTCTGTCTCTATGTAGTGTATACTCATTCAAACTAATCGACTTTGAATCCATCATCAATACCAAGAGCCATAGTTCGTGGATTACTTTGGTGGTAGTATACAAAAGAAGAAACTTACTGTAAATAATCACACCAGATCTATAGAAACATGTGAAAACCAGCAATTAAACGCCAAAAAAATAAAGACTTTCGCATATCCCTGTATAAGTCCACTCATTCAAGTAGAAATTTTCAATTATACCTTTTCTTTGTTTGAACGAAGTAAGTATTCTGAGCGAAGAAAAGCATAATTGTCAGCTATATTTATGACTTGGGTTGCTTAAAATGAACTCATGTCAAATACCAGTCAAATCAGCTTTTGAAAATTATTGGACAGATAAATATTAAGTACATATAAGAAATTATTTCACGTTTTCCTAGTATCATCAGTTTGTTAAACCTCACTTAAAAAAACATCATCAAATATAGAATATGTTATGGGCTATATTAAAGCAGAGTATGTTAGTTCCCTTGCAACTAGTTGCAGTGCGTCATTGAACTTTGTCCATTTATATTATCAATATTCTTTTGAACATTTTTCCGGTTCGTGGATTAATTTTCATTCATCCCTTGTTTTCTCTGAATGATCACATTTTTATTTTTATTCGATCACTAATATAATCCAAAATTACTTCAGCAGAGCCCTGCAATAAACGAAACAAAAGTATAGTTTCGGGATAGGGGCTCGTTGTAAAATTCGAATTGAAAGCTTCGGAAATTTAAAGAAAATGAAGTGAATATTAACTTCTCATTTTTTCTAGGTCAATACGAAAGCCATTCACGATAATATATTTTTGTCTTAAATCGTTTCATCGATTTTGAATAATGATAAAATTAGGAAGTGGCAATTAACAATAATTTTTGTTCAAGACAAGCAACGTAAACCATATTAATGTATTTTTTACATTTTCAAATATACTGAAAAATGTTTTTATGAGGTACGTTGCCTTAAAATGGTAAGTCACCTCTACTTCAAGTTTCTATATTCAATTTTTTAGTGAAACAACTAGATAAATCTTAAACTCTACACTCACTCTTTTTACCATGTCCGATAGAATTTCGAAAATACAACACTATCGTGAATTGACGTGAATGATATAATTCTTATTCTAACTGAAAACCTTAAAATGAATCAGCGCATGTTCTGCGGAGCCTTCATTTGTATTTTTCATTCATAATATATGAATATCTTGCTGCCTTAGTTTATTCATTGTCTGTTTCAATACTCAAGCAAACGAAGTAATTCTGACTGTTCAACATTCCCATTCTGCACTTTGATTCAAAACAGGGAATTATATGAAAAAAATTCGATGGAAGTATACTCTTTGGGGCTCAGGAACATTGTTTCTGAGTACGGGCTTAGCAAAGCCGAGCTATCCAAGGTGAACCTCCCAGTAGGTATAAAATGCAACGTATCCAATGACGTACAATCTATGGAATAAACAGGGAAATCGACATTCTACCAGATTTAGGAATAGGGTCTTGTTCGGAAAGTGAGTCACAGTCTCCCTCGGTTAGCGACGGAAGCAGCGTGATATCGAGTAGGGATACTGCAACACAAAATCAAGTGGGAAACAACATCAATACCTCCCAACCGACTCTTGATATTTCAACGGTGGCGCAAGCCATTATGCCTACGACCACGAGAGCCGGACTCCCTAGGAAACGCATGAAGTGGACCCCAGAACTGAATTCCTTCATTATGCGTTCCTATTACAAGACTACAAACTTAGAATCGGGAATCACAGCAAACAGATACGCATTACATCTTGCGTTCGTAGAAAAATATTCGGAATTACAGCACATACCAGAGCAGAGAATTTCGGATCAACGAAGAGCAATAATTAAAAATAGGCTACTTTCTTCACAAACGCTGCAACGCATACGAGAAGAGGTCATAATGTAACTCAGAAGTGAAGATGATACTCATAACGGTATACCTATGTCCACTGAAAGTGTTACAGATAACATCGAAGCCATGGAAACGACTATCAACATAGAGCGTTCCCCTGAGATGGACCAGCAGAACTAATTTATATATTTAGCACTATCAGAACTCAACAGAGCAATAACTGAACTCAGTGGTAGTAACCCAACTAAACAACCTAACCTGCCTATACTCAAGACAAACAAGAGCACCAATATCATACTAGCAAGCATAAACTCAGTGTTTAAAGAATACACTGACCAGAATATCTCGTAGAAAATTCACACTTTGATTTACTGTGGAGCGATAGTGGTTCTTCGACTACACAAACAACAAGTCTCCACTACTCTGATTCGATCTGAGCTAAAGAGCGTCAGAAAACCACCTTGGCAAAAACGACTAGAGAAGGATATTGACCATATTAGAGCTGAGATCGATCAACTCACAGAATTCCTGAGGAACGAAAAACCCTCAAGGCGCTTGAAATCCCATATACGCAAAATTCATAGAAAAATTGGTACGAACACAAAACACTCTGATCACAAACAACATATCGACGTGTATATGGACACTTTGAAGCAAAAACTTCAAGCAAAATGAAAGAGGCTCTCAAGATACTTCAAGTGTACTGAAAGGAAACATCAAAACCAAAGGTCTTTCCAAAGCACGGCATACTCTGCAAGTCAACATGAACAATAAATCAATTAAAACCGGCGAAATATCCATAGGCCGTGGAATTTTTCAAGGAGACTCTTTGAGTCCACTATGGTTCTGGTTAGCTATGAACCCATTATCCTCAATGCTCAATAGAACAGGATACGGATTTAGGATAAAAACAGATAGGAACTATTATACAATCTCCCACCTGCTGTATATGGATGACATCAAGTTATATGCTTCGAACAAAACGGAATTAGATGATCTGCTGAAAACTGTCAGTAAGTTCTCGGCAGATGTTCATATGAAATTCGGGATTGAAAAATGTAAGACCCTAAGCATTCAAAGAGGAATATATATTTTTTTTTTCCTCATATACGCATTGCTTCGTATCTGTTCTGACCACTATATGAAATTCGGACTCTCATCATGAAATTCGGACTCTCATCATGAAATCAAGTGGTAGAATAAGTGTATGAACAGATGAAATTTCTACAAATTCTGATAGAAACTCAATCGCGTGCTTTTTTTACCTGAATGAAAAATTTGGATTTTCGAGAAATCTATGAACTGATTTTCGTCTAACCAATGCTCTAAAAGACAAGTTGTTGATGTAACAATTCGCCAGCTTCTTCGTATAGGTCGAACGGAAAACGGGTCATTCCATCAATATTAGAGTAGACGAGCATAAAAAGTCAATAATTCAGAATGAATGAAAAACTGGTTTTTCAGATCATTCTGTAATGTAATCATTTATAAGATATCACAATAACCCAAATTTTACATTCAGGTAACAAAAACACGATAAAAGATCAATTACATTTTATGAAACTAGTGTTGTATCTTCATTTGTTTAATAATTTAGTAGAAATGTTTCATAAAATGATTAGCGAGACCTCTTTATTTATTACGTAGTTTACTATTAATTGAATAGAAACCAGCCAACCTCTCTTAGGGACCAGAGTGTCCAAGTATTAAGCTCGCAAACTGACGAACCCGTGCATCCAGAAGTTGTATTGTTCGCAATCTGACAACAGTGTTCAAAATCAAATACATTCGGTGAAGAGGTTATTAAGCTGATCGACCTGTTTTGAGAACGTATAAAATGGCAACAGAAACGGCTGGCTAACCCTCACATCATATTTAAAGTTATATTACCGTATCGAATTATGTTCAGTTATCTAGAAAGAAACCACGTTCATAATATTATCTGAGAGTCGAGAAAGTCACAAAATGTATGCAAAGATTTTATCCCTACACTACAGCGTTTAAGAACTTTAATTGCACCAGTGGCCACTATGAAGATGTGGTGTACAAACTGATAAATTAGGCTAATATCTGACAATTTTGACGATGTAAACCATGCGTGAGGATACTGATACCTGTTACGCAGCAGCAAAATGCCAAATCTCCGGGTATCATTGATTCATCCTTTTTCTTATCCTTTCCTTCATCGTCCTGAAAGACCAAACATACGACTATTGTTAAAAGTTGAAGGCATGCGTTTTATGAAGTTCTCAATATGGGGATTTCAAGAAGTTAATTACGCGACAATTACAGCAATGTAAAGCAACCTTGATAAAATAAAAATTTTAATATCTACTCTATCCTTGAATGCAAGGAAATATTAGTAGGTGTACATTCCTTGCGTGCATTCTCAGATACTGAGAATACTCTATTTATAAAATTGGCAAATTGAAACTCTTCTTCATTAACTAAAAATATTGATGCTTTGTCCTGCTCCCCAAACAGTTAATATGAATTGCAATTCACCAGTATCGCCGAGTAAAGTTTTTTCTCACTAAAGCAAAGGATATAACCTACCTTTTCACTAATACCTGTATAAATAAATACCTTGTCTTTGATTTAAAACAGAAAATGTAAGAAGATAGAATTATCTAGCTACCTATCACTATATTATTTCTATTTCAAAACTCACTCAATTTATTGAATTCTGTGATAGAGTACAAATTGTTCCCAAATGTCGAAAAATTAGGAACTCTCATCTCATAATTCATTATCGAGCTCTTATTAGTAACATTAACTTCATTGCACGAAATGTTCCCATTATTTTCTCTGATGAGCGCTAAGTGATTCTTTTTATGGGCGTAACAAAGAAAGTAATTTCTCACGAGTAATTTAAGCTTTTGCCACAGAAATTTATAACTTAGATAACTTTTTCAAACTATAAACTAGCGTCACTTTTAAATTATGGATTTAGATTATTTTAAAACGTTATCGCAAGTAGAAACCCGTCAATGTTTTTGGTGGTTCAGTTTTGTAAATTTTTGTGAAAGAATTAATGAAATGAAATTCAGATTCATACTCGCGAAAATATTCTGTATTCTTTTATCTATTTATTCTTTTTGCTCAGAATGAAATCATGTGGGAGCTACTACATCACTCAGTTGTATTTCATCGTGATTTGTCCGACACTAGACAAATTGAAAAATAGAACGAATGAAACAACATTAAAGGTATATTTCTGCGTTATGTTTTCAAAGAATGAATAATTTATAGTCCTCCAAGAATGGTAGCGAATTTATAGTAGGACGCTCTGAAAGCATGTATTCCCAGCACAATTAATTTTAAATATCAAAGGGAACTCCATACCTATTTCTGTTGGGGAATAAAAACTTTGAGGTATCATCAAGCTTTTATATTTCCCCTGAATCGTCTCTGTCTGAGAATTATTCCTCATTCCTAAACAAAGAAATTTCATATTAAGTATATGCGAGTTCCAGCGAGCACGTAATTTCAGCTATATGGTGGAATTAGAAATATTTTATTTTAATATGCAAAATTATTTAGTGGAACTTCGAGACTTAAATTACTTTCTCTTCTTAATCTTACCTTAATTGAACTGAATAGAAAAATTATAATGGAAAATTAATTGGAGAACAACACATCTCATCTATCCAACAAATAGTACATTCAATTATATTAAGGATTGAATTTTGAATAATGATCTCCATTTTCTCGAAATAGATTGTCTCAATTCTCTCTTTTGTCACGAACAATCTATTCTTTAAGAGATATCGAAACAAAAAAATCAAATGGGGCGTGGGCAATGGGCCAAGTCCAAGTTCTGTTTATGTCTGCTCTACAATATATACAAATGTACATGATACTCAGCACTTTCTACATAATAACATAATTGCAAACATATATAATATTTGTGACTTGTTAACACGACCACCACATTTTTCGCTGCAAAATCTTCAAATATTTGGATCTGATTAGATTCACAGTTTTCAGACAAAGCCATTGTTGAATGTCTTCTATTGATTCCTAATATAAGCCGTTGATTCCACATACTCTCTTCGATGATAGGTGGCCGGTGACGCTGCGACGAATGCCTAACTAACCTGATATTTCTGCGGAAAAAATTTCAATACTTCCTTTTCCCAATTAAATTGCACCCGTATGATATTACGTTGTGAATTCATATTACCGATGACGTATTCAAACTGATCCATTTGTTCCACTCTCTCAGAGGTAATTTCAATGAAAATGGGAAATCATTTATTTTCTATTCGTAATTCCCTTCTTATATACAAATGTTTATGCCGCCAGCTTCAAAACTAAGCCAATTCCATACAACATTTCAACAATAAATTTACATCTTCAGAGGTGGTTTTTTGATACAGTATGAAACGTTATTTTTTTCTCAATGATAAATGTCGGAAAATTGTTTCACACATCATTAACATGAATAATTAACGCGTTTTGACGACACTCCCCCTTATCTGATATACACGGTGTAAATGAATAAGTGCAAAAAATATCGCGAGGTGATTCCTCAAGCCATCTTTTGACGAATATTCCCATGAACATATTTCCGCAAACGCTTTGTTACCGAAATACACGGTGATGAAATTTTCAGATCATTTCAGTTTCTTATGATTGCCACAGTTTTTCAGATATTCACCACGAATTCGGTACACAAGCGACTTTTTGAAATCTTCATAATCAGATCACAGAAACACTTATGATAATCTACAGTCACTTTTTCAGAGGTTCTTTCTAACCCTACAACTTTTTTCAGTACGCGTCAGCATTTTGAAAACTTTTTTATGAATTCTCAACTAATTTTTGGTATAATTTATAGCTAGAATTTTTCTATAGCTTAGAATTTTTCCGTATCTGCCACAGTTTTTGTATGAAGAATTTATCAATTTAATATGTACGATAAAAGCACGAAGGATACGATAATTGTATGTTCTGAAAATTGCCCTCTGCAGCCCTTACACAGAAGTCTTCGTAACCGATTGAAGATCGCATGAGTATCTTGAATGACTCTACAAGTTTTGATAATGCGGTTTCTTGAGACTTCTACATCTTGTACAGGAGTCCTTTACTTCAACATTTTCAAATGTCCCCAATTAGAAAAGTCCATTGGATTTAGATCAGGTGAACAATCTGGAGTAGTAACAAGTAGATCCGGTTTTTGTGCATATTGTAAGAGTCATGTTTTTCTTGAAGTGTTCCAGTTTTACTGCATTTTTCCGATAGCCATATTTCTCTGGCTTTACTGAACTTTCTGCGTTGGATTTTGTTGAGCACTATGTATTTTATTTCATTTCGGTTATTATGCAATTGCATAGCTTTTATCGCGGGCATTGAACGCGAATACTAATCAAGAACTCCCGCTAACACCCCCCATTCCACCTAGCATGTACATCGGCCGAGCGCGTATGTATACGACTGCACGAAGCTCGCACCGATCGAGTCGAGCTGCTCCGAAATCGGACGAATACGTAAGCTGCTGTAAGTAAGAAAGTATATAGGTATAAAGGTATCTATCATATCTTTATGATGCCATGCTTACCACATGTGCGCTCCTCAAGTATACATGGAGGTATATATGTATACATAGGTGTGCCTATGTACAACCAGTCAACCGGAATGACACTATTCGACAGCGCGAAGGCGTTCGATAGGACCTGGCATGGAGGTCTGCCCTTCAAGATGTTGAAGACCAGCTTCTCACCTGCCCTGGTGCGTTTCATTCAGTCATACGAGGGAAACACACCCTTCGTGGTTCGCCTAGGAGATACCTGCTTATCCACCAGGAGGATGGAAGCAGGCGTACCTCAAGCAAGCTATTTTTAACAGCCTCCATCATTACGCGTCCTAGATTTTAACTGAAATTTCCAAGGTGTTTTCTTTTCCGAGGCCATGTCTCCTTCTGTCCTTTCAAACTTTTTTGCAGTACGCCAATGATCAGCGTAAAATCAATTTTCGTCATTTTCGTTCAATTTAGAAACTTTTTTGACACTTGTAATTTTTTCGTTTCTTCAACCATTTTCGATTGAAAATTATTGAAATAGAATTATTTGAATTGTATGTTATTTGCTAAATAAGAAAATAATAGAAAAACTAGATAGGTATGGCCTAAATATGCTTTTATTTTGATAGCTCGTCTTCTGAGACTCAACTTATACTTATGCAATATCAAAATAAAGAAAAACACAATGAAAAACTAAATGAATTGTTCTGTGTTCTGTGTCCTCCACGTGCTAGAATATAGGCCCCTGTCCTTCTTCGCATATTATCACGAACTCTTTGAAATATTCCTGGGGTATTTCTTATGGTGTCACAAGAGGTTATTATTCGATTTCTCAATTCTTCTACAGTGTTCACTGGAGTGGTATGAACTAAACCTTTGAGATACCCCTATAAGAAAAAGTCTGAACTATTTAATTCTGGGGACCTGGCAGGCCATGTTTCTGGCCCACCCTGACCTATCCATCGGTTGTTGAGTGTATTATTCAAGAATTCCCTAGCTTCTCCACTAAAATGAGCTGGTGCCCCGTCAAATTAGCCATTTTTTCTTACAGCAATAACTTCAAATGTCTTAAAACTAATCGTTAATTCTATCAACAATTCGAGCAGACACTGGTTCAACTTTAGCAACTGTCAAAATAAATAAATGAAAAAAATCAAATCCTACTAGTCATTTTTTTCAATTAGAGTGCTTCCTATTCAGCGAATGCATACAATCCTTTAATAATTTTTTTCTCGGGAACGGTCGAAGATACAAAAAATTACAGGTGTCAAAAAAGTTTTTTAAATTGAACGAAGATGACGAAAATTGATTGTGCGCTGATCAGTGGCGTATTACAAAAAAGTTTGAGAGGGCAAAAGAAGACGTGGCTCCGGAAAAGAAAACACCTTGTAGATTCTAGTTAAAATTCAGGACGTGTAATGAAGAAGGCTGTGAAAAGCAGCATATATTCCAAATTTGGGCTGAATGTTCTAAAAACTGCAGGAGTTTTGAAGAAAAAAACAATTTATTCCTGGAAATTTCTACACCCTCCGTAACGAAGCTTTTGCGGACCTTTGCTTATATGGACTTCTTTTCTTAAAATTGCACGTAGATTTACCAACTCAAGTTGTGACATACCTTTATGTAGCACCCTGTATAGTCGTCTAGGGTGAAGCTTGTAAAACCTGTTTGAGATGAAGAGACTGTTTTCCTCGGAAAATTGCACAAATCTATCTCTTCTTGCATTTCTTTCGCCAAGACCATATTTACCCACAGTGACACCTTCGTCTCCTTGTCCGACTTCAGCATTGTAGTCTTCCATGACTATGGTTTTTTCACCTGTTTTAGTGGTTTTGAGAGCTTCAACCAGACTGCTGTAAAAGCTTCTTCGGGTTTGTTATTTGTGGGGGCATACATTTGAATGATGTTGAGTATGCTGTGGGAAGTTTGCAATTTCAGTAGCATAACTCTATCCTCCAGGGGAGCAAAATCTATTACTGATTTAGCTACCTCCGACGACACCAGCACAGCCACAACGTATCTGTGATTGACCTCCACTCCTCCTGAGGAGGAAATGTGCCCATGACTAGTACTTCGCTGTCCGGTTCCGGGCCATCTAACTCACGCAGATCAAGTATATCGACGTTCATTTTACTTATCTCTTCTTCAAGATTTCGAAGCTTTTCTGTCATATGTAAACTCCGTACATTCCAATTGGTGGCAATTTGTACAATTCTGTTGTATATAAGCATATCACAAAGAATGGAATTATTGCGGAAAAAACTGTAAACGTCATATATTCCTAGTACGCGGTAAAATAAATCAAGAAAATTTGTAGATCATTCCCAAAACGGGTAACAGTGAAATTCTCTTTGTTTTTGTGAGTAGAATTATGTTGAATATGATATTTTGATGGCGAAAACCGTGCAGATCGTTCGCAATGAAAATTATCGCAGAAAACATCATAGGTACCTCGTGAATACATAAATCAAGAAAATTCGCAGATCATTTCCCAAACGGATGGCATTGAAAGTTTTTCCATTTTTGTAAAAATAATATAGAAAACAATATTTTCATAACTCATGTAGAATAGAAATTAATGCTGAAAAACTATGTACTTCATTTGTTTCTAGTACGCAATAATAAATCGAAATGACTTTTAGATAATAACCCAAATATGTATCCTTGACATCTTCATCATTTTTAAAGTACAATAATTCAGGAAATAATATGGAAATTATCGCTGAGGAACTATGAACATAACATGTAACTCGTACGTGAAGAAATAAATCTAGAAAATTCATAGGTCATTTTCCAAGTGGGTACCATTACAATTTTCTTCATTTCTGTATGTCAAATAATATATAAAACAATATTTCGATAGCCACAATTATGCATATCATTTCGTATGGAAGTTGGAGCGCAAATACTCTTTCATCAATATGTTCCTCTTTCGTGGAGTAATAAATTATGAAAATTCATAGTTCATTTCAAAAATCGGTGATATCGAAAACTATTGTTAGCACAATAACTTTGAGGTAAATATTCTGACAGTAAAAATCATTCACATCAATTGGAATGGAAAACATCGAGAGAAAATCGAGACACTGTATATTTCTTGCATTAGTTGGTAAGGAAATACGGAGCTCATGGCTGAGGTAGATGAAATTCAAATTCAATCAATAGACTACGATGCAAAAATTTAATCACTTTTGAAAAAAAAACATCTTATTCTAACTGAAAATTAGTGAGGGCATGTGACCTTGGATAAAACCAAAGCCTACGCTGAATAAAATCATGGCTATCGTCGCATCAATTTGTTGATTCAACCCAAGAATTCACCTTTCGCAACATGGATTAATGACTAGGAAGGGAAAACAGTATTATTGTATAAGGAGATTGTTGCACTATTAAGGAGAACAAATGGTTTAATTTTATAGTCCCATGCCCATGACTTGCAGTTAGGAAACAAAGTCCTGAATGATTACTTTCATACTGAATAGTGAGGAGTGCCATTTTGACGAGACGCCCATCTTTATTTTCCACAGAATAGATAGGCGTAAAACAAGTTAATTGGATGAATGTTCAAATTTTATAACTGATGTATCGGTACTTTTATAATTTTATTTTGGGATAATTTAAAAAAGATGCCACACAACATTTGTTTCATAAAGTTAGAAATTCGGTCAATGTTTTCCCTACCTACAAATGTTATATTCAACAGCTTATTTTTATCGTTGCATGGTATATATGGCTCAATAATTCTCATTTTCATTCAAGAAATTATAGTCCAATCAATGAGTGCAAGATTTTGTCGATAATTCTAACAGAAAACAAAAAATATCGCCTCATAAAAGGAATAGTTCTAAGAAATACAGCTTTTTTCCAAAGGGTTTCTCATCGTTTTCATAAATTTGAAAATTCATAAGAAGCAACAGTTTTAGCAAGAAAAATTACTCTTGAACTCGAAGGGAAACAATAAAATGTTTGTAGGTGTTAAGAGATCTATTGATTCCTATTTTCATTTCATATCATATAAAATTTCTTGTAGAATTGCACTATTGTGTTGTTCCTCTATTTTTTCTTGTTCAACGACATTTTAGTTTTCTTGTTACTGGATGCAAATGCAGTTGAAAGTGAATCGAAAATCTCCATTTTCAATATTTTGTATTCCAAGGAAAGAACTGAATCCTTGTGGGACCACTTTTTTGCCCACCTGTCAAGACTCTTTTCTCAGGGACAGAAGTATAGAGTTGAAATTGAAAAGTAATATTCAGCGATCTTTAGGAGCTGCGAAACTCTAGATCAACGCAATCGAAAGAAACTTTGATTTCTGTTGCATTTTTCCGCATATTTTGAGATTCACATGGGAATTCAATCCTACAGTTTCTGCCGTCATCAAAGAAGCAGGAAATTAATTGAGAACCGATAACACGTATAAATGGAAAATTCCGAAAACAATAAATATCTATTCAAATACATAGACTGAAGTCTATGTATGTCTTTGTCTTACTTCTTTAATCTGTAAAAAATCAAACTAGTAAGACAACGTATCCATAAAAAACGGCTGTGTCCCACACCCGTAGAGAAATCACAAGCTATAAAGTATTTCTCGTTCATTTAGGATCATGACTGATGCAAAAATAAATGTCTTTTATTCAAAATTAAAGAAAAAATACATGAAATTGTAGATTTTCTTTCACATGACCAGAAAATAACGATAATTAAATTATTCTCATTTTCGAGGAAAGCCTAGTCGAATCAAATTGAAATTAATTAATTTTTGCAATTCTGCAAGGAGCAGTGTTTGGAAACTTAAATCAATGAAAATTCCGAAAAGTCGTTAACTTGTAGAATCATACACGGAAAAAGTCTATTAATTATGATTGCAAGTTTTACATTCGCTAGGTATAATAATGTTCCATATTAGGCGGCAATCAAGGAGAGTAACCACAGCAATGGGGGCCATATTATCAATAATATATTGAAACTATCATACGAGCACGGTTTTGCCGATACCAGCACCTAAGGATGATTAGAAAATCGTTCAACTTGAGTAGCAGTTCATATCTGTGATATTTATGTTATCGCATTCTATCCTAGGATTTCGAGGTAGACATAGATAATATTCATTCATTTCGACACTTACTTGACTCTTTGGTTATAGGTGAAAAAACGTTGAATATTCTGAAGATAAAATGAAGTTTAATGTCCAACTTATTTGTAATCTGGTACTAAATACATAAGTATTGTGAATGAAAGTTTTGATCACTGATATTCTGAAACAAAATTACCCGAGAAAAGCGAGGCCATACTACTCATAAACGTAAATTCATTTTTTGGATCCCTCAGTGCGCTTGTCTTTCTCACATTTTCTTTCGAATGAAAATTTTACTACAAAACAGATACTCTTCCAGATTCAAATTCAGACTCTTTTTCTAGAGAGGAATATGCTATCATAGCTGATAAATAATTCTGATAATGTCCTTAATTTTAAATGTTAGAAATCAATTCAGAAATGATTGAATTTCTCACCTTCGAGTATTTTTTCGGAAAAATTTACTCAATTTTCCCTGGTTTAAAGTGGTAAGATTACGGAAACGGTATTGAACGATAGTAGAGAAATATTTTCATTCTGAAGAAAACTGGAAGGAATATCAAGTTCGTATTCTTCATCAATTCGTGAAAACCGTTAATTGCAATTTTACTGGCTTTTTAATTTATGAAGGATATTGAAGATTCAATGAAACAGGCAGAATTTCTTATTGTTTCTTTCCATACGATCATAGTTTTTGTCTTCTGTGAAGAAATTATGCTATTGATTGGAAGATTTAATTTTACCAGTTATACGTCCAGTATTGTTATGAAATTTTTTCTATTTTTCAAAAAAGTGCACTTTTACTGAAGAAAAATATTTTGAAGTTCTTAGTAAATTGAACTAAATTCAATATTCTCTTGGATTCATCAATGAAAGATAAGTTATTTCAAAACATTCTACTCAGAATATCGGTGAATACTTTGGTAAGTACTCGTTTATTTATATAGAAATACGCTAACCCCTTTGTATAGTCCTTCATTTAAAACTGATAAAAGAATTCTCGAAAATATTGATAATTTTTGACTGTAGAACTGAAATATTTATTATTCTATCTGGACAATGTCAGAGACGATGTTAGACCAATAATTATTATGGAAGAAACGTGCTTTCCAGTTTTTCTATAATTATTTCAAGATGCAATGAAAATTGTTGTTATTTGAAAGGAAATTGGGACATACACCCATTCAACTTAATTGATACTTTATTTCATTCACTTGCGGCATTCCTGTTGAAACGAACCAGAAAGTACCAACAAGCATAATGCTATCGATCATTGTAAAATAGGACCCTGGATCAAGAATTCATTAATCTGTCCTATCGAAACACAATGCAGAAGATCAGTAAAGATCCAATGATTAGGCCATACAGGACCTATACTATACTCTTTGGTAGTTAAGCATGATTAAATAACTGATAGAATTTCTACTAACAACAAGCAAATTGAGAGATCACGGTTACCGCTGTTTAAATCTATCATTTATCATCGACCAGAAAGAAGCTAAGTAACGTGGTACTCATGAATTGATTGATTTTGAAAGGGATAGATAGTAGTTATAGATTTCATAAACTATCGAAAGGGAATAGCTATTTGAATACATGAAAAATTTGGGATTTATTTGAATTAGTCTGGTTGTTCAATATCTGTGAGTTATCATTGAAAGGTGATTTAAAAATTTCAATTGTATCATTGCGTAAATTTTCTCTGTATGTGGTAAACGAAAATTTGCCACCCCCTTCATCTCAAAGTGGACTGATTTTGGCTGAGACAGATCAATTTTTCATGGGGTGGGGAACGAAATTCTGAGTTGGTTCGGAGGATGTAAAATCATCTCCCTATCCTCAGTAGCATCTAAATCGAAATTGATTTTAGGGAGTGGAATATCTATGGAATCAGCTTCTATTAAAAAATAGTATTGTCATGAACATTCAATATCATACAGACTATTCAGACACAACCAAAGTATTTCAACGAAAATTTGACAATGACAAGTATCAGATTAAATAATCAAAATGACCTCCTGCTTTCTCCATACAATAATACAAGTGAATTTATTCATCAAATATAAAACATACTGGTGTGCTACTTTTTGTCTCAGCCGTTTTGCATTGAGATTCCTTGCCGTTTCTACGGTACAACTAATATTTCAATAATAAATCGAAACACTTTTAACCCGCTCGTCTGTACAGTAAACCATTCTCAAAGTTCGTCTCACAAACGGCAACTGTGATAAAAGTATTGTGAAAATGAAAGATAAATGTGAAACAGATTCATCATTGCCATTGTGATAAAAGCAAGTGTTCGTTCCCTACAAAACCTTGATGTTCATCAATATATTTCAAATTATTACGTTTTCTTTAGAATTAAAAACTCGGAAGTGCTGGGGACAAAAATCGTCACGTGACGATGATGATAGAAGTGGATAAAAATTGTATCATTGAGTGGATGTCAGATGAAGTCATTTTGAGAACATAATTTTTTAAGCATCGTCAAATTTTTGTTGAGAAAACAAATTTTGTTGTAACTGAACTGTTTTTATAATATCTAACGTTCATAAAGATTATTTTTTTGAACAGAGAATTGAGAGACCTTTCGAAGGATATGTCACTTGAACCACTTTCCAAATAGTGAATTCGAACTTTTTAGTTTCCGAGAGTACAAACTTGATTTCAAATGCTCTGAAACTACTCAAAAATTGGTCTTCCTCCAAACGAAAATTTTAGGTGTCTCAACTTTTTTCGATACAATAGATCGAAGAGAGGACTGGCAAATTTTCATTGAAACACACTGTATATGTGCTAGTAAGTCTTTTGAAAATGTTTAAGCATTTTTACTTATATAAAATGTTTTCAGTAGTTTTTTTCTTGAATACTTCATCTACTCTTACTGATCTATTATTCATTTTACAAATGTACATCTTCCACACTAGTACTCTATAAAATAATTTGTTTATTTAATAGAAGTAAATGATGAAATGCGTTGTTTTCCCTACTCGTTCTAGTCATCCGAACGTATTATATTATATAGAAATCAGCCTTAAATAACATGCTCATCGAAGAAGTAATTAATGAAAATAGTTGCAAGAGTTTTTCTGAAATAGCACAAATTAAAAAAAAATAATCTTTTTCAAGCATACCGTCACGTTAAAATAAAGGACAATGCCTTTTTTCTGTAGAGACAAAAAGAAAAATGTGAATTGGTAGCTAATTATTTTATAATTAGTACAGAACAAAACAGGAACTGCAGCTAATATTCATTTCTCTAAGCTGCTTTTGTAGTACAAAGACGTGATATTATTCACTTCTTTCATGTCAACTTTTTCCAAACCTGAAAGGACGGGAGTTATCTGAGCAATAAACTCGTACCATGTTGTTTGCGGAACTAAACGTCATTAGGGGTAGTTGCTTTACGAAAAATCAATTACAATACTAGAGCACATTTGTAACTTGTGTTATGAAAATATTTCAGTTCACAAGAGAGATAAGCAAAATGTTCATAAAACCATTTATACATGATGGATGGAGCAACTTACCAATAACCTTACCACCTTCCTACTAACCGCAAATATTAATATAGGAACAAGCATATATACAGTGAAATCTGAAAATTAGTGAATACACTTAAGTTGATGAAGACTTCTTCCAGTTAGACCGGAAACCAGCAACAACTTGCCTATCCAAATAGAATGCTTTTCATATAATTGAATTTTTAGGTCAAGATAGCATTAGAATAATAGAATTGAAAAAAAATAAAAGAAAGAAATATCTGAAAATAAGCATGACTCATGCAGTTTTCACGATAGAATGAAGTTATTTTTGAATTAATTGCGGTTGAATAACTAGTTTTCCATATCCTACATGTGTTCACATTCATCAGCTTCAAACCTGAAAGTATAGATAAGCGGAGTTCATTTCATTTTGGAGCATTCATTCTGATCGACCACTTTAATGCGGTATATTCAATTATTAAACTTGTTCTAAATCAGATATTCATACTGAAATAATTTCGTGAGACTTGATGACTTGTTTCTTGACTTCAATATTCGCATAGGTCATAGTGAGTTCAATTGATGTCACTATTTCATGCTGAAGAACTAATAAAAATATTATGGCCTTTATTCAGGATATGTAACCGCAAGCGGTATTTACAGTGATGGTAAGGAGGAACACAAAAACTGAGTCGAAGTTTAGTCCTTGGACTATTCTTACACTTAACCCCAGTAAGGTGTTCCTAAAATTTCGAGTAAGCTCGAATTTTTTTTTTTTTTATATTTATATATATATATATATATATATATATATATATATATATATATATATATATATATATATATATATATATATATATATATATATATATATATATATATATATATATATATATATATATATATATATATATATATATATATATATATATATATATATATATAGGGGTTTCACCCCGACGAGTTGCCTATATATCTGTTCATGCAATCAAACTGATTTCATGAAAAATATAAATCCACCACCCGGTAATTAATACCATTGCCAGGCAATGATTATAATCAAAACATATCCCGGAGTAATTATATATTAGGATAACGTTAAATGTTATGAGAATATATCAATCTACCAGAATATATACATACTATAGCATCATCAGACAATGATATCAATGTACCAACGAGTAGTGTCAGAGGCTTTCTCCCGGAAAAATCCAGTGTACGGACCTTAGTCAAGTAACACTGAATGTTACTCATTAATAGTTTCCTTTGTGTGAAGTGGTGAACGATCGAATAGAATACTGCTCTGAATATAAATATGACAAAATTGTCAGTTAATTATATTACATTTATATAAACAAATAAATAAAATATGAAATGAGATTCTGAGCAGTATAAACTAAAGAGAAAACCTATGACTCTACCTCATTATTATTTTCGGAAAGAAACCTACGAAGAATATTACAAGATTTGATGACTGTTATCTTTTGTAACTGTTCAAACAAATTTTCTTCAGACCCAAAATCTCAATACTTTTGTGAAGATTTCTAGGAATAACGCCTGTTGTAGAAATAATAATCGGTAGAATAAATATTTTCTTCATTTTCCACATTTTTTAATCTCGTCGCCAAGCATCATATATTTAGAAATTTTTTCATTGTATTTATTTTGTATATTATGTGTGTCGGGTATAGCAATATCAATTATATATGTTATTTGATTCTGTTTATCCTTAAGAACGATATCTGGTCTATTGTGTTTTACAGCTCTGTTGCACAGAATTGTTTTATCGAAATAAAGTTTATATTTGTCATTTTCACAAATAATCTCAGGTTCATATTTTTGAAATTTTTTCTTTTGGGAATTAGGTCATGTTTAATTCCTAGATTGAAGTGAATAATATCAGCGACGGCATTATGTCTTTCTAAATAATCTGTTGAAGCAAGGACTGAGCAAGATGATAATATATGAAAAACTGTTTCTGAAGAACAGAAACATCTACGGCAAGAATCATCTATATTTTGTTTGATGATATGTTTTCTATAATTCCTTGTGAAAACAACCTGGTCCTGGATCGCAATTGCCAAGCCTTCTGTTTCAGCAAACAATTCTCCAGATACTAACCATTTATTCGATGCAATTTCATCAATATAATCATTTTTCAATTCTTTAGGTGCTTTCCGTGTAATTCCTTCTGCATCCAACTTTCCTTTTAGAATTATCATCAAATATATCAAAATCTACCTTTTGCATTGTCAAGTTCAGAGGTGTAAGATTATAATCTGAAGCAACAACAATATCATGTAATTTAGACGTTCTCTGTTTATCATGAAAATGGGAACGTAGATGAAAAATCTGTTTACTATGAAGATTATTCAAATCAATTAATCCACGACCTCCAAGATGTCTAGGTAGTGTAATTCTTTGCACAGCTGACTTTGGGTGGTGCTTATGATATTTACAGAGCATTTTCTTCGTTTGACATTGTAATTCATTTAGATCAGTCTTAGACCATTTAATAATTCCAAAAGAAGATGTAAGAATAGGAACAGCATAGGAGTTGATAGCTCTGAAAAGGTTTTACTAGTTAAATAACTCTTGATGATAATTCTTAGTCTTTTGTAATATGAACTTCTAATAATTTCTTTAGTGCTGCTATGGTTATATATATATATATATATATATATATATATATATATATATATATATATATATATATACATACATATATGTTTTCTATCCAAATAGAGAGGAGAATAGTCTCCGCTTATACTGATGAAAGCTGAAACAAGTCACATCGACTGGCATACTATTAAAAACCTTCACAGCAATATATGTAAAACTCCTTTGAAATTTAGCAGTCGAATGAGATGCAATAGAGTGTTTCTATTCCTTATGTCTCTAGAGTGTGCCCTGGAACTAGGAACAAGACTCAGCATTAGCACATCTAAAGATATACTTTCGACCTGATAACTAGTTTTGATATAAAGCAATAAATCGCCACCCCTCTCGTTATATCTACCGGTACGAAACACTCTGTACCGGTTAAATTTAATTCCTTCTGTGGGAATCCTGGGTTTAGCCAAGACTCCGTCACCCCGTCGACATCAAGGGAGTAAACATATTGCGAGAAAAAGGCAAAGCTAGGATTTATTGAGCGAACATTTAAATGGCCAATTTTCATGATGAACTGATAAATGACAATCCGAAGAGGAAAAAGTAAATAAAAATTGCAAAATACAAAATATACATTAGTCCGCAACACTGGAAAATTGAGTACACTTTTAATCTACAGTTCTTATCATTAGATATAAATGAAAAATTTCATAGGATATACCAAAAAACAAAAAATAACTAATCCGTTGAACACATCAATCCTATTTTTTGACGTATTTTTTATCATTCACTACTCTGACTGACGATCTAATTCCACTAGTTGAGGACTGCAGTCTTGTCCTTCGCTGTCTATTTGAATACACAGTATTTGAATTGCTTTGAGATCCTTCTGAGTATTAGAGGTTTCAGTTTTTTCGACGTGTTCGTAATCAGAGCGCAGTTGTTTATTGCTGAATACTATTTCAACCGCTGAACTCGTATCAGCCACTGCACCCTCCTCTACTTCCTTCTCCTCAACCTCGTTCAGCTGCTTAAGATCCTCTACTTTGAATTGTTCACCGTATACATACAAATTCCAATTATTTATATAAGCTGTGTGATTCTTTCTCCTCGCTTTTTTGAGGTTATTCTTCAGCACATTTGCCCTTTCTGTGTCTTCCTCATACAAATCGCTATTAATGTATACGTTTGAGCCTTTTAATTTGAACTTTTGCTCAGTACCAGTGACTTAGTTGAGTATGAAATAAATTCAACCTTGATTGAAGACAAACTCTATATGTTGAGTGTTCACACTTCAAAAAGCCAATATCCTCGTTTACTTTTGTGTTGGATACCAAAAAGAAGAAACTTATCCCTCTATTGCAGTATGCCTTTTCCGATAGTATATATTATGGGATAATTGAATGCTATAAATAATTCTTAATATATTATAATATAAGATAGTCTACATAACTACATACTACTACAATACAGATTCATTATTTCATTTTAACTCAATTTTTCAATTCACTTATTCGAAGAGGAAAGGGGTTGAATGAATAATCGAAGTATACAATGATCAATATTGAAAATTTTCAGATCCTTATGACTCCAATTGAATTGATAGTCTTCGCGAATTGAATGAAAGAAACACTACAGTGTCTCTCAGTTTTTATTGAAACACGGACTGCTCTGAGCGGAATTCTCATTTCAAACTCAGATTCAGTTTGTACAAAAAATTAGAGACGCCAATTTAATTCAAAAATGAACTTCCGAAAACAAGAAAAAAGCAATCAAAGGGGGAGCATAAGTTGAAACTTCCCTGGGCTATCAAATTTCTCTCAAGAAGAGTCGGCTTGAGAATTAATTTCGTCTTCTTCAGGAAATATATAATGAGAGAATAAGTTATCTTAATTTCGAAACCAATTTTGACACGAAGAAATATAACTTCGATCAACTTTTAACTCAACGCGGATTAATATTAATTGAGTATTTTCAGTAATAAAGGTCTTTCTGATTCCGTTTCGAGTTAAATATTTAGATTACGAGAATAAATTCAAGATGGAAAATTGCATATTGAAGGTGTAATCTGGGGATACAAGTCCATTCATAAAATAAACGAAGGGTGATTATTCTAGTCACGTTCATCCGAATTCGATATAGAAATTTGATTTAATGCAATTTATAATATCTTCAGGGATTTATAATGTTATCTCTAATAACTTGACTAAATCGTGTAGCAGACCCTAATTAACTTTTTAATATTATATTCAGAGCTCATGCTGAAGAGATCTAAGCTGATCTAAGCCTCAAAATTCATCCATCCTCGATATATATATATATATATATATATATATATATATATATATATATATATATATATATATATATATATATATATATATATATATATATATATATATATATGTATACCAATAAACATCACGAAGGACAATATCTCGCTTGATGAAGTAAACTTAATCTCAAAAATTTGCAACGAGTAATCTTGAACTAACACAATGTAATTCTTCAATATAAAAATGATAAAGTCAAAGTGATTAAGAGAGAAAATTGTATCATTGGAACCAACCAAATATGTTTAGATGGCTCATGTTAACTTGGATGATCCTATGAATATATTACTCTAAACGGCAGTCGTGCATGATCTGAAGCAGTATCACAGCCTGTATTAAATTGGGGAACTCTCCATCCTAACCAACGCTTATTAATAATGTAGGATAAAGGAGAACTAGACATTCACAAGCATATATCCCAGTGGGTTTTCCTTCATCTGATCTACTTTCTCACAATTGATAAGTAAATCCCCATCAAGGTTTCTTTAACTCGTACATTTCTGGAGTGGAAACACGAATGTGTCCAGAGACCCCGGTTTCGTTCTTATTTCACATTGAATATTGGTGACTTGTTCAAATTTGATACAAATGAAAAGCTAATAAAATGCTCCAGTGTCGAACGAGTTGACTGGGGAAATGTTCAAACTGTATTATTTTCTCATTTTCCGGAGTTGAACTTTGAGAGAGATCGTGAAAGGCTTAGCGTATTTCGAATGATTATCAATTCAACATACTGTACTTTCTTCCGATTGCATTCTTGACTCACATCAAAATTCGATATGAAACAATATAGACACATTGAAAAATTTTTTTTCCTTCAGCTGGTTTTCCGATTCACCCTTCATAATCAGCGTCAACCTGTGTCACACATCAATGGAACAGCTCGGTTGGATGTCATGGATATGAGCAATAGACTACAGTTTCGGTCTCATTTAACCCCGTCAGGATTGCATGCCCATTCACAGAATCAGGCCATTCTGTCACTCATCTCAATCGGTTGGAGCGTAACAAAACATCTAAATCTTATTGCGCCCTTCAACTAACTCAATAAAATATACTAACGCTCCTTATTCACACCTGGATGTCAACCAGGCATACAGTACAATCTCATCAATGACAACTTGCAAACTTATCGCCATATGTGTAGACACATTAAAGAATTTTTATTCAAGGAAGAATATTCAACCTTCCGTAGAATTTTAAATCCCTTCCTTCAGGGAAAGATATATCGGCTGCTCTTAACCTTAGCTATTTCCAAGACGAATGAATAGATAGTTCAAAATTGTCTGATAAATGCTCTGGTTATCGAGGTGACCTGTTTGAAAGAGGTGGTTTTGAGCAAGCGGCATTCAAAGCTTTCACTAGGTTTTTCTAAATTTTTACCAAAAAATCATCTTCTAAAATATTAATTTCCTTGTATCAACAACTGGGCCATGATGTTGGTTCGTCCTCTAGTTTGGAATCCTTCAAATATTTTATTTCATGTTTTTTTTTTCATTTAGGTATACTAGATACCATTGAAATGATGTAATTCACATATTATCTTATCAAATCAAAGACTTATTTCATCGGCTACCACCTTCAAATATAATTTTCGTCGGACTGTGGATTAACGCTTATTTCTTTTATGAGTGACAGTTTTATTTGGGAAAGAAATGCTATAACCATCTATCGTTTTGATTCCACATATATTAGTCGAAAAATATTAATACCAGACAATTTACGAACGTAGTATTGAAATAATCTACTATTCAGTTTGTAGAACGATGTGTTCATTTAATTGACCAATTATCTATCTAACAATAGTAGAAAAATTACTGTTCTCTAATACTAATTCATGTACATAGAATTGATTCTGGTAATTATGTTCAATCCGAATTTCTTTGATGCATGCGCTCTGCAATACAACCCCTCCACATATCAGTAGACAATCAGCATTGAAAAGAAGTTGGAAGAATTATCGCTCTTTTCGGTACTTTCTCCAATTAAACAAGAACTTCGCAGTCCACCTGTTCAGATATTCAAATCTCAGAAACCGATTTTGTCGCTTAGTTTTATGCGCGGTCATTTCGATCCGTCAACCTTTTGGAATATTGAATGGAATCAAGCTGTTGTTTTTAAAGTGTTTTCCTCACAAAATCGTACTCAGGCGGTTCCTGGATTTGATCTCTGAAGAAAAATTTGATGTACCTTAGATTGTTTTAAAATAGTTGAAGGGCGTTGTAATACTGCGCTTCTCAAGTCGAATTCTCTAGATAGAGTAAATTTCGAGTAATATGAGGCTGAGGAAACTACGTCATTTAGTCTCGGACTATCTTCGATATCTCGATAGACAGATGATTTTCAAATTATACATATGATACCAGATTTGTTACTTGTCGGAATTGAAATATCGAAATTTAATTTTTCTTTCTTTTCTTTTCAATATCAAGATGATATATTGATGTTCTTCAATATCAAGATAACCTAGATTGGAATAGTAGAGAAAAGTAAAAGACTCGTTCCCTAAGAACTTAAACAACAAAAAAAAATCATCTGGGTATGTTCATGAAAAACAAAAAGCTGCTTAAATAATTTTATCCATGCATGATTTGACAGAAATAATTATTGATAGTGGAAAGCCTGAAATTATTGTTCCCCATAATCGTACAAAAAGGGGACTTGATCAATTTCACCCAAAAGTGCTACATATTGCACAAGCAGAGCATCGAAGTGGGCAATGTCTATTTCTTAAGCCATACTGGATATAGGTATTTCAAGATTGACGGTCTCGAAACAGTTGTATTCTCAATTAGTAGATAACCATTTGAGAGAAAACTAATTAATGGCATCTTTAAAGCATTAGGTACAATAAAGGAACCATTTTGATGAATCGGTTTCAGTAGTAGAAGAAAATTAAAGAGAGAACTGAAATTGCTGTAGAATATGTTCAAGAAATTCTGAGAAAAAATTATGTACATACGTTAGCAATTTATGCGGTGTTGCAATTTGCCTTGCATGCCAAATAAAGACTTGCGAGTGAAGGGCATTTCAACAGTTGTAGTATTTACGAAAGAATTTCTTTATGTAAATGTTTTTTTCATGTTGAAAATAATGTCATCAATTGAATCAGCTAACGAATATAGTTCTGAATTCCTAATGAATTTATTTCAAAATTCGCTGGAGTAGAATCTATAAAGAATAATATTTGGTTATTCAACTTCTTTGACATCTGCGTATTTTGTTATCACCTATTACTGCAAATTTTCATAAAGCAAAGGCGAAGTTGCTCACGAATAATTTAACTTAATACTTATTCATTGTAACAAAAATAAAAGTTATAAGAAATTGGAGTTCCCTATTCAAATTCAAGCTCAGAAAAATGAGAACATACGAGGGAACTATACGCAAAATTGTTTCGAAAGATATATGAGAAGAAGCCTGAGATGAAATTGGTTAGTCCCATTACTGACCCATCATTAACAATTAGTTTTTGAGTGTGATGTCAATAAAGAGTGGAGTCAGAATTATTGTGTTTACGTATCGTTCTTCATTGTAACTAGATCATAAAGGAGAACAGCATAAACTCAAGGTTGGTGCTAAATCGATCTTAAAGTTTGTATCCAAATAGGAAAGAATCTCATACCATATATATTGCTGAACTATTCTCAGATAAATCAAGGTACACTTTAAACTGCTAGTGATATCATAGATACTCATTAAAAACCACGTCATTCGGTTTTCCACAAGGCTTAAGAGCAGTACGCAGGAAATAAGGCGACCAAATAGAAGTTCGGAGTTTTCAATCTCAAAGTTGGGGGACGATTGGAAAAATCTCCAGAAGAGAAAAATACTTATTACAACTCTTTCTCAAAACTGGTAGTCTTCTGATATGTGGAGAAATTATATTCTAATAGACATAAAGCAACCCACAATTTATGCGGATAATCATTGAAATTAGTTTGACTGCTAAATATTTGTTCTCGAATTTTTCGTGATCTTCTGGTTTTGTATTCGCTAATTAAACATGGGACTTATTATTCTTTCTTCAAAGCCTATAGTGTTTCTACTTCTAAACTTAAACATTACCGGAAAGCTCGAACCTGGTAATTTTGGTCGTCCCGATCGGAAAGAGTGGATATTGACTTTTTGAGCTAGTTACTTATATATGAGACGATAAACGTGTTTGTGTTTTCAAATCGGCAACATCCCATGCGGTGAAGATGTTAATTTTGTAATAAACATAAGGTATGGCCTGCCGAAAATAAGCATCGTGATTAGGAAAGTGTTACAAGCTATGTAATGTTTGATAACCTTATTATTCCTTTCTATCATCTTGCTTGAATACGTAGGGTATCCTTCTTTCAATTATTTACAGTTGGTCGGAAAAGGTTATCAATTATTCACATCAGTTTGCCCTCAGTTGTTTCTCCCTAATGTCTTGACTTATATAAAAGTTCACGTATGGTTTACCTGTTTCTGCTTTCTTCCGATTATGTTTGGACTCACATTTAAAATATGATTAAAATTATCGCTTAATCCATATAGTCCTCCAATGTTTTGTTACCCACTTCTCTATTTACTCATATAAATGAATAAATACTTTTGGATAATATGCAACAGTTAGATATATCGGTTTAATTATAGTGGACTTTTCAATTAGAATATGGCATGCGTTACGCAACGTATAAAATATATTATGACATCTGGAAAGTAGAATTTGTATAAAAGCCATATGAAAACATAGGATCTAGGAACATGTTCGCCATGCAAAACGCTCAACTCAGAAATGTGTTTCTAGTTCATGTATTGTCATACAAATTTCAGAGTTCAAGTATGTAGCGTATGGAAGAAGTGGGGCATGTATCAGTTAGACAGGAAACAGTTATGGGCTATTCGAGAGGGATTAACTTTCGTGCCCAAAGATCAGCAACGGGTGTAGAATTAAATAGCATGCACCGCACGCGCATCCTCAATTCGTCAAAGAACACCAGCGTTGGGACAATGAAGAATGACGAAACGTTCTGTTCTCTGATGAATTCAGGTTGTGCCTTAAATCTCTAGATGGGCTTCTCAGAATTTATCGGCCAACTGGTGAGCGTTTGAATCAATGCAATTTTGCTACAAGAACCGTTCGTGGAGGCGGGTCCGTAATTATTTGGGGGTGGTATAAGTATGAAGGGAAGAATAATTAATTACAGTTAATAGGGAATCCATGACGAATGGCAAATGCGATAAGTTTCATGTAGTCGAAATGACACATTCACTCAGTATATGGGTGAAAACTTCATACTAATGCATGATGATACCTCACCTCATACCGCAAGAGTATTGAGCGATTACCTTGTTTGGCCGGCAGGCAGTTTTTATCTCAATCCAATTGAGCATATGTTGGACACGATGGGTTGACTTTTAAAGAAGCGTATTTCAGATCCGTAGAATATGAATGAAGTAGGTCAGGCTCCGGAAGAAGTACAGATCAAAGGTACATCTGTAATCTTATCGAACGTATGCAAAGATGCATTGAAGCTGTGATGAGAGCTGGAGGGGGTAACTTTTTACGGATTTGGGGTTGAATTTTATTAACTATTTGTCTATTTTCTTCAATTGCTTACAACTTCATTCTTTCCGTGGATGAAAACATTTGCTATAGCTACTGACATTACTAATGCAAAAACTGTATCTCATGCAAAATCTCAGCTAGCGACGTGAATCAAAGATTGGTTCATTGAAAATGAATGTAGATTTGTAATGTACTGTATCTTTAAAACAAAATTCAGCTCAGAAATTCTACCATGTGATTCAAAAATCCTGAAAGAAAACGCAGTTTTGGGTTATCCAACGTCAATTTTTATTCTGTGTAAAATAAACTGATATATTTCCAAAACGATATCAAACTCTAAATCAGAGAGTCATCAAGTTTCAGAGCACATGACAATTTAAACTCTATCGAAGTTTTTGTTCTGATGGTGAGTGAATGTACTTGGATGAGAGTCTGGGTGGTTTCCTCATTCGATATATTGGAGAAGATTGTGCACTTCACCGAAGAACAGTGAAAATATTTGTTTGAACGATGTTATGGTCATCTTATATTCATTATCCTTAAAACAATAATAACAGTAATCAATGTTGGCTTGAGAACTTTGTGAAATTGTGGTTTATGTTGATTTCATGGTTTTCTCCATTTTCTGTTTTCAGAACCTCGGAGGCATATTCGATCTTATTGAGAGTACCAGTATGCATAACGCGCAATGGTCACAAAAAAGGACTACCACTTTACAAGAAAAATGTTTACTGAGCTAAAATCTTTTTTGCAGTAACGCGAAATTGACCTCTGATACCTGCCCCAATGTTTCCTTATTTCGTTAAGGGTTGGTTAACAACTTCTTTTCAACTGATACCGAGTCAAGCGAATAAACTGAAGGAAGCGCTTGTCAGATGACTTGTTGAAACATTCATAGGTAGGGGAATGACTTATGAGGCTTATGAGTTTTATGGCAGCCAACACGAAGAGTAAATATTCAGTAAGAATTTCAATGTAACAGTCAATGAGTTTCAAACTTAAATACGTGTTCTAAATTTAAGGAGTAAAGTTTTGAGAATAGTTCTGGCTATTTTCTCACAAAACGTGGATCCAATGTCTTTCAAGGATGATTCATGAATCAAGTCGAAATGATATTTGTCGAACTTGTTAAAAGTTCATGTGGAAAAACTGCAATAGTGTAACTCTGCAATGAAGATTAACCATTCCGCAGCGAAAGGAAACATTGGTATGAATTATTATTATTAGAATTCTTCTCTCAGATTCAGTACAACCAATTCTGCAGATTGAAGGGAAATGGGAGCAAAATATGATAGCAAATATTTACTTGATAACAAACAACGAGAACTTCCTTGTGTTCAAGAAGAGAGGTTGGCGAAATGAAAAACAAATATTCGTCATAAGAAAGCCCCGAAGGTGGAAATCGCGTGGAAATCAACTTTTCAGAACAGTTTTTTCTGGTTGTTGGAAACTCGTAAAACTAGCTGTCTTTCATTCTGAAAGTGTAATTCATTTGCATGAGTTTATTTTGAAAGAAAATCTGAATTTAAAATATTGTTTAAATATGTAGGAAATAATATTTTCGATTAAAAAACTACAAAATTGTAGATTTATCCCGGCTTTCAACTACTCACTTTAGCGATGACCAGATTCAAGATGAATAAAATATCACATACATAATTCATCAAATATATATCGCTTACGCATCAGAAAATGGGCTTACATAAATTATTTTTGTGCACAGTGCAATTATTCACTTAAAAATCATCTATGAGATAAGAACAAAAGTTAATTCCGTTTTTGAAATACCATGCAACCGAAATGAAATGTTTTCATTTTAAACGTAATTGCTAATTTAGAAATCATTAGTAGAATCTCACCAAAATATCTTTGAACTCACTTCGATGGGAAAGCAATAGAAAATCATCTTACTAAATGTTATATGGTATGTTTATCGCAAATTGCTTGATTAATACGCATCTTATCCAAATTATTGAATGTAGCACTAGTGAAGTTGTGTTTGTTGCCATAACTGTTGCAGTAGCCCCTTTTTGATAGTTTCACAGTGGGAAATTATATACTAACAAATTTTCAATGGAATAAAACTATGGTATTTGGATTTTCACTATATTAACAAAACTATGACCGGTTTCACCACAAAGTGGCTTCATCAGATAGATACAAACTAATGAACAGAGTTATTCCTTATATATTATTATTATTGCCTACTTAATATTACAATAGGTACAAGTAAAAATAGTATGTTGGAAAACCCATCGGAATTGCTTACTTTATGAATTGAAAAGATTAAGTAAAGGTGAAGGATTTAGGTTTATTTCACTATTAAGTAACTTACCTGAATTTTTTCCTCTGTTAATCTCTAAAATTTCGCATAGATTGACTTTTTTCTATTATTTTCAATGTGTAAAATTTTGAAATTATCATTAAAGTTACGGTTAAAAGATTAGAATAAAGGGAATCTGATTTATGATACTTAAAGCTACGTTTCTGCTTGGATAATCTAACTTTGAAATTTCTGAAAGTTCTACCAATATAAACTTTCTTACAATCTTACAAGACAGTTTATAAACTTTATCAATTTTAGATTTGCTGTTTTTGATATGTCGACCTGAAGAATTATCAGTTCAGAATTACTTATTGAAATTATAATGCGAGAGGAATGATTTTAATTTTAGACTAGGATTACCAATATAAGTTAAGCTGTTGTATTGTGTGTTAGAACTTTTTATACTTGGAAATACCTGAATTGCTTTGAGAATTTTTTTGCGTGAAATCGCGCTCTTAATCATATTAGGACAGTAACCGCTATTGACTGCTATTTGTTCAATTATATTTCGCTCTTTTATATAATTATTTTGTGACATTGGGATATTAATCAGTCTATGTACCATAATATTCTATGCAGCTAATTTATTTGGATAAGGATGTGTAGATGAGCTGTGAATAGAAATATCGGTATGCGATGGCTTATGAGAAATAGAAAAATCATGTTTGCCATTAATTCAAGTGATAAATCGAGAAAGTTAATGGAGTTTTTGTTTCTATCTATAACGTGAATTTAATCTTATCGTGACTCTAATTGTCTGTATGTGCCAGTGAAACAACAAATGATATCTACGACATATATAAACCAATAAATAGAGTATTTGAATAACGGATGTTCTTGGATAGTTTTTTCAATATTATCCATGAAAATTCCAGCGAGTAGAGGGCTCAGAGGATTACCCATGATTAAACCTTTTTTACTTTTATATAATACTCCATTGAAGTTTAAATAATTTTGTTCTAAAAAAATTTCTAAAAGGTGTAATATTTCTGATTGAATTACCGGATTGATTTCATTAATTTGAGGAGCGTTGTTTTGAGTTTCGCTGTATCACTAGGTGGAACACTAGTGAAGAGATTTACTACATCCCATGACATAAGCTTAGCGTTCGATGGTAGTATCGTGTGCTGAACTTTCTTTATTAGAACTGAAGAGCTTTTTATTGAGAATTTAGGTTCAAAATTAACGTACTGTTGAATGATGTCTATAAGAAAGCGTGAAAGTTTTGCAGCTGGAGCTCGAAAATATGAAACTACTGGTCAAAGTTTGACGAGAGAGTAAAGTTTTAGTGATTGTGGGTTGTCAATGAAAAGTTTATATTTTTAGTTAGTAGGTATTATAGACTTGGTATACTCTAAAGCGTTTTTTATGATGGATTGAAATTTATTAGTTGGATCTTCATCAATTTTTTGATAACTACCTGATTCAATGAAATATGGGGGTTTCAATAAATAATCTGCTTTATTTAAGGCTATGACTGTATAACCTTTGTCTGCTTTGGTGAATATAAAATCTTCAAATGCGGACTTTGAAGTTGTATTTTCGAATTTCTTAGGTTGAAAACTGTTGAGTGGTAACGCTGATAAGTGTTTATGTGTTTGGCTTGCGATGAATAATTTTGGGCTATTTCGGTTTCAATTCCTAGCAGATCGAAATGAAGACAAGCGTTATTTGATCCTAAATAGTTTTATTTCATTGAAAATATGTATATCGATTTTCATCAAGTAACGACCTCCTCAATCAAATTATCAAAAAGTACTAACATTGCTGATTACTGTCCTAAACTCATCATGTGATGAGTTAAGGAAATAATATTATTTAAGATGTTTTATTGAGCATTGCAGTATAAGATGTAGTAGTAGTAAGTAGAAACTTCTTTCCTCAAATATTAAACATAGATGGTTATATTTGTTAATGTAAAATCCAACTGTGACTATGACCCCTCATGAATATAATATGACCTTTATACAAAAATAAGCATAGTATATGTAAGAAATTGTTATTATTCATTCGATAAACCGTTTGGTAGTGAAGTGGCGTGACGGCCGAAATTTGGACGTTGTTTTGACAAGAAAATAATATGCAATCGTTTTGTAACTTTTAGATGTAAAGTTGAATACTTTGTGAGGTACAAAAATTTCCTTTATCTAATTTTACATTAAATTATTAACAATATTTGATGTCAAAGTAGAGTCCTCGAAAGAATGGGCAACTGTTTCGGGGAAGCACACAGCCGTAGTCATCTGAAAAAAAAAATCAAAGAAATTATTATTGTTTAGACCCTATCGTAAAGAACTAACCAATAATATACATAATAAAGAAAAAAAGCTGAAAAAAGGTACTCAAAATTTTTTTTCCATTGACGAATGTTTCAAAGGTATTCAGATATGTGTGTGTAGAATAACTTACTAAATTTTTAGTCAAATCGGTTGAACTGTTTTGAGTCAGTGCTTCCCCAAAATTCCAAGAACATGGTTTCGAGAAAAATGTGTTTGAAGTTTCGAATACAAATAATATCAGCAGTATCGAGAATATTTCTTGTGTACTGTATTAAATTCTTATATTTCGTCAATTTAAAAGGTTTGCTCTGATAAAAATGCATACCTGAGTACCTTTAAACAATAATAGGTGGAAGGGCCTTAAAGGGGTCAGAGCAGCTGCCACTAACGTGTCAACAAACGCTCCTACTCACTAAGGTGTGCTATCTTGTTTTGCCTATAACTTTGAGATTATTCTTAATATCGGTTTGAAAATTTGAGAGCATATTTTTGAAATGTGGTTCGTTTGAAAAATGTAAGAAATCGATTTTTCGAACCCATCACACCGGTCTACTAGCTTAACTAACTTTCATGAGTATTCGAAATTGATGAATATATGATGATGTTCATGAGGAAATATTCCGAGTATATTCTTTCAAATATTCCTGTATGAACTGCTATTCTGCTATTGGTTCTTATCAAAGTTCTTACGATATTTCACTTTATCTATATATTCAATTTCACACAGGTTCAAAAACATTTATTCACCCGTTTACGTCATAGATTAAACATCCATGCAACTCAAATTATGAACAACTCCGCCAAAACATCAATATGTAATTAATGTCAACATTTATAGAATTCTAGTAGAAATTATTTCACCAACATTTCAATATATGTTCAGTTACCCAAAATTAAAATATCAATTCAGTTATCTTCATTTTGAAAACTGAATGGATAAACCTTTAGAGCAATCAACCAATTATGTAGTACGCTTCCGTTACTTTATTGAATGCATAAAATCTATAGTTTATAAAGTTTGTTCTAATTGCTGATTCCTTTTGTATTCATGCAAATTCTATCGTCTGAATACTTGAACTAGACTTTAGAAAACTTAATACGGGTTATAAGATATGTCATCCCAAATGTTAGTTAAAATGGAGGAATATACAAAACACAAAAATGACAATGAACCCTTTACTTTATTTTTGTTGTTAATTAAAATCAAAGTTGTTGAACTATATTCCCACTGTTAGTTTTTCCCTCATTATCTTATTTTTCGGTGAGCTCCCAAATCAGGACCTCATTATTTGTATATTATTTCTATTCATGTAGATTATAAAATTGCTGTTTCAAATTGTCTGTTTTAGTTCACTGAACTATTTCCTACAGTGATCGCATACTTAACTTTTCCAACTTCAACGAAGACAGATTTCCTTAAATTCGACTCACATCAGCATGTTAAATTGGACCGGATATTGGACCGGTCGAATTTGGAGGGCGTCGCCAATCAATAACTATCATTTAATCTTGACGTGTCCTAGAGGAATGATTATATAAGTGAAGCAAGGGATATAGGGGAATTCTGATAGATGAAACTTCAAATCAAGGGGATGAATTCAAATTAATAGCAAATGAGGAATAAACATGATTTCGAATAATTACAAAGGTTAAGTGCATTCAGGTTTTCAAAAGTACATTTGATTGCATCGCAACTTTGAAAAAGATTTTATCGTTTTACTGAATTTACGAAAATGAGCTTCCAATAACAGGTATAACTGCAACCCCTAAAAACTTCTTAGAAATAAAAACATTTCTTCACGATAAAACAAGATCAAATAGTCTTTTAGAGTAAAGATTTGCCCTTTGAAAGGCAGTACTTAATGCTTTACTATTTTCGACACAAATATCCAACTTAAATGTTCATCACTGAAACGAAAATGTAGAAAGTTTGGAAATAACATCTTGTAGAGGGAATGCTGAATGTTCATCAAGCGAGTGCTATGAAATAGTATATACACAAGTTTTAATGAATAAAATTGAAGAAAAACAGATTGTTCTGGTGAGATCTAAATATTCTGACCCAAGTTACAAAATTGATTTCGTAAAAGATAACGAGATACATGATTGAGATTTCATTATAATATCTTTAAATTGAACAGATTCTCATTCACTACGAATGAGAAGCTGCATCGGCTTGAAAGGTTGTACCCCGAAGCTCTTTTGTGAGCAATACTCGAACGCTATGCATTGATGTTAGTTTAGTAAATCTAATCAACCAACCAAAAATAAATTAATATATTCTATACAGGGTGCTTGAACGAAAACTAAACAGAGGCTATATCTACCAAGATATTCATTTCGGATCAAAATGCAAAAAAAGGTCAGTTTTCGTTTCAAGGGGAACATCTTTTGGGGTACAAACTTGCCTGAAATATCGACCCCCTAAGCAGGGGTTGCAATCCTTGAACATTTTGAATAGGGAAGACGGGTCGAGTGATGACTCAAAAGATCTTTGTATCTTTGTATACATCACCTTGAACGAATTTCTTTTTCGAATTGAAAACTCTAAAAGATACAGGTTGAGAAACTGAAAGATAGGGAAGACTATTTCCCTGAGATTATTCAAGTTTCAGTTGAGTAAAATGAAACATATCCATGCTGATCAATGGCAGTCATCATCAAGTACCATCCTCATCTCGAGTTTCAACCCCTAGAGCAGGGATGACCACCCTTGAAAATTTGGAAGAGGATGGATGGGTTGAGTGATAACTCGAAAGAAGGTATCATCTTTGTCTGCATTTCCATGAAAGAATTTTCATTTTTGATTGAAAACTGAAGAAGATACAGAGTGAGCCACTGAAAAGTAGAGAAGACTATAGCCCCAAGACTATTGGAGTATTAGTGCGAAAAACTGGAATAGATTCATTTAGATCAAAGACGACAGCCTTTGATCTGGAATATATCTGTTCCATTATTTATCACTAATACTTGAATAGCTCAGGGCGATAGATAGTCTCCTCTATTCTCAGTAGCTCAATCTGTATCTTCTACAGTTTTCAATCAAAAATCAAAATTGGTTCAAGAGATGCAGACAAAGATAATACGTTTCTTTCGAGGTATCACTCGACCCATCTACCCTCTTCCAAATTTTCAAGGGTGGTCATCCCTGCTCTAAGGGTTGAAATTCGAGATGAGGATGGTACTTGATGATGACTGCTATTGATCAGCATGGATCTGTTCCATTTTACTTAACTGAAACTTGAATAATCTCAGGAAATAGTCTTCTCTATCTTTCAGTTTCTCACCCTGTATCTTTTACAGTTTTCAATTCAAAATGGAAATTCGTTCAAGGTGATGTACACAAAGATCCAAAAAAAATTCAAGGTGAGGATGGTACTTGATGATGACTGCCATTGATCAGCATGGATCTGTTCCATTTTACCTCACTGAAACTTGAATAGTCTCGGGGAAATAGTCTTCCCTATCTTTCAGTTGCTCACCCTGTATCTTTTACAGTTTTCAATCAAAAATGAATGTTCGTTCAAGGCAATGTAGACAAAGATCCCACCTTTCTTTTGAGTCATCATTTGACACATCTTCCAGATTCAAAATGGACAAGGATTGCAACTCCCGCTTAGAGGGTTGATATTTGAGGCAAGTATTATACCCTTGAGATGTCCCCTCGAAACAGAAATTGACCTGTTTTTGTGTTTCGATCAGAAATGAATATCTTGGTAGATATAGCCTCTGTTTAGTTTTCGTTGAAGCACCCTGTATACAAAGTATTCCATCTCAAACGAGACACTCCGTATATTTGTTATCCCGTAGTGATTTGCCGAAACACTTTGAATTATTTTATTTGGGGAACATATTTTAAAGCATATTTAAGATTCTTACGAGCAACCCCTAAAAGTGGTTGCTTCAACCCCTCAAAATTGAATAAGGTGATCGAGCGATACCTCGTTTAAAAGAACTCCGAAAACTCTTTGAAACTGTTCATGAGAAAAGTCATTTCTGAGAATTGTTTTTGCAAAATTTATTTCATCTCAAACGAGCAATCTTAAATATTTTGGCTTTTTTTACGATAAATGGGAAAAGGAAGAACAAATCATTCTTCATTGTGAGGAGATACATTTTTTGAGGATATTTAGCGCCTACGCACATTAACTGGTCAATTTTCCAACCTTGGGATTTGGACGATAAGGGAAATAAATTTAGTTGTAATATCTTTTGAAAACAACAACAATCTTTGGAAGATTTCATTATCTCATTGAAATTGCAATTATTCTCCATTTAATGTTAATAATAATATATGTCACCGATATTAAACCGAAAACCGTCTTAAACTATCAGTACGTAATGGAATTTGTTCACTCACTGACGGAGAAAGAAGGGGCGCACATAATTGTGAAAGATGAACTTACAGTTGTAGCGATATCAAGACATGTCCAACTTATACTAAATCTGCACGACAAATTCATGCAGCTTGCAATGTTATCCAATCTAAGGTGTTTTGGAATTTTTCATAAATTCATAAGTTCTATAGATACAGATTTGAAATAATTTACGAGTTAGGTAATAATAATTTGATTCGAAGGCCAAGCGTATTAATAAAAATCCGCATAACTTTTATAACGTTTGGAGAGGCCTGCCCGAGCGTCTTATTTGAACCCTTTAGATTTTTTCTTATGGAGAGATCTGAGTCCCTAATTTCTCAGTTATTTAATTACTCCAAAAATGCTGAACCATGTTAGAGATGATTTTCAGAATAGATTGTATTATTGTATGGAAGGGAATGAAGGACATTTTATCGGAAATCATTTGATTTCTCTCAAAATGAAAAATTGATTTAGTTTTCTCTTCCTTCAATAATCTTGAGAAAAGCCGAAATATTGGAGGTAACCCACTTGAGATGAAAATTGTTTCTTGAAAAAAATATTTGTTAAAATTACTATCATATACTGTTCTGAAGAAACTTCGAGAAGCTTTAAAATAAGGTATCATTCGAGTTCTTGGTCCCCTTTAAATTGTTATGTATTACAGTGCCCCTCTTCGAGCTGTTCGTTGAGAAGATTGATATAAAATTGGGTGTGGACTGCTTAACAACCCTGCCACAGAGACCCCGTGGTCTATTGTGGCACAGAGTATCCTGAATTTCATTTACCAGCTCCATTCTTCTTTTCAAGGAAAAGCGCTTTGTGGATGAGTGGTTAGTGAGCTCAGTCAGCTTTAGTTTTTTAGATCCTAATTGTTCGAGTCTGATTGTGTCTTAAACTGATAATTTGCACATGACATACTCTATTGATTCTTCACCCTCCTCAAATAGCCTACATGATGTGTCATCAATCAATCCTAAATTATTTAGGCGATCTCTGAGCCGACCTTCCCCCTTGATCTGGCAGTTAGAACTCTGGGGTCTAGTCTGGAGACTTGAAGCTAAGTCTTGGGTCTCGTAGTGTGAAGTCTACTATTGGTGAGTCGAGAGTGTGAGGCTCAATCAGTGCTCCCTATCTTCAGGTCCAGGTACCGATTATTTTCCATCCTTGCAGTCTCCAGCGGAATAACAAGTATATATTCTGACCAAATTTCATTCCTAATAAGTCGTCCTTCTCATTGCCACCGTATCCCGAGTGGCAAGTAACTATATCAGCCAAGGTCTACATTACAGTTTGGATGTATTTTAACTGATCTACCTTATCATCCCCCTGCAAGCAAAATGGTCAATGACAAATATTTCTGGTCGAAAAAGAGTCGCAAATCTGCCAAGACCTATCGACTCTTTGTTGGCAGCACCTGTGAACCAACTGGGGCCCTTGAGTAGACGATACTTGAAGCTGGTCTATTCCTGTGTATTAGGAATGATGATATGGAGTAGCAGCTCCGTATTGTTTTGGTATTTCTTCGTCAACATAATACTCAGCATCTCGTTGTCCTCGATTCCAGACTGTGAAGCGCCGAGGACGAAGCTGTACATACTTTTTCCTCTTTGGAAAAGGTGATGGAATCTCTAGGTAATTAATCTACCAGCTCCTCTAATCACACGGTATGAGTGCAAGACACAGCGTCAGTTCCATGGCCGCAGTAGAAGCAGAGTGAAAAACTACAGTGATCATCATGCAGGTCGTTATTTGCGCTTTAGAGAGCTTGAGTTGGGATTGGAAAGTATATTTGAGGCATTAATCCTCCAATATACTCGAAAAATGTCCTCCAAATAGAATAATTTAACGTGTGTCGGCAAAATTTTCCAATCACTACGGGATAAAAAATATACAGAGTAATTTGTTTGAAACGGAACGCCCTATATAGACCTAAACTTTTGAATGAAGGGAAAGTTATATAAAGATTATTGTTCTCTGAGGTTGATACTGTCACAGATATATGTGCTATGAATACTACCGGAGTCTATATCCCATCAATACTAGTTTATCTACAATAGACATCAATCTTCTTTAGAGAAGAGGTGCTTAAGACGTGGGTGGATCAATGATCAGCTGAAATGTTTTGCGGATTCCACCAAGCCTTCAGAAAAGTAACGCATATTGCTTGTTCTCGCAATAGTTCCACTGATCTATTTTAGGAATTGAGAATTTTGCACACTGCGATGTTTCCATTACCACCACATGGCTCACAGAATACATCCCATGAATGTATGTTTCATTGAGAGCTGCTTACAAATCAGAATTCATCCTTTCATTAAAAAATCAACTGGGCAGAAGAATGACCCTAAAAGAAGTTGCTGTCGAAGACTAAAAAAGGCATAACGGCCCCACGAAAATATCCTCTGAGCTCAGATTACACACGAAGATTTTATGGGAGCCGATATTTAAATCAAAAACGAAAAGTCAACAGATATTAAACTCCATCGAAGTGTCGGTTCTGGCAGAAGAAATACGAGAGACAGGTTAACCATTGAACCCAACGACTGTTACTACCGCTAATTAATTCAAGTGACAAAAAAATGTACTATGTCGCAAACAGCAGGTAAGAGTTGTGATAGGAATTCTTTTCAAAATAGGTCTGGTCGACAGAACATGTGTTGATTAAATAAATGGTCTAAATTTGATAACGAATTAATGGAAGCATATTCAGATAAAGGTTCTAATATATCAATTGGTATTTCAAATATACATTTCTAAAGATAAATATTCTCAAATCGGATGTGTCATGTAACAATAGGTCATTCAAACTCTCTTGTTTTGAATGCAATAACCTGTAGATAATTTGGATTTCGAATTCTTCAGGAAATTTTGGACATAGCTCATGTTCAATGCCTTCTATCCATCTTCAACAATTTTGTAAATTTTGGTTCATTGTTTTCAGATTTATTGCAGAAATTAATCAGTTGAGTCTACTTTTACACTAATTGTCAGTGAGAATATCATATAGAGTTTGAAGAAAACCCCAAGTTGAAAACCCCAATTTTAATTGATCTTTATTTAACGCATTTATGGGATTATATTTAAATAGAAATAAAAATATTTTTCACCTCCTGCGCTTGACGATGAGAGAAAACCTCTGTTTCCAAGTGGAAACACTGGACATGAGGGATCAAAGCACGCTAAAGAACTGAAAAATTCTTTTGAGTTTCGCTACAGTTTTTTCTTCTTATTAGGATTATTCAATAGGACACTGACATTATAATAAGATACATCTTTTATTACAAAACACAATATATTGGAAAATTCGAAATTTCAAAAAAAAAATCAAGAAAGAACAGTTACTTAAACATGTCAAAAATAAGGAAAATAAATTTTTCAAAATCAATGTGTGTTATGTTCCAAAACAATTTTCATGTAAAGTAATTACACATTATTCGCAATATTTTTTGCTTGAATCATATCGTATAAAATTTAATATCTTTGCCATAGGGTCTAACTTTGCGCTTTCTTCTCCTATAACCTGATATGTTAAATCTTTCAAAATGATTTCCTCTTGTCATATGTGCGATGCATTTTGTAAAGAAACATCCACACTGATCTAAATAGAATTTTATGCAGTTATAATAATATTTTCATCCATTCTGTCAACTCCTCATAAATTTTTTGAAACAGGAAACTTGAAAGGGAATGATATTTAGCAAACGTATGAAAATTTCAGGAATGAAGCTCATTCGTGAAATTTCATAGGAACAAATGTATTCAAAAGGTCATGTAAGTAAGTGAAACTTTAAAATCAAGCATTGATAAACAGAATGAGGCCCATGTAATCAAACTTAATCTAATCAATTCGATATGTAAAATGAGATGGCTGAAAGCAGATCAAATGAATTTAAGTAATGTGTAGAATACTTACCCAGCATTATTCGAAGTATTTCAGAAATTTGAAAATTTCTATAACTATCCTGGGAACTGAAAATTTCTCGTTTTCATTCGATAAAAACTTAATAGAAGAAAAATTAATGTCAAGGAAAGGCTGGATGTTGAGAATATGCGGTGACAACGACTCTGTGGAAAGTCACGTACGGGAAACTGCATCCTATCGGTGTCGAATTCATCTCGAAAACGTTGCGTTATATATCATTGAAGCGTTACAATTTCAGCATGCATTTCATTCGAATGTTAATCCAATCGACCATACGAAAGATCGAATACAGAATTTCACTATGAAAGGTCTCGCTAATAGAAATTTTCAGATAAATGAAAATGCAAGTCCAAGGTACTTCATTAAAAAGCAAAACAAACTAATTTGTGTATAAAATCTAACTTTGTAGGATTCCTAACAAGTTCGAAATTGGTTACATGCTCGACATATTCCTTTCAAAAATATATTTGCTTCGTATGGAAAACGAGCATCTTGTTACATCAAATTACCGTTAAGTCAACCGTTTTCTGGATTGAGGATTTCCTGTTATCAAGACCCGACTGCATACTATTTTTATAAGGACCTCAAATTCTGGATTTTTGTTCCTGTTTTTTAGAAGAAACACCTGAAGATGATTTTCGTAAATTTCATTTTTTTTACGCTCTTCCTAGATGTTAAATATTCTAGTTCATTAACAAGGTCAAATAGTTAAGATACAAGGTATCTCATTGAAATTTAACTAAATTGGCATTCCCTTACAGTCATTATCATATTACTGAAAGGAATGTTTCAACCCATCTTGTCTGAAACTTTAGATGCGGAGCACGTGAAGCACGACTTGTCTTTTGAACTTTCACGGAACTTGTTCCCAAGTTTTCGATACCGCATGCCGCAAGACATCTCAAAACAAAAGATTCATTGTGACCCCGGCAGCGATTTATTAAATTCTTTAAACAATAACCCGTGGTTATAGAATGTATACTGCATGTAGAATTCTCAATAGGAAAGAACTTCCAGATGAAATTCGTGTTTGGGGAGGAAATTTAATTTCTACTATATCTGACTCAAATCATTGTATCGTAAAGTTAGAAACTTTACTATCAATTAAGCATCCTTTCATCCATCTATGACATCCTTAGGTAATATTCATATTCATGTTAATATGTGTGCAACAAAGGCAACTGAGAAAGTTAAATAAAAATTAAATAAAGAAGGAAAATTCGAATAAAACAAATTTATTTTGTATACCTATAAAATTAATGCTATTCAAGCTCTCTGATGAGTATTTCAAACAGTTTTCAACCTGCTTCTGTTAATTTTACCTATCTATCTAAGAAAATCTCCGAACGTTGTTTCAACCAACTACAAGGGGTTGGCTGATCTTTACATGATATCGGGATCACTCCCCAAGGTATCACATGTCTTGATTCAGGAATCTCCTCACCATTCTCGTAGTTCTAAATATACCCTTCGTCTGTACCGCTGACAAGTCTAGTCTGACCTTTGCTGTCTTTCCTAAGAGGTGTGTCTCAACGAGGCCATTCACAGTAATAACCAATGGAATGACAACAGCGGTCTTCAGATTGTTCAGTTGCTTCATTACTAAGATTAGATCCTGGTTTTTGTCGATTTTTCAGAATAGTCTTTAGCTACATTGTCATCGGCTGGCATTGTGACATCGAGTACAGATGCTTTTTCTTGAAAATTAAGACAATTTCCGATCTATTGTGTGGTATTACCCGATCAGTGTTGATTATAGTGTCCCAGTAGAGTTTATATTCACCATTTTCCGGAGTACTACTAGGTCGATATTGGTGACATTTCAGTATCCAAACCAAAAGACCCAGCCGTATAGCGAGCGCTTGATAGTAGATTTTCGCCATCTCATTTTGCCTCTCCAAATATGGGCGAGAATTGGGCAAAATGATGTAACATGCTGAATGGACTCCAGTCGACGCCCACATTTTTGGCATTAATCGGAAGATATTTTCAGTTTGGCAATATATCTCTAATATGCTCTTGTGGGTAACACCGGGTCTTTTATGGCTATAAGTCTAACTTCTCTTTCTGTAAACAGATATCCTGAAGTCAAGTAGGTCAGTGACGGGTTGGACATCTAACATTCATCTCGTTCTTAGATAGTTGGAGTGGAGTGAAGTAATCAGTTTCGCAAATGGATTTGTAAAATGGCGTGTTATGCTTGACGAAAAAAATCCATTTGCTTCATGTGTTTTCATGATGTTTGCCATTCCTCTCTCTCCTCGTTGTCTCGGGAGATAGCGACGATTAACAGAAGCGTGGTGGTGTTGTCCATGCTTAGTCATCATCGTACTGAGCTTCGTGCCTATACTGCGCAATTCAGTTACCGACCAATTGACCACACCGAATGAATATGTCAAGCTAGGCATCCTTCAGATGTTAAGGGCGGTGCACTTGGTCAGCCCAGGTCTCAATACCATCAACTCTTCGATAGAGTTTGTCTTTGAACATCTCCTCTGCCTTACTCATCCTAATCTCAAGAGCTTACTGAACATCTAAGTACTTGTACGTAGCATCTCGTATTAAGAGGATTATGGAAGTATGATTGAGGGAATGTGACCTTCGCTGTTATCTACAACATTTCCCCTCTTGACATTGATAGTCGCTCATTTGTCCAGGTCTATCTCCATCCGAATAACCACACTGAACGATAGGACGGTTCCAAAGTGTTATTTCGAAGATATATCCATTGTTGCTGCTGTTGAGTAGGTTGCTGATAGGTCTCAGGGGTAAAGAGAACCAGAGTGGGCTCAATGTATCCCTCTCAAGTGATGATTCGAAAGCTTTTCGTGTATATCCAACTCATTGACATCTTCTACAGTTTTTCGTTTTCTTTTTTGTGACCACTATGTTAATGGCCAGCAGCTTCTCTTACCTCCTTGCACCTTTGAGACATCCGTTCTGCTCCTGGGCCAGTATATTGTTGTTTTGTATGTTCTCATTTATGTAGACAGATAAAACGTATGTTAGTAATTTACACAGCGTCGGCAAGCACGCAATAGCTCTGTATTTCGGTGGGGCCGAGCATCTGGAGGGTTCCGAGAGGAGCTAGCCTGCAGCCCACTACCACCCTGTTCATTTCGCCTCGTTATTGGACTAGCTAATATATAGCCGTGGACCAGGCTGCCCACTTTGGTGGACAGAGTGGCTCGGACATACGCGGGACGTTACTGAGGACCATGTGACCCTCCTATATATATATATATATATATATATATATATATATATATATATATATATATATATATATATATATATATATATATATATATATATATATATATATATATATATATATATATATATATATATATATATATATATATATATATATATATATATATATATATATATATATATATGACTCTACGCCTATCTTTTATTCGAGTCTATAATTCTACAGTGTTTGGAAAACACATTCCATCTGTAGAAAACCGGACAGTTTTCCACTGCCGATTTTTCTTCGACAGTCTGTCAGCAATACTAGATTCGATTTTTTTCAATTTGGGTTTTTGAAAATCATGAGGTCTAACACTTATTACAATACCTTGTTATAGTATTGAACAACGCCTACATTTAGTTGTGTTTTATTATGAATCATTTTTGGTGAATTATAAAATTTTTCTAATGAAATTCAAGATAAAGGACCCGGACTGAATAGTTTCAATAAGATGAGGCAATGAAGAGGTATGCCATCAATGAAGCAATGGGTTTATTGTATACCAAATTTCATGAGAGTAATATTTCGAGAAATGATTGACCGTCATAATTCCAAGATCCAAGACTTTTAGATTTCTTTTTGAGAGATTATTTGAAGGAAGGAGCTTATGAAAACTATCTGCTCCTAGAAATGAGATATAATACTCGCCGATTATTCGTACGACTCATATACGAATATGTCATCGAGATTGGCCATATAGAAATCATCATGAAGTTTTTTTAGTTTAAGTGTTTTCAAATTTCTTCTTCATCATTTTCCCCAATGATTTGAATTTAGTTGCTCAATTGGTGAAATACTTTTTCCCAGAGATAATTTCAAGTTTTTGAGTTTTCAAACGAAAGAAAAGAGGCAAGTGTCTAGGAAACCTCGAAACTCAGTGTAGCTACTTTCAGGAATTGTCTTCACATACGATTTCGCCTTGGTTTTTAAGAGTTCACTTGAATAAAAAGAATGTCTTCAAACGAGTGATTATTACTATGAGATGGTTGATTCAACAAGGAGCCCTCTTGTTTATTTTGCGGATTGCTTTGTGTTTTTATATATTCTCGGAAGAATAGTAAAATACGTTGAAGTGTTTGCAGAAACGTTATGACCTCTGATGATAAAAACACTTTCGCGGATTCGGTGTTTGGTATGTTATATATACAAAACACTTGAAATGAATTCAGACAATATATTTGACGAATTCTCTCAATACACGTCCATTTCTATTTTTAGTCGTTTATAATTTGCATCTGATCCAAATTCTCTTCGATAATGAAGGATGTAAGAACAACTCCTAATTTTTTTTTCTTCAAATGGCATTTTATATCATGTAACAACTCGTTAGAAAGGTTTATTCAAAATAATGTTATTAACTATGCAGTTTTGATAATATTACAAACATACACGTTATAAATTCCAAGAAACGTGATTTTTAGATAGACTAGTACAGGTACTAGTCAAAAATGAATATCATATTGTCTATGGCAAAAACATGAATTGGAAGAATTTTTTTTGTTTTAACAATACGTCAGCCTTTTTGTCCCATGCGGATAATTTGATAGCGTTGAATAGTTTATTTTGATAGCATCACCCAATCAATTTTAGGGAACTACCTATTTTTTGCAGTAAATTGTTGAATTTCTTTTTTAAATAAGCATATTATCAAATTGTTCAAGATTGAAATTTTGTTGTTGATAAGTCGTGGCGACGGAAACAAAACTCAATCTGCGGTTCATATAATAACAAAATTCAGGAATAATACCGAGAATTAAGACATGTAAGGCATGGACCTGGAAGAATTTAACTGAATATTCTGCAGACCATTTTCGAAAATCCAACATCTTCTAACCGTCAAACTGTTAGCAATAATAATATTAATGACAAAAAAGTATTGATAATTATTCATGAATCAATGATGCATCCTTATAAAATGCCATTTGTACAGGAGTGTTTTGAGGATGATGAAGATCGGCAGGTAGAATTTTGCGAATACATGATCAATTTCATTAATCGAACATTTTTAGGCTATTGAACTATTTTTTCAAGTTTATCAGAAGGAAGAGTATTTCAAAGTAGACCTGATTCTATTGATATTCCTTAGGAGGGTAAAATACAAGGCAGAAAATTCGGCAGATCTGACCATAAATATAACGAAATATTAGATGACTTAGATTATCGATTTAATATTATAATTGTAATGTTATTGTCAAAAATATAGATCCTGTTTTTTATCCTTTGTACCTTGTGAAAGTTGGATGGAAAATATTCATTTTGTGGGCATTCTTTATTTTATTTTGTGATGATATTGCAGTTTACGCTTAGATTGATTCAATAAAAATGTCTTTGAAGATCTTTATAGGTCCACTAGAAGAATAGTAGCTAAAAACATATGCTTTTTTCGAACGATTTTAAATCCCCAATTTTACTTACACAAGTAATCCAAATTTAACAATTGATTAAAATACACTAGGCTCAAGTTTCACAAATTATAATGAAAGAATTAATAATTGATATTGTGTCCGGCTTCGTCCAAGTTTTAAAAACGAACGAGAAATTAAAATAATTCATTGCTATTTATACCTAAGAAACAGATCAGACGGAAATCAGGCAGGTCGTTAGTTTTCGGAAGAATATGCTTGTGAGCTGATGAAATTTCTACGAATTCTAAAAAGTCCAATCTCTTGGTTTTTTTGCCTGTGTGTGAAATTTGGACTTTTGTGGAATCCAAGAAATGATTTACGTTAATGCAGTGTACGGAAAAACCAATTCTCAATTGATTATAAACAACTTATCTTTTTGTGCTCGTCTACTCTAGTATTGGAGCGACTAGTTTGGCCTTTATTGAAAGCAGAACAATAGTTACACTGTATTTTACATACACGGCGGTTTTTATCTGTAGTCATTCGATATTTGATATTGACCAAGAATGATTCCTGATTTGTCTTATTCGCAATATTTAGTATATTTCATTCTTTTTCAATATAAGCCTTATTCAGAACAAATTTGAGGGACGCAATTAATCTGTAATATTTTATTCTTTTATGAACCTGTACAGTGGGTTAAATTGTGGTAACTAAAAATTCGTGTTAATTACTCAAAAATACAGTATCAACCCCTCAAATTAAATTACTAATCGATGCTTTTAGTATCAGTTGGTTTGGAGCATTTTTATTTCGAATTCAATTGTGAAATTTACCAACAACTAAATAGCCTTCCAATGGGTTTCTGTCTCTCCTTTTTTGTAAGAAATATTCACGACCAATCTTGAAAATAAACTTTCCTTCAAATGAAATATTTTTATTTGAATATGTCTTTACTGGAAAATATATTTAGATGATTATATTTATTATAATTATATTTTGTAATTAGATCTCTTTGCAAAACTATCAGATTCATTTCGCAATATGATTTAATTCAGTAATGGATATGAAAATTATGCAAGAAACTCTTAACTTCTCAGATATTAAAATTATGAAAACAGATAATCATCTTGGATTTTACATTTATCGAAAACTAACTGCTACTTATACCTTAATCCATAATAGTAGTTTCTATCCACATAACGTTAAGTATACGTGTTTCATATATTTGTGCATTGATTACTCGCGGTTCCCTTGATCTAAATAATTCTAAAAAGAAATTGATTTTATGCAAACATTATAGTAAACAACAGGTACTACAACTACATCACAACCAAAAATAATATGAATCATTATTATCTTTGATTTTCCTTCACGAAACAAAAAATATCACAGCAATAATATATGTACGAAAAACAAAATCTATGTTCACCCTTGATCAATAACACAGATCGACATAAGGTGAAGAATACGGTGTAAAAAATCATATTGTAATGATTGTTCTGCTATTCATATAGGTTAAGCTGGTCTATTCAACAATGTTGAAGAAGACGAGCATAAAAATGACTATAATTCATGTCAAATGAATAGCTAGTTTCTCCGAATATTATATAAACGTAGATCATTCATTAGAATTCACCAAAACCCAAATTTCACATTCAGGCAACAAAAACAAGAGAATATGTTTCTTAGAGATCATAGAAATTTTATCAGTGCGCAGACATAATCTACCAGTAACTCACGACCAGCATGATTTCAGTTTGTCGCCTTCTCTCATATATTTCTTCGGTATAAATGACATTGTGATATTTTAATTAACCTTTAGTATATGGTAATGGAATAAAACCCGAAACATATACCGAAAATATTTGTATTCATTATATTTGTGAAACTTAAACCTAATATTTCCTCTTCAATTATTTAATTATGATTTTTAGTAGAACTATTTCATCAACAAATTAGCGGGATTCTTACATTTATCATCAAAAATTATTCCATGTTGCATGCAATGTGACGTACTAGTTTGGCGTCAAGAAACAATAGAGCTAACTATAAAAACATTTCTAGTGACGGAATACTCCTTACAAAAAAAAATTTGAATAATTTATAGCACACATAATCAAATAACGTCAAATTTTGGAATTATTCTACTCCCAGTGGATAAAGTACTATATGTTAGTGAAAGGTTATGATTCAAGTGCTGCCAAAAGAGCATATCAGTATCATTTTACTGAAATAAAACAACAGCATAAGAGAATTTTCTAGAGACTTGAGAAAAATCTCATTAGTAACGATGTTTCAAAGACATCGAATGGGAGCAACGCTACTTCATTACTTATCATATTCAGTGAGCTCGAAAGTTGTTTTTTAATCTAGTTTTCTGTATACAGAGTGACATAAAAGTATGTCACAACTTGAGGGGGTGAATCTTCGTGCAATTTTAAGAAAAAAATTTCATATAATCATAGGTCCGCTATATCTTCGTTACGTAGCTACAGGGTGTTGAAATTTCTGGAAAAATTGTTTTTTCTTCAAAACTCCTGCAGTTTTTGCGATATTCAGCCAAAATTTGGAATGCAAGCATTTTTCACAACTTCAATCATTACACGTCCTAAACTTTAACTAGAATCTACAAGGTGTTTTCGTTTTCGGAGCCATGTCTTATTTTGCCCTTTCAAACTTCTTGCAGTACGCCACTGATCAACGTCTAATCAATTTTCGTCATGTTCGTTCACTTTAGAAACTTTTTTAACACCTGTAATTTTTCCGTATCTCTGACCGTTCTCGAGCAAAAAAATTATTAAACGATTGTATGCAACGCTGAATTGAAAGTACTTCTAATTCTGGCTGTTAGAAAAACAACAGAAGCTAGGCGATTACACCAGACAGGCGATCATTTTTTTATATCCACAGAAGGTTGAGGGAAACTGGTACTTTTACTACAAATAATCATTTAAGAGGTGTAACTCAAACTATGAGAACTCCAGATATTGGGGAAGCAGTTTTGAATTATATGGATTTGAATACCCATGTGAGTACAAGAAAAATTGGAAAACAGTTCAATATTTCACATGTTCTAGTTTGGAGGATACTCCACGACTTTTTATTGTACCCGATTCATATTCAACGCATCCAAACTCTAACTCCTCGAAACTTTCCTTCAAGACTGGATTTCTGCAGATGGTTCTTAGATAAAATTAGAGAAAAAGCTCATTTTGATAGTGAAATAATGTTCACATACGAAGCTAACTTTTCGAGAACTGCTGTCATATATTTTCACAATAATCATTATTAGGCTGAGGAAAACCTCCAATTTGATTGAAGAATCTCAGCATCAAGAATAATTCCCACTAAATTACTAGGTCGGAATAATTGGAAATTATTTGATTGGACCATTCTTTTGCCTATCAGACTAAACGGTCTCACTCATCGGCAATTTCTTTAGGCGGAGTTACTTTTATTGCTCGAGGATGTGCCACTTCTGGTGAGAAACATAATGTGATTCATGCATGACAGGGCACCAGCACATTTTAGTAGAGAAGCTAGAGAATTCTTGAATAATACATTCAACATCCGATAGATACGTCGGGATGGGCCAGAACCATGGCCTCTTAGTTCCCAGACTTGAATAGTTTAGACTTTTTCTTATATGGATATCTCAAGAGTTCAGTTCATACCACTCCACTGATTACTGTAAAAAAATAGAGAGATCGAAGAATAGCCTCTTGTGACACGATAAAAATACCCCAGGAATATTTCAAAGAGTGCGTGATAATATGCGGAGAAGGACAGAGGCTTGTATTCTTGCAGGTGGAGCTCACTTCCAGCAATTTATTTAGTTTTTAATTTTTTTTTTTAATTTGATATTGAATAAGTATAAGTTGAGTCTTAGAAGACGAGCTATCAAAATGAAGGCAAATTTTGGGCATACTTAACGAGTATTTCTATTTTTTTTTATTTAGCGAATAACATACAATTCAATCAATTCAAATTCATTAATTTCTCACTCGAAAACGGTTGGAGATAAGAAAGAATTACATGTTCCAAAAAAAAATTGAATGAAGGTGTCGAAAATTGATTGTACGCTGATAGTGGTGTACACCAAAAAAGTTTGAAAGGGCAAAAGGAGACATGGCCTCGGAAAAGAAAACACCTTGTGAGATTGAGTTAAAATCTAGGACGTGCAATGATGGAGACTGTAAAAAATATCTTGCATTCCAAATTTGAGCTGAATATCTCAGAAACTGCAGGAGTTTCGAAGAAAACAATGATTTCCGAAAATTTCAACACCCTGTAGCTCCGTAACGAAGCTTTTTTGGACTTTTTTTTTCTTGAAATTGTACGTCGATTTACCCCCTCAAGTTGTGTCATACACTTATGTAACACCCTGTATAATCTGGTATGCACATTAGTCAAAACTACAAGGATATCATGGAAATGTTCTCGGATTTTCAAATATCGGAGGGAATGAAGTCCAGTCTTTTCTATGAATTTGCACAATATCATACCATAACAGACATCTGGTTTTATTATTGGTTCAGTACATATATGGTTGTTTAACATTGGTTTGTCTGAGTTTATCGTATACTCGAGACAGAAATTCGTTCTTTCCCAAATCCTTAAGTAGTAAGGAATCCTAGGAAACACAGAGGGTTTGCTTAAATGTTGATGAACTGAATGAGATGCTTCATACTGTGTTACATACATTAGACGGCTCTAATGATATATAAACGAATAATATTGAATTCAATCACTTAATAATTATACCTATAATCGAAAACAAGAGGAAAGAAGCCAGAAAACATAGAACGGAGTAATTGATGTATTTTATTGTCAGCATAACATCCAACCATAGCGTCGCACGACGGTCATTTTGCAGACTGGGTAAAAAAGTTTCGAACAGTTGAACCTTTTTACTAGAGGAACAAGTTAGTGTTTTGGCAGATTAATCATATTCAAGTATATAATGGTTAAATAGTTGATAACGGCATGAATGTGAAATATACCTGGCAATCTTCAATTACTATCCAAATTCTCAAAAAGATGAGGTGTAGGTGAGTTGGAAAAATTAGTTTTTTGGCCATTCTTTCAGAATAATAACGCAAGACAGTTACAACGATGTAACTGAACAAAAAGTACTTGCAGTTCAATATTATACACATCATTCTTCTGTTTATAATTCAAAGTACTGGAATCAGTGGATTTAGAGGTGTTTTTCCCTATAGGAAAATCAAATTAGCTATAATATTTTAGGAAGAACTGTTGAAATAGCATGAAGTCAATCTTCTCTCCAGAAAATCGAGGAGTTGTTTACCTGAACAGAAAAGATCGAGCAGCCTGAATGGAATCGGTTTAAAATCACGTGCAGAGCTGAAGACCGGTGCATTTGTTCTATTTTCAGTTGAATCATCCATGATAAAGAAAATGAAAAACAATTATTTGAAGCTCTACAATCAACTTAGTACACTCTCTCACAAGAATCTTCAACGAATCGATTTTGAGCTTGTAGTGTAGAGCTGTTATCTCTCTACGGGTAGTTCATACTTGTAATAAGGTCTCCTCAGAATATATTGGAAGGATTTCTTCTGTTTCAATAATATTCACAAAAAAATATAAAATTTGGATCTTCAATCAGTTTCCTTTTGTGAAAGAAGGGGCACCTGTCTCTTATTATTGTTTCTAGTTCATACTAATTGTACTATGAATTATCGTTTACAGTAACTTTCTCACTCACTCGGAACGAACCGTAAATATCAAATATCTCAACATTTTGGCCATGTGTATAGACGAGAGGTAAAGGAGACTCGATGTTTTGTTCAAGTTCTGATTAAATGTCGCAGGATGGCAGGGGATGCAGTTGAGTACATAACAAACAAACTTGCAATCTTATTTCCTATGATTTGAGATCTAATTAAATCAACCATGTTGCCGCTTCCTTAATCTGTACTAGTTCTTTCGTGAGATTGTTTCATGACATTATGAGTTATTGCATATTTCCCTTTATTGAACATCTGATTGTTGAACCAATTTATATGCTTCAAGATGCCAAGAATTCTCATATTTTATGTTTCAAATAACCTTTCGTTTCCCTGCATGTAACACTTCAGTCGGTCCTGTACACACGCATTTCGGTCTCACCTTCTTTTCCAAGTTTTAGGTGATTCTGTTATCGACAGAGCCATTTGTGGCATCATTACAGCATCATGAACGTAGGCGCCCGCGACGTCGTAGCCCTACGAGGTATACGTTTTTCCAACGAGCTTTCAATTATGTTTTATGATGCCGTCAACGGATCTATTCTCTTATTGTTGCGAGGCCCGTTTGAGCCGAAAAGCTGCGTAATCTTCTTTTCGTGCCCGATTGTTACATTGTCTGTTTTATATATAAATCCTCCAATGGGATGTTAGGATATCTTGTATCTACTTTTTGAGATTGTGTGAGATAGTCTGCGTGAACTTTATAACTATACCAGTTACGTCAAAATTCAATAATCGGGTAAATATCATCAAGGATTATGTTCAAGTAACACGTGTAGAACTTAGCGAACAAGATTCGAAGTTTTCAAGTTAGAAACGGTCTCAGCCGTATTTTCATTTCATTCTATAGAATTTGATAGAAACATTGTGTTTTCCTTATAAAAGTTGTTAATCCCCTTCATAAAACTATCTGTGTTTCTATGATTTTGAACTTATCAATATCAACCTCAGAACAGTACATAACGTATGACTCACATATACAGGGCCAACGCAAATGAAACAGTAATTATTGAACTCTGCTTTAATCTGATGAGGATGCAGGAAGTATCATGAATAGACAGTCTAACAAATCTTACAAATTCTAACTCAATAACTATAAAAATTAAATGGAAATAATATTTTCAACAGGAATTCGTTTTTCAGAAAAATAAATAACTTTTCAAACTGATGCAAACCCATTCTAAACATGTCATTTTAAATTATGAGTATCGTGTCTCTCAAATTTTTGTGCATAGAAGTTAGGCCGAGTTATGAATTCCTCGAAAAAAATATGTCTATCTTATAATTTGGCTTGGTCTTCATTCCATATTTCGAAAATCCTATAATTACTGAGAAAACTTTTTTGTATCGAATATTGAAAGTATAAAACGCAAATTGTCAATTCTTGAGATATTCATGTGTAAAATGGAAGGGTTCAAGACGTTATCCAAAAACTAATATGAGTTGAACCAGAATTTCAAACATAAAATTTATAGAAGTCACAGTAACGTTCGATGTCATATATCAATCAATTTTTGAAAAAGCACTTTTGTCAGTAGCATGCCAAATGATGCCATCGAAATATAGTGTTATTTATGAATTGAACACTCGACAATATTTTTCATATTATTATATGTGTTAGTAAGCCACATGTCTCTCCTTAATATTCAAAAACCATGTTGAAATATACAAGACGCTCTGTGATAGACTATCTTGAGATATTCACATGAAAAAATCTCGCTATGCTTCTGTGTGTAGCTCCAACTTGAAGGACTTGAAGGAAATTATTTTAGTAATTTCGATAATCTATCAGATCACATTGACTATGACAAATCATAATATTGTTATTTATATCAAAAAGAATTTATCTACATAGTCCAATCTTGACACAGCCAATTTTGTTAATTTTATTTTCCCCTAGTCCCTCTTTTGTTCGCTACTTCTTTTTCTTCAGTATTCCGATAGCTTTCTGGTAGAAATTTTCTTTGATTGAATCAAACTTCTCTCATTCATCAATGGCAATTTTTTTTACCGGTAAGCCCTTTTTTAGTGTTGGAAACAAATCGTGGAACACACTGCATTATGTAAGGCAGCTATTGTAACCTAGGACTTGTGTGATCATGTGTTGTCCTTATGATACGACTCGTCCTTTCTTGACTTTACGCGTCCCCTTTTTTTTAGTTTTACGAAATTTAGGTAAAAGTCTAATCTATGATCTAGTCGAATTAGACACTTTCACTAAATATCAGTGTCCTAGCATATTGAGGCCATATTCTTGTTGGCTGACGCCACAGGTATAAGATCAGGAGAAAGGTCTTTCTCTATTTTTTTTTGTATCATACATAACAAATACCCATTTTTATGCCACATTCACATATTAATGACGAAAGTTCGTCCTGTTCAAAAAAATATAATAATCATCTTGAGTAAGAGCCATAATAGAATTGATGCGATTCGGTTTGTCATGAATAGGAGCTACATACTACAGTTTCGTTATCGCTTGAACTGGTCTGTGTTGCACACTCATTCATAAAATCCAGCGGGATTGCAAATGAATTGTGGTATCGATTCTATAAAAGAGCGATCGTCAATATATACTTGTGGCTCCCTGCAACCAATCGATACAATTACCTACCAGAGGTCCAATATCTATTTTGGTAGAATTATATATCTTCATAATATTTAAAGTTATCCCAATATACTGGGTGATTCACCAGTTGCGCGGTGCTCTGTAGCTCGTACACATTTTTGTTCGAACGGTATTGTATTCAGAAAGTAAAAATCTACTTCAGCAATTTATTTTGAAGTAAACAGGGTGTCCCAATTTTCTATGAAAAAATATTGGGAGGTTTTTTCAGATTGGAAGACCACTCTTTTGTTGAAGATTCAAGAGCGTCCTAAACTCTGCTATAATGTCTTTAAATAATAAGTTTTTTTGGTGAGTAGTTTCGTCACAATATTTTTTTTTCTGTGAAAATTCACGAAATAGGCTCTCACATTATCGCATGCTCCTTCGGCCAGAGAGGATATATACTTTTTTCCTTTTGTTTTCTTATTATCCAAGGATACCTTCATTGATGAATTGAGATAGATTATCCTCATTTTCCACAGGAGTTACTCACACAAATTATTGAATATTGTAATTTTAAATATATCATATCTTGATTGTTTCAAATGGAATATCCTGTATTGTTTTATTCATGTCAATATATAATATATTGCGTCATATTTTTGCAGAAGTAACCTTATTTTTATCTTCGACCAATCTTGAAATAAAAGAAAAATAATTAAATCAGAGGTTGCGAAAGAAGAGTTTATTAATAAATCATTATACGTGATCAGAGAAATGAAGATATTTTAAGGTAGTAGTAAATGAAACACGTAATAGATTGGTTTTTGGTGAGATGATCTACACGGTGTTGAACTATTTCAATAAGTGTTCGAAATGTTGCCCGTTTCTTTGTAGACACAACTCAGTCCTTCTGAGGAATGACCGTTGAACACTCGACAACATTTGCGGATTAACTGACTGAAAGGCGTCGACTATTCTCTGTCTCATATACAACTGTGTTGTAGAAGGAATCTGGTGAACGATGCCCTTAATATAACCCCCACAAGAAAAAATCTAGACTTGTAAGTTCCGGAGACCTAGCTGGTAATCTAACGACCACCACGTCCTATCCATTTGGTTGGAAATACATGATTCAAATACTCCTTTACCTGATGTCAGTAATGTGCAGGTGCTCCATCCTGTTGAAACCACAAATCTTGTCTTATTTGCTCTGGTACATCGGCAATTACCATTGGTAGATGATTTTGCAGAAAATCTGAATACATTTCTCTATTGAGGTGCCCATCGAAAAAGTGTGGCCGAATTTGAAATCCATCCACTATAGCGGCCCTTGCATTCAAGGACCAACGATGCTGGTGATTTATTTATCTCATGAGGTGTGGATTTTCCGTGGCGTAATAATGAAAGATATGTTGTTAACAAGCCCATTCTTGTGGAAGGTAGCCTCGTCCGAGAAAAGAACTCTGCTAAACATATTTGGATTTTCCGCTACTTTGTCACTTGCCCAATTGCAAAAATTGATTCGATTTTCTTAGTCTTGATTGTTCAGTTCCTGAGGAAGTGGTACATGATATGCATGAAATTTATTCACTTTCAAGATTACCTGGACGGAAGTTTGACTTATATCTGTTAACTGAGAAATCTCTCTTTGGCTTTTATATGGGTCCTCTGTCACTGTCTACAAATCTGATAACTGGTCACAATATAGCTGTAGCAGTGTTTGGTTTTTCATGTATTTTGTGAGTGATAGTACTCGTTTCGATAAATCTAATTAGAAGTCATTCAAAGCATCTTGCATCTGAATTCCTCTTATCAGGAGACCTTTGTTCAGAAACTCTACTTGTCAACGAAGAATTTCCATCCCACTCATTCAGAATAAAAATCATATCATTTTTTCTTTGGAGAACTTCATGGCAGTCGATTGAGAAAATTGTGTTCAAACCTCACTTTACAATATTTAATAACGAAACACTGATAAGTTCACTATAGAAAACGCAGAATATGATATGTCTGGACACCTGACAGAAGGCACAAATGAAAAAACTGTCAACACATACCTCGATTTACGTTTTAATCATCTTGATTTTATCATTCGCTAAAAGAATTATCTTGTTTAGGTTTTATTTCTTACTACTTGAATCATTACAAAAAAAAACACTTCTGTGCGAATAATGATGCATGTTGATGAGTTTGATACGGTCTGTAGAATTTTCATCAAAATTTCTACATATAATCGAATATTTCGAAAATGATCGAAGATAAAGATGAGGTTACTTCTGCAAAAATATAACACAATATTTTCTGCTATGAGATAAATAATAAAATACAGAGTATTCCGTTTGAAAAATCAAGATATTATATTTTTAAAATTACAATGTTCAATAATTTCTTTGAGTCACTCAATAGGAAAATGAAAGGAGAAAAGTATACATCTTTTCTGGCCGAAGGAGCATGCAATGATGTAAGAGCCAATCTTCATGAATTTTTACGGAAAAAAAATATTGTTACGAAACCACTCACCAAAAACCTCATTAATTAAAGACATTATAGCAGAATTTAGGCAGCTCCTGAATCTTGAACAAAAAAGTGGTCTTCCAATCTGAAAAAAACACTCAAGATTTCCTCACTTGCGACGGCGCAGTGAGGTGAATATGTAGATCACTAACTAAACTCGCCACAACCGACTGACACCTAAGAGCGAACGAATATACCTGACATATGCGATACAAAAAATAGAAATATTTATTTCTAATTTCACGATTAGTACCTGCAAATGTACTTTGATGGAGCAGAGAATTTAATCCGTTTGTATTACTGAACGGCACAAAACGAAAAATTGCTCTTATTTTCATTTCAAAACCCAATGCCCGACTGAATAGTATATAGTTCATCGAAAAACGATTAGAACAGTTGCTGAATCCTCTAACAACACCCAGACATCTTCCGAACAGGACACCGTTTGCGGGATCAGCTAGTATTTTATGAACGTTTATGCATATGATCGTAGTAAGGTTAGGTATCACGATGCATTACTACCGTTCCTCAAAAGGAAGATAGTGAATTAATCAATTCTCAAATTATTAACTGAGTTATTTGAACAAAGTACAACAGATTTCAATCATTTACAAACGGATGTTGCCTGCATCAAAACATCTCCCTTCTCTCTTACTTCCTTCAGCTCCAACTGTAGTTCTAACGATGTGATACCGATAGAAATCCTTTAATCGCATTATGCGAAAATACGTAGCAATGAAAGCAGGCATGTTATTACCCAATAAATGATACTCTAATCAAACTTCAATATTATTTGCGCCGAATCAATTAATTAATTTAATAGGATTCCATCAGTGGGCTCTCCGTTACCGAAACATCAAACAGCATTCCCCAATTTTGAATTATCGAGGACATCTTTGTAAACGACTTACTATGTGTTTAATTGTTAATTCCTCATTCATGGAGGATCCTTTTGGGAAAGTAGGAACGATTTATATTCTCGTCAGTATTAGAGGCAAATATCGTAAAGATCATAATTTATGAAAAATTGTATCAGGGGTGTAAAATTCATGAGTCCTCTATACTTTGACAGAGAATATGAGTGATTTATTTTCCAAGAAAATATCTTTAAACTGTTTTTCTACGTATTATTTTTAATTTCGAATATTTTATCCAAAATTTTTTCGATAATTTTCGGTATATGGTCTTGTGTCTACGAAGTTCGGTGATACCACAGCCTTATTGAATTCCTCCTTTGACACTGATTCTTGAATATCCTGAATTATCACTTCACTAAGGCTTAGAATCCCTTGATCTTAGCTCTTTCTTTGCCCCCCAAAAATTCCCATCTTTTCCACATGAGAGCTCCGCATTCGCTTATGATTTGATAAGCTATTACTTCCTCTTCTTTGTCTATGTATAGTTTCTGTCGAGATGCTTTATCAACCTCCTATGTCCAGTTATGAGTCCATCTACGGTGCTCAGTTCTTCTGTACTCAGTCGTATAGCTTCTTCAGTGAATTTCTTGCTAGGTTTTTCTAGTAGAAGTTTGGTTTGTCTATGCCACCAGTCTGCGTGAAGCTTTCTCATCCAGCTGTTGATCATGTCCTGTATTTAAAACTTAGTTATATCGAGAGCTGACTCTGTTGTTGATAAATTTCCTATTGGCTGCATCTCTGGCAAGAGAGTCCACCTCCCGTTGCCTACAATGCCGCAGTGTCCAGACACCTGGACCAGAGTTACCTGGTTTCGCCAGCACAGTTAATTACTGCAAACATTCCCAGTTGAGCTTTGACTGGGTATCCCACCTAGCCAAAGCATTCATTGCCGCCTGACTGTCCGAAAGAATATTTATCCGCCTGTTCCTCCAACGAAATTGTTAGCCAACATTCCGGGTGTTGTGAGTACAGTCTAGCTCCAATTCCTCTTACCACTTTAGATGCTTCAATGTACCAATTTATGTCTTTACGTTTGTCAGAGCCGAGCCAATTGTTCCACAATATCACCGTGCCATGCTCCTTGAACTCTAAGTTTTTTAGTCACCGTATCATTCACCATATTCAGTATTAGGTTTTTGATCAATTCTTTACTGTTCGTGTGCCTCGTCGGTCCAGTTTTCTTGTTTCCATATATTACCTGCCTGAATGTTGCTTTTGTTGCCTCGCTAAAAATATGAATATCATTATGGAAGATGGTAATTTTTGAGACCTACATTCATTCTGGTTCTGCATTGAAACAAAATAACTTTCACCTAGAGAACCGTACCTGGTCATACTGACCATCCCGGTGGATAAGACGATATTGTATTATTGAACCTACTCATTGAAAATATTTCAAAAACGATTATATTTCCAAATTAGCAATTATCCATAAGGCGGAGTTATTCATCTCAAAATAAACATAAGCTGCGATGAAAATGAACACCGTTATAGATGGACTATCCTGTCTTATTCGAATATCTGCTAATTTTTGTGTATGAGCTTTGGTAAGAATGAAGCGTGTACACAATGATTTTGATTACATTTTTTGTTCTTAACTCATTCATAGACTTACTATTAGTACTACTAAGTACATTCATTCGTCTGAAGACGCTACGCTGTAGTTAAGCGCGTTACGAATCACAATTATTGAGTAAAATTCCAAAAACACATTACTTGTTTTTATTATTAAGGATCACTCCTGAATCAGCGTCGGGCGAGACACGACATTTTTTTAGATTCTGTTTTCCTGTTCTTTTGAATCATTAGAAAAATTTCCACTGGTTCACCAACCTATCCTCATTTCCCGGAACTTACCCTTATGACTATCGTAGGAGGTTTCCTTTCGAATCCTTATCCACTGTTCATAAATTGCTTTCCTCTGAACATCTTGCAAATTGGTTGATTCAGTGTTTTTCATCAGCTTTGCGGTAGTAGATAATCGTGGTACCTAGTCTGCATAAAATACTCGCTAGATCCTTAAACGATATCATGTCTGGTTCGGGCTAGCAGGGAGTTCAGCAACAGTATTATCCGTTCTTGAATCTTCAATGAAGTATATAATCAGTCTGTCTGACATTGAGTTTTATAATGAAAGTGATAGTGTTTTTTCGTTATTCTAAGCCATTCAGTTCTAGTGAAATAACTGAATTATATTTTCTACTTGTCCTGGGTACATTTGGTAGTACTTCTCGTGAGATTGGAAGTAAATATAATATTATGATTGTAGATTATTTGAATAGGAGAGAGATTCTTTGCAGAATCAAATCTTGAATATTTTGAATAACGTCCGGTTTTCCGGTGGTGAATATAGCTAGTGATCTACAGTTCCACTCCACTGCGCCATCGCCGTCCTTCTTATAAATTATCTTCGCGAATGTGTAAATGATGCATGGTAATATCTACCCAGGCAATACCGACAGGTAGTCTGTGGTAGCATGACGCATTCCATTCATACCTGATACTTAAACAGAAAATGAAATAGCTAATATTCCTTTTTTTATACATTTGTACATAATGTTCATTTGGATTACTAAATTTGTGCTCTCTCAATACAATACATTCCCCTTATTTGAACGCTCCAATAAAACTAGGGAAAAATTAATGGTTCAATATGTATGTAGAAGTCATTCACGACCTGTCAGAACTACTTTAATAATCGTTTTATGAACAAAAGCAGTTTTATGCAGCTTTGATAAAACAGAAATAAGTGGAACGAATAAATTTTAATGTTTATGGTTCAAGTGTGATAATTAGATTTTCGCTGAAATTGTTACTTATGAAAACAGAAAATCTTTTTTTCTCTGATTAAGACAAAACAGGAGAATTGTCTTGTTTTCCGAATAAAAGACGTTCATAAAATTAGCAGTTACGTCTCGACAAATAATCTTAGGGACGAGTTGTATAATCTCAGTCAAAGAGAATGGTAACGATTCAATTTTTATATTAGATTTCTGAGCATGAAAATGAAAGTGAAAATCTCTCAATTCGATTTTAGTTTTCTTATGTAAAATAAGGATTAAATTAATCAAGTTACTGTTCTCCTACTGGAAATGTAATATAGTGTGTACCGTACCAGAGAAAACCGTACAATTTTATTTCCGTTATAACTTTTGCAATTTCAAAGCTATATAATTCGCTCTTGCTTCTTGCCAAGGGACTAGGTTTTTCAGAAACTGTTTCAAAATTTCACTTCCGGTGAAATCCAATATGACTTTTTTTTCACTTAAAAATTGGAATGGGGCATTCAGCCGATAATTTAGTAGTTTCTGAACAATTTGACATATTGATCCTTAAAATATTCCAAGAATTTGTAAACAAGTAGCGTGAAAAATTTTTTTCATTTTGATTTTCAGCTGAAATCGAAATATCTTTTTGTCTTCATGGCTTTGGCACTCCTGAAGTAGTTGTGGTTTTCATGGATATTCTTAGAAGACAAAAAACCATAATTTACTAAAACCAACCTAAAATTTGATTTTCGTTCGATTTCAAAACGGCCGACTTCCGGGAATATTAACAATTTTCCCCGCTCATTAAAAAATTTTTGCGGTCGTAATGAATCAACTGCGTAATTCAATCATTAGATTGAACCTTTCCTATCGTTTTGAGGGATCGAACTCGAATATTGGTTCAGAATTGAACCCACTGTCGTCAATAATCTTCTTCACCATCATATGCACCTCCCTTTGTGAAACCTCTGAAAATAGACTGCATGCATCAACTCTATGATAAACAGAAAATAAGTCAATGTCATCGAGTTTTAGACGACATCTGGTTTGAACTCGAGTTTTATCTTGGTGTTGCTTATTTCTGACGTTTGAAATTGTCAACAATGATTTTAACGAATGAGGATAAGCGTTTGATTAAATGTTCATTTGTGCATGCCTATACTCGTGGGCAAATATTACACCAATTTACCAGCCCCTCATTACAAAATAAGTACAATCCATAATCTCGAGGAAAAATTTTGGACAATAGCGTCATTAGGACGAAGATCAGGATACCTATTTCCCAAATATCTCAGAGATGCCATATGTTAAAAACATGTGCGAGAATAATAATAAGACGTGATTTTGTTTAACAATTTACATGAGTAAAAACATTCAACAAAAAGAATCAAGTACTCAGAATGGAATATGACCTCCATCGGCATCCATGATCATCTGCACCCGGCTTCTCCTCTCCAGCTCTCTATGGATCTCGAAATTACTTCTCGATCAAGATTGTTCCAACATTCTTGAATTTTTTGCCTCAGCTCTTCACAAATATTGAAAATAATACCATTTTTACGCCATTTCCTCCAAATGACTCCACAGAAAATAGTCGCACGGATTAAGACCTCCCGATCTAGTTGGGGGCTATTGTTCTAGTACGATGTACGCGTTGTCCTAGTTAATCCATAGTATAGTGACTGGTTTGACATCTGGCTCCATCCAAAAATTGATTGAAATATAATTTATTTAGATACATCTAATTTGGGTCACTAACCCTGTACGCTGACGGCCAGTTGAGAGTAAGTAGCGTTTATTTTGATATAGTACTGGTTGTTCACTTCTTTAACAAACGTTGTCAGAAGAATATGAAAACAGTCGTAGAATTCCAAAGAAGATTCGAACCAATAAAAATCATCCAAAAAACAACTCAATTTCTCAACCATTCATGTTTAGCTGGTGGCAACTGTACTTATTCACGTCATACAAAAAACAACAATCATTCACCTACATGAAAGTGAACTGTGGAGTAGACGCCTCTTTAGTTGATAACATATGATCGAGAGTTACGTGACAATAATTTTCCGAATCCAATATTATGCCTTGTTCTATAAAAATGATATTTGATTAAAAGTTCCTCGAAATACCGGCAGAGACCATTACATGCCTGGAAAAATTTTATCTTTCCCTCTGCAAACGAATTAAAAGCATATTCCTCTTGATTTCATTCGTCGGAAAACAAATTCTGTCATTCTGGCTGTTTTTTGGTGGGGCAAAACTGAAAATTTTTTCGTTTATGAACCAGATACTTCCAATTTGTCTACGTGTTCTAAATATATTTATTAAATTTCTGCATCGCTCGAATCTGCGCTCTTTGATAGCTTGAGTCAATTGAACATTAAAGTACCTTCAAAAATACTTAAGACCCAAATCGTGTCTTATTATTCTTCTCACATCGGTTTTTGAGATTTGGCATGTCTGAGTCATTTGGGAAACAGTCTAGCTGCTTCCTGGAGTTTTGATAGGGCTGACTGCTAATGCAGGTGAGTACCTGTGTTCTAACAGTTCTAGCCGCACCAGTAGCTGGTCTTCTTCCTAATGACCCTGTTGTCCGACTTTTGTAATTAGGGTTTGGAAATTGGCGTAATATTTGCCTAGCAATATAGCCACGCACAAATAATTATTTAATAAAACGCTTATCCTCATTTTTTAAAACCATTGTTAACAATTTCAAACGTCAAAAACAAGCAACACCAAGATGAAATTCGAGTTCAAACCTGATTTCGTCTAAAACTTACTGACATTCCATTATATTTTGTTTATCAATGCATGCAGTCTATGTTCAGAGGTTTCACAACGGGAGGTGCATATGATGGTGGAAAAAAGAAACATTATTGACAACAATTGGCCTAATTCTGAATCAATATTCGATCTCGACCCCTCAAAATAATGAAAAGGGTTCAATCTAGTGATTGAATTGTGCAATTGATTCATTACGACCGCTAAAAACTTTTTAATGCGCGATGAAAAATTTTTGAAATTTGAGGATTCTACCATTTTGATTGCGAACGGAAATCAAGTCTTAGGTTGGTTTCAGTAAAGAATGGTTCTTTGTCTTCCTAGATTATCTATGAAAAACACAACAACTTTAGGAGTGTCAACGCCATGAGGTGAAAAAAATCTTTCGATTTCTGCTGAAAATCAGAATGAAAAAAATTCTTTTTTAGCAATTCTTGGAATATTTTTAAGGTCAATATGTCAAATTGTGCAGAAAAGACTGAATATCGACTGAATGCCCCATTCGAATTTCTTAGTGAGAACAAAATGTTCCAGCTATCTAATACTGCACATTTTCGAATGAGACAGCAATATTGAATTTCACCGGTAGTCAAATTTCGATACAATTTCTGAAAAACCTAGTTCTTTGGTTATCCAATGAAGTACGAACGAATGATCTAGCTCTAAAATTGCGAAAGTTATAACCGAAAAAAAAAATTGTCCAGTTTTCTCTACCGCACCCTATAATTAAACTTCAACTCCATGTGAAAAAGGAACTGTAGAGCATAAATAGTACTTTCTACTCTAGAATTTCGGGAAAAATATTGCCTGGCCTTCGAAATGTCATATGAAAATTAATTTTTGCTCAAATTCTTGTTATATTTCCGGCAATCGATTTTCGTACCAAATGCTATCGAGTAATCGAATTCGAACAAAGATTCAAGAAGCTCGACACCAAAAAAATAAGTTTTTATTTATTGGCTCAATAAAACCGAGTATAAATTTGTTGTTAGTGAAGGTATTTTCGATATAGCTTGAAAAGTATTTCATCGGAGTTCTATAAAAAAGCATCGAATCAATGTATGTTTTCATTATCTTCAACTTTTTAATTCAATATTTTGCTCTTCTAGCTTTTCTCAATTACTTCGTAAGCTTTAATTTCTCTATGATGATACCGACGTAATACATAAATCGATTGGGCAATTCCTTTCCACTGACATATTGTAAAAACGGCTACCATGGATTGACAAAGACAAAACAAAATTTGAAAACTTTTCGTCGTTTCAGTGATCTCCAGATTACTACCTGGAGGCATCCACTTTTTATATTTATGAAGTTCATGAGCTCTGATGTTTGAGGATACATACATATAAAATAGTTGTTCCAAAATAGATATTGCTTAAACAAAACATATCGTCACAGAAAAAAGTCGACTCTAGTTGTTTGTTTTGTGATTTTTCTTATTGACCGATCATCAAAATAGTTTGTGCTTCAACAGATGATCCAATGAATAATCTACTCTTCAAATTTCAAAGTAAGAATAATCCAGCGTAGTATAAACTGATAGAGAAAATACAAATGTTTGAATAGATGTAACCTTTTCGATATGATCTGGAAAAATTTTTAGAAATAATAGTCTGGGACAGTTCAGGCAAACTAAAATTATTTTAATTTTGGTGTACCTACCCTGTTAGTTATCGTCTTACAAATCTCTTGAGGAAATACATCTGTCGAGTTAATTAATGTATATTAAAAAGCAAAAACTGTTTATGTTTGGCAATATATATCGACTACAGTATTATATCATTTTGAAAAATTTTGGTTCAGAGGCATTAAAAACATGAAGGAAAGTCATTTTATTGGCACATAAATGATAAATTTGTATCCCTTACATTAGATAATTCGCAGCATTACAAAATCAATCATTGTGATCTAAAACAGATATTTATGTTACCTTCTTCACGATAACCTCATCTCATCCAAACCAGTCGTTGAAATTGTTCAAACAGTATCATGCATATGTCAATTCATTGAAATCAGTGCTTATGTAAGACAGGCATTGAATTTTCCCACAAAACATCATCATCGATAATTTTGTCTACTGGTTTAACATATTACAGAGTTGGAGGTTTGTGTAATGCTGCTATGTGAAATATTGTGAATGCAGTAGAATGAGCTTCCTATTTTGCCGTGTTTATTTTTTAGGGAGTATCTCATTGCCGCTGAGAACTAGCTTGGTTTTATCGTTTTCGAGTTTTCCGGAAATTTTGAAAATCTTCAAAATCAATATTCCATATCTCGGTTCATTTTGTAGTTATGTAAAAATGGTTTATAATCTCCTCAAGCACTTTCTTACGTATGATAGAACTATGTGCATAATTTTTTTTCTATAATTTTTGAGTTTTAATGCAAACTTGCTTTTTTTACGAATGAACCATAGATATTTTCAATTTCGTTGAATTAAGTTTTCGCTTCCATTTCATGCTTTTATTTTCTTATCTGACACATATACTCATGAAAAACAAAATTATACATTTTTCTGTAATTTTATCAGTTGCTCCATGACAATTCACAGAAATTTCCCGAAATTATCGAAGGAGCTTAGGTATGTTGGGCGTTTTCATCACGATGGTTCGAAAATCTATTCTTGCAATGACGATACAGATCGATCATTTAATGTTTTTCAACTATTGTGTGAATATGGTATTATTTGTAATAACGAAGCCAACTTGCTATACGAAATTATGAAAAATTTGATATGATTGAATGCTATATTTAAAATAATTATGATATTGATGCTGCACAGGACAGTTATTTGGATCGTTGCGATGCAAAACGCTATGAAAGTATATACGATAAATTGATGGAGAACCAACCCAACCTATTGAACCATGGTACATTCAACGCCCGATTGAAATAATATTATGAGATAGTTGATTTGAAGGATGCATTAATTGATACAATTTGTAGTGTTACTGCTAATTCATTCATTTCTAACAGGCAAACTGGAATAGAAACATGTGTATCTTAGAGTCGAGTGCTCAGATTTCTGAGAAAATAAATGGATAAAAACCCTTTAAAATGGAAATATGTTGGTTTTGAAGCTCAATCTATTTTTGCAAGTGGTTTCGGCAAAAATCTGAATAAAATCTGTAATTTTTGCAAAGAAGAATTCCGACTGATGGAGTTCACATCGGTAGTGATGGAATATTCAATCACCAAACTGTACATTGATGGTCGAATGTAAACCCACTTCGCCATATTAATATTGACGTCACGGTTGGTATAGGTTCAAAATTTTCGAACGGCATGTTCGTTTCGATATTACAAACCATATAATATTCACACAATAGCTAAAATTTGATGAAGAAACATTGAATAATCTATCTGAATTGTCACTGAGAGAATTAATTCTCCAAATGTCATAATGAGAGCCCAGAACATACTTAAGCTATATTAATTATTCCATGAAAATTCTGTGACTGGATATGGAGTTACCTATTAGATGAAATTACGGAAATGTTAAACAGTTTATTTTTTCATGAAAAATAATTGCATTTATATTATAGTTTAGGGACAGAAAAATACCATTAAACAAAATAAAAGTTGCCTATAGTTCATATTAAAAACCGCAAGTATCCATTGTAACTGCTACGTAAAAAAGCCTATGGATTGTCAAAATCATTCTTACATAACCACAAGAACAACCGACATATTGGCACTTTAATGATTCCGAAAATTTTCATATTCCTAAATAACTCGAAAAAGAATAAATCTAGCTTCAATCTGTTCGCAGCAATGCATTCGGCACGCAGAGAACATTGAAAAGATGTGTTATTTTCCTTTATTCATTATATTTCACGTAGTTTCAGTACTGAAACTTCAAAATCTATCCATCTTGTACATTGCTCTAATACTAGCAGATTTGATAATATAAAAGTGATTGTACACGAAAGGTAAATTTTTTCACTGGTGGTGGAGGTTATCCTTGTGTTCCGATATAACACTGTTTTTTTCATATGCATCCTCTATTTTAATTCAGTGGATATATCGTGTGAATGTTTAAGGTATTATGGACGCCATATCTCTGAAACTTATGAGACAATTTGAATGAAAATATTTTTTTCTTGTACAGGGCCGAACTCAGAAATCTCATTTTAGTGTCCACTGTCAAAACAATACCCTTTACATCACCTAAGAGAAAATCTGAATTCATATGCGTGAATAATCTAGTTAACTGTCAAAGTCTAAGCAAATTGCATTATCACCGCAGCTTTCGGTTTTTATGGAAATTAATTCGAATTTGGTGAAAGCGCGGTAATCACAAGTCTAAATACCATCAAGAGATAAAAATCTAGGTTAATGATGCATTGAAATGAAAAAATTGAGTTTTAAATTTAGCTAAAGGTTTTATACTTAGCTCTTCACATTTTCATTCTAGGATAACTGCGCTTTTACCAAAACCAAAACAATCATTGTATTGCAGAGTGCTGAATAACGCCCTGTACATCGACGAAATAAAAATCTGTATGAATAAACTTAAATTTTGCAGACTATTGCTTGAATGTTCTCAAATGTTATTTTTACCATTCATGGATATCAAATAGAATTCAATCTAGTGATTGAATCGTGAATTGATTCATTACGACCGCTAAAAACTTTTTAATGCGCGGTGAAAATTGTTGAAATTTGAGGAATCCACCATTTTGATTGCGAACGGAAATCAAGTCTTAGGTTGGTTTCAGTAAAGAATGGTTCTTTGTCTTCCTAGATTATCTATGAAAAACACAACAACTTTAGGAGTGTCAACGCCATGAGGTGAAAAAAATCTTTCGATTTCTGCTGAAAATCAGAATGAAAAAATTCTTCACCCTACTTTTTTAGCAATGCTTGGAATATTTTTAAGGTCAATATGTCAAATTGTGCAGAAAAGTCTGAATATCGACTGAATGCCCCATTTGAATTTCTTAGTAAAAACAAAATGTTCCAGCTATCTAATACTGCTCATTTTCGAATGAGACAGCAATATTGGATTTCACCGGTAGTCAAATTTCGATACAATTTCTGAAAAACCTAGTTCCTTGGTTTTCCAATGAAGTAAGAACGAATGATCTAGCTCTAAAATTGCGAAAGTTGAAACGGAAAAGAAAATTGTCCAGTTTTCTCTACCGCACCCTATAATTAAACTTCAACTCCATATGAAAAAGGAACTGTAGAGCATAAATAGTACTTTCTACTCTAGAATTTTGGGAAAAATAAATATTGCCTGGCCTTCGAAATGTCATAGGAAAATTAATTTTGGCTCAAATTCTTGGTTATATTTCCGGCAATCGATTTTCGTACCAAATGCTATCGAGTAATCGAATTTAAACAAAGATTCCAGAAGCTCGACACCACAAAAATAAATTTTTATTTATTGGCTCAATAAAACCGAGTATAAATTTGTTGTCAGTGAAGGTATTTTCGATATAGCTTGAGAAGTATTTCATCGGAGTTCTATAAAACAGCATCGAATCAATGTATGTTTTCATTATATTCAACTTTTTAATTCAATATTTCGCTCTTCTAGCTTTTCTCAATTACTTCGTAAGGTTTAGTTTCTCTATGATGATACCGACGTAATACATAAATCGATTGGGCAACTCCTTTCCAGTGACATATTGTAAAAACGGCTACCATGGATTGACAAAGACAAAACAAAATTTGAAAACTTTTCGTCGTTTCAGTGATCTCCAGATTACTATCTGGAGGCATCAATTTTTTATATTTATGAAGTTCATGAGCTCTGATGTTTGAGGATACATACATATAAAATAGTTGTTCCAAAATAGATATTGCTTAAACGAAACATATCGTCACAGAAAAAAGTCGACTCTAGTTGTTTGTTTTGTCATTTTCCTTATTAACCGATCATCAAAATAGTTTGTGCAACAGATGATCCAATGAATAATCTACTCTTCAAATTTCAAAGTAGGAATATTCCAGCGTAGTATAAACTGATAGAGAAAATACAAATGTTTGAATAGATGTAACCTTTTCGATATGATCTGGAGAAAATTTTCAGAAATAATAATTTGGGACAGTTCAGGCAAACTAAAATTATTTTATTTTTTGTGTACCTACCCTGTTAGTTATCGTCTTACAAATCTCTTGAGGAAATACATCTGTCGGGTTAATTGATGTATATTAAAAAGCAAAAACTGTTTAGATTTGGCAATATATATCGACTACAGTATTATATCATTCTGAAAAAGTATTTGTTTCAAAAGCATTAAAAACATGTAGGAAAGTCATTTAATTGACACATAAATGATAAATTTATATCCTTACATTAAATGTAAGCAGCATTACAAAATCACTCATTGTGGTCTAAAATAGTTAATTATGTTAGCTTCTTCACGATAACCTCATCTCATCCAAACCAGTCGTTAAAATTGTTCAAACAGTATCATGCATATATCAATTCATTGAAATCAGTGCTTATGTAAAACAGCTTATCATACAGGCATTGAATTGTCCCACAAAACATCATCATCGATAATTTTGTCTACTGGTTTGACAGATTACAGAGTTGGAGGTTTGTGTAATGCTGCTATGTGAAATATTGTGAATGCAGTAGAATGAGCTTCCTATTTTGCCGTGTTTATTTTTTAGGTAGTATCTCATTGCCGCTGAGAGCTAGCTTGGTTTCATCGTTTTCGAGTTATTCGGAAATTTTGAAAATTTTCAAAATCAATATCCCATATCTCATTTCATTTTCATTTTGTAATTATGTAAAAATGGTTTGGAATCTCCTCAAGCACTTTCTTACGTATGATCGAACTATGTGCATAATTTTTTTTTTATAATTTTTTAGTTTTAATGCAAACTTGCTTTTTTTATGAATGAACCAAAGATATTTTCAATTTCGTTGAATTAAGTTTTCGCTTCCATTTCATGCTTTTATTTTCTTATCTGACACATATACTCATGAAAAACAGAAATTATACTTTTTTCTGTAATTCTATCAGTTGCTCCATGACAATTCACAGAAATTTCCCGAAATTATCGAAGGAGCTTAGGTATGTTGTGCGTTCTCATTACGATGGTTCGAAAATTTATTCTTGCAAGGACGATACAGATCCATCATTTAATGTTTTTCAACTATTGTGTGAATATGGTATTATTTGTAATAACGAAGCCAACTTGCTATACGAAATTATGAAAAATTTGATATGATTCAATGCTATATTCAAAATAATTATGATACTGATGCTGCACAGAACGGTTATTTGGATCGTTGAGATGCAAAAACGTTATGAAAGTATATACGATGAATTGATGGAAAACCAACCTAACCTATTGAATCATGGTACATTCAACGCCCGATTTAAATAATATTATGAGGTAGTTGATTTGAAGGATGCATTAATTGATGCAATTTGTAGTGTTACTGCTAATCCATTCATTTCTAACAAGCAAACTGGAATGGGAACAGGTGTATCTTAGAGTCGAGCGCTCAGATTTCTGAGAAAATAAATGGATATAATCCTTCTAAAATGAAAATATGTTGGTTTTTGAAGCTCAATCTATTTTTGCAAGTGGTTTCGACAAAAATCTGAATGAAATCTGTAATTTTTCCGAAGAATAATTCCGACTGATGAAGTTAACATCGGTAGTGGTGGAATATTCAATCGCCAAACTGTACATTGATGGTCGAATGTAAACCCACTTCGCCATATTAATATTGACGTCACGGTTGGTATGGGTTCAAAATTTTCGAACGGCATGTTCCTTTCGATATTTCAAACCATATAATATTCACACAATAGCTAAAATTTGATGAAAAAACATTGAATAATCTATCTGAATTGTCACTGAGAGAATTAATTTTCGAAATGTCATAATGAGAGCCCAGAATATACTTAAGCTATATCAATTATTCCATGAAAATTCTGTGACTGGATATGGAGTTACCTATTAGATGAAATTACGGAAATGTTAAACAGTTTCATTTTTCATAAAAAATAAATGCATTTGTATTATAGTTTAGGGACAGAAAGAATACCATTAAACAAAATAAAAGTTGCCTATAGTTCATATTAAAAAACCGCAAGTATCCACTGTAACTGCTACGTAAAAAAAGGCCTGTAGATTGTCGAAATCATTTTTACATAACCCCAAAAACAACCGATATATTGGCACTTTAATGATTCCGAAAATTTTCATATTCCTAAATAACACGAAAAAGAATAAATCTAGGTTCAATCTGTTCGCAGCAATGCATTCGGCACGAAGAGAACATTGAAAAGATGTGTTATTTTCCTTTATTCATTATATTTCACATAGCTTCAGTACTGAAACTGTACATTGCTCTAATACTAGCAGATTCGATAATATTAAAGTGATTGTACAGGAGAGGTAAATTTTTTCACTGGTGGTGGAGGTTATCCTTGGGTTCCGATATAATACTGTTTTTTTCATATGCATCCTCTTTTTTAATTTAGTGGATATATCGTGTGAATGTTTAAGGTATTATGGACGCCTAAACTCTGAACCTTATGAGACAATTTGAATGAAAATATTTTTTTCTTGTACAGGGCCGAACTCAGAAATCTCATTTTAGTGTCCACTGTCAAAACAATACCCTTTACATCACCTAAGAGAAAATCTGAATTCATATGCGTAAATAACCTAGTTAACTGTCAAAGTTTAAGCAAATTGCATTATCACCGCAGCTTTCGGTTTTTATGGAAATTAATTCGAATTTGGTGAAAGCGCGGTAATCACAAGTCTAAATACCATCAAGAGATAAAAATCTAGGTTAATGATCCATTGAAATGAAAAAATTGAGTTTTAAATCCAGTTAAAGGTCTTATACTTAGCTCTTCACATTTTCATTCTAGGATAACTGCGCTTTTACCAAAACCAAAACAATCATTGTATTGCAGAGTGCTAAATAACGCCCTGTACATCGACGAAATAAAAATCTGTATGAATAAACTTAAATTTTGCAGACTTTTGCTTGAATGTTCACAAATGTTATTTTTACCATTCACGGAAATCAAATAGAATTGAATGTACTAAAAGCGGATTTTTGGTCAGTATGCAAAACATTCCATATGAATGGTAGTAAAAACGTAAACTTATATTTCATTCCACACAATTTCAGTGCGGCATCTTGATTTGATTCAATGAAATATTGTTTGTTATGTAGATTTATGAAGTAGTGTGCGACGTTACGTCGATCTAGTGTACTTGAAGTATTATGAAATGAGAAAAACGCAAACATATATTGAATTGACCCTCTTTTCACAATTAAGTGAATTCTCAATTTCCATATCAGAAACGTAAAGAACTATTTACTACGTATTCACAAATTCAAATTAGTTTTCATAAATAACTGTAGGTGTGGTGAAAAAAGCTTTGTACAAGCAGTCAGAAGACAGTATAATTGTGAGATTTCTTTATTGCATCAAACTTCAACATTTTCTTCCTAAACGACCATGAACCTAGATCTTACCACATGTTCAAACTTTTTGCCAAAGCTGCTCTTTCACCGAATTGAAATTAATTATCATAAAGAACAGTATTCTCAGTTAGAATTGGATTTGATAGACTTGAACAGTTGTTTATATATTTCACAGATAGGGATTCACGGTTTCATTCAGGTGATGTACAGGATGTTGATTCGTCATTTGATAGTCATTTGAGATATTTGAAGCTCGGCCTTGTACTAGAAAAACCTTGCTGGTGCCTACGTTTGGAACTACTAAATGGAAACAAATTTGTAAATTTTCGTTCGAAGTGACTTTTCTATTTCTGAATTATGACGTCCAAAATATATAACATATTTATATAATACTTGATGTATATTCGGAAAGAGTACGCAAATGACAAAAAATTGTATCATGCCAAAATTCCACTGATAACGTTCATTTAAGTTGCAACAATTGTCACACTTCTAAAGGGAAGTTAAAAGTTTAAACGAAAATATTTTGTGATAGTCACATGTCTTGATTTAATAACTAAATTCAGTTAAGGTTCTTTCATATTATTATAGTTCACAACTTTTTCATTGAATATCAATACATCAGGATAAACAACAATTGTGGAAAATATTCAACTGCGTTTGGATATAGTTCAGCGAATTGCAATATTTAATGTAGCCATTACGTTACAAAACGTAGTTCTTCATTCTTTCTGTAAGCCTATTCTTAGAATTTTACCTAATTAAAAACTGAAGCATTTATCAATGACGCACATATTATTAGGCTGTGAAAATATTTTATTCTTCATTTCAAAGCCTTTTTATTGGACATTATGCATTTATTTTCAAGGTAGAAGAAATGTAGACATTCTTCTTTCCTTCATCAATAGAAGCCACATCATTAGAGACAATACCCAGATTGTTTTATTCTGACAATTGAATGGCTTTTTAAACCGTCATGTATATAAAGTACATTTTTATTTGTATCAGGAGTATATTAGATCCATAATAAAAGGATCCAATAATCGAAAAAATTTTAAATTTTGTATTAATGTTATATTTATAATAATGAGAATGTAATAAATCAAATTTCCATATTTTGAGTTGCCATCTTTTACTGCTATCAGAGGTTATAAACGACGAGGCATTCACTTTATAACAAGCCTTTACATTTTCGGTGAATTTTGAGCTGTGATGCAAATATTAATCAACTGGGCTTGGTAAAGATCACTCACCCTGCCACGCTCGTTTGGTGATATACAACATGTTTTCTATGGAACAAGGTACCCACTCATGCAAAAAAATGTCATCGGGCATCAGGGAACCTTTCATTAGGATCCGGTAGCAGCCGACTATCTAGTACTGATCCTGTTTCCCTTCTACGAGGTAAAGTATTTTCACATACTAGGATAGAATTCTGTTCTCAAATAAATCTGCACTATTTTTTCGTCTACTAAACGGAATGTTGAATCGTCAAAAATGCACAGTTGTTATATTATAAAAATTAATGTACGAAACTCGCTAATCGCTCATCACACTATTCTCCAAAATAAATTTGCTTGATTTCAGTCTGTAAAAGTCAGTTTTTGGTATTTAATCTGACTAATACTGGCATCTTGTTATCATAACCTTCTTGAGAAGTGGTGTTCTAGTAGGTCGACGACGCATCAGATACTCTTCATCCTACTTCTTCGGATTGTTTCTTCAGAAATTTCTCTACCCCCGTCGTACACAATCATAGTTGGTCGGACAATACTATTTTCTCGAATGATGAGGCAGATGTCCCTAATTTTTCGATGACTTCGAATAGATGTGAATCGCGATTCTTTTCCTGTCATAGTTAATCCATCCATCTTTATTGATATTGGTTTTTCGATTTCAATTTTAATCCAGTCGACAGTATATTCCCAAACTTTATTAACTGATCTCGTTTATATGCTGAAAGAAGAACTGATTAGATACCATAATATGCACCAAAATGCGAAAGTTAAAATGAAGTGCTATTAATTGAAAGAAATTTCAAACGTTATTTGAACTGATTGAATATCATAGTTGAAAGCAACCTCAGATTGCATTTATCAGTAGAAAAGAATGCCTATAATTCTCTGTTTTGTTGCATAAATAGTTGGGTCTTAGGTAACGACTCTCATTCTTTTCCGAACATATCAAGAGGTTACACGACAAAACTTTTCCTCTGCTATAACCCTCACTCAGCTTTCCAATCAGAAACTGAGCTCAAGTCAATACAAGTTTCTTAATTCTGTATTCAACTCATTTCATACGCAAGAAGTGTAATACTAATAAATAAATAAATTACCCAAATCAGCATCTATAGAAACATAAAGAGTTATAATTAGTTTCTGATTAAAATCAGGTCAATGCTATTTATTCACATAAGAGACAAACTATGTTAACATTCCATGCCAAATTTTTTGGGAATCTACATTTTTATTTTGTTTCCTGGATCTTAATTAGAAATTGCACGATGACGCGTCGTACAAGCGCGAATAGTAGAAGTCCGAGTTAATTTCACCTACTTCAAAAATTTGGTCTTGTGATTTGATGATAGTTATCGCGATTATCAGACGCACAGAGCATTGTGGCCGTTTAAGATCGAATGGCGAATCCGTTAAAATCGAAGAAATGTGCAGAATCATAAGTCTGAATTAAAACATTAAAGTTTACTTTTATTATGTCTAAGCCTGCAAAGTCGTACATAATTATATAACACTCAGTTGAATTTACACATCAAATAGCAGAAAATCGTTTTTTATGTAAGTTTACACATCCTCACGAAATCCCGATAGAAATTATAAGTGTAGTAGCTATTAAACAAATAGGCCGCCACTGTCGTCAGTTAATGGATATAGACTAGTGGCACTTTCACCAACTTCGATTTTTACGACTGGTCGGCAAATCCTTTTGAACTTTCGTTACTTTTTCCTCAATTACCCATGTAGATGAGGAAAACAAGAGATTATTCAAATCAGTAGAGTTATTTTCTTGTTTTTGCGTGACTGAAACAGGGCAATCGGTTTTTACTTAAAAATATAGATTGGAAAATTGCTTGTAGCGTTGCTTGGTCATCAAAGTTTCAAAAATTTATTTAGATAATCAAAATTGAAAGTCAAAAGAATTTTATATGTGTCTTTCATATAAATCATAACAAGAGAAGTAGAAAATGATGTTTATTCGTGGATTTTACGGGAGGTCAATTTGGATTCAAAATAATTGACATGTTATATCATTATAGTCGTATTTATTACAAATATGCCATATACTATTCTTATTATACCCACTTTTGTTTTACGTTAATACATCAGTGGAATTCTGAAATGAATAAGATGATGAACCTGAGTGTTAATGGTGTTTGTTGTTTATATTGACTTTTAAGAATGTTGAAAGTTGTTTATTTATTGAGCTGAATGTTATAATGAGAAAAATAAATTTATAAATTGAAAATAAAAATAGGCACTATAAATACTTTCATTTATTTATGTATTACTTTCTTAAGTTGCATGGACTGTGAAGTAGAAAAGAAGTGTCAACTATGTACAGTTAACTTAAAATGAAAATTCTGAAAAATATTTTTATTGAACTACAAATGTTACTCAAAGATTACTTGTTAGTTTCCCTTATGAGCCTCAATGTAGGAAGCATTAGTTACATCACTGAAAGTAGTGTGCTTACCTCTGTCTTATTCTAATATGAAAGCCCTTAGCTTTTCATTCATCGATAAATAATGAAATCCCTGTTCTGATAATGCTTTTTGCGGTAGAAGTCAAAAATGTCACAAAGATCGTCCTAGAATCATATGTATCATTGCCTTAATACATAATTTTGGATGTTGAAAGACATTATTTCATAATTTCAATAAGGCCTTAGTTTTCCTATATAGTCCTCAATCAGTATCTTTCATGGGTTGAAGATCTTTGATATCAAATTCCTGTGAATTAAGAGAAACCACAAGCACAAGGACACTGCAGGTGCAAGTTATATGTGAAAGTTTTCTTTTTATTCTGAGAAATTAGTTGGTCGTCGCCTTAAACTAACCACAACTAAAGTGAAAGTCCTCTGGTATGTTAGTATTTCTGAGGCTTCTCTTTAGAATCAACGACTGAGAATGAACGAAACTAAATGAAGAGGAAAACGAAAAGCCAATTTCACTAGGCTCTTCTTGTGCAACTCAAACTCTTAAAATTCATATCATAATCTGAAAAGAACATAAGAACGTAGAAATCTTTTTCATCTGACTTGATTCTGTACATTTCACCTGCCGTAATGAACTTACTCTTTTCGAAATCTTCATCCGTCGAGATTCGAGTTGGAATTGTAGCAATTATAACTGAAGAAAGTTTCTACCTTGAACCGGAGAAAATGATTGGAGTTCGGTGGATTGTTATAGAATGTTTCACTCAGAAAATTGGCGACAATTTCCACGATACAAGTCTGAAAGAGAGTCGTTATGTACTTTCTAGTTTACTTCATTCTTTCTTCAATAACATGAAATTAAATGTTCAAGTTTCCTCTAACGAAGTGATGTCACTAGTATATATATATATATATATATATATATATATATATATATATATATATATATATATATATATATATATATATATATATATATAGGGTACGTCAAAGAAAACCGGACAACTTTTTTTCCGTTTTAATTTTCGCAATTTTAGAGCTAGATCATTCGAGTTTACTTCATTGGAAAGCCACAAGACTACGGTTTTCTTCACTAAAAAATTCAAATGGGGCGTTCAGTCGATAATTCAGTCTTTCTTGAACGATACTGATCTTAAAAATATTTCAAGAATTGGTAAAAAAGTAGCTTGAAGAAATTTTTTCATTCTAATTTTCAGCTGAAATCGAAATATTTTTTTCACTACCAATTACTAAAACCAACTTAAAATTTGATTTCCTTTCGAATTCAAAATGGCCGAGTTCCTCAATATTAACAATTTTCCCCGCGCTTTAAAAAAGTTTTCGTGGTCGTTATGAATTAACCGCGTAATTTGATCACTAGATTGAACCTTTTCCATCATTTTGAGGGGTCGAATTTGAATATTGACTCAGAATTGTGCCAATTGTCGTCAATAATGTTTCTCTTTTAGACCATCATAGCATGGCTTAGTCGATACAAGGCCAGGTTAGAATTCCCCTTGTGAAACCTCTGAACATAGATTGCATACTTCAACTCTATGATAAACAAAAAATAATGAAATGTAATCGAGTTTTAGACGCCATCTGGTGTGAACTCGAATTTTATCTGGGTGTTGCTTGGTTTTGACGTTTGAGAATGTTAACAATGGTTTTAACAAATGGGGATAAGCATTTCATTGAATGTTTATTTGTGCGTGGCTATACTGCTAGGCAAATATGTGGCCAAATTCCAGACCCTCATCTTAAAAGAAGTACAATCTATGATCTTGAAGAAAAATTTCGGACAACAGGCTCATTAGGAAGAAGAGCAGGATGACTGTTTCCTAAATATCTCAGAGATGCCAATTATTTAAATCATTTGCGAGAATAATAATACGACATGATTTTAACAAATTACATGAATAAAAACATTCAACGAAAAGAATCAATTCTTCAGAATGGAATATGACCTCCATTGGCATCCACAACCATCTGCACCCGTCTTCTCCAGCTCTGTATGGATCTCGAACTTACTTCTTGATCAAGATTGTTCCAACATTCTTGAATTTTTTACACCAGCTACTCACAACTATTGAAAATAATATATATCTTTATATACATAAAGTCTTCTCCCAATCAAAAAATTGAAGTGTCCCAGGTTTTTCTGCCAAAATCAGTCCATTCTAAGGTAGAGGGTGTGGCAATACCAGTTTACAAATCAAAGCCAGTTAAAGTTCCTTTATGATGACATTGATACACTCACTGGCCACATCGAAACTTTAATGTCATTTAACGACAGACTTCGATATATCATTTGTATAATGAGTATTAAAGCAAAATTTCTGAAGTTTCATGATCAATCTTCGAGTTCTAATGATGCACTTGCCAAGTTTCGCTTCTCAAAAGTTGGGTATTTCATATAAATCAAGTAAAATATTGGTTTTTTCAGGTAGGACTAATGCAGTAATAGCATGTTCATTTTTAACATTATATAAACAGATATTCAAATAAAAATTTCTTACATATGTATAAACACAAACGTCCATATACCGCATATGAACTGGCAGCCATATATCTCACAACCGGAACCCCCATTGAGCGGTAGACATTTTAGTTAATATTAATATAATATAATATATATTCAAAAACTTTGTCCCGAATGGTTGTTTAATGAATTACCTGTAAAATCTCGAGGGCCGTATCAACTAAAGATATCGTAAGTTTTAAAACCAATACATAATGAAACATAATTACTTGGGAATCACTCTACAGCCTTATCACATAATTATGAGTTTCTAGCCATTATTTATATCAAAAGTATTGAAGATATTTAATGGAGATGCGGTCGTCATATAGATATTGATTATTAATTCATTGAAATACAGTTCCTAACAAAGTTGTGAAATAGGTACTGATATAGAAACTGACTTGATTTCAAATGAGATTTCGTAGTTTACTTCCTTCCGAGACTTTTCGATATTTTTTGTTTTATTTGATTGAAACTCTTGAGAGAACTAACATATTTTACTGCTTTGGTATCACCAAAACAGACTTAGAAGTAAATTAAATACATTTGATGAGAACTCGGTTCGTGAAGAAATTGTTTCTCGAACACTTTATGCTGCTAGTGATGATAATTTAGAGAATTTTCACAATAAACTGTAACTACTAATTATTTCTTCACTTATTGAACATTTATTTCTAGTGTGAAACTGTCAAAAATAAGTACATAAATAAATAATAAATGCTAAGTAGTGCGGAAAAGAAGGTTGGTGCAGCTTTTCATTGTGGATACCTAACAACATTTATCCTACAGTAGCATGTAAATTAGAGCTTGAACTAGCATATGTTCGGAAACATATATATTCATTATGAAAAAAAAATGATGAGACAATTTTGGAATAATGTTATTAGAAGAAATGGATTTCATTTCAATTACGTCTAGTCGAATGAATTCCTTACGTTTGGAAAACATACATTGTTCGGGATATCGATATTTCCATCTTAAGTACCATAAAACTTTCTGACTCAAGTGGAACAAGAAATTGACACAATGTTTTTAATTGAAGCGTAGAAAGAACTTCTCAGGCTGACTATTTGATATAAACATGTGAGCGTGAGAAAAAGTTTCCTGGAATTTAATTTAGAAGTTTCTCGGATCTCAGTCGGACAAAATCAAGTTTTCTGAGAACTGAACCAGCTAAAAAGGTATTTTTCATGGGATTCGTACATTTGGGATAGAAGAGAGTTTTGTCCTTCGATTTTTATTCTTTGGAATAAATTTCACAGGGACAACTTAAACTAAATCTATTTATTGTGCTCTGAAACATTGAAAGAGTGTATATAATTACACCTTTGTTACTTCAAGAAATGTTATTATACGAATCAAATTGAATGGAATTCTTAGTTCTGTACCTTAAGGAAAAAAAGAAATCCTATTGGATCAATTCGTTGATCATCTGTGCGTCTCTGAAAACACTTTTCCCAGAAACACGTATAGTTATAGAATTGATTCAACAGCCAGCTATGTTGCATTTCGCGAAATATTTTAATACTTTCAAGAAACTCAAATGTTATAGGTCACTTTTCGTTGACCTAGAAATACGATATTTGGCGAGATGCAGTGTCTCATAATACAGATAATGAATATGTGGTTACATCATGAAAAAATATTTCTTTTGGAGTTATGTGGAGTTATGAACTTATTCACCTTCTTCTGACAAACGGGTGAAAGTTGATGGGGACCTAATTCTATGTTCATGGCTGACTCCTCGAGCAGAATGCGATGCTTTTCATTGCAACACTAACTCTGGTTTCACCAGGTGTGAAATCAGAGTAAGAGTTGCAATTATATATAAATAAAGGGCGGTAAAACGAAAACAATGCTCTGTTTTTATTTCAATTATATATTATGTCGTCCAAAATTAACACTACGTAATCACCCCTACTTGGAGCTCAATAATATACTTAATTTACAATGTTAGTGAGCAGTAAAATTTAAGAGCGCCAGAAAAGAGCGAAGTGCAGTTGAGTATTGTAATGAAAATTGAGAGTACTACTAGTTTATTTGAGATGCAATGTGCGACTGTCTGAGGAGTGTTTCGGCAGGATCGAGCGAGGTGCAGGGTCGGAAAGAAGGCAGAAGAAAGTTGTAATTGCGACCAAATTTGTCGTACGTATGTTCGAGAGCTAGGATTTCTAGAACTTGGAGGTCGATTTGTTAGGAAACGAGAGACTAGGATATGGATTTTTGCCAGAACAGGTACCTAGAAACGAGATTTTCGGGCATGAGAGGACCGAAGTACGATATTGTGGAAAGAATTCACAAAGAATGTGTCGAGTTGAAATTGATACCAGATACTTCAAATTCTCAAATCTACAATCTCTCCGACCCCGAAGAAACTTTTCAGTTATCACCATCGTACAATTTTACCGTTTATGTTTCATTCAGATGCGTACTCAACACTTTCATGGATCACAACCTAAAAGGTACTTTGAACTGACCTTGAAACATTATACTTATTGAGGAGTAATGCCTTTTAGCACAGATGTAGGAAAATATTTGAAGATTGAGAATTTGAAATTCATCAGGAATGTTTTTTCAAGAATGAATATTTTAAGAAAAAGGAAAGGTCTCCAATCGAAATCGATACCAGATATACAGGTCTTCAACGTTTGATAATATTAACTTTTAAGTCAACGCCACCAGGAAATATGGCTATCTATGTCAATTGCACTTTTGGGCTATCGCATCAAAAGCTATTCAAGTTTATATAGAATCATAAAATTTTGTACGTACCAATATTATTTATTCAACGTGAAAGGAAAAATACGAGAACAGTAGATTTGTAGTTGAATCACTGAAAAAATCTAATAATGAGCTTCGCTTCTTCTCAACATCGACTAGACGAGTAAAATTGTAATGAAAACGTAGACAAATAAAAGCTCATTAAGTATGCGAAACTCTTAGAAATGTGGTGCGTCGAAAATTCAAAAACAAATGTTGTTTCTTTGATTCTGTCTTGGATTTATTATCGGATCTTTGACAGAAACCCTCGTACAAATCTCCAGGTATCTATGCAAACTGAATTCCTATTGTGTTTTTCCCATGGGAAATTCAATTCATGCAAAACTTGCCTCAATTTGTTTCTTGAAATTGAAGACAAGTCCTAATCTCCTACGAGCATAGCATGTATTTTTTCCACAGTCGGAAATTCCTTCCAAAAAAATTAGAATGCACAGTTTATCGAATAGTATTCCTGAAGTCTTCATTATTAACCATTCGGGGCCGTAATGGAAAAGATTTTGGAGGTTTCACTATAAATCAATTTTCAGATTTTCTTTCCCTAAGAAACTTTTGTATTGTGGACTGTCCCATCACCGTCACCTCAGAAAACATCTTAACATTTTCACCGATTGGAGGTAAATTGCCTTGATGCCACAAAGCATCGTATACACATACATTCGATATAAATAATTTTCCACTTTGGGAAAGTGGTATATTTTCAGCATTTACATTGTTAACAGGAGTAAAATTAGTAAATTTTTTCATTATTTATGAACAATACATTATCACCAACTACTAAGTGATGCACTACTATTTTTATATATATATATATATATATATATATATATATATATATATATATATATATATATATATATATATATATATATATATATATATATATATATATATATATCCATGTAATAAGTACCCTTCGTGGGGTAAAATTCGAATAATATACGTGCTAATACTCTTTAACCCTCATGTTGACATGTGTCTCAATTTACATGGCAAGCGGTGGTACCTGTGTACCACTGAGTTATCAAAACTATTTTGTTCATTGTAAATCATTCATGATAAGAAATACTCATCAAATGAATTTACCTCTATTATGATCTCATATACAGGTTATTGTGTAGGATGAAAACGGTTTCCATATCAGTTAATTGGTATTCAAATAAGTGCTTATGAGGTTTTGAGAAAAATAGAGATGAAACCCACTTGAATTGCCATGTTTATACCCAGGATTATAATATGTAAGAAGAATATAATAGATAGTACGCGTATGACCTAGTTGTTACCTGAAGATTCATTACTCTACGACTGTACCTACTCAACTATATTCCAGTTTATACCTAGGGATCCTCGGCTTGACTAGGAAATCAAGCTGCTTGACTTGACCTGACTTGACTTGGAATTAATTCAAGCTTCTGTTTTCAGAATTTGGGTTTTTCCATAAACGCTTGAAAGTTCAAGCTTCTCGTATTGAAAAACTTGAAATCTTGAATCAAAAAACATTTGCAATGAAACATTAAAGTTCCTCTCATATTCAATAAGAGCTAGAACAAAGCTTTGAATATTACTGTATATTTGAGCGGTCAATATTTAAATGAAATTCCACATAAGTATCTGAAAATAATTGGTAAGGTTTTCGAATGAAACACAAATACAGAACAAAAACAGGAGTGAAAATGGAATGTATATTTTCAACGAAAACACAGCTGAGGCATCATGAAAACAACATAAGTTTTGGCTAAAACAACTGAAATAAACTATTGCGAAAATAAAAACAAGTGAGTTATACTTCTGAGATAACAAAAGACACACCTACATTGAAATTTAAGTCAAAAAAATAAAAACAAGCTAAACTACATTCCTACTTCATCAGATAGTTGATAGTTAGCTGTTTTCGAACCGAGAGTTCAAACACATCAACATCCTAACTGATTTATGTCTCCAGCTGTATCGAGTCTTGGTAATAGTTAACACAGCTCTTGAATACTGTTCCTCTATAGGAGCTGAACTTGCATGAGTGGCCAAAAAGGTCGGTCCCTTCGTCGCACAGTATTTCATTTTGAAATTTGACGCTTTGGAGTTGCAAAAAGTGCATTTACCAATTTTATCATGTTCACTTTCACTCTCCGCGTCTTGTCCAACAACAAAATAATCCGTTGCTTTCATAGTTTTCTCAATACACTAATTTCTCTTAGGTATCTGTTGAAACAATATCAGTGTCAGAAGTCAATGAATTTTTGTTTTGGTATTCTGAACTGTTGCCACATAAGGATTTGCTTCCATTTTCAACGAGATCACTCATTTTATTTCACACGATTTTCTACGCTAAACGTGTATTTCACCTTTCGAATTTTCTCTTTAAGTACGGTCTACAGTATAGGTGTAATGATAAAAGTATAACAGCACTTGCGCAAGAAATGTAGTGAGGAAAGGAAAACATTGCTTTTCGTACATGAGTTACATTGAAGTGCCTGAACTCCCTCGACTCTTGGTTCTCAAGGAATCAATGGGGATTCATTCATTCTCCGAAAGGGTTCTGCTGAATATCGCAAAATGAAGTAAACCCCAATCGATAGATTATTATACTTACACTTCTGGTTGCTAGATGATGACGAAACATAAATTTCTTTCAGGGTTCTATATATTTTTACGAAGAACATTGAGTTGTTAACGAATGATACGAAAACGCTGAGAAAGAATCATTTCATTTGAATCTATTCTATATAAGGAAATCTATTAAACGTTGTTAGTAACATCAATTTATGTTGAGTGTTGTTGTTGACTACTGATATTTTTTATATGGCAGAGATGACTGCAGGATGGCTTCTTTCTTCTTGCTCTGAATTAACCAAATTCTCTCGTAGAGCTTTTTGTATCTACTTGTCGCGCTTCAAAACGAGTTGACTAGCTCGAACGTACTGAATAGTTTTGAAATCCCAGTATGTTGCAGCCAATTGAAAAATGTTGTATAACGAGGGATACTACCTATTTCTATTGCACCTGTTCTTGTACGGCAACAAGCGAATAACAAGTAAACATAAATTTTTGCTCTTGCAAGTACCACGCTTTCAAGCAACTTGAGAAGGTTGATGTCGTGTCAAGCTTTTGGGTTGTGAAATCAAGTCCAGTCGAATCCCTTCAATTTTAAAAAGCTTGAATTACAAATCAATACAAGCTTCGAGAAAAATTTTCGAGCTATTTGACATGATGAAACCCTTCTTATAACCAGGAAACTCTGCAGGAAGAAATGTTTCAAAGTATACCACTTTAGGATATCCAATATATAAAAATCTCTTGTCATGCTGTTTGTGTTCAAACTCCTCCAAATGGCTTGATCGATTATTTTGACATTTCATTGATATCTGATATATCTGAGAATCTGAGTATAGGTCGCAAAGTATATTTTATACCGCTGGGTGATGAGACTGTCCCCATCCAAAATTTTTCATCTATTTATTGACCAATTTCTTTTGTAGTTCTTAATCTATTCATTTTTAGAAAATATATAACCCTGAATTTTTATCGTCCCATCCACACTTTATCATTTTTTATTTGTGATTTGATTATTTTTGTAATAACAATATCGTAATAATGAAGCCGTTGTTTATATTTTAAACAAAAGTTACTCATGTGATGTATGACACATAAATGCTCTGAAGAACTGGAAAATTTGTTCCTGCAAAAAATTCAGTTTCAAAAAAATAACTAGGCTTGTGAAAATCTCATCAGCGGACAGACCAAGTAGCAGAGCCATGTACCTCAGCCTGTCATGCCACGGCTATGGCAGGACAGGCTTCGCCTGCTCCAAATAAAACAGATGGTGCTACGTTTGCTTCATCAATTGCCCCACGAGCACAGTCAGGGTGAGTTATTAACTGTAGCCTCCTATGTTTTTCATAACCAAAAATAACAACAAGTACTCTCGCATTCAAGTAGGAACCAGATATTGAATATTCAGCTCATCCGGAACTGCATAATGATGCTATTGTCAAAGAATTTCTCCAATGTTATTCGCCCAAATTCAGATATGAATCAGCCGAAATGTATTGTGCATCAGGAAAAGTGCAACTACAAGAACAGGAAATACCACCAAAACCACTAAACGATTTGCTGATCGGCACGGATCCAGATTCAAACCTGTTCTTGAAGTCCACTGATTCATTCAATAAATGCTTCCAAATGACATCCATTATCAACCAGAATTCTGAAAACGCAGTTTCTAATAACAGGAAATGGGTTTTCTAAGACAAAATCATCAACGAGAATGCATTCAACAGGGGAAGGGGTAATTCAAAGCTTATCGGATAACCATTCTGTTGTCGTGTTGAGAAGATTTGTTTACAGATAATATCTTTAGTTCAGTCTTCCTCAGTACCCAAATCCAGAATATTAATATTGAATGCTTCACTGGTGTTAACAATGACATTATCAACCAGAATGCTGAAAACGCAGTTTTTAATAACAGGAAATGAATTTTCTAAATCAAAATCATCAACGAGAAAGCATTCAACAGGGGAAAGGGGTAATTCAAATCTTATCAGATAACGATTCTGTTGTCGTGTTGAGAAGATTTGTTTGAAGGTAATATCTTTACTACCAAGGTATAAATTACTCTGACTGTGGCAATTTTCGGGTAGCTCAAGAACAACGGATCGGATTGAACTTTGAGTCTCCGCAGTTATAATACCCTTATTTTGCGGGACTGAGATTTTATTCCCTGAATTACGTCTGAAAATTATGACCCCCATTGTCTGCAGACTGTTCTAAAAAATATAGAATTTGAGTTTTTCAGAACAACTAGCAGCTAGGTACGTGCTTCGCTACGTATAAAGTGAAGTAATAAGAAAATTTAATTTAACATCAAATTCATTTATTGAAACAAAACAATATTTCATTAATTACTGGCTATTTCAAAACTTGATCCAAAATATTTGGATAAACAATTTACACCACAAACGTGAAGTGTTTTCCTTGGGCCTTGTGGATGGACATCACAAATGATGAACGCACAGAATATTATAATCGTTTGAACTCAAATGGCATATCAGTTGGAATCATAGGGATATCGAACAAACTTCTTTTTTTAATTTAGCAGTTAAGAACGTAGCTTCAATCAAATCTGGCAATAACTTTTTCACTGACAATCTGGCGCCATTACACAGTTTTGTTGGATTAATATTTCTTTATAATATGAGATATAATATAAGATATAATTCTGTTCTTGTGGACGAACCAGTAATCGATACGAATGAAAATTCATGGCAACAACTTTTTTCTGTACATGTAGAACATGTAGAAATGTAGAATAAGTGCAAAATGTGACTTTAGAAAATTATACAACACGGAAAATAGGTCAATTATTTACCTGTTCATGGGTCAATTGGTATAATGATATTGTGGACATCGTCACCTTTTCCAATAAAATATTGGGTATTGTAATGCATTGTTACTACAAAAAAGTTCTGAAACACGTTGCTATTGCACATTTTTGCGATGAAGCACTATCACGGGATTGAAACTGATCACCGAGAATAACAATTGCAACCTCAGTTGTAGTAGTGTTTTTTTTAAAATAGTTAGGTAACTTTAGGAATGCAGGGTGTATGATTAATGGTTACTCCCATGTACGATGTCTCAAGATCAGGGAATATAATTGATTTCAATCTCGTTTAGAGAGAAGGACTCAAATCTAGTTTGTTCTATGAGATAATTTCAGATTATGGAATATTTTATAAGAATTCAACGTTATATTTTATTTTCTAATTCACACCTAGTTCATCTCCAGACATAAACAAAGTCATAAGCATATCTTGTAGTTCAGGCATCAATAATTAAAATACTACTTGATTTCAATGAAGGTTAGGATCAGATGATACGAAAAAGTACATATCGGACCTTATTTTGTACTAAGAAAAGTTGGCAAAGCTGCTTGCGTAATTATGAGCAGAAATTCCACAGGAATGAGTAGATGTCCTTATAAGCGAATACCAGAAATGATTCTTTCTGTTCTTAATTGATTAAAATTTATAGGAGACCCGAAGTTAATTAATTTCCCTTAACATTTTTCACTTCAGCACTTTACCTCTGATATTTCATTTATGTTTTATTCTGTACGTCAAATTCTTCATTCGTAATTAAATATTCGCGAATATTCAATCTTTCCATCAATAAAATTTATTGTATTCAATGCCAAATATGACGAAGAAAGAGGTGCTCCACTTTTTTAAAGGAAATATTTCGATGTACTTATGTTTTTTGTGAAGTGATTCCTATTCAAATTTCAAGTTTGTATAAGAGATTTAATTTATTCTCGATGTGTGTTACGTTCCGCATCATCTATATGCATGAAATCCATATCGAATAAAATAAACCTGACTTTATCTATAAAGGTACTACGAGAGGGCAATTTCTTATAGTAACTTCAACAACTGACTTAAAGCATGAATACACAAATCCCCACATTCATACCAAGAAGTAAACGCAACTTTCGAATCTGTTCACCTATAAAAGTTACACAAGTTCAACCGCATTTGAATCCGCAAACGGTAATATTTTATCTCGTTCAAACTTTCGCAAACGTGTTTTTGCATTTTATTTTCAAGTCCAAGCGGATGCATTGTTTGGGGTCAGGTTAGGGTGAACTTCTGTTGCATCGCATTCGGAAATTGACGTATTTTGCTATACATACTGTTCCCAGGTCGGCGATAAATTCGTATTATGTTTTGTTTTGCCGCACTCGGCATCTTGAATTTGTTATGTATATGTATATGTTATTCCGTATTTATAGCGGAGTATAGCGTCACGTGGTATTCCATGGCTAGGAATATACGAAATTCAGCCGTAATTCATACTTAGTCCTAATTGAAGGAGTTATTCAGGATATGAGCCCGTGAAAAAGAATCTGAGACCTTCGTTCTAATTTGGTCTGACTATACATTTTATCTTGTGGAGGAGTAAATATATGAATGTAACGAACATGGATAATATATTGGTGCTGAGCTGATATCATAGAGAAAGAAGCAAGTCTTTGAATTTTCTCATATTACTGAAACTGAGAAAAGGAAGGATATAGCTCCACATATATTAACAGTTACTTCTGCGTTCCTGACTTTAACATATTTCTCGAAGAAAAATTCTCAATTCTGAGGGTAGTTCATTAAACGGAAACATTTTCAACTCCAAATTACGTACTTGTATATACGTAGGATGTTAGTATGGTCTGGTTTTCTTTTTCCATTGTTACAGATTCCTGTTCCAAACCTCCTTCCTTTCACCATTGTTTTCGTCTGGAAATCATGGAGTGCAAGAGAGAATGAAGCGGCTAGGCAGAAAAATCTTTGGTACTTTTTATGTACATACGACACTAAAACAACATAAACAGACGAGCTATTGCTAGTGCAATAGGGACAGAAAACAAGTTTTTTCCTCAGGTTTTTTCACTCGTTTTTTGAATCATATGCAAGATAGTATGGTTTCCCTGTTACATTTTCCCGAGCTCTCACTTGTGTTTTTTCTGACACACACCAAAATTATAGATATATGCATTTATTGTAAATACAATTATTCGAATTTTTGTAAATCCTCTCTTTTCAAAAGAATATATATATGGTCTGGAAAATGTCGGAATCACAACGATTCATGCAAACCTGAATGTATCTGATTTTCTCAAAGAAAACCATCCCCGGATGAGAGCTAGTAACGTTGTCATAATGAGAATTGGAAGAAAACTGATTTGTTTATTTATAAGTCTTTCCTGTTGCCCTCTCAGTTCATTTGCGTGCTATCTGGCTGCTGATACACAATGCAGTTATCCGTGAGGTGACTCAGTTCTGTTTTGTTTTTATGAAATAGCATTAATGACCGTTGATTAGGGATCCATGGCTGATGAAAGGTACATACGGCAATTTTTAGCTCCTCAAGTTACCAAATTCACTAATAAATGGGTGAAAACTTCATGTGGATGCATGATGATGCCTCACCTCATACCACAACAGTAGTGAGTGATTACTTTGATTGACTGGAAATGTTGGGAATATACTGACTGGCAAGAAACCCTGATTATAATCCGATAGAGCATGTGTCGGACGAGATGCGTGAAAAGTTCCGTCACAGCTCCGCAGAATCTGAATTGAGTAGGTCATGCGCTGCAAAAACAGTGGACAAGAATAGACTAAGGGTAAATCCGTAATCTTCTAAGGTATACCAAGACGCATTCGAGCTATCGTGAGAGCTCGAGGGGGTAACACCCACTATGGAGCGGTTGTTTGTTCAATAGATTTCTGTTTTTCTTTCATTTAATTACCACTGTATAAGTTCAGAGAATGAAAACTTCTGCTATTTTTCGCAGAGATCAGCTAGCGCTAATAATCAATGACAACGTCATTGAGAATGAATGAAGCATTGTAATGACGTGTATCTTCATGACAACATTCAGAGAGAAATTCAACAGAGTGATAACGAGAACTTTTTGTTTTCCTTTGTATATCGCTATTTAAAATGAATATTCACTCATCAATAATTAAATTTAAATAAATAATCTGTAACATATTCACAGTTCAAGAATGTCGGACAATAAATCAGATACTTATGGAGATTCAAACTACAAGATAATTTCTGCTTGCTCGAATTTCTTGAAGCTGAGTACCAATACAAATACAAATTTTCACGGCAATTTCGGGAACGGTATATAAAATAATGCGGTGTTGTGCCATTTAATTGGAAGTTAGAGCATGATGTAAATCGGGAAAGTATTCTACGTAACATAGAATTTATATAATGATTTTCATGATGTTTTTATACCACGGCACGGATGTAAAATAATTCCCGAAAAAAACCCTCTCTATGAAAACGAACCCGAATATGCCAAGCATGGTGTTCACGAGTATGTTCATTAAATTACTCAATTTTTATTAAAACTTCTTGATGAAAGAAATATGTAGTTTTCAGAATTAAACATATTCAATAATCAATCGTTAATTCAACCCCTATTGAAGAACATGTTACTTGCGCTTGAAAAACGACGATTGACCAGAGTTAAAATTGAAAATAGTTATATGATGGATTGAAAGTGGAGTGAATTGAACAATAGATAGGGATTCTTCTAGAATCCTGTACTGCGGTATATTCAGGTGAAGTCACCGGTAAGCCAAGTCTGAACTATGGTTCCAAAGTTTCGTCAGTATTCCTTACTCCATTCCACTTCCAGCAATAGTTGCTACATCGCATCACGATTCGCTCTTAATGTGATAACCTTAACTTGGAGTTTATGGTAATACATCTACTTAGGGCAGTTGCTAATTCTCACCTATACGAATCGTGGAATACGGCAAAACCTGTGTCAGAAATCCATTGTCTTCGGTGACATCAGGAATTTACAATCAGTGTTAATTCTGTTCAGGAAATTAAAGGTGGATTATTAACTTGTGTTTAGACTTCTATATCGTAGATGTGTGCATAAGGATAGCCGAGCAAGAGACAGGGAGTAATAATTATTCTTAGTATAAGCAATTAAGCCACTTCTTACTTCGTAGAGCATTAATAATTTCATAAATGAATACAATTGATTTAATGTATTTTTCCTTTCATGGACATAGTTGTACCGTTTAACGGAACTTCATAAGACGACATCTAAGCTTCTTTGTTGCTATATGTATGCATTGAAGCTATAGACATTAAATGGGTAACATATGACGGACGTTAAAATTCGAATTATAGAATATAAAACAAGGTAAAAATAACGCTGTTCAACCAGTTTCTGATTGTATCGTTTGCTGTTCTTTTCAGTGGATCTTTACTGTCCTTCATAATATGAAAAATACGTAAATTTGAAAAAGACAATTTTTCTCTAATAAATTGACGAATTCATAGATCCAATTATGAAGTTGTATTATCAGAAAGATCAATCGAATAGTTCTTTTCAAATCGATCGATATGGAAAAGCACGAGGAATCTAGAGCAATAGCCCTTGACACCTCCAAAGCCTTCGATAGGGTTTGGCATGCAGCCTTGTTGAATAAACTTGCTGCATATGGACTTCCCGAAAAATGTCTTTCTTTCAAATAGATCAATACAAGTTGTGGTCGATGGCATAGCATCTGATTGTTTCCAGTTACAAGCAGGAGTACCTCAGGGATCCATTATTTCGCCACCCTTGTTCCTGTTGCAGATAATCGATTTTCTTTCATCTACAGAGAACAAAATCTTCAGTTTTGCAGAGGATTGTAGAGATGTCAACAAATTCACACTGCAACCACAATTACGACTGAACGCATTGTCGTGAGTAGCGGTGGATTAGTGTACTGAGCTCATCTCACAATGAGATGATCGTCCACACCATATTCGATCATCCATCCTATTGGTTTGATCACCCAAAAGTTCCCGAAATATCGTATGTAATGCCACCTAGTAACAGTAAAAATAAGATAAAAGCGTTCCTGTAAATTGATTCTACAATGTTATATGATTTTGATATCCTGAACACAATATACACACACCACAAAATTTGTCGCATCACCTGGTATTCTGAATTCCACAATCGATTAAACAGCTCGATCGCAGTTTCTTCGTCGACATATGTTTTTGGACATATGAAGGGAAGAAAATCTTATCTATGTAGTAACATTTGTTTCCATATGATCTCAAACACGTCTGAAACAAGAATGAGTTTATTTGACTATCAGTATTCATTCAATTTCTCTTCAGTTTTCACACTAAATTAAAGCAAGTTTTGTGTGTTTTTTGCTGATTTTCGAATCTTTGAATTTATTTAAACAGCTGCTGAACGTCCTGGACGCTATTTGAGTGATAATGAAGTGGTAAGAATTTTAACACTTCTAGAGGAGGGGCGAAGCCAACGTTACGTGGCTAACTTGATGATTGTTAACCAAAGCACTATTTCAGAAGCAATTAATCAATACCACGAAACAGGGGAATAAGGAACACTCCAATAACTAGAAAATCTGCCTCCTGAAATTTGGAACTCAGTGACTTATGAGTACATCCAAAATTTGTTTGAGGTGCTTCCAAGACGTATACTGGCTGTAATTAGGGCCCGGGAGGAAACACTCGATTCTGAAAATGATTAGTAACCATTCGAATGTTAGTTGATTGGTCTCTTCGCGAATGTTCGAAGATGATAGAATTTTCTAATTTTTCATTAACTCGGAAATTATTGATATTTTCCATAATAAAATCATCTCTTTTGAATGATATCTTCTTATTTTACACTTCTAAAAAGTTACCAAGCGACTCTTGAATGACCAACCTAAACATTTTTATATTATTGTCGTAAAAGTAGGGTGATGCGACAATTTTTGTGAGGAGTGTATTTATAGCAGAATAATTTCTAAAATGTACAAATTTGAAATTATTTTCTATAAGGAAACTATAAAACTAAGAGTAGGCACTTTTTGTGTTATTACTTAAGAATTAAATTAGTTAGATATTTGAACATATTAATTAACATTGTATCAATGTTGATATTCTAGGAATCAAGTTCACTTTGAAATTCTAAAAATAACACTATATAAGTGGGAGAGTGGTGAAAAGTTCTGTACAAAATGCGATGGGTGCTCGATATAAATTTTAATAATATTTCATTAGAAGCTATTTCTTAAATTTGACTTAATATAAAGTATATACTCAAACATCTCACGCTTTTTGTCTCTAATTTTCTTATTACTTCACTGTTTCTAAAAATCCTTCGAACATCATCTCATTTTATAGAATTAGTTGTTTTTTAATGTTGAATAACTTCTCAATAGTTGGAAGTGAAGTATTTTTATTTTCTAAATTTTTAGCATTCGATATTGGAACATCCTTATCGAATAATTGTGTTGTCATAGGTTCTTGGTGAATATACAAAATTTCAATCAAGCCCTAAAATGGAATTATATCAATTTTTCATATTTTCTCACTTATCAGGATGAAATTACTATACTGTCTTCAGATCTTGCTGAATAGTTAAAGTTTCAATTGAATCTCATACTTTAAGAATGGAATTATACAATTTTTCTTAAATTTTTTAGAATCAAATAATCGAAATACTGTATTATCATCGCTCCTCGATGAATAATGAAAGTGTCAATTAAATCTAATGTCTTAAACTGGGGTGAAGTAGGTATGCAAATACTTTTAGATATTGTGTTGTAACAGTTATATTTCTTCGTTTTGCAATATTCTCCAGATTTAGTAATCGTGATGATATAAATCAAAAAAGAATACCTCGACCGCTACAGTAATGAAAGATATCTTACAGCGTTTAGTTTGGAAATCTACCAAACTCAATGCATTTATTGTAAATATAATTATTCAAATTTTTGTAAATCCTCTCTTTTCAAAAGAATATATATAATAAATAAATATATATATATATATATATATATATATATATATATATATATATATATATATATATATATATATATACATATATATAACTATTTATATATTTATATTTTACAAATATGAACCTGAGGTTATTTGTGCAAATGACAATATAAACTTTATTTTGATAAAACAATTCTTTGCATCAAAGCTGTAAAACACAATAAACCAGATATCATTCTTACTGGTAAACAGAATCAAATAACATATATAATTAATATTGCTATACCCGACACACATAATATTTCTAAATATATGATGCTTGGCAACGAGATTAACAAAATGTGGAAAATGAAAACATTCTTATTCTATCGATTATTATTTCCACAACAGGTGTTATTCCCAGGAATCTTCGCAAAAGTATTGAGATTATGGGTCTGAAGAAAAATTTGTTTTAACAGTTACAAAAGATAACAGTCATCAAATCTTGTAATATTCTTCGTAGGTTTTTTTTCCGAAAAGAAAAATGGGGCAGAGTCATAGGTTTTGTCTATAGTTTATACTGCTCAGAATCTCATTTCATATTTTATTCATTTGTATATATAAATGTAATATAATTAACTGACCATTTTGTCTAATTATATTCAGAGCAGTATTCTATTCGACCGTTCACCACTTCACACAAAGGAAACTATTAAACAGTAACATTCAGTGTTACTTGACTAAGGTCCGTACACTGGATTTTTCCGGGGGGAAAGCCTCTGACACTACTCGTTGGTACATTGATATCATTGTCTGATGATGCTATAGTTTATATATATTCTGGTAGATTGATATATTCTCATAACATTCAACGTTATCCTAATATATAATTATTCCAGGATATGTTTTAATTATAAGGCAATGGTATTAATTACCGGGTGGTGAGAGAAAGAACTTCTGCCAGTTTTCTCGTTCACTACAATTTCAAAATTGATTTCAAAGTCCATTTTCATGAATAAATTCCAAAATAAATAAAAATTTCGTCCCAATTCCAGAACACTTGAAAATAGGTATACGAAACCTATACACCATACGATAGGTATTGGATTTCTTATTTAGACTATACAATCCAATACAGTATGTATTATCTGAGATATGAAAAATACTTTGATTTTAATGTTTCCTAATTTTGACAATGAGAAATGAGCACTCTGTATGATTTTGCTGTCATTCGCTACGTTTTTCAAGAGAGGTTTGTTGTATTGATGGAAATTGTCCCACAGTCCTGAAAACTACAGGAACAGTGTTAGCAAAATGTCGAAATTTTACAAAATCTCGAATTATTCAAAAACCGTTGGTAAAAGTTTCTCATAAAACTCATATTATTTCAGTCAGTGAGAAAAGAATCGTACCTCAAACATTCTATTAATCGTCATATCTCTTTTATAAATTTGCGTCCCCTTGCAAAATAAAGTCAAATAAAGCACACGAATGAGATTTGTTATTGGCTAATACATTGCTCGCTTATTTTAATTCGATTGAATGAATCACCCTAATTTGATATCCCGGAAACAGTCTTGAGGCTCTTCCTGTAAAGTCTTGTAGTTTAATCATAGATTATACATAATAAGCACAAGAATAAGCGACCCCGCCGATCTGCCAAGTTTAAATGGGAACAACTGTAATTATCAAACCTAAGTTCTAGCTTAAAAGGGGTTACCTCTGGATTTTGGATGTTATTCAACCGTACAAATAACCGTATTTGCGAAATCTGACGCAGACCACTCCGAATGGTCTGGAATCCGTGCTGGATTAGAATTCCAAGAGCGCCACAGATATTCATTATGCGTAACGCATAGACAAAACGGGTTTGAATTAGCGGCTTCAAATTTCACACGAGCTTATGGCGATAAGAGTGAAAAATTGAAGAAAAATTTATTTTGTATGCAATAGAGCGAACACGAATGCTTTACATTTTTATAATTCATTCTTGAAACGCTTAACTGAGGTATCTCTCATACGTATTTTAATATTTTCAACAATTCAACTCATGTCTTTGCAAATGTTTCAAAAAATGGGAGAGATTCCTGTTCGACAAAATATTTCAGTCACAAAAAAATCACCAACCATTTCAAACTTTGCGTACATGAGACTCAATTTCACATACGATTTCAGAATCATTAACGCTCAAGATAAGGTTTTCCATTGTTAGCATTTCACTTTGCAGCCATAATGATTTTTTTTTGTCGCTTTGGGAATTTTCGGACTTCCATCAAGTTTTCACAGAAACCCTGCATGGGCTAGTACATGATATCGGCTAATAATATTGTCAATTGTGAGAATCTCAGAATTAGTTCTCCCTTTTTGTATCTAACAAATTTTTTTTCAAGAAACTTTATACCGATAGCTTATTTTCAAATTTTCAAAATGCATAATAACGGAATGACAAATTATATTCCATATTTTTGAAAAAAATTATGGAAAACGATTTTCTAAATTAATACAGGACCGAACACCAAACAACAAAAATATATTTATTTATTTCATTATAGTGCCTCAACTGCTATGGTTATTGGCACAAGTACAGTGTAACTTCAGCTAAATACAATTAAAGAGGTTTGTTTCTTTCAGATAACTAATTATGTTCATAAAGTTGTTGGCTAGTGTTTTCTTGAGATCGTCGCTTATGTTGAATTGCTGACGGATTCTTGCGTGTTGTGGGAATTCTATGAGGATGTGCTTCACGGTGAGGCGACTGTTGCATTGCTGACAATATGGAGGGGCGGTAGAGTCGATCACATAGCCGTGAGTGTGGAGATTATGTGCGATTCTTAGGTAGCGAACAACAATTTTTTCTCTTTTTGTAAGTTTAGGTAGCTGGTGTGAATTTATCGACGGTGTTATAATATACAATTTGCAGTCTGACCTGTTCCTGATGTTCTACCATTTGAATTCAATAGTGTGTTTCATGTAACTTTTCAGGTCTTTGGGGAGCTGAATATTCTAAATTGGTAGGTCCAAATTCAAAGTTTTTCTCGCGTCTTTATCTGATTTTTCATTGCCTATTATTCCTGCATGTGATGGTACCCAGATAAATTGCCCATAAAATCATAATACCACATTGTACCAATGTTATCATACTGTTGTCTGAATTTCGAAATGAAATGTCATTGATCAATAATAAAACTTTGTTACTACAAATAACTATCAGCAGAACTCTCAAAATCCGGAGCAGGTACATAGTTTCTCAAAATAATCACCACCACTCTCTACGAATCTGATTAATCGACAATAATATTTCTTGATTTACTCTGTTGAGATCTTTAACTTCAAATATTTTCTTCCAGCAGCAGTTTTTCTGCTTTGATATCTAGGCAAAAAATGATTCCGTTTTTCTCTCTGGGTAAATAGCTTAGACGTTTATGAATTATTAAACTTTTATGGCCAAGAAAAGAATAAAATAAATTTTTCAAACAAAGGTCTTCTAAATAATAATTCTAAGAGTTATATGGAATTTGCATATATTAGGTTAGATCTTTGTTAATACCGGAGATGTGGCGATTTGAAAATTTATAAGCCTTCTGTCCCAATTCAAAAGTTGAAGATTTTATCAAACAGTTTTTCTTTATAACATGCCTGAGGATAATAAAGAAACCGTATAGGCTAATCTTGGTTAGGTTTGGTTAGATCTTTGTTATTACTAGAGATGTAGCGATTTGAAAATTTTTAAACTTTCTGGCCTATAAGGAAATCAAGGGTCATATCAAAAAATTTTTCAATTAAAATATTTTGATAATAACAAGCCTAAGGGCGATATGAAACCCATATTTATTTTGGTTAATACCGTGGATACGGCAGTTTGAAAAATCTTAACTCCTTCCGGAAGTTAAGGGTCGTATGGAGAAATTAAAAAAAAATTTTTTGATTATGGCATGGCAAAGAACCATATGAAAACCATATATTCTCGTCTTTTACCTAAATTGCTTCATTACCACTTAACGCTCAAGTTCTACATATTGTAGACTCATTGTTCTTCTAAAATTGTACTTAAATAAATAAATAAATAAATGATTTGTATTAACCATTTTTGACATTCTTTTCGGAAAACTGCTATGTTGTCTTGTGGTAATTACTTCTTTTTTGAGTTCTTCTTGCATCAAGTGCAATGTTTGAATTTAAATCAATCCACCCGATGTGCCGACTGGCTAACGGAATGAATTCCTCGGTTTGTACACCCTATATAGATCCGTATTGCAACAAATTTCGTTTGCTCTTAAAGTGTCACATGATAATCTCTGCGATTGAAATTCTCATGTTTTGGGTTGCTTGCGGTATGGGGTTGATCCCTGCACTTAATATGCTGAAATACCAGTGATATCACTCTGTACTACTGTTTATTCAAAATACTTAGGGTTCAAATATTTGTTCAATTATTATATGATAGGATTGTCTTGTAGTTGAAACACCCCATATTGAAAATTTCGTACAAAAAAATTATCAATTCGTATAGACAATCGAATACCCTAGTAATGATCTGCCATTCGATTTATATTTTCTATGATTATTTCATAGGTGATGATGGGTGTAGAGCAGGGGTGTTCAAACTCGAACTGCTGGCGATCTACCTCAATATTTTTAGACTACTTACATTCGACTCTGAGAGGCTGGAAGTATGTGTGATGCAGGGTTGTCGTACATACACAATACATACAATACCTACTTAGCTACCTAGGTAGGGTGTACCGTAGCATATATAAATATATGCTTTCCACACAATATACATTATTTTAGTCTAGGTTTGGGTTAGATTTAGTTAGGTTTTCCTCTATAATATCAATGAAAAAACTTATAGTTATTCAAAATTGCGAGTTTATTAGTTGTTACAAAACAAAAGAGTTACATATGGTGTTAAACTTAACTAAGGAGTGAGTTTGGATATTGAAGCATGGTACAGTATGTCCTCAGCATACTTTTCATAAAATGGTACGTAACCACTGAGTGCTAATCACAAGCATGATGACATATGATCGTCACTTAGTCGATTGCGATACTTGGACTTAATCATCTTCATTTCAGAAAATGCAGACTCGCACAACTAAGTTGACCCAAAAATTGCCGCCAGTTGAAGGGCGATTTGCCTCAGATTCGGATATTAATCTTCAGATATAAAACACCAGAAATTTGTATCAGATGTTGTAGCTTTGAGATGTATTTCTGATATCTGCACCAACTCATTTTCAACAAAACATGAGTTCATATTAAACTGACTTGATATTTCAGTAGGTAATTCCTCAATGTTTTTACATGAAAAAGGATAACTCATAAATGATGATATATTTGCCAATTTACTGCAATTATAAAAACGCATTTCGAATTGTTCCAAAATATTTGAAAATTCAGCCTTATATGTATCATAAGTCAACTGAGGAATCCTTGCTTTCAAAGACGGAAAATGTTTCAGGTCCTTTATTTTCAGTTGATCTATCATAAGTTGCAATTTACTTTTGAATGCGTTTACTGCACTTATCATCTCAATAATAGTTTTTCCTTTACCTTGAAGTTCCAAGTTGAAGGTTTTCAAGAGCATTGTGATGTCAGTCAAAAATGCCAAATCAGTCAGTAATTTTTTCGTTTTTCAAAATCTGAGTATCATCTCCTTTTTCTTCTAGAAAAGCTGTTATTTCGGTAAATATTTCTTGAAACCTTTCTAGGAATTTTCCGCGACTCAACCACCTGTTGTCCGTGTAAAGAACTGAAACAGTGTGTTCATCGATACAATGCCACAAAACCGTTTTTGTTTCCAGTCATTGCTGGTGCTCCATCGGTTGTAATGCACACTAATTTATATATTGGTAGCTTGTAGTTTTTTACAAAATTGAAGAAAACGTCATATATATCTTCGCCACGGGCTTTTGCTTTAAAGGTATGATTGCCAAAATTTATTTCTTAACCAACATATCATTGAATACCATCGGATTAAAAATACACAGCTGGGCAGTATCTGTCATATGGGTGGATTCGTCGAACTATAAAGAAAAGTATGTACATTTCATATCATGTTTTAGTTTATCTGCCAATTCTTGACTCAATACGCCTTATGACGGTCGGAAGAGATAACTGAAATTCTCTAATAGCTGACATGATTCCAGTTTTATTTTAAAAATCTCCAAATAAATTCTCACCCGCTTCAATAAATGCTTCTTCTTCACAACCCATCCATCTTCGAATGGTTTCTTGTGTTTCGCCATTATATGAGATATTTTGATGACGCCATCGTTGCAGCTTTTGATTGTTTGGCTGGTCTTGTGAGCATGGTTTGTTCTTTTTTTAAACAAGATATCAAACCACGTACTTTTCGTTTTCCTCATTCACTCTGTGGCGAAAAATCCTTCTCATAGTTTCTATGATCCGTTTAACGATTCCTCTCTAAGTTACCACGCTTAGGTATTACAACTCACGCATGACAAATAAGACAAATGCACTTATGCTTCACAAATCAAAAAAAAACCTTCCTTCCAATCGTGATTAAAATGATACGTTTTAAATTTGTTCGCTGCACTCATTTTGTACTAATAGACTTCGTATCGACGTAGTATTGCCTTCAAGTTATAATTCAGAATGACTCCAGTTCCTGCAACATTTATATCGCCATGAACGTAAGTCATGAAAGTTCTCGTCAAACGCGCTGCCCTAAATTTCTAGAAAAGCGGCAAGAATAGAAAACGCGGCTTTTCTTTGACAAGTAGCATGCGTTCCTTGGAAAAGCAACCTTTTGCCGCTAAGCGAATGTTATTTTATTAAGTGAAACTTGTAGTTCAGTTACCTACTTATTAAAAATTTGTTTCTTTTCGAGATCTACTCAAAAAGCACTCACGATCGACCGTTTGAGTACCCCTGTTGCAGAGGGTTGATCTGACATGCTCAAAGTTTGTATAAACAACGGTCCTTGTCGAAACAAAAACCGACCTGTTTCAGCAATTTTTGCTGACACTGCCGTTTTATGTTAGAGGAGGTCAAATTTCTGTTGGAACACCCTGTATGGATGACGAAACTCCAACCCACATAAAATGTTGTTAGTACCATCAAAAGTATAGCATTTATTATGGTCTGCTTCTCCCACATTCTCGAGATGTAGGTTTCGTCAAACATGCGAATAATTTACTAGGAGGAGCCTTTCGTGGCCTTCATCGACAGCTAGAATACGTCGAGCAATTGGCAAAAGTTTCTTTTCTCATTATAAACTCAAATTCCGCATTTACGTTCTTATTCGAAGTTGGCTGGAAAGTACATGCTGGAAAGTATGTTCATTTTTCATTTTAAACCATTTATTTTTCATACTTTGATAATATAAATTGCCATATACGGAGAATAACTTGTGATAAATTATTACTTGGAAATGCAGGACAAATTAAAATTTTCAATTCGTAACTAATAACTAAGCTACATGAATGTAGACGAAAGATCGATAAGTTTCATCTGCATGAAGAATGACATTGTAAATTGACAAACGCACATGCAATTTAGAGAGGAAAATCCCGCAGAATTTAATGCTCAAGTTTGCTTGAATTCGAATGCGTGGCGTTAAGTGCTTGAATGCTGGAGAGTAACACCCAGTTTCTCCAGTGAAAAACTTCTAAGATAATCTCATTTATTTCAAGCAAATCCTCGTAAATCTGACACGTATATAACGACTCATCCGGGAGCGCCGCATCCGGTTACACTAACGAATGACATTATTTTCGGTTCGCCTTGCATACTTTCACTTCAGTGCGGAAAATTGGCCGCTCTTTTGGAAACGACCCAGGTGTTGGATGTAACGAAAATACACCTGCCTGCAGGAAAATCTCAAACCCGTCGAGAAATAGTTTAATGGAACAATGATACTGTTATATAATTAATTTCTTCAAACATTAAGCGTGAAAATTCTTCTCAACGATCTAGCAAATGCGAATATTTAAAGTTGTTGAAAATTCTTCCTCTTATCCATAAATGAATATTTTGCATGGGCTTCTACTCATCTTATCGAATCATTTTCAGAAAGAATTAAATAACCAACTATTAACATAACCTCTGAAATTAACTAAATTCTTTTTTGGACTTACGCAAGAAATTGAAATTTTTGTAGTGGAGAACCTCATCTATATCTTTTTCTTGTCATTTTTCTAGTTCGTAAGATGTTTTCATCACGTAAATAGTACGTCAGATACAAGTTTCTTGGTAACAAACGTTGCGCCCTTACACGAATCGAGCAGTGGAAGATATTTTAATTTTCTGTTACTGAAACCATTCATCTTATCTGATGGAAGTTGACATTTATTTGGTAATAACAAATTTTCTAATCGGAAATAGCTTCAACATCATTTGAAGATGCTTATTAATCTAACTATTTTGACTGAAGTTTCGACATAAGTATGAATGTGATCGACTTATTCAATGCTAAAAACACAAGCAAAAATTAGTCAGCGTACAACATCGAACATTTTTGAACAAAAATATTATGGATTTCCGAAAGGAAAATTCGAGCTCTTTTGCCTAATGAAGAATGAAAGTGAATTCCCTCAAATCAAATCTAGATTTGGGGGAACTTGGTTCATAATAATCTTTTACGTATTCATATTTTAATTAATTCGTATTTATTCATATCATAATTGGGTTGTGGCAATTCTGGAAGGCCTTGGATCATGTCATAGACAAGAGTTGGGAGATAAGGGATTCAAAATCTCCATATTACGGAAAAAATTAATCATAATACATATTCACACTAGTAAAAATCATGAAAAACTCTTAAAGTTTTAGGCGAGTACTATACAGGTGGATGGTCTGTTGACAATTGAAGACAATTGATAGAACTATTGTTCTGATTTTTTAACACTTGCTTCACTCTCTATTTCCAACAGAAGTACATACCAACTTTGATTTTCTGCATGAACTTACGCAGAATTTTTATTGAGAGAGAACCAACCAATCAGATATAATTCAATACAATCTCTGTCACCAAACACAGAGTTTTTTTTGGACTTTATATTTCGAAACGAAAAAACATGCAAACTATGTTTTTTGAACTTGTAATCCACAGTATTTTATTCATATATTAGACTACGCGTGAGAAAATATTGGAAATAATTGATCGATGAAGCCTGAACTATGATAGCTGATATTCATAATGAATAATAAAATAAAACTAGTTACTATGTTTTAAATATCACTAATTTATTGATGTAAAGAATTACAAAATTTTCACATTGATTGGACTGGTTTCGGACATACGTCCATTATCAACAACAAGCTAATGAAAACTGAATACTCATGTACAATACAGGAATTACCATCAATAAAATGCTAGTAGAGATCACAGTAACTTGAATAACGTTGATTGGTAGGTAATTAAGTCTACCTGGTCGTTAAGGAGCTTATCCCTTCCTATCCTAGATGCCTTGAAAATTACTATCGATTCAAAGAAATCGATAACATTTATCACAGGAATGAAGAATTTTTAGCTGTTGAAGTTCTGGAAAATGATGACATTCATTCAGACAATGTGCAGCTAAAGCTGAATTATATTTCTGGTAGGAATGACCGGAAATGTTCTTTGTATCTAGTCTTGAAAGAGCGTCCTGTTTGACCTATATAAGAGGAATTGCACTCAGAACATGTTAATTGGTACACTCCTGATTTTCTCGAATTTATCGGTTTTATTTTTTGTGTTGAAAAGCAGGCCTGACAATTTGCTAACTGGTTTGAATGCAATATGAACTTTTTTACTATCTGACGAAACTCTAGCAACCTGCCGGAACATTCCGAAAATATGTTAGAGACATAAATTTTTCGGGCTTTTCTCTCTTGGATTGGGGATATATCATGTTGAATGTGTTGTTGCGTATTTTTCGATTAATTAAACTCTCTATTGCTTTTATATCGAAGTCGTTGTTCTTTGCCATTAACATAATGGTGTTAAATTCTAATTTTAGCCGTTGAATCTGAAATTTTGATGAGAACCTTAAATACTGGCAATTTTGAAGAGGCAAAAATTGAGAGAAATTTAAAGAACCATAAAAATCTAACCAGCTCGAAAGATAAAATTTTAATCAAAAATATCAAACGCAAAATTTCTGAATATAATATGTTTTCGAATATACCTGCAACAGAATGTGTCCCCTTAATATCAAGTATTCTAGAGGCAAGAAATCTCAACGTGGTCTGTAAAGATGATTTAATTTCTCTGTTTGATTTATGCTTGACCCAAAATTATTTTGAGTTCAATTATAAGATATATTCACAAAATAGTGGCTTAGCTATGGGTTCACCCCTCAGTCTCCTTCTATTTGAAATTTTCATGTCTAATTTCGAAAACACTAAAATTATGACGTCACTTTTGACGAAAAGGCATATTCTATTTTGATACCGATATGTTGATGACATTTGAGCCTGTTTCGTTGGAAAGAATAGACAACTAGAAATCTTCCTGAATTTTATTCATACCATTCATCCTAAAATTAAGTTCAATGTAGAAACAGAAGGCGATAGTACAATCAATTTGTTAGATCTAACAATTACGCGGGAGAATAATAGCCGTTTATCAATTAATATCTTCAGAAAACCATCGTACACGGATAATGTCATACCCATAGATTTATTTCACCCGTATTCTCAAAAAATAGCAGCCTTCAAATCCATGATTCACAGAGCGATTTCTGTTCCTTTATCAGACGTGGACCGAAAATCAGAATTTAACACCATTATATTGATAGCAGAGAACAACGGCTTCGGTATAAAATCAATAGAGAGTTTAATTAATCGAAAAATACGCAACAACACATTCAACATGATATATGCCCAATCCAAGAGAGAAAAGCCCGAAAAATGTATGTCTCTAACATATTTTTGGAAGACGTCAGAACAGGTTGCTAGAATTTTGTCAGATAGTAAAAAATTTCATATTGCATTCAAACCAGTTAGCAAATTGTCAGGCCGGCTTCTCAACACAAAAGATGAAACCGATATATTCGAAAAATCAGTAGTACCAATTAGCATGTTCTGAGCGCAATTCCTTTTATATAGGTCAAACAGGACGCTCTGTCAAGGTTAGATACAAAGAACATTTCCGGTCATTCCTACATCAGAAATATGATTCAGCTTCAGCTGCACATTGTCTGAATGAATGTCATCATTTTCCAGAACTTCAACAGCTAAAAATTCTTCATTCCTGTGATAAATGTTATAAACTCAATTTCTTTAAATCGATGGAAATTTTCAAGGCATCTAGGATGGAAAGGGTTAAGCTTCTTAACGACCAGGTAGACCTAATTACCTACCAATCACCATTATTCAAGTTACTGTGATCTCTACTAGCATTTTATTGATGGTAATTCCTGTATTGTACATGAGTATTCAGTTTTCATTAGCTTGTTGTTGATAATGGACGTATGTCCGAAACCGGTCCAACCAATGTAAAACTTTTGTCAATCTTTAAATTGATAAATTAGTGATAGTTAAAACATAGTAACTTGTTTTATTTTATTATTCATTAAAAATATTGGAATTTTCTCAAATATATAGACATATTTCACAAAAAACTTTTCAGCTTACAGTTCATTGTCGAAATTGACCAAGGTGACTAATTTGTGCATGAGCAGATCACAGGTTAAAGAAAATTGACTAGCTATGTTTCGTTTATTATTCATTCTGATTTAAAAATGAACAAAAAGAGAAAGAATCACATATTGAAAAAAAAATATTGTTCAATATCAATTTTTGATGAGGAGTCGAAAACATGGTCGGGGGAAAGCACAGAATGTAGCATGGATAATCATTCAGAACACTGTAAGCCTTCCATGATCGTCCAAAACTCGCAGTCTTAATAAATTAAGTTGAAAAAGGTGAACCACGGTAATTTTTTTGATTCAAGAGAACATAGAGAAAAGGACTGCAGGATCTCGCCCGATGCTGGAATATTCGTAACAGCTAGTTTGTAAGTGTGTCGTAAGCGAAAAGTAGATAGTAAATGATTATATTAACTGTTTTATTTCATTCTTCATTTGAAATTCGATTGCTGGATGTGACATAATGAAATGGCAGTAGTCTGAAAAATTAAAAGAAAAGCAGTTCGAAAACAACTTCAGAAATACCGAATAGATTTTATGTTTCAAACCATACAAGAAAACAGTCCCATACCATATGCATATGTTGAAAACCACCAGATAATCGATAAAAAGGACAATCCAGAACTAATTGTTTCTTATTTCCTCAACACTAGCAAGTTGGACTATCTAGAGAATTTCACTCGGAAAGCTTACTTCTATATAATAATGCCCATGATTTGTTCTCATACGATTAAAGGTAACCAAATATTTTTTCTGAGACCGAGAGCTGGAACCTTAGCAGTTGGATTTTAAACAAGGAACTTGTTTGGAACAACTTTATTTTATTCAACTCATTTTTCCAAAAGGCTAACGCATCAGAAGAAGCGTGCAGAAAACCAAGCGACCAACAATGTTTCCGAAATTTCACTCTAACAACAGGTGGATTTCAAAGTTGATATGAATTAAATGAACCACTTTAGTCTGATTCCTCTTGGTTTATCTTTGATACACAAAACCGATTTCGACAGTGACGTCGATTTCAAAAGCTTAGAATTAATATTATATTATTCTTGAAAATGACGTAACTATCCAAACCGGTCCTATGTATCTAAAATAGTGGAAATCAGAGAAAAGTGTTTCCCCTTCTTTATACTTAAATTAATTTTATCAAATAAAAAATCTCATTACTTCATAGTTAGTTGGTGCTGAGAATGTAAAATCAATCCCCTACCATCAGCAGTCAAAATTCATTATATGGAAAGTGGGTCCAGTAACATATCTTTGAAGAGGTCTTTTAATTCTCTATTCAAACAAAGTATGTTTAGGATCACTCACTATCACACATATGTATCTTCATAGATGAAAAATATATTTCTTTAAATAAAAATATTATCTATTATCTATTATCTCTAGCTCTATTATCTACCACTTATATCTATACTATGTGTTCTAACAAGAAATTGCCACACCCTCTATCCCAAGATGGACTGATTTAAGCGGAAAAAGCTGAAAAACGTCAATTTCTGATTGAAAAGGAGGCCATTTTCTGAAATGGTTCAGAGTATGTAAAATCAACTCCCAACCCCAACCAGCACCTAAGTCAAAATTCATTATGGGGAAAGTTGGTAGAGTAAGATCTTTGAAAAGGTCTTCTCTATCCAAAAATGATATCTTTATGACGATTCAATATCACACAAAAAGTCCAAACACAACGAAAATTTGTACTCCAACAAAAATTTACCACCCCCTCTTTTACAATGAAGACTGATTCTAGCAGAAAAAACTGAACCACGTCAATTTTTGATTGAAGGAGAACAAATTTCTGAGAATATTTGTAGCATGTGAAATCAATCACTCACTCCTCAGTTGAATTTAGTTGTTGGGAATGTCGATCGAGTGACATATCTCTCGAAAAGTCTTCTAATTATATGTTATATATAATATGTTATATGTTATATATAATATAAATTTTATCTATAATATAAATTTTATCTCTAGGATTTTTAATATCATATAAACAGTCCAAATACAACAAAAATTATTTTCGAACGAAAACTTGACGATACATATAATCAAATTAAGTTCTCACCTCAACCGATATGCGTTCAATGATGCAATTCTAATTCTCTTCTAACATTTTCAAGTGACGATTCTTTTCCTCAGCAAGTATATAAGTCTCAAGGAAATGTAATTATTGAAGAAATTGATAAAAATCAATGTTTTGATCGTTTTCAACACAACCATCTGGTATTGATGAATCAGTTTCACTTTTGATCTTCTTTACTCTTTTAACCATGCGCTCGGGAACCTTACCCATTTACACTAGTGGACCAACAGTCTATAGTGGATTCCAAACCACTCTCCTAGACAGTACAATAATAACTGCAACCTCAAGGATTTCAAGTTATCTGGCTTTCGGAAATTTATTTCCTTCTTTTAAAGACGACTCTTACAAACTCATTGGACATATAAAAACCCATACATTTGCCGGACTCGCACCGGCAGCCGCATGTGTACAAAGAGGAAAGCATGTGATCTTTCCACCAGGCCGGATGAGGTGGTTAATTTCACATTTGTCTTTGATTTTCGCAATAATTTTAATCACAATTGTCGTTTATTAGAGAAACGTTGAAAATAGTTTACTCATCTAACGAGCGGTCGGAATTGTTTCAATTAATTATCGAAATAATAGTTGTGCAAGAGAAACGTCAAGGACTTTCAATGTGAAATATCCAGAAAAACAGGTATGACACTAGTATGTCTTATATGTGATGAATAAATGTTTCACTAACATAAAACATGATATTCATCGTCGGCATATACGGAACGAAGCAACTAAAGTAGTGGCAGTTTTAGGCCACCTATAAATAGAAAACACTCATTCCATCAAGAATTATCACGTATATCTGGTGTATTCAATTCTGCAGTATAAGGGATTGTGAAATATCACCAATTTCGCCCATGTAAAAGAGCACTAGTTGGAATAAACGAGGACGATGCTGATCGCCACTTGCAATTTTGTGAAATTTTGAGTGAAATTATTAACAATAATCCACATTTTCTTTTTCATACCTTTTTTAGAGAACATTTTCTTAAGAATAGGCATAATTATTGATATTATGGTATGCAGAATCCTTATTGGTTCACACAGGCATACACACAAACGACTCAGAAATTGAATGGTTGGGCTGGATTTCATAGAAATCATATTGGAGGACATTTCTCTTCGAAAACTAGTCCCAATGGAGACACTTATGTGAGTTGTTGAGAGAACTTATAAATTTCAGGCTCGCAGAAATTTTCGAAAATGATGAAACTCTCCCAGAGAATGAGATACGTTTCCATGAAGATGGAGCACATTTCGATGTTTCGATGTTCGTGTGCCACAATATTTGAATTCAAATCTACCAGGTAGGTGGATTGGAAGAAGAAAACCTATTGAGTGGTCATCCCGTTCACCTTATTTGTGTCCTTCAGATTTCTTTTTATGCGGTCATCTCAAATCGAAAATTTATGATACTCAATCTGAAAAGTTGTAAAAACTGCGGAGAAGAATCTTCGCCGAATGCAGATATTTTATATCCGAAGTTCTTCAAATTAGAAGAAGAGAATTCGAAAATCTTTTGTATCCTTGTATGGATGTAGGAGAAAGACATTTACATACTCTAGAGAGATTCAAGAATACAACGGCTATTTGTATTTATTCTGAAATTCCACCTCAATGAACATTGTTAGACTCAAGACCAAGGCTGAAAAATTGAGAATGAGACGAATCTTTGGTCGCTTCGAATAAATACGAATAAAAATTGTCAATAACACATGTTAGGGAATTTTGAAATCACTGAGAACAGAACAGAGGCCTAAGTAGAACTTTTACGCGATTCAAGTAGATCTATTCAAATTTAACGCTTCTGATCGCCATGAAACTCAGAAAGTATGTTGCTAATTTAATTCAACGTATGGATCAGTTCAGGAGATAGGAGCATTGTCGTCACCAGATGTGAATAAGAAAGCCAATGAAGCAGCATATGTTTATGTGATTCAGCTTACATCTGTCTTAAATACAGAACATGATTTCAATATACCTCATAGTTGTATACATATAGAATTTTCTGAACAGAAATAATAAGCAAAACTCTTTCTTGGACAGAAGAATTTTAACATACACTCAAAATGTCGCCCACTCAACGAGCCACATCGATGAATTGGATATGTGAATATTTCTATAATTTCTTCGTTCTTGAAAAATAGGGCGTTTTATGTGATACTTCTTTTACAGCAGAAACTCAAAATTGGACAAGTAAGTAATGGAGAAGAATTAAAATATAGAGCTACAATTTAATAAATTCAAGTGAAGGTCAACTTTCAGTTTTTCCGGAAATGATAGACTAATGAAAATGTTTCAGGCTGTGAGAATATCATTCGTGGTGCAATTCGGTTTATATCTTATTGACATCGATCAACAATTGTAGGGGCTATTGCTTGAGGCGCTCATCAGGGATTTCCAGATATAAATTCGAGAAAATTATTGGTATCATTTGAACACTTGAAAGGATGAATTCTGGTTAGAGGTACAGAATTATAAACTAACAAAATGTTCCGTCTTCATTGAGGAGCACAAAAATATTCAAAAGGATTGAAAATATCAACTTTCTGGAGCTCCTCTCATATATATATATATATATATATATATATATATATATATATATATATATATATATATATATATATATATATATATATATATATATATATATATATATATATATATATATATATATATATATATATATATATATATATATATATATATATATATATATATATATATAACTTATAACTTAACTTGATTACATTATAAAAGTATTAATCATCTACTAAACTTCATGAAATAATTGATTGATCCTTATTTTCAAGCGGAGTTTCATTATTTCAAATGAAAAGTGAATGTGTTCCATGAAGATGAAGTAAGATCTATTTTATACTTTCCACCATTTTATTTTTTTGAACAAAACTGGTAAAACTGGTTTTCATCGTCAAGCCATTTCGAATTAGTCAACTACAGGAAATCAACTCACCTACTTATATACATACTAGCCTAAATTCCTATTAAGTAGTGGGGAGATAGTAATGTCTAGTTGCCTATTAGGGTTATTTTAATTGGATTTTTACAAAGTTCATTGTGTTGAGAACATTCCAACAGACTGATTTTCTTTCGTTTTTCGCAGTTATGAAGAATTTCGATATTATCTTTTGTTATTGAATGTTTTGTGGTTTTTACATGTTCACATATTGGACAATTATTGTCGAAGGATAAATTCCTACTAGTCTGGCCAATAAAAGCTACCGCATACTCAACGCTTACAATTTTATAAACTCCTGCTGTTTTAATTTGTCTGTTTTTTGTTTAGCATGAAATAAAAATTTGATCAAGTTGCGACCACTTGAGAAGGAGGTGGTTACTTTAAATTTGGAAAAATAATTGCTCAATTTATCTGAGAGAGGAAAAGCGTTTTTGAAACTAGCGTATTTTCTGAAGCTAGTATATTTTATGGAATACTAGCTGACCCGGCGAACTCTGTTCCGCCTTAAAGGCAATAAATAAGCAGATTTTGGAATTTATTAATTTTTTTTCTTTTAAAAAGTAAAAAAAAATAAGTACCTACATTAATCATTCATTAATATTTCTGTATTTCAGCAGCTAGGTTGCTCTTCACTTAAGAGGTATCTTGTGATACACGACATTTTTTGTTTTATTATCAGGCGCAAAAACAAACAACGCAGATGGTCTTCCGACCTATGAACATGCCACATACAAATGATCATGGGAAAAACATGGATAATCTAGATTCAAACCACAAACTTTCAAGGATTGGCCTTGTGATCAAATGACGGTCATGGCAAATGCAAGACGGATCGGAAAGTGAAGTCTTTTAAATTCAAACGGCATATCGGTTGGGATCATCGGGATCCTCGGGATCCTCGGAATGAGAACTTACTTACCTTTCAATTTTCCTTTCAGTATCATCGAGTAAGTTACATTGCTCATCAATTTTCTAACCACCAAACGCGTACCGTTGCACAGTTTTGGTTGGTTTATGTTTCGACGCCTGAACACTACGAAGTCAACCTTTAGGCATAAATTGTGCGACGGTAAGCCAGGCCCATCCAAGTTAAAAATTCAATTGGATAATTGGTGGCTTCATCTTCATTTGTGACGCAGTCAATAGATTTGAATGAATGCATTGTTCCAATGATCTTAATTTGAATTAAGTAGTTCAGGTCATCTAAATCTTTATTCTTAGCCGCTGAAATTGCTCGCTCACTCAACCATTCATTATTTTTGTAGTTAGAAATAATGTTTGGAAATACATTGTTCGTCTCTTGATGAGACAAAATGACAGAAATTATTTGGAAATGATATCAATCCGCTCGATTCATCGACAGGTACTTGACCATTACCGATAGTCGGCAATTGTTCCGAGAAATCTTCAGCAGATGTTTCATTAAGCAATGTAACTCTCATGTTTTTTGTCAGCTGCAGTTTCTTCACAGCGCCATAGATTCGACGATTGAGGCAAGCGTTTAATTCGTCGGCAGCTGTTTGGCGGAAATCGCCAGACAGTAAAATCATTTCTCCTCCAAAACATCTCGAGTCATTGCGTAAATCTTTCAATGTTCGGTTAAGTGCTTCTAATGCACGTTTATGCGCCATTGTGCATTCGTCGCAGATGATGATTTTCGATGCCGATAAAACTTTGGCCATTGCTAAGTGTTTTGCAATATAACACGTTGGTTCTTCAATAGTTGGAAGATTTAACTGTAACTTTAATGCTGAATGAGCCATACGGCATCCTTCTGAGAATGTGGCTGCTTTTCCAGAAGGCTCAACTGCAACCACTATGTTGGATCTCGCACGAACAGTGGTTGGAACTACTAGCATGAGAAATGTCTTACCAGTTCCACCAGGGGCATCTAGGAAATATAAACCACCATTTTCATCGATTGTCTTCATTGAAGTATCATAAACTTCCTTTTTTCTTTTTTTATAGTTCACTTTACTTTTTTAATATTGATTTCTTACAAATATCAAATTGTCATCCCTACGTCCAAGTCGTACAGAAACGCTGTCGAACGGGATAAACAGTATCCTATGTCCGTCTCCTGGCTCTAAGCTACCTACCCACCCATTTTCAGCCATATCTGTACAGCCGTTATTGAGTTATAAATAGTGTAACTAACACGACTTCCTTTTATATATATATATATATATATATATATATATATATATATATATATATATATATATGTAGATGTTTTTATTCGTTGAATAATTTTGTCTATAAAAACCAGAGGTATTTTGTTATTTACGAAATTTTTCCGATAATATTTATTTCAATTCTGAAGTATGTCGGTTACAGTGGAATGAAAAAGCCCCTTTGATTCATCGAATTATAAGCTGCTAGATTATGCTTTGAATGATTGAATGAGTCAATAAGAATAGTTGAGTCTGTGAAGGTTTCTTTCCTGTAGATGTCATAAATGGAATTGATGGTCGATTTTGTTATTGTCAAGTCTGAAAAATTTATTGAATTATGAATTTCTATCTCTGCTTGATGAATGTATGAACTTCAATTCAGAAATTACAGAAAGTTATCAATTTGCCTGTTCGAGCCATAGAAACCAACCAAACCAACTACATATCAGTACCAGAACACTATATGTTTTTTTGCTAATTGGCTATCTAATATTACTGTTCTTTCCAAGCTAACCATGAATATATCGGCTAAAAGAGGGCTAAAAGGTGAACCTATTGAAAGTCCTGATGTTTGTTGGTAAAATTTTGATTGAAATTGAAAATAATTTTGAGATAGGCAGGTTTTCAGAAGGATGAAAAACTTATCAGCAACGTGTTGCAGCGGCCTAATTTTGGTTAATAGGTAAACTATCGGAGGGTATTCATCTGTTGGAATATTTGGATACATGTTCCTTTATATCAAATGAAACTTATTTAAGATTTTGTGCCTAGAAAGTTTTTATACAAGATAAAAAGATTTCAGAACGGTGTGTTTGGAACAGAATTTTGCGAGATGAATAAATTTCTGATTCAATAACCTTACTAATTTACAAATCAAGTGACAAACATGAATGTAGTAACTACAGAAGAATTACGTTATTATGCACGGCTATGAAAATATATGAATAAATAATAGATATGAAGCTGAGGCCAATTATTGAAAGAGTATTGGGAGAGACACAAAGTGGATTTCGAAAAGGAAGAAGTCTTCAAGATCATATATTCAGCATAAAGTTATTGATGGAAAAATCTAACAGCACGAATAGGAAAATATACCTAGCGTTCATGGACTTGGAAAAAGCTTTTGATAGGGTGCCTAGACAAAGATTATGGGAAATACTTCGTAGAAGAAGAATCAAAGAAAAAATTTTAAGACTGATAATAAATATATATGAAAGTAATAGAAATTGCATTATAAGCGGATACAGGAGATCGGAGCTTTGCGGGGCTTAGTCCCCTGTTGTTTATAATCTTTATGGATGAAATAATAAAATTTTGCTCGACAGAAGTGATGAAAATCCAGATTGGACATACAGCAAGTAGAAGTGTCAGAAGGGGCAATCGCGATTGATGTAATGATAATGGCCAGCAGAAAAACTTGAATATATGGAACAGAGAAATAGAGAAGAGTGAAATGAAAATGAACAAAGAAAAAACTGAGGTGATGGTGATTGGAATAGAAAAGGAAGACATAAATATACAGATAGAGGGGACAAAAACAGAACAAGTGGAAAATTTAATTGTCGGTACTTAGGAGTTAAACTCGAAGAATCAGGAAAGCAAGATGCTGAAATCAATGATAGCATCGAGAAGACCATGAAAGGCATATTATGCTATCGGCAACAATTTCAAAAATAGGAAAAAAGTGTCAAGAGCCACAAAAATGAAAGTATTCACATCTATCTATAGGACAATACTGACATTTGGATGTGAGTCATGGGTTCTAGATAAAAACCAAAAAAGTACAACTCAAGCTGTCGAACTTACATAGAGAGATAAGCTAAAGAACATTGATATACGAAAGGACTTAGGAATTGAATCATCTCTGAAATATATAGAGAAAAGGCAGCTCAGCTGGTTGGGAGTGAGGAGTGAGATGGAGTAATAGCGGAAATATAGGGACATCAAGGCAAAAATTAGACAGAGGCTAAGACGAACGCAAGACAGAATATTGAATGGAGAAATTTCATATATGAACGAAATTGTTGACATATCGAATTTTCATGAGATGTTAATATATTCTACACACTACACCATTTCAGATGCTATATATATATATATATATATATATATATATATATATATATATATATATATATATATATATATATATATATATATATATATATATATATATATATATATATATATATATATATATATATATATATATATATATATATATATATGTGTGTGTGTTACTTGACTAAGGTCCGTACACTGGATTTTTCCGGGAGAAAGCCTCTGGCACTACTCGTTGGTACATTGATATCATTGTCTGATGAAGCTATAGTATGTATATATTCTGGTAGATTGATATATTCTCATAACATTTAACGCAATGATTATAATCATTGCCTGGCAATGGTATTAATTACCGGGTGGGGATCTATATTTTTCATGAAATCAATTTGATTGCATGAACAGATATATGGGCAACTCGTCGGGGTCGTCTATATATATATATATATATATATATATATATATATATATATATATATATATATATATATATATATATATATATATATATATATATATATATATATATATATATATATATATATATATATATATATATATATATATATATATATATGTATATAAATATATAGCGGTCGTGTTTGTTAAAATGAAATTGTGGAAAGTAAGAAATATACTATACTTCATCTTCATTGAAAAATGAATTTCCGTAAAATATATACAGCATCAATATTACTCAAGAATTAATGCATTGGTTCAAATGAAACCATAATTTTACCTCTTCCGAATTGCAATTCGACTTCAATTTCTTAACACATTGGTATTCTGTCTTCAGAGAACTGGTGTCGGGTAGGCTAAGGGAAGTTCTGTGTTCAACATAATATTAAGATTATTAATAAGAGAAATAAAGTATCGTTAGTTGGGACACAATATGGAATTCTTGTTCTTTTTCAATCGACTAAAACAATGATGTTCAAATTTTCATTACATAGACAATCTTATGACGCGTTTCAATATAATGAAAACTTGAACATCATTGCTTCATTTAATTGAAAAGTGCATATCGATTTTCATCAAGTAACGACCTCAATAAAATTTCTGTTCACTTCGGCATTTTTGTAGTACTACTTAATTTAGAACAGTTTCTGGAGTATCTGTGGAAAATTTAGTACATTTTTTTCATCTTTTTCATCAAGTATGACCGTCATATTTTTCTTCGCATTAAGTATTTTAATAATTCAATTCGATTAAGATTCAGCTTAGTTCTCGTAATAAAAAATATTCGGAATATGTGTGTTCCTTATTTATTTCTTTTGACTTCGTTGCGCGTCTTTACTCTAGAATATTAGCTGTGCACTATTTCTCAAAATATCAGTATCTGAATACCTTTAAAAAATTTTTATTGACTTTATGTCGTGAAAATGGAAAACCCAACGATGCGTTTTAACATCAACGTACGTAAATTGGACTCTTTGTAATTAGGCAAATCTGCGGGAACGTTAATGGCATAGTGGTCGGTTGTTGCAATTATACGTGTAACTGGCTCATTGCAATACCAGTATACACGTATCGGACATACGTGAACAAGCTCAAAGTTGTTCACTCTGTCCGCAGCTATTTTAATCAATGCCTCGAGCTAACATATACATTCAGAATTCCTGAAGTAAATTTTGGAATGTTAATTTATGTATGATACGAATTTCATGAAATATTCGAATGATTGGAGTTTTGGCTCTGTTTATGGTACTGACGGAATGTTGTTCTGCAAAATGAATAAATTTGTAAATCCCACGATTTGTGTGGGTAGGTATGTCCGATGTTTGTATGTTAAGAGAAAACTCAAGAATTTATTTCAGTTGCTTATATATCAACTTCTGCCATGCAATTTTTAAACCAGGATACGCAAGATTTCAAATAAGGTAGACAAAGTTTATAACAGAAATTTTAAGCTTTATACCTAACATAATTTATTCAAATTTTCACTAAAGAAACAGAAAGTGTAGAAAATGTTTAATTTGAATACGTTCGGTCGCTTGAAAAACAAATCGTTCATGAAGGGTTTTAAACGTCTTTTGAAATTTCTCCCAAGACCTTCTCAACGCAGTCTTACAAATCTTCTATGGATTAGAATGAATATTGTGGTGACTAACGAAAAATTACAAATACATTTTGCTCATCATTCAGCTCTCGTTAAAATACACATACTAACCTTCTGCTTTCGCTTTCTTATGCACTCATCTGATACGTGAAGAGCTCAGACTCTCACATTGTCTCAACAATAGATACTTGGCTACATAATAACTTAGCGGTTTCGGTACTGTAAATCTAGGAGTATAGTTTCTAAAGGTGCGCCAGAAAAAAGCGTAATTTTCTGGAGGGAGGTCGAGTAGAATTACCGAAAAGTGTGTATGAGAAAACGAGCTCAAAAAAAAAATGATAAAACGTACAAAATGAACTTTACTGAGAAATGCACACAAACTCATCGAGAAAATCATAAAGCATTCATTACAAACATGTTTAGTTATTATTGTAATGAGCAGTTATTGAAAATGCAATTAAGATATACAATATTTTCACTCCGGGTCGATTCTATATGGGACGATGTCTGAGGAATTATGGAAGATTCAGCATTCGCAGAAGTTTTTCGAAGATGTAAAACAAGATTCAAATGATGCTCATTATTCAGTTGCAGGTAGGGCTTAATAAATCTTGCCGTGGAGTGTGCGTTTAGTTTGATCAATTCTTGGTCACTGACACCTGCCTCAGATAGGTTCGAAACAGCACTGGATCTGAGAATGATTTGTGATCTTTTTATTTTTTGTATCCAGTTCAACTTTCTCTGCTGAAGTATTTGTCCATTTGGATATTTCATTCATTCCCAAAGGCATATTTTTGTACCAACCCTCAGAAGTACTGTTTTTCCAAAATTGATTGGGAGCCAGATTTAATCTATCACTTGCAATACGATCGAGTCTTTTCGACAATATCTTATGAAACAACTTCACAGGACATAAATCTGGGTTTTCCTTATTTTTTACCAACCATTTACTATTACAGCATTTTTTGAGCCGCCTTGGCAAGTTTTCTAGAATACTGGGTTATATTCACTACGACCAGTCACTTCTCCGTTATTAAATTTTTCCTCTTTGAAAAAATGTACCTTGCAAGTTGCTGCTTCACCACCACGTCATGGTTATTCATAAGCAACAATATGAAAAAAATTTTCACCCAACCTATCGAAGTATTTTCGTCCCAGAGCCATGCTATCAATTTCATTTCTTGTTAATGCAACGGAACTTTCTTTGCGCTTTTCCACATCCCCTTGTAATATCTTCGTTTTAGATTTGCGAGCTTCACGAGCCTTTCTTAATGCTGAATCGGTAAAGGGGTTAAAACTCATGTTGAATTTTTCGAAATAGATATTCTGCATCATTTTCGCAGTTGTGTTCCACATTGTTTTGACAACGTATTCTTTATAATCTTGTCCATTCATTTGTTTCATATTGAAACCCGAATCCATAAGAATTTCTGCAATATCGTCAATAGAATGCTGTGTATCCAAATCGAACGTTCGTTCCTTGCAGAATAGACTGAATTGATTCCAAATCGAGCTGTTCGTTTTTCTTGTATTTTTGTGGATAGAATTCTGTATGGAGCTATTTATTTCTGCCTCACTGGTGTCTTCAAAACGCGACATTATAATTTATATCGGCAAAAACTTTACAACAAGTACTAAAATGGCTGTTCTTGTCAGTTTTAAAACCGTGCTATTTGTTATGAATGTTGCGTTGCTATGGAAACGCAAGGATTCACTATGGGCAAATTTATCCACTAATATCCTACCTTCCTCCCTATTTCTATGCAATTTATTCAAATTGCTGTGTTCTTAAACGTGCATTTTGACACATGAGTGGAATTGTCATTAATAAAAATTTTGTGAGTCGTTCTTTCTTTCCTTCATTTGAACTTTGTATTTAACTATTGAACACCTGATGCTGAAAGAGAGGTAACTTTACGGAACTGATCAATACCTCTATTCATTTCCCTCCAGGTAAGTTTTATTGTGTTAGGTAACCTCTATCGTTTGACGTTGAGATGACTCCCAGGAACTGTGCATGTTTCTTTACCGAATTTCATGTTTTTTAGCTCATTTGATAGCCTACATGATTTCAAGGCAAAATTGAATCACTTAATTTTCACTAATAATAAGCAGCTTGTTACATACCTGGATTGTCATTCTTCTATAGGTATATTCAATCATGTAAACATGACTGTTGGCTTGAAGGTTTTTACATTTTTTCCCAAACTGAATATTTACAGTTACTAAATTTAATAGCCTTAAAAATTTAGCTCTTCGAAATAAACGGTCTGATTGTCTACTAATGACGCTAATATGATGTGAATAAGCTTCCTTTAAACTAAGTATCACTTTCATCATCAAGAATATGTCACCGGAGAGATCTTGTCATAAAATTACCCTGAATTCTTGATTGAATGAGATCATTAGATTGTGTCTTAAAAAGAGATTTTAAAGTAGATTTATTCATTTGTTTAATGTAATAAAAAAGTAACTAGATGGATTACGTCATAGTACACATTTTTGACTTGATGTCGAAACACGATGCCAAGAGATCTCAGTGTGTAGAATGGATAAACACATCGAGCTTTCTACAATCGCTCCTAAAGTGTGAACTCTTGTTAGTGCAAAAACAGGTGAAACATACCTAATCTTTTATTCTACTCAGGAAAATAGGTGAAAAAACAAGCCGAAGAAACACTATCTACGCCGTCGTTGATACTTAAACAACAGCTAGTCTATCAGTGAATTATTAACAAAAAGTTATTGTATCTACGCTTCGCTCGGAGCAGATCTTTCAACGGTAGTGGGACGGTAGAAATTTGAAAAATAGAAGAAATAAACAGACGAACATGTTGTGAGTGAGACACCCTTTGATGCCAACCAAATTAAATTAAAACAGAAATACACAGAAATATAATGAGAATTAAGTAATACATTACCTGCTACATTTTCCTTCTCATCATGCTGATTATCGGCCACGAATTATATTTATTTTAAGGTGAATACTTTCACCCCATTCCATCTTGCCAAATTGGAAATACTTTTATCCTTTGGAAATCATGAATGATCGAACACAATTTTCCGATTGAGTATGGAAAGAGAGTGAGCGTAGAGTACATCGATATTTCCCTACTTATTTCAGTCTTCTATCTACCAAATTTTAATATGGATACTGTATTGCCAAATCAGAAAATCCCGAACGTTTATATAAATATAATGAGGCGAATCTCAGAAGTAGATACCTACTTCTTTTATGCGCCATACTGATGGAAGTCTGTGCATAACTCATATCGAGTGTGAAGATATTCTCGCAGAATAATTCGTTGAATATTCAATTCTCAAGTATGCTACATGCTGCCTTCCACAAATATTATCATCACGAGTAATGGACAATGATTCGAGATTTTGTTCACTCAAAATAGGGAAAGACCTCTTTTCAATCTGAAAAACTCTCCTGGTTGAGACGGGATTACATCAGCTATACTTAAAAATATTTATAACGTAACCCGTTAACTACTAGCATTGAAAGATAAAACTGCAAACGATAAAGCAGAATGTCGTATGTATGAATCAACAACAGTAACGATATTCAACTTCCAGATAAATGAAATTGTTGAAAATGCAAATCTCAGCAATTTTTCTTGTACCAATATCGAAACAGAAAAATTCCATTGAATGAATTCTTAACTAACCTCAGGTAAAGAGTATCAACTTCATGTGAATTGAATATTGCCCTTCACTTCCTAGACATGTTCAGGATGTTAAATAAAATGACAAGCCAATTGAAGTGCTGAGAACTTCATTGCTGATTTTGAAAATCATATTAACCTTATATAACTCCTCATTGAAATGTATTTTGACCATGTTCAATCGGATTCAGGGTTAGAGGTTGAGTAGGCCAAAATAAAAAAACATTGATTTCAAGTATAATTTAAAAATACATCGTTGCGGATGCAGTGTGAAGGTCGGCATTATTATGCATAGATATTCATTGTATTATGGATATTGGTTGGCAACTAATTACATAACAATTCACGAATATTCTGTATGGTTGCTTCTATATATAGAAACTGAAACAACTGACTTAGTTGCACATGAGAACGTAAAACTTTTTGTACTGGATTGAAGAATCTCTATTTTGTAGATTGTAGTAGTTTATGTATAATTGTTATTTCCTCTGATATCACATAGAAATTCATTCTCGGGAAGCAAGCGGAAATACCAGATATGCACCAAGCGTCTAAGATGTTTCCGTCCTTGAGCCTTCTTCCTAATATTTTCTCAATAGTATGTGCTATACTCAACAAAATTAACTCTTGCATTATATCTAAATTACGAGACATTTCCGTGAAGACTTCATAGGTGGTCTTGGATACTAGCTCCGTTGCACCGATGGCAATCGGTATCATTACCGTCTTCAGGTTCCATATTTGCTGTAATTCCATTTCTAAGTCCTCATATTTGAGCTTTTTCTCCTTTCCTTATTAAAGATATTACATTCAGATGCTGTTACCACCACCAGCTTGAATTTTTTTGTTTATTACTATTATGTCTGGTTAGTTGACAGATATTGCTGTATCAGTTTGAACTTGGGTACCCCATAGAATGATTATTTCAGGGATACCCACAATTCGATCCGGGGTATGTTCAAACTTTCTCTGACTTACTTTTATTCGATATTTTAGTGTAGCTGACAATCAACTAAGTTGTGGCTTGTTTAATGTCTGTCGATACATTTCTCAGGCCAACTTTTCTTTCATTACTTTTACTCTCTTTGTTTCAGATTCACCTGGGTTAGTGGCTCAGCTTTTATTGGTGTTTGTATCTTCGTCATTTTTTACTTTCTGTCTGTATATCATACTAATATATTTATCATTTGTCTAAAGTTTCAAAGATTGTTAAAGTTTTTCAGTGGCAATGATAAAGCGGTTATCAATATTCAGTAATTCTCTCTCTCGTTCATTTCTAGATGCATATTTACGGTCTACATCGGCTAGAGAGTGTAGTGCGCTATGCATATTAGGTAGCTCCCTAGTTGGTTAGTCAAGTTTCCTGATCTATACTCGTGTCAATTTGATGATGCCAAAGCTGTACTGGATGACAGAAACAGCTGGAGATGTAGTAGCGGAAATTTGTTTTGTTTTTTTGCGTCCAGTTGGTCTTAATAATTACTCTTACTCTTCTGTAGTATTCTGGTTGTATTCATTGTCCTTTGTTGCTAGACTATTTATATACCTCATTTTCTTCTGAAGATTTGAGGTTTGTCTATGGGAACATTTGAACATATTTTCCAGTTTGTGACTTTCCCTCAATTAAACTCAATTCCGCACACTTCTTAAGCCAAAATAGCACATGTAAGTCATCACATAATTTATAATGGTTTTACTGATTTCATCTGTTGAATTAGTCGTTATCTTACGGTACCATTTGAAGATCCCCTATATGTAATACATGATTTATTTTCTGGTCCTCATTCTTACATTTGTATCTTTTATTGGTGGTGATTAAATGAGTGAGTTTGTTTTTGACAAGGTAAGGTAAACGATATATAAGAATAGAAACTGGCAGCAAATAATATCAGTAAACAACAGAGTAAGCTTGTCAATCTTCAAACCTTTGGTGGCAATTGCGATTATAGAATAAAAATTTTAAACTTGATGGGATTCGCCTCTAGAAAACGGAAATGAAATTTATAGATATTCAAATTTTTTGTGCCTCTTTAGGCTGAACACATATCCATCAAAGTTCCGTCAGTATGTAAGTGCTACATGACTGAGGATAGTTTGCAAACTGTGAGGCGATCGCACGGCTACATAATTTCTTTTTCAAATTATTAATTCCTGAGTATCAGTTGACATTATCCCAATATTAAATGTTACATAGGAGAAATAATTTAAATAATTTTCACATATCATTCAAGATATGTTCAATGAACTTATACGTCTCCGAAAATTTTTTTATTATAGCTCAGCAATTCTAGTCCTTTTTTCCTTGTCAGGAAGGTTGGTAATTAACACGTTTGTATTTAAATCGCTAATATAAGTAATTATTGCTCAATCTTTTCATAGCAGTTCGTACGTACTCTAGTCTTAAGCCAAGAATAGTAAAAAATATGCTGTGCCTTAAAATATGTATGAAATCTCATTGGGTCTGGACGGATATCTAGAAATATATGCCAAAGGCAAAAGGTAAAGTCGATTTAAGATGAAAACAAAGGGTACTTGTTGTTTGCCGATGTCTCAAAAAATGTTAACATTCAAGATACTGAAGAACAAGATTCTTCATTTTTGATGAAAAATTCAAATTTTGGGTACTTCTTCTCCCATTTATAATTTGAATATAATGCTGATAAAGAGGTTTTCGGGCGCCAGTTTAATTTTGTGCGCGCACCGTCGAAAGCACCGTCATAATAAATAGCTTTTCCAGAGAATTAAATGTTGATTTAAAAATTGGAAAAAACTCTTATCTACTTACAGCACTTAAAAGAATCCGTTCGTGTTATAAACTTATGTCAGTTAGATAAAAAAAAAGTTTCATTAGCACCATTTCAATGAACATTCGTTTTATTTCAAACAAAAATCGAATAGATAGCTTTGTGTATTTTGTCAGCTTATGAAGATTATTATAGTTAGCCAATGAAATATATTAAAGTGTATAACATAGCATCAATTTTTTCAAACTTTGATGATATGAACTCATTAACAATAAATTCAGAAATTCTTCAAGAAGCAGAAAATCTTCACGCTAATTATTCAAACATTCTTTCTGGGTCACTATGGAGATGAAATGAAAATCGTATTAATTCACAAACGCCTACATTGTTGAAAATTCAATTTAAGATATATTTCCAACATGAATGTATTCTTCAAAGTGTGCACCGTAATTATCTTAATTTTTCAAATTGATTGTTGATACAATAAATTACTTATACAGGGTGAAGAAAAAGTCCCGGACCGGTCAAAAATCTGAAAACTAATGCATTTTCGAGAACAATGCTGTTTACAAAATTTTTAGAATTCCAAGTTATGCATCAGATAGCGATATTACTATGACCTTAAATAGCATTGTCACGGTCACGTGAAGGTCACTTCGAATTTTTCAGTCAAGTATTTTTTAAGTTATTGGGCTTGAAAACTACTGTACCCCCGGCATTATCATTATCAAAAGTGTACTGCTCAGGGGTTGCACCGTCTGTTACACACATACACACAAAGAGGTGTAAATCCGACCATGCAACCTCTACGTGGTACAATTTGTATAATGCTAATGCCGGAAGTACTGTAATTTTCAAGCTGAATAACTCAGAAAATAACTAACGAAAAACCTTTTTCATTATAGTATTTTAAAAATCTCTCGAAGCAGGCTGCATGAATGTGTAATAAAAAGTGAGGGGTTCTATTTTAAAAATTTGACTTTCACGTGATCTTGACACCGCTGTTCAAGGTCATACTAATATCGCTATGTGATGCTTAACTTAAAATCCTATAACTTTTGTAAAATAAATTTTTTTCAAATACGATATATTATTTTGTAGAGTTTTGACCAGTCGGGAACTTATTTCACCTAGTACAATGTGACATATTTGCTTATAACGCTTCGCGCATTTCATTAAACTGACACAAAAGCCTATCTTCAGCGTTGAATTAAAATTATAAATAACAGAAGAAGAGTTCTGGAAATTCAGTTTTTCAGTACAAATTTTTGCCTGTTAGGAATTTCTTTCCATTAGTTTCTTAAAAGTTTCTGACATATCGCCAAGAAACGAATAACTTTATTTTCATTAGAAATTATTCACCCATAACTTCTGTGATTTTTTATGTGCGTATAAACGCTTCAGTTGCATTTTTCTAGGCAACCAATGAGTTTGGTCGACTTGATTAACGATTGATTTCTCATTTTCACTACACAAATCAATCATTCAACTTTTATTTTTCTTTTCTAATATTTTGTGTCATTGTCAAGTATATCAAGGCGTTTTCTTTCAACTTATAATGCGATCAATCATCCGTTTCTGACACTTGGGATAATACAAAATCAATTCGCTTCAATGTCGTTAACAATATTGGTCTTCCTGAGAAAACAAGAAAAATTAATGGTAACAATTTTCAAATACGAAATAAACAAATTAAAAAACCCACAATCATCCCAGATAGGGAACCTGTATGTCGTGACATTACAAATGTATGCTAGAAATAGTTGCTCTACAGCTGACCCGATAGTTCGTACAGATATTTAAGGAAAATTAATTCGTTCCTCGTATTGTATTGATTTCATATTGTAGCTTAACGGTCAAGGCCATAATGGCAATTCATATTGATGTAAAAACAACCACATATTTCTATGATATAAGAAATTACAGGAACTGCGTTATTTACATTTATGCCTTCACAAAATCTTGCTCATATTCGTTGTTTAGTTTTAATCAGAATTCAGGTGTAATAATCATCCTTTAAAAAGGGTAGCAGCTTTTTCAATCTTCGAGCTTTTGCTTCCATTATTTGAGGAGAATTGAAACTTTGTGAAAATAATTTTATGTTCTCGGAAAAAGGTGCTATCTCATATTTATATTTTCTCGAAAAAGAAATGATAAAGGAATATTTATTATTATTTTTGTTCTTAACTATTTTATTTAATATTCGATTAAAGGAAGAGAGAATTACATAAGAAGAGTTATGTTGTTTATCAGATTTTGATGTAAGTCGAAAACACGACCGGGGCAGAAAATAGTTTGTAGAATGGATAATCATCAAAATACAATAAACGTCCCATGATCACCCAGACAATTAAGGCTCAAGAAAATCTGGAGAAACTGGCGAACTTTACTTAATTTTTTATATGACCTAGAGGAAGAAACTTTAGCAAAAACAATGTCTCACGCGTCGCTGATATCAATCATAATTAGTGACAGCTAGTCTTTAAAAGTGTGTCAACAAATATTGGAAACACAATGATTCAATAAAAGTTTCATTCAATATTTCAACTAGAACATTTTGGATTGATGTGTGTGGATAATGGTATGGCAGAAATTTCCAAATGAAAAAGCAACAAAATTACTTCGTTTCAGTAATACTACAAGAATTTCAATTTTTCAACTTAAACTATAGAAGAATCTAGTACTTTATGTATATCTTGGAAACCACCTGGAAATCGAGATATAGGACAGCCCAAGACTCAATGACTTACAGATTCCTCAGTCTCAACACACTCACAAATTGAACTATTTATAATTTCACTTGAAATGCATACTTTAATAACACCCATGATCTATTCTGAACGATCTAAATTACACCAAATTTTAGAAAAGACTAACACAAGGAAACTTCTAAGAAGGATATTGTATGAGGAACTTCATCCTATTCACTTTTCACTTTTATACCTAGACTAACGCATCGAAAGGAGTGCGCATGAGAACGATGGAATCAGTTTCCGAGTTTTAAATCTCAAATTAGTTGAATTCCGAACATCTAGGATAATTGAAAAAAAAAATCCGGAAGAGAGCGGTACAAATCCGAACTTTTTTCAATGCCGATTGTCTGCGTATATGTGGAAGAATATTATTGTGGATGACATATAACCAGAGAATTGTGGTTGAGCTAGTGCTCCCATAACTTTCATGGCAGAATTTTATTGGGAATCAATTCTATGTACATGAGTATTATCAAACTAGACAGACCGAGACTTATCAGCTGTAGAAAAGACAAAGCAAGTATTTTTTCTTGTTTTCAGATTGTGACTCAGTTTATTAATATGTGATTTGAAAATTAATGAGGAGTGCAGTGTGATTTCCGGGACAGAAATTCAAAATACCCTCAATTGTCTATTCTTTTGATGATATATTCGAAAACTGGATACTTCAGTTTTCGAAGGTTAGAGGCTACTCTCTCCTTGAAGAAATTAACCAAAATTCTCAGATCAGTCGCCAAAACTGGTTCAATAGCTCTGAAGTCATCGTGACGAAAAGAAAAAGCAATCTCATCGATATTTACGAACTTATTAGAAGAAATTGTGGGTATATCATTTGATATAAATTGACTACTAAAGGTGCACCACAATGAGGAGTGCGAAAACGACTCATTTTCTATACAACATAAACAGCCTTCTATCGTACTACATTGAAAAGTATGATGCAGTTTTTCTATCAGACCATCTGCACACACTGTATCATATTCTGCAGAAAGAGCGAAGAATTCAACTTCTGCTTTCAATTTACTCTGAAATCCTGTGTTAATGCTCAAGAATTGATCCGAAAAATTGAAATTTCTTCTGAAACCTCCTTGCGAATGAGACAAAAACTCCTAACTAATCGATTTTGATGTTTGGTACAGAAGCCTTTCAGATATTTTGAAATAAACAGGAAGTAGACTGAAAAGCAATCAGGATTCCCTAAATTTTCACTTAGGAATTAAATTTTTCCTGCCAATTTCAGAATTGTGATATTCTTGGTGTCTTTAAAATCTGCAGGAATATTACTTGAAGCGAGTTAATCCTTATGAAATGATAATATCCAAAGTAAAATATTTTTTCTCAAATGTCCGAAGAATTCGTGGAGCGTACCATCAAACTCTACAGCTTCACGTGATCTTATTTATTTCAAAACAAGTTAGAACTCTTCCATTAGGAACGGTTTGAATGAAATTACATTCGGAGATGAATTTCTTTCATTAATTTATACCATATATGTGTTTTCCGTTTTCTCTTAGTCCTAATTCATTTCACTCTTCAGGAACAAATGATAATATAATTTGTAGTATCATTAATTCGAGAATTAATTTCAATGTTGTCCTGATTTTGTAGTGGTTCAATTGACAAAAATTTTTGCGGTCATTGTAGTCCTTCATGATTATCCTCAAAAGAAATATATTGGTTTTCTTCCTCACTAGAGTAAAATCAATAATTAAATCTGTCAGATAATGGATTCAGTTTGGAGAAGAAATAGTTTCAGTAAATTCAATCATATAAAGAGAATTGATTAGTTATTTTGAGCATGCATTGTAATACTTTCCAAATATTATATTAGAGTAAAATTGTAATATTCTCCCTACGAAAAGCCTGATACAGATAACTTCACCTTAACGAGAGTTGAAGTAACCTGCTTTTTTTCCAGTACTTAGAAAACTTAACAGCATGCATAAAACGATGACTACATGAAAAAACAGTTATGCATGATCGTCTTTACTGTACAATAATGTCAATTATATAAAATCTGAATATACATTTTCCAAGTATGCAAAAATCAAAATTCCCAAATAACGTACCTTGAGACTTCGTGTAACTTCAACTTTGCAAAAGTTAATAAATGCAAACGTACCTAGCTAACAAAATATTATCTTCGCTGGTTGATGTAGTTTCCACAACCATATTTTCTGAACCAAAAATTTTGTCACATTACTTCAAAAACCCAACTGAGTTCTTGATAAAGACTCTTATTAGTAAATATGTATTTTGAGAACTGAAATATTTCCTAGATTTTTCTTCATAAATAATTTTGAAATTAGTGGGTTTGTTTATTATACCTCAGTGTTTCCATCTGATAAAATGGTTTTCATTTAATCCTATGGATATTTGTCAAATACAAGTACAAAATGTTTGAAGGAAACATCATCTAACCTGATATTTAGGAACAGCGAAATGAATTGAATCAAATTGTGTACTTAGTTATTCTGATATTTTTAATTCTCTCAACCTTTTACCTAAAGTAAGATCAATTAGATAAAGAAAGACTTCAAGCTAAACTCATTTCTCCAATAAATTAACAATTAAATGAAAATTATGAATGCATGCTTTATTTTGTAGTTGTGTTGCAGCTCCATATCTCGAATAGATAGATTGTCTGAATGACAAAATCCTTTTCCTATATATATATATATATATATATATATATATATATATATATATATATATATATATATATATATATATATATATATATATATATATATATATATATATATATATACTACTCATTCCACTAATTTTTCTCAAAAATTTCGCTCACAAATTAAGTAAACCACTGCATATCCGCCGTTGTCCCAATTTTCAAAAGTGGAGATAAAGATAATATTTCTAATTATAGACCTATTAACAAGCTTTCGATCATCGCTAAAGAATTTGAACATATAATTTATGAGTATCTTTTCTCTCATATGAAAAATTTCATTATCCCACAACAGCACTGATTTTTTAAGGGTAGGACTCTGGAAACTAATTTGATCTTTTATAGGGAGTACCTGCAGAGTGCAATGGCTTCTCAAATCTAGACTGATGCTACTCACACAGATATTTCTAAAGCCTTCGACAAAATAAGTTTCGATATTCTCATTTTTAGACTAGCCAAAGCAGGTGTAAGTGGTGGGTTGCTTGAGTGGATCCAATCGTATCTTCTGAATAGGTCACATTTCGTTAGTTCAAATGGTTTTAAATCTGAATCCCTCAATAGTACTTCTGGGGTACCGCAGGGAACTCATCTTGGTCCTCTCCTTTTCTTTATTTATATAAATGACATAGATTTATGTTTCCGGCATTCCAGATTCTTGCTCTATGAAGACATTTTAAAGGTTGTTAGATCTATCAGATGATTAAGGGACTGGCTGGATCTTCAACTAGATTTGAATAACTTGGTTGAGTACTGTAGAGAAAACTAATTACTTCTGAAATTAAATAAATGTTTCACGATAAATTTTACAAGAAACCATTCCCCTGTCACTTTTCAGTACTCAATTGGAAAATAATTGTTGCGACGTGTGTCCAAGGCTTTTGATCTGGGTGTCACTTTTGATTCGAAGTTGCTCTTCGATGCACACATAGATCGCATAGCAAAAAGTTAAAGTCGAATGGTGGGTTATATTTTCAGAAAAAGTAAGGAATTTAAATATGTAAAATCACTTATCACTTTGGTTTATGCTTACATCTACAGTAAATTAAATTTTGCCTCATGTATTCGGAACCCTCGTTATGATTGTTATTCCAACCGACTTGAACGGATTCAGGAGAGATTCATACCGTTCATATGCTTCAAAACTATTTTTGTTATCCTGAATCACGACTACGCTCCTGCTCGTAAATATTTCATATTGTCACTTGAAAGTCGTAAAACTATATCTGATATTTTGGTTTTGTTTAAAATATTGAACTGCGTACTTCAGGTACCTGAGATCTTGTACATGGTTTCTTTTAATGTTCCTATGAAATCTTTGAGGCACCACAACCTCTTCTCTATAACTTTTAGAAAAACTTGCACAGAACTCTCCTATCGATAGGATGCTACGTGTCTGCAACATGCTTAAGAGTATCAATTTGTTTGGGGTCACATTGGCCCCTTTGAAGAGAACATTACGCTTGCTCTTTACTGACTAACATCAAATTCATTCAATTGTTCGTTTTTGTAATATTCATTTTGTATTTCGATATATATATATATATATATATATATATATATATATATATATATATATATATATATATATATATATATATATATATATATATATATATATATATATATATATCAAATGGCAATCTACCTTTTTATTATACATCTAGAACCGACATTTGAGCAAGGCATAAAATACTCAAGTTGTTGGAACTTATCTCTCAAAACTTTCGACAAATTTAATTATTTTTGTGATAAACTCGATTTTCTAGGAACAATCAAAATATTGTAGCTCGCAGACCTTTAGCACTATAGACACAATTTTTGCTTGGGTGGATAGAAGAATGATTAAGTAATTTTTTAAGCAGTCTACACATGTCAAATATTTATTGCGTTGTTTTGTATGATTTTTTCAATTTGGCCTTTTCTAAACAGCAATAACTTTTATATCGCCATCAGATGGAGCGTCAAATTTCAGATGGAATTGTATCAGCATGTATTATACCCATCTGTTATAGTTCCGAAATAATTTGGGAATATATTGAATTTTGATGATTTTGCAAGAACTAACAGGGATACCTTTGAAATATTTGAATCAAGTAGCTGAACTGGCTACGCTCACCTGACAGGTGCCTAAAATTAATGTACTTGTCACTTCGTTCATTCGAATTTGATATTTCAACAAGAATTGTTGGTAATTTGAAGTGAAAATTTTTGAAAAACACCAGATTGATTACAAAATGGCTGATTATTCAAACGAGGATATGTTTAAACTCTTTTTAATTCATGGCGAATGTCAAAAAGTGGTGGATAGAACTTGCAGGCAATTCAAAAACAAATTTCCAAATTTGGCGCCTATGAGTAAAACAAAATTTCAAGGGATTAGAAGCTATTTTCTGCAATTTTCTGCAATTTGGAGGAACAAAATACATAGAAACTAGTAGAAAACCAATTCTCGAGGACAACGACAATCAAATTAATACGCTAGCGTATTTTCGTGCCAATCCACATGCGTCCATTAAGTCAGCATTAATGGATATTGGATTGAGTTAAAGTGCCGTTCAAAGGATCCTTAAGAATATTACATTAATTTTAGTCATCTGTCAGGTAAGCGCAGCCAGTTCAGCTACTTAATTCAAATATTTCAAAGCATTCTCTGTTAGTTCTTGCAAAATCATTAAAATTCAATATATTTCCAAATTATTTCGGAACTATAAGAAATGCTATACAATTACATCTGAAATTTGACGCTTCATCTGATGGCGATATAAAAATTGGCACGTGCCATTTGAAAAAATTGAGTTATTGCTGTTTGAAAAAGGCCAAATTCAAAAAATCATACAAAACAACGCAATAATTATTTGACATGTGTAGACAGCTTAAAAAAATTACTTGATCCTTCTTCTATCTACCCAAGCAAAAATTGTGTTTGTAGTGCAAAGGATCTACGAGTTACAATATTTTTAAATGTTCCTCAAAAATCGAGTTAATAACAAACATAATTAAATTTGTCAAAAGTTTCGACAGATAAGTGCCAACAACTTGGGTATTTTATGCCTTGCTCAAATGTCGGCTCTAGATGTATAATAAAAAAAGTAGATTGCCATTCAAAATAACAAAGTGATGACCCACTTCCGGTATAACCAGAAATGGTATCACTTCGAAAATATTTTACTTCAATTGGAAATGGTTAGTTATGGCCGCGTATAAAATTTCAGGTTGATATTTCAATTGGAACTCAAAAAGTTTTTAAGGGACGGTCCCGGTGGATATCTCTGTATACTGGAGTTGGCACAAAAAAAAATCTGGCTTGTATACTCAATCGTTTAGGAGTACTGCAAAGATCAACGTTTTACAAAAACTTTCGGTACAAAAAGTACCGAAAATTGATTTTTTCAAAAATCTGCTCAGAACGATTGGCAAAATTGTAGTTGTTGTAAGTGGCCACAACTGTTTTCTATACTGACGCGGAGTTTGAAGGCTATTTGTCATTTACTTTGATAACAGTGCTCGATTTTGTCAGTTCTCAAATAGGATTTTTACGATGGTTACTATGAATTAAAATATCGAACAAAGAATTTGTCTCATTTTGTATTCCAAATGGAATTTCGTGTGCTGAATCAAAAACTTGTACATATGGGTCGCACAGGGCATTCAATAAGGGCAAAATGTATCTGCATTATTACCGGAAATTGCAATTTGAAAGTTTTCAATCTTCTCTGTGAGATATTTTCAGATTTGGATGCAGTTATAAAGACAAAATCATGAGGAATTCAAACGTGACTTGCAGAAAACATTACTCGTCGAAATAGAGATCATGAATAGATTTTGAGAATAGAGGATACTATAGAGATGATGCACTAATCTTGCAAGAAATTTTGTGATCATATTTGTTAAGGGCATCCTGTTCGTTCAAAATTTTGAAGTTTTTCACTAAATCTAATTAAAGAATTGGGAATGAAGAATAAGAAAATAAGGTTTTGAATCTATAGTGAACATTCAATAGTGGCCAAGATGCGGTGGAAAATTTTTCTTGCTCTAGTTAGCCATCAACATCATCAGATGAAGTTTACATCAATAAAATGGAAGAAATGGTAATTGAAAATCGTCATTTCAGTTGAAGGATGATAGGTAATGAACTTTCTAGGTCTCTTTAATTAATTCCTGCTAGTTTAAATAATTGTTTGAAACTCGTTGCTGCTCGGCTAGTTCAAAAGTTTAATGACGGTCACTGAAGAGATCCTAGGACGAGTCTATTTCGACCCCACATTCATAAAACGCATTGTTACTGGTGATGAGACATAGGTTTATGAGTTTGGCATGCAAACCAAAGAACAAGCTTCGGAATGGCGCCTACCAACTGAACCGAAACCGAAAAAAAACACGTCAAGTCCGATCAGAGTCAAAATAATGCTTATTGTTTTCTTTGAATATCGCGGTATTGTAACTTCGAAACTCTTGCCAGAAGGTCAGACGATGAACAAGGTATATAACCTGAGCATTATGCGCGTTTGAGACAACAAATTCGTCGAAAAAGGCCAGATTTGTTAAAAGAAAACTCATGCATTTTTTGCATCATTATAATGCACCATCTCAGAAGACCATCAATGCATCAATACATAGGTGTATTTGATAATATCTTATCCACCGTTATTCAATCCTCAATACCAAATTCGTTAGAAAATTATACTCTGTACAACAAACGCTAAATCAATAGTAGTTATCAAATGGCTATTATCCTGTATTCCAATAAATTCATTCTTTATTGAAACTTTTTCAATAGGCCAATGGAAAATTGGAATCGAATTGCATACAATTTTCCATTCGCTAACGACATTGGAGTTTGGATTCATTCAAAATCTGTTTAGTTTCATTCAGAGTGCTCACGAAAATTCGATACTCCATTTTCATTTATCACAATGAAATGAAAATATTGGATCTAAATAATAGTTGAGTGTATAATTCTATGACTCTTGGAACGAGCCTAGTTAGGTTCTTTCCACTACATGAACGTTATTAGCAGAGTATTTATGCGTACGTCTCACGTATCACGCTTCTTTTATAGGCTTGTAAATTGAAACACTAAATTTTACTTGATAAATTCAAAAATACTTACCTTAAATATTTACACACAAATAACAATAACAAATAATTATCCTACGGAGAGAATTTATATAAAAAGTTTGAAATACCGTTAGGCTAGGGTTGAAATACCGTTAGCAGATTTTGTGTTGCTTTCATCTTTGGAGTCGTAATAATGTCTCGTTGAGGGCCTTTTTCTTATGTTGGTACATTTCTACTGTGCTAAATAGTTTTCATTAATGCATAAATTTTGTGTTCTGAAACTGGAGTTACTGACTCTGTGGTTGTCTTTCATTGGTTCACTGTTTTGTAGCTATTTGTGATTCACGATTCCGAAAGCCGAATCCTTAGTCCGTCATACAACTTACTTGAAATTTCAGAAGTTTTATATTTCAACCGCTATAGGGTTTTTACACATATTTTGCCACAAATTCAAAAAGTTAATATAGTGAAAGACTGATATCATGTCCTTTCTGGGTGTCTGGGAATCACCAACTTTCAATAGTTTTCAAGACTGAATCCATATATTAGTTCCCAGTGCACGTTACTCGTATGCGGGCTGGTGGCCGGCATAAAATGGCATGGTTTAAGTAGGTTTTTTGATGATGTCGCTAGATGGTACACTCTAACAAGGATGAAATGCATGTATTTGATTTGATATAATTGAGATACAACAACTTTGGTTATGCTATTCTGACCCATTGATGGTTATTTTGCACAGTACCATGAAGGAAAAATAGATAATTCATGAATAACTAAATATTCATTTTCGGCCAGTTTTAGTCTTGATAATTGGCATTTTAATTCTTTCATCGTTGATGGGACAAGTTAGGTTAGCTTAGGGGGCTCTGATGACAATGTCAGGATGAGCTTACTTCCATCAAATTGGGTTTAAGGTCATTTGCAGGTCAAATCGAGAGATCGGAACCAACTAATCTGAAAAATTCAATCAAACATTTGTGACATCACATTATAAGAATTTGTTTGACCTTTCTTAATGGTCGTATAAGGTTAAATCGTTGTACATTTAAAGGTATAATAGTCCGCTCTTTCAAATGAGTCACCATCCAACTCGTGATATTAATAGGCATCGATCTGTTGTAGGTTTTCCTATACCTCAAATCCATCGTTTTGGAGTTATTCGCGATTTCGCGATTTTATCCCAGATATTACTAATTTTCGCACGGGGACCATGAAATTCGCTATGACTAGAAATCTTTCATATTTATGGCATTACAGGAACCATCTCAAAATCTTCATTAAAGTAATTCTGGTCAGAATGCGAAATCAACTAATATAGAAGTGGATTTTATAAGTCTCGTTTATCTTCTTTTTAGTAGGTTTTCTCGATTACATCAATTACTTGTCAGGAAAATCATCTTCGAATTACCAGAAATACCTCGCTCAATGCAGCATGTTAATTTATTTTTATGGTTAGATGTAGGTACTTCAAAATATTGCCAACCGAAAAATCCACCATGTACGTATTCCTTCAATCAGGATGAAAAATAATATTCAGACACACACATATAAATATATATATATATATATATATATATATATATATATATATATATATATATATATATATATATATATATATATATATATATATATATATATATATATATATATATATATATATATATATATATATATATATATATATATATATATATATATATATATATATATATATATATATATATATATATATATATATATATATATATATATATATATATATATATATATATATATATATATATATATATATATATATATATATATATATATATATATATATATATATATATATATATATATATATATATATATAACTATATATAAATTTGAGACAAGACGAATTATTCAAAAATCCGTAGATCAATGAATAATCCTCCTGACAAGAGCTCGTTCCCAAATCCTTTCAAATTTAATATTAATTCAAAATATTTTTCGCATATAATTTTATATATATTTATTGAAATTGCACTAGAACAATATATAGGTAACTGTGCTGTATAAGGAAATTATATTGCATGTAGAGAAATTGTAGAAATAATTATATCTATGTACTTGAATATGAATAAAATAACAACATAATATATAAATAATTGCACTTCGTACTATGATATTTTAATTTTCCGTTCTTATGATTATAATCATATTTTTTTATTGGTTGCAGGTTTTTTGAATGCTAACACAGACCCATACAGTCGTTCACCAGCTAACTATGGTTTAATGGATCAGATTGCCGCATTGCACTGGATACAAGAAAATGTGGCGTCATTCGGCGGAGATCCTACCAATGTCACAGTTGCCGGCCATGGAACTGGAGCAGCATGTGTCAATTTTTTGCTAACCTCCAGTGCCGTCCCTGAAGGTAGATGATTATTACTAACCCTTAAATTCAATTAATTCTACTTTACGGTAAAATATACATATATGTTAGGAATCTACTTTTTGCAAGTAATCTTTAGCCTAATAGATTTCTAACGAAATTTTCAAGATAATTTGAAGATATAACATTAGTTGGTTGAGATTCATCGAAATAGATTGAGAATTCATGAATTAAATACTTCTACTCATCATACAATTCTTGAAAACATTCTACTAGAGTGAAATTATTCAATTTACAGGTTTTTCAACCGATTTTACAAACGACATGGTGTCTTAAAAATTGTTTATTTTATGTGGAAGGGGCTATATCAACAATCTTTTGCATCGAAAATCTTATTTTCTACAACTTAAGCGAAACCTTGAAAGAATGAGATGGTCCTTACAAAAAGCGATAGAGATTGTTAAGTATAACACGATTCGGCTATTCCATTTTTAAAAATTCATAAAATTCCACAAGAAGATATTTTTTCACAAACATAATCCAATTTAGCAGAACTTTTCCTATAGGTGCCCTTAACTGCTTTGATTATAATGATTTCAATGAATTGATTACTTTTCTAGAACTAGAATCTTTTCGAGTAAAAACATAATTTTTTAGGCACTATTTTTCTACAACACACAAATTGGGTTATGTTTTGTCATTTGCTGAATTCGTATGTTGCAAAAGAGATCACTGACAAAAAAGTTATATTTTCAATTAAAACCTAGACGTTTTACACTCGATAAGGGATAAACATATTTCAAACGAAAGAGTAAATCCGTATGATATTGATAAAAACGAAAAGATATGGAAAATTCAACAGCATACTTTTCCAACAGAAATTATCTTCTTGATTAAGAGAATTCTTTTCATAATTTTATATAATCTGTCTGGTGTAGATGGAATAATCACTCATTGCGTGACATGCTTTGATTGATATCGCATATGCTATATCTTATTAGTAAACCAAATATTTTTGACTTCTTTTAGTCGTAGAACTTAAAAACGGTCTCAACTTATACTAAAATATTTGTGGAAACATTTTCACAATCACGGTAGTTGAGTGCATCTTTGTTATTGCAAAGGACATGGTATGTTATTCCATTTTGTTCTTTGAAAGCATCATGTTCCGAACAACTTTATGTAACATTTATCACATCTTAAATTTACCAAGAAATAGTAGATTTGTTTTTCGTAAATTTCAGAATTTTTATCACCTTAGAAACCAGAAATGGGGTACTGGAATTCGTTTGAAGTCTTTGGACGCAATAGAGAGAAGATAAATGGTTCATTGGGATTGTGAAACCTCTCGTTATTTTAATAACGCAGGATATTCCAAACTGAACATAAAAAACCCGTATTTACAAATATAACAACCTCTTTTCTTTTCATTATTGAAAACTTTGTTGAATATTGAACTTAGCTGTATCTGGTTACCGTGTTTTGGGAAACTAGTTTAGAATTTATGCATGTTAACTTCAAATATTTGTTTCTGGCCTAAAAATTGACTCATTGTCCAAACCCCTATCATAATTTACACAATTACAAATTTTTTTAGGTTTCAATGTACAATGGAATGCTATTGGTTAATTCCCCATCACTGACTACATTTGTCATTAAATCGAATAATAATTTCAGTTTTAAATTTCCATATGAAGCTTCACAACTGACGTTTAATCAGAAGTCATGATACCGCTGATGACACGGCATAGTCATCCCCTCATTTTCACATTCAATATTTCATTTTTGTAGTTATACTGTTAATTTTGACCTTATTGTAGAAAAGCGATGATGATTTCTGTAAAAGATTGTCTAATGACCGCCGTGAATGAGAGCAACATTATCAGCAGCAAAATATTACACAGTTAAAATATTATTCAATAATTCACTTATCAAAATTGAAGCAAACTTAACAGAGAGTAATCAGCACATTCATAAAAGTAAAACATAAAGCCTCACAAAACCATGATGAAGAATACATTAAAAGTATAAAACAGATTGAGAAATATGTGCTTAATAAACCTCTTGAGAATTAAATATATTAAGCTGTCTATTATAGAGCGAATTTTCGTTATTCTTATTTGTATTATAATAAACACAATTTAATAAACAAGCTCCGAGCTTGCTTTAATGGAATCAGATGATTTACTTCATGATTTATTAAATATTTGATAGAAAATATATATCTGTAGAAATTACTATTGAACTTCTTTCATAAAGAATGGTAGCAAACGTATGGTATCGAATGGACAGAGCGCCAGCTTCTGGCACAAGATCAGTGATTGAATACACACACCACAAAAATTGTCGCCTGGTATTCTGAATTCCACAATCTATTAAGCAGCTCCATCGCAGTTTCTTTATCAAAATATAATTTTGAACATACGAGGAGAAAAAATCTTATCTATGTAGTAATATTTTTTCCATATGATCACAAACTCGTCTGAAACAAGAATGAGTTTATTTGACTATCAGTATTTATTCAGTTTCTCTTCAGTTTTCACGATAAATGAATTCGTGTTTTCTATGTTTCTTGTTGATTTTCGAATCTTTGAATTTATTGTGATGCCTGCTGAACGGCCTGGACGCTATTTGAGTGATCATGAAGTGGTAAGAATTGTAATATTAACCAACGCACTATTTCAAGAGCAATTACTTGGTATCACGAAACAAGGGAATATGGAAAAAGAGCAGGACAGGGAAGAAATCGGATAACAACACCAGTTGATGGTCATTGGCTTCGTTTAACTGCACTAAGAGTTCGACACTGTACAGCTAGAATGCTACAAAATGAACTTGCACTTTCCAGAAATGTGCATATTTCATTGCATCCTGTTAGGAACCGGCTCAGAGAAGACGATATCAGACCAAGGGTGGCTTCTACCGGCCCGCGTCTCACCAGAGAGCATCGAGTTGCAAGAATTCAGCATGAGAGGGAACATGCAAATTGGGGTATTCTGGAATGGTAGGATATTCTTCTTTCCGAAGAGTCCAGGTCCTGTCTAGAATCAAATGATAGACGCATGCCTGTATACAGACGACCTGGGAAACGGTATCAACAATGTAATATCCGGCAAACCGAAAGGAGGGGGCTCAGTAATGGTGTAGGGAGGCATTTCTTTCCATGATCCAACTGAGTTATTCCTAGTGAATAATTGAAGAATGACAGCGGCCAGATACATCGCAGATATCCTTGAACCCCATGTTTTACCATTTGGCCCATTAATAGGCGAAAACTTCATTTGTATGCATGATAATGCTGAGCCTCATGCAGCTCGAGTAGTTACAGAATTTCTGCAAAATGCTGAAATTGATATCTCAAGATGGCCAGCCAGAAGTCCCGACTTGAATCCCATCGAAAATGTTTGGGACAACATGGGGTGGCAAATTCAGCAACGTAGGATGGCTTGTAGAACCCTCCAACAACTAGAAAATCTGCTTCCTAAAGTTTGCAACTCAGTGTCTCAAGAATACATCCAAAATTTGTTTGAGACGTTTACTGGCAGCAATTAGAGCCCGGGGAGGAAACATTCGATTTTGAAAATGATTAGTTACCTTTCAATGCTAGTTGATTGGTCTCTTCGCGAATGTATGAACATGGTAGAATTTTTAAATTTTTCCTTAACTGAAAAATTGTTGATATTTTCCATCATAAAGTCATCTCTTTTGATTGATATCTTCTAATTTCACACACTGAAAGTTACCAAGCGACTCTTGAATAACCAACCTAAAATTTTATATAGTATTGTCGTAAAAGAAGGGTAATGTGACAATTTTTGTTGGGAATGTAATTGAGAAGCTTGTTCGAAGACTAGTTGTAGAGAGATAGTTAGTTTGTGATGAAATTAATTGTATCCATTCGCTATGACTAGTTTATTTCACAGCCTAGGCAGAAAAATGATCGATTTTTCGTGAATCACTAGTTTTCTAATCGAGACAATTTAGGCATTGAAAAACCTCATACAATTCTATTCATGAATAAGTTGCTAATGGATTGATGAAATAAATTTGAGATATTTGAAGGAACGGAATTTTTGATGTTTAAAGTCAGTACCTAAGTTAGCGAGTACTTTTCGAATGTCCTGCTCCATTGATTGAGTCTAAACAATATCCATCGAACGAATTTGAGTAACCTATTTCAAACCCTTGACTAAACTAAAATTCTGAAAAATTAAAAAAAAAATTATCTCTCTTTGCCATAAATTTGAGGCATATTAAATTTGAAATGAAGTATAAAAAATATATAATTTAGAAAATCATTTTAAGAAATAATGTGCAGTCAATTCCGTTATATGTGCCTCCATGATTGTGCATTATTTTTTCTTACCATTTTTTAGGACAATTCGATACTGCATGAAATCTACGACTTTTTCGAATAAACTGATTGTCCCCTCGAAAGAACCACCCTATCTATAAGTCGAAATGATTCATGGAAATATAGATACAGGAAAGTCTATATCACTGTTAATTTATAGAAATCTGTTTCAATCTACCATGATCATTATAGTCTAATTCACAAGTTCAAATCGCAGTTTTCCTTGAAAAAATCCTAAATGTAAGAACTCATTGGATTAGACGTCTGACTCGCACCATCGGAAGAATTAGTGCGGGTAATTACAAAGGATTTGATGTTTCGATAATGATTCAGAATAACTATCCTGATTATTATAAGTGGTAATAAATTAGAAGATAATCAAATACTTTCTCAAATGCGACAAAATTTCCGATGAAAAATCCTAACTCGCGTAAGTGCTCTCTCTCATTCATAATCTTATTTCATAATTGAATTAATAGCACGACTTGGCCATCGTTACACAAGCGCCTGGTTTCGACAGTGGACCCTACACTTAAACAATTTTCTTATACTACTAAATATCATTGAAAAAATCGGAAAATTTATGACGCCATTCAAAAACTTCAAAAATTAATTCTTTCTAGGAAAAAAGTCGTTTTACTTAAATTTGATCTATTAAAGACTAGAAGGCTAAAATTTCACCGTCTGCTCTTCTCCGATATAAGCTTGAAAAGATTACATCATAAAATTCGTGAATCGATTATTTTAGTAATTGCAGATTATCTGAATAAAACATAAATATGATTTCTAACTCGCTTGGTAATTTTTAAAGTTTATCGATAACAAGATAACTAACATTTGAATACTTTTCTGACGTAATCTCTTTGTTTATATGTTAGAAGGGCTTCTGAAGTTGGAATTAAGCGAAAGAAAATGTGAAGCTAAGAAAATTATAAGTTCGGCATCAAAAATTCAAAAAGTTTGTTTCTTTTTTGCGTTTCGCGTACGAGTTTTTCTGTTACCAAAAATATGAAATTCGACGATTGAATGAACCTAGTTTAGGAAATGCTGATTCATCTGCCCAAATTATATCATTCAATATATCTTATTTCTTCTATAATTGAACAGTAAATATATAGCGAAGTTTTATCGAAAGTTGATGACATTTCTCTTCTGTATTGCAGCGATGGGAAAGAAGTGTAAATTAATTTGAATAATATTTTGAATATTTTTGCAGATTGTTGCAAACTAATATGCTTACATTGAATATTGAAGAAAAGATGTATATCTTTTTGTTGTTATGGCGATTTTTGCCCACGTATATTATAAGAAGTATTATTAAAAGCCTAAGTATTTACATTGACTGTCACTTCTAGTGAGATGTACACATTGAGGATCTTTTGAAAAGATTTCAAAAGTTCAATATGCACAAATCCAGACACCGTATGCTCTAAAATTATCATACTACATACTTTTTCATTCCTTGGGATGATGGCTTCAAAATCACTATCCATCCACAATTTGAAATACAGAAAAAATACTTTAGCTTCTCTTTTATCTTTAATCGTTTATAACTTTTGAAATTCTTTAATGTGCTAATACACGCTTCTGGCATATATTTTTAGGCATTATTCAGGATCTAATAAGATGTCACACATATTTTTGGGAGCAGTATTTTATTTTTCATTATTTTCAACTTGCCAAATAGACAAAATATTGATATCCCAATTTGATTACACAAATCAATCATTACATTATTATTCTTATTCCTTTCTCGTATTTTGTCAAGTATATTAAGGATTTTTTTCAAATTATAATGCGATCAATCATCTGTTCCTGACACATTGGCTAATTTGAAATCAATTCACTTCAAAGTCCTTAACAATATTAATAGTATTAAATTCAAAATACGAAATTAAACTACCACAAATTTCTTCCTCGGTTCGTTCTGATAATTTTAATCAGTTCTTCGTTTGTATTTACTCCATATTGTAGCTATACGGTGGTGGCCAGAATGAACTTTCCTGATTGATATCAATCAGAAATTTTATTTATTTCAAGTTATGATTTAAGAATTTACTGGAACAGCGTAAGGAGCATTTTTCTCCTCTTTTATTCTTACACATTTTCGTCTCACATTTTTATTTATATTTCACGTGCAATTATCAGCCTTTGACACGAGTTGCAGTTTTTTTATCGTCCGAGCTTTTTGTGTCCATTATTCAAGGAGAACTGAAAGTTTGTGAAAATAATTTCATATTCGATAAAAACGGGTGCTTGCTCATATATCGAGAAGCAAATGATGGAATAATATTCAATATTATTTTTAATAGTGAACACACGTCTGATGTGGTACCTCGAGAAACATGAATATCTGAATGAAGCTCAAGCAGGTTTCATACAGCATTGCAATACAATGGATAAACTTTTTCTTCTACAAACAGGAATTTCTAATGCACTCAATAACAAGCGAGACCTATTCGCAGTTTTATGTTCGATATAAATAGTGCGTTCGACATCACGCTGAAATCTGTGATCCTGAACAAATTGTCGAAATGCAACGCTACTGGACTCATATTCTCATTCATCCGAAACTTCCACTCTGGTCGATTCTTTCAGATTATCTCAAATGGTGTAACATCAAATCCCCAGCCTCAAAAAAATGGCGTACTACAAGGATGCGTATCGAGTACAACTTTGTTCATATTAGCAATCAACGACATAGGTGATAAAATCCGCCATCCAGTGAAATACGCCCTCTATGCAGACGACCTTATAATCATTTGCCACTGAAGAAACGCTAAAACAACAACCAAAATTCTTCAGAAAAGTATAATTGATCTTAATTTATGCAGTGAAAATACTTAATTCAGATTCTCCATCACGAAAACAAGTCATCCGCTTCAGCAGAAAAATATCTTTGCAGCAAGTAACACCCTTCACTCAGAGGAACAATCCTACAAACAGTTAATCCGAACAGAATACTCGGCCTCACTTACGACAATAAGCTCACCTGGGCAGAGCATATAAAAGATTTGAATCCTAACTGTATGAAACGATTGAACATCATTGAGACGCTATCACACTACGAATGGGGTGCAGAAGAACAAATACTTTGCCATGTATATAGGTCTCTCATACTTTCCAAGTTAGATTATGGATCATTTATTTATTCAAATGCTAGCAAATCACTTTCAAAATCCCTGAATACAGTACAGAATACTGCTCTGCGTTACTGTCTAGGTGCATTAAGAAGCAGTCCTGCCACAAGTCTATGCTGTGAAGCGAATCAGCCTCCACTATGGCTCAGACGAAAACAACTCCTACTATCCTACTCAGCCAATGTCTTTTCTAATGTATATAATACTGTCCACAAACTCTTCACATCCCCAGTATTGCGCCCAGATGATAATGAAACACAGAGACCAACATCTGTCAAAATCAGTATTTCAAGCATTTTATCCCTACATAGAAGACAACTATCTATCAAAAATTGGCACCATAAGACACTCAGTTATGCCACCATGGACCAAAATCTTACCTTACTTCAACACAACACTCTGTAAGTTTCACAATTCCAAGGTCCCGACGAACATGCTTCATCATTGATATACTCCACCAAAAAAAGTATGACAGAATTCTTTACACGGACGCCTCCAAAAATGAACATAGAGTGGGCTCAGCAGCCATTAGCCTGGACAGTACTGTACAAAAAGACCTGGTGGATACAACAACCAGCGTGCACACGGGCGAGCTTCATGCAGTTCAACATGCACTAAAAACTGTCACACCGGAAACCAATAATGAAGCAATATGCACCGACTCAATGGCATCCATCGACTCTTTAAAAGATTTTTACACGAAACATATACTAGTTCAACAAATACATGAAATTATCAATGACCTTGCAAGACACAACACTAAAACTACACTCATCTGGACACCATCCCACGTCGGAATAGCTGACAACGAGAGAGCAGACAAGGCTGCGGAAGAAGCCTCTATGTCCTAATTACCCCGCGTAGACTTACACATAGTTGATGATGTAAAAAGAGTAACAAAAAGAAATGATCACGAAAACATGGAAAGAAACTTGGCACACGGAATAAAACAAACTCAGAGAAATCCAGCCAACCCTACCTTCAATCAAACTACCCAACATGTCAAGAGAAGATTAAGTAAAAATCAGAAGATTGAGAATAGGCCACACGAAATCTACTCATGAGTACCTACTGACGAATGAACCGCCCCCTCAATGCAGATCATGTTCTAACATAATTTTTACTGTCAAGCACATCATTGCCGAATGCCTTATGTACTCTGAAAGGAGAGAACAGCACAATATCCGAGGAACGATAGGTACAATACTCAGCAACACCCGAGAACTGAAGAATACACTGGACTACCTCAAAAATATAACTAAACCATAGCATCTAGTCTTACTATACAGAAACATTGTCATATATTTTACCTAAACACAAAATGTATTATTTAAATAACTCAAAATGTAACTTACTGTCAATGACCATGATGTCGAGACGCGTAAATTTTCAAAAAAACAAAAAAAAAAGATTTTTAATTATTTAGTTAATTATTTTTACTGGTATGAACGGAGAAAGAATGATATTTCAGTAGAAAACTATATTATTTGCCGGCTCGGTGGCGTAGGGGATATGATGCTCGTCTCCTGCGCAGAGTTACCTGGTTTCAATCCCCACAAAGTCAGTGCGATTTCTCAGATTCTGGGAATCGCTTGAGTGTCCATTTTTGAAGGAAATGTAAAGCTGTCGGTTCCATCTAACAGAGATGTGTTGGACATTAAAGATCCCTTCTTTTGACACGAGAGGTGTTCGGCAGAATTCTCGGGTTTGTGAGGTGACAGAATTCCCCGGCGTGTCATCAACCGAAAGACATAAATAGAGCACGTTAAAGGAGAAACAACTATATTATTCATCAAATTTTTATGTGCGTCAAAAACACCATATTGGGAAAGCATAGCATGTAAAATGGTTAATCATTCAAAACAGGCTAATACTCCCACGATCAGCCAGAAAGTATAAAAATGTAAGCTCGGAAAAATGAGGAACAGGTGAACCATACGTAATGTGTTTATACGATTCAAAGAATAAGTTAAAAATCATGGAAAATACTGATAGTGCACCTTAAAATATGTAAGATATTTCATTTGATTCTGAATGATACCTAGACAAATGTGCCGGAAGCGTGTATTAGAACATAAAAATTCCAGATTTCATAATTGATTGAAGATAAAGAAGTTATTTAATTTTTGTCGAAATCTCAGTGAATATCAAGATTTAAGAAATTGATAAAAAAAGATCATTATGAAGAAGATGTAACAGTCCGATTTCTCGAATTAAACATTTATATCTTTTAAACTCAGTTTTATAATTTTATTAATAATTCAATCTCATTTCATCAGGTAAATATTCAACCAGTTTGAAATTGGAATTAGGAATCTACAGTTAACAGTATCCAATGAAACTTATAGTTATATCCGTATGGTGTCGCTGCTATCTAGATCTAGGTTGTTCGCCGGTTAATTGTGAAGTCAGTACTTGAAAAAGATCGTTTCCTCGTTTCTGTGGGAGAACGGAAACCAGTAACTCATTCTATGTTTCGTTTCCACTTTATTGTTGTGAAGAAAATAATGTCGCTTTTTTATTATTTTTTTTTGAATATCAATAGTTTTTTGATAGAACCGAGTCTATATAAGTTCCGAATTCATTAGATTCTTTCTCTTGTCCATTTAGAAATCTCCGGAATCATTTGTTATTCTATTGGAGCTGTGTTGTAGCGATTGGAGTGAAAAATTTCTAGAAATTGAAATTAAGTATTCATAGTTTCTTCTGGATAAATTCCAATCGTCTGAGACGTATAAGTAGTCGGAAATTTTGCCGAATTTCCTCGACAACCGTTTCAATTAGCAAGTGGAGAAATTTCGAATTTTCTTTTGTAAATTAACCTAGATCGATATCTGCTATTCCCCGTCAAGATATTTGAGTTTTCAACATTATGCCAAGCCTTGTTATCTTACGTCTGGGGTAACCACGTTTTTGGGGAAAAAGTCTTGCCACCTAGGGCAGTCACGTTGCGAACGATATTCAGCCAAACAAGTAACCTGTGAGCTCTACGATACAGGAATACCAGAAAATTGATGTAAAACACCAAATTGAATCATCGTGGGAATTAATCTTATTCCAAAAGCTAAGTGTTTCCCTGAATCATCAAATTAAATTTTCTTTTCTATCTTTTTTAATTGTTGACAGAGCGCTATCATTGAGTTTTGCTTTGTTGAAAAGCTCAGATTATTTTAAATTGAGAATTTGTACTATGTAATTTGAATGCATCTCATCTGAGATTCATTTTATTGTTAGTGATTAATCTGTTTTAGTTAAGTTATTTTTTGTAATATTTACTTTGATTAGAGTTATTAAATTATTAATCAGATACTGTGATTTTGGATATTTATCTTGTAATAAAGCCAGTTGATTGAAGTGATGAGTATTATTCCTAAGGCTATATTTAGGACCTAGGTTCTAGACGAAGATCTCACACACTGAGATTAAGGGACTCTGATCTAGCTAGGCATAGGTATTAAGAGGTAGTGTCAATTGTAATTTTCTTCAACTAGCCTTTTTATAATTTAAACTCATTACACGTCATTAGTTAAGTTTTGTAGTTCCAGTAGAATTGAAATATTTCTCCAATTTTAGAGAAAATTAGAAACAAAATCATTACAAAGGACATTCAATACTTTAATTCAACTCACCTTCGCTTACCCGTTTTTCGTTGTGCGCAAAGAGTGAAATGCAAGTACGTCATTTTGAATAGTTTTCTTTAGTTTTAGTTCTCTTCATCAGTTTGAAAATTTATAGGATTATTGTGGATTTTGAACCCTTTAGAGAATTCATGCCGTTGTAAATTCATTTCAAAGTGAATTTTTCAATTTGGACAATTCTCATACACATTCGTCTTCATTGTAAACCTAAAGAGAATGTTTAAATAAATGGCGTATATTAGCACAAAATAGAAAATATCTCATCTCATGCTATTGAACTCAAAAATTATCATAAATGGAATATCAATATTTTTTCAACATTTATGATCGTCCAATTTGTTACGATGTTCGGTTGGAGATACGTTTCTAGCAGTACTAAATTCTGTATAATGCTTAGGATACGTCGTTGATTTCTCAGTTTTCAGGATTAATATTTAATAACTTAAAAGATTATTTTATGTGAAGTAGAAGTAAGACAAGATAATAGTAAATTGATTCCGCCGTTGCGACGTGATAGTTAATCATGATGATGATAAGAAATTGAAACAATGTATTATACCATCACAAGAGATTTTATTGAAAATCTGGAATGCAATTTCGACCATCTTCAGCTGACAACAAGTATTGAAATAAAGTTGCAACTACATACGTATATAAATCGGTGGGTACTAAATTAATGAGGGTGCAAACAAGAAGCAATAAAATCATTATGATAAAGGCAGGTATTATTTAAAAATGTCAAAAAGAGACGAATAAGCCGGTCCATACTGCTCGTCCATAAGGTTATCTCCATGGGGGGTTTGTTGCAGTTTGAAAATTTCCATTGATTCCAGGAAATCTAACTTTCGTCCTTTAGGTATTCTGTGAATAATCTTAAGTTGATCTATGGGAGGAAAATGATAGCCATTTTCAATACAAAGTGAAGCAAAAGTAGATTCGTCTGTTCTCTGGTTACTGTAATCTGACTGATGCTCCTTATATCTCGTTTTGAATGAACGACCAGTTTGACCTGTATAAGCGCCACCATAATCCATACAGAACAACTAATTAACTCCAGTACCGTCAAATTTATCAGTTTAACCTTTCCTATTAAAAAATTTCTGGGATGATTTCTTGTGGGTCTTGAAATCTAGTTTTTATTCTATTTTGAAATGACATTTGCAGTCTTTCCACTGATAGGGCCAAAATATGTTAATGAAATATATTTATCTGCATAATTTGATCAATATATTGATGATAAATATATTACATCAACATATTTTGTCCCTATCAGCGAAAAGATTGCAAATGTCATTTCAAAACACAATGAACAAACAAAGAACAAAGATAGATTACGTCATAAAAGTATTCAAATGTTACTTAACTTGTTATTGATTAACTTTGAATCTTTAAAAATCACCAAGTGAGTGAAAAATCATATTTCTGTTTCATTCAGAAAATCTACAATAACTAGAATAATCGTTTTACGATTTTTATGATGTAATCTTATCAGGCTTATATCTGAGAAGAGCACACCGTGAAATTTTAGCCTTCTGTTCTTCAATAGATAAAACATTTCGTGTTCACAATCGTACACAAATTATCAAATGCCTATCTAATTCTGATAAAAAAGTGAATCAACTTTTTCTTAACAAGAATTAATATTTGAAGTTTTTAAATGTCATCATAAATTTTCCAGTTCTTTTTCAATGATATTTGGTAGTCTAAGAAAACTCTTTTAGGTGTAGGGTCCACTCAGGAAACCAGGCGCTTGTGCAGCGGAGGCCGAGTCCAGCTCTCAATTCAATTATGAAATAAGATTATGAATAACAGAAAGCAGTTACACGAGTTGGGATTTTTCATCGGAATTTTTGTCAAATTCGAGAAAGTATCTAATTATTCTCTAATTTATTAACACTTATGATAATCAGAATAATTATTTTGATTCATTAACAAAACACCAAATCCTTTTTGTTTTTTGTGATAACTTTTCAGAAGTTTTTGTGCGGTTCAGACGTCTTATCCAATGAGCTCCAACTTCTAGGTATTTTTTCAAGAAATAACTACGATTTGAACTTGTGAACTAGACTATAATGATCATGGTCGATTGAAACAGATTTCTATAAATGAGCAGTGATATAGAATATCCATCCATATTTTCATGAATTATTTTGACTTATATACAGGCTGATTCCTTCAAGGGGACAATTTGATTAATTCTAAGAGTCGTAGAACATTTGCATGCGGTATCGAATTGTGCTAAAAAATTGTAGAAGAAGGACACACAATCATGGCATTGACTGCTCTTCATTTCTTAAAGTGAACCATTTAGTTCAATACTTGTTGTCAGCTGAAGATGGTCGAGAGACCGAAATTGCAATCCTGGATTTCAATAAAATCTCTTGTGATAGTATAATACATAGTTATTTTCAATTTTCTTATCATCAGACAAGATATTGTTAATGAATTTTGAACGGCAGTTCCTAGTGGGTTTCACATTTTAGTTCTGAGCACATATTCGTCTATATGATAGCCATGCCGGTTGTTCTAGACAACCAAGGTTACTATAATAGTCTTACCTGAATAACTTTTGAAATTCTTCAATGTGCTAATATACGTTTCTGGCATATACTTTTAGGCATTATTCCGGATCTAATAAGGTGTCACACATATTTTTGGGAGCAGTATTGTTATTTTTCATTATTTTCAATTTACCAAATAGACTAACGATTGGTATCTCAATTTGATTACACGAATCAATCATTACATTATTATTCTTCCTTTCTCGTATTTCGTCAAGTATATGAAGGATTTGTTTTCAAATTATAATGCGATCAATCATCTGTTCCTGACACATTGGCTAATTTGAAATCAATTCACTTCAAAGTCCTTTACAATATTGATAATATTAAATTAAAATACGAAATAAAACTACTACAAATTTCTTCCTCAGATAGAAACTTCGGAAGTTGAGAAGGTTCAAATGAATGCTGAAAATAATTTCCGTATAGTTGACTCGATAGTTCGTTCTGATAATTTTAATCAGTTCGTCGTTTGTATTTACTCCACTTTGTAGCTAAACTGTTGTGATAATATAATACATAGTTTCAATTTTCTTATCATCAGACAAGAAAATGTTAATGAATTTTGAACGGCAGTTTCTAGTGGGTTTCACATTTTAGTTCTGAGTACATACTCATCTATTTGATAGCCATGCAGGTTGTTCTAGACAACCAAGCTACTATAATAGTCTTACCTGAAAAGTCAACTTTCTTGCACCACCATTTGAAAATTTGAATGCTTTCAACAAATGAACGAAGAAAGGATTAAAGAACTGGCTATTAGACTCTCAAGAACTTGTTATTTATATGATACAGGATTTATATGCTGCGATATGTGCTTAGTGTTATGTTTTTGATCCGGAAGTTCATACCAACTTTGTAACTTAATATAGAACACCCTGAGTATTGATGACTAGTTCCATAACACTTGTTATTCCAATTACAAGAACACCTAACACAAAAGTCTAGCTTATTTCGTTCATGAAATATTCTAGTTCAACTTGAAAACTATCGATTTTTTGATTTCTGAAAAATTTGATTTATCTCGAGAACGGCGTAAGCTAACAAAATAATGTGATTTCAAGTTTTCAAGTTATGCGAAACAACGAATTTTACGTACCTACCTAAAGTTGGCAAAGGCGATTTCCTGCACGTTCATAGACAGTTTTCAGAGCATTAACAATTAACTATCCTTCTGTCATCGGATGATTGATAAATTAAGAAAAAAGAATGCTACAATGCAGTTTTTGTCGAATGTTTCAAAGTAAATTGAAAAATATCAAAACGAATCAAACTCTATTTTCCTAAATTTCTTGATAATTTTTCAAAGTGGTAACCCTTCACTTCTAGACATAGTTCTACTCGACACATAACACCCTGTGATGTGGCTCGCCTCAGTTCATCCACTTCCAACTTCATGAAAGCATTTCGCAGTCTATTATGCAAATCATATTTTGAAGTCGAAGGTTCAAAATAAATTTTGTTTTTCAGCGTTCCCCAAAGATAAAATTCTATAGGCGTTAAGTCAGATGACCTCGAAGGTCACATCGTTTCAATCCATCTATCTTCAAACATATCAGTTGAAATTTGATAATTTTCATTCGTGCGATTAGCTAGCGCTCCATCGAGTTGTACCAACAACGCCTTGATTCCGCTACTGATAAACTATCAAGGAAGTCACTTACTACCGTTCTCAAAATTTGAGTTTTAATAATGCACAAAATACGAAAATCTATTATCCTTCAAAAGTGCAAACACATTACAACTAAATTCATTTTGAAGATTTCTTTACCTCGTAATATGAAGATTATGGTTGGCACAAAAGTGTGAGTTGTCCGGGTTGAAAATCCCTCATTAGAAAATTCGGCCTCATCTGTCCAGATAATCCTTTTGAGAAAATCGGGATCCTCTTGTGTTCTGAGAAGAAGGATCTCACACAGTTCTATTCGAAGCTGTGGATCGACAGCTTGTAGAAACATTTATAAGGGTATAGTTTATATATTTTTAGAATTCTGTGAATACTACTATGAAGTAAAGCACTTCTCAAAGAAATGGACCCACAAGGTGGAAAATTCAAATTCTTTCAGCTGAAGAAGTTCAGATATGTTGAATAATTATTTGTTCGGTAATCTACCATCACTAAGGAATTCTTCAGATCCATCAATTTGAGAATGGTAGTCATCGAAACTGAAATAAAACTAATAATGAAAAATGTAAAATTTCGCGATCCTGAACGATATAAGCTTGGTAAGGTCTGGTGTTTTCATGGATAAAAAAAAATTTCACCAATGTTTGCCGCATGTTCTTCTAAAATGTCTTAAAATACCTGTGATATTTCAGGCTTCCATTATTCACGATGACCAGATCAGTACGGGCATTCAAAAAAATTCCAATTTGGTTAGAGGAAGGGGAAACCTAATATATATCAAAATCTCTTTGAAATAATTGAAATAATTAATAAAAGATTCAAAATACGTAGTTGTGGGTGTTTAAAATTAGCCGAATTAGTGAATAATCATTGAACACCTTGTAGGTAAAATAGTTGCTGAAAAGTACTTCATTAAGAATAATTAAACTTCAAAACTGAAGGAACAAATTCAATCTTATAAAATTTGAACGAGGAAAGAAACACTACAATTTCAAGAATTTTGATTTTGAATGAAACATTTTTTTTTGCGGTCAATTTTAGAGGTGCAAGTAAAAAACCTGTTTCAGAAACGATTCTCCGCTGAGAAAAAGAACTGTAAAAAATATAATACTGAAAAGATTTTCACAAAATCGTTGTATGCCCTGAAGCACTTACTCCAAAATTTGGTGATGAACGATATCTCCGTTTTCCGTAGTTTTCTAACTTCCCATATTCGACCATATTCGACGCCCTCTATGTATGGATAATTAAATCATATACTCAGTGTATTGTGTGTAAAGGATAATTTCATTCGACACCCTACTTTTGTCTCTCCAAATTTGAGGAACACTGAATTATAGGCATCGAAGTAGTCGCTGCTTATAACAGAGCAAAGAGCTTACCAACTATCTACCGTTTACGGTCATGACGTTGACCTAATTCGTTCAAACGATTTTTAGAGCATCAAGGCTATCATTGTGGAAGAAGTACACACCAAGGAAATTTCGATCGTACAAAATAGCGCGCAATTCCCCTTTTAATTAGAAAAATCTCTTCTAAGCTGATGTTATTTCCCATAGGGCTCTTCAATGCCTGATACAAAAAATTAATCTAAATGTTCAATTTTATGTACCTCCCAAAGTTCATTTGGAATATGACTGAATACTTCTTCAGTGGCATATTATAGTAGTCAGAGTGCGTTAATCAGATCCAATCTCTTTATTGTAGGTACTGTTATTATTTACAACGCGTACTTGTCAGCTTCAAACAATAGCAATATAAACAATTTGATGAATAGCGTCATATCGATCTTCAAATACAGTCAGCAATAAAAAATAAAACACAGTAAATACACAATTTCACAAATGAAGTTACAAATACCAGATGACATGGGAAGTGGACTCAATCTACATTTCATTTGTGTCACAACAGGTTTTATTAATAAAATACTCTTTGAGAACATCTTACTTCCATTACTTATTTATCTAATCTCGATTGTAAATTTATTGTACACCTCAATGGTACACTAGGGCGAGTGCTCGTACAATATTGACTTGTGGTTTGTGAAGCTGATTGTCAGTTCATTTCTTGAGCCGTATCCTTGACAATCACAATGCAAGAAGCCATTTCTGTCGTATTTTGCAGCTTCAGACATAAATATGGGGCAGTCAGTATAACATGCTGCGAAAACATATCACGACACATTATTATGGAGCGTTAAAATCTTATGGGCTGTATGACACTTGTAAATAAACATAAAATCACAGTATATTTGGTAAAATCATCTCAAAATTGAAAAGTGTGATGAAAAGAAAAACAGGTAAACATTGTAAATTTATTTCTATATCTCCTCATTTTCTCCCTCGAGAGCACTAAAAGCATTATACTGTTGTCGCCAAGCTCTGTCAAAACTGAATTAATCTTTTGTTAAAGTTAAGATAATCCATATAAATTAGGAAAAATAAATCACTTCAAAATGAAGTTTGGAGCCCTTTATGTTTTCAGTAGGGGTTTCATTATCTCATTCCACGAAAATTTATCTTGTACTATTGTATCTCATTTTATCATCTTCTGATATTACTCCTTGTTTTTCCCATCTTATATTATTAGTCATAAATCATTCAAACAAATATTGATATCACGCTCATTGCGGGAAAGAATGAGAGTAGATATGTCGATATTAGATACTTCTTCAAAACAAAGCTATTTTATTTTTTCAGAAATTAGATTCTTACATATATATATATATATATATATATATATATATATATATATACGTATGTACGAGGTGCGTCCTTTCTGGAATCGATGGGGTACCCCGATGTAGCTTGATAGGATGCTGAGAAGCGATATGCGACACTGACGAGCTCCTAATAACGGCGAAACTGCAGTCTGTCGCTTCATTTCTCGGCATCCTACTTAATTGCACTATTGGGGTTCTCGTGTTCGAGAGGCAGATTAGGGAACTAGCTCTTGTCAGGAAGGATCTACCGATTTTGAATAATTCTTCTTGTCACAAGTTTACAGTTCACATATGTAGACTCTCGCAAATATTATCGCGGAAGATATTTGTCCTATATATATATATATATATATATATATATATATATATATATATATATATATATATATATATATATATATATATATATATATATATATATATATATATATATATATATATATATATATATATATATATATATATATATATATATATATATATATATATATATATATATATATATATATATATATATATATATATATATATATATATATATATATATATATATATATATATATATATATATATATATATATATATATATATATATATATATATATATATATATATATATATATATATATATATATATATATATATATATATATATTTCTAATCTAATAAAATCCGTTTAATTATTCGATTAAAATTTATAAAACAGAGACATAGCTATTCGTCCAATTTTCAATTCCATTTGTCACGTGCATGAATTGAACGATATTTTCAGCAAAAGTTTGTGATTCTTAACAGCTCTGATTCAGAGAAAATTTGATTAGTTTATAAAATTAATCTATAATACTGTATTTGTTGTCGTCTAATATTCATTTCATTCAACATATTTTTCATTCAAGTACCAGTTTTACAACTTTTAACTTTACATCTCTTTGATTCATAGAAAATTGAACAATTTTAGGCTTCTAAGCCGTGATCTGAGGGATCTGAATGTAACCTATAATTAATTTAAATACAATTCATTTATCGTTCTAGTGACGACAGTCTCAACATATTTATTTCACAAGATTCTTATAGCTAATCCGGGTCTTCTCGAAGCACCATCCTGGGCCTCTTGTATTTTCTCGGTTCGTCTACCTCGTAGTCTCCTAGGGTGTTCACCAATGGATTTGAGTGGTCGTTAACTGCTTGGAATGTTTTCACCGCTGTCTCTCTGATGAACTCCATTACACTCGGCATCCGCAGATCTCGATGTATCTGGGAGTTTCGCACGTACCAGGGGACGTCCACGGTCATTCTCAATGCCTTGTTCTGCACGACCTGGAGCTTCCGGATAGGACATGCCGCCTTACGTCCCCAGACTGTTGACGCATATGCCATCATGGGCCTGATGGTGGTCTTGTAGAGCTTCAGCTTGTTCGCTGCACTCAGGTAGCTCCGCCTGTTCATCAGGGGGTACAGGAAGGCTTGGGCTGCCTTCGCCTTAATCGTGCAGTCTTCAACATGTTGACGCCATGTCAGCCGCCGGTCGAGTGTGACTCCTAGGTATTTGGCCTTGTTGACCCACGGAATGGGTTTTCCGTTCATGGTGCTCTGCTCCTCGGGGTTACGTCTTCTTCTAGACAGATAAAGTGCCGAGCTCTTCTCTGGGTTGATGGTGATCAGCCACTTGATAAACCATTCCTCCACTTGGTCTGCGGCCTCTTGGAGTCTTTTGGTTATCGAGTGGGGGGCTTTCGATCCGGTCATTATGGCCGTGTCGTCCGTGTAGAGGGCTAAGCTCGTGTTGGGGATCTTCGGGACGTCCGAAGTGTAGATGTTAAACAGCAATGGCACTAGTAGTGACCCTTGTGATACTCCTGCTTCCATCCTCCTGGTGGAAGAGCGGGTGTCTCCCATTCGTACCACGAAAGGACTATTCCTCAGGTATGAGTAGACCAAGCGCACCAGAGCAGGTGGGAAGTTTGTCTTCAACATCTTGAAGAGCAGACCTCTATGCCAGGTCCTATAGAACGCCCTTGCGCTGTCGAATAATGTCATACTGGTTGACTGGTTCCTATTGAATCCGTCACTGATGAATTCTACCTCTCTGAGAAGTTGCTGTTGTATGGAGTAGCTTCCTCTAAAGCCAAATTGCTCATCTGGGATGATTGCGTGGACCTCCACATGTTCCTTCAGCCATCGCAGTGATACCCTACAGTCTTGCCAATCGTTGACAGAAGACTGATGGGCCTATAATGCTGTGGAAAGGAAGCAGACTTACCTGGTTTCCTGATGACATCCACATCCGCAGTTTTCCATTTTTCAGGAAAGTGTTGAAGCCGCAGACTCGCGTTGGTGATTGATGCCAGCTCTCCAAGAGCTCGCCGAGGGAGGTTCTTCAGTGCTCTGTTGCTGATCTCATCTGGTCCAGGTGCTTTTCTCACTTCTTTTCTTGAGATGAACTGGCGTTCAGGGCTGTCTGCGAAGGCTTCTGCTTTATCTGAAACTGAGAATACTAACCCTCGTCCTCCTTGTATGGTTGGCATGGGTGTCGTCTTTTGGCGTAGGATTCTGGCTATTCTCCACAGTGAATAGTCATCTTCTTGTAAAGATTCGATCTTGGCGGCCCAGCACTCATTGCGGTGGTCCTTCAAGGCTCTCTTCACCTCTGTCGCCAGGTGGTTGTATTCTCGTCGGTGTTGTGGATCCCAGGTTCTCTGGAACCGTCTTCTGGCCCTGTTTCTGTCTATGATCATCTCACGGATGTCATCAGGGAGTTTGTCAGGGCGTTATTTTGTTTCCTCTGTCCTTGTGCACGCTTAGACTGACTGGCGTAAAGCTGTTTCGAATACTCCGACGGCTCTGTCCAGGTGGTATGTCGACTCTAGCGTGCCCAGGGGCGGCAGGTTTTATTGGACGTGGTCTGTGAAAGCATCCCAACCTGTTGTCCTGGTCTTCTGCGTAGTTTTCTCGTTTGGTAAGTTACCTAAAAGGAGAAGAACTGAGTTGTGATCTGAATTTAGATCGTTGACTGCAGAAAGGTTGTATGAAAGCGATACTTCTTTCATACCAGCGATGTGTAATACATCAACAAGACCTAAGTTGTTATAGTGATTAGTTCTGGAGTTCCATCTACAACCAGGTCACCTCCGTCGGCGTAGTTCCTTAGGATGTTTCCATTCGGGTTGCTCCTTCTGCTGTACCACGATGGGTGCTTGCAGTTGAGGTCGCCCGCTGCAATCGTTGGGGAGTCAGCTTCAAACAGCTTATTCAGGTCTGATTGCAAAAGTGATCGCTGTGGGCCTTATACACTGAGATTAGTCTCATGGTTCCTTTTGAAGCAGTTGGAATCTCCACTGCTGTCGCTTCTGCGTGCTCCAAATTATCAATTTGTGCAGCGTGGTGTTCCAGGTTGGATCTGATGTAAATGGCAGTTGTTCCTCCTCTTCGGTCCTGTTTGTCATTTCTGTACATGGTGTAGTTTGCAATCTTTGCTGAGATGGCTTCGCGAAGATGCGTCTCACTAACCATGATGACGTCCAGATCCAGCCTCCCAGCGAATTCCTGTAGCTCCAGTTTCTTCTCCCTGATGCCGTTTGCATTCCAAAATGCTATCTGTAAAGAAATAGGATTAATTTTCCGTGAAACCATAACGCTTACGGTTTGAATAATCCAAGCACGTCGGGCAGGCAACCCTTTAGATCCGTCATCATTTCTAATGGCGACTTCGTTCTGGTAAGTGTATCCGCTATTTTCTTAAGCACCTCGGATAGCTTTTCCATGTTAATTTTGGAGAGGAACTCCAAAATTTTGAGTCATGGGATCTGCTTTAGGTTACTTTTTGATGCTCCTGGCTTGTTCTGTGCATCTGGCTTGGTTGGAGGTGCGGCAGGTGTTGTTTCTTCCGTTGCTTCTGCTGGTTTCCTTGAAGCGACGCTGGCGTAGCTTTTCGATGGCTGGGATAGTGAATCCGGTCTTGTCGCAGCCGCCTTGGGTGCCGGTCTTGATGCGACAGGGCGTTTCTGTGGGCGCCCCAGTTTAGGATATGCAGGGCATCCTCTGTAGCTTGCAGGGTGGGGTCCAGCGCAGTTTGCACACTTGGCGGGTCCTTCTTTCTTTATTGTTCACAAGGTGGAGTGGTGATCCATTCCAAACTTGACGCAACGGGGGTTTGCGTGGAATTTGCTCTGTTCATGGTGGAAGCTTTGGCATCTGTGGCACTGGCTCACTGTTGCCTTTCTTCGTGGTGACTCTACGGTGACCTTCATGTGGCACACCACCTTCACCTTGAAGATTCGCTTTCCTTCCAGGGTCTTTGGCAGGGTAACCAGCACCAACGGCATCGCCCTCTTCTGCTTGTTCAGCATGAATGCTTGTGAAGAGGCAGGTAATCCTTGACTGTTGAGGTCGGCGACGATCTCCGCTGTCGCAATCTCAGTTGGCAGTCCCCAGATGCCGGCCTTAAGCGGTTTTTTTTCCTGTAACAGTAAGGTATGGTACTGAAGTTTCTCCTGGCCAAGGAGTTTGGTTATTCTACGGTAATCGTTGACTTCAGCAGGCTGTATGCTGATACCGTCTTTGAGGTTCTTGGCTTTGGTGAACCTCAGTTGTCTAATACAAATTCCTCCCCGTATTTATGCTAACTTTTTAATGTGTAAAATTTCGAAACAGTAATTCTCTTATCTACTTCTTAAAAAGTTTTCATATTCCATTAAGTGATCTTAGATTTTAGAGTCAATTTTTGCTCCTTCAAACTTTAAAACTGAGGAAAATCCATTCAAAGTTTTCAATTTTCAATTCGCACCACTAGAGGTTACCAAAATATTGCTAAACAAATTTTTTATTTTCTGTTTGAGCCACAATTACCAACTTTTCATCCCCATATAAACTTTCAACCCCTATATCGTACCTTTTTGCAGATGTATTTTGGAAATAATGACTCAAGTTCGCGATATGTTTATAGCAAAGTTTACAGCAATCCTTTTCTCGTAAATATTTGGTTCCATATTTGTCAATTGTATATGAGAGATGATACATTTTGTGTTTAGTTCCATCACTGAGTTATAAACATATAAACTTTCTCATTTTTAGTAGAAGAATTCTTGGGAAAGCCTGTAGACATTTCACTATAACCTAAAAAGCACATCAGAACAAGGAAGGACGTTGCCAAATTATTGTTTTGTAAGGTCGGTTATTTTTATGCAAATCCAAAGAGATAATCAACTGAGTTGTCTAGTTTCTATAGAGGAAAATTGAGAAAACAGAAGAAAATCGAACACTTATATGATTTGCTTTATGAACTATATCCGAAAAATGCTTCGTTAAAGAAATACAGAGTGTTCAAGTTGGGTAAACGAAAATGAAATTTATTTATTGCTGCCAAACGGCAGCATTAATTTGATTTAAATTTCGTAGGCGTCAACTATCGTTCAAAGAGTATGTTTTACAATGAAATTACCATTTTTAATTGTATCAGTGGTGTCCATACTAACATAAAAATAAGTCATGGGTTTTCATTCAATTCGAAAGGAAAAAGATTTTTTTTGTACGACTTAATATTTGCGAGAACAAAATTAAAATTAGAATTAAAGATTTTTTATGTGAGCGAAACTACAACGAAGACAACAGAGCTAATTAATGGCGTTTAACAACAAAATTAAATAAATTAAAATTTTTAAGAAAATCTTCGAAGTATATTGCAACAATTCATTCAAGCAGATATTTCATTCGGATTTTGACGTATATCATGGCAGACTCTCTGAAACTAAGTCGTCACTTGCAGATTTTTTCTTATATATTGTACCAAACATGAAAGTCCAGTGTATTAAGCTCGGGTGATCCAGCCAAGCTATACGTCCAATGCACGTCACGATGCTTCATTTCTCCCTAGCCAACCAATCTAACGTTGCGGATGATGTATTTAACCATTCCCTTATAGCTACTCCAAAGTGCGGTGAAGCTCCATCCAATTGTATTCTACTTTTACAACTCAAATCAATACGTTAATCTTCGATGTACTCCTGAAACTTATTCGTGAGTTACTCAAGAAATAATTCCGGCGCAAACATAGATATTATGGTAATTCCATACTTCACATTGAGTAAAAGCGGATTTATCAGTCGAAATAATTTTACGCAAAAAAGTAGGATTTTCTTCGTCGAATTTAAAAGTAACTGGCAAAATCTCATATCTTTTCAGCATCGCCAGGGTGTAAATCCTGAAGAGGCTGTAGGTGATCTGAGTGCGTGTGGTCGTCTCGTTATGTTAGTAATATTTGAGACTTAGGTATTTGCGATTGCTGAGCTGCCTTGCGACAGCTGAGCCTCGAATTATTATCAAAGATACGAAGTATACGTTTGCGATCGTAGTTTTGATGGTTTCTGTTTTGTTCATTATTATCACGCAGACCAGGGTTACGAAAATTCTGATGTGTTCTAACGAAGACACAAGCATCTGGAATTTTTCTATATGGATAGCGGCTTCGATATTTACGAACTTTCGCCTCCGTATTTCCATCAGATATTTCATAACAAAAGTGAATATCTGAATATTCGGTGCAAATACTTAAAACACTAATAATAAGCATAAAAAAGTTATGAATAATGATAACAACAATAACAATAAAAACAAATCAAATTACTAGAGAGTTAAGTATTTTTACTTAGTCTTTGTCTCTGTCGATTTTGACGAATAGATTTGTTCAATTGCTGTTCAAATATCACCATTTTAATTTTCCACTTCATTCTTTTCAGTAAAAATAAGTACGCAGATATTCATTTCTGTTATGGATTTTCTGATTAAAACTCGGTTGTTCGTGGATATCGACGACGCTATCCAACTAGAAGAAGTAGGAACTATTTGAGAATTAACACCCTGGGGATGCTGAAAAGAGAATGAGATTATTGCCAGTGAACTGCACGTAAGAAAATTCTATTTCTTTGAACAAAATTCTTTGGATAGATGAACCCTTCTTCACTAGACGTCAAGAATACATTATCGTAATATTCATATTTATATCTACACAAAAATCCTCGAGGAATTCTAACAAAAAATTGAAAATGGACATAAAAACTCTTTTGATTCTGAATTCAATTTCTTCTTCGCAAATGCTATTATAGAATAATCTAGAAATGCTTTATTCGTTCTAATTGCGTGGATAATCGAAAACTGGTTCATATTTCGCGATAAAATAGTGGCGTACCAATTTTTCATTTGAAATTTTCCAGTTATGTGTTTGTACGTACAGCATTAGTGAAACTAAAAATAATATTTTTCGTGCAAAACATACTACATCGACGGCAGATTACGCCTGCAGAATGTCATTCAAATATCTGTGGTCGTTTGGCAATAATTAGAAAATTTGATTTCCTTTTACCAAACTTAACACCCTATATTTCTTCAGCGAATCATTTTACGAAGATAGTTCATATTAATTTTCGATTTTCTATTGGTCTCTAAATTTCCCGTTATGGAAAGTGGAGCACTCTGTATAAAACGAATTATGTATTGAGATTTAATATATCTGATAAATATTACATACATTATTCATCGGCTATTCTGAAACTTCTAACAATGAATTGGAAACTTTCCAAAATATACACAAAAAGGGACTGAAATTGGTAATAAGCCCAGCATAATGGTACGAGTAAATGTTTGATTAACACGATGGTTTGCAGGAAAGAAAGTAATTCCAAAGTTTTGGCGCGGGTGTGGTAATTAACTCTTGCAGTTTGAAACTGGATTAGGCTACATCGGAAATGAGTCTCGAGGGAACGAGTATTTACGTGCGGTACCGACAAATTATTTCAACTTTATGGTCCCCTATTCAACTGTAAACCTTAAAAGATGCATTGGCAACAGGTCAAAATGTAGCAGCTCATTACGAATTCGTCAGGGAATTTGTTTACGAGTATGAGTGACAGAAATAAAATGAAATTTATAGGAAGAAATACTCGCAAATGTTGCTTTTTATTATGGAAAACAAAGTCGGTGATGGAGGAGACTTGTAGTGTGAATGTGAAAAGGTTATCATGTCTGGATAAAATAGCTGTGTTTTGACGAAATATCCAATATTGACAGCCTACTCTGATTTTACCCTAATATTTGTTTCATGGATATTTCTTCTTACTCCCCTGGAATTATGACTGATAGTATAAGTTAGGAAAAGTAAGGAGTAATTTCAAAATCTGATCTACTGTGATAGACTTAGTATATGATAAATTTTTGTGGAAAAAGATAATCGAACCCCTGCTGTTCAATTATATTAATTAATTAATTATATTCCATTATGGCATGAATATTCCTTAACTCGTGTCTTATGATTTATTCTGATTGCTGAAATAAGGTTCATAGAGATACGATAAATCCTGAAATACGCTTTTTCGCAACAGTTTAATATATTTATCACGAATAAAATTTGATTTGATTAAAATGACCATAAAATCAATGTAAATTCTCGTGATATTGATAACAACTTCTAATGTTTTCATTGCAATATGAATTTATTAGTGGAAAATTGAGTCATATCTCAATATCCGATAATATGCGAAATTCATCGTTATATGTGTCAAAACATGAACCGGTTGTCCACGCGAGATGGGTTATTAAAAGTATATGGAGAAAGAAATGACCGATTGAAGAATTATTTTGTTGTTGTCTTGAATGTTATCTGAACTAAGTTCCGAAAATATTTTCAATGCTGTGGTATTTCCAGTTATACCGGAATTTGATACCTTCTCTGTTGTTTCAAGAAGCATAATGTTTCTATTTCTATTTTTTCATTGTAGAAAATTGAATTTTGAAAAATTTTTCCTCATACCAAGCAAGAATCATCAATCACAATTTTTGGTTGTCTCTTAGAAGGCATCATAAAAATACTAAAGATCATTCAATATCGATTATCTCTAAATCGTTGTAAGTAAAGAGGTTCATTCGGCAGACTTCAATGCTTACAGAGGCTTCACGTTATACAGGTACCCGGAAATTCGCAGATTTTATGAAAGGAAATCTTTCAAATAATGCATTTCGATCTCTGAATTCGATATCCTTCTCAAAATCTAATTCTGGTCAAAATTCCGAGAGAAAAAGTGCGAAATCAATTACTATTAAACTGGATTGAATCTGACTCCTCGTCCTTCTTCTTTTCTAGTAGGTGTTCTCGATTACATCAGTTACTTGTAGGGAAACTCATTTTCGAATGACTGGAAATACCTCGCTGAATGAAGCATATCGATCTTTCTATGATTAGGTACTCTTCAAAATATTGGTAACGGAAAAAAACATGGATTTGTTCCTTCAATTATGCTGAGAAATATCAGAGTCTTAACCAGTGAAATAATATTCGAAATATTCTATTTCGGGATAATTTGTTGATTTCAAAACTTCTAGATCTGAAATCAACACTAGTCAAGTCCAATTGTTTTGGAATACAAGAGCAATCATTTCAGGCAAAACTGAAAGGCGACAATTTTTTATCTGCATATTGCTGCATCTGGTTCTCACATTTTTGTACTTGCAGAGCATTCATTGAGAAATATCCGAATTCTCCACCAGGAACAAATTCAGACGAATGAAAAGATATTTCATGAATCATGGAAATAAGTACATGAATTATGGAACCAGAACTAAACCCCCGTTAAGCAATGAGGATAATGTTATCCCAGTTCGTCAATACTAACGTCAAATTTTGAAAAACGGAATTTTATACCCTTGAATGTACTACGATTTGCCACATGCTTCTGAAACACATTAAAGTCTCATCTCGCGTGGACACCCGGTATAGTGTTGAATTTCGCGTGTTATCAGATATTGAGATATGATATACACGGTAGACCAAATTTTTTAGTACGGCAACTATGTGATATCTTGTAGATAGAGAATCATGAGCCTTTCTGTCTCGAGCTTGATTTTCGAGAAAAACGGATTTCAGCTATATTTTTCAGTTTTCGAGTTACTCCAGAATTCAGGATATTCCGGAAATTTGACATGTGACGATGTCTCGAATCCTACTGAAGTTAAGCAAAAATATTTTCACATTCTACAGGCTACTCTTATGAGTGGAATATAGGGACGTATTCGAAAAATTTATTGTCGATCGGTTTCAGAGTTATGAAGCAGGCTTGTCTCTAAAAATTGGTGATAGAGTGGATTATTCTTCTTCTTCCCTTCAAATATTTATCATATGCTTTATGAATGTCTGTATTAAGTTCTTTTTCTCAGATAAAAAAAATTGAAAATTCATACCTATACACTCGAAATATAGGAGATATTCTTAATTCTTTTCTTCTAGAAAAGGCTCGTATGTGTGAGTCAAAGATTCCATTTATTCTATTCTGTGTCCACTTCTGAGAACAGTCTTTTTTGTTGAAAAATTTAATATTGGACATGAAATGAAATATGTTTTGATAGGAAGTAATAACTGTATACAAAATAATACCCCTAAAGAGATAAATCTAGGAGTCAGATCTAGGAGAAGGTCCCCTAGCTGCTATCCAGATATCACCGAAATTTCAGTCCATCAGTTAGGATACGGTACGTTTCTAAGGAAGCGGTGCACCGTCAAGCTGAAAAAAGTTATATTTCCCTTTTGCTCTTATAGCGATTCTTCTACATATCCTTCCATCATTTATGAAACGAATAAGGTTGTCGTAGTGTATCTCAAGGTACAGTCCTCTAACAAAGCACATATTAAAACCGTATCGCCCTTCGTATTGAATATTTAACTGTCGATGAGGATTGATATCCGACCAACAGTGCTCATTGTCTCATCAATCATAACCCGCGAAATTATCGCTGTATGTGTGGACATAATGAAGAACAATATTCAAATCTTTGTGGAAAGTTAAACATCCTTTCCTGAAAGTGCTGGTTTTCTGATTCCCCCGCAATAATCATCGGTCAGATTTCATGAATAGGAGCAAAAGACTGCAGTTCCTGTCTCATTTTACCTCGTCAGTATTGCCTACCCATTCACAACATCGAGCCAGACCGTCACCTACTCATCTCAATCCGTTGGAGCGCTACGAAAAAAGTATACGTTATTGCGCCCTCCAACGGACCGACACAGATGCTAACTACCATCGCCACTGGGAAACCATTAAAACTGCATCTATTTTGCTCCTATTCATGACATCTGACTGATTTGTACCACTGCTGTGTAGCCCTGGTTGACGATGATTATGGAGGGTGGATCAGAAAACCAGCTTTTGCAGGGAAGGATGTTTAATTTTCCCCGGAAGGTTGAATATTATTCCTTGAATAAAAAGTGCTGATTGTGCCTATTGAAACTTCATCGGTTCATATAATGCGTCGACAAAATTCTGTATTTTATTCTGTTTTCCAAAGATAGCAGTGACTGAAATTAAGTCGTCGTTGGTTACCACCAGGCTGGAGGAATTGCGAGTCTGAATTTATTCTTCTTGAAAAATCAGAGAGCCCTTAACTTCGAAATGCCAGTTTCAATTACCATTTGACGCCTTGAGATTTCATAATGGGCTGCAACTTTTCCTTAAACAACGACGATAGCATCTCCTCTATATCAATTTCATCACTTGTGATCCAAACTCTATCTGCCAATTTAACGCGTTGATATAAATCTGGGTTTTCTTTGGTTCCTCAAAGACCAGTGACTGAAATTAAGTCGTTGTTGGTTACCAACAGGCTGGAGGAATTGCGATATGCCTATCCTACGGGGTTTGAATTTATTCTCCTTGAGAATTCTGAGATCCCTAAACTTTGAAATGCCAATAGCTATTTGACGGCTTGAAATTTCATGTTGTCCTGTATTCTGAAACGACGACGATAGCATCTTCTGTATTTCCAGTTTCATATGTTTTACTCCGTTGTGATTTGAAAGAAACTCCAGCAATCAAATTTTCCTTCAGTTTTTGAAGGAAAATTTGATTGCTCATGCGGCTGTCTCCTCTCAGGGAATCTATTAAAATGAGATCCTTCAGCAGCTTCCGCTTCATACCATTTCTATATATTACGTTCCAAAATCTCATACTTGTCGTGATTTTGGAATTGAAGAACCATATCGATTAAGTTGTAGGTAGAAATTTTCGAAGCAGGTAGAGAAGAATTACATGAACTCATGATATAAATAACTATTTGCATAAGACCAATGCTATGGATTGATATTGCAATTGTTTAAAACACATAAGTGAATGAATCCACAGCAATATAATTGAATAGTTGAAATAATGTTATGAAAGAAGGAAAATCTATATTCTATGAGGTAAAATCTATTGTTTTTGACACAGAAATGAACGAACGGTATCTTTTACGCATAAAATAAACCACCATAGAATTGCGAATATCTGCTTTGTTCCAAACAGATAGATATGAAATTCCAATTTTTTCATTGAAAATGGCATAAGTTGAAGGAATGGATATATATGTGACATATATTTGGAAAGATAAAAATAATTCTTTCTTTTGATACCAAATTCTAATCTAACATATTATTGAATTTGAAAAACCAGGTTTGCTTCCTAGCTTAGAATCCGATCGGCAAATTTTTGGAATATCTTCATTCTTTCGTTTCAAAGACGCGCCTGTAGAATGTGATTTTTTTTTGCCTAACTTCAATAGGATTCGAGACATCGTCACTTGTCGAAATCCCAAAAAATCCAGTATTCTGAAATAACTTGGAAAACTGGGGAGGATACATGAAATGCCTCTTTACTATATATTTTTTCTTGAAAATCGTGCTCTCTATACAGGGGGATCCTTTTTCTCTATCCACAATATATCACATTGCTACCTTACAACTAACATCGAATTTAGTCCACCCCGTACATATGATTCAATAGCCGAATTAGTACTGGGAAAACAATAATCTTATACCTACGTGACATTTTATGGACGAAGAAAACTTAGCTGTATATCAGTTGGAAATCATTTTATTCACGAGTATATTCTGAAATAATGAATGCGAATAACTATTCACTTATGTAAAGAAATCAAAATATCTCAAAGATTCGTTGTGGTGTAAATAACAAAAATATTTATCATTATAATATAATACATACCTCATATACAAGGTGGGCCTTAATATAAGCACCAAAAAATATTTTCACAAAAAGAAGTGAACATAAATTTTGTGATCCAAAAAATATTTTTAAAGGATTTCCAGGTTCTAACTGTTATTGATACCTACATTTGTAGTAGGTAAACTGATTCATCTATAGTCGATTTGGTAAATCCGTGGAGTAATAATTCTTTACAAGGCAGGATGGTCATATATCATAATCCGGTGTACCTGGGTATAATATTGGCAATCCAGGTGGGTTTCATTTCTATTTTTCTCAAAAACTCATAATCTCTTAGTTGAATACCAATTAACTATTATGGAAACCGTTTTCATCTTGCACAATAACCTATGTATGAGATCATTACAGATGAAAATTTGATTAATAATTCCTATCATGAATGATTTACACAAAAAAAACGGTTTTGATTACTCAGATATATATAAATATATATATATATATATATATATATATATATATATATATATATATATATATATATATATATATATATATATATATATATATATATATATATATATATATATATATATATATATATATATATATATATATATATATGTTGAATGTGCAAAAATATACCACCTTCCTAAAGTGAAGAATAAATTATATTGAATATATACGATGTTTTAAGGCAGCAACTGCATTAACCTTCATTCGTTAAAAATGTTGAAATGTGTTCTGAGGTGGCAGGAATTGGACAGTTCACAATCTACAAGCTTCTCAAAGAAAGAAAATCTTCAAATGGATTTATAGTGGAATCTCCAAAAGCTACTCCAGGAAGGCCCCGAATGGTTATTCATGAAGACTTAGGAATACTATTCGAAAATTTGGCAATTCTTTTTAGTTTCGGAAAGAAATTTCCAATATGGAGAAAATACACGCTGTGCTCGTAGGAGATCAGAACTTGCCTTCAATATCGAATATTAAATTCTGGCAAGTTTTGCATGAATTGAATTTTTCATGGGAAAAGCACAACAGGAAGTCAGTTCTCATAGATAAAGAAAAAATCATTCTCTGGAGAAGAAATTATGAAAGAGCAATTAAAAAATATCGTTCTCAAAGTTAGAAAATTTTTTATCTGGATGAAACTTCTTTTGAAGAAAATATGATAAAAAAGGAAATAGTAGAAATTTCAAATTTAAATGAAAATTCATAGAGAAAATAAAAGATTGACGAAATGCAAAAAACCGGGATGTTATTATACTCCGTCTTCCACCATACCACTGCGAATAGAACCCGATTGAACCAATATGGGCACAGGTGAAGTGGGTAGAAAGAACACAAGTTTCGAGCTAAAAGACATTGAACTTCATTTTAAATGCAATAAAAAGTGTTACATTCCAAAACTGAAAGAATTGTATAGACCACCTCATTTAAGATGAAAATAAAATGTGGGAACTGGATCATATTATGGATGAAATGATAGATCCTGTTCTAGTGAATTTAGGTAATGAAAATACATTATGGAAAGATGAACTATAAATATTTCATGAAAATATTGCAGTTTAAAATATATATAAAAGCATTTTGATAGAATTGAAAATTCAGTACTAGACGTTTTATAAGGTCATGAAATTATTCATAAACATTGTTTAACATTCTGTTAGAAAATGTTAAAACTCATATGGAAAACTTAGCTTAGGTCCACTATAACATAAAATAAATGTTCATTTCCATAAATTACTAATATTATTGAGATATCTGAAATAGTAATATTTCAAATAAAAAATAGAGTAGAATCGCATTGAATGAAGTCTACCCTGTCGATAAATTTAAACAAAAACTCAACACCTTAACCTACGTTGGCATTACAAGTGGGAAACTGAAATCATTCTTGAGTAGCAATAATTTCAACATAGCTTTCCAAAGTAATAATATTTAGGCAAATATATAAAAATAATAGAACCAAATCAGATAAAAACAATAAACCTGGTGTTCATAGATTGAATTGCAATGACTGTGATAATTTCTACATTGGTAGAACACATAGAAATTTTATTTTAGAATATCGGAACATAAACGCAGTTTTTCAAATATAAAATCAGATTCAAATTATGCGAATCATCTCCTAGAAAATAGTCACTCTTTCGACCCACAGTTTGAAATTTTGCAAACAGGTAATAAATATTGGAAGGTATATCTTTGGGAAACTTTAGAAATAAATAAATACAAACACTCAGGTAAACTCATCAATGAACAAGTCGATTTAAGCCTTTCACCTCTATTGAATCTCTTCAGGGAGCAATCTATTCCTTGATTTTATTGGATATACCTGTCATCAATAACCACTTCAGAAGGAGCAACCCAATAAGCTTTTAATTATTTAGGAACATTTGTATTTATATTCTCATTCCTATTTGCTGTACATTTATTCATCTGAAGAAGCAACGGTGTAGTGAAACGCGTTACGAATCGCAATTTTTAAGTAAAATTCCTTAAAACACAGTACTTGTTTTTTATTAAAGACAGAGAGGGTTGTAGTCAAGTAGTTGGGTTCTTCCTAGAGATTTGTAGAAGGGGTTTCTTTCAAAGATCCAGCAATAAATTGGTGCTCCAAGACAAGGTCATAGAAGCTACATTTGTTTATGAATTTGCTTACGTACCACATTTCTAACGGATTTGCATACTTAAAGAGCTCTTATTACTCTATGTCTTTACCAAATAGACTATAACTAGACGAGTAAGATCATAGATAACAAGAAAATATTGCTGAAATAAAATTATTATAATCCAACCTACGAACGTTGCAAGGGATAGCGCTAACTACTATTCATAAGGTGAGCGTTTTTTCTTTTGAATTATGTTCTATTTCTTTCAAACACTACACTTACAAGGTCAGAATAAATAACTTGCGCATAGAGATTCACTCTATACCAAATTCACATAATTCGCAGTTTTTATCAGTTTCATCGATGAGAAAACGAGGAATCACCATGCACCCACCATCAGAATATAAGGAACAGACGAACACTTCACAAAAAAAGAAACGATGTTGGGTCAGACGACAAAACACATTCTTTGTCTTGTCGGTGTCTTCATGCAAGTTCGACGTGTGATTTGCAACAGTCAAATTCCAATTGGAGGTTGAAACTATTATTTCTCATCAAAAGTAATTTATTTCACATCGAGGCCTGTTCGAAAAATGGCTTGAACATGTCGATTGGCATTTTATATCTATGTGCATGTGCAATATAAACTTCTCAGATAGAAAACATAATTTTACATGTAAATATGTACTCATAACAAAATAAATCATGTTCTGATTAGATCTATTGATTGTCTACCATTGTCATAATTTCTCTGCAGAAACACGTTGTCCAATCCAAATTTTCTTCCATGACCTACAGAAATGGTAGCATTTCAATCGAATGTATTTCATGTTTTGTTAATGATTCAAAAAACGTTGAACGGCTACCAAGGAACAATGAGGCTGCCGAATAGAGGTACGAGGGTTTTTCTAAAACTCAAATATGATATAGAACTTAACATTCCTTGACTGATTTTTTTAGTTGCTTTACATGTCCAAGCTCTCGAAATTGTTTTCCCATTTTACTAATTACCATTAGAATACATTCAGCAAATTTGAAGAGTGTTCATGAAATAAGCGACGAGCCATTTATGTCTATATGTAACTTCTATTATGAATCATCAGTTGGATTGTTATTTTCCGCATTCCCATTTTTTTATAATTGCTGTTATCGAAATTCAAATGTTCATACTGTTATCCTAACTTAAAGAGCAGTATGTAGTAGTTACTTAGTTTTGTCGAAATGTTCATTATATTTCTTGGCCACCACGACAATAATATTATATACTCAAAGGAATTATTCAGACTAAATCTTCTCAGACCTTATTTCAGTATTGGACAGGAACCTATCAATGGCAGGCTCCTGTCCATATATGAAATGGAATGAAATAAATATCCCTTCCAATCAAAAATCTACCTGTTTCTGGAAATCCACAGAACAATGCAATCAAGCCGAGTTATTGAGTGTGGTTCGTTTTACTGGCCTGTACTGTATCGATTTCATAAAAAATATAAATCCACACCTTGGTAATTGAAGCAATAACAAACATCAACAACATTTTGATGATCTTATAATAGAGTTATCAAATTTTTATGAGAATACCTAGTATAGCAGCCTTATGGAACGAATTCGAAAACGGAAAACTTGGGGCGTGTTCGAAAAACCGCTCAAAAATATAGATTGTTGTGTAATTTTTTCCGTAGAAATATATCATACACAGTATATTAGGCAACAATGGCTACTTTATTATATCACATAAAATACTCCATAGTTTACTCAATATTTAGTTTCATCAAAAACGCTCATATATTTTATGTAGAATATCTTCAACTGCATCGAAAGTGTTCTCATATTTATAGTAGATTCATTCAACAACAATTAAATTATGATTGTAGGTAATTTTACAACACATTAAAGAAATAATAACTAACTGTCTTGGTAATGGAATAGGCAAAACCTATTCCTGCGTTCCATTTTTGATATGAATTCAGAAAAATACATATATATATATATATATATATATATATATATATATATATATATATATATATATATATATATATATATATATATATATATATTTTTTTTTTCTTAATTCATATCAAAAATGGATATATATATATATATATATATATATATATATATATATATATATATATATATATATATGGGGTTTTACCCCATATATCTGTTCATGCAATCAAACTGATTTCATGAAAAATATAAATCCACCACCCGGTAATTAATACCATTGCCAGGCAATGATTATAATTGAAACATATCCTGGAGTAATTATATATTAGGATAACGTTAAATGTTATGAGAATATATCAATCTACCAGAATATATACATACTATAGCATCATCAGACAATGATATCAATGTACCAACGAGTAGTGTCAGAGGCTTTCTCCCCGGAAAAATCCAGTGTACGGACCTTAGTCAAGTAACACTGAATGTTACTCATTAATAGTTTCCTTTGTGTGAAGTGGTGAACGATCGAATAGAATACTGCTCTGAATATAAATATGACAAAATTGTCAGTTAATTATATTACATTTATATAAACAAATAAATAAAATATGAAATGAGATTCTGAGCAGTATAAACTAAAGAGAAAACCTATGACTCTACCTCATTATTATTTTCGGAAAGAAACCTACGAAGAATATTACAAGATTTGATGACTGTTATCTTTTGTAACTGTTCAAACAAATTTTTCTTCAGACCCAAAATCTCAATACTTTTGTGAAGATTTCTAGGAATAACGCCTGTTGTAGAAATAATAATCGGTAGAATAAATATTTTCTTCATTTTCCACATTTTTTAATCTCGTCGCCAAGCATCATATATTTTGAAATTTTTTCATTGTATTTATTTTGTATATTATGTGTGTCGGGTATAGCAATATCAATTATATATGTTATTTGATTCTGTTTATCATTAAGAACGATATCTGGTCTATTGTGTTTTACAGCTCTGTTGCACAGAATTGTTTTATCAAAATAAAGTTTATATTTGTCATTTTCACAAATAATCTCAGGTTCATATTTTTGAAATTTTTACTTTTGGGAATTAGGTCATGTTTAATTCCTAGATTGAAGTGAATAATATTAGCGACAGCATTATGTCTTTCTAAATAATCTGTTGAAGCAAGGACTGAGCAAGATGATAATATATGAAAAACTGTTTCTGAAGAACAGAAACATCTACGGCAAGAATCATCTATATTTTGTTTGATGATATGTTTTCTATAATTCCTTGTAAAAACAACCTGGTCCTGGATCGCAATTGCCAAGCCTTCTGTTTCAGCAAACAATTCTCCAGATATTAACCATTTATTCGATGCAGTTTCATCAATATAATCATTTTTCAATTCTTTAGGTGCTTTCCGTGTAATTCTGCATCCAACTTTCTTTTAGAATTATCATCAAATATATCAAAATCTACCTTTTGCATTATATATATATATATATATATATATATATATATATATATATATATATATATATATATATATATATATTTATATCTAACTGATTATTGGTCTTCAATTTGACCAGTTCCAAACAAAACAATTCTAGTGCGAGTTCAAACGAGGATATAATATCGGCTATTGAAGGCACAAAAATTGGAAATCTCCAGGTGTTGATGGCATTCATTTCTTTCCGTCCAAAAATTCTCTTCGTTCATGAAAAATTAAAAATTGACTGAATATTTTTGATTAATAATCAAGAGCCCTCAGCTACTCTTTTATTTTTCACACAAGGAATTACTTATTTTTAATCGAAAAATTCTAATACCTTGCTTCGAATCAAGCTCAAATTTAGAAGAGAAATATTCATACAGTTTTTATTGATCACCGAAAGGCTTTCGACAGTTCTCCTCATTCATGGCTTCAAGAAGTTTTGGAAAGTTGTGAAATTGATAAAACCCTACGTCTTTTTCTTGAAGTATTAAAGAAAAATTGGAAAACAAATTATCATTTGAATATTTCAAAACAACAAAACAATTGCTGGAATCCGAAGTCATTCCAATCAAAAGAGACATTTTTCAAAGAAATTCTTTAAGTGCTCTTTGGTCGTGTCTTTGCCTTAATCCATTATCTCATGAAATAAATGCTACTAATTTCGGCTCTAAATCAAAAAGTCTATCAACTGAATTTAACTTAACTTAATTTACTTTATGATATCAAATTATATTCCGAAACTAGATCTCGTTTGGAAAGGCTACTGGAGATTACTTTTAACTATTCCAATTTTTTCATATGAAATTTGAGCTTCCTAAATGTAAAAACCTTTCTTTTGAAAAAGAAAAGGTCACCTCTGATTATGTAAAGAATTCCAATATCGAAATCGAGCCACGACATCAAGGATACATATAAATATCTAAGATTTGTTCAAGAGAAGACAATTAACTAACGCAGCACTAAAGAAATTATTAGAAGTTTATATTATAACAGACTTAGAATTATTATCAAGAATCATTCAACTAGTAAAAACCTTTTCACAGCTTTCAACTCCTATTCTTATATCTTCTTTTGGAAGTACTAAATGGTCTAAAACTGGTCTAAATGAATTACAATGTCAAACGAGGAAAATGCTTTATAAATATCATAAGCATAACCTAAAGTCAGCAAATCAAAGAGATACAATATCTAGACATCTTGGAGGTTGTGGGCTAACTGAACAGAGAACGTCTAAATGACATGATATTGTTGTTACTTCAGATTATAATCTTTCACCTCTGAAATTGACAATGCAGAAGGTATGTTTTGATATATTTGATAATAACTCTAAAAGAGAAAGATTGATGCAGAAGAATTACACGAAAAGTATCCCAAAGAATTGAAGAATGATTATATTGAAGAAATCCCATCAAATAGATGGTTAGTATCTGGGGAATTGTTCGCTGAAACAGAAGGCTTGGCAATTGCGATCCAAGTTCAGGTTGTTTTCACTAGAAATTATAGAAAACACATCCTCCAGCAAAATATAGATGATTCTTGCCGTAGATGTTTTCGTTCTTGAGAAACAGTTTTTAATATTTTATCATCTAGCTCAGTACTTGTCTCAGCAGAATATTTCTAGAGACATAATGCCGTCGCTAATATTATTCATTTTAATTTAGGAATAAAACTTGACCCCTTTCCTAAGGGAAAAGAATGTTACTAAGATGAACCTGAGATTATTTGTGAAAACGACAAATATAAACTTCATTTTAATGAAACAATTCTATCCAACAGAGTTGTAAATTACATTAGGTAAGATATCATAAGATAAACAGAATCGAATAACATATATGATTGATATTACTATACCCGACACACCCCGAAAATTGCCATACGAGAAAAAGTTTGAGTGATACCTCTTTAAGAGGTTGTTAAATATACTGCATTATTTTTAATTCATCGACGATTGAAAAACCCTTTACATTTTATCTTGAGATCTATAGAATCAATTTTGTTTCAAAAAGTTAATAATTTTGTTGATCTGGACTAACAATCGACGAACCACCCCAAGAATTCTTATAATAGGAAAGAGATTGTGATACTGATTCAAACAGAAGAAATCTAGCTCTTTCTCAAAAGAATAATATCGCACGCTGTCTGCTCCGCATTCCAGATCGGCACAATTAATAACTCTTTGAAACTAAATCGACTTCATAAATCTCAACATAAAATGCAAGGTGTTGCTCGATCGTCGATGAATTAAAAACATGCAGTTAATTGAACAACAACTCACAGCCCTTTCCTTATATGAAAATTTTCGGGGTGGTAGTAGGTACGAAATGATACGCAAACGTTCGAATGAATTTCCTCAAACGGAGATTGAACGGATTGAAAAAAAATTGATTCAATTCATGATTTTTTCCTTTCTCCCAATTATTGTCGATAATTTTTCCTTATTTTGTAATGAAAACCTTGATTTGATTATTTTTAATGCAAATGTGGCAAAGCTCATTCTTTGTTATCTTGCCGTAACCGAAATATCCGAAATTATCCTCGCACAATTGACCCAGCCTTCAAATATAAACGTAATCTCCTATTCCTCATTATCATTTTATCTTTCTTGTTTGTCATTGAAAGAGCTGAAACAATTTATTTCCGTAATATACATCATTATTGCTTTGTCAATTACTTCCTTCATCGTTATATGTGTCATCGTCGCCTGGCATATTGCGGTATTAAAAACCTCGCAGACGCCTAACGTCAGTAGCCAACAACAAGTAGACGGCGTTGTTACGAAGTCCTAAGTGAAAATCAGACTGATTGTGTTGATATCTTCTGGGAAAACGTATAGAATACTGCCGTCATCCAGAAAGTAAGAGATAAGAGTAAATTGTTTTCTATAGAGAACAGAGCGGAACCCTAACTTTTCATGCCAATAACAATATTAGGAAAAAGTCATGATCATTTGGGAATACAAAATATCTTTGAATTTTTTCAGTCGGAATTACTTACAGCATTGAATATTTCCCCACAGCAGCAATTATTCTATATATTATATTTCATCAAACACATTTAATTAATGTTTACATCCGTGCAATTTCGAGATAAAGGCAGAAAGGGGACTAATATATTTATATTTATCCGCTTTTCCCAAAGTAGGCAGGGAATTACTCGTAGTTTATTCAGCATTATATACACATGAGAGATTCGCATATCATATCAAAGACCATAATATTCCAGTTCCGTTAGATTAACTGGTTCGAATGCAAATCCTCTGGCCTGGGAATGCCCAAAGTTCATGCGTGACAAAACAGACCGCGAGAGAATAATTTACACGTATTGAAATAAATTAAGTTTGATATTCGATATACATTTCAAAATGAGGACTTATCTGATACAAGTACGAATTGATATGATTTTTGTCATCTTTGAGTGCCAACAAAACTGTTTTTCAGGGTCAAGAGTTTACTCCGAAGATAACTGAATCAAAGACATCTAGACAGAAATTTCCTTCAAAAACTACTACAAACATTTCGGCAGACCGGCTACGTAGCTTATCTAAAAACGAACACACAAATTCGGGTGACAGAAGATGAAGAAGAGGAAATGACACTTGTAGCGTAGTTGAAAATCCAACTACTAGTCAGCGGAAGATTGCCGATCAATCGGGAGAGAATGTATATAGAGCTATGGAAAGGATGAATGCACTTTCCTCAACAACTCCCTAGTGAACCGGCACGATTTTCATTATTACGATGATCAGAATACACATATCTTTCGTCAGTCGTACAAGCATCATCTATGGGCGGTTAATACTTGGGACTCAATCATAGGCTCCCATCGGACCATTTTTGTTCGAAAAGCACTTAAACGGAAATATATTTTTGAGGATTCTCCGTGATCATCTACAAGAATCGTTAGAAGATGTGACGATCGGCGTAAGGCTAGTAATGTGGTTGAAATTTGATGGAGCTCACGCACATTTCAGAGCCAATGTGCCGAATTCCAGTTTCTCAAATCGTCGACTATTTTGAAACCGGTTCAATCAAGATATTTGCAGATCTGAAGAAACTCGCTGTATTTTGTACTATGTAATGGTTTTGTTTCTAGAATATCTAAAATTGGAGAAATTTTTCTATTGTACTGGAACTAAGAAATTCAAATAATGAAGTTGAATGAGATTAAATAATGGCAAGGATAGTTGAAAGAAAATTACAATTGACACTACATATTAACTACCTATGCCTAGCTAGATCAGAGTTCCTTTATCTCAGTGTCTGAGATCTTCGTCTAGAACCTACGTCCTAGTTTTATTACAAGATAAATATCGAAATCACAGTAATTGATAATCAAAGTAACTAATACAAAAAGAACTTGACTATAAAGTTTAACCAATTACAATTAAAGTTGTCTCAGACGAGATGAATTCAAATTACATAGTACAAATTTTCAATTCAGAACAATCTGAGTTTTTCAATAAAATGAAACTCAATGATAGAGCTCAGTCAACAACTGACAAAGATAGAAGAGAAGAATTGGATCATAAAGAGAAACACTCAGCGTTTTTAGGAATGAGATTAATTCCCACGATGATTGGATAGTGTTCTACATCAGTTTTTTGGAACTCCTGTATCTTACAGCTCAAAGGTTACTTGAATGGCTGAATATGGTTCGAGAGGTGACTTCCCTAGGTGGCAAGACTAGTTCCCTGAAGACGTGGTTACTTCAGTCGTGAAATATCAAGGTTTGGCATAAAAATGAAAACTCATAGAATATCTTGACAGTGAAAAAAATCTATAACAATACCATATCTCTCGAATATCTATTTTTAAAATGAACAGAATGAATTCGACATACCCTTGGAATAGCAGATATCGATCTCGGTTTATATAACAAAACGAAAATCCAAATCTATTCACCCTTTAATTGAATTGGTTGTCGAGGAAATCCGGTACTTATAACGCCTCACACGTTTGGAATTTATCCAGAAAATCAAAAGAATACTTGATTTCTATTACTGAAAATTATTCATTCCAATCGCTACAACACAGCTCCAATTAAATTACAAATGATTCCAAAGATTTCTAAATGGAAAGAGAGCGAATCTAATGTATTCCGAACTTATATAGACTCAGTTCTATGAAAAACTATCGATTTTCAACAAAAACTAATAAAAAACGAAATTATTCTCTTCAAAACGATAAAGTGAAAATGAAACATAAAATAAGTATTGCTTGCCGTTCTGTCACAGAAACGAGAAAACGATCTTCTTTCACGTTCTGACTCCACAATTAACCGGTGAACAACCTAGATCAATACCAGCGACACCTTACGGATATAACTATAATTTCATTTGGTCATTACCTGTAGATTCTTGATTCGAATTTCAAAGTGTTTGAATATTCTACTTGATGAAATCAGATCGAATTATTACTAAAATTGAGAAAACTGAGTTCAAAAGATATAAATGATTAATTCGAGAAATCGAACTGTTACAACTAGTTCAAAAATTATGAAAAACAAAGCGAGTCTCGCTTAACAAACAGAACTCTGAAACGAATCTTCATAATGAAACACCCTGTATATTTATGAATAGTTTCAGGAAATCCAGCAACTGAGCAACTTATTTTTTTCTTGCTATACTTCTTCAGTATATTCAACAGGAACAAAGTTAGTCCGATTACGCAATAAATGGACATTCGGTTTAAGAATCTAACGAATTACAAAAGTTACAAGCTAGATACTTCGAGCGAGTGCCGAAAACCTTCCGGTATTTATTAGCTTAAGTAAATATCAACACAATGAACATAGCGAATAATAATCTATATAGAGGAAGTCACTCATGAAGAATAAATATAAAAACAAGTATTAATCCCAAAACAATCAATTTGAAGTTCTAGGAAATTAAATGTTTGGTACACTCTTCTTCGAATCAGTTTCTAATCAGTTAAATGAATTTTTGTAATATTTTCCAAGTCTCAATTTCTCTTTTATTGCGTCATTTTTGAGCTCGTGAGAAACAAAATATAATTTCCCAACAAAGCTGATATCCCATTTCTGCTTATGATTAGATATATAAGAGAGTATTCCTTCATGAACATTGTAAGAATTGTATAGAGCCTGGGAGCGCGATATCTTGGTCCCCACGCTCGTCGTACTTTACACACTTAGATTTTTCTTTGTGGCCGTGTTGATGGAAAGCGTCTATAAAACTGCAACTGAAAATGTAGAACATTTCAAGCAAAGAAAAACGATGGTTGTCGGAAAATCTCAGTCAAGCTCGAATTTCTTTACTTTATTATCCCAACTTGAAATGTAATTCAAAATGAAATCTGATTTCATTGTATTGTAACAATGCAAAAAGTGAAAGAAACGGAATTAAGTGAAAAGTCTGATTGAGTACCTGAGGAACATTATTCTTTTGATGGAAGATAGAATTAAAATATTAAACTGAGAGCTGTATAAGACATATTCAACGAAAAGAAAATATCTTTGCATCCAAGCAATCATTTACTTATAGTATTAGCTATATTATGTATTTGAATTAAGTTTTCTCCAATTACCTCAACAAAAAATAACAAATAGTATGCAATAAATATTTTGTTTACCAAACTGTGCCATCATCAAATTTCAAATCGAAAATATCTAACGAAATGGAAGGGGTACTGAAATGTTTGTCTTATTTATAATTGTAATTTACTTTGCTGTATCTTGCTATCACGAGTAGAAATCTATGAAAATATTGTTCGAGTAAATTGAAATCTCCCCTAGTTAATACTGTGGCTTGATAGATATGGAAATATAGCTCCACTGGCTACTTCTTTCGACGTCGTTTACTATCTTACAAACGATTGAACATCTCATTTGAAGAGTAGTATTATTGCTAATAAAAATGAATCAAAGGATTTCGAATTCTACTATGATAATATATTTGCACAACGCGTTTCGACACTCTGTGTCCTTTTCAAGTGCAAGGTTACATACTTCTTTCAATGAAATAAAACTAAAGTTTGTGGCTTCATCAGCTAGATACAAACTAATGAACAGAGTTATTCCTTATATATTAGTCTCATTTCCTACTTAATATTACAATAGGTACAAGTACAAGAGGTATGTTGGAAAACCGATCGGAGTTTCCTACTTTATAAATTGAAAAGATTGAGTAAAGGAGAAGGATTTAGAACTAATTGACTATTAATTAACCTACTTGAATTCTTTTCTTTGTTGATCTCTAAAATTTCCAATAGGTTGAGTTTTTGTCTATTATTTGCATTGTGTAATATTTTGAAATGACCATTAAAGTTATTTTTTCTTCGAGTAAATGATTAGCATAATGGGAATCTGATTTATGATAATTAAAACTACGTTTGTGCTCGGATAATCGAATTATGAAATTTCTGAAAGTTCTACCAATATAAATTTTATTACAATCCCCACAAGACAGTTTATAAACACCGGATTTATTTTTTATCAATTTTAGATTTGCAGTTTTTGATATGTCGGCCTAAAGAATTATCAGTTGGGAATGCTATATTGAAATTATAATTCGAGAGGAATGATTCTAATTTTAGACAAGGATTACCAATATGAGTTAAGCTATTGTATTTTGTGTTAGAACTTTCTATACTAGGAAATACTTTCTGGATTGCTTCTTGCAATTTATTGCGTGAAATCATGTTCTCAATCTTAGTTGGACCTTAACTGTTATTGAATGCTATTTGTTCAATTATATTTGGCCCTTTTATGAAATTATTTTGTGACATTGGGATATTAATGAGTCTATGTACCATACTATTGTGCGCTGCTAATTTATGTGGATATGGATATGTAGATGAGCTGTGAATAGTAATATTTGTATGCGGTGGCTTATGAAAAATAGAAGAATCATGTTTGCCGTAAATTTTAGTAATAGTTAAATCCAGAAAATTAATGGAGTTTTCTGTTTCTATCTCTAACGTGAATTTAATATTATTATGAATTTTGTTAATGAATGTTTTGAATGACTCTAAATGTCTGTTTGTGCCAGTGAAACAACAAATGATATCGTCGACATATCTAAACCAATAAATAAAGTGTTTGAATAACGCAGGTTCTTGGATAGTTTTTTCAATATTATCCATGAAAATTTCAGCGAGCAGAGGGCTAAGAGGATTACCCATGATTAAAGCTTTTTACTATTATATAATACCCCATTGAAGTTAAAATAATTTTGTTCTAAACAAATTTCTAAAAGGTGTAAGATTTCTGATTGAATTATCGGATTGACTTCATTAATTTGAAGGGCGTTCTTGATGAGTTTCACCGTATCACTAGGTGGAACACTAGGGAAGAAATTTACAACATCCCATGACATAAGTTGAGCGTTCGGTTGTAGTATCCTATTTATTAGGACTGAAGAGTTTTTATTGACAATTTAAGTTCAAAATTAGCTTACTGTTTAATGATGTCTATGAGGAAGCGTGAAAGTTTTGCAGCCGGAGCTTGAAAATATGAGACTATTGGTCTAATGGGATGCCCTGTTTAATGGAGTTTGACGAGGGAGTGAAGTTTTGGTGATTGCGGGTTGTCAATGAAAAGTTTATATTCTTGGTTGGTAGGTATTATAGACTTGGCACACTCTAAAGTGTTCTCTACTATGGATTGAAATTTATTAGTTGGATCTTCATCAATTACTTCATAAAAACCTGATTCAATGAAATTTTGGGTTTTCAATAAATAATCTGCTTTAGTTAAGGCTACGACTGTATGACCTTTCTCTGTTTTGGTGAATATGATATCTTCAGATGCGGACTTAGGTTTAATGGACTTTAAAGTTGTATTTTCGAATTTCTTAGGTTAAAAACTATTGAACTCTTTTTGAAGTTGTAACGCTGAAGTGTGTTTTAGGTGTTTGGCTTGTAAGAATAATTTGGGGCTATTTCGGTTTCAATTCCTAGCAGACCGAAATGAAGACGAGCGTTATTTGACTCTAAATGGTGTTTGAAACCCTTTTCTTATAAATGAAACTTCATCTCCGGAAAAATTAGCATCTGAAAAATTACTGAACTTATCAAAAGTTGGTGATCGGAAAATTTGGACTTGAGTTTTGAAGTTTCAGGTTTATTTCTCAATAATTTATTTAATTTTCACAACTGAATTTTATACCTTCTGTGAACTAATGAATGAACTTTTAATTTTGTTCCGGAATCTGAAATGTCAAATTCTACTGAATGCAATCTATGTAGCAACACCGAATGGATTACCTTTAAAAAGATGTTGTAGTTGTCTCGTTTGCTGTATTGATACTTGATGTCTAACTTCAACCATTTCTTTTTGCCTTGTAGTACTCCATTTCGAAATGGAAATATAAACTTTTCATTGACAACCCGCAATCACCAAAACTTTACTCCCTCGTCAAACTCCATGAAACAGGGCATCCAATTAGACCAATAGTTTCATATTTTCAAGCTCCGGCTGCAAAACTTTCACGCTTTCTCATAGGCACCATTAAACAGTACGTTAATTTTGAACCTAAATTCTCAATAAAAAACCCTTCACTCCTAATAAATAAAATTCAGCACACGATACTACCACCGGACGCTAACCTTATGTCATGGGATGTAGTAAATCTCTTCCCTAGTGTTCCACCTATCGATACAGTGAAACTCATCAAGAACGCCCTTCAATTAGTCAAGTCAATCCGATAATTCAATCAGAAATTTTACACCTTTTAGAAATTTGTTTAGAACAAAATTATTTTAACTTCAATGGGGTATTATATAATAGTAAAAAGGTTTAATCATGGGTAATCCTCTTATCCCTCTGCTCGCTGAAATTTTCATGGATAAAATTGAAAAAACTATCCAAGAACAAGCGTTATTCAAACACTTTATTTATTGGTTTAGATATGTCGACGATATCATTTGTTGTTTTACTGGCACAAACAAATATTTTGAGTCATTCAAAACATTCATTAACAAAATTCACGATAATAGTAAATTCACGTTAGAGATAGAAACAGAAAACTCCATTAACTTTCTGGATTTAACTATTACTAAAATTAACGGCAAACATGACTCTTCTATTTTTCATAAGTCATCGCATACAGATATTACTATTCACAGCTCATCTACACATCCATATCCACATAAATTAGCAGCTCACAATAGTATGGTACATTGACTCATTAATATCCCCATGTCACAAAATAATTTCATAAAAGAGCTAAATATAATTAAACAAATAGCAGTCAATAACGGTTACAGTCCAACTAAGATCGAGAACATGATTTCACGCAAAAAATTCAAAAAGCAATCCAGGAAGTATTTCCAAAATACAATAGCTTAACTTTTATTGGTAATCCTAGTCTAAAATTAAAATCATTTCTCTCGCATTATAATTTCAATATAGCATTCCGAACTGATAATTCTTTAGGCCGACATATAAGAAACTTCAAATCTAAAATTGATAAAACTTATAAATCCGGTGTTTATAAACTCTATTGTGGGGATTTTAATAAAATTTATATTGGTAGAACTTTCAGAAATTATTCGATTATCCGAGCACAAACGTAGATTTAATTATCATAAACCAGATTCCCATTATTCTAATCACTCACTCGAAGAAAACCATAAGTTTAATGATAATTTCAGAATTTTTCACATTGAAAATAATAGACAAGAACTCAATCCATTGGAAATTTTAGAGATCAACAAAGAAAAGATTTCAGGTAAGTTACTTAATAGTCAATTAGATCTAAATCCTTCTCCTTTACTTAATCTTTTCAATTCATAAAGTAAGCAACTCCGATGGGTTTTCCAACATACCTCTTGTACTTGTACCTATTGTAATATTAAGTAGGAAATAAGACTAATATATAAGGAATAACTCTGTTCATTAGTTTGTATCTATCTGATGAAGCCACAGTGTGGTGAAACCGGTCATAGTTTTGGTAATATAGTGAAAATCTAAATACTTTAGTTTTATTTCATTGAAAATATTTATATCGATTTTCATCGAATAACGACCTCCTCAATCAAATTACATACTACTGTTATTCTATACTACAAATTGCAATAAAAACTAGCCTAGTGAAATCCATTCAAGGGCTATCAAGTTTTTCTGGGAATGAGATGAGTAGAGGTGACTGATTTATATTTAGTTGCTCAAGTATATTCTTGGAATTTTTATATCTGTTAATTTCGATGGCTTCAAGATAATTCAATTTCTGGCCTCTACTCTCTGTATGTAAAACTTGGAAATCCAGATCAAATGAGTGGTTATAATCTAAAAGGTGATTTGAATAATTAGAATCTGCTTTTTATTATTTAAACTACGTTTATGTTCCGATATTCTATTTTCGAAATTTCTACCGATACGGCCCATATAAAACTTATCGCAGTCTAGACAATTTAAACGATATACTCCGGATTTTTTCCTTTTTTTCTTTTTGTTTTGTAATTTTTAATATGTCCACCGAAGTTGTTTCTCATTCTGAAAGCTATATTTGAGTTGAAATGTTGATGGAATTTTCTTGAGGTTTCGCTACTTTCACCAAAATATGTTAGACATTGATAAGATTCATTTTGTTTTCCTGACCGTGGATATACTTGTTCAATGGCTAATCTGAGTTGTTTCTTTTTCGAAATGTAATTAGTTATATTTGGGTTATATCCATTATTAAAAGCAATTTGTTCGATTAAATTCAATTACTTCTTGAAATTTTCTGTTAATAGAAGTACGTTGAGAAGTCTATGTATACAACTATTGAAAGATGCAACTTTATGCTGATAGGGATGTGCTGATGAGTTGTGTGTTATTAGTCGGTGTGTGAAGGTTTGTGATAAATTGAAAAATTGTGTTTATTATTAGATCGAGTTGTAGTTAAATCTTTAAAATTTATTGAACCATTCTTCTCGATTTCTGTTGGTAATGTTATTTTGGATGCAAATTATTAAGGAATTTTTAAAACCTACCGAATTGTCTGTTCGTACCTGTAAAGCAGACAATAATATCATCAACGTAGCGGAACCAATATAGACAAAGTTTACTGAATTGTTTACTATGAATTTCTTTTTCTAAATTGTCCATGAAATTTTCAGATAGGACCCCGGGGACTCAAAGGGTTGCCCATTATTAACCCTTCATCTAAATTATAAATTTTGTTTTCCAAAAAGGAAAGCAGTTTTGAGACAAACATGTAGTCAGGAGTCGCATAATATCCTTTTATTAGTGTATTTGTTCTATTGTAGTCTAACATTTGGTTTACAAGGTTATATGGTTGAGAAGGTGGAATGCTTGGATAAAGGTTTTTGACGTCTAACGAAAAGAATTTTCAATCAAGTGGAAGGTGTATGTTTAGAATTTTCTGAATAAGGTCGAAAGGATTGGGGATGGCGTATTTTACTTGAAAATTGCTATATTTGTTTAAAATGTTCACAGGGAATTTAGAAAGTGAATAAGATGGTTCTGTAGTAAAAGAGACCACGAGTCTCACAGGGTTTCCCCCCTCATGTATTTTTATCGAAGAGTAAAGTTGAGGGGGATGAGGATTGGCCAAAACGAGTTGATATTATTACATCTGCAATATTATCAACTCGTTTCGATGTTAATGATTTTGACTCCTCAGTTGACGTTTTCATTTGTTTATTGAATCTGTTGGTCGGATCTTAAGGTAAAATTTTGAAATTTGCTGAAAAATTGAGTTTTGGATACATAAACTTCCCTTTTGATTGCTGTGACTGTATTGCCTTTATCAGCTTTGGTGAAAATGATTTATTCAGAAATTGGAGAAATTTACAACAGAAATTGAGAAGAATGGCTCTGTAAGTGTTTTAGATTTATTTTTAACTCGATGTAATAATAAATACAATTTTTCAATATATCACAATCCTTCACACACCGACATAATGATTCACAACTCATCAGCACACCCCTATCAGCATAAAGTTGCATCTTTCAATAGTTATATGCATAGACTCCTCAACGTACCTTTATCAACAGAAAATTTCGAGAAGGAATAAAATTAAATCAAACAAATTGCTTTTAACAATGAATATAACCCAAATATAATTAATTACTTTTTGAAAAGAAACAACTCAGATTAGCCATTGAACAAGTATATCCACCGTCAGGAAAACAAAATAAATCCCATAAATGTCAAACATATTTTGATGAAAGTACTTAAAGCTCTAGATCATTCCTTGAACATTTCAACTTAAATATAGCTTTCAGAATAAGAAAGAACTTAGGTAGACATATTGAAAAATTATAGAACAAAAAGTAAAAAAGAAATAAATCCAGAGTATATCGCTTAAATGGTCCAGACTGCGATAAGTTTTATATAGGCCGTACCGGTAGAAACTTTGGAAATAGAATATCGGAATATAAACGTAGTTTCAATAATAAAAAAGCAGATTCCAATTATTCAAATCATCTTTTAGATTACAATCACTCATTTAATCCGGATTTCCAAGTTTTACATACAGAGACTAGAGGCCAGAATTACCTTGAAGCCATCGAAATTAACAGATATAAAAATTCTTACAATATACTTAATGACCAACTAGATATAAATCTATCTATCTAGATTTTTAAGCTGGTTTTTATTGTTATTTGTAGTGTATTTGTAGTATAGAATATCAGTAGTATGTAACCTTGCACTTGGGAAAGACACAGAGTGTCGAAACGCGTTGTACTAATATATTATCCTAGAAGAATTCTAAATCGTTTCATTTAATTTTATTTGATATGACATTCTATCAAGTACAAGCATCTACAATTCAAGTATTATAGCTAATCGTTTTCATTCATAATAATGGTGTTGCTAATACATCTCAGGTATATATGTTATACTCCTTAAATGGTTACAGAGGGCTACACTGTATATTTTTTGATAAAAGAAATACACCAAGCATATGATGCAAATTGGTTCATTTATATCCAATGTAATCCGCGTCATATCAGTACACTTTTGTAACCGGAGCTTCCACAACTGAACGGCTTGAATCCATTAATTTTTAGGAATGCACTGAGAAAAATGATGAATTCCCTCCTCGGAAAGTTCTTTAAGTTAGAGAACAACAAAAAATCACACATGGCCAAATCAGGCGGGTAGGTTTGATTTGAAATTACTCTAACCTTAAGTTCACGTAAATAGTCAACTGTTTGCTGTTTGCCGATGCATTTTTTTGGTGCAACACTGCAGAAAAACATTTTATAGTGTTTCAGTTCGCTGTCACTGTACATTTATTTTCAAGCTCAATTTCTTTTACCAACCTAGTTATCTGAAAGAAATTCCGCATATATAACTTTTTTTGATAGATGTTTGCTTTTTGGTAGCAATTGGGGTAGAGTCTCTTTCATGAATCCATACATAACTTACGTTTCATAACTTTTGAAGAATTTAGACAGAATACAATTACTATATTGTATATTGTATATTATATATTATCGCACATACATGTTCCCTGGAAAAATTCATGTTTCGCTGAAAAATAGTCATAAATATGTTCAGTCTACAGGGGCAGCTACTCAACTGAGGTCAGTCCTATATGAATCAAGAATTATGGTTTCTTATAATACAAAGGTGCTTGCTCTCACTCCTGTTATGAGTTGTTTCGTGTCATCAAACATCAAAATATACAGTGCAGTCCTCGAATATGCAAGCAGTAAATTGAATCAATTATTGATATAAAATGACAAAAATATATGTACTGTGCTACTAAATATGTAGGATGAAACAGAAAATTACAAAACCAGAGTCACTTTGTCCTAATCTATTACTTAAGCTCTTTTGTCTTATATTATGAGCTACCAACCATTTGTTGAATGCTAATATTAAACCCTATCAGTGAAATTTCATAAATAAAAATAGGTGTCGACGGAATTGTCCGCTCAATTCCATTGTAACCTTGAGAGTATATATATATATATATATATATATATATATATATATATATATATATATATATATATATATATATATATATATATATATATATATATATATATATATATATATATATATATATATATATATATATATATATATATATATATATATATATATATATATATATATATATATATATATATATATATATATATATATATATATATATATATATATATATATATATATATATATATATATATATATATATATATATATATATATATATATATATATATATATATATATCAATAAAATATCCAAAAAAGCAGCAGATTTTGTCTTATTATTATGGTACATAATCTGATTGCTCACTTAGTATGAAGTCTAGGGATGACAAAGGCTGTCATACCCTTCATCCAGTCATCCTCTGTGGACTTTATCCTGTTATAAAGATTTCATTGAGTTTCGGTCTGACGGGCATAATCGCTCGTGCTGGAAAATCTGTTCTGGGCTAATGTCAGTAGAATGCATTACAGTATTCTGAATATCCTTTCATGTATATTCTTCAAACGAGAGAAGTTCGAACTTTACATTGATTCAATTCTGAATTTTCTTGATTTTAGAAACTCAGAAATTTTAAAATATTCCAAACAGACTAATTCCGAACTAAGCATAAAAATTGTGAATTAAATTGGAAATTTGAGATACAAAATGTTTCTGAATTTATTATTATCCATATTAACAGAATTGTTGAGAACACAAATAAAAATTAATAACATTGAAACTGGCGCATTCGCCATTTTGTATGTATTGAAATTTAAATAGATTGTAGTCAGACACTAACTAGTTGTAAATATTGAAAGGATCCATCAATTCAGTTCAGTTAAAATGATGGCGGCAATAATACTTCTCGATATATATCATTCAAACTACCGAAAATCTAGTACATGATTTTTTTCCCGTATCTCTCATATATTTTCGTTGTGCTACTTGGTTACGTCAAGTGCGTTTTTTTGAACGAAAAGAATTTGGATTCATTTGTTCTGAAAAGGTTATGCTATTCGTTCTGATGAGTTAGAACCCCTTCTTAATCGTCTTTTTCAGATTTCGTTTGTAAGCCAGGCGTTCAATCGCATTGTAACCCATTATGTCGAAAGTCTTGGAAAGAATTATAAACGTAGAACTCACAGCATATCTCGAGTAGCAGGGTATTTTTAGAGATCGACAATACGGTTTCCGTAGACAAGGATCAACTTGTGTCCTCCTTGCATACGTTAGGCAATTTTGGACATCAACAATCGAAAAGCATGGTGATTCAAGAGCCAGTGGCGCGGTTATCTGTAGCTCGTACATTCTTGAAGATTTCATTTTTGTTCGAACGGTATTGTATTTAGAAAGTAAGAATCTACTTCAACAATTTATTTTGTAGTAAACAGAGTGTCCTAATTTTATATAAAAAAATCTTGGGTGGTTTTTTCAGATTGGACGACCACTTTTTCGTTCAAGATTCAGGAGCGGCCTAAACTCTGCTATTATGTCTTTAAGTTTTTTTGGTGACTAGTTTCGTCACAATATTTTTCTTTCCGTAAAATTCATGGAAATAGGCTTTCACATTATCGCAGGCTCCCTCGGCCAGAGAGGATGAATACTTTTTTCCGTTCGTTTTCTTATTGACCAAGGATAGCTTTATTGATGAATTGAAATAGATGATCCTCATTTCATACGTGAGTGACTCATAAAAGTTATTGAATATTGCAATTTTAAGAATATTATATCTTGATTGTTTCAAAAAGAACACCCTGTATTTTATTATTCATGTCAACGCATTAAATATTGTGAGATATTTTTGCCGAAGTAACCTTAATTTTTTCTTCGATCATTTTCGAAATATTGGTTTATTTGTAGAAATTTTTCATGAAAATTCGACAAACCGTATCATACCCATCAACATGCATCATTATTCGCACAGAAGTTTTCTTCCTGTGATGATTCGAGTAATGATTGAGATGATTAAAACGTTAATCGAGGTATGTGTTGACATTTTTTCTTATTTGTGCCTTCTGTCAGGTGTCCGAACATATCATATTCTGCATTTTATATGCTGAACTTACTAGTCTAGATTTTTCTCTTGGGGTTATATTAAGGGCATCATTTACCAGATTCCTTCTACCACACAGTTGGATATGAGATAGAGAATAGTCGACGCCTTTCAGTCAGTTAATCCGCAAATGTTGTCGAGAGTTCAACGGTCTTTCCTCAGAAGGATTGAGTTGTGTCTACAAAGAAACGGGCAACATTTCGAACACTTATTGAAATAGGTCAACACCTTGTAGACCATCTCACCAAAAACCAATCTATTACGTATTTCATACACGACTACCTTAAAATATGTCCATTTCTGTGATGAAGTATAATGTACTAATAAATTCTTCTTTCGCAACCTCTGATTTTATTATTCTAGTTTAGTTTGTTTTTATTTCAAAATGGTCTAAAACAAAGATGAGGTTACTTCCGCAAAAAAAGGGTACAATATTTTATGCGTTGACATGAATAATAAAATACAGGATGCTCCATTTGTAAAATTCAAGATATGATATTCTTAAAATTACAATATTCAATAATTTTTTTTGAGTCACTCCTGTATAAAATGAGGATAATCTGTTTCAATTCATTAATAAAGCTATCCTTGGACAATAATAAAACGAAAGGAAAAAGTATTCATCCTCTCTGGCCGAAGAAGAATGCGATGATGTGAGAGTCTATTTTCATGAATTTTTACGGGAAAAAAATATTGTGACGAAACTACTCACCAACAAAAAATTCCCCTTCCAGGCCTGAGGAAAATTTTCATCTGAAAACTGACGCATAGGTTAAACGAAATGAGGTAATTCGCCATCTTGTTGAAAAATGATCGTTTCATGGTCTTCTTCATTCTCCACTACTTGCGCGAGGGCTGTTCCGTAATAGTTCTAAATGAATAAAGCCGGTGATATTACCAGGTATAAAAGAGGGGATGATGAAGGAATTTCCATAAAAACCCGCCCAAACATTTAACTTTTGGACATGCTTAGTATGCTCTTTTCGAAATAATCTTGGATTTTCATCTGAGCATTTCAGAGAGTTATGCCCGTTCACAGTGCCGTTAAGGTAGAATGAACACTCATCCGAATAACAAATATTGAAAATGTTTTTTGGATTATTGTTGATAATTTCAATGACCACTTCAGAGAACATGAATCGGCGATCAAAATCATCCTCATTCAGTTCCTGAACCAATCGTATCTTAAAAAGGTAAACTTATGTTTTTAAAATTCTCGTGATTATTGTGCGTGAAACACCAGACACATTGGACAATTTTCTAATACTAAGAGTCAGATCCATCGCTACGTGACCTAAGATAGCCACTTCCCTCGCTTGGTCTCCTTCATACACCCTCTTTTTGATGCCGACTGAACCAGTAGCGTCAAATTTAGCAACCAGTTGCACAACGTAAGTAGCGAAGAAATTTTTTTTAGGATGTCGTTTGTTGAATAAAGCCGCTGTTAATCGCGCAGAGTCGTTATTTCTGAGATATAATTTTATCATTTTCGCCCTTTCTGCTATGGAATACACCATTTTAATCCTACTACAAATTAACAATCACTTAGGCACAGTTTCAACATTCCTGAAAATTCACAAGGGACTAAGGTAAATCAAACACATGGTTCGTCTAATTTTTTGAACAAAAAATTAACAAATAAATAAAATCATTGGGTACCTCGAGGTAAATTCAACATAAGCTAGCCATATACCAGCAATCTTTATAGCATGGAAGTGCATGGTGCCCATTTTCAGCACTTGATAAACTAATCAGAAAAGTAAGTAGACTTCCATTTTTTCAGCTGCCATTTCATTAACGATAAAAATTTTGCAGCGAAAGTTTAGGGTCAGATAGTACTAGGTAAAATCTTCAAAATGATGTGTCGCAACAACTCTCATCCCTACTAAGAATCAGGGGGTTGTGCTCAACACCGTTACGGAATTGAAGTTTATGGGATGAAAAAATCGGAAAAATTGTTTCCCTTCGAATCAGAAATCTACGGGTCCAAGCGATTCTCCATATTTTCATTCAAAACTCGAAAATCGAGCTGTTGAGTGTTCGTTGGGCCACCTGTATATAAAAACATTTATATCTCATCTTTCTCTGAATGATACTGCCTTTTTCCGATAGTCGACAATTTTCAAAATAACATGGGTCTACATCATTTATTCTATACCGTAATTAAGAACCAAATACTCGTTATTTCAACTTGTCTACATTGAAGAACGTTGTTATAGGATAACATTTGCTTTGCAAATAGACGCTAGTACATAAGTTGAGACATTTTGAGCAAAGTTTTAATCATTATCATATGTAAATTCTTTTAAGGATGGTTTTATAAATTCTTGTCATCTGGTTGATGCATTAAAAGTAAGAATGATATTTTCAGAATCCAGTCAGCATCCATCCAAGAAATATATTGCCATTGACACGGAGTATATTCGGTATGAAAGATTCATTGATTCTTCAATATGTACTAATACTATTCCCATATTGATGTCTTCCAATGTGAGGTCTTTCTTCGATACGTTTGCGAATAAAGGCTTAACAATATACCTTTTTCTCTATAAGTCATATTTTTTTCCTCTTCGTGAAATTCGGCCTGGAGTTTATCTTTCAATTGTCATCTACCTCTTGATTATCAAAATTGCCACCTAAGTTTTCTTGATGAACTTGATAGATAATATAAAGGAAACCACTACTGAAATAAAATTCATTTTTGAAATGATAAACAAAACTATTGCCAAATTTTGTCATTATTGCAGTGCAAATCGTGGGCACTTAAATTTGATAATTTTGACAGTAGCACAATTTTTGAATATCTTATTTCGTCTCCGAAGAGTATTTTTCATAATCCTATAATACATCCTTTAGGTTGGTTGGCAATCTGGATAAATCACGTTACACTTTTTCTCTTGAAAAGAAACATCGATACGGAAGTCTGCAATATTTATAATAATAATCGCATTTTGATTGTGAATGGTCATTGGTCTCTGATCTGTTACAAAAATCGAAGTGAAAAGGGGAAAGAATGGAAATTATCGAAAGAAAGCTAATGCCTTGTGAAATTTAGTATCAGTTCAGAATACCTAATTCCGCAAAATTGAAACGGTAATAGACATCTTAAGTATACTTGAATTACCTGATTACAAATTTCTTCGAAATTTGTACCCTCCTATATATTTGATTCTGAATTGACCCACCTGCAAAACCATAGTATTAAAACTTTTTTAAAAATTCAAGATGAAAAGAGAATTTATGTATTTCTCGCGGAAAACAAATATGAGCTTATTGCAGGTAGCTTGCAGTTCGAACTGCTGCATGAAACTTTGCATATTAACCTACTAACTCGTGAAATACGTGGACTCCATGTCTTATTCTCGTTACGCTCGTTTTTCGAGCGACTTTCATGAAATTTAAGTACTTTCGTGTCAAAACAATATTTCACTACATTTTTATCTTTTAATCCCAGATTATAATTCGCTTCTGAAGGGAAAATAACAGAATGATAACGCGCCTCTATGATGCAACAAAAACCGAAAGATTTCAATGCCTTTAGCTATAATAACGTAACAGTTTCAAGATATAGGCACATGATCTCATCATGAAATAGTTTTGCGTTCATCTGTTCATATCACCAAACCTAGTGAAATCATATAATTGGTTGCAGGTATTTTGCATTTCATAAATTCCACTTCGTCCTAGAATAGTTGTATACATCATTTCGAGGTCTGCCCCCAAAATATATAAGATGTTCAGAAATATCACGATATATCAATTAAGCTTATCTTATTCAGGTCCTTTTTTCCTGTGAAATTTTTGTAGAGTAAAAAATGTAAAATTAACCATAAGTATGCAAAGTTCGGCAATTCACGAAATTTCTTTTTCATTAATTTGCAGATTTGTAGAGAAACTCTTGTAATATCATACAAAACATCTTCTCCTTTTTACTATTATAATAAACTTCTAAAATCCATTCTTTCGGTAGATGAAATTCTTCAACTATTCGAAGGGGAAGACCCTAAGCTCTAAAATATCATGAACATGTCAGAATAATGTATTGAGAAACAACTTCATGCAATATATTTTAAAGAACTGAGATTAATAACAGGGGATGAATTGTTTTAAGTTAGTTATTAAAGTTTGTGTTTTTTTTTGTTTAAGTAATGGAAATCTAACCTCTACACACGAGCAGGTGTTTGATAGAAGCTCTGACGCTAAAGCGCTTGAAGCTAGATTCTATCATTTCAATAAGTAACGAACTCAATGCGACGAAAACTTCAGCCCTATGGTTATACTGTTAACCTAGGCCTCTTGTTGAATAAGCACACTGTGGAGACCATTTAAATCAAACTGCTTTTCAAATTTTTAAAATAGCACAAAGCCATCTTACGAAATGAACAGTGCCACTGGCGCTTTTCCCGAATTTAAACACTGAAATCGTGGCGAGATGATAGACAATAGAGTCTTAATTATAGCAGATTCAACTGTTACAACTGTTATATATATATATATATATATATATATATATATATATATATATATATATATATATATATATATATATATATATATATATATATATATATATATATATATATATATATATATATACTATCTATAAAGTACACAATAGAGATCTGGGATAAATATAATCAGGAAACTTTAACATTAAAATATATGACTGCCACGCTGATCAACATGGAAAAGTGAGTGTTCAGGAACGTTATGTCTCTTTAGTGGATCAGCAATCAGCCTGTAATTAATTTATAATGGCTACATTGTCTAGCGCCAGGCGGTTTGCTAAGTCTGTGGAATTAAAATGACCAAATTTGTTTCTAAATTAATAGTATATTAAAGTATTATTTCAACTGACTTTCGCCCTATGATGTGAAAATTATAAATTTTATGCTGTTCTAATTGACTTGGTTTTCAACAATTGGTTTGTTCATAGAGAAATCTTTTGTCGCCACTCATTGGTGAAGAAGTATCATTTTCTGTTCTTATACTTTCGATACGTTTGAATATTTGTACAACAATTTAGGTTATCCAACTGTATCAATATGGTAGCAGTATTTTATTATAATATTCCTAATATTATAATAGTATTAAAATTGAGTGGTGAATTTATCCTCCCTACTGAGTCTCGATTTTATATATATATATATATATATATATATATATATATATATATATATATATATATATATATATATATATATATATATGTGACTCAATAGGAGGATAAATTACTATATATATATATATATATATATATATATATATATATATATATATATATATATATATATATATATATATATATATATATATATATATATATATATGTATGTATGTATGTATTAGCACAGGTTTTGGGAAGAGTTAACAAATGGGCCGCTTCAAGCCAAAATAAGATCCACAACTACTGGGGAAATATTTCACCAGTGTACATTCTCACCTTGCACATCTGTTTCAGCAAGAACGAGAGGACCCTTTCATCTTAATCCTATACTTCACCCTAGGAAAACTTCCATGCTCTCCAAGGAAGGAAGCATGCAGGATCCAAAGAATTACCGGCCAATCACCTACCTGCCTACCATCTATAAAATCATAACTTTCACTTTAACACTCTACTTCAATAAACACCTAAAACCTCACCATATCTCAGCTGATGACAAAGTGGATATCGCAAGGATGCAATAGGCTGCAAGGAGGTACTAGTAGTAGGCAAAATCGTGAAGAAACAAGCAAGGAGGAAACTCCGTACTATATCTGTTTCCTGGATAGGCTATAGAAAGGCGTTTGACCCAGTGTTCCAGACTTGGCTTCTGAGGGTACTGAGATTGTATGGAATATCCAACGGTATATTCGATCTGCTAGAGTATCTTATGAGCTCATAGCGCACAACGCTGAGAATAAGCACAGAAATGGAGAGGACAGGACGGAGGAGATAAGGATCAGAAGGGGAATATTTCAAGGGGATACCCTCAGTCCGATATGGTTCTGCCTAGCTCGCAACCCACTCGGCACATTTTTGAACTGTAGAAAGAAGAAACTATACGATCGACAAGAACACAGATACAACTATCAATCACCAATTGCATATGGATGATCTGAAGCTTCACACAACAAATTCAGATCGAATGACAAGACAATTGGAAGTGGTGTCGGCTCTCAGTGATTCAATCAAGATGCAGATGGGGGCGGAGAAATGCGCGGTAATCAATATCCAGAGGGGTAAATTGGCACAGAATAAGGCAGGTGTTGAACTCATAAACAATACAACTATTACCGCAATACAGCCAGAACAAGGGTACAAATACCTGGGTATGCAACAGGTGCTGGATCTAAACATGAACGAAATAAAAAATGCTTACAAGCAAAAATTCTTTCGAAGGATCAAGAATCTGCTCCGGAGAAGTTTGAACCCCAAATTACTGTTCCTGTCAATGGATACGTGGGCCGTACCCAGCATTTCATATTCTTTCGGTGTCTTCAGGTGGTCTCAGACTGAACTCTAGGCTATGGATACGAAAATAAGAACTATACTCACTAGGTTCGGAGTCCACCACCCCCATGCTTCAGTTAATCGATTGTATCTCCGAAACATGAGGGAGGTAGGGGTTCATCCAGCCTCGAATCAGTCCACGCCAAGCAGGTGGACAACCTTCGGAAATATTTTCTTAGTAGAGATATCCCATTCCACCGAGCCCTGCAAGCAGCCGAAAAGACTCCCCTGCTTCGAGGCGGATACCTCTTCCTCGAGACTAAAGGAAGAATAAAAAATGGTTATTATTCAAGTGGTTCCAACCAGAGCGTATCAGAAAATATAACTATGAAGAACGTTCCATCAGATAGGTGTCGTAAATGCTCTAAAACACTGAAATCGATTTAACATGTCACATCTGGCTGCTCAATTCTATCACCTAAGGAATGGTTAGAGCGACATAACGCTATGGCTAGAATTCACCAGGAAACAACCGTCAGCCGCAAATTGCGCCAAAGGAAAATGAAGGAACATCTGTATCACCCAGACAATATTTTAGAAGATCAGAAGTCGAAGCTCTACTGGAATACCGCACTAATAACGGACAGACAAATATCCCATAAAAGACCGGATATCGCGTTATGTGATGAAAAGAGAAAACGGCATTCCTTATTGACGTCACGGTGCCGGTGGACTATAATGTGATCCGAGCGTATACAGAGAAACTAATGAAGTATCAAGATTTGGCTTTCAGAATATATATATATATATATATATATATATATATATATATATATATATCAAGTATATATCAAGGAGATACATATAAATATCTAGGATTTGTTTATACTGCTCAGAATCTCATTTCATATTTCATTTATTTGTTTATATAAATGTAATAAAATTAACTGACAATTTTGTCATATTTATATTCAGAGCAGTATTCTTTTTGATCGTTCACCACTTCACACAAAGGAAACTATTAATGAGTAACATTCAGTGTTACTTGACTAAGGTCCGTACACTGGATTTTTCCGAGGAGAAAGCCTCTGATACTACTCGTTGGTACATTGATATCAGAGGCTGATGATGCTATAGTATGTATATATTCTGGTAGATTGATATAATCTCATAACATTTAACGTTATCCTAATATATAATTATTCCAGGATATGTTTTGATTATAATCATTGCCTGGCAATGGTATTAATTACCGGGTGGTGGATTTATATTTTTTCATGAAATCAGTTTGATTGCATGAACAGATATATGGGCAACTCGTCGGGGTGAAACCCCCTATCAAGTATATATCAAGGAGATACATATAAATATCTAGGATTTGTGCAGGAAAAGGCCATTAATCGTAGCATCACTACAAAAATATTGATTAATTGTCTTCTTCTGCACAAATCCCAGATATTTATATGTATCTCCTTGATATATTGGCTCAATTTCGATATTGGAAATCTTCATGTAATAAGAGCTGATTTTTCTTTTCTGAGTAAAATAATGTTAACGATGCATTTAAGAAGCCCAAATTCCAAATATATCGTTGGGAAAGTTCAAAGTTATCTCAAGAAGATTTTTCGAATGAGATATTTTTCAGAATTTAATATAATATCGTCTAAATTAACTAAATGGGTTTCCTCAAATTTAGCTGATGGACCCAAAAAGCACTCACAGAATTTCATTGAAACATGCCTCTTCTGATTCGAATGACTTCGGATGTTAACGTTTCCATATGAATATTTAAATGAAGATGGCTTCCGCAATTCTTCATGACAAATTCAAGAAAAAGACAAAGTATCTCATCAATGTCATGAATTTCTTGAAGCCATGAATGAGGAGAACTATCGAAAGCCTGTCAGTAATCAATAGAAGGTGTGAGAATGTTTATTTTCCTTATATGAGCTTGATTCAATGCAACAGAATCAATTGCAAGGTGCTCTCTGGTATCCAAATGCTTTTTTCCTCACCCTTTTTTTGGTCGGAAAAAATATTATATTTCTTCGAATATGTATACATTTTTTGGGTGATACATTTAATTTATATATTGTTGGAAGGCACGTACTTGGTCTTTATTGAAATGGATTAATGGTATTATCATATTTTGGTTTCTTATAAATAATTCCTTGTGTGAAAAATGAAGGAGTTCTCGAGGGGTTTTGATTAAAAATGAAGAACATCCTGCCAATTTTACCTGAATGCAATTTTCTGTACCTAAAGTTAGGAGTAACATCAACACCTGGATATTTCCTATTCCTTATGGTTTAAATAACTGATGGTATTTCATCATAAGAAAATTTTTCAAATCCAATATATTCTATTTCAGAAAATCGAGACTTATTTATTATCCAACTTGCATTGAAATTGTGTTGCCCTGGACTGTCCAAATTGAAGACCAATAATCAGTTAGAATATAAATTTCTGGTGCATACTACATTTCGAGAAATATTCTCATTTAAACCTAAAATAAGTTTGAAAAATATTTCTATTATTCATATCTATATCTTGTTTTGGAATATTCTGCCTGACTTAATTTCATATTCACGTAGTCTTAGGGAGTATACTGAAAGTTTCTGTTATAGTGTGTTAATATATTCTGTTAATAGTTCATCATTTATCTCATTTAGTTTATACGATTTAGTTTACAGGAATATTTTTTCATTATTGAATAAGTTTGTATGATTAATTACCTTTGAAATATATCATCAACCTTTGTGAATCACAACGGATAGAAACAATTCTCCATTTTGATATTTTTGCCATAAACGTTTTCTCCTAATATTATAATTAGATCCGAATTTCAGTAACAACCAACACTTGAAATTATCTCCTACAATCATGCAAGCAACAAATCATTGGTCCTGAACCATTCTACGGTTCGAACAAACCACATAGATAACAGAATAGAAACAATGAGAACAAACAAAATACTGAAGGTCTATAGCAAACGAAAAGTTCGTCAACTTTTTTCAAAGAAAACTATACGAATTCTTGAACTATCTAGGTGCAAATTGACTGGCCTCTGACTGAGGATATTGAGATATCATTCTAACAAATAGGCAAGTTACATGGAATTTGCTCGTAAGAATCCTGTACACTTCGGGATCGGTTTATTGAAACCAAATGACCTACACCAAAAACTCCCTGATGGGCTCTCAATTCTGTAAGAGTTCTGAAGCTACTACGAAACAATTAAAGTACCTCTTTCAATGAAGTGTACCGAGTATTATCGAGAACATACTTAGACTCTACCACTTCGACGTTTGTAAAAGGTTTATAAAAGAATATATAAATTGATAATCTATCGATAATTCAGTATATTCTATACATATATTTAAGCATCGCTGAGCTCATACAATGAAATATTCTCCGACCTACTACAATATTCTCGATGAAATTGAAGTTCGAATAACCCATTTAGCTGTGTTCGTCACATGACATAAAACCGAAATTAACCCTATGAAATTCAAAGAGCTATAACGAAATTTGATACCCTGACGCAGTTAAAACCAGCATTACAACGCTAATATCTATCAAAACCCGAAGTTAAGTATTATGACGGCACTTAGGATGAACCTCCAAATGAACTAATCGCTATTTCTAGAACAGGTTTAAGTCCTAGAATTTTACCTTTTCTTACACGACTAATGGATTTTACGACATTGTTGAAAGTTGGAAGGAAGCAATCATAACAACTTGTCTCCAGAACTGAGGGATCAGAGATGAAACTTGGAGAATTATTGTTACTATCTAGGATATCGCCAGAGAGACAGAATTGCCACAATTACATACCCCATCCAATCTCTTTTATCAGGAAATATCGAATAGAGGTTCGTTTAAGGAATCACAGTAGTTAAAGAGAAGGAGAAAATATCTAATTCAATGCAGTATCGTATTCTTTTTGTTATTTTTAATTGAAACACGAGATAAAAGTTTTCAAGAAATTTTAATGAGAATCACGTATTTTTCCTCTCTAAGAGATGCTCTTCAGATAATGAATGAAAAATGTAAAAGTACTCTTGAATGAAAAAATTATAATTAATGGAAAACAAGAGTTTCTCTTATAATATTGATGAGATTTCAGATTTTACAGAATATTGTTCTCATATTTAATATAAGAACCAGGTAATCAATTGTCAAAATGATGAAGACATCATTTTATTTATCTCTCATGTTTTACCTAACATGAATATCGTTCTATCACTTTTATTAGGCCACCTAATGGAATGATATAATAATCCTGAAATTGTAAACTACACTAGTCACACAAATTGAGGATATGGAAATTATGAGTCTTCTCGGTAGTGATTTTTATCTATTCTCGGCAAATAACAGCATTTTCCGATGATCAATTTTTATTAAGACAATTACTAATTCGTATTTAATGATCCATAGTTCTTTATTTGCACGATATTACCACAAATGTTGTTTCAAATGTGGATATCAAGCTACAAATATCAAAAGGCTCATCAATGGTGACTTCGGAAATGACAGAATGTTTGCATAAAAACCAATCGTTCTCGAGTTAGACCAATTATCAAAAGTAAAAATCGAGAAAATCTCCATCCTTTGTCATTTGCTCAGAGTGTTTTACTCCAACTTTTCGATATTTAGATTTAGATGTTCTTATAATCATGGGTTTATGAAAGTTTCTATGCGTTGTAAATGACGATACACTTAAGTTAGCATTTTGAACATAACAAGCTGTTATTTGGAGGATATAAAGCATACATTCGTATGTATGGCTAATGCATACAATCATTTCATAGTAACCATTTCCGGCTGAGCAAATGGTGGCATCATATCAATTGAAGAAAAAGGTGTTACAACGATAATGGTGAAACCTTCTTGACGTTTGCCTAGGTTTGGCACTTTAATTTCAAGCATTCCAAAGGTACTTTATACATGTTTTTATTTTTTGAGAGGTTCATTCAATATTATGTATCTAATCTATTTCTATCGAAAAAAGTTTCATTTGTAATCAGTGCTCGTTCACTACAGAAAGTAAGCAACCCGCATCTCATTTTAAACGAAACTTATAGAACATTTGTTGAGCACCTTGTCTTCCTGAAAATAAATAACTAACCTCCAAGAAAAACATTGCAGAGTACTCTCGAAATACTCTCTATCACTGGAGCCTAAGAAATGATGGACATCATTAAACTCACAGTAAATAATGAAGTATTCTTGTTGTTCTGCTTTTACACCAGATTTCAAGAATTCATCTATATCTGGTAACACAAGAAACTTTCAAATATGTTTCGCTACTATTCATTTGAATTAAATTTTGAATAAGGCGCTTTCAATATTTTGCAATCACAATAACTACAATTATTTCGACCATCCTGAACTTTGTTCAAAATGCAAAATTCACATTTATTAATGATGACATGGCCCACTTCACCAAATTGTTTCGGAATACTGAAATAATATTACAAAACCCACATCTAATGATTTTGTGTGGTAGTGCTAAGTTCGTAACAAACACATTTCAAACTAGATTTTTGCATTATGGAATTGTTTCCATTTCCTCCCTAATAGTATTTTCTGAACCTCTCATCACTTAGGTTAATATTTACTGTTTGTGTTTAATATCATCGGTAATATTAATCAAAGCATCATACTGTAGTAGGAGGTCCAAATTAAACATTTTGTTGCTAATATAACACTCAATTGGAAATTACGATGTCCTATTTTTTATCATCAGAAGTCACCTTCATACCTTATTGATGTAATCTATATTGCAACCGTTCCACTTTCACATTCACGTTAAGAGAACGGAAATTTCAATTAAATCTTATAGAATTTTTATTTGTCTGGCACATAATAAAAGAAAATTCAATAAAAACAATGAAGTGATTCCAAAAATTATATGAAAGCAAAAATTGTGTGCAGACCATATGCTAAAAGTCAGGAGTGGTATTATGCGAAATATAATTTACCCAATGCCACTTTGCATATTGCGCACAGTGTCTCAATGCAAGTTTCGCACTTGATTAGGGCACATCTTTCTCAGCATCGTGAAGACCCCTTGACTGGGAGGTGGTTGCCTATGTTCGGTATATTTCCTTCTGCTGCTGAAGCTTAGCCTATGTCCTTTTTCGGTTCACAACACATCATCTCCTACATCCAACACGGCAGGAGACGAATGCCTTCCACTGGTCTCAGACATCCTAAAGAAATCACACGTTAACCCGGTTGTACAAAATGATTTCATTATTTTGCTGAAGTTGTGTCGTCAACAGAATTATTGCAAATTTAATAACAAATTCTATGATCTACCAATGGGATCACCATTTAGCCCTTAACTAGCTGAAATTTTCATGGCGGATATTGTGGAAATCATATTTAATTCCTCCAAAACGAAATTAGTACAGTTTCGGTATATATATATATATATATATATATATATATATATATATATATATATATATATATATATATATATATATATATATATATATATGTATACGATATACTAGCGTGTTCCATAGGAACCGCTAGACAACTAGATCAATTGAAAACTCACATCAATAGACTTCATCCCAAAATTAAATTCAAAATAGAGAGAGGAGTCTATAATCAGATTCACTTTTACAGCTAACAATCACTGATATAAATAACATACTGAGTTTTGATATATATCGGAAACACACCTTTACTGATATTTGCATCCCCTATGACTGAACACACCCAAAATCTTATAAATACGTTACGTTTAACTCTATGATTCATAAAGCTTTCTCTCTGCCATTTTCCGACGAAAATATGTCTAAGGAAGTGTCAACCATTGAAGAAATAGCTGAGAACCATGATTATCTCTCATATATAATGGACGGAATTATAAAAAAAAAACAGACAAATAGCATATTACAATATTGATCCACGTATGGAATCAACTTATTCAGATAAATATATTTCACTAACATATTTTGTCCCTATCAGCGAAAAGATTTCAAATATCATTTCAAAACAGAATAAAAAGTACCTTCCAAGACCCACATGAAACTCTCCCTATAATTTTTAATTAGTAAAGTTAAAACTGATAAATTTGACAATACTGTTTACGAATTGTCATGTATGGATTGTGTAGACATCTATTTAGGTCAAACTGGTCGTTCATTCAAAACGAGATTTAAAGAGCATCTATCAGATTACAATAACCACAGAACAGACGAATCTGCTTTTGCTTCACATTGTATCGAGAATGGCCAGCATCTTCGACCCATAGATGAACTTCAAATTATTTACAGAATACCTTAAGGACGAAAGTTAGATTTCTTGGAATCCATCGAAATTTTCAAACTGCAGCAAACCCCCATTAAGAGATGATCTTCTGAACGACCAGTATGGCCCAGCTTATTCATCCCTATTTGAGATCTTTGAATAATATCTGCTTTTGTCATGATTAGTTTATTACCCCTTGTTTGCACACTTATTGATTTTATAGCTACCTGTTTATATATGTATGTATTTTCAACTTTAGTTCAATACTTGTTGTCAGCTGAACATGGTCGAGAGATCGAAATTGAAATCCTGATTTTCAATAAATCTCGTTTGATAGTGTAATACATTCAATTCAATTCCATTCATTCATCACACATTATAAAGTACATGTGCAGCAAACCCCCATTAAGAGATGATCTTCTGAACGACCATATTGGCCGGCTTATTCATCCCTATTTGAGATCTTTGAATAATATCTGCTATTGTCATAATTAGTTTATTACCCCTTGTTTGCACCCTTATTGATTTTATAGCTGCCTGTTTATATATGTATGTATTCTCAACTTTAGTTCAATACTTGTTGTCAGCTGAACATGGTCGAGAGATCGAAATTGAAATCCTGATTTTCAATAAATCTCGTTTGATAGTGTAATACATTCAATTCAATTCCATTCATTCATCACACATTATAAAGTACATAATAGAAAAATACATTATGATATAGAGCAAAAACCTAGGCTAACATATTTAGCCTCTATGCCCATCTTTATCAGTATTAAAATGAATAACAGATTCAAAAGCATAAGAAAGTGACAATAGTCATCATAATACAGCAAAAATTAATCTATATTTTTTTCTGTCATTCAAAGCAAATATGACACTACGAATTAAATCCTCTGCGGCGTTTCCAGTGGTGATTCGCTCCTTGAAACCATACTGTTTCAGCAAACCATATTTTGTCAGAAAACCTAACAAACGATTCTTCATGCTCTGTTCAAAACTTTTCGTGAAATTATTTATATTAGAAATCGGTCGATAGTTTGTCATCAGTTTTTTGACATTATTATTATGAACGCATGTTATGTGTGATGCATTCCACTCCACTGGTACAGTTTCGTATGCACAATTAACAATATGCGCTAAAGGCTTCATGATATTCAGATGGAGTTTTTTAATGGTTCTACACTTCCGTATCTTTTAATTTTTTGTGCCATATTCCTGCCTTTATTAGAAAAGAACTCGTAGAAATTATTGGCTTCTTCTACCACATCTGTAACAACTTTACATAGTTTAATTTTCTTAATGTTATCACTCTCAGGTCAGATAAATCTAGGAAGATGATATAGACTATATTTTATACTTTTCACACTTTTATTATCAAAAACAAGACCGGTTTCGACTGTCAAGTCATTTTCAAGTGGTCAACTACAAGAAACGAATATACTTATATAGATACTAGCCTAACTACAAATTGAGTAGTTGAGATGTATTGATGTCTAGCTGACTATTAAGAGAGATTTCTCTTGGAGTTTTACAAAGTGTATTGATTTTCAAACATTCCAACAGATTCATTTTATTTCCTTATCGCAATTATGAAGAACTGTGATATTATTTAATGATATTGAATGTTTCGTGGTTTTTATATGTTCACATATCGGAGAATTATTATCAGAGGATAAGTGTTCTATTAATCTGGTTTCGAAATTCCTACCAGTCTGCCCAATATAAGCTGCCGTACACTCATTGCAAACAATTTTATGAACTCCTGATTTTTTGAACTTTTCTGTTTTTTGTTTAGCATTGAATGAAAATTTGTCCAGTTCAGACCACTTGGGAAGCAGGTGGTTATTTTGAATTTGGAAAAAGCGTTGCTCCAGTTATTTGAGAGGACCAGCGTATTTAAAAATAGCATATTTTTCAAGCAAGTATCTTTAATGGAATATAATAATGTGTTATTTGATGTTTTTCTTTACGTTGGACAATTTTGTCTATGAATATCAGAGAAATTTTGTTATTTACAACAATGTAATGAAAAAGGCTCTTGGGATCATTGAATTATAAGCTGCTAATTCGTGATTTAAATGCTTGAATGAGTCAATGGGAATTGTTGAGTCTGTGAGGTTTGTTTAAGTCATGGAAACCTACCATCATCTACAGATCGGTACGAGATCACTATATATTTCTTTTCTTAGTGGCTATTTAACATTACTGTCATTTCTATTATATGTTATCCATGAATATATATCGGCTAAAAGGGGGCTGAGAGGTGATCCTATGGGAAGTCCTGATGTTTTTTCGTAAAAGTTTGATTGAAATCGAAAAAGATTTTGATGTTTTAAGAAGGTAACAAAACTCATCAGCAACGTGTGGCAGCGTCTTAGTTCTGGTAAATATTTCTCTTACTATCGGAGGACATTTATTTGTTGGAATATTTGGATACATGTTCTTTATATCAAATGAAACTAATTGAAGATTTTGTGTGTTTTCGAGCATAGAAAGCTTTTGTACAAGATCAGTAAAATTCAAAATTTTGAGTTTAGAACGAAATTTTGGGAGTTCAATAACTTTCTGATCTAACAACTTTGCTAATTTACCTAAGGGTGTATTTATATATGATACTACTTAATAGTCAGCTGGGCATCAACACATCTTCACTACTCAATTTGTAATTAAGCTAGTATCTATATAAGTACTTTCGTTTCCTGTAGTTGACGACTTGAAAATGACTTGACAGTCGAAACCGGCCGTGGCTTCGATTATAAAATTGTGGAAAGTATAAAACATATTTTTTTTCATCTTCGTTGAATATGAATTTCCATAAGATAAATAAAGCACTAATATTACTCATCAGATAAATCTACCTTTTCCGATATACGGATTTTAATATATTTTGCTTACAGAACAAGTAACGGCCTTTTCAGTTCCGTTTGTGTTTGCTTTTTGTTACATTTATTTTAATATCATGGTTGTCGTCTTCCTATCAAAGTTTGTTGGCCATAATCTAGGAATTCATAATTATGAATTTTCCATTTTCATACTTTCAAACTGGACATATTTTTAAAATCAGAGATGGAGGTTTTAATTATCGGAACCATCTGTCACGGAAACTATACTATGGGGTAGCGTATCATATGAAATAATTTAGATTAATTTTTCTTGAGACTATTCATTGTTACGAATTAATGTTGGAGAAACATTGATGCAAGAAAATCATATCATCAATGGAAAGTAAGGAAGGTTAAAATGTGCGTCGTCTTTACATTCCGATTCATTTGAATGCCTCGTGAACAGAGAGAATACAAATAAGAACAATCAAATAATATTTTCACCAGAAAAATATAGTTGAAAACTTGAATGTTCCACGATATGTTTCTGCAAAAATCATCTTATTTTAAGGGTCTACACCTGATGCTCACTTCAGAAAATAATTCATATCTCGAAAGAAGCTGCAATAAGCTCTACATAACCTTCTGCATTTTCGATCAAGTGTGGTAGAAATGAAGAATATGATAATATACCGTGTGTCCATTTAGTGCATGTTCGTTCGATAACTTTGAAGTTATACATTATATCGAAAATTTGTGAGCGGATGATAGGTAGAGCTTCAACCGTTGCATATTTCAAAATTATTGTCAAATATACAGGGTGTTCCGTTTCAGGAATTTATATTGTAGTACCGTCTTTTTGAATGGAATGCTCTATTTTTCATATTGTCTTTGCATTTCTCATACTTAAAAATTGTTAGTTTTCTCAGGAATTTTCTACCTCAACCTAACAGTTTTTGAACTATTTGAGATATTGAGAAACTTTGACTCTTTTTTCGAACTCTACCTGTGCTCCTCCAATTTGTCAGAAAATTTCTACCGAGACATCAAAACTTTCCTACAAAAGAGAGCTTTCGTAAAATTCAAACAGGATGATTACAAAATCATATTGGGTATTCATTTTTCATTGTTTAAATTTGTAAAAATCTTATGTCAAATTTCAAATGGAATGGAACATACTGAAATAAATGGTTGAATTTCAATAACTATCCAATCGTATAGGTTATATATTTTCAACGGTTCTCGAACGGAAAAGGGTATTTATTTAAGAATTTATTGATGAAAATGGAGTTTTAATACTCTCTCTATTGAAAAATTTATTGAAAACAACAATGACTGCTCAATGTGTCCACCTTCTTCTTAAACACATTTTTCAAGTCGATGAATAAAGTTTTTTCGACCGAACTCCTTCTGGAAAATCCATAAAAATCGCCAAAATTCTTGGTCATTTAGTGGTCTTTCAAGAAAATATGATCTAACCTAATAATTCCTTACAAACCCTTTTCTAAACATTATGCTGAAAAATGTGCAGTCGGTTGATGTGCGTATTTTCTCGACTGTGAAAATGAAAATTGTGTCTATTACTCACAAATCAGTTTTCATGAAAAGTGCTTATATCAGTGAGGATGAATTTTCAGATATTTTCATTTTCTTCGACCATTCACATAACCGTATTCTCTTTTCGGAAGCCCTCCATTTCGGCAGACGAAGTGTTCAAAACTTGATAAATGGACCTCAAATTTTCGAAAGACAATTGAACAGTTAGTTTGTAAGCTAATATTTTTCAGGATTGATAGAAAGCTCTAATCTAATAGATCTTCAGATTCGAAGTGGGCAGATGTATTATTTTATGAAATTTCATGAAAAAAAACACGAATGAAACATTATTACAATATCTCCTGATGTTCTGGGTAATGCTCAAGAAAAGTTCATTAACATTATTTTCAAGAAGAAGGAGAACATTTTAAGTGGGTGAATCAAAACTAGCCTTTAATGCGAGAACCATTGAAAATAGGTTTTCGCAACCCATATTTACTCATATCAAAAATAAGAAACACTGATTTGGAAATAGAAAGTTAACACCCTGTATGATTTCGTTATCATCCTTTTTTATTCTAGAAAATCTCTTCTCTCTGAGAAAATTCGGTGTCTTGGTGGAAATTTTCTGTCTATCTTGAGGAGTATAGGAGGAGTCTTAGAAAAATGTCAAAATTATACAAAATCTAGAATAATTCTAAGACCGTTGGGTGTTTAGGTATAAAAATTTTTCAGAAAACTCACTTTATTTTAGTTTAAGAAACATAATTTTGACATAAAGCTCTAAAACCGAACATCCTGTATATTCGAAATATATTTCAAAATAAGCAACACCCCGAGATTCACCTTTCTCACATTCACCCCTTGTCTATACAATGTACAGTTTCAGACCTATCAACAAATACGCGCTACATGGACACACGGTATACTGTATTCCATTCGAAAAATTTAACCGTTTTCTGGTATAAAAAAAACTACCAAATGGCTAGAAATAGATCAGATCAGACCAGCATATCACAAGTATCTGTGATATGCTGGTAGTTTTTCACTCGTATTTCCAAAAATATTCGTAATTTTCAGTTCAGTTCAACTACTTTTAATGGAGACCAAAGTTTTGTGAATTGAAAGCAAAAGGATCATCTAACTTTTAGAAATTCCCAGTTTTGAAGCATAATTCTGTCATCTTCGAAGGAAGCAGCAATTCTTTCAACTTTTCGAAACACCAAACTTTTGCAGAAGGAAATCAATATCAAACTTTTAAAGAAGGAAATCAATTTAGTGAAATCAGAATAATGCAGAAGAACTTGCCGCTCAATTTTCTGTCTCAGCTGAGTTGATGAACTAGTTGATGTTAGCAACTATTCAAGAGCTCTCACATACACACCTCCTTTCTTACATTAGTACGATGTAACTTTTGTGACTGGTTCTTGATCGAAATTTTTCTTTTCATTCTATTCAATTATGAGATCGGTCATTGTTCGTAAAGTTATCGAAATTTTTCATTTGTTTTCGTCGACATGCGTCGAGAATTTTCATTTAATTTCACTGATGCAAAGTTAACAATCCATTATTCTGATTCTAATTCCACTAAATGTAAATAAATGTTTCGAAGTGAAAAGTGGTTAGGAACCAATGAAAACAACAGAAAGTGTTAAAATATAAAAGAAAGTTATAATGACTTTCAATCATAAATAGAATTTTCAAGATCCACTACCGAACAATTTAATAATATCAATAAACAAAAATTAAAAATGATAGTAATGAATATCCTTATAATGTTAAAATGGCTTACCTTACTAGTTAACTTCACGAGACACATTTATCTTGTTTGCTTTGATATCTCGGCAATCTTCCTCTCCTACCTTGACAATTAGCATCGTTAGCACAAATTTAATGGAATTTGATTCAAATAATCTTCTGTTGAAAAGAAACGGTTTTTATGATACTATTATACCATTCATTAATGATATTATATGTTTTAGATTATATTTGTCATGAGTCGAAAATTTAACAACCACAAAACTGATTTTTAGAAAACAGTAGAGAATTTTTGATATATTTAAATTTTTAATTCTTTTTTCCTTTATTGGCTAAGCACTTACTCAATTCAAAATTTGAAGTTTGTGTGTCCGCTAGGTGTACATTAGAATTCTAAAGATCGTGTCAGTGACAAAATCAATGAACTTCGACTAGCGATAGTTCGTAAACCATAAAGTCTTATAGTAGGTATATTATTGCTAGATTTCTCTTATTGGTTACTGAAAATTCAGAAATCTGAATATGCTATAATTAGTTTCAAAGGTCGAGAGTATTTTCTGCTCTGCTGTTACTTTGTTGTAATAATATATAATTACTTCTACTCACGATATGGTTCTATTCATTATTGGAGTATGAACATTTATGTGAATTTTTGTGAAATCGAATCGTTCGTTATATTGTTTAGACTTTTATATTAAGTTTTTATGCTATAGGATGGGTGAAAATTACCCATCTCAACAAACTATATATTAAAATGATGCTCTTATCAAAATTTCAATAATAAATGGTGAAGTAATGCAGTCTTATGCTATAAAACATAAATTTCTCAGCAAAATTCATACATTTCGTATAATATTTAATCACGGTTTCAAATTCCTAGGCATTTTGTGATGTAGAGCTGCAGGTTATTATTTTGATCTCTATATAAGCATAAGCTTTTGTTTCATATTTTCTTAGACTTGACAAAAAAGATTCAGGGTATTTCACCTAAAGGATCGATCTTTTATGAAAGTCAGATTGACAACTCTTGAACTTCAGGAAAATTTATTAGCTGGTTGGACTGAGGGTCGTTTCGTGGGTTGAACTTTTTGTTTGAAAACTGAAAGTTTTTCAATTTCCTAGATGAAATTTATTTCGATTTAATCGATTTGTTAGTTCCAAGTAGACTTAATACTTTTGAATAAAGATAGAAATCTTATAGGTGGCAGCTGATATTGATTTATGGGACGCCATTGACACTCACAAGCATTTAATTATGTACATAAAATAAATGAGTTTCATATATGCACATAAAATAAGTCTCTCACCTAACTATATGTTCAATTCTGTTTCAGGTGAATTAATGATGTTTAGAACTTCGGGATAGATTAATGGCTTTTTATATTTCGTGAATAATTTACATCAAAAAGAAAAATTCAAACCATTTTACTATCCAGTCATTAGGACGAACAAAAATCAAAAAAAGAGTTTAACGCTGACGAGTTGCTGATAAAATGCATTTGAATTCGTATTTTATGCGCTGCCATATCGTTCATTCTAATGCGATAATTTTAGTCCGGAAGGCAGCGTTGCGTTTTCGCGAATATTTTTATCCCTTTCAATTTTTATTTCAATAGATAGTTTGAATGTCACAAATTCACAAAACGAACGTCAGTCGTTCGCAAATTTGTGGAGGTGGCTATGATGAAATTGGGATCATGTCGAAAAAATACATCAAAGAGCCATTTAATTACTCTTGATACTTTTTTGACGTTCTTCTCATAGAACACTTAATATAAAAATAATCATCAGTTGCCCAATGAGAGAGAAATTCTACATCTGTTGATGATAATTGTTAGCAAATTAACATAGACTGCAAATAACCATTAGTAATTTGAAATAGAAAATTCATTCAAGTCGGTTACATTTATTTGTTGTCCGTGAAATTAACTGCAATATAAATTTATACAATGCTTGAACATCTTTTTTCAATTGTGTAAAAGCTTGAATAAGCAAATTCAATATGTTCGAAGATATTCTTTTTACATTTTTGCACCACTTTTCTCGTTACCTAGAATTTTGATGTAATTGGAACACTGGCACACTGGCACTTATTTTAAATAGCGCTCGTATTATTATCATCTAATATAACTGAAAAATACTTCGATACGATATTATTCAGCACAGAAGTTTTCCATTTTTCAGGTCCAATTTTATATATGTGACGAATTTTGCAATAAAACGATGTAAAAGTATTGTTTTTTAATTTTTAATCCAAAGCAAGTTTATTTCAAAAATAAACAGAAAATACATTCGAAAACTTTGAATTTACTCAAGTACTTAAGTAACAACAGAACATTTCTATATTCTCAAAATAAAACTGAAAAATTAAGGTCTTATACCATCACAGAAAAATTTAGAGTAAATGTTATCACAATTTGTTCAGTAGTTTATTTACTCATTGAAAAACTATTTCCGACAATAATGAGACATTTTCTCGATTTAAACTGGCCTTATCTGTGCATAGACTCATACTTGGTTTGTTTCTTTGTTATTGGTAATAATTTGGCAAATGAATTGTTTTCTGGTAATAATTTCTATATCGGTCATACCTATCATCGATTCGCACCATATGAATTTGATTTTCCCATAAACTAACACTAATGCAGTTGATTCAGACCGATGGATGGAGTGAAAGGCGTTTCTATGTACACCTAGATAGGCGTGAAGATTATCTTAAGAGCAGAAGTAGGAAGAGGAGTATATGGCCAGTTAACGCAGTGTTGCTATTAACTACATTGACCTTATATATAAGAACACCGTTTATGAAATTCATCATAATTTATCTTATTACTTATCCACCATAATTATTAGTGTCCGTACCAAAATTAGAGATCTTTTCTTCTATAGTTGACAATGAATTGGCAAATGCACGTACATAGTTATTCGAAATGCCGTATCCTTGGAAACTGTTTAGCCTTACTTGCAATTGAAATTCATGTTTTCTCATTGTGGTTTTGTTGTTGTGCGAAAAGCTTTCCCGAGTTAGAACAGCAGCATGGATAATAGTTAGGTATCCCACTCTCGCCACATGTTTTTATCGGTTATCACAAAATTCCGCCGGATTTGTTTTTCATGAAATTGAAACAAGAATTGAAAAAAATTAGGAAATGTGTATATTACGGAATGGGTAATTCAGCCAAAAATTAGACAAGAACTCACCTTTCTCTAGTGGGTGCTATTTATTTTTCAGCAAATCTTCCTTCTTTTAAGGGTATATACTTTCGTATGCCATGCTGAAAGTTTTCGAAAGCTTCTTCCCAATCTCTTAAAAACTCTGTCTCCTTAGCCATATTTTCATGTTTGGAAAGAAACAAAAACCACTGTGAATCAGATCAAGTGAATATGGTGGATGATGATGCAATTCATATCGTAAGTTTATCACTTTGGCTGTTACAAATTAAAACAGGCTTTTTTCTCTTGGCTTTGTTCGGATTTCTTCCTTCAGTTAGTCTTATAGTGATGCATTGTACCCTCCTTCTAATGTATTTTTCTGTGGAGAAAATCGATGAACCGTATACCTATTTCGTCCAGAACATAGTACCTATCACTTTCCTGGTGCTTGACTTTCATGAGATACTGCCAACCACTGTTTGGATTAATGCTTCGTCTAAGGCATGTAGCAATCAAACCAAGTTTCTTCTACCATAATAAAATGGCGCAGAAACTCATCCCGTTTCCGTTCGTAGAGTCGGAGGTTATCCTGGGAAAGTTTCGCTTTTAGGCGTTTCTTGGTCAATTGTCAACAGTTTGTTTGGCTCCCATTTTACCAAGACACCATGTGCAAATGCTTATGCAAAATATTAAAAACTCTTTCATGTGAGATATTCAAGTCTTTGCTAGCTCTTTCAACTTCGCTAGGTGATCGTCTAACACAATGTTAAGACGTCGCATAAGGATCATTTCCGTGGTCGTTATCTCATTGGGACGTCCGGGGCAAGAACTATTTCCTGTGCTTGTTCTGTCACAACGAAACTAAGTAAGTTACTTATGAATTAAATAAGAGACGAATATAAATCACCATAGTATCTGTCGAGAGATTCTTTGGATCCATGATCGTTTTTTGTATGAAATGTAATGTTTTCATTGAACTCTTTATTGACTAGTTTTTTCATTTCAACATAAAAGTAGCAACTCGTCTGATTTTATTGACTGCTAATTATATTAGTTTGAAATTTCATTTTTATACCTTCGAAGCATTGTATGGTCAAAACTTGTTATAGCTTGTGTATTTGTATCTCCATTTCATTGATTTTTACCTGACTAATCAATTCGCCGTCATAGTACGGTCTACTAGTGATCTAATTTCCATTGGTAAAGATTAGAATTAGATATATATTTCATAGTACGGACGAGATAACTAAAATTCTCTTATAGCAGACATGATTTCTGTTTTATTTTCAAAACCTTCAGATAAAGTCTCACCATTTAATAAATGCTTCCTTCACAACCGATCCATCTTCTAATGGTTTCTTGTGTTTCGCAAATATATGAGATTTTTTAAATGACGCGATCGTAGCAGTTTAAGATTGTTTGGCTGGTATTGTGAACAAGGTTTGTTCTTTCTTCAAACAAGATATCAAATCACGTACTTTTCGCTTTCTTAATTCACTCTGTGGCGAAAAATTCTTTTCATAGTTTTTGTGAACCGTTTTATGATGTCTCTCTAATTGACCACGCTTAGGTATTGCAACTGACGCACGACAAATAAGACAAATGCACTTATCCTTCGCCATACAAAGATACGTTTTAGATTTTTTTCACTGCACTCATTTTGTACTATTTAATAATAAACTTTATTTCGACATAGTATTGCCTCAAAGTTAAAATTCAGAAAGTCTCGAATGTTCCCGTCAAACGCGTCGCCCGAAATTTCTAGAAAAGCGGCAAGAGTAAAGAACGCTGTGTTTCTTTGACAAGTACCGCGCGTTCCTTTGATAAAGCCGCCGTTTACCGCTAACAGAGTGTTATTTTATTACCTAATAAATGTTTGTAGTTTAGATACCTACTAATTAAAATTTTTAACTTCTCGAGATCTACTCGAAAACCACTCGCGGTCGACCGTTTGAGCACCACTGTTCTAAGGTATAAAGTTTTAAATGTATCAGGAATGACTTCAACCTTCTCTCAAAAACCTTATGATATACGATATTTTCTAAGAACAGTGGTGAACCATTGAAAAATCTGATACCACGAACATCCATCGACTTCGCTGTCATACCCAGTCGGTGCGGCGGAATTGAGAGCATGTCACGACCGCAGGTAGAATAACCAAGACAATCGCCATTTTTGCGTAGTATGTCTTCGTTTTTGTGAATTTATGTGAAGAAGGAGACGACGAACAAACTGACAAAAGACAAAATTCCTAGTGTATCAAAATGCCCTCGACAGGACGAACTCGGCTCAATTCCCGCCATCACCCTCATTATTCTCTTCTGCGCCACAAATATCAAATTTTTGCAAGAGGCTCTAGCCCCAATACCATCATTTAAATTCGAACTTTCATGGTAAAGAAAACGATATACGAGAAATGGTTGAGCCCCCATATAAAGTTATCCGATTGCTGCCACAAAATGCATCAAAATTATTTACTGGATTTTGTATGAGATTATACAAAATTTTTCGAAAAAGACTGCGTTGCGAAACTCTGCATTCACTACTTTTTTATTGTTACGGGTTTCAATTTTTTTAGGTTTCATTGTAGAAAATTGTTAATTTTTGAGTTTAATATTAGTAACGATGGTTACCGTTACTAACGCAGCACATGGTCAGGACAGAGTGGGAGCGAAAGGTACCCTGACAACGTCGGTATAAATTTCTACCAAGTTCCGAAGACTTGGAGTTCAATGTAATGTAGCGCGTTGATTTATAGATTTCCTCGTCCCTATTTAAGCGTGTTGAGTATAGCATTATTTTCTCTGCGATGCGTTGAATCCAGAGAATCATTTTTCCTGAAGAGGAGTATTGAGTTTATTCACTCAAACCTCAGCGATGTGTTGAGTACAGAGAATTCTGCCTCCTGAATAGACGTGTTGGGTCTATTTACTTGAACCTCAGGGACGTGTTGAGTGTAGAGAATCCCGTTCCCCCGATAGACGAGTTGAGTCTATCCATATCTTGAGCCAAAACACACTGGGGGCCAACCTCTAATCCTGTCAATATAAATATTTGATTCAGATAAAAGGGGGGTTAACTTATTTAATTTCAAGTTTTATTCTATATTCATGGTTTCTTCACTGAGACAGCCGGTAGCATTTCACATATCGGAGGTGTGCTGTTTGAATTTGTGTGCTCGGGCACTCAACACGTCGCAGAGGTTTGAGTGAATATACTCAACACGTGTATTTAGGAGGCAGGATTTTCTGGACTCAACGAGTCGCAGAGGTTTGAGTTAATAGACTCAACACGTCTGTTCAGGAGGCAAGATTCTCTGGAGCCTACGCGTCGCAGAGAAAATGAACGCTAAGCCCAACATGCTTAACTGAACTCCTGGTTTTCGGAACTTGGTGAGAATTTATACCGACGTTGTCGGCGTACGCATCACCTCCCACAAGGTGATCATCATTACATATTATTGGGAAATTTTACTTAAGTGAAATAAAAATGATAGTTAAAAATGAAAACCAATACCGAGCTTAAAAGTTGAAGGATAGGATTTCTTCAATATTAAATATAAAAATTGTTAATTAATACTGATAAATACGTTAAATTTTCCATATAATATCATCTTTTCATATATCATCGATGTGTTCATAAGTAAAAACTTTTGAAAGATTACAGTCCTGAAAACATTCATTACTGATAGTCATTACTATTAAGACATGATCAAAATTATTCTAGCCACCACTGTTTTTCTGTTAATATTTTAAAACCCTAGTAATTTCAATATTTCAACAATTTAATACGCCTCTTTCGAAAAAATCCCTTTATAATTGAATGGTATTTTACTTCTCGTTACTTCTACATATAAAACCCAACCTGGTGTAGAAGTCTGCATACGGTGTCCCATTTTAGCTGTCAAGCATCAATGTGAAAAGCTGCAAGTAGGGAGAAATAATCCCTTTCATCTCTTTCTTCGATTTTCGAGGAGAATTCATTGATTTGAACATATCGCAACTATCTCCTTTTGTTTTGGAGTTATTCAGACTTTGTCGATTTTCTTGGATTTTGGCTCATTCCAATTTCTCGATTTGTATCGAAATTAGGTGAAAACTATTTTGACATTCTAGGATCACTTCTTTCAATAGAATGTAGGGACGTGTTTGACTTTTTTCCTGCTGAATCATTTTTCGAATTATGATATACATTTGTGTTTCTTTTTAAATATAAAGCATAAGTGAATTTTGATAATATGAGAAGAGTAGTTTTCTTCTTTCCAAATATAAATAACGCGCCTGATAAATTGTCTCAAAAATTTTATTTTTCCAGAAATTAAACGTCTTCGAGCATTTAATGGTGCGAATTTACAACATCCCAAATATTTTCAATTATGCACTCACAACTATAAGTGTCAAAATTAATCCATTATCGAATCAAAAATATGCATTCAAGATTAATTAGCTGAAAACTTATAGAGAGAAACATGAGAATTTAATAAACCTTCATGTTTTAGTGCTACGTTCATAATGGGTACAATTCAGAAAAATTATTCGAATCGTTTTCCCGATAGCAAGCAAGTCTATATTCCAGAAGTTGAAACAGAATCTCTTAGTCACAGGTTCTATCAAGGTATTAAAAAAACTACAATTAACAATGTTATCTAAGTCTTGGGATTTATTACTGCGAATCCATCCATTTGATAGAGGCAACTACAAGCAGGAAGCCATACTAATATCTAAGGCTTCGCGAATCCCAAAAGAAAACAAAAAGTTTCAACATTATAAGATGAGTTTATCTCAGTTTCTATAGGTGGTGAATTATGAGCAATTACTGAAATTTTCCGATATCAGGAAAAGTCAAAAGGAAATCCCAAATTCTACCAGTATCATATATCGACTGATTAAGTAAGTGCGCTTTAATGAACCACCGTCTATTGGCATATTTCATTTTTAACGAAAATTTTCTTCGCTCAAAGAAGGCTTGTTATTTTCAGCATGATGGTTGCGCCTCCGCACCAAACAAGAAATGTCTGAAGACTTTTAAACTAGTTTACCGGTGATAACTGGTTGGGAAAGAGAGGACCAATCACATGACCACTTCGTTCTCCTGATTCAACCCCGTTTGATTTTTTTCTCTTGGGTTGTAAGGGATTCATTATATAGACAAACACATAATCATATACTAGAGTTGAAAAAATATTCAGAAATTGTTTAGCTTTAGTGACCAATATTAAAATTCAAAATGCGTGAAGAAGTATTCTTGCATATTTAATAATGAAAAGAATTTTGAGTATCTAAGAGTTTCATTTATTTTTTGTGACTGATGATTTTGATATTTCATCATTAATGAGGAATGAATAACTCTTGTTTGTCTGTTCTTATTATAAGGAGCTTCATTATTGTGAGCATAGATTCGAAAACATTTGTGATGTTTTGTATAATTTTCACAAACATACGAAATGAAACTACATAATATGCAAAGAATTTTGATTTCTGGAAAAATCCATCTTTTCGAAGAAATGTGTCATGGTTGTTAGATACCGGGTGACCCAGCGGACAGGTAACAGACCTTAACCTTTTTATTTGAAGAGCGAATTGAACAAAGCTTCGATGAATTATTGGAATTCCGATTCTCCGTATGGAGGCGTGATAAGATCATCATATTAACTTCCGGTTTCACCTGAAGTGACATAAAGGTTTTTTTTCAACGTCACTCTGTACATATTTTCATGCCATAGCAACCACATCAGGATTACCTTTTCAACGGTATATCACTTTGATGCATTCATTTCGAAAATTAATCACAGAATTCCATAAATCGATTTTCACTAATATGGCCGATATATGAATTCTGGTAGCGATGGTTGCTCAATGTGCTCTTAGATAGTAAGTGCTCAGTTATTTCGACCATATGCTTATGCGGTTTTCCATTTTATCCGATCATTTCACATGATATCAGGTTTTTCATGGAATTCGAATTTCGCTGATTTGAATTTGCGATTCCTTTGTTTTTAGTATTAAACACTATATTTTTATTTCATGAGCGCATGTAGTAATCCTTTACTCATTCGTTTTGGTAGAAATCTTCATTCCTGGATTGGATTTTCATCCAAAATAATCATCTCAACTGATCCACCTAGTCAAAATCGCATCATCCCAGTGATCACAGAAACATTCTCCAGAAAATATTCTGTGTTCACTATGAAAATCTGTGCGCCACCATTATCTAACAGTTCTACGATTTAATTATGTCGTCGCAGTTGTAATTACTGGTTGTCTCTTTGTCAATAACGTTTTGTAGTTTCCACTTCACATTGGAATGTATACTATTGACGAAAAGGTAGATATGCTCCTAATATATGGGGAATGTCCAGAGGAGCGGCAGAGCTATATACGGGACGTTTTCCCAACCGTGATGAGGTTCCAAACAATTACTTTTTTCGACTTGAAAGGCAATTTAGGAGACACCCAGTTCAACCTGATGAGCTATTTATTATTGATGAAGCTACAGAAACCAACGTGTAAGCAATGGTTGAGGTAGATTCTACTATTTCGCTGAGACAGACTGAGAATGAGACTGGAATACCAAGGGAAACAGCCGGACGTATTTTGAAAAAATAAATTCAAATCCTGCAAGTACCACATACATCAATATTTATACCCTAATAATTCAGAGAGGCACTTGAATTATTGTAATTGGTTTTTCGAAAGATTCAATATGGAGCATAATTTCGATACTCATATATTATTCACGGACGAATCGAGATTCACAATTTTGGGTTTGTTTAATCGTAATAACACCCGCCATTGGGCTCTGGAGAATCCAAGACATTTGATAGAAGGTGCTTATCAGGAGCGATCTGGATTTGATATCTGGTTGGGGGTATACGGAAGAAGAATAATCGGTCCAATTATTTTTGATAGACCTCTAAATTGAGACCGATACCTTTTTTTCTTAGGGGAAAGGATCGAAGAGTTTCTGGAAGATATTCCATTGATCGAGGAGAGAAATATAATCTTCCAACAAGATGATGCGCCTGCACACAATAGTAAAGCTGTTGTAGAACCTTTAAATCAAAGATTTGGTCAGAATTGGATAGGGACAAAAGAGTCAATTTTATGGCCGGCGAGGTCACCTAATTTGACACCCCTCGATTCTTTCATATGCCTTATCTGAAGCAGAAATTTATAACACTCCTTCTCGAAATAGGGAGGATCTCGAAATGAAAGTTCGGAGGGCTATAAATGAAACAGCAGCAGAACAACTCAACAATGTCTCGAGAGGTTTGGTCCGCAGAACGAAGATGTGTCAAGAAAAAAAGGGTGGTCATTTTGAGAAATTATTATAGTGTTTCCTGTTTTCCGTTGAAGTTAAATGAATTTTTATCATTTGAAAAACTTATTATTCATCATCGTTTTATTAAATTTTACCACTTTGAAAAGGTGTGTTTGAAGTTTATTATTTGGGTCAATTCTTACAGTTCGTGAGAACCTGAAAAAAATTAAGGACCAAGAGCAGTATGCTCAGTTACAGTAAATGAATTGTTAGGGTATAAATGTAGATGTATCTGGTACTTGAAGGATTTGAATTTATTTTTTTCAAAATGCGTCTGACTGTTTCCCTTGGTATTCCAATTTCATTCTCAATCTGTCTCAGCGAAATAGTAGAATCTATCTCAACCATTGCTGACACGTTGGTTTCTGTAGCTTCATCAATAATAAATTGCCCATCAGGTTGAACTGGGAGTCTCCTAAACTGCCTTTCAAGTCGAAAAAAGTAATTGTTCGAAACCTCACGGTTGGGAAAAACGTTCCGCATAAAGCTCTGCCGCTCTCCTGGAATTTTTACGACATTCTCTATATATTAGGAGCTTATCTACCTTTTCGTCAATAGAATACCTTCCAATGTGAAATGGAAACTACAAAACTTTATTGACAAAGACACAATCAGTAATTACAACCGCGACGAAATAATTGAATCGTAGAACTGTCAGATAATAGTGGCGCACAGATTTTCATAGTCAACACAGAATATTTTCTGTGATCACTGGGATGATGCGATTCTGACTGGGTGGATCAGTTAAGATGATTATTTTGGATGAAAATTCAGTCCAGAAAAGAAGATTTCTATCAAAACGAATAAGTAAAGAATTGCTACATGCGCTCATGAAATAAAAATATAGTGTTTAATACTAAAAACAGAGAAATCGCAAATTTAAATCAGCGACATTCGATTTCTGTGAAAAACCTGATATTATGTGAAATGATCGGAAAAAATGGAAACAACTCAAGGATATGGTCGAAATAACTGAGCCCCTACTATCTAAAAGCATATTGAGCAGCCAGTGCTACCATAATTCATATCGCGGTTATATAAGTAAAATCGATTTATCGATTTCTGTGGTCGATTATCGAGACAAATGCATTAAAATGATACACCGTTGAAAAAGTAATCCTGATGCGGTTGCTATAGCATAAAAATATATACAGGGTGTCATTGAGAAAACAAACTTCATGTAACTTTCTGTGAAAAAGTTAATATGATGATCTTTTCACTCTCACATATGGGATATCGTAATTCCTAGAACTTTGCAAAGTTTTGATCGATTCGCTTTTCAAACGAAAAAGTCTGTTACCTGTCCGCTGGGTCACCTGGTATAGTTGAGAACAGAAAAAAATACTCTTACTGAATCCTTCAAATTCACCAATGGTTTGAATGTGAAAAAACACAAGTTTATATTATAATTCGGAAACTATCTAACAAATTGAATTTTTGAATTAGTTTTTCTACTCAGTAAAGTTCTGCCAGAATATCAAAGGAGGTTTCACCTTAGTTTTATAGCAATTGAGATACTTGCATACGCCAAAATCATGGAGAATTGAGAAGTCCGGAATAACTCGAAAACAAAACTAGAATGCTGCGATCTGTTTTCTCTTAGTTGAAATGGGGGTCATTTTTCCCTATTTGCAGTATTTCAGATGGGGCTGCACTAAAACTTATTATATAACTTACCCTGTACATCATATCAATTTTTCTATAAACCTTCCTCCATTTTTGACTAAAATAAGATATTAAGTGTTTTCTCAACTGAATAAAACATGCTTTGAGGAATTGATAAAAAACATTTATGGTATGAACTGTTTACAGAAGCGTATATTAATAATTCATACAGTTATTATTGGAAATTTTATTTCATAAATTATTAACAGCTGCAGTTTCTGCTTTAATATATTAAATTTCGTACTTGCGTCTTTCCTCAAATCTTAAATCGAAGTTTTCTTTGAAGCCATAGTACAAGGCTCCAGATGCCGATGCCACATTCCTAGTAGAACAAGTGCATAAATTCATGAACTGCTATCTTCAGAGGATTCATGTTTCTACCCATAGTTTATAACTTAAGTTATTCTGGTATTCAAATTTTTGAGCAATATACTTCTCATTTGAAGAATTAAGAGTTTAGTGTGATATCCCGTACTAATTGGATTTATTTCTCGAAACACGTCGAATGATATCGAGCAAACCTCTGGGTGGGTGCACTTCAACCCCTTAAAATTGAATAGGCGAAGTGTTTTAGTGATATCTCATTTGAAACGTTCTTTTGAGTAATTCTGACACACCTTTTTTGGCAAAAAATCATTCTTTATCTGAAAAGACCAGCCTCAAATATTTTTACCGATTTCAAGATTCTCAGAAAATGAGAAAACGAATCAATTTTTACTTTGAAGAGAAACTATTAGGGGTAGTTCGTACCTGCGTGTATTATCCAGCAAATTTACTTACCCTGCGGTTCAAGACGATGAGGAAAGCAGGTTTTGTTCTGATGTCTTTTGAAAACCCTCTTCACAAGCTCAAACAAATTTGAAGAAAGTTTATTGTTTTATTCAAATTGTTTTTTGTTTTCGCATTTAATAAGAAATATTCTCACAAAATCAGCTTAAAAAATGATACTAAAATGAATAATAAAAACACCTGCTTTGACTCAATTCTTCCTTGATAGAAGCACGGTGTTCATCTGATAATACTACTCTGCTGATGTAATTAAAATTTTGAAAATAATCATGGTATACAAGAGCGTGTTAAGCGGGTAAATCTGTATTACCAAAATCAAAATTGTGCTTGAGACACTGCAAGGATTTCAACCAATCCAATGTCCAATGTAACGTTCGAATGCATATCAAAATTTGTTGAGATTGGTTCAGTTATGGATAAAGCGATCATTGAAATTGCCACTAATGAAGCAGCTGCTGTGGCGATACTGAGCAATGTCAAACTTATACCAAACACGCAATCTGTACGACACATTTTTGCAGCCAATCTAACAGTTATTTTACATAATACAAGTTCCATTTGTACAAAATTAAAATAATTCGCCAATCAATTTACTGATTTGAAATCATTTCATTTAATTATCTTTGATGTAAATATGATAAAAAAATAGAATCGTCATAAGATTTCTGTATTTTGTAACGAGGGCATCTGAAATACATTACAATAAATTCCACTTTCCTTATCATCTAACACCTTAAGTTAAGTAAATGCACGTTGGCGTTAACTATCCTGAAAGATTTCCCTTCAAAATTATAATTGATTTGTTTTCCCACTTTCCAATAATCTTGAAAATAATAAAATACTCAAGATGGCTCATTTGGGGTAGAAAATTTTATTTTTTGTGAAAAAGATTCGTCATAATCACTTCTGTCGTACATCGTTGTAAAGAGGCTTCGAAAATCCTACAAATGCGGTGTTGACCGTACCCTCTACCTCCTTGAGTGGTTGAAAAGCTCCTTCACAACGGCTTGCTCGTTAAAGCCTTAAATATACATCAAAAGATGTCCTCCAAACAAAATCATTCTATGTGTCTCGACAAATTTCTCTTATCACTACAAGATGAGAAATACACATGGTGGCTCATTCGAGATGGAACACCTCGTATATCATTTACGAAATTCAAATTACTACAGTGGGCCTCTTTCACTTGATGCTTAAATTCGATTTTATATACCCCAAGAAATGAGCTATGATTCAAAATAATAACAATAATGGCCGAGAGCCATTTTCTGGTATACGGAGTTTAAATTCAATCACGACATGTCAATTTCTCGCTGATTATCGAACATGTCCACTCGTTTCTCCTGACAGCACACTGACACACAGAAGTTGAAACGTTTGTTCCGCCGTTACAAATATTTAATTCATCGCCGAGTGATATTCGGATGAGGCGTTCTTCGAAATTCGAAGATTCTTGTAGGTATACAAAATTCACGCTGCTGTTGGGAAGCGCCTTCAAAGTTTCACGAAACCGTCTGAGTAACATTCTAGGCAGTGAATTTTGTATGGAAGCAACAAACAATCAAAAAGCGCTCTATCTTTTTTTAATCTCCTCGAATTTTATTTACAAACTCAACGTCTGTTTGACAACACATGATTCTGTATGATTATCAAACAAGTATTTTGATAACATTAATATTGCTATTAAAATATTACTGTTATTTTCCCGCACTAAAAGCCGACAAATATTCTTAGAGATGAAATTGCAACATCATAAAATAAACTTTTATGGAAGAATTTTATTTTCTCAAAATTCTAATGACGCGAACGAAATGAAAGATGTAAGTCTCTTGCTTTTCAGTCTCGAAATTTTAAAATGGTAATTCCTTCATTTGATACAACGGAATAATTTTTACACTTTCCAACAAATATATATATATACTTCATAAAATTTTACAATGATATCATTATCGTATCAGATGTATTTTGGTATGCTTACTTCAAAATTCTCTTATGTATTTGTGTAGCAGCTCACTACAATTTTGAAAACTTTCAAACCCACTTTTAAGGCGACGGTACATTTGAACCTTAAATGGTGTGGCTCATTTTGCTGACGTGAATGGAACTATGCGTCAAAATGATTCTTGCTAAAAATGCGGATTTTTATGCTTGAACCAAACCTTATTGTTACAATTTTTTCCAATATTATATATATATATATATATATATATATATATATATATATATATATATATATATATATAAAAATCCCAGCCCTTTGCATATTTATAGATCTTGCTAAGGCCTTTGATACTGTATCTCACAAGAATCTATTAGATAAGCTTTACCGGTGTGGCTTCAGGGGAAAAGGATATGATTTGATGAAAAGTTATTTAACAGATCGCAAACAAATGGTGGAAATCGGAGAATATAGAAGCAGTGTGAAAGAAGTAACATACGGAGTACCACAAGGAACAGTACTAGGTCCGATCCTATTTACAATATATATAAACAATCTTCTGTTAATGGAAACAAAAGGACAAATTATATGTTCTGCAGATGACGCTACTATTTTTAATGAAAGTAAATCCTGGAAAGAGTTAAAAAAATATGCAGAATGTGATTTTCTACAAATTAAAAAGTGGTTCGAATGTAATAAGCTGACTCTTAATCTAGAAAAGACATTTTACTTACACGTCGACAATTCCACCATCATACCTGCAGCGGAGAGTATAAAATACTTAGGAATTACCCTCGACAGACATATGAGATGGAATAAACATGTCGATAATATAATTAAGAAGTTAAGAGGGCTGCTTTATAAATTCAGATATTTAAGGAAGATTCTTGACGTCAAGCACCTACGCATACTCTATTTTGCTCTCGTGGAATCCCACTTATCATATGGTATTATAGGTTGAGGGGTGCTTACGAGAATCAACTAAAAAGATCGAAACAATGCAAAAATGGTTGTTGAGGATTATTTTGGGAGACCACTTACCTCTGATGGAGACGAACTGTATAGATTATCAGGAATAGCTGACATTCATCAGTTGTTCTCGGCTCACATTTTGTTTCACACATTTCAAGGAAAAATACTATTGAATTCAATAGAACATATTTATTCTACCAGAAACAAGAAAATAGATTTGAAACCCCGAGAGCTGAGAAAAGAGTTGGGCAACGATCCTTTACCTATTTGGCACCAAGAATATATGCCATGTTGCCTCAAGAATTAAGAACAGCCTATATGTATAAGAATTTCAAGAGAAAAATAAGAAGATGGATACAACGAAGTGGCAGGCAAATCTTTTTAATGTTATAAATCAGCTGCCTTAATCAGATATGTGACAATAAAATACCAAATTAGTGACTTTGATGCTGATAGTCTCTCTTCATACTGATAGTGACTTTTATACCGATCGTGACCTTTATACCGACAGTGACTTAACATAGTGATTTTTCACACCGATAGTGACTTTCACACCGATGGTGACTTTCCCAACGATAGCGACATATCAAGGACATTGATAGTAACTTTCTTCGTGGTGACTAAGAAATTTCAATGGTACTAATTAGAAATGTTGGTTTTGTTTTTGTTGTTTGCTTATATTTTTATTTTTGTACTTATGGGAGAAATATATTGTTTATTTAAGTTCAATTCACGTACAGACATTATGTAATGTCTCTGTGATTAAACGTTTATTCAGACTTATAATAGTTATTAGGTAAGAAATTCATATTATTTGTTATACATTCTTCAAATCTGAATAAACTATATTATTATATTATTATTATATATATATATATATATATATATATATATATATATATATATATATATATATATATATATATATTTGGAAAGAGCAAAATAAATTATTCTTTCAATTTTATGCAAATTCATCTCTTGATCGTATTTAAAAACACGATTTTATATTGCAAGTCATAAATCATTCAACAAGGGAAAATAGAAAACGTCTCTAGTTTCCACCTAATTTCGATTACAACCGATGAATCCGGAATAAATCGAAAACAAAAGAAGATAGCTTCAATCTGTTTTCACCTATGAATTTTTTCCGAAAATTTAGGTTGACGATGGGGTCTCATTTTTCTCTAAATACTGTATTCATTATAGCTGCCATATCACAACATCGAGAGTGGGACACCGCGTGACACCGCACAACGAACCGACTGAGAAAACTAGCAGGGTCACCGGGAAACGGCGAAATTATTATGTTGATCAGAACGAAGAGAACGTAAAATGCCAGACTAGTTTGAATATTAATCACAACACCGTGCCTGCTCAATTATGTGGTCAAAATCAGGTAACGCTCCAGTACTTAATTGGACATTAATCCAACTGCACTGCCTATGTCAATATTCGATACTATGCGAAATTTATTACTGTATGTGTAAACAGATTGATGACTTCTATTCAGGGAGCAATATGTAACCTTCCGTGGAATGTTAGAATTTCCTAATTGAGTGGACTAGTTCTCTAATCCACTCATCATAATCGCCGTTAACCCAGGCCGCAACAGTAAATTTAGCTGGATGTAAGAATAGACTGCAGTTTCATTCTCGTTTGAACACGTCAGTATTCATACCCATTCAAATAACAAGCCACACCTCCACTGACTCCTTTCTGTGAGAGATATTCAATATTCTACGTAGAATTGAATATTGTTGCACGAATAAAAGTCTTCAATGTGGTTATGCGTATAGCGATAAATTTCACGTTTACACAAAGATTAAATCATGCTGGATTGTTAGCAAATTATGGCCACTGCATCGAGCAGGCCCAATGTGCTGCGTTCCGATGAATATTAACACTGGTCTGGCTTTCAACGTTTCATTCAATTTAATCTGCTGATTGTTGTTGCCGTTTCCCAGTACCCCCGGTACTCTTCTGTGTTGATTTGTTGGTGGTGAAGAGTGTACGCGTGTTTGAATACATGCTCACATATTTAGTAACTTTCGCCGAAATGTTGCTAGTAGGTGACGAACAGGCTAAACATTGTTTTACACTATTACCAGGGATTTATTGAAAATCTGGATTGCGATTACGGTTTCTCGACCATCTTGAGCTGACAAGTATTGAACAGCTGAAGATGGTCGAGAGACAGAAATTGCAATCCTGATTTTCAGTAAATCTTTTGTAATAGTGTAACACACAGTTTATTTTTCCTAGTATCATAATTATTAATTATCACTTAGTAACGGCGGAATCAATTGACTATTTTAAACTGATGTCTGTTGCACCTTTTCGTGACAACCTGCTAGATTCTACTGAAACTGCTGTGGCCCGTGTTGACAATGATTATGATGAGTGGATTGAAGAACCAGCTCAATCAGTGAGGGATAATACTCAAAATGTTGAATTTATTTCAGTTGCCTGTTTTTAGAATTACAATCAGACTGAGAACAAACATAGCAGCTCCTTGTATACGGATTGATAGAACTGATAACTTCAAATGAATTAGCCTTTAAGAATTATTCTATGCAAAATGGAATATAGAAGATGAGAGCTTCTTGTTTAATAAAGGGTGTATAGATCAAAGTCAGTGCAAAATATGTCCATTAACACCAACAGCAATTCTCTGATGCGTTAAAGATCATACTGATAATTTACGGTATGGTCTGTTGAACGATATAATATACAACATTGGGCCAAGTATTATACTTAAAAACTGCTGGTTTTACGTTTTGTAAAATGCAAACTCAGAGCCTCGTTGGCTATGATTTTACTAAACACATACAGCTCTTTATGGAGGATTACTTGACAGTTTAACACACCACTTATTTAGGATGCAATTTGAACTTTCCTACGTATTGGGATGGCGGAATCTGACCTAAATTAATTCAGTGTTGAATATTCTCCGCTGAATGAAAGTCCTCTATAGTTTACACATAAGGCGATAAATTTCGCACATTATCTCACATTTATATATGATGTATTCCTGGATTTTCACTAGAAATCACTCCAATAGTAACGATATCACTGCACAATAATCGTTTGAAGAAGCTACTGCGTAGCGAAATGCGTTACGAATCAACTAATTTTTAGCGAAATTGAAACTCATTGCTCTAGTAGTGTCATTCATAAACAGCCTAATATATAAATTGGCAAAATGATTAAATCTTGTACTCAAAAGTTCAACAGATTTCAGGCCCAAATATTCAATAAAAAACTCTATTCAATTAAAACAAAAATTGACTGGTTCAAACCCCAATCAAAACATTTAATCAGCTTGGATGTAGATAATATGTTTTTCAACATCCCAGAAGTAGAATGCCTTCCATTGGTCTCAGATATCTTAAACAATTCACACGCTAATCCGGTTGTACAAAATAATTTCCAGTTTTTCCCCAAGTTGTGCATACAACAGAATTATTTCAAATTCAATAACAAATTTTATGAACAATCTCATGGTATATCTCCATTGAGCCCTTTACTAGTTGACATTTTCGTGGCGTATATTGAGGAAATCATATTAAACTCCTGCAAATCAAAATTACTACATTTTAGGTATAGATATGTTGACGATATACTAGCATGTTTTACAGGAACCGCTAGACAACTAGTTATTCCAATAGTAACGCGATCGCTGCACAATAATCGTTTGAAAATGCTACTGTGTAGCGAAGCTCGTTACGAATCAACTTATTTTTAGGGAAATATCTTTAACATATTGACTATTTTAGTGGGCCCTACATCTTTGCGGTGGAAGGACCGTGTTGCAAGATTTGTGCACTATCTTACATCATAATTTTTCTTTGATTGGTCATTTAGTGGTTAAAATCTTCATTCATCATTCTTCTGTTGATCTGATTCTTTCATATGATGTGATGAGTTTGCGATATTTACATCGTGCTCTTCGTTTTTTCAAATTCTTTTTTTCTCGGTAAATGAAAGACGCTTCATTAGATAGCAAACTTCAATAACACAGAAATGAAGCAAAAATGTAAATATAGATTCTACTATCAGGGATTCCTGCATATACTACGGCAATATCCTAACGTATAATCGTAGCATTTGAAAGAATTTAATATGGATAAATTCCAACTTCGGTTCCAATTCTGTAACAGTCATACATTCTGCGGCTGAAATGCCAAATCGTACAAAAAAACGGTGCGCTCAATACTTGTTTAAATCTTGAAAACCGATGAGCTCCCATATTTCAACTCCCAAAAGTTTTGTAGCGGTCAGAATCACTCATCCAAAAATCCTGTATGAGAACGGTTAAAGAAAGGCCAAAACGTATCCTTCACGGCATGAATGAATAGCTTCTTCCGGACTGAGAAATTTATGGGACATGAGTAGCCATGAAACAAATAACTACACAATATTTTACCAAGAGCAAAAGGAAAAACTCAGGTAAAAGAATATTTGTACGATATGAGCTCTCACTTTGATTAAAATGAATTTTAGGGTAGATAGTATTCCAAACAATCTGCCACTCAATACCTCTAAATACATATCTATATCCTGGGACAAAATTGCGGGCGCTATCTAGCGGGTATAAATCAAATTGTGGGCGTCTTGAATCTTTGCCAACTGCCATTGTACTGAGCGCACTTTATAATTGACTTATTGGCCGGAATTCGAGTGAAAACGATCGATAAGGAGGGACCGAACCGTTCTAATGCCTTTTCGAGAAGATTCCGGTATGTTCAAATTGTTTCCTCAGGATTGATAGAAAAATATTCGACCCCAGCGTGGAAAGGTCGGCTGAACGCGTAAAATGTTCTGGCTATATATACAAGCTTTTGAATATCTTGTTAGGCAAATTAAACTAGGTCAGTGGCAATATAAATTCAACCATTGATTTTTCCAGGGTATATGATTTATCAGTTAAATGTTGCGTTGCATGAACTGCTTTTATCTCATAGTCCTTAGAATGCATACATGGAAATATTGAAAGTTATTTATATTGAATCAATGATTCATTCACTCGTTATATATATATATATATATATATATATATATATATATATATATATATATGGGTCAAATATCTTCCGCGATAAACTTCGGCGGGCAGATTTGGGATCTAGCTCTTATTATTCTTTGATCTACGGATTTTGAATAATTCGTCTTGTCTCATGTTTAAATATATATATATATATATATATATATATATATATATATATATATATATATATATATATATATATATATATATATATATATATATATATATATATATATATATATATATATATATATATATATATATATATATATATATATATATATTACGAAATGAATCATTGATTCAAAATAACTTTATTAACTTTAGCATTCATAACAAAGATGGTGTCAACTTTCGGTGTCATAGCAATGAAATTTTTTCGGAACTTAGTTCGAATAACATTCAAGACAACAACGAAAGTTACTAATATCATTGCTTACTCTATATATTTCTATCTTTTCTATATATACTGGGTGATTCGCCAGTGGTGATCTTTTCCTTCTCAATAGAAGTTTTTTACATTTTGGAAGCCCAAATTTCATATGAATATCATTGGAATAGTTGAAAGTAATTTCAAGTAGACTTTTCAAATGAGAACTAGTTCCGGCATATAATTTAATATCATCTAAATGAATTAATGACTCAATTCGAATTCAATTTATAGAATTTTTACTTTGAAGCTGAAACTAATAGCATTTAATTCATGAGATAATGGATAAAGGCAAAGACAAAACCAAAGCGCACTTAAAGAATCACCTTGAAAAGTACTTCGGATGTTACCGATAGTTTTGAAATATTTAAATGAAATAAGATGGTAATCAATGAAGGCTGTATAAATATTTCTCTTCTTAGTTTGAGCTTGATTCAAAGCAACAGAATCAATAACAAGTTGCTCTTTAATACCAAGGTGCTTTTTCTGCATCCTTTTGTTGTTCGAAAAGAATATTATAATTCTCCAAATGTGCATAAATTTTTTATATATATATATATATATATATATATATATATATATATATATATATATATATATATATATATATATATATATATATATGTTCATATTACAAAAGACTCAGAATCATCATCAAGAGTCATTTAACTAGTAGGAATCTTTTCAGAGCTATCAACTCCTATGCAGTTCCTATTCTTACATCTTCTTTTGGAATTATTAAATGGTCTAAAACTGATCTGAATGAATTACAATGTCAATCGAGGAAAATGCTTTGTAAATATCATAAGCACCACCCAAAGTCAGCTGTTCAGAGAGTTACACTACCTAGACATCTTGGAGGTCGTGGATTAACTGATTTGAATAATCTTCATAGTAAACAGATTTTTCATGATAAACAGAAAACGTCTAAATTACATGATATTGTTGTTGCTTCAGATTATAATCTTACACCTCTGAACTTGACAATGCAAAAGGTAGATTTTGATATATTTGATGATAATTCTAAAAGAGAAAGTTGGATACAGAAGGAATTACACGGAAAGCACCCTAAAAAATTGAAAAATTATTATAATGATGAAATCGCATCGAATAAATGGTTAGTTTCTGGAGAATTTTTTGCTGAAACAGAAGGCTTGGCAATTGCGATCCAGGATCAGGTTGTTTTCACAAGGAATTATAGAAAACACATCATCAAACAAAATATAGATGATTCTTGCCGTAGATGTTTCTGTTCTTCAGAAACAGTTTTTCATATATTATCATCTTGCTCAGTCCTTGCTTCAACAGATTATTTAGAAATACATAATGCTGTCGCTAATATTATTCATTTTAATCTAGGAATTAAACATGACCTAATTCCCAAAAGAAAAAATTTTACAAATATGAACCAGAGATTATTTGTGAGAATGACAAATATAAACTTTATTTTGATAAAACAATTCTTTGCAACAAAGCTGTAGAACACAATAGACCAGATATCATTCTTACTTATAAACAGAATCAAATAACATATATAATTGATATTGCTATATCCGACACACATAATATACAAAATAAATACAATGAAATAATTTCTAAATATATGATGCTTGGCGACGAGATTAAAAAAATGTGGAAAATGAAAAAAAATTTGATTCTACCGATTATTATTTCCACAACAGGTGTTATTTCTAGGAATCTTCACAAAAGTATTGAGATTTTGGGTCTGAAGAAAAATTTGTTCCAACAGTTACAAAAGATAACAGTCATCCAATCTTGTAATATTCTTGGTAGGTTTCTTTCCGAAAAAAATAATGAGTCATAGGTTTTCCCTTCAGTTTATACTGATCAGAATCTCATTTCATATTTTATTTATTTGTTTAAATAAATGTAAAATAATTAACTGACAATTTTGTCATATTTATATTCAGAGCAGTATTCTATTCGATCGTTCACCACTTCACACAAAGGAAACTATTAATGAGTAACATTCAGTGTTACTTGACTAAGGTCCGTACACTGGATTTTTCCGGGGAGAAAGACTCTGACACTACTCGTTGGTACATTGATATCATTGTCTGACAATGCTATAGTGTGTATATATTCTGGTAGATTGATATATTCTCATAACATTTAACGATTTCCTAATATATAATTATTCCAGGATATGTTTTGATTATAATCATTTCCTGGCAATGGTATTAATTACCGGGTGGTGGATTTATTTTTTTTTCATGAAATCAGTTTGATTGCATGAACAGATATATGGGCAATTCGTCGGGGTGAAACCCCCTATATATATATTTTGAATTTTGACGGAAGTATCTGGGATTTGATGTGTTACGGGTTTCATTCCGTGGTCCATTTTGATTTTGCCGACGTTTCGACAAGTTAACCATTGTCATCTTCAGTCGTTCGGTAGACGATGTCTGGAGCGTAACTGATAGCGGTTAGTTGATGGTTCTCTTTTATGTCCTCCTTATGGGCGTCGGTATACCTGGTAGTGAAATAATCTTCCAAGCGTTCGATAGGTTGAGGGTTTCGTCTTTTCTGTTCATTGTTCCTCCTTTCTCAATTTCCACTGCTTCTCTGATAAGACGTTTCTTAAGTTGTTGTGTGGTGCTGATTTGTTTCAAGTTATCGAAATCTATTGAATGACCTGTATGTAATTCATGTAGATAAACGGCGGATGAGATGGATTTATTTTAAGTGCTCTTTTACGTTCTTCTATTTTTCCTTTTATACATCTATTGGTTTGGCCGATGTATATCTCGTCACAATCTCCGCATGGTATAGAGTAAACTCCCTGATTTTCTAAAGGAATTTTGCAGAACCCTGAAGACAACATTTCTTCAGAAAATCAAGGAGTTTACTCTATACCATGCGGAGATTGTGAGGAGATATACATCAGCCAAACTAATAGACGAATAAAAGAAAGAATAGAGGAACATAAAAGAGCACTCAAAAATAAATCCATCTCATCCGCCATTCATCTATATAAAGTACATACAGGTCATACATAAGATTTCGATAACTCAAAACAAATCAACACCACACAACAACTTAAGAAACGTCTTATCAGAGAAGCAGTGGAAATTGAAAAAGGAGGAACAATGAACAAAAAACACAAAACCCTCAACCTTTCGAAGCCTTGGAAGATTATTCCACCACCTAGGAAACCGGCATCATCAACAGATAATAATGAAAGCATCCCCACCACCAGGTCCACCGACGCCCACAAGAAGGAGAATGTGATCCAATTTTCGAAAAAAGTAGAGGCGTAGAAGTTGAACCGAATAAAAGGGTCGATAAACAGCGTATGACTCCACTGGCTTATACTTCAGAAATGACCTTCAGCGTTAAATGATCACCCGATCATTAGTAGCCGATGTGCCAAATTTCGGCTTTTCACTACCTAGGGTTCCGTAGCTTCAATATCTTTTTGTTTTCAAAATTCGAACTTTGACACCAAGAATATCGGAAGTGAATCGTTTTCGGACGTATGTTTGTTCTAAAGGTGATCATCATTTTCGATTCTCTATCGAACTTCGAAGACCTGACACAAAAAAGTGGACTATATACAGGGTATAGCTGAGTGGTGGGGAATGATTCCGTTCTGGTTGACCATTAACCCAGATATGCCTGACCTCCCATATGTAGGACGGTATTCAAATTTGACGCTCGTGAATGCGTGTGCATAAGAGAAAGTCTAACTGTTCGCACCTAACCTCTATATCAATATTCATCTAGTATCATGTCTGAGTTGCTTTACAGTGTTGTGAAAATAAGCAAAATTCTGAGGATGATGAGCGGTAAGTTTTTAACTATAATTCTATTCAATATACAAAAATACGTAACAAAATAATTACTGAAAGAAGTGTAACAACATGAATGCACATTAGTTTGGAGAAATGATGATTTGACGCCCAAATTGTAGAACGTTAGCAATATATGCTGCTATGAATAACCTGCATTGCATATTTTATTTCAGGGGTTTGAATCTGAATGACATTTTGGCTCTTCTCGAAGAAGAAAACAGTGGTGATAATTCGAACCACGCTCCTCACGTAGATGTTATTATGATGCCTCGTCTAATGCAAATGGTGAAGTAACGGATGAGGGCTCTGGGGATGAAGATCACGTTCGTCCTTCTAATTTACCTGGCTCGCAACTATCAGCTACTGCAGAAATTTATTCAGATAACCAAAATCGAGATGATGACTTCGATCAAGAAGATGAAATTTCTTTAGCGGAACTGGCAAGAAAACTGAAAGGAAGAACAAAAGAAAAGAAGAATTATCATTTCACACGTATGAAGACAAAAAGAATGTGCAAATCCAACAACCCTGTATAATAAAAACCTATAATGAGAACATGGGTGACGTCGATAGGTGCGATGAAAACATAAGTTTATAAAGAACGTCTTTACGAGGTAAAAATGGTATTTTTCTCTGGTTGCTTACTGCATTGACCTGTGCATTCAAAATGCTTGGCAAATTCATAACATACATCAAGGTAAATTGGATCATTTAGGATTCAAACGTCAGATTGTATTGCATCTGCTTCAAAACAACAGAGCAGAAAGCAGCTTCGCAACAGGAAGATAGAGAAAAGATGAAAACCTAAGTATTTGTTATGATAACATTTGGTCGGTCCCCAAGTAAAGCAGTCCAAATGTCGACACTGTCATTCGAAAACTACCATCAGATGTTTTAAATGTGACATTGGGTTGCATGTCAAATGTTTTTTTATGTTTCACACATATCAAAAAAAATATCACACGATCAAACCATGATCGTAGGAGCATATTTTCCTAACGACATATATAGGAGGGAAAGTTTCATTAGAATTTTGTATTTTTTTTTGTTATTTTCTATAAACCTGTACTGCTTTTGATTCAAAATTAATGATTTTTCTAAAAATTCTGCCGTTAGTTGAGAAAAACTAGTTCAGGCATAAGTAGGTTCAGAGTGATTAATTTCGGATTTTTACAAAGTTTTTCCATTTCCACACTTTTCAACAGATTCATTGTCATCCATCCCTTGCATTTGTTAAGAATCTTCGAATTATCTAACGTACTTATGTGATTTGTAGATTTAATATGTTGAAAAACTGCGGATTTGTTATCTGGGCAGAGATTCCTTTTTTTCATACGTAAGTTGTTCGCCATTCATTGCATTCAATTGTGTATATTTCAGACTGTTTGAATTTGTTAGTATTTTGTTTTGTATGGAATAGTAATTTGCTTATGTTCGGGTCACAGGAAGACAAGGTTGTTAAATTAAATTTGCAAAGAAAATTGCTCTTGTTATTAGAGAGGATTAAATGAAAGTTAGACATCCGTATTTATTTTCTGGTTCTTGTGTAATGGAGTATAGTAATTGTGGAATTTGTTTCAGTTCTTTGAGTTCAATGATACTATTTATATAAGAGATTGGAATATCATTATTTGATTCAATCTTCTAAATGACATGGATTTCTGTATGGAAGTCTGTTATGAATAGAGTAATAGAAAATGCTCTATGAATCATTCATTATAAGCGTGTTTTTTATGTGTAATGAGTTTAAAATAATCTATTTGGATTTGTGAGTCTGTTAATGTTTTTTTCTATATACATATTTCAGTGAGATTATTATTGAGTCTAGTGATGATTATCTCTAGAAAATTTATTAAATCAGTCCGTTCAATTTCAGCAGTGAAAGTTTTTCATTATGCAATTTGTTCAGAGAATGTAAAAACATGACTATTTGTCTCTTTTAGTCTTGAAAACTACAAGAATATCATCAATGTATATGTAACAAAAATTATATTTTTTGGTATAACATTATTCATAATAGCTTTTACAAGATTATCCATAAAAATATCTGCTAATAAGGATCTGATTGGGGATCCCATGAGGAGTCCTGTGTTTTGTTTGAAAAATGTTGATTCAAATTGGGAACAATTTTGTGACAAACAGGTCTCTAGGAGAACATGTAAGAAGATTTTTTTCATCAGAGGCGAAATGAAATGTTTGGGTACATATTCTTCATAACACAAAAGACAAATTTAAAATTGAAATTGTTGTGTCGAAAGTTTATCTATCAGTTCTACACAATTTGAAATGGTGTATTACGAATAAGAGGTGGCTTTTATGAATTTGTGGTTTAAGAAGCTTGCTCATTTCGCTGAAGGTGTGTGTCGGGATTTTTCTCTTTTTGTAGGTTGATTAAACCGAATATTTTCGGAACTTGGGAGTTTTATTGGAATAAGTTGCGTATTGTCCCATTCTGAATATACTATACAATTCGATTATTTCCATTCTTGTTTGTTTTCTTCAGTGAATTATTTTGATCCCTTGAGGTTTCTGTTACCTCCAAATTATCGGTAATGTCTTGCATTTTTTCTTGGTACTTCTCTTCTTTGGTGAGAATTAGATCTTCATTCTGTAATTTCATTAAAATGGATTTCAGTTTCAGTGTTATTGTGTTCACTGTGTTTTGTGTTGAAGTTTTTAATGATTTTGTATTTGTTAAATACTGGATTTTTAATAGAGTTTTCGTGTCGTTGGATGTTAAGTTCAGCTTAAATTAGTTTGTCATCTTGTCTCCTTTTAAACAAGTGAATTTAGGTGCTTTATTCGGCATAGCGATATGATCTCTGTTGAACTGATTTGTTGTTGTAGTGTTCGGATTTTGTATTCTAAACAATCAAATTCGATATTATGTATAAGGTGAAATAACTCATCATGGACTGATTTGATAAAAAACTTCATTTTGTCTCGTATTTTGTAGAACCTGTTGCTTTTGAACTTTATGCACAGCAGTCCACTTTTGGTTTGATTTTGAAAGTAGTTCCTTTATTGACACTAAATTTGAAATGGATGTAATTTTGTATAACTTTTCGTTATGAGCACATGTTGACCCATAGATTCAGTGACACATTCCTGTTTTTTAATTAAAGCCCCTAATAGATTACGATTAGTTTTGCCTGACTAGCATTTTCAATTACTGATTCTGTTGATGGATTTATTTTGAGGAAATTCATTTTAATATAAATACAACGAAATCCCTCTTGTTTGATTCTATACGGCAGTTAGCTCTAGATGCTTGAAAATGCCGTAGCTCTCGAACCCGATCGTGTGTATTGACAATAAAGATAGAGGAAATCAGAAAAGAGTGTTTCATTTTATTTATATTAGTTCTTATTTCCTATTTGTCGTTTCAAATAAAGCGATAAAAGATAATTCTGCCTGAAACTCTATTCAAACACTCCCGCTCCATTTTTCAACGAAATTATCAAACTTGAAAGTTAAATAACAACTTGCGATACTGTACAAGAGCATCTTGGAGCTTCGTGCTGACTAAATGAAATATTTCTTGATTTTCTTATTGATAAAAACAATAATTAGTCGATAAATAATCACTCAATCTATTATGAAAAAAAAATAGTTTTAGTAATGTAGGTTTTCAGTTTCAGTTTCAGACTCTACATCTAGTCAAAATATTCAAGGTAGATATAAAGGAACTATTTCATTTCTTGCCGTTCCGTTGTACAAAATATTGAAACAAGCACATTCATAATTTTGCAGAAACGTTTTCTATAGTTCAACATCTCGAGCACGTTTGCAACCGCATTATTATGTAAAGCCTTTTTTGGTTTCCGATGTTTTTCGCCTTTCTTAAATGCTCGTTGGATTGTTGAGTGGAGCGATTATCGTCTGGAAGCCAGTCAAGAAGAAGAATAGGGTATGATGCTGGAATAATGAAAGCTTTCCACGTAAAAACTCGACCCGGTAAGATACCTCGAAGCAGAACATTCCTGAAAATAAATAGCTTCGCAAAGCGTTCCTTTGCATACGCAGGATAGCTGTTTTCTAGTTCAGAATTATAATCGTTAACTGTTTTAGACGGTTGCGAGCAATTAGTTTCTATAAAAATAGTTTTCGATAATGCAGATAATAAACCGATTGTAACATAATAAATTCCGCGAAGTAATGAATGATAACTGAAGAGTATGTGAGAAACAACTAAGCATTCGAAGAATTCATACACTTGAATGGTTTTCATATTTTTAATAAATATAAAATATTTAATTACATAAACGCCGAATACACATTTTGAACGAAGAGAAACCCATTCGACAGAGCATACAGCCAAAACTAGATTTCGTTTTCAGTATAGGAAATCATTTTAGCAGAACCATATAGACGTTCGTAAATTATTTAAATTTCGTGATCTAGAAAGGAAGTAGAGAAAACTTTTTCGACAAAGGTCTTTTCAAATAATATTCCTAAGGATAATATAAAATCTGCATAGGATTCTCTTAGTTACTAACGAATATGGTATTTTGAAAATCTTACCCCCATTTCCTTTTCGGAAGCTAGGGCTCGAATCGATAAACTTATTTAACAAAAGTCTCTGATAATAATATGCCTGAGGATAATATGAAACAGCAAAATGTATCTGGATTATTACCGGAAATGGCAATTTGAAAGTTTTCAATCTTTTCTGTGAGATATTTCAGGTTGAGTTCAGTAAAAGAGACGCAATCATGAAGAATTCAAAAGTGACTTGCAGAAAACATTACCCGTTGAAATAGAGACCATAAATAGATTTTGAGAATAGAAGATGCTATCGAGATGATGCACTAATCTTGCAAGATTTTGTGATAATATTTGTTAAGGGCATACTGTTCGGTCAAACCTTAGAAGTGTTTCACTAAATCTAATTAATGAATTGGGAATGAAGAATAAGAAAATAAGGTTTTGAATCTATAGTGAACGTCGTCACATTTAAAATTGTTTTCCCTATAAGTACAAAACTATACAGGGATATCCACCGGGACCGTCCGTTAACAACTTTTTAAGTTCCAATTACAATATCAAGCTGAAATTTCATACGCCGCGGCCATAACTAGCGATTTCCAACTGAAGTGAAATATTTTCGAAGTGATACCATTTTCGGTTATACCAGAAGTGGGTCATCACTTTGTTATTTCGAATGGCAATCTACCTTTTTTATTATACATCTAGAACCGACATGCAAGGCATAAAATACACAAGTTGTTGGCAAAACTTTTGACAGATTTAATTATTTTTGTTAGAAACTCGATTTTTGAGGAACATTTAAAAAAATTGTAGCTCGTAAATCTTTTGCGCTACAGACACAATTTTTGCTGGGAAGGATAGAAGAAAGATCAAGAAATTAGGCAATCCACACATGTCAAATGTTTATTGCGTTGTTTTGTATGATTTTTTCAATATGGCCTTTTTCAAACAGCAATAACTCAATTTTTTCAAATTACACGTGCCAATTTTTATATCACCATCAGGTGAAGCGTCGAATTTCAGATGGAATTGTATAATCATGTATTATACCCATCTTTTATAGTTCCGAAATAATATGGGAATATATTGAATTTTGATGATTCTGCAAGAACTAACATAGAATGCTTTGAAATATTTGAATCAAGTAGCTGAACTGGCTACGCTCACCTGACAGGTGCCTAAAATTAATGTACTTGTCACTTCGTTCATTCGAATTTGATATTTCAACAAGAATTGTCGTTATTTCAGATTTGAAGTATCCAAAAAATACAACACATTTGGAATAAAACCACTGGTTATTCAAACGCAACTATATTTAACCTTTTTTAATTCATTTTAGAATGTCAAAAAGAAATGGGTAGAAATTGCTGCAATTCAATAACAAATAATTTCCAAATTTACCGCCTATGAGTAAAATAAAATTTCGAAGCGTTAGAAGCAATTTTCTACAATTCGGATGAATAAAAACTGTAGGAGCTAAGCGAAAACCAATCATCGAAGATAATTACATTAATACGAATAAATGATAGCAAACATCATGGGAGAAACTAATTTACGATCTGAATAAATGTTCAATATGGGCCACAATTAGCTAGATACACTTGACAGCTCGGATACATGATGAGTTGCCTTCCTAGTTTCCTCAGGATCAATATTACAAAAAGCATTATGACTGCGTTCTAGTAACTCTTCTTCACTTCTTACAGGAATAAGATACACTTCACTCTTGATTTTGCCCCATAAATCCTTCAGAGTCCAACTGAAGGATGTAATCAAGATACTGGAAAACAAAGAGATACCCTAAAAATATATAAGACTCATAAAAGATCTGAACACTAATACAACAACGCAAATACGAACAAACCACACCCTAACGCAGCATTTCGAAACAACGTCGGGCATCCGCCAAGGTGATAGTCTTAGCCCTCTACTATTTAATACTGTTATGGACCAACTTGTAGAGACTGTTAAAAACTTGGGACTAGGATACCGCATGGGAACCTACAAAATTAACATCTTATGCTATGCCGATGACGCCGTACTCATTGCAGAATCAGAAGACGACCTACAAAGAATGTTATACGCCTTTAGCAAATGCGCAAAAAATTTCAATATGGAAATCTCAACAAGTAAGACAAAATGCATGACCATAGCTAAGGAACCTCTGCGCTGCAAGTTAACAATAGACAACGCCACTATAGACCAAGTCATGTCATTCGAATACTTAGGGTGCAAAATAACAAGCACAGGATACCTTGAAGATGAAGTGAGGAGACAAGTGAACAAAGCAGCTGTAATATCGGGACATCTTAAACAACCAATTTGGAGAAATAAACACCTCAGTATACCATGCAAATCCAGAATCTACAAAACATGTGTGCGACCAATTATGACATACGGGGCAGAAACAAGAGCGGAAACGTCGGAAACAAAGAGGATACTAAGAACAACAGAAATGAAAACGCTAAGAACTATAACCGGTTACACATTGAATGACATACAAAGAAATACCGACATAAGGGGAAAATGTGAAACAGACGATATTGTAAGATGGGTAAGAAAAACAAGAAGAGAATGCAACCAGCATGTAAACAAAATTACCACAGATAGAATAGCCAAAATCGTATATAACAACATACCACACGGAAGAAGACCCGTTGGACGACCACCAAAACGATGGCGGGACAGTTGGCAATCAACTTCACAAGAACTGATGCAGTGAAACCGGAACTGAACAGGCGCTACGCCTTCTACACGGTGAAGAAGAAGAAGAAGAAATAAAAATCAAGGGGCGCAGATCCGGAGAACACGGAGGCCATAAATTTGTCCTTGATTACCCCACCATCTATACTCAAACATCTCAGTCAGCTGCGGATCTACAGCTCGTGATTTATGTGCTGGTACACCATCCATTTGGTGGTAGCAATCCCTCTGAATGTTAAAGAGTAATCCATCTAAAAAAGTTGCTAATGTTCCTCTCAAAATTTCCAGTTTTCTTTGGCCATTAAGATTTTCCTCATAAATGTGATAAGCCAACAAATCATTTATTAAAATTGCAAAAACCGTTCAAGCTGAATTTAGTTAGGAAATCAATAACTTCAATGAAATGTGGATTTTATGTGGCCCAAAAATGTTGATTTCTCCTGTTGGTTACTCCACATCCATTGAACTTGGTTTCATCAGACCATATAATTTTTTGCAGAATTCTCTCATCTTCTTGAAGCCGAATTAATAATTTTTCACAGAAATTTAGCCGCTTAGGAAGGTCGGTTGGTTTCAATTTTTGTAGTCTGATAAAAGAATACAGGTGCATGTTATGTTTCTTAAAGATCCTTTGAATGGAAGTATAACTCAATCCAATATCCATTGATGCTGACTTAATGGACGCATGCGGATTGGCACGAAAATACCCTAGCGTATTTATTTGATTGTCGTCGTCCTCGAGAATTAGTTTTATTCTAGTTTCTATGTATTTTGTCCATCCAAATTGCAGAAAATTGCTTCTAATGCTTCGAAATTTTGTTTCACTCATAGGCGCCAAATTTGGAAATTGGTTATTGCATCGCTTGCAAGTTCTATCCACCACTTTTTGACATTCGCCATGAATTAAAAAGAGATTAAACATATCCTCGTTTGAATAATCAGCCATTTTATTATCAATCTGGTGTTTTTCAGAAATGTTCACTTCAAATTACCAACAATTCTTGGTGAAATATCAAATTCGAATGAACGAAGTGACAAGTACATTAATTTTTAGGCACCTGTCAGGTGAGCGTAGCAAGTTCAACTACTTTATTCAAATATTTCAAAGCATTCTCTGTTAGTTCTTGCAAAATCATCAGAATTCAATATATTCCCAAATTATTTCGGAACTATAAGAGATGGGTATAGTACATCCTGATACAATTCCATCTGAAATTTGACACTCCATCTGATGGCGATATTAAAATTGGCACGTGCCGTTTGAAAAAAGTGAGTTATAGCAGGCCAAATTGAAAAAATCATACAAAACAACGCAATAAACATTTGACATGTGTAGACCTAGCAAAATTGTGTCTGTAGTGCAAAAGATCTACGAGCTACAATTCATTTAAATGTTCCTCAAAAATCGAGTTATAAAAAAATAAATTAAATCTGTCAAAAGTTTTTACATATAAGTGCCAACAACTTGGGTATTTTATGCCTTGCTCAAATGTCGGTTCTTGATGTATAATAAAAAAGGTAAATTGCCATTTGAAATTACAAAGTAATGACCCACTTCCGGTATAACCGGAAATGGTATCACTTCGAAAATATTTCACTTCAATTGGAAATGGTTAGTTATAGCCGCGTATAAAATTTCAGCTTGATATTTTAATTGGAACTCAAAAAGTTTTTGAAGGACGGTCCCGGTGGATATCTCTGTATACTGGAGTTTGCACAAAAAAAATCTGGCTTGTATACTCAATCGTTTATGAGTACTGCAAAGATCAATGTTTTACAAAAACTTTCGGTACAAAAAGTACCGAAAATTGATTTTTTTGAAAATCTGCTCAGAACGATTGGCAAAATTGTGGTTGTTGTAAGTGGCCACAACTGTTTTCTATACTGACGCAGAGTTTGAAGGCTACCTGTCATTTAATTTGATAACAGTGCTCGATTTTGTCAGTTCTCAAATAGGATTTTTGCGATGGTTACTATGAATTAAAATATCGAACAAAGAATTTGTCTCATTTTGTATTCCAAATGGAATTTCGTGTGCTGAATCAAAAACTTGTGCATATGGGTCGCACAGGGCATTCAATAAGGGCAAAATGTATATGCATTATTACCGGAAATGGCAATTTGAAAGTTTTCAATCTTCTCTGTGAGATATTTTCAGATTTGGATGCAGTTATAAAGACAAAATCATGAGGAATTCAAACGTGACTTGCAGAAAACATTACTCGTCGAAATAGAGATCATGAATAGATTTTGACAATAGAGGATACTATAGAGATGATGCACTAATCTTGCAAGAAATTTTGTGATCATATTTGTTGAGGGCATCCTGTTCGTTCAAAACTTTGAAGTGTTTCACTAAATCTAATTAAAGAATTGGGAATGAAGAATAAGAAAATTAGGTTTTGAATCTATAGTGAACATTCAGTAGTGGCCAAGATGCGGTGGAAAATTTTTCTTGCTCTAGTTAGCCATCAACATCATCAGATGAAGTTTACATCAATAAAATGGAAGAAATGGTAATTGAAAATCGTCATTTAAGTTGAAGGATGATAGGTAATGAACTTTCTAGGTCTCTTTAACTGATTCCTGCTAGTTTAAATAATTGTTTGAAACTCGTTGCTGCTCGGCTAGTTCAAAAATTTAATCACGGTCACTGAAGAGATCCTAGAACGAGTCTATTTCGACCCCACATTCATAAAACGCATTGTTACTGGTGATGAGACATAGGTTTATGAGTTTGGCATGCCAACCAAAGAACAAGCTTCGGAATGGCGCCTACCAACTGAACCGAAACCGAAAAAAACCATGTCGAGTCCGATCAGAGTCAAAATAATGCTTATTGTTTTCTATGAATATCGCGGTATTGTAACTTCGAAACTCTTGCCAGAAGGTCAGACGATGAACAAGGTATATAACCTGAGCGTTATGGCGTTTAAGACAACAAATTCGTCGAAAAAGACCAGATTTGTTAGAAGAAAACTCATGCATTTTTTGCATCATTATAATGCACCATCTCAGAAGACCATCAATGCAAATGAAATTCGGATCAAGAACTCAACAAATACCATCGATAAAAACCGTATTCATCTAATGGCTCCGGCCGGTAAAAAATTCATGGCCATTTATCCATTTTGCGGAATATTTTAATTCTCGCGGAATCGAAAGCAATTCCCGTTAATCTTGAAATATGCAATTTGATGAGAAACAATCTCTTAGAACACCATTGCAGGAAAAATCTGGAGACAATAAAATTGTAGGTACATAACGGAAAGCATTTTCTCAGGAGCGTATGATGGAACCAATTTGAGACTGATACCGAACGTTTATATCAACATTTCTCGTGGTGATTAATGCTTCAGAAATGCAATAAGAAGATACGCCCATTTATATCACAGTCTGCTGCAAGTACAGTGTGTACCAACGAAAATTTTTCAAATTTGGAAATGTATTGCAATTCTTTACTAAAACCAAAGTCTTCAGAAATTTAGTGTCATACATAAACTCTAAACTCAACTAAAGTTTGTATTCCAACGAAAATTCGCCTCTCTTAAGAAAGACTGATTGTACCGGAAAAAGCTGAGACATAAATTTTTGATTGGAGGGGAACCATTTTCTGAGTTTGTACGGAGCATATAAAATCAACTACCTACCCCCAGCAGCAACTAGATCAAAATTCATTATAGGGAAAGTTGGTCGAGTGAGATATCTTTGGAAAAGTATTTCAGTTCTGTACTGAAAATAGTATCTTTAGAATTTTCGTGTCATACAGAAAGTGTAAACTCAACGAAAGTTTGTATTTAATTTGCCTTCCCTTCTGTTGAGAGAGACTGATTGAGCGGAAAAAGCAAGAGTTTGTTTTTCAACGAAAATTTGACAGTGATTAAAATCAAATTTAGTTCTCTAAATTACCTCATCTGACATTCATTCAATGATACAATTCTAATTTTATGCAATTATTCACAAGTTATGATTTTTGTCCTCAGCACTTTCTAGTTTCTAATTCTCAAGGAAATCGAACAAATTGAGATATTGATGAACGCCAATGTTCTGTAGGAACGCATAATTCTTTTTATCTCAACTATCTGATAATGAAAAATCTGTTTGACATTTGTCTTTCAATTTCTCAATACTTTATCATTCACTATTTTCCTTTGCTACACAAACGTTGAAAATTCTTTACTCATCTGATGAGCGGATCGAAATTGTTCCAATTTATAATAGAAATAATAGCTGTGACACAAAAACGGTAGGGTTTTTCAATATGAACCATAGAGAAAAACTGGCAGAACACCAGTATGTTTTATATTTGATGAAGAAATTGTTACTTACGGGTTCGTTGGCTAACAAAAACATGAAGTTCAACATCGCCCTTACGGAACGAAGCAACTAAAGTGACAGTTTCTAAGCCACCTACAAATGGAACTCACTAATTCCATAAGAAAATCATCACGTGTGTCTGGTGAATCTGCTTCAATAATCTAGATTTCGAAACATCACCAATTCCACCCATATAAAGTGAAACTAATTTATGAAATAATCGAAGACGATCCTGATCGTCATTTACAATCTTGTGAAATTTTAAGTGAAAATATTAACAAAAATTTACATATCCCCTATAATACCTGTTTTTCTGATTAGTACCTCTTCTCTAAATAGCGAAGTGAATAGGCAAAATTGTCGATATTGGGATATAATTCCTATTGGTTCACACAAGCATACACACAAATGACTCTGAAATTGAATGTTTGGGCTGTAATTCATGAAAACTATATTGTGAATCTTGTTTCATCAAAGATTATCTGAATATAGATACTTATATGCAGTTGTTGGAAGAATTAATAAATTTCAGGCTCACAGAAAATCTAGAAAATGATGAGGTTCTTTCAGAGGATGATATAGGTACGTTTCGAGTAAAATAGTGCTCCTGCACATTCGGATGCACGTGTGCGACAATATTTGGATGCAATTTACCAGATCGGTCGATAGGCAAATGAGAAACAGTTTAGAGGCCAGCTAGGTTACCTGATTTAAGTTCTTCCTTCATTTCTTCTTATGGAGTCATGTTTAATCCAAATTTTATGCTACACAACCTGAAAACTTGGAAGAGCTGCGAGGAAGATTCGTCACCGAATCACCCCGAATGTAGACTTTTGACACCATAAGTTCTTCAAAATGTTAGAAGAAAATCGTTTGTGTTATTGTATGGAGAGAATGTTATTTTCAGTATTTAATTTTATTTTTGTCATTACCAAATCTGCGTTGAAATACAAACTTTCATTGTGTTTGCACTTTCTGTATGATATTGAATGTTCATAGGCAGACTATTTCTTAATACAGAATTGAAAAACCATTCCAAAGATATGCCACCCGACTCTGTATTATATTTGTTGAGTTAATTTCACATGCTCCGAATCAACTCAAAAATTCGTCCCCCTCCAATCAAAAATTGACGTGTCCCAGCTTTTTCCACTACAATCAGTCTGTTTTTGACATAGAGGGGGTAACGAATTCTCATTTAAATCTTCAGTTTTGTTTGGACTCTCTGTGTGATTACCAATATTCATATATACTATTTCTGAATAGAAAATTACAAGATCTTTTCAAGAGTATGTCACTCGACCCACTTTCCCTATAATTAATTCCGACATAGGTGCTGCTAAGGGTAGGTGCTTCATTTTACATGCTCCGAATCAATTCTGAAGTTGGCCTCCCTCCAAAAGTTGAGGTGTTTTTCTTTTTCGCCAAAACCAATCTTGAGATTTTTTGAGTTGCAAATTTTCGTTGGATCATGAGTGTCAGAAGTATGATTAAATTTAGCTAGGAAAAATATCTTTGAAATACACCAAAATTTGAAAAATTTGAAATTTCGCTTACATCACGCAAAAAAATTGTTTTATCCTAATAGACTTGTGCACAATATGTAATGTACGTTATTGACATAAAAAATTAAAACTTTTTAACAGGCGACAAATTACTCCTGGGATACTTAGAACAATTTATGAAGATGCTACATCTAACCGAAATATTCCAAAAAAAATTATGCAGTTTTATTGCAGAATAATTGTTAACCCAACTTTTTTGGTGCTTCCGAAATATTCATAAAAACTTAAAAATCTCTCCTCCACAACTTTGCAATCTAGGGTATAGGTTTCTTCAATAGGCCTTTTTCAGTCTTTTTACTAAATCCACTTTGAATACGATACCACAAACTTTAACTGGACTATTATTCGTTTGAATTTACTCATCACCATTGTGCTCAAGATGATGTTTCGGTGAGATTGATCACCCCATGTGCAGAAAAGGCACAGGAACAATAATGTTTTCCATGAATTTATCATAATTTCGTCCAATCAAGAATTACTTTTGGGCTCAATTATTATATATTATATATTATATAAAAAATGCAAGGAGGGATGGCTATCTAAAAATGCAGAGGAAATTGTTGAAGAGTTTATTGAACAGTCACGATGCTTTTGAGCGGCATTCTGTCTTAGTACAGTTTATAATGTGTTTATTCCTCATCAAACTTTAAACATTCGGTTCAAACATACAAAAATTATTAACGAATTTGGATATTCAGAAGTTCGGTTCCGCAAATAATTCAGAAACTTTTAATAATACTGGTCAACAAAATTTTGTAACAAGAATGGTGCTGGCTAATTTAAATTACCTACCTACCCTCATTTTATAACCATATTTATTTTGATTCCATCAGATCTAGTTTTCGTGTTACAGATACTACCCACAAAATTAAAAATTAACAGTTTTTGTTTTACTTTCGCATTTAGAGAATTCTTTTATTTGAAGAGCTCAGTCGTTTGTTCTGTTTTTAGAGTGAAGTGATTCTTAAATAATGTCAAAAAAGTGTGCAAATGATCCTGACAAGTTCTGTTACATTTGTGGCGACATTAGTAACTAAGTTATATGAACAGTATTATGGTTTTTCCATCAGACAACACGACAAAGCGTGGGTTTCACATATCTGTTGTGTTACATATGTGGGTCTTCTCGCTGGAAGATCTCGATCTATGCCTTCTGTAATCCCTATGGTTTGGACGGAACCAGCGAACCACTTATCTGATTGTTATTTTTGTCTAACTGATACAAAAGGTATTACAATTAAAACAAAAAGTAAAATCAAGTATACTGACCTGACATCACAAAACAGACCGATCTCTCATAGTGAAGATCTACCGGTACCAGAACCATTTCGAACTAGCGATCTGTCACTTACGCTAGAAGTCGAAAAAGAGACATTGGATCCTGACTTTCTAGAAGCTTCCTCATCCACATCTAATGAGCCACATCATCTATCATAAGGAGATCTCAATGCCTTGGTACGTAACTTAAATTTGTCCAAACAACAGGCAGAACTTTTGGGCTCTCGATTAAAGGGATGGAATTTATTACAACTAGATGAGAGCTAAAAGGTTTTTTTTCACAAGACGATCAGCTTTGTGATAATATATATGGTGTAATGACTGTCTTGGGTATAGAATATAAGGCAGGAGAGTGGCGTTTATTTATTGATGGCTCAAAAGTAAATCTAAAGGCTGTTCTTTCACATAACGGCAATAAATCCCATTAGGTGAGGCTTCTGACATGAAAGATTAAATTTATCTTGAAAAAAATCAATTTAACGAACACAACTGGAAGATTTGTGGAGATTTGAAGGTGATTGCCCTAATTTTAGGATAACAACTCGGGTATACAAAATACTGTTGTTTTATTTGTGAGTGGGATAGCAGAAATCGAAAAAACCTTTATGTCAAGCAAGACTGGACCAAAAGACAATCTCTTACTCCAGGACAAAAAATATCAAAAACCCTCCATTGGTGCAGCCTGAGAATGTATTTTCACCACCTTCACACATAAATCTTGTGCTTATGAAGAACTTCGTAAAAGCTATGGACAGGAGTGGTGACGACTTTTTATATTTAAAAGAAAAATTTCCTAAGATGAGTGAAGCAAAAATTAAAGAGGACATATTAGTTGGTCTCTAAATCAGGCAATTGATGAAAGATGATATATTTATAGAAAAAAATAGTTATTTAGAGAAATTAATCTTGGAAACTTTCACGCAAGTAACTTCCAATTTTCTAGAAAATCACCGATCAAGTAACAAGTAAATGTATTATCGCGGAGATTCGATCTACTTATAAGGATTTGGGCTGTAATATGTTATTGAAAATACATTTTCTCCATTCTCATTTAGAATTCTTTCCTGAAAATTTGGTGAAAGATTCCATCAAGACATTTCTACCATAGAAAAACGATATCAGGGTAAATGGAGCCCACGTATGTTAGCGGATCACTGTTGGACATTAGAACGAGACGTTCTCGAAGTAAAATACAGACGAAAATCATAAAAGTAAATTCATATTAATGTAGCAATAAATCAAAATCACTTCTTTTTGTAAATAAAATTCAAAATTTCTGAAATAAAATAAAATGGTATTACAAAAAGACTATTTGTATTTGAAGCATTATAATTTCATTTCAAGTATTTATTCTTGTCCTGAACATAACTAGACAAAAGTTTCCATGTTACATGCAAGAATCGTTTTTTTGTTGATTAGTGTAATCGAGGAAACAAAAAATGGATTCTTTCAGAGGATGAAATTTCCAATAGAAAATATTTGATGACTTCATAAGTCTTAGGGGCAGGCCGTACCTTTACCACCTTCAAAGTGGGCACACATTTTAGTGTAAACTTATAATCATCAATGCAGAAAAAATTGTCTGTGTTATAGGTGAAACCTATAAGATCTACTACTTAAGGTCTGAAATTACCTTCTATAGACAATTGGAGTGAAACCAAACACTAACTACAATCATTTGCTGCGTTGAATCAAGGATTATGTACGATGCACCGGATAATGAATATTGCTGACGAAGTGGCGAATACAGTGTAAACTACGAGCTTTGGGTTCTAGTAGTCTGCTCTCAAATTCCAAGAAGTAGATGAAGGGTAAATAAGTTAGTCGTTTTTAGGCCATCTTTTAAGTGAGAAAATTTTTTGGGTAAGATTATCTGTGGCCCGCAAACGAATAATACCGATATGGAGTTGACCGAAAAGAGCCGATCAACGAGGCCTAAATGCTAAGGCTCAAGCTCTACCCTTCAAAGCGAATAAAAACTTATATACCACAGGTATTTCTTTCAAGAAAATTAACGTCAATACCTTATTCATTTCTACGTAGATTTAATTTTGTTACTCCTACTTAATGAAAATAAATAATCGCATCTGCAAATGCGATGGTTTTACAATTCTGTACAAATTCAGAGTTAAAATCAGTCTATGCAACCATTATACAAATGTTACATCAGTTCCTAAGGATATATACTGTCTTAGATAGAACAAAAATAGATTATATTCAGGTGATGGAAAGAACTATAAGATGAATACATGGTTTCGATAATGATACCACATTCACGACTTATGACAATCCTTGGATGCAGTTAAATCTCCTTCACTACGAATAGGCGTGCAGAGAATCCGATCTACTGATATTCAATGTACTCATGATTGTTTGTGGAATATGATATTAGTTTGAGCCTGAATCGATACATTAACCCGAAATCGAGAACTGCGAAGCGAGAGTATTGAGATAAAACAATCCTCGCGTACAGGAACGGAAACGTTCGCTGGTTATTGTTCTTTGACTTCATACATTCAGATGGTTGGATGAATTTTATGAGGTGTTAAGGGAACAAAGCAGAAATTATGGATTTCCATATAAAAGAGTATTTCAAATATTTGTCATGAAAACGGAACATTCCTACTGGTTTGAAACATTTGATTTTTAGAAGTGAAAAAGAACTCGCGCTAACTAACTGACGTCATTTCTAAGTTTACGGAAGTGCACGAATGCCAATGAGACAACTAATATAATCTGATCATTACAAATTATAATGAATACATTTACAGGAACATCGAACACATGGAATTTTAACGCTAAATGTTACGTTTCATTTTCAAGATTGCATGCAAATAACGCAAATATTACCTCATATTCAATTTCACCATAGTTTCTTTGCTTCTTTGCCCTATCAGTAAAAAATTGGCTCACTCTCGAAACGCGAGTAAAAGCTGAGAATATGAGTGGGTTAGATTATAACTATTACATCAATAGTATGAAAATAAAATGTTTATGAAAGATTATTATTATTCTCTGGGAAGCAGGTTTTTCGGTTACTATGAGGAAAAGCTAAATTAAAGAAAAGAATGAGAAATAGTAGACACTTATGGTATACTTGATTAATTGATTCCCGAAATTCCTTTGCTTGTTGATTTCAAGTGCAGCCAGTTTTAATCTATCATTTTCGTTTTGTGAAATATGAAAGTTATCGTTGAAAGTATGATGCTCTTCTAGTAAATGATTTGCCTAATGTGAATCTGATTTTTGTCGGTCGAAAATGTTCTGATAACCTGAAATTGAAGCTTCAAAAACACCTGATTTGTATCCTTTTTCAATTTTTGATTCAACTGGTTATATCGGTATATTGAGATTGTTTGATGAGAGTAAACGCTGGGTTTGACAATATATGTTAAAATATTGTAATTTAACAGGTATCTCTAAATACTAGGAGAAACCTTCTGAATTGCATTACATTGCAATTTTTACTGTAAAATTATGTTATGAATAATAGTAAAATAATTAACATTATGAGGAAAATCCAGATACAGTTGCTGATTTTTAGGAAGCCACGCGTTTCTCGTAAACTCGAAAATATTTCAGAACAAAGCGTTATAACTGTCTACACTTTTTCGTTTTCTGCAGAAAACGTCAGCTTGTATCTCAATGCTATCACCAATTATGAATTATACTTCCTACAAAAACAACTGTTTTAGAAAATACATCGAATACATAATTGAAAATAATGTATGATAAAGCTATGCACTTCATTTTATAGTAAACTAGCGTCCGTCCACAATTTCATCTGCCTAAATCATGCATAATTTATTTCCGCATGTATAAAGCACTAATTCATATCCGCAGCTCGCGAAGTAGTAGGGCCATAAAGAACCATATTCCGTTCGTGTTAGTTGAGCCGACTCTCTCGCATTAGCAAGGACACAAACTACACAACTACAAATTTCATCATTTAGGATGTACGATTACGTATGATCCATAACAGAAAACATTTTTTGTAGCGACCCCCTCTCTTTTTATTTTCAAGGCAATGTGCTATATGAAAAATTTGAAACTCCGATTGAACCATCCAAGCGGCGACCTGTCCATACAATTTATACTCAGATACTCGCTGCTCAATGCCATCATTCTCATAAATGGATTTGTTCCTGATAATTTGATGATCTTACATAAACTTATACTTTTAAACGTAATATTGTGGGTTCACCAATAATCCATTTCATATAATCATCCTCAAAAATAATGTGATAGTTCTCAACATTGTTCACATTCTGGTTTAGATAAGGTGCTGGAATATGCTAATTAAAACTAAATTCCTAGTATTATTCAAGGATACACATACTCATACCTCAACATTCTCCGTTTGTCTCTATTAGGTTTGGTTCGGTTCTCGTCGTACAGCCTCCAGCATCACCGCATAGCATGCCGCTCGTTTCTCTTCTATTATACTTGGTTTCGACATTACTGATCACTCCTTTGTAAACGAAACGGCATGCAATGTATCCCACAGCAATAAACAATCATTGTAATACAATTATCTGATTGGTAGTTCCTGAGATTAATGCAATAAAACAGTACTCTTCATTATATTAGCAAGAGATTTATGAGATCCGTCAGTGATAGGAAATTATGTCTAAAATATAAATGAAAGTTGAATAGTAAAACCACTTCTTAATGTGAAATTATACAATCTATACCATTCCTCGCTGAAGGACCTCTTATAAAAACGTCTTTCCATATTGAATAGTTGGTTCCTGACATGGGCAAATTTGGCGAAACAAAAAAATTGTTTTATAGTTTATGAATCAGTGAATTCAAATTCTTGTATTTATAATTTTTTGGCCTATTCAGATACCTTCGAATATTTGTCATATAGAGCCGGCATTTACCTCAAACGTTGAAAATTCAACACACGAGAACTATGTATGAAAACACATTAATTGGATCTAGAATTTCACTTTACTCACACACCTGCCGAAAATAATGGATATTCGTTATTTATTGGTTTGTTATTTACCTAAATATATTAGGATGTAAGCTATAAATGAAAGTGTAATAATATGTATGAATGAGCAACTTTTAAAAAACCAGATACCTCCTCTTCCAAAAGGAAAAAATAATTAAAAATTTAAATTTTATCAATTTTGCTTTAAATGATTTTGTGCCAAGTCAATTGAAAGCATCAACAATTGCTACGGATTTCGAAATTCATGTTGACCGTATAACACCTCATTGCAACGTTTTCCAATCATGCTCAGTCGGATTCAGGTGATTGAGTAGGCCGAGATGAAATGTTGATATCATGCAGATCTAAGAAATCCGTCATAGCATTTTAGATTAGAATCAAAATTGAAGTTAGAGAGCTGTTAACTCAAACTAGCTCTATTCTGCAATTTACAGAGATTCCACCCCAAGCTATCATATTACCTTTTCTGTAGATGTATACTTCTAATTGAGCTGCGCGATTTCTTCTTGGCTAAACCTGATACTTAATTCAGAAAGCGATCCTGTATAACTGTTGTAGCATTATGTCTACCTCCATATCGTTTGTTTACACTCCTCGCTACAGTGTATTGGGTCATTTTCCAAACAATGAGATTACCCTTCGTTCGTGCAACTTCGTTCTTTTGCCCTAACCTCTAGAATCCCAAAAGCTCTGTTCAATTCATCACTACTTATGTAATGCCTCTCCATAGTTCCAGTCAAGGTACTACACAAATTTGATGAAGAATGAATTTCCATCTTCAGATTATGAAAAATTAAAAAAAAAAGAATTTTCTAACCGACGTTAAACAATTGTGTGAAGAAACGCAAATACACGAACTAATACATGGTTGTGTAATCTGCAAATTCATAAAATAAAACTGGTCTCCATTTCATATTGACTTTGGAAATTTGAGAAAATCTTCTTATTTTCCCCACATTTTGTTCTCTGTGCGTATATTCAGTTTCAGTTGTAACTAAATTGTAAGTGAGAATAGTAAATATTAAGAGAAAATGATCAAATGCTAGAAAAGATTAATGCGATTTTTTTCAGCCAAAAACATATTCTGCTTGTACTTAAGTTCTGGACAGACGGTTCCAATTTGATTTTAATGCATGAAAGGTAAATAGTGTTCGTTTTGAATGTCAGATTTTTTCATAAAACGAACATGATCGTTAGCCTCAAGCATTTCCCAGAAGACATTTATTATTCATAACTGACCTTATCATACTTGCCAAAAATTTGATATGCTACACCTAATAATCGATAATCTTCTACCTGAATAAATTTAAGATAGATGGTGTCAAAAGGGAAGCTCGGTTAAAATTAACTTTATTCTCTTGAGGAAAAATTATATTCTTCTCGGAAAATAGGTTTTCTTAACTTATAGCCGTGGAGTTTGTTGAATAAAACGTGAAAATTAATGAAGGAATATAACTTTAATGCTTTGTTCGAAATTAAATGTTCTAGAAATCTATTGAGTCATTAAATATAAGTCAAAATTCTTCAATATTTCGGATTTCTGTTAGGAGACCTAATTTTTCTTCTAGAATTATATTAACATTTTGGAGTTCAAAAGAAGTAATTATACAGTGTGCAAAAAAACTATGGACTCAAACTGCCAGATGGGTAGTTTTTTAGCTTTCTGCATAAGCTTGAATATTTGAAATGGATAAATATAGTTTTTTTTCGAAAAACATTCCGCAAAATTACTTTTCTCATACATTTTTCAAAGTAGGTCTCGAATGAATTTTAAATTAGAATAAGGCTCAACCCCGCCCTATTCTATTTCGAGTGATTTCAGCGGCCTTTCTCAAGTTACTAAATCAAATATGCTTCAGAAGATGTTTCTCAAACAAAATCACTCGACGAGTTGAATTTTTCTTTCTATCAGTACACGATTAGATATAAAGGTTGGCTCGTTTAAGATGAAACACACTGTATGAAATTTGATGATAATGAGAAATATTAATATCCATTACATTATTTCCAAATTCTATTCAAAAACCACGTCTGGTCCAACGAATGTAAACGTAAAACCCAGACAAAATCGAAAACAACATTGAAAATAGTAGCCAATGTTAACGATCGACTAAATTATTAGTCGTTAGTAGTTATTATTAAATTAAATAGAAAGTATATTTAAATAAATATATATATATATATATATATATATATATATATATATATATATATATATATATATATATATATATAGGGATATCCACCGGGAACGTCCGTTAAAAACTTTTTAAGTTCCAATTACAATATCAAGCTGAAATTTTATACGCGGCCATAACTAGCGATTTCCAATTAAAGTGAAATATTTTCGAAGTGGTACCATTTCCGGTTATACCGGAAGTGGGTCACCACTTTGTTATTTCATATGGCAATCTACCTTTTTTATTTTACATCTAGAACCGACATTTGAGCTAGGCGTAAAATACCCAAGTTGTTGGCACTTATCTGTCAAAACTTTTGACAGATTTAATTATACTTGTTATAAACTCGATTTTTGAAGTATTTTTAAAAAAATTTTAGCTGGTAGATCTTTTGCACTAGACACAATTTTTGCTTGGGTGGATAGAAGGATCCAAAATTCTTTAAGCAATCTACACATGTCGAATGTTTATTGCGTTGTTTTGTATGATTTTTTCAATTTGGCTGTTCTCAAACAGCAATAACTCAATTTGTTCAAAATAGAACGTGCCAATTTTTATATCGCCATCTGATGAAGCGTCACATTTCAGATGGAAATGTATAAGCATGTACTATATCCTATACTATATCTCTTATAGAGTCTCTTATAATAATTTGGGAATATATTGAATTTTGATGATTTTTCAAGAACTAAAAGAGAATGCTTTGAAATATTTGAATCAAGTAGCTGAAATAAAATTTCGAAAGATCAGAAGCAATTTTCTGCAATTTGGAGGAACAAAATACATAGAAACTAGAAGAAAACCAATTCTCGAGGACGACGACAATCAGATTAATACGCTATCGTATTTTCGTGCCAATCCACATGCGTCAATTAAATCGGCATCAATGGATATTGGATTGAGTTATACTTCCATTCAAAGGATCCTTAAGAATCATAACATGCACCCATATGCTTTCATCAGACTACTAAAATTGAAACCAACTGACCTTCCCAAGCGGCTAAATTTCTGTGAAAATTTATTAATTCGGCTTCAAGAATATGAGACAATCCTCATTTCATTAAGGTTATTGATTTCCAAAATAAATTCAGCGTAAACGTTTTTGCAATTTTAATGAATGATTTGTTGGCTTGTCACATTTATGAGGAATATTATCCTTAGGGATTATTTCGCTCGTTTTCTACCGTTGATGTGATTCACGGAACGACGAAAGATGTCCCCCAAATGTTTGGAATTTTAACGTTTCCACATCTGTTTGTTACTGTTCGTATCTTTCTCGAAATCCGGTAACGGGTTCGCCTTGTCGCTCCATAGAGGACGACTCTCGTACGTATGTACGAGGTGCTTCCTTTCTGGAATTGATAGGGTACCCCGATGTAGCTTGGTAGGATGCTGAGAAGCGATATGCGACACTGATGAGCTCCTAATAAGGGCGAAACTGCAGTCTGCCGCTTAGTTTCTCGGAATCCTGCTTGGTTGCACTATTGTGGCGCATAAGGGTTGCGTGCATGGCAGGCAGGTTTAGAAACTAGCTCTTGTCAGGAGGGATTATTCATTGATCTACGGATTTTTGAATATTTCGTCTTGTCTCAGATTTACATATATATATATATATATATATATATATATATATATATATATATATATATATATATATATATATATATATATATATATATATATATATATATATATATATATATATATATATATATATATATATATATATATATATATATATATATATATATATATATATATATATATATATATATATATATATATATATATATATATATATATATATATATATTCTGCAAAAATTATATGGTGTGATGAAGCCAAGTTCAATGAAAGTGGAATAACCAACAGGAGAAATCGACATTTTTGGGCCACAGAAAAATCACAATTCATTAAGGTTATTGATTTCTGAAATGAATTCAGCGTGAAAGTTTTTGCAATTTTAGTGAATGATTTGTTGGCTTATCACATTTATGAGGAAAATCTTAATGGACAAAGATACCTGGAAATTTTGAGAGAAACATTAGCAAATTCTTTAGATGGATTACCCCTTTAACATTCTAAGGGATTGCTATTACCGAATGGATGGTGCACCAGCACATAAAATACGAGCTGTAGATCGGCACCTAACAGAAATGTTCGAGGATAGATGGTGGGGTTATCAAGGACCAAATGTATGGCCTCTGCGTTCTCTGGCCTTGACGCCCCTTGATTTTTATTTATGAGGCAAAATCAAGAGTGAAGTGTATTTTATTCCTGTAAGAAGTAAAGAAGAAATACTAGAGTGCATTCATAATGATTTTCATAATATTTATCCTGAGGAAACTAGGAGGGCAACTCATCATGTTCGTATACGAGCTGTCAAGTGTATCGAGCGAAATGGGACCGATATTGAACATTTAATCAGATCGTAAATTAGTTTTCTCCTATGATGTTTGCTATCTTTTAATCTTATTAATGTAATTAGCTACGATGATTGGTTTTCGCTTAGTCCCTACAATTTTTATTCATCCGAATTGTAGAAAATTGCTTCTAATGCTTCGAACTTTTATTTTACTCATAGACGGTAAATTTGGAAATTGGTTATTGAATTGCCTTCAATCTCTACCCACTACTTCTTGACATTCTAAAATGAATTGAAAAAAGATTAAATATATTTTCGTTTGAATAACCAGTGGTTTTATTCCAAATGTGTTGTATTTGTTGGATATTTTCAATCTGAAATAACGACAATTTTTGTTGAAATATCAAATTCGAATGAACAAAGTGGCAAGTACATTGATTTCAGGCACCTGTCAGGTGAGCGTAGCTAGTTCAGCTACTTGATGCAAATATTTCAAAGCATTCTCTGTTAGTTCTTGCAAAATCATCAAAATTCAATATATTCCCAAATTATTTCGGAACTATAAGAGATGGGTATAGTACATGCTTATACATTTCCATCTGAAATTTGACGCTTCATATGATGGCGATATAAAAATTGGCACGTGCAATTTGAAAATATTGAGTTATTGCTGTTTGAAAAAGACCAAATTGAAAAAAACATACAAAACAACGCAATAGACATTCGACATGTGTAGATTGATTAAAAAATTTCTTGATCATTCTTCTATCCACCCAAGCAAAAATTGTAACTGTAGTGCAAAAGATCTACGACCTACAATTCTTTTTATTGTTCTTCAAAAATCGAGTTTATAACAAAAATAATTAAATCTATCAAAAGTTTTGACAGATAAGTGCCAACAACTTGGGTATTTCATGCCTTGCACAAATGTTGGTTCTAGATGTATAATAAAAAAGGAAGATTGTCATTTGAAATAACAAAGTGGTGACCCGCTCCCGGTATAACCGGAAATGGTATCACTGCGGAAATATTTCACTCCAATTGGAAATCGCAAGTTATGGCCGCGTATACATTTTCAGCTTGATATTGTAATTGGAACTTGAAAATTTTTAACGGACGTTCCCAGTGGATATCTCTGTATATATATATATATATATATATATATATATATATATATATATATATATATATATATATATATATATATATATATATGCATTTATTTATATATAATATATAAAGAAAATAGGGTTTAACCCCGACGAGTTGCCCATGTGTCTGTAACTATATATATAATTCTATAAATAACAGGTCTGATATAAGTAATTTGAGTCACATCTATTGTATTATTTTGGCAAGAAATTAAACCTGTGCTCCAAATGTGCTAGGTAATTTTGGGTCACCTGTTTCAGTAAATGTGTTGTTTTTGCGAATTTTGTGTGGAGATGTGGAGTCTCCGATATAAACGTTTAGATTTTAAATTCTCAGGTTATCAAATTATATATGATTGAAAACAAAAAAAAAGAAAATTTCATGACTATAAGCATGATAAAATTTTCATAATTCAATTACATATCTAACCTAAATCTAATCTAATCTAACCATCCAAAAGGGAAAAATTATCGGAGGGAGAATTTTTTGCAGGTGGCAAAACCTCTTTGTGTCCAGGATTGATTAATCTATCATATATATCAGCAAACTGTTATATCATAAGGTTTTCGCAGATATATGGTTCATGCGGTGATACCACAAATTTAGTTTCTCGAGGTTCTAACTGCACTTACCTGCCCAAGCATGCAAATGTCATTCTTGGTCGACCTAAATTTATTTCTTGTGGACATTCAACCTCACGGTTTCAATTACAGAGAAGCTTTGAATGACACCCATTAGATTTGTGCCAACAACTCAAAATAATCTGATCTCAAGTTTTTCCACGGTTTTGAAAATCTCATTCGAGTGGTTTATGGCATTACGATAATTTATTACCAACCAATTTTAGAACAATGTTCATCAAGATCTTGCGTGAGTTTTTACAAATGAATATTTGTGAGATGGTACCGTACCCAGCACAACTTGGTGTAGGAAATAGATGATTGAGAACGTGGTGTATTTATTTTTTCTAGATTTCAAGCATTTGCTTATGTGTTTTAAAATTCAACAGAATAATGAATTTGGCATGAAACATATTTTCCATCATATGAATACATAATCCTACCTGAATCGTCCATGGAATTTTTCCTGGAATAAATGGAATATTTATCTGCATTTTCATTTTTCAGGATTATACTCAACTTATGAAAAATATCAATGCTCATACTCTATGCATGTGGTAATTTCACATTTGTTTGTGTTTTAAATCGCCTTGGCTTATTAAAGTAAGCGAGATCTCAGATAAAAGCCAGTACAGTTTTTCTCCTTTTATATTCTATTATCTGAAATCAAGTTTTGAAGTAAGAATTAAATGGCGTTGCTAAGGAATAGAACATCATCAGTTGGTGAAATATTTTCGACAAATGATGTGAATCAATCTATTTCATTCATAGATTGATTAACATCCCGTTATCACCAGAAAATTTCAACAAAGAAATAAATTTGATTAAACAAATAGACAAAAATAATGGTTACAATCCCAAACTAATAAATAATATTTTAAATAAAAACAAAGTAGAATCGCATTGAATGAAGTTTACCCTGTCGATAAATTGAAACCAAAATTCAACACCTTAACCTACGTTGGCATTACAAGTGAGAAACTGAGATCATTCTTTAGTAGCAATAATTTCAACATAGCTTTCCAAACTAATAATAATTTAGGCAAATATATAAAAATAATAAAACCAAATCAGGTAAAAACAATAGATCAGGTGTTTATAGATTGAATTGCAATGACTGTGATAATTTCTACATTGCTAGAACACATAGAAATTTTAATATTAGAATATCGGAACATAAACGCAGTTTTCAAATAAAAAATCAAATTCAAATTACTCGAATCATCTCTTAGAAAATAATCACTCTTTCGACCCACAGTTTGAAATTTTGCATACAGGTAAGGCAGATCTTTGGGAAACTTTAGAAATCAACATATACAAACACTCAGGTAGACTCATCAATGAACAAGTCGATTTAAGCCCTTCACCTCTATTGAATCTCTTCGGGGAGCAATCTATTCCTTAATTTTATTGGATATACCTGTCATAAATAACCACTTAATAAGAATCAACCCAATAAACTTTCAATTACAACAAATAAATAACAAAAATCATATTTGCAAACCAGATTATACCAATTTTTATATCGGTGCAGAAGCAACATTTTTGCTGATATTACCAAGTTTTTCTCTAGATATGAATAAATTTACGATATAATATTTCAATGAATGATATACATGGGATCGTAGAGATGAATCAAGAAATACTTTTAAAGCTATTGAAAGAAGATTTCTCAAAACCCTACCTGTTTATTTGTTCATGTTATTTTGCATAAAAAGTAAGAGAGTCATGTTGATTGTTTATTCCCATATCGTTCAAGGTTTCAAGGTAAAAAATATCATTGCTTTAAGCTGTATTAGCTATTCTCAATAACCATGACTGACATGAAAATAATCAAGTACTAATTGATTATACAAAATAAACCCACCCAAAGATTGAATTATTCATAAGAAGATTCTTTTGAATTTGTTTATTATTCATTGAGAATGTTACAACGTTATTACAAGAGCACATAATACCAGTTAAATATCTCGTGAAAGAGAATCCATCACTAAAAAGAATCAGTAATTATACAATATATCGAAAACTTTGAAATCGGGGCTGCAAAATAACGCATCATTAACTAATAATGGAAAAATGGGAAATTCTGTTTAGCCTCATTTAATCTAGGCGAATTGTGAAGGAATGCAAGATTGAAGATTACGTCTTTGATGTAGTGCATTACGAAATTTTTTACTGCTTCGCTTATTTATCAATAATAACAAAATACTTAATTTGCATTTCGCATTCATTTACAAGTTGATTCGAATTCAAATCCACGTTTTTTTTTAACTTGCACGCTATATTTTTCAGATATTCTGATTCTTCAGAGCGACTGTATGTTTACTGCATGGTACTTTTAAACCTGAAAATTTGGATATTACTAAACCAATTGAAAATAAAGACATTACATGAGAGAAGAATAGAAATTTCTCAGAATTAACGGAAACAGACTGAACATTTTCTATACGAAATCAACCTATTATGAAGCTGTATGATCTGCCACAAACGTACTCCGTCCAATTATTTTTCAAATTCCTGAAAAAATGTGGCACCTATATTCTGTCCATGACGTTCAGTGTGGTACGGGGTCACTTTAACAGCGTCTGTTCCGCTGTGTGCGGTAGGGTGTACATATGCCCCTTATACTTCCTTTGAATGACACTGCCATATTTTCATGAAAAATTGATATTTCTTATTGAAAGTAAGTTTTATATTTTATTCACATTTTATAACCTAACCTATAGGGGCATTTCTCCACTAATTGGAAAATCGCTGTCCGACATAAATTTTACATTATCGGTTCGATATAATTGACACATGTGAACTTATAACGACAACATGCTTCCTTTTCCTCATGGGCCACTGCTGGAAAAAATTACATTTTATTCTTATATTCAATTTATTTCATTTCAAACATCTCGAATCACAGTCCCCTGCCTTGTCCGAATCTCAGATTGAAAAGCCTTGCATCCAGTATGTCTATTCAGTATACAAATTCGCCAAAATAAAAATATATAATCGAAACTACATTACAGTGAGCATGCTTGTAAAGCACAATCATCATTCAATTATTTTTCAATATTGAAAAAATAGCTAACGAATGTTGTTCGCGAAATTTTTGAACAGTCCCCTGCCCGATTCAAGAATCGCGCCAAAATGATACTATGCACGGCTGAGCTCATTTAAAACACGTGACACTTGTTGTAACAGTCCACTAGTAAGTAGATTTTCAATGGTTTTGAGGGATTAAATTATAAGAATTTCATACATGAATTATTTAGAGATGACGTTATCATTTCAACTTATTACATTCAATGAGATTTTGAATGATTTTGTGCTACTGAACTTTTTATGTAAGACTAACAGTCCCCTGTAATTTTTTGACACAGAGTACTGTTCTATGTTACAGAGGACTGTTTCACTTTCCGACAAAGACCGTGAAAACCATTTTTCAGTCTTTGTAATTCAAAATACGGCCTTTCTTGTAGATAATGCGATCCAAAAGCAAAAGTAAGGCCAGAGAAGAAATTCTTGAACAAAACTGAAATGCAGAAAGGTTGAGATATCGACGGCTGAAAAATGATCCACAGAAAAAGGAAGAACAAAAAGAGAAAGAGGGTCAAAAATGCCAGATGAAGAAGGATAAGGGTAAAGGAAAATTAGTCAAAGATATGTCTCGCCGAGAACACAAAGCTGCTAAAAACAAATGGAAAGATCATTGTAGAAACTATCGGGCAACGAAAAATGCTTTGAAAGAAGTTACAAATACTTTCATCTGAGAAAATACTCCGGAATCAGTGTGATCAGTCCCAGTCCCTCCAGTAACTTTAAGATCCCCAGAAATTATTTACGCGATGCGAGGAGAAGAAATCTGAGGGAAAAGCACAAAAGAATTACAAAGAGAAAAACCATTAAATAAGCCAATATAAAAAGAAGATAGAAAAATACAGGAAAAGGCTAAAGCGGTTGGAAAAGCTGGAATGAAGACTGAAGTCGAAACCCCGAAAACAAAACTACAACGAATGTGTGATACACCAGAAAAGAAGAGTAGTTAAGAAAGCGCTTTTCGGTGAAGTGTTGAATGATCAACTGAAAGAAAACTATTCCAATTTAAAAACCTTCAAAGCTAAACAAATTTTTGGTAAAGTCGTAACCTTATAGACAAACACAAGCTGTGGAAATACGAAGGAAGTGCAATATCTTATACAAAGTTGCAGAAGTCGTCACGTCGATCAACTTTAGTACCCACCGTACTGACTCGTCGAGGTAGCGTAGCATCTAAATATTTCCAGACCGTACGAAAGTGATGACAACAGTAGAATTGGGGCAGGAGAACGTGAATGTGTAACCAGAAAGGAAGTTAAGAAACAGAAAACATACCTCTCAGATTCAATCACTAACTTATACGAAAAGTTCAAAGCCAAAAACTTCAAAATCAGTTATCAAACGTTTTGTCGCTTACGTCCATTCTGGGTGGTTACGCAATACGTAAACGATCGTGATACATGCCTCTCTAAAATTGACCACCTTGTACAGTCGAGAAATTTTGCCTTACAATCGTCACAATAAGTTGCTCGAAGAGACATGTTGCAATCACTATGACGAGCAGTGTTTGTCACGTAACTGTCAACTTTGTGTGAATAAAAACCCTAGTTACAATGAGTTAGATGGCAGCAAGCCTATAAGACTCATAAAATGGGCAGCCGAGAAGCAAATGTATAATGATCCTAATTCTAAAAGAGCACAGACTGTCACTAAATATCTAAAAAAACATTCACAGTGCGTCCACGTGAACTGATAGAAGATCTGCAAGGTAATTTAAATGAGTATTTTCTTCACGAAAGAAATATAATTCATCAATACGAAGCTGTCAAAGGCTTAAAAGAAAATCTCAATGATGAAGAAGTGATAATTCACATGGACTTTTCTGAAAATTACTGTACCAAATACAGTAAAGAAATACAAGCCTATCATTTTGAAGGATATAGATTTCAGTTGAGTCTCCATACTGTTGTTGTTTATACTGAAAGCTTTACAAAGACATATTGTACTATTTCCAAAAATCCTTCACATTCACCAGCTACTATATGGGTTCACTTGCAGCCAATACTCAAATCTTTACCTCCTCACATAACCTGCATCAATTTTGTCAGCGATCGGCTTGTAACACCGTACCGAAATAAAACGATGTTTTATATTCTGGCATCAAGGCTTCATCTAGAGGTCCCAAATGTGGAAAATTTTTCTTGGAACTTTTCAGAGAGTGGTCACGGCAAAGACGGTCCCGATGGGGTGGCAACTTGCGAGAGAACTGCAGTTCCTATCATTGCTACAGGAGGTGATATTGATAGCTTGGAATCTTTTGCAGATGCCATACAACGAAGGTATCCAGGAATCATTTTGTTAACTTCTGACGCCGAGGCTATTAATAGAATGACCAGCGATATTCAGAAACAAGTGAATAATTTGAAAAGTTTATGTGGTACCCTCAAGGTACATCAAGTCATGGGTAAAACAACAAGATGCCCTTTGGGATTACCTCAACATGCAGCCAAGCTTATTTCGAAAAGTTTGAGTTGCTCTGTGATGAGCAGTGCCAACATTTCAATTTGGGAGCAATGAAATAAGGAAAAACTCAATATCGAGGACATATGTACACAGATTCTGAAGGTGAAGACAAATCTAGACTAGAACTTGACTTACCCGACAATAATACTAATAATGACTCTAATGAAAAAGATGTCATTGTATAGAATACTCCTAGGGATAAGTCTGATACTGAATCTAAAAATATGGCCCGGCCAAGTTCAATACCAGAATATAGAGTCGGTGATTATGTTTTAGTCAAGTTTCCAGTTAGAAAAATGGAATATCGTTATGCTGCAATAATAAATAAAATAACTAATGAGGAAGGTGGAATAACTTTCATGATTTGTGATTATAAGGGTCATCAAATTTGATGAGAAAGATGTTTCCGATGTATTTTTCGCGCTAATAGTGGAAACGTTACCAAACTCCGATCTTATCCTAGAAGGAATGTGAAGATTCTATATTTTTAAGTTGTCTGTACCTGTTTTTGAAAAATAAGTTTAGTTCAATAATAATCTTCTTAAAAGCAACAAAAAGACTGATTTCGTTGTATAGACTGAAATGATAGTGATAATGAGAATTACAAAATATTTTTCGATACCTTAAAGTTATAAGTCCTGTTTCTATCACTTTCAAGTTTACTATGCGCAAGGGCGCTATATATTATATTTTCACCAAGAAAATTTTTTAAGTTGTATGGAATACTTCATGTTGAAGCCGCAAGAATAAAAATGAATACTTTATTTGATTATATTGAATTTTTTCTTTCAGATAAACAGTCCTCTGGGGATTTAACAGTGCCTTGTCGTAAATTTTCACAAAATCATCCATAATTCACAAAAGGTGGGGAAAATGTTTAGGGCCTCTTGAGATACGCATTCACTTCATGACTACTTTCTGTTCTATCTACATCAATTCCAAATTTTCAAAAAATTCATGCTGCGGACAGTGTTGTATGAACTTGTTTCCAATTAGCAGAGAAATACCCATAGATGTTGAAATACCTATAGATGTTGAAATACCTATAAATGTTCAACTCCAGTCGTCCTTGGAACAAACTTTGCAAGACAAAGCTTTGTAAATAGTAACTTTTTATCTTCCACTGGAAGCTGTATATTTGATTATTCACATTTCAAACTGTTTAGTGACTAATTTCTTCTTTTTTCTTGCTAATCTCTACAGCGACTTGTTGATTTTTCTTCATAAAGGAGTTACATTATTTATTAGGACTAATAGGTACTCGATTAATCAATATTGCTGGGTTGTTTGACAATGGTTAATCAACTGATTGTTGTATTTACTTATTTTCTTTCTGTTTGCTTGTGTTATGTTAAAATATGAACAATGAGGAAAGAATATGAAACCTAGGAAAAAATTATTTTATATGATAGACAATAGTTTTATTGGGTGAACAATAGTGGCGTGAAGTAGATAGTAATGAAAAGGATCAAACATAAAATTGAATTTGAACATACACAACAAAAATATTCATGTAAAATTATGTGTTTTCCGAATTTCATGAGTAACAGAGCATCAACCTTCAGTCCAAAGTAAAATTCATGAAATTTAAGATTAGGATGAATTTAATTCATTGAAACAGCAAGCACATCACTAGTTGGCCATCACAGTCTTTGCAGTGACTACAAATTTTCTTCACCTTGTTGTCCGCCTCCCTGCTCGTCATTACTGCCCTAAGTTTTTTGTAACACCTGGTCCATATCGTCTTCTCTTCACTACCATCTGAAAGAGTATGAACTTTTTTCGGGGTCATGGGTCTCTCAATAAGAAGAGTGACGGCTGCTAAAGCTTTCGAAATCAATTCTTCGAAAAATGAGTAGGGTATACTTTTTTCGTTCCTCTTGTTATATATTAGCCAACCATTGGCTGTAGCAGAACCCAAGATGAATTCTAAAGCTATTTTTCTATACCATATTCTACATTTTCGGTGAATTGAATATAAAGTGGACATTTGGTCACTATAGTCTATCCCCCTTTTCTCAATGTTTTAATCTATTATGTATTCGGGCTTAAAAATTGGTCTATTGGATCTTGTTCTTTCCCAATATCAATTAAAGACATGGCATGTTTCTGAACAGTGCTCATCATCAATACCTCTTCTTTGTCTTTCCATTTCATGTTTTTTACACCATCCTTTTGTTTTACTAAAATTTGACCTTTTCCCAGTCGAACTTTCGTTACTTGTGTGAGTAAACCTTTTTTATTTGACCTCAATGTGCCACAATATCGGGTTTGATTGTCCTGTAAAAATTCTGCGACTTCCATGCTAGAAAAAAATTATCGGCATATAGGGTTCGATCACTCAAAACTCAAAACATTATTACCGATTCGGTTTTCCATGAAGGATTTTATGATAAAAAAGCTATGGGACTCTCCTTGAATTGTATTACCTTTGCCAGTGTAAACCTAAAAGTTGAAAATGTAACCGTCTTTGGTGCGTATCTTATACACTTTTATCCCATATTCATGGGATTTGTTCGGGAGGTATTGTCAAAAAAATAAACGACCTCATAAAGGAATCATCGTATCATCAATCACTAATTTCTCACCCTGTTTTAAAAATTTTTGAAAATTAATAATTATTTTGCTACAAAGTTCTCTTCTTTTATATTAACGATCTTCTGTATCACTAGTAGTATTATCACCAAAATGAATACATTGTAAAATGACGAAGAATATGTCCCGCGGCATTATTCGGGAGACGAATTCGTGGTGATAAAATAAATCACGAGACCAGGGTTCCTTCATATCTGGCGTAGGGTTTATTTCAAACCAGACAACAATTGCAAAAATTTTTTAGTTCAGAAATATCAATGGGTTCCCAATGACGGATTCGGGAATTTTTCTCCGATTTCTGACACGTTGTCAAATTTGAAGTAGTTGTTTGGCATCAAAATTTGTAAATGTAACAATGAATTCTAATATAACATCGTCAATGAACAATAAATAAAGATCTCATGGTGATCGACAATTAACTGGAATGTTCACGACCTCGTGGTTAGTGTAAAACGTCGGATGGAACAGTTCGTCAGATACCTCAATTTCAATCCAATTAGCGTCTGTACTAGAAGTTGACAATTCATTGACCTATTAATAGAGTTACTTCCTGCAGCTTCTTCTGATTTCTCCAGCATTCTTCAACATGTTCCTGAATATCATCTTCTGAGTCACTTTCCGATATGTTCAGGCAGAAATTCTCCACTACTTTCACTGTTTATTTCACTTTCACTAGAACTGTCACGACGCTGGCTTCCGACTAGTTTTCGGCCGCGTGGAATCATAACAAAACAAAGAAAAGAATAATTAAAGGAATATAGAAGACCAATGCTCTCGTAAGGGAGGCATGTGAGAAATGGTAGCGGGGCTAGAGGGCAGAAGAGGGCAAGCGCGAACATGATGGGGCCTGTCCAGACCATCTCCCGAGCAGATCAAAAGAGACCCCGTACCGCACTGGAGGCAGGAATAATCATATCAGTGCAGCGCGGCGCATTAATATGCGCCGGAGGTTAATACTTCCTACAATTTTATTAGTGAATTGAGTTCTATACGATGTATCAAACATATATGTACTCTAATGACCACGATATATACAATAGCCGCTTCACAGGATGAGAAGCAATGTAAGGAGAAGTGGTGAAATTGCTGCCACACTGAACAGGTTAACTGGACTACGGGGTCACTGCAACCCCGTACCGCACTGAACGTGTTAAAACTTTCGATATATATATATATATATATATATATATATATATATATATATATATATATATATATATATATATATATATATATATATATATATATATATATATATATATATATATATATATATATATATATATATATATATATATATATATATATATATATATATATATATATATATATATATATATATATATATATATATATATATATATATATATATATATATATATATATATATATATATATATATATATATATATATATATATATATATATATATATATATATATATATATATATATATATATATATATATATATATATATATATATATATATATATATATATATATATATATGATATATGATTCAATAAACGAGTGAAAAACCTGAGGAAAATAACTCGGTTCCTGTCACTAGTGCACTAGCAATAGCTTGTCTGTTTTTAATGTGTAAGTGTCGTGTGTACATAAAGAGTACCAAAAATTTTTCTGCTTAGCCGCTTCATTCTCTCTTGCATTCCATGATTTCTAAACGAAGACAAGGGTAAGTGGAAGGGGGTTTGGGACAGGAATCTGTAACAATGAAAAAAGAAAACCAGCAGGAAAATATTTCAACAATCATACTTCTTATATGTTTAAACAAATCTAAAAAAAGATTTTACATAGGAAGCAAGGTCATGAAAAGGACTAAGGAGATAATAAAAAAATACATAACCTGCGATATTTCCTCAAATTCCATCTCTGATTGACCGAGAGAGCCCCGATGGCCAGGTTCAGTCTTCAAAGTGATGCCGATTATGATCTATAGATGTTTTAGAATCATTGTGGACCCAATAATAAAAATAATATAAAATGTATTAATTTATTGAAATTGATAAAAAAGTGAGCTACATAAATTCGAAAGACTGCTTAGATTATGGCACAACGCCAAATTTAAATGTGAGTCAAAACATGACAGGAGAAAAGCACATGCGTTGAGTAAATATCATTTATTGTTGGAGGCGTGGTTCTTTTTGCATTTTTATTCATTCAACACATGTGCTTTTCACTTTTCATCATGTTTTGACATTAAAATTTTACTCTATGCCATAGTCCAAAGAGGCCTTCAATTTTTTGTTCCACTCCTTTTTATTCATTCGAATAAACAGTTTCATGACATGTTGATTCAGAATACGTATAGTTCAATCTGTTTCGGACAATTCTGAGAAATTTCTATTCCTGTCTCATGTCGTGTCTTCATTTTTCTTTGGTTTCCTAAAACCCTAATTATGAATTTTAAGAGTACCGCATTGTAAACATAAACCCCCTCTATTAAACTTTGTGAAGAATCAGAGTAACTGAAAAATAAAAAGCGCAACATAAAATAACGTGACTTCGAATTTGATTCACCTGTAAATGCGTGAAATGCAAATTGAAGTATTACAGAAAAATAAGCGAAATAATGAGAAAGTTTCGGAATGCATTATGTCAAATCTATCATTCCTTCACAATTCGCCTATTCTGCATAATATTCCGTAAAGTGAGTCATTTGATAATGGGGATTTTAGATTAAATAAGACAAAAACAGAATTAAGATTTTTTCATTTCAGTAAATGATATGTTCATTTGTCACGGTTTCAAAATTGTCGATATATTTTATCTTGTATCTGTTGATTCTCCTCAGTGATGGATTCTGTTTCACGTTATTATTATTATTATTATATTCTCTCGTAATAATTCCTAACATTCTCCATAAATAATAGGCAAATCTGAATAACCTTCTTAGAAATAATTCAATCTTACGGTTGGTTTATTCCGTATTATCCATGATGAATTTCTCTAGTGCTTGATTGTGCTTTATGTCACGCAGTCATGGTAATTGAGGCTAGCTAGCGAGAATGAATAGGCCCAAGGTAATTCCAGCCTGTCGTAAGAGGCGATTGAAAGGAAAGATGGTGGAAGAGTTTGTGGTAGAGGAGGTTCTAAATCCTTCGCCCGAGGAGGTACCACCCCGCATTCCTGAGCATGTATTGAAGTGCCTTTGGCATAAACCTCCTTCTTTCTTAGTGCCACTGACGTGTTTCCTCATGTGGCATGTGAGTCGGCTCCCTTCCCCTTCTCCTAAGCCCTTACCACACTTCCTTCTCTCCTTCATCTTTGCTTTGCCTGACTCTTACTTACATATTGATATGGGTGCCCCAAGAGTGAAATGTTCTTCTGGAGTTAAAATATCCTCCCATTAGGATCTCCGGGAGGAGGGTAATAATCAGATACGTTTTTCTGAAAATTCTAGGAACGATCAGTTGAAAGTAGGGTTTTGTAACATACGAGGAATAGTAACATCAATGCCATATATTACCATCTGGAGAGCGCTATACCAGACATATTAGCTTAAACGGAAACCCAGATCATACCCTCAAGTAATAGCATCCATCTTCTATACCCAGGTTACGAACTGCACACAAAATTTAGGCTCAAACATGGTTTATGTCTTTATATGAAGAACAACATTTCATGTCACAGGAAGGAATCCCTTAAAACAAATGATTTTGATGTTATGGTTCAAAATAACAAATAAAAACAAATAAAATTTATCTGCTGTCTCAACCTTTCAGGAAATGATACATCCTTTTCCCGTTCGTTCGATTCACTCTTTCGTAAAATCGATTACTTATAGCAGAATTACCCCTCAGCAGAGATTGTTATACTGGGAGATGTTAATGTTCACAATACCAAATGGCATACATTTTTAAATGGAACTGATGATGCTGGTCGGGAGGCTGAATCATTTGCCATTGCGCATGGCCTTGAGCAACTGGTTATAGAACCAACCCACATTCCCGACGTTGGAGATCAATACGCTAATATCCTCGATATTTTTCTCATTAACAGCCATGATCCTTACACAATAAAGGTTCATACTCCCTTAGGAAAATCCGACCATAAGCTTGTTTCACAGCGACATCATCTATCACTTTACCACCTCGCCTAGTCTGGCACTATGATTCTGCCGACTGGGACAGGTTGCGAACCTTTTTTACAGGTTTTCCTTGGAAACAATTTTGTTCTGTAGATTAGGATCCATCAGAATGCTCCGAAAATATAACCCAAATCATCCATCAGAGGATGAAATTGTTCATTCCCCATTCAATCAAAAAACACAGCCAAGGTAAGTCATGTTAAGTTGGCAGAAGGGCATTTATTTCAGCTCGTAGTTTATGCAATCTTGCAGTAACAAACGCAAAAACTGAACATATGAACAAAGTAGGAAATGAGCTCGTTAATCATCCTAGCTGTTCTAAATCATCTTGGGCGTTAGAGAAATATGTTGAGAGAAACTTTACTTCCAGCTGCCTCCTGCCCTTGACTAGGGAAGACGGGTCTTCGGCCATTATACCTGAAGAAAAATCAAACCTTCTCTCAGGGCTATTTGCTTTCAATTCTACTCTGCATGCGGGAAATAGGGACCCTCCTGTTATTCCTCGGACCTCTTATGCCCGATATTGTTTTCAGGGAGAAGACAATCTGAAAAATACTGCTCACCGCGATACTAATAAAGCAGCTAGGTCTGATGGCATACCTTCTATCGTTTCGAGAACATGCGCTTCTGAATTAACACCTATTCTCTGTAGACTTTTCACTATCTCCTATAGTGAAGGCATTCGTCCTTCCAACTGGAAAATTTCCAGAATCCAATCCATCCCCAAAAAAGGGAAAAAAATATTTCATCCAATTATAGGCCAATATCCCTTTTACCTTGGATCTCTAAAGTGAAAGGAAAAGCCATCAATTTTGAGCTTATTAAATATTTAGAATCTGTTGATATTATCAATGACCGGCAATATGGTTTCAGACACCTGAGATCAACAGGCGATCTACTTGCGTATGTTACTCACATGAGTTCAATTGAGAAATTTGAGGACTCGTTCGCTATGGCTCTCGATTCTTCGAAAGTTCTCGATCGCGTTTGGCATAAAAGTCTGCTCAGTAAATTGTCCGCATATAGGTTGTCCTAACGGCTATGCCAATGGATTTCGAGTTTCCTCTCCATTAGATCTCTCAGTGTGGTCATGGATGGGGTTACTTCTGGCACACTGGGTATTTATGCTGGTGTGCCTCAGGGATCCATCTTGGTACCAACTCTGTTTTTGCTTCATATAAATGACCTACTTACTGCTACAGGTTGTGAACTTTATATCTTTGCGGATGACTGTACACTTCATACATCTTCTGGCTCAGTAGAACCTCTGTCATTACAGGAAATGAACAAAATACGAATCCAGCAGTGCAACAAAGTCAATCGCGACTTGAAATCAGTTCTTCATTAGGGATCTGCTAACTTGGTAGAGTTCAATGCTAGTAAAACTCAAGCCTGTTCATTTTCTAGGAAGATGAATAGCACTGTCCCGTGTTATAGAGTATGGCCCCCATGGGGTTGTGCTCCTAAACACAGCTTGAAACTCCTGGACTCCATCCAAAAGAAAGCAATTCTGTTAATCGGAGACAATGCACTCACAGATTCCATTCCACTATTGTAATATCGAAGAAAAGTTGGTGAGCTTTCTCTTTCTTACAGGTACTTTCATGGAAGATGCTCTGAGTAACATTTTACTCTTGTTCCATTGCTTGTCTCTCTTTTAAGGGAAACAAGGCAAACTCTTCCCAATCACACATTCGTGGTTGAAATAGAAACACCTACAACGTCTCTATATCATAATTCCTTCTTTCATAGAACGGCCAAACTCCCTTCCATTTTACGTTTTTCCTCATGACTATTACCTATTAGCATTGAAAAAAAAGTTCAATGATATAAAACTATTTATTTACATTTTCACTATATTAACCAAACTATGACCGGTTTCACCACACTGTGGCTTCATCAGATAGATACAAACTAATGAACAGAGTTATTCCTTATATATTAGTCTTATTTCCTACTTAATATTACAATAGGTACAAGAGGTATGTTGGAAAACCCATCGGAGTTGTTACTTTATGAATTGAAAAGATTCTGTAAAGGAGAAGGATTTAGATCTAATTGACTATTGAGTAACCTACCTGAATTCTTTTCTTTGTTGATCTCTAAAATTTCCAATGGATTGAGTTTTTGTCTGTTATTTTCATTGTGTAAGATTTTGAAATTATCATTAAGGTTATGGTTTTCTTCGAGTAAGTGATTAGAATAATGGGAATCTGATTTATGATAATTAAAACTACGTTTGTGCTCGAATTATCTAACATTAGACCAGTAGTTTCATATTTTCAAGCTCCAGCTGCAAAGCTTTCACGCTTTCTAATAGACATCATTCAACAGTACGCTAATTTTGAACCTAAATTATCAATAAAAAACTCTTCAGTCCTAATAAATAAAATTCAGCACACGATACTACCACCGAACACTAAACTTATGTCATGGGATATAGTAAATCTCTTCCCTAATGTTCCACCTAGTGATACAGTGAAACTCATCAAGAACGCCCTTCAAACTAATAAAGTCAATCCGATAATTCAATCAGAAATCTTACACCTTTTAGAAATCTGTTTAGAACAAAATTATTTTAACTTCAATGGAGTATTATATAATAGTAAAAAAGGTTTAATCATGGGTAATCCTCTGAGCCCTCTGCTCGCTGAAATTTTCATGGATAATATTGAAAAAACTATCCAAGAACATCCGTTATTCAAACTTTTTATTTATTGGTTTAGATATGTTGACGATATCATTTGTTGTTTCACTGGCACAAACAGACAATTAGAGTCATTCAAAACATCCATTAACAAAATTCACGATAATATTAAATTCACGTTAGAGATAGAAACAGAAAGCTGCATTAGCTTTCTGGATTTAACTATTACTAAAATTAGCGGCAAACATGATTTTTCTATTTTTCATAAGCCATCGCATACAGATATTACTATTCACAACTCATCTACACATCCTTATCCACATAAATTAGCTGCTTACAATAGTATGGTACATAGACTCATTAATATCCCAATGTCACAAAACAATTTCATAAAAGAGCTGAATATAATTAAACAAATAGCAGTCAATAACGGTTACAGTCCAACTATGATTGAGAACATGATTTCTCGCAAAAACTTTCAAAAAGCAATCCAGGAAGTATTTCCAAGTATAAAAAGTTCTAACACAAAATACAACAGCTTAACTTATATTGGTAATCCTAGTCTAAAATTAAAATCATTCCTGTCGCATTATAATTTCAATATAGCATTCCGAACTGACAATTCTTTAGGCCGACATATCAAAAACTGCAAACCTTAAATTGATAAAAGTAATAAATCCGGTGTTTATAAACTGTCTGGCGGGGATTGTATTAAAATTTATATTGGTAGAACTTTCAGAAGTTTCAAAGTTAAATTATCCAAGCACAAACGTAGTTTTAATTATCATAAATCAGATTCCCATTATTCTAATCACTTACTCGAAGAAAACCATAACTTTAATGATAATTTCAAAATTTTACACAATGAAAATATCAGACAAAAACTCAATCTATTGGAAATTTTATAGATCTACAAAGAAAAGAATTCAGCTAGGTTACTTAATAGTCAATTAGATCTAAATCCTTCTCCTTTACTCAATCTTTTCAATTCATAAAGTAAGCAACTCCGGTGGGTTTTCCAACATACCTCTTGTACCTATTGTAATATTAAGTAGGAAATAAGACTACTATATAAGGAAACACTCTGTTCATTAGTTTGTATCTATCTGATGAAGCCACAGTGTGGTGAAACCGGTCATAGTTTTGTTAATATAGTGAATATCTAAATACTTACTTTAGTTTTATTTCATTGAAAATATGTATATCGATTTTCATCAATTAACGACCTCCTCAATCAAATTATTCAAGCAAAATATTAACCGTCTATCCTTTTTAGGTACTAGCGGTGTCGTCAATACATAAGCATTTGCTTCCATATGCGAGTAACTTTCAGATGAAAAAAATAAAAAAGCTAATATAACCTTGTCATAATATTAAAGCAATGATTTTTAAGATATAGGAAAATCGTTATATATTCTTAACTCAAAAGCTTGAGGATTTCGAAATAAAAATCATGTTATCCTTACTTTTAATGCTAGGTGACACCTAAAAATAAAGAGGTACATCAAAAACATTGTTTAATTCCTTTTTGCGAGCAACAGGTTTAATATTTATTAAAATAATACATCATAAATTATGTAATCTATTCCTATCTTAGAAGAAAATTTGTAATATTAGCGAAAATATTGCTTCTGCACCGAAATGAATATTATTATAATCTGGTTCACAAGTTTCGTTTTTATATTGAAATGGAAATATTATGAATACCGATAAACTCAGGTATAGTATACTTTTCACAACTTAAGTTAGAAATTCAATTATGAATCGAAAAATCGGGTGATATACACAGAATTGCATTCAACATTAGAAAGCTAATACTTCAGTATTACATTGATTTATTCCATCCTCCAGGATCACGAAACAATAAAATACCATAGCATTAAGGAGTTACACATATAAGTACTAGATTATGCCATATTTTAACAAAATAACATTTTCACTTTTAGTCAATAACTCAGACTCAACACATGTGAGAAAACGGAGTATATAAATTATTTTGTAATGATAGATCGAACGTTCCATCGTTTAATTTATATATGTGTTGACTCAATAATTCATAATAAATTAACAACTGGTTTTTCAGAGCATTATACAAACCAAATTCATTTCTTAACATTTCACAAACATCCAAATTTTAAATTCAGGTAACAAAAGCAAGAAATGGACTTATTAGAATTCGTAGAAGTTTCATCACCTCACAAACATAATCTTCCTCAAATTAACGACCAGCTTGATTTCCATTCATCTCCACTTTGCTCATATGTTTCTCAGGTATGAATGACATTGTATTATTTCAATCACCCCGTAATTCATGATAATTAGGTAAAATCCGAAACATATGTCAAGCATATTTTTACTTATTATATTTCGTGAAACTAAGTTATTGTTACATAAGACTTATGTATCACTTGAACCTTGGTATATTTGTAAGCAACGCCTTTTGGTAGGCACTGCGAAACTAGATTTCAGATAATAGAATATTAAAAGAGAAATATTGTACTAGCTTGACCTGAGATTACGCTTACTATAATATTCCAGGGCGATTTAAAACACAGACAATTGTATAATTACCTCATGCGTAGATAATGAACTATGGTTTTTACATCAGTTGAGTATAATCCCAAATAATGAAAGTATCAGAGAAATATTCCATTAATTCCGGTAGAAATTGGTTCATGAAAATATATAAACAAAATTAACCGATTTGAGTAGGATTATACATTCATATGATTGAAAATATGTTTCATGCAGAATTTATAATACTGTTGAATTTTAGTACATATACACAAATGTAATCATATATCATATAAGCAATATTCATTTTGGAAAATATACGCAAAATTGTAATGCGTATGTTTTTAGAAGAATGCCGTAATGCCAAAAAGCATTAGCATCACTTGACGAGAGTTTAAATCCGGAAATACTTGAGAATAGAATATTTTGGTGTTTCTGGTACAAATTCAATGGCTGACATTCAGAGCCTCATCTCTCACCTCTATAATTATTATCGGGAGGTTGGAAGTGCACGAGAGAATGATGTTCGCTCGCATGAGCCGATATTTGTAAATTGAAACTCTAGAAAATGACCTTGTGATTGCACCTTATATACCATTTGCGCAAAGCTTAAATTATAACTGTTTCTAGACATACATACAATTTAATATATATAGAAAGTTGAAAGAATGTAATTTAATCAACAAAAGTTGTGCTCTTTTAGCATGGACTGAAAAATATGTTTTGTGGAAGCAAAATTAAAAACGAAATTATATGTACTACTAGCTGACCCGCAGACTTCGTACTGCCTCAATCGATAAACAAAAGACCCAAATTTCTGTATAGAATAAATATAAAGCAAACAAAAGAAATCCGTAATTGATAAGATCCAATGACATTGCGAACATGTTTACTAAATTGTTGTTCTGATGAAGAAACATTCGTAATTCTTGGACATTGGTTCTCTTCATTGTTGGATTGTAAGCACAACGCTCACCAACTTCCGCATCTGAATTGCATATTAAGTGAATCTGTAAAAATTGATGATACGCATCTGGTAGTGGTAACAGCGCCCCCAGTAAGTGAAAAATTTGTTCTTGTATCTGTAATTCTTAAAGATTTGTCCAATAATTATTTCCGATACATATTTTAATACAAACTTGAGTATTATAAAAAAATATTATGGTTTAATGCCTTGAAAGTCGGCATGAAATAGTCCTGTATAATATGTGTAGCGCCAAACGATGTAATCTGAAAATAGCTGTTATATTTCTGAATTTTGTCGAAGAAGTGCTTAGAATTATTCCCAAGGGCGTGAAGGATCTGGTGGTGGTACCAATTGTGGCGATATTACTCCGCCAGTAGATTGGCCATTTATTTCTTCTTCTTCTTGCACAGCAGAACTCAGGCCGTTTGGTCAATTATCCCTGCCGTGTTATATTATTTTATTTCGTGTCTTGGAAAAACTTTTTGATGAAAAATCATCCGGGCGCTTACTGTTTCAGTGCCCAAGGTGTTCAGTCTGGTCACCTTATGAGTGGGACATTCGAAGAGTAATTGTTCCGTTGTTTCGTCATTTTCTAGGCAACTAGAGCACCTTGTGGTTTTCGATAGTCTCATGACGTGTAGGTGTTTGTTGAGTTGATGTCCGCCAATAGACCAACCACCATTCCAATAGACTTTTTATCGTGGGACAATAGTTCAAATACACTCTTCTTTGGTTACGGCTCCTTTATGAGCCTTACAATATTCACAAAGTATTATCATTCCCCCCCATTGCTAACCATTTGTCGGCACAATAATCAATTGCTGGATCATAGTGGAATGCAGCTCGTTAAAGATTCACAAGAGCACTGCGTCTGGGGATTAGCTCAATTCAATTATGTCGTGCTTGCTGTTGTTGTGTTAGATGTGCACGAACTCTTTGCTTTCTAAGTCTATCTATTTTATTGTTACTCACTAAATAACGCAACTCTGATATAGAACTACGGCTATTTTCTTGATCTGTCTCTCTCTCTGGTCATCAGTGCAGTTAGCACGTGAGGTAGCTCTTCGCACATTTGATTGACTGCGACGACCTAAGTCAGGTCTTCTTCTCCTCGGCATCGTAAATTGTTAATAATTGAAGTGAGAAATTTTCACGCTAACTTAGCAGCAAAGTGTCACTATCACAGAATATTAACAAAAAAAGAGCACATTACTTGGAACTATCACAAAGGATCTCAAAAGTAAAGAAAATTCTCGCGAACGTAGCGGTAATTTTCAATCACAGAAATAGAAGGATGCAATCATAGATATCGTTATACTTTTTTCCGTGTTCTGAAGTACGACAAGATGGATTGACAATCCAATGTCAAATATTATGGTTTCGTTCAGAAATTTTATTTGTCAAAAAACTTAAGATTTATCAATCTTTAACAACTGAAGTTAGCTAAAATTAAGTTTCGCAAAGCGGCCAAATTGAAAATCAGTAGTACTAATGATCTATTATATTTTGTGACTATGCAGTTTTATCCTGTTAGCGATTCACTTTCGTTCAGTTTCGGAAGGCGATACTAGATCATCTAACGCGCACGCGAAGACTAATTTGATAGATATGATTGAATTTTAACTTTGTGCAGCGGTAATAAATTACAAATTGACTCTTTAACGTTAGAAGCACACCTTCATTGCTGAGACAACGGTAAGTAATTATAATTTAATATGAACTTTATCTATAATAAAAACAAGTACTGTGTTTCAAGGAATTTTACTTAATAATTGCGATTCGTAACGCGTTTCACTACACCGTAGCTTCTTCAGACGAATGATTATGCAGAAAAAGAGCAATTGAGAAAGGCCAACGCATATGGCTCAAAGAGGATATGAAGATCCAGTACAACAGGAGGGACGTTGCAAAAACATATATTTGAAGGTAATCCATACGGAATTATTGTTTAGATTGCACCCTGTTGAGTTTGATATTTTAGACTCTGAATCCAGATACGATGTCAAAATTTTAATTCAAAAAGTTTCAGCAACAACAGAAAATGTTGAATTCACTTAAATTCAAAATTTCTCCACCCAAACCTTCAACTGATAAATTTTCAGACCATAAATTTTTTGGAAGATTCACTAATTTAACTGATACCGATTTTACACAACCACAAAAAGATCTATTAGAAAAAGGATTCAAACATAATTTACATCCAAAACATAATAAAACTAATTTTGAACAGTTAGGCATAGACTCCGAAATTATTCTCAAAAACTCCAAAGATAATATTTTAGCCAAACATCAAACAGCAAAAATCATCAAAGAAGATTTTTCGAAATTATCACCTCATTGCAATTCCGATTATAAGATAATAAAAACAATTCGTGAAAATAGTACCAAGAACGATTTAGTATTCACTAAAGCAGATAAAGGTAACACTGTCATTGCGATTAGTAAAACCGATTATATTTCTAAAACTGAAGAATTTTAACAGCCCGAAACTATATAACATCAACTAAGGATCCTACCGCAAAATTTCAGAAAGTTGTTAAAAACATAATTTCGACAGCAAAATCATTAATTATAGACCAAGAAAATATAAATTCATTAACTCCAATCCACAATCCCCGAATTATATTCGTTGATAAAACTTCATAAACCCATTACCCTATTAGACCTGTTGTTTCTTATGTAACGGCACCTTTCGTTCAAACTTTCAAAATTCCTCAACGACTTGCTAATAAAACATTGCAATTTTAAATCTGAATTTTCGGTCAAAATTCATACGAACTTATTGCCAATATCAAAGATACCACTATACCACCTAATTCCAAACTTATTTCTTTCGATGTTAAGAATCTATTTCCCAACATTCCTCCAAAAGATACGTATTACTTAGTTGAAGAATTGTTAGAAAGGAATCATGTCAATGCTATCATTAAATCAGATATTCTTTCATTATTAAAATTTGTTTAGATCAAAATTATTTCCATTTCAATTACAAATATTATATTATTGAAGACGGCTTGATTATGGGCAATCCGTTGATTCCTTTGTTAGCAGAAATGTTCATGAATAACTTAGAGAAATTAATTCATAATCATCCACTCAGTAAATATTGTTTATACTGGTATCGCTATGTAGACGATATCATTATTTGCTTCACAGGAACAGATAGACAGTTGAAAATTTTCGAAAATCATATAAATTCATTACATCCAAAAATTGCATTCACAACCGAAATAGAAAGCAATAATTCGATAAATTTCTTAGACGTAATAATTTCGAATGAAAATGGAAAACATGTTTTCGCAATTTACCATAAGCCGTCACATACAGATATTATAATACATAACTCGTCGTGTCATCCATATCAACATAAAATGTCAGCATTCAATAGTTTTATTCATAGATTGATTAACATTCCGCTATCACCAGAAAATTTCAACAAAGAACTAAATTTGATTAAACAAATAGCCAAAAATAATGGTTACAATCCCAAACTAATAAATAATATTTTAAATAAAAACAAAGTAGAATCGCATTGAATGAAGTTTACCCTGTCGATAAATTGAAACAAAATTCAACACCTTAACCTACGTTGGCATTATAAGTGAGAAACTGAAATCATTCTTAAGTAGCAATAATTTCAACATAGCTTTCCAAACTAATAATAATTTAGGCAAATATATAAAAATAATAAAACCAAACCAGGTAAAAACAATAAATCAGGTGTTTATAGATTGAATTGCAATGACTGTGATAATTTCTACATTGGTAGAACACATAGAAATTTTAATATTAGAATATCGGAACATAAACGCAGTTTTTCAAATAAAAAATCAGATTCAAATTACGCGAATCATCTCTTAGAAAATAATCATTCTTTCGACCCACAGTTTGAAATTTTGCATACAGATAATAAATATTGGAAGGTAGATCTTTGGGAAACTTTAGAAATAAATAAATACAAACACTCAGGTAGACTCATCAATGAACAAGTCGATTTAAGCCCTTCACCTCTATTGAATCTTTTCGGGGAGCAATCTATTCCTTAATTTTATTGGATATACCTGTCATAAATAACCACTTAGGAGGAAGCGACCAATAAGCTTTTAATTACTCAAGAACATTTATAGTTATATTCTCATTTACATTTTTCTGCATAATCATTCGTCTGAAGAAGCTACGGTGTAGTGAAACGCGTTACGAATCGCAATTATTAAGTAAAATTCCTTGAAACACAGTACTTGTTTTTTATTATTGATAATGGAATTTTACCAAGTAAAAGCCTCCCAAATTCAAATGAACTTTATCTAATAGCAATAAAGTTCAAGTTGACTCTACATTTAATTCAAAAAACGTTTGGGAAATAAGAAAGGGCTATTTTATGATTTTTCTGGCAGTTATACGAATTTTTCTCACCTTTTAAACCTTCCCCAGACCTCCACGAATATTTCAAGACCAAGATAAGATAAATCCGTCAAGCCGTTCTCGAGTTTTAGCGAGACTAACGAACAGCAATTGCTTTTTCTATATATAGATAAAGATAATATATATATATATATATATATATATATATATATATATATATATATATATATATATATATATATTTCTATGAATAACCTAACCATAACAAAGTGACATCAAAAACAATTGAGCGCTAATAAATGTCACCTACCAATTGTATAGACAATATAAATATAGCCAACGATCAAATTATTTATACAAAGACTACTCAAATTTGCTCGTTATTCATGGAGAAAGTGAGAGAGTTATTGCAAGAGCATATAATACACTAGCTATTTGGTATCTCGATAATCAGATCCCTTCACTAAGTAGAACCAGTAAAACAATTATACAGAATTCCAAAAACATTGGAATCGTTCGTACGAGTGCAAAACAACGCATCTATTACTAATAGGAAACAAATGCGATTTACTGTTCTGTTTTATTTCGTCTGAAGTCACGATTGTCCGAAGATTCGATGTACAGAATTTCATGCACGGTGGGTCAATTGTGGAAACGAAAGACACTGTCTTTGCTGTATAATCCGAATTTTTTTCGCTCTTTCGGTAACTTTGCAGTGACCACAACAAAATCAAAATACTTCCATTGCAGTTGGCTTTCGTATACATAAAGATTCAGAACATGGTTGCGTTTTTCTGAATGGTGACCCTAATATTTTCAAATATCCAGATTCTACACAAAATTTAAGAAAGAGTTATGCTTAATACATGGTACTTTTGAAAGTCAAAGTTTGGATATAACGAAAGCAATTTAAATTAAGAATATCAAAAGAGACGGGATATTTAAATTTCTCAAAAGTGACCGATTCTTGTATAAATCAAAGTTATATGTTATCCCACGTACCTGAATTGAATTTGGTATAACTTCAATCAAGACTAACTTGTCATTCAAATATAATTCACATTTCTGAAAACGAACCACAAATCAATATATCCAAAACCTTTGCTACTTAAATTTGAAAGTTTCTAGAAAAATATGGATTCATGGAATTTACCTATTTATTAATGTTTTCATTCGTATCAAAAGAGTGAGTGAAAACATTTAGGAGGACAAGATGGATAATGATGTGACTAAAAATACGATCAGGGAGAAGCACGGTATGTGAAATGGATAAACTGTATGAACAAAGCAAGCTTCCACTGATCGTCCATGAGGGGTAAGCTGAGAAAAATGAAAATAAACGGTGAACCATAGGTTTCTTTCTGCGCGCTTCCAAGGAATAGGCGAACCTGTTACACCACATGCGTGGGCGCCTGGGAAGAATTGAGGTGTCTGTTCACTCCTTTCTTGAAGAGGGTCAATTATAAGATGTTGGACGGAAGCAAGTTTCACAGCTCACCAGCCCTGTAAACGAAGGAATTCTCATAGAGAGAGGTTCGAGGGGTCTTTAAATGTACCGCCATATGATGAGAACTCCTTGCCAGCCTAGTGTTGTGGCAAAACATGACTTTTCCTGAAACAATGTCTTTCAGCTCCTTCGAGCATCTTCAGTGGAGGTATCTGTAAAACAAAGAAAGGTCAGCAACTTGTCTTTTGAGAGCCAGCCGTTGGAGATCGCACACTATCCAACATCCGCAACAAACAACAAAATTCGAAAGCAGGTCAAATCTGCGCCTTATATAGAATCAACAGCTGAGACGACATGAAAAAACGCTTGGCTCTGAAGAGAAAACTAAGTTCAGCTGATGCCAACTTAGCTATTGCTGATACATGTTCACCTTCCGAGAAGGTGAATATCGAATCTTTGGATGCAATTTGTTGTCCTTTCATCATTAGAGGAGGTTGTCCAGCGGGGACCTTTCAAGAAAACGTAGTTACTTTGTCTTGCTCGCGTTAAAGCACACCAGGTTCAATTGAGCCCACTTAGATATCCTCTGTAAGTCAGAGTTCAAGTTATTAATTTTTCGACATTTCTGACGCTGAGATTCCGTAGCTGTAATCAGGCGCATACTACTGAAAGACGAATCCAGGGTACAATCATCTTCGAAACCGAAAATCTTGTTCTCTGTAGATGACAGATGAAAGTTTATCTGCAACAGAAACAAGGTTGGGGAACGAATGGATCCCTGGGGATCTCCTGCTTGCAACTGGAAACAATCAGATGTTATACCGTCGGCCACAACTTGTGTTGATCTTTTTGAAAGGAAGCTACTTATCCAATCCCGAAATTTTTCGGGAAACCCATATGTAGCAAGTTTATTCAACAAGGCTGCATGCCGAAACTTATCGAAGTCTCTAGTGATGTCGAGGGCTATTGCTCTAGATTCCCCATGCTTTTCCATAGTTGATGTACAAACATGAGTGACGTAGGCGAGCAGATCTCCTGTCGACCTTATTCTGCGAAAACCATACTGACGGTCGTTCATAATTTCCTGCAACTCAAGATATTTGATGAGTTCATCATTTATAACTTTCTCCATATTTTTGGACATATTGGGGAGGAAGTGCAACAGGGTGGTAATTTTAGGGTAAGGACTTCCTTCCTTTCTTTGGAATACGTTGAATTCTCGCTATTTTTCAGCTGCTCGGAAAAGTCTGGCTGGAAATCTGAAACAGACAATTAAGAATGGGTGTCAGTTCAGGAGCACACTTTCTCAGGACGACTGGCGGTGTTTCGTCTCGACCAACTGCCTTCTTGCAGTTCAGCTGCTCGAGAGCTCGTCTCACAGTGCGGACCCTGAACTTGGTTTCTGCCATGCAATAACTCGAAGGTGGAATGTTCGGTGGTATTGCATTAGATGAATCTTGCACAGACTTCTTTGAGAACAAGAGAGCAAAGAGATCTGCTATCTCTTTCGGAGATGATGCTATACTTCCGTCTTCTCTAATGTAATATTTTATAGGATTGAAGGAAACAGGGACAAGAAACGTGGGGCAAAACCATGTCTCCCCTGTCGTTGATACATCAATAACAGCTAGTATGTGAATGACTTGTGAACGAAAAATGAAATCAGAACTATTGTGTTCACGCTTGATTCTTCATTTCAACTATATTTTTCATTCAGAGTGGAACGGGAGCAATATGAAATATAAGTAGGTTAATAAGTGAAAAATAATGTAAAAAGGGCATAACATAGATTATGCCCTGAAGTCAAATTTTTGATACGAGCCAAACCACAATCATTGGAAAGCACAATTTATAGAAAAGATAACAATTCAAAACACACTATGCGTCCAACGATAGTGCAGTGTAAGCTCAGAAAATGAGAAGAAACAGGAGAACCATACGTTATCTTTTATACGATTTAAGAAGAAAATACCTGAATGAAACTGATGTCTAACCGTCGCTCATACATCACAAGCAGCTAGTCAGCAGTGTGTGAGCTGTGAACAAAAATTGGAATCATAATTATTGCCTTCAAGCATCATTCTAGATTCAATTGGTAGTGGGATAGCTGCAATCTTTAGATCCTCATAGATTCCTACTATTTCTTCATGACTTTCAAAATATATAATTATTATTTAATAAGATTGTTAATAAGTACCTTTCCACAAATTTAATTTGGTTCATATTCTTGTGTGTGCAGTAAAATTTGTTGGCTATTCGAGAATAGTAGAAGAGAGGAGATTTCGGGACGAAAACAGCCTCACAAAAAGCTCTTCGTTAAATTATCAAGGTGATGAAGCAAATGCTGGTGAAACATATACAGAAGACGTGAAAATAACTAATTACGAATGAAGAAAATTAGTTCAATGTGATTGTTGAAAATTCTCACGTAAGCTCTCGGCAACTGAGTAATGAATTAATGATGAACCAAACCTTCGTAGTGTGCTGAAACAAAATTATTTTCATTCATTTCACTCACAGCTACACCATAAACATAGGCAGCAAGATTTTCCCACAAGTAAATTTTGCTGTCTGGTTCCCGCAGAATTTGAAACATTTTTCGATAATATATTCTTCAATGAACAGATATCCCGCCGTGAATTATCATTTGAAATATAAATATATATATATATATATATATATATATATATATATATATATATATATATATATATATATATATATATATATATATATATATATATATATATATATATATATATATATATATATATATATGAAATGGTTCGACTGAGCTTGAAGAAAATTTGTTACCGGTGGTTTGGTGGTTTTCAGGGATATAATCGTGAACTATTATCATCATTCTACCACTACCGCTTCTCAAGTCACTTATTCTGTTGGTTAACCGTCAATATTTATTCAAATTCATGATTACCCAACCAATTTTATATTATTAGTTTGTCCCATACCCTCACTACAAATTTCAACATTCTCGACACTGCTGAAATTCAGAAATTACTAAAATGGACTATAAACGCAGCAACTAATATCCTAACTAAGCCTAGTTATTATTATACTATCACACTAAGCCTGCCTCATTTATATGGTTAGTAAAAACCCACAAAGACAAAGCTCGATCCGCCCAGTTGTTTCATTTGTTAATGGTCCCACTAATAATTTCGGAGAAGAATTAAATATAATATTCAAAAGAATCACAAACTTCATCCTCATCCAGATATTCACAAAGTAAAATGAATCAATCCAAAATTTAGAGAACACCACTTTAACGGACAATCTAACCTAAGCTTAGATGTCGAAGACATGTTTTCGAACATTCCGAGAAACGAAAGTATTAATTTAACGTTGTATATTAAGAACAATCACGTCTAAACCTTCTTGAAAATTTATACTTCGTTTGGAGTAATGCATACAGCTGAATTATATCCAATTCAAAATATTATATATGAACAACCTAGCGGTGTTGCGATACGTTCACTACTAAATCCTCTTCTAGCGGATATATTCGTGTCTACCATAGCAAACAAAATTCATTTTTGGTGTAGATACGTCGATGACATACTTATTTCTCTAAACGGTACACCTAGACAATCATTATCTCAAGTTAATAAAGACTGTCCTTCCGAAAATAACTTCGGACAAGAGGAAAATCATCAAATATTATGTTTTGATCTCTCAATTTCCACTAAAACTGCAGCACAGATATATATATATATATATATATATATATATATATATATATATATATATATATATATATGGTGTCTACTAAAAAGGGCCAAACTTCAGTAGGTGAACAAGTCATTTGCAACAAAATAAAGCCCCATAATATTTTTTCGAACAGTTGATAATTATCGACTTATTTAACACCTCTTGATTTTACGAAAATTTTGCTTATCTCTTTAAAATATATATAAGAATATCTCTGTTACTCTTATAGCTACATCAAATCTGACCATACCATCAGAAAAAGCATTGAATTTTCTATAAGATAGGTAATTTTGTATATCGGTGTTGTGAAAGACTAAATGAAAACATTGTGAAATGAACAAAATTAGCTGTACCACTGAAAACTGATAGATAAGTAACTGTTTTTTTTAAACTACTTCGTTTAACTGGTTTTCAAATGGTATTTCAAATTTTGAGATTACTATTTTTTTTCTAGCAATATCATGGGTAAGAGTGATAAGAACATAAAATTCGAAAGCGCAAATATCTTATATTACTTAATGAAACATGAACAAGAACTAAGAAAAATTAATGAATCATATTTTCACGAAAGAGATTTAAAAACTATAACATGTATTCTAAATGTCTTCCTCTTTCTTGAATGCACTTAACACATCTTCTTCTTAAACTATCAACTTCAATGTGTTTTGACTCATTTCGTTGCAACAGTTTCAAATCCTGTCAATTAATTCTTCTCGAGTATTAACGGGTATTCTATGAATATTAGTCTTTAATGAGCCCCACATATAAAAATCAAGCGGCGTAAGGTCAGGGCTTCTGGGTGGTCATCTCGCCGGCCCGAATCGACCTATCTATTTTTCTCCAAATCTCTTAGCCATCCAGTTCTGGACCATTCTAGAATTATGAGCCGGGCAGCCGAAACCAAAGGTGATGCCGCGTAGCTATAGGCATTTCTTTCAGAACGTCCATTAGTTCGTTATTTTGTTATTTCCTAGATTTAAAAATTCGTTTGAACTGAGACGATCGGGAAGTATAACTGGCCCGACAAGGTGACCCCTCCTTAACCCCAACCTCACATTTACTCTCATCTCGTGCTGAGAGTGTGACACATTAGTGTCATGAGGATTTTCTGTATTCCATATATGACTGTTATGGGACATTTTTTGTTGTAAATGTTTGGCATCTTTTATAGTAGACACCCTGTATTTATATATATATATATATATATATATATATATATATATATATATATATATATATATATATATATATATATCTTTGCTGCAGTTTTAGTGGGAAATTGAGACAACAAAACATAATATTTGATGATTTTCCGAAGTTATTTTATTCTTTATTAATTTGAGTTAATGATTGTCTAGGTATACCGTGATTACTGGTCTTCCATTTGGGCAGTGCCAAGGCAACACAAAGAACAACAAAGAAGATTTAGAAAAACACACCTTGGTACTAAAGAGCAAATTGTAATTGATTTAATTAGCTCAAACTGAGAAGAGAAATATTCATGCAGCTTTCATTAATTACCAAAAGGCTTTTGATAGTTCTCCTTATTCATGGCTTCAATAAATTTCGTAAATTTATAAAATTGATGAGACACTTCGTCTTTTTCTTGAATTTGTAATGAAAAATTAAAGAACCAATCTTCATTTAAATATTTCAAAACAATCGTTAACATCCGAAGTAATTACAATCAAAAGATGCATTTTCAAGATGATTCTTTCAGTGCTTCTTGGTTTTGTCTTTACCTTAATCCATTATTAAATTATGATTTAAATGCTACTATAATAAAGAGTCTATCAACTGAATTAAAACTAAGTCACTTAATTTATTTATATGATATTCAATTATCCGCCGGCAATAGATCTCATTTAAAGAGTCTACTTAAGATTACTTTCAACTATTCCAATGATATTCATATGAAATTTGGGCTTCCAAAATGTAAATAATAATAAAAGAAAATATTCATTTTACCGAATATCATTTCTAACAACTGGTGTTATTCCAATATTCACAAGAATATTGAGATTTTAGGTCTAAATAAAAATTTATTTGAACAGTTACAGAAGATAATAGTCTTCAAATCTTGTAATAGGTTTTGATTATAATCATTGCCTGGCAATGGTATACATCTCCAGGTTATAGATTTATATTTTTTCATGAAATCAGTTTGATTGCATGAACATATATATATATATATATATATATATATATATATATATATATATATATATATATATATATATATATATATATATATATATATATATATATATATATATATATATATATATATATATATATATATATATATATATATATATATATATATATATATATATATATATATATATATATATATATATATATATATATATATATATATATATATATATATATATATATATATATATATATATATATATATATATATATATATATATATATATATATATATATATATATATATATATATATATATATATATATATATATATATATATATATATATATATATATATATATATATATATATATATATATATATATATATATATATATATATATATATATATATATATATATATATATATATATTCATTTCAACTGCCCAAATCTTTCAACAGAAATTGCGACCAATAAAACTATGACTCATAACAATGGTTTTCATCGAGACTTACATATTACATTTCACTATTATCCAAATATATCAAATTATTAGTACCAGCGACTGCCAAAAGTTGTTGCCTTCAACATATTTATGACAGATGAATGAAAATGACACAAATAAATTTTCCAAATTGAAATCTTGAAATTTTTCTGTATAAACTCACCACATGTATTATCTTTGTGCGTTCTTTTCTTTGTTAGGAAATACTAATAAAGTTATGTTGTTATTATTAATTCAGGATATTTCAAAATGGAGAATTATGCCTATTCACTTCGATATTGAGAGTAAAGCTAATCTCTTCAGAAGAATAGGTATCATACAGAATATGTGGATCATTGTTAATATTTTCACTTGACATTTCACAAAATTGCGGCGATCAGGATCGTCTTCCTCTATTTGATGAACTAGTTTCACTTTATAAGAGTAAAATTGGTGATGTTTTACGATCCTGTCGACTGTTGAAGCTGATACACATCAGCTGGTGCATCAACTGAAGAAAATGGTGATATCCATTTGTTGGTGACCCAAAAATGCCACTGTTGTTTCGTTCGATATAGACCGATGTTCAGGTATTTCTTTAGCCACCAAACCCGTAGCTAGAAATTCATTCATCAAATATAAAGCATACTGTTTTTCTGAATGGTCCACATTGAAAATCCTGTCCATTTTTCTGGCATAACTACTATTTCGATAATAAATAGAAACAATTTTTCTAACAAACGGCAACTATGATTGAAAGTATTGCGAAGAAATGGAAGACAAATGCAAACCTAATTCATCATTACCAGAAGCTTGTAATAAAAACCATTGTGCGGTCCCTACAAAACATTGATCTTTATCAATATCACAAATTCTTACATCTCCTTGAGATTCAAAAACTTGTGCTTTGAACAATAATCGTCACTTAGAATGATAGCAAAGAATCAGCCTTGTATGATATTAAACATTCATATAGATGAAATTATTGCATAGAAAATTGAAATACCTTTCCAAAGATATGTCTCTCGATCCACTTTTCTTATAATAAACTTCAACTTAGGAGCTGTTGAGGGCAGGTAGTTGTTTCACACGTTCCGAACCTACTCAAAGTTTGACCCCTCTAATCAAAATTGATGCATCTCAGCTTCTTCCGCTATAATCATTCTTTTTTGACATAGAGGGAAGCTAATTTTCGTTTAAATACAAACTACCGTTGTGTTTGGACTTCCTGTGTGATACCAATATTCATCTTCATATTCTTGACACAGAAAGAGTGGCAAATACTTGTTGGAATACAAACTTTCGTTGCGTTAGGACTTTCTGTGTGGTATTAAATTTTCATAAAAATACTTTCCTTAGTGAATAATCAAAAGACCCTTCCAAAGATTTATCACTCGAATCACTTTCCCTATAATGAATATTCACTTACGTGCTCCTGAGGATTGGACGCTGATTTAACATGCTTCAAACTTACTTAGGAATCGGTCCCCCTCCAAACAGAAATAGACGTGTCTCGACTTTTTCCGCCACAATCAGTCCATCTTGAGATAGGTGGGGTGGCAAATTTCCTTTGGAACACCATGTATGTTTGCTATTGAATGTCGAAAATATCGATATTCGGATATCATATAGCACCATTTATTAAGCAAACTTTCGTGTTGAATATCCTCCATCGGCAAAAATTCCTCTACCACAAAAATTTACAAGGTGGCACTCTATGATAGTCAGAATGCGAGCGCAAAGAAAGCTTCGACATTTTTGTGAAGAAGGTATTCTGATATAAATATGAAACTTCATCTAAATCATTAGTACTGATACTGAAAAACACGAAATAAATTTACTCTTTTCGTCGAAGAAATTTCATTTCTTACGAACATATCTTGTCCAGAAAAACTCATACTTATATCAAAAAAATTCATCTAGGAATTTATATTCATTTATTTATGACAAAACAAACTCACTTTAAAAATGGAATACACTACCTGTGAATAATCTCTAACTACACTCTGTAATTACAATTCAATTCTCCTTTGATTATCTAAGAGGATTATAATTGGAGATGCAATGTTCTCCGCATATAAATGTGCGTATAAAGTTTGAATCTTGTTAGTTTAGAAACGACCGAAAATGGTTCCATGTTAAACAAACTCTGAGTTAAATCATATTTGCCAAAGATTAAGTTGTTGAGGTGAGCGAACCGAGTTTTCGTGGCTTGTTTGTACTGCGAAGGAGGTTTAGAATTGCGTATGCTACTATGGGTTTATGCGATTCTACCAAGAAATGTGAGAGGATCGTAAATTTATATTCAAATATAAATAAAATACTTGTTTCCTCCGACTTATCAGTTCGATAGATTTTTCAATCGAGTTTTATCCATCGAAGGAGAAACTGAAAAACCTCTGATGGCCATACAGAGTTCAAAAATAAATAAATAAATTATTATATATATATATATATATATATATATATATATATATATATATATATATATATATATATATATATATATATATATATATATTTTTGTTTGATCATTTTTGAACTCTGTATTGCGAACGCAACAATATAAATATCACTGCGCCCCCAACGAAATAAGTAGTGTCGGTCCTTTGACGGCCGCTTCTGTCTGATTCGTGAGTGTCGCATGGCGGTATGTTATCGAACTAGTGTGACCACGTTTTCTTGTTTTATCTGCTCTTTGGTTTCACCGTTTCGCGGGGCGTTGGTGAGGTAGCCTCTGTTTCAGTGCGTTGGGGGGCGCAGTGATATTTATATTATTGCGTTCGCTCCAACGAATTGAGATGAGTAGGTAACAGCATAGCCTTTTGTAACGAATGGGTAGACAATGCTGACGAGGTCAAACGAGACCGAAACTGCAGTCCATTGTTCCTATTCGTGACATCTGACCGTGTTGTACCACTTCCTGGTGGCCCCGGTTAACAGTGATTATGAAGAGTAGATCGGAAAACTAGCTCCTTCAAGGAAGGATATTTAACATTCTACGGAAGGTTGAATATTGTCCCTTGAAAAATAATTTTCTTCGATATGTCTACACATTGCGAAATCTCGCATTTAGTAACTTTTTGTTTTGAGACATCAGAGATATCTACATCATATAGATATTCCTACACTTAATCTAGTAAGATCATGAATGCTAATAACATTGCGCTCTGGCTCTATCGTCACGATAAATTGGAAACTATTTGGTAAGTTTTGATTTCATCTGAAAATTTTGAACAAGTTCTTCCGAGAGAGTCATTTATGCCCTAATCCCATTTTTATGTTCATTTTAATAATCAAAAGGATAGACAATTGAGGAATTTGTCAATGTCTCTCAACAAGATCTTCATTTATACCCCAAATATATGGATTCGGCACTGTACTCCTCATAAACCTTTCATTACATTTTAATGAATTGAGTCAAATGATGAAAACAAGTAATAATATTCTGTAAAAACTAGCTCGCTCCACTTGGGGTGCCAATGTTCCCACTCTTTGAACTGCTGCTTCTGCTCTAGCTTCTTCTTTAACTGGGTACTTCTGTCTGGCTTGAAAATACACATGTACTAAGAACTGTTCCCAATTGTATAATGCCATAAAAATTATAAGTAGTACACCATTAGCTCAACCCCAATTTTCTGGCTTCATTTCCTCTATAGTTTCTCTACATATATGCCGATAGTCAGCAGTGAAAAATTGTTGGAACGAATATTATTCTCTTCGTGAACATTTTCCAATAATCCAAGAACTTCGGTCTCGCTTAGTCTCCTCTCTACTCCTTACAATTATTGTTTTTAATGAGATTCTCTTACAAGATCCTTAAATTGTTTAATAAAAATCATCGGCGTTGTAATTTTATGCTTTCAAAACGAATTCCGTGGATAGTGCAAATTACAAGTGCATTGGGGAGGAGGAAACAATGAGTCATTCAATCTTGAACTGTCCTATATCCCGATTTCGCGATGGTTTCTAACAAATGCATAAGGTTTCACAATCTTCCATTGTTTGGGTTGAAATATTGAAATCAGTACAACTGATATGATGTTTTTCTGCTATTTTTCTTTTTTACTTTCTGGCTTCCCATCATCTCACATTCACCAACAGAAACTCCGGTTGAAATGATACACAATTACTTTGTTTCCATTTTTTGTTCATTACAAACTAGCTGTTACTGATATAACCGCCAGGCGAGATAGGATGTTTTCTCCTCATTTTTTTTTGAGTCGTATAAAATATTAGGTATAGTTCTTTCAATCTCCCCTCGTTTTTCTTTCGGGTCAATGGTTGGAGACTTAGTGTGTTCTGAATGATTATCCATTCTACATACTGCGATTTATCCCGATCGTATTTTCGACATTAAAACTCGATAAACAAAATTGTTTGTTGACTAAGAATGAAATGAAAAGAATCAGCCATATCTATTATGAGTCAAAATCTCTGTGTTGGCAAACGGGTCATGATTTATTCATTTTAATGAAAATTATTTACTTGTTTTATCAATTTTTTTTAATTAAAAAAGATGTAGAGAAATAAATATTGATTAAAGATTCGATCAAACGTAAACATTTTTCTCATTGTACATCTGTCAGCTGAATGCAATCAGATATTTCTTGAGAAAACAACATTGCAGCCCTCGTAATATTACAAACCGGAACAACGAATAGACGGTGCCGGAAAAGACCAATGAAAATATCTGAAGAACATTCAACTATGTTTCAGAGAGTAAACACAAACATTATTTCTCATTTTTAATTAACTTTATCGCTTCAATGGTTGGTGTACGACTATATGAAAAGCTGACAACTAGAGTTTCCACTTTTTTACGATCCCTTGCCGCATGCAGGATGAAATTAAAAACAACGGTTATTTGCCGGGGGCCGCTTTTAATTTCTTGAACAAACGGAACGTTTACTTGAAACCTATCGTGACTTGACAGAATGAGTATGCGTTATGTAGGTAATTAGTATTCAAGGGATGAGTCCGTTGTGTTGTATAAGGGGAAAATTCAACTGAAAAATGAAGGCACTTGAGCACACTGAAGTGAGTGCATTTTAACCTGCAAACGACGTACTCGGAATGAAATTATGAAGCATTGAACTAGTTGTTCCGTCTGTGTTTCTTTTTGTAGCGAAAGCGTTCTCGACTTCAATTCGATCAACCAGAAGAGTGGTTCTATAATATTGAATTTCTAGTTTGAATACAGATTATTCGCAGTTTCTTTAACATTAACTGCGAAGACAGATTGCCACTCTGCTCTAACGATATCCGTGCTGAACCATTTTTTTTCCTTGAATTTGTTTTTTTGGAATTATTTAATGAACATATCTGAGCCTAATCTTTGCTTCCTTTGTGAACCCTCCGCGATACATTTGTTACCTCTTATAAAAGAACATCGACTTAGTCGATGTCCGCACTCAACATAATGACAGGGTCGATCGGGAGATTACTTTACGATATTTTTTTTGTAAGTCTAGAATCAACGATATGACAGTGTCAAAATATATATATATATATATATATATATATATATATATATATATATATATATATATATATATATATATATATATATATATATATATATATTATATATTTTATACTTATATTATAATTTATTATTCCTAATCATTTACTCTTGATCATCATTATCATTATTCGCACAGAACTTTGTTTTTCTGTAATGATTCAAGTAGTAAAAATGAAACCGAAACAAGATAATTCTTTTAACGAATGATAAAATCAAGATGATTGAAACGTGAATCGTGGTATGTGTTGGCATTTTTTTTTTATTTGTGCCTTCTGGCAGGTGTCCGGTCATATCTTTTTCTGAATTTTACATGCTTTACTTATCAGTGTTTCGTTATTAAACATTGTTAAAAAAATTCCTCAACTGACTGCCATGAAATTCTCCGAAGAAAGATTTTTATTCTGATGAGTGTGATGGAAATTCTCTGTTGGCAAGTATAGTTTATGCACAAAGGTTTCCTGATAAGAGGCATCCTGATGCCAGATGCTTTGAAAAACTTCTAGCTAGATTTATTGAAACGGGTAATATCGCTCACAAAAACCTTAAAAACCTAAAACTGCTAAAGCTGAAGACAACCAGTTATCAGTTTTGTTGACAGTGATAGAGGACCCATATAAGCCAAAGAAAGATTTCTCAGTTAACAGATATAAGTCAAACTTCCGTCTAGAGAATCTTGAAAGTGAATAAATTTCATGTATATCATGTACAGCTGCACCAGGAACTGAACAATCAAGATTATTAAAATCAAATCAATTTTTGCAATTGGGCAAGTGACGAAGTAGCGGAAACTCCAAATATGTTTAGCAGAGTCTTTTCCTCGGACGAGGCAACTTTCCACAAGAATAGGCTTATTAACAGGCACAGCATTCATTATTATATAGTATGATAAGAAATGTTGAATTATCACCACATGTTCGGAATATTGTAGTCAGTCGTCAGTGAGTTTTAAACTTTGAATTTCAAAATTTGGAAAAACCTATAATCATAATTGAAAATGCCTTACGTTGGATTGCTGATGCGCAGAGGGTTTGAATAATTGCTATCATTGAAGAAGGGGTGACACAGTGGGTTATAGCGGCCATAATGGGGGTATTACAGGGAAAATTTCAAAACCAACGCCCGATGCAAAATAGGCCTAGGAGAATTCGTAGAAAGACCACTTCTGAAGAACAAGAATGCTTTTTATGCCAATTCGCAAGAAGAGACCTTAGTGCTTCGCACCCCATACTCCAAAGGAAATTCCTGGAAGCAACAGGCATCAGTGTATTAGTCAAAACGATAAGTCAAAGACTTCATTCAAGGGCCTCAAGAGTTCCAGAGCTAACCACACAACAAAAAATTAACAGACTTAATTGTTGTATCGAGCACCAAAATTTGAATATTGAGAATTGGCGAAATGTTCTTTTTTCGGATAAGACCAGAACAGGTGTACGATGACTGCCGGATTCGGGTTTTAAGAGGTCGTGAAAGAAAAGCTAGACTCCGAGCAGCAAGACAAATTCCGAAATACCAAGGGCGCAGTGTTATGTTTTTGGCATTATGCTGGGAGGCAAAATAGATTTGATTTCGTTTCCTTCGAGTGTAACTGCTAAAAATTACGTGGACCTAGTGCTTGAGCCCATAGTGAGACTCGGGCGAGGTGCCCACAGTGGGAATTCCACTTTCATGCAAGATAATGCTCCTCCGTATACCAGCAACCTCTCTCGACATTATCTTGAAACAGGGGGAATTGCTATTTTGGACTGAACAGGTTGCTCTCTACACTCAAATCCTATTGAACATTCATGGGATAATCTGAAAAGGAAAATAAGATTGCTTCAGGATAGTCCAAGAACCCCACAACAGCTCATCCAAGCCGCCACAGAAGAGTGGCAGAATATCACCGCTGAGGGGGTCGAAAACTTGATCCAAAGCATGCCTGGACGGATTCAGGCTTATATCAGGGCAAGAGCAGGTAACACAAGCTACTGAGGTCGAGAAAAAAACACCTACTCCGTGAGAAAACAATTTTCGATTTTCTTGATACATGAAGAGAGTCTCGTAATTTCTTTTATTTGTTTCTTCCTTAAAATTATCCTTAATTATCGTATGATTTCATATAAATTTGGTATATATATATATATATATATATATATATATATATATATATATATATATATATATATATATATATATATATATATATATATATATATATATATATATATATATATATATATATATATATATATATATATATATATATATATATATATATATATATATATATATATTGACTAAACTCAAGGATATTATTGAAATAAAAATGGACATTAGTGCGATTATTAATCATATTTATTGCACTTCCGTCAATGCAGGCCATATGGCCATCTTGTGCATATTATTCACTATTCTCCAGGCCAACATTGTATGTAAGCTTCGGTACAATGAAACAGAAGTACTCATCTTCATCAGAAGAACCCCTTTTCCATTTTATGAATTTTTTTTCACAATCTGAAACTTTCCTTTTTTTTTGTCTCTTTATGTTTCTTGGCGGGCCCAGTTTTTGAAAGTTGGCAAACAATGTCCGGTGAAAATTCTTCTCGACCTGTAGTAATTTAGTTGACTGAGTGGCTACTAGTCTGTGATGTACTTGGCTGAGAAATTGCTTCACTATGGGTACTAGACTGTGATATACCTGACTTGGAAATCGATTCGTTATTTAGAAGTGTTGAGTTTCCAGTTTCAATTGGTTGTACTGCAATTTCAGGAGTGGACAGTCGGAACGGACGATCTTCACCGAAACAGGAAAAAGTCGTCGTCTGTGAAGATATTTCTTTTGAATGGGGTGATTCCGGAGATTTTGAAACCTTTCATTATATTGGTAGACGTCAACGCTAAAGGCAGAGCATCTGTGTCATAGATAAACCGCCATTATTTCTCATCCACGCTCCTAGAAAATTGGATAAATATTCTTTTAAGGGGTTCATAAACCATGTTGGTACTTCAAGAAAGTTCAACCCCAGATTAATGGATGGCGAGTGTCAAACGTTAATGAAGGTCCACTGGATGAGGCACAAGGAAATGACTTGACTGCTGTGCTACAAGAGATTGGAGAAATTTCAGGAAAAAGAAATAAATGTGGAAGTGTTAATCTTGAGCAGATGAAGCAGCCTAACAAAATTTTTTTCTGCGAAATTTTCAAAACCCATGTGTCTCGTGAAATTTGTGTTCGCGATAAAAGATGTTAAATGTATATTCGTTTTCGTAGAGCTATGAATTCTATTTTCCTAAAATTTCTTTTGTGAAAGTCAAGATAGTTTCGATAAATCAGTTTTGAATTTTTTTTCATGTTTCCATATTCAAAATCAGGAAATGTATCTATTGGATACAGGAACGACCAATCGTGCAAGTTTTTGGCGCACCTACCAGAAGGTTAATCTGTTATGGTCTCTTTCAACATTTGATCTCTTCTGAAGCACAAAAATACCCTCCTCAATTCCTGAAGAAAATATAAAATTTTTTTGATTCATTTTTGATTCATCAACATAACACTAATAGTCAGCTTCCAGTTTACTTAAAATTAAATAATAAGTGCTCCCTCGTAACCTCTTTATATGCTCGACAGGTTTCATATTTAAGTGGTTACACTACTTAGACATTCTCAAAATATCATCATTTCTTTCTTCGGTTGAATAATTAAATGTACTTTTGAGACATTTTTATGCCTTGAAACATTCTAAAATTCAAATTACTCCCAAGATATAACAAATAAAAGCGCGTCAGGAGTCTACCTCGAGTAGCGTTCCGACTGTCACAAAACTAGTTTCAATTTAGAAGCAATATAATTTTCTTTGGAAATGTCAAGCTATCACAACAAAGGCGCCTTTATATGTCATATTCTGTTCAATAATTATAATATAAATGAAGTATAACTGATGATATATGAAGTATAAGATAATGATAAATATATATATATATATATATATATATATATATATATATATATATATATATATATATATATATATATAATACACATAGAAGAACCTTGTGTACCCTACACAAGGTTTTTCTCAAAATCATTTTTTTCGAATAGATGTATGGAATGGACAAATTTCGACGTTTATGTACCACAGATATGTAAAATATTGTGAATAAATAAAGTTAACACCCTTCCCTGAGTTATTTTTACGAGAGAAATTCATTTTCGCAAACAGATTCGAGATACATTTCTTCGAGTAATTTAGAAATTTTGAAAATTTTCAAAATCAGTGAATTACCAATATCTCGCTGCTTAGTTGTGTCAATGGTAAAGCACTTTTCAAATTAGAATCGAACTACCTGCAAAAATTCTTTTTTTTTCAACAGTTTTCGAGTTATACTGCAAACTTTCGTTTTCTCCAGTGCAAACCATAAGCAACTTTGAATTTGTGGAATAGAGATTTTCTTTTCCTTTCAAAATATATATAACATATGCACTCAATTTTTTTATCCAGGGCGTGTTTAGATGAGAAACTGGAAATTGTATAACTTTTGCCTAATTATGTCTAGTAGCTCTAGTTCGAATATTAATTCTTGCAATGATAATGTTGATGAATCATTCAATGCTTTTGATTTGAGTTGCAATAATTGTATGAATATATAGTATGAGATCCGGCTGCAAAATTAATACATGAAAAATGTAGATAGTCAAAAGCTAATTTTAAGTATTCTGATAGATTGGAATTCATTTTTCATAAGGTGCCAATTAAAATTACCCGCCAATGTTATTAATTAATCCATTAATGATCAATTTTAGTTAAAATTTCGTTAATATCTTATGGAAATAAAACCTACACCACTTCTTAACAGTGTAATTGTAAAATGTGTAACGTCACAGTTGCAGCTGATTGCTTACCCGTAACCTCTTCGCAGCCAGGTGTAAACAGGTATGATTTTAATACAACTTTTCGTTCATGATGTATATTAATTTCGTTCGTGCCACGTTGAAGCTGATTTTTTTCTGTATTTAATGCTATATAGCTGCTTGTAAAGAAAAACCCGCAAATTGAAGTTTCCTGCCCTTAAAGATGCTAGGTACTGAAAATAAAGTGACAGAGAGTGAGTGCGTGACGTTACTTGTTAGACGAGGATGCTAAATGTCAGCTGTACTCGTTTTCGAGCCATTGCGCCTGCCTCAACAGATAGGGTTCTCAACCAACTGTCTAAGTAGTAATAACTACGATTCTATTTAAATGCTCCAAAAACTTTAACATATCACGATAATAATAAAATTAAAATAATAATAATAATAATAATAAAAACAAACTTAGATACGTACTTTGTAAAAAATTGATTTCATGAATTTTAGTTTAGTTGTTTTCAAAACCACACATGATGATGGGTTCTGGACGCTCTTTATCGTGTCGTCGTACTGACAATTGATACAAAGATAAACAATTAGAATGATACGCAACTGATTGATTACTGTTCAACTTTGCAAGCAATTTTTTATCATTTAATTTTTCAGCCATTACTCTTATTGTGTTAACAGTTGTTTCTGATCGTGGAAATGCAACATAGTTTCTTTTTTTACCAACTTTTTTCTCTATAGTATCGCAAAACAGACAGACAGGCTTTTTATTTTTATTCTCTGATGAGATTTCTTTCTCAGGTGTCAAGGAAGATGACAAAGAAGTTAGAGATTGAAACTGAGTGTCATCATGTGCAGATGAGGTAGTAGGCTGTTCGTTTGAAACACTTGTACTTATACGATGCTCATCCGAAGTTATGATAGGTTGATCTCCTGTCGTAGTATTTAGGTCATCCTATAAAGTTAATTTTATATATTAAACAGAAATTCTAATCTTTTTATATCCAAACATTACTGTTATGTATACTTACGGGATTACAATTTATAGGAGAATTGCTTTCTTCATAGATGCATTCTTGTAAAGGTAAACTTGGAATCTGTAATTGACAAAAATACTGCGTTATAACTTAATTTTTAGATTTATTATTTTGATTGATAGAATGAAGTGAAAATGTTAATTTTATGAATCTACAGAACAATAATTTATTTTCGGAGTTTACGATAATGAAGAAAACGTATATTAAAATTGAAAAATATCGTATGTATATACAATAAAAATTTAATTTGAATTTTTCAATTGATGTAGTAAAATATATAGTATAGTAAATAGAGAATTTCTGTGATTGTATTCATTCTTACTACGTATTAAATAATACTTAAAAGGTTCGACTACCTGATAAATTCTACCTGCCTAAAAAATGTCATACTTTGGTACCTATAAGTTATACAAATATTAATATAATAGAAATAAATTAATTGTTTATGATTGAAAATAGACAACTGCATAATGAATAATTATTTATTGAAAAGATATAGATTCTGCAATTGTCTGAGTGTCCTTTATACTAAGTATTAATTTACATCTGCCACATTCACAGTCATATATATTCATACACTACTATTCTAGATAATACATGAGTTAAATAAAAATTTTTACTTACAGTTTGAGTTTTGCAAAATTCTTCAAACTCGTCTTTATCTTTTTGCTTTAGAACAGTCACTTTTTTAAGACACTCAGTATGATAACCATAGTAATCCGTAGAATTCACAGTCAATATTATGTCATGATACTTATATTTTTTTTTCGGCGAAATAACAACATTGAAAAACATTTTCTGAACGATGCATTACTAAATTGAAGTACATTGTTGGATTTAGTACACAAAAAACACTTAGGCATTTTGTAAATTTTAGCTTTGCATAAACAAGAGTAATATTATGTCAATATTTATAAGACAAAAACAATATATTTATAAGACAAAACAATAAGTATCCACGAGCTCCAAAACAATGTGGTTAGAATTTCCAATAAACATAAGCCGTAGCTCAGCTGCTTGACTGAGAACTCTATCTGTTGAGGCATGCGCAATGGCTCGAAAAACGAGTACAGCTGACATTTAGCATCCTCGTCTAACAAGTAACGTCACGCACTCACTCTCTGTCACTTTATTTTCAGTACCTAGCATCTTTAAGGGCAGGAAACTTCAATTTGCGGGTTTTTCTTTACAAGCAGCTATATAGCATTAAATACAGAAAAAAATCAGCTTCAACGTGGCACGAACGAAATTAATATACATCATGAACGAAAAGTTGTATTAAAATCATACCTGTTTACACCTGGCTGCGAAGAGGTTACGGGTAAGCAATCAGCTGCAACTGTGACGTTACACATTTTACAATTACACTGTTAAGAAGTGGTGTAGGTTTTATTTCCATAAGATATTAACGAAATTTTCAACTAAAATTGATCATTAATGGATTAATTAATAACATTGGCGGGTAATTTTAATTGGCACCTTATGAAAAATGAATTCCCCAATCTATCAGAATACTTAAAATTAGCTTTTGACTATCTACATTTTTCATGTATTAATTTTGCAGCCGGATCTTAGACTAATAGTATCATTGTAACAATAAAGCGACCATGCCTTTCGAAAACTTCGAGAAAATTTATATGATTGAATATTATATTCTAAATAATTATGATCGTAATGCCGCAGAAAGCTGCTTCTAAGGATCATTTTCCTGATAGGCGACTACCTCATGAAAGTAAATTAGATAAACTGGAGGAAAACGTCATAAACCATGGTACATTCAACGTCTCAAGGAAGTAAGAATATGAAGTAGTTGATAGGGAAGATGCAACATTCGATGTGATAGGTAGTGTTACTGCCAACCCATTGATTTCAAGTTGGCAAACTGGATCCGAAACAGGCGTATCTAATAGTTGAGCACTCAGTATTCTCAAGAAAAATATATATAAACTTCATGAACTGAGAATATCGAAGTTTCTGCAGACAGGAGATTTTCAACATCGACTCAATTTTTGCAAGCCGTTTCTGCAAAAGTCTGAAGAAAATCGGCAATATTTCTGAGAAATAATTTAGACTGATATAGTTCACATCAATGGTGATGGAATATTCAGTCGGACTATTGTGGATTATTTAAATTTAAGAAACTAGGCCCACCTCTTAAATTAAGGCGAGAAATCATTCTGTTATTGAATATACCAAGCCTATATGAAGCATGCGCAAGTTATAAATCTTTTTAGGACTCTGTACCTTCAAAAAACTGTACCTTCAAAAAACTGAAGCCTCGTGGGATAGATAGTATTTTTGTCTGTCAAGACTCTTTTCTCAGAAGCTAATGTACGTATAGCGTTGAATATATATATATATATATATATATATATATATATATATATATATATATATATATATATATATATATATATATATATATATATATAAATATCGAAGTCTAAATCAAATAGGAAAACAAATCTGTTTATCTTGCATTTTTTTCATTTCCTACTATTGGGAGGAGGAAGAAATCTAAGCTAACCTACCATAACAGAGATGTGTCCGCTCGAGATGATTGAATATGTGTGTTCACTCGCTTCTTGAAGAGGGCCAAATTGTTAGCTCGAAAAGTATTTGATAGGATAGAGTTTTACAGCACACTAGCCCTGTGAACAAAATCATTTTTATAGAGAGAAGTACGTGGCTTAGCTAGTTGTACCGTCCGCTGATGAGACTTTTTCGCGAGCCTTGTTTTTCTTGGAACTGGATTCGTTCTGGAACCAAGTTTTTCATTTCTTCACAGCATCTACCATGGAAGTGACTCTTCAGCAGTTATAGGACGCTAACTAGAAAATGAGTCGTCGCAATCCCAAATATTCTGTTTTCGATGGAGTGGATCAGATCATTAATCTGCAACAGAAAAATAGTTTGCGAGAGTATGGAGCCCTAGGGTACTCCTTGATCAACCTGAAAAATTCAAGCGTTACACTATCTAACGTCTTAGTGCTGTCGAACAGTGTCATGCCAGTTGTCTGGTTCCTACTGAAAGCATCCCTGACGAATTCAACCGCTCGGAGAAGTTGCTGTTTGGTAGGGTGGCCTTTCCCAAAATCAAGTTGCTCATCTGGGATGATTCTATTGGCCACACAAGTCTTTCAGGCGTCGCAGGATGATCCCCTCTACGGTCTTACCTATCGTTAACAGGAGACTGATGGCCCTATAATGATGTGGAAAGGAAACAGACTTACCTTGTTTTCTCATTATGATTACATCCAATCCTCAAAGGAATGTTGGAGCCACAGGCTTGCGTTAGTGATTGATACCAGCTGTCCTAGAACGCGAGGAGAAAGGTTCTTCTGTGCTCTGTTGCTGATCTCACCTCGTCCAGGTGCTTTTCACACTTTCGTTCAAGAGATTACGCTTTTCAGGTCTTCCGTGATGGTGAATTGGGTTTTCTCCTCTCTTTTTACGAGTAGACTTCTATGGGCTTCTGTTTCAGTTTTTTCCATGTGGTCGTGGTCAACTTCTGCATAGTTCACCGTGAACTGGCGTTCAAGACTGTCTCCAAAGGTCTTCGCCTTGTGTGAAACAGAAAATACGAACCCTTGTTTAGCTTACATGGGTGGCATAGGTGTCGTTTTCTAGGGTAAAATTCGTGCCGTTCTCTGAACTAAATGGTCCTCCTCTTCTAAAAACTCGATCTGGGTGGTCAAGCACGCATTGCGGTCTTCTTCCAATGCTATCTTCACCTCCGTCGCCAGGCAGTTGTTTTCTCGTCGGTGTTGTTCATCCCAGGTTCTCTAAAATATTCCTGTTTCTCTCTTTCATTATCAGAAATATGCCATCAGGCAGTATGTGTAGTCTTGGTTTTGTTTCCATTATCATCATGCACGCATCTAATGACTGGTTTGAAGCTGTTTGGAATACTTTAACTGCTCTGTCCAGATCGTCGGTCAACTCTAGCTTGCCAAAGGACGGCAGCTTCTGTCAGACGTGGTCTGTGAAAATATCCCAGCATGTTGTCCTCGTCTTCAGCGTTCTTTTCTCGTTTGGCAGGTTAGCTAGAAAGAGGAAAACAGGGTTATGATCTGATGTTAGATCGTTAATTGCGGTAAGATTATATGAAAACGATACTTCTTTCATATTGCGATGTGTGATACATCACCAATTCCTCCGTTGTTGTGATGTGTTGGTTCTGGACGTTCATCTACCACCAGGTCTCCTTCATCAGTGTAGTTCCTCTGGATGTTTCCTTTCAAGATGCACCTTTTGCTATTCTACGATGAATGCCTGAATTTGAAGTCGCCCGCTGCAATCGTTGGAATGTAAGCCTCGAACAGCTTATCCAGGTCTGATTGCAGTAGTGGCTGGGGGTCCTTATACACTGCGATTAGTCTTAGGGTTCCTAGTGAAGTAGTGTGAATCTCCATTGCAGTCGCTTATACGTGCTCAAGGTTTTCAATTTGTGCAGCGTGGTGTTCCAGGTTGGATCTGACGTATATGGCAGTTCCGTATTCTCTTCGGTACTGTTTATCATTTCTCTACATGGTTTAGTTTGCAATTTTTGCTGACATAGCTTCGTGCAGATGTGTTTAACTCACCATGATGACGTCCAGATCTAGCCTCCCCGAGAATTCTTGTAGTTCTACTTTCTTCCCTCTGATTCCATTCGCATTTCAGTATGCGACCTGTAGGGTTAGTTTTCCAAGATATGAAATACTAATTATAATAAATGAGAGCTGTGATAAAATATGATTTGGAATAATCAAGCAGGGTTCTACTACGCCATTGTCAGTCTGTGTTAATCTAGTAAATCAATCAATTTTTTCAATAGCACACCCTCTATTTGTCGCATTTTCGAGGATATGAGACTGAATGAATTTGAAATCCTCCAAAAATCACTATACCTGACTTTGACTGCATTTGAAATATTCGATATTCTCGTCTTCATTCTCGTATTTCATCCAACAAAATATGCCCTAGATTACTGAATTCAGTTTAATTTTCACTGAACATAATTTTTGATAATATGATCTTCTTCAAGAAGAAACAAGTAAAATATGAAAAAACGTCAATAAAGTCAAAATCATTAAATTTCCTACCAAGAAATGTCAACGTGAATGTGAGAAAATTCTCCGCGAAATGTAATGAAACCGATTCACTTCAACACTATAATGAAACGTACTTTTGTTGGAAAATACTAACATCCAAGAAATGCTGGTTGTCTCCCACCATTTTTAAGATCCATAAGCAGGAGTCTTGGCAAGTCTTTATGAACTTGGATATGGTATGGGTGGAATCTGTTTCTCTTCAGAAATCTGTCTACACTTTATTTATTTATTCCAGTATATGTATTCAAATCTGGAATGAATGAATTGGATTGAAATTGAAATTGAGTTGCCTTACTGATAACTATTTGATAAACTCTTGGATTATCTATGACAGATAGTAGATTCATTTCGTTCCTGACGGGTTGGTATGGGAAACCACATTTTCAGTTCCTTGAAATGATTGTAGTCGTCTCTTCAATGTTTCTTGATCCAGATGCTTCTGGTTCGGATATTTTTGGCCATAAGGCATGGCAGGCAACAAACAGTTCTCAACATTCACCGATCATTACTTCTTGTCAAGGCATTCTTCTTTCGGAAATCTCATTTTGGAATTTTCCATTGAAAAATTGATATTTCATCAATTGCACTGTCAACACAAGAATAACCTCTAGCAGATTTCAGCTAAAATGGACAGATGTTCAATAATTTCTCAAGTGTTTTATCTAACCTAGCCTTTCGAAACTACAGAAAAATGTGTCGCCTGAAACGAGAGAGCAGATGTGAAAGCAAAGTTACAGAATTCTTGAACCAACGCTTTCTTGATCGATGGATAAGGAGAAGAAGAACTAAAAATTGAAAAGCTAAATCATATGATTTAGCTTGTCTCGGATTTTCTCAAGGGGATTGGTGAAGGAAATAATTGAATATGTTTTTCAGAAGTAACCACCGAAATGCTTGTGGAAATGAGTAATTCATTCGAGGAGGGGTACTTCTTTGTACTAAGCATGACGGTAACCATTTCTTGCATCTTGTGTGGCCATTAAGAATTAATTATTCCTTTTCAACTTCTTTAGAATTATATTTTTCGTACAACGTTTTTCGCAGAGAATTTTCTCACATTCTCTTCTTCGTGAGATGTTTGAGTTTCATGATTTTTCTGATTTTTTTGCATTTCCTTCATGTTACCTTGAAAATTATTGAACGAAATACGGAAATTCTGGAATATCTCCAGAATCATAGAAATTAGGTATAGGTAATCAAGGTATCATTCGAAAGGTATGCAAATACGCACTTGCGAGGCGTATTAAATACTGAATGTGCTATTTGAAAAGCACCATAATTGAAGTTTGAATGAAGTGCAACTTCAAAAATTTTTCTTGAGTACATGTTTATGATATCGGTCAACAAAAGTTCCAACATATTGAAAAGTGCACTACTGTCGTCAAATTGGTTTAGAAATGGTGACTCTGAAAGCAATATTAAAAGTACGAGAAAGTTTTGAAGAATGTCCTCAAATTTCCACAAACGTCAAATAATTCTAAAGCAGTCAAAGTTAGGATTAGAAATGTTGGAGGAACTCACTTTCATTTGGTCTCGGAAAATGCAAAAAATATAGAGTTTACCATTTAAAGCATCATAACATCGATATTTAACTTTGTCACTTTACACCGTGTATTTTTAAGTGGGAGTCTTAAAGACGGTATATACGACCGCCCAAAATCAATTTTTGAATTCCGACATTTTCTCTCCTTTACCTTATTCCGCGTGTCTAATAGGTCACATTGTATATCAGATATACTTAATTTATTGGATTTTATCAGGAATTTCTGAGTTCACAGCATTAATATGTATCAATTCCTTTAGTAAGTGTTTGGATGCCCATTTGATTATTTTGATGTGCAGGGGTAAAAACGTTAAATAATCGATTAATAAAATTACTTCCGTCTCAAATCTTCTTGGTTCAAGTTGATACTAAATTTACGAATGATTTGAGAATACTCTTTGAGAACTGGTTTTCAGAGAAAGGCTCAAGAAATAAAAGGAAAAAGAAATAATGGACTATTCATATAACTACAAGATTCTATAGAAACTTCGCTCCATCACTGCTTCTGCATTTTTTTATAACATGATCGAAAATGTTAACATATTCACAAATCTCTCTCACGTATTTTCGAAATATAAATCTGAGTTTTATGAAATCAGAGAGATAACTTGAATTCAATTTCTCATCTTAATTTTCATAACATTTCCAGAATTTGATCCTTGATGCCCGCTCTACTAGAGACCTTTATCAGACTCTGTTATACTATTCCGCCACTTCTGTGGTATTCTTTTTTCGCTTGCTGTGCATTCACAACGTTATACTCATGTGAAAAAGATGGTAAAGATTCGACCTCAATACATCATCCAGGCTACAGCTGGAAAAGATGTTTTCTTCAATAATATAGGTTAAAAAACTCTTCAAAAAATAATGTTATCTTTTTTTATACATTAAACTTCAGTTCGTACACTGGGAACATTAAAATAGAGGTTAAACAACTGTAATCAGGCCTATAGTGTTGTGAATTATCTTATAATAAATTCTCACACTTTATTCTTGACTCTCCAAGAAAATCATCTTTATCAATATACTGAATTTCAAGCTAGTTCATGACAGAATCTTTCATAAAGCATCGAACCTTCATAACTGCATGTTGGGTAGCAAACTGCATATTGGAAAATGGATTCAACAAGAAGTGAAATATTCTTAATCCAGTTCTTCATTTTAGGAAAACTTACATTCATAGTTTCAAACAACTAAATAATCCTTCTACGTGCTTTAGATATGTTTGTCTAACTAAGAAATAAAGTAGTATCTATAAGTAATAGATAGTTTAAATGTGTTGGACGTACTACTACATCAGTAAACTCAGTTTCCACAAGCTTCAATACCATTGTATTCTCCCCTTTCTCGAAAATGAGAAACATTATATATTTCAAACTTGTGTTGATGGAGATAACGTTTCATTATACGAAACAGCCCCTAATTCAAATTATTTTCCTTCTACTAAATAATAATTCCCTCTTTTACGAACATGAATATAATTAAATTTTGAACGAGAAAACATATTTTCAGGCGTCCTTTTTCATCGTGCGATTCTCATGTCCGGATCAGCCCTGTCGCCCTGGGCGCTCATTCAGGAACCTTCGAGATACGCCGCTCAGGTAGCCATACATGCAAACTGCTCTCCAGAACTGCCCCATCCCAATCTTCTCAAGTGCCTTCGTGATAAATCACTAGAGACTCTGCTTTCGACGCCTGTTGTAGCTCCTGAATTTTCGTTTGCCTTTGGGCCAAGCGTAGATGGCGTTGTGATTGACACTGGAGAACCACCTGGTGAGTAAACTAATTTGGAAAATTTTTATTTTTAAATAATCAGAAATTTATTTTCGAGTCTTTGAAATTTTAATCTTTGCAAGTCAGTTTCAACACAATACAGCGCGAATTAGAATTAATCGATAGAACTACGATTGTTGAGGACTTTTATGAAATGATTATTCTTTATATACAATTAATATATATATATATATATATATATATATATATATATGGAAGTTATGAAATGAAACCAAAATTCCAATTTGAGCTTCTTATAAAAAAATGGAATTTCCTTCGCTTCTCAGTTTCATCAATTCTTTATAGATTTTCTTATTTAATCCTCATAATAATAAAAAGAATTGTGTTTTCGATTTCATGGCTCTTATTCAATTTTTCATGAAAACAGAAATTCCAGCAAATTGAAAATGATGTGTACATTTGAGCCTTTCGATCATTTTGAATTGTACCGAAAATAGAATTTGACGACATTTCTCTTATTCCATCATCTTTTGGCAATCCAAAGAATCTAAAATAAAAGCACTAACTAAAAAATTGAAGAAGTTATAGGTTACGAAAGCAATTCCGGTTTTTGGTGGCCCGAAAAAAAAAGTATCAAATGATAATATTTCTGGAAATGGAGCTCCCAAAATTGATATTCTATCTGATTATTAGCCTTCAATTTTGGCAGTTCCAAGGCAGCACAATTCTAATGGATTTTATATGAGAGGTCTCGATTTTCTAAAATAGAATTCATTCGATTTGAAAAATTTTCAAACTATGATATAACATCAGTTATTAAAAATACAAAGAATTGAAAATCTCCAGGTGTTCATGGTATTCATAACAATATAAAAATTTTAAATGCATGTATCACCTAAAAATTGATACGTATATGGATAATTATAATATTCTTTACGAACATCAAAAGGCTGTAGAAAAAGCACCTTGGTACTAAAGACTAACTTCTGATTGATTCTGTTGTTTTGAATCAAGCTCAATCTATGAAGAGAAATATTCATACAGCTTTATTGATTGCCAAAAGGTTTCAATAATTCTCATCATTCATGGCTTCGTCTTTTTCTTTTTGTTGAATTTGTAATAAAAATCAAGCCAATGTATCGAGGAGATACATATAAATATCTAGGATTTATTGAAAAGAATATCTACCCATAGCAGCACTAAAAAATATTAGAAGTTTATATCATAACAGACTTATAATTATCATCAAGAGTCATTTAACTAGTGAAAACCTTTTCAGAACTATCAAATCCTATTCTTACATCTCCTTTTGTAACTATTAAATGATCTAAAACTGATCGAAATGAATTGCAATATAAAACAATGAAAAACTAAAATGTAACTATCATAAGCAACGCTCAAAGTCAGCAACTAAGAGAGTTACACTAAGTAGACATATTGTAGGTCGTGGATTGATTTGAACAATATTCATAGTGAACAGAGTTTTCTTCTAGATTCCCATTTTCGTAATAAACAGAGAACGTCTGGATTAAATGATATAATTGCTGCTTCAGATTATTATCTTACACCTCTGAACTTGAAAATGCAAGAGGTAGATTTTGATATTTCAGATAATAAATCTCCAAACGAAAGTTGGATGTAGAAAAAATTACACAGAAAGCAACCTAAAGAATTAATAATGATTATATTGATGAAATCGCATCGAATTGAAAGTTATCATCTAGAGAATTGTTCGTTGAAACAGAAGACTTGGCAATTGCGATCTGAGATCAGGTTGTTCTCACAAGAAATTATAGAAAACACATCATCAAGCAAAATAGAGATGATTCTTGCCGTAGATGTTTTTGTTCTTCAGGAACAGTTTTTCATATATTATCTCATCTTGCTCACTACTTGCCTCAACAGATCATTTAAAAAGTCATAATGCCGTCGCTAATATTATTCATTTCAATTTAGGAATTAAACATGACCTCATTTCCAAGGGGAAGTATTGTTACAAATTTGATTATTTGGGAAACAAACAACAAACAATTCTTTCCATGGGGGCTGCATATCACAATACGCCAGATATCATTCTTATGGATAAACAAACATATATAATTGATATTGCAATATGCGACACACATACAACATACAGAATAGATGCAATGGAAAAATTCATAAAGTGATGGTGCTAGCCGACGAGATAAAAAAATGTGGAAAACCAAAAAATAAGCGGAAATTAAAAAAATATTCATTCTACCGATTATTATTTCTACAACAGGTGTTATGCCTAGGAATCTTCATAAAAATATTGAGATTTTAGTTCTGAAAACAAATTTATTTGAACAAAGTTTCATTTTCTTGAATATGTCGCCCTGTGTTGTCATCTCTTTCGGAATTACGAAAGTTTCTTCAGTTCAGTATATGCCTTAACTGAACTTTTTGAATTAATTGATATTTTATGAACATTTGACTTTTTACCTAGATCTCCTGGAGTCGACTTAGAATCTTCATTTTAATTCAAAATTATTTTCATTGACTTAAATATTCATGAACAATAGGTAATTGTCAAGTCGAGTATTTTTTTTTCACAAATAAGTTGTTGAAGGAAATACATATACAGAACCAGAACAAGAGAACTTTTCTACGAATTTCTTTGATGGAACGTCTCGAGAAGAAGATCTAGAAGGAAAACTTTAACTAAAGTTGAATCAATCAATCAATCCATCTCGTTAACAATACAAGCAGTCCGGTACGTGCTTCGCTACGTATAAAGTGAAATCTAATAATGTAGCAGCAATCTTGTATTCGAAACAATTGCACAACATTGATCCAATTCATGATTTTCATCACCAATAAAATAAATTTGCAAAAATTTATGATCAGCGTCGGAGTATGGCAATAACGAACCAGCTTGATGATAAATTTTGCCCTGAATCTGAAACATGTATGCAATTTTATGTAGATGTTGGATCAGAATTTTCAGAACATTGAATATTTCAATGGTAGCCATCGTCACCTTTTCTGTGCAATATTGTAACTTCGATGAAGTTCCGAAACACGTTGCAATTGCTCATTTCTGCGATGATGTAAAATGTCACGGTAATGGAACTGATCACCAAGAATGACAATTTCAACTTCATCACTTATCAGTGAATCGTCTTGCATGCCTTCCAAAAGTTGTTCTATCAGCTCTTACGATTTTGTGATTCCGATTGACATAAACATGGGACACATTTGCTCGTCTGGCTCGTGGCATTTTTCCTTCCTATAAAAAAGAAATAATCAATTTAAAAACAAATTGCTCATTAATAGTGGTGTATCAGTATATATTCATGTACGTATATGTGCGTATGGAATATACCAAGTGATTCACCAGTGGCGCGGTGTTCTGTAGCTCGTAGACTCATGAAGATTTCATTTTTGTTCGAACGGTATTGTATTTAGAAAGTGAAAATCTACTTCAGCAATTTACTTTGAAGTAAACAGGGTGTCCCAATTTTCTATTAAAAAATCTTGGGTGTTTTTTTCAGATTGGAAGACCACTTTTTTGTTGAATATTCAAGAGCTACCTAAACTCTGCTATAATGTCTTTAAGTAATAAGTTTTTTTGGTGAGTAGTTTCGTCACAGTATTTTTTTTTCTTCGGCCAGAGAAAATGAATACTTTTTTCCTTTCGTTTTCTTATTGCCCATGGATAGCTTCATTGATGCATTGAAATAGATTACCCTCATTTTATACAGGAGTGAGACAAAAGTTATTCAATATTGTAATTTTAAAAATGTCATATCTTCATTTTTTCAGATGGAACATCCTGTATTTTATTATTCATGTCAACGCATAAAATATTGTGCTATATTTTTGCAGAAGTCCCTTATCTTTATCTTCGACCATTTTCGAAATAAAAAAAATAAACTGAAATGATAAAATCAGATGTTGCTAAAGAAGAGTTTATTAGTACATTTCATTATACTTCATCAGAGAAATGGAGATATTTGAAGGTAGTCGTGTATGAAATACGTAATAGATTGGTTTTTGATGAGATGATCTACAAAGTGTTGAACTATTTCAATAAGTGTTCAAAATGTTGCCAGTTTCTTTGTAGACACAACTCAATCCTCCTGAGGAAAGACCGTTGAACTCTCGACAACATTTGCGGATTAACTGACTGAAAGATATCCATCTACTATAGCGGCCTTTACATTCAAGGACCAACGATGCTGATGATCTATTTGTCTCATGAGGTGTGGATTTTCCGTGGCGTAATGATGAAAGTTGTGCCTGTTAACAAGTCCATTCTTATGGAAAGTTGCCTCGTCCGAGAAAAGAACTCTGCTAAACATATTTGGATTATCCGCTACTTTGTCACTTGCCCAATTGCAAAAATTGATTCGATTTTCATAGTCTTGATTGTTCAGTTCCTGGTGCAGCTGTACATATGCATGAAATTTATTCACTTTCAAGATTCTCTCGACGGAAGTTTGACTTATATCTGTTAACTGAGAGATCTCTCTTTGGCTTTTATATGGGTCCTCTGTCACTGTCAACAAAACTGATAACTGGTTGTCTTCAGCTGTAGCAGTTTTTGGTTTTTCATCTTTTTTTAAGCGATATTACCCGTTTCGAAAAATCTAATTAGAAGTTTTTCAAAGCAATTTGCATCCGGATGCCTCTTATCAGGAAACCTTTGTGCATAAACTATACTTAACAACAAAGAATTTCTATCACACTCACCCAGAATAAAAATCATATCAACCATTTCTTTTTTGGAGAACTTCATGGCAGTCAATTGAGAAAATTGAGTTCAACCCTCATTTTAACAATGTTTAGTAATAAAACACTGATAAGTTCACCATGTAAAATGCAGAATATGATATGTCCGGACACCTGACAGAAGGCACAAATAAAAAACAATTTCAACACATACCTCGATCTACGTTTCAATCATCTTGATTTTATCATTCGTTAAAAGAATTATCTTGTTTAGGTTTCTTTTCTACTACTTGAATAATTCCAGAAAAAAACTTCTGTGCGAATGATGATGATATATAAATAGAATTTGATACATTGATTATAGACATATATATATATATATATATATATATATATATATATATATATATATATATATATATATATATATATATATATATATATATATATATATATATATATATATATATATATATATATATATATATATATATATATATATATATATATATATATATATATATATATATATATATATATATATATATATATATATATATATATATATATATATATATATATATATATATATATATATATATATATATATCACATTTTTTGTGAGAAATGAATGCAATAAATGGTGGATCATTTTGTTGATGGGGATTTTGCTATCAAAGTGAAAGTTTTTTCAGTGTTGACAGTACAAGCATGTTATGTCATTCGTGCGGCCATTTCATCTTGGACGTGCTTCGATAAAAGCGAATTGTCAGCGATAATTATTGCTTTGTGAATAAATTTCCAAATTTATTGTTGAGTGTATTCATACGAAAGGTGAGTCTTGAGTCGTTCAAATGTACCATGTTCATGTGTGCGTGTAGTTTTCTCAGTTTTTAGGCGAGCCGTCGGTGTTTCATATCGTTTACAGGCTTTATCAGAATGAAAATTGTCAAACGCATTTACACAAACGGTAAGTTTCGAACTGTTGAATTGAATTACATGTATGTAAACATATTGTTTGTATTTTTTTGTTACAGATGGAATCACGTCGATTTAAAAATGAATTATTCAATGACATTTTTATTTACATTGACATATGCAGTCATATACCGGGTGATTCACCAGTGGCGCGGTGCTCTGTAGCTCGTACACTCATGAAGATTTCATTTTTGTTCGAATGGTATAGTATTTAGAAAGTGAGAATCTACTTCAGCAATTTGTTTTGCAGTAAACAGGGTGTCCCAATTTTCTATAAAAAAATCTTGGGTGGTTTTTTTTCAGATTGGAAGACCACTATTTTGCTCAAAATTCGGGAGCGGCCTAAACTCTGCTATAATGTCAATAAGTAATAAGTTTTTATGGTGAGTAGTTTCGTCAAAATATTTTTTTACCGTGAAAATTCATGAAAATAGGCTCTCACATCATCGCATGCTCCTTCGACCAAAGAGGATAATACGCTTTTCTTTTCGTTTTCTTATTGCCTAAGGATAGCTTTATTGATGAATTGAAATAGATTATTCTCATTTTATACAGGAGTGACTCAAAACATTATTGAATATTGTAATTTTGAAAATATTATATCCTGATGTCAAATGGAACACCCTGTATTATATTATTCATGTCAACGCATAAAATATTGTGCTATATTTTCGCAGAAGTAACCTTATCTTTATTGTTGATCATTTTCGAAATATTCGATTATTTGTAAAAACTTTCGATGAAAATTCTACAAACTGTATCAAACTATATATATATATATATATATATATATATATATATATATATATATATATATATATATATATATATATATATATATATATATATATATATATATATATATATATATATATATATATATATATATATATATATATATATATATATATAATAAAACTTTATTTCATTTCCATTTACAAACTTAAATTTTGCAACTATCAGAGAACTCTTATCTCATAGTATAAGTGCTAACATGAATTAAAGTAGGTAAGAACGTTAATATATTAGGAAATAATTATTAATTACAACTAATAGAATTGTCTGCTACTAATGAACTGTGAATGAGAAAAGGATAATCCTTGTGCCTGATTTTAACAACAACAACAATACTTGATGAGCCTATATCCCTAATATAAAAAGAGGAAAACACAACAGTAACATAGATTTTGACAAAAAGCGGAAGACATAGTCCCACTAAAAAGCGAATCAAAAAACGTATAGAAGTAGCTTAATCAGAACGACCCTGTACACATATGTTAAAGTTAATGTTAAATTGCGTTTTTCAAATCCATTAAGTTGGTTATAAAGGATCGGGTGTTCGAGGATCCAATTCTTGGTGCTTTTTTCAAACAGTTTCAGCGCGGTCAAGCTTCTGATATCCTGTGGCAACATATTGAGAGTTCAAGGTGCTAGGTATAAGAAACACCTCTGACCTGCCGTTTTCCGCGTTCGAGGAATAATAAAGGCTTTTTTAGCATATCTAGTCATGTGATCATGCGAGATTGGTTCGTTCGTATTTCCGCCCCTGAAGTGATGGCAAAGAATCTTCTGACAGATTAACTGTCTCAAATCCAACATTCGGGTCTCGGCATAAAGTGCATCTGGGTAAGTCTTATTTTTCGAATATATAATTTTCAAAAACCTTTTCTGAAAGATTTCTAACTTCTTCAAATATATACTTTCCACAAACCCCCCCCCCCCATACTACAATTCCATAGCCGAGAACAGATTCAACCATAGCAAAGTAGAGTATTTTAAGCTGCTGTTCTTCACAAAGCCGCTTACACAACCTGAAAAGCGAAAGGAGACCCCTCAATTTCTTGACCAAACACTCCATATGTCCATCCCAACTTAAGTGGAAATCAAGTCACCCCAAGGTATCTCACTTTATTTTTTCTCTTGAATTTGATCAGTGCATTCTCCATCTGAATATTCAAGAAGTTCCACTCAGGCAATCCCGTCCTGTAGCTACTGTGAGGCATAAAGAATGTTTTTTCGGAATTAAAAGTGAGAAGCTTTGTGCTAAAGAATTCTAAGAGTAGAGAGAAATCCCTTTCTACTCTATTCTTCAGGGCGACCCAATCAGAATCTCGATAGAACACAGCGGTATCATCGGCAGAGGGAAATTCTTCTCCGGAAGTTGGTAAATAAAACATGTCATTTATAAACGCGCAAAACAAAACAGGGCCCAGAATCGTCCCCTGTGGTACTCGAAGTCAACAATTCTCTCACTACTCTGGCATTCGTCAATTTCAACAACTTGTTTCCTATTATTCGGTAACTTCATATATATATATATATATATATATATATATATATATATATATATATATATATATATATATATATATATATATATATATATATATATATATATATATATATATATATATAAACCAATGCACTTTTTCGTTATAATTTCATCGCTCATGGGTAAAGCCTGAAAATTAGTAGATATTCTAGAACTAATACTCACCATAAAAACTTCCGGAATAAAACAAGATATAGCAGCAGCAGTTTCAATTCAGATTTTAAGAGCACATATGGCTGATTCATGTAATCTCGTTCTGATCGGCACTTGCTTCTCTCTCAAACGTTAAATTTATTGATAAATTGAACTACCAGGTCATAATAGTTACAACTTCATTCGAAAGACCAACAATAAAGTTGAGTTGTGATCTCACCCTACTTAAATATTTTGTTTACTCTATATACCCGGAATCATAGAACATTAAATGGGCTATATTGCTGACGGAATTACATCAGCAAACATCCAAATTTTAAAATTTTATTTTGTGAGTAATGAAATTTCTGCTCGTGGAGGATATAAGATTTGTTTTATATTCCAATGTCTCCGTAGTAACCTCCGAAAGCCATTAACGAAGTCGCCATTGTCAATCAAAGCACTCATCTACCAGTACTCAGGTTAGAAGCAATTTCGTAAAATGTACTTATGTTTTTGTGTAATTTTCTTCTTAATTATTCCAGAGTTACAATTTTCTCTGAGAAACTCCCCATCTTATCTTAAAAATAGTCATCTGTATTTTGTTTTGCTTACTCGTCAAGAAAACCACCTTTAAATTTATATTTCTCTTGATTACACCAATTTTATTTCAAAACATGTGATACACTATTACTACGCATACGTAAAGTAAACCTATTCTGAGTGATCATATCGATATAGGCTCTAGTACTCTAGTATTATTGGAGTGTTAGTTTAGTTTAGGAGTGTTAGTTTAATATATGGATCTCTGTCATTTTAGCTGAAATTTTTGTATAACACAAATCCTGTTTCGAAACATCCATTCGATATTAATCCTTATTCAAAATATCTAAATTTGCCTTTATTCAACGTTCGTATGAATTATGAAGATGCCTGAACCCATTCTTCATAAACAATGTAAAATTTCGTTACCTGATGAGAATTTATCTGAACAGAAGAGATCAAGAATTTTTCGAAATTAACAAGGGTACGTAAAGCTCTAGGGTTCTATGGTATATTCCCGGAGTTCTTCAGATATTTGAGAGAATATTTTGTTATCTTTCGTCCTTTCATAATAATCTTCTTGATTCAGATATTATAACTACAGATTCCTGAAAACTTAAAGTTTTATAATTTTGAAACTATGTAAGAATTTTATAAATCCAACTAGATATTGTTCCCTCACTTTGTTTCATGACTCTTTCAAAATCTTAGACGGACTTGAACATCAAAGATTAGAACAAAATATAGCTAAAGCTTTGTCCATTTCTGAGTCGGTTTCGATAAACGATTCATTTGTTAAGATTAAGTTTTGACTTTAGAACATTCAATGAGTTGAGATAAAATAAAAGTAACTTGAAAACAGGAATCGTTTTCCTAGATCTTGCTGCAGAATATGATATAGTGTGCAAATATGATCTGATTCAGAATTTTCATTGGTTGCCCACATTAGTACTACTATTATGATCGAAAATATTCTAACTGACAGTTTCTGTTTGAGAGGAAGGTAGTTATTCTCGCACTAACGATCATATTCGACATGAATAAACTTATTAAAGTTATAAGTTCAGCAGGGTTACCTTGGAGTACCAAGGTGCACTCTCTTTGAATTTCTCTTTCATACAGTTGAGTATTGATCCTTTGATTGAAACACACACAGGGTATAACTGATTTCGAACTGAATTATATGTAATAAGAACTATAAGATGAACCATTAGTTCAAATTCAATTCGCTGGATTCGTATCTTGTGGAATATAATTCCGCTACTTATCAGCTGATAATCTGTTCTGAAAGAAAGTATCATTCTCTTCCTAATCATTCACATACTTTAAAGTCTGCCAATTTTTACATTGAAATCTTTAAAACTCTACTCCAATTTTCTTCATCCTATTTTGAAGAAAGGCGATATTCAACAATGCCAGTATTTATAAGCCAACTTCAATTATACCCATACTAACTATAATATTTGAATCGATAGGTTATCCATTTTTCCAGGGAAGAATGAAATATTGACCGAGTCTCAGTACAGATTCGGGTCAGGTATGTCAACCGTTAAGGCACAGATTAAGTTAATATTAAGGATCATTGAGGATTGTGTCCAGTGATTAGAATCATTGAAGAATATTGCGACCATACTGCATGTCGTCTGGTAGACATAATGAAAACCTATAGCTTGAAATTCTGCAAGGGCAGTGTATTCGTTGTTTAATGAAGACTAAGCTACTCAGCAAAGATAGGCTTTCATGTTTTGAGATGGGCGGTACTGTATCATATGTATTTCCAAACAATATGGGCGTACCGCAGGTACAATTCTATGACCCCAGCTTTTTCCCATTTATACGTTTCCTAAAATTTTAGAGCCGAAGTGCAATATTCAGGTATGACATAACGCTCTATAGTTCAAGAATATTCAGGCTACGAATGAGATCAGCGATTTGGCTGTGAATGAAATGGATTCATTGCTGTGAGCTTACTGTATTGAATTAAATGAAAAAAACAACTTAAAAATTAATAATAATTAGAATCAAACAATCTTACATTGTTAAGGGGCGTAATTGAAGAATAGGTGGAAGGGACTGTTGATTCACTGGTCCCAAAGCTTTAAACAATTTTATTTGTACTAGAACGACTTTCCTATCTGTGGTACATGGAAGGTGATCTGCATATCGTTTCACCCAGTGATTGCATATGGTGTGACCCTTTGGGGAAATAGCTTTACGGCAGATATAATTTCTATTCCCCAATAAAGAGCAGAGAAAATAGTGGTCGGGGCTGGAAACAGAGACCATTGCCGGCTGCTATTCAGCCGAATCGCTACAGATAATATGAGTGCGTGAGAAACTATTGTACCGATTACGCATCCCTTCGGAGGCTCGTAATAAGTAATTTTAGACCCAGGTCTAGACGCCCAAGAAGTCTTCTAATGTCGGGGGTGTGATATTCAACAATATAGTTAGGCAAACTGTTTGGTACACCATTGGGACTATCACAACTGAAATGTGTATAGAAACTATGGTATCATAGTTTTCTGCCTTGAAATGAGCAATAGATAAGACAGCTTATTTTATGTCTACAAATTCATTGAAGCGACCGATTCGTTAAGGTTATATATTTTTCATATTCCCTCTACTATCCAATATCTTCGCATTTAGCTATTTCACTAGGTATTCAACAATTTTTCTCCTAATTTTACAAATTTGGCTCACCTATGTTTTCACGATTATCGTGCAATCATTTTGTAATCAATTTATCTTGAATCATATTCAGCACCGACAGTGTGCTTTTTCAAATTTTCTCTAATGTTTTTAAGAAATATGTTACCATTTTTCTTTGAACCTTAACGACGATTTCTTTCTGAACGTCTAACCTCATTTGCTAAATGATGTGGGAATATCCTTTCACAGCATAATAAAATGAAATTCCCGTTCATATATTTACATCTGTTTGATGTATACTCTCATTATTTCGCCGAACATAACCCCTCTGAGAAATTCCAAACTATCACTTGTATCAAAAGAAAACAAGTTTACACAAGAAGCGGCCTGGCAGTCTCAATAATTAAAACATCCTTTTGATACATTCTTATTCCTTGGCGAAGCACGTTTCTCAAACGGCATTTAATTGGAAGTGTGTAGTTACTATTATACTCAATGCGCACAAAGAGAACGCGAGGTGAGGATTATTTAATTATAGAACAGATGCAGAGAACTTTCCAATTAACGGCAGCTGAACTTTCACAATTTGATGAGAAGCAGGAACTATTCAGGAGCGGAATTGTTTGTCCGGATCGTCGAGGGGGAAGAATATTCCTGATGAATCGTGTGATGAAAACATGTTTTTCTACCGTACATGAGGATGATCTGCAGAATCTGTCATATTGATGTAAGAAACATGTCTTTAATGAGTTTACCTGTTGTATATCAAAAACTAGGAAACTTAATGCCAAATTTAATGGAGCTTTGTGAGAATCATAAGCTGAAAAATGTTTTTCTACTGTAGATCAGTACGGTCCGTAGATTATTCCGCATGAATGGAAGGAACATCTACGATGTATTTATTTAGGAAGTTCAGAATACATTTCGGTTATTGTATTTTTAGAAATGAAGACCTGAAATATTGATACAGACGTTTTACGATGAATAATTGGCTGAAATTGTGTTTTATCGCATATATACTTTCCCATGTTGTTGCATTCAACTCATTATCTTTGTGGTATTCAACATGGAAAAAAGTTTTAAATTTTTGCTCACATTAAACTGATTGTCTAATCAAATTCAATCTTAATACCAATTATTTTGTCAATAATATAAAGTTCTATTAACCATTTCTGCAATCACATAATGAAGTAGATGTAACGGTCGCAGTTACTTCATCGCTTTGAAGCGACAAAATATGAGATTCACTCAACATATGTAGATTGTGATTTTCCTGACATTCCTCGAATATTGCTATGATGGCAGATAAGCATCCATGAATTTGATTCCTGTCATCCTGAGATCGGAAAACCAGATATATATCATAAGTTATGCAGATGACACACTCATTTTCTATTTAGTTAAACTGGAGAGAATTAAAACTATTGGTAGAGTCAGATTTCGTAAACATAAAAAATTGGATGGCGGAACACCTTTTAACTATTAATTTCGAAAAAACTAAGTATATTCCTTTTTGTATAGATCAGCGGTCTGCCTGATGGCCCCTCTCTATAAGCTACGAAATGTCTACATTTGAAATTACTTGTACATATCAATGCGAGTACCTTGGAGTAATTATCGATTCTCATTTAAATTGGGATGCGCATGTAAGTGGACTGATTGTAAGACTTAGGGGACTAGTAACCAGATTGAAACATCTTTCAGGAATTATTGACATAGATTATCTACAAATTATTTATTCGGCTCTTGTTTAGTGGCAAATGCGTTACGGAATAATTGCATGAGGTGGTGCTTATCAAAATGTCTTGAATAAGTTGGATATTCAACAAAAATGGATATTGAAAATTATATATAAGAAAGACATCACTTTTCCATCTAAGATGTTGTATGAAATATCTGGTGTATGGGACAGCAGACAGCTGTTTTGCTCGGCCATTTTAAATCACTTAAGGAAGAATATGGAGTGTCAGGAACTGATCGCACACGACTCCAATACTCGACATAGTAAATTTTCACTTGTTGTTCCAAAAATGGTTATGACAATTAGTCAGAGGAAGTACTCCTTCATTGGTCCCAGAATGTTCAACAGACTGCCTTTGAATCTAAGAATTACAAAAAATATCAAACAATTCAAAACAAGTTTAAAGAGATGGATAAATGATACGAATAAAGATTACATCACTAGTTTAATTGATTTGAAAAATAATGCATACATCACAACTCAAATCATAACATTCATAAAAACATAAACAAACATAAACATAAATAAATGAAATTTGAATGGAATATATGACCTCCTTCAGCTCTCCCATGTGCCCATATTATTATTATTATTGTTGTTTTGTATGCCGTTCTGTTTCTGTTAGTGTGTAAGTATTGTGTACAGGATTTGAAATTATTGATTGCGTGTATTCATGTGCATACAGATATTTTGTGAGTATATTACTTTTATTTGAAATATTAAAAAAAGAAACTACACTCACCACAAGTATATAAACCTTTGTGAGTACCTATTGGATCTTTATTGTGTGGAAAATTCGATGTATCGATGTATCTATCTCAGCTGTTAGCTGGATATAATTTACATTTCCCAGATTCAGCAATCAAAGGGAATAGGCTCGATTACAATATGCTTGACATAACTTTCCTAACTATCCTACATGTATTAAGAATTACAGCTTTTTGCATTTCTATATAGATATTCTTATGCAATTCTAATTTCTTAAGGCTATCATGCAAAGTTTTGGGTATTAACCCAGTAGGATACGATGACAGGAACAATATCTATTTTCTTGAGGTGCCACATTGCTTGATCTCAATAGCAAGGTCTGTGTAACTTTTCTCCTGGAACTTATTCAGCACGTTGTTATTATTCGGTATTGCGATCCACCAGCATTGCTGTTTTGGCTCTCTTATCATACACCACTATGTCCGGCCTATTATTCGTCACCATTCTGTCAGTGATAACAGGCCTATCGTAGTATAATCTGATAGAGTCATTTTCTAATACGGGCGCCGGCTGATACTTGTAATATGGCTGGAAGGTGTTCAAAAGTCCGTACTTGTGTGCAAGTTTCTGGTGGATAATGTTGCACACTTGATTATCCCTCTGTTTCTGCGAATGATTCTCCTTTCATCAACCATTTGTTGGAGGCTTCTTTGTCTGTGTGGTTGATTAATCTCATGGTGATGTGGAGGTGCCACATCTGCTTGATCTCAATAGCAAGGTCTGTGTATTTGGACTTTTCTCCTGGAACTTATTCAGCACGTTGTTATTATTCGGTATTGCGACATCCACCAGCATTGCTGTTTTGGCTCTCTTATCATACACCACTATGTCCGGCCTATTATTCGTCACCATTCTGTCAGTGATAACAGGCCTATCGTAGTATAATCTGATAGAGTCATTTTCTAATACGGGCGCCGGCTGATACTTGTAATATGGCTGGAAGGTGTTCAAAAGTCCGTACTTGTGTGCAAGTTTCTGGTGGATAATGTTGCACACTTGATTATCCCTCTGTTTCTGCGAATGATTCTCCTTTCATCAACCATTTGTTGGAGGCTTCTTTGTCGATGTGTGGTTGATTAATCTCATGGTGATGTCGCCCATGCAATTCATTTCTTGACCATTGTTCTTGTTTTTCAGTATCTGATAGGAACGGTAGATTCAGCAGGTCATCTCTGGTAGCAAGATTTAGTGGTGTATATCCCCTATCAGCCAACGATACCACTCTATGGAGGTCAGAAGTGAAAGCTTTTGCAGAGAAGAATTCTCTGAGATTTTTTATCTGTTCGGTGTGTAAATTGACAACGTCAATCAATCCGCGTCCTCCTTCTTTCCGCTTCAAAGTTATTCGTATCACAGACGATCATTATTATTATTATTATTTTTATTATAAATTTGCGATGAATCACTTATGAAATACATTCAGTTGGGTGCAATTTAAAGAAGTGACTTTTAGGATATTTCAAAGGCCAGTATACTCAACAAGCACTTCAAATCGATGTAATCGGGCAAAAATAAAAGATTGCAGTCTCAAGTTCAGTGCAATTTTATATATATATATATATATATATATATATATATATATATATATATATATATATATATATATATATATATATGTGTGTTTATTACTCATTTCAATATTAATATTCTTATCTTGTATTAAGTTCGAAGTAAAAGTGTTCGAAACTATTGGTTTCAATTCATTGCTACGATTGCAAAAAATGTTTTGTGTAGTTTCAGCGCACTCTTTAGAGAGCGAGTATCAATCACCTTGTGCTGCTAATGCACAAATAGTTATTCTTAAAGTAATTTCATTCTGAACTGTCACAATGTACAAACTTTCATTTAATTTGAATGACTTCATTTATCACGAAGGAAACATAAGTTTGGGTTTCTTGAATCCCTGAACTAAGCAGAACTATAAGTGATCTAGGCAGAACAATTAATTATGTTCAGCTCTTGTTGTAATAGGAATTTCAAAAATTCTACTCTGAATCAGATAGCACAAGCTGTTGAATAAAGCAACGACGACTTCGTTTTTATTTTCGTTTCAAAATTTGTGAAGTAATTAAACGTTTTCTGTATAATATTATATCATCTTCCCAACATAAAGGCATATCAAAAGTTGTAAGAAATATTATTTCAGGTTCGTACATTGCCTTCTTATAGGCATTAAACCTCGATGGCTATACTTTGTTATACTTATACTGTACTCGTAAATGAGATAGTTACCGTTTGTAAGTATTGTGCGAGGTCATTCATCTTCATTTTATGATTATTATGTAGCTATTATTGATTATAGGTCTTAAATTCTTAATAAAATGAATTTTTGTTAATTGTTATATGGACAACCCATAGAAATAAATTCACGGAATATTCAACGAAAGGTTGGGTCACATTTAGTCTTAGTAGACCGGTTTAACAAATAGGATTTATTAAATTAATAGTGCATCATCCTGATTAATGAATAGGATTCCTTTCGTCCTGAAAGAATTCCTCACGGATTATTGAACGTTGAATTACGTATTCACTGGAAACTTGGTCTTATGATACATTATTCCGAGTCAAAAACTTTCCCCAGCCTAAATCAAATATGATACAAGACAATATAGGACGTTCTGCATTCTAAATTCTAAATGCTACATTGTGAAATGGAAATGTCAATTTTGCAGTCAACCACACAACGGTCAAACACAATTTTACTCCTGGGTGAAATCCTTACTCTGTATTTTAAACCATAAATATCGATATATAGATTATTTCCGCTTTCTTTACATTTGTGTTGCAATGCATTCAAAATGCGGCAATTTGCAAATTTTGTCTTGGTTGAATTCAACTACTAAACAAGTAAACAAGCTGTTACTTGCGCTTTTGGACGACACACCATTGTGCTTCACCTGCTGGCGAAGAACTTTCTTATCCTTCATCACTTATTATGTCCACATCCACAATAACGAACCTATTATCATGTTTGATCGACTGGACTTGAAGCAACCAACCGACGTGATATACTTGGATTTCGCGAAGGCGTTCTATCGAGCAACAATGCGTAGATTCATGAAAAAATTGAATATATGTGGTATTCGATGCAGGCTTAGAGACTGGATTGGGGACTACATGTCAAGCAGAACATTCACAGTCCGGGTGGGGCAGAGCTTTTCATCTGAAAGACAAGTTACTAAAGGTGTCCCCCAGGGATCTGTGCTCGGACCGCTTTTGTTTCTGATTTTTGCCTGTGATTTTGCCCCCGCTATCAAGAGCAAGGAATCCTTTTACGCTGATGATACTAAAATATACGCGACCCCTAACTCTCATCATAAGTTACTGCAGAGTGACTTGGACTCTATAAATCAGTGGTGTACGGATTGGCTCTTGCCGCTTAATATTGACCAGTGTGTAATGCTCCATATCAGGAAAAATAACCCAGAACATCAATACTCTATAAGTGGTATTCCGTGGCGCAGGTTGTCATCGCACTTGGACCTAGGGATTACGGTAACTTCGGACTTGACCTGGTCGGAGCACGTTCGTGGTGGAAAAAGTGAATAGCCTCATTTATCTCATTCGGCAGTCATTTTCTTACCTCTCCTTTTTGAGCTCGATTTGTTTATATAAATCATACATCAGACCTCTTTTGGAATACGGAGTACCAGTCTGGTGTTCAGTGTTAGTTCGTCACCGTGAAATGCTGGAAAATGTGTAACGGCGGGCTACTCGGATATCATACCCATATTATGGTACTAACCAACCATAACTTCTGAACGTTGAAGCCTCCATGGGGACCTAATAGTATCATTTCGATTTATGAAGTATAACTATTTGTGTTTAACTAGGACTCGCTTCTACGAGCTCATCGCCTGAAATTGAAGAAAGAAAGATTTCGTACAAAACAGCGAGAATCTTTCCTTTGTAATCGCATTTTCAATACCGGGAACGAAATTTGCTCCGGAGTCATCGATGCAACCTTAGTGAATTGTTTCAAAAACTCTATAGGCCAAGTTATATTCAATTAGGTTTTATCAATCAGTTGTATCCAGTCAATTTCATTTCTTCATATATTTAGGGATCATTTGTCTGTTTGCAAAATTCAATTATTTTGTAATTGATTAGACTCACACAGGAGATTTCCTCAGCCTTTAATATCAAGCTAATAATAATGGAAAAAGACTCTATGAGAATATACTACGATAGTCTTGTTATCACTGACATAATGGCGACGAATAAAAGGCCGGACATAGTGGTGTATGATAAGAGAGCCAAGACAGCAACGCTGATGGATGTCGCCATACCGAATAATAACAAATGCTGAATAAGTTCCAGGAGAAAAAGTCCAAGTACACAGACCTCGCTATTGTGATCAAGCAGATGTGGCAGCTCGATAAAATATATATTGTTCCTGTCATCGTATCCTAGTCTGGGTTAATACCCAAAAGTTTGCATGGCAGCCTTAAAAAATTTTAATTGCATAAGAAAACCTATATAGAAATACAAAAAGCTGTAATTATTAATACATGTAGGATAGTTAGGAAATTTATGTCAAGTTTATCATAATCGAGTCTATTCCCTTTGATTGCTGAATCTGGGCAAGAAATCAATATGAATGATTATTTCTAAGAAATGAACACCTGCATCAATTTCTCACCAAATTATGTAGAGTGCCGCAACAGATTTCAGTTTCTTTTTTATGAAAAAAACTAAAAATGCAGCAGATGCGACGCTGCTTTATAATCATTTCATGTATTCAGTGTTTGAAATCAATTAGTTGGCACTTTGTTTCTGTTGTAAGCACAAATAAGATATTCAAGTTTTGTGATTCGACCATGGAAAGACGACATTTGACTAGAGAGGAGATGTTACCAGCCGTTGGCATGCTTCAAGCTGACAGCTCACAACGGGAAGCATCCAGGGTTCTGAGAAGTAGCCCAAGTGTCATAAACCGTTTATTCTCGCGTTTCAATGAAACAGGTATCGTAGAAGAACGCCATACAGGTCGTTTCAAGATTACTACAGTCGCCTAAGACCGATTTTTGGTTTTACAAGCCAGAAGAGATGGTACTACCACAGCATCTCAATTAGCTCAACAGCTGTCACGAGTTCAAAATGTACAAATTTCCGACCAAACTGTGAGAAATCGACTGCACGAAGGTCAACCCCACTCCAGACGTCCTTTAAGAGTTCCACAACTGACCCATGGAAATCGCGCTGCTCGTTTAGCTTGGAGCCAAGAACACGTTACCAGGGATCAAGAGAGGTGGGCCACAGTTCTCTTCAGTGATGAATCTAGATTTAGTTACTATCCCAATTCGGGAAGAATTCGAATATGGAGGGAACCTAGAAAGCAACACCGTCTCCAGCATGCTCGAGAAGTTGTTAGACAAGGAGGCGGATCAGTGATGTTTTGGGAAGGTATACGCCTTGGTGGAAGAACTGACCTCGTTTTCATACAAAACAACCTCACAAGAAATTCTTACGCAAATGAGATAGTTTTACCTGTAGTGGTACCGTATCTCCAAACAGTGGGTCAAAATCCACTCTTCCAACAAGATAATGCCCCTCCTCATCGTGCAAGAGTTGTCTTAAACGTTCTTGAAGAGAATGATATCGATCTTCTACCGTGGCCATCCTGCTCCCCAGATCTGAATCCCATCTAGCATGTGTGGGCCCCCCTTAAAAGAAATCTCCTGCATCAAAACGTCTTCCATCATAAACAGGAGCTTCGATTAGTAGTTCAGGGGGCTTGGAATGACTTAGGCCAAAATGTAATAGACAATTTAATATTGAGCATGCCGCAACGATGCTAAAATGTCATTAATAACAGAGGTAGACCTTCTGGGTACTGTAAAATATAAGTGCTTCCATATCGTTTCGAAATTATTAGTTCAGGATTTTTTTTGTGTTTCGCCAAACTTCGTCATTTTCAAAAATCAAATTTTTTTTATAATAGGTGCTTTGGAGAAGTCAAATACTATTTTGTTTTCTTGAGAATACATCATATGCAATATATCCTAAGAAAAACCGAAAAATTTCTATAAATTCGAATCATCAAATTCTTATTTTAAAGATATTGGTAAGTGACTTTTTTGAGGTGTTTAATCTGTCAATAGATAACACATCTACTATCTATTTTCGTAACATCACAGTAGAGGAGATTACAGATACGATTTGAAATCTTAAAGGTAAAGATACTGTTGATGTATATGGCCTGAGCACCAACTTGCTTAAAAAAATGTCTCCATTCATATCGGAACAACTATGTAAAATATTGAATAAGTATACAATGAAGGGTGTTTTTCCAGACTAGAGTAATTCCAGTGTTCAAAAAAGGATGTCGTAACGAAATATCAAATTACAGGCCAATGTCAATATTGCCAGTTATCTTCAAAGTGTTTGAGACAATTATGAAAGATAGGCTTATAGACTTCTTTTAAAAATAACAACTTCTGCACAATGCCCAGCACGGATTTAGAAAGAACAAATCGTCCGTCACAGCCTTGAACACAATGATACAGCAATTTTTTTAAAGTACACGATGAAAGACTTATAGCCCAGATGGCTTTTTGTGATTCTAGTAAGGCCTTCGATATAATTGGCATCTTGCACTCTTGGAAAAACTCGGTTTTTATAGTATCAGGGGACCAACATACTCTTTATTGAGATCGTACCTCATAAATAGGCAACAAGAAGTCAGTTGAAACAATGAAAATTTAAAGAGCCTGATCTTTAAAAATGGAGTACCACAAGGGTCGGTGCTTAGCCCAGTCTTGTCTGTAATTGAAATGAACGATATACCATCAAACGTTCCTGGCTGCAAACTATGTTTATATGCGGATGATACATCAATGCTGTATGAGAGTGAATCCATGGAACAACTTCAGAAGGTTTCTGCCGAAAATCTCGGAAAAGTGAAGATCCGGATGGATATTTATAAAATGAAACTTAATGAAAACAAAACTTCGAATATGCAGAAAATTTTAACAGTACCTTCAATTTCCATTTTGACTTTCCTCAAATATGTCTACAGTCTGAACAATTCAACACAAACAGAGACCGACATAAGTACAAAACGAGATTTAGAGATGACCTACAATTATTTTTACACAAATTTAAGTGTACACAGCAGGGTGTTGATTTCTGGGAACCTAAACTATTCAATCATCTACCAAGTGCAATCCAAAATAAGAAGACAAGAAAGTGCTTCATAGTTGCAGTAAAGGATATCTTGATAAAAAATTGCTACTATTCAATTGAAGAGTTTTTAACTGTCAAAGTTTGAGTTGGCTTAAAGTTTGTTTGATAGATGTGTAATTTATTATTTTCATTCGTAAATTTTCCATATTTTTTTACAATTCTTGACGTTTTCTGTAATATTGATTGCTTGAAATATATAATACTTACTTACTTAAACTTACTTACTCCAAAAGAGAATATTTGCTTAGAATTTGCTTGTTTAATCTGCAGGCTAACTATATGCTTTTAAATTAAATTTGTCATAAATTCAATGAAATTTCTATGTGAGTTACTGTTGAGTTCCACTTCATCAATCTTAAATCAAATAGAATTACTAATTAAGACAATGAGTGAAAGAAAATTATGTTCCACAATGCAACAAAAGTTTCTCATCAGTATTTAATCGCCTCATCATGAAGAATTTTTAATGATACACCTTTTTACACTTTTTTATAATGTTTTTTGTGATAGAATTTCGCCTTTGAGCCTTCCGATTCTTATTCTACAAACCTTTTCAACAAGTTCGTGGTACAACATAAACCGTATCTTGAACATATCCCCAGAACAGAACAAAAATATAAGGATCTTAGGTTGGGTGTTGGCCACCTAAATGAAACAAGTGTTACCGTTCAATCTATTCTCTAATCCGCAGTTCAAAACTTTGGTGACGATAGATTCGTTACTACCATATCGTTTGACGTTCACCGATGGATATATTTTGGTTTAACTCAAAAGACTATCTTCTGAGAAATTTATCTGAAGACGCCTTTTGACGACCAAGTTAATTTCAGCTTGAATCAACAGACATTGAATGAAAAAATTATTGAGAACCTGTTATCGATCAACTTTTCAGTGGATGAACAGAAGTTTCACCCTGTCAAACATTTCTAAACAAGTTATGATACTTCTTATAGTTTAAATAGAAATTGAAACGTCTGAAACTTCGTATTGCTCGAAGCCTGTCATTTCGCTTTCAACATGTGTCAAGTGTCAGTGTTCTTTTGCATCTCTACTTACAGAACATTCTCTAACACAGAAATGATTTGATAATTTTTGGTTGAAACGTACGAGCAAAAACTGCTTGAACTCGCATTCAATTTCTGTTGATCAACTGAAATAAGTCCACTTAACTTGATCCGCGTGACACACCTCTGGAATAATCGAGTTTAGGTTTCATCGAAAACTGCAGAACCGATATCTCATTCGTTATTCAAAGCACACCATACATTTACGACCCAAACCGTTTGATAATTAGATCCCTGAACCCATTGGAGAATTTTGTAGACCAAAAATGACTGATATCATGATTAAGGATATTGCTGTTCGGAAATGGTGACTCGTTAATCCACAAAGTATGATTTTCCATAACAGGATTATTATGAAGCATTACATTTATAAAACCAATGAACTCTACTCTTCGCTAGAAGTCCGTGAATCGCTGTTCTATGTAGGGGTGAATTTAAGAGAGATGATATTTGTTCGAATTTATTACTATACGGACACTCGATTTACAGATTTGCTTTTCTTCCACTAATTTTCTCAACAAAATATGAAGACATTCATTTCCATTTCTGATGCCAGATGAAGAACATTTTTGATTTTCGAAGGAAATTCACTCGTTCTCAGTTTCGCTTTCATACGAAGAAAAAATACTATATGAACACATCAAATCTGATTGATGTTATGTGTTTTAACCGGCCATATCGATATTTATATTTTTCATTAGATTTTTATAATGAATACCGATCACTTTTGATCAGAGCTTGATGAGATGGTGAACATAAACTATTATAGATGTAGGAAAATCGTGAACGTGATAATAATAACGAAGTGTAGTTTTTTCTTGAACCGACAATAATAATTCATTGATTGTCGGTTATTAGCAAAAACGCTCGCACAGGTCTATTTTTGACATCTGATACCTAAGTTATTATGATAAAGTGACTAAATTTATTCCCAAAAATCATGCCTAAAAGAACAATAATATAAGTGACGACAAATCTCCTTAGGAATTAGCTGAGCTCAACCAACTTCGTGAGGACCTAACGCTCCGGTTGTCGAGCGGTAAACGACATATAAATATTAAATACATCAACAGAACACCAAAGATTATGAAAGCTCCGAAAAAAATAACACACTAAACTATCCTCTGTGCTTATGGTCCGTCTTATATTCCAACGTGTACTCTTTCTCCTCCAAATATTTGGAACTCTCATCTTGTTTGGAGGACGACGAACCTACCTTTAATCTTATCGCTGAAGCATTGCTACACTAGTGTTCCGGATGTCTCCGTTGCACTACCCAATCATTTGCTTTTTTGTAGCGACAGTCGGGTAAGAGAAGCAATTTCTGAGCGTTTTTCTCATCCTCTACTACCGACTCAACTGGTATTGGCATTATTTTCCTGGATATTTCTGATCCTAGAGGGGGTGCGTTCACAGACCTGCCTCAACGACATGGTATTCTGGCCGATCTCTCTGTCTCCAAGAAAAACATTTACTTCGCAGATGATTCCAACATGCCTGATATTAAGTATCATCACAGCAGGTGGTTAATTGTGACTAAATGTTCATTGTTTATTGTGTAATTTTTTCTATACGTTTTTAATTGTTTTCCTTTCACATACAAACACACATCTATTTGTTTCACTTATTTATTAGTAATACCTTCATGAATGAGTATGACTCATAGTACTGTTTGGCTATGAACCCATTGTCTTCTATGCTAAAGAGAACGTGATACGGATTTAGGATTGAAACAGAAACTATCAGATGATATCCCACCTGCTGTATATGGATGACATCAAATTATTGGCTTCGAACAAGAAACAATTGAATGATCTGCTGAAAACAGTCAGTAAGTTCTCGGCAAATGTTCATATGAAATTCGGGATTGAATAATGTAAGACCCTCAATATTCAAAGAATGAAAGTCATAGATGGTGATACACAGCTTCCAAATGGCGATATTATACAGTGTATGATGGATGGCGAAACGGTTGTACATCTGGGATACCAACTAGCAAGATTGATAGACCAAAAACAATCAAATAAGAAGGTTTATTCAGAGGACACTAAGCGTCTGAAGACTGTGTTGAAGTCAATGTTGAACTCGGGGAATCTAGTCAAAGCAATTTCCACCTACGCCATTTCACTCATTTGGAATAATCAGATGGACTAAGGCAAAAATGAATGATATTCAAAGACAGATCCGAACGATGCTGACAAAGTACAACAAAAAAAAATCGTCTCTGATACAAACAGCTTTGAAGCGGAAGAAGGAGGATGCGGACTGATGGATTTTGTCAACTTACATACCGAACAGATATAAAATCTCAGTGAATTCTTCTCTCCAAAAGCTTGCACTTCTGATCTCCACAGAGTGGCATCATTGGCTGATAAGGGATATACACCTCTGAATCTTGCTACCAGGGATGATCTGCTGAAGCTACCGTTCCTATCAGACACTGAAAAACAAGATCAATGGTCGAGAAAAGAATTGCATGGACGACATCACCATGAGATTAATCAACCACACATCAACAAAAAGTTTCCAACAAATGGTTGATGAAAGGTGAACTATTCGCAGAAACTGAAGGGTTCCTTATGGCCATTCAAGACCAAGTCGTCACTACGAACAACTACAAAAATTTATAATTAAAGGAGGAACATTACAAACAGGTAAGTGAAGAAAATGCCACGGAGACTATACAGCATATTACGTCCAGCTGCGAACAACTGACCAATACGGACTATCTTCATAGGCATAATTAAGTGTGCAACTATATACTTCAGAAACTTTTACACAAGTACGGACTTCTTAATGCCTTTCAGCCATATTACAAGTATCAACCGGCGCCCATATTGAAAAATGACTCTATCACATTATACTACGATAGGCCTGTTATCACTGACAATAATATGCCGAACATAGTGGTGTATGATAAGAGAGCCAGAACAGCAATGCTGGAGAATGACGCCATTCCGAATAATAACTGAACAAATTCCAGAGTAAAAGTTCAAATACACAGACCTCACTATTGAGGTCAATTACATGTGGCAACTCGATAAAAAGATATCGTTCCTGTCATCATTTCTTCGACTGGGTTAATTCCCAATAGTTTGCATGATATCCTTAAGAAATTAGAATTGCATAAGACCACCTATATAGAAATGTAGAAAGCTGTATTTCTTAATATAGGTGGGATAGTAAGAAAATTTATGTCAAGTTTAGCAAAATCGAGCCTATTCCCTTTGATAACTGAATCTGGAAAAGGCATATTATATCCAGCTAATATCTGAGTGCACAATAGTGATAATAATAGAACAAGATACGGCTTTAGGATGAAAACAGATAGGAAATATCACACAATCTCCCACCTGCTGTATATGGATGACGATAAATAATAATAAACATAAAAATGATTAAAATAGATCCCAATCTGTTATGATTTTCAGACCTCCATGTCTTAATGGCAGACTTAGATCCGGCTTAACGTGACCACTGTCAATTTGGAAACAATTAGTATTCCCATGAAAAGAGAAATGTTTCAAGGAGACACCTTGGGTCCATTATGGTTCTGTATTGCTATTTATCCACTGTCGCACCGTTTGAACTCGACAAGATACGGATTCAGCGTAAAGAAGAACAACGCAAAAATGATAAGAGTGAACCACCTTCTTTATATGGACGACTTCAAAATGATGACTGTCACCAAGAACCAACTAAAGCAAATGCTGAAAATTGCTGCAGAGTTCTCCGATGACATAGAAATGCATTTCGGACTGGACTACAACAAAAGGTGAAAACGCTGCTGATGAAGACACAGAAACACCACCCAAGAAGAGATACTGAAAGAACTACATTGCCGAGGCACGAAGGAGGCAGAGGTCTAGCTGATACCACGAAGCAGTTGAATCAGCAGATTTCTGACTTGCGAAATTATTTCCAGCAGAAAGCGATAACTAGTTTCCATAGAACTTTTTTACGTTCAAGCGAACACCAACAAAGGACTCGTCACAAGACGGACGATTAAAAACTAATAGATGTGGAAGGAAAAACAACTACACGGGAGACATTCCAACTAGGCCGGCAGGGCACATGTCGACAAATTTGCGTCTAACTGCTGGCTGCCCTCTAGACAGATGTTTCCTGAGACGAAAGGGTTCCTTTGGCGATACAAGACCAAGTTATCCCAACCAGAAACCATCAAAAATTCATCGCCAAATACGCATCTGTAGCGACAGACTCATGCAAATACGGATGCCAGACTTCAGGGACGATACAAAACATAACAGGAGGATGTTAAATGTTTGTGGAAACAGAATATGAGGTCTCTCTTAATATTGTGTTTCCGCGGTGCGATGGCCAAAATCGTACATCAAGAATTGGCACAAAAGCATGAGCTCACGCAAGCAACTAAGGTCCCATATTACAAATACATCCCAGAGCCAATTCCGGAAAATGAAAACTATACACTGAACTGGGACCGTACAGTTGTAACCGATTAACGAGTCGCGCACAACAGATCTGGCATCATACTCATAACTAAATTTTCTAGGGCGGCAACTTTAATCGACGTGGCCATTCCTTATAACAACAATTTGAACCTGAAATTACCGACAAAATTGGGAAGTATCGAAACCTGGAAGAAAGCATAAGACAACAGTGGGTAATGGAATCCGTTCAAACTCTTCCAATGGTTATGCCCACAAACTGAAATCATACCGAAGAACTTAGGAACGAACATCGAGAAACTGAGACTGACGAGCATCTATAGAAACCCATGCAGAAAGCGGTACTGTCGGCGACAGCTAGAACCGTCAGGAAGTATATAGGAAACACAACAATGCGTCAACACCGGACTACGCTACCATGGTCAGATAACCTGAAAAGGGTCACATCAGAGCTGAATCCTTTTGATATCGAAGATATCTGGGATCAGTAAATGTTCCCCTTAGAGTGAGTGCGAAACACCTTATGATGAATTCGATAATAATAATAACAATCATCTCTATTATTCATCAAAATATTTCTAACAAAGGTTCATGAGATTAATTGAAGTGCTAACTCACAATTTTTGGTCTATAATTTCGACGATATTTTTATACTATCGATTCCTTATACTGAGGCTTGGATGGATTATGACGGTGCTGCTTTTGCCTTTCGACTAACTAATGAATTCAAGATAACACGCTCACTGATAAACAGATTACTACGCAAATACCACTGTGATGGCCTCTTTGTACTCTTGAATTATGTCCGTAATCTCTTGTTCATTCCTGAATCGATTGAGTATAATCGGTTACCATCTCACCATATTATCTTGTCAGCGAGGTTTACAATTCGTAAATAGTTGAACCTCAGAATGATCAGATACATGTCATCCAAATGGATTACGTCAATACAATGGTACTTGGACAAAAGTGTTGCATTTCCTCACAGATCCGTTATTGGTCTCTTTGTTCTGGTGTTGTAGGAATTAATTAGTTAAAATAGTTTTCGTGCGCATATAGTGAAAATTTTCACGAAATTAATTCTCTATCAATATTCATTTTCATTGATTTAACTCCTATTCAGAAAGCTTCCAGTGATTAATGCAGCCATGTGTGCCTTTATTCCGGTGCATTCCATCCTTTCGTTGGATTCACTTTATATCAAGAATGTCAAGAAATCGAAAAATTTCAGCATGTATACCACACTCGCGGAGAGCATACTGAATCGGTCGAATATACGATGCGCTAAAAATAGAATGTACATACCCTAATAATGAAGTAATCTTCAAGTTTCCTAGAAAATGCTTGGACAGATCGATTTGGTTTTTATTTTTTCATCCAATTTTTTTTTACACTTTATGATAAAAATTTGGCGATATTATCATATTTATTCAACAGACAATATAATGGCGTGTAAAATTGTTAAGCGGTACGTTGCTCGGATTATCAGTGTCCTTTCAAAATGGCGTCCATTTGATTTGAATTTTTTTTGGAATTTAATGTCAGTGAAGAAATTACTCTTTCTTTTTCGTTCTTATGTGGCACTTCAGATGTTAAATATTTCCAGGATTTCGAATAACGCTACAACAAAAGCTGTCCATAGGGATAATATCAGGTGACCTGGCTGGTCATACAATTACCGTCGCGACAGCCAACTCATTTTCCTGATACTATCATATTCAGATATGATAGTATCAGGAAAATGAATCAGATTTTCTAACATTTATTGACTAGACATATCAGGATAACTTTGATCAGAATTGAGAGTCGTTATAGCTGGCAAAAGTTCAAACCCCAAATATTCGAACAGTTTTCAACCTTGATGTTTTCTTCGAAACAAAACGATTAGATCAATCATTCTTCAATAGCCAATAAGATTTCAAACTGAATATTGTCATTCACCTTCGACCTTCCACTTTTAGATGAATGTTTAACTTGGCATCATAAATAGATACTTGGATATGTGAAGATCTCTGCAATCGCCCATCATCAGAATTTCGATACAATTTCTTCCTCTGAGCATGATTTGATGTTTATATACATGAAATCTGATTGTTTCGAACGTAACAGTTCGTCAAAACTGATGTAAATTCTTATTTGTGGCTGTTCTTCGTTTCAGTTCTATTAGCAAAAACATTGTGATATTGTTCATGTTAGCTCTATCTACTCTATCTACCGTCATATCATTCTGATTCCATAATTGTTCTTCTTTTGTTTCATTTCTTTTAGCCAAAGAGAACCATATTTATGTGTTCTCTTCTGACGGAAAAAGAAAAAGTTATTTCTTTGATGGAAATACATTCCAATAATATCACACAAATGAACGATGGCCATTTGAAACGACGTGACAAAGTTGCATAAGAATCTATAAAAGTACTGAGTTAAACAAGACTCTGACATCTTACTTATAAGAAATGCTTTGAGAAGATACTAATTTTATCACAACGTTAGAAAATAATTAACAAAATCAAGTTCTTTTATTGTTTTCCGTAGAATTTGAAGACTACCTAATAATGAGAGTAAGTAAGTAAGTAATGAAACAATAATGTTGTAATGATGACAATAACAAAAATCAAATTTTCATAGAAAAGAATGACTAAGGACTCCGAAAGGATAAAATTTTTTTCAACAAAAAACATGCCTCTGAACTGACAAAAGAAATGAGCGAATAACTGCATCTCTTAACATGGAAAGAAACTCATAGTCTAACAAACAGTTAAAGATCAGAAAAGCGGTTGGACTAGATGAGTCTGAAGTTCTTGGTTGAATGACGTTCTTATTCGCTTTTTTAGAATTTCTCTTTAAGAGAATATATTGTGGATTTCCCACATATATAGGGCACGCCAGAGAAAACCGGACTTTTTTTTCCTTCATAACTTTCGCTATTTTGGAGCTAGATTATTCGTTCTCGCTTCATTGTGTTTCTCTTGGATGTTCTGAGAAGACAAAGAACCATATTTTACTAAAACCAACCTAAAATTTGATTTCAGTTCGAATTAAAAATGGCCGACTTCCTCAAATTTTAACAATTTTCCCCGCGCATTAAAAATTTTTCGCGGTCGTATTGAATCAACTGCGTAGTTCAATCACTGAATTGAACCTTTCCCATCATTTGGAGGGGTCGAACTCGAATATTGATTCGGAACTGTGCCAATTGTCGTCAATATAGTTTCTCTTTTTCACCTTCATATGCACCTCCCGTTGTGAAACGTTCGAACATAGACTGCATACATTAACTCTATGATAACACGAGTTTTCTCTTGGTGTTGCTCGATTTTGACGTTTGAAATTGTTAACAGTGGTTTTAACAATTGAGGATAAGAGTTTCATTGAATGTTCAATCGTGCGCCTGCTAGGCAAATATTACGCCAATTTACAGCTCCAAATTACAAAAGAAGTACAATCTATGATCTTGAGGAAGAATTTCGGACAACGGAATCATTAGATTAGAAGATCAGGATGACTGTTTATCAAATATCTCAGAGATGCCAACGACATGATTTTGTTTGACAGATTACTTGAGTGGAAACATTCAACAAAAAGAATATAGACCTCAGAATGGAATATGTCCTCCATTGGCACCCACAACCATGTGCACCCGTCTTTTCCAGCTCTCTATGTATCTCGAAATGACTTCTTGATCAAGATTGTTCCAACTTCTTGAATATTTGGCCTCAGCTCCTCATAATTATTGAAAATAATACCAATTTCATACATCATTTTTTTAAATGACCCCACAGAAAATAGTAGCATGGGTTGAGATCGGGACTATTTGGCTATGGTTCTGGTTCGATGATATCGTCTACGCGTTGTCTTAGATAATCCATAGTATAGTTACTGATATGACATCTGGTTCTATCCTCAAATCAATTGAAATAGATTTCATTTAGATACATCTAATTTGGGACACCCTGTACACTGACGGCCAGTTGAGAGTGAGTAGCGTTTTCTTGTAATATAGTTAGTACTGGTTATTCATTTCTTTGACAAACGTTGTCAGAACAATATGTAAAAAATTGTAGAATTCCAAAGAAGATTTTAACCAATAAAAACCATCCAAAAAGCTACTCAATGTCTAAACCGTTAATTTTCAGCTGGTGGCAACTGTACTCATTCATGCTATACAAAAAACAGCAATCATTCAAATGCATGAAAGTGAACTGAGGAGTTGATGCCTCAATAGTTGATAATATATGATCGAGAATTATGTGACAATAATTTTCCGAATCTAGTCTTATGCCTTGTTCTATAAAAATGATATTTGATTTAAAGTTCCTCGAAATACCGGCAGAGACCATTACATGCCTGGAAAATTGTTGTCTTGCCCTCTGCAAACGAATTAAAGGTACATTCCTCTTGATTTCATTCGTTGGGATACAAATTCTGTCAATCTGGCTGTTTTTTGGGGGCAACACTGAAAATTTTTTTGTGTGTGAACCAGATATTTTCAATTTTTCTACGTGTTCTAAATCTATTTGATAAATTTCTGCATCGCTCGAATCTGCGCTTTTTGACAGCTTGAGTTGATTGAAAATTATAGTGCCTCCGGAAATACTTAAGACCCAAATCGTGTCTTATTATTCTTCTCACAGAGGTTTTTGAGATTTGGCATCTCTGAGACATTTTGGAAAGAGCCAAGTTGGTTCCTGGAGTTCTGATAGGGCTGACTGCTAATGCAGAAATTCGCTGAATGTTATCCTAAAATTGTCAATCGAGTTTGTAATACAGAAAATGTAGAGTCAAAGCTTGAAACAGATTATGAAAAAGGCGAGTACCTCTGTTCTAATAGTTCTAGCTACACCAGTACCTGGTCTTCTTCCTAATGACCCTGTTGTCTGACATTTTCCCCCTCAAGATCATAGATTGTACTTCTTTTGTAATTAGGGACTTGAAATTGGCGTAATATTTGCCTAGCCCTAGCAGTATAGCCACGCACTAATAAACATTCCATGAATTGCTTATCCTCATTTGTTAAAACCATCGTTAACAATTTCAAACGTCAAAAACAAGCATCACCAAGATAAAATTCGAGTTCAAACTAGGTGTCGTCTACAACTCGATGACATTTCATTTTTTCGTTTATCATAGAATTAATGCATGCAGTCCATGTTAAGAGGTTTCACAATCGGAGGTGCATATGATGGTGAAGAAGAGAAACATTATTGACGACAATTGGCTCAATGCTGAATCAATATTCAAGTTCGATCACTCAGAATGATGGAAAAGGTGAATCCAGTGATTGAATTACGCAGTTGATTCATTACGACCGAGAAAAATTTTTTACTGTGCGGGGAAAATTGTTAATATTTGAGGAAGTCAGCCATTTTGAATTCGAACGGAAATCAAATTTTAGGTTTGTTTTAGTAAGATATGGTTGTTTATCATCTCAGAACATCCATGATAAACACAACAACTTCAGGAGTGCCAACGCCATCAGAATGAAAAAAATTCTTCAAGCTACTTTTTTACCAATTCTTAAAATATTTTTAAGATCAATATGTCAAATTTTTCAGAAAAGACTGAATTTTCGACAGAATGCCCCACTCAAATTTTTTATTTGAAAAAAACTGTCGAGCGATCTTGAGGTATTGCTCATTTTCGAATGAGTCAGCAATATTGGATTTCACTGAAAGTACAAATCGATACAATTTCTGAAACAAATAGTCCTTTCGCTTTCCAATGAAGCAAGAACGAGTGATCTAGGTCCAAAATTGCGAAATTTATAACGAAAAAATAATTGTACGGTTTTCTCTGGCGCAACATAATTTCTTCAAACATTGCCTAGAACTTAGTTATTCAAATGGTTTTTCACGAATTTTTCGTTTCATGTCTTCAATGGAGGCGGAACTGTTCTCATCTTGCGATCTCAACGTTACCAATAGCTCTCATACGTTTTAAAGAATTTCATGAAACGATAAAGTCCACGTACGTACGTCGAATCCGAAGAACTTTTACGACTAAATGCTTTATATTAACCTCAAACCGTAACCATTCCTGGCAATTCAATATTCTTTCGAAAATTTGTGGTCCATTTACCAAATTTTGAACCCTTTCTCTCTAGAAACAGAGGAGCCGTTTATGCTAGAAATAATTCATCCATCACGCTATCTTATATTCTTGGTATAATCTGATTGATTGACTATCGAAACTTATGCAGTCAATACTCCCCAAACTTATTTTTACCATATGTGAAAGGGATATATTAAAAAACTGTTATCCTACGTTGATGAATGATTATTCCATTTTCACATTCCTGATAACAGTACTACTCGTAAATTTCTTATTCTCATCTTCAAGTCATTCTCATTTTCCTCAACATCATAAATTTTAGTAAAGAGGAATTGAGGAATATTGTGCCGGCAACTGGAAATAGCTATGGAAATTGCTTGTTGCCTTCTCGAAGAAAACCGCTCTTGAATGAAAAAAATCCACTGGCTGTGGTGAAAAATGTGAAAATAATTGTACGGAGAATTAGTACAGACATATAAAAAAATCTTCAGTATCCAATATATTCAAGGTATCTTCCACACCACGTTCAACTTCACCTAAAACTTAACGATTGATTTTGCATAAAGAGTTCCAATTGAAATTTAGTGTCAGTTGGATGAACCCCCTCAACATTTTCTCCTCGAAGCTCGTCAGGAACTCAATTCGATGTATCAGGACAGATAGTTTGGTCGAAGAGACTTTATCCAGTGGCCTCCTAGATCTCCTGATCTCACGTCAATGGATTTTCTCCTCTGAGCAGCGATAAAATCGGTTTGCGGAACTATTCCTACAAGAATTGACCTAATTAAACAAAGGGTTCATAAAGCATTCCGTAGAATAACTACTGTAGTTCTTGGTAATGTTCGAGAAATCTTTATTCATCCGTTTGAAGAGTGTTTTTAAGGAGAAGGTATATATTTCGAGTATTTATTGTAGTATTTAATACATTTTTCAAGTGAAATTGAATTCAAGGTCTATTTTCCATGCAAAATTTCCTAAATTAAAATTCTTTTTCGATTCGAAAAGCGTTGAGTTCCATTTGAAATTAGAAAAATAATGTGATTTGAATGTTTTCTCAAATTTTGATAGTAAAAAATAAATACTCTGTATCATCCGTTTTGATTTTCACATAAGCTATCTCCTTTTTTCGGTGTCTCGGTGAAAATTTCCGACAATTCTGAGAAGTATAGGAAAGGTTTGTGAAGAAAGGGTCCAAATTTTATTGAATCTCAATTTTAGGTATAAAAATTCTTTGAAAAAATTACATTTCAGTATGAAAATTTCGAAAATGATGCGAAAAGTTGGAAATTCTATTGAAATAAACATAACTTTAATATAAATCTCTGACACATAATATTACATTCGTTCCGTGTAAATGCTGCGAATGGACAGAGTTACTAGATGAAATTAATGAAACATTCTCGGTTTTTTATCAGAATACGTCATAAATGAAAGAAGTGAGTGAACATGGGCTACATTTTTGAAAGGAAAAGAAAGCTCCGTTCAACAAAATCAAACTTACCTGGGCCTCATTTTGAGAACACAAGTTTGCATTATAACTCAAAAACCGTTGGACGAAACGAAATCCTATATAGAAAGGTGCCTGTAGAACATGAAAACCATTTTACATAACTTCAAAAACAACCAAGATATTTCTACTTAACAGATTTCGGAAATTTTCAAAATTTCCAAATAACTCCAGAATAAAAAAGCTACCTTGAATCTGGTTGCAGCTATGAATTCCTCATGCAAAAAGAGCCCAGGGAGAAGGGATAATTTTCCTCTATTCACCATTTTTCCCATAGCTGCAATACTAAAACTAACGAAATTTGTCTACCCTGTATAGCTTCAGAGATATCGAAGAAACACGCACTATAGACTAATGGACACACGATATAAATAACTAAGAGTATATTTTGTGGTAGTTACGCAATGTATGTTATCGAAACAAAAATTATGTGGTTTTGGTTTCATTATGTCTCTACACCTGTATTGTCGTTATGTATAGAAAGCCTCTAGAGAGTTCTGCATCAAATACTCAATATCATGTGAAAAACAACAGGAAATAAGTTGAATTAACTTTTGTCATCTCTAAAGTTGATCGCTAATTGGGAGTGCAATAAATGTCAAAAATAAAATAAAAGCTTTTCCATCCCCAAATATATTATGTTTATCTGTGAAAAATTTCTATTCAGTTGATTATGACTGAATATCACATTACTACGGCAAAATCATTGTCCGATTTAAAAACGAATGAATGGCCTAATGTAGAAACGTCTTAGATAGATAATACGAGCATTGAACAGAAGACGGGAATATGATCGATAACTGAAAATGAAAAATTGAGCATTGATCTGGAAATTTAGCCCCGTATCAGTTTTTGTGCCTGAAAAAAACAGAGAGAATATGAATAAATATGTAATATCATAATTTATCGGATAATGGACTTGCAAAAAGAGTTTATATTACATTCATCATAAATATACATTTCAATTTCATAATTTACTATAGGCTGCATTATTGAAATAATAAATTTTTAGCTACTACAACAAAAACCATCGTTTCTCATTTGAACTTTGTCAAATTTTCAGGTGAATCACCGCACCATCCTGAATTTGACGTCAACAAACCTGCCAAAGTAGAGCCACAAAACGCTATAAACATCCTCAATAGTGTCTTACTTCGGAAAACAGTAGTTTCAAAATTATCAAGGTAAGATTTTCATTAGTTTAATTAGAATTATTGCCCGAAAGATGTTGATATTCTGGCAACCAGTTGTACTATTCCCTCATGGGCTTACGTGGGTTTCCTCGTCGAAAAACAGCCTATTTTGAATTTTTTTTCCATATAAAAATAAAAAAATTATTGAAGCTTTATATTTTTCTAAAGATTCATATTTCTGAAAGATTTTGTGAAATTTTCACATGCTTAAGTAAACTTGAATCAAATAAGATGAAAGTAGATGATGGTGCTTATGTTGTTGTGTGTGAGGATTTTAACTGTTCTACGGTCGAATGGGTGAGTCGTAAGAATGATCTAATGTTAGAACCTACTAACGATGAAGATTAGTATGCAGAAACTATAGATATTCCCCGAAATGTGGGAGACTTCCTCCGTGATTCCAATTTTTAAAAGCGGTAAGAAAGAAGAAGTGCAAAACTATCGACCAATAAGCATCCTTTCTTCTGTTCCAAACTTATTCGAATTTCTTGTCCACAAATATCTTTCAAGCCATACCAAAATCTTAATTATTGAGCAACAGCACGGATTTTTCAAAGGAAGGAATGAGAAGACAAATTTATTGAGTTTTTTGGAGTACCTCCACGAGAGTCTGGATGGTCGCGTACATGTGGATGCCATCTATACCGATTTTAAAAAGGCATTTGATGAAAAGTCACGATATCATGCTAGGGAGACTCCTTGGGTGGCTTAGATCCTATCTAGTGGGTAGGTCACAGCACGTTCTAGTCAAAGGAAAGGCCTCTAACACATTTTTAAATACTTCAGAAGTCCCTTTATAATTTATGTAAGTAATATTGGTAAATTTTTCGAAACACAAATTTTTTGTTATATGCAGATGATTCAAAAATATTTAGAAGGGTTTGTGACCTGGATGATTGCGGAGGGATTCAGGACGATCTGGACCGTCTCAGGAGTTTTGTTCCGAAAATAGTTTATATTTTCAGAAATGCTACAAAATCACTTCTAGTAGAATTGTCAATTTAAATAGAAATAACTATAAAATCAGTGATAATCAACTTCAAGTGGTTAGTAGTATTCTGGATTTGGGAGTATCATTTGATTCTAAACTCTTATTCGATCAACACATTGAAAATATTATAAATAGCTCTAATAAAATACTTGGCTTCATTTTTCGACATAGCAGCCATTTTAGAAAGAGTTCAACTATCTTGATTTCATACTATTCTTTTGTGTTTAGTAGATTAAACTTTGCTTCCATAATATGGAATCCATAATACAGTGCCTATATACGCAGGTTGGAGAGTATTCAAAATAAATTTATTAGATACTTAGCATTCAAAAATAATTTTGTAATTCTAGATCATAATTATGTAGAGGCTAGAAAAAAATTTAAACTAATAACTTTACAAGTGCGAAGAGAAATTGGCGATATCCTCTTCTTGTACAGGGTGTTGAATAATTGTTTGTCAGTGCCAAGCATTCTTCAAGATATTTCTCTTAGAGTCACCGATCTGAGATTAAGAACGACTGAGCTATTTCATATTCCGTTTGAGCGGACAAGTAGCTCACAAAATACACCTCTCTGCAGGATGTTTGCCACCTATATAATAGAAAGTCTTCGAGAGTAGATATATTTTTCATTTCGTTGGTGAATTTAAAAAAGACTTTGAAGCTGAATTATCTTTGAATTATTAAATAATTGTCTGTTTATCATGCTTTTGTTTATTCGTCGAATTTTGAGATTCTATTTCTCTTTCCCTGCAATTTTGTTTTCCGTGCGGTTTGGTACTTATTTCTGTTTCCATTATTTTTCTATCATGTAATAGTTCAATCACGTAGATTTGAGTAACTTTTTATGCTGTATCTTCAAAATTATTACTCAGATCAACTTGAACATTTGGGACAATATTCTAGAGATGTTACTAAATTAAATAAGATGAAAAAATCGATTTTTTGAAACCATGAAACCCATGTAATCCCTTATATTCTTGAAACAAATAGTATATTGTACCTTTTGAAAGATTCTTCCAGTTTTCGATGTGTTTACTTAACGTTTTCCTGAAGATGAACAGTCAACTGGTATGCCCGATTACTAGATTTATATGCAGTCTATATTTTGGTGCGTTGTTATGAAGAAGCTTGTTATTTTGATAAAATCAATGGATGACAGCAGCTCGAGCAATGTGTTCAAATTCAGCATTCAAAATTATGTTTCTTATATAAACTTCACTCATTTTAATATAACATATGATATACTTATCAATACGTAGATAGTGGGGAAGGAAATTTTGAGAACCAACGTAATTACCTTAGTAACTTCCAGTTATCAACTTTGAGCCAACTTTGTACAAAACTTTTCCTGTAATAATAATCAATTTTCAATAATTTGATTGATGAGGTCGTTACTTGATGAAAATCGATATACATATTTTCAATGAAATGAAGCTATGGTATTTAGATTTTCACTATATTAACAAAGCTATGACCGGTTTCATTACACTGTGGCTTCATCAGATAGATATAAACTAATGAACAGAGTTATTCCTTATATATTAGTCTTATTTCCTACTCAATATTACAACGGGTACAAGTACACGGGGTACGTTAGAAAACCCATCGGAGTTGCTTACTTTATGAATTGAAAAGATTGTTTAAAGGAGAAGGATTTAAATCTAATTGACTATTAAGTAACCTACCTGAGTTCTTTTCTTTGTTGATCTCTAAAATTGTCAATAGATTGAGTTTTTGTCTATTATTTTCATTGTGTAAAATTTTGAAATTATAATTTAAATTGTGGTTTTCTTCGAGTAAGTGATTAGAATAATGGGAATCTGATTTATGAAAATCAAAACTACGTTTGTGCTTGGATAATCTAATTTTGAAATTTCTGACAGTTCTATCAATATAAATTTCATTACAATCCCCGCAAGACAGTTTATAAACACCGGATTTATTACCTTTATCAATTTTAGATTTGCAGTTTTCGATATGTCGGCCTAAAGAATTATCAGTACGGATTGCTATATTGAAAATATAATGCGAGAGAAATGATTCAAATTTTAGACTAGGATTACCAATATAAGTTAAGCTGATGTATTTTGTGTTAGAACTTTTTACACTTGGAAATACTTCCTGGATTGCTTTTTGAAATTTTTTGCGTGAAATCATGTTCTCAATCATACTTGGACTGTAACCGTTATTGACTGCTATTTGTTTAATTATATTTAGCTCTTTTATAAAATTATTTTGTGACATTGGTATATTCATGAGTCTATGTAACTTACTATTGTAAGCTGCTAATTTATGTGAATAAGGATGTCTAGATGAGCTGTGGATAGTAATATCTGTATGCGATGGCGTATGAAAAATAGAGAAACCATGTTTGCCGTTAATTTTAGTAATAGCTAAATCCAGAAAGTTAATGGAGTTTTCTGTTTCTATCTCTAATACGAATTTAATATTATCGTGATAGGTTAATGAATGTTTTGAATAACTCTAATTATCTGTTTGTGCCAGTGAATTTAATGATTTTTCTATTTTTCATAAGCCATCGCATACAGATATTACTATTCACAGCTCATCTAAACATCCTTATCCACATAAATTAGCAGCTTACAATTGTATGGTACATAGACTCATGAATATCCCAATGTCACAAAATAATTTTATAAAAGAGTTAAATATAATTATAAATAGCACCCAATAACGGTTACAGTCCAAGTATGATTGAGAACATGATTTCACTCAAAAATTTCGAGAAGCAATCCAGAAAGTATTTCCAAGTATAAAAGTTCTAACACAAAATACAACATCTTAACTTATATTGGTAATCTAGTCTAAAATTGAAATCATTTCTCTCGCATTATAATTTCATTACAGCATTTCGAAATGATAATTCTTTAGGCCGACAAATTTTAGAGATCAACAAAGAAAAGAATTCAGGTAGGTTACTTAATAGTCAATTAGATCTAAATCCTTCTCCTTCACTCAATATTTTCAATTCAAAAAGTGAGCAACACCGATGGGTTTTCCAACATACCCCTTGTACTTGTACCTTTTGTAATATTAAGTAGGAAATAAGACTAATATATTATAAGGAATAACTCTGTTCATTAGTTTGTATCTATCTGATGAAGCCACAGTGTGGGGAAATCGGTCATAGTTTTGTTAATATAGTGAAACTCTAAACACCATAGTTTTATTTCATTGGAAATATAATCAATTATCTGGTTTTTATCCTCTGTGTCTTTTACAATGAGGTTCGCTGTAATTTTGAAGAATTGCATTTGATTCAGAAACTCATATATAAATGTCATCATATTTGTAATTTTTCGTTCAGGCAATTCAATTAATTCAGTTCGATCATTTTTGACATATTTCCCGAAGAGTATGGAGTAACACTCTGCATTGTTTTTCTTTTTGAATAATCTAATTTTGACATATACAATGATCCGTATTTCTTGTAAGGTGTTTTCTTTTTTGACTTATTCACTTCATGGGGAGGTTAATCGGCATAGCTGTTAGATTTGGAAGCTGTACAAATCTTCATATGTTTCGCGAAACCTACACTTAATATCTGAAAAGGTCAAATGTTTGGGTAATAATTTTGACCACCTAATTGGTCTGGTTATTCAAACGGCGAAATTTATATCGATAAGCTAGTAAATACGATTAATCTATTGATAAGAGAAAAACTATAAAACGATTCTGTACTACTGAAAAATTAATTGCATTTCCAACAAGACGGAGTTTCTGCGCACTACGCTAGTTAAGTTAAGTTTGTATTATTGTATGGCAGTAAATGCAGAACAGTTTGAATATTTGATTCAAATTCATTGGATTTCGCTTTTTATTATGTCCATGATAAAACAATAATATATTTTTTAAGATTAAGTTTATTCATTGAATTTTGTAAAATGGGCTTTCAGAAGACATTACAACAAAACCTACTTTCCTTAGGCTTACCTCAATGTAACTGAATTCGCTGATGAATGTACGCAGGCGCTAAGTACCCCTTCAAAAAAATTGATTTGCTTTCTGTACTATCAATAATCTTGGAAGTAGCCATAATAATCAACATGGCTCTTTCGAAAAGAAAAATGATTTCTTGTGAAAAAGAGTCGTCAAAATTCCTTTTCTCATTCAACATTGTAGAAGAGCTCTTAGAGCTTTCAAATGAGGTATCACTTGATCGCTTTATCCCATTCAATTGTGAGAAGTTGAAACACTTCCTATTCGGGGGTTGCCCGTTTAATCCTCAAATATACATCAAAAAATGTCTCCCAAACAAGATCAAACGACGTGTTCCAGAAAATTTTTCAATTCACTAACCACGAAGATACTCAACGGCCTCCTTCTAGTTTTGGACAAGAGTCCGTTTTCCTTCACATCTATTTGAATATATGTACTCCGTTCTTCATTGCATTTTAGTCATTTAAACTAGCTGTCTATCCTGTTATGACTGCTTCAGCTATTAAGAGTTGGTAAAAGTATCTTGATTTTGTTTGCATGGAAGGGTTGGGATTTCTACCTGCAACATCAAATTTATTTTAAATAGTCTTCAGCTAAAGGTACTGATGTAAACCAATCATTAATGGTGATATTTCTTTGTTTTGTGGATGCCACGAAACTTAACAACCTGTTCGTGAATAGTGAGAGAAAAATAACACTAGACTTTACTTCACAGTAACACAGAGTTCTACTGTTAAATCCTTTCAGATTTATAAAATGATTTTCGAATAGATGCTTTTTATAACAACTTTTCAAAACTTTCAATTATATTTTTCAGATACGATCTACTCCTTGGTGTAGTCAAGGCTGAAGCCTACTTCGCCTTCAATGGCGAGGATGTTCAATACGGCATAGAAGCCGATAGACGATCAAAGATTCTCCGAACCTTCGTCAGGAATACGTACAGTTATCACCTCTCGGAGATTCTAGCCACTATCGTCAATGAGTACACGGACTGGGAAAGACCTGTACAACATCCTATAAACATCAGAGATGAGACATTAGAAGCTTTATCAGACGCTCAATACGTTGCGCCAGTAGTGCATACGGCTGACCTTCATTCTGCGGAGCACAGAAATTCATATCTGTATGTTTTTGATTACCAGACCAAATACGGAGAGTATCCTCAGGTAAATTTAATTTGAATTTTATAGATAGGGAAAGGTACTAAATTTCTGGAAACGGCAGCACATGATTTTAACCCAAGTATGCGATTCAACTATCAGATACTCCAAAATGATGTACCTATTTTATTGCATAACGGATAATAACGTCCTTCGACAAATATTTTCACTAAAGATCCCCATGCAGTATAGAGTACGGAATTAAATGAATACTTTTCAGTGGTGGTTCCGTATTTAATTATTGTTTCTCATTTCATTCTCTATTTTATCGTTTTTGCACTCAATATATGATGTAACGGAGGAAAAAAATATACAGGGTGTTACATAATAGTATATCACATCTTGAAGAGGTAAATCTAAGTGCAATTTTAAGAAAAAAAGTTGATGTAAACATAGGTCCGCAAAAGCTTCGTTACGGAGCTGCAGGGTGTTGAAATTTCTGGGAAATATTGTTTTTTCTCCAAAACTCCTGCAATTTTTCAGATATCCAGCACAAATTTGGAATACAAGCTATTTTTAACAACCTCTATCATTACACCTTTTAAATTTTAACTAGAATCTACAAGGTGTTTTTTCTTTTCCGGAGTCATGTCTTCTTTTGCCCTATCAAACTTTTTTCAGTACGCCACTGATCAGCGTACTATCAACTTTCATCATCTTCGTTCAATTCAGAAACTTTTTAACATTTGTAATTTTTCCGTATCTCCGACCGTTCTCGAGCAAAGAATTATTAAACGATTGTATGCATTCGCTGAATTGAAAGCACTTCTAATTAAAAATATGACAAGTATGCTTTCATTTTTTTCATTTATTTATTTATTTTGACAGTTGCTAAAGTTGAACCAGTGTCTACTCGAATTGTTTATTAAATTCACGATCAGTTTTAACACTTTCGAAGTTATTGCTGTAAGAAAAAATGGCTAACTTTACCAACGCCTAATTGGCTGATATCCATTACATGTACGGTCAGGCTGACGGAAACACAACAGAAGCTAGGCGATTATATAAGGTGCGCTTTCCAAATCGAGTAACACCAGACAGGCGAACATTTTCAAATATCCACCGAAGGTTGCGGGAAACTGGTACTTTTACTGCATCTAATCATTCAAAATGTGCAACTAAAACTATGAGATCTCCAGATATTGAGGAAAAAGTTTTGAATTAAATTGATTTGAATCCTCATTTGAGTACAAGAAAAATTGTAAATCAGTTGAATATTTCACATGTTCTAGGTTGGAGGATTCTCCACGAATTTTTATTGTATCTGTTTCATATCCAACGCGTCTAAACTCATCTTCACCGAGATTTTCCTCATCTGAATTTCTGCCGATGGTTCTTAGATAAAATTAGAGAAAATGCTCATTTTGTTAGTGAAATTATGTTCACAGATAAAGCTTACTTTTCGAGAACTGCTATCACAGATTTTCACAATAATCATTGGGCTAGGAAAAAACCCCATTTGATTGAAGAATCTTATCATCAAGAACTATTCTCACTAAATGTCTCGGTCGGAATAATTGTAAATTATTCGATTGGGCCATTCTTCGTTGCCTAACAGACTAAACGGTCCCGATTATCGGCAATTTCTTGAGAAGGAGTTACCTTTATTGCTCGAGGAGGTACCACTTTTGGTGAGGAACATAATGTGCTTCAAGCATGACGGGCACCAGCAGATTTTAGTGGACAAGCTAGGGAATTCTTGAATAATACATTCAAAAATCGATGGATAGGTCGGGGTGCGCCAGAACCATGGCATCGTAGGTCCCCAGACTTAAATTGTTTAGACTTTTTCTTATCGGGATAGCTCAGAAGTTTAGTTTATACCTCTCAAATGAACACTGTAGTAGAGTTGAGAAATAATAACCTCTCGTGACACGATAAGAAATACCCCAGGAATATTTCAGAGTGCGTGATAATATGCGAAGAAGGACAGAGGCCTGTATTCTTAAAGGTGGAGGACACTTCCAGCAATTTATCTATTTTTTAATTGTTCTTTTTTTAGTTTGATATTGAATATGTATAAGTTAAGTCTCAGAAGACGATCTATTGCATTGAAAGCAAATTTTGGGCAAACCTATCGAGTATTTTTAATATTTTTCTTTATTTAGCGAATAATTCAATGATTTTTCACTCGAAAACGGTTGGAGATACGAAAAAATTACAGGTGCCAAAAAAGTTTTTTAATTGAACGAAGATGATGAAAATTGAATGTATGCTGATCAGTGGCGTACTGCAAAAAAGTTTGAGAGGGCAAAAGGAGACATGGCCTCGGAAAAGAAAACATCTTGTGAATTTCAGGTGAAATCCAGGACGTGTATTGATAGAGGCTGTGAAAACTTGCTTGCAAATTTGGGCTGAATATCTCAAAAACTGCAGGAGTTTTGAAGAAAAAGCCAATTTTTTTCCGGAAATTTCAACACACTGTAGCTCCGTAACGAAGCTTTTGCGCACCTATGTTTATAAAAACTTTTATTCTCAAAATTGTACGTAGATTTGGCCCCCTCTATTACTATTACTATTACATACTACTATTATGTAACTCCCTATATGACCTGAATACTAATAATTAGGTAGTTTCCATTTTTTCACCTTCTAAGAAAATTCATCAGTATTTTCTGTCAAAAATATGACGTCATCGCCGTTTGTTTCATGGCAATATATGGCTTGTTAGATAATAATGGAAGGCCCTTGTTTCACGTTTCAAAATATCCACCCGTCAATTGATAAAATTTGCCGGAATTTCATCTCAGTGAAGATATTCCTCTTTCTTGTTTTGTCAGAAAAAAATATGCATACGATTATAAAATTTAGAAATGATAATCCCAGATGAAAAATGAACAAAAGAAACAACCACTCATACAATGAAAATGATGTATAGACAATAAAACAGATAAATATCAAGATCTCAGTGATGAATTCTCGAAAAGACGACGGTTTAAAACTTGACAATGGCCAAGTGTAGGAATGGTTTATTTGTGTACATTCCGAATAATTTCCTCATTTGCTTCCTTAAGATCTTCAATAGTTCTTGGTGCATTGAATCAACATTTGGATTTCGAAACACTTCACAGAAAGCCAGAGAAGTCTTTTCAGGTGAACCAGTTGTCTAGTTAATGTTACTCTTCGACCATTTTCTTGAAAACATCAAATGGAGGTTTTCCCTAGAATTTTTCATATAATGGGGTGACGCCTCTTCTTGTTGAAATTAAATTGACACCAGATTGATGGACTAAGCATAGCGGGATGATAGAAAAAGAGTTTCTAAGGTTGGCAAAATCTTAAATTTCAAAAAATTTTAAGCAGTGGGGTTTCCTTCAAGGAAAAATAGTTCTATCATTCTGTCTTTCAATATTCATTTATGCATCAAGTTTTCGAGGTAATTTTGTTGGCTACTATACCGCTGTGAAAAAATAGCGCTTAGTCGGAAAGTAAAATATATTGAAGTTCTCATTTCGATCACAATTTTGTAGCATAATTACACAGCATTGCAATCTTGGAGCGAAATTATCCTGATTTAACTTTTAGGAAATTGATTTTTTTTTTCTTTGAGCCAATGTTTAGCAGATGTATCACTTATTACCCGTATCATGTGCTTGTTACTGACTCAGTGTTCGAAATTTCAATTATAGAATTTCGAAATTAACAACCTTGTTGATAGTGACATTCATTTTGATGTTAGATAAGATCATAAAAATTCAATTCCTTTTAAAAATCAATTTTTGCGAGAAATCGATAATACATATGCAAATACTTGAACGTATCTATTAAATTAGATCCTTTTCATGGATAAATCAAGAAATAATAACGAAAAGGTTGCTTTGTATTTTAAACTCTAGTTGCTCTATCGCATTGTATATACCACTCGTTTTGATATTAAATTAAGAACTCGAATTGTATTGAGGCTATTTCATTTAAAATAGATTACAGTGATTTCCGATGTTTAGTTTTTTTATTACGATGCATTCATTTTCCTGTCTGATACTTTTGTCCATAGTAATGAATCATTGAAACAAAGCCATCTAAAAACACCTCAGGATGTAATTATCAGAAAGTTAAGGTAAACACTGCACTACCAAAATGTTTAGGAGATTTCTTGAGCTGAATATGAATCAACATAAAGAACGAAAATCTTTCAAGATTCTTCGTGCTACAACAAATTTGGAACACTATTTTTCAAAAAGCGGTACAGTTCACCAGTTTTGAAACACTCTCTTTGGTCAAGTTGAACTGCGATGTAAACAACAAGGCTATTGCTGATACACCTTTTTTCTGGACGAACAAAGCAATAATATAATGGGAATAAAGTATATCCAGTCAGAAATGGAGTATGAAAGTCATCAAAGCTTTCGGGTTTTCAACATACCGGGTGATTTGTTGTATTTGGTCAAATGATTAATCAATTATAATTCGAGAACCCGTAGCTAATATTAGATGAAATCTTACACATTTATCAGGTTCGTCCTACTAAATCGACTCACAAAATTCAGGTCTGCGCTCAGCCGAAACTTCATATTTCCGAAAAATTAATTATATGGACCCTGTATAGGTATAATTTGAATTTTTTGTAGTCCATAGCTGTGATTCACGTGTGAAATAATCATGTCACCATTTCCACTATCAATGAAATCAACAATGAATGATGCTTAATAAACTACGGAATACGCTATATTCAAAATGTGTGTATTTCCAATACATTAACCATTCACAGAAATTCGTTTTCTCCCTTCATTTAACAAGCCCTATTTTAGCTGTCCAGGCCAAATTAACAAAACTTGCATTAGAATACATAATATTACTACATATAAAAAGAATGCTATTTTATAATTCTGAAACTGTTCTTCAGAAAATTCCGATCAATGATCTGTCAGAAAAGTGTTTGATGAAATTCATTCGTGTTTGGGATCGAAATTTTTTCAGCTTTATCAAAAGAAAAGGCAATGCCTCATTATACACAAATAGAGAATATGCCAATATGTTGTTTTATCATAGATTTTACAATGGTAATCCACGAGCTACTAAGCAAGAATATGAACACTGCTCCAGAAATTCGCAAATTCCATATTACAAAGAAATTTGGAAGGTGTTTAATAAACTATCAGAATCAGGGACTTTACCTTCTACTTCTAAACATGAATGTTCCACTAGGCAAAATATTCCGAAGGAACAAAATATCCTGAATATATGAGAGCAAACCCCAGAAATCGATACGAGAAAGATGAGTCACAGTTTGAATGGCCCAATTAAGAGAGTTTGAAGAATGCTTAAACAGGAAAATTTGAAAGCATTTCATTAATGAACTGTTCAACGCCTTCCTCCAGGGCATGAGATTTCACGACAGAATATTTGCAGATGGGTTTTATCATACAGACGCACTATTCGATTTATATTATTCAGTGACGAGGGATGGAATCTACAATAGCAGAAGTGACCACACTCGGAGTATCGAACACCCCCAATCAGTCAGACATAGAAGATCGCAACAAAGATTTTCTATTAATGTGTGTTTTGTTTGATGCCCATCTGGATGGACGTCACTTTTTTGATAGAATATTGACGGTAAAATGTATTCGAAATTTTAAGATGATATTCTGCCAAATCTATTAGAAAACAAAAATATCAGGGAATTACGTTTTAGCATGATGTGAGAAATTTTTTGAGCCCAAGGTCACCAGATCTTACCCCTCTAAATTTTTTTCTGTGGGGTTATTTAGAGTCAAAATTATAAGTCAAAAGTATATGCAGTAGATATTATTTGCAGGGAACAACTAGTAAGTCGCATAATAGACGCATGTGCGTATATATAAAATGACGAGCAAACAATTCGAAGAAGCATCAGTGATGTGTTTCTGATTTCAATGATTCATTAATTAGTGTCCAGAATTCTTCTTTTCTATTTCTCTTTCATTTCAAAACAATATTGTCTTTTTTCACGTCTTTTGTTTGTTTTTTCGGGTAATTAGTTGAATACCGCTTCATTTCAACTTGAATTTTTCTCAAAAAGTAGCTAATGAACAGTATTGAAAAGAAAATAAAATCAAGAAATGAGTTCCAGAGTACAAAGAAAATTCAGGTTATCCATATGCAGAATGTCTATATTATCCGTTTTACAAAAATAAGAGGTTTTGCTGAGTTCAGACCTGCATTCTGTTTTTCTTTCGTGAATCGATTTACTACGACGAGCTTAATTAATGTGCAAAATTTCATAAATTTCAGTAAAATAGTTCTCGAGTTATTAATGGCGAGCCTAATAAATGTGTAAAAATTCATCAATTTCAGTTAACGGGTTCTCCAGTTACGAATGGAAAAATATTTCATCAAAATCGGGTAATCATCTTCTTGGTAACCCGAGGGATCTTTCTTCTCGTTAAAATCGAACATCTATACGGAATACAGTGTGGCAAACCAAAGAAAGAAAGAAGAGTATCGCAAGGAAAACGTGAAATTTTAGAAATTCCTTAAGCAACATCATCGATCTCCTAGTCGTCATAGTCATTGTCAAAATCATGTCAATTAGCTTCGCTTTCGGAAACGCTTTTGTGAAATTTTTAAATTTACACATTTTCTTTCGGTTAAAGAGTGACGAACGAATTTCTACCTAGCGTATTCATGTTAAAACAAACACACAAAATATAGATAGACTCATTCGGGCGTAGACATCTTCTTGAATTTGTTTTTTAAAGAAACTAGATGAATCATCTTGCTAATATATCTTTTGTCCATGTAGTTCTTGTTTGTTCGATAACTCTGAAACTGTACATCGTATCGAATTGATTTGAGGCAAAGATAGGTAGATCTTGAACAGATGCAATTTTCCAAATTATTTTTAAATATTCAGAGATTTATCTAAAAGTTGTTTCCTCAAATGGTATACCCTATTTTCTCATCATTTTCGGATTTTTAATACTGCAATAATGTGAGTTTTTCCAGAAATTTTATACCTAAGCCCAACGCTTTTTGAATTGTTCGAGAGTCTATAAGAGATTGACCTTTTTTCCAAACTCTTCCTGTACCTCTCTATATTGTCAAAAACTATTCACCCAGACACCAAAACTTTCCACAAATAACATCATTCATTTTTCAAAATCAACATTTCTATACATTCAAATCACGTTATTTTTATCATTTCAAATATCACATACTACGTGAAATGGTTGAATCTGAACGAGAATTTTAATAGCTAACGAATGGTGTGTGGTCTTTTTTCAAAGTTTTTCGAAATAAAAGGGGTTCAAGCCAAAAAATGGAGTTTCTTCAAATATTACCATGAATTTCAGGGGTTAATCCAATTATGTTTCATGAATTTTTCATTTCATGTCATCAATTGTAGAAGGAACATTTGTGGCTCTTTGATTATTTGTCACAGTTTTCAATCATGTTTTTTTTCATAGAATTTCTGAAAGTCTGAAGATTATCTGTTATGCCTTAATGTTTTCTTATAATCCTCCAAAATATTAGCTCAGAAACCGCAATATTTTCTGGCTATTCAATCGTCTCCCGAAAACCCAATCATTCCATAAATATTTCATCAAAACCCTCAAATCAAAGACCTAATCTGTTTCTTTGTATAACCTGATTGACTATCAAAATAATTGCAATCAATATTTCTCAAATTCATCTTTACCATATGTGAAAAGAATAAAGTAAAAACTATGATACTCTGTTGATTAATGATTATCCAGTGTTCACATTTATACAACCATTCTCATTTTGCCCTACATCGTGAATGAGTGAATATGGTGTATCCAATATAAAATACTAATGAAAACTGCTTCTTGGCCTCTCGTTCGTATTGGGCCACATATCCATAAAGGAGACATCCCTAAGTATAATCTTGAGATGCTTTGGGGACACTGAAAGCGAATTGTGATAAAACTCCTTGAACAAAATTGGTCTTGTACGAAGAAAATCAACTGCGAATTAGCCTATCTGTGATGGCAAATACGAAAAGTATGCAGAAAATCAGTACAGACTTATATATTAAAAAATCTATCTTCAATGGTTGAGACAAATTGAATAAATATCATCCATTTCACGTTCACCTTTACTATGAACTGGAAGAGCAAGACTTTGAAGAAAACGGTTTCGTGAATGGTTGCAGACTCAATCTGTAGAAATTGAAATCTCTCAAATTCATCTTATATTCTGAATAATGATTTTTTTAAAGAAATTGATTTGTGAATAGACACAATTTGCAATTTTTACAGTCAAGAAACTCCAAATAAACAATTTTCAGGTTAAATAGTCGCTCACTGTTTGGGGAAGGGTTGTGTAAAATTATGAAGTTAGACACTATTTTTCGAAAGACCATTGAATGGCCGATAGTTTTCCAGGAAAAAGTGGAAATAAACTGTAGTTTCAGATAAATGGAGCTCCTCCACATCTTTCCCTCGGAATCCGTCAAGAACCCTATGCGATGTATCAGGTGGATCGATCGAAGATGGTTTATCCATTTATCTCCTAAATCTTCAAATCTCACGTCAAAGTTAACAGAGGTGTTCCTACCACAATTGACGATATGGAAAAAGGATTCGTACAGCATTCCGTAGAAGAACTCTTACAGTTCTAGATAATGTTCGAAGAAACTTTATTCATCGACATGAAAGGACGAAAATTATTCTAAGCATTTATGGTCATTCTTCGATGCAAATTGAATTCAAAACCCATTTTTATTGAATTAATTCAGGAACCATTGAAAATTATAAAATTTTAGCTATCATCCGTTTTGTGATTTACAAAACCTCTTTTCTTCATGTTCTTTTTAATGGTTTAGTGGTGAAATTCTCTGAAAATTCTGAGGATTACTTGAAAAGTTCGAAAAGGAAGATCAAAAATTCACAAAATATTGAATAATCGAATTGGGTTTAGGTATAAGGATTATCGAGAAAATTCACATTATTTCAGTATGAGAAATACGAAAATGATGTGAAAACTGCGGCAATCTATGTAACCAAACATAACTTTGATATAAATCTTCGAAACGGAGCATTCAGTATATTCGAAAAAAATTCTGAAATGTGCAACGATTTAAGATAGACCTATGTCTCCCTCACACATTTGCGATACATTGTACAGGGTGTCCCAAATTCGATGTATTTGAATGGAATCTCCTAATTTATTGGAGATAGCAGGATCAGGTTTGTTGATACTTTTCAATGAAACGAAAGACACGATTTACAGAATTTTCATAGCCGTCTTAGTTTCTGAGATCCAGGCTGATTATGGAAATGTTCCACTTTCAGAAAACCCTCGTACCACAGTCAATCCATAACTCAGCACAAAGGTGAAAACTGCTTCTTATAGGGCTTTTCTGTTTTCTATTTATTTTAGGGGAACGACCTTTGAATTATAACCCTAACTTGTATATATATATATATATATATATATATATATATATATATATATATATATATATATATATATATATATATCTCAATATTTTATAATATGAGAGCGTCCGAAAGGCGATTATATCGTTGAAAATTTGATTCTTCGTGAAATTTTGTGAAATCGGTGGTGAAATATCGTTCCAAATAATAAAACTATGTTCTAAAACAGTCTTGTTGAAACTATTCACGCGTAAATCTTCATATTTGATATATCTGGGCATTTATGATGTATTACATAGCTTTCATTCGATATGAATCCAATAATCACGTCGCTTCTGAAACAATCATAGAGGAAATTTTTGGTGTGCATACTTTATTCAATGATCAATATTCATTATTGCTTCCAACATTCCAAAATGGTTGTTCAAGTGAATATTGAATACCGTGAAAAAGAGGATATGGTTAGCTGCTTTATTGAGTAACGCAAAAATGGAAATGCAGGCTGATAATCGAAATGTTCCACTTTCGGAGAACCCTCGTATCTCAGTCAATCCATAAATTAGCGCAAAGGTGAAAACTGCTTCTTGTCTTCTTTCCATTATCGTATTCTATTCGCTAATTCGCTAGCAACTCTACAAAATATAGATATGATATATATATATATATATATATATATATATATATATATATATATATATATATATATATATATATATATATACACCAGATATCATTCTTAATGATAAACAGAATCAAATAACATATATAATTGATATTGCTATACCCGACACACATAATATACAAAATAAATACAACGAAAAATTTCTAAATATACGATGCTTGGCGACGAGATTTAAAAATGTGGAAAATGAAGAAAATATTTATTCTACCGATTATTATTTCCACAACAGGTGTTATTCCTAGAAATCTTCACAAAAGTATTGAGATTTTGGGTCTGAAGAAAAATTTGTTTGAACAGTTACAAAAGATAACAGTCATCAAATCTTGTAATATTCTTCGTAGGTTTTCTCTTTAGTTTATACTGCTCAGAATCTCATTTCATATTTTATATATTTGTTTATATAAATGTAATATAATTAACTGACAATTTTGTCATATTTATATTCAGAGCAGTATTCTATTCGATCGTTCACCACTTCACATAAAGGAAACTATTAATGAGTAACATTTAGTGTTACTTGACTAAGGTCCGTACACTGGATTTTTCCGGGAGAAAGCCTCTGACACTACTCGTTGGTACATTGATATCATTGTCTGATGATGCTATAGTATGTATATATTCTGGTATATTGATATATTCTCATAACATTTAACGTTATCCTAATATATAATTATTCCAGGATATGTTCTGATTATAATCATTGCCTGGCAATGGTATTAATTACCGGGTGGTGGATTTATATTTTTCATGGAATCAGTTTGATTGCTTGAACAGATATATATATATATATATATATATATATATATATATATATATATATATATATATATATATATATATATATATATATATATATATATATATATATATATATATATATATATATATATATATATATATATATATATATATATATATATATATATATCACTCAATATTTTAAAATATGAGAGCGTCCGGAGAGGCGATTATATCGTTAAAAATTTGGTTTTCGTGATATTTTGTAAAAGCGGTTGTGTGAAATATCGATTTGATCGATTGGGAAATTATGAGTATTAACGAAGTTTCAAATACTTACTGAATACATTTGTGTTTCGATAACGGCAAAATCAATCTCCATAAGTGACTTGTTCACAAAGGCTTTAACCGACTTCTTAGTTCTCTCTCTGAGGCAGTGCGTTAGTCTGCATGTTGGGTCTATAAAATCCTATCTTGCAAATAACCTCACAAAAAAAACCAGAATGGACCTTGCCGGCCAACGTATCGGGCCAATCTAACTGCCAGGAAAATTTTCATTTAAATGTTGAGCAACTATGTAGGAGTTATGGGCCGCCATTTTTCAATGAATATTTCAATAATAAATATTGAGCATAGAATAAAGTATGCACACCAAATATTTCACCTATGATTTTTTCGAAGGCGACGTGATATATTGGGTTCATATCAAATGAAAACTATATACTGTCATCACAAAGGCCCAAATATAGCGAATATAAAGATATACTCAAATATAATCTCAACAAGACCGTAATTGAACATGGTTTCATTATTTTGAACAATATTTCACCACCGCTTTCACAAAATTCCACGAAAAATCAATTTTTTTACGATATAATCGCCTTTTCGGTCACTCTCTTATCATAAAAAATTAAGTGCACTTCGCGCAAACAAACCGGATCCTTCTATCTTCAATAGTTTAGGAGATTTCATTCAAATACATCAAATTTTGGACAACCTGTACAGCTTCCGCGTTATCGAACAAAAACGCGCTAAATGGACACATAATATATTAAATATGAAATATGAGATGGATAGGTTAGGTAGGTACCTACTTATATTTCACCTGCATAATTTGTGGTAAGGTTTTTGTCATTAGAATAAGAAACCAGCTTTTTCAATATACCTAACTGGTGGTTCCATCTCCAATGAAATACGACAATGAAATTTTAACGAGAAATTTATGTCATGACATATCTCCGAAACTTTTCGAAATAGAGAAAGAAAACCTTGGTACTATTGAAAGTGCATTCATTGTGCTTCTATTGTCACTCATGAAATATAAATTACGTCAATTAAAAAATTTAAAAATCATTTTGTATGGGAAGCAACTTCAAACTGCGTTTGCGAAAGCCATAGATGTTTCATGGTAAACTTATGAACTATTTTGAATAATTCTGTGAACAAAATGAGCTCTGGTATATTTATGTGAGTTATAAAATGGAGTCGAAAAAAGAGTGCTCAAATTTGTGATTATCGAATACATAGAAAAACTTTCAAATTGGGTATAGAGAATCTTGAAACTCACCGTTACTTAGTTTCAGCAAACCAAAAATATAATCATCACATTTTTGGATTCATTCGGTCATTCGCTTCCATTTAAAAACACAGAAAGCAGAAGGAGTTGGTCAAGTATAGGGTTTCCTATTCGAAAAAATCATGACTTTGATATTGACCTTCAATACTGAACAACATGTATAGTTGAAAATTGTTTTAAATTGTTTTCTGGAAAACAATGTACACGACTGCTTAAAAAATTTGATATCTCACGTTTTCGTCCATTTATCCAACTTTTCATCTCAGTTGCGTCAACCGGTATGTTCTTCAAACTCAATTAAGATTGAATTTTATCAGCCATGAAAGATTGAAATCAAATGCTCAAACCACAATGAAACGATTGACTGGAACAAAAGTTCGGGCTAGTTTCAGTAAAGCATCTCAAGATGGTTTATGATTATTACAAGTTTAGGACGAGACTGCTGTGCAATATTAATTAGTTCAAATGAAATAACATCATATCGCTACTCGAAATTTCTGTTTAAATAGAAACCATTCGTTTATTAATTTGCCTTCACATGAGTTAAGAAATATGTGGTGCAATGTTGACATTCAATTCAAATTCGTATTACTGTGGATATATCAAACTGTCAACAAAAGTTCTCTTTATCAAACGAAAGTTTAGTATTCTCTTAGGAGAATGCAAATGTTGGAATTATGACAGTCGTCTTGAAACAATTAATTGGAAACGTTGAATACCTAGTTAAGCATCCAATTTCGTTGCATGTATTAATTAAAGCTTGCATTATTATTTCAAACTGAGCAGGAGTAAATTATGTATATCATAATTTCAATGAAGAAGATGAAGCAGACTTGCAAGCAGGATATTTCCATCCCTTTAATAATTATCTCAGCAGAAAGAGGGCAGCCGCTAGATTAACACGTTGTCCCTTGATTTACTGAGACGTTGAAAAAATGCCGAGAACGTGAGTCTATTAAAAGACGAGGAGCCCCATTCACTTGCTCGTGCTTGAATCGATTGCCCTTTTTTTATCTTGGAGTACATCCAACTTCTTTATCCGCTGTGAAGAGGTCTTCTGAGTTCCTCACAAATTTGCCTTAAATATTTATTTTGTTTTCGCCGTTCGCCTTTCCTTAGAAAACGCGGACTGTTTACACATACATTCAATTGTAAGTGTATGGCATTATAGGATTTTCTCGGATATAACAGAGTCGTTGTTGAGATTCCACTTACATCTTTCGTTTATTTATCGGGTGATTTTTCATAAAAATAACGCACTTGAAACGAAGTTGTATTGCTTTATATCGGGTGTTCTGTGAAAACGCCCCCATAAATAGCTTCTACAATTATTGATCGATTCCAACGAAACAGAAACTGAATTCAATCCTGAATGATATTCTAATATCCTGAAATATTATTTTCGGTTTGTCGCTTCCGGAAACACCGAAAGTTGGTTGACCTTCACTTGGACTTTTCGAATGGTAGTTGCATATTTTAATTTTTTTTTGTTTAGCATTTGATTGATAATGTAAAACTCAAATCGTTGTTTTTTTCAAGAAAAATAAATTAACATACGGGTACACCAAGAATACACGATATTTTTGTGTTAACCAACAAATCAGTGAAAAGATATTTTTACAGTATAGATATAAGTACATGCAATCTATACGAAATTGATCAAATTGATACTTTTTAACCGATAAGGGTAGACTGTGATTTCTTAAGTGTTCAACTGGGTAAAATAATTTGTTGTTTTTTTTAGTTATCCAACATAATTTTTAGCAAAACGTTTCTGAAACAATAGTGTACATACTATATTATTATTATAAATACACTATCCACAAAAATTGTCGCATCACCCTACTGTTACGACAATACTATAAAATCTTTTAGGATGGTCATTCAAGAGTCGCTTGGTAACTTTGAGAAGTGTTAAATAAGAGTATATCATTCAGAAGAGATGAATTTATGATGGAAAATATCAACAATTTGATATCGATACAGAAATCTGTAACTACTCTAGCTGCATGAGGCCGAGCATTATCATGCATATAGATTAAGTTTTCGCTAATCAATGGGCCAAAGGGTACAACATGACATTATTTTCTAGGACCAACTCACTTCAACCATGGAAAGAAATGCCTCCCCACACCATTACTGAGCCCCCTCCGATATTTTCGGTTTTCCGGATATTATATTGCTGATACCGTTCCCCAGGTCGTCTGTATACAAGCATGCGTCTATCATTTGATACTAGACAGAACCTGAACTCGTCGGAAAAGAGAACATTCGACCATTCTGGAATATCCCAATTCGCATGTTTCCTCGCAAAATGAAGTCTTGTGAATCGATGCTCTCTGGTGAGACGCGGGCCGGTAGAAGCCACCCTTGGTCTGATATCGTCTTCTCTGAGCCTGTTCCTAATAGTTTGCAATGAAATATGCACCTTTCTGGAAACTGCAAGTTCATTTTGTAGCATTCTAGCCGTACAGTGCCGAGCTCTTAGTACAGTTAAACGAAGCCAACGATCATCAACTGGTGTTGTTATCCGATTTCTTCCCTGTCCGGCCTTTCTTGCAATTTTCCCCTGTTTCATGGTACCGATTAATTGCTCTTGAAATAGTGCTTTAGTTAACATTCAACAAGTTAGCCACGTAACGTTGGCTTCGCCCCTCCACTAGATGTGTTACAATTCTTACCACTTCATGATCACTCAAATAGCGTCCAGGACGTTCAGCAGCCATTAAATAAATTCAAAGATTCGAAAATCAACAAGAAACACAGAAAACTTGCATTAATTTAGTGTGAAAACTGAAGAGAAATTGAATGAAAAATAAACTCATTTTTGTTTCAGACGTGTTTGAGATCATAAAGAAACAAATCTTACTACATAGATAAGATTTTTTCCCCTCATATGTCCAAAAACATATGTTGACAAAGAAACTGCGATCGAGCTGCTTAATCGATTGTGGAATTCAGAATACCAGTTGATGCAACAATTTTTGTGGTGTGTGTAGTTAAAAACTGAAACTAAGTATTTTCGTAAAAACTAACGTATTTTGAAACTGTACTTAAACAGGTACAATGGGCAGATGTATTTAATTTCATATATTTTTTTAGAAATAACAAAATGGCACACAGACGAAGTTTTTCGCTACAAAAGCACTATTTTCAATTAGAAGAGGCTGTTAATTCCGTAATTGCTGAAGAAGACTTTCTGATTGTTCCGCCTGACCCTGGTGCAATAACTGAAGAAGAGGAGGATCCAGAAGATGATCTTGTGACATAAACATTGCCAAGAGATGTTCCTGAAACTGTAGAAGTAGTACGACGTAGAAGACTATCCTCGGATGGTGATAGCAGTGACGATGAGTCGCTTTCGACATATGCCTCAACTTCAAAATGCCGTCGCTGCTATTGTAGCCTCAGATAATCCTATTTGGCGGAAAACCTTACCAATCTACTCTACTCCACATGATGTGAATAACGCTATTGAAGAACGATTGAATAATCTGTATAATGATATAATAGACTGTAGCCCAGTAATACTCTTCGAGAAGATTTTTGACCAACGTATGTGTAATTTGATAGTAGAACAGAGTCTTGGGTATGCGGCACAAACCATGGACATGGCTTTCAATTCGACATAGAAAGTTTGAAAGGTTTTTAGGGATACTTTTGATATCAGGCCACCAATTGCCTACAGACCGTGCATAATGGTCTTTGGACGAAGATCTAAGCGTGCCACACTTTTCTGACTGTATGTCGAGAAACCGCTACATGAAGATAAAACAAAATAATCATTTTATTGACAATACATTGATAGCTTCATCTAACGACAGGATGTATAAGGTAAGGCCCTTGTTTGATATTTTACAGAAGAACTCCTGTCAGTGGGGAGTATTCCATGAGAATTTGTCTATTGACGAATCTATGATCAAATACTGAAGCCATCATCCAACCAAACAGTTCATTATGGGAAAAGCACTGCGCTTTGGATATCTAAACTGGACCAGGACTAGCTCTCATGGTTATTGTTACGCATTTGATATATATACATATATATATATATATATATATATATATATATATATATATATATATATGCGGAAAGACAACCGAACCATCTACTGACCCCTTGGGATCTAGGGTGGTAAAGTAAAATACCCAAAAATCCAAAAGAACATATCGCTTACTTGGATAACTTTTTCACAAGCTGTACAATTTGTTGATTAACTTATGAGTAGCAAGCTAAGAGCATCGAGGACACAAGAAAATATGACAAAAAAATACCCACTAGATACAGCGAAGGAAATGAAAAAGAAACCTCGAGCTGCTTATGACTATCGCTTTGATAAAACCAATGAAATACTCTTTGTGCGATGGAAGGACAACAATGTTTGTACTATTGGCAATAACTTTGATAGCATAAAACTATTTTCTAAAGCTTAACGTTGGTGTTCAGTAAGTAAAGAGAAAGTGGACTATATCGTGTGGCAATGAAACGTAAAAAATGGTGGTGGGTAATTTTTGCCTATCTTATAGATGTGGCAATTTCAAATGCATTGCGTTTGCATGTCATTGCTAAGAAAAAATAGAGTTCTGCATTTCTGGATCAGTTGCCATTTAGTGGAAGCATCGCTTGGGCTTATTTGCGACGATCAAAATCCTCAAAAAACCGTGGTTCATCGAGTGTGGCAGTGGATGCAGATCGTTAAAATAATGGCCATACAACTGAAGGGATTACAAATCCATTAAGATGTGTTATTTTCCATAACAGAGTACGTTGGAGTTGTCAAAAGTGCTCAAAAACACTTTGTGTAGACAAACCATGTTTCGGTACATTTCACACTTGATCTGCCCATTGTACACGCGTGGGTGCACCCTTATAACTCAACAGAAAGAAACTGTTTTTTATTGTTTCTAATTGTCCCATCTTATTTTGTATTTTTAAGTATTAATTAAAGCTAAATCATTTGAAATATTATCTGTTTCATTTTGGGTTGAAGAAATATTTCTGAAAATAGCTCTCATTTACAATTTAATCGATGTAATTCGTAGAATGGGCAGCTGCTTGAGTGTGTGTTGCAATTGAATTTTTCTGTCCTAAAAAGGGTTTTCATCATTACATATTTTGGGTAAAAAGAGACTCAAAACATAACATACAGATCATCTTGATAAATAAAACATCTGCCTAAAAGTTTCGATTTTATAGGGCATTTTACTCTCTCATTGAGTGAATGATCTCTGCAAAATGTAAATGTGATCAATTTCCTTGAAAAACAAGTTTCAGTTTGATTTTGGACAAAATTCTCCACAAATATACTCAACAGTAGGAAAAGCAATCTATAATTTTGAAATATATGGTTCTCTTGAGGCTAGGAAGTTCAAATTTAAATAAAACAAAATGAGTGATTCTATCCGATCGATATTTCATGGAATGTATGTTCAAATATAAGGTCTACAACCACCCCCTCTATCGTGTATCTACATGGCGTTATCTGAAGGTACAATTTTGACGCTCGTCGCCGTATATCTGGTTATATTTGGACATCGAATGTTTACTCTCAAGTACTCAGTTGTTCTGGTTCATCAATGTGAACATTCTCTCCTCAGAATTTAAAAATAATCCAGTCGAATCGTACGAAGGAGGTGGACTGTACCAGATCAGTTCACTGGAAGAATCATCATTCTAATGATTCATTCCAATGAAATTGATCTGAAATGAATCATTCGATTGATGATTCTTTCAGTAAATTCAACGTTCGTACTCTGTGTATAATAATCGTCCACCTTGCTGAAACCACATGACTATGATATTAATTTCCTTCAATTCAAGCACGCAAAAATTAGTAGTGATGTTTCTATACATCAACCGAAGACTGTAACGTTCCAACGGTCCATAAAGCGATTCAACCGGTGGCTTCTCTTGGAAATAATGTTATAGATTTTTGATCATAATCGCTCGAAATTACTCAAAATCATTCAATGGCAGTAGTTTAACCTAAATTCTAAAGGAGCGGAAGTTGAAGCTCCTTGCAATTGAATAATATCTAACTGTTTTCAAGGAGAAGCAAACGTGCATTCTACCCATAATGGCACTTTCTGCGCTATCTAGGGAACAAGCGCTTGGACTCTTTCTCATAGCAAGAAAGGAAAATTACAAAATTCAGGCGACGAGTATCATACGCCTTATATATATAATAAAATGAGCGACTTGCCTCTTGAACCTTAACGAATCACGACCAGAATTAATCTATGCCTATGTACTTCCACTTCGTTCGACTTTAGTGTTCCGCTGTCAAACTGTGCATGAGCAACCGCCATTCTAGAGCAGGAAATGTAGTTAGCGATTTCTCCGCCCTTCTTCACATTCTACGAGTTCTATTTTCGGATATGACGATTTTGCTGAGAAAATATCTCAGTGGACACTGCCGTATTTTGAGCCCAATGAAGGTCCTAGATTCATCCCTAGATATATGGAGAACCAGAATACCTACAGTTTTTCTCTGTGTTGTTCAATGCTAAGTTGTTCTGACCGTTCTAAATCCTGCTTTCTGTGTGGTTTATTCAGAACGACCTTCAACACCTATATAACTGGTCTTAGCACATGATCTTCCTAGTTTATTTATAATTTCATTACTCTCTATACCTTCCTATCCAGCACCCAACAGAGGTAAGGTTTTTCCTCCCCTATTTTCTTTAGGAAATGATGACATTCTCGGATAGAGATGCACTCATAACCATAAAAATTCAGAGCTTCAATTACCGCTGAGAGTCTGTTAGTGAATCTGAGTAATCTTCGTATCCCCTCTTACCAGCACAAATTTGCAGCAAATTTCTGCTGCAGTTTCTGCTTATCTAATTGAAGGAGACAAGCTCAAATGTACTGATGCTCTATGAACTGAACCAAGTATTCAGTCGCCGGTTCACTCAATCTCCCTGGATCCATCTGTATACAAAATGCATAATGAACTGATTTTTCTGTTTTCTATGATGTGGTGTTCAATGGGTTCTTTAGTGGTATATCTCACTTTAACGGCAATAAAACCGATGATTTGTATAAAAATTCTCGAGCTTTATAACTCAAAATCCACGGGTCATTAGGTAGTATTTTTTCATTGCTCGACTCTTTATACTGCCATCAAAAATCTCTGTTTTTACTTGTCCGTGAGGGGAGGGAGATCCAAGTCCAATTATATGGCAAGGGGAGAGGTGGTTGTTTTCATACTTTCTATTTTATTCATACACATTGGAGTTCTTGTAGCTTATTCACTATGATGATGATTTCTTGTACCTTCGTTCATTACACGATGTATCTTATTGAAAAGTTTTTGAATATGTGACTTTCACTTGAATCTTTACTCTAGAGTTATCCTGAAAACTTAGCATCATCTCCGAATCCTATAATTTATATCTGAAAATGTGAACTTTGTGCATTTAGTGAATGGAATTACAATGGTTTTGTCTTGATGAATACTGATCTAGGCCTCAGCACACCAATATTCAGGGCGTTCTTCATTTGATTCGATAAGAATCAATCATTCTTTCTCTTGAAGATGATAACTGTGTCCGCTTTATTGATAATATACTCGCTACAATATATCTCGTGGGATATACAATAAGACTTGAGGGTCACAGTGCAATGACTTAACCAATCCTACTTATACAGTAACCCAGAGTCTACTCAACGAAACATTCAAATGAAAAATTCAATCGGAAGTAATATTTCATTCGACTCAAAAGATGCTTGCCTTGCTACGATTCCTGTGCAAGTTGTTTTTGTTACTATGTAGTCCGATATATTCACGTGAAATTTTTCATAACATGGGTTGAGAGTATTATCTCATCGTCAGTCGCTCAATTTTTACGCATTGTATTATGTAGTTCGAAATGCTCATTACTGAATTTAATAAAGCATGTATTGTGAAAACAATTCTTCAATTTTATCGCTCGATGGCCACTATAGCACTCTCGATGGCAGGTTAGTTTTTCAATTGAACCCTGGTTTTTGAAATAAATTCGACAATTTGTTTGTGTTGTCCTGAATTGGTCTCGATTTCGCATTTTGGTATGGTTCTTGTATTTTTGCAAGACCTCGACCAAGAGAGCTTTAATTGGATGTTAGACCAAGACTCTTTTTAGAAATCCATATTCAATGTTTATGATTACTCAGTTTATGATTTACCGACAAAAACGCCGCTTTATCGAAATATTATGCGATACGTATATCTTGTTGTTTCATGCACTATCTGGTAATCCTTCTACTCCTTGTAAATTCTCAGAGAATTGTCATCAAAGGATGCTGAACATTCCTTTTTCAGTCGTTGAATCTACACAAAAAAATAGTGTTCCATTATTTCTCAATTGAGCTTCTCTTCGGGCCGAGAGAATAATAATAGATTTGTTCGCAGATCGTTTTTTTATTTTCATGATGAAAATTCATATAGTTCTTGTCCGAGCTATGATAGTTGTAGAATCAAATTTAAAAAATCGAAGAAGCCTTCAAGCAGAGTTAAAGAGTTTTTTCACAATAATTTCTGCTTCCCAAGTGCCTGTGAATTGCGCCTATTGGGCTAATATATAATATAGGTTATATGCATTTTAATACTCCTCTTTTCATATAAGGTAAAAGCTTTTCACTATCTCTCTTAACAATATTTTTGAAATATTGTCCACAGAATTTTCTGAAATGGGTTGGATTTGAAAAATCGATTTGAGCAAGATCACGTCAAGTGGACCCTTATTTTCCACTTCATCAAAGAAATTAGGTCCTTATATTGTTTTTCAACTATTGTTGATCGCCCAAACGAATTTTAAAAATTTTTGTTTTAACAATAATTCTTCTTACAATGAAAATTTTAGGTTCTTTCAATTGAAAAATTAATTTTTATAAACCATTGAAAATAAATTAATGAAACTTTCAGGATATACTATCAAATATCTATATTTTAATATGATATTAATCATCAAAAATTATATGTTTATTATCATATTGTTAATCAACTTTTAAGTAAACAAATGAAGATTTTATTAACTTCTCGGTGAAGAAAAAGTTTTTCGTTATCGGTTAGATACGTTTTTTATTCAAGTTCAAGATTCCGGAAGAAAATTTAACTGCGCTGTCAAAACACCGCGCGGCCGATCGTCATACTACATTGCAGCTTCTACTTATTATAGTTTTAAATAACAATTCGAAATATAATTATCAAACAAATTCTTTCATAATTATCATTATTATGACTAATACAATAAAAATATCTCATTCATCAAACAAAACTAAGAAAGGCGAGTATATAATTAAATATTAAATTTCATACACACTTTATCATTATTTTATGTTCTTTTTAATTTGTTAGTAGAAAATTTCTCATCTGCGGACATTAACTTACATTGCAATGATACATCATCTAACAGTTTATCATAGTGGAATTGACGAGTATTTTTTATCGTAACTGCTCGTTCGAATCGTTGTTGGTACTTTTTTTCATGTAATTCAAGTTTCTTTTAGGTACAAAAAGCAAAATGATTTTTTTTTAATGAAACTTCGGTGGTGTTGTTATGTGCTTCTTATTGCCACGCTTAATGCTAGAATGATAAGTCTGTAAGCCTGTCTCTTAAAACTTCCCGCTAAGTTTTTGCCATGCGAAGTGGCAACAAAATTCCAGTCCACTTCAACACCAAAATCATCTCTGGGATTCATCAAGTTGGCAAAGTTATATTTATTTTTATGTTGCGAAGCTGATCCGTCAGAAAAGTATTAAATTTTTTTAACAATATCGGCATCAAAGTTATTTTTCAAAAATTCTATCAGTTTTGTATTGAAGAGATGTACAGAACTTGCTTCGTGACCTACTTTCTCTGAAATTACTATCAAATTGACGTGCTTTATTTCTCTATTTTGTTTATAATGCCTAAGGATGAAGTGTTGCCTGATCAATGCACCAATGATGCGATTGTATAGCGTCTTACACAAAAATTGAGACACTAAAAGCTCTCCAGCTTGAGCAGATTCGTTTTGTTTAGAGAAAAAATACGCTTGGATTTGGCCACAAAATCATGCTTCAATGGCTGTGTCCACTTATTTTTCAACTTACTTAAAAAATCTTCTTTTTTATATGTTGCTTCATGAATTCCAGTCCTGCAAGTGAAAAAAATTAATAAGCATGCAAATTTATTAAACGATTGATAACTTTGTTCCAATCATGTTAATGTGGTAATCTTTCAATTTTATTAATTAAGAAAAGAAAAGAAATTTTTAATTATCCAAATAACCAGTTATTCTATTAAAGTGTGTACTGAGGTTAGATAGGTTAGTTATGAGTAATTTGCTTTAATTTAGTCTATTTCTTACCTGTCGGTACTTTTCCATTGGCTAAATAATATTTCCTTCATTTCAAGAGTATCAATCAATATTTTCGAGTTTTCAATATCGAAATCGAGATCTGGACACTTTCTACATGTAAAAAAAACATGATGATGTAGGCTGCACGCAAACATAAAAATGGTTTCATTGATGTTCATAACATTTTTACAAGAATAAAAATTGTTTAACAATATTGACAATAATAATATTAATAACAGAAACTCCAAGCAAAAGCAAAGAGGCTTGACCGACTATTGGTCATCACTATGGTCGAACCCCAAAGAGTACAATAGAGATGAGGAATCGATCACGAATGAGAAAGAACGCCTCGATATCTGACATATGGACTTCGATGGAATAACGGAGAAAGAAATCACAACAGTAGTTCGACCGACCAACAATTGGAAGGCCACAGGTATAGATAATATCCACAACTACTGGTACAAGAAGTTTGATAAGCTCCATGGAGCCCTTGCGAAACAGCTCACGTATGTTCTTCAACATCCCAAGAAAACACCCACTTTCCTAACGCAAGGCTTAACATATATGCTACCTAAGAGCGATAGAACACAGGATCCGTCCCAATATAGGCCAATCACTTGCCTGCCAACACTCTACAAAATACTGCCTCATGCATATCCAATCGAATATGCCAACACCTTGACGACAACAATATATTAGCAGAGAAGCAGAAAGGATGCAGAAAGAAACAGCACGGGTGCAAGGAACATTTCATCATCGATTCTGTGATAATGAAACAGGCACACGTAGGGCATCGGAATGTTCATTCAGATTTTCTCGATTATCTGAAGGCATTCGATAGTACCGCCCATTCTTGGCTTGTTAAAGTATTGCAGATATACAAAATTCACCCAGCCCTGGTAGTGTTCTTGAAGACAACAATGAGACACTGTAGACTCTGCAGGTCAACATGAACAATAAGTCAATTAAAACCGACGAGATACCCATACGTCGTGGAATTTTTCAAGGAGACTCTTTGAGTCCACTATGGTTCTGTTTAGCTATGAACCCATTGTCCTCAATGCTCAATAGAACAGGATACGGATTTAAGATAAAAACAGATAGGAATTATCATACAATCTCCCACCTGCTGTATATGGATGACATCAAATTATATGCTTCGAACAAGAAGCAATTGGATGTTTTGCTGAAAACTGTCAGTGAGTTCTCGGCAGATGTTCATATGAAATTCGGGATTAAAAAATGTGAGACCCTGAACATACAAAGGGGAAAAGTCATAGATGGTGAAACACAACTTCCAAACGGTGATATTATACAGTGCATAAATAATGGCGAAACATACAAATATCTTGGATACCAACAAGCCAGATTCCTAGACCAAAAACAATCAAAGGCGAAGATTCGTTCAGAATACAGTCAGCGTATGAAGACTGTGTTCAAATCAATGTTAAACTCGGGGAATCTAGTCAAGGCAATTAACACCTATGCCATTCCAGTGTTGCTTTACTCATCTGGAATAATCAGATGGACTAAGACAGAACTGGATGATATTCAAATAAGAGCAATGGTCAAGAAAGGAATTGCATGGACGACATCACCATGAGATTAATCAACCACATATCGACAAAGAAGCCTCCAACAAGTGGTTGATGAAAGAATTATTCGCGGAAACAGAAGGATTCCTTCCATCAGAAAGTTGCACACAAGTACGGACTTCTGAATACCTTCCAGCCATATTACACGTATCAACCGGCGCCCGTTTTGGAAAATGACTCTATCAGATTATACTACGATAGGCCTGTTATCACTGTCAGAATGGTGACGAATAATAGGCCGGACATAGTGGTGTATGATAAGAGAGCCAGAACAGCAATGTTGGTGGATGTCGCCATACCAAATAATAACAACGTGCTGAACAAGTTCCAGGAGAAAAAGTCCAAATACACAGACCTGGCTATTGAGATCAAGCAGATGTGGCACCTCGAGAAAATAGATATTGTTCCTGTCATCGTATCCTCGACTGCGTTAATACCCAAAATTTTGCATGATATCCTTAATAAATTAGAATTGCATAAGAATACCTATATAGAAATGCAAAAAGCTGTAATTCTTAATACATGTTGGCTAGTTAGGAAATTTATGTCAAGTATATTGTAGTCGAGCCTATTCCCTTTGATTGCTGAATCTGGGCAAGGTAAATTATATCCAGCTAACAGCTGATATAGTGCATAAGTCCACGATAATAAATATTGATACTAATATGCATAATAATAATTACAAAAAAATTTGTTCAATAGTTATATTTTGAATTGTTGGTATTGGTAGTTATAATAAGTAAAAGCTGCAATGTAGTCTGACTCTCGGCCGCGTAGTGTTTTGACAGCGCTCGTCGCCCGGCGCGCTATGATAAATAAATTCATATCGTTATTATCATTATAATTAATTGGGAGCAGAAAAATTTTCTTCCGGAATCTCAAACTCAAATAAATAACGCACATAACCGATAAAAAAACTAAATTTTTACTTAAATTTACCATAAAATTTTCATTTGTTCAATTAAAAGTTAGTTAACAATATGATAATAAACGAATGATTTCGATCATTAATATCATATTAAAATATAAACATTTGACAGTAAATCCCGAAACTGTCATCAATTCATCTTCAACGGTTGATTGAAAATTCATTTTCAATTGATAGTACCTGAAATTTTCATTATAAAAAAAATTATTATTAAAATCAAAATTTTCAAAAATCGTTTGGGGGATCAAGTTTTCTCAGTAACTGCTTATGAATACTATACATGGACTCAATTTTTATGTTCAAGTGGAAAATAGGGGGTCCACTTGACGTGATCTTGCTTATTTCACTTTTGACCTGAAGTGTTACATTTGCAATATCTAAATCAACATGTTTAATAAATAGCAACAGAATAATAAATTTCATCCAAAACTCGTGATACTCTCACTGTAATACCAAGTCTAAGACCAAAAAAGGTATATTTACGCAAAACAAATACCAAGACAAGTTGAATTGAATATGCACTCAGGCAGCACTACCATTTGCAAACTTTGTTTCTACGTGAGTCAATTCGTGGAGAATTTCCAAAACAAACTAACCTTTAGACTAAGAAGAACTGTCAAATCACAGTGATAACGATCGTAGGTAAAGCTTTCTGCCACCTTCACGATTTTCTTGAAAGAAAAATGTACTTATGCCATTGATTCAAAATATTATTATATGAGGATGTTACATACGAATTTTTCATAATTTAAAGCTTCCCTTAACGAAAGCTTTAAACAATTACCTATTTCTTAGCAGTATATGTACCACTGCTATGAAAATTACTTTCGTGAATGTTTGAAATCTAAGCAAACCTTGAAACTACGGATCACTGTCAAATCGAGTGATAACGATCCTATTTGAAGTTCTTTGACACGTTTACACTCTTTGTATGAGATTTTCCCGAACGGGAAAACGTATTCATGCCATCGAAATCAGAATAATATTATATGAGGATGTTTGATAAAGCAACTTCTATAATTTAAAGCTTCCCAGAAATAAAGTTCTCACCATTAGCTTCATCCAATTACCTTTTTCTCATAAGTACATTCAGTACATTCACCACTGCAATGAAAATTACTCTCATGAATGTAGCTATAAATAACAAAAAGAAAAAAGAACTTGTAATTACTCGACCCAGAGAACACTTTGAAAACTTATACCCCCTGTAGCATTAGCAATTCTCCGAAATATCTTCCTAACGTCTTTATAAAAATTTATAGGTAATTAAGTAAGGCGCTCTCGTTGGAATCATAATAAAAATGGATTAATGTAGATGAGTGGAACTTTATAATGCTGAACTTATTTAGTAGGATTAAAAATTCATCTCATGTTTTATTTGTCGTAGATTGACAAGGTAATGAGCTTTCTGAAAAATATATACTACGGGGATTTGAAGTTTTCAATTTATTCTGTTGTTTGTTTTAAGTTGCATTAAAGCATTCAATTATTCCTGAATTCATGGAGAAGAATTGGGTTTCAGTGGAGTATTCTGTTTCGAAGGCTTCGAATAAAATGAATAAAGAATTTTTAGGATAATTTTTACAAAGTAAAAAATCTCAATGAAAATCTTAGTTTGAAGAAACCCAACCTTCGACATTCAAAACATGTTTTTTATTAAAACTCAATTTTTGCGGCATAATTCAATCACTTACACATACAGTGAAAGAAGTGAGAATCTCGATTGCAATATTTTCATAGCAAAACGTTGTTTCATTTCATGTAAAACCAAATCATTTATTTTATTCAGTATCCAGGCAACCTCTATGTGAAGTGAAAAATTATTATCTTATTAGATATCTGCCAACATTTCCAGTGATCGTATCGACTTCAGAATCCAAGAACAAATATAACTGAAACATCAACATAATCTACCATTTAAAGTATATTTTTCATTATTCCATTGCTAAGTTGGGGACTAGAACCTTTGGAGTTGAATAACACTAAAAAACACTGTACATCACTACACAAACACTTTATTTCGAATACTCGACGCGCGTTTCGCCAACTTGAAAAGTTTCCTTGAGAAGTTAAATGATCAACACGATTCGATTAAATTCACTTAGGAAGTAGATAACCAGTTGGCTTCCTTGAACACACTTGTCATCAGAATAACAATTCCTTAGAATTTGATGTTTACAGATAGAGCACTGCCACAAAAAGTTACATTGCTTCGGACTCTTTCCATTGTCCACAACTAAAAATGGCTAGTTTACATTTCCTCGTTCATAGGTTGATTAATTTTCCTCTAAATGAAAGGAAGTTTCAGAAGGAAAAAGCTCTCATAAGGAATGTGGCTACTTAAAATGGTTATAATGATAGTATAGTCGATAAAATAATCAATAGATACAGATATAAGGAAAAATATTCCAATGCCACTCTCCTCCAACCGGAAGAACAAAAAATAAAATTCGTTTCTCTACCTTTCAATCCGCGATACACCAAAGGATTGGAAAAAATATTTAAAAACATCAACATAAAAGTAGCCTACAAATCAAATTCAACTCTGAAAACCTTACTCGAAAACCCAAAAGACAAAATTAGCGCATATATGAAATTAGTTGTAGAGATTGTGGAAAGAAGTATGTTGGACAAACTAAACGATCTGTTATGACTAGATTGAAAGAACATGAGGCGCATTTGAGATACGGACGAACAGAAAAATCTAGTGTTGCCCAACATGCTTTTGATCCAGACCATAGAATAGATTTTGAGAATGTTAAATTGATAAAAAATGTTAAAACCAAGAGTACACTGAAAGCTTTTGAGAGTATCCACATAATGAAATGAAAACATCCACTAAACAGGAACAACGAACCCGTTCCGTTCAGCGTACTCTACAATTTGTTAGATGAGATACGCCCCCTAATAGCGCGTTCGACCAATCAGGACGCTCGATTTGTCAAACGCGTCTTGTAGCATGGATAGATTGAGTATAAATTATAGAGCCATGTAGTAATCGATTTAGTGTGCTATCATCTCCTGATGGTGTCAACTTAGTTGGCGCGACGCGCGTCGAATATTCGAGATGAAGTTTTGCTGTAGTGGTGTATTAGTATTATTTCATTAGTCAAAATTACTCATCCATAAAAATAGATTATTTTCATGAGGTAGTTTGGCCATGGAATTACCAGATAATGATGTTTATACAGAAATTAATGTTCGTAGCTATCTAATTAGATAACAATAAATGTCGTTCCATAGATAGATAGCAACTAAAATAACTTATTTGGTGTGAATATTCCAATTCTGCATTCCTTCATGGACTAAGCACTATCTGAATCCAAAATATTGAATTTTTGGCTGGTATATGTACTTCAGAAATGTTATTATTTATGTTTTCCTTGTTCCTGAAAGAATGAATCAGCTGAGCTGTAGCTTTTGGGACTTACTGTTTTCATCCCTAAAGTTTTCGAGCCTGTTGTACAGCGCTTCTTATATCACTTTACATATGACAGGTAGTAAGACTGATCAATAGCTGCTTGTTACGTTTCCTGATTTTCCAGCCTTGGATATCGTTACTGTTTCTGACATTTTCCATCTTTCTAGGAAGCATTCGGTTTTCAGTATTCCTCTTCCTAGTTCGGTTATTTTTCCGATTCCGCCTCTGGTAGGTTTTTGAGCGCTTAGTTTCTGATTCCGTTGGTTTCAGGAGATTTCTCTGTGTTAATATTTGCGAGTATCCCTTCGTTCTCATTCTTTGCTCTTCTGCTCCTTCTCCTTCTAATCCATTGAATTCTTCATCTCCATTGCTCACATTGTTTTTAATCTGGTTCACTCGTATTTCTGCAAATAACTCCAGCTTCGTCTTTGATGGCTAATTTTTCTTCATATTTATGTTATGATATTGGCTTCTTAGTCCCTGTATTGTCAGTGACGATTCCTTGTGCCTCTGTTTTTAATTTCTGGAGTATTTTTCCCATTGGATGTTGAACATTTTTCTGAGTCTTTCATTGATACCGTTTGTGAATTTGTTCAGTGTTTTCTTGTCGTCAAGATGTAAGGTTCTTCTTTATTGCTTCTAGGCTCTTTTTTTCATTCGTTCCTTGATTCAATTATGGAATATCTCTTTTTCATTATTTTTGTTGATTTCTCCATTGCCTTGGTAATCTTTCTTTCTAGGTCCTCCACTGCTTCTTCTAACTGTTTCTTGTTTTCGGTCGCTACCTTTTCTTCGTTCATTTCTTTCTTCGAAATTCAATTCTCCTTGTTTGCACTTTCATGCCTATTTCTTCTATGCTATGCATTTCCACTCTTGATAATTGGCAGTGTTTTATTCCTGCTCCACGAGTATATCAGTTCCTCTTCCTTGTCCAAATATTCTATTCTTCTATATTTTGTATCATTTCAAATGGCCACTCAACACATCTCACTCTCTTCCACCAAATTAAATCGAAGAAAATATTTGACGTCACACTGCACGTCGAAACTCGGCTCTTACAACTCTGTGAGCATAGAAACTGCTCCGTTGTGATCTTGCGCTGGAAATGGCGCTCGAAAGCAATTTATTACGATCGATTATGATTGATATTCGTTCAAATTTGAGTTTGCGATTATTAAATTGAATTTATTTCGGCAGTGTTTTGAGATAATTCGGCATGCCGAAACATTAAAGCGTAAAAGAGCAGATTCTCATTCTGAAGCTGCTCAACTACTTTCAACGAGAGAAAGAAGCTGTACAACCACTTTTACCGTTCAGTAATGCATATAATGTAAGTATATATGATTTCAAATGTAACTTTTATAGTGTTATGTATTATTATTATGTAACCACACTGAAATCATTGAGATACTACGTATTCTTCAACGAAGTGGATGTAAATTTTGAGGTTATAATGTAATAGCCAGCAGCACCTCAGATGTGTATGACAAATAATCAATAAATTGAATAAATAATGAAATATTGCGAAAAAATTGATCAAGTTGGCGATGAGTGGCCATTTGAAATAATACAAATTATATGTACTGAATTATTTCTGACTTTTTAGTATATTTTGAATTTTGAATTCTCCTTCATTTTATTTACTTCCTATTCAATAGTTGAATTTACTACCATAAATTCTTCTTTGAATGCTATCTTCTAACCCATAGTTGCGTTAATTTCTTCTTCTGAGTCTGGGCGTCATGATCGGTGGAGAAAAGTCGAAATCAACAACGGTGTGCTCTATTCTTATATTTGAAAATTTATCTATCAATATTCTGATATGACAAGTATCGACAGGATATCACATCGTTGTTTAGTAATAAGACTCGATAGAATAAAATGAAATAAAATCTGTTAAAAATTCTGGAAGACTTTCTTCACAGAATTTTATATTGGCATATTATAAATGTTTATCTATGATTTTTCTAATGGAATTTAATAAATAATGATGATGACAACATCGAATGAGAATAAGTTTAAGGAAATAAATTATGAAAGATAATTTATTCAATGACTTGAACCATCATGTTGATGTTAATGAAAGAAATCAAGGTGTTCTATATTTCTCAAATTGAAGAAAATCAAGAATAAGCATGAGATTTCTGTGAAATCAGAAAAATAAAATATAAACCACTTACACATTGTAAAACTCAGTAATTATTTGCTTAACGGAATATTAATCTTTCCAGTTCACAACGTGACAAAGCTGCCACAAGCCGAATTGGAATATCGATTCTATCGGAACAGAGGCGAATTTGAATTCAACTTTTGCATATTAATTGGATTTTCCACAGAATATTCCTGTACCAAGAAACAGATGATTCAATTTCATTCTCCCTGGAGGCTATGCTATCAGAATCGAAAAACGATCCTATTCAACTTCTTTTTGCATTGAGGTTCTCAGTATGTACAAAACAATTCTCCTTGAATTCCGCTGTTGTTGCCAGCAGGACTAAATATTTTTCTACAATTTAAGTTCAGCTGCTTCGTGCCTTATTGTGAATTAAAAAATGACCTTAGACCCTCAGATATTAGATAAGCCTCGGACTTAGCACATTAGCAAACCAAGTTAACAGGTATAACCTCATGACCTCGGCTGCAAAGAACTGAGAAGGAAAAACACCATACCATAATATGTGAAAAAATCATTTCATTTTTTTTTCATAGCAAAAAGCTAAAAAGCTCACGTTATAGCAAGTCCTCTATTCTGGTTAGTTTCTATGGAAACATCTATTCAACAACTACGTCATAATTGGTTATATAATTAGTTACTTTTATCATTCATACTAACTGCTATGAACATTACATATCATTATTTCTATAAAAAAGTAGTTGGCAACCACACAGCAAAATGATCAATACAAAAAAACCACTTATACTGCTCAGTAAGTTTAAGTGGTGCCCTACAAAGGAAAGTATTTTGAATGGTAGAGTTGTTGTGCGATTTTATGGTAATGGTTTTCATTTCAGAAATAATCAAGTCTGATTGCTGTTACTTTTAGAATGTTCAAAAATTACTGGCTAACTTTACCAACCATACGAACAAGCTGGTCTTAGATCCGGATATCGAAGGAATGACATAGTACAAATAACAACAAATGAAAACACAACTGAAGCCTTATTTTTGTAGACTTCAAGAAAACTTCTGACCGAATAAGGAAGGCCTTGGCTAGATGTAGAATCAAGTCTCGTTAGATTACAATAATCCAACATATATAAAACCTTGCAACCATCCATCAGAGAGAAAGACTTTTTACAATTAACCTACTTTGGAGTCGAGTGGCAAAATGTGGGTGTGAGCATAAATGGGGAAGATTTGAACCATTTACGATTCACAGACGAAATTGTTCTTTCATTTGACAGGCAAATCAAGAGGAATGTTAGGGAGTTTAGATCCAGCATGAAAAACGTGTAAAAAGCCCAAATCATCATAAACCTTATAGAGCAAGACCCCACGACGGCCAGACCTTCGTTATTTGATAAAGCTATTAACTTCTCCATATATGTTCCCAACGCAGATAAGGTCATTCCCTGACAATGGAGTTTAGGTTTCATTAGCTTTGGCAGGTAACAAGTAGTTGAGGTGGATAAATTGTACCTCGAATTTGTTATAGTATAAAGCTCAGTTTTTAGATATTTTATTCCAAATGATATTATAAAGCACGTCGTCCACTGCCAGACACTCAGTACCAATGCGAGCCCCTGCCAGAATTCCTTAAACTTAACATATTTTAATTATTCTTTCGATATTATGTAAAAGTTGAATTTTATATATTTTACGTTGGAAACCATCAAAATATATTCCCCCGGTAGCCAGACAGTTTCGAAGGTTCTTTCATCTTTCCAGACACATTGAAATTCTGCCGTAAGCACTCAGAATATATATAACGAGAGGGAGTGAATTGGGCATGGAGTATATTTTGAGCTTTCACTGCGCATTATCTGCCGTTTATTTTGTATTGTGTGATAAATTGTTTTTTGTTTACAAGAAAATTTTTATACAATTAACAAAAGACTTATATTTCGAACATGTATTATTGAATTCTGTAAAGATTTATTATTTTCAAAGTGTTCATCATTGTCAATGTCACCTTCCTCGTCAGTTTCTATGATACTTCAACAATATTAATGAAATTATTTGATTATATATAGTCTTAAATCTATGTATAATAATTTGACATAGTAGATAAATATTTGATAGCGTTTTAGGTATCACGGAAAAAATTTGGCAGCTGATCATCTTCAGATCTTTCAAAACGGTATTGATTATTTTCTTATACATAACCACTATTTTCAGTTCTATATGCAGTTGGACTTCTCAGATAAACATAATTTCAAATAGTTCTTATATAGTTCACCTTCAGAAATAGCTGTAATAGGTTACTTTCACAATGTGGTAGACTTTTGCTTACTTGTTGACCACGCTATAATCAATGAACGACAGATGATGCATTGAAAAATCGCAATAGCTTGAACGCACTTTTTACTCCCACTTGTTAGCATTTATACTTCTTGCACTTGTACCTACGGCAGACGTTTAATGTTTAATATATATATATATATATATATATATATATATATATATATATATATATATATATATATATATAAATTTCAAATTGACTATATGAAAACTGAGCTTTATATTATTATGAATTTGAGTTAAGATTTACACATTTACTACAACTTCAGAGTCAGGGATCTGACCTGTGTTAGGGACAAACATTTAGAAACTTTTATAAAATAACATTCTGGCCGTCACAGGCTCTTGATCTGTTGTAGTGAGCAATATTTTAAGTGAACATATTACGTAATACATGAAAATCACTTGAACATTCTAGCAATTGAAATCTGTTAAACGCTCTATCTAACATGGACGAACTTCACAAGATAACGACGTGTATTCGAGTCTACAATCATTCCGTTATATGAAGCAGAGGCATTAACTCTAATGAAATATATGATATAAAAAGTTTTCAAAAAACTACCGACAATGGAAAAAACAAAGGAGAAAGGTCACTTACACTTTTTGACACTACACTCCGTGATCGGATCCGAACTGAGGAAATTAGGCTGGAAATAAGAGAAATGGCCACGGAATAAGTATAATATCAACAAAATAGAAACAGATCTACCTAAAATGGAACCAAAATATGATGGATATTGAAGCAAAGGCTGGTCATAAACTAGATGGGTTGACTACAAGATGGGAGAGAATTTCCAGAAATTGTATCCAGGTGACGCAAGACATTCACGAACGCCGTATATCACTAGAAGCTTATGGCATGCAGTGGACTAAAGACAGTTGATGATGAGAAGTACCATAAAATGCAGTGAATGTCAGTAATGAAAATAATCAACTTTGACTGGAAAAAATTCGTGAATTATAAAATATTAATAGCAATTATTTGGGAATACAGTTCGCTACAATATATCCCTCGAACACTGAAAATTAGTATCTCTTGGTTCCTCCAAAACGAAGTTAAACGAGCATCGAAAGTGCCAAGACACGACTATTCTAGCTTCTTAACTTGCCAAGGAACCCTTTATGTGCGCCAAATTAACAAAAATATGATTTAAGGTGCTGAATGTGCCAGAATATTCTATCAAGCTAGTACGGAATGTCGCGAAATCCTGCAAGAATCCTCATCATACTACGAGACAGTAGTGTAATGTGTAGGTCTCGAAGAGTTTTGGAAAACTTCGAGTGTCCCGCCACTATATTCAACTGACATATTCTGCCACAGGTAAACTGCTCATCAAATAAGAATGAGTATTTCATTGAAGAAACCTCCCTCAAGCATATGTTGGACCCAATTTGAATCCGAAACTTATACTATGTATCAAAGTTATTCTACAGTTTTGCCCATTTCTCACGTTTTCGATATGAGCAAAATAAAACAATGGTTGCTTATATGAGGTGTGATCAAAAATAAAGTGAAAGATTCTCAATAGTAGAAGCATATTTCGCCACATCTAGCCCAAGTAGTACTGTCTTTGCTTCATTGATACAAGCTGTGATATATTAGAATATGTTATAGCTTGTCAGTCTGCTCCTTGAGCTACTACAGAGCGATCGTACCATATTGATCGAAATAAATATGGTAAAATTTTAGAGAAAATCAAAATTTGTTTAGTTTTCAGCTGTCAGGAATTCGAAATTTCTCAATAACAATATATTGAAAATTGAGATGCCTTATCGTTCAATAATCAATGAAATAAGTCGCAGCTTCATCAAATCCTCATTACAAAAATGAATGAACGCCTTTTTCTTATCATTTTATGATATACCAAATACCCTGAATACAGTTTTTTGTTATGCAGTATCCTGTAAAATCATTAATAATTTGCATATTTAACATTGGAATTGTGCATTTTGCTTCATGTTGTGCATTATCGAATGACGCAAACTTGATTGCAATTAAGACCCGTATCCCTGCTCATATGTCATTTCATCTTTAGTCTCATATTGATCCATAGTTGATTCCGATAAATTAATTCATTCAGTAGAATGGCAGATCTAGAAATTCTATTACTTCAGCTAAATCAAATGTTATAGTTAATCAAATGCCCCTATCACGACCAGATTACAGGTACAACATTTTCTTCGGTATTTCTTCACGTTTTCGAGTCATTAAAAATTTCTCGAATTTTGGAAAAATCGTCATTTGCAAATATCTCGTTTATTGTCAGACTTATATAAAGTAGAGTTTGTAATTTTAGAGGCACACTTTTGAGACAAACTCAGTGGTGTGTTATCTATTTTCGCATTTATAACCCCTTTGCAGTAAAACTTGAGTTGGTCTCAATTCATTCGGTGCAAATTCATCAACGTTTCATGTTGTTCTATGACTGAAAACTACAGATTTTTTAGGTCCTGACAGTGATTATGGCGGTTTCTATAGTTTGATTTCAGACAACTGTAATTAACTGTGGTCTTTGAGTATGATAATGCGACCACCACTAGTTCTCTATTTGGAGCTGCGAGAGCTGAAAGAATGCCAAATATTATTGCAGAATGGATCAGTAACACGCTAAATGCCAGAGTAATCAACACTTCCCTGAAAGGAGAAGTAGTTAGTTTTGTGGCAAGTAGAGACTACGCTCAGGTAGAAGTCCTATCGCCTCTACTGGGCTCCCTAGTGGTTAAAGACCTACTGGTAATAATCGGCACACTAGACATTTACATCTAAGCTTACGCTTACGATATAGTCATTCTGACTAGCGGAGATTACGTCGATGTCGTCTCCTACAGGCAACAGGAGGCTATTTCAGCTATCCAAGGAGGAAAAAATTAGTATAAACTCCCAAAAAACTCTTATGTGCCATTCACATAGAAAACGAAGATATATGTATCACTTTTATCCTGAGTGGAGAGTTCATTTCGGTTGCGGTGGAAGCAAAATATCTGGGGGTTAGCTCGAATAGTAATGATACGTGGAGTTCGCACACGGAACATGAAACACACAATGCTAGATATTCCTTATTGGTAACTCAACTGAGTTGGGAGAGGAATGAATGAACTTGACGCAAAGCAACATCAGTAACTATATATGATGGTGGTGAAACCACGTATCACTTAAGAGTGCATTGCTTGGTAAGAGCGTGGCGATGAAAAACAATCTCAAGTCAGGCTCTCTAAATTCCAGAGAATGGCCTGCATAATAATCAATTGAGCATTTCGCTAATACTGGGTACTGCTCCTCTTCTCTTAGTGACTAGAGGGACAGCTAGAATGTCTACCTATAGATTCACCTCTCACGGAAGGGGACAAATATATAAATATGGAAAGCTTCGTGCCTGGCGCTCTCCAGGCTAAAATTGAGGACAACAAAATGCTTACTATGAAATTGACATAATAATACCCAAACCCATTACGGAGCTACCATTCACGATCATCATTCCTTGTAAACAGAAATGAATCAGTTTCAAGGGGATCCCTGTTTACAGATGACTGCAAACTGCCTAAAATGTTGAAGCTGGTATTGATGGTCAGGATGCTGCTAATGAACAGTCCATCTGTATTGGCGGACTTGTGACTGTTTTTCTGACAGAAAAATTCGACAATGAGAGCAATGAGATTGCGAACTTATTGGCCACCAAAGGGGTTGCCTTGAGATTCACTACACTAGAGCCTAGGATCAGAATTCCTCTTGAGACTGCAATTATGGAAAATAAGTGGTGACTGGATCTGAAGATACAGAAGCACTCGCTGAGCCTCAGAGCTCTCAGACATACTATATAGTTAGTGGACCTATACTGCGAGAGCCAAGGCTCTGCTTCATCTTCCACGAAAAACCTGAGAGTTCGAATTTTCATATTAACGAGGCACAATTGCCTCATAAATCACTAACATGAGTTAGAATTTATCAAGAACCCTTCATACAGTCATACAGATAGAGGAAAGAATAGAGTCAATAGAACACTTAATCCCCAGCTGGAGCCAGGATCAGGCTTGAAAAACTTGAATTTCACAAACTGATGCTGAATGGGCTCATTAGGCTCTCACCTGCGAGCGTCTAACGTTTATAAAATAGATGGAGTATGTGGTACCGTAAGGCACAATAGACCACTGGCACATTCAAATCTCCATATCTATCTACCTAACTACAGTGTATCAATCCCTACTTCAGTTCAGAAGTATATGCGTCTATCATGTGATACTATACAGAACCTGGAATCTTCGGAGAAGAGAACATTCGACCATTCTGGAATCCCCCAATTTGCATGTTCCCTCGCAAAGTGAAATCTTGCAACTCGATTCTCTCTGGTGAGACGCGGGCCGATAGAAGCCACCCTTGATATGTTATCGTCTTCTCTGAGCCAGTTCCCTAACAGTTTGCAACGAAATATGCATTTCTGAAAAGTGCAAGATCATTTTGTAGCATTCTAGCCGTACAGTGCCGAACTCTTTGTGCAGTTAAACGAAGCCAACGATCATCAACTGATGTTGTTATTCGATTTCTTTCCTGTTCGGCCCTTCTTCCATATTCCTCTGTTTCGTGGTACCCATTAATTTCTCTTGAAATAGTGCTTTGGTTAACATTCAACAAGTTAGCCACGTAACGTTGGCTGTTGTGTGTTGTATTACAATTCTTACCACTTCATGATCACTCAAATAGCGTCCAGGACGTTCATCAGCCATTACAATAAATTCAAAGATAAGAAAATCAACAAGAAACACATAACACTTGCATTGATTCAGCATGAAAACTGAAGGCAAATTGAATGAATACTGATAGTCAAATAAACTCATTCTTGTTGTTTCAGGCGTGTTTGAGATCATATGGAAACAAATGTTACTACATAGATAAGATTTTTTCCCCCTCATATGTCCAAGAACATATGTTGACAAAGAAACTGCAATCGAACTGCTTAATCGATTGTAAAATTCAGAATACCAGGTGATGCGTCAATTTTTGTGTATTTTCAATACCTTCCATACTAATTCTCGGCGATGAAATTCATATATTTAAAATAATTGCCACACTTTTCATTAATTTTGATAAAATTGTGTTCTTTATTTGAGACCGGTAGAACTTCTTCTTGCTTTTATTGAAGATTTACGGAATTTGCCTTGGACAAAAGTTTGATGTTATTGATTTAATTTTTTTATTATAAATACTACCTTGCATATATTTGTTAACACTCTAATAGGAATATTACAAATGAAATACCCACAAACATCATATTGATGTTATTCATTTATCTAAGAATGAGAAATTCAGAATTTCAAAGAAAAATATTCTTCTGAAATTGGATACTATAGTACGAGTCACAGATTCATGAAAAAATGAAGTGATTTTCAACCTCTAAAAAAGCAGAAATTTTATACGGTCAGTATTTAATCAAACCATAGAAACAACCATGGTCTTGCTTTAGACCTAAAAACTTCTATTTTCCAGTTTACTCTCTAACGTTAGTTAGCCCATTACACGACATCAGTTCAGTAACAATCAATTAACTCAAGAAGTTTAAAATTCTAAACCTCAAAGATATATCGGAAAGATATCTTTTCCACTAAACTGGTCCTTGAAGAAGAGATGCATAGAGAAGGGGTCGTTCTTTTCTTGATAGAATATTTTACCTCGCAGCAGTACTGGAATATCGAAATTGAATCAACGTGTAGATATAAATTTCCCTTACTTGAGTTTTTTGTGCTTTTACTAAATTTTCTCTTCCTCTTTCCTTGACTATAAGGCTACATGATTTTTGAAGCGATAAGGGGGAATATTTATCCTTTTTATATCGAAATGGGGTGCAAAAATAGCTCTTACTGACATCAAATTAGACTCTTCAACTTTTGGTTACCAAATTCAGAACGATCGGTTGAATAAAGTCTATTAATACCTATTCTAAGAGCCTGCTAGAAGTGAGGGTACACAAACACTGCGAATTTTGCATCGACACTTGGATATTCAGCAGGTGACAATGCATTCATAAGAAATTACTGTTCGGAATAAATTTTGGTCCGAGGGCATCATTGGTCTGTTTATTTTCAAAAATGACGTTGGTAGTGCAGTCATTGTGAACAGCAAGCTATATATATCCAGATATTTTTTCCTGTAATGCATGGACATGCATTAAGATATCATACAATGAAATGAAACCCAACCATGCATTAGATGAAAGAACTGGAACCTGATGTTATTAGGTGTCATTTATGCTCAAAAATCGATGAACATCAAATACATTCATTTGAATATCTTCCATGCTATTTGTTTACTTCCTTCTAGATTTCATCATGCTTGCGAATATTTTTTAAAGTCTATTCACGCATATTCCGAGGAAAGTACCGTTTTCACCACTTGAGCAGAGTCCACATAGGCGAGTATTCGTAAGAGATTCACAATCTTGTGATGATTCTTTCTTAGCCATTTCCATCATAAATGATTCAAGCAAGAAATTCAAATGTTCTCTGCATAAAATGATGTATACATTTTTGTATAAATCTACAACTATGTCTCGTTTCTATTTTTTTTTCGATGTAAGGTTCTCACAGCTCAGACATACTCTCACATAATGAAATCATAGTGGGACATTTTTATTTCTCCAATCTTTTCTGAGTAAATAATAATGAAAAAGGAGGAGGGTAGCCCTGCTTGAGTTTATTGTAATTGTCCACTCCCAAAAAAGACATGATCGGAGGTTCACACAGGGTGTGCTACGAACCTGTTGTAATTAACGGAAAATCTAACAACTAATAAATTGTTGTAAATGGCCCTTTGGACATAAGCAGAAATAATTTTTCATCACCCAAAACGTATACTTACAAACAATTCCTCATGCATTTTTATATTCTTTATCTCATAAATCAAATTTTTTATCCCATTTATATTCATAAAATAAAAAGTTTCGATGCATTTTGGATTGAAATAGAGCACAATGGCTAACGAGCTTATTTTTTTGGCACATCTGCTAACTCATTTCGATTACATCCCAGCATGAATTCAACGAAACATGTTGATGTTTTACATATTGAGTTTTGGTTACATTTTCAACTGCTTTTACCGCATTTAATAAGCAAAAAATAAGATAACATTCCTCATTTCCACTTATCGAACGTTGGCTGTCTCTCGTATAGCTTTCACATTTCCCCATTTTCCTGAAACTCGCTCACTGTGTTTCTAGATTAAATTATTCATGTAGTATATTTCATTCCGGTAGAATAGCATCTTCAACCACTTCCTGCTCTGCTTTCCTGTTGCGGTGTTTTTCATACATAGGGAAATAATATTTTTCGTTACGAAAATCCTCGCTGTCGAAAAGAAGATTCGTTCGTGTCTGTAGTTAGTTAAGAGATATCATAGATATTTTTCTCTTTCTATTCTGTATGTTTGCCAGTACAAAAAACTCATCAGGACATTAATATATTCATACCAATATGGTGATTTACAAATTATGAAGAGTATTGTTGACGAACAGATTGAAATAAATAGGCAGTAACTTCGTAGTTCTATGAACTAATTGACTTATTTCCAGCGGCCTGTATACTAAAAAAATTCTTTCTTTGCAGTTGAGAGTACTTCGAGTATATTTGGTATTAGGTCCCTAACCGACTAGTATCTTGATATCAAGTTGAAATTAGCAGTGGAATACTTTTTGAAATTCCTTATTAATCAAATGAATTGTAGCAATTGCCAACTTTCACCTGCTGTGTGCTTGTATAAGCACATTCACTTGTGTTTTGTTTTTCACAAAAATTATTGGTTTCTACAAAAAACATCTCTCATGACCAACATATGTGGGTTCCGTAGGGCTGAATATCGAAGGTATTCAATCTCTGGAATATATTGAATATAATGTTTTGTATTCTTGAAAAATGACGACTTCATTTGTTTATTCATAAACACTCTCTCAAAAGCCTATAATGTTCTTCAGTAAAAAAGGAACTTCTGTATATTGTTCAGTATAAAGAGAGTGTATTAGGGATGGAATAGTATAGTGTACTAAATTTGTGAGGGAAAGGCGCATGTATGTGGAAATTTTACGGTGAAGGAAGGCCAAAAGCATTGAGCTGGAATCTTTCAGGGAAGACATCTTTCTCACGAGAACAGGTAGAATTTCGAGCAAGGCTGACTCTTTTCCTTTCTGACAAAATAAATTTTGCGCCGTTACTTCTAAACAAGATTATCTATAACTGCATACCTGATAACTCCTCAAACATTTTATAAGAGACGCTATAAGCATTAGATTACGAGTATAGAAAAATCTGTAAAATGTTACTTTGCATCGATCATGAGAATTCCCGAATGAAGAGATTTGAGATGAGATATAAGGCTTTTTTCAATGTAATCATGTCAGCTGTTAATTGGGAGTTGAAAGTTTGTCATAAATGAAACGAATAGATTTTTATGAACAAAGATTTATAATTACATCATCCACTTTTCTCTTTTTTCTCGAGTTCACAAAAATGAAAACTATTCAAGAATAATTACTTTTTGATCAGTATAGGGTATCAGCAAACCATCTTTCACTAGCAGTGTATCCCATTGCGCCCAATAAGCCTTGATGTATCTAATCATCCTGGAGACAGCTTCCCATTTCGGTCGTTCATTATCTCTTTTCCATTGCAGCACTACACTCAATTTTGGGTCTGTTTTTTGCTCCTTCCTTAGTTCTGTTGGAAACCAATTCTTTTCAATAACAGTTGTCCTCATTACGCTTATCTTTTCGTCCAACCGAGAGCAGTGAATGCAGTTTATTGGAGAGGGCCTTTGCGATAGGGCATCTGCCTTTTTCTGGCTAATTCTTACTCGATGCTACTCACGAGGTTTTTTGCATTGCTTTTTTATATGATTAGTCTCATCGCAGTTCCAGCATCTGATTTTTTTCTTCTTCCTTTGATCCTGGAGCCCAAGAATCACCTGTTCACAAGGCCTGAGTTTCACCATCTTTCCGTACCTCATTTGTAACTTGGATGTTAACGTGTCGTAGCATACCTGCTGTCTTGCTGGTATTGTTTGCAAAATGTTCAGTGCTCCTCCGCGTAGAGCTACAATTAAAGACGTTGCCTTTTCCTGCGCATTCCATCCATTGGCTATGGCTGCCGCCTCAAATTGTTTCTGATACGTCGACCAAGAAATTTTTCTGTCGGAACTAGGAGGTTTTATTTTCATTTTTGAAGCTTCAACATCATGTTTCACTTTCGACAGAATTGGCTTTTCATTCATTTTCACACTATATGATTGCTCCAACCTCTTTAGTTTTTCTTCGTGTTCATCTAGATGTTCGAATAAGCCACTCAATTTTCCGTTGATCTTTTCCTCTATCTCTTCCTCTATTGTTTCTCTCATTTCCTTCAGATTTCCCTTAACCAAATTCATATTTCCTTCCATTTCGTCCCTAACCTTGTACATATTTTCCTCCCTCTTTCCTTTAACCTTGTTCAGATTTTCATCCATTTTTCTTTTCACCTTATTCGAACTTCTTTTAGGTTGTTCAAATTTTTCTCTAATTTATTCGAGTTATCTTGCATCTTTTTATTCAATTGTTTCGAATTTTCCAATATCGTTTTATTCATTTTACTTGAATTTTCGTCCATTTTCTTATTGAGGTCCATCAGGTCTTGCTGAAGGAATTTCAACGCTTCCGTCTCCACAGTTCTCTATTGCGAACGGTTATCAGGCAAAATCTAACTAGAGTGTTTCTTCTATTCACGTATATCCCACTTCTGACACCAATTGTAACGTTTCTCAGTTCATGAAATTATTTGTGGGTTCAAATCACTTCAACGTTATAAAAACACCAACTAATTATTTCACACTTAGACTGAACAATTATGCCACTAAACTAAATGACTTATTTATATAACACAATCGATACTGCTTAATTTATCTCTAACACTTTGTCCACTTATTCGCGCTCTGTATTCAAACTTAATCTTCTGCGCTTCGCGCTCTCTTCTTATATACAAGTACGAATTGTTCTAGAACATTTTCGTAACCCTAGCTCTGCGGCTTTAGGCTGCAGGGACGATTGGATAACATTACAATATATATGTTGCGGTAGCTCTTATGTTAAGAGAAAATTTGTGGACTGTATTTTTGAATTAAAAAAGATTGATCTAAAAAAACAGACAAAACAAAAAATACGCGCACTAGAAAACTCACCGTTGTTCTGAGGATGGACTTCTTGAGAGTACTCAGCTGATCTTGTGAATCCAATCTTCTTGAATTTGTGGTGCGAAATTTCACTGAATTTCTATAGTTTATAGCACTAATAGTCTTTGCGGTTTACACAAGCCGTAAACATAAAACAAATTGTGGATCTCAAGTAGAGAAAATTTGGGAGAATATTCGAAAACTCAATTAGCGAAATAAGCGTAATCTTCGAGAGCTGAAGATCAAAATCGGAATGTCACTTTTTGAAAATTGCACAGAAATGTCTACTGCGTACTGCAACACGTAATCCGACGAGTAGTCTAGTGCTTGAAATATTTTTGAAATAATAATAATTAAATTGCAGCGGCTTGCCGCAACATTTCCTGTCCCCCAAAAATGCTCTAGCACTTTTTAATCAAAGGAGAAAGAAAAAATATGAAATTGATAAAGGAATGTTGTGGAAACTAATATGCAGATATGTACACATAACATTTATGTTAATGAAAGAAAAAAAAATATATTGATCGCTATCAGGTAGCGGACACAGCTTCACAAGAGGCCTTGTAAAAACACCATCACGAGTTTTCACCTCAGCCACTCGCGAAACTCCGTCACCCCTTTGAAGAGTGTAACAATACGACCCAGACGCCACTGATTGGGAGGAACATTATCAGCTTTTATAAGAACCAATTTTCCTATATCAACTGGTGTAGCAGGATTGAGCCATTTACCTCTTTGCTGCAAAGTGTGCAGATATTCTTTTCGCCATCTCGACCAGAAATGCTGATGGAGATTTTGTAAAAGTTTCCAGCGAGACAACCGACTCATCGGTTCATTTGTCATATCTGGAACAGGTATGGCAGTGATCGGTTCTAATGTTAAGAAATGACCAGGCGTTAAACAATTCATGTCATCTGGATCATAACTCACCGCACAGAGAGGTCGTGAGTTGAGAATTGATTCAATCAATGTCAAAAGTGTGTAAAATTCTTCGTATGTTAAAATCTGCGATCCAATGACCCTGAAAAGGTGCGTTTTCACTGATTTAACCGCTGCCTCAAAAAGTCCGCCAAAATGACTTCCTGATGGCGGGTTGAAATGAAATTTAATAGTTTCTTGCTCAGCCGCATCATTCAACAATTTGATTAATTCGCGATTTGCGCCCAAAAATTAGTTCCATTATCACAGTAAAGATCCGTACAACGGCCTCTTCGAGAAACGAATCTTTGAAGAGCGGCTAAAAATGACTCGGAGGATAGATCGTTCGCCAATTCCAAGTGCAGAGCCTTGGTAGAATGACAGACAAATATACGCTTTCGAGGTTTTTTGTCCTCGATATTTTCTCATCGGAGCTATAGTAAACGGACCTGCATAATCACATCCGGAATGTAAGAAAGCTTTTACTGTGGAGAATCTGGATTTTGGCAGATCACTCATAGGAGGTTGATAAGCCGTCGGTTTCATCTTAAAACATTTTATACATTTTGATAATACAGAGTTGATAGCTCTCCTTGGAGACAATATCCAAAATTGTTGCGTTAACAAAATATGTAGTTGGCGTGGTCCGACGTGGAAATACTTTTGGTGATAGTGGTTTATTAAATGTGCGGTCAATAAGCTATTTCTTGGTAAAAGGATGGGATGTTTTGCGTTATAAGGAAGATCAGAATATTTTAGTCGTCCTCCTACACGAAGCAAACCGTCATTATCTTTGAAAACCTTGAGTTTTCTCAAAATTTTGGAAATTTTTCTATCGACAGTTCGTTAGAAAATGTAAATTGCTGAGTATGTTTCGCAAAGATTACTATAGCAGATTCAAGTTCTGCAGTAGAGAGAGGACCATGGCGCTTTTCCTTAACATGAAAAATATTATGCACGAATCGCAAGACATAAGCACAAATGCGTAATGAAGTTGAAAATTTGGAGAATGATTTTAAAATTTCTTCACAAAATGTTCTATTTGCGTAGATCTAATTAAAGAAATTTTTCTTTCCTCACTATTCACATCATTCGATACTGAGGTTTCAGAAGGTTCATCGAAAACACACTGATAGTTTGATTCAGATAAAAGTTTGGACCCTTCAACCAAAATTCATTATTAATAATTTCTGAAGGAAAAATACCTCGGGTTTCAATATCAGCGGGATTATTGTCAGAGTTCACATAATTCCAGTGAGCAAATGGAACTTTTTTCTGTATATACGCAACTCTATTTGCAACAAAATTCTTCCATCTATACGACGGTGAACGAAGCTAAGCCAATACCACTTGCGAGTCTGACCAAGCGCGAATGCTTGAAAAGTTAATTTATTAGAAAAGTTCTAAGCACAAAATCGAACAATTTAACGAGAAGAACTGCACCACATAGTTCTAATCGTGGTTTGGAGATTTTTTCAGAGGAGCGACTTTACTCTTTGACATAACAAAATTTACAGAAACATTGCCATCCGAACAAACAGTCTTCATATATAAAACAGCACAATAACCTTTTTCGGAGCTATCGCAGAAACCATGTAATTCAAAAATAGCGAGAGGCGAAGTGGTTAATAGTTGTCTTTTAATAGAAAATTCAGACAAGCATTGCATTTGAGATTTAAAGCGATTCCAAACACGTAAAATTTCATTTGGGGGTTCATCATCCCAATTTAAACCGAACATCCAGAGCCGTTGAATGAGATATTTTATCAAGAAAGTTACTGGCGATAGAAAGCCTAATGGATCATATATCCGAGCTAATTGTGATAAAATTTGTCTTTTACTACAAATTGCGTTGTCATGACAATCAACAGAAAATGAGAACATATCTTTGAGGGGATTATACAACAATCCCAATATTTTAAAAGATAAGGAATTTGATTCAGTTCCAAAATCTAAAGGATGCATACTGCGCATAGATTCGGGGAGATCTTCTATTAGGGTGAGATTATTACTCGACCATTTTCTTAATTGAAATACTGCCTTTTCAAATAATTGGAGTAATTGGGTTCGTAAGATTTTGGCTTCCTCCAGAGAAGAGGTGCCAGTCACAACATCATCGATGTAAGTATCTTCTCGCAATACTTTTGCCGCTAATGGAAAGTTATTTCCTTCATCATGTGCCAACTGAGACAAACACCGCAACGCCGAAAAAAGTGCAGATGAAACACCGTATGTTACCGTTTTCAAACGATAAATTTTAAAGGATCGTTAACAGAAAATCTCCAAAAACTTCTTTGAAAATCGTAATGACAAGAGTCAATCCAAATCATCCTGTACATCTGCTTAATATCAGCGCACAATACATATGAATGAAGCCGAAATTTTAAGAGAATTGAAACTATATCCGCTTGTAGTTTGTGACCAGTTAACAAATTATCATTAAGAGATGATCCTGACGGAGCTTTTGCGCTTGCGTTGAACACCACACGCAATTTTGTGTGAACACTGGTAGGTTTTAAAACACAATGATGAATTAAATAATATGGGTTTTGGGCTAATAGAATTTTCAGGTACAACTTCCATATGTCCGCAGTCAAGATACTCGCGCATAAAAGCTGAATATTGTTCATATAAAGAGGATCTTTCAAAGTCTACGTTCTAACGAAATAAATCTTCGTGAAGCGATTTCTTCCATGCCGTTAAAATTAGAAATATCTGATTTAAAAGGCAAAGAAACTACATATTTGCCTGATGAGTCGCGTTTATGATTGTCAACAAACAATTTCTCACAAAATTATCTTCGGGAGAACGAGTGCTTGCTGAAGGCACAGATTCGATCCCCAAAATTTTTCAAAATATTCGGCAATAAACTGTCACCAACCTGACAATTAATGTCACAAAAGAATGACGTTATAGAATTTTGTGGAGAGTCCGGTCCACTTCCCATAAGAATGTAACCAAATGTCGATTTAAAGGCAGTGATGCCATTTGAACCAGTAATCTGGCCGTCAAGCAGAATTTTTGCGAACATATCAGAGCCAAGTAAAACGTCAACCTGACCAGGAATATAAAAGAATTTGTCGGCAAGATTTAAGTTTTTAAATTCATCAGCGACATTTGCAGGTACAGGCAAAGTAGGCAGTCTTTCTGTAATTTCATTAATTATTGAAGCGTTAGTAAACAATATAGGTGTAACTTGATCAACCGGTTTCAAAGTAAGGGTAACCAATCCGCTACTTGTACATGATTTGGAAGAGTTCAAACCTGTAACTTCCAAACAAATATTTTCGGTTTTAAGACCTAAACGAGAAACTGTCTTTTTTGTGATGAAAGAAGTCATACTGCCAGAATCGATAAGACATCTGACTTTATGATAAACGCCGTTAGAATCTGCTATGTCTATAAGGGCAGTAGCTAATAGGAAGTAAGATTTTCTCTTAGAACTGAGAACACCAGCTCCAGAAAATTTTGAGCTTTGTGGTTGAGGCACTGATTCATTTTCAGGGATTGCAGACGAATTTTCACTCTCTGGTTTCACACCTTCCTCTTGTTTGAAATGTAGAAATGTATGGTGCTTCAAAGCGCAATTACGGCAAGTTGATTTAGATTTACATGAACGAATATCATGTAAGTCTGACAAACAATTGAAACATAAATGTAGTTTTCGGCTAAATTATATCGTTCAAAAGGTTTCATTTTGGGAAAATCACTACATTTGAAAATTTAATGGTCTCCTCTACAAACTGGACACTTGGAGAAACCACCTTTATTAGTACTGCTTGAGTTCTTCACAAAAAAATTCGACATTTTATTTTTTATTATTGGTTTTGATCTAGTACTGTCAGTTACTTGAGAATTAAAATTACTTTTAACGATCTTCTTGTCGCCTAACATTTCTACAGCAATACACTCGCGTTCAAGAAATTGTGTGAGATCAATATATTTTGGAACCTCTGTGGAACCATAAGCATGTTCAAATCGAGAAACTATTTCATCATCCAACCTATCGTAAAGCATCATAAGCAGAATAAAATCCCACTCATCTGTCGGAAACTTCAAATTTCTTAAAGCGCATATATTCTCTTGAAAAGTATCAAGTAAAGCGTTAGGAACGTTTGATTTAATTTTCTCTGTTCCCTCAATGCGACGCCAATGGCATTTAGCAAGCCATCGTTTGTTGTTGTACCGCTGAACCAAAGAATCGTATGCGGATTGATAATTATCTCCGGAAAATTCATAATGTTGAATTAGATTCAAGGGAGGTCCGCTAAGCGAAGAAACTAAATAATGAAATTTTTCATCTTTGCTTAGAGAAGCGTTATTGTGGACTAGTGCATTGAACAAGCCAATAAATGTTGGAAACTGGGTGCAATCACCCTCGAACCTTTTGAGTTCTAATTTTGGTAACCTCACATTCGCATGTAATTTTGAACTTGAGGAAGATGAATTTGGAACAGTATCAGATTTACTAATTTCTGAAGTTATTGTATCATAAATTGCTTTAACGCAATAATAATCGGCCAAAAAACCCTCTCTTAAGGTATCTTCCAAGGTTATATCACTATTTTCATCTTGGAGTATTAAATCAACGATGGTAGTATTTTGATGATCAAATTCATCACGAATTCTTTCTATATCAGAAAATCTAGCTTTGAAAATATTGTACTGATTTATATCAGATTCCGCTCTTTTTGCAAAATTTAGTAACAACTGAATTTCAGTGATCGCTGTATTACGATAAGCTTTAGCTCTTTTCATCTTAAGGTTCGACATTTTTCGATGAAAGAAAATGAATATGAAAGATTATTAATTTAGAATAATATTTGCGAAATACTAAGACTCGAGAATGAAGAAAGATCCCTTGTTACAGAACGCTGATGAGTGTTCCTCCCAACGAAGAAGCGAAATAAACAACTAAACGAAAAGTCACACAAAAAAATGCGGAATAACAACTGCACATATGGCGCAGCGATAAATGAATGGAATAAATCGACTTAAAAATTGAATTATCTGCATATAATTTACACAACCTTCTTTATTGAGAAAGAAAGAAAGAAAAATGATGTTAAATATTCAAACAAATGAAAATTCGGTGAAACCGAAAACTAAGCGATTCGGCCCGAAGGACCAAAAAATGTTGCGGTAGCTCTTAAGTTAAGAGAAAATTTGTGGACTGTATTTTTGAATTAAAAAAGATTGATGTAAAAAAACAGACAAAACAAAGAATACTCGCACTAGAAAACACACCGTTGTTCTGAGGATGGACTTCTTGAGAGTACTCAGCTGATCTTGTGAATCCAATCTTCTTGAATTTGTGGTGCGGAATTTCACTGAATTTCTATAGTTTATAGCACTAATAGTCTTTGCGGTTTACACAAGCCGTAAACATAAAACAAATTGTGGATCTCAAGTAGAGAAAATTTGGGAGAATATTCGAAAACTCAAATAGCGAAATAAGCGTAATCTTCGAGAGCTGAAGATGAAAATCGGAATGTCACTTTTGAAAATTGCACAGAAATGTCTACTGCGTACTGCAACACGCAGACGAGTAGTCTAGTCTCTAATAATAATTAAATTGCAGCGGCTTGCAACAATAATATATATATATATATATATATATATATATATATATATATATATATATATATATATATATATATATATATATATATATATATAACTATTATGAACTGATCCGTTCCTTAAGTAAAACAAATTTGAAACGTTCGACCGTTGAGATAAGAGAACCGTTTGAAGTTCCATAGTGAAAACAAATTCTTCATTTTTCATGTCTTCCTTTTTTTTTTTCATACGTACCTCTCCTTTTTTTATTGTCCAAACTATGCTATTTATCCGAAAACTGTCCTTACTTATGGGAGAAACCAATCTGATATTTATTCTTTCTTGGGGATATAGGGATGTATTTTTCCCATCCCTCATTGTTTGCATCCTTTATGGGTTGTTCTGGGAGGTTTCGATACTTTGTTGTCATTTTTCTGCTTTCGGTGAAAATAATGGAGTCAGTTTTCTCTCTTTTTCATCATTCTTGTCATGAACCCAAGTAGATATATCTACTTCGCATCGTCTTCTTCTGTTTCACCAACATTTTTTCGTTTTTTCTGTTTCGTCCAAAGAATCAGAATGATACGAATAATCGAGCCCGAACACTTTCATCGCTAATGTGAGGTGCAGGCTCAATATCCATAATATTTTGTTTTTCTTGTTCTTGGATATCTGGAACGATCTTGTTGGTATCATCATTTCCCAATATGAATTAATTACAACACAACTACATCCATTATTTCTCTTTTCTTTCACTCATTGGTTGAAATAGTCGTCTTCATTGAATTCTTCAGATAAAGCTTCATCATCGAGTGAATTGAACAGGGATTCAAAAATTTCGAACTGTTCAGTCTGTTGAGGAATACCATTATCTTCTTCAATAGCAAGAGGTTACTCGATAATCACATTGTGGATTCTGTCTTAATTCAGCATTTTGTTGAAATATTATTTCATCTTTATAATCTATGAATGCTTTTTGATTCGGATCATTTTTAATTGTACAGAATGATCATGGCGGTACGCAAAATTATTTTCACTGAATCAGTAACGTTTTTCAATTCGTTTTTCTATAAATTCGAAATAGAAAAAACTGCTAGGGGCGGAAACAAATATTTATATATGAAATGTAAAACAGTAACCACATAATAATAACTCCGAACATATATATAGCAATAAATCACAATGCTTACCTTATGGATTAATCTGTCATTTGGGAACAGTTCGATAAACAATTCAGTTTCATTATTGCATAATTTATATTAACTCTCACAGAAGGACTAGACTTGTCACAACACGCTTGAAAAATAGCTGGTTACATGGGAGTTAGACGCTATATATTATAGATATTCGAATTCTGAAGAATTGTGAAGATAGCCGGAACGTGCGTGAGAATTCCATAGAAACCTCAGATTGAAGGAGATATTTGGTAAGCTAAACTGTTAGATTTCATACTTGTCACGAAATGTTCACCCTTATCTCAATTTCGATGAACGGTGGAGTTAGCAGGTTTTTGTCGATATATGATTCAAATCGAATTACAGACAAATAATATTAATAAGTTCTTATTATTTGAAGACAATTTTGTGTTTGATCCAAACATCGTCCTTTCTTCGGTGACCCTAAGATATGTGTCTGATCGCTTTGAATGATTATAGTTCTCTTCAAGTTTATGAAATCTTCGTAGAGGTGGATTTTCTATCGACTCTTTTTGATGATAATACCTTCGGTTTAGTTGCTTCACCTATTTTGCCCAATGAATGGTATGGTTCTCTCATTATTTATAAGGAAAAATATAAAGCTTGAACTTAATTTTTTTCTCGCATTAATTTAAGCTGATTAGAATTTCACTAAATATCTCCACAATGATAATATGCGAAATTTCTCGTTATATGTGTCATTGAAAACCTTTTTCTCCAAGAATGATATTCTATTTCGCGTAGAATATTGAATATCCCTTCCTGAAGAAGAAGAAGCTATATTCCGATCCACCTTCATAATCATCGTCAACCAGGGCTACAGTGCGGTCGGATGTCATGAATTGAAGCAATTAACGGCAGTTTCGGACTGGTTTGAGCTCGTCAATATTGCGCAACTATTTACATCTGACTGTCATTTACTCATGCACCACCGGAAAATGATGAAAACAAGTACAAGGAGGACAGATCGTATATTTCCTACACAGTATTTAGCATTGCGGTTGATAGTACTCTCTTGAAGTTTTATGTTGGAACTGCATTTTGTTTCGATGTACGATTGTGTAGGTGGGTATCTGACCTGATGTTGTGAGTGTCATCCGACCGGACAGTACCACTACTGTGTGGTCCTGGTTGACGATGTCTATGACGTTTTATAAGTTTCTTGGCCAGTTACAAAAGGGCCAGAAGTTCCAATTTTCAAAAGATTTCAAAAAGAATGGCGTTTAATTGAGAATTCTAATTAAAAAATTGGCTTACAGGATGATAAAATTGTTGAAGTCTGTTGAAGGTGAAAAAGTTGAAGAAATCAAACAATACATATTGGATCAGCTACAAGTAATGAAGAAATGTTAGAATAAATGAAAATTGGTTATTTATCAATTATAATACTCATTCTATTTTTTTTTCTCAATTGTTTTATCCTAGAGATGACAATCGAGAACTGCTGGAGTTGGCATACATGTCTTCAGGTGGTACACCATCTAATGGAATAAATTTTAAACTTCCTGGAGCCATGCATCATGCTAGATGGCTTTTGAAAGCCATCTAAGTTCTTAAAATATTCATGTTCCAAAATTGATTTTTGTTATCAAGAAAAGATATTGAAAGTGTTCGTGACATTTCTATTTTTATAGTGATTTTCTACATTAAGGCTTGGTTTGAGGCTCCTTTTGCTGTTAGTGAACCATATAATGACTTAAAGTTACTGCAATCTCTTGTAGAATACAAGAAAATCCAATTAGACATTGCAAATGCTACTCTTGAAAAATTTAGATAGCATCTTTGGTATTTGTATTTGTCAGAACACTTGATTGGTTTATCATTTTTTGATGAAAGAATAGCAGTTGTAATTAAATTGAAAATGATAAGCGCAATTAAGTATCGAAAAAGTGATAACAAAAGGGAAACAAGATTTAACGTCAAGGACAGTGATCTGGATTCTTTATTGCAAAAAAGCTGAGTAATTTCAGTAGTGTGGAGTCTCTTTTTCTTTTCAAACAGCTTCAATTGTTGTATGGGTTCCTAGATATCCACCCAGATTTGTGGGAAACGAATCAAGATTATATAGAAGGTAAAAAAATTCTGAAAAGATTAAAAGTCGTCAATGACGTAGCGGAGAGAGGTGTAGCTCTTATTACTGCTTACAATCGTTGCTTAGCGAGAAACGAAGAGCAGAAACAATTTCTACTTCAATTTATTCAATATCACAGGCAAAAATTCCCGAAATGTACTGAAAGAACACTCGCCAGTGAAGAATAAACCAAATTAATATCGTGTCGGAAAGGCGTATATTCCTTAACTGCTATATTATACTTTAGTTATACTTTAATTATTATTAATAAAGAAATTAATCACTAAAATGCATGCTTAATTCTTTTGTTTGATAATCAATATAAATTTTAATATGTATGTAACAAAATCATAATCTACGATTACTTGTAATCATCCATATAATTCATTTTTCTGATTATTATCATGAGTACTGCCACCTATACTACGTCCTGATTATTATTTTTGAAATTTTTAATTCATAAAAATACAATACTAACTTCAATTGGGGTAAAAATTTTGAGAAATTATGTAAAAGAAATTATTTCAAAATTTAGTAATTTTCAAATGGCCTAGTCTTCCTGTAATGATATATATTTCTTCAGTTTTTAAAGCTTAAAGACTCAATTTTGAGAATTTAGAATGGTTTTAATAAAAATTGTGCTTATTATGGTTAAATTTGATTTGAATAAAAAAGAAAATTTCCCATGTTAATTAAATGAGAAACTAAAATAAAATAGCTACCCTTAGAGTTGAGTTACAGGGTTTACGGTTGGTGAGGATTTTGCTCATATCAACTAAAAATTTTTGAAAGGGAACAGTTGAAAAATAAAATTTTTTGAAGCACCTAATATATATATATATATATATATATATATATATATATATATATATATATATATATATATATATATATATATATATATATATATATATATATATATATATATATATATATATATATATATATATATATATATATATATATATATATATATATATATATATATATATATATATATATATATATATATATATATATATATATATATATATATATATATATATATATATATATATATATATATATATATATATATTCAATATTGGTACTTTCTCTCAATTATGCTAACACACAAAAAACTTTTAGAAACCCAAATATAATCCATTTCACTACAGTTCAAAGCGTTATCGGGAGTTCCGAGCCGTTTTCGATTCAACTCGAGAAAGTGAATTAATTCATGCAGAACAACTGTGTGAGAATTTTCGAGAACAACTCTTAGTAGCCATCATTAATCCACAGATGCGAATTCAGCTCTTAACTGCCATTCAGACCAATTAAAAATTCGTCCAACTCCAGAACAAATGGAGAAAATAATTATATTTGTTTTTGCCTTCTCCGAAGTTAATCTAAGTTTAGTATTCGCTCATCGTTGATTCAGATCGCCAGTTTCGTTTTAATTTTCTCGAACGATTTCAGTTATTAAACTTTTTCGCTGAAGTATTAAAATATGGATATTATGCTTCGTCGCTGAAATAGAAAACCGTTTAGCAGGAATTTCTCATTAATTCAGAATGTTGAATGAAAAATATTTCTTTCATACCAAACTTTCAATTACTCTTTCGAGAAAGAAATTAAATCTTTTAAAATTTCACCTTCATACTCTTAATGACTGAGTTATTTTTAAACATCCTCAGTAATCATGAAGTTTACATAGTTATTAATTTCTCAAATGCTATTTAGTCTTTAATAGAATTGAGAATGTTCATTTTCCTGTCTACCGAGAGCGTTTTTATCAGAAGCCCTGAAATATTGAGTTGAAATTAATAATAAATATTTTGGATAACAATTTCTTGTAATTTTAAAAGTATCATACTCTTGAATAACCATAAAATATTTTCATCTATTCATAGATTCACTATAGAAATTGATTTAAACCCCATAGGGTTAACCTCGAATCATGAAATTCTTCAAAAAAATGGTCCGATTGGACAAGTATCCGAAACTCGTTAACGACGAGTCCACATTGTGCCATTATTTATCTAGTAGCAAGGCCAAATGAAAAGGCGATATTCAATATCGCACTCAATTCACTACGTCCGCATTGGTGACACAATTTTAACGCAAATAAGATTCCGACATAGACTTACTTGTACTATTACACGAATAAAATTAGAGGTATTAGCAATTGTATATAACTATGTTAATGGATTGGAGCGGTCCACTAGTAGATCCATATTACTTTTTTCTGTGCTTTTATAGTGATTGATAGAAGCATATATCTTTGAAAATAAAACCTAAGTAAAAATTAGATGAATATATTCATAGATGTAAATAAACAACAAGAAAACTATTGTTTCGGATATACAGGGTCTTTCACTTAGATATATTCCTGTTGAATATTGTTCAAATTCCATCACATCTCTCAATTTTCAGAAGAGGATTCGATGAACGATTAGTGGAAAATAATTGAGAGGGAAGAAAGATTTAATGAAGAAAAGGAGTTTATTACGTTACTACTGAATTGCGGGTAAAAAGTGCACCATATATAACAAAGCGGTAGAATAAGCTAATCAAACAATAACAACAGATAGATAATAAATTTTGAGAGTGGTCTCGTATTGAGAGATCGAATGCATTGTTTAAAATATTTCCGGTCATATAATCGCGAATTTCAGGGTCCTTGCGCGAAAAATTTTTGGGATAAAATCGCAAATAACTCGGGAACAATATATTTTAGGTATGGGAAAAACTATAATAGATCGATGCCTAACAATATAACGAATTGAACAGTGTGTGCAAAAATTGGTAGTCCATTTTAAAAAAATGAACTTTTGTACCTACGACTTGCCACATGTTTTGAAAAGATCCTGTATACCGTAAAGCCTCTAAATGCCTTGAATTCTGCTGACTCAGCCTCATTACTTACCTCAAATTAGAAATTATCAATATCGAATAATCTTTACTAATTTTATGATGGCTTCTAAGAGATAACCAAAAATGGCAAATTTCCGATAGAAAAATTAATTTCTTCCTTTCGATTGATTTCAGGTTAGATATTAAATGAATGATTTTAAAAAAATTGTTCAAAGTTCAATATTCCACAATAGAAAGTAACATACATTATTCCATTTGAAATAACAAAGATGGTGTCAACTTAAGTGCAATAGCATTGAAAATATTTTGGGAACTTAGTTCGCATAACATTCAAGACACCAAACAGAAAGTTTCTCCAATCGGTCATTTCTTTCTCAAAATACTTTTGATGTCCCTTCTCTCGTGGACCCCGGTAAATATTTATATATATATATATATATATATATATATATATATATATATATATATATATCACCAAAACGGCATTTCTTTCACAACGCTTGCTTTTCTGTTTAATATACTTTTTCACTACAGGGAGAAATCAACCGGCATATCTGTAGATTTTGGAGCGATACAAGTCCTCATTTATTTCTAAGAACCGACACTAAACATTCCGAACAGATAAATGTTTAGATAGGATTTCTGGCACACTACTTGATTGGACCTCTGTTTATCCCTAGTAATTTGAACAGCGAACGTCATACCGATACGCTACAAAATGCTATTGATCTATTGTTAACAGAAAATCTAAAAAACGATACATTCTTTTTCAACAACAATCGCATTTCCAACAAGATGTAGTTTTCACTCACGACGATGTACCAGTTTACTAATACCTCAGTTCATAGTATCCTGGTCATTGGATTTGAGAAACAGGTCCTATGCCCAATCTTCAGACCTGAGTCCAAAATTTTCGTGATCCTGTGAATGTAGAAGTTCTACGCAAAGAAATTGTGTATGGGTGTCGCAAAAATAACTACGAAGTGAACCAGGTTAGAAAGGTTTTTCAGTTTGTAAAAAGGCCTCTCAAAATATATTGGAGCAAAACCTTATCGAGAACTTCAAGGCGAGTGAATTCACTGAATAATGCACGTAAGTGCTAACTGACCTTTAAAGGTTTCCTTCCGAAACTTTAATTGAGTTTTTTCCCGTCTTTTCAATAATTGGAAGGGCATTCAAACGAGGTAACTCTCAACGCCTTTTCGATATTCAACTTTGAGGAGTTGAAGCTCTCAGGGGGTTGCTCGTTAAAGCTTTAAGCATACGTCCCCCAAACAAAATCATTCGATGTGTTCCGGAATAGTTTTCCGCTCACTACGGGTAAAGAAATACACGAGCCGACTCGTTTCAAATAGAGCAACCTGTATATCTAATGTGGAAGGTACTTTCTTTCCAACTCTAACATTCAAACAGTCTTCAAGCTTTATCAGAAAAACTGGAAGAGATCAATATCTACTTTTTGATTTTTACAACTGATGTTACTATATATTTGTTGTTTGATGGCATACATAAAAATATAAAGATATAATATGTCAATTTTGTTAGAAAAAACTTAACGATGGTTTTATTGTCAAAAAATTCATGGGAAGAAGTGATAAAAGAACATACATGCAGCAAGAAACAATCACTAGTAAAATAAATATAATATACTTACAGTGAAAGAGATAAAACAATGTAATCTCAGTAAACTCTTGGAGTCATCATTTCCGTCAGATTCTGGAGATGATTGATTCAAAAGACCTCATCCATCGTTTTCAATGAAACCTGAAGACTAGGTACCTAATTTTGAATTGCAGTTCATGCATTCTTCTCACGCTGTGTGAATAGGAATAAAGTATTGTTCTCATTTAAAAATCTATAGAATATTATGGTACTATATATTTATATATTAAAGAAACTTTGTCTATGCTTAAGCCCAAAAAGTGCCAAGTGAGTAGTCACTCAGCATGCAGAGTGCTAGAAAATACGAATAATATTTTCAAGCAACTTTTTCAACTGAATATTCTGCACAGAAATTTGTTCATCCTCTGCCAAAATGCTTTGTGAATTTTTTTTCTCCTACAATCAAAACGACAAGAGTATGGATTCTTTCATTACAACCATGATGAAAAGGGTTACCGTACAAACACAGCCAAATCTGGCCACCCAATACATATATGAGAATAGTACGGGGTTGAAAATTTCCTGAGAGATGACGTCTTCACGTATAATTTTTCATTGGAAGTTTCCCTTTATGATTGTACCGTGAACCAGATATATCCTTCTTTACCGTTATATTCAACATGCTTTCAATTACTTTCGTCCTACGTTATTTATCTTTTCGTCTGACTCAACCGTTTTATTGGCAGAGACTGAGGGAATTTCTAAATATGTATATGTGCAATTTCCTTTTAATATGCAGACTATATATTTAGTATCTACATTCAATTGAAATGTTTTGATCCCCGCAGATACAAGAAATACAATACACTGGATCAAACATTCATTATTAGTTCAGTTACATTAAAATTCAGGCATATGCGGTTCGATAATCTAATATAAGATTTTTCAGGTATAGATCGACGTAGATCGAGGAATCATTAATTTTATTTTTGCAGAGGCAAGGATGTATTCACGGTGAAGAACTACCATACATCTTCGGTGCACCACTTGTTGGAGGTATGGTTCACTTCGGGAAGAACTATACCAAATCAGAAGTCGTACTTTCTGAGACGGCCATGATATATTGGAGTAACTTCGCTAGAACGGGGTAAGTTTCTGACGAAACAGAGCCGATTTTCTCTGCCATCTATAATAGACTTAATTTTGTGCATTGACATGAATAATCTAACAATAGAACAAAATTCAATCATTATTTGATACGGATTTTATGTTTATGTTTAAATTCTTCTTTTTGACTATACTATTTCCAGTTTGATAAACAGTAAAATAACACTGGTAATTTACAGCAAATTATTTTCTAAAGTCCATTTATTCCGTCGTTACTACATGATAATAATTAGAAATTAAACTATGTATTATATTATCACAATAGATTTATTGAAAATCAGGATTGCTATTTGGGTCTTTCGACCATCTTCCGCTGACAACGTGTACTGAACTAAAGTTTGAAATATATATCCTTCATGTGTCCAAAAAACACTGAAAGAAATTTCATCTATAATACTAACAACACCAGTCAACCAGTCAATTCTTTCATAAATATGAATCCCGGACATCCAAAACTCTACGGCCTATTAAAAAATCATACAGACAATAGTGTCATTCATGAACAGCCCAATATATAAATTGGCAAAAGAATTGAATAATTTCATTGAAAAATTCAACAAATTTCACTCCTCAATATTCAGTATAAAACTCAATTCCATCAACACAAAAATTGAAACAGGTTCGAACCCCAATCAAATCATCTTCATTCAATTTGGTAGTGTAACGTGCTAAAATCACATCACAACAATTTGAATTAAAACACCTGATTCCAGTCAACCGTCTATCTGTGTCACGCCACTGGTTAACAGTCTGATGCGCATAGTCCAGCTATCAGATGATTTGCCCTACGACTTCGCTTCAGGAAGATTTAGATTTTTCTTTCATCCGTCAACCTTCAAGCTTATTAGTTCTTGAGAATCATCGTTCATTGTATTTGAATTAGAGTCTCGTTGCTCATATTTCCCTGGGCTTAACCAGTAAAGTTCAATTATGAATCGTAAAGTTCTCAGTTTTGTTACACTGGCGCCCAACGTGGGGCTAACATTATTTAAAGACAAGAATTAATAGGAAAAGTTATAGAGATTCTAAAGAGTAAACTCGTGCTAGCTGCTCAGGTAGATCATAGAATTAAAAGTTAAGCTACATAAAAATCAAGAAAGCATCTACAAAAACTATGAAAATGAAGAAAATAATGATAGTATATTGGAGTTTGAGTTACTTTCGTCGTTTTCAAGTCAGAAAAATTATTTTGATCGAGTTTATCAATGAAATATCTATCAAGTCCATTATGAAACATTGTAGGAACTGAAAAAATACTAGTATGAAATCCATCGTGAGAAAAATACAAATTCTGTAGAGCAGAATTTATATCTCTAATAGCTACTATAAGGCATTCAAGCTGTTGATAGGAAAAATGCTGTAAGGAAAAATTAAAATCAGATTTTCAAAGTTAAGTGCCACATTTTGCTAGATAAACTTTCAACTTACCCTATATTTTTGATATAGGTCACTACACAGTATTCAAGAAAAAATATATCTCTAATTTTCACTAGAGATTTTTAAGTAACTCAATTATTTCAAATAGTGTAACAAAACTGAAAACTTTACGATTGACAATAAAAACTTTACTGGTGAAGCCCTGGGTAATAGGAGCAATGAGATTCTAATTCAAATACAATCAACGATGATTTTCAAGTACTAATAAACTCACAACAATTTTAATTAAAACACCTGATTCCAGTCAACGCTCTATCTGTGTCATGCCACTGGTTAACAGTCTGATGCGCTTAATCCAGCTATCAGATGATTTGCCCTACCGATTTCGCTTCAGGAAGAATCAGACTTTCTTTTCTTCCTCCAGCCTTCAAGCTTATTAGTTCTTGAAAATCATCGTTGATTGTATTTGAATAAGAGTCTCATTGCTCATATTTCCCTGAGCTTAACCAGTAAAATTTTCATTGTAATTTGTAAAGTTTTCAGTTTTGGTACAGTAGGCATATTTTCCAACATCCCAGGAGACGCAAGCCTTCCATTTGCCTTAGACATGTCTAACAAATCACAGGTTAAACCAGTTGTACAAAATGATTTCATGGTTTTGCTCAAGTTGTGCCTACAACAGAATTGTTTCAAATTCAATAACAAATTTTATGAACAACCTCACGATCTACCGATGGGAATTCCATTAAACTCTTTACTAGCTGACATTTTCATGGCGTATACAGAGTTAGTCAATAAGGCGAGGAACTTCTATATCTCGGAAACTATTTGAGATAGAAGCAACATTTTTTCTGATTGTTATTGTTTTATAAGTATGTGTGCATTCCTTAAAACTATTTTCGTACATACAGAGTGTTCCATTTTTGCTCCGGGGACAACATAGATTTTTTAAATAGCATGCCCTGTATTTTTTATCATATTCTGATTACAATTTGAATGCTCTCTTCAACGATATCTGCTTTGCGCCCAAACAACTATCGCTACATTTTAAATTAATTAAAATATCGATAATTTCGGGAATTTGGAAGTTTTTTCATGAGTTCTCAAATGCTCCATTTCTCATAATTTGAGGTAAAAGTGTTGTACCTTATTACCAAATGAAGAAAAAGAATTTTTTTATACCGAGTGTTCCTAGTAACCCTGCGAAAATGAAATTTTTCAAACATGAAAAACTTTTTTTTCAAATATAACAACCTGTATCTTTTTCACGTGTTTTATTCCCACTCGAATAAGCTTTACGACGAACCTTTTTCCAAAATTCTTTTTTCTTTCTTTTTTCAAAAATCCGATGGAGATTTCCCAGAAAATCTCAAAATTAGTGTGAGGTTTAAGTATTTCTTGCAAATAAACATGCTGTTGACATATGCAAATATGCATATTGACATTGCAATATGCAAATTTCAACACAAAATTAGATTCTTTGCTGTTCATTGAAACTTAAACATCAAAACGCTCAAGGTGTATCGAAATTTCTTCACAAGAAAGGATTTATTTGCGATTTTATCAGTTCTGCTCAGAGCTGAGTCTTCACTTAATCGAGATTACTCAGTTCGAAATCTTCAATACATGTTCAAAAAGTCTACTGAGCTCAAAATAGCCTACTTTGTATTCTCTTCATTGAGTACACGTTTAGCTCTTTCATTCTCCTCATATCCAACTTGTGATTAAACCATAGAGATAAGTATGACTTCTATGGGCATACCACATGAAGATAGAAAATATTGTTCGATAGTCTGTGGTTTGAACCAGCTGTGTCCATAGAAGACTTATTTCTATGGTTTACTCACAATGCCCCAAGATTTGACAGTTTTGAATTGGATAATTCCAACGTCATATGAGTGAGTCTAAGTGAGAAACTCATAATATTATTGCTACAATATATTTTACCCAAGAAGAGTTAATATATGATTTATCGTTTGGGAGAAGGTGAGAGGAATTATTTGTTGGCGTCACATATTTATTCCCAACGTTACCCAGACAGTAGACATCCTAGGAAATGGGCATTCGAGAGACTCAATGAAGAGCATGCAGGTTGTTTTGAGCGCAGTAGAGAATCCTCATGTTAGTACAAGAGATGTTAGTCGAGACTTGGGCATTAGTCAGACATCAGTATCAAGAATTTTGAGGAAGGAAAAGTTCCATGCTTTTCATGTTCAACTCCAACAACAGTTGGAGTCCCTGGACTTTGGGCGGAGATTGGATTTTTGTAGATGGTCTTTAAATAAAAAAGCAGACCAACCGAATTTTTTCAGTGGGGTACTTTTCTCTGGTGAGGCCACCTTTCATAAGAATGGATTTGTGAACCGGCATAATTTTCATTATTATGATTCCCAGAATCCTCATTTCATGAGAACTGTTGACCACCAACATCGTTCGTCTCTAAATGTCTGGGGTGGTAAAATTGATGATTATGTGATCGGACCCTTTTTTTTCCAAAAACACTTGAACGGCGAACGTTATTTGAATTATTTCAGCATGATCTGGAGCCTTTGCTTATTAATGTTCTCCAAAACATAAAAAACAATATGTGGTTCCAACACGATGGGGCACCAGCACACTACAGCGGCAATGTCCGCGATTTTTTAAATGATAGATTTGAGGGCAATTGGATAGGCCGTGGAGGTCCTGTAGGATGGCCTCCTAGGTCTCCGGACATGAATAAATTGGATTTTTTTTGTGGGGGTATGTTAAAGAGAGGGTATATCGAGACCCTCCAACAACCAGGGAAAATATGATGAAGAGAATTACAGAAGCATTTAGGAGTATAACGCCGAATGAACTCCAGAGAGTGACCGAATCATTTAACAATCGTGTTCGGGAATGTATTCGTCAGAATGGGGGACATTTTGAACATCTAATTTGATTTGAACACTTATTGAAATAGAATTAAATTGGTGTTTATGATTTTGATTTGCAATTTTTTTTTTTCAGTGGATGTTTCATTCACGACAAGCAGTTCAATTTCGTTTATTAATGATAATTCCGGAATATTTTGGGCAATTGTAAAAGTAATACAAGTTCAGTGAAAAGAACAGGGTGTTACATTTAGAAGAAAGTTCTTTTATCTCGAAAAATTCTATTTTCGTTGGATCACCAAAAACACTGGGTATGAAAAAACAGTTGATCTCCTACTTGATGATGATGAGATGATGAGAAACGTATTTTCTTCAGAGAATAATTATTGTCACACTCAAATGATACGGAATGAAGATTGTGAGAAGTTCTGAAAAACCTTCCAAATTCTCAATCTTTTGACTTTTTGAACATTTATTGAGATAATTTCGAACTGAGTAATTTCAATTAAGTGACGACTTAGCTCTGAGCACAAATGATAATATCGCAAATGAATATTTTCTTATGAAGAAATTTCGATACCCTTAAGAGTTTTGATGTTTGAGTTTCATTGAACAGCAAAGAATCTAATTTTGTGTTGAAATTTGCATATTTCAATGTCTGAATTCTAGCAACAGCACGTTTATTGCAAGACATACCTAAACCTCACACTAATTTCGAAATTTTCTGGGAAATCTCCATCGGATTTTTGAAAAAAAGGATCGTTGTAAAGCTTATTCGAGTGGGAACAAAACACGTGAAAAAGATACAGGGTGTTATATTTGAAAAAAAAAATTTCATGTATGAAAATTTTCGTTTTCGCCGGGTTACTAGGAACACTCAGTATGAAAAAAAAATTTTCTTCATTTGATAATAAGGTACAACAGTTTTATCACAAGAAAAAAAAATATTATGCGTAAATTATGCGAAATGAGGCATTTGAGAACATCCAAATTCCCGAGATTATCGATATTTTGATTAATTTAAAATGTACCGATAGTTGTTTGGGCACAGAACAAATATCGTTGAAGAGAGCATCCAAATTGTAATAAGAATATGATAAAAATACAAGTCAAAGGACTAGGGTTTTCAGAAATTGTATCGAAATTTAACTTCCGGTGAAATCCAATATGGTTGAATCATTCGAAAATGTGCAATATTTCAGGATCGCTGGAACGTTTTTTTCACTAAAAAATTCGAATAAGGCATTCATCCAATAATTCAGTCTTTTCTGAACAATTTGACATATTGATTCCAAAAATATTCCAAGAATTAGTAAAAAAGTGGGGTGAAGAATTTTCTTCATTCTGATTTTCAGCTGAAATCGAAATAATCTTTTCGCCTCAGGGTGTTGGCACTGCTGAAATTGTTGTGTTTTTCATGGATGTTCTATATAGAGAATCATTTCATACTAAAATCAAACTAAAATTTGATTTCCGTTCGAATTCAAAATGGACGAGTTCCTCAAATATTAACAATTTTCCCCGCGCATTAAAAAAGTTTTCGCGGTCGTGATGAATCAACTGCGTAATTCAATCACTAGACTGAACCTTTCCCATAAATTTGAGGGCTCGAACTCGAATATTGATTCAGAATTGTGCCAATTGTCGTCAATAATGTTTCTCCTTTCCACTATCATATGCACCGTTGAGAAACCTGCATACATTAACTCTATGATAAAAAAATTCTGAAATGTCAACGAGTTTTAGACGACATCTGGTTTGAACTCAAATTTTTTCTTAGTGTTGCTTGTTTTTGACGTTTGATATTGTTAGCAATGGTTTAAACAAATGAGAATGAGCGTTTCTTTGAGTGTTTATTTGTGCGTGGCCATACTGCCTGGCAAATATAACGCATATTTCCAGCCCCTAATTACAAAAAGTGTATAATTTATGATCTTGAGGAAAACTTTCGGACAACTGGGTCATTAGGAAGAAGACCAGGTACTGGTGCAGCTAGAACTATTGGAACACAGATACTCGCCTTTTTCATAATCTGTTTCAAGCATCAACTCTAAATTTTTTGTATTAAAAACTCAATGACAATTTCAGGATAACATTCAGCTAATTTCTGCAAAAGCAGTCAGCCCTATCAAAACTCCAGGAACCAGTTTGACAGTTTCCCGAATGTCTCAGAGATGCCAAATCTCAAAAACTTCTGTGAGAAGAAAGATAAGACACGATTTGGTTCTCAAGTATTTTCGGAGGTACTATAATGTTCAATCGACTCAAGCTGTCAAAGAGCGTATATTCGAGCGATCCAGTAATTTATTGAAAAGATTCAGAACACATAGACAAATTGAAAATATTTGGTTCACACATGAAAATACTTTTCAGTGTTACCCCACCAACAATCAGCCAGAATTACAGAATTTGTGTTCGAATGAGATCAAGAGGAATGTGCCTTTAATTCTTTTGCAGAGGGAAAGACAGAAATTTTCTAGGCATGTAATGGTCTCGATCTTTCGAAGAACTTTAAATAAAATATCATTTTTATAGAACAAGGCATAAGATTAGATTCGGAAAATTATCATCACATAATTCTCGATCATATGTTACCAACTATTGTGGCGTCAACTCCTCAGTTCACTTTCATGCAGGTGAATGATTGCTATTTTTTGTATGACATGAATAAGTACAGTTGCCACCAGCTGAAAATGAACGGTTGAGAAATTGAGTAGCTTTTTGGATGATTTTATTGGTTCAAATCTTCTTTGGAATTCTACAATTTTTTCATATTCTTCTGACAACGTTTGTCAAAGAAATGAACAACCAGTACTATATGATGAAAAAACGCTCCTTGCTCTCAACTGGCCGCCAGTGTACAGTGTACAGCGTTAGTGGCCCAAATTAAATGGGTCTAAAATAAATCTATTTCAATTGATTTTATGATGGAACCAGATGTCATACCAGTCACTATTCTAAGGATTATCTAAGACAACGCGTAGACGATATTATCGAACCAGAACAATGGCCCCCAAATAGTCCCGATCTTAATCCGTGCGACGATTTTCTGTGGGGTCATTTGGAAGAAATGGTGTATAAAAATGGTATTATTTTCAATGACAGTGAGGAGCTGAGACAAAAAATTCGAGAATTTTGAAAAAATCTTGATCAAGAAGTAATTTCGAGATCCATAAAGAGCTGGAGAAGACGGGTGCACATGTTTGTGGATGCCAATGGGGGTCATATTCCATTCAGAGTTGAATGTTTTTACTCATCTGATTTGTTGAACAAAATCATGTCGTATTATTATTCTCGCAGATGTTCATAACAGTTGGCATCACTGAGATATTTGGGAAACAGTCATCCTGATCTTCTTCCAAATGACTGTTGTCCAAAATTTTTCCTCAAGATCATAGATTTGACTTCTTGTGTGATTAGGGGCTGAAAATTGGCGTAATATTTTCCTAGCAGTATAGCCACGCACAAATAAACATTCAATAAAACGCCTATCCTCATTTGTTAAAACCATTGTTAACAATTTCAAATATCAAAAACAAGGAACACCAAGATAAAATTCGAGTTCAAACCAGATATCGTCTACAACTCGATGACATTTCATTATTTTTCGTTTATCATAGAGTTAATGCATGCTGTCTATGTTCAGAGGTTTCACAACGGGAGGTGAAGAAGAGAAACATTATTGACGACAATTGGCACAATTCTGAATCAATATTCGAGTTCGAGCCCTCAAATTTATGGGAAAGGTTCAGTCTAGTGATTGAATTACGCAGTTGATTCATCACGACCGCGAAAACTTTTTTAATGCGCGGGGAAAATTGTTAATATTTGAGGTACTCGTCCATTTTGAATTCGAACGGAAATCAAATTTTAGTTTGATTTTAGTATGAAATGATTCTCTATATAGAACATCCATGAAAAACACAACAACTTCAGGAGTGTCAATGCCATGAGGTGAAAAATATTTTTCGATTTCAGCTGAAAATCAGAATGAAAAGAATTCTTCACGATACTTTTTTACCAATTCTTGGAATATTTTTGAGATCTATATGTCAAATTGTTAATAAAAGGCTGAATTATTGACTGAATTAGCCATTTTTTAGTGAAAAAAAACGATCGAGCGATCTTGAAACATTGCTCATTTCCGAATGAGTCAGCCATATGGGATTTCACCGGAAGTGAAATTTCGATACAACTTCTGAAAAACCTAGTCCTTTGGCTTTCAAATAAAGCATGAACGAATGATCTAGCTCTAAAATTGCGAAAGGTATAACGGAAAAATACGGTAATATTCTTTATTTACCTTCTGACTTTCTCGCAAGAATTTCGAGTGCACAACATCACGATGGTCAAATTAAACAGTCAACATTACTTTAACTTTTGATCGACTTTAACGTGGTTTTTTCAGTTTCGGTTCAGTTGGAAAGCGCCCTTCTGAATTTTATTGACTGGCTGGCATGTCAAATGAATGTTTGGTCGGAATTGACTCGACCTAGAACGTCCAGTGATCTTTTTTGAAGAAAGTTTAGTTCTTTTGGAACTAGTTGTGAGGCAACGGATTTTATGCCCAAATAATGGTTTGAAATAATACCAATTCATGAGGCATAGCCAGTTTGTTGCCTATCTGTATCAAACTTAAATGATGATTTTTCGATTTTCCTTCACTTAATCGATGTTAACTTCAGCTGAAGATGTTGGTGGCCAACCAGAGCGAAGAAAGTCTTCCACCACATCTCGGTCGCTGTTGAATGCGCTATACCAATTATATCCCCGTGTTTTTGATGAAGTCGATTCACCATAAGCCTTCTATACATTTTCAGCGATTCCGCACTCAAAACGCCATTTGCAATACAGAATTTGGGATAAAATCTTTGTTCGACATTTTTATCCGTTGCAAAAATCGGAAAACACACTTATAAGAACCGACAAAATCGAGCACTGTAAACGAACTAATTAACAGATCGCGTTCAAAAACCGTGTTAGTATAGAAAACAGTTGTGCCAACTTATCTATAACAGAAATTTTGACAATCGTTTTAGGCAGAATTTTTGAATAAACAATTCTTGGTACTTTTTTAACAGAATGTAAGAACTTTTTGATGGATCTTTAGATGAATAAGGTATCAACTAGATTCTCCTAAATATTTTTCCAATAAAAATCAAAACATTCATACTATCATATGAAGCGAAAATATATGAAATTTTCGAAAATATTTTTTTAACGGAAAAAAATCACACAATTATCTTAACGTTCTAAGGTGCCCCAGCAGGATGAAAAACGAAAGAAAAACATTTTTGATGTTTTACTTATTTATTACAAGAAATATCCAGAAACATTAAAAATACAGTTTAAATATTAGATTGATTCTTTGTGTTAAAACTAGGCATATGTTGACGACATAGTAATCTTGCTCTAATAAAACCATCTTGTTTGTTGTCCCCACAAACTGCACGCGATGCTTCTGTCACCAACTTAATGCAGCGCTCCACGGCTTGGGTGTGGCATGAAAAAACTTCAATATCCTGACATGTGCCGAGACCATTTTTACAACTTCCTTCAAGGTTTTATCAGACAAATTTGAAGTTAGAGGTGGCTCAGTTATGTCACAGTCACGCCACAAAATAATGTCAGTATAGTCTTTAGCATCGAAATTGAACACCGGCACCTTGAATTTTCGAAGTCCTTGAGTATTCTGTGATCTTGCTTTTGAAATTCTTCGATATGCCAGATCTCGGATAACTTCTCTGTCATCGCCAAGCATGGCAATGATGATATTTTCTGGATGACCCAAATATCTATTTCGTTGGATTACTTTGTCAATGATAGCTTTCATATCGGACTTCAAATAGCGACTAAGATCAATAGTTTGCCAAAGGAATTACATTTTATTTTAAACCACATCGGTCCATAAACTTTCATTACGGACGTGGTAAATACCACTAATTTTTCTTCAGGGTCAGTTTTCTTGGCATACAACCTTAGAATTCGATTAGCTGTTGTTAGCCATATAGAATGGTTAAGGAGTCCAGGTTCTATTATTAGCTAAATCAGAAGTAAATATACCAGTACTGATAGCGGTCATAATATCGTATAGATACTTTTGGTCGGTACTCAGCTCTGTCCTAGTAATTTCTGGTAATATTGTGGGTATAACGGAGAATGCGACTATCGGCATTGTTTGACAATTTTGTAAATGAGATCCAATGGCACCTGAAAATAATTTCGGTCCTGTAGTTTTTCCATCTAACTGTTATAACAAATGTCGCAGTGGTAATTCATTAGAATGCAACTGGCAGATAAACCACTGTAATGGTCTGTTTAGCTCTTCTTCCATCAGACGAATAACGCCACCTTTAAAACCTGTATTGACTACTGTTCCATCGCAGTCAACAACAGCTATTTCATTCAGCTTTACTGACTTAGATTTTAAGTGAGATATTAAAGTGTCTTCAATACCTTTAGCAGTCCCTGACTCACGAGTGACATACCCGAAATGGTGGCTTCCTGGTTCTGCCAAAATGACATAATGATCTTCTATCTGTCGTTTTATGTAAATTTTCCCTTTTTTCTCAATACGGATTAAAGTCTCATCGTTCCTGCCATCAAAATATGAACCGAGAAGCATTTTATTGCAGTCTGTTTCTTGTAAAGTTAATCTGACCTTAGTTCTTTCACGGGGCAACTTTGAACGATCAATGACACGACTTGGATCGTTTGGGGAAATAATGTCAACATCTTTTAAGACAGAAGAAGCTATAATAGCAGCGGGTCTATCGGAAATTCCAATACGATCACAGGCAAGGGCTCATGATGGTAAGTTTCGCCTCTTTTTTTTCTGAGGTGGTGAACCTTTCAGTTTGACCTGTTCTGAGTTTTCATGGTAAAGACTAAAAGATAATACGGGTGAGCTAGCGCATGAACTGCTGCTTTCGATTGAAGAATCATCCGCCAAAGACCGGGAACAACAAGGTTTCTCAAAATAGATTACCTCTCTGTTCCGCGATAAACTTTTTTCTTTTCTTTCTTGTTTTTCACAGTTGCAATCACATCTATACCGCCTATCATCATTTTTCTGTCTGTTCTTTGGTCAATTAAGAAACTTGCTTCCTCCTTGGGCACACGAGTACCTTTTACACAGTTACAATCACATATAACTTTGCTTTTGCAACTGCTTATATCAAACAGTCTATGCGACTCTGTTATAAATATATTATTCTTTTCTTGGTATTCGACATTAGTTTGACGGCCAAGATATGATTTCATTAAGTTCCTATATTTGTCGTGGTAGGCACGAATAAACTCTTTTTACACTCACAGTAGGCAGCAAAGATTTTTGCCATAGTTTTATAACTTCGTGGGCCAATCTTTCAGATATTTCATGAACTGTTGGCTCTTTTGTTGTTTTATCAGGCTTCAACTCATGTTTTATGAATAGATACTTCTTCATAATATCGTTATAAGTTGGTAATTGCGATGCTGGTAACTTTTACGGCAAATCAAAGACAGGACAGCTCGTTGTTTTTCGTGTTTTAACTTGAGACATATTGCTGCAAGCAATACAAATAATAAATACTCTAATATTACAGTCAGGAATCAAACTACAAGCATAAAATGCTTGTACAGTATGTCCCATTTTGGGGGTGCCACCAGGAGCATCTCTGTTATTATTTAAGATAGAGAGATGGGGTTTTCACGACCCTTGGCTACTTTTTCGAGACAAATTCATAGAGCTAATCAAAATTATTCTAACTTCAGTGGTTTTTGAGTTATTCGCGAATCTTGAAAATTTCCGGATTCCTTTTTTCTCGATATCTCGGTTCTCATAGAAGATAATTGAAATCTGTTTTACGTTTCTAAAACGGTTTTTGAGTAGATTCCAGTGACGTACTCGAAGTTTTTTTCATTAATTATGACAGATATGACATAAAGTTGCATTTTTTAAATACGAACATAGTTTTTTGGCATATTCCGATTGCCGTTTTTTTTCCTTTTCAAAAATATATAACGTGATGACAACATTTCCACCCAATTTGAAGAAAATAACGGAATAATGATTTACCCCTAATGGCTGGGCGAAGGAACACACGTGAGCGGACGAACCATAGAACATTTGTAGTTATTCGATGAAAACGATCAAAACAATGCAAAATCTTCTTGGCCGAAATAATGGAGCTAGGCTGCTCCTAAGATTCCATCGTTTTTTATGAAATCCGCAATTTCCGCTTTTTATTTTATTTTTGAGATTGTCGTTTAGTTTCTAGAGTTCTCTGAGAAATACCTAAATGAGAATAATAAAAGGCACCTAATAATTTACTCAAATTTACTTCTCATAATGATTTACATATATTGCTCGAACTGATTTCCATCATGTTGTAAACATAAAGTGCATCTTCGGATTATATCTTCTATGGCCCTAGTCAAATGTAGCGAGGATCTCCTCAGATCTTCGAATGCTTCATTTGTTGCATTCTTCAATTGATCGTTATTGGCGTATTGCCTCCTATATATCTTATTTTTTAAATAACCCCAAAGAAAAAATCTAAAACGGATAGGTCAGGAGACCTAGGTGGCCATTGAATTGGGCCATTGGTACCGATCCATTTATTTTCAAAATTTAAATCCAAGTATTTCCTCACCACGGCCGAATTATGGCAAGGAGCACCGTCTTATTGGAAGTAATATGTGTTGAATTGAGCAAGAGGAATGTCATCTTGCCGTTGTGGCAGACAAATATTTAAAATTTCGAGATATCTCTGTGCATTCAAGTTGCCATCAAAGATATAGTAGGCTAATTTGTTGCCCATTACGAAACACGACACATTGAAACCGAACCTCCCCTGCTGCCGTCGAGCTACTGCTTCTTGTTGGTTTTCGTTTGCCCAGAATCCATTCGTATGGCGATTAAAGATTCCGGCACTGCTGATTCTTGACTCATCAGACCAAATGATATGTCGGCCAAAACGAGCTTCACCTCTCATTCTCCCTAAATACCAATTGCAGAACGCCGTTCTCCTCTCTGCATCCCCGGCATTGAGATGATGAATTATTTTATGTTTATAGGGATGATATTTATACTTTCTCAAAATTCTTTGGGCTCTGCTTTTGACACACCCACTTCGCTCTCAATTTGCCGACACGATGTAGAATGGTTAGCCTCAACAGCTGCTAACACGTCAAGTTCATTATCACCTCTATTCCCTTTATTGTAGTTTTTACTTCTTGGTTTCTCGAACGAACCATAATTGGAAAGATTTGCTTCCATTTTGGCGAAGAACTTCCTGTTTGGTTGAATTCTTTGAGGAAATCTATTGGAGAGTGTCAGTCAGGTATTTAATATTGATTAGAATTACTACTTCCATTTCCATTTTCGAACTTACCTATTCAAATATTCTTCTGATGCACGGACTGCGTTACAGTGACACTGAAAGTAGACCTTCAGCATATCAACTTTTCGAAATTTTCGTATCTTCTATTTTGTTCCATAGTGTGAATTGCAGAAATTAACTAAACAATCCAAATTCAACAACGAACATTAATTTTACGAATTCAAATAGACACGAAGCCAATATATCCACAGATAATGAATAATAATAGTTATTGGTCGTTCTATGGTTTCTAATGAACGTGCATAGATGAAGACTTCTGTGTTCACAGAGAGCATTCAGACATAGAAGATATAATCCGAAGATGCACTTTATGTTTACAACATGATGGAAATCAGTTCGAGCAATATATGTAAATCATTATGAGAAGTAAATTTGAGTAAATTATTAGGTGCCTATTATTATTCTCATGTAGGTATTTCTCAGAGAACTCTAGAAACTAAACGACAATCTCAAAAATAAAATAAAAAGCGGAAATTGCGGATGTCATAAATAACGATGGAATCTTAGGAGCAGCCTAGCTCCATTATTTCGGTCAAGAAGATTTTGCATTGTTTTGATCGTTTTCATCGAATAACTACAAATGTTCTATGGTTCGTCCGCTCACGTGTGTTCCTTCGCCCAGCCATTAGGGGTAAATCATTATTCCGTTATTTTCTTCAAATTGGGTGGAAATTTTGTCATCATGTTATATATTTTTGAAAAGGAAAAAAAACGGCAATCGGAATATGCCAAAAAAAACTATGTTCGTATTTAAAAAAATGCAACTTTATGTCATATCTGTCATAATCAATGAAAAAAAAAACTTCGAGTACGTCACTGGAATCTACTCAGAAAACCGTTTTAGAAACGTAAAAACAGATTTCAATTATCTTCTATAAGAACCGAGATATCGGAAAAAAAGAAATCCGGAAATTTTCAAGATTCGCGAATAACTCAAAAACCACTGAAGTTAGAATAATTCTGATTAGCTCTATGAATTTGTCTCGAAAAAGTAGCCAAGGGTCGTGAAAACCCCATATCTCTATCCTAAATAATAACAGAGATGCTCCTGGTGGCACCCCCAAAATGGGACATGCTGTACACTCTTTACAATATACGTCACAATCCCAGTTAAAGATAAACTAATACAATTTGATGCCTCAAATGAACGAATGAACGGCAAACAGATGAACTGCTGTAATCACGCGAAATTACTAAATGTCACTGTATCGGTGTTTGTGTATCAAGGCGCGGTTAAGGGGTATTTCGCCGAAACACCCTTCCCCCGCGTACCGCTACCTTTGAGTCTCAAGACGCATGTTTCTACCGGTAATAACTGTCGCTAAGGAGTTTTATAAAATGTTCGAGATGTTTTGAAAAATTTTGGCAAAACTCATAATTTGTCTAAATTCTTCAGAACTTTATGACAATGGGGGCACCTTGAAACATAGCATAAGCCAACTGATTTTTTTTGTGCTTAATGTTGACCTAAAATAGCAACTTTTCACAGGTATACCGAAGCGATAAAACATAAAAAATGAAATCGCTCCACCCTAATGTTTCACGTTTATTCTAGTCTCCATCATCTACTAGAAACTATTAATATTTCGATCCTGCATTAGTTATAGCATTCTTCAGTCAAAAAATGAATGCGATTTCACAACGGACTAACATGAGTATTTTCTTCTACCTCAGCAAAATTGAACTAATTTAATTGCTGCGCTAAATATTATTCATGAGTATTCTGAATTTAGTTCTCTTGGAAATTCAGCAATCATTAAATTCGTTTCCAGTAATTATTTCATAATTTTTTGAATATTCAAATAGCCTGTGCAATATTGAGTAATTAAAAACACAGCCTCCAGCATACCGTTTTCCAATATTTTCTCTTTTTTTCATGAATTCATTCGTTTCATTCACGAAAAATGAATGTAATCAAAAGATCACTTTATTCAAAATTTGCCTGACCGAAGTGAAATATTCTTAAGCTAGGATATTTCCTCACGGATTTTTATGCGAAACAGACTCAATAATCTACAACAACATGACGATTTCTGTTCGGGATGGGGGAATATTTTAGCATAAGTTGGTTATCTACAACAACACTCACAACATGGGTGCTTACTCCTTAATTTTCTGAATAGGAAAAATTGATTGAATGTTCCTTTTTTGAGAAACTATTTTGGATTTCTAGATGGCAGTGAAAGAATTTTTTAATTCGACTGGAATCTGATGAAGGTACAGGGCTGTGACAGTTTTCTTCGTCTTCAATCGCTCGGGTACCATTTTATGTTGGCCTTTGTAGTATCTTGGGAAAGCGGATCTGTTACCTTCCCTTCCAGATCGCTTTAGGCGTGCCCTGATAAGTTGCAGTTGGGGAAAATTTTCTTGTTATTTAAGGCGTTTGCAATAACACAAACTGTCAATTTTCAAGTGGGCTTTGAAATCTTGGTGACTTAATAGAAAACTTCGATTTTGCTATACATGCTTTGAACATATCTCACTTGGACTTAACTCGCCCAAATAGGGATTAGAGAAGGACAAGATAATTCTTGACGATAACGTTCAATGGCTGTGATGTCTTAAACAAAATCCATTCGATCGTATCAATTTGAACAATATTATAGATCATGTATACATGCCACAAATTAATATTTTGAAGTTTGCAAGTCAAGCTTGAACTATGTACAAGTGCGGTTAATTAGTATACACTTCTATCTACGGAAATGACGGACAATGTACAAATAAAACCGTGTGTAGTGAGATGAAAATAGAAAGGCTCAACTAATTACGTGCAGTTGTTACTAGATCAACGCGTGTAACTACTGCAGCGTAACGGTGGGTGGGGGGTCAGCACTATAAGGCACGGTAGGTATTTCTAAATTCGCGTTCTACATCTATGGGGGACAGCAAAGCACAGAATCGACGTAAACCTCAGAAATTGCAGAAAAAAACAGTCTTCACACAGACATATTAGTCTGCATAGAAACTGTGTTCTCAAGATTCTCCAAAAAAAGTTGCACAGATATCATACTATTTCGACTGTCTACGGCAAAGCTACACGCTTTGTCAGCTAGACACCATCTGTCGAAAAGCTATTCCTTCAGTGTTTGTCTTGCTGTTAACCAGGTGTACATCATATCTATATATATATATAGAGATATCAGCGAATTGAACGACTTCCATAAGAATAATTCATAGAACGTAAAAGTTCATTCCGTAATAATTCCTACGACAAGTCTATAAGCGCCAACACTGAACTTAACTGAATAATTTTTGAATTTGGAAGGCTTTCACTTGGTGGAATTCTATTATCAATAACAAAAACAAGTATTATTTTTGAGGAATTTTACTGTATAATTGTAATTCGTAACGCGTTTCCCTACACCATAGCTTCTTCAGACGAATGAATGTACAGAAATTATGACAACTATATATAGATATAATTCAGAATATAAATACTAATGTTCTTAGGTGATTTAGAGCATACTGAGTTGCTTCTTCTTAAGTGGTTATCGATGACAGGTATATCCCATAAAATTAAGGAATAGATTGCTCCCTGACGAGATTCAATAGAGGTGAAGGGCTTAAATCGACTTGTTCATTAATGAGTCTACCAGAGTGTTTGTGTATGTTGATTTCTAAAGTTTCCCAAGATCTACTTTCTAAAGTTTATTATCTGTATGCAAAATTTCAAAGTGTGGGTCGAAAGAGTGATTATTTTCTAGGGATTATTCGCTTAACTCGAATCTGATTTTTTATTTGATAAACTGCGTTTATGTTCCGATATTCTAATATTGAAATTTCTATGTGTTCTACCAATAAAGAAATTATCAGTCATTGCAATTCAATCTATAAACACCTGATTTAATATTTTTATCTGATTTGGTTTTATTGTTTCTTTATATATTTGCTCAAGCTATTCTTAGTTCGGAAAGCTATGTTAAAATTATTTTTACTCAAGAATGATTTCAGTTTTTCACTTGTAATGTCACCGTAGGTTAAGCTGTTGAATTTTTGTTTCAATTCATCGACAGGATATACTTCATTCAATGCGATTTCACTTTGTTTTTTATTCAAAATATTGTTTATTATTTTGGGATTATAACCATTGTTTTAGCTATTTGTTTAATTAAATTTAATTCTATGTTGAAATTTTCTGGTAATCAATCTATAAATAAAACTGTAGAATGCTGACATTTCATATTGATACGGATGACACGACGAGTTATGTATAATATCTGTATGTGACGGCTTATGGTAGATTGCGAAAACATGTTTTCCATTTTCATGCAAAATTGTTACGTCTAAGAAATTTATTGAATTATTGCTTTCTATTTCGGTTGTGAATTCAATTTTGGATGTAATGAATTTATATAATTTTCGAAAATTTTCAACTGTCTATTTGTTCCTGTGAAGCAAACAATGATATCGTCTACATAGCGATACCAGTATAAACAATATTTACTAAGTGGATGATTATGAATTAAATTCTCTAAATTATTCATGAATATTTCTCTAACAAGGGACTTAACGGTTTGCCCATAATCAAGCCGTCTTCACTATTATAATATTTGTTATTGAAGTGGAAATAATTTTGATCTAAACAAATTTGTAATAATGAAAGAATATCTGATTTGATGATAGTATTGACATGATTCTTTTCTTATAATTCTTTAACTAAGTATTACGTATCTTTCGGAGGAATGTTAGGAAATAGATTTTTAACGTTGAAAGAAATGAGTTTGGAATTACGTGCTATAATTGTATCTTCGATATTGGCAATTAGTTCGTTTGTATTTTCGACCGAATATTCAGATTTAAAATTGCAATGTTTTATTAGCAAGTCGTTGAGGAATTTTGAAAGTTTAAAAGTAGGTGCCGTTACATAATAAACAACAGATCTAATAGGGTAATTAGGTTCATGAAGTTTTATCAATAATTAGGGGATTGAGGATTGGACTTAATGAATTTATATTTTTTGTCGTCTGTAATTACTGATTTTGCTGTAGTAATTACGTTCTTGACTTCTTTCTGAAATTTTTGCGGTAGGATCCTTAGTTGATGTTGTATAGTTTCCGGCTGTTAAGAATTTTTTTTAAATATAATCGTTTTCACTAATCGCGATGACGGTATTACCTTCATCTGCTCTAGTGAATAGTATATTGTTGTTGGCACTATTTTCACGAATTGTACTTATTATTTTATAATCGGAATTGAAATGAGGTGATAATTTAGAAAAGTCTTCTTTGATGATTTTTGCTCTTTGATGTTTGGCTAATATATTATTCTTGGAGTTTTTGACAATGATTTCGGAGTCAAAACCTAACTGTTCAAAATGAGTTTTAGTATGTTTCGGATGTAAATTATGTTTGAATACGTTTAATACATCTTTTTTGGTTGTAAAAAACGGTATCAGTTAAATTAGTAAATCTGTCAAAAATTTATGATCTGAAAATTTATCAGTGGAAGGTTTGGGTGGAGAAATTTTAAGTTTAAGTGAATTTAACTTTTTCTGTTGTTGCTGAAATTTTTTATGAATTAAAATTTTGACATCGTATCTGGATTCAGAATCTTATAAATCAAATTCAACACGGTGCAATCTAAACAATAATTATGTATGGATTACCTTCAAATATATGTTGGTAACGTCCTTCTTGTTATGCTGGATCTTCATATCCTCTTTGATCCATATGCGTTGACCTTTCTCGATTGCTCTGGTTGATGGTCCACTGTTCTTGTGTGTCCTCAACCGTAAGTAATTGCGAGTCAAACTGTTCTATGAAAAGATTGAGTAGAACCATATATTCTGAGTATGAACTGCACATCTTAATAGTATTTTGAAATACCACAAAGTCAAAAAGCCGGTATCATCTTTCTTCAGCATTTGAATTTGGAAGGCCTTCACTTGGTAGAATTCCATCATCAATAACAAAAACAAGTAATATTTTTTGAGGAATTTGACTTAATAATTGTGATTCTACCAAGTGAAAGCCTCCCAAATTCAAATGTTAAAGAAGAAGAATCGATAAATTGAAACAAAAATTCAACACCTCAACCTACGTTGGCATTAAAAGTGAAAAACTGAAATCATTCTTGAGTAGAAATAATTTGAACATAGCTTTCCAAACTAAGAATAGCTTGAGCAAATATATAAAAAAACCATAAAACCAAATCAGATTGAAAATAATAAATCAAGTGTTTATAGATTGAATTGCAATGACTAATAATTTCTACAGTGGTAGAACACATAGAAATTTCAATATTAGAATATCGGAATATACACGCAGTTTTTCAAATAAAAAATCAGATTCAAATTACGAGAATCATCTCCTAGAAAATAATCACTCTTTCGACCCACATTTTGAAATTTTGCATACAGATAATAAATTTTAGGAAGTAAATCTTTGGGAAACTTTAGAAATCAACAAACACAAACACTCAGGTAGACTCATTAATGAACAAGTCGATTTAAGCCCTTCACCTCTATTGAATCTCTCCAGGGAGCAATCTATTCCTTAATGTTATTGGATATGCCTGTCGTCAATAACCACTTTAGAAGAATCAACTCAATAAGCTTTCAATTACTTTAGAACATTTGTATTTATATTCTGAATTGTATCTATATATAGCTGTCATAATTTCTGTACATTCATTCGTCTGTAGAAACTACGGTGTAGTGAAACGCGTTACGAATCACAATTATTCAGTGAAATTCTTCGAAAAATATTACTTGTTTTTTGTTATTGAATGGTTTTTCATAATCTTACACACACCGACTCCCATGTGCTAGATTTTGCAATTAGATCAGCGTGATTGGTTAGTCCGCTGTTACTCTCTGTTACTGTGCATGAACTTTTCAATTTGATCACATTTTCTACACGAAGCACGGTAAATCATCTAAGACAACCTTTCTTAGAGGGTTCCATAACTGCCATTTTCAAATGAAAATTGAGCTGTAGTTTTGGTATACAGAATTTATGAGCGTTTTAAGTATTTCTTGATTTTTTTTTGAAAGTTGAGGAAATTTTCGAAAAATATATTTTTGAGAACGTATCAATTGCAAATAAATATTTTTGTTGAAACTTGCCTTTCATCATAAAGTGAAAAACCTTCTAAGTCCAACCTAACCTTGCTGCTTTGACTTGTGATAAGTGACAATCGATCTATTTTCCTTCTTTGAGAAATTGAGGAAGAAGCACGCCTGCTGTATGGGATATAGTTAAACATAACCACCTTATGATGAAAAACATACCTCTTCAAACAAAAATTCGATCTGTGGTTGTATTTTGTCAAGAAATCAATAACTTTGAAGGTGAGGGTCTTCAATTTACAGCGACATCTACAGAAAATAGCAACAGAATCTCCAACAATACGAAACTCAAGAATATTTTAATTCTGTCAAGCAATCTTAGATAACTTTTACATTCTGATAGCATTCACTTTTCGTGAAAAATGAAGGATACAAAATATTGGGAAACGATATCCCGGTCATTTACTCTCTGGAAATGAATCACATGATAACTGAATTATCGAGAGAATCAATTTCAGAATATTCATGAATATTATTTAGTAGGGCAATCAAATTTAATCAATTTTTTTTCTGAAATGAGAAAGAATAATCTTAATTATTGGTCCTCTTTCTTTCCGCTTCAAAGTTGTTCGTATCACAGACGATTTTGGATGATGGTTGTTGTACTTTGTTTGCATCGTTCGGGTCTGCCTTTGAATATAATCCCGTTCTGTCTTAGTCCATCTGATTATTCCAAATGAGTAAAGCAACACTGGAATGGCGTAGGTGTTAATTGCCTTGACTAGATTCCCCGAGTTCAACATTGATTTCAGCACAGACTTCAGACGCTGACTGTATTCTGAACGAATCTCCTCCTTTGATTGTTTTTGGTCTATCAATCTGGCTTGTTGGTATCCCAGATATTTGTATGTTTCGCCATCTCTCATGCACTGTATAATATCACCCTTTGGAAGTTGTGTTTCACCATCTATGACTTTCCCCCTTTGGATGTTCAGGGTCTAACATTTTTCAATCCCGAATTTCATATGAACATCTGCCGAGAACTCAATGATAGTTTTCAGCAAATCATCCAATTGCTTCTTGTTCGAAGCATATAATTTGATGTCATCCATATACAGCAGGTGGGAGATTGTATGATAATTCCTTTCTGCTTTTATCCTAAATCCGTATCCTGTTCTATTGAGCATTGAGGACAATGGGTTCATTGCTAAACAGAACCATAGTGGACTCAAAGAGTCTCCTTGAAAAATTCCTCGACGTATGGGTATCTCGTCGGTTTTAATTGATTTATTGTTCATGTTGAGCTGCAGAGACGTGCGCCAGTGTGTCACTGTTGTCTTCAAGAACTCTACCAGGGCTGGGTGAATTTTGTATATCTGCAATACTTCAACAAGCCAAGAATGGGCGATACTATCGAATGCCTTCAGATAATCGAGAAAAGCTGAATGAACATTTCGATGCCCTACGTGTGCCTGTTTCATTATCACAGAATCGATGATGAGTTGTTCCTTGCACCCATGGTGTTTCTTTCTGCATCCTTTCTGCTCCTCTGCTAATATATTGTTGTCGTCAAGGTGTTGGTATATTCGATTGGATATGCATGAGGTGAGTATTTTGTAGAGTGTTGGCAGGCAAGTGATTGGCCTATATTGAGACGAATCCTGTGTTCTATCGCACTTAGGTAGGATATATGTTAAGCCTTGTGTTAGGAAACTGGGTGTTTTCCTGGGATATTGAAGAACATACGTGAGCTGTTTCGCTAGGGCTCCATGGAGCTTATCAAACTTCTTGTACCAGAAGTTGTGGGTATTATCAATACCTGTGGCCTTCCAATTGTTGGTCGCTCTAACTACTGTTGTGATTTCCTCCTCCGTTATTTCTTCGGAGTCCATATAATTGATATCAAGGCGTTGTTTTTCATTCGTGGGCCATTCTGCATCTCTATTGCTTCATTGTGTTCTTTGGGGTCCGACCATAGTTATGACCAATAATCGGTCCAGCACTGTGCGTCAGGTAATTCTCTGTTATTGTTGGTAGCAGTTTTGTTATTTCCCTTATAAAAATTGGCTGCGCTTTGGAGGAACCTTTGGTTATTGTGTTTCCTTTCAGTTCACTTGACGTATCTTGGAAGCCTCTCTGCTATTGCTTGGAGTTTCTGCTTCAAAGTGTCCATATACACATCGATGTGTTGTTTGGGATCAGGGTGTTTTGTGTTTGTATCAATTTTCCTATAAATTTTGCGTATATGTGATTTCAAGCGCCTTGAGGATATTCTGTGATACGACCGGTTTCTGCTCTAATAATATCAATATCCTTCTCCAGTAATTTTTGCCATGGAGGTTTTCTGACGCTTTTTGGCTCAGCTTGAATCAGAGTTGTGGAGATTTGTTGTTTATGTAGTCGAAGAATTGCTACTGCGCCACAGTAAATCAAAACGTGATTTCCTAGATTCAGCAATCAAAGGGAATAGGCTCGATTTCAATATACTTGACATAAATTTCCTAACTATCCTACATGTATCAAGAATAACAGCTGATTGCATTTCTATATAGGTATTCTTATGCAATTCTAATTTCTTAAGGCTATCATTAAAAGTTTTGAGTCGAGGATACGATGACAGGAACAATATCTATTTTATCAAGGTGCCACATTTGCTTGATCTCAATAGCAAGGTCTGTGTATTTGGACTTTTTCTTCTTGAACTTGTTCAGCCAGTTATTATCATTCAGTATGGCAACATCCACTAGTATTTATGTTCTGGATCTCTTATCATACACCACCATGTTCAGCCATTCTGTCAGTGATAACAGGCCTATCGTAGTATAATATGATATAGTCTTTTTCCAATACGGGCGCCGGTTGATACTTATAATATGGCGGGAAGGTATTCAGAAGTCCGGACTTGTGTGCAAGTTTCTGATGGATAATGTTGCACACACGATTATGACTGTGAAGATAGTCCGTATTGGCCAGTTGTTCGCAGTCGGACGTAATATGCTGTATAGTCTCCGATCTTATATGGCATTTTCGGCACTAATCTGTTTGTAATGCTCCGTCCTTAATAATAAATTTTTTGTACTTGTTTTAAGCGATCACTTAGTCTTAAATGGCCATAAGAAATCCTTCTGTTTCCACGAATAATTGTAATTCCATTAACCATTTGTTGGAGGCTTTTTTGTCGATCTGTGGTTGATTAATCTCATGGTGATATCGTCCACACATCTCTTGTTTTCCAGTATCTGATAAGAACGGTAGATTCAGCAGCTCATCAGGTGGCAAAGTTTAGAGGTGTATATCCCTTATCAGCCATCGATACCACTCTATGGAGGTCAGAGGTGAGAGCTTTTGCAGAGAAGAATTCTTTGAGATTTTTTATCTATTCAGTGTGTAAATTGACGACATCTATTAATCCGCGTCTTCCTTCTTCCCGCTTCAAAGTTGTTCGTATCACAGACGATTTTGGATGATGGTTGTTGTACTTTGTTAGCATCGTTAGGGTCAATATGTGTTTTTTCTGACAAACACCAAAATTATGAATAAAGGCACTTATTGTAAATACAATTATTCGAATTTTTGTAAATCCTCTCTTTTCAAAAGAATATATATATATAGGGGGTTTTACCCCGACGAGTTGCCCATATATCTGTTCATGCAATCAAACTGATTTCATGAAAAAATATAAATCCACCACCCGGTAATTAATACCATTGCCAGGCAATGATTATAATCAAAACATATCCTGGAGTAATTATATATTAGGATAACGTTAAATGTTATGAGAATATATCAATCTACCAGAATATATACATACTATAGCATCATCAGACAATGATATATATATATATATATATATATATATATATATATATATATATATATATATATATATATATATATATATATATATATATATATATATATAACACTAGAATGGCGTGGGTGTTGATTGCCTTGACTATATTGTCCGAGTTCAACATTGAATTCAGCACAGTCTTCAGACGCTGACTGTATTCTGAACGAATATTCTCCTTTGGTTCATCAATCTGTCTCGTTGGTATCCTAGATATTTGTACGTTTCATATATAAACTACGCCAATCAATTAACTCAAGTTCAATATTTCGTATTTCTTCTTTGTAATTAACTAATTATTAACACCTATTGTTTTTCGGATATGTCCAGACATAAGCCAGAAGAATTTAGATGTTTCTATTTGACCCACAAGTTCCATTAAAACAATATAAATAAATTGAGATTTTGCAAGAAACCACCACATATTGATAGCAGTAGTTGAACAATTTTTGCTAGTAACGTTTGTTCTTGAAAATATTAATTGTTGGTAATAATGCAATGCGAATCACGAAATTTGTTCCTGGCAGAATGAGCTGAAGCAGTGGTGCTGTATGACCTAGGTTTGACTTATAGCCCCTCAAATGCAGCTTCGCCATGACAGTGAAGTTCAAATTAGCAACGAAACGATACGACAACGTCTCAGGAACTTTGGTTTCAGGCCTCGTGTCGCAGCTCGAGGCCCAGCAGCATATCGAGAAGCTCGAGTGAATTTTTCCAGCGAACAAATCAATTAAGTGGAAGCTGACTGAAAGAGAATGTTGTTCACAGATGGGTCTTTTTCATTGCGATTGACGTTCTCTATGTAAATACGTCTAAATAATAGTTAAGCCTAGTGCAACTTTTCTACTGTACCAATAATAATGACTTGGAAGGAATTTATTTGAACGCCCGCGCTGATCTGGTTATCGTAAATAATGGAACTCTGCATGCTCAGAGGTACTTTACTGACATTCTGGAAGAATATGTTGTACCGTTGGCAAACATGGGTGAAACATATTTGTTTATACATGAAAGCACCTGACCTCACCAAGCTCATAACGTTAGGAAGTATATACAAGATTTTGAAATCACTTCAATGGAGTAACCAGCGCAAACTCCAAGTCTTAATCCCATCGAACATGCATCGGACATTTTCAATAGGAAATTAAGAAACCAGCTAAACCTGCCATCTAGAGTGAATCAGGTTCGGAACAGCCTGATCAAAATTTGGAACGAAATAGAGCAGAATGCTATAAGGATATTGATTTTGAGTATGAATTGTAGATGTCATGCAGTAATTTACGCCAGAAATGGCAGTATCCGGTATTCACAGGTTTTTGAGGAATTTGATTTTTGTCGGAAAGTTTTTTCATTTTTCATTATTAGTTTTAGTTCAATTTCTATGGGTACCACTTTCATTTCGATTGTCCTCGAGTATTACTCGAAGTTGGAATACTGGAAAAATAATTCTTCAACATAACTAAATTTCTCTTGAAAAAATTTTAAATTTCGATTTTGTGTGTTAATTTCTTGTCGCAGTTCAAAAATCAAATTCGGTTACCTAGGGGATTGATAATCTAAGTCATGAAACCCACTGAATAAAGAAAAAGAAATGCCCCACTTTTTTGTAGGAACACAAATTCCTAAGAACTTGTATCTGAGAAACTTGGTTAACTGAAAATTATAAAACAGAAAGATTAGGAGTAATGGAAGTCTGGATGAGGAGAAGGATGGCTCAAACTATTTGGCAAAAATTAAAATCGAACGTAATGTCAAAAATAAGGAAATAAAATGAAGAAATAGTTCGAATTCAATAACAAGAAGCAAATTAATAGTGGGATATCTGTTGAGACAGAATTACTTGCATAGCTATATCTTAAATAGAAAAGTATTACTACAATAACGCATCGCTTTCAAAAGCTGATGATGACTAAAGATTGGTGATTGCGTGAGATATGATTCGATGAAAAATTTCGGCTGCTTATCTACTGGAATATTTTTCGGAAAACGATTTGAAATCCCTTCGGAAACTAGACGCAAATAGCTACCATTTTCTATCATCATTAACATGAACATCGTTATTTAAGACTTCTCAGCTAATCCAACATAATTATTTTGTAGCTTCAATGTCGATGCTCTTTGCTTGATAGAGGGGTTCAGAAGTAATCCTATTCTGTGTTTGCTATGTAGTTGATTAAGACTATTTCCAGAAATACCGTTATATGTCGGAACGAATTGCTCTTTGAGAGTTCGAATACGAAGGTTTTGTACCATACAATTAGACTCGAAACAAGCTATTTTGCATAATAAAATATAGGGAGCCTAACGAGTTTCCAATACAGTTAGAATATATTCTGCAAGGATTTGAAATTAAGACAACATACATTTTGTTGGAAATATACACCGCACAGCACATGTGGGCGTATTAGAAATCATTAGTATGTATTCACTTCTAAACTGGTACATGGTTATATTACTATTCTTTGTGCCTTGTGTCATTGTCTCAGAACAAAAATTACTCAAAGATTTTACTTCAAATATAATAATGATACATTGATTCGACAACTAATCAAACCTGAAGAAATATATTCATAATTGTTAAAATGGAAAATTTTGAATATCGTGCGCTCATACTGCATTACTTTCTACCGGTTTTCATGGATATGTCCCTTTTTTTTAGAGAGCGTCCGGATGGGATTTCAATTAACGACTTTTTGAAATTGACACGCATTAATGTCGAGACTATCGTGATCTTTCAGAATTATTCCAGGTATTTCTAGCAGCAGCTTGCTGCTTGAAGTTGGGAAGAGGATGTTGTGTTTCAGCAGGATGGTGCTCCTCCGCATTTTGCACTTCCTGTTCGACAATATCTAGATCGGGAATTTCCTGATCGATGAATGGGAAGAAGAGGCCCTACAGAATGGCCGCCACGTTCTCCCGATTTGTAGCCATTGGATTTTTTATGGAGTGTAATCGTATAACCCCTGAAATGCTGCAAATGTCCGGGAATGTTTCGAGCGAAATCTGTATTTATGTTTGGAAGTTGCCGGCGTACACTTTGAACATTTGTTCGATTAATACCGAGTTGATCTATGAAATGTATCAAGTATAATGAATTCCATTGTTTTTTTCTCAATTTTTCCCTACTCACCAACATGTAGCTAATTCTATGAATGAGATATTATTTGAAAACCAAACAAACTTGTTCTGAATCTCCATCCAAAATCAGCAGACCTCGCAAACATGTATCGCTCTCTATTAATTCACCCTGTATCTTCATCACAATGCAGATAAAGCTGAAATTTTGTCTATAATATTCTAGAAATTCTAAAACCTTTATAATGAGTTGTTCCTCAAACTAACTGATCAATTCGAAGATTTGAGGGATTGAAACCCTCATCTGAGGAGGTATAGTGGAAACACCACTGCTGGAAGATATTTTTCCCCAAAATACAACAGTATTACGGTGAATGTTGAAATTGACAGATTTTGCAATCACTGAAAATAACTGTAACCAGCCTGTATCTTCTTCCGAATATGTCAAAACAGAATGGCCAGCTACACAAATGAGCAAATACTCAATTTATTTTTCATTCATGGAGATGAGAAACGGAATGTTAATAGAACTTGTAGGAGATTCAAGGAATTATACCCAAATATGGCGTCTATGACAGCTTAAAAAATTCAGGAGGTACATTACAAATTGTCTTTCGACTGGAACGGTGTTATGTAGAATGTAATCATGAGACTGCGGGAATTGGTTCTTGGGAACAAGTACGGCTGTTTAAAGACCTTGAAGTAGACTCTGACCTAACCTTTGTATTTAAGCTATGATTTCATATTCAGATTTTCATGCAGAATTCGAGTTATTTGTCTAGGAAAAATAATAAGCTGAATATATCGAATTATAAGTATCAACAAATCCGACAATGTCATCCCTTTGAATATTCTGGACAGGTATATGAGAATGTCGCAAAATACTTTTCCAAATTGAAATCCTAAACTTCATCCACACCACAAAACAAAATTATTTATATTCACTACTAAAATCCTATGGAGTCATTTAATGAATCAGTAGATTATAAGTTATCTTGTCCTAGATGCAATAATTTTTACATAAATCAAACTGATCGTTATATCGAAATTAGATTTGAAGAACATAAATCTTCTTCCATTAAAAATAAAATAAGATTCATCATTAGCTAATCTTCTTTTCAGCCTTCATTCATCCAATGTTGGATATAGGGCTCTTCTAATTGCTTCCATGCATTTCTGTCGCTAGCAGTTCTCATCCATTGCTTTCCTGCTATGACTCTCACATCGTCTAGCCACCTTTTTTGGGGTCTTCCTACACCTCTCTTCGTTGTTCTTGGTCTCCAGAATGTTGTTTTATTTGTCCATTTGTCTGCACCCTGTCTAGTCTAATCCAACACACTGCCACTTAAGGATCGCCACACGTTCTAAGATGTCTGTTATTTTGGTTCTGTTTCTTATGTCATCCTTTCGCACTCTATCCCGTAATGATATCCCTAGCATGGCTCTCTCCATAGCTCTCTGCGTGACTCTAAGTTGGTCCACCACTTTTCACGATATGGACATGGTTTCCAGTCTATACGTAGCCACAGGGATTATACAGCTATTATATACTCTTCTTTCGACAGAAATTGGTACATTTCGGTCCTTCAAAATGAAACTAAGGTTCTCAAAAGCGGCCCATGCTAGGTGATTCGGCGTTTTATTTCGGCAGTTTTATTTTTATTGTGTGGCCTAAATAGTTATAATGGTCCACTGTTTCCAAGATGACGTCGTCGATATCGATTCTGATGTTGCTATTACTCATAATTTTCGTTTTGTTCAAATTAATTTTGAGTCCTGTTTTTTTGGAATGATTGTTGAGCTCGGTCTGCATTGATTTCAATTATTCTTCGCTGGGGCTAATCAAAACAATGTCATCAGTGAAACCCAAGTGGCTCAGGTACACTCCGTCGATATTCAACCCCTTTTTCTCCCAATTCAGCTTTTTAAAGATATTTTCCAGTGCTAGTGTGAAGAGTTTCAGAGAAATGGTATCGCCCGTCCGAAGACCTTTTTCTAGAGATATTTTATCTATTCTTAAATCATCCTCTATCTTAACATAAAAACTGGCATTTCTATAGATGGTTTTGATCAGTGTAGAGTATCTCGAATCGATTCTTGCATCGTCTAAAGCACTGAGAAATGCCCATGTTTCAATACTATCAAATGCTTTGTGATAGTCGATGAACACTAGATTTATAGGGATATTAAACTCTGTAGTTCTTTCTATTACTGTTCTAGCAGTTTGAAGGTGATCTATGGTCCCGTAGCCCTTTCTGAACCTCGGCTGATCAACTAGTTGGTATGAGTCCATCTTCTTAGTTAATCTGTTAGTTACAATCTTCGTCAAGAGCTTATAAATATGGGAAAGCAGACCTATGGGTTGATAGTTTTCAATATTCGTGCTGTCGCCTTTTTTGTACATTATAATTACCTCAGCATTTTTTCATGATTCTGGTATTTTTCCCTCAACTAGGCATTTATTCGGAAGTAATTCTAAGACTGGTTCAAGGGTTTTTCCTCCTATTTGTATCATTTCAGATGTTATACGATCCTCCCCTTAAGACTTTCGTTGTTTCATCTGTTTGAGTGCATATCTGATCTCTGAAGAAGTTATTTCAGGCAAGTATTCAGATCCTACGTCCAAGATGTTCTTGTGTATGCTATCAGGACGTGGCATGGTCGAAGTATAAAGTTCTCTATAGAATTTGTGTATTTCTTTTGCTCTCTCTTCTTTATTTGATATAAAAATTCCATTCTGGTTCTTGATTTTTGAAATTTTTTGTTTGCTCTGGCTCAACCTGGATTTCAGTACTTTCATGTTTTTATTGTTTTCGATGGTTTCTAATATTTGTTTACCTTCAAACTGTCTCAGGTGTCACGTCTGCTCGTACGTCCTTCTTCACCATTCTGTTTATGTTGTTGTATTCTGCAGCTTTCTTGGTGTATTTCGTCTTTTCTTTATCAAATCGATTGTTTGCAGTTTAAATTTGGTTTCCTGGTGATTCTTCATTTTGCTACATATGTATTCTGTCACCGTTTGCATATCATCAGTAATCCTTTTCGCAAGATTATCAATAAATTTGTTTTCCATTTCCGTAAAGTGCGCTAATATAACTTCAAGTTTTCTCTGATATTCTTCCTTGTTCAAGAGCAATACATCTGCGGTTGGGTATTTGGAATGCGCTATTAGCTTTTTTCTTATATGTTTTGTGTTTATTGCTTTGTTCGCTCGAACCAATCTGTGATCACTCCCTGTGTTGAACTTATTTATCACTGATACATCCTTACATATCTTTCTGTCGCTGCACAATATGAAATTAATTTCATTTTTCGTTCGACCATCTGGACTGCACCAAGTCCACTTCTTCGAGGCTTTTTTTTGAAGGTGTTCATGCAGAAAAGCTTTTCCCTCTTGAGGTAATTTTCCAGCATATCTCCTCTATCATTTGTGACTTCTAGACCAAATTGGCCTATGTATTATGTGTCGTATGGCTGTCTTGCTCCTATTTTAGCGTTAAAGTCTCCTGTGACAATTGTGTAGCTGCACTTTTCAGAATTATAGACTTGAGTGATATCTTCTTGCAGTTGATCTATTTCCTCATTTTCTGAAGAGGCTGTTGGGGCATAACAATGTATTAATTGAATGATGTATCCCTTATTGAGTGTAATTACAACATATATCACTCTGTTCGACACTACGTGGTACTTGGTAACTCGGTGTTCTATGCGTTTGTGAAAGATGTAAGCAACACCACCGATTTTACCATTGTTTTCTGAATTATTCATATATAAGTCGTGTCCAGATTCAAAAATAGTCTTCTTTTCACCTTGAAGTCTTGTTTCAAATAATCCTATAATATCCCATTTTATATTATTGAGCTCTTGTTCTAATTCTTTCAAGTGGTCTGATGTGCTCATTGTGCGAATATTGTAAGTGGTGACTTTTAAACTATCGGTTTGTTTAGCTGATTTGGTCCATTTTCTGCCTCCCCCAGAATCCATGAGGCAGCCCGAGGTTATATCGGGGTGGGATTCCAAATTTGAGATTCTACCCACCTGGGGTACTTGTATTTAGAATTTCGACATTGACATGGGTGGTATCGGGGAAATGAAATAACCGAGGCGGACCAAAATTAGCAATGCAACGTCTTATCCAGAATGGGCGGTTACAAATAGCGTCTGGCTCAAAATGAGCGGCTGAAAAATAAACTCGCCAACCCGTTTGGCAGGCGTGGTGTTTTAAGTGCAAACAAATTTTCTTAAAATCCATGTCAATGTCGAAATTGGCTAATCGCTGCATCTAAAATCGCCAATATATTTCTATTGTTGATAATATTAAAATTCTATACATTGCTACAAAAAATAGGAAACTCCATTATCTAAAACTAGTTGAAACTTTTAAATCCGTTGAATGATAAATTAAATTTCTATACTGATATATGTACATCCGAAATTTTTGATGTTTTCAAATAATGACTCCCTTTCAATAGTTTGTGAACCTTCCTTCCAGTTTTTCCAAATTCAAATTCCTATTTGCACATTTCGCGACACTTTATACTTCAGTTCATACTGTTCGATGATGAACCAGAGCTCGAACTCACTGTGATTTATTAATTTTATTTATTTGTTGGTTGTAAGAACATAATGAAAATGTCGGCTAAATCTAGAGAGTGATTGAAACAGAGTTACGAAAAATTATCTTATACAAGAGCCCACAATGGTCAAACCCTCGTTATTTTATAAAGGCTGAAACTTTCTCTATGTATGTCCTCAATACAGGTAAGAACAATTCTTGGGTATAAAGTTTAGGTTGTGGTAGTTTTAACTGGTAACAGGTAATGAAGGAGTATAAAATTGTACCTCAAATTTATTATAGTATTAAGCTCAGTTTGTATATATTTTATTCGGAATTATATTAGCAATCACGTCGTTTACTGCCAGGCACTTGGTACAGTTGCAACACCCTGTCAGAAACTCCCAAACTATAATAAATTCTAATTATACTTACGTTAAAATTTTTTGATGATATCATGATTAATATGAAAACCATTCAATCTTATTTTAGTTATTATCCTATTTCGACCCCCTTAGGTCGATTGCGCCCAAGGGGGTAGAATCTAACCTAACCTATAGATTTCATTCAAAAATACACAAGTTTATATTATCAGTCGAAAACTATACATCGACGAAATTTTGCTCGAAAATCGAGGATGGACATGGTTCATCATTTTCTATTTGTAGTGTTCCACATAATTGCCGAACTAAAACAAAGAAAATAGGACAATCTGTACATGCAGTGGTTGATAATGTATTATATTACCAAATCGTTCATAAACAATTCAACTAATAACAGACTTAATGGAATACCCACGATCATACCGTCTTCGTCCGTAAAATACTTGTTAATAAAATTTTGATTTAGGCAGGGTTGTAGTGAGGTATGAACCAATAATAATTTTCGTTTTATTTTAAAATTAAGGAGTCTTGACATCTAGGTCTCTGACACTTCATAGTAACAATAATTGAATACTTCACAGGGGAAAAACCATTGAGATGAATGTAGAAATCTAATAACAATTCTGGTCCCTCGTGGTTCCTATAACGTTATTTAGTTGGTGCTCCTCTTCGAGTTCAGGACATTCAGTGGGGTATGTTTCACAGTGAGGTCCGTTGCATAAAATACCCCACATTATGAAGCCGGTTCAGATATCTATGAGCATGGTTTGAATGTCCAGTTCCTAATCGTCGCACGATTTGCCTTTTCTTTTTGATCATGCGTGGAATGGAAGATTCAGAAGCCTGAATTTCGTTTTCAATCTTAGCTGCATCCTGTACTCTTTGCCATAAGGTTTGATCCTCTTACTTGACTTCGTTTTGACTCCGCTAGGAGACTTCCTAGGGGCAATTGCATTGTCGAAGCAATCATGGTTGCTTTGTCGGAGGTTCTTTACCAGTTATTCATACGTAGGATAGTAACCAGATAAGAATTATACTGCCTTGACAAGGAGAAGGTAATTTTTATGAGTAATACTTTCGAGATAGGTGTTTCAGCAAAATGTAGTAATAGTTGAGGTAATGGTTCCAGTTTTCTTGAGGGGGAGCAATAATAATCGTAAACAATGAAACTAGGTCCGTCAAAAATAAAGAATCAGTTTTCATGTTGAACTACAGTGACTGCCATAAATTTCTCTTTGATAAGATCCACATAAACATAAACTTTTTTCAAGTTAAAAATCAGATTCAAGTTAGAATACATCCAGTTTACTCTTTGGACACAAATTCTGAAGAACAAGTATCAGTATCTCAATATTTTTAAAAGATTTTCGGCAGATATATATATATATATATATATATATATATATATATATATATATATATATATATATATATATATATATATATATATATATATATATATATATATATATATATATATATATATATATATATATATATATATATATATATATATATATATATATATATATATATATATATATATATATATATATATATATATATATATATATATATATATATATATATATATATATATATATATATATATATATATATATATATACAGGGATATCCACCAGACCGTCCGTTATAAACTTTTAAGTTCAAATTAATATGTCAACCTGAAATTTTATACGCTGCCATAACTAGCGATTTCCAATTGAAATGAAATATTTTCGAAGTGATATCATTTCCGTTTATACCGGAAGTGGGTAATCACTTTGTTATTTCAAATGGCAATCTACCTTTTTTATTATACATCTAAAACCGACATTTGAGCAAGGCATAAAACACCCAAGTTGTTGGCACTTATCTATCAAAACTTTTAACAGATTTAATTATTTTTGTTATAAACTCGATTTTTGAGGAACATTTGAAAAAATTGTAGCTCATAGATTTTTTGCACTACAGATACAATTTTTGCTTGGATGGATAGAAGAAGGATCAAGGAATTTTTCAAGCAATCTACACATGTCAAACTTTTATTGCGTTGTTTTGTATGATTTTTTCAATTTGGCCTTTTTCAAACAGCAATAACTCAATTTTTTCAAATTGCACGTGCCAATTTTTATATCGTCATCAGATGAATATTTGAATTTTGATGATTTTGCAAGAACTAACAGAGAATGCTTTTAAATATTTGAATCAAGTAGCTGAGCTGGCTACGCTCACCTGACAGGTGCCTAAAATTAATGAACTTGTCACTTCGTTCATTCAAATTTGATATTTCAACAAGAATTGTCGTTATTTCAGATTCAAACTATCCAACAAATACAACACATTTGGAATAAAACCACTGGTTATTCAAACGAAAATATATTTAATCTTTTTAATTCATTTTAGAATGTCAGAAAATAGTTCGTAGAAATTCAGGCAATTCAATAACCAATTTCCAAATTTACCGTCTATGAGTAAAATAAAATTTTGAAGCATTAGAAGCAATTTTCTACAATTCAGATGAATATTTTTAGGAACTAAGCGAAAACCAATCATCGAAGATAATTACATTAATACGAATAAATGATAGCAAACATCATAGGGGAAAACTAATTTACGATCTGAATAAATGTTCAATATGGGCCCCATTTTGCTCGATACTGTTGACAGCTCGTATACGAACATGATGAGTTGCCCTCCTAGTTTCCTCAGGGTCAATATTATGAAAATTATGACTGCGCTCTAGTAACTCTTATTTACTTCTTCCAGGAACTCTAGATTTTGCCACATAAATAAGAATCAAGGGGCGTCAGGTCCGGAGAACGCGGAGGCCATAAATTTGTTCCTTGATTACCCCACCATCTATCCTTGAACATTTCTGAAAGCTCCCGATCTACAGCTCGTGTTTTATGTGCTGGTGCACCATCCATTTGGGTAAAAGCAATCCTCAGAATGTTAAGGGGTAATCCATCTAAAAAATTTCCTAATGTTCCTCTCAAAATTTCCAGGTATCTTTGTCCATTAAGATTTTCCTCATAAATGTGATAAGCCAACAAATCATTCATTAAAATTGCAGAAACGTTCACGCTGAATTTATTTTAGAGAGCAATAACCGCAATGAAATGTAGATTTTCTGTGGCCCAATCATGTCGATTTCTCCTGTTGGTTATTTCACTTTCATTGAACTGGGCTTCATCAGACCATATAATTTTTTGCAGAATTGACTCATCTTCTTGAAGCCGAATTAATAAATTTTCACAGAAATTTAGCCGCTTGGGAAGGTCAGTTGGTTTCAATTTTTGTAGTCTGATGAAAGCATACGGGTGCATGTTATGTTTCTTAAGGATCCTTTGAATGGAAGTATAACTCAATCCAATATCCACTGATGCTGACTTAATGGACGCATGTGGATTAGCACGAAAATACGCTAGCATATTAATTTGATTGTCGTTGTCCTCGAGAATTGGTTTTCTTCTAGTTTCTATGTATTTTGTTCCTCCAAATTGCAGAAAATTGCTTGTAATCCTTCGAAATTTTGTTTTACTCATAGGCTCCAAATTTGGAAATTGTTTATTGAATTGCCTGCAAGTTCTATCCACCACTTTTTGACATTCGCCATGAATTAAAAAGGGATTGAACATATCCTCGTTTGAATAATCAGCCATTTTATTATCAATCTGGTGTTTTTCAAAAGTTTTCACTTCAAATTACCAACAATTCTTGTTGAAATATCAAATTGGAATGAATGAACTGACAGGTACATTAATTTTAGGCACCAGTCAGTTGAGCGTAGCCAGTTCAGCTACTTGATTCAAATATTTCAAAGCATTCTCTGTTAGTTCTTGCAAAATCATCAAAATTCAATATATTCCCAAATTATTTCGGAAATATAAGAGATGGGTATGGTACATGCTTATACAATTCCACCTGAAATTTTACGCTTCATCTGATGGCGATATAAAAATTGGCACGTGCAATTTGAAAAAATTGAGTTATTGCTGTTTGAAAAAGGCCAAATTGAAAAAATCATACAAAACAACGCAATAAATATTTGACACGTGTAGACAGCTTAAAAAATTCCTTGATCCTTCTTCTATCCACCCAAGCAAAAATTGTGTCTGTAGTGCAAAAGATCTACGAGCTACAATTCTTTTAAATGTTCCTCAAAAATCGAGTTTATAACAAAAATAATAAAATCTGTCAAAATATTTGACAGATAGGTGCCAACAACTTGGGTATATTATGCCTTGCTCAAATGTCGGTTCTAGCCATTTGAAATAACAAAGTGATAACCCACTTCCGGTAGCAAAAATTGTGTCTGTAGATCTACGAGCTACAATTTTTTAAATGTTCCTCAAAATTCGAGTTTATAACAATCACTTCCAGAATATTTCACTAATATATATATATATATATATATATATATATATATATATATATATATATATATATATATATATATATATATATATATATATATATATATATATATATATATATATATATATATATATATATATATATATATATATATATATATATATATATATATATATATATATATATATATATTACAGAGCCGTCCCTGCTCCTCAGACCGATTCTAACTTATGTCTTCCAAACTTCCTTTTGTGTTCCCTCCAGTAATCTGGAATAGTTCCTACTCCAGTAGTTCAAGCGATCTTCCTGAGATCCTTAGTTACACTCGGATGGGGACATTTTACGTAACTTTGTCTTTTTAGTTCTGAGCCTGGCACTCGAACTTCGGTGATTTGTCAGTCGGATTTGTTGTCACATTCTGATTCATAATTCTGAACCAGCGAAAATGCGCTTGTTTACTCGAATACTCTTATTTTTTTCTTTGAAGGAAAGTATTTCCTCTCTAAGAAAATATTGTTCTTTGAGTTTTACAGCTTGGGTGGCTTTGTTGATAAAACGACGGTGCGGAACAGTAAACTGGTGACTCAAAATATACTCGTAAATAATGAAATTACTGCCAGAGTGCTTCTTCGGTATTTTTAATGGTAATTGCGGAAAATAAGATTGAAAGTGGCGTAAGATGACGTTTAAATAAAGCTATGGATTTCCAATTCAGAGATAAGAATAACTAAACAGAAACCTCATAATTTTCAATGAGTTACGGCAAATCATCCTGGAAAATGAACATTCTGGAAGGGTACGTACACCTCACGAAATGAAATCAGAAATTTTTCCTATATACGCGTATGTTTTCCTTGATCTTTTAGTCCAAGCAGTGGGTAAATACTCAATGTATAATTTCCCAAAAATCTTGACAGTTAACAAAAATATGATAGTATAGAACAAAAACGTATATCGAAGATTTCTTTTCAATAGATCTCTTTTGTTTTCCCTAACCTAAGAAATTCGTTGGATTGAGAAATTGCAAGTAAAAGGGAAACTGAAAATAATACCTGTAAGTTGTTGGCGTTAAAAGGATCTATCGGTTCATTTCTTATTTCATATAGATCCTTGCATTACCTTTTGAGCTACGGCATGTTCATTTAGTGAGTTATCGGTCGATAACTTTCTTCCAGTTGAATATATTGAAGATATTTTTAAATATATAGAGTTTTTCTTTACAGACATTTATTCAAAAGCTCATTTTGAATTGGGATACCCTCATTTCTCATTATTTTTGAACTCGTTAATCAGAAAGAAGATGTGCTTTTCAGAACAGTATAATCTTATGAGCATAAATATTCATGAACAGTAAGTAATTGTTGAAGCAGCTATACATGGTATTCCGTGATAGATGTCCAATTTTTTAGGTTCAAACCTCATTATTTTACTTATTTCAAATGTAACACCCAGTATTTAGTTACTGCAAATGATGGACAATTCGAATATCTATTGAAATTTGTTAGGTATTCCTGTTCTTATATTCAATAGATTCTGAGTTTAAAGTGGTTTTTATTTCATACTAGAATTTTCACATAATATCATCGAATTTTGAACTGAAATAATCAAGCAATGTTTACCTAGGAACAATATTTTTGAGAAGAAAAACTTACACATGCTATGAAAAATTGCTCCATAATGCTAATTTTGAAAGAATTTTACTTTTGCTATTTACTATGTTGTTGTTCCCCTTTTTTTTTGTTGGTATATATTCCTAATTATTTTTCTCACTTGTGCTTTCAATGTTTTCTATAATTTTCTCCATAGAACCATATCGAATGCTCTTCTAATGTCTATAAATTCCCGCCACATTCATTTGTTTTGCGAATAGGCATTTCTATTTGTTGTGCAATCGTAAATACTTGGTATTCCCTTTCTGAACTCACCTTTTTCTTGGGTTGTTGTTTTTCTGATTTTTTTTGGATATTTGTACTCTTTATTTGTTCCTGAAACTCTATTACATCATTCATTAGACTGATTCCTCTGTAAGTATCATATTCTTTTAGTTCTCCATTTTTATACATTGGTAATATCTATACTGTCTTCTTATATTTTTGGAAATTTTTTCACGGTGCTCGATTTCGTCCGTTTTCACAAGTGAATTTTTCGATTTTTATGACATTTAAAATTTCGAACGAAGAATTTGTCTCAAATCAATCAACATCTTCAACTGAAGTTAACAACGATAAAGTCGATCAAAAATCAAGGTAATGTTGAAGATTTTCTTCGATTATCGCGGTGTTGTGCACTCGGTATTCTTGCCAGAAGGTTAGACAATAAATGAAGAGTACCATTAGCGTTCTGCAGCGTTTGAGAAAGCAAATTCGTTAAAAAATGCTAGATTCGTGGAAAGAAAACTTATTGGTTTCGCACATCGATAATGCACTATCATACAGGGTTAGGTTAGGTTAGATGAATTTTTGACCGATAGCAGAACAAATACCATCGAACGTCCACCGTATCCACCTTATATGGCAAAGGAGGCTTAGATTTGTGCACGTGCATAGACATATCCCAGAGCATAGACAGGCTCCTGAGCATAGATAACAAAGGATTATTGTTTTAACTGTCAGTCGGATTAATTCGAACAGAATGGCTACAAAATTCAAGAGATATATGCCGAAATTGCCGTTCTAGCTTATTTTGATGTTAATACACGTGCATCATTGGCAGGGCATGAAGTGAATTTACCTCATAGTAGTATTCACAGAATTCTAAAATAACACAAACTGCACCCTTATCATTGTTCTAAACTCTACAAGCTGGCGATCCACAGCTTCGAATAGAACTGTGTGAGATCCTTCTTCTCAGAACTCAAGAAGATTCCGATTTTCTCAAAAGGATTATCGGGATGGATTTGGCCAAATTTTCTAAAGAGGGAGTTTTTAACCTGTTCAACCCACACTTTTGGGCCAACCAAATTCCTCATAATAAAAGTTAAAGAAATCCTCAAAGTAGATTTAGTTTCAATGTGTTTGTACTTTTGAAGGACAACAGATTTCCGTATTTTGCGTTTGATAAAAACATGAAAGGTGAACTTTATATGGAGCTTTTGAGGAAATGGAGTTTAATTCGTTTTGATATTTTTCATTATAACATTGGAAAGTCGACAACTACTGCAGTTTCGCATTTTTTTTCTCTTAATTTATGAATTATCCAATGACAAAAGGACAGTTATTCGTTAAAGCTCTGGGAACTGTCTATGCACGTGCAGGAATCTAAGCTGCCTTTGGAAGATAGGTACGTGAAATTCGTTTCCTTAGGTAGAGGGAATGCATAGAAAACTTCATTTAGTTTTTTACTGTGAATTTAATGAATTGAAACCAAATATGGATTATATTTTGAAGAAATATAGTATTCGATATTTCTTCGTTTCGAAATGTGAGGCGGAAAAGAGCACTCTGTATACTGAGTGAGATTCAGTCGAATATGAAATATGTCCAGCATTGGTTTTTCTTTGCAAAACACCTTTCATTATTTTGGTAGCTTACGCAGTTCTCGAGATATATCAATTTAAATTATTTTATTTATATTTATAATTTTAAAAAGCAAATAATCGATAATTTTCGAGGATATTTCATGAACGAAGCAAGCTACACTAATATGTAAGGTGTTTTTATAATTGAAATAACAAGTGTTATCGGACCAGTCATCAATAAATATACAGTATGTTCTATATTAAATAACAAAGTTGGTGTACAATTCCGGTATAACCGAAAGTATCATTGGGGCGAAAATAATTTACTTATATTATATATATATATATATATATATATATATATATATATATATATATATATATATATATATATATATATATATACGAGGTGCGTCCTTTCTGGAATTGATAGGGTACCCCGATGTAGCTTGGTAGGATGCTGAGAAGCGATATGCGACACTGATGAGCTCCTAATAAGGGCGAAACTGCAGTCTGCCGCTTCGTTTCTCGGCATCCTGCTTGGTTGCACTATTGTGGCGCTTGGGGGCTGCGTGCTTGGCGGGCATATTTGAAAACTAGCTCTTGTCAGGAGGATTATTCATTGATCTACGGATTTTTGAATAATTCGTCTTGTCTCAAATTTACATATATATTTATATATATATATATATATATATATATATATATATATATATATATATATATATATATATATATATATATATATATATATATATATATATATATATATATATATATATATATATATATATATATATATAGTATATAGCAAAGTATCAGGATTTGGCATTCGAACTGAAGGAAATTTATAAGTCCAAAAGAGTGACGATATTGCCACTGATCATATCGGTAAATACGCTTGTTGAGGCGCACTTGAAGGACAACACCGTGAAACAACTACAACTGAAGGCAGATATTGTATCCAGTGCACTGAAGGAGGCGATACGGGGAACGACGCGTATCGTCAGAAAGTTTTTGCAGGGCTCATAGTTGTACCGTCTGTTCCTTGACGAGACCTCGCCCGGCACACATGATAGGATCTTCAAAATGAGGTGTCGCAACGCCCCTCATCCCTATTCAAAGTCAGGGTGTTGTGCTTACCCCCGGTAGGGGATGAAAAAAATCGGAAAAATTGTTCCCCCTCGAATCAGAAATCGACGGGTCCAAGCGATTCTCCATATTTTTATTTCGAAATTATGCTTTAAGAGATTAGTCGCTTGTGCGACTGTGAACAAAAAGTCATAATTATTTTGTTCAACTTTGATTTTCCATTTCAAACAGATCTTTGATTGCATGGGGGGTGAAACCCCTGACTTAATGTCAAAAATAATGAAAAAAACAGCAGAAAAACAAGATACTAGTTGCACTAATCGGATTTCCAAGTGTCCATTAGAAAATAATGATATTATCCCTGTCCTATTTCCAAATGATTTAAGATGCAAAAAATCTTTATACTGAAATCAAAACCAGGAGCCTTATGAGTAGGACCTTGTACGAACATCTAATTGATAACAACAACTTCATTCCATTCGCTTTTTCAAAGAGCTTACGCATAGAAAGGAAAGCACACCAAGCGGCCGAATCGTGTTCGGAAATGTAAAATGATTATTGAAAGTAAAGTTTTCATCCACTCAATGATTTGCATGATGAGAATCTCATTTTTCATTTATTTTAATATATTATGTTCATTATGTAAAATGATTATTGAAAGTATAGTTTTCATCCATTCACTGATTTGCATGATGAGAATATCATTTTCGTTTGTCAGAATTTCTTGTTCTGATGACTTAATATTAAAGTTTCAAAAAGTTTTTCCCATATCAATTTTATTGCAACTTCACAAGAGAGCTTATAAAACCTTATCTGTTTCTTTCATGAATTTTGGATTCACTGTCTAGAGAGTTATCTGTTCCTAAAGCTTTATTTCAAATAATGCGATGGTAGGAAAGAAAGTAGAGGATTATTTCTACTAAAATATATTATATTGAATGCCCGACGCATTTTGATACACCGTATCTTTGTCAAGAGCGAATGAATACTACAAATAGATCTTACTATATATATATATATATATATATATATATATATATATATATATATATATATATATATATATATATATATATATATATATATATATATATATATATATATATATATATATATATAGAGCAATTCACCAACGAATGGTCAATACCAGGATCAACGGACCAGAAACCAGAAGAATTTATCAACATATATATATATATCTGTATTTGAACTATGTTTAGGAAATAAGTTTATATATATATATATATATATATATATATATATATATATATATATATATATATATATATATTATTAAACTTATTTCCTAAACAGTAGTTCAAATACAGATACCTCTGAGTGGATTGCATCTTTGGTATATATAAGTATATGTAAGTAAGATATTTGTAGTATTCATTAGCTCTTGACAAAGATACTGTGTATCGAAACGCGTCGAGCATTTAATAATATATTTTAGTAAAATCATCCTTTAGTTGTATTTGTGAAAATGGATTTCTATTACGTAAAAGCCTCGTCAATTGAATTTTTGAAGAAAGCTGACTATAGCTTTTTGGCTTTATGGTACTATAAATTACTTTTCCTTGAATCAGTACATTCGCAAAACATTTGGTTTATAACTATGTGTTTGAAAATCGAAGTTATCCCTAAATACATCAACCTGAAGACAAAGAACACCAGTGCAGCAGCCATCAAAGGAGCATTGAAAGGAAAGCTGTCGTGGATGAAAGAAGACAGAAGAATCCAATATAACAAAAGGGATATTTGTTATACTTATGTTAAGTTAATTCATTCAGAACTTCATCTTAGATTACATAAAATTGCTTTCGATATTTCAGACCAGGAAATCAGAGAAAAAGTCAATAAAATTATCCAGAGTAAATATGAAACTCAATTGATGAAACTCAATAACTTCAATACTTATTAAATTTATTTAATACGTATAATTAAAACTGTAGATCCAAAATTCATAGAGAACACAAATCAGCTGTGAGTAAGCTGTCTTGTAGAATGAATAGTGAATCAAATTTATATCGGTAGAACTTTTAGAAATTTCAATATTAGGTTATTTCATTTTACATAATGAAAATCAAAGATTAAGACTGAAGCTATGGGAAAGCATTGGGAATAAATTCCGGAAATTCACTTAGTAGTCAATTAGACCTAATTTCGTTACCATTACTAAATCATTTCAGTTCTCAAATCAATCCTGTTTGGATTTTCTTCCTATTGAGCTTTTACCAATGTAATATATGTTATAAAGTCACAGTGTAGTGAAACATGTCACAAGTTTACAAGTATAGTGAAAGTTTGAAGATTATTGTTTTATTCGATCAAAAAATATTATACTATACTGTGCAAACTGCATCTGCATACACATTTTCCGATATACCTGATGACAAATGATCATAGTACACCCCTCTTATTTCTATATTTCTGCAGTAATTTATTGAAATTTTGTGATTCGATCAAACTTATCACAGGCCACCTTTTGACATTTGAAACAATTTTTTTCCACTTTCGGTGTTGCTGGAAATGACCTTTAATGAAGATTTTGAATGGAATACCCTGTATATTTTTGCATAGATGGCTTGCAAATAACTTTCCAAATTCAACCATACCTCACAATTGATATTTTGGGCGTCAAAATTATTTTTTGCTTGGTTTTTATTTGTCAATATAGGGTGCCATGAATATTGCCAATAGATCTAGATGATAGAGTCAGACGAGCCATCGACAGTATAACACCTGAACAATTGACCAGTGTAACTAGCAATTTCTAAGAGCGGATTTGAATGTGCGTAGACAATAATGGTCAACATTTCGAACAATTCTTGTGATTTTTTTATGTTTCTGAATTTGTTTTTTCGTCTGCTCATGATTTATTCTTATTGATCAGATTATATATCTTGTTTTTGGATTCATTATTGTTGTTTTGGATTCTATGAGAAAGAAATTGCGTTTTCTTATGATATGAACCTAAGTTTTGACTTAATACGAGTAAATGAGTTTATTTCCAATGATCTTTCGAATGTCACATTATGAAGTTTTAATCGAAAAATTATTTTGGAGAATATTAATCTGGCCTGGGCAGAGCAAGTCTGAAATTTTAATGTCAGTTGCCTTTTTTAAGTGTTGCTTTGATCAATTTTGGTAAATTGGCAATATTCATGGCACCCTAGATTGAAAAATGAAAACCGACCCAAAAATAATTTTGAAGCTCAAAATATCAATTGTGAGGTATGGTTGAATTTGGAAAATTATTTGAAAACCAAATATGCAAAAATATACAGTGTGTTCTATTTAAAAATCTTCATTAAAGGTGATTTCTGGCGACACCGGAAGTGGAAAAAATGGTTTCAAATGTCAAAAGGTGGCCTGTCGTAAGCTTCATCGAGTCACAAAATTTCAATGAATTACCTGCAGAAATATAGAAATGAGAGGGGTGTACCATGATCCTGTGTCATCCGGTATATAAAACTCCAATCATTATGTATGGAAGGCATTTCAAAGGTAGGGAGTAAACATTTTTGATTGACTGCAAGTCCTGAGGTCTTTGAACTCGTTCAATTTAAACAATATCGATTATGTGTTTGTGTTCCCGTCTTGTTTTATTAAATCTAGATCCGATAATTCCGTGAATTGTGAAAAAAATAAATGCTGACAGGAATGAATGTCTGCAATTCAATACTGCTTCGAATCATTTTAATTGGATTCAGTTTCCATTTTGATCTCAAAATCAGCCCCCATATGTTCAATTCTAAATCTTCCCGAATAATAGACCCTGAACATACTTGCACGAGAAGGTGTCAAGTAGTTTCATTCGCCTCAAGTTACTAACGATATTATCAATTAGTGTAGTCAGAGACTATGGATTCGGGTGCTTTCCTACAACATCCAATCAAACGTGATGCAACGTAACTGAATTAAATCATTTCGTTTGCGTGCATAGGCGAAACAACCCACGTAATTGCCGTCGTATTCATAGTGCAATTCAAGAAAATCGGATTCGAAGTTAAATTGGCATGCCGAGAAAACCAAAATATCTTACAGGTTCAGACAAAGATAACACAAACATTTGGATCTTCAGGGACGTATTCAAGATAATCACTCCTCGAGGTCTTAGTCTGACTTGAAACAAAAACAGATAACCAAACAATAATTAGTCTTTGACGATATAGCTAAAAACTCGATGCCAGAATAGTGTAAATAAAAGTAAGGATAGCAGTAAACCGAGTTATGAGTATTTGACGCTCTCTCGTCAGAGTCCCAGGTATAAGAACTGCACAAGAGAACAGATGAAGAATTTTTGTATTCATAAAATCTTGTATTTGCTCATTTTTTCTGATTTTACTCGAACGAAAACACAGAAGCTCTATAGGATCACCTCGTTGTCTATCTGTCCATTTGTCAGAACGTCTATCCGTCTGTCGATCTATCTGTCTACCAAGACTATTTTCCGAAAAACAGGTATAGATATAGAGTTGGAATTAATAATCACTATTCAAGTGGGTAACCTCTTGGAGTTAGGAAAAACGTCAATAAAATCGAAAGATATTGCTAAGCTAGGTTATATAGCACTTATACGGGAAAATCCAAAAGCTGTAAAGAACACCTCCAAAAATGTACTGAAAATTACTCCAGGTTAATTTTACCACTTTCTATAACCAGTTTTCTAGTTACAAACCTTCACGTTTGAAACTTCTCCCTTAATTAAACATCTCCAATTCGGTTCGATCTCGTTCGAACTCAATGAAATTGTAATATGGTGTAGTTTAAAATCTCAAAAACAATTGTATTTAACCTCGCGATTACCTACCACGAGAGTGCTAGGAGGTGCACCCCTCTAAATTTGACGAAAATTACCTCTATTGCCACATTCAATCCATTTCAATTTTTATAGCTGAGGATGGTCTTATGATGCTTGATCACATTGTATCTGTTTCATGATTATATCAAGTATTTAGTATCATTCTTTGTGTTATTCAGAGTTGACAATCACCGTTAGTCTGATATTTACATGTTGTTGATGCATTTCATAGTTAGAGAAACTGAAAAATTTGTAACTATGATGCATTTTTCTGTGTTTATTCCTTGACTGAAAAGGCAGAACACAATAATTTTTTTTGATAATCGTTCGATTTTGTCATTTGTTTTCTTCTCCTAGTATGTCCATTTATTTCGTAGGAAAATGTATTGTTTTGTTTGCGATCCTACTTCAAATTCATAAAAGAGAAAAGTGCGAAATTGCAGTTTAGAGTGAAGCTAATCGCAATGGGTTCGGTCACAACAAGAATGGTGCTTGTCTTAACTTTGGACTATTTATGAGGGTTTGTCAAATGAATCATGCGTATTATTAGATTCAGGACTTCTAGACGAAGAACGAATAATAATTGACAATTGACAAAGCTTTAAAGAATCTGGCTCTATATGAATAAAACTAAACTCCTGATTTTGAAGAGCCCGTACAGAAATAACTATGGTGACGAATGTTGAAAATGAACAAGAACTCATAGAAGCTAATACTTTACATGCCTTCCAAGATCATTGAAAAAAAGGAAACGAATCGATTTTTGTTTTAAAAATTAATCTTTCGAGAGTAGTTAGCACATGCGTACTAACCTAATCAGTAAATTCACCTACCTTGAGGTTTTGGACGGAAATTAGGTTTTAATGTAACGCCTTTTGAAAGCCCAATTCTCAAACTACAACATTCTCAAAAAAATTTATTGTTTTGTTTGAACTGAAATGTTTCCACAAGAAAAATTCTCCCACACTATGTATGAAAAAACAAAACATATAAAAACTTTCCTTTTGTCTATATTTTGATCATTTGATGTATTGTGAATAATTCATTGAGTAATTGCTTTGCTGATGGGGTTGAAATTCTAAAACTAATTATGGTGTACACATTGCAAAAACGATTATGCCTTCATTACTAAAATCAGAATTGTGCTCGAGTATTTGCAAATCTGTACGACCACGGTTCCCGTTTTCAGCCAATCTAATTTTTCCAGAGCTTTAAATAAATACGGGTTCCATCCGTGAAAAATCAAATTATTTCATAAATTAAATGATGATGTTGATAGTCGAGCATATCAGCAATAACTATCATTTCTTGTCTTTCTGACGAATGCTCTTTTTGACTTCATGGAAAGGTAAATAGGTATAACTATTTTTTTTTGGATCAATACAAATCCGCATGTATTTCGAGATATCAATTCTCAATATCCAAAAAACCTAAATGTTTGGGAGATCATTCCATTAGACCTTTATTTATTCCTTGCTATTTGAACTGAGAAATCTATTATCCATTAATAATAGAAGAACAAGAAAATGTTCCCCTTACTAATTGAACATCAATTGCAGTTCAACAAGCTGGAGCTTCCCCTCACTCCGCCACACCAGTTTACCAATGCCGAAATTCGCATCATTTTGTTCGTTAAACTGGAAGAAAATATCTTATGGAGTGGCTTGCCCGTTCTCCTGACCTCAACCTCCTTGAATGTTTTTGGTGGGAATATATTCATTTTAAACATGATAACATAAAATCATTTTGAGATTATTGAAGTTTGTAAAAGTGTCTTTCGAAAAACATTACTACAAAACCTACTTATTTATCGTCTACGTACCTTATCATCTAAAACTTCAAAGTAAGTGAATTTACTGGTTAATGCAAGCAGGGGCTAACAATTTTCCAAAGGTTTCCTTTCAAAACAAGAATCGATTTGTTTCTCATTTTTTCAGTAATCTTGAAAACAGAACTCAAACATACGTCACAAAATTTCCCCTAAACTAAATCATTAAACCAGTTTCGGCAAATTTTTTCAATCTCTACGAGTTAAGAAATATCTTTTGAGATGGAACACCCAGTATAATCCTTGAAAAAAGACCTTTTGATCATGCTAGATTTTCTGATATACATCTTATTGAGAATGCTTATTCAAAACCTCATTTCATCAAAAAAGATTGGTTGTTTAGTACTTAACAATTCTCAACTGTCGAGTCATTGTTCCACACAGATGCTTACAGAAACCACACAATATTTAAAATAATTTTTCTGTAAGTATTCGCACATTTCGATGTTCTAGGCATAACTTTTTGTATGACAATTATGATTAGAAATTTGTTCGATTTTCGTTCGTCCAGAAAAAACTGTTATTTCGTAGCTACGCTCAATAAACACGATAACGCATAATGAACGGCAAAATATTCAGCTCTCTCGATTAGAAGGCATATGCAGCTATCGTACTGCGAAAATTCATGTCATAGTAACCTTTCGCAGTAACAATAAAACGGATGCTTTACTGGTTATACAAAGTGTGAAATAAAAAAATGTAACTTCTGATTGTACCAGAAGTTGAGATAAGAAGTTTTTATCTTTTGCACAAGAGAAATCTTGAATTGAATAACTTCGGAGATTTTCATTCAATTCGCTTCCAAAACGAAAAAGTTTTATGCTGTTTCCTATCGGTTTTATCTCCCAGTAAAGTATTATTCAAAATGTTCAAAAATTTTCCATTTTGATTTCCTAAAATAATTTTTAATTCCAGGAATCCTAATGAGTCCCCAGACAGTGATGCTTCCCATTCTTCAAGGCAAGAAAGAACAAGATTCAAGAATATTGAATGGACTGCGTACGAAGCTGTTCACAAGAAATACCTCAATTTAGGTAAGCGTAGATGTCTAATTTATCCACTTATCTCGAGTGTTCATAAGCAATGAAATTCTTGAATATGATTTCTATTGGAATATATACCGAAGCAGTTTAAAATAATTTCAGTATTATACTCATTATTATTATGTCGTTTTGTGTTCAATTTCAAATTAACGGTGCTGAGATATACTTCCAAGAAACGATTGCTCCTACCTAATGCGCTATAGTTCATTCTCGAAAGGTGTAGATTAATGAAGCCTTTGGTGACAAGGTGGCCATGGGTACGCACTCACAGCTAGGGTTTTAGTTTATAATAGAATTTGGCGTTATGTGAAATGCACAGGCATCCGTATAACCATATTATACTAAGTAATATACTGTACCCACTCCAGGAAAAGTTCCAAATTATTCGACTATGTACTTTTATGTACATGTTCATGTACAGGGTGGGCGAATTTCGATGTATTTGTACAGCAGCTATGTGAAATATTGCAGATAGAGAAAAATGAACCCCCTCTCTCGCTCTTATTTTCAAGGACTAGTTTAGTGGTGCCAAAACTTGGCTGATATCTCTTTCCGTTCTGGACTTATTCAAAATTTGTTGAATTTCAGGAGAATCCTCCTTCGCGGCTATCTCGATCATCATTAAAGTTACCTAAAAATAAGTTTGACATTCTACTGGCACTTTTTTGAATAAAATATAGTGCTGTGTGAAAATTTTTTAGCGGTTTTTGAGTTATAATGCAAATATGCTTTTTTTTAAATTCGAACCAAAGAAAATTTTACCCCTGTTGGATGCAGTAATTTTTTTCTTTCTCAAAATTGTATAACGTTTGTAGCTAATTATTGCATTCAATACCTTTCTTCAGAGAAAAACCTGAAATTGCCACAACTCCATTCATAAGGTGCATGCCCATCAACGATTTATATTGTTCTACTACTGAAAATCACAGATATTAAAGATCATATCTGAGACCATGGTTATTTCTATGGTTTGATCCGATTTAGACCATAGTAATTAACTGTGTTCTTAGAGTTTGACACTTACGATTCCTGTTTCAGTATAGGTATTAATGTTTATTGAATATCGAAATAGCTGCTTGTTAGTTGTATGATTCAACTATTGCATTTAAAAATTTGTTCACCTGAGACTTTTGTTGTTTCAAGATGCAGAATAGAAATCATATCTATGAAAATATATGTATATATATTTATACATATATATAGTATATGTGTTCGTAGCGGGTATGATTCAGCAGCAACGGCCGAAACATATTTCAAATCGGTATCCTGAAAGGCACCAGCCAACTAAAACTATTTTTTGAAGAATGAAAGAAAATCTTATCAATAGGGACTCATTCAGAAAATGAAGAAATAAAAAATATCATGTAAGTGATAGAGAAGAAGCAACGGTCGAAGTTAGAGGTGCTGTAACTGCCAAACCCTGAATTTCGAGTAGATAAATCGAAGCAAAAACTGGAATTTCGAGACGTCAGGCGCTCGACATTCTGTGTGGTGTGCACTGATAGATAGTTTGAAATTTTTGTTGAAAATTTGAATAGATCACGTTATGAAGAAATCATCAAAAATAATATTATTGAAGGATTTCTCGATCAATCTCCGTTAGCACAAAGATCAAATATTAATGATAAAATATAACACGATGGTGCTCTCTTCCACCATACAAGGTCCATCACTGATCTGTTGAATTTGAATTTTCAACATAATTGGATAGGGCCTAAGATCCTGTGAGATGACAACCTCGTTCCCCTGACTTGACGCCACTAGATTTTTTTCTTAGAGGTCATGTTGAGGATTCACTCTACAAGAAGAACAGTAGATAGATAGATAGATATTATCTTTGAGGAAGGCTGCCTAGCAGCCTAGCCACTGCAACCCAGTAGTCTATTGTGGCACACTCTGTCCTAAATTTCATCCACCAGCTTCATCCTTCTCGTAAAGGATACGAGTTTCGTGGGTGAGAGCTTAAAAAGCTCAGTCAGCTTCAGTTTGCAATATCCAAGTTCTTCCATCCTGACCCTGCCCCTGCTGGGCACTCGCACCTAGCATGTTCCATTGATTGCATATCTTCATCACATAGCCTACATGAAGGATCCTCAACCAATCCTAATTTATTTAGGTGTTTCCTGAGGCGACAGTGCCCCGTTAATATGGCAGTTAAAACTCTCAGTTCCAACCTCGAGAGTTTGAGCCAGGCCTTGGCTTTTGTAGTGAAAGGTCTACTGATGGCACGTCGAGCGTGTCTGAGTCCTGGGAGGCTCATCCAATGCGCACGTACCCTCAAGTCCAGCCACCGGTTGTTTTCCATCCTTGCAGTTTCCAGGGGAATTCCGAGCTTAGACTCCGGTCCTATGAACTCCAGGTTAGTTCCTCGAGCGGCCAATGAGTCCGCCTTCTCATTTCCCTCAATGCCCGAGTGGCCAGGAACCCATATTAGACGGAGCCTGCTCCGCTCGCACCATAAGTGAAGTACAGTTATCGAATGCCAATGCTTTCAGTGCAGCTTGGTTATCGGTGAGGCTTTTGATTGACCTATTTGTTAATCCCCCCGCAAGCAGAGGTTAGCACAGTGGTTAATGCCGAATATTTCTGCTTGAAAGACAGTCGCATGCCTACCAAAACTGATCGACAGACACCAGCTCCAACACCTTCCGCAGTTTTTGAGCCATCCGTGTACCAACAGGGACCCTCAAGTAGTCGGTCTTTGGAGATGGTCTTTTCCTGTCAATCGGGAATGATGATCTGGAATGGTCTCCCCATGTTGGTTTTAGGTGTTGCTATGTCCAACCTTATACTCAGCACTTCATTGTCCTCAATTTCAAACTGTAGGGTACCAGGCACAAAGCCGAAGTTACCCGCTTCATTAGAGGAAAGATGATGGAATCTGTAGAAAGTCATTCTAGGCACTCCTATTATCACAAGATGAAGAGGAGCAAGGCCCAATATGGGTTTCATGGCCGCAGTGGGTGTAGAGCGAAATGCTCCTGCAATCATCATGCAGGCTGTTCTCTGTAATTTAGAGAGCTTGAGTTGGCATTGCTTCTTAAGACTTCACTCTCACCAAGCAATGCAGCCGTACGTAATATGTGGTCCAACCAACATCACATATAGCCACAGAAGTTGCTTTGGGGCAAGACCCCACTTTTTCCATAGGTCCTTTGGCATGCCCATAGGGAATGTCTAGCCTTGTGTATTGCGAATTCTACGTTAGTTTACTATTCAGGGTCACCCCCAGATATTTCGCTTCTTCCACAACCGGAATAAACACCCCGCCCAGGGTCGGGGAGGAAACAAATGTCCTCCTCTTCCTGGTAAACGGTATTATAAGGGTTTTGTAGGGGTTTATGCTAAGTTTCTCTCCTGCACACCACCCATGAATTGTAGACGTAGCCTCCTGTAGTCTGTCGGTAACATCGCTATCATCTCCGACAGCCAGAATGACTATATCATCAGCGTATGCTCGTACATAAACATCCAGTGCGCCAATTATTGCCGGAAAGTCATCAACTAGCAGAGACCACAGCAGAGGACATAGTACTCCTCCCTGTGGGCAGCCCCAGCCAGCCACAAAAGTGACTACTTCTCCTTTCACTGAAGTGTTGATCACTCATGCATTTAGCATGTTACTAATCCATTCAGCAATAATATTTAGTACTCCTCTGGCTCTCACAGCCCCACACAGTGAGTCAGTGGGGGCCGCATTAAACGCACCTTCAATGTTCATTACTAATCCATTCGGCAATAATATTTAGTACTCCTCTGGCTCTCACAGCCCCACACAGTGGGGGCCGCATTAAACGCACCTTCAATGTTCATGAAGGCTGCAGCTGCAGTCTCTTTGCGTTTCAGAGACTGTATGATCCTCCCGACTGAGTTGTTAAGTGCCCGATCGGTTGATTTACATTTTTGATAGGCGTATTGATGTTCACTCAAAGGCCTCAGCGATAACACCTCGGTCCTGATGTATCCATCCAACACTTTCCCCTGGGTTTACAAAAAGATGTAAGACTAATCGGTCTAAACGACTTCGGTTGTGAGTTCGATTTACCCACCTTAGGGGTGTAAGCAACCCTGACTCTTCACCAGCTGGCCGGGACAACATTCCAGGCAAGACTCGACCGGAAGAGCCTAGAGAGGTATGGGAGAAGAACATCCACCCCCGGTTGTAATAAGGCAGGTATGATGCCATCCTCTCCAGGAGCTTTGAATGGCTTAAATGGGCAAATCGTCCATCTGATTGCTCTGGGCTTGATGATCGTTCTTGGGTTCTTCCAATCGTCCTTTTTTGGCCTTTTTACAAGACCTTTCTTGGCGACGGTGTCGCAGCTTTCACTGATATCAAGAAAGCAACAATTTGGAAAGTGTGTTCTCGCAATAATCTCTAACGTCTCCTTTCCAGAGCCCGTGTATCGCCCATACCCTCCACAGATCCGATGGGGAGCGCTGGGCCTCTGGCGAGAACACTATACTGCTTTGCACTGACGGGGGATATTTTCCACCTCCCCGCAGAACCTGCGCCAGGACTCCCGTTTTGCCCTCCTTATTTCTTTGTTGTATGACGTTGGAGTAGAACGATAATGGTCCCATTTGCCGGTATTTTTAGCTCGGTTTAATAGTTTCCGAACTTCTCTTCTACGATTTTTAAGGACAGGATTTCACCATGACGTTTTCCATTCTCAGGCTTTCTCCTTGGTGGACATTTATCGTGATACTCTGACCCGATCGACCGGGATACAGTAACAATTTAGAAGAGTTAAAAGAGAATTTCAGGGAATACCTTGCTTCTGTTAGCAATATTCATATTTACAATGCCTGCCGTAGTGTTTCTCGATGATGTTATTTATGCATTGAAAACAATGGCAACACTTTTGAATATTTGCGATAAAGTAGTTTCCCCATTTGTATCGTTAGGACCAAAGCAACATGCATGGACTCATAGGTTCCTAGATTCCTCGGGTTGGCAAGTTTCGAATTTCAAAAAAATTAATGTTCATCTGTAATTCGATTTATGAAGAGTGATTGTCTATATTTCTGAAAAGGAAAAAAATTGTTTCATCCAATAGAGGTAAAATTTGCTATGGTTTGTATTTAACGAAAAGCATGTTTGCATTAAAAAAAAAATTTTCTCACAGCACTGTATTCTACTCAAAAAAGTGCTCGTAGAATGTCAAACTTATTTTTATGTAACTTTGATGATGATCGAGATATCCGCGATAGACGGTTTTCACAAAATTCCAGAAATTTTGAATGAGTCCAGAACGGAAAGTGATATCAGGAAAATTTTGCACCACTAAACTAGACCCTGAGAATAAGATCGAGAGAGAAGGGTTAATTTTTCAATATTTGCATTATTTCACATAGCTGCCGTACAAATACATCGAAATTCGCCCAACCTGTACATGTACATGACCGATATCTCGATACGATCCCCAAATATATTTGCTGTTTATACTTATTCTGTAGTATTTTCTCGTTAAACTACTACCTACTTGAGGAAACTATATTAGGAAATCATGGTAGAAATATATTGATGATCAACTAATAGATTTAATTAAAAGAGAATATGTTATAGTGATGGATAACGCGAGTTACCATTCGTTTCAAGTGGAAATGACACCAACAAGTTCCTGGTGAGAAGCAAATCTCATCAGATCAATGCGAGAAAAGAATATGCAATACGAAGAAAATATAATTGAAAAAGAACTCCTTCCAAAAATACACTTCACATGCAATTCTATAAAAATTAAAAGATTGACGAAATGGCGCAGAACCGGGAAAATACCATACTCCATTTACCCCCTTTCCATTGCAAATTGAACCCAAATTGAAATAATTTGGGCACAAGTGAAGGATAAGCTAGCTCGAATTAATACAGAGTTTAGACCGAAGTTTCTCAAAGTGCCCCTAAATAACGCAATAAAAAAAGGTGACAGCCATCAACTGGAATAATCGGAAGGAAGAAAACAAAACATGAAAACTTGACCATCCTATAGATGTCGCAATGGAAGATTCATTATCAGAGAACGAAGATAACTGGGAGGGGGTGGTAAGAAAGCAACACAGCCATTCTAGGAGACCAATGCTAAATTATTTAAACTTCAGTTTTCATTTTTTTGATCGATACATTTCGACAAACTTGTTTTGACAAATAAAATAAAGGAATAACTAGAATTGGTAATTTTATATAGACGAGGAGAACAATAACGGATATAGATAAGAAAATCAAAGACAGATTTACAGGTAGTCGGGTATAACGACTATTCTGTTACGTTACGAGGGATTGTTCCTGTTCAACCTTCATTACGTTGTCGGAATTTTGGGTGTGCTACCGTGCGTCATGATCAGTAGATTTGCGTATTTAATGAACTTTTATAGCTCTACACCTTTTCTGAATATACTGTAGTCTATATATATTCAAACATTCAATCTCAAAATATATTGAGGAACACTTAATTTCAGTTATATTGGAAGTATTCCCATAAATTTCATGATAAATATTCATGAATCAACGTCAGATATATTTTTTCTCTTCAACTCATCACATCATTAAAAAAATGAAATTGTCATCAGAGTTATTACACATACTTTGACGAAATTTACTGAGTACTTAGCAATTGACCTTGTCATTGTTAGAGATGATGAAACATAACAATATCCATGTCAAATTTCTATACAATTTATATACGCATTTCACCATTAATTTTACTGTAACTTCGATGTATTTCTTTTGTGTATTTTCACAATTATTCACGTATAAACACATTAATAACTGATCGGGTAATTATTTGTAGCTCCTAATATATAGTTTGAGCAAAACTGTCTATATTGTTTGTTTGCATGAATACGAATGTCTAAATAAATAACTGCAAAGGGCTTTCAGAACTGTAATTCCAATAATTTTCGTATATTGTAGGCTCTTCAAAACGCAGTTCTGAATTAATACACCTGCAGATGGTAGCTAAACTTCGCCTTCGTCAGATTCAACCAAAGTTAAAGGAGAATAATCTTACTAATGAACAAATTAAATTACGCAGAACGTAACTGGGTTACATGTGTGAACCGGAAAATGGTTTACTCTTGGGTCAGTAAAGCGGTTATATAACATTCACGTTTTATATACTTGTGGGAAAGCAGAGTTAAAGTTGAGAACTGACCTAAGAAAGGTTGACCCCTGTAGAAGGCTCTACTTCCAGGTAGACTGCATATCATAAATGTCCCAACAGTATCCAGATACTGTATAATGCTGGCATACTAAATTAGGGCTTATGAAAACATGATGTAGTGGCTTACAAGTCGGAAATATATCAAGTATACCCTAACAAATTTTCCGGGGATGACTACTGAAAAGTAATGAATTCGTTGGGTTTCAGATCAAGTAAATAATTTTTCGAAAAACTGACAACACGATTTTTTCAGCAGATCTAACAAAAAAAATATTTTAATTTTGGAAATATTTTGAATATCTAAAGAATGTTAATATATTCAATAATCTCCCAAAACTATTGAGATTTTGTGAATAATTCTTTAATTTAAAACCCTTCAACTACTTACTTTTCACTCAGTATTATACTTTCCTATAAATAAGTTAATCATTTCCATTTTACGTATGATGCATTAAAATGCAAATTACCAATTTCTTGAAATTAAAATACATCAGTCACTCTTGTAGATACCAAGATGGAGAAAACATAACATTGAGCATTAAGAGTAAACAGGCCAAAATATTCTGAAACAAAGAATCAATTCAACAAAAAAAATAATCACTATAAATTGAGAACACAACGAAGGAAATTTACATGCACTACGATGACATTTGTTCAAATTGACATCCAACTTGTTCCATGCAGAACTCAATTTGAATGCATTTCTTACCTTGTTTTTCATATCTCCTACTGTAGTTGGAGGAGTTGTGTATTATATGCTTTCCACCAAGCTTCAAAGGACGAAATCCATATGTGGGTTCAGGTTATCTAGGTGGTCAGTTCTACGTTCCCCCCTCCCTATGCATTTATTAGAAAACAACTTATTTCAGTGAATTCTCTCATCGCGTCTTAATGAACAGGAGCTCCATTTAGCAATAGCCATATTCTTTGCCTAACTTGAAGTGGAATATTTTTAAAATATATTTAAAAATCTCTTCGCAAAAAAAATTCTGATTATTCAATTATACCCCGTTCCCTCTGATACATTAAAGTTCCATCTGTTCTGATGGCAACAGTACAAAATTCTTGAGAATTTTCATTGTGATTATGATGAAAATTGTGCCTGTAAACTATTTTTATGGAAAATCATCTGCGAATTGCAAAAATTTTGCTGCTTTTTGTGAAGTACCTATTATCAATAATCAAGGCTGGTTCGGAAATGTGTACCGTTCAATTCCAAAAGTAGTTGAAAATGATACGAGTAGTCATTCTGTTCCTACAAACACTAGGTTGGCTGATATTGGTTTTTCAATTCCCTATTTGAATGACAAAGAAGAAAGCAGGATGTATTTAAAATAAGAAAATATTTATTTGAAAATTTGAAAAATTAACACAATATTTGCTCACGCTATATGAAATCGGTTTATGATAAATGTGGCTATAAATAGTCAGTCATCCCAGATTATGTGGTAAAATAATTGGTTACGAATGTGGAATTTTTCAGGTGATATTTAACTTTTTAGTAGCCTTGTATTTTGAGAAAATCAAAAGTAATTCGATAAATTATTAGGTTTTAGAGATTCATAATGAACTAAAATTTTGACGTAGTATCTGAAAATGTGTTGTTACAGTATACTATTCTTTTCGATAATTTAGTGTGGCAGCTATGTGAAATACTGCAAATAGATAAAAATTATTCCACCATCCTCGCCTCGAATTCCGAGGAAAATTCATTGGTGAAAACAGAATAATCGGGTTTTCTCGATATTCCGAGATTTTAGCATAAGCCAATATTTATTCAAGTTAGATGAATACTATTTCGACATTCTACAAGCACTTTTTATAGTAGAATGCTGATACGTTTTCAAAAAATTTCTTCGTTGCCTGGTTGTCGAATTATAATATTGAAGTTGTGATTTTTGATTGTGAACCATAGGTGAATTCAGAAAATGAGAAGGATATTCTTTCTTTTTCAAAATACATTTAAATTGTCTTAAAATGTGAATTTTTCCAGAAATGAAAATTCTTTGAACATTATGTGTTGTCATCTTTTTGCTGGTGTGAATTTACTCAAAACATCCCACATGTTGTCAATTTTATGCTTACAATAATGAATATCAAAATAGTCCATTATTGAATTCATATGTTCGCTGAACATGTTATAATGCCGAGTTAAGGATGGGTATGATGATATTCCAATGTAGCTTCAGTAAATTATACTGTTCGTTTTCCTGACAGGGCTCAAACTCACAAGTCTATATTCCATAAAAGCTTATGAATACGTGTTCTTTCAAAGCACTCATAGAACAAATTTACAATAGGATAATGATGAAGATGTTACAATGAAAGTTTTGGGAAGTTCCTTCGAGACCTTCAATTGTATGTAGTCAATATGAAGTAGAAAGCAATTTTTCAAACAGCAATGAACAATCCAACATAAACACCTCAAAAAAGTCTAGGGAACACTTCTGAATATCGATATATCGTATCCAGAACGACCAATATGGATGATTTTTTTTAAGAAATGAACACCTGCATCAATTTCTCACCAAATTATGTAGAGTGCCGATTTCAGCTTTTTTTTTATAAAAAACTAAAAATGCAGCAGATGCGACGCTGCTTTATAATCATCATGTATTCAGTGTTTGAAATCAGTTAGTTGGCACTTTGTTTCTGTTGTAAGCACAAATAAAGGATTCAAGTTTTGTGATTCGACCATGGAAAGACGGCATTTGACTAGAGAAGAGATGTTACGAGCCGTTGGCATGCTCCAAGCTGGGAGCTCACAACGGGAAGTATCCAGGATTCTGGGAAGTAGCCCAAGTGTCATAAACCGTTTATGGTCGCGTTTCAATGAAACAGGTAGCGTATAAGAATGCTATACAGGTCGTTTCAGGATTACTACAGTCGCCTACGACCGATTTTTGGTTTTACAAGCCAGAAGAGATCGTACTACCACATCATCTCAATTAGCTCAAGAGCTATCACGAGTTCATAATGTACAAATTTCCGACCAAACTGTGAGAAATCGACTGCACGAAGGTCAACTCCACTCCAGACGTCCTTTAAGAGTTCCACAACTGACCCATGGAAATCGCGCTGCTCGTTTAGCTTGGTGTCAAGAACACGTAAACTGGGATCAATAGAAGTGGGCCACAGTTCTCTTCAGTGATGAATCTAGATTTAGTTATTATCCCGATTCGGGAAGAATTCGAATATGGAGGGAACTTGGAAAGCAAAACCGTCTCCAGCATGCTCGAGAAGTTGTTAGACAGGGAGGCGGATCAGTGATATTTTGGGGAGGTATACGCCTTGGTGGAAGAACTGACCTCGTTTTCATACAGAACAACCTCACGGGAAATTGTTACGCAAATGAGATATTTTTACCTGTAGTGGTACCGTATCTCCAAACAATGGGTCAAAATCCACTCTTCCAACAAGATAATGCCCCTCCTCATCGTGCAAGAGTTGTCTTGAACGTTCTTGAAGAGAATGATATCGATCTTCTACCTTGGCCATCCTGCTACCTAGATCTGAATCCCATCGTGCACGTGTGGGACACCCTAAAAAGAAATCTCTTGCGTCGAAACGTCTTCCATCATGAACAGGAGCTTCGATCAGCAGTTCAGGGGGCTTGGAATAACTTAGGCCAAAATGTAATAGACAATTTAATATTGAGCATGCCGCGACGATGCCAAAGTGTCATTAATAACAGAGGTGGACCTTCTGGGTACTGAAAAATATAAGTGCTTCCATATCGAAAATATTAGTTCAGGATTTTTTTTTGTGTTTTACCAAATTTCGTCATTTTCAAAGTTCAAATTTTTTCTTATACTAGGTGCTTTGAAGAAGTCAAATATTATTTTGTTTTCTTGAGAATACGTTATATACAATACATCCTAGCAAAAACCGAAAGATTTCTATAAATTCGAATCATCTAATTCATATTTTAAAGATATTGGTAAGTGTTCCTAGACTTTTTCGAGGTGTTTATGAAAAGAAATGAAGTTTTCAGAATATAGAATGTTTCTTTTCTTAACATTCCATTTGAAAAAAGGGTTGTATTTCTTCAAATTCAACGTGAAGTTATTCTTATTTTATGTGATACCACCGCAGAAATGCAATTCCGATGATTAAGTTGTGGCACATGATATTAGCCTAGTTTTTAATGATGAGTTCATATTCGTGATTGAAACTTCTGTATCACTCTAGCTTGGAAAATATTATTATGACCCATTTCACAATAAAACAGAACTACTTAAAAATTGATCTTATTTTATTAAATTCTTAAATGGAAAATTTTTGTTGTTGCTATCAGTGAGCATTCTGAATGCTCTAACAATAGTCAGCCATCATATGTGCATTCCAGTAATCTTGATAGCCTTTCGCCATTGTCCGAATGTCCTGGTGAAATCGCTCGCCATGTTCTTCACTTAGATCCCCAAGATGAGTTGCAAAATAGTCTAGGTGGTTGTGAAGAAAGTGTAAATTGATGGTCATGTTGCTTCCAAGCATTTGAGAGTGACTCATTAGTTGTTCAACGTAATGAAAATAGTCAGGAGTTTTCTTATTTCCCAAAAAAATCTGAACAAGCCAAACAAACTCATTTCATTCATTTTTTCAATCTCTGCTATGGAAACTTGTGAAACTTGTGTCTTTTATTAATGATCTAATCTGGGCCTATCAAAGATGCCCGCTTTATTTTTTCTGCACTGATTTTTGGAAACTTTTGATAGAAGAAAAGGAAACCATTTCCATTTTGGTAAATGCTTTAACAAATCGTTTCATGAGCCATTATTTTAGATACAACGAAGGCAATATTATGCGATTCTTTGATACTAAAGGTGGATTTATCACGTTTTTTGTCCTGAAACTTCCGCTTTCGAGTAGGCCAATCCTTCTGAACCCTGTGTTGATTTTTAGCTGTATTATCCCACAAGCAGAGAAAACAGGGTTATTTTGTGTGAGCACCTTATTGGTCTTATAGAAAGTTGACCATTTTTAAACCTACACATATGAGCCCGTTGTTTTTTGTATACTTAATTTTGTCCAAAACCAACAAAATATATTCATATTTTTCTTTTTCTTCAGATGAATGTGCAATCGGCATCGACCGTTCAATTCCAAAAGTAGTTGAAAATGATACGAGTAGTCATTCTGTTCCTACAAGCACTAGGTTGGCTGATATTGGTTTTTCAATTCCCTATTTGAATGACAAAGAAGAAAGCAGGATGTATTTAAAATAAGAAAATGTTTATTTGAAAATTTGAAAAATTAACACAATATTTGCTCACGCTATATGAAATCGGTTTATGATAAATGTGGCTATAAATAGTCAGTCATCCCAGATTATGTGGTAAAATAATTGGTAACGAATGTGGAATTTTTCAGGTGATATTTAACTTTTTAGTAGCCTTGTATTTTGAGAAAATCAAAAGTAATTCGATAAATTATTAGGTTTTAGAGATTCATAATGAACTAAAATTTTGACGTAGTATCTGAAAATGTGTTGTTATAGTATACTATTCTTTTCGATAATTTAGTGTGGCAGCTATGTGAATTACTGCAAATAGATAAAAATTATTCCACCATCCTCTCCTCGAATTCCGAGGAAAATTCATTGGTGAAAACAGAATAATCCGGTTTTCTCGATATTCCGAGATTTTAGCATAAGCCAATATTTATTCAAGTTAGATGAATACTATTTCGACATTCCACAAGCACTTTTTATAGTAGAATGCTGATACGTTTTCAAAAAATTTCTTCGTTGCCTGGTTGTCGAATTATAATATTGAAGTTGTGATTTTTTGATTGTGAACCATAGGTGAATTCAGAAAATGAGAAGGATATTCTTTCTTTTTCAAAATACATTTAAATTGTCTTAAAAATGTGAATTTTTCCAGAAATGAAAATTCTTTGAACATTATGTGTTGTCATCTTGTTGCTGGTGTGAATTTACTCAAAACATCCCACATGTTGTCAATTTTATGCTTACAATAATGAATATCAAAATAGTCCATTATTGAATTCATATGTTCGCTGAACATGTTATAATGCCGAGTTAAGGATGGGTATGATGATATTCCAATGTAGCTTCAGTAAATTATACTGTTCGTTTTCCTGACAGGGCGCAAACTCACAAGTCTATATTCCATAAAAGCTTATGAATACGTGTTCTTTCAAAGCACTCATAGAACAAATTTACAATAGGATAATGATGAAGATGTTACAATGAAAGTTTTGGGAGCTGTTCCTTCGAGACCTTCAATTGTATGTAGTCAATATGAAGTAGAAAGCAATTTTTCAAACAGCAATGAACAATCCAACATAAACACCTCAAAAAAGTCTAGGGAACACTTCTGAATATCGATATATCGTATCCAGAACGACCAATATGGATGATTTTTTTTAAGAAATGAACACCTGCATCAATTTCTCACCAAATTATGTAGAGTGCCGATTTCAGCTTTTTTTTTTATAAAAAACTAAAAATGCAGCAGATGCGACGCTGCTTTATAATCATCATGTATTCAGTGTTTGAAATCAGTTAGTTGGCACTTTGTTTCTGTTGTAAGCACAAATAAAGGATTCAAGTTTTGTGATTCGACCATGGAAAGACGGCATTTGACTAGAGAAGAGATGTTACGAGCCGTTGGCATGCTCCAAGCTGGGAGCTCACAACGGGAAGTATCCAGGATTCTGGGAAGTAGCCCAAGTGTCATAAACCGTTTATGGTCGCGTTTCAATGAAACAGGTAGCGTATAAGAATGCTATACAGGTCGTTTCAGGATTACTACAGTCGCCTACGACCGATTTTTGGTTTTACAAGCCAGAAGAGATCGTACTACCACATCATCTCAATTAGCTCAAGAGCTATCACGAGTTCATAATGTACAAATTTCCGACCAAACTGTGAGAAATCGACTGCACGAAGGTCAACTCCACTCCAGACGTCCTTCAAGAGTTCCACAACTGACCCATGGAAATCGCGCTGCTCGTTTAGCTTGGTGTCAAGAACACGTAAACTGGGATCAATAGAAGTGGGCCACAGTTCTCTTCAGTGATGAATCTAGATTTAGTTATTATCCCGATTCGGGAAGAATTCGAATATGGAGGGAACTTGGAAAGCAAAACCGTCTCCAGCATGCTCGAGAAGTTGTTAGACAGGGAGGCGGATCAGTGATATTTTTTCATACAGAACAACCTCACGGGAAATTGTTACGCAAATGAGATATTTTTACCTGTAGTGGTACCGTATTTCCAAACAATGGGTCAAAATCCACTCTTCCAACAAGATAATGCCCCTCCTCATCGTGCAAGAGTTGTCTTGAACGTTCTTGAAGAGAATGATATCGATCTTCTACCTTGGCCATCCTGCTACCTAGATCTGAATCCCATCGTGCACGTGTGGGACACCCTAAAAAGAAATCTCTTGCGTCGAAACGTCTTCCATCATGAACAGGAGCTTCGATCAGCAGTTCAGGGGGCTTGGAATAACTTAGGCCAAAATGTAATAGACAATTTAATATTGAGCATGCCGCGACGATGCCAAAGTGTCATTAATAACAGAGGTGGACCTTCTGGGTACTGAAAAATATAAGTGCTTCCATATCGAAAATATTAGTTCAGGATTTTTTTTTGTGTTTTACCAAATTTCGTCATTTTCAAATTTCAAATTTTTTTTATACTAGGTGCTTTGGAGAAGTCAAATATTATTTTGTTTTCTTGAGAATACGTTATATACAATACATCCTAGCAAAAACCGAAAGATTTCTATAAATTCGAATCATCTAATTCATATTTTAAAGATATTGGTAAGTGTTCCCTAGACTTTTTTGAGGTGTTTATGAAAAGAAATGAAGTTTTCAGAATATAGAATGTTTCTTTTTCTTAACATTCCATTTGAAAAAAAGGGTTGTATTTCTTCAAATTCAACGTGAAGTTATTCTTATTTTATGTGATACCACCGCAGAAATGCAATTCCGATGATTAAGTTGTGGCACATGATATTAGCCTAGTTTTTAATGATGAGTTCATATTCGTGATTGAAACTTCTGTATCACTCTAGCTTGGAAAATATTATTATGACCCATTTCACAATAAAACAGAACTACTTAAAAATTGATCTTATTTTATTAAATTCTTAAATGGAAAATTTTTGTTGTTGCTATCAGTGAGCATTCTGAATGCTCTAACAATAGTCAGCCATCATATGTGCATTCCAGTAATCTTGATAGCCTTTCGCCATTGTCCGAATGTCCTGGTGAAATCGCTCGCCATGTTCTTCACTTAGATCCCCAAGATGAGTTGCAAAATAGTCTAGGTGGTTGTGAAGAAAGTGTAAATTGATGGTCATGTTGCTTCCAAGCATTTGAGAGTGACTCATTAGTTGTTCAACGTAATGAAAATAGTCAGGAGTTTTCTTATTTCCCAAAAAAATCTGAACAAGCCAAACAAACTCATTTCATTCATTTTTTCAATCTCTGCTATGAAAACTTGTGAAACTTGTGTCTTTTATTAATGATCTAATCTGGGCCTATCAAAGATGCCCGCTTTATTTTTTCTGCACTGATTCTTGGAAACTTTTGATAGAAGAAAAGGAAACCATTTCCATTTTGGTAAATGCTCTAACAAATCGTTTCATGAGCCATTATTTTAGATACAACGACGGCAATATTATGCGATTCTTTGATACTAAAGGTGGATTTATCACGTTTTTTGTCCTGAAACTTCCGCTTTCGAGTAGGCCAATCCTTTTGAACCCTGTGTTGATTTTTAGCTCTATTATCCCACAAGCAGAGAAAACAGGGTTATTTTATGTAAGCACTTTATTGGTATTATAGAAAGTTGACCTTTCTTAAACCTACACATATGAGCCCGTTGTTTTTTGTATACTTAATTTTGTCCAAAACCAACAAAATATATTTATATTTTTCTTTTTCTTTAGATGAATGTGCAATCGGCATCGACCCTAACTCATTCACTTTGTTTAGGGGAACGCATTTTAGAACCCGTTTTGACGAATCTATGAACAAACGCCATTCATTTCAAACGTAATTACATTATGGCATTTCAACTATTGAACCAGCTACATCTTTACAACATAAAAAATCACCTTTTTCAAAATTCTTTAAGACATACTGTTCTCTGGTGCGGTAATAAGAAATTTCAGTTCCTTTTGTTACTAAGTTTCTTTCTTTAAGCCTAGAAATCAGGATTTCTGAAGCAGACTTTGACAGTCCCAGATCTCTGATAAAGCAGATTGAACCATCTTGTTTGAATAATTTTGGTGATTACAGGTCACATTGAAAGTCACTATCACTACCCAATTAACTTCCACTGTGAGACATTAGCTTGAGGTACAAGGAAAATTGTAGGCTTAAAACTCGTGTATTCCTATTTGGCTTGATTTTTTCGGTTAATGCCACTTATGTTCACCAACCAAAAATAGCAGTCATCATGGTGATTGATGTGTTCTTTCCAGATCATAATACTGGAACATTTTTCTGTTCTTATTTGTCCATAAACGAAGTAACTCAGTACACGTTTTACAAATATTTTGAGGAACCCAAGGTTTAATACGCATTTCCAGCGGATGCCCTGAGTAATTTTTGTAAGCTCTACCTACGAACTCTGTCACATTTAAACGATATTCTTCAATTATAAATAAAACAAAACTAATTTGAATCATTCACACAAATTCTTCTTGACGATGCCATATTCGATAATAGCAAAATCAATATTTCTTCAATTACCACCAAATTATTACGGAAATTAGGTTTTTTTTAAATAGAAGCTATAACTCCACAACAACAGCTGTAGAAGAACAATATATTGAAAAAATTTATTAAAACAATTCAACAGAAATAGAAATAGCTTAAAATTTGACGAACAGTATGAAATTTCATCCTAAGCGCCCTAAAATCGGAGATGTCATATCGAAACCACACTTTCCAAAGCATTTACAGAATCGATATTCTTCGTGTAATCCCTTTTTATTCATCAGCAAAAAAAAATTTAGAAAGACTTCTTTATCATGGGTTAGAACCAATCATTAACAGAGCTCTGTCCACTTCTCAGGGAGGTTTTCGAAAAAACTGGAATTGTTCTGTTAAGGTTTTAGGTTTATCCACTTTCATTGAGACAGGATTTCAGGGTAAACTTAAATTAGGCGCTGTATTTGTAAATCTCTCTTCGGCATATGACTCAGTTCGAATTAATAAACCCTAAAAATGATGACAGATTTTGAGGTACACACTTGACCAGAATAAACATTCTTTTTCGTTTATGAAAAGTTTTTTCCACCTTTCAGACGGCATCAAAATACTGACGAAGAAACTATCTGTGGGAGTTACCGTATGATACGTATTCGAATAAATGAAATCGGAAAAACAAGCTGTTAGAAAATCAACACGCTGACTTCCACTAATATCATCATCTAGTTATTCTGTTTTATAGAGTTAAAACATGCAACACTGATAATTCCCAAAGTGAATCACGTTGGCAATCCACATAAACGGGGCAATGTGAAATGCTACCACTGAAAAAATAACATTTTATTTAAGACTAGCTAATGCGATTGACGTTATGCCTGAATTTTGATAAATTTTCCGGACTTTTTTCAGATCGCACGGTTTTCATGAAGCTCAACGAACCAATCAAAAGTAGAATCAACAAAATTTGTTATTCCTCAGATCAATAGAGCACTTAAAAGTAAAATTTTCCTATTTATGCTAATTTTTCTACTTTCCTTCGATGATTTACGGAATTTTTCATTCCTGAATATTATCAGGGCCGAAAAGTACAACAAAAGTTCCTATCGTTAGTATTGAGAAAGAACTCCTGTAAAAATAATTTCTGAAATTTTTTGTTCTTTCTTTTGTGATTTCTCTTATTTTCTTTTCAAAAAACTTAAAATCGTACCTACCAAAATCATGACAAAAATGAATTAATCAAATATGTCGTTTCTATCTGAATAAGATTAACATGGGGATTATGTTGGCTATACTCTCAAGCCCCCTTCTTTGGAAAGAACCTCCGAGTCCGGGTTAATTGAAATAGCTAACTATATTGAAATATAATGTGAAATATAATAATGTTGTATCAGAATTTATTGAATTGCAATATATATTTAAAAATATAATATACTCTCATTGAATGGATTCAGCCGTTACTATTTGGCAGTTGAGCATTATTAAAACACATTTTTTACCACCAACAAATAAATCAAATTATATCACTGTTAGGAAAACCAAGTTCAATGTGATATAAAATCTATTAAAGGTCGTTATTCGAATTCGAGAAAACAAGATATTAGGTTTACAGTTAAATGCTATTGAAAGGAGTTACATTTGAATACATCGAAAATTTGGGATTTACATAGATCAGTCTGGTCATTCATTATCTTAAAATTGTCATTAAGTAATAATTGAGTCTTCTAATCTTCGAGGTAATGTGTAGATTTCAATTTATCCATACTGGAAAATAGTGACCATTTTGAATAAGTGGTGAGCTAATGTTGAAGTTTGCTGATTTTCAAGGAATAAGTTTTGATGTTTTTATATATAATTTTGAAGGAACGACCAGTCTGATCTGTGAGGAAATTATTGCAGTATGGATAAGATAACTCATAAACTCCTGATTCATTCAAATTCTCCATGGGATTTTCAGCATTAAATAAAAGTGATGTATTTTGAGGTCTGATTGCGATTTTGAATTTCGATTTCAGATGTCAGATTGTTGGTACTTGTAATTTGTTTTTTTTGGCTGATAGCTATATGTTATTGTTTTTGTTTCAGTATTTTTCAATTGAGCTTCGATCAAAACCGTTTTTATGTGCTATAACTTAAATGGTTTCAATTTCTTTCTCAAGATTTTCTAATGATAAAGTTAATTCTTTGTCGATCATTGAATTGTTATTTCATGTGAATTTGATTGATTGGAATCCATAGGTTTGCATATATCTATGCTAGTGGGATGTCTAAAGATGTGGAAAAAATTGTCAGATCTAAAAATGATATTCGATTTTTCATTCTTTTTCAAATTTATATTTTATTTTTGATGGATACTGCTGATGAATTTGAGAAAACGATTAAATTGTCTAAGTGTACCGTTCAAACAAAGAAGAGTATATTATTAATATATATATATATATATATATATATATATATATATATATATATATATATATATATATATATATATATATATATATATATATATAATATATTTTAACAGGCAAGTTAGAAATTAGTACCTTTTCTGTATGCTAGACATTAATATATGCCAGAAGGAGGCTTAGGGTAATTCCATCGCGGGACCGCTTGGTTGGTATCTACTCACTAAATTGAAGATGATTAAACTGTATGCATAACTCCAAAATAATTATAATATCGAATGTTTCAAAGGGTTAACATGTGATTAGTCTGCCATTAATTTGTACGAATTATTTGGTGAAGTGAAGTTCTCTAATTTTTGGGTAAATTCAATTAAATCTTTGATTGTTCATTTGGAGCCAAGTTTGTCATCCTTTTGAATATAAAGTCCCACTTATAATTGGGACTTTCGACAAATGAAACAACTGGGCGAAGTATTTTATTTGAGTTTTTATGTGACCAAATAATTGTAGCGGATTTGGATTCATGTATGTATAATAATAACTAGGGTTAATTAAAATATTAGATATCGTATCTGATATATTTCTCTTCAGTAATTTCTTAATTTTAGCGGTGGGATTATCAGAAAATTCAACCTATTATTCTTTTCAATAAGATCATTCATTTTGTCCATGTATTCTGATTGTTTCCATACGTAGGTTGCCTTTTAAATACTGCGCCTGACAAAAAAAAACAAGTAACTAAGGAAAAAATTAGCTTTATTGTTTTTTAAAGTATTTTCCATGAATATCCATGAATATATACACTTTCACCTGCGCGTAAACTAATTTTCGAAACTCTTTTGCCACTCCGAATGGGATACCTCCAAAACATGGAGCCTCATCTGCCGCTTTTTCTTAATGTGCCCAAACTAAAAGAAGTCGTTAGGTACCAAATCGGAACTATAAGGTGGATGGCCCATTGATCCAATGTTTTGGGTATTCAAATACTTCATCATATGCGCTGATGTGTGTGAGATTGCATTGTCATGATGCAAGATAAGTTTAGTTCTTCGATTTGATTTCTAACGCTATGGTGGCGACATGCCTGGTTTTTCTTATAAAACAGGCGATCATTAGCTTCGAAACGCTTGGTGCACGAACAACTTTTGTTGGATTTGGTCTTGAGAAACCCAAATGCCAAATGTTCATGTAATATTGAATATACGCTGGTGGAACTAATGTTTAGGGTTGTCTCTATTTCACGGTAAGTCACATGGCGATCATCGTGTATCTTTTCGCGAACTTTATCGATAGTTTGAGACAGAACAACTGATTTTGGACGACATTTACCAAGTTTGTCGCTGAGTGAAGCACGGCCCCGATAGAACTCGTTATATCAGCATTTCACAGTGGCCAAGTGTGGGGCTTCATCACCAAAATAAGTTGATCGCAGAACTGTTCTCAAGTTAATCAACGTCAAAAATTGCAAAAAACTATCGCACCAAAAATGTTCACGTGTTAATTCCAATTCTTGTCCAAGTTGAATTTCTCAAATGACTATAAACTAAACAAAACTCACTCGTACGTCAAAGTTCCAGAAGCGCAAAGTTTAAAATCCAACTCTGTGATCGTAAGATAATCGTTTCGAACTTTTTCTTATATGAATTTTATGATGTTGAGTGTTGGATAATTTTTTTTATAATATTACGTTTTTCGAGAGTTCTTGTAATTTTTGAAGTTATCACTTGTGAGTCATCGGATTTCGAAAGAGCAATAGTGAATTCGATGTTCAAATGTTTTTCACAGCTCCCACCATTTATTATATATTATTATAAATTAGATGTAAATTTATGTCCTTTTTCAAGTAAGTCCACTTCAGAGTAAGATAATTTAGTTTTAGATAAATTAATTATACGTGAATCTCTCATAATTTAAATTTCATGTGGGCGAACAACAGCAACAACAATCAACAATCAGGCGTACTTATCAAAGGATAATCTATTTATTTTCATTTATGAAATTTCTATCAAAAATGCTATACAGAATACACGACATTAAAGTAAACGTTTTTAGTGCATTGTAGCACAAAAGTTGAAGAGGGATCCCTCATAGGATCACTTCGGTAACTGTTTGTGTGTTCGTACAGTTGAGCACTTCTCTAGAATGATGAAAAAATCAAACATCTAAGTCAACACAAAAAAATTTTGACACTCTCAAGGGAGATTGAAATTCATAAAATACATATTATTGAGCAAGAATCATGGAATTCAACGTAAAACAATGTAACATGCAAGCAAAGAAAAAATTTCTAGAATCATGAATTAGTAGTTACATCACAAAAATACTTCTAACAAGGGATACCAGTATTTTAACACTTCAAAAGTTGAAACCTATACGATACATTCTGTTAAGCTAAAATTATGAAATTGGAGAAAAGAAATGTCCAAGCTCTAATTCCAGAATAAATTCAGATGGAAACCTCAGTGCGCGAGTATGACTCCCACTTGACCGTTTTTTCTGTAATATGGCTGAAATATTTTCAACATTTACATGTTGAAGTAATTGAGCGAAAGCATATTAAGAAGACCATTAAAAATCAATTGCTTTCAAATACAATCATTCAATATTTCAGAATATCACATGTATCTTTAGTGTTAGATATAAACGTCATTTTTATCATATACATGAGTTTTTTCTTTATTGTATTTTTAACCATGAAAATCGAAAAATTTCACTTTTTTGTTCATAAAGAGAATGTCACTCCATTTTTTTAGGTTCAGAACCCATTTTGCCTCAATCCGGCGCTGGTTCTTATCTTCGGTTATGATGGAGAATAAACACAAAAATTATAATTTTGTTTGAATGTTCTAATTAAACCTTGTTAATAATGGTGTCTTCTGCGAGAATTTCCACCACTAAAACGTACAAAATGAATGAACTTTCAAAATTTTCCTTTTATAAAAACGAACAGTTCAAAATAAAATATTCAATTATATTTTCATTATTCAACACTTAACTGTTTTTATTTGAATATCGTCTCATAGTGAAATGATTGGCATTCTGATAATTAGTCCACTCAATTAATCTTTTTCTATTTGTTATCTTAAAACTCAATTTATATCGGATTGCAATTATACGCATTTCGTTATTCAACTTTTTTTCTAATCGAGTGATTTTTCCAAGTTTTTCGCAGAGGAAAATTAATGCTAAATTTTATATGAGCTTTCGCCTAAAGAGGTTTTCCGTAATTTCCCCTTGACATTCCCTTAGCGAGAATATCAATCAACCCCTAAAGAAAACCCCCAACTACGCCCGTGTAGAGTTGGTTCCGAATTATTTGATCACGGAAGGGAGGCAACCGGAAGCGTGACCTCCATGAAGTTCGACGAAGAGGAAATTGGGAATTATGAGCCCAAATTGCGTTTGGCAACATTGTTGGGTCGGCAACCCGCCGGGCACGTCGCGACCAGGAAAAAACAAGTCACCTATAATTTAGAGTTATTTTATTTTTGGATTAATCTCCCTTATTCCTGCAAAAATCAATTCGAATAAAAAATTATCTCGGCAAAGGGAATCACATATTTGCTATTCAATCGGAAATGTTTGAAAACAAAACATTCATTTTCTTTCAAATATATGGACACATTTAATTTCAGTGTGTTTTTTCGAACAGAAAATGTTGTTTTATATGTTCAAATTGACCACCTTTTTTTTAAGTGACGTAGAATGTCAAATTAAACTTTTCACAGAGTAGTCCAATTCAGACGATTATTCAATGAATGGGATTTGCTTTGCATTTATAAAATTTGAAAAATATTCAAGCTTTGAGGGTAAAGAACTATGATATATTTTATTGCTGATGTTTTTATTACTGAATCTGTGAACCGATTTTGTTGAAACTTAGCAAATGAATATAGTTTCAATCAAACAAGAAAAACTTACTATACTACGACAAATCAGGGTATAATCCTTATAAAACACAACAGAATGAAACCCAGATGCGGCTTCTTTCAGAAAAAAGAGATAATTGAAAATCCGAATTCTATCAATTTTTCTTAAAACGGTATTGATCCAAAAAATTTCATTGAACAAATTCTAAGATGACCTTAGTAAATGATATGACCTCCTCGTGAACTGATTGAAACCCTTGCTGGGCACGCTCAAAATTAATTCATTGAGAGGTTCTTGTGGGATGGTGTTCCACGTCAATTGGAACTCACTTTCATACTGTCAGATGGTGAAATTTGTTTGAAACTGCGAAAATAGTAATTTAATAATATTGAATACTTTCATTCAGGGAATAATCAACCTTCCCTGAATAAGCAGGTTTTCCTATACAGCCTTCATAATCATCGTCAACCAGGGTCACACAGTAGTGGTACAGTCCGGTCGGAGTCACTAATAGGAGCAATAGACTGCAGTTCGGTTCTAGTTTGACCTCGTCAGTATTGCACACCGATTGATTCTCCACAACAGGCCAGAGTGTCACCTACTCATCTCAATCTTTCCAGGTTTAGTTCCATAATTGCATTCAGACTTCAAATTAAATTGTTATCAATTGACGCAAAAAAACTGTAACGAGAATTTAAATAAATCAAGAGTTCATAAACTATCTTGCCAATATGGTAATAACTTCCACATAGGTCAAACTGGCCGTTCCTTCAAAATTAGATTTAAAGATATTAACCTTTATGCCTTAAAAATAAGCGAGTATCAACAGTGGCGAACTAACTTTTTTTCTGGTATTGATAATTTGAAAATCCTACATATTGCCTAAAAGCTAAAAATCTCAATTCCTGAGAATCACTTCAATTTTTGAAATCACTCAATGACAACTGACGAATTGATTTATGTAAATGTCCAATTTTAGTATATACAAATAATTATTCCCTTTACTTTATGAATTCATACCTGGTTTTCCAAATTCAAGAAAGATCCATTCTTTATTCTGTCCGATTATAAATGACACAGCGATAACGGTAATCTATTAACTAATTTGTTGGTAGTAGAGGAGAGTCAGGTACATTGGTGACTTCAAGAGAAAACAACAAAAAATTTTGTTTCAAACGTTGTTTCAGCCTTTTTCAACAGTTCTTACTTTTTGTCAAATTCGTCATCTTACCATCTATGTCGCTTAAGACGACAAAAAAATTCGGGTAAGATGACGAAAGTATTATTTTTCATTCCAATTTTTTTTAGGTAAATAATGGAATAAAATATTGTTTTCTGTATTTTATTTGGGAAATTTCAAACACGAAAATCACAAATACAAAGCGTTGTTTCTGCTTCTTTTCAATCCAGGGAAGTTCACTGAGAGTGCACCCACAATTTACAAGTCGAGCACTGTTACCAGAATTCATTTTTTCCTATTTCCCCTCAAAGTATGCAATAACCTTTTTAAACACTTTCTTCGTCATATGAACTGGCGTCACTTTCTTCGAAGATCATATCCACGGCCGATTCAGATAACGATGACGCGTCATGTAACGAAACATTACTTTTTTTTTGATTTTTGTATTTTTTATCAAAGTCCAGTTTACGCTTGAGCATCCTTATTCTTTAACTTATTTTTGACGTTCCTCCAGATTCCTTTTCTTTATCTTCTCGTAATATACTTTTCTCTCCTAATGCGGTCTTAACTGTAGAGGCAGTTATATGAAAAGATGGCAATTTTTTCTTCGCTGTCGATGTGAAGTCTTATATGCCTACGGAATTGAGGGCAATCTTGGTGGTCCTGGTTCACAATGGACCTCATTTGTTGACTCCTTTGATATTTCTTTCTCAGCTAGACGTCAGTTAGACATAGTGACTCAACAGATTGTGAGATTTTTCAGTTCGGAGTTCTCTTCTGACATTCCCAGTTGTTTTGCTGCCTCAAAGTCAGAGTCTTGAAAAATCTGTGAATTGAGTGGCTCTATTCCAATTGCTCTGAAACCATTTGAGGCATTCCTTATGGTTGATGCTTCGTTGAATACAACACCAAATAGCGATGCAATATCTTTCATACCAATTGTCTCACCAGAATTACTCACAAGAAAATCACTACAGGCGTGGCTACATGCGGTTTTCAAAGACCCTAGGACGGTCATATCCAGAAGTGGAATTCTGTGGCTTGTGCAAGGCATGAATCCTAATACATGTATACGATTAGCGCGATATAAATTCTCAGATTCCAAGGTTACGTGGACGAATAATTTTCAAGAAGTAATATTAGGTTGGCTTTCAATGACTTTACATGTCCTATGAAATGAGTTGACGATTTCACAAAGTTTTTAGCACTCATCCAACCAAATACGTGACCAACTGCAACTTACCCTGCTAGCGGACCATGCAAATAAGCAGACAGTATTCTTACTCTGGGGAATTCAAAGAAAGGAGGAATATATTGGCCTGTTGCACAACAAGCAATAGGAACATTATGTTATGCTGATGATATTTTAACTACCCTTCTAGTGCTCTTTGGACCTGAAACGGATGGTGTCTAAGTGGACACAGTAGAGCAGCCAGTTTCGTCCATGTTGAAATTTTGATGCGTTAGAAAACCGAACTTTCCTCTCAATTATTTGAATATATATTTATCAAATTTCTTTTGGTTATACGTCATTGATCTAGCGATTGAGGTAGCTTCAGGTTTCCTTACGAAGAACTTATGTTCGGCAATAAATGCTGATATAAAGTCCTTACCAGCTATTTTTGTTTGGTTAAAACGATGATCAATTTGTTCAAACTCTGCAAAGTCATAAACGACTTTTGCAAAATCATTTTTGGTGAGGAAAAAATGTGTTCCTGAATCTTCCTGCATATTGAGGCAGATCCTGAAGAAAACAAAAAAATTATTTTAACAGAAAAACAAATAGAAACAGTAACTATTATTCCGTACGTAACAAAATGAAAAGTTAGTTTGTAAATGGAATTAAAAAGAAATGAAAATGTCTTACATTAATTATTGCCATATTTTTTATGTATCTCCGCAGAATCAGCTCAGGGATTTTGTATTTTTTTGCTGCAGCAATAGTGCCGAATTTTTTTCTCCGTATCTCCTTTATTACCTCAAACATTGCGTCCCTGAACCATTCCCGTTGATTAGTCTTTTTAATATATTTTTTAACCTTATCTATAGGAAATGAAAATAGTTCAAGACTGGTCAAAAAGTGAGAGAAGCTCTCTTAATACCTTTGTTGCGGCCATGATGACGAACTCGTCAACTAATCCGTAACTGAATTCGTCATCTCATCCCAACTCGTCATTTCAACATAAACTCTTCACCACAAAAATTGAGTAAATAATAAATAATTAAACATATTCATACATACATACTACAGTATCTAACGTTACTCCCAAGGTGAATAAATCTTGAATTTACTTACCTTTAACATGATGAAACCTTTTTTCCAACGGTAAAATGCAATAACAGAACACCGCGTTTAACTATGTGCTTCCTTCTCTAACACATGAACAAAGTTTGGCCTGTATCGATATACTGGCGCTACGGGAAATTTAAATTGATAACGCTTTAGATTGTGCTCCCATCCTATGGAAGCGATAGCAGCAATTAGTAATCCACCTGATTCTTCATGTTATCCTGCTTTTCCCTGAAAGCATAGTAAAATTCCATTCGTGTCTTGAAGATGCTTAACTACCAAAAAGTAACGGCTGAATCCATGCACTGTCGAATAATAAATCTGTCAAGTGCAAGTAAGACTCGGTGCACTGAAGATTTCGTAGAAGCTTGAAGGCAATAGTTACGAACATTCTGGAAAAATTAATAAGTATCATCAGTGTCAACTCTGAAAATCTCCAATGGACTTCAATATTTTAAAGATTTCTCATATTTCAACAATTAAAACCACTGCACATCTCTTATTGAATATCAGCTGGCATTCGTGAAAACATAGTTGATTTAATTATTTCACCTCGTTATTTATCTCAAAGCATTCGAATATTATACTTTAATTTCCAAGGTATGTTTTGAAATAATTTTTCTTCTTGCAAAATTTCATGTTTCGAATACAACAAAGATAATTAATCGTATTAATTTTAACTTTATACGCTTACACGATCCTAAAAAATGCGAATAAATCCATCATCGCATTTTTGTGATGCAAATGCATATCTACCTTTGGATAATCAACATAACTTCTAGCAATATTTTATGATTTTAAGTTAATGGTATGTACCCTATAGTTTTTGATTTTCTCGCGAAAACCATTATGTGTAGGAGAATATGACATGAAAAACCGTATTTCCCGGTTACGCTGACTTGAAGTTTCGATTTTTTACAGATCAAAAGGATTGCAAATCTAAATGTTTAGTGTCAATTTTAATATGTTTGTTTCAAGCGTTTCTTGGAAAAAGTTGAATTTGTTCATGATCACAAGAAAGTTTTTTCAAGATCTAACTTTAGCTTCATAATTTTCGACTTTTTCTCATATCTGTGCTAAGAGACGTTTCTGAGTCAACGCAAAATACCCTATAGGTTTTGATTCCCTTGCGAGTGTTGAATGCGCAGATTAATGCCATATAAACGACTATATTTTCCGATAGCGTTAACTGAAACGTTTTATTTTTTCGCAGATCGAAGGAATTATAGACATCAGTATCTGGTATCAATTTCAGATGTATATTTTACACATTTCTCAGAAAAAAGGGAATACGAGCAAAGTAGCAAATCATTTATTTTTCATGATTTAACTACAAATTTTCAGTTTCTGGATATTTTCTTATTTTTGTACTATAACGTAATGCTTTTCACCAAATTTCACTTTTGTAGGTTTACGAGAAGATAGTATTCAGAATCAATTTCAACTCTATACCCACCTACGCGTGTTTGGAAAACACTTTAAAGTAGGGGAAGAAGCTGTTTTGGCCCTATTAGCTGATAAATATCATATTGCAGACACAGGGTGTCCGCGCTAAAGGACCTATTAGAAGTATCTAGGGAACGGGTTTATCCATCAAATTTCGGAATAAGAGTATATAAATACTAATCTAGAATTTTCTCTCATTTTTAGAGCGGTACCACCTCCAGTTCTACCAGACATCTACTCCATCTTTGATATTTCAAATTACATAGTGTAATTTTTAATTTTTAATTTTTTTCATTAACGGACATCTGTTTCCATTGAATCAATAGACGATGAAAGATAGAAACAGGGTTGTTTTAATTTTCACGTCATTTTCTATGTTCCACAATGTTCAGTATAAGGTTCTATGAATTTCGACCTCTGAAGTTTGGAAATTATTTAGAAATAGCAATAGCACTAATTTTGATTGTGTATATTGTCGTACATTCAACGAGAAGTACCCGAATTTTCGACGAATATACAGAAAACAATTCAGAGAATTACAATCAAATTTTGTCAATTATAAAACTGACAACTGAAATGAGTAGCTTTAGCTCATTTAAAACTATGAAAAGTCGTTTTGGCGACATGAGTCATGAAACTTACGTTCTAACATTCATGAAAAACACAATTTAAAAAAACCTTGATCATAAATAACGCAATGAGAATAAAATTAAATAAATTTCATAGATGAAGCTTTATGCACTTGATTGGGATCGATGCTGTCAAAGGCATGCATTACTCTGAATTTGATATTATCATGCGAATTTATCGCTGAACTCAAAACTTTATTCTTTAGGTACCTCCATAGATAAAAATTTAAAGGAGTGACATCCGGAGATCTCACAGGCCATTTACATGGACCCAGTCTTCATCTTCATCGGTCGTCAAATAGGCTGGTTAATTCTTCCGATACTTGAGGTGTATAATGGGCTAGAGCACCATATAATTGGTATCGATATGAAACACGTGCATTTAATGGTCAAAGAATTCCGAAACAAATGAAGTTGAATTCTCTAAATATCTTATACCATCTAAATGTTGTTCATAAATTGAATATTTTCATTGGTTTTTGTACATTACACTGAATACATTAAAGCCAAAACGCTGTTGGAAATTTCGCTTCCTTGTTTGATGTAGATTTTTGCCATTCCAAGTTTTGAGAGTAATGCCGATTGAAATACCTCCTCTGAAAAATTTGGACTCATCGATCTGTCTAATATTTTGTAAGAAGTCTGGGTTTTCTTCAATGTCAGCCATCAACATTTAGCTAGATTAATCCTAACCGCCGCATCTCCTGGATTCATCGATGATATTAATGTGAATTTGTTGGGATGGAAATTATTTTATCCAAAATTTTATTAGTTGTACTGCAACAGTAGTATGTACAGATGCATACGGATTGCCATAAAAATAACCCAAGACGGTAAAGGCAAAAGCTGCATCGTTTTTAATGAAACTAACTCTAACCTTTTTCTGCTATCTGTTTTCCATAAGTGATTAGATATCATTGTAATTTTCTAGATCGTTTTCTGAAAATAAGTCATGAAACCTGGAACTTTTCCTTAAATGTTCTGCAATCTCGACTTATTATCCAATGAGATTGATCATAAATGATAAACAAATTCTTCGTATTCGTATATATAACGAGAAAACTATACTCAAAACAAAATTAGTGTTATTTCCTTTTATGAATAATTTCTAAACATCAACCAGAATCCGAAATTTACAGAACCTTACATAGAACATTATTCAACATATAAATGGCCATCGGAATTAGATACTCTCTGTCTGTTTCTATGCTCCTCGACCTAAGGATTCAATTTTCTGAATGAGTTACAGGTTGTTGATAAAATCACGAATAGAATTGAGACGAGCCATTTTAGGCATAGGAAAACCCAACACTAATCAATACTTATTCGAAATGCGATTATAAGGTTAAAAATAGAGGTTCATGAGAAACTGTATCTGCGAAAAAACATTTTCTCGACAATTTAGTTTTATGGAGTTGACAAGCAATTTTTGAGCAGCCTGTATATAGAATAGCTCGCTAATGTGGAACTAAATAATATCTTACTCAAATCTGAGTAAATTTTTTCTGTCAAAGAATATGACACTATAATTCGTAAAATTTTGTTAAAAAAATCAATGATGATTAATTTTAGATATGAAAAATCTTAGCAAAATATGCTTGCATAAGGAAGCCTTCTAATGAAAAAAATCAAAAAGTACACCATGCTATTTGAAATAGAAGTTTTAGTACAACCAGAAGTGGTAACGCTGCGAGAACAATTTCACATTGTATATCATTACCCCTCTGCTCTAATCCCAAATTTTGAAATTGATCAATAAACTCATTCCAAGATACATCTAATGGTGTCATTAGCGCGAACACCCTATATAAAGAATGAAAGTCGCCTCTACCTAGTTTTTCAATGCAATGGTTATAAGCCAAGAAATCCAAAATTCTTATAAGAGAATAAATTGAAACATTCGGAATAATAAGAACTAACCACTTCATAATAAAATAACTAATATATTTCAGCTGTTTTGAATTCTGGCTGGGTCGGATGAATGTTACCGAATATTATTCAATCGGTCGTATGAAATTAAATGATAAACAGAATCCTTAAAACAGAAATATATAACATCAAATCTTTCATTGTAAATTGAGTAGGAGATTTGAAACTTTATACAAGCTATTCATTATTAAACATCACCCATAAATGGTTATTTATATTATATAATAAAGAGAAATGTTCAACTCGATTCGTAGGATTACACTCTCCAGCCAAAGCTTCTAGAAAATCGCATCCAATGGCATCCTCCAGAAGAAATATCCTATTAAGCATGCAACGTAATCTTCAGAACTGTACATTTATCTTGAAATGATTGAAAATTTTTTATATTCCCGAATCTATTCCAATTCATCTGGTCAATATTCAATGGTAGTATAATCAAATTATTCAGTTTTCTATTTATATATATATATATATATATATATATATATATATATATATATATATATATATATATATATATATATATATTCGACGTTTATGGAGAACTAATAATGCTTTCGTTCTGAAATTTTGGTAGTTGATTCAGCTGATCCGTAACTTTAATTCTAAGATATTTTCACCCCAATGGCATCTTTTGTTATACCGGAAGTGCATGTCAACTTTTTAATTTGATATGGAACATCCTGTATATTGATGACCGGTTCAATAGCACTCGTTACTCCAATTAAAAAACAGTTAATACATGAGTCTAGCTTGTTTCGTTCATGAAATATTCTAGTTTTACTCGAAATTCATCAAGTTTTGCTTTTTGAAAAAAAGATATATGTCGAGAACGGTGTGAGCTACCAAAATAATGAATGGTGTTTTGCAAACGAGAAATCAAGCGGAACATAACTTATATCGGACTGAATCTCAGTCAGTGTACTGAGTGTTCTTTTTCCGCCTACATTTCGAAACGAAGAAACATCGAAAACTACGTTTTTTCAAATTGTAACCCATATTTTCGTACAATTCATTAGATTCATCGTAAAAAACTAAATAATGTCCTCGTACATACCCTGTACCTGAGATTTTAAGTTTTTAAGTTATGGCGAAAAACGAATTCTACGTACCTACCTGAAGTTGGTAAAGGAGGCTTAGATATCTGCATGTGCGTAGACATATCCCAGAGCATAGACAGGCTCCTGAGCATAGATAACAAAATATTATTGTTTTAACTGTCAGTCGAATTAATTGGAACAGAACGGCTAGTTACACAAATGAGCAAATACTCAATTTATTTTTCATTCATGGAGATGAGAGACGGATTATGAGTAGAACTTGTAGGAGATTTAACGAATTAAATCCAAATATGACGTCTACGACAGCTAAAAAATTCACGAGATACGTTACAAATTTTCTTTCGACTGAAATGGTTCAGAATAAGACATCATTTTCATCGCCTGTAGTAAGAGGATCCCGATTATCTCAAAAGGATTATCTGGACGGATGAGGCCCAATTTTCTAATGAGGGGGTTTTTTACCGGAACAACTCACACTTTTGGGCCAACCATTATCCTTATAATACGGGAAAAAGAAATTCTCACAATAAATTTAGTTTTAATTTGTTTGCACTTTTGAAGGACAACGTATTTTCGTATTTTGTGTATGATGAAAACTTAAATGATGAAGTTTATATAGAGGTTTTGAGGACGGTAATGAGTGGCTTCGTTGACACTTTATCAGTAACTGAATAAATGCGTTGTTGGTACTAACTCGATGGAGAGCCAGCTCATCACATAAATGAAAATTATCGAATTTTAACTGATATGTTTGAAGATGGGTTGGTGTCCTCCAAGGTCACCTGTCCCAACGCCTATGGATTTTTATCTTTGGGGAACGCTGAAAAATAGAATCTATTCTGTACCTGTCACATCAAGATATGTTTTGCATAATAGACTGCAAAATGCCTTTATGTAGTTAGATTTGGCAGAACTGAGGCAAGCCACCTGACAGGGTGTTATGTGGCTTGCCACATAATATTCTATTAATTTATCAATTATCCAATGACAAAAGGACAGTTATTCGTTAATGGTAACTGTCTATGCACCTGAAGGGATCTAAGCCGCCTTTGCCAACTTTAGATAGGTACGTAAAATTCGTTTTTTCGCCATGACTTGAAAACTTGAAATTTCAGGTGCAGGGTATGTATGGGAACTCCATTCAGTTTTTTTACGACGAATCTAATGAATTGAACTAAAATATGGGTTACAGTTTGAAAAAACGTAGTTTTCGATGTTTCTTCATTTCGAAATGTGAGGCGGAAAAAAGAGGTCGCTGTATACTGACTGAGATTTAGTCGGATATGAGTAATGTCCCGCATCGTTTCTCGTTTGCAAAACACCTTCCATTATTCTGGTAGCTCACGACGTTCTCGAGTTATATCAATTCTGTCATAGAGCAAAACATCGATAATTTCAAGTGAAACTGGGATATTTCATGAACGAAAGAAGCTAGACTTATGTGTAAGGCGTAAGGTGTTTTTGTGAATGGAATAACAAGTGTTATCGAACCAGTGAACAATATATAGGGTGTTCTATTATTTTAAACTTAAGTGCTGCTAAGGGTATCGTGCATAAATCATATGTTCTGCTGAGTTGCCATGAAAATGTTTTAACAACTTATTAGACGTTAAATGACTTGGGCCATGCAAACGAGGTGGCAACACGAATGGCATAACAAAAAATTGAGTAACATATGCGACCCAGATATCAACCTGGAAGTGGAGCTAGTGTCAAGTTTGATCGATCTCACGAGGATTTTCATCATCCCCAAAATGAAAATTATATGACTTTATAACGCCTGTTCTCCAAAAGCCTATTTTATCATAGTAGAAGGTGGAACTAATAAAATCTTCATTTTGTTCATATTGTACTCATTTTCGCACCCTTCGGAGAAGTCTCCTTGATAAAGATGTCCTAGCAAACAGAATAACAATATCCTGAAGAAGATCACTTATCTATTTCTGGATCTACATACCCGAAAATATGTCGATTAGGAAATCGTTTGTTTGGAAATTGCTCCGAATAGAATCTTTCAGCACGAAAATCATTACCAGATGGTAATTCCACCATTATCGGTCATAGATTTTTTTTGAGTTTAGGCGGACTGTTTATTGTACCTTACGATGGTCGAGGATACTTTTTTCTTTTCTATTTCAGCTTCAGGCATTATTATCTGTTTTGTGTATAGATAAGTATAATTTTACTCCTTCAAAATTAAAGGGTAGTAAGTGTTAGGCATAGTTCACTCTTAGCACATATGAAATGCAACTAAAAAACGGAAACTACTGTCTTGTTTTACTTTTCTTATTGAAATTTCCAGAATTACATCACAGTTCATTGAAAATAATTATTCTTTCTTCAACTTTGGGGGTAATTCCTTAGCCGATCATATTCTGGGACACCTGTATATTCACCCTGTATATATGTAATATGAAATGCTGAAATTTTCATCACCTCTATTCATGAAAGCTTACAGCCGTTGGTTCATTGATATCATTTGATAGTGATATTATTATAGTTATAGTTCTGATCTTCGTATATTTTCAAAACAATTCATGCTTTCTGAGTAACATTATTTTGTAAATAACTCTCAAAATACTTCATCATTGTCTTAGTTTTTATGTAATAATGATAAGTAGTCCCCAAATAATTAACACGTATTTTTGCAGCAATTATTTAAAAATTGAATTTCTCTTTCTCTTATAAATTTCACAATAATGTTTCAGTATTCCGATTTGTCAGAAAAACCGAATTATTTACCATATCTAATGAATTCGGAATACCGATCGTAGATTCCATAATCCGATAGCCGATATCCTATTAACGTAAAACTTTCCTAAACTTCCATGTTCGCCCAGAAAGGAAGCAATTGAAAATGTGGGATTTTATTTCGATTTTCCGTGCAGTCTAGATACGATTTAAATCCGAAATCTGCCAATGTAGATATCCATATTTTGTTATCTAAAGGATTTCGTCAGACGCTGCTTAAATGTTTTTTTTTCTAATTTTCTGGCAGAAAAATACGCTGTGTTTCTAAAGTTAGCGATATAAGAAGTTATGATTCATGTGATTATGTGATCACAGTTGTGTGGTAACATTTTTTTTTTCTGATTTGTACCCATGTAACAAATATGCTGTTTTATGTTTTTGAAAAATGTCATAGATCCATAGTTCTAGAAATGCTAGTTGATTTCATCTATATTAAATTCATAATTCGCCGTGACAAAATGCAAGCTTCAACAACGAGTTATTATTCAAAATTTCTAGTTATTTCATTATAGCACGTTGAGCTCTATGAAGATTATTGCCCTTCCATTCTCACATTCACGTTCCTCTTTGAACGATATAAAAGCAACAACACGAACCACAGCTCAAGAAATGGAGAGAATATTGTAATAACTATATCGCCGTAAAAGGCAGTCTAGCAGATGTTACAATCGGTCAATCGATGATTTAAAAAGTTACATAACAACGTTTCTCTTTCAAAATTACTTTATTCGTTCAGTATTAATCAATGCAAACAGAGTTTTTTCGTGAACTATTGAATTAAATCAATTCGTAAACATGTTTTTCTAATAATATGGCAATACCCGTCATTCTGCTAGCGAAGCCATCGAATCAGCGAAGGTTTGATTTAAATAGATGGCATTGTGAATTGGCTACCAAGAAGCTGTGATATAATGCTTTTAGATTATATCTTCTGGGATTATGTGATATCCCTAATTTAAGCAAATGAATGATGTCCTACATTACATTGAATGGGTCGTTTGGTTTCTAGAACCATTACGAACTGCGACCACAGTCGATCTGCTGTAGTTGTTCCTTAGAATATTAAGTTCTAATACAAAATTGAAAATCTGCTTCACACCTTTTGGTTCCACTTCGTTAGGCTCTAGTATTCCGCTGCGAATCCTTTAGTAGTACTTGCCATGTGAATGCAGAGAATGTGATCAGTGCTCATATTGCCCCATTGCAGACTCCACATTTTCTCGTTTTCAATTTACCAATTTTGCTGCTTTGGTATCCCAGTATGAGATGCTGTGCTAGGGAGTCAGTAATACTTCCCAATTTCCCGCGCCTGGATAAGTTATGTAGTGTTTTTTGGTGTATAGTTGATAAATTTTTTTCTTTTCAGTCTTGTTTGTATTTGTTCCTACTGCCGTTTCAGCTTCTGGCGTCTGCGTGGTTTTTTAAATCGCAGAACGATTCAGTACCTATAGAGGTGTTTTCAGTAGATGATCTAACCAGTTGGTCTAACCAGTTGATATAACCAGTTGATCAAGAGTTTCTTTTCCTTCTATGTCGTCATCACCGGATACCCACCAGAAGGAAAATTTATTCTCCTCAGCAATTAGCTTCAGGTGTTGATGACCTTCCCAGGCGGAAACACTTTTATAACTATGAGAGTTTATTCCTCTTATGTGACTTCTTTTAAGAGAATATGTAGTTCATACTTTGTGACAGGAATTCTGAAGTATATAACCTCAGAATTTTTCAAATTATCATTATCTCTCATATTTTCACTTGCATGTAAAGGAATGGGAAATTTACGATTACCTCTAATAAAGTAGTAGGATTTGTTCTCTGAATCCTGATGGCAACAAAAATCGAACATGAAACACTCATTCGTAAAAGACAGGGCCTATTCATTGGCTGAGATTACCAGAAATTAATTCATCGATCTTTTTGCTCCACCTTCATGTCATTGGAATATATCTAGAAGTAGTATTTTCTTCTGTCGCATGTAATATGACAGATCCCTGAAATATCGCTTTCAATTGTTGTTCACTTACAGAGTCACCACAAAAATATTTCACTTCATAAGGCAAAGCACTAAAATTTAAAAGGTACCCACTTTTATTAAATGTCACTTTTTCTGAGCGTTATTTGTGATTTTTATAATTATTCATAATACAGGTATACTAATCGAATTCGTAGACATTTATGAATTTTCCATGAAAATTTTATTCACTTTTGATCCGCTATCTCAATTTTGGAAAAAATTATATTCTGTTATCAACAACTCCTAAAACCATCAACGTATATCTGACAATCTGCTTTTCAATTAAGTAATCCCAATTTAGGAAAACGGATATTGAGATAATGTAGTAGAAAAAGGAGGTGGAAAAATGTTACAATCAATGTGTGAAGAATTATAAAATAATATTTGCTAATCATATAAGGAAATTGTTAATTATTTTTTAGGTTGTTCAATTCAAGAAAAGGAATATTTTCTTGTGATATTTTATATTTTATTAACGAAAGAATTACAAATTTTAGCGACTGGTCTTACAACAGCTTCTTATGCCAATGAATAGACAGGTAGTTGTTAGAGGCTATTGGGGCCGTATTTACAGAAGGGCAAGGGTAGGGGGTGGACAGTGGCGTCACATTGAATATGTATTTACACAGTATTTTTAACAGAGCCCCCGGCCTTGAACACTCCAGGGATCCAACACAGTTAGATCAATTTTCAAAAGATTTAAGAAAATTATTTTGAATTGAGAAATGTTCTAAGTTGACAGATGTGCAAAACTTTAAGATTTTAAGATTAACTTAACATAATAATTTAAATTCCAAGATATAAAAGAAAAAACTAAGAGTTTATATAAGCCTAAACATATGAAACATCATTTTCTATAATTAATTATTTACAATATCGGTAATTAGCTTTTATTAGTTATTTGAAAGATTTAATTTCGGTTTTAATTAGTTATTTACAAAGTTATCGTTCACTTATTAACAGCTATTCACAAAATTAGTCACATGAGAAAAGGGGTATAGTTTTTGATTACGACACACATACCGAATCACTTTTCCGGCACAGGTAACACACAGATTTTGTGCACAGTGCGTCGAACTGAACGACCCCCAGGTAGTTTCAACGTTGCAGAACGTATGACACCGTCGGATGAACGGTGGATCTCGTCAGCTTTACCTAAGGGCCACACATTTGTGGGAGTATTGTCTCCTTGGATTAAGACAACTGAGTCCTTTTTTATGAGATCAGGTAATTTCCTGAACCACTTTGTTCGACGCTGAAGTTCAGGAACCACTTCTCTTTGCCAGCGACGCCAAAAATGTTGAACCAGTTGTTGAGATTTCTGGTAGGAGTTCAGTCGATTGACCTTGACATCGGAAACATCTTGCTCAGGCAAAGCAGTTAAGGGACGACCTATTAGGAAATATCCAGGAGTCAAGGGGTAGGATCCTCAGGATCATTGGATATGTAGGAGAGAGGACGGAATTCAATACTGATTCGATTTGAGTTAAAACAGTTTGCATATCCTCATAAACAAGTTGAAAATTTCCAACTATACGCTTAAGGTGAAATTTTGTTGATTTTACACCATTTTCCCATATACCACCTTGATGAGGTGACCGTGGTGTTATGAATTTCCACGTGATGCCTTCTTTCATTAAATTATTTTCAATACTTGACTGGAAATTTTCGGTTCTTAAAAATTTATACAGAACCTTTTCAACGTGTTCAAGAATTGGTCAGTGCTCAGATCAGTTACTATATCTAGGTGAATCGCTCTGGTAGTCAAACAGACGAACAGACAAATATAACCTTTGATAAATTTTTTATTTCTATATCTTTTCTCTTTCAATAGAATAGGGCCGGCGTAATCAATACCCACATTCGTAAAGGCAGGAAAGGATGTTGCTAATCTGCATGTAGGTAAATCGCTCATAAAAGGGTGCTGAAACGATGGTTTCGCTCGAAAACATTTTACGCAGTTGCGTTTGATTTGTTTACAAGTATTTCTTCCAGAGATTACCCAGTATCTTTCTCTTAAACAGGCCAGCAATTGTTGCGAGCCACAATGCAAATGGCGCCCACCAACCCGAATCAAACCGTTTTCATCTAGAAAAGGGTTTAAAGATAAAATTTGAGATTTAATATTTATATTTTTTCCAGACTCGAGAACCTTGATCTCTTCAAAAAATACTTGCCTTTGACAAAGTTTGAGCAATCTTGTTAATGAATCTCTGAGCTCAATAGGAGTCAATCGATTATTTGGGTTTTTTGTCAGTGAAGTGACGTATTCGGATTTTGATTTACCATATTTCCAAATGAAATTATTAATATATCTCTTTACATAAGCTACTACTCTTTGAAGTTTCAAGAGAGATGAGTATTTATTGAATAAATCAAAATCAATTATTTTCGTTATTATAAGGGCTATTTCCTGCTTAACTTCTTCAGTCGAAGGGATTACTTGATTCATTTTACAATTCCATTGAGGATATACTCTAAGCAATATCTCAGGAGAACCGGTTAAAAACGCAGGGCCGTTCCACCAAAGTGTATTTCGAGCTAAATCACTCACGGTACTGCCTCATGAAATCAAGTCAGCAGGGTTCAAATTACTGGGCACATGATGCCAAAATTTTATGTCTGATATCTATTGAATTACTGCAATTCGATTGGCAAGGAATGTTTTGTATTTATTTGGCGCAGAATTAATCCAATGTAGTACTATTGAAGAATCTGTCCAAAAATGCATTGTTGTTTGTTGTAAAGAAAAACTACTTACAACAGTTTGCATTAATTGCGCCAATAAGACAGCGGCACATAATTCTAATCTTGCAATCGTTATTGGTCGTAAGGGACATACTCTAGATTTTGAACAAATTAATCTGCAAAATATTTTGTTATCGGATGTAATACACCTAGCATAAATGCAAGCGCCGTATGCAAGTAAACTAGTATCCGAGAATCCGTGAATTTCGATAGTTATCGAGTTTGTCATAAACAAACACCTAGGTATTCTTATGTCGATAATGGATTTCAATTGACTTTTATAATCGATCCATTTACTTAATAATTCATCTGGAATTGGGTCATCCCATCCGAGCTTTATTCCCCAAAGACGCTGCATGAAAATTTTTGCTACAACGACAATGGGAGCTAATAGACCTAGTGGGTCGAAAATTTTAGCAATATCTGATAGTACACAACGTTTACTATATACATCAGATGTTGTCAAATTTATATTGCAGTACAAGCTATCAGTTGAAGAATCCCACAACATTCCCAATGTTTTAGTATTTGATCTGTCCTCAATTGGTATTGCCGATAGCGAGACTTCAGAATTATTCGACGAACTGGTAACTTCATTATCATTCGACAAAAATTTTCTAATTGGTATGCAATATCTTTGTAGTATCGAAGTTATATTGTTTTTCAGAAGGAGAATTTCTTCCGTGGTTTCGCGGGAAACTAACAGATCGTCCATATAAAAATTATCTTTTATTACCCGTGAAGCTATAGGAAATTTTTCTGTATTTTCTTCTGCGATATAATTGAGTGATTTTGTAGATAAATAACTCGCGGAGGAAGTGCCGTAAGTTACAGTGTTGAGTTCGTTCGTATTCACCTTTTCGAAACGTTCCTTAGGGTTCAAATTCAAAAAAAACAACGCACTGAGTTAAAAAGTGATTATCACCACACAAGGGATATGAATAACTCGTCGAAGCAAATGTTTGACGGACCGGTTCTTTTTTCATCGGATCGTTTTCTATTATAAGTTCTGCCCTGGAAGTTATTTCTATTGTATTAAAATGATATTTGGCGTAAATTGGATAGTCTTGATTCTTTGGATCTAGGACATTCAATTCCAAAAACAATTTTTTATAGCTTTTAAGATTCTCTTCAGCTGTATTGCAAAGTTTTGTTAAACGTTTTATTATTAGGCGATCGCAAGTAGCAGGATCTTGAGCCTTAACAAATGTATCGAATTCGATTAACTGTGAATTTAAATTTTCCAGTTCAGTTCCAATCTTTTTTAATTGCTCAGCCGATGCTTTCGTACGAGTCGTCATGTTGCAAGTTTTGAGACAAAAAGTAATGTATTCTCAATAAATTTTTAAATACTAATTAAAGTAATAAATTTATTTTGTTTGTTTGACTGTAAAACCAGCAGAGGGAAATTCCAAGAAACTGTAGAAAATACTACCTGGCAGACCCAAGCTACTAACTTAGTTGCATAAACTCTTGAAATACAAGTGTCAAACAATTCGAAAAGTATTGAAGGGATTCGGAAAGGAACACTTACGACTTTGCCTTTACCTTCACCGTGGGGTGCCGGAAATAGACACCGATTTCGGGTTGCTGTAGTTGGCCGTCTCTGCTCGCAATTTTGAAGATGGTATTTTTGAAACACACTATTCTTACGGAAAGATTACGGATTAACACTTATCGACTCATTTATTGATGATGTTCGATATCACTAGCGTAAACTATCCGGCTCGAAGGACCAAATTTATGTTAATTATTTTTTAGGTTGTTCACTTCAAGAAAAAGAATATTTTCTTGTGGTATTTTATATTTTATTAACGAAGGAAGTACAAGAAATTTTAGCGACTGGTCTTACAACAGTTTCTTATGCCAATGAGTAGTCAGGTAGTTGTTAGAGGCTATTGGGGCCGTATTTACAGAAGCGCAAGGGTAGGGGGTGGACAGTGGCGTCACATTGAATATGTATTTACACAGTATTTTTAACATAGCCCCCGGCCTTGGACACTCCAGGGATCCAACACAGTTAGATCAATTTTCAAAAGATTTAAGAAAATTATTTTGAATTGAGAAATGTTCTAAGTTGACAGATGTGCAAAACTTTAAGATTTTAAGATTAACTTAACATAATAATTTAAATTACAAGATGTAAAAGAAAAAACTAAGAGTTTATATAAGCCTTAAACATATGAAACATCATTTTCTATAATTAATTATTTACAATATCGGTAATTAGCTTTTATTAGTTATTTGAAAGATTTAATTTCGGTTTTAATTAGTTATTTACAAAGTTATCGTTCACTTATTAACAGCTATTCACAAAATTAGTCACATGAGAAAAGGGGTATAGTTTTTGGTTACGACACACATACCGAATCACTTTTCCGGCACAGGTAACACACAGATTTTGTGCACAGTGCGTCGAACTGAACGACCCCCAGGTAGTTTCAACGTTGCAGAACGTATGACACCGTCGGATGAACGGTGGATCTCGTCAACTTTACCTAAGGGCCACACATTTGGGGGAGTATTGTCTCCTTGGATTAAGACAACTGAGTCCTTTTTTATGAGATCAGGTAATTTCCTGAACCACTTTGTTCGACGCTGAAGTTCAGGAACCACTTCTCTTTGACAGCGACGCCAAAAATGTTGAACCAGTTGTTGAGATTTCTGGTAGGAGTTCAGTCGATAGACCTTGACATCGGAAACAGAAATCTTACTTACCGTTTCTTTAGAATGTCGCCGTCTTTATTACGTTCTATGTACAAACTTAGCATTCATTAATAGAAAGTGATTATTATCTCGTGAGAATAAGTAACAGGGTTTCCTCTTAAACTTTTTTGCACAATTTCGTAGAATAATATGATAGTGAAAATTGATAAAAATAATAATATAATGTCTTTGGACTAAGCCAGTTATAGATTTAAAAATACCCTTCTTGCGTTTTCCTATATACAAAACAAAACTTTCTTATATCCCTTCAATTTGTTTTCTAACTTGTCAAAATATTTTTGGCTCATAAGAAAGACAAACTCGCGTTATGACCTATGTAATCAAGCAGTATGATTCAAAACATACTATCAAACTTCCAGTTAATAATTTTATACTAAACATTAGCTCTACCATTTCATGTCAGCATTTTGGACTAGTCTGTTCTAGAGCTGCTTGCAGTCTCCCCATAATGTAATATTCAACAAAAATTCCTTACCGCTCAAAGTATTTTGAATGTGTCTGTTTTAATTTTAATATATTATTTACGAAGGGAAACGCCGCAGTAACTAGGTTGATCGCACCCTCATTGACGAGATTTTTGATCAAAGATAATATATCTTCAAGGCTCTGGTATATTTTAAGATATTCTCAGAGATATGTTCCTGTTCTTATACTGCGAAAAACTTTCGAAGCAACACTCTCCCGGGTGGTATCATTATAATTGCCATAAGTTCTTCTTCAATATCAACATACTTATCTTCATCTCCTGCTTCCTAGGTTAGGTGACTTTCGGAAGTTGATACCTAGATTAGTGTAAATTATCACTGTAAGACCATCTTTGTAAATTAATTTTAGATTATTGTCGAAAGCCGTATAAGCCTTTGGCGGGCTCTTTTAAAATTTCAACAAATACGTTAGAAATACGATAACAGTCAACAATAATTTGAAACGTCATGTGAATTAGCATTGTATTCTTTCTTTCAAAATTGGCCAAATGGATTATAAAATATAAAAGTATTCAGTAAAACAAGCAAAAAATTTGCTTGACCTCAGTAATCGTACATATTCGCTCATTACCTGCTAGCTAATATTTTGTTGCCAGCAATTGCAATATCTCATGCGTACTAATACAAAACTTTTAGGTTTTAGCAGGCATTCTCTGTAGTGTATTCCTAATATGAGTTCACGAATAAAACTCTTTCTGGAATCATCCATAGGAATAAATTTGTATCTGTATACTATTTCAAGTTTATCGATACTGGATTTTTGTACATTCTCGTTTGTATATCGGGTGTTCTGTGAAAAACGCCCTGAGCAGTAGTTTCTAAAATTTCTGTTCGATTTGAATGAAACAAAAACATATTGGAAGTTAACCTTAACTTAGAAGTTTTGAGTGGAAACCCTATTTTACCTCTAGAAAACTAAACGCCTCGAGTTTTCGAATTTTTTTTACTGATAGATTTATGTTAATCTCTTTTCAGAACCATAATTTGGTCCGATGAGTGTACTTTTCAATATCATTTCAATAAAAATACTTTTTCGATAATATAGACAGCAGAATCCGTATAACATAATAGATGAATAATTTTCCTCCTAGATCCGGTATGAACGTCAAGTGCGCCATTTATTCCAATCGCTTGATAAGACAAGTTTTGACTGAAGGAAACTTGAACCAGAACAATTATAAGATTTCCTCAATTATCGTTCCTCGGAACTACGACTATAAATCAATTTTCAACAAAATGGTGCTGCTTCTCACAATTTTGAATATGAACTGGTTGAACAATAATTTTGGCCATCATGTTAGGTGTGCAGCTTTGATATCTCCAGATTTTAGACTCTGGATTTACCTACAGTTCATGGCACTCCACTAGAAAATGTGGACGTGTTGAATGGAAGAATAAGAACCGCCTGTCTAGAATTCCCCAGATGCTGTTCTGAGTACAATACGTGCCGCAAGGACATGCCAAATTCAACAGCATGGAAACCATTTCAAACGATTTTCATGAGAACTTGTGACAGACCAATGAAAACGTTTCAGGCTGTTAAAATATCAGTAGGGATGCAATTCAGTTTTTGTTTTATTAAAATCGAACAACAATTGTAGGAGCTCTAGCTTTCACGGAACACATTTCCATAGCAATACGGGTTGCTCAGAATCGAGTACGAAATATAGTGTTAGTTATAAGATATATGAAAATAATTCAAAATCTAACTACTCTCCTCTCAGTTAGTCAGTTGATTTTCCAGGCGAACCCCTTTCCCACATATAAATTCTGAGTGCATTAAATCTGGTTTAGAATTCGTAAACTAGCGAAAACTGATGAGAGCTTTCGAATTTTCCTCGATTACCCCACATCCAAGTTTTCGAGCGTGTTTCACTTTATTCATCAAAACTACACTATATAAATCCTCTCACGAACAACACTTTAAAGTTTGTTGAAAACCTTACTCATCCACCAAATTTTCCAACTTAGACTACACTACGAACATGTATCGAAATTTAACAAGTTCTGTAAATTCGCTTCAAGAATTTTAATATTATAGAATGGATTTCATACAATATCATACGAAAATAGTATCGTTTACAGTGTAAATGATGTGATTATGAATAAATTCTGATTTTCACGAATTCCGCGGGAATATTCAAAGATGCTGAGTAGGAGGGAAAAACGATTTACTGCTTTTGGTTATCGGTTATTAGCCTAAGCACGCGGCATCAGTCGCTTACATATGGCCAATGGCTGTACGATGCATACATATCCAACTTGATATTCTTACCGTTACTAAAAAATTTGTACCTATTTTAAGTATATTTTTCACGTGTCTATTATCATTCGAATTAATATATTTGTGGTTGCCCAATATAAACTCGCTCAAATTGTTTTTACTAAGATTACTATTTTTCTCCTACTTCTGATGTAATCTAAATGATATATCTAATTTCAAAGTAGAACAAATCCAATACATTTCCCAACTCCAGAAAGTAATTTTTGCAAAATTTAAATTGAAATGTTATTTCATTTTTATGAATAAGACCTTAAACACAATTCATAACCTAACCTAGATGCCAAAGGACCATGAATAAAATGAATAACTCTAAAAATGTTGATGGTATTAAATAGTAAATAATCAGTATTTAATGGGCGAAATCAGATCGAATATACTTATGGTTATCGATAAAAATGTTTACACCGCTTTTTGAAAATTGCATTCATTAATTGAGCGCCTTCTACTGAATTTAACCCTTTATATTGCCAATTTACTATCACCATACGAACATGAAATATTATGCAAAAACGGCTAAATGGATTCAGTTGATATATGATTTGCAGATAATAATTTATTCAATTGACGAGGCTTTTACATGATAGAAATCCATCATCAAATATAATTAAACAAAGATTTCCACTAAAATGTATTGATAAATGCTCGACGCGTCTCGATACATAGTATCTTTGCCAAGAGCGAATGAATACTACAAAATTATCTTAGCAAACGTATACTTATATGGACTAAAGAAGCAATCCATTCAGATTGCCTTAATAGACCAATTAGAGATCACATATTAATCAGAGATGTAAAAACAAAATCAACATCGAATGACATTATTTTCACAAAAGCAGATAAAGGCAATACAGTTATAGCGATAAATAAACAAGATTACATTTCCAAAACATTAAAGTTTATCAATGATTCTAATTATTCAGTTATAGCCCGAGATCCAACTTACAAATTTAATGAGGAAGTGAAGACAGTCATTGAGAATTCAAAATCCATCATTACAGTTCGCGAAAAATTTAAACTCGTTCTACCAAATCCTTGACCACCTCAACTCTATTCTTTAGTTAAATTGCACAAATATGGTTATCCAATAAGACCAGTGGTATCATTCACACATGCCTCAGCATTCAAGATTTCCAAATTTTCAATACATATTCTGGAAGAACGTTGTAACTTTAAACAGTCTTTTTCAATTCCTAACTCAAATAATTTGATAAGAAAAATAGAAAATGTTGTCATACCAAGTTAATGCTAAGTTAGTGTCTTTGGATGTCAAGAATTTGTTTCCAAGTATTCCACCGAAGGATCCGTATGATATAATCAAAAATTTGTTAACACATAATACAACGAACCCACGAATTAAATATGACATTATGGCTTTATTTGATGTTTGCATATCTCAAAATTATTTTTTATTTAACGACTCTTTTTATATAAGTGCTGAGGGACTTATAATGGGAAACCCCTTAAGCCCCCTTTTAGCAGAAATCTTCATGAATAACATAGAAAAATGATTCATAAACACCCGTTTAGTAAACAATTCTTATATTGGTATGAATATGTCGATGACGTTATTGTGTGTTTCACAGGAACAAACAGACAGTTCACTGTATTCGAAAGTTTCATCAACAACCTACACCCAAATATAAAATTCACTTCTGGAATAGAACAGAACAACTCGATCAATTTCCTAGACTTAACAATAACAAGATCAAATAATAAACACCGGTTTTCAATTTATCATAAACCTTCTCATACAGATATCACAGTTCATTATACATCGGCACAATCTTACCAACACAAAGTAGCTGCATTTAATAACTATATACATAGACTCTTAAGCACACCAATGTCTAGTGAAAATTATCTCAAAGAATTGAATTTGATGAAAGAGATCGCAATAAATAATGGTTATGATGCAAATTCAGCTAGTAACATATTATATAAGAAAAACAAAAATCTAGCATATTTATCCAATCGGTGAACATCGAGACAAGAAATTCAATATTTTAACATATATAGGCAATATTAGCCATTATGGGAAATCCTTCTTAAAATTTCAAATTTTAATATATCGTTCAAAACATCAACAAATTTAGGTTCCTTTATCAGAAATAATAAGTCTCCAATTAATAAAGAAAATAAATCAGGTGTTTATAGATTGAAATGTACAGATTGCAATTGTTTTCATATAGGTAGAACAGGAAAAATTTCATTGTTATAATCTCAGAACATAAACACAGTTTCATCAATTGAAAAACTGATTCAAATTATTCTAATCATCTTAGGAAAATACTCATTCTTTCAATTCAGAATTTAAAATCCTTCATTCTGAGAATAGAGGTATAAAACTCAACCTTCTGGAAGTACTTGAAATTAACAGATTTAGGTATTCCTAGAAATTCTTAATGACCAGATAGACATAAATAACTCACCCGTATTGAACTTGTTTCCTAAACACTAGTTCAAATACAAAACTCTGAATGGATTGCCTCTTTAGTCTATATAAGTGTACGTTTGTTAAGATAATTTTGTAGTAATCATTCGGTCTTGACAAAGATACTGTGTATCGCATTTATTAATATATTTTAGTGGAAATCTTTGTTCAATTATATTTAATAATTTATTTGCTGGTTTGAGTTGCAAAATAGTTCTTTTCATCTCTGAATAATATTTTATAATTCACTATTTCACGTTTAGACGTCATGTTGTTCGTTTTCTGATTATTCTAGTTTTACGGGATAAAAACTATCCTATGTGTTAATCTAGGTGATAAATTATCTGTTTCTCAAATTTCATCCAAATTCATTCAGGATTGTTTCGATCAGGATAAACGGTCACTAAAACTGGCCAAAAGTCGAATAGATTTCACTCCTTTCCTCAAGAGAAAACAGCCGATCCTTTCTTTCAATATACCGGCCGATACATTAAATTACTAAAGTAATTGACCATGAGCTTCTTGAATATAATTTTTCTTTTGGTCGGTATCATTTCGTAATAATCTATCCACATTCATTTCGTCTTTTTGAGAAAGCATGGAATGATATCACAATTTAACGGTCAGCTGTTTCAAACTCCAACACGGAGTCGCACAAAAATGTAGGAGAATACAGAAAAAGACAAGATTTTTCCAATAATATATAGCACGCCATATATTACTATTCAAAAAATAATGGGGATGTCGTCATGTTTCTGACAAATGATATCAAAATAATAAATGCATTTTATCGAAAGGTGAGGAGAGAAATCTATTTGATTGAGCGTTTTCCGTCAAACTTGAAGACAGCCAAATTATCAGGATAAGTCCCTATTTCTTCCACAATGTATAACATTTCATCATTAACGATTAACAAACTCAATACAACAAAATAATGAAAACATAAAACGAATTGAGAAATTTGAAGGTAGAAGAAAGTATATATAATTAGTGCAAACAAGAATTGAAGGAGAGATTAAAACTGGGAAAAATACCTTCAACCAACTTAGTAATAGAGATTACAGTAGAAGAAATCAAACCTAGATTCAGAAACCCTTTGTACTTCGAAGTTCTCTACAGATTGTGAATTGTAAATTTTGTGCATACTTTGTTCTTGTGAGCATTGTTACAGTTTTAGGATAAACTCTTCTAGTATGAACACTATAACATCAGTGTTAGTCATATGTTAACGACATAAAGAAGTACTAGTTGGGCCATCTATGACTGAGTAGAAAGGTTAGCAAGGAACAACGCTACCTATTCTCATTTTATGCTTAATACATAAAAGATATTCAGACGGTGATCAGAGAATTCGAATATTCTGTTGAAATAGTGTCAGCAATAGTTTTAAATGATCTTACAAAGCAAATTTAAACTTGTCAGACCATGTTACATCAGGTATCACATAGTGTTGATTTTGCGCTGTTTTGACGTGAAATGAAAGAAGGGATATGTGAGTCCATTTGCGTAAATGAAAATGTACAGCTTATTGCTATTCGTAGGAATAAAATAAATAAACGACCTTTCACTGAGAATTAAAATAATTGTGAATACATTGAAAAACTGGGGACAGAGTGAAGTCATTGTCAGATACAAACTCCATCAAATTAGTCCTTCCATTTGAATGATCGAATCTGTCAAACGACTGAAGATAATTTTTTTACTCAACAAAATCCTTGAAACTGGTCAGCCGTTCAAGACTGATAGAAAAACATGGTATTTGTAGGATTCGAAGATTTATTAATCAATATGGGAAACGATAAAACGAAATTGAAGTCTATAGCCTAATCTTAAATCAAAATGTAAAATGTATGAAAAACAGTCATGAAATTTTGCAACGTTAGTTAACAAGACCATCACTATTACGCATTTGACAAGATATTGTACCAGGAGACTTAAAGAATACTTTTTGGAATCACATTTTGGATGGAATTAAATGTTAGCTCCACATTGAAACACTATAAGTCAACTAATACATTATACGAAAACAAATTCAAAAAGATTCGAGACAATATATCCTGAAAAAAGAATGAATAAGGAGAGGATTTCTTCGATAGATTGGTTCACATGGAAATTTTAATGTGCATCTGAGTAACAGTTTGTCCTCTATGAAGACTTTTATTTAGGGAACAATATGCAACCTTCCGTAGAATGTTAAATATCCTTCCCTGAAGAAGCTGGTTTTTTCACCCTGCATAACCATCATCAACTAGGGCAACACAATAGTGATACCGTCCGTTCAGATGTCATGAACAATAGACTGCAGTTTCAATCTCGTTGAACCTTGTCAATATTGCACCCATTCACAACACCAGCCCAAATTGCCACAAAGTCATCTCAATCCGTTGGAGCGCATCAAGTACATGTATACGTACGTAAAATTATGAAAACAAAGGGTTTATCAAACAGATCACTCTAAAAAATCACACTAAAGCTGAATATTGTCCCCAGAATAAAAGTCTTCAATATGTTCGAATATATAGTGATAAATTTGACATGTTATCATTATTGAGATATGATATGACCTGAAGTTCGTCTTGAGGCCGTTCGGTTCGAATGGTAAGAAATACTTGGAAATAATTACGAGGGAATTGCACAAACCAAAAGTTTTATGTTGACGAAGTAAATTGGGACGACAATGAAGAAGGAATTGTTGTAGGGAAATGGAAACCGAAGGTAACACAAGGGAATGTTGATGTCTTCTACGCAACATAAATGAGATACTCTAACGGTATTGAATAGAAAAAGAGATAGGGCGTCCATAAGTATTTGTGTCGCCTATGAACAGAAGCAGTCTATATTTATCATAGACTCATTACAAAGAAAGTGTAACATGAAGCAAATTCAATATCTTCCTATTACACATGGATCAGAAAATGTATCAAACCGTATCAGAGGGCTGCCCTTGAAATACTCACAGTTGTCAGTGCTTACATCATCTTTCGTATAATAACAATTGGGCAGAATGAATGACTTGTAAACGCTGTATTATTGCTAGTCGAAATGGTTTGTGACACAAAGTATTTTATCTATTAATTAAAAATTGAAGGGACCGTTAAAGTGTAAGAATGCTAATAGCCTGGTTGAGAGTGAGTGAAATAGAAATTTCTTTTTAAATGAACAATAATTTGCCCCTTAGAGTACGCACCATTTGATATGTTCTGTTCACAATTTTATACTGCACTGTTATTTACAAAAATGTTTTACTGCCTAAGGTCGTTCGGCACAGTCAAAATAGTCTTGTTACAAAATTTTTGAGAATCTCATCTGGTTCACTAAAAATTATCTAGAGACTTTTATTCAGGAAACAATATTCAACCTTCCATATAATCTTAAGTATTCTTCCATACAGGAACTGGTTTTCACGCCCACTCATCATAATGATCATCAACCAGGGCCTCACAGTAGTATTACAGTCCGGTCGGATATCATGAATAGGAGTAATATACTGCATTTTGGGTCTCGTTTGAAAATAACAATGAAAAAATCTAACTTGGCTATTTCTGGTGAACGGGGTGGCAGTTTCACTAGTCATCTCGTCCACATCCAGTTGTCACCGAAAGACTGGAGAATTAATAGTTCTGAGACATTTCTATCTGATGTTGGGGAGCACCGTTATGCTAGAAATTTACTAATCTTCTTCAAGCCAAGAGGATTTCATCCAAAAACCCAACTATTATGTTCTCATTAATTATATCATCATTATAATTTTCTGAGCATAGCATTTCAACATGTCGAATTTCCCAATTTTCAGAACATTTATTAATCAAGAAACTTACAGATAATTATTTGTGAATAAATAGTGTGAATTGAATTGTGGTTTCGTTTTACATTAAAAAAAATTTTGTTGAATTCGAAAAACATACCACAAAAAAATTTACTGCATTCTACTAGAAAAAGTCCTGTTGAATGTCAAATTAGTTTTCAACTTTGATAGTAATCGAGATATTGATATATGCCGAAGTACAGAAAAACGATAAATCCGTAACAACTCAAGAACGAAAGATAGCTATCGTACTAAAATATCACCCAGTACATAAAGTCAGGAACCTCTCGAAAAACCTATCGCTGAAAGGCTATATGGAACGAAAAGCAGCTGTCAAACCTCACCCCTATAGTGTGGTTCTGTTCATGCATCTCGGTGGTCGTGTGTTCATCAAGCTGTGCTGTAAATTGAAAACCAGATTGTTTTGATGATTGAAACATTCACTCAACTGCGAAAAAATGGCCCAAAAACAGGTTCCTCTATTTATAGTTACTTATTGAAAAGGATGATATTGATGGAGTACATCTTTTGCCTGAAATTCGCTGAATAGAACTATTTGAACAATTCAACCTCAGCAATTGGAATCACACAAATTTTATTCGTATTCGTGCAATTGTAGTAGCAGCTCGTTTCAATATAAGTTGAAAAAGCCACGGAGGATCACCATCGGAATGTCGAATGCAATGTCACCTTTTTTTCGAGTTTAAGTTCAACCCAGAAGTAGGTTTGATTGGAGAGTAGAAATAGATTTCGTATGAGTCAAATGAATCTGTATGTTTATTGACGAGGCTCCAAGAATATTGCCACTCTTTCTTTTTCGGAAGCAGTATTCATCGAAGATCTCCCGCATTTTTCAGAATGTATTGTAAACTTTGGCCTATTCGGCGTTTTTCTTTTTTGGGAATATATCTATCCCTCATCTATTCAAACTTTTCCATTCTACTCAAAACTATTTGTTGTAGTAATAGCACATACAGCGTATTCAATCGCTTCTCTCAGTTTTCCTAATGTTCCTCAGGTTTTTGATTTTTTTTCGGCTTTGAAAAGTATCACTCCACTTTAGATGTCTACGTAAGAACAGTATCAAATAGTCTTGAAAGCTTCGGTATCTCTTGCGCCTAGATAATATTATCCATAAGGTCCCGGAGTTTCATTTGCAAATGTCTGAAAATCGTGTTTCAGTATTTCTTTTTTGTTGATATCTAAACATGATGTAAGGCTTCACGAAAAGGGTCAACAGAAATATAATATTCTTATATGCTTGTGAGCACCAGCTTTGAACAAAAGAATCAAACTTGATAACTTTTGGCGTTCTCCAAACACTTTATAACGCTGACCAGTTCAAATATTTCGAGTTGCGAGAAAGTTCTCAATGAAATTCATAATCAATTGATGGTCGGTTTTTACCAAAAACGCTGGCACAGGTCGATTTTTGAAGCCTTACCTAACTTTTAATGAAAAATTGAAGAAATTGAAAATCGAAAATCGACCAGTGCGAGCGTGTTTGCTAAAACCGGCAATTATTGAACAATTCAATTGACGAGGCTTTTACATGATTGAAGTCCATTTTCACAATTACAAATAGACGATGATTTCTACTAATACGAATGAATACTATGAGTAGTATTCATTCGCTCTTGACAAAGATACTATGTATCGAAACGCGTCGAGCATTTAATAATATATTTTAGTAGAAATCATCGTTTACTTGTAATTGTAATCATTGAATTATTAATTTTATTAAGGACTTTAGCGCAACCCGGTATACTTATAAACAGCACTTACTCCTCGTGAATTATAATTCAATCGATTTTTTGAACACTTCGGTAATGATTTCTTTAAAACAGGGGAGCCAAGGTGACGATCTCATTCACACGTATTGCTTTAGAAATGGAAACGAAAAAAATAATTCGGATAAAATTTTAAGACATCTAGCGCAAATTTTGATGTTTTAGGCACGAAACCCAACTCTATACAGGTTAAGTATTTTGCCTCTTAACTATCATACCCTCCTCAGGAAAACCTAAGCACTAAAGGTACCGTCAAAATTTGTACACAATATATGAAAATGATTAACTCAAACAATTGTGAAATAAATATTTAATATTCGTCGCTTGGTGAAATTTGTCCAAGTAGTTAATTGATTCCTCGATTACTACGTGATAGTTAGTCATGATGATAATAAAAAATTAAACTATACAGGGTGCTTCAACGAAAACTAAACAGAGGCTATATCTACCAAGATATTAATTTCTGATCGAAAAGCAAAAACAGGTCAATTTTTGTTTCAAGGGGGACATCTTTTAGTGTACAAGACTTACCTGAAATATCAACCCCCTAAGCGGGGGTTGCAATCCTTGAACATTTTGAATAAGAAAGACGGGTCGAGTGATGACTCAAAAGAAAGGTGGTGTTTTTGTCTACATCGTCTCGAACGAATTTTCATTTTTAATCGAAAACTGTAAAAAATACAGGGTAAGCATACTGAAAGATAGGAAAGACTATTTCCCTGAGACTATTCAAGTTTCAGTGAAGTAAAATGGAACAGATCCATGCTGATCAAGGGCAGTCATTATCAAGTACCATCCTCATTTCGTATTTCAACCCCTAGATCAGAGGTGACCACCTTTGCAAATTTGGAAAAGGGTAGATGGGTCGAGTGTTACCTCAAACTTAAGGTATCATCTTAGTCTGCATCCCTATGAACGCATTTTCATTTTTGATTGAAAACTGTAGAAGCTACGGAGTGAGCTACTGAAAAACAGAGGAGACTATCTATCGCCCTGAGCTATTCAAGTATTAGTGCAGAAAAATGGAACAGATTCATTCCAGATCAAAGGCTGTCATCTTTGATCTGAATGAATCGATTCCAGTTTTTCGCACTAATACTCCAATAGTCTTGGGGCAATAGTCTTCTCTTTTTTAGTGGCCCACTCTGTATCTTCTACAGTTTTCAATCAAAAATAAAAATTCTTTCACGGGAATGCAGACGAAGATAATACCTTTCTTTCGAGTTATCACTCGACCCAAATTTTCAAGGGTTGTCACCCCTGCTCCAGGGGTTGATATTCGAGATGAGGATGGTACTTGATGATGACTGCCATTAATCAGCATGGATCTGTTCCATTTTACTTCACTTAAACTTGAATAGTCTCAGGGAAATAGTCCTCCCTATCTTTCAATTGATCACTCTGTATCTCTTACAGTTTTCAATTAAAAATGGAAATTCGTTCAAGGCGATGTGGTCAAAGATACCACCTTTCTTTTGAGTCATCACTCGATCCATCTTCCCTATCCAAAATGTTCAAGGATTGCAACCCCCGCTTAGGGAGTTGATATTTCAGGCAAGTTTTATACCCCAAAAGATGTCCCCCTTGAAACAAAAATTGACCCGTTTTTGCGTTTTGATCAGAAATTAATATCTCGGTAGATATAGCCTCTGTTTAGTTTTCGTTGAAGCATCCTGTACATTATACCATCACAGGAGATATTTTCTTTCTTCAGTTGTTTGGACAATAGGATTATTCATTTCTGATAGTCGAAGCCGAAAGACTGGTTGTTTTTTGATTGGAGAGGGGCATCTTCTAGCATAGGACGAATTATTTGTACATCTATCCTTCAAACAGGAGCGCTCAGTTCTTTTATGCGAAAGGTCGAGTGACACCTTTTTGGAAGCTCATTCAATTTCTTACCAGAATGTGTGAAAATTTTAGGATACAAGGTGCAACTTTCAGTGATTACAAAATCTGTCGATTTCGAATAGAAATTCACGACGGGTCTATTAAATCTCGAAGAAAAACATTTTAGGTTACCATACATTTTGAAGATGATACAGTGTGAACCATCGAAAGATTTGATACAGTTAATAACACTATACTATTTTAGTTTGCAATGAAAACTACGAACGTGGGCAAATTTTACTACAAAATAGCATTTCTATGTCACTCTAATTATTCATGAGGATTTCGAATGTGTGATCGAGAATGGCATTAGTCAATAATTAGATAAAAGGTTTCATTTTGTTGGCCAGTGAATAATCATTATTTTATTTTGTGTGTATGTGATTTTTTCTGGAAGAAAAAGGATCTAGGCATTCCAGGCGTACGTTATGTTTTGCCTGGATATGTCGGACTCGAACACGACGTGTTAATACCAACTAAAATAATACCATCATATTATTTCCAGCCTCTTATCATTACTTAAATCGCCATTAGGCATTACTTCGTGAGGGGAGGATCTAGCTACTGCTCTTCCTTCTAATCGCTAAGTTGTTAACTTTTGCTCTTTTTGTTCCGGTGGAATGCGAGTCTGTGGCGACTTATGTTGCAAAGGTGGGTTCCAAGTAGCTTCTGATGACTACATTGCTTATGTCTCTGGTTGAATTATCAGTGGATTTAAACGAGGATACAGAAAAAAAACGTGCTCCACATCTTCAGCGGCACCTGGGCAAGCTGGGCACTCCGGACATTCATCGTACTCAAAATTATGAAGATGTGCTCGGAAGCAGCCATGTCCCGACAACATCTGCGCAGACCTTTTCTCAAGAGGCCATTCGTACATGATGTTCCACCATAAAGGATCTAGTACTGAGCCTTGAGTACCGTTCCGGTGATTTCGTACTCTTCTGGGCCGTTTTTTGTATCGTATTTGAGGACCCTGTCGCTCGGTACCATTTTACGGAGGTATTCAGATACGTTCATCTCTTCAAAGGGTCGCATGATGCAGTCCCAATTGGCGGAATTGAAAGCATTCTTAATGTTCAGGTAGCCACTAAGCAATATTTCTTCATCCCACCCTTTCATTCAGTTTCTGCAATTGCATCCTTAGCCGTACAGCAACCAATTTGATTGCATCTGGTGTTGATCTTTCTTTCCGAAATCTATATTGATTGTCTGCCAAGAATGGATCGACTACTGCTTCTATTCTTTGATAAATTTTTCGCTCGAGTATCTTATCAGTCGTGTCGAACTTGCAGAGAGGGCGGTAAGAAGATGGCTCATCCGGTGGCTTTTTTTCATTTCAGAATTAGTACAAGCCTTTGCTGTTTCTACCTCTTTGGAAAGATCCCTTCTTTGAGACAAGAATCGTAGGGCTCTGAGAATAACGCTGGCACTGCTCTAATAGATTTTTTATGAACAATATTAGGGTATCCACCAACCCCTTGTTATTCCCTACACGGTTGCATGCCTCCATCAGTTCCACTCGTGTGGAATATCTTCTGGGTCAAGCTGCTTTGCCCGATAGGTGACTTCACGTTTTCGAGGAAACAGCTTGGAGACAATCTTCTGTATGAGCTGTGGACACCTAAGTAACGGCGTTGGCTGGCTTGTTAGGTAGGTCATGACCACCTTGTACGATCTATGTCATGGATCCATCTCTACCTCTTCGCCATTTTCTTCCCAGAAGCTCCTTTTGCTATCTTAGGTGGCCTCATTCAGTTCCCGTCAGGCCTTTTTGTATTCTGCTACCAGCTCTGCAGAGTTAGATCGACGGAAGCCATGCTGAGATATTCTTCTTCTTCTAAGGCACTCTGTACAAAGAGGTCTAATATGATAATTCCACCAATGCACCCAAGGTCTTCAATTTATGCCACGTTTTCGGGGCATAGAAGCGTCGAAGTCCTTGGTCACTCTCTTCATTAGCTCCTCTGCCTTCTCTTCAGCACTCTCGGTGATAGTTCGGTCGCTATCTAAGGCTACTACCAAAGTAGCTGGGTCCAAAGCTTTCACTTTCCATCCAAGTGTATTAGTTTTTCTAGTTTCTCTTCAAGCGTTCTGACCAGTCGATACTTCCCAAAGGATTGCGTGATGGTCATTTGCAGTGTAGGTATTAAAAACTACCTAATAATAGCTTTCTCTTGTGAGACTGCTGCTGAGGAATGCAAGATCCACTGTAGAGCTTGCCTCTCCTTCTGAATATATATATATATATATATATATATATATATATATATATATATATATATATATATATATGTGTGTGTGTGTGTGTGTCCTTCGTTGACACAACATCTAGAGTGACCACCGCTTCAGTGTTGAGGTGAACAACATCTAGAGAGGCCATCGCTTCAAATAGTACCTTTCCTCATGTGCGTGTGTGTCTTCATTAATTTAATTGCTTCTATACTTGCGGAATGCATCCACATCAAAGTTTATTTTAATGCAAAAAGATAGAGATTATTGCTGTTTTTCAGCAATAATAATTGTAACACTAGGACTACTACTATTTCAATGAACGCCACATAAATAAACATGTGAAGCGAAAGTAAATTCTGGAATGGATGGCGAAGTTCAGAGATCTGGATCTATCCAAAATAAAAAAAAAATATCGAAAGGGCCATATGAAATGAGGAAATGGAAGTTAGGTTACAAGTTATGGTTAATCCCCTCTATGTTCAAGAAAATTGGCAAACGGAACTGGTGTGTGATAGAAGTATACGACGAAATATGAAGCAATATTTATTTCATCGATATAAAATGAGGTTGGTTCGGAAATTGGATGACGATGACATTAATCGTAGACTTCAATTTTGTGAAATGATGAGTGAATCGAAACAATCCTTATTTAATTTATAATATTAATTTTTGGAATGAATGTTCTTTTTTTGGAAGGGTACTGTTTATCTATATTCCAGGCATTTTTCATCGAAAACATACCCAGCAATCTGAAAATCTGACTGCTAGAGTTGGCATTCATGGAAATGATCTAATTGGACCATTCTGCTCCTCACGAAATTTGACGGGAGAATTGTATTACGAAGTTCTGGAAGATTACATATATCCATCTTTGAACAGAGTTATCGAAAATTATTCTAGTTAATTGAAAGAAGATATTTTATTCCAATGAGGTATTCCACGCGTTATGCACGGCTCTTTCGGCAAGAATTGGATGAACATTTTCGATCGTTATAGGTAAAAGAGGACATTTCAAATGACCTCCACGCTCTCCAGATCGATCGCTATTAGATTTTTTTGTGGGGCCATTTGAAAAGTCAAATTATTAGAATTGACCCAGAAGACATGGATTGTTTACGATCAAAAATTGTTGATGAAGACACATTACTTTCAAAAAATGTGCGGCAGGGTTTTGAGCTAAATCTGTATCTACGTTAATATAAAATTGACTGATTGCTGGGTGTTTTGGTTGGAGTGTTTCTGATTTTCTGAGGTAGAAAGTTTTCTTTGGAAATTGTCATATTTCGTTTTGGACATCTGGCTGATTTCCATATTGATTTAATATTTGAAACAATCAAACTCAATATTATGTAGGGTGTGGAACATCTTGAACAGTGATATTTTTTACGTAGTAATATTCACAATCCTCATAATGTCATGTCTATTACATATCACATAGTAACGGCCGAATCTATTTCGTTCTTAAAAAGTAAGTCAGTTTGGAAATATTTTCGATTTATTCCTTCGATATTCCTACCTTAAAGTTCGAAGGGTATGGTACTTACATGAAAATAGAACAGAGAGTATAAAAATTGATGTACCAGTAACAGAAACTCTGAATTGTAGTCGTGACATAACCTCTGGCTGACACTTTTCCAAAGTTTTAATTCGACGAATTTTCGAATAAATTTCACTAAAAGTTTATGTATTTTTTTCAGAATATGAACTTGAGTTGAGAGAATGAAAAAATTAGGTTTTTAGGCTTTATAGTAAGTCGAAAGGAAATGCTTCGCAGTTTTCATTCATTAATGTCTTATTCCAATTTTCAACCTATAATACGTTCTCTTCATCCTAAAATAGTTTAAATTAGTTTTTCTATTTTGCTATTTGTTCAATAAAGTAACATAAGGTTGAATTTTTCGTACTCTTATCAAAAATTTGGCTTATATCCAACAGAACCGAAATTGAAAAGTGATGTTTAGTATAAAATTTATATTTTAATTTTAAATTTAAAAATATAACCAGATAATGGAAAAGTACCTAGTATTTGAAGGAATATAGTTTTTAAACCTCACCATTAATTTCATACGTATTGAGAAATTTTACATCTATATATTCTATGATTACTTTGTTTTATTATAATATTAATACTTTTCAGATACAAAGCCTAAACTCAAGAATCACTATCGAGCTCATCGTCTTTCTTTTTGGTTGAACTTGGTGCCTGACCTTCACAAACCAGGAGGCGACGACGTACCAATATCCCATCATCAACTGATTGATAACGATCCCCCTCTACCCAGACTGCCGAATTTAAATCCTAGGAAACTACCTACTACGTCGACACCATTGGATGGTCGAATAGCACCAACCTTGGGTTCAAATATATCTAATATTCATATTACTGCCACTACAGATTCCGCTGAAAGGGTATTTATCACTTTTTGGTATTACTTTATAATACAATCAATAGATAATGGAACCCAGTATAATTTGCCAAAACTCGTGAAATTAGAAACAACTGCTTCTCAAATGAAACGGAAAACTGTGGCTCGTAAAGAGCAAGCGTGAATTTTATAGTTGAAATTTAAGAATTCGAAAACTTTTGGGAATGTCAATCTTTCGAAGGAAACATGTTTTCGAAAATCATCTGTCACATCTTATCAGATAGTAGTGGAAAAACATATTTGTTCCAATTTTTTTCTTGTAAAACTATTATATCTCAGTAAAATGGAAATGTGACAATTGTATTCAATTTGAATGTCCGAAAATGATTTTAGGGTAATCAATTTTTGTTACGTTTTCCTTCAACATTTCTTCCAATTTTGTTTTAGAACGAAGAAATATTGATTATTCCAAAGTAATTTTTGGATACATTAAACTAATGAATTGTAACAATACTTTTTCACCTTGATCATGGAATTCTTCAAGAAAAAAGAAAGAATTCAGAATTATTTCTTCAAGACTGTGAGGATGTGACTATAGATTTTCGAAAATATGTTTAGTTTAATGTTAAGGTTTAATATACCTTCAAAGTTAATATGACCTACCGTAAAACGAGGTGACTTTGTGCCACTTTTTTGGGTTTTCATGTTATTACGAGAATATGTCTGGCAAAAATTCAAATTCATGACTGGATACATATGGCTACATTGTTTCCACATTCATCAGAACATATGAAAACATCGAAAAATTTTCACTTCTCGAATAGAAAATTTATTTTTGTGGCTTAATTCTAAATCTAACCCCAGTATCTGGGATGACAATGTGCCACAACAATTTTCTATGCATTATTCATAAAGAGAGCCCAGTGGCACATTCTTGCGCTCATCTTTCAGATGAATAAGAATAAGAGAACCCAGTTAAACTTTTTAAATGACATCTAAAATTTCTTTTTGAGAAAAAAATGATGAATTTATATTTCACAAGACTTGGAGTTAATTGAGCATGAAATAGGTAATGATAGAATTAATTAAGATAATTCCAGAACTTTGAAGATTTCCCTTTTTGATATACGAACTGGTTCATCAATTTTTTCTTTATATTCGCATAACTTTACCAAATTGAGTCTGCTTTTTCTGATCATTTCCAATTTCCTCCGTGCTTCTCCATTGCTGATACCAAAACTGCATCATCTGCTGTTTCTATCACCTGGCCGGGGTACAGGTGGTGAAGACAACGTAATCACCAGAACCCACTTAATTTTTTTGTACATTTGTCTTGATAGGTTGCATATCTGTTTCAGATGCATCGCTTAGATGGGGAAAATGATAATCACTGTCATCGCTTTCTGCATAAGAGATATGCCCTTTGCTTTCATCGTCGCTATCAGATTCGCCTATCAGATTAATATTAGGTGGCTCATTATATGTCTGTCCAGAAGAAGTTGAGGGTTGATCCATGCTCATAGAAGTTTCATTGTCATTTTGAGGATTGATGTCAGACGCTGAGATACTCTTTCCTGGAGGAACGTAAACTTTTCTTCTTCTCTCTTCTCTTGTTAGTTCTCGTTGATGTGATGAGTTGCCTCTTTGCGTTTAGGTTTTCTATAAAGCTTTCACTAATCTGAGCTTTCACTTCGGGTAGAGCTTCAATAGTATGCATAGGTAATCTATTTAAAACTTCCTGTCCGTTTGGAGGAACCATACCACATTTGCGAAAACTATCCTTGAGATTATCTGCTGCATTTTTCAACAGAGCAAACAAGACTTTTCTCAAAAGTCCTGGAAATTCATCCTTAGGGATTGTCATGCAGCGACTATTGCGAATATTTTCTTTCCGTTCGTTTAGTACCTCACGCCAAGCAATTTTCACAGGTCTAAAAAATGCAACGTCTATTGTTTGTAGCAGGTGGATGGCGTTAGGCGGCAGAGCAATGAAGGAAATATTATTTTCATGGCAGAGATCAATAACTGTACTATCAATAGGAGAACTTAAGTTATCACCAAGCAGAATTTTCTTCCTTCTTGTTCCTTCAAAATTGGCAGCATTTGGCGGATAAACCAATCTTCGAAACAATGAAAGTCGAACCATCCTGATTTGGTTCGGTTGTAGCGGCATTTTTCTGGAACGTTTTTGGTCCAATTTTCCCACATCTTCTCAGCTTTATAGACTACGTAGACTGGTACCAATTCACCCCATGCACTTCCACACATCATTATAGACGTACTGGATTTGGAAGAATTCTTTATATTTTCAGGGTACTTACAGCCTCATTTAACGAGCACTTTGGAAATTCCTGGGTCATCAACAAGGCAAGTTTCGTCATAATTCCATATGTTCGATGGTGGAACACCTTCGAGTCCTTTTTCTAAGTTATCGTAAAACTGATTTACAACTTCCGCATCAATTGAAGCCCTGTTGTGAGTTATGTTTCTCGCGGTTCGATTTGAAATTTCTTGTGCATGTCTCGTAACGAAAAAATAGGCCCATTCCTTTCCAGGAAGATTATTTTCGAATTTTCCAACTGTTTTGCCTTTTTTATTTAAGATACTCTTGACGATGAATCGCAATTCGGTTTTATCCACTGAAAACCCATAAGTGGAAAGGCTGACAATATGCGCTATGATCACAGACTCTTCCTCATTAGAAAAAACAGTCTGCCCTCCAACTTTCTTTGGAGCTTTTTGCTTCAATTTATTACGGATAGTGTTTCGGTGGATTCCGTATTTTTCAGCAGCGCTTCGGAAGTAATTTTGTCTTATCTCATCTAAGATTAGCTCAAGTGTCTCAGGGCGATAATTTTTATAAGGCCTTGTTCCTGGTTTTTTCACGTATCGTCGCGGCATTCTGGAAAGAATGGAGATATCTCAATACCTCAAATTTGTAGAATTTGTTCTTAGAATTGGGATGACAATGTGCGACCAAGTGGAATAAAGTCCAAATTTGAGTTTCTAACAAAAAATGTTCATAACTCATGACAAAAATTGATATTGAATCGCTATTGAGGTATGATGAAGGTAAATGAATATGTAGTTCATAGTACTAACCTGTATTACTCTCTCGTTACGCCAGACTTGTCGGGACCTGAAATTTTACGGACTTTGCAATAATCGTGAAAACATCGAACTTCATTCAAGAGCAACTGCCGATTCAGTGGTGGGGTTGCATAGTTTGAATCAGCGCCACCAGATAGCTCACCTCAACAAGTTTGCTCATCATGAAGATATGTAGTTGGTGTGGCAGAAATTCATGAGAGGCGCTAAATTCAAATAACCTTTAAAAAACACAGTGGCACAAACTCACCTCTGCAGGCACAAAGTTTTACAGTATATAAAATAGATATTACTTATAACCTTATGATGTAACATTTTTGCCTACAAGCCATAGTTTCCCTTTTTTTGAGGCTAATAGTTTTTCTAATTTAACGATTTTTTAGGGTTACGAGGGTTATTACAGTTTCATTGGAAAAACGCTCATTAATTTTGCTTCTATATGACCATGCTTTTTTATTTTCTGTTAAAATTGCGACAAACCTTCATACCTACATAAATTGAATATATGTTATTTTACCATATTTCACACATATTTTATTGAATGCATCAAATTAATCTTATCCACCTCTTTTTCAGATTTATGTTTTGATTGTATCATAATCATGTATAGCATCATTGGTTTGTAATTAATTGATCATTGCGGATATTTAATGCTCCTCGATTTAATGAGATTGAAAATTCAAAAGTAGTACCAACCGGTTTCTAATTTTAGTAGTTTGTTTCTGAGTTTTCTAATTTTCCTTTTAGGTAGAAGAACTGGGTGGATTGAGTACTACCCCACATCCCATAGAAGATGGGTTCGCGGCCTATTCCACTGCACTTAGCGTTACAATAGCCGTTGGTTGTAGTCTTCTCCTACTTAACATCCTCATTTTTGCTGGAGTGTATTATCAAAGAGATAAGGCGCGGGACCATATGATTGGTCAACCGAAAAAAAGAAATGAAAATGGACAGATGCCTAACAATATTTGTGGGGACCTTGAATCTAGTATAATCGGTAAGTACAGTTTCTCGGATAGTTCGAATTTTTTAATCTTATTGATATGTGTGAAGTTCACACTATGTCGCATCCATCATTATACGGCGATATTAATATTATCATCTAACGACCGGAAAAGAATTTAAAACACTATAATTTATTCGAGTCACTGGTTTTCAAGTAAAGACTTCAAAATTCAACACGAATTATAATATCGCAGACTGCTTCAAAATTGACATAAGTCAAAACAACTAGTTTTTGAGGAAATTGAAAAAACTGATTGACAAGTCGGAAGGAAATAATTATTTGTCGTATGGTAACAATCGGAAAATATACATGAAATAAGTTATTCGGTATTGAAGTTTCATATATTTTCTCATTGGATTTGGAACAAAACTACTTTTTCTGAGTTGTGTCAGTTTTGATATTTTTCTTATTGGAATTGCGATGAATTATTTTGAATTGTGCAAAATTTCGTTTTCTCAAGTAATATACTGATGATAAATTCAGAATAGATTCGTAGGTGTTAAGTATAAATTTTGTTGTGAAATAGAATTTTGCTGAGATGGTTTTATCTAATAACCACTAGATATATACGATCAGTGACAACCTTATAGATATATTACTTTAAATAAATCATTATTTTTGAGTTAGAAAAATTGAAGCTGACGGCGTTATATATCCTTCAAATTAAATGGATGGTGAGTGAGTTTACTGATTTACATATTTTGCCAATCGCAGAAAATCAAGATGATGGCAATGAAGTTCGTCATCATAACTATTGATTAGACTGAAAATATCCTTATGAATGAAATTGAATTCTATTCATATAGTAAATTTAATATTCCGCTTACTGACTAAATAATTAAAATTATAGAAACAATATTCTGTTTATTGGTATAAGAATGATATATATAAACAGCTTCTACAATTCACCGAAAATTTGCTTCAGAAAATATCGACGATTCTGTTGAAATTCCTAATCATATATTTAGATGTTTATTTTCTGCCACGTTAGAACAATTCAATCTTGGGCGTCCGTATTCTAATAGATGTCAAAAACTACCCAGTTATAAACACTGTTGATTTCAAATAATTGATGGATGAATCCTGAACTACGTGATAGTTGATATTCATAATGAATAATAAAATAAAACAAGTTACTATGTTTTAACTATCACTAATGTATTGATGCAAAGAATGAAAAAATTTACATTGGTTGGACCGGTTTCGGACATACGTCCATTACAAGCTAATGAAAACTAAATACTCATGTACAATACAGGAATTACCATCAGTAAAATGCTAGTATAGGTCAAAGTAACTTGAATAATGGTGATTGGTAGGTAATTAAGTCTACCTGGTCGTTAAGGAGCTTAACCCTTTCTACCCTAGATGCCTTGAAAATTTTCATCGATTCAAAGAAATTGAATTTATAAGATTTATCACAGGAATGAAGAATTTTTAGCTGTTGAAGTTCTGGAAAAGGATGACTTTCATTCAGACAATATGCATGCTAAAGCTGAATCATATTTCTGATGTAGGAATGACCGGAAATATTCTTTGTATCTAGCCTTGAAGGAGCGTCCTGTTTGACCTATATTAAAGGAATTGCACTCAGAACATATTAATAGGTATACTCCTGATTTTTCGAATATATCGGTTTTATCTTTTGTGTTGAAAAGCAGGCCTGACAATTTGCTAACTGGTTTGAATGCAATATGAATTTTTCTACTATCAGACAAAACTCTAGCAATCTGTTCTGACGTCTTCCCAAAATATGTTAGAGACATACATTTTTCGGGCTTTTCTCTCTTGGATTGGGGATATATCATGTTGAATGTGTTGTTGCGTATTTTTCGATTAATTAAACTCTCTATTGCTTTTATATCGAAGCCGTTGTTGTCTGCTATTAACATAATGGTGTTAAATTCTGATTTTCGGTCCATGTTCGATAAAGGCAAAGAAATCGCTCTGTGAATCATGGATTTGAAGGCTGCTATTTTTTGAGAATATGGGTGAAATGAATCTATGGGTATGACATTATCCGTGTACGATGGTTTTCTGAAGATATTAATTGATAAATGGTTATTATTCTTCGGGGAATTGTTAGATCTAAGAAATTGATTTTACTATCGACTTCTGCTTCTACTTTGAACTTAATTTTAGGATTAATGTTATTAATGAAATTCAGGAAGATTTCTAGCTGTCTATTCGTTCCAATGAAACAGGCTAAAATGTCATCAACATATCGGTACCAAAATAGAATAGAAATAGAGGTGACGTCATAATTTTAGTGTTTTCCAAATTAGACATGAAAATTTCAGATAGAAGGGGACTGAGGGGTGAACCCATAGCTTAACCATTATTGTGTGATTATATCTTATTATTGAACTGAAAATAATTTTGGGTCAAGCATAAATCAAATAGAGAAATTAACTCATCTTTACAGACCCCGTTGAAATTTCTTGCCTCTAGAATACTTGATATTAAGGGACACATTCTGTTGCAGGTATATTCGAAAACATATTATCTACATCTAATGATATTAATTTTATGGTAGGTGGCATGAGGAAATTATTTATTTTATTCGAAAATTCTAATGAATTTTATACTATATTGTGAATGAAAATCTGAAATTGATTCGAATTTGGTATTTAGTTGCTTAGCAAGTATTTGTGTTGGACTATTGGTATATGACCCCACAGGACGAATGGGGTTATTTTTTTTATGTGTTTTAATGAGACCTTATAATCTAGGAATTCTAGGATTCATTTTAATCCATCTGTTTCTCTCGAACCTACTAAAAAGTGATTGCATATTATTAGCGGCTGCTCTAAGTTATTTCTGTATAAGTGGTGTTGCGTCTTTATGAACGAGTGTAAGCGCTTCTTTATTAATGAAATCTTCCATTTTTTTCCTTATATTGTAATAAAGAAGCGCTTACACTCGTTCATAAAGACCCAACACCACTTATACAGAAACAACTTAGAGATCAGGTGCGCTTTCCAAATCGAGTAACACCAGATAGGCTAACATTTTCAAATATCCACAGAAGATTGAGGAAAACTGGTAATTTTACTGCAAATAATCATTTAAAAGGTGCAACTCAAACTATGAGAACTCTAGATATTGAAAAAGCAGTTTCGAATTGTATTGATTTGAATCCTCATCCTCACTTTTTATTGTACACGTTTCATATTCAACGCGTCCAAACTCTACTTCCTCGAGATTTTCCTTCAAGATTGAATTTGTGCCGATGATTCTTAGATGAAATTAAAGAAAATGCTCATTTTGATTGTGATATAATCACAAATTTTCACAATAATCATTATTGAGCTGAGGAAAATCCCCATTTAATTGAAGAATCTCAGCATCAAGAACAATTCTCACTAAATGTCTGGATCGGAATAATTGGAAATTATTTGATAGGGCCATTTTTTTTCCTAACAGACTAAACGGTCACGCTTATCGGCAATTTCTTGAGGAGAAGTTACCTTTAATGCTCGAGGATGTGCCACTTTTGGTGAGAAACATAATGTGGTTCATTCATGACGGGGCACCAGCACATTTCAGTGGAGAAGCTAGGGAATTCTTGAATAATACATTCAACAACCGATGGATAGGTCGGGGTGGGCCAGAACCATGGCCTTCTAGGTCCCCAGATTTAAATAGTTTAGATGTTTTCGTATGGGGATATCTCAAGAGTTTAGTTTATACCACTCCAGTGAACACTGTAGAAGACTTGAGAAATCGAATAATAATCACTTGTGACACGATAAGAAATACTCCAGGAATATTTCAGAGAGTGTGTGATAATATGCGAAGAAGCACAGAGGTCTGTATGCTTGCAGGTGGAGGACACTTCCAGCAACTTATTTAGTTGTTTATTGTTCTTTTTTCAGTATGAGATTGATTAAGTATATGTTGAGTCACAGAAGACGAGCTATCAAAATTAAAGCAAATTTTGGGAATACATATCGAGTATTTCTATAATTTTTCTTTAATTAGTGAATAACATACAATTCAAATAATTCTAATTCAATAATTTTTCACTCGAAAACGGCTGGAGATACGAAAAAATTACAAGTGTCAAAAAAGATTCTAAATTGAGCGAAGATGACGAAAATTGATTTTATGCTGATCAGTGGCGTACTGCAAAAAAATTTTAAAGGGCAAAAGGAGACATGGTCTCGGAAAAGAAAACACCTTGTGAATTTCAGTTAAAATCTAGGACGTGTAATGATGAAGGCTGTGAAAAATAGCTTGCATTCCAAACTTGGGCTGCAAATCTCGAAAACTGCGGGGGTTTTGAAGAAAAAAACAATTTTTTTCGGAAATGTCAATACCCTGTAGCTACGTTACGAAGCTTTTGCGGACCTATGATTATAAAAACTTTTTTCCTTAAAATTGCACGTAGATTTACCCCTTCAAGTTGTTACATACTATTATGTAACAACCTGTATACCTATAGGTGTTTCATGAAAAACATCACGAGCTATAGCTCCCACAATTGTTGATCGACTTCAATGACACAAAAACTTTATTGCATCTTGAATGATGTTCTAATTGCCTAAGATATTTTCATTGGCCTGTTACTTCTGAAAATACCGGAAGTTGACCTTTACAGGGACTTTTTAAATGGTAACCCCATATTTTCATTTTTTTTCAATTACTCATTAAATTTTGAGTACCTTCTGCGAAAAATGTATCACTCAAAATGCTATTCTTCCCGAGAAGAAAGAATTAATTCAAGTAACTCGTGGAATGGTTGACTGAGTTTGTGACAAAATTTCTCTGTCCAAAAAACGGTTTTGGTCATTATTTCAGTTTGGTTAATTTACATTATCGCGTATTTTGGGTAAAAGAAACGTAACAGAACTTGCGGCGCCCTGATTAATTTCATATTACACATTAATTTCCTGTGAAAGATTTCTCACTTTGGCAGATGACATTTTCAGGCTATGGCAATTATGTATTTATCAGCATGAGTTTTTTTATTTCGAAATTTTTGGTTTATTGAAACAAATATCTTCTCTTTCTTAAGTTTCCCTCGAGTATGGTAAACTTGCAGCGCTTTGGTTCATCAGGATCTAGAAATTGTTCCTGATAGAGTCGAAATGCTCGAGCACTATTTGTCAGATCGAAAATTAACTTGTATCATGTCTTCATTCACTCGATTTTCGTTTTCCGTACTTATTAATTCGCTATGAGAAGGAATCTAAACAAAACAATAACAAGAATTATCGGGAAGATACATCATCTGTCATAATTCCTCATTGATAATTACTAATGAAATCCATTATAATTCTATGCAGATTGCTCTGTGATCTCCAATGGTATTCCGCCACAGTTCACGTTTCTTTCCATTACGTTTTCAATCTTTGTTTACCAAAATATACCTGCTATTCAAAACAGACACGGCAATATTTAAAGAGGTTATTGCTGAAGTCATTTCATGAAACAAGTTTATATAAACATAGGTCCGCAAACACTTCGATACCTATTTACGCGGTGTTAAAGTTTAATCAAAAGATGTAGTTAAATATGAGTTTTTCATAAACGGCTTGAAATATTGAGGTAAAATTTTGGGAGTGTTGGAAACTTTCAAAGACGCATAATTTTCAATACGAAACATCATTTTTGACTCACCAGTTGTACGCGTAAGTGTACAACTCAACTTATTCTCAAATGAAAACTACGACGCGACTGATTTTTTCAAAAATAAAAAATATTTTGGGATTTAAAAATTAAATTCATCATTTTACAATTTCAACTAACCTATAAAATTATATAAACGAAAAATTGGCAAGAGCTGCTCAATATTGTGTTAACAATGGAAGTTCGTTTCTAAGAGGAACACTTGCTTGATATTCAGATGATTATAATTTATGAGCTAGTGCAATAAAATATTTTCTGAACATTATCCTTCACAATTAATATCAGGTCTGTACTTGGTCTTTCAAAACGTTACGTTAATGAAATGTTGAAATGGGCCATTGGTAATAGGTAACATCGTTGATACCGAATTTTTCGGCATGTTATAGACTGTTGTATATACATTCACTATATTGCAAAGCCGTTTCATGAGTAGAAATGTCGATTTAAAGCCATTTAGAAAGAATATAGTGTATGTTCTGATTTGTGGCAGTGACAGACAACTCAAAACAAACCGAAGAAGTATATACTTACTTACAGATCATATTTCCAGTAAAAAAAGACTTGATAAAGCTTCACATTCATCCACTTATGGTTATTTGTTAGGTGACCGAAAAAACTGTTCTATAGCCTACCACACTTGAATTGTCTCGGTGGTGATCAAATAAAATTATCAATTTTAGTAGTAAAATTATTGTTTGTTTATGCATTCCAATCAGTTTCATAAGAATTGATTCAATTTTATCAGATTCCAACTTATTAGGTACTCAAAATCACTGCTGACTAGAGTTGTAATCAACATTTCCACGTTCTAAATTACGTTGCTTCATCTAAAGCACCATGTATGTTGATACAAGTTCACAATGCTTCTGAAGTTCGAAATGCGACGAATCTTATATGAACTTAGATATCGATATTGCTTGAATAATTTATAGAATTTCTCTCGATAACTGAAACTACTCTGAAGTTACTCTCAGCAAATCTTTCTCTCTTGATTTTAAATTCATTTCTAGGTTCAGGCATACTAATTTATATGCACAAGTTGTTTATGAAGACCAGTTCGCGCAAAGTATCTAGACCGTCTAAATCCTCACTAATGCTGCGCTCGTCTACTCAAATCCCTTAGAATTGTGAATTATATAAAGCTTCATACTCAAATGCAGATTTCCATCTAAATGTACTAAAAGTAAGTAATGACTCTAGTCTCATATATTTACGTAGGAGTACCTAATACTTATCACACCATTTACCACTTCTACTGCATTCTTTATCAGAAACACAAAAGTAAACATCAGGGAATCCTGTCCCATTTTCCTGTCGTCTCTTTTTTCTAATAGGATAAGTATGACGTTGACGTTGTTTCCAAGGTATCATTTTAATATCTCTTTTATATTATAAGGGAACGACACACGTGGGGAACTGGTTTGACTTGCGGTTCACGCTCTGGGAAATCATGGGAAAATTACGTCTCTTGATGTGAAGATGTTGTAAACAACAGCTTGTTTTTATGGGATACTGCTGAGTTGACGATAATAATAAATGAGAAATTTCCTTATTTACCACTCGGTTATAATGACATGAATATTCATTACGTGTCTACTCTTGTATTCAGACTTTGGATATCATTTCCCATTAAACTTTTTGTGTGCTACTTGTAGTTATTCTTAAAGTTGATTGTAAAACATAGTTTATTCTGGAGAAGAATGAACATTTAAATACGTACACATCAATAATAACATAATAAGTCTATAATGGAATGTGTTTCGAATGAAAACTTTGATCATTAGTTGTAGAGACTAACACTTCAAAAGCTTGTATTTACCCGGACGAACTTTCATTACAGCTTTGTGACTTGATGATTTACGAGAACGAAAATTACAGTGAAATCGCGAAACAAATAGTGAAGGGATTTTAACTTCTGTCATTTGCACAAATCGTATTTCCTACCTATATGCAACTAAGCTTGAGTTTTGCCCAAAGTTTAGTCCGGAAATATGCACAAGCCGGAATAATATTTGGTACAATAATATAATAAATGATTTACTCACACTTAATAAATAACTCTACCTAAAGGACGAAAGTCCTCAGAAGATAATCTTCTGAACGACCAGTATGGCCCCGTTTATTCATCTTTATTTGGAATCTTCAAGTAATACCAGCTTTTATCATAATTATTTTATTGTCTCTTGTTTGCAACCTTATTAATTTTGTACCTACCGATTTATATATGTATGTATTTTTAACTTTAGTTCAATACTTGTCAGCTGAAAATGGTCGAGAGACCGAAATTGCAATCGTGATTGACAATGAAATCTCTTGTGATAGTAATACATAGTTTTGATTTCATATCATCATCAAGACAATCAGAACATCAAAAAAATACAAAGAGAATTATTCATAACCAAGAATATAGAAGAAATGCACATAAAGTTTATTAAGATCAAATCAAATTTTCGTAGTCATAGAATAAGTTCAATCCGACAGGCCATAACATCAAGATGCAGTCAGATTTCTATCTTCAAATACAACTTCAGTTTGGTCTTCGTTTTGGTCACCTGTGTCATATTCTATGCCATATCTCGAACTTATCCAAACCCAAATATCGCTTCCTGCTGAAACTCGATAACGCTATTAAAATCGAACATAGATAAATATTCGAACAATTAAAGAAAAATCAATTAACTTAAGTTTCCCAAAATATAATCACTAAAACTTTATTTGTCATGTTTCGAGCTTTGATGTAGTTTATATCTGAGAAACAGATGACCGAAGTGGGGATAAACGGAAATCAAATTGGTCCTTACTTTTAATTTATTATGTTTTGAGCTGATGGAATTTCTATGAATTCTACTAAGCCTAATCCGTTGGTTTTGTTTCCTGAATGTAACATTCAGCTTTATGAGAAATCTAAGAAATGATTTTCGTTTCTACAATGATAGTTCATTATGAATGATTGATTTTTCATGTTTGTCTACTCTAATATTCGTAGCACGACCAACTTAACATAAAAAGCAAGACAATTAATACAATATAATTTATATACACCGCTTTTTCCAACTGAAACGAGTCGATCTTCGTTATTGACCAAGAGTAAACATAGATTTTTGTTATTTGTACATATTGTGTTGATTTTATTTTATTTTGATGAATGGCATAATTCAGTACTTATTTGTTGGACATAATAAAAGCTGTGATATTTTATTGTTTCGTGGAATAAATCGAGTATAATGATTGTGTTGCGTGTTCGCTATTAATTTGTCTCTGATGTGCTTGTCGTACCTGTTATTTGACGCTAATATTTTCAAAATTCTAATTTTTTTTAAGTTTTTTCGTAAAAAGGGAACCGTAAGCAGTCTATGCGCGAATGTATGAAACGCGGACATTTGGATTTTATGCGGATAGTAACTACTATTATGGATCAAGTTATCAGTGAACGTTGCTTTTCGATAATATTAAATCCAAGATATGTTGTCATAATTTGAATATCTAGTGAAGTATTATGTGCATATTTTTTCTATAGTGAATAAGATCGTATCTTAAAATGAATTCAAGAATTTCGGAAAGAGATTTAATTGTCTATCAATACCTATACAAATACTTAACATATCAACATATCTCTTCCCGTGAAGAACGTTATCGATCAAAATATCACATAAAATGAAAATACTTTTTCCCAGATTGGTCATGAAGATTTCGCTCAGAAGAGGGGAATCCATTAAAGAGACATCTAGTTACTGCTAAATTTTTTTATTGAATATGAAATAAGTCTGCTTCAAATGAACTTCATCTAACAGCATCGTTTCTAATCTGATTTTTGGGGTCAATTTTGTATTTTCAAGTAATTTCTTGTTATTAATAATTTCTAGTTCTTTATTCGTTTGTGATGGAAACAAATTTACGAGACATCAAATGAAACTAATCTAGCATTAGGAGGAATGTTAAGTATTTTTAGCTTTTCGATTAATTGTAGAGTATTTTTGACAGAGTATGCTGTTAAATTTTATATCATTCTGTTAAGATGTTTGCAAAGTTTTGAGGCGATAGCATCAATATGTAACACACTTTGCCTCATAGAATAACCTTCTTTATGTATTTTCGGGAGAGCATAATGTGAAGAAATTGTAGTCTTCATCTCCGTTATAGACTTCATTTTTGGAGAGAGCATTCAAGTAGTTTTTAATGGAAGAATTAATAGATATTTGAAATTTCACAGTTGGATTGACTTCCAGTTCAAACGTGAATATGTTTGAACGAGAATACCAAATTATTTTTGCTACAAACTTCACTGAAAAGAGCCAGATTCAAAAATTCCAGCACCTCTCCAATGATTCATCAACAACGTATGAATTATATATCTCTTCATGAAAAAAATTTAAACGAACTCTTTTTCATGTGTAAAATCGCCAAAAATTTTTGTTTCAAGAAATATTCTCGTTATCAAACCCGTGAGAACAAAATCTGTATCGACATAATTGAATTTTAACAGAATCTATATGCAATGACCTATTCAGATCTACTAAATCGAATCGAAAACATTTATGAAACATTAACGTATAAAAACTAAAATCCAGTACATTCAAGAAAAATAGATTGAATGGGCAATATTGTCTCGAGTTTTCTCTCATTTTCGGAGAGTGCATTCAGGCAGTTTTTAATGGAAGAGTTAATAGATATTTGAAATTTTACAGTTGGATTGATTTCTAGTTCAAAGGTGAATATGTAAGAACGAGAATACCAAATTATTTTTGCTACAAACTTCACTCAAAGAGCCAGATTCAAAAATTCCAGCACCTCTCGAATGATTCATCAACAATGTATGAATTATCAATCTCTTCATGAAAAAGTGCTTAGACGAACACTTTTTCATGTGTAAAATCGCTTAAAATATTTGTTCCAAGAAATATTGCTGATAACGATAGAATTTCATTCACTACATTCCAATTTTCTCGTTATCAAACCCGTGAGAACAAAATCTGTATCGATATAATTGAATTTTAACAGAATCTATATGCAATGGCTTATTCAGATCTACTCAATCGAGTCGAAAACATTTATGAAACATAAACGTATAAAAACTAAAATCCAGTACAGTCAATAAAAATAGATTGAATGGGGAATATTGACTCGAGTTTTCCTTTGATTTCAATGGAATACCGTATTGTTCAATCTAAAAGGATTAATGAATGAAAATTTCACACCATTTACGTGAAGCAATTCGAACGATTTGTTTGTTAACGTATTTTCTTTATATGCTCTTCAGCGTATAAATGGATAAAGAGAGTTAAATTCTAGAAAATCGCTAACCGAAATAGCATTTTAATTCAGCTTATTGCAGTTAGAATCGTTATATCTAAACTCAAATGAAAATTGTAAACTTAAGGCAATAATGATTTCAATTTCGAAACGTTCTGCTTTACTGTGAAAGAGTACCTCATGATGTGAGGATTGAAAGTATAGTATGGAACAATGAATTTTATTGAAAAAGTAATGACAAGTAAGAGGATGCTTTGAAAATGTTTGAACCTCTATCTGAAGATGACAGTACTCGTAAATAGCGAATTTTCATTGTTGATGTGTTAACAGTTACTCAACAAAGTTTCAGCCATCTGGACACGCAGTTATTATGGAACACTCTTTTTTTTCAGTGAGTTGATGTGAGTGTTTTCGTCAAAAAGAACAAAATCGAGTGATCGAGATCAAATATTTGTTTTTGAAAGGCAACAGTTGAATTCTGTGATTGGGGACTCTGCACCATCACTGACCACAGTGAAATTTTGGGCCGCTGAATTTAAACGTGGCCGTAAGAGCTTGCGAGACGATAAACGTTCAGAAACTGCAACTATCGACGATAACAGCGCCAAATGGTGCTAGACCATAGGTTACCAAACTTTTTTGTGTCGTAGACTCCCTGCCATGTTTTTCGGGTTTGGGTAGACCTCCTACTTACCTGATATTGATTTTTTGTAAATTTCTAACTGTAGTGAAGTTTACTGTCAAAAACTTAAAGTAAAAACACATGTTATTTTATACATTTATTAATTGAATTTAAATTAAAACTAGTCGAAATAAAAGGTTGTATCTGTTATATAAAATATGCGTAACAGAAAATAAACTAAGCAATAAGTAAATATTTTTAGTGAGAAGGATGAACATGATGCTTTAATAATAAATTATCAACATTTGGCCTCGATTTTGTAAGGGTTAATCTTAAATCTCCTGGCTAATGATATCCAGTCTGTTTCTTTTTTTCGTTAGGACATTGGTAACAACGCTGAACCTCCTTTCCACTAGGTATGACGATGGAAAGGGAATTAAACATTTCCTCGCTATATTCCATAATACGGGATGAGTAATGGATATGTTGTCTTGCAGTCAGAATTGCTGATATCCGTTTTTAAACTGAATCTTAAGTTCTTTGTTTATACTTAATTCAGTCAGTTCCCCTGTATTAACACATTCGTTTCTTCCATGTCACCATATGGATTAATTATCCACGGTGGTATTACCATGGTAAAAACATCCTCAAACCTAGTTTCAAAATCTGAATAGAGGGAATCTAGATGTTGAACGTAGGTTGAAACGTTGTCTTCCTGGCAGTTTGTCTATGACAAACTGGGTAATTGAGAAAATTCGCCCCGTCCAATATTTTGCTTCATTAGTTTAACTCTCGCAAGAAACGCTGATAAGATGGACTTTGTTTTAATCAAATTTAAACTGTCGCCTTGTAACTGCAAATTAACCATATTGAATTTTGCAAACAAATCTGTTAAATACGCGATGTCTGTTTTCCACTTCATTAAATTTTCTCTTAAAATTTTATCTTTAGTATCCAGAAATTCTGAAATAATCTCAAAAGTGCAAAAATCTTGTCAAACATAAGCCTTTCGACAGCCAGCGTACTTCAGTGTGAAGGAGTAAATGATGAAAGTGCGTAATCAACGCGTTGCTTCGGATTCGGTTTACTGCATCAATGACTTATTGAAGAGATTTATGCAATCTCAAACTCAAATTTTTCGCAACTAATTGTTGTGGATGGATGACGCAATGTATTGCTCAAACCCCTGTGTTGTAAATAGCTTATAAATCCACGATAACGTCCAACCATGGCAGGACCTCCATCTGTATCTACTGATATTATATTTTATAAAGGGATTGCTCTTTCAATGAAGTAATCCTTCAAAACATGAAATATTGATTCACCTTAAGTGTCGGTTATCAAAGTTCTTACGAAAAGCAGTTCCTCGTAGTTTTCTTGATTCATAACAAAACGAACATATGCCAATAATAATGCTGCATTACCAGGTAAAGTTGACTCATGCAGTTGTATAGAGAAATAGGTCGTTTGCAAATAATCACACAAAAAGCTTTCAATATCAGAACTCATGTCATCAATACGTCTTTCAACAGTATTATTGCCCAAGGGAATTCTTTTAATATCAGATGCAGGTTCGTCTTCAACGGCTGGAAAAATTAACTTCTCTCCAATAGTATGCGGTTTTCTGGATTTTGCTGTAAGTAGCGAGATACTGTGACGCCCGCAAACCATCATCGTTTCTTCGTGACGTTGAAGCGAATATTCTATCCAGTGTGGGTCTCTTCTGAAGTGTATCTTTGAGTGAAAGTATTTCAAATCTTTATCTGTTTTGTCATGGTGACATCTTCTCAGATGATCCTGCAGCTCAGATGGTTTCATAGCGTCATTGCCAAAAACGTTTTTGCATAAAAAGCACACAGGCAATAGTTTGTCCGACAATGATGGAATGAAGCCAAAGTAGAACTTATTGCTATTCACTTTCAAAATAACAGTTGTGCCAAAAGAATGGCAGAAATGAGATAAAATGAGTCTACGTGGAGGTGAAACATCTGAGCTAAAAGTTCAAAAGAGTTCAAAATGATCCCCTCCTACACCATACAATGGTATAAACGGTTTCAAATTCCTTTCTTACTCGTCCAAAGTGTCTGGTCACGTAGCGTGTATTTTCGATTTTGAATGACTTCGCAAAATATTCTAGGGGATTCATATCCGGTGACCTTACTGGCCACTGAATTTTACCGATCCAGTTCCCTGGAAAATTATTATCTAAATATTCACGCAGTCGAATATCAAAAGGCGGGGAGCACCATCCTATTGAAATGCAATTGATCTTTCGAAAGACTGGGTTCGTTTTCCAAAATCTCGATAATTCTGGCATAAATCAACAAGATGGTTCCCGTACAACCCCGCCCAAACATTCTAGGTTCGTGGGATTTGTGTATGTATTTCCCTGTCTAAGCGAGGGTTCTTTATTTCTCGTCCCTGTATCTGCATTTTAGTCTGTTCACCACTCCATTCAGCATGAAGGTACTCTCGCCTGAGAAACAGATATCTTGATATTTTTAAGAAAATTGGGAGCATTATATAATTATATATTTTCACTTGAATTTTTGGAAAATTGCAGGTGACTATCAGAGTCATCCTCAATAAGTTCATGGTGAAAACTTATTTTGTAGGGATGAAATTTGTGATGCTTCAGTATTCTGAAGGCAGTTGTACATCATTTTCGAATTTCTCTCGTGAGTATCGGATGACATTGATTCAATTCGATTCGATTTGAACAACAGATTGATTATAATATGAATAGAATAATGAAAATGTTTCCTTAAGGAAAAAAATATTAGAACATTTGTGAGAAATTGATGTGTTAATTGGAACGATTTTCTTATTATTTCTTCGAATAACAAGTTGATCTTCTTCGAATTGAGATCTCACCTGTTCTGTCCACAGTTTCTGGTTCCAGTAACACAGCAAATTGAAGAATACTGTCGAATGAATCTGAATCAATCCACTCAACGTAACCAACTTTCTAAAAGTACGAATACCTCGATTGAAACACCCTGTATGAATACCTAATATTAGTTTGGACCAAACTGGTTCAGAGCATCAAGAGACCAATGACGTTTAACATGATATTATTTGCGATTGAAATTCTCAAGTTTAGGGATGCTGAGGAAAGGGGTTTGATTCTTACAATTTCAAATCAACATTCCCTAACCTTGATCTATCATGATATCATCCTGTACTTTTCAAAATATATCGGGCTGAAAGGGTTGTTCAAATATTATATGAAAATATCTGAAGTTGGAACACCTTGTGCCGAAAGTTTAACTCGAAAAAATTATCGATTCATATAAATAATGGAAATACCTTCCTAACTATGTGCCACTCGACCCATATTCCCTATCATTATTTTATAAGTAGAGAATAGGGGTTGATCTAACCCAAGTTGCATAAACAATGGTCCCCTCGAAACATGAATCAACCGTTTTTTGATAAAACCGCCTTTTTCTGAGTTCTGAGGGGAAATCAAATTTTCATTTGAACACCCAGTATATCTATAAATATACAGTGTTTGCGTACTGAAGCGCCCATTAGAAATATATGCATGCTGATCGACAATTTGAAGTTGTTTTCAGAGCGGTAGCATCAACGGTTATAACGGACATCGACTACAGCGTTGCTATTTCAAATGGCATGATGTACTTTTTGATTTATTTTATAAACATCTTTTCTCAAGCAATATTTGTTGAGGTTTGTCCTAGCTAAAATTAACGACCATTGAGCCATGATTATTTTATCATAATTTTCGGAATTTTAGTCTCATTTTTTTTGCCAAAAAGAAATGACGATGAAATTTTCTGACTTACATATTTTGAAATATGTTATTCAATATTGAGTCGTCGTTTTTCTCGTAACAAACAGAAATTGTATACTTTACAGGAGATAAAATAATTTCATTTAGCTTGGTTTTTTATCACCCTCCGCTTCGCTTCGTCGGGACAATCCAACCTGGAGCTAAAATCAAGTCAGTTTTCCCTTGTATAGTGAATAACTATTCCTCTGCGAGCTCCTCCTTCTTTATTTGAGAAAACACTAGTTAGAAAGCAACTATCTACCTTCGAATGTTTGATTTCAATCGACCGTAATTTTTGTCCTCTGGTATGAATTTTGAGATATTATATATTGGGTTGTTACGTTGATTGGACTATAAGGATGGTCATCGAGAGTAACGTAAATACTTACCAATAAACAAATTTCAATTTTTTCAAAGATGACAGGATTCGATCATTTTCTTCCTAAATAATTACTCTCTGTGAAACACCTATAATCTGATCGCTTTTGGTTTCATGAGAAACAAACAAATTATCAAATGTTCCATATTATTTCTGATCAATAATACCCACAAATTTTGAAAATTTCTCTTAAGGTAGTATTAAGAATAGATTTGACTAATATCTATTTATTTTCAGTTATTTAACTATCAAATATTTTATTTTCAGGTGTCAAGACGGATCCCGCTACAATATTGGCTCATCATCACTCGCACCACCATCAACTGCCACCTCCCGAATTCGCAGACCTTCCCCACAATAACGCAACTCTCCCGAGACCGCCTCCACCCCCGAAGGTCTCGAAAGCTAATGTAAACACTTTGTGTTCGAATCAGATTGCCGAAAATCAACCCCTGCTTTCTACGCACAGCATCCAGCTAATAAACACTGGAACTTTAACAAAAAAGAACACTCAATTAAACTCTAAGACAAACACTAGAATGGAGGAATTGAGGGTGTGACGTGAACTTGTGTAAAATATGTGATTGCAATATTTTTGACTGATGCTCAAACAATTTTTCTATTTTTTACTTCGACTTACCCCACAAGTGACCTCTGGACTTCTAAAGCATAGACGCGAAGCTGAGGCCCAAACTTTAACCGTACATATGCTCCAGTTGTTGGAATGTCTTAGGGAATTATATGTTTCTTTGAATTTTTAGATTGGAAGATCAGAAGAACTTTTTTCTGAACTCATTTTTGGGCTTATGAATAGCTTTTTCCATTATCAAGATTGAGTCGAATAAATAAATTGCTCAGGACGAAGTCCTAAGGAATTAATTCATACAGATCCGTATTTAAGTGTATCCACTTGTAGGTTGGGACCTTCAGACACTTTTCATATTTATATAGTTCTTATATACGTTTATCTATATCAATGATTTCTTCAAAAGAAATTCTAATGAATCGACATTTATTTTTAGAACAAATTTGATTTTCATTAGTTTTATCTAATAGTTCTCTTTCTTATTTTTCCTTGATTTTTAATGTTTATCATCGTAATGATAAAAAATCAATTATGATTTTATGATATATTATTATGAGTTTCAAATCTTCTCCTAAGAGCTCTCTTCTCCATTTTAATTACAAATGAACTTTTTGAGTTACGGATTGTATAAAATTCCTGATTTCCATCTACTTATGGATCAATTGATTATTGTTGAAGATAACTCAGTCTGCAAAAAAGAAAATACTGGATAATATTTTTAATTAACGGTAAATTCAAAATTGAAAAAGTTGAAACAGAATATTTTTAGTTTTTCATTGAAGAACAAAATTAAAGCTTCTCTCTCCATTATATTTTCCTGGACTTGAATGAAAGTAGGATTTTTACATATTTCCAGCACTACTATTCTCTATCCATCCATCAACACACAATAGAAAATCAAGGTAATATGGACATGTGCAACCCTACAAAAATGAAAAAATATTTTTTGTCGGCTTGCGTTGCCATTCATTAGATTATAACAAAAGTCTTAAATTACAAATTTTCTGGATTTCTGAAATTTACTAGTTATAAAATCACCTTCATTGCGCAAAAAATGGAGGAAAGGTGGCACTTTGGGTTATACTGGCTTGTTTTAAATGGATTGTCTTATATATTGTTTGATTTGTGAATTCTAGATTGAATTGTGGACCAACTTAGTACATAAACACCTCAAAAGAGTCTAGAGAACACTTTCCAATATCTTTAAAATATGAATTTGATGATTCGAATTTATAGAAATCTTTCGGTTTTTGTTAGGATGTATTGTATATAATGTATTCTCAAGAAAACAAAATAATATTTGACTTCCCCAAAGCACCTATTATAAAAAAAATTTGAAATTTGAATATGACGAAATTTGATAAAACACAAAAAAAATCCTGAACTAATATTTTCGAAACGATATGGAAGCACTTATATTTTTCAGTACCCAGAAGGTCCACCTCTGTTATTAATGACACTTTGGCATCGTCGCGGCATGCTCAATATTAAATTGTCTATTACATTTTGGCCTAAGTCATTTCAAGCCCCCTGAACTTCTAATCGAAGCTCCTGTTCATGATTGAAGACGTTTTGACGCAGGAGATTTCTTTTTAGGGTGTCCCACACATGCTCGATGGGATTCAGATCTGGGGATCAGGATGGCCACGGTAGAAGATCGATATCATTCTCTCCAAGAACGTTCAAGACAACTCTTGTACGATGAGGAGGGGCATTATCTTGTTGGAAGAGTGGATTTTGACCCATTGTTTGGAGATACGGTACCACTACGGGAGAAACTATCTCATTTGCTTAAGAATTTCCCGTGAGGTTGTTCTGTATGAAATAGAGGTCAGTTCTTCCACCAAGGCGTATACCTCCCCAAAACATCACTGATCCGCCTCCCTGTCTAACAGCTTTTCGAGCATGCTGGAGACGGTTTTGCTTTCCAGGTTCCCTCCATATTCGAATTCTTCCCGAATCGGGATAATAACTAAATCTAGATTCATCACTGAAGAGAACTGTGGCCCACCTCTCTTGATCCCACTATACGTGTTCTTGGCTAAACGAGCAGCGCGATTTCCATGGGTCAGCTGTAGAACTCTTAAAGGACGTCTGGAGTGGAACTGACCTTCGTGCAGTCGATTTCTCACAGTTTGGTCGGAAATTTGTACATTATGAACTCGTAATAGCTTTTGAGCTAATTGAGGTGCTGTGGTAGTACGATCTCTTCTGGCTTGTAAAACCAAAAATCGGTCTTGGGCGACTGTAGTTATCCTGAAACGACCTGTATGGCGTTCTTCTACCCAAAACGGTTTATGACACTTGGGCTACTTCCCAGAACCCAGGATACTTCACGTTGTGAGCTCCCAGCTTAGAGCACGCCAACGGCTCGTAACATCTCTTCTCTAGTCAAATGTCGTCTTTCCATGGTCGAATCACAAAACTCGAATCTTTTGTTTGTGCTTACAACAGGAACAAAGTGCCAACTAACTGATTTCAAACACTGAATGCATGAAATGATTATAAAGCAGCATCGCATCTGCTGCATTTTTAGGTTTTTATGAAAAAAACTGGAATCTGTTGCGGCACTCTACATAATTAGGTGAGAAATTGATGCAGGTGTTCATTTCTTAAAAAAAATCATGCATATTGATCGTTCTGGACACGATATATCGATATTCAGAAGTGTTCCCTAGACTTTTTTGAGGTGTTTATATGAAAAGTTAAATTCAATCGATATTAATAGTAGTTATATCTAATGATAAATATTAATATTTCAGTCAAAATTCATACTTGCACATCCGAAACTGATTATTTTTCGGAATGTAAACAACGTTTCCTTTAATATTTTTGGTTTCTTTATACAAAATGACTATATAATCGTAATAGAATTGAATTGAAAATTAAAATAATATCACAAAAATTATCAAATTTGTATTGTTTTCAGTTGAACGAGACATTTTATTCTTTCAAATTATTCAATATCTTTTTTTATCGCATGATTGCTTCACGCCATCATGACAACAATAACTAGACAGAACAATATTTTCACAAACTTGACTAAATGGCATTTTAAGTGAGGAATATCTTAAAATACCATATTTTAAAAATTATAAAATTCCGGAATGAGCAAACTTTTACACAAATACCCTAATATTCTACTTATGAAAAACATATAGAATAGAGATATAGAAGTATAATATACGTTGAAATATAACCATTTTCAATTGAATTTCCAATAAAGGAATTTGGAAGTGTTAGAGAAAATGACAAAAATTTTATTTTCGGATCTGCAAGTTTTGACATAAACTTGAAAAAAGTTTCGAAAACGGTCAAACATAGGTATATCACATATAGCACATTATGCAAAAAGTTGGTTTGAAATTCCATCTGAAAACCAAAAATCAAATAATATGTATGTCGTATCATTCAAAGTAGGTAAAATGATACTAATTTCCAGTATAACCGAATTCTAACCGATTCTAGCGGAAGTGGTTCCATTGATACATTCATGGTTGTTTATAGTTTTTACATACTGATTGACACTACTCTCGGAGTAGTTCAACTTTTTCAAACTTTCCGATCTCTTAAATTTGTTTCATCGAGACAAAAATGAGATTATTTTATTGTTTCATTCAGGGAACATAAACGAACCATTTTTAGGAGATCCAGACTTTGGATCTTCACTATTTTTTCTGAAAAATAGAAAATTCTGCTCCATTTGACAATTATCAACAGGTTTTTATAAATTTTTCACTGAAGATAACTCAAATTTTCAACGAATATTGTAGACAATGGTATATGAAAATATTATGGCATATTTTGGGGGCAAATTTGAACTCGGTAAATTTCATCGTATTCTTCAATACACTAGAATTGTTATAAAAATCATACGGAGAAGAGGTTGAGTGAAAAAATAGACAAATTCATGCCAGACCTCCTTCTTCATAACTTCTAAATTTAGACCGATTTTCAGTCAAACGAGCCAGAGGAATACTATCCCCAGTATTTTGCAAAGAGGAAAAGTCAAAAATCCAGAGCTGATAAACAGAATCATCAATAATCTTTACAATCCAGGCACACCGTTATAATATGGTGGTATTTGAGGAATCACTGGAAAAATTAAGATTCGACAAGATTTCATAAATTTTGCCAATTGAAGTTCTTTGCCACCAACAAAGTGAGCATCTGATTTTCACAGCTTGCGTACTTTCTATCTGGTTTGGCGGTGTGACACGAGCTTGCAAAGTAGATAGTGACATATTGAATATGACTGTATTCCAAAAATAACAGGCCAATTTCCAGTATCGAAAGAAGTTACAACATTATTATCCTGTAAACGAAAAGTGTGGAGCAAAACTACCAACATTGTAAATGTGAAAGCATAAAGACCAAATAAAGCAACTTGTAACGAAAGTGCTTGCTGAAATTCAGCTATGTTAGTAGTACATTGATCCAATGCTTACCGAAACCTCACATTTCGGCATGCTTATACCAAGAAGAAGGAGGTCAAACCGAAGAAGAATATTTTGCATATTTACACTTCCGTCTCGATAATGCTGATTATAGCGTGCGAGACTCAGTAGCGAAAGTATTAGTCGCAGTGAGTTTTCTAGCATAGTATGCACCGCAAGCCGAAAATGTTCCGTTAGGTTAGGTAAAAATAAGTTAAGCATTGGAATGGAATTTATACCATATTGTTTCTACCAATTAATGAAATAATTGGTCGCTGTTAACTAGCAATTCGAACTTTCTTTCATCATCGGACAGTATGAATAAATTGGTTTTATTATATTAGAAAAACCAAATAGTAGGTATACATTTCCAAACTTTTGAAAGGGAGTTATTATTTGAGTTAATCAAATATTTGGGATTTACATGAATAAATCTGGTCGTTCATCATCTGAGAATTGTCTTTGAAAACTTATTCGAAAACTTCAACTGAGGTTACGTTGAATTTTGTTTATTATTAATGAATAAAGTTTGATGTTATTTAAATCTAATTTGAGAGGAACGAGTACTTTGCACATTACAACGTATTAATTCTTAAATTCTCTATAAGATTTTTAACGTTGAATAAGATTAATGATGATAATTTATGTTGAGGTCTGAATACAATTTGATACATTTTCACTGATTTGCCTAAAATTTGTTAATGTAATGAATTTTTCCATTAGCACAGGAAAAGACTACGATAGCAGACATCTATAAATTCATTTAATGGTAGTAAAACAGTAATAATTTCACTGCTTTAACCATTAAAATGAAAAATTAAGGAAAAATATTCGAAATCAAATTAATTAATTGAGCAATTGAAGAAGTTTCTTTGTAAACTTATAATATCTTGAGTATAAGTACCTCGTAATAGTAGCGTCTATACGAAAACAGGGCGTAAACAGCGTAAAACTGAAATTGAAACCGATGTTAACTTGTGTTACACTTTATTGTAGATTCACCCATTTTTCTCCACTATCCTTTCACTGAACCATAGTTTCGACAAAAGTTACAAGTGTTTAACAAATTAGATGAGATTTGCTGAATTTAAATTTACCTCTTAAATATGTGATACTTCCGGACGAGATGATAGCTATTTGTTGATAATTTGAGCCGACTTCTTCCTTTTCACAAAAAAGCAGCACATTCCAGGAGCTGGGAAGAAGTGATGTGTGCCATCACCCAAAACGGGGTGTTCTAGTTTACTAACAATAAATAAAATAATAAATTGATAATTCTAGCCCAATGCATTTTCAACGATCACGAGCTAATGTAAAAATTATTCTGCAAGGGAACCAAAAAAAACCTTTTCTTTTCATGTAATGGGGTTATATTGCCCTTATGGGAGAGAAGTTGGAGGTTCTCATTCTCGGGACCTTCATGGTTATTTTCCTATAAGTCGTTATCCTTCGCCAAAATTTCCCAACCAATCTCCAAATCTGCCATACTAGAAAAAACTTACTCCATTATTTCAATAAGCTGAATCTCTGTGACGATAAAGATAATTTCTATTGAACAGGTACGTTATTACTTAAGAATTCAATGCTATCGTCCCTTCTGATCTTCCAATTCTATTTCATAAGTCACCAAATAGTATTTTATAAATATGGAATTGTAAACCCATCATTGGAAACTGTGAAAAAAGACTTATCTAGTGAAATTCACATAGCTACAGAGCGTTGTGATCTCAAACTGTCCATTGATTAATGACCAATATTCAATTTAGTTGACGTACAGATTCTCGTCTGAATAAATTTTAGGTATTACTACAGAATCTGAACAAAGTGTTAATTGTTTTTCGCCAAAGAGAGAATTAATCTACCATATCAGTTCCCATTTCATTATAAGCTATTATGGTATACCAAATACAATGTATACGCAAATATCCAAAAGATAATTAAATCATATTACTTAGTTTTCTCAAAATGACATATTCTGTATTGCAATTCGACAGATATGACTTGTTGTTTCGAATCCTTCCTCAAAAATAATACAATTCAGTTAAATATCTATGATAAATCAACCAGTAGAATATCCTACATCAACAATCCTACTTAAAATAGTAGGGAATTGTGTTGTCGTATATGCTGATTAGAAAACATTTTATTTCCTACATAATGGTTTTGGTATTAAAACTTCATTTTTCTATTAAATGTCCCTGTCATATTCAGAAATCAATAGTAGAATCATAACTTTCATTCTTATGACCCAAATATTAATGACCAAACAATACAGAAGTGAAAAACATTGTTAGGCTTGGCTGAAAATATCGTCCTTGTAAGTAATTGATAAAACTTACTAAATTAGTACTAATGTTCCTAACAATATTAAAATCATACTGTAGGTATCTCTCGTTCATTTTATTCTATGATAGGTAACTAAATTTATAAATTTATCTCAGCCATTTCTATAGCATTTGGGAACTTATCTGGTAAAATTCGATATTATGAAATTACAAAATTGTTATTCATAAATTTAAACGTATCAGAAAAATATAATCTTTCATTGAATTATGAATGCGACAAAAGAGATATGTTCTAGACAATTGAGAAAAGATTTTAAATTCGCAATAATATAACTTATATTTATCTTTTAATTTTTAAATTTCAAGGTATAAATTATTTTCCTTGTAAAAATTTCTTCATTGATCTATTTTATATGGATATCAAATGGGAGTGAATGTTGTGTACATAAAATAACTAGATTACAAAATGTTAATAAATAATTTGAAAATCTAAGGAATATATTTATGCAACCTACTCAACTTTTTTTTATGCGCGCTTCCCAGAAATAGGCGAACCTGTTACACCGCCTGGGAAGAATTGAGGTGTCTGTTTACGCTCTTTTTGAAGAGGGCCAAATTGTAGGATGTTGGGAAGATGTTGGACGGAAGCGAGTTCCACAGCTCACCGGCCCTGCAAACAAAGGAATTCTTATAGAGAGAGGTTCGCGGGATCGCTAAATGTACCGCCATATGATGAGAACTCCTTGCCAGCCTAGTGTAGCGCAAAACATGAGTTTTCCCGAAACAAGGTCTTTCAGCTCTTGGAGCATCTACCGTGAAAGTATCTGTAAAACAGAGAAAGGTCAGCAACTTGTCTTCTGAGAGCCATCGGTTGGAAATCGCGGGTGATCTTCGGGTGCTCGATGAGGCGCAGAGCCCGTTTTTGCACAATATCCAACATCTGCAATAAATGTTTGGGCGCAGATACCTATATATGGAAACAATATTCCGAAGCAGGTCGAATCTGCGTCTTATATAGAAACAACAGCTGAGATGACGTGAAGTATGACTTGGCTCTGAAAAGAAAACTAAGTTTAGCTGATGCTGACTTGATACATGTTTATGCCAGCAAAACCCGGAGTTGACCGTTATTCCGAGAAGGTGCATCGAATCTTTGGATGCAATTTGTTGGCTTTGCATCATTAGAGGAGGTTCTCCAGCGGGGACCTTTCTAGAAAACGTACCTGCTTGCGTCTTGCTCGTGTTGAAGCTCACCAGGTTCAACTGACCCCACTCGGATATCCCCTGTAAGTCAGAGTTTAAGTTATTAATTTGTTGACATCTCTGACGATGATATTCTGCAGCTGTTATCGGCAGACTACTGAAAGATGAATCCAGGGTACAATCGTTTGCAAAACGAAGATCTTGTTCTCTGTATATGACCGAAGATCGTTTATCTGCAACAGAAACAAGGTTGGCGAAAGAATGGATCCCTGAGGTACTCCTGCTTGCAACTGGAAACAGATGTTATACCATCGACCACAACTTGTATTGATCTATTTGAAAGAAACCTACTTATCCAACCCCGCAATTTTTCGTAAAGCCCATATGCAGCAAGTTTATTCAACAAGGCTGCATGCCAAACCCTATCGAAGGCCTTAGGGCGATTGCTCTAGATTCCCCATGCTTTTCTATCGTTGATGTACAAACATCAGTGACGTAGGCTATCAGATCTCCTGTCGATCTTTGCCTGCGAAAACCATACTGACGGTTTTCAATAATTTCCTGCAACTAAAGATATTTGATGAGCTCATCGTTTATGACTCTCTCTATCACTTTGGACATAATGGGAAGAAGTGCAACAGAGCGGTAGTTTTAGGGTAAGAACTTCTTCCCTTTATTTGGGATCGGTTGAATTCTCGCTATTTTTCATCTGCTGGGAAAAGTCTGGCTTTCATAAGAAATCTGAAACAGACGGTTCAGTTCAGGAGCACACTTTCTGAGGACGATTGGCGGTATTTCGTCTAGACCAACTGCCTGAACATTTCGATAACTGCTTTTATATCATTAGACACCTTCTATAAGTGATAGAAAATGTGATAACATTTCTTTAAAAGTTTCAGCACACAATTCAGTTGAGCGAAAAATCTCGAAATGAAACTTGAAACTTGTTAGGGCAACAAAATTTCCTCTATATTCAGTCAGTATGAGATGTTAAATGTATGTATGTTTGTTCTTTATCCATTATACCATTCATCCCACCGTTATGAGGTTGTTGAGTACTGTTCCGCAATGCTAGCAGACAACATTTATCCTGTTATAAAATTAAATTCTGTTCGTAGAAAACTACATCACATGAAATCGGCTGAACCTATTTGTCTTATTTCTTATTTTAGAATATTTATAATAGCCCGACTTAGTTTTTCATAAAAAAAATTGTAAAAATTCATCAAAAATGTGATAATCTAGGAAAAGCTGAATGACCTTTTTTTACCCAATCGTTTTTATTTCGTTTGCTGTTATTGTGAAGAAAATTTTCAGGAAAAAAAATTTCTGGAGGAGAAAATTGAAATTGACTACATAAATTGTGATATCTCGATTATGACTGACCATAAGAACGACATTCTTAAATAACCGTTGTTTAAGTTTTTTGCCCATTATGATTCTAAGAATTTTCAGGAAAGAAAAAGTAGCAATCATGAGAAAACTGCAGACAATATTTTTTCTCGGTCGTAACGTACAAATGTTTTGTACTTTAAGTTTCATTCCCAAGTCAAAAGATCTGGAGAAAAACCTGGAAAATTTACTGAAAGCCTTAAAAATTTTGCAACTGGACTCCCAAATAGATAACTTATATTTTAATATCTACATGATAGATGAACACGATCCTAATGAATTACTCTACTTAGCGTTATTCTTTATAAAAGAAAAAGATGAGCTGGAAACTTGAAACCCAACACGGATCGATGATCATGGTTACCAATGAACTGGACTTATCATCTACTGTTGTGTTTGCTTCGTTACTGACGATTTTACGATGAGGAAAGTGTGCCCCAAGCTCGTGCCTAAAGTGTTTTCAGAAGACCCATGGATCAACCGAGCAGATATTTCAAATGAACTGTACATTGTATTTTAGGATATATTTTAGGAGTGGTCTATGAGGAGTGTATCCTCAAAGACATACAGTTAACGCTGCCTACTGCGTGAATGAACTCAAAACACAAGGGTCGCCAGGACAACGGAATGTATTTCCTCCACTTGTAACTTAAACACGACAACGCTCCCTGCCTAAAGGCTTTACGAGTCCTCGAGATCCTGGCCGGACACAAGGTGCAAACGCTGTGTCATTCCCCTTTTATTCCTTACTTCACCCCTGCTGACTTCTCTATGCTTAATGCACTAAAAGGAACTAGTTTTTGGTGCGAAGACGATAGAATCGCCAGAAAAAATGTAGAGGCCCAAAGAAGGTTCTTTGAATAATTTCATATCTTTGTGCAAATCTGCTCAAGCATTTACTTCAAGAAAATGATTATTTTCGGAACTCACCCCATATCATTGAAAAGGTGGGAAAGGAAAAATTATCATTTTTTTATTTCATTGATTATTTATTATATATTTTATAGATCATCCAATATCAATTATTTCGAACTAAATAATTTCAATCATAATCGCTCTTATAATTAATTAGAGTTGGAATATTTTGAGTTTCAAATAACAATCCTGGATTTATATGACTCATATGATATACAGAGACAACACTTTAAATGGATTAGTTATATGTCATGCAATAGTTTTTATAACATTTCACTGCACTCGTCGATGTTTAAATTAATTCTCTTATGTTTTGCAGGTAATTTCGTTTTTGTGTAATAGGGAGTATTGGGCATAACACTCAAATATCACTGACATTTGAGGATCGAGTGGCATAATATGTCATGTTATATCTCTATTCAAGACAAATGTAATGAAATATTCATTGTTTATTTCATTATATAACCTTACTTCATAAATTTCAAATAACGTAAAATGTTAAAATTAAATAGTGCCTTTGATTTGTTTTAACGAGGCCTTTCCATTAATGTTTGAGGGAGAAGGGGGTAAAATGATCACAGCGGGTTCAAATGATCCCTCAAATTTGACATGACCTTACGACTGAAATTGAATGAAAGTTGGCATCGGTGTACTTCGGAGTGCCATAATTGGTAGACAGCTCCCGGAAACAGTAATCAGTATCAATCATACAAATTAAGAGCAAACACGTGCTTTTTCTTCGAATGATATAAGGTAAGAAAATTTTTTACGTCAAATAAGTTTTGAGTATTTTATTTATTTTTCAATATTGTTTCATTAACTAGAAGTTGTTGATTGCATCTCCGTCATTTAGTACGATTTAGTTTTATTAACATTGCCAGAAAATTATTTAAAAAGAAAAAGTAGAATATCCCGGTTGCATATTTATATCTTACAGTATACCGCATTCAGGTGAATTCGAAATCGCCATATTACCCGAGCTATCTGCCTCAAAGTTAAAGACTCTACTCAAAGCGAGCGGTCGATATATCGATCCATCGTCGGGCTAACGTAGGCTCGATAAAAATCCAGTTTTTAGTTCTTTATTCAGTTATTCAAATTTAATAAAAGGTATAATGGAGTGGCCAGAAAATTATACGTACCACGTGGGTCAATTCGAGTGAAATAAGAACAAACTTCAAAACGAAGCACGAAGTTGAGGTGAGTAAGAGGGCAAAATTCAATTATATACATAACCTTTGAAACAAACAACAAACTTTCAGCTCAATTTAGTCTGCGTTGGTTGAAAGTCCAATAGGTGCTTCGTTTTAGCTTTGCTGGGTTCAAGTGCTTTCTCGTATAAACTTGAGGAAGCGAATGAATCCCACATTTCTATCTTGCTTTTTGATCATCACATGAAATATAACGTAAACCGTATTTTTGCAAATTAATTGTTTGTTTGTTTGTTATTCCTTTAACGTGCTCTATTTCCGCCTTTCGGCCAATGACACGCCGGGGAATTCTGTCACCTCACTAATCCGCGAATTTTGCCGAACCCCTCTCGTGTCGAGGGAAGGGATCTTTAATTTTCAACACATCTCTGTTAGACAGGACCGACGGCTCTACATCTCCTCCGAAAGATGGATACTCAAACGATTTCCAGAATCCGAAACATCGCAACGACTTTGTGGTTATTGAACCCAGGTAACTCTGCGCAGGAGACAAGCATCATACCTCCCACGCCACCGAGCCGGTTCACAAACTAATTACCTACTAAGAAGTGACATAGAAATGTGAATATCTGTATTTTTTCCATAACTCGATACCATTCAATAGCATTAACACAAACAGAAGGTTCTTCCATTGGACACCTACCATGTTCATGAGAAATTTGAAATGTGTTGAAAGTTTTCATGAAAAATAACTTAACTACGTCGAGGTTAATTCTTGAATTCTTGAATACCTAAGGTCATTTGGAGTTATCAGAGTTTTTCCATAAAATCGAGCAATTGAGGTTAATTCCTAAAATGATGCATGTCTTTCAGCAATGGGTTACTGATCAGGAACTAAAATCAAAAAATATATGCTTTATTACTAGGACCACAATTATACCAATCCAAAAAGCTGGACAGCACATATTCAAAAGATTATATCATTGTCAGTTCAAAACAAAAATTAATAAATTGAAAGAAGTCCGAAAGAAAGAACATTCTTCTAGAAATATAAATTGTCCAGCAGTGTTGCAAGTTGTTATTAAGAAACAAGAATTTCATTTGAAAACAAGACTGAAGCATGTTGACACTCTGCTAAAAGAATGGCCATTCATAATCACTTTGAATAATAAACACAACTATACAATAGATAGTGTAACCGCTTTAACAAAAAGACGAATTGGGGAAGAAACAAAGAAAGAAATTCTTCAATTGTTTGAGAAGGCACATTCTGTTGCATCAGCTTATAATAGTTTCTGCTTCAGTAAAATGGAAGAGCTAAGTGACAAATATGATGAAGTTGTATGCGATAGATACTATTTTCCATGAAAAGAAGATTTTTCAAATATGTGGAAATCCCACTTTAAACGCCAATATGGAGATAGGTCAGGTGAAAATATGTTTTTTAAGCTCGAAGAGAATCTTAAACAATCCATCGTTACAGTTTATAAGATAACCCATAATGAAGACGACTATGCTGTTGCATTATGCACTCCAATAATGCAACGTGCTGCAAGACACCTAATTCAGTCATCAGAAATATTATTCGTAGATACTACAAGTAATTGCGATATGCAAAATCATAAGTTGTATTTCTTTGCAATTCTCCTGCTGGGAGTATACCGTCAGGATTCATAATTACAAACAGCCAGAAAGACACAATTTTTGATTATGCTCTGAAAGACTTGATCGAAATAATGCCTTTCAAACTTTCACCATCAGTCATTATGACAGATGATGATTTAGTAGAACGACATATTTTACAAAAATATTGGCCATCCACTTTACTTCTTTGCAGCTTTCATGTTTTGAAAGCCGTATGGAAATGGTTGCAGCTCACTGAAAATGAAATCAAAAAAGAAGATAGACAATCATTATATGCATTATTCAGAAATATACTTATGTAAAAAACGGAAGCATGCGTGGCAAAACCATAAATATCCACAATACAAAAAATACGTTGACAATAAAATTGAAAGAATTCATGTCTGGTGCTTGTATTATCGACAGTCATTAATGATATGTAGAGCTGATAGTAATAACTATGTCGAAGTAATGTTTCGTCTATTCAAAGATATTTCCCTCGAAAGAACAAAAGCATATAACCTAACACAGTTACCTCATTTCATTATAAGTAGCTTTGACAGTTATTATAAACAAAGATTGCTTGATTTGATGAATAAGATGAGCAAGTCAGCCTACAATCGTTTATCTCCCAATGCAAAAGATGTATTGCCGAACCAGATAACAGAATTCGAAGAAATGCAGTACCATGTCCTGAGCAGTTCTCAAGAAGGAGTGATCTACTTTGTGGATATGAAAAGTAATATATGTACCTGTCCCATCGATATCGGTGAAAAAATATGCAAGTATCAATCTGCAATAATAAAAGAGTACAATATGACGAACGCTTGCAATACTCTATCAGTTGAAAGTAAGAAAATTCTATACTTCAAAGCCACAGGAAAAAACCGTCGAAAAACTTATTGGTACCACTTGAACTTGATTCAACTAAAGTTTGTGAACGTGATTTTCCTAAGCCAATGGAATATATCGACGACAGTACAAATATTCCGTCCACAAGAACTGGTGAACAAATTATAGAACCTCCTGATAGTGATAATATAAAACAAGATTGGAGCGAATTCATTTCAAAGTTCAGTGCGGATGTATTAACAAATTTGGAAAGTGATCCAGTATGATTTACTCCTGCCGTTCGAAAATTCATGACAAATTACGCAAAAAATATCAATCGCAGTTCAACACTGATGAGTGCCATGCACACCTCTTTTAAATTTGATCATTTGCCACGATCTCTGACAGTAGGTTCGAGAAATGTTATGAGAAGGGGGATAAAAATTACAGTTCAGCCAACTTCTGTTTGTCGAAGAAAGGTGAAAATAACTGGTAGAAGACAAATACAGGCAGGAAGAAAAGTGGAAAGTCTTGGATCAAAGGAGTCTAAAGCTCCTCATTCTCTCAATATATGTGTAAATAATAATATTGGATTGGCGGGAATAAATTTGCGAAATGATATTCATTTCAAAAATACAGTAATTTCACAGATGTTCTGTAAGTATTATGGTATTCACGATTTTTTCTTCAGTTACTTGTCTGTTTTTATAAATAAATTCTAAAATTTCACTCATAGTAAATATATTTTCAGTTTAGAAGTAGAACATGAATTTTTTCTGTTAAATATTCATTTTTCACCTATAATTCCTATATGTCCCACTGATGGTTACTATTAGTGAAGTTCGGAACTGCAGTCTAATCGAGCGTACGGTTGCCCGACTGATAGTCGGCTTACCGTGCGCTCGATACCTGCCGAACTCGCGTCACCCGAATGCGCTCGATACAAATATGCATGCCGTTTTCAGAAACGGATCATTTCACCCTTACGGATTAATAAATCTTTTGGATTTAATAATGTTTCTTCTTACAGAATGCCACGTATATATTAACCTGAAACGAATCAGCAAAATTGAGATCCAGAGCACATAAAAATTGCCCTCTTAGAAGTAAATGAACGAATAACAGTGAAAATTGCGGCACGAATTTTTATTGTTCCAAGGATGCCCCTAAAGCGACGTTTCATGAATGAACATAACGAAGTAAAACAAGACCTAAAACTTCTTGAAAGCCAAATCCTGTATTTTCCACTGAACAAGAAGAAGAATTGGTTGGACACATTTTAGATTTTGAAAGTAGAATGCATGGACTGACCCGATATCTATGTCAGTTGACATACCAACTGCCTGAAAGAAACAATAACTAGCATTGATTTTCTCATCTCGTCGAAAGAGCAAGGCAAGGATTGGCTATATGGGTTGGGAAAAAGACATTCAGAACGAGGAGGACCGATATACCTCGGCAGCTAGATTAAGAGCCTTTCACAGACCCGTAGTTTTCGAATTTATTGAGCTCTTGAAAGAGGTTCGTCTAGAAAAAAACTATGCACCTCATTAAATTTTTAACGTAGATGAGACATCAATTCCCACTGCTTCTGGAAGAAATTCAAAAATATTAGCTTGAAAGGGATCCAACAGGTTTGAAGGGATACATCTGCTGAACGTGGTATCTCAACATCAGGTGATATCTGCGCTTCTGTAGCACTTTCGTTCCTTCAATTCTGATTTTCAGCAGAAATCGCACGAGGGCTGAGCTAACCGATAAAACTCCACCTTACTATACGAAAAATCGAAAGAAATCTTAAATATATTCTCAAAAGTTACATAAATTCAGAGTTGATTTTTGTTTCCTTGTTTTAAAATTTTTAGATATGTCACTTGGAATTATTGTCATTTTTTTGTCATATCTCAAGGTGGAAGCGGCGCGTCGTGATGATACTCATGTCCATCTTCCAAGTAGATACTAAATACTAAATAAGTTGCCGTTTGGGTTTATCCGGGTAGAAGACTCTTTAGACAAGAATTCTGGCCATTGTAAATAACGAAATATTACGGATGTTTAAAAATTAAACATTTTCCTATGGAACTATTCATCATGCAATAGCTGAGTATGAACGAAATAACTATACCAGCTTAGTGTGTCAGCTCCGAAAAACATGCTTTTCGAGAATAAGTAAAAACTTTTCAAAAAGGATACGATAATATTGTGGAATTCATTTTGCAACGTTCAAGTCGTAAAGGTCTACAAAAATATATTACTCTTGATAATGGTTATTCTGAGATTAAAAGCAACCGGTGGCTTTTATGCCTATTATAAAACAAGAAGATTAATTATAAAGAAGGTAAAATTTGTCGATGAAATTTTATTTTGGTGGGCCATTTACCTACTCTGCGGTAATATTGAACCCTTAAATGGAGCGAATATGGGATGAAGCACTATGTTTTTAGAAGATTGGTCAAACTGGTGTTTAATGATCGAGATGCTCAAGGCGACATAACGTTCCAACTAGACTTTACATCAAGACATAGTGTGAGGGTGACTCAAATGAGCTCGCCAATTGAAAAAGTTTGGCCCGATAAGGTTGAAAGTCGACCAAGTATCGAAATCAAGAATGGCGATTGTGAAGTTATAGTTATTTATTCAAATTCATAGACCTTATTTTCTAGATCATTCATATAGGAAGAGTAATCTATGTCAATAGTGAAACATCATGCGAATGAGCTTGATGCTCACGAAATTATGTTACCTATTACAAGCTACGGTCGTAATTCTCAATATAAAATGTGAAGGCTATACTGCCTTGCAAAACAAAAAACAAGTAAGGCAACATACTTGGTTTTCGAGATTTTCACACCACTGGATTCCTCGTAAAAAGGTCTGCAATATGCTTCTTTCAGATTTGAAATATATCAATCCGTTGAGAATTTATGAACAGTTACTTTTTAGGAGACAATGCTTTTTTGATTAAAAATTATCAATCGAAAAACCAAATAACTTTTCCATTTCATAGTTAAAATATATCAATAATACATACTTCTCAGAAGATCTTGATATTTCCAAATATAGAACCTAGTATGTCTACTTACTCTACTTGAGCAGGATGACTCTGGTGTAGGTAGATACCCGCGAGTGAGATATTCATTAACAACAAAACAAAAACTTAGTAAGTCAACTTACTGGCAATGAATAGACAAATCCACCAAGAAAGTATAACGTCCTACCCTCTGAATTGAATAACCAACAACAATCAGAATGCAAAGTAAAATCACAGGATTTCTTATTTCCGTACTTAAATCATATTAGTGTGGTGGTTCTGCAAATTGTCTTTTTACTACAATACGGAGGAGATGTAATCAAGCTCTTTTTCAGTGCTGCAATAATGATTTCGCGGAGCAAGCATCTTCTCAAAATGGTACTTGAAACAGGTCGAACTTCATCTAGTCTGTCACCTGTTTCGCCAATTGATGATTCGGATGCGGACCCAAATTATAGTCCATCAAACGGAAGACGGAAGAAAAAACTTGTTGATTTATTAGCAGTTCCTCCTGAAACAAATACCAAAAGCCGCCAAAAAGCCGATTGTATTTAAATGAAGATGATATCTGGTGAAAACCAACAGAATTTGAACACAGCTCATTTCTAAAAAGAATAAAAAATGAAACACTTCATCAGCTGAAAGAAAGTTTGGAATGCCGTGATTCACTAGAAAATACTGGTGGCGACATGATTAATTTAATAAGAATTAACAGTACTGACCAAACTGAACCTAATATTTCAGATAAGATAATGGAAATCGAAGTTGAAGAAGACCAGTTACCAGCAGAATATGTACCTGAATCTGTACCAGAAATAGAAATCAGAGGTGGAGAAAATCAAGTAGAGAAAGAAAATGTACAGCCATACACTGTAACAAAGATAGAGTTATCTCGGACAAACAAAAGAAAAATCGAACTGAAACAAAGATTTTACTTCCACCATGTGTAGACAGTTGTAGAAAAAACTACTCCCGAAATATCTTAGAAGAACAAAGAAGAATTATTTTTAGTTACTTCAACTCACTCAACTTTGGAGAGAAAATACTCTCTATTGGAAAATACCTCAAGAAAATTAAAGTCAAGATCTATAAAAGAGACGCCGTTGGCCACAAGGAGTACTCTGTAGTTTTTACTTTACCTTTAAAACCAATCACAGCAGAACAGAATGATATTGTGCTGAAAGACACCGAGGAGCAGGAAGACACAAAGAATAATGAAGTTATAGATCATGTGGGAATAGACAGAAATAGAGAGAATACTGAAGAAATCACAAATTCAAATGGAGAAATCGCAGAAAAATCTATCGATTTGAATAAAACAATGAATGTAGAAGAGAAAGACTTAAAAACGAATAAAACACAAACCGTATGCGAAACGAAACATTCATCTGATGCTATGGTAACAGAGTTTCTGAAAAATCCGGAGTTTCAGCGTGTTACAGATAAAAAAGGACTTAAACGCGGTGAAAAGATGAGAGAAATTTCAGAAGAAAATTATAAAAACATCAATACTCTGTAACATGCTAAAATCACATCACAACAATTTGAATTAAAACACCTGATTCCACTCAACCCTCCATCTGTGTCACGCCACTGGTTAACAGTCTGATGCGCATAATCCGGCTATCAGATGATATGTGCATGTGCTACGAGCATTCTTCAAATTTAGGCTTTCTTTTCTTTGCAGACCACCAAGCTAATTAGTTGAACTTGAAAATCCTCTTAAATTGTAGTTAAAATAATTAAATTATATTAAGATTCATATCTTTATCTTGTATACTGTGTAGTGACCTATATCAAAAATATAGGTCCTAGGTGGAGACCCGTAGCTAGAAATTCCTAGGTGAGGAGCCCTAGACAGAAATTCCTAGGTGAGAAGGCCTAGACAGAAATTCCTAGGTGAGGAGCCCTAGACGGAAATTCCTAGGTGAGGAGCCCTAGACAGAAATTCGTGGGTGGAGAGTCCTAGACAGAAATTCCTAGCTGGAGATTCCTAGGTAGAGATTCTTACGTGGTGCTTAGAGGTTGAAATGTGATAACTTCTATCTGGAGTTCAGAAATCCACATCCGAAGCTGAAATAGAGGTTTTCCCCCATAGGCAGCAGTGAGAACAAGAATGTTTTGGAACTATCTCACCATGATAAGTCTTATTGCCTGTATACAGGGTGTTTCCGAATAAGATGTCATAAATGAAGGATGCGAATCCCTGAATGATTTGAGCAAAAAAGTTTGAAGAACCAATGGTCAAAAATGCTTCGTTGCCGAGATACAGGGTGTTAAAGTTGAGAAAATTTTTCGATTTTCTCTCGATAAAACCTAGACTTCTCAAGATTTTGGGCTCAAATTTTCCACATAAGCTATTAAACACAATCTGAATCACCAGGTGAGGCCAAATTTTGGAACAGTATACAGGGTGATACTTTTCATGGGCCATGTTCCATTTTACCCTCGGAACTTTTTTTGGTACGCCACTGGCACTAACAAAAATAAAATCGAATAGATCATTCAAATTGAAATTTTTTGACTCTTGCATTTTGATCGTAACTATCACCGTTTCTGAGATATTAATTATTGAAAATAATCCAATAGTTTTCCCATATCGAAGCCATGGAGATATTATCTTAATAACTGATGCAATTTTTCAGGAATTGAGCTAAAATTTACATCAGATATCTCCTTATTGTATGTTTATAACAAAATGAGGCAAAAATTCCTGACAGTATACAGGGTGTTATTTTTTCACGTGCATTTTCCTCTTTTTGCCCTCTGAACTTTTTTGTGGTGTGCTACTGGTATATTCTGAAAACAGAATCAAACAGATTATTCAATGCGAAAAATTTTCTGTTCTTTGTATTTTTCCGTATCTGTTTTCATCATTATGAGTTTTGTTATTGAAATCATTCGCGATTATTTATGTTGTTTATTCATTTACTTCCGATTTATATACTCAATAAAACACATCTTTGAATTCGAATTCAATGATCAGGGAAATGATATCACCCTTTATACTTTCTCATAAATCCTACCAATCTAGTGGTGCAGATCTTAAAATGTGAACTTCGTTTGAAATTCGAGCTCAAGGTCTTCACAAATTGCCGAAATAACATGAAAAATATCTTCAAGCTTTCAACACGGAAGGACTATACGATTACTTTTCTTGATTAATATCTCGAAAATGGTGGCAGATACGGAAAAATACAAGCAACAGAAAAGTTTTCGCATTGAATAATCTGTTTGATTCTGTTTTCAGAATATACCAGTAGCGCACCACTAAAAAGTTCAGGGGGCAAAAGAGGAAAATGCTGTGAAAAATAACACCCTGTATACTGTCAGGAATTTTTGCCTCATTTTGTTATAAACATACAATAAGGAGATATCTGATGTAAATTTTAGCTCAATTCCTGAAAAATTGCATCAGTTATTAAGATAATATCTCCATGGCTTCGATATGGGAAAACTATTGGATTATTTTCAATAATTAATATCTCAGAAACAGTGATAGTTACGATCAAAATGCAAGAGTCAATAAAATTTTCAAATTGATTGATCTATTCGATTTTATTTTTTGTTAGTGCCAGTGGCGTACCAAAAAAAAGTTCCGAGGGTAAAAATGGAACATGGCCCATGAAAAAGTATCACCCTGTATACTGTTCCAAAATTTGGCCTCACCTGGTGATTCAAATTGTGTTTAATAGCTTATGTGGAAAATTTGAGCCCGAAATCTTGAGAAGTCTAGGTTTTATCGAGAGAAAATCGAAAAATTTTCTCAACTTTAACACCCTGTATCTCGGCAACGAAGCATTTTTTGACCATTGGTTCTTCGAACTTTCTTGCTCAAATCATTCAGGGATTCGCATCCTTCATTTATGACATCTTATTCGGAAACACCCTGTATAAGATATAAAGAAGCATTTGTGACATTATGTATCATAATTATAATTTGTAATTAATATAAATATCTGAGCTAAACTTCATTGACTTTTCTTCCAAGATTTCAGTGATAATTATTGAATTAGAGTCTCTTTGCTCATTTTTCTCTTGGCTTAACCAGAGTAAAAGTTAATTTTGTTACATCTCATATTGAGAGTTATCATCCAGTAGTTTTACATTATAACATGAAACATGCTCCTAACAGACGGTATCTTACAAGCGACATCTTGGTGTATAAGATGTGGGAAGATTTGAATGATAAAACTCCTGAAAATAAAATTTCATATGAAACCTACAGAAAGGTTTTTCATCAGGAGAATATTGGCTTCACTAAACCATCACAAGATGAATGGCCATCATGTTCATTGCACAAAAATCATGTTCACCATGAAAACGCAAATGAAGGACATGATGCGAACTGTAAAATTTGTCGAAACTATGAAATACACAAGAGAAGGTATACTGAAATAAGGAAAGCATATAAAGCAGCTTGTTTCGAAGAATGGCCAGAAGATAAAGAAATTTTCGCAGTAGATATGCAGAAGATATTAATAATTCCGGAAATGACTAAGAATTCCTTTTTTATAAGTCGTCTAATATATTTCAATGAAACATTTGCGAACTTGAGGAATCATGGACAGAATATGTGTGTACTATGCCATGAGGCTATTATGGGCTGAACTTGTTCCGATGTTGTATGCGCATATTATAATTTCATGAAGTTTCTTGGGGAAAATGTAAAAATATTGTATTTTGAGCAGACGATTGTGCCGCACAAAATAAAAACTGGACACTCTTTACCGCATGTAGTATTCTAGTTAATGAAGAATGGGGACCACCGACTATTACTTTTAAGTTTTTTAAAGCTGGCCATTGATTTATGAAGGCTGATTCCGGTACATGGGCAGATCGGAAAAAAATGGAATAAGTCGAAGGAGATATTAGATTTCGATGATTTAGTCAATTTAATCAGTAGAAGCAGTAAGTACAATAAACCACTCATTCTCCATTTAGAAAACTTTCTGGTAACACTGCTGTACCTTTTATCCGTGACCTGACGATTATGTATTGAAGTATGAAGTATGAAGATATTGTATTCAATTCAGAAAAGAATCGAGATCACTGTACTTCAAAACCGAAAAAGATAGTACGGAGTTTTAGAAGTCAAATTTTTTAAAACCAAAATTCAAATTTCAGTTGGCAGTTAACAAATCATCATGCCGGGGTCTGAACAAGGAAAAAAAGAAAAGATTTTGAATGAATCAACTGCCCATATGCCCGCTAAGAAACAGTTGTTCTGGAAATCTCTCCTGCCACCATCTGACATGGAAGACTTGGCCCACTGTGGGGAAAATACTCGAATTGAAGAGGGCGATCTATAGTTACAAAGTTTTTATAATCTGTTCACCTATTTCTGTATTCATTTGAAAGTTCATTCGATGTTCAATATTTGTTACTTTTGTGTTCTGTTTAATAACTGAAAAATTAATTTTGAATTTGGCGCGAAGAATTTTAAATTTAGTACGCTCAGTGAATTTCTTGAATTGAGAAGTAGTAAATGTTCAAGTTCGAAGCTTCTAGTTAGAACACTTTTTGAGTAAGCGTAATCTCTCTTATTTGCATCATAAAAATAACTCTGCTGAAAAGTTGGAAAAGAGTTACTTGGTTTTTGCTTTATAGGGCAGTATATGAGAGTATAATTAAAGTTTTAGGAATAATATTGGGAAATATTTTCCGATTTCTTAATCACTATAATGCAAATGGCAATGAACTGAAATTTGAAAAACTGCCTGTGTAGCAACGTTTTGGAATAAAACACTTTCGTGCGAACTATACTTTTTACCTCATCTTCCGAATATGCAAATGTTGCTACCTGTAGATCATCCATTCATCATCGTAGTTTACAAATAAATAATCATTGTGTCATCCATTCTATTGATTAATGAAATCAAAATACCAATACGTAAAGTTAATCCAAACAATTATGTATACAAGTACTAACGCGTTGCTTGGTACTCGTGATCAAACATTCGCTCTTTGCATGCAGAAAATTACATTATATATAATACTGTCAATACAATCACGAAAAATGTATCATTTGTGAAAAAGATGCACAGATTCATGTTTTCATCTTAACAGTTTTCATCAGCAGGCGTAGGATCAGTGAAAACTCTTCGATATCCAATTTATAATAGTATTTGAGATCTGTACCAACTTTCATATCTGTTGATTTTTTCTTTTGTCTTAACTGTACTATTTTGGTATTCATTTTAACTGTGCTAGAAATACCTACCTACTCCAAAATCTTTCTTCAGAATGTCGGCATTTTGATGTCCTCAAAAATTTTGGAAACATATATGGGAGGATTGTATCAATCGCCCTGAGAGGAAGCGTAGTAGATGACAGATAAATCATTTCATCAGTCCCGAAAAAGAAAATGCATATCACTCACACAAAGACAAAACACATCAAGGAACAGCTGATTTAAATAAAACACAATTTAAATTTAATAGATTTATTGACAATGTTATTATCATTCCAATTTCAGAATCTAACAAGTTCACACAGTAAACTACGTAACTTCGAGATAATCTCTCGTGGGAGTTCACGAGAAAAATATATCGAAAACCTAAATTATAAATCAATAATATACAACTGCAAAATGAAAAACTGATATAATTTCCATACATATGATATTAAAAATATTTTGTATACATTTCGATTTTCTTATGGATTTAATCTTCCCCAACTACTTAAAATATTTGGCACAATACATAATTTTATTACATGCTCTTTTTCGTGTAGATTGAGAAACTAATAATTTTCATATCAAAGATTTCAGGATTATATGGGATTCTATTTCAGCTTGAAAGACAATTGAACGAATGAATGATAAGTTTAAGGTTCACAAAATATAGAGAATGAATTCATAATAACAATTACATAAATGAATTTTTCTCTTTGAAATTCATGGAATGAGCCCACATGAGCGAGGCTTTCATCTGAATTCAAAAATTTTTCACCTCAACCTTTTTCCATACAGCCGTTCATTTGCTCTTTTAAAATAATTGTTCATTAGATTTTTAAATTTTTCGATTCAATTATTACACATTAGGTTATTGCACATGCTTTTGTGAAGATTTGTGTTCTTCACATGAAAGAATCAGTTCCGTTGTCATTTAGATTGAATTTAGTTAAAATTTGTAAAATGGTAAATCATATAATTCATCCATTGTCCTCCTTCAAATCTTTCACGTTATGAAGTTATACTAAGATTATGGTGAATGCAATAACAATTTGAGCAAGCCAAATATAAGAATATGGAAGAGTGCGATATTATAACAAATGAATTTTTGTAACCAACTCGATTCTTAAGTAACAAACTTGAGTTTATTTCAATAACTCCACAATTAATTAAAATGATATAATAATTATACTAGTATAGTATTGGCATCATAAAAATATTGTTATAGTACTCTGAAAGGATACACCATTTATATCTACTAGTTTATATACCAGATAAGAAAATATTGCATTTGAACTTTTTCATATACATATAGGATACCACTTCAATTTCAAAGCTATTCTTATAATTCATGAATATTCATTCTTCGATATAAGTAGGAATAAGTCAGCTCAAGACAATTACTTCTTTAGAAAAACTATTAGCTAAACAGTAGAACCGAGTTCTATTACATTATTAAGTGAGGTTTTTCTTGATTTCATTTGGGAAAGCTCTCTGCAAAGCACCTACCACTGTATTTATATATATATATATATATATTATATATATATATATATATATATATATATATATATATATATATATATATATATATATATATATAAAGATATAATTATCTACCCATATTAAAATCAAAATCATCATCATCATCATGAATGATATAAATTTCCCAGAATAAAAGAAAGTGTCTTAATGTAGAAGAACAGTAAAACATTTTTTCTGAGCTGGCCTATTCAAACTTCGAAAAGAAAATCTTAAAACAAAATGAGTACATCACAAAAATTCTAATACTGAAATCTTACATTGTTTGGCATTTCAATTGAGCAGGAATAAATTACCTTGAAAAATATCAGTTATATCTGGAATTATCAGAATGAAGGAAATTAAATTATAATTTATAAATGGAATGAGTAAATAAAAAAAAGAAAGTGGACGTCGAAATAATATCAGAGAATAATTCAGCAAAATAATTCATGTCCAAAATCTTGAAGAAAATTGTTCAAAATAAAATTACCATAAATAGATATATCAGATATGGAGAGTAAAGGAATCCCAACTGGATAGATAGAATACTTTTATGAAATGTAATCGGTCGAAAATTTGAAATTCTGATTCTTAGAACATGGCCCTTGTTTTTTGATATTATGTTATCCATTTTCTACAGAAATTCTAAATCTTGTATAATGCTTCACTTAAACCATTACCAGCATTTTTGCCCGCATATATATATATATATATATATATATATATATATATATATATACATGTATATATATATATACATAACTCATGTTACATCAGTTACACTCGAGACATCATCTAGATGACAAGGGATTACTTGTCGAGTCGAAACGTCGCCAAAATCAAAATGGACCACGGAATAGCCTGTATATATATATATATATATATATATATATATATATATATATATATATATATATATATATATATATATATATATATATATATATATATATATATATATATATATATATATATATATATATATATATATATATATATATATATATATATATATATATATATATATATATATATATATATATATATATATATATATATATATATATATATATATATATATATATATATATATATATATATATATATATATATATATATATATATATATATATATATATATATATTCATATATATAATCTGAACCTATCATCAATCTTCTAACGCACCTTATGAGCACTTAGAGAACGTCACTTAAGGTACATTCGGGAAGAGGAGAAATAAAAACTTCAGAAATAACAATCAAACGGGGAAGAATCTTCCAAGATGACACTCTTAGCCCGTTGTGGTTTTGCTTCGCCCTCAACCCCCTCAATACTCTGCTGAACAGCTATAACTATGGGTATCTAAGCAACAAAGATAATAACACCGTGATAAGCCACCATTTCTGTATGGATGATTTGATTTGGAATTTTATGCCGGCAATGCCGAAAAAATTAAAACACAAGTGGAAACAGTGACCGCTTTCAGCGACGCAATCCATATGAAGCTCGGTACTGACAAATGCGCGGTGTTAAATATAAGAGGAAGAATTGTTGAGGAAGAAAACATCGTAACCTTGATGAACACAACCATACCCATGGTACATCATGAACAAGCTTACAAATATCTGGGCATTCAGCAGACTCCCGAAATTAAGTTCGCTGATGTGAAAGATAACCTGAAAAAAAAATCGTACAGCAGTCAACAGTTATAAAATCCTAGGTCAAATCGGAAGCACTCTTCCAGGCAATTAAAGAATGAGTAATCCCGAGCATCGAGTACTCGTTCGGCGTACTTAGATGGTCAAAGACAGATCTAAAGCCCATGGATACTAAAATTAGAACCATCTTAACAAAACATGGAATACATCATCCACACTCATCTGTAAGTCGAATCTACCTATCTCGGAACCAGGGAGGACGAGGCCTACTATCGTTGGAAATGTCTCAGAAGAAGAACGTCGATGACTTGAGATCATATTTCGCTACCAAAAACTTACCTATCCACCGAACTTCACGAGACATAGATAAAATCTCTCACCTCTAAGACTCTCCAGCCCCACATACCAGTTAGAAGTATGTATAGCTGCTCAGCTCTCGTAGGAATGGCATTCAAAGGCCCTTCATGGAAAGTACCAGGTACCCGAAAAACCTGAAAATTAAGGATGTCAATAAACAGGAGTCTCCTACTTACCTTAAAACGGGCTATCTATACCCTGAGACCGAGAGGAGACTGTTGGCAATACAAGAGCAGATGGTTCCGTCCAGGGGAAGCATATAACTGGTCAAAATATACCAACGGACTAATGCCAAAAGTGTAAAAGTGATCAAGAGTCGATACAGAACATAACATCTAGCTGTCCCATTATCGAACCAAAAGGCTATCTCGAGAGACTCAGTCCTGTGGCGAGGTTATATCATCAGAGCATAGCATATAACCTAGGCCTATGTAAGGCACGGACGCCACAGTATCTGTACCAACCTAAGCTCATACTCGAAAATAACAACCACAAAATCTATTGGGACACAACATTGGCGACAGGCAGGCCAGTCGTACACAACCGACCTGATATGGCGATCTTCAACTTCGAGGAAAAAATGGCTGCACACCTGAACTTATTGAAGCTCATCTTCCTCAAAACACGAAGATATTGGGACAACGAGAATTGTCAGGATGTTGTTGAACAGGTCAGAGTGACGACACCCAATAGGGGTTGAGAAATGCGCGGGAATCAATGTCCAGATGGGAAAATTGGCATGAACAATACAACTATTCCCGCAATACAGACAGAACAAGGGTACAAATACCTGGGTATGCGACAGGCCCTGGAAGTAAACATGAACGAAATGAAAAATGCTTAAAAGCAAAAACACTTTCGAAGTTGCTCCGGGCAAGGTTGAACTCCAAATCACTGTTCCTGTCAATAAATACGTGGGTCATACCCAGCATGTCATATTCTTTCGGTGTCCTCTGGTGGTTCCAGACTGAACTCTATGTTATGGTTACGAAAATAAGAACTATACTCATTAGGTTCGGAGGTCACCACCTCCATGCATCAGTTAATCGATTGTATCTTCAGAGAAAAGAGGAAGGTAGGGGTTTATATAACCTGGAGTCAGTCAACGCCAAGCAGATTGAGAGCATTCGGAAATATTCTCTTAGTAGGGATACCACATTCCACCGAGCCCTGCGAGCAGCCAATGAGGTTCACTCTGCCTTTCTTCTGGAAAGTGAAGAATGTGTACCTACTACCCGCTCAAGATTCGAGATGCTGGACGACTGGCAAACCAAGGCACTACATGGCAGATACGCAAATCACCTGAAAAGTGACAATATAGATAAGAAAGGCTCCTCACTTAAAACTTCGAGCCGGATAGCTTTTCCGGAGATATATATATATATATATATATATATATATATATATATATATATATATATATATATATATATATATATATATATATATATATATATATATATATATATATATATATATAATAAATAAATTTCCATTTCAGCAATGAATTACATAGGATTGGAGACCTTTTTCGAAATACCTAACGTAGATCATGATTTTATCTACCTTTTATCCAGTTAGATTTCCAATACATCTACAAAACTGAATTTTGAAGATACATTCCAGATGCTGAATGAGCAATGAGCTTTCAAAAACAAAATATTCAACGAAATGTGCATAAAGGAATCTTTATCGAAAATTTGGCACTTATTTTCAAATATATAGATCTAAAACTCAATGACAAGAATTCATTACAGTTGATCTTCGACTATAACCTCTTCTACTCACTGCAGCTCCTTGCGCTTCACATTCTCTTCTCACCCTATCTATAATATCAGCAACCAATTTTTCTTCCTTCACTCTTTGCTCTTCCCAGTCGGCCGATTTATCTTTTTTCCTACCTGAACTAGCTTTCACCTCTGTTGACTCAACTATTTCTTCTTTGATACTATTAATATCAAATTCTTCCCCACTTGGGGGTTCCGAACTGTCTGAATGTCGAGAAGCGTAGTGTCCCATATAACCTTTCCTACTTTTGAAAAAGGCATTACAGTGACTACATTTGAAGAGTGGGGCTGGATGTATCAAACTATTAACATGTAACTTATACTTATGCCGATACCAATGAGTTCTCGATGCCAAAACTTCACCACACAATTTACAAACCACACTTCCATCAGGTTGTATCAAATATTCCAACAACTCATTCTTTTTTTTATCATAGTTATCTCCATTTTCGTTTTGAGTGGTGACATTCTCAGTATCTTCATCTGTTAGAAAATGTATACCCGTTTGAGGTTCCATTGATTTATCATAAGCTTCTTCTATCGTTACTTCCATGCTGTCTTGGAGCATATTTCGGGCAACTTCAGTTGATATGATAACTGTTTCTTGTTTCACAGAAGGTATCACTTCAATTGTAATACCAGGAGGAAGATTTGAAGTGTTTTGGTTGTTCTCATGGTAGTCAAAATCTTCTGTAAAAGAAAACTTTCAGATATTAAATAATTATTTCAGAAAAACAAAAGAACAAGCTGCTATAAGCCATGAAATCTTTATTCCAAATGGAAAATTATCGCGTGGGTCTCAGATTCTTGAAAAACATCAGTCTCTAATCAAATAGATTGGGATAGATTAGAAAGGAATAACAGTACTAATTGAATGTGTAATGAGAGCTTGTTCAGTTCAAACTATTTATAAGATTACCGTAACTTCCTTAGATCATAAAATTAAAAATAACCGTTTTTACCACCATTCTCACTACATTGCGTTGTGGGTAATTTAATCTTACAGAATATTTTTCATCCAATAACCATTATATAGTTTTTGTTATGACTGAAAGAAACCGCGTAGTTTTGAAATATACGTCAATCGAAATCTTTGCTAAGGGACCGAGAGATTTAATTCTCAAGAATATAATTTTGAACCAAATTCAAGGGAATCTTTCAAGATATTTCAAAAGAATAATTGATTTTCTTTAGCGAATCAAAACGTAGATCAGAAACACCTTTTATTTAGAGGTAGATTTATTAATAATGAAAATTACATTTAAACAAATTATTGTTTCTGTAAAAGATTTGTGAAATGATAGAAAATTTACATTTAAACTATAATACATTAGGCACTTATGCACTTTTTAACATTAAATTAAAATAAAAACTATCAACAAAATGAAAAATATTCAAATTAAAAAGAGTTTAACATAAGCAAGAAAATTAAAGCATTTTTACAAAATATAGCTAACTTCAAAATATCAGGCAATAAAATAACCCAACGTCAACAAATTCAATTTCCAAATTGCAGCAATTTTATGAAGATTAGGATACCATTGGTTTCATAAATCAAGACTTAAAATTCCAAAATCGGGCAGAAGTATATCCAAGTTGTTATTTATCGACGAAACTGGACTGGCCATTGTGATTAAAGTAAATTCTGAATATTTAGATGAAATATGGTTACATAAATAAACTGAGCTGAAAATAATTGAAAGTACGCCAATATCACTGGATAATTAACATGTTTCAGAAATACCTTCAAAAGATTTTGTATTTCTAGTTCTATTTATTTGACTATACAGTGTAATTTCTCATGACTAAGAATTGTTAATTCTTTATACTCACTGATTAGTCAGCATGTCAGCATGTGAATGTTGAATATCAATTCATTACAATGGTAATGAATTGATATATATATATATATATATATATATATATATATATATATATATATATATATATATATATATATATATATATATATATATATATATATATATATATATATATATATATCACCTCTTGGTACTACTAAGATATGTTTCAACAGCAAATCAGATAAAATTCACCTCCACTAAATCTTTTAACAATTGGCAAATTCAGAATTTGCAACATATATTATAATCTGGCCTAAGTCTAAATAGTAACATGTTAGTATATAAAAATCTATATTAATTGCACTTACATACACTAGCATTAAAGACCATTAAGTAACATTTATGTTACTAAATCCATCTTGTGAGTGGAAGAGCGTTGATAACTGGCCATAGCCATTTAGAATGGAAAACAAAAATAAAATAAAATAAAAACATGATGCCTTTCATTTCAAGTAAATGATTGACAAGCTTCAAAATCATTAGAATATTCTGAAAAAGTTCAAAAGAAAAGAATATTTTTACAAGCTATTTATGAATCATAAATTTGAGAATATATACTACAAATTATTCAAAAATTGTCAATTACAATGTTCTAAATACTATCACTCTATCAGAGAGAAAATATATACCAAAATTTTCGAAAAGATTCTGTTTTACGAGAAATATTCCAACTTATCTTTAAGTGATATTCAAGTCTAAACGATAAAAGAACAATAATATATGAAGCTAAAAATCCGTTGTAAGATTCTTGACATCAGTTGTACTTTAGGAATCCCAGAAAATTTTGTTAGAAATAATGAAATGCAAGTTGTTCCAAGTTTCTTCGAAAATTATATTTACTATCAATTTGAATAAGTTACTCGATTGATAATATTTCTCTTGTTTATTGAAATTTTCAAATTAGGATATTCTTGACAACTAGTAATGGTTAGAACTTTTAAAGCTTAATATTGCAAAATTGATGTATTTCTTTAACAGAAACTACATAAGAGTAATCTCCAATCTGTTCAAAGAAATATCCCAATGACAAAACTGATAAAAATTTTGATTTAACAGAAATATCATAGAATTTCTTAACAAGAAATAATTAAAAACAATAACAATCAATAATGAATGGAAGAATTTTAAATTCAAAAAAAAGAAGAGGGTAAATAATGTACACTGAACCCCTCAAGAAAAAAAATATTGTTTTTTCGGTCCCGACACCTATGATTCAATATTCTTGATTAACATATTGTGCGCCTCGCGGCATATTGAATGTATATAATATAAATATATATGTATATCTATATTGATAATTATTGTCTACTCTGTGCAGTCAAAGTTATTTTAGATACATAAGATTTCTCTACATATACTTAGGTAATAGTTTGTTATGAACAAAGGCTGTGAATACACTAAACTAAAAATATTTGCAATACCCTACCTATCCAAACCGGAAAACTATAATAAAATTTATATAACAAACAAAAACTAGTACGTTATCTGATTATAATAGTTAAAAATATAATCCAATCTTTTGGGTTTTCCACTGCTAAGCAGTCAATGTTGTTATTACTAATAATTACAGACCTTTAGAAGGTTATTTTTAAACCCTTATTTAGGTTAATCACATTCTCATTTTCACCTAGTTCTAGCTTCATGTTGTACTTTATATATACTACATTAGGTACAGAATTTTTCAGTCAAACTTTTGAGTCAGGTACAAATAAATGTAGTCTTCCTATTAAAATTTGAGACAATTTCTTTTTGCAATCAACCTAAACCTTACGATCACTTATTCAAAAATGATTAAAAATTAATCTTAATAAACTCAATTGAGAGTTCATTAAGTTGATTGAAAATTTTCGTTTTAAAATGAATGAGTCACTAAACTCAATGGGAATCGAAAAATATCACTACATCCTTTAGTTTATGAGAAGATTCAACAAGAAGGTAGCTCAGTAAGTATTGAACAGTATTAAGACAAAATGAAAAATTTTCATAAAACTTTTTATGTTGTCTTATTCTCAAAAAGCTATACTGGCCACTTGATTCAAATGATATTACTACCCTGCAGTAGTTCAATCAAAATTTCAGATTTAAAAATCAATGAAATATGTTCAATCAGAAGTCTTCAAAAGTCAATATCAAAAATTATATGAAATTTTAGAACAGTATGAAATGAGTTTCATCTCACTTCTTCGATGAAAATTTTGATATTTAGAGATGAAGTACATCTTCAAACAATTCGGAAAGAAAATTTAAACAAAGTGAATCTGAAATTTTATACAAATACTCCACTTAACCATATGAAGAACACATGTATTAATTTCACAGCAAACCTATACAAAATATTTTGAGTTTCTGATTCTTTGCTAAACGTATGTAAGTCCTCTTAAAAATGAGTTCATTTTCCTGTTTTCAATCCTTCTTCATAGTTATAAAATTAGATACTAGATTGAAGAGTTCAAATGGAAAAGTGAAATTTCTTTTATTTCAACTGTAACTATGTTTTTTAACTCAGTTTAATTTTATGAGACTTTATGTATCCATTTTGTAAATGGAGCATTTGATTTCAAAACTATTAGTTTTCATCTCAAAAAATATTGCAAGTTATTTTCTGAAGCACACCATATATGAATAATTCTTTGAAAAGCACGATTACACAATCCTGAAGTGTTTTGAAAAACATAGAACATAAACTGTTAAAGCCTGACACTCCTACATTTTCAATTGACAAAGCAAAAGCAATACGATAAATGTGATGCCCTAAAATTTGACCAAGAATATTCTGTACAACATAATGCAATAAATTATTACTAAAATTTCAAACAAAAAGTTAGCACCAAGTTAGAAATCAATTCTTGAAAACTGTTCCATTAATTTTTTGAATCAAAATGTTATAAAAACTCCATGTTAACCTTGCCTAATTCAAAATATACTATAACATAAATTAGCACTGCAAACGTATTGCTTTCTGAAACTGTAAATTAAAGGTCAAGTTCCACCTACTCATTTTCGGGGTTTTTGTGGCACCATATTCAGCCCTATTTTTGTGCCAATCTAGACACAAAATATACAAAATTAATTCAAGTGAACGCTTTCAAGGTATGGGGAAAAACCCCATCGGCGGAAAAACAACTTCCTTAGGCATAAAGCAATCATGAACTGTTTTCATATGATTTTTCATCTTATCTGGTCTTGAAAACTCCTTTTGACACACAGGACATGGAAAAACTTTCCTCTGGTGCCCCTCATGATACAAAAAAGCGTGCCTTTGAAAACTGTACTTATTTTTGAATGTTTTTTGTACATCAACCTTAGCACATTCTGTGCAATGATAAACTCCTTCATTTATTGAGGCATATCGAAATAAATTCAAGCCCCTGACGGACATTTCTGTTAACTGTTCAGCTGGATCTTGACTTTGTGAATTCGCTCGACGTCTTGCCCTCCGTTTTGGAGGTTGCCTTCCCGGAGGAGCACTCATCGAATTGGGCAATGTAGGCATATTACTTGTTGAAGGAGTCATGTTGTTATTATTATTATTCAAATTTTCAGTTGCGTTATTGCGATTTACGTCAGGATCATGTAGTGTGGTTTCCGTTACTTCAATTTTTGGGGTCAAAAGTTTATGTGTTATGGGGGAATCTGAAAAAAGAAAAATATTATTAAACCAAATGTACCAAATTTAACAAATTCGAATTTCATTAGCTAAATACACAAAAGGATATCATTTTAACAAAAAAGTTCGAATATATCCTTCTGAATGACTCAGCTTAAGATAAAACATGCAAAAAAAACGAGAAAATAATGAAGTACAGAATTATTTTATTGTTCAACTAGTAAATTTACATTGTTTCACCAAAAAATAAAAAGGTAACTTAAAAATACGAATTCAAAATAAATATCTACAATTAAATTAAGTAAATGATATAAAAATACAACCAATTATTGCAAAAATTTACCTTTATCTTTAGAATCCTCAGTTCGTACTCATCAAAAAATTAAAAATTCGATTAGCAGTTTCAAGGCAAGAATATTCAATACAAAAGCTTAGGAATTTATTATTGCCAACAGTTCAGTACATATTTCTTTAAATATAATCGCTATAAAATATTAACTCCACAATTCAAAGAATATAAAATAATTTGATATACAAAAGTACAACTACAATCAATATTAACATAAGTTTTAATAAAAAGAAGACAAGGAAGTAGGTTCTTTGGTAGTTTATAGTGAGAAGAAGTTCAACAATAACAATGTAATGTAAATTATTTTAAAATTATTGTCACATGCCAATGAATAGACATGAATTGTTGTTATTAAACAGTAACCATTAGTCAAACATGAAAAGCAAATCATTTATATACCCATTGAAGCTTTCTAAACACAGAGAATATATGTTGTCATGTTTGTTTTAGCTATACAAATGATATACATATTAGAAAACCCAACAATTTTGGACATTGCCTTATATTTTATATCGCCATACAAAATATAAACCATGTTTTCAAAATTTGTTGAATCATTCAATTTGTTGCTTTGACTTGTTGCACTTATTTATTATATATTGAATTCACCTGAGAATGATTATTTGAAATTATGGTTTACTACTATTGAATAGTTTCTGAATTACACTTCATTTCTTTAGTTTATTAGATTACTAAAACCAAATGTTTTGAAAAATCTGTACTTGTTTATTCTTATTGAAATAACATCTATTTTAGTTTTTCAATATATGTCATCATCCTCCCTGCCAAGGGTAATAAGAATTATTGTAGCAAATGAATTTTAATGAAATAATGAAAACATAAAATGAAGAATAATGATGGAAAACGGTTCCCAGATCATGCCCAACATCTGTCACATCCTTGTAATAGCTGAATCCTTACAAATTATTCCCAAATAGTTCTATCTTGAAGAAAACAATCAAAGTCTCTGCAAATATTCCTTGTAATATAACACAAAGATGAAAACGATAACAATCCTCTAAGCAAATTCAATAAATAACATTCTGCATTTCTCTCTCATGATTATAATCATATTATATAATACTTATACAATATTTATAATACATAAGGCATTTTTGAGACAATTAACATTTCAAAAACAAACAAATTATCCGGATTGAATTCTGAATAAGTTGACAAAAATCTAATGAAATTATCAGTAATTAACAACATTAAATCTGAACAGTATCAATGCAAAAAAGGCAGTAAAACTGAATTTTCTATTCAGAAGCAATTAGTTCTATCAAAAATAAAAAGAAGAAAGTTAAGAGGTAGTTTCAACACATGTATGATTATCAAAATATGCTCAATTGTGAAGTTTGGGGAATATGCAATATTCATGAAAACAAATTTTCTGCATGCTTCCTGTGTTTCTTCAGCTTCAATGTAAGCCTCCGCATGAGTTTAATCAACCAAAAGAACAAGTTACCATTGTCATTATATTATTGATAATTTTCAAATTCAGATTCTTCAATTTTCTGGGACACGTTTATGAAGATTGATGTATTCAAAACAATTGAACAGCAATGTTACATGTTCATTGAATCTCACAAAAATTAAGAAAGTAAGAGGTCAAAATGTGTCCAATTTCCGAACACAATCTCGATATTGAGCGTTTTTGGATTTCATTGTCTTTATTCAAATATTGATTACTAATGCAGTTTTTGGAACACAGAATCACATTAAAACATTGCAATAAATACTTTCTTATAAAAATATTTGGGGTCTCTAGATCATTATTAAAATATCAAAAACTTTCTTGTACATAAAATAGAAAAACTTTAATAATTAAGGCACTTTCAAGGCACTAACAAGTTACTTGTTTATGAATTATTTTAAGGTGGGCAAGCATGTTATCTTTCCTTGTGAAATCTTTGCAACATACAGGGCATGAAAACATCTTAACATCTACTTTATGGGAAGTCATATAATGTCTGCAGAAATTACTGATATGAGTGTAAACCCTATCACAAACAGTACACCTAAATAGATTATCTTTCTCCCTAACACAGAAATCACGAGCTGATTTTTCACTGTCTGAAATTCTCTTAGTGCTATTTATGTACTCTGATTTAAAGGATGAATCATCTAATACTATATCAAAATTGGCAAATTCGTACTCTAACATTTTTTTCATCTGCTTTTTAGTTTTCTTCTCATTCGAATTTTCTGAGATAAGTAGAGGATTTAAGTATGTACATTCATAATTGGAGTCAATTTCTTGAATATCATTATCATTCTCTTCCATTTCGATGTCTGAACAGAAAAATTCTTGGCAGGGCACAGGTATATCTTCAGATGATAATGAATTATTGAGGATAGAGTTTGTTCTATTTATTTTGTCCAATGTAGGTCCTTTCTCCTCTAGAAATAAAAAAGATATTATTGATTTGATATCACTAAGATTAAAACAACTAGGTCAGGCAATGAAATCATCTAAATTCAAATCTCCTTCATTTCCACAATTATTTGATATTGACTTTTGCTACATATTTGAACGATTTTCATTATTCATATGGAAAATATTGCAATTGTAGCAGAAATATTTTTCATATTAACATTTGAAGTGTTTTCCAAATGTTTATTAGCATTTTCATAAAAGACCCAGCTCCAGACTCAAAGGTGCCAAGTATGATATTCTGATGAAAAACAAGATTCGATTCCAGATTTAAGTTTATTTGTGCAGTTATAGTGATCCTTGAAATCATTTAATAAAATTGAATAAGTGAATTATTTTTATATTTTCTTCTTTACTTCTTCCATACTAATGTGATTATTTCATTTAAATGAATTAGATATATTTAGGAATGGTTTTGGCACACTAGGAAAATCTATTAGAAGCAACAATATTAATAATCATTATCGTTTATTTGTCATTATTTGCAATATTGATTAAACGCCAGTTGAAGCAAAGAAATTAACTTGTTGAAGAAATCCTTGCTTATTACTTATGTGATGATTTTTTCAGTATCATTGTAATTCATTTTTGAAATTTGATTATGATCCAATCTGAAAATGGAAATGGTCAATATTCAATAGATCCCAGTAAAATTTACAATATTTCCTACTGCAGTATTTAACTTTAGTTCAAAGCAAATAATTGATGAAGACGTTATTTTTATGAGTAGTTATTTGTATGTTTTTGTTCAAAGACTTTTTGGAAAGTACTTCAAATTAATGATCACCATTTTTCAGAATTGCTACAAAGTATAATTGTGATTCATTACAGACCACACAAAAAGTGGACAATCAATGTGGAAAACATCTTGATTTATATAATTCCAATGTACAATTTTTTTGGAATTCTGAAATTCTGCAAGCCAAACGACCATTTCTTCCACTTCAACTACTGTGGTAAGGATTATAAAATATTGTATTATTCTTCTTCTAATATATATATAATATTGTAAAAGATGACTAAGGTTGCTTCAAATAGGTTTTTCCAGTATCATTGTAATTTTTTTTTTTTTGAAACTTATTTATGATTCAATGTGAAAATCTAATGAAAAATATGAATATTTAATTAATCCCAGTACAATATACAATATTCCAAACTACCTGAAAACAGGACAATAACAGTTTATAAACAAAAGATAAGTAGTATTTTCAACTGAAATCAATATTTATATTGATATGATTCATGACTTCATTACTTATTTGACAATTTTTAACATTCTCTATTTTACTATACACTGATATGAAAAGTATTTTCATTATTTACAGTCATTCCTCAAATGGTTGAAAGTTTTATCAACTCTTGAAGGTTTTCCGCCAATGAAGTGAACAATTGTGTTTTTATTTCATGTAGGTAGTACATAATTCTCCATTGTTCTGCAACAATAATAAAAAATTCTACCTTCCCCTTTATGGCTCATTTCCTAAGGAGTCATATAGCCTGACATACTATACACAAGATAAGTTTGTTTTTCGACTGATCTAAATTTTAATTAGTTGGTATTTGTAGACAGTTTAAATTGATGATTTCATTGTGTAACTTGTTACAATAAAGGGAAAAGCTATAGGGAATAAGCCGCATGGATCGGAACGAAATATTTAAAAAACTTCTGTCAAAAGTTGCAGTTTTCAAAAATTCTACTTGGCTCATTCCTTTAACTCTTCCCTTTCACTTAAAAATGACTGAACTCACCTCAATTAATTGATGCAGGTATATTCAAACAACACAATCACTGAAATGGTGCACTATAGCTTTTCCCTTCACTTAAAAAAATACAACAGAAAGATAAAAGCATCAATTTCAGAAACAGTTGATTATTTTAGATTTATATGCTTAATTTTGAAGATAATACAAAGAGGATGTGAAATTCCTTCATTGTAATCAGAATTGAAATGTTATCGGTGGAATTTCATCTTTTCTTATCTCTATTTACCAGCCCGTGGATTCATATATGAATTTTATCATGCCCTATGCTTATCATTCATTGGTTAGGAAGTGGTAAGGGTTTCCAAGTTACCAATAACATTAGAATTTGAATTGAATATAATGAATTATGAGATGAACTAATACAGAATTGAAGAAATCTAAACATTGGACTATCAAGAAATATAAAAGTGATATAGATATTCTTGAACATATACAGATATCATTAGAAATATGTTAATTAATTCCGCAAAAATTTTCAGAGCATTCCAACCAATAAATTTTGAAGAACACGATAGAACTGAGATAAGTTCAAGTTCTTTTGTTAAATTATTTAGTTTTGATGAAATATGAATATTTCAAATTGAATCTCATTCTATAGGTACACTAGTTGTGTCAATGTTGGGATTAAGTATTTGTAAAAATAATACTGGTGAAATTTCAATCTGAACTTAATCGAAGATTCCAAGATTTTACTTGATTTCATACAAACAGATGCTTCCTTTTGGTCAAATTTTTAAGTTCATATGATTATATGATATATATCATATATGACTATTATATGTGTACATATATAACACAAATTAATTTAACATTTTTTTTAATAGATGATAAAGAACAAATAAATACATAAACATATGGCAATTTCGAATTTTCCTGTTGAATTAAAACAATGTAAAGTTCTAATAAGAATTCGATCTTTTTATTCGTGTTTTGCCAGTATACTCTTGAGAATCTACAACATTTGACGTTCCTATTAGTTGTATAAATCTACATTGACATCGTTATAGGGTCATACTCCTTTTACCCATCAGAACCTTTTACACTACGCCACCAGCAGTCTTTATTATGACATACTGATTCCTTGTTCTGTTTAGAAACTTTTGTCTTATGCAAAATATTGATAAAAGCATAATATTTGAGTACAAATAACAATATTTAACATTCCGGAGGATTCCTTGCGAAATTTTAATTAAAAAACTGAACAATCCGTCTTGACTCAGTGTTTCCACTTACTATTTTTGGTCATTAAATCACACACTGGTGTTTACTTGCAATAACAGAAATACTCACCGTAAGACTGGTAATCATTTTCTGGACTCTTAGAACCATCTGCATTTTCATCTTTCGAGGTTCCAGCCACAGGTTCAGTCTCTTCTTTTATCCTTCCATCTTCATATTCATTTTCCTTATCTGTTTTTCCCGTACTAGAATCCGAATTGTGTCCTGTAAATCCATCCATGCCCATTTTTACTTCTAAATGTTCGGGACTACCTTGTACTAAATTATCACCAAAATCCTCGCCTGGATTCGAACTTCCAGAGAGTTTCCTGGGTCTTCCCCTCTTTCGTTTTGGTTGTAGCAACGCGTTCCCTAACATATTGAGATTATTTCCGAACCTTTTGACTTGCTGGAGCCTTTGTAAATTCGGGATATGTGAATTGTTTTGTGTTAAAGACGAAGCTATATTATCACATTTTTCCTCATTAACCTCCGTTAATCCCTTTATCCTCAAACTCTCTGCTACCCTCAAGAAAGCTGTCAAGCGATCCTGATCAACGCTTACTTCACCTCTGTACATAAAATCTAAGAGGCACCTCATGTCCGTATAAGGTACATCTTTGAGTATAACTATGGGATGTTTATCTGGATGATTCACAAATAATGTCTGGAAGTAAGGACTGCAAGCAGATAAAACCATTTTATGAGCTTTCAACAACTGTCCTTCAACTGCCAAAGTAACGTCTACGAAGCTTTCATCATGTAAAAGTTGGTCGAATACTGAAAGGAGATTTGACTGATGGTTGTTCCATCTGAGGCAGAACCTTTGGGAAGACATGGTCGGAGCGGGTGAACCTATGTCAGGCTGGTTTTGTTGAAATTGCTGATAATAACGATAGTTTGAGCTAGTCATTGATGGAGCATTCAACCTTTTTCTGTCTTGTAACACTAGAAGAAAAAGAGTATATTTCAGTTATTTGCTCAGGAAATAATTACAAATTTAATGGAATATCGAAATAATTGAAAGAACTTTATTGAATAACTTTATATGACGAAACTAAACTTAATTATCTACCTAAAATAATGTTATTCTGACATGAAAAAAGAATTCGGTTATACAAATCTGAAGGTGGTGTCTTGATTATTCGGCTTGAAAGAATTTAGGACTTTAATATCAGTTTCATCCTGTGCATTAAATATTAAATATTTTGCTTCAATATCCTCAAAATTCTTTTCCATGTTCCTATCTGATTACCTCTGCTACCGATTTGTGTTTGGAATTAAATGAATTTAAGGAAGTAAATTATCTATTTGGGAAGGCTTAATTTATAATAAGCTTTTGATTATCTATTACAATTACTATTTATATTTGTGATACTATCAAAATATTTATCCTCAGAAGTAAATTATCGATAAATTATAAAAATACAAACAAAATATATTTTATTCATTTCTCTTCTTTTTAGATCAGACAGATATTTCAGAATGAAAGTGTCTAACCCACTTTGTTGTGTCCATAGATTATTGAAATGGAAATAATTATTTTAGGCATAATAGAAGACTATTTGTATAGAGAAGTAGATTGAAAATTAATCGTTCTTGCTTACACTTCTGGATCAAAGAAACTCTTCAAAATAGTTTATATTAATTAGTTTATATTTTTGAGTATGAAAAGCTTGTAATTTAGAAATAAATCATCAATAAAAATAGAAAGTTATCAAACACTTTCTATAGTTTCTATAAAAACATATTAAATATCCGAACCAAGGTGAATATGATTTTTGGCTGAGTTGTCGATTTTTTGTTTCTATTATGCAAATATTTCTAAATAATAATCAATATTTTCTTGAAAATTTGCATGTGAAAATCAATTCACGTTAGTTGAACTTGGTTCAGCAAAAAGGCTAAGAATTTTGGGTAGCCAAAACTTTTCATAGCTGTTATTCTAAAACTTGCGACTATAAAATAGGACTATTAAATGCATAGTTGAATACAAATTATTACTATCCGTGAATAAGCTACCGGAAAATCTTCCAAGAGCAAACATAAAGTATAGTTATCTAATAGTTATTCAGGGCATGCATGCAGTGATTGGAAAAATTTATTAAACCTCAAATTTTCTTTCATTGACACAAATTGGTATTATTGAAAAATACAAAAATATAGCTTTCTGATAAAAGAACGTTTCTTCAATTTAAAAGACTAATACCTTCAAAAATTTTTCAATAAACTAGGCTCAGCCAATAAATTTTGGTGATGATTCTGAATACGACAATGAAATTTTATTATCTGCATACTCTGATTAAAGAAAAGTCAGTCTTTTCTATTAAATAGAAACTCCTGAGTTTATTCAAATAATTTTCTTTTCTTCTTACTTTGAAATTAGTTTGATTGGCATATATGTACAATTTTATCACTGGAGCACATTTATTAATGAATTACTCCTGCAAAACTTGGTTTTCGATTTTCAACATGAACGAAAAATTCTATAGAGGTTGTATTAAATTTTAAAAATGGAAAATCCGGTGTCCCACACATGAGAAACGTTGGTCAAAGGATTTTAGAGCCAATGTCCATCGCGAGTGTTCTTGATTGGAAAGCACAGATGATTAGAGAGCGAAAACAGTGCGTCAAATCAAGTTAAAAATCTAGGTTATGTAGACAGTAATCATCAATTGCAGTGAACCACCATGAGTTGCTTCCATTTGATCAAATTGGCAACAATGAAGTTAATATGTATACATTCATAGATATATACATTTATACATCTTCGTTCTCGGTTGTCAAACAGGAATATCATTTGTGCGTTTTGTTATTTAAGTAAAGAAATGCGTATGCGTCAAGAGGCCAGGGTAGTGAGTAATCAGCTTTGATTTTTTCATCAAGATAATACGCCATACCACGCGGCTTTGACTGTTCATGACTTTTTTTCGAAAATTTGACCGTCAGAATACTAACCGTTTTCGAAAAGTCATCGTTTCGACTCGATTGAAGAAATATAAACGGCATTGGCGAAGGCACTCAACACCAACCCAAAAATTGAATGTTTCGATGATTGAAAGAAGTGATAGTATAACTCTGAGGAAAATGAAATAAATTTTAAAGAATAATATACTATTTGTGATCAAAATAATAATTTGGCTCATGATTTATTTCAAAAGAGTTAGAATTGAGTCATTAGAAAATCAAAATGAAAAAAGTATCCGGAAATAATTCAGAGATGAATTTAACGTCGAATATAGTGCTTCACATCACTACCGCATAGTATCCAGAGGGAGGACAACACCAAAAATAATTTTCTCAATGTATATCTCTATATCACAAAATAAACGCCGATTTGAATTTATCAACTAGACCAATTTGAAATAAACGAAGCACACGTCTTGAACCGTATGTTGACTTTCGAAATACCAATCAGTTACAATTACGGAAACGAATATGTTGCTGAAGCAAGCAAGCCAGAAGAATGCACACCTAACATTCAAACAAATCATTATAGTAATTTGAATACAAGGCCAAACCCCTACGTAGAAAAATCAACAATTTGAATAGGGCGCCAAAGCCTCAAAGTCAAGTCGCCATACTCGCGATGCCTGCCTTCTCGATTTCGACGTGATTCACACAGGTGTCCGACAAGAGTGTAGGACAGGACCGGAACAAGTAAATTAATATCTTGAATTTGTAAATTAACATTCACCGATTAGTTCAATCGATTTTTAGAATAGGTTTATGCAGAAATATGCAAAGAACAGACTGAGCAGAATTAAATCTGAAATACGACAAGAAAAGCATTATACAGTTAATGCCATTATTCCTCTTTGTACTATTTATAAACTTAAATATGAGCGATTCGGAATGACGTCCAAAAAATGTATCTAATTGTTTTTTCAGCACATAAAAATTTAAAATTAATAGCAACTCAATATGAAAAAAAAAGTGTTCAGTTTCTCGCAGATAATTCAGAAACTGCTAAAAATTTAAAAATTATTTGAAAAGATTCTTAAAAACGAAATTTTCCTTCAAAAAAAGTCAACTCACGGAACTCTATTTTCCCTATTCAAAATCTTCATTTAATATATAGATCCCGACTTTCGCGACAGCGCATAATCTCTAGAGTAGGCACAGCATATAAAACAAACAAATAGAAACATGGTCCCATTTGAAAGACTGAAGTGTCCTTTCGATGAATTTTTCAAAAAGTTAGGCAATTGTTAACATACGAAATGTTTTCGGTCTTCAGTTTCCATTGAAGACCACAGAAATGTTTAGATGATTGGTCTACTACTTTGTCACTTTCGGAAGTTCTCCCATATAAATTTAACATGATTACATCAGAAAAAATTGCAAATGTTGATCTTGTTAATTATTTAAATGTTTAAAATTACCAAAAAACAGAAAAATTGAAAATCATAATTTTTGGTTTTTGGAATTTATAATTGAAGAGATAAACAACATTATAATACTGTTATTATGTAATCGTGTTGAGTTTCGAAGTAGAGTGCTCCCAAAAATGAAGAATTTTAGACCAATCATTTGAACATGATAATCAATGATGACGCAGGTCCGAAAAGAAATATTCTACATTCTTTTAAATGATCATTAAAATGTTTAAATTTATTAAAAAACAGAAGAATTTGAGATGTAATCTTGTTTGAATTATATGGAGTCAAAATTATATAACGTATTATGACGTATCATATTTGTCATATACGTTGAATTTTTTAAATTTCTTTTTTACTCAATAATTTTCGGAATACTATTATATATATATATATATATATATATATATATATATATATATATATATATATATATATATATATATATATATATATATATACATACATATAAATAGCGTGCATCGCAACACATATTTCAGTCAATTTTCAAGAAACCAATACCAATACATATTGCGTTCAAATCAGCAGCGCAGGAAACGTACAAAAGATCAGAAATCAATTATTTCCAAACCAGTTTGTACCATACGGATTTCACCTGTATTAGGTATTAAATTGAAAAATGCTGATGTTTTGGAATGCTGCAGAATATATAAATTCGTACAAGGATCAAATGCATATGGAATTTTTGCAGAAGCCTTTCAGTAAGAATACGGAGATCTCACACAGTTGATTATTCTTCTAGCTTTATTCGTAGGCTTGCTAACAGAGAATTCCAATTTTCTAGAAAAAAAAAGAGGCCAGATCCTACCCAATTGCAGGCCCTTCATAGTCCAACCTATCAAATAATAAAGAAGAAGCTTCAGCCTCCAATCCGGGTTTTTGAACAACCTAAAAATCGACGAAGTAACAGTTAAACTCACATGTCGATTCTGCATAGAAAAGCACTAACTGAGAGCATGTCCTGCGCTCTATAGGGACATGACTGAATCTCTAGGATTCTATTTGATAAGAACAAAGGAATATAAGCATATTCCAGCGAATAGTATAATACGCTGTTTAAGGGTATACTCTAAGAGAGAATCAACAATAGACCCTAAGAGTCGCAATGTAATATCTGAACCAACCACAATTATTGCCGAAGCTGTATACAAATTTTTTCCTTAATAATTTAGAATATAATTCCATTTTGTGTTCTCATTTGTGATAAGTTTTATCGTCAATGACAAAGAGAAAGGGTGATCAATATTTGTATCATTTTAATAGAAACAATAATACTGTAATAATTTTATACATAAGAGTAGTCTAGTTTGCTTCACGTCTAATGAATCGCCGAATACATTCTAAAAAGCCAGAATTGTTGCAAATATGATGCGAATTTATAGATCTTCTAAATCAGATTTGTATAAACGAGTGATTTTAAATATCCCCACATCGAAGAATTGTATTCAGGCGAGGAAGGCCCTCAGTTTGGAAATCCTCCGCTCATGGTTTGGAAAAACGTTATTACTCCCATTCGATTACCATCAAATAAACATGAACCACAAATGCATTCTAATTATGGAAGGACATATTCCAAATGAAGTTGGGTTGCAATAAAATGAAGATATAAATAACCTGTCAGTCTTTGAGGAAGAAAAACATAGTCCGCATTAATAATCGTCCGATAAAAGAATGAAAAAACCAAACATTAACCGACAAGGTTTACTGGAATCGTTTTACAATTACGTCATGTGGATTCACATCAGCCAATTGTACTGGCAGCAAAATTACTACTACATACTTAGCGCTTAGTTATTAGGTAAACAACCTTGAACATTTCGATCATATGGATGAAATACATGTTCTTCTGGAATAATCCTAACAGTTCTGTTGCTCACACTTACGAATATTTCTGGTAATATAAATTTCTTGATTTGGAGAAGTTTCAATTTCACGTAAACGAAGATGCAGCTTAGTACGTTTTCAAATATGAAGCAGTTATTTGAAAAATGCTGGGAATACATACTAGCCTCTAAGACATTATCATTGTTTTTTTTAGGTAGTTATTATGAAAATCCATAGCACAAAAGCGTATTAACCCTCTCAGCATTAGTAAACGCAAGCATCGTTATAAACTGAACCTAAACAATAGCGATGCTATTTTTTTTTGCAACGATGTTTCGGCTTGGTTCAATAATTGTCGACATTCCAAATTTCACTAAAATAAACATGTTTTTATTAGTATTGGTTTTGGTAACCAGTAATAAAAGAAGAACAGGTCGAAATTACTTTCATTTAGTCAGTACTCGTTTGATACAACATATCATCATCCTGTATGGTTATATAAACTTTTCAACTTGAAATTGGATGAAAAATTGCCCACGACAATACTTTGGAAACACACTGCTTCTCAGAATTATTTTATATTTTTCTCGAACCTGATAACGCAGTTACTTAATCATTAATAATAAGAATACTGAGTATACAAACTTCTCTAGTCTCAGTGCTTTGCAAAATTGTTTCATCCAGTGCTGCTAATTGTAGCAAAACTATGAGATATTCTAAATGATTCATAGATACTACTAGAAACGTTCAAACCAAAAAAAGTTGAAGGAAATGGTTAAATTAATGATAAAGTTCTATTCAAAAAGTATTCCGTATGATGACAATCTGAAGTAGGCACTGCAAATTATTATTCAACGCATTTATTAGTATTAGTAAAATTTCATTTGAGCTAACTTAAAATGACTTTCTATTTGTATCGGTCTCAAGTATTAAATATTGTAACTCACTTATTCAAAATTGCAATTGTCATTTTTCATATCATCATATGATCGTACCTATGTGAAAATCAAGAGATTATCATCGTAATCAGAAAATAACCAAAGAAATAGGAAAAGACTGGATATATCAAAACAAATATGTAACGTACACTGAAATACGGAAAGTGTGAGCTCGCGAAGCGGAGTCCGACCCTGATCCATAAAATATACTGTTCTTGAACTCACATATTATTACATCACAAGTGATCTCTAGATTCCCCCAGCATGATCTGATAACCGCATAAACATTGAATCGAACACTGAAATTCGAAAATTAATGCTTAGAATATGAAAATAATAAACACGACGAGTTGCTAAATTGAGAACGTGACGGAATACTGAACACCCTACACAAACTGAGCGCTACAAGTTAGACAACCCTTCTAACCATCTATTTAAATAATTTAACCAATAAAAACGAAATAAGTTCATGACAACCCGGTTTAAAACATGTGGGTGCAAAGAAAAAAGTGCGGGTGGAAACCATGAGGGTTCAAATATTGATTTATAGAAATATATTGATTTTATAGGTAGGGTAAAAAGAGTCGACGACCCTGTCTAGTACACAATGTTCTCACTAAATTCATCAACTAAGAACTGTTCAAATAGTACCACGTAATGCGGAAATCATATGTTAATCAATGAGTTCAATTTACATTACCTTTAAAGTGATTACATGCAATGAGAGGGTTGAATCCCCGAGCTAGGAAAATTCACAACACAACCTCAAGACGCCATGTCAGCACTCAGTGTTCGGCCGACGTTCGTGCAGAATCGGGGTTGTTCGGGGTATAGAGAACCGCGAAGACTTTGAATTATCTACATCGTTTTAGCGCAACAATTCGCCGCTTTTTCCCCTTTAGGTGCCCGCGGACATCGTCAATGCAATAAAGAAACCGTTATGGTGCCTTCCTGTACTAATTGGTGCATTATACAGGTTTAAATCCCATCGTTTCACTCGGAAACAACTATTTCTTCGTGCCGATTCAGTGGTTGGTCAATCAGTTTCGAACCACAGAAATTTCCCTTAATCGAATAGGTATGCTAAATTTAGACATGATTGGAACCGCAGATGCAAATTTACATGAAATTGAATCTAAGAGCTTTCAAATCATACTGAAGAAAATTGTTCACATATATCAGTAGTATCATATGCGGAAACACCCTTGATATTTTAGACTGCTTTTTAATATGTCAAACTTTCTATCACACAAGTTCTTAGACGAATAGGGATATGCACCCTTTAAATTACAGAGTGAACACAGATTCAAAGGGTGACCAAAATGACCACTGTATTTTTATTTTCAAACAAATTCGGAAATAATTATTGTGAAATGATTTTTAGAACAATTCAATTCATTACTTTATTTATTCTCGATCTCTAGATATTTTAATATTACGAAACAATAATAATTTTCATTTCGTTTATCTTCACATTAAACTGCTAATAATTTATTCATTGAATCTGAATAGTTCTAAAAATATACTAGATTTCAGGATTTAATGTAGAATATTAAATTTTTTTTTCTTCAGTAATTCTTCAGTGCAAAAAAAGTATTGAGGTGGATCTGGGAAAAATGATAGTTGCAAGTTGAACTTTTCAGGCAGCGAATATGTCTGGGAAATTTATTGTCAGGCGACGTTTCAAAAATGCAATGCAGAAAGGAAAAATAATTTTAACCGGCTTAGAGATGTCATGCGCTAGTAAGGAGGGTGTGCGCAATATCGCGAATATTATTAAAACACTTACGCAATAGTTTGTCCTTGTAATTCTCTAACAAGTTACTTTGGTTTGATCTCACATTTGTTTACCGCTACACACTGAACATCACATCGCAGGCAAGATAAGTGTATAAATTGTCACACAAAAACCACCGAAATGAGGGTATAGATAGTTTGAACTGATTTAATAAATAGTATTGGGTGGGTGGCTAACGTGTAGAGTGGTGCGCACCCTCAGAGAAACTAAATTCGACTTGAAGCGAGCCCCGCGCAGTTGTGGCTGAGAATACCACCACCACGCAACTGCGCTGACCTTGGGAATCGTGGATGCCCAGATGCTCAGCGGTTTAACGATGATGCGCCCGTTGGGTCGTGATTTCAACCTGCTTGGCCGACTAGATTGGAGCTCTCACATTGAGGGCTCGACCAGTCGACCAGCTTAGTGGTGCAGGGCGTGTGACAGAACGTCAAAGCGGTCGCGTAGCCGAGCCAGTGCTGGCAGCGCTTGGAAACGGGGATACACGTGTACAGGGTTGCTGACCCCCCTTAAAAAGAGGACGACTTTTAGACTCGGTGTAACACTTTTTTCAAATAATCGGGCATAATGTCGCCCGTATGTGCATCTCGTCTTGAAAGCTATGGGGGTGGACATATTAAATGTTTAATCTGTATCGCATTTCGTTTCACAATTGACTAACTAACGTGGTAAAGCGATATGGGTTTTGTTTGACGCTCAACAGGTGGATTAGAAAAAGTATGATACCCACCTATACGTGTCATTCCATTCACAATTCTTTTTATTCTCTTATGATATTCGGTGTGAAATACTTGATGAAAAATTTGGTATCACTTTGAATTGATGTAAAATGAAACAAAAATGTTTGAATCCGATATATATTGCAATTATTTCAATATCTATTTGATCGAAATTATTCTGCACACTACATATATGTAATTAGGTGTGTGGATTAAGAGAAACAAGTAACGTATACATAAATAATAATCTGTTTTATTTTTCCTTGAAATATTCAAGCTCTTCGAACTTTCGTATTCGAATTGAATGAGATGAAATGCTGAAAAAAAGTTAAATTTTCACTAATTGTTTCTATATGACGCCATTTCGCTATACAATAGATGCGGGCATTTGAAAGTGGTAAGTCGTATCTGGTGGTCCAATTTAAAAAAAAAAATTTTTAATTGTGTTGAAAAGGAAGATTGAAAAGCCGACTAGAAAGTTAGAAAACCCAGGAAAAAGTTGGAAATAAAGTAGGAATCGAGAATAAAAATGATAATAGTTATAATATTAAATATTATAATTATTTTTTTTGTTTGATCTTGTTTATGATAGCTTTCAATGAAAAAATGGAATAATTAACTAATAGAATCATTAAATTCGAAGGAAGCTACTCTCGGTCACAACTGATCATAGAAATTAAATATTCTGTTGATTATTTTGTTTTGTTCGTTATGAATTTGGAAAAGTTGTAATGGGCTTCGAATAGTACATAACAAAGTCATCAAGAATAAAAAATTTGGTCCAAATGCAAATTATAAAAATCAGGAAATTCGAACAAACTAGAAAACTGATAATTAGTTGCATATCAAGCATAACTGATACAGAAAAAGATTCTCCTCTTATTTTTGTTTGTTATGGTTCTGAAAATTGTTTGAAGAGAAAAATTCAAGATTATTACAAAATTAAATCGGAAAATTGGCGAAAACTGCAAGAATCATTTTCTGTACTCTCATCATAGTAGAAGATAGGAACTAAATGTTCGGTTCTTCGCTGTTTTTGCTTGTTATGATCCTATAAAAGTTTTCAGAAAAAAATTCGTAGCCTTTTACGAAGGAACTGGAATAGGAATACACATGATTGCTTATTGTTGCCTTGAAAACACTATCAGAACTGATAATTTTCAAATAGTCATGAATAAGACTTGAAAAATTCGGAATTTTTTTTTCATTTCCAATCGTAACTGTCAATAAGAAGGACATAATTTTTCGATTACTTATGGTTTTGCTCTTCAAGCTCGTGGAATGAAAATAACTCGACTAGAAAAAATACGAAAAATCTGGAAATTCATCAGAATAGATGTGACAACGTCTATCCATTCCGATAGTTTTAAAATACTTTGATTCAGGTTATGAAAGTCATTTATTAGAGGATAATAATTGTTTTCATTATGTCAAGGATTCAAAATTAAAGGTTTTCGAAGAATTGTAGCTACCTCAATTAAGGAAAACTTTCTAGCCAATTCTTAATGAACACTTAATTTTTCGCCCTTGATGAATTTATTTGAATGAAAGTGTGGTATAACCAGATAATAACTCAGATGGATTTCCCAATTTCAATGATGATTATTGGTCATTCAGTAATTTCAATATTTCATTTTCTCTCACTTTCCGTTTCCAATATACAGGGTAGCTCAGATTCCGATGTTTGATTCTGCTGCATTATGGAAAGATTGATTTGAATGAATGAAAGTGAAAGAAAAATCTTGACGAGTAGGACCCCCATCTTTTTAGGCACACATACATCAACAATTTGAGCTAGCTCCTTTTGTTTACGGTTTATTTTAAAGAAATTGGAACTTTCTTTACATAAAAGTTATTTAATTTGTTTTTCGCACTCCACGGTCACTTTTTTATGAAGAATGCAATGACGCACATAATTGATTTTCTCTAACGGTTTTTGAGTTATAACATACAATTTTTGAAATACGAATAATAATAACAATAATAATGCCGCTCTTTTTCTTTTCTGAAATATGTACATCCCATGATAGAAGAGTTTTTTATATGAGCGATTTTTTTATGAATTTAAACATTGTATCTAATCCATTTTCGATGTGTGCTCGAAACAATGAAGATCACTAAAATGGTTAGAATATGTTTCAGAAATTGTAGAAGAATCGAAAAAACTGTTAATAATCTGAGCATTTTGATATTTCGTCGGTTGCGAGTGCAGAATAAAATCTTACGCAAAATCTACTATCTTCCTTTCATGAAATTTTTTAGAACATAACAACTATTAATCGTATTTAACACATTTTATGTTCTACCTCAAAAACCGTTGAGCAATAAGTATTCTCTTTAACATTGATTCAACACAGAAAAATGCCTGTAGAATTAGACAATAATATTCAGGTAACTCTGTAATAATCGAGGTGCTGAGCATACGAGCTAACTAAAATTGGTTTGTGGAATTCTGTTTTTCTTTAAGAAAAATACTTTGAGATGTGGGTTCATTTCATCACTTTTATGTTTGAATAGTACAGAATTATCGGAATCTGTCCGGCTGAAGGTGTGTATTATAAATATCTTCATTGTGTGCTCAAATATGTTCCACCTCATTCATGAAAATTTTCATTTATACGTTAGAACACTAATAACGAGATTGAGAATTCTTCTACAAATTTACTAATTGAAAGACGTTTCTTTTAACTTACACTGAGGTAATATATCATTCTGTTTATTCTCCATTATTCATTCAATCAAACAAGAATTGACTAAAAGTTTTTTCTTAACTTAACAGTCGATTATCAATTAGCTGATCCGATAAATGTTGTCCTATCAAAATCGCTATGCATAATGAGTACCCAGATTTTTTTACAAATTTTCGTGGTTTTCTTCCAATTCAGTGATTTTTATCACAGAAACTGAACGAACAAAAGAAAAATATAATAATCAAAATATATCGAACCGATCATCGGAAAACAAAGAAAAATTGGTCGATTAGAAGAAAAAGAATTGGAAGAAGAATATTTTTCAATGGATCACTAATGGCCTTCGAACTCAATTTGTATCGATCAATGCATAACTAATCGGAAAAACCTTGATTTTTTGTCTTCAATTGCAAATTGAGGTATCGTAGCTTACTACTTGCTGTAAATGTATCCCTGGGAAAACCAAAAAGTACATTCTCCTGTAATTAAGAAAATTCAAAATTTTGATTTTTGAGACAAAAAAAATGTTTAGATCGACATCTCGACAGTCCTAGAGAAACAAATTTAGATTAATTTTTTCATTGATCTTAAGTGTCTGAAAATGAAAAATCAAATCAAAGAATTTTCTCTCAAAGAAGACGAAATTTCCGATCAAACAATCTCAACTCATGAAAGTATATCTCTTTATTTATAATCTTAACTTATCGTTGAAGATATATAAGGCTCCAATCGACCTATATTGAACGGTAAATTTATATTATGGATAAGAAAGATTGAGTTTCATGAGTTAGAACTTTTAATCGAAATTTTGTCCTTAACTAAATTATTAACAGTTTGTTTATTATTTGCGAAAAAGTGAACTAATTTTTATCATCTTAATTTGCTTATAACTTTCACAGTTTTCAATGTGGTAGAAAGCGTATAAATACATTTTTCTATGAATTATTCTGAATCTATTGTTCTTTTGCACATATTTCGAGGTGTTTTCTTAAAATAAACATCGATATGAGCTTATGAACTAGGATAATTTATTTATTCAAGACTTCGATTCAATCCATCACTCAAATCGTACGAACGAGTTAATGAAATGACAATAAAATTCCATTCTACACATACATATTTTCGCTTCGTTTCGCTCCAATCGCCGCGAGCTTAGTGGAGATAAAATTTATGGTCTAGTTTAGAGATATTAAGTATTTTACACAAAAGTGCTCATATGTATATAGTATATTGGACAGGAGCATGTGTTTTTCAAAGATTCATTGGACGTCTTTTCAGCTTTGCACAAAGTATGACAAAAAAATATCGTCTGGAGCATGATGCAAACATTCTTATAAAAATGGTTCTATATATGTTTGATATATGCGTGCCTAAATTCCATCGTTCAAAATCCTGCCTAACATAATTCATTTTCATTGCATTTCCTCATGAAAAGTAAGAATAAGATATTGTGACGAGAGATACTCTTTTCCTACCCAATAAATTTATGAGTGTTAAAAGTTCACGAGGATGATGAAATTGTATAGTGGTGGGTGATATGAAAGTCTGTTTTTTTTCCGCCTGTACTTTGAAAACTATGACCCAAATAAAAAACCCTGTATATACTTAGTAAAGGTAGTTCTGTTCATTTGTCTCCTTTGACTATCCTATTGAGGAGTACAGGGCTCACGCACAAATCATTACCCAAATTGTACCTTATTTTCATTCAATGCTAAATAAAGTTCAAAATTGTTTTGTAATATTAACTTTCATCACAACACAAACCCAAGCTAGAAAGTTAATCGAATATATTATTTTTCCAATACATTGCATTTATTTACTGATTTTAATTAAATTTCCAACAATGTAATTTAAAATTAATGTTACGAAACAATTGTCAACTAATTCAGTTCCAAGAGGGAATACAGTACAGGGTTCAAACAGGAATGCGAGGACTATTAAAGTGAGTTCCATTTTTGTTAATATAATATTTTTCTATAGGGGTCAAAGCTTCCAAGGTACAAACGAAAATGACATTTACCCCAACTTTTGAATTTAAGACCAGAAAATTATATTCAAAGCCTTGATTACAAAATAAAACGAATAACTAATTTTCGGAAAGTCCTTCCCTAAAGAGACGAAACCGAGGCTAAAATGTTGTATCGAATTTAAATTTGACTACTATCAAGTATTTTCGCTCCACTGAATGTACAACCTGCCTCTTTCGACTGTTATTCAGGATACAGAATTCATTGATCAGTAATAATGATAAGAACTGAACACTGATTTGTTTTATCAGAATAATGGAACACCCCTCATGAAATGTTCGAAAGTGTTCACGTTCATATTTAACTGTCATTATTGATTCCACTGAACTTTCAGATTATCTAGATAATACAAAAGTATAAAAATAACTCTCGTTTTTATTGTATCAAAAACTTATTTATATAAACATATCTAAGAATGAATAAATTAAATGAAGTTGACCATTCCTGTATAGTGTATACAACAAACAAATGAATTTCTTTTTCTCTGAAACCTTGAAATCATGGACATTTAAGAGTCATTACTTATATAGTCATTATTTAAGTAATCAGAATCTTGAAATTTCTTGACAAAAGAACAACTTACCGAATATCCCAAAGGGAAAACGATCATCATTATGAGTGAATAAGTTTTGAAGCAATAATTAACCAAATCGAATACAAATTCGAATTTGACGGAAACTGGGCGACATCAGGTTTCATAATGACAGATAATGACCCCATTAACTTTCAAATTTAATGCTGCGTTGAGTGTAGTGTGAAGAACGTTTGCGGTAGAACTAGACAACCACTTTCAAACCCTAAGGGCTGCTCAGGGTTACCTGTTGTACCTGTTACATATCTAACTCACTGGGGCGGTACATTTAAAACCAATGGGATTCGAATAAGAAATCTCAGGGAGTGAATGTTAGGAAGTTCTTTCAAAGGTATTCAAAACTGGAATCATTTAGTCGTTGCATTACTAAATATGTTAAAATTTATTTGAAATTTTTCGAATTTCTGTGAATACATGGGATTGACATCATGAAGTTAAATTTTATTGTTTTCCAGGGTTTTATTTCGGGTTTAGAAGAGGCTTATCGAATAATATTAATAGGCGAATTTTAATTTGGAATTTTTTCTTGTTCTAATACTCTAATTTCGATTATGAAATAATAAATGGGACCGCTTTGAATGAAAACGCAATTTTTGCTCCAAACGAACCACAATAGGTTTAGTGAAAATGTATATATATTTATTATATGAGCCTATTGACAATTTTAGTTTTCTCATTCAATTAGGTCTATTTAGAGAGAGAGAAAATGTTTGACACGCCGTACACAGCGGACGGTTTGCTGATTTTTTGTACAAAGGGTTCTCGACTTATGACATGATCATACACAATTCCTGCCCAAACATTAACCTTTTCAGTGTATTGAGTATTTTCTTCTCCCATCTAGTGAGAATTCCTTTTATTCTAAACGAACAGAGACAAATATGACGATTAGCATGACCGTTAAATGTGAAGATGCATCAAAAAACAAACATGCCCTAATTGGACAATTTTAGACAGTAAGCTGTCTAACATGCCATCATTCATTCACATAAATGCATTCCTCTATCTTAATCGCATTTCATGTGCTCCTAAGTTGGTATCATTTCAAAGAGATGCATTTTATTCTCTTTTGATGTTCGAAAAATCGTTGAATGGCTAACATCGAAAAATGGGGCTGCTCATCGACTAGAAGCATAGCATCCAATATGGTATCATTAGATATATTGTCCGCTGCTTTTTAACAATCGGTCTAGTGTATATATATATATATATATATATATATATATATATATATATATATATATATATATATATTCTTTTTAAAAGACAGGATTTACAAAATTTGAATAATTGTATTCGCAATAAATTCTTATTTCTATAATTTTGATGTGTGTCAGAAAAAAACACCAGTGTGAGCTAAGGAAATGTAACAGGGGAACCATACTATCTTGTATATGATTCAATAAACGAGTGAAAAAAACTGAGGAAAAAACTCATTTCTCTGTCGCTATTGCACTAGCAATAGCTTGTCTGTTTACGATGTGTTAGTGTCGTGTGTACATAAAGAGTACCAAAGATTTTTCTTCTTAGCCGCTTCATTTTCTCTTGCATTCCATCATTTCCAAACGAAGACAAGGGTGAAAGGAAGGGGTTTTGGGACAGAAATCTGTAACAATGGAAAAAGAAAAAACAGCAGAAAAATATTTCAACAATCATACTTCTTATATGTCATAGGGAGCAAGGTTATGAAACGGACTAAGGAGATAATAAAAAATACATAACCTGCGACATTTCCTCAAATAGATGTTTTAGAATCATTATGGACCCAATAATCTGGGTTGACATCGCCCATATATTATTTCTTCAGTCTAGTAAAAGCGTAGTGACGATTATTAGCGATCAGTCAATGAAATTTTTTCTCTTACAGAGGGCCGAATATTCATTCAAGCTTTATAAAGGAGAATCAGCTGACTGTTCTTTTCAATTCTAAGTGAGTACCGCTTACGCGTCGCTCTTCGAAGCAGTTCCTCTGTGCTTGCACCCCAAAGAACCACAAATGACACAAACGGCTGCTACAAAGTACATGCAAAAGTCGAAACAGTTCGTCAGAAAGTGAGTTAACCGTTACAAAAACAAAAAAAATGTGGACGATTTCCCAAATCGCGGTTCGGTTGGCGTAGTGTCAGAAAAAGACGAAAAAACGATTTGTGCCCTGTTTTTGAAGAATCCAACATTGTCTCTGCGTGAAAGTGCTGTGAAATTGTCAAAAAGGTTTGATAATATCGCACAAGCATTTGCTTGCAAATAGCTGTGCATTTTGAAGTACTGTGCAAAAGCTGATGAAAATACGTTGAAAAACGTCTCGAATGGGCAAGAGAACATTTGGATCGTGAATGGGGAAATGTTATTTTCACTGATCATCTTTTTGGGTTCCAATCATTAAGCCTGGACGATACCCACCAAGAGCTCCAAAGGACCGTTAAACACCCTGTGAGAGTTCATGTTTGATGATGCATCTCAGAAAAAGGTTTCGGATCGTTGTACGTGTTTCAGGACAACTCAAACGCACAGAAAATGAACCAAATTTACAAGAATTTGATGTTACCGACTGCTAAAAAGTGGTACGAGAAAAAAAGTGAGATTTGGATTCTCCAGGAGGACAACGACCCAAAACGAGATTGTCGCTCGTGGAAGAATGAAAATGGTATCCTGACTTTGGATTGTCCGTCTTAGTTGTCCGATGCCAATCCAATTGAAAACGTTTGGACCCAAATGTAGATAAAGCTTTGTAAGAATTGACCTTGGAATTTGAAGCAGCTTGTTCGGCGTATTAAAAAGATTTGGAGATCGTTTGTACAAGAATACGCGAAGAATCTCGTGGAAAGAATGCCTAGAAGATGCCAGGCTATTATTGACGCTGAAGGCGATTGGATCTGGTCTTAATGATTTTGCATAAACGTTTACTAACAAATAAAACAATATTTTGTATTTTGTACTTTCTTTTTTCATAATAATCACTATGCTCTTACTTGACCGACTGTAAGTGTTACATATTCAAAATCAAAATGCAATAAAAGCCACAAATTTGGAATTTTTTATGAAATTTTTCATGAAATAAGCGACCAATTTCATTCGTGTCTGTGTGTTTATAGTCGCAGCCTTATCCAATAATCTGCAGCATTGTTATTTTGAGCATTTATGTTAAATAAACCATTATTTTGATAAGCAGTTAACTCCTAAAACTCTGACACTAGCAACTACTGTTTTGTAGTGACAAATGGCTAAGGTGGTTTCTACAAAATTAAACAAAACTAATGAGTTTTTCTCAATTTATAACATATCATAAAAGGGAACACTGAAATTGTTTTTTTGGATGAATTTTCAATATCAAGACCTAATATTACTTTAGTTTTTGAGTATGTGAGTATATTCTAGCGGATTTCTGTAATCAAACAATATTCTGTGGATTCTTACAATAATTCTGAAAATACTCAATATCTCCGAAACAGTCGAAGATATTGTGATTAATGATCAGGAAAATCTAAAAAGAAATCGGTACTCAAGGACCTGCATTTAAGATGAGAAAGTTTATATTGGGCACGGTTTCGTCGCATGCCCTGCATTAATGTTTTTTCAATATATGTTTATTATGAAATTTTGCTTTACTTTACTTCATTGATGATGAGAAAGTGGATTTGTTTTGTCATCATGAATAAAATACCACAGGGATCTCACCTGGGTCCCTTACTTTTCACTCTATTCATTAATGACATTGGCGAGAAGTTCAAGTATTGCAAATATCTCTCTTTTGCAGATGATTTAAAATTGTATATACTAGTATCAAATGTTCATGATTGTGTCAAACTACAACACGACTTGGAGGTCTTGCAGAGTTGGTCAGTTGAAAACGACATGGAATTGAATGTGGATAAACGCTATTGTATAACATTCTCCAGATCCAAAAATTCTATTGAATACAACTATAGTATTCTCAATAACTCTGTTAACAGAGTAAATAAGGTGAAGAATTTGGCAATCGTTTTCGATAGTAATATGTCGTTTATTCCTCACATAAATTCAGCGGTAGCTGGGGGCAGGCAGTTGCTTAGTTTCATGATCCGCAATTTAGGAAACTTATCAGCTAATGCTGCCAAAACTGTTTATATGGCTCTTGTTTGCTGTGTTCTCCAATATGGTTCGGTGATATGGTCGCCCCATTACAGGGGCACATTCAGAACAAATTCCTCAGAAACGTAGGTTATAAACTGCGCCTGACGGCATGGAACCTATACTTACTCAGATATTTTAAAGTATTTAAAGATTTCATATCTAGAGGATCGTAGGATAATTTCTGTACTCACCTTTCTTTTCAAATTACTATCGGGGAATATTTGTTGCCCACAATTGCTTGAGCTTGTAAACGTGAGAGTACCAGTAAGAACGACTCGTGGCTCTGATTTGTTTCTTGGGCCCTACCATCCAACTAATTACGGCTATTCCAGCCTCTCACGCGTTGTATGAGGGTGGCCAATGAGTATTGTGCTCTGGGTGTTGAATTCACGGTTATAACTCAGAGTAAATTTCAGTTGTCGCTCAAAAAACTCTTCTGACAAAGCATGCATTCTTATACATTTTTAGACTTCAAATTCAGGTTAGTCCTTTGGATTTAATTTTTTTATACCGTCGTTTATACATTGTGTTATATCATTTACGTTATTTCTTTTATGTGTGTTTGAATTACTATACATATAAAAATATTCTTAAAATTACTTAAAGGGGGAATCCGTTTACGAATAATAAATAAATAGAAAGTATTTTTCAGTGATTTGATTAGTCTGTTTTGGTGAGTACAAGTCGCAATTAGTTTCTCCCCTGTATAAAGAATTCAATTGGTGTATCAGAAAGCAAAAGATGAGAACTTATAATCAATAATCTGGAGGAAAAAATCATCAGCATTAAATGAAAATTGAAGGGTTTTCAGTTCTGGAAACAGAAAACATATTCTTCGACTAGCATAAACATTCAATAATTTGAGCATAAATATTTCTGTATTTTAACGAAATTCCTACAAATATATTTTTAGGGAAAAATCGCTCGAAAGCCACAAATATTCAAGCAGGCATCCCCTACAACATGTGAATATCATCGATTAAATGGCTCATTTATTGGGGCATTTACCTGTTTCGAGTTTTATCTTCGGGGAAGTCTTCTCTGTATAACTGGGAAGTCTATATTCGAAAAATGTAGACCTGCAGGTGTTTACTCAGATGAGCAGTCATGACACCGATAAGAAATGTTATTATTAGTCAAGAACCGCGGATGGTTCTCAGATATCAAATTACAAGTCTGTATAACCCTTGCATTATAAGTTAATCCCTAATATGTTGATATTTTTGCCAAGCGTGCATGATTCCAGGTAATTACACCTTGAAGTTTTCATACACATTTCCACTTTATCATTGTGATCAAACATAAAGCATGAAAATTCTTAACGATGGAACGTAAAATTGACAAACTTCATCAATACAAAGAAAGGCAAAAGTTACAATCAATAGCTAAAGGCCCAATGTGAAATTTCAGAAAATTCTTAAGAGAAAACGAAAATATTATAATATATATATATATATATATATATATATATATATATATATATATATATATATATATATATATATATATATATATATATATATATATATATATATATATATAATATATATATAAAAATATATGTAAAATATCGAATTTTTACAAAGATCTCTAATATCCTTCATAACCCAATACACATTTTTTTTATATGACTCAAATACAAAGATACAAAATTCGGTAGCTGAAATGTTTGCACAAATTTGAAATAAAAACATTTCTTTACTACTGTTAGAAGAATAGGAAAAAAATTCATACTTTAATTACTTTAATTTTATGTAAAAATTCCAGCTATTGATTACCGTAACAGACATCATCGAGAAAGAAAATTGAGAGAAATGTTCAAGAAAAACGTGACGGAAAAGAGTTTGATTATTTCAAAGTCGTTTTGGGGCACTTAAAATTGAAGGAATTGTTTCAATCTTTTTTTCTGTGAGGGTAAAATTCATTAAGAAATATCAATCAGACCACATACGTCTCTCCGAGACTATCTGTCGAAAACTGACAGCTTATTTTCGAAAAGACCTTCTCTTTGACAAATTGATATCTCTCGAAAACTTTTCGAATTCATTTCTCTTCAAAAAACTTTAGTGGTTTACTTTTGGCTACATTTTTAGCAAGTAGTAAATCACGAAATGTTAGTTAGCGAAACTTAATGATTATTATTATATTATAATTATTAATTAACAGATCTTTTAAACTCCTATAACTGTATAATTTAACATGTTTCTCTGTTAGCTTAATTTTATTCATTTTATACTTTTATTTACGGAATTTACGGATCTACTGAAAAATATGACTTTGAATATTTTTTCTGCTTATTAGTCGTTTTCTATTAAGAATTCTGGAAAACTGATATCTAATAATTGCACTAAAATGTCAGCTTTAATATTTTTCAAATCTATTTTTTAGCTTCTGACGTAATAATTAGTAAATATAGCATACTTTATGATCAATTTCATATGAATATCACAGGATAGTTTGGATACTGATGAGTCCATAACAAGCATTAGGCTAGAGTATGTTGTTTCATGAAGCACTGATATCAAGGTTTGATTGAAACCATTATTGTAGACTTTATCGACGACTATATCTATTCTGACAGACAGAATAATTCCTTCAATTAAAATTTGCATTTATTTCGTATTGATATTAAAACTATAAGTACCAACAAATAGAATGTTTTTATTACCGATTCTGAGTTTTATCAAGAAATTAAAATACACTATAGTCTATTTGGTAAAGACATAGAGTAATAAAAGCTCATTAAGTATGCAAATCCCTTAGAAATAAGGTACGTGAGCAAATAACAAAAAAATGCAGTTTCTATGATTTTGTGTAGGGGCAGGCACCAATTTATTGGCGAGAAACCCGCGTACAAATCTCCAGGAAGAACCCAACTATTTATTATACGGGAAACTCTCGTACAAATCTTCAGGAAGAACCCAACTATCTGACTACGATCTTCTCTGTCTCTTTCGTTGCTTGCGAAAATTGCTGTCCTCATTTTAAATAAAATGTTTACTTTATACATCTAAAATTTGTAGTCAGTAACGTAGGCGAATATAGCCGGCTCGCTGGAGTAGGGGATTTGATGCTCGTCTCCTGCGCAGAGTTACCTGGGTTCAATCCGCACAATGTCGGTGCGATTTTTTGGATTCTGAGAATCGCTTGAGTGTCCATCTTTCGGAGGAGATGTAAAGATGTCGTCCTGTCTAACAGAGATGTGTTAGACATTAAAGATCCTTTCCCTCGACATGAGGGGGGTTCGGCAAAATTCTCGGGTTAGTGAGTTGACAGAATTCCCCGGCGTGTCATTAGCCGAAAGGCAGAAATAGAACACGTTAAAGGAAAAACAAACAACACAAACAAACAAACGTAGACGAATATGTGTTTTAGCGTTCTCTTCGAATCAATTGAACACTAATGTATTTGAAAACGATAATAATTTGATGTGAACATCTAGATAGTTACGTTTACCAAAAATAATTATTATTTCATGAATTTCATGCATACTCAATATACGCTTTATTTTTTACGATAAACTAAATAATAATGATATTTCATGTAACTCAATAATTTTAGTAAATTATGAAAATGAACATTTATTCTATATTAGAGTAGACTTGAACTAAATTTTCCACATGACTTTTACATTACCTAACAGAATATTAGGTTCATGTCCTTAGTTCTAAGTTCAATTTCTTTCTGCACTTTAAAATTATAAAAATCAAATTAATGCTCGTCAAAATGGTCATATATATTTTAAGCTGCCATACTTTCATGAAATATTTATAGCTCATCTTCTGATAATGTTCATTACCTAAATTCACTAAAACCATGGCATCCATAATATAATTCAGCTCCCACATTTCATTTTCTTCTGTAATGATATGGTCTATACAATTTTTCCAGTTTTGAGATGTACTTTTCATTGCACTGTGGAAAGGAAGTTCGACGCCTTATTTCTAAAACTCGTGTTTTTTCTAGTAACTTCACCCTTTACCTGAACCCATATTAGTTCAATCGGATTCAATTCTCAGTGGTAAGGGGAAGGAGGAGTATACTAACTTTCCGGTTTTTTCCTTTCGTCAATTTTATATTTTTTATGTAAATTTACAAATGATAATAATTCTTTTTTACCATATTTTCTTCAAAATAAATATTTTTATCCGTCAGCCATCTGATGTCTGCTTTACGCCATGAAGATGTTGTCGTTAATTCAATCTGTCGCGAACGTTAGCTTGCGATATCCATCACTATAACAGATTCTTGTGGAATCAAATTCAACTATTTAAAATATTCTTCAAGAACATCCGCATTCATGTCCTCATGATAGTATGCAGTACTTTCACTTTGAAATGATAATAACCCCCCATCCACAAAATCGTTAACACTACCCATAAGCGTTATTATTATACGTCATCCTTTTCCTGACTGAGCTTGAAATCCTTGGAGGAAGGATTGTCGACAATCATGAGTAACGCAAGTTTCATCCAGATAAAAATTTTCTTACTTTGGACAAGATATTTTCTAATCGATCCTGAATAATTTATTCTCCAGCAAACGATTTCTCCTTTATCTATGAGAACTGACTTCCTGTTGTACTTTTCCCATGAGAAATTTAAATTATGCAAAACTTACCACAATTTGTTATTTGATACTAAAGGCAAGTCCTGATCTCCTACGAGCATGGCGTGTATTTTTTCGGCAGTGGAGATTTCTTTCCGAAAATAAGAAGAATGCACTGATTTTCGAATAGTATTCCTAAAGTCTTTATCAATAACCATTCGGGGCCTTCCTGGAGATGTTTTTGGAGATTTGACTATAAATCCATTTTCAGATTTTCTTTCCTTGAGAAGCTTGCATATTGTGGACTGAACATTTCCATCGATTGAAGGTAAATGGCCTTGATGCCTTAAAGCATCGTATACATTCAATATAATTAATTTTTTACTTTGGAAAATGACATATTTTTAGCTCGTTTAACAGGGGTGAAATTAGAAAATGTTTCCATTATTTATGACATGAACAAAACATTTTCACCAACTACAAACTGATGCATACCAATGATAAAACTACTTCAAGAACTCTTCTTAATATATATTTATATAATAAATACCTTTCATGGGGTTAAATTCGAAGAATATACTTAATAATATGCTTTAACCATTATCCGAGTGGACATTTGTCTCAACATACCTGGGGCGCGGTGGTACCTGTGTACCACTGAGTAATCAAAACAGTTTTGTTTATTGTAAATTACTCTAATAGGAATTACTCATCAAATCTATCTATCTGAGATCTATAATGATCTCATATACAGGTTATTATGTGAAACGAAAACGATTTCCATATCAGTTAATGGGTATTCAACTAAGTGCTTGTGAGTATTTGAGAAAAATAAAGATAAAACTCACCTGAATTGCCCAGGTACCCCGAATTATAATATGTAAGAAGAATATAATTAATGGCACGCCTATGACCATCCGGTCACCTAAAGATTTATTACTCTACGACTTCACCAAGTCGACTATACATCATAGAGTATATATCGATATCATTCTTCAAATCAATTCATTCGGAAAAGTTATAATAGAAAACACTGAAAGGTGGATATAAACAGTTTAAACACACGATATTTTGCATATCGCATTTGGAATACAGCTTAGCAGTGTTTTATAGAACACATGATAATCGATATTGAAGAACGAGCAACTGAAATAGGTAATGAAATGTTAGACCGAAGTCGGATAGCAGTATGGAAATATTCCCAAGTTATCCAGCGAAAATGTACGAAAACTGTTATTTAATCCTTTTTTATCGTCGGGAACCTTCATCAGGAATGAAATTCCTTATGCTGATTTCTTATCTTCAGTATATCAGTATAATTTTATTTTTTCGATGTAAATAGTGTAAAACCGGAATCAAATTAAAATGTTTCGTTTGATATTTTATGAAAAATATTTATTTATTCAAAATTGGTATAGAATAATGAATTATATCGTGTGTACATTTAGTGCATGTATGTTCGATAGCTCTGAAACTGTACATCGTATCGAAAAGGTGTGAAGGGAAGATAGGTTGATCTTAAACCGTTATTCGAAATTATAATTAGTATACAAATACTTGTATCGAAGCTTTGTTTTTGAATGAAATGCCCTATTTTTCGTATCATTCTCGGATTTGTCATACTGAAATACAAAACGAAAATTATGAGTAATAGCAACATCAGAATCGATATCGACGACGTCATCTTGGAAACAGTGGACCATTATAACTATTTAGGCCACACAATAAAAATCGGTAAGGAAAATCAAACTGCCGATATAAAACGCCGAATCCAAATAGCATGGGCCGCTTTTGGGAAACTTAGTTTCATTTTGAAGTACCGAAAAATACCAATTTCTCTTAAAAGAAGAGTATATAATAGCTGCATGATCCCTGTGGCTACGTATGGACTGGAAACAATGTCCATAACGAGAAAAGTAGCGGGCCAACTTAAAGTCACGCAGAGAGCTATGGAGAGAGCCATGCTAGGGATATCATTACGGGATAGAGTGCGAAACGATGACATAAGAAACGGAACCAAAATAACAGATATAATGGAACGGATGGTGAGCCTTAAGTGGCATAGGGTTGGACATGTCGCTAGACAGGGTGCAGATAAATGGACAAATAAAACAACATTTTGGAGAGCAAGAACAACGAAGAAAGGTGTACGAAGGTGGCTAGACGATGTGAAAGTCATAGCAGCAAAGCAATGGATGAGAACTGCTAGAGACAGAAATGCATCGAAGAAACTAGAAGAGGCCTATATCCAACATTGGATGAATGAAGGCTGAAAAGAAGAAGAAGAGAATACTGAAATAATGTGAGTTTTCTAAAAAAAAATTATACCAAAATGATTCTGAAAATATTTCCACCGTGTCACCAACATTTTCTGAAAGAACCAAGCTTTTGTAAAAATCAAAACGGATGATAGCAACATTATACACGTTGATCATTTTTCATTATCAAAAACATTCAAAAAATATTATTTTTGCTATTTCAAATTGTACATACTATATTAAATGGTTGAATCTGAATAAGGTTTTCAATATCTATCGAATAAAGAAAGGGGTTCACTATAAATATTTTTAACGGTTCTCGAATTAAAAGGGATTTTTTATTTATTGTTGAAAATGTTCACATTCTTCTTGAAAACATTATTCAAGCCGATAAATAAAATTTCTTCGAACATGACCCAGAACCTATGGAGTTATTTTAATAATTTTTCGTTTCATGTCATCAATTATGGCAGAAACAGTTCTTATCCTGCGATTTCACCGTTACCCACCGTTTTCAATCGTAGTTTTTTTCACAGAATTTTATGGAACAACACAGTCCATGTGCTTATCTACTTGAAATCTGAGGATCTATTACACCATAACACTTTCTAATAATCATTGCAGATAGTTCTTCAGAAACCGCAATGTTTCCTGGCTATTCAACAGTCTCTCGAAAAATGTTAGTCTGTCTACCAAACCTATTTGTTCATTGATAATATTTCCTATGTATTTGTTAATCTGTAATATTTTTCAAAACAGAACAGAAACGAAGTTTTTCAAATCAGAAATCGTATTCAAAGTACGCAAACTCTTTTAATTCGAGATCTTACACAGAGATAATAGTAATAGTTAAATAGATCTTTGGGAAATTTTTGAGATTTACAAAAATAAGGCACAGGAAATATTATCAATGAACAAATAGATTTAAATTCGTAACCCCTATTGCATCTGTCCAAGGAGCAATCTGTACATTAGATTCTATGGATTTTCCTAAAGATTTAGTCATTATTGTATTTGGTTGTTTCTTTTATATTTCCTGTTCACGTATAGATAACTTACCATCAATTTTGCACCTCAACAATCTTATGATGCTACGGTGTACTGAAACGCGCCACGATTATTTTATATTCTGAAGAAAATCCTGAAAATTCTAAAAAGTTTCATTTTTTTCTCTAGCTAATATATTACAAAAATTATTCCTTTCTATTAATTTTAATTTTTCTATCAAGTGTTTTCTCTTAAATTATTTAATTACTCTTCCCGCCTTCTGTCTTTATTATCGAATAATTAGATACTCAGTACCTATCTCATTCAGGAACAGTATTGAGTTTTTCTTTTGTTTTGGATATCCAAATCTCCAAAATTCTCTTAGGTAAGCAGACGGAAGACCTAGAAACCCCCCCGACCACTTCTTTGCTTCGGAATGCTCCTAGCTACAACAAAAACCCCCACTCCCCCAAGACTTTACTCTCCTTCCGTCTGTGTTCAGGTTTACTTCCTAGAGCTTTGTTGATCATGAAAGAAGCCGACGGCTTGGCTTTGCTTAACAACTATTTTCTACGTGATCTAGCGATTCCAAAAGTTCATCATCTCTAAAAGTTTACAAACTCAACTCTTCGTCACGCATAACGTTTTTCTTAGGACTAAAAGGATTAGGAAACTTCTCGCAGAACATAACCTGCATTACAAAAGGCCTAATACAAGCTCTAAAGTCACTGCAGAAACCGTTTCTTCTGGATGTGGATCTCGAAGTTCGAAGGGCATATCTTCAAATACACGGACCGACTTTCATGTGTTCAATCACGGTTCTGTCACAAGTCACCAGTATGCAACGAGATTTTTGATAAATATGTATCTTTTCTCCCACCAATTGGTCAAGATTTCTTTTAAGTGAGTTAATGGTAGACCACGTATACCCGTAGTGTTGAGAAATTACCTCGATGTTATGTGGTGAACTTCGCAGAGTCTTGATATAACCCAGATTGAGCACATATGAGATTCCATGGAAACAAGAAAACGAACCACCTGCAGCTGATCTTGCATCCCTTCGAGGTCAATTGGTTGAACTTTGGACTTCAATAGACCAAGCCTCGATCAGATCGACCATAATGAATGGAAAGTATGAGGGGTTAGGTGAGGTTAGGTTAGAAGTGGAAATACCTATTATTGATATCTAGGAATGTCATTACTTTGGTTATTCGAGCGATGGTTATTTTGATCAGATCCTTCCCCAAAATTCATTCGCAAATTTTTCATCAAATTTTTTCGTAGATACATTATTTTGCCGTCATCTTTTAGCCCCAAAGTATGCTATATTGAAAACTCACGAAAAAAAAAATAATGTTCTCAAATAATTCGGAAAAATATAAGTAGTGCAATAATAGTGCATCTCGTAATGGAAAAAAAAATATTTTCCGAAGTAAATTTGATTCGAAATATATCCCATCAAAGAATGATTAGAAAGAACTTGAACGAAGAACTCCATTTTCAGTTGTTCTCTCTTTGATCTTCGTTTCGAAGAGTATATGAGAAACCATAACAAAAAGGCGTTGAGAAATGAGTGGATAGTAAAATCACAATAAAGCTACCTGTTGCACATGGATATGAGTTACGGCGAACAAATGAATATCACTTGTTCTTTTTTCCTGGGGCATCCACAAACAAAAGAAAGCCGATAGTTTCTAGTGCCTAGCACATGTTGCCTCATTTCAGTCAACAACAAAAGGGCGTTTCTTTTACACGAAGGGTTAGTTACCAGGGTATCGAGAACAGGAATTATAGTGTGTAACTCTCATATTACAATCCGAGCAGTAAGTAGTATTCTCATTTGAAGCATTAATAAAGAATCCTAATTTCTTCAACGATAACTGTATTGACTGGAGGTTTCAAATTTCAGATTTATTTAAGAGTTGAAAATACGAGGTTTGTCCAAAAAAAGTAAATGCATTTTTCACTTTTGTTTCAGTCTTTGATTTTTCAATATGAATTTTGCTCATTTTCCCTTCAAAATAATCCCTCTTAGATATAGTACTGCATGCGTTTGTTCCTTACTCGGAAACTTTTGAGGAATTCACTCTTCGATATAGCGTTCAGCTGGTACAGCCATTTATTTTTATTCTAATATGGCCGAAAAACATCGTCTTTCTTTCTTCTTTTCTGAGAAGGGAATAAAAAGAAGTCTTCGTGGGTCATGTCTGGTGAATACGAAGGGTGGGGTAATCCTGCGCAATAGTTTTCTGAAGAAATAATAACAAATAATGTATAAGGCAGTGATACTGTTTTGTAATGATTCTCTTGAGAAATTTCCCTGCTATTATTTCTGCTCGTTTTCATAAGACGCATTGTACTAAATATTCTCAACAAGCCTCTGCGATAAACGTAGTTCCACTGAAATTTTAAAGGTCTCATAAGATTTTCCAGATTCCTTCTTCGCAGGAACTCAAAAAAAATAACAAATGATATCGTTCTTGTTGTCAGTTATGATCGCAAATACATAAAAAAATACAATTGTTATCCCATCCGAATTTAAATGAATTTCTTGATTTTTCTTAAAATATACCCAATTGTATCATATTATACAGGATGTAAATGAATAAGTGCGAGCGATTTTGCAAGCCATTTCATGATATGTCCGCAAAAGCTTCGTTACAGTAATATAGGGTGTCGAAATCTTCAGATTTTCTTAGTTTCTCCTTATGATACTCTGTTCAAATTATCAAAATCTGCAGGGTGGTACTTTTTCAGAGATCACGTGTCCTTTCTACCCCTACAACTTTTCTTCAGTACACCCCTAGTAATTTGATTTTTTTCATAAATTTTCAATTAATTCTTAATCTGTTTTATATTTTGCATTTTTACCCTATCTGTCACAGTTTTTGTGTAAAAAATTGACCAATCGTATGTGTTTGATGAAAACTTAATGTAAAAGAAGCCATCATAGTAAGTGCTGAAAAAGGCCTTCTTCAGCAAACACACAGGTGTCTAGATGTCTACACATGGATCTTCGTAACCGATTGAAGATCCCAAGAGTATCTTGAATGACTCTACAAGAAATTATAAAGCGGTTTCTTAAGCCTTATACAGGAGTCCTGTGAAACAACGTTTTTAAATGTCCCCAAGTAGAAAGATTCAGATCGGGTGAATGAGCTGGCAAAATTGGGGTCCACCTCAGTCTATCCAGTGATCTGGATATGTTTCGTTCAAATGTTGACGTGATCTTATATTAAAATAAGCAGGTGAGTCATCGTGTATGTACCACATTCCCGCTCTGTTACCTAAAGAAGTACGATCAAGTAGATCCGGCAGCTCTTCGGTTAGAACCTAAGTATATGAATCTCTATTCAATCTAGGTAGAAGGAAATGTGAACCAATCGGATGATCTCCAATCATTCCAATTCATACATTCAAAGAAAATTGTTCCTGGCGATAAGCTCCAACAAAAGCATGAGGATTTTCTTCCGCCCATATGTAGTTGTTGTGGTTATTAATAATGACATCTCTAGAAAAACTTGTTTTATCCTTGAATAAAATATGCTCCAGAAATTCAGGTTGCTGTCTAATCATATCTATCACAAGGTAACAATGCCTGGGCTCGTTGTACATGATATGGATATAAGAGCTGTTATTTCAAAATGGCAAACTCCGTCATATGATTAACATGTAGCTGTAAAGCAATTTTTCTAGTTCTGGTATCGGGTTGCAACTCACTTAAAGTAAGTACAGCTTCTTCTAATTCTGGTGTTCTAATATCTATGTAGCGACCACAATCGTGTTTTTTAGTTTTGAAGCTACCTGTTTCTCAAAGTAGTCGATGAAGCGGTCCAAACAAAGTATGATGAGGAGCGACACGTTGATCATATAAAAAAATTGTTGATATAGCTCCTCGCTAAATTTCATGTTTCTTGGTCAACATCAAGAGTACCCAATAGATTTTTATTCCTTTGCAAGTGTCAAAATATGCCGCAGAAACCAACATAAACGCCTGTATCTTTTGATTTCGTTGACTTATAAGTTTGATTTTTCGCTGCTCCAAAAGATTACCGACTTGGGTATTCGGTTTCAATTTCAACTATATATCTTCACGGGTCCTTGGTAAGAGTCTCAATAGCCAGACAGGCTGACGGACAGACAGAGAGACAATGGAAGAATACTATAAGAGTTCCTATTCCTAAAATACCCAGTATACAAAAATAATGGCTTCAGCAGTTTGTCCATAATTTCTGACTATTTTTGAAATTTCTCCGATTTTTTCCTGAAAACATTTCCCGGATTGAATCAATCGAATATTTGATTTTTTCGCCAAATCTGAACGAGCTGGTTGAAAAAAGAATGGTTTTTTACTATTTGAGTGTGTTGTCCGATTTTCCTTCATGATGATCTCGATTGTTTCTTTTTTGAAAATTTGAGGACCATAATAAACAAAATCAGAAAGAGAATCAATCGAATATAAGAAATGATCCAGGAGTATCCCACCTATCTTTATATTTCTTCCCTGGAATGGCTCATGGCATCCTTCGATATACTCCCTATTAGACTTAATAACACTGTCCCACTGCCTATTTCAGTTCTAGAAGCAGTCCTAGTACTCGCATTTTGGTGTTGCTTGTAAAGTTTTCGTCGCATTTGTTTCACTCGTTTGTTTGTGGCCAAATCGGCGCTCTTTCTGGCTCAGAGATATGGAGATAGGAAGGATAAGTAATAGAACGTCGGGCACATCAAATAACTAAATCTTTTAAAGTGCTGCAACTTTGTAGATACGATAGAAGTATGTGTACCAACAATAGAAAAGAAAATTGTTGCCCATCAGTCTTAAGTTTGAAAATTGATCTCAACTTTTAAATAAACTTCGTATTTATCCGGAAAAGAAATTGCTCTAACGACCAGAAGGTTACCTATTCATCTGCAGTGTTACCAATTTCAGTTAAATTTTTAGAACTTGAAAAATTTGTGAATTGTTGAAAAAGTGCGGATATAGTTTATGGAATTAATCCAATAATTTTCCTCTTCAATTGCCATCTCTACAAAAGGACATCTGTTTGTACACTCGAAAGGGGTAAACAACGCGGACTTTCACAAACGCATATTTCGTAAATTCAAATTGTGCTACAATAAATTTGTCGCGTTCTTTTAGTAATGCCTGTCAGGCAATATAAACTAGACTATTCTATTGCTCAATAGTATTTTCTGCCTTAAGCATGTGTTTCTGTAGTCTTTGAGTCAATCTAATATAACTGAGTTTTCCAATGAATTTCTTATGTAAAATTGTCATATATACTTTGGAATAACTCATAAGGAAAATGTTTTTTCATTGGAACCCTGACCACAAAACAACACTATCCATAATTGAATATTATATATTATTGAAGGTGGTAAGCAGCTTGTGACTTTCTCGCTTCAATACTGTATGATTAGTACTGCACCGAAATGATATTGTTGCGCTAGAAAATATTGCAGCTGATGCATATCGGGCATCAACAACAGCAACATTCTGTTTTGCAATTAAACGTTGCGTGTGTATTTCTGATTAGCGAGTATGTTGATTCAACGAAGTCAGTTCATTTAACTCTTAAAAATGCAAATGAAGATTTTTCAATGGAATTCTTCTTTTTAAAGGAAAATTCGAACGAAGGCTATGAAAATTAATTTTTAGCTGTTTACACGCCAAAAAACTCAATTATATAAATGTCATTGTACTGAATTAAAAAATAATAAATTTCAATTGTGATGAAAGCGTTTTGGACTTGTTGCTATATTATCGTAGGACAAAATGGAAAAAAGCAAAAAATTTATTTCAATGGACGGATTATTGGTGGTCAATGTTAAGTGAAATTTCGATGCGAAAGAATTGAGCTCGAGTATATCATATCTATAAAAATAGCATTCATTAAAATAATTCAAAATTTAAACAATATCTGACTATAAACACCTCAAAAAGTCTAGGGAACACTTTTGAATATCGATATATCGTATCCAGAATGATCAATATGGATGATTTTTTTTAAGAAATGAACACCTGCATCAATTTCTCACCAAATTATGTAGAGTGCCGCAACAGATTTCAGTTTTTTTTTTATAAAATACTAAAAATGCAGCAGATGCGACGCTGCTTTATAATTATTTCATGTATTCAGTGTTTGAAATCATATAGTTAGCACTTTGTTTCTGTTGTAAGCACAAATAAAAGATTCAAGTTTTGTGATTCGACCATGGGTAGACGACATTTGACTAGAGAAGAGATGTTACAAGCCGTTGGCATGCTCCAAGCTGGGAGCTCACAACAGGAAGTAGCCAGGGTTCTTGGAAGTAGCCCAAGTGTCATAAACCGTTTATGGTCGCGTTTCAATGGAACAGGTAGCGTAGAAGAAGGCCATACAGGTCGTTTCAGGATTACTACAGGCGCCCAAGACCGATTTTTGGTTTTACAAGCCAGAAGAGATCGTACTACCACAGCATCTCAATTAACTATTACGAGTTCATAATGTACAAATTTCCGACCAAACTGTGAGAAATCGACTGCACGAATTTCAACTCCACTCCAGACCTCCTTTAAAAGTTCCACAACTGACCCATGGAAATCGCGCTGCTCGTTTAGCTTGGTGCCAAGAACACGTAAACTGGGATCAAGAGAGGTGGACCACATTTCTCTTCAGTGATGAATCTAGATTTAGTTATTATCCCGATTCGGGAAGAATTCGAATATGGAGGGAACCTGGAAAGCAAAACCGTATCCAGCATGCTCGAGAAGTTGTTAGACAGGGAGGCGGATCAGTGATGTTTTGAGGAGGTATACGCCTTGGTGGAAGAACTGACCTCGTTTTCATACAGAACAACCTCACGGCAAATTCTTACGCAAATGAGATAATTTTAGCTGTATCTCCAAACAAGGGGTCAAAATCCACTCTTCCAACAAGATAATGCCCCTCCTCATCGTGCAAGAGTTGTCTTGAACGTTCTTGAAGAGACTGATATCGATCTTCTACCGTGGCCAGCCTGCTCCCCAGATCTGAATCCCATCGAGCATGTGTGGGACACCCTAAAAAGAAATCTCCTGCGTCTAAACGTCTTCCATCATGAACAAGAGCTTCGATTAGCAGTTCAGGAGGCTTGGAATGACTTAGTCCAAAATGTAATAGACAATTTAATATTGAGCATGCCGCGACGATGCCAAAGTGTCATTAATAACAGAGGTGGACGTTCTGGGTACTGAAAAATATAAGTGCTTCCATATCGTTTCGAAAATATTAGTTCAGGATTTATTTTGTGTTTTACCAAATTTCGTCATTTTCAAATTTCAAATTTTGTTTTTATAATAGGTGCTTTGGAGAAGTCAAATATTATTTTGTTTTCTTGAGAATACATTATATACAATACATCCTAACAAAAACCGAAAGATTTCTACAAATTCGAATCATCAAATTCAAATTTCAAAGATATTGGTAAGTGTTCCCTAGACTTTTTTGAGGTGTTTAGTTGCAAATTTTGAGGAAACGGAAATTCAATTTAATTGAGAAATTGTTCAAACGATAACGGGGGTCCACACTAGATGGGACATTGAAAGTATATGGATAAAGGAATGACCGATTATAGAATTATTTTTTATTGTCTTGAATGTTATTTCAACTCAGTTCCAAAAATGTCTTCAACTCTATAGCACTTCGGATTATACCGGAATTGACACCACATTTGTTATTTCAAAAGGCATAATGTAGGTTTCTATTTTTTATAATGTGGAAATTAAATTCTGAACAATTTTTTCTTATATCATTGCCACCTAAAATCAACCGAAAGGAAGATATGAGTTTTTCAATCGGTTATTTGCGATTTTTGGTTGTCTCTTAGCTTGACATCATTAAGATACTGAAGATTATTCCATATCGATTATTCCTAGCTTATTCTAAGTAAAGAGGCTCATTCAGTAGAATTCAATGCATTTAGAGGCTTCACGGTATACAGGGTGTTTCCAAAGCAAATGGCAAATTCAAAGGTACAAATGTCCGTTTTTTCAAATTAGACTACCTATTTTTGCACACATCATTTAACTCGTAATATTAATAGGCATCGATCTGTTATAGGTTTCTCCATACCTAAAATGAATCGTTTCCGAGTTATTCGCAATTTTATCCCAAAAATTACTATTTTCCGCGCGATGACCTTGAAATTCGTAGATTATATGTCCGGAAATCTTTCAAATAATGCATTTCGATCTCTCAATACGAGACCCATCTCAAAATGTTCATCAAAGTAATTCTGGTCAGAAATTCGAGAGAAAAAGTGCGAAATCAATTACTATTGAAGTGGATTGAATCTGACTTCTCGTTTTTCTTCTTTTCCAGTAGGTATTCTCGATTACTTGTCAGGCAAGTCATCTTCGAATTGTTATTGATTTTAGATCTAGACGTGTTGAAATCCACAAATTGTCTTGAAACAGAATATTTCAAATATTATTTCTCAAGTTATAACTCCGATATTTTTCAACATAATTGAAGGAATACGTCCATGGATTTTTTCGGTTAGTAATATTTTGAAAAGAACCTACATGTAAGCATATAAAAAATCGACATGCTTCATTCAGCGAGGTATTTCTGATAATTCGAAGATGACTTTTCTGTCAAGTAACTGATGTAATCGAGAATACCTACTGGAAAAGAAGAAGAACGAGAAGTCAGATTCAATATACTTCAATACTAATTGATTTCGCACTTTTTCTCTCGGATTTCTGACCAGACTCACTTTGAAGAAGATTTTGAGATGGATCTCGTATTGAGAGATCGACATGCATTATTTCAAAGATTTCCTTTCATAAAATCTGCGAATTTCAGGGTCCTCGCGCGGAAAGAAACCTATAACAGATCGATGCCTATTAATATTACAAGTTAAATGGTGTGTACAAAAATCTTACTTGAAAAAACGTTCTTTTGTACCTTTGAATGTACTACGATTTTCCATATGCATTGGTAACACCCTGCAAACTGTGAAGCCTATGAATACATTGAATTCTGCTAAATGAGCCTCTTTACTTAAAACGAGCTAGTAATAATGCATATTGAGTTATCTTTAGTAGTTTTATGAAGCCTTCTAAAAGACAAAACAAAATTCCGATTGAAAAATTCATAACTTCCTTTCGGTCGGTTGATTTTACGTAGCAATGATATAAGAAAAAATTGTTCAGAATTTAATTTTCTACAATAACAAAAAGAGAAATATACATTATGTTATTTGAAATAACAAAGATGGATTCCGGTATAACCGGAAGGGCCGCAGCATTGAAAACATTTTCGGAATTTAGTTCGAACAACATTCAAGACAACAACAAAAAAATTCTCTAATCGGTCTTTCCTTTCTCCATATACTTCTTCTTCTTCTTTGTTCTATCTCGCGTGGACACCCGATATAAATAGAAAAAGCATCAAATAGATTCTCCGTGAATAGGGGTGTGCGAATAATTTCAATTTAAGAATTATTCGCATCGAATCGAATAGTATCATTCGATTCGATATTCGAATGGAATAATTCGATTTTTTCGAATTTACAAATTATTCGAATATTTTCGAATAGTTCGTTATTTTCGAATAATTCGAAAATTCACGAATAATTCGCCAATTAACAAATAATTTCGAATTTTTCGAACTATTCATCAATTTTTCACATAATTTTCAAATTTTTAGATGTTCTTACCTGGGATTCGTCATGTTGCATGGAAAATATAATTTTTTTCAATATTTCAGCCTGCCCAAGCCCGCCAAAAGCTTATACGGCTTTCAACAATAATCTAAAATTAATTTACAAAGATAGTCTTACGTGATGATTTACCTAGGAAGGTACATAAAATTTTCAGTATTTGACGTTTACATTCAAAAAGTGAAGGATTGATACAATAAGGGGGTAGAACATTAGCTCTCATTAGATTCGCTATCATTCTTTCTCTAGGCTCTTCGTACAACGGACAACTCCGAAGAATATGATTCAAATCCTGCAGTGTGTAATTACATTCGCATGCAGGACATCAACAATATTAATTCTAAACTAAACTTAACTCAAAGACTGTAATGATCGGATCTGCATCTATTGATGGTTGTTATTTGTTTTCTCTTCAAGCTCATTTTCGAAAACCACGTTTCGTTGTCAGGCCTCATATAAAGCGGATAATATAATCTATCGATAAATTTACAGTTTCAATCAATCTGAACAAAGTAGTGAGTAGTTGCTACAGAAGATATTCGATTAGAAATACAAATTTATCAAACTACATATAATTACAAATTTCTGTTCAATAATAATAAATAAGACACTGAAGCAGATGATAATCTCCAGCTATTGAAAATAATTTCAATTCGAACGATATTCGCACCTTCCTAAATACTTTTTTTGGATCAATTCTTCTTGAATAATTAATCACATTGTATACCTTAAAAAGTTACGCGAAGATACTTACGATTAAATATATCTAATACTCGGAATTAAGAACGAATATTTGTCTCAAATTCACCGTAAGAAATAATTCGCGAAAATTCGAAATATTTGAATTATTCTAACGATTCGAATTTCGAATCGAATGTCACTATTCGATTCGATTCAATTCGCACACCCCTATCCTTGAATCATTGTATCGGCCAGAATGCAGAGAATAAATGCTACCAAAAGTCACAATTTATATTCAATTTTAAGAATGTTATATATACTCAATTCATTCGTTCATATCAAGAAAAATCATGAAACTTTCCTCAAAACCAACGATTTCACAGAAATTGTAATGCATCCTCATGCATCAGTATAACCATATTTCAAAATTTTTTCCAGATCGGCTAAGTTCAGTTTATTTTGGTTACTCGTTAAAATAAGTGACTTGTGCCGGCTCGGTGGCGTAAAAGATATGATGCTCGACCCCTGCGCAGAGTTACCTGGGTTCAATCCCCACAAAGTCGGTGCGATTTTTCGGATTCTGGGAATCGCCTGAGTATCCATCTTTCGGAGGAGATGTAAAGCTGTCGGTCCTGTCTAACAGAGATGTGTTGGACATCAAAAATCCCTTCCCTCGACACAAGAGATGTTCGGAAAAATTCCCGGGTTAGTGAGGTGACAGAATTCCCCGGCGTGTCATTGGTTGAAAACAACAAACAAGTGACTTCTGTAAGTAGTTATACCAAACTTTTCTTAACCTGAAATAATGGTGATTTCGTTAAATATGGTGTACACACTGAAGGTACACATACTCTTCAGCAATCGCAGAAGAGTTCCAACCGTCATGTTTCTTCAGCCTCATCAAGTCTCCCCCTAGTTTCAACTAAAATATATAATAGCAAATTATCTTCGAAATTATTGACCTGTATATGAAATACTATCTTCGAAAATTAGATATTATTTCAGGTACTATTCAAATCTATTTCCTGATTCATATGCTTTCCATTACGATATGCTTAAAACAGGTTGCGATCCTTTGCTACGGAGGGACGAATTTTACATTGGGTAAAATGTAATATATTCTTCAGTAACTACAAAGCTCCTGCTAATATTATTCTATGTAAGCTCAAGTTTCATTAATAACGCTCCAAATCTTCAATATGATCCAATCTCACCTGGCTGATTTCGACCAGCTCCAGTACTCACAAATATAACAACAATCTTGTCTATTAAACAAACATCGGAAGCATTATTCAAAAAAATCATTAATTTGTATAATCGTGAAAATTTCAGCTTTCTTGAGCAAAGAAATGTGGATAGTTTGGAATATTTGCATTATTATTTATATGTAACATAATTTCAATCATTGAATAATTCGACCACAATGTTGATGGCTTTCGTAATTTGTGCCAGTTCCGAAAAATTAGCCAATGACGCCGTCTCCTAGAAGAAAATGGATGTCTTTTCCATTTTCCATTTCATAGATCTTGAATAAGCAATTTTGCAAAGTTCGCGATTATTATTCAAATTACAGAACTAAATGGACATATTTTCGATTACTTTAAAGGTTTCCGAATAACGCTGTTCTGAATGTCTGAAGTGATAAAGCCTTCCAATTTGAAAATTCAAATTTGACATCGATAATTTTCTGACTTTAATAAACTGAAATAATATGTTTTTTTTTTATATTAAATCATCGACTTTTTCCTGTGTATCAGTTCAGATTTTGAATCTCGGCTGGCCGATTTTACTCTAATAAAATCGACAAATTCATAGCCTTCTACAATTACCAAGATTGCATATAGTTTTCAGTTTTTCTGTCGAGATTATAAGAAACTCTACTAAATAAATACTATTCGTTTTTATTACACTGTTAGCAAGGAGATAATGGAATTCATTTCTTCAAAAAGATATTCCCTTATTGCTGGTATTTCCAAATATTACTTCTCATTCTAGATTTCAATGTCATTCCCAACATCCTCCGGAATTTTCCTTCCGAAACATACTCAAATATTTCATTAAATCGGAATTTCCAAAAATCAAGATTATCGCGAATTATTATCGAATAAAAAAGCAGAAGCGAATACGCTTAGGTCGATTCAAATTCCGCGTAAAGTTGCTGACTGTCTGGAAATTTGACTATGCAAGGAACTGGCACATTGTAGGAAAACAGAAACAGGTTCTGAATGAGTCAATAGACCATTCATAGCATCGAAGTACCGTATGCAAAAGCGCAGATTTGATAAGTATCATGTTTCATTATTAGTTGTACGATACATAATAGTTTTCGCAAAAGCAATGTTCCCCACGCCACATGAAGTTTCCAAATTGATAAAGGGTTTAACTTTAGTCGTATTATGGAATAAAAGAAATATAAAGACGCAAAGAGATATCTTTTTATTCACATTAAATTTTGGATTAATCCATCTTATATTATAAATTATCGAAAATTTATATGGAATCAAAATCATCATCATCATGAAATATCGTAGGATCCACTAAACAAGTGTGTTTACCCATTTTTGAAAAGTTTGGCTCTGAAACTATCTTTGCGAATCGATATTTCTAAAAACGTTTGTTTTCTCACAAAACTTATTTCGTCCTTTATCTAAGGCCCTACAAGATGTGAAAAATTCAGTAATTACAAAACAAAAATGTAATTTCCGATTTTCAAATAAGGAAACTAAATAATTTCATATTCATAAATTCTACAAAAACATGTTGTGCAAAATTTTAGTAGGTTTCACATGCCAGATTCAACACAAACTTTTACTCATAATTCTGCGTGTTACCATCTAGGATGAATGACAGATTATTAGAGGAAAGCTGACAAATGGCACTTCGACAAAGGTAACCCCTTTAGATATTTCACTCATCTCAATCCTTCATCGTTTCGAATTCAGTATTTTATTCCATACAAGAGTAAATACAAAAATAAAAAGCTATTTTAAGTTCTACTGCTACTCCTACTGTACTTATTGGCAGTGTTATCAATAGAAAATAAACAGCGAAGGAGATGAAGTTACGAATGATTATTAAATAAGTTATATCATTTCTTTCATTACCTTCGAACAAAGAGTACAAAGGTCACACTGGTCAACAGTGATTTTGTTGCCCTTGATATGAGATTGATTTTAGATATATTTATGCTCACAATTCAGTGATTTCGTATGATTTGCTCTCGTTTATTTTATTTCAGTTAGGCAAAATCGGAAAATATGAAACGAAATAACAGATGTTTATAATGTCAGTTTTGTTTTGAAAAATTAGGATATATCGATGTAAGGGGAGAAGAAATTGTCGAAAGCATGTTATATTTCAATAAAATGCATTCACATAATTTTTTAGGAGACAGTCTCTTTTTAAAAACCGACTATATCTACCATCATGTGACGATCCCGCCGACCCTGATACCTTTCCTCCATTACTTTTAGATCCTGGTGGAAACGCTCCCCTGATTCTCACTTTAATTTCCTGAATTATCCAAATGATTATTAAGATAGTCTAACTTAATACTCATATTTGCTCGTAGAATGTTGAAGTTTTTCAGCATATTTTGCACAATTTCTTTAGAATTTGGTGCTTTATGGTTACCTAGGAAAGTTTCAACTACCAACACAACATTTTTTTAAGCTTCATTTTCCGATCAGTCATTACTTTGATAAAATTTGTATCTCATCATTTGTCGTATTTGAAGATTGTCAAATATTTCACCTTCCAACTTTTCCATCCTCAGCTTAGAAAATTTTCTACAGATGTAATTCAAATGATCTCCTTCCTTGTCCAACGCTCTGACAAATTGCTGTATCATATCTAACTTGATATGTAGTGGTGGACGTATGATTTTGTCAACATCTCGCTTATTACATTAGCTTTACCGACAGTTAAGAAATTTCTCACAGGCCAAACGTCTTGAATTGATACAGATTAATGTCCATTGTGCAGTAAGACACATTCTAAACTTCTTTTACCACTGTCAATGAAAAGGCGCCGCTTAGAAAGTTTGTCTTCAATTTAACTGAAACATGGTAATAACTCCTTTTTCGCATTCTATATGTGGCAATTGTTACCGTTGTTGTCAATAATTTTTTTTCCTTTTAGTTTTGTGACTAACGGTTCTGATCCCCGTTTTCATGAATTAAATTAAAAAAAATTAAAGCACGTATTAAATCACCGAATACATTCTGAGGAGGAAACCTTAGCATAGTTGATGTTCTCCTTTTTCCGTAATGATTCGACATAGGACTTTCAAACCTTATGAAAAACTCGTGGTGTATCTAGTCTATCCATATCAAAACCTAAATATTCAGCATGAGTCTCCTTGGCAATGTCTGTGGTATTTCGTTTTTGTGTTTCTGTTATATAAACAACTCAAATTTAGCAAATTAATCACTACCATATTCAGACTTTCTTCATGGCGAACGCATGTTTTAGAGGACAAGACAAATATATAAAGATAATAAGAAATTAAACTATGTATTATACTATCACAAGAGATTTATTTAAAACCAGGATTGCAATTTCAGTCTCTCGACCATCTTCAGCTGACAACAAGTATTGAACTAAAATTGAAAATACATACATATATAACCAGGTAGATACAAATTAATAAGAATGCAAATAAGAGGTAATAAGCTAATTATGATAAAAGCAGGTATTATTTGAAGATTCCAAATAGGGAAGAATCAGGTGGGCCATACTGGTCGTTCAGAAGGTTATCTCTATGGGGGGTTTATTGCAGTTTGAAAATTTCGATGGATTCCAAGAAATCTAACTTTCCTCCTTTAGGTATTCTGTGAATAATTTGAAGTTGATCTATAGGTGTAAAACGATGGCCCTTTTCGAAACAATTTAAAGCAAAAGTAGAATGGTCTGTTCTCTGGTTGATGCTCTTTATATCTCGTTTTGAATAAACGACCAATATAACCTATATCACAATCCATTCAGGACAACTTGTAAATCCAATATTGTCAAATTTATCAGTTTTATCTTCACTATTAGAAAATTCTTGGGAGAGTTTCATGTGGATCTTGAAAGCTACTTTTTCATTCTGTTTTGAAATGATATTTGCAATATTCTCGCTGATAGGGCTAAAATATGTTAATGAAATTTATTTATCTATATTAGTTGATTCTATACGTGGAAACTATTATGATATGATATATGTGTTTGTTTTTCGGATCATTCGGTTTATTATGTTTTATGAATAACCATTGCTCTTAGCTATTTCTTTAATAGTTGACATTTCCCTGAACATATTCTCTTCAGATAATGGCAGAGAGAAAAGCCATATGAATCATCGAATTAAACGCAGCGTAGCGTATTTATGAGACTTTTTGGGTGTGTTGAGTCATAAGGGATGCAAATATCAGTAAAGGTGGGTTTTCGATATTTATCAAAACTTACTGTATTATTTATATGAGTGATTGTTAGATCTGAAAAAAGAAACTGATTATCGACTTCTCTCTCTATTGTGAATTTAATTTTAGGATGAATGCTATTGATTGTTGAAAATTGATCTAGTTGTCTAGCGGTTTCTATGAAACTATGCTATTATATCGTCTACATATCTATAGCAAAAATGTACTAATTTAATACGTCATGAAAATGCCAGTTAGTAAAGGGCTCATTGGGGATCCCATCGATAGTCCGTGAGGTTGTTCATAGAATTTGTTACTGAATTTGAAATAATTCTGTTATAGGCATAACTTAGCAAAAACATGAAATCATTTTGTACAACCGGATTAACGTGTGATTCCTTTAAGATAAATAAGAGCAATGGAAGGCATCCGTTTCCTGGGATGTTGGAAAACATATTATCTACATCCAAACTGGATTAAATATGATTTATTTGGGGTTTGAACCTGTTTCAGTTTTTGTGTTAATTGAATTGAGTTTTTTATAGAATATTTAGATGTGAAGTTTGTTAATTCTTTTGCTAATTTATATACTGGGCTGTTCAAGAATGATACTACTGATTGGAGTATTGTCTTCGTGAAATTTTATATATATATATATATATATATATATATATATATATATATATATATATATATATATATATATGATTTGATGTGTTACGGGTTTTATTCCGTGGTCTATTTTGATTGTGGCGATATTTCGACAAGTTGTCTCTTGTCATCTTCAGGCGTTCGGTAGACTATGTCTCGAGCGTAACTGATAGCGGTTTGTCGGTGGTTCTACTTTTCTGTCCTCGTTGTGGGCGTCAGTGGAGCTGGTGGTGGGGACGCTTTCATTATTATCTGTTAATGCTGCTGGTTTCCTAGGTGGTAAAATAACTTTCCAAGCCTTTGATAGGTTGAGGGTTTCGTCTCTTCTGTTCATTGTAACTCGTTGGAAAAGAGAATATTCGACCATTCTGTAATACCCCAATTCTTGCAACTCGATGCTCTCTGGTGAGACGCAGGCCGGTAGAAGCCACCCTTGGTCTGATATCGTCTTCTCTGAGCCTGTCCTAACACATGCACATTTCTGTAAATTGCAAGTTCATTTTGTAGCATTCTAGCCCTACAGTGCCGAACTCTTGGTGCAGTTAAACGAAGCCAACGATGATCAACTGATGTTGTTATTCGATATCTTCCCTGTCCGGCCCTTCTTTCATATGCCCCTGTTTCGTGGTACCGATTAATTGCTCTTGAAATAGTGCTTTGGTTAACATTCAACAAGTTAGCCACGTAACGTTGGCTTCGCCCCTCTTCTGAAAGTGTTACAATTCTTACCACATCATGATCACTCAAATAGCGTCCAGGACGTTCAGCAGCCATTGCAATAAATTCAAAGATTCGAAAATCAACAAGAAACACAGAAAACTGAAGAGAAATTGAATAAATGCTGATGGTCAAATAAACTCATTCTTGTTTCAAACGTGTTTGAGATCATATGGAAACAAATGCTACTACATGGATGAGATTTTTTCCCCTCATATGTCCAAAAACATATGTTGACAAAGAAACTGCGATCGAGCTGCTTAATTGATTGTGGAATTCAGAATACCAGGTGATGCGTCAATTTTTGTGGTGTGTGTATATAAGAATGAACACTCAGTGAATAAAACAAAGTATTAACATATGACAACTTAATCCAGATTCACATGTAAGTATATTGTCAAATAACTATGATTTCAGATGTTCTGCGGGGTAAGGGTTCTGTGAGTGGAAATCACGTGATGTTTATATAAACGAAAAAAGATGAGAAAATGCAAAATTATGACTGGAATAATAAATTTTATTACCAACAAACCGATAATTGTTCAAAATATAAAAAATACAAAAACCTTAAAAACAAGAGCAGATTCAATACTTTCATAAATGTATTCGTAATCTGGTCACTCGAAGAAATTTGCAGATGTGCAGGGTAACAAAAAAAAATTGTAGAGCTGTGTCCTTCAAGAAAGTTTTACTCAGTCTGCGAGGATTAAAAGCAAAAGATTACTTCTGTGAAATGTCATTCAACCTAAAACGTCTTTTACGGACATATTTTTAGAACATGTTCCAAATATTTTCATATAATATTTGTGTTGAATTAAAAAAAACAATAAATATTGTATATGACATGATACATAATTGAAATCAAAATTTTCGCAGAAAATTTATATCAAATATCATATCGTGTCATGCGCGCCTAAGAAATATTTTCATTTGGATTTCAGTCTAGAGCTCGGCCGTCCTAGCCGAAGTTTTATGTTTGAGAAATAAGCCCGACTACTAAAAAAGGTTAGCGACCCTACTTAGCTGCAATAGTGAGACTCGTACATTAAAAATTCTTTATTATAATTTGACTTTCACTGTTAGATCGGGTGCTGCCTTATCGTCATAGAAAATAGTTCGATTTCCTTTTATCTCGAAATTCTTCATCTAATCCATTGTTTGCACATTAATAGAGATTCTAAAATTTAATCCTAAAACGTGAATCAATTCTTCTGAAATTAGTATACTTAGTTCATCACTGCTGTTCTTTCTTATATACCTAAAAGAGTTTAAAAATACGAATTTTGAAAATATTTTGGTTTTTTAAAGACCATTTAACCAAATTCATCGCAATACTATTATCTGAATTCGAAATTGCTTTTACATTTTTAATTATGAATATTATACTTACTATTAGAGAGTGCAGAAAATGTTCGAATTTTCTATGAACTATAAACTGTTACATTTAACATTTAGTTTGACAATTGAATCATTTCGAGTTTTCATTGTGCGAATTACTATTGCCCGCAGTAAAATGAAACATTTTTGAAAGTTTTCGTTATCTTGGGTCGTTCAATTTTCATAAATTAGACGACATTTGTTTGTTGTAACTAGAACATTTTGCGGTACAATCAAGATATTGGTGCTAAATTTAATAATGTGGTATTAAAGCTAACTCCTTACAGCACAAACATTCAGAATTCCCATATGTCCGATAACGTCTTTTGGCTGTTGGGGTAAGTATAGTTGGTGATTTAAACTTCTACCACGTTGCTCCACTACTTATCCTCGCACACATTAATGTGTGGCTCTTGACAGGCCCCGCGCTCGAAACGACGCTGGACAGACGGCCGGCGGCGGCATGTCGTATGCCTTGTGGTTTTCAAGCGAGAATCGTTAATAATATATCTTTCTCGATATAATTCCACTTTGTATAATTATATAAGTTGTTGCCCATTACAAATTCATTCCCCTATTTCGCACCCCCAAGTATAATTTCAATAAAATTCTGAAACATTAATTTTGTAATATGTTATGAAAAACTTAAATAACGTAAATACCGTAAATTTGATACAAAATTTCGATCCTTTATTCAAACCATTAGGGTAAGATTTTTCATAATCTCTGAAACATTGTTTTCTCAATCTAGATGTCATACATAATTACATTATTTTATCTTAAACTTTGAAACTGCGGGACATCCCATGTAAACGTTTCAACCCGTATTGCACTGTCTTGAGTATGTATTACTCATAAACTTCATTTATGAATGAATTAATATGCATTAAGACATTAAATTCAAATTTTCTTCAAAAATGGTGTCATATTTCTTACTATATAATTAAAATCTTAAATACGAACTTAATGTCCACTCTTTAAAAATTCCAATAATTTCCAAGCTTTCATTTTCAATATCGTACTCTCAAGGATGAAATTCTAAGAATGAGAAGCTATATCTGAAATTCAACGCATATCCTTACCATATTTCATCGAAATTTGTGCAGCGATTTAGCCGTGAAAGCCTAACAAACAGGGAATACGATTGTTTGGTAAATTAAACAGAAATAATCATTTTCGTTTTCATCCATGTGTCCTGTCCGTTATTATGGATTTCGTTTTCTACATCGATTTGTTTCTTTTTCTTCTTCTGGTGGTTATTCCTTTATCACTACATTTTTCGAGGAATGAATGGTTCTGTTTAAATCAAACAGTTTACCATATTTCATCAGTGCAGTTAAGCCATGAAAACCTAACAGACAGGCAATACGATTCTTAATTCCCTTAAACAGAAATTATCTTTTGTTGTTTTGTTGTCGTATCCACGATTGTGGATTTCGTTTTCTACACTGCTTTGTTTCTTCTTCTTCTGGTGGTTATTCCTTCATTACTTGTTCTGTTTCAATCGAACAGCTTCAGTTTTTTCTATATCAATAATAGGTGAAATTGTAGACTCTAGAAATTCATTAATTACCTTTCCTCATTTAGTGTATATGTTAATGAATATGTGACTTGCCCACGGAGAGTTCCGTACAAACTTGTAAGCTAATAGTTTATCTATCGCGTGATCTCGAAGATTGTTGCTCGTTATTTACAAGTCTCTTTTGAGCTTCCCCCAGAAATTCGGTCTCTGAAATGCCTAACAAAAACAATATTATATTTAGTATATAATTTTTAGGTGAAGTTTAATTACTAACCTACAGCAAAGAGGAAAGTAATAAAATTGGCTTTGAGAATTTGTTAAGGATCTTTGCTGAGATATGACGAGGTTGTCAATTATCTTTGCAGAAAAATGACGAGGTATATAACATTGAAAGAACCCTGCCATTGCAAGACAAGTTTGCACATGTCTATTTTTCATGTGATATCTTACAACAGGGGTGCTTAAATTTTAACTGCTGGCGATCTACCTCAATATTTTTAAACTACTTACGATCGACTCTGAGAGGCTGCAAGTATGTGTGATGCAGGGTTGTCGTACATACACGATACACCGTACCTACCTACCTACCTAGGTAGCATGTACCGTAACATATATAGATATTAGCTTTCCCCACACTATATATTATTTTAGTCAAGGTTTGGGTTAGGTTTAGTTAAGTTCTTCTCTATAATATCAATGAAAAAGCTCATAGTTTTTCAAAATTGCGAGTTTATTGGTTGTTACAAAACAAAAAGTTACATATGGTGTTAAACTTAACTAAGGAGACTTTGACATAAAATGGTACGTAACCACTGAGTGCTAATCGCAAGCATGATGACATATTATCGTCAGTTAGTCGATTGCGATATTTTGACTTAATTATCTTCATTTAAGAAAATGCAGACTCGCACAAGTAAGTTGACCCAAACATTGCCGTCAGTTGAAGGGCGATTTGCCTTAGATTCGGACATTTATCTTCAGATATAAAACACCAGAAATTTGTATCAGATGCTGTAGCTTTGAGATGTATATCTGATATAATCTGCACCAGCTCATTTTCAATAGAACATAACTTCAGATTGAACTGACTTGCTATTTCAGTAGCTAATTCCTCAATGTTTTCACATCACATAAAAAAGAATAACTCATAAATGATGCCATATTTGCCAATCTGCTGCAATCATAAAAACGCATTTCGAATTGTAACAAAATATTTGATAATTCAGCCTCATATGTATCATAATTCAACTGAGGAATCCTCGCTTTCAAAGACGGAAAATGTTTCAGATCCTTTCTTTTCAGTCGATCTATCATAAGTTGCAATTTACTTTTGACTGAGTTTACTGCGCTAATCATCTCTATAATGTGTTTGAGTGCATTGTGATGTCAGTCAAAAATGTTAAATCAGTCCGCCATTTTTCGTTTTTCAACATCTGAGTGTCATCACCTCTTTCAACTAGAAAAGCTGCTATTTCGAACAATAATTCTTGAAACCTTCTAGGAATTTTCCGCGACTCAACCACCTGACGTCCGTGTGAAGAACTAAATCAGTGTGTGTAGCGCACTCCCTATCTTCCAACTACAACTTAAAGAGCCGCCGTTGCAAGCTACGTGCACGAATGGAATTCACAATTTTTGTTGTAATGCCCATAATTTCCTCCGTGTTTAAAACTTTTGAACACAAAACTTATTGATGTATAATGCAATGGAATGAAAAAAATGATGGGAAATCTTCATTAGCTCGACACAATGCCACAAAACCATTTTTGTTTCAAGTCATTGCTGGTGCTCTATCGGTTGTAATGCACACTAAATTATATATTGGTAGCTTGTAGTTTTTTACAAAATTGCAGTAAACGTCATAAAAATCTTCGCCACGGGTATTCCCCTTCAGAGGAATGATTGTCAAAAATTCTTCCTCAGCCAACATGCCATTGAATACCATCCGAATAAAAATATACAGCTGGGCGCTGTCTGTCATATCGGTGGATTCGTCGAACTGTAAAGAAAATTATGTACATGTCATGATATCATTTTTCAGTGTATCTGCCATGTCCTGACTCATGACTTCAATACGCCATGTGACAGTCGTACGAGATAACTGAAGTTCTCTAATAGCACACATGTTTTATGTTTTATTTTTAAAATCTCCAAATGAAGTCGCTTCAGTAAATGCTTCCTTTACAACCGATCCATCTTCGAATGATTTCTTGTGTTTCGCCAATATATGAAATATTTTAAATGATGCGATCGCAGCCGCTTTTAATTGTTTGGCTGGTCTTGTGAACATCGTTTGTTCTTTTTTCAAACAAGATATCAAATCACGTTTTTTTCGTTTTCTTAATTCACTCTGTGGCGGAAAATTCTTTTCATAGTTTTTATGAACCGTTTTATGCTGCGTCTCTAAGTTACCACGCTTAGGTACTGCAACTGCAGCACGACAAATAAGACAAATGCACTTATCCTTCACCATACAAAAGAAAAATTCTTCCTCCCAATCGTTATTAAAATGATACGTTTTAGATTATTTTGCTGCACTTATTTTGTACTATTCAATAATAAACTTTGTATCGACGTAGTATTGCCTTCAAGTTACAATTCAGAATTACTTCAATTCCTGCAGGCGCAACATTTATATATATATATATATATATATATATATATATATATATATATATATATATATATATATATATATATATATGCATAATAAACAATTCAATTGGTTTATGGTACATAACATTCCAACTTCTAGATGGAATATTGTTTAAAAATTTGAATTTAGAAAATAATATCAAACAATAAATTAAAGTAGTACATCTGAGAAAATTTCATGGTTTACAATTTTACTCGTCGAGTTGAGTAAAATTATTATTGGAAAATAATTATGTACCATGTAATGTAAAAGAGCTATTTTATTTCAATGAACACTTATCAAATTCCACTTCAATAAATGTTTATATCTAGCATTGAAATCAATATATTTTATTCATAGAGATACGTTTATAATATTAGATCGATAGACACTATTTCCAAATGAAATTTGAGAATGAGTAACGAATGTATTAATTATTTCATTCATCGTATAAACGATTATTCCATTGCGATGTCGATATGTTTCAAATTAATTAAATATTTATGATCACACTCATCATCACGTTTCAAATTAAACGACTCTATCTAATCGAAATCTTATTTCCATTTTCTCCAAAGCACTCTCAATTCGAATGCCGCATAATAAATCAAATTATCTGGAAGTGGCAAAGAGAAGCAACCAAGATGACTTACCGACAAAAACCAAACAAAAAAATCGAAGAATATTCCCATAGAAAAACATCCCGTTGTCATAGACCGCTGAGTAAGTTTGTATATCGGAGAGCGTACGAATAGTGCTCTATGTTCATCTCTGTTCCTCTTAGGCGAACGGGGTTGGGCAGATAAGGAGGGGAGGTTTGGTAACGTTATGTCAGCTTAGTAAGCTATGTGTAAGTACCCCCGTGCCGTAATGATCACGGCCATCGACCCTGCGAGTCCAATTGCATAGTTGAAAGACTCTGGTTCAATTCTATGCGGTGTTGGAAACGTTGGAATCATTTATAGTTGCTAGTCATAGAGGAACGGACTGTTGTCAGATAGGGCTACAGATATTTAATATTAAGTATACGAATGGGAAAATTGTATATCAAGATGTGTTAACATTTCATTCAGACATATTTGCACACATTAAATTAATGACTGAAGATCACCCACAAAAATGTTATCTATAAAATTAACTGTATTCGAGATTTGAAAAGGTCTTCCAAAATGTATTAAAATATGATTCCATCAAGAATGATCATTTCTCAAATCGGTGTCGCAATAAATAATAGTTTTCTTATAATCATCCAAAATATGCATTTATAGACTTAATTACTCTGCCGATCACAAATCATTCACTTTTTTATTCATTTTTGAGGTTAGGAAATTATAGATGTCGCTGGAGACTTAATCTGGTGAATACGGTGAAATACAACGTAATTCGAACTTCAATTCGCTTATTCAACAATCGCAATAACTGACAAAGACACGAATGCATATGAAGTAATTTATTTTCTTCGCCAGATGAGGTTGTTTCGTTACTTCGGCGAGCAATCAATTTGATGATTACTTCATTCAGATAAAATTCTTTGGAGTTCATTGTGATCTGGTCCTTTTTTGACTATTGCTCATTTTAACAATACCCACGACCTTACATTCTTTGAGCTACGGTTTTCTAAGAAAGCAGGGTCGTAACATTAATGCCGTCATATGGAGGTGGATATAGGCACTGTAAAGTTATTATAAAATTGTGTGAATTACTAGAGACTTTACAGCATGAGCAGAATATCAGGAAATGACATTGAATTTATAGGACGGTTTCGTTAGATGGTTTTCGTCATGGTTTCGTTGTTATCATAATTTTGATGTTGTAGACTGGGAAAAAACATGAAATATTCAGAAAGTTAAACAATAAAATTTTAAAAGATGCCTCTGCATACGTACGTAGATAAAAGTGAAAGTTTTTTATAAGAAAGAGAGAGAGAGAGCATCTAAAAAAAGTTCAATATTCCTACCCCACGAATTCCCAGAATGCGCAGCACACTACTCTTGCGCATTAGCGCAATGCGCGCGCACTCTAATTATGCGTACGCTTCAATTCGCACAACGCGCATATTTCTCTTTCTCTATTCGTCATGTTTTCTTTGTACTCTTTTTACGTTCACTCTCAATGCGCATCCACGATATTTTTCATCATTCAAATATACTTATAGTATATTCTGAGTCTAGATAATCCACCGTAGTTAAGAACTAAATACTTATTGTTTTGACGAATCACCTTTCGACATTTCGTTGTATCAGCTCAACTTTGTTGCGTTTGTGCCCACGTCTCTTAGTTCGTTAGTGCTTTTCGTCAGCTCCTATATATAACAGAAATTTTCTAGATTTTGCTTCGAAATGTCTGTCCAGTCATTCGAGTTCTTTTTCTTTCTTTCCTGACAAGTCTAGATTGTATTAGTTATATTTTGGGTCCGGCCAGATATATTACCTACCACCATCGTGTATAAGAGATTCAATTATCCCCTAAGTTTGTGATAATATTGTTTTTTATTCAAGTGATAATTTAATATAAAAACAATCAACTGATCCAGACTGGTTTCTTTACCTGTACCTCAAACGACTTCGAATGGAAGACAGTACTACTTAATACTTTTGCAAACATAAGTTCGTCAAACTTTGAACTGATTTGCTAATGGCATACCTACATGAATGGGGGTGAAGTTTTTCAACAAGGACTAGGTCATTCCCAAATGTTATGAAGAGAGATTCCCGACATTTTATGATTTTTCGTGAACAAAGGATCGTATTGCAATTAACAAATAAATTTTGGAATATTTCCATTCGAGATGTTACTTTGTTTAGAGATTATATTATGATGCCATTAACCATTAAACACGTAATAGCGTCTGTTAGAAAAAAGTGCATAACGTTCCTTCTTCAAAATTCAAAAATAGTATAATATAATGTCGCCAAAACTCAGATACAAAAGTGGGGTCAAAATATTCCATTATGATTAAATTTGAATTGGTCTTGGAAATGGTAAATAATCATCCTTTATATTTTTATATTTTCAAAAAGATATTTTTCTAATGCAATGACATAATCTTGAGTGATGCACTATTTCAGATTGCTCAAATATGAAATAAAATAAAGTACCTATTGACCAGAATGTATTAATGAAAATTAGATTTTGTATTTAACTCAGATTGTTGAAATCTTTAGTTGAGTATTCATAGTAAATGTTCAAACTGCAAACATTCAACCTGGAAATATTCTAATCGATCGATGAAAAATTTTAAGGAACTTTGTTTCTTGCATTTCCTTCCTAATTTGTGTTTCCAGATCTCCTATGTATTGAGAATCACTACACCAAATATTTTAAATATCTCCACAAGAAGTCCAAAACACTTAAATCGGACGATAGCGATAGCCATTCAATTTTATCTCTTCGCCCTATCTATTGGTGTAAAAATATTTCATTTAAGTATTGACGCACATTAACTACATAATGTGGTGGAGTGTTGTCTTGAAACCATATGTCATTCAAATTTGATTCGAGATTTGCAAATTATTGCAGGAAAACTTTCATCCCGTGCGAGAAAATAATCATCAACATCAAAAATCTTTTCAGAATGGGCCGAATATGTGTCCTCTAATTACACTATTCTATATATTTCATTTTCGAAGATCAATGTAACTATCCCCGTCTATTCAGAGTTTTCATTAGCCCAGTAGCGATATTTATGAGTATCAACACAAGTTGATCCCATTTTTAAGAGAATATAATATTATTCCCAAGATAATTCTTCCATTATTTCCCGGCGAACCTGAATGCATGTCTCAGACCTATCCTCATCGATGAGGCTTTTAGGCAATATCCTCTTTACCGATCTCCTACAAATACTATGATGAAAGTTCACTTTTGGCTCTGTTTTAGGATATTCTTGAAAAATGATAACAATGAACTATCTTCATTTTGAACATATATGATATTTTGAATATATATATATATATATATATATATATATATATATATATATATATATATATATATATATATATATATATATATATAGGGTTTTACCCCGACGAGTTGCCCCAACCAAATCAAACTGATTTCATGAAAAATATAAATCCACCACCCGGTAATTAATACCATTGCCAGGCAATGATTATAATCAAAACATATCCTGGAATAATTATATATTAGGATAACGTTAAATGTTATGAGAATATTTCAATCTACCAGAATATATACATACTATAGCATCATCAGACAATGATATCAATGTACCAACGAGTATATATATATATATATATATATATATATATATATATATATATATATATATATATATATATATATATATATATATATATATATATATATATATATATATATATATATATATATATATATATATATATATATATATATATATATATATATATATATCCAAAAGTTCGAATAATTGTATTTACAATGAATGCTTATATCTATAATTTTGGTGTGTGTCAGAAAAACACAATCATAAAAACAAGCGAATAAATAGAATACCTTGGAAAAACAGACCATGCCCGTTCCTTAATCAGGCATCTAAACTCGCATCATGCCTCCTACAATTGCCCCTAAAGTGTGAGCACAGGAAATTTAACAGGGAAACCATACTATCTTGCGAAAAAATTCGTTTCCCTGTCGCTATTGCAGTAGCAATAGCTTGTCTGTCTATGTTGTGTTATTGTCATGTATACAAAAAGCGTACCAGAAATTTTTCTGCTTAACAGCTTCACTCTCTCATTCTCATCTTGCACTCCATGAATTCCAGGATTTCTTCACGAAGACAAGGGCGAAAAGAAAGGGGTTTGGGACAGAAAAAATCTGTAATAATGGAAAAAAGAAAACCAGCAGAAAAATATTTCATCAAACATACCTAACTCTTATATATCTAAACCCACTTGAATCTAAGAACTCAACTAATGCTCCTCATTTTTTCAACAGGGAACATCTCATACACCATGGGAATAAAGCCCTAAGTGGGAGCAGTCCTAGCCTCATCTAAGAACTTAACTAATGCTCCGCTGTTTTTCAACAGGGAACATCTCATACACCATTTGAGGGTGTAGCCCATAATAACCTCAAGATTCAAAACTAATCTTCGCGCCACATTCACATTCCGGACTTTCTACAGTATTCCATTTGAACAACATACTATTACTACGACCATGTCCTGTCCTGAAACGATTTAATGTACACCAATTTTTCCTACTCATATCGAAACCTGCAACCCTTTTGGAAGGATTCTCTATGAGAATTTTATTGAAAACATCAACTTCCTGCCATTCAGTTTTCCAAAGATCAACAGCCTTCACCCGTGTACGCAAAAAGGCAATCGACCAAATAGGTTTTCTAACTTCTGGAAATGAGTGATACATATCCCAAGATGATTGAAGAGCTCTTTTCCTGCGAATATGGGAAGAAACTATATTAAAAATAACCGGAAGCCATGGGGTTCCAGCTAGTTTATGTAGTATATTGTTTCTTGTTTTCAACTTCTGACATATATATATATATATATATATATATATATATATATATATATATATATATATATATATATATATATATTCTTTTGGAAAGAGAGGATTTACAAAAATTTGAATAAATTGTATTTACAATAAATGCTTATATCTATAATTTTGGTGTGTGTCATAATTTATCAATATGAAATTTGAAAGTCAAAGAACGATCTAGCTTTACACCAAGATATGTTGGAGTGAAACTATGAGTTAAAAGTGATTGATTGAAGAATACTCTTAGTTGCCTATCCTTCTCATGATTATTCAGATGAAAACAAAAAACCTCAGTTTTCGAAGGATTTGGACCTAAACACCATTTTTTGAAGAAACTGTTCAGAATTTCTAAATTGGAAGTCAGTGTTTGCTCAATTGTTTCGAAGTCATAATGTCGAAAAACCAAAGAAATATCATCAGCATAAATCAACTTTGTAGATGAAGTTTCAGGGATGTCAGACATACATAATTTAAAGAGAAGAGGTGCAAGGACGAATCCTTGAGGTAGGCCATCATTTAGAGTGTAAAATCTACTGCTTTACTCACCGATAAAAACTCGAAGTCTTCTATCAGAACATATTTTCAATCAACTTAATAGAGCGACGCCATTTGCTATAAACCCTTCAGTTCATCACCATGCTCTAACCATCATGGAAGATATGCCTAGAAATAGGGACATTATAAGCTTTGCCCAGATGATTAATCAATTGAGGAGTTGCCACGCAAATGCTGACCCAAATGTCTTTCTCATGAACATCCAATCTTATGAGAACGATTTAATAGGCGCGAAATAATGTTATGAGTGACTTGCAATGCCTTTTCTACATCAATGTGAAGCATTCATACTTCAAGCACTTCCACAGCTCCCAGTACCTTATTTTCATTTAAATAACGCCTATGCAAGTTCAGAATACCGTTAAAACAGTTATGAATAACAATAATGTATAAGCCACTAAATTTTCGGAATACTTATAGTTTTTTAAGAAACTTGCATAACTTCAGAAAAATCGGAATTTCTTCGAAATACTAAACAGTAAAGAAAATTTCAGAACACCTGATGTCAATAAATTCTGAAAATTATATTTCAATTTGATAAAAATCTTTTGCTTTTCATAAAAAAGTATTCAAAGAATAAGATTTATTCAATATATCAATTGGGTATGCAGAAAACAAATGAAAATTCATTATAAACTATTTTCAGAAAGATATCGAATCATTTTGATATTTTCAGTATTCAAAAAACCCATCTGCTACCCCATATTCAAGATTAAATTATCGATAATATGTTGGCCTAACTCATTACAAGCCTTTTGGACTGCCAAGAAAAGCTCATGTGGAAAGTAGTTTTGCCTCTGGAGATTATATTTAGGACTGTTCCACAACAGGAACATGTTCAGAGAAGAACATTGTCCTCTTCCAGATAGTTTTGGAATTACTGTTGCAAGGTGAGGAATAAGATTAGCTTGCTGGAATTATGAATTTGGACTCATTGTAGAGAGATAAATTACCAACTATTTGTACAAATATCTCATCCCCGTGAGAATTTCTTGTTGGGTTTTTCTATATTTGAATGAGCTCTGATCCACATACTTGTAAAAATTATTCGAGTTCTCTTTTCTGCCCAAATATCGTGTTTCTATCATCGTTTTACAAAATTGAAATTTTTTTTGTTGGGTTTGCAAAAAAAAGACAACAAGCTGAATTTAAAAATCGTTTAATTATAGAACATCGTCCTACTTGGCGAATTAATTTTTTTCTTGAAATATTCTGGCATCTTAACCTTAACTTAAACCAGAATATCCAAGTTCATTATTCAGCATATGATATTGCAATATTTATAGGTTTTCTCTTAACTCTTTTATGGTGTTTTTTCTAGGTGATTTTTTCTGTATGTTTACCTAAATAGATATTGCAAATCGGCATACACTGCCCAATATACTTTGAAGTGGAAAATAATGGGACATGAAATATTTAATATCACTAGATTTTGATGTGTGTTGATTATACCTTCCACTCAAGAACAGAATACAATATTCGTTTGTTCAATATATGATTTTTCGTCATTTCTCCGTTACATATTTTTAATTCTTTGTGATTTTCCTTATCATTCCTATCAACCTCATATTACGTAGTGTTATCATATCATATAAATACTTATTCTTATTTATCTTGACGTACCTTCAGTAATAAGAGAAAGAATTATTCCTTTTCTTACTAGTAGTGATAATGAACATTATTCAATTATATTTCGCAATAATGGATTATTTCAATAGAATTTCCTTTTAAATATTTTGATTCGAGCAACTTGATGAAAATTTTGCTAAGAAATTTTGAATTTTACTACTGGCATGATTGGAAATGTAATCCAGATAGCTCTGAGAAAAAAGAATCGACATATGTCTCAAACCGGCTTTGATGTTTATCATTCTTGTTTATTGAGGATAAAGAAAATCATTCATTTCTACAAACAAGAAATCCTAGTTCTATCTGCCTTAAATTTACCTAATAAGTATAGTTCTAATTCTAGAAAAGATTCGAATGAGATTCGAATTGGAAGTTTTGGAACACAAAAGCATATCGCTTAGCAATCGTGAACGCCAAATTTCAATTCGTTTAATGTAATGATCAGATTTCACGGAACAATAATTAAAAACGGCAATTGTATTCTGGAAACCAAGTTATTTATAGTATTTTATAGACTTGTATGAGATATTTAGAAATCTGTGAAATCAAACGTCAAAAATTTAATTTGGAATTATATGTGATCCTTATGTTTCTAGCCGGATAATGAATAAACTGCTCCTAGACTTTTGCGCCAATGTTGCTTCTTTATGCATTACTCCCGTAATACTAGCTGCTCACTTTCCAGGAATGGATTTTCGATGTTGAACTCGCCAACAATATAATGGACTGTTCAACAATTTTTTCAAATGATCAATTCAAGAATATTCTGTTCAGTGCCGAGATACACTTCTAATTTTTGGAGCAGTAGATAAACAAAACTGTCGTAATTGGGCAACAGTGAATCCGAGGCACCAGTGCGAAAGGCCTTTCAAAGCCCTAGTACACTGTGATGAGGGATATCGTCTTCAAGTCCGTACTTTTTCGAGAATTGACACAGGCTAGAGTAGTAACCATTACTGTGCTATTCTCCATCAATTTTTGATGCCCTAACTGCAAGAATTTGATGGTTTTAGCCAAGAACATGATTTCACTAATGTGGGACTTCCACACATACAAACCAAAAATTCGAGAATTATTATTTATGCAAAAACAAATTTTCCACTTTGAAAGTCTGAATTGACTAGGGAGATCTACTCAACTTATCCCAATGGTCTTTTTCTTGTCGAATATTTAAAAAGTGAAGTTTGTTCTCTTCAATCCAGGGTACGAGAAGAAATTAATGGAATTCTACTTGGGACCTGTTATGCATTTTATAATCACATGAGGATGGTACTGTTTCGATCCAAATGAAGGGTACCTTGACAATAATGCATTTAAATCAGCGTATATTTTGTATATTTTTTCAATAAGGTTAGGTTAGTTTAAAATTTCCTAAAATATTTATTATCGCCTTGTTATTAGTAGAAGATCAAAACTATAAAATTATTACTAACTTCTATGGTTCAAAAAAATCGTTTCAATTTGGAGCTATTTAGTTGTGATACTGTTTAATATCAGCTTTTTATCCTCTTTCCCTTTCTTCATCTAACACACCATTTTTATTTCTACATCTTTCACAGTCAATTGAAAATGCCTCAGTTGCTTGAGCGAAAATAAAATATTTTTAATTGAAAAAAATAAGATTCAACAATCACAAAACACTCTCTCACCAAATTGAACTTTCAAAGAGGAGGATCCTGAATTTAAGAAGTGATATATTAAGTCGCGATAGTATACAACACAGATTTGCAGTAAGTGGAAAAATAAAGACAAGTGAAAGAAGTTTTGATAATGAACGTCCGATTCTCAGCAGAAAATTTGGCATCATAATAATAATTACTGCTAATGAAATTTAGAAACGTCATTAAACGAATTCAAAACAGAACAATGAAAAACTTTTGTGCAAATGAGGTTAGGTTTTTCTTGAAAAAAAATAATTATCTTCTCTGAGAGCTTGAGACGGGTTGAATCAGATGAAGAATAACACGCACTATTATTCCAAGGTTTGAGTGTGAAAAAAAAACAACCATATCTAGTGAAGAAATGAATCTTGTCGTATTATATATTAAGTATAGGTACACAAGTTATCCCCTTATTTGCCATATTTTCACTATTTAACCCGCAGTGACCGTCATATATATCAACTTGAAAGAGTGCTGGAAGGTAAAAGATTAGTGAACAATATAAGTTCCTGATTCTGCAAATATATATTACTATATTAGAGCATCAAATTAAAAAATGCATTAGTCTTGATGAAGATTTTAGAAATACCAGTTTCTTCATCTATGCTGTATATCATCCTGGTGCGTAAAGATGACAATTTCAATCAATTATATTTAATTCATCGTTTTTCATGCTTAAAATTCCAAAAGTTGAAAAATATTAACTACATTCCATCTTGAATATCCGATCTAACCAACAACCATTTATCCCTGTCAGGAACCCAGCATTGTCAACAAAACCTGCAGATAAGTTTCAACTCAATCTTTCACAGACCTTCAGTTTTTTCCCTCTGTATTACCCACATAATATAATTTTTGCATTCTGTAATTTAAATTATTGGATACAACACTTATAGTCTCATTTTTTCTAAGAATTCTTGAATTAACTTAGGAAATTTTTGGCCTACTTTGCACGCAATTTTGAATGAAACTTCAGAGCTCTCGACTTATAGCTATTTTTATGCTGTACTTTTTTTGTATACAAATTAATAACAATTAATTATACGTATTTTTATCTTAATTATCTGTGTTCTTTTAGTCCTCTTAAATTTATAGTACGCGGTTGTTCACTAAAAGGTTCATAATTTTACTTTGCTGGTTATTTACCTATGTATTGGATTCATACCTATCCCTTTCGACCTGAACTAAATTGAAATTGTTCAGCCACCAGAGGAAAATATTAAAAACTGGAATGTTACCCCTGATTCTCTTCAATTGTGGCATAATTTGGAACATTATTATCCTCCGCGAATGACGATATTGTACTTAATAACAAATGGAATATTTTCTTGTGCTTCAAATCACAAGAATGCTAAATTAATTTCAAATTATGGCTATGAGTTCCCGAGAACATGCAAATAAAATCATTATTACAATTTTTCTTCAGTCGCAGCCACAGTTCTTGTACTACTTTTCTCTTCTCTAACTTCGGATATTTGACATGGTTTGTTACCAAATTGTCTGTTTCCTGATTAAAGGTAAATGCGACATGCCATATAACTTCTGATACCCTTGAAATTGTCAAAATATGCAACAATATTTAGTTATGTTCACTCAAAAATTTGATTTTTTCACAAATCCTGTCTGTACGAACATGCTTGCAAAAAATCTTAGTAAAGTCGGTACAGTGTGCTTATACAAAATGAATCATACTGCTATCAAACTCGCAGTTATGTGTGTAACCGCCTTTGGAACATCGGAATAAAGAAGTTTATTAGAGCCAAAAAAATGTTTTTCGAGATGTAGGTATAAATTAAGTATATTATAATTTTTTTCCTGATTTCCTAGAAGATTTGCCTCTCACTAAATTTCATGTTTTTGGATGAACAGGAAGTACCCTGTAACTTTTGATGTTAATTGAATTGAATATTTGATATTAATCCCAATTTGATATTTTCAAGTTTTCCTGAGACAAAATCATTTCATGAACGCAAAAAAATCTTCTTTCTTGATGTAAATACAAATTTTCGGTTTCCTGATTTATTCTAGTGACTACTATAAGATAGTTTCTCATCAAATTTAATATTTCTAAGTCAACCGGAATTACTTTGCAGGTTTCCTTGAAAGTTCCAAAATATACCACAAAATGCAACATAAACGGCTATATCTTTCGATCGCTTTAACTTAGAAGCTTGATCTTTCACAGCTTTGAGAGATTGCCGATCTGAGTATTCGCTATCAATTTCAACTCTATACCTAACGTGTTCTTTTTTCTACAAATAAGTATTCATTATGATATTAAATTGATTATGCTAAACATATTGTATTTTCATATTTCTAAGTTTGGGGAGATAGAAACATTATATTGCTTCAAAACAGGTCCACTTGTAGAAATTTTATAACGAACGGAATGTGTAGTAATTTTATTAGGTAAGGAGTTGAATTAACCGAGTTATTTTGGGAAATATCCTCAAACAAACCAGACTTTCGAGATTTACTTGCTTTTATTGTATATTGGCCACAACCTTAAGCACCTGTGCTTACAAACATAATAGTTCATGTGGTTATGTCTCTGAATGATATCCTTGTTTTCTACAAATGTAACAACAAGAAATTTTTGATCTTCAGTTATAGGTAGATATTGTAAAAGTAAGATGAAATTTTAATATATATACTGGGTGATTCACCAGTGGCGCGGTGCTCTGTAACTCGTACACTCTTGTACTCACTTTTGTTCGAACGGTATTGTATTTAGAAAGTAAGAATCTACTTCAGCAATTTCTTTTCCAATAAACACGGTGTCCCAATTTTCTATAAAAAAATCTTGGATTGGTTTTTATGATTGGAAGACAACTTTTTTGTTCAAGATTCAGGAGTGGCCTAAACTCTGCTATAATGTCTCTAAGTAATAAGATTTTTTGGTGAGTAGTTTCGTCACAATATTTTTTTCTTCCGGAAAAATAGGCTTTCACATCATCGAATGCTCCTTCGACCAGAGAGGATGAATGCTTTTTTCCTTTCGTTTTCTTATTGCCCAAGGATTGCTTTATTGATGAATTGAAATAGATTATCCTCATTTTATACAGGAGTGACTTAAAGCAATTATTGAATATTGTAATTTTAAAAATATCATATCTAGATTTTCTCAAATGGAACACCTTGTATTTTATTATTCATGTCAACGCATAAAATATTGTGATATATTTTTGCAGAAGTAACCTTATCTTTATCTTCGATAATTTTCGGAATATTCGATTATTTGTAAAAATTTTGATGAAAATTCTACAAACCGTATCAAACTCATCAACATGCATGCAAGAAGTAAGAGATAAAACTTAAAAAGATAATTCTTTTAACGAATGATAAAATCAAGATGATCAAAACGTAAACCCAGGTATATTTTGACATTTTTTTTTATTTGTGCCTTCTGTCAGGTGTCCGGACATATCATATTCTTTATTTTACATGGTGAGCTTATCAGTGTTACATTATTAAACATTGTTAAAGTGAGGTTTGATCCCAATTTTCTCAATTGACTGCCATTAAGTTATCCAAAGAAGAAATGATTGATATGATTTTTGTTCTGGGCGAGTGCGATAGAAATTATTTATTGGCAAGTAGAGTTTATGCACTAAGGTTTCCTGATAAGAGGCATCCTGATGCAAGATGCTTTGAAAATCTTCTAATCAGATTTATCGAAACGGGTAATATCGCGTACAAAAAACATGAAAAACCTCAAACTGCTACAGCTGAAGACAACCAGTTATCAATTTTGTTGACCGTGACAGAGGACCCATACAAAAGCCAAAGGGAGATTTCTCAGTGAACAGATATAAGTCAAACTTCCGTCCAGAGAATGTATGGGCCGCTATAGTAGATGGATATCTAATTGGGCCGCACTTTTTCGGCGGGCACCTCAATAGTGAAATGTATATAGATTTTCTACAAAATCATCTACCAATCTTACTTGCCGATGTAACAGGGCATATAAAACAAGATTTGTGGTTTCAACAGGATGGAGCACTGGCACATTACTCACATCAGATTAGGGAGCATTTGAATCATGTATTTCCAAACAAATGGATAGGCCGTGGTGGCCCTGCTAGATGGCCAGCTAGGTCTCCGGACCTTACAAGTCTAGATTTTTTCTTGTGGGGTTATATTAAGGCCATCGTTTACCTGATTCCTTGTACAACACAGTTGGATATGAGACAGAGAATAGTCGACGACTTTCAGTCAGTTAATCCGCAAATGTTGTTGAGAGTTCAACTATCTTTCCTCAGAGGGATTGAGTTGTGTCTACAAAGAAACGGGCAACATTTCGAACACTTATTGAAATAGTTCAACACCTTGTAGATAATATCACCAAAAACCAATCTGTTACGTATTCCATACACGACTACCTTAAAATATCTCCATTTCTCTGATCAAGTATAATGATATGTACTAATAAACTCTTCTTTCGCAACCTCTGCTTTTTATTATTTTAGTTTATTTTTTTTTATTTCGAAAATGGTCGAAGATAAAGATGAGGTTACTTCTGCAAAAATATGGCACAATATTTTGTGCGTTGACATGAATAATAAAATACAGGATGTTCCATTTGAAAAACAAAGATATGATATTTTTAAAATTACAATATTCAATAATTTTGTTGAGTCACTCCTGTATGAAATAAGGATAATCTATTTCAATTCATCAATAAAGCTATCCTTGGGCAATAAGAAAACGAAAGGAAAAAAGTATTCATATGTGACATATTCTCATTATTTAACATGCAGTGACCGTCATTCCATAATGCTATGAGATTAAAAGATTAGCAAATGTATGATCATCAAAAATCAAAATACATATATACATACAGTTACAGAGATAAACTTGCTAAAGGCTATGATGCCATGACTGCTGGTTGATATACAGTGTGAAAGCATCCTAGCTTTTCCCTTGGACATAGAGCCAACATTAACAGACCGTGATCCTGTTTTCCATACTTCCATACTGAAAATGGAAGATTGGGTCCAACAAGGCGCTGAACTCTTGAAGCCGATCTGGGCCTGTTTACAGATGATTTCTAAACTCCTGAAACTACTGGTAGCAGTACTGAAGTTAATACATCACCGAGTGTATGGCTATTTGCGACCATATTCCCGACAGAATTTTGTGCCATTAAAATCACTTTCCTAGGTTGAATCAGATGCGTGTATAGGTATCCCGCTTCAAACTTCAAGCTGCTATACAACCAATAACAGACCGAATGAAGATTAATTTCAAGTCATTCTGTTTGGATCACCATGGCTAGAAACATTCAAAATCTTCATCAAAGATACATCGAAAAATAATAAAAGATAGATTCATTTTTGTTTTTCCATTTCATTACTTTGTTTTGTAGATTTATTTCTTGAAGAAAATATAACTAAAGTGACCACCTCGAATTCTTTCACAAGACCAAATTCAAACTACTCAAATTTCAATGGCACTGTGTAGTTGGTCGGGCCTAATTTCTCGAATGCCGCTTCCAATGCTCACTTTCAAATCATGAATGATGGTAAGTTTGCAAGACTTGAGAAATCAGAAAAGAAGAAGAAGAAAACATTATTCTTCTTCAAAATTTCTGGTTTTCGAGATGTGTCGTATAAATTTTCGAAGACATTTGTTACAAACTTATAAAAAAATTACTTTATGAATTTTTCGTTCGGAAAATGTAACAAATGAAAAATAACTTGAAGGACAAGCAATTATTTATAGTTCTATTCTGGGTTCATCATCCATCGTTATTGAATTTGTATTAAATTTTGCTTTGAATTCGAAAAATATTTTGCAGAAAACATCTAAATGGTAAAAACTATGACTTGCCCATGAAAGATTCATACGATAGTTTTGTGCACTATGTTTCTGAAGGTCTGACAATCAATATCGAATATTATTTTGGCTTTAAGAAAAGATAACGGAACACAATGAGAAGAGTACGTCTACGCCTTTGGACAAGCGATGCTTGGCTTCTCCATCATAAGAAGGTGCAGTATATGCATCGAAAAACATGCGGAATAATTGCACTAATCACAAGGCATTACATCTATTTCAGCATCCGTACAGTTCTGATTGAACTACTTTCGACTTTTGGCTATTTTTAAAACTGAAATATCCACTTATAGGAAGCCGATTTGTCGACAAATAAAAAAATGAAACGATTTGGAAGAACACTGTGAATGCGAGTACGGAAAGCAAGTACCAGGAAAGCTTCCATACATGGGAAAGATGTTGGTAGCGTGTTGTCAAATACAATGAGGGTTTCCCAGAATAATAATTCATCCGTATGATTTATCAGAATAGTACAATGTGAGAAAAATATTGATTTGCTCTGATAATTTGGTTTCCTTCACGTTTCATAGAAAAGCTCATATTTTTTCTATTTTTCGTCTGCTGATAGAATTTGTTTGTTTTTCATTCACAGCTGGAAAATATGGCGTCTTCAATATTGTTTTCAAATAACAATGTATGACATCGGAAAGCCGATGTTTTACTCAGTATGGCAGGATACACACAACCAAATATGTATGGAATCACTCGGTATTTCACATTATTGATTATTCTTAACCATGAATCTTTGATTACTTGTGTAGAATTAAGTTTTTTGTTGTAAAAAAACTGGAAAGTATGATGAGAAATGTTGAATTATCACCACATCTTCGGGATATTGTACTCAGTCGTCACTAAGATTCGAAACTGTGAATTTCAAAATTTAAAAAAGCCTATAATCATAAGTGAAAATGCATTATGTTGCATAGTAAGATGTGCAGAAGGGTCGAATAATTGCTCTCGTTGAAGAAGGGCTGACAAAGAGGAATATAGCGGCCATAATGGGGGTATCTCAGAGGGTGATTTCAAAAATCTACGCCCGATACGTAGAGCTACAATATCTTCAAAATAGGCCTAGAAGAAGTCGTAGGAAGATCACTTCTGAAGAACGAGACCGGTTTTTGTGCCAAATTGCAAGAAAAGACCCTAGTGCGTCGCGCCCCATACTCCAAAGGCAATTTCTAGAAGTAACAGGCATCAGTGTATTAGTCGAAACAATAGGTCAAAGACTTCGTACAACGGGTTTATACATCAGAAGGCCCTTAAGAGTTGCAGAGCTAACCAGACAACAAAACATCAACAGGCTCAATTGGTTTATCGAGCACCAATAGTGGAATATTGAGAATTGGCGAACTGTTCTTTTTTTGGATGAGACCATAATTGGTGTTCGATCAGATAACCGCCGGATTCGGGTTTTAAGGGGTCGTTGAAGACCTGCTTGACTGCGAGCAGCAAAACAAATTCCGAAAGACCAAGGGGGCAGTGTGATATTTTGGGGTGGCCTGCTGCGGGGCAAAACAGTTTTGATTTTGTTTCCTGCGAGGGTAACGGCTAGAAATTACGTGGACATAGTGCTGGAGGCCGTAGTGAATTTCACTTTTAAGCAAGATAATGCTCTTCCACATACCAGCAACCTCGCGCGACATTATCTTGAAACAGAAGGAATTGCTATTTTGGACTGGCCAGCTTGCTCTCCAGACCTAAATCCTATTCAACATTTATGGGATAATCTCAAAAGGAAATTTGATCGCGGCAGGATATTCCAAGAACCTCAAAACAGCTCATCCAAGCAGCCACAGAAGAGTGGCGGAATATCACACCAGAGGAGGTCGAAAACCTAATCCAAAGCATGTCTAGACGGGTTCAGGCTTGTATCAGGGCAAAAGGAGGTAATACAAGCTACTGAGGTCGAGAAAAAAACACCTACTCAGTGCGGAAAGAGTCTCTTATTTTCTTTCATTTGTTTCTTTCCTAAAATAAACCGTAATTTATTACATTTTTCAATTGAAATATCTCAAAAACGATCAATTCTAACAATCCTTAGAAATTTCCGAAATCCCTGAAGTACTATTCAAAATATCATGTGATTCATTATAAATTTAGTTGTGTGTCATCCAATACTATATTTTGGTTTGATTAATTCAAATGGGATTTATCTAATTATTGAGAATTAGGTACCTTAAATTGTGTTCCCTTACTTTTTATTCTCCGTGAAAGAATATGGAAATAGTGATATTACTTTTTGTTTATCATGTTTTTTTTAGACCAGACAACGACATTGAAATACCTTCGAAGTGGATACATTTGTCGCCAACCCACCATTCTACATTCATTATTTGTTATATTATCATTCTTTCTCAATTTTGATAAACGCGTTCTTGATCATAAAATTTTCCATTTCTTTCACAACTAGATGGTGATCATTCCGAAACGGCTCGACCAAAGTTTTCCAATCAGATATCGTTTGTCGTATATCTTTGAAAATGAATTTGGAGAGGTTATATTTTCGGCAGATGCCAAACGCAAGAGAAAAAATAAAATAATATAAAATATAAAACTACAACAGCGAAGTACAATAGTCTTCACCCGTAATTTGCCTGAAATACTGTTATTCCTGATCAGGAAGATTTACAAAAAATATTTTCAAGTTTTAAAAGATTAAGAAAAAATTAAGATAAACAGGGATTTAGGAGAGGAAGGAATTCAGCAACATAATTGTAATTATTATAGATATCCGGTTCCAATTTCCAATAATAATTCCATAACAAGAATTTTTCTCTCCATAAATAAATTTCTTTGCATTCGGAATATCCTTCCCAACAAACCGCAACTCATCTGATTTGCCATTATTTCCCATATTAACGTCTTCGCGGACGTTTGGACATACGCTAACGTAATTACCCATACGAGGAAATCCGGTCCGACCGATATGTCAGACGATGCAATCAATCTCGTTCGGCGAGATATGAACTCGTTCGGTCGCTCAGCGATAGACGGCGCATACGTAAAAAAACAATATTATTATATGAAATGGGAATCGCGGAAATGATATGATGGCAAGTGACTAGCGGAGAAGAAACGAGGAGTGTAGCTGTCTTTGTTGGGAATAAATAGAACTTTGTTGGCATGTCGACATCGCTATGAATGCATAACTTTATACGTATATTCAACATGCCAACATGCGGATTTATTCTCGAAATTGAAATTACAAGTTCATTCATTTAAATATGTACTTCACATTTTTTGAGAAAAAGTCACGGACATGACTTTCGTACTTGTGCAGCATACTGAACAAATTTCAGATTTAAAAAAATATTCCAGAGTAATGGTCGGGTGGGTGATTCCGTTCTAACTGTGATTTTTAATGTCGTTCATTGTTTGTTCTTACTGGTCATTAATTAATAATCTATTAATGACATTTTTGTATTAGTTGGATAATGATAAACACATTTCAACATTGTCTTTATATAATATAACTTGCCACTCAGAGATAACTTACAATATATCACCTAATATCAGTACCGTGTCATGTTCATTTCTAGAATTTACCTATAAATTGTTAATTTTTTGTCATAATAAATTATTCAAACTAATTATCCCATAAATTCTGAAGTTTATGATCAAACTGAAAAAATTGTCACACTTTTGTTCAATGTATTAAGTTAACAGTGAATTCCGGTTCAATAACTTTTGTCTTCAAATTTCAACGAATTTTTTAATTTGAATTCGTATGACTAGAGTACTATCTAGCTTGAGATTTATGAAATATCTAGTGAACCATATTGAAAGTACGTCATCTGAGTAATATTTACAAACATTGAGATGATGAAATAGTGCGAAGAGTTTGTGTAATTTTAGAATTCAATTTTTAAAAGGTATGTCATAAATTTTCTTGTCGATACCGTGGTATTGATAAACTTGACTAGCTATTAATTTTTTCTAATCAAAGTATTGAATTTTTGTACTTAATACTAGTCTAAATTTTACAGTAAATAGATATTATCAAATACATAACCAAACAGTTACAGTTGTTATTTAAATTTAAAATGTCAGTACCATGTGAAAAAATAGTATATAGTAATAGTAAATACTTATAAAATTATTTTAATCATTAATTGTAATTTTTTTTGATACAGATGGCACCAATACTTCGTACTAGAAAAGTACCTGATACTAGTCACAATAAAAGTAGCCAAATTAAACAATTATCATCAAAAATAAAAGTCAAACGAAAAAATAAAGTTAGTGATGAAATAAAACAACGCCGCTTGGAACAAAAACGTACTGCTGAAAAATTGAGGAGAGAAAAATTACGGAAGGATCCAGAGGATTACAAAAATTACTGTCAGAGTGAGAGAGCGAGAAATAAAAAAGAAAAAGAAGGAAAAGTTAGGTCAATTGATCAATTATCAGAATGAGAAAAGCGAGCTCGTCACAAGCAACAAAATTAATGGAATAAAAACTCAGGGACACTGCGAAAAGAAAATATTGAGTTGATGACGGAGCAAAATAATGTAAATGATACGGTTGAATCTAAGCAAGCCAAGGTAGGAAGAAAAATCTGCGTAAATGTTTCCGAGACAATAAAAAATTATTGGATAATAATAAAAATCTGCGAACGAAAATTAACAGCTTGTATAAAAAATTACAACGTTGGAATATTAAAAAATCAGACTCGACATCACCTAAATCTTAAGTTGATAAAATGTTAAACGGTCAAAGTGTGAATCCTGAAGTTCGCAAAACATTAATACTTCATGAAGTCATGGTACAGCAAATAAAATCATCTTACCAAGAGTCAAAAAGTTCAAGCAAATATTGGGTAGAGCAAAATAGTGGAAAAATTGTGAATAAATACCGGACACTATCAGCTATTAGGAAAAATGTTGTCCCTATTATTTCGTCAAGAGTTCATAGGAGTGATAAACCACTGAAATATGTAAAAAATTAAAAGCAATAAAAAATTCATTCAAGATCGAGTGACAAGTTTTCATGAAGAAAATAGTAAGATAATTCCTGATAAAAAAGCTTCTATAAAAATGAATGGTAAACAAGTAACAAAGCGTTATATGAATGCTACGATGAAAGATTTACAATCTAAATTTTGTTTCCAGAGTACGTACCGTGTTAACTACTCGACTTTTTCGAAATTACGCCCAAAGTATTGTATTGAACCAAAAGTTACTAATCGAAATACGTGTGCTTGCTTTACTCATGAAAATTTTTCTTTGCTGATACAAGCTTTTCACAGTCACAAGTTACTGACAGAAAATACGTCATATGAAATTTTGAACAGTTTCTTGTGTGACAGTAATTCTGAACTATGTCTTTCAAAAACATGTGTGATTGTTGATAGAATATCTTACATGAAATGAGAAGTATCTTCAGGGCAAAGATTTAAGAAAAAAACAAAAAAACCAATAATTGATAAAATTACTTCAAAGAAAATTTTTAAGTACGATAGGACAAGCAATCAAACATTTCAATCATTAACTAGATCTGTTTAAGGACCATGAATACAGAAGTCTCTAAATAACTCCATGAAAAAACTTACTCGGTCTCTGGAAAGCAATGAGTTAGGACTTCTCATTGACTTCAGTGAAAATTATTCTTGTAAGTATGAAATGGAAGTTCAGTCAATACACTTTGGGGCTAGTAGAGTTCAATGTACTTTACACACTGGCATGGTCTACTCTTCAAAATCTTCCCAAGGCTTTGTTACTTTGTCGAAATCACTTAGACATGATCCTTCTGCTATTATTGTTCATATAAAAAATACTTGACGTTTATCTAGCTACCAATCCAGAGATAAAAAAAATTACACTTGATGAGCGATTGTCCAACAACGCAGTACCACAATGAAAAAATGTCATCTCATAACTCAGTACTTGCCTCAGTGCTATTTTCAATTAGAAGAAATAACATATAACTTTAGTGAGGCTGGTCATTGAAAAAGTTTAGCTGGTGGGATCGGCGGCTACATAAATTAGCTGACGATCAAGTGAAATACGGCACGGATGTGTCAAACTTTGATTTTTTGCTGGCGAGATCGTGTTAAATCTGTATATATTGATTGCGTTACAGAAAACGAAATATCAAATATTGACTCAACACTACCAAACAATTTTAAGCCTTTCGTCGGTACTATAAAAGTACATCAGTAAACGAGGAATAAATTACAACATAATTGTATTTTATTCAATTCATTGAGTTGTTTTGATTGTCCGAACGAAAATCCATGTATGCACTTTGTTATGGCAAAAATAGACTACTGTATGAATGTTACAGCTGAAAAAATAAACAAAAGATTAGTAGCAAAAACTAAGAAATCGGATAATTCATGGCCAAAATTAACAAAAAATTCAAAATGCCTTAACAAAGATGTTGCTAAAGATAATTTAGAAAAAATTCAACAATATCATTGCGGAGAAGTTCAAGAATTAAAAAAACTGTGATGAAAACCAAAACTATAAAATAATTAATTTAATATTGATTAGATTATTCATTATTATTAATTTATTTAATATAAATTAATTCAATTAATAAATTTATTTTTTGTTAAATTCTATAAATTAGATTCTAATTGCTATTAATTATAAAGTTAATCGTTATAACTGCTATTGATGACCATTAATGAATTAAATAATTATTATAAAAGAGTTTAAGAATGAATATATATATATATATATATATATATATATATATATATATATATATATATATATATATATATATATATATATAATTTATAAATAACTTTAATGATTTTCTTAAAGAATTTCTACAAAATTAATGTTATGTCAGTACCGTGGAATGAAAAATTTGAAATATGTTTCCGTTCTTGACGCTTTGAAGTTGTAGTAAAATCCTCTTAAATTTTTATATTTGCAGTAAAATGGATGAATAATATGCATAAATGAATTAAAAAATATTAATTTCAAAATTTTAAAATTTTCTAATCAAAAAAGTCACAGTAAGAACGGAATCACCCGGTACGCATCGTAATGGATGATAATAGGAGTTTCTGTTTTTCTTTTTCACACTTACGTCTTCAACTATCAAGACACAACACGATGCAGTTTCGCTCAACATAAATATCTGGCGAGAAATGATTTTTGTAATAGTTTGCACAATATATTTCCAATGAGATTTTACAGGGTGCGCAAAGGGTGAAATATCTTTCTCCATATTGAATTTTGGAAAGATTCTCATTCACTGATATTCCGGTATTTATGAAAGATACTGAAAATTTTGGCCGAGCAAATATGAACAATGGGCGTTTTAACTTTTGTTGAGTTTTTTCCTTTTTGAAAATATATAACACTTGTAGTCAATTTTTAAATTCAATACGCTTTTAGGTTAGGTTAGGTTAGGTTACGATTCATGTTTTTCTATGACAGATTTTTTGATTCCTGTCCAAGACCACGGTTATTTCTATGGTTTGATTAAGTTCAGACCATAGTAATTATTAATGGCCTTAGAGTTTGACAAATAATTTTTTCTTAATATCTTGATATCGAATTGTGCAGCTCTGCTAAGATATTTCTATTACTTATTCAAAGTGGGTGTTGTAATATGCTGATTGTTGGGATTCATTAAAACGTCGGATCGTCCATTATTATTGTATATATTCACTACTACTAGGTGTAGAATAAGTGTAATGTAGGCTTTAGATATAATTATACACCTAGTACAGTGTGATAGCTACAACGGCAGAAAGACATTTAAGTCCCTTGACCAAAAGTTTAAAAAATTTTTCAACAGTAGATTCTTCAAAACACCAAGAAAACGAAATATGTAGTAACACACAAAGAAGGATTATTATTTGAAGTAGTAGCAACTGTCACAGCCAAACCAATTTCGAGCAGGCAAATAGAGGCAGAAATTTAAATTTTGGGACGTCGCGTTGTGCACTCACTATTAGGAAAGTTCCCGCCCTACAAAATGCGAGTATCACAATTTCTGAAGCCAAGAGATCCCATTCGTTGATTTAATTTCTTCAATTGGTAAAAAAAAATTCATGAGCGCCCAGACTTTTTTAGTGAAGTCATGTAGACCGTTTAAATTCACAACACAAGTGATGGAATATTAACTCACCATATTGAGCATTTTAGTCGGATGTCAATCCCATATTAATATGCAGTAAGTGAATTCAAGGAAGATATAACTAATGAGCAGTGTGCTCTAGAACATAGCCACGTTTAGCGGCTATCTTTTTCGTTTGTTTAGCTTTGATGGAAACCTGAATGGTGGTTGTTATGCACAAACCATAATAAATAATATTGTTGGAGGATGTCTCGATAATCTGCCCCTTGTATAATGATCGAATACTTTTTATCAACATGATGGTGCTCCTCCCCAACAAGCAATAGGTATCACTGACCTGTTCAATTTGAATTTTGAAGATAATTGTATAGGGACTAGAGGTTCAATGAGATGTTCACTTGTTCCCCTGCCGCTAGACTTCTTTCTTTGGGATCATAATGAAGATTTACTCTACAAGGAACCAATCCCAATGCGAACTTGAAACAAAATTTCAGGGCGTATTTCTGTTAGCAATATCCATATTTCCAATGCCTGCCGTAGTATTCCTCGGCAATGTAAAGAGTATCGCAAATGGTTTTGTAGGGCAACTATGTGAAACACTGCAGATAGACAAAATTGACTCTTTCAGTCTCGATTTTCGAGAAAACGTAATTGCTGAAAACCAATTTTAGTTATCATTTTTTGTTTTTGAGTTATTCCGGAAATTTTCGACTTTCCTAATACTACTACTAATAATCTTAAGTTAAAAAATTTTCCATGTTCATTAGGCACTTTACCCAACGGTTTTCTAACTATAAGGTAAACTTGTGTTTGTTTCAATACAAACGGTATGCTAAATTGGTCGCGTTGAGTCCAGTAATTTTTTCCTTTTCGAAAATTTATAATAGGATAATAATATTATTATGGCATATTTTTCAAAAGTTGAAAAGTCATTTACTTCCGAAATTATTTCGGCGAGTTTGATTATGTACAGTTGGAATCTGAACTGCATAGATGTTGATGAAATCTACAATCAATTATTGATGAATTGTAATAATGAGATTACAGAGTTTCACCAATCCAGCCTCGTAAGCATAATCCATCATTACCATGGTTTGGTAACGAAATATTTTTCAAAATTAGAATTAGAGATGAAGCTTATAGAGCTTTTATGGTGTGTCAAGATGAAGATAGGCAGGAGCAATGGAAAATTTTCAAGAATTGTAGAAATGAAGTAGTAAATATCATTAAGAAAAAGATGAGGTAGTTTTATTTTGATGAAATTGATAGATATGAAAAGAACCCAACAGAGATGTGGAAGACCTTAAAAAAGTTAATTTATTTAGAATCTATGAAGTTCCTCAACAGGTTAGGTTTGGTCATGATAGAGTGATCGTTTATAATAGAGCTGAAATGGCTATGTATTTCAACAATTATTTTGTTCAAAGCTTGACTGAGATAGTCAATACGATTGATTGTAACTTACCATGGATGCATAGAAAATATAACTTATATTTGCCATTCCATCATTTCCGTAAGTTATCTCTTGATGATCTGGGCAAATTTATACGTGCGCTTGATACTAAAAGCTGAACTTATGAAGTATTGAATAGAAAAATTATAAGATATTTTGTTGGATTTTGTCAATACCTCACTAATTTCTGGCAAAATTCCTACTGCACTTAAAAAAATCAGTATTGATAATAAAAGCGGAAGAATTCAGATCAATAAATACTCTGCCACCTATTGAAAAACTTCTTGAACAAGTTATTTATGACCAGCTTGTTAGTCACAGAAAAATATGATATTCTGTTTGAGAATCAATCCGGTTTTAGAAGAAAATACTCCTGCGAGTCAGCTATCCAATTGATGATTAGTAACTTGAAAATTAAGATTGATCAAGGCAAATTTATTATTGCGTTATTTTTGGATTTAAAAAGGGCCTTCCAGACAATCGATAGAAATATTTTATTGCCTAAACTCAGTGGTTTTGGTATTGGTGGCGTGGTTCATGAATGGATTAGTAATTATTTGCAAGGTAGAAAACAGAGAGTCAGGATTGGCGAAATTCTATCAGACGATGTTGATGTTAATGTTCTACAAAGCAAGGTATGCTGGGTTTTCTTTTGTTCATTTTGTACCTGAATGATAATGGCTTATTTGTTGATTGTGAATTTATAAATTTGTTTGCGGTTGATTCTTTGTTGGCTTGTAGTGATGTTTCATTGGAAGAGGCAGTAACAAAGATGAATTCAGTTTTGTCTTGTGTCACTGAATATTTAAAAGTCAAAAATTGAAGCTTATAGTTTCGAAAACAAAAGCACTTATTTTGGCAAGTATGCATAAGCGCAGGAGAATTGATAATAACTCTGTAAGTTTGAAGATTGATGGCACTGAAATAGAGATTGTACCCGTTGTAAAATATTTGGGTTTTGATCCTCATTTTCAATTCCTGCAAAAGAAAATTTGTAAAAAATTATATTTTTTTTCAAGAATATCTAAGTGCCGAAGTTTCAATACATGGATTACAGTACATAATACAACTCATCAACTTCACTATGACTATTGCGCCACAATCTTGCATAGCTTCAATATTGGTCAACTGAATCGCCTTCAGAAACTTCAGAATCGTGGGATGAGTATAATATTAGGGGTGAATCGCCGTACACCTGTAGTTTCTTTGCACACAGCACTGAACTGGATGTTCAGTGAGAGGATATATTACCTGACTATGATTTTTATATACAAGATTCTTAACAATCTGGCTCCATCGTATTTTCGGAGGTTTGTAGTTTTTCACGGGGATATTCATGACCATGCTACTAGACAGACGAAAGATTTGTACATTGACAAAAAAGTATATTCTAGTTCAATGAACACTTTAGTATTTAGAGGCTTTTGTGAATTCAATAGACCTGATTATTCCAAATGAGTATAGCAACACTGGAATGGCGTAGGTGTTAATTTCCTTGACTAGATTCCCCGAGTTCAACATCGATTCCAGCACAGACTTCAGACGCTGACTGTATTCTGAACGAATCTTATCCTTTGATTGTTTTTAGTCTAGCAATCTGGCTTGTTGGTATCCCAGATATTTGTACGTTTCGCCATCCCTCATGCACTGTATAATATCACCGTTTGGAAGTTGTGTTTCACCGTCTATGACTTTCCCTCTTTGAATGTTCAGGTTCTTACATTTTTCAATCCCGAATTTCATATGAACATCTGCCGAGAACTCACTGACAGTTTTCAGCAAATCATCCAATTGCTTCTTGTTCGAAGCATATAATTTGATGTCATCCATATACAGCAGGTGGGAGACTGTATGATAATTCCTATCTGTTTTTATCCTAAATCCGTATCCTGTTCTATTGAGCATGGAGGACAATGGATTCATAGCTAAACAGAACCATAGTGGACTCAAGGAATCTCCTTGAAAAATTCCACGACGTATGGGTATCTCGCCATATATAAATATATATATATATATATATATATATATATATATATATATATATATATATATATATATATATATATACAAAAACTGCCCAAAGTATGTGAAAAAATTTTTGCATAACTTTATTAGTAACATATTAACATATTAGATATTGTCATTTACTCAAATCTCGGAAAATCGAAAATACCGGAATAACTCGAAAACAAAAATTGATAACTGAAATTGATTTCGAAAATTGATATAGAGGAAGGTTGTGTCATTTTTCATTATCTGCAATATTTCACATAGCTGCTCCACAAAACCATCGAATATGGACACCCTGTACATCATGCTTTGAAATCAATGGCTACTTTCTAATTCTTGCTGGAAAATCAATTCCCTTCATTTGAAACCTGTAGAATTTTTCTCTTTTCTTCCATATGGAGGTTTTTTGTTTCGGTTTGAGAAAAGTTTAATGTTATTAATTTTATTTTTTTGTTATAATATACTTTCATCCAAAGCATCTTTTTCTAATAATTCTGTATAGAATATTCCATAAACTTTCTTCGCATCACTGAGTTTTGCTCAAAAAGCTACTTGTAGAAATTCGAACTCGTTTTACGTATCTTTATAATAACCGAAGCATCCGCGAATAAAGATTTTCCTAAACTTCGAGGAATTTTAAATAACTCACAAACAGGAAATGATATCGGAAAAAAAATCTGCACACTAAACTGGTCTCTTGAAAAAAAATCGGAAGAGGTGTTATTTTGATTCAACTAGTAACTAGTATTTCACGTAGATTCCTTATGTAAAAATCCAAATTTACCCACCCTGTACGCCGCCATGATCAAATTATCGCACAGCCGTGTATATAGAGTCCAATCGATTCCAAACGAGAATCCCAGTATTGTATAATTTTATTGACGGGGAATAGCTTAACCCCAAAAGATTGTGCAACCCACACTGCGCAAAATTTTTCGTCTATGACATGCTTTAGGCTTCATTCCGTCCATGTTTCATTCTTAATTTTTTAGAATTTCTTCCAGACTTCCTGACAACCAAACTATCAGATTTCAGTGAACAAATTATTTAACATCATCGATCGATGTATCATAGACTACAGGTTAATGGCATTCAATAATGAATAAAACCTATCACCTATACCTCAAAGCTTCACTCCCCAATTCTCTACAATCATCATTAGGCGAACATCGTATCATGAACTTCTTTTGAGGAAGAGTGTTTGTTTCTGGTTGAACAAGCTTCATGTAAAGACGAACATAGTCTGCTTCCAATATCACCGAGCAAACACGGAGGACCTGCCTTGCAGGTAGTGGCTATAAAGCTCAGACTCATTGATCTGAGAGTAGAATAGTAGTCAGTATACTATGTACGTCGCACCACTAGAATTGAAAAATAACGCTTTGTTGCAGTAAAGCCAATTTTTATTCGATGAGTTAAAATCAATGCAAACTCTTGCTTACATAAAACGCACTGAAGGTTATTTCAAGATAGGAATAAATAGACGAAAGCTAATATTACTGCCGAATCTAATTTTGATCTGGCTGAATTCATTTGGATTTGGGGAATAAACATGCATTGCCTTTCTTTCATCTACTGATGATTCTATTCTGCGCATCTAATTTCATAGTTACTCTTATTTCTCGTACAAGCACTTGCTGGAGATCAATTTTAATTTTATTCACGGATATAAATGTTGTTTTGACAACATCTAACCTAAAATCGAATAAGTCGAATCAATCAATAATTATTGTTTTCCTATTATATGCTAATTATATTCAATTTAGTTCAACAAAACAAATGTCTATTCATTGGGAAAATATAAATTGATCGGAAAAGGTTGAAGATAATATAACTTTCGACTTATTGGAATATGATTCTTTAATTATTCTTTCTCAACATCGGAATTTCCCCACAACAAAATATCCATTTTTCAGTTTAATACTTTAAATCTAACCCAAAGATGATTATAGAATTATAGCTTACATTGAGTATAATTTGTAATTCAAAATTTCACATTTTAGACACTTCATATACATACATAACATAGAACAAATTCATAATAAAAAAAATTAAAAGATTTTTCTGAAGGGTTGTCTGCACATCAAATTTCGTACTTATCACTACGTCCTTAGTAGTGAAGGCGTTAAGTAGATTAATTGTAGAGATGGATTTAATTTCACGCAGATGGAAAAAAGCTTGAATTCTAAATATCCGTATGTTCTACAGAATTACATAAAGTTTTAAAATGATTTCCGGCCGATGTTACCTGTAGAAAAAATATTATAGTCAGAGAAGAGTATCCCCCTCCCTTTCTTCTCACGATTTTATTTTGGATCAGTTTAATGGTTCAAAGATTTTTTCGATATCTCTCCGTTTACGACTTATTCAAAATTTCTAAAATTTTGAAAAAAAACCATCATTCGTGGGTATGATAAAAATAAGTTTGACATGCAACAGTCATGTGGAGAATATTCGATCTTTGTTGTATGGCGATTAATCATCCCATCACCTATGATGCGAACTTTATCGGTACTTATGGCTTCTCTAAAAAGAGTTTAAACGTTCATCGTTTTATCCTTAACACCAATAACAAAAATTAATACGTGGAATGGAATCCTCTGGCTGCAAAAATTGTGATTCCAATTTCTGCCTTCAAACGGAAGGCTTGGCCGTAACAACTTTTTTTTTACTCCAATTGTTACTTCTTACTAATCTCAAACTTTATATTTCATTTTTCATGGTGCTTTGGACAATCTATGTATCTATCAATTTGGTGTAACTTGAAACTGATTTGAATATATATTTCTGCCCTTGTAGCTAGATCATACCCACTTTGAATAAAACATTCTTCGAGTCGAATTTCTGATAATTTTCCAAGTGAAGATTTTCATTCTACATCTTAATAGACCCGCCCACGCAGAGAAACATTTTCTTTTAATTGAAATAACTTGAAACCTTTCAACAAACAAGCTGTTCGATTTTGATATTCTGGAACATTATTATACCCTATGTATTATATATTTCTGAAGAGAAAAAATAACTTCTTCTAGCAAATACCTATGGGTTCGTATTTGAATAAATGTATGTGTGCATTATAACTCAAGAACCGCTGATCCGAGAATGTGTTTTTCCAGGAACTGAATTTCACTCAAAAAAAGGACCTCTAGACCCATTTTTAGGTAACTTTGATGATGACCGATATATTCGCGAATAGCGATTTTCCCAAAATTCGAGATATTTGCCCACCCTGCACATTTCTATAACGTATATTAAAATTGCAATAAATTTCCAAGTTTTCTCCAGGTACTCCAGATTTTTCTTATCAATGCATTTAGCAAAGCTATTATTTTAGCTTAACGTACAAAACATAAAAATAATCAAGCCAATATGTCATTCTTATCGACAATTGTGACCCAAGGACCATACAAAAATTATGTTTCAGCTATTTTATCCCGAATGATTCATTTTTACTTCTTTACTACAATGTTTCCTGTCGAGAAAAAATAAATATGTTGTCATTTATGAGGCTATTATTGATGATCACCTATTTTTTTCTGATAACATATAACATCATAAACACACAAAAGAATCCGCCAAGTGTGAGTTTAAGTTGCACACCATAGGGTCCGTAGAAGTTTGTAATGTATATGAATGAAAATGGGACCTCAATATAAATATTTACATTTTTTGTGTATTTAGTAACAGTTTTCACCAACATTGGAAATTAAAATTTCTATTATTACTCGATAATTGAACGTTTTTGCCACTCACTAATCGAAGTTAAAATACCTAATACAGCATGTAATGAATAATTCTGATGTTAACCTTGAAATTCTCCGTTAAGATCCGATAACCCAAAGATGACTGAGACATAGTTCCAATCGATATCTGAGTGCTTGTGTGTCTAAATCATCCCTTTGTATTGACATCGGTCTCATGTTTGTTTGAATGTTTCAACTCGTTATTATCACAAGGCTTTCGATTAATATATTTATAATTTTTGAAATCTCTTTATGGCTGCATATTTTAGAACATTATTTCTGGCGAATGAGAAGTTTTTGATAAGGAAAATTTTCATTTTATTATGCCACTACAAATAACGGGATTGGGATTTCCCCCTCTAATTGTATTTTCAGATGTTGTTTCTTCAACTATTCCATTATTTCTGGATAACTGGAATTCATTTTCGCCAAACTGTTTGTGATGTTGCTACAAATCTACATACGTGAGATGTAGCAGGTAAATGAGAAATATTTTTTTATTTCATAGTGAAACAATGATTTTCACTAGAATTTACAAACTTATAGCTATTAGATAAGTTTCAAATCATTCGAGAGGTAGATTTGCCTTATATTTTACATTGGTAGAAGCAGGTACTTAAAACAATAGGAGAAAAATAGAACAAGGTTACTTGAACTGAAAAGTTTTAGTAATGAGTCCGGAAAAGTTGTGGCGCTTTGGTTCCTCAAAATCTGGAAATCGTCCGCGATAGAGTCGAAATGCTCGAGCACTATTTCAGCTTGAGAGTAAGCTTATCCCATATCTGTTATTCACTTGATTTTCATCTTCCGTACTTATTAGCTCTTCGTGAAAATGGCAAGAATTGGTGGGTAGGTAATCTGCCATAATTTCCCAATAATCACTACGAATGATATTCATTATAATTCTATGAGGAAGATGTATTTTCAATGGTATTCATAACTTACTTCGCGATTCATTAGAATTTTTTTTACGTTTTAAATCTTCTTACTCAAAATACGAGATTAGTGCGTTATGCGAACTGAAATAATGACCAAATCACTTTCTTGGACAGACAAATTTTAACACAAACAAAACAGCCACCTATTCTACGAATTACATCTAACAAGGACTGAGCAATGAAAATGTTTCAGGCATTCAAAAAATCATTTAATTCGATTTTCTCCCATTTAAATCGATCAACAATTGTAGGAACTATACCTTGGGGCGTTTTTCATGGAATACTAGATAGATTTGAAGACGACTGAAACAACAAAGCGTCAAGAAATTGCCAAAGGTAGATTTTTATGGTTTTTCTTATCCTAGTCAAGACATAAGATTAGACAAAGTGGTGACATGATATACATCCTCCAATTTTCCCAATTTAGTGCTAACAGATGACTATGTACAGGGTTTGTCACCGGGAACTGAAAATTGCTATTTTCTCCAGTCCGTGCCAGAAGAATGAGAAAACTTGATTACTGTAATATGCCGGTCGAATCCAATATATTTTCAACATCTGATTTTACCGAAAATAGATCTCAACTTTATGATAAAACACCATACGTATTATTATAATTTTCAATATCACTAATCTTCTTAATTTAAAATTTTGAATATTCCGTATCCTATCTGCAGAGTTTTTGAGACATAAATTAATTTCGAGATGTAGACCTTCCGAATGAAAATTTTTTCGTAGAAATACACAGTGGAATATTAAACATAATAAGAATATTTTTCAGGTGAAAAACGGTCTACTCGGAATGAGTGATATCTATTAGTTTTCGGATAGCATATTTTTCTTCATTTCAGTTTCGTTTCTGTGATTTGTAATATCTGAATTGTGTTCAGAGTATATTTTCAGTTTTTTACATGCGTAGGGGATCATAACCATTTGTTACTGAATTCGTCATAAAAATTAAATTATACAGGAAAATATTCAATTAATTTTTCATCGAATTTTTGTTTATTAAGAAATGTATATTGAAACTATTCGAAGAAATCGTACCTGCTCAATGAAAAAGATGTTCGACATGTTTTCCTTTGATTTCGAAGCATGTAGGGCATCTTCGAACTTGAGTTCTGATATCAACTCGTTGAGAATTTTGTATTGTATTCTTAATTATTTTCATACAATCTTGAATAGTAATCGATTGAGCCGTGTACACTTCAATCTTGATTATCCCCCAAATATAAAAATCTAATACTGACAAATCTGGTTTCAGTGGCGGCCATAACACAGGCATATTATTCGCTACCTACTGATGACGAAATCGTTTTCAGAAAAAATCCTTAATAAAATAAAGCCTATGCGGTGAGCCAAATGCTGCATTCCTCTTCCAAGTTATGTAGGACGTTTATGTATCTATGAGCTAAGGTTTTTTTATTTTGCATGCTCATGATTGCAAACCATTTAAATTATCAGTGTGAAATTGCAACAGAACTACCATGTTAGTTCGTACTGTACAGTACATAGTGAAAATGCTTTGAAAATTTCTTTTTCTGACGTGTGGGTTTATATTACTCCAATAGTGTAAATTATGACGATTGAGCAATCCATTTTATATGAATTTAACATGTTCAAAATTTTTTCGACAAGAAATTAGTCTGCTCTTGATTCCTTGTTAAAATAGAGTCACACAATTATAATCAGTCGTCCTCGATAGCTGAACAAGATCAATGGAAAATGGTAGAAATGAATGATCTTTCAGAATTCTGTTGATAAAGTCTTTGGATATCTCTATGACGATTGTACATTATTACAAGGACCTAGTTGGGAATGCTTTAAAATAATCGAAAACAAATATTTCTATCTTCGTTATCCACAACTTTTCGTATTCGCTGTCCGAAATCTCTTGAAATTACTTATGATATTTTTCAGCGCCTTTATATGACTATCATCGAAATTATTACATGTTCCTAATAATATTCTTCATGAATAATGCGCAAATTAAGATTATCTTCATGAGTACACTTCAAGGAAATCAACATGTGTAGTTAGTACATTGATTAACTTCTGTGCTCGAAACGAACCAAGGAAATATTCTACAGTGTTCCATCTCAAACGAGCCACCCTGTATATTTCTTATCCCATAGTGATTGAAAAAATATTCCAAAACACGTCGAATGAGTTTGTTTTGGGTACATGTTCCGACGTATGTTTGAGGTTTCAACGAGCAATCAATGGAATATTGAGAATTGGCGAAATATTCTTCTTTCGGATAAGACCAGAATTAGTGTTCGATCAGATGACCTCCGGATTCGGGTTTTAAGGTGTCGCGAAAAACAAGCTAGACTCCGAGCAGCAAGACAAATTCCGAAATGCCAAAGGGGCAGTGTGTGTTTTGGGGTGGTATTATGCAGGGTTGAATAACATATTTGATTTTGTTCCCTGCAAGTGTAACGGCAAGAAATTACATGGACCTAGTGCTGGGGCCCATAGTGAGACTCTGGAGAGGTGACCACTGTAAGAATTTCACTTTAATGCAAGATAATGCTCCTCCGCATACCAGCAACCTCCCGCGATATTATCTTGAAACAGAGAGAATGACTATTTTGGACTAGCCAGCTTGCTCTCCAGACGTTAATCCTATTGAACATTCATCGGATAATTTCGAAAGGAAAATTAGATCGCGCCAAGATGATCCAAGAACCCCACAACAGCTCATCCAAGCAGGGGAGATCGAAAACCTAATCCCAAGCATGCCTAGACGGATTCAGGCTCGTATGAGGGCAAGAGGAGGTAATACAAGCTACTGAGGTCGAGAAAAAACACCTACTCCGTGAGAAAACAATTTTCAATTTTTAATAGTACATGCGGAAAGAGTCTCGTATTTCTTTATTATTTGGTGATTCTGTTATAGGGTGTTTCTATATATATATATATATATATATATATATATATATATATATATATATATATATATATATATATATATATATATATATATATATCGCATATATATGGAGTACTTATGGCAAATGTTTCCATTTAATTAAATTTTTTAATAAATGAGAGAAAAATGATATGCAAATGAAATAATAAAACGGTTTTAAATTTGTTGTAATTTGTAACAAGGGCTGTCGAAAAACATTACAGCAAAATCACTTTCCTAATCGCTTAAAACCTCAAGGTAAATAAATTTATTGGTTAATGCAGACGCTAACTACCCTCGAAAGGTTTCCCTTCATGACAAAAGTTGTATAGTTTTCCTTTTTTTCAATAATCTCGAAAATAAATAAATAGTTGGTGGCTCGTTTTGAAATAAAAAACGATAGTTAATGAAAAAGATTCGTCAAAATTACTTTTTTCATATACCGTTATGAATTGGCTTCGAACCTTGCAAATATAATCTCGCTGAACCCATTCTACTATTAAATATTGGGGGTTTGATGCGCGCCCCCTCTTAGAGGGTTGCTCGTTGAAGCCATATCCGGCAAAAGATGTTCCCCAGACAAAATCCTTGGACGTGTTACGATAAACTTTTCCATATCACTATCGGATAAGAAATATAAAGAATGTCTCGTTTGAGATGGAACACCCTATATGGAATAGCGTGTTATCTCAAACTAAGCCATTTAGATTTTCTTTCCTAGGTATCGACTAATGTGGAAGTAATATTGATTCAAGAAAATCCGATTAATCAATGTAAAATTACGTGCGTCTCCCCTTAACGATTTAACATCCTGTAAACAGGGAGATTACCAATAAGCACAATCTTATATCACTTACTATTTTCACCTGAAAAATATTCATATTACATCATTAATATGTTTTATGTTCCTTTGTGTGTTTCAGCGAAAATCATCTTATTCTGAAGGTCTACACCTGACACTTATTTCAGAAAATAATTTATATCTTGTGACCGCTAGAGTTATCTCTACTGAATCTTCAGTATTTTCCATCAATGAGAATAGTTGAATTGAAAAATATAATATTGTATAGATTGTTCTATGTCAAATAAGTATGTTGTCACCTTTTTCCAAAATAACCGGAAGCCGAAATATGCTAAAAATAGATCGAATCACACCGACCGTTCATATTAATCAAATGTACAAACTTTTTTACTCGTACTTTCAAAGATAATCAAAATTTTCAGTTCCCGGTAACAAACTCGATGCAATGGCACCCTGATCAAAAACATATATCAAAAGAAATATTGAAATAGTCCTAATTATTATATTTCGTTTGAATGTCTATACAGAATCTCAAAGACATAATAAGGAAAATAAATAAATTAATAGACGATAATCGCAAGAAAAGTAACAACTTTTTTTGAAAATTCCCTGTATTCATTAATTATATCTATGAATTTCATCACGTCTACGACGAAGAAGAAAGTTAATATATTCCAATAGGTTTCGACTGAAAAGAATGTCTCGCCCTAGTCCACTCCCCTTGAATTCTTCCGTAGAAATCCTTGCTATTTACGTCAACCATGGACAAAGTCGGGTAGGTCTGTTGCAAAGTCCTTGAGTAGATCGGCCATGAACAAACCGGGTGGGTCTGCCCCTTGTAAACCCGTTTGCTAATAGGAATTCTGCAAATTTCCTGATTGTCGTTCAGATGCAGGCGGTAGGCATCTAAAATTAAACCATGATTAATTCGCGCACCCCCCAAGTCAAGTCTAGACGATCCATTGTGTGTATATAAGGAACAATTCTTTTCGTTACGTCTGCAATCGCAATGAATTCCACTTCCTTACATTTGATACCAATTCAATTGAAATGTTTCACTAGAAATCTAAATTCAGCCGACAAAGTATGCATTGATATAATTTAAAATTCTTTTATCATTAAGAAACTTTGGTTCTGGAAATATTTATCAATTTTTCTTGAAATTCTATAATCGGTGTTACACAGTCCACGATTATTCTATTTGAAATGTAATGACATATTAAGAATTAATATAAATCTTATTTGTCATGAGTTTTAAAAATTAAATTTCCTGTATTATTACTCTCTCCATTGCCAAAACAAGATAATTTGAATGAGGATAGTACATCTTTAGATGGATTATTTTAATATTAGCTCTTTTCTCTTAATATTTTTCTACATTGATATTATGTAATTCGCTTTAATTATCACTTTGTGTTTGAATTTTATTGTTGAAAATGTATTGAAATTCTAGAAATTAAGATATATAGTGCACAAAAATTTGAATGAATTCTCCTAATTCTGAAGAAAATTCATCCCGCATGATTATATTCATCATATCCAAAAATTTATTTAAATTGAAATATCCTCATTGGCAAAAATTGATCTAGCAGAAATTCTTGTTTGAAACTCCGTAACTCTCTGATTAATCGTTCGATATCCTTGATTCGGGATATGTTACAGATTATTTAACCTCAAAATAACAATTGATATTGGTGATGGGTGAAAATAAATTTTAACTACCGATATAAGGTGGTACACCGAAAATGCATTTTTTCGTGAATATTCAATCGTCCTGTTAAATTTCTGAGCTAGCTGATTTTTTACAAGAGATAGGGTTTTTTTCATTAGCATTGTCAGTAGGTATAGCAAAAGCTATAAGTTCTCATTCACTAAAAAAAAATGGTAAACAAGTGAAATGATATTAACAAATTGTTATTAAATAAACACCCATGCAGTAGCAGGTGTTATCCCCCGAGCTCTCATCACGGCTTGAATACATCCTGGCATGAAAGGCATAGGATAACTCACAAACCCTCAGTCTTAATCGGATTGAGATCAGCGCTCCTTGCCGGCCAGTTTATTCTCGATATTTCAAGTCTATTAAGGTGATTTCACTACTCTTGCGGTATGTGGCAATATCATGCATCAGCCTGAAGGTTCCGCCCATATTATGACTGAATGGAACAACTTCAGGAACTAAAATTTGCCGTATGTACCTCTCAGTAGACATGTATTTTCTATCTACTGAAATAAATTCTGTTTTTTTCTATACTTACGCTACCCCAAACTATAACGGAACTGCGTCCATAAACAATTTTTATAGTAACATCGTCTTGATTAAGACGCTCACCAGTTCGCCGATGAATTCTGAAGTGCCCATCTAGTGATTTACGGAAAATCCTAGATTCGTCAAATAACAGAGTGTATCCCCCGCCCAAAGCGGTTTATTCTACTCCATTCTGGTCCCTTCAACCTCACTTCCCGCAACTTGTTTTTCCTGTTGAGCGGTACTAGGTCTGTCTCTCAAAACACCAAGCTCCAAAAAACGATCATTGCGACCAGTCGTTTTCCTCCTTATTGCCAATTTGTCTTGCGGTATCATATTTTGATGTTCCATCAATCATTAATTGTTCTGCTCGAGCAGCATCAACTGCTGAAAGCACCATAGCTGAAAATCTTCAACAATTGATTTTTACATTTACTTATTGATTCAAATATACCAGTGTTCCTCAAAATGACATAAAAATTGTTTTTACATCGAGTCGCATGTTCCACAACACCCTCATTTAATGAATGAGGATATTCTCGCTGCGTTGGAAATTTTTGAAGCTTCGTATGAATTCTGATATATTTTTTACAAATGAAACGATACCGTCAGGCATACTACCTCATTGAGAATAAATGTAGCTTTGTAATGAAGTGTATCTTTCAGACAAAAATTTTCCCAGAAATTCTACAGGGCGATTAAAAATATGCAAAAAAAAAGTATAATTAATTTACGCTCGCATACCGCTCGTTTAATTGCATTACCTATGTCGACTGGTATTCTGCTTCAAATAATCTGCGACATAACTAAACTTCAAGGATAGAAAAAATAAAGTATATATCAAGAAAGGTAAGAGGGACGAGATGTAGCAAATTAATTCATACATATATTAGGAAATTTATTAATATCGGAAATTTTTACTCTTTAATAACAGCATAATTATTTCTGTCATACTGTCAATAACGAAGTCAATGAATACCTGCTAAATTGAAACCACTCTTCTATAGTGTCAAGATTTTTTGGTTGGGGCTCATGACAACGAAGCAAATCCGAGGGGATAGCCACTGTGATGGCCGAGTAAGTAATTTTCGAGGATTTTATTCATCATGATAAATATGAAATGTAGGAACTGGGGTTCCTTAATACATCAAATCAGTTTTCTTTCACGAATTATTAAAATGTTAAACCCAAAATTTTCAAAATCAGCTTAGTTCAACTTAAGCTATTGCAAATACGAATAAAACAAAAATTGAGTTTGAAATTAGTTAATGATTACTTAAGTTATCAATGAGGTTATTTCGAAAAATGTCGTTTCGAAAAAGATGCATTCGAAATGTTGAATTAATTTTTTTCATTCCTCGCTATTGAATCATGTATCTTCAAAATATTTATGATTACATCTATCGAGTCCTAGGCCTCATGATTGGCAAGCTGGCACAGTCGGTCTACCTGCTTTCACTGAAACGACTGTAGCTGTCAGTTTTTAAAATTTTGACTTCAATTCACTTATCTGGAAAGGTATAACTTAAAGCACAATAATGAAGCTTTTTGACTTCTTACAGTAGCTGTCCATCTGTACCTTGGATCATTCATTATTCCTCTACAAATATTTAAATCTTTATGACGTTCTACATATATACCAGCGTGAGCCATTGAAGTCAGCCACCTTGGAGTAGAATCGTTCTTTGCATAAACCGTTGTTAACACTTATTTCCTCCGAACATTGACATTACAGAAACCAATTCTTGATTCTTCTCCAAAACGTATGAGATTTAATTCTTCTTTTCAATGTTATTTTTCAGGCTCGCATTGTAAATAAGATGCATGGTCCACGTTCGAGAGCTTGATGCTCAGTAGATAGAATCTTTTGAGCTTCATGCAAAGTAGATCTCACTTGGGAAGAGGGATTTACCTTGAATGTTAAGTTTAATGGAATTATTGTTTTTAGCCATTGTAGAGCATGGACGTCCATTTTTGGAAACTGCTGACTTATCATACTTTAGTCAGCACCAAATTTTCTACCTACATTCACCCACTGCTTCCCAGCCTGTAGCATTTTTCAGTCATGTGTCACTTCATATTAGTTGTATTTCTCGTTGAATATGTGACAGTACTTGACTGATATAAATATTAAATCAAAATATCATTATGTAAAATTTGAAAAAGTATGATCTTTTTTGCTAAGACAACGCAAAAGGGCACAAAAAACAGATATATAAATATGTGAACAGCACTCATGCGCTAACATACTCATAGTTCCTGATATTCTTAACTTTTTGTGCCCATTGTATTAATCCTTCGTCGTTGTTTCGACTTATCCGGCTTACGTTTCTAGAAATGAAGGCTTCTGTATCATGACTTTTTCAACGTCATTAACAAAATAAACTTAGGAAATTTTTCATGTTCATCGGTTTCTGTGACTGAATCTATATTTTTGGTTAGTAAGTAATTTCATCACAAACATTGTTGAAGGAGCAATAGATATAAAAACGCCGCGCTGTAGATCCCCTAGAGCATTTTATGAGAACAAGCGAATTATGGATGCGCTAACTACAACCAAGTTGAAAGATCAGCGTAGGATTGATCAAATTGACTACAACGAAAAGGAAATGCATTTAGTTTATGGTAGTCAGTATTATACAACATTTTCTCAAACAGAATATTTCGTTTATTTTATCTATTCAATTTAATTACCCTGCATTCTTGCTCTCTATACTTCAAATTGTCTTGTGAATAATTTTGTACAATTTATTTCTCCTATATAGCATTCAAAATTAAAAAGTACCTACATTTTCCGACGATTTATGAATTACGAGTATTTCTGAAATATAGTATAGCCTTATTTTAGCCCACCGCATTCCATATACTTATTTACATGGTTACTAGTAGGGTTTCATCAAGTCGCACAGCTTGAACATTTTCCGAAAAGCTTGACTTACTTGAACATCATGCTTTCGAAAAATTGACTACACTTGATTTTACAACTCAAAAGCTTGACTTGACATCGAACTTTTTGAAGCAGCTCGAAAGCTTGATACTTGTAACAGCATAAAATTAAGTTCACTTCGTACTCGCTTGTAGCCGTACCCGTACAGAATAGATAGAATAGAAGAAGGTAGAGTATCTCTAGTCATACAGAATTTTTTAATCAAATGCGACACACTGATTTTGAAAACAATCTGATAAAGTAAAATGTAGTTTCGCTTATTCTTATTCTTCTTGACTTAAGTTTCAATGTTTTATAGTATTTTTTAATGTTGTTTTCGAGTTGCCATGGCTGAGTTTTAAGTATTGCTAATCGCAGTCATTTCAGAAATATAAAGAATTTCGGTATTCAACAACAATACCGAAGAAAATAATGATTTCGCCTAAAATCTGAAAAAGATTTCTATATAATATTGAATAGATTCAAATTAAATGATTTTTTCATAGATTTTTCGTGTCATTTGTTAAAAACTCAACATATTTTGTAAAAATATATACAAAACTAAAAGAAATTGATGTAGTGTCATCACCTAGTGGCCAAAAATGTAAGTATAATAATCTATCGTTCAAGAGTATTTTGCGATAATCAGCAGACTCTTTCCCGAGAACCAAGGTCGGGGGATTCCAGAGACTCCCATATAAATGGGAGTCTCTGTTTCAATCTAAATATTTCTTTTATTTTCACAGACGTTTAATTCAGTTGTTTTTATTTTCACAGAGGTTTAATTCAGTTGTTTCATAGAAAACTTATTCCTGTTGTTTTTGTAACGCTATGGCTGAGTTTTATTTGAAAATATACATTTCACCTCTACTCTTATTGTTGTTCTGTATTTGTATTGCCCTCAACAAATATATCAATTGTTTTCAAATTCTTATGTTGAATTTCATTCAAATATTTTCTGATCAAATATTCTGTATTATTCAAACCCTTATTCTCGTTCTTATTGAATATAAGAAGAAGTTCAATACTTTAGTGCAATTGTGTTCTGATTCAAGCTTCCAATATTTGGGATTCCAGAAGCTTGAATAAACAAGCTTTTGTGAAAAAGCTTGACTTGACTTGGATTCTCAAAATAAAGGCTCGACTTGATTTCAGGTCATGAGTGTTAGAGCATTGGTGCGCTGGGAACGATGTCGAAAAAAAGGTTAGGTTAGATAGTATGAAGAACAACATCTCTACAAAAATTTCGGAGCTAATAATAGTGCTATAAAAAAAGGGTATAAAGGTGAAAATATACCACATCATGAAGAAAGGAGAATAAAAATTTTGTCCATAAATTAAAGAAAAACTTGGGATGAACTACCCTCATCACTCACGGCCATAAAAATAGATAATAACCTATTCTCAGACCTGCTGAATATATATATATATATATATATATATATATATATATATATATATATATATATATATATATATATATATATATATATATATATATATATATATACTTTGGATTAATGGGGATGATATTCTGCCACTCTATGGCAGCTTGGATAGGCTGTTGTGCCTCCAAGCATAATGAAAGAAACCCCAAAACATCACACTGCCGCCTTTATATACGGAATTTGTCTTGCTGCTCGGAGTCTAGTCTTCCACAACCCCTTAAAACCTGAATCCGGTGGTCATCTGATCGAACACTAATTCTGGGCTTATCCGAATGAAGAATATTTCGCCAATTCTCAATGTTCCAATTTTGGTGCTCGATACACTAATTGAGTCTGTTAATTTTTTGTTGTCTGGTTAGCTCTAAAACTCTTAAGAGCCTTCTTCTGTATAAACCCCTTGAACGAAGTCTTTGACGTATCATTTCGATTGAAACACTGATGCCTGTTGCTTCCAGAAATTGCCTTTGGAGTATGGGGTGCGACGCACTAGGATCTCTTCTTGCAATTTGGCACTCGAAGCCGTCTTGTTCTTCAGAAGTGATCTTCCTACGACTTTTCTAGACCTATTTTGCAGAGACTGTAGCTCCACGTATCGGGCGTAGGTTTTTGAAATCATCCCCTGTGATACCCTCATTGAGGTATGGCGACTAAAACTGTAACACGTAGTATATTTGAAATAGATATTTCAATGCAAAATGCTGAATATTCTCTCTCGATTTTTTCGTTTCCAACAGTTTTAATGGTTGAGTCTATATTTTCGTTCTATAGCTTGCAATAATTTGTAGAAATTTTACCATGTTTTTCACCTCAACTCTTTTCTCTTCGCCTTATATACCATTTAAGTTGCATATTTGCTATTTTTCAAGATTTAACATTTCTCACTAAGAGATTATGTTACGAATAGGACTTCTTTTGAACAAATGTTTTCTTCAGGAACGAGAAAAAATGGAAAAGTTACGTTTATCACAGAATTCATGAATAATAAAGAAAAACTTCTGGAATACTGTTCGATAAGAGCAGATCATATTTTTAATTCATAGCATATAGTAGTGATTACATAGTTTAGACAGATTTTATATTGATGTCATTGGATGGTATGCGACATTGAGAAATCAAAGACGCATCTAGAGAATGTTATCCTATGCGGTGGCAACAACTAAATCATGACACCGTTGCTGATTACTGCACTGGTCATCGGAAGGAATTAATATTAAATCGAAGAATGAATATGATTCGTCCAATTCTATTCTGAATATTCGCGATAGCCGGTTTTTAGGAAGGAAAATTAAAAGAGTTGCCAAGAGAAATAAAACCAATGACGTTATATAATTGAACTACTAGATTCGTCCTTGCCTAAGTTCCTTTTATCAATGATTCATCCCAAAAGAAAAAGACACAAATTAATCACGTGACTGGTAGCGAAAATTCTGCAAATTGCAGGAAACATCGAACATTTTGTTAATATTTATCGAACTTTTGACATGAAGAAGATCACATGGTTGGACAAATTTTGAGAAAGTTGAGTTATTGTATATTCGATATTTAAAATGAATAATCTTATCATTTATTACACAAGAAAAAGTTTATTTAGGAATAATATTCATGTTTTCCATGAATATAAACAAGTTGAAAGAACTTAACAAGTTTTTTAAAGTATATTATGAATTTTAATGATATTTTTCAGTTATCATATAGGCTGGAAAATCAAATTTTGCGTAAATTTCGTTGATGATGGAATAAAAACAGTGTTTTTATTTGTTTGTTGTATGTCTTTCATGGATATTAACACTAACTATGATCAAAAACATAAATTATAAAATCAACCGTTTTCCAACTACTGACTTTCTTGTTATCACTGTTAAGGTGTTATCCAGTTCTTAAGGTACAAATTACAGGACAGAGGTTAGGTTAGGTAAGGTTAACTATTGTAGATGCTTCTATTGTTGTAAAGTATGGAACATAAATTTACTTACTGAAAGACTATAGAAAAATTTCTGACTGAATTTTTCATTAACTCTCAACTGTATCCTATTGCCCAGGACCCAGGTACAAGGGTATGGAAAGTCCCCATTTCGACGCCACATATATTTCAGGTATATACTCTATATGTCAACATATTCTTATTTTATTCACAATGATAAAATTTAACCAACTATAGGTTCAGAAAAGAAGACAAGAATATGTTTATTGATTATTGTATTCCATTTATTTTGAATATTACAATACAATATTTCAACATTGCACAGAAATGATTTGAAAAATATTAATGTAATCCTAGATAAAACATTCTTTTTAAGCCTCAATTTTCTTTAATGAAGGCAAGTTTTTTCTAACTTTGATTTTTTTTTGATTTCTGATTTTGAGAAAGGTAAATACTATTACATTTCACATAAATCTCAGATTGAATGATGAGAACAACATTGACAAATATGAAAAGCGAAGGTCGTGTACAATATATAGAATTATGGAATTATTTATTTCAAAGCAGTAGATGCATCTGCCCAGTTTGACGGTAGAAAGCTAGAAGAATTCGTTGAATAATTTTCAAATATCTACATTTAACCTGAAACTTGCTCTATCTTTCATATTGTGGTTGGATCTCGTACATTTCGAAGAGATAAAAATCTTACACCTCGGGCTTCAAAAATAAAAGCCCAAAACAATATTGGAGCCGTGTGTCTTTTTCTGAGCATTTTCTCTATATTCGAAAGTCAAACCCAATCTTTGATTTAGGCGATACCAAGTTTGTGTGAGATGAAACCTACATGCTATAATTTTTGTATTTCGCTAAACTTTTAGCGGGGCATGGTCAAAAACAATTTCAAAATCAATCGTATATGTTAGTTGATTTGTCTTTTAACAAACAAAAAACCAAAGGAATGTAATGATCTTTGAAAAAAATATGGATGATGAACAGTCATTAAGAACACTTGGTGCAGTATGAGAATGTGCCATCCATATGAATTATTTTGAAATAACGTGAAAATTTTTGGTTCTGATCACACGAATAAAATTACCAAACTCTCTGAAACATCATTAATCAATTCATCGTTTTTGTTGGTTTTTAGACTGAGTATATTCAATGCTTCATGAACTTCTTGGTTACATTTTGGTAAAGTTGGTAACAGTTTACGGCGAGAATATTGAATAATTTTCTTACGCAGTGTAGATCATTCGTTGTTAAACATGTATTATAAGCTTCATTTTGGCACATTTCTTGTCTGATAATTCTCGGCGGTTTTCACATCCAACCTAACATCTTGCTCCAACTTTCGCTTAACAGAGAAGCTCATATATTGTCGTGGTCTTTGCTGGTTGGTGACAATGGTTTCCGATCAAATTCCTTATAACACGGCTCTCAGATTCACCGACTGTTTTCCCTAACACTAATTTAAAATTATTTTCTTTATATTTGAAACACCTATGAGATAAACAGAATTTTTCCTTTGACTAAGAATTTCACTCAAACTTGGAGCGCTCTTAATCTAACACTTTGTCTTTTTGCACAAGACACTTGCAATAACTTTCAAATTCTGATTGATTCTTTTCTATTATATTTATAAACTGCCAATTAGCATTAAAATAACGGGAAAATTATGATTGAGGTTGAGAGAGAGTATTCCCTTACGTTTTATTTGTGGAACTCTGGAGCGAGATTTTTGGGCCTGAGTTGGGGTCCTCCCATTTGTGGAATATTCTAATATTAGAAAACTATTGAAAATAGAGATAAGTATATTTAAATAACTTTCAGAATGCATTTTCTTTCACAAATTGTTCCGAGAGAAGCTAGTTTTGGGAATACCCTGTATATTTCCTATAATTTTATAGCAAAGTCAATTATCCTCGCCCAACATCTCATTTTTTTCAGTTTTGAGCAACTTATATCAGAAACAGACTTTTGTTATTAAATTTATATGTTAGATAAAAATATATGAAACATAATAAACCATTATGGAAAATAAATAATCACAACCAAAATTCTTCAAAATATCAAATAGAAATAAATATCTCTCGTACTACCCGAGACATACCCTCATGTACGAATCTAGTCTGAACGAAAACTTTATTTCAAAAAATAAAATTTATATTGATAAATCAGTATTTCCAAAAAAATCGCCAAAGGCGGATAGGAATGACGGACGCATCGAGGATTCCGTAAAAATTCATTATAGCCCAAAATAAATTGTTTCAGACTTTTTTCTTGTATCCGTGCTAAGGGTCATAGCTTCTCTCTAAATTTGATGTTGACTGAAAATTTTGATTTTCCCACAATTCCAAAGGGTTATAGAACTTGGTATTTATAATCAATCCCACGGCAATGGTATCTTTCCTGAGAAAAGCAAAAAATTTCGTGATGTAACTACAAATTTATAGATTTCGCAATTTTCGAGTATTTTGCGAGTATTAAAATATGCCATAAAATTCAACATAATTGTCCGTATCCTTAGACTGCGTTTGTTTAAAAAGATTTTTTTCATAGAACCAAGAGATAACCAACCTGAGTATTCGGTATTTCTCTCATCAATATACCAACAGTGATCCAGAAAAAAGAGTCTAGACTTAGGGACAGATTACTACGCTGAAAATTAATAACGTTTGAATCAAAGACAACATATCAAAGATGGCGTTCCTCCGACTATTGATCTCAAAATGTTTATAATTATTTAAGTGATAGCTTTACTGAAACAATACACTAATGACTAAAGCTTTAAGAAAAACAATAAAGTCTACTGAAAAAATTTGTAATATTCTCTGTGTGCTGCTTGTGTTTGTTAATCTCTAAAATTTCCCAAAGAACCATTTTCTAATTACTATTATCTGTGTGCAAGATCTTAAATTTTTGTTTGAAAGAGATATTCTGAAAGAACTGTGTAATGTGAGCCCAATTTAAAATTTTCGTTTGTATTCTGTTATTCTGGTGTTAAAATTTTTATGGGTTCTATCGATGTAAGATTATTGCAGTCACAGCAGTTCAGTACTTCAGAATAATATTTACTAATGTAGGGATGCAACCATTATTGACAGTTATTCATTTGATTATATTCAGTTATTTATTGTAATTTTCATGGTAGTAAAGGTATGTTAAGTAAACTATTGATAAAACTTTCACACGCTGCGTTGATAAGACTGAAATAATAAGTTATGTATTGTATCTTTATGCGATGGTTTATCGTAAATCGAGAGAACAATTTCATTATTTTTGTTTGGAATTGTTATATCTTAAAAGTTAATCGAATTCCCATTTTCTATTTCCGTAGTGAATTTGATGTTTGGATGTAATGAATTGATAATTCTTTCTAAAAGGTTCAATTGTCCATCTGTCCTGGAAACAAATTAGGATCGTTCTCGTAGCGGTACAAGTACATGCAGTATTTACTGAGAATATTTAGGCTAATATTGGGGATTACCCACAGTTAAACCGTCCTCACTTGTGAAATACTTGTTATCAAAACGTAAATAATTGTGATTTGAGCATAGTTGTAACAACGAAAGTATGATTCAACAAGCGGCTTCACATAATAATTCTTCCACTAAGAATCCTTCGAATAAAAGTTCTTATTATCAAAAGAAGCTAATTTGGCATTATTGATTATATTGATATCTTTGGTTTTATTTATAAGTGCAAATCTATTTTTCTTGGTTTCAAATTGCAATGAAATCAGTCATTGAGAAATTTTGATACTTTGAAAGAAGGTGCTGCTACTTATGATACTACAAGTCTAATCGGATAATTTTGTTTACGAAGTTTGATTAAAGAATATAATTCAGGAGGTTGTGCATTATAGGAAATGAGTTTATATTTTACCTTTTCTGCAACTACAGAGCTGGTTGATGTGATGACATCTTCTATTTCTTTATGAAATTTAAGATTTGGATATATAGTTGGTTAGTTATAGTCTCCGGATTCTAAGAACTCATCTGTTTTCAAAATAAAATCAGCTTTGTTTATGGCAATAACTGTGTTTCCTTTATCGTCTTACGTGAGTACTATATCATTTGTGGCAAATTCTCTTTGATAATTTTAAATTCAGGATAAGATACCCACATTTTGGAAAAATCTACTTCGATAATTTTTTCAGTTTGATGTTTTAACATTATTTGAGTTACTAAGCATATTTTCAGAATGGATGCCTAACTGATCAAAATTGAATATCGTATATATCAGGACGAATATTATGTTTAAAACCTATTTCTAAAAGATTAATATCTGGTTTTGCAAAATTAAATATCCGTCAAATTAGTGAACTCATCAAAAGGTTTTTGATTTGAAAATGTATTAAATGAATCATATGAAAACTGGTTTTTAATTTAGAGTGAATTTAATCCTTGATGTCTGATAAACTTATTATGAATTCAAATTTGAACATTATATCTAGATTAAAAGTATAAAATCTCTAATTCAGCAGTGTGTATTCTATATAACAGTTCTGAATAATGGATTACCAAATAAATATGAATATTAGAGATATTCCTCTTCTTGTAATGTATTTTCATGTCTTCTTTAAGCCATATAATCAGACCTTTCTGGATTCCCTTTCAGGATGAACCATTGGTGTTACTGGTCCTTATGTGTATGTAAATAGGTACTACTTTGTTCTTCAAGCACATTGAATAAAACTAAATATTTTAATATTGCTTTGCACGTTAGTCCAAAATTTCAGGATAATCCATCGTTCACCATAAATCATTCCATACAGATATTATAATGCATAACTTATCGTTTCATCCTTAACAACACAAAATCACAGCGTTTAGTAGTGATATCCATGAATTAGTAATCATACCTTCAACTCCAGAAAATTTAATAAAGAATAGAATATAATGAAACAAATAACTTTTAATAATAGTTACAACCCTAAATAAGTGAATAATATTTTGAAAAACCAGACCAAAGCAGCACTAAATAAGATTTATGCTACATTAAAATCCAAATAAAGATTCAATATGTTAACCTATTTTGGTAGTACAAGTCTTTTTGAACAAAAATAATTTCTATATAGCTTTCCGAACCCGAATAACGAATAATAACTTGAGCAAATACATAAAAACAATAAAACTAAGTCCAACAGAAATGCAGTGGTTGCAATAAATTTTACATTGGTAGCACCTATAGAAATTTTAACACTAGAATAACAGAACACAAACTTAGTTTTTGAATCAGCAATTCAAATTACCATATTTTAGAACGTATCACTCTTGCACCCGAAATTGGATATCTTACACACAGGTAATAGTAATTGGAAAATAAATCTTTGAAAAATTTTAGAGATTGATACAAGAACACAGGAAATATCATCAATGAACAAATAGATTTAAATTTTAAATAATGAGTTTCTTCAATGAGCAATTTTTATAATAGACCTTATGAATTTTCCTGAAGATTTAGTCATTAGCGTATTTGGTTATTTCCCGTTCACCTATGAATAACTTACAATCATTGTTGTGCCTCAATCGTCTGATGAAGCTACAGTGTAGTGAAACGTGCCACGATTATTTTATATTTCAGTAAAAATCCTGAAAATTCTAAATTGATTTATTCAATTATGGTATCGAGTAATCACTCCCCAAATTGAATGCCAAATCATCGTGAAAGTTATTAGTTTGAATGGAATTTACTGGAAAATATAAAAAGTTAAACGACGGAATGGGTTTGGAGAACTTTTGGCTCATAGTTTATTTATTACCTTGATTAGCCACTTTAGTATAAATGTCAATTAATCAAATTGGCTATAGAGATCTTGAGGGGCTACTTTTATCATATCTCCACCCTTAAGGATTCGAAAAGTAACTGAAAGTTTGTATGGGAACTCTTTGAGTTCAAAGTGAAAGAATTTGTACTTAAAATCTTGATTATAAAGTAAAGAAATGTAAGTATCAATTTCTGGAGGTACAACCCCTAAGTGTGCATAATAAGGGTTGAAAGGTTCATTTGAAATTTCAGCAGTTTGTACTCTTCAAAAAACACAGCTTTCACCAAAAAAAAAAGATTTAAGATTATAAATTAAACAGTTTCAAATATGCCCCCTATTGGGTGAATGATTTTCGCACTATGAAAGAAATTCATTTTATTAACTCACCCAGTTTTTGGAATGAATGATGTGCTGAAAAATACATTAGGAATGGAAATGAGGTAGGCGGTACTAATCTTTCTTCAATTTTTGTAATCCTCCAGCAAGGAACCCTTTAGCATAAAGTCTATATCGGATTTCTATTCAATGAAATAAAGATTATCTTGTTTGAACTAACACATAAATATGTAAGGATGATAAGTCCTGATGAGATTTATTGAAATGTTTTCCCGAATAAACATACTCCCAGTCACAACGTTACCCTCTAGATAAGGTATCAAGGACTATCAAAAACATTTATCTCGAACTGTTTGTTATGTCTTCGCTCAGAATTAAGATTATGCTCGTTATATACAGGCTGTCTTCGTAATATTATAAGTAATAGGTTTCTATAGTAAGAATTGAGTACAATAGAATGGGGTTAAAACTTCCATTTTGCACTTTATTCTAAAATACTTGCAACCCTGTTCAGTTAGTGAGTGAAAGTGATCTAGGAATGCTGAGGCGCCTTTCCGCTAAATATCTTAACAATTCATCTTGATTTTCTAATTAATTTTTTTCTGTCTACAGTTTTGTCCCAGGTAATGATTGAACAGGAGGAACTCTGTATATTGGATATAGTAAGAACCTCACAATACAAACGAAAACTTGAAGGTTATGTTATTTACGAGTTCTTTCTTTATTTCAGACAGTCTGAAAACTTTGCCATATTACCGTTATTTCGTGAAAAGTCCAAAAATTTCGTATCGACGAAATCTTCCGGAAACATGGAACATGTGTGGATATTGAGTTATGAGAATTCGAAAAATCTTTTTCACAGAAAAATACCCAAAGAACATAAAGACATAGTATTACTTTGGGAACACTTTCAAGAAAAAAACAGAACCGAAACATAAATAAAGTTGGCCGGCAAACTTTTTGACTAAAGCCGAAAAGAACCATTTATTAAAAGGACTGCATGTTGCAGCCGATTAGGGATTCCCCTCACAATCAGCGACCTGCAGCAAACAGTTGTCTCATATCTAGAAAACAAAGGATGAAATGAGGATAAACTTTGTAGGGACCCAATCTACAATTTTTGTATCAGACGTCCAGAGTTGACGAACCGGTTCGGAGAAAATGTAGAAAGAAATAGTGCAGCAGTTTCACCTGAGGTTATCAATAGTGTTTTTCTAATCTCGAAGAACTTAGCGGCATTGAACCAAGAGCTGTAGTTAATTACGATAAAAGTTCTCTGACTGACGATCCTGAGCGGACTAAATTACTAGTAAAAAAAAAGGGGTAAACATCCAGAGCGTTGTTTGGACTACAAAAATGAGCACATCCATAGTGATGGCATGTACGATCAGTGAAAGTCCTTTTCCTCTATACCAAATCTATAAGGTAGAACATTTGTATGACTCTTGGACAAAGAGAGGTCGGATATTAGTCAGGTGTAATAGAACAACAGGATGGCTGAGTTAGGAGTATACTAAGATTGGTTAACTTCTATAATGTTCCCTTATTTCAATAAACGGCTCAAAAAAACGAAGGCACTGATAGGAGAACTTTAACCTCGCCAGTCTAATTTCACGGTGAGACTCTCCACTCTGCAACTCCAATCGGAAACGAAATCATTCAAATATTCCTTAGCTGCATCCAACATGACCCACCTATACACAAGAACAGATAAAAGTGAGCGATCTTAATGTACTGCAAGAGAAATAAGCAGTTGCAATTCTTTTTAGCGAACTTTAGTTTCATTAGAATTAAGACTCCTCCAACATTCATTTAAGACTAAAATAAATCGATAGCAGCAGACATATCTTTATGCAGAAAAATATTACCCAAAATATTGAAATCGAGCCTATACCGGATCTAGGTTGCGACCACTCAATTGCGTCAGCGCAACTCCATCATAGACAAGATTTGATATATTATCTGAATATAAACAAATGCAATCGACAATTTCAATACAGAAAATATATCATAATACTGTTCTAAAAAATTAAAGCACAATTTCAATGTTTCAAATTTCCTTTTCGGTGAGCAACTAATTATTAACAAATTTTTTTTTTGGATATTTCCAGAAATACAGTTTTTTCTCGACGAACATGATCCTCTAATGAGAAATAAAATGAATGAAATGAATTGAGATTTTGCAAAAAATCGCCACATATTGATAACAGCATTTGTTGATCAATTTTTGCGAATAAAGTTTGTTTTTCTTAAAAATTTTTATTTTCTGTGATACAAGATGATACCAGAATAGGCCGATGGCTTGGGGTGCCCCATTCAACTATTTCAAGCCAGTCATGGAAGGAGATCTACAGCGGTTCACTACTGCTAATTACCTTCAAATGCAGCTTCGACAGAAGAGTGGAGTGCACTGAAACGATATGATAGCCTCTCAGGGAAATTGGTTTGAGGATTCGTGTCGCAGCTCGAGGCCCAGCCCTTACCGCAGCACATAGAAGGGCCCAATTTAAATTTGCCAAGAAAGATGTAAATTGGTAACAAGCCAACTTGGGGAGAATCACGTTCACATATTAGTTGAAATTTTCTCTTTTTTATTACGATTGACGTTTTCTGGTGTATAGAGGTCGAAATGGGAGATATATCAAGTACCACTTTTTTCCTACTCATGGCTATGGTGGAGGTTCAATAATGGAGGGGAGAGGAATTTCTTAGAACACACGTACTGATCTGGACATCATAAATAATGAAACCCTGAATACTCAGAGAGACGTTACAAATATTTACTCTATCCCATTGAACATATCTGGGATATTCTCAATAGAAAATAAAGAAGCCAGCAAAACCAACTAGCTACTGTATATGGGGTATAAAACTAAATTTGGAACGAAATGGATCAGAATTCTATAACAGTCATTGATTTCTAAAATGAATCGTAGATGTTGTACCGTAATTCTCATCAGGGGTGAAAATATCCGATATTAACAGGTTTTTAGGGACTCTGATTTTCTCCAAACGTTTTATTTACATTTTTCATTATTAATTTCATTCCAATTTCTATGGGAACCATTTTCATTTCGATTCTTCTCAAGGATTCTCATTCCTATACGATTACTGAAAGTATTTGAATTTTCGATTTTGTGTTCACCACTGTACATCAGGGGTGCTCAAACGGTCGATCGCGAGTGCTTTTTGAGTAGATCTCGAGAAGAAAAAAATTTTAATGAGTAGGTAACTAAACTACAAAAATTGATTACGTAATAAAATAAGACGCTGTTAGCGGCATGGGGCGGCTTTATCAAAGGAACGCGCTGTACTTGTCAGAGAAAAGCCGCGTATTTTATTCTTGCCGCTTTTCTAGAAATTTCGGGCGGCGCGTTTAACAGGAACATTCGAGACTTTCGTTCACGCCGTTATAAATGTTGCACCTGCAGGATTTGGAGTCATTCTGAATTTTAACTTGAAGGCAATACTACGTCGATTCAAAGTTTATTATTAAATAGTAGAAAATGAGTGCAGCGTAGAAATCTAAAATGTATCATTTTAATAACGATTGGGAGGAAGAATTTTTCTTTTTTATAGTGAAGGATAAGTGCATTGGTCTTATTTGCCGTGCGTTAGTTGCAATACCTGAGCGTGGTAACTTAGAGAGGCATCATAAAACGGTTCAAAAGAACTATCAAAATAATTTTCCACCACAGAGTGAATAAAGAAAACGAAAAGTACGTGATTTGTTTGAAAAAAGAACAGACCATGTTCACAAGACCAGCCTAACAATCAAAAGCTGCTACGATACATTCATATATTGGCGAAGCACAAGAAACCATTCGAAGATGGATCGGTTGTGAAGGAAGCATTTATTGAAGCGGGTGAGACTTTATTTGGAGATTTTAAAAATAAGACAGAAATCATGTCTGCCATTAGAGAACTTCAATTATCTCGTCCGACTGTCACAAGGCGTATCGAAGTCATGAGTCAGGACATGGCAAATAAACTAAAACATGATATCATGAAATGTACATACTTCTCTTTACAGTTCGACGAATCCACCGATATGACAGACACTGCCCAGCTATGTATTTTTATTCGGATGGTATTTTTGACAATCATTCCTCTAAAGGGGAAGACCTGTGGTGAAGATATATATGACGTTTTCTTCAATTCTGTAAAAAACTACAAGCTACCAATATATAAATTAATGTACATTACAACCGATGGAGCAACAACAATGACTGGAAACAAAAACGGTTTCGTGGCAATGTGTCGAGCTAATGAAGAATCCCCTTTTTTTTTCATTCCAAGTTTTGTGTTCAAAAGTTTTAAACACCGAGGAAATATTGGGCATTGCAACAAAAATTGTGAATTCCATCCGTACACGTAGCTTGCAACGGCGGCGCTTTAAGTTGCAGTTGGAAGATAGGGAGTCAGCTAAACACACTGATTAACAGCTAGACGAAAGAGGTGATGACTCATATGTTGAAAAACGAAAAATGGCTGACTGATTTGGCAATTTTGACTGACATCACAATGCACTTAAACACCATCAACATGGAACTTCAAGGTAAAGGAAAAACTATTATTGAGATGATAAGCGCAGTAAACGCATTCAAAAGTAAATTGCAACTTATGATAGATCAACTGAAAAAAAGGATCTGAAATATTTTCTAACTTTGAAGGCAAGGATTCCTCAGTTGAATTATGTTGCGTATGAGGCTGAATTATCAAATTATTGGACAATTCGAAATGCGCTTTTATGATTGCAGTAAATTGGCAAATATAGTATCATTTATGAGTTATACATTGAGGAATTAGCTACTGAAATAGCAAGTCTGTTTAATATGAACTCATGTTCTATTGAAAATGAGTTGGTGCAGATTATATCAGATATACATCTCAAAGCCACAGCATCTGATACAAATTTCTGGTGTTTTATATCTGAAGATAAATATTCGAATCTAACGCAAATCGCCCTTCAACTGACGGGAATGTTTGGGTCAACTTACTTGTGCGAGTCTGCATTTTCTGAAATGAAGATAATTAAGTCAAAATATTGCAATCGACTAACTGACGATCATAGGTCATCATGCTTGCGATTAGCGCTCAGTGGTTGCGTACCATCTTATGGAAAGTATGCTGAGGACATGCAGTGCCACGCTTCAACATCCAAAGTCACCCCTTAGTTAACTTTAACACCATATGTAACTCTTTTATTTTGTAACAACCAATAAACTCGCAATTCTGAATAACTATGAGTATTTTCATTGATATTATAGAGAAGAACCTAACTTAACCTATCCCAAATCTTGACTAAAATAATTTATATTGTGGGGAAAGCTATTATCTATATATGCTGTGGTACACCCTACCTAGGCAGGTAAGTAGGTTAGATTTCGGTCGTCGTAGTCTAAAAATATTGAGATAGATCGCCAGCAGCTCAAATTTGAGCACGCCTGCTCTACATTATATAAGCTAACCCTCAGAAGAAATAGTCAAGAGAAGCTCTCTTACATTCAGAATCTTCTTAGCAAACTCTTCCTCCTGACGTCTTGAAGTGAATTAAGAAAAGACAGGAAATCAATCATCAAAGCGAAAGCCAACTATGACCGTACCTCCAAACGTATTAATTCAATAAAATAACCAGAGTTTGAGGATAAGGTTAAGAAAATTTAGAGTTTCTGCAAATTTCGAAATCAGTGACTTCAAGATAAAAATATAGGATAGGATTTTTCATTATTATTAGTACGTGAATTTAAAGTGGATAACCTTATTTTCATACTACAACACAAAAACAAGGCACGTGCGTTAGCTTATCTACTGGAGTGATCGACAGAGGAATCAGATAAATAATAATTAATTCTTCAGACCTCATTTCAGAATGCATCATAACGAAATGGCTTTATTGATCAAATTTAAGTTGAAATCAAAATTTGACGTGTTGCTATCGAATTTGTTCTTACTCTTTTTTCTTATAAATAAATAAATGAATAATCTACAAAATTAAAACCTGCTAATCAACCTATTCGCTCTCAACTATCTTCTATTTTTTTAGGTCTAGATTGGTACATTTTCTGCTGAAGTATATTTCTTGATATTTTCTAGATTTCTAGAAGTTTCCAGGAAATTTTCTGCCGAAAACACTTAGTATAAATTTTTCGAGATGAAACCCAAAGAACTATGCTAATTTCAATATTTTGAACTGTGTTTATGACAATGCGAGGAACAAAAAAAAATGGTGGACTATATGGATTATACCACGATGTTGAATTTCGATGTATATCGAAACACGATCTGTGGAAAGCACATTGTAAAATGGATAAACATTGACAAATAATCAAGCCTCCTACGATCGGCCCTAAGGTGCAACCAGAAAAATTGAGAAGTAACGTCTGAACCATAAGTAATATTTTATATGATTCAAACGAACATGCAGAAAAAACCTGAGTAAAAACCCTGTCCCTTGTCGCTGATACAACAGTAATACCTATTCTTTGAGTGAGTTGTGAAGAAAAAATCTAAGGTATATATATATTTACGCTTGTGTCATCATTCTAATCTGATCTTCGACTGGTAGTGAGACGGTAGGAATTTGAAAAATGAAAGAGAAAAAACAGCAGACATGGCGTAAGCAATAAATATCATTTCGTCGTAACATAATATTAATTAAAGAAGAGTACTCAACTTGATGAGCAAGATCATACACAGGACCAAGATGATAATTAAGTAAAGCATAACCTGCTACATTTTCCCTCTCACGGTACTGATACTCAGCCTCTACTTGAGTTTATTGAAGGTTTAATACTTTCGCCCCATTGGATCTTGCCACTTTGGAAGCACAATCAATTTTGTCCAATGAAATATCTCAGTAATCAAGTTCAAAAGCACAGTATCCTCGGTTTCCCAACGAGAAGACCTAGATGACCCGTTCTAATCTTCATTTTGGTCCGAGAAATAAGAGAAATATTCGTTACCCCATAAAAATCTTCATTATAGTGTGACGGTAACACTAACTCATAAAATTTTACCCATCTAAAGGCAACACGTGCCTGAAGAAGTTTTCTCCTGATGAAGAGCAAAAGAACGACGATATTTTCAAGCGAGTACCCTTCCGAGTGCTTGGCTCCAGTGATCGGACGAGAACTAGCCATAAATTCACCAAGAAAATTTGTTAACTAAACTATTAAATTTTTGACAGAAAAATATTGAAAATTTGTTCAACAAAATTAACAATTATTATCTTCAATTTAGTAATATAGAATTAAGATATCTCAAATACGCAGTTGCGCTGCCAGTAGCGTGACGATGACGCGATTTTACCCATATCGATACCCAAAAGCGATGTTTTTTAAACATACATGATCACATGATCAAGAAATTAAATATTCTTTATTATCAGATGATTTTGACTAATAAAAATAGCGCATTACTAGTCAAGTATTATTTGGGTGTGAATATATCTAAAATATATATTTCCACATTTGAATGCCTTTTTCAAATTTCATTTTATCATTGACAGATAATGAGCCATAGGATGGAAAACTCAAATGTGGCTTTAACAAAATTGTAGCCATCTGTTATCCGATGAATAGATGGAAATTGAGAATTCTGTGAGGACTACTTAACAGTCCGGCCACTGTGAGGCAAAGGTCTATTGTGACACACTCTGTCCTGAATTTCACCCACCTGCTCCATCCTTCTTGTAAAGGATATGAGATTTGTGGGTGAGAGCTTGGTAAGCTCAGTTAGCTTCAGTTTGTTAGATCCAAGTTCTTATTCAGATGATTTCTGAGACGACAGTGACCCGTTAATATAGTAATTAGAGCTCTCAGGCCTAACTAGAGAGTTCAAGCCAAGTTTTGACTCTCGCAGTGGAAAGTCCACTGATGGAAATTCGAGTGTGTCTGATACCTGTGAGGCTGAGCCAGTGCTCTCGTACCGTCAGGTCCAACCACCAGTCATTTTCCATCCTTGCTTTCCTCAGTGAATCCCATGGCTGTTTCTCGAGCGGGCAATAAGACGGAGTCTATTCCTTCCTTCCCGTTTGACAACTTTGGTGTGACATTACTGCATAATAAGTGACGTGCAGCTGTTGGATATCAATGCCTTCAGTGAAGCTTGGCTATCGGTGATGATTTTTATTGAGCAACATAATAATCCCCCCACAAGCAAAAGGTAAGCATAGTGGTCAATGGCGAATATTTCTGATTCAAAAACACTGGCAAGTCCGCAAGATTGAGTGTTTCTTGGCAACACCTCAACCATATACACCAGCTACAACACCTTGGCAGTTTTAAAGTCTGTGAGCCAACAGGGGCCCTCAAGTAGATGATCCTATGAGCTGGTCCATTCCTGTCTGCTAGAAATGATGATCTGGAATGGTGGCTCCATGTTGGTTTTGGATATTGTTTGTCAAAGTTCATACTCATCACCTCGTTGTCCTCGATTTCAGACTGTAAAATACCAAACACGAAGCTGTACATACTTTTTCTATTTCGGGAAAGGTAATGGGGTCTGTAGATAGCCAATCTAGCTACTCCTCTAATCACTATGTGAAGAGGTGCAAGGCTCCATAGCCGCAGAAGATGTAGAGCGAGAAGCTCCAGTAATCACCATGCAGGCCATTATCTACAATTTAGAGAGCTTGAGTAGGGATTACTTTTTTTAGATTGCCCTCCCACCAAGCAATTCAGCCATACGTGGTCTAACCACCATGATATATAGTTGTTCGATAAGTTAAAAGTATACATTACTATTCAATAGTTTGTAAATTATCGAATAATCCTCTTTAGGAGATAGATCATGGATCTGTTAACCATGATGATCCCTAAAACAGCCATGATCGCGGTGGCATAATTAACTTGGATGGAACTAAACTCTGCGTTAATGTTATACACTATTTAGTGACACCCAAACGAAAACAACACCTTCCAGTACCTCGTACACATATACGAAGGATAACCTCAAGGAACAGAAAATATTGACTCATTCATCGAGCATAGTTATTCTTTCATGCGGTGACATAGTCATTATGCCACCTCTATTGTGGACGATATCGATACTCTGCAATTTAATAATTTACTGAATGTTTTGAGTTTTATTCTAAACCCGTTGTGATACACAAAATTATCAAGTTCTTATTTTATATTTTGATTTTTTTTAATGGGAATCTGCTAAAAATCAGTGACACAAACAAACTTATCATGGTATTTACTGACAAAGTTTGTCCCACCAAAATAATAATTACTACGGAAATGATTTTATAGGTTTGAGTGTAACAGCATGATATACTGATGATTATTATTACGGAACAAACATAAATCTCATTCCATGCTGTGGCAGTCGACGTAATTATTGTATAGTTTACGAATTTTTGAATATTTCTCCTTGATTGAAGTTTCAATTAAAGACTCGTTGCGATGCGCCAAGTACACTACTCCAAGAAAATAACGCACAAATTTACTCCGAAGAAGTTCAAATATGTTGAATAATTATTTTTCCAGTAATCTACCCGCACTAAGGAATGCTTAAGAACAATCGAAATAAAAATGGTACTCATAGAAATTGAAATAAAACTAATAATGAAAAATAAAATACCCTTGCAAAAAATTCTGAAAAAAAAATGGTTCCCAAAAACCTGATAGTATCGGCTATTCCTATCCCTGGCGAGAATTCCGCATGACCTCTACGATTCATTATTGAAATCAATAACATTATAGCATTCTGATCCATTTCTATTGAGAATGTCCTATAAATGTTCAATGGGGTGGAGGTTTGGAGTTCATGCAGGCCACTCCATTGAACTGCTTTCGTAATCTTGAAGGTAGTGTCTAATGATATGAGTCCTTAATAAGAACTGGCATTGTCATACAGAAACGAAATGTTATGACCAATGTTTGCCGCAAAAGGAACAACATATTCGTCTAAAATGTGTGTTATTTACCTTCTAACATTCGGAGTTCCAGTATTCATAATGACTAGATCAATGCTTACCACTATTGAAGCTCCACCAAAACCATAGGTAGGTGAAAAGTTACAGTACGCATATCTCTCATTTCGATGTCTGTGCACTAGAGAACATCAATAGTAATGTGAAAAGACAAAAGAATCATCTGTAAACAACACTCTCTCCCAGTCAGCTTCTAACCAATTTATATGTTTCTTGGCAAAGCTCAATTGGACTCTTCGATGAGCTGCGGTTAGAGCTGGGCCTCGAGCTGGTACACGAGGCCTCAAACCAAATTCCTATGACGTTGTTGTATCGTTTTTGCTCTAATTTGCACTCTACTGTTCTGTCCAAGCTGCATTTGCAGGAGTCTAGTAGTAGGGAACTATTATCTCAAGCAGGAAATTCTCAAATAACGGACATGGATCACCGTTGTTGCTCGAGGTCGTTCAACCTAAGTAACACCACTGCTTCAGCACATTGCGCCGGAGTCAAATTTTATGATTCGTGTTGTATTATTTCTGAAAATTAAAATTTTCAAGAAAAACAAACTGAACTCGCAAAAATTGATCAGCAACTGATGTTTTCAGTGTGTTGTGATTTCTTGCAAAATCCCAATTTATTTCTTTCATTATATTTTTTATGGGAGGAATATGTGCGTCAAGAAAAAACATCAAACTTTGCCCATAGACCTAGAAGTGTACGTCCACGTGGTACATTAAATTAAGCTCACAGCTAAGCGGAACTCCTTTCTACGTGTGTTCTAAGTGAGAAATTACTAACATGTGGAATAAGGTCAATACGTGAGTATGATTCGCGATCGTTTTCGACAGCAGTTATCGAACCAATCTCCTTGCCGTGCACTGAAGCTCTCGAATGCAGACCATACAGCTTATTTTCAATAGGCGCGAGAACACCAAAATCATCAAGGAGAATGAAATTTCGTTCTTTTTAGACATGAATCTACATTAGCTTTGTAGCTATGAACGACATATTCTTGTCTGAACGAGAAAGGCGAAAAGCTATCAACTATGATTTAGGGATATAATGGATTCATTTCAGATTGGCTCACTAATGGCTTATGCTGATATATCTTTAGCCGGACGCACATACAGGGTGATCCAACGAAAACTTAACACCTCGATCTTCTAGTTTTGAAATATGAATATGGAGCATCGCTCGGACCCGTCGATTTCTGATTCGAGGGAAACAACTTTTCCGATTTTTTCATCCCCGTAACTTCAATCCCCTATCGGGGGTGAGCACAACCCCCTGATTTTGAATAGGGATGAGGAGTGTTGCGATACCTCATTTTGAGGATCTTATTGAGTACTAACTAACCCTACATTTTCGCTTCAAAATTTTTATCGTCGACGAAATGGCAGCTACAAAAGTGGAAGACTACTTACTTTTGTGATTAGTTTACTAAGTGCTGAACATGGGCACCTTTCACTTCCATGCAGTAAAGAACGCTAGTGTATGGCTAGCTTATGTTGAATTTACCTCGAGATATGCAATTTATTTATTGGTTAATTTTTTGTTCGAAGTAGACAGACCATGTGTTTGATTTAACTAAGTCTCTCGTTAGTCTATCGTGGATTTTCAAGAACGTTGAAACTGTGCCAAAGCGATCATGAATTTGTAGTAGAATTAAAAAGGGGGAATTCCAGAGAAGAAAGGGTGGAAATGATAAAATTATTTTTTAGAAATAACGACTCTGCGCAATTAACAGCGGCTTTATTTAACGAATGACATCCTGAGAAAAATGTATCCGCTGCTTACGTTGTTCAATAGGTTGCTAAATTTTTCGCTTTTCCGCAAAAGGCGGAACAATTAACAAATTTGTTTCAATTTTGTTTGGGGTTCCGTACTAGGTCTCCCATAAATTCGCATTGATTCTCTGTCTGATTGTAGTTATGGTATCCGTTTTCTGTTATCCCGATGTTGAGTTACGCTTTTTTCAATTGTAAGAGCTTATCTTAATATTCCGGATTAAGTCAATAGAAATCTGCCAACATATATACCTAATTCCAGTAAGGTTAAAAACTTGAGTCAATTATCGGAACTAATACACATAGTTTATAGCCAATATTACAACTATGAGGATTATTATATCCGAACAAATTTGAAAATTTAACCTCTCCACAAGAGAATGTGAAGTGCTAAAGATCTAGTATCAAATTCTGGGAAGTAAATATCACAATAAAACAATATACAAGTTAGAAACATATCTTCGATTGTGATGGAACAAAAAGAACTGTTTATAGCCACATCTTTTTCAAGTTTATAGACCTATAGGAGTCACAAATCATTATTTGAATAATGTCAAAAGTTCTCAAGCATCGAATAAAGGATATCTTGAATAATAAAACATGCAGTTAGTCCTTGATATACAATACTATCATAGATATTTTACCGTTTGATTTCTCATCAGTATAAAAAGCAAGCACTGGTATTTGCTAAGAGAATTGAATGAATATACATCATATCATGAACTAAGTGTAATTTTATGTGTAGCAAGCAAGAGATGAAACAAGACGATTTAAGATGAAAGTTTAGCATCACTATAAATCGACCATCAACTTTCATCCCGTGCCACATACTATATTTTTCATATAACCTGGGTATTTTGATGATTTTCATCTTATGGAAATTCATTGTCAACGAAGATGAAGTGAAATATATTTTATACTTTCCACAATTTTATTTTCAAAATAAAATTGTGGATAGTATAAAATATAGTTTTACATTTTCATAATTAGTTTCATTTCAATTTCTTAGAGTACCATTTTCATTTTGATTGTTCCCAAGCATACTACTTGTGCTGGTGGACAATAATTCTTCAACATATCGAAACTTTCGAATTAAATTGAATTTTCGATTTTGTACGTTAATTTCTTGGATCAGTGTATTTGAATTTTGCATTTCGCTAAATGAAGTTCAGTGTTTTTAACTGAATATAATCAACATTTGAATAAATCTTCTTTTATAAATTATTTCATTCTTGATTGTAATCCAAATAATTCTAATTCTCTAGTATTCCTCGAATTCATAATTTTGTAATCATACATGTTAAAAAGATATTGAGATAGGTAATTATCATTATGATGTCAACGGTTTCTTAGCAGAACTAATACTTAGTATGAGTATCTTGTTCTGATAAATATTGTGAATGGTTCCATTAACTATCTGAAATCATTTTTCTCTTCATTTGTGATATTTAAGAAAATTGATTATATAGCAAATTATTCAAATTTCATAATTTAAATTGCACTTATTTTATAGTTGAAATTTACATCGCTTAAGTTATCGGTGTTTCGATTGGTAGATTTTAGATTGGATAACATTCATGTTAAGTGTAAGTTGTTCAAAAACCTAGTAGGAAACCTCAAAAACTATAAGTTTAAGTCTGTTATAGATAAAAATGGCTCCATTGGCTCTAGAAACTAACGTACCTTTTCTAAAATAGCTCTGAGATAAGTGCTGCTACCTTAATGTTTTTGTCTTCTGACATCTTGTGAATATAACATGCTTTCTACGCTTAAGAATTTAGCTTATAGTTGATGTTCATCAGCTGCTCTTAATTGTTAACGAGCACGTAATGGCCACCAAAGAATTATTCAGTGCTAGTGTAAATTATGGAATAAAATTCATAATTCCTTTAGTGCTTCGATCGATCAATTTTTATATTTAACAAGAAATTTTTCGGTGAAATGATTTTTTTTTCATTTGTTTTGAAGATATAACGTTATTTACCATTTTTCAAGTAAGAACCTCAATATTTCTATTTATGTTTTTGAGGTGCATATAGTGGAGTACTGACATGAATAGTTCTTGATAAACAGGGTGTTTCATGCGAGAAAAAATTAATTTGATATCTTATATGATGAATTCAAAAATTAACAACGCTTGGTCACATAAACTTTTGTTTCAGCAAAAACCATTTAAGCTGTAAAGTCATCCCCTCAACTTCTGCACCTTTTTTCATCTGGTTCGGTCAACAGCGTTTAAGAACAAATTTAAAGTGCAAGTCTAGAATTCAAAAAATAATCAGAAATTATACAATTTGCTACCTATTTGCGAAATGATAGAATCTGAAATCAATATAGAAAATAATTTTTTCAAGAACATTACTGAAGTAAAAATCAAGGAAACAACCTCAAACCAAACCAAATCAATGTGTATGAAGTTGAATTTTCAATAATTTATCACTTCAAATGTTCTAAATGACCGCCTTCAAAAACTTGACGAATAGCCAACCGATCTTTGAATTCGTTTATAACTTTAAAAATATATCTGGGTGATTATATTATTCGCAAATCGTCGAAATAATGAACTTTGGATTTGTAAATCTTACTTTTCGAGTATCTCCATAAAAAGTAATCGCAGGAATTCATATCTGGAGAGCATGCAGGTTCTTCGGCGGAACCTCTTCTATCAAACAAACGATTTGCGAAAACCTCATTCAGAAAGTTGCGTGTAATGCATAGAGCGGAGAAGGCATGACATGGTGAAGCCATACTCACTCATTAAGTATGTCAGAATCGCTGTCATTGTTTTAAAGCACAACGTAAGCGGGAATGAGATCATCCCTCATAAAATTCGAATAAAATTCTCCCGTTGAATTATAGTCAAGAAAATATGATCTAACACTCTATTTTTCACTTTACAGTCAAATATATCGAGTTTTTGTGGATATTGTGAATGGTGTCCGCTCATTAAATGAGGATTGTTCTAAACCCAAAACCTTACTTTTTGGCAATTAACATTCAGTTCATGCAAAAGTACCATTTGGCATGGGTACCAATTTTCTAAATCCAGATATTTCACTAATCTTAAACTTATTTCGTTGTCTAAGGTTTTTTTCGAAATGAAAGTTTGCGCGACCAAACATTGCAAATTTTTGGATCCATTATGAAAAATATCAAATTAATTTTCTCTAGGATGAAACACCCTGTATCTCGAGAACTATTCATTGCAAACCCTCATTACGAGACATTGTAGAGCATATCCTGAGAAAGCGTGAAAAATTTTTTCTTGTGCCCGAAAAATTACTAGTTAATTACAAAAATTTACCTATCAGAGCTTTTACACCAAAACTGAAATGAAAGAAATTATGATTTTATTCCATACTTTACACTCGCACTGTATAAATTCTTTGAAGAATTTCTACAGTTATCTTTGAAACATTAATTCGGATTAAAGCACTAGCATTAGAATCAGCTTGTCCATAATAAAAATAAGATAATCTATAAATATTGATATTACACACTGAAGAAATTTAAGCACAAAATCGGAAATTCATTTCTATTCAGAAGAAGTTTAGATATGTTGAAGAATTACACAGTAATCCACCAGCATTGAGAACTGCTTGAGAACAATCAAAATGAAAATCGTACTCATAGAAATTGAAACAAAATTAAAAGTTGACAATGTAAAACTTTTGGGAATGTCCCCAAAACCTGTTAATACACCCCTGGCGAGAATTACTGCATGATATCAACAATTCATACTCAGAATTAACCCTATAGCATTCTTATTCATTTCGTTCCAAATTTTGATCAGCTTGTTCCTAACCTCATTCGCAGTAGCTGGCTGGCTTTGCTACCTTCTTGATCTTCTATTGAGAATGGCCCAAAGAGATTTGATAGGATTGAAGTCTGGACTTCGTGCAGGCGACTCCAAGAAGACCAAACGTTACTAGCAAGAATTGATCAACAACTGCAGTTATCGATATGTGGTGGTTCCTTGTGAAATATCAATTTATTCCTTTCATTTCATTCATTTTGTTGGCATATGGCCGGACACATTCGAAAAAAAAACATGTATCAATAATAAGTTGCCTAACAAAAAAGAAATTTGAAATATTGAAATTGTGTGTTAAAAACTAACTTAGAAGGAGAAATGAGGTCAATCAGTTAAGAAGAAATTTTTACTAGCATGTGACATCACTAGAATTGTAACTAATCACTATATTTCGGCATCACAGATAAAATTTCGAAGAAAATATACATATTTTAATTCGAAAAATGAAATACATGTTTTTCTGTTCTTCACCCTATAACTGACTAACCATACTATGTAGTAATTGTTCAAAGTGAACAAGTCTATTTCAACGTAGTACTGAACAGAATCTTCTGTCTGTTTCTCCACTAATTTTTACATTCTGTCAAAAAAGTACCAGGAAGTTGTCACTAAAACACAAAATATTCATTTTTCATCCAAATTTATTGAATCGCCTTAAGAGTAGGCCCCTCCCGAAATAATGAATTCACGCCAATGAATAATACAATGAAAAACCTAGCTATTGTCAGGAAGGTTTATTCATTGATCTACGGATTTTTTAATAATTCTCCTTGTCTCAAGTTTACATATGTAGACTAGTCGCGAACTTTATCATGGTAAATATCGGTAAATATTTGTCCCATCATATATTTAAATATATATATATATATATATATATATATATATATATATATATATATATATATATATATATATATATATATATATGTAGCTCGTATACGCTTGAAGATTTCATTTTTGTTCGAACGGTATTGTATTTAGAAAGTAAGAATCTACTTCAGCAATTTATTTTGCAGCAAACAAGGTGTCCCAATTTTCTATAAGAAAGTCTTGGGTGGTTTTTTCAGATTGAAAGACCACTTTTTCGTTCAAGTTTCAGGAGCGGCCTAAACACTGCTGTTTTCAAGTTATAAGTTTTTTTGGTGAGTAGTTTCGTCACAATATTTTTTTCCGTAAAAATTCATGAGAATAGGCTTTCACATCATCGCATGCTCCTTCGGCCAGAGAGGATGAATACTTTTTTCCTTTCGTTTTCTTATTGCCCAAGGATAGCTTCATTGATGAATTGAAATAGATTATCCTCATTTTATACAGGAGTGACTCGAAAAATTATTGGATATTGTAATTTTAAAAATATCATAACTTGATTTCTTCCAATGGAACACCCTGTATTTTATTATTCATGTCAACGCATAAAATATTGTGCTATATTTTTACAGACGTAACCTTATCTTTATCTTCTATCATTTTCGAAATATTCGATTATTTGTAAAAATTTTCGATGAAAATTCTACAAACCGTATCAAACTGATCAACATGCATCATTATTCGTACAGAAGTTTTTCTTTCTGTAATGATTCAAGTAGTAAAAAATGAAACTTAAACAAGATAATTCTTTCAATGAATGATAAAATCAAGATGATTAAAACGTAAATCGAGGTATGTGTTGACATTTTTTTTTATTTGTGCCTTCTGTCAGGTGTCCGGACAATTCATATTCTGCATTTTACTTGGTGAACTTATCAATGTTGCGTTATTAAACATTGTCAAAGTGAGGTTTGAACCCAATTTTTTTAATTGACTGCCATGAAGTTCTCCAAAGAAGAAATGGTTGATATGATTTTTATTCTGGGTGAGTGTGATAGAAATTCTTTGTTGGCAAGTAGAGTTTATTCACAAAGGTTTCCTGATAAGAGGCATCCTGATGCAAGATGCTTCGAAGAAAAAGTGAATAAATTTCATGCATATCATGTACAGCTGCACCAGGAACTGAACAATCAAGACTATGAAAATCGAATCAATTTTTGCAATTGGGCAAGTGACAAAGTAGCGGAAAATCCAAATATGTTTAGCAGAGTCCTTTTCTGGGACGAGGCAACTTTCCACAAGAATGGGCCTGCTAAAAGGCACAACTTTCATTATTACGTCACGGAAAATCCACACATCATGAGACAAATAGATCACCAGCATCGTTGATCTTTGTATGTATGGGCCGCTATAGTAGATGGATATCTAATTGGGCCGCATTTTTTCGACGGGCACCTCAATAGTGAAATGTATTTAGATTTTCTGCCAATTCATCTACCGATTTACCAGAGCATATAAGACAAGATTTGTGGTTTCAATAGGATGGAGCACCGGCACATTACTCACATCAGGTTAGGGAGCATTTCAATCATGTATTTTCAAACAAATGGATAGGATGTAGTAGTCCTGATAGATGGCAAGCTAGGTCTCCGGACCTATCAAGTCTAGATTTTTTCTTGTGGGGTTATATAAGGAGCATCGTTTACCAGATTTCTTCTACAACACAGTTGGATATGAGACAGAGAATAGTCAGTTAATCTGCAAATGTTGTTCAACGGTCTTTTCTCAGAAGAATTGAGTTGTGTCTACAAAGAAACGGGCAACATTTCGAATACTTATTGAAATAGTTCAACACCTTGTAGATAATCTCACCAAAAACCAATCTATTACGTGACTACCTTTAATTATGTCCATTTCTCTGATCGAGTATAATGATATGTACTAATAAACTCTTCTTTCGCAAGCTCTGATTCTATTATTTTAGTTTATTTTTTTTATTTCGAAAATGATTGAAGATAAAGATGAATAATAAAATACAACAAATGTTCCATTTGAACACTCTTGTATAAAATGAGGATAATCTATTTCAATTCATTAATAAAGCTATCCTTGGGCTACAAGAAAACGAAAGGAAAAAGTATTCATCCTCTCTGGTCGAAGAAGCATGCGATGATGTGAAAGCCTATTTTCGTGAATTTTTACGGAAAAAAAATATTATGACGAAACTATTCACCAAAAAAACTTATTATTTAAAGACATCATAGTACAGTTTAGGACGCTCTTGAATCTTCAACAAAAAAATTGTCTTCCAATCTGAAAAAACCTCCCAAGATTTTTTTATAGAAGATTGAGACACACTGTTTACTTCAAAATGAATTGCTGAAGTAGATTTTTACTTTCTAAATACAATATCGTTCGAACAAAAATGAAATCTTCAAGAGTGTACGAGCTACAGAGCACCGCGCCACTGGTGAATCATCCAGTATAAGGCTCATCATCCTTTTAAATACGATACTTATTTGATGAAGCCTAATGGTGATGAAACGCGATATAAGTTTGTCAATTTAGTGAAAATGTAAGCATTTTTGTTTTATTCAATTAAAATATTTATCAATTTCCATCAAGTAACAACCACGTGGATCAAACTACAGAAATTTGCTTTTATTCCTACTGAAAATCCGACAAAATATATGGCGGGTTATTCAATGAATTTACGACACTCATCAAGCTACCAGATATCTACGGCAAAATATTAAAAGTTGAAAAACCAATCATCCTAAGAAAAAAGCAAAAACATTAAACGAGTCAAAACCTTCTCCGTTTACTCAGATCAATGATTAAATGATTATGATAGTTATAATCAAAGACATTAAAACGGAATACAAAGTCCCCCAGAATTCTACTGGATTTTTGGAGAGTACATTATTAGAAGAACCATAAATATTCTTGGAGCTCTTATGGATTTCTTCGTATTAGTTAAATAGTGGTGTGTGGGAACCTCTCTATAAAATGAATAATATACAAATTCGAAATAAGGACGGATGTGAGGTGTGTGTTCTGCGTCCAGTAATTAAACCCGTGAATTGTGACTAGTAAATCGGACAGGCCGAGTAGTCCGAAACTCCTCGGCAACAATAAACACGGCAAGTTGAAATGTTGAATCGTCTTGTTGTTGGAGTTACGCAAGATCTTAAATTCCATAAAGAGGGTCGGCCGGAGGCGTAGCACCACTGGGAGGCCGTTGAACCTGCGGAGGATAAGTTAAAAGTGGACGGACTTGCCCGCTCAACTCTTCCTGTCGCAGATAAAAATACTGAATAACGTAAAAATAGAGTTCCGACTTGGCGCTCAACCCTTTAGGGGTCACGTAACCGTACTTTGTCGCCATTGGTCCCTCGCTCTGTGTCGATTACTAATTATTTACGCATCTGTGGCTTTACCGATATTAATTCGATTATTTCCGGGATCTAATGAGCAAATTGAAACAATTATTTATCGTTTATATAAAGTGTCACCAAGATAACGTGATTTTATCCAATTACTTTTACTTTACTTTAATTTTCCTGCAAGACTTTAGTAATTCAGAATTTTAATAATAGTAAAAAAGGTTTAATCATGGGCCCTCAGCTCGCTGAAATTTTCATGGATAATATTGAAAAAACTATCCAAGAACATCCGTTATTCAAACACTTCATTTATTGGTTTAGATATGTCGACGATATCATTTGTTGTTTCACTGGCACAAACAGACAATTAGAGTCATTCAAAACATTCATTAACAAAATTCAAGATAATATTTAATTCACTTTAGAGATGGAAACAGAAAACTCCAATAACTTTCTGGATTTAACTATTACTAAAATAAACGGCAAACATGATTTTTCTATCTTTCATAAGCCATCGCATACAGATATTACTATTCAAAGCTCATCTACACATCCTTATCCACATAAATTAGCAGCTTACAATAGTATGGTACATAGACTCATTAGTATCCAAATGTCACAAAATAATTTCATGAAAGAGCTAAATTTAATTAAACAAATAGCAGTCAATAACGGTTACAGTCCTACTATGATTCAGACCATGATTTCACGCAAAAAATTTCAAAAAGCAATCCAGGAAGAATTTCCAAGTATAAAAAGTTCTAACACAAAATACAACAGCTTAACTTATATTGGTAATCCTAGTCTAAAATCAAAATCATTCCTCTCGTATTATAGTTTCAATATAGCATTCCGAACTGATAATTCTTTAGGCCGATATATCAAAAACTGCAAATCTAAAATTGATAAAAGTAATAAATTCGGTGTTTAAAAACTGCCTTGCGAGGATTGTAATAAAATTTATATTGGTAGAACTTTCAGAAATTTCAAAGTAAGATTATCCGAGCACAAACGTAGTTTTAATTATCATAAATCAGATTCTTCTAATCACTTACTCGAAGAAAACCATAACTTTAATGATAATTTCAAAATTTTACATAATGAAAATAATAGACAAAAACTCAATTTATTGGAAAATTCAGAGATCAACAAAGAAAAGAAATCAAGTAGGTTACTTAATAGTCAATTAGATCTAAATCCTTCTCCTTTACTCAATCTTTTCAATTCATAAAGTAAGATTGAAATTAGTTGAATATACACTAGAATTACTACAATTAGTCTGGTAAACCCTTTTCATCAGCTCCAAGTCGAAATTAAAAACATGAAAGTTTTATGATTTCATACAAATTTTTCAAGTGATGACTGAAATAAAAATCACCATTCCTCATAAGTAATCGTAACAATATTATAAAAATGTAAAAGTTGGAATATTTGGTTATTTGTAACTCAACCAAGCAAAAATGGTTAAACATATTTGGATGAAATTTGTCGCACAGATAGTTTGTTGAAATACTTTTTATTCCAGATCAATGGTAGGTTTGGTATAGTCATGTCTTATAGAAATTATGTTAATACTTGCTGTTCTTGTTTGTATTGTTATAATACATTATTAATATCGTCATAATACATAATTGTTTTCATAAATCCGTTAGATACTCTTCTTCTTTTCAAATCGAATTTTGTTGTTTCATTCGAGATTAGGAATTTTCATTAGACATCGTTTTTACTCCTTACCAAATTTTGAAATTTCGACTTGGTTAATTGATTTTGAGAATTCCTGTGTTCATTAACGTTCTTTGATTCAGTTTTTCATTGTTTTTACTCCATCAAACACACACACACACACACACACACACACACACACACACATATTAATCGCCAAGGATTTCACAAAATCGGTCTGATGAGCATCAACAAGATTAGTATTATAATTCAAGAAATGCGATTTTTTTTTAAATCTTATGCTCTCACAGCTAATCCGCTGAACGCATTTTATAAAATTGGGTATGAAAATACCTGGAATATCAAGCCAACATAGCTATATTTTTTTTCAAAATTTCACCCTTAAATGTGCAGCGTAGGAATTGAATAGTTTGTATAGGATTTTCCTCAGTCTTAAAATTTGTGATGTGTCAAAAAGCTTTAGTATGAAAGAAAAATAGTGTGCAGAATAGGCGCTCTAATGTTAAATGGGAATCGATCACTTTTGAAATTGAAATTTGTTAATTAAATCTTGATTATCAACTGAAAAAATCAACTTCCATCATTTTATTCTACCCTAAAGATGTGGAATACAAGAAAGAAGTTTGTATTGGACTACAATAAATGTTGTGATCTAAACTGAAATTATGAACTCAATAGAACGTTAAAAAAAGGGAAATCTCAGAATATTTTTCGCGTGAATATCAGGTAGATGTGGTCTACCTCACGATGCAAGCGAATGTATGTCGCCATTGCGTCCGAGCGGAGTACAAGATAAAACCAGTTGAAAGTAAAATGGTCCGTTGCACCCCTATAATAAGGCGGATCCGAGCAAAAAGTCAGGGTGGTCGGTGAAACTGGCTAATAAAAGACATGCTTTATTGGATAATTCAGTGTAATTGGTTATATATTGATCTAAGAACATAGAATTAGAATGAAAATTGCATATGTTTGAATGAAGAATTTGAATATTGAAAAAGAGAATTGTCTTTCTTACGCATAATAAATTTTTCAATTAGGTATAATACAAAATTGAATTTCCTAATGAATATTAATAGATCAATTCCTTCTAAACCTAATTATTTATATTCTTAAACTCGTGCTGTTTTAGGAAAAAGGTTAATTTCTCTTATGTTTTATGTGATATCAATATTATCCGAATTAGTAGTGTCCCCTTCTTTCGAGTCATTCACCTTTGCATATCTGAATTGTTACAGAATTAATCTCTTAATCTGAAATTATCTTCATTTTGTGTACATTCCTTCTTACACTCATAATAGGCCACATTTGTACATTCACCATCCAAACATTATACGTCTGCCAGTGTTTACATGTTCTAACATAAAAAAACTGAGGCAACTCAATTTCTTACATATTTTATATATTTACATTTTCTTAAAAGGATGCACGTTATGATAGTATTTACTGCACTTGAACCATGAATTCGTCTGAATAATACTTGGATAAGGACTCCTTGATTAATACATTTTTTTCAAGTTACCAATTAGGAATCATCAATTGCTTCGAAAAAGATCTTTCTTTATGAGTTTTATAAAGTTAATACATATTTTTCGGATTAAGTCTTCTGATCCATTATCGGGTAAAATCACTATTTCTTTGTATTTTCTGAAGAAACTGATACGGCTTGTTGTTTTGAGCATGATCTTTTTCTGTTGGATTTCTTTTAACAACTTGGTGTAAGGTTTAACAGATTACAAGATTTGAATTGACACACTCTTAAGATTGAAAACAGATTGTATGCCTAGATCTGAAGATTTGTCCTTGTTTCTCCCCCAATTATCAATTTGTTGATGTCCTGATATATGTTTGCACAGAAGGAATCTTCGTCATCGAGGACAATAATGGCCAGCCAGGAATTAATTTCAACCGTGGAAAATCCGCATATTTAGTTATTGATATTTCCTTCTGGAAATTGGAGATCATTTACCACCGTCAATTTTACGTAACCAAGTGGCAATTATAATAGTGATTCATTCTAAACGTTTATTTAACTACCTTGTCACTATGGGTCAAAGATTACAAGTGGAAGCATTCATTCTACACCGAATGAGCTTAAATTTCATGTGAACCTACATGATGTGGATATTTAAGGGTTTGCTGAGCAGAATATAAAAATGGCGTACCCTAAATTTATAATGGCAGACAACTCCAGATAGCGGACAAGATTTTCTTACTTAGGCATCAAGGTTTGCTGAGCACATGCAATAGTAGGTGATATGTATAAAGACAAGGCACTGTTAGAATAGCCTCCCTTACAAGCAGATCCCTACAATGACTCGCAAATGGTCTATTGTACATTATGTGCAAAATCTTTTTTTGCATGATAAGAGCATCTGCCACACCCGCAGCCGATTCCCAGAAAATAACACCATACGGCAAACTGGATTCTACCCATCCATGATACATCATTCTCAGCACATGATTATTCGTGATATCTCTCAAATACATAAAGGCAAAACAACTTCGACTGAGTTTGTTGCAAAGTTCGCTGATTTGATCTGCCCAGGTCAACTTAAACTTATTTACTTCAGTTATGCTGCTCCTCAGTGACCTAATGAGAACGCTCGAATCAACAGAGGCATTCCTAGATAGAAAACGCACACAATAAGTTTATGATTATTCACAGTGGGTCCATTATCATTGCACCATCTACCAATATTTCCAGATATCTTATTTCCCAATTGCACGGCATCCGCCAAAGAATTGCCAAACACTATCAGAGTGGCGTCGTCAGTATAAAGTGTTAGCTGGGCCCCAGGTGTTTCGATGTTAAATATATCATTTACGTATAAAATGAAGAATAGAGGACCCAGTATAGATCCTTGTGGGACGCCCTGTGTTATCATTTTTTTATCAGATTTAACCCCATTCTCAAAGACGGACATAGCCCTCCCAGTCAGATAAGAGGAAACCCATGACAGCGCCGTGTCCCTTACTCCAACACCTTACAATTTATGCAGCTGCAATTTGTGATTCATGCACTCGCCGTCCCTCATGAAGTCATAGAAAATTCCAACTGAATGGGTGTCAGTGAGACGAACAGCAAAGATGGCCTCAAATATTTTGGCTGACTCTGTATGCAGATAGATCTGTAATTGTGGACCTCTTCACGTGATACTTTCTTCTTATTGATTGGTGTACATTTAGATTCTTTGAGTATATCCGGGAACGTACCCGATTTAAATGACTCATCAATTAGCAACGCTATTGGTTCCGAGATCTCAGCGGCTACCGATCGAAGCACTCTCCCGTCTATTCCGTCAATACCCGGTGTTGATTTCTTAGCAACGGTTCGAATAGTTACAAAAATCTCCTCAGCAGTGCATGGAAATAAGAAGAAAGTTTCGCTTCCAATATTTAGACGATTATTATCGCGATAATGAGTGCACTGTGGTACCTCTGAGAAGGCCTCTGCAAAAATATTCAACATTGTTTCGACATCAGAAACCTTCCGACCAGATCATGTTTTGAGTATTATATTTTTGAGTATTATATTACTTGTATTATGAGGTTGTCTTTTTTCATTTGTTATCTTCCAGGCATCTCTTGCGAAGTCATCAGAATTTGCTAGTCGTTCATCATTCATCTCTTTTTGATTTCTGGTTATTGAACTCTCATACAGAGATTTCAACCTAAGATATTCAGCAGTGTAAAAAGAACTATTGAGACGAATCGACATTTTGCGCATTTCACAAAGAAGAGAATACATCAGTTCCTTCGAGAACCACCCGCGAGATTTTCTCGAAACCACCCTTTCTCTAAAAACTGTGTCGTAGTAATGACAAAACTTTTCGTCAGAATTATTAAAACGCAGTGTAACTGGTGATGAGACATGGATTTATGAGTTTGACATGCAAACCAGTTAACAAGCTTCGGAATGATGCCTTTTAACTGAACCGAAACCGAAAAAACCACGTTGAAGTTGATCAAAAGTCAAGGTCATGTTGACTATTTTGTTTGATTATCGCGGTGTTGTGCACTCGGAATTCTCGTCAGAAAGTGTGAATGAAGAATATTACCTGAGCGTTATGCGTTTGAGAGAGTAAATTCGTCAAAAAGGCCAGATTTGTGGCAGAAATTATGGATTTTGAACCACGATAATGTACAATCTCGCAAGGCTATCATTGTGAATGAATTTCGTACCAAAAACTCAACAAATACCATCGAACATTCACCGTATTCACTAGATATGGCTCCTGACGACTTCTTCCTTTTTCCAAAACTGAAAATACTACTTCGAGGTACCCGTTTTGAATCGATAGATGAGATAAAATATAATTCGCGGCGAAAACTGAAGTCGACTCCAGAAAAAGCGTTTGAAAAATGTTTCGATGATTGGTTTATACGATGGCGTAAATGTATTATTTCGGAAGGAAATAAATATTGCGATACAATATATTTGGATGAAAAATAAATATTCCCGGTACTTTTTTGACAATATATTTCAGTTGTACATATTGAATTAAAGTAAAATAACATTTTCCTACAAGATGTGCTGAAAGTTGTTTATACAGGGTGTTAGATAATAGTATTCCACAACTTGAGGAGGTAAATCTACGTGTAATTTTAAGAAAAAAAGTTCATATACACATAGGTCCACAAAATCTTCGAAACGGAGCTACAGGGTTAGAATTGAAATTTCCGGAAAAAATTGGTTTTTCCTTCGAAGCTCCTGCAGTTTTTGAGATATTCAGCCTAAATTTGAAACGCAAGCTATTTTTTACAGCCTCCACCATTACACGTCCTAAATTTTAAATATAATCTACAAGGTGTTTTCTTTTCCGGAGCCATGTCTTCTTTTGCCCTTTCAAACCTTTTTGTAGTACGCCACTGATCAGCATACAATCAATTTTCGTCATCTTCGTTCAATTTATAAACTTTTTTGACACTTGTAATTTTTTCGTATCTCCAACCGTTTTCGAGTGAAAAATTAATGAATTTGAATTATTTGAATTGTGTGTTATTCACTAATTAAAGAAAAATTATAGAAATACTCGATATGTATTCCCAAAATTTGCTTTTATTTTGATAGCTCGTCTTCTAAGACTCAACTTATACTTATTCAATATCAAACTAAAAAAAAGTACAATTAAGAACTAAATAAATTGCTGAAAGTGTCCTCCACCTGCAAGAATACAGGCCTCTGTCCTTCATCTCATATTATCACGCACTGTTTGAAATATTCCGGGCGTATTTCTTATCGTGTCACAAGAGGTTATTATTCGATTTCTCAATTCTCCTACAGTGTTCACTGGAGTGGTGTAAAGTAAACTTTTGATCCCCATAGGAAAAAGTCTAAATTATTCAAGTCTGGGGACCTAGGAGGCAATGGTTCTGGCCCACTCCGACTTATCCTTTGGTTGTTGAATGTATTATTCAAGAATCCCCTAGCTTCTCCACTGAAATGTGCTGATGCCCCGTCATGCATGAACCACATTATGTTTCTTACTAAAAGTGGCACATCCTCGAGCAATAAAGGTAACTTCTCCTGAAGAAATTGCCGATAAGCGGGACCGTTTAGTCTGTTAGGAAAAAAAATGGCCCAATCAAATAGTTTCCAATTATTCCGACCCAGACATTTAGTGGAAATTGATGATAGGATTCTTCAATCAAATGGGGGTTTTCCTCAGCCCAATATTGATTATTGGGAAATTTTGTGATAACACTTCTCGCCTGTGAACATTATTTCACTATCAAATGAGCATTTTCTCTAATTTTATCTGAGAACCGTTGGTGGAAATTCAGTCTTGAAGGAAATTCTCGAGGAAATAGAGTTTGGACGCGTTGAATATGAAACGGGTACAACAAAAACTTGTGGAGAATCCTCCAAACTAGATCATGTGAAATATTCAACTGATTTCCTATTTTTCTTGTACTCGCATGAGGATTCAAATGAATCCAATTCAAAACTGCTTCCTCAAAATCTGGAGTTCTCATAGTTTGAGTTGCTCCTTTTAAATGATTATCTGCAGTAAAAGTACCAGTTTCCCTCAACCTTCTGTGAATATTTGAATATCTCTGGTGTTACTCGATTTGGAAAGCGCACCTGATATAGTCGCTTAGCTTCTGTTGTGTTTTTGTCAGCCAGACCGTACATGTAATGGATATCAGCCAATTCGGCGTCAGTAAAATTAGCCATTTTTTCTTACTTCAAAAGTCTTGAAACTAATCGTTAATCTAGTAAACAATTCGAGCAGATACTGATTCAACGTTAGCAACTGTCAAAATAAATAAATAAACGAAAAAAATCAAAGCCTACTAGTCATTTTTTTAATTAGAAATGCTTTCAATTCAGCGAATGCATACAATCGTTTAATAATTTTTTGCTCGAGAACGGTCAGAGAAACGAAAAAATTACAAGTGTTGAAAAAGTTTCTAAATTGAACGAAGATGACGAAAATTGATTGTACGCTGAACAGTGGCGTACTGCAGAAAAGTTTGATAGGGCAAAAGAAGACATGGCTCCGGAAAAGAATACACCTTGGAGATTCTAGTGGAAATTTAGGACGTGTAATCATGTAGCCTGTAAAGAAAAGCTTGCATTCCAAATTTGGGCTGAATATCTCAAAAACTGCAGGAGTTTTGAAGAAAAAAACAATTTTTTCCTGAAATTTCAACACCCTGTAGCTCCGTAACAAAGCTTTTGCGGACTTATGTTTATATGAACTTTTTTTCCTAAAATTGCACGATTTACCCCCTCAAGTTGTGACTATCATGTAACACCCTGTATAGCTTAGTATGAGAAATAATTTGAACGATATCTTTCATAAAAGCACTTACTCATACCGGGTGTCCCTGATTTATGTGACAGCTGATAACTTTCGTTATTTTGAAATATAGAAGATGGGCTTCAGGGACAAAATTACAAGGATCACATAAGCCTACTTCTTCATATTATTGTTTAACTATAGAATGTCTCAATATAGTTGCAAAACCATTAAACAAAAGTCAAACTAAAATATCAATCAGGAAAAACAGTAATATACAGATTAACATCCAGAACTGAACGAAAAATTTTTTATGCTTCATGACACACATTAAACAGAGTTTTCACAAGTTCCCATGTGCATATTTTTTTATAATGTTTTTCCTGAAAATGTTAGATCTATTGCCTCCTTTATATTGTTTCCCAAATATTCTTAAAGAGTTGATCATGTAGCATGAGACGTGTTTTCAGCACACACCCTCTGATTTCCATATTGATTCGCATCCCAGATATTTAGTGATTATTGACGAAAAAAGATGTTTGAAACTCGTTAATATGATAGTTTTCTAGTTTTTCCTTTTACCGTAATCTTTATTTGGGATATTAAATACCTAATAAATTGGAAAAACTCCGAATCCTCGTAAGTTATTTGAGAAAAGTAACGAAGATGTGAGGATTATAATTGAAAATTACTTTTCATGAAAATATACCTGGAGCCAGGTGCTTTTTCCGAAATCGACTTCAATGGTCGGCGCGAATTCTCTTTTATTTCTTCTATCGATTCAAAACGGGTACCTCGAAGTGGTAATTTGATTTTTGAGAAAGAAAACAGTCGGCCGAAGCCATATTAATCAACAATATTAAGACCCAATAGCAAAAACGTAGTCTAAAGGCGCAACCTTGAGATTTTGTTTCTGGCACTCATCTCCTATCTCTTAAAATAATCATGGCAACCCGGTAAATATTCATAATTATACCTAATGCGGTTGTAACAGAATATAAGGTATCACATAGTATAAATATACAAGCAAATACTTCTATTCCAAATCCTGATCGATCTTGTTGATTATGTTCACATATATAAATAACATTCTGTACAGCCCATGCACAAAGTTATCTTTTACTTTTATTTCAGTACAATTGAAATCTTGAATAAAACTTCTACTAATTTTTTTATTTCAACTAATTATAATTTAAATTCTGCATACAACATTTCCGCCCAGCATAACTAAATTCTGCATTAACAATTCCATCATTATTAACACTTCAAAATTTTCTTCACTCATTTCGTGAACAAATTTTAATTCATAAGAGAAACAAAAATCTTTTAATTGATTCAAAACTGTTACGAGGTTTATAAGATTCTTATCTATCCAGGAAGATCATTTACCGCAAAATTTTCCGTCACTTATTTTTAGAGATGTAATATATCTTAAAGGAGAAAGTAATTTGCAACAACTGATACTCTTTGTATGGATATTGAATTTATTTTTATTGGTTGAAATTTTATTGAATGAATTAAATTAAATTAAATTAAATAAAATTTAAATTTGCAGATATTTGAATAAGAGTTGAAAAGTTTCACAATTCATTGTTTTTTTTTTCTGAATTTTAACTCATTGCGCCACTTTTTAACGAATTTTCAACACAACTTCAGTTTTTCGACTCAAGAGTCCCGTCAGTTACTGAAGTCTATCTTGAAAAAATTGGAAATTTCATCTGGATTATTTATCATTGACAAACGGCTGATCATAACTTCAAACCTACTGAGGAGATCTGTACGTGAATATTGTAAAATGAAAGGCCAACTTTATTCAAGTCCTCGAGGTTTCTTTCTAAAAATTCCTAAATAATATTTGTACGAGGCAGAACGTGGTGATTCTTAGAATGATTTTAAGACGAAACGTTTATAGGGACATAGGACCAGAAATGATTCTCTCTAAACACATGAAATACAGGAAATAAACTCTGTCGAACGACATATAAGATTGATTCATCGTAGATATCCCGATAATATTTCAGTCTACTTAGTTGAAATTTTAATAGGTAGCAATTCACCTCTTATAAAGGGACATCCCGGAAGAACAATATTTCGAATAAAAGAATTATGCTCACTGACAACAAAAAAAAAATTATTTTCTTACCACCTTTGATACGATGGCCAAATGTCGATAAAATATACCTGAGAATTTTAGGATATTTACTACTACATTACATTTACACCATATATATTGAGTAGTAACCATTTCTGGACCTATAAACTTTTCCTGATATCACTCAAAGAATCACCTTCTCTCAAATTTGGTCACGTTCTTAAATAACATTATAAAATTCCTATCTTTCTATAGTATGAAAGAAGTATTGATTTTCCCAAAAATTAGGTAGCTTCCAAGTGTTTGGAGAACGCTCATGTCGATTTAATGTATTTGATTTTTTGATCTTCTGATAAAATTTATTTGTCAAAAATATAACAACATCGATATTCTTGCACAATTTAACGTGTTATACATCATGAGCGTTTGTTTTTCTCTGTGGATTCCAAGATTGTTGTACTTCTCGAAATAACCACCGTTCAATTGTGAAATTTCCCTTACCTGTGAACTCAATAAAGAAATTTCTCTTTCTTGTTCAGGAAAAGAAACATAGTTTCAATATCAAGAACGGATAATATAAGAAAAAAATCAATAATGAAATAAAAATGGTAAGTTGACAAATTTATATAAGTATCGTCGCGAAATGACGAACCGTTTACAAATTGATTATTTCCAAGAGTAGAAACTATTTCTTCATAAATATTCAATATCCTTTCCGATGGAAATTTCGTATTTTTGTTCTTATGCGCTACTTCAGATATTCTGAACGCATTCAAAAAAGTTTCGTATTCAAAATTACTCCACAAGCCGAAATCCGAAGGAGTCATATCAGGTGACCTGGCTGAGCAATCACTGTTGTAGGAAATATCGAATCGAGATAGATAGTCCCTAACATTTACGTAGAGGGTGAGGTTGTGAAACCAAAATTTCTGAACAAAGCTTATCAGGATTATTCTGTTCAAGATAAGATAAGATTCACAAAATATGGTTAAGGCTCAATAATAATAATTGGAATTTCGTTTTACAAGAACTTATAGTAGGGATTATATGGAGGGTTCCATCATGGATATCGATAGCTGGGTCTATGGCTCTTTGTGTCCCCCTTCCTTGTAACTACCCTTACTGGATCCTTACAAATGAGTCTCTAATAGAACGAGGGGGTTCTTCGGAAGATCACTCACTTCCAGCATTTCCGCGCCCAGTCGGCTACACCTAAGGTGGATGCAAGCCGGACGTGTTGTGATCAGAATATCGATCCCAATTCCACACATCCTGCACTTAATATTATTCTCCAGTCGTATCTTGAACAGGTAATATCTGAACTTGCCATGCCCCGACACTATATGTGCTATGCGTAGTACATTAGTTCGACTACCTTCAAGTGCCAACCTTGTCCAGGTTTTACTTGGTGATCTTCCCAACGTTGACTTTGAATGGCGACAACGTCGCGCCTCCAACGAGGTATCCCTATGTTATTCCGCTAGCCAGTCCCCCAGTCTTGTCTTTACAACACAGGCTGAGGTCCCGACCTCTGGTCCTGATTCGATAAGAGAGGAGACAGACAAGGTTTTTCACTACCAGCTCTTCCAGTTCCTGAACGCATTCCCAGTATTTTCCAGACCTCCTTAGAAATAGTTATGCATGCCAGGACTGCCAAAGAAGCCCGACTGTCGAAGCAGATCATGATTCAGCCATTAGCTGTACCCAGTTCTTCTAGCCTTTGAGCACAGCCAAGTATCGCCATGATCTCAAACTGGGAAACTGATGTAAGTTTATCTAATAGGATCTAGAAAACCTTCCCATTTGTTCGGCAATGAACTCCGCTACCTGATATTTCTTTGGCCTTCCAGCCATCCATGTACTAGATATACCCTCCTCTTGGCAAGACAGCCTTCCTTCCTCCCATTCTTGTCTGGATGGAATTTTTACCTCGATCTTATGGCTGAAGTGCTACATTGGCGGGGTTCTATCCGAATTCTTCTAGAGGAGGTGGTCGCTGTTAACAACTTCAGGAAACTTGGTATGAACTGTACCGACCACTAGCGTACCCCCCGTTCTTCACCCATAAGTAGTCGAAACTGCCCTGCATATAATTACGAGGTGCAAATATTCAACCCCTAACAGTGCACCTAACGCCGCAGTGGGGTGTTCCTTTGAGCATCCGCCACACTTATCTCTGAACCTCTCTGACTATGACGGTGTGATTTTCGATAGTCTAGGTGATTCTCCTATCCCCCGAGAGCAATTTCGTAAAAGAAGTCAGGACATTAATTCCCTCCGCCTCCCACCGTGCCAGGTTCGATGGGGTGAAATTGAAGGCTCAAGATAAATTAAAACGTCGACGCACAGAATTTTCACTCATCCAATTGCTGCTCGATAATTCGAACAACCAAGTGCAATCCTGCATCTGTAGATAGTCCAGCAATATTGATTAGGGCGAAGAAGAGTAGTGCTAGGCACCTTATCCTGAAAAAATCTAACTACCAGTCTCCCAATACCTTTAAGAACGAATGACGTTGAGCTGATGGGTCTAAAGTCTCTTACCCTTGCCATTTTCCAGCATATAGGAATGTATCTTAGAGAAATAATTGCTCTGTAGATCTTCATTAGGACTAGAAAAACACCCAATCCCCTCTGAAGAAGGGCCGGGTAAATACCGTCCGGTCCCCCGGTGATTTATATAATAGAAAGTTAAAACAGCCCACATCACACTGGCCGGTGAGACTATCTGTGCCGCAAAGCCCCAGTTGGCTCTACCTGATCTAGATCTCGTGGTCCTGAATTCTTCTTCTCGATCATACCCAAAATCTGGAAAGTTGTGCCCCAAGTCGAGATCCAGGCATCCTGCCTCGGTCACAACGTACTCTCCTACCTCTTTCTGAAGAGGCTCCAGCCATCCCCCGGTGTTTTCCGCAAAGATCCCATTCAGCCTAGCTTCTTCCGGATATTTCCCAATTCTTTCACAGAAACTTCTCCAGCTCGTCTTCTTTTCAATATGGATGCGGATATTGTACTATCTCAACTACTCATTGTGCATCTGTCAGTCCCGCCCTCTTCCAGTATTGCTAGCCTTGTTGAAGGCCCTTCGCGAAAGACCGCAAAAAACTCTGAGAGTATATACTCGTCAGATTTTCTTCAAAGGAAAATGTTCCGATCATCGCCGATATATTATGTTTCTGAGGTGATTCACTGTGACCTTCTTGATTCCAATGTGGATTTTATTTGGGCCTATACCAGCAATTCTGTCTGTTCGGTTTGTTTCGGTCGAAATCATCATGATTCGATTCTAGTACGGCCTTTTTGGTGAGAACTCAACTTTCTTCTGTGCCTGATTTTTACATCGACGTATGACTTATTCCAATATCAAATGCGCAACAGTCAATTAAACGTCGCAAGCTGGCATAATATTGTCATTCACACTCAATATTTCCGTTTAAAATGAATTTTATCACATTCTTTATAAGTTTTCAAATGTTTCAATTGGTGGATTGAGAGAACGGTGTCCGATCTGGATGGATTTGAGTGAAGAGTTCAGTCAATTACCTCGTAGTAGATACATCCCCGACTATCTCCGTAAGCAACCACCATCAGAATTTCAATTTGAACTACTTCTTGTTGCGACATTTCACCCATTTTAACTTTGGACCTAATCGATCGTCATAACTAATAAAAATTCTCTTTGATTATTTATTTTTTCAGCAATAGCATTACGATATTTTTGTGTTGGCGACACAAGTATTACCATTATATCATTCAAGTTTCATAACTGTTTTTTGCTTTCTTCCTTTGTTGAATTTCTTGTTAATAAAGCCACAATCAGGTTTTCTTCTCTGTTAGAACAAAAGAAAAAGATAATTCATTTACCAGGATCATTTTTAGATGAAATTGAACGGTAGCCAATTTTAAAACGTTAACAGAGTCACAAAAAATTCAGGAACATATAAAGTAAACAATGATGTATTATACATGACAAGTGTCATCAAAAGAACAACTAAATTTCATCAGAATGGGGAAAAGAAAAACAAATGTATCCCGTTCAAATGTTTTCAATAAAACTTGAAGACTATCCAATTATTAAGGTAAGTTTTTCCACAGTATATTCCCACACTGTATAATATATAATAACTCTTGCTACTTTCACGAGACTTTTAAGTAACGTGAAACATTCTCGTCAAACACCCACGGATTCTTATCAAATTCACAATACTGATAAAGATAAGGCATCCGAGGTACCGTTGCATTTATACCCATACACCACGTTGACTCTATTTCGGGTACATATCTGCTCTGAACATAGATTTTAAGGTCAACAGAATCTTCTGCGTTAATTGTTGCATTTGACCTTCTCGCTTGGATTACATTACTTCGCTAGTTTAGAATAGCTTGAATATGTCGAAGTCAAGAGAACTATCGAAACTTGTTTCGTTTGGCGACTCGTCTAGTTCTGCGTGTTGAGGAATTAACGGAATAAGGACGTGGGGGCCCGAATATTAATTTGAATGTTATCATCTTATGCTACGGGGGTTGTGTAAAAATCATTCGATTTGAATACTCGCACAATTTCGTCATCGATATCAAGCAGGAATAGGGTGAGCTCTAAGAAATATTATCTAGATAAGTCTGTTCATAATTCATCTTTTTGGTGGAGTTTAGGTTTTAGGTATTTTTTAATTTTTTTTTTGCCTTAACGAACGGCCTCACAGATAATGCTAATGTTAAATATCTTGAAAACCTTCCTTTTTCCTGCCTCATTAACATAGTGGTCCCAGTAGCGCGGTCGATAATAAAGTTTGTATCGTAATCAGTAAATTAAACAAACGTCGATTTGAATCAAATGAGGTCTGTCTTCCTCTAAAACCTTTATGAATTAGAAAAAGAAGCCTATATAATGGAGAGTTACGAACTTTTAGATATCTCTGCGTGGACCTCTATAACTGAAACTACTACAAGTCTATACTTCTTTAAGCGGCAAGCGCTCGCATGAAGTTGTTATTTATAGCTGTTAGTTTTAAAGAAATTATGTCTGCACAAATTCGACCCTTTGAAAGGAAAGTTCCATTCTAAAAGCCTTTGCACGAGCACCAAGATTTACTTTAATGATTAGTCAACAAATTAAAATGCTGGCTGAGGGTGCTAAACCCAAAATCGTGAGTGCATTAAAGCCTGAGAAATCGCCTGATCGAATCTGGTCGATTTTGGTACACCAGAATCCTTATGAAATTATGAAATTAAACCAGACTGCATAGTCTCAGGGGTCTGAGTATCTCATAAATATTAGAAAGATTCTACATTCGGAGTTCCCTGATATCCAGGGAATATTAAAATGTAAACAAACTCTCCAAAAGAACATTCCCTTAAATGGACCTCTGTTCAAAAGAAATTCCATACACCTCGCTACAAAGTTGAGAATTCAGATCAGTTCTGCAATTAACGGGTGGTTAGAGGATCTTAAAAAGTGTCATAATATAGCTTTCAAAAAAGCAGCAGAAAAAAATTTACGCAACAAATGAACAGAAGATCTCCCATATATTTTAAAGGAATATGATGAAAATAATGTCTTCAATGCAGATGAAAATGCTCTGATCTTGAAGTTTGAAGTGTTTTCCAGATAAAAAATTTATATTTGACAAAAAAATGCAAAGGAGCATATTGAAGCAAAGTACGTCTAACAATTTTTCAATATGTAATCAAGATCGGTATGGAGCTTCAGCATTTCATCATCAGTAAACCAAAACGATTTCAAATCTAGATGTTTTAAGGGTGCCAAGATGCTTTTCATTGACTTCTGCGCTGGTCATATTAACTTATTGACAATCGAAAACGTAAAAGTTATGTTCTTGCTCACTGGTATCACCAGTAAACGTCAACCTTAATATTAGGGTATCATCCACTCGTTAAATGATCTTATCGCTGAGAACCAGTTCAACAAGCTCCATGACCACTACTTGGCTACACCGGAGAATACCCCAATGGCTATATTGTGCAGGAATGTGCGAGTACATATACTGACGGAAATGACAGTAAAATGAAGCCGACCCATCGTATAAATGGAAAAGATTCCAATGAAGCAAATGTTAAAACCACTGGAGAAGATGCTCAAGTTTTTTGAATATTCAGTGTTTGTTGATAAGACCAATTTTGATCAAACTTAAGATGTGGAAAAATTCACAAAATGAAAGTACCTGTGCAAGATTTTTATTTCTTTTTATAGGTTCAATTTTATGAAAATCTAATACATATGTAGGGACAGTTGGGGTGCAATAATAGAAAAAAATATTTTCGAATTGAAAAAAATGTAGGTGTCTCTTCTTTTTATAATTTCTGCGTACAAAAACCAACTATATACCCTAACATGATAATTACATACAAATTAGAATAATCAAACTTAAACCTATTATATCTTTGATTTCGTGTACCCCTGCGGGGTACAATAAAACAAGGAATGGGGCACATTGGAACTCGACCAGTATTCATCCGCTGAAATTAAGGATGGTTATCAAATATTTTTAATATTGCTTCAAGAAAGTATAAATGCCTTTTTAACTTTTAGTTTTTCTAGGAACGGATTAGGCAATACCAGTTCAATATCTTCAGCAGAAATCATTGCCAAGCCATTTCTAGCCAAAAATTGAAACTGTGATCGATTTTTGCGCTTCGTCGGAAATAGTTAATTTCAAATTCGTTCCTCTCGTCTACAATACTTGATCAATGAAAAAGTTATCTTTACTTCCGGGTAAATTTTAAAGGTCTTCAGCTTTCGGTGATTTAAATTTGGATAGTGAAAGTTCCATATCTCTACATTCAAGGAGCTTCTCATTTGATCATCAGATTCTTGGATAGCAGCTTTGAGATAGAAGGTTGCTGGTCATCGATAACAGATATAGTGTCCCTTGGTAATTGCCGTTGTTGATCCTCTTCAGTTAATAGTCTATTTTCCACTTTGCTTGTAAGTACCTCGTTTTCAGCAAAAACATTTCTGTCAAATGGAAACAGTTGGTCTTTTTAAACCCAGATTTTAAGTTGCATGGGGTTTCTTGAATGCCTGTCCTACAAGCTCAGCCATTAAAAATAATTCAAATCTGCCCTGGGTGCCGAACCATCCACGAAACTGCAGGAGTGTTATAATAGTTTTGGAACGGTCCAAAAACAAAATTGTCGAGTGTATGAAGTTTGACCTGTATGCGGAGTTAAAGTAAAAAATATCACTTCATTGTCTTTAGCAATATTCGAAGCCACCTGAGATAAATGGGTCTCATGATTTTGTAGTATTTCTAGTATTTAGTAGAGTGGGATTACCTCTCGTATTTGAAGTCATTTTCACAAAATGCCTCCAACATTAAATTCAATAAATAATTAGCTGGTCGTCCATCTTAAAGATTGAGCAACACCCAAAGTAACCTAGGGAGCTCTCGTCAACATAAGTATGAATTTTAGAATTCTTTCGCAAAAATACCATATCTGTCGGCAAAACAGTTCCAGTAACGGAAACTATATAACCTATGTTCCTTTTTCTGGATTAGTCACTTTATTTAAGTGCCCGAAATATTTTGAAGCATAAACTCTTTTTAGTTTCTGAACTGTGCTATTTACAGTTTCAGCTAAACTGAACACATGGTACCATATCTAAAACATGGATACCTCTGTAAAACAACAAAGAAAATATAAAGAAATTGTTCCACAGTATACCCATTAAAAGAAGTAGCCCTGAACAAACTCAAGCTTCAGGTTTACTCATTTCAGGTGGTGGTGTCTAAGGCCGTAAACCCAGTTAATACCAGCCATTTTCCGTTCTTCCCAAACTGGATGTATTTTAAAATTGTGATACTTAGCCATTTTATAAGTGAACAAAATGTCGACACCGTAGTATATTTTGGAACAAGTCCAACCAAAACAGTAAATTATCTTGGTAATTTGAAATTATTTCATTCACTGCATAATTAGGTGTCATACGGATTTTCATTTCATGTCATCCCCGGCAGCATTTTTCTTTCGGACATATCAATGTGAAGTATTCGACATTTTTCATTGAACAGCTGCAAGTTAAAACCGCCTTCTGCGAGTTCAACAGCTTCTCGCATATTAGCTACTCGGTGAAATCTTCTATTATTCTTTCTGACGCAGTCTCTGACCATTCCTGACTTCTTTAAAATCTCCATAAAAATAAAGTAAAGTGGGTGGGGTTCATTGGAACTGTGTTCCACTGTGTACCGTTCATAGTGCGCCATGGGGTATCCAAAATGTCAAACACCTGTTTGAAAAAGTTTGGTTATTTTTTTAGTTAAATAGACAATTGTTTCAAATAGACAAAATGATTAAGACTAATGAGAGAAAAATCTCTTACATATAGTTAAAATTTTTTTTACTAAAAACGAAAGAAAGAAACTTTCGAATATAAAAAATAATATTTTTGTATAAGCAGTTCCATCGTGGTTGCACGGCTATATTTCACCATGTCAACGAGTGGCAGATAAGGCGCTGTGATTGATCGAAGAAAAAGCGCGCGAATTAGTTTGAAATTTTAATTTTCATCGGAAACATTCAATACTGCTCCATATTCCATTGTTTGACCCTGAATCAATACTAGACAAGGATACGTTTGTTTATTGCATTTTTGGTGTATGGATAACTACGAAAAGCCACTCTTGTACCTCTATAAGCTGCTATATATATATATATATATATATATATATATATATATATATATATATATATATATATATATATATATATATATATATATATATATATATATATATATATATATATATTTATATATATCGCAATCCCTAGAGCTCGATTAAGTATATATTTTATTTTCAGTTTTTTTTTTGCCGTAACTTTAATAAGATAAATGATGAACAAGCTTCGTAATCTTCAATTAATGGAATGAAATCGAATGGTTCTAGTGACTATGAAGCAGATGATCGAGGTAACAACTTTGTATTAGAATTATTCGATATGGTCACGGATGCCGGTGCCTAAGACGAAACGATGTCAAATCTATAGAATTGAAAATATGTATAAATAAATAGTCTATAGTTATAGTTTGATCGTTCCCAACAGGAAAAAGTATTATTTTTCAGGTATGCATTAAAAATGCTTACAAAAATGGCGATTCCTTTCGATTCTATTGGAATATAATGAATTGACTTCTCTTACGTCGTTCTTCTCGTTTGTAATTTGACTTCAATACTGGAAGCTTAATTATATATTTCATCAATTTATGATTTTTCATCTCGAGAATCGGTGCTACATTCGAATACAATGATTACCTAAAATCATGTTTATTTTTGTTTACTTTGAAAAACCAGAAATATTCAAGTCACATGAATTTATTTTGAATTATTCACTAACCGTTTTTAACATCTCCATTTGTTATCAACTCTCAATCGGTGATATAACTTCCAGGTACAAATACTCAAACCCACATTAGAACTGAATTTCTCTAGTTTGGAGCTCTTACTATCAAATATTCCACCGACTCTGGATTTCAAAAGAGATCTGCGATCTCTGGATTAAGTGAATGTTTCGCTGGTTTTCAAAATAATAACCGAGGACTATCGAAATTTTTCCATACTTTATCGGTTCCGCAAAATCGGTGTCATGTATGAGGAGCTTGTGGTCTAGTTCAGAAGTTCAAATCGGAGTTTATTCCTGATAAAGATCCTAAAAGTATCAGCGGAAACTTATTCGAATTGGAAAAATGTATTTCAATTATTTTTAGTATAAAGGAAATTGTGACAGTTATTAGCAAAAAAGATATTCAGTAGATCAGAAATAATTCAGAAACTGTTAATAATTTATAAATTATTCAAAACAAATTTTGTCATGAAAAAGCCTCAGCTTATGCAATTCTATCTTTTTTGTTCAATATTTCAATTTAATGCTAATTATAGTGATTATAGTGCACCGAGCGAGGTTCATGACGCAAGTATTAAGTGCCCAGAGTGGATACAGCACCTAAAACAATTTTTTCGAGGTATTAAATATCAATTAAAAATATACAAAAATCATCTTATCATTTGAATACTTGACGGAATGAAGTCCCGTTGCCATATTGTACAAATTTTCGAAAAGATTCAGAAGTTTCCAATTTTTTCCTAAGGAACGTTTTCGATCCTCCGCTTCCATTGATGGCCTTAAAAAAATGTTAAAAAAATCGGTCTGAAAATTCTTCATTATCTGGAACTCTCCTCACATAGTAACTCAATAAGATTACGTCATGAAATTATTTGTAAGTTTTCCGTCTTGTTAATTATGAATGGTTTAAATTATTAGAGAATAAAGATTATTCAGTTTTTAGTAAGATTCATGATTACCAAAATAAACCACTTTTACATATTTTCATGACATAATCTAGTTAAATTCTGATGAGCTCCAGAATGTGAAAAATGTTTATGTGAATTAGTTATACATTTCTTGTGATCTTCAATGCAGACTTGATTCAGAAAACATTTCGTTAGTTAACAATTATGTAACTTTGAAAAAGTTAATTTTTTTTCTAAGAAAACTCCTCGTTTTCAAGTATTGAAGTAACGTTAGGAATTTTTGAAATTTTAAGTGAATAATTCAATTTTTTAGATGCTGTGCTCATCTCTTAAATTTAGATTTAAATATAAAGGATAGTTTCGTGGGTTAGATCTTTTTGATCGGATATCTGTGATGTTGATAATGATTAATATTGCAGTTCTTACCATCTTGAAAAAGTTCACCAAAGCCAATCTAGTGGCTACCGATTTTAAAAAATATACATGACTTGAGGAAACGGGATAGCAAAAAAAGTGTTAATGAAATGAATTTTTTCGCAGGTGGTAAAAAACAATCAAGACCGTCTGTCTGCCTAGAAGTTTGTAGGCCTCAACTTCTGGTCGCCCTCATTTTCTACATAGAAATAGAAGAGTGTTAATAGCCCAACATTGAACAAGATTTCGTTCGTTACTTTAGAACTGGCATTCAGTGACAAAAAAATTACTGTAAACAACAACAAAAACAAAATCCGGTTACCCTTTCCCCCAAATCAAGAAACTAAAAATCCAAATTTGCCATAATTTAGAAAATTCCCATTGAATAAATTAAAAATAGTCTTATTTAGTTGAGAAATTCTCGCGGGATAGAGACAGGAGATTTACTCACCTACGTCACTCATGTTTGTACATCAACGATAGAAAAGCATGGGGAATCTAGAGCAATAGCCCTCGACATCTCTGAACCGTTCGATAGGGTTTGGCATGAAGCCTTGTTGAATAAACTTGCTGCATATGGGCTTCCCGAAAAATTGCGGGGTTGGATAAGTAGCTTTCTTTCAAACAGATCAATACAAGTTGTGGTCGACGGTATAGCATCTGATTGTTTCCTGTTGCAAGTAGGAGTACCTCAGGGATCCATTCTTTTGCTAACCTTGTTTTTGTTGCAGATAAACGATCTTCTGTCATCTACAGAGAACAAGATCTTCGGTTTTGCAGACGATTGTACCCTGGTTTCCTCTTTCAGTAGTCTGCGGCCGATTACAGCTGCGGATTCTCAGCGTCAGAGATGTCAACAAATTAAAAACTTAAACTTTGACCAACAAAGGATATCGAAGTGGGGTCAGTTGAACCTGGTGAGCTTCAACGCGAGCAAGACGCAAGCAATTATGTCTCATAGAAAGGTCCCCGCTGGAGAACCTCCTCTAACGAAGCAAAACCAACAAATTGCATACAAATATTCGATGCACCTTCTCGGAATAACGGTCAACTCCGGGTTCTGCATGGCATGGCATGAACATGTATCAGCAATAGCTAAGTCTGCATCAGCTGAACTTAGTTTTCTTTTCAGAGTCAAGCGATACTTCACGTCATCTAAGCTATTGCTTCTATATGAGGCGCGTATTCAATCTGCTCTCAGACGACAAGTTGCTGACCTTTCTATGTTTTATAGATACTTCCACGGCAGATGCTCCAGAGATCTGAATCACCTTGTTCCGGGAAACTCATGTTTTGCCGCAACACTAGGCTGGCAAGGAGTTCTCATCATATGGCAGTACATTTAGCGACCCCTCGAAACTCTCTCTATAAGAATTCCTTTGTTTACAGGACGGGTGAGCTGTGAAACTCGCTTCCGTCTAACATCTTCCCAACATCCTACAATTTAGCCCTCTTTAAGAAGAGAGTAAACAGACACCTCAATTCTTCCCAGGCGCCCAATCATGTGGTGTAACAGGTTCGCTTATTCCTGGGAAGCGCGCATAAAAAAAATATTTGATCGAGCAATAATTACCGATTTTGAAAAATTTATAATTTTTTATATAACGTGTAACGAAACTAACTTCAAGGAACGGTAAGTAAATTTAGAAACATTGAAGATGAAAAAAATTTTAGGACAAGTGTAACAATAATGGCTTTCACTGGCTAAGCCCAGAGAAAAATGAGCAATGAGACTCTAATTCAATATTTGTCACTGAGTTCTTGGAAGAAAAGTCATGGAAGTTTTAATTAAACATTTAATTACATATTATAATTTTGGTGAACAATGTCAACAAATGCTAAATATATATATATATATAGGGGATTTACCCCGACGAGTTGCCCATATATCTGTTCATGCAATCAAACTGATTTCATGAAAAAATATAAATCCACCACCCGGTAATTAATGCCATTGCCAGGCAATGATTATAATCAAAACATATCCTGGAGTAATTATATATTAGGATAACGTTAAATGTTATGAGAATATATCAATCTACCAGAATATATACATACTATAGCATCATCAGACAATGATATCAATGTACCAACGAGTATATATATATATATATATATATATATATATATATATATATATATATAGTCAATGAGACTTATCTTGGTGAAATGGATGAGGTAGAGGTCGTCTAGGTTAGAGTCCCCAATCACTTAGGGAGTTCAAATTCCAAAAAGCTCTTGTATTTTACTGCTGCATATGGGGAAAACCTCTATTTCAGCTTCGGATTGATCTGGATTTCTGAACTCCAGATAAAAGCTATATCTCAACATCTGAGCTTCCCCTACGACTTTCCATCCACGATTCTCCACCTAGGAATCTGTATCTACGACTCTCCACCTAGGCCCTATATTTTTGATATAGGTCAGTCAATACACAGTATTCAAGATAAAGGTATATGTCTAATTTTCACTAGAGAACTTTTATATAAATTCATTATTTCAAATGAAATCAACGATGATTTTCAAGTTCAACTAATTAGTTCAAAGGTCGGCAAAGAAAAGAAAGCAAAATGAAGATTCTGAAGCAAAGCTGGTAGGACATATCATCTGATTATGCGCATCAGTCTGTTAACCAGTAGCGTGACACAGATAGAGGGTTGACTGGAATCAGATGTTTTAATTCAAATTGTTGTGACGTGATTTTAGCACGTTACAAACGTCCCTATGCTATGTATCTCAAGCATGCTCAATTGGATTCGATTTCAGCTGGCGGTTTAACGAAGAGGCCATCCTATACAACTTTTGTAACACGATGTATTCCTTCATATCGTACCCTTACACTCCCTGTTTCTCTATTTTGTGTTGCAACTTCTGTTTATGTTGCCCCATCCTCAATCATCCAAACTGCTATTCTCATTTCATCAACACTTAATGCTACCTCCACATAATTTCAATAGAATACCTCTCTCCTAAAAAACTTGAGACAGAACGAATTTTAACCTTAGGTGTACCAAGAATTTAATGAAACTGAATTTTTATCCGATATAAAACAAATGGCTGTACACTGAACCGATAAAAAAACAAATTTGTATGAAAAAAGCAGACCTATCAATTAATGTGTGCTCGAATCATGCAAATTCTTTAAAAAATGGTCGTTATTCCATATAGTGAAGAGAATTTTTCTAATATCCTTAGATTTCTGCCATGTATTGAGTTGGCTCCTACTGAAATCAAAGCATAGAATCTTCTCAATCGACTGGTGGTAAAACGCGTCCTAAGTTTATGAATATAGCGAAAATTTGAACAGCATTGTTTTATTTAATTATAACTTAAAACTAATTCTTTTTAATATAATAAATCTATATTCCCATTTGCATTATGTATACGATAGATTCATACTACGAATAATTAGTTTAGAACCACACTGCGGCTTCCTCAGATAAGTTGTCTTACTTAACTGATCAAACAACAGTGTAGTGAAACGTGTTAGTTTCTGAATGTAGCGAAAAATTTGAACATCATTGTTTTATTTAAATTAAAAATTTTATTATATTTTAGGTATTTTAGAATACGAGGCCGATTTGAATATATTGTTCTACGCTAATTCTTTTAAGTATAATAAATATATCGAATCATATACAGATGAGGATATACTCCAACTGTACGCAACCCCGAAACGTTAGAATATGCTACAATTATTTCTCTTCCTTTTCTTCCTTGGACCTACAGTTCATAGTGGACTCCGAACTATTCAGCTAGACCGTGCAATGATAACGGCCACCACTCTGGCTCACAAGTTATCTGGCCTTCGATGGTATATGGTTTTAGCTAGTAGCCTTGTGCCTAACTCAATGTATGTCTGTCAAATTCACTTTTTTGTTTCAAGGACAACATCCATAACTTGAACCCGGATTCGAACCAGGCACCTCAGCTAAGCATATTCCTACATACTTACTCAAACCTAACCTAACCGTGCAGCTACCGAGGCGGTTAATTATTTATCTCTTCAGATACATAACCTCAATAACCTCAAAATAAACAACATATAATCTTGTCATTTCGACTTTTTTTGGCTGAAGTGCATTAACTCAAACACACTTTCATTTCAAACCTATTCTGTTCATCAAATTTTAATTCAATTTGATATAAGCCTTGAATTAGGACCTAACTAGCATGAACTCAAAGTTGCATATGAAAAAAGGGAGTCCTAAGCGGAAAACTTAAGGATTATATCAACAGAAATGCGTAATTTTTGTCTCAGAATAGGTTTTATTCTAATATTGAAAACGATAAATAATTAAACTTCGTTATCATGAATGATAAACACTTGTCTTTTAAAGAATTACTAAGAAAAAATAAAAACAATCCAGTCTCTTGAACCGGTTTCACCCAAATGTTGATACTGAACTTTTATTTACATAAATATTGAAATTTGTCTCTGCCAACACCCAGTTAACAAATGATGCCTTACGTTATACCTTACAACATTGACTTTCTCTGTTAGAAAATGATGAGCAGTCAGTCTTAGTTCACCACATCACTTTCAGCAATCTACAATCTACTCGTAAAATAGACTTCTCCAACATTCTTCATTAAACCGATAATAATGTTTTCTGACTTACTAATATAATAATATTAAGAAATATATTTTGAAGAACACTATCTCACACAAAACCATTATGCAAATCTGTCGTCACGTTGCAATACAAAATATAAATATAATAATAGATATATATTTAGGTGATCTAGTTTAAATTCATAATGACTGCATATTATCACTTTTGCCTAATTTTATTTCACAAATATGAGAATTATTATTCGGTACGTATGACGTTCTCAGCGGAAACATTTGATTCAGTGTTTGCTGCAATTCGCCTATTAATGAGCCTATTTAAATAAAACGCAGTCATTCAGGTCGTCGGGGGAACAATGTTCGTATAAAAACTATGTGAAGTTTGTTAGCTAGATCATTTCAAGCGTAAATAGGCAAGAGACGAGATATCGTCCATGAGGGAAATAATTGAAGCCAAACCATTTACGATTGGGGTCACATAACTCTGACCTTGCAGCTTATTTAAATAAACAACGATACTGAAATCTGATGACAATACCAATTATGTAACTTTAGATATAATGATTTCAATAAAATAGCGCTGGGGTGAACGAAATTAGAAACAACTGCTCCGGAGTGGTCCCACTCATAATAATTCGAAATGATTTATGTGATATGTTTAATCTTTTCATGTACTTTTCATATATACGGAAATATGTCAGTCTGCCTATTTTGGTTTGAATGTTCATGTCACAAGGTGAACACTGAAAAAAAAACAAAAGTATTCATTATCTACTAATCTTGCATATTATTTTCGAAACATTCCTCAGCAGAAATGTACAAAGAAATAATTACATGATTCTATTCGAGAGACATTCAGTAATTGAAGAGAAATTCGTCAGTAGAAAAATCAGATAGTAGAACAAATTTTATAGTTTGAGGACTCCATGTTGGCATAACTGGGATGCATTCTGCATTCATAATCAGAGTGTATAGGGAGTTTTATGTTGAAATTTTCACAGTAGGATAGAACAGTTTAAAACTGGCCGAGTCCCGTCTGGTTAGCGAATTTCTCTTCTAACTACCTCGAAGAACATCGTATAATAAACAGCCAATATGATTCAGATATGTTTTGGAACGAAGCGATGCAAGGCAAGCAATGGGAAACGTGGTGGATCTCAAATGAGAGGTATACTTGACAAAGACAACCCTACACTGCTAAAAAGAACCGTGTCTTTCTATCTATCCACTGGCTATACTGGAAAATCATGTTCGATTCACTGTAGGTTTCTTTATATGGGAAAGGACTGTAGATTAATGATTAAAAAAATTTTGAAAAAATTGGCTCTCACTGCAAGATAGAGAATTCTTCACAAACGGCATAAACAAGCAGGAAGCCCTTGGAACAAGTGCATAGATGAGGTTGGGGATTATATAGGAAAGTAGGACATGTTTGTATGTTTCTCGTAAAACTATCAAAAAATTCCTAAATTATCAGTTTATCATTTTTGATGAAATTACAACATACATCATATATTCGACAAAGCCCCCTGACAATATCGAAAATACACTAAAAATCGGATAATGTCAAAGAGAAAAATATTTCACATTTTTTTTAAACTAATATACAGGGTGTCCGTGAATTGCATATACAACGTTATACCACAGATTCTTCAGCTCGAAATAAGTCGATTTAGGTTAGGTTAGGTTAGGTTAGGTTAGGTTAGGTTAGATTAGTTATGTCAGTTATTTACCGAGCGATTTTTTTGAAAATTGGTATTCCTACATTGCTAAACATAAAGAATTCAGTGTTAATATTTTATGCTCGGTAGTGTTTCCGGTGTAGCCGGAAATGACCAAAACATGTGAATAGCAAATGTAACACCCTATATGTTTATTTATTTTTAGATTCAGAAAAAAACGCTTTTAGAAACAATCAACAAAAAACCTTTCCTTTCAATGTCAGGTTCATAGAAAATTAAAATAATAAAAATTAAATCACCTAAATCAAATTACTTCTGCATTAATGATCAACGGTAGAGGTTACCAGATAATGTCATGTACTTGTTGGAGTTTAGATTTTTGCGCTTCAATTCATACTAATGGTATTCAAGCTCAGGGAAGCAGAACGGATCGAGTGACCCCTGCGGTCACCTGATCTATCGCCTCTGGACTTCTTTTTATGGGGCCACTTGAAATGCCGAGTTTATAGAGAACGACCTGCCAATCTAGATGAGTTAAGGCGTCGCATAACAGACGAAATCAATTTGATACCCCCACAATTTCTGCATTGTCTGTCACCATATCCGCGCATCATCAAAACTAAGTAATTTGATTTTGGTGATATAATTTTTATTATTTTAATTTTTTATAAACTCGACATTGAAAGAAAATGTTTTTTAATGATTGTTTCTAAAAAGGTTTTTTTTCTCTAAATCTAAAAATAAATAAACATATAGGGTGTTACCTTTGAAATTCACATTTTTTGGTCATTTCCAGCTACACCGGAAACACTAGCGAGCACAAAATATCAACACTAAATTCTTTATATTTAGCAATGTAGAAAGACCAATATTCTAACGAATCGCTCGGTAAATAACTGAGTAAAAATATTTTTCCATCTGTCAGCGTAACTCACATTTATAAAATATTGTAAGTCCCTAATATCATACCGCAGTGTAACTTTGAGAAACATTTTCTGATATTATATTTGAGTAATCTATGGCAGCTCCTACTAGCTTAAAAAAAATTCTTGCAAATTAGAAATCGCATTTATTTCAATGTTCAAAGAAAAGTTTACTGCTGAAAATATACTAGTAAAACAAGCTTAAAATGATACTGATAATTGAAATAGCAATAGAGCAATTCAATTAACAAATACAACTATTGTTGTTGGTGAAGATGTAGACTTACTCGTTTTACTTACTATTCGAACTCCAAACAAAAATATTTTTCTTAAACCTAGAAAAGCTAAACTTGTCTCCATCCAACCTCAGTCGCAGCTCATCAACATTTCTTTTGGATTTATTACCAAGTACAAGTGTGGCTTGGCTATCAGCTAGGCCCAAAAGACTAGTTTTGAAAGTTGGTCGATAATACATTAGAATCAGTTTAAACTTTACTCATATCTGCGCCGGAAACTGCCAAATACTGTTTTTTGCAATTAAAAATTGTAGGTGGTGCTGAATGTGATTGCATAATTGCAAAAGAGTGGAACTGTTTTATTCTCTTGCAGATACAAATTGTCGAGAGCGGTCGTGCTGTTGAATCACCAACAGTAGACGATTCGTTTGATATCGACGATGATATATGCGATACATCCCTATTGAGGCAATTTACTTACAATGAAGAGTAAGAACAAAAATAAGATAAACAAGGAGAAGATGAAGCTGAAGTTGTAGAGAATAAGTTTCCCTATTTCTTTGAAGTTACTCCGCTTCTATAATTTTCAACCCTTGCTTGTATCTTTTATTACTCAATAGTTTTGAATTAAAGAGAATCAGAATAAACACGTAGAATAGACCTCTCGTTAAAAAAAACGCGCTAAGAGCACTACCTCAAAGGTCGCGTGCAAACGTGTGCATATTACGACGACAACAACTCTTCCAGATTTGTGAATCGTTATATTTCAGAAAGGACTGCTCTCAAGAAAGAAGTATTGAGACATTTTTCATAGACAATTATCTGATCTAATTTTTCAAAATGTTAGAAGAGAATTAGAGAATCGTTTATATAATTGTATGAAGGTAGGAGGAGAATTAAAAGACCTTTCCAAAGATATGCCACTCAAGCCACTTCCCCTTCAATCAATTCGTCTCAGCTTTTTCTGCTATAATCCGATATATTCCGATATAAGTCTTACTTGACTTAGAAGCGGTGGAAAATTTTCGTTGGAATTTTTCGTTTTGTTTGGACTTTCTGTGTGATATTAAATGTTCATATAGATACTATTTTTGCATAGAGAATTCTTATCTGGTTTTAGGCTTCAATTTTCTGGAATGGCGGGATAAGTTCAGACCAAACAAGCGTGGCTCAAGTGGATATGAAGAGCATGAAAATGATATTCAAATGTATCCATCGCCGTTTATGACAGAACTACAGGTCAATTCCTTGGAAATGGTCTAATTTCAAATCGCCATATCTTTCAAACGAGTTTGACCATTTTTAGTATGTATATTTTGTTTGCTTCCAATAGGCAGCAACCAAAAAACATAAATAATACAGGTCCGTACTCGGAAAGTGCAATTTTTCTTGACATACTCAATAATATCACTCTGTACATGAAAAGAAATTTCACATCAGTTTTGTAATTGCACACAAAATTTTCAATTGAAGATCATTTCGATGAAAGCTATTAGTTTCTGACAATTAGATAACGTTGGATAAAATTGTTTATATAATTGTATGGAGGTAGGAGGAGATAGAGTATTAAAAGACCTTTCCAAAAATATGCCACTCAAGCCACTTTCCTTTTAATCAATTTCGACTATAATCAAAAATTGACGTGTCTCAGCTTTTTCCACTATAATCCAATATATTACGATATAAGTCTTGCTTGAGGCGGTGGAGAATTTTCGTTGGAATTTTTCGTTTTGTTTGGACTTTCTGTGTGATATCAAATGTTCATATAGATACTATTTTTGCATAGGGAATTTTTATTTTGTTTTAGGCCTAAATTTTCTGGAATTGCAGGATGAGTTCAGACCAAACAAGCGTGGCTCAAGTGGATATGAAGAGCATGAAAATGATATTCAAATGTGTTTCTTTTATGTAGATTAAGTTTGCTCTCAATAAGCAGCAACCAAAAACATGAATAATACAGGCCCGGACTCGGAAGGTACAATTTTTCTTGACATACCCAATAATATCACTCTATATATGAAAAAAAAATTCACATCAGATTTGTAATTCGGAAAAAATTGCTACACAAAATTTCCAATTGAAGATCATTTCTATGAAAGCTATTAGTTAGATAACGTTGGAAATCTAACCTGACCTAATCAACAGTTGATCTTATATAAATTTCGAAAATTAATTGTTACTAAAATGAGTAATTTTGATCTACTTGATGAATTGTCCATTTTATCATATCTAGAACTAATCGAAAAATAGAAGGATAAATTATTAATCTATAACAATAATAATGGCGGAAATTAATAATCGTATCTTATTTTCGAAAATACGAAATAAAAGAAAATTATTCGATACCAAATTCCAATCTTCCCACATAAATAGTGACAGGATATGCATTGAATATATCAATATATGGGGAAGTTTATTGTTGAGAGTTCCGTATATACAGGTGACAATAAAAATAAAACGAACTAAATAACTACAATATCATTAATTTCTGAAAAAACACAGGTTGATTCGTTTAGAGGAGGATATCTCCCAGCCTATAGCGTATCATACTGATAGTTTACTCAGTTTCTTGAAGAAGAAAGTTTGCTAAATTCACAATAATGAATAATGTCGAGTAAATTTTCCAACAAAATTCCATTCCATCCATTTTCGCTGTTCAACAAATTCATAATGTTACATCCCGAATTAGGGGATGATATTTAAAAAGACACTGATTACTTAAATGTTCTCCTTCAATACGGATTCTTTCTCTTCGTGAATTTCATTGTAAATTGAAAAAAATGTAGCTGTAGACTCTTCGAAGCTTTGGAATATCGAAAAGTAGTTTTGAGAAAATTTTATTTATAGATTGTTGGAATGTATGCGGAATTCATTCAAAAATTTCTAATAGATATCGCATTGAAATGGTTCACAACAACTTTCAAATTATCAATAATGATTAGAATTTGCTAGATAGATTATAAGTGGTGATGTCTAGTAGATTTATTGGTTAATAATAAAGGCAAATGTCATATTTTTCGAACGACTGTCGCAAATTTTTCTTTAAATTGAACAAGTTCCACGAAGAAATAATATATGGGAGATGTCAACCCAGATTATTGGGTCCATAATGATTCTAAAATATCTATAGATCATGATCGGCATCACTTAAAAGACTGAACCTGGCTATCAGGGCTCTCTCGGTCAAACAGAGATGGAATTTGAGGAAATATCACAGGTTATGTATTTTTTATTATCTCCTTAGTTCTTTTCATGACCTTGCTTCCTTTGTAAAATCTTTTCTTAGATTTGTTTAGACATACATATAAGAAGTATGATTGTTGAAATATTTTTCTGTTGGTTTTCTTTTTCCATCGTTACAGAATCCTGTCCCAAACCCCCTTCCTTTCACCCTAGTCTTCGTTTGGAAATTATGGAATGCAAGAGAGAATGAAGCGGCTAAGCAGAAAAATCTTTGGTACTCTTTATGTACACACGTCACTAACACAACATAAACAAACAAGCTATTGCTAGTGCAATAGCGACAGGGAAACGAGTTTTTTCCTGAGGTTTTTTCACTCGTTTATTGAATCATATACAAGATAGTATGGTTCCCCTGTTACATTTCCTAAGCTCACACTTGTGTTTTTTTCTGACACACATCAAAATTATAGATATAAGCATTTATTGTAAATTCAATTATTCAAATTTTTGTAAATCCTCTCTTTTCAAAAGAATATATATATATATATATATATATATATATATATATATATATATATATATATATATATATATATATATAGTTAATCGAAACAGAACAGTAGTTATACTAGGTTTTCGTAGCACTTGTCTTTCGATGTGGTTGTCCCAATTAAATTTAGTGTCAAGCATCACACCTAAGTACTTCTCTTGTTTTGCTAGTGTTAGTTCCTTGATAAATAAAATTGGTATCTTGGAAAACCATAATTTCCTTCCACGAGTGAATTTGATCATGTCTGTTTTATTGGGATCTACGGGTCGTTCTCTATGCACCATTGCTCAATCATTCGCATATCAATCTAGGTGATAAGGTGGATTGGATTCAGATACATCATCCGGCAGCTGAGGTCATTGTATTGGGTGACTTCAATGTTCACAACACCAACTGGCTGCGCCACTCCAATAGAACAGATGAAACGGAAATACAGGCTGAAACTTTCGCAATCAGCCATAATCTAACGCAGCTAGTCGACGAACCGACAAGAATACCTGATCACCCAACTGACTTCCCAAACACCTTGGATCTCTTTTTAATTTCAGATCCAGATGATTTTGGAGTGGAGGTCTCAGCACTGCTAGGCGACTCATATCTGCTACTGGAACCATTGTGCTGCCGCTAAACCAACAACCTAAACCACCCAGACGCATTCGGCACTATAACCGTGCTAATTGAGATGTCCAACACAAGGTTACCGAGAAGAGAATACCCCCTGCTAGCATTCCCTAAGGCGGTCAAGTCGCTGAGATGAGCCTCGATACGCCTAGTGTCGATTGCAAACGTTCTGTCCATCTTGCTATGATGTTATATACTCCTCCATTTGGGATTCCTCCGTCCATAGATTTACAAAGTGTGTTGTCAAAAGCCACGTCTATGTCTTGGAATATTCCAAGAATGATTTCGCCTTGTTACAGTCCTTTCTCAGCATACTCTATCACCTAGTGTAGTGCAAAGTTGACTATTCTTCCTTGTTCGTAGGTATTTTGGGTGATATGTGGGAGACATTCCGATAGGATATTCTCCCCAAGATACCTTTCAACTAGCCCCAACATAATCATCAGTAGGAAGGAGGTTGTACTAATTGGTTTAAAATCTTTGACGATTTTATATGAGATCCTGCCCGTCTTTATTGAGATCTTTCAATCTTGGGAATCAATACCCGCAGCCTTTTCTAGGGGTCTGGAATAGGTCCCAATACTTTGCAGGATCTGAAGATATACATTAATATTCATAAATGTTTGATCTAGAAACTGGCCATCAGAGCTCTCTCCGTCAAACAGAGAGGGAACTTGAGGAAATATCGCAGGTTATGTATTTTTTTATTATCTCCTTAGTCCCTTTCGTGACCTTGCTTGCTATGTAGAATCTATTCTTAGATTTGTTTATACATATAAGAAGTTTGATTGTTGAAATATTTTACTGCTGGTTTTCTTTTTCCATTGTTACAGATTCCTGTCCCAAACCCCCTTCCTTTCTCCCTTGTTTTGGAAATAATGGAATGCAAGATAGAATGAAGCGGCTAAGCAGAAAAATCTTTGGTACTCTTTATGTACACACGACACTAACACATCATAAACAGACAAGCTATTACTAGTGCAATAGTGACAGGGAAACGAGTTTTTTCCTGAGGTTTTTTCACTCGTTTATTGAATCATATACAAGATAGTATGGTTCCCCTGTTACATTTCCTGAGCTGACACTTTTTTCTGACACACCCAAAATTTGTAGCATTTATTGTAAATACAATCATTCAAATTTTGTAAATCCTCCTTTTCAAAAGAATATATATATATATATATATATATATATATATATATATATATATATATATATATATATATATATATATATATATATATACTACAGGTAATACCTTTTCTGAGGTATTACCTCAACCATTTGTTTATTTATAGAATTAAGTATCCTGAGGAATGCAATGGCATCTGTCAGGAATATTTGTAAAGATTTTTGTTGAAACTTGCAAATAAACGCATATTATATATATATATATATATATATATATATATATATATATATATATATATATATATATATATATATATATAAATATATGGTTAATCGAAACGGAACAGTAGTTATACTAGGTTATCGTAGCACTTGTCTTTCGATGTGGTTGTCCCAATTAAATTTAGTGTCAAGCATCACACCTAAGTACTTCTCTTGTTTTGCTAGTGTTAGTTCCTTGATAAATAAAATTGGTACTCAATCATTCGCATATCAATCTAGGTGATAAGGTGGATTGGAGATTGGATTCAGATACATCATCCGGCAGCTGAGGTCATTGTACTGGGTGACTTCAATGTTCACAACACCAACTGGCTCCGCCACTCCAATAGAATAGATGAAACGGAAATACAGGCTGAAACTTTTGCAATCAGCCATCATCTAACGCAGTTAGTCGACGAACCGACAAGAATACCTGATCACCCAACTGACTTCCCAAACACCTTGGATCTCTTTTTGATTTCAGATCCAGATGATTTTGGAGTGGAGGTCTCAGCACCGCTAGGCGACTCATATCTGCTACTGGAACCGTTGTGCTGTCGCTAAACCAAGAACCTAAACCACCCAGACGCATTCGACATTATAACCGTGCTAATTGACATGTCCAACACAAGGTTACCGAGAAGAGAATACCCCCTGCTAGCATTCCCTAAGGCGGTCAAGTCGCTGAGATGAGCCTCGATACGCCTAGTGTCGATTGCAAACGTTCTGTCCATCTTGCTATGATGTTATATACTCCTCCATTTGGGATTCCTCCGTCCATAGATTTACAAAGTGTGTTGTCAAAAGCCACGTCTATGTCTTGGAATATTCCAAGAATGATTTCGCCTTGTTACAGTCCTTTCTCAGCATACTCTATCACCTAGTGTAGTGCAAAGTTGACTAATCTTCCTTGTTCGTAGGTATTTTGGGTGATATGTGGGAGACATTCCGATAGGATATTCTCCCCAAGATACCTTTCAACTAGTCTCAACATAATCATCAGTAGGAAGGAGGTTGTACTAATTGGTTTAAAATCTTTGACGATTTTATATGAGATCCTGCCCGTCTTTATTGAGATCTTTCAATCTTGGGAATCAATACCCGCAGCCTTTTCTAGGGGTCTGGAATAGGTCCCAATACTATGCAGGATCTGAAGATGTGCATTAATATGCATAAATGTTTGATCTAGAAACTGGCCATCAGAGCTCTCTCGGTCAAACAGAGAGGAATTTGAGGAAATATCGCAGGTTATGTATTTTTTTATTATCTCCTTAGTCCTTTTCATGACCTTGCTTGCTATGTAGAATCTATTCTTAGATTTGTTTATACATATAAGAAGTTTGATTGTTGAAATATTTTACTGCTTGTTTTCTTTTTCCATTGTTACAGATTCCCGTCCCAAACCCCCTTCCTTTCACCCTTGTTTTGGAAATAATGGAATGCAAGATAGAATGAAGCGCCTAAGCAGAAAAATCTTTGGTACTCTTTATGTACACACGACACTAACACATCATAAACAGACAAGCTATTACTAGTGCAATAGTGACAGGGTAACGAGTTTTTTCCTGAGGTTTTTTCACTCGTTTATTGAATCATATACAAGATAGTATGGTTCCCATGTTACATTTCCTGAGCTGACACTTGTGTTTTTTCTGACACACCCAAAATTTGTAGCATTTATTGTAAATACAATCATTCAAATTTTTGTAAATCCTCCTTTTCAAAAGAATATATATATATATATATATATATATATATATATATATATATATATATATATATATATATATATATATATATATATATATATACTACAGGTAATACCTTTTCTGAGGTATTACCTCAACCATTGTTTATTTATAGAATTAAGTACATTTTGGTGTCTCAGCTGTCGGTTACACCATTTCCGATAGTTGTTCCCGATATTTTCTTGGGATTCCTGTGAGACACTAATGGTTCTCACTGCCAGTCAGGTCCAGAACTTATTTTCTATTCGTTGTGACGAAAGTTTGTTTGTTTCCTTAGTTGAGAAGTATAAGGTTTGTGCTGTGAAGGTATTCGATTAGCTTTTCTCCCCTAATGTTGTTGCTTCGGCTCCCCCATAAGACATTGTGAGCTTTGGTATCATACCCAATGCGAGTGGCCAGCCTTACGTTTTACAGTAGTTCACGAATTCCTGTAATTCTTCTGTTTGAGAAAGTATATGTTATAAACGGGGTCAAATTTTTCATTGTAATAGAGTATATATTAGTTCATGACCAAAATTATTATAACATTCAGATATTTTAAAGCTGACTTGCTAAGTTTTGATTTTACAAAATTTCAATGAATGTCAATATTTTTCCTCAAAGCAATATTTTTATTTTTTTCATCCCTCCTCTTCACACAAACTGAATGAACAGAACAAAGAAACATCGAAATATGTCATACCAACAGTTGATGATCATGAGTACATACTAAAAATTATGATTTTTCAGTTGATTCGAATTTTCCGATAACATTAGTACGTGTTCCCAATTTTTCATTAAATATGTAGGAAAATTGGGACAAACTGCAAAAAATGCATCAACCATTACCTTCGGATCGAGAGTTATGATCTTGAGCTCGATCTACATTTACATTGTCAGTTTTTTCTGAATCTGAATTTTTCCGGTCAGTATTTCGTACTTTTCATAAAAACCTAATTCTGACGTTTTAAAAACAAAGCTGTTAAATCTAAGGTCATTTTGAAGCGTGTGTGTTTTTTTGTGAAAATAATAGGTTTTTTGAGTTTTTCAATCTGAAATTGGCATACTTTCAAACTCGCTCTTCTCTCTTAGTATGCTTAAACGATTGATATGCATACTAATTTTCATGTTGTTTTATCATAAAAACCTTTCTATTTGGCAGAAATAGGACGCTCACAGTTATATCAGTCAAATATTTCCCAGAAAACAACAAAGTTAGCAGTAATCCCTAATAGAAAGAATATTTTCGCAACTCTTTCCTCGAAATTTTTCAAACTTACACTGACTATATCAATTTACGGTTTTTCATCACAATTGTGATCAGACTGTTTTCAGTTAAACTCGCTAAATATCTCAGAATATTATTTCGGCTACTGTTAACGAATACTCCTATGGGCTATTTGGTATCCTGCGTGTATTTGCTTGTGCAATCAATGATTCATAATCACATCTGCTCTTTAATACCTAGATGTGACCAAAGCGAGTGTTCCGCGAATATCGAGGAATCCCAGAAACATATGTGTTGAAACTTTTTCTTCGGTTGTACGGTTCAATGAAGGAAAATAGGAAGAATTACTTTCCTGCGGAGAGCATATGCTGCTTAACTGTAGGCAATTCTTCATGCACATTTGTTCCTCGTATTTAATCCAGACATTTACAGAAATTGATATTGTGACACACCTGTGATATTAAGAGGCAGATGTGATCTGCCTTCCTTGAATTATCGATCCCAAAAAGATCATTTATCGTGCGCGAGGAGGGCATAACTTCATGCCAGTTCTAAAGTCTTTCTTTTTCAAGGATATATCTGGTTGTGGTGTATACAGGGTGCTCCATCTCAAACGAACCACCCTGTTTATTTATTATCCCGTAGTAATTGGAAAAATTTGCCGAAACACGTCGAACAAGTTCGTTTCAGGGGCACTCTTTGTCGTATATTTTAGGCTTTGACGATCAACCCCCTAAGAGGAAGCGCTTCAACTCCTCAGAATTGAATAGGGCAAAAAGAAGTCGAGCGATACCTCATTTGAAACTTTTCGAATGGTGTATGAAAAAAGACCAATCTTTTTCCCAAAAAATTATTTTCTCTTCTCAAACAAGCCACTTTGAATATTTTGGCTATTTTTGAAATACTTGAAGAAGAAGAAAGCAAATAAATTTTTGTTTTAAATGAAAACCTTTCGAGAGTAGTTAGCGCCTACGTGCATTAACTAGCAAATTCATTTACCATAAGGTTCGAGATAAGCAAAGTAGATTTTGTTGTAATGTCTTTTGAAGGTCTTTTGTACAAACTGCAACAATCTTGAGATGATTTCATTGTTTCATCATATTTACAGTAAAAAAAAAAGAAATTTAATGATTTCAAATCAAATGGTCGTCCATTTACTTCCATACAATAATACAATCTTGAGTGAAATCTGATTCTAACATGGTTCAACACATTTGAAATGAGTAGACAATGCTGACAAGGTCAAACGAGACCGAAACTGCAACCCATTGTTCCTATTCGTGACATCTGACCGTGCTCTACCACTTCCTGTGACCCGGTTAACGGTGATTATGAAGAGTAGATCGGAAAACTAGCTCCTTCAAGGGAGGATATTTAACATTCTACGGAAGGTTGAATATCGTCCCTTGAAAAACAATTTTCTTCGATATTTGGAATCATTTAACGACACTCATCAACAATTCGCTGGCGTAGATCGATCGAATTCTCAGGCTGAGTTACAAAACTTCTGGATTTAAGATACCACTACAAGAAAAGTCTACAGGTTTCAGGTCACGAAATTGAGCAAGCTGTTCCATAGGACCTCTGCTGTCAATTCAACGACGACGATATGGTGAATTGAGGTATTGGTAAACTGGTGCGACGTAGAAAGAAAGAGCTCCGTCTGATCTTGAGTATGGGTTTCTAGAAATATATGAGGATTTGTATTGCTCCAAAATTTATATCTGGTAACCAGAAAGGATTCGTCAGAAAAGTAAACGCTGCACAAGAAACGCGCGTTATTCTTGATACGCTTGACTATAATTTCGCAAAAATCTTGCCTTTGATGCAAATCATAATTATTCATGTCATGAAATAAATAAATTTTGTATTTATGTAGATTTTTAAAATCTTTGACTTCGCTAACAGCAAAAGCTGCCGAATTTTGACAGGTCCCAAAACCGCTACAGATGCTGCATTATTCACAACTCCAATGGACTCCTTTATTTATCCATTAATAATCCCGACTGAATAAATTTTAATATATATTCCGTTACGTTATTTATGCGAACGTTGCGTTTTTCGGTTAAATATCCTTGCAACCTCTGGCTCAATGTTGATTCTGGTAATAAAAGCTTACCAGTTCAACACATTCTTACAATGTATATACCATAAATATATTTAAAATTTCAACCACATCAGCAAAGTAGTAATTCAATGATTGATTTATAATGAATCAAATGATCGATAATTTTTTATTTGTATATAGTTTGAGAGTTTTTCTTTATAAATGAGAGAAAATTACAATTCAAAACAATAAAATATTTTTAAGATTGTTCTAGTATGTAAAAATAGTTTTCAAATGATATTACATTCAAATCTATTTTCCTTATCGCCTAAAACCTCAAGGTAAATAAATTTACTGGTAAATGCACACAGGTACTGACTACTCTCGATTCGAAAGAAAATTAATTTGTTTTCCTTCTTTCAATAATCTTGAAAATAGCCAGAATATTCAAGGTGGCTCGTTTGAGATAAAAATTTGTTTTTTGGGGAAAATATTGATTAAAATAACTTTTTGCACAAACCGCTGTAAAGAGACTTCGAAGAACTTTGAAATAAGGTATCACTCGACCTCTTTGCCCTATTCAATTTGGAGTGGTTGAAGCACCCCCTCTTGAGAGGTTGTTGAACCATCAAATATATGTTGAAAGATGTCTCCCTAATAAAATCATTCGACGTGTTTCAGAAAACTCTTCCCATCTCTACGAGATAAGAAATATACAGGCTGGCTCGTTTGAGATGCAACACGAAAACCGAAATATGAACTACGTATTAATAAATATGAAAAATTTTCTTCCGGTAATCATGGAAGCAGCATATAAAAATTATTTAATTTTTTTCTTTCCTATGAAATAACGTACAGAAAACATTCTGAACCATTATACTTGAATCCTGTATAAGGACGATAGTCCAATCCTTGTTTCTTGGTTTGATATCATTAATATTTTTGAGCTACCTTATTTATATGTGTTCTTGTAACTCCATAATTCAAGCGAATTATTAAAATTCGAGAGAATTAATTAACAGAACAAGTAATTTGAATAATTTATTCTTTTCGTATTTGACACCATATTAATAGGTTAATAATGAAATGCTCTAAATTGCCTTCCAATCTGTATCGATTACTGCAATTATTCAGGAAATCAAACTGTACCCTCATATGTACTTCTGAGAAGGTGTCTCTACAGATGCTTCTCAATATATATGTTACACACAGCAAAAATATTTGAAAATTTGATCATGTTGGGGTGCTAATTGGCTTGGAATTTATAATTGTTATGGTTACACGGTTACACGTACAAGATATTACTGAAATACCTCCATGGTATGGTGAATACGGAGGAACTACATATCTACTCAATATTGATTCACAGAGTGTCTGTGGTCGTTTGTTTTATCTTGAGTACCATGGATTGAAATAGCACAAAAGTTCTTATGATGACCATTATCTCTTGCCAGCTAAATACAGTTAAAGCAGATCGAAGGGAGAATATTTCCTGCAATAATATATATGACATCCACTATACACAATATGCAGGACAGCATTGTTGATTGATCCGTAGTTTCTCAAGATCACAACTTTCTGATGATAGTTACGCGTAAGTTATTTCGAAGGGCTTTAGATACCCTCTTCATAAAGGAGCCTATCAAGTACTAGAGTCTTAGCTTCAGTACTTGATTGGTTATTCAACCACATGTAAATTTATCACTATATGTGTAAACCCATTGAAGACTTTTTGTTCAGGAGGCAATATTTAACCTTCCGTAGAATGTTGAATGTTCCTCACTGAATGGATCTGATTCTTCAAAAAACCAGCCATCCATGCTTGCCACTAAAATGTGAAACAATTAAGGCAGGGCTGTGAACAATAGAACTCTGATCGCAGTTAGGAAAACTTGGAGACCTAAATGACACATTCAATATAATATAATTTATACCCTTATTACATTCTCCTGTTCGAAACGGTAGCAAATAATAGAGATTTTCGTTTCAATTGAGAAAATATTATCACGAAGTGGGCCAAGTATGAAATATAATTTATTAGTTCGTATGTATGTGGACTCAACAACTTAAATGTGCTACAAATTTTGTTATCAACAATTCCCTGAGACCTTCACAGTTCCAGTGTGAATCTAGCGATTTTCTCTTCATTACTCATTCACAAATTTCAATATGAATTTTTATTGAAATACGACACTATTGTCCAAACTTTGGTGTTCATTTCATTACTTTCCTTACTAATGAAGTAGAATACGCATTTTCACGGCTTTTTGTGACTTGGTCTAGATGTTATTCTGGATTTCAGTAAGGGCATCCACGTTTATACAGGGTGTCTCAACGAAAATTTGGCCCTTTCTGTAACTTAGAAGAAGACAGTGTCAGCGGAAATGCTGGAACAGGTCGATTTTCGCTTCGAGGGTGAACAGACTCAATTGAAGATACTGGTATACCCAAAATCCTTACTTGTACAGATAAAGATATACATTAACCCTTCAAAAATTGAATGTTTGGGCATGATTGTACGAGAACCATCTTATTGGACAGTTCTTTATTGAGAGTAATCTCAATGGAGATAGTTATCTATAACTGTTAGAATTATTGATTTATCCAAGGATTATGAGATTCTGGAGAACGTTCCCACTCTCAATTGCATTTCCCAAGAGATAGTGTAGGCGGGGACTAATTGAGTAGCCAGCAAGGGCATCGGATTTAAATCCTCTCGTTTTTGTGGGCTCATTCCCGATCGAAAATATATGCTATACAACCGAAAACGGTTTATACGGAAATTACGGAAATGGAGGAGTTCATTTTGTAACTTGTACCTCAATTGCTTTACTCCCATTACATGCAGAAGTACAACATATTGTAGACTCATTTGTTTCTCTGAATGATTTGTGTTACATATTTTTGCCGTTCTTTTGGAACAACTGTTAATTTTATGAACAGTAACAATTTCTTTATCTTCTGTTGGTTATACCTTCTTCAAGTTCTTTTTGCATCGAATAAAATATTTGAAGTCGTATTAATAGACCCGATGTACACAGCTAGCTAACAGAATCAAGTCCTCTGTATAGAGTCTTAACTCAAATTCGGTCAGAGCATCAAGAGACTTTTCTAATAAGGTGTCACATGATACTCTTTGCGATTGAAATCATCAGCTTTAAAACTGATATGAATATGTACCACTCAATCAAAACACATTGGGTTCAAAGGGTTGTTCAATTATTATATGATAATATCTTTTTGTAGTAACGTAGAGTACCTCAGTAAAATTATCAACTCACATCGATAATCAATAGATGTTTCTAAGATATCACGTGAGTGATAATGAGAATAAATATGTAGAACTGATAAAGTTGCTGCAATACAAGCAGAGCAACTGTGTAGATGAACTACCATAATTTTAATCATTTTTAATTTATTGCAATAGCTATTTCAATTGATTTAAGCCATTTCAATCCGAATATTTATGATTTAATTTTAATATGTTCTTTTCAGTTTAGACAACAAAATAAATTTTTAAGTTTTGTGCATGGAATTATTGTTTTACATTGAAATGAAAAACAGGACATGTTAAGCGAGTTTCTTTTTCGTTTTGAAATATTTTTAATTTTCATAGGACTTCTAGTTTCCGCTGTCATGTAAGGTGATCTAAATGATCTGATATCAAAGTATTAATTGATTTTCATAACTACGAGGATTGTCTCAAAAAGAATTCAACCTACCTTCATATTTCTTCCACGATGTCATTCTACGTCGTGTAACTTTTGGCATTCTTCTAAGTAGTCTCCATCGGATATCTACTCGCTCCCAACGCCTTTTTCAGTTCTTAAAGTAGCGCTGGAACTTGCTCTTCGGTATCTCCTTCAAATCATTCATCGTATTCATTTAAGTCGTTAATTAGTTATCAAATCGGCGCCATTTTAAGCAGCATTTTTGATCTAGAAAAAACCAAAAACAGCAGAGAGCTATTTCTGAACTGTACGGAGTCAAAGGCAGCTTAAGACCTTGTGGTTTATTGAATATTGCTACATATATTTCAATGCATGTGATGGTGCGTTATCGTGATGAAGCAGCCAAACACTGCTCGTCCAAAGCCGATTTCTTCTTATTTTTTAGCAATTTTTTTAAAACGAAAACTTCTCAAAAACATAATAATCCTTATTGATTGTTTGGCCTTCAGAAAAATACTAAGGTGGACCAGAACATCATAATGAAAAAAACAGACAACGTTGACTTTTCGGCCGTGGCGCAGATAGAGGCTTCTACTGAGAACCTTGATATTTGGTTTTGGTTCATAACATAAACCCTTAATTCACCACCAGTTATAATCTCTTATTTAGAAGATTTTCGTCCTTATTGACTGAACACATTCCACAATTAATTGACGATCTTCATTGACTACAAATCGCACATGTTATATGATATTGTCTATTCTTGTTGTCGAGGACTACCCAGAGCATGGGTTGTTATCGATATATTCGAAACCATAATTGAACAGTTTATACCACTCATTAATTTGTGTTTGCACAATATACTCGTTCCTAACTTCTGTCTTCATTTTTTCAATAGTTACCGCACAACTCCAGATTAGAGTAAAATTTTTTGTTTCGGTTTTTTCGAGATTCTTGGCCAAGAGATAATATATCATGAAGACAAAAAAGACACTATAAACAAGCGCACACCGTTCGAGTTCGCAGCCGGTGGCAAATGTTCATGCAGCCTTACTGGTTACATCCATACACTTCAGAAGTCACTCAGAATTCCAGCGTCGAGATATGAAGATACGTCGAATACTTTCTGAACAATCCTCGTAAACTGTTACTGCATATCACATTCTCAATACTTTAATTATTGAATATCCGAAATTGAGATAATTGAAATTAAACACATTTTGAATTCAACAATTGAATTCAGAACTTTGTTTTCCCGATTTTAATATATATCGTAGATATTTTCCTAACCAAACTGATGTATCTTATTAAATTGATTTCAAGTCACATCCTTGAGGAAATGATGTTATTCTAAGAAAACCAGAAACTATAAATACATTTTCTAACACTATTATCACTTCCTCTGAACTACTATTTATTACAAGAAACCTCTAATCAAATCCTGATATTCTATGAATCATTAATAACAAACCATTTTTAACTTCGACATCGCAAAATTCCCAGTATATTATAATATCGTTTTCTACAAATATTTGAGTAGTTCTGAGGATGTTCGCTAATAAAAAGATTAAATTTGTTGAAAGCTAAAGTAGGATATGAAAAGTTTATTTTAATTTAATCAATGTCTGCATTTTCCTTATTATCTCGGACAAACAGAATTTTTGTGAACTTTCTCGATAAGGGTGACGCTATCTCCTATATTCTCAAATATATAGGTTATCGCGTCATTTTTATTTCATAATGTTGAATTTGAAACCGTTATTTTATCTGTATGCAGGGAAGTTTCGTTATCAAGGGAGGTTGTGTACAATAATCTCGAATGTAGAAATAGAATATTTTTCTTCTTAAGTAGACTCACAATACTGGCTTCTGTTTCGAGAATATATTTTTTGAAGTATTGAATTATGTAAGTACATAATACAATCTAATCCCCTATTCATAGCCTTAGAGAGTGTTCAAATAAAAATGCTGAGATATTAATTTTGTAATTTTCACCACCATAAGATGGGATTTGATTTCCAAAATTTCTAAAACACATTTTTTCTTCATAATCAAGTTTTGAACATAATTTGTTGATATCTCGAACTTTGAAAATTACAGAAACCCATTACAAAATCTAATAATTATTTCATACCCTTAGGGTTGGTTTATCCATTCTCCTTAGTGTATATATACTATATAATTATAGGTAAAAATTCACCAGGAAAGTGGATCGGCAGGAGGAGACTTATTTAATGGCCAGCAAATTCACACGATTTGACTACTCTCAACTTTTTTTATGGGGTCATTTAAAATCCAAAATATATGCCACGCAGCCAGATACTTTGGACAAGATGCAGAGTCGATTTTTAGTTCAAGAACCTTCATTGTTTGTGCCGGGTTAGAGCAAGTCAGATCAACCCCTACCCCCACCAACCCCTAACGATAAACTACTCATCATAGGGAATATGGGTTGAGTGGAACATAGTTAAAAAGATATTTCAATTATCTATATGAAGCAATATTTTTTTCGAGTTGAAATTACAAAGAGTTGAAAACAAACATGATGAAAAGAAAACAGGAAATTGAACAAAAAATCTGATTTGCAAAGCGAACAACAAAATTCTATCAAAAGATGAAGACCGTAAATGAAGTGCACTGATACAAAAATTCAATTAATAATAATTGAAAAAGATTATGAATAAGTTTTCTTATAATATTTGATAGGTGGAATGACAACTTCTGTTCATTGAAATAAAATTAACACACAGTTTCGCGTTGACTGATACATATTTATATGTTACGAACATGAAGTTTATTTGAACTCTAGGGGCTTAACCTTGATGAAATTCATAATTAAATGAAACAATTTGAAATTTCAGGATTTTTACTGAAACAAATGATCGTGACGCTTTCTACTACGCAGTAGCTCCATCGGACTATTGAGGTGCAACAGTGATGATAAGTTATACACGAGGGCGGTTTGAAAAGTTTTCGACCTAACAAAGGTACAAAACATTTTTTATGTTTCTCCTTGTAACTCTGCACACTTTTTCGAGTAATATTCCCATTTTGTAACCCGTCCAAATAGTACTCAGCGTTTTTCTCTGCAAAATTCACGAAAGTGATTGCCTCTACGTTTATCGGAAATCTCTGTCCTCTGAGAGGAATTTTTAGATGAGGGAACATAGAGAAGTCGCTTGGGGCTAGATCTGGCGAGTAAGGCGGATGGTATAGTAGTTCAAACCCTAATTCATGCATTTTCGCCAAGGCAACCACTGAGATATAAGACGGTGCCTTGTGTTAGTGAAACAGGATTTTCTTTTTCTGATAACGTGGTCCTTTTCCCGCAAGTTTTGCTTTTTATGATGAGTAGTATACTCGTACGATGGTTTTTCCTCTTGGAAGATAATCGAAGTAACTCCATGACTATCCCAAAAAAACAGTCGTCATCATTTTCCCAGCCAAAAAATTGTTTTTCTTTTCTAGAACCGGTTCCCCCTTTGTAGTCCACTGTTCGGACTATATTTTTGTTTCTGGCGTAAAATGGTGTATCCCAATTTAATCTACAGTAATTATTCGGCGCCAAAACTCCGACTTATCACGTCCAAACTGCGCCAACAGAGCGTTGGAAATGTTCATTAGAACACGTGTTTGGTCTTACGTGAGCAAACACGCAGATAGCTTTCTCATGTGTGAATGTTGATTTAATATGTGACAAACACGTTCTTTTGACATGTTTATAACCTCTGCTATCTCTTCCACTTTGAGTCAGCACCATCTGGTGAACTTTGGCGATGTTATCGTCGGCAGTTGCAGTTTTTAGACGTCCTGAACGTTCATCGTTTCTTACGCCCAGGTTTAAATTCAGCTGCTCAAAATTTCACTGTGGTAATAATGCTGCAGTTTCACCATGCCCAGAATTCAACTAATCTTTCATTACCATATGGGTATCGCCTTTCAAAAATAACTATTTAATGACAGCAATCGATTTTGTCCATTTTTACTAAAACACTCACATCAACTCACTCGAACGACTGTTCCATAACAACTGCACGGCCAAAATGGCTAGAACTTTGGTGAGTTAACAATGAAAGTTCGCAAGTTTTTATTTACGAGTTCTGACATCTTCACATAGAGCTCAGAAACTTTTCAGAACATTCTTGTATATAGTAACAGGAAATACAAAAAAAAAATAAAAAAATAAATAATGACTAAATTTTTTGGAAGATCTATAAAGTCTAACGTAAAGATTGTTTTCTTGAAGAATAAGGGTGACGAATTTAAATCTATTTGTTCATTGATAATATTTCTTGTGTGTTTGTGTTTGTTAATCTCCAAAATTTCTCGAAGATCTATTATCTGTGTGTAAGAACTTGAATTTTGGTATATGGAAGAAAATTATTTTTCAAGGGATAATATTCAACCTTCCGTAAAATGTTAAATATCCCCCCTTGAAGGACGTAGTTTTCCGATCTACTCTTTATAATCACCGTTAACCGGGGCCACAGGAAAGTGGTACAGCACGGTCAGATGTCACGAACAGGAACAATGGACTGCACTGGTTAACGGTGATTATGAAGAGTAGATCGGAAAACTAGCTCCTTCAAGGGAGGATATTTAACATTCTACGGAAGGTTGAATATTGTCCCTTGAAAAATAATTTTCTTCGATGTGTCTACACATTGCGAAATCTCACATATAGTTACTTTTTGTTTTGAGATGTTTGAATTTTGCATTGAAATTTTGATTACATTCAATATGTTTACCCACTTTGCCAGTACCAGCGGAAATCTCAGGTCTTTAATGAATAAAAATGATTTCAACATATCTTTCAATAATAATTTGAGCAAAGCCATAAAAAACAATCGAATAAGTCCGACAAAAATAATGAATCCGTTGTTTACAACTTAAACTACAATGACTGCAATGAATTTTACAATATACTTAATGGATTTGCCTAAAGATTCATTCATTATTATATTTTGGTTCTTTTCATATTCATATTTTCTTTTCGGACGGTACCCATCTCGGATACAGCCCTCTTTAATGACTCTTGGAAAAAGCCAATCTCGGCCCAGAGTTCCACAGGTGAAAGGTAAGCAATAATCTCCCCCAACCCCAAATATAAATTTTTCATTATGTTACTATTCATTGGTTATTAAATATTACCCAAAATAAAGGCCCTAGTTTATGTGAAATGCTTAGACAAAGAGAAAAAATGTTTCAAATGTAAAAAACATAATCGTAAATTAGCATCAGCGAAAAATAAATGGAAATGCGTTAAATACCATCATTACCATCATGATATACAGCCATGTTCAGTTCCAAGTCCACCCATATCCAACAATCAACTAACCCAACAAACAACGGACTTCTCATAAATAAAACAACGAATAGATCTTTAAGCTTTTAATTTTTTTTTCTTTAAAACATTCCAACATTTCGACACCAGATATGTGTCTTCCTCAGGGAACTACAAATAAATTCACATTTGGAGAGAGACAAACCGAAAATGGGACGAATAACCTACAAATATACATATACAGCATGTCTCCGAACAGCTGGTGAATCTGGGAGCCGTATTACATTCTGTCAAAAAAGTACCAGGAATTGATTATTCGAAAAATTTACTCAACACGATTGTCAACATTTCTGTTGTTGCTCAGGGCCGTCTTTAAACTATTTGAGGCCCTGGGCACATTAGGATCATGGGGCCCCTATGACCTTGAGAAAACACTATTTAGTTACAATAGATAAAGAAAGACAAACAAGGTTCTAAATTTATTTTTATTTAGTTACTAACTATAAAAAAATAGGAAATATAAAAAATAATCTACAAAAGTAACTCGCTTAACTTAAAATCCTTAGATTAATTCTATGTTGATTGCAAAGGTACCCTTCTAGATTTAAGATGAGCAAAATCGTTAATCACTTCTTCAAAATCTATGGTATTGAGAATATCACATTCTATGGACATCAGCGACAAACTAGTTAATCTCTCTTGAAGCATTGTACTTCTTAATTCATTTTTTATTCGTTTCAATTTGGAGAAGGAGCGTTCTCCGCTGCAGTTAGTTACCATCATGCTTAAAAATATTCTCAATGCAATTTCTACGTTAGGAAATGTATCTTCAATTTTGTTTTGCTTTAATAGATTATATACTTCCTGTACACTGTTAGATGCTTCATTTTCACTCTGAACATGTTTTAAGTATTCTTTTAAATGTTGACATTCTATTTCTAACTCTTTTTCATTTACATCTTCGTGATAGATTTGAGAAAATTCTTTGCATCCTTGTCGTATCTCTTCGGAATTCAGAGTTTTTAAGTGAAAAAATAAACTAAAACGTTGACTGACGGTCTCATATGAACTTTGTCGCTGTTTTAAATGAACACTCAAGGTATCGATTATTGGGAGAAAGGTTTCTACGTTGAATCGCTCTTTTCCATTCAATTGGACTGATGGCGCAGAGCCATCAAAAAAACTCTGCCGTGAGCTTCTACGTCTTGTTCTTTGAGATAGATCCTTGTAGTCAGATTCTGGGTTATTTTCTTTGGCAGATGATTCGAAGTTATCAAATTTATCCCTGAGGTTAGTAATAAAATCATAAAGTGAGGTCAACAAATTGGTTGCAACGTCCAGTGTTATTGTTTCTTTCTGAAGATAATTACTTGTTTTGTCTATTCTTTCCAATATAGTGCTCCAGATTTCCGTCAGTATAATAAATTCTAGATTTCCCATTTTTCTAGACAGACTAAGGGCTTCGTCTCTTGTTTCTCGTGCCTGTTCAGTATCGTTTGCGATGGTGATTAAAGCTTCTAATATTCTTTTATAACCCCCATGCAAAGCAGTTACTGCATCAGCTCGGGCTGACCATCTGGTTTGTGAAAGACTCTTAACATTTTTTTTTGAACCTAAATGTTCTGTTAACATATTCCATCTGTGGGTAGAGCCCGAAAAAAAGTTGTACATTTTCTGAACTATTTCAAAAAACTGTGATGCCTCCGGTACACACCCAGCAGCATGGACACCTACCAAGTTTAGTGAATGTCCTGCACATGGTATAAAGGTGGCAAATTCACATTTTTCCTTGATTCTTGTTTGTAGACCACTATACTTTCCCGACATATTTGAAGCATTGTCGTAGCTTTGTCCTCTGCAATCTTTTATGGGAATATCATGTATCTCTAAAAAATTTAAGATGGTCTCCGCTAAATACTTAGATTTATGCTATTTAATAGGTATAAATTTCAAAACCTTTCAACAGGAACACAGTCTTTTACGTATCGAATGATGAAAGTTAGCTAGTCAATATGAGACAGATCGGGCGTACTGTCAACGCTTATGGAAAAATATTTTGCTGATTTAACTTCATTTATAATTTTTTTCAGAACCTGTTTTCCCATTACTTCAATAAACTCATTACAGATATTTGCTGATAAATAAGAAATGTTACCCTTTCCAGGATTCCCAAATTTTTTTAAGTGATCTGCAAGAAATGGATCAAATTCACTCAATAATTCCACACAACCCAAATAATTTCCATTGTTTGGAGATCCTAGGATTTCGTTGTCGCCGCGAAATGGAAGCCCTCTCGATGCCAAAAATTTTACAACAGCTACAATCCGTTTAAGTACGTTTCTCCAGTAATCCACTTCCTTTTGATGTTGAGATAATAAGCCTATATCTACTCTACCAACCGCTTTACTTCGTGCCAGATAAGTCATCATAGATTGCTTATGCGCTGGGCTATTTTCATGTGTTAAAATTATGTGATTAATATGCTTCCAATCATTACATCCATTCCGAGAGCAAAGATTAACATCAGTTGGGTTAAATAAGCAGCATGAAAAACAAAATACAGAGCATTTGGAAGGCGAATACAGCAACCATTTTCTTTCGACGCTTTCATTGTTCTTTAATTTGCGAATAAATAATGCTTTGTTGAAATATCTCGTTACTAATTTATTACCATCTTTGTAGGTTCTGAATGCCTCGGAAAAGTTAGAATCTTTATTTTGAAAATATACTGGTCCCTTACGAATTAAAATTTCGCGATTTATTTCAACAAACTTTTCGTGAAAATAATCGGCGGGATCGTGCGATATTAATTCTTCTGTGTTGGAAAACTGCTGTTCAATTGACACAGTTGGAGTTGTCGGTTTTAGTGAAGTCACTGAAGTCGTTGCACTTTCGTCGTAGGAATAATCGCTTTCTGATTCAATCTCTTTTCAAAATTGGAACATGAAGGTTTATAAATTCCCGCAATTTGTAATTGAGCTGAGTTATCATGTGGAACATTTATGAGTTGATTGCTACTTACAGAAGTTTCTCCAGTAGTAGTAGTAAAATATGATGTTAATTTTGGTAACTTTTCAATTACTTCTTTCTGATGTAGAGCTTTTTCCTTTTTCAGATCCACTAGGATATGACCGTTTCGACATTTTATATTATAATTCAGTATTTAATTAATTTTATAACGAAAATATTCGCTAACACAAAACAGACAAACGACGATTTAATCAAACAATACTATTTTTTATCAGAGCTCGAGCACGTCAGTAACAAACTAACAACTACAAACAAAACAAACGCCACAACATCTCAGACAAATACTTGAAGGGAATTCCCGTTCGTCGAGCAAGTCAAACGACGATCGGGAGTCGGGAATTCCCCTTTTTTGTCTTTGGTATTACGAATGACGTTCGAATAGGTTTCTTTAAGACATAAACCACACCGCATCAAATAATTCTTCTTTTTTAATTTAATAATTTTTCTTTTAATTGTATTCTTATACTTACATATAGGTATTTAAATTAACCTAAACATACTAATATCGGAAAAACTCATTTTTGAGAGAGAGGAGTTATGGAGTACTTATACCCTGTTTATTTATTAGTTTGATCTTTCTTTTGACGGATGTCAAATCTGAAATCGATATAACTTTGCAACGACGAACAATATTTTCTTATTTTAATAATATTAAAATTGATAATAATCATAAGAATAGACACACAACATAAAAGTACCTGTTAAGGATTCAAGCATTTTCCGAAAGTCTTAAGTGGTTTTATTGCTTCGAAGTAAAATTTAAATAGAAAACTGAAAACAATGGTCTCTTACCTACCCAATGTTTTTATGTCTAGTGCAATAAAATTGATTGACGAATGAATTTATTTATTTTGAATAGTTTAAAACATACATACAGCCACATATTTAGCCAACACATTTTTTACACCAATAGATATTTTCTGTTTCCCATCACTGACCCATCTGTCAAAAAGTTCAAGCTATGTTGTACAAGGTATAGTTATCCGCATGCGGCAAACTAAAGCTAATATAATAAGCGTAGGTATTGTAGTAGGTCATTATCATCAGATTTTTCAAAATTCATGTTTTTCGTTAATAACTAAATATCGGTTATCATTTGGTAATCTGGCAGGAACTAGGGGGCCCCATTCGATCGCGGGGCCCTGGGCACGTGCCCATAGTGCCCAGTGGGGAAGAGGGGCCTGTTGTTGCTAAGTTAGCAGAACTGTTTACTATACTGACGATCTGTCATTTATTTTGTTTGCAGTGCTAGTTTGTTTGTCAGTTCTTACAAAAGTGTGTTTTGCGATTTTTACAATGAATGTGTGGTAGAAGATTTTCCTCGATCTGGTCGGCCATCTACATCTTCAACAGAAGTTAAGTGAAGGAAATGATAACTGAAAATCGTCATTTAAGTTTGAGGGAGATAGGTAATGAACTTTCTGTGTCTTACGAATCAAGTGGTACCATTTTAAGTGATTGTTTTTGTATGAAACGCGTTGCAGCTCGACTAGTTCCAATTCATATGGATTTGTAATCTTGATCGAAAATGACATTAGTAAAAATTGGGGGTAACAGCCCCTCACATTCTCGAATGGATAAGTTGGCTCTAGTGATACCTAATTAGATACGTAAATTGAATGTTTAGATTACTATAAATAGATATTTTGATTCTGATGTGTTCTACTGAAGATGCAGAATGAATCACTCGACCTATCTACCTCATAAAAAATGGGGGATTCTTAAGGGGTTGGAGTAAAATAATCTCATTCTATGCTGAATTATGTTCCCCTGTGAACTAAAATCGACGTGTGTTTGGATTTTGAGCAGAAATTAAAAAATTTCTCAGTTGTTAAGTGTGTTTCCCTTTAGTTGCCGCACTGCGCATAGACTGTAAAACACCTAAATACGTCCATATCTTTGAAAATTTATAGTATGTAAAATATTTCAAAATATCTGTTTAGGAATCACTGCTCGATATATTGTTATGACAAATTATCGAAATCAGCATGCAAGCATATTCTTCAATCAACTCAAATCAAAATAGAACATCGATGATAGATTTCGAGAAGAACTCATAGAAGGAATTGGAAGAACTTTTGAAGCAGATAATCAAAAGAACTCTTTGGTTATATTCAATAGCTGGCGGAACGTAAGAGTAAGTATAAGTTGAAGTTGTGTGAATGTAAATTCATACAATTCTGTTTATGAGTCGGTGTCGAAGAAAGGCTAGTTAGATAATAATGCTAGAGTTTTATTGAAGAAGTGACTTAGATAAAAAGAATAAACTTAGTTAGATTATTGTTTTGTGTATTATTCTAACCCCGATTTCGTAGGAAAATATGTTGAACACTAACTCAAACAATATTTAGAGAAGAAATTGATTTAGAAAATTGAGATCATGTTATGGAATAAGACCTCACAAAATGGGAATTTACTGATTCTTCATTTACACCATTCTCTTGTTTTTTCCTTGCTTTTTGCTCCCAATTGCATCCTAGCTGCTGTTTCCACTCATTGTTTTATCTCGTTCAATTCTCTTTCTACATTCTCAAATGTGTTTTCTTTAGATAATCTCATGTCTAACTCATTAGCGAAAGCATTCCTCACTTCTTCAATATTCCAATGGGTTTTACTCATTCCTCTTATCTTCATAATTTTCAGCTTCTGTTCCATTTTCGCCATAACTAAGAAATGGTCTGTATCTGCACAGGCCCCTTTGTAAGACCTCACATCGGTTATTGAAGACTGTCTTCTTCGATTCATTAATATATGGTCTATCTGATTTGTGTACTTTCTATATTTCATAGGATCGTTTTTAATAATTCGACAGAATTATTAAAAACGAATTATAGGTCCTATTTTCCTGAAATTTTAGGATAAAAGGTATCTTCTATTTTAATTGAAACTATGTGTGAACAATATCATCGTAGAACAATTTAGAATTTTCAGGAATTTTATAAAAACATAAAATAATCGTGACGCGTTTAACTACACAGCAGTTTCTTCAGATGATTGTTCTTCTTCTTTCATTCCCCTCTCCTTAATGGAGGTTGGCGACCATCACCCTATATTCTTCACTGTTCTGTGCCAGTCTGAGGACTTCTGATATTAAACCACTTCCTTTAGTTTTTGAGTGAACAATATCATCGTAGAACAATTTAGAATTTTCAGGAATTTTATAAAAACATAAAATAATCGTGACGCGTTTAACTACACAGCAGTTTCTTCAGATGATTGTTCTTCTTCTTTCATTCCCCTCTCCTTAATGGAGGTTGGCGACCATCACCCTATATTCTTCACTGTTCTGTGCCAGTCTGAGGACTTCTGATATTAAACCACTTCCTTTAGTTTTTGAGCTATGAATATCTTTTTCGACCTAGTTCTCGTTTTCCTTCGATCTTTCCTTCCATGATTATTATTATTAGATCGTATGTACCATTTCTGAATATATGACCGAAGTAGGCTGCCTTGCGTTTCTTACTGTTTTTAGGAGCATATGGGATCTGTTCCTTCTTTTGAGGACCTCATCGTTAGTTACACTGTCCACCTCGAATTTTGATTCATGTTTATAATATTTTTCCAATTTTAGGTCCAGGAGAGAAAACACGTCAAATAAAATAAAGATATTTATTGATTTTTATATTCTAGTTTGAAATTTGAAATGAGGTTGTAATAGAATATATCAACACAGCACTGAAATGATTGGAAACAATTTTAATCCTGGATCATCATGTTCATAGTTTTCATTGCAAACTGAAAGACTATGCCGTTATTAGTTTATCAAATCCTTCGATGACTCACCCTGTATTCTCTTTAAAATGTAATCTAAAATGTTTTTCTTCGAGATTCAATAGACCGGTCGTGAATTTCCATTTGAAATCGATAGATTTTGTAGTCACTGAAAATAGCTTGTCTTTGATGAAGCACTCTGTATCTTGGCAGAATATAATAAAATTCGAAAATTTTAACACATTCTTGTAAGAAATTGAATTAGCTTCTCAATGAAGTTTCACTCGATCTATCGTCTTCTTGAAAAACTTGAAGATCGCGCACCCCTGCTGAGGTTGATATAATTCTCTATAAGAGCTTTTTCTTTTGGAAAGCTTCCTTTAGTTAGAGGAAACCTAATTAAACTGTGACCAAACAAATATAATCTAGCCCTTTTTTGATAATGGAATGATTCGAAAGGAATTTACCTTCTTGTGGCAGTGATCTTTCTGTAAACATCAAAATCTGATGACAAATCTGTCCAAGAAAGCCAACGGGTTAACTTTTTCTACTTCATATGTGAGTTTAATCGAATGGTGATAATCATTTAACTTTTTAAGGCAATTTTCCAAGTTAGCTTTCTTGGTATCAGAAACAATAAATATATTTTCGACATACCTGTACCACACTCTAGGAAAATAATCGAAACTTTGGCTCACACTTGTTTCACATTTACTCAAGAATATGTCGGGAATAAAAGGCGAAAGACGATTTAGTATGGCTGAGTCTTCGCATTTCTTATGAAATTGTTTTTGTATTGAAAATTTTTTGGTCCATCCAACTTCGTCAATGATTTCGATTTATAGATTGTTCGTATAAATCCATTTTATTAAATCGTTTAGGGCTTGCGGTACATGTGTGCTCTGATATCATGAAATAACATCAAATGATACACATAAACGAAAATTTGATTCACACTTACTTTCTTTTATTTGTAAAGCGTTTGGACGACACAGCACCTTCATTAGACAGATACAAAAAGATTTCAAAATTTTGGTTAAATTATGATTTTATTTAATCAAATGGTTCGCATAATTAGAATTCGATTTTTCAATGATGAAACTACGATGATGTACATTGACTCTAATGTTGAAATTTCTGTAGGTTCTACCATTGTATTGTAGTTTCTAAGATATTTAGAAAATCTCTGCTAAAGGGGGCTGAGTAGTTTCCCATAATATGGGGGTTATCCGAACGGTAAAGTGACTCAGACACAAAATAATTTTGTTTTACATACATATCTGATAACAACAACATTCGTGTTCAATTAAAGGGTTCATAATAATGAGTTCCATACCCCATTATTTTCAATAATACCGATTGCTTATGGCGAAACTAGTTCCTTAGTAGCAGAAATTTTCATGGCTAACTACAATACATAACAACCCTTTAGCTGAACATTTTTTATATTGGTTTCGTTATAACGATGACATGATTGTATGTTTTACTAGAAAGTCAGCTGAATATTTTTGAAAGCTTTTAATTTCAATTCATCCAAAAATAAAATTCACAACCTAACTTAGACAATGATTTAATCAACTTTTTAGATTCAACTATCACCAACTTAAATAATAGACATGAATCCATCTTTCGTAACTTTGCAATATATTATTGACAATTCCACTCATGTGTCAAAATGTACGTTTCAGAACACAGAAATTCGAGTTTGATATCGGATAAATTGCATAGAATTAGGAGGAAGATAGGATATTAGTGGATAAATTTACCCATAGAGAATCCTTGCGTTTCCATAGCAACGCAACATTCACAACAAATAGCACGGTCTTAAAACTCTGAAGAACAGCCATTTTAGTACCTGTTGTAAAGTTTCTGCCGATATAGATTAAAATATCTCGTTTTGGAAGCACCAGTGAAGCAGAAATAAATAGTTCTAATCAGAATTCTATCCCCAAAAATACCAGAAAAATGCACATATCGATTTGGAAGATGTTACAAGGGGATGTGGAAAAGCGCAAAGAAAGTTCCGTTGCATTAACAAGAACTGAAATTGATAGCATGTCTCTGTACTGGGACGAAAATTCCCCGATAGGTTTGTTGAAAAAATTTTTCCATATTGTTGCTTATGAATTAGCATGGCGTGGCGGTGAAGCAGCAACTTGCAAGGTACACTTTTTCAAAGAGGAAAAATTTAATAACGGAGAAGTGACTGGTCGTATTGAATATAAGCCAGTACTCTCGAAAACTTGCCAAGGCGGCTCAAAAAAATGCTGTGATAGTAAATGGCTAGTAAAAAATAAGGAACACCCAGATTTATTGCCTGTGAGGTTGTGTCATAAGATATTGTCGAAAAGACCTGATCATATTACAAGTGATAGATTATTTCTGGCTCCCAATCAATTTTAGAAAAACAGTACTTCTAAGGGTTAGTACAGAAATATGCCTTTGGGAATAAATGAAATATCCAAATGGACAAAACTTTCATCAGAAAAAGTTGACTGGATACGAAAAATAAAAAGATCACAAATCATTCTCATAGATCCAGTGTGGTTTCGAACCTATCTGAGGCAGCTGTCAGTGAGCAAGAATTGATCAAACTAGCCGGACACTCTACGGCAAGCTCTATTGAGCCCTACCTGCAACTGAACAATGAGCATCATTTGAATCTTGTTTCAAATCTTCGAAAAACTTCTGCGAATGCTGAATCTTCCATAATTTCTCAGGCATCGTCTCATAAGAATCGACCCGGAGTGAAAAAATTGTATATAGTAATTGCATTTTCAATAACTGCTCATTCCAATAATAACTAAACATGTTTGTAATGAATGCTTTATGATTTTCTCGTTGAGTTTGTATTCATTTCTCAATAAAGTTCATTTTGTACGTTTTGTCATTCGCCGAATTTTCTCAGCAAATACCACTCGAGCTCAGATTTGGCAGGATATTTTTGTAAGCTCGTTTTCTCATACTTACGTGTAGGCAATTCAACGAGAACTGGGCGACAAAATCACGAGAGCGTAGCTCCAGTGATATTTTGACAATAATCCCCCTTACTCAATTTGTTTCCACTTGAGTCATTCAGTGAATTGCCTTAGGAGGTTTTAATCACTTTTATTCCATTGTTGTAGATCATACTTAATTTGTTGTACCTCAGTTTAGTTTTCATTCTGTATTTATCTGATGAAGGCGCTGTAATGTCAAAACGCATTACAAATATATAAGTAAGTGTAAATCAAATTTGCCTTTTTCATCATATGAAACAGATTTGCATCAAGAAACGGCCACGAGTATTAAATATTTGAAATAACATCAAACTATGCAACTGTTGTAACATGATGTCTACCTCCACGTAGTTTCCGTACACTCCCTGTTTCTATATATTGAGCCATCAATGGCGAAAAGCCTTTCAACTAGTGTCCACCATTTGTGCAATTTCTTCCTCTGTTGATCTACCCTCATGCATCCCAACTGCCTTGTTCATTTGATTGATACTTAAATGATGGTTCACCGTAGTTTTATTAGGATATCTCACTACTAAAATTCGTTAACGATTGAATTTCTGCCTAGGTGTACGAAAAATTCGAGAAAACTGAATTTTAACCTATGTCAAACAACTGCGTTTGAGTAAAACGTATAATAAAAGTCATGTGTATAAAAATATCGCAAATTCATAAAAAACGGTCTTCATTCGGTAGAATTATTTTCGAAATAAGTGTATACTCCTATTAACTTAGTATTAGTTGCGATAATTTTAAGTAAAATGAATGAAAAAAGGAATTGAAATCCTTCAGGTTGAAAGAGACAGGTTAATGTTGAATAAAGTTGAGTTATCCAAAGTGTGATAGAAGATTGTGTATTCGACTCTCGGGAATAGATGCAATTACGTAGACATGGACATCTACGTTGTATAACAGCCCAAAACAATGATTATATTAACCTGATGATTTTACGAAATTCTGGAACAGTTTGCCTGTTTAGAATAGGCGCCAACATTGGCAAGAAGAAAGGCATTGCATACTTTTTGGAGTCGAATCAATATTTGGTTTTATCTATGTATAGTGGACTCATTGGCGCCTGGAGAAGACGGGCACGACGTATCAACAACAGTTTATGCTAAGAGAAGTTCCATTTCAAGCCGGCCACGGGACTATGTAGCTATGTGATTAGGAAAGCGGACAGCTACTTTGTAGAGGAACAGTACTGTGTAGAAGTACACTCCCGGTATTTTTCAGACTAATTCAAGCCGCTATAGGTTAAAATACTAATGAAAAAGTCAACAACACTCGTCTCTATCGCACGCAACAATTTGTGAACACCTTTCAAGATCGTAGAATTGATCATAATCGATTTCCCCATGTTTCTCAGATCTAAATCCTATCGAACATGCCTGCTATTTATTGTAATGAGCTCTTTATAACCATGAACCACATCTAGAATAGGTTGGTAGTTGGCAATGGTACTTCCATTTTTGGGCTCAAATACCGAAGGAAAGCGTAGACGTCCTTATTCGAAGAATGTCAGAAGGAATTGATGTTATTATAAACATAATAGAAAGACATACCCCATATTAATAAATTTCTTATTTTCACCATATATAAGAAAATATTTCAATCTCACGAACTTTTTACACAAAGTGTGAATATTCCTGACTTCAAAGTAAACAATTTACCGAAGAAAGTTTCCATTTTCATTACTCTCATAAATATTCGCAAATACAATAATATCAACATTATATGGTCCCATTATATATCAATTCGAAAATATTTTGGGCTAATACTTTCTTATGTATAGATAAATGGCAAGATTACATCACCAAGGCACATGTTCAATCAATACCAGAATGATCAAAGCAAATTCTGCTATCACTAAAATGAAGAAGTTAAGTGCATTTTCGAAAAATAGGCATCTGTTACCATTTCCATCCAAATTATAGAATTTTATTGGCATTTTAATGAAATCAATAACTTATTTAGTTTTTTTTTAAATTAACTTCAATTACTTGATAATGAGTATGTTTGACTTTGGACTTGTTCATGAATGAACTCATCATTTTTTAATTAAACTCCTATTGTATTCAGAGACCAAACTCTATCAAAGATCGATACCAGAGTACTACAGAATAAAGTTGATTACAGAATTTTAGGTATTTTTAATAACGCACTTACCGCCAACTCGGCAGCTAGTGGTTCTGATGTTGTCGGGATGTACACAAAGTATTTAAAGGCCTGGTACTGGTTACCCTGTAACTCTATAGTCGGGCGGTTGCTGCGGTTAACGAGAGGTTCCCTGATTTTAGGAGCAACCGTGCAGCTCATTCGCAAGAACAAAAGGCGACACTGCTACTGCAAACCGCAACGGTTTGCCGCAGGTGTGTTGACGCTCTGTATGTTTACTTTAAAGAATGGTTACTTCAAAGAACGATTGTTTTGACGCTCCTTTGAAGTTTTTGTGTGACTTCATAAGGCTAAATCCCTCCCTTTCCGAAGTGTGCATATCTCTCAGCCGCAATTGCCAAACAATTGTAGAAAATATTCTCAGCGGTTTCCTCCTCTATTGCACATCCTACATATTCTCATTTGCACCTTACCCATTCTATTGAGGAGGTATCTTGTGTGCATTACCCTTTTAGGATCCCAATATAGGTCGAGATGGTATTCAGTCTTTTGTTGCTTGTTTTCGGTAGTAACTTTTATGTTTTCGTTCGCCATACGTATGACGCATATGATACGATGGGTCTTATAGATTCAGTATAACGAATATAACACAGATATCTTTAAAAAACTATACATTTACACAGATACAATGCAGCTTTGGAACAATTTTCAACAATGAGTAAACTCAAGTATACAGTGTTATTCTTAGCCTCATCCCTTGATTCTATAGTATATTCACTAAAAAGTGGAATTTTTTGGTTAAGGTCCTTGCGTTTTGGGAATTAGAGTGGTTTTATCTACATGAATACCCTTTTTCAGGTCATCCGTATAACCTTGTACGTTGAAGTCAGCATTGTTCAATATTTTAAATAAGTATTATATATTTCGAGCAATCAATATTACACAAAACGTCAAGAATTGCAAAAAAAATATCACACTATGGAAAATCTAACCCAACCTAACCTTGTGCGTTAAAGTCAGCATTGTTCAATATTTTAAGTAAGTAAGTAAGTAAATAAATAAGTATTATATATTTCAAGCAATCAATATTACAGAAAACGTCAAGAATTGCAAAAAATATCACACTATGGAGAATTTACAAATGAAATAAATACATACATTACACATCTCTCAAACAAACCTTAAGCAAACTCAAACTATGACAGTCAAAAACTCTTCAATTGAATAGTAGCAATTTTTTATCAGGATATCCTTTACTGCAGCTATGAAGCCCTTTCTTGTCGTTATATTTTTTATTGCGCTTGGTAGGTGATAGGTGAATATTTTAGGTCCCCAGAAATCAACACCTTGCTGTGTACACTTAATTTTGTGTAAAGGTAGTTCTAGATCATCTCTAAATCTCGTTTTGTACTTATGTCGGTCTCTGTTTATGTTGATGTTTGTTCAGGATAACTGTAGACATATTTGCAGCAAGTCAAAATGAAAATTGAAGGTAGTGTTAAAATTTCCTGCATACTAAAAGAATCCCTGCTGCTCTCCATCTTGTTGAGTTTACACAACACCCTAATTACTTTCTTCTGTAGAAGAAATACACTTTTGCTCTCACTTGGAGCACCCCAAAACATTATGCCATAACTGACCACACTGTGGAAATTGGCGTAGTAGACTGTTCTAGCTGTTTTGTAGTCAGTGTTCAGTATCAGTCTTCTTATCATGAATATCGCTTGTGAAAGACATTTATTCAATTGCTCAATATGCAGAGACCACCTTAAGTGGCTATCCAAGTGGAGGCCGAGAATTTGACACTTTCATGAGAATCCTTGAAAAATGTGATGGTCTGCGGTTTGTTTTCATTAAGTTTCATTTTATAAGCATCCATCCAGACCTTCACTTCTCTGAGATTTTCGGCAGAAACTTTCTGAAATTGTTCCATGGATTCACTCTCATACAGCATTGATGTATCATCCACATATAAACATAGTTTGCAGCCAGGAACTTTTGATAGTAGATCGTTCATATAAATTACAAACAAGACTGGGCCAAGCATCGACCTCCGTGGTACTCCATTCCTAATGATCAGCTTGTTTGAATTTTCATTGTTCCAACTGACTTCTTGTTGTCTATTTGTGAGGAACGATCTCAATAAAGAGTATGTTGGTCCCCTGATACCATAGAAACCGAGTTTTTCCAAGAGTGCAAGATGGCCAATTGTATCAAAGGCCTTACTTGAATCACAACAAGCCATCTGGGCTATAACTCCTTATTCGTGTACTTTCAAAATTTGCTGTATCATTGTGTTCAAGGCTGTGACGGTTGATTTGTTCTTTCTAAACCCGTGCTGGGCATTATGCAGAAGTTGTTTTTTTTTCAAAGAAGTCTATTAGCCTATCTTTTATAATTGTCTCAAACACTTTGGAAATATTGGCCCATAATTTGATATTGCTTTACGACATCCTTTTTTGAATACTGGGATCACTCTAGCCACCTTTAGTTGGTCTGGAAAAACACCCTCCATTACACACTTATTCAATATTTTACATATTATATGAATGAAGCAATTTTTTTTAAGCAAGTTGGTGCTGAGACCATATACATCAACAGTATCTTTACCTTTAAGATTTCGAATCGGGTCTGTAATCTCCTCTACTGTGATGTTAAGAAAATACATACGTGTTATCTATTGACAGATTATGTAAAAGATCTTTTGTTGACTGGCCTGTTGGTTGAATAGTTTCTAGAATTTTTTCAGAGCAATTGACAAAATACGAGTTGAAATCATCACTCGAGAAATTGCCGCTGCTATGCCTTCTTGTCTTTTTTGTCTCATTGTTAATAACGTTCCACATAGCTCTCTGAAAATTTTGACCATTTTGTATATATTCAATATTATTCTGTCTAAATTCTTCATCCATTCTTTTATAATACTCTTGTTTCTTTGCATTATATAAATCATAAACTGCCTCATGTTTTGTTGCTCTTGCCACGGTTCCCAGGGCGTTCAGGTGATTCTTCAATTGAAACAGATCGTCACTGGCCTCAAAAGTGATATTCCTCCTCTCGTTGTTGTCCGTGATCTTAATTCTTCTGGAGGGAAAGGAACGCTGAAAAACTTCCATCAGGGCATCATGAAATAAATCGAAGGACTGCTGAACCGTTGAATCACTCAAGTCCTGTTTCAAGTTCTTTTCTTCACAGCTCTTCACAAAGCTGAGAACATTTTCTGTAGACATAATTCTTCTGGTTATATATGATGTCCTTGATTCAGTCATATCTCCCATAATGAGAAACTGAGCATAATGGTCAGAAAAATGCAGATTCAGTGTTGAATATTCACATAAATCAAGTGCATGGTTGGTGAAAATATTGTCTACGCAAGTAGAAGAGTTTTTTGACTATCTTGATGGTTCGGCAAATACTGGGATTCAGGTCAGATGACTTCAAGCAAACCGTCTATCTTCTGGCCGTCTGGGTATTCTCAAAGAAATCCACATTGAAGTCACCAATCAAGTAGATGTGTTCAAACCTTCTACGTCCTGCCAACCATGTCAAAGCGTCCTCAACTCTTTCCAAGAAGACTTCAAAATTGCCACTTGGAGCTCCATATACTATAACAATAATTGCATTTTTGTTTTTTATTGGAATCGCAGCTATTTCAATGTTACGTACTACTGAAAATAATTTGACTTCAGGTAATTCCTCAATATTAACACCGCTATTTACAAGTATTGAAACTCCTCCATAGCCCATTGTCCTACAGAAACTACTACCGTCTATATAGTTGTAGAGATGGAAGTTGCGCATCACTTCTTTCTGTAACCAATGTTCAGTTAAATAAACACAGAACATCTATATTTTCTTGAGACAAATAATCATTTAGTAAATTTATCTTGGCGACAGACTGAACATTGAAATCCAGTATCTTAAATTTTTGTTTTTTGAGTTTAATTTCATCTTGATTATATTTTGTTAATGACTCACCCGACTGAATACATCCTAATATCCGGTATTCACTTCTTCCAGGCGATGTTGTAGATAACGGAGAAAATGGTTTATAACTATTCCAGTGGGTCACCCTTCAGGTGACATTAGTCTCTCCTTCATTGTAGCTGGCATTTTTGAAACTCCATCAACGCCTGTTCACCATATAGAGGCAATAGACCACATCTAACCTATCATCGTCAATACCAACGTTCCAATGTATCTCAAGGTGGCCGTAATAACTTTTTTCTGATTCATTTGATATATTTTCACACTTCTGCTCGTGACGCTTCTACTAATGAATGTGTGGGACGAATAGTCGAAAACTGCTTGTATGTCTCCAAATGGAACTAAGGCAAGAGGCTAAAGAAATAGCCTCTTGTTCTCCTTTGCCTTTATTTTTTCACGACTGGAATACTGTCCTCCAGGTTCTTTAACTATGCCTAAAGCATTTGAGTTGTAGTTTACCAAGACCTTTTGAATTCGTGTAGCTAGAGCAAGATCGTTGATCCCTTCACTGCAGAATCTCCATGACCGTCCTTCGGATTTCCGAAGGACATAATATTTAGATAGAACTTCTCGATAGGCATTCCGACCGCCTTTTTTTCTCGCTCTAGGAAAAGCCTTTCCACCTTCAGCAGAGCAAGAAAGTTATATCACGGAATATTCCTAGAAAAATCGTTTTCCTCATTTGACAGCTCTCTTGAGTGCTGAAACGTTGGTGCATGAAATAATTTGGATAACAAAAATTTCAAATAATCAACCATAACATAATTCTTTTTTTGTGAATGTAAAAGCTCTGCACAGTTTAACAAGTTGTATGGATAGAAAGTATTGAGTGTATGGAAAATTAACTTGAACGTTCTAGTAACGAACTAACAAATACAGTTTAATACTTAAATGAAGCCTCGAGTATTTTCCTAAATCATTATAAAGAAAGTTATAAATTCATTCATTCTATGCATTCAATCAACCCTATATAGCTATCGACAGTACACATTCTTTCAGTTCAACTTTACTGCAGCAATTAAACATTAACTGTTAAATCAGAATTTTATTCAAAGTTTCCGCCGGTTGTAAAGTGCAATTATAAGTATCTATGTATACCTTGATATAAAGAAAGGGTTGTAGTAACTTCCTCGGCCAATGAATTCATGTATATTTAGTAAGTAGGTTAAGCAATAAACTGTTTATAGTTGTGTACTCTGATTATTTAACTTCCTCAAACTATTTAAGATAAGAGCATCTAAAGGCAGGACGTAATACAGAAGAAAAAAGCTCCAGTCAACATTAAATTTTATACAGGCTGTTATTTTCTCTATCGATTATTTTGAATTTAATGATTCTTAATTAGAAGTTCATAATCTCCAACACGACCAAATAAACGATGGATTGAATCAATTTAGTTGGTTACAGTTATACAGAGCGTCCCATTTTAAAGGGCTTTGCAGCGTTTCTCGATTATGATTATGAATATCGTGATACGCTTTTGGCGACACCATGCTACACCTACTGAAGAAAGATACAACAAAAAGATTTATTCCAACTGCCTTAATTTCTGTGCACGTGATGTTGAAAGGTTGTTATTCTTAGACCAAAAAACTGAAACCGCTACTGACGGACATTTTCACGTCGAATCCAGTCGCGTGCTCAGTTTTTCTGGAATTCATAATTTAAGAGATTTTGACATAAATTACCTCTTTTCAAACATCCTTTATCTTTTTTTCTACTTATTGAGAGCTTTTCTTTTAATATAATTTATATTAATCTCTTCAAAAATTTTACGCAATGCATTTATCAATTTGTGTCATGGTAACTCGGAGAATATGAGATTATCATTGAAACCTCTTTCATTACTGAAATAACTCTTTTGCATAGCAAATGTAAAACAAATGTCACTGGATTAACAAAGGACCCCACACCAGTGATGATGGCTTTTAGTCGAATCTTCAGAAATTTTGAGATCTGTAGATTTTCGGATATTAATTACAGCGATGCACTCTTCAGTGAAATCGTATGACTAGTTTTTGAGATAGAAGGTATTAATATTTGGCTAAGACAGAACCAAATACCATCATTCTTGGATTTTGATTCTTTTGACTCCTATATGAATGCTTTCTTGGACTTATTTTTGGTTGCATGGACTTAAGTCAATCTTCTAGAGGAGAATTCTCATATATTTATAGACTGTAGAACAGAACATTTTACTGACTTTTTGGGTTTTCATAAAATTTTCAAATTCATAAAAGGAATCAGTAAATTGAACACTGAGATTTCGCTTTATTTCTTGGATGAATTTTGAGACGATTCAGAAACACACTAAATATGTAAACGATCATATATCTTCATCACAAGTTACAGAAAAGGACTCCTCAAAACATACTTGTTTCTTTTTCTGATATTTCTTCATAAAACATGTTTTTTCGAGTTAGGCTTCACATAGTTACCATGTTAGCTTTGATTGCGATTCACTTTGGATATACTTTCTGATCAATAAAAAATCTAACAAGTGCGAGTAGGCCTAGCACACCCTGGGTTAGCACTAACTTGTAGATATTAAAATTTTTTGAGTATTTGAAAAAAAATTAGTTTGAATAAAGATTGGAAATCGAACTCATTTTATTATTAAGTATTCAATACAATATTAGAGGGCGGGTCTAATCTAACGAATTGAGTGCACTGAACGGAATCGGACCTTTGCCCTCCTTAGGTGGATGTTTGCATTTCATTATATAGACACCTTCAAATGCGTTCAGTGTATTTGCCTCCTTAACATTTTTAATTCATCTAACATTATCAAAATCTATTCAACTGTTTAAACAAAAGTATGTTTGGCAACGTTAGATTTCTGTAGGTCAGTGTTATGAATGTGTTTCATGTTCTCTCGATCTGGTTGTAATTGATCTTTCAGTTTATCCAACATACTTCTTTCCACAATTTTTACAATTTACTTCTTATATACCACTGTATCCAACGCTTTAATTTTGTGTTTTGGCTCTTCAAGATTAAAGTTGATTTGTTAGTTTGATGCTGATATTGAATATTTTTTTCTAACCTTCTGGTATATCACGTATCGAAAGGCAAAGAAACGAAGTTTAATTTTGTTCTACTGGTTGAGTAAGAGTGGCATTCAATAATTTCTTCCTATATCTGTGCCTAATGATTAACTTGTCGTCTAAACTATCTTTACGACCAAATAGCTTCATTCCTTATTGGAGCTTTTTCTTTTTGATTTAAAAAGACAACTAATTAATCATTGAATAAGGAAATGTAAACTAGACATTTTTTGTCGTTGACATTGAGTCGGAACGACCTACTGACTTGTGAAATTGTAGTGAAATATTTTAAGTTGGTTTTCTTGCAATCAGAAACAACCAATATACTATCGACATACCTTACTACACTCTAGAAAAATATTCAAAACATTAACCTATAGTTGTCTATATTTCAAAAAATGTAACCCCTAAAAACGGTAAATGCAGTAGCTGAAACACAGGTAATAACTATAAATGACAAATTCTCAAAGCACAGAAATCATGGCGGCTAAATCAAAATTGTTTGTGGCAAGTTTTAACTTTTTTTCAGCTGAAAAGTTGCAGGTTGTCATGAAAGCCCCATCACCCAAATCTACTCATAACCGAAAAGTCCGGCAAAATCTACGAATATAGAACTCCCTGTCTAAACATTTAGAAAGTTGGTTACATTAGGTTTGAAAAAGAATTAACTTAGCTAGGTTTGATAACAAATATTGTGATTCAATGATTGTTTGATAAATCTATAGCATCCCTAATTCAAAGGTACAAGTTACTTCCTGAACCGAGAAGAGGTGAATATCTAAATGCCCATTAAGTAGATGTTTTAAACATTAAACATATTACTCGGGACTTTAAACCCAGAACTTGGGAGGTCAAGAATTCAGATGACAGTTAATCACCAGCTTGGATGGGGTGATTGGGGTGTGGCGTACTTATTGTCAGAACCTTTACTTTGATGATGACATCCAGGCTCCTTTGTTGAATTATGAACATGATCCTGATATTCTTTTTTCAGAAGTAGAATATGCCCTGAAAAAACTTAAAACGGCGAAAGCTACAAGCATAGATGCCATTTCTGCCGAAACATTAAAATGCTTGGGCAATGATGGTATCTCTCTTTTACATAGTATTCGTAATAAAATCTGGTCCTCCGGTATTTGGCCAGATGAATGGTGCTCGTCTATTTTTTTTCCACTCCATAAAAAAGGTTCTCCCACAAACCCAGACAATTTTCGTTTACTCTCGTTGATCTCTCATACAAGTAAGGTGTTACTGTATATTTAACAGTCTCGCTTGGAGGGTTTTATTGGCTGGCAAATTTCTCCGGCGCAGGCAGGCTTCGTGAAAGGACGTGGTACGTGCGAACCGATTTTGAATTTGAAGCAGATCATTGAGAAGGCATGGGAACATTACTTTCCCGTTTATATTTGCTTTGTAGACTACTCCAAGGCTTTTGATAACGTCAAGTGGCCAAAACTGTGGGAAATCCTGCGTTCTATGGGAGTTCCCTACCATCTAATTTTTCTAATTCAGGAACAGTATATGCCCAACTCAGTTGAAGTAAGAATTGACGGTAATCTGTTAGATCAAATGGCAACCAGAAAAGGAGTACGTCGAGGATGCGTATTATATCCGATGTTATTTAACATCTACTCCGAGTTTGTAAAGAGACATGTACTTGACAGCTGACATGGCGGCATAACTATTGGTGGTAACAAGATTTCTAATTTAAGGTTTGCTGACGATACTACCCTTATTGCTGCTTCTCAGGAAGAATTGTTAGCTTTCCTGAGTAACCTAGAACAGCATAGTGCAGCGTATGGTCTAAGTATTAACTAAAATAAAACCAGGGTTATAATCGTAGACAGGGAACATAACAACTATCCTGAAATGAAGTCTGTTGGCCGTTGCCAAGTAGTTCAAAGCTTTGTGTATCTCGGTTCTTTGATCAAAAATTCTGGTGGCTGTGGAAATGAGATTAGACGACGTATAAAACAAGCACGGGCAGCCATGACGAAGCTCACTAAAATATGGCGTGACAATAATATCACTAAAAGCACCAAAATGTCGTTAGTTCAGACTCTTATTTTCTCTATATTCCTATATGCTTCTGAAACTTGGACTATTAAAAAGGTAGATCGCGCTCACATTGATGCATTTGAAATGTGGGCTTGGAGTAGAATGTTGAGAATTCCTTATACCGGCTATCGAACTAATGTTTCGATTTTGAATGAACTTGGTAATCCAAAGCGGCTCTCTTCCATTGTATTCACGCGAATTTTGAAGTTCTTCGTTCACATCCACTAGGTGGATGCAACGAAACAGTTGATGGATGTGAGTGTCACAAAAGCACCGAACTAACTCGAAATCGCGAAAGATGGCTTGCTACAATTTCGAAAACAATTGATAATCTTCGTATCGGCAGCGTTCCAGCTCTGACTTAATGGATTTTACGAGTTCACAACATGTCTGTTAAGACATTGTGACTATGATGATGAATGATCTGAAACAGATCAGAATGACGTACAATACACTACCTTGTCATCTTGGAGTTCATGGACTAACTGATGTAAGCAATCTTCATAGTACACAGATTTTTCTTCGGCGTTCCCATTTTCATAATAAATGGAGATGTTTGAATTGAATGGTATTTTTGTTGGTGCAGATAGTAATCTTAAACCTCTGAATTTGATGACACAAAATCACAAGTTGATTTTGATTAATTGGATAATAATTCAAAGGGAAAAATCAGAATAAAAATTTTATTCTGATATTTGAACTGAAAGCAAATAACATACATATTTGATTATGCCATACCCAATTAGCATAATATATAAAGCGAAAATAACGGAAAAGTTTCTAAATATTGAAACTTGCCGACAAGATCAAAAAATTTGGAAAATGAAAAAAAATTGATTTCACCGGTTATTATTTCTACATCTGAAATCTACCCGAAAATAATAAGATTTTACGTCTGAAGCAATCAGTAACAGTTACAGAAGCTTAAAATAATCAAATCTTATATTCCTCGTAGGTTTTTCAATAAAAATAAAACGATAGAGTCATAAGTATCCTGGTCAGTTAATAATAATGGTAAGAATCTTATCTTATATTTTATTTATTAGTATACTTGGCGTAACTGAAACTAGGGCCACCCCTGTAACTTTTTCTATTTGGATTATTTTGCTGAAATTTGGGAATCTGATAGAAGACAACATTTTGAATTTGATAACATTAATATGTTTCACATTTCGTTACCAGTTATGCCGGAAACGAAACCAACTTTCTATTTTCAAATAGGGCACCCTGTAATTTTTGCTCATTTTAATTGTTCTTCTCATTCAAAAATTATGTTACTGTTGGGCTGTAATACCTGCAATAGCCTGTCTCAAACGGTTCTTCAACTCTTGTTGGGTTTTAACAGGTGTTTGGTAAACCTCATTCTTCAAATGGCCCCATGGAAAAAATCTATCGGGCTCAAATCTGGTGATCTAGCTGACTATTTTTACCTATCCATTTTTCAGAGAAAATTTTGTCGAGGTACCGTGAGATCTCCCTTGTGCTGAGAGGAGGTGCACCATCTTATTGAAAATATATTTCATTCACAACAGCTGATGGCAACTCGTCCAATTCATCTTGTATTTGGGTCCTCAAAAAGTCCAAATTTCTCTCTCCTGTCAATGAACCTTCAAAAATTATAGGCCCTATAGAATATCTGCCCAACATCCCCATCCAGACATTGAACCCGAAACCTTCTTGGAAGTTTCCATCTTGATATCTGTGCTCATTTTGTTGCGACCAGTATTTTGCCTATTAAACATCCCATTGTTCGTGTAACGTGATTAGTCACTTAATAAAATCTTGTGGATCACCCTCTATTTTCTTAAGGTACTCTTCACAGTACAGGAGTCGCCTATCATTATCGTAAACATACAGGTGTTGGTGTAGTTGATATTTAAATGAGCGATACTTATGTTTTTTCAAAATTCCCCATGCGCTTTAGTGGCTAATTTCAAGCCCCTCGGCAATTTCCCTTGTTGATGTGGTTGGATTAATACCAACAAATGTCAAAACGTCTATTTCGGTATTTTGGTCGATAACGAAATCCTCCTGTTCAGCAGGTTGCACCTCACGAAATTTTCGTTCAATTTTAGAGCAATAGGTTCTATTCGGATAAAGTCTTTCCGGGTAGCGCTCTCTGTATAATTGTTCAGCTTGAACACTATTTTGACTGCACTCTCCATAAATAAGAAGCATATTGACTTTTTCACTTTGGATGTATTGATTCATACTCAAAACTGAATTCACTAATTCTCAATGTCGACAATTAACAATAATGGAATTTTGGCATGTGACACTGATATTTTTATGATCACAGAATATTATAAATATAAACAAAAATTTTGCATCGCCAACATAGTTATTAGCAAATGGGGAAACTCTACAAAAATTGCATAAGTATTTTCCACCAGAACTCCAGAACCGTTAAGAATGGAGTGACGTGAGTGGTATAGAAAAAAGATAAAAAAATACTACTTCTGTAATACCGGGTGGCCCGATATGGTTGTCTCAGAAAAAAACCTACTTTTTGAGGAAAAACTGACATTTAAAACTTTGACACCCCGTAAAAAATGAGCAATTAAATTTTTAGATACAATCTTGTATTTTCGTGATAGGAGATGTTGAGCTAAGCCAATTGTCACTGTTCATGGTCTTCTAGAACGAAAGATGAAAAACGCAAAAAAAATATTGTGTTTTGTTTTTCTTTCAAAAATATGTCAGAAGGTCGTAGGATGACATGAACAATTAGAATAAGCAAAAAACCACAGGGTGTCCCATTTGAAAATCGAACTTTGGCATCGGCATAACCGAGAAAGAAAAGTCAAACATATTAATGTTATCGAATTGAAAATGTGGTCTTCTATCTGATTCCCAAATTTCATCAAAATATTCCAAATAGCAAAAAAGTTACAGGGGTGGCCCTAGTTTCAGTTACACCCGGTATATGAATAAAAATTTCATCATTTATTCTTAGCAGTATTTAATTGGATCATTTATCACTTCATAACCAATTCAGTGTTAGTTGACGGTACACTGCATTTTTCCGAGGACTAAGCCTCTGACACTACTCTTCGGTATAATGATGTCGTTGGCTAATAATGCTCTAGTTTGTGTATATTCTCATAAAATGATAAATTTTCATAACATGTAAAGTAATCCTGATAGATAATGTTTCCAAGATATGTCCTATATATAATCATTGCCTTGATATGGTATTCTAGGTGGTGGATTTATATTTATTCAAGATCGTTTTGATTTCATGAACAGATGTATGGCAACTCGTCAGGGTAAAATCCCTTTTTTATTTTTTATTCTCATGTACGATGAGAATGTAGAATGTTTGGTAAAAATTCCAAATTAACGTTTCCATTCAATCTCTATTCGAGAAAATCTGATCCCATCAATTTATCATCATTTTACCAATCTATACATTCACAGACAGAAAACCTATGGTGAGAATACGTTAGATTTGTTGCTTATGGATTATCCAAAGTCTAAACATTATCCTTTCTGATATTTTCGGGTATTTTTAACACCATTCTCAATGAAAAGTGCCCCATCTGAAAATGGGGTTCGATAGGTATGTTTCCAGTTTGTATTTATTAATTGGCATAAGACTGGAAGCAGCTATATCCCCAAGGTCCAAACGTTAAACCATTGAACATGAAATGAATGAGTTACTTACTCATGCATAGCAACGCACACCCTGTGTTAGAGAATATTATTCAATTGAAGCGAAAAAGTTCTTTTTCTGTTTTCAAGTACCATGTTCAAAAATATTCTTGTTCTCTTATAGTATTGACTATAGGACTTTCCAAATTAATAGTGGTAGGAAATCTTCCATGGGCAGGACTAAGCTGAAAAGCCTTAGGAAAGCTCTAATGCTTCGGGACTTTACGCTCTGGAAATCGTCGATGATACTCTCCAACTCTGTAACAGCGGCTCGAGGGTTACCATCACAGAACTCGTAAAAAAAGTGCAGAATTTAAATTTAACGTCATTTCTCTTATCTAGCGGTTACAGCTGTGAAATTCAACAGGGAGGATCAACAGGTATTCCGAATTTTGAAAATGGAACGCTTTATAGTTAAACAACATGTCATCATTGTTAAAACTGATTACAAAAATTGAAGAGGTTATGGAGAAACCGATCGAAATTTTTGTGGAATTACACTTAATTTGTCATCAATTCAAAATGGTGTCAAGAAATTTGGAGAATTTAGTTCAATTATGAACAGTAATTATAGTCATTTATATGTCAACATACCGGTCGGTGTTATGAAAACATTGTTGCTGTAAACGGCAGTGATACCGAAAATCCGAGAACATAGATTTTACATCGTCCTCAACAACTTCAAATTTCACGAAGTAGAACGCAGTGAATTTTGATAAAAGACATTCACCTTGATCCATTCAGCTCAATCAGGAAATCAATCAAGCAAACAACGTGAAGCGCCGGCGATTCGTACAATGGACGATGGAGCAAAGTCAAGTGTGTGTCGATTTTCCAAAACAAATCTTCTTCAGGGTTGAGATGCATCATCATCGAATGAGTTCTTCAACAAACATATTTATTGAATTTGGAGATTGAAAATGCTCACGTGGAAATAATACACCCACAACGATCAACTATAAGGATCGGGTTTTGGTCTGGTGGCGTGACCGGGCCTTACTTCTTTGGAATGAAGACTAGACTGGGATGACTACAAATGGTATTCGTTGAAGGAAGATGATAACGGAGGATAATATGGATTTGAACGATATGTGGTTTCATCATGATGCTTCCACCTGCTACAACGCACATGATACAATACATTTATTATAGCAACGATGTTTAAACCGAATCATCTCCAATAATTCCGATGTCGACTAGCTGCTACTCTTTTTAAGCATTTAACATCACGTGATTTATTTCTTTGGGGTTTCTTTGAAATTTTGGGTTCGTGCTGATTAACTACAAACAATTAATGAGCTCAAAGCTGAGATCCAACACATCTTCGTCGAAATATCATCGAAAATTTCATGAAAAGAACAAGAACTTGTATTAAAAACCAAGTGGAACATATTCCGGATATTTTATCCCATACATGATCGGAACATATTTACTTTAAAGTACAAGAAATATGTTATCAATGCTCAAAATTTGATGTGTAAATCTATTGGATGGTTCCATCACTGGAGAAAAATCTGAATTGACGTCAATTATAACTCTACATAGTCTATAGCCAAAGAATAAGTCACAAATTATATTTTTCGACGAAGTTCAATTCAATCAAGACTCTATAGACCGATCATTAATTTATTAGAAAACGTGAAAAAATTCCAGGCAATCAGCAGTATCAATTTAAAGAATAACTTTTCATTTTTCTTGTTCCAGTGCGTCTTCAATATCCAATATGAATTGTAACTTGTTTGATATTATTGGGGAAAACATTTGAGGCTGAACAAATATTTGGTAGTTTAGTGAATTTCAATTCAAAGAATCAAAATTAACATTTTTCGCAATATTATTATTAGTATTACTTTCATAATCTTATAATTCGAGCACCTTGTTCGAGCACTTTATTTTGATACACCAAGATAATTGGTTTTGGGAACCTGTGAATTGTTTATGCATAGTCATAGCCCAAATTCAATTTTCAATTTCTGGTATACAGGATGTTATTCAATTTTAATAATGGAGCTCTGAATTATTTGGAATGCCTGTTGTTGCACTCAATTCCGAGTGGCCAACCAACCAGTATTATACAAATAAAACCCCCCTTTACAACTCTATCCAATGGAATAGTGTCTTCAACACTTATTGGAAGAAAGCTAATTTGTGTATCGGCATGTAACATAATACAAAATTTTTTAATACTTAATAGACAAACATGTCAGGAATACAAGTATCCAAAAGTCTGAGAAATTTTAATACTAAGAAGAATAAGCTGAAATATTTCAAAATATTTTCATATTCTTAATTAAATCGAATAATATAAAATCACGAAAATCAACATTTCAAATAAAATATAATTTAGTACTGGTTGTACCATTATGAAAGTATCATATACATATACCATACGGGATTTCTTCTAAAATCGCCAGTCGCAATTATTCCTCTATTTTTCATCCGACTGAAAAATTCAATCATATCTTCAAATGGTTCTTGAAGGCAATCAAATGAGTACACCACATTTTTTCATGGAATAAACAGAAAGCCAAGTAAAAAATTATTATTTCAAATTGAAACATTCATATAATCATTTTTTGTGTAGAAAATATTTTTACAAGTTTTATAGATTTCAAACAGTAAAAAATTCAAAATACAATTTTCAATGAAATTGAGTCGGAGGGTGCTTTGAATCAGAGCATAGGTAATGATAAATTAATGCGAATGTCATTTAATTCTCGCAAAACTTCAATACCTATAATTAATTTAGAGTTATTTTGCGTTGATCAAAGGATCCTGATAAAAAGTTAAAAGACTGAGAAACTGAAAAATTCATAATTATTACTATTATTTTTCAGATTTCACATAGGAATAAAAAATAATGATTTTATATTATAATTATTGTTATTAATCCAGTTTCATTTCAAATTTATTTAGAACACTAATCATCATGCAATACTTTTTTATACTAAGCGTTTTCCCGATAATATCGGAATATCTAGAACACTGGAGCCTTTGAAAATTCAAAATCATAGAACGTAAAGTTAATGAATAGTAATAATTGGATATGTTTTTCCATGCATTTTATTTTTTTTTTATCTAAACGCACTGTGCACAAACTTGAAGGAAAACGTAAAATCAAAGCATGAAACATTCTGAAAACGAGAACGACAGGTACTAGAATTTTTGAGGAAAATTTTTTATTGAATGCACTGTCGACTACTCGTTTCTTCTGTATTTTGTGTATTTAAAATATAATTTGCTAGTAATCCGAAACAAATATCAATCATTTGCCTCAGATCAAATCTTCTCAATTTATTAGTGATGTAATGTAAACTCGATCCTGTAAAGATCCCTATAGCCAAAAACAATAGACGTCAGATCTGGCGAACGAGTAAGTCAGTGCACGGATCCATTTGTTTCTATGCATGTTGGTCCAAATGCAGCATTTATCCAATTAATATTTAAATTCACATTATTCCAGGGACACTTGTTGCGAGATGCACTTTCATCAGCAGAATGTTGTCAAGAATATAGCCAAGATATTGAGTTAATATATTATTGTGCTTCATTTGATCTAGAATGGCAACGATTTTTGAGTTATAATGCAAACGTGTGTTTTATTGAACATGAATGATAGGTTACTTGAATTTTGTTGCATGGTTTTTTCTCTTCGAAAATATATCACATCTACACTTAATTTTTTCATCCAGGACAGGAAAACATGCACTCAATTTTTTTATCCAGGACGTGTTTTCATTTAAAACCGATTCTTACAATGACAATTTAGATAAATTATTAAATGTTCTCGTCATTAAGTTACAACTTTGGTGTGAATATAGTGAATATATCGTTCGTAATAACGAATCGACCGTGCCCTACGGAAATATTGAAAAGTAGAATGCAATCATTATTGCGAAATAGAAAAGTAACGACATTTTCTATTACATTGAATGAAATTAAACGGAGAAAATCAATGTAGGTATTTAACTGTAATGCTATTATTCTGTATGCATAGTTTACAACACCTCCGATACGCGTTGGAAATTTGAATATCGTTAACCGAAGCCAGACAATGTCTGAAATTTTGCTTCAACTCTTCAATATGTCGACTAGCTCTTCTATATAATAGATCCTTGATATATACCCAAAGGAATATTCCAGCGGCAACAAATCCGGGAAACGGACCGGCCATCTTATTGTCTCCCTAGTTCCAATGCAATTATGGACAAAGTTTGAGTTAAGTGAATCAGCAACGGTCATAGTTTGATGAGGAGCGCTCCATCATGTTGAAAATGGATATTTCCTTTTTCAGAAGAACGCCATTCATCAAAATATCTATCGATAATATAGATATGTACAATTTCATGATATAATTCACCGCCAAGGTTTTCATAAAAAATTACATCACGCTAATATGCCATTACCTTTCAATGCACATCATACATTGAACCCATATCGGCCTTGACAATTGAAAATTTCATCACTACTGATGTAAACTTCATCAGTTCATATTATTTCTCAGAAATACTGCGTATTTTCTTCAGATTTCTGCAGTAATCAGTTGAGAAAAACAGTTGGAAATCTCCTGACTGGAAAAACTAGGGTATTCTCATTTTATAAGTTTTATATCAATTTTTTGTGTGAATACTGAGTGGTCGACTCTCAGATACGCCTATTTCCGAATTATAATTTTTTGAAAATAACTGTTACCACAAAACTCGGGGTTCCTCCCCAGTTTATGTCTGGGCTGGGTTATTACGCCCCTCGTCAACACTCAGCATAGGAACATTCTCCATTCAACACTCAGCACAGTAATATCTCATCCAACCAATATCATAGTAAGGTACTATTCAATAATCAAGCATACAACAGTAATCTTAGTAACATGAACATATCTCGTCATATTAGTGTAGTGCATGAAACATTCTGAAAACGAGAACGACAGGTACTAGAATTTTTGAGGAAAAATGTTTTATTGAATGCACTGCCGACTACTCGTTTCTTCTGTATTTTGTGTATTCAAAATATAATTTGCTAGTAATCCGAAACAAATATCAATCATTTGCCTCAGATCAAATCTTCTCAATTTATTAGTGATGTAATGTAAACTCGACCCTGTAAATATCCCTATAACCAAAAACAATGGACGTCAGATCTGGCGAACGAGTAAGTCAGTGCACGGATCCATTTGTTTCTATACTACTATATCATAATAAGGTACTATTCAATAATCAAGCATACAACAGTAAACTTAGTAACACGAACATATCTCGTCATATTAGTGTAGTGAGTTCAATTTATGAATAAAGTACAGATTGTTCTTCTTTATAAGTAGAATCCAACGTGGCTAAAACCCAGCCACTCCGTATCATTAGTCCTTCGAGCCGAATAAGCAAATCAGGACAATATCACATACATCAGCGGAATTAGTACCACATACTAGGAAGCGAATCGCTGGCGAATCCATGAAGCTATTGATGAGTTCCCATAATCTATCCTTGAATATTATCTATCCCTTCTTGCAAATTATTTGAGTTGAAACTGTTACGTCATGGAGAACTGTAGTGAAAGATTAAATATTCTGAAAAAGCGATTAGCGGTTTGAATCATTCAAAATTTCGTAATCCAATTCCCAAGCTAGAATCATTCAATCACTTACTTGAAATAAAATATCAAAGTGCCTTAGAGTAAGACTTAGTGCCTATTGCCGAAATCACCTAAAGATTCGCGATAATTTCTCGAATTCATATACCAGATGCATTGCCCTAGTGAAAGATTTAATAGGGGATAAATCGAATCATAAAAAAATATCGTCCATGTCCATGTCACCAAGGTATAATATTAAATTCCAGACATTAAATTACCAACTTTGAATAGACGGTATACGGGCTGGACAAGTTTTCATGACACATTTCAGTCAATGGTTTATTCAAATCCTTCACTATCCGATGTAGATAAATTTCAGTACTTAAATGCATCCTTGGTAGGAGCACGCGTCATAAAATCAATTTCAATATCATCGGTTAATTATTTACTTGCGTGGCAAAAAGTAGTCGATAGATATCAAGATAAAGAAGCAATTATTTCCAAACATATTCATTCCTTTTTTGAGGGTAGCGTTCCAACAAAACGTTCTCATTGACTTCAAGACAAATCGCGGATGATATTTCAAATGATATAGAAGCAATTTCAACTTTAAAAACCACCAAAACGAAATTAGAAAATTTACTTTTACTATATTTATTCTCAGGAAAACTCGATATATATACAAAGCTCGACTACGAACGAGAAATATTAGATAAATAAAATGTCACTATTACTGATTTCATAAATTTCCTTATAAATCGCGCGAAGTTCTTAGAAAGAATCGAACATCAGGGCCCGAAACCAAAACTTTTCAATACATCAACACCGACTCATAAATATAGAGTAAATATAAATTATGAAAAGGTTAAAATCGAATCATGTCCGTTTTGTAAAGAAAATCATTCAATTTATAAGTGTACAGAATTTAAAAAATGCTCTGTTGAAAAGAAACAAAGTTTCATCACACAAACAAATTGATGCAAGAATTGTTTGAGAAAAATCACTCTACAAGTGACCGTAGATCGTCTTCTTGTCGCAAATGTACAAAATATCCTCACACTTTGTACATGCAGATACGGTGAATAATTTCGAAGCAATAAAACGTCCGGAAATTGCGCAACCATCTCCAGCTAAGTCGCCACACTCGTTATTTCCATCTTGTAGTACCTCTCCTCATTTTGTGATATCAAATCCACTCAAATATTACTTGCAACGGCAATTGTAGAAACTCAAGATGGTTTTGGTAAATGGCAAAATTGTCACATTTTACTAGATAGGGGATCGCAATGTAATTTGATCACCGCTGAAAGATGCAATATCTTCAATATCCTATTATTGAAAACAACCTCCCTTTTAACTGGAATAAACCAAGCACGGTCTAACATTCAAAATGAAGCCCTAATAATATTCAGGTCAAAATACTAAAACTTTCAAACAAACGTTCAGTGTCTAATAGTGAATAAAATTACTAAAATCCCAATCATTTGGCCATTCCAATAAAATTTATCTGGCAGACCCATACTTATTCGAAGCAAACCCTTTAGATTTATTGCTTTCGGCTGAAATATTTTAGGATCTCCTAACAAAATACGAGTTCAGTTAAGTTCAAATTGAGCAGTACTTCAAAAAACCAAACTGGGGTGGATTATATCAGGTGCCTGTCCTTACGTATCAAGTACAAATAGATTACTAACCAATATCGCAACCAAAAATTGTCTTCAAGACCAGTTAGAGACGCTCTAGAAGTGTAACCACTTACCTAATAATTCTATGGATTAATTTGATGAACAATTTTCAGAAAGGGATTTTGTAGAGAATACTACCAGTAACGAGGCACGACGGTTTATCGATTCCATTCCATTTGAAGAAAAACATTCTAAATCTGCATCGATAACGCAAAAAACTTGTCGAGCTTCTCTGCATAAACAAGATGTAATTAAGAGAAAAATCAAATCAGAAGAGAAAAAACGAATTTAGGCAAAACAAAGTTCCAACCCTGATGTAGACATTCCTAATCTTTTGAGGAAAATTGAATATTCGAGAATGATGATGAGCATTGTAAAGAAAGCTGTACGGTTATTACGCCCTGACCAAATGTGAACAGATCCTAAAACTCTATCTCCGACAGAATGACCCGAGAAAAGTATCATTATCTCTTCAACACTGAGCACAGTAACATTCTCCATTTAACACTCAGCACAGTAACATCATCTATTCAACACTCAGCACAGTAACATCCTCTATTCAACACTCAGCATAGTAACATCTCATCACACAATATCATATAGTAACGTACTATCCAATAATCAAGCATAGAATAGTAATCTCAGTTACATGTACATCTCTCGTCATATTAGTGTAGTGAGTTCAATTATGTATATAGTACAAATCGTACTTCTTTATAAGTAGAATCCAACCTGGCTAAAACCCAACCATTCCGTATCATTGGTGTTTCGAGCCAAATAAACGAATCCGGATAATCTCACATATACCAGCGGAATTAGTACCACATACTAGGAAGCGAATCGTTCCAGCCATCCAGCGCCGGCGAATCCATGAAGACATGGATGAGTTCCCATAATCTATCGTTGAATATTATCTATCCCTTCTTGCAAATTATTTGAGTTGAAACTGTTACGTCATGTAGAACTGTAGTGAAAGACTTATTCTACTGAAAAAGCGGTTAGCGGTGATTCAATTCAAGTTTGAATCATTTGAAAATTTCGTGAGCCATCTGCCAAGCGAGAACCACTCAATGAACTTGTATTGAAATATCAAAGTGCCTTAGAGTTAGACTTAATGCCTAGATCGGAAAACTAGCTCCTTCAAGGGAGAATATTTAACATTCTACGAAAGGTTGAATATTGTTCCTTGAATAATAATTTTCTTTAATGCCTATTGCCGAATTAGAAAATCACCTAAAGATTCGCGATAATTTTTCGAACTCATATACCAGATGCATCGCCCTAGTGAAAGATTGAATAGGTGATAAATCGAATCATAACGGAAATATCCGTTAGTCCATATCACTAAGGTATAATATTAAATTCCAGATATTATTAAGTTACCAACTTTGAATAGACGGTATACGGACTGGACAAGTTTTCATGACACATTTAATTCAAATCCTTCACTAACCGATGTAGATAAGTTTCAGTACTTAAATGCATCTTTGGTAGGAGAAGCAGCACGCGTCATACAATCAATTTCAATATCATCGGTTAATTATTCACTTGCATGGCAAAAAGTAGTCGATAGATATGAAGATAAAGCAGCAATTATTTCCAAACATATTCATTCCTATTTTGAGCGTAGCCTTCCAACAAAACGTTCTCATCGACAAATCAAGGATGATATTTAATATGAAATAGAAGCAATTTCGAATTTAAAACCACCAAAACAAAATCAGAAAATTTACTTTTACTATATTTATTCTCAAGAAAACTCGATATATATATATATATATATATATATATATATATATATATATATATATATATATATATATATATATATATATATATATATATATATATATATATATATATATATATATATATATATATATTTATTATTTTATATATAATTTAAATTTACTTTTACTATATTTATTCTCAAGAAAACTAGATATATATATATATAATAAATAGATCAAATAACACTATTACTGATTTCATAAATTTTCTTATAAATTGAGCAAAGTTTTCAAAATTTTTCAATACATCGACACCGACTCATAAATAAAAATAAATACTAATTATGAATAGGTGAAAATCGAGTCTTGTCCGTTTAAAAAAATCATTCAATTTATAAGAGTACAGAATTTTTCAATTGCTCTGTTGAAAAAAGACAAAATTTCATCAAACAAACAAATTGATACAGGAATTGTTTGAGGAAAAATCACTCTACAAGTGACTGTAGATCGTCTTCTTGTCGCAAATGTTCAAAATATCCTCCTACTTTTTACATGCAGATTCAGGGAATAATTTCGAAGTAATAAAACGTCCAGAAATTGCGCAACCAACTCTAGCCACATTCGTCACTGCCATCTTGTAGTACCTCTCCTCATTTTTGTGATATCCAATCCACTCAAATATTACTTGCAACGGCAATTGTAGAAATTCATGATAGTTTTGGTAAATGGCAAAATTGTCATATTATACTGGATAGGAGTTCGCAATGTATTTGATCACCACGGAAAAATGCAATATCTTCAATATCATATTATTAAACACAAACTCCCATCATCAACAGAGTTCCAACTCTGATGTAAACATTCCTAATCTATTGAGGAAAATTGGATATTCGAGAATAACGATGAGAATTGTAAAGAAAGCTTTACGGTTATTATGCCATGGCCAAATGTGAACAGATCATAAAACTCTATCTCGGACAGAATGATCCAAGAAAAGTAACATTCTCTATTCAACACTCGGCACAGTTACATCTCATCCAACCAACATCATAGTAACATACTATCCATCATATTGAAGTTTCCGAAATTTTCGTACGAGATTGTTATTAAAGAGACTATGTTCACATAGTAGTTGTAACTAGATGAAAAAAAAACATTAAATAACTTATCTTGAATGTAATTGCAAGAATTAATTTTCGACTTGTTATAATGAGAGCTCAAACATACTTAAGCTTTTTCAATAATTCCGGGTAAATTCTGTGAATGGACATAGAGTTATCAGATAAAATTAGGAAATAGTAATGCTATTTTCGGTTTTCCATGAAAACCCGTTCTGAATTGAGTATAAATGTGATATATTTTTGAGAAGGAAAAAAACTCTATTCAACTAAATCATTATTTTCTATGGTTCATATTTGAAAAAAGGTACGTTTGCATTATAACTCAAAAACCGTTGAAAAAAAAAATTTCCACTTGTAGTTCAATTCTACATCAAAAAAAGTCCCTGCAGAATGTATATACCATTTTTACAGAACTTCAAAACAAACCGAGATAATGGAACAATTTGTCAAAATTTATGATGATTACTCGAAAACTGAATCTTGAATTTCTCACGCAAAACGAACACAGAGAAGAGAGGTCATTTTCCTTCTAACAATAATAATATTTCACATAGCGGCAATACTGAAACGTCGAAATCTGTCCTCCTTGTTCATTCATGTAAAACCACATCCAATTCTTAATCTTCATCTTTATTTTTACCTCATGTTCTGTAAGCTTGGGTTGTTTAAAGACTCCATATCTTCTTAAATCCTTCTTCAGTCTTTTAAACTTCCTGACTTATTACGGTATTGTCAGGAAAACGCTTAGCATAGAGACGTCCGGCTTGATTAGAGTTTTTTATAACCTTCAAAATAACATTGTATCATGTCTGTCTTTTCATTAGTATAAATTTTTTCTTATTTTGATACTTCAAACTACTAAAACCTATAAAGTAATAGGTATCAATATCGTATACGATATAGAAATGACATTTATCATAATTTATTGTCATCGATTCTTTGATTAAAATATTTGTTTCACATCACACAGAAATATTCTTTACAGAAAAAGTGTATGTTCCTATACGGGATTTCCGTTTTCTATGTATAAAAATGTGATGGACCCTTTTAATAGCCCTTTAAAACCATTTAACTCTGTATTAAAAAACGAATGAAAAACAGTGAAGTTATTGCGATCGGCGTTTTTTAGGAAACTCCCTGTATATACAATGCTTATATTATTTATGTTTTTTCGTTTAGAAAAAAAAATTTTAAGGAGTTTTCATCACATTATTCTATAGCACAAGAAATCAAGAAAAAGTCAAATTCCGACTCTGGCGGAGTAAACTGAAAAAATTCCAAATCCAATCACCCCACATGTATTTGAACGTGACCCACAAGCAAACAACTTGTGGGTGCAGCCTCTTCACCAATTAACATAACTGAAAAAAGCGAAATCACCGTCTGATGCATACGTAGTCAAAGCGAAAACTGATATCCTTATCAAAAAATGAAAATACGATATACACATATATTTGATAATAATCGAATATATATTATGTATATTGTCCATCATCACAAATCGAATTCAGTCTTATGAGATTTTAGTGGATTTTTAGTGGCCCTGGATTTCTCGAGGAGAAGGAAGTCTCTCGCACCGGCTGGAACAAGTATTTCGTAATATGTGGTTGTTCTATTACCTTTATCTCGTTAGATCACATCTGTGTGGTATGGTGTATAGAGTGACATCATATTGGTCATCGCAGAGTATGTTGCCACGTTTCTTTCATAGAATGAACAAAATCAAAGTATATGAGTGCATTTCATGTCTAACATTTCATTTATTTTAATTTGCAACAGAAAGTTTCACAGAAACATATCTAATTTCCATCACGCTGTCTTTTTAAAACTTTCAATTGTGAATTATTCCCGTTATATAATTTTGTGTCGAACAATTTCTAGATTATGCACAACCAATTTGATTTCTGAAATGGGCTGTGCTATTTACGCGAAATTCATGCGACCAGATAAAGATTTGAACTAACAGTTATCATTTAAAATTATCATTTTTTCCCTTTGAGTTTCTATCTGAATTTTTAACGGAAAATTGTACGATCTTTCTAAATAAAAGTGTGGAAACTGGATGGCCGGAAAAAGAGGAGAGTTGATAATCAGTCATTCAAAAACCAGCCAAGTGCATATAGGACTGGCACTGAGGTTTCCGTAGGGACTTGTATGTATATGAATAGTTCCTTCTTGCATTTTCCGAGTTGGATTTGAGTTTTTTAACATCGAAACAATCAAGTAGACGATAAATCCGAAATCCGATAACTCAATGATCTCTGATATACCGCGAATCAATATCGATGAGTCACACATCTGTCTAAACCATTCCTATGTGCTGACGTTGGCGTCGCATACAGTGTTTGTTTGATTTGTCATGGCTTTCGATTATTATATTTATAATTTCTTGACTTGGAAATTTCCTTAATCACTGCACAATTCAAAACATCGTCATACCTTGCTTTTCTAATTACAACTAGATGATTTCTTCTGTTATGTCAAAATAGAGTAACAGTTTCTGTTTTTTTTTACTTGTGCCTTGAAACATTGCTTCCTGCGAAATTTCATGAATTCACTACGTGAGAAATAATTGATCAATTTCAATTTAATTCGCTTACGCTTTCCTGAGAAAATGCGATTAAGCTCATTATCATCATAAAATTTGTTGTTTCTGCAAACCAATAGTTTTCGTATTTCTCCTTTACTTCGGATAGAAAACATTACTTCTTGCCAAATCTCATGGTTCTTAGTAAACGGAAAATACCCTATAGCTCTTGTTTCCCTTGGGAGTGTCAGAATATACCGTAGAATCCGATATATGCAGTTGAAGGTTTCCTCTCAGATGCAACGAATTGTAGTAACCATTCGAGCAAACATAATGCAACATAAAGAACTGCATTTTGTCTTGCAATTACCAAAGAGTTTGATTGTGTCACAGGTTCAATATCGCAAAAAAAAAATTCATGAAGTAACTGAAAATTTGCAGTTTTGGAATAGTTTTTAATGCTATATGATATTACCTCTCGCCAAATCGTATGTTTCTATGTTTCTAGAAGAACCCCATAGGTTTTAATGTCCATGCAAGTGTCGAAATATGCATACAAAGTACAACATAAACGATCGTATCTTCCAATTGCTTTGACTTAGAAGTGGGATTTTCTTGAACTCCAAGAGATTGTCGGCTGAAATATTCGGTTTCAATTTCTACCCTATACCTACACCTGTTTCAGAGAAAAAAGTCTTGACAGACAAACAGTCTGTAGAGTGATGATTTAACGACTGGTTTGTATTTTGATATATGGAACCCTAAAAATTGAAAAATTCAAAGATAACTCACAAAAGGGTCTACGCGAAATTCCAACTGTCTCTAGGTGAGAAGCAAGGCAAAACTCAATAGTGAATTGATATTATAGTTTCTAATGCATATATTTTTTGCATGTGTTTATTATTTTCAACCTTAAATATTGATAAGTGAAAAGTAGATACTTCCTCAATCAGTTTTCAAATGTGAAATTTCCATAAATGTTGAATTTCTTATAAATTAACTCTCGTGGTATTTGTTCAATTTTAGATATTTTTCATCATTTCGAATGAGAAAATCAGAATTTGGCATTCACCTAAAAATTTATAGTAAGAAATGATTTGCTAGAGAAAATTTCCAAAATTTACGTGAAATAGAAATTGGTTGTAGGTAAATGATGAATTATTCGTAGATGAATGATAATTGAAGATCTATTTTTCAACGATCATTCACAAAGTATTCTTGATAATCGTCTTGAAAAGAATATTTCTTTTCATTTTTCCTCAACTATGAATTAACCAATTAAAATTAGTCATTTAAACTCTAGAGAAAATGAAAACTTCTGCGAAAACTCCCAAATATAACCTACTGTTAGTGCAAGATGGACACTATTTATTTATTAATAACTCTAAATTTCCAAATTCATATGAAGGTGCGTATTTTCCAATAACTCGTGAAATTGAACTGAAATTGGATCTTTTCTAATCAAAATTTCAAAAGTGTGCTAATCTCTCGAAAAACTCCAATTTCAAAAGACTTTTTCATCAGAAAACATGAAATTTTACTCAACTTTGAGAATGGATTCATATTTAGAATTCTTCAATGAAAATTCTGTGAGAATCATGTAAAAACTTGTGCTGATGAGAAATCAGATTCGGTTTCGGATTGATAGTCAAGTTTTCAATAGAATTCTGCCAATTAAATCAGAAAATCATAATCAAAAAACATAATTTTCTTCTAAATGAAATAATACACTTTTGTCTGATTTCCACAATGTTTATATTTTATACACACGTCCGGTTTCGACATTTACGTCATTTTCGAGTTTCTTGAGCTAACATTTGTGAGACATGTGCTAACTATACGTATTTTATATGTTTAGTAGTGGGGAGTGATTTAATTCTAGTTTACTGTTGAGTTAATTTTGGATTTTTACAAAGTTTGCTAATTTCGAAACTTTTGAACAGGTTCATTGTCATCCCTTCATTGCATTTGTGGAGAATTTCAAAATTATCTAATGTAATTAGGTGATTTGTAGATTTAATTTGTTCAAAAACTGTGGATTTGTTATTCGAGGAGAGATGTTCTTCGAATCTTGATTCAAAATTTCGACCTGTTTATCCCATGTAATTCTAGATTAAATTTGGAAAAATATTTGCTAATGTCATTAAAGAGGAGTATTTATTTTCTGGTTTTTCTATCATTGAATATAGTAATTGAGAAATCTGTTTTGGTCCTTTTCGATTAATGATAGTGTTTATGTGGGAGACTATTATTATTTTGTGCGATTTTCGTAATGATAATGATTTCCATATTGCAGTCAGTTATGGATAGGGGGATGGAAAAGTCTCTATGAACCATGGAACTATAAGCAGCTAATTTATATGTGACGTTGAAGGAATCCATTGTTTTGTTTGTTTTTATTTTAACCATCAATATATTACATGGTTCGTCATTGCGAGCCCGTAAATGTTTCTTTTGTATAAAGGTTATATGTGAGATTATTATCGAATTTAGTGGTTATGTCAAGCAAATTTATTGAATCATTGCGTTCAATTTCAGCAGTGAAGGTTATTTCATTATATATTTTATTGAGAAAATGTAAAACTGATCTATTTTTCTGTTTGGGCCTTGAAAACCCACAAGAATATCATCAACTAATTTATACCAAAATATAAAATTTTTATGCTAACTTATTATCCATTATAAATTTCTCAAGAAAATATTTGCTATTAAATGACTGAGTTTCGTTTGAAAATTTTCAATATTAATTGTCAATAATTTCTGACAAAAAGATCTCTGAAAGATTACAATATTCATATGATGTGCTGTGAAATGCTATTTAGGTTAAAGATATTCATTATCTAATTGTTAAGTGCTCTATTAGGTCTACAAAATTTGAAAAGGTGTATTGCAGATAAAAGTTGGTGAGTATAATATATTTGTAGTTTGCGAAGCTAGCTAAGGCTGGTGTGTTTATGTAGGATACAACTGCCTGGCGAGATTTTCCTCTTTGTGTAATTTGATGAAACCTGGAGCTTTTGGGTTCATTGGAATAAGTTTCTTCTTGTTCCATTGTGAATGTTCAAGATAATTTCTCAACTGATTTCAATACGGTAATCAATATCATCAAGGAAATTGCACTAATATTAATATTCCAGTCATCCACAAAAACCGTATTATTGAACGCAAAGAACCAAAACAAATTTCTCATCAAAAAAGAATAAATACGCATGTATAACTTATCCCTCTGTAATAATATCAGCAATTATTTTTCCAAATTTAATTCAATTACCTCTTTCTCCTGTAGTCCCAAAATAAGCAAATTACAATACAACGTAGGATAAACAGATGAAATTTTGAATCAAGATTCAAAGAGCATCTTTCCTCGGATAACAAAGAAATAGAGAATAAATACTCCTCTTTAATGACATTGGTCAACACCATTTCCAAATTTAGTCTAGAATATACAGAATTAAATGCAACGAATACCCAACAGCTTACATGGGATAAACAGGTCGAAATTTTGAATCAAGATTCAAAGAACATCTCTCCTCGAATAACAAATCCTCAGTTTTTGAACATATGGAATCTACAAATCACATAGTTACATAATTTAAAAAGTCCCGCAAATGTAATAATAGATCTGTTAGAAATTGTGCAAATTAAAAAAGTTTGTAAAAACCCAAGATTAACCACCCCCAATAGTCAACTAAAACTCAACGTTTAAAATAGGTATAGATAGCAAATCTAAATCACAACTTAGCTCTAGACATTTTTGAATGACATAAACATCGAAACCGGTCATGTGCATTAAAATTGTGGAAATCAGGCAATAATGTATCATTTTTTTATATTAACATGAATTTCCATAAAATGAATCCATCAACAATATCATTAATTAATGATTTTCTTCTTTTGGATGCGGTTCAGATGCAAAGTTAAAATAAAGTACGGGTATTCAAAACTATATATAAGTTATGGAAATGAAAATAGGTAACTTTTCTTGAAAACAATTTTTGGAAAAACAAACCGTACTAGCAAATCGAATGATTAAACATTGAAAATGAAAATCCACAAGAAGAAAAACAAAAATATGTGTCCTTCTGATATTTAGATTGAATTTTCAATTTGAACTCACATTTAATTCAATGAAAAAACAATAAAATTGATAATTCAGTGTTAATAATTAAGAAGTAGATGACTGTTTCAGGACTTGAAAAGCTTCCTTGATAGGTACACCACATCAAATCTGAAACTAAGATTCTTCTAATTGGGTTTATAAAAATCAGTTACCATTTCTCTGTCGCGTCATCAACTTCATTATAAAAAAAATGGTACAATGTCACCATCATCCGAGTCACCTGACGAAACAATGATTCTTGCAGAAGATATTGATATCTGAACGATTTTGTTTATATCAATCTTGCAATTTCACTTTTATGATGGAATTGAGGTACATCCGACAAACTGAAAAATCAATATACAACAATAAATGTCGATTTCACTTTCCAACTCATATGAAAACTAAATGGGATAGTGAGCACCAAAAATTTTTTCAAGAGCTGAGGAGGCTGAAAAGTGTAATTGAATAATCTGGAATATGAAACTCCCTAATGAATTGCAGCTGATGCCTAATGGTTTTGGGATCTGTGACGAATTGGAGGTTATCAAAATATACTCTAGAAAACATCCCCAGTTTCGTCCGTTGTGCAAAATGAAAGATCACTCGGATATTTTTCGTTATTGCTTCACCATCAAAAGCGCCTTTTCACATGGAAAGCCGTATAGCCCGATCTCGCGTACGGGACTTTTTTCGTTTCTCCCCCTCTTTCTCACGGAGAGTATTTAGGCTCTGATACTTTCATTTCATGTCATAACATAGTGTTACATAACATTATGTCACAACTTGAGGGGGTAAATCTACACGCAATTTCAAGAAAAGAGTTCATATAAACATAGGTCCGCAAAAGCTTCGTTACGGAGCTACCGGGTGTTGAAATTTCCGGTATTTAGTTTTTTGTTCAAAAATCCTGCATTTTTTGAGACATCTAGCCCAAATTTGAAATGCAAGCTATTTTTTACAGCCTCTATCATTACACATCCTAAATCTACAGGGTGTTTTCTTTTCCGGTGCCATGTCTTCTTTCGTCCTTTCAAATTTTTTGCAGTACGCTACTAATCAACGTACAATCAATTTTCGTCATCTTCGTTCAATTTAGAAACTTTTTTAACACTTGTAATTTTTACGTATCTTCAACCGTTCGCGAGCAAAAAATTATTAAACGATTGTATGCATTCGCTGTATTGAAAGCACTTCTAATTAAAAAGATGACTAGTAGGCTTTGATTTTTTTTTATTTATTTATTTATTGACAGTTTTTAAGTTGAACCAGTATCTGCTCGAATTTCTGTTAAATTAACGATTAGTTTTAAAACTTTTGAAGTTATTGCTGTAAGAAAAAATGGCTAATTTTACTAACGCCGAATTGGCTGATATCCATTACATGTAATACAGTAGAAGTTAGGCGATTATCAGGTGCGTTCTCCAAATCAAGTAACACCAGACAGGCGAACATTTTCCAATATCCGCAGAAGGTTGGGGGAAACTGGTATTTTACTGCAAATAATCATTCAAAAGGTGCAACCCAAACTATGAGAACTTCAGATATTGAGGAAGCAGTTTTGAATTGTAATGATTTGAATCCTCATGTGAGTACAAGAAAAATTGGAAATCGGTTGAATATCTCACATCTTCTAATTTGGAGGATTCTCCACGACTTTTTATTGTAATCGTTTTATATTCAACGCGTCCAAACTCTACTTAAATCTAGGAAGTGTAATGATGGAGGCTGTACAAAATAGCTTGCATTCCGAATTTGGGCTGAATATTTCAAAATCTGCAGGAGTTTTGAAGAAAAAAACAATTTTTTCTGGAAATTCAAACATCCTGTAGCTCTGTAACGAAGCTGTTGCGGATCTATGTTTATATAAACTTTTTTTCTTAAAATTGCACGTAGAGTTACCCCCTCAAGTTGTGGCATTCTATTATGTAACACCCTGTATAATAACTCCTAAATTTCATATAGAAGTAGAAGCGATCATCACATCAACTAATTCAGTAATTGCAGAGAAGAAAAAATACAAACTTATTTCCTCTTATCCACAAGCTCCTGAATTATACTCTTCAATTTAACTCCACAAACTAAACTACCCGATTAAACCCATGGTATCCTATGTAACCGCACCTTTCTTGAAACTTTCAGAATTTCTCAATGAATTACTGATAAAACACTGCAATTTCAAACCAAAATAAATTTTCGATCAAAATTGCATATCGATGAAATTAAAAATATCAGTGAGTCTTATAATGCCCGATTTGCTTCTCTTGATATTAAGAACTTGTATCCTAGTACTCCTCCGAAGTATTCTTTCGACTTAGTGAAAGAATTATTAGATTTCAATCAAGTCAATCCGCTTTTTAAGCAGATATCCCGTTGTTAAAGTTAGCTTAAATCAAAATTATTTTTAATGATAAGTATTTCACAAGTGAGGAAGGCCTAATTATGGTAATTCGTTAATGCCACTATAAGCCGATATATTTATGAAAAGCATAGACAATATAATACATAATCAACTCAGTACACACTGCATACACTGGTACTGCTGCGTGGATGATATCCTAATTTGTTTCACAGGGACTTTCCCATATAATCACAATAAAGGATTGAATATTATCAAACAAATAACTTTATGTTGGTTAATAATATTTTGAAGTAAAGATAGACTACAGTAGCTTTGAATGAGATTTATCCTACAGTAAAATCAAAGAAAAATACAATATATTAACCAACTCTCGCAGTAAAAGCAAGAAACTTAAGTCTTTTATAATGATTTCAATGTAGCTTTCCGAACCTACAATAATTTGAGCAGATACAAAAAAATTAGACTAAGTCCAACAGAATTATTGAGTTACAAGTGGAGCTATAGCAACTGCATTATATTTTACAATGGTAGGACGCATAGACATTTTAATACTAGAATAACAAAACACAAACGAATTTTTTAAATCAGAAATCGGATTCAAATTGATCTATCATTTAGAATATAATCACTCTTTTAACCCGAAATTGGAGATCTTAGTCACAACAGATAACAGTTTTTGGAAAATAGATCTGTAAGAAATTTTAGAGATTTACAAATACGAGCACACGGAAAATATTATCAATGAATAAATAGATTTAAATACATCACCCTATTGAATCTATTCAGAGAGCAATCTTCACAACAGACTTTATGGATTTTCTTCAACTCGTAGTCATTAATGTATTATTAATTTTTTATATTTCCGGTTCACATATAAATAACCATTATTATTGCACTTCAATGGTCTACTGAAGCTACTGTCTAGTGAAACGCATCACGATTATTTTATATTTTAGTAAAAATGCTAAAATTTCTGAATTGTTTTAGCTCCCCAAGCTCAACTATTATGGTATTCAATGGAGAAACATGTGGGTAAAATTTCACATTCATTTTGACTTCGGGTACTTCTTTTAAAACATTCCACTGCGATAATTAGCCCCAATTCTCGAGTCATAAAAAATATATCCATGTTTCACTGTCAATTTTAACCCGCTTAAGTATTAAAATTGATTAATCATAGCTCGCCTTCGTCTCTTTTAAGGCAATCTCTATAACCGTTGTGAGTTTCATCGAGGATAATTCATTTGAGAATTTGTGGATTTAAGTTCGCAATTAATTCTAAAATATAGTTACGAATATTCTCAAATTATTCGAGTACAAGTTCTATGGAAAGTAATATATCACCAATGGCATGTGAGCGCAGACAACCACTCCAATTTTGGCCTCTTCGAAACGTTATAGGGATATTCAAATTTGACAAATTAACAATGTAATGGAAACACAAAGCTATAGAGAAAATCATCATTGATAGATTTTATTCAACAAAATAAAGTGGGTTTCCACTTATATTCCCGACTGCTTAGTTTCATTGCTCACGTTTGTGCTTATTGAATTACGACACCTTCATTTGGAACAACCACTTTATTTTAATTTCTGCAAGTTTAGGGAAGTAAGGAGGTTCTGATAAGATAACAAAAAGCAATGTCCACGGAGAGATAGTGCCTCTTGAATATGTTTTCCGTGGAGCAAGCAAGCATTAAATTGTGAGCAATAATTGAATATTCAGATTAAAAGAAATTAGGTTCCTATTGTTAGTAACCATTATTCAGGCAGGAGGTACTACTGTGATTTCTCTGAGATATCAATCTTGAACATACTCATTTTATAATACAGTAGAAGTAAATTGATAATTCAATCAAGGATTGAATTATTCACTTGGTAAATCATTACATAATCATTTATACTTCAGTACCAGCTGCGAAGGAAAGTATCATTTAACACCATTCGAAAAAATTTGTCTATCACTACACTGTCAAGTCAAAGTGGAAGGAGCAATTCAGAGACATTGAAGGGATATTTCACAATATGGCATATCCAATATCCCATGCATTAAGGAGATCAGTAGCAGAGGTGATAAAATACTTACCATCAAATGAATAGGAAAATGACCAGTGGTCATATAAATCAGCCACGATTGAGGATACTGAAATATTGTATGTATGAATTGTGTTCTGAATAATCGCTCAGTATCGAGAAAACCACTCTATTCTCATTCAAGAATGCTGGAAGCTGAGCCTAAAACTTCCAATTCTAAATGGAAATCCTTTAGTATTTTCAGATAAAATTGTGTACCTGAATATGAAGCTATATAAAAGACTGAAATGGAATCACATATGATAAAAGTCATTTCATAGCTAATGTTTATGGACACGTAGTAGAGTTTCTAGAAAGATCTAGAGGCTATAGCTAAAAATAAGCTATTGGTTATATACTTCTATTGTCACATAATCATCGTTAATACAGTCAAATACAATAAGCTGCAGCATTTAGCGTGTGTGGGTAAAACAGGGACTATGAGAACAACCACTACCACTACTTTAATCTATCTCTTCTGACATAAATGGAGAAGGCTAGGTTAGGTTAGGAGAAGTTCAAGTCGGCATTACGACTCCAGGAACCATGAAAGATATTACCTGATTATCTAGAATGATACCCGGAATTCTGATTCTGATAGCTCCAGAATTACGCCCCCAAATATCAGATATAATGTCTCTAAGGTATGACTTTTATACACACATTAAATGTAGTCATAGAAGACCACATTGCAGCAAAGGAAGAAATTTGTCAATTGGATCAGAGATCCGCCATTGGATATGTCCAAAATGGACATACTTCTGCCAAGGCATAGAGCATCAGTAACCTTGGCATCATCTCTAAAACCATATAAGCAGATACATGTATATTTGCGCTGCCAACAGGGTCTGGGGAGGAAACTCAAAGATGCCCAGATTTATATACTCACAGACAGTCAGATGGTGATAAAAGTTTTGAACTCTCATAGTTACCAGAGTATCTCCGCATAGGAATATTGTCAACCACTAAAGCCTCCTTCTGGGGTACCATGTAGAATATGCAATTGAAACCCGAATCCGCTGAGCTCGTTATCTGCAATTACAAGGGAATTAATCCCAAGAAAAATGTGCACGGAGTATAAGAGGCGAGCCAAGTAATAACAAAACTCCCAAGGAGAGTCTAAATTTTGTGAAAGACCTATATCTTCTGGGGAACAATAAAAGCAGATCAACACTGGTTGCATTTCAGAACGGCTGATGCAAACGATCCCTTTCAATGTAATGTAATAACAGAATACAACATTTTCGTCGTAAGTGTGACTCAGTGTTACATGTAGGTATTTCGTTTAACAAGTTGTGAATTGTGTGTCCAAAAAGGGTTAATATATCCGATACTGCTGTGAAAAAAATGAAAAAAGAATGACATGAACACTACAAAAATGCGACTTATTCAAAAACATCTATGGAAGTTAAATCAATAGACTTCATCAGAAGAAATATTCAGAATTTTCCTACAATTCATAAAGACAAAGTTTGAAAATAGAGGGATTACGTTGCAGGTGCCCTCCAGTTCGAGTCCGAGAGAGGTTTAAAAAAATTAATGGGAAATAATTATATATAATCGGTTAAACTAATGAATTGTTGCCTCAAGGATGCTGTAAAGTTTCGACAAGAAAAAAGTCTTAAGAATCTCCAAATAGTTTGCGTTTTGTTCATTATATTTCAATACCTATGCTATTCATTAATGGTGCACCGGTAAAAGTTAATATAACTTCTGATCAGTAGTCTCCAGATGAACAAATTAGAGGTTGGAGTATAACCAATTTACCGAGATTTAATTTTCGTCTTTCGATACAAAATATAGCTATTACTAGTGTGAAAGATTGAACCCTGACTGAAAACGTACATTTCAATATTGACAAACTATCATGTGCAATAGCGAAAACTGTTCATGAACAGATCAATATAATTTTTTTATACGTGGGGTATTTGTTACATAAATATGCCGCGAATATAGAAAACTTGAATATGGGATGGTAATTTCTATGGGATTATAGGAAATACATTTCTAGGTAATAGAATAAAAAATAAATATATAAAAAATTAATTTGATTGAAGTTTCTAACCAAATTGATTAAATATTATTTTCGGGATAAAAAAAATTCTGGAATTTTTCTTGCTTGGCAGTGCTTCAAAGCTTCTTCAAGTCAGACTGATATTCAGCAGAGGCATAAGTAATTCGAAGCCACATCTTCAATAGCCAGTGAATTTAACATTTACTCCAAGTCGATTTCAGTCAAATCTTCATCTTCCGATTCAATCTACTCCTGATCCTATCTATTCGAACCCATCTCGTCCTATTCCATTTCGGCAATGTGTGCAGTTAAAGTTTGAATTTGCAAAGATTCTTCGTCATTTTCCGCAGTCAGAATAGCCCACAGTTTTTGCAGCATGATTTCATAGTGTATGGGTTCAGTTCATCCACTGATTCTTTTATGTTTAAGAAACATGTCAATTTTTTTTCAGCATTCTATAACATTTATACCAAGATCATATTCCATTATATCAAATATGATTCTGAAGGTTCGTCCAATATAATAGATCTTAAAGATCTGAATTATCCTTTTTCCATAGGTTGAAGGAAATACGTCGTATTGGGAGGTAAAAATATCACTTTTATATTTGGATGCATAGTTTCAAGTTCTCGAGGATGATCTTGCACCAGTCACAAAAAATTGCACGATTTCTTATTTTGGTTTTTCAAAGCACGAGGATAACGATCTGTAAAGCATCAGTGTTTTCATAACACGATCTCCAGATGCATTAGAACATAGCAGCAGTGTAACTCTATCCTTTGCAGCCTTAAATCCAGGGCAGACTTTTCGCTTTTGTAAATATATGTTTTCTTTGGTGTTCTCTTCCAAAGTAGTGCAGTTTCGTCTGCATTAAATGCTTTCTGAGGTTTGTATTCTCCATCAGCTACTAGTTTTACAAATTCTTCTGGATATCTTTCTTCTGCAGCAGTGTCTGCAATTGCAGTTTCTTCAACAATTTCCATGCTATGCAATGATTGTTGTACCTTAAATTTATTGAGCCAACCTTACGATGCTCGAAATCTTCCACAACCACAACTACGACCAGGAACTTTAAAATGTGCGTGAAGACGCTTTGCTATTCTCCAGATAATTGAATCACTCAGGGGCACTCTTTTTTTATTGTGGTCTTCGATCCATAATGACAACGCCACTTCCATTTTTTCTATTGCTAGATCACGAACAATTTTCGCTGACAGTGAAGTTGAAGCTACAGACGACCTTATTTCATCGGATTTTTTTATCGATCATATAGTTGCTTCGTTAACATTGCATAAGCGTGATATGGGAGTAAACGATCAAGCATTTCTATTTTCACTTTATGCGGTAACACTGTTTTTTTCGTCTCGAAATTCGTTTTTCAAATTTTTTTAGGCGACGATATAAATCAGGAAGACAACGGTAGAGACGGATTCATCATCATCATCATCCTCCAGCCTGTTGTGTTCACGACTAGACGTAGGCCTCCATTAGCGCATCCAATGTGTCCTATCTTGGGCTTCGCTTATCCAATGACCAGTTGGGGGTCTTCCTCTATTTCTTTTATATCTTTTTGGTCACCAGTTCAATATTTTTATAGACCATCTTTCGTATTTGAGCCGTGCAACATGTCCCGCTCATTTCCATTTTAGCGTTGTAATTTGTTCTATGACGTCGTCAACTTTTGTTCTTCGTCTTATCTCTGTGTTTTTATTCCCAGCATTGCCCTCTTCATTTTCCGTTGGGTTACCTCGAATTTGTGAACAGTATTTCTGGTCAATGTGAGAGTTTCCGCTCCGTATGTCAGCACCGGTAGAACACATTCGTTAAATAGTTTCCTTTTCAGGGTAGTTTGTATTTCACTGCTGAATATGTCTCGATATTTTCCATATGGTTCCTAGCCCAACCCTATTCTTCTATTCATTTCAGGTGTCTGATTGTCTCTGCATATTCTCAATTCGTGCCCTGAGTACTTGTACTCGCTAACCTCTTCAATGACGTCGCTGTCTAGAGTGATGGTTCCTCCAAGTACTAGGTTCGTCATGATTTTCGTTTTTTGTTTGTTCATGCAGAGCCCTACTTTTGCCATCTCTTCATTCAGTTTCTTATCATCACACCAGTCTCCGGTAAATTATCCGTGATGAGTACAATGTTGACTGCAAACTGTAGGTTGTTCAATTTTGTCCCGTTTTTGTCAATTACCTTGTTTTCCCAGTTGGGTTTCTTAAAACCGTATTCGAGCACTGCAGTGAAAAGTTTAGGAGACAAGGTGTCTCCCTGTCGAACACCTCTTTCAATTCGGACCCTATTACTATATTTGTGCTTGCAGTTGAGTTGCTGTAGATGTTATACAGTAAACGAGTGTATCTACAATCTATGCGACGTTGTTGGAGGGCTTCTAGGATGGCTACTATCTCGATCGTGTCAAAAGCTTTTTGGAAGTCAATGAAAATGAGCACCAAAGGTCTGTTGTACTCAAGTCTCTTGTCGATCAATAGTTTCAATGTAAGGAGATGATCGTTTGTTCAAAAACCTGATCGGAAGCCTGCCTTCTCGATTGGCTGGTATAAGTCGAGTTTTCTCTTCAATCTTTCGCTAATGACCTTACTGAACAATTTATATAAATGCGTCAGCAAGCTAATTGGCCTGTAGTTGCCTTTGTCCGTAGCATCACCTTTTCTATAAATCAGCAACATCGTTACATCATCCCACTTTTCTGGGATAGAAGCATTTTCTAAGCACAAGTTAAAAAGATCCTTGATTTTTCGTAGTAGACTTTCCCCTCTCATTCTAATTGTCTCAATAGGTATTTGGTCGTCCCCTGGAGCTTTGTTGTTCTTCATTAGCTGCATTGCTGATTTAATTTCGTCTATTGTGATTTCTGGTAGTTCTTCTGACCCTTGGTTCATGACTCCGCTGCTACTCTTGTACAGGTTTTTCATAAAATTCCTCAACTATTCGGAGTATTTCATCCTTATTTGTAGTGGTCTGATTATTCTTATTCTTAAGTTCTAGTAATTATGGATTTCTCGGTCTTAATTTTTATAACAAATAGAAGAATGAAACAATAAAAAACGCAAAGCGACTATTATAATTGCACTTAATTAGAAGGAGCATATTACCAATATTTTTTCACAATGTGCATAAGAGAAAATGAAGTTTCTTTTTATTCATATTTTTCGAGAAATGCATACTTTATTATTATTATTATTATCGTGGACTCATGCACTATCTCAGCTGTTAGCTGGATATAATTTACCTTTCCCAGATTCAGCAATCAAAGGGAATAGGCTCGATTACAATATACTTGACATAAATTTCCTAACTATCCTACATGTATTAAGAATTACAGCTTTTTGCATTTCTATATAGGTATTCTTATGCAATTCCAATTTCTTAAAATTTTGGGTATTGAACCAGTCGAGGATACGATGACAGGAACAATATCTATTTTATCGAGGTGCCACATCTGCTTGATCTCAATAGCAAGGTCTGCGTATTTGAACTTTTTCTCCTGGAACTTGTTCAGCACGTTGTTATTATTCGGTATGGCGACATCCACCAGCATTGCTGTTCTGGCTCTCTTATCATACACCACTATGTCAGGCCTATTATTCGTCACCATTCTGTCAGTGATAACAGGCCTATCCTAGTATAATCTAATAGAGACATTTTCCAACACGGGCGCCAGTTGATACTTGTAATATGGCTGGAAGGTATTCAGAAGTCCGTACTTGTGTGCAAGTTTCTGATGGATAATGTTGCACACTTGATTACGCCTGTGAAGATAGTCCGTATTGGCCAGTTATTCGCAGCCGGACGTAATATGTTGTATAGTCTCCGATCTTATATGGCATTTTCTGCACTTATCTGTTTGTAATATTCCGTCCTTAATAATAAAGTTTTTGGAATTGTTTGTATAGATGACTTGGTCTTGAATGGCCATAAGGAATCCTTCTGTTTTCGCGAATAATTCTCCTCGTGGTGATGTCGTCCAAGCAATTCCTTTCTTAACCATTGCTCTTATTTTTCAGTATCTGATAGGAACGGTAGATGCAACAGGTCATCTCTGGTAGAAAGATTTAAAGGTGTATATCCCTTATCAGCCGACGATACCACTCTATGTAGGTCAGAAGTGAGAGCTTTTGCACAGCTCTGAGATTTTTTATCTGTTCGGTGTGTAAATTGACAACATCTATTAATCCGCGTCCTCCTTCTTTCCGCTTCAAAGTTGTTCGTATCACAGACGATTTTGGTAATGATTGTTGTACTTTGTCAGCATCGTTCGGGTCTGCCTTTGAATATCATCCAGTTCTGTCTTAGTCCATCTGATTATTCCAAATGAGTAAAGCAACACTGGAATGGCGTAGTTGTTAATTGCCTTGACTAGATTCCCGAGTTCATTGATTTCAGCACAGTCTTCAGACGCTGACTGTACTCTGAACGAATCTTCTCCTTTGATTGTTTTTCGTCTAGCAATCTGGCTTGTTGGTATCCTAGATATTTGTATGTTTCGCCGTCCCTCATGCACTGTATAATATCACCGTTTGGAAGTTGTGTTTCACCATCTATGACTTTTCCTCTCTGAATGTTCAGGGTCTTACATTTTTCAATCCTGAATTTCATATGAACATCTGCCGAGAACTTACTGACAGTTTTCAGCAGATTATCCAATTGCTTCTTGTTGGAAGCATATAATTTGATGTCATCCATATACAGCAGGTGGGAGATTGTATGATAGTTCCTATCTGTTTTTATCCTAAATCCGTATCCTGTTCTATTGAGCATTGAGGACAATGGGTTCATAGCTAAACAGAACGGTAGTGGACTCAAAGAGTCTATTTGAAAAATTCCACGACGTATGGGTATCTCGCCGGTTTTGATTAACTCATTCTAATAAGAATTCTACCAGGGTTGGATGAATTTTGTATATCTGCAATACTTCCACAAGCCAAGAATGGGCGGTACTATCGAATGCCTTCAGGTAATTGAGAAAAGCTGAATGAACATTCCGATGCCCTACGTGTGCCTGTTTCATTATCACAGAATCGATGATGAGTTGTTCCTTACACCCGTGGTGTTTCTTTCTGCATCCTTTCTGCTCCTCAGCTAATTTATTGTTGTCGTCAAGGTGTTTGTATATTCGATTGGATATACATGAGGTGGGTATTTTGTAAAGTGTTGGCAGGCAAGTGATTGGCCTATATTGAGACGGATCCTGTGTTCTATCGTTCTTAGGTAACATATATGTTAAGCCTTGTGTTAGGAAAGTGGGTGTTTTCCTGGGATGTTGAAGAACATACGTGAGCTGTTTCGATAGGACTCTATGGAATTTATCAAACTTCTTGTATCAGAAGTTATGGTATTATTATTATTAAATACTGTTTGAGGCAGAGGACGAATCCTATGAAGCCTTCACTCAAAAGAAACTTAAGGTAAAACAACAGTGACGGTTTGTAATTTAGCTCTATCCAAGTTTGATGATAGAGCACTTTCAAATGACACTCGCGTGACCCGACGTTGGACGCTCTTCAGCAAGTCGCCGTCACGCACCGGACACCACACTGCACCGGCGAACTCCAAAATCGGACGGACATAAGTTTTGTAGAGATTCATCGAGGTGTCAAACGAGAGATGCAAGAAGGATCTACGGATCAAATACAAGAGAGTACTTACTCGATCTGAGGCCATATTCGTTTATTTAAATTTCAAAAGTAAAGATGCTTGCAAGAGACCGATGTTAATAAGGGTTCTAAGAAAGAATTTAAGTCTTCTTCATCCATTTTTTCCAAAAAACTACAAATAATTTTCAAGTGACAACTTACAATTTTCATTGAAGATATTGTTACTGCTTTAAGAGGTACAGATCATTCTAACTTGAAAATTTATTATTAATTGAGTTTTTATAAGTGAAACCTAATATTTTGAAGGAACATAAACAACAACTATCATTCTTTGGTATTAGTAATATTAACATATATATAATAATATATAATATATAAATCATATGTTGAAATTATCCACCACCTATCTTAATAAATGTTAGTATAGGTTTCCTTATGGTCAAAAATTCTTAATCAAATGTCCGTATTATTTTTAAATGTATTTGCGGTTTTGACAACACTGAGAAGAGAAGTGCAGAAGGTTATTCATTTTTCCTATAGTCGAAGTTAGTTTCATCATATTCTTTTGAATTAGATTGTGTCAAAATTTACACTTCGCGTAACGATTATTATTAGTGAAAGAGAAATAATTTGTAATCAAAAAAATGCCGCAACAAAATTTATTTAACAGTGAGATGTGTGATATGATTTGTATTTATACTCAAGCGATTTTGAACTGACGTGAGGCTGCCCATAGATATCGAAGTATACCGAAATAGAATGCAACCAATTCATGAACTCTTCACAACCACTAACGCGAAATTGGATCTGTTCTTCAAAAAAGCATCCGTGGTAGGCCAAAAACTATTACAGTAGATGGAAAAAATGAAATTTTAATTCCTATCCTTTAAAAATCCGGATACAGTTCTAGTCGACTAAGTGGGGCAACAGGTCTGAGCCAATCCTCCATTTGTAAAAATGCTCCTCCATATCATGATAATATATTAGTATATTATCATCTCCTGATGATGCTAACTTAGTTAGCGAAACGCGCGTCGAGAGTTAAGGTTAAAGTTTTGGTGAAGTGGTGATATAGTTTATTCATTGTTCATACGCCAAAGGTTCCAAAATCACAACATAATTTATGTTGCTGCCAAACATTCTCAATTCTAATTTGGAAGCAGTAACATCTTTAAAAATACTTCGAACAAAACACGAATTTTTAGTTGAATTTGTTCGAAATTTTTCGAAAACATTGAGAAGAAAACTAAAAAACTTTCTGCAAACCTTCATTTATAGAAGCCATTTGCAAAAATTTCACTTTTGATTGCGTTTTTGTCGAAAACAGGTTCCTCTAGGGACTTCAATGAAGTAGGTATTCATTTTTTATCAGGTCAAAATCGGTCCCATTTCGAAAAACTCTCAAATGTCAAATTTCGTGATTGTTGCAGTAAAAAGATTTTAAAGAAAATGTGATTAGATTTTTCGACACCCTGTATCTTGGTTATTATTAACTGTTGGTATGACATGAATTTGCCAAAATCGCATTATTTTCATACCAAGAATCCGCCATTGTTCTGTTTTCCATTATTTTTGACTCACCTTGTATATTACTGTATGTTTCACCTAGGTGGAAGGTTTTCATTCGCCATCCGAAATTATAGCTGACAGTAATTGTATCCTCAAAAACAAATAACTTACACTCATTGAAAATAGGACATTTATGTATTTGAGCATTAGAAACAATGGTAAAGCCAATAAATATTATCTATCCATAATTTTTTGAATTTATGAAATTTTCCAAGAATATTATTGCATTTGATGTACTTTGGTCTGCTTACTTCAAAAATCACACTAGTATTTGTATAGCAGCTCTAATTTAACTAACCGCATTTGAAGTGATGGTGTATACTAAGTCAGTTTCAACTAGTACATCAAAAAATTTGAATACCAAATTAAAACACTGGCGAAAGAAGACGTTGTTCAAACTATCCAAACCGTCCTCATTTTATTGGTGGTGAATATACCTGTGTATCTTAACTACTTTGGAGTAAATATTTGCACTTTACAGAAGCCATGGGTACCTAATATTGTATACCAAAATTGTGATGTCTCTTTACGACAATGGTCGAGCAGAGAAAGGTCTGTTCAACAGACCCATAATTTCACAAGAATCTTGTAATCATCACGATGATTGTTATTTTTGTATGATAAACATTAATTGCAAAAACTCTCCAATCCGAGATAAGTGATTATATACGAGATTACCTTTGCCTCAGATGCCTCTAAAATACAGTGATCAGTCACTATTACCATTACTATAGACATATTTTGAGCCTGACAGTATTTGATTTCATACCTAATCAAGATACAAATCCCAACCATTCAATCAAAGTGAGTTAAACGACTTAGTGAGGTATCATCTAAAACATTGGCATCTTATCTGAAAGAAAAAATGACTCAAACATATACCAATAACTATATTTTATTGGAAACAGGAAACTGTCAATTTTTCCTCTGAAGAGAATTTAGTTTATAGTAATAAAATTGAAGTCCTTATGTAAAATATTGGTTCACAAAAATATAAATCAAGTGGCGTCTTTTTCTTGATAGCAGTAAAAAAGTTTGAAATGTCTACTGTAACACAATGAAAATATGTATGGTACTATAACTATAGAACATTGAACTTCTTTGAAAGAACAATATAGAAATATTTCTTTAGTGTTGGTTAGATGGACAATATATGAGGCCACTTAGGAGTCAGTAATTGTTGTTGACCAAAATGTATTACTCGAGATTGTATTATATTGCCACCACTTCATATAACACTTGGTATTATGAGGCATTACCATTTGGTACGATTTCCTGAAAGCCTCGGAGATTATAGTTGAAAGCAATGTGAAAGATCGTTACCAAGAGTGGTGGTATATATATATATATATATATATATATATATATATATATATATATATATATATATATATATATATATATATATATATATATATATATATGTATGATGGTGACGACTATTTCTGTTGGAAATTTTGTAGGGTCTAAAACAGGTACCCCATTCCATTGAATTCTATAAAATGCATTTTTTTCTCAACCACATTAGCTGTTTGAAATCAAGTGTTCAAAGATGGAAAACTAGCACTGCTAGAAAAATCCAGTATTATTTTTGTGGCCAGCATACTTATTTGATCGAAAATAAATGAAAAAACTCAGGACAACTTTTCAGTCTTGACCAGAATAACAGTTATGGAAAAATAATATTGAAAATTTCAGAGATTAATAAAATCACCACGCAGATATTATCAGCAACGAACAAATATAATTTAAGTATTTACTACTTTTGAATCTTTTCTAGAAGTATTCTTTACAGTAGCCTCATGTTTTTATATTAGTTGGTCATTAGTTCATTTGGGAATCTCTATTTGTATATCTTATCCATTCAATATAAGTTATCATCATGCAACAAGTTCTATCGTCTGAAGAAATTATTGTTCCTTAAACTTACTGATTGCTTCATTTGATTCTGGAATTTTATCAAGTGAAACCCTCCCAAATTCAAAGGTTTTTGACTACTTCATAAAAACTTCATTTTTGAAATCATTATTCAAGTTTTTCTGTATGGCATTATCTGGGGGATGTTACCATTCTATATCACTAGCAAATTTTTTCTTTCCTTCGCTAATTTGTTCTTCGTTGTGAAAAACAACCAAAAATATTTATTTTCATTATAAGTTTAAACTGACTAAACTTTCTACAATATATTTTTTATTCAATATTCCACATTCGGGCACTGAAGCAAACAAATCAAATGATATAACTTTACATTGGTGATGATATCCTGCTACCGAAAATCGAGATCAATTGTATTCTATAACAACTAGGCTGATAACGACAATAATAGAGCCACGTACCTATTAAATTTTTACCAACTTCCATAATTCTCAAATTATCTACACATTATAAAGCCACACATTATTAATTTCTTAAATATACCTAACCTATCCGAGGAAAATGTCTTAATCAGATGAGTTCATAAATAAGTGCCATTTATTATATTGATTGTCTACGAAAATTAAACGTATTTTTGAAAATTCAGATGTGATACAATTTTACCAAGATTTAGATTTGCGAAAGTATGAATACTTATCCATAAAATATTTAGGAACAATAACTTCACACAACATTAAATTGCTTCGTACAATTGGTTTATCAAAAATTCAAAACGAAAATGTATAGGCTAGACGAATTTCAATGTTTTAGTACGGTAGTCAGTGAAATATTGTAGTGAGAGAAAATTGATCCATCTCTGTCCATCCATTTTTCAGGGAACAGGTTAATTGTGTAAACATTTTTTCGTAATCTTTCTCTCTCTCTCTCTCTGTTATCGAGATATACAAAATTTTTCGAATTTTTACAATCGTCTGTCGCGGATATCGGTTATTATCAAAATTACATAAAAATGAGAGGTACTTAATTATTCGATCGAAAAATCCTTCAATAATATTACTACTGGCGATTTCTTCATAACGACAACCTTTCAAGTTCTCATCAGAAATTTGGAAGCTAAAATGGATCTTTTATGACACATCACATTAAAGTAATATCACATCAATATGGTGCTGTTATTGAAATCAGACCAAAAATGCCTATTATGGCGGTTAAATATCCCACCACTCGAGATGCGATTTCATCAGTCCTTATGACTGATTTTGTAAATTCCTATTGCAGAAACTTGTTCGGCGAATGAAATCCTCTGGACGCAAGAATTGTAATACTTACATTTTGTAGACATAAATTTACTTTCTTTGAAAATATTGTTTTCATACGTTTTCTGCCTCTACTTGCTTGCTCGAAATGGAAGGTTTGGCCGCTACAGCCTATTACTTCAATCGTTGCATCTTCTTCATCTCTTACTTCGTATTTCTTTTTTTTTGGTGCTTTTACTGATCTACTATTGTAATATTTACTTTCAACCTTCAATTCCAACCTATCGTTGGAATTGAATCATACCCCCTTTGAGAATAACATTCTATCATGTTAAATTTCTCATAATGTTCGTAATGATGATTTTATTCAGTATCTCGAAAGAACCACAGATGCAGTTGATAAAATTGTTTTATGAAATAACTTTGAACATACAACAAACATGCATGCTATTCGATTGAGATATTCAGAAAAATTGATATAGTTCAAAGCTAAAATCTGAAATAGTGTCTAACTCTAAGAATACAGATAATTACTATGGTTTGAATGGAATGAAATTATAGGAACAACCATGGTTTTGAAAAGAGCTTAAGAAAATCTGTAATCTTCAGTAAAAGAACAATATGAATCGTTGATGGACGTGCACTGAATTAATAGAATTGGAAAAATTCAAGTTTTTCTTGAAAAAGGGCAGTGAATGCAAAATTAACTAGATGTGATGTATTTTTGAAGAGGAAATTATTCTGCATCCAACATAAGTCTATGCTCCTAGAATTTTAAAATCATATTCATCTAACCTCGATAAGCAAATCTAACCGGGATATTCTGGAATGCCGATTTTCTTAAATTCGAAAAACTTTGAATTACTCGAAAGAGGAGAGAAATATCGAAAAAATATTGCTACTACACAATACTAAATAGTTCCCTGAAAACGAGCAAAAAGGGATGTCATTTTCTCTAACTATAATAGTTCACACTCTACCATACTAAAACACCGAAATTTGTCCACCCTGTACAGTGTAAACATGAATCTATTCAATAAAATAACAAAATTTCAATATTTTTCAATGAAATCATCAATAAAGAAATTATATTGATTTTGATTTATTTGGTATTCATAAATATGAGCAATTGGTTTCGAATCGATTTATAATCCGTTAAATTGCATTTCTCTAAATTCGGAAATAAAAAAATAAAGTCCTTCAAATTGACAGATTTGCTGGCAGTATAGTCGAGAAATTCCGCCAACTTTCCTAAACTTCTCAATATAGCTGCTTTATTTATATTCAAAGATTTTTTCAAATCACGTTTCGTAATAGATTTTCTTTTCTTGATATACCCATCTGACAACGTCGCTAATACCGGACATAGAGGTCCGATCTTCTTTTTCCCTACCCGCGAGAGCCACGCATCGTTGGGCCTGAAAGTGCGGTCCAGGGGTCGACAACCGGCCAACCCCGATGTTAGAGTATCAAGGCGGCGGCGACCGACTAAGCTGCTTTGTTCGCAAGGCACGTAAGTGTTACCACCGCGCGCACATCCCTTAAGACCTAGGGGGGAGGTAAGTCAACGGCCTCTATGTATGTGACTTATCTTGACAGGACCGGATAGAAGGGTGAGATAATGTAATCACAATTATTAGGAAGAACAAAACAAATTTCATTTATTATCAAGGTTTGGATATAGTTGAAAATTCGAGAAGAACAATAAAATATAAGTTTCATTTAAAATTCAATTTTCGGAATGATTGTTTAGGTAAAAAAATTCATATGACAAAATTGAGAATTCTATTCCGATATCCATAGCTTGATTCTAAAATCCGAAAAAAACATATATTCTGATTTGATCGGCACATTTACATATATAAATTTTGGTGGAAGATGTGATATTAAGTGTATAACTTTTCTTGTTTTATCAAAATTTGAAATATTTTGATTACTGACGAACTTCCTAACTAACATGAATCCTAAGTGAACGAAGCTTACGTTTTCGAACATAACATTGCTTTTTACCTTTCTTGCCAACCAAGAAGTTTAGTTTTTGAGACATGAGATATAGGAAGAATCAATGTATACTTATTTCTCATTTTTTCTTATTGATTTTAATGTTACAGTTATGATGGTTTTCCAGGTACCAACCTCATAAAGTAAATATTAAATGCAAAATATGCAATGGTTTGAAAACTTCTAAATAATAACCCCTAACTTGTTATTCATTTTGATACGTCATTTAAACGATGAGTTTTTCATTACAATATTCCTAAGTATAGTATTACCTAGATGCAACAGTCCTAGAGATCTTTAATTGCTAGTAATCTTAAGTGAATTATTTCCTAAGCGTTACCAACTTGAGAGGGTTCTTGAATTCATGCTTCTTTGGCGATTACTATTTCTATAAATTATTATTTAACGACGATTTTTTTGAAATGATTACTGCATATACTATAATAATAAAGTAGGAATTCATGAATAAATTAACAATATCAAGATTTTTGTTATATACTCAACTCCATGTATTTTCAAGAATTTCTTTTGAATCAATGTTTAATTAATATATCACGTTTGTCCATTTTTAAATAGTGAAAGATGAAAGGATAATAGTATTTATTATATCATAGAGTTATGCAGGAATGTACACTAAAACAAATTATTTACAATTTGCAATAATTTAAAATACAATGATCCGAGATTCTTCACATCATGATAGTTCTTGAAAGAATATCATCCAAATTCATATTTGGTTGTTTCGACAGGTTCGAGTGAATTCTATGAGAACATAATAAAATTCTTTATCGAGTTGCATATTGCAGAATTGATTGAATTTGAACCAAAAATTGCTGTCTCATGATGAATAAGGAAATATAGAATCATATAAGAAGTTCAGATAGCCATTACTTCCAGCATTCTACAAAAACCTAAGCCACAAGAATAATCTTATAGTTGAAATAAACGAAAACATTAGTTTTAGGTAAACGAATCTTAAATAGGTATATAAACGTTCAAGTACTTTGTCTCTAAGCCTATACATAAAGAAATTGTTTCATTTTATTATGAGAGAGAAGAGATGGCAAAATAATCAGTATGAACTGTGAAGTAGTAGTACGTATTACGAATTGTTTCATCTGAAAAAAGAGCAGTGTAACACACAAAAATTGTAATATATATTGAAAATATTTTTTTGGCAATTTTCAAACAAATGGCTTAGTGCTAGCTCAATTCACTTCGACCCAGCTATTGTGGCACACTTCAGTTTTGACTTCATCTTTTAGCTCCATCCTTACTTCCACAAAGGTAAGCAACTTAGTTGATAAAAATTGAACTGAGCATCTTCAGTTCGAGTTTGTAGAACCTTAGTATCTCAAGCCAGGTCCAGTACCCGCCCGGGCATTCTATGAATTTTTCATTCCCCTGTACATGGATTGGAGGGTTCTCAACCAATCTTCGCCTATTTAGGCAAAATCTGAAACGACAGTGCATCTTTATGTTAAAAGACTCTCAGGTCTAACCTAAAGAACTTTATCCAAGTCTTGGGTCTCAAAGTAGAAGGTTCATTCATGGAAACCCGAGAATGTCTGAGTCCTGTGAAAATCAATCAGTACTCTCGCATCTTCAGATCCATCCACCGATTATTCTCCTACCTAATAGGCAGCCAATGAGTCCGTCCTTCCACTAAAGCATACAAAGCATTGTAATTTTTATTTAGAAATTATAAGAAATCTTTGAAGATGTTGAGGGTCTGAATTGTAATGTATCATAAATAATGTAGATGAGGTTAAAAATGTTATTTCCTGGTTTCACTTCACTGTTGAATGAAAATTTCATTCTTTAGATAAAAAAAGTTTATTTATACAACACACCACCAATTCGGTGCAGAATATTTCTCAAATTTATAGTAATAATATATACTAATATTAGCATATTAGTTTCAATATTTGATAGATATATAATTGGGAGGATTGAGAACGCAACAAAAATATATGTTAGAAAAATTTAATAAAAACTAGATACAAATTCCGCAACATGTTTCTCTCACTTACAGTAATTCATAAAATAATTATCATAAGATTTCAAACATTCAGTAGTTCAAATTAGTATACTTCTAAATATAAATGAATGCACTTTTTAAATCAATCTAGAAACTAAATGATATTGTATGTCCTTTAAAATTACTTCTCATGTTTATATTTGGTGAAGATATTCCTACTACTAAGTTATTCAATTTTAATATTTTATAGAATTATTATTATTTTTAGGCGGCCGGTCCTGCGCTTCCTGGGTATGCATCGTGTCTTCTTCATAGGAGGGTTCACTCAGCAAGGAAGATAATTTTACTTTATGATGGGGTTAATCTGTCAAGATGTTGATAATAAATCCAGGAATATTTCATGTTGAACGTGACGTGTGAATTATGATAACCTTCCTCTTGGGAATGGAGATTCATAGTTCATGTATGACTTACTGAATGAAAAAATATAATTGGTAGTGAAAACCTGGAGAGCGTACAGTGAAGATTAGTAGATTTAATTGTTACTATCTCTGCTGATAGGTTTATTACCGAAACTAAAATTTATGTAACAAAATATAGAGTGATCGTTTTATACTAATAGTATTTTCGCATGGGAAGGCTGGTCCTTTAAAAACAAAACACGAGAATTAAAATGCCATTTTTGGGAACTTATGATGCCAACAAACACAAATATAACGCTATTTCCATTTCATTATCTTTAAAAATTAAAAATATAACGAAAAGTTTACAGTTTTCAATTTCCTCCTGTACCCATACTAAAAGACATTCTTTCTCGGTAAGTTTCATATGTTTAGGTCATCGAGAAGTACCCTGTTATCTAGGTATAAGATAAATAATTATACAATCTAATTTTCTCATTTTATGTTGCTAATTTTGAAAATCTTCAGTCTGATAGGGAAACGATTTTCTTTAAATTTTCCAAATTTCATTTTGCAACATAATCTCGACAAAAACTTATAAAATTATTGACACTGTTCTCAAGTGAGGTAGTTCCAAGCATTATTTTGGGGTTAGGATATAGAGGGCGCTGAATCTGAAAAATACGTATAAAGAAACAATATTAACCGCATTTGGTTGCTCTTTGCTTTTAGTCATCGTATTTGGAATGACGATAGTACAAGTTTTTTGAGTTTCCTCCAGAATCAATCCCCGAAACGTATAATAACCATATCGGTGTCCTCATAGGAAAATTTATAGTGAATAATAGTTCAAACCAAAGTTGAAAAAGATATTTCCTTATAGTCGATAAATGTAAGAGGTCCCAGAAAATCTTAACTGGAAACACAATATATTGCTATAGAATGAAATACTCTAAGGGAGTTTTTTTAAGGTTGAAGTGATTTTCGGATACTTAATATTAATAAAATTTTCACTACTCTTTTCACTGTGATACTACAATTCTTTGAGTTCAAATTAGTTTCTCTAGGACTATCTGTTGAGATATGAATAATTTCTGAGATAGTCGTTTTTTCCCACTATGTCTTGTTGAACGAGTAAAGGGCGAAATTTGAAACCGCAAATTTATAGTAACATCACAATAGAAATTAATCCATAGTAATGTATATAAAACCAAATCATTTATGGGTGAAACATGAGAATATGATCCGTGAAGAAGAGAGAGATACAAAATATTGTTAACGCAAAAATAATAAGACGAAATAGTTGAAGATTTAGTAAAGACGATAGCCACTTATAGATAGTCTATTTCTCGAGGTCCACTATAATAGATTCAGTGTAGTGGTGGAGGCACAATCCAGCCGAAGAAAATACATCTAATGAGATCTGGAATACACTTAAATCTAATATTCAAGTGGCCACTGAAAGTATAATCGAACAATCACGGAAAACGAAAGTCTAGTCTTGGATGACTGTTGAGATAGTGCAGTTGATGAATGATCGCCGTATTTTGAAGAATGTACCAGATCGATATAGGGAAGTTGATACCATCATCAGGAAAAAATTTAAAGAAGCCAAAGAGAAATGGAATCAAGAACAATGTGACGAGGCTGAAAAACTGCATCGTTTTCACGACTCATTTAACTTTCATAAGAAGGTGAAAGAAATAACTGGTACAAGCAGGATAACATCGATAACAATGATTAACAACGAGCAAGGGAAGCCAATACCTGAACCTGATGAACTGAAGAGAGTATGGAAAGATTACGCTGAAACTCTGTTTAACGATCAATGCACCAATCTCAAGCCCACATTTCAAAACGAAAATATGAGCGGTCCCAAAATTCTAGAGTCGGGAGTAAGACATGCGGTAGATAACCTGAAGAACAATAAGTCCAGGACACGATAACGTGCATGCAAAGGTCTTGAAGCAAATTGATTTCAAACAGCTCACATATGTCTTTAATGTTATATATGATACAGGACACATTCCGATAGACTGGTTGAAATCCACATTCATCACCATTCCGAAAAAAGCCAATCCGAAACACGTTAAAGATTATAGGCTCATAAGTCTTATGAGCTATGCGCTTAAAGCATTTCTACGAATAATTCGCTCAAGAATTTACAAAAAGTGTGAAAACATGAATGGTGAAACACAGTTTGGGTTCATTAAAGGACTCGCTACCAGAAAAGCCTTGTTTTCGATGAAATTGCTAGTACAAAAGTGCTATGACCAAAGACTAAATGAGAGAGCATCAACCGATGATGGAAATTTTACAGAAAATGAATATAGATGAGAAAGATATCAAAATAATTGGACAACTGTATTGGCACCAGTCAGCTTAGATTCGCATTAATAGAGACACAACAACAGAAACCTTCGACATTTTGAAAGGGGTTAGGCAGGGATGTATTCTCTCATCTATATTATTCAATATTTATGTGAAGAAAATATTTCAGAGGGCACTAGAAAACAAAACACGGGGAATAAAAATAAATGGACATCTCTTGAACAACATTCGGTAAACAGATGATACCGTTATTTTCACCAGCAACTTGGAAGATCTTCAGCTTTTATTGAATAAAATTAATCAGCATGGAGAACAGCTAGGGTTGAAGATAAACACTGCCAAAACAAAAATGATCATGGTCTGCAGAAATAATCAAAATTGTGCACCTCTCAATATCAGGGGACAAGTCATAGAGCGAATAACAAAGTCTATATATCTGGGCGTCACTCTTAATGATAGATGGGACTGCGATGAGGAGGTGAAGTGTAGAATTGGCAGAGGAAAAACAACCTTTAGAATCTCCTTCTTCACAGAGATATGTCTTTGAACACCCGAATTCGAGTGATTCGATGCTATGTTTGGCCTATTATGCTGTACGGTGCTGAGACTTGGTCACTTAAAACTAGGACCTCAAACCGAATAGAAGCCTTCGAAATTAAGACAATTCGGCGTCTGCTACGGATACCCTGAACAGAGCACGTTACCAATGAAAAAGTTTTACGAAGAGCAGGAATAAACAGACAACTCTTAAACATCGTGAAGCAGAGAAAAATATCGTATTTGGGTTATACGCTAAGGGGCAATAAATACCAGATTCCCAAATTAATATTGCAAGGAAAAATCGAGGGAAAAGGGGTCCAGGTCGAAAACAACACTCCTGGATCAGAAACATCAGAAACTGGTGCAATATTTCGGACGCAGCAACATTATTCCGACAGGCTGAAGAGGGCCTGACCAAGACATGATTGGAAATAAACGAGTGTTCGCCAACGTGAAGTGCATGGTATAAGAAGAAGAAGAAGGTGAATGTAGATTTCAAAACAAAAGGCGATTTAATGCAGTGCACAGAAACTTATATGCCCTAAATGTGCCAAGGACCATCAGTTGGAAGACTATAAATTAAATTTGATTAAATTCTGCTTATTCAAAATATTGAAACATCTGCAATGTCGCTTGTGTGAAATTCACTAAGACGTAGTAGGCTTAACAGAATCAAGAACAACTGAAGAATTGGAAGAAGATAAGTTGAAACTTTTAGATCACATGATTATTTGTTGTGACTCCGATACGAAAAGAACTGAATGGGTTAACTATACACTAGAGATGTTGTAGTATTATCTGATGCTTCTAGATTCATCACTGCACTGCAACATTATGAACTCTATCTTCTAGAGTAGACAGTGGTTCGTTTGTTGGAATATATTGGCTTCAAGTTGCACAACAGTAGAATTTTTAGAGGAGTTTAAAAGTTGCTTGGAAGAATTGATGATTAACCATCATAAAAATGCTATCATAATTGAACACTTCGATTTCGTGTATTCAACATATAGAAATTTTTAGGAGAATCTGATAAGCAGTTTCAGTCCCACATAGAGAATCAGAGAGTATACTCAGGTTACATCTGTTTGAAGAACCATGGTCGATCTTCTATTCACTGATCGGCAGCACATTGAGGCTGTTATTCGCCGAACACCAAAGTTATCGGATCATGATCTTTTTCATTTCCAAACAATTGGGTAAATTAGACACAATGCAGAACAGAGAATCATAACTTTAAGAGAAGAAGAAAGACACCTTGGTAATAGCAAATTTCAAAAATGTTGAAAACACAGCAAAAATCGAAGGAAATGTTCAGTACTTGATGACAGAATTCTACAGGAATTTTGAGAATAGTAATGAATGAGATTATGCTAATTCGGACTAAGATTCTCAATAATAAAACAAAATATGTAGTGTGACAGAAACATAAAGAAACAATTCCTAAATGGCCTTGATTGACCACCAAATAGTTTCGTTTGACAGCCACCCACAAACTAAATTTATTTTTTGAAAGCTCGACTTTTGTTCACCCGGTGTGACATACTTGTATTTGATCATTTGACTGTGTTGGACCATCTATAGAAAATTATTTCTAATCCTACATTTTCGTTCCGCCACCACCCCATAACAAAAATAAATGATTACCGTAGAGTTGGCACCGAAATGTTCGAAAAAATCGATGAAATTCAACAACTCATTTGACCACCGTTTGAACATGATTGACTATCAAATAACTTCATTTGACCACCCCTCCCAACGAAAAATACTTTTTTCAAATGTCAGTTTTTACAACCCAAATTGACATACTTGTATTTGATCATTTGACCATGTTTGAACATCTCTAGAAAAATATTTTAACTCATCTGTTCTGTTTCACCAGTGAACTTTTCCTACCCGAGGCAACATACTTGTATTTGATCTGATGGGCAATCATTGTCAAAAGCTGCTCATGTGCTAGATAATTTTTCCCGAACATTGCAGTACCTACTTCACGGTAATCATTTTTTTCTCTTTATGGGGGGTAGTATTTGCTGATCAAACGGTAGCTAAACACGTGTTTCAATTTCATGAGTCAACAATTGACATCAGATTATGATGCTACAATGCTCTGGAAAATGAGTAAAATAAATCCAATCACAAGGGACATATTGTCACCTGAAAGAAAAACTTTAAGAAATGTGGTTCAGTTGACGAAATGGATATGAAGGTTACTGAAATGGAGGGAGATGCAATGTGTAAAAAGATATTCAATATGTTGCATGGATCATTCCGTGGGGGAGTGATACCGTCTGAATTGAGAGTCTCCGCTGTGGTGCCGGTTCGAAAGATTCCTAATGCTAAAAAGTTGAGGATTACTGGTCGATCAATCATAGAAATCCTTGTTAAAGACAAGTTATCAAAACATCTTCGAAAAAAAAACAGCATTTTTATGAATGTTGCAGGTTTCAGAAGTGGGCATCCATATGAGACTATCCAACTGTCAATAATAAGACGTAGAAGAAACAAATGCATGATGACCTAATAGTTACTGCGGTGTTTTTGAATTTCAAGCGTGCTTCTGAGATAATTTGCTGGAAAACATGATGCGCGAATTAAAATCAATCGGGAGTCAGATGGTTCGATAATGAACTAAGCCAAAAGTTTCAAAAAACTATAATATGAAGAAATGGAACGAATTTAGAGTACCTCAAGTATCTGTGGTCAGCTCCCTCCTTTTCATTATATACATACATTAATGATATTGTTTGATGTTTAGAGAAATTCACTCAGCGTAATTTGTTTGCTGTATACAATTTGTTTGCAATAAAAAAAGATTAAAGTGCTTAGTATAAGCAATAAATCGAATTGTTAAAGTTGAAGTTTTTTGGTGAACGATCAGACGTTGTAGATGAGTGTAAATATCTTGATGTCCTTATGCTTGTAAGTAACTCTATTGAGGTCAATAAAAAATAATAAAAAAATAGGGTATTTCAGAAGGATCTGTCGTGAGTTGTCACAAAATTCAAAGATGTTTCTATATAAAACTGTTGTGGACCGTTATTTTGTTTATTACCTCAAAATTATGCTATATATGCAGAATAGGTCTATGACAGTCTTGCTCAGTGCTCCAATAACCTAGGGTAAATCAAAGACTCATCTCTTTAAAATTCATTTTCTTTCAAAATTGTTTTCAATTGCAAAGTGCCTATTTGTGTGACCGTTTCACTGAGAGTAGGCAACCTCACAAGTATAATGTCAAACGTTGAAACAGAATCTCATAAACAAAGGTTCTTTCGAGGCACTTTCAAGAGAAAAAAGTTACAATGGAAGTTTGGGTTGAAATAGAGAGTGCGATACCAGAACTAAACGTTTCGGGAATCCTCAGAATGAATAAGTTTCAAGCATATTAGATGCGGAAATCTCAGCTTCTTCAGCCAGAAGATTATGAGCGACGGTTAAAATATTGATGGTCCGATGTCAATTCCCATCGAAAAGTGAATGTTCATCATCAAGGGGATTTGATTTAAATGTTTGGTGCACGTTTTGGGGAAAGTAAAAATATTCGTGGTGCTCTTTATTATGATATAATAAAAGAGAACAGGACCGAGGGATTTTTGGAAAAAATTCTCTTGGCTCGAAGAAGGTTAGTATATTTCCAATATGAATCTCCCACACTAGACAAGAGATATCTCACAACTCTTGAACCAGTGTTACGGTGATTTAAACAAGACAATTTGTTTGCAGTGTATTTATAATTTATTTACAATTTTAATTTAGACTTGTGTATGTACTCTGTATTACATATGAAGCACCAATAAACTAAACTAAACTCAACTAAACATACTCGGCTTGCCATTGTCTTCAATTTCAGACTTTAAAGCGCCAAGCACGAAGCTTAACATATTTGTCCTATTTCAGGAAAGGTAATGGAACTTGTTGGTAACCATTCTAGCTGCTTAGCACCAAGTGAAGAAGCTACCACAGGACAAGCTGGAGCTTCTTGCAGCTAAGTTCTTCCGAGGGGTTCATTGACACAGTGGCCGTTGTGGGATAGACAGATGTTGGACGCCCTGCAGGTCACAGAAGAAGATACCATGGCAGCAGTGGCGAAATTGGCTGGCGGTAAGGTCCCGGGATTGAACCGCCAGATGCCATCAAGTGAACCGTGGCAAAGGACCCGGGTTGGGCGACGCCCGTACTCACAGCCATCCTGCAGACGGGATCGTATCCTGCCAAATGGAAGCGCGCTCGGCTGGTCCTCATCCAAAAGGCTGGAACGAGGGTGATAAAGCTTTCAGACCTTTGTGCATGATCGATACGGCAGGAAAACTGTACGAACATGTACTAGTTGCAAGACTCAAGAGAGAACTGGAGTCTCAGGAAGGACTTGCCGAATTTCCAGTTCGACTTCAGGCCAGGACAATCAGCGGCAACTGCTCTGAGAGCACTGGACCGCATTGTACATGGAGTATTGAGCGTCTCGCACACCAACCGGAAGTTGTGCGCCCTTGCGACTTTTGACATCAAGAACGCATTCAATACCGCACAATGGAGGGCTATTGTGGCGGAGTTGCAGAGAACGGGGGTGTCCCCCAATCTTGTGAGAGCGTTATGTGCCATTCTCATGGACAGAGTGGTGGGCGCAAAGAAGTGTGGAGTATCACAGGATTCCGTCCTGGGGCCACTGTAATGGAATATAATGTACGACCCTGTTCTGAAGCTGGCTGATCCGAAGGGTATAACCGTTATAGAGTATGCGGATGACCTGGCTATGGTTGGAGTAGAACGCACGCAGAAGGAGCTGGTAGGGGTGATGGACGATGCCACCCGGCCGTAACTCAGTGGATAATGGGCACTAGTCTAGAGCTGTCGGCTCATGAAACAGAGGCCGTAATGTTGGCGGGGAAAAGATGTATGCCCACCCTGGAGCTCAACGTAGCTGGCCATCAAGTACTTGGGAGTGTGGGTTGGACGAGGGTAAAATATGGGAGTCCACTTCATGAGTAGATGCCAAGAGCAAAAGACGCAGCCTAAAAACTAGCGCGGCTGATGCCGAATGTCGATGGACCGACAGCTGGTGCGCGGTGAATCTTGGGGACAGTCGCACCGTCGCGGATACTGTATGCAGCTTCTTTCTAGGTGGATCTACTGGCATTGGAGAGGCAAAGAAGGTGCTACAACGAAATATCTGCATCGGAGTTGCGGCAAGACACAATGTAATCATGGCAGAGAGATGGAACGAAGACGAAAGGGGCATGTGGACCAGAAGGCTCATTCCGGATTCAAGCATGTGGTATGAAAGAGCAACTGAGGAAGTGGAATATTACCTGACTCAACTGTTGACAGGACATTGAGCTCTCAGGGAGTACCTACATCGTTTCAACCGTAGGGTGCCTAGATTGCGGAGAGGTGGACACCTTCGAACACACCATCTACAACTGTGTGCGGTGGAAACAGAAGCGCGCGACAGCGGGATCGGCGATCGGAGAAGTCCTCACACTATTCGACTTATATTCCGAAGTGAAGAAGCTTGGGCGGCTGTGGGCTGCTTTGCATCAACTTTCCTGAAGATCAAGGAGGGGAAAGACACCCTGCGTACGAGAGGCGTCAGGGATTGAACCCTTGGCCTGTAATGCTATCAAGGCAGCTCTAGTACAGGGTAAGGCACGGTGAAGGAAGTTTTTAGTGGGTATTGCATTGCAATCGCTAAATCCCACACTATCAGAAGCAATACCAGCTAAGACCTTTTGTTTGCGTAAACGCATTTTCCTCCTTACAAAAAAAAGTGAAGTAGACTGCAGTAGGATACAGCGAAATTCTCCATTTCTCATCAGACAGGATATTTTCTGCAATTTAGAGAGCTTGAATTGAGATTGCTTGTTAAGGCTGCACTCCAATCAAGCAATTTAGCCACGTGATTTCATCACCATCACATTTAGCCACTTAAGTTGGTTTGAGACAAGCACTCATTTCTTTCCACAAGTCATTTGGCATGCCCAGAAGGAATGTCTAGCCTTATGTTTTATGTTTTCCAGGAGCGACTTCTATGTGTCCAACCGGAATAAACACTCCACTCAGGTTCAGGAATACGAAAATCCTCATTTTCCTAGTGAATGGCACCATAAGGATTTTGTTGGGTTTTATAACAAGTTTTTCACCTTCTAACCATCCCTGGATAGCTGATACAACCTCGTGAAGCAAACTTGTACATAAATGTCCAGTTCGCTGATTATTGCCAGAAGGTCGTCAACTAGTAGTAATCTAACCTAACCACAAAAATGGGGATAGTACTCCCTGAAGGCAGCCCCTGCCAGGCGCAAAACTGACTACTTCGCCTTTCAGGGAAGTATTGATCAATCTTGCATTTATTGTCAATCTATTCCTCAATAATATTTGGCACTCCTCTGGCTCTTGTAGCCCCACATAATGAACTAGTGGGGGCCGCATTAAATGCACCTTCTATATCCTTCTATATCTATCAAGGCTACAGCTATAGTCCTTTTGCGGTCCACACACTAGGTTGTTAAGTGCTGAATCAGTTGATAACTGATTACTTTTGGTAAAAATACCTTCGTAAAAATTAGGCGAACAAACGCGAGAAAGACCTTATCCTTAACTAGTCCAAATACACTTTGTCATAAAGATGAAAATAGAGATTCATATTGAGTTCATAACCACAAACAACATCGTCTCCTACTGATGAAATTTAATTGAATATCCAAAGAGGGAACAATATATTACAGTTTTGTTCTTGTAAGGAACTCACCGTACCACTCTCGGCAATGTAGCACATAATATGAATGAATTTATAGTCTTTCTTTCCATAATGCGTTATTCAAATAATCTTTGTCTCTTTTGTTGTAGTCTAGTTCCTGGGAGATATTGATACCAGTCTAGAAGGGTAATTTAGAGATTTATGAATTGTTATATATTTTTACTGCAAATTGTTTCGATGCTCGAAATCAACAAGCATTTTCACACTCCATTATATCCATAGAACTACTTACGAATTATGGAACAAATATAGAGAGATCTCTTTTGAAATTTTCATCTAAAAAATATACAAGCATTTCAATCTCTTTCAAGTTGTTATGTTGTATACAATAAACCACCACTGAAATCACTGACTTAAGTAATAATAAACATGAGTACTCATGTACCTCATTCAGTGCCGGAAATGATTACAGTTCATTTTATGCATGGTTGAAGGGGAAAAGAAATTAGAAGGGAGGCTTCCCATGCAGGGTCTATTCATAATAGAAAATACCCGGTCTGAATGTTGCTCAATGTGCGTAACAAGTTGGTATCTACTTTGTAGGGAGTTTATAGATATTCCCATTACATAATGAATTTAAAATTCTTTTCATTGCTTTTAAGAATATGAATGGGGGAGGTGTTCAAAATAGGTGACAAATTTAAGCTGCAAACTGGATGAAAGGATAAAATAATATAAAAAATGATTGGACTGAGAGGAATTGTTCTAATATCTTCAAATTTGTGACACACTCTGTGTTATAAATGTTTTCCAAAATATCAATATATATATATATATATATATATATATATATATATATATATATATATATATATATATATATATATATATATATATATATATATATATATATATATATATATATATATATATATATATATATATATATATATATATATATATATATATATATATATATATATATATTGTCAAAACTTTTGACAGACTGAATTATTTTTGTTATAAACTCGATTTTTGAGGAACATTTAAAGGAATTATAGCTCGTAGATCTTTTGCACTACAGACACAATTTTTGCTTGAGTGGATAGAAGAAGGATCAAGGAATTTTTTTAACAATCTACACATGTCAAATGTTTATTGCGTTGTTTTGTGTGTTTTTTTTCAATTTGGCCTTTTTCATACAGCAATAACTCAATTTTTTCAAATTGCACGTGCCAATTTTTATATCGCCATCAGATGAAGCGTCAAATTTCAGGTGGAATTGTATGAGCATGTACTATACCCATCTCTTATAGTCCCGAAATAATTTGGGAATATTTTGAATTTATATGATTTTGCAAGATCTTACAGAGAATGCTTTGAAATATTTGAATCAAGTAGCTGAACTGGCTACGCTCACCTGACAAATGCCTAATATTAATGTACTTGTCACTTCGTTCATTCGAATTTCATATTTCAACAAAAATTGTCGTTATTTCAGATTGAAAATATTCAAAAAATACAACACATTTGGAAAAAACCACTGGTTATTCAGACGAAAATATATTTAACCTTTTTTAATTCATTTCAGAATGTAAAAAGTAGTGGGTAGAAATTGCGGGCAGTTCAATAACCAATTTCCAAATTTACAGTCTATGAGTAAAATAAAATTTCGAAGCATTAGAACCAATTTTCTACAATTCGGATGAATAAAAATTGTAGGAACTAAGCGAAAACCAATCATCGAAGATAATTACATTAATACGAATAAATGATAGCAAATATCATAGGAGAAAACTAATTTACGATCTGAATAAATGTTCAATATGGGCCCCATTTTGCTCGATACACTTGACAGTTCGTAAACAAACATGATGAGTTGCCCTCCTAGTTTACTCAGGATCAATAATACGAAAAGCATTATGAATGCGCTCTAGTAACTCTTCTTTACTTCTTACAGGAATAAGATACACTTCACTCTTGATTTTGCCCCATAAATAAAAATCAAGGGGCGTCAGGTCCGGAGAACGCGGAGGCCATAAATTTTATCCTTGATTACCCCACCATCTATCCTCGAACATTTCTGTTAGCTGCCGATCTACAGATCGTGTTTTATGTGCTGGTGCACCATCCATTTGGTAATAACAACCCCTCAAAATATTAAGGGGTAATCCATCTGAAAAATTTGCTAATGTTCCTCTCAAAATTTCCAGGTATCTTTGTTCATTAAGATTTTCCTCATAAATGTGATAAGCCAACTAATCATTCATTAAAATTACAAAAACGTTCACGCTGAATTTATTTTGGAAATCAAAAACCTCAATGAAATGTGGATTTTCTGTGGCCCCAAAATGTCGATTTCTCCTGTTGGTTATTCCACTTTCATTGAACTTGGCTTCATCAGATCATATAATTTTTTGCAGAATTGTCTCATCTTCTTGAAGCCGAATTAATAAATTTTCACAGAAATTTAGCCGCTTGGAAAGGTCAGTTGGTTTCAATTTTTGTAGTCTGATAAAAGAATACGGGTGCATGTTATGTTTCTTAAGGATCCTTTGAATGGAAGTATAACTCAATCCAATATCCATTGATGCTGACTTAATGGACGCATGTGGATTGCCACGAAAATACGCTAGCGTATTAATTTGATTGTCGTCGTCCTCGAGAATTGGTTTTCTTCTAGTTTCTATGTATTTTGTTGCTCCAAATTGCAGAAAATTGCTTTTAATCCTTCGAAATCTTGTTTTACTCATAGGCGTCAAATTTGAAAATTAGTTATTGAATTGCCTGCAAGTTCTATCCACCACCACTTTTTGACATTCGCCATGAATTAAAAAGAGATTAAACATATCCTCGTTTGAATAATCAGCCATTTTAGTATCAATCTGGTTTTTTTCAAAAATTTTCACTTCAAATATGAAATTCGAATGAACGAAGTGACAAGTACATTAATTTTAGGCATCTTTCAGGTGAGCGTAGCCAGTTCAGCTACTTGATTCAGATATTTCAAAGCATTCTCTGTTAGTTCTTGCAAAATCATCAAAATTCAACATATTCTCAAATTATTAATTAATTGAACGAAAACAAACAAAACTCCAACAACCAATAAAGGTATGAGAATAATGTGTTGAGAAAACAGATAGGAATTTCTGCAAATGTTTGAAGTGATGATTATTGATTTGATTCGATTCGATTCGATTCATTAATTTTATTGATGTTTTAACTCTGAAGCATGCTGACTTCAGTCGAAAAATAGAAATAATATAACAATATACCGAAGAAAATTATTTTTCAAGGGACAATATCCAACCTTCCGTAGAATGCTAAATATCCTCCCTTGAAGGAGGTAGTTTTCTGATCTACTCTTCATAATCACCGTTTACCGGAGCCACCGGGAAGTGGTTATATTGGTTAGATAATGCTGACGAGGTCAAACGAGACCGAAACTGCAGTCCATTATTCCTATTCGTGACATCTAACCGTGCTGTACCACTTCCCGGTGGCCCTGGTAAACGGTGATTATGAAGAGTAGAAGAAAACTAGCTCCTTCAAGGTAGGATATTTAACATTCTACGGATGGTTGAATATTGTCCCTTGAAAAATAATTTTCTTCGATATGCCTACACATTGCGAAATCTCGCAATTAGTAACTTTTTGTTTTGAGATGTTTGTGTATGCGTGGTTGTAAACCACATAGAAATAAGGAGCGTCGGTCCTTCGACAGCCGCTTCTGTCTGATACGTGAGTGTGGCATGGCGGTACGTTATCGAACTAGTGTGACTACTTAACGTTTTCTTGTTTCATCTACTCTTTGATTTCACCGTTTTGCGGGGCGCTGGTGAGGTAGCCTCTCTTTCGGTTCGTTGGGGGGCGCAGTGATATTTATATTATTGCGTTCGCTCCAACGAATTGAGATGAGTAGGTAACGGCTTTGTTACGAGTGGGTAGATAATGCTGACGAGGTCGAACAAGACCGAAACTGCAGTCCATTATTCCTATTCGTGACATCTGACCGTGCTGTACCACTTCCCAGTGGCCCCGGTAAACGGTAATTATGAAGAGTAGATCGGAAAACTACCTCCTTCAAGGGAGGAAATTTAACATTCTACGGAATTAGTAACTTTTTGTTTTGAGATAATAATATACATACTTCACGAAATCCATTAATTTCATTATTTGGTACATTTTTTAAATTCTACCAGCAGTAAATATGAAATAATTAATTATCGTTAATTACGTGATGAAACCAAGATTCGAGATAACGTCCATCTTTTCACTGAATGAATAAAAACATTTCCGAACTAGATAATCCCATAATGATTTCAGTGGCAATCATCTTACAACTTGGATAAACTTATTGAAAAACGTCGGTCCCCAATAGAGTAACCTACTTCAACTGCCACTAAGGAGATGAAACGGCACCTAAAGGTTTTGCCTCAATCGAATGTTGAAAAGTGGAGATTAAACTGATCATACTTCTGATGTTTGTTTGTACATTGTAATAAACATCGAAAATTGTATATGGAGAGTAAGAAACCTCAACCTCCTGAAAGGATCCCTACATAAATTCCGGTATCCCAATCCAACAACAATTGAGGGTATTTTTCTTTGCAATCCAAAGACAAAGAGTAGAGGCTCAATGACCCCATGCCAGGATAGCGTAGGCAACTGAATTGAACCATAGCCTGAAAGGCCACTAGAAGAATGGACTAGGACACTATTCCATGCAAATTTCTCAGTGTATATAGACCATTGGATGCATACGTCACTACTTGATCGGGATGAGCTTGCCACAACAGCCTCCCATCCAATGTCACACACAGGAAACAAGTGACGCTGGAATCAATTTTCTCGTGATTCGAATGAAAAGTAATTAAGATCAATCTTAGCATGATTTAATGCTAATTTGTTTGCTAGCAGCCGGTCATTTACTATCTTTTTAGTCGCTTCTATGGAATAATTTATAGTCTTAAGGTCAGGCCACTCTCAACTGCTGTAGTTTTATCCATAAAAATTTAAAAACCTCAGAGGTATAGTATGGAAGGTAATTTATATAACACTCATTTTTATGGGCATTGTATACCATTAAAAGGGACACATTGTTGTTTAAATATGAAGAAGGAAAATACAAACAAGTTTTCTCTGAAGAAAAAATTGTCAACAGTGGTACAATTAATGCCTTTGAAATATCTGGAAAAAAATATCTCCAATATATAGGGTGTTCACCCCAAGCTACAGCTTCTCTAATTGTAGAATTACATGTTTAATGATATTTTAATAAGCTAAAATATTTTCATTTGTCTTGCACTTCTGAAAATACCGAAAGTGGGCCTTTAATTGGACTTTTTAAATGGAAACTCCAGATCTTCAATCTTTTCTAATACTTATTCAATTTTGATCACCTTTTGCGAAAACATTTCACTAAGAACGCTGTTTTCCAAGAAAAAAGAAATTTTCGAAAAATTTCAGAAGAAAACTCACATTTCTGATTAGCCGATATGATTCGTAAAATGGGCGACTGTTTGTGATCAAAATTTTCTATCCTAGAAAGTATTTTGGTCATTATTTCAGTTTGTATAACTCACATTATTTCGTATTTTTGGTAAAAACATATCAAGAGATTGTAATAAAACGTGAAATACTCTATGGTAGAACATTGAAGATCACAGCCAATTTTCAAGAATTGTCATGACTTCATTCGCAATTATTTCCGAGAAATTATGACAGGTTGTGTACCTATTGTTTCGTTTAGAATCTTTTTCAAGGAGGATTAATAATTATAGAAGAAGAAAATCCAGACATCATACAAGCCTATTTTTAATCTAACAGAAATAGTGTTCGACTCTATCGGGAACGATGACCAGATCAACCAGAGCGCCGCGAGCTTTCCAGTCTCGACAATAATTACGCAAATACGATTCATCCAAGAAACCGAAAACTCATCGAAAGATGGTTAATGAAGGAACGGAAATGAAAGTCCTGTTGAGTGTCAAAGTGAACCAAGAACCATGTCGGTTCGAACAATTTCTGCAGAAACCGGGACGACATCGACTGTTCAATCTGTTTCACGAAAACATAAATACAAGCCGTATGTTTTTCAAAAAGTTCAAGCTCTTGAAGGGCATGCCAGTGTTAGACGCTTCGAGTTTTCGATTTTTTTCACTGATAGAATACATTTAGCTTTTTTTTTGAAACTTGAAAATCGTTTAGTTTGATAGGTGTACTATTCACAACAATCGTCATTTCAGAAGAGATACTTTCAGATATTGGAGCCAGCAGAATCAGCATTATATAATGAACAAAACTTTTCAGCGTAGATTCGGTGGGAACGTCTGGTGCGTCATTTATTCAAATCGCTTGATAGGGCCAGTTTTCAATGAAGGATACTCAAACCATAAAAATTTCAATGAAGTTCTTATTGAAACAGCACAAGATTCTCTCGATGATCTTCCTCCAGAAAAACGAAGAAAAATCTACTTTCTACAAGGTAGTGCTGCCTTCAAAACGCAGCTTTGAATCTAAACTGACAACAATAATTTTGAAGATCAATGGATAGGTCCTGTTAGGTGGCCAGCTTGCGCCCCAATTTGACCCCTACTGATTTTTGGCTCTGGAGTTATCCACAAGATCGAATTTACCGCACTCCATCAAAAAATTTTAACATGTTGAAAGAAAGAATAAGAACCACCTGTCAAGAAATTCCTCCTCAGGTCGTTCCGAATGCAACACGTGACGTACTCCAAACTTGTCAATTGCGTATTCTACAGCATGGAGGGAATTTCAACAATTTTCATGAAATTTTTTATATAACTTGAGATTTTTCATTACGATGTTTTCAGTTCATTGAAACAGATGTCTCCACCTTCTTAAGTTTTTTTGTCGAGTATGGTAAACTTGCAGCGTTCTGGTTCATCATGATCTGGAAAACGTTCCCGATAAAGTCGAAATGCTCGACCACTATTTCTATTTCTGATAGATTGAGAATAAACTTGCATTATGTATGCATTCAATTGATTTTCATCTTCCATACTTATTAATTCTCGGTAGAAAAGACTTGAAATGAAACATTAACGAGAATTAACTGGTAGTTACCTAATCAAAGGTTTCTTCATACCAGATATTCAGATCTCTGGAAAACTCAAAACTTTCAAGTCAACACAACCTAAAAATACGGCTGTTCATATCGCATTTTAATGCAATTTCAAGATTGACGCCAAGCTCCTACGGAACCACTCGCACTTGACGACTTTTTTCAGGACAATATGATGAACAAACTGGAGTTAGATGAGATGTTGAGCAAAGTCATAGTACATTACATAAAAAGTTGGACCTAAGAAGAAGATAAACTTAAAAATGAAATTACCCCACTTCAACGAGTATATCGATCTAGGAGAAGATATCTCTTAACTCCAACCTATCAGAAGTTGTAGCTTCCATCATTAGTTCCACTGAATTCAACTCAAAAAATCAACTATCGACAAAACAGAGTTTAAACGTTTTTGACCCTATTCGTTATATTTAATCTTCCAAACTTAGATTTCCTATCAATTTTCTTTCAATTTTCATAGGCCCTATATTATTTTCCACATTAAAACAATCTCTCGATAAAATATCATCATCAAATATCAAATATCAGCAACTAATATTCGCGAAACAGATATTGAATCTAGCAAAAAGGTATCGTAATTACGATTTAAAAATGTCGTGGAGCCTGACAGGCTACACGTCCATTGTTAGTACAAAAAAAATTGTATTTCATTTTTGTGCTAGGTTTGTTTTGTGAAATAAAATGGCAGAAAATAATGACCCCGGATGTTCTAGTACTAAATGTCCATCTCAAAATGTGCAGAAGCAACCCTGAAAAAAAAATTGTGTGTCAACGACCCAACCCGGCTTTTCGAAGTAGAATTATATGATGTACTGTGTGATTCAGATAAGTCGGAAAATGAGGACGACATAGAACAGTTTTTAGTCTCAGAGACGGAGCTAATTCAGCATCATGAGAGTGAGAATGAGAGTAATCATAGCCGCGATGAAGAGGAAATTGAAAGTGATGATTCGGATGAATCTTTTTCGGAACTACAATCTAGCTATTATTATGGTAAAAATCGATCTGAATGGGCAAAGGCTCCTTCTACTTCCAGGGTTTGCACCCTTCAACATAATATTATAACATTCCGTATTGCTTCTTCAAAGTTGACGATTTATGATAAAAAAGATCCGTTCGATATATGGAATAAATTATTCGATGATGACATGATGCGACAAATATTGACATGGACAAATGCAAAAATCGGTAGTATCAGAACTAAGTTTGCTCGTCTTGGTAGGCCTGAATTGAAAGGCCTAGACATTATTGAACTAAAAGCTTTTTTCGTTTTATTATTTTATTCAGCTTGACTGAAGTCTAACCATGAAAAAACAAACTACAGTACAACTTCACTAGTCCGGGCAGATATCGTTCTGGCGCATGCCCGGATTATCGAAATGCCCGAATTTTTGAAGTGACTCGGATTTGTTTCATTTTCGAAATAGAAACAACGCAAAATCTGTTAAAGGCAAATTTATTATAAAAATATCGAAAAGTTGAACAAAAAATAGTTTCTATTATAAAACAGAATCAAAGTTTAGAATTTCCATTCATTATAATCATTCCTCATAGAAAATATAGAATTTAAATATAAGCTAGTGTACATAAACAAAATGCTATTCCTTATGACGTTTAGAATATCCATCGATTTTACTCTGAACCTTTCTCGATGCTGCCATCTGAACTGATTTTTCCTTGAGCCTTCTCAGGAACAATACGTCTTCTATAGGAAGATTATTCTGTTCGGCCAAACTGATAATCAGGGAGAACGCATTGACAGTATTTGCATGTTTCACTTTTACCGTACTATTTAAACCATCTTCTGAGTTAGAAGATTCCTCTACGTTTTCAATATTCCTTCCAAAAGCATGCTGTTTATCGATAACAAACTTTTTGTCTTCCACAGCCCAGTTGGTAATGTTCTCAATGGTTAAATCATTTTCAGGATCGACGACCCTTAATGATTCGGCAATATTTCTCAAATCATTTTCACTGATTGGACGAAGTTTCTTCTCAAGCTCTGAGAGTGAAATATTTTCATCATCTGATTCTCCTACTTCTGTAGTATCATGCCACAATGCTGTCCTACTTTTTCTGATATTTTTTGAAGTAATGGCTTTCCAAGAATGGGCAAGATTGTTTAAGGCATCTTTCAAATTATACTGCTTCAAAATGGAAGTTATCTCTTCACCTTCATGCGAAATGATATGATCAAGAAGCCATTTTCTATACGACAATTTAATGTTCTGAATTAAATTCTGATCCATAGGTTGGAGAACCGCAGTACAGTTGAGTGGCAAAAATATAACTCTTCCTCAGGTGGGTGCGATGGTAAATTGTCTACCAACAACAGAGCTTTAGAGGGCTTGTTAATCTTAGATAAAAAATTCTTCACCTCGGGGATAAAAGATGTCATCCACCCTTTGGTAATTGCTTTGTAGATAACTGGTAGTGAACTTTCGTTTTTGAATGCTCGTGGATTTGCCGCTTTTCCCAAGACTAGTAAAGGTAAATGGTGAGTTCCAGCCGCGTTGCAGCATGGCATGAATGTTAAGCGGTCTTTTGACACTTTTCGACCTGGTTCTGATTCTTCCCCTTGATGAACCCAAGTTGTGTCTGGCAAACATCTCCAAGAAATGGCCGATTCATCAGCATTATACACCTGTTCTTTGCTTAATTTAATCTGTTCAACAACCGATAGAAATTTATCCTTAAATGGTATAAAAGCGGAAACATCACTGGAGAGTTTTTAACCACAAACCTTCAAGAAACGGATTCCATGTCTAAGCTTGAATTTATCTCACTATCCTGAACTTGCCAGAAAACCTTTTTTCCAGTGATTTGTTCATGTCTGACAAAATTGGTACGTGTGCGTTGCGTTGTTGAAGAAACCAGTTATACAATGCGATTTCAACATCAGGATTCTCAGCTTCTCTAATAATTTTTCTTTTTCCAACAAAAATACCTTGGATAGAATAAATTCGAGAAAAGTTTAGAATAATATTCCTACTAAAGATACACCGAGAGCCCGGTTGGGTTTTGTTTGGCCGAGAGCTCGGTACTCGTCTTTTTGTGAAAACCCTTGCTCGGTGCATCCCTAGATCCTACCTGTTCCTTGATACGATTTGGATATAAATCTCCTTATTTTGTCCTTGTTCTTTTCAAGTCAAACACTGTTGATTTTGGAATAATGAACTTAGCTGCTATTCGACGAGTACTCATTCCATCATCAATAAAATCTATTATTTCTGATTTCTCTGCCAGTGTGAGCGTTTTATGATTTCTCTCGGTTGGAGCCATTATGCACACCACCGGCGAAATTGAAATGCAAAATGCAGCTGTAGAACGATACTCGCCACTCTTAGATAGTACAAGTACATACATACATACATGTACGGACAGGAAAATTATTATTGTTATTAAGTGATATCTTACATGCCAAAGAAACCAGGAAAATATGGAATGGTGATTCGAGCGTTATGCGATGCCAAGAATTTTCATTTTTATAATGGTTATGTCTATACTGGAAAAAACTCTGATGGTGCCGGATTGACGGAATCAGAGCAGAAATACTTAGTTCCCACTCAGTGCACCCTACGCCTCACAAAACCAATTCAAGGGAGTAATCGTAATGTAAGATGACATATGAGGGGACAGTAAAAAAAATAAGATAAAACTGCCAAGTCAATTTCAACCACAAAAAAAAGGAAAGTTTAGTTAACGTTATTTGGATTTACTAAAGAGAAAACTCTATGTTCCTATGTGCCGAAAAAACCGTGCTGCCTTACTTATATCTTCAATGCACCATAACAATAACACTAAAAAACCGGAAATCATTTTGTACTACAACGCCATAAAAGGTGGAGTAGACGAGGCCGATAAAAAGTGCTCCATTTACTCAAGTGCCGGCGAACAAGGAGGTGGCCTATGGTATTATTCTATAGAATTTTTGACTTGAGTGGTATGAATGCCTACATATTATATAGTTTGCATCAAGACAAAGATGTAGACCGAGGTGATTTTCCTAAAAATTTAGCCCGATCTCTAGTAGTACCTCCCATCCAAAGTCGTGTAATTTTCCTAGAGAGCTCAAGTTGACAATGACTCTAGTTTTAGGCAAAGATATGGTTACAGAGGAAGTTCATGCACAAGAACCTAACAAGACTACTAGACGCGCATGCAGAATTTGCCCTGCGAAGAAACACAGGATGACGACTTATGTCTGTATTGGATGCAGCAAGCCTGTTTGCCTGCAGTGTTCACGTCTGATGTGCACGGACTGCCAATAAAGTTATGAATAAGTTGATTATCAAAATTTTTATTTTTTATTACCAGAAGTGATTATTTTGTTTTCTAATTCTGTTGTTTATTAAATTTTAAGAAAACAAGTTAATTTCGTTAACTTATGATATTTAGTTACTAAAATTGCCAAATATGTAACCTATGTCAAAAAAGACTGAAAAGTGCCGTAATTGTTAAACGTTTCAGATTTATATCTGTATAATTATAAGGTTGATTATAAAATCACGTTTTTTATTCTCATATATCTATACTTCAATTATGACATAGTCATAAAGTTACTGAATTTTTTCTGTACAAAAATCTATAGGAACTTAGGAGTCTGTGAGGCTCCATGTCCATGGTAGTGTTATGAAAAATTATATCCACACTTGAAGGCTAATATTAGAACTAATAGAAATTCTACTTATTTTTGCAGTTTTCAATGATTATAATTGAAATAATTTAAAAATTGTATATATTGTATTTTTACTGAAACAATGCTCATTACTGAAAGAAAAATCCAAAAATTATCTAAAATATGCTCTCGAAGATAACCTCAAACCTTTCGTTCGATTCAAGTTTCTAGCTTAGTAAGTTTCTCATATATGTAGCGCTAAACGATAGTCACAGTTTCACTCATATTTTCTTCATATATCAAAGTCAAAGTCGGGTACCAAGCTGAGATTCATATGAATGGCGTTCGTTTTTTGTGCAGATTTTGAAATATAAGTTCTGAAATGGGTTATTATTTGGGGGTTGATTCACTACATTTATCGGGCATGACCCCTTTATGATAAATTTTGCATGTAATTATGAAAATCGGATTTTTTATGTAAATGACCCCATGAATCACAATAGAGTGACTTTGATTTTACTGTCGAACAGAAGTTGAAAATTAAAAAAAACTAATATAACTTATAAAACAATAATTAAGTTCTGTCATACCCTAGATTTGAGCATATTTTCATTTTTACTGATTTTCTATTGTTTTTTCTATAGTAAATAATGCTTGAACGTTATACAAACCAGTTGAATAATCTTGAAAAAAATATATATCAAACAAGAATGGAGTAGATGCAAGAATTCCTTAACAAAGTCGATCATTTTCCCCCGACTAACCAAACGCAAACCTTATGGTCATTGTAGATACAACTAAGAGAACCATAAAAAATAAACACTGAAAGAGCTATTTAATGCCAGTTCTACTGTATAAAAGTGGAAAAAATCTATACACGTCATGTAAACGGGAAACTGTTACAAGCTTATGACACAGGGCACTTATAGGGTTCATTGTCCTTACAGCAGAACTCTCTTCCCGCGGACAGATTGGTGCCTTGCCATTTGTCACTGTGGTTCTTGATGAACAAATAGGCTCGTTCTTTATGAACAAGCTCCCTATCAGTTGTAGCGCAAATGATTGCCGCACTCTTCGGTAGGTGGGTGACAATCTGAAACAAAAACGAGAAATTATTCAACATCATTGAATATTTCAATCAATCTGAAAATGTCTGTATCCTTACCAATAATAATTCGAGTTATTTTTGAAATACAGGGTGCTTCAACGAAAACTAAACAGAGGCTATATCTACCAAGATATTCATTTCTGATCAGAACGCAAAAACATGTCAATTTTTGTTTCAAGAGGGACATCTTTTGAGGTACAAAACTTGCCTGAAATATCAACCCCCTAAGCGGGGGTTGCAATCCTTGAACATTTTGAATAGGGAAGATGGGTCGAGAGATGACTCAAAAGAAAGGAGGATGGTACTTGATGATGACTGCCATTGATCAGCATGGATCTGTTCCATTTTACCCCACTGAAACCTGAATACTCTCAGGGAAATAGTCTTCCCTATCTTTCAGTTGCTCACCCTGTATATTTTACAGTTTTCAATTAAAAATGGAAATTCGTTCAAGGCAATGTAGACAAAGATACCACCTTTCTTTTGAGTCATCACTCGACCCATCTTCCCTTTTCAAAATGTTCAAGGATTGCAACCCCCGCTTAGGGGGTTGATATTTCAGGCAAATATTGTACCACAAAAGATGTCCTCCTTGAAACAAAAATTGACCTGTTTTTGCGTTTTGATCAGAAATGAATATCTTGGTAGATATAGCCTCTGTTTAGTTTTCGTTGAAGCACCCTGTATACACTATATGATATGAATGAAAAATTATAAATTCATCCTTCTTCACACATCATACAATTTAGATTGGTTAGGGAAAAAAACCTTTTGTTCAGTCAATATCAGGCTCCCTACTTACTCAATAGAACCCTAGGTTTTGGTGCGATTTAGTCGTGCTGTTTCAAAATGTTAGCGGTAAAAGGTAAAATTACACTAAATTGGGTACCAGTAAAAAAATAACTATTATTTTGTTTTGCAAAAGAAAACATAAGATATAGAAGAAGATTCATAAAATGAAATTAAGAAAATAAACAGAAACACAACAAATCAAAATCAAGAATTAAATGAGAATAAACGATAAACTGAATGCACTTTCAGTTGATGAACAAATATTTCTTCATTTTATTTTATTGATGATAAGGCATGAACATTTAGGTAATTAAATGAAAACGACTTCTTTTGAAAAGAAGTTTTGCAGATTCTTTGAATTTTATCATGAATCTTATTTGGTAAATGAACACTTTGAATTTTGATGTAAGTATCTATTTGAAAATGTTTCAGTTTTTCCAGTAAAACAAAAATATTGAAATATTAGGTTAGGTTACGAACTACAAAATGAATCATTGAACTTTCGTCGGGTAAGTGTGGCCGAAATTTCGGCCCATGTTTCAAGAGGAAGTAAAAAATTTTCAGCGATATAATTTCAGTTAATGATTTTATTTTTGTACTCTTTGATCGTCAGTGCATTTTGGCAGCAAATCAAAAGCAAAACAATCTCCTATTTCATGTGGATTCACAAATACAAGGGCATAAGTTATTGAACCATAATCCCATTTCACTCATTTTGTTTTATAATCTCTGCTGCAGGCCAAACTTGTTCGATTGACTTGTGAATGCCAATAATGTCCGTTGAAAAAAATAAACTAGGAGAAGAATCAAATGTACTGTTCAAGTGTATACGAGTAACAAATATTAGAGTTACAGGAAAAACTATCATGTTGTCCTCTTCACTCAGTATGCATAAAAACTCATCATCTCTGCTCGTTCTAATTTCTATTTTGTCTCCTGGTAATGGCGGCAGTAATATTTTTCGAGCGTTATATAAATTTTTTCTAATGTAACTAACATCAGATGTAATAGCCGAAGAAGGCATATCGTCTTGGAAATCTCGAATTCCCTCGGAACATAATACAATATCCATTGCATATCATTGGTCACAAGAAAAAACTTTACAGGGGATTATTCTATTCCGAAAATTCCTAATCTATAAAATCTCTATAAGTACATTTCTAGCGCATAGCACATAATCTCATTGGAGTACATTCGACATGCAGTATTTCCTTCTCGAGAAGATAATTAGGTATGCTCAGGTACCTGAAAAGCTCGGGAGTAAATTTGCATGTCCATGGTTGCAATTAGACCAGCCTTTTCGGTGGCTACCTGCCGGGGCCGAATTTACCATTACCCAATCGAAAACGGTTATTCCTTCAGAGGTCGCCATTTTGAAAAGCAAGGCAAGATATTGCTGTTGATGTATCATTTGCCATATATTATCATTTTAAAAAAACGTTGATGATGTCATATTTTCAACAGATGTCCATAAAAACCAACAAATTCTATCAACAGATGGAAAAATGAGACATTGACCTGTTCTAGCCTTCCTTAATCAAACCTAATTATAGTTATTGAAGGTAGATATTCCATATTCAATTTTGAACATTTGTAAAGAGAGAATTGTATTACCTGATACCAATACAATTGTATTGATCTCAGAGAGGAACTGGAGATTTTTCAAAATAATTAGCTTTGAAATACCGCCGCTGGAAATACCAAGTATAAAGAAGCCGATCCTTTTAGGAAGAAAGGAAGTTCCATCTCTTCCCCCTCCAAGAACGTTCGTTTCAACTTTCCTGATGAGCAGTAACGATCTGATATTCCTACATACTACTCTTTCCAATGCATTCTTAAGCCTTGATATTCAATACAAAAGACAACATCTCCCATCCCTCATAAAATTTATGTATTTTTTAGGTGTTCTATGTTTTTGTTGAAACGCATGATCGTAGCGCATTCAAACTATTCAAGCAATTCGAAACATGCATTTCAAAAGCTTAGATCTGCTTGTAATCCTTTCCAGCAGGGTATATACCACCCCCATTCCAAGGAGAATGGAGCCATCGCGCATCCAATAAATCTCAATCTCAGATTGATATTTGATTGTGAGGTAAGATGTTGTTTCATTTTGTTGATCGTGATAATCTACCTTAACCGAGTAAATACGTGATACGAACCATATGTTATATCATGTAAAATTTATTTAATATATTCTAAAAATAAACCCAAACGACTCATTTGAATTCTATATATTGATGAAATTATTGTAGACCCTATATTGAATTTTGTATTTTATGGCATCCTATGCCAAGTTGAATAGGTAGGAACAAACTGCGCCAGGAAATTAAGGCACAAAATCGAAATTTCAAATTTATTCACAAAAAGTTAATATATGTTGAAGAATTATTTTCCCGTAATCCACCAGCACTGTGGAATGTTTGAGAACAATTGAAATCAAAATGGTACTCATAGAAATTAAAAGTACCCTAGAACATGTCCTAGACATGTTCGATGGAATTGAGGTCTGAACTTCGTGCAGGCCACTCCATTGAACTGATTTCATGATCTTAAAAGTAGTTCCTTAGGATCTGATATCTAGCGATATTATGCAAAATCCATAAGTTTTCACCCATGTTTGCCGCAAATGGTACATGTTCTCTAAAAATGTCTGTACTCAGAGTTTCATTATTCACGATGACCAGATCAGTGCCGCCGTTTAAAGAAATTCATTTTTACGTCATTATTGAACCTCCACCAAAACCATGGGTAAATAAGAAACGGCACAGGGCATATCTCTCATTTCGACGTCTGTACACTAAAGAATGTCGATAACAATGAAAAAGACGAAATCTCGGCTTATCTATAAACAGAACTCTCGTCAATGATCTTCTAACCAATTGACATGTTCCATGGCAAAATTAATTCAATCGGGCTCTTCAATGTGGTACGGTTAAAACTGGACCTCCAGCTACGACACGAGGCCTCGGATGAAATCCATGAATTGTCGTATCGTTTCAGTGCTAATTTGCACTCCACTGTTCTGTCGAAACTGCATTTGAAGGTACCTAACAGTAGCGAATCGTTGTCCCAACTAGGAAATTCTTAAATAACGGTGATGGTTGCCTATCTAAAAAGATATTTGAAATATTGAAATTGTGCATTAATTTCTTGGTGCAGCGTAGTTCACTCTTTTTTCAGAATTAGAAGAAGGAAGCTTCCATTATTGATGTAGCATTGGATTATTTCAATCGCCCTATTCCAAATTGCGAGAACCACATGGAGAGATAGTATAGAAGTTTCATATTTATCTATACAGCATTTCGGATTTACTTCTTATATTCCAGTTCTAGGGTTTTACGGGATTGTGACAAGCAAAAAGAATTGAATCGAATAAATTTGATTCGAGTAATGTTGTGTTGTTTTCGGATATTTCAGCGACAAAATGTCACATATAAACTGCTCAACACTAAAGCGGCTTACCAAAAAAAAAAGATTTTAGTTGGAACAAACTCTAAATTGTTCATCTTGCGGAATTTTAAAATTGGAGAGAATTTCATGCTTGTTGTCTCAAAAAATTTAACCCCAACCCAAAAATTTTATATGACACCCTGTATACTTTTATGCAGTTTGTTAGGATTCCCAAATTTCTATCCATTCCTTTTTTCTGAAAATCAATTAATAAATAGATGAAAAAATCAATATTTGCTTCCATCGAGTCAAACATGCAAAATTGGATAAATTTAATAATTCTCTCCAAAAATAAACGAAAAAAAATAATGTTTGAGTTTCATTTTTATTATTTTGTAAATAATCCACGTTAATAAATGTTCAAACTGTTGATCTCTAGCTGCAACGCAAGTTTCAAATCTTGTTAACAGGTTTCTTGTACAAGAAGCTTTCATGATTTGTGCCGTTATTCTGCGACAGGTATTTCTAATTTTATTTTTTAGGTCCTCTACATTATTTGCCTGACTAAGGTACACCATATCTTCTGAAATTTCCCATAAGAAAAATACAAAGGGGATTGGAAACATCACATCACATGATAGTTAAGTTTTATTCCTATTATCTCAAACTCTGCTACAGGATGTCCCAGAATAAGGAATCAATTACTCGAGATGAGATAAATCTCATTAAAATAAAGCAACAATTCGGTGTAGAATCCAACCCTGCTGATATATTGATATATCAACTCCCAAATTTAAGAAAAAAAATATTTTTATTCGATAGAATCTTTTTCGTTCTACAGAGTTTGATGAAATTCTGGAAATCCCAATAAGGAATAAAATCCGTTTTCAATCAGTTTCACATGAACCAGAGTTGAGTGATTTCTATCGTTTATTAACTCCCGATTTTATGTAAAAATCTCTACAATAAACAACTCTCCTGTTTCAATCGGCGATCTACAATCTCAAAAGTCTTTTAGCATGGAGAGCATTACCTGATGCTAAACCAAACAATGTGTTGAGTACTTCGATAATTATAGTACCTTACACTATTTGAAGTTGTTTTACTCATAAATTGACTTTTTTCCGAAATCTGACAATAGTTCTTTTTGGCTAAAAGTTTAGAGAAAAAATTTCAACCATTTCAAGATCAGGGACGAATAAACGTAAGGGGTAGTTCACCACGTGCTCATTTGAAACGGAAGTGAAAAACAGAAAGCGCTATATTATAGAGTTTTATTTGTTACGATTTACAGAATTTCATCAAAATCTGTTGAAACGAAAAGATTTCTTCAACTTTGGGGTAACATCTCAACAGAGGTGGATTCTACGAAAATATTTCCAATGAAGATGTGGCATTATTTTGATGAGATCTATCAGATCCCGAGTTATTGATACCTTGTTTTGAGACAGCCTTTATAAAAAAAACATCAAATGCAATACCTCCAATGGAAGGTATAGATTTAAAATATTCAACGTATTAGATCGGATTCAATATACAGAGTGACAAAAAATAACACAAGAAGGTTATTCTTTATGATAGGTTCATTATGATCTCGGAATTTCGGAATCGAAATATTGGATATAATTATAGTAGAAAGTCGAAAAACTCTGACAAATTAGGGTAAACTACCCAGTGACTGACATTGTTAAGGATTTAAATATAGGATATAGTTATAGTAGAAGCTCGAAAAACTTTAACAAGCTAGGGTAAACTACCCAATGAATGGCACTGTTAAGGATTTTCTTTATTTTAATCAAGGTTGATGAAATAAAATTTGCTGGAATACAATGTTTGACCACTGTATATGGTGCAGTAATTGTTTATATACATTTATGTGGCAGAACTAATTAAAATAAGTTTGCGAAATCCTTAGTAATTTCAAAATTACCCCAGAATTTGGTGATTAGCAGCTTTGTGCCAATAATTGAGATATTATTATGCCAATTATTGGCACAATGATAAATACAAAAACCTAAAAATCAGCAATTTTATTTGACGTCTGTCACTAAGCAACTGAGTTCATATTTTTGAAATGATAAAATTACTATCTCAGCTCCCTACCAAGCTTAATTATATGAAGGTTTTCAATAAGATATAGAATATTGAAGCTGGAAACTATAATCCTATAATCGACACGAATGCCAAGGAGCAGCAGCTTGCTACGATTTCAAAGCTAGTAGTCAGCACCACCATTAAATTATGAATTATCAGTTATTGAGAACTATATTTTTCGGAAAATAAACAACAAATACCTATTATTTCTTATAGTAACGTAGATAACAATGAAATACGAGAATATTCAATGAGACTCCAACGATATGAAATCATACAACCTTAACATATCTGTATAAAAGCAGACGTTTTCACTACACCAATTTCTTTCACATGCAGCGAAACACTGAAGCCACCGACAATTCTGTTTCAAACACAATATGAGGTAATTGTAGAGGAAGCAATTTAAGCAAGAATTTTTTGAATTTGGTGAATAACAGATCTAATTTAATAAGCATTTTTTGACACGGTGCCAATAACAGGCGGGGATGCCGGAAAACTGGGTACTTTACTCTGAATATTATAACTTTTGTATGCATTTTCAATTATTCTGACAATATAAATGAATGTTATTTCTTCAAGATCGAAAGGTAAATCTGGAAATTTACGGAATTTTCGAGAGGTTTTTGTTTTATAAATTTTAAATAAAGAAGAATTCACTAAGTAAACGCTTCATATTGTAGTTTGTTGACATTTACTCGTTGCGTTCTGATTAAACAAGAAAATTCAGTTTCAACAAAGGAATTTTTGAACCCAACAATTCTTCTCGATTCCATCGTAAAGAAAAATTGGGTCATATTAGTAAAATTACTAATTATTCACAGGACAATGGGAAAATAATATCGTATAGACATCAAATGGTAAACTAATATTAATCGCGGATGTGCAAGAGTTGAAGAAGAAAGGAACTGATTTACACCCTAACTTCAGATCTATCCACTCTAGAAAACTCAATCTCTTACACAATGAACACATCTTCGAAATGAACAACATTTCATCGCTCCCATCAAGTTCAGGTTGAAGAAACAAGTCCCCTACACCACCCCTCTTAATGGTCGACCGCTTCTAGATTAACATTCAAATCATGTTTGTCCGTCCGTTCGTCGACGTCGTTTCCTGTTACATATCTACCCCTCAGTAACTTCACAACAATGAACTGATTAAATCCGTCTAAGAATAAATATTCTTCCACCCTCCATAGCGATGCACAATGCGCTAAATAGGGTAGTTAAATAAACTTTGAACATCCGGTATAAAATACTGATTATTCATGACTCGGACAATTACAGAAAGGATGTGTTGGGGCAAGTTCACACGCCCTGATTTCCTGGGCGGATTATTTCGGTTTTCGTAAATATTTAACGATTTAATACGATTATTTTTAAGTTTCGCGGGATAGTATTCAAAATTATTCTCAACGAAATGTGCATCCATAAATGCGTCTATCTCAAGTGGATTGCTCTTATCAGCTAGTACAAAATTTGGGTCCGACACATATAATTTTGACACTAGATATTAAATTTTTTTTAAAATATCACAAAAAAGATCTATAAATATGTACAGAAAACAAAACTTCTTTAGACAAGGGGACCATGTTTGCCCGCGATTAGCGTACAACTAATCACAGACCGTGCTCGTCATACAAAATATCTCGAATAATATCAATGTTTATCGTTGAATGTCCAAAAATATACATATTTTGGTTCAAAATATATTTCTGCAGTATAATCCGATAACGTGACCACGATTTGTATATTTTCAATGTTATCAAATAGCCTTTCAACAATTTGTGGCTTCGTTACAAAAAGAATCAAATATATCCTTGATATTGGAATCGAATTATGAACATTTTGATTCATATTCATATTTTTATATATAGTTACATTCGGAGTTTTTACATACCTACCTATATAAGGTGCCTAATAAAAATGCCAAACTTCTCGATTTTTCATCCGTTTATGAAATATAGAATACTTTTCATACACCAAATTAATATTGAAAAAATATAATCTAAGGAAATCTGAAAACGTCAGTTGGAGAAATAGCTCTAAAGACAATATTATCTAGACGCAGTGTGCTCAAAATATTTTTTCTGAGGCAAATTCCTTGCCGAAATATTCACAACATTCTATTGTGATAAAAACTCCTCGGTGTCTTTTGGCCTCAGTGATGTCATCTTCAGCACTAACGTTGTTAAAAAAAACAGATTGGTAAGTTTACAACAGTGCTCGATCGCACTTTGTATCATATTTTCTGAATCACTTCGTTCACACTCCCTTCCAAACAATTGGTTACTATCATCTGTCACAACCGTCCACAAAAAGGTAACAAATTATCTCCCTTTAATTACCGTCCAATCAGTTTAATCTCCATAGCAGGAAACCTATATGAAAAAATAATTTTCTAAACAGTGATGAAATTTGCTCTTGCGAATGAACTGATTCCTAAAACACAACATGGATTTCTACCAGGGCGATCGGTACTCACGAATCTTCTCCTCTGTGTGGGTAACCTGTCAAAGGCGTTTGATCTCGGTATTCCAGTTGAAATCATTTATTTGGATTTTTCTAGTGCTTTCGATTGTGTACCAATAAAACGGTTATTGGCTAAACTGGAGCATTTTGGTATCAGAGGTAACCTCTTGAATTGGATAGAAAGTTTTTTGTCTAGAAGGTAATTTTAGCTTTTCAGCGGCTTGTCACCTGTGGTATTCCACAGGGTCCGTTCTAGGTTCCCTGCTCTTTCTTTTATATACTACCGATATTCCTATTTCAATTCAGTATAATTGCTCAATAATACTCCTTACTCTTGATAATGCTGATACTCTCCAACGGGATATTGAGTCCATCAGGTACTGATGTATCGACTGGTCCTTGCCTTAGAATGTGGATGAATGTAGGGTTCTCACATGGGTAAGAGCAACCCTTCACTCGATATACTTTCGATGGCACAACCATAGCTCGTACTACTTCTTATAGCAACCTAGGGGTCTTGGTAAACAAAGATTTAACGTGTGAATAAAACATCAAAAGGCGTATCGATGCTCAGGAAAAATTTTAAGAACAGTCATCCTGAAACTTGCAGTCTGCTCTACAAAACATATGTCAGGCCAAGCATGAGTTAGCGTGTCCAGTGTGGCATCCCACTCTGAAACGCGACATGGATCTTTTGGAGTCAATACAGCAACCAGAATCCCCTATGTAACTGCACTTCGTCCATATGAAGAACGACTCATTATTTTCAAGTTACCATACTTTTCTTCCAGATGCTCGCGAGGAGACCTGAAAGTCAGCTACAGAGTCCTCCACAACATGTTCAAAAGTGACCTCTCTGGGTTATTTGATCTGAATCAAAATAGACAACTTCACAGTCAAAGGCTGAAACTATGTAGAAAGAATTTCCAGATATTCGCAAGACAGCATTTCTCACCAAATAGGATTTTTGAGTTGTGGAATAAATTGCCTTCAGACATTATCAACGCGACATTTGTCAATGCATTTAAAAACAGATTTGAGATCTCTGGCCTTCATCACTGCTCATGTAAGAGTGAAATATTCCATTTTTTTCTTGTATATTCCTATATAAATCTATTTGTAACTTCTTCTAAGGTTCTATTCTGAAAGTGCACTTACTGTTACCTTACCTTATTACTAATGCCTAATCAATTATTGTTACACTTGCATATTCAATTGATTTTTTATGGTCTTGCTTCTCGCTGTCGCATTTGCCATTTCAATCTTGCAATTCGTATATCTTGACCTCTGTCTTTTATTCCAAATATAACAATAATAATAATAACAATAAAAATAAAAATTAATTACTATTTAAATAATCGCTCATAAATGTTGTTTCAAATGACCTCCGCTCACACCTCCTTTCTACTGGATCTATCCCATGAAAAAGTAAAGTTGCAGGTACTTTCAGACCATTAATCAACAAACCTTTGACTCAAATTCTCTTCATTAATTGGTCGTGTAATATAAAATATTGAGTTAATATATGATTGTACTTTACTGTTGTTCTTAATTTGATCTACAAATCCGTCCAAGAAGTATCAGCGTCAAAATTTATTATTATAAACCACACAGTACACATTTTCTTCTACATATCCTGGTTATTTTTGAGTGCAGCATCAATGATTGTTAAGGCTTAAAATGCCACTATATTGGTGAAGCAACACTTATTGGTCCATTAAATTTTTATTCTAAAACTAATTTTGTTGTAGTGCGTTTAATCGAAAACTACAAAAGTGAAATCGGCGATCAAGATAAATTTTTTTTTTGAACTATGAACTTTCGGTGAAATGAAAGATTTGAACTTATGTTCACTTCAAATTTCGGTCATGGCCCGTACTGATAATAACATGTTTATAGCTTTCTCTTTAACTAATTTTTTCGTATTTTTTGTACATTTTCTTGCTCAATCAACACATTCAATTCTTTATCTTCATCGAATTTTCGTTCCGTAATTTTGGGTCCAAATTCATCTTCTTGCGGTATTCTGTCAGGAAAACGCCTAGCATAAAGATTGCTTGATTAGTTTATGCCTATCTTTTCGCGTTATTTTCCATTTCTTATTACATTAACATATATCAAACAATATTAAAAATTTATAAATAAAGATTATCAATATCTTGTACGAAATAAAATGACATTTATAATAATTAATATCTGATTGAATTATTTGTGTTCCACAGCTTCGAAATAATATATTTATGTATAAAAAGAAGATAAGGGTAATTTTTATACATCGATATGTGAAAAAATGTATTTTCTCTACGTAGAAAAAATAAACATATGGATGTTTCAATTTAGTTTCTTCTTCTTTTATGGGGCTTTTCCCCCCTTAAAAAGCATTTAGGCATGTGTTTGAATTTTTTGAATCGGTTGAAAAACAAAGGAGTTATTACGATCGTCGGTTTTCCTGGAAACATCCTGTATATATAAATTAATTCTTCTAGATAATATTTCAGTTTTATACTTTGTCAGGCCTTTTATTGTAGATACTTTCTTCATATTTTATTTCGATATTATTTCTTACCTTTTTAATACGTAAATATCTCTAAATTTTTATACCTTAGAAGCAAAGCTTCTACACCGTTAAATCTAATTCAATTTCATTATCGATGCAAACTGCTCGATGCAATGACATTCATTCCGATGAGAGACAATTATGTTTTTATATTCAGAAACATAAAATTCCTAATGCATATTGAGACCATTACCTGTTCATTTCAAAAACACAAAGGATTATATTTTAACTCAGAACCACAGAAATTGAGGGTAACAATCGAATAAATAAATAGGACACAAAATATCCACGATTTTTATAATAAGTTTGAAATAAAAAAATGGGAACTGAAATTAGTTCTAAATGATAATTTTAGAGGGAAAATTGATGCATGTAGTCCTAAAAAAATGGCTCTTACCGTTTCCAAACATTTGTTGGTGCACTTCCTCACTCCCACGGGGGTGTTTTCAAAAGCGCGGTCCATTTCTTCGGTGAGAACAGGCACCCCTTTAGGTTCTTGTTTCGTGCCCTTCTTGAACTGACCAGACAAAAATACACCGCAAGTGCAGGGAACAGGTTTACCTACATTTTTTATCAAGTTATTTTCCCTGTCCGCTGCATTACAAAGTGCTAGCACAGTGAGGATGAGAGAGATCAATAAAAAGTTGTCAGCTGCAAAGAAAAAAATAATTGAAAGTAGGTAAGGAAGGAATATGTTCGTCGAATTGAAACGAGCTTATATATAATGTGAATAAAAAGTTAGGCATATTAGGAATTATGAGTATACATATTATCGTGTGGTTCACATGTTTATATTACTGTTTTTTGTACCGTTATTTTTGTCTTAGCAAGAATAGAACATACTTTTACACGTTGATGTTGTCGATATAGAATGTATAACAAGTTAATTGTAGTGCATTTACTAACTCATCCATTAGTTTGTCATATGTAAAGCAGACTTATATAGCTAGCAAATGCAAATTGGCTACTGAATACTGTGGAAGAACTTGTCATGGCCGAAGTACAATAAGTAGGCTGCTTATTCGATCCTTGGGACCATGTGCTGTTGCCAACAGTTAGGAGAAAACTCTTTCTACGTGCTTCTGAAGGGAGAAATTCTTTATATGCAGCCGAAAGTCCATCGATAAGTGTGCATTCAATCTCGGTATTTGTCATGTTTTCGATGGATCCGAGAGAACCAACATTGGCAAAATGATTGTAATTTCGTAGTTTACAGGTTGGGCAAATATCGATATTTTAGTACGGCAGCTAGGTGAAATATTAGTGTTAGAGAAAAATGACTCCAGCCTCTCTCTCGATCTCCTTTTCAGGAACCAGTGCAAACCTTTGTCCGATATCTCTCTCCGTTATCGAATTATCCAAAATTTCTAGAATTTTAAAAAATCGTCATTTTCGGATATTTTGGTTATAACCAAATTTACATAAAATGATTTTAACATTTTATAGATACTTTTTGAATGACATTCAGTGGTGGGGAAAAAATTCTTCCGCTAAGCGGTTTTCAAGTTATATTGCAAACATTCTCCTTTTTTTCAAATCAACCATAGACGATTGTACCCCTATTGGATGCATTATTTTTTACCTTTTCAGCAATGTATAAGACATGTAACAAATTTTTGCATTCTCAACCATTTTTAGGGAAACCCTGAAATAGTATCAATTTCATTCATTCGCTGTCATGACATGAAAACCACAGATTTTATAGGACCTGATAGTTTAAAACTATCATTGTTTCTGTGGTTTAATTCAATTCATTACATAATAGTTATCTGTGGTCTTAGAGGTGGATAATCACTTCTGTTCTTCATTTATATGTGATTCTCTCTACAGAATGCAATTTCTGATAAAAATCACATTTCCGGTGATTCGAAATTTCCTTTTGTTAGGTTAGGTTAGTTTCATCAATATGAATCTATGGATGTTACATAAGCCATATTCTATTCAGAATTATCACAAAAGGTGTATATAAGGAAATACTTTATAATAAGAAATAAGATTGACAACATTAAACTCTTCTCAAACGGAAACAAAATAAACCTCCATAGAAAAATCTTTAACAATAAATAGCGAAATGTCTACCATTCTCAAATAAGGGGACACAATTTTATCGCAAGTATTCAAAGGTGTAAGTGTTATTTTCAATACATGAACTACATTGCCAATGAATACTAGGGTAGGTACATATAAATACTGCCAACAGAAGCAGAGCATTTCCTGAAATTCAGTTTCAACACTTGTAATAAGGGCTAGTTCTCTTGTAGAGTAAATCTTCAATACAAGCTGAAAGAAAGAAGAGTACTGACGTCGTCTGAGATGGCCATCTCACTAGATCTGCACAGCGATGACCCTTGTTTGGTGGAGAAAGGCGCAATCACGTGAGAGCAAATCTTCGATATTTTGCTAGAAGCAGTTGATCGAGAAATCAATAATATTATTATTGATGATTTCTTCATAACAACCACCATTTCATCTAAATTTCGAAAGGTAAAACGCGGCTGTCTTTTAGGGCACATCACACACATTAAAGTCATATCTTCTCTGTTGCTTCGCATCTATATTTCTCTGGGGCTCAACATCAAACCAAAAATGCTCATTATGGTCATGAGATATCCCATGACTAGTGATGCGAGTTTCATCAGTCAATATGAATATAAAATTCTGGAAGTTCATGAAATTTTTCTGGATACCAATTGCAGAAAGTGAATCAGGAAATGAGACACCCTCATTACAAATATTTGTTGTAGTTGCATTTCGCAGGGTGTGAACTTACTTTCAGAATACCGAACGCACGACGTCCCGAAATTACAACTCCTATTACTTCAACTGTTGCATCTTCATCATATCTTACTTCATATTTATTTTTTCTTGATGCTTTGAACGACCCACTATCGATAAGATTTTCCTTCAATCCTTGAAAAATAGACTTATCAGGCTGGTGCTTCTAAGAAACCGATTTTAATATATTTCTGCCGTTACAGCTGAATCATAACCATTTTGAATATAATATTCTATTATGTCAAATTTCTCATTAGTTTTCGTAATGATGATTTTCATTCTACATCTCAAAAGAACCATGCACGATGTTGAACTCCGAGACCACAGATAAACACTTTGGTTTGAATTTAATCAAATCATAAGAAAAAGTCTGTGGTTTTCAGTTATAGAACAACATGAATCGCTAAAGAACATGCACCGAATAAATGAAATTGAAACAATTTCAAGTTTTTCTTGAGGAAGGAAAAAGAAAAAAATATTGCATCCAACAAAACCTAAATATCCTATTGTTCGTGTTAGAGAAAAAACATCATAATTCGAAAACCGCTGAACCCAATTTTTCTTTCACACCACTGAATTCTGCTGAAAAAAGTCTCTCCAGAATGTCAAACTCATTTTTATTTAACTTTGATAATAACCAAAATATCTACGAATAACCATTTTCCCAAAATTCGAGGAATTTTGAATAACAAATGCACCACTAAACTGGTCCCTGAGAAAGAGATTCGGAAGGGGAGGGGGTAATTATTTCCTTGAAATAATATTTCAACTAGTATTTTACTAGAATACGAAAGTTGCCCATCCTGTACAATAAAGTCATTGTTGAGACTATTTCACTAAATTTTAACCTTATAAATTTATTTACACAACATTTGCCTCCCTTGCGCGCAGAAAATTGTGAGCGAGATTACAAAAGATTACGAAATTGATCATGATCCATTTCACCAGGTTTAAATCCCATCTAACAGATCTCAAATTTACTGGGACAAGATGTTTGTGAGCATTAGTGACAAAAAATTGAAGAGATTTTTTCATTATCTTTTAAATTTTTCTAGACGATAAAATTGTTGTAAAATCAGTGACGAGCGAGGAACGCCGTTCTCAGTCGTCCATAAAGGGCGTTCCCCGTAAGTGTGTTCGGGGCACGTCCTTTGTAGAATTATTATGATGCTCCTATGAAATTGGTGAAGATGTTAAAATACGATATGCGAAACTCATGAATACCTAATAACGACAAGTCAAGCAAGAAAGATATTTGTTTCATTGACAGAAATATTTATTTATATATTGATGACATTATAATCTCAAAAACCATTGCAGATACTTATCCATGGACTTTGGAAGTGCAAGGCATTTCTCACTTAGGAACCTTGGAGAAGAGATTGCTTCTTGTGACCTGTGAATTAATGATCTTTTTGAACCATTGTACAACGAGAGCGTTCACTTCTTGATCTTTGAGGAACCATACATCTTCCCAAACACCGATTCCCCAGTCTATTTATCACACTAAGACCAAGTTCTTTCACAACATCCTGCCGGCTTCCATCCGAACTTTGTTGCGGTGCTAATCCTCTTCGTTCTATTTCAATTAAATTTCTAGTAATTTCGTATCAAGCTAACGATGTAAGGTACTTGACTTGACATAAATTTTATACAGGAAAATCACTCGGTAAAACCTAAATAAATATTTATTATTTTGCTATGGCTAAATTCTAAAATATCGATATCGATTCGTTATTAAATAATAAACTCAGGACATATCAGAATTCTACGTATTGAAAGTTCCGATCATAAATATAATGTTTAAAACAATTTAATTCTAAATGAATAATTCATTTTCCTAACGAATCTAATCGAGATAAAATCAGTACATCAAACATTGATTCTTGTTTACCACTCATTGTATTGAACTGATTCAAATGTTCCAATTAACTTCCTAACAAGGAAATAACAGTCAAATTGATTCGAAGTTTTTCGTTATATTAAACTTTCTTTCTTATAATAGTAATAATCCTGTAATGAGATTCCCACGTAAAAGTTAATAGAATCATTGGGACGCATCCCCTAGTACTTTCATGGTGAATAGTTTTGATGTTCCCTTCACGTTTTTGTGATTATAATGGTCTGGTACGTCCAGTAACAATGAAATGGATAGTCATCAGGTGGTTCTCCTTAGTCGTAACTAAAATCAGATGTGAAATCAGTGGAAATCTTAAACGAGATATTCGAGAGTGTTAAATTTTTCGTATATTTCCATCCGAAAAAAATTTTCTTATTATAATTCAAGAGCTTAGTACAATTCTTAACATTCAATTATTTTCAATTTACGAGCAAGTATTAACATCTGTGTATAACTCTATCTTTTAACAATAACTTTCCAAACTTTTCATCATTTTTTCGTTCAGATGTATAGGTTACCCAGACAATGATGATTTTTACTTTGTTGAACATTTTTATTTGGAATATTAGGTGCGCAACTAAGTTCTCGCTGTTTGTCATTCGATGGCTCCAGCAGTAAATTCTGTTAGTTCTTTACATAGCAAATACGTCTCGAACAAAGCTTAGACATATGGTAAACAAACCACTGTGCTACATTAGTGATTTTGTTTTTGCGTCATATACTTTTAGTTGTGAGAAAATGTCTGATTTTGTGCCAAATAATCGTCATTTGCGGGAAGTGTTGATTCCTTCTTTCATTCGAAGAAAACGGCGGCTGAAGCTCATAGAGAGCTCCAAAAAGTTTACGGAGATGCTGCTCTTAGTAAAACAACGTGCCGGGGTTGGTTGCGTCGCTTTAAAAACGGTGATTTCGATGTGGACGACAGCAAAATTAATTTGCTTCCGCTTAGGAGTTACCCGCCAGGCCATTTCCAAGCGATTGCATGCGTTGGGAATGATTCAAAAGCAAGGAACTTGTGTTTCTTATGATTTGAAGCCGAGAGACGTTGAGCGTCGTTTTTTCGCCTGTGAACAACTACTCCAGCGGCAAAAAAGAAAGAGGTTTTCTTCATCGCATCGTAACGGCTGATGAAAAATGGATTTCTTATAACAATCCAAAGAAAAAAAACTTGGGAACTGCCCGGGCATGCTTCTACGTCATCGCCTCGGCCGAATATTCACGCTGCGAAAGTTATACTGTGTATTTGGTGGGTCGGTGTTATTTATTATGAGCTGTTGAGACCGAACGAAACCATCACTGGGGAATAGTATCGAACTCAATTGTTGCGATTGAGTAAAACAATGCGCGAAAAATGGCCACAATACCGGCAGAGACACGAGACGTAATTCTACAGCGCATGACAACGCTCGGCCTCTCGTTACCAAATCAGTTAAAACCTACTTGGGAACGCTCAAATGGGAGTCCTACCCCACCGGCCATATTCCCCAGATATTGCACCATCCGATTATTCTTTGTTATGTTTGATGGCACATGGTCTGGCTGATCAGCAGTTTCGCTCATCTGAAGAGCTCGAAAAATGGCTTGATTCGTGGATAGCCTCAAAAGACGAACACTTCTACCGTCACGGTATTCGAGCTCTGCCAGAAAGAGGGGAAAAAGTTGTATCTAACGATGGGCAATATTTTGAATCATTCATTTATGATCATTTTTCGCAATAAAGTTGTATTTTCATAAAAAAACAGCGAGACAGCGAGAACTCTGTTACGGACGTAATATCAACTTTTTCGTCAAAGGAATGATAATTTAATGATACACTGTTCATTAAAAATAAGTTTCATCAGAAATTCAGAAATTATGGATACTGTATTTAATTAGTGTATTCCTCTCAATGCCGATTCAGAGGAGATGAGCGCTAGGTGCGAGCGCCACCTCTCTCCCAGGAAAGAAATTGAATGTTTCAGAGAGGAAACCCGTAGATATTTGGCAAACAATTCCTAGCAACTCTAACTATGGGCCTCGGTCACCTCTGCCCTTAACTAAGGCGCTGAGTTCAATATGCTTTTTGCTTTTTCATGCCTTTAAACGTTGTCTTTTATATTTTACAGTTATTTTCTCGGTATAAAATGTTAATCAATCAAGTACTTTAACTCCTTCAACGATTCGTTCATCGTACATAGCTGACTTAATGATATTTCAACAAATTTATCAAGATAAAAATAAAACCTCTCCTTTTTTTCTGTTGGCACAATAAAATTCACTATTACATATATTTTTCTGAAATGAAAATTAAATCAAATTGTTCATAATCTGATGAAATTTTAAGTTCAATCAAAAAGTGAAAATATTAGTATGTAAGACTTTCAAGAAATGAGATTGCTTATGCTTGCCAAGTATTTAAGGTTTTTTTCAATTTTGCGTATAGTAATATCAAAAAGATGACCTTAGCTTTTGAATTCATGTACTAAGATTCACTACATGTTTATTTGTATAAATTCGGCAGTGAATCTAAAATGCCTTTTTCATATTCTGCTATTGAGTGCGTATACACGTTGCTCATTTTGGGCGATTGTCGATAAAATTACGCGAAACGCATTTATCGAGAATGGATCTCCAAACGACTGACTTCTTAACAACTGAATTTTTGTCGTGTGGAAGCAAAAATGGGAACGGAAATCGGACGAGTTTTCTTCAAAAGTAAAATATGTTCATCATTGGCACCAATCAGTTATAGAAATAGTTTAACGTTGGCATTTACCCTCATATTTCGGTGATAAAATTGGAAGAAGAAAAGGAAATCAGTAAATCAAGTTTATAATATAATGAATTAGCAAAAATGTTATCCGCTGAAATTTTATCTTTCACAAGAACTATAACCTACGGACATTGAGTGACGCTTGGAATTAATTACTTCCATGAATATAATGTTCGATGATAACATTAAAATGGGCAATCATATTTTGTGGAGCGACGATTCAAGATTTCACAACTATAATTTTTTTTGTAGAAAATACTCACTGGGTATGAGACTTGAAGATTCAAATGGTTTGAGAGCTCAATATGCTGTGTGCTCTGTATAATGGACGAGTTATTGAACCATATTTATTTAGTGAAACCTTAACAGGATCAAGCCATCTACAATATTAAGAAGATGAGATTTCTGATTTACTATAAGAATTACACATCACTGAACGGCAAACCACATAGTGGCAGCAAAATGAAGGCCTTCTCATTCAGTAGCTATCGTTACCGACCTTCTAAACCACCGAATTACGAATAGAATAGTTAGGTGGGCTAACCCTTTCTTTAAAAATAAACAAATGTTTTTACTGGGGAATCGGGTTAAAAGAACGGAAAGTGTCTACAGTAATCTGATAATTTGAATACACCCTTCAATAGATTGCAGCAACCAGTTATACTTAAATATTATTGCTTGTTGTTGTCGTCTTGCGTTTTGTTTTCGTTTTACCAGTGATGATAATGATGTCAAGAGAGAATGTGTAAGGTGAATAGCTTTTAACGTAAAAATTGTATTATGTGTTTTACTGACACTATGGTTTTTGTTTTAGATAATAATTGTGCAGAGATGAATGATGATGGCCCTGTGCCGAAACGCGTAAAAACACTGCAAATCATAAGTTTTAACCTCAAACACTTTTTTCTTTTAATTTTTCTTTCTTTTATATATATATATATATATATATATATATATATATATATATATATATATATATATATATATATATATATATATATCCCAAGGATTTACTGATTTCCTTTTCTTCTTCCAATTTTCTCACCGAAATATGAGGGTAAATACCAATATTAAACACACGACAAAAATTCAGTTGTTAAGAAATCAGTCGTTTGGAGATCCATTCTCGATAAATGCACACTGCTTCGCGTAATTCTATCGACAATCGCCAGAAATGAGCAACGTGCACTCAATAGCAGAATATGAAAAAGGCAATGTAACACGACAAATCTAACTTATGTGAATATTAACGAGCCATATCGATATTCATATTTTCCCATTTGGTTTTTTATAGTGAATTTAGACCTATTTGTCTCAAACAGATGGTGATCATCGACGAAGAAAGATTTAGAACATCGTCAAAGTGATGATAATATCAAAGAGTAATTTTGCTTCGACTAAAGCATATTTGTTATTCTTGACGCAAAATATAATTGAGAAGTATTTAACTTTATTTTTGTCATGTTTTTTATGATAATTTGTATTCATATGATAATGGTTATTTTAGTAACCTGCCATAATTAGCGACTATAAGCTATTTTGAATTTTGAAAACCTAAAAATCTTTTTATATCACTATACCTATGGTTAAATCAAGCGACGAACAAAAAAATTTGCTTTGCTTATTGACATGATTCGTGGCGGACCTAAGGGAGTTGCAATGGCTGCGGAATTTCTATTATCGATTTTATTCCCGATTTTTGCAACTAGTTCTGTATCAGAAAGACATTGCAGTGGTAGAAAATAGTTAATTTTTACCGATCAAAGTAGAATCAGCAAATTTTCTGACGATCGTCGTTTCAATTGTTACATTCTTAATAACTTGTTGATAAGATTTTTGGGTTATTTTGATATCCTAAATGAATTTTCTTCGTGTCATCAATAATATCAAATTTCATAGTGTGCGCTTATCTACCAGCATAGACCTAACTTACTTAGAGCAGTTTATGATAACCACATTACAAAGGAAAATGGTGAAAATTTTGCAGTCACGATTAATTCAAAAATTTTAAATGACCGTTTATAGATATTCAAATACTTCATATAACTCTATAATTCTATATTTATGAATGGCCATGTTTCAATAATAATTAAAAGTATTTTTGGTTCAAATTTGTAGACGCGCAAATACAAAATGACCTATATCATGGCAAAAAATAAATAGTTACATTAATATAAAACATTTAAAACTACTCTTTATAGATATTTCGTATCTTTGAAGCAATTTCAAAAATAATTCGAGTTTTATTTCATATTTAGATACATAGTTGAAATGTAAGTATTGGAATTGAATTTTCATAATCAAAGAAATGCAGAAGATAATATAGATGAAAAATTTATTTTACCAATTTGCAATAAAATGAGATAATACTTTTGAATAGACCGGGTATGTTAAATTATATTCAATTATTTTATTGATTTTGGATAAATACGTTTCATTTAATCAATAAATCTTAAGGAACAATTTTGAAGGTTACTTAATTTGTATTCCAATAATTTTCAACCAACATATAAGTGTTTTTCGACTATACCAAAGTGAACATACAGCAATTTTCAGCTAAATCCACATAAATTAACTCAATGTAGGTCTTAAATTTATTAAAATTTATTAAATGCTCAGTAACCTTATTATTAAAAAATAACCTTATAATTACTCTAAACAAACCTGGGAATATAGATTTCCTAAATTGCGGAGAAGTGCTCAAAAGTCTTTCAATAAATATATGAAAAAATATTATAATTTCAATGTAAGCTCATAAATATATACTTCGGCAGAATGAAGTTAAAATGTTCAGATATCTATTTCCCTAGCCATATGGTACACGACACGAGAAAATATTGAATTTAATTATTAATACCCATCTTCGTCTGAAATCCGATAAGATGAATAATTTTAGAGTTTATCTTGACAACCAATAATTGTGAATAATCACAATATTAAAAACACACCAGTTTATCAAACAAACATCAGGAGCAATTGTATGATAAATTCAAGTTGGTTGCAGATATTTTACAATAAAATAACTCTTTTTACGAGCCTTCACTTGATATAGTAATTTTAGGCACTAAATCTAGTTCGCCTGAAAACTTCAAATATTTTGAGTAGTGCTATTTATTGGTTCATTGAATAATGATGTATATTTTAACTGTAATTATTGTAAATAATTATTCATTATTCATTAATAAGAAAAGCTTAATTTTCTTATTAATGAAAAATTCATGAAGAATTTCTAAATATTCATTTCACATCTCGAAGAATATCAGGTGTTTCAGAGTCAAGTTAACTATACATATAACAATTATTACTCACCCATTATGTTGAAGAAAAACTACTTATTCAGATTCAACGAATTCGAAACTTGTAGGTGAGCTGTTCAAATTAATCATAAAATTGACATTGCAGCAAAACGAAATAAATGTATCATAATAATGGTACATCAGCAATTTTTCATTGTCATGTATATAAAATTGTACATATTTATTTATAAATATTACAAACGGTTTCTACAATTATCAATCATGTTTCCTAATAACGCCAAAGAGTAGGAAAAACTTTGATTATTTGGATTTGTGATTCTGGTAGTTTTATTAGCTTCATCACTACAAAATAACTGCCCGAAATCGCAATTAATTTACCCATCAATATAATTATTATATTTTTATTTAGATATAAGAGATGAGGCAAAACTATAGCAGCCCAAAATGTCATTCCTTTTTTGAGTGAAACGTATAATTTATATGAAAGTGAAATAATTGTAAAAATACTTCAATGTTACATAACACTCGAGTCTTAGGCTATGCATGTAAATATATAGGTAGAATTTGTAATTAGCGCATCCACCAAATTAAAAAAAACGCACAATATAATTATATCAAGTTATGTGTACAGTCATATTTTTAACATTATGTATATCAAGTTTCAGCTTCTGAGAAATGCATCTTCCATAACAAGAAAATATCGGAATCTGGTAAAGTAAACATCAGTGGTACAATGCTATTACAATTTAAATTGTAAGACTATAAGTTTAAATGACGATCGATTATATACCACCAATTTTAATCTAATTCAATTTTTTCAACTGAATGAATGGTTCTATTTGAATTATGAAAAATTCAACATAAGTATCTTAGTATATCTCACTAAAAATTTTTTCACAAGAAAATTATGAACTTTAGTTACTGGACTCAAACCGCCGATTGCGAGTGCTTTTTGAGTAGATCTCGAGAAGAAAAATATTCTTAATAAATAGGTAACTAAACTACAAAAATTTATTACTTAATAAAATAACACTCTGCTAGCGGCAAAAGGCGGCTTTATCAAAGGGAAGCGCGGTACTTGTCAAAGAAAAGCCGCGTTTTTTTATTCTTGCCGCTTTTCTAGAAATTTCGGTCGAAATTTTGAGGGAAACATTCGAGACTTTCGTCCACGCCGATATAAATGTTGCGCCTGTAGGATTTGGAGTCATTCTGAATTGTAACTTGAAGGCAATGCTACGTCGATACAAAGTTTATTATTAAATAGTACAAAATGAGTGCAGCGAAGAAATCTAATCATATCATTTTAATAACGATTCAGAGGAAGAATTTTTCTTTTTTATGGTAAAGGATAAGTGCATTTGTCTTATTTGTCGAGCGTCAGTTGCAATATCTAAGCGTGCTAACTTAGAGAGGCATCATAAAAAGTACGTGATTTAATATCTTATTTGAAAAAAGAACAAACCATGTTCACAAGACCAGCCAAACAATCAAAAACTGCTACGATCGCGTCATTTAAAATATCTCATATATTGGCGAAACAGAAGAAACCATTTGAAGATGGATCGGTTGTAAAGGAAGCATTTATTGAAGCGGGTGAGACTTATTTGAAGATTTTAAAAATAAAACAGAAATCATGTCTGCTATTAGAAAACTTCACTTATCTCGTCTGACTGTAACAAGGCGTATTGAAGTCATGAGTCAGGACATGGCAGATTAACTAAAACTTGATATCATGAAATGTACATAATTTTCTTTACAGTTCGACGAATCTACCCATATGACAGACACTGCCCAGCTGTGTATTTTTATTCGGATGGTATTCAACGGCATGTTGGCTAAGGAGAATTTCAAACAATCCTTCCTCTGAAGGGGAAGACCCGTGGCGAAGATATATATGAGTTTTCTTCAATTTTGTTGAAAACTACAAGCTACCAATATATAAATTAGTGTGCATTACAACCGATGCATCACCAGCAATGACTGGAAACAAAAATGGTTTTGTGGCATTGTGTCGAGCTAATGAAGATTACCCTTCATTTTTTTCATTCCATTGCATTATACATCAACAAGTTTTGTGTTCGAAAGTTTTAAACACGAAGGAAATTATGGGCATTGCAACAAAAGTTCCATCCGTGCACGTAGCTTTCAACGGCGGTTCTTTAAGTTGCAGTTAGAAGATAGGGAGTCAGCTGAACACACTGATTTAGTTCTTCACACGGACGTCAGATGGTTGAGTCGCGGAAAATTCCTAGAAAGGTTTCAAGAATTATTGCCCGAAATAACAGCTTTTCTAGACGAAAGAGGTGATGCCACTCAGATGTTGAAAAACGAAAAATGGCTGACTGATTTGGCATTTTTGACTGACATCACAATGCACTTAAAGACCATTAACTTGGAGCTTCAAGGTAAAGGAAAAACCATTATTGAGATGATTAGCGCAGTAAACGCAATCAAAAGTAAATTCCTACTTATGATAGATCAACTGAAAAGAAAGGATCTGAAACATTTTCCGTCTCTGAAAGCAAGGATTCCTCTGTTGAATTATGATACATATGAGGCTGAATTATCAAATTTTTTGAGACTATTCGAAATGCATTGTTATGATTGCAGTAAATTGGCAAATATAGCATCATTTATGAGTTATCGTTTTTCATGTAAAAACATTGAGGAATTAGCTACTGAAATAGCAAGTCAGTTCAATATGAACTCATGTTCTGTTGAAAATGAGTTGGTGCAGATTATATCAGATATACACCTAAAAGCTACAGCATCTGATACAAATTTCTGTTGTTTTATATCTGAAGATAAATATCTGAATCTAAAGCAAATCGCCCTTCAACTGACGGCAATGTTTGGGTGAACTTACTTGTACGAGTCTGCATTTTCTGAAATGAAGATGTTTAAGTCAAAATATCGCAATCGACTAACTGACGATCATATGTCGTGCTAACTGACGATCATATGTCATGCTTGCGATTAGCAAGCAAGTACCATCTCATAAAAAATATGCCGAGGACATGCAGTGCCACGCTTCAACATCCAAAGTCACTCCTTAGTAAAGTTTAACACCATATGTAACTCTTTAGTTTTGTAACAACCAATAAACTTGCAATTTTGAATAACTTTGAGTTTTTTCATTGATATAGAGAAGGACCTAACTAAACCTAACCCAAACCTTGATTAAACTGTATATTGTGCGGAAAGCTAATATCTATATATTCTACGGTACACCCTACCTAGGTAGGTAGGGTGTATTGTATATGTACGACAACCCTGCATCACACATATTTGCAGCCTCTCAGAGTCGATCGTAAGTAGTCTAAAAATATTGAGGAAGATCGCCAGCAGTTCAAGTTTGAGCACCCCTGTTCTAGTGTATTACCTGATGTGCGATCACAGATTCCGTTCATTAAAGCGGTTCTCTATCTTCAAACCATTTTGAAAAAATAATGTGAATATATACATAAAGGTGATAGGAAAAAATTAAATATTCAATTACCTACATATATTTCAATAAAATATTCGTACTTGCTTATGAACCAAATATTTCAGGAAATATTTATTAAATTCATATGCAAAATTAAATGCTTATGTTATCAATTTCCGGAATGGCCTTGAGCACCTTACTTGATCCTGCTGTGATCTCAATGGAGTCAAAATGAAGAGCATGAAGTCTTCTTTTTGAGTTTCACTAACAGAAATCAGATAGAGCCAAATTAATAGAATGAATAGAGTGCATAACATTCAAATAATATTCATGATTGACAGTTTGACTGTAGAAAAGTCATGAATAATGATTGTCGGAGTATTGTCAACGAAATTTTGACTCTTGACTTGCTTCGACAAGGTTCCTTCAGTCTTAGCTCACCAATCAACAACACACGCACAGGACATTATATTGTCACCAAATACCTTCTCCAACATTTCCTATGTTCAGAGGAAAAAAACCACTTCGAAAACAAAATTTAACGCAACGTTTTTGCTCAATGTTTGCATGCTTGTTAAAAACCGAAGGATAATCGTTTGAATGCAAAGGTCAACAAGTATAAACAATTAAAGGCTGATATTCCAGTTATGAAATTTGATACAGATGTTAAAAGCTCAGGTAACATATGAGGAAGATATGCATTTGAATAACCTCTGGAGATCAAAATTGAAAAATTTTACTTCCTTTCAAAGTACTAGAATATATAAAATATTACAATATGAACTGAACAACGAACAGTAGCTAAACAACAAACAAATTCCTATTTTCAACAGATCCTTTGAAGATACCAAACATTTCATTTTTCATCAATTTAAACTCAGTCTTACATTTGATTCTCGAAGTTCTAATATTATCTAAGTCTTTCTTTGGCAGTTTTAACATTCAGATGTTTTTTGCTAGCGAACTTGTGAAGAATCAGTAAAACTGAAAGGCGTGGTTTCATATACAATGGAAGCAAAATGCAGTGTACACAAATTATGAAATGTTATTGACATTCTTCTTAAACGTTGATATTTTTGACATATGTGGGATCATAATGATTTGTATCAAATTCAATGAATGAGACACAATTTTAACCAATTAAGACAAAAATTAATTACAATAACTAATTACAATTGCATTACCTCCATCAAAAAGAAAAATTATGACACAGTAGCAATATTTGAAAATAATTAGACATAGGGGCAGGAAGTTATGCCTTAAAAAGTGTCAATATGAAATATTGAACCAAACACTTAGTCAAAATCTCTTAAGGTCCTTTTTCACTAGTTTTTCCATCTAACATAATCAAACAAGTTCAATATTTTCAACAGATAGAATATGGTAGTTATTTATTAACCATTAACTTAGCATTACCATAAAGTACAATTTTGTCTTCATTTTCCACAACACATTTAAATCCTACTTCAATAATTTTTCGATACTGTAGAATTTCAACAGTAGTAGTTACAATATCATCGCAAAAACACTTATTTGGAAAATTTAATGTCTGCTTCAGAACTAAAGTACCATGTCCAGGTATATCAGTACCAATCACACCAGAAACAAGGGCATTTAAAAAAGCACCATGGACAATTGCAGTATTACTGCCACTGATTGAATGAATACTGTTATTATCTCCTGAAAACCTAGAAAATTCCTCAATATCTTTTGAAGTTATCCTTCTAGTTCTAGAAATTTTATCACCAACTTTGAAGGTTTTACATGTTCTGTCTGAAAGGTATCTATGCACAACGTCTCTGAAAATATTTGGATTTATTTTATTCCAAGGTCTTCCCATCTCTTCAAACAGGCTATACTCATATTTCGTAATCTATTATCATTACTAAGTTGATATCTCTTGACTTTATTCAAAACGGTTTCATTGATTGAATTACCCACACTAGCTGTTAGAAAATATAATGCTGCTAATGAATTCAGCACAATCTCTTCATTATTGTGGTTAAGGAGTTCAGATATTAGATAAATACCATTGAGCGATATTATGTAACTGGCAAATTCAGGATCTGAAATTTATAAAAATACACAATGAATATACAAATATGATTTTGCAAGGGATTTTTATCAGATTTTAAACTGATTCTTACTTATCATTAGACAAAATTGTAGAAACTGGTTATCATACCTGGGCTCAGATTGCAGAGACCAACTAATGCAAAATGAAGGAGATCTTCACTGGTTTCTGATAATTGTGCAAGAAACAAATCAACTACATGTAACTGTTTGAAAAACTCATAATTAATAGGATCATAGGCGAAATTGGCAAGATTTGCAAGAGTTTGTCTGCGAGCTTCTGTAAACAATGAAGATGAAATTTCACAGCTAGTTTATTTCAATTGAAGATATAAGAATTAGTTGATGATTATACTTACCAAACGATCGAGTTGTAGTATATTCATTTATTAATTTCTTTAAATATTCATATCTACCTACTCCATTAACGCCAGTTTTTTGATTAGATGTTCTTGTCTACTGAACATTAACACGTTAATAATAGTTCAAGCAGTTAAAAATTAAAGGAGCAAAACTACTCTTCAAATATAGAGAGACGCAAATACGAAAAATTAACATAAAAATTAGGTTAACTTTTGGAGAACACTGATCAGTATTAAATGAACATTTTCTTATGCATTGTATATAATATATACTGATTGGTCTACTAGTATAAGTTTATTACCCAACTTATACAATTTAATATGATATATTCAAATAAATTTATGTTCATTGTATTCATTATTCCTGTAGTCGAAAGGGAAATTCCAGTATTTTCAAGTTCCATGTTTAAGATTAGGACTCTAGGCAGGCCCGCCGCTAGCGGTTTGAACGCCGGTGTGCAATTCCTATCGTGTCGCCCCTATCTAACTACAAAACCTAGGTGTTTATAAAATGTGAAAAAAAATACAAGATAGATACACTAATACGACATTAAATGAAAAAATGAAGGCAAGAAAGGTGCAGTTTATACATATTATGTAGGTAGGTATAGGTATTAAGTTATTTTACAGAAACTGCACCTTTCTTGCCTTCATGTTGGCAAAATCAGCTATAATTTTTTGGTGTCTAGTCTATTTAGAATTTCATGTTCAATTGAAATTATTGCTAAATTACTTAGTCTTTGCTGGTGCATAGTTGATCTCAAATAGTTTTTATTATTTTTAACTTTGAAAATGACCTTTCACCAGATGCAACTGAAACCGGCAATGTAAGTAGTATCCTTAGCGCTATTGCTGTATTCGGAAATGTTGACATTAATTCATTAGCAAAAATGTATTGCAATAGGGTTTGTGGATCATTAGACTGGTTTTCAGTTAAATGCAACTTTAAAGCATTGATTTCATTAAACATATCTATACCGTCAATATCTGCGTCACTACTTGAACTATCTTTTAGCTTCACATTCAAATCTTTACAATGTTTCATTAAATCATCTTTGGAGTAACTAAACAAGTTATTATTGGTGAAAAAGCCAAAAACGTCGGTAAAAGTTTCCAACTCATCGAATCTACGTTTTAAAGAAGTTAAGGTTTGGTCCAGGATCCTAAAAAAAACATCTACCTTGTATTTTGTTTTAGGGTCTAGTAAGACTTCATCACTCTGTTCATACTGAAATTGAGTTGGTTTTCTTCGTGGACGAACGGTATCTATAGGCGGAAAATCTGCATCTACATTAAGTTCCCGAGCCACAGTGGTAGCTTCTTCTAACACCCTTTCGAAATGCTCATCTGTGCGATATTCGGTGAATTTATGAATCAATTTATTTAACAAATTTATGCAGATTTGAGTATTTATTGTGGGTTTTGCATCATTTTGCTAATAGCATTAATTTCGTTTAAAATATCAAACCAAATTACAACTAAGCAAATAAATCTATAATTTTGAATATTCAAAGCAAGCGAATGTGCTTTGTGAGTTGTTGTACAATCCCATTCCGACGAATTGTTATCTGATATTTCAAGTAAAGCGTCAAATATTTTTTCGAGGTGATACCGTAAAGGTTTGACTGCATCGATTCTGCTAGACCATCGCGTGGCATTTAATGCCTTTAGTTTTAAATCAGGTAAATGCTTGCAAATTATGGACCACCTTTTGGTAGAAGACGAAAAGAAAACGTAAATTTCTTGAATTAAGTTGAAAAAGTTGACCGTGTCGTGCGTTATATTTGCCGCATCGTTAACGACCAAATTGAGACTATGCGCCGAGCATGGAACGTAAAATGCACGATTATTCATTTCCAATATTTTTTGTAATCCATTGTGTTTTCCACGCATATTAGAACCATTGTCATAACCTTGGCCACGTAAGTTTTAATATCAAGGTTTAATTGCGAAAATAAATCTAAAACAAAATTTAATAGTTCTTCACCTGTGGAGCTGGTTATCGGACAGATGCCAATAAAACTTTCGCATATTGTAACATTTTTAGTTTCACTGTTTAAAACAACATACCTTAGTATAACTGTAATTTGTTCTGTGTGACTTACATCTGGTGTGCAATCTAATATGATAGAGAAATATTTTGATTCTCTGACTTTGTTCAGGATATAATTTTTATGGTCGTGCCGAGTAAATCAATGATTTCATTCTGAATCTGATCTCCTAAATAGTGAGTCATGCGAGTTGAATCGAATTTCGAGGCTTGAATTCTGTGAATATGTTCCCGCATAACTGAATCAAAGGATGCTATCATTTCTATTGCTTTAAGAAAATTACCATTATCATGCTCATATAATATTTTGGACGAGCCCCTAAACGCCAGACATTGATGAGATAAAAATTTTATAACAGCTATGATCCTTTTCAATACATCACACCATTGTTTTTTTCAGATTCTAATAGTCTCAGTTGCATTTGATTTACAGTAGTTTTATTTTTTAACATATGATTTAGTTGGACCCAACATTTTAAATTTTCGCTATGGGAAAAGCTTGTTTCGTGTCGTTTTAAGATAGATGACAGATGTTGCCAATCGGAAAAACCGCTTGGAGCTGACAGACTACTTACAGTTTTACTGAATATTTTACAACAAACACAATAGACTGAATCTTTTGACGTAGAGTAAACAAGCCATTCTTTGTTAATTTTTTCTCCATTAGGAAGATTTCTAGAGTAATAACTGTTTGCAAATTTTCTTCCATCGATATTAGCAGGAAAATTGTGGTTAAACAGCTGCACGGGACCACGGCTAACCAAAATATTAACAATATCATTAGTCATACTGGCGGGCCACGAACCGGGATCATCACCACAATCTAAACAGCTACTTGATGACGATAAATTGCTTACAGGTTCTTTAGCACTACTTTCTCCTTTTTTAGTTTCACTGGAGTCTCCTTCTGAAGGACTAACATTTTTTTCTTCAGATACCTCCAAACTTCTAGATTTAAAGCTGCGCTTGTTGAAGCTACATCTACGTCAACATTCTCTTGACATTCAGAGTCCCTATTTTCTGGTTTGCTAAAAATTTCTCAAGAGATCCCGCTAGTTTTTTTTCTCTGTATCTTTTCTCGTTTTTGCCGTCGAAATTGAGCTCCTGAAATTTTTTCCTTTTTGCGGTTCCTGGAATTTTTTGAAAAAGTTTAGTATACGGTTGTACAAAAGTAACTTAAATCCCAAAGGGGTCGATCATTCCACCCATTATTGCGAACAACCTTTACTAGGGGTCAACACTGAAATCGCGAAAAAATCAGCTTTTCCATACATTTTGTATGGAATAGTTATTTTTCGCGATTTCACCGTTGACCCTATAGTAAAAGTTGTTCGTATTTATGTAGAATGACTCCTTTCGGGATTTAAGTTACTTTGTTACACCCTGTATAGGTATAATTTTAATATTTTTTTATAAATCTTCACTCTTAAGTTGTATAACAGAAAAAATACCCTTTAAATCGCAATAATAATCACAATACTACTGCGAAAAAAAATGTTCATACCTACTGCACACAAATGTAATGGAATAACTAATTTTTTTTCGCGACTTCAGAGTTGACCCCATAGTAAAAGTTGTTCGTATTGATTAGATGGAATGTCCCCTTTCGTTACTTAAGTTACTTTTGTTACACTCTGTATTAATTTTAATACATTTTTTAATAAATCTTTACTTTAAGTTTTTCAGTAAAATAACATGAATACCTGCTGTTTATATGAATGCGCCCATATGCTGATTAATTAAACAAAGACACTTACCATAATTATGATTTTTGCGCCGACGGATAATATAAATAATTTTCTAAATTATTTTTATAGTCACACACAAAAATATACAGAATATTATTAATTTTAAGTACCCTGGACCGTTTCCGGATCTCACATTAGGGCTATAACCAAATAATTGAAGTTTGTTGTTCACTCACATCACTTTCGCATTTGTGTTAAATAAATAAAAACAAAGAAATGAATATATAGTTTTAAGGGGATTTCCCCTGATATCTGTGGGATTTCCCTATTTCGCATAGAGCACGATACGGATTAACTTTGTTCTCATGAATTTCAATAGATGGCGCTATGTAATGCTACGATATAAAAGAAAAATTTGGGCGCCGTTCATCATATTATTTTTATAACGATAATCTTTTTAGTATTGTGAGGTGACAATGTCTGAATTTTAGTCGATGATTGTCTGATTTGCCGCCCCCCTGAATGCGCCGCCCGCATGCATTGCACGCCTTGCACGCCCGCTTACGGCGGGCCTGACTCTAGGCATTCAACAATAAACAATAATAATCACTACTGCATGCAAAATATCATCATTCTATTCTAGAAATGCTAATTGTAATAACTATACAATTAAAATTTCCCGGAAGAGAGTGTTTCTAATTCATAAAATAACTTTTACTAGGGCCATCGGAAAAATTATGTAAAATAGTTTATTAAACAAGGGAAAAAGTATGTTTACTACCTGTTAACTGTTATATTTTGCTACCTGTCAAGAGATACTTTTTGATACCAATAACAGAAAAAATTTATATATTCAAAATGGACTGGTAACTTTCGAATACACGAAATATCGAAAATAAACAATCTATTATAATTCGTTATTTTTTTATCGAATGCTAATCAATTTCATCTTCGACTGATTGAGTGATGGCAAAGATGAATTATATACTTCTATATTAGTCTATGGTGATGGATTCTTTTGAATGAATCTGCCCTGGATCTTCATAACCGTTAGAGTTCAGTAGATTTTGAGGAAAATTTCTGTGAGACTAGGTATGAAATATTAATTCCTTCTCGGAAACAACAAAAAAACATAACATTCAAGCAACAAATAGTTCTTTTAAATACGAATGATATGTGAAAAATGTTATATATTTAATTCTTTCAATGAAGTTTAACACCAACCCAACAGCCATTAAATGTAATTGAGATAAATCGCCATTTGATTAATTGCAATTGGTATTTTAATCAATTACGTTTGTTAGAAATTTTAATATATTGGTACCTAACTGTCATACTTTTGCGGAAAATGTGAGAATGTAGAAGTACAAAGTAAAGACAAGGACCACATCAAATGATTAAGGAAGTACTGAAATAGAGAAATAAGTATCCTATGAACAAAGACAAGAAGCCTATAGCTTTTATAACTTTATACTTGGATACCTTACTGTATGCTTGAAAACTTGGAGTATTTAGACCAATCTGGAAAATATACATTACTCAAACACCTCCTCTACAAGAAAAATATTTCCAAGTACACAGTTCTAATTGTGAGCAATTGTTAATTGAGAATACTAGAATAGTTTAGTATTTTTAGTAAAATTCATGAGATACTAGGTACAAGAAGTACAATACTCAATTCCCGAAAAAAAGATTATTTGAGTTTTACAAGCAAAATTATAAAATTACTTCTGCAAGATTGCTTAGGCCCTAATCAGGAGCACTGCTTGTTTGAATATTGATTTACCATTGGTAAATAATGTTTGGTATATTTTGGTACAATGTTATCGAAATCTTTGTACCATTATTGTATTACTTTCAGTCTAGCTCTCCAATGAAAAGTGTCTCTATTTGAGTTGTTTATTCAAAATGTTCGACTCAATGGATTCGGAACAACTTGGTGGTATTCTGATGGAAGGATGCGATTAATGGGAAATAAGAGAACGTTTTGTTCGTTTCTTGAAACTCTGAACAGAAACCAACTTTCAATCTTTACATAGAAGAACAGGAGGACACCCAAAAATATTCAAATACTAAAGAATTATAAGAATGGCTGAAAATGACCTCGATATGATGATATGAAAAATTTTCGAATTCAATTTTAGCATTTGAGAATACTTCAAATATCAAATATCTGTATTCAGTAATGATTCTCATTCGCAGCTTCTCCAATTTTTCAGGTTGTGTATTTGTGAAATAACCCCCTTAAGAAAAAAATCATTCATTCACGAGTGACCTGGCTGAACACTCAACTGGTCCTCATCTACCGATCAATCGACCTGAAAAAATGTCATCCAAATATTGTCGCACACGAACGTCAATATCTGGAGGAGCACCAGGTTGGTGAAACGTATTTCATTCTATGAAAAAGTTTTATCGTTCTCCAAAATTTCAATAATCCTTGGATTCATTAGTTCTTCCAAGTGCAAATAACTATTTCCGTTGAGATTACCCCACAAGACGGTTTTCATAAATTCAAAAGTTCCATTTCTGTGGTGTTTATATGTGAGTGTCTTTGAACCAATGAAGATTGGGTGTAACAATATCGACAAATATGCCTATTCACTTCACCACTGAGCATGAAGGTGCTTCGGTCTGAAAAACAAGTGCTATACAGAAGATACTCAGATTTCCACAGAATTAATTTACAGATCATATTCGTTTAATTCATAAACTAATTTCAATTTCTACAGGAATTTGTGATGTTTCACGATACTGTGGATATTTGTAGCTGATACGGCAGTCACACGAGATAATCTTTTGATGGAAGTAGCATTTTCCATCTGCAATTTCGTGGTTTTTATTAGCCACCGAACCAGTTGTTCAAAATTTATCAATCAGAAATTTTACATACTTGTAACTGAACAAAAACGATTATTGTATCGGAAATATTGAAAACATATGGAAAACAATGGTGATTGCAGAATGAAAATAACAAGAGAATAAATACCCTTCGTAAAGATAGCGTACATAGTGTTAATCTGATTATCAGAATCTTCTTATAATCTGGGAAATATGCGAAAAGGAGGAATATGCCAATACCTGATGTTTTTTAAATGTTTCCATTTCATTTGATTATTTAGTATTTTGACTTTTGTCGATGTAATTCTTTTTCTTTATGAAAAATAAAAGAAAGTTTGTTCATGTTTAAAGCTTCAAGAAACGGGAAGAACATTCCCTTATTTCCTTTTATTCCAATCCTTTCATTAGAATACCACCAAGTTATTCCCAATCAATTGAGTCTTTGAGAAACAACTCAGTAGTTTAATAAAAATAATGCAATATAATCGTTCAGAGAATTTGACTATTTTTCTGATGAAGTACAACTCTACTTATTTTTGCCAACATGGTGTTCAAGCCAGTTACACTTAGGGAGATGGTTGGTCACTCCATTCTAAATTCACACGTGCAAGCCCTTTTTTTGATAAAAACATGAGCCTATTCAGATATTTTACCGAAATTAATCAGTTTTTAGAAGTATTTCGAGTTTAATGAATAATAACTTTCGTTGCGACGAAAGAACCTGTGTAATAATTTAATTTTTCAAAAATGGAATATTCGAGTAGAGAGTTGAAAGACCAATTTGCCCTGAAACGATTTTTGAGTTGTGGATACAAGGTGAGGCAAACAATCCTCCTCGAATCAAAAATTGACCTGCTTCAGTGTTTTTCGCTAGTACCTATCTCGTCAGAATCAGAGGAGAGGAGGGTAATTTTGGTTGGAACACAGTGTATTAATAGGCGATATAACTCAACAGATTGAAGTTGTAATTCTTTAGCATTCATTATGTTTCATTAATATCACAAATATGTGGATATATTTTTTCTATAGTGATAGTATTCTAGAAGATCATTTTATTAATAACTATTTCCTAAGCACATATTTTCAAATAACTCGAGCTAGAACATTAAGTAGTTCAGCTCTACTATAATATACTTAAGTTAACCTTTGTTTCTGTTTTTTCCATATTTTTCACAAAACTTATCAGAAAGTGAAAACAATTTTTCTTCAAGATGCTCCTCAGGTACCTTCTCAAGGTTAGCATAACTTAAATTGATAAACATTGAGATTATCTAATTTAGATAAAAAAATACTATTGTATGAAAAAATATTCGAATTATATTTAAAATTTCAACAACAGATAAAAGTGTTATATATAGGGAGATTTTCTGAAAAAACTTTGGTAATAATTTTCAACATGAAGGCTCTAATTTTGTTTGTATTTTTCGGTTTATCATATGCCAACCCCTTATATCCTTACGAGCGAACTGCTGTTTTTCCGTTCAAGGTCGAAGGTTTCAAAAATGTTTCCTTTCAACTGAAGTCTGATCAAATGAGGGAACTACAGAAGTCCCTAATTGGGTAAGTTATTTTCAGCAGTACTCGATCGATAGCAATTATGGACCAATAGATCTTTAAAGAAAAAAAGAAATGAAGCACATTTATAATAATGCTAAAGATTTGAAACTATTTCAGTCAGTATTAATTTCCTTTTCTATTTGTAAATCTCAAATTTCATTCGATTTATTTTTAATACCTTTTATATCTAAACTGAGGAAAACGTACGTTGGAAATTTTTGAATTATGAAAATAAAACATTTTATTCATGAAGAATTTCGTTCAATATTATGCTCTCTTCAATAGTTTAGTTCAATTCTTTTTGTTATTTCAAAAATTTTCAGCATAAAATATAAAAACATTAAGCTTCAAAAACAAGCAATTTCCAAAGTGAATATTAAATCTAAGAGATATAATGATAGAAGTTGAAAACAATAAATTAACCAAAATGAACCAAAAATGAATATTGAATAATATTTGATTAGAAGAACAAGAACTTCGAAAATAATTCTATGCGTACCAATTGTGACGCTACTATTAATTTTGCAAGATAAAATTTTATCAAATCATTTGCATTTTGAAAAAAAACTGCTTAATTATTTTTGTTATTGATATTAGGAACGTTATCTTACATAAATAAGAATGAAATATTTTACTCAGAACTTGAGAACGACCCATTTGATTATTTATTTTCACAAATTCTTAAAAGTTGGAGTAAAATTTTAAAGAAAAAAGAAGAACTAATCGGATATTTCGGAAATTAGGGTTATCAATATGAATTCAAATCCATAATTCATAATTGAAACAATGAAAATGTTTATTTCTTTTTATTTTGTTACGATCATGGAAATGTTTTCAGTAGAAAAAAATACGAAAGAAATCGAAATATTTATACAGATCGTAAGAATGTTGTTATGCACTTTCGTAGAACTGACGATAGGAACATGTTTGATTTACCATTTCGGTTTTGCTTAGGAAGAAAAAAGAAATTTAAAGCATTGTAAAAAAATTCATTTATTTTTTCCTTTGCATTTTTCTTAGTAATTTAAAAAGGTGAATATTTTGTATGTTTTTCTCCTGTACAACTTTAATTATCGTATAATTGTCAGTAAATTTAGAGCCTAATCTCAAAACTCCAATTAGGCATTTTGATCTAGAATTATGGCCAAACTCAAATAGAAAATCAAAGAAAGGCCAATGGAAGCCAATTCCGGAATTTCGATTTTGCAGAGAAAAAATTTCGTTTTCAGTTGATAGGTATTAAAAACTCATTCTTCTAAAATCTCTAATTTATGATATAGCCATATTTTCAAGAACAACTATTTCAAAATCCATAAATTATTTCCTTCAAAGCGGAGTAGTAAAATAGTATCTCTTGAAAATGTCCGCACCTTATAAAATCGCCGTGATACATATCACAATCGTTAATATTCCATTTAAAAATATTATTAACCTACTTTTCCAATACAAACGCTTCTACTTACATTTTTAGACGTACCAATATTAATTTTCTCGAACTATGACTTTTAGTTCAGACGTCCTCATTGCAAACATCAATGAATTTATGGATAAATTTATTCAAAATACCGACGCTCTGTTTAAGAGAAAAAATATGGACCCTATGCCTATGCCGGAAGTATACGAGGAAATGAGTGCTGTGAGTACCATTCAAAAGAATATATCACATTTGATGAATACAATAATGTAGGTAACTTTCAAATTAGTACAGATGTTGATGAAGTAGAAAAATTCGAAACTAACATGATCAGCTTCTAGTAATTGAAGTATTCGATCAAATCAATTTCATCACGAACTTCCGTTTTTTTTCTATATTTTTCACCGGATAGTTAAAAACTGTTCGTCAATGTTGTTTTCCAACTACGTCAAAAATTATGCACATTCAAATTTGCTTAATTTACTTTTTGCATTATCAGTAGTAACAGCTTATCGATAATATGTGCATTTCTTTTAAATTCTAGTAGTTGAATCTCATATTTCTATTGTGATCTTCAAAGGGTCATGTCTTACGTTCATTAATTTATGAAACCCTCTATTACTTTTACAAGTATATTTGTCTTCCGAAACCTTCATTAAAGAATAAAAATTGTTCATTAATTAATGTTTATATAATTGTTTACAAGAGATAGAATAATCAAATTCTGGTCTATTCATTGTATGAAAATTTATTTCCAAAAACTAGAGAAACAGTATTCTTCATAGGAAACATCGCTAGGAAGCTTGTTTCATAATTTGAGAATGTATGTGATATGATTTTTTTCATTTGTGATGATTTATATTCTTTGTACTATTAAATTCAATAATTCATAAACAAAAATTTGTGAAATTATGTTTGCATATATTATAGTATTTTCATGATATTTTTGTTATCACCTTCTCTCCTTCCTTATAGGATATTTTGTGGCTAATCCCTTACAAGGGATTTATCGATATGTATTATGGATCTTTAACAGGACCCTCAACTATTTACAGAAAGGGTGATTCCATCGTTAGCTATGACAAAGATACAGAATATTTGAGATTAAAAGTTCCGATAAGCTTCAAAACATTGCAGGTGAGTAAAAGTATACAGATGATTAAAGATTATTTTTTCATAAAGGTAATTTCAACTCATTGTCTGTAAAAATATGTTTCGAAATTTGGAGCAAAAAGGCAAAAGAAACAATATGTGTTTGAAAAAAAACTTTTTCCAGCAAAAACTCAATTGATAGAAGTTAGGTACTTTGCAGTCATCGACAACAAAAAGAATGTTACGTATGTAAAAACAATGGGAAAAATTAAGACCACAACGCTCGATTGTCGAATTATACATTACTTTGAACATCATTTCATCCAAAAATATTAGAACTTCTGCAAGAAATAATCGAAACTAAACTTCCTAAATACAAATCACTGAGATTAATTTTGAAATTATTGTAACGATTAATAAATTATTTATGCTTTGGTAAGTATTGGCAGGCTTTAAGGACAGTTACAAGGATTGCAGCCATTTTCGTGACATAAAGTAAAAATTACACTTACGGACCCTTATCTTTGTACCTGATTTCTAAGTCTTACAATTCAGAAACATGATTTCTCTTGTAGGTCTCCAATTATTTGGCATAATTAGATAATCCTTAACTTGATTTTCCAAAAAAGCTTCCGATAACTAAACTAGAAAACTCATTTACTCAATAAAAAGTTTGAAAGGTGTTGTTCAAAAAAATTAATTTTATATGGGTCTTCAACAATTATTACACGAGAAATATTGACATAATTATCAATTCAGATGTTGATTTATGTTACATTTAATTTATTTTGGTTAAGCATTGATTCAGAAATATTTGGATCTGTTTGAACTCAAGAAAGTTCGTTTACAAGTATAGATTGTAATTTATTTATAGATGATTTTTGAGAATGGCTCTCCGTTGGCCTTCTTGTTTTTAACATAATTTCAAAATATATCTAGATATACGGCGGCAATATCTTCAATTACTGGTCCAAACAAAGAACAATGTGATGCAGTGCGAACAGCTTCATCGTTTCGGTCAGAAAGAACTTTCTTATTTCTTCGTTCACAAATTGATATACTTCAAATATTTCTCATTTTAAATGGAGTAATGACATATATGTATATGTATTACATTACAAACAAAATGAGTGAGATTAGGTATAGTAAGTATGTACCTTGAGATGGCCAATCTAAGGAACATAAAAACATTACTCATTTTTCTCAAATAAGAAAAGTCGGAGATGGCTGAAGGTATTAATATTTAATTTTTACATCGTTGAGAATTCAAAAGAGAATAACGTTTTTACGTAGCTTAGGTACATGCTTTCAGTGAACTCACAGTGCATATTAACACAACTTATCCTAATTACATTGTTTTTGACAAAATAATGACATTATAGATGGATTGCCACGGTAGTAGTGAAGGAACCTTAAAGAAGTAAAAAGTACAGTTTTGCCAAACATTAAAACGTCACGAAAAATATATCTTTCAAAAGATCTATCTATTAATGGCGATGTTCCTAAGGACAAAGATCCTTATATTTTTTTCATATGTTATTTCACTATCGTTAGTTTAACCAATTGCTATATCAAATATAAAATGATATTCAACTTCACCATTATATTAAATAAACTGAATAATTTTCCTAATCCCAATGGGAGAATGTACTGCAATCTGAAATAGGTATATTAAAGAGCGAAATAGATTAAGGAAAAGTAAATAGTCAATCTTCTCGAAGCAATATACTCTAACCAATGCATCCTATAAATCCGAATTACCAAACTAATTTCAATTTTTTTTCTTACAGTTTTCATATATTTTCACAGTATCATTTCCGTTGATATTTACCTCGCATGGTAGAGCTGATGGTGGAGTGACAGACTTAGACATGAATATTGCCATCGGTGTGAATTTTGTTACAGGTCTTATTTCCTTGGATGAATACACCATAACAAATTCAGGGTGAGTAGATAATGATTAATATTCATCTTAATGTTATTCTTTTGAATATTCAAAGAGGGAGCGAATTTCTATCTCGATATTTCACATTTCGAACCTATAATATCGTTTTTTAAGAAATCAAATATCAATCAAGCGAATCAAAACAATTTTGCAAATGTTTCCACCAATTGATTCCTGAATATAAAATAAGGATAATATTGAAACACTGTTGACAAAATTTGAAACATTCTGACTTCAACTCACCTCAAGGCCAAAGGTTTCTTCATCACGGTACCCACAATTTTCTACAACAAGATATAACCAATTTTAGTTATCAAATCAAACACTTTTTTTGGTTACCTACGTACTTATATACCCATGTGTTTCATTTTGAACGAACTAATTCTTTCTGTCATTAAAAAAAACCAACAGAAATCTGTTCAAAATAAATTTTAATGTACATATTTGTAGTTAAGTAAAAAAGTTATATTCAATGATATACAAATCAAAAAAATTGTATTTTCAGTAACTTGTTCTTCTTTTCCAGGCATATATCCATCAGTTTTCATACCACAGGTCTGCTGCCTAACTGGACATGGAACTTGATGTTGAACGCCTGTACTGCCTTACTAAACGGATATATCCTGGAGATATTACAATCAGTAGTGGAAGGAACACTCACTTCTGCTATCAATGTGTTAAATACGATCATTCAGAATATTTTGAATGCTTGAGATTAGAGCTCTGCAACTATTAGAATATTTTAATTTATCCTAAAGTGAGATAAGTTTGCATCAATGACTGTTAGCTAGACTTTTTTACTTGACAAATTTTTATTTAAATTTAGTGACATGCTCATGAAAATAGAAAAAGTTGAGTAATAATTAATTTCCCATATTGGGAAACTTCTCGAAACTACAATACAACCTGACTGGAGGCCTCTAAAAATTCTTTTACGCAACTTTATAGCTGATGCATCAATCCTTTTTCGAAGAGCAGCCCTTCCCAAATTAGTAGGTATCTACTCATCCAGATAATATGTAGATTTAACAATCTCATCAATTACAACTTGCGAAATTATCGCTATATGTGTAGACACATTGAAAAACTTTTATTCAAGGAACAATATTCAACCTTCCGTAGAATGTTAAATATCTCTCCCTGAAGGAGCCGGTTTTTCGGTCCACCCCTCATAATCATCGTCAACCAGGACCACACAGCAGTGGTACAGTTCGTTCGGACTCCTTCAGGGAGGGGTTATTCAACATTCTACGGAAGGTTGAATATTGTTCCTTAAATAAAAATTCTTCATTGTAGATTTAACTTTTATTTAATGGATAATCATTCCTATGAAGTTTCACATTCACTAAAAAATTAAGTAATTGTGACGAATTTAGTTTTAATTAATTAAATTAGTGAATTCACGGAATTTTTCTGTTTATTGATTTCCACTTCTTCCGATGGGTTCAGTTTTAATTTATTATTTCCATTATGAAAATAATTATTATTGTAAGTATGGTTTTCTCCTAGTAGATGATTTGCACAGTTGTTTGTGCTCTGATAATCTAATTTAACCTAATATTGAAATTTCTAAAACTTCTACCGGTATAGATTTTACGACAACTTCTACAAAGGATAAACACATGATTTGTTTCCTTATGAATTTTAGATTTACAGTTTTCAATAAATCTACCTGAAGAGTTATCCCTTCTGAAAGCTATATTCAGATTGTGAGATGAGAAAAATGACTTTAAATTCAGACAGGCTTTACCAATATGGGTTAATATGTTATAATTTTGATTGGTCTCTTAACACTAGGAAAACCTCATGAATGGCATGTTAAAATTATTTACGAGAAAGCATACTGTCGATCATACTAAAATTATAAATATTACTGACCAGTACTCGTTTTATAACATTGAGCTCTTCCAAGAAATTATTCTCTGACATTGGTATGGTCGTGGTCTATCTATCATACTTGTATAAGCACTAATTGCAAACTACTGCTAAAATCTCAATAATGGAAAACAGAACCAAGTTGCAGAAACATTACCAAGCGAACTAGATGAGTCAACAGACGTTTTCCGTCCAATTTAAATGAGTTTTATAAAAATCTTGGTCTAAATTTAGTTATTAAGGAAGCTTAACAAACAAAACAATAATATTTTGTTGCAGTCCATAGTTATGATCGAAAGTTCATATAAAATTGTTTTCTGCAGTTTCTTTGTATTTGTTGATGTTTTTACTGATGGTCCCCAATTTTTTCTCAAGAACTTATAGGATCATTACAGACAAAATAATAAAGAAAGAATTATTGAAGTATGTCGTTCCTATCGTCAATTATGATCGGTGGATATCAAAATTATATTTATAGTTTATTTCAGTCCTTCCTGAACTTCAACATTTTCTGGCAAACTTTTCCAATTCTTCGTTCCAAAAAAATAGAACAACAAAAAAATGTTCAAACAGGAAATAGCTGAATTGGCCAAGCTGTTATCAAATGATGCACTAACAAAAATCTCAATTTTCTTTATATACAAAATATAATAACAGCATAGAATCTGTCGTAATAGTAGCTGTAAGAATAAACTTATATCTGATTTTGACTAGAAACAACCTGAGATTTCATCATCAACTTCAACAGGTTAAAAACTTCTCGTCTAAAATAATCTGCGAATATAGATTCAGCTTCTGCTCTGATTCAGTTCACTTCACTTATCTTTCTGTAATTTGTAACTTTTGAATATTCATTATGACGGATGAACTCATACATATTACACAATACTTGCAAGTTTGAAATTCAACTTCTAATCTAGGTATGTACAACAACAAATTCGTGATAAGAACCATTTATTCTTTATGAGAGTAATTCAAGCAAAATATTCTGATGTTCCTTATATAAAATATATCATATATAGTATTCATTCCATTCATTTCAAAAAGCTTTCCTCCAATGATGGAAATACCTTCAGATCAAGACCACATCTGAAAAATTATCAAATTACATCAAATGTAATTGGAACCTTAGTAATAACTTACTCTCTTAGCCCAGAACAAATCTCTTCTGCTTTGGAGGGATCAGTTACTACTGATGTTCTTACTTTCTTTGGGTCAAAAAGTGGTGCTACATACTTCTCGCCAACTCTATTTAAATCATTTACGGTCACGTTTTGTATCGAAGTAAGAAGTGTCCTAGAAATAATAGAATAAAAATTAAATCAACATCTCACAGCAAAAATATTCAAGAAATTAGTCATTCCGAGTGGACAATTACTATAAATTAACAAGATAATCAATATGCCAATTTTGTCAGTCAAGAATATTGTATCTATCAAGAAATATTCACTACATCTGAAAAGCTTTCTACCTTTCCTGGGATAACTAATTGTATTCAATATTAACTATTAAGAGTATATTACATAATACGAAAAAGTTCATCGCTGAAATGAAAATTATATCGATGAAAGCAGTAGAGAATCACTATATGATATGCAAATCAACAAAATATACACTAAATCCAGTTGAGATGTTAACACGCTCTAGACTGAAATCTCACCTATTATATTTATAGTCAACTCCATGAAAGTATGATGACACAGATAAACTAACGACATGTCCGATAGTTGTCTCTTCGTCAATTATTTCGAAAACGAGGGAGCTCTTAGCTGCCTCTATAAGTGCTCCGTCCCATTGTTTGGTTTCCAATTGTCTCAGAACAATCTGTTGAGTTTCCTTGTAAGCCCCAACAACATTTGTCGCTTTGGCAAGTATTAAATAAAGCAATCCTTCGTTCACCTGCGCCCTCATGGTGTAACTATAAGCAAAACCTTTTCCTCTTATTTGTTTCCACAGTGGGCCCTAGAAATCAATTTTTCTCAAACATTTATCTAAGAATTTGTGGTCTACACAAGATATGGAAAATATCAAGTTTAAATAAAATACCCACAGAAAATTTAGCATCGGTTATGCCTTCAAGATAATGCCACCTTATAAATATTAAAGAATTGCTGTTTCTTCGAAAAAATCACATCTACTGGAGAGATAAAATGTATATAAAATTATATATAAAGAGAAACTGTTTCACAGAAATATTTTCCTGATCGTTCAAAGATCACTAAATATTGCATTAATGTGTAGTACATAAATAGCTTAAATGGTTATACAGAATGATTTCAATCTCTAAACGATGAAATTAACTCTACAAATTATGACTTTTCATTAGTAAAAAGTTTTATCGTAAAGTCAAGTTTTCCTTGATTTCAAAACATTCAAACCAGTACTCAATGTGCATGTGTGTTGTTAGAAATTGCCAACAGCTTGAAGAACCAATTTGAATATTATTTCTACCTAAGGTAGAATTTTTCCAGTGGAAAATTAAAGTTCAAATCATAAATGATTCATTTCAACTTTCAGAATAATATTTATAAATATCTTGAAAAAATATGGATGCGAATTCCAAAATATAATTCTATTCAAATTCGAAGTTATTAACGGCAAATTCACCGACACTGATTTACATTTTTATGAAGATTTGATTGTCCAAGATTGTCAATGGAATCAGCTGCGTCTTTCTGAAGAATTGTATAGAGTATAAATTCTTTTAAAATTTGAGACAGGTGTTGAAATATAAACGGCTGTTTCAATTTATGAATTAATAGCATTCAAGCTTTTGGATGAAATGAAGCAGGCAATACAAAATGATTCAAAGATAAATCATTTCATCAGACATTCTGAAAATAACAAACTGATCATATTCATGGAATATCTTTTTAAGAATATTTTGATTATATCAATATACACAATTCAGTTACTTCTGTAATAATTTGGTATTATATTTATATTATATTCGGTTGTTTTCCTGCATAAATTTCTTTCAATATATTCTTTGATATTATTCCTAAAACAGTTTGCATGAAAGAAAATATATTTTTTGTTAGACGAAACAACTTGTAAAGTCATCCATAAAAGCTGCACTTTAAAATTACTTGTATCAACCACAACTTGAAAGCGACAGCTTGTACTTCACAATGATTAGCTTGAATTTTCAAAAATAAGTAACAACAAATTATTTAAAATAATTGGAGGTTAGAGTGAATAATTTCGCAGCTCAGACAGGTTATGAGAAAAGAACTGATAATGCATATTTTTTCAGTTTACGTCTAATTTTTTTTTCAGGTTGTGAAAATACCATTCACATATATCATGCGAAGAATCGAATGTTGAGAATAAGAATCTCTGAAGAGTTATGAATAGATTCATTCTTTCACATTTTCATGGTTGGTCAGTTCTTACAAATTTTCTAATGCACAAGCTTGTACTTTCTGAAATATACACAGCAAGAAGCTTTGTAGATCACTACAGATTCGTAACAGTCTTCATGGATATCAAACGAATTCGTCCCTCTACTACTGCCCACATCCATTATAAATGGAATCCATCAAAAATAAAAGATGAATTACCAAAATAATTCATTATCAATATTCGATGACATTTTATAATCAGCGTTCTGCAAAGTTTTTGTATCTTCAAGTACGTTGAAAATAAGAATAGAAGCATGCAATATATTGAAATGCTACTGAAAACATTTAAAAATTATAAATCATATACAGCATGCGGACACATCAATTTTTGTTTTTAGTCAGCTATGTTAAACAGGGTGGGAACTACACCCAACTTAAATTTCGAACATCAATCTGTCATTTTACACCTCATAGTAAGGTTTCTTGAAGGCAAATGTACTGAAATATTTATCTTCAACATTATCTTACAACTTTATCTTATAAAGATTCAAAATGGGCTCCATTTACTTCTTGGTAGTCCCCTTATCGATGATAAAAACCATTTCTCACATTTCATATTTCTGGTGATAGCGTAAGATCCGGTGGTTTGAAGGCCACTCAATTGGACCTGTTCTTCACTTCACACTTAACTCAATAGAAAAATTATTATCCAGGTATCGGCGCGCATAAGAAGGATAGTGGGAAGGCTCCATTTTGTTGAAACCAAATTCTCTCAAGTAAGTCAGCCTGGACCTACCTCAAAACAAAATGGCTAAGGGTGGAATTAAATCTTCTTGTAGAAAAATTAGATACTTTTATCCAATGAGAAATCAAATGATTTTGGGCCTATAACATAGTAACCAGTTAAGCCTGCCCACACATTAACATTCTTTAGATATTGAGTAATAGTTTCCATAATCCAATGAGAGCTTTTTACAGCCAAACATCGATAGTTTTGAAGATTGACTTCCCTATTTAATCTGAAGGTCCATACAACTGAGAAAAGTATCCTTCCTAAGCCTAAGTTGTTTTAATTAAAGGAATTCATCTTGCATTTGAAAAATTTCCAGTGACCAATCTGATTCATTAACAAGCAACTCCTGTACAAATTACAAAGAATGGATCTTCGATTCGTGAATTTTTAATATAATTTTATCGCGAACATGTACACAGACAATTTTTGTGGAGGAAGTTGTTGGGTTACTCTGAATGATCAGTAAAATATTCGATTTAGTGTCTTAGTAAACAAAGGATTGTGTTCTTCTAGGTACATGCCTCACATGCTCGAATTTCCGGTATCATGCCTCAATTTTGGTTATAATGCCTTGGCTAACTGGAGGTAAATCTGGATAGGTTTCTCGAAATCACCGAACAAAGATTGAGTTCTGGTTCCGCCACCATACTCAATCATCAAAATTTCAAATTTATATGATTCAGTTAGATCCATTATTTAGGAAATAAATGTAACCCCATTACTACACAGTAAATGCAGTCATTTAAAAATTCAATGAGATGCGATCAACATAAACGATACTACGCTATCAAATTATTTAATTGTAACAAAGAAGGTCCACATATTGATAAAAATTATGAAAGAAATATAGTCAAATTCAAGTTTTTGTAATCCGTTAATTTTATTTAGTTTTTCAATTTTACTTATTTTGAAATTATATGATGAAGTTGTACGATATTAGACATAAAAAGTCCATTACATTTGTCTCGAACAGATCTTTCCATCAAATATTGCTTGACATTTTACTGAGTTTATTTCAACTAAAGCCTGCACGCTGCATAACTGTTTCCAGCACTCTTCAAAAATTACTGGAACTTATTTCAATTAAATGGAAATTTGAAATAATAGCTTCGGGAACATTTGCTGAATCAACTATGGAAACTAGTGTGTTTCATTGAGGACTTTCTCTCAATTTGTATATGCCCAATAACTGGGATGTGGGAGGTTCAAAGTTCAATGAATTGCGCGACCTGTTTTGGGGATAAAATTTTTTTGAGATTTCTAGCATTTCAAAACTTACTTCTGCTTGGATGAGATACTGTAGAAACAATAATAAGGCAGGCAGATCAGCATCCTCCTGATCCGTTATTGTCCTGGTGCATTGAATGAAGAAAGACGACTCCAAACATCCCATTCCGATCACACAACCAGGTAATGATTCATCTTCCAAAGATTTAAGCAACTTATAATCAGGAGTAACATGTAGACTGAAATAGAACAACCTTAAGTAGATGTACTTGCAATTCATAATCAAATACCCAAAAACTGGATAAATCAAAATTTCAAAATGTAATTGCAAGATAAAAGAATATTTATTTAAATGTTTCACAAAACATACAGATCACTACAAATTTTTATATTTTAGCAATCATCTTAATCAAGCTGGTAAGATAAAATAAAATACTTGTTGGCAATCCTGAAAGATCAATAATGAAAAAATTGAAAAGAAAATTTGAATAACTGGGCAGTAGTAATGGGGTACTACCACAATAATAATGTATTATTATGTTATGAAAGCAATTCCCCACTCATTTGAATATTTAGCCCACAATATACTATGAAGAACAGAGAAACTCCTATCGCTAACTTCAGGAAATATAATTAACATTATTGTCACAATCTTTAATTGTGTCAATATGGACTTTGAATGCCTATTTTAATAATTTAAATTGAATAATTGCAAACTTGGCAAAAATTTGAACAAGAACTACAAAACTTTAACCAAATGAAATAAAATACAGAATTTAAAACTTGAGTTTATAATCAGAAGAAATTTTTTATTGCAAATGGTAAAAAGAATTTTATCTCACTAGAAGTAACTGACATTTGGTGAAAATCAAATCATTTAAATTCATTTTTTAAAATCAATGAATTTGTACTTGGATTACCTACCTTTTTATTGGTTTAGGATTTGAAGGGAATGTATCTTTTATTATCTGGGCTGGGTTAGGCAAACATTTCAAATTTCCAGCGAGGTACAAGGCGAAATTATCATAACTTGTAAGAATATTTCTAACTGTATTAAATGTTTCGACAATTTTATCAGATTCGGGCCCATCAAGTTTTTCAATCAAACTTGTCAGAAATTTATTTTGAATCATCAAACCATTTTGATGAATATTGCTATCTGAAAAATTAAAATTACTGCATTATTGTATGGCCATTATGAGACAAAAAACAAAATCAGCAAATGTTATCTTTTGCAAATGAGAATAGGCATATGTGTTGTGTCTATTGACTAGATTAATTTGAATAGGTCACTCCTCCTCATATGAGGAGGATAATATTCCAAAACAATTCCAATTTAGGTCATGCATTTCATAAAATTATTTAATTCAAATGATAAATATTTGTCATTAACAAAATTCCATTGATCCATGAGAAATTCAATGTAGGCCTTATAGTAAAGCTATCAAACATTTTACCTTCCACGAAACACATAGCATTGAGTGCATATGATACCATATCCCTTCCACTTCTCTTAGCCTGGGCTGCAGTATTAATTACTTTGGTAGCTGTTACTTTCAATCGTTCGGCGTTGAACACTGAATTATACAACATATCTTTTAGCCATCCAAGGCCAACACTGAATTTGCCAGATTCAACTTGAAACATTACAACAGCTGTTTGTGAAAAAGAACCGCATTTGAATAAACCTCTCTTCCTAAGACCTAGATGAGTGGAGTTCGCTACAGTATCATGATTCAATTGGGCAACAACGTCTTCATATGGCAGCAAAGTACCTTCCTTATTCACTGGCAATTCCAAAATCGTTTCTAATAGAAGAGGCAAATATATGCGTTGTTCAGAGGATATAGCCGAAGTATCTAGGAGGGCAAATATCTGTAAAGATAACACAAGTTTGAAATATGTCAAATGATTTCCAAGTAGGCATTGTTTGTATTCTGATATAATTTTCAGAATAAATTCAGGTTGTGAATATTGAACAAAGTTTGAAAAGTTGATCATAGAAAAATTAAACTCAAAACTTGTTTCATAAATTGTAGATCTTTCCATTTTATTCATAGACACGCTTGCCTGGTTTGCTTACCCTTGAAATATACAGCGTGTTAAAAAAGAGACACGGCAATATTTAAGAGGCTGAAGTCATTTCATATAGACATAGGTCCGCAAATACTTCATTACCGATTTACAGGGTCTTAAACTTTAATTGAAAGATGCAGTTAAATTCGAATTTTTAGTAAACCGCTTGAGATATTAAGGTTAAATTTTGTGGGTGTCGAAAACTTCCAAAACCGCATAATTTTCAATACAAAACAATAATTCAGACTCTTCAGTGGCGCGCGTATGGGCACAACGCAGGTTATTCTCAAAGAATACTACGACGTTACTGAATTTTTCGAAAATAAAAAATATGTTTGAATTTTTTGTACTGGTTTTAAGTAAAAAAATGTTGGAAAGAATAAGAAAAGTAAGACCATACATTTCATTGTACGACACTGTCTTCGATTAAAAGAACCATCGTAGTGTATTTCTTTTATCATTAAAAAGTACAAATGCTGTTCAAAGTGACCTCCTCCAGCTCGGATGCAAGATTGCAGTCTTCTATTTATTGATTGGTGAACTCTCTCAAAAACACCAGGAACTGTTCTTATCGCGTTGCACCCAGCAATGATTTTATTTCTTGAGTCTTCAACATTCGCCACGCGAGTAGTGTAAACCAAAGACTTCAAATGACCCAACAGGAAGAAATCGAGGGGGTTTAAGTCTGGGGATCGTGCAGGCCAAAATTGAGGTCCACCTCAACCAATCCAGCGATTTCCATAGTCTTGAGTTAGGAAGTAACGAGCAAGCTGACTAAAATGGGTATGATAAATAATAAAATAAACCACAACGGTTGGCGTATTGCCAAAGGTACATTCTCCGAAAATTCTGGTAGCGTGTGTTCCAAAAAGTAGATGTACACCTCCACCTCCAAAAATACTGGTCCAATTAGGCAGTCACCCACAAAGCCGATCCACACGTTCAATGAGAAATGATGTTGAAATAGATCTTATGTTGGATGTGGATTTTCTTCACAACTCATATGATTATTATGAAAACTCCTCATTGAATTTCTTGAAAAACTTGCTTCATCAGTGAAAAGGATTTGCATAAGAAATTGAGGAATTTGAATCAACTTAAGCAAAAGCCATTGACAATACGCAATACGGGCAGGGAAATCGGTAAGAAGTGCTTGTACGTGTTATAGGATGGAATGGGTACAACAAATTTTCATGAAAAATTTGCAAAACAGTTCCACTGCTGAAAACTAAAGCGTCAGCAACTTTTCGAGTGGAGGTAACAGGATCGTCTGGAATTATTACATGAACCTCTACCGTTCTTGCTTCCCTTGGCCTTCATATCGTTTTAATGTGCCTTTTTCATATAAGCGTCGATGAACGCTTTCAAAAGGTTTTTTTCGGGGGCAATACGGTTTGGAAATCTTTCAATGTATAACCGCCAAGCTCCTAAAGCATTTCCGTCATCACTTCCATACATGAAGTGCATGTCGGCCATCTCAGCATTCCTATAAGGATTCATGATGGCCGATTTGAAATTCAAATTCAATAGATTCAGAATTATTGAAAAACAGAAACACTCAAATGACACTGGCGTTAATCATTTTTTACCACATCTATGACTGAGCATAGAAAAGGTACTAACAATGGAATCGCAAAGATTCCTGGAAAACTTTTCAACATTTTTTCACTCAGCTTTTGTTATTTTTCAAGAGTTATTGGTGATAGTCCAAAGTCTTTGACTTGCCCTAGAATTAAACTTTTAAGTTTCAAACATAGATTATTTAATGTTAAAAAAAAATACATATTACGCTGGTTCTTTGAATCTAAGACCTTGTGTCGTACAATGAAATGTATGGACTTTCTTTTGTTATTTTTTTCAACATTTTTCACTCAAAAACTGGGCGTCGTACAAAAAAATGTCAAGAAAGCGTTTTTGTAGAAAAATAATTAGAAAATTCAAAAATATCTTTTATTTTGGAAAAAAACAGAAGCGTCTTAGTTTTTTCTTTGAGAATAACCTACGTTGTACCCATACCTCAATATCTCAAGCGGTTTACGAAAAATTCAAATTTAACTGCATCTTTCGATTAAAATTCGAATGAACTCGAATCCCATATAATTATATTGGCTTTTTCCAAATCTAAACAGTGTTAGTCGATTGGACAGTCTGAATAAAAAAGAAATTTAATATAATTCAATATACGTATTTAATAATGTGGAAGTATTCTGAATAATTAGCAATGATACTAGCAGTACGAAAAATGTATGGGTTACAGAAAATAAGCCAAGTTATTTAATTCATTGTTAGTTCTTATCCTCTGAAAGACCTACCATGGGAATAACATATCTGTCACTGTAAAGAAATGACATGAAAAGTTAGAGATTGAAAAGAGAAGCACACAAGTAGAAATTATAGATTAAAGATATACTCGACGTTCCAGACGAAGAAGGTAACACTAACACAAAGAATATATGAAGAATAAAGATCCCATAGAAGCATATGGATAGCTCAAAGGCTTGTGGAAATATATTCCAACGAATAGGCATGCATTCGTTTTTTCGAATCGTTATTAATATATCCTCTGATATGACAACATATACGAAGGCTCCGTATCTTCATTAACAGATGCCCCAATACATTGCTTCGCACATTCTGACTAGAGCGAATTACAAAGAAGTTGTAGAAAAGAAGCAACCAAGATTTGTTGAAGAAGTAATTAAAAAAGAAATAATGTTGGATAGACCACAGCCTTAGAGCATCGGAACAGAAAAGAATTAGTCTGGAATATACAAGGCAGCTGCGGAAGGAATCTAACAGAAATCCCATAAGAGGGAACAACCTTGGCGAAAAACAAAAATATTAGAAAATTTGTGAAAATGCTTAAAACCATAATAACACTAGATATTGCAGTGATGAAGGGTACCTAATATATGCATTATCATAAAACATTAAGAACACAGATACTTGGTTGTCCATAGAAACAACTGATTGGCGATACGTATTTCTTCAAGAAATCTCCCATTTCAGAAAAATAAAATTATCTTCAATAGATGCGTAGAAAACTATTAGTCGCCAAATAAGAATTTTATTATGATGAAAAATTCAAAATCACATTTATATATCTAAAATCAATTGTGCTTATTAAAGTGAACTGAATGCTGAAAGAATTGTTCACTAGTAATTTAGAAGCAAAGCTGAAAACATTTTTATAAGTCATATATTGCAGAGCAACTGCTAACACTTGAGGAAAAAGAGTAACGAAATTATCAAATAAATTAACATACAATTTGTACTTACATAAACGAAGTTAGAATTCACATCATCAAAAAATGTGAAAATGGGAGTATCTGACAAATCGAGGCTCTTTCTATTATCTGAGTCACTCTTATATCTTACGATATTATGAAAATTCGCTGTCTTGAGTCCAGGAATGGGTACAGATACTAACATATCCCTGGGCGGTTCCCGGTCATTGAACTCGATAGCACTCTTCAACTCTTCCCCTTTATGTTTCAATCCTTCTTGACCAAGAACATCAATTTGTTTAGAAATTCTTTCTTTTTCTTCCAGACACATTTTCTGCTGTTCTTCTTTACTTGGCTTACAACGAATAGCTATAAACTTGTTGTCAAGTAAGTATTTCTTCAATAATGATATCCAGTACGACTTTGGTTCTTTTTGGAGGGCCATAAGGTTCACTTGGGGATTAACACGCTGTTCGAGCTAGACAATTGAAAGAAAGAGGTCATTAAATTTAAGTGAAATATTTCAATTCCACTAAAGAGTCGGAAACAAATCCTGTCTCAAACTAGTAAGTTATTCTTTCAGATTTCAATTATACATTAATATTCTGCATTAATAAAAATTTTTGTTTAACATTTCGCAGGAGCACAGCAGAATAACTGTATCATAATCGTTGAAGAATTACTCATAATTAAAGTCGATTTTGATCTCAACATTTGAAGAATTATTCACTCTGAAGAAATATTCAAAAACTACTAAAGATTTGAAAACTTTGGACTTCTGTAATAAACATAAATACAACTACTGAAAACTTTATAAAAAGATCACGTTTCACTATGTTGGCATCATCAGGGTAATGAATTATAAAATTGAACTATCATACAACTATTCCCTTATAAAATCATTATTTTTTCATGAATTTCAGATGATAATTGAATATATGTTTACATATTTCATATTCACATAGAAAACTTTTCCAAGTTGCAATATTTCAATCTGAAGTCGTCTGTATACTTAATTATTCTAATTCTTTAAACGTCCAAATATCACCAGTGTGATAAAAAATCAATGGATATTAGGAATTATCAGTATGTTTATGCGATCCACATATTTATATTAATGTTTTTGTACTTTTATCGTTATCTTAGTAAAAAGAACATACTTTTTTGTTGAACGATTAATTCAATAAGAGTCAATGAGAAGGCGAACACTCTTAAGAGTATCAGGAACCGGTGGAGTACAAGGGTTTTGATCTAGGTCTTGACTCCTACTCCTATCTCCACTTCGACGTGGTGTACCCTGGAAATTCTGTGTGAAGCTGTTGAGCTCATTTTGGTGGGTGGTCGGCGGATCACAGAAGCCTAACGGAGAGGGGCCCCAAGCTAAGCTGGGAGACATCCTGCCGAGAGCTGCATGGCACTGGGGGAGCAGTATCGCAAACGATTCCCTGTGGGCACCAGGCCAAACGTGCAAGTAAAAATGGCCTTCTCCTTCGCAAGATGCTCTGCGGGAGGGGGGATGGTGTGCGACCGTCTCTTCCTCAATACTCGTGGGAACAGCATGAGGAAAAAATAACAAAAAAAACCCAAAGGGAACTGAGAAATCAGGTACATCTGGGACTGTCGTGACCGGGAACCGGAAAAACGCCCCCTACTGAGGGGGTTCTTCCAGGTTCCGGACCGATGGGCCCGAAAAATTCGGCGACAGACCCCAAAATAAGTTTGGTGCAAAATAGAGGAAGAGAAAAAGGGCTATGGAGACCGGGACACTTTCCAACCTCTCAACACCTCCCTCAACTCAGAGATCGGCTAAAAGCCAACATTCCCTGACAAGGCCCTCACAGAAGAGAAAGCCCGAGAGACTGAAAACTTTCTTGGAAGAATGATGGATGCCACTCCCAGTAAGGAGAGATATCCATTATTTAAAAACACCACATATGTGGCACCCTTCTTTAAACTCACGAAAGTGAGCATGCTTTTGGGGGAGCCCACAGGCTGATCCTAACCAGGAGAGCTACCCCCACGGTAAAAACCAAAATCTGGCGCGTCTACGGTAGGAATGAAAATCCGTCCTCCACCCAATCAATATTGGGCATAGACGAGGCCTCTTTGGATATCATAAAGCCGAAAGGAAATCGACTTCATGCTGGCCTTAAGACAGCAACTTTCAAGGTGCTGATAAATCCTAAGACCAGTTTAAAAACGGTGGCCGAAAAGGGGGGAAGCTCTGCACCAAATATTGGTGCAGAGAATAGGCACCGGCAAAAACCATAGGCCCGGAAGCTATGGACGGGGGAGGAACAGCCGGAGAGGCGGTTCCGGGCCCTTGCCATCCCAGCAGCACAAAATCTGTCGAGGAGGCAAGGGGGAGGAACAGCCGGAGAGGCGGCTCCGGGCCCTTGCCTCCCCGGCAGCACAAAAACTGTCGAGGAGGGTCGAAGCCCGCTCGGGCCTACCTTCCATAGAAGGCCCTAAGGAAACGGATGCCGCTCCCAGCCGGGGACCGCATGGGTGTCCTAGGCGTCTGAGTACACCGACGGAGAAGCGTCCCTGCCATTCTTAAAATGACAAGGGACACAATTAGGTGTACGCAGATAAACTTGAACCACTGCATAACCGCAACCGATATATTAATTTCGCGGCTTGCAAAAATGCATACATTCATATCGCTAATGCAAGAACCTTGAGTAAGGAACGGAGTGGTTAGGGGCTTGATGGCCTACGATTGAAATATTTTCTACTGCATGGACGGTATGACCATTAGGACTTGCGTTCTTTCTCTGAAAGTATTAGAACACACATATTACCTAATTTCTGTTTCAGAGGCCTGGTAGCAGTTAGAATCGATGGAAAAGGCTACACAAATACCACCTTTGTGGTATGCTCAGCATACTTCTCCTACGACTCGCAAACACCTCCTCCAACAGAAGAACTACAGGAATTGGTGAACTACTGTAAAATACAAGACCATTCGTCGTTGGGTGTAATGCCAACGCTCGCCATGTTCTATGGGGAAGCTGAGGCAACAACATCAGAGGAGAGAAGCTAGTCGAATATCTCTACAGCACAAATCTTACACTTCTCAACGGAGGAGGAAACGAACCAACTTTCGTCACATCAAATAGAAAAGAAGTCTTGGACCTGACTTTATGCAGTGAACCATTCACCCCAAAATTCGAAACTGGAGAGTGGCCACAGAAGTAGTATCCCTCTCTGACCATGGACATATTTGTTTCCACATCACAAATGTACCGAAACTACGACCTTACAGGAATCTCAAAAAACCTATTGGAACTGTTACAAGGAACAACTATCGGTTCTGCTGTTGAGAAACTGCAAACCAGCATCACCTTGGCGTACCATAACAGCTGCCCTATACAATATAACAGAGGCAGGAAGAAAGCCCTATGGTGGACAGCAAACTCACTGCCCAAAGGAAGAAAAGCAGACGCCTCCTAAATAAAGCGATGCGCACTAGCACAAAAAGCGATTGGAACAACTACAAAGAGGCTCAAAGAAAATACAAAGGAATGATCAAAAATCCAAAAAAGAAGAAAGGAAATCCTATTGCGTGAAAATAGAGGGTGTACCGGAGACTAACCGTCTAACACAGCAACACAGAAGCCGAATGGACACGCTGACAAAACAAACTAGAACATAGCCTCAATGGTAGTTACAGTAGTAAGGGTTCGATGGGCAATAACTACCTTTCAATCATACAATGGAGCCGATGTTATATACCCTCCTCGCTTAATCAAAGGAATGGACCAAATAGTAAAGCATTTAATCCACATCTTCAGATCCTGCCTAGCCTTGGGATACGTTCCAGACCTCTGGAAAAGGGTTCGGGTCGTCTTCATTCCCAAGCCGGTCAAGATGGTACATAAAAAGATTTTAGACCAATTAGTCTAACCGCCTTCCTACTGAAGACTCTGGAGAGACTAGTAGAAAGATATCTTGGAGAGAATAGCCTAGCGGAGCGCCCCCTACATATCTGAACATGCCTACAAGTAAGGTAGATCAATCGACTCAGTACTACAATCTGTAATAGGGTATATTAAGAAAGGAGTGGAAAAAGGCGACGTCACTCCAGGAATATTCCAAGACATAGAAGGAGCTTTCGATAACACACTTTATAGATCGATAGACGAAGCTATCGTAGATAGAGGAGTAGACAACACCATAGCAAGGTGGGTGGGACGTCTGCTGTCGTCCAGGCGCTACGAGGCTGACCTCGGCGAGTCCATCGTCTTGAGGACCGCCAGCAAAGGATGTACTCAGGGGGGAGTACTATCTCCTCTCCTCTGGAGCCTCGTGCTTGACGGGCTCCTGGCGGGCCTCGCCGATGCTAGGTAGTTGTAATTTTCACTTTCTGAAATTGAAATATTTGAAGATACGCAAAATAAACAAAAAATGTTGAACTGAAAAATGCAGAATAGTTAAACACACATGAAATTTGAATATTTCACACATAACTCAATTTAGCAAATTGATATAAAAATCTCCTAATTACTAATTATTAATTAAAGAATTTTCTACTCACATCTTCCTTAGTATTCCCATAAAGCATATGTCCAATAATTAAAAATGCTATAGTTTGATGTGGACTATTTTCTAAATTGCTCAAACATTTTAACCTATGTCTGTTGATAATACTCTCCATTCTTTGCATATCTATATTTTCATTTTCAACAATACTGTTCAAAATTGAATATAGCTTTGGCTTAATCAGTTCTAATTTGGAGACAGGTACATCTTCAAATGTGAGATAAATACATGTTTCAGAGTTTTCATACAAATTGTAAGTTACCTGCAACAATAAAAACATGTATTAGAAAAATATAGCACACAAAAGGTAGAAACATACACTGCTGGCATAAGGATCCTCAATTTCCACAAATTCTTTTTGCAATGGAGATACTGAAAAACTCGTTAAGTACTTCAGTATAAGGCAAGTAGCAGTAACTGTGTACTGATCATACACTGAAGAAGCGCCTCTCCAAGCAATACAGAATATTCCATTATCTTCATCGTCTGTAGGATATTTCAATTCCAAATCCATGGATTTTTCAAGAGGGGGCACTGGTGCTTGCCACGGTCTTTGGAAGGGTCCTAAGTCACCCTAAATTGTACATACTCATAAGTCAATTAAATATATATACGGTTTATTGAATGACAAAAAAATTTCAAATTTGCAATTTTACAAACTGAAATTGCTGAATTATAATAATAATATTCAAAATAATTGAATATATAGTTAAAAAATATGTGAAATGTTCTGTCTGAAATAATCAGTTGAAATAGTTCTTTCAATCAAATCAACGTTTGTTGTTTGTATCCATAAAATATTATAATCGGTTTTAATTCTAACAAAATAGCTCGCTAAATAGTTCTTTAACAGTATAATGACTTTCTCTAACCTTTCTCAGTTATTGTAGTAACTGAATACTAGTAACCATTATAATATTTCTGAAATATAATGTTTGTTGATGATAGAATAGCACTTATTCATACAAAAGATAATTTTTTCACAAAAAGATTCTTCTCTATTAAATCAATTATCAAATAATTCATCAAATAACAATCTTAAATTTAACCATAAAATAGTGTTTGTACCCAAAAAGTAAATCACAAATTCAACATAGTAGGTAAAATTGAAAGTTATGTCGTAAATCTCCTGATAAATCTATTCAGAATCTGATTAGTAAAACTTGTTCTTATTATTTCATATTCAATATTATTTTTCATGGAACATATCAAATATATGAACATATTAACAAATGAGTACAAATATAAATGACCACATTTTGAAATGTTAATTTAAATCAATAATTCTAGTCTTGAATCTTACCTTCGATAAAATTTTTTCTTCCAGTTTAGCCAAAGACTTGAAAACAGTCTCATGATCAACTCGTCCTGTAATGATGATCTTTAGATTTTCTGGACGATACAATTGTGCATGATAGTTTTTTATCTACAAAATTATAATAATCAAATATCAATTTGAGATAAGAAATTAGTTTCACCTTTTCATTTGTAGTTGATTCCCTTAGATTTTTCATAATACCTCCAGTTTCAGAAGAGTATCCACAGCTTCCTGGGTACATTAACCGGGATAAAGTTAAATGCAATCTAGATTCTGCAGCATTCTCTCGTCCTTGCATTTCACAATAAACAACACCTGCATCTTCACCCTCTGGAGTTATATGATGAACTTCTGTTATGAATCCTTCATTCTAAAATACCAGATATATATATATATATATATATATATATATATATATATATATATATATATATATGCTTTTGAATAACTTTTGAATTTACATTTCTAAAAGCAAATATACAAAAAAAAAAAAACGTGTCACTCGAGGACTGCCGCGGTAAACCTATTGCATACCATTTTTATCAATTTTGCAATCATAATTATTTATTTATTTTGTATTTATGCAGTATTTTTTCTTTGATATTAATTCAAGTTACACTTTTTGAGCGTGGTGACCGATAAGAAAGCAATTTTTTTTTCTTTTATTGAATACATGAGGAGTTAATTATCTCACAATACATGTAAGCTATTCAGGAATTTTTATCATTGAAACTATAGGTTTACGATAACTGAAATAAGAAATATAAGTTCGAGACTTGATATCCTCTAAATATCTGGAAAATACCACGTCAATGGTGGTCCCACATTTTGTTGTGGATTCTTGTGGATCATTATTCATTTTCAAATTCAATTTTTCCGAAAGAAAAGTTGTCAACCGCTCTGATTTTGTTTCAGCGAAGTTGATGTTGAAATCGCCAGCCAAAATAAGTGGAAATTTATGACCGTTTCTACAAAGTATTTTCGACCCTTCTTCAGTGTACTCCAGTAAAGTGCGATAAACAAAATGCTCTAACTCGTCCAATTTTTGATTCGGAGAAATGTAAATTGCTACCATGTGTAGGCCATTTCTAAGTTTTCATAAGCGCGCACAAATATCTCCAACAAATGAGCGCCTAACATTAACATCGCTAACGTGTGCAATATTCATTTCAATATTAGGATATGATAGATACCTATACACCTATATACTTTCTCACAAACAGCTACTTACGTATTTGTTCGATTTCGGAGCAGCTCGTCTCGATCCGTGCGAGCTTCATACAGTCGTACCATATACATTCACGTTAAGCGAACGCTCAGCCGAGCTACATGATAGGCAGAGTGAGGGGGTGTAAGGTTTAATTTTCGTTACGGAATTTCTTGATTCGGTCGCCGCGCTCAAAGCCCGCGATAAAAGCTATGCAATAGCTTAAAAGCTTAACCTTCTCACTATCCATGTTTTATTATTCAAAATAGATTCAATTCAATGATTTTACTTTACATGTTACATACTCAAAATGACTCTATTCTTTCTTTTCAATCCAAGCATTAAGAATAAGCTTTAGATAAATTCATGACAGTTTTTGACACGACAATTTTAATATGTTTTTCCCTTTCAATACAAATACTCATAAAGAAAGGTATGAGAATAAGAAATTTAACTTCTGTGGAATTCCACAACTACAATGCCTTCCACTTACAGTTAGGGAAGGGTACAAAATATGCTCTAAGTATATTGGCATAAGCGCTAAGAATCCTTCACTTCCTGCAGTTTCCATTGTGTAGCATGTATGATCAACATCTGTCCATGCATTGGTGCCAGAAGCTAGGCAACGGTTAGCTAAAAGATCTAAAACACCTTTATAGGGATATTCTTCACTACCCAAAAATATGAGATGTTCCAAAGTGTGTGGTAAACCATCATCATCAAATGCTTCAGTTACTACAAAAATATGAATAAATAGATTTTCCCTCTTTTCAGAATTAAGAACTTACCGACACAAAAGAATCCATTTACAACTGGACCATCTACTTCGGCAATAACTACAGTTAAACCAGTTGTAGTTGACTTATACTCAATTATAGGAACTTTGTCATATGCTTTTGAAGAATAGAGCAATTCAAAGGAATTTGATATGGCATTAGGAGTGTTGTCAACAGGTGGCATTTTTTACGACAAAGCAATATGAATGCAATAATATGCAAATTTATTGTAAATAATTTCCGTGAGCCTAGAACCTATCTCGAAGATATATCTGATACAGTTCTTAATAACTGTATAAATGTTTCCTTATTGAAATTATAAGGATTCAAATTGCAATTTACGCTACAATATCAAGAGATATTTAACAAATAAGATTTTTTCAATAATAATTTTGAGTTGGGAATTTTGAGGGTAAATAACAAAATGATTAATAGATAATTTGAGGTTGAAGTTATTATCACAGAATATACACGAAGATATTTATGTTCTGTGATTAGTATTGACAATTGAAGAACCCATAGATACTTACTACATAGCAAAACATATTAATATACATAACCATAGACTACTATAGAAGAAAACAAAGCACCCCATAGAATAAATTAAAGTTTCTATAACAGCCAGAATCGCGATCCTGGCTGGATATGATAGGTCAGGTTTGAAAAAATTTTGATGACGTTCATAGATGGTCCATAGATGGCTTTTGATAAAACAGAATACTATAATTTTTTATTTTCAGTTACTACTATCAGATAGCAGCTAAAAATTTCAAAGTTATCTTAGAATGATAATGCATGGACGTACTTTTTCTTATACAGTGGATAGAACAGATTACGATAAGTAAATACTTAGATTCTTATTACAGTAATAAAGATATGACTTTTTAAAGAAAATTATAACAATACTATTTTCAGAAGTCAACCCTAAAAAATTCAAAATAGTTTCATTATGAGAATATTACTACGTAAAAACTATCAATGTTCAAGATGGAAAAGTTTACTCCACGTTATAACTAATTCGAGCTTTCGCTTATCACCAGACAAGTAGCGACTTCATTCATCATTGCCAATTTTTTTCACATTCCACATAATATAACAATTTTTAATACATATCCCGTATTTTTTATGAAAGAGTTTCTGGACCAATATGCATATGAACTTTCTATCCTCAATTCACTGAAAGTATTACCGTAAAGTGGGGTGACATTGATCAATTTTGAACAACTTTTGTTAATATTTTCAACAATTTTTATCATATTTCTATTTTGTTTTTTAAACCTCCTTAGATTCCTTCAGTACTACCGAATTTAGGCCTCAACTTAAGCCAATCATTCATCAGTATCTAGAAAAAAAATAAAACATGAGTGATCAATGTCATACCCCTAAGTGGGGTGACTTTGATCAGGCCTCTTTTATTGCATAGAAATGCTGGAGAATATGTTAGAAATGATTAATGTCGCCCTCTTCGAAATCGGTGTTGTGGAACAAAAGTTATTGGATAATTTGTATGAGGGGGTGAGATTGATCAGACGGGGTGACATTGTTCAGCTCAATTACTACGGAATAAAAAGTGATTCAGAGGATATCATTTATTCAAAAAATACGGAAATAAACATTTAGCATTCCTTGATATTTTTATCATGTAGAAAATCATATCTTATTCTGTTTAACATTTTAACAAACAGGGTACCTAATAAAATAGAAAAATAAATATTTAGCCGAGCATTTAGCATTCCTTGATATTAATGTCATTTGGAAAATGATATCTTATTATTCTGTCTGATATTTTAACACACTTAGGGTCTGGTAAAAGTGCCACAATATCACCAATTTGCACTGTTGAAACATCATTCTCGACGAGTTTAAATACACTTCGCGAATGAGCAGACTTTAAACCGACAACTTCAAAGACGTTATCTTTTAAAACTTTCTGAATGAGGCACACATAGCGAAATTCTGTTTTCTTTCTTGAACCAGATAGAAATTTAACTAAGACGAACTTTCCGAAGATAATATTGTCTAAAGTTGGCTCGAAATATTCTATAGGGTCTGCCGTCGGTTCATCTATAGATTCATCGTCTTCTGAATTATCATCTAATTGTATATTCTCATTTTCCTCCTCGCTGGACGAAAGTTGAGTACTCGGACCAGCAACAGATTTTCCTGGTTCAACATGTAAAAGCTTCTTTCGCTGTCTCTGAGGTCTATTGACATTATACCTTTGAGTTTTAGAAAATCGGTGAGACTATCCGCAACATTAGCTTCTACATTGTCAGAAGTGTTACCTGGTAATTTTGAAGAACTCGATCAGGATTGAAAGGCACAAGACCGCAAGCTGCAAATCCAGAAATGAGATTGCGTGTAACACCGCTTCTTTCTTTAGAGTTGTCCTTAGGCAGAACTTCGTCCATCCATGTTAATAATGCACTGTTTCAGTAGAAGAGGAAATTCGTTCTTAGGAATCCCAGAAGTTTTGGAATTTCTAACTTTCCAGGCTGATAGTGTTTTCCTCTAACTTTCTTTGAATGGACGAAAAAAAGCGACATCCAAAGGCTGGCAGATATGGGTGCAGTTGGGAGGGAGACAAACAAAAGAAATGTCATTTTCTTCACACGTTCTCAGTACTTCTGGATTAAAGTGTGAGGCCAAATTATCTCCCAAAAGGACTTTTCGTGCATTTAACCTTTTAGCGTGTGGTAGAAAAACTGTGGAAAACCATTCGTGAAATGTGGGCATATCTATCCAACCGTGCGAAGTTCGGTTGAATCGAGTACCTTGCGAGCAGCATATCTTATCACAGCATGGTTTGCCCTTAAGAGCATTCTCAGTCCATGTATTCCACAAGTTTTCGGCCTTGTATATTACATAGGGCGGCAGTAGAGTGCCTGATGCTGATCCACACATCATTAAGGTCGTTGATGATTTTGAATGGTTGCAAACTTTTTCTGGGTATTTTGTACCTCTACGATAAATGCGCAACTTTTCCCTGGATCATCTGTAACATTTGATTCATCGTAGTTAAACACATTCTCCGGGGGAACACCATCCAGGGTGACTCGCAAGTTGTTGAAATAGTCTCTTAGTATGGAAGGAGTCACCTGACTCCGTTTCGCACTAATGTTGGACGATAATCTTTTTCCTGCGACATGTTGGTGCCTCTTAAGGAAACTGTTGACCCAGTCTTTACCAGGCAAGTTATTGTTGAATTTGTAAATGTTTCTACCACTTTTATCTAAATAACTTTTCACGAACATTCTTAGATCTTGTGGAGACAAGGAAATCCCCAGTCTGCGCATTTCAGCATATTCGTCAAAATGGCTCTCTCTTCAATGTTTGATAGTATTGTCTGCCCGCCGATTTTTTGAATCTGCGCCCATGAAATCTGTTGTTAAGGGTACCATAAGAAACATTGTAAGTGCGAGCTGCTTGGCGCATAGAAAGTGTATTATTTGTAACGTCTCGAAGGGCATTTTCTAGTTGTTCATCAGAAAAATTGTTGTAAGTTCTGCTGCCTAGCTTTCGCGTATATGTTCTGCCCATTTTTCAGTTTTCTGATTCTAAAAGTAAAAGAAACAGGTAGACATTAAAATCTGAAAACGATGGGGCGAGATTGATCACTTCTTGTTATTGTTGATCAATCTCGCCCCGTTTTGTTCAGGTCATTTTGCGCGAAAAGTACATATCAACTAACCTTCCAAATTGAGCGCAGCCTTCACAATCGATGACAGGTAAATATCTTATGGTGCACAATCCTCGACGATTAACGAGTTTTTCCCGGGCAAGAAAAGTTTGCGACACTCAAATTTACACGTTTTTTGACACGAAACTTTAGAACGCTGTAGAACGAACCTTCCTTTACACTGTCGCGATATGTACTGCTGGATCGAAAGCCTAATGTGTTTACTATCGCCTGAAAAAAGTTGCCTGAGAATCAAAGCAAAGGTGGTGGGGAAATTTAGAATTGAACACAAAATGGCAGCGCGATCAATCTCACCCCGCGAGATCAATCTCACCCCACTTTACGGTAGCTCCTAATGTTTGGCTTCATATTTAAAGAACACTTGTAAATCTTCGAAAATACAGAGCCTGCAACCAAAAGCAACCAGTGTTTTTGAAGAATTGAGATTTTCGGACCTTTTTCATAACAATCTAAAGATGGGATATTTTTTAATTGAGAAAAGTAATGCTGGCGATGATGGGAGCATTATATCGTTGATAAATACCACCAACAAACCAAATTGGAATTTTTATAGCATTTGAAACGATAACTACAAGACAATTTTGATATAGGGATAGTACAATGCAATGAATAGCTTTCCATCGAAATATTTATTAAATACATACGAGAGTGTTGTGATCTTCTAGGTTCTCATAAGATATAATATCAGTTTCTGAACTGTTAACTACTTCAAATGCATAAAATTATTCATTAAAACATACTGCTTCGAAACGGTTAATCCTAAAAAACTGTGGCCATGATTCCCTGTATTGAAGCAAATCTTGGTGAGCCCAATATTTCGCCCACTTGAACATCAGAGAGTTTTTTGTATTTGCTTTCTTTCTACAATCTTTAGTGCCACCACGCCAACCCAGTGCAATAAGGAAGAGGTTTACTTCCCCTGGATACAAAAAACCGGCGGCGAACGATGATTGTTGTCCGTAACTCTGCTGCTGGTCCTTTCGGGCACCGCCAGAGGCGTCAGACTAAACACACAGTGTTGTCAGATTGATTATGGATAGAAAATATCAATTATTTTATAGACGAAGAAAATTATTGAAAGAAATTGCAATCTTCAACGTAGATATATGTTTCCTTTCAAATTTCATATTATATGGAATACGAAAATGGAAAATTTTTTGAATAATTCAAAGCAATTAAGATTTTAAAGTTACGTACCTGAAAATGCACGTTTCATCATATCGTTTATTAATATAATAGATTGGAGCTTTCATACGATTTAATACTTCTGCTTACAACGAATACGACTACATATAGTGTAGGCGAATACAAATGTGTTCATAGTAAATAATAATCGAATATACATTTCGATCCAAGTCTTGAATATACATACAATTCATTTCCTCTCAAGGTCCTTTATGACTGGTGGAAATATCCAATCCCCTTTGTCTTTTTAATAGTGGTTCTCAAAAACAGGAAACAGGAAGAAAATGCCTGAAATAATTAAGAATAAACCGCCATTATGAAATGAAGTTGAAAATTTTCTGATTTTGCAGCTGTTTTCTTATTACAGAGCATATTTTAATATTCTGTGTTTCCTACATGGTTATAACACCATAGATCACACGCAGACAAAGATGATTCACATGAACCACATCATCTGCCGAGTTACCAGTGGAATATCTCCCAAAAAGTTCTGCTAAGTTATTCTGCAGTTCTTCACCATTCAATCGAGTTCCAACACATATGATATAAATTTTTATTGTGTTTTGTTATACTATGTATTCTTCTAGTAATTAATATTGTCGAACATTATTTTCTCAATAGAATGTTGCATATATGAAGCAGTTTCAGTTGTTTTTCTCTTAACTTAATCCTCAATACGTTGATAAAAATTTTTATGTAAATAAACCGAGTTTATATTTATGGTTCATACAGGACTTTGAGAAAAATAAAAGGTCATTGTTTTGAGTATCTAAATGATTGATTGTAATTAAAATAATAAGGCATTTAGCAGAAGGTTAAACATTTAGGTTTGTTTTTATAAATCCACAATGCGCGTGAGAAGTAGCTCCTCATTTCAGTACAGCGGTATCTTAAGTGAACAGTGGCGGAATTTGTCATTATTGTGTTGGCCACACTGTGGTGCCGTGTTTGAATAATGGCATTAGAATTTTCATCAGCCCAAAAATGTAAATTGTGTAAATTCGTAACGCCATTTCTCCGAATGCTTGCTTGATCGTAATAAAGAATTGATGTTACAAAGAATGCATTTTGTTGATCCTGATACAAAAATCAATTTGAAAACTACAGCCGTGAAGCCTTCTGAGGAAAGTGCTTGAAATTTTTGAAAGTGGTAAGGGTGGAGAAATTGCTTTCTTAAAATTATATGGATGGTACTTGTAAACGTATTCAATTGCGTTGATAACCGTCGGGTGCTGGTAGAGAAGGCTCCTCTGCTACCGCATCTAGAATATTCTCTACCACATCAAGAGTACGTGCGGTCCTCGGACGACCTGAATTACGAGTATTTCTCTTGAATATATCTTCAATATTATAAAATACATCCTAAATCGAGTAATTACATAATCTTGTTTCGAAATCTCTCTAAATGAAGACCTTTAGCACAAAGTGGATTACCGAATACTAGATGTAAACTCTTCCAATATGTATTCCGTTTTATTCATTCAATGAATTGAGTTGAATAATTCAATAATGGAACGAAATCTACACGGTGTCAAAAGTTCATGTGTTTTATATTTCAAGAATTACATTACCTGAAGTACATAACACTCTATGAGGCTGCTTTTCTCGTAAACGGTTAATATTTCGACATCTAATAATAATAAGAATAATAAAAGGGAACCTTCATTAGGTAGAAAGTTTGGAGAAATCGAGAATTTTATCAGAATTGAAAAAATTCCAGTCAATTCGCAATTAGGCTTTTTACACGTTAAGGACAGTTTACCCCTTACTAATTTTTGAAAAGAAAATGAAAACGTTCCTTTATAGTTTTATTTGTTAATGGGATTTCATGGAATTTCATCAAAATCAGATACAGGATTATTAATACCTTATTCTGGGACAGTCTGTATGGTATAGTGTTCTGAAATGTTGTATCAATAAATAATACCAAACATAATAAATACTACCCCGTTTTTAGATTTTGTTGAGATTATGAAATTAAAAATTTTGTCCTGTTCTTTTGCAATGTCCTGTTGTACCTCATAGATACATCCAACAATTAAGTGTTTCTTTTGAATGGAATATTCGGTTCGAGTATTGGTAAATATTCATTTATATATTTCAATAAAATAAATGTGTGGAAAAGTATATGTACACTTTTCGAAAAAAGTTAAAAAGTAAATTATTTAGAAGATTCACTTATTTCATTATTCATATTCAAATAATCGTTGTATATAGTTTTAGCATGTATTTTAACTAAACGCACGTTACATTTTCTACAACTATATGATTTCTTTATAGCCAACGTAGACATCATTTTCTTCATTACCTGCTGTTCTTGAAGTATTATTTTCAGTTGCAGCTTCTTCTGTATCCTAAAGAGGCTTCCACTATTTTTTTTTTGTAGTATAATTTGCATATCCTTTGAAATTTTTCTCTGATGAAATAGTTATACTTATAAGTGAAGTGCATTATAATACTCGTAAGTAGTCAATTTCTGTTGACACATTCAATGCAGTTTGATTCACAATTTCTATCTAGTAGTTTAAGTATAAGCTATGAGCTCGCATTCGAGTTTGTGCGTATAGAAGTTTGTTCTATCCTTAGACATCTTCCGATTTATTTAGGTAATATATTCTTCTATTCATGATTAATATTTCGAAAGTTAACACATTTTTGAAAATTAAACAAAAAATTCAATTGAACGCACCTAACACAAACCGTTCACTCACACAAGTTGCGTTGCAAAATTGTGGTTATAATAAGAATAGTTGCATCGTACGTAATCGGCGTCACCAGGAATGTAAGCAAATAAAAGAATTTCAGTAATAAATTTGGTCATGGAATTGTCCAATATAAGTTGCCAGAAAACTATTCAAACAAACGAATCGTTAAGTAATAAAAATATTCTCAGATGCATACGTGACTAACGAAGTGCTGAGAACAAATTTGTTGTAAGGAAACGACTATACTGTGAAATTCAAGAGATATAATGTAAAAATAGTAATTTTCATAGTTGAATGACAGAAACAAACAGAGAAGATTGGTGAAAATGTCCGTTTTTTAACGAAAATAAGTGTTTATTAAATTGACATCTTCGATATCTTGTTTTGTTACGATTAAAATTAAACCCGATTTGCGAAAATTCTTGATTGTTAACAATATATATATTGCAAATATATTTGTACTACTTCACTTCATTAGATCTTGTCTACATAAATTCTCTAATCGCCTATTCCTGAACCTAGTTAGTGAGCATATACAATTCAAATATTCATATTCGTTTTTTCAGTTAAAGGATAAATTTTTCAGAAATTAAAGAACAAGTGAGTATTGATAGATGGAATATTTTGTGAAGTCAGAAACTTCATTCTATTTTTAATGGAATCATCATTTTAAACTGATGTGGCAATATTAGGAGAAAAATAAAGTCAATCTATCACTAATAAATAAAAAGGAAACACCAAAAAGTTTGTAAAATAATTAAAATTTTTATATAGCAGATAAACCAAAATAATCATTTTTTATTGGAATGTATTTTTTGCAATAAGTTATTTCCATGGGTATAATATGTTAGAAGTGTAGAAATACATAACTAATAGAAAATGTAAAATAAATAACTTAAAATTTATCGTAATTGATGGAGTATATAGCTTAATTATCTTTATTTAATTCCTGATTCATGAGATAGAACAATTTCTTTGCATTCATATCAATTATGCTTCAGTAATATTTATATATCAGTACCTGGATGTAAAAGGGCCAATGTGTAAAATTTGTAGTAGACTTTTTATTATAATTGACTAATTCCTTGTACTGTTTGGAAACTTTTTTCTCCGAAGCAAAAGTTGTATGAAACTTCTAGTTTCCGAGTAAAAGTATAATTATCTATGCAGTATTTTTTGCAAAGCATACAAATTGAGCACAAAGAAGGCATGCATGAATGACTAGTCACATAACTTTAGGTGCTCAATTTACATGTTGTACTGAAAAATACTGCTTAGAAAATTATATTTGTATTATAAAACTAGATGTTTCACCAAAATTTTCAAGGAACAAAAAAGTTTCCAAACACATCGAAAACAGTCCATCAAACTACAAACAGTCAGTGGCGTACTGTATGGACGAAAAGGGTTTATGATCCTAGACAAAATATCAACCAGTAGATTATGACAAATTGAAAGACCAAATCGTGTTAAAAATAACCTACGTTTCAAATCGGATCAATTCGAAAAGTAAAAGAAGTGTTGGCAGAAAACGAAAAAGTATGCGAAATTTCAACACCTTACATTTCCGAACCGTAAAATTTTCAACTTTACTGAGAGGATCATCTTCATATTTCTACAAAAACTATTTCCAGTTTCAAAAATGAACATTTAATCTGGAGCGGCCGAAATAGTGAAACAAATTATATTGATATATTTCCAAAGATATAAACATGTGACTACTTGAAAAACGGGAATAGCTTTCAAAAAGTAGATCCCTAACTTTAAAACAGCAGAATTGATTTGAATACAAAAAACAGTATCTAACTTATAAACGAATCTATTTTAGTCTTAAAACATATAGCTAGAAAATAAAAAATTTAGTTCTATGACAATTGTAAGAACTAAAATAACAAATTTGAATAACCTGAATGAATGTTATGTACACTTTATACATTTGGAATGTTGGACAGTAAATCTGGATGAATAGTATCAAAATCTTGCCTGAATTAAACCATAACAGTTATATTTCCCAAAATCAATGCATATATTGATATCATAAAATAATATACAAGTATATATCTTACAATGTAACAAATATAAAAGAAGTCATAAAATACGTTAATTAATGAACTATTTTATAGGAAACAAATATAACAAAAAAATTATAAACAATTATATAAAACTCTCACATTATTCTCGTAAGTGGGCAGTCATCTAACGTATTCACAAAAACAACAAATTTGGCAAAAACAAGTGTGAACAATAGTTTTATCTCAAAACAACCATCAGCTTATCGGTTTTGACTTTTGTAATATCTTTGGCCTACTACCAAACCAAGATCTTTTCCATTCTATTGTTTCATAAACTAGCCTCTCTTCTTCAGGAGTGAATTTAAGTACAGTAGATATTGCTTTGATTAAATGTTGCGCCTCATACTCTCTACTTGTTAAAAATTTAATTACTACATGTTTTAAATATTTAAAATTTACATCATCCTCATCTCTACGCACGTTATAGGAAAAATTTCTGACCGACGTTTGGCTAGGATTTAGGATAGCTGCCGAATCTTCTGCAAGAAAACTTTGATTTCCTGGTGTTCTCAATTCTTGTTGAAGTGTTTTCTTCATATCTGCTAACCTCAACGTCAATGTTTTAATGTTCTGGAAAACAAATGAAAGCTTCATAAGTAAAAAAAAATTGCTTATTAGTTTCATTTAAAACCATTCTACAATACATCTATGCATTTTTCCACAGAAGCTTTTAAAGGACTCCCCAAACTTAAATTCAGTAATGAAAGCTATCCAATTCTCAAAATGAATTCAATAGCCATCAGTCTTTCCACAGAAGCTCTTCAAGGGCTCTTCAAACTTGAATTTAGTTATAAAACCTATCCAATTCTCAATATGAAGTCGAGCTTCTGTTAAGACTAAGTGCAAAATGTTAGTTTGAACATTTGGAAAATCAGAATTTTTAATGAAAAACCATTGGGGATCCCAAAATTTGTTTTCATCATCAAATGCAATTTTTCCTCCTAATCGAATTAGTAATATATGAAACCTGCGTATTGATCATTACAGCTGCATAAAATCCTGCTATATTTTAAATGTGGTCATGAGTGAGGTGAGATAATCAAAAGAAAATGATACGGTACGGCTCGCGCACCGAGGGTTGCGTAGGTGTTTGAATAGTTACTTGCTAAAGAAATGAATCAATATTATTGGTATCAATCCTAGAATTATCCGATGAAATTCGATTTATCAGAAGCAAATCTGCTTCTGCCATCAAATATCTGTTGACATTCGTAGAAACCATGTGTATTTTATTTAATTTGATTTATCGCGTAGCGATTTTCAGAATTTCATGATTTTAACACAACAGAAGAGATTAATCAAATTCGATTTTATACGCACATGCGATCCTGAGAAAATGCGAATGATTTTATTATCGCATTTTTTTTTGTGATGAAAATACAAATCTGCATTTTTCATATTTTTTTCACTTTGGAAAAACGGCATTGCTTACTATAAAATTTCCTGATTTTAGGTAAACGAGAAATACCTTATAGCTTTTGATTTCCTCGCAAGAGTCAAAATATGCAGCAGAATGCGACGTAAACAACCGTATTTCTCGGTTGCGTTGACTTAAAAGTTTGTTTTTTCACACATTGAAAGGACCGCAAGTCTGAATGTTTGGTATCAATTTCAATTCGCTATCCTTACGAGTTTCTTAGAAGAAGGTGAATTCGTTTATCATAATAAATACAATTACTAAAAAGGTACGCGAAATAGCCTATAGATTTTGATTCCCTTGCCAGTGGTGAATGCGCAGCAGAATGCGAAATAAACGGCCGTATTTTCCGATAGCCCTGAATTTGATATTTTTCACAGCTCGAATGTGTATCTGGTAGCAGTTTCAACAATTTGAAGGAAGGTGAATATGTTAATTATAGCGAAAAAATTTTTATAATGTAACTACCAATTTAGTTCTCGGATTTTTTCCTATATCTATACTATAAGACACTGCTTCTTGCTAAATTTCATGTTCCTAGGTTAGCGGTAAGTTAATCTTAAAATATGAAATTTCGGAGAATACCTATTGGCGGATATGTACGGCGACCAAAGCGGCTACGACCTCCGTAGAGGTTTCAGTGAATGAGGTGACGGAGATAAGAAGGTCAGTATTGAGGCTCGCAGAAAACTAACGACAGCATTCTCTCGAGGCGATACGGAAGTGGGGGAACTTAGGCCGACCCTAAAAGTGCGAAAACGAATATAAAAGAGACTATTCGCTACTCCAAGAAGAAGGCATGGTTGAACCTGTTGCAGGGATATTAGGTATCCACGACACACCTTAAATAGGTATCGGTCCCATAAAGACTCCGGTGGATATAATCAGAATCACGGTACAGGCATTGTTCCCTTCAGGTCCAGGCGTGGATGAAATAACCAGTAGAGTGAGTAGTTCATACGCTGTTCTGGACTCAATAACAAAAGGGGACATATTGAACGAGTTAGATAAAAGAGTCCCAGTAGAAATGCCTAGGGAAAAATTAACTAAAGTGGTTGAGAAACATGTTCCAGCAGTACTGCAGTACCCTGGAGGTCCGCTTTGAAGGTAGCACGTGTAGTGGGAATTACTCCGAAGGACCAGTAATCCCATAGGCCCATATGCCTCCTCATGATCACGATCGGAAATTGTACGAAAGGATTATACTGAATCGACTACTCGGCGAAATGCGACAAAGGCGGATGCTGTCGAATAGTCAGCAGGGAGGGTAGGACTTCATTGACAGCGGTAGGAGAATCACCTTTTCGAGAAGTGTCGGAAACAGATTCGTTATGGAGAAAATTGGGAAATAGTGAACAAAAGAAGACAGAAAAATAAAAAGAGAGTTATTGTTGGGCGTGGAGAATCTACTACCACCGGTATTTCAACTCTGAGAGCAGTTCCTGCTATGGCATACATTCATGTCTACAGGCTAAATCCCCAAACAACCACTCAAGACGTAATTGACTTTTTGAAACCCACATTCAATGAGGTTTTTTGCGAACCACTGGTAGTGAAGCATGGGTAATACTCATCATTTAAAGTCTCTGTGTATGAAAATAGTTTTAAAAAACTCATCAGACCTGAGGTATGGCCTACAGGTACTTGCGTAAGCAAGTTTTATTTTCCCAAACGAAGGAGTGCACAGCAAGTACCCTAGGGTTCAAGCCAGACTCCCTTACAGTTAACATAGAGAGTTTAAACAACTCAAAGGAGACTTCCTTGGAATCAACCATTGAAGATTATAGAAGTATAAAGTTTTTGTGCATCTCAGAAGTATGGTGCAACGAAAGTGATGCAAAATTGGAATCTAAACATTTCAAAGATTTCTCTCTGGGCAGCTTCTATTGGAGGAATTCGTGCAGAAAGGGACGCGTAGGGATATGGTACAGAAGTGATTTGAAAGTGACAAAAATAAATTTAAACGAATTTTGCAGGGATGATTTTGAGATTTGTGCTGTGAAGTATAGTTTAGGTGGTCGTAAGGTTTTTATTTTAAATGTTTATAGGTCACCAGATGGTGATCTGGATTTCTTCTTCAGCAGTTTGAATATGTCTTTTTCGAAATTGTTTATTGTAAACTGTTCTTTTATATTGACAAGTGATTTTAATATTGATGCAACAGTTTTGGAAAATTGTGCTCTGTTCTGCAGAGTTTTTGTCTGAGGTATTACAGGGGTTGGCCTCCTAGTGTTTCTGAAACCAGGGCGAGTCTGCTAAAGCATATTTTTTGTACCGAGGGTGTGGGTATTGTGGCAGTTGATAATTGTCTATCCGATCATCAGACCATGATGTTTGCGTTTGGTATGTCTGATGATCGGGGCGATTCTTCTGCCGGAAGTATGGAGAAAAGGAGGGTTTTTTCCGATTTGAGCATGGAGGTGTTTGTGGCAGCTGTAGAGGAAGAAAGTTGGGAGGAGGTTTCTGCTCGAATGATGTGGATGTATCATATGAGATGTTCCATAATTTGTTTTATCATCATTTTGATAACCATTTTCCAGTGAAAAGTGTAAGGTCAAGTTCAGTTTTTGATAGTTGGGAAAGTGATGAGGTTAGGCAGTCTAGTAAAAATCTTTTGGACCTACATCTCATGAGAAGAGTTAACCTAGATCTTCAGGTAGTATATGCCAGAGAGAAGAAGAAACATCTTGACCTGATTTCCAGAGATAAGGGAGATTTCTATCAGAATCGAATAACACGATCTAACAATGTAAGTAGGACAACTTGGACAATAACTTCAGAGTTAACTGGTAAAGTAAATTTAATTGATAAATGTCCATATAACATCATAGAGTTTCTTATAAATTAAATGTTGTATTTACGAAATTTTGTAGACGAATCCGATACCCCATTTTAGGGTCTTATGAAAAATAAATTATTATTATTATTATAAGTGTTTTTCGTCGGCCACTGCAAATATTCTATGGTATTACTATGCCATATAAATTTTCCTCGACAAGTTCAAATTAAAACTGACTTTGGTTAGAGGTAAGGTAAGCCACCTCAAGAATGACCAATAGAAAAACGTGCAGAATTTCAAAATTTTAAAAAACTAGGCAAATTTATGTGATTTTAGTCATATTATACCACAGGTGTCAAATGCATCATAATATGGCACAATTACTCTCACATAAAAATAATTGATGAGATCAATTCTCCAAGAATGAGATTAATGAAATAAGGCACTTCAAAGAGAAATAGTATCACTAAAAATGGGAATACTTTTGCCATTTTCAATTCAAATAAGAGACGATGGACGATACTTGAAAGAATAAAAATCCAACAGGATATATGATTTCAATACTATAAGCAAATTTTTGGTCAAAGGAACATATTTACGTGCATGAAAATGAACTGTTGAGGTTTTTATTTTAAGTAATTTTGAAATACAGTAGAGTACAAGATATATCCAAATTGTTCGATGCCGAGAATTGTGTGAACAAAATCTAAAATTAAACATCATTTAACTAGTTAGTATATAATTCAATACTTTCGATAGAAACAAATTCAATTGTCTGGGTGGATTTTAAGAATCAGAATAGGTAATCAGATTTATAAAACGAGTAATTTCATTGAAAATTGAGAGCACCAAAACTTACCTGATTTATTTTGTACCAATTCTATTATTAGTATTGATTTTCATTATTTTAATATATTTATTTGCGATAAATCAAATATGAAATCTCAATGTTTCTTACCTTATTTTTTCTACTAATTGCTCTTCCAAGTCGCTTATATGGTTTCTTAGCTGTTTCTCCAAGATTTCACTCTCTTTATGTTTAGAATGTTCATCTTCCAATTGGTTTATTCTAGTCATTAGTTCATGTAATTCTGCATCTTGTCTTCTTTTTTCTTGTTTTACCAATTCTATCTGTTGAGATATTTCAGCATTTCTTACTAAGGCTGCATTTTTTTCAGATGTTACCCTAAAAATTGATTCACATATGGTTGAGACTGCTTGAAAAACGATTGTTGAGAATATTAAGAAAAAAATTTGTCGGACTTGTTCATGAATGACCTTGTGGCCTTGATTACCTGTCTTATTAGAAATTATTGTAATATAAATTTTTTTAAATCTTCACAAACATTCCAGTTGAAACTGTTACTAATTCAGACTATTCTCAATTCATGTGTCATTGGGAAGAAAAACTTTTCTCCTAACCCTCTGGATTACTTTTCATGGGGATATCTCAGAAACTTAGTTCATAAGGTGGAAATTAAAATAGGAGAAGCTTAAGATGAACTATGAAACAGACCGGAAATAATCATGAAAACTATCTATTCCTTGTGAGCGCAAGGAAATGTGTAGACTTGGAATGACAAGATATTAAACAGTTATTGTGAAATTCAATTGTTCTTGCTTACATAGTTTCAAGTTGTTTCACTTAAAATTGTTTTGTTTGTGTAGGTTATTATTTCTTTATTCAATTTTCATGGAAATCGTTACTTATTATCTCTTCATTTTTTATGATTAGACAAAAGTTTAATTTTTAAAGTAAATAAGAATATGGAAGTGTTAATAAACCCTTAGATATTCGATAAAAGACTAAAGAGAATGTTATTAAATGGTACATCGCCAAGCTGTTGTTTTTAGAATTCTATTTTACCAGACAAACCTGATAATAGGGTCTATGTTGTTGGGGGTGATCAACTTTCAATCAAAATGTGTTTTTCTATTCTTAAGAGATTTCAAAAATATTTACTCAGTTTTCAGACAAAAAATTCAGACGAATTGCGAAAAATCGACAGAATCAAAAACTTGTGGACTTTTTTCGTGAATGTGTTTTTTACAAAGGATACTTCAAGATGAAAATGCATCATACAGGTTGATATTTTTACTTGGACACTGAAAATGAGGTTGTTCAAGTCCTACCCTAGAAATTTTTTATTTTTTCCTGCAATCTCTCTCTAAAATAATGCAAATGCCTATAATTGATCAATGATTATTTCGAATTTCACGAAGTTATCAACTTTTTCCAAATTTCAAAAAAAAAACACTACCACCATAAACAAGAGCCTGCAGAAGTTGTTAATACTCAAACTTTATTCAACCTATCGAACGGCATCTACCATAAAGATCTGCACAGTTACATACGGAAACATCCAGTATATCATAGAACTGAATCCTTCAAAAGCCTTATTTTAAATACTGGATAACTAACCTGGATAAAGTTTTTTGTACATTCAAGGAATTAATTTTTTCTTCCTCCAACTCTTTTTCTAATTTGTTCAAGCTCTGTTTCAAAATTGTACTAGCATCTAATTCTGCATCCACAGATATTTTCAATTTGGAACATTCGTCTTCGCTTCTTTCAAGTTGAGTCTCGGCATTTTCCAAATTTTTCTTCACCACAGTCACCTCCATGCTTGAATTTTGCTAAAAATCATAATTAGTTTTATTTCATAAAAATGAGAATAACCACATAAAATGGAAAGGAAAATGGAAAGAAAAAGGATAGTAAAATAATTTTTCAGAAGGATTCATAACAAAACTAACAATAACTTTATGATAATTTATTGTAAACAAAGTGATAAAATGTGAAAAAATAACAAAAACAGAAAGAAAGTGTAAGCAGTGCCCTTTTAAAATTATCTAGAAAATACAAGTCATAAATGTAAAGGAATACAGATCAATTAAAGTGCAAAACTGCGAAATCAACAAAAATACTCATTCAAATAATACTTTATAAATACAAATCAAATATTCAATTCAAAATTTAATAGGTACCGAAATCAATTGAAATAAAATAATGAAAGATTAGTTACAAAAGAGAAAATGATTTTTTCCCCTGAAAGATGTGCTATAAGCAAAATTATTTGGCATTCAAATTATATGGCAAATCGAAGCTACCTTAAATTGAGAATAAGATATCATATTTAAATTATATTTATATAAATCCCTACAACTGCTTTGTTGAGAAATTGAAAAATTACGTTTAAACAATATATATATACTTTAGAAATGATAAATATATATGAAAACAATAGGAACCATGAAATATAAAACAATTCAATCCAATTTCCCATCAAAACAAAAAAAATTGAAATTAAAATATTGGATAAGAATAATACATAAAAATTGCTCATGCGAAAGCCTATTGTAAAAAGTAATTTAGGAACATAAGTTTTCCCCTTATATTATCAACGACTCACTAATTGAGTTCTAAGGAATGCAACATGTTCTTCATTTTCAGCACGAATTTTCTTTAAATCTGCAGATAATTCCTCCAAATCTGCAGTCAAGCGTAGTATTTTAGTGTTCTTGTTGTTAAGTTCTAATTTGTTGTACTCTAACTCAGCTTCTAATTGTTGAACCTTTTCAAATAAAACCTCTTTTTCTTGAATAGCCCTCCTCCTTTCAGTACCTTCCTCTGCTGCTTGACGACTCAGTCTACCAACCTTGAAATATAGTGTAATGTTTTATTATAACAAACTCAATGAAACGAAAAATCATATATATATAAATATATATATATATATATATATATATATATATATATATATATATATATATATATATATATATATATATATGAACGCCTACAAATGAATCACTTTTTGCATTTTATGTTAATTAGAGAAAAATCAATAAACTCAGTTTTGAATCATTAGGATATAAAGGTTCATTTAATTTATTGTTACAATTAAAACATTTTGAATGGTTTAGAATGATGATCAATAACTTAATGTCTTTTCACGTCATTGGAAGTCAACAACAATTGCAGTTGTGGACGAAGTTATAAGCAGATATTTATCCCTTGAATGAGACAATTACATTCTTGTTGTTGATTGTTAAAGGCTGTCTTATAAATCCTTCTAAGAAGTGATCCATTGTAGAGGATGAAATGCTCCTAATCCCTTCTGACAATTCAATTATTTCAATGGCATAAGTTAACCTACTATCAGTTTTTAGGAATTCTAAGACTATAAATTGTAAGGTACTTCAAAAATAACCACTTTGAAATATTTTTCAATTTTCGAAATCACTACTTGCTTTGATATTCAATTCAATGATTCTTTTTGTTTCCATATTTTGGAAGTTCTCGCGCAATTCAAAATATTTTGATAGCCGAACATTGCATTAATTTTGGAATAACCAATTGAAAATTGAAGAAAAGTATACAGCAATTTATATTCCGACTTTTTTTCAATTACTTGAATCAGCCATGTAATCCAAAGTGCATTTTCCCAATTTTTTTTTCGAAAACTCTTCAATCTAACATACGGAATACAAAAAAGATAACTGATTCAATCACCTAGTTGAAAATTATATTTGGTTCATTAACTTCCAGGGATATATATTTAGCGTTTATAACGCTCGCTTCTAACCAATCTCTAAAAAATATCAATTATATAATATGGTACAAGAATTATATCCATTATGAAAAATTCAATTTTATTTGAAAATTTCCAATTACTTGTTTGTGAGAATATATAGTTCATAAAATTAATCTTTTGAAAAACAAACAATAACTTCTCTCAGGATGATTTTCATATTCATTTAAAATATACACATCTCAAGATAAGTAGTTTTGAATACTTTTGATTCTGAAAGATTACATTTCATGTTTGTTTCCTAGATTGTCATAAAAAATTTCTTTTTAATATTTTAACGAATTCAGCTTTACAAACTAGAATCCATGTGTAACAAATGCGAATGCGGTTGATTCATCAATTGCAATAAGCGTGCAAATAAAATATTTATAGACTACAGAGTTCAATTTTATGTATTTTCCCATCAAACTGGTATTTCAAGATTAAGAGGATCTTTTTGTTCAATAATAAAACAAAATTCTTTTTAAGTTACTGTTTCAGTGTAGATCAAAATTCTTTTCAATGAAAAATATTTTATACGATGTATGAAGACATATATACAACACTTATTCCTTACTTGTGTTTCCAAAGACGTAATTTTATCACTCCATGATGTTTTTATGTCCGCCAGGTGCAGATGCGCTTCCTCCAACCGTTGTTCTAACAATTTCCTCTCGGAAATCAACTGCTCATCAGCGGATGTTTCATTAGCTAACCTTTGTTTCAGAACAATAATGAGGTCTTTAAGATGCCTTCGTTCTTCTTCACTTTCTGCTAAATTGGAAGCTAAGGCAGCTAAATCTCTCGCGCTGGAATGTCTCAATGCCTCTAGATCATCCTAAAAATGAAACAATCAATATATTTTTTATTGGTGGATATCTTTGAAAGCTGAAAGCACATACCTGTGTTACGCCTGAAGCTCATCAAATAAATAAAAACACGTGCTAATTTTCGACAAAAAAAGAAGGAATAAGAAACACATTTATGTTTGAACGAAAAGAGTTACTTTCAACAGCTTTTTTTATAAGGTTATGAATAGTTAACATATACGATCAACGTTTTAATTGAAGCAGTATTCTGCAGATCAGCATTCATACATAGTGTTCTGTCAAATATTCCATTTTTGGTACCTTTTTCAAAATGTGACATTTACTCTTCACAAATTTGAAAGATTGTAGTTTTTCTAATGATGATACTTGCAATTTGGACGCACTGGAGATGGGAGATGATTGATGTATTATGAGGTGAAAAGCACAAGATGTTCTATTATCATCAAAAATGTATAATGAAGATGAATCACAATGATTTTATAGCAAAGAGAAAATTGAAAAGTTAAACAGAGAGATAGACGGTAGAATATACTAGTATTCTATATAACATGCATATTATTAGGATTTTTGAAAGAAGAAAACTGTAACAAGATTGCTGCCAACCCCAAAATTAAGGGATGGAAATAAATTCATGCCATAATGCAGTTAGGTTTCTTTGCCTACATTCCGAAATCTGTTTTGTTTTCAAGAAACAAAATCATAGCTATACAATTTATTCAAGCTGGTTAATTTGAAATTGAAATTAGAATATGTACTTTTTCGAGTAATAAATTTGTGTGATAGATTCTGTGAACTATTTGAGTTCCTCAAGCCTAATTATGTCCCCAGCTGGGCATTGAAACATGACTTGTTCTATTGATTACGTCTTCTCCTCACATAGTCTGCATGAAAGGACCGCGATTAATCCTGACTTATTCAGGTGATTTCTGAGGCGACAGTGCTCCGTTAATATGGCGATTAGAACTCTCAGGTTTAGCATGAAGGCTCAGCCAGTGCTTCGATATCTTCAGGTCCAACCAACGGTTATTTTCTATCCTGCAGTCTCCAGGATAATTCTAGCCTAGGCTCCGGTCCGGTGAATCCCAAAGCTGTTCCTCCAGCGGCCAATGAGCCCGCCTTTTATTGCCTCAATGTTCGGGTGGCCCAGAAGCTTATTTCTTTCTCCAAGTAGGGCGAGGGTTGAACGACATTTTTGCACAATAAGGGACGTGCAGTTGCGGGAAGCCTATGCATTCAGTTCAGCTTTGCTATCCTTAATAAAAAAACAAGTACTGTGTTTTAAGGAATTTTACTTAATAATTGCGATTCGTAACGCGTTTCACTACACCGTAGCTTCTTCAGACGAATGAATGTACAGAAAATAGGAACATTTATACAAATAAAATAATAAAATAAAATATAAATGTTCTTGAGTAATTAAAAGCTTATAAGCTTTTAATTACTCAAGAACATTTATATTTATATTCTCATTCTTATTTTCAGTACATTCATTCGTCTGAAGAAACTACGGTGTAGTGAAACGCGTTACGAATCTCAATTATTAAGTAAAATTCCTTAAAACACAGTACTTGTTCCATTATTGATAATGGAATTTTACCAAGTAAAAGCCTCTCAAATTCAAATGTTTGCTATTCTTGATGATTTTTATTGACCTACTAGTTAATCCTCCTGCAAGCAGAAGGTTAGCACAGTCAAGTCCGCCAAAACAGATAGAATGTTCCTTGGCAGCACCTCGACTAGCTCCAATACTTTGGGCACTTTTGTAGCCGTCTGTGGACCAATAAAGTCCCTCAATTAGACGGCCCTTGGAGCTGGCTCATTCCTGTCTACTAAGAATGATGATCCGGAATGGCAGTTCCATGTTGGTTTTGGGTATTTTTATGTCAGACTTCATACTCAGCATTCGGAACTACTTGATACTTTACATTTGTGTGAAAAGGGAAACAGAAAAAATTATTTTTGCCTATTGAAAATTCATAGAATGGAGTGACTAGAACAAATTACACATTTGAAATTCATTTCTTGATGACTAGAATACAAAGTAATCCATGCAACTAAAAGATAAATTATGGTTTCAAGTCGAAGCACCTCGATGGTTTTAATTTTGAACTCAGCATATTTTCGTATTGTGACCTTCATTGCATAACAATTCACAAATGAATTTAGAATGCTGATATTCGTAATCTCTGAAAACATAAAAATTTTAATGAACTAAATTTCAGGATTTGAAAACGGCTACCGTCTAATTATAGACGAAACTAATCAGGACTTCACCAAAATTATATTATTGAGGATATTGAGACGCGTCTAATATTAATACTATGACAAACGGTATGGTCTCCCCAAATTTTATCAACCCTAGAATGCAAACCATAGGACATAGGATCTAAGAGTATATTACCAGCCATGAGTCAGTACATTAAAATTCTTCATTTTATTCTATCATATCTTTTTTTTAATCAATTTCGGAACTAGTGGAAGATAAATAACTAGCAAACCAATGAACGAACTACGATATATGTTTTGAAATAACAGTTTCAGTGGTAATCAAGCCTCGTCAAACTTTCAAATATGGCACGAGACAGTCTTTAAGTCATTAGCCATTCGAATCCGGCTATACTCTTAAAAATATAAATTATAAAGGAAAGTGCCAGCAAAAAAGAATGAAATTACAAGAAACACAACAATGACTTAGGTAAAAAAAAATTGAAATTAACATTCAAGACACATATTCTCCATGAATTGAAAGAGATCGAAGGATCCGATGATACGTCAACAATGGAGGCGTTCATTTGACTGAGTGGAGATAACCAGTGTTATCAACTTCAAGAAATATTTATTTTTAAACCTTAAGTTAAAAATCCCTAAAACTGCCACAATTATTTGAAAACCCCCGTGATTTTTTTGCATAACTGAATTAAATATATGCAGAATGTAACCATTTCATTCAAATTCTTTTAAACAAAAGGTTATAAAACCTTGTTTTTTTGTAAAAATAAAACAAAACGGACATAATAGTTACCAAGTTCATATTAACATTTCTCACTAGGTAGAACTATAGTTTGTATAACACCACCCATTATGTTTTCTTATCAGTGCGCCAGTAAACGCACCCTAGTTGGTCAAAAATTTTGAAACTATTTTTTTTAATAGAAAAGGTTAGAAAATTTTATAAACTATGATACATTTATGAAATATGTCTTACCTTTTACGTTTTTCCAAATAAACATTGGCACGAAAGTAATAAAAATCAGTTGCTTTAAGTTGAATAAAAACCCAAAATTTCACCCATTTTTAACAGTATTATAACTCATGCAACTCCGGGATAGCAACCTTTGCGTAATCAAGAATCCCATTCAGGCACCGACAGCACTCCGTAAGCATAGTTATTCATTTCTTAGCATAACTGATAGTACGATTGTTTTGTTGATTTGGCAATACAAGTAAATAAATTTCTCTTTTAGAAATACTATTATTTTTGTCAATCCCCTTGAACTTAGCTGCTACAAGCCATTAAAAAATGGGTAAAATTTCGGAGTACTTTACGTTTCAAATCTGGATCTGTTTCCCAAAGCTTTGTATACTTTTGACTGTATTTCTTTTTTCCTTAAGACATCATTAATGAACCTGGTGAGTTTCAACGCGAGCAAGATGCAAGTAACTACGTTCTCTAGAGAGGTCCCCGCTGGAGAACCTCCTCTAATAATGCAAGGCCAACGAATTGGATCCAAAGATTCGATGCACTTTCTCAGAATAACGGTCAACTCCAAGTTTTGCTGGTAATAGCTAAGTCGGCATCAGCTAAACTTAGTTTTCTTTTCAGAGACAAGCGATACTTCACGTCATCTCAGCTATTTCTAGGCGCAGATTCGACCTGCTTTGGAATATTGTTCCCATGTATAGTGTGCAAAAACGGGCTTTGCGCCTCATCGACCACCCGGAGATCACCCGCGATCTCCAACCGTTGGCTCTCAGAAGACAAGTTGTTGACCTTTCTCTGTTTTACAGATACTTCCACGGAAGATGCTCCAAGGAGCTGAAAGACCTTGTTCCGGGAAAACTTATGTTTTGCCGCAACACTAGGCTGGCAAGGAGTTCTCATCATATGGCGGTACATCTAAGGACCCCTCGGACCTCTCTCTATAAGAATTCCTTCATTTACAGGGCCGGTGAGCTGTGGAACTCGATTCCGTCCAGCATCTTCCCTACATCCTACAATTTGGCTCTCTTCAAAAAGCGAGTAAACAGACATCTCAATTATTTCCAGGCGCTTACTCAGGTGTAACAGGTTCGTCTATTCCTGGGAAGCGCGCATAAAAAAATAGTTGATCTACCCAAGAGTGCAATAGAAAAATTAAATTAATTGAGAAAATAAATATCAATTAGCAACAAACGTATTGAACGTTTTACCAGTAAGCATAGACCACCAGTCATCACAGAGTAGGTGTAATATATTGTATATGTTTGCGGTAAACCCTAAACTTAAAGAATCCCATCCCATTCATTTGCCACCTAAATTTGGGAGAAAACCCTTAATTTGGTAAGCCTAGAGATAGCACATCCAGGAGGAGATGGTTGCAGACTCAAGGGTGGATGAAATTAAGGGAAGTCATTTTGACCCATGGCTGGCAATCTAAGGCTACTACAGACAAGTTTTATCTTTGAAACTGATTCTCCAGAGAAGTGTCGCTAAAAAAGTAAAATGAGTATCATAGTTTCCCCCTTTAGTAATGTAAGTTGCTGCCATTTATTTTCAAATATAGTTTGACAATTTATTACGGTATGATAAATAAATACTTTATCAACGTTATTATTTGAGAGCTTCATAAAAAACTCGTTCTTTTATAAGTAAGACTATGGGTCACATAATCGTCTTTTCGTATTTGCAATTCGTTGGAACATTTGAAAGAAATAATTCTTTACACGATAGAATAGCTTCATAATGTACCAAAGAAACGCAAGAAGCTAAGAGGAAATAAATGAGCCAGTATTGGAGAATATGTAAATTAGTCGGTTTATCGACGATTTCAAGGACTTTTAATACGACGTACTTTGAAAAAGAACATTACATAGCAAACTTGCATCATAGGTCTTTATTTCATCAAAATGATGAAGGAGAGGTAAGATTATGTGTTATCAAAGAATGTTAACGGATTTGTTATGTCTACAATTGGATGAAATTGGGGCGCCATACCTCATGCTGTTTGGGAAACAATCGAATTTTTGGAAAAAAGTTTGATGAATCGAGAATCTCAATAAATGACACTGTGAACTGACCAACCAGCAGTTGTAATATGATGCATTTAGATGACTTCCTCAGAGGTTATTCAATTATGCAAGTAAGTCACAAATAATTGATAGTCTAAGATCGAATATCGAATGAAAAGAAAGAAATTTTGCTTTTATCTCAAATATCTTGTATTTTATTTAACTTGATCATATATTATTATATATCCTTTATTAATTTGAATCAGCTTTGGTATTATATATTTTATCTTGTATTTGATGCCTAAGAGATTTTTAACCAATTCTAATATTTCCAAAATTCCAAATATATATATATATATATTTGGATATATATATATATATATATATATATATATATATATATATATATATATATATATATATATATATATATATATATATATATATATATATATATATATATATATATATATATATATATATATATATATATATATATATATATATATATAACATTTAACGTTATCCTAATATATAATTATTCCAGGATATGTTTTGATTATAATCATTGCCTGGCAATGGTATTAATTACCGGGTGGTGGATTTATATTTTTCATGAAATCAATCAGTTTGATTGCATGAACAGATATATGGGCAACTCGTCGGGTAAAACCCCTATATATATATATATATATATATATATATATATATATATATATATATATATATATATATATATATATACACCTCTGAACTTAACAATGCAAAAGGTAGATTTTGATATATTTGATGATAATTCTAAAAGAGAAAGTTGGATGCAGAAGGAATTACACGGAAAGCACCCTAAAGAATTGAAAAATGATTATATTGATGAAATCGCATCAAATAAATGGTTAGTTTCTGGAGAATTGTTTGCTGAAACAGAAGGCTTGGCAATTGCGATCCAGGATCAGGTTGTTTTCACGAGGAATTATAGAAAACACATCATCAAACAAAATATAGATGATTCTTGCCGTAGATGTTTCTATTCTTCAGAAACAATTTTTCATATATTATCATCTTGCTCAGTCCTTGCTTCAACAGATTATTTAGAAAGACAATGCCGTCGCTAATATTATTCATTTTAATCTAGGAATTAAACATGACCTAATTCCCAAAAGAAGAAAATTTTACAAATATGAACCTGAGATTATTTGTGAAAATGAAAAATATAAACTTTATTTTGATAAAACAATTCTTTGCAACAGAGCTGTAAAACACAATAGACCAGATATCATTCTTACTGATAAACATAATCAAATAAATTACATAATTGATATTGCTATACCCGACACACATAATATACAAAATAAATACAATGAAAAATTTCTAAATAAATGGTGCTTGGCGACGAGATTAAAAAATGTGGAAAATGAAAAAATTTTTATTCTACCGATTATTATTTCCACAACAGGTGTTATTCCTAGGAATCTTCACAAAAGTATTGAGATTTTGGGTCTGACGAAAAATTTGTTTGAATAGTTACAAAAGATAACAGTCATCAAATCTTGTTCGTAGGTTTCTTTCCGAGAAAAATTATGAGGTAGAGTCATAGGTTTTCTCTTTAGTTTATACTGCTCAGAATCTCATTTCATATTTTATTTAAATGTATATATAAATGTAATATAATTAACTGACAATTTTGTCATATTTATATTCAGAGCAGTATTCTATTCGATCGTTCATCACTTCACACAAAGGAAACTATTAATGAGTAACATTCAGTGTTACTTGACTAAGGTCCGTACACTGGATTTTTCCGGGGAAAAAGCCTCTGACACTACTAGTTGGTACATTGATGTCATTGTCTGATGATGATATAGTTTGTATATATTCTGGTAGATTGATATATTCTCATAACATTTAACGTTATCATAATATATAATTATTCCAGGATATGTTTTGATTATAATCATTGCCTGGCAATGGTATTAATTACCGGGTGGTGGAATTATATTTTTTCATGAAATCAGTTTGATTGCATGAACAGATATATGGGCAACTCGTCGGGGTTAAACCCCCTCAAAAAAGGCTTAAGTGGGAAGATTTCTGTCAATGAAACATTTTTGGTGATAAATGTGGGAAATTCTTTATGAAGGTCTTAAAATGAGTCCCTCAAATTTATGCAAAGCAACTGAAATTCAGGGAACTCATTCTGGAGGCCATTATGAACAGTTTCCTATTTCCATCAACTAAAATTTCCATTTCACTAGTAATAAAAATTGAAATTTTATCAACTACTAATATCGGAAATCTGTGAAGTTTATTTCAAAAATATTCTTACATAGATTTTCATTATAATAATAAATGATTTAAATTGTTGATCAAATTTTTATTTTCATCAAGACCATGAACAATAAATACACCAAAGGTATAAATAAATTGGTTGTACCAATTCTTAGTACTCATACTCCATAATAAAATCTAAGGATTCCAAAGCAATTACTTCTAACAATAAAAAAGTTACCATACGAATAGAAATGAATTTGTTATAAAATATTACAAATAACTTTCCTACTTTAGAAAGTGTAGAATATTTTCCAATGTTGAATTTCTAATTAAATGAACATGTAAGACCATAATGAATGAATATTTGTAAGTGACTCCTATTGCATGTGGTTGAATAATATTAACATTCTATTATACGCATTTTATGGACACTGATAAGAAAATTGATATTTTTATCTAAGCTGATAAGTACGATACATATTTGTACTGGGGCCAATTACCTTTAGAAACTTGAATAGTAAAATACTTGAAGTGAATTAAACCTATTTTGTATCATGAATTTGAATGCAACCCTTGAGAATATGCGAATTTGAATATTTTAAGGACGCTAGTAAATGTAGAGATCTAGAATATGCATTATAATAGAAACAAAAATGTTATTAACATTGTATATAGTGTTCAAACAAAACATTTATAGAAGAAACTATTCAGAATTCCATATTGAGTACATGATGGACTCCTTCATTTGAACTTTGTACATAACTATACCACCTGATGCAGATATGGAGGTGATACAAAACCTCAATCTCATTTCCACTCAAAAAAACATTTATCCCCCAGCATTCAAATTCTCAATTGAACAATTCTACTAGCAATTTTGTGCGTTTCTTTGCCGATTCTAATCTTTTCCAACTTACATGCAGGCCAGCACAATTCCGAATCAATAATGAACCCTCTATTCTTGACTTAATTCTTATCAATGATGAGCAACTTGTTACGAACCTTGATTCTTAATCTTCCTTAAGTATATCTGACCATGTAGTTATCGCTTTCGTCACTTAGATTTCTTCTATTCCTTCAATCTCTGTGAACTGTGTTTGTAGTACCGAACTTCAAACACATAACAAAAGAGCTCTCTGAAATGGATTGGCAGAGTCTTTTAGAATCTACTGATGGGCCTGATGCAATGTGACAAAATTTCCTTACAACTACAACTTCCTGTATTAGGAAACATTAGTGAAAGAGAACTTATCATAGGAGTCCCCTAAAGCCTTGGCTTAATAAGCTCATTGAACTATTGCTACACAACAACAGGCCATGAAGGAGATACAGAGTATCGAAAAAAGATAGAGACTTTAAAGTACGTCAACATTTCTCTAACTCCACATGCAAATAAAAGAACTCCACTGCCAACTAAGAAGAAATATATATATATATATATATATATATATATATATATATATATATATATATATATATATATATATATATATATATATATATATATATATATATATATATATATATATATATATATATATATATATATATATATATATATATATATATATATATATATATATATCATAATCATTAGACACTTAAAAATGTGTTGTTTCGCTTATAGTTAGCAATAATCCAATCCTGGCACACACTTAATATGATAAACAAATAAAAAGGATATCGTCGCATATCAAGTGACTGTTACCAAGGATCTGTGATGATCTAGTCATATAGTGTAAAAGCGTGACAATAAGCTGTTTCGTCCTTTCGCTGAGATATCGTTCAGTGCGTCCGTAAAATTTTATGAAATTTACATGCGATTGTTACTAGTATGCTGGAACAACTTGGTGTTCAAAAATTGTAACCAGATTATTATCCGACAACCTAATTAGGACGGAATACGAAGAAACATTTACGCGTAACTAAACCTATTTCTTTTAGTCAAAGCAGACTTGGAGGTGATATTTGCCATTTCGAATACTCAAATTCAATTATGCTAGCATGGACTCTATATAATAATTCAATATTAGATTTAATCAAATACTGACGCCCGTCTATATGGGGTCATCAAATGAAATTGGAGGAAGCGTCCAGGAGTACTCTGCAGCAACCACTTTTCAGTAACCAAATATTTAACATATAGAATGTTTGGAGTAATGGGGTGGTTCATAGTGAAGAATTTGTTGCAATCCATTTGAAAACCTTTGGCAAAATTGAAAAAAATAAACTTGTTTCAAGCATAATAATACTAGTTGTGAAAAGTCTACTTTTACATTCTACAGTTTTTATCATGCCCATAAACATAACATGAAAGAGGCAATAGATGAAAATAAACTATGAGGCGAGAAGCTGTTCGTGATGATATAAGGATTAATTATTACAGTAATGTCTGAGATTTTTAAAGATTTTTTACACTTCTTAAACTTAAGAATAGCATTGGTGGCAAAGATATTCGGGTCGTTCAATAAGTCATTAGAAGAATATAGTAAAATAATTACAAAGAATGAAATGAACTTTTTTTATTATTTTTTTTAAGGTCTGTACAGTATTCCAGATGCTTCTGAAACTTCTTTGAGCATTCAAAAAGTAAAATTATGGAAGGTCCTTATTATAAAGGGCGCTCGTTTCGGCGATGACCCGTTTTCCTTTGAGCAATTTTTTCATGTTTGGAAATAGAAAGAAGTCACTGTGATTTCACATTGCTTCCCTTAACATGTGCAATAATGGTTCATAATACTCTACAGTTGTTTCCTTTTTAAATAACCTCACCCATCGAATTTTATCAATAATTTCGGGAGAACACATTTCTTCTGGACGTCCTGAATAAAAATCTTCTGCTGATTTATCAGAACTTTAACTGGTTCACTAAAATGTAAATAGTTGCAAGAACAGGGGGTAGATGTGCCATGTTTGTGTTATACCTCTTGAATATGTGTTTAAATCAATCCAACTTCACTTTTCTTATAAAAAACGCTGTACAGGATGTCTCAAATTGTTCAATTTCGAGGATTCAATTCACTTCTATATGAGATTCTGAACTGTCAGAGAAGTCACTCAGAATAGTGAAACCTTTCTCAATATCTTACTCTTTTTGAGATATCAGCAGAAGTTGTCATTTGACAGATTTGAAAAAAATCGCAATTCTTTTTTTTTGAAGATATATCAAAATGGTAAAAACTTTCTAAACTCTTTTCCAAACAGGTAATCCTGCATTTCAAGCTGCCCACACGCGCACCGTGTACCGTGTCGACGAGAAATGTTTCCGAACGATTTGAATTTCAAGCCAGTGTTGCCAGATCCCTTACCTGAAGTTCATTTAAATTTCACGTTCGTCTAAGAGAATAAATGTTTGATCTCTGTCGTCTCACTCTTCAGTTTGTTCAATACTTGTGTTGGATAAACTTCATATGCGATTTGAGCTTTACTTGCGAAACGAGCGATTTATTCAAGTGATTTGGAATTTTTTAATTATTTTATTTTTAGGATTTATCATGTCTAGAACAAATATTGTTGACGTTCAGGAAATCATGCAGAATAATATATATATATACAAAAATTCGAATAATTGTATTTACAATAATTGCTTATAGCTATAATTTTGGTGTGTGTCAGAAAAAACACAATCGTAAAAAACAAGCGAAGAAATAGAATACCAGCAGAAAAAAACAGACCATATCCGTTCCTTAATCAGGCATCTAAACTCGCATCATGCCTCCTACGATTGCCCCTAAAGTGTGAGCACAGGAAATGTTACAGGGGAACCATACTATCTTGCGTATGATTCAGTAAACGAGTGAAAAAACCTATGGAAAAAACTCGTTTCCTTGTCGCTATTGCACTAGCAATAGCTTGTCTGTTTATGGTGTGTGAGTGTCGTGTGTACAAAAAGAGTACCAAAAATTTTTCTGCTTAGCAGCTTCATTCTCTCATTGTCATCTTGCACTCCTTGATTTCCAGGACTTCACGAAGACAAGGGTGAAAATCTAACCTAACCTCTAGCTGCGGTAGGCATCTTCCCAGCCTATGCAAAGGGCTTTAACAAGAATTCCTACTACTATTTTTATGCCAATACAGACAGAAATGTTGCTGCTCAATTTTTACCACAACTTGTTATGCAAAAAAAAACTTCCCACAGATGGAAATCCTCCCCCTTTTTGTTTGTCTTTTTGTTCTATGAACCTTCCGTTTGTTCTATGAACCTTCCGTTTGTTCTATGAACCTTCCGTTTGTTCTATGAACCTTCCGTTTGTTCTATGAACCTTCTGTTTGTTTTATGAACCTACAGTGGCAGTGGACTACAAACCACTCACTTAGACCATGCAATGATAATTATAAGTTATCTGGCTTCGGAGGTTATAGCCTCAACCTATCGGTTATGTTCCTGACTCTGAGAAAACACACCAACATTCATACTACAACTATATGTTACCTGGGATTTGCACCCGGTCCCTCGGCGTGGAAGTCAGTATCTCTACTGACTCACGTCAGCCACCTCCTTTTTTAAATTATTGTTGAAGTCGGTTGAAAAGGAGACGGAGCTTTCGGAACCATAGAACATTGGGAAGCATGTAATAGCAATGCCCAAAATAATTTAATAAATGCTTTAATTTCTATTGGATTGTGGAAAACAACTCAGTACATGCAATCTCACAAATTGTATTATAACGATCGATATCCATTGAAGAACTCTCGAAGTTCTATGATTCAAAAGTCAACATTTAATTTTGCGGGAGGATATGCGAAAAATATTGAGTTTTTCTCATAAAAATATGAGATGAGAATAATATCATTATGTAAAATATTTCTCAAATGACTGTGATCGTTCTAAAAAAAATACAAATCTATGTCCTTATTTGTCAAACTAAGGAGGAAAAGGAATTTCGGCAATTCACAAAAAAATTCTAAATAATGTGAAAACATTTTTGACCTAAATTTGATAACCGAGAAATCGAGTATGGATGAAATCAGGAAGTTATCAAAGTTCGTGAATAACTCGAAAACCACATCAGAAATAACTTATTGGATGTATGAATACTAATGAATCTATATAACTGAGATGCTGTTATTCGCACCCTCCAAATGAATGAAAAGAAAATTTTGTACAGTGTAAAATTCTCAATTCATTACGTAGTTATATGAGCTAAATAGTAAAGGTTCTAGCTTACAAAAAAAATCTGGAGCATACAGATCCTGCACTCAGATTGTCAAAAAATTTATGCCAAACAAAGGGAAATACTTTCCCTCAATTTCATCCATCATATTGAACTTTATTGAATTACTGAAATGTGAGGTCTGATTCGAATATCTTATAAATACTTTGGAAACTCTTAAGATTTTGAAAACATTTTTTGCTATACCGCACTATCCTGTCCAAATGAACTCAAAACATGTATCTGTTTATTAAGATAATCAAGCACTTGCGGAAAATTACGAGTCACATATGGCCCTTCCGCTCCCGAGAAGTTACGCCCCTGATTAGGAGTGTTTACCTAAAGGTTTCACTTCAATAATACATCTTATCCTTTGCTATTTCAACGATAGGTACTCAAATCTCCGACGTGAGATAAATCGTGGCAACACTGGCTTAAATTTGAAATCGTTCGGAAACATTCCTCATCGACTAGGTGTACACGAAGCAAGTGCGGGCAGCGTGAAATGCAGGATTACCCCAAAACAACTATAATGCTATTCATAAAAAAATTGTTACTTAAAAATTTGTTTGAGATATGATATATGATATACTACTTTCTTATTTCAAACCTGAACCATGGAATATTTCATTTTGAAAAAAAGGAAAGAAAATTAAATTTTCCATAAAGGTATTTTTTATGTTAAATGATTCGTATTTGATATATAAGTATTTTCCTCCTCAAAGTTCTAATATGACCAATAATTCAACTATAATGTAATTTTCTATGGCAATATCATTAGAATTCTTCTGTAGATGTCTCAAATACAGAAATCACAAAATAATGTAAAGTAACTATGAAAGTTTTGGACTGGTAGATTATTATGGTGATTATAAAATCACAGATATATTATCTGTGATGATCATCACAGATATTATGAGGGAGTAAAAGTGCGAAAATCAAGCAATTTGGGACACCTATACTTCAACCACTGACAAAAACAAACCCAATCAAATAAAGCTAAAACAACCGAAATCTAATAATGAATGAGGTTCACTGAAAATCAACTATTTACAATGCAACAAACGCAATCTTTTGAATTTTCTAAGGACTTATTAAACGAACCTCTCACCTCTAGTATTGATATCTGCCTACATGGTTTAAGATGTTTTAATACCTTATAAAAATAATAAAAGCAAAATGTGGTAAGAATAGAGTGGAATAATTTCAATACTTATGAATTGAGATTTTCATAAAAATATTCTAATCACCCATTTGCGATTGAGATATAAAGAAGTTTTCAATATTGAAATAAATTAACTGAATGAAATCAAGATAAAGGTAAAATAAAAATGACAAACCTGTACATCACTCAAATGTTCTTCTTGTCTCCTTAACCTGGTTACTTCATTTCTTAGCTTTTCAAGTTGCAATTGGGTTTCTTTGAGTAGAGAATTTTTTTCAACTAACTCTTTATCTCTCAATAAAACTAAATGTTTTATCTTAGACAGTTCTTGGGTTTGAAAGCTTTCTATCTGTTCTTTATCTTCCTGATGCTCTACCAATTTCTGTTTAAAATCTGTAAAAATTGTAAGAAAGTATGATTCTGATTATTTTGTAAAGGAAAACCCAAATACCTTCAGCAGCTTTCAGTTTTTCTCTGAGATTATTTATTTGTTTATAAGCTTCTTCTTTTTCCCTTTCCAACAAAAGCAACTGCTTTTCTTTAGAAAAAACAATATCTGACCATTCCTTCTCTTTATACTCTAATTTTCTACTGAAATCTGCTTCGATTCTACCAATTCGTTTCTTTAATTCCTCCAAATCCAGTGGACCATCCTCTTTGAAATCCTCAGATGAGATAACAGAATTTATACTGGAATGTGAACCCTGAAATGATTTTCCCCGCAAGGAATCAATCTTCTGAACAGTTGAAGATGTTATTTTTGCCGTTAACTTGGATAGATCATTCCCGGTTTCTTCCCGTATTTTATTTTTTAATGAAGCAAACATTATTCCATACACTTAAGTATTTAACTCATAATTTGAATACATTCATTACTTTTATTGCGTAAGGTTGAATTTTATCTTGAGATTATTGTTATTTAGTTTCAATTTATCATCTTAGACCCATTTTAATGTAATTAAATTCAATTAAGCTTCGAAAATCCTCTTCAACTACACACCATTAACACTGTCATTTTGACAAATAAACTTTTGCCAAATCTGTATCTTGTACATAGAGTAATTGCCACATAATCACCATTTATCTTTTCATAATCAAGCCTCACAAAATATAACTTCTAACCAGTTTGGAGTTAGTGAATTATAATACCTAAGCAATGAGTGAGTTAATGCTCAAAATATTTGGATTGTTGTCTTTGATAATGGTCAAAAAAAACTCTGAGTATCTTTTGAAGGACATAAATAGGACGAAGAATCTGTGGTATTTTAATTTTGAGGAGGATTGGAATATCTTTTCTTTCGCCTCTTCGTCTTTCTTTCAACTCTTTTCTTTTTATTGTGTCATTTTAAGAAATTTTACTCTTACCTACATATGGTTTTGGGTCATCAGCCTCTCTTTGATGTTTCAGATCGAGTGAAGTAACTCTGTTATCTTACTTTTTTGTTCTGTTTTCTTCGTCTTGGTGTTCTCTTTTCTTCTGAAGCAGGAAAATGTGCTTGTATGTTTTTCTTGTCTTTGTTCTTATTATCTTTTTTATTTCCTCCTTTTTGTGTTCCTTTAATTTTTTTCTAACAAATTTTCTGTCTTCATGAAAATCATTCCTTCTAGCGTCGTAATATTGACTTCTCCTCTTATTCGTTCGTTTGATATGTACCAGGGGCTCCCAACTGCCATCCTGAATACCTTGTAATATTCTTTTCCTGTAGGATTTCGTTGTCGTGAACCATATTTCTCCTGCGTATGTTATGCTTGGTACTATGATTGTTTTTATGCTTTTCATTTCGTTCTCTTATGACAGTTTGCTGCTCCTGTTTAGGAGGGATATAAATATCCTTGCAACTGTCTCGCTTTCTTTGCGTTTTCTTCTATTTGGCTGTGGAATTTTAGGTTTTTGTCTATAAATACCCCTAGGTATTTTGCTTCGTTTTTCCATTCCACTTTCTGGCTGGCTATTTTTATTTGTTCTGGTTTCTTCGTGTCCTTCTTTCTGTTTTTATGGTCAAAATATACTGCAACTCTCTTTTTTGATGTTGACTTTGATTCTCCATTTATCGAAGTATTCTACCAGTTTATCGGTATCTTCTTATAGTCCCTTTGTTATAGATTTCTTGTTTCTGTGCGATGTATAGATTGCTGTGTCGTCAGAAAACTGTGCTATCTTCGAATGTTTCGTTTCAGGAATGTCCGAGATGTATATATTGATCATTAGTGGTCCCAGTATTTATCCTTCAGATGAGCCCGACCTCTATTGATCTTTCTTCAGATCTGTCATTTTCTATTCGTACTATGAACTTCCTGTGTCTTAAGTACGATGCCGTTTGGAAACTTCGTTTTTTTCATCTTGTATATAAATGCTTCGTACCAGACGAAGGCCTTCTTTATGTCTAGCAACGTTCCTGCTGTTGGTTTCGATATGTGTGTGTCGTTGCATGTCCACTTCTGAATTCAAACTGGTGGCTCGGTATGATGTTATTTTGTTCTGCAAAGTTTCTCAGTCTTCTGTATATGAGTTTCCTATGACTTTTGGTATCATGATTGCTTCTGCAGTTGGGTAGTGTTCTGTTTTCATCACTCCTTTTGCTATTTCTGTTAGTTCTTCTATCGCTTCTTCTGGTTGGTTTTTCAAGGCCTGGTTTCTTATTCCATCGATGCCAGGAGCTTTCCTGCTTAGTAGCAGTGAGATAATTTATTGTACTTCTTCTTTTGTTATTTCCATTACTTCTTCCTTTCAATTTGTTTCTTCTCTTCTTCTTCCTATGATTTCTAAGTTTCTATTGAAAGTCACGTCTTGGTTCGAACTGTTGGTCTTAAATTGTTCTTCCAGAGAATCTGTGAATGCGTCCACCGTCTCTTTATTCATTGTTGCTACCTTGTCGTTTCTTTTTAAGTAGGGAATGTTGGTTCTCTTTTTTTCCTGCCATTTTCCAGAGGAATTGGTCCTCTGTTGTTAGAGCCCCTATTTTTTCGTCGCACTCTTCGTTAAACATCTGTCTTTCTTCTTTTACATTATTGTTTAAGTTATTCAGGATAATCTTATCTTCGGGATGCATCGTTCACATGTATTTCTTTTTTGCTCTTCTATTCCTTTCTTCGATTAGGTCATGTATATTTGTCGGAAGTGGTCTCTTTTGGCCTGCTGCCAGCGTTTTTGTTGCCTTTCTTTCCGCCTCTTTAATTTTGCTTTTCAAATTTTGGATTGCCTTTTTAAGTTCGCCTGCGTCTTATGGGTTATCTTTTTCGTTTCCATGGTTTCTTTGAACATTTTCCAGTTTGTTCTTTTCCTGTATCTTCTGCCTCTATGTGTACTTCTTGTATTACTGGCGAGTGGTCCGAGTTTAAGTCCATGACTGCTCTCATTTCTGTCTGTCAGGGCAAATTTTTTAGCATTGCTATATCCAATACGTCGACTGTTCCTGTACTTGTGCATATATACGTTAGCTCTTCTGGAGAAACTATCATTATATTGTGCTTCTCTGATATCTGATATCTTTTTTCCATTTGTATTAACTGTTCGATAGTTCCAATCTTCATCTTTTGAATTCAGGTCTCCTGCTGCTATTGTTTCTTCTTTTATGCGCGCTTCCCAGGAATAGGCGAACCTGTTACACCACATAAGTGGGCGCCTGGGAAGAATTGAGGTGTCTGTTTACTCGAGGGCCAAATTGTAGGATGTTGCTGTTTTTTCTTGAAAAAGTAGTTTCACTTCCTCTTCTTCTAGAGTTTTTGTTGGTGATTTGTACACTGAGTATACTTTCAGTTCACTTCTTTTGGTTTTTATCTTTATTCCTATTTCTTCGATGTTCTTTGGTCCTGTTTCTGGTAGTTCGCCGTGCTCAAGGCCTCTCTTTGTCAGTATTGCTGTTCCTCAACCTCTCCCTTCTTCTTTACCTCTTCGATAGATTGAATAATTTCTTATTTTGAATTCCTTCGTAGTCTTCAGGGGCGTTTCATTTATGAGCATTATATCTATTCTATGTTCCTCCAGGAATATAGTCAGCTCTTATTTCTTGTTTGTTAACGAATTGTCATTCCAAAACGCTAATTTCAGGTTTCCTTTGTTGTAGATTGTAGTATCCAATTATTTTCTACTGAATAGTTCTACTATCCTACGTTGTTCCTCTAGGAAGGCCACTTTTTGCTCCTTCGCAGCCTTGGTGGAGTTGAATTCCATCAGCATTATTTCCAGACACATGGCCAGTTCTTTTCTACGTCTTGTTTCTTTCCTTTTTTCTCCTTTTTTGAAGCTCCTTCCTTTTCTGCCGGTTTTGTTAGTTTCTGTTTTGACTTCTTCCATTTTCCTATCTTCTGCACTCTTTTGCCACTAGTTGATTTCTGGGGCTGGAGCTGGCTTTAGTTTTTCCTCCTGCTTTGGTTTGTTGGCAGAATTGTTGTGGTTTTTGCTGCATCTTATCGAAGTTGATAAGTACTCACCCCCGCAGTTGGCGCATTTAGGTGCAGTGGCCCTTGGCTTCCTCCACTCGCTTGTGTTATGTTATTCTCCCCACTTCATACATTTGTATGCGGCGTGACAGTTCCTGTGTCTCTGCCCAAACAGCTGAGACCTGTGACATTGGATTACTTCTTGCTTCGTTCTCAGGCTTTCCACCTGGACCGATAATCCGCTTACCTGCTGTAGTTGGCTGAATTTTGAATTTTGTCGATTTCGACGAGTACCAGAGGGGCCGGGTATCCCTTCTTGCTCTTCATCTTGATGGTCATCGTCACTGGGTGAACTTGCCGTTCCAGGTTGTCTTTTATGTTCCCTTCAGTTGTCTCGAGCATTACTCCTCTGAGCACAACCTTAAGCTTCTTTTCGCTTTTTATTTCGTACCTGTAGTACTGAACTTGTCCTTGCTTTTACATCTTTCGGACGAGGAATGTAATACTTCTCAATGTTAATAGAATTATCCGATCGGTTCAAACAAGCTCAAAATACCAGTGACTTCTAGCAACATAAGGCCAAACCTCGTTTTCATTGGAAATTGTAGAATCAGATACGGGAATGTTTATGAATATTATAACATTGGTTCTGAACTATTCACTTATCTGTGGATATATGGAACAATATTTACTATGTTTTCAAAGCGTTTTGAAATCGATTTAAATCCAATTCTGCTCCCCGTTTTCATGCCAGATTAAAATAAAAAACTAGAATCGATTTGAAATTAGATTTTCGAATAAAAATTGAAAAATGAAGATTATCAATTCCAAAAATGTGAAAATACCACGATTTTCTTAAGATTAGGGACCAAATAGTTAGCAGGACTAACTAAATTCGCGGTTTCAAGCAGAAAGCACAATTAAGATCCGAACCTCAAAAATGGTTGAAACTACTTTTTACTAAATCGGAAACCCTTATGAAATCGTAGTAATTATTAACATGTTGAAAACGCGGCGTGTGGCTGTTTCGTGGGCACAATCGCATGTTCAGGTAAATAGTAATACAAATGAGAACAGGAACTTATACAAGTAAGGGAGCCCATAATGCTAAAATGATGGTATCACCGCGCACATGACAGGGAAGAATGGAAAAGTTCGGGAGAGGCTTACATTCAGCAGTGGATAACTGGGAGCTGATATGATGATGATGTTAAATGAACCCTATCCCATTCAAAAGACTAGCCAAATGAAAGTGACGCAAGCTCTTAGCGAATTTTCGTGAATGCAAAAAGTCGATATACTGATATCCTTGAGCATATCAGATTTTTATATAGATGCTTCAGTTTGATGTCCCAGTAGTACTAGCCCAACATCTGACGATTACTTGAGGGGTATTGTTAATCTGGCGATTAGAAATAATTTTTTTATATTTTTCTTTGTTTTTTCATTATAAAATGTGACTAATGAAAGCATGGAAAATAATGTAGATTTTCAGAAACATAATTTATTCAGAAAAATATGAACATTAGAATAGATTTTCAAATATATTTTTCTTAATCTTCATCTTCATCCGATTAATTGTCGTCGTTTTGCATATCCTCGTCGTCAATTTCATGTCTTTCGGATCTCACTACGAAAACTTCCAGTGCATTGTCATATTCGAGTACACTTTTTTTGCTCCGACCAGCAGGTACTTTGATCACTGTGGATAATTTATAATACTACGCGTCCTTAACTTATTTATGTTTCAACCGAAAGTTCTAAATCACGGTAAGAATCCAAACGTTCGAGTCAAACGGATCGCACGCAATGGATTTTTATAATGCTTTGTATAGAAACTAGGGTAACTGCGTCCATTTATCCCATCATACATAAACTCAACCGCCCCGCTTCACTTTGTTATATGGACATCTCTGGATTACTTTTGAGCTCTTTCCTACAATATACGATACCATATTTTGATGAGTATAGACTAATATTGTATAATTCATTGTAATACGTATCCACTATAACTATTAAATGTTTTATATACGCAATCGATAGATTTTGACAAAACCTGTCGTTTCACATGTAAGTGGAGGTCTTTCATCTTCGAACGTAAATTGATATTGCATGGAAACTGTGCATGCAAAATGTCCTCACAATGGTTTACCTCTCTACAGCGCTCTCAGTCATCGTAATGAATTCAAATTGACTCATTGAAGAATTCTTTAACAACCGAGTGGTGTCATTAAATTTTGATTAGCTAGATAGATGTGTAGCTGCTACACTAAACTGAATCTCCTAATAATATTACCTTCAATAAATATGTTAGAAAAATAGATGTCAGGTTTTTTTTAAGCACTTCAAGATTCCTCGTTATTTGCCAACAATATCATTTCAATAAGAGACTTGTTACTTAAAACCTCTAGTACTTTAGTCACAAGTCTAGTAGCGAGTGCCGGGGGATTACATATTTGTATTGTATGTGTTAGCAGATTGCTGTCAATAATAAATTATTATTATTATCATTAATAGTAAACATTCATATTAGAAAACTTTTATTTCACATTAATCATTTCAAGTAAACTTTCAGTCACATACTGATTGTATTAGAAATATATCAATATTTTAATGATAATTATTTTAGTCCTACCAGATACTATATACAATCAAATAATATTTTACAGAATATATTTCAACTGAAATAGTTCACAAATAACAAATAACAAAATAACAAAACTTGAGTAAAATTACTGTAGAAATCTTAAATATGGCCAACTTTTAAGTAGTGCTAAAACGCAATATAAAAAGGGTTTGTATATTTCTGTAAGTACTTGTATATAGTCAAAATCAGTTTTTGAGAAAACAGTACAATATAACCAAAATATTCAAACAAACCAATGGAATCATAAACAAAAATTGTGATAAAACCGCACTGCAACCGTTTATGTAGAAAAATGTCTTCCATGCAATGATATACTTATTTTTTCACTTACTTAAAGAGACTCGTTAGGAATAAAAAAATTGAATATATTTATATACTAATTGCTTCCATCATTCGATATGAGTAATTGAAAGATTTGGTTGAAATATTATACTATACTAAACCTAATTATTTATCATTTGGTCAAGTTTTCATTCTTTGGTAATTTACAGTCTGCCAATATCATCAAATCAATAGAATATATTCAGACACATTAACAAAAACAATTCAATGGTCCAATAATCCAAAACAATTTGAGTAAAATCATTGTTTTAATTGAAATATAAAAAAACAATACACATTTTTGTACAATTTTTCCTAACACTTTAGAAGGTTTTTAATTTTTATAGTCTCTCAAAATATATTTTTCCATCAACAAAGACAATAATTTTTCATGGAAGCCATTTTCCTAAATTTAATTACAGATTTGTTTACTAGTGATATTGAAACTCAATGCAAAATTTGTTTTAGCTTAATTTACAAAAGATCTTGAGGAAAAAGGAAGATAAAAACAGCATGGTAACTGTTTGATCACATCTAATAAAAATAGACTTCTACTTATTCTCTGTATCTCTTATTGAACTATTGTAATCCAGACTGTAAGACTTTTTCTGGGTAATTTCTTCAATATTTTGAGCTGTACAATCGTTGCCCATATGTCCTGTTGCTCCACAATTGTAGCAACCTGTCGGGTGTCTGGGGGGATACTGCGGGCTGGAATATATTATTGAAACATAAGGAACTGTATAGGGTATCGTATTCTCGGAATTTTGATAATTGGGAAACGGATTATTGAAATGAGGTCTGCAATAAGGTTGTGTAGTGTACTGAAATATTGACCTGTTAGGCGGTAGTTGGTTGAAGGTTGCAGGATAACTTGTGTAAGGCACTGTACAATTATTGAAAGCTGGGGGCGGGGGAGTAGTATCACACATGGGAGGAAGGTTATTTATAAATGTTGTAGGAGGAGGAATTCCGTTCACCCGAGGCTTTTCCGGTCCCCTACCGGGACCATGAGGGGCGACGGTGGGCGTCTCTGGTGGAGACTGATTTAAGCTGCTATTACTGGATGAGTTTGAATGATGTAAAGAATTGTCGCCTTCAAGATTAAGCGCCTGTATTTGTTCAATGAGATATGGCACTGGTATCTTGTGAGAATACTGCGGTGGATAACAAATACCATTGGGTAATTTCATATTATCTGGTAGTATCCCACGAGGTGGAGCCCAGGAGTATCAATTAGTTGAGTATCTGGCATCTGGTTCAACTGAAAAGAATAACTGTTTTGGAATATATGTATATGTATATATATATATATATATATATATATATATATATATATATATATATATATATATATATATATATATATTTATATATCACATCTCAGCACTAATCAGAGCAACTATGACTACTATCTAGATAAATTCAATAAGGTCTCTGTTGACACAAAACTCCTTGGCATCTACAGGATGCCAAATTCTGTAGAATTTGATCACAAATGATTGAAAATTGTCTTACTTCGTCATCCGGAAGCTTCAGATCATTAGTATTGCCAAATATGGGTGGCAGACTAGAATGGGTGACTGGGTCTATCGACACTGGTTGAGAAAGGGGTGGAGGCGCCACTGGGGGTGGCATTACATCGACGTTCGGTGGAATAGATGACGGAGGAGGTCTGGCAGTAAGCGGCATCCGGACGTTGACAGTTGTAGTAGTTCGATGTGGCGACGTACTTCTACTGTGTGTGGGTGTGCCAGCCTGACTGACTAGCGGGGATATAGATGGGGGTGGCGGGAATGGAGGCACCTGAGGAAAAAAAAAATTAGTGCACCGAAAAATTTACCTTTTCTTAGTACCCATGCATGAAAAATTTGAATGTTTTTTTGAATAACCTCACCATAGTTGCAGTAGATGATATAATGGTTTTTGAAAATTCCATCCCAATCAATGAATAATTCAGGAATATTTATCTGACAAAAATTATCAATGTTCTCAGCTAAATAGAAAAGGTTTGTAATGAATATATCATAACAAAAATACATATTTTTCAATGTCACTTCAATTAGATATAACAATCTTTTGTAGAATTCATATACATGGTAGGTTTAATGTACAGAATGAAATTCATATTCTTTGCTATTATTTAGACAGAAAACAATCATATGTGTGATAGATATTATTAAAATATGTTTTGTGATACATTTAGTTCTTTAATATCAATCACAAAACCTTAGTTACACCATGACTTTTTTCATGTAGCACCTCACATCAATTGCTTCATATATTATTAATCATCCTTCTGAATTTTAATCAACGTCAATTTGCATGGTAGTCGATAAATGAAGTAAAGCCCTAAGGCTAGGGTTGTTGGAATAGTAGGCAATGGAATTAATTATCTTCCTTTCTCCCCTGTATGTCTTTTCATTTTACTTAAGGGACGTTTGCTTTCTAAATTTTTAAAAATCGTTTTTTTCAACTTGAAAACATTCCAAAGTATCATAAAATTTTATTGAGAAATTTGAAATAGAAAAAGGTTATAGCTGTATTTATAACGGTAGCTAAGATAAAATTATAGTTGAAATACTTTAAACGCGTTTTTCCCGAAATCAATTTTTCAAATCTGGGAGACGTTTTTCTCAAAATATACTAAATGAATCTCAGTAAACCAATTTTTTTTTGATACTCTATACAAACGACAAGTGAATAAAGCTCTAAAAAGTTAAGAAAACCACCCCACCTTTTTGGTAGACGGGTAAATTCATCCCCAAAAAGCAGGCGGTTTTTCGAACTTTTTATAAAATCGGGTATGAAGGCCATAAAAATAAAAAATTAACATTAAATGTTCAATTATTAATTTTAAGCCTCATAAATTGCATCGTGTTCGAATTTTAAATAAATTTGTTACAGGAAGGCAGAAAAGTGTTCCACAAATTAAAATGCATCTTTGGAAGACTACAGTGGTAAAAAAATTAAAAGTGCCATAATAATTTTTTTTTGTACACCTTAAAACCTTTATAGCAATCTATAAAGAAAAATTATAATTATAAATAAGACTTTTTTAATATTTAATAATTGTCGTTTTTCAATTTTGACAGTAAAAGTCCCTTTGATTTGTATTATCTTGATTTTACCTTGAAAATTATAATTTATCATTTAGAGATATTTAATATTATCTCAAATAATAGTAATTATAGCTCATTCATTTTAACCAAACATTAAACAGGAAAAAAATACATATTTCAAAGTATAAAAAAGCATTCTGAAAAGTAAGCCTCTCCATTGAAAATGGGTACGTGCTTTGCTATGAAACTTTTCTCGAACCAAATGTCACCAGAAACCTACCCTAACCTAACCAAATGTCACCATTGTGCCACAATAGAGCACTGGGTCACAGTGGTAGGGCTGTCAATCAGCCCACACTAAATTCTATATGAATGTTACCAGCCTTGAGAATGAAAGATAAATATTTGTTTCATTACAAACAATCTTATTCACCGTATTCAAAGATCAATGTCTTGTCATAAGATTATTTTTTGTCATAGAATTGCTGAAAAAAGGCAAAATTCAAAATTATTTTAGTCGCCTACAGAAAGTATTGATCTGGGTACAAATCAAATTGTGAATATTCAAATAGTCAATACAAATAATATAAACTTTGAAAAAACATTTAGATTGTTAGATTTGTAATTAAAAAAAACAGAATATTTAAAATTTTTTACATGTAATATACCAAGACAATTTATTTGGGCCAGCTTTTAAAGTTTTTCTTTATAAAACCGTGATGTCCTATTATTGTTTCAATAACATTTTAGGAATTGGTTGTAGCTGGTATACTCAACATTATCTAATGCTCAACATGTAACATTTAATGTTAAATAGTCTTTAAGAATGTTAAAGAGTTCACATTTGGGCCAATGTTTATTGTTTTGAACAAATTTCATGAACTTGGATGATTCGATAATTTTAAATTAATATAAAGGTGATATCAATACAATGAACTCTAAGCTATACCTCAGGTGCTCCACAGTGAATCCCTGGCCTATTCCATATAGTCGCTGCATAATCCACTGGCTGTTGAGGGGACACCATTGGATGAAGACTAGGCAATTGTACTTTTACATCTCCATATGACATTGTCATATTGGCCTTTACTTGCGCAGGAGCACTATCTGTTGAGTTCTAAACAAAAACGCAATTACTATGAATTACATAAAGTGAAGATATGTAATGATCTAATAGGGACACTAACAAGGAGTAGATAATAATCCATGTCACAAAAACTCAAAGCAGTTAAATTAATGATCAATGTAAATGATATATACTTAATATGAAAAAGACGTAAATTCGATTATTGAATTGAAAAAAATTGTTTGATGTTAATTTAGTTTACTGAATTCAGAAACCTTAAATCTAAGACAAAATCATCATGGTCAGTTTTAATACAATTATCAGATCATCATGGTCAGTTTTTAATACAATTATCAGATCATCTGATTTTTTCTTCTATTTCCGATGTAGAACATGTATTTTCCTTCTCCTTCTCCTTCTCCTAACCTAATCCCCCATTTTGTCTATGGATAGTTCAATTAGACTAGACGCAGCCACTTTTGAGCAATAAAATTATGAAGATGACAATTTCTCAAGCAGAATAGCTTGAAGGAAATATTTCATCCTAGTTAAACAAATGCAAAAAATTAAATCAAGATCAATGAATTATAAATATAAAAATAATTAAATGGTGTAATTCCACAATCCTGAAAATATATATTGTAAAAACTTTAAATTTGATGGATATATTTTTATCTTTACCGAATAAAAACCAAATTGTCACTCAAATATACACGTATATATATATATATATATTCATTGAATTCATTGAAGAAAAGGTTGACATTTGTGGTGTTTGCTAGAATTATTTCTTAGAACAGACAACTGTTTGGAACAAAAACATTTTCTTCAAAGTTTCTCTAGTTAAATTCACTTCCATTGGGTTCAAGATCTGAGATTAGGTCAATTAGAAAAAATTTATATACTCTGAAAACAACAGAAATGTGAAAGTATCTCTCTCTAAATTTATGTTTATAGTTTTCCTCTTGAACTACAACAACTACAAGTTGAACTTAGTTCAAGAGAAAACTATAAACAAATTTGGTAAGGAGATACTTTCACATTTCTGTTGATTTTCAGAGTTTATGAATTTTTTTTCCTAATTGACCTAATCTCAGATATCTTGAACCCACTGGAAGTGAATTTAACTAGAGAAACTTTTGAAGATAATGTTTTTTGTTCCAAACAGTTGTCTGTTCTAAGAAATAATTCTAGCAAACAACAAATGTCAACCTTTTCCTCAATGAATTTGTATTATTTTGTGTCTTTTATGGCACAGAACAACTTTGAAAGAGAATTTCATGTATTTAGGTAATTTCTTGCCTTAAAAACACTTCTGTCAAATTAGTATAAATAAGTAGAGTATCAATTTTATTGCACATGGAACAAGAACTGCGCAATTCACCTAATTATTACATGCTCTAGAAGAAACATTGACATTAAACAATTCTTCTTTCAGATCTTTTTATTACATTAACTTTCTACATTCAGGTTGAGTCTTTCAGAAACGTTAAACACTCCTTAAGTTGAATTGAATATTTTATGAAATTGCAAGTAATAATTTCTATATTTTCAATGATATAAAACTATGCTATTTAGATTTTCACTATATTAACAAAACTATGACCAATTTCACCACACTGTGGCTTCATCAGATAGATTTTGAAAATAGTATATCGATTTTCATCAAGTAACGACCTCCTCAATCAAATTAATAATTTCTATTTAGTGGACTTAGATAGTTATTCTAATAATTCTTCGTTTTTCCAAAAGACAAGCCACATCTTTTCAGACTAAAAATTCAACTCTACAACAAACTTCAGAAGAGCATTTCATTAAATCAATTATTTTCCAATACAAGAACATTTTTGATAGATTTTAAATTGTAGGGCTTTTGCTTAAATAGTCTATCCTAGACATAACAATTTCGCTTCATGATTTTCACGCCAAGAATAACTTGAAATGCCTAAACATTATTTTTCTATTGATTTTCTTAAAGAAAATATACATGTGAAGATTTAAAGTGTAACAATTTTTGCTTCCTGGAGTTTGTATCAGATAGACGTTTGGTTCAATTACCTTGAAAACTTTGGAAAATAATTTTATTTAATGAATTTGCCTATCCCAGAAGAAAAATATTTACATCTAATAATTCTTCTTTCATTGAAGATATATTTTAAAGGTTGAATAATTTTTTTTCAAGTCTTTCTATTAGATAGGTGTTTCACATTGAGATTGAATCTCTCAGAAACTTCAGAAGAAACACTACAGTCAAAGTTACTTCAACAATTTTTCTGTGATGGACTTTCTATTAGATGAATTTCAAAATTGAAGGAAAGTCTAACTTTATAGAAAGTTTGGGAGTTTGGTTTTTCACCAATGATTAGGCTGTAATGATTTTCTTGCAGGACTTTCAAATTCTGATTCATTGGCTTCAATATGAAGTAGAATATATCAGAGTAGAATTCTCTACTCAGACTATATTTTCTGCATTTCTTTCATTACTTATAATATGTAAAACTATTTAACTTTCCATGGACCATGTGGAGTTTGATGGACCTGAGCAACACAAAAATCCTTGTAACTGTTTTGAAAATTCGCATGACTCCATTGAGTAACTGAAGTTGCAACGATGCTGAAGAGCTTGGTGAGAAAAGTTTAGCAATCGCGTCGCCAACGCAGAAAAAAGATGCGCTCAATGTGGTCAGTTTCCGAAAATAGTTCGGGATGTCATTTGAAATGTATGTAGTGTTTATTTGTGAAATACACAACAAGTATGCAATATTTGCATTTATTTTAACTTCTTTATTGATGAAAGATATAAAAACTGTGTTTAATGTCGACTTTGAAAATATAAGGTTTTTGAGATATGTTGGATCATTCTGTTATCATGGAACTTGGGCCACAGTTTATCTTAATCAAAGAATAATTACAGGAATAGCAATAGTGAACAGTCAAAATCATAATTTTCAATTCAATTCAATCTTTTTGCCATCAAAAATGTGTGTCTTTGCTCAGCGCCCTATGCTGAGAATCAGACACAGAAGGTCAGTAGAAGAATAACAAATATCAAGGAAACCACTGGAGATTTAGAGGAAGAACACCATAAGATTCAGAATTAGATACTTTGCTGTAAGTATAAATATTTCAGAAAATACATTACTTAATGAGACAAATAGACAGAAAACTTCCAACATATTCTTGTCTAAACGGTTACGCCAGTAACTCAACAAATTATCAAACGATTTTAAATTATTTATTTTATTCATCTTTGCAATAGCTAGGATAAACTATTTTCGACATTGAATGAACGAAAAGATGCCATTTGTTCCTCAAAATTCTTCAATTAATACTTTCATATCTTCCTCATTTCTGAATTTAGACAAAGCAGATTATTAACAAAATAAGATATATACAAACAGCTTATTTTTTAATATATTCAAGGTTATTATGATATTGAGACTACTAGTATATCTCCCTAATTTCATTCGAAAATTTGATTCAAACATATTTTTACATTTAAAACTCATATTATGCTAATGCTCCTAATAATCATACTTCAGAATTAATTCCCCAAATTATTATAAAGCGAAATAAGATTTTCTTTTTCACATCTATAATTTGATATGCCCATTATTAATACATGTCTATTGTGTTATCAATTCAGTCATAAATATGTATCAAAAACAGAAAAAATTCCAGAGAGTAGATAAAAGTTTTTAATCATCAATAAAAGACCTACTGCTCATCAGAAATGATTCAACAATGTAGTGAATTAGTCAAACTAGTTTTAACAATACAAAAGATATAATCCTTTTCATGCTTTTCCTAAAGTCAGCTCAATATAAAGCTGACCTGAAAACTATTTTTGGTACAAATTGTTTGTAACATGATAAAGAATTTTTGAGGGCTAACTTCTAACCCTGTTTTTATTTTTCCACAGAAAATTAAAATTTTACAAGACATATAAGTATATCATCATTTTTATCTTAATATTGAGTCATATTTCATAGAGATGGGAATAACAAGCTATTCAGGGAATCACTTATGAGGATTTCCATATTGACTAATCTTTTATAATTACCTAACCTAATGAAGATCTGCATGAACCTCTGACCTTGCAGCATATCAATTATGCTGTAAATTTAATTACAATATTTACCATGATTCAATGATCTGAATTCATGGTAATTATATTCCAATGAATCAATGATTTAACTTAGTTGGAAAATAACAATTCTTCAAGCATAAAATTAGATAAACATACATTGATAAAATTTCTTACTGTTGTCCTGAAAGAAGGAAATCCAAATCCAGGAGGATATCCATATACACCCAGTTTAGGAGAAAACCGGTTCTTGTGTTCTTTGTACTCCACTAATCGATTCAAGATGTTGCCGAAAAATAACTTTTGTTCAAAAGTAAATGCAGGATGATGTAATGCCATTGTGTAAAGCAATAAGAATTCACTTAGTAAAACGTCACTTTTAACATTAATTTTAAGAAAAAAATCTTCGATACACTCTGTCCTCAGGTAATTTTTGTATAACCAATTAGCTACAGTATAGTTTCTACTCGACAAAAGGGATAAATATATCAAAATACGATGCCTTACATTATCATCTAATAAACTCTGATTCAAGGTTGTATCTTTAGATAGTTTCTCATAATCATTAGCTAAGAGAGCCGGGCCTCGTAACTCCTGATAAGTATGTTTCCCAATTTCCTCCACACAACTCCCCAGAAATCTCAATTCGAAGGGAAGACACATATTCAGCAAATTATATAAGACATCTATCCTTTTATAACCGTCCAAGTCCTTAAACCATAACAACACATCCTCCTTACACACCATTTCCAGAACACATTGATGTTACAATACAGGTTGCTACAAAATTGTAAAAGATGTTTAAATTGGTGATATAACCTTAAATCTTATACTTACATCAAATGCATTCATAATAAAATGATCTTATCTTATTCAGTAATACATTTGGCTAGATTCACACAAGAAGAATTAGTTCCAAACCAAATTGCTTATTTAAAATTACAGATGTACTACATGGGATGTTCATTGACAGTGAATAAAGACGTATGACTTCTTGATCATTTATATGAACAGCATATTTTGGATGAATTGAATAAAGAATGCTTGTATTTCAAGTTTCTCAGTTGGAAAATCTCATTAAAATATAAATCGATTGTAATCACCAAGGAATTAAAACTCTCAACACTTCTTCCATCCCTAGTGCAGAGAAAATATCACACACTTCCACTGAGCAACTATCAACATCATTCGACAGGCGCCAAAGTCGTCAAATTCGAATAGATGGAATGTTAATCCAGGAAACGTTCCGTCTACTATCTTAAATTTCCTATAAGGCCAATTAAATAAAGAAACGGTTGTGAGCCTCTATTAGTTAAAAATGCAAAAATTGAAAATAACTATGTATTTCACCCAAATTCAATCGGTAGATGTTGACCTAAATTCCTATCCGCCGTGTAAACGTCTATTTTCTATGCAGCTCATTATTATATAGCCTGAGCATAGAATAACCTAATTGTATACGTTTTTAGATATTTTCAAAACGAAAAAAATATCTCTTAATGATTAGCATTTTATTTATCACAAGATTTTATATTTGGTAAAATTTAAAAATTCGTTGTTAATAACATAGTATGTAGAAAAGAAACAATGGCGAATGTATAGTAAGGCTAACTTATATGGATATATGACTCCGTAACTACCTATGTACTTACAAATAGGCTGTCATTTTCGATAATTCTGAGTTTTTCAATATGAATGTTATATGTGACAAAGATAATTTATATACTTAGTCAATGTATGTGAATATTATAAAAGAAATGAAATTTAATCGAACCTTTATGGGTATTCCAAATTTGTAGAATTTATATTCAAACGAAATTATTTACAAACAAATAAATGGAATATTGTTGGAAATTCTAAAAGAACATGTTTTCAAATGAGTTCTTCGCATTTCATTATCCAAATAATTCAATATATGTAAAAAATTTTTTTTGAAAAAAGCACTATCCATAAGTGTATTATAATTGAAGGGTTCTACTTTGGAGAGCTTGAGAAACTATTTTGTACAGAATGTAAGAGTAGACAACTATTGGAATGAGCTAGGAAATAATTGGATATTTTTGTAGGACATATTTTTAATAGCAGTTACATATTTTTTTAATAGAAGTATTAGTTATTGATGCAAACAGAAAAACTGTTATTTGAATTGTGTATTAAACAATGATCAATTAAGTATAAGCAAAATTACACTCAAAACTTAAGGAAATCCATCATCATCCTCTTCAGCCATTTCTTTGGCGAGTTCCAAATCTTGCTGTTCTCTTTCACGGCGTTCCTCTGCAGATTCCAATTCCTTACCATAGGCTTTAGGAGGATATCTCATTGCCTTCACACTCTGATTATGCAAATCCAAACAAAAAGAAATTCTCTGATGGAAAGCCAATTGGGGTTCCTTTGTGCAGTAGATATCATTACTTTCTTTACTACGCATGTATCCACCTTCTGGATCTAATGTAGCTTCAATCACTCCATCTTTGATAGCCTTTGCCACAATAAATTCGGCATCTTCAGCTGAGTCCAGTCCTAACTTTTTGGCAATATCCTGGGGTGATATTCTAGAGTAAGATAAACCAATTGAACGGATGGCTGTCTTAATAACATTGTGTCTTAGACGAAGAATAAGAGTGAATGTGTGGTCCTGTCTGAATTGTGGACCAAAATTCTCAAGTACTTCTCCAAATCTTTGCAAATTACCCATCCGTACTGCTTGAGTTAACTGGAAATATGGTGCTAATGAATGTCTCATACTAGCTTGTCTAAATATCTGTCTTTCTGGTATATCACCCAATAATAACTCAACTACTACAAGAAGTTTCTGCACTGTTTGACGAAATCCAACAGCTGCATTTTGTGGTGCTTTGCGCATCGCTTGAACCAAGTGTTTCCGAGCTATACTATATTCAAGTCTAGCAGCTTTGATTCTACCAAGATAATATAAAAATCTAGCCCACTCATTATTACTTGCTGTTTCTGGGAAAATACATTTGCTTACTAACTTATCTGCTTGGTCATACAATGAATAATGCAGATAATTTCTCAATAAGCAATTGATAAGAACTGCTTGTCCTTCAAAATCATTTCTTAAAGTAGCCGTTCTTAAGCGGGCATGTAAGAATGACCTGATGGATTCCAATTTATTAGTCAATTCTGCAACTCGAGAATGATAAAAATAGCATTTTGCTGCAACTAAATCTAAGGTTCTCCGATTCTGCGATGTTACTTTGCTCATTAATACTTCTGAACATTTTGTTGCTTCATTTAGCTTACTTGTATCAATTAAACGTACCAATATCAATAAATTAATGTAGGTATCAACCTCAGGAACAGGGGACTTGGTAGCAGATCTTGCTCGTTGAGTTTGTGTCTCTATTTCACTTCCTCCAGAGCTTTCTTCTACATAGGTTAATAGAGCATCTCTTTCATTCAATGGATAAATTTGGCTAATCAACCCTCTGAGTACTGCACCATTCAATTTCCTTCTGGTGTTCGGTAAACATCTCAGAACTCTCAATATGAAGCGATTCTCCTTGTTACTAATTCCTTTTTCGATTTGTCTCACTTGTTCTCTTATTTCTAAAAGGCTTTGTAAATCAATATCTCTTTTTGAATCACCAGCTTCCAAACCTGGAGGACTATCTGCATTCTTCATCTCTACATCAGCATTATCAGCACCCATCTTGCAATATTGTAGCCAAAATGTTTACTATCAACTATAAAAATTTAATACAAATTCACAAACTTGGCGAGATTGATGACTTTCAAAATGAGCTAGCTGTCACTGTGACGAATGACAACTTGTGATGTTGCCAACTTAAATATATTATTAGTGAAAGGGTTCCCATTCGTTAAAGGAATAACAAACAAAGGGTTCTCATTATTTACATTACTTATCTCAATTTCGAAATATCCAAGTAAAAACAAGACGCGCTATATTGCCTGAAAAGGTCTAAATCAATTACAAAAGTACTGTTAGCTGGATACGCAGAATCCTCCATTGATAACTTTAAGATGAAGCATAAAAGTATATCCGAATTAAAAATTTTCCACTATATTTCAAATATGATATTTTCAAATGCAAATCTCCATCATTCTATCATTATGATCTTCCTTATTATTCGCGTAGTAACCTGTTTATATTGGATTTTGCATGAGTACTAAATACTGTGGATACGACGAAATTCACGGATGCGTGAAGTCAGTACCACCGGAATGAATACAACTTTATCAATGTCGAACAACGAACAGAACCGCTGGCTCAAGTCATTTTGACAAACTTTAAAGACATTTTATACCAAGAATTTAAAATTAGTTTTATTAAAGAATGGATGACAGATAACGTTGAATGATAAAATTTATATTTCTTGTATTATTCAAGTACTATTTTATCGAATGACTTGAAAAAAATGAAATCCGTTAATTTTCGACTTGGGTGGAGTTTTTCGATAAACGTCATCTGATCCATTGATTCCATTAATTTATATCAGGGAAATTTACTGAATATGGTTTCTAATAAATCTAAGGATATACATACATTTCCGTTTCGTTAGCGTTGTCGTTACTACTCGAAAGTTGAACACCATACAACAGCTAAATACCATGTACAATACAGTTGGTAACTTTGAAAACGTTGATCTCTATATGAATTTTATACGGTTCTATGGTACTTTCGAACGGGAACGGCAGAAGCAAAGGTACAGTTCACCATACCTTTGCTATATCTAGTAGACTTGTGTATAGAAACCATCGATTTAATGTTATTTCTAAATTGCGAAAAATGAAGGGTATATTAACATCATGAACTGTGATAATATTTACGAACAATTGAAATCGTATAATTTAGTACAAGTTTTTATAGGTTTGGTGGAGTGGTGTCGATTCATGGCTAACCTAAAAACTAAACTAAATCACAAAATTATATTAAAACGGATTTCTTTTTCATTATTTCAAGGTCTATGTTTAAAGAGATCCATTCTAATTATGGATTTATTAAGGATCATAGTGACGCAATCATAACATAAGTAAATTATTTTCAATGAAAATAGCGAAATTGTATTTATTTATTGCAGATTAAAATAATGTTATATTTCTTATTTATGTTTTTGTTATGTCATATGGGTAAATTAAACCTGGGTGTGTTATTTGCATACCCAGAAATATTTTAAATATTGAAACCAGTAAAAAATTACATCAGCAATTTCTATTTGTAATAGGGTATAGAGTAATTCATATGGAGGTGAGCATAGTTCGTCTGTACATAGGTTTGCTAAGAAAACTAAAGCTAAGATTTAAAATTATACTGAATACATTTTATCATAGTACGGTGTGACGTTCTTGGAATATTGGTATAAATCTTTTTTCTCCATTTGATATATGCTTAGTTCATTTAAGCTAATATTTATTACACAATAAATTTTGGTCTGAAAGTGGTTTATTTGTATGTAAATGAAATGGGAAACCAAAAATAATATACATTGTTAACTAATCTAAACCCGCAGCTCTACTCACTCGCAACAAAGGGAGGCGGCGGCACGATACCTAATTTATCGATATACGTGAAATATTCAATGATTTTCCGTCTTTTCAACATATCTTTCGAATTTTTTTATTATTGTTTTTTTTTATACGTCGCACTTTAAAACCTACTACATTTAGCATAAAGATATTATCTAATGTACTAAAACGATACGTTCAGGGACTGAACGGATTTAAATGAAACTTGAGTCCATATATTGTTTATCTTGATCAACATGAATAAAAATCTTAGATTCCTATAGGATTATAAAAACGGATCCATTTGAATTTTGATGAATTGGGGTCTTACGGAATATAGAATCCATACTAATAAATTGGTTTCCTATTTCCTTTACTTACATATATACCATATTTCAAACCGACATTTACATTTTACTTACACATTAATTTAAATAAATTAAGGATCTCTAAATTCTGATGAAATATAATAAATATCTATGTAATGTCAAAATGGTATATTAATAGTCTAATTCAAGCAGATTTATTATACCGAACGCGCGGATCGCTCAGATGTGATTCATGGAAGTGTTATTGAAGAACTCTTTCGAAAAAACGCTCCGTTGCAATCTGACATTTGTTGACAGTTATGGTTTTTCAGGTTAAATGTAAATGACGTTAGATTGCCAGTCAGTAACAGCATAGATTATATATTTTAATCAAACTCACACTTATTTTTGGGATTGTCGCTATGTAGTTTATAAGCATTCTGTGAATTTTAACAAATTGATATAAAGTTTTTGTTAGATTTCAATGTATTAGCGCAGATATTGTGAAATGGACAAAGGAAGGTAATGCTTTTTTCGTTTAGTTTTTCTGAAATTTAAAATAATAATTTCAGATTTTCACTGTTGCAACTAGACCCTGGTGAAATATATTTTGAAGACTTTAGTGTGGTTTTCATACCAGCAGATACTACGAAGAGAACATATGATTCTAAGAAACAAGATGGAAGGCTGAAAATGTGTTCCAAATCTCTTTTATTTGACCCGAAAGACATAAGTAAACCAATTTTGAAGATACAATTAAAAGAGTGTACTGTTATTGAACAATGGAAAGGGAGTTCCAAATTTATAGATAGTGATAATGTACTTGCTGTTAACACTAAAGAATATATTGAAATGTTTGAAAGTAACTTAATATCTCCTTATACATATAAGGGCTCAGCAAATTTCTTATTTATTCTGAAATATGGAAAAATCATCAATTGCTTACCTCAGATTTGTCAGTTGCATAGAGCAAGCAGTTTACCTGCTGGAGAACAAATTGATATGGTAAGAAAAATAAGTATTTCCTCTAGAATCCAAGAACATATGATATGCTTTAATTCAGATTGCTACAATAGTTCATTCAAGACAAGCAAGGGTCAGTTTTGATCAGCTATGGTTGGATTTATATGAAAAAGTTGTATTAGAAACACAAGCTGATAAAGTGACTCCATTGGTAGTGAATCCTGGTCGTATTTTGCTGTCCACAAAACGACTTTATTTTCAGCCTTACAATAATGTTGAACCGGTAAGTGATTCAATAACTTATTAATAGGCTTCCTTAGATCATGCAAAATTTCAATATTATTATGAGTCATATAGATGACTCAAATAGCAATACTCATAATTAATTACACTTATATTAAGATATTAGTTTATTTTGTTATAGATTTATTGCCGAAAAGAAAAATATTGCAACCTATAACTTCGCTGGCAATTTCAATGTAATTGCTTTTTACCTTGGATACATGTTAGATATTAAATAAGTTAAACGCAATTTGAAATATTTCAATTCAATAATGTAATTGTCAACCTTTGACTTAGTAACTTTATTAACTGATTTAAATTTGGGGCTTGCTGATATGAGCTTTTTAGTTTATATGTTGCCTCTATCATGACTTCCTTGAAGTTATATGAAGTTTCTTGAAAAAGTGTGGTTGCATTTTCAAATATTTGGTTTTTTTAAGTACCCAGTCATCAAAATAAACCTGAATAATATGCAACGAATTGTCAAGAGAAGATTTCTTTTGAGACATATAGTAAGTTATTTGAAAGAAGTGCTCCCTGTTTTGAATTATTTGAATCATAACTTTCAGGGTTTGGAAATTTACTCCAATGAAAATAGTTTGATACCTCATATTTACGTCTCATTTTCTAGTCAGAAACAAAGGGATCATTTCTATGATAAACTGATGGAACAGTCAGAGCTGAAACTGAGTGAAATTACTCCGAGTGTGATGACCCTACAATGGCAAAATGGTGTAATATCAAATTTTGAGTACTTGATGTACATTAATAGGTAAAATATAAAAATTGACCTTGTCTCATGCCAAAGTTATAGCTAAACCAAGGTAACATTTTCTGCTTTCTTATGATATCTTTCTCTAATAAGACAGTAAGAAGATTAATATCAAGTTTATTGAGTTTGTGTGTATGTAATTTAGTTATGTTTTCTTTGAAAATCACCAAGTTCCTTATACGATGGAATTGGAGAAAAATTTAATTTTCTGTCAGGTCGTGAAACTTGTTTGAGTTAGTAGTGGCAGATGTGAATAATATTCAAGTGTCAAGTATCATTTTAAATAGGAACAGATAGGTAATACGCTCTTCAGTTTGGACATTTTTTGGTGTTATAAATTGATGATTTAACAATATAAGAATATAATTTCATGAATATATGAAAATTTTAGGTTCTTCTTAAAGTTATAAATAAACATGTTTCTGAAAACATATTTCCATATCCTGGAAGAAAAATGTAGGTGTCAAATTATAACTTTACTACAGATATCATGATTTGGATGGTTAACCATTGAATATGTACATGGCTCATCTAAAATTTTTGCTTGCCAATGTTTATCTAAAAATTGTGCAATACTTCAAATTTAATTGAAAAATTTTCGTTATTTTCACGTCTAAACCAACATCTTCCAGAAGAAAATAATGAAGAATGTGAAGATTCTGTTTTGAATATTTTTTCGTGTCATGTTTAAAAGATCTCTGCTTCATAAAAAAATTATGGTCTAAAATTGCAAATTGTAGTTTAGAGTTGATATTTTAATGTTTCTCTTAGTATTTTTAGATTTCTATAAAATAACTGAAGCATTAATATTACTCATGATATCTATACAATTTAAGGTGAGTATACTGATGAAAATTGGTTCAATTAGATTGACAAGACATAAGTAATACTTCTATATTGCTAGTAGGGTTAGTAAAACTTCGAAATCACCACAGTTCAGACATATATGCATTTGTCTTTCCCAAGGAACGCCGAAGCTTAAGGCCTGCATCTGTCATTTGGATTAGTTATTATTAGTTGATAGAAATAAAATTAGTTTTCTCTACCTTCCTGACACTTCTACCTATGAGCACCAGCAATATATTACATATTTTTGGTATGGTAATAAAGGTATCCATTGAGCCATGAGCAATTTTTCACAATACTCTTGTATGTGCAGAAAATGTTGTTTTCTGATATTTTTTGAGTTATAATGTCAGTGTGCGATTTTTTTAATGTCAGGTAAAAGGTATTTGGATTTAGTTTAATAAAATATATTTTTCCCTTTTTGAAAGTATATATCAGATGCATTCAGTTAGCCTTTATCATGGAAACTGGAAAGTTTTACAACTTTTCTCCAATTGCATCTGCTACTTTCTCAGTCAATTCTGTGTTTGAACATTTCATTTTTACCGTGACAGTTTATTTTGTCTCATCAATTGACAACAGTTTTGTTTGCATACCAACTTAAAATGTTTTATTCAAAGTGGATATAAATCGGAAATTTTTTTATAAATTAACATGTTCGCTTTTTGATAATTACCATGTATATATTTTTAGTATGATCATATGACTAGTTTTATTGGAGAAACACAGGATCAAAGTTGGATGTGTATATGTTGGTCAATATATTTGAATTTTTGTTTTCTTTGATCCTTCCGTATATGCTTTAATAGACTAATTGACTGGTTCTTACAGGTTTAGGTTTTGATCAATCTGAAATAGCGTATGTTTTGATAATTCTCTTCCGCAACTCTCAATGAGGATTTATGAATGTATTGCACCTCTAGTGTGTTTTTTCTCGGTTCATTACTTGGGCAAAAATTAGAGCAAATTCTGATTGTCCAATTATCAGGTTTTGCACTTTCATAAAAAATAGAAACTGCAGAGTTTTATGAAAAAATCCAAGATGGAAAATTAACGTAGAATTTCGGACTTCTGTTATACTATGTCAGAAACTACTAATTAGTCCTTAAAAGCATATATAGAAGGCTGGAAGGAAACAAAATGTAAAAATCTTAAAATACTGCCCAAAAATAGAAAGAGTTAAAATTTTCAACTCTTTCGTCTTGTATCTCAATAACTAGTCATACGATTCTACTAAAAATGCACCTTAATAAGCAAGAAGAGAAAAACTAAAACATGAAAATTTCAGAAAAGTCATCTAAAACCAGTTTCTTTGGTAATTGTGCGAGTTCTTTTGCTTACCCTGTACCTTACTTTCGCATTATAACTTGGAGTATCTCAATATATAGGCAATTGAAAAGATACACTCAAATGTTATAACAGATAAAAAGTATTAAATTAGAAATCTTAATATAATCATAGTTTTTTATGAGGAAGGAAATGGAAATATAGTTCAAGATATTTTCCAATTTTCCTTAGAAAAGTTGACAAAGATATTATTAACTTAACATACAACTTAAAATACTTCATGAAATTACTGGATTCAAAGAAAATTAATTAATCAATAATTCTTAGATTACGGAATAACAATCCTGTTCTCAAATCTGCCCATCATGCACATCGCTACCAAGAGCCACAACTATAGCAATAGCGTGACGATAAATGAAGCGGCCGACTGCAATTTCGTTCTTATAAGAACTCATCAGTGTGGCACCCTAGTCAATTAGATCTGAACACCGAAACTATTCCAGAAAGAACATTACCAAGTAATACACACGAGAAACGTCCTCAATGGACTGAGTCGGTGAACCCGATTTTGTATTATGATCTATCATAATACACTTCTATTATTACTCTTTCCACTATATAAGCTAGTTAAGGTCTTTCTCATTTAATTGTATTTTGTCTAGTACTCGTTTCCTCCTTGACCTCGCGTGACCAAGGTCTAGAATATTCATGAATTCGTCCAATTGAATTATTAGTTATAGTTGTTTTATGAATTAGAAATTGTTACTTCACCTTATTTCTGGAATAAAATCACTTATATTAATGTAATCCAGTTTATTGGCATCAAAATATAATGGAAACTACGAAAATGAATGTTTTTTTTGGGATTTATAACAGAATAACATAAGAAACTTCTATAAAACAAAAAATTACTTCAAGAATCTCAAATTTACATACTGTATTCATTGATCATCATTTGTAAGTTACACACAGGTGCGCTACATTTGGAGCACGTCATTTCTATGAGAAGCTTCTACTCTTTCTCCATTTTCTGCCAAAAATAGTCGGATTGCTTCTAGAGTAGTTTTCTCCATGCCTTGACAATTCGTTCCTCTTGTTTTTACGTTCGGAAGTGCTAGTTTTGACATAGTAATTGGAGAAATTTTCTTCGCCATCCTTTATCTTTACGCCATTCAGGATATTTCTGAGTGAATATTCTGAAAGCATTCAGTGCTGCCAAGTCTACGATTTCAAAAAAAATTCTTAGAGGCCATCGTTTAGTAGCTCGAACACAAGAATACTGTCGCGTCATCTTGTCCCCAGTATCCACAGCATCTTTGGTGGTATTGTAGTGCAAATTGAAGATTGGTTTTTTCTTCTGGGTGTCGAAGGCTGTTTCTGCATCGTTAAACTGCGTTGATAATAAAATGACTGCCTTCTTTTTTGTTGGAAAAATAAAATAAAACTTTCTCTGAAGTATATGTTGTATGTTTGTGATAAATATATTTTCTTCAAGATATATACGAGTATTTTTCATCTGGATTATTGAATATTATCATTTTTAATTAATTCCATGTTCTGTTTCAGCTTAGGTGATAGAACAATCAACGATCTAACCCAATATCCCGTCTTCCCTTGGGTCATATCGAACTACTATAGTGAGAAGTTGGATCTAAATGATTCTAATAATTATAGAGACTTATCAAAGCCAGTTGGTGCCTTGAATTCGTCAAGACTTGAAAAACTGATTGACAGGTATCAAGAAATGCCGGAACCTAAATTCCTATATGGATCGCATTATTCAACACCTGGTTTTGTTCTATTTTATTTAGCAAGGCTGTATCCTCACTATGTTTTATGCCTTCAAAGTGGCAGGTTTGATCATCCTGACAGAATGTTCAATTCCATGTGCGATGTTTATAAAAACTGTCTAAACAATATGTCTGATTTCAAGGAATTGATACCCGAATTTTATGATATTTCGTTAGAGGGAAAATTTTTAGTGAACCATATGGGGATAAATTTTGGACATCGACATAATGGGTTAAAAGTTGGAGATGTTGAAATTCCTCCATGGTCAACAGGTGCTAAAGACTTGGTGCATAAATTGAGGGATGCTTTGGAAAGCGATTTTGTTTCCGAAAACTTGCATAACTGGATAGATCTCATTTTTGGGTATAAACAACAAGGGGAGGAAGCAAAGAAAGCCAATAATGGTAAGTATTTTTATTCCTATTTAGTAGTGCGTTCGATCTTGGGAGGCTTTCACTTGATAAAAATCCATGATTAAACAATAAAACAATACAATTTAGAATTTTCAGGATTCTTATCAAAAAAACAAAATAATCGTGACGCTTTTCACTAGACAGCTTGATCAGACGATTTAGGTGCAACATATATATATATATATATAATATATATATATATATATATATATATATATATATATATATATATATATATATATATATATATATATATATATATATATATATATATATATATATATATATATATATATATATATATATATATATATATATATATATATATATATATATATATATATATATATATATATATATATATATATATATATATATATATATATATATATATATATATATATATATATATATATATATATATATATATATATATATATATATATATATATATATATATATATATATATATATTCTGTAGTGAAATAACGATTATTTTATATTTCAGTTAAAATCTTGAAAATTCTAAATTGTTTCATTTCAGTAGGCCATTGATTATCCAAATTAGTTGGGAGACATGAGTGTTGATTAAATTGATTTCTTCAAACTCACATACTTATGTAAATAGTTAAATGTACAATTCAAGTTACCATATTTGGTCATAACGTATCTTTTATTGCAAGAAAAATATTAAACAGTACAGTCTTGTAATAAAAATCAAAACACTAAGAAGTATAATTAACAATCTAAAAAATTATTAATTTTCGTTTGCTGAAACAATTCATATTAATTTTTATCTCTTGAAAATAGATCATATTCTTATCTTTCTTCTTTTCGATGTATCTCATTAGAAATATCTTGAAGCCTGTAAGGCTTTATCTCTTCATTTGAAAATGTTTTTTATAAATAATGCACTCTAGCAATGATGGACTTGTGGGATTCTTGATAAATCCGTATTTAATATAATCCTCCCAATATTACAGTCTCCTTTTTTTTGATTTCAACATAATGAACTAACAGATTATATAGGTTGGAAATGTTCAATGCGTAACTACAGGACTGTGATAAACATGCAGTACCTCTTTACAGCACGTGAATAGCGTGTATTTTTTGTCCCTTTTCTTTAGGCTATAATTTTTAAACTATGTACGTTCCCTTTGTGCCTTCTCAATACCCTCTAATTTCTTTTATAAACCCTGAAAATCTCAAACTCTTACAAGGCGTTATCGCTTACGTTGAGAACCTATTGGTATATAACTCTCAAGATTATATTTTTTATTGCATTAGAAATATATTGACAAGTCATTTAACAAATAATCTCCTGAAACTTGTTTGAACCCATTTTTAAGAAACCTTCTATTGTTTCAAAACAATAGAAATCCATTTACATATATTTGTTAGGCATTATTGATTAATAATTGGAAATATCACTCACTACAAATGATTTAATTCGAATCTGTTTGTATATATTAATTCTAAATATTGACTTTTTCATTAGTTGTCAACATGAATACATGACAAGGAATGAGTTAACTTTTTGTTCGTAATTCAATTGAATGTTTAAGAAATTGTTCCTTTAGAGAGATATATATATATATATATATATATATATATATATATATATATATATATATATATATATATATATATATATATATATATTATGCTGAAAATATTTGAAAGTAAGATTTATTAAATAGTTAAATAGATCCGAGACGTGACCTTTTTAAGTGTTGGTGAGAGAGTTCCCAAATTCACAAAAATCAAATTTTTTCCAGTTAGGAGTACCAACAAGAGATACTCGACTAAACTATTTAAGTTTTTGTTCAAATATTCAAAGTAAAAATGGAGCTCATTGAAAAAGAATAAATTTTTTTCAGTTTTCTACTATCTTTGCTATGAAGGGAATGTGGATTTGGATTCTATAACAGATTTGAATCAGCGCCATGCATTAGAAGTTCAGATTATGGAATTTGGACAGATTCCAAAACAAGTATTTAATGTTCCCCACCCAAAAAGAAAAACAAAGACAATATTATTTAAAGAACCTTGTGGAATTAGATGTGGAGTTAGTCAAGAAGGTATACTACAGATCTAGATGAATAAATGTTCTATTGTATGAATAATTTCTTTTAGAAAAATGGGGAAATTTGTATAATGTTGATCTGTATATCAGTTTTAGTTCTCATAAGTATATTGTGAGTTCCATTTTCATTTCCAAAGACCAGAATAATATCATATCAGTAGGACATGATTCTAAATTAAAAGTATTTTCCATAGAATACAAGAGGCAAATCAGGAGTGCAAATGTGGGAAATATGCCACTTAGTAGCTGCATACAGTTACCAGATATCAACGTATTAGTAGTTGGCAGTTGGGATAATCAGATGTGAGTTAGAGGGGATGTTTAAGTATATTTACAATTGCTGCTATGCAACATCTAAGACTTATTTTTGTAGTTATTCCTTACACATTGAATATTTGTTTCACATTCCAATTATTCATATATTGTACCTTTCCAGAGTATTATATGATTTAGATTATGGCAAAGTGACTGAGTCAGTTTTTGCTCATGAAGATGCCATAACTTGTATGTCTTGGGGTATTAAATCAAATCTATTAGTTTCTGGAAGCGGTGACTGCACTGTGAAAGTATGGAAAGGACTGAATACTAATGGCGTTATCAAACCAATTCAATGTCTCCATAAACAAATTGATCATAATAGTCAAGTTAATTGTCTCGTTTTTGATCAGTGAGTATTGAAATTGTTATAAGAAATTTGTAATCTATTTAGGATCTGGGAAACTTCCATTACTTGTAAATGCAATATTATATATGAAAGATTTTTGCCTTTGAATTGTACTATGTTGATTTGTGTTGATGGAACAAAAGTATGTTCATAATTTGCATCATTGATGTGCACATTTCCATTAGAAATTGAAATATTTCGAACTTAGTTTAAATGCTGATGATAGCAGTTGATCTTATATCTATGCTTTTTTGATTTGTTTCTTGGCAAAGTTTTTTATATAAGCAGCAAAATACATAACCAGCTGTGGACTTTTCAACCAACACAAGCTGAATATGTGAATTATTATCATTTTGAAAATGGTAATTCCTCTAAAGTGCATTATCCAAAAGTAATTTTAAATTTTAGCCCAATATATTGCGAATAAATAATTATCTGTATTAATAATCAATGTGTTGCTATACACTTTCATAAATACTAATTCACTTCATAAAGTAGATTCATTGATGTAATTGAATTATTCAATCGAGTATCATTTATATAATGAATATAATGCATTGAGGGATGATTTATTGAAAAAGAAATGTTTGCAGGGGTAACAATTATTTAGCTGTTGGTACAGAGGATGGTGAAGTGTATATTTGGGAAACAGTTGAATTCACATTATTTAAAAAATATCAGTTTGGTTCAAGTATTAAATGCATGGATTACAGTCCAGACAGTACCAAATTAGCATTAGGAGGAAAGGATAAAATATTTCAGATAATTGATACTACAACTGGAATGGCAGTATTCAGAAAAATGTTAAATTCCAGTATATTATCTTTAAAATGGAAAGAGTATTTGCTAGTATTAGGATGTGAAGATGGAAACTTGTTTATTTGGAATATGGTGGAAGTGAAAATACTTTATGAATTGAAAGCTCACGAAGGTAAGAATTCATATAATATCAGTACTTGAATGATAGTATGATTATATATGAAATAATCAAATTTTTGGTAACAGGTATACCTTGCTGTCAATGTCTGTATAAGTTCGATTAGAGGTGACAATTATTGTCGAGTGCAGGTTAATACTACTTAGATGGGTGATTGTTTGAGATTACCACACGTAATCAGTATTTTGATATTTTTATAGTGAATACTTTACTCAGAAAATAAACATTTGGAAATCGGTCGGACCTGACATTTTCTTGTAGAAATGTAAATATGATCAAAAGGTGATCAAACTCTTGTAACCTATCGAATGAGGTACAAGATGGCTGTCTTCAAGCGTCTTTTTTCCTCAGTTTTATGCTTATATTGAATTCAAAATTTGAAGTATGTGCGTCTCCTAGAAGCACTTTAGAATGTTGATAGTTGATGATTGCCTCAGTGAAAAAACTGGTGAAAGTTAGTAAATTATGATTTATAAAAGTATGTAGTTAGGGAATACAGCTAGTATTAGTAAGTTCTCTTGGTTACTGAACAATTCAGTAAAGAAGTTATAGGGGCTTCGTAGACACCGTGAATTGTTTCGATAAAATTATACTACTGTATAAAGTATGTATATTGTATAAAGCGTCATTTCCTACGAAATCAATTAATATATCGTTTTTTTCTCCAATGGATATTATGAAAATCATGACAATGAAAATAAAGTACGACGAAAACAATTTAAATTACTGAACCGTATGTCCACACTCACCGCTCATCAGAAAAAAAAGTTCTACTCACATTCATCACTATAGGAAACCAAAACTATTGATTTGCACACACAACCCATTTTCTTATGAACTGTATCATAAGATAGATAAGGTAGTGAGGATCGAGCTTATTCGCGTGACGTTTTACATTGGCTGGATTTGTTACCGTATTTGACCTTAATTGTTGAAATTCGTAATTGCATAAGTGTGCTCATATATCGTGATAAAGTTGGCCTAATGGCAATGTAATATGGCAGTTTAATATAAAATTTGGTTGTTTAACACGATGTCAATGGTTTTGTTCCAAATATAATTTTTCAGAGATTTGTGGCTATAATTTGTTGTTTTTTCCTTTATTTCAAATCTAATCGGTGTAATAGACTTAGAAGAAAATTAGCACTTTTCATGAGAGGTTTTCGCAAAATTCTTTCAAACATTTCAATTTTTGGTCTTTCAGGGTCAGTTGATTGATTAGTAAAGGGTCTCAGTTATCTGGCTGATAGTTAATGAAAACTGATGAATCATGTATTAAATTTTTTTACAAACACATACTAAATTGTCCCAGCACTACAAATGTTTTTACTTTTTTCAAATTATGATAGTGCTGTGATTTGGTCTGCCGTTTTTGTTAAATAATGTCTAAAAAAGTAATTTTGAGGTTTATATTGGTACTGAAAAGTCTTGTTACTATACAATAATTTATACGCTGAAAGTAATTTTTGTGTGGCAGAGATTGGGAGGAACGGTGATTTGCCCTTATTACCCGATGAAGATCACCTGACGCTAGCATGTTCAGCTGAATCTTCAAATAAGCCAATAGTGGCGAATACTCGTTTGTCTTAATAGTTACCGCATAAAAGTTACCTTAAAGGTGCTTTCTGTGCGGTGGAGATTGGGAGTGAAGGGGATTTACCCTTATTAGCTGATGACGATCACGTGACGTTAGCGTGTTCAACTGCATATCTCAATCACCCGATAAGGACGATTGCCCGCTGTCTCAATCTCTACCGCACAAAGGATACCTCTATTTGTTCGAGGATCTATGATTCAGTCTATCTACTTTCTGATTTTGTATACGATCTTTCTTTTAATTAAATTCAAACTCATCTGTGGTTATATCTTGAATTGAATGTCCTTGGATGGATTAATCGAAGATCGCAATTTTAGGGTAATATTTTAGTACTTCTCTATTTAATCAATCAACAATTTACGGAACGAAGAGTGATTCTGACCTTTAATAATTACAATCCATAAATTCTAGTAATCCCCACTTCTCAAAACCCAACATGAAGTTTTTATTTGTACATTAGACGGGATATCCCCATTTCTACAATATTGAAAGCAAAGAAAAATAAAATACATAAAAAGTAAAAAATAGAGTAGTTTACACAATAAAACTTGTTGTCCCTTATTAAATGAATAAAAAGCAAAAAAATTTACAAAACAAAGTGGAAAACAGAATATTGCAAACACTAAAAAACGATGATAACCTATACTATACAACATTCATTAAGTCTCGCCCTCAACTTGAATGTATGTGTATGTCCGCCTCGTTAACCTCCCAGGAAGGTTGAAATCTATCAGCCTCAATAGATTCGGACAGTCAACTATTGAGAGTCTTGGATAAAAAACATAGGTCAGACACCCTCCTATGGCTCTCAAGAGAGTCAAGGCCAAACGTCGTCTGTACAAATTGTAGACCTCGCGAGTCACCAATCACACCAGATTTGAAAGCCAAAAACTTCAGACACCTTTTCTGAACCCTCTCCAAGCAATTGATATCACATTTATAGAAGGGAGACCAAATCGATGAGGCATACTCAAGACCTGATCTCACCAATGAACAGTACAGAATCTTGATTGTCCTAGTAGAGAATTCAGAGGCATTTCTTCGAATGAAACCGAGCATCTTATAGGCCTTAGCAGTAATCTTTCCAAGGTGTTCCTTAAAACTCGACCCACTATCCAGGGTGACACCTAGATCCTTAACCGAAGAGGACCGACCAAGACTGGTTATTTAGAGAATACTGATATAGTATCGGTGACGCCGATCTGTGGAAAGTAACAACACACCACTTCTCGACATTAAATTTCAAGTAATTCTTTTCGAACCATAAAAAAAAATTGTCAACATTTGACTGCAGCGTCTGAAAATTCTTTAACTGAAGAAAACATTTTCATGTCGTCCGCGAACAACAGAAAATCAACTGACGGGGCCTCTTCCACATCATTGATGAAAATATAGAACAGTACGGAGCCAAGATGTGAGCCCTGTGGAACACCCGATGGGGACGAAAATTCTCTTGGATAGAATATCTGACCACAAGCGATCGATCATGGAAAAGTACTCAACCATGACAAATGTGATCCAGAAATTCCCAAAGCCTCAAGCTTAGTCACTAGCAAATTAAGGTTCATATTATCAAAGGCTTTGGAAAAGTCTGTATAAATAGAATCCATCTGATGACCCGACTCGAAGCATTCAATTATATCGGACAGATATAACATCAAATTAGTGACAATGGACGGACCCCTCTGAAATCCATGTTGTTTATCAGAGCAACAGTGCCATGATAAGAAACTACATAATACGCTGTCAAGCATTTTTGGTATCACAGACTGGATACAAATACCTCTATAATTACTGATTTCCGTTTTAGATCCCGACTTATAGATTGGAATTATGAAATTATATTTCCACATAGATGGAATTGTCCACTCCTGAGGGAAACGTTAAAAAGTCTGCTTATAGGCGTTGACAAGGTGCATATACATTTTTTCAATAAAAAACTTGGCAATCCATCATAACCAGCTGACAAATTCGATTTAAGTCCCTGAATCAACTCAAACACCTCTCCAGATGAAAATTGACAATCGCTCAAATTCAGTGTTTGCTCATAAACAATCTGACTTGGAACAACCACATCCTCACTGTAAACCCCAGAAAAAAAATCCGCAAACAAATTTAACTTTACATGACCATCGGAACTAGAGGTATTCTTATAATTCATAGTATTAGGAAGATCGTTGCGTTTCTTTTTGGTATTTATGTATTTCCAAAATTTCTGGGGATCAGAAACAACTTTGCTTTCCGCATCCGAAATCTAACTGTTGTAAAGAGTTCTACTGAGCAATTGCCATCTGGAATGAAGGCCTCTGAATTTGCTATAAATATTCAAAACATTGGATGTTTTGAAATCCCTATGGACTTTCTTTTTACCGTTGATGAGAAAAATGCGCTCCTTTGTGAACCAAACTGGATATTTGCTGGATCTGATATTCTTTTTAGGTACAAAATTATCAAGTCCACTATACAGATTGTTAAAAAATTTCGACAATGCAACATCAACAGTCAAGTTATCAAATGACCAATCACTACAGGACAAAAACTGGCTCAGTCCAATGTAATTTCCCCTCTTAAAGTCGAAACACTCGTCATTATAAGATAAAGCAGCGGCAACATGGCTTACGATAGATATTTCGAACTGAACAGCACTATGGTGAACAGTGTTCCTCTGAAGTGCGTCCAAGGCAGGTTCAACATGAACAGAGTCATTGTTAGTAAACACTATCTGTCATGTACGAGTCGACATATACAGCGTCTTCAGATACTGCAAAATAAATGCAAATTATTGACAAGAAGCCAGAGTTGTTCACGTTCGAGGACGGATGAAGAGTTCAACGTTCGTTTCACAGATAAGCAGTTTTTGGTGGGATCGTTGCTAACCGAGGGAGTTAGAATGTTTAATGCCTTACCTCAGAATATTAAGAATTCTCACACTGTTATAATCTTTATTAGGTCTTTGAAGGAACACTTGAGTCAAACAATTTAAATTTAGATTAGTGTATAATGTAACATATACCTAAGAAATTCAATCAGCAAAAAAAAATGCTCCACGCGATGATAGGAGTGCTCAACCAATTTCACGTTTATCGATGAACAAACGAGTATCAACACGCCACCACCCCTAGTCTTGTCGCTTGTTTCACTATTAAAGTTAATAGTTATTAGTTCAAGCATGGATTCTAGTGTATTGTTGAAATTCTTTGTTAGATGTATAAAACTGAAAAAATGTGTTGTTTCATGCCCATTTAGATTATTTGAAAACTGAATGAAATTTTTATATATGAATTTGGTTTCAGGAGCTGTAACCTGTGTAGACATTGCTGAAGATAAATCATTTATTTGCAGTGGTGGAGAAGATCATATCGTAAAAGTGTGGCATCCGAAATAACATATTCAAATGTACTTAAACTTTTATATTGTTTTTCTATAAAATATATTTTATTAAAATTTTATAATCTGAATCACATTGATTTTTCAATTCTGAGTAAGCAGTCTAATAAGAATGGAAAGGTAAGAGCTTAAATATTTCTTTCATCATGTGGTAAGTTCTGCCATGTTTAATGTTAATGTTAATATATACATTTTTCGTTTATTTATCTTCAAATAATGAATTATAATGATGTACAAATCCATCCAAATGATTATCTTTTTAAATGAAACATTGTGTATAGAATGATTCTTAAAATAGTATAATACTGTATGGAATAACTGTTCATCTTCAGAGTCTTGGGCAGCTTGTAAGAATTTTCTGGGATTTCTTTTATCTGGTGATAGTTTCAAAGCAGTCAAAATTTGTTTTTGACTTAGAAGAATCTCTTGAATCTCTTCTTTAGCATCCAATCTTGACAACATATCAAGTGCAAGTTGAGTACCCGGTGGGTAAATATTTCCTAGGGATAAAAGAATACATGCCAATGTTTTTGAATCTGCTATTACACCATATTGTAGAAGTTGCTGTAATGATGTAAATTTATTTCTTCTGACTAATGTTGATACAAGTAATTCATTTATGTTTTGTATTGCCTTTATATCATATTCACATAAAGAAGTAAGGTATGCTATCAAAACCCATTCTAACTTATCAATTTCAAATTCTGCATCAAGTTTCAGAAAAATCTCATTGAATATCTCTGATTGATCTACTATGATGATATTTCCATTTGCAACAACTTTATTAGGAATTGGATCAAAAGCTGGAGATGCTGTTTGATTCTGCAACATTATTTCTATCCAGTCTCTATATTCTCGATTGATATGGTTGAAAGCTCCTCTTATCTTGTTTACCATAGGTACTTTCTGTTGGATTCTATTCAATAATACATTCAACAAAACAGGCTTACCACCAGCTCTTCTTAATAGTAATTGTGTACATAGTTCTAAGTCTGATATGAAGTTGCAAAGCTCAGGTAAACACAAATTTATATGCCATAAGCATCCAAGTTTAGCATCTATTACAATATTTGGCTGAAATACTACCCAATTTGGGGAGTATAAGTCACAAGGTTGTGTTTCAGCATCATCTAAACCAGGAATAGTCAAGCTAGTTGGTTTAAATGACTTAGCCGCTGCTACAGAAACATGGTACTTCACCACTCCATCACTTTCACCAGGCAATGCAGTATCGAAAACTTGAGAACTTCTAGAAGCTTGATGATGAACAAGAATTAGATTATCAACTATATTAATTGCAAAGCGCCCTGATAATCCTAGTTTAAGAACATGAGTTTTAACTGGTGCCTGTCCTGGTCCATTAAGCTCATGAATATGAACTTCAGCGGTTTTGGGTCCATTTTGATGCCTGAGAATTAGAATAGCTGGTACTCCATAAAGAGTGGCTAAGGTAATATCTCTTTCTAGAGCCATTTTGCAGGGCATACTCTCCACTTTGGCTAATTTTCCAACTGTACCAGGTTTAAATGATATAGGCTGTAACTGGGATCCATGAGCTGAAGCTAACAAGGCAATTTTATTAACAGAGCACCAAACAAACCATTGTACTGTATGGGAAATCGTTTTCAACTGTTTAAGAGATTTTTTTTCTGATATAACTTTATATAGTTCTACTCCATGATCTGTAATAAAGGCTACTTCATTCTCGTATGTCCACACAAAACCCAGAATTTTATTATTTTTTTTACAACTTTGCGAATACTCCTCTTCGAGTGTTACTCCATTAAAGTTCATAAATTCAACTGAAGAGTTGATTCGGTGCACAGCAAGAATCTTGGTGTTCAATGAAAATTTAATAGAGAGAACCGGGCCGTGATCTTCCATTCGGAAATTTAAGGGTTTATCTTTCTGGTTTAAATCTTTGACAACAACACCCATAACACCTCCAGATCGTACTGCAAATACATGCTTATTGGAATCATCAAAAAATACGTTGGTCAACTGATTTCCTGCTTCGAAACGTAAAGGATTATTAGATAATTCTAGATAATAGTCAGAAGTTGCCATTTTAAAAGAAAATATAAAAACCTTCTACATCATTATCATTTGTAAATAGTATGAAAGTGACAGCTGGTTTTTTGGTTATGAGTAATAAGACCTGTTCATAGATATTTAAGTCTCTTCTTAATTTCGATTACAACCCAACCATTACGACTATGTGGTCAGAGTCTAGTATTTTCATGGAGGATTCTACAACCAGGAGTCTAGTTCTTGTAATTTTTATTCACAGTTTTATGAATCTCTTATCTATATTGGTTATATCATCTCGTTTTGCACTTTCACAGATTTTTACAAATTTTAATGCTTATTTAAAAAAACTTTAAATTTTGTATAAAACATTTAAATATTCTAATATTTATTTATATTATTACAATTGGTAATTATACGGTAGTGTCGATAGTCAGAATTCACTGAAAAATGTTTACTTACTAATTTTGGGGCCAAGAATCCAAGTCTGAAATCGTTTTGCTCCGGAAGGATATCGTTTAAGAAAAAAAAACAAATTTTCTTGAAAGTCATCATTCAAACTCTATCATTGCTTCATTAAAATGTTCTTTTTACTATCACAATGGATAATATATGAACACATGTACCATTAATTAGTAATTCTACGCTCAAATATACATTAATTTCTCATTAAAATGTTTTTCAATTTTCTAGACAGTTAACCCGCCATATTTACTTTCAAGATATGATTGCCCCTTAATTCTCAATATTAGGGAACAATTTCACACATATACAATCCAAGACCTACGTGACATGATCCCGACAATAGTGAAGTACTCGCCATCTCCCGTCATAACAGAGAGGGATATTCAGATTGAAATCTCTTCAAACCAGACCTAACTGACCTAACCGAACCTTAAAACTAATTTAAATTTATAATTTTGAATTGAATAGATTAGTAGGTTAGGTTTTAGGTGAACTTAGGTTAGTTACGTTAGGTTTGGAAAGATTCCCATTTGAATTTCGGTCTCAGTTATGAACGAGAGAGATAGCGAGTAATTCTGTCTGTTTCTTGCATCGTTTTGCCGTACGTCGTATAACATGTAACATAAAAGCATTGTAAATTGTATGGCGGGTAAACTGTCTAAGAAATTAATGTATATTTGAGCGTAGAATTACTAATTAATGCTACATTGTAGCAATTTAAAAATCTGGCTCATTGTCATTGTTGAAATATTCCTTAAACATAATTCAAATAATTATTCGAATAAAATCGGACATCCATCCCCATTTTACGGACAGGTGATACAAAGATAATTTGTACGAATAAAATTGAAATATGAATCATTATCGATGTTGACCCTCGAAATATTATCTGCAGATTTCACCGGCCGATGCTGTTCAGTTCTCATATGATTTTCTATAGATATTAGGAAAAGCGGATTGAAAGACCGAGACAAAGAATCGATGGTGATTCGATTTTCAATGGCCGTGCCTCATGTTAGAGGATTTAAATTGTGAGCCTAAAACGATACCGATTGAATATATATATATATATATATATATATATATATATATATATATATATATATATATATATATATATATATATATATCTTTGGAGTACAAAACTTGCCTGAAATATCAACCCCTAAGCGGGGTTGCAATCCTGAACATTTTGAATAGGGAAGATGGGTCGAGTGATGACTCAACAGAAAGGTGGTATCTTTGTCTACATGGCCTTGAACGATTTTCCATTTTTTAAATTGAAAACTGTAAAAGATACAGGGTGAGCAACTGAAAGATAGGGAAGACTATTTCCCTGAGACTATTCAAGTTTCAGTGAAGTAAAATGGAACAGATCCATGCTGATCAATGGCAGTCATCATCAAGTACCATCCTCATCTCGAATTTCAACCCCTAGAGCAGTGGTGACCACCCTTGAAAATTTGGAAGAGGGTAGATGGGTCGAGTGATACCTCGAAAAAAGGTATTATCTTTGTCAAAATTCTCGTTTGGAAAAGACATTTACTTCTTCTCGTCTTAACTATATCGAAACGAATATCTAATCTCGACGGCATTTCCTAGTATCTACTCGCAGATTAAATACCTTATACCTCTAGATCCTCAAAGAGGTGAGTTCCTTTTCAATATATTCTTTGAATTATCATCATGATTCTTTCATGTAAATTGCTGACAATGGTCATTTCGATTATAGGGCATTTGGGTAGGATCATACAACCTTTCTTTACCTACCTTATCACTCGTACAACCTTTCGTATAGACATATTGGCTTGTCTAATCGATTTTTCTGCAACAACTAGAAAACATCAAAGCATTCCTGTTAGTTGAGAAAATAAGGCCAGTATAACTAACTATTTGAGTCAAGCATTCCCTTGCAACCTATATTACGAATATCAACATCAGATCAAAATTACACTCTAAATTACTTACATCGTAATTTACTTTTCTTATTCTCCACGAACATCACAATATTGTATTGAGCAGTGAATTTCGTAAAGTTCTAGATAGTAAGTACTAACCCTTCTTTAGAATATAATTATATTGAAAATATATTTCCTATTTCATTGCCTCAGAGAATCTTATTTAAAGTGATACCTTTCAGTGAAATTTGTGTTTCTTAGTTTGAACAAATTGAATAATTTATTACAAAACTAAGTGGTGCCCAACTAATATTTTTTCTGAATCTTATTTTAGCAGTTATCTCTAGCCGACGCCTGCTTAAGTTCTCTGATCAAAAGCTGCCGTCTATGCAGTTGTCATTATTTCATAAACTAAACTACGTGACAACATGTGTGTATATATTTTCCATTGTAATAATAACAAGGCATTTTAATGAAGCAATAATAGAGTTTGAATGATATAGACAAGAGGCTTCCAAGGAATTTTTTTTTTCTTAAACGATAGCCTTCCGGGGCAAAACGATTTCAGATTTGGATTCTGGGCCCCAAAATTAGTAAGTAAACATTTTTTCAGTGAATTCTGACTATCGACACTATACCTTACAATTTTTCATCCTTATGTCATTATAATTTGTCGGGAATGTTCTCCGATAGTCAGACGCGATGCAGCTCCTTCCTCATACTAAATTCAGGCCTCCCGAAATTTTCTCTTATTAACGAAGTGCAGTTTAGAGAATTCTTAGACACGAGATTTGCTTCACACACTATCATGTACACTGATGCTTTCCTATCCAGAAACCAAGACTCGGTAGGGTTTGGAGTTTGGGTTCCGGACTTGGCTTTAAAAATTTGTGGCAGATTGCCTGATCATTGGGCTATCATAACCGCGGAGATGTATGCTATTGACAGAGCTGTACAGGTTATGATATCAAGAAAAATTTCTAAAGTAGTTATAGTTTCGGACTCCTTGAGTGACTTAAGGGTGTTAACCATTCTGCCAATACAGTTATAATCACGGTTAAAGTCATAAATACGTTACTACATGTTAAAGAACTGGGTTTCCATATAGCATGTATTTGGGCACCTAGTCATTCATATATTTTGCACCATGACACCGCAGACATACTAGTAAATAGGGGTAGATTAATACCGGAACCGGTTCAAATTAAAGGTGGGCCACAAGAACTAGGCCTGATTATAACAAATCTTTGTGGAACGACTGGAAACATGAGTTTCGCAAAATTGGTCAGATAAAGGGAGCAACTTATGCATCTATGACCCCAGACAAAAATATTAATAAGAAACCATGGCATTTGAACGTTAAGAAACCTAGAGAATTCATAACAACCCTTGTCAGAATGAGATCTGGTCATTGTTTAACCCCTGCTCACCTTTTTAAGATAGCAGTTAAGGATTCTCCTCTGTGTAATCGTGGAGAACTTGGTGATTTTTATATATTTTTGGTTGCCAAAGAAACTCGTTCAACTCTGACATATTATATAATACTTTATTGAAATATGATTTCAATTATCCTTTGAATATTGTTGATTCTCCGCTATTCAGGAAGTGAATGATCTGATCATTCAGTTCCTACAAAGCTCTAATTTTATGCTATAGTTTTGCTTTGCACAGTAGTAATGCTTTTAGATACCGAGGTAGCACAAGTTAGATATGATTCTATTAAGTGTTAACCTTTCAGACTCCCAGATATCCTATTGTGACTCCCTCAACCACTGATATTCAACCCAAAAGTAACCTAGCCAGAATATACACTTGCTACTAATTGTCACAAGTTTACAAAGCTGCCGAGTATAGTAAATTATAGACTCCTGCGCCCCCAGGAACCCGGCAGACTACCAATTTATGCACAATGATATAATAATAATAATAATAATAACAACACCTTGACGACAACAATATATTAGCAGAGGAGCAGAAAGGATGCAGAAAGAAACACCACGGCTGCAAGGAACAACTCATCATCGATTCTGTGATAATGAAACAGGCACACGTAGGGCATCGCAATGTTCATTCAGCTTTTCTCGATTATCTGAAGGCATTCGATAGTACCGCCCATTCTTGGCTTGTTGAAGTATTGCAGATATACAAAATTCACCCATCCCTGGTAGAGTTCTTGAAGACAACAATGACACACTGGCGCACGTCTCTGCAGGTCAACATGAACAATAAATCAATTAAAACCGACGAGATACCCATACGTCGTGGAATTTTTCAAGGAGACTCTTTGAGTCCACTATGGTTCTGTTTGGCAATGAACCCATTGTCCTCAATGCTCAATAGAACAGGATACGGATTTAGGATAAAAGCAGAAAAGAATTATCATACAATCTCCCACCTGCTGTATATGGATGACATCAAATTATATGCTTCGAAGAAGAAGCAATTGGATGATTTGCTGAAAACTGTCAGTGAGTTCTCGGCAGATGTTCATATGAAATTTGGGATTGAAAAATGTAAGACCCTGAACATTCAAAGAGGGAAAGTCATAGATGGTGAAACACAACTTCCAAACGGTGATATTATACAGTGCATGAGAGATGGCGAAACATACAAATATCTGGGATAACAAGAAGCCAGATTGCTAGACCAAAAACAATCAAAGGAGAAGATTCGTTCAGAATACAGTCAGCGTCTGAAGTCTGTGCTGAAATCGATATTGAACTCGGGGAATTTAGTCAAGGCAATTAACACCTACGCCATTCCAGTGTTACTTTACTCATTTGGAATAATCAGATGGACTAAGACAGAACTGGATGATATTCAAAGGCAGACCCGAACGATGCTAACAAAGTACAACAACCATCATCCAAAATCGTCTGTGATACGAACAACTTTGAAGCGGAAAGAAGGAGGACGCGGATTGATAGATGTAGTCAATTTACACACCGAACAGATAAAAAATCTCAGAGAATTCTTCTCAGAAAAAGCTCTCACTTCTGACCTACATAGAGTGGTATCGTTGGCTGATAAGGGATATACACCTCTAAATCTTGCTACCAGAGATGACCTGCTGAATCTACCATTCCTACCAGATACTGAAAAACAAGAGCAATGGTCAAGAAAGGAATTGCATGGACGACATCACCATGAGATTAATCAACCACACATCGACAAAGAAGCCTCCAACAAATGGTTGATGAAAGGAGAATTATTTGCGGAAACAGAGGGATTCCTTATGGCCATCCAAGACCAAGTGATCGCTACAAACAACTACAAAAAATTTATTATGAAGGACGGAACATTACAAACAGATAGGTGCAGAAAATGCCATATAAGATCGGAGACTATACAGCATATTACGTCCGGATGTGAACAACTGGCCAATACAGACTATCTTCACAGGCATAATCAAGTGTGCAACATTATCCATCAGAAACTTGCACACAAGTACGGACTTCTGAATACATTCCAACCATATTACAATTATCAACCGGCGCCCGTATTGGAAAATGACTCTATCAGATTATACTACGATAGGCCTATTATCACTGACAGAATGGTGACGAATAATAGGCCAGACATAGTGGTGTATGATAAGAGAGCCAAAACAGCAATGCTGGTGGATGTCGCCATACCGAATAATAACAACGTGCTGAATAAGTTCCAGGAGAAAAAGTCCAAATACACAGACCTTGCTATTGAGATCAAGCAGATGTGGCACCTCGAGAAAATAGATATTGTTCCTGTCATCGTATCCTCCACTGGGTTAATACCCAAAACTTTGCATGATAGCCTTAAGAAATTAGAATTGCATAAGAATACCTATATAGAAATGCAAAAGCTGTAATTCTTAACACATGTAGGATAGTTAGGAAATTTATGTCAAGTATATTGTAATCGAGCCTATTCCTTTGATTGCTAAATCTGGGAAAGGTAAATTATATCCAGCTACTAGCTGAGATAGTGCATAAGTCCACGATAATAAATAATAATATTGCAGATAGTGCATAATAATATCTAATAACATCCCAAGAAAACACCCACTTTCCTAACGTAAGGCTTAACATATATGCTACCTAAGAGCGATAGAACACAGGATCCGTCTCAATATAGGCCAATTACTTGCCTGCCAACACTCTACAAAATACTCACCTCATGCATATCCAATCGAATATACCAACACCTTGACGACAACAATATATTAGCAGAGGAGCAGAAAGGATGCAGAAAGAAACACCACGGTTGCAAGGAACAACTCATCATCGATTCTGTGATAATGAAACAGGCACACGTGGGGCATCGGAATGTTCATTCAGCTTTTCTCGATTATCTGAAGGCATTCGATAGTACCGCCCATTCTTGGCTAGTTGAAGTATTGCAGGTATACAAAATTCACCCAGCCCTGGTAGAGTTCTTGAAGACAACAATGACACATTGGCGCACGTCTCTGCAGGTCAACATGAACAATAAATCAATTAAAACCGACGAGATACCCATACGTCGTGGAATTTTTCAAGGAGACTCTTTGAGTCCACTATGGTTCTGTTTGGCAATGAACCCATTGTCCTCAATGCTCAATAGAACAGGATACGGATTTAGGATAAAAGCAGAAAAGAATTATCATACAATCTCCCACCTGCTGTATATGGATGACATCAAATTATATGCTTCGAACAAGAAGCAATTGGATGATTTGCTGAAAACTGTCAGTGAGTTCTCGGCAGATGTTCATATGAAATTCGGGATTGAAAAATGTAAGACCCTGAACATTCAAATAGGGAAAGTCATAGATGGTGAAACACAACTTCCAAACGGTGATATTATACAGTGCATGAGAGATGGCGAAACATACAAATATCTGGGATACCAACAAGCCAGATTACTAGACCAAAAACAATCAAAGGAGAAGATTCGTTCAGAATACAGTCAGCGTCTGAAGTCTGTGCTGAAATCGATGTTGAATTCGGGGAATTTAGTCAAGGCAATTAACACCTACGCCATTCCAGTGTTACTTTACTCATTTGGAACAATCAGATGGACTAAGACAGAACTAGATGATATTCAAAGGCAGACCCGAACGATGCTAACAAAGTACAACAACCATCATCCAAAATCGTCTGTGATACGAACAACTTTGAAGCGGAAAGAAGGAGGACGCGGATTGATAGATGTAGTCAATTTACACACCGAACAGATAAAAAATCTCAGAGAATTCTTCTCAGCAAAAGCTCTCACTTCTGACCTACATAGAGTGGTATCGTTGGCTGATAAGGGATATACACCTCTAAATCTTGCTACCAGAGATGACCTGCTGAATCTACCATTCCTATCAGATACTGAAAAACAAGAGCAATGGTCAAGAAAGGAATTGCATGGACGACATCACCATGAGATTAATCAACCACACATCGATAAAGAAGCCTCCAACAAATGGTTGATGAAAGGAGAATTATTCGCGGAAACAGAGGATTCCTTATGGCCATCCAAGACCAAGTGATCGCTACAAACAACTACAAAAATTTATTATGAAGGACGGAACATTACAAACAGATAGGTGCAGAAAATGCCATATAAGATCGGAGACGATACAGCATATTACGTCCGGATGCGAACAACTGGCCAATACAGACTATCTTCACAGGCATAATCAAGTGTGCAACATTATCCATCAGAAACTTGCACACAAGTACGGACTTCTGAATACATTCCAGCCATATTACAAGTATCAACCGGCGCCCGTATTGGAAAATGACTCTATCAGATTATACTACGATAGGCCTATTATCACTGACAGAATGGTGACGAATAATAGGCCGGACATAGTGGTGTATGATAAGAGAGCCAAAACAGCAATGCTGGTGGATGTCGCCATACCAAATAATAACAACGTGCTGAATAAGTTCCAGGAGAAAAAGTCCAAATACACAGACCTTGCCATTGAGATCAAGCAGATGTGGCACCTCGAGAAAATAGATATTGTTCCTGTCATCGTATCCTCCACTGGGTTAATACCCAAAACTTTGCACGATAGCCTTAAGAAATAAGAATTGCATAAGAATACCTATGTAGAAATGCAAAAGCTGTAATTCTTAATACATGTAGAATAGTTAGGAAATTTATGTCAAGTATATTGTAATCGAGCCTATTCCCTTTGATTGCTGAATCTGGGAAAGGTAAATTATATCCAGCTAACAGATAGTGCATAAGTCCACGATAATAAATAATAATAATAATAATGATATATATATGCATAGCCAAAGGGCTGAGCCCAGAGCGCCCCCTCCTCCAGTACAGGGGTAGATTGTGCTGGTTGAAGACGCTGAGAAAAGAAGAGGAATGTCCTCCGACACCATTTCCTTCCCCTATATTGAGAAAGAAAACCCTTTTGGGTTTCCCTATTGGCCTTCCAAAAGGATTTCGGCCAGAGTCTATTTGGCGATCCTTGAACTTCATTAATCATTTACTTATCCAATACCAAATTAAGTTTTACACAGAAATACTTCAAGTGGCACGAAATATATTACTTCTTGATAATGCTTCCGTGGATACTTGTAAGTTTCTGAACATGCTTCATTCACTGAACAAAACGGTTGAGTAAAAAATGGAAAACTACAATGGTATATATCATATATCTTAGTATTTTGGTTAGGTATAAGAAAATGTTTCTAGCCTAACCTAACTAGAGTAGTTTATGCGCTAATTTCTCTAATTTTTCACGTTCAAGCTGTGGTATGTTCTCATTGGAGTATGAAGAGGATGTGCTTGCCTGTGGTATATTGACGGAATAGTTTCGCGTTTCGCGTACTAAGTTGAATGTGTCACCTCGTTTGGTGAGGTTGTTTGTTTTCTGTATTTCTATTGCATCCCAAATTAATCGTTGTTGTGAATTCTGTATGGTTGCAATCGCTTTTGATGAGGCGAAGTCGATTTCGTGTGTTGTTGACTTGACGTATTGATAAATAGATGAAGCACGAGTATTATTTCTGATGGCATTTTTATGTTAATTTATTCTAACAGATATGCGGCGGTTTATTTGTCCAACCTTGTCGTATTCTTTGCTTCTCTGCATGAAATGCTGTAAATGCGCTGTTGTTCTAGAAGAATGATACCTTTTGGATTTCCTAGTACTTTTTATATTGTTTTGTATGGGCGAAGTATGTATGCATCCATATATATTCTCATTAAAAGTAAAATGAACAATGGATTTAAAACGTTAATTTTCATTACTTTCTCAGAAATTAACGACATCGAATTCACGGTCAATTTTGAGAGTAATAGTCAGTTTTTCTTCATTGTTGTTCCACTGGGCATTTCCTTTTTGCGGATTTACAGGATGTGGTAGAGGAATATCCAAAAAATGATTTGGCGAGAAAAGTTTCAGTTGAGTATTCATCACTTTTAGATCGATATTTTGCCTCTTGTCACTAGGCAACCAAACATCAATGAGCATGTCTTCACAGCAAGCCGTTGAAGGATTTTTTGGGCCCATCTGAAACAGTTTAAATTAATTTATTAGCAGGGAAAACATAAAAAGTAGTATCGCAAGAAAATATTTTTCATTCATTTATTTAGATTTTAATAATCTTTGGTAAACACTGCATACGAACTTATTATATATTGTTATATAAATTATTATTTTGTTTCAGTCACATCCGTTTTTTTTGTGTTATATCTGACTTCATTTTCATGTTTTTGTTCGAAAAACTTTTAGGCGGCTGAACACCGTTTGCATTTAATTACCTTACTTATGTTAAATTGTAAACATGTCGCGAAAGTATTGTAATAACCTGGACAGTGTTTGTTATGTGTTTGGAGAATTAACTTTTATATCTCAGTGTTGAAAATTGACACCATTGATTGAAAAGTGCTCTTCATATTATTTTGGTCTTTCGGTGCACCATAAAGATAATTCTGGGTTCCACATATTTGTTATGTAATGTGTGTGAGACTCCTATTAGGTTGGGCTAAACAAAACTGTAGACATTCGTCTTTTGGTATAAAATGGACGGAACCAAAAGATCATGTAAGTGATTGTTATTTTATTTTGATTGAAACAAAAGGCGTTACAACAAGGTTCAAACACACTGTCCAGTACCCAAACTGGACATCGGCCAACAGAGCAATCCTACATAGTGCCGAACTGGCTGTGCCAAAGCCTCCAAATCATGCAGATAGCCAGGATTCTGTTCCTAGTCCGAAATTTTTTCTTAGTTAACAGACTAAACAAACAAACAGTAAACATGCTTGGAAAATGGTGGTGGAGATTTTTAAGTCATTGCTCTGTTGTTTAGCTTACAGCTTGGTTACACAAAATGTGGCTTCATTCTCTTTTTTTTTTCATTTGCGAATGGGACAGCAGGTGAAGTTATTACACAAAGAAAGTATGGCTGAAGCGTAAATTACTTACTCTAGGACAGAAGAATGTTAAAAATGATCTTTTAGTGAACCCTGACGACATCCTTTTACTACCGTAGCATGTAATGCTTTGTCTGATGAAAAATATTGTAAAAGCTATACCTAAAGATGGCATTGGATTCTTATATCCGAAAGAGGAATTTCCCAAAACCTACGAGGCAAAAATTAAAGAGGGAATATTTCTAGGTTCACAAATACGGGAACTAATGAAGGATAGTGTAAAAAGTCGCCTGGAAATATTTCGTGAATGTTGTTCAACATTTTCTAGGAAACCATAAAGCGGAAATTCTGAAAGACTTAATCAATGAGCTTATAATTTCGTACAAAGCTTTTCTTTCCATAAAATTTGGGTGGTGTGGGTGACGAACAAGGAGAGAGATTTCATCAAGATAGCATTCTAGCTTTACTATTAAGTAAAATAGTAAAGCTAGAATGCTAGCAAGATTGATGTAAGAGACTTAAAAGAGTCCTGTCAAAAGCCAAACATCCACGAAAATCATAGCTATTTATTGTACATTAACATTATGAATCTGACACATCAAAGTGTATTTAAATATGCATAAAAAGTGATTACACCGTTAATCAAATGTGTGACGTCGTATTAAAATATTTAATGTACATCGAAATAAGGCACATACAACGGTAGTGAAGGAATATTTTTCTAAGTGTTAGTGATTTTGTACTTTTTATACTAATATATGTCTTAATGTCACAAAGAAACCTGATGTGTCAATTTTTTCCATTGATATAATATTGTTGTTTGGTGGTCAAAGTACTTTCAAAATTTGGTATAAGTTTTCGTGTGAAAAAAAAAATCGTAGGCTTTTGATCTTTAGATTAATATTATGATCATTTCAAATTGATAATTGAAAATTCTTATGGTATGCATTTTGATGAAGCAAAATTTTATTTATAATATATTTTGATCTCTTTACTTCTCTTATAATAATCAGAAAGCCTCGTTAGCAGAAGGGCGTCAAACATATAATAACCAAATAAACTTGATTATTCATGTTATTATTTTGATAAAAGTCTTGATATTGATGCAAAATCAATATTTTTCATATAACATACCTAGTATGTTTTCACGAAAAAGGTTTATTTTATTCATTACTCTCATATTTGTGTTGCTTTTTCCTTTGAATAACTCCTTCATGAATGAATTCTCTTATGAAAGTGAAATTGAGAACAGGAAAGATTCCTTCAGAAATAAAACGTATTCATCATCATTGACTGTGTATATATCATCTGGCACCAATCAGAAGTGGGGTTATGAAAATTGATTGAATGGCGTATGTTGGCATACATCCTCATAACTTAATCAGTTGAAAATCAGCATGATAGTGATGGAAGTACACTTTCTCTAGACTTAACAAGTTTAGACTTCTTCCTTTGAGGACACCTTAAAACTATCCTTTAGAAAATATAACCTGTGAATATTGATGATTTGCAGAGCAACTCAGGAATAAAGAAGAATCACGGCGGAAATTATTTAGCGCGTACGAAAGCGGTTTGAGTTTCGTTCATATTACTGTTTGAAGCAGAACCCAATTAAAAATTTGTACCAGTAAAAATTAATAAACTTTTTAACTCATTTTTATTTTTCTAAATTTTGTTTACCATAAGTGAGGATGTGCGTAGAAATAAATTCATTTTCAAGTTATGGACTGGCAGTCAAAAAATTAGAGTTTGTGTTTTTGCAATTTTTGGCACTGCAACAGTTTTCGAGATACCTTGGGTGAACAATTTTCAAAATATCACCCTGTACATAGGAGAAACATATTCAATAATCCTTAGGTTATGGATTATCACTCCTACATATACAAGGTGATTTTCTGAAAACTGTTCAGTAGCGGGTTTACTGTCTCGCTCCATAGCAGGCGTTTCTCGTATGTATCACTTGATACGTCTTTTCTGGAATCGTTATGGTGTTCCGATGTGGTTGGCTAGTATGCTGAAAAGCGATCCGCGACACTGATGAGTTCTCAATAAGGCCGAAATTGCAGTCAGCCGCTTCGATTTTTTCGGCATCTTGCTTTATTAAGCAAGTGCAATTGCACTATTGTGGGTCTTGCTGGTGACGTGACGCAGGGTGGGCAAATTAGAGAACTAGCTCTTGTTAGGAAGGATTATTACTTGATATAAGGATTACCAAATAATGCTTCTTAACTCAATTTTACATATGTAGACTCGGCGCGAAGATGAACTCAACATAATAATATAGATCGTCAATTGCTATTTATGGTATATATTTAAATACTTGTACCATAATTGAAAGGGCTAGTCTATGGATACAGTATTTACAAGAAATTCAAGGTTTTACAAATTTTGACTCCTTCACATGGATGGGTACGCCTTGGGACTGACGAAAAAGCTACCATACAATTTAGGTATCTAGGAGTGTGTTGTAAGGAAATTAGCATATACGTAAAGTTTCTCATTTGTTTGTTATGGCAATCACAGTAAACCATAAAAACTATGTTTTTGACACAACATCAGTCATGTACTTATTAAATAATTTGTGAGTATTATCAACTTACATCCTCAGTTTCAAGTAATGTCTATAAATCAGTAACTAACAAATATATAATTTATAAATCGTGTATCGGCTAATCAGACTCTTCTTTGTACTAATTATTTCAACGTAGTCAATAGTAACTCATGAGTACTTATAATGAAACTAGAATTCTCACTTCTCAAAAACATCAATGGCTTTTTAAATTTATAAAATGCTCTATCACTTTTCACGATCAAATTGGGAATGGGCAGTTTTTTGATTAACATTTTATTATTGCCTCATGAGGCACATCTGCCACATTATTTCCGTCTATTTTAAACAAGTTTAAAATAGTTTATAAATTTTAAGAAGAGTTAAAGTTTATTCTCTGTCTTCGTCATCATAACTTGAAAAAATTGCAGTATAACGATATTTATTACTTTTTACACATAGCTTCTCTAGTACATAATCACCACTACCATATTTCACTTTCAACTTATCTTTAGTATTCTGACTAGGGCCTGCTTGCACCAAATGAACGCAGTTTGCAGAATTATGAATAACCATTAGTGATTTTATTTGTTTTCAAACTTTTTATGCATATTCCTTAGTGAATCTAACAAATATCGTTGCTGTTTCTTTATTTCATTGTGTGTATCCATTTCTTTTTTGCCTTCAACATTTCGGCTCATACTGTCGTTTTCATAAAACTCCTGAGTTATAGTTATTATTTTGTTCTAATCTAACCTAACCTATCTATTCTTTTATCTTCAATACCTCTGCGTCATTGTCCTTGTTATTTCTTTTGTGTTATGAAGTTGTTATCAAGTTGCCATAGTTTATATATGTCAGTTGTTGGGCCGGAAAAAGTTTTTAAAGTTGTATTTCCTTTAGTAGTAGTAACTTCAGATTGATTTTCTATTATGTGGGTACGTAAAACATTGTCAAACATTGCCTTCTAACTTATTCTTTATATTAATTTGGATCTTCTGCCATGCTGTAAATTTCATTGTTTGGAATAAGCTTCACTTTCTTGATCTTTGGTGTATGTAATGAATGTGTAACATTTCTTTTGTTGTGTGTTAAGCTTCTTTTCCAATTCGGTGATTTCTGGAAGTTATTTCTTCAATAATATATTTCTAGACCTTGGCTGGCGAACACTTGGATTCTTTTGTCTCACGAGTTGCAAATTTCGGTTTCCAATATTGCTGTTCAAAGATTCTGGAGGTTCATTTACCCTTGGACTTTCGTCAGCAGATGATAGTGGCGAAATGTAATTATTGCCGGGTTGATTAACTTTTCGGTTTAATCTATAATCAGATGAGTACTTCTTCCACTTTTTTCGAGTTTTTATTTTTTTTATGCGCGTTTCCCAGGAATAGGCGAACCTGTTACACCACATGAGTGGGCGCCTGGAAAGAATTGAGGTGTCTGTTTACTCGCTTCTTGGAGGGCCAAATTGTAGGATGTTGGGAAGATGTTGGAGTTCTACAGTTCACCGGACCTGTAAACGGAGAGATTCTTATAGAGGTTCGAGGGGTCGTTAAACGCAAAACATGAGTTTTCCCGGAGCAAGGTCTTTTAGTTCCTTAGAGTATCTTCCGTGGAAGTATCTGTAAAACAGAGAATGGTCAGCAACTTGTCTTCTGAGAGCCAGCAGTTGGAGATCGCAGGTGATCTCCGGGTGGTCGATGAGGCGCACAGCACGTTTTTGCACAGTATCCAACATCCGCAGATCCCCATTCATGGGAATAATATTCCAAAGCAGGTCAAATCTGCGCCTTATATGTAGAAGCAACAGCTGAGATGACGTGAAGTATCACTTGTCTCTGAAAAGAAAACTAAGTTTAGCTGATGCCGACCTAGTTATTGCTGATACATGTTTCTTTTCATGGAATGAGGGATGTAGAGATTCATTCCTGCATGAATGTTTTCTGTAACAGATTCAGTGCACACATTGATGTCAGGATCTGAAAGGCAAACACAACTGAATGGGAAGCACGAAAAGAATTCACGCAGCGCATCCCAATTAGCACGGTTATAGTGCCAAATGCGTCTGGGTAGTTTAGGTTTGTGGTTTAGCGGCAGCACAATGGTTCCAGTAGCAGATATAAGGTTGTGGTCTGAGGTGCCTGGTGGTGCTGAGACCTCCACTCCAAATCATCTGGATATGAAATCAAAAAGAGATCCAAGGTGTTTGGGAAGTCGGTTGGGTGATTAGGTATTCTTGTTGGTTCGTCGACTAGCTGCGTTAGATTATGGCTGATTGCGAAATTTTCAGCCTGTCTTCCCGCTTCATCTTTTCTATTGGAGTGGCGGAGCCAGTTGGTGTTGTGAAGGTTGAAGTCACCCAGTACAATGATATCAGCTGCCGAATGATGTCTCTTGGAGCCATATATATCTATATATTTTGGCTGTCCTTTTTCTTTCTCTTTCAGATACTTCAGTCTGTCTTTCTCTTTGTGTGTTAGGCTAATTAAAGAAGATCACTTTTAATCTTCATTAATTGAGCCTTTACATCAATCGACTTCTGTGAGGCTGATTTTGGCTTCTTTTCAGACAGCCGCATGTCTGAAAAATAAAATGAATAATCAATATTAGGCGAAGTGCCATAACAAACGTAGTTTGACTCCAGCTGCAAGTTAGGTTAGAGAGTGCTAATTCAACAGTCCCTGACCTCTTCGTCAGTCGCTAATTATATTTATAGCAAGGGACTGACGTACTAGGGAATGACGATTTGAATAACAAACTAATAATACACCAGGTTATTTCTAAAAAGCTCTTTGTTTATTATTTTCTATTGAAACAGAATTAAAAATAAATTGTTATTATTAAACATTATTTTATAAAATTACTTACCGCCTTACACAGTGACTGGAGAAACACGTGCACATACTAGACTCGCCGCGTAAACAATGTGAAACAAAATGGCTGACAACAGTATTTTTTTGCTGCTAACTTCATGGTACAACTAAGAGAAAAAACTCGTCAGTGTTTCTGTGGGTAACTCATTTAGCGCGAAATTTAAAATTTCGATGCTTAAAGTTGTGGACAGTCAATTGACCTATTTTTTAAACGATTTTACAAAATATACAGTCAAACTTTGATCATAGATGTATTTATCATTTTCTGATTATTCGTTTTATTGATGTTTACATGCTATCAAATCAATGCTTTTCGAAATTTAGATCATCAAATGCTAAACTGTAATGTATAAGGCTAGGAGTGGTGTTTGTATCATGTATCATATAAAATAAAATAAAATACTTTTTCGAATTTATGCAAGTCTATATATATATATATATATATATATATATATATATATCTATATATGTCTATATATATATATATATATATATATATATATATATATATATATATATATATATATATATATATATATATATAAATACACATATATAACGAACGATGAACGACAATAATGAGTCCTAATAAAGACGAAACTGCAGTCGGCCGCTTTGTTTTTTGACATCCGGCTTGATTGTGCCATTGTGATTATTCGCAATATACATGGCGGACAGATGTCCACCAGCTTTACAAAGTTATTTTGTGATTTATGAAAAATATAAATTGAAGAATTTTCTCACCTGAAGAAATACATCAGTCGGTGTTATTTGTTGTCTGTATGAAATTTCCCATTTAGGAGTTTTTTTCCAATCTGTAGATGGTTTCTCTTCATCGAAGAAAAATTCATTATCTTCATAAACTTCTTTACCTTTCATTTCTTTTTCTTCTTGGGGGTCAAGTTTGGTATAAGGATTCTTCTTTTTTGGTATTTCTTCTTCAACTATGAATGAATATATTTCATTATATATGCAAAACATATAAGCGAAAGTATTTACGAAGAACTTACCATTATCTTTCGTGTCATTCACTTGTGTTTCATCAAATTCTTCATCATCAGAGTCCACATATCTTCTACGAGGCTCTACATTGAGTAAATTCATCAGACATTCGATTTCCTCCCTTTTTGTTTCCATTTTCAATTGCTATTTAGTTCTTATATGCGGAACAATGTCAGATTTATTGACAAAACACCGTATTATTTTATCGAAACCATAGAAACAAAGTGTCATATGTTGTATTGTAACTATGAAGATTTCTGTAATATATGCGTTGGCTGATATAACGAAATAAGATAAACGAATCGATAGATCTTTTAACTACCTTTATCGTTTTGATACAATATTTTTTCCGCTATCTCTTGTTTTTTCTACAACTGGGAAAACTGTATTTTTCAATTTTACAAATTTTGTACGCTAAGAAGGACATAAAGAAGAATTTTCCATTTCATACGAACATTGTCTTTTCATATTATGCTAAGATTTTCGTGGAACCCTTTTACCTACTGATTACACTAACAGTGCGAGTGTAGAGTATGAAAACAATTCATAATTTTTCTACTTCAGTTTTTTGAAAAAATTACTTCGATTTCCTTTCAAGATATGATTGGCCAATTTTTTAGAATTAAAACCTCGTTTTATCTGTCTTTTAATTATGTTCTACGATGCCTCACAGTGGTGCTTGCGACGAATGATTCACGAGATATAGGGTGTTTCATCCGCAAAAATTAATTTGATATTTCAACTGATCGATTCAAAAATTTCCATCGCTTAGTGATGTAAAGTGAAGGAATATTTTCTGCTTCGTCATTGTAGCCAAGAAGAAATCTGTGTTTTGTTCAACAACGCCCCAAATAAATGAATGCATAGTATAATTGAAACCAAATTTTGGGAAAAGGCTCTGTTAGGGACGTCTCAATGTTCTAGATTATACTAGAGTGGGCATTCTCATAAGTTTACAAGAGGATTCACATCAGGTAACAAGACAATTAGCTTTTAACCACGAAATATGTGAATTCAGAAAAATGTTACCTAAACAAAATGGTACTTTTGCGTGAATTAAATTAATATGATTTCGATTGCAGGTGGAATTCTACGAGTCGATGATGGAATTGTGTCATCAAAATAGAATGTGCCATTCAGAATTGTTCATTTTGATGTGTTTAACTGGAGGGAGATGTCAATTTAAGGTTTTGAGCTGAGAATCAACATTCGATACGAGAGCACCATTCATAACTTTGATGAAAATCAATGTATTCACCTGTGAAAATTAGAGTGTTAGGACTTTATTTTGTTGACGGTCAAGCTGTTGAAGACGCCGTTTTTGAACATTTGAACTGTAAAATTATTGAACGTTCAACTGCATACACATTTTTTCTTTGGTTTCAGTTTGGTTCTCTTGATTTTTACTTTAGGACAATTAGTGAGTTTTCTTCAGGAACAAATTTTTTTGAATTATTTCAGTATCTATCATTTTGCTAGTTTATTCGCAGGTAGGAACCATTTCTGATTATTTCCGAATTATATTCATAATATTTTTCGATTGATATGTCATTCAACCTCTATTCCCCATTAAAATTTTTATGTTAAGGGAAGCAGAGTGAGTTATGATGATTTCCTTCACACTGATATTATTACTTGGCCAAAAATTTCCAGGTTACTGACCTGACTGTAATATAGACGATACTAACAAAGTAAGGAAAAAATCGAATTCTATTGTTTCGATTAAATATTATTCAAAGGGACAAATTTGGCTCAAAAAACAATTAATTGGCACTCCAAATACAAGTGATATATAACTGTTTCGCTGATTTCAAACTAGGCCATTCAATCAAGGATTAATTGCACTTTCCTGTCGCCCAGATCAGCATTCGTCCCAGAAAACATTGAAAAATCCAAATTATAGTTGATTCAGGAAATAGCTAACACGGCAGTTTCTTCGCTATTTTGTGTTTTGTATCGACCTCTTTTAGTTCATGAATAAGTTTCACGTTTTTACAAAGGATCAAAAATAATAACGCATTTAGACCGTTTTTCTGTCCTACTTTCGGCGCATTAAGAACAATTTTTCATGGTAATGTATCTTTAGTGTCAAATCGGTGAGTTGAGTGGACAGCAACAGACAAAAACATAGTGAGCAAAAGTAAAAGAAAAGATCAGTTAGCAATGTTTTGGTATTTGCATTTTGGCACAGGCATGGTATTGTACAATTTGATTAATTAGTAGCTGACATTATATAAGAACATTGTTCACCCGAAAGTATTAATAAAATTCGATTAGTAAGTTTATGTGAAAAAACATAACTGTAAAGTACTATGAGTCGTTATTGCATAGGTTGAGCGAAGAAATCATGATATCACAGTGACTTCTTCCTATTTCCAAACTTGAAATAATGGCTCAGGAGGCAGAGGAAACCAGGTCATTGCCCAAACATGCGTCTTTTATAATAAGGAGCTTCCTCAATTTTAATATTTAAAAGCTCAAAATAGTTTCAGAAGCATTTCAAAGAATGTTTACAGCTAGAATAGAATAGAAAAATAGAAAACCCGGGAACTGATTTATTTTAATATATTCTTCTAATGACTTATTGAACGATCCGTATAGCTTTGTCATCAATGCTGTTCTTGAGAGAATTTGCAAATTGATTGAAAATTGTTTTTGTTCGTTTTCCAAATCAAAAAAAAGGAATAATTAATCCTTATGCCATTAAAAACAACTCGGATCATAGTTTATTTTCATATATTGTTTTTTCATGTTATGACTGTGGGCAGGATAAAAACTGTAGAATATAGGAGTTTTTTATCACGAATATTATGATCATGTTCAAAACAAGTTTATTTTTTTTTTAAATTTTGTCAAGGGTTTTTCGAATGAATTGTGACATATTATTCATTGGCATTGTAAATCTTGTTATCAATCATTATTATTTCAAAAGTACAGCTGAGGCGTCTCGTGTATATGGAATCACTCGGTATTTCACATTATTGATTGTTTTCAACCATGGATGACTACTTGTGAAGAATTAAGTTTTTTGTTGTAAAAAAACTGGATAGTATGATGAGAAATGTTGAATTATCACCACATGTTCGGGATATTGTACTCAATCGTCACTGAGATTTGAAAGTGTGAATTTCTAAATTTAAAAAAGCCTATAATAATAATTGAAAAATCTAAAAACAAATCTAACCTTACGTTGGATTGTCCGATGTGCAGAGGGGTCGAATAATTGCTCTCGTTGAAGAAGGGGCGACAGAGGGATATAGCAGCCACAATGGGGGTATCACAAGAGGCGATTTCAAAAACCTATGCCCGATACGTTGAGCTACAATCTCTGCAAAATAGGCCTAAAAGAAGTCGTAGGAATATCACTTCTGAAGAACAAGACCGCTTTTGCAAATTGCAAGAAGAGACCCTAGTGCGTCGCACCCTATACTCCAAAGGCAATTTATGGAAGCAACGGGCATCATCAGTCGAAACGATACGTCAAAGACTTCGTTCAAGGGGTTCATACAGCAGAAGGCCCTTAAGAGTTCCAGAGCTAACCAGACAACAAAAAATTTACAGACTTAATTGGTGTATCGAGCACCAAAATTGGAATATTGAGAATTGGCGAGATGTTCTTTTTTTGGATGAGACCAGAATTAGTGTTCGATCAGATGATCGCCGGATTCGGGTTTTAAGGGGTGGTGGAATACAAGCTAGACTCCGAGCAGCAAGACAAATTCCGAAATACCAAGGGGGCAATGTGATGTTCTGGGCTGGAATTATGCTGGGTGAGAATTTCACTTTTATGCAAGATAATGCTTCTCCGCATACCAGCAACCTCGCGTGACATTATCTTGAAACGCTATTTTGGACTGGCTAGCTTGTTCTCCAGGCCTCGTCGTATAACATGTAACATGAAAGCATTGTAAATTGTATGGCGGGTAAACTGTCTAAGAAATTAATGTATATTTGTGCGTAGAAATTATAATTAATGCTACATTGTAGCAATTTAAAAATCTGGCTCATTGTCATTGTTGAAATATTCCTTAAACATAATTCAATTAATTATTCCAATAAAATCGGACATCCATCCCCATTTTACGGACAGGTGATACAAAGATAATTTGTACGAAAAAAATTGAAATATGAATCATTATCGATGTTGACCCTCGAAATATTATCTGCAGATTTCACCGGCCGATGCTGTTCAGTTCTCATATGATTTTCTATAGATATTAGGAAAAGCGGATTGAAAGACCGAGACAAAGAATCGATGGTGATTCGATTTTCAATGGCCGTGCCTCATGTTAGAGGATTTAAATTGTGAGCCTAAAACGATACCGATTGAATATATATATATATATATATATATATATATATATATATATATATATATATATATATATATATATATATATATATATATATATATATATATATATATATACATATCCTTGAACATTTTGAATAAGAAAGATGGGTCGAGTGATGACTCAAAAGAAAGGTGGTATCTTTGTCTACATCGCCTTGAACGAATTTCCATTTTTAATTGAAAACTGTAAAAGATACAGGGTGAGCAACTGAAAGATATGGAAGACTATTGCCGTGAGACTATTAAAGTTTCAGTGAAGTAAAATGGAACAGATCCATGCTGATCAATGGCAGTCATCATCAAGTACCATTCTCATCTCGAATTTCAACCCCTAGAGCAGGGGTGGCCACCCTTGAAAATTTGCAAGAGGGTGATGGGTCGAGTGATCCCTCGAAAGAAAGGTATAATCTTGTCTGCATCCCTGTGAACGAATTTTCATTTTTGATTGAAAACTGTAGAAGATACTGAGTGAGCTACTGAAAAATAGAGGAGACTATATATCGCCCTGAGCTATTCAAGTATTATTAATGGAACAGATTCATTCCAGATCAAAGGCTGTCATCTTTGATCTAAATGAATCTATTCCAGTTTTTCGCACTAATACTCCAATAGTCTTGGGGCGATAGTCTTCTCAATTTTTCAGTGGCTCACTCTGTATTTTCTACAGTTTTCAATCAAAAATGAAAATTCTTTCACGGGACTACAGTGTTATCACTGGACCCATCTAGCCTATTCCAAATTTCCAAGGGTTGTCACCCTTGAAACAAAAATTGGCCGGTTTTTGCATTTTGATCAGAAATGAATATCTTAGTAGATATAGCCTCTGTTTAGTTTTCGTTGAAGCACCTATATATATATATATATATATATATATATATATATATATATATATATATATATATATATATATATATATATATATATATATATATATATATATATATATATATATATATATATATATATATATATATATATATATATATATATATATAGGGTTTTACCCCGACGAGTTGCCCATATATCTGTTCATGCAATCAAACTGATTTCATGAAAAATATAAATCCACCACCCGGTAATTAATACCATTGCCAGGCAATGATTATAATCAAAACATACCCTGGAGTAATTATATATTAGGATAACGTTAAATGTTATGAGAATATATCAATCTACCAGAATATATACATACTATAGCATCATCAGACAATGATATCAATGTACCAACGAGTAGTGTCAGAGGCTTTCTCCCGGAAAAATCCAGTGTACGGATCTTAGTCAAGTAACACTGAATGTTACTCATTAATAGTTTCCTTTGTGTGAAGTAGTGAACGATCGAATAGAATACTGCTCTGAATATAAATATGACAAAATTGTCAGTTAATTATATTACATTTATCTAAACAAATAAATAAAATATGAAATGAGATTCTGAGCAGTATAAACTAAAGAGAAAACCTATGACTCTACCTCATTATTATTTTCGGAAAGAAACCTACGAAGAATATTACAAGATTTGATGACTGTTATCTTTTGTAACTGTTCAAACAAATTTTTCTTCAGACCCAAAATCGCAATACTTTTTGAAGATTTCTAGGAATAACGCCAGTTGTAGAAATAATAATCGGTAGAATAAATATTTTCCACATTTTTTAATCTCGTTTCCAAGCATCATATATTTAGAAATTTTTTCATTGTATTTATTTTGTATATTATGTGTGTCGGGTATAGCAATATCAATTATATATGTTATTTGATTCTGTTTATCATTAAGAACGATATCTGGTCTATTGTGTTTTACAGCTCTGTTGCAAAGAATTGTTTTATCACAATAAAGTTTATATATATGTATATATATATATATATATATATATATATATATATATATATATATATATATATATATATATATATATATATATATATATATATATCTAATAAAATCGATTTGGTTGGATTGGAAAATTTTTGTTACGTATAGGTATCATCTACTACTCTGAAAATTCTTATAGGTTAACTAATTCTTAATATCAGTCTGCCCTATGAAGTGCCATTAATTAAAAAGTAACACTGCTAGGACTATGATTCTGTGATAATCTATCTTGGAATGAAACATATTGAGTATTTTTCAATCGTGGTACTTTCTTATTGCAAACGCTCGAAGTGGTTTCCATTTACTTCCTGTAATGGTAAAATCGAGATTCGAATGATTAACTAACATTTTGCAACATTTGTGGTGTTATCTGTTAACATATAGTACTTGAGTAATTCTTACATGTAGTTCTTCCATCTTCTAATTCGGGTAGAGTCACATAGACTTCGCACAAGAAGAAATTAAGGCGATTTAGATTGGGCGATCTAGCCTGCATTTTATATAGCCTCTCCTACCTATCCAACGAACCGGAAATCTATTGTCCATGTAGTTCCGCACAGCGGCAACATAATAGTACGGTTCTTCATCATGTTGGTACATAACGTTATATTCAGATAAAATTGGATCTCCTTCGAAGATTACTATTATGAAAGGATCAATCAAATTTTCAAGCACGTTCAAATAGCTTTCATCGACCAAATTTTCTTGCAGAAATAAAAGTCCTACAATATGATCTCCTAAAGTTCCGCCCTAAACTGGCGAAGCACCTCGCCTTTCAAACCAAAACTCGATTCTTCAGAAAAACAAACATTTTGAATCGTTGTTGATCCGCTCACTGAAATACTCGTAAAACTATAACTGATCGATCGAAATTCTTTTCATTCAGTTCGCGTACGGGTCTAATTTCATATGGATGGAATTTGTTCTTGTGAAGAATCCAGAAGATATTTGTCCGCCATACTCCAGATATGAACTTCACACAAACAACCAAACCACTTCCTTCATAGCACCGTATTATTTTTGAAAAATAAATTCACAATTTCAATGCATTCCTGCAGTATACACACTGCAGGAATGCAACTAAATCACCGTTATTTTAGGTTATCAAAACTATGAAAAATAATAACAACGCATGTCACCTGTGTTTTAACGAATACCCAGAGTAACGGAAACTAGTAGATCTGGAAAAAACTTTCAAACATGGGAAAATTGAAAACAAATTGACACATGCTATTAAAATTTTTATTTTCAAAAATGAAGGAGGGACGCGGTCAAATTGGCCCACTTCCGTCTTTCCTTCACCTTATAGGCCATGGGCTAGTCTTTTAAGTCATTTAGAAGGTGCTTACGGAGAAATTCGTAAATAACGGTCATGGATCGCCTTTTTTGCTCGAGGTCGGCCTTGATCAGGTCTCCTTTCATGACTACAGTCATGAAAGGTACGTACGGATCATTCCCGAAATAGTTGAATATGACACCACAAGCCTTTGGCCTTTTCTTGTATCCAAACTATTTTATCTAACGCTATTGCTTCAGCACATTCAGCTGGAGTCAAATTCAGTGATTCGAGTATCATCATAACCGAAAATTAAATTTTTTCGAGAAGAAAGAACAATCATTAACTACTGTTATCAATATGTGTTGGTTTCTTGCAAACTCTCAGTTGATTTCTTTCATTTTATTTCGCATGAGAGGAACATGTGTGCCAAGAAAAACATCGAATTGGCATATGTCCTAACATCCATCAAAAAAACATGTGTTATTAATCAATTGTCTACCAAAAAATATTGGAATTATTGCTTTAATTTTTTGGCTCAGTCCAAATCTCTAATTGAGCTGGACGTTTGTGAGACTATACAGGGTTGAATTTTTTTTTGGTCATGGTTCTTTTGCCAACTATAGTATTTTTATTACGCCACTCACATGTTATTCGAATTGAATCAAACTGGCAGTTCGATTTTGAAACTTTTTTGTTTCCTGTATTTTTTAACGTCACTGTTTTCGGTATAATAATAATTGAATACTATTGGATTGTATTCCCAAAATTGAAGCCTCGTAGAAATATTGAAGGTATTTTCTTGACGATTCTTGCAGTTATTGTCGCAAGAGACGCCTATTTTATTTTCCATTCCTTCTCAATATACAAGACGTCTAGTTTCAAAAAATTGTTTATCGAAGCCGTAAAACATTAATTAGAAGTTTGGCAAAGAATTAATATTTTAAATTTTTTTTATAATCTTATCGAAATAAGCCACTACAAATACATCTTTTTATCTTGCCATCTATAATAAAAATATTTTCAGTATTGTCATTGTGGAATTGGTCTAATTGTGTTTGAAATAATGGCGAAAAGAAATTGGCCTTTTGATTTTCTTTGTTCAGATTACTTACTTTCTAAAAAAAATAAACACAGAAGTGTATCATGTTATTCATAACTTCATGGTTTAACAAGTATTGTGCTGAAAAAATGTAGCAATTTTACTTTTTTTATGTGGTATATATAAGCAATAAAATGGTTCACATTTTTCATCCCAAAGTGAAATACAAAACAAATTCAAGAAATTAAAAGTTGTACTGCTAGACAGCTAGACTGCTCAAACAGAAAAAATTCAGTGGCGCGCCGTTTTTTAACGAAGATATTGATTGAGGTGCCTTTCAGGTCGCATGTGAACTAAATACGTTGGAACTAAACCTCGGCAAGAACTTAACCAAATTCAAAATTTTATATTTCAATTTCGCAGTTCGAGGCCCAGCTCTAACCGAAGACAACGAAAAGCTCGATTGATATTGCCAGGGAACATGTGAATTGGTTAGAAACTGACTGGGACAGAACGTTGAGCACATATGAGTCGAGATTTTTAATTTTTCATTGCGATCGACGTTCTCTAGTGTACAGACGTAAAAATAAAAGATATGCAAAGTGCAACTTTTCAACCACTTATGGTTTTGGTGGGGGTTCAATAATAGTGTGGGGAGGAATATCTTTGACCGCCCGTACTGATCTGGTCGTCCTTAATAATGGAACCTTGAATGCTCAGAGGTTCGTTACAGACATTTAGAGAAACATATTGCACCATTTGCGGCAAACATGAGTGAAAACAACAGAATAATTTTTGTGAAAATTAGATCAGGGACAAACACAACACCCAGGCCTTTTGGTGGAATCGAACCGGCGACCTGCCGTGTCACAGCATGGACTTCTCACCACTGCGCCACGGAGACGACCATGATATTAAAATGAAATATTATTTTCATTTATATATATTTAAACGGAAGGAATCTAGCTTTTTCTTAGGACGATGATATATATCGCACACAATTATTAACATTTCGAAACAAAATCGACTTGATAAATCTTAACATGAAATATAAAAGTTGTCGATTCGGCGAATTCTGCTCTTTAATCGAAGTTGTGCTCCATTATACAGTGATTTTTTGTTGTTTCAAAATAGTTCGGGAAAATTAAAAATACCTTCATTGATTTTATTATGTGGAAAATCTAAATTGTGGCGCTTCGATTTAATGCTGATATATCTAAGCACCTCAAAAAAGTCTAGGGAACATTTCTGAATATCGATATATCGTATCCCGAACGATCAATATGGATGATTTTTTTAGGAAATGAACAACTGCATCAATTTCTCACCAAATTATGTAGAGTGCCGCAACAGATTTCAGTTTTTTTTTTATAAAAAACTAAGAATGCAGCAGATGCGACGCTGCTTTATAATCATTTCATGTATTCAGTGTTTGAAATCAGTTAGTTGGCACTTTGTTTCTGGTGTAAGCACAAATAAAAGATTCAAATTTTGTGATTCGACCATGGAAAGACGACATTTTACTAGAGAAGAGATGTTACGAGCCGTTGGCATGCTCCAAGCTGGGAGCTCACAACGGGAAGTATTCAGGGTTCTGGGAAGTAGCCCAAGTGTCATAAACCGTTTATGGTCGCGTTTCAATGAAACAGGTAGCGTAGAAGAACGCCATACAGGTTGTTTCAGGATTACTACAGTCGCCCAAGACCGATTTTTGGTTTTACAAGCCAGGAGAGATCATACTACAACAGCATCTCAATTAGCTCAAGAGCTATCACGAGTTCATAATGTACAAATTTCCGACCAAACTGTGAGAAATCGACTGCACGAAGGTCAACTCCACTCCACAACCGACCCATGGAAATCGCGCTGCTCGTTTAGCTTGGTGCCAAGAACACGTAAACTGGGATCAAGAGAAGTGGGCCACAGTTCTCTTCAGTGATGAATCTAGATTTAGTTATTATCCCGATTCGGGAAGAATTCGAATATGGAGGGAACCTGGAAAGCAAAACCGTCTCCAGCATGCTCGAGAAGTTGTCAGACAGGGAGGCGGATCAGTGATATTTTGGGGAGGTATACGCCTTGGTGGAAGAACTGACCTCGTTTTCATACAGAACAACCTCACGGGAAATTCTTACGTAAATGAGATAGTTTTACCTGTAGTGGTACCGTATCTCCAAACAATGGGTAAAAATTCACTCTTCCAACAAGATAATGCCCCTCCTCATCGTGCAAGAGTTGAGCGTTCTTGAAGAGAATGATCGATCTTCTACCAGTGGCCATCCTGCTCCCCAGATCTGAATCGCATCGAGCATGTGTGGACACCCTGAAAAGAAATCTCCTGCGTCAAAACGTCTTCCATCATGAACAGGAGCTTCGATTAGCAGTTCAGGGGGCTTGGAACGACTTAGGCCAAAATGTAATAGACAATTTAATATTGAACATGCCGCGACGATGCCAAAGTGTCATTAATAACAGAGGTGGACCTCCTAGGTACTGAAAAATATAAGTGCTTCCATATCGTTTCGAAAATATTAGTTCAGGATTTTTTTGTGTTTTACCAAATTTCGTCATTTTCAAATTTCAATTTTTTTTTATAATAGGTGCTTTGGAGAAGTCCAATATTATTTTGTTTTCTTGAGAATACATTATATACAATACATCCTAACAAGAACCGAAAGATTTCTATAAATTCGAATCATCAAATTCATATTTTAAAGATATTGGTAAGTGTTCCCTAGACTTTTTTCAATACAGTTGATTTTGCAAAAAGCAAAACAACTTTCCAACGTCGTTCACAAGAAAGTCGACCAACGAGAAATTTGCGCAAGTTTTTGAATCCTTTATGAATGCTGGCTACAAACTGTTTAGGGTAGTGTTCATTATCAGTGAAGACTCTTCTGATGAATGATGTTGAAATTTACCTTAACGCATTATTTTATTAGTCATCATATTGCTTGATTTGTATCTTGCGAAGGAGGCGGTACAAACATAATTTTTTTAGGTACAACACATTATAATAATTTTTATTGCCGGAAGTTTTCGCAGAGAGAATTGCAGATCATTGAACCTACATATTCATTTTGAATTTTATCTTCTGGTTCAGAATTGTTGATATTGCTTGAACAGATGTTACAAAAAAAAGCAATATATTCACACTACGCATATTAATATAATTTGCAAAAGTCAATTGGTTTCGATTGGGAATAAATTAGTTTGTCATTTAAACTTTAAGGAACTGTTGAAATAAATAAACAAATCAATGTGTTCCATATTGAGATAGAGACTAGTTTATGAATTAGTTGGTAGAATGGTTAGAGTGTTTTTTGCTGTGTTCTTAATTTATTTTTTGGATGCCTCCAACCAACAAGGGCATTATAGAAAAGATCGCAGTAAGTAATTGTAGGTAACTGCATAAATTGTGAAATTCTTGCAGAAATGATATTCTAATATATAAATATTTACATTTCTATAATTAATGTTTCTCTCAATTTGAGGAAACACTAAGGAATATTATTCCTCGAAAATTTCAATTTAAAGTATGTCACAATAAGCTTAACTATACAGTGAATATCATTGATACATCATTGGAATTTTATTCTGCATGTTCCTGTATTTGTGTGCTATCTATTCTATCATGCAGTTTCAAAAAGGCGACCGTTCAATTGTGAAATCTTCCCTAAATTTAATCCCAAAAAAGAAATAACTTTCTTGATCTGTCAGAGAAGTAAATATGAACGTACTTTTATGGTTAAATGAAATAAAAGGAGAACACAACAATCACTTTAGTCGGTTACTTCAAAAACTTAAAGTATTGGCCGGCATATTGAAAGATAAAATGATTGGAACTCTTTTCTTCGAAGCCTATCTTTCACGTAAAACTTGCAGCTGTAGTAACTCTTTTGATCAAAATAATCTCGATATGTCTATTTAAGAACCTGATATAACCTTTTTGACTTTTTATGGAATTTATTGAAATCCAAAGTTTTTGTGAAAGACAGAAAGAAATATCGAAGATATAGTGCCACGTAAAAAGGGAATTACAAAATACTCCACTAGAAATGATATGGAATGTTTATGGGAGTTCATTTTTAAACATGGCCATTGTCAAGGAGTAAACTGTCGTTATTTTGAACATTCACTAAGATGAGATCTGAATATCCATCTGCACTATTGTCAATTCATCATTCGTATTTCATTATTGATTTCTCTTTATCTTTTTCTTTATTGATCTTTGTGAAGTGTTTTATAAGAAGGTGGAAAAATAAAAAATAAAGAAACGAAATCGTCCTATTTGAGCGTTTTTCATGAAACTTGAATAGTGTCTTATTATTTGGAAAAGTCCATACTGTATACAGTATGTTCCATCTAAAATAAGTGTGAGTAATAAGCGTTGTAAAATAAGGTTAGTGATATAGGGTTAAGGAGGAACATCCTAAAAGGGAACGGTACAATCCCTCAAAATGCACTTTAGTACACCATCTAATTTTAAAAAATATCCTCTTGACAAAAATTAAAAATATGTATGTTCCAATTCAAAATAAGATTTTTCAGAGCTTTCCCCTTATTCTGTGAAGAAATGTGGTGCACCCATTTGATAGTCTTCAAAAAGTATTTAATCATATGTCTGAATTTTTTCAATCGGATGAAAAATATATGTATATAAAATAAATAAAAATTTACGAAAAGTTTTAATTTTAAACACACTTTATTTGATGATTGGTTCAACCTATATTTTTTTAACAAACAGCAGGTAGGCAAATTATTAGGGATAGAGCTTATATTTATATAATTTCTAGCTTCAAACAATTGTTTCCGAGAGCAAAGTGGCTTTTAAAATCTGTCTGTTTTGATATTGTTGCTGATGTCATTGTTTTTGTTTAGATAAGTGACAACACAGCCAACGTACGTAATTTTGTACTTTATGTGCTGATTCTTCTCAATCATTAGTCGAAGGAAGCGAACGGTTTTGTATTATGACACATTTTTTCATATTTTTCATTGCTGAAATAATCAGAGGGTAAGAAATACTTCTTATTACCATACATTTACCAAACTTTATCTGTGGATCAATCACTTAGTGCACTCTGCATATTTCGAAAGAGCTATAGCAACTTTTGCAGGAGTTTCGAAATATGATGTCAATCGTATTATTAAAATTAAAAAAAAACTAACGCGGATAATGAATTGCTTTTGGAACCAGATCGTGAAGCAAACTGTGACAGGACAGAACCACCACTCTTTGAATTGATCAGAAAATCAGGGACATCTGTCGAAAAAATTGGGAAAAAATGATGCTGAAGATTAAATTTTCATGCATGATGCCGGTACCTTGCCACGTTTCCAAGATTATTACTGAATTTCTGACAGACGAAGATGTTGATGTTTTACCTATGCAAGAGAATTCACCAGATATGAATCCAATAGAAAACATGTAGAAGCTCACCAAACAGGTGATCGAGAAGAGAGTAATCACTACCAAGAGGTGATTGACTTTTATCACAGAATGGCATCATAACTCCATGAAAATGTGTCAGGGCATGCTCCCTATACACATAGAAACACTCATTGCTGTAAGATGTAGCATCACTAATATTAAAATTCAATTTATCAGATAATTTGTTACTACCTAAATTGATTTTATGCAAAATAATAAAAGCTTTGACCAACTAGTTGTTTTTATAATCCCACGATAATGTAGGTACAGATAAAAATAGATTTGAGATCAACAACTCATTCGTTTAGAAATCTAGTTAATCTCCAAGATGCAGAAATTCGGGAACTGTCTGTAATAATATGGTCACCTAATGTAGTTAGACTTAGTTCACTAAACCTTTCGTCATCATGTTCTTTTTTTACAGTGCCTAAAATTATGGGGGATCGTATTCCACTAAGTATTCTTAAACCGGAAAGGGAAAGGATCAAACAGAAAATTGTTACCATTCACAATGTTTTCCGTACTAAAGTGAAACCATCAGCATCAAATATGTTAAAAATGGTATGTTCACATACATGATCACCTCATAAAAGTATAGGGAACACCTATGAATATCGATATATCGTGATATACACACAACCAAATTTGTATGGAATCACTCAGTATTTCACATTATTGATAGTTTTTAACCATGGATCTACGACTACTTGTAAAGAATGAAGTTTTTTGTTGCAAAAAAACTGGATTGTTTGATAAGAAATGTTGAATTATCACCACATGTTCCAGATATTGTACTCAGTCGTCACTGAGATTTGAAACTGTGAATTTCAAAATTTAAAAAAAGCCTATAATCATAATTGAAAATGCCTTACGTTGGATTGTCCGATGTGCAGAGGGTTCAAATAATTGCTCTCGTTGAAGAAGGGGTGATACAGAGGGATATAGCGGACACAATTATGGTATCGCAGGGGGTGATTTCTAAAACCTACGCTCGATACGTGGAGCTACAATATCTGCAAAAGAGGCCTAGAAGAAGTCGTAGGAAGATCACTTCTGAAGAACAAGACCGCTTTTTGTGCCAAAATGCAAGACGAGACCCTAGTGCGTCGCACCCTATAATCCAAAGGCAATTTCAGGAAGAGGTAACCAGACAACAAAAAATTAATAGACTCAATTGGTGTATCGAGCACGAAAATTGGAATATTGAGAATTGGCGAAATGTTCTTTTTTTTGGATGAGACCAGAATTGGTGTTCGATCAGATGATCGCCGGATTCGGGTTTTAAGGGGTGGTGGAAGACAAGCTAGACTCCGAGCAGCAAGAGAAATTCCGAAATACCAAGGGGGCGATGTGATGTTTTGGGGAGGCATTATGCTGGGAGGCAGAACGATTTGATTTCGTTTCCTTCGGGTGTAACGGCTAGAAATTACGTGGGCCTAGGGCTGGAGCCCATAGTGAGACTCTGGCGAGGTGTCCACGGTGAGAATTTCACTTTTATGCAAGATAATGCTCTTCCGTATAGCAGTAACCTCGCGCGACATTATCTCGAAGAATCGCTATTTCGGACTGGCCAGCTTGCTCTCCAGACTTAAATCCTATGGTGCATTCATGGGATAATATCAAAAGGAAAATTAAATCTCGTCAGGATAATCCAAGAACCCCACAACAGCTCATCCAAGCCGCCACAGAAGAGTGGCAGAATATCACTACAGAGGAGGTTGAAACCTAATCCAAATCATGCCTAGACGGATTCAGGTTTGTACCAGAGCAAGAGGAGGTAATACAAGCTACTGAGGTCGAGAAAAAAACATACTCCGTAAGAAAACAGTTTTCAATTTTTTTACCACATGCGGAAAGTCTCTTATTTTCTCTTATTTGTTTCTTTCTTGAAATAAACTTTAATTTATCTCTTTTCAATTGAAATATATCAAAAGGATCAATTCTAACATTCTTTCGAAATTTCCAAAATCCCTGAGATAATATTCAAAATATCGGTTGATTCCATATAAATTTGGTTGTGTGTAGACAATGAATATGGACATTATGGTTTATGAAACAAATACCTTCATATTAATTTGTTATGAAGTAATGTATCATATGCAGTATCCGATCTCGAAGTATTTGTAATAAAGGTGAAATGATCAGGTGTGACGATCTTTTATAAATATTTTATCTTTGAATTCAGTTTGTTGTCTTCGTCTTTCGTTGTAAACACGAGGATTTCCTTTTCTACAAGAATTTGCCATATATGAAGATTAATTTTTTTTATAATTAGTCCTCTGAAAATATTGAATTAAATAGTGCAGTTGTGATGGGTGACTATATCCCTTGTGGTGGGGATGGTAACCTGGAAGTGATCTCATTGGTGTTCGGCTACTTACCCCGTTTTTAGCCGTAGTGACCTTTTGGAACGGAGAGAATCCTGGCTTCGCTCTTCGTATTTTTCTCGAGAGTAGTCGTTTTTTCATAGCTGACCTACCGACGGCCTTTAACATTCCCTGTCGTGAATGCAATGTTATGAAGAGTTGGGTTCAACAAAAGGCCTAGGAATATGGAAAGACTTAAAACAGTAGAATTCACGAAAATGTATCTATAGTGAGAATAGCTGTTGGACAATCACAAACACACTTCGTCAGGAAACATGTAACAGTATTGAAGATATTATATCGCTCTGTAAGCGGAATTTTGCAAAAGATTCATTTTTCCATTTCTATTATATTATGATGGGTTAGAATTTGATGCCTCCAGACTTTCAGTACTATGGGAATCACGTCCAAGAAATGTTAAACCGTATCCCACCAATGTCAACGTTCTTCAGTAGTGATGAAGCCGACTTTTATCTGTTTCGGATGATAACCAAACAAAATTTTCGTTATTGGTCGAACAACAACTCACAGCGGCCTAGGGTTATGGGATGACCAAAAACAGTGGAATTCCCGAACATGTTTCTATAGTGAGAGCGGCTAATGAACAATTACCAGCTCGCTTCATCAGGAAACATGTAACATTATTAAAGATATTCTACTGCTCTGTACGGGGAATTTTGCAAAAAGTTTAATCTTTCCATCTATATTAGATTATGATGGGTCAGGCTTTGATACCTGCAAGTTTTCAATACCATGTGAATCACGTCTAAGAAATGTTAGAGCGTATCCCATCAAGGCCAACGTTCTTCAATTTCAATAAAGCTTACTCGGGCAACAACCCACGACAAGTGCACCAGAGACTTCTCCATTCCCCGAAAGTCACTGAATGGCGTGCAATAATCAAATTTGGGGTTATTGGACTGTACTTTTTTGGGAAGGATGGGCAACTGTGTTATAATCCGATGCTGGAAAATTAGCTTGAGCCGATATTGGAACGATTGGCTGAAGAACAAGACCTTGGGGATATTTGACTTCTACAAGATGGGGCTACAGCCTACAAAACGCAGAATTCAATGACAAAACTGCGACATCATCTTGCTGATGTGATATTCAAAACTTAACCGTGTAGTACTGCCTCGAGCAGAATAAACCACCTGTTTGTAAGTTGTGCAATTTTTTTTGAAGTCCTTAAAAACTGCTGCGTTGTTCTGCCTCACTCTATACCTACATTGTTTTCAATACTTCTTAGAGGTCAGTAAAAGATTGTATATAATTGAAAAATTTTATTCAGAATTTATTGATATTTGTAGCTGTTCCTCAAATTTTTGAGGATTTCTTATGAAATAATAATATGGTCTCGTTCTATTTAGGTATGGAATGATAATATTGCGAAATCTGCACAAAAATGGACTCAACATTGTCAGTTTTTGACTCACGATAGTAATGCCGGTCGATTTATTGCTAATTATGGTCCCTGTGGACAGAATATTTTTGTTGCAACGCAGAAAGTTCCATGGTATGCTAATGTGTTGTTTTGTATTCTAGAAAAATATTGATGTCAAGAAACTAATTCATTTCAATGTATATTTTCAGAGACAACCTTGAAACTCTATAAAGCCATATTAGGAAAGACGTAGATTTATGTTCTTACCTATTCTCAATCTCAAATTATAGAGTGAAGTTAGTATTTGATTATGTTATTGTACCGGGTTTCCATCCGAGTAATCGGTAATAAGTTTATAATCGGTAATAAGTTTGTTCCTGTTGAATATATTGAAGAAATAGGTAAAGAAAAATGTTAGACGCTAATTTGTTGCTATACTTGATACAACGAAAAGAGGGAGTGTAAACAAAACAAACGCACGAGGCCTGAACGTGATGTCTGGGTTGAATCCAGGGCCTGGCTTCCATTTGATCACAAAATTGAACTCTGAATTAAGTAATGGACATCAATGATGTAGAATTTCATTCTAAAATGAAGTATTCACGCAATAGTTTCGGATATGACTGATTGAATTATCATAAAAAACAGGCAATGTAATACGCAAATGATGTAGGTATCTTTTCTGGTAGTAGAACAATACTGAAACATATATATTACAAGAGTTACATAAAAAAAGGACATCATCGTCATTATCAGATTCAGACGATGAACTTGAATCATTCTCGAGATTGACAATAATAGAATCCAGTTGTTCGTCTATTATGTGATCTAATTGCCACATTCTCGGTTCGACCTTCTCTACGACATGCTTAATGCAGTTTTGCCACTTGACAGCATCAATCCTTTCAATGGATTCGGCGAAAAGCTTCTTCATGTCTTGGAATTTGAATGATGTGTACTTAGATGCCACATAATTCTTCATCTCAGCCCAAACCAGTTCGATGGGATTGAGATTGAGCTCGCAATGATAGGGCGGGAGTCGCAACACGATTTTATTTTGGTTTCGAGCCATTTCATCTACTACATATTTATTATACGCTGGTTTGTGGGTTTTGACTATTCGAAGAAGCTCTGCTCCAATCAAATCATCCCCGAAAGCAATATTTTTTGAACGTAGCCATTCTTGAATAGTGGCTTTTCTACTGGCAGATGTCGGGAGTTTTTCTGTGCGTCTAGAATGATAAGACGCATTGTCCAAAACGATGACACATCCGTCTTCCAATTTCGGTAAAATATTTTCAAACCATTCTTCGAAGTTGGGTCCATCCATTTCTCCGTGGTAGTCACCAGATTTATTCGATTCGAATGACCACAGTGCGTCGGGAACGAATCCAGTATCACTTCCAATATTGCAAACGATGAGTTTCTTGTCTTTACCTGCAAAGACATAAAAATTATTTCTATTAATGATTGCATGTGTCTATTTTCATCTTACTGAATCATGTGGAATCTCATAATTCAAGAAAATGCTTAGTTTTGATTCTTAGAGTTAAATTACCGATAAACCTTTTGACGACAGATAGGTGGTACACAGCCTACTTAAGTTAATTTACAGTAGCAATAGAGATAAAGGAAAACCCAGAAGTAGCAACAGACCCTTAATAAGAGCTCATCTATTCGTCCAAATTGAATTATCCTATTGCTGTTGTAAATATAGATTGAAAACATGATATAGAACGTCCTTGAAAGAAAGCGGCATGCTAACAATTCGAAACAGGATTGTTGTGGTACCAGGTACTGGATAATGAACAGTATGTATGGGTTTTACCCTATAGCATAATTTGCAAGGAATAACAGGAATATTTTCATAAAGGGTGTTCGAAAACCTTCATTCTGCAGTTAATTTTAGGTAAAAATTATGGTTTCAAAAAATATGATGAAATACCTGATGACGTGCCTATTGTTGATACAGAGTAAGCATGATTCAAATCAAGATTTGAATCGGAATAAAAATCAAATGAGTTTATCAAGAAATTAGCGATTTCAATCGAAAACGAACCAACAGAACTTGTGTATCATTTGAAAATCATGAATATTATATTATATTATACATGAATTATTCATACATAATATAACTACCACTCACCTGTGGGATTTTTCAATCCAGTCGATAAACCTTCTTGGAAAGCTTGTCTGGCTGTTTTGATCGGTGCATCTACCCAAATACTTGATTTAGTGTGCCCAGCATTCACCCGCGTTTCATCCAGGTAATAGATTTTTCTATTCTCCTCGCGGTAGTTTTTAATTTGTTTAAGATAGTCTCTCCTCCACAAGAAAATTTACCTCTTTCTCCAATAGTAAACCATTCCTCCCCCTTTTCTAGGATCTGAAGTCCATTTTTTTAAATATTTTATGGAATGTTGTTCTTTTAAAATTTGGCAGATCAACATCACCGTTCACTTCATTCAATATTTTATCTATTGTAGGTAATTTATTTCTTTGAAAAAACTGATGCACTTTCCTACTAATCAGATTTTTGTCGAAATCAGTAACACTATCCGCAATTTTCACCCTTTTCGGATACGTCCTCGGTTGTGAAAAATAATGATTCTCCTTATCCTCCTTTATGAGTGTGTAAACACTAGTTTTACTAACTCCCACAATATTTGCCACTTGTTCGACGATTTCGTTGATAGGTGCAGAATCTATTTGCATTTGTCTATTATAGACGTTGCAAATGATCTGTTTTTCATTCAAAGTAAAATGACCTTTCTTAGGCCGCTTTTTCGGAGAAAAATTTCCAACAGTACTTTCATCTGCGGTATCCGTAGACGACATTATACACACAATATTTTCACTTTTCAACACTCGATCAATAACACTTTCAAAACAATAATGAAAATTTAATTTTCTATCCGATGGACCGAGACCGTACCTGTACAGACTACTAACATTTAGATCCCACCCCCTAAACATGATTTGGCCAATTACAGAGCTACTAAATCTTCTGGCGTCTGCTGTATTTGTTTTGACGTGGTCTCTCTTTCGGTTGCCTAGAGTATAGTCCCAATATTATTTTTAAGTGTAGAGAGTGTTCCATTACAGAGATTCATATCAATTTTATGTTTTCTAAATGAAATACCCTACGTTTTGAATAAGCTAACCCTAAATAAGGTAGGGTTTTTCAGATCAGTATATGCCTAACTAAATCATTTTCGAATAATCGACAATTTCCGAAGATGACCTTTTTCGAACATTGCTTGTTTCTACGGGAATCATCAGAAGCTCAATGTTGATGCACAATTATCCTCATAAACCTAAGAATTCATGAACAATATGAAATTGTTGATACTACTTTAGAGTCTGTTTTATTTTATGATGAATTTCGAATTTTGTTTAAGTTCAAACCTCAATATTTTCTTATTTCAAATGGAGTACCTTGTATTTAGTGACTGAAAATGATACACAATTCCAATACCTATTGAAATGTAGTATCCCTATACTCATTTTCCATAGTTTCAAAATTAATTTGTATTTCATGCCAGAATTTCACATAAACTTATCGAATTTTACTTTAAAATTTGAAGACATGGTCTATCTAGGAATAAAATTCGAGAAAATAGTAAATAATCCACGCTATGAAAAATGTCCAATTGTCTACTTTCTTCACGGGTGCCTATTTTCATTCGATGCACAAAATTATATTATATATTATCTTAAATTCTATGCACCATATCCCTTGTAGTAAACTCTAATATTTTTACAGCTTCTCACAAATAAAAGTCCATTGATGTTAAATCTGGAGACCTTACGGGCTATTGAATATTACCCCTCGATCATCCAATTATCCGGAAATATGGTGTTTAATTCGATCCGCACACAAATGAAATAATGTGCACATGGAATTGTATACACATTTAATTTTTCATGGTGTTCGGAAGATGCTCAATCACTATTGGAAAATTTTCCCTGAGAAATTGCAAAAAGTCTATGGGATAAATAAGGTTTTACTACATAATTATCAACATTACTTTCTAAAACATTTATTTTCAAGAGATTTGTTTTGGACCTATTCGCAAAACCTTATACTTCTACTATAATTCACCTCAACTAATTCTTGGTGTAATATAATATGGATGATACTTAGTTTTCTTTAAGGTTTTTGGCACAGAATATTTTCCATATCTAATTCAGAGCTCTATTCCTGTATTCTTGAGTTGGTATTTTCTTCCAGAGGCAAAACAAATTTCTAGTTCTTTATCTTCTATCAAATCTGTTTGTTTTCTCGCAAGTAACACTTCCAGTCCACTCTAATTGTCGTTTCAAACTTGCGAAGCCCTTTATTGGAGGATGGCTCCTTTTCGGATAATTAATCGCATACATAATTACCATGAATATTTCCTAGGGCATGGCAGTTTCACGAATTCTATTGAAAAGTACTCAGAATCAAAGATTATAAATTAGTATATAAAAAATGTTAGAAATAAACGATAACTTCGGAAATGAAAAATCAAAAGAAAATCGCACTTAATCACACCAAAAGCAAAATTGTCCACAGCGAATTAAGGTTAGATTTTCAATGTATATTTTCTGAACTCAGTGACAATATAGTTAATCAAATGAAACATTTTTTTCTGTATCTGTTGAAAATATCTATAGCAAAATAAATATATTTCAATGAGTAATGGAATTATCTTTCCTTTGTAGTCATTAAATACAGTATGCTCTATTTCAATTATCACATGTTATGAATGGGGCAAAGAATTTGAGATGCATTACATATTATCACCCCAGTCAATGTCAATAACGTGGGGAGAAAGTTGTGCGTCGAATTCAAATGTGCATCCGAGAAAAAAGTAGAATTTAGAACAATATTCATTCTATGCGTAAGCTACCCTTTTCACAGATATTGTTCCTAGTTAGACCTTGTCTGAGAATTTTAGTGCAAAATTTGATAAGGTTATATGAAAATTCTAGCATAAAATACGAAACCATTTTAACATTGAATGTTTTGAAAAAGAGTAGGTTAACCGCCTAGGTAGCTGCACGGTTCGTGCACAATCATATAGAAACTGCTAAGTCCAGGTGCCTGGTTCGAATCTGAGGTCAGGTTCTAGATGTTTTTCTTGAACAAAAAAGTGATATTTGACCAAAGCTTTCCAATTTGTACTGGCAAATTGCCTGAGTAACAAAGCCATTAACCACTGAAGGCCAGATAGTTTGTAATCCTGAGAGATGGTAGTTATCATTGCACGGTTTAGGTTAGGTTAGATTTCTACAGGTTGTGGGTACCAGATCGCATAAAAGTGCCATGTCACGGTATGAAATATGGTAAACTGGACTTCTCTTGCCATCAATTGCAGGTCGGCAGCCCGTATCTTTCAACGGTCTCCTTTGCATCCGCGTTCGCGTTAGTTCATCTCTGAAATGGAATGTGTGAAAGGAATGAAACCACTGTAGGCAGTAGAAGATGAGCCGTATTGGAATGATCGAATTCTTGATATTTTTGAGTTTTCTAATACCGTCGATACTGTCGGGAGAAGCAGTACGATACCTATTCCATCTAATATACAGATTGAAGAGGAAAACAGTAACCTCGAAGCATACAATAAATCTGCAGCTCATGCGAGAAGCGATACTTTACAAAATGAGTAAATATTATAATAATTATAGAAACATTTGAGATAGATTATCAGCTGAGGAGACATGGTATGTAGTAGTGGAGCAGACTGATAACAAAACCAAAGACCAGCTTTGCATCAGTGTCTAGACGATTTTTTGAATGAAACGGGATGAAAGCGAGGATTTTTCGCCTGCGCTATCTCGAGTCAAAAACCAACAACACTTCGCTAGTCTAAAAACCCGTAACGTACAATCAGCCTCTTTCGAGTTGTCGTTTTATTGAAAAGTTCTGTTCGTAAATGTACTGTGCGTAAATCCAGTTACGTCCTCATGAAAGCAAATGGGTAATAGAGGGGCTATTTTAGACCTTAATTCTGCATGAACGTAGCGTTGTTCTAGCATGAAAGTCGGTAGATGTTCTCTTTATTTTGAATAATGGTTAAAGTATTGGTAGAGATAGCCCGATGTAGAAGAAAATTAATTTTGAGTATTAAATGTAAATATTGTAAACGAGATGAATCATAGGTTAGGCCAGTGCCCAAGGTGATAGTGGTGCTAGTGGATCCAGCAGCTACTGCGATAGTTGGAGATGGAGGTGAACCACGCTACGGTATCAAATTGCCGACTTGAACTTCTTCCAATGAGTAGTGATGTCAAGATGATGACCACAAACACCCAGTAGCGAATAGACAACGGCACCATCTTAAATAGTTCATTGACATTAAACCATGTCTAAAAATCTGAATTCTATGGTTAAAACTGCGGAAAGGAACTTATCGAGGCTCTTGGTAGTCGAATGATTGAAGTGACTAACTGTAGGGATGGAAAATTGAAAATATTTATACTCAATATACTCTGGTAGCAAGTTTGAATCAATCGATACCGAATGTCGTTTCAAAGTTAAAGACCAAGTCGTATTCAGATAGATTTGATACAGTGGTGGAACTCTGTAACATGCCTTATTTCATGCACCTCAGTCTTCAGAGATTTGGACTGCTGTGACGATAGCAACCGAACACTTCAATTTAAACAGCTACGATGGATCCATATGGACAAGCGTTGTCTTATATCGAAGCTTGATTCTAAAATGGAAATTAAAGTGCCATCGGACAATTATGTGTGAGACACATCAGTTCAGAGACTGTGGCAGATAACCAAGTCGGATATGATCTTGATGAGTGTTATCATGTCAGAATTTTTAAACCTGGGATGCCGTTGTCTCGCGTAATGTTATATACTTATCAGCACAAAATTCGACCGAGCAGAAATTATCCTCTAGTTAGAAACTCCATAAATCTCTGATTTATTGTTCGCTATTCTTGAGTTTTGGATATGTTACAGATTATTCAACGCAAAAATAACAATTGACAATAGTAATGTGTGAGAATGCAGTTTAAATAGCGATATGCGAGGGTAGAGCGAAAATGCTTTCTTTTCCCGAATTTTCAATCGCCCTGTAAATTTCTTGAGCAATTTTGCCATGAAGATACACTTCATTACAAAGCTACATTCATTCCCAATGAGGTAATCCCTGATTCATGGCGTTAAATGATTTTTACAAGAGGAACACTTTTCTCATTTTTTTCTCAGGATTGTCAGTATTGATAGCAAATGTTTTTATAGACGGAAAAAATGAAGTTGGTATACCTTCAACAAGATTACGGATGTACTCTTGGTCTATTCTTGCCCAATATGCTTGCAGAGTATACTTACAAACTACTTTCTAAATTAACCTTTTACTCATCCTGTAGCAAATATTCCTAATCCAATTGAGATCAGGGCTCCTTGCCTGTCAGTCTCTTTTTAATATTTCATCAAATCCATCAAGGTGATCACTAACTACTTTCGGGGTATGAGGTGTGATATCATCATGTATCAGCATGACGTTTTCGCTCATATTAGGAATGAATGGGACAACTTGATGACCTACAACTTGCCGTATGTACCTCCCAGCAGCCATCGATCCCTTTTCAACAGTAATCAATTCTGTTTTTTTTCCATACTAATCTAACCTAACCATTTCTTGGAGTACAATTGTCTTGATTGAAACGCTCACCTGTTTGCCGATAAATTCTGGGACGCCTATCTGGAGATTTAAGGAAAAACCTGGATTCGTCAGTAAACAGAACGTTTCTCAATTCTTCATTCCCCAATGCTAGTGTTCTCTGGCGAATTTGATACGCGTCGTGCGGTGATTCTATTCAATTCTGGTTCCGTTGCAGGCCTTCTTGCACAAAGGTCAATTTCTCTTAAACGCCCCCTTTCTGGAACTTGCTCCAACCTGTTTGTTTCCTGAAAAATGGTACTATATCTGCCTCCCAAAACACCAATCCTTGAGAAACAAACATCGCAGTCATTTTCCTTCTTCTTTTCGATCCCTTTTGCCTTATCATTTTACCAGTACCTTGGAAACGCTCCCATGCTCTTTGTACACTACTTTTTGAAGCAACAAGTTATTAGCAGTATATTTTTGTGATCTTCTATCGATCATTAACTATACTGCTCGAGCAGCATCAATTGCTGAAAGAACCATAGTTGAAAATCTTCAATAATTGAATCGAATATTCATCAATTGGTTAAAATCTATCAGTGTTCGCCAAATTGACATAGAAGTCTGGGGGCACGGTGGTGCCTCCGCTAAGTCGAGCAAAAAGCAGAATTACATAAACATCGTGAAAAGTACCATCCTTTTCAGGAACCGTTTCAGAGCATTTTCGAACTTCTATAACTTTGTTGTGGATAAAGCAGACTAGCTGTGCCTTCATTATTCAAGGGATACTACCAAAATTATCCGTTTTACTAATTTTCTTGCTCATATAACCTATATTAAAGAAACTACAGACTGTCGAACTTCCCCATTTTTACCTCTATCTGTAATAACTGACTCACTGATCATCACATTGTTTGAGAACTTCTAGCATACATTCATACAAATTTTGGATTTTGTCATTATTTATCCCACAGAGTAAGAAAAAATTCAAAAATTCTAGAATCCAGGCTCCGTTTTCTGAATTCGAGCTTCGCACATACCTAGTGCTTCCTCACCTTGGAAAACTACTCCGAGGAAGGTGCGTAATATCCTTCTTGTCGTGAAATGAACTATACGACATCATTTGTATGGCTCTGGAAAGAATTTGCAGAAGTTTCGAACACTAATATTCACTTGAAGAGTCATAACTTCCACATAAATTACATTGAACTTAGCACTTTTCATTCTAGTCGCAATTCTGGTTTAACTTAACAACCTCACTAAAATTGTATTCCTCCGCCACTCAGATCGTAAACAGAAGTCCGCTCATTCCTACGCCATAAAAAGAACTCTAAAGGGGTCAATAATATTGTCAATATTTATTTCAAAAATATTGACATCAATCTATCAATATGATAGTAAACCATGAATATTTCATCCTTACACGATCAATAATATTTTCAATATCGCAAAATATGACAATATTATTGAACGTCTGAGGCCGCCTCTGTGGAAGAAAGAGTTGAACCGCCGCGCCACTTAAGAAGCGATTTTTTAGGCAACCAACATTACACAACAAGACACCATTGCCTGTGCGGCTTACTTTTGCCTCCTAATTTGGGGGAAACATCTATATTGTAGATAATGTATCCAAGACATAGGCTTTCTTTAATTCAAAATTGACATAACTAAAAAATGAATATATTAAAATTGAATTTAAATATATAACATTGAATAGTGGTAACGGCACGGTGTGTGGCGCATATATTAAATGTTACAATTATATGATTGAAAAAATCAGAGATCAAATGCTGTCAAAAATTTTTCAAGCAGTTCTTTTGAGATTATCTACTTAATTTCTGTTCTGTTGGATTTCTTGTTTAACAATTTTCTTATTTAATATTGAACTGATTTTGTAGAAATGCTGGGGAGGATAAGATTAGATGTAATCACCGAAAATGATTGCAGTTAACTCTTGACCAGATTAATAGATCTCAATTCGAATTCTAATGAAGGAAAATTACTCGAAATTATCGAATATTTTTCGAATCTCCCTGATGACATAGTTTGTATCCTTCCTACCAAAAACATGTGCCAGCAGCTGAACCATGCAATGCTGAAATCACTTCCCTATCCAGAAATTAAACTCATAGCTATATATAGAATAGACTGCTCCTAATACCTCAAAAAAAGAGCTCGTGAATGCATGAAGAAATATGAAGATGATTCTTCCATGACTGCTGGGTTGGAAGAGAATATAGTCATTAAAATAGGGGCAAAAGTCTTGTTGAGACGAAATATTGACGTGAGTCTGGGCCTGGTCAATGGCTCGATAGATATTATACAGGGAATAAAAACTGATCCTGAAAACAAAGAAATTATCAAAAAGATAGATATAATATAGATAAAGATATAATTACGAACTCGGCCCCGTAAAAACTGAATTTGAAATTATAAGCAGGGCTTATATTCATCGTGAACAATTTCCTCTTTCGGTCGTATATACAATCACTATACATAAGAGCCAGGGACTGAGTTTGAATAATGCATTGACCTGGTGATCAGTGTTCACATGTGGCCAAGCATATGTTGCTCTTTCTAGAGTGACGAGTCTGGATGGATTAAACCTGATGAATATAAACTTCTCTTCTATAAGAGATAGAGAGTCTACGGTAGACGAATATAATCGACTAAGAGAAATTTACCGTCCAGACTTATTGAGGATTCTTCCAGCAAAAACTATTAAAACTACCAATAAAGACAGCGAATGGGCTCTGAGGAAATCTGTTGCTGACACGCAGGAAAATGATTTCCTACCTAGAAGGAAAAAAAAGGAAGAATAGCTAGGCTAGGAAGAAGAACTTTCAATTTATCACCACTGTTGACTGTATATACTCCTCCTTTCACTTAGATACAATGTTGCTAAGTTTGTTTATGTTATTTATTTCAATAAATTATCTCTCGTTAGATTGATACCTTGCATCAATTTTGAAAAGCATATGAAAAGTTATTGATCACGTTCATCCTTCGTGAAGGTAGCCAATGATTATTTACAAAAAGAGATGAGATCCCACCAAAAACATAAATTGTACAAAAATGCAAGTCTCGCAATGAAAATACTCTGCCGTAAAAAGGTGTGAGAGATCATGTAAAACCAAGTCGATCATTTCAGTTAATATCCACACATTTTCATTTATATAGAAAAAAACATAATGACTTGGCAATCGCTCTAAAATACAATAATATAGGATTTACAATATTCAAAGAATAATATTTTCGATTGGATGGAGCAACAGTAATTCCATATTGAAAATGAGGTTGCTGCTCAATTTTATGATATCGTGCCATGCGATTGCCAAGTCATTATTTTTTTCTATATAAATACAAATGTGTGGATATTAACTGAAATGAGCGACTAGGTTTCACATGATACCTCACACCTTTTTACGGCAGAGTTTTTCATTGCGAGACTTTCAATTTTTGTACATTTTATGTTTTTGGTGGGATTGTTTTTACATCGAGTCGCATTTTCCACAGCACCCTGGTTTGAAAAATAATGATATTCTCGTTGCGTTGAAAATTTATGGGTCGTATTCACTCTGGTATAATTTTTACTAATGAAGCGATGACGCTATGAATTAAAGAGTACGTTATTGATAATGAATGGAATTTTGTAATGACGAGTATTTTTATAAAAAAATTTAGTTCAGAAATTCTGCAGAGAGGTTCAAAATTTGCGAAAAAAAGTATTTTTGCTTTACCCTTGTTTATTGAAAAGGCATTATCACACATTACCAATATAAAATAATATTATACAATCAGGTAGTTATGGAGTTTCAAACTAGACGATAATTTCTGCTCGATCGAATTTTTTGCAAGTGAGTGTATTTATCGATGTTGAAGAATGTGCGGGCGAGGTTTTTTGCTAAACAAGGACGAAGATAATACTGAACGTCAAATGAGGGAACAGAAAACGACAACAACTCGTAGGTCTATCGAGTCAAGCGCAACATCGATGAATATATATTACACATCTTGTGTCAGATTAGACATAAAAACGACATGCAATTGACTACGGTGCTTCGCTGAGATCTTCAATCTTGTTGTGCCTTTTGAGGTGATTCCATCACTTTCATTGATTTCAGCGCCCAAGAGATGATTCTTCGCCAATTTGATTTTTTGTTTCTACTGTATTTTTTGTATGGTGCTGTTAAGAGAATGGAGAATCCCGAGAGTTTTGGTGATGGTACCGTGTTTATCTATTAGAAGAATTTATATTGTCTCAAGTTAGCTGAAATAGAACATTTGACGACTTTATTACTGAGTCTGACTGAAATGCACTCATTTATCGAACAGTTGCCACCGAAATTTGAAAAAGCATCCTACTTTCTGAGATTTGCAGTTAAACAATAAAATGGCGACATGATAGTCAACCAAACTGCATTTATTAAGAAACTCTTAACTCGATTCAACATGGAAGGGTGCAAACCTGTGAAGTGTGTGTTATTACGTCATTCGAAAAATCCGACAGAAAATGTGATAAGGGTGAAACGGGTGATGCTTTAAATTGGTTTACCGTTGCAATCCCAAGAGACATTTCTCATTATTACGTCATTTGGAAAGTCCCACCGAAAATGTGATAAGGATGAAACGCGTTATCTTCTACCTCTCAGGAACCATCGATCTAAAATTGGTTTATCGTTGCAATCCCAAGACGACCTTACACCATGTTATAGCGATGCTGATGTCACCTGATCTCAAGATACGATGTACTTAACCTTTTTTTTTCATTTAACATAATCTTTATTTAAGTACCAGTTTTGCAACTTTTAACTTTACATCTCTTTGATTGATAGAAAATTGAACAATTTTAGGCTTCTAAGCCGTGATCTGAGGGATCTGAATGTAACCTAAAGTAATTAATTTGAGTACAATTCATTTGTCGTCCTGACGACGGTATCAATATATTTATTTTACAAGATTCTTATAGCTAAACCGGATCTTCTCGAAGCACCATCCTGGGCCTCTTGTATTTTCTCGGTTCGTCTACCTCGTAGTCTCCTAGGGTGTTCACCAATGGTTTTGGGTGGTCGTCAACTGCTTGGAATGCTTTCACCTTTGTCTCTCTGATGAACTCCATTACACTCGGCATCCGCAGATCTCGATATATCTGGGAGCTTAGCACGTACCAGGGGGCGTCCACGGTCATCCTCAATGCCTTGTTCTGCACGACTTGGAGCTTCCGGATATGACATGCTGCTGCATGTCCCCAGACTGTTGACGCATATGTCATCATGGGCCTGATGATGGTCTTGTAGAGCTTCAGCTTGTTCGCTGCGCTCAGGTTTCTCCGCCTGTTCATCAGGGGGTACAGGAAGGCTTGGGCTGCCTTCGCCTTGCTCGTTCAGTCTTCTACATGTTGACGCCATGTCAGCCGCCGGTCGAGTGTGACTTCCAGGTATTTGGCCTTGTTGACCCACGGGATGGGTTGTCCGTTCATGGTGATCTGCTCCTCGGGGCTACGTCTTCTTCTGGACAGATAGAGTGCCGAGCTCTTCTCTGGGTTGATGGTGAACAGCCACTTGGTAAACCATTCCTTAAATTGGTCGTCCACGTAGAGGGCTAAGATCGTGTTGGGGGTCTTCGCAACGCTTGAAGTGTAGATGTGAAACAGCATCGGCGCTAGTAGTGATCCTTGTGGTACTCCTGCTTCCATCCTCCTGGTGGAAGAGCGGGTGTCTCCTATTCGTACCACGAAAGGTCTATTTCTAAGGTATGACTGGACCAAGCGCACCAGGGCAGGTAGGAAGTTTGTCTTCAACATCTTGAAGAGCAGACTCCCATGTCAGGTCCTATCGAACGCCTTTGCGCTGTCGAATAATGTCATACCGGTTGACTGGTTCCTATTGAATCCATCACTGATGAATTCAACCACTCTGAGAAGTTGCTGTTGTGTGGAGTGGCTTTCTTCTGAAGCCAAATTGCTCATCTTGGATGATTGCGTGGGCCTCCACATGTTCCTTCAGCCGCCGCAGGATGATCCCCTCTACAGTCTTGCCGATCGTTGACAGAAGACTGATGGGCCTATAATGCTGTGGAAAGGAAGCAGACTTACCTGGTTTCCTGGTGACAATCACATCCGCTGTTTTCCATTTTTCAGGGAAGTGTTGGAGCCGCAGACTTGCGTTGGTGATTGATTGATGCTCGCTGTGGGAGGTTCTTCAGTGCTCTGTTGCTGATCTCATCTGGTCCAGGTGCTTTTCTCACTTTTGTTCGCGAGATTACGCTTTTTAGCTTTTCCCCGTGGTGGTGAGTTGGATGATCTCCTCGTTGTTTACGGCTAGACGTCTCCGGACTTCTGCTTCAGTTCTCTCCACGTTCGATCGAGGCTTCTGCTTTGTCTGAAACAGAGAATACTATCCCTCGTTCTCTTTGTATGGGTGGCATGGGTGTCGTCTTTTGGCGTAGGATTTTGGCCATTCTCCACAGTGAATGGTCATCCTCTTCTAAAGATTCGATCTTGGCGGCCCAGCACGCATTGCGATGGTCCTCCAAGGCTATCTTCACCTGTGTCGGTTGTATTCTTGTCTGTGTTGTGGATCCCAGGTTCGCTGGAACCGTCGTCTGGCCCTGTTTCTCTCTCTGATCATCTCACGGATGTCATCAGGGAGTTTGTCCGGGCGGTGGTTGGTTTCCTTTGTTCTCGTGCATGCTTCCACTGACTGGCGTAAAGCTGTTTCGAATACTTCGACGGCTCTGTCCAGGTTGTCGGTCGACTCTAGCTTGGACGTGGTCTGTGAAAGCATCCCAACATGTTGTCCTGGTCTTTTGCTTAGTTTACTCGTTTGGTAAGTCACCCAAAAGGAGAAGAACTGGGTTGTGATCTGAAAATAGATCGTTGACTGCAGTAAGGTTGTATGAAAGCGATACTTCTTTCATAACAGCGATGTCCAATACATCACTAAGGCCTAAGTTGTTATGGTGAGTTGGTTCTGGAGGTCCATCTACCACCAGGTCACCTCCGTCGGCTTAGTTCCCTAGGATGTTTCCATTCGGGTTGCTCCTTCTGCTGTTCCACGATGGGTGCTTGCAGTTGGAGTCGCCTGTTGCAATTGTTGGGTTAGATCCAGCCTCCCAGTGAATTGTTGTAGCTCCAGTTTCTTCTCCCTGATGCCGTTTGCATTCCAAAATGCTATCTGTAAAGATACGGTTTGAATAATCCAAGCACGTCGGGAAGGCAACCCATTAGAGCCGCCATCATTTGTAATGGCAACTTCGTCCTGGTAAGTGCATCCGCTACTTTCTTAAGCACTTCGGATAGCTTCTCCATGTAAATTTTGGAGAGGAACTCCAAAATTTGGGTCATGAGATCTGCCTTAGGTTCCTTTTTGGATGCTCCTGGCTGTGCATCTGGCTTGGTTGGAGGTGCGGCAGGTGTTGTTTCTTTCGTTGCTTCTGCTGGTTTTCTTGAAGCTACGCTGGCGTAGCTTCTTGTTGGCTGGGATAGTGAATCCAGTCTTGTCACAGCCGCCTTGAGTGCCGGTCTTGGTGCGACAGAGCGTTGCTGGGGGCGCTTCAGTTTAGGATACACAGGGCATTCTTTGTAGCTCGCAGGGTGGCGGTCAGCGTAGTTTGCACACTTGGCGGGCTCTTCCTTCTTCCTTGTGCACAAGGTGGAGTGGTGATCCATTCCCCACTAGACGCAGCGGGGGTTTGCTCTGGCATCTGTGGCACTGGCTCACTGTTGCTTTTCTTCGGGGTGACTCTACGGTGACCTTCATGTGGCACACCTTCTTCACCTTGAAGATTCGCTTACCTTCCAGGGTCCGTGGCAGGGTTACCAGCACCAACGGCATCGCCTTCTTCTCCTTGTTCAGCATGAATGCTGCTGAAGAGGCAGGTACTCCTTGACTGTTGAGGTTGGCGACGATCTCCGCTGTCGCAATCTCAGTTGGCAGTCCCCTGGTGACGGCCTCAAGCGGTTTTTCTTCCTGTAACCTGAAGGTATGGTATTGTAGTTTCTCCTGGTCAAGGAGTTTGGTTATTCCACGGTAATCGTTGACTTCAGCAGGCTGGATGCTGATACCGTCTTTGAGGTTCTTGGCTTTTGTGAACCTCAGGTTGTTCCTTCCCATCAGGCTGGCTACATGTATCCATACAGCCTTTAGCGGAGGATCACGGGGGGCGGGGACTTTGGCTGGCGGGTGCTGTTACGGACGGGCCAGTGTCCATCTCGAAGTCATCCACCTCTTCCAGATCCGCGAAGCTGTTTGCTGTTGGCGTCTCAGAAGGCTGGGGCTCCTCCGACTGGTCCGTGCGGCGTCTTTTGCTCTTAGAGAGCACGAAGCCATCGCTGGGCGCGTCCGACTTCCCTGGGGCGGAGGTGGACGTTGAGGCAGCTTCCGATGCGGACGCTGGTGCTGCGTCGGATTGGCCGCTGGATATCTTCCTGTCTGCCTTTTACGAAGATCAGCTATCCGTTGTTGAACGGCTTCAGCTATCTCGAGTAGTCTCTCCAGACTGCAGTTGTAGATGTTGGACATCCTCCTGCTGTTCCGTATTCGTCGACTGAATTTTCTGCAAAAATGAATGAAAAAAATGAAAGCGTTAGGTTGTTTAACGATTTCTCTAAGACAGTCCTATGGACATGTCCTCGATAAATCGAGTTGCACTCCCGTTGACCGGGTTCGATGGTTCGCATTCCTCCTGGTGTTCAGTGTTCCGTCAACTGGTACTACCCACAGGGTAGGTCCTCGAGTTTCTTGATAAATCAGCTTCGCATAGACCTGACAAGGTCTGATGGAATAATTGAAAATTATTCCAGCTCGCTCGGCTGCTAAAAGTCTCTTCCTAGTTGTACGTTCGAAGTTTTCGCTTCAAGTATGAGAATGAATGTACTTAACCAGTGGAACGGAAGTCAATTATACTCACGCAGCAAAATGTTTCTCGGCTATTCAATGAGCTGATTGGTCTGACTGCTACTCAGGAACCTTCTATCTAAAATTGGTTTATTGTTGCAATCCCAAGGCGGCCCTACTCGGATGTTATAGCATAGCAATGCTGATGTCACTCGATTTCAAGATACAATGTATTTAACCAGTGAAACGTGAGTCAAGTATACTCGCGAGCTATAACACCTCTTGGCTATTCAATAAGCTTATTGGTCTGACTGCTAATCCCATACTGCTAGTTGATAATGAGTTAGCTAGAAAACCTGAAATTTTTACTTTTGAAGAAAACACTTTCAACGAAAGTATCTCTGTATTTGAGACCGAATTCTGAACTCGAAATTCTTCGAGACTATTCGGGTCTTGCCAGCAATGCTTATTCAAATAAGGAAAAGTGTTGTTTTATATTATTTTTATGAACGTGTGTCTATCTTCTGATATCATAATTATGTTTTTATAATTATTTTAAAACTGAAAAAGTTATTCGCTTATTCCTGTGTGGAATAAAGGAATTGAATCAGTTTTAATTTGAGCTAAATTTATTCGATTCGTGAGTGAATCTCCACATGATCCTCGAACGAGTCAAAATTTGAGCTAAATTCATTGAAATATGTTTTTTGAATGCATTTTGCAATAGTGTTACAGATAGTTTTGGTAATGTATTATTTGTCCCATTTTTTTTTTCATATTCTAATCTTCCAGTGTTCTAGCAATAATTGAGGTATTTCCCACAAAATTATATATTCTTTTGGAGCAAAATTGCATGAATATATGGATTGCTTCGATATCGAGGCTTTGGTCTTTATCGTATTTTGGAGGATAGGTCGATACTGCCGTAACGAAATGCGTCGTTTTTAACACATGAATTTATTTATTTAATTTTTTTATTTTTGTTTTACATTCCAAAAATCGTGAAATATGAAATGAAATAACATATATTAATGTCGGTTTTTTTTTGAAAAATTAGGATATATCGTTGTAAAAAAAAGCGGCAAACGTGTTAAATTTCAATGAAACCCCTTTTATGAGATTTCCTTCATAATTTCACCAAACAATCTCTTTTTAAAGACCAGCAGTAATCTACCATCATGTTCCTATTCGACTGAACCGGATACATTTTCTCCATTACCTTTAGATGTGGTAGAAGCGCTTTTCTTGTTCCTCACTATAATTTCCTGAATTATCCAGAAATTTATTCAGCTGATTACGGAGATAAAGTAATTTAATACTCATATTTGTTCCTAGAATCTTGAAGTTTGTCACCATGTTTTACACAATTTTTGATAATTTGGTGCTCTATGGTTGTCTGGGAATTTTCGACTACCTACACAAACTTTTCCGAGCTTCATTTTTCGGAATGGTCAGATCTTTGATAAAACTTGTATCTCTCATCAATTACCCCATTTGAGGATCATCAAATATTCCACATTTTAACTTTTCCATACTAAGCTTAGGAAATTTTCTGCATATGTAATTAAAATAATCTTCTTCTTTGTACAACGCTTTGAGATGATATGAAATGGTGGAAGTATGATTTTGCTCCTGCCTACCAATTGCTACTTTATTTCATTGACTTTAACGACAATTAAGTAAGTCCAAACGTCTTGTTTCCAATGAACTTGCTTTGCTCTACTATCCCACATACAAATGAGCAAGGTTTTTCGTGTGACCGTTTTTTTTTTGACCAAGTAAAAAATTAACAATTTTCAAATCCAAACCGATTTGCCATCAATGCTCCGAACAATTTGTTTTTTCAAAAACTAATTTAAAATTTTCATATTCTTCTTTGAGTTTTGGTGAATGGAATTGTTGCAAATTGATTTGCATTTTCTATCTCCTTTTACAACTGTCAATAAAAAGGCGCCACTCAGTAGGTTTGTATTTTTTTAAAGTCATGTCTAGGAGAAGCTTTGCGATATGATTACTGTACACAAGTTCTTCATTGTCTCGAAAAAATGGTAATTACTTATTTTATCGCTGTATTTGGACCCGTTGGTGGCAAAAAATTTTTCATTTAATTTCGAGGCTTACAGCTCTGATCCGTATTTTGAAAAAATGGGTTAACTTTATTTTAGGAAAATACCTTTGATGTAGATATTTCACCTTCACATTCACTTTCACTTGTAGATTGTATTGATTTCTGGGAATTTGGCAACATCATTGTTTCTCATGGCATGGTAATTATTTTTGAAATATAAATAGACCGAGTGAGATTTTTATTGCTTTAAATAGGATATTTTGTAGACTGTGAGTCTGGTTATCGTTTTATTTCGATTAAAACCTTTAGCATCTACAATGCAAAAGTAGCAATCATCAAAATGAATCTTAGATACCACCCAGATCATAGGAATACCAGTGTCTAATCCAGGACCCAGGATGTTCTCCTTTTTCTTCAACCGTAAAGACTCAACATAAACTTACAAACTTTATGTGGAAACCATGGTCTACTTTGTTTGTCAATATCAAGACCGAAATATTTAGCATAAGTCTCCTTGACAAAGTCTGTAATATTCCTTGTTTGTTTCTTGTTATATAAACACTTCAAATAGAATAAGATAAATCACTATTATATTTACACTTTCTTTGTGACGACCTCATGTTTTAAAAGACAAGACTAATGTATTAGAATGAACACTCACTAAATAACACAAAGTATTAACACATGACAACTTATCATGATTCACATATAAGTACTTGAATATTGTCAAATAACTGAGATTTCAGCTGTTCTGTTGCTAAGGGATGTGGCAGTGGGGATCACGTGAGGTTTGTACGCGCGAAATAGATGCGCGGAAGCGAAAAAATCATGAAAAACAAGAGCTGTCAATACTTTCTTGAATATATTTGTATTCTGGGCAAAGATATCCAGGGCAGCAAAAAAGATATTTTTTTGTAGAGCTCTGTTATTGAATTGATTTTTTGTGTTTAATGTTTTAGGCTATTTGCTATAAAAACCTGGTTTCTAGAAAGAGATAATTTTACTTATGGTGGTAGAAATGATCTGATGAGGATAGGTCATTACACACAGATGGTGTGGGCGGCTTCCCATGAGGTTGGATGTGGAATTTCCAAATGTATGAGCATAGTCAATGGAACGCAACAGAAGTATTATAGTTATATATGTAACTACTGTCCAATGTAAGATATTTACTAATAATTATTATTGACAAAATATGCATAGCTTTGAGAGAATGCTTCGTGTATTGTAACCAAGTTTTATAAGATTCCTAAATCTATGATAGGGAATGGCCCAAATTTAATATTCGTCAACTATAGTTCATTAACCGTGAAGATGAATGGACGATTTTTGGTTATGTTTCAGTGAAACTAGTAGAATAATAAAACGTCATACAGATTGTTTCACGATTGCTATCCTCGCCAAAACCGATCTTTGATTTTCCGAGCCTGTTGATAATGTATTGCCACAGCATCCCAATTGATTCTAGAGCTTTCTCGAGGTCATAATGTGTAAATTTCATGCCAAACTGTCAGAAATCATTTGCATGAAGCCTTACTCCACTCTAGAGGGTATTTGAGAATCGTAACTCCCACTTAGCTCGGATTCCAAGAACATTTTAGTTGAGATCAAGATGAATGAGCCACCCTTCTCTTCCATTTCTATTCCGAGACAAAACGAATTCGAATAAGGGGAGAACCATCTCCAACTATCTCCAGAATGCTCAAGAAATTATTTGTCAGAGGAGCGGACCCGTGGTGTTTTTGAGATTCATTAGTATTGGTGAAAGAACTAATCTCTTTTCATACAGAACAATCCGATAGGAAATTTTTGCTGGGATGAGATAATTCTACTAATAATAACTTACCTCCCAACAATGGGCCTGAGTCACTGTTGCGATAGTAGTACGAAATGCATTGAAAGAAAATGACTTCACAATTCTTATTACTCAATTCTGCTCTCCCGGCATGAACGCCATCGAGCATGTGTGCCTTTGATCTTTTTCTATACGAGTATTGGTTTTTGAGATAGAGCGCAAATGCTCCGTCTTATATGGCATAGTGCAAGTGACGGTGATTACTTATTACAAAAATTGGAATTTAGTGAAAACTCATTATTTATGAATAAATACGCTATAATTTATAATAATTAACTCCTATTTCTGTCAAGTGATGGAAATAATTAATTGAAATACACTTGAGTATATAAATATATTATAAGTAGATTAGCAATATATATATTTTCTTATTCTTAAATTTTTTACGATGGGGGAGAAATAGCATTAAGGATTTAACATTTTTCATGGACTACAGTTTTCTTCTTCTTCATCATCGTCTTCCTCCTTCGGTCCCTCAATAATGTTGAATTCATTATCATCATGCTCGTTATCGTCAGCAGTCTTCAAATCTACTGAAATTTTTGTGTCGTAGGTGTTTTTTCTTCAAGATCTTTTAAATATGATGTGTTGAGGCAACTTTGATCATTACACTGGCCACAAGCTGAAGTTAAAAGTGAAGAATCTAACCTAACCCTGTATTCCATAGTTTGCAAATTTGAAAGAAAACTACTTAATTCTTGTCTAGTTAAAATATAAAAGAATGTTATTAAAATATACTGAGAAGAGACACAAGCGCATTTAACTCACAACATGACCGAAGTAGATATTATTATACATATTTCAAAGTATATCGTATTTATTTATAAATGAGGTTTCCAATAAATATAATTTTTGTAATGAGTAATTACCTTTATTTTAACCGGCTCGGTGGCGTAGGGGATATGATACTTGTCTCCTGCGCAGAGTTACCTGGGTTCAATCCCCACAAGGTCGGTGCGATTTTTCGGATTCTGGGAATCGCTTGAGTATCCATTTTTCGGAGGAGATGTAAAGCCGTCGGTCCTGTCTAACAGAGATGTGTTGGACATTAAAAATCCCTTCCCTCGACACAAGAGGGGTTCGGCAAAATTCCCGGGTTAGTGAGGTGACAGAATTCCCCGGCGTGTCATTGGCCGGAAGGCAGAAATAGAGCACGTTAAAGGAATAACAAACAAACAAACCTTTATTTTATATAATATTTGGCTGGGATCTACGCTTGACCTCGCTCTCGTGCTCTATATCAAAACGGTTAATCGTATAAAAAAGGTCCGAAACACGAATTGTACAATATGTTATACTCTACAATTGTTATCATAGATGCAAATACCATTTAATGAATAGAAAGAGCGATATTTTCAAAAACCTGGTTTTTCGACATTTGATCTTTAATATCTTACGACACGCTCAAGTGATTATGTGACTTTCGACACAACACTTAGAATGCCAAATCAAAGGTGTGTATGAGTTTTCAACTATTACCACTCATTTCGAGATTACTCTCCTTTTCGAGCTAAGTGACTGTAATATGTTATAGCTTTCAATTTGAAAAAAAAAAGAATTATCCTAGTGATGTAATCCATTAAAATCTACACCAAATAGTCAGCATCTTAGGTTTTATTGGTAGTTGTTATATCTGTTTTTCAGTATCCAAAATTCCATAGTTCTATCGTAAACTTAAGATAAGTTGAAAATGAGAGATACCGAAATTTCAGAATTGTAAATATTTTCAGCTACACCTTTAATTCTGAGATCTAATTTTAGGAAACTTCCCCTTGCCTGTTTGCTTATTTGTATGTTGCAGCAGTATGATGGCTGGACAAATAGATGATCTATTATGAAGTTTAACTATATTTGGTTAGGAGAGTGGTAGTAAGTTCATAAAAGAGACGAAACTGAAAACCTCGTTTCACTCTGCGATGTCCAATTAAGTCATGCTATTGTCGGCGGTAATCTTAGTTTACAGAACCGGAAATTAATTCCCAATAGAGAATTATTTGATAATTTACAAATTATGGATTGGTCCTTCTTAATGAAGTTGGCATTCAGAATAGACTGTTCCAAGAAAGTCAGAGAAAGACCTTGAATTTACGATTAGTTAAAACATATTGTATGTACGAGGTTGGTCTGAAAAGTTTCCGACTTAACAAGGACAAACCATTTCTTCTGAATATTTTTCTTATTTTTCAACACAGTCTCCTTGTAACACACTTTTCCAACGTTCCCACTTCTGTAACCCGTTCAAATAGTAGTCGGCGTTTTTCTCAGCCAAATAGTGGTTCACGAAGATGATTGCCTTTTTATTTGATGACAATCTCTGGGCGCAATTTTTAGATGAGGTATAAAACAAAAAGTCACTATGGGTTAGATCTGGTGAATAAAGCAGATGGTCGAGAAGTTCAAACCGTAGTACGTGGATCTTCGCCATGGCAACCGCTAAGGTGTGGGACGGTGCGTTGTTTTGGTGCAACATGATTTTGTTTTTCTGTAAATGTGGTTCTTCTCTTAGCTTGTCAAGTCATTATGCGTAATATGCTCCGATGATGGTTCTTCCTTTTTGAAGATAACCGTTTAAAATAACTCTATGACTATAACAAACAACAGTCGCCATCACTTTCTCAGCTGAAAAAGCAGCTTTTGCTTCTTTTGGATCCGGTTTCTACTTTGCAATACACTGCTGGGACTGTATTTTGTTTCTTTGTTTTTGCCGTATCCAAGTTTCATCTACTTCAATTAATCGGGATTAATTCCCTCGAACTGCTCCAACAGAGCTTTGGAAATGTTCATTCGAACAACACGTTCTAGGTCTAACGTGAGCAAACGCTGCACCCAACTCACTAACTGGTTTCTCATGTGGAAATATTAATTAAATATGTGATAAACACGTTCTTCTGACATGTTAATAACCTCTGCTATCTCTCTCACTTTGATTCGGTGGTCGTCTAGGATCAGTTGATGAACTTCGGCGATGTTATCGTCTGCAGTTGCAATTTTTGGAACGTCCCGAAAGATCATCGTCTCTCCAAGCTATTACGGCCACATTCAAATTCAGCTGCCCAAAATTTCACTGTGGTAAATTATGGCGCAGTCTCTATACACAATACACAGGATCCAACTCATCTTTAATTTGCATAGGCGTACTGCCCTTCAAAAACGAATATTTGACAGCTTGATATTTGATTTTGTCCATTTTCACAAGAACACTCACATCCACTTACTCAAACGACTGCTCTACAACAACTGCGCGTCCAAAATTTATGAAACTTAGGTGCGTAACTGTCAACAAATGAACAATGAAAGTTCACTAGCTTTTAATTACGAGGAATGTCATCTTCACTTTTCAGACCATCTTTAAAATGGGGATTTTTTCAAATATATTAGGGAAAAAGTGGGATAGATGCTCCACTTTTTGTAAGCTGACTATAACTTTTTTTTAAAGCACTATTCGAGTGAGTTAACTATTTGTAACAACTATAGTCCTTATACTTACCATCTACTCATATCATTATTCAATGCATACCGTAGATTTGTAGATATTCGGCTCTAAAAAAACTTATTGTTTGAGGATAGACGCCTACTGTATGGGGTAGTTGCCCCTGGCAAAATTTCGACATGAGTATAGATGCCCTACAATGGGATAGATGCCTCCGTAATAAAGAAAAAAATTCGTAGAAAATTAAATAAAATGTTTATTTGCTTTCTTAGTTGCAATAATATATTATAAGGTTTTCTTATCCAAATATACCGTTAAACTAAAGTAAATGGCACTTTTATAGGAACAAATGGCTCAGTCTTTCAATCATTCTTTGGATAAACTCAGCAACTTAACAACGTCTATTAAAAATTATTTAAAACTTTACCGAACTAAATTTAGGAATAATAAAACTTAAAACAAATCCGTCCCTTAAGACTTCTTTGGAAAAAACAAAGCTTCCTTCTTAAAAAAAAACTAACAGTAATCAAAATTTTCAAAAAATCAACAAATATAGAGATACTGTTTACTTCGGCCAGGTTACTTATTCTTTGAATTCACTTTGGCCAGGTTAGCTTTTAAAGATGCAAGCTTCTTTTTGTGTCCACATCTATTACAGTAATCGCCATATAGAGTGCAATCTTCGTGTAACCAGAGTTTACACATCAGGCACTGAATCCAGTCCGCCGTGGACTTGGTACTTGCATAGTCATTGAAACATTCTCTGCATTGAGTATTTACTTTATCAGATTTAGTCTGGTCAGAATCTGATTCATCGAACTCTTGTTCACTTTCAGAGCTAAACCTCGGTCTTTTCTTTTTAGGAACTGATTTTTGGTTGTTTTTTCTAGGTTTGTCTGGTGTATGCTTCTTAGCTTTACCTTTCAACTTAGCTTTCTTAGTGTTAATATGTTCTTCTGAATTTAAAACGGCAGCACCTTGCTTGCCTCTTTTGTATAATGGAACAGGAATTTTTGGGATAGGTGAACATTCGTTAAGATATTTACTTGGAGTTATGACTTCTACAGTTTCAGGCTCCCTATTGATAGTTGACGACGATGGACCAGGCTGGGGCTCAACATAATATGAATTCACATCGGCATTAGCGTCGAGTTCCTTTGCCACTGGTTGGTCTTGAGCAAGGTTTCCTTCATCTAGATTTTGAATTTTTACGACCGGTGAACATTCTTTAAGATAATATTCACCTGGAGTTATGACTTCAACAGTTTCAACATTATGATTCTGAGAAAGGATGGACGGACTGACATTTCCTTCTAAGGGAATAATAATTGCGTCCGCTGCAAGATCTTCGTATAGTAAGAACCCGAAATCAGGCTCCCGCTCACTATTGACAGTTGCTGACGATGGACCAGGCTGAGGCTCAACATAATATGAAGTCACATTAGCATTAGCGTCGAGTTCCCTTGCTACTGGTTGGTCTTGAGCAAGGTTTTCTTCATCTAGATTTTGAAAGCTGTTATCAGAGATAGCAAAGTAGCTGTCGGGAATAGCAGAAGGATTGTACGGGAAAATACCACATGCACGAAACCCATTCACAGCATAAGAAGAGGTAGCAGCGCGAGCCCATGCGTTACCTATTAATTTTACAGCAATGTATCGATTTATTTTTCGATCTTTGTGACTCAACATCCAGTTTTTAGTTTCTGAAGCGAAGTAAGTTTTGAAAGGTTTAAAAAAACTCCGGTCAAGCGGTTGTAAAGCCTGTGTAGTGTGGCTTGGCAAACAGAACAATATGATGTCATTTTCTTGTGCTAATTCTAGTAAATCAATAGCAGTAGTGTGAGATGAATGCCCGTCAAGTATAAGCAAAACCTTACCCTGTGGTTTTATTGGCACGAACTGTTCTTTCAGCCATTTTTGAAAGAGTTCTGAGTTGACGTAGGCAGATTTTTTATTCATGTACACGTTGGCTCCGGGCGGAAGACCCTCTTGGAACTCTGGTCTTTTATTGACCCCCTTGATAATGACCACCGGAGGAACATAGTTGCCAACAGCGTTACAGCAGGCTATAACTGACATTGTCTTTTTCGCTAGAAGTGATGGAATTTACTACCTTGGCACCTTTAGTAGCAATAACTTTACCAGGATTATTGTTCATTTGAACTCCAGTTTCGTCAGTATTATAAATTTGATCAGGTTTATCGATCAAATCATTTTCAGTTAGTACTTTTAGCAACAATTCAAACATTTTGTTTACTTCATCCCGATTTAATCCTTGAGCCCTTGCAATAGACAAACCTTCTGCCTGGCGAATGCTGAGTTCTGGGTGTCGTTCAAGAAATGATTTGAGCCAGTGCTGACCAGCCATACGTGTATCTTTGTTAAAAGAATTTTCCAAACCCAGTTTCTCGGCAAATTCAAAAGCGAGTCTTCTTACATCCTGTCGTGTTGTGGGAAATCCTGCCTTTGCTAATTTTTGTATGTGTGCTACGAGACGTTTCTCGTTGTCAAAGTCCAGTGTGGGATGTTTTCCTGAAAAAGAAGAAATTAATAGGTACAGAAAAAAACTGAGGATTCAAAAAGGACAATTATGAAAAAACAAACTAAGAAGACGGTGCCTAAATTGAATTTGATTAGGGCAATTAATTCCTCTATTACTTACCCAAAGTAAGTTTTTCACAGCTTTTTTTAGCATATCGCCTCCTCAAAGTTCGAGATGGAATACCATAACGACGAGATATTTCATTTACACCGACTTGGCCTTTATCCATTTCCCCAAAAGCTTTGCAAAGGGCTTCTTCAGACCAAGCAGCACGAACGGGTGCCCCTATTTTCCTTTTATATTTTCGCGGCATTTTGTCTAAAATAAAACATGAAATTAGGTGATACGCTGCATTATTTTTTACAAGTTCAATGAAGTACGACATGTAAAGGTATAAACAGCTCATAAATAAACTGGAAAGTCAATTTTCCTACTACCTAAGTTGCATATTAACTAGATAGGTTATTTAAAAAAATCTTACCTATAGCCTAAGTACCTGTGAGTAAGTCATAGAGGATATATGCCTCTAAGGGCGTCTATACTCAGTCAATAGTGGGGCCTCTATCCTTTTTAGTAGGGATAGACGCCCCAGCAAATAAATAAAAATACTTAAATAATTTCGTAATTTTATAAACACACCATAAATATAAATTATACATACTATTTAAATAACAATACACACTTAAAACTTACCTTCGAAAGCGAAAGTTCTGAACACGTCAAAATGTCACTGTCACAAGAATCATGCAAGCGTAGTAAAATTTTGCAACGTTTTTTTAACTCAAGCGGCGACACGTGCAGTCCTGTCGAAACGCGTGCGCAGACTGAGCTGTGCGGGGCGAGGTCTGTCCGAGGAACTTGGTACTAGAGCGTGAACTTGGTTTTAAATTCTCTTTTTTTAAGGTGCGGCGTCTATCCTCCAAGGGCGTCTATCCCACTTTTACCCTACGCTTCATTTTTGTCATGTATTCATCTGAAGATGTTTCTTTTAATAGACCTGACAAAGTGAAAAAATCTGAAAAGTTGTATGATGATTTTGTAGGTAAGGGATAGTGGTAGTAGGGGGCTGATTTGACATGTTCAAAAACGGCATAAACAATGCTTCTTCTAAAAAAAATGACATGTTTCATCGTTTCACGCTGTCTTCTTCTGCGTTTGAGGGGGATCAAATTCATACAGGAAGATCGTGTATAGCGATGAATTTTGCGATATATTTCATATTAAGATATGAAGTTTATTAGTTTAAATATAAGAAAATCAAATAATCTATAACAGCAAAACTACGGAAATTTCAAGCTGAACAAACTGCAATTTTTGTTTCCAATATAATAATTACCTATACATATTTGTAGTGATAGGCTTGAAGTTGTCAAATGATATACTTTCTTTCGACAACAGCGGAGAAAATATTCTCTATTAATCAAAGCAATAATTCCGTGCAGATATGATTTTCCCATTTCGATTTGAAATCATCAACTTTTAATTTCATCGGCTATGCACAGCCTTTAGTAATTTGCCTACTACAATGTTCATTAGGTCATTTGTCTATTGAAAATGAATACTTTCAGGTGAATTAATCCGAAGAGGTAACAAATCATGCGAAACAAAAAGTGAAACTCGGAACAAATTTGAATAAATTTCGAATGATCGGATATTTCTGAAGTTCTAAAACTCTTTCATGTTACGCTAATTTACTTTTTCCTACCTGTCACTGAACTCTGTTTGAGCGACTGGACCGAATTTGAAGAAGTTTTGTGTGTTTGAATTTGTTTCTGAATGGCTCAGATTCTCAGAATCCGGTAGGCGCAATTAGGTTCCAGATTTTTTTTATTGGATGAATAACTCTTGAACAATTTTTCGTATATTATAAAAAAATCACATAATTTTGAGCAATTTTCTTAAATAAGAAACCATGAAATTAGGAATACTCGAAAATATCTTAAAATTTCAAACTTACTTCTCGTGTTTTGATTTTTTATTCTCCAAAATATCTCTTCCATAAGGGTCGAAGAACTATGATGTACTATTTTGGGACTCTCGAAGCCTTCCACATTCGACGTATATGGAATAAACATCAAGATTATCAGGTCCTTGTTGAAGGTGATAGAGTTTCCACTCTGCATTTTGCTCAATAGATGCATAAGAGAGGAGGGTTTTGCCAAATATATTAAAAAACCAACAACACAAGGGTAATTCTCATGTTATAAACAATTAAAAATACCTTCGATATGGTTGAAACAAGGTGAACAATTTCCGATGTTTTAGTACGGCAACTAAGTGAAATATTGTAGGTCCAGAAAAATTACTCCTCCTTCCCTTGATCTCTTTTTCAAAGATCAGTTAAGTGCTGCAAAGTTATTTCCGTTATCTCTCTCCGTTTTGAAATAATTCAAAATTTGTCGAGTTTTGAAAAAATCATCATTTAATCGTTGGATATCTCGATTATTTTCAAAGATGCATAAAAACGAGTTTGACATTCTACAGTGATGACGAAGAAAAATTTTCGATTCAGCGGTTTATGAGTTATGAATAATGCAAACTTAATTTTCTTCAATACAATTTTTTATCTTTTCAAAATTACATTACACATGTAGTCAATTTTTACATTCACTACCCTTTTTCAGGATATACCTGAAATTGTCTCAATTCAGTTCATTTTGTGGTCTTAAAGGTTGACAAGCAATTTTGTTATTCATGAATCTTTGATTCGTACTTCAGAATGCAACTTAAGTTCTACTAAAAGACCTTAGTCTTTTTAAAAAAACTTTATTTGACTATTGAAGGAGTAGACAATGTGAAAGTCTTGACATCCAAAACAATAATCATTTTCCATCTACAAAATGTGCATAATGTTAGATTTATCTTACTCGACTAATTCTGTGAAATGTATGTGATATGATACATGTTATCTAATGAGGCACGTTTCATGCATATCTGAGACAAGTTGGGTCAACGTAACTCTTCCCTTCCTAGGAGAAAAATTAGGGTTTCTATACCTTAATTTTTTAATTGAATTTCAGTTAAAGGATTTTGTATATTGCCACCTTTTTTTGCTCTTAGGCAGGGGAAACATTTGTTTAAAATTATATAAAATAAGACAGTAAAAATTATAATATAAATCAATATAGTATACAAACTAATATTATTATAATGAAATTTTGGGTTTTGAATTGATTCAATTTCATTTTTTGTGTGATCGAGTTGTAATTTCACAGTTTTCAAATTATTTAAATTTATCGTGTCCAAATGCAGTGGGACTATAGCCTTGCTTGAGGTTTGACCTTTGTCAAATTGATTTGAAATTTTAATGTTTGGTAAACTGATAGATTTAATGAGCGGTACACTGTCGCGCACATTTTTCAACACGGAATTGTTCACTTTCAGATCACATGTTGCTGGCAGAGATATAACATACGTTCCGTGTAATACGATTTTTTCATCATTTTTGTCACATTTAACGGCTGCAGTTGTTGCGTTAGTTGCTATCACCATCCAATAGTTGCTTGTTAATTTTTGAATCTTGAGCTGCTTTAATTTGGTGATTAGTAGTTTGCAGTTCTTGTAGTTGTTGTTGAAACTGACCAGATCAACTTCACATGGATTATATTGTGTGATTGGAAGCATTGTTTCTTCACATAGAAAATTCATTTGGGATACATATCTGCACGGCTCATCCATAAGGGTATATTGGTTTTCACTTAGGGACAGGAATCTTGCTTTAGGAATGATTACTTTGAAGGAATTCTCGGTGGAAATGGGAAGTGGATATAGTTCAAAATAATTATAGTCATTCAAGTCTACAATTGGAATTTCTACGATAAATTTTATTTGATTTTTAATAATATATCCCCTGACTTTTGTGTTAGCATAATATTGTATGATTCCTTTATTACTGAGCGGAAACGACAAGCGACAGTTAACTAATTGCGTTCGGATTTTATTTTGTTCATTCATTAATTCCGTGTGAGAAATTATAGAGGGGTGCAAAACTCTCAAATGTGCAAAAGAAATAGCAATTTCGATGTTGCTTAGTATTTGATTTATGATATCAACAGCTGTTGTCAAGTGAGTGAAAACGGCATTTAGAATGATAAATTTGAAATCGTCCCATGAATCCATTTCAGATGTTTTTGCCCACGAATTTATCTGGTTAATTCTGTTTTCTAGGAGTACTTGGTTATGTTGAAGTTTACTCATAGAGTTGTTAAATGCATTTATTGCTTTCTCTGTGAGGCTAATTTGGGAGTTACCTACACCAATGAACTTTTGTTGATTGTTCTTGAGCTGTTCTATAGCTGCTTCGTATTTGTCCGCATCGTTTTGGTCAAGGTTGCCAGTGATTGACTTCCAAATGGTACCCAAACCGTTGATCAAACCTCTCTTCGTCCTTGATTCGGTTTTATGATTATTTGATCAAATTTTTGAATAGTGTCTTCAATTTTGTATTCCAATACGAATTATAATTATGAATTTTCCTTATATAACTAAGTCCGTAAGTTGAATTATGGAAAGAAGTGTTTATTTTATGATAACTAAAAGCTAACTTATTGAATTCAATACTTAAATTAGTTAAATCAAATATTTGGATTAGTGTCCAATACTTAATAACATTTTTGTCTGTTCCCAATTTTAATGGCAACATTCCTGGATTGTCTTTTATTTCCGTGAGGTTTATTTCGGAACATTTGGTGAGCAGACCGGCTGCGGCGAGGATTCCGAGGGTGATGGGCCTGGAACAATGGGTTGTCTTAAATTTTTTAAATGTACTGTTCGGCCTATATTTTGTTTTGATTCGTTACCACCTAGTTTTTGAATGAGTGCTTTATTTCCAAGTAATAACTTGGTTATAGTGAATGGTCCGTTGAATTTTTCACCGGTCTTGTTACGGGCATATTTGTAACTTTTCTCGTATACTGTCTGCCCTTCAATAAAAGGATTATTGGCGCTGCGATTCACTTTATGAACTACACTAGCTTTAATTGATGTTAAATTTCCGTTTACTTTATCATAAAGAAGTGCTAATTGTTCTTTGTGTTTTTGTAAGTAATCGCTATACATTTGTTTCTCATACAAAATGTCAAGAGGATCCCTTAGTTTTGTATGACCGAAAGTCAATTCGAATGGAGTGAGTTTTGTAGCGGAATGAATAGTATTATTATAAGCTATGATTGCATATTTCATTATTATACTTATTGGATCTTTGAATTTGATTCTTAGAATTCGACAATGTTCTGAGATCGTTGAGTGAAATCTTTCGATAATTCCGTTTGAGTCTGGGTGGTTAGGTGTAGTGAAATGTACTTTTATTTTATGTGTCTCTAATAACTCTTTGACTACATGCCCAAAAACTCCATTCCCTGGTCTGAACTAATGAAAACCGGGGTTCCATAAAACAGAAGTATTGTAGTAAGCCCTGGAATATATCAACAGCATTTTTAGATTTTACTTCTATTGCCTGACCTAATTTAGTGAAAGCATCTACAACTGTTAAAAATTTCGTATTTTCTAGAGTAAGAATGTCTAAATGAATTTTTCAAAAGGTTTATAAGGCGTGTCCGTTAACATCATCTCTATTCTTGGTGGATTACGTTCGTATTTGCTCCGTTTACATATTTCACAATTTGCGATGTAATTTGCAACGTGTTCTTGCATTAGTGGAAAATAGTATTTTCTTTGAAGTTGTCGAAGTGTTTCCGTTACCCCTCGGTGATTTGTCTTTCCTTCATGTTGATTTTGTATAGCTTCTTTTATGAGATCTCCATCTTCGAGAAATTCTCTTCGTTCGGTACAATAAATAATTTCAGGTCCGTCCCTGTTAAATATGTTATTTACTACAGTACTGAATGTTTTAAACAAATTCTCCGATGTAAAATGGAAATAATATCTCTTCTTATCTGCGGTGTATTCTTTCAGAAACTTCTTGATTTCATTCGCATTGTTATCTCTACTAACTTGCACGTGGAATCTTTGAATTTTCCTATTGTTCCTTTCTTTACAGGTTTTGGATTGTTGTAAACTTCGTGAATAAAATATTGATTTGGTTTTGAATCAATTACATCACTCGATATCTTTATTGGGGATGAGTCTTCAGTTGTTGAGTTAGACGAATGTATAGTTTGTTCATCTACATCCATTTCTGAGTTTCCTTTATCCTGATATAGTGGGTCTTTTCCCGTATCTGATCCGACAGTTGGCACATCCCGTCGTTTTTCTATTCGTTTCTTTTTTTCATTTTGATTTTCGGGGTCCAGTGTTTTTAATAAGTCTTCCATGTCCGATTCCGACATTTCCGCTTCTGTAGCATCCTCTAATAGTTTTGCGATTCTTCTTATATACCAATTCGTAATCATATTCCTCTAGGCGTATTTTCCATCTTTGTAACTTTGAATTTGGCTCTTTTAATTTCGACAACCAGACCAAAGGTCGATGATCTGTATAAATGAAAAACTTCCTACCGTATAGGTAAGGTCTGAAATATTTTACAGCCCATATTATGGCCAAAAGTTCTTTTTCGATAGTGCTATATCTTTCTTCTGATTGATTTAATGTTCTTGAAGCAAAGCATATTGGTTTGTCAGATCCAATTGGTCCTTGGGACAGTATTGCTCCAATAGCAATATTAGAAACATCTGTAGTCACCACAAATGGTTGGTTGAAGTCTGGATATTGTAAAATCGGTGGGTTTGTGAGTATTTCCTTACATCTATTCACTGCAGTAAGATATTCTTTAGAATGTTCGATTTTTCGTCCTTTCTTCAAACATGTTGTTAGTGGTTTTGTTATTGCTGCATAATCTTTGATAAATTTTCGATAATATCCCGTTAATCCTAGAAATCCTTTCAGTTCAGTTACTGTCTTCGGAACTGGGTAATTTATCACGGCATCAATTTTCATTGGATTAGGTTTGAGTCCCTCAGCTGTTATGACGTGTCCTAAGAATTGTACTTCTTTCTTAAGAAACTCACATTTATCCATCTGGATTTTTAAATTTGATTTTCTCAGCCGATCGAAGACTTTTGTTAGTTTCTCTATATGCTCTTGTAGTGAAGTAGAAAAAATTACTATGTCGTCCAAGTACACTGCGCAAGCTTCGTTCATTATGCCTCTCAATACGTTATCCATTACTCTTTCAAACGTTCGAGGTGCATTTTTAAATCCGAAAGGGAGTCTTTTATATTCATAATGTCCACTTGGAGTGGAGAAAGCAGTTTTAGGAACATCCCTCGGGTGCATCTCTATTTGGTGGTATCCCAATTTATCCATTATTTATGATATTAGGTAATGGGTATTGATCATCAATACTCTTTTGGTTAACCTGTCTGTAGTCGACGCAGAGACGATATTTCCTTTCTCCAGAAGCATCCATTTTCTTAGGAACTACTACGACTGGACTGCTCCATGGACTATTTGATGGTTGAATTATATCGTTTTTTAGAAGTTCACTTACTTGATTCTCTACTTCTCTTTGTTGGGCTTCAGGCATTCTGTAGGCCTTCCTAAATATGGGTGTTTCATCAGTCATCCTAATTTCGTGCTTAACTATATTCGTGAAACTTAAAGGTATTTTGGAGCAATGGAATACGTCCCTGTACTCGTAACATAATTTTCGTATTGAGTTGTATTCTTCTTTGTTGAGATGTTCTAAACGAAGATTTTTAAGATTTTCTTTCAACAAATTATCAACAGTAGAATTTTTTGGTATACTGGAAACATTTGGTGATTCTATTACGTTGTTGATATCCGCTGGATAAATTTCGATAACATCAAGAGGTCCGATGCTTACTTGAGTATTTTTTCATTACTGTTTGTAATGGTGAGCAAAGCTTCTTGATTTTGAATTTTTACTACACATTGCGGAATTTCGATACCGTCAGCTAACTTAGTGTATTCGATGATACCTTGATGTAAATTTTGAGATTTTATTGGAATTCGTAGCACGCTTTGTTTTCTGGCTGGAAGATTGAGTATACGATTTTTATTTTCAAAATATATAGAAATTGGTCCATGCTTTGTATATAATACATTTTTCGTCAAGTCAATATTTGCGTCTAAATGTTTTAATAAATTCATACCAATTAATCCGTCATATTCCGAATTAAACTCAAATATATGGAAATCAAAATATTCATTCGTTTTAAAAATTTTGGGCAAAGGAATACGAGCTACGTATTTGTGATAGCTTGTCTGATGTGCTGTTTTAATAGTGAAAGGCATATACTGAACAAAATTTGTATAAAATTTATCAACTGTTTTTGGACTTATTAATGTTTTAGAACTACCTGTATCTATCATAAATTTCAATTCAACTCGGGGAATTTTTATGTATGGCAAACTGGACTTAGTTAGATTGGTTAAATTTATCAAGGGGGGTTCTCTGGTTCCGATACAACCTGAAAATTTTCTGGATATTCTTCAAAATATTCATTTTCTCCGAAACTATTTACTTCGCCTGTTTCTTGTGTTAAATATTCCGATGATTCATCAAAATAATAATTTTGTTCACAAGAACAACAGGGATTAGGTGCATGATCTAAATTATTATCAACTTGTTGTTGAAACAGTTCTTCTGAAATAAATTTTGGTTGATTCGGATTTTGCGCCTGAGCTTGAGGTCTAACAGAACGTCTGGTGTTACCTGAAGACGTGTCCATAGGCTCTGCTCTATGTTGTCTAAAATGGTTAGATCTATTATGTGCAAAACGTTGCGAATTATTAGAAAATGAATTGAAAGGTCTCCACACAGGCGTCGGATTGACTAAATTAAAAGTTCGCGGGGGTGGATTTGGGTTTACAGGTGTAGCATTTTGGTTACTTATTAGCGGATATTGAACGGGCATTGGTATTCGCGGAGTATTAAAATGATTCACTAATGGTCGGTTATTTGTTGGTTTATAAACTAATTTTGATGAATGACTTCCTTGTCGAGCTAAATTATTTTTCGCGTATGAAAAGTTCTCCTCTTCTATTACGAAACTAATTGCTTGTTCTAAATTTTGAGGGTTTCTTAAACGAATTGGCAAATTTGACTGTAGTCCTCTAAGGAAAGCATTCAAAGCTTGACTCTCATAGATTTCCCTCTTAATCCTACGAGTTTCCGCATTATTTTCTGTTAGATTTATTTTTGTTAAAAGTAAGCTAAGTAAATCTTGGCACCTATTTCCAAATATTACTGCACTTTCATTCTTTTCTTGTCTTATGTGTAACATATCCCCTACTAAACAATTCTCATCTCTCTGATCTGAGAAGAATTGTAAGAGCAGATTTTTAATCCAATTTCCTAAATTACCCCTACTTCCTACAATATTTAGTGCTCTACCTGTGAGTTTACTAATTATAGCCCTCAACAAAAATTCATTTTGTGGATTAGCCTGATTATTTCTGTCTGAAAAATTATTGATCAAGTACTCACTAGACTGAATGAAAATACCAAGAATCGCGGGATTTCCGTCAAATTCTGGAATTGAATCAATATGATATTTTTGAAGTTGTGGAACCGCCATTTCTTGTGTTATATTTACAACCCTTTTAATCGGACTCCTATCTCTAATATTATTCTGACTCATAGAAATTAAGTTTAAGATATTAAATCAATTATTGCTATGTTTATATATCGATGAATATCAAAAGACTTGAATTATTATAACTATTAAGAGAAAATGAGGATTGGAACATAAAGGATGTGAAAACTTACAATATGACTTGCATTATAGATGTCTTCGTTTTTCTTTTTCTGCAATGGGAGATTTAGCGATTATAAGTAGCAGATTCGTCAGCAGAATCTCCGTACTAACTATAATTTCTCTTCCCAAAAGCTGATGATCTTCTGTACTATCTTCTTAACTATGAGGGATTTCTGACTCACTGGCGATGATGGCCACTGGTTTCACTTTGGTCGATTTTTGGAAGCCAAAGTTAGCGAATTTTCTGATATTCAGTTAATCGTTGAAACGAACACTATTTTTTCGCGATTTTTGTCGATTGATAGTGCTGAATATCCTACCGACTGCGCCACTTAAGTTTTACTAAAAAACCTTAGTCTTTTTAAAAAAACTTTATTTGACTATTGAAGGAGTAGACAATGTGAAAGTCTTGACATCCAAAACAATAATCATTTTCCATCTACAAAATGTGCATAATGTTAGATTTATCTTACTCGACTAATTCTGTGAAATGTATGTGATATGATACATGTTATCTAATGAGGCACGTTTCATGCATATCTGAGACAAGTTGGGTCAACGTAACTTGCAATCTCAAGTGAAAATGTTTTTTTTTTTGAAATTCGAAATTTCCCTTCCTTAGACACCATCAATCATCAACATAAATTTAATTTTTACGGATCTCTAATGAGGGGAAATAATTTAATCGCAAATACTCAAAAGTGTAGCGGAAGGCATTCCGTAGTATATTGCTAACAGAAGCAAGATATTTAGTGAAATTCTTTTTGATCTATTGAAATTGGTTTTCTTGTGAAGTAAATCTTCAAACACGGCACTCTAGTCATTATTATATCTCCCTTGATGTTGGGCATCAATATGGCGTTAGGGATTGAAATCCGACCAAAAATGATCATTATGGAGATTAAATATTCTTTTAATGGACTTCATCGGTTCATATGACTTCTCTGTGAAAGTCTGGACATTCATGATTTTATTCTAAATGCAGAAATTTAGCCAGTAGATGGAATCCTCTGATAGCAAAAATGGTAATACTCGCATTTTAGAAGGCATGAACTTGCTTTTGTTAGAACACCGAGTGCAGGACGCCCCGAATTTCCAGTTTTTGCCTTTATTTTCCTGTTCGAAATGGAGGGTTTGAACTATTCCATTATTGATGGATTCTTCCAACCTGTGGAAAATAAATTTATTAGCTTGGTTTTTAGAAAACCGATTGAAATATGTTTCTGCTGTTGATGCTTAGTCATATACACTTCGAAAATAATTTTCTTTAATCCCAGATTCTCCATGATTTTCGAAGTTATAATTTACATTCTGTATCTTAGAAAAACCGTTCAACAGTTGAAAAAATTCGTAATAACCTTGAAAATACAACGAACCAGCTTTTCGATTTTGGTATTCGGAAAAAATCAATATACCTCAAAACTTAAAACGTTAATGATGGACAAACTTCAAGACCTCAGATAATTCCTAAGGTCTCAATTAAATCAAACCATACAAACAACAAGTCATTGAACAACATCATCAACCATTGATAGATATGTTTGAAAAAGGGGCAATCAATGCATGCAATAAAAATAAATTCGCCTATGGTTCCAACTAGAGAAGAAGCATGTTAACTTAAGAACTCCTGAAACGAGAAATTTTTCTCTACACCATTCGATTTTATAAAAAAAGTGCATATAGAGTCTTGAACCCCCTTTTATGTACCTATGACAATAATCCGTAATAACGATTTTCCCAAAATTCAAGAAATTTTGAATAACTTGAAAAAAGAAAAGAAATGTTGGAAAGAAGTTTCGTACCATTAAAGAGGTCCTTGAAAAAGAGATCGAGAAAAGGAAGGCCACTTTTCTCTTACTATGATATCTTACTTAGCTGTCGTAGTAAAACATCCAAATTTGCGCACCCTGTACATAAGCCCGCGACCACACATTCCGGTGTCAACGGATGATTTTGCGGTGGTACCACCGGAGAAACGTTTAAGATGAACCACTACCTATTTTAACTTATGAGAGCGACATCACATAATCCGTTCCGGTAATATCAACGGTTTCTTAGAAATGTTCAGGGTAAGATGTTGCGGTTGCGGTTATTTATGACAGGTATATCTAATAAAATTAAGGAATAGATTGCTCCCCGAAGAGATTCAATAGAAGTGAAGGGCTTAAATCGACTTGTTCATTGATGAGTCTACCTGAGTGTTTGTATTTATTGATTTCTAAAGTTTCCCAAAGATCTATCTTCCAATATTTATTATCTGTATGCAAAATTTCAAACTGTGGGTCGAAAGAGTGATTATTTTCTAAGAGATGATTCGCGTAATTTGAATCTGATTTTTTATTTGAAAAACTGCGTTTATGTTCCGATATTCTAATATTCAAATGTCTATGTGTTCTACCAATGTAGAAATTATCACAGTCATTGCAATTCAATCTATAAACACCTGATTTATTGTTTTTACCTGATTTGGTTTCATTATTTTTATATATTTGCCTAAATTATTATTAGTTTGGAAAGCTATGTTGTAATTATTGCTACTCAAGAATGATTTCATTTCCTCACGTGTAATGCCAATGTAGGTTAAGGTGTTGAATTTCTGTTTCAATTTATCGACAGGGTAAACTTCATTCAATGCGATGCTACTTTGTTTTTTATTTAAAATATTGTCATTAGTTTGGGATTGTAACCATTATTCTTGGCTATTTGTTTAATCAAATTCAATTCTTTGTTGAAATTGTCTGGTGATAACGGGATGATAATCAGTCTATGAATAAAACTATTGAATGCTGACATTTTATGTTGATACGAATGACACGACGAGTTATGTATTATAATATCTGCATGTGACGGCTTATGGTAAATTGCGACAATATGTTTTCCATTTTCATTCGAAATTGTAACGTCTAAGAAATTTATCGAATTATTGCTTTCTATTTCGGTTGTGAATCCAATATTTGGATGTAATGAATTTATATGATTTTCGAAAATTTTTAACTGTCTATCTGTTCCTGTGAAGCAAATAATGATATCGTCTATATAGCGATACCAGTATAAAAATATTTACTGAGTGGATGATTATGAATTAATTTCTCTAAATTATTCATGAATATTTCTGCTAACAAAGGACTTAACGGATTGCCCATAATCAAGCCGTCTTCAATAGTATAATATTTGTTATTGAAATGGAAATAATTTTGATCTAAACAAATTTGTAATAATGAAAGAATATCTGATTTAATGATAGTATTGACATGATTTTTTTAATAATTCTTCAACTAAGTAATACGTATATTTCGGAGGAATTTTGGGAAATAGATTCTCAACATCAAAAGAAATGAGTTTGGAATTAGGTGGTATAATGGTATCTTTGATATTGGCAATTAGTTCGTATGAATTTTGACCGAAAATTTAGATTTAAAATGAAGGTGCCGTTACATAAGAAACAACAGGTCTAATAGGGTAATTAGATTTATGAAGTTTTATCAACGAATATAATTCGAGGGATTGTGGATTGGAGTTAATGAATTTATATGAATAGGTCGAAATTATGTTTTTAACCACTTTCTGAAATTTTGCGGTAGGATCCTTAGTTGATGTTATATAGTTTCCGGCTGTTAAGATTTCTTCAGTTTTAGAAATATAATCGGTTTTACTAATCGCGATGACGGTGTTACCTTTATCTGCTTTACACGAGCTGTTTTTATTATCTTTGGAGTTTTTGAGAATGATTTCGGAGTCTATGCCTAACTGTTCAAAATTAGTTTTATTATGTTTTGGATGTAAATTATGTTTGAATCCTTTTTATAATAGATCTTTTGTGGTTGTGTAAAATTGGTATCAGTTAAATTAATAATGCTAATAAAACATTGCAATTTTAAATCTAAATTCATTACATCCAAAAATTGGATTCGCAACCCAAATTGAAAGCAATAATTCGATAAATTTCTTAGACGTTACAATTTCGAATGAAAATGGAAAACATATTGTCGCAATTTACCATAAGCCGTCACATGCAGATATTATAATACATAACTCGTCGTGTCATTCGTATCAACATAAAATGTCAGCATTCAATAGTTTTATTCATAGACTGATTATCATCCCGTTATCACCAGACAATTTCAACAAAGAATTGAATTTGATTAAACAAATAGCCAAGAATAATGGTTACAATCCCAAACTAATGACAATATTTTAAATAAAAAACAAAGTAGCATCGCATTGAATGAAGTTTACCCTGTCGATAAATTGAAACAGAAATTCAACACCTTAACCTACGTTGGCATTACAAGTGAGAAACTGAAATCATTCTTGAGTAGCAATAATTACAACATAGCTTTCCAAACTAATAATAATTTAGGCAAATATATAAAAATAATATAGCCAAATCAGGTAAAAACAATTAATCAGGTGTTTATAGATTGAATTGCAATGACTGTGATAATTTCTACATTGGTAGAACACATAGAAATTTGAATATTAGAATATCGGAACATAAACGTAGTTTTTCAAATGAAAAATCAGATTCAATTTACGCGAATCATCTCTTAGAAAATAATCACTCTTTCGACCCACAGTTTGAAATTTTGCATACAGATAATAAATATTGGAAGGTAGATCTTTGGGAAACTTTAGAAACCAATAAATACAAACACTCAGGTAGACTCATCAATGAACAAGTGGATTTAAGCCCTTCACCTCTATTGAATCTCTTCGGGGAGCAATCTATTCCTTAATTTTATTGGACATACCTGTCATAAATAACCACTTGAGAAGAAGCAACCCAATAAGCTTGTAATTAATCAAGAACATTTATATTTATATTCTCATTCTTATTTTCTGTACAGTCATTCGTCTGAAGAAGCTACGGTGTAGTGAAACGCGTTACGAATCGCAAATATTAAGTAAAATTCCTTAAAACACAGTACTTGTTCTTTATTATTGATAATCGAATTTTACCAAGTAGAAGCCTCCCAAATTCAAATGTTCAATCTAGTTCCCCGACATTTTCGAAAGAATTAAAGTGCTGCTCCGAAAGTCCATGAGCCAATGACCGAAACAGATGTTAATCTGATGAAGTAAAGTCTGGTGAGTAAGCTGTATATGGTAGTGTTTCTTTGACGGCCTTTGTGACTTTCGGGCGAGCGTTATCATGCAACTTGACTTGATGACTTTATGTTTGCTTGTCTCGTATTCTGGCCGTTTCCGGTGCAATGCTCCGTTTAAACGAATTATTTGTTCTCGGTAGAGCCCTTCTGCGACTGTTTGAACTTGTTTGAGAAGCTTGTGGTGAATGACTCCTTTTTGATCCCACCAGATACTGCCTTTTTCCCATGAATATTACGCTTTAGAATCGATGTTGATGGTTGGCCAGGGTCACAAATGGTTTTTCGTCGTTTAGGATGGTCAAAATATATCCATTTTTCATTTCCAGTAACAATACGATGGAGAAATCCCTTTCTTTTCCATCTAGCCAGTAGCATTCTACAAATAGTTTTTCGTCTTACAATGTCTCTCGGTTTAAGTTCATATGGCACCCATTTTCCTTCTTTGTATACTATACCCGTTGCTTTCAAACGTTCAGATATTCGAGACTGTGCCACGTTCAGTATTGTTGCAAGCATTTTCAGTTTAGCATAGGTCTTCGTCTATTAAAGCCTGTAATTCAGTACCTTCAAACTTTTTCTTCGCTCTTGAGTGTTTTTGTCGATTACACTGAAATCATTATATTTGAAACGTCAAAACAGTCCCTTACAAGTAAAATCCGATGAAGAATAATCACCGTAGGCTTCAATCAACCTTCTATTGGATTTGGTGGCAGTTGTCTAAAGCAAATCAACAACGCTTCGCGCAAACGATGCTTTGTTGGCTTTAAAACACAATGAAACTGATGCAAAAATAAACTTTCATGTATGTTATATCATTGATAGATTTCAATACTACATTTTAAGTCTCATTTACATTGGTCATTAAGGCTCAGTTTTTAGTTTAAAACTTTTACCAATAGAGGGAGATTTTCAAGAGATACACAATTTTATATTTGATAGTTCATCTATTATCGGGGTTTTGTGTTCTAATCGGTGTAAATATTATATCCCACTAGTACGAGAAGAAGTATCATTGTGAGATATGAGTTCCAAAACCTACAAAATTCGAAAAATTAAAGAAAAGAGCTGGTTGGTAGTAGCAAAAGTGATGATGGAAGATTGGGAGAAACTTTTAATCTCGGTGAAAAATAAACAAAGTAAGTTATACAATTTTCATTTTCAATTATAAAAAGAAATTTTCTATTTTGAACTTGAAAACAATCAAATACGAAGCATTTGAAAATTAAAAAAATTGGAAATGTACAACTTTTGTGTGGAAAAAACAATTTTTTTAAACTCATATACATACACATACATTCGACATCAGTGTCGAAATGGTACTGCTCCTAGTCTCATAAAATAAGCAGCAAAATATTCTCTTACTTGTGATAAAACTGTTAAATGCATTGCCGATCGAAGTGATTCCATATAGAGATGTTTTCACTTCTATCAAAATTGATGCCACACCGTTTTCTAACAAAGTTATGTAGTACGTAGCATGCTTTTATAACTCTGTAGATGTTATCAGGATAAACGTATAACTCTTCGTCTATGCAGTCTATTTCTAATAGCATTTACACTCATACTGAATACAACCAGGTGTTACTGGGCGGAATCTCTATTTGGTCTTCCGTTACCGCAGTTATGTGTGGTCGCACAGAAAGGGTTCATCCGTTGACGACACCGTAGAACCATCCGCTGATATCGGAATGAGTGGTCACAGGTTGAAAGATGTTTTATTGATTTTATTGTTTTTTATCCGTAAAAGTGATCTTGTCCATTATTTCGAATCTATTAAACGCCTCTTATTCGCGAACAACACCACAAACATAACCTCAGGTGTCGATATCCAATCAGTGTCAAATTCAACGCAAGATACAACTCTTAAAATGTATCCAACATTCAATACCCCTAATGATAGTTCTTCACTCCCTCGAATCGTTGAATTAGACGATTCCCTTTCTTCTTAGAAAAAAAACAGTCCTCTGAATACCATTTAAAGATGACTCGATCCACATATTTTACATTGCTTCATTCCATTACCTCATACTGCATTTATTTAAAGGGCAATTACGAGGGCTCAGAAAAAATACTCAAATTGCAGAAGAGGGCAGCAAGAGTGTTATCGGGAGCTAACTACTCATACCGTTGTAACCCATTATTCATCAAAAACAGAATTATGAGTTCACTATGAAAGTATATATACTATACATATACTAGATGTTCGATCTGGCTTGAGTAAATTCACTTCTCATACTGACGTACCTACATGATTACAGCACAAGAAATAGATTAAACCTGATTTGCTCTCTATGTAAACCAGTTAAATCGATCAATAATTATCCCTATAAAAAGTTCTGTGAAAAAATACATCATTACTGGAGGTAGTTGCCCACATCAACTTTTAAACGCCGTTTAAAGAATTATTATAAGGGTATCGTTTCTACAGTGTTGATGAGTTTTCGTCTGCAGATATTCTTCCAGGAAACACTCGTCAACTTCTGAACAGGCTATTATTTTTTCAACAGGTCCAAATTATTTGCTGAGTGATCCTGTAGGTGACTCCAGATCCAAAAAACTAGGGGATCAAATCTAGGGAGTGGGTTGACCACCTAACCAGGCCATCTGCCCCTATCCATTGATCTCATTATAATTGTTCTTATTCAAGTTTACTTCATGAAAACTAGTCCTATCAAGCGATTCGAATAAATGAAGCACCAGACGTTCACACCAAACCTAAGCTGAAAATTATTGTTCATTTTGCATCTGTTTTTTTCGAGTCTGGTACATCACGATTTGGAAATATATTTTATCGTAGAGTCGAAATGCTTGAGTACTATTTCGGTTAAATTGATAACAAACCTGGATCATGTGTGTATTCATTTGATTTACTTGATTTCCGTCTTCCATACTCATTAATTCTACTTAAAAAATGCTCGAAATGCTAATAACAAGAATTAACGGGTCGGTTCCTAATCTGTCATCATTTCTCCCTAATAATTGCGAATGACATCAACTATAATTCTATGAAGATTGGTTGATGGTATTCCACCACAGAACGTACATCACGATTCATTACAATCTTTCGTTGCGTTTTGGGTCTTTTTTCCAAAATATGGAAAATGTGTCTCCGCACTGAAATAATGACGAAAAATTTTATTACATACTCAAACAGTCACCCATTCCACGAACTCATCGATGAATTGGAAATGTGAGTTTTCGCAGAAATTACTCAAAATTGAATAAGCAACCGAAAAAAAATGACAATGTTGTGTTTCCGTTTCCATATTTTTGGAAATGTGAGATCAATGAATATATTTCAGGTTATTAGAATATCATTTAAGAAGCAATTCGGTTTTGTTTTATTTAAATCGATTAATAATTGTTGTTAAATCAATCTGTGTGGGGTTCATTTTGAGCCAAATTTATTATTATTTCACCACCATTTCGAAGTAAAATAATAAGGACTAGCTAGTGGAGAAAAATAACATACACAACATTAGTGAATAATTTAACACTCTCAAAGCAAAACAATGTTTGAAGTAAGCACCTCCTACTTAAAAACATTTATCCGATTTTCATCTATTTAGTTTTTGGCAAGTATTTCCGACTTTTTCTTCAATGTTTCAAGTTAAACAATGATCAGTTGAATTCTAACCTAAACTTCTAATCTATTGTCCTTTTCGTTATCCGTCATCATATTCCAAAATTGAATAACATTAAAAAATAAATATCAATCAATAATTTTATTATTTATAGATGCGTCTTTTCTAAGAGCCTACTAAGTTTCCAGAAGGTTTGAGAATTTTATTGTATATTCTTTTAAATTACAATTTCTCAGCAGCGGAGTATACAGAATTTTCATTGTCTGAGAATTTCTTTAAAACAACTATTTTGTTTAAATATGCCAAAATATATGTATGTCTGTAACACAGGACAAATTCAATGCCAGTAGCTATTGTACTTTCTAAATATGGAGAAATATGTAATTAGCTTTAAATAATCACGTCAATTACAATGCAACTCTTTTTAAATTCGTCTCATAACAGAGTTCAGACATGGAGTTTCGCTCATTGTACAGGATAGGCAAATTACGATGTTTCTTTCGCCAGTTAGGTGAAATATTTAAATAGGAAAAATGAACACTCCTGTTCGATGTTTATTTTTGAGACAAACTTATCGATATTTCGATTGTTAATGTTAAACTCATAAATATTGTGACATTAAATAGGCATTTTTTCGAGTTGAATGCAGTGGCGTCCAGACAATTTCTATTCGTTCGGCGGTTTCAGAGTTAAAATGCTAACTTGCATTTTTTCAAATATAAATCATAAACAGATTTGATCTCAAAAACAGAGAATTTTTTCCTTTTTCAAAAATTTATAATACTTTTATCGTACTTCTGGATTGAATACTTTAATTTTTCAAGAAAAGAAACATTGGAAAATTTTGAAATATTGAAACTTCTGAAATATTGGAAATATTTCAAATATTTTCTGATATGATAATGTCAGATAGTGCATTCGTAGTTTCACATTTAAAGTGACATTCACGCTTCACTTTGTTTGGAATCATTGACTTATTCATAAGAATGACATTCGACAACTACGAAAAGTATGATAAGATAGAACATTTTATTAAAGTAGTTATGAGGCAAATGAAGTGAAAGAAATGTATCTACAATATTCCCTGATAGAAGGCAACCCCATAACTTAAGGACAATGTCATTAACAGCGGATCGTTCAGTGGGAGAAGAACTAAGAAATATGATGTAAAAGATGAAGAAGAAACAGCTCTTGATGTGATAGGAGTTGTCATAGCTAATCTGTCAATATCAAACCGACAAATTGAAGAGAAGACTATTGTATCGCGGCGTAGAGCCTTAAATAAAAAAAAAGAGCCAGGCATGCAAACAAACAAAATCCAAATTTTTACAAAAATCAGTGGAAAATAATTCTTGGCAGGTGGTTCTTAGAAAAGATTAGAAAAAAATCGGATTTTGATAATCACATAATACGGACTGATGAATTGAGAATCACAAGTGATTGAATTTTTAATATCATAACGAACACTATTGAAGTGATGTCAATCAATACCGCAATTGACAAATTTAACAACAAGGTCGATGTGGGTTTGAATGTATGGTGTGCTTTAATGGATAATTGGGTGCTAGCACCCTAGATTTTTGAAGAAAACCTATATGCCGAATTGTATCTACGATTTATAAATAATATAATAATTGTCATTTTTTTGTGAAATGCGATTAGTTTGAGGAAATGATATATTTTTTCAGTAGGATGGGGCACTTCCCCATCAAGCCAGAGCAGTGAGTAAGGCATTCAGTCTGAATCAAGGGTCGAAATGGATCGGAATTAGCTGACTAGTGATGTGTCCTGCACGGTCGCCAGATTTGTGCCCAATAGATTCTTTTCTTTAGGAATATGTTGAAGATATACTTTATAGAATGAGAAACAACAGCATTGAAGAGCTAGAACTAAATTTTAGGGAATGTTTGAACTAAATTTCCAAAAAAAAAAATTCTCAGTGCTTTCTTAATTCAACAATCCATTTTTTCTTTGAGTCTCATTCTATGAGTATATTATTTTTAACAATCTCATTTCTTACTTCTTTTGCCACTGAACGAACCGCTGTTGATTATATTGTCATTAAGGTTTCTGAAAATAGTTTTATGGAGCTGCTTTCACTCAGAAAAATGATGGAGATAGATTTCTTTGGCTGAATTTGCTACATAGCCACTGTGAATTAAACATTCTATCATATCATACTTTTCGTGGTTTTCGTACGCCATTTCGATGAATAATTCAGAGATATCAAACGAAGTGGAGCGTTAATTTCAATTCAGAAGTTGGAAACAAAAGTAACATTCTTTTTTTTGTGCATAGAACAAAAACTATTAATAAACTATCTGACAGCCTTCTAGAAAATATACAAAAATTTCTTTCGTTTTATGAGATAAAATCCGTCTATAGTTTACATTAAAAAAAGTATTTAACCCTTTGATTTTAAAACCGCCAAACGAAAAGGAATATCGTGTACACTACTGTATTCTACTTGAAAAAGTGCCTTCATAAGGTAATCGAGATATCGACAATCGAATAAATTCCGAAAATTTCAGAATTCTGAAATAACTCAAAAATCGAAGGAAATAGCCCAAATTTCTTTTCGCCATCCAGTTTGTCTCGAGAAAAAACAATGAGAAGGGTTCGTTTTTTTCTTACTTCAATATTTCACCCAGCTACAAGAATTTTTCTTCGATGAAGCTCAAGCAATTGTTCAATATTATTAAGTCTGATGTTTTACTGATGAATTTTTGAAAATAAGCGCGATAGCAAATGCGTTCTTCAGATGCTATAAAAAAGAAATAAATGAAATGAATAAGATTTGATGATAAATATTCTCATCGTAAAAGAGCACAGAAAAATTAGAAATGTATTCCAAAAATCACATTATATTTATAATACATATAAAGTGATGGGTTGAAGCACAAAACATATACTGGGAGATTCACCAGTAGAGAGGTGCTCTGTAGCTCGTACACACTTGAAGATTTCAATTTTATTCGAACCGTATTGTATTTAGAAAGTAAGAATCTACTTCAAAAATTTATTTTGCAGTAAACAGGGTGTCTCGATTTTCTATAAAAAAATTTTGGGTGTTTTTTTCAGATTGGAAGACCACTTTTTTGTTCAAGATTCAAGAGCGGCCTAAACTCTGCTATAATGTCTTTGAGTAATACGTTCTTGTGGTGAGTAGTTTCGTCACAATATTTTTTTCGTAAAAATTCATGAAAATGGCTCTCACATCATCGCATACCTCTTGGGCCAGAGAGGATGAATATTTTTTCCTTTCGTTTTCTTATTGCCCGAGGATAGCTTTATTAATGAATTGAAATAGATTATTCTCATTTTATACGGAAGTGTAATTTTGAAAGTATCATATCTTAATTTTTAAAATGGAACACCCTGTATTTTATTATTCATATCAACGCATAAAATATTGTGCTATATTTTTGCAGAAGTAACCTTATCTTTATCTTCGATCATTTTCGAAATATTCGATTATTTGTAAAACTTTTTAATGAAAAAGATACGAGCCGTATCAAACTCATCAACATGCATCATTATTCGCACAGAAGTTTTTTGTTCTGGAATGATAAAAGTAGTAAAAAATGAAACCTAAAGAGGATAATTCTTTCAACGAATGATGAAACCAAGATGATTAAACGTAAATCGAGGTATGTGTTGATATTTTTATTATTTGTGCCTTCTGTCAGGTTTCCGGACATATCATATTCTTCATTTTACATGGTGAACTTACCAGTGTTTCGTTATTAAACATTGTTAAAGTGAGGTTTGAACCCAATTTTCTCAATTGACTGCCATGAAGTTCTCCAAAGAAGAAATTGTTGATATGATTTTTATTCTGGGTGAGTGTGATATAAATTCTTTGTTGGAGAGTAGAGTTTATGCACAAAGGTTTCCTGATAAGAGGCATCCTGATGCAAGATGCTTTGAAAAAATATTAGATTTATCGAAATGGGTAATATCGCATACAAAAAACATGAACAACCAGAAACGGCTGAAGACAACCAGTTATTAGTTTTGTTGACAGTGACAGAGGGCCCATATAAAAGCCGAATAGAGATTTCTCACTTAACACACATAAGTCAAACTTCCTTTCAGAGAATCTTGAAAGTGAATAGATTTCATGCATAAAATGTGCAGTTGCACCAGGAACTGAACAATCAAGACTATGAAAATCGAATCAATTTTTGCAATTGGGCAAGTGACAAAGTAGCGGAAAATCCAAATATGTTCAGCAGAGCTCTTTTCTCGGACGAGGCAACTTTCCATAAGAATGGGCTTGTTACAGGCACAACTTTCATTATTACGCCACGGAAAATCCTTACCTCCTGAGACAAATAGATCTCTAGCATCGTTGGTCCTCGAATGTATGGGCCGCTATAGTAGATGTCTTATTGGGCCGCACTTTTTCGACGGGCATCTCAATATTGAAATGTATTTAGATTTTCTGAAAAATCATCTACCATTGTTACTTGCCGATGTACCAGAGCATATAAGGCAAGATTTGTGGTTTCGACAGGATGGAGCACCAGCACATTACTCACATCAGGTTAGAGAGCATTTGAATCATGTATTTTAAAACAGATGGATAGGACGTGGTGGTCCTGTTAGATGGTCAGCTAGGTCTCCGGACCTACAAGTCTAGATTTTCTCTTGTGGGGTTATATTAAGGGCATCGTTCACCAGATTCCTTCTTCAATACAGTTGGATATAAGACAGAGAATAGTCGACGCCTTTTAGTCAGTTAATCCGCAAATATTGTCGAGAGTTTAACGACCTTTCCTCAGAAGGATTGGGCTGTGTCTACAAAGAAACGGGCAACATTTCGAATACTTATTGGACTAGTTCAACACCTTGTAGATCATCTCACAAAAAACCAATCTATTACGTATTTCATACACGACTACCTTAAAATATCTCCATTTCTCCGATCAAGTATAATGATATGTACTAATAAACTCTTGTTTCGCAACCTGTGATTTTATTATTTTAGTTTATTTTTTTTCATTTCGAAAATTGTCGAACATAAAGATAAGGTTACTTCTGCAAAAATATGTCACAATATTTTATGCGTTGACATGAATAATAAAATACAGGATGTTCCATTTGAAAAATTAAGATATGATATTTTTGAATTAAAATTTAAATTAATTATGAATTGAATTAATTAAAATTAAATTTTTTGAGTCACTCCTTTATAAAATGAGAATAATCTATTTCAATTCATCAATCAATCCTTGGGCAATAAGAAAACGAAAGGAAAAAAGTATTCATCCTCTCTGGCCGAAGGAGCATGCGATGATGTGAGAGCCTATTTTCATGAATTTTTACGGAAAAAAAATATTGTGACGAAACTGCTCACCAAAAATCTTATTACTTAAAGACATAATAGCAGAGTTTGGGACGCTCTTGCATCTTCAACAAAAAAGCGGTCTTCCAATCTGAAAAAAACCTCCCAAGATTTTTTTATAGAAAATTGGAACACCCTGAAGTAGATTTTTACTTTCTCAATACAATATCATTCGAACAAAAATGAAATCTTTAAGAGTGTACTAGCTACAGAGCACCGCGCCACAGTTTTGGAACCCTGTGTGAACCAACAGGGTCCATCGAGTAGACCGTCTGTGGAGCTGGCCAATTCTTATCTGCTGATCTCAAAATGCAGATCCATGTTGGTCCATTTCGGGAAAGGTGATGGAACTAGCCATTCTAGTTGCTCCTTTAATCACCAGGCGCAGATGTGCAAGGCCCAGTATCATAAAAATTGTTAACTTACTGTGGTAAAATTGGATTTGGAAAAATAGAGCTGAATGAATTGATTCAGCTTGAACAGTAGCAAATCCGTCAAGACAGATAAACTGTTCCTCAGCAGCACCTTGGGCATATACATCATCTCCAAGAGCTTGGGCAGTTTTGGAACCCTGTGTAAACCAACAGGGACCATCGAGTTGATAATCCTAGGAGCTGGCCCATTCTTATCTGCTGATCTCAACCAGTATATTTGACTAGGGATTGCCATAAACTGGATTTTCACAGAAAGTGCAAATGATTTAATGCCGGCAGTACACATCTGTCGTGGTAAAGTTGAAGTAAGCGACCACAAGAGTGAGAGAGTTCATTATATTATAGTCTCGGCTTTTGAAGCCTCGCCAGGGCTCGAATGATTCTTAGCTCAACAGCACGAGTCAAAAAACGCAAGAATAAAGGGTAATCGAGCTTCTGGGCGTAAGTGTACTCGCAAGTCTTGTATTCACAAACGATCGCTTCGACGAGAGTATACTGCCCCCATGAGATTTGCAGTAAAGGCAGTACCTACAGTATTTTCTCTCTGATGACCGTTTTGTTTCAGATATGGTGACAGCAAAAACTTGTACCTTTAGGTTGGCTGCTATACCTTGTTGGAAATAATGAAGACTTCTGCGTCCCGATCGAGTTCGTTGGCAGGTTTCATGCCTTGATATTCCTAGTGAATAATGAAGATTTTAAAAGAATGTGATCATAGCCTTTTGTGATTATTAACAAAAGCTTAAACCTAGAAACAGAGCACCAAAGGCATACCTTACTATTTGTTCAATTGTTTAAATATAAACGCTTGTGGCGTTCTACTGACGGTACATATATATGAGTGGAGGCAATTTTATTAAGATGATTGTCACGGTTTTGCAATAGTAAAATATTGTTTTATATTGACAATTATTAGCTGAGCTATAGCGAGTAAAAATAGAAAAAGCATTATTTTAAGTACTCCATCTCTTATAGATATGACCTCTACTTTTTGTTTGTTCTGAAATGCACCTTATTTAGTAAGATGATTTGGGGATTTAATTTTTCAGCCTACTTAAATTTTATATGGAGAAGCAAATGGAGTGGAGGGGCTTAATTTGCACGCTTATTCAAATATGCCAAGTTCTTTGTACAGCTTTCTCCCAAGAAAAATGTGTTCTATTGTTGTATTCTGCGATATGTTGTACCTTTTTGTCCCACAATTTTGGCCTACCGCTATGATTCCATCTGTAAACCAATTTCACTAACGTTATTAATAATTTACATTATATCTGCAACGATTTAATTTCGACCAAAAATTCTTCCTAATTTTCGAACACCTGTGATAGAATTATTTGATAGATTCACGGCATAAATGTTTGGAATAGCACAACCAATTTTGAACTATTTGAATCCATTATTCTTTTATATTATTCTAGGATAAAACGTGCTTTTTTTCAATTCAGATGTAAGTTAACTTCTCACATGAAGAGGCAAAATTATATTTTTCACTTGTTATTAAATAATGTTCTCCATAGGTTCCAAAATTCTGCTTATTTTGTGGAATATTGACTACCTAATGTTGTTTCCTGTACATTTCATAGTTCATCAAATTGAAGAACCAATTAACCAATAAAAGAACCATTTCAAGAATTACTTCCTTAAATTATATTCAAATATTTTTCGTATATCTTTAATTTTTGAATGGGAAAATTTTCTCCTCAAAATATAACATGTAGCTAGACCAATTGCATCTATGAAAAAAAAATGATTATTTGATGATGAAACAATTCCTCATTGATTCTTCAATACAAATGAAAATGTACTTAAGAAATAATACTTCACACTCGACTAATTTTTATTATTTTTCTTTATAGAGGAAACCTTCCGGATAAATTGAGTTTTCCTTATCTCAAAGGCAAACCTTGTGAAGCTTGCGAAGGAAAATGCCATGCGAACCGATTATGTACCAATGTTTGTCCTTTCGCCGACTACTGGTCGAATTGTGAGCAACTTCATAAACGATGGCCTAAATGGCTTTGTCATACCAAAACAAAAAAAGGGAAGGCAAGATTCAAAAGCTGTAAAGCAACTTGTACTTGTGAAAATCAGATACATGATTGATTTATCATTGTATGTTACTTAGAATGGGATTAAAATATTATTTTCAACTTGTTTTTTCTTATCAGCCCAAAAAATTCTAACGGTTAGATCGTTTGCTTGAATAAGAATAAAGTTATTAATCATTATTATTTGTCTCTAATGATGTTTCTGTTAAAAATTATTCAACTGGTACTAACAATGTAATTATGTTTACAGATGTGACAAAGAAAGTGATTTCACCATTCAATTATTATCTAAATAAAAAAAATTAAAACCAATTTGGCAATCGGCTATCTTTTAAAAAATAACAGATGAAAAAACTGGAAAACTAGAGTCGAAAAACTGAACATGAGAATATATTATGAACTTCAACTCGTAGTTCAGGATTCGAAATTTGGAAAAGCCTATTACTTTCTTGTTTCTTGAATATAATTATTTCGTTGGAGTTGACCAAATGCAGTATGAGACTTAGCAGGTTCTAGTATTGATTTTTAGTCAATACACTTTGTTTTGGTCTTGGCTTTGGTATTGTGCCCTCAGTCGTCGTCTCGGTCTCGATGTTTCAGCAACAGTGTCGAAAGCCTTGCAATCACTTATTGTCCTACATATATTTTCCAAACCCTTTAATTTAGACATTCGAACAACATACCGGGTAACGCGAAAGTTCTCAATGAAATTCATAGTTCATTGATTATCGGTTTTCAGCAAAAACGCTCGCAGGTCGAATTCTGATTTTTGCTATCTAACTTTTTATGATAAATTGGTCAGTTAACCCCCAACCCCAAAAACCCTAATCACTCTCATCATTTCCTCACAAAATTGGATTCGAGTTGGGGGGTTAGAAACTCAGCTCGTGATTAATTTGAAAAACGAATGGTCAATCATGTGCTCGAGACCATTTTTGCGATAAGATACTCATCAATATTATGCATTAATTTTGATATTTCAACACTCTATATTTAAGAAAGCAATCATTTTTTTCTGTAAAATTTTGCACAGTTACCCTGAAGGTTCATAGAGCATTAAAAGAAGCAATCACAAGATGGGGGTTGCTATTAGAAGATGGAAAGTGAAGGTGGCTTATCATAAAAAATTAGGTGTTAATAATCAAAAATCGACCTGTGCGAGCGTTTTTGATAAAAATCGACAATCAATGAATTATGAATGTTATTAAGGACTTTCGCACAATCCGGTAAGATATTAATATATCTCAGGCTTATATTAACATTCACATTGTAAACTTCAGAGTAGTTGATAAAATTAACTCAGCAATATTTTGAAGATATTACATAGTAAACGTTTCTTATTCGAAATGGAAGAGTTATAGAATGAAGCTAATCTGTAGAATGAAGATAATGTACATTACTAGGCGGATAAAATTTACATCTAGCCATTTGGGACGCCGAACTTATTTATAATTCGAGGTTAAAGAAATATATACTATCATTTGTTATAATAAGAGGAAGATATTAGACAATGTATATATTAAAAATCTTGAGTAGGTTGTCTAGTTAAATCAGATACCAATTGTATTAAACATTAGAATTTTTAATTACAATTTCCAATAAACTTTTCAAATTAGTTATTTCGGAAAGTTGAGAATTAATTGAACGAATATACCCCAAAGAATTGAAAAAAAAATCCGCAGAATCAAATTTGGTAGGCAGATTCATCGTCGAAGAAAAGCAATAAAAATGATCTTAATTGCATTCACGGAATTGAGCTTGCAATTAAATTGCTTTTTACTTTATGGTTGGGTCTGCCAGCTTTCCACACATTAACGGGCTGCGATTACATAGCAGCTTATTCCAATATACGAGTAGGAAAAACTAAGCCTTCCAAAATGTTTTTAAAAAGAACTGATTTCAGGAAATAGTCATTGACGAGTCCCGTAGATGTACTCCTAGAACATACATAATATCACGTGAAGTGCTGAGTATGAGGTCTGATTTAGCAATACCTAAAACCAATATGGAGAGACCATTCCACATCATCATTCCCGATAGACAGGAATGGACCAGCTCCAAGGACCGTCTACTTGAGGTTCCCTGTTGGTACACGGATGGCTCAAAAACTAAAAGGCTGGAGCTGGTGTCTACGGTCGAGGTGCCGCCAAGGAACAGTCGATCTGTCTTGGTGGGCATGCGATTGTCTTTCAAGCAGAAATATTCGCCATTGGCCACTGTGCTAACCTCTTGCTTGCGGGGGGATTAACAAATAAATAATATCCTAACCGGTAGCCAAGCTGCACTGAAGGCATTGGCATCCGATACCTGTACGTCACTTATGGTGCAGGAATTTCGCTCCACCCTTACCAAACTAGAAGACCGGGCAGGCTTCGTCTAATATAGGTTCCCGGTCACTCGGGCATTGACGAAAATGAGAAGGCAGACTCATTGGTCGCTCGAGGAATAAGCCTGGAGTTCATAGGACCGGAGCTTAAGCTCGGAATTCCTCTGGAGACTGCAAGGATGGAAAACAGCCGATGGTTGGATCTTAGGGTATGTAAGCATTGGATGAGCCTCCCAGGTCTCAGACACTCTCAACGTGCCATTCGTGGACCTTCCACTGCGAAAGCTAAAGCCTGGCTCAAACTCTCTAGGTTGGAACTAAGAGTTACTAACGGGGCACTGTCGCCTCAGGAAACACCTAAATAATTTAGGATTGATTGAGGATCCTTCATGTAGGCTATGTGAGGAAGATATAGAATCAATGGAGAATGTTATGTGCTAGTGCTCAGCTGGGGACAGAGTTAGGATGCAAGAACTTGGATCTTGAAAACTGAAGCTGACTGAGCTTATTGACCTCTCACCTACGAAATTCGTATCCTTTACGAGGAGGATGGAGCTCGTGCATTAAATTTAGGACAGAGTGTGCCACAATAGACCATTGGGTCGCAGTGGCCGGCTGCTAGGCAGCCCTCACTCATTTAATATCTAATCTAAAAGATCTACATACTATCACAATAATTCATACTTCAAACCTAATATTGAAAACGAAATATTTGCAAAATAAAGATAAAAATACTCTCCATATCATTTTCTACATTAGATGTTCAAAATGGCCTCCATTTTAAACGATACGCAATGTTAACTTCTCTTCAAATGATTTCTAACGTTACTTAACATATCTGGTGTACGGATCTAAATGCTTCTCTCATCTTCACTTTCATATAGTCAGCTGTCGTTGTTGGAGTTCGAAATATAATCAAATTCACATAAACCCATAGGAAAAAGTCAAGGCAAGTTAGATCAGGCGATCTTTCTGGCCAATTTCGGAAACCACATCTGCCGATCCAAAAAAAGTGCGTGTCCATGAAATTCTGCATATTAGCAGTGAAATGTGCAGGAGCTCCATCAAATAGAAACCACATTCTTGCTTTGCGTTGATCGTAACATCATCAAAAAATCTCAAAAATATATTTCTGTCTAAGTGCTCATATAAAAAAAATGGTCCTATGTAATGTGGGCCTATGAATGCACCCCATTAACTACCCATTGATGCTGTGTGTACGGCTGACGAAAGATATGTGGGTTCTGATCATCGTAATAATGAAAATTGTGCCATTTTACTACGGACTTCTTGTGGAAAGTGCATTTACCCGAGAACATGATATTTTCTGCAAAATGCTTATTTCTTCCTATCATTTACGACATTCATAAACAGAACTCATGCCGACTTTCGAAATTTCCTTCCGATAGCTCCTGGTGAACCTGAACATGATACGAATGAAATACGGGTTTTTTCAAGAATCGGGATACACTACTAATTCTGTCTCATCAGTTTGATATTCAACGACAGTCGCTACAACTGTCATTTCGATTTTTTCATCTTTTGTCACCCGCTTTTGTCAGTTTTTGAACAAGCTACGTTGCCTCTTTTCCAGGAATTTGTAGATACCCAGTATATTAAGCTCTAATATTGAACAGCAACATTAGAATGATAGGGACTAGGTAGGTACCAACTGAGTACAAAAATGCGATAAAGAGATCTCAATTGTTTATTCAACTTGATGCGATTTGCCGTTATTGAGCATCATCTCTTCATTGAAATTAAGTCGATAATGGAATTTGATCCACTGAAATTCGATATTCGCAGGGAGCACGACGAAAGCGACATCTGATGGTAGCGTAAAATCATGCTCGGCAATGGTATGACATGTGAAAGATCCGTATAAATAACAGTGAATTGTTTCAAAAAATGAATTTAAAAATAAATATGTGTTATAAAATCTGTGATCGTGTTTTTAAATTGAAAAACTCATTACGATGGAAAAAGTGTGTATAAAAAATTAAGGAAAAAATTCTTTGAAAACAAGCTTTTATTTAAATGCGCTAAAAAGAAAAAAATAAACTTTTGCACTAAAACTTATACCGTTAATTCATAACGTCATTTCAAATTTAACACATTTGACACAATTTATATGTTACAATATAAAAGCTTGTCGCGAGATATAAGTACTCGTATTTACTTTATCAGTTTGAAATATTAACAGGTAGGCATAACATATAAATTGTGTCAAATGTGTTAAATTTGAAATGAAGTTAAAGTAAAGTAAAAGATTTAGTGTGAAAGTTAATTTTTTTCTATTTAGCGCATTTAAATAAAAGGTTGTTTTTAAAGAATTTTTTTTAAACTTAATTTCATTTTTTAGTTATTCTTGGCAATCTTTCATTTGGTACCCATATTGTAGGAACGAATAAAAGAAAATTATCCGCCATTTCGTTTTGCATTAAGAATAATTGGTCCACCGCCTTGTTGGATTTAGAATGACGTCACATAGTTAATCATGCATTGTCATCCAAACTCAACGTGTATACAAAATTTCAGCTCAGTTGGTTGAGATCAAGTGCCTTAAAATTGAGTTGTAAGATTTCACCCGAACATACGAACATACATACATTGCAAGTCAAATAAAAGCTTGTAAATATGTTTATAAATAACTAAAAGGAGTTTTTAGAATCCCATGGGGTTAACCTGTGAAATGTAAACAAATTTATTGCATGACAACTGCAATAATGAAAATTACAAAAAGTGTTGATTGTTAATATGATTTTCAGAAATAAAATGAAAAATTAATGGAAATGTAATTGCGAATCATAGTTTGAACATACATTACCCTAGTTGCATTGTTACTGAATAATGTTACACACTACTTTGTTTTTCTTTTAACATCATTTATCCATTTATTTCTTCCATCCATTTATTTCCACTTGACCACTGGAAATGTGTAAAATTTACATTTACTGTTTCTAGCTGTATTTTTGCAATCAACAACACAACAACTATTATGGATCATTTTTTATTTAATGTTAACGTGTTTATTTATGATAAAAGCATGATTTAACGATAATTTGACCACATCGAGCGCTGTGATCGATTCAGCTGTCCCCACTATATACTCCGCTCCCTGCCAATAAGCTGGCTAAACTTCCGCATATATTCCAAACCGTTGAAAACAGGTGAATGGAACCTTTCGAAAGGTATTAAAATGTAGCATTTACTCAAACCTTTACGTATAGGGTATGTCATTCGAAAAATAAACAGTGAAATAAGATTTGAATGCGCCCCAATATCAAAATTCGTTTTGAACAGCCTGTGTAACATAGATCAACAAAATGTGTCATGTGTTCAAGCAACAACAGTTACTATCACAATAGTTGTACATCTGAAGCTTTGAAATCAATATTGAGGGCACAAAAATTTTTTCAAAAGTCCTCAAAATTCAGAAAATGTCAAATATTTCGGAAACTACTTAAGATAGGTATCAGGAATTCCGAAGAAACACATCTTCATTTTTCCAAGTCAAAAATGAAACGAAATATAGGGTCTTCCTTTCTAAATATCATAACTTTGGTATATAACTTTATTATGGAACTCTTGTATAGTCTAAAATATTTTTAGTCTGTAGTCATTACAGCATAACAGCACATGCTCAATATTATTGAAATCTTAAATAAAAAGAACGAATCGAATAGAACCGAAAGCTCGAAAGTAGTATCGAATAGTAAAATAGAGAAATATCTGACATTCGACCGAATCTATCCATGACTTTATGCAAAATCTAACAATATGAAGGGCTCTTTAGTCCTTCATGTTAAAATGTAAAGTTATCAATCTGAAAAAATTTTATTTGCTAGATTATGGATTAAATGAAAATCAGATAAAAATTCCCACATGTATGCGCCCCCCAAAACCGTAAAATAAAAGGTTTGGCATTTTTGATAAAACATATGAAGTGTGAAGGACTGTATTACAGTTTCTGCCTTACTCAAAAATGGTCATAACTGGATAAAAATAGTAGGTTACCAGATGCTCAAAGTTATTGTAATAATTCTCCGATATAAATTATTCGTTTCGGTGAACTTCTGAGAAGCAGAAAATGCTCTTGCAATATTGAATATTTAAATAAAACATAGTAGACAGCGTTATACCATAAATCCGTTATAAAGTTAGATTTAAAAGCCTTGTATTCAAGAAAGACACAGCCAACTACCTCAACGTTCCGCTAGCGAAAATGAGCTGTGTATTTGTTGTTCAGCAAATTTACCGCTTGCTTCGAAGATATGTTGAATAAATTGATGATTTATACTGACTATCCTAGTTGTTCTCATCCGTGGAAATTTAGAATCAATTCGTCAATGTCAAATATGATACTTGAATTTATTTTTATATTTCTTAACCAATAATCATCAAAGTTATTGCTAAACTTGAACGGTATTTGGCTATTCGAAATCAAACTGCATTTGCTTCGAAATATTATTGATAAAGATTATTATGAACCTGAAATATGTTACGTACCGTTGTTGCAAAGAACTGAGTAACGAGAAATATAAGAATAAATTTAAAATGCCAGAGAAGTCCGCACTCAATACACAGAAAATTGCCTCATGTCAAAACATTCCGGTCGACTGATCTCAAATTCACATTAAAAAATTGACATAGTTGAGTTTTTCTGATGCATGCTGTTGAATGTAGAAGCTTTTAGGAGTACCCACGGATTTCTCGTGCTGTGTCCACAAATTAGGATCAGTACTTTCTAACCGATATACGAGGTATGTCAATTAATTTCGCGGAAGTTGGCAATGCAGCGTTCGAATTGGTTTCATTCGAAACAGAATTCATTTCTGCGTCGGCCTGTGCAAATTTCGTGTTGATCGGTTGTATACTTCGTGTTTTATTGTCCTCTAAACATCGACCTGTTTTGACCCACCGTCGTGAAGATGAGTGATAAAATAACTGAGCAAAGAATAGTGATTTAATTTTTGGTGAAACGCGGCGAAACTTCCGTGGAAATTACGAAACAGTTAACGGACGTCTATAAGGAAGATTGTCTGCCAGCTGTCTACGATTGGGTAAAGGGGCTCAGAAATGGCAGAGAGTTAGTGGAGGATGATCCTCTCGAAACGCACAAAACTTCGATCGGCTGCGCTTGCGACTGCTCGGAGACCGTCGGGTAAGCCTTAGAATGTTGGAAGACGAGTTCGGCATCTACAAGAGACGATCCGGCAGATGTTACACGAAGATTTAGGGATGCGTATGCTGTGTGCAAAAATGTTTCCCAAAGTGCTCACAGTTGAGCAGGAAGAGCTCCGATTGTCCATCTGTCAAGACATGATTTCTCGAATTGACGAATGTTATCACTGGGGACGAGTCGTGGTTGTTCGAATACGACCCTGAGACCGAAAGGCTCAGCATGCAGTGGGTGGGGAAGGGGAGTAAGCGCCCACGAAAGCCAGAATGTCAAAATCGAAAGTGAAATCTTTACTCATCGCATTTTTCGATATTAATGGAGTTGTACACCACGAATACGTTCCAGCAGGTCAGACAGTCAACGCAGTATTCATTTTACATTGAAGTTTTGAAACGTCTGAAGACCCGCGTGTTCCGTGTACGACCTGAAAGTCGGAGCGCGGATAGGTGCTTCATCATAATGCTCCGACCCACTCGTCACTCGCAGTTCGTGATTTTTTAAACAAAAACGACATTCCAACACTTACACCCCCCCCCCCCTACAGTCCACATCTGGCCTCCTGTGACTTCCATCTGTTCCAACAGTAGAAGTCGTACCTCAAAGGAAACAGATATGACGGAGTGTCGGAAGTCCAAAGCATCACTACGGCGGCTCTGAGGAACCTATCTTCGGGGGGGTTCAGGGTGGTCTTCTAACAGTGGGATCAACGGTGACACCGATGCATCGAACTCGAGGGAGACTATTGCAAAGGAATATAAGCTATTTTCAAGTATTTATGTACTTTTCGGACCGTCCGGGCATTTTTCCGTGAACTCAATTGGAATACCTCGTAATAAAAACTAATCTAATCTAACCCTACTAACAATATATGCTGCAATATAACGAAATTTGTCATTGTTAGTGAGTTTATGGTATACACAAGATGACTACAAATCTCCTCGTATCTACTGGATGTTTCATATAATGAGATGAGTTGAGAACCTTTCAAAACATTTATGTGTATTTTTAATGAAAAACTAATATTAACCTAGTTTTTTGGGGCACATAGTTCATTCTTGTTCTGTATGGATAAGGATACTCCTTCCATTTCAATATTCATAAAGTTATCTTCAGTGATGCGAAGGCGTCATGGATAAATTACATCAATCCAATTTACCAATTGAATACCAGCGCTGCCTGTGTTAAGCATACAAGATCCAAGAGGGATGTACGGAGATATTTTCTTTTTCTTGGTGCCTTGGTAATTCTAAGAACCTTATGACCGTAGTTACATGTGCACAGATCCCAACTGTCCTTGCACTCATACTATAAGAGATAAGATACAATAAGATGATATTATCTTTTCTTTGTCAGGTATGTCTCGATTTCTCGATTCATTCCATAAGATATACACAATTGCTATTTCGTACTTCGTCAAAATGCATAAATCTAGTAATTTCAGAGATATGAGGCAAACATTCTCGGTTCACAAATATAGACATCGAAAAAGCTAGCTATTTTAGTTATATACTAGATATACATAGTCCTTAGTTTAGTGACTCAAATAATAATAATGCAAAAATGTTGGAGCGAAAGAGCATCTACGAGATCTTGGATCCTGCTATAGGTTTACAGCAATTCTGACACATGATGAGCAATAGCTTTCTCGAGAATATGCTAATAATATATAATATCATATAATAATATAATAATATGCAGATTTAATTACAAAAACTCGTTGTAGTGTAGAATTAATAAAAATGGACGTTTTGGTCACTCATTATCATTGGAAATTTCTATTGAAATCATAAGAAGCCAGAATTGGAGCAAATGAGATGAAAAGAGATCTCAGAAATGCGAATTGGCAAAAATTGAATGAGAACCACACCTCCTTTTTTCATTTTTAAGCCTGTATTATTTGTGAAAATTGACAATAAGATTATATGAACTGACTCAGGCACCTGCGTATAATCAAGATAGCCTTGATTAAGAAAGCTGTGAAGAATTTCAATTGGATGACCTCATAGAGAAAGAAGGATTAATGAGGGTTCGATTTTATTCCAGATTTCGACGAGGTACGTAATATCATTTGTGGATATATTATAAGCTGCATCGAGAAAATGAAAAATCGAAATATATCTGAAAAAGAAAAGATATTAGCATATGACTGCACTTACAGAACGGGTGCGAGGACAGTTGGGATTTGTACATTCAACCACGGTCTGCTGGTTCTTGAGATTTGCAAGACATCCAGAACATATACAATGTTCAAGAACACCTCCTTGAATTGAATGAATTTTGGATGCTGGGCAAACGGTGGACAGGATTGATGTATGCATTGAAATGGAAAGAGTATCGTCATCCATAGAAAACAAGAATGAACTATGTACCCCAAAAGACTAAGCAAAATATTAGTTATTCATTAGAAAAAAAACCACACAGCGAAGAATATATGATATGAGATATCCAGTAGGAGTTTTTTTTCACCTTGGATATTGTGAGATAACTAACATAAAGTGTGGTAAATATGTGGCGAGTAGGAATTAATTTTATTATCTCGATTGCAAAGTGCAGAACCTAATTTGTGGATGCAGTACGGAAAATCAGCACGAACACACATTTAGAAGACTTTGATTTTTTGATGTTATTAACTCCTCACCAAGATTTTGGTGAACTTTGACTGGAGATAAGGTGTGTATTGTGCTCGGATAATTTCTGATTAATTCGCAAACTTAAATCAAAAATGAGATCGATTAATTAATCGAACGAGTTCAAAAGAATTCTCAATGTATTTTTATTGAATTCTGAAATTTTATTTTTTCTAGGAGTAGTAGAAAAAATTAGTGTGATGAAGTTTGTGGATGTTTATTCAAAATTTTGCAATAAAATTCAAGTTTTTGTTAGTTTTAAGTTAGTGGTATTAAGTTTTAGGATATTGAAAAATTGAGGTAGAGATTATAATAGTATAAATTGATGTTGTGCCAGCAGTTGCGGTTATACAAAATATGCAATGTAAAATTTTCAATTTTAATTGACATGAATTTAATGTAATATAAAAAGTGTTTTCTAGGTGGAATTCAAAACAGTTTATGGTTAAGAGTTTATAAAACGTTGAAAATATCAAGAATTGAACGTTTATTAGATACCCTATTATTTTGATCGTAAATTTAAATCAAGTTAAATTATTAATAGATATGTCGTAAGATCATTTGCCGGTATTTACTCTTTACAGGGGAACCTGTTCTGTAAAAGATGATCGACGATAGAAGTGAATTGTCGATCAATGTTAACGGATTTCTTTGGTAAGAATATGATAAAATTCATTTCGAGAACATGTCCCTCCAAGAAAAAGTCACCAAACCTATTGCTACCAAAAATGTCGAATAATTGACAAAATTTTAGTGAAATATATATATATATATATATATATATATATATATATATATATATATATATATATATATATATATATATATATATAGGGTTTAACCCGACGAGTTGCCATATATCTGTTCATGCAATCCACCACCCGGTAATTATTACCATTGCCAGGAAATGATAATAATAAAACATATCCTGGAATCATCTATCTATTAGGATAACGTTAAATGTTATGAGAATATATTAATCTACCAGAATATATACAAACTATAGCATCATCAGACAATGACAACAATGTACCAACGAGTAGTGTTAGAGGCTTTCTCCCCGGAAAAATCCAGTGTACGGACCTTAGTCAAGTAACACTGAAGGATACTCATTCATAGTTTTCTTTGTGAAGTGATGAACGATCCAATAGAATACCGCTCATATAAATATGATAAAATTGTCAGCTGATTATATTACATTTATATATACAAATAAATAAAATATGAAATAAGATTCTGAGCAGTATATACTAAAGAGGAAACCTTAGACTCTACCTCATTATTTTTTCGGAAAGAAACCTACGAAGGATATTACAAGATTTGATGATTGTTATCTTCTGTAACTGTTCAACTAAATTTATCTTTAGACCTAAAATCTCAATATTTTTATGAAGATTCCTAGGAACAACACCTCTTGTAGAAATAATAATAGGTAGAATAAATGTTTTTTCATTTTCTACATTTTTATGCTCCTTTCTAAAAATCTAAATGTGAAATAAGCTGTATTTCTCATATCTACCTCTAAGTTCTTCCGGAAAACAAAGAAAGGAATTCCTCGAAATCTGGATATCTAAAAAATTTCTACTAAAAAATTTGATTCACTCATTGATTCACATCATTACTGCTGAAACTGAAAATTGAAAGATAACTTCGTGATTCACTAATTAATACGATTTTCTTAGAGATTTAAGCTGTTCGAAAAGTTCAGAATAAATTTCTTAAAATAATTTTGCAACTGTTTATAATTGATGCTGTTTTTATGAATTCCTACAATTTCATTTCCATATAGCTTTTTGTTCTTGATGAGAATTCAAACAACTTTTCATGAATTCGTGAAAATATTACGACAATATCAGTAGCAATCTTTAAGTTATGTGAAGAAAACACATTTTTATTTCCAACAACATTCGTACCGAAAGAAAACCATGAAAGTAAGCGAATTTTAATAGAACAAGAAGAATTCCTGAAGCGCTCTGAAATGTGGTATAACTAGTATGGGGTTGGTATAATGAGGAAGTAGCTGCCCCTAATAAATTCCTCTCGACTCGTTACTTTATTATTCAGAGAGATATACACATTTTGATAAAAAATATGCTAATATAAGCTCTAGTCGTATAGGACCCCAAGACCTCCGAGAAAAAGAGATTAGAATCTTTTTTTATTGTGCTTAATCTGTAACTATCAGTTTCGATTTTGAATTCAGTATTGTACCGGGTATGAAACATGAATGAATATGTTTCCTCCGTGAATACTCTTTAGATCGCTAGAATATAACGAGCGTGTAAACATTCTAGATACCTTCACATGGCAAAAATATATCCAAATGAAGAACTCTGAAATATAGTCGGAAAACTTAGGTATATTAAAATATTTTCCGTTCGATTTCATTCCGTTTAACTGAGAGGAAAGAATTTAAAACTCATAGAATTCAATAAAAATTTTTCTAAATTGAAAATAGAGTTCGAAAATCAATCAGGTTCATTCTTTCATTTTCATTGCGTACCTCTAAATTCGGAACCAAGTATAAAAAGTGCTCAATATCTTATGTTCTACATTTAGTCTTTTGGTTCTTGGTTTTCATATTATGGTCCATTAGTTTAATTTATATCAGTCTCGATGCACAGGAAAAAGGTAATTATAGACTAAACGTTTTCGCTGGTCACTAGGGAGTATAGATTCCATACAGAAAAAATGAATTTTGTATGATACAAAAACCGTTGCCTATACCTTTGACGAGCAGAGTCTCTTAGACCGACAGATCGTGGACGGTCAAGATATTTCGTAAGCCTTTTATATCAATATAATTTCGTAATAGCGAAAGTTATTAGACGATTTCGTATCGGAGATCAAAAAAACTTGTTAAACAGTTTTTAAGTTTTAAGAAAATATCCCATTCTAGAAAATTGGGTTAGTTTTCAAAGCTACCGTGTAGAACGCATTCAGTTAGAAGTCTAAATAAAGGATGGAATGCAAAACAAACGGACATTCTGCTTCCTTTAGTCGGTTATTATTCACATTTCAAAATGTTCAAGGAAAATAGTGTTTCGTTAACATTCAGATATTTCAACATTCTTTGCATGCATTACTTCTCTCGATATGAAACTAGATTTTTGCTGGTTCTTCTGCTGTCAATGAATAAAGTATGAGAAAAACTAACCGCCATTTATCTAGGTACCCTCAAAGACAAGCAGATGAAGATTAATGGTTCAAAAATAGGGTTCAGTCGAAAAATTTTCATCTTCCAAAATGATTTCTGTGAAGTTAATGATTGAAAAACATTTTGACATCTTGTAAAATTTCATAGATCTCAGTAGAAAGGAAAAGATTTATGAACCTGTTACCTCATAGCGAAATCTTTTTCAAGAAGTTCTCCAAAAGTCGTAGGGATAGGACGATTAGTTTGTAAAATACCAATCCTTTAACTCACACTGAAGTTTGAATAACTCTAACGTAATTAAAGCAAATCAATTTTTGAAAACAACAAAATATCCTGAATTTTCTCGGTAGAACATGTTGAAATTTTTCATTCGGTAACCAAGCAAGATCAATATTAACTAATTTTTTGAAGAAAATCCATTTTTTTCATTTTAAATTTCTTCTGGGGTACCTCATCAAAAAAATTGTTGAATACAAACATCGGTATAGAGACGATTTGAAAGGTTAAAACGCTCCGCGCTCATCATACCGACAAATAAATTCCGTATATAACGCAGTCATTCTCTTGTTTTCTTGATGAAGAAATACCATACGGATACATAGAGTCCTGTGCGATTTTTTAGAAATTTTAAATATTTTCAATTTTTTCATAAACGACAGAATGTCAATGCGATATGAATGCCACATTTTCAATTTTACTGAAAACTAATATAAATAAATTAAAATGTGTAAAATTTCAAATAGTTCCCGAGTTTTGAAGATTTCACGACTCATCTTACTCACCTTACAGATAAATTATGGCAAATTTGTCCATTTCGTACCTTCGACGTTACTTCCCGATTAAAATTGATTCTGGAAATCAGTTACTAGATAATTTAAAAAGAAACAATTCCCCAATCAAAATTTTTTTTCGAAAACGACCAGACATAATGATGGCAGATCGGCAATGCACATTGCTTACCTCATATGTACAAAATATAATTTTTAGAAATTACAATGAATCCTGAAGTACTGAAACGGAGAATAATGAAAAAAAATTCTTCAATTTCAATTTATTCAATCACACTGTAGAGGAACGAAAATTTGCTTTATTCTCTAGATAGTTTCAAGAGACACAATTAGCCATTTATAAGTTTTCCTTGAAAACAACTTAACAGAGTTATTGCAAATCGACAATGATAGTCAATACTTTCTTATGTAATTTGATACTAACTATACCGACTAGCCTCTGAACAGAGTTGCAAAATTTCGGAGGCGAAAAGTCATAATTTGCTGTATATGCGTATATGACTTAGCGCCCCTATCGAAAGTTCGCTGAACACCAAAGTATATCTGAAGATGTGTGGCGACCAAAATGCCTCTGACCTGAATTTCAGCTCAGAGGCATTTTGGATACGAGACCCTAGCGATGTATTGAACTCGACCGTGATAATATATATGGGGATACCATTTGGCCTCTGGATTTTCGCATTCGCCTCCGATGTTTGAGGCGAGTTGTTTAGTAAAGTTATGCAATTCGGAGGACAACCAAATTTATATGGAATCCCTCGGTATTTCACATTATTGATTGTTTTTAACAATGGATTTTTGACTACTTGTGAAGAATGAAGTTTTTCGTTGTAAAAAAACTGGATAGTTGATGAGAGATGTTGAATTATTACCACATGTTCGGAATATTGTACTTAGCCGCCACTGAGATTTGAAACTGTGAATTTCAAAATTGAAAAAAGCGTATAATCATAAATAAAAATGCCTTACGTTGGAGTGTCCGATGTGCAGAGGGATCGAATAATTTCTCCTGTTGAAGAAGGGGTGACACAGAGGGATATAGCGGCCACAATGGGGGTATCACAGCGGTGATTTCAAAAACCTACGCCCTAGGCTTAAAAGAAGTCGTAGGAAGATCACTGCTGAAGAACAAGACCGCTTTTCGTGCCAAATTGCAAGAAAAGACCCTAGTGCGTCGCACCCCATACTGCAAAAGCAATTTTTGGTAGCAACAGGCATCAGTGTATCAGTCGAAACGATTCATCAAAGACTTCGTTCAAGGGGTTTATATAGCAAAAGGCTGTTAAGAGTTCCAGAGCTAACTAGACAACAAAAAATTAACAGACTTAATTGGTGTATCGAGAACCAAAATTGGACTATTGAGAATTGGCGAAATATTCTTCTTTCGGATAAGACCAGAATTGGCGTTCGATCAGATGATCGCCGGAATCGGGTTTTAAGGTGTCGTGGAAGACAAGATGACTCCGAGTACCAAGACAAACTCCGAAATAGCAAGGGGACAGTGTGATGTTTTAAGGTGGCATTATGCTGGGAGGCAAAACAGAATTTTCGTTTCCTGCAAGTGTAAAGGCTTGAAATTACTTGGACCTAGTGCTGGAGCCCATAGTGATATGGGCTCCAGCACTACGTCCACGGTGAGAATTGCACTTTTATGCAAGATAATGCTCCTCCGCATACCAGCAACCTCGAGCCACATTATCTTGACACAGGAGGAATAGCTATTTTGGACTGGTCAGCTTGCTCTCCAGACCTAAATCCTATTAAAATATGGCATAATCTCAAAAGGCAAATAAGATCTCCCCAGGCTAATTCAAGAACCCCACAACAGCTCATCCAAGCCGCCACAGAAGAGTGGCAGAATATCACCCCAGAGGAGGTCGAAAACCTAATCCAAAGCATGCCTAGACGAATTCAGGCTTGTATCAGAGCAAGAGGAGGTTATACAAGCTACTGAGGTCGAGAAAAAACACCTACTCAGTGAGAAAACAATTTTCAATTATTTTACTACATGCGGAAAGAGTCTCTCATTTTCTTTTATGTGTTCCTCTCTTGAAATAAACCTTAATTTATTTCTTTTTCAATTGAAATACCTCAAAAGGATAAATTCGAAATTTCCAAAATCATTGAGGTAATATGGAATATAAATTTGTATATATATATATATATATATATATATATATATAACATTTTGAGTTCCAATTACAATATCAAGCTGAAATTTTATATTTATATATATATATATATATATATATATATATATATATATATATATATATATATATATATATATATATATATATTTAATACACTTGTCATTGCCATTGCCATTTGAAATAACAAAGTGATGACCCACTTCCAGTATAACCGGTATCATATCGAAAATATCTCAATCCAATTGGAAATCGCTAGTTATGGCCGCGTATAAAATTTCAGCTTGATATTGTAATTGGAACTTAAAAGTTTTTAACGGACGTTCCGGTGGATATCCTGTATATATATATATATATATATATATATATATATATATATATATATATATATATATATATATATATATATCCCTAAAATTGACAAATCTGGAATAACCCGTAAAAAGTTTTATTTTCACCAATGAATTTTCCTCGAAAATCTAGGACGGAAATGGCACGGTGATTTATTTTCTTTTGCGTTATTTCATCTACAGTTATAAGACATGGTAAAGTAATAAATTATAAAACAAATTTTGGTTGAATTTTGTATTTCGTTTAATCTTCAAAACTTTCTCATTGGGAAAGCTAGATATTTTTGAATTAACGTTGCTTATGCGTATCCAAACACAGAATTGTTTATATAGTTATTTAACCTGACATATTGGGAAAGCATTACGAATAACCCTGTATCATTAGGATTTTTCAAACCATACTTCCATCCAATTCTCCGTAGAACGTGACAAGAATTTAGAGCCACCGAAGCGTGTTGTCATGCCGTCTTGCATCGCACAGAATCACAAATAACATTTTGTCTTCAGTAATTTACTTGATATATTGAAACACACCTACACAACGCAAAATGTGCAACAAAAGACTTGGGAAATTCGGTGAATAACGCGTGCATTTAATCTAAGGGTAGACCAATTAGGTGATAGATCAAGTTACGAGAGCTTATTATTTCAATAAAGCTGATGTGTAAATATGCTAGTTCACGCTAAAAAACCTCTTAGATTCAGCAACCAAGTGACAACATATCCGTTGATTGAAGAACAGGAAAACATAGAATTGGACTCTCTGGAGAATGGAGAAGAATCGGAAATGCTGAATGTGAGTAATATAAGTTCTATAAGTTTGATCACAAATTAGGTTCATTTAAATCTCATTAATCTATTTTAGCATATCAGAATTAGATGAATATTTTCTGAATTCAAACTTTTGTCTAGTTTTGAATCGATGTTTTAACATTAAATCCACATTAAACACCCCGGTTCTACAAGAGAAATTTTCTAAAGTAATGAAAAACGTAATTTGAGTAAATATCCTGCAATCGAAAGGAAAAATATTATCGTCGCGTTGAATTCATAAGAACATTCTTTAATGAAGATCATATAATGAAAGAGTTTGATTAAAGTGAAACAAAATGTGAACAGTGATGTTCGACTGAATTCATTTGGAAATAAGATGATGAAGAATAATTTACTTTGATTGCAACTAACTGACCTAACCTATGTTAGGTTCTGTCTAATTTTTTAGATTTCTAGGTTTTTCTCCAGATTTTTTATTTTACTTAAGTTGATAATGAAGCTTAATGAGCACACGATAGAGAATCGAAAAGTATCTCTTTCCTATGGACATTTTTGATTGAAAAATATATAAAAAAATGAATCTATTTTGTTCTTATCGTTAGACATTATGGAGAGTGCATCGAAAATTAATGGTTTAGTAGTCTATCCGATTTTTCTATATCAAGAATATATTATTCTTGTTATAAGTTTTCTAAGACTACAATCAACGAAACTAAAAATATTGTACGAAATATTGAAATCTATCTATCTATTATAAGTTTTTCTAAGACTACAATCAACGAAACTAAAAATATTGTACGAAATATTGAAATCTTTGGTTAGAAAATTTTTATCTATAGTGTATTAAGTAAGTAGTCCTTCTTATAGGTTGTAATTCCTCAACTAAATGAGGAAAATATGTTGAATTTTTTTTCTCAGGGCCTTCTTTTTGAAGACATGGCTGCTGGAAGTGGGGAAATAAATTGTGGTTTTTAATTTCTTCTTCGCAAAAGAAAACGAAAAACGAAAAAAGCAATCAGCTGCAAAATTTTCATTTATATACCTGTTCTGGAAATGGGTGAAATCCACAATCCTTTTTCATTTTTCCTGTTTCTACAAGAACTATTTTGGAGAGTAAAATTTGACAATGAATTAGTTTTCAGAATCCTCGTGTTAGTAAAAAAATTTTTCATCATTCTGGTTTCTCAAAAAATGCATAATTTTCGAGAAAAAAATGCACCATCAAACAAAATTTCAAGAAATCAGAATTGGAAAATTTCAAACTTTTGTTGTCGTTCATAACAAACCTTAAAATTATAAGTTGTAAGGGTTATGCGTCAGGGCTTGAGAAGGTCAAATTCAACTAAATCTCTATTGAATGAATTTTCAATTTATGACTCTATTTCAACAAAATTCGTTCTATGTGATTTCTTTGGATTTAAGCCCATGTAGAATTAGTTATTTATTTAGTTATACTCTTATTATAGTTCTCCTGAGGAAGGCCATGATAGCGACCGAAACATAGAGATTTAGTTGAATTTGACCTGCTCAAGCCCTGGCGCATAACCCTTATAACTTTCTACCATAATTTCTGGCGTCATTACCTTGCGTACTAGTTATATATATATATATATATATATATATATATATATATATATATATATATATATATATATATATATATATATACATATATAAACTGGTGACAAAAAATTTCTTCAAAAATCCGTAGATCGATGAACAATCCTTCCTGACAAGAGCTACTTTCCAAATCTGCCCGCCATGCACGCAGCCCCAAGCGCCACAATAGTGCAACCAAGCAGGATGCCGAGAAACGAAGCGGCAGACTGTAGTTTCGCCCTTATTAGGAGCTCATCAGTGTCACATATCCCTTCTCAGCATCCTACCAAGCTACATCGGGGTATCCTATCAATTCCAGAAAGGACGCACCTCGTACATACGTATGAGAGTCGCCTTCTATGGACCGACTCGGCGGACTTCGAGAAAGATACGAACAATAACAAACAGATGTGGAAACGTTAAAAATTCCAAACATTTGGGAGACATCTTTCGCCGTTCCGTGAATCACATCAACGGTAGAAAACGAGCGAAATAAACCCGCTGGAATAGTGCTCTTTTCCTCTGTTTCCGAGATAAACCTCCCGTCGGTAAATATTTGGTGGTACAAATATCTTCCGCGACAAACTTCGCGAGTAGTCTACATATGTAAACTGGTGACAAAATTCTTTTTAACGTTTCCACATCTGTTTGTTATTGTTCGTATCTTTCTCGAAATCCGGTAGCGGGTTCGCCGTGTCGGTCCATAGAGGGCGACTCTCATACGTATGTACGAGGTGCGTACTTTCTGGAATTGATAGGGTACCCCGATGTAGCTTGGTAGTATGCTGAGAAGCGATATGCGACACTGATGAGCTCCTAATAAGGGTGAAACTGCAGTCTGCCGCTTCGTTTCTCGGCATCCTGCTTGGTTGCACTATTGTGGCACTTGGGGTCTGCGTGCATGGCGGGCAGATTTGGAAACTACCTCTTGTCAGGAAGGATTATTCATTGATCTACGGATTTTGAATAATTCTTTTATCACCAGTTTAAATATATATATATATATATATATATATATATATATATATATATATATATATATATATATATATATATATATATATATAAGATTTAACCCCGACGAGTTGCCCATATATCTGTTCATGCAATCAAACTGAATTAAATCCTCCACCCGGTAATTAATACCATTGCCAGACAATAGTTATAATCAATACATATCCTGGAAAAATTATATATTAGGATAACGTTAACTGTTATGAGAATATATAAATCTAGCAGAATATATAGAAACTATAGCATCATCGGACAATGACATCAATGTACCAACGAGTAGTGTCAAAGGCTTTCGCCCCGGAAATATCCTCAGTTAGGTAACACTAAAAGTTACTCATTCATAGTTTTGTTCCTGTGAAGTGATGAATGATCGCATAGAATACTGCTCTGAATATAAATATGACAAAATGGTCAGCTAATTATATTACATTTATATATACAAATAAATAAAATATGAAATGAGATTCTGAGCAGTATAAACTAAAGAGAAAACCTATGACTCTACCTCATTATTTTTTTCGGAAAGGAACCTACGAAGAATATTACGAGATTTGATGACTGTTATCTTCTGTAACTGTTCAAACAAATTTTTCTTCAGACCCAAACTCTCAATATTTTTGTGAAGACTCCTAGGAATAACACCTGCTGTAGAAATAATAATCGGTAGAATAAAAATTTTTTCATTTTCCACATTTTTTTATCTCGTCGCTAAGCATCATATATTTAGAAATTTTTTCATTGTATTTATTTTGTATATTATGTGTGTCGGCTATAGCAATATCAATTATATATGTTATTCGATTCTGTTTAGCAGTAAGAATGATATCTGGCCTATTGTGTTTTACAGCTCTGTTGCATAATATTGTTTTATCAAAATAAAGTTTATATTTCTCTTTTCACAAATAATCTCAGGTTCATATTTGTAAAATTTTTTCCTTCTGGGAATTAGGTCATGTTTAATTCTTAGATTAAAATGAATAATATTAGCGACGGCATTATGTCTTTCTAAATAATCTGTTGAAGCCAGGACTGGGCAAGATGATAATATATGAAAAACTGTTTCTGAAGAACAAAAACATCTACGGCAATAATCATCTATATTTTGCTTGATGATGTGTTTTCTATAATTCCGCAATTGCCAAGCCTTCTGTTTCAGCAAACAATTCTCCAGAAGCTAACAATCTATTTGATGCGATTTCATCAATATAATCATTTTTCAATTCTTTAGGGTGCTTTCCGTGTAATTCCTTTTGCATCCAACTTTCTCTTTTAGAATTATCATCAAATATATCAAAATCTACCTTTTGCATTGTCAAGTTCAGAAGTGTAAGATTATAATCTGAAGCAACAACAATATCATGTAGTTTAGACGTTCTCTGTTTATCATGAAAATGGGAACGTAGATGAAAAATCTGTTTATTATGAAGATTATTCAAATCAGTTAATCCACGACCTCCAAGATGTCTAGGTAGTGTAACTCTCTGAACAGCTGACTTTGGGTGGTGCTTATGATATTTACAAAGCATTTTCCTCGTTTGACATTGTAATTCATCTAGATCACTTTTAGACTATTTAATAATTCCAAAAGAAGATGTTAGAATAGGAACTGCATAGGAGCTGATAGCTCTGAAAAGGTTTTTATTAGTTAAATGACTCTTGATGATAAGTCTTTTGTAATATGAGCTTCTAATATTTTGTTTAGTGCTGCTATGGTTAATTGTCTTCTCTCGACAAAATCCAAGATATTTATATGTATCTCCTTGATGCATTGGCTCGATTTCGATATTTCGATATTGGAAATCTTTATATAATCAGAGGTGATCTTTCCCTTTTCAATAGAAAGATTTTTACATTTTGGAAGCCCAAATTTCATATGAATATCATTGGAATAGTTGAAAGTAATCTCAAGTAGACTTTTCAAATGAGATCAAGTTCCGGTATATAATTCAATATCATATGTTGTTTTCACTTGAAAATATAAAAACACATCCACAAGCAAAATATAGATGATTCTTGCCGCAGATGTTTTTGTTCTTCAGAAACACTTTTTCAAATATTATCATCTTGCTGTGTACTTGCCTCAATAGATTATTTAGAAAGACATAATGCCGTCGCTTATATTATTCATTTTAATTTAGGAATAATATATTACCCCATTTCCCAGGGAAAAATATATTAAAAATATGGACCTGAGATTATTTGTGAAAATTAGTTGGTGGATTCATATTTTTTCATGAAATCAGTTTGATTACATGAACAGATATATGGGCAACTCGTCGGGGTTAAACCCTTTCATATATATACATATACCGGGTGGCTCACCACATTCGGGTGTTCCATTATAAAGTCACATACCAATGTTATGGTTTTTTAAATAGGACATCCTATATTTTGTTTCAATTTTGACTGTGTGAGGAAAAATGAAGGTGAGTTTTTTGAAATTTCCTATACCCATCTTAATTAGTTTCCGAAATATTTATGTGCCCGCAATATTGATTTAAAAGCTTCAGACGTACAATTTCGGTGACAGTTATTATTGTTGCTTGGACATATGACACATTTTGTTGATCTATTACACAGACTTTCCATACCATTTCATTGTTCGAAATGACCTCCATTTTGAACGATATACAATGTTAACCTTTCTTCAAATGATCTCCTAACGTTACTTAGCTTGTCTTGTGTTACCGATCGAAATGCTTCTCTAATCATCCCTTTCATATTGTCAGCCGTTGTTGGCGGAGTTCGAAATACAATTTTCTTCACATACCTCCATAGGAAGAAGTCAAGGCAAGTAAAATCAAGCGATCTTGCCAATCTCGGAATCCCCTTTCGGAATCCACTTCTGCCGATCCATTTATTAGGAAAGTGTGTCCTTGAAATTCCGCGCATTGGCAGTAAAATGTGCAGAAGCTCCGTTCAATTAGAATCACATTTGTTCATTTACGTTGATCATCACATCTTCTTACAATTCTTGTAGTTGATCACGAGGAAACCTTAAAAATATATTTCCGTTTAGGTGCTTATCGAAAAAAAAATAGTCCGATGACATGCCGCCTCAGTATAAACAGCGTATCGATGCTGAGTGTACCTACGGCAGACGAAATATGTGGATTCTGATCATCGTAATAATGAAAATTGTGTCGGTTCACTAGGCAGGTTTTGTGGAAAGTGTATTAATCTAAGAACATAATATTTTCTGCAAAACTTTCCTTTCTTTAGATCATTTCCGACATCCATGAACAGTTGTTCATGGATGTCTTTTCTAAAAGTCCTCAAATGTCAGAAAATATCGAATATTTTGGAAACTATTTGAGATAGGTATGGGGAATTTCGAACAAACTCACCTTCATTTTTCCTCATAAAGTCGAAAATGAAACAAAATATAGGTTGTCCCATTTGAGAAAACATAACTTTGATATGTAACTTTATTACGGAACAACATTATTATCATTATATCAGCAGGGGGGGTTCAGGCGGTTGTCGACAACTTGGACTTGACGACTATACTCGGGATGTCCAGATCCCGATGTAACTGGGAGTTTCGGGCGTATCATGGGGTGTCCACAGCCATCCTCAATGCTTTGTTCTACACGATTTGGAGCTTCGGGATATAATCAGAATGTTGACACATATGTAATCATGGGCCTGTTTATCAGAGGTAGAGAAAAGCTTGGGCTCCTTTCGCCCTACTCGTGCAGTTTTCCACATGTTGACGCCATGTCAGCCGTCGGTCGAGTGTAACTTCCAGGTATTTGGCCTTGTTGACCCATGGGATAGGATGGTCACGATGAAACGTGATCTGCTCATCGGGGCTTCGTCTTTTCAGGACATATAGAGTGCTGAGCCCTTTTCCGCGTTGATGGTGATCAGCCACTTAGTAAACCATTATTCAAATTTGTCTGCGACCTCTTCGAGTAGCCTAGTTGTCGAAGGGGGGGCAGCCGATCTGGCCTCCTTGAGTTTAATCTATTGAAATACTGACGTATCTGTGAGGCTAGGTTCCTTACATTCTCTCAAACTGGGTGGACAATCACTTAACTGAGTTTAGAATATTGTGGTATATATATATATATATATATATATATATATATATATATATATATATATATATATATATATATATATATATATATATTTGAAGGACAAATATTTTCCGCAATAAACTTCGCGAGGAGTCTACATATGTAAAGTTGAGACAAGAAGAATTATCCAAAATCCGTAGATCAATGAATAATCCCTCCTGACAAGAGCTAGTTCCCAAATCTGCCTGCCATACACGCAGCCCCCAAGAGCCACAATAGTGCAACTAAGCAGGATGCCGAGATCGATTCCAGAATGGACGCACCTCGTACATACGTATGAGAGTCCCCTCTAAGGACCGACACGGCGAACCCGCTACCGGATTTCGAGAAAGATACGAACAATAACAAACAGATGTGGAAACGTTAAAAAGAATTTTGTCACCAGTTTACATATGTAGACTCCTCGCGAAGTTTGTCGCGGAAGATACTTCGAGAAAGATACGAACAATAACAAACAGATGTGGAAACGTCAAAAATTCCAAACATTTGGGAGACATCTTTCGCCGCCGTTCCGTGAATCACATCAACGGTAGAAAACGAGCAAAATAATCCCGCTGGAATAGTGCTCTTACCTCTGTTTCCGAGATAAAACCTCCAGTCGGTAAATATTTGATGGGACAAATATCTTCCGCGTTAAACTTTGCGATGAGTCTACATATGTAAACTTGAGGCAAGAAGAATTATTCAAAAATTCGTAGATCAATGAATTATCCTCCTGACAAGAACTAAGATGTCCCCAATTGTTTGGAATTTTCAACGTTTCCACAACTTCGCGAGCATATATATATATATATATATATATATATATATATATATATATATATATATATAAACACCTCAAAAAGTCTAGGAACACTTCTGAATATCGATATATCGTATCCACAACGATCAATATGGATGATTTTTTTAAAGAAATGAACACCTGCATTAATTTCTCACCAAATTATGTAGAGTGCCGCAACAGATTTCAGTTTTCTTTTATGAAAAACTAAAAATGCAGCAGACGCGGCGCTGCTTTATAATCATTTCATGTATTCAGTGTTTGATATCAGTTAGTTGGTACTTTGTTTCTGTTGTAAGCACAAATAAAAGATTCAAGTTTTGTGATTCGACCATGGAAATACGACATTTGACTAGAGAAGAGATGTTACGAACCTTTGGCATGCTTCAAGCTGGGAGCTCACAACGGGAAGTATCCAGGGTTCTGGGAAGTAGCCCAAGTGTCATAAACCGTTCATGGTCGCGTTTCAATGAAACAGGTAGCGTAGAAGAACGCCATACAGGTCGTTTCAGGATTACTACAGTCGCCCAAGATCGATGTTTGGTTTTACAAGCCAGAAGAGATCTTACTACCACAGTATTTCAATTAGCTCAAGAGCTATCACGAGTTCATAATGTACAAATTTCCGATCAAACTGTGAGAAATCGACTGCACGAAGGTCAACTCCACTCCAGACGTTCTTTAAGAGTTCCACAACTGACCCATGGAAATCGCGCTGCTCGTTTAGCTTGGTGCCGAGAACACGTAAACTGGTATCAAGAGAGGTGGGCCACAGTTCTCTTCAGTGATGAATCTAGATTTAGTTATTATCCCGATTCGGGAAGAATTCGAATATGGAGGGAACCTGGAAAGCGAAACCATCTCCAGCATGCTCGAGAAGTTGTTAGACAGGGAGGCGGATCAGTGATGTTTCGGGGAGGTATACGCCTCAGTGGAAGAACTGACCTCGTTTTCATACAGAACAACCTCACGAGAAATTCTTACGCAAATGAGATAGTTTTACCTGTAGTGGTACCGTATCTCCAAACATTGGGTCAAAATCCACTCTTCCAACAAGATAATATCCCTTCTCATCGAGCAAGAGTTGTCTTGAACGTTCTTGAAGAGAATGATGTCGATCTTCTACCATGGCCATTCTGTTCCCCAGATTGAATCCCATCGAGCATGTGTGGGACACCCTAAAAAGAAATCTCCTGCGTCAAAACGTCTTCCATCATGAACAGGAGTTTCGATTAGCAGTTCAGTGGGCTTGGAATGATTTATGCCAAAATGTAATAGACAATTTAATATTGAGCATGCTGCGACGATGCCAAAGTGTCATTAATAACAGAAGTGGATCTTCTGGGTACTGAAAAATATAAGTGCTTCCATATCGTTTCGAGAATATTAGTTCAGGATTTTTTTTGTGTTTTACCAAATTTCATCGTTTTCAAATATCAATTTTTTTTATAATAGGTGCTTTGGAGAAGTCAAATATTATATTGTTTCCTTGAGAATACATTATATACAATACATCCTAACAAAACCGAAAGATTCCTGTAAATTCGAATCATCAAATTCATATTTTAAAGATATTGGTAAGTGTTCCTAGACTTTTTGAGGTGTTTATATATAGAGACAAATATTTTCCGCTATAAACTTCGAGAGCAGCCTACATATGTAAACTTAAGACAAGAAGAATTATTCAAAAATCCGCAGATCAATGAATAATCCTTCCTGACAAGAGCTAGTTCCCAAACCTGCCCGCCATGCACGCAGCTCCCAAGAGCCACAATAGTGCAACCAAGCAGGATGCCGAGAAACGAAGCCGCAGACTTCAGTTTCGTCCTTAATAGGAGTATATATATATATATATATATATATATATATATATATATATATATATATATATATATATATATATATATATATATATATATATATATATATATATATATATATATATATATATATATATATATATATATAACTGAGAATTTTGGTATAATTCAGAGCTGATCGTTTCTTCTCTGCGCGAAAAAAATCAAAAATCACCTTCAATGTTTTCACTTCAAATAGTCATACCTCGAAAGGCGGAGCCTTAAAAGAAAAATTCATTGGGTCAATGAGAAATACTACGTATACTTATTAATTTATTCTAAAGATATTTATTCAAATTCTCCTATTCGCGAACCCATCCTCAAGCAGGACTGAATTCTCGGAGATGAGAAGCCGCTTGATTTTCTCAATACGCGTTTTATTTTCTTTTTGTTTTATACATTACTAAGAAAACAAAATTTCGGAGACGGGAGATGTCAGCTTAGACGAAGTCGATGATCAGTTGAAACTGTGACTATTGACTTCTAAACTATATGTAGAATAGCTTATCTAAACACATATAGTATATTTGCAAGATGAGGAAACATCGGAAGATGAGAAATATGGTTCGAAGGAAAAGATATACAGGGTGCTTCAAAGAAAACTAAATAGAGGCTTTATAATAATAAATAATAATAAAGTTTATTACAATTGATTTCATACATACAGAGTAATAAACAATGTAAAAGCAGAGGCTTAATCATTCCGAAGAATGTCTCGCCTGTTCGCCTTTGAGATAGGTATATTTTGTTAAATTTAAATTTATAATAACTTCATTTGCGTGAATGTATTTGAAAGTAAAGTTAGTTTCTTGCGTAATTACGAAACAAAAAGTCGAAACAATCGGGCGTTAGTCAAATCCGGTATTTTAATCACAATTTAGGGTATTTAAGTTACAATTTAGGTTTTTTTTTCTCGCATTTTAGATATTTTTTCCTTCTCTTTTCTTTTTTTAAGTCACTCCGCGAAATTTCTGAACTCAGTATTTAATTTTGGCACTTTCGTTTATCCGCTGATTAAATAAGTTGTCTATTTCTGTTCTTCCGGCACTAAGAATCCAATATCTACCAGATATTCATTTCTGATCAAAACGCGGAAACAGGTCAAGTTTTGTTACAAGGGTGATACCTTTTGGGGTACAAAACTTGCCTGAAATATTAACCCCCAAAGCGGGGGTTGCAATCCTTGAACATTTTGAATAGAGAAGATGGGTCGAGTGATGACTCAAAAGAAAGGTGGTATCTTTGTCTACATTGCCTTGAACGAATTTCAATTTTTAATTGAAAACTGTAAAAGATACAGGGTGAGCAACTGAAAGATAGGGAAGACTATATTCTTGAGACTATTCAAGTTTCAGTGAAGTAAAATGGAACAGATCAATGCTGATCAATGGCAATCATCATCAAGTACCATCCTTATCTCGAATTTCAACCCATAGAGCAGGGGTCACCACCCTTGAAAGTTTGGAAGAGGGTAGATGTGTCGAGTGATATCTCCAAAGAAAGGTATTATCTTTGTCTGCATCGCCGTGAACGAATTTACATTTTTGATTGAAAACTGTAGAAGATACAGAGTGAGCTACTGAAAAAAAGAGGAGAGTATCTATCGCCCTAAGCTATTCAAATATTAGTGCAACAAAATGGAACAGATTAATTTCAGATCAAATGCTGTCATCTTTTTTCTAAATGAATCTATTCCAGTTTTTCGCACTAGTACTCCAATAGTCTTGGAGCGATATTCTTCTCTATTTTTCAGTGGCTCACTCTGTATCGTCTACAGTTTTCAATCAAAAATAAAAATCATTTCACGGGAATGCAGACAAAGATAATACCTTTCATTCGAGTTATCACTCGACCCATCTATCCTCCTCCAAATTTTTAAGGGTTGTCACCCCTGCTCCAGGGGTTGAAATTCGAGATGAAGATGGTACTCGATGATGACTGCCATTGATCAGCATGGACCTGTTCCATTTTACCTCACTTAAACTTGAATAGTCTTCCCTATCTTTCAGTTGCTCACCCTGTATCTTCTACAGTTTTCAATTAAAAATGGAAATTCGTTCACAGAAATGTAGACAAAGATACCACCTTTGTTTTGAGTATTCATTCGACCCATCTTCCCTATTCAAAATGTTTAAGGATTGCAACCCCCGCTTAGGGGGTTGATATTTCAGGCAATTATTGTACCCCAAAAGATGTCCTTCTTGAAACAAAAATTGACCTGTCTTTGCGTTTTGATGAGAAAAGAATATCTTGGTAGATATAGCCTCTGTTTAGTTTTCGTTGAAGCACCTTGTATTTAAAAACGATGCTACAGAGTATACTTTTCGAACTTTAGTGCATTACGATTAGTGCTGAAACGAGCAAATCAGGCAATATTGTTCAATATGTTTCTGAAATGAACTTTGGCGACGATACGATAATTCATAAGTAAACTAGATTTGAGAGAGAAATTTTAAGGACCCTTCAAGTAACATGAGAGAGAAGAAACAATGCGCGTTCGCGCAACCCAGGTTGTTGTCTGACCCAGCTTACCATGCTGTTCGCTGATGATAGAAAAGGCTCCAAGGAAAATAGGACTAAAACTACAAAAATCATTCTGAAATGATCTTTCTATTGTAACTCACGATAGGAATGACATATTTAATAGATTATATTTCAAATTGTTCGAAATTTTCATTAAAGATATACATGAAAAAAAGATTTCCAGGAAAATATAGAAATTCATTGAAACGGGATAACGGACAACATCTGTCAAATCAGTTAGTTTATTGAAAACGATTATGACATAAAATATGAAAGTACAAATTCAAGTTTATTGATCAAGATCGACATTGATCCCTTCAGAATAATCCGCATCGACTATAACTATCTATGCTAGCACTTATTCTAATCCCTCTAATATTGTTTGTGATCAGTCTGTGAATGTTTCATTTTCACCTCTCTGCCTTGAAAATGCGTTTTTCGGTATACAGATTACCTCGCCTCGCTTCTGCAGAGCTTTTAATGAAATGTGTGCTGGATATACCTTAAAAAATCATATATTTCGCTTTGTAAACATAGCCTCTCAATAACGTAAACTTTAGATCTTCTGGCATCACGATACGTCACAATCCCATTGATGCATTATCAAGTTCAAATGATTGGCTGAATTCCTCTGGTAACTCTTTCATGGTTGATACCCGACTGTGGGTCAATATTCCCGTATTTCGTTCTACATAGCTTGTTAGTCCTCCTTGATAGAATTATGACCACTTCTGAAGCGTCCATATTACTATTTTGATACATCTATCACGGATTATTGCTGCCGAAACACTTTTTCAAAAGAATATCTAATGCAAAATTGTTGATGTAATATCGTTTCTATTTCTAGAGGCAAACATCGAGCTAGAATATTCAAATTCAAATATGGCATTAATCGAATAATTTCAATGAATTTTCAGATTTCTCCAGATCAAAAATCTGTTTAGTTCCTTTCGTCAGTTATCCTCGGAAATGCGTAGAAGAATTGAGTTTTTCACATTTGCGTAATCATCGTCAATACTACAACGAAGAATCAACCAAATATATCATTCACAACCATTATCAGAGCCGGTTCGGTGGCGTGGGGGACATGACGCTCATCCTCTGCGCCGAGTTATCTGGGCTCAATTCCCTCAAAGTCGGTGCGATATTTCGGATTCTGGGAATCGCTTGGGTGTCCATCTTTCCGAGGAGATGGTCCTGTCTAACAGAGATGTGTTGGACATTAACGATCTCTTCCCTCGACACGACAGGGGTTCGGCAAAATTCCCAGATTAGTGAGTTGACAGAATTCCCAAGCGTGTGATTAGCCGAAAGGAAGAAATAGAGTACGTTAAAGGATCATTATCAAAACGAAGATAAAAAATGACCTTTGTATTATGCATTTTCCGACGCATTTAAGGATATTTTATTTTGAAAACTTTTCCAAAAATTTGAATTTGATATAAATTCAAAATGGGTGTATCCATCAACATTCTAATAGGAAAATTTCGAATTATTCATATTAAATTCAATAAATATGGTTTATCAATTTGTGTTGTTCAATCACTTGAAGTTATGAATCATAAAACCGTTTTTTTTGCAGGAAGACCAAAATATAATAGCTTCTTCGAATAATGGATCTCGAACTCTTAAATATCTTAACCTTAACGGACTTTGCAAGAACTCCAAGAAAAAGAGTGAATCGTATGTTGAAGAAATCGTTCTGGCAGAGGAATCAGTGAAATCTCTTTGTGATATTCAAGCATTGAGTTTGAGGTCAAATGGTATACATAACTTTCCAACTAGTATTCTCCAGTTGACATCTTTAACTGTACTGGATATTTCTGACAATGAGCTGTTGACGTTACCTCCAGAAATCGATCAGTTATTCAAGTAAGTGATTGATTGTGATTTTATTAATCTGAACAATGATGATACATTTCGGAAAAAAGTTATTTAGTATAGCAATGATTATGAAGATGCATAATATTGTGATATTTTCTTGCGGGACTACCACACTTTGATGGTAAGAAGGTGCTTTTATTAGATTTTTTTCGTGTAGCGTGGAAGCAGGCTTTGTGGGAATCAAAGTGTTGAATTTGCTATATACTATAATATTTCAACTATGGTATCACGATTCCTTGCATCTTGTAATTGGTTCTGCTAAATTGAGAGGATTAATATATTCGAAGATACAGTGTCGAAACTAGCTTTTTATACATATATATTATATTATATATTAATTTTTCTAATTAAAATTTATAATCTAAAACTACATTCATTTACTTATAAATGAAAATTAGGTAAAAACATTAACTAAAAATTGCTGTTTTCAATTTTTCTGTTGAATATGTACATACGTTTATCGTCAAAAATTCGAGAAAGTTTTGAATGGGTGAAATATTTTGAACTGGCAGTTCGAATATAGAAAATAATTCAATACCGGGTGAGTCAATAAGGCGAGGAACTTCTACATCTCGGAAACTATTTGAGATAGAAGCGAAATTTTTTCTGATTATTGTTTTATAAGTATGTGTGCATTCCTTGAAATTATTGTCGTACATATAGGGTGTTCCATTTTTGCTCCATAGACTTTTTCAAATGGCACGCCCTCCATTTTTTATCATATTCTGATTACAATTTGGATGCCCTCTTCAACGATATCTGTTTCGTGCCCAAACAACTATCGGTAGATTTTAAATTATTTAAAATATCGATAATTTCGGGAATTTGGAAGTTTTTCCAAAAGTTGTCAATTGCCTCATTTCGCATAATTTACTCATGATATTTTGTTTTCTTGAGGTAAAAGTGTTGTACCTTATTATCAAATGAAGAAAAGAAAGTTTTTCATACCGAGTGTTCCTAGTAACCCGGCGAAAATGAAAATTTTCAAGCATGAAAATCTTTTTTTTTCAAACGTAACACCCTGTATCTCTTTCACGTTTTTTGTTCCCACTCGAATAAGCTTTACAACGATATCTTTTTTTCGAAAATCCGATGGAGATTTCACAGAAAATTTCGAAATTAGTGTGAGGTTTAGGTATTTCTTGCAATAAACATACTGTTGATAAAATTCAGACATTAAAATATGCAAATTTCAACACAAAATTAGATTCCTTGCTGTTCAATGAAACTTAAACATCAAAATTCTCAAGGTGTATCGAAATTTCTTCCCAAGAAAAGATTCATTTGCGATATTATCATTTGTGCTCAGAGCTAAGTCTTCACTTAATTGAAATTACTCAGTTCGAAATTATCTCAATAAATGTTCAAAAGTGAAAACATCAAAAAGATAGAGAATTTGGAATGTTTTTCAGAACTTCTCACAATCTTCGTTCCGTATCATTTGGGTGTGAGAATAATTATTCTCTGAAGAAAATATATTCCTCATCATCGAAGTAAGAGATCAACTGTTTTTTCATACCCAGTGTTCTTGATGATCCAACGGAAATAGAATTTTTCGAGATGAAAGAACTTTTTTCTATATGTAACACCCTGTTCTTTTCACTGAACTTGTATTACTTTTACAATTGCCCAAAATATTCCGGAATTATCAATAAGAAACAAAATTGAACTGCTTGTCGTGAATGAAACATCCACTGAAAAAAAAAATGCAAATCAAAATCATAAACACCAATTTAATTCTATTTCAATAAGTTTTCAAATCAAATTAGATGTTCGAAATGTCCTCCATTTTGACGAATACATTCCCGAACACGATTGTTAAATGATTCGGTCACTCCCTCGAGAACTTTCGGCGTTATACTCCTAAATGCTTCTGTAATTCTCTCCATCATATTTTCCCTGGTTGTTGGAAGGTCTCGATATACCCCCTCTTCAACACACCCATACCAAAAAAAATCCAATTTATTCAAGTCTGGAGACCTAGGAGGCCATCCTACGGGACCTCCACGGCCTATCCAATTGCCCTCAAACCTATCATTTAAAAAATCGTGTGCTGGTGCCCCATCGTCTTGGAACCTCATGTTGTTTTTTATGTTTTGAGGAACATTAATAAGCAAAGGCTCCAGATCATGCTGCAAAAATTTTAAATAACGTTCGCCGTTCAAATGTTCTTGAAAAAAAAATGGTCCGATCACATAATCATCAATTTTACCACCCCAGACATGTAGAGACCAACGATGTTGGTGGTCAAAAATTCTCATGAAATGAGGATTTTGAGTATCATAATAATGAAAATTATAGCGGTTCACAAATCCATTCTTATGAAAGGTGGCCTCATCAGAGAGCAGAGGTCTGCTATTTTATTTAAAGACCATCTACAGAAATCCAATCTCCGGCCGAAGTCCAGGGGCTCCAACTGTTGGTGGAGTTGAACATGAAAAGGATGGAACTTTCCCTTCCTCACAATTCTTGACACAGATGTCTGAATAACGCCCAAGTCTCGACTAACATCTCTTGTACTAACATGAGGATTCTCTACTGTGCTCAGAACAACCTGCATGCTATTCTCTTCATTGAGTACACGCTTAGCTCTCTCATTCTTCTCATATCCAACTTGTCCAGTTCTTTCAAACCTTTCCTTCAGTCTCTCGAATACCTCTTTCCTAGGATGTCTACTGTATGGGTAACGTTGGGAATAAATATGTGAAGCCAACAAACAATTCCTCTCACCTTCTCCCAAACAATAAATCATATTAATTAACTCTTCTTGGGTAAAATTCATTGTTGCAATAATATTATGTATTTCTCACTTAGGCTGACTTTTATGACGTTGAAATTATCCAATTCAAAACCGTCAAATCTTGGGGCATTGTGAGTAAACTATAGAAATAAGTCTTCTATGGGCACGGGTGGTTTAAACCACAGAGTATCGAACAATATTTTCTATCTTCATGTGGTATGCCCATAGAAGTCATACTTATCTCTATGGTTTAATCACAAGTTGGATAAGAGAAGAGCTAAGCGTGTACTCAAAGAAGGGAATATCATGCAGGTTGTTTTGAGCGCAGTACACTTTTTGAACATCTATTGAAGATTTCGAACTGAGTAATTTCGATTAAGTGAAGACTTTCTTTTCTTGTGAAAAAATTTCGATACACCTTGATAGTTTGATGTTTAAGTTTCATTGAACAGCAAAGAATCTAATTTTGTGTTGAAATTTGCATATTTCAATGTCTGAATTTTATCAACAGCATGTTTATTGCAAGAAATACCTAAACCTCACACTAATTTCGAAATTTTCTGGGAAATCTCCATCGGATTTTTGAAAAAAAAGGTATCGTTGTAAAGCTTATTCGAGTGGGCACAAAACAGGTGAAAAAGATACAGGGTGTTACATTAAAGAAAAAGTTTTTCATGTTTGAAAAATTTCATTTAAATTATGCGAAATGAGGCATTTGAGAACTGAAAAAACTTCCAAATTCCCGAAATTATCGAAATTTTAAATAATTCAAAATCTACCGATAGTTGTTTGGGCACGAAACAGATATCGTTGAAGAGAGCATCCAAATTGTAATCAGAATATGATAAAAAGTACAGGGAGTGCCATTAAAAAAAATATATGTTTGTCCCTCGAGCAAAAATGGAACTCTCTGTACGTGCGAAAGAAATTTTAAGGAATGAACACATACTTACAAAACAATAATCAGAAAAAATTTCGCTTTTATCTCAAATAGTTTCCGAGAGCCTTATTGACTCACCCGGTATAAAGGTTTATCCATGTCGCAATTTTGTTGTGGAGAAATGTGGCAGCCGGCGCATAGTAGGCAAAATCATCAATTTAGATGGACAAAAGTATAGTCAAAAGTTTTGAATTTCTGAGTTCTTCACGTTTTTATTATTAGTTGGTAAGACGCATAATACTATTAATTCCCGCCTTACCGCGTTTACAAATAACTAATAAATGAGTGAAGATCTCCTGTTTACACAAGTGCAGTGGGATTATGTTTCTTCTATGTCCGATTATTATGTTTAAGTTGTTTCTGGTGCAAAGAAGTATTTTTTCCCTTAACAATGGACATTTCTGAGACAGGTAAGACCACACTCTTTATTGAATCTACATTGCTATCTATGAGTGAATCAATTTAGCAATTTGTAAATTTATTCACATATTCTATAGAGAAAAACTATAACACCTCCAGGAGCTCCCAAGGATTTTTCTTAGGATTTGTTTCAACAATCCTTTTAGTTTTTAAATGTTACACAGATTTTATGCGATTTTATGCGTTTTGGGTGATACATAATTTCGTTCAGACACAACACTCTGAATCACGAGGAGGAGATTTTTAGAAGAGTGGGGTAAATTTCCGAAAAATAACCGCCAAGACCACTTGATGGGATTCATTGTTACTACCGTACGCATTGACAATCAAGAATATGTGGAAACAGGCCTTTGAAGGATAGAATTTCCCATCTTTGTGATAAAATTTCAGAAAGATGGGAAAAATGTCACCTAAAACTTGAAGCATTTTTAAATAAACACTCAAGTTGGCTAGATTCAGATAATTTTGAGTTTTGTACTTCTTATATCCAACTTGCTTGCCATCGCTCAGGACGCCCTGAAAAGTTTCAAATGTTCTAGTGAGAAAACAAAAAAAAAAGAAAAGTCAGCGAATTATTGTAGGTAGACTGTTTAAAATTGACTTTCGCTGCACAGTCATCGCTTTATGTGTCTTGTAACCGTGATGCTTTAAAAGTTGTGAAAGAGGCCTCTACCGCTCAACAAACTTCATCTTCCACAAGAAAAACGCTTCTATAGTTTGTTGAGACAAAAATCGAAAAAAGTTGGTCATGATATATATCCCCCGTACTACAGGTTAAAAGGAGCAAAAAAAAGCTTGTTTTCTGGAGCATTGTATTACAACTACCGAATGTAGGTCTGAATTGCCGTTGCAGACATTACTAAATGTAACAGCTCAAAGGCTATGCGAATTACAACACCCCGTATTGAAGCAAGTATTAGTTGACAAGGGATCTGATGAATACATTTTTTACAGTAAATGGGGTTGCGATGGTAGTGGATAACAGAGCAAATACAATAAAACATTTTCTTCTGATTCTTATATCGATGAAATTATTTTAATATTCTCGCTAGTACCAATAAATTTGCAATCTATGAAAGGTCAATCTATTGTATGGCGAAACAGCGTTCCTGGGTCAGCTAGGTTAGGTTAGGTTAGGTTAGATTATCGCCCCAAAAAATTTATGTTTCAAGAAGAAACCGCCATCTTAATATTATCTGAAACAGGAAAAAATGAAAGAAGAAACTCGAGCCTTAATTCCTACCAAAGTAAATGTTGAAGATAAAGAAACATCTATAAATCACAACTTGGCATTAACAATACTGGATGGTGAAGCATGTAACGCACTCAGATGCTACATTTGTAAAGTAAAACCGAAAGTATTTCAAGATCCAAGTTGTTTCCTACAACCTGACTCAGATGAGAAAATTATAGCTTTGGTTTGGGTACTTTACATGGATGGCTTCGGACTTTTCAATTCCCTCCTGAATATTGATTATAAGCTAACTTTGAAAGAACGAGAAAAACATTGAAAACCGAGGAAGATCTTTATGAGTTTACTTTAAAGAAGGCAAAGATTCAAAAAGAATTCAGAGTCCAGTTAGGACTCAATGTAGACCAGCTATCAAGGATTTGGCAACACCAATGATGGTAACTTGGCTAGGCTTTTTCCAAAATTCGGCTATTAGTGCTTCTATCACTGGTTTAGATGAAGGCCTTATCAAGCGATTCAGGGTCATTCTCCAAAGTCTTTGGTCTGGGTACGAAAGCGATGCAGAGAAGTATAACGACTTTACATCTGAAGCTAAGCGGCTGTGTTTTGATTTGTGTTCCCATGATTCACAAAATTCTCGACCATAGCGCTCAAATAATTGGAAATCAATTTGTTCCAATTGGTTAATTAGCTGAACAGGCTCAGGAAGCAAGGAACAAAGCTTTTCGACGACGATTCAGGGAACTGAATACGAGAAAAAATTCAAGATTCGCAACAAATAGTGATTTGATGACAACACTATTAGTTTCATCGGACCCCATTGTTGGTTCTCTACGAAAACCTGTGAAGAAACTAAGATAACGTTAGGTTAAGATGTGCTGAATTTATTAAAGTGCAGTCCTCCGGACAAACAATTATCCTTGTCAAACATAAATTCTGAGGAACCAAATGATGGCATGTCAGAGCCCAAGATATCAGATCAATCTGGATCATCATATTATGATACTAGGCTGAATTTGTTTTCATATCTTTGCATAATTTTATTATGTCTGATTTAAATTCTGTTTAATGTACATTATTTGACTTAATTTCATTTAGAATTTTTTTTTTAATATCGTTTAATTTGAAAAGTTCCCGTTTCCTTAATGATTGAAAATATATCTATTGATAGATATACGCAACTCCAAGTCGTCGATTGGGATTTCAGAATTTTGTCCACCTAAATCCATGATTTTGCCCAGAGTGCGACGTCTGAACTGTCCTTTAAATCATGTTTTGCACTCGCTTTGCTGTTCGGGAAAACTATTTTCACGACCACCGTCATCACTGACTGCTTTTGTCATTTAGGAAGTACTAATTCTGCCTTTTAATTTACATGTTCAAACCTTGACCTTTGGTGTCGGATTTCTTAGAGAAATATTTAAACGTTTCATTAAAGTTTCCAATCTGACCGTTATATTCGGAAAAACATAAATATTTTCTGAATTATTTCATAAAATATGATCAAAGTGGTAACATAACTTCATGGAATGTGCTGCACATGGTATGTACATGACAAAAATATATGGACTTTTTATATTTCTTGGTTTATTATTCAACCACTGGTCATGAGGATGAAAAATTAATGTAAACTATAAATATATAATACCAGTAAGTTGAAGCTTCTCATTCGCGAATAAGAAAAAGCGCCCCAATTCCTATATTCGCGGCTTAAAATCTTTTTATTCGAGGATCTAATCGGTACATCGGTACATCGGTACATAGGTACATCGGTACATCGGTACATCGGTACATCGGTACATCGGTACATCGGTACATCGGTACATCGGTACATCGGTACATCGGTACATCGGTACATCGGTACATCGGTACATCGGTACATCGGTACATCGGTACATCGGTACATCGGTACATCGGTACATCGGTACATCGGTACATCGGTACATCGGTACATCGGTACATCGGTACATCGGTACATCGGTACATCGGTACATCGGTACATCGGTACATCGGTACATCGGTACATCGGTACATCGGTACATCGGTACATCGGTACATCGGTACATCGGTACATCGGTACATCGGTACATCGGTACTTCGGTACATTCATATGCATAGATAAATAGGATTCGGTATCCTTTGTAAACGCGCCGTCAAATGGCCTAATAGAAAGTTGAATAGATCTTTTTACTACAACGCCTAATGTATGTTTTTAAATTATATCGCTGGTGCAAGGTTGTCTTTTCCTTTGACATAAGCCGCCTTTGCCGCAGTTGGTGGTTTTGAGAATGTAAACAAACAAACTGTTTGAGTAAAGCGATTCTATTAATCTTTACATAAAGTATATTTTTGAATGCCATTTATTAGACTTTCCGTTCTTTGGTAAAAGCCGCATTGCATTTTTTATCGTTGCATTTTTCCATTCGTTACAAAAATTGTGATCGAGTAATACGTCTATACCGTAGTCTTCCTGATTCATAACGTTCCCTAGAAAATTGAAAAACCAGTTTCGATAGGAAAAAATCAATATTACTGCTTAAAGTGAAAATGAAAATGCTTGATTGTTCAAGCGTAGGAGAGTCTTTTGCATTTATATGTTGTAAACGAGTCAACTGTACGATCGATAAGAAAATCTGATTATAAAATAAAATCGTCTAAAGCTTCAACTTCACCCTCAGCTAAAATTGTTCGTAAACCAGCAATAGAAGAAATTGAAGTGGTAGTTGTGGTAGTTATGGTAGTGGAGGATTTCAAGCATCGGAAGGTTGGTTCAATAAATTTAAGGTGCAACAATCATTGCATGAAATTGAAATCGTTGGAGAAACTTCATCTGCAGACACTGCTGCAGCAGAAGTATATTCAGAAGAATTTGCACATCTAGTAGCTGCTCGAGGATACAAACCTGAGCGAGTATTTAATGCCGATGAAACTGCATCGCTTTGAAAGAGAATGCTCCTGGGTTTAGGGCAGCAAACGATCGAATTTCACTGCTGCTTATTCAGAAGTTGAAACTTATTTGAAAGAAAATAATTCAGACTTCAAAGCTGTTCTAGTTTTGAACAATGCACCAGGCCATCCTCGCGAAGTTGAAACTATGAATCCAAATATAAAAGTGACAATTTTACCGTCTTTGATTGAGTTGTCATCTCAGAATTCAAACTCGGCATTACCAATAGTATCTGGGCCGGCTATGTTGGTAAATTTCTATTGTTCTCTTTGTGTTGTCACCTCATATGAATATCGAAAGCTATTTCGAATTTCTTGGAAATAACTTGCCAGAACTTTTGGAAGAGGTTTTGCTAGCACCTAGGCAGAAAATTGCCGCATTTTAGCTTGCAGGTTAGAGAACGTATCAATATGAGTTACATCAATTGTTGGAAGGGCTGAGAAGGGCTTATTGGTTACTTGACATAAATCATATGATTTTCATTTCTGGACCCCCTGGGAAGTTTAGTTTATGACATCACCATCAAAAATGAAAAGATGTAGCTAGAAACAAAAATGCATTTCCCCAATGAAACTACCCAACTCGTTTTAGAATTCAAAGATCCCTTGTTGCAAGAGCCTAAGAATACATCAGATTTGGGCGTTCTCTCTGCGAAGAGCTACATTAAATGAGCTATTTTTTTCATTACAACCTCCAACAACCACTTGCGACAGAGCCTACAGGCTGCAGGCAAAGGTAGATTTCTTCTTCTGTCTGGGGAATCAGCTTACTGAAACAATATACTATTGTAAATTATTAAGGTCTAGAAAAGAAGAAAAGATAATATGAAATACGCATAGATGTATCTTGATTTGATTCGAAAAATTTCAACTCCTCCCTCCCGATTCGAAAGTTGGGAGTTTTATCGAAAAACTATTCAGAAAAATGTTCTTTGTAATAACATAGGTTTATCTTGTTGATTATCGGAAATATGGTGATTTGAAAGTTTCAACCTCCCTCCACTCCGTTTCGAATGTTAAGGACCGAATTAAAAACTTATTCTTGTATGTATATAATCCTGAGATTTTCGGACTATTATTATTGAGTTATCAAAAATCAGAACAGAATCAATGAAATTTTAACCAAATCGCAGCTTTCTATAACTTTTCAAACTTTCAAAATAAAATTAACATCAATGAACCTAAATTCCCTTCAAACTACTTTTCGTATGAAAATCAACTGAATCATATCGATATTAATCACAAATTAAAAGTTAAAAAATTCAACTCAAACATATAACTTTTATTCATGAAACAATATACTCCCAGAAGAAATATCAACTCCCTTCAGGCTTAGTTCCCGAAGTAAACATATTATTCTGTTACAGAGAACAATAAATTGAATCATCATTAATTGTCAGGCCTGGTGAAATTGTAGGTCGTGTCAGAAGCAGTGAGATCAATAAAATCGACTTTGTCAAAATATGCTATTGCCTTCTCTGATAACACAAAATAAACCTAGTCCTACTCAAGTTCTTAATAAATACGTTATTCTGGAGAGATCAAAGTTCATCTTATCAAATATAGATATAATTTGAAGTACATTGCACATTGTTGGATGCATTACTATTTTTAGATTTTATTGCATTCATCTACTTTGGCGACTAAGATCTAACTTCACTATTGGAACATCTCCATTTTTTATGCTTGAAATGAAATAAAGTTTTCTTTAAATAAGAAACATTGTTCAAGTTTTCGTCAACGTAAATCTCAAAAGAAAAATATGTATCTTGAAGTTTTACGCACAACATAATGTAAATATCAGTATATTATTTATATACATAATAATACATTTGAATAATTCCAAATGTCGAATTTCAATAAGTTCTGTCAAATTCCGGGGGATTACTGCCATATTCTGGGGGACCCTGTGTAGTATGATACTCAGATATTCTCTGATGAACAAACGAGACTTATGTAACTACAAATAGATAAGGAGGAAATATTCGTAAATTTTCCTTTCTTTCTTTGAGTAAAGTTAAATTGCTAACAAAACGCAGACTGAAGATCTGTTGTTGATCTCCAAGAATTTCCTTCCATTGATTATAGAATATGATAGAATTATTAATGATCTTCAAGAAGATTTCAACCGACTTCATGCTACGCTTTCTACTACTCTCGAATCTTGATAACATACGTTGCTTTGTTTCGTAAAGTTTACGTAATTTTAGCACTGCAATCGCGAATAATATGAAGCAAGGAAAGGGAACAGTACTTAGATTTTTTAGATTGTTTCCTCAGAAAACAAATCTAATCATTTTTCATTGCGGAATCGTTTTCATCCAATTTAATTCTTGTGTGTAGTGAAATAAAATATAAATACATCATTATATGTTGAAAAGTAATCAGTGATGATTGAAGTTACGAATTTTTGAATATAATTTTTGAAATTAAATTCAGCGTTGGTAATTTGAAGTAAAAATTTTTGAAAAATACCAGATAAATAATAAAATGGCTGATAATTCAAACGAGGATATGTTTATCTCTTTTTAATTCATGGCGAATGTCAAAAAGTGGTGGATAGAACTTGCAGGCTATTCAATAACCAATTTCCAAATTTGGCGCCTATGAGTAAAACTAAATTTCGAAGGATTAGAAGCAATTTTCGGCAGTTTGGAGGAACAAAATACATAGAAACTAGAAGAAAACCAATTCTCGAGGACGACGGCAATCAAATTAATACGCTAGCGTATTTTCTTGCTAATCCACATGCGTCCATTAAGTCAGCATCAATGGATATTGGATTGAGTTATACTTCCATTCAAAGGATCCTTAAGAAACATAACATGCACCCGTACTCTTTTATCAGACTACAAAAATTGAAACCAACTGACTTTCCCAAGCAGCTAAATTTCTGTGAAAATTTATTAATTCGGCTTCAAGAAGATGAGTCAATTCTGCAAAAAATTATATGGTCTGATGAAGCCATGTTCTATGAAAGTGGAATGACCAACAGGGGAAATCGACATTTTTGGGCCACAGGAAATCCACATTTATTGAGGTTATTGATTTCCGAAATAAATTCAGCGTGAACGTTTTTGCAATTTTAATGAATAATTTGTTGGCTTATCACATTTATGAGAAAAATCTTAATGGACAAAGATACCTGGAAATTTTGAGAGGAACATTAGCAAATTTTTTAGATGGATTACCCCTCAACATTCTGAGGGATTGCTATTACCAAATGGATGGTGCACCGGCACATAAAACACGAGCTGTAGATCGGCAGCTAACAGAAATGTTCGAGGATAGATGGTGGGGTAATCAAGGACCAAATTTATGGCCTCCGCATCCTCCGGACCTGACGCCCCTTGATTTTTATTTATGGGGAAAATCAAGAGTGAAGAGTATCTTATTCCTGTAAGAAGTAAAGAAGAGTTACTAGAGCGCATTCATAATGTTTTCGTAATATTGATCCTGAGGAAACTAGGAGGGCAACTCATCATGTTCGTATACGAGCTGTCAAGTGTATCGGGCAAAATGGGGCCCATATTGAACATTTATTCAGATCGTAAATTAGTTTTTTTTTTATGATGTTTGCTATCATTTATTCATATTAATGTAATTATCTTCGATGATTGGTTCTCGCTTAGTTCCTACAATATTTATTCATCCGAATTGTAGAAAATTGCTTCTAATGCTTCGAAATTTTATTTTACTCATAGACGGTAAATTTGGAAAATGGTTATCAAATTGCCTGCAATTTCTACCCACTACTTTTTGACTTTCTAAAATGAATTGAAAAAAGATTAAATATATTTTCGTTTGAATAACCAGTGGTTTCATTCCAAATGTGTTGTATTTTTTGGATATTTTCAATCTGAAATAACGACAATTCTTGTTGAAATATCCAATTCGAATGAACGAAGTGACAAGTACATTAATTTTAGGCACATGTCAGGTGAGCGTAGCCAGTTCAGCTACTTGATTCAAATATTTCAAAGCATTCTCTGTTAGTTCTCGCAAAGTCATGAAATTCAATATATTCCCAAATTATTTTGGAACTACAAGAGATGAGTATAGTACATGCGTATACAATTCCATCTGAAATTTGACGCTTCATCTTATGGCGATATAAAAATTGGCACGTGCAATTTGAAAAATTGAGTTATTGCTGTTTGAAAAAGGCCAAATTGAAAAAATCATACAAAACAACGCATTGAATATTTGACAAGTGTAGATTGCTTAAAAAATTCCTTTATCCATCTTCTATTCACCCAAGCAAAAATTGTGTCTGTAGTGCAAAAGATCTACGAGGTACAATTATTTTGAATGTTCCTCAAAAATCGAGTTTATAACAAAAATGATTAAATCTATCAAAAGTTTTGACAGATAAGTGCCAACAACTTGGGTATTTTATGACTTGCTCAAATGTCGATTCTACATGTATAATAAAAAAGGTAGATTGCCATTTGAAATAACAAAGTGATGACCTATTTCCGGTATAACCGGAATTTTTACTTTATGTCTGAGAGGAAACCTAGATCTACCAACCAGAAGAGATCTGTGAGTTCAGTGAAATTTTTATTCAAAATGTTGGGATCAGTCTTGATTTACTCAATCAAATTCACGAACCTTTCAAGAACTCTGCCTCTACTCAGCCAACAGAACTTCAGTATGAAAATGAGATCTGGATTGTCATGGTCAAGATTCACTAGAAGAGCCTTAAAAAGACAGAGTTGTGATGGTGCTGCTTGAATTTAGTTCACTACGACTTTCACAACGTGTCCAAATTGAAGATTTTTTTCACGGAGAGCTTCCTGGTGATAGGACATGAACTTTGCAAACAACTCAGCCTCTTTGATGAGGACAGTGAACCCATATATGTGATTATCCATTGCCGTGGCTCTATCTGTAGTAATTGCAGAAAGCTTTTGAAAAGGCTAATCAATGGCGATGCGTAATTGTTGAATATCTTGAATATATTTTCGATTCTTCTGCATGCTTTCAAAGAAGTATTTTCAGTAAATCTTCTTTTGCTGAAAAATCACGGAATATCATTCGTACCATAAATGCTAACTTTGTAGTATAGGAAATATCTGTCGACTCGTAAAATTTCAACGAGAAGCTATCACATTCTTGTAAATTACATTTTAGTTGCATTTGTATGTCTTTAGATATTGCAGGCGGATCTTGTCACAGTGTCATCTGTCTTTGATTGCCGATAAAATTTCCCATTTAATGGTGAATCCTTTGTGTAAACTGTTTGTGCCAGCCAAGAATGCTTTTTAGCAATTTCCCATCCTGAAAAGTTTTTTTTGCGAGTATATGGGATATTTTGATGAAAGTGGTGGTGGCATTCCTTGATTTTTCATTAAGACGAATGAAAACAGAGTGTAGGACAGTTAGGCCTGATTTCATCGGTTTTGATTTTTTGAATCTTAGTTCAGACCCGAGCGAAAACTAGCATTGAAGTTAAGGTGAACTATGCTGAAATGACGTTCAACATTATGCTTTCGCGGAATTTCAACACAACTTCCACATACCAAACAAATGCACTTTTGGAATTCACAAAACAATATAAATCTTCCCAATATTGTTTGAAGTTGTATGTTCGTGGTTTATTACTACTTGGTCCACTCATAAAAGAGAAGAATATAAACTGATTTTGTATACAGGGTGCTTCAAAGAAAACAGAGGCTATATATATCAAGATATTCATTTCTGATCAAAACGCAAAGACTGGTCAATTTTTGTTTCAAGGAGGACATCATTTGGGGTACAATACTTGCCTGAAATATCAACCCCCTAAGCGGAGGTTGCAATCCTTGAACATTTTGAATAGGAAAGATGGATCGAGGGATGACTGAAAAGAAAGGTGGTATCTTTGTCTACATTGTCCTGAACGAATTTCCATTTTTAATTGAAAACTGTGAAAGATACAGGGTGAGCAGCTGAAAGATAGGGAAGGCTATTTCCCTGAGACTATTCAAGTTTCAGTGAGGTAAAATGGAACAGATCCATGCTGATCAATGACAGTCATCATCAAGTACCATCCTCATCTCGAATTTCAACCCCTGGAGCAGGGGTGACAACCCTTGAAAATATGGAAGAGGTAGATTGGTCGATTGAATAGCTCGGGCGATAGATAGTCTCTTTTTTTGCAGTAGCTCACTCTGTAACTTCTAAGTTTTCAAACAAAATGAAAATTCCTTCACGGGGATACAGACAAAGATAATACCTTTCTTTCGAGGTATCACTCGACACATCTACCCTCTTCCAAATTTTCAATGGTTGTTACCCCTGCTCCAGGGGTTCAAATTCGAGATGAGGATGGTACTTGATGATGATTGCCATTAATCAGCATGGATCTGTTCCATTTTACTTCACTGAAACTTTAATAATCTCAGGGAAATAGTTTTCCCTATCTTTCAGTTGCTCACACTGTATCTTTTACAGTTTTCAATTAAAAATGTAAATTCGTTCAAGACAATGTAGACAAAGATACAACCTTTCTTTTGAGTCATCACTCGACCCATCTTCCCTATTCAAAATGTTCAAGGATTGCAACCTCCGCTTAGGGGGTTGATATTTCAGGCAAGTTCTGTACCCCAAAAGATGTCCCCTTGAAACAAAAATTGACCTGTTTTTGCGTTTTGATCAGAAATGAATATCTTGGTAGATATAGCCTCTGTTTAGTTTTCGTTGAAGCACCCTGTATAAAGGGATTACCCCTCGAGATCGGACGAAACTTGATCGCCGTGGTAGGCGCACGGGCAGATGTAAGACGGCTGGCGGGCGTATTTGTCTTCGCAAGCAAGCTGTTGGTGACTCAAGGATAATTTGCGTGATTCGCCATTGTTTGAAAGATCACTGTGTTCTGAATCTTGTGATGAAGACATACTAGAACTTTTGATGTTGGGAGGAACTGGTATGAGAAGGGTTTGTTAATACTGAATTTGTTAAAGAATAAGCATGGACGTTTTCTATTGCTTTGGTTCAAACAAAAATGACCATCAGCGGTATGATTTTCTATTCCCTCTATATTATAGGGAGAAACGGTATGTGTATTCGGGTCTGGTGATAATGATTTTGTTAAAGGTAAAGCACCGGAGCTAACTTGCATGGTTTATTCTTGCTACAATATAGGAATACCAAATGATATTACCATTTCGTATTCCTCTTTCAAATTATGTTGAATCACGTTGATTCAAATCTTATGTAACCCTTTTATTTTGTAATTTACCATATTTTTGATGATATCTCGTATGGCGCTCTCTTTCGCTCAACTTTCGGGGCGTCGGAATATATCTCTTTCTCTAGTCATCATGTTTTATACTCTCTCATGTAACATGAAGCAATTTTCAACATTCACTCTCAATTGTCGCACACCTATCAATTATCGAATAACCCTTAAAAAGTTTTACTTGAAAACATTTTCATCATAGACCTGTAAATATCGTTATTATATTCTTCATAGTTTTCACAGATATTTTATGAATGCTATTTATAGTAAAAATTGGTACAAATGAAGGATAGTTGGGAAAGAACCACATAGGTACAATAAGAAGTACAATCTTAGGTTGATGTATTTTCACGAAATATTATATACTAAACAGGGTGTCCGTGAATTGCGTGTAGAACGTTATACCTCAGTTTCTTTAGCTTCAAATAAGTCGATTTAGGCCAACTTACCTATATGAAAAGTTTCTTCGTTTAGCCGCTAAAGGTCGCCAAATCCAAAGATTTTTTCTTATTCTTCAAATAATTCGAGAACGACTAGGGCGATAGAAACCAGAAACCTTTACTTCAGGGTCATTTTTGATGGAGGTGGCCGCATTTAATATTCTCATATGTAACTCTTTTCGGGTGTCAATTGGAGAAGAGTAAACTCTTGATTTTAAATCACCCAAAAGAAAAAAGTCGCACGGTGATAAGTCGGGAGATTGTGCTGGCCAACTTGCAGGAGCATGTGCTCCCTTTCGATCCAACGATTCGCATACTGTTCATGTAAGAACTCGAGAACCGCTAAAGTGAAGTAAGGAGGTGCACCGTTGTGCCTAAACCACATTTTTGCACGCAGTAATACTGGAATACCGTTTAACAAATCCGGCAAAGTTTCTTGTAAAAAATTCAAATATGCCTCGTTACCTTTGAATTGATTCTGATGATGTGTACTTGTAAAAGCATGTGGATTTTCGACACTGTACACGTGTTCATTGTGAAGGTTACTGATGCCAGACCTAGTAAAAGTGCATTCGTCAGTAAATAGAATTTTCCTACTGAAATAGAGATCCTGAGTTCTCTTCTCTTGTATAAATCGGCAGAAAGTTAGGCGATTCTCAGGATCGTTGGGAAGTAATTTCTGAACTTTCTGAATGTGATAAGGATGAAATCTTTCCTTCAAGACATCATGAATCATTGTTATTTTTGAAACGACCAACTGCAAACCTAAATGCCGCGTAATTGTGGGTTTTCCTTAACCATTTACAAAATTCGTGCTTCGCGTTCTACCGTCCTTAATGTTAGTAGTCGTCCTCGATCCAAATTCCTGCGCTTAAAGCAACCATTCTCGCGGAGACGCCTCTCCAGATTTCCAAACGTTTGGTGGTTCAGCACTACACGATCTGGAAATCTTTCAGCATATACTCATGCGCTTTCACGTCCATTGCCTTAACAAAATCCGTACACCATGACCATATAAACCTTTTCAGAGTTACTGTACATCTCCGTGCCTGATCACAGAAATAAATCCAAAGCTAACATGGTCAAATGTGATATTTTTGACTTGCTAGGTGGTTGAAGAAATGGAATCATGAAATTAAAAAACATTTTTTGTGATTGAACCGCTCATCATATCAAAATGTCTGAAACAGTTTTGCTCAAACGCAGACAGTTGAAAAATTTTGGCTGATTAAAAACAAGTTCGAGTTTTTAGGGACACTTGTGATACGTCAAGGTCATTTATTTATTTACTTATTTATTCTGGCTCTTTGTGGTACAACAGGCCCTAGGCCCTAAATAGTACCTACTTTATGGTTACAAAAACAATCGATGAGTATAATAATGAAAATTTTAACTGTTAGTGTCAGTTGATAGTTGTCGACAGCAGTACTTGAAGTATGAAGTATACAAATGAACATAGAAAGCGACTATATTATCCTACCCTATCCTATCTAAAACAATATAAATAGTAGTCAAAATACTACAGAAAACTAAAATGAAACAAGAAAAAAGATGAAAAACACTAGATCTCATGTGCCTGAATTTAAAAACTTGAATTTCAAGAGCTTTTTTACTTGAAAGAGTGTGATCATTCTATTAACCGGGGAAATTTGGGCAGCATTGGTACTATAAAAAGAGCTCAACTGGCACTGAGGAACATTTATTGATATTTCTCCAAGAGCTCGGGACAGTCTATAATATTATTTAGTAGTTTGTACAATATGGTCAAATTTAAAACGATTCTACAATGTTGAAGGGAATTCAATCCGCACTGTCGTCTTAAATTAGGATAGTGGTGATTAAGATGACTATGTGACCTTCACGCACACATATGTAGGAACCTATTTTGGACACCCTCCAATCGCTTGATATAAATTGCGCATTGAGGGTTCCAAATAATCGAACCGAAGTTGAGCCTGCTTGAACACATGGGAATAATACAACGTTACCAGAGATGATGCGTCGCTGAATGGTTTAGATTGCCTATGAATGAATCCAAGCATCCTCAAACAGGAACCCACAATACCCCCAACCTGCGAGTCAAACATTTATTTGGAAGTGAAAATGATACCCAAGTCCCTGATAGTCTTGACCCTACTAAGATTACTGTGTTCAATTTGACACGAAAAGTGCTGGACATGAACTCGACCTCGGGTGAAAGATATAATTTGGCATTTGTCAGTGTTCAAAGTAATTCTATTCCTCACGCAGTATGCGACAAGTCTTTCAAGATCCTCCAGAAGCAGCGAAGAGTCAGACAGGCTCCCGACTCTCATTTCTAAATCATCAGCGGATAATGAATATTTACAGTATAGAAAACAGTCGCCTGTATCATTGATATAGATATTGAATAAGAGGGACCCTAAATGAGAACCTTGGGGCACCCCAGAGGAAACGTTAAACGGATCAGAGTTTTCACCCATGATACAGACAAACAGCCTTCTACCATTCAAATATGAGGTTACCCATCTCAGAAGAACTCCACCAACGCCGGCCAGTTTGAGCTTCTCTATCAATATGAAATGATCGATTCTATCGGAAGCCGTTCCGAAGTCAGTCTAAATTGAGTCAACCTGTTTTTGACTGTCGAGTGAATCATGTAAAAAGTTTGCATAGCACATCAGGTTTGTCTCCATTGAGTGGTTCACTTGAAAACGTGAATAACGCATCCGATTACGCATACCAAATATGGTTTCTATCGATCGAGTAGTTCTCGAATTATTTGAAGAATACCAAAAAAATTTTTGGATTTGGCGACCTCTAGCGGCCAAAACGAAGAAACTTTTCATATAGGTAAGTTGGCCTACATCGACTTATTTTGAACTGAAGACTCTGTGATATAACGTTGTATACGTAATGCACGGACATCCTGTATATTTATTCCATCTGCCTCGAAAGATTAATGAGAAATATGTACCATTGTAGAACAATCCAGATCCAAGTATATACATAATAAGAATTATTTGAGTGTTAATAATTGCAACAAGGAACTAATTACAATACAACCCCTCTATGAATTCTATTCTGGTGATTCTGCCATGAAGAAAACCACAAAATAAGATTAACAAATTAAATGCAATGTTCAAAGAATATGAGCAGCAAAGACAGAGATGGCATTCTAGATATCAAAAATATTAAATCTGAAATGAATTAAAGTAATGAATGAGGATGTTACAATGAGAAGGTTTATTAAAATAATCGAATTGAATTTATTTCCCTAAACTTAGGAAGTTTTGTTCATACATATGAAACATGTATTTCTTGATAATTCTCAGGAAATTGTTTTGACCAAATGCTTGCTCCGTGTCGTCTTGAATCAGATTTCACACCACTATCAAAATAAATATTTTATTTTCAAATCTGTTTGATTCATACCTTGAGAATTCGTGATACGGCTAAATAGATTATAATTTCAAATGAAGTACAATTAATTCTATAATGTTCAAAAACAAATCGGATATAGGTACAATAATTACAGGAGAACGGAAACACATATTCTCAACATAGAATGAAAGTGACATTATAATCTATTTGTTGAATATCGATTAGTGTAGGCTAGGTTAGATTTCTGACATTGAAGAAGTGAGTTTGAAACTGATTTCATATTTTAATATATTGGGCATAACTACTGTTGTATTTGTTTATCTATTTGAATCTATCCAAATATGCTGACTGGACGTATTGAAACATTATTATTTATTACACTCACTTCCAGAAATATTACGTTCTATATTGTACTGTCATAAAAATATTATTACGCTATGTTTCTTTTTATTCGAGAAGGGATGAGAAAATAACAGATACATTTCTTATGAAGCCAAATCGACTGCCTGATCTGTCGCTGAGTGTTAATCAAACATTTCAACAAGGAAAATCCGAAATTGTGATGATCAAAAGAACATCTGCATTGGCTTCTAGGATAAATGGGTTTCTTATATATGAATTTATAGGGTGTTCCTAAGCATCAGTACTAACGGAATGGGGGTGACTCTTTGGTGAATTTGATCAGTTAAGTTTCTAATAAACTTACGGGTCTACAGGGTGTTGAAATTAACCTTTTTGGTTTCTTTCCGTAGTTTCTGTAATTATTGGATATTTACCTCAAATTTTGAATATGAGTAACAAGAATGCACATGTCAACAAACTGTCTACAAAATTTACACGAAGTCATGCCACACTATCTCCCCCTGAACTTTTTCGTTTTGCGTCGCTGGTAGGCTTTAAATACCAGAAGCGTTCATTAATTTTATTTGGAAATCTTTTGTTCTTCTATGTTCGACCTTTATTGAAAAAAACCCAAAAGACGATAGATAAAATTAACTTTTTTGAAATGGTATCTAGCAGGGGGTCATTAGTTGAATATTTATTGATTTCGAAATTTTAATATTCACTATCTGGATGGAAGTTGAAGCTGGGATGATCTGGCTTTTACACAAAAATTATAGGAAGTGTCTTTTCTCAACCTCTATGTAGCTCTCCGATCTTCTCCACAGAGATGCTCTCACTATTTCAAACGTCTTGGTAGCATTTCTTACGGTTTCAAATATATTCAGAATTTGATGTCGAGGTTCATTAACAATATTCATAGGTGTTGTATACACTCATAGGAAGAAATCAGGACCATTTAGGTCAGGGGGTTTAGGGGGCCATGGTAGAGGTCTACCTCGTCTTATCCACTTATTTAGTAATGTACTTGAAGTATATTATTGCACTTAAAGTGCAATAATGTAAAGTGATACATGATGTATCATATCACTTCAAAAAAGTTGGTTGATGTTCCCACTTACTTTCATGACCTAAAAAATCGACATTTCATGTGAAACATAGCCGACTAAAAATATTGACTAAAGTCTTACTGAATTAATTCCAACCAAAATCCCCACTCTGTATAACTCACGGTGTGGTTGCTTGATTATGGTATGATCGTGTATGACATCTGTCCATATGGTTACTGCATCATGTTGTTCCATATTACTATATTGCAGCAAATCCTTCTCATGTGTGATCACTTGAAACTCGAGAAATGTGTCCATTATGGAAATATTCAGTTAATTACTGATTATTAAATACTTCTCAAAGCCGCACATTTTCTCCCGATATCTTATTAATATTTCCATATTGTTCTCATATTGTTAACATATAAATATTTTTGTGTCTTGACTAGATAATCAAAAATTAATTGGATATATGATGCAAAAGAAATTGCATTTCTAAAATAGATTAAATCATATCTAGACGGAACTATTTGGAAAACAATGCATATGGACGATAATCATCTTTAATATAAACTCATTTTTCAATTTCTTGTGCAGAAATAACTCATTTGTAGTTTTCTGAACAATTCTGCACTCAAAGAATTAGAATACGTAATATCAACACAACAGCAATTTGATGTAAAATCATTCGCTTCTATAAATTTCTGTAGATATTGTGCCTGAATTAAAACACAAGTATTTTCTTTTCTTCTGCTCAAGCACCTTTCTTATTTCTCCAAATAGTATAGTATATAGTATACAAGTATTTTCAAATATTTTAACAGCACATAACGAATTGTGAGAGTAAGTTTCAAATTAAGATGAAAAATGTTATGCAGCAAATAATTGAAAATGTTTGATAATTTAGAATCTATGAAATCAGGTCTCAAAGGGGCAAACTAAGGAACTATGTGGAAAACTATGCATGTGGACGATAATCATCTCTAATATAAACTCATTTTTCATTTTCTTGTGCAGGAATAACTGATTTGTACTTTCCTAAATAATTCTGCACTGAAAGAATCAGAATACATAATATCAACACAATAGCAGTTTGATGGAAAATCATATTCGCTTCTATAAATTTCTGCAGATATTGTGCCTGAAATAATTTACAAGTAATTTGTTTTCTTCTGCTCAAGCATCTTTCTTATTTCTTCAAATAGTATAGTATATAGTATACAAGTATTTTCAAATATTTTAACAGCACATAACGAATTGTGGGAGTAAGTTTCAAATTAAGATGAAAAATGTTATGCAGCAAATAATTGAAAATGTTTGATAATTTAGAATCTATGAAGAAAGATCTCAAAGGAGACAAAATTTCCGATGAAAACTCCTATTTCACAAAACTCCATCTTCCGTATTTTTATTTAATGTCCAACATAAGACTCCCAACGGCCCTCGCGAATCGAGCGCATACTCCCCTTAGTGTCCACAGAATCTAAAACAATTTTTCAAGTATTAAAATATAAATGAATTTAAAAATTGAAAAACTATGTTATCTTTTGAATACTTCAAAGAATGAAGTCCCATTGAAAACACTTTTTGAATGGAATTTTCAAGAGGTTGTGCGATTGTGAACTGATGAAATGTTTCACAAAATGTTCAAATAATTGAATCAAATTTTCGAATAACATATCTGCAAGAAACTGAATATATTTTTATTTTCTAAATGTTCTAATATTTCTCACAATATTCCATAAAGTGATTGTATTCATTTCACACACAATGAAAATATGGGCACATACTATACATGATTATTTGAGTATTTGGTACTCAAAAAGTAGAATATATTGTTTCTCAATTTTTAAAGAGAGCAAAATTACTGAAATTATATGATAAATTGTTTTCAATATATCTGATTTGTTTCCTGGAAGATTGAAAACATTCTTCCTACCGCTGGTCGAATTGGAGACGCTGTTCAAAACTATTCGATGGTAATTTCAATACAAGAACATTTTGTCAGTTAATTTTCGAACGAAATAGATCCACACTTATACTAGATAAGAAACTGGTTTCAATAAGTTGGAGAACCTCGACATAAGCCTTAAATATAACCAGATGATTATATGATGCTTAGATAATTTCCGTAACAAGTATATTGGTAGAGGAGTGCCAATTGCAATCCTTTCTATGGGGTTATCTGAAATCGATGTTTTTCTTTTAATAATCCTTATTCTCTTGGAGTTTTTAAGGAATGCATGTAAGGGTTCTGCCAAGGAGTAAATGGATCCCATTAACCTTTTTATATTAATTTTGATTTAGTTTAAATATTTATTTATTTCTGATTCTTACATTTAGATAGATAGTTGTAAAATAATGTTGTAAATAAATAGCCAATTCAATTTTACTTGAAGGTACCTTTTCACAAGAGGTGCAATATGACATATTATTATTATGTGTGAAGTGTGAACTCTGCATATATATCCCTTTCCGGCCAGATTCGAAAATATACATTGTGTAACTCTGCCTCTGAAGAGATCTACTGATCTGTTTAGCGTATCAAACAGCTACCGTTATAGAAATCTATTCGTAGGGCGCCGATTAATTTCGTCATTGTCCTAATCGCTTCAAGAGTTCCATATGCTATTCATGGACGTCATCACTAGATATACCTATATTAGTGTAGAATTATAGGTAATTATAGATTGCTGTGTTGTTTTTATGTTAATGAAATTTTGTATTGCTGTACTCTAATATTCTTCTTCTCAGAATGATGACTTTATTTGAAAGTGAACATAATCTTCTTTACTATGATAGTATAGTTTACAAGTACAAGTTGATTCTTTATAAAACTTTGATTGAATTGAATTTGACGTCAAGAAAAATGTGTTAAAATATTTCACTAGCTCAAAAAATTAGCAAAAGTTATGCACGAATTAAGAAGAAAAAAAGGCCTTCAGTTCTTTAATATGTTATCAAGAAAATTAATTCGAGGTAAAATTTCCAGTAAAAATTCTGAATCCTGAAACTTTATCTTCAATATCTATAATTTCAATTTACCACTGAAAATAGGTATCTGTTTGGTCTTCACGACACGAGCGCATTGCAGAGTGAATACCTAAAATATTCTTTATAGGATGGAATATCAACTTGAAATTTTGGGTAAATTATGGTGTCATCAGAATAATTGAATGAGCAAAGTCCTGTTGGACAAATTTGTTTTAATTAATCATTCGAATAAGTAGGCAATCAATAACTAACGAAATGTTGTTGGATATTCGTTTTCATAAAAGAGCACGAAAACGTTTGAATAAGTGGTCTAAAAATTTTTGCTTTCTTGAGCTCTATTATAATATATAAACTTAACAAGATTCCGGCATAACGATGTCTATGCTGTAATTTCTCAGGTTAGGTTAGAATAGAAAATATAAATTTTCTAATTTCATTCTGAAAACTTTTGATTGAGAACATGCACCACATTTTCTTACTTACATGACGTAATCGTGTTAAGTTTATATATGAGAAACGTTTAGAAAGTGAAACGGAGTTGAAGATTGTCGAAAGATTAATGAAAAATAATTTTTCAACGGCACTTCGAACAAATGTTCACATGGCAGCATAATTTAATAAAATTTTCAAACGGATATTTGATGCTATGAAGAAATTGTTTTAGGTGCGTGCTGTTCCCAATCCGAAAACTATGTGCTCGATTGGTAAAGACACACACCTCTGTATACAACGTTGAATTGAGACTTAGAGTAGGAACAAGATGCTTATGAACATAAAAAATTCAGCCAAACTGTTTGGTGTAATCCGAAGATTCCACATCGACACAGGAAGTCCGTAGGTGCGGATTCGCTCTCCAAAACTATTGACCTGGTAGTGGATGACCTCCTGAGTGCACTAAACAACAAAGACTTCTGTTCTCAGGGCTATGCCGTTGACATAGTTGTGGTGGTGAGAGAAAAGCAATTACACAAGGTATCTGAGCTCATACAAGGAGCTCTTAAAATTGTAGGGGACTGGTGCGACCAAATAGGGCTAACAGTTAGCCCAGACAAGGTTTAACCAGTACCGTATACATTTGAGAAAAATACTGATAGTATATTGCAGGCACTCTTCTTCGGAAAAAGAGTGGTGTTCAATGATGATGCCTCATATCTGGGAGTTATCCTGGATAAAAGACTTGAAATAACCATCTCAATCAAGATATAAATAATTGTAAATACTCTCTTATGGACAGTAAATGGGCCATTGGCAAAGAATGGGGACTTAATCCAAAAAATGTACACTGGTTCTATACTGTGGTGGTGAAACTGATTGTATACTGTCCTCGTACATGGTGGCGAAAAGAGGGGGGTTACGGAGATCTAAACAAGCCTCAAAGACTAGCCGGGGTCTGTATCACAAGCCTGGATGCTATCCTGAATTTACGTCCTCTTGAGATTTGTATTAGGGTGAGGCTAAAAAAAGGGGCATTCAGACAGGATATAAATAGAAACTGGGAAACCGCACACAAGGGGATACTGGAATATTATAAACCCCATACTCAGTATGGGGAATCATACGATGACTAAAAAACTCTGAGTAGCATAAAACGGTGGAAGACTGAAACAATTGGCTCACCTCTGATAACCGTAAAGATATAAATTTGTATACTGGCAGATCCAAAATAGAAAACGGAACTAGAGCTGGAGTGCAATCACAAAACTCGGAATTTCGGCTGACAATTTCATTTCCGGAAAACGTGAGCATCTTTCGGGCTTAAGTATATGCCATAATAACCTGTGTTCTTGAAAATCTCAAAAGACACTATGAGAACAGGTGGATAAACATTGTCCCGTATAATCAGGCTGCAATGAATGCTGTGGCTGGTAGGAAAATCCGGTCAAAGCTCATATGGGAATATCTGCAGTTAATAACTGAGCTAGCGGAACGGAACTAGGTCACTTTGGTCTGGGAATTGCAGTCAACGAGGAGGCAGATTCTCTTGCCAGTAAAGTCGCCAAGACGAAATTTATTGGCCCGGAGCCAGCTCTCGGTATAACTAACTTTACAGTACAGGGCACGATCAACACCTGGATAGGGAAGCAACTCGCTGACAGGTGGGTCCGTACCCTAGGGCATAGACAAACCGAACTTCTGCAGGTGAAACATAGCAAGAAGTTCACTAAAGAACATGCCTAGTAACGCTACATGGGAGACTAAGAAAACAAACATCAACACACAATAGGCATTTATCTTGAAGAACCTATTTGTAGACTATGCAACGAAGAGGAAGAAACACTCTATCATATTTTAAACGAATGCGAGGCTCTAGCCTAGAAAAGTAGGAAATTTTCGGGGAACAAACAAACCTTAATTGGGCCAAGCGAAAGGGACCTGATAAATGGCATTCTAAACCTTTTTGAAGAGATAACCCAGGACATTCAGGAATGATATGTCAACGGAGGAGCACAATGAGCTTTAAATGGCTGCAGTGGCAACAAACTCTGAAGACACGAAAAAATTCAAATACAAATAATATGCAAGAGATACAAATAAAAAAAGGTAGATATTTGGGATTGAAAAAATTTTTTTCCATTGAGAATGTTGTCATCTTTTTTCTATATACATGGTAGTTTCTGAATTATATGCGAAACCCCTTTTTTTCATCTCAGTTTGTTAAAAACTTTTGCAACTGTTATGTGCTGGTAAAAAGTTTCAATACGTTTTTCAAAATGTCATACCGAATTCAATGAGCTGTCGCTCACATTTTCAGGAGCAATTTATTATAAATGAATATTCGGTTATATCATTGTAAATTTCAATTCTGTTGAATTGTGCATAAAATCCATTTTCCCTACTGAAATTTCCGAGAATACAATATACAGATATCGCACGTGGCGATAATTATTGCAAGGCACCTTAACATATGCTAGAACTTTAGATGAACGAACTTGGTTCGTCCCCTTCACGCTTTCTTGGTGGTGCGAGACGCATACGATTAAATTAACAAAGAATCCATTGACCAAGTTGTCCGTATCCTTTTGGCAGCCTGCGGCCGCCGCTCGTTTGTTTTCATCTTCATTGTCGATCATTTAATCTAGTCGCCTGTTTAGCCAAACATTCCGTTAAAATAATAATAATGCTTTTAATGCAAGAAATGTCCTTGTTGCGTCCTCAATGTGCATCCGTTTGATATCGTTCGAGAATAACTTTCGATTTTGTTGTTAGTCTGCAGGAATTGGTGTTGGATCAAAATCTGCTGAGTGTTCTACCTACAACTATATGGGGGTTGAAGAGTCTTAAGGTTTTGAAGGTGGCATGTAACAGGATCACGGTGCCTCCAGATAAACAAGTGGATATGAGGTCTTTAATTTTCAATGTGAGTAATTCATGTAATAAGTACTATCGATTGCTTGCCTAATTATAATATACACAGTCAATTCTACCAATAGTGTTATAGAAATATTCTTAATTTTTTCAGATTAGTCGGTTTTTGTATTGGAAAGTAATTAATGTGAAGAATTTTTATGCTTCTCTAATGAGTGTTGCATCAATAAAATAAATCACTCTGCAATAATCGTGTCTAACGGTTAATGAAATCTGTGGGATGTTTGGGGATACATAATTGTAACTAGATATGATGCAAGTGTTTACTTTTTTCATTTTGACATTATTATTCCTTCATCAACCCAAAAATGTTTAAGAGGTAATTTTTTTCCGATTTTCATTATTAGTTGTATTTCAATTTATTTAAGGATTATCACAACCGTGCCATTTGTGAATTTTTTCAGTGAGACATGGGTTATAGAATTTTTGTTCATAGTATAAACAAATTCTTTACAGCTGTGGTATTTTCACATTCTATTGCGAATGAAATTTTTTCACATTAAATATCATAGAAATTTTATAATTTTCTTGGTTTTGTATTCTAAATATTGGATTCTTTTTACTGTATGTTATGTAGTTTCAGTCGAAAACTGTCATTTGAACACAAATGGAAGCATCTCACATTATTTCGACGTTGACTGTATTAAATGGTCTTATTCGTCGAGATTATCAACTTTAGATTTGTAGACTTTATTCTTCAAGTATTCTCATAAAAAAATTTATTTTGCATGGATTCAAATCTGGGGAGCTTATAGGCCATTCGAAAGGGGTCCTTTCTTCCAATCCAACGATTACAGAAAGCCTCATTCAATAATTTGCCGACTGGCAAAGCAAAGTGCGGAACAGACCTATCTTGCTAAAGCCATATTGATTGATGAGGAATGTCAAGATCTCTTAAAATTAGAGAAGTGCAGAACCTAAGCGGGAATGAGATCGTTCCCTCAAAAAACGCAAATACATTTTTCCTGTTGAATTACAGTAAAAATGTGGCTCAAACACACGAACACATTGATTTTTGTGAGTGCTGTGAATGTGTATTGTCTTCAGCCCAAAATATATATATATATATATATATATATATATATATATATATATATATATATATATATATATATATATATATATATATATATATATATATATATATATATATATATAAATCGAATAAATGGTTAGTTTCTGGAGAATTGTTTTCTGAAACTGAAGGCTTGGCAATTGCGATCCAGGATCAGGTTGTTTTCACGAGGAATTAGAGAAACACATCATCGAACAAAATATAGATAATTCTTGCCGTAGATGTTTCTGTTCTTCAGAAACAGTTTTTCATATATTATCATGTTGCTCAGTCCTTGCTTCAACAGATTATTTAGAAAGACATAATGCCGTCGCAAATATTATTCATTTTGATCTAGGAATTAAACATGACCTAATTCCCAAAAGAAAAAATTTTACAAATATGAACCTGAGATTATTTGTGAAAATGACAAATATAAAATTTATTTTGATAAAACAATTCTTTGCAACAGAGCTGTAAAACACAATAGACCAGATATCATTCTTACTGATAAACAGAATCAAATAACATATATAATTGATATTGCTATACCCGACACATATAATATACAAAATAAATACAATGAAAAATTTCTAAATATATGATGCTTGGCGACGAGATTAAAAAATGTGGAAAATTGAAAAATTTTTATTCTACCGATTATTATTTCTACAGCAGGTGTTATTCTTAGGAATCTTCACAAAAGTATTGATATTTTGGGTCTGAAGAAAAATTTGTTTGAATAGTTACAGAAGATAACAGACATCAAATCTTGTAATATTCTTCGTAGGTTTCTTTCCGAAAAAAATAATGAGGTAGAGTCATAGGTTTTCTCTTTAGTTTATACTGCTCAGAATCTCATTTCATATTTTATTTATTTGCTTATATAAAATGTAATATAATTTAACTGACAATTTTGTCATATTTATATTCAGAGCAGTATTCTATTCGATCGTTCACCACTTCACACAAAGGAAACTATTAATGAGTAACATTCAGTGTTACTTGACTAAGGTCCGTACACTGGATTTTTCCGGGGAGAAAGCCTCTGACACTACTCGTTGGTACATTGGTATCATTGTCTGATGATGCTTTAGTATGTATATATTCTGGTAGATTGATCTATTCTCATAACATTTAACGTTATCCTAATATATAATTATTCCAGGATATGTTTCGATTATAATCAAAGCCTGGCAATGGTATTAATTACCGGGTGGTGGATTTATATTTTTCATGAAATAAAATTGATTGCATGAACAGATATATGGGCAACTCGTCGGGGTTAAACCCCTATATATATATATATATATATATATATATATATATATATATATATATATATATATATATATATATATATATATATATATATATATAATATTAATAATAAAAGGGGTTAGGTTTTCGCTTTAAAGTACTTTTTGTAGGGATTTAACAAATTATATCCAAATATGCCGTCTATTATAGCTAAAGCCTATAGCTTCTATCTGAAAGTTAGCTAGAACAGATGTTTCAAAAGAAATGTGATCTCCTTTGACCTCTTCCAAAAAAGTATATGTAGAAGTGGTGCTATTGCATAAAAAAAATAGTTCATGTTCATGAGCGAACGGCTTCTCATAAGTAGGAAGAATTTCATGCAAAACCGATTTAAGAATACTAGAAAACTCCGCTGGGCCCTTGAAATTGTTTCCTAATTTTACGATGACGGGAATGTGATTGAGTTAGAGAAATATTGATTCATTCTGTAGATAGCAATGGCTTTCTATGGTCTCCAGACTTGTTCACGCACGATTCGTTGTTTTGCGACAAGCTCAAACCCTTCACCGTTTCCCAACTTCGGAGAAAACATTTCAAAATGTTTCGATGATACACCACACTTCTCAAATTGGTATCATTACTTTGAAATCCCCCAATTCTGGTATTTGTTTTACCCTGTTTCACTTCCGGTTGAATGTATAAATTATTCCTTATTTGTAAGTTTTAATCGAATTCTAGCGATGTATGCCTTCTCTTATGTAACCGGTAAATGACGTTGCTTTTAGCCGTTATTTTTGGTTAATGAACGCTTGCATGGTTCCGATTTCAAGTGGTAAGAAAACGAACAATGTAAGTGGAAATTCGATTATTGCAAGGAATTTGAATGGTGATCTGAATTAAAACCAAAAAGCACATATTATAAGGATGTACTAAGTTTTGGAGTTTTCGAGTAGTTCAGAACTTTTTACATTACATTTTTGAGTGGAAACAAATAATTGAAATTTTCACCTATCCCAAAACTTGTCGTTTTTGTTTCGATTAGTTGTATCAACTATTCGAAAACTACTTAAAGAAAAACCATAAATTTGGATAGTTCCAGTTGTTCGGAATGATTGTCCTGTGAACGGTGGTAACTGATGATCTAATTATTGTTGCTCAACACTGATCCATGTTTTCGTCATAATTGAAAACCATATATATGGCGTTGCGTCATGAGCATATACTCCTCTATAGAGTTTGTTACTTGCTTGTGGTATCTTCTAGGCGAACTAATAAAAATATGTGTTTTTTTGGAGTGCATGAACTAAGTTCCATTTCGAGAGTGGAGAACGCATCTTCTCCGTGTTCTTTGTTACCTTTCAGTAAGACTAAGCAGCCCTTGAATTATCTAGATATGTATCTTTCATTTTATTATTACGTAGGAGATCTGTATATACCTTAGTCCTGAAGAAGGCAAAATATTGTACCGAAACGTCGACTGAATGTATAAATAAAGATCTTTGGAAAAAACTGTCTGAATTCCACTAATTCGAAATAATTTAATAGAAAAAAGGCAACTAATCATTACCTAAATAATAATAATAATAACAAGTAAGAACAACGCTGACAAAATATAGGTACCACCACCCCATATCTTCCTCAATCCGTTTGTACCTACCTAGAAAGAAAGGAGGGAGAGGCCTCATAAATCTAGAGATTTCCCATGCCTACAAAATAAAAAACTTACACAAACTACAAAAGTTCGAAAGGTGAATTTCAGAAGTCAGTGGCAGTGGCTGATGATATCTTCTCTCCTCTGAACCTGGCTGCTCAGGCGTCCCCTGAAACGAAGAAATCCTTGAAGACCTGGAAGAAGAATGGAAAAGAAGAGCACTGCATGGAAAATTTTCATCCGCATTGAAGGACAGAGATGTGAGTGCAGAACTGTCGACTACTTACCTAAGACAGGGCAACCTTATGGTGGAAACTGAAGGGTTCATTCATGCGATCCAGGACCAGGTGGTTCTCACAGGGAGTTATCGCAAGTACATCCTGAAACAAGAGATATCAGACGATAAATGCAGACTTTGTAAACAGACATCCGAAACCATAACACCTCTGATTTCGGCGTGTACTTACCTTGTACCGAAAGATTATCTCGACCGCCACAATCGTGTTGCTTGTATAGTACACCAGGAGATATGTAGAGGACAGAATCTTTTGAAAGAAGAGTTACCATACCTCAAGAATGACAAGCTCAAGGTGTACTGGGACACGGAAATGATAACGGACAAAGATATAAGGAATAGTAGACCAGACATTTCAGTTATCAATAAGTTAGGAAAGAGAACGAGAATGTTACGAAGGCAAGAAGAGAAAAGCACTCTTAGTACATGGAGCCATTGAGCTCGAAGATAAGTATTCCCTTGACAGGGACATTGTTGTCCTAATTGTTATATATGCTAATGGGTTGATCGACCAACATCTTCCTTATACCCTAGATCAGCTGGGAATTAAAGCGCAACACAGCGTCCTTGAGAAAGCAAAAAAGGCTGTTATTCTGGTACCTTGTGCAACTGTTCGGCTAATACTGGCAAATGAGTAAGTCGTTGATTATTCCGATCCTGACTTACTATAAGAAACCTACTGCAGCTGCGTGAGAAAAAAATTATAATAATAATAACTTTATTTCTCAGAAACTGAATACAATGTTAGACTTCAACCTTTTGAATCCGGTTGAAAGTGTTTTACAATGTAAATTTGAAAGTCTAGGAATCATCAACCCTATCCCCAGCATCCCCATACTTGAGAATTCCAATTGCGAAGAGTATCATGTGACACCTCATTGGTAGGGTCTTTTAATGCTCTAAAAGAATTTGGCCAACACCATTTGTTAGGAATGCATACAAAGTGTTCAAACCGAAGAATCCATTCCGTTAGTTAGCTGGGTACATCGGGTCGAATAATTCGAATTCAAATATTTCATGCGAGTCGAAGAGGCGACAAATTAGAAATTGTTACTATTCATTTTCAAAATAACAATTGTGCCAAAGAACGGGAAGAATATTTAACACAAATCATGCAGAGGAACAAATGAGCCTACAACATGAAAAACTGCATGTAGTAGGAATGAAATATCGCAAATGTAGCTTCCATTTACTTTCATGAGTTGGTACAATCGAATGATTACCCATTCGTATTCTCTGCTGACATGCTTGAATAATACTTTCTTGTGGTTCTTTCAACGATTCATATGGCGTAATATAGACTTCACAGTTGAGGTAGCCCCACAAGAAGAAATCGAGAACGTTAGATCGGGCGATCTAACCGGACATTCAATTGCACCTTTCCTACCTATCCAACGACCAGGAAATATATTGTCCAGATAGTCCCGCACAGCGACAGCTTAATGGGGCGGTGTTCCATCATGTAGGTATATAACGTTATGTACAGATAAATAAAGATCTCCTTCGAAAATGAATGTTATGAGTGACTGAATCAAATTCTCGAGCATGATCAAATAGGTTTCGCCCTCCAACTTTCCCTATATAAGTAAGAGTCTGACAATAAGGCGAAGTGCCTCGCCACTCAAAATTTCAGAAAAACGTATATTTTGAAACAAATTCGGATCGTCATTGATCCGCTTACAGAAACTTTCGCAGAACTCGATCGAAATCATTTTTATTCAGCTCGTGTAGGAGTGTAATTTTACATGGATGAATTTGTATTCGTGAAGAAACTTGAAAATACTTCATTATGGCAACTTCTCGCAAAAAGAGCCACACCAATTCCTTCGTCATTCACAACTCAATTATATTTTTCATTAATATCGCATCCAGTTTCCATTAATTTGCTCCTTAACTCTAGAACGATTTTTCCCCAAAATTTCTTATAGACTTTTTTCGTTGAGAATTTGCGCAGTTGTTCTAGTGCAGTTATCATTCATGAAAAATAAAATCACAACTCGAATGCGTTCTTGCACTGTGTATAACATTTTCAACTGAATAACCGTTATTTCAGGTTATCAAAACTATGGCAAAAATTACCAACGCAAGTCATCTGTGTTTTGATGACTAACCAAAAGTAATTGAATCTAGCAGATTTGAAAAAATTCAAACATGTTATGATTGATAACAAACCGACTCATGCCATCAAAAGATGGAATATAATTTTTAATTTTTGATTCAAGCGGAAGAGATCTAGCTTTTTCTTAAGAGAATGATATCACACGTTTTCTGTTTCCTTTTCCAGATTAGCAGATCAATTATCTCAAACAAAATCGACTTGATAGATCTTATCATGAAATGTGAAGTGTTGTCTATGAATTGAAAGAAAATGTAGTACATTGAACAACCCTTCAAAGAGGTATCATACGGGATGGTAGTTGATAAGGGTAGGATGATGCGCAAATGTTCGAATGAGTGGGAAAAATTTTTCTGAACCAACAGAACCGATTTTGATAAAGCGTTGTCCCCAAACGGAGACCGAACGGATTGATAAAAACTTGGAATTTTTCTGAACAATTCTCGATTTCAGTTTGTCACATGTTATTCTAAAAAGTGAATAGTGCGTGGTACTATAGATAATGAAATCGCCCTTTCACACGACTCCTTATTCATATTCTAAAATTTGGCGTGGAAGCTGCCAGATGTAGGGGTTGCTAAGGAGAGAACGAAACAATTAATAAAAATATCCCTATCAGAAATCGACTTGGAAATTTACAGAAAAATTAGACCAGTCTGGTTATTTAGAGTAGTTCGGTTTCTTCGCAACACACGGTATATGATAGTGTTCATATTGTGTATATTCTTCGCATGCATTCATTGTTACAAATTTTGTGGGTTTAGTTTGAGTCTCAGCATCAGGGTTGCCGACAGTAATATACAAAAATCCCCCATTGTCGAAATTCCCCACGTTTGGTGAAAGAAAAATGAAAATTCCCCACAGAAATAAAACAACTAAAAATGCATTTCTGACATATGTCAGATATGATCCGTAGTTATATTATTCGTCAGAGGTGCCTTTTCATTGGTGCGTTTTGGCGCTAGTTTGACGCTCACATGAATGGGTATTTTCAGGAGCAAATTGTATTTGTCTTTTATTTCAGGTTAAAACAGTTAATTAATTAATATGAAATCTATTTGGTATTGATTCGGTATCATTCTGAAATCTTTAATCTGGACCATAGCATTTCGTATCGACGAAAACTGGTGACCTTGGTTTTTATCGACAACCCTTGAAGACCGAAAATATAAAAATGTCACTTGTCTTTTCAGCGTCTGCTTCTTAGTTCGGAAATTCCCAACTCTGTAGCGTCAACGCTGTAAATCACGTGACCTTTTAGTGTCAAAATGCTCCAATGAAAAGAAACCTTTACGTTAGAAAGCAAATAGAAATATATACATTCACATTATTTGTTAAATACCGACCTATCCAGAACGTATTCTTCCTGCGACCGGTCCTTAAGTTCATTCATTATTTCTTAAAACAAAAGAAAGTTTCAAAACGAAACTTTTTGGTGCAACATTTTAGAACTTGGATTAAATTCTAAATACTTATTGCACTAGGAGAATCAAGTTAAACATACTATTCTATATAATTATACCAATTTTGTTAAAAAATTGCACCTTTGGTAATCACAGATAACTTGAGATGACACATGGATTATAATTGAAATGGAGTAGAAAATACGTAAAATAAGACTTTCTTTCTCGTTTTATGTCAAGCTCAATCCTGATTGAGTACATTATTCCAATAAAGGTTTCTTGCATATGTTTAGGGGTTCACCTGAGCCGAGAGCCCCGACCAGCCATAGAGACTAACAAAATTTTACGACAGGTGTCGTCATGTGACAAACTACTAATACCATGCTATAGATATAAATTCCTCTTTCGAATAATGATTTATAATAAGTCAATCAAGACTATCAGAAATTCGGTATTAATCATTTGTGTATAGTAGTATAAAGTACATCCCTGCATTTCCCCTAATTTCAGCTCTCCCCACACAATCCCCAATCAGCTTCGTTTTTTCCACAGTTTGGGGAGTTCCCCACAGATTGGCAACCCTGTTCAGCTGATCAAGCGGCTAATCATTTGCGGTTTTCAACAAAAAAGTTTCTCAAGAATCTGTAGTGTCATAGTCTCTATATTAGTTCTGAAAATTATTATATACTGAAGAATGAAAGATTCTTTTTTATATTGTTTTCAGTAAAACGACAATCTGTATTTGGCGAACCAAATTAACTATGGAAAGTGAATCTTTCAAGCTAGCAAAGATTTCTATATTAATCACTTTCGCAATTTTCTCGTACCTGATCTAGTTGCTTCCGTTCCCCATAAGCATATTTCCTCTTTGGTTACTGTACTCTGCATTGTGTAAGTTGACCATACATAATTAACACCGGATTGGGTGCAACTTCCTATGCCTTTTCTACCAGTTTCTAGAGGACCGAGAATTCTTTTCATCATTAAAATACAGAGGCGTAACAACAGTTATTACACCAGCCAGATTATTGTGATCGTGGAGAACTCTTCTACACAATACACAAATACGGAAGTTGCAATGTTTTCCTGAAGAAAGATGCAATGCCAATATTTATCAGTAAAAATAAGAATGTTCCAGAATATCTTACATAATATCTATCTATCATAATATCAAAATAATATAGGAATGAAATATTAAGAATGAATAGCAAATTTTTTCTGAAGAGTACCTTCTCTTTGTTAATCTCAGGCATGTTTGATCGGATTTAGATCTGGATAAGAAGTGGATCATGTCTAATTCCGTGATCCTTCAGGGGGTTTACAATTAGATGCGTGCCGTAGGGGGTTAGCGTTGTTGCGTATATATACGAAGTTATCACCAAACTTATGCTTATGTTATCACCAAACTTATGCTGAAAAAGTCTAAAGTGAATAGTCATTGTTTCTTAACAAATAACAAAATCTGTGCGTTGTCCTAACGAATAAATGTACAGAAATTATGACAACTATATATAAATAAGAATGAGAATATAAATGCAAGTGTTCTTAAGTAATTAAAAGCTTATTGGGTTGTTCTTTCTTAAGTGGTTATTGATGACAGGTATATCCAAAAAAATTAAGGAAAAGATTGCTCCCTGAAGAGATTCAATAGAGGTGAAGGGCTTAAATCCACTTGTTCATTGATGAGTCTACCTGAGTGTTTGTGTTTGTTGATTTCTGAAGTTTCCCAAAGATCTACCTTCCAATATTTGTTATCTGTATGCAGAATTCCAAACTGTGGGTTGAAAGAGTGACTATTTTCTAGGAGATGCTTCACGTCATTTGAATATTATATAAACACCTCAAAAAAGTCTAGGGAACACTTACCAATATCTTTAAAATATGAATTTGATTGTTAGGATGTATTGTATACAATGTATTCTCAAGAAAACAAAATTATATTTTACTTCTCCAAAGCACCTATTATAAAAAAAATTTGAAATTTGAAAATGACGAAATTTGGTAAAACACAAAAAGAAATCCTGAACTGATATTTTCGAAACGATATGAAAGCACTTATATTTTTCAGTGCCCAGAAGGTCCACCTCTGTTATTAATGACACTTTGGCATCGTCGCGGCATGCTCAATATTAAATAGTCCATTACATTTTGGCCTAAGTCATTCCAAGCCCCCTGAACTGCTAATCGAAGCTTCTGTTCATGATGGAAGACGTTTTGACGCAAGAGATTTCTTTTTAGGGTGTCCCACACATGCTCGATGGGATTCAGATCTGGGGAGCAGGATGGCCACGGTAGAAGATCGATATCATTCTCTTCAAGAACGTTCAAGACAACTCTTGCACGATGAGGAGGGGTATTATTTTGTTGGAAGAGTGGATTTTGACCCATTGTTTGGAGATACGGTACCACTACAGGTAAAACTATCTCATTTGCGTAAGAATTTCCCGTGAGGTTATTCTGTATGAGAACGAGGTCAGTTCCTCCACCAAGGCGTATACCTCCCCAAAACATCACTGATCCGTTTCCCTGTCTAACAACTTTTCGAGCTCGGTTTTGCTTTCCAGGTTCCCCCCATATTCGAATTTTTTCCGAATCGGGATAATAACTGAATCTAGATTCATCACTGAAGAGAACTGTGGCCCACCTCTCTTGATCCTAATGTACGTGTTCTTGGCACCAAGCTAAACGAGCAGTGCGATTTCCATGGGTCAGATGTGGAATTCTTAAAGGACGTCTGGAGTAGAGTTTACCTTCATGCAGTCGATTTCTTACAGTTTGGTCGGAAATTTGTACGTTATGAACTCGTGATAGCTCTTGAGCTAATTGAGATGTTGTGGTAGTACGATTTCTTCTGGCTTGTAAAACCAAAAATCGGTCTTGGGCGACTGTAGTAATCCTGAAACGACCTGTATGGCGCCCTTCTACGCTACCTGTTTCATTGAAACGCGACCATAAACGGTTTATGACACTTGGGCTCCTTCTCAGAACCCTGGATACTTCTCGTTGTGAGCTCCCAGCGTGGAGCATACTAACGGCTCATAACATCTCTTCTCTAGTAAAATGTCGTATTTCCATGGTCGAATCAAAAAACTTGAATCTTTTATTAGTGTCTTACAACAGAAACAAAGTGCCAACTAACTGATTTCAAACACTGAATACATGAAATGATTATAAAGCAGCGTCGCATCTGCTGCATTTTTAGTTTTTTATAAAAAAGTTGAAATCTGTTGCGGCACTCTACATAATTTGGTGAGAAATTGATGCAGGTGTTCATTTTTTAAAAAAAATCATCCATATTGATCGTTCTGGATACGATATATCGATATTCAGAAGTGTTGCCTAGACTTTTTTGAGGTGTTAAATATAAATTGCTTTAGATTTCGAAAATTGTATTTTTGATGGCTTGAAATGCAAAAAAAGTCAACTTTCAGTTTTGCAATAACTTGCTTGAAAATGTATAAGGCTTAGCAAGAAAAGTTTAGATTTCACATCCAGGCATTCTGGTGTTGTAATTTGTTTGGCGTGAAAAGCATTGTATGGTAAAAGGATGGTTCCAAAAGTGTCCGACCTACCTCCTTATTTAATCCCTGGTGTTGTTTCACGACATCAGCCTCATGTCATCCTTTGAAATAGCCGCCATTGCATTCAATAACGTTTTTTGCAGTTCTGGAGGCAGCTAAATCAGGACTATATGGACAGTGATGTAGATGTGAGACCTTGTGATTTGTTCAATATTGCTGCACAAAATTCGATAAATTTATTGGAGCGTTATGATGAAGCAGCTAATCAACGCTTGCCGGAAACTGCTTCCGTTTTTAACTTATTGCGCACTCAATTTCTCAAGATTTTCGAAGAAGGAAGCTTCCACTGGGAGGATTGAAGTTTGGTTTCGGAATCATAACTTTGAACTCACGATTCATCTTCAGTAGCAATATTTGTGATCAGATTTTCATCATTATTGTCTGGTTCAAGTTATCCTTAGCCATATCAATGCCACAGTGTTTTTGGATCATCCGTCAGAAATAACTAGAATAAATTTCGCACATACATGAACAATCTACAAAAACCTCCAAACGCAATTTTTCGATATTCCAAGATCATATTCAAGTTCACGCATAGCTAATACAAGATCTTTATTGATTGCAAGTGGCACACCTTTGATATTATCGGCTTTTTTTGCCGCCATGAGCCACCCAAAGCGTGGGTGGCTAACAACAGGTATGCGATCGTCTTTGAGCCGTATTTATCATTTTTTTATTTGGTTTTTGACATACCCTGATTTCCAAATGCTGTCTTCATCATTTGGATAGTTTCTGTACATTACTTTCTGAGTTCAAAGCAAAATTTAACACGAAAATTGTTTGGTCCGTCATTATTCGCAAAAATAATATACGATGAACGCAAAAGATATCATCATCAAGATATGATGTGATGGAAAAACTCGTAACTTTCAAGTATTTATGGTCCTGTTTTGGTTTGTGGTTCTTGTGATGCATGCGAAGTGCGAATTTTGAAAAGAGAAAATTTAGGAAAACGTCAGCCAAAATTTTTATGAAATTGCAGGAAACACTTAACTTTCATTTTTAGTCAGTTATTTTCTGTTAACCACATGGTTATTTTAAAATTTCAAATAAATATATGTTTGAGTTGAATGAGAATTCACGTATAAAAGGTTCTTATTCTTAAATTACATGAAAAATATAACTGATTAAAAACAAAAATTCATGTGTCTCGTGAAATTTTATAGACAAAGACGTCTACTGAATTTATTCCACTTGAAGTGAGCATTCTTAATAATTGGATACGATAGCATATTCCAAGCATTATTTTGTTCTTATCTATACCTTTATCAAGTTGGAAACTTAATGCAAGTTGTTGAATATTCTTCAATATTGAAATGAACTATGATAAAATATGTTATAAATAGAATTTCGACAATAGCATGTTAAGCCTTATGAATTTGATTCGTTTTCATCATCAATAAATAATATAGATCGTTTAAATATTTCATTCGATATATTTTACATAAACATTTCTTATTTATTATTCACAGGAAAACGAGCAGAAAATAGAAAATTCGTTGAAAAATAGCTGCATATCTACCCTCAACCTGCGGTCTAACAGATTGAAGGGAAATATAATTCTGGGCAACTATGGGGTGAGTACACACCGTTTCTTTCACAGGAAAATAGACTGTTTATTCATGTTTATTCTGTTTGAATGTTCAGAATCGTTTATAATCAAATGTTATTTCTAATTATCTTTACGTATTAGAAAACTCTAATATTATTCTTCTGCTCTCATTATTAAGTATAAGAATGTTTAATCTCATATTATTTTGTGTAGCTAAGTCAAAAACATACAAGAAAATTAGTAACTTTTCGCGTGACTCACGGAGACGAGCTTATCACTTACATGCATGAAAAAAATTAAATATTGCCATTGTTCTGAAATATTCTCGACGCGGTATTTTGCATCGTTCATAGTTTATTCTCTGTGTATCCTTTATGCTCTATTTGTGGCGCGATAATTGACTGAGTAGTAATTTTATTGTCTAGGAGTTTTGCATAGAAATTAAAGTTTTCGTGAATTTAGGTTATGTTGTTTTTTAAATGCGATACTTCGTAAGCTCCAATGCAGAAAAGACGAGAACTTGAACCAAAAATCCGTCGAAGAATTTAATTTTATAATGTAACGTTTCTTAGTTCTTGAAATTATTTGTGGGTTCAAATAAAAATCTTCAATGTTACAAAAACTCTAACTAATTTATTCACACTGAACAATTATAAATAATTTATATAACACAATCGATACTGCTCAATTTATTTCTCACAATTCGTCCACTTATTCGCTCTCTTTTCGAACTCCCTTCCCTGCGATTCCCGCTCTTTTTCCATATATTCATTCACTTGAAGATTTTTCGACTTTTCTGTGATAAAAAGTGTCACCTAGTTATTTTTGTTTTCTTCTGCATAAGGAGCCAATCGATCGAAATGGACTACTCTAGGCTTCCCCCTCGGCAACTTCCTTATGCGATACACGATGTCGTTGATCCTTTTCATGATTTCATAAAGACCTTCCCAATGTCGCTGTAGTTTTGGAGACAAGCCACTTTTTCTCTGTGGGTTATAAAGCCATACGAGATCTCCTACAGAAGATCCGTCTTGAGGTCATACGGGTTTTTCATTTTGTCACTAGCAATCTGTAAGTGCTGTCTGACCTTATTATGGATATAATCCATTTTTCGCTCCATTCACGACCTAACATAACTCGAGCTGGCGTTTCTCATGTTGACTCTTGCACTGAAGATATGTAGGCCATTATAAAAAGGTGCAGGTATTGGTTCCATTCTCGCTGATGATCCGATACCACTTAAGCCAGGTATTTTCCCATTGTTCTATTCATTCTTTCAACCATGCCGTCTCATTGAGGATGAAGCACTGTTATTCTGGTCTTTCTGATGCCTAGTCTTTAGCACGTTTCATGAAACAGCTTCGATTCAAAATTTCTCCCTTGATCGCAGTGTAACTCTAAGGATATAACCAAGATATCAGCGACATTTGCAGCTTCCTGATTTGGTATTGGTCCCGCAATATTTACAGCAACACGTTCCATCGGACTTCCAACATTGTACTGTTTCATTGGGGCCTTGACTTTTCCATAAGGTCCGTTTACCGAAGCGCAAGTTCTGCACTTCCTGCAATACTTTTGGACATCTGCCTTCGAATTGATTCAATAAAATGTAGCTCGGACCTTCTCGAGAGTCTTCTTGATGCCGAAATGTCCTCCTGAAGCTTCATGATGTAACTTCTTCAAAACTGCTTTCACTATGCTTCTTGGTACAAGTAACTGAAGCCGCTCATCATCTCCAGATTCGGTTTACATGCTTTGTTTCAGCAGACCATCTTCCATTAACAGTGTTTCCAATTGCCTTGATATTCCAACTCATCCTAGAGACAGCTTCCCATTTCTGTCGTTCATTATCTTTTTTCCATTGCAGAACTACACTCAATTCAGGGTCTATTTCTTGTTCCTGTCTTAGTTCTGCTGGCAACCAATTCTCATCAACAGCAGTTGTCCTCATCTGGCTTATCTTTTCGTCCAACCGAGAGCAGTGACTGTAGTTAACTGGACAGGGCCTTTGCGATAGGGCATATGCATTCTTTTGGCTAGTTCCTGCTCGATGCTCTTTACGAGGCTTTTTGCATTGCCTTCTTATATGTCCAGTCTCTTCGCAGTTCCAGCATCTGGTTTCTTCTTCCTTCGATCCAGGAGCCGAAGAATTACCTGTTCTATAGTTTCTTCCTGCTCAATAATGTTTCTAATAGCACGGCTACCTCCTCTAGTCGATGCCTGGTTTGCAGCTTCAAACTCAAGTGCTTGGCCCAGAGCATCATCAATTGTTTTTGGCCTAGCCAATATCAAGGCCTGCTGAGTTTCATCATCTCTGATGCCAGCTACAATGCTTGATTCAAGCGTGGTATACTTGTTGTAAATGAGTATAACCGTACCTTATTTGTAACTTAGGTGTTCACGTGTCGTAGCATACCTGCTGGCTTGCTGGTATTATCTTAAAAATTTACAATATAGTTCAAAATATTTTTAAGAAAATAGTGGCATGGATTTGAGGAATATTGGCCACTCATGGATTTTCTTAAATTGAATTGGAACTATGTTCTATATCCTATGATGATGGTGTTTACTGAATATGATACTGGGACAGATGCAATATCTCAAAAAGAGTTTTAGAACTAATTAAGTAGTGATAAATCAGTTGAGCAGATTTCTCTCATCGATTCTATATGATTTTATTTGATGATTCAAAGAAAAGCTTGTTTCGAGTCTGAGAAATCTGTCATGAAAGCTGTATCTTATGCTTGAATGACAAATCTGTCTCATGTAGGGTATCCCAGAATAAAAAAGCAATATCCTGGAATCTCATAGAACTCTTTAAAATAAAGCCAAAATTTTTTATAACACACATACACCTGATGAGATATTCACACCCAAATTAGCAGAAAGAAAATTAATTTTGAAAATTCAATAAAGAATGAAATTCCATATTGTAGTTTTTCGTTTTTAGATGCGCCCTCATACTCTAAAAATATTTACCCTCCAACTCTTGAGGAGATGAAATTTTCGCAAATTTGATCGAATATTTTTTGATGCCTGAAAACTGAACCAGTAAGGAGGAAACGGACTAAATGGGCTTATGATTGATGAACAATTTGCCCAGATATGGACGAAATCTGTGGGCGAGAAATCTTTCCGAATTTTTTCAAATGTTTGATAGCGCATAGATTTTGTAATTACTTTTATCTTTGTTATTGAATTCACAAGATAATTTCAATTAATCATCTAGTAATTGTTAAGGGTTGTTCATAATTTTATCCATACTGATTTTTAAATCGTTATATACAGAGTGTTCCAACAAAAATTTGACCCTCCTCTAAATCAGAACAAGGCAGTGTCAGCGAAAAACGCTAAAACAGGTCGATATTTGTTTCGAGAGGGACCATTGTTTATGCTGAATTTGAGTATGTCATATCAAACCACACCCTTACCTACAATATCAATATAGGGAATACAGGTGTTTTCAATAAATAGTAGTCAAGAATGATATCAGAATTGAAGAAGTTATTTCAGCATGTTAGGTAGTGTAGGCTTCAACCCTCTACCCTCCGCATCACCAAGCTTGAGAATTTCAATCTTAAGGGTATCATGTTACACGTCATTGGAAAGGTCTCTTGATGCTGTGAAAGAATTTGGTTAACGCAGGGTCTATACTGGATGTTCCAGTCGAGTTATTCTTTCCGTTAACTAGCTGAGTACATCGAATCGATTGGTTGAGAGTCATTCAAAGATATTCCTTAATGTGCTTTGCTACTGAAACCACACACTGCTGGGAGGTGGTATAGATAGAATTTAATTCGAAAAAGATCTAGTAAATATTTAGAAAATGACAAAAACCATTGCAATGAACACATCATTTTCTTACACATATTCTACAATTTCAATTTTGAATAATTCTCATAAAGAATGATCAAACCGTTGTTTCAATCAGAATTGCATCACTCTTATTCGATACTTACGAGAGACGCTCGAAAATTATGTACTCAATTGAAGAAATCGTGTCGAATAACAGTTATGCAGAAGGATCAATAAAAATATTTAACACAAATTTAACAGGGAAAGAATTGAGTCGTCAATGTGTCAAATTTCTGAACTTCTTCAGGCAACTGGTTTGATAGTGGCGAACCGTAAACATGAAGTTGCAGGTACTTTGAGAAATGAAAATGACGTACCAAGTTCAACTGTCTACAAAATGGTGAAGCATCACAAATTTCACACCTACTAAATAAGATTGCACTATGAACTAAATGAAGAAGGCTCTGATCATCGCCGCTAGTGTTGAGAAAATTTGAGAGAAAGTATGAATAATAATCCCAACTTTCTTCAAAATATCTATTCCTCTGACAAAAGTACTTTCATGCTCAATGGAGAGCTGTACGGACATAGTGGCCGATACTGGAACATCCCGAATCATCACTAGTACAAGGAGATAGATACACAAACCTACAAAAAATAAATGTTCAGGCAGGGTTGTACGGGTACTATCTGTTTGCACTGTTCTTCATCCAGGGTAATCTCAATGGAGATAATTATCTACAACTGCTAGAAGAATTCATTTATCCAAGAATTATAGAGATTGTGGAATACAATTATACTCTCTCAGAAGATCAATTGCATTTCCAATAAGATGGTGCTCCCCACATTTCGATATTCTAGTGAGAGAACATTCAGATAATAATTTTCCAGGGAACTAGATCGGTAGAAGGAGACCAACGGGACTGGTTGAAAATATACGCTACATAGCCAGATACTTTGGACTAGCTGCGGAGGAGAATTGTGCCAGAATGCCGACTATTAATACCTAATATCAGAAGGGAATTGGAGAATCCTATAAACCAGTATATGGAGGTGGGAGGCGGTTATTTTGTAACTTTTTCCTCAATTACTTCACAACCACTACACGCAGATCATTTGTTATCTTGAAAATGAATCGCTACAAGTATCACTTTGCCTTCTGTTGATGGCACCTTTTTCGAGCTCTTTTCCATACGAATTCAATATGTGAATTTGAATTGAATGACCCGATGTATCCAGCTAGCTAACAGAATGAATTCTTCGGTTTGAACACTCTTCGATCGAAATTCGCAAGTTTGGGGATGCCGAGAAAATGTGGTTGAACCTTACACTTTCAAATTGAGATACTGAAACATCGTCAATACTGCTGTAAATCTGTACTACCATTTATTCAAAATACATAGGACTCAGTTGGTTATTCAATTACTATACGTTAATATTTTTTCGTAGTTGCTCCTCGACGCATAATTTCATATGATTATTTTTTTGGTGAGTGATAATGGGGGTTGATTTGACATGCTCAAATATGACATGAACAATGGTCCCTCTGACCTGTTACAGCCTTCATCTGAGTTAGAGGAAGGTTCAAATTTCTCGTTGGAATACTCTATATATTATTCGTATCATGGTTGTGTAGAATGTTATTTTACGAAAGCTACACAAAAATCAACCGAACGATTAAATCATTCGAAAGATGTAACCAAACTATCGTCGTTATTGCTCAACAACAATGAAAAATCCACATACAAGGGCCTGAAAATCTTGCACCAAAACGTGCAGTGTCTCAGGAACAAAATCGACCAGCTTGAACTAATGCTTTCTGCGCATGAGGTGGATGTTGCTTGTTTCTCAGAACATTGGCTCAGTAAAAGTGAATCAAAGTCTATACGCATAGATGGATATAGAAAGCATTCTAAATATTCCAGGAAAAACATAAAACATGGGGGAGTTGCTATTTTTGTAAGACACGAGCTTAATTTTAGAATAAAACCACTGACATTTTTGTCTGATTCTGTGTCTCAGGATCAAGTTTATGAAGTGTGTGGGATAGATCTCATTTTACCTGGTGATAGCAAAATTGAATGATAATTGTTTACAGAGCTCCTAAACCTGAAAATCTTCAAAGGTTCTTCTATGAGTTGGACAATGCTCCCAATAAAATATGTAGCAAGAATGTCCAGGTGATATTATGTAGAGACTTGAATATAGATCATATGAGTAGTTCATTCTTTAAAGATGAACTGTTTGAGGTTTTTGCAACTTATGGAATGAAACTTGTTATCAATGATTATACTAGAAACCATAAATCTAAGAATAGTGGTTTATACTATATATGTTGTAGTTTGGCACACCGCTCAGGTTCTCACTTGTCGTATTGATACCGACATCTCTATAACAAAGTCGATTCATGATATGTCATTCAGTGAGGAAAATTATAACATGCTATACTTCCTTCTATCTGAAGAAAACTGGTATGATATCTATAAATCATCTGACGTACATAAGGAATAAAAATCTTCTGACGTTCAGGAGGGCTTTGAGAATTTTTTTGGGACTTTGACATTCTATATAGATCAGGTATTTCCACTTCGTAGATTCGAATGCTAAACAGGATAGTTGAATGAGGCCTGGATTACAAGTGTTATTTCATTCTGATAATATAACCTTCTATAAAATTCAGAAAGATCTACCAAAAAACCATAATGGCGGCAAAAAAACTACACAATGACGAAATATTTCGCAAAGCAGAGAATAAATCAAGGGCAGTCTGGGGTATTATAAATGGTAATTTGGGTAATCATGGCGCAAGTCGAAAAACAGATATCGAGATACTTGTGGACAGACATCTTGTGAAGAGTCCAGAGTTTATATCAGCCTATTTCAATGAGTATTTAATTGACATACCTAAAAGTATAAAAAGGCGGTTTTCCGAACACAGAGCTATTAATGAAACTATCTATCTATTAATGAAACGATGTATCTCTCTCCTGTTTCGGAGGGAGAATTGTTCAATATTATCCACGGTCTGAAAAACCTAAATTCCTCTGGTGTGGTGGGATCAGTAAAAATTTGCTTAAGAAGATCTCCCACTTTGTTGTTCGGCCTTTAACATTTCTCATAAATCTCTCACTGGAGTTTGGTTTGTTTCCTGATATTCTCAAAATCGCTAGTATCAAGATGATCTTCAAAAAGGAGGAACTAACTTCTATGGACAACTATTGACCGTACTTGAAAGAGTGATCTGTGACAAAATGGTAACATTCATAAAGAAAAACAAATTCTTTCAAATTGTTTACAAAGGCAAGTTCGACTAATTCTGCTTTGATGAATATCCTTAATAAATTGTATGATGACATTGATGATGAATTGAAGTATCTTGCTTTGTTTATGGACCTGTGTAGAGCATTCGATCTCTTATCTCATGAGCCACTCTTATATAAAATGGACAACCTTAGTATGAGGGGTCAGGTAAATAGGTTAATCAGATCGTTATTGACAGATCACTTTTAATTTGTAGAGATCGATGGCAAAAAATATTCTAGTCTAAGCATTGGTTCTGTGCTTTGACCATTGTTGTTTTTATCATCAATGACTTGCCAACAGCACGACGGAACCCGGAGGGTCTCACAATGTTCGCTGATGATACCACCCTTCTTTGTAGCGAGGAAGGCGAAGAAAAAATCCTAGACAATGCACATCAGTGCTTAATGATGTGTATGGATTGGTTTAACAGGAATGGTTTGTATCTAAATGTCGACAAGACAATGTTTATCAACTTTACATTGAAAAACACAGAAACAAATAATAAAAGCCTATTGTTAAGATCAAATAAGCGGTCTATTAGGCAGGTCGACAGCATTAAGTGCCTGGGCTTCATAGTGGACAAGAACCTGAACTGACAGCCTCACATTCAGAACCTGTGTATCAAGAAGAGTTCCATATGTTACGCTCTATACCGTTTACAAAAAATTGGCAATTTAACAACTTGTGTGGCCTATTATTTTGCTCACTTCCATTCTAGAGTATCGTATGGGATTTTGTTTTGACGTGGTGCTTCTACTGAAAGTACAAAAGTATTCAGAATGTAAAAGGAGGCTGTTCGTAATATATTGGGGGTTTCTCGGCGCACATCATGCAGGAACTTGTTTGGATGACTTAAGATATTGTCAATTACAATCCGTTGATCTTGTCATACCTTACCATTCTTCTTCTACCTGTGAGAGGTACCCTAGGTACATGGGTATCAAACTGTTCAACAAACTCCCAAGGCATATTAGGGATGTACAGTGCCTAAGAACATATTGTAAATCACTTAAGCATTGATTGTTGAATAAAAATTACTACGATCTTGAAGAGTATCTAGCTGATGTGTTGTGAATGAAGGCTGCTCCTCTCTTGCTGTTTGGCATTTGTTTAGTATTAGTATATGTATTGATTTTATATTTATAGTATTGTATTGATGGTGTTTGTTATTGTTTGTTCCATTCATCTATGTAACTCATTGACATGTGCGATACCATGTGATCTATGGTCGGTGGACAAATATAAATATAAATAAATTATTATTATTATTATTGTCTGATCTTCTCTTTCAATAAAAAAATGAATACATCACAACTGAAAATTATTAGAAATTTTTCAATGTCCGTGTGTTAGTTTAAGTCTTGAGGGGAGAATAATTATTTTTCATGAAACTTAAAATATCATCAGTGTTTTTGTCGTAGAATCTCGTGGAACTGGATGTAAGTGAAAACAACATTGAACATCTCGACTTGAGTGCCGTGGAACAGCTGCAAATTCTTCAGTGTTCCAGAAATTCACTAACTCAATTGATTATCCATGGCAAGAACCTGACATCACTCATCGCTGGAAATAACAGTAAGTAAATGTTTTTTCCATATATTGACAGATTCAATACGCAGGCATTTGACGGATTGAAAAGATTGACTATCAAATAAAATTATTCTCTGTAACGTGAAATCATTTGCTTCAAAAGCAAACATGAATTTCCCGAAAACATTGCGAAAAATGAATAATTTCTCTGGAATTTTCAATAACGCCATTTACACACAAACGTATAAGTGCGTTCTGAAGAAAACGAACCACCCTGAAAAACTCGGCTGTTTTCATTTTTCTGTGAATTTCCTAAAAGGTCGACTTTTGATTGGAGGATTACATTTTTTGTTACATGTTTCGTTCTCGCACTATAAAGCCCTTATCCCAGGCAGCAATTTTCGAATAGGGGAAAAAAGGGATCGTGTGATATCTTTGTGAAGAGGTGATTCTATAATCTATATGACCACGTTATGATTTACTTTGTAAAATAACGTTTGACGAATTTGAATCGAAAATTGTTTGGAAAAATTCCACGTTTTCATGAACCCGTCCGAACTCCGTTTGAAGAACATTCAATCAAAATCGAGTTTCAACTATCAACTACCACCTCGAAAATTTTTATAATGAGATCCGGACTGTATGATACCTCATTAGAAATGTTAGATTTCTGATCCTCAATTACATTTCTAATCCTCAATATCAGTCTGCATTCAATTGAAATATAACACTGATCGGATCTCTTTGATTCTTATGAAAATCTATCATAAAATGGAACATATCGTAGTTTTCAGTTTTTTAATTCTGGTACATTCCTATCGCGAATATTCGAATTTTCATGCATTGGCACAATCGAGATTCGATTGATTACCATCAGATTTCCCAGGTGTTATTTGCTGATATGCATGAACATTCCTTTCTCGCAGTTCTTTCAATGACTCAGGTGGCGTAACATGGATTTCTGACTTGAGATAGCAGTAACATAACATGTTCAACCAGGTATCGCCGTCTAAGTTTTCATGTGAAAATAAGGGTCTTTCAATATGGTCTCCCAAAATTCCAGCCTAAAGATTAGGTTTTTGAGGCCTTTGAGTACAATTCTCTGTCTTTGAATGGGAATTAGTGTCCCTCCCTAGTCTAAAGTTATGGCAATGCATCTCGCCATTCCAAAAAACTCGATTCGTTAGAAAAACAAAAATTTTGAAGCAAATTCGGATCATTATTGATCCGCTCGTTGAGATGTTCGCAGAACTCTAAGCGAGAATGGTAATCATCGTCATTTAGCTGTGTAGGAGCCCAACTTCATATGGATGGAATTTGTACTTGTGAAGAGTCCTGAGAATACTTGTGTCCAGATAATTTCGATAATCTCCCTACAGATTGTGTATTCTCTATCATGTTAATTCTTGCATTTTGAATAATGTAAATATTTTAAGAATTTTCTTGTATTTGTTCCTATTGTTACATATTAGTTTTGATATTTCCGCACTCATGAATAATATATAAGTTTTGTTCATTCTTATCATAAGTAGGAACCTTTGTTGTGAGTGACAAAAGTATCCGGAAATTTGAAATAAAATGCAAATATTTTAATCTACTTCAATATTTATTCAATCTCGTTCAAAATATGCTCCATTTGAAGCGATACACATGTGCCAACGTTTTTCTCTCAATCGTCGAAACATTTTTTATAGGCGGTTTCAGGGATGGCCTTTAATTGCTTCTGCGAATTTTCTTTCATGACGTCTATGGAATCAAATCTGGTTCCCCGGAAACTTCAGTCTGGAGAAAAGAAAAAAAGTCACACGGAGCTAGATCAGGCGAATAAGGCTGCTGCTCGATGGTATTTTTCGAGTGTTTGGTCTTAAAGTCGTTAATAACCATGGCTTGATGAAATGGTGCGTTATCGTCAGGCAAAATCCAGGAATTGTTTTGCCACAAATCCAGCCATCTTTGAAGGCTTTGTACCTCTCCTACACATAGGTTTTCTATGAAACAGAGTCCCCATAAGTCTTTTCCAGCATTCGCAATGATTTAGCACACGGAATTTTGTTGAAAACACAAAATTTGAGACCCTTTGTTCAATATTTTTTTCCATTGTAGAATTCGCACAGTACTACTGAGGTCGACTGGTTTCAACAGCTGTCGTAAACAAACTAGTTGACAGATCGCGCCTATGTTTGGCATAGTAATTTAGGATACTCCTACCAACATACAGAAATTTAAAATACTTAAAAATACTCAACGCAAGCAATCTAAATGAGAATTTCTGGATAGTTTTTTGTCACAAGGTAGAATTGAAAACATTTGGGATTTTTATGTAAATTCGCACCAGCATATTTGATGAAACCACAGAATCTTGAAGGAATTTTAATATCAGAAAAAATTCACATATTTGATTAAATTGAGGTATGTTATATATATATATATATATATATATATATATATATATATATATATATATATATATATATATATATATATATATATATACACACTACAAAAATTGTCGCATCACCTGGTATTCTGTATTCCACAATCAATTGAGCAGCTCGATCGCAGTTTCTTTGTCAACATATGTTCTTGGACATATGAGGGGAAAAAAGTCTTATCTATGTAGTAACATTTGTTTCCATAGGATCCCAAACACGTCTGAGACAGAATGAGTTTATTTGACTATCAGTATTCATTCAATTTCTCTTCAGTTTTCACGCTGAATGAATGCAAGTTATCTGTGTTTCTTATTGATTTTCGAATCTTTGAATTTATTATTATGGCTGCTGATCGTCCTGGACGCTATTTGAGTGATCATGAAGTGGTAATAATTGTAACACTTCTAGGGAAGCGGCGAAGCCAACGTTACGTGGCTAACTTGTTGACTGTTAACCAAAGCACTATTTCAAGAGCAATTAATCGGTACCATCCCTATATGGAAGAAGGGCCGGACAGAGAAGAAATCGGATAACAACACCAGTTGATGATCGTTGGCTTCTTTTAACTGCACTAAGAGTTCGGCACTGTACGGCTAGAATGCTACAAAATGAACTTGCACTTTCCAGAAATGACCATATTTCATTGCAAACTGTTAGGAACAGGCTCAGATAAGACGATATCAGACCAAGGGTGGCTTCTACCGGCCGGGTCTCACCAGAGAGCATCCAGTTGCAAAACTTTATTTTGCGAGGGAACATGCAAATTGGGGAATTCCAGAATGGTCGAATGTTCTCCTTTCCTACGAGTCCAGGTTCTGTCAAGCATTAAATGATAGACGCATGCCTGTATACAGACGACCTGGGGAACGGTATCAGCAATGCAATATCCGGCAAACCGAAAACTTCGGACGGGGCTCAGTAATGGTGTGGGGAGGCATTTCTTCCCATGATCGAACTAAATTAGTCCTAGAGAATAATGGAATAATGACAGCTGCCAGATACATCGCAGATATCCTTGAACCCCATGATTGGCGAAAACTTCATTTATATGCATGATAATGCTCGGCCTCATGCAGCTAGAGTTGTTACAGAATTTCTGCAAAATGCCGAAATTGATATTTTAAGATGTCCAGACAGAAGTTTTGACTTGAACCCCATAGAACATGTTTGGGACAACATGGGGTGGCAAATTCAGCAACGTAGGATGCCTTGTAGAACACTCCAAGAACTAGAAAATCTGCTTCCTGAAATTTGGAACTCAAGAGTACATCCGAAATAATTTGTTTGAGGGGCTTCCGAGACGTATACTGGCTGTAATTAGGGCCCGGGGAGGAAACATTCGATTTTGAAAATGATTATCAACCTTTCGATGCTAGTTGATTGGTCTCTTCGCGAATGTTTGACGATGATAGAATTTTTTAATTCTTCATTAACTCGAAAATTGTTGATATTTTTCATCATAAACTCATCTCTTTTGAATGATATTTTCTTATTTAACACTTCTGAAAGTTATCAAACGACTCTTGAATGACCAACCTAAAAGTTTATATAGTATTGTCGTGAAAGTAGGGAAATACACTCCCCACAATTTTTGTGGGGAGTGTATTTGGAAAGAGAGAAAATAATAATTCTATTTTTCCATATTCATTCATGGTTTTCATTCAAGAAAACACAAGTTTCTATTATAATTCGAAAACATTTCAATGAAAGTAATATTTTGAATACCCTGTATTCTACTCAAAAAAATCCTGTAGAGTTTTCAAATAGTTTTCATCTAACTCTGACAGCAACCGAGATATTGACATGAGCCAACAAGGAAATCGAGCAATCCAAAGAAGAGAGCCAAAGAATTTTCCTCGACAATTGGGATCGGTCTTTGTTCTCTATTTGCAGAATCAGAATATCTCAGTCTTACAAAACCTAATAAAATCGATAAATTATAAGAAACTTTCCCGAGAGTGGAAGTTGCTACAAGGACATTTCTCTTCTTGATAGTCATCAGTTGTATAGCATTGCGGTTATTTTCACAACTCCAAATAATAAAAAGTGTTATGAGAACAACTCACCCAACGATGTGCATAAAAAGCAATGTCTTTTGAAAATAGATTTCGAAGATGTAATAAATGTAATGAATTTTGTAGAAACTAGTTATATAGTAAATCGTATCTAGAGTCGAAATATTGAGCTCACTTCGGATCTCAGAATTCTTCATATTTTAGTTCAAGAAGAATCAGATCATTCTTCTTTTTCACTTTATTTAGTACAGAAGGCGTGAGACTGCTTCTTCAATAAATATGAACAACCAACGTTAATTGTTCTTGTATTAGCTGTTGTTTCTTCATTCGTTACCAGTTTTATATGATCGAATTTTATTAAGTTAGACAAATTGTTGTATGACTGAGGGCCCAACCGTGACCTAAGACAACTCTAGTTTCAACACATTAATAACTTCTATTATGAATTGTTACAGAATTGAAGTCGCTGAGTGTTTCCTGTCCACCTACAAACCTCCGCCATATCGATGTCTCCTACAACGATTTTGATGTGTTTCCAGAATGGATTTCCGGCTGCTCAGATATCCGATGTATATTCGCAAGCAACAATAATCTACAATTCCTCCCAGACCACCTATTTTGTAACGAAATGCCATACCTGCAAACCCTCCAGCTGGCCTACAATCAACTTCAACAACTTCCAACAATACAACGAAGATTGCCGCTTCAGGAAATGTTCCTCCAGAATAACAATTTATCGAATCTGCCAAGAACCTTATTCAGATATATACCCGACATAAAGGTTTTAAATCTCTCGAATAATAGACTCTGCGATTTACCAGTACCTGACACACTTTTATATCTGGAAAAGTTATATTTAACCGCCAATTGCTTGATTGATAAATCTCTAGAAAACTTAACACCTTTTATGAGGAATATTAGGATATTACATGCAGCATATAATAATTTCACTGCCCTGCCAGAAAACTGCGTTTTTTATTGGACAGATATAGAGGAAATTGTATTATCAGGAAACAAATTGTTGAAGCTTCCAAATGATATAGGAAAATTGCGATATCTTTCTGTGCTAAGGGTACATTCAAATCTACTACAAAATATTCCAAAATTGTCAAATCTCACTTCTCTGAGAGTACTTGATCTCGCACATAATCAATTAGATAGAATCGACTTGACATCATTGATTCCCCCAAATTTAAAATTTCTAGATCTATCTTGCAACAAAAAACTTCATGTGGATTCACATCAATTTAATACTTATAGAACCCAAAGACCTATGAGCTTAGTTGACGTATCAGGCAAGAATCGTACCACTCTTCCTTTAACACCTTCTCCATTTTGTGAAAATGATCTCACTGAATATAGTTGGAGCGTTGGTTTCTCAGAAACTTCAGGTTGTAAACAGAAATTATATATTTCTCAGATAAGATTGCCAGCTTTTTGTAATACAGAAGCACTATTCGGAATGTTTGATGGCGAAAATAATCACTGTGTTCCACTTGGCGTAGAGAAAGTGGTTCCAAGAGTTCTACTCGAAGAAAGAACTGTTAAAGAAACTGCTGCCGACTATATGAAGTTCACTATGCTATCTGCACATCGAGAACTGAAAGATAAAGGGCAGAAACAAGGTTTGAATGCAATTATTGTACATATCTTGAAGACTAAGCAAACACCGGAGTATGCTTTCTGTGGTGGACCAAAGAAATATATAATGAAAATAGTTAGCGTAGGTGATATAAAATTAGTTTTGGGAAGAGCAACAGGACCGGTTAAATTATTGCCAATTAAACAAAGAAAACAAATTAGGACTAACCCTCAATTTCAAATGACAGTACCAGATCCTGATGTAACAGATGTTTACCTTGATGAAGAATATGAATATATGATTATAGCAAATAAGACTTTGTGGGAAGTTATTAGTCCAGAAAATGCAATAAGAGAAGTAACTCTTCAGAGAAATGTTATACTTGCAGCTAAAAGATTACAAGACCTCGCACAAAGCTATGGCGCAGAAGAGAATTTGAGTATAATAGTAGTTAAATTTAATATATTGAGTACTGATGTAGATTTATTAATGAGGGAGTTGAGACAAACTTTCCGGAAGAGTAAATACCAGAGCGAAAGTGGATTTTCGTCAAGCACAACATGCCAACCAGGTTGCTGTTGCGAAGCTTTAAATAATGAATGTGTAAACTGTATGGAAAAATTGGCATCTCCGATTTTGCTAACGGAAGATAGGTCGTCTCCCAGTGGTCAGAGTGACCACAATTGCAGTGATTGTAATTCGTCTGCTAAATTATTTATAAACCAACTGAACAAGCAAAATGAAGCCAGGTCAGTTAGGAGTGCTACACCCTCTATATTTGAGGCAATCGAAGTCAAAGTAAGTCCGGAAAGGAGGAGCTATAGAGGGGTTGCAAAAGCTTTGAGAGCAAGGAGAGAGGAGGAAAAGAATAAGGAAGATAGTGATTCCGCTTTATCTGAAGAACAATTCAAATGTTGGGAGTACATGCTTGAACAGAATACACAGTTACTTTTTGATAAAGAATTGAATACTTTGAATAAAAACAAAAAGAATGCCCAACTTGCACCAAAGACATCTCCATTATCTAGAAGCAATCCTCTTTTATCTGAAAATGTTAATAATACAACCACAAGCGGTTTTCTATCAAAGCAATTTGGTAGTGCCAGATCTTTCAATCCTCTACTCACGAAATCTTCTTCAAGGTTCACTTTAGATAAGAAACTTTTAGGAGGACCACATGCTGCATACTTTGGAAGTCTTCAGCGGCTTATGCCTTATAATTTGGAATATGATTTTGCCGTCATGCATGAAAGAGGTTTGGCTGACTCGCTGGATTTAGATCGAATGCAGCAATATTGGGGTGTTACTACAACAGAATTGTGAAGTGTGTTAATTTTTTTTTGAATTATGTATTACTACTTTCATTAAAAAAGCACATGTGTTCCATTGATTTTTCAAAGTCAGACCTCTCGTTGAGTTTGCGAATTATTTATTGCATTCATGGAATGTTTTTTGGAGAAAAGAACGCAAAGTTATTATTGGTTTATGAGGAAGAAGTTCCGAAACCTTGTGAAACAAAGAGATATAAAAGCGTAATTCAGAAAACACGTTAACATATTCAAATTCATTATAAAAAGAGTCGAACCAGTATGGTGATAATTTCGACTTTGTTTCAACGAGCTTTACAAGCCGAATAATTAGAAATAATATAAATAGAAATTCTTATTAATTTACACCGGGACAATTTTAAGGACAATAACATTTCATACCATATCAAATATATCTTCCTGTGCTTGCTTCTCAAAATAATTCTAAATAATGTAGTCTCATTTGGTCATTTCCTGAAAATTGATGGAAAGAGCTGTAAGAGAATTTTAATATTTATACAGGGTGTTAAATAATAGTATGTCACAACTTGAGGGGGTAAATCTGCGTGCAATTTCAAGAAAAAGAGTTCATATAAACATAGGTCCGCAAAAGTTTCGTTACGGAGCTACATCGTGTAGAAATTTCCAGAAAAAGCGTTTTGTTCTTCAAAACTCTTGAGATATTCAGCCCAAATTTGGAATGCAAGCTATTTTTTACAGCCTCCATCATTACACGTCCTAAATTTTAACTAGAATCTACAAGGTGTTTTCTTTTCCGGAGCCATGTCTTCTTTCGCGCTTTCAAAAAATTTTACAGTACGCCACTAATCAGCCTACAATCAATTTTCATCTTCGTTCAATTCAGAAACTTTTTTGACACCTGTAATTTTTTCTTATCTCCGACCGTTTTCGAGCAAAACATTATTAAACGATTGTAGCATTCGCTGAATTGAAAGCACTTCTAATGACTAGTAGGCTTTGATTTTTTCATTTATATATTTATTTTGACAGCTGCTAAAGTTGAACCAGTGTCTGATTGAATTGGTTATTCAATTAACGATTAGTTTTAATACGTCCGAAGTTATTGCTGTAAGAAAAAATGGCTAATTTTGCTAACACCGACTTGGCTGATATCCATTACACCAGACAGACGAACATTTTCAAATATCCACAGAAGGTTGAGGAAACTAGTACTACTACTGCAAATAATCATTTAAAAGGTGCAACTCAAACTATGAGAACTCAAGATATTGAGGAAGCAGTTTTGAAATGTATTGATTTGAATCCTCATGTGAGTACGAGAAAAATTGGAAATCAGTTGAATATTTCACATGTTCTAGTTTAGAGGATTCTCCACGACTTTTTATTGTACTCGATTCATATTCAACACGTCCATACTCTAATTCCTCGAGATTTTCCTTCAAAACTTAATTTCTGCCGATGGTTCTTAGATGCAATCAGAGAAAATGATCAATTTGATAGAGAAATAATGTTCACAGACCAAGCTAACTTTTCGAGAACTGCTATCACAAATTTGCACAATAATCATTATTGTGCTGAGGAAAACCCCCATTTGATTGAAGATTCGCATCATCAAGAACAATTCTCACTAGATGTTTGGTTCGGAATAATTAGAATTATTTGATTGGGCCATTTTTTCAGCCTAACAGACTAAACGGCCCTGCTTATCGGCAATTACCTGAGGAGGGGTTACCTTTATTGCTCGAGGATGTGCTACTTTTGGTGAGAAACATAATGTGGTTCGTGCATGGCGGGGCGTCAGCCCATTTCAGTGAATAAGCTAGGGAATTCTTGAATAATAGATTCAACAACCGATGGATAGGTCGAGGTGGGCCATAACCATGGCCTCCTAGGTATCCAGACTTAAATGGTTTAGACTTTTTCTTATGGGAATATCTCAAAAATTTAGTTTATATCTTATTATAAGAATTGAGAAATCGAATAATAACCTCTTGTGACACGATAAGAAATACCCCAGGAATATTTCAAAGATTGCGTGATAATATGAAGAAGGGCAGAGGCCTGTATTCTTGCAGGTAGAAGACACTTCCAGCAATTTATTTAGTTTTTAATTGTTCTCCATTTAGTTTGATAATGAATAAGTGTAAGTTGAGTCTCAGGAGACGAGCTATCAAAATTAAAGCAAATTTTGGGCATATCTATCGAGTATTTCTAATATTTTTTTGTTTAGCGAATAACATACAATTCGAATAATTCAAATCCACTTCAAAACGGTTGGAGATACGAAAAAATTATAAGTGTCGAAAAAGTTATTAAACTGAACGAAGATGACGAAAAGTGATTGTACGCTGATCAGTGACGTACTGCGTTTGAAAGGGAAAAAGAAGACATGTCTCCGGAAAAGAAAACACCTTGTGAATTCTTGTTAAAATTTAGGACGTGTAATGATGAAGGCTGTAAAAAATAGCTTGCATTAGGTATTTGGGCTGAATATCTCAAAAACTGCAGGAGTTTTAAAGAAAAAACCAATTTTTTCCGGAAATTTCAACACCCTGTTGCTCCGTAACGAAGCTTTTGCGGACCTCTGCTTAAATGGAGATCTAAAAGTTTATAATATTGAAGAAGTTTCATAAGGGTTGATATATCGAGAGAAAATGAATATCGTTTTATCTCTGTTTGCCGGATAATGGAGGAGATGCTTAACACTAAGTTCCACGAACATGGTCATTAAGAACAGAACCTGAGAACATATTAATGCCTCCACGCAATAAGTTAGAGCTTATGAAACAATTCGTCAAACGGTTAAATATTGAAGAAGTTTCATAAGGTTAGATATATCGAGAGAAAATGAATATGATGCTGATGCATTTTATTACATATGTGGAAAATTTATTATGAATATTAGGAAAAACACAATTTGATTCAAACACATGTGAAGATCATTGTGTAACCTATAAATCTCACTTCAACTGACCTGTTTGGAATCGAGAGCTCTAGGCTCCACTTGTAGCTTTTCGTAATGGCTGAAAATGTTCTCGGAAAGTAAACAGTTTTAGTAAAAAAATTAAAAAAAATTTTCATTTGTCCCCATATTTATCTGAGATAAGTATCGAGGTGAGAGGAGAAATATGTAATTTTTGATAGCTATTTTTGCTTAGCGAATGCTGCATAACGCAGTGGCGGCAAAAATTCAAATCCGATGAAAATCTTGAATATGAAGAAATTTTATCGTCAGAGGATTGATGCTCAGGATAATTTTACTTTTTTTTCAATTTGCCGAAAAGAAAAGTAGAGATTTTGAAATTTCGATTGAAGCAATGTCAATTGCTGGATAGTCTCGAAATAATAGGTTAACGAAGTCGGTATGATACATTTTTTACATTCTCCAGCAAAGATGTTGTACTTTGTTTTTGTAAAGATACAAAAGATTTGGTCGATGCATCTGACATACCCTCGTTTATGAGTGAATCGCGTTTATATATTGACAGCTCAACAAAAAGCCTGAAAAACCGTTCTATTACGTACGAGGGTAAATTGTTAAGTCAGGTAGAACAAAAATTCACTTTTATCTACTGGGTGCCATTTATTTTTCAATAAAATCTTCTTTAGGTCTATAGGACACTTTGTAATAGTCTGCCCTAAGGTTCTAGAGATATGGTTTTGTTTCGTAGATGACTTCCTAATCTGTTGAAACTTTCCGTCCACGGAGCCATATTTTCATGTTTGGAATCAAATAGAAATCACTGGTAGCCATGTCGGGGAAATATGGTGGAGAAGGTTGAATTCATATTGCAATTCTATCAGCTTGGCTGATTCAATTGCTGAAGAGTGGGCTGATGCATTATCGTTGCGAAACAGAATTTTCATCTTGGCTAGATGTGGCCGCTTTGTTTGGATTTCCTTCTCAAGTTGGTCAAACAGTGATGCGAGGTATCCTCCACGAATGGTCTTTCCTTTTTGGAGAAAATCAATTAAGCTAATGTCCTGTATGTAGCAGAAGACGTTGGTCATCACCTTGCTGGCTGATGGAACTACCTTGGCTCTTTTTTTAGATGCACTGCCACCGGCTTCCACTCATTGTTTGGATAGCAGATTCATCTCTGACATGAAGAAATGATTTTAGATTTGTTGAAAGAGCCAAAATTAGCCTGGAAAAGCTTCAGTCGCGTTTCAGGTCAATTGTTAATAAACGCGGCACTCATCTTGCTGATAGCTCTGTCATATCTAAATGCTCGTACAAGATGTTAAAAATTCGATCATATGAGTTATCATGGTTATCTGTTTCAACTTCACTCGACGGTCGTTTAACACAATATCGAGGATTTGAGAAACGTTTCTGCAGGTGTTATCTCAAAGGGGTATCCTAGGTAGAGGGCATCTTCCGTGTTATAGCCCAACGAAAACTTACTTATAAATCATCTTAAGTGATAGAGAAGAATCTTCATGCGTAAAAAGGAATGTTTTATTACTATTCGGTATAATTTCGAATCTTCGAAAGATTCGAAAGATGAACAATGCTTATCAATATGTCAGTATGTTCCATGTTTGCACTTCGCACATTGGATTATCTAAACATGTTATAACTTGTGTTTTAATATAGTCAATACTTCAAATTTTACCTGATTTATGACTTCTCTATTTATAGGAAATATATTTACTTTCATTCCAATAGCTCTTTCTGTATAGGATTAGGAGAAGGCTATGAAAGGTTTAAAATTTAAAACGTAGCTTTAAATTAGCAAGAGTAGGAGTGGCAGCTCATTTGTGATTTCAGAATGATGGGATTTTTAATGCGACTACAGGGTGGTTATATAAAATATCCGTTTTATCTCTGTTTGCCGGATAGTGGAGGTGATGCTTAACACTAAATTCCACGAACATGGTCACTAAGAACAGAACCTGAGAACATGTTAATGCCTCTACGCAATAATTTAGAGCTTATGAAACAATTCGTCAAACGGTTAAATGAAGAAATTCAATATTGTTCATATTTTTGAGAGAACTTCATTTGGAAGTTCTCTTAGAAATGCAGGTTGAAATGGGAATTTTTGGCAAATTATAAGATATTTTGCTATTGAAGAATTTCTAATGTTCAAAAAAGTTTGAATAGTATTAAATAAGTGGTCTCAAGATATTAAAAAATAACAAAATTGCGAATTAAAAAGGGCTAGATAGCTGAAAATATGTCATTAAATTTCAGATCCATTTGCTACAGAATGGCTCTGAAAGTACATATATTACATTCACATTTAGATGAATTTAGTAACTACATGGGAGCGTGCTAAGTAGACCAAAGTGAAGATTTTCACCAAGACATTATAACGAAAATATTAAAGGAGACTAAATTTGGGGATTACTGAGAGAAAGAGATTATGAACATGCGTAAAAAAACTCGTCGAAAGAGCTAACATCAAAATTGGAGTAGGTAATGAAACAATAATCAAATAAAATTCATAATAATTTATTAAATAATATGAGAAACAATATCTATAATATACACAATAAAAAAAAATAAATTGACGACTAGAGTATTTAAAAGGACACATATCTCATATCGTACAATATCTTTGTTAATTGTTTTGACTAGAATATGTACTGTACACAGCTTTGAGTCGGCACAGCCAATTTCAAAAAATCTCGTGCTTTGTGCTAAATTCAGATAATCTCATTGAATAATTTTCTTAGTTCACAAATATTTGGTTGATCGAATTATTTTGATGTCTTTGTACCTAGTATATCGGGACAACTTTCTTTAATCCATGCCTCATATTTTACATTTCCATCAGGAATATCATCGGTATATATCGGAAAAACTATACACAGGAAAAATCTGAAAACTTGTGAATTATGGTTAAATCGGTAGAACCATATCAGCTAAGATATTTTCATTACCGCGGCACTTATAATTATACCGTAAATCGCTATATCTAACCTATATACCCAGGAAAAATTTTTTTCTTCTGCAACTTTATTCATATTTTCTTTTCTTTTGACAAACAAGATATAAATTACATATATATATATATATATATATATATATATATATATATCAAAATATATCCTGGAATGATTATTTATTAGGATAACGTTAAATGTTAAGAAAATGTGTCAATCTACCAGAATATATATAAACTATAGCATTATCATGACATCAATGTACCAACGAGTAGTGTAAGAGGCTTTCTCCTCCGTAACATTCAGTGTACGGTCAAGTACCACTGAATGTTATTCACTCATAGTTTTCTTTGTGTGAAGTGATGAACGATCGAATAAAATACTGCTTGGAATATAATTGCCAAAATTGTCAGCTAATTATATTACAGTTGTATATACAAATAAATAAAATATAAAATAAGATTCTGAGCAGTATGAAATAAGGAGAAAACCTATAACTCTAACACCTGGTGTAGAGATAATAATCAGTAGAATAAATATATTTTTATTTTTCCCCATTTTTTCATCTTGTCGGCAAGCATCATATATTTAGAAATTTTTTCAATGTATTTATTTTGTATGTTATATGTGTCGGGTATAGCAATACCAATTATATATGTTACACGATTTTTTTCTGTAAGAATCATATTTGGCCTGTTGTGATTTACAGGTCGGTTGCAAAGAATTGTTTTATCAAAATAAAGTTTATATTTGTCGTTTTCACAAATAATCTCTGGTTCATATTTCTAACATTTTTATCCCTTGGGAATTAGGTTATGTCTTATTCAAAATTATATCTTCCTAAATAATCTCTCGAGGCGAGCATTGAGCAAGATGATAATATATGTAAAACTGTTTCGGAAGAACAAAAACATCTACGGCAAGAATCATGTATATTTCGCTTGATGAGGTGTGTGTATATATATTCATGTACGTCTTCAATTAGGTTAGGTTAGATTTCCATAAAGAAACCAAAAACAATTTTACTTTCTGGTCTGGGTGTAATTTCTGACTTAAATTGTGAATATTTCAAAAACAGTTAAGTAAACTTGAGTATTGCACATTATGCACAAACTTGGTTTGAAATTTAATCCAGATTCAAAAAAAATAAAAATAAAAAAAAAAAATAGGTAACCCATTGAAATCTTGAATTTTATGTGGGATGTTCCTATCGATTCAGAGACTAAGAATATTCAAAATAGATTTTTCCTGTATTTGATTTATCCTTTATCGGTCGATTCTGTTCCTGGTGGGATAATTTCATAAATATCTATAGAAAATTTTTTTGATAAGAGTATTAGTAAGGGTTAGTAGGATTTATGTACTTTAATTATTCCAAAAGCAATAACTAAAAACAATTTCATAGCTGATGAGGAGTTTCAATCTTCAATTCATGAAAAAAAGGAGTGATTTGTGTAACAGTTTATTGTATTAAATTATTCAATTTTGATGACTCCAAATATTTTTCTATCAAAAAATTCTTTCATTCATTGTTGATACGGCGAACTATAGAAATTGTCAAAAATTATCATTCATAAAAGGATGTCTATCAGATAGAAAATTGGGAAAAGGGGGACATAAGAAGGCAAACTGTACATGTACAATATTATGCACACTTTGGTAAGTGAACAATATAATGTGCGCATTATTCTCACACTTGTATATGAAAAGTTGTGCTCACACGAAATTTTCAACACTTTCACTCTTGTATGTTCATCACAAGTGATTGATCAAAAAAAGAATTTCATAAAAATTGGCATAGGTCTTGGAATTTCGAGAAATATATCATAAGTAATAGGAGGTACGTTAAACTTTTCAAGTAAATCATTACCTTCTTAGAGTATATGCAAAATGAGATCAATCAAATATGTACTAGGGGAAGCTTTTCATCCTTGTGCTTCTCATAAATGTTTTACTCAAACCATGTCTCAGAAACGTTCTTTCTAGATCGAACCAAACTTTGTGCGACGAATCATTGAATATAATCATTATAGAACTGAACAACGTAGAAGAAGCACATTGAACAAATTTTTAACATAGGGAGCAAAGTTTTTGAACGTGAACACGGTATTTTATTCTTTCAAATATCAGATATTCCATCTTCTACTTAATATCGAAATGATGTATTCCCCGCTTTTCTAATAAACTTTGTTTACCAGTAATCCGTTCAATATTAACCAATCAACCAAATATCATAGTCTTTATAGTTTAATATACCTTGAAATTGACTGTCGTAATATAATCAACACGAAAAATGACACATAAATACAAATTTGAATATACGAAAGTCAACATCACGATCACTCGTGTTCTTTCAGATGTTCTTTTGTCGACTGTCGTACGAGAGGGTCAGTAATGGGCACTGGACGGTTCACCTAACCATGAATCAGGGCTCGGGGGGAAGTCTGGGTATCCCCGAGGACTACTGTCATTACTCAGATCTGTGTCGGCTCCAAGAGGTACCCCATGTGATAGGTTCATACCTGGAGGACCCTGACCTGAAATCAAAAAGGAGATTTTTCAGATGTGACCTCCAATTCATATAATATTCAATATTAATATAAACGTATGTAAACCTAGAATAAAGAGAAATATTCACTAATCTTCAGATGATCGATTAACCCCACCTAAGGAGCTACTGATAACATCCGCCGATAAAGCATACCGCCAACAAGGGCATGGATCGCAGTGTTGCAATTGAGCAGGATGAAAAAATACCAAGTGGCAGACTGAAGTTTTGAAGCCTATCTAGGAAGTTCTTCGTTCTTGGTTACATAACTGCTATGTATGAACAAACGAGGGGCGTTATTACTAGAATCGGTATGAACTTTGGGTGTTATTGCGTTGATATAAAAAAAAGTTAGGCGACACTGATGAGCTTCTAGTTATGGCGAAACTGCGGTGGCCCGCTTCGTTTTCTGGTATAATTAGTATTGTGGCATATTTTGGTGGCATGCTTTGTGGGTAGGTGTCAAAACTGAGAACAAGCTCCTCTGAATTATTTGATGATCAACGAATTCGAATATTTTTAATAGCCTGATTCTTATTGGATTGGAGTGAGTGGACGATTACCGCCCTTCCACCGCGTCCTTGAGGACTATTATGGCTGATCATGATACCAGGATCAAAGTTCCTTGAAAAAATGTAGAGAAAAATCGATCATTTCGTTCAAGGAAAGATCACTCAGATAATTGTGTTTCAGAGTAATGTTACTGAAAATTTCGAACGTGACTATTCACTGTGGAGCATTCTGAGGTGTGCATTGCCGTTTCACTCGATTATAAGCAGAGTGGGTATTCGTCCTCATCAGACAAACTAGTCCCGCATGTATGCAGCTTCCGCAAGCAGTAACCCTCATGCAGTAACCCGAAAGAACCTTCAAGTGCTTGTTGTTTTGCCTTCTCCACTTGTAGCAATATTATTATGTTTCTATACCCTTTGATGAATGTTTTCAAATGATTAATTGGTAGTGGTTCATCCGAAATAAGTTAAGTTTAACCTTCATTAAGCTTGTTACTACCCGCTGAGCATTTTAATTGGGATATCAAAACAAAGTTCTGCCCCAGGTTCCAATTTGTGCAATCAATCTGCCTTTTCATTACCTAAGTAGCCCGAATGACTCATTTAAAGTCTGTCCAGAGGAACTCGGCATTTCCATACCGTTTTTGATGCACCGTAATTGGAATCAAGAAGCTCATTTTTTTACTAGACTATCAATAGATGATGATAATAAAAAATTTAACTATGTATAATACTATCACAAGAGTTTATTGAAATTCAGGATTGCAATTTCGGTCTCTGTACAGAGCTGTTTAGTACTTCTCAGCTGAAGATGGTCGGGAGACCGAAATTGCAATCCTAAATTTCAATCAAATCTTGTGATATTATAATACATAGTTTAATTCCTTAAAATCATCATGATTAACTATCACGTAGTATCGCGGAATCAATTAACTATCAATTAATAATTTATTGATACCGTAACAGCAATCAAACCTGTCCCTCTATCAGCAAGCGCATCCTGGTTCAACGTCAGAAAGCTTACTCTCGAATATGGTAGCATATAGCTTTACAATCAGTAATGTGCTCACCCCAGAATTGCACCTGTACCATTAGGAGTTTTGGAACAAAAATCGGTCCCACAACAACCTCAAAGGGCAGCAGCTAGGTGCTCAAACCCTTTTTTTTTGTGGATGGAAACTTGAAAGTGTTGATCTCGGCTCATTTATTAAGGCTAGATATCTGAGAGATTAGATAGAATGTTGCACGACAGTACATTAAGCAGCAATTCTCAGGCTCTCATTAATATAGTATTCCATAAGTTTATTGCCGTTTCATGTAATCTATATGTAATTAATTTCTTCTAGCTCTCCAGCAATGGATGGAGGAGAGGATCATATATCAAGTGTATTGCCGTTTCATGTAATCTATATGTAGTTAATTTCTTCTAGCTCTCCAGTAATGGATGGAGGAAAGCATCATATATCAAGATGGATTCCCTCAGCTGTAGTTCGCATCGTACAGAATCCACCTATATAGGAAGCTTGGTTTTATAAGCGTGCGACTTTCGGTTAGAGAATTTCTTGTTGGATCTTGCACCACCAGACTATAGAGCCATACACAATCGGTCGTATGATGACTATCGTCTATAGACAGAGAAATGTTTTTCCGCAGATACGTTTACAGATCCAGCAGACTAGTCTAGTTCAGTGCCTTAGGAGTACCTCAAGGTATTTAGCTTCGTTAGAGATCATTTCACCTCGTAGAATTGGTGGTTTAATTCGCGTCCAACTTTTCACTCTCTTTTTTAGAGGGGAGTTGCTAAAAACTTTGAGAACAAAATATAGCTTTAAGTAGCTTCTGGAGTAGGTTTAAAATGAAATAGTTGCATCCAATTTTCCTAGAGAAATTAAATGCCGTCCGGAGGACATACTCTCGCCACAACGAACCTGGATATATCCTCCTGATACGAAATCGTTTCAATCATATTCTTAACGTTGTTGTAATACCTTTACAAACCATTGAATATATTTTCCTGCCGAAATGAACTTCCTGTAGTGAATCTGTTAGCGATATATTTTGATTATCAAGACTATATTAGGCAAAGTGAGATCAGCCAATTTGCTAACCTAGTAGGCATATTAAAAGGATTGTTGATCAGTATACAGTGCATCCAAGCCCACCACCCTCCCTCCCAAGTTAAGTCAGATAAGTCCCAAGATGTTGAATGTAGTCAAAGCAGGGTAGGATAAATCTACCCCAAAGCTATCTGAAATTATATTTTTCCCGGATATACTACCTATTAATTTGACTACCTACCGGAGAAAAGCGTATTTAATGGCTTTCGTTTAGAAGATATTAGCTTTTCATCCTAAATTCTTGTGATGAATCAACAGCTTGGCTCTGTTGTTGGAATGAATAGCTGATAAAAAATTATAATATGTTCATGACATCTATAGCATGATGTCCTTATAATCTGGGACGTTAAAATAAAATTTTATGAAACATTTTATAAAATCAATCAAGTTAGATTAACCTTCTTAAAAGTATATGATTAACCTCTGGAAATATTCGGAAAAACGTAAGGTTTAACTCACCTATTCCAGCATAAACTGATAATTGATCTGGGTAAGGAAAATGTTCATGGCCATGCGGAGGAGTATGTCCAGGGAGATATGAAGGAGATGAACCTCCATGGAGGAATGGCCTTCCTATAACGCTATGAGGCGAAGAGCCATCTTGGTCCATTCCCATATTAACTACTGTTCCATAGCTATCATCACTGAGATCTACAAAAAACATTTTACTAACAAATTCTAGTAAAACATCAGTTATTTAGAAATTCAATGAAAGAATATTCCTTGAAAGATGTAATTGATAGTATTGATGATTTATTCATTTTATGGAAATTCATTTTTAAAGTAAAACGAAATGAGACACTTTTGTCACTTTTCCACAATTTATTCACAACCGGTTTCGACCCTACGGTCATTTTCAAGTGAATAACAATATAATACATGAGTAGGTATGTACAAGTACAGAATGAAATTTATCCTAAATATTGAGTAGTGGGGATCCATTATGCTCTAGTTGGCTGTTGAGGGTAGTAAATTGTGGGTTTTTACATAGTTTGTTAATCTCCAAACTTTCCAACAAATTCATCTCTCTCCCTTTGTTACATTTATGAAGGATTTCAAGATTGTTCAATGATATCGAGTGGTTAGTTGATTTTTTGTGTTCAAATATTGGCGAATTTTTATCTGAGGAAATATGTTCCCTGAATCTAGCTTCAAAACTTCTCCCTGTTTGTTCGACATAGGCTACCTGACATTCATTGCATTTGATTTGATAAATTCCTGATTGCTTGAATTTATCGTTCTTTTGTTAGGCATTGAATAATAATCTCCTCAAGTTGGGGCCGCTTGAGAATGAAGTAGTAGGAGAGAATTTTGATTCTCAAACAGGTATATTATTTCGCTATTCGTCTAACAATCTTATACTTTTTCGGAAATCTAATTTATACGACATATTATTGAATTTAATTTGTAACAATTTTTGTCGTACAGACGATTCATTGACGATGTTTATCTCAAATGCCAACTCCAATTTTAATTATCAACAAATATTTCAATTTTACGAATTTTGTACTAAAATTTTCAAGACATACGTTAAAAATAATTCAAGAAAATGCAATATGAAACAATTTGTTACAATTGAATGAATTACATCTTTAAAGTAAAACGAAATAAGACGCTTTTGTCACTTTTCCACAATTTATTCAATAATCACGACCGGTTTTGACCCTACGGTCATTTTCAAGTGAATAACAATATAATACATGAGTAGGTAGGTACAAGTACAGAATGAAATTTATCCTAAATATTGAGTAGTGGGGATCCATTATGCTCTAGTTGGCTGTTGAGGGTAGTAAATTGTGGGTTTTTACATAGTTTGTTAATCTCCAAACTTTCCAACAAATTCATCTCTCTCCCTTTGTTACATTTATGAAGGATTTCAAGATTGTTCAATGATATCGAGTGGTTATTTGATTTTATGTGTTTATATGTTCCTTGAATCTAGCTTCAAAACTTCTCCCTGTTTGTCCGACATAGGCTACCTGACATTCATAATGCATTTGATTTGATAAATTCCTGATTGCTTGAATTTATCGTTCTTTTGTTTGGCATTGAATAATAATCTGCTTAAGTTGGGACCGCTTGAGAATGAAGTAGTTATGTTCAATTTAGAAAAGTTGTTACTGATTTTGTTAGAGAGTTCGCCGGTGTATCTGACACTAGTGTATCTTTTTTCTGGGGTTTCTACGATGCTATATAGTAATTGGTAGGTAATACGTTGTTCTTTGCGTTTAATTATTGTATTTAGAAAATGTTGTGGTATGTTGTTAATTGAGGCAATTTTTCTGATGATATTAAGTTCAGTTTGTAAATTTTCTTTCGAAAGGGGAACAGAGTAAGCTCTATGAATCATGGAGTTATATGCAGCTAGTTTGTGACTTAAATGACTGAACGAGTCGATTGGAATCGATGCGTCTGTGAATGTTTCCTTTCTGTGAATTTTATAAATGAGTTGGTTATTTGAATTTGTAATGGTTAAGTCGAGGAAATTAATTGAGTTATTATCTTCTAATTCAGAATTGAAGCTGATGCGGCAATGTATTTTATTCAGGTAATTTTAAAATTGCTGAATTTGTCTGTTTGAACCACGAAAACCAACCAAACTGTCATCTACATGTCTGTACCAGAAAGTCATGTGTTTTTTAGCGAAATCTGTTTAAAATTGAGTTTTTCTCTAAATTATTCATGAAAATGTCAGCTAGTAGAGGGCTAACAGGTGAAGCCATTAGAAGACCTGAATTTTGTTTGAAGAATTTAGATTGAAATTGAAAGTAACTTTGGGATAGGCATATTTGAAGAAGATTGCTAAATTCATTAGTGATATATGGTGTTAGACTCGGATAAGATATCTGTAACAAGGGAAAGACACTCATTCGTTGGAATGTTCGGGTACATATTTTTGACATCGAAAGAGACTAGCTTAATATTTTGGGAGATACTGAAATTTGAAAGTTTATGTATGAGATCTACAGAATTAGAGATAGTGTATTGTGCTTGAAAATTCGAGAGGTCTAGAAAATTTTTGATTCAAGATTTTGCTAGTTTACCTGATGGTGTGTTTATATATGACACTACAGGTCTTGCAGATTTTTCTTCCTTATGTAGTTTAATCAATCCGTACATTTTTGGAGCTTGAACATTCATTGGAATTAGTTTCCTATTCTCCCATTCTTTGTGTGCTAGGTTTTCTGACAAACTTAGCTCTTCTTTGATTTCTTTTGTGAAAAGTTTGGTTGGATCTTTTGGTATTTCGGTGATATCCATTGTTTTCAGTACATCCTGCATCCTTTCTTCGTATAGGTCTTTATTGAGGCAAACTATACTATTGTCTTTGTCAGCTTTAGTCATTATGAGATCTTTGGCTTGGATTTTGCTTGATATGGACTTTTATATTTTCAACTGATTCTGATTGTTAGTTTTTATGTCAGAATTTCTGTGAGTGTGTTTAAGATTGTTAGACGAATCGCGAAATAATATACCTGTTTGAGAATCAAAATTCTCTCGTGAAACTATAGCCCCTACTATAGTTTAAGTGAGCATGGTATACTATACTTGAATCTAGGGTTTTTACCCATTTAGATCAGACTGATTTGTTGCAGTCTATAAAAATGAAATATAATTCATTAGAACACTAATTTTGTATTTTTGACGACATTCAAGTATGATCAGAAATACAGAGAATACATAAAAAGTTAACTGACGAGGATATTTCAGTGTTTAGAGTTACACATTCTTATGTACGATGAGAAATATTTTATTTTGGATGAGTTGAAGACTAAGGGAAACTCGGCTTTCAAATAATAAAAAAACTGCCAACAACAAGATATAGAATAAAGGTGAAATAAATTTCGGTTAGTTGCATGATGTTCTTTGCTGAGATATCCAAGCATTATAAAGGATTCGTTATAGGCGTATCATTTAAATTTATTCATAAGCTCAAAACGTCAATGTTTCTTTCAATCGTGGCATTATCTTAGTACTCGAAATAACCTCGCTCATCGAAACATTTGTATCCAGAGACACTAATACGCTATTCTATCTCAGTTATGTCCTGTCTATTACTGGAAAAGCATACACTTGGGAATGGCAGGCAGTGTGTCAGTATGTATTTAACAATAATCGTGCTAAGACAGTCTTGAACTTCTATGAAAATTATCGAACAGGTCGATATCAACGGTTTTTGTCTGGTAGATCAAGAAAGAGTAATTTATTTACTGGAATCACTTTTACATGACAGATTTGCACAAGAATCTGTTTTACAATAGAGTAAAACATGAGCTTTTCAGTGATGTATTATACTCCATATATTCCCACAAAAAATTTTGAAGTTCAATTTTGATATTAATTACACTGATTTTTTTCTTATTGTTAGTTCTTCACATTTTATGCATACCATTTCAAATTGAACAAGCCAATATGGAATGATGGAATGATTTTTGAAATTAAATTACAAAGCTTTTATTCGTATTTTGAAATATTCCTTTGAGAAGAGATTGAAGGTATATAACATACATTTTAAACAAATGAAAAAATATAAATATCAAGAAGAAATTTGCTGCAATATTTTCGAACGATACGATAAAACTAGTATTTCGTATTTTTGAATGAAAAGTTCATCGAAATCGTTGCTGGGGAAATTTAGGTATTCCAACCTTTTACCTTGTTAGCTTAGTATTGATTATGTGTGGCTCTATTTCGCGATATCTAGCTTTTGCTCAAGTTCGTGTATTATCTATGGTTCGATGGAGTGAAAAAGGTATTTAACAAGTAACCAATCGATTAATTCGTAGCTAGGGTAGCTAGTAAAGTGGAGTTTCAAGTCTTGAGTATTTACGCGATGTTCGCATTCTGACAAGTTGTTTCCTTCAGAACCTGACGACTAAATTGATTCCTGTAGATTGGGTTTAATTTCATCGTCTCTGGGAGTCTAAGCAGGTTATTGAAGACGCAGCTTCCAAAAAAGAAGTAACCACTTGCTTTTTGACATTAGATATATTGCCTTAGATGGATTTTCTCTGAATGTCTCAGGATAGTAATGACAACATGAGTTCAAAAAAAGTCGAAACTGTAGTTTTGATTTTTTTATAAATGAAGAGAGGTGAATTTTAGGCTGTTAGGGTATCTATAGAAAATTTAATTCTTCATATTAGCAAATTTGTAGCATAAAACAGTCCCCAAGTTTTATGAAAAATGATGAAACTGGTAATTTTTTCATTTTCTTACTTTCTCATGAAGTTTTCATGACGAAAATATTACGCTAATCATAAGTTTTCTTCAATGGCAATATATCGCGTCAAAAACGCCACAGCTACAACTTCTACAATTATTGATCGATTTCAATAAAACCGAATTGCATCTTAAATGATAATCTATCAGCATGAAATATTTTCATTAGTTTGACAATTCCGAAAATACTGGAACATGACCTTTACTTGGACGTTTTGAATTTTTAATTTTTTTCGATTATTCATTTAATTTTGAATACCATCTGCCAAATATAAAATTGATAGGATTATATCATAAAAGTATTTCAATGTTGTTTATCGTGTTGATTATGTATGTCTTAAGTATATTGATGACGAAAATATTACGCCAACGATAAGTTTTGTTCAATGGCAATATATCGGGTGTTCCGTGAAAAGCGGCCCAACTATAACTTCTACAATTATTGATCGATTTCAATAAAATCGAATTGCATCTCAAATGATAATCTAACAGCATCAAATATTTTCATAAGTTTGCTAATTCCGAAAACACCGGAACATGACCTTTACTTAGACTTTTTGAATGTTAACTCCATAGTTTTGATATTTCATTTTGATTATTCATTCAATTTTGAATACCTTCTGCCAAATATAAAATTGATAGGATTAAATCATAGAAGTATTTAAATGTTGTTTATCGCGTTGATTATGTATGTCTTCAGTATGTTGATGATATATTTGTTGTTTTCAATATCAAGAAAGCCAACTTGAAAAATTTCCCTGAGAAGTTGAATGATTATCACCAGTCTGTTTAATCCCTAAAAGTTGGCTTCCTTCAACACACTTGTCACCAGAAATAACAAATACTTAGAATCTGATTTTTGCTGAAAGAGCACTGCCACAATTCAGTAAGTTCTTTTCGACTCATTTAATTGCCAACAACAAAAAATGGCTAATTTACATTTCCTCGTTTACAAGAAAGCATTCAGTATGAAAAGCTTTCATAAGGAATGTAGCTACTTTGGATGGTTATAAAGATAGTTTAGTTAATCATACACAAAGAAATAAAAAAATTTCGTATGTTCTTCTTCAACCTAAGAACAAAAATTATAATTCGTTTTTTTTACTTTTTGATCCGTGATATACCAAAGGATTAGAAAAATATTCAAAATATCGGGAACCCAAAAGACAAAACTAATGTGTTGGATAAGAATGGCATATATGAAATAAGTTTGTAAGTAAAGATTGTGAAAAGAGGTATGTTGGATATACCAGAAGATCAGTTAAAACCTGATAGAATTAACGTGAAGCACATTCAAAATATGGACGTACAGAAAAAATGTTCAAAATGCGAATACACTGAACGCTTTTGAAACTATCCATATAATGAAATGCAAAAACCCAGTAAACAAGGACAAAGGCCTGATTCCTTTCAGTGCACTCTACAGTTTGTACGATTAGACACGGCCACTAATAGCGCGCACAACCAATCAGGACGATAGTTTGTTGAAAGCGTCTACTAGCAGGGATAGATTTAGTACAAATGATAGAGCCATGAAGAATTAAACTAACCTACGCAATCATCCCAGATGAGCAATTTGGATTTAGAGGAAGCCACTCCACACAACAACAACTTCTCCGAGCATGGAGGTCTGCTCTTCAAGATGTTGAAGACAAACTTCTCACCTGCCCTGGTGCGCTTGGTCCAGTCATACCTGCGAAATAGACCGTTCGTGGTATGAATAGGAGACACCCGATCTTCCACCAGGAGGATGGAAGCAGGAGTACCACAAGGATCACTACTAGCGCCGTTGCTGTTTAACATCTACACTTCGGACGCCCCGAAAACCCCCGACACGAGCTTAGCCCTCTACGCGGATGACACGGCCATAATGACCAGATCGACAGCCCCCCACTTGATAAACAGAAGACTCCAAGAGGCCGCAGACCAATTGGAGGAATGGTTTACCAAGTGGCTGATCACCATCAACCCAGAGAAGAGCTTGGCACTCTATCTGTCCAAAAAAAGAAGTAGCCCCGAGGAGCAGATCACCATGAACGGACAACCCATCCCGTGGGTCAACAAGGCCAAATATCTGGGAGTCACACTCGACCGGTGGCTGACATGGCGTCAACATGTGGAGGACTGCACGAGCAAGGCGAAGGCAGCCCAAGCCTACCTGTACCCCCTGATGAACAGGCAGGGCAATCTGAGCGCAGCGAACAAGCTGAAGCTCTACAAGACCATCATCAGGCTCATAATGACATACGCGTCAACAGTCTGGGGACATGCAGCGGCATGTCATATCCGAAAGCTCCAAGTCGTGCAGAACAAGGCATTGAGGATGACCGTGGACGCCCCCTGGTACGTGCGAAACTCCCAGATTCATCGATATCTGCAGATGCCGAGTGTGATGTAGTTCATCAGAGAGACAGAGGTGAAAGCATTCCAAGCAGTTGACGACCACCCAAACCCATTGGTTAACACCCTAGGAGACTACGAGGTAGACGAACCGAGAAAATTCAAGAGGCCCAGGATGGTGCTTTGAGAAGACCCGGATTAGCTATAAGAATCTTGTAGAATAAAAATATTGAGAATTTGTCACTAGGACGACAAAATTAATTTGTACTTAAATTAATCATTTTAGGTTACATTCAGATCCCTCAGATCACGGCTTAGAAGCCAAAAATTGTTCACTTTTCCAATCAATCAAAGAAATGTAAAGTTAAAAGTTGTAAAACTGGTACTTGAATAAAGATTATGTTAAATGAAAATAAATGAATTAGATTTAGTGTACTATCATCTCCGCCACCTCAACTGGTAAAACGCACGTCGAGCTTTGAAATAAACTTTGGTTCCAGTCCCCAACTTAGTTGTTGATTATTAAGTAAAAGTTTTTGTTTGAATTTTATAACTAACATAATAATACTGTAATTCTTTCAAGTGATCTTGTTGAATCTATATGTGAAAAGGAGCTCTAGGAACAAGGAAAATTTTTAGAACAATTATTCATACATTTTGCATGATTTCAATGGAAATGGTGTTCCGAAAACATTTAGTTGATTAACAACTACCTCACTGTTTCAAGTATTTTGAATTGATATATTTTTTTAAATGATTATTTTAGGTGCTGTGCTCACTCTAAAGAATATGCGCTCGTATTGTGAAGGCTGAGCGGTACTCTATACTCTTTCTTTAAAGTAGATTTTGAATAAGACAGATAGAATTTCAAGAGTTTGGTCTATTTTATCAGAAAATTTCGTCTTCTCGAGAATATTTACTGATAGTTTCAAATTATTTACAGCTTCTGAATCAATTGTAAGAAAATTTAAAATTTGTTCATCTCTAAAACCAACAGCTTTCACAAAGTTCTACATATTATTAAAACATATTAATACGTTTTTCTTGATATCATACGCTCATTTTTCAGAAGCATTGCCAATTATAAACACTGACGTGAACTTGTGAACTAGACGATACACTGAATGCTTTCGAATATTTCCTTACCATGGTGACTGAAACTGTCAAGATCTACTTTCATGTCATCTTTGTCAATGAGTTTGTCATGACGAGGCGAAGAACCTCCCTTCATCGATCGGAAGTATTGACTCCATCTCGTTCTTCCCGCATCTTTTTTAAGTCTTTTTTCTTTTGCTCTCCTGAAAGAAGAATCGGTTGTTAAAGTAGTTTCACAGAAAAATAAATTGGAAATAGGATATTCTTTTTTGTGTATGAACTATAGCGAAGTTCATGCTGATTGAAAATGTGAGATTAATCTTTCCCTTTGAAAATTCCTTCACTCATTATGAAATAAATATTGAAAATTGATGAATCACTATCAAAATTATTATTCTTACCTATTTTGAAACCATACTTGTACTACTCTCATGTCTAAACCGGTATCTTGACTAAGTTGCTCCCTTACATGTCTGGCAGGTTTAGGGCTGTTATTGTATGCGTTTTTTAATGTTTCTAGTTGTTTGGCTGTTATTGTCGTACGAGGCCGTTTGTTAGGTTGATCTCCATCCAGACATTCAGCAGCTGAGAGATAAATTATTATTGAATATGTGGTAGGTGGCTTGATTAACAATCAAGAGTAATATATACAATATTCTGATGAATAAAACAAAGCAAATACTTTTACTTCAGATACATAAACCAAAACACTTACTTTACAAATGAAGCAAATCAATTGCACAACAGATATTTTAGGTTATTCCGAAGAATCAAATCATCAAAACTAGTGTAGTGCGGATTTAGTTTTTTCAGAAATAATTATTGAAAACATCTTCCAATTCTATTTAGAAGAATGATTTACATAAGTAGGCACGCGTTTTCTGAATGAACAGAAGTGAGGGTCGATAATCTATAACTCAAAGGTCGGAACGAAACTGTCTTCATAATTTTTCACAAAAACTAAGAAAAGATCCTTTTGAAGTAGTAGAAGAAAATTAAAACACTAAGGTAAAACTTAGAGTATTTTAGAGTATTCTTATTTTGACAAGAGTGTGTTATAAGAAATTAAATTTGACATGACGAAATTGAAGAAACCTAATGAAAAATGATATTCGGCATTTAATAAGAATAAAAGCAACAAAGGAAAAATCTTTCTTTTTCAAACTAATAAACTAAAGTTAGTGCTCGAAATTACCACCATTCATTCCTACACACAGAGTTAGGTGACAATTCGTTGAAGCCAACTCCCGATCGAAAATACCTGGCATATTTCTTATTCTCTCACATCCATCCGAAATGCGTCCATCTGATTACGGTATGGTACTAACAGGTTGTGAGTATACTAGGCTTTCCATATGCCCTCAGACGAAGTTCGGGGGATCATGGAGTCCAAGCTACAGGACCGCCTCCACCAATTCATCTATTGGAATATGCTTGATTCAAAAGATTCCTCAATATTAGTCCAAAATGCGGGGAAACACCATCAAGAATAAAACACATTCATCTTCTTTTCGCACATCCAGGAAAAAATCAACCAGACTGCTCTGCCGGATATCAAGGTATACTATAGAATAAAACCTCTTATGTAGAATTACTGGCCCCAACAAACTGCTATCATACCAACCGGCCGAAATATTGATAGAAAACTTATCTTGGTGGCTAGGCTTAATTGTCTCAGGAGGATTTTTTTCAGAATACACGTTATCATTGTGGAAATTCATTGTCCCCTTTCGTATACAACCTGTTTTGTGTCTAGATAAAAAATTTCTACAAAATTCGACATTTTTAGCACATCTCTCTAGTAGCCATTGGCCTTCGAGTAGATCTTCAGCTTTAAGGGCTTGAGTCTTCTGGATGTGGATGGTTATATTAGTTGCCAAACTCTTCAAACTGTCGAATGTGATATCCTATCCTGTAGACCTTTGTGTGCTGATTCATGGATGATTATATGCTTCATCTAAAATAAGTTCTTCTTTTATTTGTGTTCTGACAAACCGATCTGGTCCAGAATTTTCCTTGGCACTTTATCATCGTGGAAATTCATTTTACCCTCTCGTATTAAACCTGTTTTATCTATAGATAAAATATTCCTATAAAGTTCGACATTGGCCTTCTGGGTTATATTTAGCTTTGAGGGCTTGAATCTTCTCGATGTGGTAGGGCTATATTAGTTGCAAAACTCTTCAAACAGTCGAGTCTGATGACCTATTCTGTGGGCATAGTCTTTGTGTGCTGATTTATGGATTATTATGGGCTTCATCTGAAATAAGTTCTTCGTTTATTGGTGTTCTGACAAACCGATCTGGTCCAGAATTTACCTTGGCTGGTTGAAACTGTCCGATTCCACGTAACGAAAGGTAAATAGAAACGAAAACTTTCTCTGGGGGGCTAGTTCCGTCTTTAAAGGCTGCATTACCACCTGACCGTAGAATAGATGATTATCAGCCAATTCTTGGAAGATATACTCTATTCTAACTCTTCAAAATACCAAAAACTATGTATTATTGATAAGAATCAACTTCAGTTATGACTATCCTGTATGTTATTGTGGATACCAGCAAGATTAGGTTTTACCCGTAATATGATGACCCAAAAAGTTACAAGTCATTTGAAGTAGCACTAAGTAAAATGCAAACTCAGATATTCAAATTCGAAATGAAGTAAAAACTACTTACAACGGATATTTCCTTGGTTTTTGTGAGAATTATGACGACAGTTCGGATCCCTCGTTCGTATTACGGATTATCGACCCTCACTTCAGTTGATTCAAAAAACACGCGTCTTATTATGCGAATCATTTTTTTACTCGAAAACGGTTGCGATTTAGTAAACATTTGAACTTCAACAGCCTGTATCTCGAGAACGTAGGGTTCTTAGACATATGTTTATAGGCTTTTTTTCATGTTCAATCAATTGCAACATGCCTGAAACCACCTGTAGAAATAAATTAATTAGTTTTCTTGGGACCCATAGTAGAAGCTTCATTCTCGTGAAGATACTGCCAGTGCAGACTTCGTTTTTGGGAAAAAAACATGTGTATGATAATTATAACTTTTCTAAATGACCTAAAATCCTATCCTAAATATAATAAAAGGTTCGTAGAAATATCACAGAATGATTTTGTGCACCTTTCTGCTTTGACAAACGTATCCATTAGCTATTCAACCATTTTTATCATGAGGAGCATCATGGGACACTAGATGGTGTAGTACATGGCCTCGCTTAATTTTTTAGTGGGTTTTTTCGATTTATCAAGTAGCACCTTATAATTTCGAATTTGATGATCATCGTTTTCTTCACAGATCGAGCTTTTTTCGTCGGAAATCATAAAATTGATTCTTTTTTCCATTTTAAATTACCTACAAAGCATTCATTTTTGTATTCAATCAAGTATCAATCCTTCCTAGACTCGTTAAAAAGTGTAGCAACCGCTCTAAATCGCAGGGCATTGACAAAGGAGCAAAAGCAGAAGATTAATCAGTAGAAATAAAGCAAATGCATTTTCATCTGTTTTTCGCTTAGAAGTATTTGCTTTGCTTTATACAGCAATTGTTCCATTTCCTTTCATGATTCCAATAACCTAACCTATTGAGGCTTTTGAAAAATATAATTATGCTTCAATAGTTACACTTTAGTGTTGTGCATTTCTTGAGAAACCCTTTATATTTCATTCTCTTTCCGTACTCCCAATTAAACACATAATTTAAATCTAGGGATGTGTATTGAATTATTTTTCTTTGATTTCCAATTTTGTTTCGGAACATGAAAGATCCAGAAAAAGGGATGAAAAATTGAGCAAAAGTATTAGGCATAGAATTTCATTATGAAATATTTTTATTTCTGTCAACTTATTAAATGAGAAGAGAAGATTTAATATAGAATGTGACCTCTTCGTGCATTTACAGTAGCTATACAATGTATTTTCATGGTCACTATTAATTCGTTTTCTTGGAATATTTTGATTCAATTTAGGTGAAGAGCTTGAAATAACTCTTAGCTGAGCATATTTCAATCATGCTCAATGGAACTGAGATGGGTAGATTGAACGGGATAATATAAAACGGTGATATTTAAAAAGAAGAAAATTTCTTGTAACTCTAACTGTATGTGGAGTTGCAGTATCATGCATAATGATGAAGTTTAAATCGATAACGTTAGTGTGTGAATATAACAAATGGTTTCAAAATATTCTTAGCATAATAGAAAAACGAGGTCAGATTTGTGCCAAGCAAAATTCCAGTACAATTGTGTCGCCTCTGCAGCGGTTAATCTGATGTATCTCTAGATGTCTAGCAAGTGCAATTTGTTGACCTCAAGAACTGAAAAACAAAAATATAGAAAAGTTCTGTGCATTTTGTTATAACCAAAACAGTTTTTTAGGTTGCATTTCTATGGGTACTGAATTAGAATACTCTCGTAACGCCTTATATTCGAAACTCATTTTCAATAGAACTCTTTCTTATATTTTCTGCCTTTAAATCCTCAACGCTTTATATTTCAAATGCCTTGTTCATATGATTAAAACTTTCATTTCATCCACAACTCTTACATTAATATGTAATAAATAAACTAGGATGCGTATAAACACATTGTGAAGTTTTGAATGGTTAGTCTCAAAGATCATATCATAAAAATGATGGTTTTCAGTGGCGATGCTCTGACGAAGCCTATTTCGGAAGCTTCCGAATTGCGTTCACCAAGGTGTGAGGTCTCTATTAAAAACCATGTCACTCAAATAAGGTGACTGTGTGGGTCATTCATCATCAAGGCTGAGAAAGACGAGGCGATCAGGGAATATTCATCGCAGTTTAGTCATCGAAACTGGAGCTGTAGCCTACCAGGTATATTTCAGATCTGTCACCTCATAATTATTCCTTCTCCTCAAATTTGGAGCGCATCAGATGCGTTTTTTGGGGATTGTGAGGTCAGATCTCAGGTATTGCTTTGAGAACAATAGCAAAATGTTGAAACAGGTTGACATCCTAGGGTTTGGTTCAACATTTCTAGTGCTTGGTTCATGGGGTTCTTTTAGTCAACTTTCCGACAAACATTATTTTATATGGTAGGAAAAACAAATTTTTATGTAATTATGTAAAATCTGAGTTTGTTCCATTCCCGTTTTTACCATTTTGGCCTTTCTAAACTAGAAGTTTCTGATGTTAAATAATTTTTTTCCAAACATTGCAGTCAGTACCAAATAAAAGTAAGATAGGGTTCTTGATAGGATCATTTTTGAAAAATGAGCAAAGGATAGAGAATCCATTCTCTCCGGATATGGACATGGACATGGACATGGTTATGACTAAAAACGGCAATATCTCTTGGACATAACGTCCCATCAGAACTTCAGAAGAAGTTGTCATTGAATATAAGAATGTATGTGTATATTCTCTTTTGCTAGAATATCAGTGCTTCTAATTCCTCATATTCTTCACCTTTGTACACAGTATAATAATAAAAATAACAAAAATCTGATAGCTATTGAATCTACCATCTGATATTTTTATCAACTCTGGAGATAATTAAATATTTAAATGTCATCATGACTGGAGCTCTGATTTCACACCTAGTTTGTATTATTCATTTGACATAATGAAACGTTTGATGTTTTCTCATATATTGTTTAGAATTTAATGATTATACAGCGTATACCAGAATTAAGTAGCAATCAATGATTTTCAAACAACAAACAAAATCTGTTTTGTTCAGCAGTTTTTGTTTGTTATTCAGTTCTGCCCCATTCGCGCTAGCAATGAGCTCTTGATAATCATTACCTCTTTTCTTGAAGGAGGTGAAATTTTCGAAAATCTGATGAAATTTTCGAACTTTTTGAAGTTTGTGTATGAAAGAGATATTCTTATCAAATCTTGAAAAAATTAACTGGTATAGAGAAAAAAGGTCTCAAAGAGCCTAAGCTACTATGAATGAAGTACCTAAACACTTTTATACTTTCATTAATCTCTCTTATTAAATCTTCAAGATAATTAAAAAATGGAATATACTTTCGAAGAATATGCAGGAAAGCATTTAATGATCGAACTAGCATCTGGTAATTACTTTCGTCCTTGAAGATTCATTCGGCGCAGTTTCTAAATAGAAGAATAGCTACTCGGTATTCGTTAGTGTTTGTAGATCGCCGACTGGTGAGTAAACTCTCTTTCTTTATAGGTTATTGGCGGCTCATTTTGTCGATCAAATGAATAGTTACTTCCACCACGTGCAAAATGTGCTATTGTGTGCAATGCGAACAAAATGCTTCTTACAAATGTCAGCTCAAGCCTTCACTGCAATGAAGCAGACTTTCGGAGACAAGGCGTAACAAATTTACATAATTTCACTTTTAGACTGATGAATAACCCTCATGCCGGGTGAAACTCAATACCAGCAATCATCATCATCATCATCATCATTATTAGCTCATACTGTCCACTGCTGAACAAAAGCTTTCCTTAATTCAATTCATCTTTCTCTGTCTTTGGCCTTCTGAATCCAGTTCCCGGCCAGTCTCTTTAAGTCATCAATCCATCGGGTGGTCGGTTTCTGTAGGCCTCGTTTCTTGGTCTCCACTCGACAAGTTTTTTGGTCCATCGACCATCCCATACCAGCAATACTGCCAAATAAATATTTGAACAATTTGTGTTGCCACCTCGTCAGAATGGCGAAGTCTGGAATTTCTTCGAGATAACTTGCCAGATCTTTTAGAGGAGATCACTGGCTACTTGGCAGAATATATGGTTTATGAACGGTAGTGCTCTACAATATTTTGACTTGGAGGTAAGGGAACATCTTAGCATGATCTGGCCTAATCGATAATTATCTTATGCCCACCTAGGTCACCTAACTGTAGGTTTTTATTTCTGGGGTCACCGGAATAGTCTTGATATATTGCTGTCCACATCACAAATATACAGATATTGCTCGAAAGAATAATGCATTACTCCAATAAAATGGAGAGCAACTACGAAACTCATTCCAGAACACAAAGATTTCTTATTGCAGGAGCCCAAAAATGCATCAGAGCTGCAAATAGTTTATCTTATTTGCCATAATCATGGAAATCATACTAAAGGATGTTTCAAATAAAACCATTGCTCATTTCGAAGGGTGTTGAATTTCCACCGGTGAAGGCAGACTTTTATTCCATTGAGCAATTATTTATTTGAGAAATTTCCAGTACATGTCCACAATCTTACACTCTTTGAGTCAATTTTACTTGTTAGTGGTAAATTTTTTTTGGAAAATATTGCAGATATAATCAAATTTGCGAAAATTTCATCAACCTAAATTAGATGTCAGTGAGTATTAGAGGTAGTTTACTCCTTGTGTAGAATAGTAGAATTTAATTTTTTACTGGAATTTCTAAATTTCATCAAAATCTATTGAATCAAATAGATTTTATTTATCGAAAAATTTTTCCTTCAAGTTTGGATGGTGAATATGACAATAGGGGTGGGTCATAAGAAAAAAGTTACCTACAGTTCTGGAATTATGCTCTATCAGATTTCTAGAGTCTGCTATTTTATTCTGGGGCAATCTGTGTATATTTAGTTTCATAATTCGACTCTCAATGATGAATAACAAATTATTAAAAATTCTCATTTTTCTCACCTTTGGATTTGGCCGCTTCGTAATCAGGTTTGCAGACTAGCTTTCTGTCTTCCATCAAGTAGAATTCGTCTCCTGTGTTGAGCTGTCTCGAGCACATGATGCAAGAAAAGCACTGCAGATGGTAAACGCTGTCTTGTGCCCTCCTCACGACCTGCGTTGGAGGAATTCCGAGCTCGCAACTAGCACACTTCGTTCCGAATCGTCTGCACCCACAGTACGTGACAAATAAAAAAGTTGCATTGTTACATCTTATCTATACTACTTCACTCCTATCTATACTTCTGAATAGAATTCCGAATGATATTCTTAGATTTACGGTTTCACTTTATGGGTTCCTTTTATTTCTTGCAGGGAAATTAAGGAAGCTCTAGAGCTGAATCAAATAATTGCTTTTAGTTATTTCTTAACTGTAGTGAATGTTTAGGAAAATGGCAACTAAATTTGCAGATTGTGATTCCGAAATAGCTCATAGTAGTATAGAAAATTTTGTCCATTGGTTGGTCAGAAAGCGAATGTTTAGAATAGAATGAAATTTTTGAGATTTATTCATCAGTTTTTCAATCGTGATGGAGAATATTTTTGAAAGTTTTACTAGAAAAATTTTAATGAATTCAGAAAGCGATATTCAAAAATATCATTAGTGATCGAAGATAGCAATATAAACAGAATATCTTTTTGAGGGAAAACTTTGAACCATCCATGGAAGAAATAAATATGGAACCGTGAAAATTTTTCGAGTGAAAATTGAAATTATTCATAAAATAGAGAAGATTTTGATTGGAGCGTTTGGTTTTTTTCTGCTGAGTCAATTTCAATAGTTTACGATTATATTCATCTTAAGTAATTAGCCTGTACATTCAGTAACGCAACCTGTTCAGTAAAGCGAATTTTTCCGAGAATAACTAATAATTGAATATGCTATCTCGAAAAGGTATATTTCTGTACATTTCGATAAATGCACTTTTATATAAATGTAATCTAAGAATTCCTGCAGCACTTAGCGCAAAAAATTTTGTGATGTTATCGATAGTCTATTACAAAATAAATTTTCAAAATAATGAATTTTCAATAATTTCATTTTCATTCCTGAATGTTTTTGATTTTCAAATATTCTCTATTTTCTAAATAGCTTGTTCAATTATTCTTGCAGCAAAAGTTATCAAGAAATGTTGCTTCGAAAAAAATTCTTTTCAAATAAACATTTTTTTCAGATTAAATTAATTTAAGTTTCGATGTAATGAAAGATATAGGTGCAGACAGGTTCTTTTTTATTTCCAATCTCTCATTTACGCTCTTTTGAACTTATAGCTTTGTTTTACACAAGACCTTTTTCCATCAACATGAGTGGGCAATTATGACTGTCTTTCAATCAGATGTTCCGCATTCGTATCCTGTTCCACTGGCCACAACTGGCAGCATAAGGCCATCTTCAGTTAGTTAGTGGACTGAACAGGTGTCAGGAGAAAAATTTGCCAGGCTCTTCGTGAAAACTCTAGTAATAAAGCCTGTTACTTGCGTATGCGAGATGCAGAATTAGAGCTTTTTCAGAAAACATGAATCAAAAGCTTTGCATGGATTGGAGTCCAAATTGAACTGACCTTTAGACAAAGGGAAATTGTTCAGAAGCAAATACCCTGAAAAAATATTCAGTGATTGCCCTAAGAGAAGATAGACATGAATCACACATTCCACAAATAGAAGAACCTAAAATCTCGATTTACTGGGTGAAAGGGCAAGTAAAATTCAGTGTAGATGATATGAAGTTAGAGCGATACAGTGATTATACGAGAATTTTGTTTTTCGTTGAGTGTCTTGACCAACACAGTGAGAGCGTAAGTATTAACACTCCTAAATATTTCGAATTCAAAATAATGCGATAAATGAGAAAGATTGTGGGGAGCTTCTTAGTTTACGTTGGCAGTTATGCAGTGAAATGGAGCTAGCTCAGCCATTGAACTGCACCCCTGAGGGTCTAGTGTACATTTTCTCTCGTAGAGTATACTTTCGATAAAGCGGATGATTCTCTCTGCTGGGATATGTTTATATTCATTTGTTTACTTTCAGGTAAGATTCTGGAACTTTCGCTTTTTCCTAGATAGTGCAGGTTATGTCGTCAATAAGCAGTATTATGTTACTTGCAGAATCGACATGAGTCATCATTGGTTAGTTTTTCCTTCTGGTGATATAAGCAAGACATGTGGCCCTAAACACCATGTTGCTTGGAGTATAGTAGATTTTTGGAATGTCTTTTGATCTGTAACTGTGGGATTCGAATGTGGTCTTTGATAGGGATTTGCGCTTCTTTAACACTTTTAATACTGCCACAGTTTTTTTTATTTCTAGTCATTTGGGGAGTTAAAATTTTTCTTGTATTGCCAGGAGTTCTGTTCATGAAATTCTGAAGTTTGAATGAAGAGGTATTGATATTTTCTTAGGGCTGAAGGTTATTATTTCTCCTACTATGCATTTAACTACTGAACCGTCCGTGTACTATTACATCGAATAATTTGTTTTCCTAGATTCCTTTCTGTTCTAACTCACCATTGTGCCGAGTATTTGCCTAATTCTATCGTCTGGGCCAGTAACTTAAGATATTGAAGATGTTCGAAAAAGTTACCAGTTTTGAAGTTCCTGAAACCTGAAGTTCTGAGACTTGCTTCTGATTCTGTTTTAAACCAGAATTTAATGGCGATAGTCTATTCCTGCCGTAGGGGATAGTATTTATGGATTCGATGATGCTAGTGCATACTAGCCGTGTTCGTTTTAACAATTACCTACAGGTTCATAGTATCCTTGTTGCAACCTTATTTTTGCAAAGCTGTAGATGAAATTTCCAAGGAGGAATCTATTCTGAGCATCCCACAGCAATAAATGGCTTAACAAAGCTGAACAACTGAGAAATGAGGTAAAATGGGAGTAAAGGCTGTCCACCATTACAATACTTGCGCTACCTTTCATGATTATTAAACACCAGAAACAGTTATAGAAACTTTACCTAAGTATTGTCAAAGGGAAGAACCAACGCTTGAAAATACCAAGCAATGAAATAATTTTTGAATCAACCGAAATTTTGATATTTGTACAATGAATTGTTTCTACAAAAGTATATCCCACCAAAAATATAAAATGTACAAAAATGCAAGTTTGCAATGAAAACACCCTTCCGTAAAAAGGTGCTAAATATCATGTGGAACCAAGTCGATCATTTCAGTTAATATCCACACATTTGTATTTATATAGAAAAAAAACAAAATGACTTGGCAATCGCATGGAACGATATGATAAAATTGAGCAGCAACCTCATTTTCAGTATTTGGTATTACTGTTGCTCCATCCAATCGAGGATATTATTCTTTGAATATTGTAAATCCTATGTTATTGTATTGTAGAGCGATTGCTAAGTCATTATGTTTTTTCTATATAAATACAAATGTGTGGATATTAACTGAAATGATCGAAATGAGATAAAAACACAAGGTTTAACTTTAATCTACACTTTATTTGAAAAAATTCGACGACGTTTCGCTGACACAGCAGCTTTATCAAGAATGAAAAATAGAATGAAAAGTATGGTATTATAAACAAATCGTAGAACAAGTTGGATGAATAACAGGAAAATCCACTCTTCAGCCATTGTACAGTTAGTATGAAAGGTAATAAAACTAGAACGTCGTTCGATAAATAAAGTGTAGATTAAAGTTAAACCTTGTGTTTTTATCTCATTTATATCATGGATCTACATCAAGTAACGGCCTCCACAATTCAAATGAAATGATCGACTTGGTTTCACATGATATCTCACACCTTTTTACGGCAGAGTGTTTTCATTGCGAGACTTGCATTTTTGGTACATTTTATGTTTTAGGTGGGATCTCATCTCTTTTTGTAAATAATCATTGGCTACCTTCACGAAGGATGAACATGATCAATAACTTTTCATATGGTTTTCAAAATTGATGCAAGGTACCAATCTAACGAGAAAATTAATGAACAAGAAACACAACATAACAGAGATTAAGCAGATAATTTTCTATATCAAAAGAACTGCTTGAAAAATTTTTGACAGCATTTGATCTGTGATTTTTTCAATCATAGAATTGTACGAATTAATCTATGCGCCACACACCGTGCCGCTACCACTATTCGATGTTATAAATTTAAATTCAATTTTAATATATTCATTTTCAATTATGGCTATTTTGAATTGAAGAAAGCCTATGTCGTTGATACATTATCTACAATATAGATATTTCCGCCAAATTAGGAGGCCAAAGTAAGCCGCGCAGGCAATGGTGTCTTGTTGCGTATTGTTGGTTGCCTAAAGAATCGTTTCTTAAGGGGCGCGGCGGTTCAACTCTTTCTTCCACAGAGGCCGCCTCAGACGTTCAGTAATATTGTCAATATTTTGCGATATTGAAAATATTATTGATCGTGTAAGGATGAAATATTGATGGTTTACTTCCATATTGATGTATTGATGTCAATATTTTTGACATAAATATTGACAATATTATTGAACGTGTGAGGCGCCGTACGTAGATCCTTGAATTTTGGTGAGGGTCGAATTTTTATCCTTTTTCTTCTTCATCTCGCTTGTTTCACATCTCCTTGGTTTGTCCTGGGGTTCTACTAGTTGGTAATGTGTGAGGCGCCTTTTTAGAGTAGGCGTAGGAATGAGCGGACTTCTGTTTATGATCTGAGTGGCGGAGGAATACACTTTTAGTGAGGTTATTAGGTTAAACCAGAATTGTGATTAGAATGAAAAGTGCTAAGATTTATGTAGTTTATGTGGAAGTTATGTGTATTATCAGTGTTCGAATCTTCTGCAAATTTTTCCCAGAGCCATACAAATGATGTAGTATCGTTCGTTTCACGACAAGAATGATATTACGTAGCTTTCTCGAAGTAGTTTTCCAAGGTGAGGAAGCACTAGGTATGTGCGATGCTCGCATTCAGAAAACCGACCCTTGATTCTAGAAATTTTGAATCTTTTCTTACTCTCTGGGATAAATAATGACTAAATCCAAAATTTGAAGTATGTGTGTATGCTAGAAGTTCTCAAACTCAGTCAGTTATAACAGGAAGAGGTAAAAATGGAGAAGTTCGACAGTCTCTAGATTTTATAATGTAGGTGATATGAGCAAGAAAATCTGTAAAACGGCTAATTTTGGTAGTATCCCTTGAATAATGAAGGCACAGCTAGTCTGCTTTATCCACAACAAAGTTATGTAAGGTCGAAAATGAACCAGTTCCTAAAAAGGATGGTACGGCCGTGTTTCGTTCGTTTACTTTTCACGATGTTTATGTATTTCTGCTTTTTGCTCGACTTGGCGGGGGCACTATTGTGCCCCCAGATAAAATCGAAAACTTACTCAATATATTATATCATTTACAATTGAAATTTTTTCGATTCAACTTAAAAGAAGTATTATCAAAGCTGATACTTACTTAAAAAAATCATCTTTACAAAAAAGTTGTCCGTTTCTAGCGAAGCACTTGTCCGTAAGTTGCATTCTGCACTCACTGCACTGAAGGCATTTCGCGTGCCAAGTTCTATCTGCGACTTTCAATATAAATCTATCAAGGATAAGTTCATGGCAGCCTCCACACTTCGGTATTGTAGCTGAAACAAAATTGAAAATAAATTGACTTGAGGATGAAGAAAAAAAAGAAATCGAATTAAAAATGGATTTCATTTCAATGCGTCACTTTCAACAATTTGTTTTTTGCCAATAACTCGACAGAACGAAACTGTGGACAAAAAAGAAGTAATATAGACCAAAAAGAAAATTATTCGTGTTTTCATTTTGAACAAAAGCTTAGTTTGTTGGTAACTGAAAAGTATTTGATAAATCAATTCATTAAATTACATTCAATACACTACTTTTATTCAAATAATGCTAAAATAACAATAGATATGGTGTGTCCTCGTTCCATAAGTTCTCCATTTTCATCATTTTAAGTTGAAGTAGTAGGACCTATTGTCCTGTCAATTGGTTGACTTTGAAGTCATCTTCTTTTTTCATTTTAGTCTTACGAAATGAGTGAACAATAATATCTTCAAATTAGTCAAAAATTACATCGACTTCTTTAGAAGAATCTTCATGAATATATTTTGCAGATAGTTGTGATAAAGATTTTTATGTAGTCGCATATAATGTCGCATCTGTTACCTTCAAATTGTAGACCCAATCTTTTTAGGAATTCAATGAATATGAATGTCAAATCAAAATATGAAGTTTCTCACAAAGTAAAATTGCATAAATAACTTTCCATTTACAGGATATCGTTCGGATTGTATTTCTGGGCACGTTATTTGATACTCCTGCTTTTATATTTCCTTCAGTAGTATTGCTGAAACTGTTGATTTTTAAAAAAGAAAATACAAAATAGAAAAAGCATTTCCGCAGAACAAACAAATATTGCTGGCTTTTAAAGATGTGAAACAGCATTCAATAAGTACTACGGAGGAAATTATGGAAATCAGTAATAGCTATAAGAAATTAGCACAAAATGGGTAGAATAATCAGCGACATATATCAAGAGAATAACAACATAGTACTTACTGTTTAATAAGCCAGAGTCAAATTTCTTCGAGGCTAGCAATGGGCTGAGGCAAGGTAGAGCATTGACCCCAACATTACGTATAGGGAGAAATTATCAAAAACAGCGAGCGAGCAGTGAAGAAAATATTGGTGCGACACAAGAACATGCAAAGAGTAGAGATATCATTTGGTGCTTTGGAGGATGATATCGTAATAATAGCAGACTCTAATAATGAACTACAAAAACTCACACTATGGAGGAACTGAGAAAAGCAGGAATGAAAATAAATGACAATAGAACTTAGGTGATGGTAGTAAGAGACCCAATGAAGTTGAATATTATGTTAGAGCATGACTAATTGAAGTGTAAACCTTTCAATATCTGAAGGTAGAGATCAACTGCTATGGAAAAATGGGAACAGAAATGGCAAACGGAATAGAGAAAACTCTAATGAACTATAAGAATTTACCCAGAGAAACAAACTGAAAGTATTCAGAACTAAACATCGACCAGTACTAACTTTTATATGTGAAACATGGGTATAATTACAGAGAGATGAAAGTAGAATACAGATAGCAGAAATGAAATATTTGAGGAGAGTAAGAGGGGCGATAACATTGGATAAGATAGAAACGAGAAAAAAAATTGAAAATAGAATCAGTGTCAAAGAATATAAGAACAAGACAACTGTGGTAGTGGGGACATATGCAAAGATTGGAAGGGGGTATACAACTAATGAAGGTATGGATAGTAATGGCAGGAAAAAGGAAGGCAATGAAAAATAATGAAGAACAGGGGAAAAACACCAATAGAAGAAAAAGGCTGTTAGTGTTACTTAGATTGTAAAGAAAAATGAATACTTTGAATTTTGTATTCAACGGTTTCACAATTCCCTAAATGCTATCAGCCTAGACATAAAGGGCGCTATTAATGAAATAACAGTTCAGAAAATTGATGTTTGCCTTTGTTAATTTAAACCTAAAGTACCAATGCGACCGTACAATTGTAGCTATGACGAACGGGTAATGTAGACAAGTTAGTTGAAAGATTGAATCAAACCAAGATATCTCTCGTACTATTGTCCTAATAGTATGATGTTCTTTATCAATTTTTATTGCATCTCGTAATGATAACTTTCATTGAATCTCTGTTTGATATAAGATCGTTGCAGATCTCTAATGATTGTTGATAGCAGAAGGAGTTAAATTTTCCTCTACCATCTTCATCAAATCTTTATTTCATGTCTCTACAAGAAAATGTTGGTTTCAACGCTTTCTTGGATAAAGTTGTCAGTTCAATAATATTAATTCGAATGAAGAGAGAAGGACAAAGGTCGAATCAACATTTTCCTTATATTCCCCAATATTTCAAAAATCATTGAGAACTCTATTGCATTTATGATATTCATTTTATGTTTTGAAAGATATTATATTTGTTGTATTTATTGAAATTGACAACTTTGAACACAAAAGTTATAATTTGCTCCTTAATGAACATTTATCTGGTCTCCGCAATTTCTCCATTTTCAAGATCAGATGTATAGGGTGTTCCATGTAAAACTTCCACAAATTTGAGCGATTTCCATGAAACAATATTCAAATTGCATCTTGAATGATATTCTAAACCCTGAAATATTTGCATTGGTATGACACTTCCGCAAATACGAAAAGTTGACCATCCCTTGAACTTTTTGAATGGTAACTTCATATTTCCATTATTTTTCGATTACTTATTCAATTTTATACAACTTCTTCTGAAAACGTATTGCTTAAAACGCTCTATTTTCCAATAAAGAGGAAAGTATCGAAAATTTTTGGAAGAAAACTCATTTTTCGAATTCATCGATGTAATTCGTTTGTGATAAAATTTTTCTGTCCTAGAAAGTGTTTTGGTCATTATTTCAGTTCAGATAATTCACACTATTTCGACTGAAAAGACTCGAAACATAACAGAAGGTTCCAATGAATCGTGAAACAAGCTCTTTGGCGGGATACTATTGAAAATCATAGAACAAACTTCATACAATTATAAGGGAAGTCATTCGCAGTCATTAAATAATAGTGGACGAAAATCAAGTGAATACAGGTATGATGTAGGTTCATTTATCAGTAGCGATTTCTAGATCGTGATGAACCTGAGCGCAGCAACTTTACTATACTCGAAAAAAATTCATGGAAGTGTTGAATACGGTACGTGTGACATTCAGAACGGTATCTGGAGGAATTTCTAATAGCCCGTTCTGATTCTTTCTTTCAAACAAATTTTCTGGGGGAGTGCGGTAAACTCGATCCTATAGGTAATTCCACAGCAAAAATCAGGAGGGGTTAAATTTGGGGAGCCGGCTGGCCACCTCACAGAACTATTTATCCTTATCTACTGATCACCAAAATTATTGTTCATCCAGTTTACAGTCAGAGCTGCGCTGTGAGAAGCAGCACCATTTTGGAGGAAGTTTATTTTTCTTCATCCTTCCGAAGGAAGATCATCGGGGATCTTGTAATGATCGAATGAGAATTTAATTATAATTCTTCTGATTCGTTTCCTTCAATAAAATTGATCCTATCAAGGAATTCGAGTAAATGGCGTTCTTCAAGAACGCCATTAGAAAAATATAAGCATTGTATTTATGTTTTTGTGAAACAATATGAACAGTTGTCTTTGACGTTTCGGATTCTGTAGACATTTATTGAACAGATATTTCTGGGTTCGCTTCTACACTCAATAAGACGTTCACTTCCATTTTTCATTATTCTAATAACAAGAATTATCGGTATGTACGTAATCTGTCATGATTTTTTGTTAATAATTGCGAATGACATCCATTATAACTTCATGAAGATTGCTTTGTGATTTTCAATGGACTTCCACCACTGAGCTTAATTCACGATTCATTAGAATTTTCTGTTACATTTTGAGTCTTTTTTACCAATTCTTAGGATAGAAATATCACGAACAGTGGCCCATTCTACGAATTACTTTGATGAATTGAAAATGATATTTTTCCTTCGAAAAAAAGTGAGAGTTTAATTGGCAAAAAGTGTTCAAAATTGAAAATATGAGGTTAGCATTTAAAAAGTCCAAATGAAGGTCTACTTCCGGTATTTCCGGAAGCGTTATACTAATGAAAATGTTTCAGGCTCTTAGAATATCATTCAAGATCTTTCAAATTTCAAAACAGGATTTGGTAGCTACTAGCCTTTATTTCGAATTAGGTCATCGACATTCAGAACTGTCTTGTTGTATTGATAAATCATTAGATTTGAATGAGAAACTGTTCAATGTCCACATAGATCAAGCACTCATTCATTCACAAGTTCTCGAAATATTATGTGCCTATGTGCCTATTCAACCTCGCTTTATATGATGTATTTATGTAAGATTTTTATTTATCAATTGGTTTGTAAGATTTAGGATGAAACTATGCACTAGCATGGAATTCTTATATACGCATGTTCAGAATTTATGAATTTTGAATATTCCATATTAGACAATGATATTTGCGAGATTTATATGTAAAAATGAACAAAGAGGACCTATCAAGAGATAGTTTCTGAAAAAATGAGAATTTGGCTAAAATCATGTGTGTAAACACACAAATAATGTTTTAAAATAAATCTGTATAATAAATTTTGCACGTATTCCTGAAAAACGCATAGTTCTTCAAAATTGCCTCAAATAAACTAACTTTGATTCACATTGATACAGTGATTACACTGCTCAACAGAATTGGAAATTAGAAAGATAAAATAACTTATTTGTAAACTCCTTTTATATCCGTACATTTCGAGTATGTGTTATATGTAGTGTAAAACGCATTTTTCGTATATTTTGGAATAACATCATTTTTCTAGATATTTAACCTTACAGAATAATAATCAAATATTCCAAATTCAAGCAAAATTTAACTTTAATTATTGACACATAATAAATGATGTCAATCGAATTAATTTCCTGTCATTATTGTATTGGAAAAGACAAATGAACTTACACAAAAGCACTTCCGGTATGGAATCTAGAGAAATGGGTGGTACTCTAAACATTTCAATATCCAGTGCGTTCTTCTCCTCCTTACACTGATTAATCATTTTCACAACACAAAAAAGAAAATTATATTGAATAAAACGCTATCCTGTTTCCTTATGTTCGCGACAACGGCCTGTGTAATACTGGCGCTTGAATTCGGAAATGCGCCGTCGCAAATTTTGATATTATCGACTTTGTACGCCCACCCCGCGATGATACAATAGATGCACCCCTATGTATTTTATAAGTATCACCCTTGTGTTGTATACGTGCCCCTATTGGCAGTTACATAGAGCCCCTCCCTGTTCGACGCCCTTATTTTACGCAACCCCAAGATCTAAGTATGTTATCTTGTATTCTTGGTTATTGTTTTCGAATTCTATGTTTCTATACGAGTTTTTTCTTTTGACAGCTTCGCTATTACCAGTCATATTACCTACTTTTCAGTTGCGCATTTGCAGGATACAGTTTTTTCTTTCGAGTTCATGAAGCAATAACTATTTTCCAGGCGTTTCATCATTATATGACATTCTTCCCATTTTGTATTTGATATGTGGGACTTTCGTTCAATCTATGATAAATAACTTTGATTATTGTACTCGATATTTTTCAGAGATTATACTTTTCAAGAGATCATGGATTTTTTATAATCTCCGTTTTTATACTTTATGTCAATTCATTTTGTGTACTTTCAATTTCTGAATGGGCAGAAGCGGAAAGAATATTTAAGTATTGTCAAGAACGGAACACTTTTGTCTGATTTCCACTATGTTTATTTTCGATAGTTTCGGCCAGATTCGACTGGATCTAGACAATTGAAATGACGTAACTGTCGAAACTGGTTGTGTGTATCAAAAAAAAACTTAGCGGAAATCAGACAAACGCTGGATAGCAACTATCATTTCTTCAGATCGTTTCATCATAAATTTACATGTGAAAAAGAGTAGAGCAGTCGAGCAGTATGGATATTGGTCATCGCTCTGCAGAACTTTCAGTGGTTACGAATAATGATTATATGTAGGATTAATGTCCAGACCTGTAACGCCAAAGAGGAAATGAGCTTGGGCGTAGGCAGAATTATTCGCGTCACCTCTCCCTCGAAGTGGCACATCTCAAAATGTACAGATATAAAATAATCTTACTTTTAAACTATTATTTTTTTTCATTTACAACTTTTGCTTGGTATTGTAATAAGCGTATTAATAACATCAGTGAATGATATACTGATAAATAATATTTACTTTCAAATGCAAAATTTAAATACCTATAGCATAATGTATTACACAAATTCATTATAAAACATATGTATGAGGAATTAAGAGAATTGGCCATATACAAGTGGGACCGATTCCGTAGAAGCTTGTGGGTGGTTTAACCCAGACGAGCTGCCCATATATCTGTTCATGCAATAAAACTGATTTCATGAAAAAATATAAATCCACCACCCGGTAATTTATACCATTGTCAGGCAATGATTATAATCAAAACATATCCTGGAATAATTATATATTAGGATAACGTTAAATGTTATGAGAATATATCAATCTACCAGAATATATATAAACTATAGCATCATCAGACAACGATATATATATATATATATATATATATATATATATATATATATATATATATATATATATATATATATATATATATATTATATATATACATACGAACTCACTTCAAAACATTGCTTCTTGCTATTTCATTTAATTCGGGATATAAGACATTGCCTCTGGCCAAAATTCATGATTCTAAATAAAAGCGAAATTTCCTATTGGTTTTAATTCTTCTTCGATTGTCAGCTGAATGACATTTAATTAGGTGTATTTTCAGTTTCATTGATTGAGAAGTTTGATCGTAGATCTGAGTATTTGGTAACAATAATACATTGATACCTTTCCGCTTTCCTGAGAAAAGGCGGATGAGTTCACTATAGCATAAACATTTTTTTTTCGCAAATTCACAATTTTTTAGTTTTTTTTTCTGTATGCTTACAATTTAAAATTCTTCACGTTATATTTCACGTTGCTATGAAGTACGTCATTCGCTTGCGAGTGAAAATTATACTGCAAAAAGCAACATAAACGGACGTAACTTTCGATGCTTCAACTTAGAAGTTATTCCACACCTGCGAGAGATTGCTGACCTGAATATTCGGTTTCAATTCTTACTTTACTTCTACATCTTTTCCTGAGAGAAGAGTCTTGACATACAGATTGACAGACACTAGGACAACAAAGTGATCCTATAAGTGTTGTTCTTTTAATTCGAGATTCGGAAACCTTAAAAACCAAAAAGATTTCATTTGGAATTTGACCTACTCTCCATTTGTGCTTATCTTATGATTTTATGATTTATTTCCTTCCTGTTATTTAGCATTGTTGAAGAGAATGGTTGTGTTAGCGGAAAACCCTTCGCTGAAGCATTTGTCAAGAATGGTCATATGGAGGTTGAAAGGCCAGTCTAAAACGATGATATTTTGTTTTTCCAGTACCAGTAATGCTTATGATTTTCTTGACTTAGAGGTTGGCACCTTCAAGGCCTTTTGCTGACTGAACTATCTTGTCTTAGACTTCTATAGATATACTTCTAGAAACAGTGACATTATGCATTTGACAGAAATGTCATTTCTTCGTACTTCTAACAGGGTTAACATATCGGTACAAGTTGATCCTTCCTCAAATACTTCCAGCTTCATGATAACGATTCCAGTGGCGCGAGATAACTATCAGTCGTTGACATTGCATTTGTGTTAATGGTATGCAACTCTCTTAACGAGGTCAAATGAGACCGAAGTTGCAGTCTGTTGCTCCTATTCATGCCATCTTACTAGATTCTATTACTACTATGTGGCCCTGGTTGACGATGATTATGCAGAGTGGATCGGAAAACTATTTTCTTCATGGAGAAATAGTTAAAATTCTACGAGAAATAGAATATAGCTCCCTGAGCAAAAGACTTTAAGGCCATATAAAGCAATACATTTTGCATGTTCATCGGATATTGAGATATGATGTAAATCGGATTTGACAGCCAATAAAGTACTGAAGCGTTAGCTTATTTTGATCACTGCATCGAGCATATACAGTGTACAACGTTGCGGTGAATAGCCAAATAGTCTGAAGTCTTAAATTTTCATCAACTGATCTACTCTTAGTCTTCTTCGTTTTCTGATGGCCCTGATAGTTTTCTGTGTCGGTTCTTTAGGGGTGCATATCCTTTGCTTTCCTATGTAAAAGTTGCAATATCAAGATAGTGTATCAAGAAGTCTTTTCTAACTACTTCACTCAGCAGCTTAACAAAAACATCGAAGTTTGCCTATTCTGTACAACAAAACAGTTTCGCTTTGGGCTTACTCAACCACAGAAATATTTACATCGAATTTAAAAATATAAAAATCCTTGAAGTCATCCATACCAAAAAAGGATGAATTTTCGGTATCGATAAGTAGATAATATATTAGTTTGATTTTATGGAACACACTAACAATTGCTTAGCTTCTTGAACTTTTTGATAGAATTGATTCGAAAGTCAAATTCAAATCAGAGATAGAAGAAAAATAGAATATGAGATTTTTTGACCTAACCTTTTCTCACATATACAGTGTGAATATCATTTATCTATCAATTTATCAATATTTTCTGAAATTTCTCATATACGTATAATGTCATCCTCGAAGGCTTACCAACGTCGTATAGGGTAGCTAGCTGCCTTCGCTTTTATTATATATAAAACATAGCGTTACTATTTTCGGTTTGGAACCTCCAGATTAAATTGCGAATTGTGGATCGTTTGATAGATCAGGAAGTGCATAGTCCATAAGTATATAAGATCCAATCAAAAAGACAAACCTGATAAACTATTTTGGTGGTCAAAGAAATCAGAGAGCTAATAGCTAAACCCCTTTCTAATAAAAATATCAACGTCATTTTCAAAGCATCCAACGCTCCAGATAAAATTGAAAAGTCAGGTGTTCTGTTGTGACTGGTGACTCATTCAATAGTAGATATATAGACATCTTTCATAAATATAAAACACGTTGTAACGCAAAAAAAACCAAAAAAGTTTCAAGAGGTTCGCAGTTGTGAGCGTTAAGCTCTTCAATGCCCAGGCAGATCAAATCAGATACCAAGCAACTTTTTTGAAATCATTGTAACAGCCTATATAGTTTTATGATTTACTTTGGCTGGAATTTTCCTGCTTTAGTGTCTATGAGTTTAAAAATGAAATCTCTATTGCTTATGACGGATTTTCGTCTGAAAAGGTCCCAACAAATGAAAACAAAATATAATACCAGTAAAAAGTGATGGTTAAATCTTGTAATTAGTTCTTCCCGATTATTGGATAGAAGGTCTATATTACCGAACGCGTATGAATATTCTTACTCTTGTTTTTACTACTATTTTTAAAATCTTAATTTAGAGAGCCTCATTAATATCCAATCAGATTTCTATTCAACTCTTAGGTAATCTCATCCATCTACTATCCCTCGAGAAAAACATCGCACAAGAGAGCAAAACTCAGCTAATCTGGCCGAAATGTTTGAGGATTCATCGATGAATAATAAATGAACATCTTTCTTGTTCCCCTGAACTGTTTACTTTGTATAGTTGGCTCGGCGTAGATATTCCCACTTTTTACTAAGATTTCGTTCTTTCCTATTCTTTTACAAGATTACTTGGCTTGAATTTTTGATAATTGAAATCGAAGGGGCCGGATGATTTCACTTGGCAAGTATCTGGAGATTCTACGAACGAAATGAAATATGGAAATTCTGGTGCAGGGAATACCTAAAGTCAGGTTTTTCTTAATAAGAAATTTAATTCCTACCGAGAAGAGAAAGCCTGAGGGACTGTTTCTTTCGAGTGGTAACAGATTATTACTTTTTTCTTGTTATAAGTAGCTTAAAATTTTAGAGCTGAACTCGAATGAAAATTATATCTGGAAACAAGGCAATGCAAGCTAGGAGAATATACATTAATAATTAATATTAACTGCGCGAAAACTAAAAACACAATTCTCACAGCAATAGGATCTCTGAGTATAAAGTAGTGCTTTCAACACCGGTATCAGATATTAACAATTTTTCAAATTATTAAATTAGTCACAAATCCCAACAAAAATGAAAAAATGAAGGTACAATTCAACCAATTAACCATAAATTCAAGAAAAAAACCATATATCATACAACCAGTTTCTATTAAAAAAGATGTCATGACCAAATAGAGCCTCAACTTCTCAGAGAATTCAGGCACTGTCCGATTATTATATACGCTTTGGCAATCGATTATATCGCTCTATGCCTCTATATACTGGATAAAAGCCATTGTTGGTTATTATCTTCCCATGCTAAAGAATACTTTGTAATGTTGTAGAATAACTGGAAGCTTCCATTTTGAAAACTATCTTAATTTCAGCCATGATCATATTACCCTTTTTTTGAAGTCACTCAAGGCATTTTCGAACACCCTGTAACTGCGTTGTGAATAAAGATTGAAGTCTGAATTAGTACTAATCAGACATACAAGAACTAGATATATTCCTTAGATACCTACTATTAAACTGCTACCCTGTGTGTTTTGAGATACAAGAAATACACGAAGAGTATGATGTAAACTGTTTTTTTTGTGTGCAGTAATGCCTACCTGCATCAAAGCACTTTGTAACCAAAACTTCCACAATTGAAGGATTCGAAAAATGCCTGACAGATTCAATCCCTGCAGGTAGGTACACATTATGTGGTGTACCAATTGGTTGTAACTACAAATTGATTTTCGAGCTTGATTGCTTTCACTAATCCTGTACTCTGAAAGAAAACGGACTTTTTTGACAATTCTTTGCGTTTTCGAGATAGTTGTGTTAGATCATCTTCTTGAATCCCCACTCGGCCCTCCTGAAGGGTAGGAGTATCGAAAATAGAATGTATGTTTCATAACCTGTTATGATTTGAGACAGAATAGGATGACCATGATTTTTCAACATGTCTAATTTTTATCGCGAAATTCTTAATCGCTTTGTTTTTTGGAAATCGTATGGTACTCAACTACTAACAATTTTTTTCATATGAAGATCCTCATGTAAAATTGAATTGATTGTTATGGATCCTACACTGAACGATGCCTCAATCACTTGATTGGTGTATCTTGGATCTTCTTCCATCAATGTTGTTAACACTCAGTGACGAGAAGGGCCTACCAGAACGTGGCTGTTCACGAAGTGAACTCAGTGAACCACGAAAATGACTGCCCGTGATGGACTTTCATCACCAAATGCGCGCTGCAACCATTTAAGACTTTTTTCTTCAGTTGAACCAACTTTGTCATCGTACTAGATCATCTCGCGCACATGTTTTTTGTACAACCCCATATTTTGCTAGGAAATAGTATGTGGGAGCAGCGGCTCAACTGAAGTCTAACATTTACAAATGAACGATGAGAGTTTTTATTGATGTTATGTTGCAAACTCTCACTCCTGTAGTCTTGTGGCACTCAAAATATTCTGCGTAGCTCTTGTACTATACGTCAAAGCTCTTCAACTCAGTCACTAATATACTCACCGATCATGAGAATTCGGAGGTATTTCTCTAGCGGACAAAATTTGAATTCCAGTAACCAAAATTTATTTTTTTTCTCTGACCTGTCTTTTCTTGCAAGCGGTAATGCTATTTGCAAATCTAATCCAAAATATTTCTTATATCCATTATTCTAATAATATCATAAATAGGAATCTATATTCTCAGTTTCTTAGTCAATAACGCAGAAAAGGTTTGACGTCTCTAGATGATATTTGGTATATATATAGTCCATAACTTTAGTTAACATATAATATGTTTTTCATATAGGAAAAGTATTGAGTGCTTGTGGGATTATTAAAAATCAGATACATGATGCATTCACTTGGAATTTGGAATAGATGCGTCGTAATGGACATTATTACAGAATGAAATGTAGTTTTCGATAAGAAATTAATTATAAAGATTCTTTGAACTTTTGGGACGTAAGGACGTCAGCCATTTTTTAAAATTCGTCAGAATGGGTTGAAAGTGTGTGTAGAAATCATTAGTATTTAAACAGAGAGGCATTCAAATTGATCATGATACAAAGGAAAATAATATTTCAGAAATTTTGAACAACTCCCAAAAGGTGCAAAATGAGGGTTAACATATTGTATAGCATTCTCACAATATATAATTTTGCATACAAATAGTTCATCTTGATAAATAGCTATGATACTTTTCTTCTCGGAAAAATGTTTCGTTACTGAGGATTTATGAACAAAAAAATTACATGACGAATTTGCTTGAAATACCTTCAGTGAAATATTTTTTCAAAATACTATTGTATTAAATTAATAATATGATAAACACTATTCTTTTCAGGGTAGCATTGAGATTGAATAGTGTTCATTTACTTTCTAATCATGATTGACTTCAAATAATGCATCGCATTCGAAGAGTTGATTATGGTTAGATTGATCAAAGATTCATGTTGGCCTTACACGTAAGGATAGTCGAAACATCAGACACTGCATAAGTTTGTTTTATAATTTCACCACTAACTTAGAGTGATGATTCGTATGAGGTTCATCATTTTGACAAAGATATTTCTCTTAGAAAAACGAAGATTTATTTTGAATTTTCGTTCGAAATCGATTTTGGTAATTACTGTTTTCATCTCGTCATGAACGCTTTACAGACTGTAGCAATCTAACTAAAGGATAAGCAGAATGAGCACATTTAGCCGAGTCCTCACCGGGTTGATCCATTTTGTCAATCAACAAATTCAATCAACTCGTTCGCGTTCCGTCAACACGAAGAGGACCGAAAGTTGTCGACAGAAGTAAAATCTGCACGAAAACGATGTTCAATCTTCAAAGAAATGCTCGTTATAGTAGCATCAATGTAATAAAAGACGTGAAGCTGGACGATTTTGTCTTATTATATCTTAAACACAGGATTTACAACGCAGATTTTACAATTTTTCTTAAAATGCCAGAAAGTGAAATGATGTTCTCTAAGTTGCTAAATTGCATCAAGCAAATAGGAAATTCAATGTTTTGTAGTACAAGAATCGAAAAATTCGAAGAAAAAATTCAATAAGTTATTCAGAATGACTATTTAAAAATATGGAAACAAGTTGGCCAGTTGGAAACCAAATAAGAAAAAATAAATCACTTCAGAATAACGATTAATTAGTTTAAACCCAAACTTTCATTAAACTATAGTGAATGTTGAAAAATTCCACCGTTTTGCTGAATGCAGGAGTTAATCCTCTCTAAGAAATTAAAGTGGACCCTTGGCATTACTGCAGGGCCATTTTTGAAGGAGTTAGCCGCATTTAAAATTCACATATGTTACTCTTCTCTGGTGTCAGTTGGAGAAGAGTAAACTCTAGAGTTTAAAGCATCCCAAAGAAAGAAGACGCACGGTGTCGAGTCGGGAGATCGTGCTGGCCAACGTGCAGGAGCATCAGCTCCTCAGTGAGGAGTTGCACCATCGTGCATAAACCACATTTCGGCACGCAGCAATACTGGAGTATTGTCCAACAAATCCGGCAAAATTTTTTGCAGAAAATTCGAATATGCCTCTCCGTTTAATCGTTCAGGGATCACTACCTGGACCAAAAATGAAATTGTCAATTACTGAAATCCATACCTTAAATATGAATTGATTCTGATGGTGTGTACTTTTAAAAGCATGTGGATTTTCGACACTGTACACGTGTTCATTGTGAAGGTTAGTGATACCAGAACTAGTAAACTGCATTCGTCAGTAAATAGAATTTTCCTACTGCAGTGGAGATCCTGAGTTCTCTTCTCTTGGATAAATCGGCAGAAAGTTAGGCGATTCTCAGGATCGTTGGGCAGTAATTCTTGAACTTTCTGAATGTGATGAGGATGAAATAATTGTTCCTTCAAAACATCATGAATCATTGTTTTAGGAACGACCAACTCCAAACCTTAATGCCGCGTGCTTAATTGTGGGTTTCCTTAACCATGTCCAAAATTTGTTCTTCGCGTTTTACCGTCCTTACTGTTCGTTCCTGATCCAAATTCCTGACCTTTAAGCAATCATTCTCGCGGAGGCGCCTTTCTAGATTTCTAAACGATTGGTGGTTCGGTACTACGCGATCTGGAAATCTTTCAGCATATACTCTCGCGCTTTCATGTCCATTGCCCTGACAAAATCCGTACACAATAACCATATCAGTCATTTCAGAGTTACTGTACATCTGCGTGCCTTATAGTGATGAAAAAATCACCAAAATACGTAGTTAGCAACTTAAAAAACACTGTTGTGTCAACAATTGGTTGTCAAGCCTAATAAAATGATTATCTGCTAGACCACAGAAATAAATCCAAAGCCAACATAGTCAAGTGTGATATTTTCGACTTGCTAGGTGGTTGAAGAAATGAAATCATGAAATTAGAAAACTTTTTTTGGCGATTGAACCGCTCATCATCTCAAAATTTCCCAAGAGACAAAAAAGTTTGATAATTAGCTTAGCTACTCAATGTCTAAAACAGTTTTCCTCAAACGCAGACAGTTGGAAAACAATGGTTGATTAAAAACACGTTCGAGTTTTTAGGAACACTTGAAAAACGTCAAGGTCATTAAGTAGATCACTGAAAAATGTGAATAACGCACCGGATTACACATACCAAATATGGTTTCTATCTAACGAGTCGTTCTGGAATTATTTGAAGAACACAAAAAATCTTTGGATTTAGCGACCTCTAGCGGCCAAACGAAGAAACTTTTCATATAGGTAAGTTGACCTAAATGGACTTGTTTCGAGCTGAAGAATCTGTAGTATAAAGTTGTACACGAAATTCACGGACACCCTGTATATCAAAATAAAGGATGAATCAAATCATTCTAGAAGTCGGTAATTCATTAATTGACACGTGACAAGAATATATAACGGTATGTGAGTTTCATATCAAAAAAGAATTATATTGTTGAATTTTGATGTAGAATTGGAAGAAAGCACAATATGAAGAGTGGATAATAATTTATAAAAAGCCAAGCTTCCCACGATCACCCCTAAATTATGAGCTCAGAAAAATGAAGAAAAATCTAACCATAAGTAACTTTTCATATGATTCAAGAGGACTGGGACATAAAACCTGAGGTGATACATCAGTAACAGCTACTCTGTAAGTGTGTTGTGAATAAAAATAGTAAACAGAAGGAATTTGAAATTTACTACAATTACATTCAGATTAATCAAAACTAAGTTAATCTTCTTCAGAAAGCAAAACAAAAGATAAAAAGAAGTAAATTTATAATGATGGCCACAACTACTCGAAACTACGTGTAGCGTTCTGGTAATCTACAACTTCATCTTCCTCAGTACTTAATTGTGCGGGAGCAGAAGAACTAGTAAAAGAAGAGTATGAAGAATGCTCTGAGAATGGATTTGATAAGTGAGATAATATTGCTGTTGTGCTACATGACAGTTGTATTTTCCAATCAAAATGTGAGAAATATTGCAAAGAATCATTCTGTAATACCCAAATGAGAAGTTCTTTGGCAAAATGAAGGAAATAGAGAGTTGAAAATAGTAGTATGCAGCTCTATAGGAAATAAAGTAACGTTTGCAACATATCGCCGGCTCCAATACAAAACCGTGTGACTATTCTGGCCGATTTTTCACGTGTGCAATAAAACATGATATGGGTCTAATGTCGTGGAATTTCTTAGAGTTTTTTCTGTTTTAGGTAATTGTGTATGACTAATGTGAAAAATATAAAATTATTTTATTTTTAGTTTCTAAATACGTGCTGCTGGAGTAATATGTTTCTGAAAGATTATTTACACAGTTTTAACCAAGCCAAATTTTATTGAGATACTTCAGCACAGAGAAGTAAACTTTAATCGTTCTCGCTTTCAAACAAAAAAAAAAAAAAATGCATAGTATATGAAAAACTAAAAATAATTCGAAATCCTTGGTTTCATCTAAAATAATACAATTTCAATGATCTAAGCTGTCATAAAATAACCATGCGTGATGAGTGGGAATAATATTTTTCAAATCCTGGAGGTGCCGGTACTTTACAACCTTGATTTTGAAGTTTCTTTTATGCAATTGGAGAAGATCTAAGGACTCAGTGATGTTTATTTTTTCAGGTTAATGTTCCATTGATCATTGAGTTAGTTGAGCTTGTACTGTGTGTTTTTTCAATGCGACGATTTCTTCAATTGTAGGATCTCTTCTACTTCCATTTCCGAACGAAATCAACAGTAAAGTTTTCTACTCTAAAAGGATGGGCCTTTCTTGCTTCAACACAAACAAATTCATAGTATGTAGGTGAATAGATGCCCCTTCCTTTTAGTTTCCGCTCGATCAGGGAATATACGGCATCCACTTTCATCTGTGTGTGTCTTTTCGAGGAACTTCTGATAAATGATAACATTTTTTAGTCTGCTACAACGCAAAAGGTCATTTGTATAAATATTATTTTTGTTTTGATATCCGCAACTATCAGAATATAGAGTTATTGTTTAAACATGCGGATGTCTTATAATAAACGGCACTGACTTTCAGCTTAGATATTAAAAGCACACTTTGAATATCAACTTACAGAACTTAGACCACATAATTGTTTGTCTCTTTTCTTTTCAGACCTGGCTTCATTTAATCGATTTTGGTGTGTATTTTAAGTCTCCTCGTCTATATGACCTGAGTTATATGTAATGTAAAGATCACACTGATCTTTTTTCGGTTAAAACAGTGTGATATTTTGGGAGTTCATTTTTTCAAAAAATATGGTCTTGCCCAGTAGTTTTTTCTCGATGATACAGGCGAGTTTCTATTGTCGATAAACATCCATTTTGTTATGGTGCCAGGTGTTTGGTGGAAATAGAAGCTCTATGATAGAGAACGAGCAAAATTTATTTACATCCACTGTTTAATTCCGAGAGCATTTAGAAAAGTATTTTTGCATTCTTTTAGTCCCGTTTTATCTCGGTGAAAAATAAAAAATAATCATAGCTAAATTCTCTCCTGCTATTATCTTTGTCACTTATTTTTTTCTATAGAGATTTTCGATTTGAGATGAAACGGATTTTTGTTCATATATTAAGTCATTTTCCAGAAGTGTGGGAAGATAATTTTCTCCAATTCTGTATCAAACAGTAAACAGTTTATTGTTTTGCTTTCCAGTAGAAAATTGATCAACAAGAAATAGACAGCATTCTTTTCTTCTACTTTTGGCTATTCACATCTTCTTTTAGACTCTCGTAATTTTCCCCATGTATTCTTAAATTCATTGGTCTGTTTCGCTTACTTCTAGTTGCTTCATACATTTCATTGTCATCAATATCATCAAATTCTCTAGTATTTTCATTATTTTATATTCCTGTATTATTATGTTCAGTTGGTTCCTTTTCAATGTTCTCATAATCATCCTCCTCAGTATTTTCCCTTAATTCATTTACCTCATCGAATGGTTCCATATTATCTGCTCCTTCATTTTTACTTTTGTGTCTACTTCAATTGATCCTTCTCCTTTAATTCCATGCTCATTTTCCATGGATACTTCTTCGTTCGTTTCCCAGACATGTACGTTTTCGCCATGGCAATGACATTATTATTCTTTATTTCGTATTAGATATTCTGGAGAACTATCAATTCAGGTTTAAATTCATTAGTTCCTCATCAAAATTTTTCATTTAATTTTTTTCATTTGATTCTCCTTAAATGCGGGCATCTGAAACCCTTGCTGATGTATGTCCTCCCAAAATTTGTCAATCAGATGATTAATTAATGCTCAAAAACGTATAAGTCAAGACTATACTTTCGTAGTCGCTATGAAATAAATTGACATTTGAAAATATGGAATGCCTTGCGAAAATAAACTGAGAAAATTTGTTTCGAGAGATGGTGAAGCTTTGAACTATTAAATAATATACGAAAAACTTGAAATCCTTACAATGCAGGGGAGTAGTTATTATTCATTTTATTTATTATTATTATTCGAGTGGGGGCTTCCTAGAAGCCCGACCACTGCGACCCAGTGGTCTATTGTGGCACACTCTGTCCTAGACCTCATCCACGAGCTCTATCTTTGTCGTTAAGTATACGAATTTCGTAGGTGAGAGCTTAATAAGCTCAGTCGGCTTCAGTCAAGATTCAAGTTCTTCCATCCTGACCCTGTCGCCAGCTGGGCACTCGCACATATCATGTTCCGTTGATTCTATATCTTCTTCACATAGTGTACATAAAGAATCCTCAATCAATCCTAATTTATTTAGGTGTTTCCTGAGGGGACACTGCCCCGTTAGTATGGCAGGTAAAACTCTCAGTTCCAACCTAGAGAGTTTAAGCCAGGCCTTGGCTTTTGTAGTGAAAGGTCCACTGATGGCACGTCGAGCGTGTCTGAGACCTGGAAGGCTCATCCAATGCTCACGTACCCTCATGTCCAGCCATCGGCTGTTTGCCATTCTTGCTGTTTCCAGGAGAATTCCGAGCGCAGGTTTCGGTCCTATGAACTCCAGGTTAGTTCCTCGAGCGGCCAATGAGTCCGCCTTCTTATTTCCCTCAATGCCCAAGTGACCAAGAACTCATATTAGACGGAGCCTGCTCTGCTCTCCTCGTTTGGCAAGAGTGGAGCGATATTCCTGCACCATAAGTGACGTACAGGTATCGGATGCCAATGCTTTCAGTGCAGCTTGGCTATCGGTGAGTATTTTAATTGATCTATTTGTTAATGCCCCCGCAAGAGGTTAGCACAGTGGTCAATGTTTCTGCTTGAAAGACAGTCGCATGCCCACCAAGACAGATAGACTGTTTCTTGGTGGCACCTCCACCATAGACACCAGCTGCACCAGCTTTTTCAGTTTTTGAGCCATCGGTGTACTAACAGGGACCCTCAAGTAGACAGTCCTTGGAGCTGATCCATTCCTGTCTATCGGGAAGTGGAGTAGTATACGCAACACGTCCTTCTTTTTATAATTTAGGTTCTTAAAGCCCATGAATGTAATAATTCGCATTGATTCTATTGACCTGAAAAAGAATTCGTGAGAAATTCTGTACTACCAATATCATTTTAAGTATAATGTCCTTATATTCACTGTTCTTGACAACATTCAATCCTCATACTCTTTATCATAATAAATTTTAATTATACAATGTCCAATATCCTTTAATGGAGTCGAGCTGCGTTGTTTGAGTTATTCAGAGTTTCCCATATTCATCATGGACGAAAACATAAATTATCTGATGAAAAATTAATCTTTCACTTTAGAGTGATGGATAACTAAATGGCCACCATGTAATACTGAATTATGAAATATAAATTGATCGATCAATGCGACTTGTTGGAATATTAAACGACAATTTACACAACTCGTAATATTGAAAATGTAGGTCATGAGAATTTCAGGTGGTAAAAGAATAGGATATTATAAAATATAGAATATTATCTGCTTTGTTTTATTCACAAAGAAAGAACTCAATATCATACCGGGTGTCTACGCGAGACGGGCCATTATGAGTATATGGAGAAAGGAATGACCGATTGGAGAATTTTTTTGTTGGTGTCTTGAATGTTATTGGAACTAAGTTTCGAAAATATTTTCAATGCTGTGGCACTTCCGGTTATACCGGTGTGATGAATGGATCAAAATTCAATATTCCATTAAATTATAATATTGCAATAAAGTTTCGAAATAGTGAGCTCAAGTTAATACGAAAGTCCAATGCACCTTCCTACTTAATAAAGTGTTTGGCCAGCACTTTTCATCGATTGGTAAATCGAACAACAGTTAGTTTTTAGAAATAGGATTAAATTAAATTGATTACATAGATATATTCATTATCGAACATATTGGGTTTCTATAGATATTGAGAATAATTTTAGACTTCCTTCGGGAAACATGTAGTGTTATAAGTTTTCAGTTAATAGAGTATGAAAATTACTCCGGACTTTTATTAAACGTCAACTACGCCCAACTACCCTAAGGGTAGTATATCACATGGCGATCCTGCGTTTTTGAAATGGAATCTTCTTAGATTGAATAGTACAGTAGCTGTGAATCAATGATGGGTAAAGGCCAGAGCAAAGAAAAAGTAGTTATAGCGCAAGCTGGTAATAGCGGAGGAACTACAGTTCAAAATGGTAACACCCTCACAACAATTGAGTTGCTGGATTATTGTGGCATTGGTGATTATCATTGGTATCGCAGTTCGGATCATACAGAAAAGATGCAACAATTGAAAAGAAGAAATGAGATGAAAATTATATTAATAATAAATATTTATCTGGGGGGGAAAATGGTTCTACCAAAATGTGAGAACCAGATGCAGTAATGCAGTTAAAAAATTGTCGCCTTTTTGTTTGGCTTGAAATGATTGCTCTCGTATTCCAAAATGATTGGACTTGATTGTTATTGATTTTAGATCTAGACGTTTTGAAATACACCTAATATCTCGAAACAGAATATTTCAAATATCATTTCACAACTTTAAAATCTGATATTTTTTAGCATAATTGAAGGAACACATCAATCGTTTTTTCGGTTGGAAATATTTTGGAAACTACCTACATCTAACCATAAAAATATCGACATGCTTCATTCAGCGAAGTATTTCTGGTAATTTGAAATTGACTTTTCTGACAAGTAACTGATGTAATAGAGAATACCTTCTAGAAAAGAAAAAAACGAGAAGTGAGATCCAATCTACTTCAATAGTAATTCATTTCGCACTTTTTCTATGAGAATTCTGACCAGAATTACTCTGAAGAAGATTTTGAGATGGGTCTCGTATTGGGAGATCGAAATGAATTATTTGAAAGATTTCCGGTCATATAATCTGCGCTTAGGGAAACCTACAACAAATCGATGACTATTAATATTACAAGTTAAATGTGCAAAAATAGGTAGTCTAATTTGAAAAAACGAATTTTTGTACCTTTGAATGTACTACGATGTGCCACATGCTCTGGAAAGTATGCCGTGAAGCCTCTAAATGCATTGAATTATGCTTAATAAACCACTTTACTCACAACGAGCTGGAAATAATAGATATTAATCTTGATCTTGATCTTTAGAATTTCTATGATGCCTCGTAAAAGACAATCAGAATTCGCAAAATTTCGATTGAAAAATTCATATCTTTCTTTCGGTTGATTTCAGGTGGCAATGATTTGGGAAAAGATTGTTCAGAATTTGATTTTCTACTATAAAAAAATAGAAACATATATTACCCTTTGAAATAACAAAGATGGTGTCAATTTCGGTATAATCGGATGTACCACAGCATTAAAAATATTTTCAGAACTTAGTTCTAATAATATTCAAGACAGAGAAAAATTAAATTACCTCAATCGGTCATTCCTTTCTCCATTTATATATATATATATATATATATATATATATATATATATATATATATATATATATATATATATATATATATATATATATATATATATATATGGACATACCAATATCTTTAAAATATGAACTTGATGATTCGAATTTATAGAAATCTTTCGATTTTTGTTAGGATAGGTTAGATTATATTTGACATTCCCAAAGCACCTATTATAAAAAAATTTGAAATTTGAAATTTGAAAATGACGAAATTTGGTAAAACAAAAAAATAATCCTGAACTAATATTTTCGAAACGATATGGAAGCACTAATATTTTTCAGTACCCAGAAGGTCCACCTCTATTATTAATGACACTTTGGCATCGTCGCGGCATGCTTAATATTAAATTGTCTATTACATTTTGGCCTAAGTCATTCCAAGCCCCCTGAACTGCTAATCGAAGCTCCTCTTCATGATGGAAGACGTTTTGACGCAGGAGATTTATTTTTAGGGTGTCCAACGCATGCTCGATGGGATTCAGATCTGGGGAGCAGGATGGCCACGGTAGAAGATCGATATCATTCTCTTCAAGAACGTTCAAGACAACTCTTGCACGATGAGGAGGAGCATCATCTTGTTGGAAGAGTGGATTTTGATCCATTGTTTGGAGATACGGTACCACTACAGGTAAAACTATCTCAGTTGCGTAAGAATTTCCTGTGAGGTTGTTCTGTATGAAAACGAGGTCAGTTCTTCCAATAAGGCGTATACCTCCCCAAAACATCACTGATCCGCCTCCCTGTCTAACAACTTCTCGAGCATGCTGGAGACGGTGTTGCTTTCCAGGTTCCCTCCACATTCGAATTCTTCCCGAATCGGGATAATAACTTAATCTAGATTCATCACTGAAGAGACCTGTGGCCCACCTATCTTGATCCCAGTTTACGTCTTCTTGGCACCAAGCTAAACGAGCAGCGCGATTTTCATGGGTCAGTTGTGGAACTCTTAAAGGACGTCTGGAGTGGAGTTGACCTTCGTGCATTCGATTTCTCACAGTTTGATCGGAAATTTGTACATTATGAACTCGTTATAGCTCTTGAGCTAATTGAGATGCTGTGATAGTACGATCTCTTCTGGCTCGTAAAACCAAAATCTGTTGCGGCACTCTACATAATTTGGTGAGAAATTGATGCAGGTGTTCATTTCTTAAAAAAATCATCCATAAGATGAATATCGATACATCGATATTCAGAAGTGTTCCTAGACTTTTTGAGGTGTTTATATATACATACATATATATATATATATATATATATATATATATATATATATATATATATATATATATATATATATATATATATATATATATATATATAAAAATCTCTGTCCTCCGAGCGCAATTTTCAGATGTGGAAACAAAAAAGTCGCTTGGGGCTAGATCTTGTGAGTACGTCGGATGGTCAAGCAGTTCAAACCGTAATTCCTAGATTTTCGCTATGGCAATCGCTGAAGTGTGAGACGGTGCGTTGTCTTGATGAAACAGGATGTAAATGAAGCCGTTCTTCCGCAAATTCTGTTTCTTCTCAGAAATGCAATACGTCTATTACATTTCTGACAGTAGTATAGACCATTGAACTGTAAACTGGACGGCCAGTAATAAGCTTTCTGTCTAAGTATCTAAGTACAGCGTATTCCTGTGTTTGATTATTTTAATACTTTCAAAAGATATTTGCGATTTGGACAGCTTACTGCATGCGATGGGAGCGACCATTGGCATCTGTATGAGTGAAGCTTTCACAAATAGACGCTTGAGAATTTGATAAAATAGTTTGAAGAATGTCTTGAGGGCAATTTTACTCTCACAGTTCCTCTTAAAATAAAAAAAAGGCGCGTCCTCTTAACCATATACCAGTATAAACTATTAGTGATGCATCATGAAATTGAATGGTTCTTTGCTAAGAATGAACTCCCTCCTTTTCCTCAAGATACAAGTATGTTGAGTATCGATAAATAAACTGAATCTTGATTCGTTTCCTAAAAATAAGAAATTTGAAAACCTAGGTGCTCAGTATGGAGATGGCTTGACAATTGCCAATTTGCTAAGAGACTGCACTTTTTCTGATTGGCCTTAGACCACATAGTATCATTCTACAAGTAAGGTATTATCCCATTTGGAAAGTACATAGAAAGGTATTTCGCATTGATGTAAGGTGAATGTTGTCAGATGTTGGACAACGTGGATGTCCACATCTGAATCTTTGGATAAGTGTACACAATTCCAAAAACAAACTGTACAGTTTACCTATTACATATCAGCTAATACAATGTGCTTTCTCAACATCCATCTGCAGCCTTCCAGCTAGAAGAATAGTTATCGACCAAATTGCACTTGCGTCTTTCTTCCCTTTCAATGAATTATAGTATCATATCAGATAATATGCGATCATGAAATAAGAAAAAATAATTGATTTGATATAAATTGTATACTCAAGGAACCCTGGTGTAGAAGCTAAAACAGTTGAAAGAATGAACGGGATGAATTATGAATTAACATTGCATAGACCAAAATCAGTTCTTAGATCTCACAAAAACCATAATGTCACATTCAGGTAACAAAATCACGAGATTAGATTTATTGGAATTCGTAGAAACTCTATCGACTCACAAACATAATCCAGCTTGATTTCCGCCTATCCACCCTTTTCTCATTTGTTTCTTAGGTTAGATATGAATGCCATACTAACAATTTAATTTCCTTTTAGTGTTCAAAAATAGGATGAACCTCCAAATATTTGTCACACATAGTTTTTATTCATTAAATTTTGTGGAACTTGAGGTCAGTGTTTTTTCTTCAATTGATGTCCCCTTAACATAGAAACAAGAAACTTAGCTAGAAGCAATGCCATATTTTCTCAGGAACGTGTCAAGGTATTACGTTAAGATCGATACCAAGTTCTCAAGTTTGCAGTCATCGCAACTGTAAAATACGGTCGTTTATATCGCATTCTGTTGTAAATTTTGATCCTCTTGAGGGAATCACAAGCTGCCAGGCACTTCCTGTAAGAATATAAATATGAAATTTTGCCGAGAAATATTTACATATAGCGCGGATATAAGAAAAAATATATGATTGTGTTATTATTGTTACAAAAAAAAATGTTTCCAATTATGAACTTATTCGCTTTTGCTCAGGAACGTATAAAGGTATCAAGGGTATCTCTCTTTGAGCTGGAAACATGAAATTTATTGAGGACCAATTTTTTCAGTAATGAACAGATTCTCTTTTCTTAGGAAAGAACGCGTGAAAGCAACGAGTTGAAGTTGATACCAAATACTCAGTCCGCAATTTCTTGGATTTGTCGAAGTTGAATAATATGTTCAGGAAAATATAGTTGAACCATAATATAAATATATATATTCTTTTTTTCTTCTGAGTTTATTACATTTATTTATCATTGAGTGATCAACCCTTTGTTCTGGATTCGCTACTATCAATTCACTTTTACATAAGCATTTCCATATGAAAAAAATTGTTAGTTGTTTAGTGCCTCATAGGCTGAACGATTTCTAAAAGCAGGACGAGTAGGAATTTTTCAAGAAACGTTAAAAATGCTGAATAATGGTGCCCATCGTATTGTGTCTGAAATCGTAACAGGTGTTGAAACATACACTCCAATTTTCGATGCTCTTATCCATCAGGAGAGCCGAGTATGGATTCACGAAGATGACTCAATCTAAACCACTGCAGAGATTCGTCAAAAAAGACAGACAACTAATATGTCACATAATGTTTATTTTGCAGTGCTTGAATTAGTCCGAATTTGCAGGATCATTTGGTTTCACGACAATGCATAGTTACATACGATTCAAACTGGTAAGTCAACGCTAATGGAAAAAACCGCTGTTTATGTATCATTCTTTTGCATATTTTCCAGTTTACTTAGAATCAGAACATTTGGCATGGATCAATGTAAACCAATTCACAACCAAGTAAAAGGAAAAATACGAAAGATTTGTAGTTACTCTCAAAAAATTTTTCGATACAGTCGCCTACGCATATCAAGTTGAAATTATTTAATCATTCCTGTTCTTCAAAAATCATGAAATTATGGAAGAATGATTTGAAGCAGATGTGCAGCGACTAAAGGTATTGTAGGAAATTATAAATATAATTATCGAAAGCCATGTCATGAACAACGTGATGAAACATTCTAATAAACGGGGTTTTTGCCGATGCTGATATTTATTTAAGGTTTATTTAAGCAGACGTGTAATTGTAGCGAAATCGAATGGAGATTTATATCTGAGATATTCAAGATATCAGATTTAGTTGAGAATTTTAACATTGACTTCAATAGTATGAATCAACTGCTTTAGTGTGTACTTTAACGTGTACTTTACTATTTCGATATGTAAGTGGTGAAAACGTTTGACAGTAAATACACGAATGATCCGAATATAAGTTTTGAGGACTGATTTTCAGAAGAGAGTTGAAACATTTTCGCGGAGAAATTGAGAACGAACACCTAGTAGGAGCTTTTAAGGTACTCTTGATTACTCGCTGTTTTTTTTTTTGATTGTACTAGTATCGAAGTTTAATTATTATTACATTCAACAATATTTTGCTTTGAAATTGAAAGCATTTCAATGCAGTTCTTCTTCAATCTCGTTTATTTTGAGTCAATCAAATTTTGTTTTTGATTGAGTGATTTCGGACGATGAATCATCTACAAGTTATGAAATGAATTTTCGAATCGGATGTAAGCTTTAAACCTTTTTCCTAATGGAATGTACCTGTTAGACAAAGGTCGCGAATGGCGTTAAATCTTCGAGTTAATCTAGTTATAAATCTCATCTCCACCCCATCAAACGATCCGTATCTCTGCACCGTTTAGGGTGGCACTGAAGAAATTGAATTCAATAATAATCCACCCAATTGACAGAGACTGACTATCCCTCTATTACATCGCATAAATTTTATTGATGTATTATTATTCACTATTTGTATCCGAGTTGGTTTCTACTTGCTTTGTATCCGGGGTGCATAGAAAAGAAGGCATATAGGGTGATAAATCAGTGGCGCGCGGCAAGGAACATTGATGAAATTGATATTATAGGCTGAAAAAACCTGATTGATTATTTGTTGCTGAAAACTTTTGTTCCTGTTAATTGCCGGTTTGGTTAGATTTTTTAGAATAAGCTGTCAATATTCATCTGTCGCTGGTAAGTACATATATATATATATAGTATATATATATATATATATATATATATATATATATATATATATATATATATATATATATATATATATATATATATATATATATATCATCAATGTTTCCATATCCTCCATAATGTGGCAATAAAGGAAAAATATTTTCATCTGCACAGGTCGCTATTCGAGATAGAACAGCCTATATACTCTTACTGAAGTCTTAACAAATCTATTATTTCTTGCTCGATTTTTCGATAATCCTATATGCATCTTATCCGTTGTTAAAAAATATGCAGTCCTACATCTGATCATCTGTAAGGACCAGAAACTTTGTTTTTTTGAATTCATGCATTAGACTATCCATTGTTGTAAAGTTAGGTTAGATTAGATCTCTATCTCTCTCCGAAAGTTTTAGATGAAATTCAGCTAATTTCTAGTAAGAGGTACTAATTTAGTATCTTCAGTAGGCTTTGATGAAACGTTTGTTCGAAAAGAGTCTGAAAATTGAGGCATTGCATTTGAAATATAAATTTAAGGTTATGATAGGTTCCTGCACAATCGTGAAAATGTTGTTACGTTAATTTGAATAATTTTGTATTGAACATTCATTTGCATTTATTGGCAAAAATAATTGGAGGTGAAGCATCCGGTATTCGATCTTGGCCATTGAATTATATAAGTTGAAGAGTGGCAAATGTAACATTTTTGATAAAATGAATTGCATCTTTTTGTAGATCATCTCATTCATATTACAGTGAGGCAAAATAATTTTTTTTATCCCTGCTTGAAATTTTCGAATTAGATCAATACTTTGAAATCGAAGAAGATTGATTTAAGTTGTAAAGCTGGAAGGTACTGAAAAAACAGGTAAGACAGCAGTGTAGCTCAAAATATTAATAATGTGTGTATATGAAATTGTAACGTTGTGTTCCAGAAAATGTGATTGCTTTGTTGATACCAAAAAAGCTGAAACCTATTTTCAGATCAGAACTGATAGATTCAGTATGGTTAAGTTTCATATTAGCCTTTATCCAGAACAAATTATGTTTCATAATAAACATTTGCGCACGAAGAAATTTTCAACTACATTGAATCATTTTCTTTTCCGTTAACATGATCCCTGTTTCAACTTCGCTATTTCCGCACCACTGGTCGGAGGGTGACAAAGGCATAATCCCGTCCATTTGGCAAATGTGCCCAGTATGTAGTTATTTATTCATGGATGCGGTGGCAGACGCTTTTAACCCCGTTTATTCGGAAGTGGCTGGATTATCGCCATACTCTCGGATAATTAGCAGTATTAAAAGGGTCCCGATCGTAAAGAGGCTTCTTGACGATTTCTGGATGCGTTTTTAAGTAACTGAAAATTAATTAGGCTGAGTACTTTAAAGAGTTTACGGCAACTTGATACATTTCCAAGTAGGTCATGGTAGGGCGAAGTTTTTACAGTAGATTTTGAGAAAGTTAAAGAATATGAAAATGATTTACGCATTTTGAAATCTAGTGAACTCGAAGTTGAATAATATATATATATATATATATATATATATATATATATATATATATATATATATATATATATATATATATATATATATATATATATATATATATATATATATATATATATATATATATATATATATATATATATATTATATATATTTCAATTTTGACTATTTTTAAAAGTTTTTAAATTCTGAGCGACCTCTTAAAAATTTTTTTCGTGAACTGTCCTTTGGAGGTGGCTTTTAAAACATGAAAAACTAACATTTTTCCACTCGAGTACAGGGTTAGTGAAAGCAATTAAGCTTGAAATTCAACGTATGTGTATAGTGACAGACAACTAATACGCCACATGTTTATTTGCAGTGCTTGAATCAGTCCTAATTCGCAGGATCATTTGGTATCACGACAATGCATCGTCATATACGGCACAGCAAACAATTGTCATTTTACGCGAACATAAGGTGAATGCCATTTCACATCTAACGAGCTCGACGTTTCACGACGGAGAAGGAAATCGTTGTGTCATTTCTTTACTTCTATGAGAGCATTCTCAGAAATGAATTGCTTCAAGTTTTTCAGTTGTGAAAGCTTCGGTTACAAAAGTGCATTGATGTAGGTGACGATAACTTTGAGAATAAATAAACCAACTTGCATCACACGTATTGTGTATTTCTTGTATCTGAGATATATTGCGTAGCCTTCGCAATAAATGGATGAATTTATATTAATTCAAAAACTTTTAATATAAATAATATTTGCTTCTTTGTTTTCTTTTATATACCCAATTATTTCATTTCCAGAAATAAACACGAAACAGGAAAGAAGTTGTGCACTGACGAGCTTGGTAAATTATTTTCACCGTGTATGAGTACATGATTCAAGAATTGACGGTTAATTCAACGCTATAGGTGTTAGTTTAAGTACAGGGTGGACTGATTTCGAGTTAACAGTACTGCAGCCATGTGAAATAATGTTAATAAAGAAAAATTCCTACCCCATTCTCTATGTTCTTGCGTGAGTGATTCATTGCCGCAAACAGATTCAAGTTAGCATTTATCGTTTTCGATTTATATGGAAATTTTAAAAATTTTCGTAATCAATCAATTGCCAATATCTCGGTTGTTTTTGAAGTTACGTAAAAATGGATTCGCAATTCTACAGGCACTTTTCTACATAGAAACGAACTATGTGCGGAATTAATTTGTCCAACAGTTTGAGTTGTAATGTAAACTGGAGTTTTTCAAATATGAAATTTGACGTAATTGATTACGTTGAATAGAGTTTTTTTATTTTCAAAAATATAGCACATGAGAACTCAAACATTTCATCCAGGACGTGTTTTAATGAAAAACCACATAATAATTGTATAAATTTTTCCTAATTTCATCTAATAAAGTAAATCGCTTAAATATGTTCTGTGCCCTCATTATGATAATTGTTCGACAGTCACTTCTTGCAATGACTTCGGATAAATGATGATTTTTTCATCAAGTTACAATTATTGTGTGGATATTGTATTGTAAAAACAAAGTTACTATGTCGTCCGAAAATTTTGGAGAATTCAATATTATTGAATGTTGTATTCAGAATAATTATGATGCGGATGCTGCAGCGGTTGCTCATTTTAATCGTGTTCCTGAGAGATGAAAACCTTATAAAAGCATATTCGATAAATTCAACGTTCCAAGACAAAAAGAATATGAAGTTGTTGATGTAGGAGATAATAAATTTAATTGATGTAATAGGCAGTGTAACTGCCAACTCATCGATTTCGAGCAGGAACTTGAAATGAAAACAGGGGTATTTAAGAGATGAACGCTCAGAAAAAATCGATATTAACCTTAGGAAATGAGAATATTCCAAGTTTAGTAGCCTGGAGATTTCCAACGTCGACTCGATTTTTGCAACTGTTAAGTGCAGAATTCAGAAGAAAGTCCGCAGTTTTTCCGAGAAATAATTTAGACTTATGAAGTTCACATCAGTAGTGATGGAATATTCAGTCATCATAATAAACATTGGTGGTGGATGTAAACTCACATCACGATATTAATATTTAATGTGCCGACATGGGTTTAATGTATGGTATGTATTGAAAGACGATCGCGAATGAGCGTATGTTATTTTTTATGAGAACCTGGTGAATCATCTCATGAAATTGTAACTAACAACATTATCGATGGAAATTTTGAAGAAGTGTCTCTTGCTGAACGAAGAACGAAGAAATATCAATTTTCAACATGAAGGAGCCACTTCTTATCAAACTATAGAGTGATAGGGTCGGAGTATCCTCTAGAGTTGTGAATTATGCATATAGAATAATGGCAATACATTTGAATTGTTTTCATTATATTTCATTCCATATCATAGAATATCTCGTTAGTTTTCTATTTTGAAATGACAAATGCATATTACTTTACATTTTCGTTCGGCATGGTAACTTAGTTTATTATCTAAATTGTTATTGCAAGAATTGATTATCAAACTCTCATAATGAAAGCACATAATAACTAAGAGAATAACTCCTACGCAAACGCGACATCATTCATACTCTTCTTCAAATGCGATACATTATTTTATTATTATTTGGGTGAGGGCTGCCTAGCAGCCCGGCCACTGCGACCCAGTGGTCTATTGTGGCACACTCTGTCCTAGTTTTCATCCACGAGCTCGATCCTTCTCGTAAAGGATACGAGTTTCGTGGGTGAGAGCTTAACAAGCTCAATCAGCTTCAGTTTGCAAGATCCAAGTCCTTCCATTCTGACCCTGTCCCCAGCTGGGCACTCGCACATAACATGTTTCATTGATTATATATCTTCTTCACATAGTCTATATGAAGGATCTTCAATGAATCCTAATTTATTTAGGTGTTTCCTGAGGCGACAGTGCCCTGTTAGTATGGCAGTTGAAACTCTCAGTTCCAATCTAGAGAGTTTATGCCAGGCCTTGGCTTTTGTAGTGGAAGGTCCACTGATAGCATGTCAAGCGTGTCTGAGATGTGGGAGGCTCATTCAATGCTCACGTACCATCAAGTCCAGCCATCAGTTGTTTTCCATGCTTTCAGTTTCTAGGGGAATTCCGAGCTTAGGCTCCGGTTCTATGAACTCCAGGTTAGTTCCTAGGGCGGCCAATGAGACAAAATGCGATACATTGATTCTGATACTTTTCTAATATTTCAACGCTTTTTTGTAACAATATTGGTGTTTGGCCTCACAATTTCCTTCTTCGTTTGTAAACTAAATCTCTTTCCTAAAAGGATGCGGCTCTGGGAGCAGTTACCTTGTCAAAGTTGGGATTTTACGCTTGCTGAATTTGGACATGTTGTATTGTTTTGGTGAAGCAGCACTTGCGACTTCTTAATTCAGGGTGGATTGTTCACAATTTCATCTGCAACTACATCTTAATCCTCAAATGGATGCTTGGTGGATTTTCAAGTTAATATATATGATATTGGTCTGTTTGAACGCTTTTAACTCGTTGCTACTATTCAGCAAACATATAATTTGATACTACATTCATAATGTCTCTATCTGTCTTATCCAATTTTTTTCTTTTCCGTAAGATTTCACTTTTGCTTGCTTGTTCACATTATTCAACTTGAAATATGGCTTAGCCTTTTGCTTAGACAGAGCGTAAGAAATATGGTATGGATGAGGTAGTCGGGAGCCCTTAATCTGAAACCAACAGTACAACGTTAACGTTGTGATGAGTTCGGAAGGCGAATTGGATGATCGAGAAAGATTATAACTACATATACCAGGTGATAACTGGTTCATTTAGCTTTCCTCGGTGATATTGAGTTATGTCTTAAGTGAGCTTTCTTTATCTGCTCATGATATCAAGAATCAAATACCTATTTTCCTAGGAGAAGCAAGGTCAGATTTCACCCTTTTGTAGGCTTTTTAATAGAATCAGATTAACCGACACCGACCGAAATTAAATTCCAATAGCTAACGACATGTCACGGGATGTCTACAAAGTGGGCAGAAGGTCTATGATTCTTTCTCATAGAAAAGAAGGAATACAAGTATATTGCGGTCAAGAGTGCTCACGCTTGTATAAAGATAAACTCTAGGCTCGTGCTGTTGATGCACAATAGACTATAACTAACACTTCTACTGTTGTTGCAGCCGTTGCATGGAGAATTCAACCATTCATTTTAAGAGCTCAGATAGCTTTAAGCAGCGCTACGAATCGTCTTTGCGTAATTATTTTTGATGTACCTTGTTCAAATGCGCCACACACTTCAACTTAGCTATCATATCTCATGGACCGATACTTGCGAAAATAGTAATCCTTATTTTCGACGTCTCCAAGGTTTTCAGCTATTTCACGCATCCAATTTTGATTCATCAAATCCCTGTTGAATGTTATCTAGAACAATTATAACTTAAGCATCACTCGTATTTGAAAGTTTAAGATCAGTATAATACTTCTCTATGGTTTTTCTCGATAAATCCTTAAAACAATAAAAACCTGGTCTCTAGAACCATTATAACTTGTCGAGAAAATGTCGCTCGCTTGGTTATAGAGTAGTTATAGTAGGGCAACTATATTGCGATCGAAGTACAATTACAGATTAACCGTAAAGCTAAATGTGATGCGAATGAGCTCTATGTTCACGACCTCACTTACCTGTAGACGCGGTATCCTAAGAGAGCGATGCCACAATATGACTGCCGATAGAAAGGGTCACTGAAACGTTTTGCATGCAAACTCATAGAGTTGGTTTTCTAGAAAGAGTTGATAGTGAGCAGAACGTTGAAGAATAGCTTCGTATATGTTGAATTGTTTCTACATAATTTTGTTTTTGTTATCATAGTTTACAAATTGTGGAAGAAGCATAAATTAAATTTGTGTGAAAGGTATGGAGAGTGGGGAAAAGAGCATCCCAGAAAGTGGGCTCAAAATGAGCATACCATCATTACGTGCACTCTAATCCCCCTGCGCGATCAAGTTGTTTATTCTTTCGTTTTGTATCGTTGAGTCGCTTTCTTTTGCTCCACTTCTGTAACGTCTCATGTCTGTCATATTCCTTCGTTCTCGTGTAACATTACACGTCTCTCAATTTTCACTCTTCGGTTTTTTCTATTTATCGATTATCAAATCGCTGCCTCAAAAATTCTTACTTTCAGAACTATAGAAAGAATAATTAGAGGTTAATTTGTTGGATGCTGTTTAAATCATTGCTTGATTTCCTTATCATTACAGTGCAATTCCGAAAGCAATTAACATTAGATGCACACTTCCGAAAGAACGGGCCACAGCAAACTACAATGTGGTGAAGAAATATTACTAGTTATCAGATGCAACTTTCTTCTGCGCTTGCCCATTGTGTTTATCATTTCCTAGCAGTTTTTTCTTAGAATCCCGAGTATTTTGAGTAAGGAATATTTTCTTTGATTCATGTTCGTATAATGTAAGCTCTTCGCTATTATTGTATCTCGCAGCATTAGTTTATAAATAAGCACAATAGATAACGTATGTGTCACGAATGTCTTGGGAAAAAGTTTTTTCATGCATAGTTCCCGCAATTCGTGGAAGATCTAGTTGCCGTGACCAACAGATGTCATTTATGATTTATATTGAGTATTCCTTCTGTCAAAAGTCTGGATGAGTTCGCTAAAATGGCTTACAAATTAGAACTTTCAGAAGTATTTACAATTTAGTTGGGCGAGTTCCTAAGCGTGAAATCATCAACATTTTTCGTGGTCAGAATATTTCTAAGACAACTATTTATCGAGTAGTAAGTGAATGTGAGCAAGGAATACCATGCTTGAATTTGCCAAAAAGTGGTCGACCGAAGGCTCTGAATGAAATCCGTAGAAACAGGCTCTTAGAAAGAGCAAGAGACACAGTAGGAACATCATTACAAAAATTATCCAAAAGATTTCGTACTACTCTTGAGACAATAAGGCGAGAATTATTGAATGCGGGATGTAAATATCGTTAAACGGCGTGTTCAAAATACTAAAATACTCCCAGGATCAATTGGGAAATATCCCCAGATGTTGCCGCGCCTTAAGAAGAATTCACAGAACCATAATTTTGGATGATGAAAAATATTTTACATTATCCCATTCTGAAATCAACTATAATGCTGGTTTCTATACAAATAACATAGAAGACTGTCCCAAACGAAGTAAAATTCAAAACAAAGAAAAAATTCGAAGACAAGTTTTTGATTTGGTGTGCTATTTCTGAAGCTGCGGTTTCAAGATCATATGTAGGGCATGTGAGAGGCGAAGCTATTGATGCAAACCTATATACTGGAAGATGTCTCCCAAAAATGTTAGATTTCATCAATACCTATCACGATGATCACGAAATAATGTTTTGGCCAGACTTGTCGTCTTCCCATTATGCGAGAGATTGATTAGAGGCTAATAACATCCCATTTGTACCTCGCGGAGAAATCTAACCTCCCAAACGTTCCACAAGCAAGACCAATCGAAGATTTTTGGGGTTTACTGACAAGGAAAATCTATGACAATGGATGAGAAGCCCAAAACGAAGAAGGTGTGAGACAGAGAATCTTTCAGAAGATACGAGAAATCGATGTGGATGTCGTCCAAAGACTGATGAGAGTTGTCTGGAGAAAATTGCATAGAGCAGAACGGGCCCCTATCAATCCTTTAAATACGATTTTATAGAGTTTAGATATGAGGTGAAATCCTAATGATGTAATCAATTCAATAAAGTTTGTTTCAGTAATTAATTTATCTATTCGAATTGTTTCCCAAGACTTTTGTGACATACGTTATAGGAATGGAAACGTTTTCGGAAATCTTTCTGATTTTTCCCAATTATTTGAGGTACTATCTATTAGTGTAGGCCGAAATTGTGATAATAGCATTAATAACTTTAATCATGATTTTCAACGTGCAGAAATAAAGATGTATAGAGAATCGAGAAGAAGTGAAACCAATTTGAACGCAAGCTATTTCGAAAATCAAACAATTTCATTATAAAGCTGTTGAAATAAACTCGATTTCATTCACCATAAAGAATTATACTCAACAAATTCTCGTAATCATATCATCCGGGTACAGCAATTTTTAATGACTTTATTAAAAAAAAACGCGGAAGTATATCAAACTCTATACCATATCATTTATTTGAAAACCTTCGATTTCGATTCAGAACGATAGTCCCGCAACCGTGACCACAAATATTTATCTCAACAAGAAATTAGTGTCTAGGAAAGATTTCGAGAATCATCGTTAGAAATGGTATCAAATAGATTTCAGAGTGATAAAAATGCACAGTATGTAAATTTTGATATTGATATTTGATTTCATGACAATAATAGAACTAGATGGCCCGTTGAAACATCCCTGGCAGATTCCAACCCAATTTTAAATAAGAAAAAGGTGTCGTGTGATATTTTTTTGAAAATGTGGTTCTATTCTTCTATTATGACCTAATTATTTACTTTCTGAAATGTTACTAATCGAAATCGAGAAATGTTTGGAAAAATTTTCAACCTTTTATCACTCCGTTCGATTTCCATTTGAGGAAAACACTGGATCAAAATTGATTCTGTTGCTTCAAAAAATTTTTTCTCTCATTTGAACGTTTGTGAATCATCCCTACTCCTGCCAACTACTATTATGAAAAAGTCCATTTGAGATATATATATATATATATATATATATATATATATATATATATATATATATATATATATATATATATATATATATATATATATATATATATATATATATATATATATATATATATATATATATATATATATATATTATTTGCTCTTTGACAGGTTGTTCAATTTACTACGTATTTTTAAATTCATCGACGATCGAGCAACTCTTTTCATTTTAACTTGAGGTTAGATTTTTGAAGAATTAAAAACTCTGCTGGTCTAGAAGGAGAAACAGGGAGCATGCGATATCATTTTAATAAAAAAAAAACTAGAATTAAATCAATGAATATAAACGATGTGTCCTTTTGATGGCATGTGTCCGTTTATTATCAATTTTCCTATGTCTGAAATTTTTTTCCAGATCTGCTAGTTTTCGTTACGTCCAGTTATTTAATGATATTGTGAGTTCATTCTTCAGAAAATAATATCTGTGGTAGAGAGCAACTGAATTTTCAACGGAAATAACCTCGAAAGAAATTTGGGGCACAAATACATTATTGAGTTATCAAGTAAAACACACTCATCAGAGTTGTGAATGACGAAGAACTTAGTGTGAGTATTTGGATGAAGTTATCATGTATGAATGCATTGACACTAATCTCCATTTGAAAAGTGAAAATCATAATCAATAACCTCAAAAAATTGATCTTTGGTCCGGAATTTTGGGAGACCATATAGTAAAACTTTTATTCATGGGGGAAAACTTGGACGGCTAAACCTATTTGTACATGCTTTAGAAATTGATTGACATTTTTATAACAGTTAGCATCGAAGGATATCCAAATTAATCTGAACATAGCGATAAGTATCAAAATGATAAAGCACAGCTCCATTATGCTGCCGCTGTGCAGGGCTATGCGGACCATAGATTTTGGGGATAGGTAGAAGAGGAGTAATAGAATGGCAGGTTAGATTGCCTGATCCAACACCTCTCGATTTCTTCTTGTGAGGATATCTTAAATCTCAAGTTTGGCAGAATATTTGGAAATGAAGACGTATAGTGACGATTTCTCTTTACTAACCAATCTCTAGCAAATCAGAGGTAGTAGCACAAACGTAAAAAAAAACTTGATTTTGATTGCTCGAGTTTCGTTTGTGTCGGCCATGTTTTTTCATGAAAGAAATGTCTAATTTCTGGAGGAAATTTCAGTTGTTAATTTGTCAGCGAAGAAATTCATTTTTAAGGATAATGCATACAATTATGGAGTGTTAGAATGTCCAAAGTGACTTGTGTTAGGTAGTTTTGAAAAATTCGTTGTGAGAATACGTTTTTGATTAGTTTGAAATCTCGAAATTTGACGAACTACAGATGGTTGGGTCATACCACTCTTTCCGAAATCGAATAATGTATGGTTTTTTATGATGAATGTACGAAACTTCTCGACTTAAGATGCATATTTTTCAGCAGCAAGCTACAATTTCGAAATGGTTCTTGGTTTAAATTTTGATACAAGCATTTCTTCTCGGTTCCCGTTAGCTGCTGAGATACTTCTGAATGCGATTCGGTAGAAATGTTGCCGAAAAAAATATATCGAAGACTCAAATTCGATATTTTTGGACCGGATAAAATTCTACGTCATAAGAAGAGGTTCGGCTTCTATATTTTCGACAAAAATATTTACGAATTATACTCGGTGTTACGGAGAGCTTTTCGAAAATTTCCATTATTCTCTATCAAGTGTTTTACCTCGTCTACGCCCATTTTTCAGCGTTTCATTATTATTATTATTATTATTATTATTAAGATGATAGAAGAGCCGAGGCCTGTATATGACTCGAAAAAGAAATTACAGAATATATAAATTACATGAGAATTATACAAAGATCAAATAACAAAAGAAAACAGTGAAAGTGAAGAAGAATAATAAATGGGAAGAAGAAAATTCAAGCAAAACACTACACATATCAAACACATCAACCTCAGACACTCATTCAAACTGAAATCGGTTTGGCTTCACCAATTGAAACTTTCGCGACAACGTTTTTCTTCCAGGCGTCAAAATTGTTCTTGAATTGATTCACACCAGGAGCATTCAAAACTTCGTTCGGCAGTCCATTCCACCTCTGGAAAACTCTGTGCGGCAAAAAGTGTAGTCCTCTCGTAGTCTTGAAGTTTTCTTTCTTCAGCTTGTAGTTGTGTCCTCGCAAATTATTCTCATTGCGAATGAACACATATTATAAGTCAATCCCAAATAGGCCATGAAGGGCTCGATATGTACTTATAAGGTCGCCTCTCTCACCTCTGTCCGTGAACGAAGTTAAATTCATCATCTCAAGACGGTCACTGTAACTCGGACGCAAGCGCCAATATGGAATACGCATTGCCCATCGCTGCACACCCTCGAGAAGTTCGGCGTCATCCTTCAAACCTGGCCACCAAATAGGACCAGCGAATTCAAGGAGAGGCCTTATATAAGTGGTATAAATTTTTGAGGCAACAAGTAGCTCACAATTGAAGAATGACTTGGAAACTAGGCAGGTCATCTTTTTAGCTCTAGAGGTGATCCTTAAATGTGTTTGCTCCTACTAAGATCCTCTGAAATTATAACACCGAGGTCGTTATGAGAGCTCGTTGTTGTGAGTGGAACCCCATCAAGTGAGTAAATACGATTCGGATTTCACTTCTGAATAATGGGGAATCAACCAATCAGTACACCATCGAGATATTATGCTTAAATCCTCTTGAAACAAAGCGCCGTCGAGGATAGGGTTAGTATATAACTTGGTATCATCAGCGAATTGCGAGCACTTCGACTTCAATATAAGTGGTAAATCGGCTAGTATATGAGAAACAACACAGGACCCAGAACAGAACCCTGTGGGTCACCGCTAGTAACTGGTCCCGATGCAGAATTCTTATTTGAGATTCGAACGAAGTACTCCCTATCACCAAAAAAGGCTCTGATCCAAGCAAGCAATTTCCCTCATAATCTCGAAGTGCTCGAGTTTCATGAGCGGCCGGCTGAGTGGCACCCTGTCAAATGCCTTCGAGAAATCAAGCTAGACAACATCGACAGGAGTACCAGAATCTACCGATTCCGTCCAAGAATTTACACATTCACGAAGATTGGTAAACACGAATCGACCAGGTTTTGTCGCCACTTTTGAAAATATGTGTGATAGATGCCATCAACCACGAAGCAGGCAGCGCGTGAGAGCGAAAAGATAGAAAATCAGGGAAAGTGGAGAAGACAATTATGATGCACATGATTTTAGTAATTAAGGTAATAAACCGTTCGCACCAGGCGCAGAAGAAGCGTTCAGATTAGCAAGATGTTTCTCAATAACGTTGGTAGGGAAATCTATCTCCCTCAGCAACGATTCTCTAAAATTTTTGGACAAGAGCCTATGGGTTCGTCGGAGAGAGACGCTGCGAAAGAATGTGCCAAAACCTCCGCTTCCTTCTGCGATTGGCATAAGGCACCTCTAAAATTCTTTATTGTTGGAATTGTCACTTTGGTGTCGAGGAAGGATCTCATATACTTGTAGAACTTCTTTTTGTTCTTCGATGATATTAATTTAGATTTGTACCGTCTCTTACATTCGCTAATAGATCTCGTTAATAAATTCGAATAATTTCAGTGAGCATCATAATCTTCATCTCGTCTCCGTCGAAGGTATTTTTGCCAAGCAATTTTTTGTTACGAATCATCCGATATATATTTGAAACTATCCATGGTTTCGACGGATTCGTATACACCTCCCTTGATGAGGTGTTTGCAGACACTATTTTGGTCAGGATATTCGAAAACACACTCCACATATCTCCAATTTCACGGCCGATTAGCAATTCTTCTCAGTCAATCGAGAAAAGGTCCTGATTCAATGTTTCATAATCAATGACCTGAATAGTTTTTTTGACAATCGATATTTTAGAAGGTGGGGTGCGGAATTGAATTTTTGGACAACTAGTTGACTGGTCAGACTTCAGAAAGGTGGAAAATATTCAATGTCTAAAATGAGATCACGATCGTTCACTATGAAGAGATCGAGTAATGACGGGGCCTGACCTTTCCTGAATGTGGTTGGCTTGTTGACAAGTTGGATTAGACGTGAATTTTGAAAAATATCGAAAAAAGGAGCAGATCTAGAATTTTCGATGGCCTAGTATTCAATGGCCAGGAGATACCAGGAAAGTTGAAGCCACCAGTAACAAGCAAGTTATTCTTATTTGAAAGTTCAGCGAGATAGTCGAAGATAACGTTATCATACTTTGATGGTGGGGGCCTATAGATACACCCAATTGTAATATGGAATCTGGTATAACGTAAATGAATGAAGAGAATGAAGAATCAATGTCGGGGTGATAGAAATATTAGACGAATTTGAAATATTACTACTAATATAAAAACAAGCTCCCCCGTTTCCCACAGTTTCGGTACTATCACTCCTATACAAAACGTAATTTGGTAAATACAATAACGAGTTAGGTAGCTTTGGATGAAGCCATGATTCAGTGATGAAAATAAACTCAGGTTTGTGTAGTTGAACGAAGGCTAAGAGTTCTCGGTATTTTGAATTTGAGGACTGAATGTTGGTGTACATGAAACTCCATTCTGTCAGAGGTTCAGTTTTTTGAAGAAGAAGTGCTGGTACATACAATGCAGGGTATTCACCTAACATACTCAATTGTTAAGTTATTTTCTCCTGCGCTTTCCCTAGTTTTAAGTTGCTCTCGGAGATTTGTAAGTTCAGCAATCTGGTTTGGCGTTCTATCATCAGTGATAACAATCTTATTGTAGGTTTGGTTGTTCAACAATTTTTTTCTGATTACGCAATATATGAGACACATTATAATAATTATTTGTTTCGAAGAAGAGGTTCAACAAACATCGTTCAAGTTGATATTATTTTTTCTTTAATTTGTAATCCTTTGTCATTCAAAACTGTTAACGAATCAGGTTCTTTTAGTAAAACCATTTTGATAATGAAACTAATTGGAAATGTATTTCCTTATCGGAATGAAACGCAGTTATAGACTGGTCTTGATCGCAACCATCCCAAATATTCAATAGTTTTGAAACCAACATTTTTTCCTTTTTGTTTTTTTTTGAAGAATATGTGATAGAATGTTATTATCATGTTATATAATAGGTATCGGAAATAAATAAAATAAATGAAAATTCGCGAACACAAATTAATCATAAAACAATAATAAAGGTTGAATTACAAAGTTTGGTAATGAGAAAATCTCAGAGCATACAATGTAATCTGATTAAAAACAAAAGACCATACCTGATGTGAACACAAAATTCAACTAACAAGATAAAAATAGATTGAGAATTTAATTTTTGAACAATTTGATAGTCAAAATTAATCCTTATACTTATGTTCATCAAAAGAAAGTTAAAAAGAATTTAAGAAAATGCAGTACCATCTACTGAAGTTGTAACAAATGTTATACAATAACGATATAAGGATATTAACGATATACTCTAACGATATTAACTTCCATATCACGCAAAAACGGCTGAACGTATAAGGTTAAAATTTGGGTCCCAGAAAGATTATGAATTAGATTCAGGTAAATATGTTTCATACTCTTCATCCTTGGATATAGTGATATTGCAAAAGTGTTTTCAAAGCAAAATTGTGTTCAACTTATACAAATGAAATTTTACAGACATTTCGTTACCTTAATTGATACTGAGGAAACTTTTTATCCCAGAAAAAATGTTTCTCAAGAAGCGTTCAAATGAGATTTGGTATAGATGAATGGATTTTTGTGAAATTTCGGTATGTATGAACTTGAGAGATGAAGATGGCTTATTTTTTTAACCTCTACCTGTGCAAAATAGCTGTAAAGAGAAGGTATTGAAATTAATTCAGTTTTAGAGGAGAAGATATGATGACACTGTCCAACAATATTTACTTCATAAAAATTTCCGTAGAATATTATTATGTGTTTGGGTGTGGAAATCTGAGAAAACATACTAGTATTTATAAAGCAGTTTTAATTTTCTAAATACTGCCATTTAGGGAGGCAGTTCATATCAAATCAATTTCAATTAGTACATTGATATATTCAAATACTAAGTTAGGACAATGGATGAAGAAAAGACATTGTTCGAGCAAACGAGACATTTTCGGTTATTTTTGGCGAAGATACCTTTACAAAGTATCGTAAATCGTTCACGGATTGCTATTTATAGAAGCCATGGGTGCCTAATACTGTATGACAACATTGTAATGTCTTCTTGCATCAATGGTCGTGGAAAAAGATCTTCTTTCATGTTCAATACAACCATGATTTGGCTGGAATCACGTGACAATTCATTTCTTTATTGTATTGATTTTTTTCTATGGTAAATATTACGGGCATGAGCTCTGTGAACCGAGATATATCCGACGTTGTATTTTGCTCAGAGGCTTCTTAAACTCTCTGATTAGTTTCCATTACCATCGATATCATCAATATGTTTTGAGCCCGACAACATGGAAATTGAAGAAGAGAATTATAAATCTAATACTGATTTCACAATGTCAGGGGACTTTCGGTTGAGAGTTAGTAAGGGATTTAAATCTGTCTAAACAGTCTTCTGTAATTATGGCATTTCTTCTAGTTACATCAGATACAAAATTACATTTTATCGTACTCGTGAAAAAGATTGTTCAAGATGTTATGCAAAAAATGGGTTCACTAAAAACATATTGGGCCAAGAAATTAACGCATGCCAGGAAATATGTGAATTCGTTAGAAGCTGACTAGGAGAGAGTTTTGTTAACAGATGAATCGAGATTTCATCATTTTAATTGTGATGAACTTTCTCTAGTGTAGAGGCGTCGAAACGAGTGATATGCCCAGTGCAACATTTTGCCTTTTTTGGTTTTGGTAAGGTTTCAATAATGGTAGAGGAATTTCTTTGAACCCTCACATTGATCTGGTCACCGGAAATAATGGAACTATGAATACTTAGAGGTGCGTTACATACATTTCAGAAGAAATGGTGTACCTTTTGCAGCAAACATGGGTGCAAACTCTTTATTAATGCAGGATAACTCACACCTCAACAAGCTCATATCGTTAGGAACTATCTTCAAGATCACGAAATCATTCAATGGAGTGGTCGGCACGAAGTCTAGACCTCGATCTCATCTAACATGTCTAGGACATTCTTAATAGAAGATTAAGAAGCCAGCAAGATCAGCCAGCTACAGTGAATGAGGTTCTGAATAGACTGATCGAAATTCGGAATTAAATGGATCCGACTGTTATAAGGTCTTCGCCAGGAGTGGAAATATCCGGTATTAACAGGTTTTTGGGGACTCTTTTATTATTAGTTTAATTTCAATTTCTTTTAGAACCATTTTCATTGCGATTATTCTGAAGCATTCCTTAGTTGTGATGGATTACTGGAAAAATGATTCTTCAAAATATGAATTTCTTCTGAACATACTTGAATTTTCGATTTTGTGCCTTAAATCCTTGGCGCAGTATATAAACCAGGTGATTGAGATATTTTTATCAATAGTAGTAATAAAAGCATAAAAAGCTTACTGTTATACAACGGAAATAAGCATGGTTCTATACCTATACTATAGGTTATTCTGTGAAAAAACAATCTGGAAATATTAAAGGTTAATTGCAATATGAAAAGCAGAGCTAGAAATTTGAATCAATTTGAAAATGGTAAGTTTCTTCTTAGGACAACAGGGGTTGTACCAAATATCCGCCTTTGATATGTTTGGAAGACAGCCGCTACAACAAGCATTGGACTCAAAAGGTGTGGCCACGAAGAGATGAAGTAATTGTTGGTGAGTAAAAAGTATTAAATCTATCCTTAGTTGATTTATATCGACTTCTATTGCCACCATCATATAAAACTTGGTATTATGAAGCAATTTGTTGATACTCCTAATAAATCTGGCGAATGTTTGGCTTATCTTCCGAAAAAAATTGCTGGACAGAAAATTGATATTCAAAGCAGGCATTTTCGATTGTCCATGAACAAGTGATAAAAGCCCCACATTTCGACTAATCTATAAAATAAATTCAAAGGCGAAACTTGATTTTCTTCATTTCAGAGATATATTCTTGGGAATCACAAATCAGAAAACTATTTACAATTAATTACCAATATGTTGTTCAATTAGAAGAATCTAGTCCGTGATATGTAAAACTACAATACTCACATTTTCATTCGAATCGATTTTCTGAAAATCTAGGAGATTACAGTGAAAAGTAAGGAGAAATATTTCATCAGGATATTCACACAATGGAAGGATGTTACTGAGAGAGGTATGACACAAATATGATAGCTAACTATTGCTGGAAACTTTGTTGGGATCTAAAACAACTACCTCATTCAAAAAAATCTTGTAAAAAAACTGTTTTCTCAGCCACAGCTACTGTTCCAAAGAAATTGTGTGAAAAATCGTGCTTTTGAAATATTTTCAACCTTCAAGTAAATTTAAAACAGTATTATTTTTGTAGCTAGCCCACTTCCTTTGACCAAAAACAAATAAAAGACACTTTGGAAAATTTATCAGCGAAGATCAGTGTAATTATTTGAATTTGAGATGAGAAGTAAGAAAACATGAGTATCAGCATAGTTGGAGAAACTTTCAAGGTGTTAGTAGAGGTTGAACTTAGTTGTTTTGCATTGACTCGGTGAAGGATGATTCTGTCGTTCGGGGTTGATTCCTCGAAGTTTTCTAGTGACTTGCGGTAAACAAATGGTTGTGCACCAATCGACATTAACTGCTCTTTGATCTTATGAGGAAATTGTTTCTACATGAAACAAATCTTGTGTCTCCAAAATTATGGTCGATATTTTTGGACACTTCGGTCACGAAAGACTTTTGTTGGTTTTTCTTCCTCTTAAAACACCCAAACAGAAGATTGGCGCCTATTTCTATCTATCTAACATACCTCAAACGTACAAACTTTTATATTTATTTATAGCTTCTGTGGGATGCATACAGGAACCGAAAATATAGATATAGCCACAAAGTTCAATAAAAAATATCGAAACCTCCAATTATGGACAAGACTTTTTTTGTAGGCACTTTGTTGGAACTGGAATTCTCGAAATATTTTAATGTTATTATTGAATTCTGGATTGCGTTTGTCATTTTGGTATTTCAACATATTAAATTAATAATTGTTACATGAAAAAGCAAATTATTTCTGATGCGGAAATGAAATTAAAACTGAGTACCATTTAAAAGGGATAAGTGTGAGGTTCAAAAAATTTTAAAATTCTACGGGTAAGATTTGATAGAAAATGCGGTCATCGTATTGTTCTGTCCGTAAAGCATTTTGAGAATAATGACAGTAATAAAATTCGAAAATTCAAGATAAGAATTGAACAAAAAAGATGAGAATTCACGAGAAAATTTTTGGTGAAAGTTGATGGATACATTTTTCAAACGTCTTAACGCGATAACGGACGAATTATTCAAACCTTCACGGATGAGCTCTATTAAATCGATTAAGTATATGTTTATTTGTGGCGACTATAACAAGAAAATATATGAACACAAATGGAGTGGAAAGTATCATCCATTTCCAAAAAAACTGAAAGTCATCGTTTCTGTACGACAACCTACATTCCCCAAAGTTACCGAATGGCAGAATAAAATATTTAAATGGAGCGTGGAGCTCAAATGAATAAAAGTAAGATCATAGACGATTATCGTTGACGATAAAAGGCTTTAGTGAATTAAACCTTCTCCCCATTAAAGTTAGTTGGCGAACACAACTGGCGTCATGTCAGGTCCTGAATCGAGTAGGGGTGCTAATGCTCAAATGGAATAGAAAAACGCACCATCTGGTGACAATCTACGCGAAAAATGTTATGTGCACTTTTTGCATATAGTATAATTCGATTTTGCTTGCCCAACGACTTGTAAATCCGATTTATCAACTGTGGCTGGAGCGGAATATGAGTTTTATTTATGTGTTTACTTCCTATTCGAACTCAATTTGGTTGTGACCGGTTGTGGGTATGAAATTCGAATTAATTTCGGTTGTGTCGAACCCTCATTTATGAATTAATTGGTACGAATTTGTGATTGAATATGATATTTCTAATATTGATTTGCAAAATATCATCTTAATCAGGTAGACAAGAAATTATCTTAATGCAAACTGACTGTTTTCAGAATTATTTGGTCAGAATGATTTCATATCGTGGTACCGTCTCATAGAGTGATACCAAGTATTCAGAGCGTTTTATCAATTCATTTGAAACTAGCTGACCGAACAGAGTTTGTTCCATTGATCTTTTAGGTTTTCAGTTGAAAAACTCTTGAAGGTTAACGGATACAAAACAAATTATCAACAAGATTTTTTTCTTCGTCAGTTATGACGAAGTTATAACGATATCGGCTTTTTTTTAATGGCAATATATGGCGAATAAATTTTCATTGGGAATTTTTGTTTAACGTTTCAAAGTGAGGACTGTTCAATGGTGAAATTTCCTCTAAATGTTGTTCTATCAGGAAAAGAACATCTTATTATCAACCAATGAAATAGAAGATGAACACAACAAAAAAATTTATGGAATTGTTATGATGGCGACAAAATTAAAAATATCGTAATGTCGTGGCATATTGCATAATTTAGATTTAGAAAGATTCAGCACTTTATGAAGCCATTTTCTTGTAGAAAAAAATGTTCTAATAACTAATTCTGTCTGTTACTGAACTTGCTGAATATAAACAATCGTCAAATAAATTGGACTAGGGAAAGATATTTGTTATTCCTAGAAATAATACCAGTCTAAGTCCAAGTTTCGAAAAGAGATCGTCTTTCACCTATATGTTTACCAGACGAAAATATGTTTGAGGAAGTATTGTTTATAAAGGAAATAGGAATCGTTATTTCGTTGCCTATTGAAATTGATCATAAAAAATTTTAATTGAATGAACTATATTAAATAAATTCTGATTCTGAAATATATAGAGTATAAGGAATATGTAAATAAAGTATTGCCGGCCTTTCCTTACTCCCAATAACCAGGCAAGCAAGTATGAACGGGGTTGATACGAGTGTTTGCATCGGTGAGCGTCTTAATTGAAATATACAGCAAAACAAATATAATTTCATTAGGGATACTATAGTCTATGTTTATTGCTTACGATTATCAGGTTTCGAAATTAAAAAATCAGAGTGAAAAAAGAAGTGCCTGCCATATAAAAGGACGCCGCATAAACTTATACTCGGCGGCCATGCATTTGGGTTTAAATATCTCAAGTTACGGGACCGTCCATTGTATTTCGGGTAATTTTTCGAAAAATTTTTTAATTTTTCAGAAAGAAAATATATGACGGGTTTAATACATTGAGTGGTGTCCTTTGTTTTCATAAATAAGGTGGATCGAACTTTCTTGTGGGAAATTCTTTATTTGACGTTACTATTTTAGTTTAATTTACTGGTTTGATAGTTGTTTGTGAAACTCTTCATATAACAGGTGTATAACAGGGAAGGATCAGAAGAAGAAAACTGTAGAGATTAAATAAGTCTGCTACTACATGCAATTTCTTGAAACATTTTGCTATAGAATGTCTCAATATAGATAAAAAAAAATTTTTTCAAAGGACACACCCAGTATATTTTCTGAAAAGTTGTTTCTTAATTCATCATTCTCAAACCTGTGCAATTTTTTTCATTCGAATTGGATGAATTACACTGTGTGCACCCTCAGTAGGCTCTGCACTTCAATGTACATTAGACTCTGAACACTTTCTAGACTAATCATAGGGGTATGTTTTTGCAAGAATCAGTAAGTTTTATTTCATTTATTGAATGAAAATATAGTTGATTAAATCATTTTCATTTAATAATATATTTCTATGACAGCTTCGTCCTCACAGAAATGTTGAAGGGATCAACGATTATATTAGCAGTAATATATGTTATTTTAAATCAATACTAATGGGGAAAAAATTGTTCTTTATTAAGTATTTTCATTGGGAAAATAGAAATTTTCTCGCTTATAATATTGATTATGGTTTTTTAGATTAAATTAACTATATTCAACATTTTTGTTCGTTCATGTTTCACTCAAGTGCTTACTGAGAAGAAAATTGGCAAAACTAGCATTGCCGGCCTTTTCTCATTCCCTATTATCAGGCAAGATGGAATAAACAGGTAAGTTGATGAAAGTGAAAGCACCGATCTACTGTTCACGTAAAATATAAATAATAAAGATTATAAATAATTAGAGAGTTTTTGAGAAACTCTCGAGCAGGTTGTTCTTGATTATCGATTCTCACCTTTTGGTAAAGATTATTTACTCGTTTGATGACGTCTATGAGAAATAAAGGGTTATCAATCTTTTGTCAATTGCAATACAGGCTGTTCGTGTTGAATGGTCCATTAGAAGTATCTGAGGAACACGTTCATCGATCAACTTCAAATTTTCAGAGTGTAAATGGATACAGTTTTACGATTTCTAATTGTTTTCAGGGCAGTACCACTTCCGGTTATACCGGTCATCGACTATAACATTGCAATTTCAAAGTAGATGGTGTACTTTTTGATTTTTTTAATTATAGGGCATCCTTTTCCAAGCATTTTTTGTAGTGATTTGTCCTATCTAAAATTAATCACCATTGGCTTACGTTTTTTTTCATTGCAATTTCCGGATAGTATGATGTAATCTTCTTTTCAAAAATATTGACTCAAATTTAAGAAGGATTATAACTTTTCTTCAATTTCACCAAAAAAGTGTTATTTTTGAATGCAACGTACTTTCCGATGCTATTATATATACAGGTTACTCAAAAATTACTGGTCAACATCATAAACAAAATTTCCAAGAAGTGTTTTGGTCAAATACGAGTACCTATTTCTTTCAGTTTATTTGAATCGTAATTTGAAAGAGTACTGATGAGTGAAAGGTTTCTCTATACCTCAAATGGCCCGTTTTCACTCTTTTCGCGATTTTGTCAAAAACCAGTTCATGAAAACTTTGATTTTAAGACAATAGCAAGAATAAACTACGCAGTAAATATTAAATCAAAATGTTTCACATCATCCACCATGGTTTTCTAAACATTTTCTCATGTAAAAGCGCATTTCATTATGCTTTTTGCATTTTATTGAGATCGGTGCGGTCAAAGGCACGCATCAAAAAGACACAGTAATATTTAAGGAGGTGATTGCTGAAATCATTTCATGAAAAAAGTTGATATAAACATAGGTCAGCAAATACTTCGTTACCGATTTACAGGTTGTTGAAGTTTAATCGAAAGATGCAGTTTTACTTGAATTTTTCGTGAACTGCTTGAGATATTGAGATAAAATTTTGGGGCTCTCGAAAAACTTTCGAAGACGCATAATTTTCAATATGAAACAATATTTTGGACTCACCAATGGCAGGCATATGGGCACAATGCAGGTTATTCTCAAAGAAAATACTAGGACGCTACTGATTTCTTCAAAAATAAAAAATAAATAATTTCGAATTTTCAAGTTATTCTTTTAGAAAAACGCTGCCCTATCATTTTTGTACGATACCCAGTTTTTGAGTAAAAAATGTTGAATGGTTTTCTAGGAATTCTTGCAATCCTGATAATACCTGTTCTATGCTCAGTCATAGATGTGTTCAAAAATGATTAACGTCAGTGTCATTAGAGTGTTTCTGTTTTCCTATAATTCTACTGAAGAAAAACTTTTGAAGGCATTCCTCGACGCCTATATAAAAAGGCACATTAGGAAGATATGAAGGAGCAAAAAAGCCAAGGAAAGTAAGAACAGTAGAGCCTGAAAATGAGGTTCTTGTAATAACTCAGAACGATCTCCATTCATAAAATTGTTGAAGTTTTAGGTTGAAGCAATGGAACTTTACGCAGATTCTTTTTCCTACCCCGTATAGCCTATATTGTCAATGGTTTTAGCGTAAGTTGATTCAAGCAAATTTCTCAAGAAATTCCATATGGAATTTTCATAATAGTCATATGTGGTGTGGGGAAAATCCACATAAAACATATGAAGATCGATTTCAACATCAGTTCAAGTTGAACGTTTGGATCGGCATTTTCGGTGACTGCCTAATTGGACCAGTATTTCTACCAGGGAGACTTACGGGAGAGGTGTACCGCCATTTTTTGAAATACACACTTTCAGAATTTTTGGAGGATGTACTTTTAGAAATAAGACAAACGGTGTGGTTTACGCACGATGGTGCATCTGCCTATTTTACTCAAGTTGTTCGTGACTTCCTAATTTAAGAGTATTAAAATCACTGGATTAGTCGAGGTGGACCTCAATTTAAATAAACTTAAGAATACTAAAAAACAAGTACTGTGTTTTAAGGAATTTTACTTAATAATTGCGATTCGTAACGCGTTTTACTACACCGTAGCTTCTTCAGACGAATGAATGTACAGAGAATAAGAATGAGAATATAAATATAAATGTTCTTGAGTAATTAAAAGCTTATTAGGTTGCTTCTTCTTAAGTGGTTATTTATGACAGATATATCTAATAAAATTAAGGAATAAATTGCTCCCCGAATAGATTCAATAGAGGTGAAGGGCTTAAATCGACTTGTTCATTGTTGAGTCTACCTGAGTGTTTGTATTAATTGATTTCTAAAGTTTCCCAAACATCTACATTCCAATATTTATTATTTGTCTGCAAGATTTTAAACTGTGGGTCGAAAGAGTGATTATTTTCTAAGAGATGATTTGCGTAATTTGAATCTGATTTTTTATTTGAAAAACTGCGTTAATGTTCCGATATTCTAATATTAAAATTTCTATGTGTTCTACCAATGTAGAAATTATCACAGTCATTTCAACTCAATCTATAAACACCTGATTTATTGTTTTTACCTGATTTGGTTTTATTATTTTTATATATTTGCCTAAATTATTATTAGTTTGGAAAGCTATGTTGAAATTATTGCTACTCAAGAATGATTTCAGTTTCTCACTTGTAATGCCAACGTAGGTTAAGGTGTTGAATTTTTGTTTCAATTTATCAACAGGGTAAACTTCATTCAATGCGATTCTCCGTTGATACGTACGTCGTGTCATGCGTATCAACATAAAATGTCAGCATTCAATAGTTTTATTCATAGATTGATATCTCGTTATCACCAGAAAATTTAAACAAAGAATTAAATTAGATTAAACAAATAGCCAAAAATAATGGTTACAATCCCAAACTAATAAATAATATTTTGAATAAAAACAAAGTAGAATCGCATTGAATGAAGTTTACCCTATCGATAAATTGAAACAAAAATTCAACACCTTAACCTATGTTGTCATTAGAAGTGAGAAACTGAAATCATTCTTGAGTAGTAATAATTTCAACATAGCTTTCCAAACTAATAATAATTCAGGCAAATATATAAGAAATAATACAACCAAATCAGGTAAAAACAATAAAACAGGTGTTTATAGATTGAATTGCAATGACTGTGATAATTTCTACATTGGTAGAACACATATAATAATATTAGAATATCGGAACATAAACTCATTTTTTCAAATAAAAATCAGATTCAAATTACACGAATCATCTCTTAGAAAATAATCACTCTTTCGACCCACAGTTTGAAATTTTCCATACAGATAATGAATATTGGAAGGTAGATTATTCGGAAACTTTAGAAATCAATAAATACAAACACTCAGGTAGACCCATCAATGAACAAGTCGATTTGAGCCCTTCACCTCTATTGAATCTCTTCGGGGAGCAATTTATTCCTTAATTTTATTGGATATACCTGTCATAAATAACCACTTAAGAAGAAGCAATCCAATAAGCTTTCAATTACTCAAGAACATTTATATTTATATTCTCATTCTTATTTTCTGTACATTCATTCGTCTGAAGAAGCTACGGTGTAGTGAAACGCGTTACGAATCGCAATTATTATGTAAAATTCCTTAAAACACAGTACTTGTTTTTTATTACTGATAATGGAATTTTACCAAGCAAAAGCCTCCCAAATTAAGAATACTTATGATACATTTTCATAGGCTTCGAAAGCATGACTTGTTTCTATGAAAAATATTTTTCGTCTTATAAACAGATGGGTGAATATCGATCTCTCTTTGAATCTTATACTATCTGCTATAATACTCCCACGTTGTTGAGATTTTTTTCTAAGCAATTTAGTCATGTAACCTGAACAAACTGAGATTTCAATGGCCGCAAATGAAGTATTTGTAACACTTGAAATGATATTTTGCAATATTCATTAAGCTCAATTTGCTACAACCTTGAAACTATGTTTTATCTGATAATGTGTCTCTAATTTTCTTAATATTATTTTTCCAAATCTTGAGTTTTAATGTATTGAATTTAAAAATTTTGACTATATCTAAGTTTAAGTCTGAAGGTAAGGATCATTGTAAAAGTGGTTTACTTTTTCAATTTATAAACAATGCCGATCTAGAAAAATACTTCAGTAAGCTGATATACAGTCTGTTGTTTCATTTTATTATACTTGATATTATCCAATAATCTTTTATCTAAAACAATATTTATTTTCAAGATCATATTTTTGAAATGTTCAACCACTAATATTAACGTCATCGAAATGACATCATCAGTACAGTGAGTTTGCACTAATATATAGATTCCGCTTCATTCAGTATGTACCTTTAAGCATATAATCGATATTTTTTCATTCGGAGCTTAAATTAATGTCCAATTACGAATGTATACTACTTATTATGTCTTTCAAGGATATCACACATATTTATTCACTAATCAATAGTTTTGCATCGTGGATGCAATTCAGAATAATTAAAACATAAAGACTATGTAAGAAATATTGTAATTAGAAGTATTTATTAATTAGATTATTATGTTAATCAATGTTTATTTGAAGCAAATTGACAAACTCCACCTGTTTCATGAAGTTGGAAAAATACGAATACATATATTATTATAATTAATTCTTATAATTGAATGTCACACAAATAAGAAATATTTAGTATTTTTGATAAATTGAAAAGAAACAAACAAACACTTGTTGGAACAATTTTCAGAAATTAATTTTTCAAGAAAAATAATTGAAATTGTTAAACTATAAAAATCCCAAATTGATAATTCTAGGTTTGCTATTTTCGCCGAATCTTTTGTTCAAAATCAATTATTTTGCAGTTCTTAGAATGGGAGAGGAAGCCACGAACGTACAGTTTTGACAGATATACATTAAATTTTGGATTTATTTAGTATTCAGCGCATAAGGGAAAAAATTAGAACATCCCGAAATTTCACTCAAGTAAACACTTCAAAAAAGTCTAGGGAACACATACCAATATCTTTAAAATATGAATTTGATGATTCGAATTCATAGAAATCTTTCGGTTTTTGTTAGGATGTATTGTATATAATGTATTCTCAAGAAAACAAAATAATATTTGACTTCTCCAAAGCACCTATTATAAAAAAAAAATTGAAATTTGAAAATTACGAAATTTGGTAAAACACAAAAAAAAATCCTGAACTAATATTTTCGAAACGATATGGAAGCACTTATATTTTTCAGTACCCCGAAGGTCCACCTCTGTTATTAATGACACTTTGGCATCGTCCCGGCATGTTCAATATTAAATTGTCCATTACATTTTGGCTTAAGTCATTCCAAGCCCCCTGAACTGCTAATCGAAGCTCCTGTTCATGAGGGAAGACGTTTTGTCGCAGGAGATTTCTTTTTAGGATGTCCCACACATGCTCGATGGGAGTCAGATCTGGGGAGCAGGATGGCTACGGTAGAAGACCGATATCATTCTCTTCAAGAACGTTCAAGACAACTCTTGCACGATGAGGAGGGGCATTATCTTGTTGGAAGAGTGGATTTTGACCCATTGTTTGGAGATACGGTACCACTACAGGTAAAACTATCTCATTTGAGTAAGAATTTCCCGTGAGGTTGTTCTGTATGAAAACGAGGTTAGTTCTTCCACCAAGGTGTATACCTCCCCAAAACATCACTGATCCGCCTCCCTGTCTAACAACTTCTCGAGCATGCTGGAGACGGTTTTGCTTTCCAGATTCCCTCCATATTCGAATTCTTCCCGAATCGGGTTTATAACTAAATCTACATTCATCACTGAAGAGAACTGTGGCCCACCTCTCTTGATCCCAGTTTACGTGTTCTTGGCACCAAGCTAAACGAGCAGCGCGATTTCCGTGGGTCAGTTGTGGAACTCTTAAAGGACGTCTGGAATGGAGTTGACCTTCGTGCAGTCGATTTCTCACAGTTTGGTCGGAAATTTGTACATTATGAACTCGTGATAGCTCTTGAGCTAATTGAGATGCTGTGGTATTACGATCTCTTCTGGCTTGTAAAACCAAAAATCGGTCTTAAGCGACTGTAGTAATCCTGAAAAGACCTGTATGGCGTTCTTCTACGCTACCTATTTCATTGAAACGCGACCATAAACGGTTTATGACACTTGGGCTACTTCCCAGAAACCTGGATACTTCCCGTTGTGAGCTCCCAGCTTGGAGCATGCCAACGGCTCGTAACATCTCTTCTCTAGTCAAATGTCGTCTTTCCTTGGTGGAATCACAAAACTTGAATCTTTTATTTGTGCTTACAACAGAAACAAAGTGCCAACTAACTGATTTCAAACACTGAATACATGAAATGATCATAAAGCAGCGTCGCATCTGCTGCATTTTTAGTTTTTTATAAAAAAAACTGAAATATGTTGCGGCACTCTACATAATTTGGTGAGAAATTGATGCAGGTGTTCATTTCTTAGAAAAAAATCATCCATATTGATCGTTCTGGATACGATATATCGATATTCCGAAGTGTTCCCTAGACTTTTTTGAGGTGTTTATTCTGAAATTCAGTCTGCGTTCGTTAATTTTATTTATTTAGTAATTAATTCCATATATATTTTTTCTTATGTCAACATAATTACATCGAAACAACCAACTATTTCAATTGTTTCAAAATATTTAGAATAAAGTATTGTGAATATGTAGTAGATTGTGTTGTAAAGTCATTATATTTAATCTAGAAGTGAAGATGAAAATGGATACGATCACCATAAATATTGGCATAGATAACAATTTCTGACACAATTGTCGAATAAGTGATGCAATTGTCTTTATACGAGATTTCAGAGATTTCTGTAGCAGCAAGATTGCTTTTCGAGACGACTTGTTTTTCTTATATTTTTTATTTTCTCAATGGATTTTTCTTTTCGAGGAGAGGGATCTTGAACAACGTATATAAATGGCGAAATGCGCGTTGTGAAATTAAGAATTGCAATTTGTTTGGAGAAGTAGTAGCTTTTGTTTATTGCTATGAATATTTTCGTTAAATTATAGATTATGGAATGAAATAAGCGAAAACTAATGATTTATCATTCGAAAAGACGTTACATCAAATAATTCAAAAATTAAGACTTTCAATTTGCTCGAATCACGTTCTAATTAGCCGGCTCGGTGGCGTAGGGGATACGATGCTCGTCTCCTGCGCAGAGTTACCTGGGTTCAATCCCCACAAAGTCGGTGCGATTTTTCGGGTTCTGGGAATCGCTTGAGTATCCATCTTTCGGAGGAGATGTAAAGCCGTCGGTCCTGTCTAACAGAGATGTGTTGGACATTAAAGATCCCTTCCCTCGACACGAGAGGGGTTCGGCAAAATTCCCGGGTTAGTGAGGTGACAGAATTCCCCGGCGTGTCATTGGCCGAAAGGCGGAAATAGAGCACGTAAAAGGAATAACAAACAAACAAACGTTCTAATTATTCAAAACATTATAAGCAACAGAAAAATCTCAGATTGAAATTGTATATGAGTTACTTTCTGTTTAAGAGCTATTTATACCTGAGTGCAGTTTTCGAGATAAGATGTAATGAAAATGAATTGTTGTATTGGAGTAAGCGATTACTATACTCAAAATTTATGGCGCATATGTTCACTTTTTAAGAACAGCCAATCGTGTAATGAAAATTAGTAATACGTGCTGTCAAGTATATAAACAAAAAACAAGCTATGCCACTCTAGAGGTGGCTTATTATTTGAAGTTAGAATTTTGAAAATTTTCACGAATGATATAATTTTTTTGGAAACTATACTTACCAATAAAATTGATAAAACGCCGAAAATTGATGAAAGTGATCAAAATGGCCTATACCTAACTGCATTTAGAAAAATTAATACATTTGGGTGATTGAATTTCATTTTCTCCAAAATAAAAAGAGGCAGGACATTTAGCAGTTTTTTACTCACAGTGATAGTTTGGAAAATGTGTATAGAATTTTATTTACGAGATTGTGTTTTAAGTATCTTATAGAATATTTATTTGCCAGACCATTCTGAGAACATAATTTACACATAATTGTTATCGGAGATTAATTTGAAAGAGATATAAGTAAAATATCTAAACCAATCGATACTTAAAAATATAGAAACATATCTGATGACGGTCAAATAATTCCAATATTTCAATCCTTGTGTGAAGTTAGGAAGGTTAGTTTAAACTTGAAATTAAATTAACTCTTTTCTTTTACAGTTAGTCTTTTGTTCATTATAATAAATTATAATTAATTCATAGCTTCGTCTTGTGAATGCTAAAAATCAAAATATTAATTATATATATTATATGCGATTGTATTCTTTCAATTTCTAGATAATGTTCATCGATGTGATAATTGAGTTTTTCAATATTATGACTCAATCTGAGCATATTCTATATATCGTTATATCTAACCTATGCGACACTATTTCAGCTAGACTATAAAATCCTCATTTGATAGGGAGTTCTGCCTTCTTCATTAACTGAAATCCATCAATTCAATTAGTCAATTTAATTCAGTGATTTGATTTCAAATTGCGTGGTAATTTAGTAGTTTTTCTGAATGATATAAAGTTGAACAAATGTTTGATTCCGAGTTTTGTCAGACTCCAACAGAGTTAGTAAAAGCAGCTAAAGTGGCGTCACAAAAATGACTGCCAGCAAAATAGCTGAAAATTCACGACGGCGTATTCAAGATTTATGGAATGAAAAATGAAAAAGACATGTAGTTTTTTTCGAACGCGGTGTTATTGGCTTATATCTCCAGATCGGAACAACAACAAAAGCCTTGAACAGTGTGGTCGAATTTTTCTATGATTAAACAAGAATGTTTAAATCCAATAAGGACGAACACATTTGGTTTTAGATATAGAAGTCTCGATAATTCCTTGGTGAAACATTTTCACCAAATAATTACACAATGGAAGAAAAACCATAAGGTGAAGTTTCACAAAATATAATTATCAAAAATATGTTTGACCTATGTTTCATTTATTATTCCATTTTCAAAAACTAAGACGAAACTAAAATATTACATTGTCATTAATACCTGACAAACAGATGAGAGAAGTGGGGATCAAACAGAGAACGAGGTGTTTGTTGGTTTTTGGTAGATTATGTATGGGAGCTAATACAATTTTTACGAATTTCAATGAATTTAATGTCTTGCTTTTGTTAGCAGAATGTAAAATTTGGTTTTTGTGAAAATTAAGAAATGATTTTCGTTCTACAATACTCTATAAAACTTGTGATAATGAATTATTGATTTTCAATGATCTTCCACTCCAATGTTGATGGAACGACCAGATTAACCTATATAAAAAACCCGAAACAAAACAATAAAACAGAATAAAATCATCACACATCATTATGTACGAATAAGAAAAATATATGTTCTTGGTCAATCAAAAGGGATCGACTGGATACAGGCGGTATGTATAAATTATAGTGTAATGATTGTCTTGGTTTTTATATAGGTCGTTTCATCAATATTGGAGTAGAAGGGATTCAAAATCAATAAGTTATAATGAAATGACAACTGTTTTTTCAGAAAATTGAGTGAACAAAAATGAAACTTTCTGTGTGATATTAAATGTTCATGAATATACTATTTTTGAATAGAGAATTAAAAGAACTTTCTGAAGATATATCGTTAAACAAATAATGAATTTTGACTTATGGGCTGCTGTGGATATCAGGTTGATTTTACATGTTTTCAACCAACCCAAAAATTGGTTGCCCTACAATTAAAAATTGAGGTATCTCAGCTTTTTCCGCTGCAATCAGTCTTTCTTGAAATAGAGGAAATTTGTATATTTCCGGCTACTGGCTTTTTACACGGCGAAAAATGTTATTTCATAAAAAGTTATATCTGGGTGCCTGTTAACAGAAATAAAATAACAAACGTTTTTTTCGACACAAAAAGAGAAAAGTATTTCAGTTAAAAACTAGAAAATTTTATAAACGGCAGATTTCACAACTATAATGTGGCCTTTTAGTAGAAATGGATTTCATGTGAATATCTTCGATGAAGAAGATAGATTTGAAAATTGTATGATAATTTTCTGCTAATAAAAATCAAATCTTGATATGTTATCGCACTAATGGAGAGAAAATAAGTTATGCGCTCTTGATAAAATTTTATGCTAGAATGACATAAGTCATATGAAATGATTAGTAATTATATCACTGACCCCGAGAATGTTGCTTATATAATTTTTGATGGATTCTATTGTTACAATGGCAAAACTTATATAAAAGTTACGTATGAAAATTAATCCAAAACCTTTTATCGATATTAATTCGAAAGTAGGATGACACACCAGTCTTGTCCCATAGCCTATTCTGATGGTGGCACATCGATACTTTGGGCGAGAGCGGCACTCGTAGCAGGCAAATGAGGCGGTGGCCGATGGTGCGTGCCGGGGGCGGTTTGGCGGCACTCACCCTGATTAGAGCGGGGGGCCTCCCCACTTAATCACCATTGGGATCCGCGCCAGGGGTGGCAACCTTATATTCCTCTAGATTCAACTAGTGTCATTGATGGAATCTGTAAAGGTTTTCGGCGATATATACTCCGTTTTAGAGAATTCGTAATATTCCTCAAGATTTCACAACTCTTATCTTCGAGGATCCATTGTATTTTATCTGACTATTTACAAATTCGGAAATTACTTGATCTACTTTCGATGATTAGAATTAAAATTTTCTACAAAATAAATTTTTTTTATATATACATACATACCTATCCCTACTACTTTTGGAGATCTCCTAAAGATTTTGCCATGAGGTAACAGGTTTATAAATCTTTTCCTTCTGGTGAGATCTACGAAATTTTACAAGATGTTAAGATCTTTTTCAATCACTAACTTCACAGAAATCACTTTGATGATAGAAATTATTCGACTGAACCGTTAATTTTCAACTGCTCATCTTCGTAGGTACCTAGATAAATGACAGTTCATTTTCCGCACAGTTTATTCATTGACAGCAGAAGAACCTGCAAAAAACTAGTTTCATCTTGAGATAAGTAATACACGCAGAAAAGGTTGAAATGTATGAATGTATTTTCTTTCCTTGAACATTTTAAAATGTGAATAAAAACCAGCTAAAAAAACAGAATGTCTAAAGGAGAAATAGATAATTTTTTTTTGCATTCAATCCATTATTTAGACTTCTGACTACAGTAGCTTTGATGCGTCCCCAATTTTCAAGAGTGGGGTATTCTCTCGGGACTTAAAAACTGTTCAACAAGTTTTTCTGTTCTCCGATACAAAATCGTCTAATAAGTTTTCGCTATTACGAAAAAGGATTATGAAATATCTTGACAGTCCACGATCTGTTGGTCTGAGAGACTCTGCTCGTCAATGGCTTGGGCAAAGGTTTTGTTTCATGAAAAATCAATTTTCTCTCTATGGAATCCATTCCCCCTAGTGGCCAGCAAAAACGTTTAGTCTACAGTTACCTCTTTCCCACTTCATCGAGAAATCTAAGGTAAACTTAATATCCCATAATGAAAAAACCAAGGACAGAAAGATTAGATGTAGAACCCAAGATATTGATTTCAATTTCGAGAATGAGCACTTTGTATACTTGGTTCCGAATTAAGAGGTATGCAGTGAACATTGAAAAGAATGAATCTAATTGATTTTCGAACGAAATTTTTCATTGAATACTTTTATTTTTCAATTCTTCCTCTCTCAGTTCTACGGAATTAAATCGAACGGAAAATATTTTAATCAACCTAAGTTTTCCGACTATATTCAAGAGTTCTTCATCTAGATATATTTTTGCCATGTGAAGGTAAATATTTACACGCGTGTTATATTCTAGTTATCTGAAGATGAGAGTATTCACGGAAGAAACAGATTAATTTATGTTTTTACCCGACACAATACTGAATTCAAAATCAAAACTGATAGTTACAGATTAAGCACAATAAAAATAGATTTTAATCACTTTTCTTAGGAGGTCTATGCAAATTGTTGTTTATGGAGTCTTATACGAGTGGAGCTTATATTAGTTAGCGTAGTTTTTACCAATAATGTTTATAACTATCTTTCTGCTTGAGAAAGGAACGACTGATTCGAAAGGAATTTATTAGGGGCAGCCACTTGTTAATATTCCAATCCCTAACCTGTTGTATCATATCACAAAGCTCTTCAGAAATTCTTCATTGCTCTATTAAAATTCGTTTACTGTCATGGTTTTTTTCGGTAAGAATGTTGTTTGAAATGAAAATGTGTTTTTTTAACATAACTCAAAGATTGCTAGTGATATTGTCGTAATATTTTCATGCATTCATGGAGAATTCTCATCCAGAACAAATAGCTACATGGAAATGATATTGTAAGAATTTCGCATAGTCGCCAACAATCGCCTTTGTGTTGTGACCAGTGTCACTCATAAAACGAGCATCAATTATAAGCAGTTGCAAAATTATTTCAAGAAATCTATTCTGAACTTTTTTTGAACAGCTCGAATCTCTAAGAAAAACGTGTCAATTAGAGAATCAAGAAGTTTTCTTTCGGTTTCCTTAATAAGGGCTACTTAGGAATGAGGAGTACCTTTGGCGAGGACGTATTCCAAAGAAAACTTTTTCGTACTTTAATTTTTCTCAAATTTTTCACCTCAAAAGAGTTGATTACATTATATTTTTTCATAATGATGCGACTCAATGCGTTAATCAAACGTTTTCTGGACATTTTTTTAATATCCAGATTTCGAGGAATACTTTTTTCATTTTCCAAAAGGAATTTAGAGGTAGGCATCAGAAGCCCAGGACATTTTACTTTTCGATTTTGGAAAAGGAGCGTATGATACTCCAAAATCATGAGTAGAGCCTATTACAAATATATTCTTGGAGTTTTAAGCTCGTTTTCAATTTCTTGGTTGTTTCCATGATACATGAAGTATTCCGACAAGCATAATTATTTTTGGACCATCGAAAACATATCACTTATTTCAGGAAGATCTCAGCTGCTAAATAATAGATGGATAATCATTTTTATTTGCTCGAGTTGCTAAAGTAACTCTAAACTTTATGCAATTAACAGCATGAACCAATTTTTGCATACTTCTCGGTGATCCCAAAGTTGTTGAGTTGCAGATTTTTCGTGATTGAAATACACGAAATCAAAATCTGTATAGCATTGAAACTTCTGAAACCTCCACAGACTTATTCAGATTTACATAGAGATGAAACACTATTATAAGTATGGAATTGAAGAAAAAAAATTACCTCAATGCTCAAAAATTGTGGAAAGACTTTAAACTCAAACGTCCTAAGAAGAACATTTCCAATTTTGGAGAAGGCTTTTCTAGTTTTTCGGTCAAAAAGTATTATTATTATATTATTTCAGAAGTGAATTAAATTTATTTATTTATATTAAACATCGAAAAATGTGAAGGAAAGCCCTGGAGTTAACTTCAATCGAAATGACACGTACTGAAACCTAGACAAAACGAAACTAGAAGATTCCACTTCTCTTGAAATGAACGCTGACGTAAACCAACCTTAAAAACTATCTCACAATATCATATTTCATAGCGCGAACGAATAATGGTTCCCCCATTCCCCCTCCATATCGAATTTCCGAAGAAGTATTTGGCAACACCGAAGGAGACATATGCGACTATGTTTTGATCGAATATTTACACAAATGGAGGCCAATTGATCAATGTGGTATGTGGAGGCTTATTAGTGAAAGAAGAATACCGATACCTGTATATTTCTAGGGCAAATATATATATATATATATATATATATATATATATATATATATATATATATATATATATATATATATATATATATATATATATATATATATATATATATATATATATATATATATATATATATATATATATATATATATATATATATATATATATATATATATATATATATATATATATATATATATATATACAGTGTGTTCCAACGAAAATTTGACCCCCTATAACTCCGAAATGAGTAACATTAGCGAAAAACACCAAGACACGTCGATTTTTGTTTCGAGGGGAGCATTTTCGAAATAATTCGAAACTTGTCAGATCAACCCCTACCCCCAGCAACCCTAATTTCGAAATTCATCATAGGGAATAAGGGTCGAGTGGCACCTTACTGTAAAGGTCTGTCAATTCTCCATTCTGATTTGTCATTTTAGAATTTTAAATTAACATACAGGGTGTCCCAACCGAGGGTAAAGTTGAATTCCTGCAAATCCCAAATACTAAATGAAATCGATTTATTTTGGCATAATGCAAGCGCAGGTTTATGCTCGGTCTAGAAAAACGACCTACACTTGTGAATTTGGAGTTGGTGCAATCAACCCCCTATTTCCAGCATCCCCAACTCAAAAATCATTCGATCGAAAATAGGTCAAGTGGCACCTCGTTGGAAAGGTATTTCAATTTTCTCTTTGAATTTGGTATTTTCGAAATTCAGAATCAGCATACAGGGTGTCGCGGAGCAGGAACACTGAAAACCCAAATAACTTTTTGAAACCGGTTCATTTCGGTATAATACGAGAACATGTTTATGTTTGATTCGAGAATAAGACTCTCTTGCGTGAATATGGAATTTTTGCAATCAATCTCTTCCATTCAGCATCCCCAACTCAAAAATCATACAAGTGATTACAGGTTGAGTGGCAAAGTTCCAGAAAGATATTTCTATTTTCTGAATCACTGAGGCATTGGTTTCAGTTTGGCAATCGAGGTTTTCTGGCGTGAGGATCAGGATGAGGGATGATGGAGAAACTGATTGGATGCTCATCTAAACAGGAAAACGAGATTTATTGAACTTGTATTCAATTGAAAACAAAAACTAACTTGATTATTACAACAATTGTTCAAAATGACCTCCGCCCACCTCCATACAGTTATACAGACGATTTTCGAACTCTCTTCTCACATTAGCGAAAACTTCAGGAGTCAAAAGTCGGCATTCTGTGATAATCCTCATCCGCAGCTCCTCCAGGTTTTCTGGTCTTGTGGCATAAACTTTAGATTTTAGATGGCCCCACAAAAAAAAAATCTAGGGATTTAAATCTGGTGACCTGGCTGGCCACTCAACAGGTCCTCTTCTACCAATCCACCTTCCTGGGAAATTTTCGTCTAAATATTGGCGCACCCGAGCATCATAATGCGGAGGAGCACCGTCTTGTTGAAAACGCATTTCGTCCTCAGAAAGAGTTGGATCGTTCTGTAAAATTTCTGTCAATCTAGGATGTATGTGTTCCTCTAACAACTGTAGGTAGCCATTTCCATTCAGATTACCCTCAATAAAGAAAGGCCCAACTAGATGATTGCCAAAATTCCTGCCCAAACGTTCAACTTCTGAGGCCTTTGCGTGTGGGCCTCTCTAAACCAATGAGGATTCTGTGTGTCCCAATATCGACAATTATGTCTATTCACTTCACCACTGAGCATAAAGGTGCTTTCATCAGAAAAACAGATGTTATTCAGAAAATTTGGATTAGCGTTTAGGTTTTCACTTAGATTTTCACAAAACTGTAAACGACGATCTGGATCATCTTCGTTTATTTCATGCACTAATTTTACCTTGTAGGGGTGAAATTTGTGATGTTTCACGATTCTATGGACAGTTGTAGCTGATACACCAGTCAGACGAGATAGTTTTCTGATCGAAGTAGTATTCTCCATTTGTAGATGACCCACTACTGCCACTTCCGTTGCCTCATTTCTGACAGGACATGCCACTTCATGTTTTTGTTTGCCACCGAACCCGTAGCTAGGAATTTGTCAACCAAATATTTAACGTACTGGTGACTGACTCCCTTTCTCTTTCAGGATGGTTCCTATCGAATATCCTTGCCGTTTCTTTGGCACAACTGTTATTTCGAAAATACGTCGATACAATTTCGACCCTTTCCTCAGTGGAATAAACCATTTTCAGATTAATTTCAACTGACGAACAACAACAATAATGAGGAACTGATCTGAATAATAATAATATTTCATTGCAAAATGAGAAATAACAGATGACTGCACGCCAGATGGAAATGAAAAAATGTGAACATTTTCAATGCAGAAATCAGCTTTATTTCTTCGTAATTGATGCTCAACACATCGTACCCCAATACTTTTAACAGTTTCGAATTAATTTTAGTTGATAATTTCAAATGACGATATTGAATTTTTCGAAAGCGACATCCTGTATGGAGAGCCGAACTGAATGAAATGCTTTAATCATTCTGGAATTCAAAAAACCTTTCTGAAGATATGCCACTTGAATTATTTGTATGATTTTCAAGTTGGGGATGCTGAATGGAAGGGGTTGATTGCAAAAATTCTATAACCACACAAGAAAGTCCTATTCTCGGATCAAACATGTTCTCGTATACCGAAATGAACCAGTTTCAAAAAGTTATTTGGATTTTCAATGTTCCTGCTTCGGGACACCCTGTATGATGATTCTGAATTTCGAAAATACCAAATTCGAAGAGAAAATTGCAGTACCTTTCCAACGAGGTGCCACTTGACCTATTATCGATCGAATGATTTTTGAGTTGGGGATGCTGGAAATAGGGGGTTGATTGCACCAACTCCAAATTCACAAGTGTAGGTCGTTTTTCTAGACCGAGCATAAACCTGCGCTTGCATTATGCCAAAATAAATCTATTTCATTTAGTATTTGGGATTTCCAGGAATTCAACTTCACCCTTGGTTGGGACACCCTGTATGTTAATTTAAAATTCTAAAATGACAAATCAAGGTGGAGAATTGACAGACCTTTTCAGTAAGGTGCCACTCGACCCTTATTCCCTATGATGAATTTCAAAGTTAGGGTTGCTGGGGTAGGGGTTGATCTGAGAAGTTTCGAATTATTTCGAAAAATGCTCCCCTCGAAACAAAAATCGACGTGTCTTGGTGTTTTTCGCTAATGTTACTCATTTCGGAGTTATAGGGGGTCAAATTTTCGTTGGAACACACTATATATATATATATATATATATATATATATATATATATATATATATATATATATATATATATATATATATATATGTAAAAGGGTTTATCCTCGACGAGTCGCCCATATATCTGTTCATGCAATCAGAGTGATTTCATGAAAAAATATAAATCCTCCACCCGGTAATTATTACCACTGCCATATTAATAATATTAAATTTTTGAAAAATAAATTCAAACAAGCAAAATGGGTGCAGAAGCATCCTTAAGAATGCAAAATGATAATGTAGATGAAATCACTTCTATCAAATGGTTACTATCTGGAGGGTTGTTCACTTAAAGGAAAAGCAAAATATAGATGATTTTCGTGTAGGTGAGAGAAATCCTCTAACACAACTCATTTGTACATTGACGCCATTGGTTGATAATATCATTATTACAATATCTGCTGATAGGTATATATATATATATATATATATATATATATATATATATATATATATATATATATATATATATATATATATATATATATATATATATATATATATATATATATATATATATATATATATATATATATATATATATATATATATATATATATATTATTAAAATATTGACAGTTATATGGACAATTCTTCTCTTCATCAAATTAATTTTATATGGCGATCCCAGAATGAGTCGTTGAAGTAAAATACTATTGAATGTAATGGTTATACCTTAATCCACATAGATAATTACAGTACCAACACATTCAATAGCAAGAACCCATAAAAATTCCGAGAATCCCCATTTCATCAATTTTATTGATAAATATAACTTCCAGCCAATCTTATAATTTATTAGATTTCCGAAATTTCGATATCAGATAGGATAATTTGTATTGTGGAGTTGCCTGATAACCTGTAGGTACACATCATTTATTTTTACAACTTCAATACTTGAGTTTCAAGTATCAATGGCTGTTCATGATTTTAACGGACAACTGATAGCTTTGATATTTGAAAAGATAGAAGAAGGTCGTCGAAGAAAAAATTTATACCGATCAAATGAGTCCCCTTCTTCTAACTATCGTTTTGCTATAGAACGCCTTAGTACACATACAAAAAAATTTCAAATAGTAAACCAAATATTTCAGTACATTATCTTGTTTGTTATGCTGTTTTTACAGATTGAAATTTTCCAAGTTTTCATAAATATGGAATGAATGAAAAAAATTGAAAAGATTCACAAACATGAGGAAGTTTTATGTGGACGACAGGCCAGTAAAATTGATCAAATTACCTTTGGGAAAACGAGTGAAAATTAAAAATTTTCTACAACTCAAAGAGAGTAATTTTCTTCTAAAGAATTTCGAAGTGACTATCATTTAACTCGACACAAGCTGACGAATTAGTTTCATCGTCTAATTGTTTTGAACATTTTTTTTCTGATAAGGATGCGCGTTTTCCCTTATCTTGATTTTTTATCTCCTAAAAAAGTTGGTGATGTAGCAGAAACCAAATTTCTTTGAGATTTTCTCAAAAAAATAGCGGTTTAAGGCTCGGTCTATTGCCAAATCGTGGAATCCGGTGGCGATAGCTGCATTGTATATGAGAAGAGGCTCCATTCTGCTGCAATCACATCGTTTAGCGATGGGTATATCTTCTCGCAGCTTAGGAAGCTCATTCTCAAGAAATTGTACATAGTATAAAGCTCTAATTATCAAATAAATGAAATTCATCAACTCAAAATAATTGACACCCCAAACTTGGTCTCCTGAAACCAATGTTAAACTTTCTGAAGACTAAAAATGATAGTAATGAATAACGAATAACTTTTGTGAAATTATAGTTTTCAATGAGCATTATATTCATACAAGCAATGAATTCTCTTCTTTCATCGAAGTTCGTAAGTCACAGTTTTCGTGAGAGTTGAATTATGAAAGGATGATATTTATGTTAATTCACTTTTATTGTGAGCACTAGTTTCAATGCTTCCCATTTCTTGTATCAATTTTCTTACCTACCCTTATGGGGGCAAAAGCGAACATATAGAGTATGTTAATTTTAGTATCCATACTTCTGATTGGTGCTAGATGATGGGAATTTTTAGGGATTCACGGCTTGACTTGAAAATCAAGCTGATTGATTTGATTTGAAATTAAGTCAATCTTTTGTTTTCAGAATTCAATTTAAGTCTTTCACAGAAGCATGTTTATTCCAGATTTTTGAATTGTAAAACTTGAAAACTTGCATTAGAACACAACTGACATTCCTTACATTCAATAAGAGCGAGAATGAAGATTAAAATAGTATTGAATATTTGATCAGGAAATATTTGAAAGAAAGTCAATGTAAAAATCTGCAAAGAATTCATACAGTTGTCGAAGGAAATACAAATGCAGAACAAGAACAAGATTTATATATTTATATATACAGGTTGTTAAGTAAGAGCGTAGAGGGCTTATTTTTTTCTTCGGAGTAAATACCCAGACCCTGAAATTTTGTCAACAGGTGAACATTACCTCTGCCTTTGACGTACTTTTGAGAAAGTTCCATCGAAAGTCAGAACTTTGAGTGCAGCATACGCCAAACGTTTCGAGGTAGTTTTCCTCTGCTCCCATTCAAAAGGACCAAAAATGTCCTATGCAGCGGCGGAAAAGTCCTTAAAAAAGTCGAAGGTTTTTGTTACAAAGTGGGTGCAACGCTTCAAGGAATGAAATCCAGGCTTGAGTTTGCGTGAAGGGCGAGCAAAATTGCATCGAAAAGTTTTAATATATCGCATGTAACTATTTTCGTGCAAATGGCGAAACACAATGAAGAAACCGCTGTTGACTAAAAGCACGTTACTAAACGCCTAGCTTGGCAACAGAAAACAGTGATCGTGATTGGAATAACGTAATTTTCTCCGAAGAATGTTCTGTATGGGGTAACGTTATCGTACCAAGGGCTTGATCTTCCCCCTTGAGTAATTTTGTCCAGCACACCGTTAAACATCCCATAAGGATTCATTTATAGGGATGCGTCTCGAAAAAGGGTTTTTGGAACTTTGTACCTCTTTACAGAGAACCTGAACTGCTGGGATGGTCAAAACATACGAAAAAGCTTCAATACTGGCTGCCGAAAGTTTTCGATGAAAAACGAGGACTGTATTCTGCAGGAGGACAATGACCCCAAGCATGCCAGTCCAAGCGATTGTCACCTTGGACTGGCCTGCACAATCACCTGATATCAATCTCATTGAGAACTTCTGAGCCTGCATAAAGCACAAGCTTCGAGGAAGACCCACATTCACTCTCAATCGACTTTCCCGAGAAATTCGACACATTTGAAGAGCATTTCCTGTCGAATATGCCGAAAATCTAGTGGAAAGTATGCCAAGCAAATATTCACGCTGGCGCTGATTGGATAACCTATATTGATAAGATTGCGGCATGCTTTGTAACATGTAAAATAAATTTATGTAACGAGGTTCTTTTTGAATACGATTTTGGATAAATTATGCCGTATACGCTGTTACATAACAGACTGTATATTTTTTCTATAAACGAGTTTCGGGAAAGTCCCTGGACTACCCTGACTCTCGGTTCTCGCTGAAATACCATTCATCTCGATTCTCCGGAATTCACTAATTCTCTGAAAGGGTTCTACTGAATATCGCTGAATGAAGACGACCTTAATCGATAGATTATTATATTTACACTTCTGGTCAATTTTTTTCAGTGTTCTAAATTTTTTACAAGAAATATTGAGTTTTTAACGAATGATACGAAAAACCTCTGAAAGAATCATTCAATTGGAATCTATCCTATATTGAAGAGAAATCTATTGTAGGTTGTAGGTGACGTCAATATTCTGTTGTGTGTTGTTGTTGAATACAGAAATTCTTAATATTTCTGAATTGACTGCTGGTTGATTTATTCCCTTCCTTTTGAATTAACCAAACTCCCTCACGAACCTTTTCATATCCACTTGTTGCGCGGCGAAACGAAATGACTAGATCAAACATACCAAGTTTTGAAATCCCAGTGAGTCGCAGCCAATTAAAAAATTCTGTATGACTGGACATACTACCTGCTTCCATTGCACCTGTACGGATACAGAAACCTGGGATTTAGTTTATACACTTGCAGATATCAAGCTTTCAAGACGCTTTGAAAAGCTAGATGTCAAGTTAAGCTTTTCGGTTGCAAAATCATATCAAGTCAAAATTTTGATTTTCCAAAAGGTAGAATTTCAAGTCGAGCCAGATTTTTTGAAAATTTTCAAGCTGTTTGACTTGATGAAACCCTAAGAATTTTGTAATTTTGAAGGAACTTCAACCCTACATCTCTACGTCACTATGATTAATGTTACAAAATACGTCAATTATTGGTTGGTCCTGTATTAACAAAATTTTTAGTTAAGAAAAATTGTAAAATATAATAGGAGAAAACCTGAAATGTCTAATACAAATTAGTTCACTCTTATACCAAACTCTTAAGTTGACAAAACATATAAAAAAATTGAAAATGTATCTACTTTCACTTACGAAATCAATAAAGCCGTGCATAACACATATTTTATGAAAAAATGGTTCTGATATTTCCCATTTTTGTATTGCTATCACCATTGGTTGGTAATGGTATAGCAAGATGATTCACGAGTAGAGGTAATTAATTCGTGTGACGAAAGTACACATTATGTTAGTTCGAAGGTATAGCTTTTGAATCTAACATTAACATTTCCAATATAGAGGGTGTTCATAATAGTATGTCACAACTTGAGGAGTGGATATAAGTGCAATTTTAAGAAAAAAAGTTCATATAAACATAGGTCCGCAAAAGCTTCGTTACTGAGGTGTTCAAATTTCCGGAGAAAATTGGTTTTTTCTTCAAAACTCCTGCAGTTTTAGAGATATTCAGCCCAATTTTGAAATGCAAGCTATTTTTCACAGCCTCCATCATTACACGTCCTAGATTTCAACTGAAATTCACAAGGTGTTTTCTTTTCCGAGGCAATGTCTTCTTTTGCCCTTTCAAACTTTTTTGCAGTACGCCACTGATCAGCGTACAATCAATTTTTGTCATCTTCGTTCAATTTAAAAACTTTTCGACACCTGTAATTTTTTCGTATCTCCACCGTTTTCTAGTGAAGAATTATTGAATTTGAATTATTTGAATTGTATGTTATTCGCTAAATGAAAAAAAAATAATAGAAATACTCGATAGGTATGCCCTAAATTTGCTTTTATTTTGATAGCTCCTCTTCCGAGACTCAACTTTTACTTATTCAATATTAAACTAAAAAAAAAGAATATTTAAAAACTAAATGAATTGCTGGAAGTGTCCTCCGCCTGCAAGAATACAGGCCTCTATCCTTCTTCGTATATTATCACGCACTCTTTGAAATATTCCTGGGGTATTTCTTATCGTGTCATAAGAGGTTATTATTCGATTTATCAAATCTTCTACAGTATTCACTGGAGCGGTATAAACTAAACTTTTGAGATATCCCCATAAGAAAAAGTCTAAACTATCAAGTCATGGCCATGGTTCTGGCCCACCCCAACCTATCCATCGGTTGTTGAATATATTATTCAAGAATTCCCTAGCTTCTCCACTAAAATGTGCTGGTGCCTCGTCATGTATGAACCACATTATATTTTTCACCATAAGTGACACATCCCCGAGCAATAAAGGTCACTCCTCCTCAAATTGCCGATAAGCGGGACCGTTTAGTCTGTTGGCCCAATCAAACAATTTACAATTATTCCGACCCAGGTATTTAGTGAGAATTGTTCTTGATGATGAGATTCTTCAATCAAATGGGGGTTTTCCTCAAACCAATAATGGTTATTGAGAAAATTTGTGATAGCAGTTCTCGAAAAGTTAGCTTCGTCTCTGAACATTATTTCACTATCAAAATGAGCATTTTCTCTAATTTCATCTAAGAACCATCGGCAGAAATTCAGTCTTGAAAGAAAATCTCGAGAAAGTAGAGTTTAGACGCGTTGAATATGAAACAGGTACAATAAAAAGTCGTGGAGAATCCTCCAAACTAGAACATATGAAATATTCAACTGATTTCCAATTTTTCCTGTACTCACATGAGGATTCTAATCAATACAATTCAAAACTGCTTCCTCAATATCTGGAGTTCTCATAGTTTGATTTGCACCTTCTAAATGATTATTTGCAGTAAAAGTACCAGTTTCCCTCAACCTTCTGTGGATATTTGAAAATGTTCGCCAGTCTGGTGTTACTAGATTTGGAAAGCGCACCTGATATAATCGCCTAGCTTCTGTTGTGTTTCCGTCAGCCAGACCGTAATGGATATCAGCCAATCCGACGTTAGTAAAATTAGCCTTTTTTTCAAGCAATAACTTCAAAAGTGTTAAAACTAATCGTTGATTTAATGAACAATTGGAGCAGACACTGGTTCAACTTTAGCAACTGTCAAAATAAATAAATAAATGAAAGAATCAAAGCCTACTACTCATTATTTTAATTAGAAGTGATTTCAATTCAGCGAATGCATACAATCGTTTAATAATTTTTTGGTCGAAAAGTGTTGAAAAAGTTTCTAAATTGAACGAAAATGACGAAAATTGATTGTTCGCTGATCGGTGGCGTACTGCAAAAAAGTTTGAAAGGGCAACAGAAGACATGGCCTCGGAAAAGAAAACACCTTCTGAATTTCAGTTGAAATCTAGTACGTGTAATGATGGAGACTGTGAAAAATAGCTTGTATCCCAAATTCGGGTTGAATATCTCAAAAACTGCAGGAGGTTTGAAGAAAAAACCAATTTTTTCCGGAAATTTCACCACCCGGTAGCTCCTTCCAAAGCTTTTGCGGATCTATGTTTATATGAACTTTTTCTCTCAAAATTGCACGTAGATTTACCCCCTGAAGTTGTGACATACTATTATGCAACACCCTGTATACAAGGCGTTTTCAGTGATTAGGAGAAATCTATCGAATGCCGTGAAGCATAAATGCCCAATCTAATTTCATTAAAACTTTCGTGATTCGCATTTGACCAGTAGGTTAAAATCTCCCTATGCGAAGCTCTTCGTGTTTACTAGGCAGGAATTGCAAAAATTTTAATTTTTTCATTGTTTGAAAAAATTTTTATTATATTCTTAAGGTGATGAAATTTTGATTCAGTTTTCGAAAATTAAAACGAAAAAGGATTGATTATAACCTATTTGGTACAATGGGATGCTTTTTTATTCGGATGAGAACAATTTAATTAAGTAAAACTCATATATAATTCTGTTTATGCCTGCTTACTTCCTAAATAAATCAAACTATGATCTTCAAAAGAAATGTCTGAACTCCCAAAATATTATTTCAATATTTAATAACCCTACTGTCTCCAACAAATACACACCATTCCCAAAAGTGCTCGTTATTTTCTCTCTGAGCAAATAAAATCTGATGAAATCATCACTCGCTCATTCGAAATGTAAAGTAAACAAAACAAACAGAATTAAAATTAATATAAATAAGGCAAGTGGTATTATGAAATCAAACCGCAGGGGTTGTGTGGTTTACATAGAGGGAGGGAATAGAGACGGGTGGATTCTATATGCTCGTTCGTGATGGTTTGATATATAATTTGTACCTCGCTTCGACAGGCATATTCATCGTTATATCTCTGGAGAGATCATTTGGGATAAGGAATATTGATTAATACCGCTAGCGAACAATAGTAGAAGATTATCCGTTTCTAATTGGTAGAAAGGTTCTATTCACGATTGAATGGACATTATTTATTCCGTATAGCTAATGAATTCTAGTAAACATAACGAAGGGCTGCTGGATCAAAATTCACATTTTTACGTGTGAGTGAATGTAAGATCTTCCATATAGTACCATAGTCGAATTGAACATTAGTAGAAACTAAGGAAAGTTGATACTTTTTTCGATATCATATAGTTATCGATACTTTCCGATGTCGTATACTTTGTATCGGATGCTATATATTTAACGGCCTTCAATAGTTCTCGATGTTATGAACAAATGGAATAATGTGAGTATAAATACAACTAAAACGAATATCAAGTAGGGTATTTGCAAGCAGGCGGTTTGATTATAGGTTGTAGTGAGCAAAGTGCATTGATACAAATATGAAATTGAATATGAAATGGTAATTTCGATATTCATATTTTTTCTGGTCTTATGGAATTTTTCTTCACAGATTGATTCGATGAAATTTACATTATTTGTACGTAAAAATGAACATAATCTGAACATATGAACAAACGAGGTTGGTCTGATAAGTTTCCGACCTCTTCGTGAAGATTGCAGCACTCGTGAATAAAAGCTAGTAAATTTTCATTGCTCATCTGTTGAGAGTGACATATGAGAAAGTTGTTTGCGAGTTGGGTGCCGCTTTTGCTCACGTTAGACTGAAAACGTGTTCGAATTGATATTTCCAACCCTCTGTTGGCGCAGTTTCGGCACAATGAATCCTAGTATTTCTTTTAACGCCAGATACAAAAATACAGTCCAAACAATGTACTGCAAGGAAGAAATCGTTTCCAAAAGAATTAGAAACTGTTTTTTCCGCTGTGAAAGTGCTGGCTACTCTTTTTTGGGATAGTCATGGAGTTATTTGAATCGATTGTCTTCAAAAAAAAATCACAGAAGTATACTTTGTATCATTATTTGATGAGCTAAAAGCAGAACTTGTGGAAAAACCGTTTTAACACAAAAAGTTGTTTCATCAAGACAAAGCAGCGGTTTAACCTGCTTGACCATCCGCCTTACTCACAAGACCTAGTCTCAAGCAAATTTTTCTTGTTTCCTCATCAGAATATTGCGTTCGGAGGACAGAGATTTTCGACAAATCAAGAGTCAATCACTATCGTTAACCACAATTCTGCAGTGAAAAACACCGAGTACTATTTGGACGGATTACATCGCTTGGAAAAGTGTGTAGAGCAGGGTTGCTCAAACTTGAACTGCTGGCGATCTACGTCAATATTTTTAGACTACTTACGATCGACTCTGAGAGGCTGCAAGTATGTGTGATGCAGAGTTGTCGTACATACACGATACACTCTACCTTCCTACCTACCTACCTTGATAGGGTGTACCGTAGTATATATAGATATTAGTTTTACGCACAACATACATTATTTTAGTCAAGGTTTGGGTTAGGTTTAGTTAGGTTCTTCTCTATAATATCAATGAAATAACTCATAGTTATTCAAAATTGCGAGTTCATTGGTTGTTACAAGATAAAAGAGTTACATATGGTGTTAAACTTAACTAAAGAGTGACTTTAGATGTTGAAGATTGGCACTGCATGTCCTCAGCATACTTTTCATAAGATGATACGTAACCACTGAGTGCTAATCGCAAGCAAGATGACATATAATGTTAGTTGGCCGATTGCGATATTTTGACTCAATTATCTTCATTTCAGAAAATGCAGACTGGCACAAGTAAGTTGACCCAAACATTGGCGTCAGTTGAAGGGCGATTTATCTTAGATTCGGATATTTATCTTCAGATATAATACAAAAGAAATTATAGTTTTGAAAGGTATATCTTATATAATCTGCACCAACTCATTTTCAACAAAACATGACATATTAAACTGACATGCTATTTCAGTAGCTAATTCCTCAATGTTTTTGCATGGAAAAGGACAACTCATGAATAATGCTATCTTTTCCAATTTACTGTTATCATAAAAACACATTTCGAATTGGTCCAAAATATTTGATAATTCAGCCTCATACGTATCATAATTCAACTGAGGAATCCTCGCTTTCAAAGACGGCAAATGTTTCATATCCTTTCTTTTCAGTTGATCTATCATAAGTTGCAATTTACTTTTGAATGCGTTTACTGCGCTAATCATGTCAATAATAGTTTTTCTTTCACCTTCCCAGTTAATGGTGTTTAAGTGCATTGTGAGTCAAAAATACCAAATCAGTCACCCATTTTTCGTTTTCCAACATCTGAGTGTCATCACTTCTTTCGTCTAGAAAAGCTGTTATTTCGAGCAATAATTCTTGCAACCTTTCGAGGAATTTCTCGCGACTCAACCATCTTATGTCCGTGTGAAGAACTAAATCAGTGTGTTCAGCTTACTCCCTATCTTCCAACTGCGACTTAAAGAGCCACCGTTGCAAGCTACGTGCACGAATGGAATTCACAATTTTTGTTGCAATGCCCATAATTTCCTCCTAGTTTAAAACTTTTGAACACAAAACTTGTTGATGTATAATGCAATGGAATGAAAAAAATTAAAGGAAATCTTCATTATCTCGATATCATGATTTAGTTTATCTGCCATGTTCTGATTCATGACTTCTATACACCTCTTGACAGTCGGACGAGATAACTGAAGTTCTCTAAGAGCAGACATGATTTCTGTTTTATTTTCAAAATCAAATAAAGTCTCACCCGCTTCAATGAAAGCTTTCTTCACAACCGATACATCTTCGAATGTTTCGTCTATATATGAGATATTTTTATTTCTTATTAAAATTTTTTACCCATATAAGATCATCATCTTCATCCGAGTCTGTTAGTTCGGGCGATATAGAACGTTGCTGATCGTTTGTGTTCATTGTAAGAGTTGTGAGTTCTGCCACAATTAAATTTTCAATACTTATGTCATCAAAACCTTTCCTCTTGAATCGAGGATCTAGTAAGGTTGATTTACTATAAGTCTCATTATCTTGATTACTTGGAAATCAGGTAACGAAACTTGAATTAACAATTTTTTATTAGATTTGATATTGATGTTAGTTCAGCAATATGCTGTCGAAAACCTAATTTTAGCGGTATCACTTTCTGTAATGTAAACACTCTTCTGAGCACTTAGTTTTTCTGTAATCTTATTCAAAGATTTCAGAATAGAACACAAAGACCCCTCAAGAGTGGAGCGTATGATCTAACCTAACCTAGCTACTCTTCCAGCTGAACACCAATTGTAGCTTACCAAGGTACCCGAATTTCACAAATCATTTGAAACATGTTATACGTTCGATTCCAACGTGTGAAGACATTAGAATTGTATGTACGTACTGTGATGAAAATATTACACCATTCACTTTATTGTGTAAAGGGTTCGATTAACTTAAGTGAATCTCGTACTATAAGATATAAAGTATGTGTAATGCCAGGCAAGTGTGTGCATCTGCTGAGTCTGATATCACCTATTATATTTCGTCAGTTATTACGATATGAACGTTTTCAGATAGATTCTTCAAGGCTCTCATTAACTCATTCCGCAGATTTTCAGGTTTATGTATATAAACAATCGAGAAATGACGAAGTTATTTGCTTGTTTTCATTTATGAAGTGGATTGTTATTGCCATATAATTTTCTGTAGTAACAGATAAACATGTATCCGTTGTTAGTGTAATGTTGTCAATAAACAATTTATTTTCTTCAACGACATCATTATATTTCTGAGGGCGAAAGATATTTCTTAAATTTTATTTTGAAGGTAGGTTATAAAACGGATTTAATTCCTTCAGGAGTTCTCTGAAATTTTCCAACTTCTACTATAGAAAATGATTGTATATCTTTGATGATCATATCTTGCAACTTCTTATAGAAAATTTTGGTTCGAAAGTCAGAGATAGGTTTTGTAGTAAAATAGGTAAGTTTTTGCTACGTTGGAGGGGAAGTGGCAGGATGCCTTCTAGGATACTCTGGTTTGAGTATAGCTCTAGAATAGCTAGCGGATGGTTCGTTCGTACAATGAAGGTTTCAGATCCGGTAGTGGGACAAAAGATGTTTCTTTGAGAAGTACTACTTCTTGCTAGTACTGTAAAATTTCCGATTTCGAATGCTTCTTCACATTAGTTGTTGCATCACCTTTATATGAAAACAAACCTCCACAAATATGACATTTGGCTTGATCTAAGTCTAAGCTATTGAAATGCTGCCAAATATCAATCCGAAAATATCGGACATAATGAATGAACTCGACACTAATTGAGCATTTTCTTGAAAAATTGGATTATATATATATATATATATATATATATATATATATATATATATATATATATATATATATATATATATATATATATATATATATATATATATATATATATCCGATGAGGCAACTCATCGGGGTTAAATCCTTTATATATATATATATATATATATATATATATATATATATATATATAAATGATGAGACAAATATCTTCCGCGATAAACTTCGGGAGGAGTCTACATATGTAAACTCGAGACAAAAAGAATTATTCAAAAATCCGTAGATCAATGAATAATACTTCCTGGCAAGAGCTAGTTCCCAAATCTGCCCGTCATGCACGCAGCCCCCAAGAGCCACAATAGTGCAACTAAGCATGATGCCGAGAAACGAAGCGGTAGACTGCAGTTTCGTCCTTATTAGGAGCTCATCAGTGTCGCATATCGCTTCTCAGCATCCTAACAAGCTACATCGGGGTACCCCATCGATTCCAGAAAGGACGCATCTCGTACATACGTTCGAGACCCTATGTAGACTCCTCGCGAAGTTTGTCGTGGAAGATATTTGTCTCATCAAATATTTACTGACAGGAGGTTTTATCTCGAAAACAGAGGCCAAGAGCACCATTTCAAGGGGATTATTTCGGTCGTTTTGTACCGTTTTGATTCACGGACAGGCGAAAGATGTTTCCAAGTATTAGAATTTCTAACGTTCTCACATCTGTTCGTTATTGTTCGTATCTTTCTCTAAATCCGATAGCGGGTTCACCGTCTCGGTCCATAGGAGGCGACTCTCGTACGTATGTACGAGATGCGTCCTTTCTGGAATCGAAGGGGTACCCCGATGTAGCTTGTTATGATGCTGAGAAGCGATATGCGACACGGATGAGCTCCTAGGAAGGACGAAACTGCAGTATGCCGCTTCGTTTCTCGGCATCCTGCCTAGTTGCACTATTGTGGCTCTTGGAGGCTGCGTGCATGGCGGGCAGATTTGTTAACTAGCTCTTGTCAGGAAGGATTATTCATTGATCTACGGATTTTTGAATAATTATTTTTGTCTTATTTTTATCTGTAAACATTGTGGAAACATTGTGTTTTAGAGATGTCTCCGAAAACTCATATCTGTAAATACTGTTTTAGAGATGTTTCCACAATGCTTACAAATAAAAATAAAACAATCATCCAAAGATTAGTGGATTAAATACTGAAGAAGGGAAGAAAAACTCCCGAAACACCTATTTCAGATAGTGTTTGAATATTTTGTTTTACACAGTTGAACGCGATGATGTTTTTCCAGAAAATTTAGTGATTTCGGTACCAATCGAGATTTGACGCATCTGAGGCATTCTTCAAAATGGTATTGACTGATCCTTTTGAAATCCCAATATGATCAGCATGATCTCTAATAGTTAATCGATGATTTACAAGCATCAAATCTTCGATTTTCTGGACGTGAGCTTCGTCGCTTGAGGTTGACGGTCGAACGGGACGCTCTTCGTCTTCAACACGTTCTCGATCACTATGAAACTGTTTATACCACTTGCAAAAATTTTTTTTCATCAAAGGTTTTTCGCACCATCTTCAATAAATCGATAGTAGATAATTTATTCCGCAAACAAATATTTTAATGCAAATTCTCTACTCAACAAATGCAGACCAGAAAAATCGAAAAATTCACTTATAGGAGATTAGAATACGAAGCTTATCTTAAACACTAATGAATATTTTGACGTCAACCTTGACATCGATATCAAAGACAGTCCTACCAACCTAAAAATGAGAGCAATGCCCAAATCCACTTGCACGTGCAGATTAATTCAATTTAGGACTCAGTAGTAAGTATTTTAGCATTCACTTTTATATTCAGGTGAGAAAATTGGCAGAAGATATGAAAATTACTAAAAGGCAGACTAAAATTCAATTAATTTATGGATGAAATTCTGAATAGTAATCATAATGTCATATTTGTGGAGAAATGAGTCAAGATTTCACAACAAATCTATTGATAATGATCGCAACTACTGACATTTTTGGTTTTCAATTTTGGGGTATAACTCTTAAACACTTTAGAGAATGAGAGTCTGGATTGCTTGCTTTGTACAAGAAGGAGTTATAAGGCCTCATTTTCTGAAGAAATCTTAATTTGATTAGGTTACTTAAAATTTCAGAACATGATCTTCCTGAGATACTAGAAGATAAACGCATCGGTTCAAAAGTAGAACGAAGAGGTGATTATCACGTTAAACGGACCTCACGAAAAATAGATCAAGTTTCGCGAGCTTAAAAAATATATTGTAATGAATTCAAGCTAGGTACTTTATGTAATAAATATTTTAATGCAATTTTATCAAAAAACGTCACTTCGGCTAAAAATTGGTGGAATGGATAACTAAATGACGAACGATTAGAAGTTGCAACGAAAACTAGGGACATTTCCTCGTTCCACTGCACTTTCGAATCATTATTCAACAAAACAGTACAGAATCATTGAAGTCATTTTAGAGCACTCTATACTATCGATTCCAGCTATATAACTATCTGCAAGCCCTCCAAATGTCTCTTTATGAGAGCGATTCAATTCCATGAAAACAACTATTATGTGAAAAGCGAAATCGACAAAGGATACCAGATGGCATAAGCTGATTTCTGGCAATTCCCCCTTTCAATATAGGACTCATTGAGGACCATCAATGGCTAACAGGTAACTAAAGTGCGACAGGTGGCTTAAATGTAACACTCACATAAAAAGAATAATCCACCCTCTTTGAAAAAGGTTTGGAAATAATTCAACAATCCTTTTATTGGACAGTTAGCATGAAATATCATTCACTAAAATAAGAGATTAAGTGTGTGGACTTTCTTTTGGTCAATTCCTCAGGCAGTTATTCTTTCCATATTAATTCATTCGTCTGGATTTTTGAAACAATAGTGTAGAATGTTTCGATTATTATTACTTAATTTTAATTTTCCTCCATTTGATTGAAAGATATTATTTGAACTAACCTCTCACAAAAATATGAAATAGGTAAAATGATTCAATAAAAATGAGAGGAAATGCTTAGTCATTTAAGGTGTCGAAATGAATTCCAAAGTGAAAATTTTTTTTGTGGTAGTTTTTCAATTTCGTAAATCATTCTGAGATTCTGCATGGGGAGCAGCGTCGACAACAATTTTATGATTTGATTGGTTATTGCTGTTTGAATGCCGCATATTACGAAAAGATCGAAACGTATATAACCCGTACAAGTCTACTATTGAAATAGTAGCCCTAAGAAATATAAAAAATAGCCATCACACCAGGATTTATAACAGAATCATAAAACAGTTTGTAATTGAATCAGTAAGGTAATCTCGAAATTCTCAAAGAAGATTTTTTCCAGTGGATCTCTAATGTCCTCTAAGATCTTAAGAAATTCGTATAATTGAGAGAAACGGGTTTTCGCAAATGAAAGGAAACTCGAATATCGTAGAGAAAAATGTTGAATTAGGAGATTGTTGATTCATCGATTCATTTTTTATTATATATTTTATTATTATATCAATCGGGTCATCATTTTATCATCCTATTTTTTATTATTTTATAGAAAAACCGTCCAATATCGACTTATTTTCGGCTTTTCTTTTACAAATGAATGAATAACATTTTTTAAGTTAAAGGCATGAACTCAAAAATTTGTTGTGTTACATCTACATCATCTGGAGAAACAATGCTCGACTAATTTTTTATGAAGAATTGTTCTATCATGGTAAAAAATGGATGAGAATTAGTCAATTTTTTTTCATGGAAATCATTGGTCGGCATTTCTACATGCATTAAAGAAAATATTATATTTCCAAACAGTGATAGATTTTCGAGAAAGGAATATTGCTAGAAATATTCAAGGAAGAGGTGACCAAATAAAATTGATTATTTCAAAGTCATTTACGGTCTCTTAAACGTAATGGACATGTGGAATGAAGAAAGAATCGATAGATATATAACCTCAAATGTATTATTTTTCTCTGTGAGTTGTAAGTTTCTTTTTGTTATCGAAAGAGTGTTTTTTCCAATCTTGAGAATTTTCTGTTTTCTGAAGGACATCGAAAAACACTCTACCTTTTCAACGATTTGGTTAGCATTTTATTTTGAAAATTCATTCATTGTTATTGACTATTTTCATCGGGATGAATGAACGCAGTCGCATATTGCTCTCAGCCAAAAACGTGCAAAATGAACGGTATATAATCGAATTTTCAAACGATATATTTAAGTATTCATCAAATTCAGTTTGCAGTTAATTAAAATTATTGATTAAGTCTCCATGATCAAGTGAATGACCTAGAGGAATCAAATGTATTGCGATTTTCTAATTGATGTCCGTATTCTAACACCTGCGTAACTGTGTTTTAGTATCAAGGGGTCAAAATAATCAGACTCTATTCAGATTATAAGCTTGTCACTCTACCATCTCGTGGAGGCTACCAGTAACATTATAGTTTTCGAGCGCTGTGTCTGAGTTCTGTTTCGGTAAATCTGTGCAGAAAACAAAAACAAACAATGTTATATTCGGTGACACAGCATATGTCAAGAATGAATGGTTGACAGGTTAAGTGGGCCTCTTGAATAAACTTTGGATATTGAGGGATTTCCAATTTCAATCAGATTTTTTGTTGTAATGCGTAGATTCGCCTTAGGTTACTTGAGGTAACAGAAAGCAAATGTATCATTAAAAGTATATGGAGAAAGAAATGACCGTTTTGACAATTCTTTTTGTCTTGAAAGTACGAACGAAGTTCCGAAAATATTTTCAATGCTGTGGCACTTCCGATTTTGCCTGATGTTGACGCCATCTTTGTTATTTCAAATAGCGTAATGTACATTTCAATTTTTTTTTATTGTAAAAAACTTAATTCTGAACAATTTTTGCCACCTGAAATCAACCAAAAGGAATTTTGCGATTTTGTCTCTTAGAAGGCATCATAAAAATACTAAAGATCATTCAATATCGATTATTTCTAGCTCGTTGTAAGTAAAGAGACTGATTCAGTAGAATACAATGCATTTAGAGGCTTCACGGTATACAGGGTGTTTCCACAGCATATGGCAAATTCAAAGGTACAAATGTCCGTTTTTTCAAATTAGACTACCTATTTTTGCACTCACCATCTAATTCGTAGTATTAATAATAATATTATTGTAATAATAATTAATATTAAAGATATGAATCTGTTGAAGGTTTCCCTTAACCTACAATGCATCGTTTTTGGGTTATTCGCGATTTTATCCCAAAATTTACGATTTTTCGCTCGAGGATTCTGAAATTTGCAGATTATATGACCGGAATCCTTTCAAATAATGAATTTCGATCTCTCAATACAAGAACCATCTAAATATCTTCATCAAATTAATTCTGGTAAGAATTCCTAGAGAAAAAGTGCGAAATGTATTACTATTGAAGAGGATTAAATCTGACTTCTCATTTTTCTTCTTTTCTAGTAGGTATTCCCGATTACATGAGTTATTTGTCAGGAAAGTCATCTTCGAATTACCAGTAATCCTTCGCTGAATGAAACATGTCGATTTTTTTCGGTTAGATGTAGGTACATTTCAGAATATTGCCAACCAAAAAAACCATGATGTATTGGCTAAATTATGCTGAAATATAATAGAGTTTTAACTAAATAATATTTGATATATTCTATTTCAGGACAATTTGTGGATTTGAAAACGTCTAGATTTAAAATCTTGGCTTTCCTGACAAGTAAGTCATGTAATCGAGAATACCTACTAGAATAGAAGAAAAACAGGAAGTCAGATTCAATCCACTTCAATAGTGATTGATTTCGCACTTTTTCTCTCGGAATTCTGACCATAATTACTTTGATGAAGATTTTGAGATGGGTCTCATATTGAGAGATCAAAATGCATTATTTGAAAGATTTTCGGTATACCGTGAAGCCTCTGAACGCATTGAATTGTGCTGAGTAAACTTCTTTACTCATAATAAGCTAGAAATATTCGATATTGAATGATCTCTAGTATTTTAAGGATGCCTTCTAAGAGGCAACCAAAAATCGCAAAATTCCGATTGAAAAACTTATATCTTCCTTTTGGTTGATTTCTGGTGAGAAAAAATTGTTCAAAATTCAATTTTCTACAATAAATGAAATGAATGGAAATATTTTCGGAACTTAGTTCGAATAACATTCAGGACAAGACAAAAATAATTTTCCAATTGATCATTCCTTCCTCCATATACTTTCAATGTCCCATCTCGTGTGGACACCCAGTCTTTTTTGTCGACCATTGGACGCCATGGTAATGTAAGGAACAGAATCATCCTTAATATCTGTTTTGCAATATAAATAAATATATTCAATAAGATAATGAGAACGAAAAAAGGTTTAAGTGTTATAGATAAAAGTTCACAAATATAATTCGAATCGCTCATCATTATTATTATGTCTCCTTCATTTATAGTAAAGTTCTTTGCTTTTATGCATATTCCATTATGAAAGATTGTCGCTGCAATTATTCAAGAACGTTTTTCTGGTTCCTTTTAATGAATATAAATTACAATAAACACCTCCAAAAGTCTAGGGAACACTTGTATGTATTGTATATAATGTATTTTCAAGAAAACAAAATAATATTTGACTTCTCCAAAGCAGCTTTTATAAAAAAAATTTGAAATTTGAAAATGACAAAATTTGGTAAAACACAAAAAAAATCCTGAACTAATATTTTCGAAACGATATGGAAGCACTTATATTTTTCAGTACCCAGAAGGTGCACCTCTGTTATTAATGACACTTTGGCATCGTCGCGGCATGCTCAATATTAAATTGTCTATTACATTTTGGCCTAAGTCATTCCAAGCCCCCTGAACTGCTAATCGAAGCTCCTGTTCATGATGGAAGACGTTTTGACGCAGGAGATTTCTTTTTAGGGTGTCCCACACATGCTCGATGGGATTCAGATCTGGGGAGCAGGATGGCCACGGTAGAAGATCGATATCATTCTTTTCAAGAACGTTCAAGACAACTCTTGCACGATGAGGACAGCATTATCTTGTTGGAAGAGTGAATTTTGACCCATTGTTTGGAGATACAATACCACCACAGGTAAACTATCTCAATTGCGTAAGAATTTCCCGTGAGGTTGTTCTGTATGAAAACGAGGTCAGTTCTTCCACCAAGGCGTGTACCTCCCCAAAACATCACTGATCCGCCTCCCTGTCTAACAACTTCTCGAGTATGCTGGAGATGGTTTTGCTTTCCAGGTTTCTTTATATTCGAATTCTTCCCGAATCGGAATAATAACTAAATCTAGATTCATCACAGTTTGGTCGGAAATTTGTACATTATGAACTCGTGATGGCTCTTGAGCTAATTGAGATGCTGTGGTAGTACGATCTCTTCTGGTTTGTAAAACCAAAATTCGGTGTTGGGCGACTGTAGTAATCCTGAAACGACCTGTATGGCGTTCTTCTACGCTACCTGTTTCACTGAAACGCGACCATAAACGGTTTATGACACTTGGGCTACTTCCCAGAACCCTGGATACTTCTCTTCAACGGCTCGTAACATCTTTTCTCTAGTCAAATGTCGTCTTTCCATGGTAGAATCAGAAAACTTGAATCTTTTATTTGTGCTTACAACAGAAACAAAGTGCCAACTAACAGATTTGAAACACTGAATACATGAAATGATTATAAAGCAGCGTCGCATCTGCTGCATTTTTAGTTTTTTATAAAAGAAAACTGAAATCTGTTGCGGCACTCTACATAATTTGGTGAGAAATTGATGCAGGTGTTCATTTCTTTAAAAAAATCATCCATATTGATCGTTCTCGATACGATATATCGATATTCAGAAGTGTTCCCAAAATTTTTTTTGAGGTGTTTACATACAAAAAATATGTTTAACTGTTTGTTTAACATCTCAAGATCGAAACAATCAATTTTGGAATGAAAATGTTCGTTCACCCAGTTTATGATTATTTCGGCATTGTGGGTTAGAGATCCCTCAAAGAAAGGGAAAAGTGAAAGAATGGTAAAATATTAAAATCACCCTGTAGCGCAGAAACAGTGGTAGCTTTAGACATTTTATTTGTGGCATAAAATTGAAAATCACTCTGTAGTACATAATTTATGGAAGCTAAAGAAAATTTGTTTGCGGCATCATTGGTTTCACGAAGAGGAGATAGTGTCCTACTTCAACTCAAAACTGATAAAACTGAAAAACCTATATAATATATCGTAAAAATCGCGGTGTAATTGCCAAACCAACTCCTTTTAAGGTGATTATGCAAATCTTATCTATGTGACTGTTGATATTTAATCAATGTAATTGGTAATTTGTTTTCTATTACCCTAAAACAAAACAAAATAACCAACAAAGCTCTTACCTAAAAAAAATTCAGTATGGTCTTACACATAAACAATAATGCTTCAACTTTCAATGATATCTCTACAGTCTAGAGAAATTCACTTACACCAAAAAAAATCCGCCAAGTTTTAGCAGAATTTACTCACCGAAGGTGTACAAGCTTGTATAGTTTCATACAAATTTTTCCGAGCACGTTTCAAGTTATTTCTGAAAAATATTTGATCTCTGATATAAACTGCCTATCGATACCGCCGAGTTGCACATTTAAAACCATTCATTTCAACCGTGCATGTTAGATTGTTTCAACTTCTAAATTATCTCATGGTGGATTATAATTCTTATGATTTCAAACTTAGGAGTGCAATTCTTCTTAATCACAGTATACACTGCGCCAAGAAATTCACGCACTATTTCAATATTATAATTTTCTTCTTTAGTAGGCAACTTATTATTAACACATGTTATTTTCAGATATGTTTGGATATATGCGAAATTAGTTGTTTTTTCTTGGCACTCGTGAGAGAAACAAAATGAAAGAAGTAAATTGGGATTTTGCATAAACCACCATATGATTATTACAGCAGTTATATGATGATAATATTTTCTGTAATAATGCAACGCGAGTCACGAAATTTGACCCCAGCCGAATGTGCGGAAACAGTAGTGTTAGAGGACTTTTTTTGGACTTTAACAAGAATATGCCAAAGTCTTGGGGTGTTTGATTCAATCGTTTTCTGCATGATGCGGAGGTATAGGTAGACTGGGTGAGCACGACCTTGATCGATAGTTGCGATCCATTACTGTTACTAAAGAATTTCCTCGTTGGATTGACTTGTTACTGCTAATTTGCATTGAAACGATTCGAAAACGTCTTAGGATATTCGGTTTGAGGTCTCTTGTCGCAGCTCGAGGTCATTTTCTAACTGCATTAGATAAAAGAGTCCGATTGAATTTTGCCAGGAAATATGTCAACTGGTTAGAAGCTGACTGAGAGAGAGTTTTGTCTATAGATGAGTCGATATTTTGTCGTTTTCATGGCAACAGTCGTTTTCTAGTGTATAGACGTCAAAATGAGAGATATGCCCCGTGTAACATTTTATCTATCTATGGTTTTGGTGGAGGTTAAATAATGGCGTGGGGAGGAATTCCTTTGAACGCTCGCACTGATCTGGTGATCGTGAATGATGGAACCCTGGATACTTAGAGGTAAGTAACAGATATTTCAGAAGAACATGTACTATTTGAAGCAAACATGGATGGAAAGTATTTGTTTATGCATGATAACGTCAGATCTTATCGAGCTTATATCGTTAGAAACTATCCTCAAGATCACGAAATCATTTCAAAGGAGTGACTTGAATTCTAGACTTGAATTCCACCGAACGTATCTGGAACATTCTCAATAGAAAATTAAGAAGCCAGCAAAATCAAAATAAAGTAATTGATTTTGAGTATGAAACGTAGATGTAATGGAGTAATTCTCGCCAGAGGAAAATATGCGGCATCAACAGATGTTTAAGGACTTTTATTTTCTCCAAAAATTTCATTTTTTTCATTATTTCTTTTATTTCAATTTCTATGAGTACCATCTTCATTTCAATCTTTCTTATGCACTCCTTAGTGCTGGTGGATAATTGGAAAAAATAATTCCTCGACCTATCTAAACTTCGACTTATTCTCTTTACTTTAGATTTAAGTCATTACTTTACGTCGAATTTCATGATTTTATATAAACAAGAATACCTTTAAGCTTATGATGCGATGAGTGTCTAAATATGCAGCAGAAAGCCACATAAATAACTGTTTTTTGCCATTGTGTTGACTTAAAGGTTTGATTTTATGCAGATCTAAAGGTTTGCAGGCCCGTTAGTATTTGGTATCAATCACAACTTGATAGCTTCAAGTATAGAAAGAGAAAATAATTAAAAGCATAATGAGATATATTAGGACCTCAAATGAAAAATATTAAAATATTTAAATCTCATGAATTGAATACATTGGTACTCTTCAACATTAGAAGAATTTACTTCTCTGAAATAAAGAAATTTCTTATCACAGAAGTCAAAACTCTTAGGTAAAATTTATAGAAATAGCAAATGAAGTATAACAATTACAATCAGATCAAGAGGAGTACAGTGTAGACATAAGTGGTTACAACTACAAGACGTTGAATATAAATAACAACAATTAATCAATGAAAATAAATTTTATGATTAATGTAGCAAAATTGTGAGGATCCTGTAAAATTTTTCACTGAACATAGATACAACATGAAGATAGTAATGAAAATTTGACGAAAATTATTCACTTCGGAATCGATGCATGAGTAGTTTTATCAAATTGTCAAAGTTCAAGTTGGTCCTCTTAGTAAAAATATCATAGCATTAAATTATGCAACTGAGACGAAATGATAGAAGGTCGTCTTACATAAAAAAAAATTGTATTTATCTGCAGTTAAGATAATACTTAAGGTGAAATATTTTCTTCTAAAAAACAAGAAATTTCAAAAGCGCAAATCTCATTACGTCAAATTAACACCAAAACAATAAGTAGCACAGATGTTAATCCGAAGAACGACTTTCCAATTTTCGAAACGTCCGATAAACCTCTTTCAGACAAAGAATGTTCAGTTCTAATTCACTTCCTTGCCGTGCAATCTGTCAGGCCAGAAACTGCTAAAGGAGGGTGGGAAAACCCTTCGAAGCTCTCTCATTCATGGGCCCTGATTAGGGACAAAATGTTCTGTGCTTTTCTAATCAAACAAAACCCGCTGACTTTTCACAACAAAGGTTTCCCCCGCCTCAAAACTGCATGATTGAAGCCTTGTAATGTCGGCTTACTGATCCCCACATTATCTGGGAGAGCATTTTCTCTCGTTCGTATTCACTTGTTCTATAGATGTATAGCTTACACCCTCGCTTGGTCGAATATGTTCTCGAATTGTTTAAATGGATTCCCTTTATTTCAGGGGATGAATATGGTAAATATTATTTTTTAGCAGGTCTTCATACTGAAATGCCTACAGATCAGAATAATAAAAAATAGCACTGAAAATTTTGGATATCATGATACTAGATATAAAGATACGTCGACTTATTGGCGCTTCCGGGGTGAGCTTTGTCATCACTTTCTATATTCAAATTGAGAGAAAAAACTAGTCATAAAAGAATTCTTAGGAAAAATATGTTTTTTCCCTTTTTTTAAGTAGTACGCTAATTCGTGCATACGATATCTTTGACAATTGCTGCTTGATATTCAAATTTATATATCAGCATAAAAACAAGCCGACATTGTTGCTATTGATAAAGGTTCCATATTATTCAATTGTTGTTTCATGAAAATCATCATTCCATAGCGAAAAATAATCCATTTTTGCATATTTTCAGTAAATCCAATCGAACTCGAAGAGAAGGTTACGATGAAGAGATTTCATAAGAACAAAATTTGTAAAATATACAAGTGTATTCTTCATTAATTTTTCTTTAATGGATAGCAAAAATATCATCTGTATTACTGGAATAATAGATTGTGCTAATGATTTTTATCGCTTGTTATAGAAATCCTTATACTATCTGATCATACAGTCAATATAGTTTAGAAAGAATCAATTTCACTAGCCAAATCGTAATTTTTTCTTAAGAAGAGTAAGTTCTAAGCCTCATGAACAATGATGCGAAAGCGGATTCAATCCTCTTGAAAAATTCCTAGATTCTTTGAAGGTTTAGACTCACTCTTCAAGAAATTCCATTACAATTCGATTTTTGAAAGTCTTTTATCTTTGAATACGTCAATTACATCCAAAATAGTAATCTGAAGATACGTTAAATAAGAGGTGCTCAAACTTGAACTACTGGCGTTCTACCTCAATATTTTCAGACTACTTACGAACGAATCTGAGAGGCTGCAAGTATGTGTGATGCAGGGTTGTCGTACATACACGATACACCTTACCCACCTACCTACCTAGGTAGGGTGTACTGTAGCATATATAGATATACATTATGGTAGTCAAGGTTTGGGTTAGGTTTAGTTAGATTCTTCTCTATAATATCAATGAAAAAATTCATAGTTACTCAAAATTGCGAGTTTATTGGTTGTGACAAAACAGAAGACTTACATATGGAGTTAAACTTAACTAAGGAGTGACTTTGGATGTTGAAACGTGGCACTGCATGTCCTCAGCATACTTTTCATAAGATGGTACGTAACCACTGAATGCAAATCGCAAGCATGATGACATATGATCGTTAGTTAGTCAACTGCGATATTTTGACTTAATTATCTTCATTTCAGAAAATGCAGACTCGCACAAGTAAGTTGACCGAACCAGTGCCGTCAGTTGAAGGGCGATTTGCCTGAGATTCGGATATTTATCTTCAGATATAAAACACCAGCAATTTGTATCACATGCTGCAGCTTTGAGATGTATATCTGAAATAATCTGCACCTACTCATTCTTAACAGAATATGAGTTCATATTAAAATGACTTGCTATTTCAGTAGCTAATTCCTCAATGTTTTTACATGAAAATGGATAACTCATAAATGATGCCATATTTGCCAATTTACTGCAATCATAAAAATACACTTCGAACTGTCCCAAAATATTTGATAATTCAGCCGCATATATCATAATTCAACTGAGGAATCTTTGCTTTCAAAGACGGAAAATATTTCAGATCCTTTCTTTTCAGTTGATCTATCATAAAATGCAATTTACTTTTGAATGAATGTACTGCGCTAATCTTCTCAGTAATAATTTTCCTTTACCTTGAAGCTCCAAGTTAATGGTGTGTGTGCATTGTGATGTCAGTCAAAAATGTCGAATCAGTCAGCCATTTTTCGTTTTTCAACATCTGAGTGTCATCACCTCTTTCGTCTAGAAAAACTGTTATTTCGGGTAATAATTCTTGAAACCTTTCTAGGAATTTTCCAACCACCTGATGTCCGTGTGAAGAACTAAATCATTGTGTTCAGCTGACTCCCTATCTTCCAACTGCAACTTACAGAGCCGCCGTTACCAACTACATGCACGGATGGAATTCACAATTTTTGTTGCAATGCCCATAATTTCCTCCTAGTTTAAAACTTTTGAACACAAAACTTGTTTATATATAATGCAATGGAATGAAAAGAATGAAGGGAAATCTTCATTAGCTGGACACAATGCCATAAAACCGTTTTTGTTTGTAGTCGTTGCTGGTGCTCCATCGGTTGTAATGCACACTAATTTTATATTGGTAGCTTGTAGTTTTTACAAAATTGAAGAAAACGTCATATATATATCTTCGCCACGGGTTTTCCTACAGAGGAATGATTGTCAAAAATATATATATATATATATATATATATATATATATATATATATATATATATATATATATATATATATATATATATATATATATATATATATATATATATTCATTGAACTGTGAAGAAAAGTATGTACATTTCATGATATCGTGTTTTAGTTTATCTGCCATGTCCTGACTCATTACTTTAATACGCCTTGTCATAGTTGGATGAGATAACTGAAGTTCTCTAATAGCAGACATGATTTCTGTTTTATTTTTAAAATCTCCAAATAAAGTCTCATCCGCTTCAATAAATGCTTCCTTCACAATCCATCTTCGAATGGTTTTTTGTGTTTCGCCAATATATGAGATATTTTAAATGACGCGATCATAGCAGCTTTTGATTGTTTGGCTGGTCTTGTGAACATGGTTTTTTCCTTTCTCAAACAAGATATCAAAATATGTTTTTCTCGTTTTCCTTATTCACTCTGTGGCGGCAAATCCTTTTCATAGTTCTTTGAACTGTTTTATAATGCCTCTCTAAGTTACCACGCTAAGGTATTGCAACTGACGCACGACAAATAAGACAAATATACTTATACTTCACCATTAAAAAAAAATTCTTCCTCCCAATCCCTATTAAAATGATACGTTTTAGATTCCTTCGCTGCAATCACTTTGTGCTATTTAATAATAAAGTTTGTATCGACGTAGTATTGCCTTCAAGTAACAATTCATAATGATTCCAATTCCTGCAGGCGCAACATTTATATGGGCGTGAACGAAAGTCTCGAATGTTTTCGTCAAATGTGTCGCCTGAAATTTCTAGAAAAGCGGCAAGGATAAAAAACGCAGCTTTTATTTGACAAGTACCGCGTGTTTCTTTGATGAAGCCGCCTTTTGGCGCTAGCAGAGCGTTATTTTATTACGTAATAAATTTTTGTAGCTTAGTTACCTACTTATTAAATTTTTTTTTCTCGAGATCTACTCAAAAAGCACTCGCAAACGACTGGTCGATCGCGATCGACCGTTTGAGCACCTCTGCGTTGAATAATTATGTCTCGTATGTTAAGAATAATTAAATAGTTTTGTATTCATTTTGGTTTCGATCAAAATATTGATGTCATCGAATGTTTGTTTTGAAATAATTGAAAGAATATCAAACATTTTCGAATTGAGAAAGGAGGAATAACTTTCAATTTCAATGACACATTTTCAAGTTTTATGATTCCTTTTATTAGAGATTCTAAGAAATAAAAACCAGAATTTTAGGAATAAAGAAATAGTGAAAGGGATATATATTCATTCAAAATTAGGTATAATATCAAATTTATTGATTAGAGTGTTCGAAAATATGCAGTAAATAATATTATAGTAGACAAAACATTCGCCGAAATATAGAAATCCAACATAAAAATTGTATTTCAAAATTTCACATTCAGCTTCATCATATAAAAAAATTTACTTCGGAACACGACACTATCCTAGACTTCAATAACGTCCATAATACACTTTAACTTGAAGTATTTATTCTCCACTGCTTTAAGAGGTCTGCAAATTTCTCCCCATTATTCATTTGCTATTAGGAAAACAACAACACATTGTCGAATTAAAGAAGATTATTGCAACAGCGTTTTTCTTTTCACCACATATTTCTTCTATGGGGTTGTCCGCTAGAGCGGGGCTGTTAAGGGCTGAGCCCAAAATATATGCTAGAAATGAATCTATTATAAGAAGAGTGACAGGATTATACCTCAACAGTAGGCTCAACGTAGAAATAATAGAATATTTCTTACCCAGAAATCGTACATTTTCAGCATTTATCATCGATAAAATCCTTTGAAATTCTACTGGAAAATCTAGCAAAAGAGTGAAGGTAGTGAGAGGTAAAATGCTTCTGGTTGGTGTTAGGGCTCGAAAAGAGTAAAGCATCTACAGTTACATATACAGCTTCGTGTAATTCAAAGGCAGTTTACTCGCCAAACAGACTTGGTAGTTTCGCAGAATTTGAGATTGAATGCTATGCGATAGATATGGCGATATGGTAGTTGAACCAATAGTAGGCCCATTTCATGATGATTTTTTGTGTCCTTATTTTATATGATATAGAATGATAAGTTAAATTTGCCAAGAATGCCAGCATGTTTCCCAGATACAATTTACCATGCTTCAAGACTCTCCTGAAATCTTGCAATAGTTCATGGGGGTTCCATTAGATAAAAGGATTTCAAAGTGGTAATATATCGAAGAATAATTTTTCCAGATATCTTGCATTTTACATGTTGTGGACAATTCAACATTCAAATGAATCACGAAATTATTGAAAATATTTCATTAATATATATATATATATATATATATATATATATATATATATATATATATATATATATACATATATATAAATACAATTATTTAATGTTCATCAAGTTACATTTATTGTGTGAATATAACATCGTTTGTAATAACGAAGCGACCATGCCGATAATTTTGAACCAATATCGGCCTTGACGTTGAATATTATTATGGCAAGGTGGGCTTACATCACACAAACGTTCATTCTGACGATGTGATATTCCATTATTACTGATATGAACTTTACCAGTCTAAATTATTTCTGCGAAAAAATTGCGGCATTTCTTCTGATTTTTGAAGAATCTACTTGAAAATTGAGATTGATGTTGGAAACTGCTAGGCTATAATAATAAGAATATTCACATTCGAGGTTTAGATCCATTTTTCTTGAGAATACTAATCTGCATCTTCTCCATCAACTACTTTATATTCTCATTTTCTTTAGGCGTTGAATGTACCATGATTCATAAGATTTTCTCTCAATTCATCGAATATACTTTTATGAAGTTCTGAGGAAAACGATCCAAATAAGCAGCTTCTGCAGCATCAGCATCATAATTATTTTGAATATAACAACCAATCATTATCGTACGACATGGCTGCTTCGTTATTACAAACGATACTATATTCACACATTAGTTATAACTTGATGAAATGATATTGAATTATGTTTCTGAGTAATCATTGTTAAAAACTATTTTCGAATTATTATATTGAGTGCACAGAACATGCCCAAGCTATATCAGTCTAGCTGTCAAATTTTGTGAATGGACATTGAGTTACTAGATAAAATTTAGGAAAAATTATGTCATTATAGGTTTTTCATTGTAATACATCCTGGATGAGAAAATTGATAAAAAGGAAGATAAACCTTGTTCAACGAAATCAAGATTGCCCATAGTTCATATTCAAAAAAAAAAGCAACTCGAAAACCGTTGAACTAAAAAGAAATCTCCGTACTTTGTTCGATTCGCCAAGAACCTATACAATGTCAAAACCATATTTAGATAGCTTCATAAACAACCGAAAGATTGGCAGGTTCCGACAATGTTCTAAATTTGCAAATAACTCAAAAACCAAGAAAGCTAGCTTGAGTGTGTTTGCGGCCATGAATTCTTGGCGTAAAAACAACATGGTGAACCTCTTTTCACAATATTTAACATAGCTACAGTACTAAAACTTCCAAATCTCTCCACTCTGTACAACAAAATGTGTATATGATAACCACCAAGAATTACAGTAGTCTAGCTCTAAAATAATGTTATATTTCTAGAAATTTGTGAAATTCATTCCTCAGTAATAATTTCTGTAATTGGTAATGGAATAAGATATTTGAAAACGTTAAAAAGTGTCACTTAGGATAGCGAATTTAGAAAATTGCATTTTGTGTTTATGGAGTGCAAAATAATACCCGTTGAAGAAAGTAATAAGATAATCTCTTATCTTAGCGTTTGAATTACCCAAAATATTTCTGCAATCGTACCTAACGATTGGATCAAAATCGAAAACAATCTAATTATTAATAACATGAGTAATAAAATCACTAGCTAGATGAATAAATTAATTAATTTTATTATCTACTATATAACGAATTCGTTAATTATTATTTATTGCTTCAAAACTGAAAGTGCATTTTTTGCATTTTTCAAAAACAATGCCTGATGGTAAAAAACCTACAGTGATAGTAGTATTTTGAGATTTTGATGGAGAAGCCAAAGTATTGCATTCCTCAAGAAGTTTATTTCGAAAATTATTACTTATCGACGATGGTACTGCTGAATTTTTTTCGGTACCCATTTTATTAGAGATAGATCTTCTATGTAACTTTCAGCTGTACTGTAGCATCCCCACCTCCAATGCCGCTTCAATACTAAAATATCGCTACCGCTGTTAACCAGAAAAATTGCGATGCCCTCTGAAAACAGGGGCTGGGCACAATTAGTAAGTAGGTATCTTTAAATTTTCGGCTATATTATTTTTTGTCGTTCTTCCAATTACATTCATTTCAACTACTAGTTTATAGCATGTGCCGTTGAAGTATCTTTAATAAAATCGATCTGGTGATCTAGGGTGTTTCTGTTATCGGGTCGTAAGGATATATCTTTTTTGTAAGTACATATAGAGCCTTGTTTAAACTCTGCTATCTAATGTGTGGTGCAAACGAAGGAGCAGATTCTCTTGAGATTTCATACTAGCAGGGACAAGACCTTCCAATATCAGTATTGTATGACATAGTGATGACCAATGTCACAAAGAGATAAAAGCAGAATTCAGGAAGCAGAAATGAAACATTTTAGGAGAGTAAGAGCCGTGATCAACTGGATAAGATGAGAAACGAGAAGATCTGAAGTGGCCAAAGTACATAGAAACAAAACAATTGATATAGTGGGGACAAATGCAGAGACTGGACGAATATAGACAAGTAAAGGAGATGTGGATAGCAATAGCAGAGAAAAACAAGAGAATGGAAAGGCAAAGACAATCTTACAACAATTGCATTGTAGAACTATTGAAGAGAAGAGGAAAAATAACAAAATAAGTCGAGCACCTATTACAGGACAAGAAGAAATGAAAGGAAGTCTTAGAAGAATGAGAGAGAAAGCCCAATACTATAAATGGAGTATATGTTCATAAAGGTGTGTAATAAATTCATTAGTACGTTCATTATATACAGCTGCTAAACAAGTATTAAACAATGAAGCGTCTCCATAGTATATCAAGAAACTGGTGCTTAATACAAGAAATTTTGTAAATCGTCTTCTGATCTTTCAGCTTTATAACTAACTGCCTGACGCTTTTGAAATCAATTAATGTATTGTTCTAGGATATTTCAACGATATTCTTTAACGATAACACAATATTCAATATTGCGACCGTAGGCTAGATGAACTGAGTACTTTCGCTTTCTCTGAAAAATAAGATATCAAAGCATTCGCTGATTATGTTTCAGCTAAGTCCATTTTACAGCGAGCCGCGCTGAGAATGTTCTATACTCTTTGCCATATTTTTGTCTTGATTTTTGTGAAATTGAATCCATGGAAGCCTTTTTCACCATTACAGTAGTAACGATATACATACTACTTCATAACATTGATTGAATTATAAATAAACCAATATGAAGATGATTTGACGCAAACTTACTATTGAAGTAAAAAAAAACCATATATTGTCGCTATAAAGCGATAAACAGATGTTCATAGGAAAATGTCAATTTTGCCTAAAAGCCAACATAATCAAACGATCAGAGCAAAATAAGTTTTTATCAGCTTAATTCTTTCTACTTTCATTGACAGTCATTTATCCCGATGAGTTTTGTTTCTTGAATGATAATTTATTGATCTATTATGATTACTATTACTATTTTCTCTCGATTAATTTTTGTCGTTTTTACATCAACTATCTAATCTAGTTGAAATGAATAATTAGTTAAGAGATAAAGTGGAATGTATAATTTTCCTGCGAAAAATGCCCTTTTCATGTTGCTTTCTTATCGTAATTTTTAGAATAGATTTGGATCGCACGTTTAAAGTTCAAATTGTTTACCTGGGTGAAATTCAGTAACACTCTTCACGATGATTCCATTCTATAATCACTCAGAAAGAATGAATTGACGGAACGTAACATTTTGTATCCCATTTACAAGCTTCGTGTACGCCCATCTGATAAGTAGATGTCAATAAGATGGTATTTACGAACGCGTGGCTGACCGACCGTCAGTGAATAGGCCGTTTGTTACAGTTGCAGATTGAAAAGGCTAGAAAGGGGATGCGTGACGTTTGTTTTCCAGGGCAGATTTTCACAAAGCTAGCTCTCGACACTCCTTCACTTGGAGTGATTCTTTCACTCACTTTGTACCTCTGTGTACTCAATAGATTATCGCAATCAGCATCTAATGGATAAGTTTCGAATGAATTAGTTTCTGATTGCCTGCATCTACTTAACATTGAAAGGAATAAGAGTTTGAACGATATGTTTTTTCAATTAGAAATATTATCTTCACCGATCGAGAATAAACTACGGATGAGTTACTTTTGATTAAGTAAAATCGTTTAAAGAATAAAATTTGGTACACGATTCTTCTTTTTCTTTGCATTTGTTAACTATATGGTTGTAAATGCCTGTCAGAAAAAACTAAGAATTGAAAATTTAACCTAACCTATTTGTATTGAAACATACAAATACAAAAACTAATTCGCCGATGTTGGCAAGTTTACTGTTCGTGAAAGACCCTTTGACCACAGGATAATAAAAAATTGCATAAACGTATAGTAAGATATTCATTCAAATTAAGAGAAGAATCTCCTTATTCAATTAAGTTTCCTGGAAACAGCAAATCCAGATTCCCTATAATTTATTGCATAATGTGGAGAGGATTGGAAAAAGTGTCTTCACTAGGCATATTGTGATTATTCTGATAAAAAAAGAGTCATTAAAGCTCGTGAAAGATTAAATTGAAAAAAAATCAAATGGGTTTCACCTGTGAGATTTTCTTTAAGGAAAGATGGTTTAATCATTCTGTCTTTCAATATATCGCCCATACATTAAGTTTTTGGAGTTATGGAGCGTGAGCATTTCGATTCCAATGTGGACTTTCTATAGCCCAATATCGGCAGTTTTGTCTGATTACAGCACCATTACCGAAACAAAGAATCCAAAAGAATTCTCATAGTTATTCATTATTTCAAAATTAGCATGAATAGTCATCGTGCAATAATTGAAAAATTTACACTTTAGTGTTTCTCAGAGATGTCGCCAAGGAAACGACTAGGGTGTCATTCTGTGGATTGGTCGATTTGTCAACTTTTCATCTAGAAAACCGAGTATATTAAGTTGCTCAATTCGATCTTTAATTCATTAACAAATAAGATGATTAAGATTAAGATTCAATGTGGATTTATTCATTTGAAATGGCAAAGTGCCCGCTGTGCTGGAATCGTGAAAATATTTCAAAATTATTTTTTTCTAGCCATCCTAAAATTGTATTTTCGATTAATTTTCTCATTTTTATATTTGTTTATCCTTAATGTTTGTATCGCACTTTTTGTCCCATATTTCAATTCAAACGAACAAAAAATCATTTCCTTTTTTGTTCCGGTTTTCTTAATTTTTTCTCTGGGCTACCTCTAACATTAGTGGATCCCACTTGCGATGTGGACTAACCCTTAGCAGTTGACACAATTCTTGTATCAAGTGCTAACTGCTGACTGACACTATGTGAATTATATTCAACTGCCAATGAAACGCCCAGCCGAATATTATCATCAACTACTCTTTAATAGGATTTAAATATAATCATATTCTTCATATCAAATGAGCAAATACATTTCATCAAACGGTGAGAAATCGAAAACGAAATCCACGTATTCAATCAGAGGCTCATATTTTCTCGACACTATCACATTCATCGGTATTAGAGGCTTTGTTTGAAAGTTATTTCTGTGTAAGACCTATTAGGAAGGGAATGATGTTATTTCTAGAGAGTTCGTAGCTTTTTCTTTGGCTACTTCATCTACAGTTTCATTTCCTGGAAGTCTTACGTATACTAGAATATATAAGAAGGTAATCTATACTCTGATTTTCCATAACAGTTGGCACAGCAGACGTATCTGGTGGACAAGATAATTCCAGTGATAAAGCTGTTTCTATGATTGAATAGCGCTTACGGAATCTGAGAAGTTGGAATATTTAGGAAGGTAATTTTCAAACAAATTTTGTGAGAAATCATTTATTTTATCAATTTCTTCCAAAGTGGAAGAAAAATCTCACCTATCAGCATTTGCGTTACTTGGTTATTTCCAAATTGTCTACTTGGACCAATTCAATTTAACGAGCAATACTATGAGCGGTATGAAAGAAAAACTGAATAACATTTATTTTAAAATTCAAAAGATATAATATTTATTCAAAGCGATTTCATGAAAAAATTTTAATTTATCACCCGGTAATTGATACCATTGCTAGGCAATGATTATCATATCATATCAATATATCCTGGAATTCTTATGTATTAGGATAACTTCAAATGTTATCTTCAAATGTTATGAAAATATATCAATGTATCAGAACATACATAAACTATAGCATTATCAGCCAATGACATCAATCTACCAACGGGTAGCTTCAGAGGCAAATATGAAATAAAATTCTGAGCAGCATTAACTATGAAGGACACCTATGACTCTACCTCATTATTTTTCTCGGAAAAAACTACGAAGAATAGTACAATATTTGATGTTAACTTTTGCAATTGTTCAGATGAATATTTTTGTGGAGTTTCCTAGAAATACGTCCAGTTGTAGCAATAATAACTGGTAGAATAAAATTTGAATTTGGGAGGCTTTTACTTGGTAAAATTCCATTATCAATAATAAAAAACAAGTACTGTGTTTTAAGGAATTTTACTTAATAATTGCGATTCGTAACGCGTTTCACTACACCGTAGCTTCTTCAGATGAAAGATTATGCAGAAAAATGTAAATGAGAATATAACTATAAATGTTCTTGAGTAATTAAAAGCTTATTGGTCGCCTCCTCCTAAGTGGTTATTTATGACAGGTATATCCAATAAAATTAAGGAATAGATTGCTCCCCGAAAAGATTCAATAGAGGTGAAGGGCTTAAATCGACTTGTTCATTGATGAGTCTACCTGAGTGTTTGTATTTATTTATTTCTAAAGTTTCCCAAAGATCTACCTTCCAATATTTATTATCTGTATGCAAAATTTCAAACTGTGGGTCGAAAGAATGATTATTTTCTAAGAGATGATTCGCGTAATTTGAATCTGCTTTTTATTTGAAAAACTGCGTTTATGTTCCGATATTCTAATATTAAAATTTCTATGTGTTCTACCAATGTAGAAATTATCACAGTCATTGCAATTCAATCTATAAACACCTGATTTATTGTTTTTACCTGGTTTGGTTTTATTATTTTTATATATTTGCCTAAATTATTATTAGTTTGGAAAGCTATGTTGAAATTATTGCTACTTAAGAATGATTTCAGTTTCTCACTTGTAATGCCAACGTAGGTTAAGGTGTTGAATTTTTGTTTCAATTTATCGACAGGGTAAACTTCATTTAATGCGATTCTACTTTGTTTTTTATTTAAAATATCATTTATTAGTTTGGGATTGTAACCATTATTTTTGGCTATTTGTTTAATCAAATTTAGTTCTTTGTTGAAATTTTCTGGTGATAGCGGGATGTTAATCAATCTATGAATAAAACTATTGAATGCTGACATTTTATGTTGATATGGATGACACGACGAGTTATGTATTATAATATCTGTATGTGACGGCTTATGGTAAATTGCGAAAACATGTTTTCCATTTTCATTCGAAATTGTTACGTCTAAGAAATTTATCGAATTATTGCTTTCTATTTCGGTTGTGAATGCAATTTTTGGATGTAATGAATTTATATGATTTTCGAAAATTTTCAACTGTCTATCTGTTCCTGTGAAGCAAATAATGATATCGTCTACATAGCGATACCAGTATAAACAATATTTACTGAGTGGATGATTATGAATTAATTTCTCTAAGTTATTCATGAAAATTTCTGCTAACAAAGGACTCAACGGATTGCCCATAATCAAGCCGTCTTCAATAGTATAATATTTGTAATTGAAATGGAAATAATTTTGATCTAAACAAATTTTTAATGATGAAAGAATATCTGATTTAATGATAGTATTGACATGATTCCTTTCTAATAATTCTTCAACTAAGTAATACGTATCTTTTGGAGGAATGTTGGGAAATAGATTCTTAACATCGAAAGAAATAAGTTTGGAATTAGGTGGTATAGTGGTATCTTTGATATTGGCAATAAGTTCGTATGAATTTTTGACCGAAAATTCAGATTTAAAATTGCAATGTTTTATTAGCAAGTCGTTGAGGAATTTTGAAAGTTTGAACGAAGGTGCCGTTACATAAGAAACAACAGGTCTAATAGGGTAATTAGGTTTATGAAGTTTTATCAACGAATATAATTCGGGGGATTGTGGATTGGAGTTAATGAATTTATATTTTTCTTGGTCTGTAATTAATGATTTTGCTGTCGAAATTATGTTTTTAACAACTTTCTGAAATTTTGCGGTAGGATCCTTAGTTGATGTTATATAGTTTCCGGCTGTTAAGAATTCTTCAGTTTTAGAAATATAATCGGTTTTACTAATCGCAATGACGGTGTTACCTTTATCTGCTTTAGTGAATACTAAATCGTTCTTCGTACTATTTTCACGAATTGTTTTTATTATCTTATAATCGGAATTGCAATGAGGTGATAATTTCGAAAAGTCTTCTTTGATGATTTTTGCTGTTTGATGTTTGGCTAAAATATTATCTTTGGAGTTTTTGAGAATAATTTCGGAGTCTATGCCTAACTGTTCAAAATTAGTTTTATTATGTTTTGGATGTAAATTATGTTTGAATCCTTTTTCTAATAGATCTTTTTGTGGTTGTGTAAAATCGGTATCAGTTAAATTAGTGAATCTTTCAAAAATTTATGGTCTGAAAATTTATCACTTGAAGGTTTGGGTGGAGAAATTTTGAATTCAAGTGAATTCAACTTTTTCTGTTGTTGCTGAAACTTTTATGAATTAAAATTTTGACATCGTATCTGGATTCAGAGTCTAAAATATCAAACTCAACAGGGTGCAATCTAAACAATAATTCCGTATGGATTACCTTCAAATATATGTTTGCAACGTCCCTCCTGTTGTACTGGATCGTCATATCCTCTTTGAGCCATATGCGTTGGCCTTTCTCAATTGCTCTTCTTGCTGGTCCACTGTTGTTATGTGTCTTCAACCGTATGTAATTGGGAATCAACCTGTTTTTCAAGCACATTGAGTAGAACCATATATTCTGCGTGTGAAATGCACATCTTAGTAGTATTTTGAAATACCACAAAGCCAAAAAGCCGGTATCAGCTTTCTTTAACATTTGAATTTGGGAGGCTTTTACTTGGTAAAATTCCATTATCAATAATAAAAAACAAGTACTGTGTTTTAAGGAATTTTACTTAATAATTGCGATTCGTAACGCGTTTCACTACACCGTAGCTTCTTCAGACGAATGATTATGCAGAAAAATGTAAATGAGAATATAACTATAAATGTTCTTGAGTAATTAAAAGCTTATTGGTCGCCTCCTCCTAAGTGGTTATTTATGACAGGTATATCCAATAAAATTAAGGAATAGATTGCTCCCCGAAAAGATTCAATAGAGGTGAAGGGCTTAAATCGACTTGTTCATTGATGAGTCTACCTGAGTGTTTGTATTTATTTATTTCTAAAGTTTCCCAAAGATCTACCTTCCAATATTTATTATCTGTATGCAAAATTTCAAACTGTGGGTCGAAAGAATGATTATTTTCTAAGAGATGATTCGCGTAATTTGAATCTGCTTTTTTATTTGAAAAACTGCGTTTATGTTCCACTCATCATCCACTCAGTAAATATTGTTTATACTGGTATCGCTATGTAGACGATATCATTATTTGCTTCACAGGAACAGATAGACAGTTGAAAATTTTCGAAAATCATATAAATTCATTACATCCAAAATTGCATTCACAACCGAAATAGAAAGCAATAATTCGATAAATTTCTTAGACGTAACAATTTCGAATGAAAATGGAAAACATGTTTTCGCAATTTACCATAAGCCGTCACATACAGATATTATAATACATAACTCGTCGTGTCATCCATATCAACATAAAATGTCAGCATTCAATAGTTTTATTCATAGATTGATTAACATCCCGCTATCACCAGAAAATTTCAACAAAGAACTAAATTTGATTAAACAAATAGCCAAAAATAATGGTTACAATCCCAAACTAATAAATAATATTTTAAATAAAAATGATGCAATGACTGTGATAATTTCTACATTGGTAGAACACATAGAAATTTTAATATTAGAATATCGGAACATAAACGCAGTTTTTCAAATAAAAATCAGATTCAAATTACGCGAATCGTCTCTTAGAAAATAATCATTCTTTCGACCCACAGTTTGAAATTTTGCATACAGATAATAAATATTGGAAGGTAGATCTTTGGGAAACTTTAGAAATAAATAAATACAAACACTCAGGTAGACTCATCAATGAACAAGTCGATTTAAGCCCTTCACCTCTATTGAATCTTTTCGGGAGCAATCTATTCCTTAATTTTATTGGATATACCTGTCATAAATAACCACTTAGGAGGAGGCGACCAATAAGCTTTTAATTACTCAAGAACATTTATAGTTATATTCTCATTTACATTTTTCTGCATAATCATTCGTCTGAAGAAGCTACGGTGTAGTGAAACGCGTTACGAATCGCAATTATTAAGTAAAATTCCTTAAAACACAGTACTTGTTTTTTATTGTTGGTAGAATAAACATTTTTTCATTTTCCACCTTTTTTTATGTCGTCTGTTATCATATATATATATATATATATATATATATATATATATATATATATATATATATATATATATATATATATATATCAGAAACTTTTTCATTGTATTTATTTTGTATATTACGAGTATCAGGTATGCTTATCCGTAAGAATGATATCTGGTGTATAGTGTTTTATTGGTGAATGAAAATTAATTATTTTAGCGATGGTATCATGTCTTTCCAAATAATCTGTTGAAGCAAGTATTGAGCAAGATGATAATATATGAAAAATTGTGAATAACAAAAAATCTACGGCAAGAATTGCAATTGCTAAACTTCCGGTTTCAGTGAATAATTCTCCAGATGCTAACCATCTTTTGGAGCGATTTCAACAATACAAACATATTTTAATTCATTAGGGTGCTTTCCGAGTAATTCCTTCTGCATTCAGATTCAGAAAAAATAATGAGCCTTCAACATTGGACCTTACTCACCAACGAAGAACATCTCAATACACAGCCAGAACATCACTCTCCAATTGGTATCTCCGATCACGAAGTTCTCACTTTCACTCTGCAGCTCAATGATATCAAACCTGAAAGATCCAATCATATTGTTTATGATGTAGTCAATTTTGAAACCTTGTCCCACGATCTCCAGAATACTGATTGGCGGTCACTTTTCAGTCCTACAGATGATGCTGATATTATGTGGAATAAATCTCACTCCACATTGATGTTGCTAATGGACAGACATTCCCAGAAAAAGACTTCTTGCGCGAATCCTCTCAAACCATGAATTAACTCAGAGCTTTTGTCGCTGATAGAACACAAAAATCGCCTGTGTAAGAAATATAAACGCACTAATAACCCTGAAGACTTTTTGAATCATAGAAATTTTTCCAACCAAGTATCTCTTGCTCTGCGCTCTGTACGCCGCCTGTACGAGGAATTGATTGCTGCTTCCGATAACAACAGAAAACTTTTCAAATTTATTCGTACCAATTTGCAGTCGAAGGTAAGTGCTCCCCTGCTACGGAAAAATGATGGGAGTATATGTGAATCTGACACTGAATCGGCGGAGGTTCTGGCGGATGCATTTTCTAGCTGCTTCACATCTGAGCCAGAGATCGAGCAGATGCCGTGTTCTGCTACGTCACCACTGGACAATAGCATAAGACAGGTAGAGTTCAATCCAGATATAATGAAAAAGCACCTTGTCAAGCTCAAAAATCATTCGTCCCCAGAACAGACCGCCTCAGTTCGTTCTTCTTGAAGAAATTTGCCGATGTACTTTCACATCCATTGGCTAGTATTATGAAAACGTCCTTCGAGAGCTCCAGCGTTCCTCTTGGTTTGGGAAAAGTCAAGTATCACTCCCATCTACAAAAAAGGTGATAAACTCGACCCGTATAATTATAGACCAATAAGTTTTTCATCTGCTGCATCGGAAGTTATGGAATCAATAATAGTTGAAGCGATGACAGAGTTTATTACAAAAAACTCCATCATATCACCAGAGCAACATGGCTTTGTTATCTTGCCTTAACGACTGGACGAACGCCTACGATAATTGAACACCTACCGATGTAATATATCTCGATTGCGCAAAGGCTTTCGACCGAGTCACAGCTGAGAGATTAGTGTATAAATTAAATATCGTAGGTATTCGGGGAAAGTTGCTTCTTTGGACTGCTAATTATTTGTCGCGGCGAACATTCGTAGTTAAAGTTGGTGGGGCTTACTCTTCGGAAAGGGCGGTTAAGAGTGGGGTGCCGCAAGGATCCGTCCTGGGGCTACTGCTATTTATTATTTTCGCAAGTGACTTGTCTCATCGGATTAGGTCTCGCAAATCGTTCTTCGCTGATGACACCAAGTTGTATGCAAACCTGCTAATCGGGAGGCAGCTTCTGCAAGACGACTTGGATGTAATAAATCGATGGTGCAAAGATTGGCTCCTACCATTGAACGTGGACAAATGTGTAGTGCTGCATATAGGACCGAACAATCCGTTGTATCAGTACTCGATTGAAAATCAACACCTTCGCTCAGTGTCATCACATATCGACCTAGGTGTAACCATTACTTCAGACCTCACAGGGTCGGAATATATCCTTAGTGTTTGTAAACGTGCTAACTCTTTGATTCACCTCATTCGCAAATCATTCGAACACCTATCCTTCACCAGCTCAATCTCACTCTACAAAACGTATGTGCGTCCCATTTTGAAGTACGCGGGTGCGGTGTGGTGTCCGGTTCTCGTTCGGGATAAGGACTTGCTGGAAGGTGTTCAGTACGTCCATCATATGCTGACAGGCTAACTGCAGCTGGTCTAACGACTTTCGAGCAACGTCGACGTCGCGGAGATTTGATTTCAACTTACAGAATGGTTAAACACAACTACGCCAACCTCAAGAGTTTGTTTGCATTAAACGATGATACTCGCTTGCGTGACCATTGTCTCAAACTGAGAAAAGAAAAGTTTTCGACAAGGCAAAGACAGCACATGTTGGTCAATAGAGTGTTCAATGATTGGAATGGGTTTCCAGGTGATGTGGTCCGCTCGGAATCGGTAAATGAATTTAAAAACAAAATGGACTCGCTTCTTTTCGCGTAGTAGTGTATCAATGCTCTAGTGCAGTTTGTTACGAGACTAGTTTTACTAATTTTTTGTATAAGCTGTGTATACAAATGATATATGATATGAATTATCTTCTGTTATTAGGCTTCATAGGACTATGTCCTCAGCCTGAAATTATGTCTAATAATAATAATAATAATAATCCAACTTTCTTTTTCAGATTATCCAATATATCAAAAACAACCTGTTTCATAGTCAAATCAGATAAGATTATAAACTGAAGCAACAACAATATCCTGTAATTCAGACGTTCTCCACTTAGCATGAAAATAAGAACGTAAAAGAAAAATCGGTTTACTATGAAGATTGTTTATCAGTTAGTCCATGACCTTCGAGATGTCTTAGTAGTGTAACTCTCTGAATTGCTGATTTGGAGTAGTGATTATGATATATCAAAAGCATATTCCTTGTTGTATATTGTAATTCATTTAGATCTGTTTTAGACCATTTAATAATTTTAAAAGAGGGCCCCAGATTAGGAACCAAATAAGAATTGGTAAGCCTGATAAGATTTTTACTAGTTAAATAAGGCTTGATGGTAATTCTCAGTCTATTCTAATATATATTTCGAATATTTTCTGTAGTGGTGCTTTGGTTCATTGTCTTCTCTTATACAAATCCAAGCTATTTCTGTCTTCGATGCATTGACTCGATTTTGATATTGTAAATCTTTATATAATTAGAGCTGGTCTTTCCCTTTTCAATAGAAAGATTGGTACACTTATGGAGCCCAAATCAAATATGAATTTCTTTGGAAAAGCTTCAAAAAATTGATATACTCATATCAAGAAAATTTAGATTTTTTAACTTCAAAAAAATATATGTCCTTTGGTTTGCTTTGGACTACATTCACATAATTCCCAAAATGTTTACTTTTACACTATAATATTTTTTGTTGAGAATTTTGGGGTTCTATTACATAAAATGACAGGGCTGAATCTTTCATGCAAATATTTTCAATAGGGGCAAATATCAGTCTAATTCATGATAACTAATCGTTAATGAGCCACTCTGAAAACATATATAATGTTTCTCGTAAAAGTCAGAAATCGAAAGCTGAATCGTTTTCCTGAATATTTGGGCATTCCCAAACAATCAAGAACCAAACAATTAGACCAACACTCGAATAAATTTAAGCCATGTAAGTGGACCTGCATACACAAACATCCCCGAAAACTAATCTGATATTTCAGCCCCGAAGCACGGACCATTTACATGGCTGCGTCCAGCGACACATGGCGGTCGCGTGCCTCAAGCCCACCAAGTGCCACGTGACGTCAATGGCTCATCTGTGATCTCGATGCACGTAGAAATTGTACGTGGGGCTTCGTAAGGCTAACCCAGCTGCTTCCCGCAAACTATTCCACATGCACTAGCATTAAATCTAAATTTATGACATAGTTTATATGGTGTGTACATGTCCTAGTCTGACCTATGCAATTATCGTTTGTTACTGTTATAGGGAGTGAGAAATTTTAAAGTGGAAATGGATATTTATGAAGCAATTTAGTAGAGTTGTTACATTGCACCTTTTCGTAAATGAAAGTGTAGTTACTATAATTTTAATAGTTCTCATTTTACCCAAGTCGTATCTATTGGTATATTTTGCAAAATATTGCCGATTATCTGCGAATATTGCATGTACCTTCTGTAGAATAAAATAAACTCATATGATGAAGAAATAATACTTATCTTCCTATAAACTGGGTGATTCACCAGTGGCGCGGTGATCTGTAGCTCGTACACTCTTGAAGATTTCGTTCTGTTCGAACGGTATTGTATTCAGAAAGCAAGAATCTACTTCAGCAATTTATTTTGCAGTAAACAGGGTGTCCCAAGTTGCTTTAAAAAAATCTTGGGTGGTTTTTTCAGATTGGAAAACCATCTTACAACCATCCTCGAAAAAAAGTATTACCTGTAGATATTTTCACGTGTTTCCATTTTGTGGTACAGATGCAATAATGGAATTCAGCACGCATACTTATACTGGGTGATTCACCAGTGGCGCGGTGATCTGTAGCTTGTACACTCTTGAGGATTTCATTTTTGGTCGAACGGTATCGTATTTAGAAAGTAAGAATCTACTTCAGCAATTTATTTTGCAGTAAACAGGGTGTCCCAATTTTCTATAAAAAAATATTGGGTGGTTTTTCCAGATTAGAAGCTGACTTTTTTGATCAAGATTCAGGAGCGGCCTAAACTCTGCTATAATGACTTTGAATAATAAGTTTTTTTGGTGAGTAGTTTCGTCACAATAATTTTTTTTCCGTAAAAATTCATGAAACTAGGCTCTCACATCATCGCATGCTCCTTCGGTCAGAGAGGGTGAATACTTTTTTCCTTTCGTTTTCTTATCGCCCAAGAATAGCTTTATTGATGAATTGAAATAGATTATCCTCATTTTATACAGAAGTGACTCGAAAAAAATTATTGAATATTGTAATTTTGAAAATATCATATCTTGATTTTTTCAAATGGAACATCCTGTATTTTATCATTCATGTCAACGCATAAAATATTGTGCCATATTTTTGCAGAAGTAACCTTATCTTTATCTTCGACCATTTTCAAAATAAAAAAAACTAAAATAATGAAATCAGAGGTTGTTGACCGTTTCTTTGTAGACACAACTCAATCCTTCTGAGAAAAGACCGTTGAACTCTCGACAACATTTGCGGATTAACTGACTGAAAGGCGTCGACTATTCTCTGTCTCCTATCCAACAGTGTTGTAAAAGGAATGTGGTACACGATGCCCTTTATATAACCCCACAAAAAAATTTAGACTTGTGAGATCCGGAGACCTAGCTGGCCATCTAACAGGACCACCACGTCCTATCCATTTGTTTAGAAATACATGATTCAAATGCTCCCTAACCTGATGTGAGTCATGTGCCGGTGCTCCATCCTGTTGAAACCACAAAGCTTGTCTTATATGCTCTGGTACATCGGCGAGTAACATTGGTAGATGATTTTGCAGAAAATCTGAATACATTTCAATATTGAGGTGCCCGTCGAAAAAGTGCGGCCTAATTAGATATCCATCTACTATAGCGGCCCATACATTCAAGGATCAACGATACTGGTGATCTATTTGTCTCATGAGGTGTGGATTTTCCATGGCGTAATAATGAATGTTGTGCCTGTTAACGAGCTCATTCTTGTGGAAAGTTGCCTCGTCCAAAAAAGAACCGTTTCGATAAATCTATTTAGAAGTTTTTCATCAGGATGCCTCTTATCAGAAAACCTTTGTGCATAAACTCTACTCGCCAATAAATAATTTCTATCACACTCACCTAGAATAAAAATTATATCAACCATTTCTCCTTTGGAGAACCTCATGGCAGTCAACAAAGAAAATTGGGTTCAAACCTCATTTTAACAATGTTTAATAACGTAATACTGATAAGTTCACCATGTCAAATGCAGAATATGATATGTCCGGACACCTGACAGAAGGCACAAATAGAAAAAAATGTGAACACATACCTCGATATACGATTTAATCATCTTGATTTAACATTCTTTGAAAGAAATATCTTGTTTAGGTTTCAAGTATTACACTTGAATCATTACAGAAAAAAAATTTTTCTTGAGTCACTCCTGTATGAAATGTGGATAATTTATTTCAATTCATCAATAAAGCTATCCTTGGGCAATAAGAAAACGAAAAGAAAAAAGTATTCATCCTCTCTGGCCGAAGGAGCATGGGATAATGTGGGAGCCTATTTTCATGATTTTTTACGGAAAAAAAATATAGTGACGAAACTACTCACCAAAACTTATTACTTGAAGACATTAGAGCAGAGTTTAGGCCGCTCCTGAATCTTGAAGAAAAAAGTGGTCTTCCAATCTGAAAAAACCATCCCAGATTTTTTTATAGAAAATTGGGACACCCTGTTTACTGCAAAATAAATTGCTGAAGTAGATTCCTACTTTATAAATACAATACCGTTCGAACAAAAATGAAATCTTCAAGAGTGTACGAGCTACAGAGCACCGCGCCGCTGGTGAATCACCCAAAGTATCCATGCTGTATTCCATTATTGCATCTGTACCACAAAATGGAAACACGTGAAAATATCTACAGTTAATAATATTTTTCGAGGATGGTTGTAAGATGGTTTTATAGGTGAACTCTTATCTTCAACGCTATAAGGTCGTGAATTGATCAAGTTATCGGTAAGAAATATAGCCTTCTGTCAATGACACAATATGATCAAATGCCTGTCCAAGTAGGGTAATAGTACTTAAATCAGCTACTGCTTGAGTTCGAAACGCGTGTAGTAAGTGCAGAATTCTTACTAAATACATTATCAAGAGAACAAAGATTTTAAAACCAGACCTTACGTTTTCTTATGCAAACTATCTTTGCCTATCTACGGGCGTTATTCCACGACATGTTTAACACTGAGGGCGGTGGCAGATTGAGCATTGTCTTCTTTTTAAATGAAAATCTTAAATTTCATAAATTGCTTTTGGAATTTTATAAATATTTCATTTATTCATTTACCCTAAATGTTTATTCTTTTTATAGTAAAAGTCATCCTCGACACGTTTTCGACGTTCGCCTCTAGTACGAGTAATGTAATGTTGTTATGTAACGTCGATACATAATCCACGTCGGTACTCGTTATCCTGTTAACGATGATCAGTTAAAACAATAAGTATTCAGTTCAAAACTACGGTGTGAAATGGATCTTCTGAACACAGCATCATCCGAAGATGATAAATATAGTTCACAGGGAATTGAAACCTTTAAATGCCATACTAAGGAGAGTTCCTTTCAAATTTAAGTACTACCTCATTAGCAGAACAATAGTGGGAAATATTTCTCAATAACATTCCACAAATCGTGCTTCAGTTGGGATTTTGGATAACTCAGTTTTTCTAATTTACATCACGATTTTTTACGAATTCAATATTATTTCATCTTTTTTTCTAATCCATAATATTTGAATTATGGACACAAAAACAATGCAACAAAGTCGTCTGATAACGTTCATTGCTTTGCGGAAAAAAATGTTCTGGAACTGTTCCGTCATGCGGTTATCACGTGAATAGTAGTGCAGTTCCTTGATGTTTTGCACAAAATGAATGCCCTTGTGGAAGCCAATATAGACAACGTTTCAGTTACTATATATGAAGGCAGTCACATTGGGGCACAGTTTTCTAGAAAAGAAGAAAAACGAGAAGTCAGATTCAATCCTCTTCAATAGTAAATAATTTCGTACTTTTTCTTTCGGAATTCTGACCAGAATTACTTTGATGAAGATTTTAAAATGGGTCTCGTGTTGAGAGATCGAAGTGAATTATTTGAAAGATTTCCGATCATTTAACCTGAGAATTTCAGGTTCTTCCCGCGAAAAATCGTAATTTTTGGTTAAATTCGCGAAAAGCTCGGACACGATGCATTTTAGGTAAAGGGAAATCTATAACAGATCGATGGATATTAGTATAACGAGTTAAATGTTGTGTGCAAGAATAGGTAGTCTAATTTGGAAAAACGGACTTTTGTACTTTTGAATGTTCTTCGATTTGCAACATGCTTTGAAAACACCCTGTATACAGTGAATTCTCTAATTGTATTGAATTATGCTAAATGATCCTCTTTACTTACAACGCGCTAGAAATAATCGATATTGAATCATCTTTAGTATTGTTCTTCTAAGATAAAACCAACAATTGCAAAATTCCGATTGAAAAATTCATATCTTCCTTTCGGTTGATTTCAGATAGCAATGATATGAGAAAAAAATGTTATAAAAGAGATAGAAACATACATTATGCCATTTGCAATAATAACAGCCACAGCATTGAAAATATTTTTGGAACTCAGTTCAAATAACATCCAAGGAAACAAAAAAATTTCTTTAATCGATCATTCCTTTCTCCATATACTTTTAATGTCCCATCTCGCGTAGACAGCCAGTATATATATGTGGTCTCTTCGGGGTATTCGTTTGTTTTGAATTTAAGTTCTTTTAGAAACGTCGCCAAAACCAAAGTTTCGAGAGGAAATTAAGTTCAAAATGGACGAATAGAATACCATTCAAATATTTTTATCAAGTAACCTTGTTAAGATTTGAAATGGGAAAAGTTCCAGAAAGTGAAGGAATTCCGTAATAATTATCAAAATTCTTTGGGGTCTCCAATGGAAAAGGAAGTCGGAAAAAATTATTTTATTTATTTTCCCGAATGTTCGAATGAAATCCCAATTTTGCCAAATTTGCTATTAATGAATTCAAAACTTCCTAAACAATAGCTGTGCTCACTCTGGAGACTATGCGCTCGTGTCGTGAAGGTCGCATAGAACCCTATAATCAAGTTTGAATCGGAATTATAAATAAGCGAGATGAAGTTTCGTGAGTTTAAAATTTCGTCCTCTGGAGTACCGTGTTTGACAATTTCGAAATTATCAATACTTCCTGAATTATTTGCAAAAAATTGGAAGCGTCTTTTCATCTTAATTTGCTTATAATTTTCTCATTTTTTTATGTTCTAAGAAATATTTAAATACATTTTTCAAGCCTTGATTCCGACTCGAATGGGTTGAACTTTATACTTTTGAAGCTTTATTGAGATAAAACAACAAACTGAACTTTTGAACTAGACGATGCCAAAGCCAGCTGTTCGAATATGTACTCATTTATTTACTGCTAGACTTTGATATCATTTGCTATCGGCTCGGATGACGTTTGATAATTTTAGAGTACTCAACTCCACTCTACTCTTTAAACTCGTTCCTTGCGATTCTTATCATACAAAATACAAACTTCATTTCATCAGAAACATAAAATGTAGACGCAAAGCATTCATGTTGGCTAAACTATGTGGTTGCATCTATGAAAACAAATTATCTATAAAAACAAATTCGTCAAAAATCTTATCCTATTAGTAAACTACTAGTATTTATACTGACCTTATAAACATAAAAAGTTTCTATATTCATAATAAATATAAGACCTAGGCCGTCGTGCGGCAAGATAATTACATAAAATGATTTAATCTTTCGATTATCAAGTAAGTCTTACTAGCGCGCTCTCGGGAATAAAGTATTATATTTAGTAAAAGTATATAATGTTGTAACGGATCACCAAGTCATACACTGCGCCAGGAAATTAACGCACAATTTTTTTTAGCTGGCAACACATGTTTCTTTTCGGATATGTTCGGACATATGCGGACGAAATTCGATGTTTTTTCTTGACATAAATGTTTTTCTCATGATCAATAAGATGAAAGAAATAAATTGAGGATTTGCAAGAAACTACCACATAGTGATAACAGCAGTTGTTGACCAATTTTTCGGGTAATCTTCGTTTTTCTTGAAAATGTTAATTTTCAGTAATAATGCAACGCGAATCTCCAAGTTCTACCCTGGCAGAATGTGGTTAGAGAGTGGTGTTAGATAACTAAGGTTGGACTTATAGAAGAATAATCCAAAGACTTGGGGTGCCTCATTCGACTGTTTCCATAATGATCCCAGGTACAGGGAGACTGGTTGTCATGAAAAGAGACCTGGACAAGGACGATATCGAGCAACAACGGTGACTCATGACAATTATTCAAGAATTTCCTCGATGAGACAACAGTTCGCCACTGCTTGGCACCCTCATTGCAACTTCGACAGAACTGTGCAGTGCAAATTAGAACTGAAACGATACGACAAACGTGTCAGTGACTTTAGTCTGACGCCTCATGTCGCAGCTCGAGGCCCAGATTTAACCACAGTACATCGAAGAATCCCATTAAACTTTCCAGGGAAAATGTCAATTGGTTAGAAGCTGGCACGGAGAGAGACTTGATCACAGGTGTCCAGAGTTGGTAGTTTTCATTTTCTCTAGTGTAGGTACAGACGTCGAAAGGAGAGATACGAGCAGTTCAACCGTTTACCTAGCAATGGTTTTAGTAGAGGTTCAATAATGTTGCGTGGAAGAATTTCTTTGAACGCCCGCACTGATCTGGACATAGTAAATAATTGAACCCTGAATGCTTGAAGCTATGTTACCGACATTTTGAAAGAACACGTTATACCATTCGTCGCAAACATGGGTGAAAATTTTTAGTTTATGCATGAAAACTTACCTATCCTAACCTCACCAAGCTTATATCGTTAGGAACCACCATTTAAGGTCACGCAATTACTACAATGGAGTAGCCTGTGCGATGTCCAGACCTCAATCCAATCGAACATGTCTGGGACATTCTCAATAAAATGTTGAAGATCCAGCAGATCCAGCCAGCTACCGTGAATGAGGTTCTGGACAGACTGATCGAAATGTGGAAGGAAATGGATCAGAATGATCATTGATTTTGAGAATGAATCGTAGGTATCATGCAGTGATTCTGTTCAGAGGTGGAAATATCTGGTATAAAAAGATTTTTGGGGACTTATTATTTCTGAAATTATTAGGTTTTTCATTATTAGCTTTATTTCAATTCCTATGAGTACCATCAAATACATTATTTTTCAACATATCGGAACTTCTTCTGGATAAATTTGAATTCTCGATTTTGTGCATTAATTTCTTGGCGCAGTGTATTTGATTCCTGGCGTTGATGCTATCCCTACAAAATTAGGATGGTAACTGATTGAATAACAATTTATGATGAAATAGGTGAATAGGTGCTTCTATAGATGCTAACTTTTAGTTGTGAAAAAACTGCTTTACGGGGCTTGGTCAATTTTATTATTAGCTTTTGTGTTTTAAACTATAATGTATTCATTAAGTGAAAATCTCGAGGAAATAATGTACCTCGGCGTTACGGAACTCTGAAAAGCATCGTCTCGCGATGGTCTTTGAGCATTTACCAACTGGTTATGTAATATATTATTACGGTAGCAGACAAAAGTCATTGTCATGTGTCATAAATAACCTGAATATCGATAAAACACTAGTCCCTAAAAAGCTTTGTTAAAAATCGTCCACGCGATAAAGGAGCGTTCTATTCAGGATGTTGACATCATTTCATTATTCCATATGTTCACACCCTCCACAGTTTTCGTTTCATTCAGAAGAGTATATGAATAACATTTAGCGTTCAGTTCCGATTGTTAATTGAAATCTGTTCTTCTAATGAAGGAAACAAAAGTTATTTATAGGTTTAGATTTCCTTGCGAAAAAATTAGTTTACAAAAATAGTTATTTGTATGTTAAGAAAGCAAAATTATACATTGTCGATCGGAAGGTAAAGTTCTTATAAGAAAGACAATATTACTTTGATTTCGAACTACACACAAGATTATTTTGTAATCTAGGAATTACATTAGAAAACTCAATATTATAGATAACGTCAGTATTAAATACATTATATTATTTACAGTCAATTATGATTAACTGCATTGAAGTTGAAAGATCACTTTTTATATTTTTTAATAATAATGCTTGATGGTGAAAAATTTTTCGAAGACAGTTGTGTTTTCAAAGTTTGATGAAGAAGTCATTATATTTTATTCCCCCTGCTTATCCTTTTGAGAAGTATGACTTGACGAAGATGCTGATGGTGCTGCCCAAATTGTGCTGTATCTGTTTTATTTGAAATAGTATCCTTTATGCAACATTGAGCTACATAGCAGTTGCTCCATTCTCCTGCTGCCTCAACTTGAGATACACGTTCCTGGCCTTTCATGATATTTCTGTTCAGGATAAAGTTCTTATGAAATTAACTCAATACAAACTGTAGTGTAGATTGTTTAACTTGTGTCGCATAATAGAATTTTATTAAGTTCAAGTTGAAGAGGTTGTGTAAATCATCCTGGTGTGTTTTTCTACATATGTGGAGAATACAAAAAAAAAATGTTAGGGACTTTGTAAAGATAACTTATTCTGAACATTTTAGTGTTAAACTTGGTGATCAGAATAAAATCTGGGCACCATATCAGGCCTACAAAACTTGTACAGAACATTCACCACAGTAGACTAACGGAAAAAGAAAAAGTTTCAAATTTGGCATACCAGTTGGTTTGAGGGAGGCCCAAAATTGTTTCTATGATTGTTATTTCTGTCTAGTAAATATCACTGAAATTAATCGAAGGAACCGTAGTAGACTCATCCTGATTTAGTCTCTACAAACCTCCCCACTCAAACAAAGTGATGATTCCAACATTTTACCAGCAACCCGAGCTCTGTGAGGATGAATACTATCTCTCTGACCTTCCTTCAGGTAAGTATGAAGGTGACAGTCATTATGAGATTGTCATCAATGCCACAACGTTCCAATCAGGATGAGTTTAATGATCTCACCAGAGATTTCTTTTACTTGTCAAAAGAAGCTTTTAAATTACTTGCCTCCAGGTTGAATAACAAAAATTTACTAGAACAAAAAACGAAATTACCTTTATCGCTCATGAGAACAACTTTTTTTCTCCCAAAGAGGAAATCTTTGTATATTGTCACGATATTAGAGGGCTGCTAGAGAGACTGGATCCTTCTGAATATTTTTCATGTGATTGGCGCTTATTTCTTGACAGCTCAACGTGGAGTTTGAAATGTGTACTTCTACACAACTAGAACAAACATGGTTCAATATCAATTGTTCACCCAACAACAACGAAACAAATTATAGCACAATAGCTTTGGTTCTTGAAAAGATAAAATATCATAAACATCAATGGATGATTTGTGCGGACATGGGAATGGTAAACCTTCTCCTTGGATAGCAAATCGGTTACATCAACTACCCTTGCTTCCGTTACCTTTGGGATAGCATAGACAAATCCTGCCACACACTGATTTCACAAAAAATCATCTCGATAATTCGAGCTCTCCATATTTGAATTCAGGACTTCGCATTCATTTAAAATTAGCTTCAAATACTCTGCTACGAAAATAGCTATTGTATCAATCCTTATGTCTACCATTCCTCGAAAACTTTATCTAAACAGCCAGTATATATTTAAGTTACAACATTACAACAACCACCTTAACAAATATGTACCAAAACAACACCAATTTCAATTACGTAAGTGTATTGACACGTTCATTCTCCACTGCTCATTTTTTATTAAAATCTTCGGACGGAAGGCCCTAATTCCGATCAGAAGTCAGATAGGTAAATGACCAAAACATTATGTAGGGTGAATCATATACAACGGCAGATGGTTTAGTGGTATACATTCAAAGGGAAGAAGCCAGACTGTATCGCACCAAAGTTGAGATCCTAAGATATCAGAGTTGGATTCAGTGTGAATTTGATGGTACTTTCAATGAAATAATACTAAGAACGTTATGCTAGCAATGAACAAAATTTTCACGTAAATTTTATTCTCCAACTTTATATTTCGAAGTGGCATGCTGTCCTTTTGGCAAACATATTTCAATAGCTTAACTAAACAAATTGTTTGTTTATGTTAAGCAAGCGAATAGTGAGAGTTTTTTTTTTTTGAGAAAACAAGTTTGGTATAAGTATATACCTACTATATGATACATGCGTAATCGAAATTCTGGGTGTTTTATAATTAGCAAAATATTGAGATTATATTTGTATTGGTCTTTGTTTTCATTCTTGTAATCAATTATAATAGACCTTTCATTCTCTTTTCAAATGACATGGATTATTGTGTAGAATCATTTGAAGGAACTGTTCCCATAAGTGTTTATGATAATATGATTTCAGAAAAATTTGAATGCCAACTAGATAGAAACACAAACATTACACACTATAGGAGGACCATATGTCAGTTGGAAATGAACGATGTGGTTCTTGAAGAACATCTCAAGTCTGTATGATAATATGATAATTTTCAGAAATATTAGAATGACAACAAGATATAAACACACAAATATTTAACACTATAGAAGAACCATATGTCAGCAGGAAATGATGGTGCTTGAAGAACGCGTCAAACCATTAGAAGGAACATTGTTACTATGATGTACTATGTAAATTCGAAAATAATGCATCATATAGTATTAAAAAGACTTTTATAAGTTAAAATATATTTAGCACTGAAAATTAAATGTAGTATAGTTTCTGGGAAGTTCTTACATCTCGAATCTCTTCCAGCATCATTAAATCAATTCTTAGCAAATTAGATCTATTCGCTTGAATAAAACGTTGTTTATTGATCATTCATAGATTTTCAATTCAATCACAAAATCGCTACCAAACAACGAATTATTCAATTAAATTTTGCCAGAAATAATGGAAACGCATTATTACGACAAAACTACAAGCGTATTCATGTTTACTTAACCATGACGTTATTCGCTCTGATAGGTGTTTCGGTTAACGTGTCTTATTGTAAAATTTCATTTAATTGAAAATCCCAATAATTTTAATGATCATTCTTTAGAATCCCTTGAAATCATTTAGCTATTTAGAGTTCGAAGCGTGTATGTATAAATGAGAACACTGATTAAAACACGCATTCAAAAATTTTACAAATAACGTATGTCACAAAAGTCTTGGGAAAAAATTCGAATAGATAAATTAATAACTGAAACAACTTTATTGAATTGATTATATCATTAGGATTTCACCTAATATCTAAACTCTATAAAATTAATGGATTGATAGGGGCCCGTTCTCCCATCAGTCTTTGGACGACATCCACACCTATTTCTCGTATTTTCTGAAAGATTCTCTGTCTTAAACCTTCTTCGTTTTGGGCTTCCCATCCATTGTCATAGATTTTCCTTGTCAGTACACCCCAAAAATCATCGATTGGTCTTGCTTGTGGAACGTTTGGGGGGTTATCTCCGCGAGGTACAAATGGGATGTTATTAGCCTCTAACCAATCTCTCGTAACTCGGCATAATGGGAAGACGCCAAGTCTGGCCGATATATTATTTCGTCATTAGCGTGATAGGTATTGATGAAATCTAACAATTTTGGGAGACATCTTCCAGTATATAGATTTGCATCAACAGCTTCGCCTCTCACATGCCTTACATATGGTCTTGAAACCCCAGCTTCAGAATTAGCACACCAAACCAAAACCTTATCTTCAAATTTTTTCTTTGTTTTGAATTTTACTCCGTTTTGACAGTCTTGATTTCAGAATGGGATAATGTAAAATATTTTTCATTGTTCAAAATTATGGTTCTGTCATTTGCGAAGTGAATTCTTCTTAAGGCGCGGCAACATCTGGGGATATTTTCCAATTGATTCTGGGTGTATTTTGGACACTTACGCCTTTAACGGTATTTACATCCTTGCCTTATTGTCTCATGAGAAGTACGAAATCTTCTGGATAATTTTCGTGATGATGTTCCTACTGTGTCTCTTGCTCTTTCTGAGAGCCTGTTTCTACGGATTTCATTCAGAGCCTTCGGTCGATCACTTTTTGGCAAATTCCAGCATGTGTGAATGCTCATATTCACTTATTACCCGATAACCCGAGAAATATTCTGACCACGAAAAATGTTGATCATTTCACGCTTAGGAACTCTCCCAACTAAATTGTAAATACTTTTTCGTAGTTATAATTTGCAAGCCATTTTAGGGAACTTATTCAGACTTTTGTCAGCAGGAATACTCAATATAAATCATAAACGACATCTGTTGATCACGGCAACTAGATCTTCCACGAATTGCGGGAACAATGCATGAAAAAACTTCTTCTCAAGACTTTGGTGACATACGTTACATGCTTGGATTTTATACTAGAACAACAGTACGAATTCTTTTCGACATAATTTCAAGTAGTTTGATGAGTACCTTCTACTAAGAGAATATATTGAATTTGTTTATTAAAACAATGGAATTTCTTACTGTTTTCACTAGCAGCAAATGAATTAAATTAATATATAACTGTTACCGTCGTGTCGAACTCTGCTTCATCGTCGGATAGTATATACAACCAAGTACAAGGTGTCATGAAATATAAGAATGGGTCGTTATTTGTATTTGGAAAAACCATATAGTGAAAAATTAATACAATCCACAAACTATTGAAAGAGAGTTATTATTTGGGAATTGGATAAATCAGTCTGGTCGTTCTTTATCTATGACTTGTCTTTAAATGTGATTTCAAACTTCCAAGTTATCCTAGGAAATTCTTTCTTCCACCCTTTGGGGTAGAACTTGTGAAACTTTCAAATTATCAATACTAGGAAAGAAGTGGTCATTTTGGATGCAGTGGTTAGATAATGTTGAGTGTTCATTTTTTTTACTGAATGAGGTTTGATGCTTTTTATATCTAATTTTGAATGAACAGCCAGTTTGAAATCTGTTGAAATTATTGCAGTCAGGACAAGACAAACTCCTGATTTATTTGAAATCTTTCTAGGATTTTCATCATTATATAAGAGTGATGACATTTATTTTGAATTTTCATTGCAATTTTGTATGTCAATTGGGACAGGTTGGATATCCTTACCTTACTTCCTTCAGTAGTTTATAAATTATATTCCTACAACCTCGGATAGTAGGTATATATTTTTTCCAAATCCAAATAACGACCTACTCATATATTTCGTGGCACTTTGTACTTGGTTTCATATTGTTTGATGATAAACGAGACTTCGAAAACGCGGTAACAGTGATCTATAAATTTCATTTGTTTGTTGGTAGTGAAAATATACTAAAAAATTTCTATCGTGTTTTAATCTTTCTACTATCAAATAGTGACGATACATTGAGTGAATTTGTTCATTTTATATATTTTTCAAGTTTCCTCCTGTTGTCAATGTATGATGATTTGTCTATCGTTATAACAACTGAAACACTCTTGATGTATCTCAATTTTAGCCTAAGGAGAAACGTAAGTTTTTGTTAGGAAAACAGTTCCGCTTTCGTGAATTCTTTTCTCGAAAATTTCGATTTTTCTCAAAAAAAAAACCATTTTTTCTCTGAAACGCATTATTTTGACAGTAATAACACTACCAATTGAAATATTGACATATATTCAGTGTTGTGATTTTGCAACCGTTGGCGTATGAACAATGAAGACACTATATCACCACTACACCAAAACTTCGCGCGTCGAGAGTTAAGGTTATAGTTTTGCTGTAGTGGTGATATAGTGCCTCATATATTCAGTAATAAACTTCATTTATGATAAATGAATCAAACAACGTTGAATATTTCGAGATATTGCAAGCCATTTGTGAAAGAACTATGGAATAGAAACTATGTGAAAATTTGAGTATTAATTATAACAGAATCCTACTTTAGTAGCTGGCATAGGGATATTGAAACATTCAGAAATTTGACGGGTTTTTGATCAAACTAATGTTTGCATGCAAGTAACATGACATTCGTACGAATGAACCAAAGTTTGTGTTTAAAAGGATGTCATGGTCTTAACGTTAAGTATTCGTCGTAGGTTTCGTATGAGGAGAAGATCAATGGAAGTTGTCCCAAGAATATCGACTCATCTTCATGTCTTCGTGCTAGAACGTCCCAGTGAAATATACGAGGCGTAGACGTAACCTATCTTCACGAACTATTTGAAGAGTTCGTTACCGTTTCAGTGTGTGAAACCGGCTGTGCTTTGTGTTAGTCATATTTTTTTGCGAAGAGTGAGGAAAAGTCGAAACAACGATTTGTGTTAAATTTTGATTTTAGCTTGAAGAGCTATGCGTGATGATGAGAGCATTTGGTTCGAAGATGGTGTTCATCCTTTCATAGCTACCCACGCTGTGGGCAGCCCTCGACAGCAAAAACAAACGTTAACATCGATTGTGTGGTTCGGGAATCAACGTAGCTCGATAAAATTGGCTTATGGTTCGCGGGAGAGTGAAATTCATTTCATAATTACTGAGAGATGCGTTTTTCTACGCACATTGAAATCCTCAGGAAATTTGAAAATGTTCTATACTGACGAAAATGGAACTGCTCAAAAGGTATATAAAAGTTCACAACTGGTTTGAATCCACATGAGTCATTTTAGTGGAACCTCTTATTTCAGCAATGGCCGAATGAAGCACGACAAAATCGGAGCAATACCAAGCCAATGTTGACAATTGTCTGAATAGTAGATTTTGTAACTAGGTTAGAAAGCGTGTTCCCAAATAAATTAACGAAAAAATATTGAAATTAAAACAGTTATTTTTTAGATTAGTGTTTTACATCATACTAAGATGCTGAGAGTGTGTGTAAACCATCCTGATAACCTCTGTCATATTTGCGTTCCACTTACTGTTAAAAGTCAACGTCGTAGTTTGACACCATGAGTTAAAAACTGTTATTTTAATTATTTCGGTTTTCCGGCGCGAAATTTGGATAGAACGTGGACTTCTAGTGTTTGATGTGCATATTAACATTATGGGCTAAGGGATCTCGTCATATGCCGTTCGCAGTTCCAATGATATGGGCCGAGCCGAAAGACCATGTCTCAGATTTTTATTTCTGCCAAACTTCTATAAAAGGTATTAATCACAAATCTAGGCACTCTGTGAACTATACAAATCTACAATCTGCTCAAAGTCCTATCCCCCACAGTGATGATTAGCTGTTCCTTAGCCTCCAGTAAACGTGTATGACGTGACCGAAGAAAATGTATCCGTTAGTTCAGATGCCGATCCGATTTTTGAGCCCAGTACTTCAGAGATCCTCATCTTATAACTCAAAACGATCTTAATGACTTGGAATTTACTGGAAAAAAAATACCATCTCCTCAAGATGGCAATATAGTGTTTTGCAGTGACATTTCCTCATTGATGACGGAGGTGACGTTTGAATATAAAACATCTGACTGGCGGTTGTTTAAAGATTCCTTAAAGGTTAGTTTATAAGCTTTACTGTTACATAATGGTAATAAATACCCTTCCGTACCGATCGCTCATGCTACTGAAATGAGAGAATCATATGAAAATATGAAATCACCGCTAGAACCTATTAAATATAACTAATATTTCTGGAAAATATGTGGAGATTTGAAAGTAATTGCTGTTTTGCAAGGACTACAACTCGGATATACGAAGTTTTGTTGTTTCCTCTGTGAGTGGGATTGTCGTAATACCATAAGAGCTCAGATTTGGCCGGAAATTTTTCTATGCTCGTTTTTGAATACTTACGTGCAGGCAATTCAACGAGAGATGCGACAAAATCACGGGAGCTACGCTCTAGTGATTTTGTCGAGCAGGTCGAGTTGAATTACCGAAAAGTAAGTATGAGAAAACTAGCTCAGAAAAATATCCTGCCAAATCTGAGCTCGAGTGGTATTTGCTGAGAAAATTCCGCGAATGACAAAACGTACAAAATGAACTTCATTGAGAAATGCACACAAACTCAACGTGAAAATCATAAAGCATTCATTACAAACATGTTTAGTTACTATTGGAATGAGCAGTTATTGAAAATGCAATTACTATATACAATTTTTTCACTCCGGGTCGATTCTATATGGGACGAAGCCTGAGGAATTATGGAAGATTCAACATTCGCAGAAGTTTTTCGAAGATTTGAAACAAGATTCAAATGATGCTCATTGTTCAGTTGCAGGTAGGGCTTAACAGAGCTCGCCGTAGAGTGTCCGGTTAGTTTTTTCAATTCTTGTTCACTGACACCTGCCTCAGATAGGTTCGAAACAGCACTAGATATATGAGAATGATTTGTGATCTTTTTATTTTTCGTATCCAGTCCAACTTTCTCTGTTGAAATTTTTGTCTATTTGGATATTTCATTTATTCCCAAAGGCATATTTTTGTACCAACCCTTAGAAGTAGTGTTCTTCCAAAATTGATTGGGAGACAGAAATAATCTATCACTTGTAATATGATCAGGTCTTTTCGACAATATCTTATGAAACAACCTCACAGGACATAAATCTGGCTTTTCCTTATTTTTTACTAGCCATTTACCGCCTTGGCAAGTTTTCGAGAATACTAGGCTATATTCAATACGACCAATCACTGCTCCGTTATTAAATTTTTCCCCTTTGAAAAAGTGTACCTTGCAAGTTGCTGCTTCACCGCTACGCCATGCTAATTCATAAGCAACAATATGGAAACATTTTTTCAACAAACCTATCGGGGCATTTTCGTCCCAGTGCAGAGCCATGCGATTAATTTCAGTTCTTGTTAATGCAACGGAACTTTCTTTGTGGCTTTTTACATCCCCTTGTAACATCTTCCTTTCAGAATTGGGAACTTCACGAACCTTTCTAAATGCTGAATCGGTAAAGGGGTTGAAACTCATGTTGAATTTTTCTAAATACATATTCTGCATCATTTTCGCAGTTGTGTTCCACATTGTTTTGACAACGTATTCTTTGTAATCTTGTCCATTCATTTGTTTCATATTGAAATCTCAATCCATAAGAATTTCTGCAATATTTTCAATAGAATGCTGTATATCCAAATCGAACGTTCGTTTCTTGCAGAATATACTGAATTGATTCCAAATCGAGCTGTGCGTTTTTCTTGTATTTTTGGGGATAGAATTCTGTATAGAACTATTTATTTCTGCTTCAATGGTGCTTCCAAAACGAGACATTTTAATTTATATCAGCAGAAACTTTACAACAGGTACTAAAAGGGCTGTCCTTGAGAGTTTTAAAACCGTGCTATTTGTTGTGAATGTTGCGTTGCTATGGAAACGCAAGGATTTTCTATAGGCAAATTTATCCACTAATATCCTACCTTCCTTCCTATTTCTATGCAATTTATCCTATATCAAACTCGAATTTCTGTGTTCTTAAACGTGCATTTTGACACATGAGTGGAATTGTCGAGACAAAATAAATCATTATGTCAGAAAGGTGTGGCCTGTAGAGCAAGACGCTCTTATACCAGGTCAACGAAATGTTCTTCACACTCCTTTAATAAATCCTGACGATGTATTGCTACCTCCATTGCATATCAAACTCGGACTAATGAAAAATCTTGCCAAAGCTTTGGATAAAAATGGAGATGGTTTTTGTTACTTGAAACAAAAATTCCCAAAAATCAGTGATGCCAATATAAAGGAAGGAATATTTGTAGGGCCACAAATAAGAGACCTACTGGCTGATGAAGAGTTTCTACAAGAACTCAATCCCATCGAAAAATCCGTATGGACATGTTTTCGAAATATTGTTCGTAATTTTCTTGGAAACCACAGGGCCGAAAACTATGAAGAGTTAGTCAACAACCTCTTAACGACTTACAAGCACATGGGATGCAATCTGTCGTTCAAGATTCACTTCACGAAAACTACACTCGCATTTGGTTTTTTTCCTCAAAATTTGGAAGCCATTAGCGACGAACACGGTGAGTGGTTCCATCATCATCCATTGGATATGTCCAACATGGAAAAAAGGTACTAAGGCAAGTGTAGTCAAAAATGTTAGCTGATTACTGCTGAACACTCATGAGGGATGTACCTGAGCTAAATATTCTCGAAAATCCTGAATAAAAGTAAATATAAATTATTTTTTCTTCTTTTGAAACATTTATTTACCGTTTCTACTCAAGAAAAGATTAATTGCTGTTGCAAAAAAACTGAGGGTGATCTAAAGTTTCTGCAAATGCAGATTAGTTACAGACAAGTTGTACATGAAAAATAACCCAATCAATTCCATTTAACTTTCATTGAGGTCATTTTTTTCTATCAGTGTTATTTGAGGTGGATTGAACAGTCGTGTAACATAAAGAACTGGAAGATGAAGGGACGGTTACTGCCGAATCAGCTCCATTAATCGACGAAACTAGTAGATTTGCAATTTTTTTTTCGATTTTGCAGAGAAGTTTCTTTGTATCCTTCTGCTACTTGAGCCTCCATGCCTTCTTAGTGTTGTAACATCCGCACCTGCATATACTAACGTTGTCGCTGAAGTACGGCGGAAACTGTGGCCAGAATATTCTTCTGGATTGTTTAGATTCAGAAATGTGGCAATTTGTTCAGGCATATCACCAAGTTTATTTATTTCAGTTACTTTCGATTGATATTTATTGTTTGGAAATTGAAGGAAAAACTATTCGAGTGAGTGTTACATGGTCCCAGAGCCCAATATTTTTTACGATATTATAAAAATCTTCCGTGTTAGTAAACTACCATGATTTTTTAGTTTTAGTATTAAAAATTGCAATTAGCATTATGTAATCCAAATCATCAAGGTCAGAAATTTTAATGTTATATAGTTAATTCTTGCGACAAGCCCCAAAAACACCAATGACAAGAGCGAACAAATTTGAACTAAATTTGATTGAAATTATTATTTTAATTATAATTTTTTCCTTTGTAGTTAGATATATCTCGGAGCACTTTATAAATATTTTTAATCTTTTCTTCTGTAAAAATTTTCGATTTCTTAGCTATATAATTTTCAGAAGATCATTTTAACAAATATCTCAATTTTTTATATTTTGAAATATCGATATCGTGTCTCACATTTATTGTTGCTTTTTGGATTGAATGAATTTCCATAGAGTTGGCGATTCCCAACTTTTTCCACCAACAAATGCAAGTAATAAAAGGAGTTCGTATTAATTTTTTTTGCCAATCTCTGAAGAGATAACCTTCTCGTATCCATATTTCGATTTTCGCGGCAGCAAATTCTCGATTATATAATATGCATAATTTGTAATTTCAGGTGGAATATTTCCAAGTTCCATATCTAATGCACTCGATTTTCCCATCATAATCTTGTTTAGACAATAACATTTTCGAAGATAATTATGATGTTGACATTTACATCTGACACAAACGCTTTTTACTAATTCATGGTAATTGATGATGTTTGGTTCAATTACGGAATATTCATCCCGTATCTAATTATAGAAATCACGTGTTTTAGAATAAATATTCAAACTCAAGAGTGGAAATCTTTAAATTCTATAATTAGAAATGATTTCACGATTGTTACATTCAGTGATGGTCGTGGAGGAAAGAAGACTCAGAAGAACCAAACGGCTGCTACTCTGAGTATGATTTGAATGGCCGCTTCATCACAATTGGCGCCGGCACACTTATTGAATGTTTAGCAGCTATATTTGACAATACCGAAGGTCTTACAGCAACTGCAGTCGCCATACAGTTCTGATATAGATTACATGATAAACAAGCGATTGATACAGATAGGACGAACCGTTTGATAGTGACACTGAACAATGAGTATTTTGAGTTCTTTCAGAACTACATATTTATTGTTAAACATAAAAAAAAATAAAAACATGGAAAATAGTTGAAGAAAATTATACTGATAACATAAGTAATTTAAGCAGAATATCGCACAGATTCTATGAAAGATTGCAATGGTTAGGAAGAGAAATATGTATTGCTTGTTCCGCTATATCATTCTTGCTTCTATTCCATTAAAATCGAAGGAAATACTTGTGACCCAGTGTTAAACCTCAACACCATCAATGAAAGAAAACTGTAGTAAAACCGTGACTTAGTTAAGATAAGTCTTTATTAGTTGAACTATAGCCGTTGTTTCTAGTGATTTTGCACAGTTCTAGATACCAGTTTAAATTGAAATTTATTTTGTGCTTGTAGTGAAGCGATTCGCAAATGAGAAGTTCTTTTTTAATTTGTGTTTCATCGCCAAATACTGTTTACAGCACTTTTTATACCATGGAAAAATCTGTTTTTTTCCTCTAGATCGGCATTAGAACATGAGAGCAAATATGGGAAATTTAACTAGCAGTAATTTCAAAGAGCTGTTTGTTTAGTGGGAAATGAAGGTAAAACTATATATAAAGCTTCTGAAAAATAGATGTTCTGAGTTTTCTTGAGAATGTACAAAATTCTGTAGCTAAATTATAAACATTAAGGATTTCGATTATGGAGTTGCTGTTGTCTCAACCGGAGAGCATACTTATGATCTTGCTGACAAGGCTTGTCGGGAGGAGTTCTTACTATCGGCTAATCGCATTTTAATCAAATGGTGGTGTGATAGCTTCTAAAGAAGTCACAATTTATGACTAAGCCTACCAGAAAATTTTTCACCCTATAGAGCTCCAATAGCTAATGAGATGATGACCACACTTGTTAACGAGGATATGCTTCATCTAACCTTATTAGCAACTGTGAGGAGATTTGATTATCTTATGTGGTGAAACCATCTAAAGTAGACTGGCATTGAGAAAGAGTATGTTTATAAATGATTCTGCTCTAAACGTGGTCTATCTCAAACAATATCAGCATGCAACTGCGTAGATGGGACATGAATTCCGACTATTATGATATTCTAAGGTGTTAGGTGGAACGATACACTCGAAAATGTGGATCGATCCGGAATTATTTAAGGAATGGTTAAATTTATTTACAGCTACCACACTGTCCTGCTAATGACCTCACTTTCAGCACATATTGGACTATAGGTTCTTGAAGTTGTAGAAGAAAGCCAAGTGTTTCTATTTACTTGATGTGGAGCAGGTACATGTAGGTGTTCCAAATTCAAATTTGATTTTGAAACATGTTTTGTTGTACAGAGGAATAATGAAGGAAGAATGAATAGTTAAGAGGTATAAATGTTTACCTACCAAAATATAAATATATATTTATTGATTTAAGAATGGAGAAGACAAAGTTTTTGAATAGTTAAGCTTAATTCTCTAAGAAAGCAAGTGTTATTTAGTATTATCAATAGTGTGGATTAAGGTTTATTCGCAACTGATGGAAAAAGAAGAAATACGGCCAAATGGTTTCAATGCGATATAGACAATATACAACAGAGTGGAAATCATTTTTCTTTTAGTGTACAAAATATATAATTTATTAGACAACTTTCATATTATCATCCATCTACTGGACCGTGGCATCAACTTATCTTAGATTTCTGTGCATTTGATTGAGATTCATCCTCAAAATGATTCAATTTTCGGTATGAAAAACTATTCTTAAGATTTACTTCCAATAACAATAATGTAGCAAAACAATAGCGACTTTCTGCTTAGTAGTCAAATTCCGATAAAATTCATTCTTTTACCTTTATTTCCAATATTCCTTTGTCTACTCTATAATGTCTACTTTCGATTGCTGATAAGATTCAGTTTTATTGTACTGATTATTTAAACTACAAAATTTCAGAGATATTGATAACTGAATAATCTCTTAAAAGTATCATGTAGTTTAAACATGTATTTTCTGGTTACAAACAGGTTTCAATTAAATCTTAATTCCTAATACAAGGCAAAGGAAATTTACATTGCTGCAGCCAGGTCTAGTTGACTGAGTTTTGATAATCTTTATCTAATCTGCTATTGTTAAAACTATTTAAAAATGTAATTCCATGTTATTTGAAGTATATACACTTTTTCTGTTGGTAGTTTTGTTTTTATCACAATAACCATATCGCTTGTATTCTTGTTACTACAATGTTAAATGCAGATATGATATAATATATTCTTTCCTTCTATTTGAATCTCATATTCTTGAACCATATCGATCGACACAATGTCGAGACAATATGGGCCACACTCTTAATATTGGAGAATAAATTATAATATTATAATAAAATATTTTGACGAAAAGAAAAGTTACCATGATCAATGATATTTCGACAGGACTTTTTGACCATGGATTATTAATCCCCACAATATATCTACAAAACACTTCAGTTATTCATAATCATACTTAATCAATATTTAACAGGTGTGGTTCTCAAAAAAAGTGTGGAAATTATTGAATTTGTTAATAAGTTTTACTCCCTTCTACAGAGGGTTGCCTATCGTATCCGACTCGTTTGTGGATGAATTGTCATAGGTTTAATCAATTTTTTTTGTGATAATAATAGTAACTGTATTTATATGAATCTCGAATTGTGTCCATAAACAGGAGAAAGAATCTGACAGTGCTGGAGGTCATATACCTACTTCACTATACCTTTTGGTACACCCCTGTTGAATTGTTTTCATTACGTGTTGGATCCAAGTACTTGTGTATGTTTCAAAAGAAAGTATTCTCGATAATATTAATCTTGCACATTGCACTATTCAATTTTTTTTATTATTATAAGGAGTTCGATAAAGACCTAATTCTTGTAGGAAAACATAATTAAGAATAAGAAGAATTCAATTTGTAGCTATTCTGAGGCTTAACCTTAATATTTATCATAACAGATTAACTCTGCCATCAATTTACTCAATGATTATAATATACAGGGTGTGATATAAATTTCAGTGGAAAATTCAGTATGATGCTACAAAGACAGTTTGCTATATAAACGTATATCCGAAAAATACTTCGTTTTCCGAAATAGGGGTTGTAAATATTTTCGTTAAAACCGGGCGATATATTTATCAGAAACCGGTAGAATTGGCAAATAAAATTGGAGGCGTTTTTAAGAGGTAGTTATTGCGCATTTTTTGAGGCGCTATTAATAATTTCATGTTGATCAGACAAATTACTAACTTATCAGCATTTATGTTATAGCAAACTGAAAACGTAATAACGAAGACGCGCTAAATTGATATTTTGTTGAAATATTCGTATTTAAGAGATGAAAAATGTTTCGAAGAACTGAAAATTACGCGTTAAGATTTTTTTGTATTGAAACGGCGTCCCATACGACTAAAAGACAAGATGCTTCTTCTCAAAAATTGAACGAAGTATCCAAAAAGGATTTTCAATTTGAAATATCTTAGTGGCGTACCATTTTTCTCCACAAAATATTGAGATAATTATTCTTATGTGTAACAATGATGAAGATAAAATTCATACATGCATTTCAAAAATTTGTTATAAGTACATCTTGAAACCCATCATTATTTGCATACTCGACTGGTTTCAGAGCAATCAATAAATTGTTAGTTTTACTTTAACATGTAAGAAAACCAATCATTTGTTAAAATATGTTTATATAACAAACTGATATGGGTTCGTAAAAATCGGAGATATTTAAATTCCTCCAGATAATGGCGGTCAATAATTCATAGGTAAATTCGGTCCTGAATATTGAAAAGTATTTCTATCCGATAGGTAAATTTAGTCCCTCATAAGCAGAAGAAGTTAGTTATTGAACGAAATTCGCAATTTGATATATTTACACAAAATAAATGATAATGTTAAATATACAGTTTGTCGACCAAATAAATTAATAAAAGTTATATTATAAAAACTTATATTTCAATTATGACTAAAATGGAATGATAAATATTTAATATTATGAAAACGACTAATCTACAATAACAACACAAAAATATTGATTCTTCAATTTGATATATCATCGGCCAGAAGAGTTTGTGTGAATTATTCAAATCATTTTTGTTTCATTTGAGGAGAGTATATATTTAAAGAATTTCACAGAATTCGTGAGTGAAAATTACAAATATTGCTTGGGGAATCCGCTGGTAATGCGTGATAAGTCTTGAGTTCCTCAAAAGGTTTCTATAACATTCATTGAGGTTGTACGTCTGAGAGAGGAAAAACTTTGATGTAAAAAACTACTATGACCTTGAAAGAAGCCATTAACCACCATTTTGACTGCTATTTTTGTTTGGTTAACGTAATAGGGATTAACCGACATTGAGCCAAATGGAAATATCCTTCCATACAATCGGCACATAAACGAATTCTATCCATAGATCTTTATCTGTACCTTAAGCTCATGTTTCACAGCAAAAGTTAATTGACATTGAAACCAAAAATAATAGTAGTGATACTGACTTTGAATGTGACCTGAAATCGCCAAAATCATTCAATCAAGATGATTTGAATGACCTTATCAGAGATCTGGGATTGCCAAAGTCTGCTTCAGAAATCCTGGCTTCTAGGCTAAAAGAAAAGAACTTAGTAACAAAAGAAACTGAAGCTGTGCACCAGAGAACGGAATTTCCTGAAATCTTTTGATGAAGAAGATAATTTTTTATTTTGAAAAGATGTACCTGATGGGTAAATGGGCGTTTGTTCATAGATTCGTCAAAACGAAGTCTGATATGTGTTCTCTTACACAACGGTAATGAATAAGGGTCATTGCCGATTGCGCATTCTATTAAAGTAAAAAAAGAATATACATTTATTGCTTTCGTTTTGGACAAAATTAAATATACAGAAAACAATAGGCTCAACTATGTGTTGATTTCAAAATACAAAGCTTTCTTTTAGGCCATCAAGTGGATGCACAAAGTGTTCCTGTTTTCTCTGTTCGTGGGATAGTAGAGCTAAACATCAACACTGCGTTAAAAATGATTGACGTACTCGGGAAGCGCTAATTCTAGGATAAAAAACGTGATAAAACCACGTTAAGTATCAAGGAATCGCATAATATTTCCTCCGTTGCACCTAATATTAGGGCTCTTGACACACATTGTTGAAGCTCTTAAGAAAAATGGAAATTGTTTTCTTTTCTTGACACAAAAATTCCCAAAACTGAGTGCAGAAAAGATGAAAACGGGCATCTTCGATGGGCCACAGATTAGATGATTAATAAAAGTTTGATGGGATCTATGACAGAAATTGAAAAAAATGGATGGGGTGAGTTTGTTTGGCTTGGTCAGAATTTTTTGGGAAATAAGAAAAGTTCTGACAATTCTTAACACTTTAACCAAGTCAATTTCAAATGCTTTTATGTAACATGAGTATCAAAGTTAAATGAAGAACAAGGAGAGCGATAGCACCAGGATCTTCGGAGTATGGAGGAACGCAATAGAGTTTCTGGAATGCACACATGATATCTGACTAATGTTGGAGTATTCGAAACAGCTCACAACATCTACAAGAAAATCTTTCAAACAGAAAGTTTTTTCAGTTTAGGAATTTAGTGAATTAGGATCAATTTTAAAGAAGTTATCATGTTATATATTTTCTAACCTTAACTAGAGCTTAGGCTTAGGCCGCACTGCGAATTTTTCCCGCAAGTCGTAAATCGTGGAACCGCAAAACCGCCCGAGATGCACACAGTACGGTTAAAAACCCCGAAACTGCCCACGATTTTCACAGTTTGAAGATTGATTTCAAGAGAGCAGTGTATGTTGTTGCTTCAATACTAAGAAGCAGTAAAAGAAAACGTCATCAAAATTTTCGCAATCCACTGACTAGCCGAAGATTTAATAAAGGTTTCTTTCATAAAAAGTATCAAGATTTAAGAAAACATCCTGAGAAATTGTGCAACTACTATCGGATGTCAGTAGCCAGTTTCGATAAAATTTTGCATATAGTAGGTACGTCCATACATTACCTACATGAATACAACATTTCGATTATGTACTTCAACAGAAGAGCGTTACTTTGAGGTAAGTAAGAAATATATATATATATATATATATATATATATATATATATATATATATATATATATATATATATATATATATATATATATATATATATATATATATATATATATATATATATATATATATATATATATATATATATATATATATATATATATATATATGTGTGTGTGTATATATCGAAATTTTAGCAGTTTTACTTATTTAACAAATATAAAGTACTCAGTTTTTATTCCTAAAATTGTGACAGATAGTTGACAGCTGAGGGTTCTTGTCTTGTTCATTAATGTCTACATATTGTAACAGTTCTGGATAATCAAGGTCTGGAATGAATTTCATGGATGATTGTGGTGTGGAAGGAACAGAAGTTTTAAGTGGTAAATAGATTATTTGTTTTACAGGTCCCGTAACAAACTGTCCCTTATTTTATTGTCCAGCCAGTCGATATTGTCTGTACAGAAATCTTTGGCTTCCGAGGAATTGAAGGCATAGCAGGAACTGGTGCTGAAAATGATGACTGGACCGACAATGTGTTTGGCGATGGGGATGGGAAATGTCTATAATATGATTGTGGAGACGGCATTGGCGTTGACATGAATGACATACGAGTTTGTCTTTGATCATGAACTTGTGATTCGAATGGTGGATACATACAAATATTTGGCATTTTGCAAAATATTCATAATTTCTATCTTTGCAAAATGGTTCTGCTCACCATTCAATTTTCGTTACATTGGTACAATCATTTGTGAAAAATTTATGTCTTCATCGTATTCACATCTATTTTGAGTCGTAGTCGTAGTCAAAAATTCAACAATTGTTTTTCATTGTTACTTGAGCTTTTAGGAGCCTTCTTCTTACCGGATGGGGTTCAGATATTAGTACTCATTGGTGAAGTGTTTTCTGTTATTACAACATTAGGACAATCTTCTGGAGTAGATTTGATATTGTCGCTAGTCTCCCTTTTTCGTAATGATCGTACCAAAAACAGCAAAGAGTCAAAATATTTTTATTTATATATATTTTTTCTTCTTTATAGCCGAGCAGATTTACCACGTTGCATTGCTAATTTTTTAGCAAAACTATCACGCATATTCTTCCATTTTTCTTGTATTGTACTACCTGTAACAAAAATAAAAATATACTTACTTAATTTTTTTTCAGGTATCTTACCAGTAAAACAGTATGAAGTTTTTGAATATTTGATTGGCACAACAACTTTAAGTGAAATAATTAAACACAGATGCAAATGTTTGTGGATATGTCTGCAGTTTATATATGCCTGACAAAACAGAAAAAGATTGGCTAATATAGCGAAACTTTTTCTTGAAAGAACATATTTTCCTAATTGCGTTGGCTCCATAGACGAAAATTATATAAGAATAGAAAGGTCAGAAAATACTCGTTCAGTTGCCTATAATTACAAAAGTTCTATTCTTTAATTTCATTAGCTACTGTTGATTGCTTCACTGCTATAGACGTTGGAGCATATGGATCCAATAGTAACTGTAACGTATTTAAGAACTCAAATTTTGTGTAGAGATTTTCAAACAACCAAATGCATTTACTAGAATCTGCTACATTTCCTGAATACGAAGACGGCGGTCGTTTGTTTTCGTAGGCGATGAAGCTTTCCCACTTACAGAACACTTAATGAGACCATATCCAAACAGAAATTTATCCATAAAACAAACAGTTTATTATTATAGATTATCCTATGTCCATCAGACTGTTGAATATGCATTTGGAATAATGACAAAAAAATGGAGTATTATGCAAAGACCATTGGATGTGAAATTGGACTTCTGCAACCATATTATTAAAGCTTGTAGCATATTGCACAACTTTGTGCGAAAACATGATGGCAAACAGCTGAATGAACTACAGCACATTTCTTTAATCCGTGCGAGTTCTAGCAATAACGTTATGGATATAAGAAATATATTTGCTGATTATTTTACATCTACTGCTGGAGTTGGCAGTTTGAAAAAATTTAATGAAACATTCAACTAACATCAAAACAACTGTCGACAGTGAAAACGAATTAAAATTATAATACGGCTTGAAATGTTTGAGCAGGTTGTAATGAATAAATCTTTTTTATAACTCACCTTTCTTTTTCTTCTGAGACTCTGACAGTGACATCCAACTATTTACTGTGTGTAGGTAAACTTCCTCCCAAAGATTGATTTTCGCATTTCTGTCAATATATTGACGCATAGTAATGCCATATAAGGCTGGTCTTATCTGTTCCTCCATTATAATTTTTGATGATACACTTTAATAATCTGGTTCGTTTGAAACAAATTCCGATTCAGTGGAGGATATAGTGACGACACGACAATGAAAACAAGACCGCTCTTCAAGACGATGTGCCGAATAATGACAGAACCGCTCGCGATTACCGCGTAAAATGTGTGTGCGCCAATATAAGTTCTATGGATTGCAAATTATTACGCGGTTTTTCCTGTAATTATATAATATATATTAATTGAAAAATACACCGACTTCGAATTACATTTGGAGTTCAGACAATGACATAAAGAACCTTTTACACACGTTTTATATACTTCAATCAAATTCAATTCGTTCTATTCATTTTGAATGAACAAAATTTTATACCCTAATAAGAATCTAGTCCATATCTGGCGTTAAGAAACCGTATCGTAAGGCTGAACAAGCGTAGAGATCATGACATAACAGATGATGAAACAAAAGCAACTTGCCAACCTTCTAGGCGCTAATACGTGAAAATAGATGGGGTTCGGGGGTTCTGGAAACCCCGTCGCGTTCAGCTGCCGATACTTCACCGAATTAGCTAGATAATTAGAGCAGATAGTCTCAATTATGCTGGTGCATTTTACGTTCGGAATAGCTTTCATCATAAAAAAGATTGATGAATAGAACTGGGGATCCTTATTGGAAAAGTTTTATAATACTTGAATATAATAATATAATAGTTTTGAATGATTGAAATAGAACTTATAAACATTATCTGATTCCAACACTAAATGCAATTTATTTCATTCTAAATAATTTCAATTGAGCCGGTTATTTTCAAATTATAACTTATAACATTGATAACTTGATTGAGGAGGTCTTTAATTGATGAAAATCGATATACATATTTTCAATGAAATACAACTATGGTATTTAGATTTCCACTATATTAACAAAACTATGACCGGCTTCACCACACTGTGGCTTCATCAGATAGTTACAAACTAATGAACAGAGTTATTCCTATATAATATTCTTATTTCCTACTTAATATTACATTAGGTACAAATACAAAGGGTATGGTGGAAAACCCATCGGAGTTGCTTACTTTATGATATTAGTAATAATAATAGTGATATAGTTCATTCATTGATAATACAAAAATCAGTTTCAATAAACAAATAATCTCAGAGACTCATGTCTGTACGCGATGTATGAATTGAAAAGATTGAGTAATGGAGAAGGATTTAGATCAAATTGCCTATTAGTGACCTATCTGAATTCTATTCTTTGTTGATCTCTAAAATTTCCCATATATTGAGTTTTGCTATTATTTTCATTGTGTAAAATTTTGAAATTATTATTAAAGTTATGGTTTTCTTCGAGTAAGTGATCAGAATAATGGGAATCTGATTTATAATAATTAAAACTACGTTTGTGCTCGGATAATCTAACTTTGAAATTCCTGAAAGTTCTACCAATAAAACTTCATTACAATACCCCGAGACAGTTTATAAACAACGGATTTATTACCTTTATCAATTTTAGATTTGCAGTTTTTGATATGTCGGCTTGAAGAATTATCAGTTCGGAATGCTATATTGAAATTATAATGCGAGAGGAATGATTTTAATGTCAGACTAGGATTACCAATAAGTTGAGCTGTTGTATTTTGTGTTATTTGTTTCAATGGCACAAAGAGACAATTAGATTCATTCATTAACGAAATTTACGATAATATTAAATTCACGTTAGGGATAGAACGGCAAACATGATTTTTCTATTTTTCATAAGCCATCACATAGATATATTACGATTCACAGCTCATCTACACATCCTTATCCATATAAATAAGCTGCTTACAATAGTACAGTACATAGACTCATTTATATCCCAATGTAACAAAATAATTTTATAAAAGAGCAAAATATAATAAACAAACAGCAGTCAATCACGATTACAGTCCTAGTATGATTGAGAACTTGATTTCACGCAAAAAATTTCAAAAGCAATCCAGGAAGTATTTCCAAGTATAAAAAACTCTAACGAAAATACAACAGCTTAACTTTTATTGGTAATCCTAGACTGCAATTAAAATCATTCCTTTCGCATTATAATTTCAATATAGCATTCCGAACTGATATTTCTTTAGGCCGACATATCCAATCTAATTTTGATGAAGGTAATAAATCCGGTGTTTATACAATGTCTTGCGGGGATTGTAATAAAATTTATATCGGTAGAACTTTCAGAGATTTCAAAGTTAGATTTTCCGAGAACAAACGTGATTTTAATTATCATAAATCAGATTCCCGTAGTCTAATCACTTACTCGAAAAAACCATAACATTAATGATAATTTAAAATTTTAAACAATAAAAATAGAAAAAACTCAATCTATGGAAAATTTTAGGGATTAAGAAAGAAAATATTTCAGGTAGGTTACTTAATAGTCAATTAGATCTAAATCCTTCTTCATTACTCAATCTGTTCAATTCATAAAGTAAGCAACTCCAATGGGTTTTCCACCATACACTTTGTACTTGTACCTAATGTAATATTAAGTAGAAAATAAGAATATTATATAAGGAATAACTCTGTTCATTAGTTTGTAACTATTTGATGAAGCCACAGTGTGGTGAACCGGTCATAGTTTTGTTAATATAGTGAAAATCTAAATACTATAGTTTTATTTCATTGAAAATATTTATAACATTGAATTGGGATTTGATCGTAAGTTAAGCTGCACTGAAATAATCAGATATTTCAACGGGAAGTAATGTGTTGGGAAAAATAATGAATATGGATCATTTTTAATTCAATTTCAACATTAGCTGAAGCTGGAGCAATTCATTATGCATTCAAATGCAAAAATCCTTGAAATTTCATCTCAGTTAGATACAGATCCTTCACTTAAAAAATGTTTTCAATTTAAGGAACTACAACAAACTAAATAGTTTTCAATAAGAAACGAATAAAATAATTTGTACAGGTTTGCAGCAATGAAATTTTATGCGTTCGAATTATTTGCTAGTTATGAAGATTTTTGGAATAACTAAAGTGCCAATATCTCGGTTGTTTTCGAATTATAATGTAAACTTGCGTTTATTCAGATCTGAATCATGGGAAACTTTGATTTCGTTACATATCTGCAGCGTTACAATTATTCTGAATATAACATTCAAGCATATCAAACTTTTCGAAATTTTCGAACAGCATGGTCGCTTCGTTATTGTTTACACAATAGTTGTAATTGATGAAAAATATTTAATAATATACAGGGTGTATAATAGTATGTCACAAATTGAGAGGGTAAATCAACGTGCAATTTTTAGAAAAAAAGTTCATATGAACATAGGTCTGCAAAAGCTTCGTTACGGAGCTACAGGGTGTTGAAATTTCTGGAAAAATTGGTTTTTTCTTCAAAACTCCTGCGGTTTTGAAGATATTCAGCCCAAATTTGGAATGCAAGCTATTTTTTACAGCCTCCATAATTACACGTCCTAGATTTCAACTGAAATTCACAAGGTGTTTTCTTTTCCGAGGCCATGTCTCATTTTGCCCTTTTCTTCAGTACGTCACTGATCAGCGTAAAATCAATTTTCGTCATTTTCGTTCAATTTAAAAATTTTCGACACTTGTAATTCTTTCGTATGTCTAACCGTTTTCAAGTGAAAAAATATTGAATTGTTGGAAGTGTATTTCTTATTTTGTCACAAGAGATTGTCATTCGATTTCTCAATTCTTCTACAATGTTCACTGGAGTGGTATAAACTGAACTTTTGAGATATCCCAGAAAGAAAAAGACAAAACTATTTAAGCCTGGAGACCTAGGAGGCCATGGTTCTGACCTACCCCGACCTATCTATCGGTTGTTGAATCTATTATTCAAGAATTCCCTAGCTTCTCCACTGAAATGTGCTGTTGCCCCGCCATGCATGAATCACATTATATTTCTCACCAAAAGTGGCACATCCTCGAGTAATAAAGGTAACTCCTCCTCAAGAAATTGCCGATAAGCGTAGCCGTTTACTCTGTTAGGCAAAAAAAGGGCCCAATCAAATAATTTACAACTATTCCGAACCAGATATTTAGTGAGAATTGTTTTTGATGATGAGATTCTTCAATCAAATGGGGGTTTTCCTTAGCCCAATAATGATTATTGTGATAGCAGTTCTCGAAAAGTTAGCTTCGTCTGTGAAAATTATTTCACTGTCAAAATGGGGATTTTCCCTAATTTTATCTAAAAACCATCGGCATAAATTTAGTCTTGAGTCTTGAAAGAAAATTTCGAGGAAGTAGAGTTTGGAAGCGTTGAGTATGAAACGGGTACAATAAAAAGTCGTGGAGAATCCTCCAAACTAGAACATGTGAAATATTCAACTGATTTCCAATTTTCCTGTACTCACATGAGGATTCAAATCAATACACTTCAAAACTGCTTCCTCAATATCTGGAAATCTCATAGTTTGAGTTGCACCTTTAAATGATTATTTGCAGTAAAAGTACCAGTTGCCCTCAACCTTCTGTGGATATTTGAAAATGTTCGCCTGTCTGGTGGTACTCGATTTGGAAAGCGCACATGATATAATCACCTAGCTTCTGTTGTGTTTCCGTCAGCCAGACCGTACATGTAATGGATATTAGCCAAGTCGGCGTTAGTAGAATTAGCCATTTTTTCATACAGTAATAACTTCAAAAGTCTCAAAACTAATCGTTAATTCAATAAACAATTCGTTCAGACACCGGTTCAACTTTAGCAACTGTCAAAATAAATAAATGAAAAAAATCAAAGCCTACTAGTCATTTTTTAATTAGAAGTGCTTTCAATTCAGCGAATGCATACAATCGTTTAATAATTTTTCGCTCGAGAACGGTCGGTAAAACGAAAAAATTACAAGTTTCAAAGAAGTTTCTAAATTGAATAAAAATGACGAAAATTGGTTGTACGCTGATCAGTGGCACACTGCAAAAAAGTTTGAAAGGGCAGAAGAAGGCATGGCTCCGGAAAAGAAAACATCTTGTAGATTCTAGCTTAAATTTAGGACGTGTAATGATGGAAGCTGTAAATAGTAGGTTGCATTCCAAATTTGGTCTGAACTTCTCAAAAACTGCAGTAGTTTTGAAGAAAAAAACCATTTTTTTTCGGAAATTTCAACACCCTGTAGCTCCGTAACGAAGATTGTGCGGACCTAAGTTTATATGAACTTTTTGCTTAAAATTGCACGTAGATTTTCCCCGTAAAGTTGCGACATACTGTTATGTAACACCCTGTATTTGAATTGTCATTGCAAGAATCAATTTTTCATCTATCATAATGAGTGCACAGAACATGATTAGGATTTGTAATCATTCCGTATAAATTTTGTGAATGGACAAAGAGTTACTAGAGAAAATTAGAAAATAGTTACATAATTCTAAGTTTTTCATTAGACCACTTGAAATTGAGTGCATATATGATATACTTTTGGAAAGGAGAAATGTTGCCTATGGTTCATATTTAGGAAAACATATTCGCATTATGACTCAAAAACTGTTGGACAAAAATTTTCGGATTCTTCGTAAAAATTGCATGTAGAATGTCAAAACTATTTAACATAACTTAAAAAATAATCGAGATATAGGCACTTTACTGATTACGAAAACTGTCAAAATTTCCAAAAAACTCGAAAATGAAAAAAACTAGCTTTAATCTCTTTTAGGCAATGCATTCATTCATTCCTCACGTAAAAGATCACGTGCTAGGGAGGTGATGTGGAAATCCCTTCCTGTACAAACTATTTGATTCGTTTCGAAATGAAAACTATTCAGTTCGTTGTTGTTCCTCAGATTGGAAACAATTTTTGAGTGAGGGATCTTCATCCCTCAAATTTCATCTTCACCGAAGATGAAATTTTAATGATTTTTGTTTTTGAATGCATGATGATTTGCTATAGCTTCAGGTAATGTTGAAATTAGAAATAGTACTTGAAAGGTGTGGAGGGTTATTTCAATTTGAAGGATGTGCGCCCTTTTCAATACCTGAATATCTGGTTCATTTTCAACTTACAGGTATAATTCTTACTATCAAAACACTGATTTATTTTCAAAAACAGACGATTTGTATCAATTTTTGATACTCTTTGGCATAAAATATTATGTGTCACTCTAACAAGACATAAATCAGGATTAACTTTATTTTTCGGGAGCCACAAGTTTTCATATCCTCCCTATGAGGAGTTTTCGAAAATATCGGATTGTATTCCAGTTATTCTGGGAAAGTGTGTTCAGGGTTTTTTTGCTATTCTAAAATGGTGAATATCAAACTATGCAGATCATTTTGTTTCATAGACAGCATACGCATGAGAAACTTGCAATCTGCAAAGCAGTTGATGTGTTGTAGTTCCATAAATTTATCATCACAAAGCAGTAGCACTCGTTTACTTTCATCGGGTACATCTACCAAATTTGTGCGAGTTTGAAGAAGGAAAATATTCTTGTTCGAGTCGAAAATTCGGTCTAATTGATTATATATTTTGCTTCAATATGTTTTGTTGCAGATAGATTTGATATCGTATTCATTACAGTCTGTCCACTCCGTCCCAACTTAATTCTTCATATTGTAGTCATTTAGTAAGTTATCAATCTTAATAGTAGGTTCATTGTAACCCAAATAATATTTTCTCCCGGATCAAAATTGTATGAATTGCTTTTATTCCATTCAGTCCTGTTTCGTAAAATATTTAATTTTCTTACGAAACGATGCTTTAACGCTTTTGGCTCATTCAAAAAATGACTTCGAGATAGCCACTGTACTTTGAATATAAAGAAAATCTAGCTGTTGTATAATGAAATATCCTGATATTAAATATCTGCTTTATTTAATTATGCATCTATCTACAGGGTATTACACCACTGACTCTACAGCTTTCAACGGTGGATAAGGGGAGCCAAGGAGACTCGGAAAAGGAGTTTCAAGAGATAGTTAACCCCATTCAATCCCGAGATAAGGCTGTTTTATGAATCCGCATTTTGTATGCACTATAACTCCTGAATTATTTGATCGATTCTCATCAAATTAGGTAGAAGTGTTCAATACATATATTTGGATAACATTTCTGAAGATATATCAAATACTCCAGAGCCGTACTCAAAATATTAGTTTCTTTCTTCATAATAAGATAAACAGTTACACTTGCTTGAAGAATTTAACAGGAATTCATATTACTAGATCATCTGCTTTGTTTTGTTATGGTCCTATTCAGGATGCAAAACTAGCAATTAGCAGTTATTTTGGTGTTCACTTCGTATTTGTTAACAATATTAGTATGAAATATTTCAGAGCCGTTTTGAAAAATATAGTTTTTCTTCAAACTAAAACAAACACCCTGTATATAACATTTCCGAATTCTCATATTATGTTGGGACCGCAAGAGAGATCGCTCTATCTATCAGTGTTTGCCACTAAATTGTCACATCTGTTTGAGGAATTTTATGTTGACTCAAAAGAATATGTTACGATCCTGTTCAGGATAGATAATTATGCACTGGTATTTTGGGTTTCTCGTCGAATGAATGAAAAGAGGATCGGTAATCGATTTCTAATGAAAATGTATTGAAAGCTATTAGAACATAAAAAAATACTACTCTAATAGAAAGCTCCAAGACCTATATGGAAATGAAGAAAATTAACCATTGCTTACCTACGTACTTATAATTAACATCATAAATGAATATTCAAACACAAACAAGGCATAAATTCCAGTAAAAGATAGCGCTTCCTTGCTCTTCACATTTTTTAACCTTAATTCCCAATTGCTCCATAACTTTATGGATCATATCCGGTTAATTTCGTATTTGGTCATATGTTTGGGTGATTCTTTAGATCAGGTATTGTCTATTAACTATTTCTTTGCTGTATACTTAGGATGTCAAATTACCCCATAAAAATTTGTCCAAGCATGTGAGATCAGGTGACCTGGCTCGCCAGTTTTGAGGCCCACCAAACCACTTCATCAGAAATGTGTTGTTTGAATGATCCATAACCTTTCTGATATAATGGGCCGAGACATCGTCTTGTTGATTTCTTCATTATTTCCTGTGCATTCTGGATGAAAATGGGCAACGTTATCCATAAAGTTAAAAAAAATTTTCTCTTTCATTTGGAGAGGCAAGTGATTATTATAAATTGTAGATCATTCATTCACAGAAAATCTTCTCTGACAATTTCGTACATTGACAATGCTTCCTTTTGAAAACAGGGCATCGTTAGTAAATAAAATTTTATAAATGGCAGGACGAATACGTCCCATCTTCTGCATCAAGTTTTGGACTGGTTGCGGATGAAATTGATTCAAATGTTCATTTGTAAGAACCTTCCTAACTATAGAATGCAAGACATCTACACTTCGGCTACTTATCAAATACGTATAATTGGGTTTTGTTCAACAAATTCAACAATATAATTATCTCGCGCATTCACTAATGAAACTCCGTTTCCCCCATGATTGGAAGGCAAAGCACCGTTTTATCTCAAGCCGCGGTAGACATTTGATGGTTGAGAATTCTCCGCTACGGGTATTTTCTGTGCTTTATGTGCATTACAACTTGAGAAACCACATACCAACAACCTATTCATTATTGAAGAAATGCAGCATTCTTACTGGATTTGATTTTGATCAAAAGAATAATGATACAATAATTGAATGACTTGTTTAGAACTATGAAGTATTCTCATTCATTTATAAACTAATATAATAATGCCATAGTATAGAGCAGTTGAACGGGTATGTATCGCAAAAGTCATAAGATTAATAAAGAAATTGAAAATACTGAATCAAACAATATGAGATGATATTTCGATTTTTGGGATCCTTCATGGCGCTGTGAATGTCCATGTGTTTAAAGGTTATCATGATTAATTGATGAATAATGTCAAAAAGGACAAGTCCAGACCTGAAAGGTCAGGAAAGGACGGACGTGGAAAAAATTTCCCGCTGCCCTCCTTCCTTCTCAAAAAACAAAAAGAAAAACCTTTTGATTATTTAAATGATAAGTGACCTATTTATCATGAAAAATGAAAAATTCGACTTCTATTAACATAAAGACCTTCATGTAAGACTCTTCTCAACAAATTTATGCATGTTTTTCTCGTTTTCCAATAGTTCTCAATATTTTGTTCATCTGAATATCGGCTACCAATTACCTTTATTCGACAGCTGAAGTAAGTAAGTAAAACGTATATATGAAGCAAATAACATATTAAATATTGAATGGTCTTAGTCATTACTACTTGGTAGTTAATCATGATTCAGAAAAACACAAGGTTATGTTTTCTATGCTTTACTACCAGTAAATTATAAAATATACACTGTTACTGCAGTTTCCAAATGTTCAACATTCATCTCCAGACAGAATAAGAAAACTGAATACAAAGTACGATTACTTACTATATTTGTGATTTAAAGGGTAGATGGAAAGAACCCAGAAGGTAGTACTCCCTACTACTATGTAAAAATATCATAGATTTGGGATTTACATAGATCAAGCTGGTCGTTAATTATTTGTGGGCCACTATTATGAAATGATTTGAAGATTTCAACTGATTCCAGGAAGTTCAATTTCTTACTTTTAGGAGCAACGTGTAAAATTTCTAAACTGTCTATACTAGGAAATGAGTGTCTATTTTCTATACGATGATTGGTGATAGATGAATATTGTTTATTATTTTTAACAGAGGTTAGGTGTTCTTTATATCTAATCTGGAAAGATCGACCAGTTTGACCTATGTAAAAATTATTACGATCTGGACACGTCAACTCATAAACTCTTGATTTCTCTTGGTTTTGGGTTGGATCTTCAACATTGAATAACAGAGAAGAAAATTTATTGTGAGGCCGAAATGCAATTTCAAATGTTGAATGAAAGAATGTTTGCAACATTTTCACTTACATGCCCGTAGTATTAAATTGGAATATATGGGTAAGGGTTATCAACTTTTACGATTGGATATATTTGACTGAAAGCAACGTTCGACCTTTTTCGTTTCAATTTCAAACTGTAGGTTTTCGGATGAAAGGGGCAAAGAGAAAGCTCGGTTTGTCATTGAATTGTATGCGGACATTTGATGCAATTGAGCGTGATTAGAGTCTATTGGTATACATATATCTGTGCAACTGGGTTTTATATATACCGGATGACCCATCTTCTAGATTTTTCAGGTAATTTATTGAAACTTTGTGATTCGATCAAACTTATGACAGGCCACCTTTTGACTTTTGAAACAATTTTTTTCCATTTCCAGAGTCGCCGGAAATGACCTTTAATGAAAATTTTTAAATAAAACATCCTGTATATTTTTGCATAGTTGGCTTGCGAATAATTTCTCAAATTCAATCATATCTCACAATTTATAGTTTGGGCGTTAAAATTATTTTGTTTGGTTTTTATTTTTCAATCTAGGGTGCCATGAATATTGCCAATTTACCTTAATCGATCAAGGAAACACTTTAAACAGCAAATGACGTCAAAATTTCAGATTTGCTCTGTCCAGGTCAGATTAATGTTCTCCAAAATCATTTTTGAATTAAATATTTATTTTTTCAAATGGCACCATATTGGTACCGAGGTACCATTAGAAGCTTGATACTATGGGTGAACAAATTCTGTAAACATTTTTCATTTTAAATCCTAACAACTTATGATGATGTAAAAATTTTCATTAATTTTATTTCAATTCGTGTAAGTGAATCCAGTAGGCTAATGGAGATCTCAAACACCCTGTATATTTTAGCATATGCGGATTGCAAATAATTTTCCAAATTCAACCATACCTCCAAATTCAGGAAATTCAGGAATCAGAATTATTTTTGAGGGAATTTTTATTTTTCGAACAAAGAAGGCTATGAAAACAAACGACTTTGACGTTTCCAATATAAAAGTTAACCGGATAGTAGAGTTTACATCGGTCGATTTCACTCGAACTTAGTTTACTGAAGCGTTATTATTTTTTAAAATGCCTCAAACATACACAAGGAATGAGAAAGTGGATATGCTACTCATTTACGGGGAATGCCAAAAGAATGCAGTAGCTGCTGTCAATTTGTATGCCGAAAGATACCACTATCGACAATGCTCCGCAAGAAATTATTTTAGTCATCTGGAGGATCAATTTAGAAGAGAACCCAATAATGATCCTGAAGAAAAGTTTATCATTGGAGAAGACACTGAAATTAATGTGTTAGCGCGAGTGGAAATTGATAAAACCATTTCCACAAGACAAGTTGCGTATGAGCTGGATATAAGTCGTGAAAGCGTTTGTCGAATTTTGAAGAAGTATGATTTTAAATCATACAGATATCAAAAGCATCAGCACTTGTGCATTGGATGATGCAAAATAAAGTGCAACCACACAATAAGTTCCTAAAAATAATCTTGCTTATAGATGAATCAAGGTTTACTAATTTAGGGTTGATCAACAGACAGACCACAAGATATTGGTGTCAGGAGAATCAACATTTATTCAACCAGGGTAATTTTCAGGAACAATTCGGTTTTAATGTTTTGTAAGGTGTGATTCATACCAGAATAATTGGTCCCGTGAATTTTGATGGGTCGTTGACTAGCGCTAGTTACTTACTATTTATTCAGAATGAGATTGAGGGATATTTGGAAAATCTACCATTGGCAATTGAGAGGGTAATGTTATATCTACAGGATGGTGCACCCCCACAACGCAAGAATTGTCTCAGAGTACCTGCGCGAGAGATTCGGAGAAAATTGGATTGCAACGAATGGTCCAATAATATAGGCCGCAGGATCACCTGATCTAACTCCGTTAGACTTTTTCGTTTGGAGTAATTTAAAGAATTTTTTTTACGCGTGCATATCTAGAGGATAGAGTCAGACGAGCCACCGGCAGTATAACACCTGAACAATTGACCAGTGTAACTAGAAATTTGCAAGAGCGGTTTCAAATGTGCGTAGACATCATGATTTATTCTTATGGATCAGATTATATTTCTTGTTTTGGGATTCATTATTGTTGTTTTGGATTCTTAGAGAAAGAAATTGAGTTTTCTTAAGGTATGAAGCTGAATGTACCCTAGATTTGACTTGATACAAGTAAATGAGTTTATTTCTCAATGATCCTTCGAATGTCAGGATTGCTTGCTTTCAATGTTCCTTTCCATAGCCTTTTGGATGTACTTACATGAATTGAAATAAAATACATGAAAAATTTTTACATTATCATAATTTGTTTGCATTTTTACAAAAAGTGTTTACAGAATTTCTTTACCCATAATATCAAGCTCCTAATGGTACCTCGGTACCAATATGGTGCCATTTGAAAAAATGGAGTTTTAATCGAAGAATGATTTTGAAGAATATTAATCAGGCCTGGACAGAGCAAATCTGATATTTTGACGTCAGTTGCTTTTTATAAGTTTTGCTTTGATCAATTATTGTAAATTGGCAATATTCATGGCACCCTAGATTGAGTAATAAAAACCGACCCAAAAATAATTTTGAAGCCCAAAATATCAGTTGTGAGGTATGGTTGAATTTCGAAAATTATTTGGAAACCAAATATGCAAAAATATACAGGGTGTTCCATCTAAAAATCTTCATTAAAGGTCGTTTCCAGCGACACCGGAAGTTTCAAATTTGTCAAAAGGTGGCCTGTCATAAGCTTGATAGAATCACAACTTTTGAATAAATTACCTGCAGAACTATAGAAATGAGTGGGGTGTACCATGATCCTTTGTCACCCGGTATATTGAAGCTGATTCTATTGTTTGAATGTATCAATATTACATTCAAACAATAGCTGGGGTCTTTCCATCTACCCTTTAAATCACAAATATAGTTAGTAATCGTACTTTGTATTCAGTTTTCTTATTCTGTCGGAAGATGAATGTTAAACATTTGAAACTGCAGTAACAGTGTATATATTATAATTGGCAGTAAAGCGTAGTAAACCTAACTTTGTTTTTTTGTTTTTGTTTTGCTCCATGGACCTACAGTTTATAGTGGACTCCGAACTACTCACCTAGACCGTTCAATGATAACGGCCACCACTCTGAATTACAACTTATCTGGTCTTCGATAGTATATGAGTTCAGCCAGTATCCATGTGCCTAACTCAATGTATGGCTTTATAAAATTCACTCTTTTGTTCAAGGACAACATCCATAAATTGAACCCGGATTCGAACCAGGCACATCGGCTAAGCAGTTCCTATATGCTGGCCCACTAATCGTGCAGCTACCGAGGCGGTACATTGTGTTATCATTTTGATTCCCCTCAAAATTCCTTAAACATATCTTTCATCGATACTGATAGATAGAGTGACCTCTTGCGGTTCTGACGTTAGATGAAAATAGAGGAATTTTTCTGCAGAAATATTGAGACATGTACGCAGTAAACACCTATACAACTGCTCATTGCTGGTTTCGTATCCTGCCTAAGAAAAAGGCAGATGATAAAGTAATTCAAATATCTGTAAAATTCCTCAAGCAACTGTGACAGTTTAGCGGTGAACACTAGTGAATAAACAAAATATGTTGGCGATTCCTCAAACGAATTAATAACTTCGAACTTGACTCGTATGTATTCAAGAAATAAAGTTACAGTTGCGTTTAAAAGATTTCACACAGATTTGAATGGACGCAGATTCCGCCCCAAGGATCCAAAAGCACATCGATTCTAACTCAATTATACTCAAGTAAGGAAGATTAAGCCCCTGTAACAGATTTCCCATGTGAACTGAATAATACGCCTGCGGCCCGGTCTAGCCTGTAACCGGAGTCTTTTTACACGTGCCTCGCCCGCCTTGCACGTGCCGTAAAAAGCGCACAAACACCCGTCAACCATAGACACGAGTCTTGCAAAACGATGGTCTATGGTCTCACCCGTTCTCGCTACTGTGTTTTATCAAAGTCTATGTAATTAGAGATTTAGAGCATCAGTGGCGGTGATGACATAAAATATACATTTGAAGGACGTACTTCGTTGTGACAATAATTGTTAATGGATATTGAATGACTGAAAAAGCGGCTTCGTGTTTGTCGAAGGATAAAGGCGCAAGTGTGGATTTTAATTTTCAGTTTCTAGCTAATAATAATATATTTATAACAAAAGAAATTATTTTCAGAATTACTGAATGAGCGATTTTTTTTAAATTTCCATATGTAAATGCAACCATCGACGTGTGAATTTCTTATCGAGCTTTTAAGGTACCTGAACCTATTCAATTACTTTTTTGAGAAGGAAAAAATGCAATCCCCTGTAAAGTTTCTTTATGAACCAATAATACGCAATGGATATTGTTTGATGGCTTAATTAGAATCGATTTTATATTTGCGCCCTCTAACCATCATAGACTAATTCAAGTAATTATGAAATCGGTTTTTTCCCTTTATGTTTCAATTTAAGTTTCTACTACAGCATGCTTGCACCGTATGAGTGAAATGAAAATATGAGCATTGAAATTGAATTAAATTAAATGGTAGTTGTCAACAACTATAAATATTCTTATCAAAAAAATTTGAAAACAAGCGGCGGACAACAATGGGCATGTGTGGATAAAATGTAAGTATGTCATTCACTTTTAGATTGTGGCCAGTGAATTCCTATATAATAGTTACCAGACATTTCTCAGAACGTTAGTATGACTCCATATAACAATCTTTGAATCACCAAATTGTGAATTCAACATGCAAGAGAAGAGCTGTTGACGATTTATCCGGTAAGTCAACCTAAGTAATTCGATGAATTTATCGAGGTAATATTCCTTTTCTGGTTACTACATCCGATTTTAGTTACATTAGAAGAAATTTTTGTAACACTTGGGGAAATTACTGTCGCCGTTACCGATGGGTATGAAGAAAGCTTTTCTGCGCTAAGCAAAACAGACATTCGAACAAGCCAGGGCGAGGAGGTTAAAATGTATCTAGGGAAGAGAATACTATAATAATACAATGATTTCTTCATGTAACTCGGATCTCTGTTTTTCTAAAAATGTGACTCATATACTCACATAAACATGAATATATAGGGTGCGCCAGAGAAAACCGGACAATTTTTTTCCGTTATAACTTTCGCAATTTTAAATCTAGATCATTCGTCCTTACTTCATTGGAAAGCCAAAGGACTAGGTTTTTTAGAAACTGTATCGAAATTTCACTTCCTATGAAATCCAATATGGCTTACTCGATCGAAAATGAGCAATATTTCAGGATCGCTGGAACGTTTTTTTTTCACTGAAGAATGCGAATGGGACATTTAATCGATAATTCAGTCTTTTCTGAACAATTTGACATACTGATTTTAAAAATATTTCAAGAATTGGTAAAACAGTAGCATGAAGAATTTTTCAGCCGAACTCGAAATATTTTTTTCACCTCATGGCATTGGCACTACTGAAGTTGTTGTGTTTTTCATGGATGTTCTAAGAAAACAATGAACCATATTTTACTAAAACCAACCTGAAATTTGATTTCCGTTCGAATTCAAAATGGCCGGCTTCCTCAAATATTAACAATTTCCCCGTGCATTAAAAAAATTTTAGCGGTCGTAATGAATCAACTGAGTAATTCAATCACTAGATTGAACCTTTCCCATCATTTTGAGATGTCGAACTCGAATATTGATTGATTCAGAATTGTACCAATTGTCGTCAATAATGTTTCTCCTCTTCACCATCATATGCACGTCCCGTTGTGAAACCTTTGAACATAGACTGCATGCATTAACTCTATGATAAACAAAACATAATGAAATCCCATCGAGCTTTAGACGACATCTGGTTTGAACTCGGATTTTATCTTGGTGTTGCTTGTTTTTGACGTTTGAAATTGTTGACAATGGTTTTAACAAATGAGGATAAGCGTTTCATTGAATGTTTATTTGTGCGTGGCTATACTGCTAGGCAAATATTACGCCAATTTTCAGCCCCTAATTAACAAAGAAGTACAATCTATGATCTTGAGGAAAAATTTCGGACAACAGGGTCATTAGGAAGGAGACCAGGATGACTATTTCCCAAATATCTCTGAGATGCCAACTGTTGAAAACATCTGCGAGAATAATAATACGACATTTTGCTCAACGAATTACATGAGAAAAAACATTCAGCAAAAAGAATCAAGTACTCAGAATGGAATATGACCTCCATTGGCATCCACAACTATCTGCACCCTTCTTCTCTAGCTCTTTATGGATCTCGAAATTACTTCTTGATCAAGATTGTTCCAACATTCTCGAATTCTTTGCCTCAGCTCCTCATAATTATTGAAAATTATACCATTTTTATACACCATATCTTCCTAATGACCCCACAGAAAAGAGTCGCACGAATTAAGATCGGGACTATTTGGGGGCCATTGTTCTGGTTCGATGATAACGTCTACGCGTTGTCTTAGATAATCTCTAGTATAGTGACTGGTATGACATCTGGCTCCATCCTAAAATTAATTGAAATAGATATCATTTAGATACATCTAATTTGGAACATCCTGTACGCTGACGGCCAGTTGAGAGCGAGTAGCGTTTTTTCGTGATATAGTACTGATTGTTTATTTCTTTGACAAATGTTGTCAGAAGAATATGGAAAAAATTGTAGTATCCCTAAGAAGATTCGACCAATAAAAATCATCCAAAAAGCCACTCAATTTCTCAACCGTTCATTTTCAGCTGGTAGCAACCGTACTTATTCATGTCATACAAAAAACAGAAATCATTCATCTGCTTAAAAGTGAACTGAGTACTTGACGCCTCAATAGTTGGTAACATATGATCGAGAATTATGTGACAATAATTTTCCGAATCTGATCTTATGCCTTGTTCTATCAAGATGATATTTGATTTAAAGTTCCTCGAATTACCGGCAGAGACCATTACATGCCTGGAAAATTTTTGTCTTTTTTGTTGCAAACGAATTAAAGGCAGATTTCTCTTGATTGCTTTCATCGGAACATAAATTCTGTCATTCTGGCTGTTTTTTAGTGGGGCAACACTGAAAATTTTTCCGTCTGTGAACCAGATATTTTCAATTTGTCTACGTGTTCTAAATCGATTCAATGAATTTCTGCATCGCTCGAATCTGCGCTCTTGGACAGCTTGAGTCAATTGAAAATTATAGTGCCTCCGAAAATACTTAAGACCTAAATCGTGTCTTATTATGCTTCTCACAGAGGTTTTTGAAATTTGGCAGCTCTGCGACATTAGGGAAATAGTCAAGCTGGTTCCTGTAGAGTTGATGCTTGAAACAGATTATGAAAAAGGCGAGTACCTGTGTTCTGACAGTTCTAGATGCACCAGTACCTGGTCTTCTCCCTAAAGACCCTGTTGTCCGAAATTTTTCCTCAAGATCATAGATTGTACTTCTTCTGTAATTAGCGGCTGGAAATTGGCGTAATATTTGCCTAGCAGTATATCCATGGACAAATCAACATTCAATGAAACGCTTATCCTCAATTGTTAAAATCATTGTTGACAATTTCAAACGTCGAAAACCAGCAACACCAAGATAAAACTCGAGTTCAAACCAGATGTCGTCTAAAGCTCGATGGCATTTCATTATGTTTTGTTTATCATAGAGTTAATGCATGCAGTCTATGTTCAAAGGTTTCACAACGGGAGGTGCATATGATGGTGAAGAAGAGAAACATTATTGACGACAATTGGCACAATTCTGAATCAATATTCGAGTTGGACATCTCAAAATGATGGGAAAGGTTCAATCTAGTGATTGAATTAAACAGTTGATTCATTACGGCCGCGAAAATTTGTTTAATGCGCGAGGAAAATTGTTAATATTTGAGGAAGTCAGCCATTTCGAATTCGATTGGAAATCAAATTTTAGGTTGGTTCTAGTATAATATGGTTCATTGTTTTCTTAGCACATCCATGAAAAACATAACAACTTCAGGAGTGCAAACGCCATGAGGTGAAAAAATATTTGTATTTCAGCTGAAAATCATGATGAAAAAAATTCTTCATGCTACTTTTTTACCAATTCTTGTAATATTTTCAAGATCAATATGTTAAATTGTTCAGAAAAGACTGAATTATCGACTGAATATCCCATTCGAATTTTTTAGTAGAAAAAACGTTTCAGCGATCTCGAAATATTGCTCATTTTCGAATGGGTCAGCCATATTGGATTTCATCGGAAGTAGAATTTCGGTACAATTTCTGAAAATCCTAGTCCTTTGGTTTTCCAATGAAATAAGAACGATTGATCTAGTTCTTAAATTGTGAAAGATATAACGGTAAAAAATTTTGTCCGGTTTTCTCTGGCGCACCCTATACATTCTGTCAGATAAGAACTGGGAATTGGTCAATGAAACATAAACTATTTATTAACTCTCTTTAATGTCTTCTATCGATTCAAAACAGGTACCTCGAAGTTGTAATTTGAGTTTTGGAAAAAACTTCGTTTGCGTTCAGTAGAAAGGATCCATTCCGAAGCTTGTTAACTGGTTTGCATGTGAAAATCATATGGGAAAACCATGTCGCATCACCAGTTTCAATGCGCTTTATGAATGTGGGGTCGAAATTGACTCGTTCTAGCGCCATCTCGTTTCATGCCCAAATAAATCCCTATAACTGATACGATTTGATTCATGAGATACAAAAAAATCATCTATCATTTCTCTCAAAATTGAATGATGATTTTTTCACCTTTTCCTGCCCTTTTCGATTCACCGTAAGCCTTATGTAACATTCTCGGCGATTCAGCATACGAAATTCCATTTGCAGTTCAAACTTCGCGTCAGTATAGGAAACAGTTGGGGAAACTTAACAACAACAGAAATGTTGACAATCATTTTAACGAGATTTGGAAAATAATCAATTTCAGGTACTTTTTGGCAGAATGTATTCAGGGTTCGCTACGTAAAACTCCCCAGGCTCATAACATTGTTAATTTTAGTCCAAGAAATCCGGCTGACATTTAAAATTGAAAGTATTTCAGTTCTCTTTGAATCTGTATATTAGTTGGGTTAATAGTGTTCGCCAAAAAAACAAATGACTGTTTTTTTAGAGATAAAAATAGAAAAGTTGGTTGCTCAGAATGTTTGTAGGAATAAGGAGTTCAACCGCTCTAATAACATGAACGAAGTAATATTCCTCGACTGCACCACTTCTCCATCGATAAAACAGAGTGAAAACTCTTGAATAAAATGATTTACGTACAAATGAAAATTATTACATGTTCGCATAAATTTCAGGAGTTTATCAATGAGAAAGGGAGTGGAAAATTTCGCAGGTTTGTATCACAAAATTAAAAATTCGGTTCGACTGAAGATTATGAATACAGAATTAGTGAAATTGAATCATGGTTATAATAGATAAGTTCGCTCGAATATTTGACCCACATTGAGTGGGAAATTGTTTTGGGTTTGATTTGCTGCAAATATGCACTGACGATCAAAGAGTTCAAAAATAAACTGATTATTCATTCGACAATTATATCACTTAAATCATTTCATTATTATAACACATACTCGTACCACAAATACTTGTGAATTATTTCATCCGAATTTCTATGATTTATTTTATGGTTAAATCCAAATATTTTGATTTTCCTTGAAAACTTAAATAATTTCAAATAGATATTCACATCAAGATTATAAATGTTCATTTACCGAATAAGATCATGACTAAAATTCGAAGAACCGCTAAACATTCATTTCAGTAATGGTTCATAGTAATTCTAAGAAGTCAATTTGTCGTTTTTATGTAATTAAATGTTTATCATTCCATTGTGGTCATAACTTTCATTTGGTCACCAATTTTCTGATATAGCATTTCCAATAAATCTGTGTAAATATTCCAATTGTACATTTCATTCAATAATTATCTTCTTGTGCTTATACCACGGTACCGAATGGACCATTAGCACGGGTGCTCAAACGGACGATAGCGAGTGCTTTTTGAGTAGATCTCGAGTAGAAAAAATTTTTAATAAGTAGGTAACTAAACTACGAAAATTCATTGCGTAATAAAATAACACTTTGCTAGCGGCAAAAGGCGGCGTTATCAAAGAAAAGCAGCGTTTTTTATTCTTGCCGCTTTTCTAGAAATTTCAGGCGGCGCGTTTGACGGAAACGTTCGAGACTTTCGTTCACGCCGATATAAATGTTGCGCCTGCAGGAATTGGAGTCATTCTGAATTGTAACTTGAAGCAATACTACGTCGAGACAAAGTTTATTATTGAATAGTACAAAATGAGAGCAGCGTAGAAATCTAAAACGTATCATTTTGATAACGATTGGGAGAAAGAATTTTTCTTTTGTACGGTGAAAGTTATGTGTATTTGTCTCATTTGTCGTGCGTCGGTTGCAATACCTAAGCGTGATAACTTAGGGAGGCATAATAAAAAAGTTCATAAAAACTATAAAAATGATTTTCAGCCACAGAGTCTATTAAGAAAACGAAAAGTACGTGATTTGATATCTTGTTTGAAAAAAGAACAAACCATGTTCACAAGACCAGCCAAACAATCAAAAACTGCTACGATCGCTACATTTAAATATCTCATATATTGAAGAAACACAAAACCATTCGAAGATGGATCGGTTATGAAGGAAGCATTTATTGAAGCGGGTAAGACTTTATTTGAAGATTTTAAAAATAAAACAGAAATCATGTCTTCTATAAGAGAACTTCAGCTATCTCGTCCGACTGTCACAAGGTGTATAGAAGTCATGCGTCATGACATGGCAGATAAACTGAAACATGATATGAAATGACATGAAATATACATACTTTTCTTTACAGTTCGACGAATTCACCGATATGACAGACACTACCCAGCTGTGTATTTTTATTTGGATGGTATTCAATGACATGTTGGGTAAGGAATAATTTTTGACAACCATTCCTCTGAAGGGGAAGATCCGTGGCGAAGATATAGATGACGTTTTCTTCAACTTTGTTTAAAACTACAAACTACCAATATATATATATATATATATATATATATATATATATATATATATATATATATATATATATATATATATATATATATATATATATATATATTAGTGTGCATTACAACCGATATGAAGCACCAGCAATGACTGGAAACAAAAACGGTTTTGTGGCATTGTGTCGGGCTAATGAAGATTTCCTTTAATTTTTTTCATTCCATTGCATTATACACCAACAAATTTTATCATAAAAAACACTGTACACCACTACACCAAAACTATATTTCAAATACTCAACGCGCGTTTCGCCAACTAAGTTGGCATCATCAGGAGATGATAGTACACTAACTACTTCAGTGTACTATCATCTCCTGATGATGTCAACTTAGTCGGCGAAGCGCGCGTCGAGTATTCGAAATAATGTTTTGGTGTAGTGGTGTACAGTGGTTTTCAGTGTTATTCAACGCCAGAGGTTCCACCCCCCAACTTAAACAAGTTTTGTGTTCAAAAGTTTTAAACACGGAGGAAATTATGGGCATTAAAATAAAAATTGTAAATTCCATCCGTGCATGTAGCTTTCATGAATTATTGCCCGTAATAACAGCTTTTCTAGACGAAAGAGGTGATGACACTCAGATGTTCAAGAACGAAAAATGACTGACTGATTTAAAATTTTTGATTGGAATCACAATTCATTTAAATACCATTAACTTGGAGCTGCAAGGTAAAGGAAAAAGTATTATTGAGATGATTAGCGCAGTAAACGCTTTAAAACGTAAATTGCAACTTATGATAGTTCAACTGAAAAGAAAGGATCTGAAACATTTTCCGTCTTTGAAGCAAGGATTCCTCAGTTGAAATATGAGACGTATGAGGCTGAATTATCAAATATTGTGGAACAATTCGAAATGCGTTTTTATGATTGCAGTAAATTGGCAAATATAGCATGATTTATGGGTCATCCTTTTTCATGTGAAAACATTGAGGAATTAGCTACTGAAAAAGCAAGTCAGATTAATATGAAGTCATGTTCTGTTGAAAACGAGTCGGTGCAGATTATATCAGAAATACATCTCAAAGCTGCAGCATCTGATACAAATTTCTGGTGTTTTATATCTGAAGATAAATATCCGAATCTAAGGCAAATCGCCCTTCAACTGACGGCAATGGTTGGGTCAACTTACTTGTGCGAGTTTGCACAAGTTATTTTAGTTTAGTTCTAGTTTTTAGTTATTTTGGAAGCACCTATTCAACAGTTCTGCCGTACCTCTTATTCATAGAATCAACCTTTAGAGTGAAAGTTATCAAATCAGGCATCATAATTAGCAAACGCATGGCAACATAATACGACATATATGCTTTTAGAAAAGCCCTTTCATTGTTTTATTTGTCAGTGAGAGTTTAGAAGAAATCAATACCATTCAAGGAAATGTAGATCCAGGGTAAGAAGAAACTGATTTCATCAGATTATTTCATTTAAATGCTTCAGAACGAATGCTTTCTAAATAATACTATTTCATTTTTCAGATAATTACAGTTGAAATATCAGGTAAAAAGAATCAAATTGTATGAATATATAAAATTTGGATTTAATACAGGTTTTGTAATTTGAAATTTTTCTTTTTAATGATTGATGCGTCAATTTGAGCAGTGTAGTTCGCATGACAGAACATTATTTCCCCCTTCGGCCGTTTAGTTCCACCGGAAACACAGATTTAGAGTAAAAGGAAATCCATTGTTGTACTACCGGAAATGTTCTGTGGTGAATTCGGTGTCAACAGTTGCTGCGCGAAGGGGATTCCCCAACAATTAACAGTTGCTGCATTCAATTCGATTGCACGTGACTGAGGCACGCGGCATACTTTGTCAATTTCCTCTTCGGAAAAAACACTACAAACGACTGATATACTATTAGTGAATTAAATAATTATAGTGGCATCTTCAGATTAGAATCGGTTTGATTTATTCAACCTGATTTCAAGGTAACCGTTGGTATCGTTAGGATGATCTACGATAAGAATGTATTCAGTCTTATTTAATTCCAATTCGATATTTTTGTGAAGGTCATTGAACAGTTAAAAAAAAATTGCAGTTCGAACGCTCGAAGAATCAATTTCTAATAGCAAATTCTTTTTTCAAATATTATAAACGCTGCTACACTTGATCAAGTTAGCTACCTCGCAATAAATACAGAGTGTGTTTAACAACTGGGAACCAGTTTAAAGATTCGTATTAACACAAATGTAGCTGATTTTATCGAATTAGCTACAGATGGCGCTATATGATATTGTTCATTAATCTATGGTCAGGTGGTGGTATATCGAGTAGTATAACTTGAAACGGGTGATTTTGTATGTACATACAGGGTGCTTGAAATTCATTTGAACATTTTTCGAAACGTAGCTACTCCCGTTCGATAGAGGTATCCTGTACGTTTCTCCTTTTTAAATCAGAAATTGTTCAAACTGATATTGAGAAATTTTATATACTTTACTTCTGGGGTGCTCCAATGGTCGATCGCGAGTGCCATTTGGGTAGATCCAGAGAAGAAAAAGATTTTCAATAAGTAGTTAACTAGACTACAAAAATTTATTAGGTGATAAAATAACACTCTGTTAGCGGCAAAAGGCGGCTTTATCAAAGGAATGCGCGGTACTAGTCTAAGAAAATCCGCGTTCTTTATTCTTGCCACTTTTCTAGAAATTTCGGGCGGCGTGTTTGACGGTAACGGTAAACTTTCGTTCACGCCGATATAAATGTTGCGCCTGCAGGAATTGGAGTTGTTCTGAATTGTAACTTGAAGGCAATACTACGTCGATACAAAGTTTATTATTAAATAGTACAAAATGAGTCCAGCGAAGAAATCTAAAACGTATCATTTTAATAACGATTGGGAGGAAGAATTTTTCTTTTGTATGGTGAAGGATAAGTGCATTTGTCTTATTTGTCGTCCGTCAGTTGCAATACCTAAGCGTGGTAACTTAGAGAGGCATCATAAAATGGTTCATAAAAACTATGAAAAGGATTTTCCGCCACAGAGTGAATTATGAAAACGCAAAGTAAGTGATTTGATATTTTGTTTGAAAAAAGAACAAACCATATTCACCAGACCAGCCAAACAATCAAAAGCTGCTACGATCGCGTCATTTAAAATATCTCATAAATTGGCGAAATACAAGAAACCATTCGAAGATGGATCGGTTGTAAAGGAAGCATTTATTGAAGCGGATGAGACTTTATTTGGAGATTTTAAAATAAAACAGAAAGCATGAATGCTATTAGAGGATATCAGTTATCTCGTCCTACTGTCACAAGGCGTATAGAAGGCATTAGTCAGGACATGGCAGATAAACTAAAACATGATATCATGAAATATACATACTTTTCTTTACAGTTCGATGAAATTCTCATTCGGATCACATGCTGGCTAAGGAAGAATCTTTGACAATCATTCCTCTGAAGGAGAAGACCCGTAGCGAAGATATATGACGTTTTCCTCAATTTTGTAAAAAACTACAAGCTATCAATATATAAATTAGTGTGCATTACAACCACACATGGAGCACCAGCAATGACTGAAAACAAAAACGGTTTTGTGGCATTGTGTCGAGCTAATGAATATTTCCCTTCATTTTTCTATTCCATTGCATTATACATCAACAAGTTTTGTGTTTAAAAGTTTTAAACATTGAAGAAATTATGGGTATTGCAACAAAATTGTGAATTCCTCAGGGCACGTAGCTTGCAACGGCGGCTCTTTAAGTTGCAGTGGGAAGATAGGGAGTCAGCTGAACACACTGATTTAGTTCTTCATCCGGACGTCAGGTGGTTGAGTCGCGGAAAATTCCTAGAAAGATTTCAAGAATTATTGTCCGAAATAAAAGCTTTTCTAGACGAAAGAGGTGATGACACTCAGATGTTGAAAAACGAAAATTGGCTGACTCATTTTGCATTTTTGACTGACATCACAATGCACTCAAACACCATTAACTTGGAGCTTCAAGGTAAAGGAAAAAATATTATTGAGATGATTAGCGCAGTAAACGCATTCAAAAGTAAATTGCAAATTATGATAGATCAACTGTTAAGAAAGGATCTGAAACATTCTCCGTCTTTGAAAGCAAGGGTTCCTCAGTTGAATTATGATACGTATGAGGCTGAATTATCAAATATTTTGGGACAATTCGAAACGCGTTTTTATGATTGCCGTAAATTGGCAAATATAGCATTATTTATGAGTTATTTTTTCATGTGAAAACATTGAGGAATTAGCTACTGAAAAAGCAAGTCAGATTAATATGAATTCATATTCTGTTGAAAACGAGTTGGTGCAGATTATATCAGATAAACATCTCAAAGCTACAGCATCTGATACAAATTTCTGGTGTTTTATATCTGAAGATAAATATCCGAATCCGAGGCAAATCACCCTTCAACTGACGGCAATGTTTGGGTCAACATACATGTGCGAGTCTGCATTTTCTGGAATGAGGATAATTGAGTCAAAATATCGCAATCGACTTACTGACGAGCATATTTCGTCATGCTTGCGATTAGCACTCAGTGGTTACGTACCATCTTATGAAAAGTATGCTGAGGACATGCAGTGCCACGCTTCAACATCTAAAGTCACTCCTTAGTTGAGTTTAACATGTAACATGTCTCTTTTTTTATATAACAACCAATAAACTAGCAATTTTGAATAACTATGAGTTTTTTCATTGGTATCATAGCGAAAAAACTAAACCTAACCCAAACCTTGACTGCAATAATGTATATTATGGGGAAAGCTAATAACTATATATATATGCGGTACACCCTACCTAGGTAGATAGGTAGGTAGAGTGTATCGTGTATGTACGACAACCCTGCATCACACATACTTGCAGCCTGCCAGAGTCGATCGTAAGTAGTCTAAAAATATTGAGGTAGATCGTCAGTAGTTCAAGTTTGAGCACCCCTGCTCTACATGTTTAATCTGATTTAAATTATAGAATTCTGAAATTTTAATCAGGAGCGTATCACATAGTGTTTGAGGGTTGAAATATCCCCTTTACTTTTCATAAAGTTTTTTTTTCAGATTTTGATTGGGCAATGTGATACTCAAAGGATTTTTCATAGAAAGAGTACTCTCACTATATGCTAATTTTCATAAAACAGCCTACTTTCGAGAAATTGAAGTTTCTAAAATGATGTACAATAATATAACGTATAATGAACTTTACTGTGAAAACAAGAATGAATAATGATGAATTTTATATCTGAGAAACTTTTCTCGTTTGAATAGCATCGTTTCAGGAATTCTTTCAAGTTTATGTAGCCATAAATAAGATAAATGAAGGTTTTGGTAAAAGCAAAATTATACTGTGCTACGAAAGATTTATTTTATGTTTAGCATATAAAGAGACTGTGGTTTTCGACGTATTCTCCTCGAAAATTAATATAGTTCTGTATTGCTTCGAACCAATTCTGGAAGCAGTTATTCCAATTGTTTACTGCTACTTCAAAATGGCTTTTAGGAAGGCATCAACAGCTTCTTCTAAAGACTGAAACCTATGACCACGTAGTTCGTTCTTGATTTTAGGAGAAGTAAGAAAATCGTTGAGAATCATGTTCGAACTGTATGCAGGATGATGATTCTATGTTTTCTTGCGTTAAATATTTTTCTGGATGAGTGCGAACTAGCATTGTATAGGTGAAGGATGACTCACCGTTTGGGGCTGGTTTCTCGAAGCTTACTAACGACGGTAAAGAACTGGTTGTCAACAAATCGGTAGTAACTGTTCTTTGATCTTAAGCAACAATTGTTGCTAAATGGCCTGTGTTTGAAAAAAAAGTTGCGACCATCTCGGTTTCTCGTTCCCTTGGAACATCCACTCACAAGATCAGGCTTATTTTCTGCATTCACTGACAATGTTGTAAACGCTCTTAAACTCTTCAAAGTTAAAATGGTCCAGAATTTTGACACCAATTCACCCTTGTAGCTTTCTGTTCTTCGGTCCGCTGATGCGGTATGCAACGGAAAACTGCTTTTTACACGGAATTCTTCGTGCAAAATTTTTGTATTGAACAACAATATTTGAATGTTGTTCTAATTGATGAATACATTTGATTGATTTATTTAGCGGCAGGTATTGCTGGATGTCATCTAGCGAACGTATCTTCACTCAGATACGAGTGCCGACGCGCAAAAAAAATGTTGTTCGTGAGTTTTTTTGGGTATCGGATACCAAGAGAGATGATAAAATGCTCGATATTCCACTTCGTTCAGAAATGTTGCTGTTGACTGGTGCTAAATGAATGAGAAGTTAATTCCATCCATGTCTGAAAGTGAATAATTAAGTATTTGAGAAGTTGGTGTGCCCATATGCATGCAATATTCAGTATTGTACGTTCGGATTGTTCTTTAGTTCGTGCAAAGAATCCTATAGTATCAAAAACTCCCAGAAATAATTTGGGGTAAGTTAATGCTCATTTCCATATATTGAATTCAGTTTATTCATTCGCGGTTTTCTTCTTCCTGCAGAGTTTTTTTGCCTGTGAGGCATATAAGTTTCGTTCAATCTTTTGGGTGAGAATCCTGATCGGCCCTTCGCTTGTCGTTTTGGCTGTAAAGCTGAAAATTGAACTTCATTCTCCACCACATAGTGAATTCATTGAATTAACGAGATAAGCTTTCTTCAAGTAGCTGTCGCCTATACATATATACAGGGTGTGGCAACACATCATCGCTCTGTTTCCTTCATCTGGGACCTACACGCTAGTAGAAAAATATATACATTTCCGAGATTGGAACTAACCTTTCAATATTAACGTATTTCGTTCGAAATAGATTTTTTGTATATATTAAATATAGGGTGGTTGAAAAATTTTAATCATAATTCTGCACTTTATAATTTACGGTTCTGTTTCATATTTTTTTTTGTTATCTTGATTAAGGTAAACTGACGTTTTAGTATTTTTCAGCTGTTTATTATTATGTAATGAACTTGTAAGGGTTTTGGCCAAAACTTCACAACCTATCAATTGTGAATTGATGGTTCAGCTTCATTGAACCTTTCATCTGCCCGAAACACAATAATACTTAATTTGAATTACCTCTATACATTCCATCAAAGTATACATATTTTTGTTTATTTTTTGTTAACATTCGATACTCAACAGCTACATATTGACAGAAAACAAAACTGGTGGCGCTCGACAATTTTGTATTTAGTAGTTCAGGTGATATTTTAATTTTTTTAATATATAGATTCTTGGTGAAGTTTCTGCCTATTTTGATATTTCCTGAATATACTTGTCCATCAGATTTCTTTTTTTTATTTAATACGAAAACTATAAAATAAGAGAACCCACACCACTAGCCGGCAGTCAACTACAGCAGAAATTATTCGTAATAATTATAGGAAATGATTGCGCGAAAATGCTCACGGTTCTATTTCATTTTTCAACTAATTTGTCAACTTTGACAGTTTGTTGTGGCTAAAACACGCATAGAACTGAAAATTTGGATTTATATTGACAAATCTTTAATTTTTAGTAGACAGTTGATTGATGCTTTCCGCATGAAGTTTTCTTCATGGACATCTACTTCTCGAAGTATTGGAAAATTTTAAGCTCATGCCTTGCTGTGTATGTAACAGTATTTTTGCACTCCCCAAAAGTTATGGCCCCTAAATCGTTGTTTGCGTTCATTTTTTGTAAAATACTCAATGAAGAAAAACTGGAACAACTGAAATATGAAAAAACTTTCGAATTCACTAAATATCTTATGACTAATTCGACAATAAATAAGTGTCGTAATTCTCTTCCATGGCTTTTCTTGTAATCCAAAAGTACCCATAGATGAATACTATAATAATTATTCAATCATCATTGAAGATTCAAAGCTGCGCGAGGTTTTGTAAACAGAATGAATCTCATTATATACTATAGTTAACTATAAAATAGATTAGGTTTTAAAATACTAACATTATCATTAATGATGGAGCGATTTTCACGCGAGATGATATTTTCAATCATCATGACTTGTAATTTGGCTGCAAGACATCCCACCCATGTAACTATGGAGAAACACATTAGTGAGTTGTTTTCAGTGAAAATTTGAATTGCAATTATTGAAAATGATGATAATGAACGACATTTGCTTTTTATTCATTATTTTGAAAAAAATTTGGGTTATGTGAAAAAAATTCAGTCAAAAATATTTTTTTATTCAGAATCAGTAGAAACGATAAAAATGCTAGGAACAAAAAAGTTCCCGTTTTGAATGAGGGATCAGAAATTTAAGATGAGGTAGGCCAATGTTCTGAAAAAATTTCTGGAGAAGATGGCGGAGTTTATCACCCTGTACAACACCAGACAAATTCAAAATACTGAATTGTTGGAATCATGGAAAATCACACAAGTTTCATATTTAAGTGCAATATCTTGAAAATTTTAACAGTTATTTACAAAGGTATTTTCCCGAAACATTTACATCTTGCAACTCGGAAATGAAGCATTTCCGCACATGGAGATAAATATTCGCTAATTCATCATATATTTAGGAGAACTATTTCCAGTTTCATGGAAACTGATTTCGTAACATTCTGTGTATGTTTGAATCATATTCTTTTGTTTCATGTTGTAGCGTAAGAAAGAAAATGATTCACTCTTCAATAGATTTGACGTTAATAATTTGTTTCAGTTATTATAAAATTATAACTACGCCCATGTAGACTTTATAATCTGTCATATTATATACTTGCAAATCACATATCTGATCAAGGCACTTCATAGCAATCGTCGTTCGACGTACATGTTCATTCAATTCGAGGGCGATGGGGAATTCCTGACATAGGTTGGGTTTATATGACACACTACAGGATTGTTCAGGAATTACAGGTTACAAGATGTATTCAGAAATCAAATTGAATGAATTCACTTCTGAGAAAAATCCGTATCATGTTGATTTTGATTTGAGGAAAACTTATCACAATATTCATTTGATAAATTTCCGCCAGAGTCGATATTATGTACCAGAATTATTTTTATGAAATTTCCAACTTTCCAATTTAATCTCCCTCAAAATTTATGCTTTTGTTTGCAGTTAGCTTTTTGTCCCGCTGTAAAGATATCTCTTCCTTGGTATTCGAGATAACTTATGGCATCCTTGTTATAGATTCAAGCCCTTTTCAATGATGGCTTGGCGGGTTTGTAGAGCAATATGATAGTTTGCTATATTTCCTCAACGACATGTGCTAATATAAAATAATATGATTATCCAAGGATCTATTCATTGCCGGGTGGTGGTGATTTTTTCCAAAAAATGATCTGATCAAATGAACAGAAATATTGGCAACTCGTCGGGATAAATCCTTTATTTATATGATTCTTGTTTTCTTGAACTTCTGCAGACGTAGCAAACATTCCTAACATTTCTATAGATTCTGTTTTGAAAATGGTGTGATAAAGCAATAAGTTTTCCTAATATTGTTGAGAAGTTTTATTTTATATGAGCAATATAACTTGCTTTTCATTATCTGTATTCTTGGCATTATTGGATCAGTCCAGTACTTGACATACAAAAGTTATTATTTTCTAAACAGGACACCCCATATTTTTTCACATTTTTGACTTTATCAGACCAAACTAATGTGAGTTCCATCAACATTCCCTATACCCAACTCTGAAAGCTTCTGAAATATTTGACATTTTCTGAAGTTTGAGTAGTTTTTTTCAAAATACTTTCGCACCTTCAATTTTGATTTAAGAACTACAATTTTAAGTCAAAATGATGACAGTCGATTCTTCATTATTGTATTATTATATACATTTTGTCGACGGATATCACACCCAACATTTGAAAGATATGAAAGTATCGTACTTGCGAGGACTATTAGATACAGGTTATGCCATTTGAAAGAAATCAAAAATGACATTCAAATGAGGTTTAACTCAAAAATCATCAGCGATAACCCTATGTGTTTTCGGTCGACCAAATGCCTGACGTTGAAAAATGGACGACTATCATCATACTCATTAGAAAATTCTGGCTCAGAAATAAAATTGAAATTGCGAGAATATTTTGAAAAAGGCGTCACATTTCAGAAAATGTCAAATATTTCAAAATCTTTGATGGAGTTATTGTTATGAGTACATTCGTATCTGATTACTTCTCATAACAATAATGAAATGATGAAAATTGAAATATTATCTCACTATCACTCTTTAGGTGTGTTTGCGATAATAATTTTGTTGTGAGATAGTCAACAGTAATAGCATTTAGAAACTTGAATTTGAATTATTTGATGCCTAGGTGTGGCGCTAATTCATCATTAGCACAATGATTTATATATGAGGTTGGCCTGAAAAGTTTCCGACCTCGACGTGAAAATGGCAGCACTTATGAAAATGGACAGAATCGAGTATCGAGCTGTCATCATATATTTGTTATTGAAAGACAATACGTCTATGAAAATTAAATATAATTCTGTGTATCATCATTCATCACATGGAAACTTAGGGCAGCTAAATTTAAACGTGGCCTTAAGAGCTTGGGAGACGAAGAATATTTAGGACGTCCAAAAACTCCTACTACCGACGATAACATCGCTGAATTTCACCTAATGGTGCTAAACGACCGCCGAATTAAAGTGAGAGAAATAACATAGCATATGAAGATGCCCAAAGAATGTGTTTGTAACACATTAAATCAACGTTTATACAAGAGAAAACTGTCCGCGCGTTGGGTGTTTCGTTTGCTCACAGTTTGGGCGCAATAAATCCGAGTTTTGGCGCCGGTGGCGCTGTAGATGAAACTTAGATACATCATTATACGCCAGAAACAAAAATATAGTCGAAACAGTGGTCAGCGTAGGGAAGACCGGTTTCGAAAATAAGCAAAAACTGTTTTTTCCGCTGGGAAAATGATGGTAACTGTCTTTCGGGATAGTCATCTAGAATCTCTTTTTCTAACGCATCTCATGTACGTAGGAAATCTTCAATATACGGCCTACAATATTTATCAAAAAGATTGCATTACTTCGCAAAGCTTTGCAATAATTTACAGACAATACAAATTTGTTATGACATAATTTGTTGAGTAATATATAATAAGAGAAAAATTACACTCCTTTCTTGATCTATATTTTGGGGAACAGTTTTTATGTGCCAATTGGATCGATATCTTTATTTGTTTTCGAGTCATTCAGAATTTTTCGAATTTTTGGAAAACGTCATTCACTCATATCTCGGTCATAGTAAAAGTTACTTAAAAATGATTTTGACATTCTACAGGTACTTTTCTGAACACAATTCAGTGTATATATATATATATATATATATATATATATATATATATATATATATATATATATATATATATATATATATATATATATATATATATATAACACAAATTGTCGCTTCACCTGGTATTCTGGATTCCACAATCGATTAAGCAGCTCGATCGCAGTTTCTTTGTCAACATATGTTTTTGGACATATGCGGGGAAATAATCTTATCTATGTAGTAACATTTGTTTCCATATGATCTCAAACACGTTTGAAACAAGAATGAGTTTATTTGACTATCAGTATTCATTCAATTTCCTTCACTTTTCACTCTAAATTAATGCAAGTTGTCTGTGTTGCTTGTTGATTTTCGAATCTTTGAATTTATTGTAATGGTAGCTGGACGCTATTTGAGTGATCATGAAGTGGTAAGAATTGTAACACTATTAGAGGAAGGGGGCGAAGCCACCGTTACGTGGCTAACTCGTTGAATGTAAACCAAAGCACTATTTCAAGAGCAATTAAGCGGTACCAAGAAAAGGGAATATAGAACAAGGGCCGGACAGGAAGAAATCAGATAACAACACCAGTTGATGATCCAATATCCGGCAAACCGAAAACTTCGGAGGGGCTCAGTAATGGTGTGGGGATGCATTTCTTTCCATGCTCGAACTGAGTTAGTCCTAGTGAATAATGGAAGAATGACAGCGGCCTGATACATCGCATATATCCTTGAACCCCATGTTGTACCCTTTGGCCCATTGATTGGCGAAAACTTAATTTATATATATGATAATGCTCGGCCTCATGCAGCTAGAGTAGTTACAGAATTTCTGCAAAATGCCGAAATTGATATTTTAAGATGGCCAGCCAGAAGTCCCATAGAACATGATTGGGACAACATGGGGTGGCAAATTCAACAACGAAGGATGCCTTGTAGAACACTTCAACAACTAGAAAATCTGCTTCCTGAAATTTCGAATTCAGTGACTCAAGAGTACATCCAAAATTTGTTTGAGGGGCTTCCGAGCATTACCATCGTAATAATAAGGCCTGAGCGCTCGCTTTCTTTTCTTTTGTATGGTGAAGGATAAGTGCATTTGTCTTATTTGTCGTCCGTCAGTTGCAATACCTAAGCGTGGTAACTTAGAGAGGCATCATAAAATGGTTCATAAAAACTATGAAAAGGATTTTCCGCCACAGAGTGAATTATGAAAACGCAAAGTAAGTGATTTGATATTTTGTTTGAAAAAAGAACAAACCATATTCACCAGACCAGCCAAACAATCAAAAGCTGCTACGATCGCGTCATTCAAAATATCTCATAAATTGGCGAAATACAAGAAACCATTCGAAGATGGATCGGTTGTAAAGGAAGCATTTATTGAAGCGGATGAGACTTTATTTGGAGATTTTAAAAATAAAACAGAAAGCATGAATGCTATTAGAGGATATCAGTTATCTCGTCCTACTGTCACAAGGCGTATAGAAGGCATTAGTCAGGACATGGCAGATAAACTAAAACATGATATCATGAAATATACATACTTTTCTTTACAGTTCGATGAAATTCTCATTCGGATCACATGCTGGCTAAGGAAGAATCTTTGACAATCATTCCTCTGAAGGAGAAGACCCGTAGCGAAGATATATGACGTTTTCCTCAATTTTGTAAAAAACTACAAGCTATCAATATATAAATTAGTGTGCATTACAACCACACATGGAGCACCAGCAATGACTGAAAACAAAAACGGTTTTGTGGCATTGTGTCGAGCTAATGAATATTTCCCTTCATTTTTCTATTCCATTGCATTATACATCAACAAGTTTTGTGTTTAAAAGTTTTAAACATTGAAGAAATTATGGGTATTGCAACAAAAATTGTGAATTCCCTCAGGGCACGTAGCTTGCAACGGCGGCTCTTTAAGTTGCAGTGGGAAGATAGGGAGTCAGCTGAACACACTGATTTAGTTCTTCATCCGGACGTCAGGTGGTTGAGTCGCGGAAAATTCCTAGAAAGATTTCAAGAATTATTGTTCGAAATAAAAGCTTTTCTAGACGAAAGAGGTGATGACACTCAGATGTTGAAAAACGAAAATTGGCTGACTCATTTTGCATTTTTGACTGACATCACAATGCACTCAAACACCATTAACTTGGAGCTTCAAGGTAAAGGAAAAACTATTATTGAGATGATTAGCGCAGTAAACGCATTCAAAAGTAAATTGCAAATTATGATAGATCAACTGTTAAGAAAGGATCTGAAACATTCTCCGTCTTTGAAAGCAAGGGTTCCTCAGTTGAATTATGATACGTATGAGGCTGAATTATCAAATATTTTGGGACAATTCGAAACGCGTTTTTATGATTGCCGTAAATTGGCAAATATAGCATTATTTATGAGTTATTTTTTCATGTGAAAACATTGAGGAATTAGCTACTGAAAAGCAAGTCAGATTAATATGAATTCATATTCTGTTGAAAACGAGTTGGTGCAGATTATATCAGATAAACATCTCAAAGCTACAGCATCTGATACAAATTTCTGGTGTTTTATATCTGAAGATAAATATCCGAATCCGAGGCAAATCACCCTTCAACTGACGGCAATGTTTGGGTCAACATACATGTGCGAGTCTGCATTTTCTGGAATGAGGATAATTGAGTCAAAATATCGCAATCGACTTACTGACGAGCATATTTCGTCATGCTTGCGATTAGCACTCAGTGGTTACGTACCATCTTATGAAAAGTATGCTGAGGACATGCAGTGCCACGCTTCAACATCTAAAGTCACTCCTTAGTTGAGTTTAACATGTAACATGTCTCTCTTTTTTTTATATAACAACCAATAAACTAGCAATTTTGAATAACTATGAGTTTTTTCATTGGTATCATAGCGAAAAAAACTAAACCTAACCCAAACCTTGACTGCAATAATGTATATTATGGGGAAAGCTAATAACTATATATATATGCGGTACACCCTACCTAGGTAGATAGGTAGGTAGAGTGTATCGTGTATGTACGACAACCCTGCATCACACATACTTGCAGCCTGCCAGAGTCGATCGTAAGTAGTCTAAAAATATTGAGGTAGATCGTCAGTAGTTCAAGTTTGAGCACCCTGCTCTACATGTTTAATCTGATTTAAATTATAGAATTCTGAAATTTTAATCAGGAGCGTATCACATAGTGTTTGAGGGTTGAAATATCCCTTTACTTTTCATAAAGTTTTTTTTCAGATTTTGATTGGGCAATGTGATACTCAAAGGATTTTTCATAGAAAGAGTACTCTCACTATATGCTAATTTTCATAAAACAGCCTACTTTCGAGAAATTGAAGTTTCTAAAATGATGTACAATAATATAACGTATAATGAACTTTACTGTGAAAACAAGAATGAATAATGATGAATTTTATATCTGAGAAACTTTTTCTCGTTTGAATAGCATCGTTTCAGGAATTCTTTCAAGTTTATGTAGCCATAAATAAGATAAATGAAGGTTTTGGTAAAAGCAAAATTATACTGTGCTACGAAAGATTTATTTTATGTTTAGCATATAAAGAGACTGTGGTTTTCGACGTATTCTCCTCGAAAATTAATATAGTTCTGTATTGCTTCGAACCAATTCTGGAAGCAGTTATTCCAATTGTTTACTGCTACTTCAAAATGGCTTTTAGGAAGGCATCAACAGCTTCTTCTAAAGACTGAAACCTATGACCACGTAGTTCGTTCTTGATTTTAGGAGAAGTAAGAAAATCGTTGAGAATCATGTTCGAACTGTATGCAGGATGATGATTCTATGTTTTCTTGCGTTAAATATTTTTCTGGATGAGTGCGAACTAGCATTGTATAGGTGAAGGATGACTCACCGTTTGGGGCTGGTTTCTCGAAGCTTACTAACGACGGTAAAGAACTGGTTGTCAACAAATCGGTAGTAACTGTTCTTTGATCTTAAGCAACAATTGTTGCTAAATGGCCTGTGTTTGAAAAAAAAGTTGCGACCATCTCGGTTTCTCGTTCCCTTGGAACATCCACTCACAAGATCAGGCTTATTTTCTGCATTCACTGACAATGTTGTAAACGCTCTTAAACTCTTCAAAGTTAAAATGGTCCAGAATTTTTGACACCAATTCACCCTTGTAGCTTTCTGTTCTTCGGTCCGCTGATGCGGTATGCAACGGAAAACTGCTTTTTTACACGGAATTCTTCGTGCAAAATTTTTTGTATTGAACAACAATATTTGAATGTTGTTCTAATTGATGAATACATTTGATTGATTTATTTAGCGGCAGGTATTGCTGGATGTCATCTAGCGAACGTATCTTCACTCAGATACGAGTGCCGACGCGCAAAAAAAATGTTGTTCGTGAGTTTTTTTGGGTATCGGATACCAAGAGAGATGATAAAATGCTCGATATTCCACTTCGTTCAGAAATGTTGCTGTTGACTGGTGCTAAATGAATGAGAAGTTAATTCCATCCATGTCTGAAAGTGAATAATTAAGTATTTGAGAAGTTGGTGTGCCCATATGCATGCAATATTCAGTATTGTACGTTCGGATTGTTCTTTAGTTCGTGCAAAGAATCCTATAGTATCAAAAACTCCCAGAAATAATTTGGGGTAAGTTAATGCTCATTTCCATATATTGAATTCAGTTTATTCATTCGCGGTTTTCTTCTTCCTGCAGAGTTTTTTTGCCTGTGAGGCATATAAGTTTCGTTCAATCTTTTGGGTGAGAATCCTGATCGGCCCTTCGCTTGTCGTTTTGGCTGTAAAGCTGAAAATTGAACTTCATTCTCCACCACATAGTGAATTCATTGAATTAACGAGATAAGCTTTCTTCAAGTAGCTGTCGCCTATACATATATACAGGGTGTGGCAACACATCATCGCTCTGTTTCCTTCATCTGGGACCTACACGCTAGTAGAAAAATATATACATTTCCGAGATTGGAACTAACCTTTCAATATTAACGTATTTCGTTCGAAATAGATTTTTTGTATATATTAAATATAGGGTGGTTGAAAAATTTTAATCATAATTCTGCACTTTATAATTTACGGTTCTGTTTCATATTTTTTTGTTATCTTGATTAAGGTAAACTGACGTTTTAGTATTTTTCAGCTGTTTATTATTATGTAATGAACTTGTAAGGGTTTTGGCCAAAACTTCACAACCTATCAATTGTGAATTGATGGTTCAGCTTCATTGAACCTTTCATCTGCCCGAAACACAATAATACTTAATTTGAATTACCTCTATACATTCCATCAAAGTATACATATTTTTGTTTATTTTTTGTTAACATTCGATACTCAACAGCTACATATTGACAGAAAACAAAACTGGTGGCGCTCGACAATTTTGTATTTAGTAGTTCAGGTGATATTTTAATTTTTTTAATATATAGATTCTTGGTGAAGTTTCTGCCTATTTTGATATTTCCTGAATATACTTGTCCATCAGATTTCTTTTTTTTATTTAATACGAAAACTATAAAATAAGAGAACCCACACCACTAGCCGGCAGTCAACTACAGCAGAAATTATTCGTAATAATTATAGGAAATGATTGCGCGAAAATGCTCACGGTTCTATTTCATTTTTCAACTAATTTGTCAACTTTGACAGTTTGTTGTGGCTAAAACACGCATAGAACTGAAAATTTGGATTTATATTGACAAATCTTTAATTTTTAGTAGACAGTTGATTGATGCTTTCCGCATGAAGTTTTTCTTCATGGACATCTACTTCTCGAAGTATTGGAAAATTTTAAGCTCATGCCTTGCTGTGTATGTAACAGTATTTTTGCACTCCCCAAAAGTTATGGCCCCTAAATCGTTGTTTGCGTTCATTTTTTGTAAAATACTCAATGAAGAAAAACTGGAACAACTGAAATATGAAAAAACTTTCGAATTCACTAAATATCTTATGACTAATTCGACAATAAATAAGTGTCGTAATTCTCTTCCATGGCTTTTCTTGTAATCCAAAAGTACCCATAGATGAATACTATAATAATTATTCAATCATCATTGAAGATTCAAAGCTGCGCGAGGTTTTGTAAACAGAATGAATCTCATTATATACTATAGTTAACTATAAAATAGATTAGGTTTTAAAATACTAACATTATCATTAATGATGGAGCGATTTTCACGCGAGATGATATTTTCAATCATCATGACTTGTAATTTGGCTGCAAGACATCCCACCCATGTAACTATGGAGAAACACATTAGTGAGTTGTTTTCAGTGAAAATTTGAATTGCAATTATTGAAAATGATGATAATGAACGACATTTGCTTTTTATTCATTATTTTGAAAAAATTTGGGTTATGTGAAAAAATTCAGTCAAAAATATTTTTTATTCAGAATCAGTAGAAACGATAAAAATGCTAGGAACAAAAAGTTCCTGTTTTGAATGAGGGATCAGAAATTTAAGATGAGGTAGGCCAATGTTCTGAAAAATTTCTGGAGAAGATGGCGGAGTTTATCACCCTGTACAACACCAGACAAATTCAAAATACTGAATTGTTGGAATCATGGAAAATCACACAAGTTTCATATTTAAGTGCAATATCTTGAAAATTTTAACAGTTATTTACAAAGGTATTTTCCCGAAACATTTACATCTTGCAACTCGGAAATGAAGCATTTCCGCACATGGAGATAAATATTCGCTAATTCATCATATATTTAGGAGAACTATTTCCAGTTTCATGGAAACTGATTTCGTAACATTCTGTGTATGTTTGAATCATATTCTTTTTGTTTCATGTTGTAGCGTAAGAAAGAAAATGATTCACTCTTCAATAGATTTGACGTTAATAATTTGTTTCAGTTATTATAAAATTATAACTTCGCCCATGTAGACTTTATAATCTGTCATATTATATACTTGCAAATCACATATCTGATCAAGGCACTTCATAGCAATCGTCGTTCGACGTACATGTTCATTCAATTCGAGGGCGATGGGGAATTCCCTGACATAGGTTGGGTTTATATGACACACTACAGGATTGTTCAGGAATTACAGGTTACAAGATGTATTCAGAAATCAAATTGAATGAATTCACTTCTGAGAAAAATCCCGTATCATGTTGATTTTGATTTGAGGAAAACTTATCACAATATTCATTTGATAAATTTCCGCCAGAGTCGATATTATGTACCAGAATTATTTTTATGAAATTTCCAACTTTCCAATTTAATCTCCCTCAAAATTTATGCTTTTGTTTGCAGTTAGCTTTTTGTCCCGCTGTAAAGATATCTCTTCCTTGGTATTCGAGATAACTTATGGCATCCTTGTTATAGATTCAAGCCCTTTTCAATGATGGCTTGGCGGGTTTGTAGAGCAATATGATAGTTTGCTATATTTCCTCAACGACATGTGCTAATATAAAATAATATGATTATCCAAGGATCTATTCATTGCCGGGTGGTGGTGATTTTTCCAAAAATGATCTGATCAAATGAACAGAAATATTGGCAACTCGTCGGGATAAATCCTTTATTTATATGATTCTTGTTTTCTTGAACTTCTGCAGACGTAGCAAACATTCCTAACATTTCTATAGATTCTGTTTTGAAAATGGTGTGATAAAGCAATAAGTTTTCCTAATATTGTTGAGAAGTTTTATTTTATATGAGCAATATAACTTGCTTTTCATTATCTGTATTCTTGGCATTATTGGATCAGTCCAGTACTTGACATACAAAAGTTATTATTTTCTAAACAGGACACCCCATATTTTTTCACATTTTCGACTTTATCAGACCAAACTAATGTGAGTTCCATCAACATTCCCTATACCCAACTCTGACAGCTTCTGAAATATTTGACATTTTCTGAAGTTTGAGTAGTTTTTTTCAAAATACTTTCGCACCTTCAATTTTGATTTAAGAACTACAATTTTAAGTCAAAATGATGACAGTCGATTCTTCATTATTGTATTATTATATACATTTTGTCGACGGATATCACACCCAACATTTGAAAGATATGAAAGTATCGTACTTGCGAGGACTATTAGATACAGGTTATGCCATTTGAAAGAAATCAAAAAAATGACATTCAAATGAGGTTTAACTCCAAAAATCATCAGCGATAACCCTATGTGTTTTCGGTCGACCAAATGCCTGACGTTGAAAAATGGACGACTATCATCATACTCATTAGAAAATTCTGGCTCAGAAATAAAAATTGAAATTGCGAGAATATTTTGAAAAAGGCGTCACATTTCAGAAAATGTCAAATATTTCAAAATCTTTGATGGAGTTATTGTTATGAGTACATTCGTATCTGATTACTTCTCATAACAATAATGAAATGATGAAAATTGAAATATTATCTCACTATCACTCTTTAGGTGTGTTTGCGATAATAATTTTGTTGTGAGATAGTCAACAGTAATAGCATTTAGAAACTTGAATTTGAATTATTTGATGCCTAGGTGTGGCGCTAATTCATCATTAGCACAATGATTTATATATGAGGTTGGCCTGAAAAGTTTCCGACCTCGACGTGAAAATGGCAGCACTTATGAAAATGGACAGAATCGAGTATCGAGCTGTCATCATATATTTGTTATTGAAAGACAATACGTCTATGAAAATTAAATATAATTCTGTGTATCATCATTCATCACATGGAAACTTAGGGCAGCTAAATTTAAACGTGGCCTTAAGAGCTTGGGAGACGAAGAATATTTAGGACGTCCAAAAACTCCTACTACCGACGATAACATCGCTGAATTTCACCTAATGGTGCTAAACGACCGCCGAATTAAAGTGAGAGAAATAACATAGCATATGAAGATGCCCAAAGAATGTGTTTGTAACACATTAAATCAACGTTTATACAAGAGAAAACTGTCCGCGCGTTGGGTGTTTCGTTTGCTCACAGTTTGGGCGCAATAAATCTGAGTTTTGGCGCCGGTGGCGCTGTAGATGAAACTTAGATACATCATTATACGCCAGAAACAAAAATATAGTCGAAACAGTGGTCAGCGTAGGGAAGACCGGTTTCGAAAATAAGCAAAACTGTTTTTCCGCTGGGAAAATGATGGTAACTGTCTTTCGGGATAGTCATCTAGAATCTCTTTTTCTAACGCATCTCATGTACGTAGGAAATCTTCAATATACGGCCTACAATATTTATCAAAAGATTGCATTACTTCGCAAAGCTTTGCAATAATTTACAGACAATACAAATTTGTTATGACATAATTTGTTGAGTAATATATAATAAGAGAAAATTACACCCTTTCTTGATCTATATTTTGGGGAACAGTTTTTATGTGCCAATTGGATCGATATCTTTATTTGTTTTCGAGTCATTCAGAATTTTTCGAATTTTTGGAAAAACGTCATTCACTCATATCTCGGTCATAGTAAAAGTTACTTAAAAATGATTTTGACATTCTACAGGTACTTTTCTGAACACAATTCAGTATATATATATATATATATATATATATATATATATATATATATATATATATACACAAATTGTCGCTTCACCTGGTATTCTGGATTCCACAATCGATTAAGCAGCTCGATCGCAGTTTCTTTGTCAACATATGTTTTTGGACATATGCGGGGAAATAATCTTATCTATGTAGTAACATTTGTTTCCATATGATCTCAAACACGTTTGAAACAAGAATGAGTTTATTTGACTATCAGTATTCATTCAATTTCCCTTCACTTTTCACTCTAAATTAATGCAAGTTGTCTGTGTTGCTTGTTGATTTTCGAATCTTTGAATTTATTGTAATGGTAGCTGGACGCTATTTGAGTGATCATGAAGTGGTAAGAATTGTAACACTATTAGAGGAAGGGGGGGCGAAGCCACCGTTACGTGGCTAACTCGTTGAATGTAAACCAAAGCACTATTTCAAGAGCAATTAAGCGGTACCAAGAAAAAGGGGAATATAGAACAAGGGCCGGACAGGGAAGAAATCAGATAACAACACCAGTTGATGATCCAATATCCGGCAAACCGAAAACTTCGGAGGGGGCTCAGTAATGGTGTGGGGATGCATTTCTTTCCATGCTCGAACTGAGTTAGTCCTAGTGAATAATGGAAGAATGACAGCGGCCTGATACATCGCATATATCCTTGAACCCCATGTTGTACCCTTTGGCCCATTGATAGGCGAAAACTTAATTTATATATATGATAATGCTCGGCCTCATGCAGCTAGAGTAGTTACAGAATTTCTGCAAAATGCCGAAATTGATATTTTAAGATGGCCAGCCAGAAGTCCCATAGAACATGATTGGGACAACATGGGGTGGCAAATTCAACAACGAAGGATGCCTTGTAGAACACTTCAACAACTAGAAAATCTGCTTCCTGAAATTTCGAATTCAGTGACTCAAGAGTACATCCAAAATTTGTTTGAGGGGCTTCCGAGCATTACCATCGTAATAATAAGGCCTGAGCGCTCGGAACGCATCGTCTCGCTAGTAGTCATAGCGCGCTAGCTCGATACCCTACCCAGCGGACGTTCATAGGAGCTTCAACTATTATAAACATTGAAAACATTAATTTTTTTTTATGGTTTTTGGATTTTTATAATTTTTTTGTCATCTTTTAGTTTTTAGTGATTCTTATTTTTTAAAAGCATTAGCACAAAAAACCTAGATTGCTTGAGAAAATATAGGAAAGAACATATTCAGGAGACTCAGATACTCATTTATTTGATACTGTATCCAATTTCCTTTTTTTGTTATTTTCCAATCTATCATTTGTTTTCCCGCAATAATTCTTCCAGAGAGTATTTGTTGTACCTATTATAATTAATTTAAAAATATATTCCGGGCTGTGGGTTTCACAAGCAGGTAACCTATGGTTTTCAATTTCATTTGTCATCCAATAATTGGAAACAAAACTCACAACTCACAAAATCATTCTTGAAATTGAGTTTCAAGAACTCATCCTCGAAATTTTCAATTAGTTTCTTGAATAAAACGTAGTAAACTAAAACCAAACGGACTACGATATCGTGTGGAAAAGATAGACCTCCACAGCTCAAATTTTTTATCAAATCGTAACTTTCTTCGACAACCATTTCCTCGTCGTAAACTAATTACGATTCACAAAAGTCACATTTAATTTTTCGTATTACTTATAGCTGCAATATCCTGCCAAATAAGTAACAGCTTGCATCTCAAATTGAACTTTTTCAAAATCGTTTTCGTCAAGATGAATATTTGGCTGGAAGGAATTATAACAAAATTTCTGTTCTTCATGACAATCGTCAAAATTTTCCGAAAAGCTAGTTATACAAATATCGCCAATATTTCCAGACGTTCATGATAAAAGCGATTGAATTCTCAGTTTTTTTTTCAGATTCGTATAACTGCCTTATCGAAATATAATATTACCACCTGATAATTGTCTATATTTTCCGAACCTATGTTCCAAAGAGTCTGTCTGAAATTTCCCCAACAAAACATAGTTCATTTTGAGTTCTTCAAAACAATACTGAATAACTTTTATCATGCCATGTAGAGTATGCGATAATGCTGTATGAGTTTGAGGAGTAAGTTTATGGGGATAATCAGAAGATTTCTAACAATTTAGCCAAACGCACATACCGCTCAGAAATGTCAATTCGATATCATCTGGATTTTTAGAATTTATTGGCATTTGCAGTTTATCTCTGAGTTTCTGTCCTTTCAGAGGAGTTTTCACGTTTACGATTTTCCACCATGTAATTAAAATATTTATAAAATCCACTGTTTCTGATGAATGTTCTAAATCACTTTTAAATTTCAATAGAGCTTCTATAACAAATGGACTGAAAATTTTCAAAGCTAACATTACATTTTGGCGTTCGAAACTACTAGGAAATAATGCCTTGAGTGATAAAGAATATCCAAATTTCAAAGGTTTGTCGTGTTCGAATTTATGCCATTGTATGAGTGAATTGTAGTTGGCTATTTTCTTTTCACCAGTCTTAAAATCTGGAAACGTTAAAGTCTTATTACTTTTAGGATTTAGCCAATTATTTCTAATACATTTAGGTATGTGAACTGAGTAGAATAAAAAAACAGTGGTCGTTTATTATCCGATGGATGAGGATAAACTATGCTCAGTTTTTTTTTCGGGGAAAAGTTATTCATAGTTTTACTATTAATAGCATTATTGTCACTAATAACACGAAATACGCTGTAACCTATATCTTCAAGTTTTGAAACGATTATTTTTATATAGTCAAAAAGTGTATCACTTTCAATTGTCGATGTGGGGAATATATTAATAACTTCTTTGAATGTTGATGTCGCACTAGTTATCATGAAAATATAGGCTGGTGTACATGCAGACGAATCAGTATATGAAGTCCCCAAATTTTTTCCACCCTTGAAATCTAAGTAGGGTTGAATGTGAATTTCGTCCATAAACAGCATGACATTTTTTTCGTGTTCATCTAAAAGTTTGAACATATTACGTGCTTAGGAAAGGAAAACATGTCTATCTTCGTTAGTTGGATCTGTTAAAAGAATTATTACAAATGTTATTTGAAGGAGATGGATGTGGCAGAATCAAACAATCTGAGTGCCGTAAAAATTTATAAGCATGCAAACTTATAGTAAGCATAATAGAAGCCAAATTAGAGTGCAAGTTGAGTAGCGATATATTTGTTTTGGTGTTATTATTAGTATCATTTGTTCGGAAAGAAATTTGAAACAATTACTTTTCCCTCAGTTTTCGCCATCTATAGAGTCGAAAATAGTTGTCAAATGATTAACTATATGTTTCAAATTTTCATCGTTATCATTGAGCTTTGGGGGACTTTTCAACGAATCTGTTTCAGAACCTAGTACCTCCAGCAATGTCTCAACATTCTTAAGTTGTTAATGTCGCATCGTGTACTCACTCCTTTGATATTCACAAAAATTTCCTGACCGTAAAAATATGTTTCCATTTTTGAATTAGAATTGATAACAATACCATAGGTTGTTATGGGGCCTGAAATATAATCTAATCGAAAAAAAGAAATTTTCTCTTTTTCAATAACTTTAAACCGCTTAGGATTGTGCGGCATGTGATCTAGAACTACCAACAGTTTATCGAAAGTATCAAAAGAAATGAGATCTATGCTGAGTGCATATTCTGCTCTACTTTCATTAATAGCTTTGAGCAGGTTCTGATTTTCTATTTCAATGAGTTTCTCTTCCCTCCCTTCACGTTCGGAAAAATAGCTGGTACTGCTCCATCTTTCAACTGAAGACGTTTACTGGCACAGTAGAGTACTTACCAGTTTCTTCATCAAATTTTGTAATATCCCTGATTAAGTCATCTATTTGAAAATGTAATTTACATAACTAACTGTACTTCGACGGTTCAAAATTAGCTCGGGGAATAGATTTCAACCATTTACCTTCCAAACTGATATCTTCCGGAAAGGAAAATACCGTGGTACATCTGCATAACCGTATTTTCCTGAACAACCAGGAACACAACACCTGAACGGCATAATATCTCAAAGACACTAACACTCTCACAATAAGAATATCAAAAAAAATTTAGGTTTATAAACGAAAAGTTTAACTGTACACTAATACGCCTTTTCTAACCTCACTTACAATTCATCTCAGTGAAATTCGTTCAAATTTATAATTGACGGGAATTATTTGGTAAACACACAGTACTATACTGTATCTTGATGTCTTATAAATGCATTACTACATAAATTAAGCACTAGAAATACCTATTTTCGGATAAAATATAGAAAATAAAAGGCATGTGCTTTCTTTTCGATTACACTGTGCTATCGTTTCGCATGCTTGCTATGACTACTAGAGATATGTGACGTCATGATACGTCACAGCGCTCAGGACTTATTATTACGGTGGTAACGTTGCGAGACGTATTCTGGCAGTTTTTTGGGTATGGGGAGGAAATACTCGATTTTGAAAATGATTAGTGACCATTCGATGCTAGTTGATTGGTCTCTTCGCAAATGTTTGAAGATAGTAGAATTTTTTAATTTTTCATTAGCTCGAAAATTGTTGATCTAACATAAACTCATCTCTTTTGAATGATATCTTCTTATTTTACACTTCTGAAAGTTACCAAGCGACTTTTGAATGACCAATCTAGAAGCTTATATAGTATTGTCGTAAAAGTAGAGTGATGCGACAATTTTTGTGGGGAGTGTATATAGCTCCTTCAATGCCCCAAATACTCTTGCCCACTGTGTGGTATGCTTTATTAAAATCAACGAATGTTATTTGAAATGGTAATTTTTTCACACTACTTAATTAAAATCGAGAAATATGTCTAGAATGGCAAACTCATATTTATATTACTTTGATATACCAAGATTCAATGCAAGAACAGAGAGTGATATCGAAAGCATTTTTGCACCACTAAAGTGGTTCCTGAAGAACAGATCTAGAGTGAGTCGTTATTTTTCTGTAACTATAATATTTCACCTGCCATACTAAATTTACCGGAGAGACTTTGATATCATTGTTGATAATATTATTGTAAGGATAACATGCTGATAGATATGAATATTTATGCCATGCGAATGTGTTCAGGATAATATATTGTGATTTTGTGACCATAATTCATTGCCTAGAGACGGTATTAATTACGAAGTGGATTCATAATTTCCAATGTACAACTGTCAGGGTGATTGGCAGTAATTTTCATGTCTGTTGTTTGATTTATAAATATTCCTCTGGAAGGAGTCATTTTCTTATTCATATAGAATGGTGTAGGTAGAAGATCGTTGTCAATGAGAACAGCACCAGCACAGGCAGAATTATTTCTCCTATATTCCAGTTGATTTAACATGAAATGAATTATAATAGTGTGATGTTCAATGTTTCAATAGCTGAAAACGACGTTTTGTTCGCATTGAAAATTTATTTAAGATATTTGTGAATAACTTTTTGTTTGGAGTTTCGAAATTTCTCGGAAATGATTTACTTTATTAAAATAAAATTAATCTTGTTTCTACCGGATTTCTGAAATTTCTGAATGAAATGTTGAACTCGTATGTTTCAGATTTTGATAGAACGCTTGTGGAAGTTTTCGTTCCTTAACTACTCTAGATATACTATTAGTTTCTAATTCCAATACATTTTTCATTTCATTAGATATAAGATGTTTCAATTATATTGTTATCATTACCTTCCTTAGATGCTGAATATATTGCGCTTCCGATTTTTTCGTATTAAACTTTCTCTTAAAGCATGTTTCAAATTTCTTGTGCATAGAATCAGTTCACTTACCTTCGAGAGCTTTATTTCTTGCCAAAAGTGCCAATAATACATCGGAACTTGGAGGTCCCTCCATGGGATGTGGAGGTATCATTGGAGGTCCCCCAGGAGGTATACCAGGTAGATGAGGCAGGCCGCGATTCTGATCCAAAATTGACATATCCCGTTAGAAAGTCTTCTCTTGAGAAAAAATTCCGTCCCACACGAATCACTACCGTTTTATCTGCTGTTGATATCTTATCGCTCCGCAAACTTGAATTCGCGACTTCTGTCTTTTTGCATTGATAAAATCGAAAGTCCCACTTTTTCGATGCGATAATAGGTTATCTGTTCATTTATTTTTGAGATACATATTTGTATACATAATTCACTTATATTCATCAGTTTATGAGTGACAATCTACATGGAAACTGTCCATAAAATCTAGTTTTTGAGATGAAACGCTGCGGAAAATTCAAGAAAACAAATTAATATACGAATATCGAAGAGTATTCAAATTCAAACTTCAATGAATGAGAAATATTCAATACTCCGTAAATTTGTTAAAAAATTATCGCTCCTAGACAGATTTCGGAAACCTCGGTATGTATGGTGAATAATGGAACTACATACTGCAGTTTCGTCTTTGTTAAGACGCATCAATGTAGTGCACTATTCTATAACAACCAGAGATATTCATTATACAGGGTGTTACATAATAGTATGTCACAACTTAGGGGGGTAAATCTAAGTGTAATTTTAAGAAAAAAAGTTCATATGAATATAGGCCCGCAAAAGCTTCGTTACAGAGCTACAGGGTGTTGAAAATTCCGGAAAAAATTAATTTTTTCTTCAAAACTCCTGAATTCTCGAGATATTCAGCCCAAATTTGGAATGTAAGCTATTCTTTTACAGCCTCCATCATTACACGTCCTAAATTTTAACTAGAATCTACAAAGTGTTTTCTTTTCAGGAGCCATGTCTTCTTTTGCCTGTAAAACATTTTTGCAGTACGCCACTGATCAGCGTACAACCAATTTTCGCCATCCTCGGTCCATTTAGAAACTTTTTTGACACTGGTATCTCCATCCGTTCTCGAGCAAAAAATTATTAAACGATTGTATGCATTCGCTGAATTGAAAGCACTTCTAATTAAAAATATGACTAGTAGGCTTTGATTTTTTCATTTATTCATTTATTTTGACAGTTGCTAAAGTTGAGCCAGTGTCTGCTCGAATTTTTTATTAAATTAATGATTAGTTTTAGGACTTTTGAAGTTATTGCTGTAAGAAAAAATGGCTAATTTTACTAACGCCGAATTGGCTGATATCTATTACATGTACGGTCTGGCTGATGGAAACACAACAGAAGCTAGGCGATTATATCAGGTACGCTTTCCAAATAGAGTTAGACCAGACAGGCGAATATTTTCAAATATCCATAGAAGTTTGAAGGAAACTGTTACTTTTACTGCCAATAATAATTTAAACGGTGCAACTCAAACTATGAGAACTCCAGATATTGAAGAAGCAATTTTGAATTGTATTGATTTGAATCCTCATGTGAGTACAAGAATATTGGAAATCAGTTGAATATTTCGTTTCATATTCAACGCGTCCAAACACTACTTCCTCGAGATTTTCTTTCAAGACTGAATTTCTGCCGATGGTTCTTAGATAAAATTAGAGAAAATGCTCATTTTGATAGTAAAATAATGTTCACAGACGAATCTAACTTTTCGAGAACTGCTATCACAAATTTTCACAATAATCATTATTGGGCTGAGGAAAATCCCCATTTGATTGAAGAATCTCATCATCAAGAACAATTCTCACTGAATGTGTGGGTCGCAATAATTGGAAATTATTTGATTGTGCCATTTTTTTGCCTAACAGACTAAACGGTCCCGCTCATCGGCAATTTTTTGAGGAGGAGTTACCTTTATTGCTCGAGGATGTGCCACTTTTGGTGGGAAACATAATGTGGTTCATGCATGACGAAGTACCAGCACATTTCAGTATAGAAGCTAGGCAATTCTTGAATAATATATTCAACAACCGCTGGATAGGTCGGGGTGGGCCAGAACCATGGCCTCCTAGGTCCCCAGACTGAAATAGTTTAGACTTTTTCTTATGAGGATATCCCAAAAGTTTTAGTCCAGTGAACACTGTAGAAGAATTGAGAAATCGAACAATAACCTCTTGTAACACGATAAGAATTACCCCAGGAATATTTCAAAGAGTGCGTGATAATATGCGAAGGACAGAAGCCTGTATTCTCGCAGGTGGAGGACACTTCCAGCAACTTATTTAGTTTTTGATTGTTCCTTTTTCAGTCTGATATTGAATAAGTATAAGTTGAGTCTCAGAAGACGAGTTATCAAAATAAAAGCAAACTTTGGCATACCTATCGAGTATTTCTGTTTTTTTTTATTTAGCGAATAACATAGAATTCAAATAATTCAAATTCAATAAATTTTCATTCGAAAACGGTTGGACATACGAAAAACTTACAGGTGTCAAAAAAGTTCATAAATTGAACGAAAGGGACGAAAATTGATTGTTCGCTGATCAGTGATGTACTCCAAAAAAGTTTGAAAGGCAAAAGGAGACATGGCCTCGGAAAAGAAAACACCTTGTGAATTTCAGTTAAAATCTAGGACGTGTAATGGAGGAGACTGTAAAAATTAGCTTGCATTCCAAATTTTAGCTGAAGTTTTCAAAAACTACAGGAGTTTTGAAGAAAAAAACAATTTTTTCCGGAAATTTCAATACCCTATAAAACATTTGTTTCGACTTGATTTTTATTCTTAAAAGCAAGATGTTTATCTGATAAAAATTTGTTTATTATAGATCAAACATTGCCTTATTACTTTGCAGATATTATTGAAATTTTGAAAATAATTTGTTGTGTACAAAACAAAAGAAGAAAAAGGAAGAGAAGAAAAAGGAAGAGAAGAAAAATTTATCATAACATAGCAAAATAGTAGAGTAAAACCAAAAAATGTAGAGAAACAAAAATAATGTTAATATGTTGATAAATGTATGCGATAAAGATATTATTATTAATTATAGTGTAAATATTATAAGAACTTGCTGACTTTATTAGCAGAATCAAAATTGTGTTCTAGAGGCTGCAAGGATATTTAACTAAAACCATCTTGAGCGTAAAATTAATTGGGACGGGTTCAGTAATGTATTAAGAAAGGGCGCTCACTGGCGTTATGAATGATGAAGCAGTAGCTGAGGCGGTATTGGGACATGTCCAAAGTATGCCAATTACGTAATAGGTTGAACAAATCAATCTAACGTTTTTAGAATTTTACATAAATACAAGTTCCATCCCTAAGAAATTGAATGAATTCATGAATTAAATGATTATGATATGGGACCGAGGCAAAACTTTTGAGGAATTATTGGCAAGTGTTTCAATAATAATACATTTCTTGTACAACGTTTGTTTTTCTGACGAATGTCAATTTTTTCACTTTATGGAGAGGTTAACTGGCATAACTGAAAATTTGGGGGCGGAAGAAGTCTTTATGTGAAACTCATCCTCAATACCCGGAAAAGCTAATTGTTTGGATCTGTATTTTTGTAGACAACCTAATTGGACTTCTGTTTTTTCTTGGTAATATTAATGGCAAAAATCAATTGATAACAGAAAAACTAGGAAAACGATCTGCTACCATTCGAACAACAATTTTTTTCCAAAATTTTCGTGACTTAACCTCAGAATTTGGATGATCTACGCCAGCGAATTGTAGATAAGTGCTGTCAAATAACGCCAAATAACCATGTTAGAGACGGTTTTCAGCCTTGGTTTTCTTGGTATCATTTTATGGAAGGAAATGGAGGAATATTTGAACATTTGATATCAAATCATTGGCTTTAATTTACGGGTTTATGAACGCTGGCGCGTTTTTGACTACCGTCAAAAAGTTTCTCTTCAAAACATTGATTTGTTTTCCCTCTGAGGAGGTTGCTCGCTAGAACCTCACATGATGAAAAAATTTGCCATAAAATATTATGTTTAGTCATTTCAGAATAATATTGTAAATCCAACAATATGAGTTATTGTTCTTTGAATTCGGAATGAAGTAAGAGAATAGAGCTTTACAGCACATTGAAAATTGTGAAAGTAATTAACAAATTGAGATGAAACAAAATATATTCAGTTCAGAGACGATCAATAATTCAGAAATTATTCAAATAGACTCTTAAGATGAGTAAAAGCCCTAGCTTCTCAAATTCTATTACTCTCATTTATATTCTTGCCTAGTGTCCAGAGTAGGTATCGCAACTGAAAAAAATTTTCATAGTTCTTAATATCAAGCTGAAAGTTATTTGTGGAATTATGATGGCATTTGAATTCTTGAAAGAATGAAGTCTCGTTCGAGTAGTTTAGTTCGTCAAAAAGTTGAATGAATTTATTTTGACATCATATATAAAATTTAGTTCGTTGATAGATGTATAGCTCGAGAACTAGTGGATCGATTTGTCTAATTTTGAATATGTTTGTTAGGAAAATAAAAATTTCCAAATTTTTTTAGTAATTTGAAAATTTGGTGAAAATTTAATTTAATCCTAATCAAAGAAAATTTCTATCGATTTCTATAGTATAGTAGTTGGACAGTTTCGGTTGGTTTGATTAACTGGTCTGGTATGCGACACTGATTTGTCCTGATGAACATGAAACTGCAGTATGCTATGACAACCGCTTAAATTATTTCAACTTTATTATGATCGACATCGTGTCTCCTTTTTATTGCACTTCTAAATAAAATAATTAAGAATCTGGATTATTTCAGAACATGAATAAATCAAAATTTAAGTAGTTCAAAAACAACAGATTAAATGGAAATAGAAGATAGAACAAGATATTTTTGAGTTTAGAAAAACTGGGGTATCAGTATTATTGAAAAACACCCTATGGATACGAGATATACGTTGAAACTTTAGGGTCGAATGTCTCTGTTTGAAAGTTTATATCTTTTTGATGTTTGAAAATCTTGATTTTGAAAAAACATCTCTAAAATGCGAAATAATGATTGAAAAGTTTTGTGGAATTTATTCAGTTTTAAATTTGGAAATATGAAAATTTTATTTTACGATCTTAATAGCGAATGAAACAATTGGTGTTTCAATTTATTGAAACCGATCCAAATGGGGCTAAAAGGGTATAATATAGTAATTCAGTAATTCAGAATCAATATTAAAAACACTGAAGATTTTATCAGGAAAGGAAGTTACACCATTTACGGACGTCCGTCGTATTTACGAGTGAGAAAAACAACCAGCTTAGGCTAGTAAGACGAATGGCGATAGCAGAAGCAAAAACACAAGTTAGTTGAATTTTCATGTAGCTTATGAGAATGTGATGCTGTCCATTTTGATTGATCTGATTCGAAAATGAAAATCAACAAAGATTAAAATTTCTTCGAGTAGCAATTTGGTACAATGACACTCTGACGTTTTGTACCTCGATACATGGGTCTCAACTTCGTATACTAACAAAGAATTTGAGCTCACCAAATTCAGAAATCTCATTTTGTGCATTACAAATGATGTTTTAATTTATAGCATTGAAGGAATTCGACAATCTAATGAGAACTACGTTAAGTGAAGAATTTCAAATTTATCCGTTTATAATATTAAGATTGAAAGTAATCAAAATATCAATCATTCTCGACATTACTGTATGTTTTATTTTATCGTTTCAATAGTTTAACTATGAAAATCACACACAATTACGTTGCATGATACAGTGGGGAAAAATTTGGACTATTCCTAACAATTAGAAAGTCTAGCTTATACTTTATGAGACATGATCGAGTAGACGCATTTCTCATATTTTTCTACTTTTTCTGATAGAATTTATTTGCTTTTTATTGGCAAAAGTAGTTTATTAATTTTTTTTTCAAATAACACTGTGTCATGTCATATATAATTGGAAAGCTCCTGTTTTTCTTTTGAACCTTCAATCATACAAAAATGTCCCCAATTGAAGCCCATTTTAGTGACGTCATTCAATGGCCAGTCTGTTTACCTAATAGGGCCTCTCAAGACTTCAGGAGTAGTTTAAAATTGAAAGCGTCTTTATATCACCGAGTGATATTGGTGATCTGAAGTATTGCATAAGAAAGAAAATACGATACATTAGACCTATAACAATTAGAAATTTGTAAGAGAGTTTGTCTCTTGCTTTGGCTCATTGTTATGCCACTAATGCTAGTCATTTTCAGATTCACTGATATAAAATTATTATTCATCTGTTTCATCGTCAACAGATTATAATCATTTCTCTTATGATTGTTATTTGTTGAGTTTCTGTTTTTCTTTTAATTTTGTTTAGTTTTTAATAATATCAGCATGTTTGATGAGCTTTTGATGAAATGAAAAGACAATTCGTCGTAACTCGATAAAATTAAAATACTCCCTTAAATTGAATGAAATAAAATTTTCATAGATTCCCAAATTTATGATCCGTTTCATGCCATTGTGGCTTCATCAAATAAGTAGTACATTTGAAAGGATGATCGGCCTTAAGTATTTCATTGTTAAAAACAGGTTCTCAGCTCAGTAAAAGGAAAATTCAAACAAGGTTGCTTCTTTGAACATTCAGTAATGGTGACTAATAAAGCTCTAATGAACTATCAAGTAAATTGAAAAAGGGTAATCCCCTCAGTCTTTTACTAGCCAAAATTTTCAGAGACCAATTGAGAAGTGAATTCATAATCATCGGCTTCCGAAACACTGAATTCAAGGGTTTAGATATGTGGATGCAACATGTTGTTTTACAGGTACAAACAGAAAATTATATTTCGTTAGTACTTTCAGAAATTCAATTTGCTCAGACAGAAATTTCACCTTAGGGTAGAAAATTAGAAATCCATTAACCTTTAAGATTCATCCGTAAACGGAATTGACCATAGACATAATTTTTCTATTTTCCAAAAACCGTCCCATGTAGATATTATGATTCATATTCCTTCCGAACATCTACGCCAACATAAAATAGCTTTATAACTTTTTATTAACTTTACCTGTATCCCCTGATACATCTTTTCAATGACTGTATTGTCGACAATCATTTTTCACATTGTCTGAAAATATCTAAGGTCGTGCCACTTCACAAAAAAGGGGACCGAGAGTACGTTGCCAATTATCGTCCAATCAGTCTGGTACCAATATTTTCCAAGATTTTCGAGAAGATCCTGTGCAAATAATTGATCGACCATCTTGAGAGAAATTATATTATCACCCAAAGTCAATTCGGTTTTCCGAGAGGCAAAAGCACTCAGGATGCCCTTTTGTAATTTATTTATATTACGTTGAGCTGTTTCGAACGAGGAGAATATGCTTTGTCCATCTTTCTGAATCTGTCGAAGGCATTCGACTGCGTTTTGCATACGATACTTCTCGGAAAGCTTGGAATGTGAGGCTGTGATGATAACAGTCGAGATATGATAGCATCCTATCTGAAAAACCGGTGCCAGACTGTCTACTGAAATGGTGTATGGTCGAAATAAAATCTTAGTAGGAGTTCCACAGGGGTCTGTTCTGGGGCTCCTACTTTTCTTGATTTTCATAAACGACTTCCCGAACTATCTTGAGGACTTCAAAACCATTCTATTTGCGGATGACTCTACCGTGGGTATAGCTAATCATTCTCTGGATGTCACCCAGTGGTTGTCTGTCGCTGCGGAATCGAGGGCTGCAAACTAGTTCGCAGGAAATGGGTTTGCCATGAATAGTGACAAAACCGAAAAGATTCTTTTTAGTTTCAGAACTAACCGTACTGTGGAATCTGAGAACACCACGAAATTTCTCGGGATATACTTGGATTCGAGCTTATCCTGGAATAAGCACAGAGACTAAATTGTCAGTAAACTATGCAAGAATATTTTACTTCTTAGGCATACTAAGGGGTCATAGAGTCCTTGCCTGAGGACGGTGTGCTCGTGTGAGGAAACAGTGTGGAACGCAGTCGTATATTCAGGTCACAAAGAAAAGCCATTAGAATAGTCGCAAATATAGGATATAGAGATGACTGTAGGTCGGAATTCAGTAAACTTTCTCTTCTCACATTTCTCTGCCTATTCATGATGGAATGCCTGCTTCATGCACATAAAAACCAATTCTCTCAACTACAAGCTACTGACGGTTACGACTATCCCACACGAAATAACACTGACTTCAGAACGGATTTCTGTCGTTCGACTAAAACACAAAAGGGTCCTAAATACACGTTCAAATCATTCAATAAAATACCCATTAATCTTCGATCGTTAAGTACTGAGAGGTTTAAAAAATATGTCAAATGCTTCTTCATGACAAAGGCATCTTACAGTATAGATAGATAAATATTTTTCATCTGATATTTATTGAAAAATTAACTTCTCTAGGCTTGTTGAAAAGAGAATATACCTATATTATTTACGTTAGTTGTTTATTATTGTTTATATTTATTATTAATTGTATCTGGTTTTTAGATTAGATGATTGTTCATGTCTGAAATGTTTCTTCTGCTGTTTTTTGTTTACACTCGTTTAATGTATAGGTTATTCCATATAAAGGGGGTCCGTGAATTGCGTATACAACGTAATACTACAGATTCTTCAGCTGGAAATAAGTCGATTAAGGCCAACTTACATATATGAATAATTTGTTCGTTTGGCCGCTAGAGGTCGCCAAATCCAAAGATATCATTTCCTATTTTTCAAATAATTCGAGAACGACTCGATCGATAGAAACCATATTTGGTATGCGTTATCAGGTGCGTTATTCACGTTTTTTAGTGATCCACTCAATGACCTTGACATTTTACAAGTGTCCCTAAAAACTCTAACGTATTTTTAATCAACCATAATTTTTCAACTGTCTACGTTTGACCAAAACTGTTTTTGACATTGAGTAGCTAGGCTTATTATCAACTTTTTTGTTCCTTGAGAAACTTTGATATGATGAGCGGTTCAATCACAAAAAATAGTTTTTCAATTTCATGATTCTATTTCTTCAACCACCTACCAAGTCAAAAATATTACATATTGACTATGTTGGCTTCGGATTTGTTTCTGTAGTCTGACAGATTTTCCTTTTATTATGCTTGACAACCTCTTGTTGACAAAATGATGTTTTCTTGGTTACTTAATCGGATCAAGTAAATAAGAAGTTCAATGTTCAGTAGTAGAAAAATCGAAAAAAAAAAGTTTTTCACAATGCCTAGTTAGAAATATGAAAACAGGTTGGCCAGTTGGAAACTAAATAAGAAAAAACAAATCACTTCAGAATAACGATTAATTAGTTTACACCCAAAATTTCATTCAACTATAATAAATGTTCAAAAATTCCACCATTTGGCTGAATACAGGAGATAATCCTCTTGAAGGACTTGGACCCTTTCCTTTAGTTCATTTTTGAAGAAGTTAGCCGCATTTAAAATTCTCATATGTAACTCTTCTCGGGTGTCAGTTGGAGAAGAGTAAACTCTAGATTTTGAAGCACCCCAAAGAAAGAAGTCGCACGGTGTCAAGTCGGGAGATCGTTCTGACCAACTTGCAGGAGCATAAGCTCCCCTTCCGATCCAACGATTAGCATACTGTGCATGTAAGAACTCGCGAACCGCTAAAGTGAAGTGAGAAGGTGCACCGTCGTGCATAATCCACATTTATGCACGCAGTAATACTGGAATATTGTACAACAAATCCGGAAAAGTTTCTTGCAAAAAATTCAAATATTCCCCTCCGTTTCATCGATATGGAATCACTACCGGACCAATAATCAAATTGTCAATTACTAAAATCCATACGTTAATTTTGAATTGATTCTGATGATATGCACTTGTAAAAGCAAGTGGATTTTCGACACTGTACAGGTGTTCATTGTGAAGGTTACTGATGCCAGACCTAGTAAAAGTGTATTCGTCAGTAAATAGAACTTTCCTACAGTTCAGTGGAGATCCTGAGTTTTCCTCACTTAGATAAATCGGCAGAAAGTAAGGTTAGGTTAGGTTAGGTTAGACGATTGTCTGAATAAGATAAGGATGACATAATTGTTCCTTCAAGACATCATGAATCATTGTTTTAGGTTAGATCAACTGCAATCCTAAACGCCGCGTGCTTAATTGTGGGTTTTCCTCAAGTATGTCCAAAATTTGTTCTACGCTTTCTACTGTCCTTACTGTTCGTTGTTGTCGATTCAAATTCCTCGGCTTGAAGCAACCATTCTCGAGGAAGAGCCTCTACAAATTTGGCGGTTCGGCACTATGCGATCTGGAAATCTTTCAGCATATACTCACGGTCTTTCACGTCCATTGCCTTGAAAAATCTGTACACCATTACCTTATCAACCATTTCTCAGATACTGTACATCTCCGTGTCTAAAAGTGATAAAAAAATCACCATAATACCTAGTTAAGAAAGGAACACTGTTGTGTCAACAATTGTCAAGCCTAATAAAATGACAATCTACCAGACCACAGAAATAAATTCAAAGCCAACATGGTCGAATCTGATATTTTTGACTTGCTAGGTGGTTGAGGAAATGAAATCATGAAATTAAAAAACTGTTTTATGTGATTGAACCGCCCATCATATCAAAATTTCTCGAGAGACAAAAAGTTTGATAATTAGCGTTCCTACTCAATGTCTAAAACAATTTTGCTCAGACAGTTGAAATATTATGGTTGATTAAAAACACGTTTCAAGTTTTCAAGAACACTTGTAAAACGTCAAGGTCATTGAGTGGATCACTAAAAAAGTGAATAACGCACCCGATTACGCATACCAAATATGGTTTCTACCGATCGAGACGTTCTCGAATTATTTGAAGAATAAGAAAAAATCTTTGGATTTTGCGACCTCTAGCGGCCAAACGTATAGGTCAGTTGGCCTAAATCGACTTATTTTGAGCTGAAGAATCTGTGGTGTAATGTTATACACGCAAATCACGTACACCCTATATATATATATATTTTTTAATATTTTGACTTGTGTTAAAAATGTTTCATTTATGCACCAAATGAATTTATGATATGATTATTATACATAGACTCACCACTCGACCAACGCTCGAGAATAATTTCATGAAATAATTAATATTATAAATCACATAGCAATCAGTTATAGTTCTAGTATGATTGAGTGTATGATTTGTCGTAAACAATTTCAACATGCAAACAAAGAGGTTTTTCCTAGTACATACCAATCAGAAAAATAATATATTAACTTATATTGGTAAATCCAGTTCGAAGTTATACATCTCATCTTATAATTTGAATATAGATTTCAGAATGGATAATTAATTATCTAGGCAGATATAATAAGAAACTGTAAATTTGAAATTCAGAAAGGAAACATCAGGTGTGGAAATGATAAAATTTATATTGGTAGAACTTTCAGAAATTTCAATATTAGGTTGTAAGAAAATTACCAATAAATACATCACTATCAATTTGACCTAAATTCTTCACAATCACAAAACCTTTTCAGTTTTTGAAAGGAGCTGTCCGCTTTCGATTTTCCTCACATTGAGCTATGTACCTGCGTTTACCAATGTAATGAATAAGGCACATCATCCTTTTAATGGTACCACATATTTAATGAAGCTTCAGTGTCAGTGATCAGTTTGTGAATGTAGTCAAAATTTGGAATTTGATGTATTATTTAATGAGAAAAATGAAAATATTTTTTCTTTACTGAAACTCATTTCTTACACTTGAATTGTCGGTATCCGGAAACAGCACGACTGAATTGAATAATTCGTTTCAATGATAAATACAAGTTTTATCGAAATGTTTTAGTGAGCAAATTTCATTATTATTCTAATGAGAACCGGCACTATTTTCGTTTTCTTGGCCAAACTCAATAGATGTTTAACGTTTGGAGAAGCTTATATGAAGAAAACGTCATTATCCCCTTTATTTTTAAAAAATCCTTGTGCTGTGGAACATCACCTTTATATGACAGAATTGAAAAAATCTTCTTCTATTTTCAGCGTTATGCAAGAATTGTGACAGAGTGGTTGAATTTTAGGAGAGCTGGACCAGTGCCCTGATCTCCAAAGTTCTCTGATATTACATCGATGAATTGTTTTCTTTGGTAGTATATTCAGATTAAAGTTTAATGAGGTTTATCTACTCTGGAAAAATTAAACCCTATCTATAAAACGCATTTGCCACTGTAACTTGGCAGGCGATACAGAGAGAAAAAACATCTTTCTATAGAAGAGTGAAGGGGTGTAGAGGAGAGATGACATTCTGAAAACTTAATTTGATATTCTGTATTTTTGTTAAGCTGAAGTTTTTTGAAAACCTCTGTTTATTATCGTTCATTGAACTTGAGTAACGGTTATAATTTTGTATCGTCCAGACAAATCACTTCTGTTCTGAATTACTTTGAAAACTTATATCCCCAATATGTTCAACAAGGGAGGAAAATCTGATTCTGAACACTGAATTATATACCAAGAAAAATTAACATATTGCTCTGGAGTTATTCAGGTTTGAGAACCTAAATGAGCCTGGTATTTCAAACTGAGCAATGAGACGTGTTCTCTCGAATCATCTAATTAGATGTTCTATTGCTCCATTCACATTTTTGTCAAGATATTATTAGAATCTGTAGTTTTTATTCAGTTCAATTCTGTTATCAATTTATTTATTTATGTATTCATTTGAATGTAGCAGAAAGTTACAAATTGAAAGATCATATTAATAACTGTTCTTTAGTCGAAACACCATTCGAGAGAAGAACAGTATGCCATTCGATGGATAAACATATAAAACACGCTAAGATTCCCACGTTAAACCTAACCTAAAGTCTAGGGTCAGGAAAATGAAAAGAAACGACTGAGAAGTAATGAATGAATCAAACAATTGCATAAATCTAAAGAATTCATATTGTAATTCATCCGACAATGAATGACTTGCCCATAGTAAGGGTCTTTCAAAAAATTTATTAAGTACCATACTTATACGAATTCTGTATATCTCTGAAATTTAATTTTAATCAACTTGCAAAGTCTTTTCAAAAACAACTGAACGCATTTTGAAAAAATTGCAAACAATATCTAGCCTTGAATGAAGTTATACCGTATTCAATGCACCTAAAGCTTCATTTCGTTTTGATTTAATACACGAATAGTCCCATCTACTTCGATCAATCCTGAAAATTTTCGATTCCAAATCAAATTTTGAGGAAATCATGAATAACGTCTGAATCAGAAGTTTAAGGTAGCATTAATTATACATAAACTTGCTTTAACAATTCATGAAGAATCCGAATAAGTAAAAATGCGGAGCATGTTCTATTTAAAACAATGAAAAAAACTTATCCCTGATATGAATCATTCTGTATACTGGGTGATTCGCCAGTGGCGCGGTGCTCTGTAGCTCGTACACTGTTGAAGATTTCATTGTTTTTCGAACGGTGTTGTATTTAGAAAGTAAAAATCTACTTCAGCAATTCATTTTGAAGTAAAAAGGGTGTCCCAATTTTCTATGAAAAAAGCTTGGGAGGTTTCTTCAGATTGAAAAACTAATTTTTTATTGAAGATTCGAGAGCGTACTGAACTCTGCTATAATGTCTCTAAGTTATAAGTTTTTTTGGTGAGAAGTTCCGTCACAATAATTTTTTTTTCGTAAAAATTCATGAAAATAGGCTCTCACATCTTCGCCTGCTCCTTTTTTCCTTTCGTTTTCTTATTGCCCAAGGATAGCTTTATTGATGAATTGGAATAGATTATCTTCATTCAATATAGACATGACTCAAAAAAATTATTGAATATTGCAATTATAAAAATATCATATCTTGATTTTTTAAAATGGAACATCCTGTATTTTATTATTCATGTCAACGTATAAAATGTTGTGCCATATTTTTGCAGAAGTAACCTTATCTTTATCATTTTCAAAACAAAAAAAATGAACTAAAATAATGAAATCAGAGGTTGCGAAAGAAGAGTTTATTAGTACATATCATTATACTTGATCAGAGAAATTTTAAGGTAGTCGAGTATGAAATACGACATAGATTGGTCTTTGGTGAGATGATCTACAAGATGTTGAACTATTTCAATAACTGTTCGAAATGTTACCCGTTTCTTTGTAGACACAACTCAATCCTTCTGAAGAAAGACCGTTGAAATCTCGACAACATTTGCGGATTAATTGACTGAAAGGCGTTGATTTTTCTCTGACTCATATCCAACTGTGTTGTAGAAGGAATCTGATAAACGATGCCCTTAATATAACCCCACAAGAAAAAATCTAGACTTGTAAGCTGCGGAGACCTAGCTGGCCATCTAACAGAACACCACGTCCTATCCATTTGTTTGGAAATACATGATTCAAATGCTCCCTAACCTGATATGAGTAATGTGCCGGTGCTCCACCCTGTTGAAACCACAAATATTGTCTTATATGCCCTGGTGCATCGGCGAGTAACATTAGTAGATGATTTTGCAGAAAATCTAAATACATTTCACTATTGAGGTGCCCGTCGAAAAAGTGCGGCTCAATTAGATATCCATCTGTTTTAGCGGCCCATATATTCAAAGAAGAACCAACGATGCTGGTGATCTATTTGTCTCATGAGTTGTGGATTTTCCGTGGCTGAATAATGAAAGTTGTGCCTGTTAACAAGCCCATTCTTGTGGAAAGTTGCCTCGTCCGAGAAGAGAAATCTGCTAAACATATTTGAATTTTCCGCTACTTGGTCACTTGCCCAATTGCAAAAATCGATTCGATTTTCATAGTCTTGATTGTTCAGTTCAAGATTCTCTGGACAGAAGTTTGACTTATGTCTGTTAACTTAGAAATCTCTCTTTTGCTTTTATATGGGTCCTCTGTCACTGTCAACAAAACTGATAACTGGTTGTCTTCAGCTGTAGCAGATTTTGGTTTTTCATGTTTTTGTAAGCGATATTACCCGTTCCGATATTACCGTTTCCGATAAATCTAGTTTTTCAAAGCACCTTTCATCAGGATGCCTCTTATCAGGAAATTTTTGTGCATAAACTCTGATTGCCAACAAAGAATTTCTATCACACTCACCCAGAATAAAAATCATATCAACCATTTCTTCTTTGGAGAACTTCATGGAAAACAATTGAGAAAATTTGGTTCAAACCTCACATTAACAATGTTTAATAACGAAACACTGATAAGTTCACCATGTAAAATAGAGAATATGATATGTCCGGACACCTGACAGAAGGCACAAATGAAAAAATGTCGATTTATGTTTTAAACATCTTGATTTTATCATTCCTTAAGATAATTATCTTGTTTAGGTTTCATTTTTACTACTTGAATCATTACAGAAAAAACTTCTGTGCGAATAATGATGCATGTTGATGACTTTGATACAGTTTGTAGAATTTTCATAAAAATTTTTACAAATAATCGAATATTTCGAAAACGATCGAAGATAAAGATAAGGTTACTTCTGCAAAAATATAGCACAATATTTTGTACGTCGACATGAATAATAAAATACAGGATGTTCGATTTGAAAAAAACCAAGGTATGATATTTTTAAAATTACAATATTCAATCATTTCTTTGAGTCACTTTTGTATGCAATGAGGATAATCGATTTCAATTCATCAATAAAGCTATCCTTGGGCAATAATATAACGAAAGGAAACAAGTATTCATCCTCTCTTACTGAAGGAGCATGCGAAGATGTGAGAGCCTATTTTCATGACGGAAAAAGAAATACTGTGGCGAAACTACTCACCAGAAAAACTTATTACTTAAAGACATTATAGCAGTGTTTAGGCCGCTCCAGAATCTTGAACAAAATATTGGTCTTCCAATCTGAAAAAACCACCCTAGATTTTTTATAGAAAATAGGGATACCCTGTTCACAGCAAAATAAATTGCTGAAGTAGATTTTTACTTTCTAAATACAATACCGTTAGAACAAAAATGAAATCTTCAAGAGTGTACGAGCTATAGAGCACCGCACCACTGGTGAATCACCCAGTATGAACGACAAATGACACTGCAACTGACGCACAATTTTCTGTTCCAATACAAGTATCTTGAATATTGTAATTTGAAACTAATGTTAATGAAATTGTATTTCAATATAAAACAAAATAAATTCCACCAGAATTCAGAGATGTAAACGTATATGACCTGTTCCACCGTTTCCGTGAAACTTGAAAACTGCATAATTATTAAGATTGTTCATACTTTTCCCACTCTTCATTAAGCTTAGAATTTTCGGATAAAAACAGACATCAAATTATGAACTCAAGTCGCCATCTTTTCACGTGGGCCTTGTATATGAAAGAGATCTAACAGTCTTAAACACTGAGGATAGAATTTAATATGATGAAATTTACATTTCTTCGACATTTTCCAAGTTCTCATTTTTATAACACTGAAGAAGTATCTCAATAACCCAAAAGATCTACGTTCTTGAAAAAACTAATTTAGACTCTGCTGAGTTAAATGTTTGTCGAATTGAATCATTCCGATATTTAATTGAAGTTGAATTTGTTAAAAATACAAAAATCTATCAAAGAACAGTCACATAACTCTGTATTTATTCATGTGTGTCTCATTCAGTCTCAGGACATTAGAAATTTTCTTCATTTCATATTTATGTTATATTTCATTGCATTCACTTCCATATACATGAACGTGAGATTTGGTAAATATCACAAAAATCATTCCATAGAAAAGATATTGTAATCCCTTGCAGATCCTTGAATTTTCATTCGATATTTGTAGCTGACTTGTTGAGTTTTGCAGTATTTACGATGTACACATTCACCATATGAACAAGATTGCTTGAAGTAGTTGTTTTACTGAAGTAGTTGAGCCTAACAGGTGGATCTGAATTTTTGTGTATAGATTTATTGTTCAAAACTGGAAGTAATGCATAGTCACTAATCAGTTTAAGAAACATTCGCTAATATGTCTTAGAATTATTATTTTATAGTCAGTTACTTTATAATACTAAAATGTTGAAAGTAAAAGATGACATATTGTCCCGTTGGGTCTCCATTTTGAATCATGAAAGGAAATAATTTAATCCAAAAAAGAAAAACAAAATAATGTATCGAAGGCATATACATAGTGGAATTTGATTTTCAATAATTATATTTAAGAGAATACTGATTGAACCAGAAAATGATCACTATAAAAATGATTTACAAATTAATACAGCATTCATTAGTAAAATTGTTCGTATTTATAAGTGTACTTGAAAGAAAATTGCATGGAACCGAATAATTTCGGAAAAACTTCTAATTACCCAAATAATGAATCGTACGAAATCACAGTTTAATTTCCAGGAAACTTTCACTTGTTGTCGGTTAACAGCCGTTAATTTTCGCGTTACATATGGCTCATGTAGGTGATATTTTTCAATTTACGTTAACTTAGTCTACTTCGTTTAATTTCACTAAGTGTTTCACCCCAAGCCCTGAGATTCACTGTAGAAGAGAGAATCGTTTCGTCCCCACCCCTTCTGCCGGAGGACGCCATTATTGAAATCAGTCTTGGCTAAATATTGTGACGTCACGAGATACTAGGCGTCGGCGCGATTCTTCGGATCCACCCCCGACGGCGGGGTGCGATCGGCCGCCAGAGCCGGTGTCCCGGTGACGGCGGGTTGTTTTCTGAGAAGGAAGTCCTCAGAAATGTCTTCATGATTTCAACGAAACTTAAAATCTTTTATTGACATACATGTCTAGATAGTTGTCAAAAAATTTAAATATTTCACTAAATTCCCAACTTTTATGAAGTTATTTACTTTTAACCACCCTTCGTTCCTCTCGCTTTTGTCAGCAAAGCTATTGCACCCTCCTCTCTTATTGGTATGTTAGTTTTACCACTGAGCAAGTGTTTTTCTTGTTATTCATGGGTATCACTTATGAAGTCTACACTTAAGAAATTTATAGACAATGAAGGAATTTGATGTTTGTTATGTGTCCATGACACTCGAATCCATGCTTCAAAGTTTCTGATGACATTTGGAGTTTGCTGCTTTAACTTCAATGTCTGCTAATATAATATAATGTGTTTTTTTAGGATTTGGATGTGAATTATTCTTAATTAGAATTCACTAAAGTTTGCAGAAAATCAGAAGAGAGAAAGAATAAACATGGCTTATATAATCTAACATCTAGTCATCAAAAATAAATAAAGGCCCACCGGCTCCATAGGTTCTAACGTAATGCTTTAATGGCACCTTACTCAATTCCAGCTCTACGTGTATATCAGTTCCTGATGGTACCACTTTTTCTTTTTATATATATTGTATTTTCTGACACAAATTATTTCGATCCAATCCTTTCTAGAATTTCGTTCAACTCATTTTTATCCACTAACTTTAATTATTATGGTGTATATTACTAAGAAGAAAATGCAAAGTGCATTATACTTACTTGTAACAGCTTTTTTCAAATTTACATTTTCAACTCTTCATAGATTATCAAATTATTATCCACGAATATTTCCCTCTCGGGATTTTCAACCAACATCGTGCTGACAAGGGCTTCCAGAGTAGTAGTGCATGATTCATTTCAATAAAGTCCACTTTTTGAGAAGATTTCTCGGAATATTTGAAATTCTCTTTGTAAAGTTTGTGTTTGTTACTATGCGTACAATTGCCAAGAACAGGCTGGTTGTCTTTTTATTTAAATAGGTCTCTAATTGCTTATAATTGTATAATTAGATCGCAAAATCTAAATTGCAATTTTTCGAGTTTTAAAATACTCCTCAATTTTGAATTATAAGCTTTTCATTATATTGACGAAAATGCTATCATCAATGATGGTTCTTAGATTATCTTCGTTATCACGTCACTCAATTTGTAAATAATAATATAAAAAAGCTTCCGGAGCGAATTCCGTTACTGTATCGAATGCTAAAAAAATGTCATTTATGACTGATACAATCAATGAATATTTTATAGAATTTCTGTACCTTTATTTAAATTCTAACAAGTAAAAGTTTTCAGTTGTGCACCGAAGTATTGTTGTCGGTTTTTACTTTTCATGGATATTTGAGGTTTATTTGTTTTCAAAATGTGCGACGCCACGAGCAAGACAGATTGCATGTATATACAGAATGCAAAAAAGAAGATAAAATAGAATAGTTTTGTGATGAATTTTCACACTAACTTCTTATGAAAATCGGTACATATTGTGGTCTTGTACCAAATATAATTTGAAAGAAGCATTATTTTACAAATTTCCATTTTGTCTCCTCTCTAATTTCTTTAGGTATATAGTAACCATCAGTGTATTCCAGTATAATATTGAATCATCCTATATTATCTTATAATTTAAATAGCAGGATCCATAATCTTGTCAGAGATGTCTATTCTATAGCTCTATTGCCTTCTATGTCGGAATGTCAATCGAATGTAATAGAAAAAAGAGTTCCCACCTCTCTTTTAACATAATAGGAGGCTCGGAATCTTTTGTTACAATATGAATATTGTGATCTCATTCTCGAATCTGTTTGGGACCTCAGCTGTTAGTCCTGGTCTGTGCTAGATATGTTAGTGAGCACACAACATGTCTACACTATCTCCTGTATAAATCATGAATATTCACCTAAGCGATGAACTTTAGAATTATATTTGTGAATTATCTTCCACTGAAATTTACTGCTGACATGAAAAATTTCATTCACGCTGAAAGTTGGTTATTCGATTATGTAGAGCATTTTATGTTAGAATAAAACCGAAGCCAATATTTGTACCATGCTTTATAATTCACTTTTCAGTTAAATTATTATTCTCTACATTATACACATTTTCAATTCACTTTTTAATATGTCATCGTCAGTATGTGGAGTCTATCTACTATCTATCCAAATAAAGGGAATTTTATTTCGAAAGCACATTCTCCGTGTTCAACGTTTGACATATTCTATGCAGAAAATGTATGATTTCCGATTGAAAATGAAAAACTTACTTTCTGTAATCATTTGAATTTTTCAAACAATTTAAATCTGGATTAAAATAAGAGTGTTTTTGCTCAACCAAATAATGCCTCGGAAAGGTTTCATCCGTTTTTTGTCTGCTCCATTATATTCTTGATGTTTTCTCTGAACACACCTACCGATTTACTGCTTATTGAATAAGATATATTCATGAGTCATTATCTCCTAAAAAAGTGTAGACCTCAAAATGATTTTCTCGCAACATTCTCTTTATCAAGCCAGCCAGATTTGTTGTATACCCATCGAAGATTTCTACCATTTATTCCATGTACTTAATTAATTATTTATAAACTGTATTTACTGTACGACTTTTGAAATTCCACCGTGTGGGAGCCGATCTTGGAATTTCCCGTCCACCAAATCTATCAAGGAAAACAACACGTTGAATGGAGTAAGGGGAAAAGTTTGAAATTATGAAAATACATCAGTGGCAAAGAATAGAGTGAGCTAGGCGATGTTTTTCGTTTGCGTCAACTTCAACTGCTCTTTGCGTTTCGCTCATTACTGTAGCGCCTTCATACGATTGTGCAATAAATACACAACAACAAGTATTTCGAGCTCACATGAATTACATGAGATAAGAACATAGTATTTCGAGCTCAGATAAAATAAATGAGATAAGAACATAGTATGTAGAAGGTTTGAAAAGAATCCCCAAAAACGTCCAACCAATACACCGAAAAACGATCACTGTTAGCAATTTTCAAGAATTGACACTACATCCGCCCCCAAAAATCATGATAATTTATATCCACCAAAAGAAATGTAAGCTGGTATGTCGTTTTGGCTTACCTTAAGAGTTTGTAAATGCTCTTCTTATGCTTTGTAACCTATGTTATAAAGTGAGCTCATAAATGTTCCTGGATTATCATTTGTTTTAATCGTGTCCTCTAAGTGCGAGCTGAAATTATTCACAAAATATTATAGAATTTATAATTTTGGAAAGTACGAACCTGTTTTTGATTATTATTTTGTCGTTATGTAACATCATTCCCGTGTACATTTGTTTTTGGAAATGCATCACTGAGGAAATTTCATTTCATTTGTTTAAATACTGCTTCGAGTTTTCATGTCTCTTAACTTTTTCAATCAAATGTATTAACACACTTCCACCCCTACTTGACCAACTAAAATCACTTGTAAAAAACAGTCAGGAAAAACAGATTAGCTAGTGCAGCAGCTCTAAAGCTCCTATTAGCGAACCGCCACTGTAGAGGATTATTCAGTAATTCGCAAATTATCCAATAATATTCCAAGATGAATTCACTTCATAAGTCTTTCAACCAAAGTTGTTCGACGAAAAGGTTGCAACAGCCATCGGTTTCAAGATTTAATTCCATTGGACACCATAATTGTAATTGATATGGACTGATCAGTGTGTATGCAAAAAGATTTCAAACATCTATCTCTTTTTATGACATATTCAGGAAAACTTCCTGATTCGGTTAATGGGAGATATATTATGTTCCATGAAGAATAGCCAATGAACATTTTTAAGCATTTTATCTAGTTACTTCCAAATAAATACTGATTAGTATGTTGGAACTGAACATGAATTATATATTTATGTAAAATTAATTAAAAAAAAATTATTTTGTTAAGAATTAGATGTGTTTTGAAGTTACTTCAAACGGGGTGACTACCTGTAGAAACTAGTCCTAGAAGGAAAAGATGCATAGGAACTCTTCAGTCCAGTTTGATTAATCTCAGAGAATTCGTGATTTATTCGTGAATTTTATTCACACTCACCTGGATTTGATATTATTATTATTATTTATGATCGTGAACTTATGCACTATCTCAGCTGTTAGCTGGATATAATTTACCTTTCCCAGATTCAGCAATCAAAGGAAATAGGCTCGATTACAATATACTTGACATAAATTTCCTAACTTTCCTACATGTATTAAGAATTACAGCTTTTTGCATTTCAATATAGGTATTCTTATGCAATTCTAATTTCTCAAGGCTATCATGCAAAGTTTTGGGTATTAACCCAGTCGAGGATACGATGACAGGAACAATATCTATTTTCTCGAGGTGCCACATCTGCTTGATCTCAATAGCAAGGTCTGTGTATTTGGACTTCTTCTCCTGGAACTTGTCCAGCACATTGTTATTATTCGGTATGGCGACATCCACCAGCATTGCTGTTCTGGCTCTCTTATCATACACCACTATGTCCGGCCTATTATTCGTCACCATTCTGTCAGTGATAAAAGGCCTATCGTAGTATAATCTGATAGAGTAATTTTCCAATACGGGCGCCGGTTGATACTTGTTGTATGGCTGGAAGGTATTCAGAAGTGCGTACTTGTGTGCAAGTTTCTGATGGATAATGTTGCACACTTGATTATGCCTGCGAAAATAGTCCGTACTGGCCAGTTGTTCGCATCCGGACGTAATATGCTGTATAGTCTCCGATCTTATATGGCATTTTCTGCACTTATCTGTTTATAATGTTCCGTCCTTCATAATACATTTTTTGTAGTTGTTTGCAGCGATCACTTGGTCTTGGATGGCCATAAGGAATCCTTCTGTTTTCGCGAATAATTCTCCTTTCATCAACCATTTGTTGGAGGCTTTCTTGTCGATGTGTGGTTGACTAATCTCCTGGTGATGTCGTCCATGCAATTTCTTTCTTGACCATTGCTCTTGTTTTTCAGTATCTGATAGGAATGGTAGATTCAGAAGGTCATCTCTGGTAGCAAGATTTAGAGGTGTATATCCCTTATCAGCCAATGATACCACTCTATGGAGGTCAGAAGTGAGAACTTTTGCAGAGAAGAATTCTTAACATTGACAACATCTATTAATCCGCGTCCTCCTTCTTTCCGCTTCAAAGTTGTTGTTGCATACTTGATTTTGCCTGTGAAGATAGTCCGTATTGGCCAGTTTTTCGCATCCGGACGTAATATGCTGTATAGACTCCGATCTTATATGACATTTTCTGCACCTATCTGTTTGTAATGTTCCGTCCTTCATAATAAATTTTTTGTATTATTATCATTATTATTATTATTATTTAGGTAACAAAAGAATGAGGATTTGAAATCCTATGATATTCTTAATGTAAAAAGCAAAAAATGCATATAAATATGTTGCTTCCCTGTCTTCGATTCACATCTTAAAGTCAGTATTTCTTGTTATTACTTTATCACCTCTTATATTGTTAATTCGATGTCTTTTTGAAACCTTCTTTGATGTCAAACAGAAAAAGAAAATATTGAAATTAGTTGAAACGCAATTTTACCATGTAGTAGTAGTACAGTGGAAAGGGTACAGAATTCTAGTTCGTGATGGGGAGGGGTCGACCAAGGCTCATACTCTGATATGTCATGGAAGTACTATAAATGAACGTTTATTGATTTTAAGAAAAACTGCTCTCCAATTCATTTAGAGTAACTCGTATTCTTTTTGAGGCGAAAAATTTAAGGCATGGAGTGGGTCGATAACCCCCTTACCTGTATTGGTTACTGGTGTATTATATTATTAAAATTCCTTTCCTCTGGAGTAGACAGAACATGTTATACTACCTGAGTGGCGCCTCAAGATGTTTGGATGTTTTTGTTAACTCATTTCCAAATTGTGGGATACGAGCGAGTCTATCTAACATTGGTCCTGTAAGAAAAAAACAGTCAACGAATATTTCGAGACAGAACTTTACAAATGAGAACAGTATTTTAAACCATGCGAATCTGCTTGTATCATAATAATTGCAATTTTAATGAGAGAAAAGTTTTTTCGGAAAAAAAGGTCTCTGAAACATGATGAATGCACCTTGCACAAGTTGTCTGCACATTCTAACAATCTCTGTAAATCAGAGTTCTACTTCTCTTGATCTTTTGATATCGCTAATGGTGGGATTCATCAGCAATAATTATACAGGATGTTTCCTAAGAAAACACCAAATAACTTCTTATTCTTATTGTAAAATTTATACATATGGTTAAAAGGTTTTCAACAGGTTATTATATGAGTGTACCATAGTTTTTAATGGAGTAAAAGAAAAGCCCAGACTTTTCTTATTTGGGATCGTTTCATATACACTGTTATTTTTGCGTAGAAAATTTTTTTTTGTTGTGTACCTAGTTTTTATTCACCACTATAATATTCAAAGAATATAATTTTAAATGAAAATATAGCTTTAGATGCTTTTAGATATCAGAGGTTTGTAACAGAAATGCTATTTGGATGCTTTTACCATTTTTTATCATAGCAAAGAGTTTTTTCGGGCTAACATGAAGTCAATAATAGACACAATTTTATTTTGATTACTGTTATTAAATTTATAAAGACCATGGCAATCATTACTCTCTAAATAAAGAACGCGCTGTGTGATTTAAATTAATATAAACTTGTTGTACCCTAAATGCGGGCACTCCGATAGTGTAGAAATTGTCCCGGTACAATTACGTAATAACTCGTCACTGTTTTTGAGATCTTAATTCAATATTATGCCCTAACTTAATATTACAGACTACGGACTTGAATCTTTTCAAACACGCTGCTGAGATGTTCGGATGAAGGCTCAAAATCAGCACCTCACTGCTTTTGTGTTCCACTTGGTTTAGATATTGAGGTACGCAGCTCACTTCCTACTTTGCCCAAGAGGACAAATTGGTTCATTGTACCAATATTGTAGGTTTGATGGATTCGTTTAAGATCTCATACGACCCAGCACAGTGTTGTATTTTCATAGATGCTTTAAAGCAGTTCTGCTTCAGGAGCAGGCTTCCATTTCCGTCCGTCATTTCTTACATCTCAAGGAAACCTACAAAAACTAGGAATTGGTTCTTCGCAAATAAAAATAGAAAGACCGCGGTTGGCAAGTAGAAACCAAGAAGCTTGGGCATGTTGCTCGGAGAAAAATCTGGATTTACCAAATTTCCGTGCTTTTTTATGAGATACCGGAGATTGCGAATATAACTAGACGAAAAAGTCTAAAGTTGACGAAAAGAATTTCCTGCGTAAAACTTTGGTGTCTCCTCATAAAGTTCCTCTACCACCCCTTCACCACAAGCTGGGATGGATGAAGCAGTTAGTAAAGTCATTTTCAAAAGATGGAAATGGCTTAAAATTCTCAATATCAACGTTTTCTGGCATTTCGGGGGCAACACTGTAGGAATGTGTTTTCGTTGGACCAGATATTCAACAGTTTACGGCTGATCCATAGTTCATCACAACCATGACAAATCCTCAAAGGAAGAGGAGATAGCCTTTAAAAAGACCACATAGAAATTTTTCTGTAATAACAGAGACCGTAACTACAACTAAATTCTCAAAAGAATGTTAAGAGCATTTCAAGGTTCAGGCTGCCTAATGAATTCAGAAGTCCATCATCTTCATTTCCACCTCGACTACTTTCCAGAAAATTTAGAAGACGCTTGTGAAGAGCAAGGTGAACGATTTCACTAAGATATCAAGGAGATGGAATAAAACTACCAGGGAAGATGGAGCTACTTAATGATTGCTTTCCACAAACGGAAATGAACCGAAAAGAAAAAGAAATATGTTAAGTGCTTGCTAATGAATGTACTTTAGATAAAAAAATGATTTTTGTTGGACAATTGTAAATGAAAAAAAAATGTAGTTGATGATAACTTGTTCTACATAGACACCTACATTGTCCTTGTTCTATGACAAAATGAAAATCTGATTCTGCACACGAAAAAAAAACAAAAGAAATACGCGAAAAAAAACCATTCTCAATTTGTTCTACTCTCAGACTTATGTGTTTATTAATAAAGATAAACTGATTGAAAGTACAAGAATCGTTTGACAAGTCCATGCAAAGTCAGAGAGATGGCACTATTGGCGCATATCGCTGTTTTTCCAGTTAATAGCATCTCCTGAAAGAACACAGACCAGTTAATTTTATATTTTTTTCATAAATACTCTATGAAATTTCCAAATCATATATATTATGAGAGTAAGCAACATTATTAGAATAAGAATTTTAAAAAAGGGGTTTTTTACAAGCCTTTTTCATTTCTCTGTCTTTTTGCATGCCATCTGACAGCTGGTAGATATTGCGTCTACTTGTACAGGGGGTGTCTGATTTTTGAAACGTTTGAATGGAATATCCGTTAATATAATAGATAGAGGAATGTATTTGTACAATTCTGTGCTACGTCTTTGCGAAATTAAATGTTCCGAAAAAAAATATTGTTTTCATCGTCCACCTTTATTTTTAATATTCCACTCGAGTGCATTCTTCCCTTCTATCTCAAGTGTATAAAATCTTTCAATCACACTAGTTTCTATGTGCAAAAAGCGATATATATATATATATATATATATATATATATATATATATATATATATATATATATATATATATATATATATATATATATATATTTTCCATTTTCATTGTGAGGCTTCACACCTTACCTTGTATCTAAAATAAGAAAAGGGCCACGACGATTTTGTTACCTATAGAAACCCATAGAAATATAATATAAAGAAATGAGAACCTTGCGTTTATAGCATTTTACTCAAAGTTCTCCTTGGGTGGCACAGGAAAAAAGTTCATCGCGAAATAGGCAAAAATTGTCATCATCTAGTCTAAGCCTACCAAAAAAATGTTCTAAATAACTGTCCTCAATGTTGTTCCCACGGAAGAGAATTTTTCTGTTCAATTTTTGTAGCTCCATTCGTCACTATTTTGATGTTCCCTTCGTCTCTGCCAAAATTCAGTTTTCCGTTGCGTTTTTCTGTCTTTTTATGTGTTTCTTTTAAGGATTAGTAAAGCTAAAGCTGTAAAGGCGAATCAATTATAACACATGATCTAACAGTGTTTCGTCCTTTGTTGATGTTTGTTTGCGAAATTTATAGGAATTAACATAATATCCCTGTTGAGATAATAAAGAGATTCTCGGTTCCTTTATTTTAGTGGACTGAGACTATTTAACCTGATTTTGGGGAAACATCTGATTGAAATTGAAAATGAATTAAATTAGATCGAAGCGTTTGAATCGTAAAGTGTCCCGAAATACATTGAACGCTTTTGAGACTTCAAAAGACTGCATTTCCTATTTCCTTGCAGCATGTATAGTTTTCGTCATGTTAGACAAATATGGAATTTTGTGGTTTGCGGTTCAACCTACATTACAGGACAGGTTTCAATTATTTTAGTAGCTTTGATTATACTTGTAAAGATAGCTATACAATGATTTGCTTATTATTCATCTGATTTCAATACGGTTAAAAAGAAATTATTTTTCACAGCAGTGGTTATCCAACAATGCTGGTGCACTCTTGTGAAACATATTTTAATCTACAACATTGTATAGTGGCGAAGTTACAGCATCTCCGAGTACCCATTAACTCGTAAGTTAGTTTTCAGATCTTCTCAAATATTCTGCTTGGAATGAAATTTTTTATTTGGCACCCACCTGATGATAATTCAAGTTGCTGCATTATCTAATATTGCCGCATTGGTACCAACTCTTGAAAAATATCCGTCTGGTGGTTGGCGCTAAATTTCGAGGAGAAATAAACTACGCCGAGAGCAAAATAAAATAAAAAATACCTTGAGGATGACACATCTTACTTGAATATTGACACTTTATAAATTATAATCATAATCATCAAGAACGAGGAGAGATAGATACACTATAGTATTTTAATAGATCGATCAATGTAACAACGTATTATTGTTATTTTGTACTTATGGTATGGTGAACAATCCTGAATAAATATCGCCAATAATAGATACTAAACAACAGAAACTACATTGAATGCAAACGAAAGTTAGCTTTATTTAATTACAAATGATAATTAAATGCGACAGAGAATGGAAAAAATATCGCCCAAAGAGAGCATACTCATAGCAGCAGCATCGTCAATTCATTTATTTTTTTCTTTACGATATTTTCGAAATAAGTAAATAAAGTCTTAACTGCTGATCTGAAAATTTGAAAGAAAGGCTAGGCCCTAGTTCTTCGAGAACTGAGGTATCCTGTTCTCATCGAAATAATTGTCAACGGAATAGACAAGCGGGGTTATTTATAATGAATCTTCACTGAATTATAATTTTTATTCCAAATATCTTGGTGTCATTGGACTCCTTCATTAACCGTATCACATATCAATAAACTGAGTCAGGAGCAGAAAACAAGGAACAATATTCTACAATCAAGGTTCACTTGGGCTGTCTATGTTCACACTCTGCGAATTGCTGCTCTTTCTCTGATCTTTTCTATAGCTGTATAGTGTTGCCTAAATAGTATCCATGTGAACAGAATTGATTTACTACTGAATTAAGCTTTGAGAATTATAAGTGGTTTCATTAGCCAACAGAATTCTCTGTATACATGTTCGCTGCAATATAATTCGGAGAATTCGAGTAAAGAACTCGTGTGAGTAACTTCAAATAATAGAGTTGATACCGTATCAATGAGGTTGAAGTGCAAAACTATATGGCTGTTTTACTAATCAATATTTGCATTCCATTCCTTCAGTAGTTGACATACAGTGTTGAGTTTAGTATCGTCATTAATTTCTTTTATTAACGACATTTCTCAACGAATACGTTTCAAATTATCATATAGTTTGGTTGATTGGGAGTTTTGAATAATACTCGTTCCATAATTGTATAAATTGTTCCAACAAAATTAGAGATACACATTGAATTTATATTTAATAAATAACATACACTGCGCCAAGAAATTAACGCTCAATTTCAATCTTTAAAGTTTCAACTAATCATAAATTCTTTTTTTTCGGATTTGTCCGGGCATACGCCAACAAAGCTCGATGTTTTTTCTTGGTGCAAATGTTCCTCTCCAAAGAAATAATATGAAAGAAATGAAAATAAAGATTTTTCAAGAAACCACTACATAGTGATAACAGAAGTGGTTGGCAGAATGTGGCGGATAACGTTTGTTCTTTTTGAAATTTTCAATTTTCTGTAATAATGCAATGAGAATCAAGAAATTCGACCACGGCAGAATGTGCCGAGAGGCGTGGTATTAGATGAACTAGGTTGAACTATTACAAGAATGCTAGGGGTGTCAATTAGTTCCAAAATGATCCGCATATTCAAGGAGGCTGGTGGTTATGAAAGGGGACCTAGGCAAGGACGACCTCGAACAACAACGGTAATCCATGATCCACGTTATTCAAGAATTTCTTCGTAGAGACAACGGTTTGCTACTGCTAGGCACCTTCAAATGCAGCTTCAGCAGAACAGTGGAGTGCAAAGTAGCATTCAAACGACCTGACAACGTCTCAGGAAATTTGGTTTCAGGCTTCGTGGTCAAGTGGTTAGAAGCTGACTGTGAGAGAGTTTTATTTACACATGAGTCAAGGTTTTGTCTTTTCTATTGTGATCCACGTTTTCTTGTATACAGACATCGAAATGAGGGATACGCCCAGTGCCACGTTTCACCTGCCTATGATATTGATGAAGATTCAATAATAGCATGAGGAGTTACGTTACAGACATTCTGAAAGAACATGTTGTGCCATTTGCGGTAAACATGGGTGAAAAGTTATTGTTTATGCATGATAACTCGAGACATCACCAAGCTCATATTGTTTGCAACTACCTTCATGATCACGAATTCACTTCTGTAGAGTAACATGCACCGAGTCCAAACCACCCCTATCGAACTTGTTCGGGACATTTCCAAGAGAAGATTATAAAACCAGTAAAATCAGCCAGCCACTCTCAATGATGTTCAGAACTGATTGATCGAAAATCAGAAGGGAAATGGATCAGAATGCTATGTCATTGGTTTCGAGTATGAATCGTAGATGTCGTGTAGTTATTCTCGCCAGGTGTGGAAATATCCGGTATTACATGTTTCTGGGAATTTTGATTTTTTCCAAAAGTTTCACGTTTTTCATTGTTACTTAAAGGTTTACGAGTGCTATTTTAATTTTTTTTTGTTTTCAAGCATTCCTTATTGTTGATGGATTACTGGAAAAATAAATGTGCGTTAATTTCCTGGAGCAGTGTATTTGAATGCAATGCAGAATTTTTCAATCATAATCAGTGAAAAAATTACCATAAAGACATGTGATGAAGCCATTGTTGTCGTGTTTTTTGTGATAATTTGTATTTATACTGTCAACGGTAGTCATAAACGGTTTTGAATTGCAAATATGGACGTGGCACTTCATTTCAACAGTGCAATAAAAATTATTACATTCCAAAACTGGAAAAATGTATAGACCTAGTCATTAAAGAAGAAAATAAAATGTGGGAGCTCGATCATATTATGGATGCCATGATAGATCCTGTTATAGAGAGTTTCGGTAATGAATATACATCATTAGGAAAAGAACTGTAAATATTTTATGATATATATATATATATATATATATATATATATATATATATATATATATATATATATATATATATATATATATATATGAGCCTTTTGACAGGTATTACTTCGATCTTTCTGATTTTAAAGTGTAGAAAGAAATTGAATTTAGATTCAGACGTTTTATAAAGTCATGAATATAAACGTTGTTTAACATATTGTTAGGTAATGTTAAACTTCATGTGGAGAATTTAGCTTAAGTCTACTATAATATAAAATAAATGTTCATTTCCATAATTTACTAAAATTATTGAGCTTTCTGCAATATCATATACATTATTTAATTATTATATATTTTAACGTATAGAATTAAGCGTAAGTTGAAATTCTTGAATTAAAAATTTTTGGTGAACGTAACTACCTAGATATAGATATATATATATATATATATATATATATATATATATATATATATATATATATATATATACCAGATCTCATTTAAAAAGTCTACTTGAGATTACTTTCAACTATTCCAATGATATTCATATGAAATTTGGGCTTCCAAAATGTAAAAATCATTCTATTCGAGCCAATGCATCAAGGAGATACATATAAATATCTTGGATTTTGTCAAGAGAAGACAATTAACCATAGCAGCACTAAAGAAAATATTAGAAGTTCATATTATAAAAGACTTATCATCAAGAGTCATTTAACTAGTCAAAACCTTTTTAGAGCTTTCAGCTCCTATGCAGTTCCTATTCTTACATCTTCTTTTGGAATTAATAAATGGTCTAACACTGATCTAAATGAATTACAATGTCAAACGAGGAAAATGCTTTGTAAATATCATAAGCACCACCCAAAGTCAGCTGTTCAGAGAGTTACACTACCTAGACATCTTGGAGGTCGTGGATTAACTGATTTGAATAATCTTCATAGTAAACAGATTTTTCATTTACGTTCCCATTTTCATGATAAACAGAGAACGTCTAAATTACATGATATTGTTGTTGCTTCAGATTATAATCTTACACCTCTGAACTTGACAATGCAAAAGGTAGATTTTGATATATTTGATGATAATTCTATAACAGAAAGTTGCATCGAATAAATGATTAGTTTCTGGAGAATTGTTTGCTGAAACAGAAGGCTTGGCAATTGCGATCCAGGATCAGATTGTTTTCACGAGGAATTATAGAAAACACATCATCAAACAAAATATAGATGATTCTTGCCGTAGATGTTTCTGTTCTTCAGAAAGAGTTTTCATATATTATCATCTTGCGCAGTCCTTGCTTCAACAGATTATTAAGAAAAACATAATGCTGTCCCTAATATTATTCATTTTAATCTAGAAATTAAGCATGACCTTATTCCCAAAAGAACAAAATTTTACAAATATGAACCTGAGATTATTTGTGAAAATGACAAATATAAACTTTATTTTGATAAAACAATTCTTTGCAACAGAGCTCTAAAACACAATAGACCAGATATCATTCTTACTGATAAACAGAATCAAATAACATATATAATTGATATTGCTATACCCGACACACATAATATACAAAATAAATACAATGAAAAAATTTCTAAATATATGATGCTTGGCGACGAGATTAAAAAATGTGGAAAATAAAAAAATTTTTATTCTACCGATTATTATTTCCACAACAGGTGTTATTCCTAGGAATCTTCACAAATGCATTGAGATTTTCGGTCTGAAGAAAATTTGTTTTAACAGTTACAAAAGATAACAGTCATCAAATCTTGTAATATTCTTCGTAGGTTTCTTTCCGAAAAATAATGAGGTAGAGTCATAGGTTTTCTCTTCAGTTTATACTGCTCAGAAAATTATTTCATAATTTATTTATTCGTTTATATAAATGTAATATAATTAACTGACAATTTTGTCATATTTATATTCAGAGAAGTATTCTATTCGATCGTTCACCACTTCACACTAACGAAACTATTAATGAGTAACATTCAGTGTACTTGACTAAGGTCCGTACACTGGATTTTTCCGGGGACAAAGCCTCTGACACTACTCGTTGGTACTCGATGCCCTAGTATGTATATATTCTGGTAGATTGATATATTCTCATAACATATAAGGTTATCCTAATTGATTATAATCATTGCCTGGCAATGGTAGTAATTACCGGGTGGTGGATTTATATTTTTCATGAAATCAGTTTGATTGCAAGAACAGATAATATATATATATATATATATATATATATATATATATATATATATATATATATATATATATATATATATATATATATATATATATATATATATATATATATATATATATATATATATATATATATATATATATGAGATATACATCATACGTGTTCAATTGAGTCAATTTCATTTTCGAAGAGAACCCTAAAACACATTGACTACTAACTTTAGACGTATAGTGTCAACATTTAATTTAACACGAGGACAGCAATATTCACTAGCAACAAAATAGACCAAGAAGATCGTGCACTTCAACAGAACAGTTGAAGCTGCATTTGAAGGTGCCTAGCAGTAGCAAACCGTTGTTCCTACAAAAATTCTTGAATAACGTGGATCATGGATTATCGTTGTTGTTCGGGGTCGTCCTTGCCCAGGTCCCCTTTCATAACTACCAGCCTCCTTGAACCTGCGGATCATTTTGGAAACAATTGACACCCCTAGCATTATAGTAATAGTCCAACCTAATTCATCTAATACCACGCCTCTCGGCACATTCTGCCGTGGTCGAATTTCTTGATTCTCATTGCATTATTACAGAAAATTGAAAATTTCAAAAAGAACAAACGTTATCCGCCACATTATGTCAACCACTTCTGTTATCACTATTTGGTGGTTTCTTGAAAAATCTTTATTTCATTTCTTTCATATTATTTCTTTGGAGAGGAACATTTGCACCAAGAAAAAACATCGAACTTTGTTGGCGTATGCCCGGACAAATCCGAAAAAAAAAGGATTTATGATTAGTTGAAACTTTAAAGACTGAAATTGAGCGTTAATTTCTTGGCGCAGTGTATGTTATTTAAACATAAATTCAATGTGTATCTCTAATTTTGTTGGAGCAATTGATACAATTATGGAACGAGTATTATTCAAAAACTGCCAATCAACCAAACTATATGATAATTTGACACGTATTCGTTGAGAAATGTCGTTAATAAAAGAAATTAATGACGATACTAAACTCAGTACTCTATGTCAACTACTGAAGGAATGGAATGCGAATATTGATTAGTAAAACAGCCATATGGTTTTGCACTTCAACCTCATTGATACGGTATCAACTCTATTATTTGAAGTTACTCACACGATTTCTATACTCGATTTCTCCGCAATTATATTGCAGAAAACATGTAGAGAAGACCTGAGAAAGAGCAGCAATTCGCTGAATGTGAACATAGACAGCACAAGTGAACCTTGATTTTGTAGAATAATCTGCTCCTAACTCAGTTTATTGATATGTGATAAGGTTAATGAAGGAGTCCAGTGACACCAAGATATTTGGGATAAAAATTATGATTCAGTGGAGAATCATTATGAAACAACCTCGCTCATCTATTCTGTTGACGATTATTTCGATGAGAACAGGATACCTCAGTTCTCGAAGAATTAGGGCCTAGCCTAGTTGAGACTGTATTCACATATTTCGAAAATATCGTAACTAAAAAAGGTAAATGATTTTTTTTTGACGATGCTGTTGCTGTGAGTATGATCTCTTTGGGCGATAATTTTTCCATGCTTTGTCCCATTTAATCTGCAATAAATTGAAGCTAATTTTTGTTCTCATTCAATGAAGTTGTTGTTGCTTAGTATCTATTATTCGCGATACTAATTCAGGATTGTTCACCATACCATAAGTACAAAATAACAATAATACGTTGTTACATTGATCGATCTATTAAAATACTATAGTGTATCTATCTCTCCTCGTTCTTGATGATTATGATTATAATTTGTAAAGTGTCAATATTCACCATGACAAAAGTACATATTTACAATGTTACGTTGTTACATTGATTGAGCTAATAAAATACTATAGAGTAGACGGATATTTTTCAAGAGTTGCTACCAATGCGGTAATATTAGATAATGCACTTGAATACTAACAGCAGCTTAAATTATCATCATGTGGGTGTCAAATAAAAAATTATATTCCAATCAGAATATTTGAGAAGATTTGAAATCTTACTTATTAGGTATTGGGTACTCGGAGATGCTGTAACTACTCAACTATACAGTGTTGCAGGTTAAAATATGTTTCACAAGAGTGCGCCAGCAATGTTGGATAACCACTGCTGCGAAAAATAAGCTATTTTTAACCGTATTGAAATCAGATTAGTAATAAGCAAATCATTGTGTAGCTATCTCTACAAGTGTAATCGAAGCTACTAAAATAATTGAGACTTGTCTTGTAATATTAGGTTTAATCGCAAACTATAAAATTCTATATGTGTCTGACATGGTAAAAACTATACATGCTGCAAGGAGAAAGAAAATGGAGAGTGTTGAAGTCTCAAAAGCGTTTAATGTATTTCGGGGCACTTTACGATTCAAACGCTTCGATCAAATTCAACTCTCTGCAATTTCAGTTTCCCCAAAATCAAATAAAAGAGTCTCAGTGCACTAAAATGAAGGAACCAAGAACTTCTTGTATCTCAACAAGAATATTATGTTAATTCCTATAAATTCCGCAAATAAACAACAACGAAGGACGACACTGTTATATCATGTCCTATAATTGATCCGACTAACAGCTTTAGCTTTACTAATCCTTGAAAGAAATACATAAAAAGACAGGAAAACACAAACCAAGACTAAACTTTGGCAGAAAAGAAGCCAAGATCAAAATAGTAACAAATGGAGCTACGAAAAATGAACAGAACAATTCTCTTCTGTGGGGACATCGTTGAGGAGAGTTATTCAGAACGTTTTGTTGGTAAGCTTAGACCAGATGATGACGATTATTGTCTATTTTGCGATGGACTTTTCTCCAGTGCCAAATAAGGAGAACTTTGAGTAAAATGCTATAAATGCAAGGTTTATATTTCTTAATATTATATATCTATGGGTTTCTATGGGAAACAAAATCGTCATGACCGTTTTCGTTTTTGAGATACAAGGTAAGTTTGAATATTTGTCGCAAAGACACCCTCCTCATATCTACGATGTTTGAAACCCCACAATGAAAATGAAAAAATTATATATACATATCGGGTGTCGCACATAGAAACTAGTGGAATCAAAAGATTTGATACACTTGAGATAAAAGGAGAGTGCACTCGAGTAAAATATTCAAAATCAAAGTGAGCGATGAGAACAATGACAATCTTTTCTTCCGGAATATTTAGTTTCATAAAGACGTAGCACAGTATTGTACAAATAAATTCCACTATCTATAATATTAACGGATATTCCGTTTAAACATATCAAAAATCAGACACCCCATGTACAAGTAAACCCAATATTTCCAGCTGTCAGAAGGCCCGCAAAGAAAGAGGGGAATAAAAAGAGGCTTTTGAAAAATAAATTTCTTGAAATTCTTTTTCTACTCATGTTGCTAACTCTCATATTATAAATAGTGTGGAAATTTCATAGAGTTTTCATGAAAAAAAACTAAAAAATAAACCGGTCTCTCTTCTTCCAGAAGATGCTATCAATTGAAAAAACCTGGATATGCACCAATAGTGCCATCTTTCTGACTTTGCATGGACTTGTCAAACGATCCTCGTACTTTTGAATCAGTTTATCTTTATTAAGAGTAAACATATATATTTGTAAGTAGAAAAATTGACAGTGGTTTCTTTTTTTTTGCGCATTTCTTATGTTTTTCTGTGTTGAACAAGTTATCATCAAAAACAAATTTAAGACTGAATGTTTTTTTGTAGTTCACAATTGCTCAGCGAAACTCATTTTTTTATCTAAAGTACATTCATTAGTAGGCACTTAACATATTTCTTTCTCCTTTTGGTTCACTTCTGCTTGTGGAAAGCAATCATTAAGTAGCTCCATCTTCCCTGGTAGTTTTATTCCATCTCTTTGATATCTTGGTGAAATCGTTCACCTTGCCCTTCACAAGCGTCTTCTAAATTTTCTGGAAAGTAGTCGAGGTGGAAATGAAGATGATGGACTTTTGAATTCATTAGGCAGCCTGAACCTTGAAATGCTCTTAACATTCTTTTGAGAATTTAGTTGTAGTTACGGTCTTTGTTATTACAGAAAAATTTCTATATGGTCTTTCTAAAGGCTATCTGTTCTTCCTTTGAGGATTTGTCATGGTTGTGATGAACTATGGATCAGCCGTAAACTGTTAAATATCTAGTCCAACGAAAACACATTGCTACAGTGTTGCCCCCGAAATGCCAGAAAACGTTGATATTGAGAATTTTAAGCCATTTCCATTTTTTGAAAATGACTTTACTAACTGCTTCATCAATCCCAGCTTGTGGTGAAGGGGTGGTAGAAGAACTTTATGAGGAGACACCAAAGTTTTACGCAGGAAATTCTTTTCGCCAACTTTAGACTCCTTCGGGGACCAACACTTTTTCGTCTAGTTATATTCGCAATCTCTGCTATCTCATAAAAAAGCACGGAAATTTGGTAAATCCAGATTTTTCTCCGAGCAACATGCCCAAGCTTCTTGGTTGCTACTTGTCAACCGCGGTCTTTCTCTTTTGATTTGCGAAGAACCAATTCCTAGTTCTTGTAGATTTCCTTGAGATGTAAGAAATGACCGACGGAAATTGAAGCATAGAAGCCTGCTCCTGAAGCAGAACTGCTTTAAAGCATCTATAAAAATACAACACTATGCTGGGTCGTATGAGATCTTAAACGAATCCATCAAACCTGCAATATTGGCACAATGAACCAATTTGTCCTCTTGGGCAAAGAAGGAACAGAGCTGCGTCCCACAATGTCTAAACCAGGAGAAAGACAAAAACAGTGAGTTCCTGCTTTTGAGCCTTCATCCGAACATCTCAGAAATGTTCTTGGAAAGATTCAAGTACGTAGTCTGTAATATTAAGTTGTGGCATAATATTGAACTGAGATCTCTAAAACAGTGACGAGTTAACACTCAATTGTACCAGGCTATTTTTACACTATCGGAGTGCCCACGTTTAGGTTACAACTAGTTTATGTTCATTAATTTAAATCACACAATTATTTAGAAAATAATGATTGCTATGGTCTTTATAAATTTAATAACAGTATTCAAATTAAAATTGTACCTATTATTGACTTCATGTTAACCCAAAAAATCCTTCGCTATAATAAAGCCTTGTGTTTTGCAAAATTGAAATTCTGAAATATTTTGAGTATTTTATCAATTTTCGGAACACCTGAATATATATAAATCAGGCGAAAGCATCCAAATAGCAATTTTGTTACAAACCTGTGATATCTAAAAGAATCTGAAGCTATATTTTCTCTTTTGTTAGAAATCGCAAATAACTATCATATTTATGAAGCCCGCTCTAATCGAAAAATATGCTCATAATTCCAACTATCCCAAACTTTTTGCGCACAATACATAACCAGAAAAATCAAAAAATTAATAGGAGCAGCCTTTGTTATAGTTTGAGATAAGGATATCAAACTAAATCTAAAGGTTTATGATCAAACTGTCTTCCTTCTAACTTTCTCGATACAATGTACAGATCAATCGAACAAACACACAATAAACGAACACACGGTATAATATTCATATCATATTTGTAGTATACTCTTGTAGCTGCAGCAATGATAATTTTGGTTTATTTAATGCAAATGTCTCTCATAGAACATAGAACTATGCAGAAGTAAAAACGAAGAGCTTTTTGGAATTATATAACATGCGTTTTTCTATTTCATCATGAAAGAATCAAGAAGATCCATAGAAATTTCAGAGGTTTATAATAACATTTTATTTTTTCATCTTTCTGTCTTCGGATATAGTCATGCATATTGTATCTCTTATTTCTCATAATAATATAAAAATGATTTATTCTCTTTCCTCTCTCGTATCATTCTGAGGAATAAAAGGAACAACGAAACAAAAGTATTTTAATATTCAACGTCTAAGGAATACGTCAGTAAAAAGAATATTTCCTTTGATCCCGAAAGAAAAATCCTCCCTCCAGTCTATACATTTTCCACTTCGTTTCCGGAAAAGCGAACTTCGTCGACAACAGATACAAATTATGTAATCTATCATGCAAGAAAAATGTTTGGGAGGCGAGGAGCTCTCAAAGGAACATCCTTTACAAATGGGCCTCCACAGAAAGTTGAAATGTTGCCCGATTCCTCGCTGGCAGTTCCCAAATGAGACCGTCGAGTATATAATATCCGAGGGTGTGGCAACGTCGGAATGGCGTTGCCATAGCTACACGCTACATCGACAAGCTATGAAAAATCCCCAAGTACTGAAAAACACAATCGATAGTCATAAAGCAAATGAAACTGAAAGAAAGAAAATATAAGTGTGATAAACTTCCATAAAGATGGTAACGAATGTAGTTCGGTAAATATCATTTTTTTGCCAGGAAATGGGAAAGCTCGCCAAGTTATGATTTTCGAACTTTCATGCTTCGTGTTAGATGAGATGGAATTTGACTATTTCGCTAGCTATAATAGAGAATTTAAAATCATTTCTATCATAAGAAATGTCCTCATATAATGTCCGAAGTATTGGTTCATTTCTTCATTTATCTTTTGCTAATATTCACTTGAACTGCGCACTACACTCTTTGTTTCAATTCAAAAATGAATGATAATAATTTTACTGTTCGAAATGAACATTGAGCTGCCTGAAAAGTTTCTAGCCAGAAAAGAAATGAGTTTTTAATTTTTATATTTCATTTCCTCAAGATAAAGTAATACGTTTTACTGATACGTTTTCCATAACGGTTTTCTAATACCGTGATACTATTACGTATTAGTAGGATATAAAAACTTTCTCAGAATATATCTTCACGGAATTGAGTCCCTGGTTGTTCACTAATATTTCAGCTTAAGACCATTCTTCGAAGTAAGGCTGCCTCATCGCCGGTTTTTTCCAATCGGTGTAGAAACTTGATACTAGTGGTTTGGGATGCATTTTTGGAGAAAACTTAGAGATATATAAAGAGTGCTATTTTCTGTGACCTGGAAATAATACACAAATTCCGGACCCATTTGAACGTGGGCTGATTTCTTTTCTAACAAAACGAAACTGCGCATTAAGGAACATTCTGTAACATGGGTTTGTTCTCGAACATGCATTTTAAACACAATAATCCTGTTTCGTGCACTACTTGTGTTTTACACACTGATATTTGTTGCGGCCGAGAACCGAACTAGGAACTTTTGGTATGGATGAGAGAGTCACTACCGACTACACCAGTCAGTTACCAAGATTTAAATGTATGGTAACTGACTCTCGTTATTATTTCTTGAAGATTCGATATCATTTCTTAGAATTTGATGAATTTACTTCGACAATATATAATAACAAGTACTTAAATTCAAATATACCAATAACTAGCTTCTGAACTCATAAAACTTAATGAATTAAGAAAAGATCGAGGCTGAGATTAGATAATTAAAATAATTCATATACATGGCCACATTCTTCATAGGTAGCTACATGTCATTTAATCATTCAATAATCATGGAACTATCGATAGTTGTTTTAACCAAATAACTGTTTCAATGTTTTTTATATAATTTTAAAGGAATGAAACCGGATATCTTTGGAAAACTTTGTCGCCAACCCATTCAATACGGCGAGCGTGCAAAAGTCCATTATCTACTCTTCTGATGGACTGAGAATGTCTTGGTACGCTCTCTAAAAGCTGGTTTTACACGAAGTGCACTCACTCGCCCCCTCTCAGTGAGTTTTCTCACCCCTAGGAAACTCCGGGTGAGCCGGAGCTAGTAGGTTTTCAGTTGCGCTTCAAACGAAATTCACCGTTTTCCCTCGCTTCATTTGAACGAGCAACTGAAGGTGTAGCCATGTTGAACTCCCGAACGTGACTGATTACTGACTCGTCGGTCCTACGGATCACTCTCCCAGGTGAGGAAATGCCCGTCGAGTGAACAGTGAGGATGAGTTTGATGCGGTGGTGAGTGCCGAGGTTGTATGCACGAGTGGGTGTGCTTCGTCTAAACCCACCTTAATACCTGCACTGGTGGCTAGAAACGTGCCGGCATGCTCACTTATCACTTACACAGGTTAGATCGACAAGTCTAGCAATTGGTTGGTGCCAGTGGCTGCAAGCGTGCCGGCGATTCCCGATAATTTACATCAAAAGAGATACCAAAATAATCAAAATTACTTTTTACACTGAAATTTAATTCATAGCAAGAGTTTTGGATTGAGAAAAATCAATCGGCATTCACGAAGGGAAACGAAATGGAGTCTAGTATTAGAACTGGGAATACCAATATGGCTGCCACGTTTAATAGGATAATGAACCCAATTGAGTTAAATAGTCTAAAAAAATAAGTAGATTTATTGAACAATCATTCATAAAAATAGCATCCATTAGGTAATGAAATATGTATTCTTTCTTTCATCTGTTATTCCTGTACAACGTTTTTTCCACTACCATAGTTTAAAATATATGATTTCACTTACCATCATTATAATAACGGTCTCACAAGCAACCAATCATATTACAGTGATTGTGGATTGATGTTCATCATTGTAAGTACATTCGATTCAGCTCAAAATTGACGTTACGTACAATATACAGTATGCAAAAGTTAAAAATATCATTTGATTGAGGAGGTCGTTACTTGATGAAAATCGATATACATATTTTCAGTGAAATAAAACTAAAGTATTTGGATTTTCACGATATTAACAAAACTATGACCGGTTTCACCACACCGTGGCTTCATCAGATGGATACAAACTAATGAACAGAGTTATTCCTTATATATTAGTCTTATTTCCTACTTAATATTACAATAGGTACAAGAGGTATGTTGGAAAACCCATCGGAGTTGCTTACTTTATGAATTGAAAAGATTAACTAAAGGAGAAGGATTTAGATCTAATTGACTATTAAGTAACCTACCTGAATTCTTTTCTTTGTTGATCTCTAAAATTTCCGATAGATTGAGTTTTTGTCTGTTATTTTCATTGTGTAAAATTTTGAAATTATCACTAAAGTTATGGTTTTCTTCGAGTAAGTGATTAGAATAATGGGAATCTGATTTATGACAATTAAAACTACGTTTGAGCGCTGAAAATCTAACTGTGCAATTTCTGAAAGTTCTACCAATATAAATTTTATTACAATCCCCGCAAGACAGTTTATAAACACCGGATTTATTACTTTTATCAATTTTAGATTTGCAGTTTTTGATATGTCGGCCTAAAGAATTATCAGTTCGGAATGCTATATTGAAATTATAATGCGAGAGGAATGATTTTAATTTTAGACTAGGATTACCTATATAAGTTAAGCTGTTGTATTTTTGTTAGGTTACTTAATAGTCAATTAGATCTAAATCCTTCTCCTCTACTCAATCTTTTCAATTCATAAAGTAAGCAACTTCGATGGGTTTTCCAACATATCTCTTATACCTATTGTAATATTAAGTAGGAAATAAGACTAATATATAAGGAATAACTCTGTTCATTAGTTTGTATCTATCTGATGAAGCCACAGTGTGGTGAAACCGGTCATAGTTTTGTTAATATAGTGAAAATCTAAATACTTTAGTTTTATTTCATTGAAAATATTAAAATCATCAGTTCTAAAATCATATTAATAGTCGATAGAGTAACGTGTACGTAATGTTGCGCTTTGCAAAACAAGAGTTTTCAAACCTATAAAATTTTCATTTTGGTACCTCCTGAAACTGCTTCTCAGGGTGAATGTCTCGGTTCGCCTCCTTCCACCGTTGTGATTTCTCTGCTTTATATTAACCATCAATGCCTTCTATTCTTACAATTTTATTAATGAAAGAAGATAATTCCTTCCAAAATCCAAGAATAGTTTGCAGTTCAAATTCAGTTCTTAATGCGATGCAATAAATCATGCAGACATAAGTTTTGACTCCATACGTGACACGAAATACTAAGTTTCTCAATACTCAAATATTGACCTGAAATATTATGGTCACGTTAAGTTGACACCAAATTAGTCTGACTATTTCTCCTATTTTGCATATGTGGTCTTCTACAACGAGATTATATATTTTCATTCGATATTAGATCGAAAATTGTAGCTTCAAAAAGGCATCCAGAGAGTGGTTCCTATTCTGTGCTCTTTAGACCTCTGTTATATTCAGAATCTTATTATTTGGACATAATATACTGGGAAGTAGATTTTTCCAGTGTTGAATTCTTTTCTTCTTAGATTTGTGGCAGTATGATTTCGAAATGCGTACAAGCTTTTTGATTTATTCTTTTCATGCACAAATTAGGAGTGTCTTCCTAAAGAGGTGATCAAATGTGTGAGCATCTAATAGATTTAAGATTGTTGTGCAAGTTTGAGAACACTATAGAATTCGAGTGAAGTATTAGACCGGACGTTATCTCTGGGTTAGACCGAAAAATTTCAAATCGTTGAGGCCTGTGAAACTTAACTTATGTTGATAATTAAAAAGTTGATAAAATCTTCATAACAGAAATTTTGATAAAGAAGAAAAAGATGTTATTATCGATCAACTCAGCATAAAGCAATTTTCGACTATCTCGAAAAGATTTGTATCAGTTAGCAACATGGCAGCTTATAGTAATCAAGTGTGAATAATTAACCAATGGAAAGAAGAAACACTTGGCTTAAATTTCACAAAAGATAATGAATAAAATATGAATGCATTTTTGTTCATTATATTTTGTGAAACTTGAGTCTATCATTTTTTCTTTAATTGTTTTATGATTCAGTGAAAATATTTTAACAAGTGACTTCTATATCTGTAATCAACTATGTACTCTAACAGCGAAAGTAGAAACTAACTGTTTATACTGCAGTATTAGTTGAAAAAGTGCGGTGATTCTTTCCATTCAGACTATTTGAATCGGCATCCCATGAAAATTCCATCCAAGTCCTAGATAGGAAGACACTTTTCTTACCCCAATGGAGATTACTCTGGATCAGGTTTATAAAGATTGCTCGCTAAAGAACTTCAAAGTATGAATGATGTATTGAAGGGTAATCTAACATCAGATATGACGAAGGCGATACACTTATTTTTCCCTCTCAGCCTATAACTCATCAACCAGCTAGTTAGTTCAACGTCAATCGATTCACGATTTGTTTGTCACATAAGCTGATAGTAGTAAAAGTTGTATTACGCTAATATAGATTCATATCAGAAAAGATGAAACACAATCACAGAGATACTCAAATAGTAATTTCATCTGATTAGGTGAATATTTATCGGAGAAAAGTTGAAAGTAGGAAAATTCTAAGAATTTGCTCCTGACTCTAAAATTCATGATAACATTAACACAAAGCTGCCAAATAGATTTCCATTTGTGAAGAAGTAACTACAGAAATTTCCGAAAACTATGCTTCGTTCAATATCACTTCCAAGTTTGAAAGAAGCCATGGACGTTGAACTATAGCATATATTATCTCTCTTTTTCGAAGATGTGAACAAATCAAAGTGCTGAATAGAAGAATTTTCGTAAATCTGCTTATCAATATTAAACTCATGACTTCATACTCTCAATATTCAGGAATAATCTATGACGATATAGCGTCAACGTTCCTTTTACTTCGCACAAAATCCCATAGATTGAATGTATTACTTCAGTATTCACCAAAATCATTAACAACTGAAGGGTAATACTTAATGAAAAGAAATCTTATATTGTTAGTATAGCGGAGCAGTTGTACGCTACTAATAAACTTCGACTAATCTCTATTAGTTATACACAGGCTGCATCTATCTGTCATCCTTCTCCAGAACACGGAGGTGTGGTATTTTATGCTATGTTCAAGTTGTGATTTCTGAACTCTCCAAGAATGGTATCTGAGATTGTTGCGGTTGTACCAGAAGCGATGTTAAAATAAGTGTTGTTAGTACCTATGGACAACCATCTAGTCACTTTCGAGTAAGTTGGAGAGCATTCTGCAGCTATGAAGTCGACATGAAATAACCATATTTCTTTATGACTTGGACATGATTATTTTGAGAACTAGAAGCGAAGCTCACTACTTCATAACTTCAAATTTTATTTTACAGGTTTTCTAGAGATTGGCTCTTCTTCATTTGTGGTTGAATATATAGAGTGTCCGTGAATTGCGTGTACAACGTTATACCACAGATTCTTTAGCTCGAAATAAGTCGATTCAGGCCAACTTACATACATGAAAAGTTTCTTCGTTTGGCCGCTAGAGGTCACCAAATCCAAACTTTTTTCTCATTTTTCAAATAATTCGAGAGCGACTCGATCGATAGAAACCATATTTGGCATGCGTAATCAGGTGCATTATCCACGTTTTTTACTGATCCACTCAATGACCTTGATGTTTTACAAGTGTCCCGCGGTTCAATAACAAAAGACAGTTTTTCAATCTCATGATTTCATTTCTTCAACCACCTAGCAAGTCAAAAATATCACATATTGACCATGTTGGCTTTGGATTTGTTTCTGTAGTCTGGCAGATTGTCATTTTATTATGCTTGACAAGCTCTTGTTGACAAAATGATGTTTTCTAGGTTACTTAGTCGGATAAAGCAAATAGGAAATTCAATCTCAGTAGTACAAAAATCGAAAAATTTGAAGAAAAAATTCATTGAGTTCATCTCATTGACTATTTAAAATTATGAAAATAAGGTTGCCAGTTGGAAACCAAATAAGAAAAATCATAACACTTCAGAATAACGATTAATTAGTTTACACCCAAAATTTCATTCAACTATAGTAAACGTTCAATAATTCCACAATTTTGCTGAGTACTGGTGTTAATTCTCTTTAAGAATTTAACTTGGACCCTTGGCATTACTTCAGGGTCATTTTTGAGGGACTTGGCCGCATTTAAAATTCTCATATGTAATTCTTATCGGGTGCCAATTGGAGAAGAGTAAACTCTAGATTTTAAAGCTCCCGAAAGAGAGAAGTCGCACGGCGTCAAGTCGGGAGATCGTGCTGGACAACTTGCAGGAGCATTAGCTCCGTTCCGATCAACAATTCGCAAACTGTGCATGTAACAACTCGCGAACCGCTACAGTGAAGTGAGGAGGTGCACCGTCGTGCATAAACCATATTTCTGCACGCAGTAATACTGGAATATCGTCCAACAAATCCGGTGAAAATCTTGCAAAAAATTCTAATATGCGATCTGGAATCACTACCGGACCAATGATGAAATTGTCAATTACTGAAATCCATACGTTAATTTGAAATTGTCCCTAATGATGTGTACTTGTAAAAGCATGTGGATTTTCGACACTGTACACGTGTTCATTGTGAAGGTAAGTGATGTCAGACCTAGTAAAGTGCATTCGTCAGTAACTGACGAATGCATTTCTGAAGTGGAGATCCTGAGTTCTCTTCTTTGGATAAATCGGCAAAAGTTAGGCGATTATCAGAATCTTTGGGAAGTAGCACCCGATTACGCATACCAAATATGCTTACTACTGTTTTAAATTCTAGATTAACCCGAAGAAGAACACAAATAATTTAAATCATTATAGGCTGACATATATTGATGAATATATATATATATATATATATATATATATATATATATATATATATATATATATATATATATATATATATATATATATATATATATATATATATATATCTCAAAAAGTCTAGAGAACACTTACCAATATCTTTGAAATATGAATTTGATGATTCGAATTTATAGAAATCTTTCGGTTTTTGTTAGGATGTATTGTATATAATGTATTCTCAAGAAAACTGAAAATATTTGACTTCTCCAAAGCAGCTATTATAAAAGAAATTTGAAATTTTCAAATGACGAAATTTGGTAAAACAAAAAAATCCTGAACTAATATTTTCGAAACGATATGGAAGCACTTATATTTTTCAGTACCCACAAGGTCCACCTCTGTTATTAATGACACTTTGGCATCGTCGCGGCATGCTCAATATTAAATTGTCTATTACATTTTGACCTAAGTCATTTCTAGCCCCCTGAACTGCTAATCGAAGCTCCTGTTCATGATGGAAGACGTTTTGACGCAGGAGATTTCTTTTTAGGGTGTCCCACACATGATCGATGGGATTCAGATCTGGGGAGCAGGATGGCCACGGTAGAAGATCGATATCATTCTCTTCAAAAACGTTCAAGACAACTCTTGCACGATGAGGAGGGGCATTATCTTGTTAGAAGACTGGATTTTGACCCATTGTTTGGAGATACGGTACCACTACAGGTAAAACTATCTCATTCGCGTAAGAATTTCCCGTGAGGTTGTTCTGTATGAAAACGAGGTCAGTTCTTCCACCAAGGCGTATACCTCCCCGAAACATCACTGATTCGCCTCTCTGTCTAACAACTTCTCGAGCATGCAGGAGACGGTTTTGCTTTCCAGGTTCCCTCCATATTCGAAGTCTTTCCGAATCGGGATGATAACTTAATCTAGATTCATCACTAAAGAGAACTGTGGCCCACCTCTCTTGATCCCAGTTTACGTATTCTTGGCAGCAAGCTAAACGAGCAGCGCGATTTCCATGGGCCAGTTGTGGAACTCTTAAAGGACGTCTGGAGTGGAGTTGGCCTTCGTGTAGTCGATTTCTCACAGTTTGGTCGGGAATTTGTACATTATGAACTCATGATAGCTCTTGAGCTAATTGAGATGCTGTGGTAGTACGATCTCTTCTGGCTTGTAAATCCAAAAATCGGTCTTGGGCGACTGTAGTAATCCTGAAACGACCTGTATGGCGTTCTTCTACGCTACCTGTTTCATTGAAACGCGACCATAAACGGATTATGACACTTGGGCTACTACCCAGAACCCTGGATACTTTCCGTTGTGAGCTCCCAGCTTGGAGCATGCCAACGGCTCGTAACATCTCTTCTGTAGTCAAATGTCGTCTTTCGATGGTCGAATCACAAAACTTGAATCGTTTATTTGTGCTTACAACAGAAACAAAGTGCCAACTAACTGATTCCAAACACTGAATACATGAAATGATTATATTTCATTTGTACATTTGTAGTTTTTTATAAAAAAACTGAAATCTGTTGCGGCACTCGACATAATTTGGTGAGAAATTGATGCAGGTGTTCATTTCTTAAAAAATCATCCAAATTGATCATTCTGGATACGATATATCGATATTCAGAAGTGTTCTAGACTTTTGAGGAGTTTATATATATATATATATATATATATATATATATATATATATATATATATATATATATATATATATATATATATATATATATATATATATATATATATATATATATATATATATATATATATATATATATATATATATATATATATATATATATATATATATATATATATATATATATATATATATATATATATATATATATCATCAATATATGTCAGCCTATAATGATTTAAATTATTTGTGTTCTTCTTCGGGTTAATCTAGAATTTAAAACAGTAGTAAGCATATTTGGTATGCGTAATCGGGTGCTACTTCCCAAAGATTCTGATAATCGCCTAACTTTTTGCCGATTTATCCAAAGAAGAGAACTCAGGATCTCCACTTCAGTAGGAAATGCATTCGTCAGTTACTGACGAATGCACTTTTACTAGGTCTGACATCACTTACCTTCACAATGAACACGTGTACAGTGTCGAAAATCCACATGCTTTTACAAGTACACATCATTAGGGACAATTTCAAATTAACGTATGGATTTCAGTAATTGACAATTTCATCATTGGTCCGGTAGTGATTCCAGATCGCATATTAGAATTTTTTGCAAGATTTTCACCGGATTTGTTGGACGATATTCCAGTATTACTGCGTGCAGAAATATGGTTTATGCACGACGGTGCACCTCCTCACTTCACTGTAGCGGTTCGCGAGTTGTTACATGCACAGTTTGCGAATTGTTGGATCGGAACGGGAGCTAATGCTCCTGCAAGTTGTCCAGCACGATCTCCCGACTTGACGCCGTGCGACTTCTCTCTTTCGGGAGCTTTAAAATCTAGAGTTTACTCTTCTCCAATTGGCACCCGATAAGAATTACATATGAGAATTTTAAATGCGGCCAAGTCCCTCAAAAATGACCCTGAAGTAATGCCAAGGGTCCAAGTTAAATTCTTAAAGAGAATTAACACCAGTACTCAGCAAAATTGTGGAATTATTGAACGTTTACTATAGTTGAATGAAATTTTGGGTGTAAACTAATTAATCGTTATTCTGAAGTGTTATGATTTTTCTTATTTGGTTTCAACTGGCAACCTTATTTTCATAATTTTAAATAGTCAATGAGATGAACTCAATGAATTTTTTCTTCAAATTTTTCGATTTTTGTACTACTGAGATTGAATTTCCTATTTGCTTTATCCGACTAAGTAACCTAGAAAACATCATTTTGTCAACAAGAGCTTGTCAAGCATAATAAAATGACAATCTGCCAGACTACAGAAACAAATCCAAAGCCAACATGGTCAATATGTGATATTTTTGACTTGCTAGGTGGTTGAAGAAATGAAATCATGAGATTGAAAAACTGTCTTTTGTTATTGAACCGCGGGACACTTGTAAAACATCAAGGTCATTGAGTGGATCAGTAAAAAACGTGGATAATGCACCTGATTACGCATGCCAAATATGGTTTCTATCGATCGAGTCGCTCTCGAATTATTTGAAAAATGAGAAAAAAGTTTGGATTTGGTGACCTCTAGCGGCCAAACGAAGAAACTTTTCATGTATGTAAGTTGGCCTGAATCGACTTATTTCGAGCTAAAGAATCTGTGGTATAACGTTGTACACGCAATTCACGGACACTCTATATATTCAACCACAAATGAAGAAGAGCCAATCTCTAGAAAACCTGTAAAATAAAATTTGAAGTTATGAAGTAGTGAGCTTCGCTTCTAGTTCTCAAAATAATCATGTCCAAGTCATAAAGAAATATGGTTATTTCATGTCGACTTCATAGCTGCAGAATGCTCTCCAACTTACTCGAAAGTGACTAGATGGTTGTCCATAGGTACTAACAACACTTATTTTAACATCGCTTCTGGTACAACCGCAACAATCTCAGATACCATTCTTGGAGAGTTCAGAAATCACAACTTGAACATAGCATAAAATACCACACCTCCGTGTTCTGGAGAAGGATGACAGATAGATGCAGCCTGTGTATAACTAATAGAGATTAGTCGAAGTTTATTAGTAGCGTACAACTGCTCCGCTATACTAACAATATAAGATTTCTTTTCATTAAGTATTACCCTTCAGTTGTTAATGATTTTGGTGAATACTGAAGTAATACATTCAATCTATGGGATTTTGTGCGAAGTAAAAGGAACGTTGACGCTATATCGTCATAGATTATTCCTGAATATTGAGAGTATGAAGTCATGAGTTTAATATTGATAAGCAGATTTACGAAAATTCTTCTATTCAGCACTTTGATTTGTTCACATCTTCGAAAAAAGAGAGATAATATATGCTATAGTTCAACGTCCATGGCTTCTTTCAAACTTGGAAGTGATATTGAACGAAGCATAGTTTTCGGAAATTTCTGTAGTTACTTCTTCACAAATGGAAATCTATTTGGCAGCTTTGTGTTAATGTTATCATGAATTTTTAGAGTCAGGAGCAAATTCTTAGAATTTTCCTACTTTCAACTTTTCTCCGATAAATATTCACCTAATCAGATGAAATTACTATTTGAGTATCTCTGTGATTGTGTTTCATCTTTTTCTGATATGAATCTATATTAGCGTAATACAACTTTTTACTACTATCAGCTTATGTGACAAACAAATCGTGAATCGATTGACGTTGAACTAACTAGCTGCTTGATGAGTTATAGGCTGAGAGGGAAAAAATAAGTGTATCGCCTTCGTCATATCTGATGTTAGATTACCCTTCAATACATCATTCATACTTTGAAGTTCTTTAGCGAGCAATCTTTATAAACCTGATCCAGAGTAATCTCCATTGGGGTAAGAAAAGTGTCTTCCTATCTAGGACTTGGATGGAATTTTCATGGGATGCCGATTCAAATAGTCTGAATGGAAAGAATCACCGCACTTTTTCAACTAATACTGCAGTATAAACAGTTAGTTTCTACTTTCGCTGTTAGAGTACATAGTTGATTACAGATATAGAAGTCACTTGTTAAAATATTTTCACTGAATCATAAAACAATTAAAGAAAAAATGATAGACTCAAGTTTCACAAAATATAATGAACAAAAATGCATTCATATTTTATTCATTATCTTTTGTGAAATTTAAGCCAAGTGTTTCTTCTTTCCATTGGTTAATTATTCACACTTGATTACTATAAGCTGCCATGTTGCTAACTGATACAAATCTTTTTCGAGATAGTCGAAAATTGCTTTATGCTGAGTTGATCGATAATAACATCTTTTTCTTCTTTATCAAAATTTCTGTTATGAAGATTTTATCAACTTTTTTAATTATCAACATAAGTTAAGTTTCACAGGCCTCAACGATTTGAAATTTTTTCGGTCTAACCCAGAGATAACGTCCGGTCTAATACTTCACTCGAATTCTATAGTGTTCTCAAACTTGCACAACAATCTTAAATCTATTAGATGCTCACACATTTGATCACCTCTTTAGGAAGACACTCCTAATATGTGCATGAAAAGAATAAATCAAAAAGCTTGTACGCATTTCGAAATCATACTGCCACAAATCTAAGAAGAAAAGAATTCAACACTGGAAAAATCTACTTCCCAGTATATTATGTCCAAATAATAAGATTCTGAATATAACAGAGGTCTAAAGAGCACAGAATAGGAACCACTCTCTGGATGCCTTTTTGAAGCTACAATTTTCGATCTAATATCGAATGAAAATATATAAACTCGTTGTAGAAGACCACATATGCAAAATAGGAGAAATAGTCAGACTAATTTGGTGTCAACTTAACGTGACCATAATATTTCAGGTCAATATTTGAGTATTGAGAAACTTAGTATTTCGTGTCACGTATGGAGTCAAAACTTATGTCTGCATGATTTATTGCATCGCATTAAGAACTGAATTTGAACTGCAAACTATTCTTGGATTTTGGAAGGAATTATCTTCTTTCATTAATAAAATTGTAAGAATAGAAGGCATTGATGGTTAATATAAAGCAGAGAAATCACAACGGTGGAAGGAGGCGAACCGAGACATTCACCCTGAGAAGCAGTTTCAGGAGGTACCAAAATGAAAATTTTATAGGTTTGAAAACTCTTGTTTTGCAAAGCGCAACATTACGTACACGTTACTCTATCGACTATTAATATGATTTTAGAACTGATGATTTTAATATTTTCAATGAAATAAAACTAAAGTATTTAGATTTTCACTATATTAACAAAATTATGGCCGGTTTCACCACACTGTGGCTTCATCAGATAGATACAAACTAATGAACAGAGTTATTCCTTATATATTAGTCTTATTTCCTACTTAATATTACAATAGGTATAAGAGATATGTTGGAAAACCCATCGAAGTTGCTTACTTTATGAATTGAAAAGATTGAGTAGAGGAGAAGGATTTAGATCTAATTGACTATTAAGTAACCTAACAAAAAATACAACAGCTTAACTTATATAGGTAATCCTAGTCTAAAATTAAAATCATTCCTCTCGCATTATAATTTCAATATAGCATTCCGAACTGATAATTCTTTAGGCCGACATATCAAAAACTGCAAATCTAAAATTGATAAAAGTAATAAATCCGGTGTTTATAAACTGTCTTGCGGGGATTGTAATAAAATTTATATTGGTAGAACTTTCAGAAATTGCACAGTTAGATTTTCAGAGCTCAAACGTAGTTTTAATTGTCATAAATCAGATTCCCATTATTCTAATCACTTACTCGAAGAAAACCATAACTTTAGTGATAATTTCAAAATTTTACACAATGAAAATAACAGACAAAAACTCAATCTATCGGAAATTTTAGAGATCAACAAAGAAAAGAATTCAGGTAGGTTACTTAATAGTCAATTAGATCTAAATCCTTCTCCTTTAGTTAATCTTTTCAATTCATAAAGTAAGCAACTCCGATGGGTTTTCCAACATACCTCTTGTACCTATTGTAATATTAAGTAGGAAATAAGACTAATATATAAGGAATAACTCTGTTCATTAGTTTGTATCCATCTGATGAAGCCACGGTGTGGTGAAACCGGTCATAGTTTTGTTAATATCGTGAAAATCCAAATACTTTAGTTTTATTTCACTGAAAATATGTATATCGATTTTCATCAAGTAACGACCTCCTCAATCAAATGATATTTTTAACTTTTGCATACTGTATATTGTACGTAACGTCAATTTTTGAGCTGAATCGAATGTACTTACAATGATGAACATCAATCCACAATCACTGTAATATGATTGGTTGCTTGTGAGACCGTTATTATAATGATGGTAAGTGAAATCATATATTTTAAACTATGGTAGTGGAAAAAACGTTGTACAGGAATAACAGATGAAAGAAAGAATACATATTTCATTACCTAATGGATGCTATTTTTATGAATGATTGTTCAATAAATCTACTTATTTTTTTAGACTATTTAACTCAATTGGGTTCATTATCCTATTAAACGTGGCAGCCATATTGGTATTCCCAGTTCTAATACTAGACTCCATTTCGTTTCCCTTCGTGAATGCCGATTGATTTTTCTCAATCCAAAACTCTTGCTATGAATTAAATTTCAGTGTAAAAAGTAATTTTGATTATTTTGGTATCTCTTTGATGTAAATTATCGGGAATCGCCGGCACGCTTGCAGCCACTGGCACCAACCAATTGCTAGACTTGTCGATTGATGCAGGTGTTCATTTCTTAAAAAAATCATCCAAATTGATCATTCTGGATACGATATATCGATATTCAGAAGTGTTCTAGACTTTTTGAGGAGTATATATATATATATATATATATATATATATATATATATATATATATATATATATATATATATATATATATATATATATATATATATATATATATATATATATATATATATATATATATATATATATATATATATATATATATATATATATATATATATATATATATATATATATATATATATATATATATATATATATATATATATATATATATATATATATATATATATATATATATATATATATATATATATATATATATATATATATATATATATATATATATATATATATATAGACAAGATATATATATATAAAGACAAGCAAAAAAAGTACATGCAGGAGAAAGGAAAGAGAATATATAGAGACGGAAATGGAAAATCTGGAAAACAACTATATGCGAAAACAGACGAAACAATTGAATAAAGATATAAAATATCAGAGGAGGCTCTATCAGCAAAATAAAATATTATTCTGCAGAGACAAAAACGGGCAGTTGGTAGGAGAAATAGAAGAAAGTTTGAAGAGATGGAGTGAGTATTTCAGAGAGTTGTTAGACGGGGAAAGTGAAGAAACTAGTGAAAATGCGAACGAGGAAAGGGCGTTGCTACATGAAGCGTATGAGGAACCACCAAATAAGGAAGAAATAAGATCAATCATAAAATTGTTTAAAAACAAAAAAGCACCAGGTGAAAATGGCACCACGGCGGATATGTTGAAGATGGGGGGACAAGAAATGGAGGACAATATATGTTTTATAATAATAGTTTGGGAAGAGGAGAAAATGCCAAGTAGGTGGAAAGAAGCTCTAATATGTCCATTGCACAAGAAGGGGGATACGACCAATTGCGAGAACTATAGAGGGATTGCCTTAATGGACACTATCTACAAGATTATGGCGATATCTATCAAAAATAGACTAAACGAAACAATAGAACCAAAACTAGGACAGTATCCGTGTTGGTTCCGAAAAAAAAGATCAGTCATGGATCAGATTTTTGTGTTGAAGCAAATTATAGATAATACTATTGATCAAAACATGATACTCCATATGCGTTTCATCGATTATAAACAGGCTTATGATAGTATAATAAGAAAGTATATATATGAAGCAATGGATGATCTAGAAATAAAAGGCGTACTAATTAGGCTGGTGAGAATGACATTGACGGATACCACCTATAAAGTTGAGATGAGCGGACAATTGTCGGAATCATTCTGTGTGGATTAAGGCCTGAGACAGGGAGATCTTCTTTCTATTACACTTTTCAATATCGTGATGGATATAATTATAAAAGAGAGCAGTATAGCTGGCAAAGGTACAATATACAGTCAAAAGACACAAGTTTTAGCGTATGCAGACGACATAGTTTTTGTGACCAGAACAAGAGAACATTTGGTGAATGAATTCAGGAACTTAGAAACCGCTGCAAGAAGAAAGGGTTTAATGATAAATGAAAATAAAACCAGCTATATGATAGAAGGACAACAAGAGAATGAAAGGCACTCAAATCTGCAGACAATTGGTGAAGATAGGACATACTGCTTTGAAAAGGTAGAACAGTTCAACTATTTAGGTGTAACATTGACGAGAACAGGGGAGGAGAAAGTAGAAATACAGGAGAGGATAGCTAAAAGAACAAAATGCTTAGGAGGATCATACAGAGTGCTCAGGTCCAAAAATATGTCGAAAAACGCGAAGAAGAAAATTCATCAGAAGATCATCCAGGCCTGTGGTAACATACGGTTGCGAACTGTGGAAGTTGAATCGGAGGGGAAAATATCCATTAGAAGTTTTCGAGAGAAGAATACTCAGAAGAATATATGGTGGAAAAAAGGTAGAAAATCATTGGGAAAGGAACACGAACACCTAGCGTCAAAAATTGTATGGACAACCCTCAATAACAAATGTGGCTAGAGCACAAAGAATGAGATGGCTTGGCCATGTTTTCCGACTGGGAGACGAAAGAACAACAAGACAAGTTTTGACAAGGGGAATAACGGGAAGAAGAGGCAGGGGAAGACCACGCACAGAATGGATCAAGATGGTGGAGGAAGATATTGAAGAGCTAGGAGTGAAGGACTGGAAGGGAGCAGTTATGAATAGAATGAAATGGAGAAGAACGTGTAATGAAGCCATGGGCCTACTTGGCCTGTAGAGCTGTTTATATATATATATATATATATATATATATATATATATATATATATATATATATATATATATATATATATATATATATATATATATATATATATATATATATATATATATATATATATATATATATATATATATATATATATATATATATATATATATATATATATATATATATATATATATATATATATATATATATATATATATATATATATATATATATATATATATATATATATATATATATATATATATATATATATATATATATATATATATATATATATATATATATATATATATATATATATATATATATATATATATATATATATATATATATATATATATATATATATATATATATATATATATATATATATATATATATATATATATATATATATATATATATATATATATATATCCCCGGAATTATATATCCGTTTAAAACTTTTGAGTTCCAATAACAATATCAAGCTGAAATTTTATACGCGGCCATAACTAGCGATTTCCAATTAAAAATGAAATATTTTCGAAGTGATATTTTAGTGATAGTGTAGTGATACATTTCCGGTTATAACGGAATGGGTCATCACTTTGTGATTTCAAATGGCTATCTACCTTTTTCATTATACATCTAGAAACTCGATTTTTGAGGAACATTTAAAAAAATTGTTGCTCGTAGATCTTTTTTTTGCTCGGGTGGATAGAAGAAGGATCAAGGAATTTTTTAAGCAGTCTACACATGTCAAATGTTCATTGCGTTGTTCTGTATGATTTCTAGGAATAACACCTGTTGTGGAAATGATAATCGGTAGAATAAATATTTTCTTCATTTTCCACATTTTTTTAATCTCGTCGCCAAGCATCATATATTTAGAAATTTTTTCATTGTATTTATTTTGTATATTATGTGTGTCGGGTGTAGCAATATTAATTATATATGTTATTTGATTCTGTTTATCATTAAGATAATATATGTTGCAAAGAATTGTTTTATCAAAATAAAGTTTATATTCGTCATTTTCACAAATAATCTCAGTTTCATATTTGTGAAATTTTTTCTTTGGGGAATTAGCTCATAGATATATATATATATATATATATATATATATATATATATATATATATATATATATATATATATATATATATATATATATATATATATATATATAAATATATATATATATCTAGAATCGACATTTGAGAAAGGCGTAAAATACCCAAGTTGTTTGCACTTATCTGCCAAAACTTTTGACAGATTTAATTATTTTTGTTATAAACTCGATTTTTGAGGAACATTTAAAAATTGTAGCTCGTAGATTTTTTGCACTACAGACACAATTTTCGTTTGGGTAGATAGAAGAAGGATCAAGAAATTTTTGAAGCAATCCACATGTCAAATGTTCATTGCGCTGTTTTGTATGATTTTTTCAATTTGGCTTTTTCAAACAGCAATAACTCAATTTTTTCAAATTGCACGTGCCAATTTTTATATCTCCATCAGATGAAGCGTCAAATTTCAGATGGAATTGTATCAGCATGTACTATACCCATCTCTTATAGCTCCGAAAAAATTTGGCAATATATTGAATTTTGATGATTTTGCAAGAACTAAGAGCGAATGCTTTGAAATATTTGAATCAAGTAGCTGAACTGGCTACGCTCACCTGACAGGTGCCTAAAATTAAGGTACTTGTCACTTTGTTCATTCGAATTTGATATTCAACAAGAATTGCCGTTATTTCAGATTGAAAATATCCAAAAAATACAACACATTTGGAATAAAACCACTGGTTATTCAAACGAAAATATATTTAATCTTTTTTTAATTCATTTTAGAATGTCAAAAAGTAGTGTGTAGAAATTGCAGGCAATTCAATAACCAATTTCCAAATTTACCTTCTATGAGTAAAATAAAATTTCGAAGCATCAGAAGCAAGTTTCTACAATTCGGATGAATAAAAATTGTAGGAACTAAGCGAAAACCAATCATCGAAGATAATTACATTAATACGAATAAATGATAGCAAACATCATAGGAGAGAACTAATTTACGATCTGAATAAATGTTCAATATTGGCCCCATTTTGCTCGATACACTTGACGCTCGTATACGAACATGATGAGTTGCCCTCCTAGTTTCCTCAGGATCAATATTACGAAAAGCATTATGAATGCGCTCTAGTAACTCTTCTTTATTTCTTACGAGAATAAGATACACTTCACTCTTGATTTTGCCCCGTAAATAAAAATCAAGGGGCGTCAGGTCCGGACAACGAGGAGGCCATAAATTTGGTCCACCATCTATCCTCGAACATTTCGGTTAGCTGCCGATCTACAGCTCGTGATTTATGTACTGGTGCACCATCCATTTGGTAATAGCAATCCCTCAGAATGTTAAGGAGTAATCCATCTAAAAAATTTGCTAATGTTCCTCTCAAAATTTCCAGTACATTTGTCCATTAAGATTTTCCTCATAAATGAGATAAGCCAACAAATCATTCATTAAAATTGCAAAAACGTTCACGCTGAATTTATTTTGGAAATCAATAACCTCAATAAAATGTGGATTTTCTGTGGCCCAAAAATGTCGATTTCTCCTGTTGGTTATTCCACTCTCATTTAACTTGGCTTCATCAGACCATATAATTTTTTGCAGAATTATCTCATATTCTTGAATCCGAATTAATAAATTTTCACAGAAATTTAGCCGCTTGGTAAGGTCAGTTGGTTTCAACTTTTGTAGTCTGATAAAAGAATACCGGTACATGTTATGTTTCTTGAGGATCCTTTGAATGGAAGTATAACTCAATCCAATATCCATTGATGCTGACTTAATGGACGCATGTGGATTGGCACGAAAATACGCTAGCGTAATAATTTGATTGTCGTCGTCCTCGAGAATTGGTTTTCTTCTAGTTTCTATGTATTTTGTTCCTCCAAATTGCAGAAAATTGATTCTAATCCTTCGAAATTTTGTTTTACTCATAGGCGCCAAATTTGGAAATTGGTTATTTAATTGGCTGCAAGTTTTATCCGCCACTTTTTGACATTCGCCATGAATTAAAAAGAGATTAAACATATCCTCGTTTGAATAATCAGCCATTTTATTATCAATCTGGTGTTTTTCAAAAATTTTCACTTCAAATTACCAAGAATTCTTGTAGCAATATCAAATTCGAATGAACGATGTGACTAGTACATTAATTTCAGGCACCTGTCAGGTGAGCGTAGCCAGTTCAGCTACTTGAATATATTGCCAAATTTTTTCGGAGCTATAAGAGATCTCTTATAGCTCCGAAAAAATTTGGCAATATATTGAACTTTGATGATTTTGCAAGAACTAACCGAGAATGCTTTGAAATATTTGAATCAAGTAGCTGAACTGGCTACGCTCACCTGACAGGTGCCTGAAATTAATGTACTAGTCACATCGTTCATTCGAATTTGATATTGCTAATCTAATAATTCAGCGTGAACGTTTTTGCAATTTTAATGAATGATTTGTTGGCTTATCTCATTTATGAGGAAAATCTTAATGGACAAATGTACTGGAAATTTTGAGAGGAACATTAGCAAATTTTTTAGATGGATTACCTCTTAACATTCTGAGGGATTGCTATTACCAAATGGATGGTGCACCAGTACATAAATCACGAGCTGTAGATCGGCAGCTAACCGAAATGTTCGAGGATAGATGGTGGACCAAATTTATGGCCTCCTCGTTGTCCGGACCTGACGCCCCTTGATTTTTATTTATGGGGCAAAATCAGGAGTGAAGTGTATCTTATTCTCGTAAGAAATAAAGAAGAGGTACTAGAGCGCATTCATAATGCTTTTCGTAATATTGATCCTGAGGAAACTAGGAGGACAACTCATCATGTTCGTATACGAGCGTCAAGTGTATCGAGCAAAATGGGGCCCATATTGAACATTTATTCAGATCGTAAATTAGTTCTCTCCTATGATGTTTGCTATCATTTATTCGTATTAATGTAATTATCTTCGATGATTGGTTTTCGCTTAGTTCCTACAATTTTTATTCATCCGAATTGTAGAAACTTGCTTCTGATGCTTCGAAATTTTATTTTACTCATAGAAGGTAAATTTGAAAATTGGTTATTGAATTGCCTGCAATTTCTACACACTACTTTTGACATTCTAAAATGAATTAAAAAAGATTAAATATATTTTCGTTTGAATAACCAGTGGTTTTATTCCAAATGTGTTGTTTTTTTGGATATTTTCAATCTGAAATAACGGCAATTCTTGTTGAATATCAAATTCGAATGAACAAAGTGACAAGTACCTTAATTTTAGGCACCTGTCAGGTGAGCGTAGCCAGTTCAGCTACTTGATTCAAATATTTCAAAGCATTCGCTCTTAGTTCTTGCAAAATCATCAAAATTCAATATATTGCCAAATTTTTTCGGAGCTATAAGAGATGGGTATAGTACATGCTGATACAATTCCATCTGAAATTTGACGCTTCATCTGATGGAGATATAAAAATTGGCACGTGCAATTTGAAAAAATTGAGTTATTGCTGTTTGAAAAAGCCAAATTGAAAAAATCATACAAAACAGCGCAATGAACATTTGACATGTGTGGATTGCTTCAAAAATTTCTTGATCCTTCTTCTATCTACCCAAACGAAAATTGTGTCTGTAGTGCAAAAAATCTACGAGCTACAATTTTTTAAATGTTCCTCAAAAATCGAGTTTATAACAAAAATAATTAAATCTGTCAAAAGTTTTGGCAGATAAGTGCCAACAACTTGGGTATTTTACGCCTTTCTCAAATGTCGATTCTAGATATATGTATTTATATATTTATATATATATATATATATATATATATATATATATATATATATATATATATATATATATATATATGAGCTAATTACTAAAAGAAAAAATTTCACAAATATGAACCTGAGATTATTTGTGGAAATGACAAATACAACAGAGCTGTAAAACAAAAAGACCAGATACCATTCTTAATGATGAACAGAATCAAATAACATATATAATTGATATTGCTACACCCGACACACATAATATACAAAATAAATACAATGAAAAAATTTCTAAATATATGATGCTTGGCGACGAGATCAAAAAATGTGGAAAATGAAGAAAATATTTATTCTACCGATTATCATTTCCACAACAGGTGTTATTCCTAGAAATCTTCACAAAAGTATTGAGATTTTGGGTCTGAAGAAAATTTGTTTGAACAGTTACAAAAGATAACAGTCATCAAATCTTGTAATATTCTTCGAAGGTTTCTTTCCGAAAATAATAATGAGGTAGAGTCATAGGTTTTCTTTAGTTTATACTGCTCAGAATGTCATTTCATATTTTATTTATTTGTTTATATAAATGTAATATAATTAACTGACAATTTTGTCATATTTATATTCAGAGCAGTATTCTATTCGATCGTTCACCACTTCACACAAAGGAAACTATTAATGAGTAACATTCAGTGTTACTTGATTAAGGTCCGTACACTGGATTTTTCCGGGGAGAAAGCCTCTGACACTACTCGTTGGTACATTGATATCATTGTCTGATGATGCTATAGTATGTATATATTCTGGTAGATTGATATATTCTCATAACATTTAACGTTATCCTAATATATACTTATTCCAGGATATGTTTTGATTATAATCATTGCCTGGCAATGGTATTAATTACCGGGTGGTGGACTTATATTTTTCATGAAATCAGTTTGATTGCATGAACAGATATATAGGCAACTCGTCGGGGTAATATATATATATATATATATATATATATATATATATATATATATATATATATATATATATATATATATATATATATATATATATATATATATATATATATATATATATATATATATATATATATATATATATATATATATATATATATATATATATATATATATATATATCAACGATAACTTAACACCTAGATTTTTCGATTTTAAAATGAAAATATGGAGAATCGCTCAGACTAGTCGATTTCTGATTCGAGAGACTTTTCCGATTTTTTCATCCCCGTAACTTCATTCCCCTACCAGAGGTGAGTACAACCCTCTGATTTTGAATAGGGATGAGAGATTTTAGTTTTTAGCTGCCATTTCGTTAACGTTGAAAATTTCAAAGCGAAAATTTAGGGTTAGATAGTATTCGATAAGATCTGTTGAAAATCAGGGGTTAAAAAAAGTTACGGGTATGAAAAAATCGGAAATTTTCTTGATTTCCTTGTCGACTGAGTTACAGAAATGAATGCCAAACTTGTGACCTTATGTCTGAAAAATTAAATTTGAAAAGTGAGTCTAATTGTCTTGGCACCGAGAGTAAAATAATTGTAGTATATGGACTTTGTCGATTTCACTGGTTATTCCCCACACCAGTATCTGCAGAATCCCCATTCTATATCGTGAGAACCGAATGTTACACTAAGGCTAAACGTCTTTGCCCTAGGGATCCAACTCTCTGCTCTGTAATAGAATTACAGGATTGCTATCTGGCAAATGTCCTGCGTTCACCACTATCCCGACAGACTCTCCGGATAGAACTTAACTGCGACATATACAACTTGAGTCTATGGAGATTTTAATGTACAACAATTAACTCCCCAATGTGTGAAACGTTATGTTCCTCTCCTATGAAGGGAAGTTTCTAGACGAGTTCCACGTTATGATGAGGCGTTGATTCAACAATTTCAGATCAAATTTATTTGGGAATGAGAAGAGATATATTTGTATTACATAGGTTAATAACTTCGTCGATATTAAGAAAGATGTGGAAATTTGTTTGAGAAGTCGATAACTTTTCGAAAAAGGTACATAATGACTTTTAGTATAGATTGCTAATTTCCGTATGTCAAAAAATTTTAGCTCGTACTTCAATTTGGAAATAATATTAGATAATGATATACCCTTAAGTTGACTTGAGAAATAATTTCCTCAATATATTAACTTCAGTTACATTACATTACATTACATTAAGTAAGCGATTAAATAAATGAAAAGGTCGAAAAATTGAATCACCGAAAAAGTATGTGTTCTTTCGATTAATCTCGAAAACAAAATTGTTGATTGAAATTTTTTCTATGAAGCAGCCAAGATTATGAGTTTTTTGTCCTACTTTAGTTTTGCAGGTCAGAAAGGACGGTCGAGAAAAGTTGGCAAAATAACCCATCAAAGCAAATAACATGAATATTGTTGTGAAAAATCTGAACTTTAAGAAGATTCAATCACAGCTAAGATAAAATCCGTACTTATAATGAATTTTCCACATGAAATGAAATGAAAAGAATTATCCCGATACAAATCGAGGAGGCTGAAAGTTTTCTTCAGACAAGAAGTTAATCAACGATTTACTATATCAAAAAAGACACTACGTTAACATAAAAAATTAGATAAAGTAAACTGAAAACTTTTGTGGTATTAAATGCAAAAACTATATTATATGGATAATAAAATTGAAAGAAAAAATATTAAGAGACTCTGAATACTTGAATTCATTCGAAAAGTTATCTGCAAATTGAGCTGCTTGTGTTAGGATTCTTCCAGAAATGGATGCTTCTCTAGAGGTTTGGTATCTATGAAAGTGAAAGAATTCTGCCAAAAAACTGGTATCTCTGAGAATAAAGCTGAACTGTACTGCAATTCTGGATCTAGAATTAGGCATCAACTTCCTCCTAAAAAAGAAATTCTATGAATCAGATACCTCCTGAAGTCAAATAAACTCTTCTCCGAAAGATGAATTCCTTGAATGGATTCAAGAAAATCACAACCTGAACAAACTATTACTTTCTTCATTGCTCGATACAAATTATTTAAAACTGAATTAATTGAATAGATCAATCATTGACAGAAATTATATTAAAGCGAAGCAATCCAGCAATTTGAGTCTAAAATGAATCAATAACATTGGTTCTGGGGTTTTGTTACTGTAAGGTTATGTTCTTGTTATTATGTCAGAAATAAAATGCTATAGTTGCGTTGTTAAATTACGCAGTGCATTTATCGTAAAAAATAATAGCTGTCAAGCGAGTTAAATAAGTGAAAATTACTAATTATTATTCGAACAATCTTTTTATAATTGCATGGAAGAGGGGGAAAACACTTTCTATAATTATTACACTAAGACAAGAAGAAAAAAGTTTCTTTCTTCTCAGTTCATCTAAGCATTCAAGGTACTATCGAAAGGCAATTCAATTGGGCTAGAGAGGAGTAGCATTCGATATGTCATCTGCACGTTACTACTTTCTTAACACAAATCCACCACGCCATAAACATGTAAAGATAATTTTTTCATCCATTTTCTTTTTCCGGATTTCATCGAGTCAAGATCTTAATGAAAGTATTTATTAATTTTAGTATAGCTATAGAAATTCCGAAATTTGAACAAGATTGTGTAATTGTTTGAACAATACAAGTTTAGTATTCAATGTCATTTCTAGTTACGGTAATCGCTTGATACCTCTTAGTTTTCTTGCAAGATTCTTTTTCCATTGTGCAATATCGTAGTGCTTGAGTCAATTGATATTTTCATTCCTCACAGCTTACTTCTGTCCGTTTCATTGATTGATTTCGAAGATTTTCTTGACCACATGAATTTTTAAATTATTTCATTCATATTAAATGCCTGAAAGTCGCTTCATCATTATGTTTAATATCAACATGTACTCCTGGGCGATCTTAACGCCAGAGTCAGAGATAATAGTTGTCGTTGGAAAGTATGGAGAAATCACAATTAACAACAACGGCGAAAGATCAGTAAAGATGTGCAAATATCAGAAGCTTAAAATACTGAATGAATCCTTCCGCCATAAAGAAATCCATACATTCACATGGTACCAAGACACAGGAGGGTTGAGAACCATCATCGACTACATAATTGCAAGGCAAGGTACCAAATTCGACATCCAAGTTACGAGAGTCTACAGAGGAATTGAATGTGGTTCAGAGCATTACCTTCTCGTGGCTAAGATGGACCTCTCTTTTAACATCAATTATAATAACAAACAATCAACCGAAAGTGAAACAGAAAATGTATAATATAGGCAGCCCTATCAAAGAAAGCACGAAAGTCTTATACTAAAACCGGCTTAATCAGAAACTCAACTATCTCACACACAAACAAGTGACCTATACAAGAATATAGTAGAATCAATGCACATAGCTCCACAGGTAGCGTTAGGATATGAAAATAATATACAAAGAAGGAATGACACGGTTACATGGGATGCAAAACTGACAGAACAACAAGATGAAAAACAGACAGCGTACAAAAAATGGTTGAGTACGTAGAATATTGACGACAGAACATCATATAAAGAAGAGCTAGGTAAATTTGAAAGGATGATACATACATGAAAATAAAAACGAGACATGGGAAAGAAAATGCAAAGAGATAAACTGCTCTATAGGAGAAACAAGATCATCAGAAGCATGGAAACTAATCATAGCACTCAAAACTAACACCGCTAATAAAGTGAACATACAACCCATTCAACTGGAGACATGGAAAGATTATTTTTCAGAAGAGCTAAAAGAAGATAGAGAGCAGTACCTTATAAATTCTCCGAGACAATATCACGTATAAGGTCAACACGTTGAATTAGACGATGCCATGATATCCAAAAGCAGTTGGTTTAATAAATAACAAAAATGCCAGTAGACCAGAAGGCATACCTGCAGAACTCATGAAAAATGGCACGCCCAAATTAATCAACCATATAAGAGAACTTTTCAGTAGGTTTGTGAACGGCGAACCAATTCCGAATATCTGGAAAGAAGCCTGGATAACATCTATCCAAAAAAACGTCAGCAAGTATAGCTGTCAAAACTAAAGATACAATCAGTAACTAGCACGATGAGCCGCTTATATGGAAAAGTCATCAGAAACTTGATAGAACAAGAATGCGAACCACTAGAGATGGAACAACAATCTGGTTTCCGCAATGGTCGATCCTGTATAGATCAGATTTTCACAATTGTTGAACTCAACGAAAAAAGTTGCCACCAACGGAGAAGTTCACTTGTTGTTTCTGGATCTTTCAGAAGCTTACGATATAGTACCAGTTCAGAAGCTGTGAACGGTTCTCGAAAATTCTCGAATAAACAACATCCTTATAAATGCAGTCGAGCAGATGTACCACCAATCAACCTCTAGGATCAAATTGGGGAGAAACCTGTCGGAGAAATTTGATTCTTCCAAAGGACGTCGACAGGGGTGCTGATTGTCCCCCACGCTGTTTAGGATATATCGGAACCTAGCAATAAATAAATTGAGGAGGTCATGTGGCGAAATGGGTTTTCAACGAGATGATAACAACAATCTCTACACTCTGCACTGCAGATGACCATGTTATCATAGCCCAAGACAAGGAATATCTGGAATTCATGGCAAAACGTCTCTTCAAGGAATATGTAGACTGGGGGATGACAGTAAACCAGACAAAAACGAAATACTTGTGCTTCGGAGGAGGCAGCGAAGAATAGTAGTTAGAGGATGGCGAAAACATAAGAGCTTGCGATGACTATGTTTATCTGAGAACCCAGGTGGAAAGAAGCGGATGAACAGAAAGAGAAATAGAGGAGCGGATTGTGAAGGGAAAACAAGTAACAGGCAGCATGAACTCAATTTTGTGGTCCAAGAGCATATTTCGAGAAAGAAGAGACTCCTCATCAACTCGGTTATCAGAGGTTTGGTGCTATATGGATGTGAGACTTGGAAAATCGATCAAAAATTAGAAAGACGACTTTTGGCATTAGAAATGGACTTCTGGCGAAGATCTGCTGGCAAATCCAGATTAGACAGATTCACAAACTATCGAATAAGAGCAATTATGCAGATCGATACAAGATTATAGAAGAAATTCAAAGAGGGCAACTGGTCTGGTATGGTCATGTCGAAAGAATAGGTAACGACCGAATCCCCAACTGAATAATGAAGTGGTCCCCAACAGCAAGAAGGAAAAGAGGAAGACCAAAGACTACATGGATCGGCGGGATAAGAAAGCAATGTCTGAAATAAATTTAGGACCAGGAGATTGGCAAGGTCGAAGAGGCTGCAAATTGGGAACCGTAAGACCTAGGGCGCTCTAAAAATCGGAACAATATATATGAATATCAATTTTTTTCGTTCTCCTAATTTCATTTTATTTCACTTATGAGTATTCAATTATTTCATTTATTTCCTTAGTGGGGACACTTGACATTTCAGTTTTGACGTTCTATGTCATAAAAAACATACAGAATAGATCTTTGCTATTGAGTTATTTAAGAATTAAATTATTAAATGGATTGTTGAACATCACTTTCGTTTCTGTAAGTAATGGAGTAATTTAGTCAACCTCAGTTTCAAATAATTTCAATCAATGAATGGTGTGATATTATGTGCAGGTTGTGGTTCAGTTGAATTCGTTAGGAGGAATCTTATTTTTGAAGTCAATCGTTCATATAGCGAACAAAGACAATAGAAGTTTTCACTCTAATCAAGTTCTAAAACTTGTAGCATTTATCAGGTGTGGGAATTAGAGGAATTATGTGAACAACTCTTACCGTTATTCTAGGAGTGATTGTAATTCTTCATCTCCTTTGTCTAAAAATGAAGAAGGAAGATTCAATGGAAGCGTTGCGGGACCAAGGAATGAAAACAGAACTACTGAGTTATCTAAAAGGACATCTGGTGAGTCCTAGTTATAAAGAACTCCAGAACACAACCATTGGATATATATTGTTTTAGCATTGATTTTCATACTTCCTTTGAATTAATCATACTTAGAAGACCGTTTTACAGAAAAGGGGGAAATGAGTAATTGGACTAGATATCTTTCACTGATGCAAAGATGGATCCAAAACGATTGAGAGAAAGGGAGCGGGCATTCATGCTTTTAAGTACTGAAAAACAAAGTATCTTTGGAACCGTCTACTACAATCATGTAAGCAGAAACTCTTTCGGTATATTTACGATATCAAGAGGACCTTTGAAGGAAGATCGAAAGTGCACAGACTTATCTACTAACAATCAGATGGTGATTGAGGCTCAGAACTCTTATATTTATCAGACCATCTTCGTCTTCTGCCATTTAAAGGGTTCATTTGAGTCTTCCCCTATTAGTTTGGTATTGTTAGCTAAAATCTTCATTGTATCAAGTTCGCTGAGTCACATGGCTGTTTGTTGAATCTTCAGTTATCCTTTTCCGCCTAAGCTTTATGAAAATTGAACTAACGTTAGTTACCAGATGTTGACAATGAAAAGTCATATAGTTACGTGACAACATAGAAATAACAAAAATATTTCTCCGTTGGAACAAACGTGTATTGGAGTGTTACTGCTATTGGTACCCAGCAAGGTTTGATTTCGATTACAGCATTAATATTATGGGTGGCAAAAGTAGATTGAATAAAGACCGAAGAACTATATCCATATTATAAATGATAATAAAAATATAATATGATTCGTATCTTCCACTTGCTCGATGAAATGTCGAGTCTGAATTGGAAAAGAATGATAAGACTTCTGTAACTCGAATAATAACATTCAGAAAATTCTAATGAAAAGGTTATACCAGTCGTGAACTAGAAAAAGAAATCTATCGCCAGGCTGTTACCCGGAAAAATCAAGACATAGCACACATGGAGGAACGTGGTTGAAAGAAACCCTGTAAAGGAGCCTAGTGGGAAATCTCGGGCACTTTCGTACCATAGCCAGGTCTGGCAGAGCAACCGTTTCTCGAAGCCAACAACAGTCGAAATATAGTCAACAAGTTTTCACCTTCGTTGTAGTGGATTGAACTAGAACTCGTGTAAATATTGCAGATATATTGACTACTTTATAACTCGACACATTCTTTTCACGTAAATATGGAACCAATTGGCTAACAACTCATAGAAAGGCACCCTTATAATCAAACTGCAAGTGCCCATACTTTAAGGATAATTGAATCAAATATTCGAATTACCATCAGAGATGGTTACATAAATTTCAATCCAGACTAAATGTCGGCAAACTGAATTTTCAGCAATAAATGAATATTATAACTAAAATTCCAGTTATATTTCGCGTTTTATATCAGCATACCCTACAGGACCCACCAGGGTGAAAAGTAGATTAAAATAAAGAATTCACGCTGAGGGCAAAAATTTTTGAATTATTAAATAAAGTAGGGGTTTTTGAGGCGTGCGATTTGCGGAGGCCCTTTGTTTGCTAATTCATTTATACAAACATCCTCACTTCGGAGGGGAGCTGCTGTTTCATTAAATTGAATTAAGGACCCTCTGGAACTTGTTCTCTGTATTATACCGCAATAAAAACATGTTATATTAATCTCAACTTCGAGCATCATATTATAGCACTTATACGGGTTCGTTTGAGCCACCCGAAGTTGCTTCGAAATGAAAATAAAATTAGGTTTCAATAAGGGTTATCATAATTTTGTGTATTGTAGAATCATTCAATGCTTCATCTGATGTTATAAAAAATAATACCATTTTTCGTAGCATAAACTCCAGTTCCTATATGATGGGATATGATGCTCGTCTCCTGCGCAGAGTTACCTGGGTTCAATCCCCACAAAGTCGATGCGATTTTTCGGATTCTGGGAATCGATTGAGTATCTTTCGGAGGAGATGTGAAGCCGTCGGTCGTGTCTAACAGAGATGTGTTGGACATTATAGATCCCTTCCCTCGACACGATAGGGGTTCGGCAAAATTCCCGCGTTAGTGAAGTGAGAGAATTCCCAGCGTGTCATTGGCCGGAAGGCGGAAATAGAGCACGTTAAAGGAATAACAAACAAACAATTCAATGTGAAATCATATAAATCAAAAACTAGTCTTGTGAAATTCTTTTGCCAATCACACATGAGTCTCTTTAGTGTATATTCTTCATTGTTTTTTTCATCTTGATAGAAGCACTCTTCTTGTATTTTCGCTAAGATCTTCTAAATTACATTGAAAGTGGTCTATATGACTTTGGAGTTGATGCATATTTATGCCCATATTATATTTCTAAAACGTAGTTCCTTAACGGAGTTGGTGGTACGAATGAATAAATTAGGAATTAGGCCTCCTGCATAGTATATTCAAGTGCGCAGTATACTGTATCGAGAGTCGACCAGAACAACAAAACCGAGCACGGTTCCGGTTATACAGGGTTAGGCAAAAGTACGGGAACGGCTAATTATCTCAGTTATTTACCGAGCTTTTTTTTTGAAAATTGGTATTCCTACATTGTGAAGCATAACTAATTCAGTGTTAATATTTTGTGCTCAACAGTGCTTCCGGTGTAGCTGGAAATGACCACAACATGAGAATTTCAAATATAACACCCTATATGTATATTTATTTTTAGATTCAAAGAAAAAAACTTCTTTAGAAACAATCAAGAAAAATGCTTTTCCTCCAATGTCGTATTCATGAAAAAATCAAAATGACAATAACTTTAATCACCTAAATCAAATTATTCTCGAATTCATAATCAACGTGACAAGTTGACAATTATTGTCAAGTATTTATTGAAGTTTTGATTCTTGCACGAACGGGAGAAATTTTTCTATTGAAACAATAGCAAGTGTTGAAAATGAGTTCCATTCATCTCCTGATAATAACCTAATCGATCACTGAAATTTCTGAGAGAATTTTGCAGAAATTGTGGGGGTATCAAATTGATTTCTTCTGTTATGCAACACCTTAACTCATCTAGATTGGCAGCTCGTTCTCTATAAATTCGGCATTTCAAGAAGAAAAGAAGTCCAGAGGTAATAGATCAGGTGACCGCGGGGTCCACTCGATAGGACCTCTTCTACCGATGCATCTTTCTGGAAAAACTTCATCCAGATAATTTCAAACATCTACCGCAAAGTGTGTAGGAGCTCCATCTTGTTGGAACCATACAATATCAGCCGAGGTTAACGGATTATTTAAATTTGGTAATAAAGCTGTTATGGCTGGCACAATTTAATTTCTTAATAATTCCAAAAATCCTCTCCATTTAAATTACCTTTCATGAAAAATGGACCAATTATGTGGTCACCAATAATACTGGCCCAAACATTCAATTTTTGTGGATGTTGTGTATGAACCTCTCTAATCCAATGTGGGTTGTCTCTCAACCAAATACAGGAATTATGCCTATTTACTGTACCGTTGAGGCAGAACGTAGCTTCATCCTAGAATACGATTCTATTCAAAACATTTGGATTCGCCATAATTATTTCCATGATGGCCTCTGAAAATTGTACTCTACGGTCAGGATCGTCTTCAGTAAGCTCATGGACGAATTGGATTTTATATGGTTTAATTTTTTCTGTTTTCAGTATCCTACAAACTGACCTCTAAGAAATATCATGAATCAAGGCTAGTTTATTTGCAGAAACCTGAGGATTTTGCTCGATTGCCAGTAAAATTTCCAACTTTGCTTCTTCGTCAGTGGCAAATTTAGGGCGTCCTGCTCTGGAAATATCTTTCACTGGCCGACTTGCTTCATATCGCTGAATAGTTCTGCCTACTATTGATTAACTAATTTGATGATCTGGGTGAACAGTATTGAACAGTCTGCGAAATTCTTGGTAAGATCGTTGTCTGTCACCATATCCGCGCATCATCAAAACCTCGGTCCCTTCTTCTTCACTGAACTTGAATACCATTATTAGGAATTGAAGTGCAATAATCTGAACTTCAACAAATACTTACATTATTCGTCAACCTATCCCGTTGATTATTAATGCAAAAGGAATTTAATTTAGGTAATATAATTTTCATTATCTTAATTTTTTATGAACTAAAAATTATAAATAAAATTTCTTTTCTGAATTTTAAAATAAATGAACATAAAGGGTGTTACATTTGAAATTCACATTTTTTTGTCATTTCCGGCCACACCGGAAACACTAGCGAACACAAAATATAAATACTGAATTCTCTATGTTTAGCAATGTAGGAATACCAATTTTCGAAAAAAAATCGCTCGGTAAATAACTGAGATAACTAACCATTCCAGTACTTTTGCCTAACCCTGTATAATGCCAATAATACATAGAAATTTCACTTAAGCTCATCTGCTATTCATCAATTACATTTTTCCTTATAAAAGAGACAATATTCGTGATAATGGAATCGCAATAGTTAAAAATATCAATATTGCAACTATTCATACACCCACCGATTAAAAGATTGGATATATTATATTTATTCATCGATCGCACTTCGAATATACTGTAGGGTAAGAGGGGTTCAAGATTATTTGAACAAAATTTGTATAAACTCGTATTCGGTAGGACTTGGCGAATTATTATATGTCGCGGCTGGGAAGGTAGTGTCGTTCTCATATAATATAACCACAGTTAACTACCAAACATCAGATCATAACTAGTCTCCTTTTTCTCGGTGACGTACCGAACAAGAAAACCATCGAGGCAACCAGGACAAGTTGATGGAATGCTTCTATAGATCACGTCCAAAAAAAATGCCGCCCGCTTTCCAGAGTCGACTGATGATCCGGATAGTTTCATTGGAGTTTTCGAAATAGCTTTACGACACTCAGTGAAAGCATGCACAAGACGCTGAACATTGACATAATACAACCGTCAAGCGAAGAAGCTGAAGACCACTTCGAAAGATCATCGCAATGCGAAGTCAGACCGCAAACATCGAGGCCCTACAAGGGCATGATCATTCATTATGGAGAATATTCAAAACTATAGGACAATACCACCTATTCAAACCAAAAAATGATTAGTATTCACTGTAATAGATAAAGGAAGAATATATTGCTGATAGTTTGCGAACTAGTTCACGCTTCACCTTACTACGTTGGGAGGTCTGAAGCAGAGGACATATAGCCGAGAACAAAGGCAAGATCATTTGATTAACCATTACGGAGGAGCGCAAAATATACATCCCCCGAAGGAAGTTGAGGAAATCATCCCGACCAGATCTCATCAGCAACAGCTTGAGAAACATTCCTCAACGAGCTTTAGGCCTGCTCCAATTATAAATACCAGTCCCACGGCTATATTGCTGTCTTGAAATTGAAAATGAAAACTAGGTAAGCCAGTTTATTTTCCACAGAAATAGAGGCCCATCATTTCACTATCCACCATAGGTAAGAAATTCAGAAAGATATTCCTGCGATGCACATCTTATCATCCCGGATGAGCAGTTTGCTTTTCGGCAGCAGCTTCTCGGGGTAGTTGAATTAGTCAGCTATAGATTCAACAGGAAGCAGCTAAACGGCGTCGGTCTATTCAAAGTCTCAAGTAGAGGCATCGAAGCCTCTTTAAAATGCTGAAAACTAGCCTGCCACCGTTAGGTGAGTATAATCGAATCTTACCTCTGAGACAGAACATCCGCGGTTGGTATAGTCTCAACCCCTTCAACTATCAGAAGAAAGGAAGCTGAAGTTCCTCAAGGTTCTCTTCTAGCGCTAGTACTGTTCAACATATGTTCCGCATATGTCCCAAAGTCTGCAGATACCTACCTAGCGGTTTATGCAGATGATGTTATTAACATGACGAGATCGATGCCACCTTCCCTCTTCCTAAACATGAGAAAATTCCAAAAGAGTTCCACCTACATGTGAAAGATTGTACCAGCAAGATTAAAGCGGTTCTATCGTTTGTGCACCCATCGATGGAAAGGCGCAGTGAATTAAATTAAGTAATACAAGGCTATCGTTAGGCTCATGATAACATATGCCTCGCAAATTTGGAAATATGTAGCCCTAATCTATATCTAGAAATTTCAAGCAGTCCAAAGAAACGCATTGAGGATAGCCATGAATGTTTCATGATTCTAAGGCATAAATAGAACGACGAAAATGAAATTTTCATATAACAACAGTGATTTGAATCACAAACAAAATTTCTCATAAATAATTGCTTTTAATTCTCAACATGGTAATTCTATCAGAAGTTATATTTGATCTAACGAGTTCTCAGTTTTCATAAAAAAAGTAGGTAATCACAAAAATTTCAAATTACTCATCAAAGCTAACGATATCCTCATTCGACGAGATTATTTCAAAAACTTAAAACTGAATCAGCTAATACTCTACTTTAAAGTTGACAGAAGTAGTCTGTAAGGGCACCTTCACCAATCTATCGAAGGGTTATTATTTACTAGACAGCACCTAAAATAATATCACTAAATATGTATCGTTAGACCCACTGAGTCATCCAGTAGGTTCAGATTCCTTCTTTTTATCATGTGTTGAGGACTCGTTGTTTTCGTTAAAGATGATTATACCGTTTAATGAAGACAAACTATTTTGCAACAAAAGAGTGTTTTATCAGTTGTTAGTCAACAATCACGCTAGATTATAATAAAACTTTCTCTGAAGTTAGTACTGTAATTTGGGTAGAATACTTTGAACACGGATGGAACCTATTTCTCATACAACAATTGACGTTGAAATATCTCTTCACGTATTATGTATTTTTATTATGAAATATTAGAAATTATTATATAACTCGCTGTGCTGATACGTAATTTTACATTATGTAGCTAATGATACAATAAAAAAAAGAACGCCTATAAAGCTGAAAGGAAACACTAAACATTAAGTGTTGATCTTCTTGGCGATATTTTTATATCGAACCTTCGCCATGAAAACTATTATGTACATAATTCTATACTAAATGTCCAAGATTTGATATTTTTGAAGAGATAGAAGAAGTGCAGATGCAAATTGTTTGAAAGAAATCTTCATCGAGTAAAACTAAGTAGAAACAATTTACCCACTAGCGAACCCTTAATAACAAAACAAACAAAATTTAACTTTGTTCAAAATCTGGAAATGAACTACTGATTGATGAATGAATATGAAATTACCACTAATCTTCCTTTCAGCTTATGAAATTCGCCTCTTCATATTCCCGTTTAGTTTCGTGGTTTTCTTTTCTGATGAAAGTAATCTTCATATATGAACGTGTCAATTTATTTCACATTGCTGAAATTTTTGCATCCTGAGAGCTATGGGGCACAAGAAACATTGGATTGGGATTTTACAAGAAAATATTGATAATGATGATTTCCGCTTGAAGCCTGTTCGACACCTGTCGTTATAATTTCGAATAACAATTTTGATCCATGTCTATTTTATGAAACAGAAATTTGAGAGAATGAGAATCTTATGAATTTGAAATAAGAAATTAGATTTAAGGAGCGATTAGGTTTTTTGGGTTCTCTAATGTACCATATTTGAAAAGACCTCTCCGAATTTGCTACACAATCAAAAATCTTCATTCCTCTCCAAAGAGTATGAAATTCCTCTCTTTTATAAATATCAATGTTCTCGTGCTCACAAATGATATTCCCGAGGTCGATTGCAAATATATGGCACATGTATTGAAGAACCTTGGGATGTATGAAAGAGTATATTCTTTTCTGTCCCTATAAATATACCTAAATTGTTATGCCCAGTGTATTATTATGGTAGCGTAGAACATACATGAATGCATACATACATTTTCAACTTAAACTTTCATTGAATTTAGTTCAAGGAAAATTTGTTGAAGGACCGGAAATACATATATAAAACCATTACGTGTTTTCGTGCAAAGATAGTTTTTAATGGGCTCTTCAACGATATCCGGAGCAGAAAAAAAAATTGAAAGCAAAGAAGAGTACTGCTAAAGGTTGACCTGGAATAACAAACCCAACGCAGCTTTTTTGTTTAAATCGTAATGCTGAGGAATCAAAGAATAAATTTAGTCCCAATGTGTGATCTACCACAAAGAGTGCAATAAAAAAATGAGAAATATTTCATATTCTCTTTACTCTCGCTATTTCAAACATAATCAAAGTTTCATTTCTTATAATAGATCCTACAATGCTTGATCCCATTGAAATTATTTCAATCTGGCTAAAACTATTAGATCAGTGTGTGCAGAGACTAAAACAATGGTTGGAGATTTAATGTTTCCATCGATATGCAAAAAATAAATTGCTGAGTACAATCCCAATTGTTTAATTATTAATGTTATATTACTACATTATTCAAATCGTTCCATTGGATTGATACGTTCTCCTTGGCAATAACACTGACAATTAGAGGACATTCTAATTTACCAAGAGCCATAAACTAATCGAACATGTAATCATGAATATTGCGGTTTCTGTAGGAAATGACATAAAACTTCACCTGACAATGGATGAAATCATTCAGATCATAAATATAAGATAGAAACAATAGAATGAAACGCATACGGACATGGCGAATGAACTTTTAAGATTTTCAGAAAATTTTAAATAATAGAAATAATTTGAACGACCTTGCAAATGTCAAGGTGGAATACGTTTCATCTAATGTATATTCATTTGTGCTCTGCATTTTTATAGAACAGATTAGTAGGATACTTGTGTTTAAAATGTTGATGAAGTGATTGCACATATAAATATGATGAATATGAGGCTGTGAATGAAGTGTATTGATATACAAGATATATAACTTTCTCTGAAGGTTATTATAATGAATGCATATTCTCAACATCATAGTTTTTGCGAAATGCAATGTTGTTCGTGAATCAATATGATGATGTAAAAGCTCAAGATGAAAATTAATTTATCCTTAATCTTCATGAAAGGTTATATGTGTTCACTTACATTTATTCAAGTATAGGTCTAATTGTTAGGATATCGATTGACAACAAAAGATTTAATTGGTGTATCGAGCACCAAAATTGAAATATTGAGAATTGGCGAAATGTTCTTTTTTCAGATGAGACCAAAATTGGTGTTCGATAAGATGACCGCCGGATTCGGGTTTTAACGGGTCGTGGAAGACAAGCTAGACTCCGAGCAGCAAGACAAGTCCAGAAATACCAAGGGGGCAGTGTGATGTTTTGAGGTGGCATTATGCTGGGAGGCAAAATAGTTTTGATTTCGTTTCCTGCTAGTATAACAGCTTGAAATTACGTGGACCTAGTAAGTGAGAACCTTGCCAGGTTCTCATGGTGATAATTTCACTTTTATGCAAGATAATGGCCCTCCGCATACCAGTAACCTCATGCGACATTATCTTGAAACAGAGGGAATCGCTATTTTGGACTGGACAGCTTGCTGTCCAGACCTAAATCCTATTGAAAATTTATAGGGTAATCTCAAAAGGAAAATTCGTTCGCTCCAGGATAATTGAAGAACCCCACAACAGCTCATACAAGCCGCCACAGAAGAGTGGCAGAATATCACTCTAGAGGAGGTCGCAAACTTAATTCGAAGCATGCCTAGACGGACTCAGGCTTGTATCAGGGCAAAAGGAGGTAATACAAGCTACTGAGGTCTAGAAAAATACAGCTACTCTGCGAGAAAACAATTTTCAATTTTTTTACTACATGCGAAAAGAGTCTTTCATTTTCTTTTATTTGTTTCTTTCTTAAAATAAACCTTCATTTATTTCTTTTTTCAATTAAACTATCTCAAAACGGATCAAATCTAACAATCCCTCGAAATTTTCAAAATCCCTGAGGTAATATTCAAAATATCGGGTGATTCCATATAAATTTGGTTGTATGTATATTTTTGTTTCACCATCATAGGGTATGTGAAGCGAGCCCATCGGGCTAATTTCGCCAAGGTGAGTTCACGAACAGTTCAGGAATCTACCAAAATTACTTCCTTCTGTGCGACAGAGACGAGTGAGTGATCAAGTCCAAGTTTTGCGGTGTCTGCAGCAGATGGCTGTCAACGAGTTAATTGACCGAAATCACCAGTATAAGCATACTGACACTCCCAAGTTTGTGGATCTCTTTCACCTCAAAACCCAGATCCTGGTATTTTGTTATTTTTTTAAGAAGGCCCTGTTCACATTTTCGTCTACTGGTAGACTACTTACTCAGTAAACCATATTGCAGCGCTATTTGTTGGTGGTAGAGTTTTGCCACTGCATTATGCCTCTCCAGGTAGTCTTTTGATGCAACATAGAGCAGGAGAACGTGACGTGCTGGATGGATTCCAAGGTTTTTGCACATCTTCGGCATTGGTCCGTGGGTATATCGCGGCTAGTGATGTGCTTAACATATGCTCTTGTTGGGACCACCTGTTCCTGAATTGCTGCCAAGCGGCTCTCTGTCTCCGGGAAAAGATATCCTGCTTTTGAATACCTCAGCGACTCTTTTTCATTGAAGGAGTCCTTTTGGAGGTTGTTGGGGTATCTTCCGTAGAGTGCCTTGTGGAGTCATTCCTCCTCAATCTGCCTCTCTGAGCGCGCCTGGGTGGAATACTGAGCGCGCGAGAGCTGAAGTGCTGACAGGTTGTTGTCAGTCCTGCGTAGGGCGGAGAAAAACGGGGTGTTTCTTGAAAGGAAGTATTTTCGCAGGTTAGAGACCGCGCGTTCCTGTACGTTTTCCAGGCAGAGCAGTCCTCTTCCCCCTTTCCTTCTAGGCAAGTGCAAACGGGCAACCGAATCGTGTGGATGATGTACACCAAACCTTGTCATGAGCGTGTGAATCTTAGTGTGTGCCGCCCTTAGGTTAGACCAGTAATCTACCAGTGAATTACAACGAAACAGTTGGCAATACAAGTGATAGCCCATGTGTTGATTGCGGTGAACAGCGCTTTAGAATTGAGTTTGGCTCCCAGAACCCGCTTGACTCTAGTAAAGAGCTCTTCCCTCAAGGCTCTCTTCACGTCCGCTGTTTTGATTTCTAGAGCCTGCTGAATTCCCAGGTATTTATATGACTGCCGTGGCTTCATTGCTGGTATAGCTGTCTGGTTTAGTAGAGCCATTCCCTCAGTGTCCCCTTCGATCTTTCCTCTTTTCATATGCACTGTCGCACACTTATCGATACCCATCTCCATTCCTATTCAGTCGCTGAATGCTAATACCACCTCCAACTGTCTCTTTTGTTGATTACAGTTTGGGGCGTAGATTTTGAGGTCATCCATGTAGAGTTGGTGGCTAATCCTAATGTTGCTATCTCTTTCAATGATATACCCATTCTTGTTATTATTTAGCAGTGTGCTTAAGCCAGACAAAACCACATAGGACTCAAGGTATCACCCTGAAATATGCCTCTCCTAATCTGGATTTCATCTGTCACTGTTTCGCCATTTGTTGTTGGTATGCGAAGTCTCGTTCTGAACGACGACATGAGATGCTTCAGGAGTTCAATGACAGAGTTTGATATTCCGTATAGTTGAAATACTCTAATCAACCAAGAATAGGGCATGGAGTCAAACGCCATCCTGTAATCAATCCATGCCACCGACACATTACGTAGCTTCTTGCGGGCTTGTTTTGTGAGAATGTAATCGATCACCAAGAGCTCCTTACAACCACAGGTGCCCTTACGACAGCCGTTTTGCTCTGGAGCAAGTATATTATTGGATTTGATGTGCTTTCCGATGTGCAGCGCAATAGTTCCAGTGAGTATCTTATAAACAGTCGGGAGGCATGTGATTGGTCGGGTTAACTGTTATCCCTTCTTTTGGAAGCATATTTGTTATCCTCATGGTGAAATGTTCGGGTTCAATTTTAGGGTCAGATAGGGATTTTTGAAACAACAATTCTAGAGTAGGGTGAACCGAGTCGAAGTGTTTCCACCAATAGTTGTGGATTCTGTCCGGTCTGGGTGCGGCCCAATTGTTGGTGTTTTGAAGTACATGTTTGATGCCTTGTTCTGTAATACTTATATGTTCCATTCGGTACACAGGGGTTTTATTTTCGACTTCTTCGATCTAATAAGCTTTTTCGTCGTGTGCCTCGTCCCTTGACCAGATTCCCCCCCCAAAGCTCGGTCATGGCCTCCGAATTGAATGCTGCTTCTTCGTTTTTGTGGTTTTCCTTCTCCAGATTGCGGTAGAATTGCTTTTGATTTCGGTAGATTAATCCATTTTTTCGGTACCTCTTCACCCTTTCATTGTGTACCTACGTGTCCAATTCCCTAGCGCTTTTTTCTTCTGCTTGAGGTGGTCGCATAATGTCTGAATGCTCTCCCGGAACCCAGATCCCCCTATTTCGAGCTGAAATTCGGATGCAATCTTCCTAACGGATTTTAGCAGTTTCGTTTTAGGCTCTGGATTATTGAGAAAACTGAGCATCACTCCAATTTTTTTTCTGGAATTCGTGACCCCACATGGTGGGATCTGCTGCCAATTCACATGATCTGTTTTGGGCAAGTGGTTTCCTAGTGCCTAGTCCAGACAGTCACTGCTCCTGCAAAGACACCAGGTTGGTGACGTCCTCTATAGAAGGTTGGTTCTTCAATATATCAGATATAAAAACGTTTATTTCTTGTATATATATATATATATATATATATATATATATATATATATATATATATATATATATATATATATATATATATATATATATATATATATATATATATATATATATATATATATATATATATATATATATATATATATAAACCAACTTTGTTCAATGACGAACAATTTCATTTGTTTCAATCAAATCAGGTGATTGGATTGAATATGTTGATTTAATCAAGATTAATGTGACTGCTAAAAACCTTTGCCACTGATTTTCTTTTTTATATTCCACATTCAGCAAAGTGAGTAAAAATTCTTTTTGTCACTTTTTATTGCTGAAACCGAATGATACACCTGCACATTCTTCCTCCTAATAATCAAATGAACATTACAAAAGACATAATACTAATTATAACAGTGCCAATGCAAGAAAAATATATAATTATATAAAAATTCGAAAAATATGCCCTTGGAACTTGAAAGGAATTCATAGAATCCTTTCTACATCTCTTGCCGTTGAAACAATATTATAAACTAAATAATGGTAAAAATATACATTATAATAAAACTTTCACTTTGTTATTTACATCACAGTTAAGATCTATTATTGTCAATAACACATTTTGCATTTCCCAAACAAGATGATTTGACCTTCAATTTTAATTGATTATATCATAAGCTCATTAAGAGATTTGTTTTCTCGACCACAATATAATTTTACTATTGCTGTCTATTGGAACACGGCTTTAAATTAACATTTCTTTTAAGACGCAATAGTTGTATGTTCCAAACTTTGAAACCGCAACCGTCGTAAAATTATGGTACTGATTTGGGACATTTTTAATGATTTATAATTCAGCACATAACTGGTTTTGGAGCTACAAGTCCCGCTTTTGGATGATACAGCGGATTTTTTGAATTGATTTCATCTTCTAACTTTCTATTTATTAACATTTTTCGTCATCAAACATCTTGCACTTGATGATACTACTAGTTAACCACATTATCGATATATAATATACAGTATTGGGCAAATGTGTTAAAACACTTCAGCACTGGTTAAGGATTAATTCATTGAAAAATGATCATCACTTATGTTTTTCTCGCATCTAGTCTGTCTTATAATGCGGTTCCTATACACGATTATATATTTTGAGATCAAAATAGTAATTTTTCATCAATAATATTGTAAAGATTTTAGGATATGCGCTTTCGGATTATTTCAATACTGAATTTATTAAAATATAGAAAAATTTACTAATGAAAATCAAAATTTTCATTACACAAAAAATTCAGATGTTAAGGGAGGTATCTTATTTTCATCTCAATAATCGTCAGGGTAGGCAATTGAGGTATCTTCTGATAATTTACCACCGAATTATGATTCATACAGCAAATATTTTTCTGTCACACGTTATTAATTTGCGAATTTCATATCGATATTACCATAACCCCAATTCCGCAGATAATCAGGTTCGAGAGATTCAGCAAAGTTTTCTCAATCGTTCATGAACTTCGCAGTCCTCCAGTTTGGAGAGAAAAATCGCAGATACTTTTTTTTTAGTTTAACGAGAAAAGTGTTATTGTTATAATAATGATAATAATATTAATAATTTATTTCCACAATGAGTAGAGTTGAACATATAGTATGAATGGAATATTATTATGCTTTTCATAAAATACTACTCATCAAAGCCAAAAAGGAGCACGAGGAAAAACTTCCGTTTACAAATTGAATTGAATCTTAACAATAATGTTTGAGATGCAGCAGAAACACAATATTGACATCAAAATACACACACACATATAAAAATTGAAATTAACATATTTTTTACTATTACTTTAAACCTATTCTCAAAATAATCAGCAAAATATTTTTGTGAAGAATTCCACAAGGGAATAAAACACATTTTTAACGATTAAAGTCTTAAGCTGTCTCTTGGGGACAAGTAAGGAGTTGACTAACTGTAAGTGTTTGGGCAGATGATTCAAAACTTTCATGCCTGCATAAAAAGGTCCTTTTCTGTTCACGTTCAGTCTATAATCAGGCAAAATATAATTATTACACCGGGTGTTATAAGAATGTGTTGGCGCAGAAAATGAATTTATGTTTGTTCCTGAATGAGATCAGAGCCAGTTTGTAAATATATAGATTATTCAAAGTGAATATTTTTGCTTTTTCGAAGTATTCTCTACAAGAGTCATTCCTTGTTAGATTGAATAGATTTCTGATTGCTCGCTTCTGAATTATAAGAGTATCTTCAGCGTCAGTGGAGTCACCTCAAAATTCCACACCATATTGCAAAATGCTCTGGAAGTAGGCGTAATACACGGTTTTGGCAGCTTCAAACTTAACGTTCTGTCTGATGGTAAGAATGGCAAATGCTGCCTACACTGCCCAATTTTTTATTTAAGACAGAAAACTGAGTCTTCCAATTCAAGTTTTAATCAATAATAATGCCCAGAAATTTTACACTCGTAGCTACACGAAACCCGAATTCATTCAGTAATCTCTCTGAGATATCGTTCGAAGGGCTGATTGCTAAGTCTTTTGCATATACTTGAAATAAGGTCATTAGATTGTTGGGGGAGATTACCAAGAAGGTTAATTTTCAGAATATTCCTTTAGTCGCTCAGTTTTTTAATACTGGGAAAAAACCTCATGTATTGTCTATTGGAATTGTTTACGAGAAATCATACTGTCATTCATACTAGAATTAAAACCATTATTGACCGCTATTTGTCTTATAGTATTGAGATCTATCGAGAAATCATTTTCTAATATTGGTATCGAGGTGAATCTATGTATCATACTGTTATAAGCAGATATTTTATGTTGATATAGATGTGCAAAAGAATGATGAAGGGTATAGGAAATATATGGGATTATCAGGTTCCAGTCTCAAAGTTAACTTTAAATTAAGGTGAGTGTATGAACAGACAATTAGATTCATTCAGTACATACAATCAGATTCCGTCAGCACCTTCATAAATTCGATTCATCCTATTTATGAAGATCCCTTTGAAATGGAAGCTGAGAATTTATTCAAATTTTAGAATTAACTATTACCAAAATTCAGACATGATTATTCTATTTTCTATAAACCATCCCAATTCTTCCGCACATCCACATCATCATAAAATAGCTGCTTATAAATATCAAAAAAGGAGATATAAATTTTCATCGCGTGAAATGCGCCTTAATCAATTTATTAATTTATTTATTGGAATGAATGATAGAGTTTCAGGAATGAATAATACTACATTGGTTAGGTTGAATTTCGCCATAATGTCAAATTTTGATACGAACCAAAACACAAATGGAGAAAAGCGTAGTATTTAGAAATACTCAAATCACACCAAGCCGCTTATGATCGGCCCTAAAGTGTAAGATCAGGAAGATAAGGCAGAACCTTATGTATCTCTCTTATGATTCAAGAGACCAGGTTGAAGGAACCTACGGTTACTAATACATCAGTAGCTGTTATTCTCTGAGCGTGTTGTGAAAAATCATGATTATGGATTCAGAATTATTGCGTCAACAATCCATTCTTTGTTCGAACTAGATTTTCGATTGAATAGTGATGATCTGAAGAATGAAGAAGGGAAACAGCAGTGAAACATAGTGTGTGGAGAACACCAAATATTCTAAAGTTTCAACTCAAACATTGCAACATACTTGCAATCTCGACAGAATTTTACGTGAAAAAACATAGTATTGCATTGGGCATGACCTGTTCTTGAAAGATTCAACACAGGAGTTTTCTGAGTAGGATATTGTATGTATGTATAACTTATTGAAAACGACAACTTCAGTCCGATTTATTTCTCAAGAGATAACGCACCCAAAAAAGTGCGCAGAAAATCGAGCTACTGAATTGGTTTCCGCGATTTCTCTCTCAACACTGGAGGACTGCGAAGTTCATGAATGATTGGGAAATCTCAAACCTGTTCATCTGCGGAATTGGGGGAGTTATGGTAATGGTTTCACTTAATTCTCATAGCCTAATTCACACAAACAGTGTTTTATTAGACAGAACATCAGTATTCGTATTCAGCTGTCGAAAAAATCAGACTAAGAAGAGCAATTTCAAGAGTTTGAACATTTTCACCTTGAGTGGATCCATCTAGTTTTGGCTAAGTATTGCTCCTTGATTTCAACCCTTGGCTCAATTTATCAATATGGAGTTTGAAAGTCAATAAAATGTCCAGTGTGATACTAAGTTATTTGTAATATGGATTATAATTTGGTGGAGAATAAGATACCTCACTCGACTTTTGATTCTAGTCCCAGCTGAGAGTTCGCACACGATGTGTTCTATCGATTCTATCTCCCCCCTGTCTATTTGAAGGGTCCTCGATCAATCCTAACTTATTTAGGTGATTTCTGAGACGGCAGTGCTCCCATACCTTCAAGTTTAACCACCGGTTATTTTCCATCATTGCAATCTCCAGGGGAAAACCAAGCCTCAACTCCGAACCGGTGAATCCCGATACCGTTCAAACAGAGCGTACTTCATTCTCCCAGTTTGGCGAGGATTGAATGCTATTCCTGCACCATGAGTGACGTGCATTTGTGCCAATGCCTTCACTGCCACCTGGGTATCCGTGATGATTTTCGAAGACCTACTTGTTAATTCCCCCACAAAAAGAGAGTTAGCATAGTGATCAATGGCAAATTACTCCATAGTCGCAATCCCGTCAATTCAGATACACTGTTCTTTGCCAACACCTCTGCCAAATACACTAGCTCCAACACCTTGGGCAGATTTAGATCCATCTGTGAATCAACAGGAGCCCTCAAGTAGACGGCTCTTGGATGAGACCCATTCCTGCCTATTTTTGGTATATCCTAAATTCTATGTTCCTGGGAAAATTGATTCATTGTAAGGTGCGGGAGTTTCTAGGATATTCTATCCACTGGTAAAGTAATGTTCGGATACAATAATTCAATTTGACAATAACTATGTTTGGTTGGATTGTCGGTGATGGTTATATTCATGGTACTACTTCCTTAGAGGGTCTGCTTATTCGAATTGATGTACTCGGAGATCATAATTGTCTCGTACACTCAGTCGTCGTTTAGTTGTAAATATTTGAAAATACATTTCATAATTTGCGCATCAAAAAGATTATTCGTTTTATAGAGTTTTATACGCAGTTTAAATCGGAATTAATAAATTTCTTGAGGAACTATAGAGAACTTGGTAATATGTACAAAACGGATTTGGGCAGATCATAGTCGCATTTTTTACCTCATCGCTCTGTACTGGAGGAATGCAGTACGACGATTGAAGTTAGCGTTATCTTTGTCATTTTTGACGCATCAGTGAAACCATTAGTAGCATCATTGTTGAACGATTGATTTTCTATTGTTTTGTGGTTTCGTAAACATACTTTTGTGTTTACTGTCGATGTAAATAAGATGTATAGGCAAATATAAATTGGTTAAGATCAACGAAGTTTACAATGTAAATTGTGAGGGTGATACTCGAATGATTTAATCTCGTGCTATCAGTTGAATATAGACACATAAACATCTCAAAATTGTCTAGGGAACACTTCTGAATATCGATATATCGTATCTAGAACGATCAATATGGATGATTTTTTTGAGAAATGAACACCTGCATCAATTACTCACCAAATTATGTAGAGTGCGAGAACAGGTGCGACGATGCTTTATAATCATTTCATGTATTCAGTGTTTGAAATCAGATAGTTGGGACTTTGTTTCTGTTGTAAGCACAAATAAAAGATTCAAGTTTTGTGACTCGACCATGGAAAGACGACATTTGACAAGAGAAGAGATGTTACGAGCCGTTGGCATGCTCCGAGCTGGGAGCTCACAACGGGAAGTATCCAGGGTTCTGGAAAGTAGCCCCGGTGTCATAAACTGTTTATGGTCGCGTTTCAATGATACAGGTAGCGTAGAAGAACGCTATACAGGTCGTTTCAGGATTACTACAGTCGCCCAAGACCGATTTTTGGTTTGACAAGCCAGAAGAGATCGTACTACCACAGCATCTCAATTAGCTCAAGAGCTATCACGAGTTCATAATGTACAAATTTCCGACCAAACTGTGAGAAATCGACTGCACGAAGGTCAACTCCACTCCAGATGTCCTTTAAGAGTTCCACAACTGACCCATGGAAATCGCGCTGCTCGTTTAGCTTGGTGCCAAGAACACGTAAACTGGGATCAAGAGAGGTGGATCACAGTTCTCTTCAGTGATGAATCTAGATTCAGTTATTATCCCGATTCGGGAAGAATTCGAATATGGAGGGAACCTAGAAAGCAAAACCGTCTCCAGCATGCTCGAGAAGTTGTTAGACAGGGAGGCGGATCAGTGATGTTTTGGGGAGGTATACGCCTTGGTGGAAGAACTGACCTTGTTTTCATACAGAACAACCTCACGGGAAATTCTTACGCAAATGAGATAGTTTTACCTGTAGTGGTACCGTATCTCCAAACAATGGGTCAAACACCACTCTTCCAACAAGATAATGCCCCTCCTCATCGTGCAAGAGTTGTCTTGAACGTTCTTGAAGAGAATGATATCGATCTTCCTGCGGCCATCCTGCTCCCCAGATCTGAATCCTATCGAGCATGTGTGGCACACCCTAAAAAGAAATCTCTTGCGTCAATACGTAGCAGTTCAGGGGGCTTGGAATGACTTAGGCCAAAATGTATTAGACAATTTAATATTGAGCATGCAGTGACAATGCCAAAGTGTCATTAATAACAGAGGTGGACCTTCTGGGTACTGAAAAATATAAGTGCTTCCATATCGTTTCGAAAATATTAGTTCAGGAGTTCTCCGTTTACTATCATTGCTAAAATAATTCAAAAATTGTGTTCCCTTGAACTTTCATTGGATGAATCAATCCCAACACCAATTCTTCTTGAATTTTTCAACTCAGGAAAAATTTTGAATCTGTTAACAAAGTGTCTATCCCAAGACATATCCAAATCCAAATTGTGTGGAAATAGAACTTTATCGGTTTTCAAACGAATCAGAAAGAACTGACTACTCATAAATTTACCCACGTTCTAAATTACAGCAAGATTGTTAAGGAGAATCTCACGTACCTCTTGCAACTCATGTTGTAAAATAAAACTGAAAATCATTTTTTGTTGATATTTATTCAACTAAGGGTTTCAGTTAATTTTCTTTACAAGGTAACATCTACTTATATACAATAAAACAGAAATGGAATATGGGAATTCCGTTGACCAATAAAAAATCTGTGGAAAGAACCGACAAATAATAAACTTAATTATAACCAAAATGGATAAACTCCACCGGAGAGGGATTTATGCTATTCACGTGTATTACGACACTTGGAGAATTTCGCAACATTAAAAAGTAAAGTTTGATTCGTGACATCAGAAATTTCTAGAAACTCTAAACTCAACTGAAGTAAACTAACCATGCCGGCCCTCCTGAAAGATTCAGTTCGCAACAATTAGTACAATTGTTACAGAATTCGTCTAAACTGTCATTTGCTGGAGCCTTTAGCTTGTGGCGAGTGACGAGTGCCTTCTTCAGGATCGAGCCTTGAGGCGACATTCTCCATTGAGTTCGCGCCTAGAGCTGCGATATACTGTGTGATTCACCAGTGGCGCGGTGCTCTGTAGCTCGTACACTCTTGAAGATTTCTTTTTGATGGAGCGGTATTGTATTTAGAAAGTAAAGTGTCCCAATTTTCTATAGAAAAATCTTGGGAGGTTTTTTCAGATTGGAATACCACTTTTTTGTTGAAAATTCAAGAGCGTCCTAAACACTGCTATAATGTCTTTAAGTAATAAGTTTTTTTTGGAGAGTAGTTTCGTCACAATATTTGTGAAAATTCATGAAAATAGGCTCTCACATCATCGCATGCTCCTTCGGCCAGAGAGGATAAATACTTTTTTCCTTTCGTTTTTTTATTGCCAAAGGATAGCTTTATTGATGAATTGAAATAGATTATCCCCATTTTATACAGGGAAGACTGAAAACAATTATTGAATATTGTAATTTATCATATCAAATATCATATCTTGATTTTTCAAATGGAACATCCTGTATTTCATTATTCATGTCAACGTATAAAATATAGTACCATATTTTTGCAGAAGTAACCTTATCTTTATCTTCAACCATTTTCGAAATAAAAAGGATAAACTAAAATAATAAAATCAGAGGTTGCGAAAGAAGAGTTTATTAGTACATACATTATACTTGATCAGAGAAATGGATAGACGTGTATGAAATACGTAATAGATTGTATTTTGGTGAGATGATCTACAAGGTGTTGAACTATTTCAATAAGTGTAATGTCGCCCGTTTCTTCTCAATCCTTCTCAGGAAAGACCGTTCAACTCTCAACAACATTTGCCGATTAAATGACTAAAAAGCATCGACTATTCTCTGTCTCATATCCAACTGTGTTGTAGAAGAAATCTGGTAAACGATGCCCTCAATATAACCCCACAAGAAAAGATCTAGACTTGTAAGGTTCGGACACCTAGCTGGCCATCTAACAGGACCACCACGTCCTATCCATTTGTTTGGAAATACATGATTCAAATGCTCCCCAACCTGATGTGAGTAATGTGCCGGTGCTCCATCCTGTTGAAACCACAAATCTTGTCTTATATGTTCTGGTACATCGGCAAGTATTATTGGTAGATGATTTTGCAGAAAATTTACATACATTTGACTATGGAGGTGTCCGTCGAAAAAGTGTGGCCCAATTAGTTAGCCATCTACTATAGCGGCCCATACATTCAAGGACCAACGATACTGGTGATCTATTTGTCTGATGAGGTGTGGATTTTCCGTGGCGTAATAATGAAAGTTGTGCCTGTTAACAAGCCCATTTTTGTGGAAAGTTGCCTCGTCGGAGAAAAGAAGAACATATTTGGATTTTCCGCTACTTTGTCACTTGCCCAATTGCAAAAATTGGTTCGATTCTCATAGTCTTGATGCTTCAGTTCCTGGTGCAGCTGTACATAATATCCATGAAATTCATTCACTTTCAAGATTCTCTGGACGGAAGTTTGACTCATATCTGTTAACTGAGAAATCTCTCTTTGGCTTTTATATGGGTCCTCTGCCACTGTCAACAGAACTGATAACTGGTTGTCTTCAGCTGAGGCAGTTTTTGGTTTCTCATGTTTTTTGTGAGCGATATTACCTGTTTCGATAAATCTAATTAGAAGTTTTTCAAAGCATCTTGAATCAGGATGCCTCTCATCAGGAAACCTTACCAACAAAACATTTTTTTCACACTCACCCAGAATAAAAATCATATCAACCATTTCTTCTTTGGAGAACTTCATGGCAGTCAATTGAGAAAATTGGTATCAAACCTCAATTTAACAATGTTCAATAACGAAACACTGATAAGTTCACCAAGTAAAATGCAGAATATGATATGTCCGGACATTTGACAGAAGTCACAAATAAAAAAAAATGTCAACACATACCTCGATTTACGTTTTAATCATCTTGATTGTATCATTCGTTAAAAGAATTATATTGTTTAGGTTTAATTTTTACTACTTGAATCATTACAGAAAAAAAACTTCTGTGCGAAGAATGATGCATGTGGATGAGTTTTATACGGTTTGTAGAATTTTCATCAGAAATTTTTACAAATAATCAAATATTTCGAAAATAATCGAAGATAAAGATAAGTTTACTTCTGCAAAAATATGGCACAATATTTTATGCGTTGACATGAAAAATAAAATATAGGTTGTTCCATTTGAAAAAATCAAGACATGATATTTTTAAAATTACAATATTCGATAATTATTTTGAATTCTGGAATGATATGAATTTTGGATTTTACGGAAAAAAATATTGTGACGAAACCGTTCACCAAAAAAGTTATTACTTGAAGACATCATAACAGAGTTTAGGCCGTTCCTGAATCTTGAACAAAAAGTTGTCTTCCGATCTGAAAAAAGCACCTAAGATTTTTTTTATAGAAAATTGGGACACCCTGTTTACTGCAAAATAAATTGGTGAAGTAGAATCTTACTTTCTAAATACAATACCGTTCGAACAAAAATGAAATCTTCAAGAGTGTACCCCCACTGGTGAATCACCCATACTCCAATGATTCAAAATTGTTGAGTATATATATATATATATATATATATATATATATATATATATATATATATATATATATATATATATATATATATATATATATATATATATATATATATATATATATATATATATATATATATAAAATCTACTCAACAACTTTGAATCATTGGAGGATATATGTTGAGAATGATTAAGTATATTCCAGGGAGTAAACAGAAGACTAGGTTCGGGATAATCAACCAACCTTCTTCCAATCAGAAAGTAGCCCGGTATAAGAGGGGCCTAGGAAGGAGAATTATCATATGTAAAAAAGATGATAAATTATAGGATGTTTTTAAGTATGAATAAAATCTTAGTCAGAAAAAGGACTCTCAGTCTACTAGTTTCATCTAGAAACAAATTTGAAGATATAATTTGACTTTATGAATATATCTCTTTAACGCTACCCTGTATTTATATCTCTGACGCAAAAGAGATAATTGTATTAAGACGATAGTAGCATTCAAAATTCATTCAGTAAAGCATCCGATTTTTTTTGATTAATCTTCTTGCGATTAATTATAAATATGACACAGTAGGCAATAACGTGTTTAAATTAGGAAAATGTCGAAAATTTATCAAGAGCACTGTCATCAACATTGAAAGGAAAGATAATTGAAATCTTTTAAATTTCAATCTTAACAACAATTGGTTTGAAATGTTAAGCCATTACTCCACAGGCGCGAGTTTATCAAAGCATCAAGGTAACATCCTCGTGAAACCAAATTAGTTGGACTGTCCTTATTTGACATGTCTCCAATCTGATATCAGTGTTTCATTTTGAATTAGCATTAACCGATTAGCGAACATTTTCCAACTTGACTGTTCCGCATTTCATCATATTTCAATGTTACACTTGAGTTATGACAAAAAATTACGGAATTAAAATTTATTTTAATAGCGCGCTTTACCCTTTCAAAAAAATGAGAAAGAAGTAATGCACCACATAGTTCTAATTTAGGTAACGAGTAAGTTTTTAGAGGTGTAACGCGATTGAGAGCACTACAAATGAGAAGAGTAAGTATTAACATCCTGTAATTTAGAATAAAGGTAAATTTATGAGCAGTTAGCTCTTTCTGATGCGTTCGAAAATCCAATTCGTTCTCTTTCCACACAATTTGGACTTGGATATATCTAGGGATAGACAATTTGTTAACAGATTCAAAATTTTTGCTGAAGTTGAAAACATCAGAAATAATTGGAGTTGGGATTGATTCATCCAATGAAAGTTCAAGAGACTACAATTTTTGAATAATTTTAGCAATTATAGTAATCGGAAAAAGTGAATCAGGCGGATCGAATATCTGAGCATTCTCAGTTCATATTTTACGTTTAGTTACAACCAAAGTCTTTGAATGAAAATTTTGAGAACTTGAATATTGAAACTGATATTATTTTGCATAACATAGAATTCTAAAATTAGAATCATCCGAGATTTGAAGGACATGATCTGAGTTATGTATTTGATCCAACGAATTTGAAGGTATTGAATTATTTGACATCCGTTTTCTCAGATCAAAAACCCGTAGAAAAAATTCTTGAAGTTTTTGATTAATCTGAATGCCTTCAGTTTCAGAGTCGCATCCTGATAATAAATTATCCATAGAAAAATCTGAATCAACTATTCGACAAGCCATGTGACGTACTGAGTTTCAAACTTAATTCACAAATGTTTCAAACAACGTGTAGGTAGGTATGTGAACGATGCGGCATTATATGTGTCAGTATTCAACTGATAGCACGAGATTGAATCGCTCGAGTATTTCCCCTCACAATTTAAATTGTAAACTTCGTTGTTCTTAATCAATTGATATTTGTCTATATATCTTGTTTACATCGGTAGTATACGAGATTGCAAAATAATAGAAAATCAATCGCCTAGAATCATCAGACCTACATATTGGATATCATTCAACGATGATGTTGTTTTCACTGATGCATCAAAAACGACAAAGATAACGCTTACTTCAATCGTCCTACTGCAATCCTCTAATACAGTGCGATGAGGTTAGAAATGATCTGTTCAAATCAATTTTGTTCATATTACCTAGTTCTCTATAGTTCCTCAATAAATTTATAAAACTACGTATAAAACCCTATAAAACGAATTATGTTTTTAATGTGTTATCATAAGAATTGCTTAAATTATGGAAAGTATTTTCAAATATTTACAACTAAACGACGACTAAGTGTTCGAGACAAATATCATCTCCTAGTAGTTCAATTTGACATGGAGACCCTCTAAGGAATTAGAACTATGAATATAACTACGACCGATAATTCAACCAAACAGAATTTTATTGTGAAATTGAATTATTGGATTAAAACATTATTCTATCGGAGGAGAGAATATCCTAGAAACTCCTGCACCTTACAGTTAATCAATTTTCCCAGGAACATAGAATTTAGTATATGCCAAAAATAGACAGGAATGTGCCAGATCCAAAGATCGTCTACTTGAGGGCCCTTCCTAGTTCTCAGACGACTCCAAAACTGCTCAAAGAGTTGGAGCTGGTGTATATGGTCGAGGTGTTGGCAAGAAACAGTCTTTCTGACTTGGGGAACTTGCGACTGTAGTATTATTCGTCATTAATCACTGTGCTCACTCCCTTTTTGCGGAAGGAATAACAAGTAAGCCATTAAAAATCATCACGGATATCCAGCTGGCATTGGCACAAATGCTCATCACTTATGGTGCAGGATTTAACGAAAACCCAGATCAAGCCCTCAAGTAGTTACATCCACCTTCTATACCCAGACTACGAACTGCACACAAAATTTAGGTACAAACATGGTATATGTCTTCATGTGAAGAACAACATTTCATGTCACAGGAAGAAATTCCTTGAAACTGATGATTTTGATGTTATGTGGTTCAAAATAACAAATAAAACACAAATAAAATTTATCTACTGTCTTTACCTTTCAGGAAAAGATCCATCCTATTCCCGTTTGTTCGATTTACTCTCTCTTAAAATCGATAACTAACAGCAGAATTAACCCCCAGCAGAGATTGTTATACTGGAAGATTTTAATGCTCACAATACCACATGGCTTAAACTTTCGAATGGAACTGATGATGCTGGTCGAGAGGCCGAATCATTTGTCATTGCGTATGGCCTTGAGCATGGTTATGGAACCCACCCACATTCCTGACGTTGAAGGTCAATACGCTCTCTTTCTTACTCACAGTCCTGATCCTTACACAATTAAGGATAATGCTTCCTGAGCAAAATTTGACCATAAGCTTGTAACGGCTTATAGCAGTTTTACAGCGACACCACCTATCATTTTACCACCTCGCCTAGTCGGGCACTATGATTCTACCGACTGGGACGGGTTACGAACCTTGTTTCAGGTTTCTCTTGGAAAGAAGTTTATTTTATCGATGAGAATCCATCAGAATGCTCCGAAAAGATAACCAAAATCATCAATCTGGGGATGGAGTTGTTCATTCCCCATTCTACCAAAAATCACAGCCAAGGTAAGTCATGGTTTAGTGGTAAGTGTGCAGCTGCGAAGATCAAGAAGCTGGCATATCGCCAGTGGTGTCGAAACTCTTGTCCTGAAAACAAAAGGGCGTTTATTTCAGCTCGTAATTTATGCAATCTTACAGTAAGAGATGCAAAAACTGAACATATGAATAAGGTAAGAACTAAGCTTGTTAGTCATCCTAGCTGTTCTAGATCCTTTTGGACATTGGCCAAATCTGTTAGGAGAAACTTTACTTCAAGCTCCCTCCCGCCCTTGACTAGGGAAAACGGGTCTCTGGTCATTACACCTGGAGAAAAAGCAAACCGTCTTGCAGGGCTATTTGCTTATAATTCTACTCGGGATGCGGAAATAGGGACCCTCCTGTTATTCCTCATGTCGGGTCTCTTATGACCAATATTGTTTTCAGGCAGAAGACAATCAGAGAAATACTGCTCTACCTCGATACTAATAAAGCAGCTGGGACTGATTGCATACATTCTATCGTTTTGAAAACATGTGCCTCTGAATTAGCATCTATTCTCTGTAGACTTTTCACTATCTTCTATAATAGAGGCATTTGTCCTTCCAACTGGTAAATTTCCAGAATTCAACCCATTCCTAAAAAAGGCAAAAAAACCATTCCATCCAATTATAGGCCAATATCCCTTTTACCTATGATCTCTTAAGTGATGAAAAAAGCCATTAATTTTGAGCTTATTAAATGACCGACAATATGGCTCCAGGCACCAGAGATCAACAAGAGATCTACTTGCGTATGTTACTCACATGTGGAAAAGTTCTATTCAGAAATTTGGGGAGTCTTTGGCTGAGGCTCTCGATATTTCGAAAGCTTTCGATTGCGTTTGGCATAAAAGCCTGCTTAGTAAATTGTCCGAATATGGTTTGTCCCAACGACTATGCCTATGGATTTCGAGTTTCCTCTCCAATAGATCTCTCAGTGTGGTCGTGAATGGGGTTACTTCTGTGCCAAGATGGAGCCTCAGGGCTCCATCTTGGCACAAAGTCTGTTTCTGTTTCATATAAGCGACCTCCCTACTGTTACAGGTTGTAAACTCCACAGTTTTGCAGATGACAGTCCACTTCATGCATCTTCTAGCTCGGTTAAACACCTGTCATCACAAGAGACGAACAAAATACGAATCCAGCAGTGCAACAAATTCAATAGCGACTTGAAATCAGTTCTTGATTGGGGATCTGCTAACCTGGTGGAGCTCAATGCTAGTAAAACTCAAGCCTGTTCATTTTCTAGGAAGATGACTAGCACTCTCCCGGATATAACGATGGCGAATGGTGCCATCTTACTCACTTTCTCTATAACAATGCTTGGAGTAACTATCGGCGACAATCTATCATGGCATGATCATGTTGTGAATATTGCTAAGTCAGCGTCAAAACAACTGGGATTTCTCTATCAAGCAAAGAAATATTTCACTTCGAACCAATTACTTACTCTCTATGAATCTCAAGTTCTTTCTGTTTTGGAGTATGGCTCCGATGTATAGGGTTCTGATCCTAAACACAGCTTGAAACTCCTGGTCTCCATCCAAAAGAGAGCAATTCAGTTAATCGGAGACGATGCACTCACAGATTCCATTCCACTATTGGAACATCGAAGAAAAGTTGGTGAGCTTTCTCTTTTTTACAGGTACTTTCATGAAAGATGCTCTGAGGAACTTTCTACTCTTGTTTCACCACTCGTTTTTATTTTAAGGCAAACAAGATAAACTCTTGCCAATCACCCATTCGTGGTTGAAATATAGACACCTAGAACGTCTCTATATCAGAATTCCGTTATTCATATGACGGAAAAACTCTGGAATCCCCTTCCATGTAACGTATTTCCTCATGACTATAACCTGTTAGCGTTCAAGCGAAATATTAACCGTCTATCATTTTCAGGTACTCGCGGTGTCGTCAAGACATAATAGGGTTTGCTTCACTACGCGAGTAACTTTCAGATGGAAAACAAGGAATGTCGTTCAACCCTCGCCAAACTGGAAGAAAAAAGTAAGCTCCTTTTGTACGGCGTTGGGATTCACCGGATCGGAGTTGAGGCTTGGTATTCCCTGGAGATTACAATGATGAAAAATATTCGGTGTTCAGACCTGAAGGCATGGGAGCACTGTCGTCTCAGGAATCACCTAAATAAGTTAGGATTAATCAAAGACCCGCCAAGCAGACTTTATGAGGATGAAATGAGCACGTTTAGTGCAAACTCTCAGTATGGAATAGAATCATGATTGAGGCACTTGGAACTTGGGGTAAAACAAACTGGAGCTGTCTTAGCTTATTAAGCTTTCTGCCACAAAGCTTTTAGCCGTTAAAAGTAGAATTTTGATCAGAGTTTGCCACAATAGATCACTGGATCGTAGTGGTAGGGCTGCCAGTCCTCCTACACTCAATTCAATATTCATCTATAGGCCAAAACAATGTTTTTGGGAATATTCTGGCTGGTTGGATTATTGTTTCTATTTGACAATTTTCCAGTTACTTCATCTAAACTGAGCATAAAATTTGTTCTTTATGATTATTTATAAATAAGTGTATTGTTATTCCAATTTTCGAATAAACAGAATTTTGATTGATACTCTTTTACGTCCATTTCAACTGTTTATTCAGAAAGTCACAGGAGAATTCACAAATTGCTCGTAATGAAATTGGCATAGGAACCCATATATAGCAAGGCTTCAGCAGTATAACAGTTTCCATAACACTGAAAATGACTGAAACGGTTGACAACGCTACTGTTAATTCAGTATTTTCATTGAAACTATTCTACTTATTTTGGTTCATGAATACCTCATTAGCCTTAAATGTTTATATAATTTGGATCCAATAACGAATTATGTTTTTCTCTATAAGTCTTACATTTTAAAGCACAACCATCTTAATGCAATTTAGACATAACATAGGGTTTATTGTCCGCAGCGTTCTATCACTTGGTGCTTACGTCAAAAAGAGGTTTCATTTATAAACCAAAGATTCATTGTTACAAACTAGGTATTAAGGATTATGTGAAGTACTAATATGGCTTTCAGTTACACTCTTTGTTAGAATACATGTTTATTCGAATGATTATCAAATCTAACTGATTCAATGTTTTCTGAAATATCGCAACATTCTAGAATGAAATTAACGAAAAAAAGTAGGGTTTTATGATTATTACGATTCCCAGTTTCTGCAAATAGTCTGATCTCACTCTGATTTCATTAAATAAACTGAAAACGATTCATAAAAGCTTTCATAATTTTCCACTTTATATAATGACATTAGATGAGTTGCGTTTGTAAATTTTATTAAGATTAAACCATGATTTTATATGATTTTGAAAAGTTCTATTTTTGTTTTCAAAATGCTCCTTCAACAATTCCCAAGGTAAATGATAATTTTCATTAGAAATCGTCAGGAGTTCAATTATACTAAATGCGGAGCCTGATAGGGAACCACGCAAATATTCATGAGAGCCTTAAATGAGTTAGAAAATTCAGGCCACTCTTCATATCAAAGCTAGGTAAAGAAACAGGAGGGAAGACAATATCGTTATTATACCTGTTTTAATTAACTTCAATTTATCTGAAAACTGTCTGATTCTGAAGCCTTCTGGTTCTTAGCAACAAAACAATTCATAGCAACTTCTCATCGGTAATAAGTATTTTCGAATTTTCCTTTCTTTGTTTCACATATAAAAATTAGATCATCGTCACATAAAGACATTGATTTGAAAATTACGTATGCTAACAAATCTTTTGATGAATCTTATGCTTGTAATCTTAATTGAACGTGTTCAATTTTTCTAACATAAGCACATTCTCGGCGTTTGAATTTTCTTTAAAGATGTTCTAGTTCATGATAAGCAATTTTTTAAATAATGTGTTTTGATTATCAATGATTTTAAGTTTTCTCCTGAATTATTCATAATGATGCAGGACATGTTGATTTGATATTTGATCATATCTGAACTAGTATGAATCGAGAAATAAGGAATTTCTAAAAAGAAATCAACTGAATTGAACTGAAAAAAGAACACTATTCCAGTTTTTTTTCAAATCTCGAGACAAAACTATTTCTAAAGTAGGGTCCATAATTCAACGGTAAATCCTTCCTTTCCTTCACACATTATGAGAGGATGATCAGAAACGTTAGGTAAGAATGAAACAGGAACTCGCTTATTCTTCTGGGAATCATTTATTTTTCAACGTAAACTCTTTTTAGTGCTATATACTTACTTAGCCTATTCTGAAGGATTTTGATGTACTCTTTTTAGTAGCATTTCCAACATTCTCGAAATACACCTTTTTTTGGAGATGACATCCGAATCTGCTGAAAATCTCCGTTCTTTGAGCCATATTCTAATGTTCAAAAACAAATTGTAATTATTGGGAGCCAGATCAGGAGAATGTTGTGGATGAGGTAGCTATTCATGACGTAACTCCATCAGTTGGTTATTGAAATGGCGGAAGAATGGGCAGAGGCATTGTCGTGGAAGAACAGCAATTTCTCATTTGTTTTGATTTTCTCGATCAACTAATCCCACGGCCATGTGTAGTAGTTTCCATTTATACTTTTTCCATTTCAGAGAAAATAAATGAAGATAATGCTCTGTGTGTCTAAGAAGACGTCCATTACATTGCCGAACAAAGGAACTACCCTGGCTTTCTTGGGAAAGAGACTTGTTGGTTTGGTTCAAAGAACCGAACATTTGCCTTTTATGTTTTTGCTCAATTGCCAACAAGCCCAGCACTCATCTAGTTGAAAGCTTTCTCATATGCGAAGGCTCATTCAAGATATTTAAAACTCATTCTATATGATATGTTGACAGACTTCATCATGTTTTTGTCACTTCACTCGGTAATCATCTAGCTAAATATCATGGACTTTTCTTGTTCTACCGCAACTTAAATTAGTAAACCAGTCATAAATCATCTTCAGTAATGTAGAAGAATCAGCTCTGTACTGTTCAACAGATCTTTTGGTTTCCGTGGTGATTATCTCCCGTAAAAAGAATATATTATTAGAACTGGATATTCATCTTATTTCATTTTAACATAAATCGACCAGCGCTCGTCTGACTTGATTGGCTGTTAAATCAACACTAATTGATATATCAGTATGAAATATGTTTTTTTGCTTTTGTTGGAATCAAACTATTTAATGCGTTGCCATGTACTGTCCGAGAGTTAGAGAAAATTTAAGCGTAAAATAAAACGATTTTTATGAGCAAATGCCTTCTTTGCTGAAGATGAATTTTTACTATCCGCAGAAATGAGCTTTGATGCATATTCGTAATTTGATAGAATTAATTTCCAATTTTGTAATTTATTGTACAATTTTTATGTAATTTTGTGTTTTCAGTTATAAGAACAATCATATTAAATTATTTTGACGTTTCATATAATATATTCGATGAAGAAATAAATTTTTATTAATATTTTCAAATGGTTCTTTGTGTCTCCTTTTCTTAAACCTAATAGAGCGAGAGGGTATCTTCGGCAGATCACTCAGTTTTAGTATTTCTGCTCCCAGTGAGTTACGCCTTAGGTGGATTCATTCTGACCATAAGCAATTGGGGACGAATCACCATTGGTGATTTCCTGTCTCCAGCACTTCTCCAGTCTTATCTGATATCTGAATTGAACGTGCCACCGTCGCTACCTTTAAGGAGCGTGAAATACTTCTACTGCCTTCAAGTTCCATCCTTGTCCAGATTTTACTATGTGATGAGCCTTGATTGCACTGACGACAAACTCGAGCATTCAACAAGTGTCCCTATGTTGTTTCGCTAACCAGTACCCCAGCCTTGCCTCAACAACACCAGTTGAGATCCCGACAGCAGGTTTTGGTAGAATTAGAGCATTCTTTGCTCCTAGAAAGGCCATTCTATCCGTAATCTCATTTTTTTAACCCGGTGTGACCCGGGATCCAGAGGAGGCGGATATGTTTGTTAACCGCTAGGAATATTCGAGCAGATCCTGATCCTCTATTTAGTTGTATCCAGTTATGCCAGCCATTCAGCACAGCTAAGTATCGCCATGATCTCTGACTGGAAAACTGTTGTATTTTTATGCCATTTCTCCGGTAGTCAATTCCGCTTCCTAATCCCTCTCTGGTCTTCGATCCATTCGTGTACCAGCTTTCACCCGGCAATGAGTGTTTTCTGTTCTCTCACTGCAGTCTCAATGTCTACTTCGATCTTATCACAGAAGAGGTACTCAAGTGAAGTTGAATCCCAGTTCATCCAAAGGAGGTAGTCGCTAATCAAAGCTTCAGTAACAGGGTAACCAACCACTAGCGAGTTCTGCCTCCTTAGTTACAAGCAGTTCTGCTTATGATTGTAAGGTACAGTTATTCGATCCTCAATAGTGCACATAGTGCAGGTGTTTTTTGAGTATCAACCACAAATCTCATCATCAGTGATCAAGCCTGTATAGAGTCAGCATCGTGGTCTATTTTTTCAACTTCTTCCACAAAACCAGTAAGGCGTAGGTGGGTCTGGGTAGCAGAATGGTTTTGAAGAACAACATCAGTATGTGTTGCTGCAAGTTTCACGTCCGGTGGAGATCTTCCTATATCTCAAGTGGGCAGCAGAAAAATGCTACTTTGCAGCTTAAGATGCTCAGCTCAGATAGGCTTTCTATTCAGTACTACCCCTAAGTACTTAACCGATGCTTTCTTTGCTTAGAAGAACGATGTCGTCTGCGTAAGCTTGAACATTGACTCCCCCCCCCCTTCCAGCGCCCGTAGCAGACCATTCACCTTTATCCGCCTGACAGTGGGTGATACCTCGCCACCCTGCGGAGAGCCTCGTTTTACTGCTGTAGCGGTGTAATTTCCGATTACCGAGGTGATTTTGTTACCCCTCAAAAGCTCCATAAGAGATGTCGCCACACAAAATTCTCCCTTATCGTAGGACGATACGGGGGGGTGTTCTTTCAGAACGATGATTCCTCGAGCAACAATTAAAGTAGAGTTACGAATTTATTAGTTGAGGAATTATAATAGTATAGAATGAGAGGTAAAATGTCATTGAAAACTTAATTTTCACATTTTTTATGAAAACCAAGGGAGCGTTAGCGATCAAACAGCGAGCAACTTCAAAATGAGATTTATTTTGTTCTATGAGTACAAAGGCTTTTGAGATAAATATGAGCACGACGATTAGTCTTGATCGATATTGAGAGAAATAGGCTAACAAAAGGATCTGTAATCTGTGCCATTTTTCCGAGGCTTAAGATATGTGAAAATTGTGTCATACCGATATATTTGATATTTGAGAAACTCGACGTCCCGATTTTTGCACCTTTAATACCCATCATAGTTCATCTATAGATAAAAAAGGACCCCGTACACAATACATTGCAATTTACCTCCTGTCAAAATTATCCAAAATTTAAAGAAACGTAATCACTTGTTCACTGATCTAAGGTATACGTTAAAAAATTAACATAGGTGGAGAGGTTTTCCAGGTTAGGTTAGGTTAGATTTATGCTTAATATAGATTTTTCTCGAAGTGAGTATTTGCCAGTTCCCTTGCAGAGTTCAGTGCTTTCAAACCAGGTTAATAGAATTAATCCTTACTCACAAAATACGTATGTAACTCAACAAAATATTTCCGGCATCTCGCAGTATACCGGCGAAGAAAAATGAATTGGTAGTTAAATTAATAGGTTTTGATATACGAACAAATTCATAATGGTGCAATACAATGGAAAGTATCACTGTCAGTGAATTGATGATATACATAACAACTCTGCAAATCTTGTTGCATACACTGGATGTCTCATCTAATATAAAGCTTTGAAAACATGTGTTAAGTTTTTATTAATGTGAAACTAATATTCTGTTACTTCTTTGCGTGCATAGTTCATTCTTGTTTTCTATATATGGTGATACCCTTTTCATATAGAAACTTATAAAGTATCCGTATTTATGTGAAGAAGTAATAAATAAAATACACTAATCCTGCCTACCCATTGTATGCTATTGTTGTCTGTGTCCAGCATCTGAGATGCCCCTCAACTGCGAAGTACGGAAACATTTTATATGATGTTGGTGCCTTGCAAATACCAATAACCATAGGACCGCAGTTAGATGTGCATACATCTCAACTGTCTTCGTATCCTTTCTGCAAGTGCAATGGTATGTTAACATATCTTCCTGTTCAGATATTTCTCCACATTCCTTTTCAGGATTCATCCTATAAGATATCCACAAATAATATTCGTCGAAATCCCTAATCAATTCGAACCCTTATTGATTCTTCCTCTTCTATGAGCTCATCAAATTTAAATTTATCTTTGCTTTCTCTATCCAGTTAATCTTGAGTATACGCAGATATCAAATTCAGTTGGTATGCTTTGATTATCAATTGCCGCAAATCTTCCAGTTCAAAAATGGTAGAGAAGGCTCACTGTTCTCAATTCTTTTACATTTCTTACATATATGTAGGATTGTCTTCCATTGTGATTCGTATGAGATTTGGTTTTTCCGCAATCACTAGCTATGTTGCTATTCACTTCTTCCAAATATGTTTCGCTTTATATTTATCATAGATTGCAGCATCTATTCAAATAAAAATTCTGATGTCAATGATATGAGTGATCGAAATGATTTTATAAAAATTTGTAAAATGATTTTATACGTCCATTTCTTGAATCAAATCTTCTTGCTTTTGGAATTAGCCGAGCTTAGCATTTTTTGAAAGATACTGCGTCTTACATCTCAGAGTTGATGAAATTATACCGGAATATCCAAAATTCGTAGTTTCATTGGCATATTCCCAATCTACTGTAACAATGTAACGCTTTTTTATTGAGTGCATTTTATTTTCCTGCATTTGCTCGAAAATGATGCATCTTTTTCCTTGAGTCACTGAAATAGGGATCTGTAAGAGGGTGTATCAAATTTGAACCGGAATTTCTCTTGGGAAGACAAGTGGTTATCCAGAGGGGGTCACACAACTGGGTGCGGCCAGAAGGGATATCACATGATATCCCTGCCCTTTGGGGCTCTTCTCGCAGCTTCTCAGTCGGCATCACCAGGTGTGTGCTAGAGTTATACCCCAATTTTGCACCATAATCAATAAATTTCTATCGATTGAAGGCCCAAAATCAGCCGATATCTCACAAAGACCTGCATAATTCGGAAAGACAAGCCTAAAGAAACCCCAAGTGTACGATTGGCACAAAAAGTATTTGGCAGGACGAACAAAGGTTAAAAACGAAACTGACCCCTACAGACCTCTAAAAGTTCCAGCGAAGAAAATATTGCTTCCGGGACCTTCTTGAGAGAGATCGCCGTTTGAAGATTGCTGAAACTGCATCTCAACTTGGGATAATCAACGGAGTGCTCAATTCATCATTACAGATGAGTTGGGGTTTAGAAAAATTTCCGCCAGGTGGGTTCCTCGTCTGCTGACTGATCAGCAAAAACAACTACGACTATAACGAACTCTGTTTAGCATTACAAAGAGTTTTGCACGTTGACTTTCTCAATAAACAATGCGCCATTTATGCTGTCTTCTGCTATCAGCCGTTAAAATAAAATAATTTTGTTGATATGCTGATAATACACAAATTTCCTATCAGAGAAGTGATTCTCCTTGACGGCAATGCCTGTCGTCACTCAGTCATCCTGGCACGTAAACAGTTGTGGAAAAAGCATTGCCAAGAGTCTAGATTTAACCTTTTGTGATTATCACATGTTTGGGCATTTGAAGGGAGCTTTAGGAGGTCAAAGATTTGATAATGATGCTTTTGTTGTGGCCCTCGTAAGCAATGGGGTGGAGACACGCCCTACTTCTTTCTGGAAAAAGGTGTCTCGAGATCAGGACATCATGTAAGAAAATTATATCTGACTTAATGTGTGGTATCTTTTTTCAATAAATTAAAAACAGTTCTGGCTTATATTTGATAGTATGGGTAACTAAAAGAGCAGAAGCTTTTCTGTAAGACTATGTTTGTGAACTGAGAATGTTTGCTTCAACCCTCTGAAGTTGCTAACTAAATGTATCTCGACGAAATATGAAATTCTCATTGTGGATATCGTATAGGATGAATCGAGTGAACGAAATCGAATTTTACCTGAACAAGAAAAGATATTAGCATGTTGCTGCATTTGCAGGACGGGTGCGAGGATTTACATCTACCTGTAGTTTTAACTTTCTTAGGATTTGCAATATTACCAAGAATAAATAAAATATCCCCGTATATCTTTCTTGGATAATATATTGGATGCTGAAAACATACATCGACAGTATACAATGGGAAGACAGGATTGATGTGGTTTATTTATGGCTCCTTTATTTGAACACAAAAAAATTTATGAACTCTGAAATGGAAAGATGATCATATCCCAAAGAGAATAAGAATGAACTATGAACCCAAAAAATTATTCAATCACTAGTTTTTATATGAAAAATCCAACAAAGGAATTTAATGATTCCTTATATCTATCATATTATACGAGACATGCAATCATGTTTTGTAGAGCATGAATTTACTAACTGACAATTTTTATTATATTGCACATTTATGCATTCGTTCGTACATTAGAGAAACTACCTCTTTTACGTTTGTTTGCTCTATATATATTATGAGATACCGAAAATAGTGTTTTATTTTAAATGGATCATCAAAGGGAAACGATTCTGTGTTTGTTTGATACTCCTTTAACGTGCTCTATTTCCGCCTTTCGGCCAATGACACGCCGGACAATTCTGTCACCTCACTAACCCAAGAATTTTGCCGAACCCCTCTCGTGTCAAGGGAAGGGATCTTTAATGTCCAAAACATCTTTATTAGACAGGACCGATGGCTTTACATCTCCTTCGAAAGATGGATACTCATGCGATTTTCAGAATCCGAAAAGTTGTACCGACTTTGTGGGGATTGAACCCAATTAGTTCTGCGCAGGAGACGAGCATCATATTCTTTACGCCACCAAGCGGCAGGAAACGATTTTATTATCTCGGTTAGAAAAAAGTAAACATAATTTGGTGACGCAGAACGAGAAATCGGCAAGAACTAACTTCGAAAACTCTAAATTAATTAGCTTTTATCTGCAAAGCTATTCCAAATATGTTGAATTTTTAATGATGATTTGTGTTCAATTGACCATGGATTACCACTCTCTAAAATTAGGTGAAATTTGACAAGAGGCAATTTTCAGTGTCTTGTGTGCGTTATCCAATGTAAACATATGTTATCGAATATTTCACCTCGATAAAGTGTTCATTAAGATATAGTTTCTAAACTATCCTGTGATCTTCAGGGTTTATTCAGTAACCCTGTTGAGAAAATCAATAATATATACTCTATAAATATTTTATATACTGCGCCGAAAAATTAATAATAATAATATTTCAAATTTCTTTTTTGGTTGGCAAGTAATTATAAACACGGATATATCTGGACATATGCTAACAAAGTTCTTCTTCTTCCTTAAGGTATTCCATTCAAATATTTCCAGAATGATCTACAAGTACAGAAAGACTGGTTGTCATGAAAGGAGACCAGGGCATTGACAACCTCAAACAACAACTGCCATCCATGAGCGTTATTTAGGAATTTTCTCGTTGAGATAAAGGTTCGCTTGGGCTAAGCACCTTCAAATACAGCTGCGGTAGAACAGAGGAGTGCAAATAAGAACTGAAACGAGAGATTTCAACAGAGAAATTAGTTTAACGCCTCGTGTTGCTGCTTAAGGCTCAGCTCTTACATAACACATCGAAAATTCTGATTGAAATTTGCCAAGGAACATGTCGATTGGTTAGAGTTTTGTTTATAGGTGAGTCGAGATTTTGTCTTTTTTATGGCGATCGACGTTCTCTAGTGGAAAACTATCAAAATGGGAGATATACCGAGTGCAAATTTTCACCTACCTATGGTTTTAGTGGAGGTTCAATGATGGTGTGGGAGGGAATTTTATTGAATACCCGCACTGATCTGATACCCAAGTTGTTGGCACTTATCTGTCAAAACTTTTGACAGATTTAATTATTTATGTTATGAACTCGATTTTTGAGGAACATTTAAAAAATTGTAGCTCGTAGATCTTTTGCACTACAGACACAATTTTTGCTTGGGTGAATAGAAGAAGGATCAAGGAATTTTTTAAGCAGTCTACACATGTCAAATATTCATTGCGTTGTTTTGTATGATTTTTTCAATTTGGCCTTTTTCAAACAGCAATCACTCAATTTTTTCAAATGGCATGTGCCAATTTTTATATCGCCATCAGATGAAGCGTCAAATTTCAGATGGAATTGTATCAGCATGTACTATACCCATCTCTTATAGTTCCGAAATAATTTGGGAATATATTGAATTTTGATGATTTTGCAAGAACTAACAGAGAATGCTTTGAAATATTTGAATCATCAAGTAGCTGAACTGGCTACGCTCACCTGACAGGTGCCTGAAATTAATGTACTTGTCACTTCGTTCATTCGAATTTGATATTTCAACAAGAATTGTCGTTATTTCAGATTGAAAATATCGAAAAAATACAACACATTTGGAATAAAACCCCTGGTTATTCAAACGAAAATATATTTCATCTTTTTAATTCATTTTATAATATCAAAAGTAGTGGGTAGAAATTGCAGGCAATTCATTAACCAATTTCCAAATTTACCGTCTATGAGTTCGAAGCATTAGAAGCATTTTTCTACAATTCGAATGAATAAAAATTGTAGGAACTAAGCGGAAACCAATCATCGAAGATAATTACATTAATACTAATAAATGATAGCAAACATCATATATATATATATATATATATATATATATATATATATATATATATATATATATATATATATATATATAAAAAATGTTGAAATTCATTTAGTGTTAATGATGTTGTTTTGCTTTTGCTTTCTTTTTTACTTTTCAGCTTTCGGCTTTTCCAGCATTCAACCTCCACCAATCCCAGCTCTGTTCGAAATGAAAAATGAAATAGTAATACCCTATTAATCACTATTAATCATCAAGTCAAATAGCTTGAAATTTTTAAAAAGCTGGATTTCATTCAAGCATTTGAAAAATAGATGGATTGATTTGAATTTATGTAGCAACCCAAATGCTCGACTTGAAATCAAGATTTTTCAAGTTGCTTGAAAGCTTGATACTTGTTAGAGCATAAAGTTAATTTCACTAGTTAATCACTTGTTGCCGTACCTGTACAGGTGCAATAGAAGAAGGTATTATCTTTGGTCATGGAGAATTTTTGAACTGGCTGCAACACACTGGAATTGCAAAACTTAGTACGTTCAAATCTAGTAAATTCATTTTATAGAGCAACAAGTGCAAAAAGCTCCACGAGGGAATTTGGTTGATTTATAGGAAAAAGAGTAGAAATCAACCATCGGTCATTTAATAAATGTAATGAATTTTTGTTTTCTATAATATTCAACAAAATACTGATGTCTCCTAAAACCTAAAATAGATTTCTATATAATATAAGATAGTCAAATGAAATGATTCATCATTCATTGAAAACTCAATATTCTCTGTAAAAATATATGGGAAATTGAAATAAACTAATTTATTTGACGGGAAGTGTAAGTATAAAAGTTTATCGGCTAAGGTTCATTACATTTGGCGATATTCAATTCTCCTTTCTCTTTTCGGAGAATAAGTGAATCCCCAAGAGTCGAGAGTGGAAGGTGATTCCCCCAGAACCGAGAGTCGAAGAAGTCCAGGGAATTCCCCCGAAACTCGTATAAAAAGAGGAATGATTTTTCCTTCTTACTCCATTTTCTGTGAATATACTGTTCTGTTATACGATTATCATTATACCAGTATGGCAGAATGCACTAAAGGAGAAAACCAGAAAGGTAAAATACACGTTTATTGTTGTAAACTGTAGGTAAAAAATAAGTGATTTCCCTGACATCTCTTCGAGAACGAAAGCGGATCTTTATGAGGAAAATGGTTCATAGTACCCAGACGAATACTCATCGCATTTTGATATAGTCTCAATAGATGGTGAGCCAATATCGAAGACAAATGAATGTCTTTGAAAAAATATTGAAGTGAAGATTATTTTATTGATAGACAAGACACAAAAAGTAAAACTCAACATGATATAGTGGGGGAATGCAATCTATACAAGTCCAAAGCATTAAATTTCAAAATGAAGAACTGTGCACCACGTCGCTGAAGAGACATTTGAGAACCATCTTGAGGTTTACAAAACGCTCTTTGGAGATTCAGAAGAGAAAGAATAGCTAATAACTGCTGTTAGTATTTCTTGGAACAAATTATCGAGTAGCAACAGCATCAACAAAAAGGTAGAAAAAGAGTTTTCTTTCATTTTGAACTTTTTTTTCTTTCAGAAATCGTTACCTCAAAATAACATCCAGGGTGTCCATTTTCAAGCAATTTTCTCTTCCATAAAAGACCAAAACTATTTTTAATAATCGTGTTACACCTTTGAATTCCTAAGGTGTTTTTTGAAGATCAAGTTTTTATATTTGTGAATGATCAGAGCCTAAATGATGAATAGTTCAAGAAATTATTATTGAAAAGCTTACTGACAATTGATAACTGATACAGTTCTCAGACTGAAACTGCGAAAAGAATCCCTTTTCTTAAATGTGACCTTCACTTTCTCAAATATAAAAGTAGAACTTTGTTTTAAAAGAGATGATCTAGTTATTGAATTGATGAACAAGGAATTCATCAATATTGAAAAACTCTTCTCAAAAATATTAATCACTTATATTCACAGAGTGGAAACTAAGAATTGGATAAAATTTATAACATATTATTGACAACTTTAACTGATAAAAATGTCGGTCAGATCAATTTTTGTTCAAGAATAGTTGCACCTAATACTTATTTTGGAAGAAAACCCATTTTTCTGAGCAATGAGATATGTCACAATGCTTTTAGTTTGAATGATTCACGATTTCGTAAAAATTTTCTCTTTATTGTCAACCATTTGAGTACAGTGATGCACACGTCTGCATCATAAGTGAATGTTCCCTGCGTACGGTGATGCACTCGTACGCATCACACAATTAAAACTCGAGATATAGAGTGTTGCTTGCCTTTGCATCAAATCTTTCGCATTTTCAGTTAATCTGCTACAGAAGTGAACTGATGAAAACTACCCCCTCAAATTCTGGTGGTTGGGTTTGTCCAGTATAAGCACAGCAGGTCTTGACTTTACATTTTGTTTGATATGCGTCGACGTTATCAGGTGCTCTCGTTACATAATTCTGTTCAAGTCTTTAGTGTAGAGTTGTTTCGAGATTTAGATCCATTATTTGTTTGATATCATATGATTCCGATGATGGAAGGTCTGATGTGAATTAGGGTTATTACAGTTATGAAGACTTCGAAAATGCCGTTACTTCTACGAACTGTAATTCCACATAAAACGATGACAAACCAGTTCAATGTGTGACTTAAAAAACTATATCTGTTCTCTATAGTGACTGCAGGTTATTCAAAATACACATTTCTCAAATGCGAAAATTCATAGCGTCAAGATCACTATCGCGAGCCGCCAGCCAGGATGCGTATATTGGCACAGACGCGAATGGTATTATGCGAACACGGCACCAAGGTATTAACCTTCGAGATATTCTGAAAATAGTAGCAAAATAGTTTTTTTTCGCATAACTCTCAATTCACCGGTGAAAAATAACAATGTTTTATTCATGGAGTGTTTCCATACTTCATGCATTATCAAAAAATTTCTGCTGATAGGCACATCTTATTTTGAGGATAGTTCATCCAGCCAGCTCGGTGGCGTAGAGGATATGATGCGCGTCTCTTGCGCAGAGTTAGCTGGGTTCAATCCCCACAAAGTCGGTGTCATTTTTCGGATTCTGGGAATTGCTTGAGTATCCATCTTTCGGACGAGATGTAAAGACGTCGGTCCTGTCTATCAGAGATGTGTTGGGCATTAGAGATCTCTTCCCTCGACACGAGAGGGGTTCGGCAAAATTCCCGTGTTAGTGAGTGACAGAATTCCCCGGCCTGTCATTTGCCCGAAAGGCAAAAATAGAGCACGTTAAAGGAATAACAAACAAACAGGATGGTTAATCCAGTTATGACCGAGAACGATTCCATAAATTACTCAAGAAATGTAGGGTGACAAAATATCTTCCATTCAACTTTTTTGAAGACGAAGTTAGTGAAATTTTCTCAAATATTCGAGCACTTAAGCAAATTTACCTGGTAGGAACAAGATGACTCATCCAATAACAAACACGAAAAACATCAATATATGCTGCGAGAGTAACACAAAATTGTCTTTCACAATTAATGGTTGGTCATCTTTAAGTATGCGAGTGTTTTGTGGGATAACCACCCATTTTGTAGATATTAAATGGAAGCTTTATTCAGTTATCATGGATTTTGATCCAGCTCATGGGCACCTACCGGTAGTTCAATAGCGGAATTTGTTTTACAAGTTTTGCCATATTACAATTTAGAAAATTTAGTACAAGGAGTAACAATCGATAATAAAAATAGCAATTTTACTTCCATTAATGAATTGAAACTGTTATTTCCTGAAATTGATTCCTCAAATAACTTCTTTGTGAACCTTTCATACATACTAAACTTAGGAACGAGGGATTTCATCAAAATACTCGATTCTGACACGGACAATATTATTGAATACAATTCATCTGACAAGGATGAAGATGAAGAGTTTACCATAAATTAGCCAATCAGGAAAATCATACCTTAGCAAAAAAATTGAAAAGTTCTGAAAATCTACATTGACAAAGTTTGGACAGACACAGATTGGTCATTGATAGTGAAAGTGTGTAATGAGCTCTTAATCTTCAAAACTACTTCAACATTATTAAAAGACGAAACCTACTATGCACTTGCTCTTGTAGTCAACATGCTCCTAGAAAAATCAAAAACTGGGCTATCGAGCTTGACAATTAACCAGTAAGAGATGAAATGGATGAAATATATGCAGTAAAGAGGGGGCGAGGGATAAAATCGGTAAACATAAGAAAATCAGCTGGATGTACTGTGTAGTTTAATCTTGGGCCCTCTCCATGAGGTGAAAACATTTCAATTTAGTTGAGGAAAGGAATTACAGGTTGAAGCAATATCTTCGAGAAAATTCATGAACGAAAATATTTTATGGCCCAACCCAAGCCCACATCTTTCACAAAGAACATCTGTATCCAAGCAGAGCGAATACAGTGACGTCGAGTCGAATCAATTCAAAATAGACCTACTAGGTCTATACAAAAAGTATTTTGTGCCCGCACCGAATGGTATGTGGCTATATGAGATAGATAAATACCTTAGTAACTCCCATGTAGAAAGCTCGAAAAACATTTTAGAGTGGTGAAAACAGCACGAAGCTATATTTACAAATTTAGCGAATATGGCAAAAGATTTTTTGGCCATTTCTATAAGTTCTGCTCCTGAGAGAGGAGGTTTCGAAAGTTGCGTTAACTATTACCAAGACTTGAAGCAGTATGAGTCACAAATCAGTTAGGATGTTGATGTGTCTCATCTCTTTGTTCAAAAACAGTTATTTATCAATTATGTCATGAGATGGGAATGTAGTATAGCCCATTCTTATTCTTTTTCACTTAAGTTTATAACTAGGCATTTCTTCTATTTTCACAGAAGTTCAATTTAGTTGTTTTTATTTTCACCGAAGTTTATGTCAGTTGTATAGAAAATTTATCGCTATTATTTTTGTGATGATATGGCTTTATGTCAATTGAAAATATACATTTCTTTTTCACTCTGGTTCTTGTTCTGTATTTGTATTTCCTTCAACAACTTCATGAATTCTGTTTCGATTCTTACGTCGAATTTCATTTGAATATTTCCCGATCAAATATTTAGTATTATCTAAACCTTTATTCCCGGCCTTATAGAATATAGGTAAAATTTAATGTTTTATTGCAATTGTGTTCTGATTCAAGTTTTCAAGTTTTGCGTTTTAAGAAGCTTGAATTTTCAAGCATTTGTGAAACAAAAAGCTTGACTCGAGTTTGACTTGATATCAAGTCAAGTAAAGTCAAGCTGTGAATCCCTGAACTTTGTTCACAACACACTTACAGACTAGCTGTTATTGATGTAGCACCGGTGGGCGAGACAGGTTTGTTCCTCACCGTTTTTCTTCCTGAACTGTATATCATATGAAAGATTACGTATGGTTCACCTGTTGTCCATTATTTTTCTGAGATTACACTTTAGGGGCGATTGTCGATGACACAGTGTGTTATGAATTATAATCCATTCCACATGGATCGTGTTTGTGACCCTTATCATATTTTGATATTAAGCCGTATTATTGATTTTTGTGATATGTAATTCCTCTTCTTGCTAAGGAATGAATAGATAAATAAATTATTTTATTTATTTATTATCGAAGTTCTGACGCACTTAAAGTAATAACAATCGAAGGGTTATAATTCTTTCGATTCTGTGAAATTCGAATTATTAATTTCTGTTTCTCCTTTCTTCTCAATTGAATGTATTTTGAAGGAAACATTTTGGGATATATTCTCATTGAGATCATAGCTTCCTATAAATGAAGATTCATCATCCAATAATTTATTACGCTTCATTATACTATTCCGATATTCACTCCCAGATTTCTTCATGTCAATCTTTGTGTTCTTCGATTTTATTTCAGATGACTTATCTTGCTTTATGTCGGGAAGTCGAATTTCTTTTAATGTATATAAATTTGATTCTTGTAAGTCATAGTTTTCTGTTGGAATAAAATCTTCAACCATCTCATGGGCTCGTGGATTTTCTTCAATTTTTCTTTCTAACTGTTTCTGAGATTCTACATGTTCTTTGTTTTTCTTTCTTCGAATTGGGGGACATTTACATTTGAAGTTCGATTCTTCTTCTGTTCTATCGTATAGTAGTTCGTATTTTTTGTACTTTACTGGCTCCTCGTAAATTGCTTCTGGTTGTTTCTCTTGTTTTTCTGGGAATTTAGTCGAACGTGGTGGGCACTTACATTTGGCGTTGACTATTCCAGAAGAATAGAGTATAGTTTTGATACTCCTGGAAGCACAGTTGTTAAAAACTATAAGTTTTCCATTTTCGTCAAGTATATCACATAGGGAACCCATTTGTGGTCGGCTAACAAATTGTTTTTCTTTGAAAATAGTCCAAATAACTCCAGGAGTAAAAGGAGAAAATGTTAGGGAACCAGTGTAACGATAAAATTGGTTCCAATTTTGAGGAAAGTAATGGCTGAGCTTAAGAACTTCAAATGGAACTGTTCTGTTTATTTCATCGCTTATGAAAGGAATTATAGGTAAAATTTCATCTAAACCAGGATTATTTTCATGTGACAAGTTGTATAATATTGAAAAAATAGCCACACCTCCTTTCCCTTGTGCTACTTCGAAATTGAGACACTCCTTGGCGATAGTGATGATCTGAACTTCCAGAGCGAATTTTTCTTTATTTATTGTGTGTTCTGAATCCCATCGAAAATGAATTTGGAACATTACATATTCAGGATAAGGAAGCCCCCCTCCTTTTATGATAGGACTGTGTTGGGAAGATACTGAAATGACTATTCCTTCACCAGTATTAGCCACTTCAGAATACATTGGTTTATCAATATCATCAATATCGAAGTGTTCAATTTCTTCGTGTTTTACTATATCATCGTACAAATCTACCGGTGATTCCATCACCTTCAAAAGTACTCAATAATATTACTAATTTTTACGTCAAATTTGACATTATTTTCCGCTGATATTTTCAGTTGTAGCTGTGACCAGAAACACAATCAGGGAAGATTACGGAATCATTTATCATCTGATTCGAACAAATTTGCCAGTCCCCAGAAAAAATCTCTATAACTGGTATAGGAACAATGCATTTTAGAACTATTATCTCTCTTAATTAACATCACACTTCTTCAGATAATTTTAAATAGATGTGTCCAATTTTCCTCCATTTTTCAGTCTGGAATAAGGTGGTGGCAATCATGATCCCAAAATCGAACAGGGAGCCTTGAATACCACATAATTATAGGTCAATATATTTCACTATGTAAATATAGGAGGAAATCTGTAGCCCAGAATTTAATTTCAATACGTTCAAACGTTTTCTTTCTTTCAGTCCTCATTTATTCTTTTTCCAACATTATCAAATGGATTTGAAATTACGATAGAGTTCTGTGAAAGAGTTATCTGTTACAGCATCATTCGTCTCCAGTATACTGCATTATAGAATTAATCACATAGAAAGACTCCAATATGCAAATTTCACGGACAAAACCGAGAAGCTCGACAGTTGTATTTGCCGCCATGGAGCTTGAGCATCGTGACAATTAGCATTCTTTTCTGCGAGAAACCTTCAAGACATTCAAGATCCGCCCAACGAAGTCTTCAATCATTTCGTGTTTTCCACTTCGAAATTCATTGTATCTATTACACAATTCTTCTTGTATAAATCTTCATTACAAATTGACGGAGTGAAGTAAGGCTTTATGACTGCTCAAACCTTTGTATACCAAATCAATATAAAATTAAATGATTATAATTATTGAATAAACAATTCTTGAACTTGATCTTGCACTATCTGTTCGTTTACATCTTCTAAGAGTGGACGTGACAGACACGAGCTGTCAGACAACTCTCTCACCGGTACGGCTTTTACCAAATAGCTTCAGTAATCTATTGCAAAAGAACACATCTTTTGGATGCTTTATTCACATGTCGTCCCAGGTATGGACTTGAGTAGATAAAATATATATATATATATATATATATATATATATATATATATATATATATATATATATATATATATATATATATATATATATATATGTTTTCTGTGAGTATCAGCCTGGCTCGGTTGTGTTTATCCGTATCTGAAGATATAAACCTAGTTAAATTTGTATTATGTTAATGCTCGAGGTCATTTAACACCTTAAAATTGATATTTCGAAGTCAAAGCAGTGAGCTGTGAAAGAGTGTGCTTATGAACTTTGCTTTCAAGAATGGGAACCAGGACAGCGAAGGAGAGCAGAATGACAGATTGATAGAGAAATTCGTAATTCCTACTACTTCTATAAAAAGTAGAAGAAAGAGTCAGTAAGACAAAATTTTCCATGAAATCTCATAATGCATATTCTTTCATTCAGAGAAATTGAATAGTGAAGACAGAGAAAGGTTTTTGGAATTTTGAAGAAAATTTTTTCGTTCGTTTCTGCCATAGATGTCCCCCTCCCATTCGACTTCAAATAATTTTTTTTTCACATCAAATATTTTCTGGTATATAATTTCCTAATCGGTCCATATTATGCACATATTTTGATTCATTTATTCATCACTTTTTTGGAAAACCTTTTCATTTCTAACTATGGTAGTGGCGTCGATATAGTTAACTTCTATTGAAGAAGAAAAGCAGGTGTACCACTGATTTATGGACAGTTTTATCATTTTGTCGCCTATCAAATTCAAAATCTGTTGAATTATTTTTTCGTTGCGGTAAAGAATTTTCGAGTTATTTCTGGTGCCAATTCAGCGAAAATTGGAGAACCAAACACCACACGAAGAATATAGAATGATGGTTATTCACTTAATATGGATTACCTATCTACCCCTTCTAGAATTCATGCTAAATTAATTGAGATTGCAAAAGAAAGAAAAAAGAAGAAATAAGTTGAAACGATATAATTAATCGAAAAAATTCAAATGTTGAAAATTTTTTCCCGATATCTCTATCTATTCTGTCGATTATTGATCGACTTAGTCCAGTTGTTATAGAATTATATCCGACAACAAAAATTTCTACGTAATTTTAATACTGTATCTGACTCTCTACGACTTCCAATGATTTCTCTAAGCTATGCGTTGTACATAGAAATACGTTCTTCAGAAAGAACAAGTTGATATTCAAAATGAGCTCAATTTTCAGAATAGTCGGGGTAGGAGGTGTGTGCTTTTTCAGAGAAAAATTTGTTGAATACTATGCTACTCCATAAGTCGAATTCTTCGAAAAACCCCAATTCCTCTAGAAATGAGCCAAATTTTGATAATAAACAATTCAGGGTTCCAAAACAGTTCAATTTCTGACTCGAGGCGATCGCCTTTCAGGTTGATTTGGAACATGTGGAATCAACCGCCATCTTCAGCATCCTCCAACTCCAAATTTATCATAGGGAAGTTGTGTCACTTCGTCTTACAACTCACTTCTTAAATGCGTTATTTCAAAATGTTCACCTCAGTTTATTCTGAACAATCTAGAGGTAGGTATTCTAATGAAAGGATAAAAGAAGAAGTTAGGGGTAAAATTTTGCTCGATTCCTGAATTTGGGGAAGAAGAGAACTCTGCCGAATTTGCTTTCATTTTTGAGAAGAAAAAACAGACACGAAACAATATATGATATATATATATATATATATATATATATATATATATATATATATATATATATATATATATATATATATATATATATATATATATATATATATATATATTTATATGTACGTATTACTATAGGTATAATAATAGCTTTAAGTAAATTAAAACTCAGAAAGTAGGACTATTAGGTTATATCGCTGTGAGACTCATTGAGTTTTTTATAAGAAATTAACCCTTAGTATATTTATGTATAGAATCGTAATAAAACTACAACAGTAAACTAGATTTTCCCTATCTCTTTTATCGTGATTCCACGTACTGAGGATAGGGAGACGACACGTTTATGCAGTCGCTCAAAGAAAAAAGATCCTGGAACTTTTCTCGGCATATTTCTAGTCGATATTAAACACCCACACTGACAGAAACTTATGCCATTTCTAATGGATATATGGGCTTGAGGAATCCGTCATAGCAGAGTGAGAAGAGGTTAGGTTAGATTACAGCAGCATAAGGTTGCATAGAGGGTTAGAGAATCTGATTAACGTGAAAGTTTGTGTCTAGAGATTTGTTAACCAAAACGAGATCAGTTCTTCTAGCATAAACCGTCACAGCACCTTGTATGCATTCGCTGAATTGAAAGCACTTCTAATTAAAAAAATGACTAGTAGGCTTTGATTTTTTTCATTTATTTATTTATTTCGACAGTTGCTAAAGTTGAACCAGTGTCTGCTCGAATTGTTTATTAAATTAATTATTAGTTTTAAGACCATTGAAGTTATTGCTGAAAGAAAAAATGGCTAATTTTACTAACGCCGAATTGGCTGATATCCATTACATGTACGGTCTGGCTGACGGAAACACAACAAAAGTTAGGCGATTATATCAGGTGCGCTTTCTAAATCGAGTAACACCAGACAGGCGAACATTTTCAAATACCCACAGAAGGTTGGGGGAAACTGGTATTTTTACAGCAAATAATCAATTAAAAGGTGCAACTCAAACTATGAGAACTCCAGATATTGAGGAAGCAGTGTTGAACTGTATTGATTTGAATCCTCATGTGAGTAAAAGAAAAATTGGAAATTAGTTGAATAATTCACATGTTCTAGTTTGAAGGATTTTCACGACTTTTTATTGTACCCGTTCCATATTCAACGCGTCCAAACTCTACTTCCTCGAGATTTTCCTTCAAGATTGCCGATGGTTCTTAGAAAAAATTAGAGAAAATGCTCATTTTGATAGAGAAATAATGTTCGCGGACGAAGCTAACTTTTCTAGAACAGCTTCATATTCATACATCACAAATTTTTACAAAAATCATTATTGGGCTGAGGAAAACCCCCATTCGATTGAAGCATCTCATCATCAAGAACAATTCTCACTTAATGCCTGGGTCGCAATAATTGGAAATTATTTGATTGGGCCATTTTTTTTTACTAACAGACTGAACGGTCCTGCTTATCGGCAATTTCTTGAGGAGGAGTTACCTTTATTGCTCGAGGATGTGCCACTTTTGGTGAGAAACAATGTGGTTCATGGATGACGGGGCACCAGCACATTCTAGTGGAGAAGCTAGGGAATTCTTGAATGAAACATTTAACAACCGATGGATAGGTCACAGTAGGCCAGAACCATGGTCTCCTAGGTTCCCAGACTTAAATAGTTTAGACTTTTTCCTATGGGTATATCTCAGAAGTTCAGTCTATACCACTCCAGTGAATATTGTAGAAGAATTAAGAAATCGAATAATAACCTCTTGTGAGACGATAAGAAATACCCCAGGAATATTTCAAAGTGTGCGTGATATTATGCGAAGAAGGACAGATGCCTGTATTCTCGCAGGTGGAGGACACTTCCAGTAACTTATTTAGTTTTTGATTGTTCCTTTTTTAGTTTGATATTGAATAAGTATAAGTTGTGTCTCAAAAGACGAGCTATCAAAATAAAAGCAAATTTTGGGCATATCTATCGAGTATTTCTATTATTTTTTTTATTTAACGAATAACATACAATTCAAATGATTCAAATTCAATAATTTTTTACTCGAGACCGATTGGAGATACGAAAAAAAAATTACATGAGTCGAAAAAGTTTCTAAATTGAACGAAGATGACGAAAATTGATTGTACACCGATCAGTGGCGTAACGCAAAAGTTTGAAAGGGAATTTCAGTTAAAATCTAGAACGTGTAATGATGGACGCTGTAAAAAATAGCTTGCATTCCAAATTTGGGCTAAATATCTCAAAATCTGCAGGAGTTTTGAAAAAACAACTCTTTCCGGAAATTTCAACACCCTGTACGTAACGAAGCTTTTGCGGACCTATGTTCAGCTAAACTTTTTTTTCTTAAAATTGCACGTAGATTTACTACTTCAAATTGTGACATACTATTATGTAACACCCTGTATATATACAAAACAATTTTCAATTCTGATTAAACTTTTAATGGACAAGAAAATTTTCAGTACAAAAATCTGTTTTAAAAATAATACGAAGGCACATGGGAAATTGTTTCGCTAATATCCTCTGAAGAGTGCATTTATGAGATAAAACCCATCTGTTAAAGTTCTGTCGTAAAATTTTATATCCGGGCTGTGAGGGTATATAGTTGAAATTCTTTGAAATTTACTTGATTTATCTTTTTCAAAATTCTCTTATGTGGGATATTCAAACGGTGACATATCTTTCTCGTACTGATGTCTGAGGTTTGATTCAGGATATTTTGTTCCTTATATGCTGACTATGAGACGTTTATGTTTAAAAGCAGAGGGTAGAGTCCTTGATTTCGATAATTTATATTCATAAAATGTTTGGTAATTTGGAATCTGCTAATTTCTGAAGCGTCGTTCATATTCTCGCTTTACAGCTCGTGCTTTTCCATTGCAAAATCTTTAAAGAAAAATACCATATTGACATATTGTCTAATTGTGTATAAAATAGGCATTGTTTTTTCTCTTGATTATACTGAAAAGATTTTGATTCCAAACTCGAAGAAATTTCAGCAGGTACTTTTTTGACAGATCTTTGATCGAAATCACTGAAGAACAGTATTAGAATCATAGTGTAGCATTCTGTCTCTGTGTAATAACCTTAACTATTTAATACAATTGTGAACTTAGCCTTGGCAGCGAAAATGGTGATGGTAAATGTTTACGAAATGCACACTTCTGCGAATAAAGCGCATTCCACATTAAAAGATATCCATCACAATGCAATTGATAATATCGGATGTGTTTTATTACTCTAAAGCGAACAGGCATAATAGTTCTTTTCTAAATCAGAACAACCGGAGAGCCGTTCGAAAAACCGTAATTCAACTATGTATCTCACTTGAGTTTTTCTGTATGATCTGAAAAATGCTGACCGTCATGTTTCCATCGTTGATTTGATTCATAGTAAAATTGGTGCCATGATTTTTCTCACACTTGTTTAGATCATCCGTATACAGGGTGTGTATAATATCCGTTTTTCTCTATTTTGTTTTCTTCAGTCGATTTAGTAAGACGATCCTAATTAATCTGTGAAATTTCATAAATTTTGGTCTACAGGTTCTCGAGTTATGAATGATTAGACATTCGACCAAGAACAACAAATATTTCTGTATCTTGAAAACTCGGAACCATGGTGACTCAAAATCTCCATTTTTAAAAGGACTGGATTTACTCTATAACCCATAAAAGTATGACAGTTTCACCTAAAACACAGTTCAGATGAATAGCAAGATATTTTTATTGAAATTAAATCTCTTTTTTCTGAAGTATTAGTTGTCAGGTCAACTATCGTGTGTAAATTCTTACGATGCACTAGCATCTGTTATGTTTTCGTAAGAATAATAGATTATTTTGATGAGCCCCTAGGCATGTAGAGTCCCAGTCTATGATAATTCAGAATTTCCGATTCATCATTCTCAAACTGGTTATATTGATTCCATCGTTAGTTAGACCGAAATTTTTGTTTCCAAAATAATAAAAATTTTCAGATAAAAGGATTGATGATCCAAAAACCATTCTTTGTGGTATATTCTGAAGAACTCTTCTGCTTAGAAGAATAGAATAAATTGTTTTAGAAAGTAATAACACATATCGTTGTATCTAAGTAAACCTATCGAATTGATGATATAAGAACAAGCAAACAGGTTAGTAGCATATATTTTTTGGGAATGTTTAGACGCCGATTAGGGAATTTATACCATTATGTTGAGTCACGTGAAACCCGAGTTTCTTTTGTGTATTACGGTTAGGGAAAAACCTGTTGTTCCTCAAGAAACACCTCTACGGATGAAGAGTAACGAAGTGAATGGGAAATAACTATGATATAAATCCTTGAAACTTTATGCAAATTACGATAATTCGTATCATTAGTAACATGAAAATGATTGAATATTTCATGTGAAATTGTATCGTCGTAATAATCAGTCTTTTATGCTATTCTCTCCGTAGCAGAAAATTATCTCAAAGTATTTTAGATGCTTCGTTTTATTATTGTTCAGCTTCAGTATTCTTCACAAAAGGAGATCGAAACGATCTATCGATTTAAATATAAAATCAGTTAATAAAATTGCAACTATTTCGGCGATATTATTCATATAAACCAAGACCACTTCTAACATTAAAATATCTAATTTCTGATTCTGAGATTTTATCGGGAAGTTATACTGTCAACATCTGATTTATTGGTAACATATCTTGGTATTCATTCCAGTTGAAGCTCCTGAAAAACACGATGACTTGCAGTAAAATATTGTCAAAGGTTTTATTAGGACATAAATAATCATAAGTTATTGAAAAATCAGATTTTGCAGATAGATAGATAGACTATTAATAATTTGTATATTATCAAAAAGAGAAAGGAATGACAGATTGTAGAAATTTTTCACGATTTATATATATATATATATATATATATATATATATATATATATATATATATATATATATATATATATATATATATATATATATATATATATATATATATATATATATATATATATATATATATATATATATATATATATATATATATATATATATATATATATATATATATATATATATATATATATATATATATATATATATATATATATATATATATATATATATATATATATATATATATATATATATATATATATATATATATATATATATATATATATATATATATATATATATATATATATATATATATATATATATATATATATATATATATATGTATATATATATATATATATATATATATATATATATATATATATATATATATATATATATATATATATATATATATATATATATATATATATATATATATATATATATATATATATATATATATATATATATATATATATATATATATATATATATATATGCACTACACTTCCTATTTCTGCACACACCATTTAACTGGTAATATTAATAGGCATCGATCTGTTATAGGTTGCCCTATACCTAAAATGCATGGTTAGATGGTTAAATGTACTTTACAAAATATTCGCAACGGGTAAAAATTTCGAATTTCAAAGTGTAGATCTAAAGTCAATACCCATAAGGTCCAATAATCTTGAAATACGAGTGTACCTATTAAGATGTTCGAATCTCTCTCCATCTTGTTGCAAACGCCTTTCCAACCGATGAAAAACACCGATTAAAGCACAACTTGTAGAAATATAATTAACATGTTCGAGGACAGATGGATTCGCAGATTGGAAACGCAAGCAAGATCTCCAGACCTGGCACTGCTGAATTTTTTCTCTGAGACCAATTGGAAGAAATTATTTACGTAACACCAGTGAATTCGAGAGAATAGTTGGAAGGTAAGAGTTCATCAAGCTTTTTGCAGCCTTCATCGAAACGATATCAGAAGAGCAACCGAACACATTGTTCTTCCTCGGTTGGAAAGATGTTTGAAACAAGATGGAGGAAGATTCAGGTTCTCTCATATTCCAAGATGATTGGACCCTATAGTTATTGACGTTAGATCCACACTTTTGAAAATCGTTTCGACTATTTTGCAAAGTACATCTAACCATCTAACGATGCATTTTAGGTATAGGAATAACAGATCGATATCCATTAATATTACGAGTTAAATGGTGTGTGCAAAATAGGTAGCCTAATTTGAAACGACGGACTCTTGTACCTTTGAATGTACTACGATTTGCTACATGCTTTGGAAACACCCTGTATACCATGAAACCTCTAAATCAGGGGTGGTCAAACTTGAACTGCTGGCGATGTACTTCAATATTTTTTGACTTCTTGCGATCGACTCTGAGACGCTGCAAGTATGTGTGATGCAGGGTTGTCGTACATACATATATAGATATTAGCCTTCGCACAATATATTTTATTTTAGTCAAATTTTGGGTTAGGTTTAGTTAGGTTCTTCTCTATAATATCGATGAAAAAACTTATAGTTATTCAAAATTGCGAGTTTATTGGTTGTTACAACAAAAGAGTAGCAAGAATAAAAAAATGCAGCTTTTTTTTGACAAGTACAGCGCATTCCTTTGATAAAGCCGCCTTTGCCGTTAGGCCGCTAGCAGAGCGTTATTTTATTACGTTATAAACTTTTGTAGTTTAGTTACCTACTTATTAAAAATTTTTTTCTTCTCGAGAACTACCCAAAACGCACTCGCGATCGACCGTTTGAGCACCCCTACTCTAAATGCATTAAATTCTGCCAAATGAGCCTCTTAACTTACAAAAGCAAAATTCCGACTGAATGATATGACAATAAAATGGTTCAGAATTTAATTATCTACAATACAAAATATAGAAACGTACATTATGCCATTTGAAGATGGTGTTAACATCCAGCATAACCGGAAGTTCAACAGCACTGAAAATATTTTCAGAACTTAGTTCGAATACATATCAACCTCACCTGCACGAGTGGAAGCTAGACATCCCGGTGCGCCCTGCTATAACCAACGAGGCTCTGGCGACCGAATCACAGCGGTATAACTGTTCCACCGAGTACCAAGGAAATGTGATACTCAGACCATGCACCTAGAAGTCTGGCCAGCAAGGTGCATTATGGCTAAAATATTTTTCCATTATGAACAGTACAAATCAAATGTGGCCCCCAGTGACCAGCAGTCCTACACTCTCTGACCAAGGCAGTGGTCAGGCAAAGAGAGGGACAGGGGGAGCTAAGAATCCCTGGGTTGGACCCGGCTGCTACAATAAAACGAAACAGGCAACGACTAGGAAAATCCAAATAGCAACATACAATGTCAGAACACTCTCAACCAATGATATACTAGAAGAAATAGAGGAATAACAAAAGGATATTAAGTGGCACATATTAGGACTGAGTGAAGTAAGGAGAATAGGGGAAGACATCGTCAAACTAAAGTCAGGACATGTACTATTCTATAAAGGACAAGATAATGTCAAACGCCATGGTGTCGAATTTCTTGTACACAGCAAACTTGCAAAATTGGTAACGGAATATGTAGGAATTTCAGACAGAATCGCTTATGTTACAGTAAGGAGCTCAGAAGAATACTCCATGCAAATAGTCCAGGTGTACGCCCCTACTTCGGATTACGACGACGATGTTGTAGAGAGTTTCTATGAACAACAACAGGAAATCATAAACAACAAAACCGGAAAAGACATTCTTATAATAGGCGATTTTAATGCCAAAATAGGCAATCAAGTAAATGAAACCTAGAGAGCAGTAGGTCAATACGGATACGGTACAAGAAATGAACGTGGAGACACGATGGTTGACTTTTTAGATATGAACCAGCTTTATGCTATGAATACCTTCTTCCAAAAACGTAAATATAGAAAATGGACCTGGAGAAGTCCAGACTTCAAGTATAAAAACGAAATTGACTTTATAATTTCGAGTAACCTTCTCATAGTAGAAGATGTCGCTACAGTCAGCAGGGTAAATGTGGAAAGTGACCACAGAATGATACGAGCAAAGGTCAGAATAAAAACACATAAGAGAAATTTAACGTTGAAGCCCCAAAAGAGAGTAGACCCTGAAGTCCTTATCAATAGAAAAAAACAGTACTAATTAAAAATAGACGAAAATATTGATAAGGCACCCCCAACTCTAAGACATACCGACTTAAATACACATGCAAATGAATTAAGCAACATCATTAAAGAAAGCGCAAGTGAGGTAACAACAGTGACGAAAAGAAGTCAAAGAAAAATAAGTGACGAAAAAGCGAAATTATTTGAAGAAAGAAGGAAACTAAAACCAGACAAAGATAGGAACTTAATCGAATGGGCTGAACTGAACAAATTAATAAGAAGAGAAATTAGAAAAGATATTAGGAAATTTAATACCAAGATCATAAAAGAAACTATTGAGAATAACAAAGGCCCAAAAATTTTTAATAGACATGTTAGTATAGGAAGAAGAGAAATGACATCACTTAAAGACAAAGCTGGGAAGGTCATTACAAATAGAGATCAAATGCTCAAATTAATAGAAAGCTTTTATTAAGAATTATATGATTCCAAATTACAACCAAACGCACACCAAGAGGAAGATGGAAAGAGAAAAATATGTAATGTCGGTTCTGAGGATATTCCCGAAATTACTGTTAATGAATTAAACTCAGCCCTGAATAATCTTAAAAATTCCAAGGCGGCTGGACCAGATGGCATAATTCCAGAAATGCTCAAATGTGGAAGTCCTCGCCTAAAACAAGAACTGGTAATATTGTTCAACAAATGCTTGGATCAAAGTCAAGTCCCCCAAGCATGGCTTGATGCTGAAGTAATTCTTCTCCACAAAAAAGGCGACATAAGAAACCTTGGTAATTATAGACCAATAAGCCTTTTATCCCAGCTATATAAATTATTCACCAAAATAATTACCAAAAGATTAACGGGAAAATAGATTTCCAGCAACCCCGTGAACAAGCTGGATTTAGATCTGGGTTCAGTACGCTGGATCATATTCATGCAATTAAACACCTAATAGAAAAGTGCAATGAGTATAATTTAGATCTTTATATAGCCTTTATAGACTACCAAAAGGCCTTTGACAGTATAGAAATTTGGGCAGTCCTTAATTCTCTTAATGCATGTAGAGTGGACAGCAGATACACGAACCTGATAAAAAACATCTATTCTTCCGCCATAATGCATGTCCAGTTATGGAATAAAACCAACGACATTCCAATAAAACGAGGTGTTCGACAAGGAGATACAGTGTCACCGGGGCTATTTATTGCAGCTTTGAACGAAATCTTTAGAGAAATGGATTGGCATAAGAAAGGAATTAACATTGATGTCGAATTTCTACATTATCTACGCTTTGCCGACGGCATTGTACTAATAAGTAGTAACGTCCAAGAATTGCAAGATATGATCCTAGACTTGAACAACCATTCAAAAAATGTTGGCCTAGAAATGAACATCAGCAAGACGAAGATAATGACAAACACAAACAATAACCCCGTAATCCACGTAGAAGGTCAACAACTAGAGAATGTCGAAAACTACATATACCTGGGACAAAAACTAACTACTAAAAAAGACAACATGACTGACGATATTACACGAAGAGTGTCCCTTTCGTGGGCGGCATTTGGCAAATTAAAACATGTCCTGACATCAGTCATACCCCACAACCTCAAGAAAAACCTCTACAACCAATGCATTCTTCCTGTGCTTACATATGGAGCCGAAACATGGTGTCTTACTAAGAAGTTGGCCCAAAAATTGACGAAAACCCAAAGAGCCCACGAGAGAATAATATTAAATATTAAACTATCAGATCGCATAAGAAATACTTGGATAAGAGAACAAACCAAGCTGACAGATGTCATGGAGAGGGCAGCTCAACTAAAGTGGTCATGGGCAGGTCACGGAGCTCGAAGAAATGATAATCGGTGGACCAAGAGACTCATGGAATGGAGGCCAAGAGTGGGGCATAGGAGTATCGGCAGGCCAAACACAAGGTGGAGAGACGATATTAAAAAATCAACGGGTCTTCTTTGGATGAGAGAAGCTATTAGCAGAAAGAAATGGTTCAATATGGAAAAGCCTACATCCAGAAGTGGATTGAAATAGGCAGATCGTGATCGTGATGATTGTACAAATATTTTTCTGCTGTTTTTCTTTTTCCATTGTTACAGATTCCTGGCCCAAACCACCTTCCTTTCACGCTTGTCTTGGTCTGGAAATCATGGAGTACAATATGAGAATTGGAGCTGCTAAGCAGAAAAATCTTTGGTACTCTTTGTGTACACACGACACTGATACAACAGAAATAGACATGCTATTACTAGTGCAATTGAGACAGGGAAACGAGTTTTTTCCTCAGGTTTTTTCACTCGTTTATTGAATCATACGCAAGATAGTATGATTCTCCTGTTACATTTTCCTGAGCTCACACTTGTGTTTTTCTGACACACACCAAAATTATAGATATAAGCATTTATTGTAAATACAATTATCCGATTTTCTGTAAATCCTCCCTTTTCAAAAGAGAACTAACTCTTAAACCTAAACTCTGATATAATGTCTCTAAGTAATAAGTCCTTTTGGTGAGTAGTTTCTTCACAATATTCTTCTTTCGTCAAAATTCATGAGCATAGGCTTCTCACATCATCGCATGATCCTTCGGCCAGAGAGGATGAATACTATTTCTCCTTTCGTTTCCTTATTGCCCAAGGATAGCTTTGTTGATGGATTGAAAAAGATTATCCTCATTTTATATAGGAGTGACTCAAAGAAATTATTGTTATTGTAATTTTGAAAATATCATATCTTGATTTTTTCAAAAGAACTCCCTTTATTTTATGTCAACCCAAAATTATTGTGCTATATTTTTGCAGAAGTAACCTCATCTTTATCTTCGATCATTTTAGAAATATTCGATTCTTTGTGAAAATAATTGATGAAAATTCTACAAACTCTATCAAACTCATCAACATGCATCATTATTCCAACAGAAGTCTTTTTTTCTGTAATGATTCAAGTAGTGAAAAATGAAACCTAAACAAGATAATTCTTTTAACGAATGATAAAATCAAGATGATTAAAACGTAAATCGAGGTATGTGTTGACATTTTATTTGTGCCTTCTTTCAGGTGTCCGGACATATCATATTCTGCATTTGGTGGACTCATCAGTATTTTAAACATTGTTGAAGTGAGGTTTGAACCCAATTTTCTCAATTGACTGCCATGAAGTTCTTCAAAGAAGAAATGGTTGATATGATTTTTATTCTGGGTGAGTGTGGTAAGTAGATTTTATGCGCAAAGATTTCCTGATAAGAGGCATCCTGATGCAAGATGCTTCGAAAAACTTCTGATTAGATTTATCGAAACGGGTAATATCGCTTACAAAAACATGAAAAACCAAAAACTGATACAGCTGCAGACAACCAGTTATCAATTTTGTTGACAGTGACATAGGACCCTTATAAAAGCTAAAGACAGCTTTCTCAGTTAACAGATATAAGTCAAACTTTCGTCCAGAGAATCTTGAAGGTGAATAAATTTCATGCATATCATGTACAGCACACGAACTGAACAATCAAGACTATGGAAACCGAATCAATTTTTGCAATTGGGCAAGTGACAAAGTAGGGGAAAATCCAAATATGTTTAGCAGAGTTCTTTTATCGGACGAGGCAACTTTCCATAAGAATGGGCTTGTTAACAGGTACAAATCTCATTAATACGCCACGAAAAATCCACACCTCATGTGACAAATATATCACTGGCATCGTTGGTCCTTGAATATATTGGCCGTTATAGTAGATGGATATCTAATTGGGCCGCACTTTTTCGACGGGCACCTCAATAGTGAAATGTATTTAGATTTCATGCAAAATCATCTACCAATGGTACTTGCCGATGTACCAGAGCATATAAGACAAGATTTGAGGGTTCAACAGGATGGAGCACCAGCACATTACTCTTATCAGGTTAGGAAGCATTTGAATCATGTATTTCCAAACAAATGGATAGGACGTGATGGTCCTGTTAGATGGCCAGCTAGGTCAAGTCTAGATTTCTTCTTGTGGGGTTTTATTGAGGGCATCGTTTACCAGATTTCTTCTACAGCACGGTTGGATATGGAGACAGAGAATAGTCGACGCCTTTCAGTCAGTTATTTCGCAAATGTTGTCGAGAGTTCAACGGTCTTTCCTCAGAAGGATTGAGTTGTGTCTACAAAGAAACGGGCAACATTTCGAACACTTATTGAAATAGTTCAACACCTTGTAGATCATCTCACCAAAATCCAATCTATTACGTATTTCATACACGACTACCTTGAAATATCTCCATTTTTCTGATCAAGTATAATGATATGTACTAGTAAACTCTTCTTTTGCAACCTCTGATTTTATTATTTTAGTTTATTTTTTTTATTTCGAAAATGGTCGAAGATAAAAATAAGGTTATTTATGCAAAAATATGGCACAATATTTTATGCGTTGACATGAATAATAAAAACAGGATGTTTTATTTGAGAAAATCAAGATATGATATTTTTAAAATTACATTATTGAATAATTCTTTTGAGTCATCCTGTATAAAGTGAGGATAATCTATTTCAATTCATCAATAAAGCTATCCTTGGGCAATGAGAATACGAAAGGAAAAAAGTATTGATTCTCTCTGGCCAAAGGAGCATGCCATGATGTGAGAGCCTATCTTCATGAGTTTCTACGGAAAAAAAATATTGTGACGAAATTACTCACCAAAAAAACTTATTACTTGAAGACATCATAGCAAAGTTTAGGATACTCATGAATCTTCAACAAAAAAGTGGTCTTCCATTCTGAAAAATCCTCCCAACGTTATTTTATAGAAAATTGGGACAACCTGTTTACTCAAAAATAAATTGCTGAAGTAGATTTTTACTTTCTAAATACAATACCGTTCGAACAAAAATGAAATTTTCAAGAGTGTACGAGCTACAGAGCACCGCGCCACTGGTGAATCACCCAGTATATATTTATACATATTATTTGCTGCTTATAATTTCGTTTCTTTGTTTGTATTTCATTGAACCACTTGACAACTTGTAGGTATGATATTTGACGATCACGATGAATGAAATAAAAATATTTATGAAAAACTAACGTGTATGAAAAATATATGTGAACACAAGTTTTCTCGTTAAAGTGGTCCTTTGAATATTGTTTTCATACAACTGAGAATATTTTATTGTTGTTTTGTTTGATCATTACGCGAAACTGATCGACATTAATACATAGATAGGGCATAAATCAAACAGAGGGTGGTCCCAGTATCTTCTATCCCTTGCGTCCCAGTCATATTGGGGTGTAATTCAGTCGAACCCCCGCAGACAAGCATGTACACTCCCTTGATTACAATAAACGCACAACAATAAATAATAATTATATTTTTTATTTTTTCCGCTGTGGACGTGTTAATTTTCTATAGTCTCCTTGTCCCATAACGATGGGGTACTGAAAAGGATAGTCGCCATGAATTGATGCATTTAATGAATATCTCTTAAATATTTTCCATGATACATAGCAATCAATAGAGAAATACTGGTAAGACACAAGGGTGAAAATAATACATAATTTTTATGCATTTATCCATCACGAATATCTTTCACAAATAGATAATTAGAATTTAATAATATGAATTAACATCTGAAATTGAGTATGAAACCCATGCTGATTTCTCGATGGTCAAAAGTAATGATTAGGTGAATCAAAATGAAAATTAAATAAGTGTGTTCTTTTTATTCGGTATCAATTACTATCTGCGGTACAACATTAACAGTAGAGGCTTCAGATGTTGACGCACGGTATCTGCAACTACCTTACTTTTCCATTCAATGTAGGGAGTTTATACGAAAGATATTCTAGAAATCATGACGTGAATTCATCGGAGTATAGTTGAACGAAAATAGTTACTCCAAGTTTTATCCAAATGACACGCCCATTACCTTTAATCTATTGAGATATTTGCCTAAGCCTGTAACCCCGCTAGCATGGCAGTATGGTAGGGTACTAACTACGATCGAGGGACTATAGATTATCAGTAATGTAATGCAAATGAGCTTGATTCTCCCGACCTTACCTATATTGAGTTTAGTTAGAAAGCACATACCGTTTTCTTAGAATGGAGCCGTCAAGCTGCACAAACAAAGTTACGAAAGCATGTAAATAACATAATTCGAAATTAAATATGAAAAAGAAAAACAAAATTGTTTTGTGAAGGCCAAAAAAAGCTTTGAATAGGTATTTAGAACAAATTTTGGATAACTATTAGAATATGTAGAACAGGGGTGCTCAAACTTGAACTGCTGGCGATCTACCTCAATATTTTCATACTACTAACGATCGACTCTGAGAGGCTGCAAGTATGTGTGATGCAGGGTTGTCGTACATACACGATACACCCTACCTACCTACCTAGGTAGGATGTACCGTAGCATATAAAGATATTAGCTTTCCGCACAATATACATTATTTTAGTCAAGGTTTGGGTTAGGTTCTTCTCTATAATATCAATGAAAAAACTCATAGTTATTCAAAATTGCGATTTTATTGGTTGTTACGAGACAAAAAAGTTACAGATGGTGTTAAACTTAATTGAGGACAGTTATCTCGTCCGACAGTCGGACGACATAACAGAGTTCTCTAATAGCAGGCGTGATTTCTGTTTTATTTTAAAATCTCCAAATGAAGTCTCACTCGCTTCAATAAATGCTTCCTACACAACCTATCCATCTTCGAATGGTTTCTTGTGTTTCGCCAATATATGAAATATTTTAAATGACGCGATCGTAGCAGCTTTTGATTGTTTGGCTGGTCTCGTGAACATGGTTTGTTCTTTTTTTGAACAAGATATCAAATCACGTACTTTTCGTTTTTTTAATTCACTCTGTAGCGGAAAATCCTTATCATAGTTTTTATGAACCGTTTTATGATATCTTTCTAAGTTACCGCGCTTAGGTATTGCAACTGACGCACGACAAATAAGACAAATACACTTATCCTTCACCATACAAAAGAAAAATTTTTCCTACACTTAGTTTGAACTATCTAATATAAACGTTGTATCGACGTAATATTGCCTTCAAGTTATAATTCAGAATGACTCCAATTCCTGCGGGCGCAAGATTTATATCGGCGTGAACGAAAGTCTCGAACGTTCCCGTCAAACGCGCCACCCGAAATATCTCGAAAAGCGGCAAGAATAAAAAACTCGGCTTTTCGTTGACTAGTACTGCGCGTTCCTTTGATGAAGCCGCCTTTTACCGCTAGCAGAGTGTTATTTTATTACGTAATAAATTTTTATAGTTTAGTTTTCTACTTATTTAATTTTTTTTTGTTCTACTCTTATCTACTCAAAAAGCACTAGTGATCGACCGTTTGAACATCCCTGATGTAGAAGAAGTAGGGGCAGTGTTTATATTGCAGGGGACTTTAATGGAAGAGTAGGCCAGCAATATTGAGTCCTAGGTGAACATGGAGAAAATATTAGAAATAGCAATGGGAGAAGACCACTAGATTGCACTGTAATGAATAGGTAGATAAGTAGTAACACTTATTTTTAGGACAAAAATATAGACAAATGTTTGAGTAAAGTCTAAATTAAAGACATGAAATCAATAATCGACTATATATTGGTAGAGAAATTGACAATAATAAAAGATGTTAAAGTAAAAGGAGATGCAGAAACCGGAAGTGATCATTATCTACTAGTTGAATATATTATAAAGGAACAAAAGATAAGAGAAAAGAGACAACCGTCAACAAGAAGTTTGAATATGAATCAATAAAAACTTACAAGTTGACCTATCCAGAACATGCATGAATATTCGAGCAAGCCGTAACAATGAGATTGACAAATACGAGAAAAACAATAGACAATATGAACACAGATGAATTATTGAAGTTTTTCAAATGCACCCTGCTCAATTCCGCTAAAGAAGTATGTGGAAGCAGTAAAAAAAAGAAATAACGGCAAACAAACAGCAAGATGGTCGGAAGAAATTAAAAAAGAAGTAAAGATTTATAGAAGATATTGGGGAATTATCTCAACGATGAAACCATATAAAAGTGTGAAATAAACAAATAAGCTAGATAACCGGTAGAATATCTAGTATTTGCCTCTAAAAGAAGAAATTGATTGAATTCGGCGATAAGAGAGAAATGGAAAGGAAAGTCAATCGGTGGTCGGTTTTTGATTTTTGATACCTATTTTTTTGTGATTAATTAAAGATTTTACCCTCTACCCCCTAACCTCTAGCTACCCTCACTTTTTATTTTCAAATAACAACACCATCTTGTGATTACTCTTACAGTGCCACAAATCACAGAAAAATATTATTGCTCTCTTAAATACCCCTTATTCTCGTCACACCGCCTCATCATTACCTCACAAAATTGGTTTCGGGTTGGGGGATTCGAAACGGGAATAATCTGAAACACAATTGCGAACGGTCAACTATGTGCTCAAGACCTTTTTCGGTATAACATAACTATCAAGATTATGTATAAATTTTGATAGTGTAACACACTGTATTTAAGAAAACAATCGTTTTTTTTGGAATTTTTGTGAAGTCTATATTTTCAGCATGATGGTACTTATCTTAAGTTTTGTTGTAAATTTTGTCCATCGTCTTCATTTGGTAATTGAAAATATTTCAATAAATTGTGAGCTCATTAAAATCGAATTTTTATATCCAAAGCACTGAACACCCTCACATATGTACCTCTTTATATATTGAACGCCTCATTATATTTACTGCCATTCATACCTAATTCATCGGTGGGATATCCCCTCCGACACCGTTTTAGCAGCTTCGATTATTGTTTGAATTTGGGAGGCTTTTACTTGGTACAATTCCATTATCAATAATAAAAAACAAGTACTGTGTTCTAAGGAATTTTAGTTAATGATTGCGATTCGCAACACTTTTCACTACATCGTAGCTTCTTCAGACGAATGAATGTACAGAAAATAAGAATGAGAATATAAATATAAATATATAGAAAATAATCACTCTTTCGACCCACAGTTTGAAATTTTGCATACAGATAATAAATATTGGAAGGTAAATGTTTGGGAAATTTTAGAAATCAATAAATACAAACACTCAGGTAGACTCATCAATGAACAAGTCGATTTAAGCCCTTCACCTCTATTGAATCTCTCCGGGGAGCAATCTATTCCTTAATTTTATAGGATATACCTGTCATAAATAACCACTTAAGAAGAAGCAACCCAATAAGCTTTTAATTACGCAAGAACATTCATATTTATATTTTCATTCTTTTTTTTCTGTATATTCATTCGTTTGAAGAAGCTACGGTGTAGTGAAACGCGTTACGGATCGCAATTATCAAGTAAAATTCCTTAGAACACAGTACTTGTTTTTCATTTTCGATTATTGTTTTGGAGATACTGGTTCATTTGCCGTAAAAATTTGAATACTATCTAGAACTTCCAATTCAATGAGATACATTCTATGTCAAAATCTCAACCTCTTCTAATAAAGCTACCATAAAATAAAATTAGAACTATTCAAACATGTTATTAAAATACAAATCATTTAATCACGCTATAAACAATCGCCAAGAACTCTGAGGATGATTCAAAAAACGGTAAAAAAATAGTACGAAAGTCATTCTGCCTGTTGCAGCCAACCGGTGGATTTCTCTCATTTCGAAAGCAAGATCTTGATATTTGGAGATCTTTCCGAGGAAGGCCTTATTCACATCAGCGGTCTCCGTAACATTCATTATCAGGGCTGTTTTCTCTTCCAAGTCTAGAAGTACTATATCTGGTCTGTTATGGGCAACCGGTCTGTCAGTTACAACTGTGGAATCCCACACCTAGAGTTTTCAAGAAGTTCTTTCGGATTTTAAAGATAGTTTTTTACTGGCTGCTTCAACAGACAATTTTGGGGGCTATATTTTGATGGTAGAGCTTTGCCACTGCGTTGTGTCTTTCCAGGTACTCCTTCGGCGCCAACATGGAACATGACGAAGTTATGTGCTGAATCGACCTGTTATATGTATGATGTATGCTGCTATTTCGATATTTTGATATTTTGATATTATATATATATATATATATATATATATATATATATATATATATATATATATATATATATATATATATATGGTCAAATATTTTCCGCGATAAACTTACTTCGCGAGAGTCTATATGTGTAAATTTGAGACAAGACGAAATATTCAAAATCCGTAGATCAATGAATAATCCCTCCGGACAAGAGCTAGTTTCCAAATCTGCCCGCCATACACGCAGCCCCAAGCGCCACAATAGTGCAACTAAGTAGAATGCCGTGAAACGAAGCGGCAGACTGCAGTTTCGCCCTTATTAGGAGCTCATCAGTGTCGCATATCGCTTTGAATATTTCGTCTTGTCTCAAATTTACACATATAGACTCCTTGCGAAGTTTATCGCGGAAGATATTTGACCAAATATTTACCGACGGGGGTTTATCTCGGAAGCAGAGCACTATTCCAGCGGGATTATTTCGCTCGTTTTCTACCGTTGATGTGATTCACGGAACGGCGAAAGATGTCTCCCAAATGTTTGGAATTCTTAACGTTCCCACATCTGTTTGTTATTGTTCGCATCTTTTTCGAAGTCCGGTAGCGGGCTCGCCTTGTCGGTCCATAGAGGGCAACTCTCGTACGTAAGTACGAGGTGCGTCATTTCTGGAATTGATAGGGTACCTCGATGTAGCTTGGTAGGATGCTGAAAAGCGATATGCGACACTGATGAGCTCCTAATAAGGGCGAAACTGCAGTCTGCCGCTTCGTTTCTCGGCATCCTGCTCAGTTGCACTTTTGTGGCGCTTGGAGGCTGCGTGCATGACGGGCAGATTTGGAAACTAGCTCTTGTCTTGTCAGGAGGATTATTCATTGATCTACGGATTTTGAATAATTCGTCTTGTCTCAAATTTACACATATATTTATATATATATATATATATGTATATTATATATATATATATATATATATATATATATATATATATATATATATATATATATATATATATATATATATATATATATATATATATATATATATATATATATATATATATATATATAGGGTTTTACCCCGACGAGTTGCCCATATATCTGTTCATGCAATCAAACTGATTTCATGAAAAATATAAATCCACCACCCGGTAATTAATACCATTGCCAGGCAATGATTATAATCAAAACATATCCTGGAGTAATTATATATTAGGATAACGTTAAATGTTATGAGAATATATCAATCTACCAGAATATATACATACTATAGCATCATCAGACAATGATATCAATGTACCAACGAAAAAAAAAATATATATATATATATATATATATATATATATATATATATATATATATATATATATATATATATATATATATATATATATATATATATATATATATATATATATATATATATATATATATATTTTTTGGAATAATTCTTCTTGTCTCAAGTTTTCATATGTAGACTACTTGCAAAATTTATCGCGGAAAATATTTGTCTCAACAAATATTTACCGACACTAGGTTTTTATCCTGGGAAAAAGAGGCCTAGAATACCACCAATGAGATTATTTCGCTCGTTTTCAACCGTCGATGTGATTCACGGACGGGCGAAAGATATTTTTCAAGTGTTGGAATTTTTTAACGTTGTCACATGTGTTTGTTATTGTTCGTTGCTTTCTCGAAGTCCAGTAACGAGTTCACCGTCTCGGTCCATAGAGGGCGACTCTCGTACGTATGTACGAGATGCGTCCTTTCTGGAATCGTTAGGGCATCCCAAAGCAGCTGGTTAGGGTGACGAGAAGCGATATGTGACACTGAAGAGTTCCTAATAAGGACGAAACTGCAGTATATCCTCCTCAGGGCTGAGTGCATGGCAGGCAGATTTTAGAACAAGCTTTTGTCAGGAAGGATATTATTTGAATAATTTTTCTTGTCTTAGGTTTTCATATGTAGACTACTCGCGCAACCCTTACGAGTTTCCCATATATCCGTTCATGCAATTAAATTAATTTCATGAAAAATATAAATCCACTACCCGGTAATTAATACCATTGCCAGGCAATGATTATAATCAAAACATATCCTGGAATCATCATATATTAGAATAACATTGACTGTTATGAGATTATAACAATCTACCAGAATATCATCATATATTAGAATAACATTGACTGTTATGAGATTATAACAATCCACCAGAATATCATCAGACAATGACATCAATGTACCAACGAGTAGTGTCAGAGGCTTTCTCCATGGAAAAATTCAGTGAACGAACCTAAATCAAGTAACACTGAATTTTACTCATTCATAGATTTCCTTGTGTGAAGTGATGAACGATCGAATAGAATACTGCTTTGAATATAAATATGATATAATTGTCAGCTAATTATATTACATTTATATATATATATATATATATATATATATATATATATATATATATATAAATAAATAAATAAAATATGAAATGAGATTATGAGCAGTATAAACTAACGAGAAAATCTATGATCACTGTTATGTTCTGTAAGTGTTCAGATAAATTTTTCTGTAGACTAAAATCTCAATATTTTTGTGAGGATTCCTAAGAATAACACTTGTTGTAGAAATATTAATCGGTAGGATAAAAATTTTTTCATTTTCCACATTTTTTAATCTCGTCGGCAAGCATCATATATTTAGAGATTTTTTCATTATATTCATTTTGTATATTATGTGTGTTGGATACAGCAATATGAATTATATATGTTGTTCGATTCTGTTTCTCAATAAGAATGGTATCTGGCCTTTTGTCGTTTACAGCTCTGTTGCATAGAATTGTTTTATCAAAATAAAGTTTGTATTCCTCATTTTCACAAATAATCTCAGGTTCATATTTGTAACATTTTGTTCTTTTGGGAATAAGGTCATGCTTAATTCCTAGATTAAAATGAATAATATTAGGGACGGCATTATGTTTTTCTTAATAATCTGTTGAGGCAAGGACTGAGCAAGTAGATAATATATGAAAAACTTTTTGTGAAGAACATTTACGGCAAGAATCATCTATATTTTGCTTGAAGATGTCTTTTCTATAATTCCTCGTGAAAACAACCTGATCCTGAATAGCAATTGTCAAGCCTACTGTTTCAGCGAACAATTCTCCAGATACTTATCATCTATTTGATGCGATTTCATCATATCATTCTTCAATTATTTAGGGTGCTTTTCGTGTAATTCCTTCTGCATCCAACTTTCTCATTCAGAATTATTATCAAATATATCAAAATCTACTTCTTGCATTGTCAAGTCAGAGGTGTAAGATTTTAATCTGAAGCAAAAACAATATCATGTAATTTAGACGTTCTCTGTTTATCATGAAAATGGGAACGTAGATGAAAAATCTGTTTACTATGAACATTATTCAAATCAGCTAATCCACGACCTCCAAGATGTCTAGGTAGTGTAACTCTCTGAACAGCTGACTTTGGGTGGTGCTTATGATATTTACAAAGCAATTTTTTCGTTTCACATTGTAATTCATTTAGATCAGTTTTAGACAATTTAATAATTCCAAAAGAAAATGTAAGAATAAGAACTGCACAGAAGGTGATTGCTCTGAAAAGATTTTTACTAGTTAAATGACTCTTGATGATAATTCTAAGTCTGTTGTAACATAAACTTCTAATATTTTCTTTAGTGCTGATATGTTAATTGTCTTCTCTTGAACAACAAGATATTTATATGTATCTTCTATGCATTGGCTCGATTTTGATATTCGAAATCTTTATATAACCAGAGGTGATCTTTTCCTTTTGAATAGAAAAATTTTTACAGCCCAAATTTCATATGAATGTCATTGAAATAGTCGAAAGTAATCTCAAGTAGACTTTTCGAATGAGATCTAGTTCCGAATATAATTTAATATCATCTAAATAAATTGAGTGACTTAATTTGAATTCAGTTGATAGAATCTTTTTCTTGAAGCCGAAATTAGTAGCATTTAATTCATGAGATAATGGATTAAGGCAAAGACAAAACCAAAGAGCACTTAAAGAATCACCTTGAAAAATGCCTCTTTTGATTGGAATTATTTTGGATGTTAAAGATTGGTTTCATATATTCAAATGAAGATTGGTTCTCCAATTTCTCACTACAAATTCAAGAAGAAGAGGAAGTGTTTTATCAATTTTATAAATTTCCAAAATTTCTCGAAGCTATGAATGAGAAGAACTATCAAAAGCTTTTTGGTAATCAATGATGGCTGTATAAATATTTCTCTTATTAGTTTGAGCATGATTCAAAGCAACATAATCAATTACAAGTTGCTCTTTAGTACCAGGTTATTCTTTTCTACATCCTTTTGTTGCTCGGAAAGAATATTATAATTCTCCAATGTGCATAAATTTTTGGGGTAATACATGCAGTTAGATTTAGTCTATATTGAGATGGATCAATATCACATAATTCGTAAATATAATTGAATTGTTGAAAACTGTACATTTTATGAAAATCTATGCTTTCACTGTCAAGTGAACCGAACAATTTATATTGGAAATACAATATTTGACATTGCATCCAGTCAATGAGAATGTCATATTGAAATTTTCAGTTAATCATCACAAAACTACTCATCATCTCTACAATATGCCCAAACCTCCAGCAAAACCACCTTGTGCATGTTCAAAGAAGGCAGGGTCCGAACCATTGAATTCGCCTATAGACTTAGGAGCAGAAGTGAAACCAGGACCTGCTGAATTGAAAGAACCTTGGGAGTTCAATGGATTAGAAAAGATGCTATGTACTGAGATCAAAAACGATGGTGAGCAGATTATAATAAGAATTTGTCCCAAGCAGAGTCCAGTGATTTGTGGAGGAGGTCTAAGTCATTCAGAATATATTATTGATAGAATAGATTTCCATTGGGGATCTGCGCACACAGTCAACAACGAAAGATTACCACTAGAAACTCATATATTTATGTATTGCACTGAATTTTGCGGAATTGACGAAGCGTTGCAGAAAGAGGGTGCAGCTGCATTTTCAATACTTCATGAATATTCTGACATAACAAGCTGTGGCATTTGCAAACTTATACCCTTCGTATCTCAAATAAATAAATGTGTAAATAAACCGATTCCATATTGCGTTATTAGCTTGAAGGATTTTCTACCAGAAAATAAGGACAATTTCATCAGGTACACGGGATCAACTACTTACCCACCGTATAAACCAGGCTTGGAATGGACGGTATTTCAAGAAAAACTACCCATCACAAGAATTGATCTTGGACAGTTCACGAACATTTGCGACCAGGATGGAAAACTGATTGTATCAAACTTCAGGGAAATTCAACCAATTCCTCCAGGCGCTGAAATATTCTCATTCTCTGATGGAAAAGACTGTAGCTGTTCTACGCCAAAACAATAGGCCGTTTTTACATATGAATTTATTTTATAAACGAGACATCGAACAAATTATAAATATTTTCATTATCTACAAACACACAATGTTTTCTTTGGAATGATCATTCTAGTTTATCTTAATTTATCTTAGTTCTTGGTTGATATAGTTAGCATAAATATTGCTAACAGTATATGTTTTTGCAGCAATTAAGTAAGTCTTTCTTAATATAATAATTCAATATTTGTACTCAATATCGTTATATAGGCGATAGGCAATATACCTGAAATTATCACATATAAAGATAGTATGAAGAATACACCCTAACTTAACACATGCTCAGAGTATTGAAATATGAAACAAATTCAATATAGAATGTGTTTCGATAGAATTGTTGAAGGGCTTGAACGTTAGAAAATGATGGTGATACGGGAGAACTGACGATAGGATTAAGATCAGAAGATTACGTAGATTAGAGTAAAACGGTGTTATTTTGTTCTTCTAGGAAATATCTTGCGACTCTGGCTGTATCTCGAGTACTATTCCTTTATTGAGATGATGAGAAGATCAGCAATATTTACATATAGGATAGCAATAGCTTCTAGAAAATTCGTAACATAATCGTTTGTCAATAAAAGTCGATCCAGTTTGGACCTGTGACCAAGCGCTCACTATAATTGTACTTCTTGTACCTAGGATTATGTTAGATTTGATTTATTTTACTAGATGTTGTCATAAAAGACAACCTTCGAGAATCTGTATACAAACCAGACCGGGGATTCATTGGTGACTCCATTGATTTTGATCCCAGGAAAGACGTTTTTGAGCCAATGCTATCGACCCTCGATTGATTATAATTCAGAAAGTGTCACGTCCAAGACCTTCTATTTAGTAAACTACTCTTTCAGATTGTATGTAATGGTATGAGTTTCGCGTAGAAAAATATCAAATTAAGATGCAGATGCAGTGTCATTTCTTCGAATCTTTCACTTCACATATGGATACGAAAAATTTTTATCCGTGACAATTCTTTTTCTATTCGAGTCTCACGATTACAATTCCGAAGGCACGAAATAACTTTTCGAGTAGTTCCCATCGCATTTTCAACATGAAACTTTCAGACCTTAGTATTTCCACAGCTCTCACATTTAATTGGCGTTCCAATGGTAAGAAGGTATATTCAAATTAATATTTTAAATATTTTTGGAATACAATAATCTATTCGCAAAGAATACAACATTTATTGAAATTCTGCATTTCTTATAACTTTAGAAAAATTGTTTTATTTTCCATAGAACTTCTGGATAAGTCTCCTTGCTACATTAACGGTTCGAGAAGAACATATGTGCGGGTGAAATAGCCCCTCCCCTTGTAGCGCGTTAACTTTGCTGGTCACGTCACTTTGAGCTCAGTTATCAATAAACCTTTAAGAAGAGCTAAGGGAACAGGGCCGAATCTCGCAAATTTCATTCCAATATTTCTAAATTTTGGAGAGGATGGAGTTCGTTTCCAATTTGAAAGAAAAAAAAATTGAGTGAGCAATTCTAGGAAATAACTGCGAATGTCATTCATTTCATGAAATGAGAAAGGATCCAGAATGAACCTGTTATTTCTTTGATAAAGGTTCGAGAACGTTCAGCTGTCGCAACAGCAGTAGCTTTGCGAACTTCGCAAAAAAATTCGAGCGAAATGAAGAAGATTGAAGATGGTGAAAATAACAGTTTTTCAACTCCCAAAAAAATCAGCGAAAAAAACAGATTTCGATAGAGCTCTGCTCCGTAGGTTGGTCGTCAATTCTTACGTCGTCGATAGAATCGTAACATTAAAGCAAATCCATCAAAAGTTCGTCGATGAGAATGAATATTCAGGATCACCAGAGAACATTAGAAAAATTTTGAGAGAAATGGGGTTCCTTTGGATTGAGACGAAAACCAATAAAAAGCTACCTATGGAAAAACCTGAAATACATCAACTAAGTTTGAATTATTTGAGAAGCATCAAACGACATCGACAAGAAAGGAGACCAATAATTTACATGGACGAAACATATATTCATTCCTTACATACACACAGAAAGGCTTGGAGTGACGAGGCAAACGACGGCCTGTTTCAAAAGGACCAAGACTGAGAATTTTGAACGCCGGTAGTGAATATGGATTCGTACGAAACGCATATCTAGCCTCTAGTCCAATCGTAAACCCGGTGATTATCACGAAGATTTGAATTTCGAAAACTACGAAAAATGGTTGAGAGGAAAACTCATTCCGAATTTACCACAAAAAAGCGTGTTAGTGTTCGATAACGCCCCATATCATGTTTTGTCTACGCAAGAAATCGGGCTTATTTGCATGCAATGACCCACTTCAATATGTTGAGAATCTGAGCTTCGGTGACTCATGCTAATGATATCATTGAATTTTATAATGAAGAACACAGTAGGAAAACGAGAGTTTACACTACCGGTGTCCTCACATCTCTTGGGTTTTCCCGGGTCACCGTTGTGTTATTCTATATATAGTAAAATGAAAGAACTCGGAACTAGTGGTATGGTGGTTAAGTGACCGCTTTCAAAGCACTCTGTTAGATCATACTTTTTCCTTGGAGTTAGTTCAAAATTCGAAAATACTCAAATTTATATCTTAATATCCGGTTATTACGCCAAATGTATCGCTATATGTGTAAACACATATTCACGGAGCAGTATTCAATCTTTTGCAGAATGTTAATTATACTTCCCTGAAGGATCTGTTTTTCTGATCCACTTTTCATAATCATCGTTAACCATTGCCACATAGCAATGGTACAAACTAGTAGGAACAGACTGGATTTTTTCGTTTGGCTTAGTCAGTGTTGCAAACCATTGACAAGTCAGACTGCCACCTACTCGAATCAATTCGTTGAAGCGTATTAAGTATATGTACAGGGATACCCACCGGGACCGTCCGTTAAAAACTTTTTGAGTGTCAATTACAATATCAAGCTGAAATTTTATATGCGGCCATAACTAGCGATTTCCAATTGAAGTGAAATATTTTCGAAGTGATACCATTTCCGGTTATACCGGAAGTGGGTCATCACTTTGTTATTTCAAATAGCAATCTACCTTTTTTATTACACATCTAGAACCGACATTTGAGCAAGGCATAAAATACCCAAGTTGTTGGCACTTATCTGTCAAAACTTTTGACAGATTTAATTATTTTTGTTATAAACTCGATTTTTGAGGAACATTTAATAAATTGTTGCTCGTAGATCTTTGGCACTACAGACACAATTTTTGCTTGGGTCAATAGAAGAAGGATGAAGGATTTTTTTAAGAATCTACACATGTCAAATGTTTATTGCGTTGTTTTGTATGAATTTTTCAATTTGGCCTTTTTCAAACAGCAGTACCTCAATTTTTCAAGTTGCACGTGCCAATTTTTATATCGCCATCAGATGAAGCGTTAAATTTCAGATGGAATTGTATCAGCATGTACTATACACATCTCTTATAGTTCCGAAATGATTTGGAAATATATTGAATTTTGATGATTTTGCAAGAACTAACAGAGAATGTTTGGAAATATTTGAATCAAGTAGCTGAACTGGCTACGCTCACCTGACAGGTGCCTAAAATTTATGTACTTGTCACTTCGTTCATTCGAATTTGATATTTCAACAAGAATTGTTGGTAATTTGAATTGAAAATTTCTGAAAAACACCAGATTGATAATAAATTGGCTGATTATTCAAACGAGGATATGTATAATCTCTTTTTAATTTATGGCGAATGTCAAAAAGTGGTCGATAGAACGTGCAGGCAATTCAATAACCAATTTTCAAAATTGGCGCCTATGAGTAAAACAAAATTTCGAAGGATTAGAAGCAATTTTCTGCAATTTGGAGGAACAAAATACATAGAAACTAGAAGAAAACCAATTCTCGAGGACGACGACAATCAAATTAATACGCTAGCGTATTTTCGTGTCAATCCACATGCGTCCATTAAGTTAGCATCAATGGATATTAGATTGAGTTACACTTCAATTTGAAGGATCCTTAAGGAACATAACATGCACCCGTATTCAGACTACAAAAATTGAAACCAACTGACCTTCCCAAGCGGATAAATTTCTGTGAAAATTTATTAGTTGGGCTTCAAGAAGATGAGACAATTCTGCAAAAAATTATATGGTCTGATGAAGCCAAGTTCAGTGAAAGTGGAATAACCAACAGGAGAAATCGACATTTTTGGGCCACCGAAAATCCACATTTCATTGATGTTATTGATTTCCAAAATAAATTCAGCGTGAACGTTTTTGCAATTTTAATGAATGATTTGTTGGCTTATCACATTCATGAGGAAAATCTTAATGGACACAAGACAAAGATACCTGGAAATTTTCTAGATGGATTACCCATTAACATTCTGAGGGATTGCTATTACCAAATGGATGGTGCACCAGCACATAAAAGACGAGCTGTAGATCGGCTGCTAATAGAAATGGTCGACGATAGATGGTGGCGTAATCAAGGACCAAATTTATGGCCTCCGCGTTCTATGGACCTGACGCCCCTTGATTTTTATTTATGGGGCAAAATCAAGAGTGAAGGGTATTTTTTTCCTGTAAGTAATAAAGAAGAGTTACTAGAGCGCATTCATAATGCTTTTCGTGATATTGATCCTGAGGAAACTAGGAGGGCAACTTATTTTGTTCGTATACGAGCTGTAAAGTGTATCGAGCAAAATGGGGCCCGTATTGAACATTTATTCAGATCGTAAATTAGTTTTCTCCTATGATGTTTGATATCATTTATTCGTATTAATGTAATTATCTTCGATGATAGCTTTTCGCTTAGTTCCTTCAATTTTTATTCATCCGAATTGTAAAAATTGTTTCTAATGCTTCGGAATTTTAATTTACTCATAGACGGTAAATTTGGAAATTGGTTATTGAATTGCCTGCAATTTCTACCCACTACTTTTTGACATTTTAAAATAAATTAAAAAAGATTAAATATATTTTCGTTTGAAAACCAGTGGTTTTATTCCAAATTTGTTGTATTTTTTGGATATTTTCAATCTGAAATAACGACAATTCTTGTTGAAATAACAGATTCGAATGAACGAAGTAACAAGTACATTAATTTTAGGCACCTGTCAGGTGAGCGTAGCCTGTTCAGCTACTTGATTCAAATATTTCTTAGCATTCTTTGTTAGTTCTTGCAAAATCATCAAAATTAAATATATTCCCAAATTATTTCGAAACTTCAAGAGATGGGTATAGTACATGCTTATACAATTCCATCTGAAGTTTGACGCTTCATCTGACGGCGATATAAAAATTGGCACGTGCAATTCAAAAAAATTGAGTTATTGCTGTTTGAAAAAAGTCAAATTGAAAAATTCATACAAAACAACGCAATAAACATTTGACATGTGTAGACTGCTTAAAAAGTTTCTTGATCCTTCTTCTATCCACCCAAGCAAAAATTGTGTTTGTAGTGCAAAAGATCTACGAGCTACAATTTATTAAATGTTCCTCAAAAATCGAGTTTATAACAAAAATAATTGAATCTGTCAATAGTTTTGACAGATAAGTGCCAACAACTTGGGTATTTTATGCCTTGCTCAAATGTCGGTTCTAGATGTATAATAAAAAAGGTAGATTGCCATTCGAAATAACAAAGTGATGACCCACTTCCGGTATAACCGGAAATGGTATCACTTGGAAAATATTTCACTCCAATTGGAAATCGCTAGTTACGGTCGCGTATAAAATTTTAGCTTGATATTGTAATTGGAACATAAAAAGTTTTTAACGGACGGTCCCGGTGGATATCCCTGTATAAGCATACATATAAATTTCTCTCCTCCCAATAAACCAACATAAAAAACTATAGAGAAAACTTGGACGACAAAAAGTAGATCCTGATATATCGAGCAGCCACAGGGTACAGCATTGCGTTGAATAAATAAAATTGTCTGGCTTCTTGAAGTTTTCATCTTTTGATTTACTCTTTGTATAATTCGTTTCCCGGTATCCCTAGTAGTATTCTGTGTCGGTTCGTTCGAGGGTTCAAATTGCATATGTATACATATAGATATTCTTGATACATTTCAATGAATTCATACGAGTAGGTGGCAGTCTGGATTAATGATTTGAATGGATAAACAAATCTGGCGAGGTCGAAACTATAGTATGTTGCTCCTATACGTGTCCCCTGACTAGATGATCCTGGTTGACGATAATTATGAAGAGTGGGTCGGAAAACCAGCTCCTTCAGGGGAGGATATTTATTATTCTACGGAAGACTGAATATTGATTTCTTCAATACTCTAATTGAAAAGGTTGTTTGTCCAAGAAGAGTAACGTATTAATAAACACTTTTATTGGAGTTTCTCAAAGAACAATAACATGATTAAGACACAAATGGAATATTTTTACCAAGTTTTTTGATACCAACAAATAAATTAAATTAATAGAACCCTGTCACCGTGATTTTGATTTCTCGTTCATCGACGGACAGTATGAAAAGTAGAAAGTTACATGAAATAAATATGAATAGGTTGTTATTCGGATTTGGAAAACCAGGACTGTTTTTAGCAACTATTTGAAGAATTGAATACATGAAAAATTATGGATTTACGCAGATCAGTCTGGTTGTTCATTATTTAAAAGTTGCCATTAAAAAGTCATTTAAAAATGTCCACTGATTCTGAGTGATTGAGTTTGCTACCCTTTGGGGGCAATGTGTAGAACTTTTAATTCATCAATACTAGGGTAAGATTGGCCATTTTGAATGCAATGGTTGGCTAACGTTGAATCTTGTTCATGAATGAAGTTTGATGTTTTTTATATCTAAGTTTGAAGGATCGACCAGTTTGACCAACGTGGTATATTATTGCAGTCTGGACAAGATAACTTATAAACTCCTGATTAATTCGAGTTCTTTTCATTAAACAAGAGTGATGGTAATACATGTTGAGGTCTGAATGCGATTTTAGTGTTCAATTCGAAAATGTTATTTACGACATTTTCACTTATCTGTCCAAAAGACATGAATTTTTCGGATTTTTTGGTACTTATGTAATATATTTGGCTAATAGCTATATGTAATTGCTTCGTTTCTCTACTTCGCCAATTACGCCACGATCAAAAGGTTGTTGTGAACTATAGTTTGAATGGTTTCGATTTCATTTTCAAGATTTTCCACTGATAAAGATAGCTAAAATGCTCTGTGGATCATTGAATTGTGAGCCGAAGTTTTATGTGAATACAGGGGATTGGAATACTTAGGAATACACATTTTACACATATGAGTGGTAGTAAGTTTTATAAGGATGTTGAAGTAAATTATGCTACTGAAATCTTTAAAAATGTTATTTGATAGTTTTTCTCTTTATCAAATTCAAAGTTCAACGACTAAATCGATACAGTACTAAAATAGAATGATTCCAGATACGATAATCAAGGATGAAGTTACCCATTAATTTTTCTCTCTTGATGTTATTCATGATTGAGATAATATGAAATTTTTTTCGAGTTATATTCAAAATTTAATATTGTCATATTGATGAGTTTCTATGTAACATACAATGACATGTAATGTGGGGTTATTTTATAGAAATATTTCCTCACAAAACGAAGAGGAAGTTGTACTTATCGATTACAGAACTTCAACAATGCATTCGAAAACTTTTTTAGCTGAATTTCAAATTCTTTCGTCTGGTTTTTCTACAGAAATAATGAACTTGGATTCTAAGATGAAAGTCGTCCTCAAGTTGCGGTTCATTTTGTACAGTATTGAAAAGAAGTTTCTCAAAGCAACCACTAAATCAGCACTGGTCCCACAAGTTCCCAGAAGAAAAAGTCGTGACCAACACGAAATATAAAGCAGTTTGAATCTGTTCCCTGATAAAAGTAGGGTGCAATTAGTCTGGTCATAAACACCCCAAGTCGCGCAACTTCGGCAATATGTCGGGTTCAAGTGACTCCTGGGTTTTACGGGGGCTTTAATGCTTCATCCCGGGGGATGAATTTAAGTTTCGTGTCTATTTTATTTATGTAGGAGTGAACTTTCCGGTCTGACTATGAAATAAGAGGGCTACATGGGAGGGTTAGGTTACACTTCCTGTTGTGACAATCTAACAATAAGTTATGAAGTTTCTCCTTTTGAAATTCTCAAATTATTAAATTTATTCCTCTTCAACTTTGAATAGAATGAATGAAGTTTTTCTTTCTAAATGTGGCTTTCTTTAAAGTTAGGATTCTGCTTCGAAGTAGTTGCATTCAAAAGTATAATATTATATCATAGATATTCTATTTATCTCTATTTTTTTATTTTTCAAGAATGTTTTGGTAGTGTAAGGCTCAACCTATAATCCGTCAGCTCTGCACATAATTCGAAAATGGACAACAGTCTCACTGATACAATTCGGTATCATAAGAACTGGAAACCATCAGAAAGAAATATTGAGTTCAGCTTCACAGGTCAATTGGTTTCATATTCAATAACAAGTAAAATATTTTCAATATTGTATTTGAGAATGATCGTAATCTATAGAACTGATCAATTTCATGTCATCAATAAAAATGTCATGTATGACATTTCCGTTGATAGTTATTTCTGCTGTAGAAACATTACATGTTATTTGTGAAAACTGAAAATGGATAGTCACTCAGCTTTGAACTTATTAGACGAATCCGAATTGAAAAGCTTGGTTCCAATAGAAGAATCATTTGAAACGAACATCGAAAGAAATATTGTTGAAGATGTCGAGATTATTCCTCCTGTGATGGCTTTCGTTGATGCATATGAGGGAAGGAGTTTACAAAAAGACTCACTCTTAGAAATATTGGTGTTAAAATGGCTATTGTAAGAATTGGTGCCCCTACGGCTAAAGTGAGTAAGAACTAGTACACGTTACATCTTTTTTTACTCAACTTTTCCTCAATTTTCATATTGTCATGTCTCCTTGCAAAACGAACAACTCAATTCTTTCAAACCAAACTCATTCATTGGATGTATTTAACTGAATCTATCTTTTACTTATTCAATTATTTTCAGAGCCTCAATTAATATCTAACCTATTTGCCGGTCTATTTAGATTAATTAGTGAATATTTAGAAATTTATTCTTCGTGTTCCGACGAATACCTTCGTACCTTGAAATATAATATATATTCCCTATATTCAAGAATTTTTTATACTATTGTACGATTCAGAGTTTCTTCGATTCTTTTTGTCGGTACTCTACAGAGTGGACAGATTTCGACGTTTTGGTACTGCTACAGCTACTATGTTCACTCCGCGAGAGCTTTGAGGAACTAACCTTCGAAAGGCGCTCTCCACTGCGGAACCTATTAGAAAGTCTATCTAAGGAAAGGGGAAGCTTCAGGTATGTTTTACGGCCTGTACTCGAAATATTGTGAATGAAGGAAAATGCCACCTCTATTTCTTACGTTTTTTGAGTTGTTTGGAAATTTGGAAAATTCTCGGAATTTGACAAGCGTATTGTCTTTCTTAAGTTTGAAATTATGAACAAATGGTTTCAACTTTCTGCAGAGTCTTTGCTAAGCAGAATCGATCTACGGGCGGAAATTTTGTTTTTATGCAACGGTTTCTTGTTATAATGCAAATTTGCGTAACTTTGATTTCGTTGACTAGAGTTTATTTCCTTTTGAAAAATATGAAAGGGATTATGTGATCCAAGACTTATTCTCATGAAAAACCGAAAATTGCAAAACTTTTCTCTAATTTCATTTAGTAACTCTCTGTCCACTTACAGAATTCACACGGAATGATTCGAATACCTCAAGTGGGTTCTGTTGTCTCATTATTATTGTTCCAGAATTGAATTTTGCAATGACAATTCAACTAAATTATTTAAAGCATTTTCATCAAGTTGCAACTATTGTGAGAATATAGGAATAACGAAGCCGTACGAGAATTTGAAAAAATTCAATATGATTGAATGCTATGTTCAAAATAATCATCGTGCTGATGCAGCAAAAGCTGCCTATTTGGAGGTGACAGCATCGTGAAATTATATTCGATAAAATGATGGAAAAACTTATTCAGCGTCCCAAGAAAAAATGAGTGCACAGTAATTGCCAACCCACCGATTTCGAGCAGTTAATTTGAAATTTAAACAGGGGTATCTAAGAACCGAGTGCTAAGTATTCTCGAAAAAATAATCATGAACCTTATTGTCGGTTGTTCCGAGAAATCTTTTGGACAGCTGAAGTTCACATAAGCAGTGATGACATATTCATTCGTTAAAACAATCATGTTAGGTCGAATATAAACCTACATCACAATATTAATATTCAACGTCGAAGTCATGTGTTCAATGCATGGTGTTCATTGAAGGATAATCGCGTATTAGCGTAAGTGATTTTTGATGCAAAATTTCGAGATAAATTATATCATGAAAATGTAAATAACAACATTTTCCATGAATATTTTGATAAGCAGCCTCTCCCTGAAAGAAGAAATATCTAGTTTCACATGATGGAGCTCCTTCTCATCAAATTTTGAACACCTGCTTTGATTCTTTGCGTTTTATTTTATACCATATGTTATATCTTGTTACTTTACTATTTCAAAATAACCATCGCATGTTACTTTTCAAAATTTTTGTTAGGGAGAGTCGCTTTATTATTACAAACGATACTATATTCAGACTGAAGTTGTAACTTAAGAAAAATAATTCAATAATTTATTTGTTTTGTCATTACAAGAATCACTTTTCAAACTTTCATAAGGAGAGCACAGAACATACTTAAGCTGTTCCAATCATTTCGTATAAATTCTGTAAATGAAGAGTTACTAGATATAAGGGAAAAGTTATTATTTTTATTATTTATTCGGTTTTTCATGAAAGCACATCTTCGATGAAAAAATTGAGGGCAATTCAACAAAATCAAATCATCATTTTGTTCTCACTTCTTCAAGCGAAAGTTTTGCATTACAACTCAAAACCGCTTGCCAAAAAAACTACGTTCGTAGTTCGATTCTACGTAAAAAAATGCGGCAATGTCAACTAACCTAACCTAACCTAACATCTTGAACAACTGTGATATTCACAGATTCCAAAGATTTTCAGATTTCCAAATTAGCCGAAAACGGAAAAAGCTATCTCGAATCTATTTAAACACAGGGACGGGAAGGTTGTTGTCACATCTCTGTCCACCTTGCACACTACCTTTCAAATGATTTCTACCAGCATAGTAATTTTTAGAATTTTCAGTACCACACACTAGAGGGCAAGCGTTCACATATTCTTCACTTGTTGATTTTGGTTCTAGTTGGTGATAATTGTCCGTTACAGTAGTTATGTATGGTTGTACAGAACGAAAATACTAGGTTATGAAATAATTATGCCATTTATTGAAGAAGATAATACAGAAGAATTAATCTCAATTCTAATTCTTATAACCTAACCTAGCTTTATATTTTATTGAAATACTGAAACTTACGAAACTTATGTCTCGAATAAATTGTATCTAACGAAACTTTATATTTGCAGACATTCGGGCTGAGACCCATGAAAAGGATTTGTCGATTACCTCCTGGCTTAGCATTGTCGAGAATAATAAGAATGAAATATTCCAGGACTTTTGCTGTGCATGACACACAAATTCCCATTTTTATCAATAACTGCACAATACAATACCCTCTAACAATGTGAGTATTATTCAACTACATTCATATCTTAGTTATACATCAGCTGATCGGATAGACATTACTTATATTGTCAATTATAAACGGAAATTTACACAAAAGTTATGGATTCTCTTGTAAGTTTTCCTGATTTTTCTTTCATAATAAATTTTCTGAGAGTATAATGAACCTGGGCCTTTGATAGGTGAAGGCTGGCCAAGCTGAACTCTGCTGAAAATAAAAATTAACAATTAAACTCTTGAAAATTTTATTGTTGATAATTCATTCATCTGACTAATTTCATCATCAGTAAACAACAAATTATGATTGCGGCTTTAGATATTTCTTTTTTCAACACTTACAGCTGTTTAAAGCGCACAGAGATATTCTGGGAGCCAATCATGTATGGAAAATTTAATTTTTCAAGATTTCAAAAGTGAAAGGACAAATAATGAAAGAGGAATACGGTGATTTTGTTCTACTTCGTAAAGAATATCACAAAATAGGTGGAAAATACTTAATCAGCAAACGTGATAGCTACTTCGATATTTCCATCATCAGACATTTACAAATTTTGAGATATAGTTGTATAATTTGTTCTAAACATAAGGAAATATGAATTATAAAGAAAGAGAAAAACAAAAGGTTTCAACAATTGGAATATAGATAGGTATTCCTAGGTACATTCGGAATTACTTGAAAATCCCAAATATTGAGGAATGACATTGTGTCAGCGTTGTCGATAAGAGGGGTATTGTTTCTATTGTGTTTAGCTTTGAAAATTTCCAGAGATTCTAGTTAATTGAGATTAGTGATTGTCGCGGCACGATGAATAATGTTAAGTTTATCTATACTAGGGAAGCGGTGGCTGTTATCTAGGCAATGATGTGCGATGGTGGAGTCACTTTTATTTTTACAAAAGGAAGAGTGATGTTCTTTATATCTAATGCGAAAAGATCTACCAGTCTGACATATGTATACACTGTTACAATCAGTAACGACCGATTCAATATCATTTTTGAATAAGGTCTTAATAATGATAATATGCGAAGTTTATCGCAATATGTGTGAAGCCATTGAATTATTTATTCAGGTAAAAATATTCAACCTTTTGTAGAATAGAAGATATCCATCACTGTTGGAACTGGTTTTCAGATCTACATTTCATAATCATCGTGAACCAGAGTCAGTGGTATGATCTGTTTGGATGTCATAAGTAGCAGTGGATCGGAAAACGGGTATCTTTAGGGAAGAATATGTAACATTCTACGTAAAGTTGAATATTATTCTACGAATGAAAATCTTCAATGTGTTTAACGATAAATTTCGCAAATTATTATTTTATTATTATTGACATATGATGTTTAACATCTATACTAGCACAGGAGTGTTTGCTTATTTCGACAGATTGTATCCAGCAGGATCAGTGTGCAACGTTGAGGTAGATTGTTGAACTAGTCCGGTTTTTTAAGCTTTCTATTTTATCCAGTTTTTGTTTTCACTCCTATGGCCCTAATGGTAGCCTCTGAGCCAGTTCGTTGAAAGGCACTTATTGTATATGTATACATACAGCTGTACTTGACGTACCCCACAGATAGAGGCAAATAAGTGGCAGTCAGCTTTGGTGTTGTGAATAAGACTAAACTAGATCGAAACAGCAGTCTGTTGCTCCTTTTCATGAGATCCGACGAGATTGTACCACTGCTATGCGACCTTGGTTGACGATGATTATGAAGAATGGATCAGAAAACCCGTTTTTTCTCGGAAGGATATTAAACATCCTACGGACGGTTGAATATTGTTCCCTGAAAGAAATCTTGAATGTAGAATGACCTTATTTTTTTCCTAAAATATCATAAAAAATTCGATGCGTGATATGCCATATGAATTACGGGTCTTGTATGCTCCCACTATTCATCAAAGCATCAAAACAATAGTTGAAAGTAAATTTTCCGCATACAATTTCGAATTTTTTTTCTCTTATTCTGCATGTTACGTTTTTCGTCATAAGGTTACATTCATTTTCATCCATTTATCTATAACTATATCATAAAGTGCACAATTTCGAAATGAAAGTTGATGCTCATCAATTGCTGACACCTGTATTTCATATACAGGGTGTTGCAATGAAAATTTCCCACCAACCTCTAACTCAGAAGAAGCTTTTATTTCGAGGAGGAACATTGTTTATGCCGACTTTGAGCATGTCTGATCAATTCCCTAACGCCATCGTCCCCTACCTACAAAATCATCCAATGATGACTATTGGTCGATTAGCACATCGTTAGAAAAGCATTTCGATTATCTAAATGAATCCGTAAGTTTTTCGAGTTAAATTTTCGATACAAAGTGTTCCAACTACAGAAAGATCCATTATAACATTTAAACAGCTCTTCGATCCCGATGTATTTTGAATAAACGGTAGTATAGATTCGATATCAGTATTGAAGAACGTGTTTTAGCATGTTGATTCGAAAGTGTTGGGATCAAACTACCCCCCTACAGCATACCCAAACTTGAGAATTTCAATCGCAAAGAGTATCATGTAACAACTCATTGGAAAAGTAACTTGATGTTCGGAACGAATTTGATCAATAGTATGTGTTAAAGGTCAATACATGGTGTTTCGATCGAGGTATTGATTGTGTTAGGCTGCTGGGTACGTCGTATAGATTGATTTAGATTCATTGGACGGTATTCTTCAATTCGCTTTGTCACTGGAGCCAGAAACCGCCGACGGATAGTATAGAAAGACTTGAATTCGAAGAAGACCCGCATGTTCTTCGAGAAAATGTTATGCCATAAATACATCAATTTCTTACACATGTGCTAAATTTTTTTCTAGAAGCAATATTTTCATCATTTTCATACAAAAATTATTCAGTTGTTCCAATCAGAACTGTATCACTGATTTTCGATACTTGCGAGAAAAACTCGAAACTGTGTATTCAATTGAGGAACGAGAAGAAACGTGTCATTATCTAAACTATTAAAATATATATTCCGGAATAATCTGAGGTGATAACGGTAATTTGAACCGGGCGGAGAAGAAGCGACGTTTGCGAGAAATTGAGTGCCAAAGGTCACCAAGATTATTTTTTTCCGGAGGGTAAGGGTCTGAGGAAGGTCCGTGCCAAATTTGAAGTTCCTAGCTCGAACGACGGAGCCCTGAGGATTTTTCGAAGATTTTCGCCGAAAAAGCGAAAATAAATAAGGTCTCCAATTTTTTCGCAAGTGGAGGGGATAATTTCATAGGACTTTTATGTCTATACAATTTTTTTTATGGCGTTCGATCATTTCAAAACCTGGACAAAGAGCAAGCTCCGAGTTTCGCATATTGCGCCGCAATAGTTTCATTCCCGTTATACGACGGGAAAACTGGAAAATCTTCGATTCGACGAAGGGCTATCGGCGGACTTTTGCTAAATTTCGCTCCATTTTCCTCATTCCGAATATCTCTGACGGCCAGAAATTAACTAACGTCGAGCTGTCAAAATAAGCGGTTTTCTTTCATCCGTCTTACTTATACGGGGTTAGCGGATAATGAATTCAAGTGTCGAATGATTCCTACATATCTTAAGATCGGATCCGCGAAGAGAAATCGTTACTCTACGACTTAATTTTCGAATTTGAGACAATTTTTGAGACCTAGAATTTCGAGAAAAAGACCGGAAACACGGGGCGGAGCCAGTCACTCTCCTACCACCCCTTAGATCGCTATCCAATGTCGGAAGTGAGGTTTACCAACGTGTAAAATTTAATGCTCTCTCTCTTTTGAATGAAAATATTGAGATGGAAATACTTAGTAACTTTTATTTTTACCATCATAATTTCGGTATCACCAACATTTAGAATATAGTGCTCTCTCTTCTGAGTGACAATCGAATCTAATCTTATTTCAATTAGTCTTATATACGATATGTCAAAATATTCCGAATTTCATTTGAATGAAAAGCTTTACGAAACTTGAAATAAACTTTTAGAGGTAACTGATCGTAGTTAGATGTTTATTTTATCCATTTTATGTATATTTTATGTAAGAAAAGAAACGACAAATTTTCAAAATTCATGAATTTAACATTTTGTGGTTATTCTAACCAAAACAATGCGATTCAAACGGAATGTTATAATATAAAGGAGTTAAGGAGACTTACAATAATGTTTGAAAGGTAAGTGAATGTAATTTGAGGTTTATTTATGAATTATAATGTATATTTTTTCAACATGCTCAAGAAATGTACTCAGAATTCACATATTGCAATTTCCTTTCATAGTTATTTTAACCTCTATGCGTTGAAAAATGTCCGGGAATTACTAGGATTTTTAACGAATCAATTGAGAGATCATACAAAGTGAAAGGATATCCTGTGAGTTGCTATTAATAGGTATTGAGCCCTTTTATATAATAATATTTTTTCTGGAAGGAACTCGATAAAGTTTTCGTTAGGTCCTTTAAAGTATCATATGAATATTGAAAACTATCCACTAAAGGCTATATCTGTATTAAAATATTTGAAGCTGGATGCCAATATGACCGTGTCATTTCAAATTGAATTTTCGTTTCAGTTTATTCAAGAGTAAGTACGTTTCTATTCTACAATTATCCAAATGTAAAAATAAATGAGATTCAATGTGTTTGACAATGTTCAAGTTTGAGCCAAAAAAATAAGATCTCTAATTTGTACAACAGGTTTTTATTGTGAGTTCCTTCTATTCATAACTCATAGTTACAGTTTCTCAGAAAATTTTATCAAGGTTGTTGAATGAATGACAGGAATTCCCCATTGATTTGAAGTTGAAAGTTTCTCTGTTATAGGTGTCTGATAGTGGGAAACATGACGTTCAAATATGTAGAAGTTGCATACGAAGTTTCATTTTGTACAACCACAACTTTCAATCAAGACTTATGAAAGTCAAAGGAAACATGCTGCTACTTACGTGAATCATATTTTGGAAAAAATTCAACTACTGCTTGGAGAATGCTATGCAATTTGACAATTTTTGTTATAGGTAGTTGTAGGTACTATAGGTATTTTATATAATTGTGTAAAATGAGTACGTTCATCACGTGATATGGAAATATGAAGTTGTTTTAATGCAATTTCTTCCTTTCATTTTCATTTCATAGTATATTATAAAGTTTCACAAGAAAATGAATTGAAGAGAAGTAAAATTGAAGAATAGAAATTTCAATTATTAGAGAGCAAGTTAGTTATAAGAAGCTGACTGCTCGAAACCAACTGCCAACTCGACAGTTAAGGATCTAAAAAAATAATAGTTACAGGAAGGATTTTCATTGAAACTGATATATAGTTAACATCATTGTATTATATATGAGGGTCCATAAAGTAATTTACAAATTTGTGGATCTCTTTTCTGCTTTCCCCAAGAACAGTTCAATTCAGAAGATGTTTGTTTTTTGGGGTAAGCAAATTGTGTGAATTTTGGTCAATTTGAATTTATACAAAATAGTTACATATAGGGCAATCACGTAACGTAAAATTTCCATGTATTCAGTAGTGTTCCTTTATTTGATTACTAATTTCTCGCTGTTGTCTTTTGGATACTCCCAAGAAATTTTAATTTGGGAAGAACTTTTATTTTCTATTTCATTAATCTACTTGAGAGTAATTTTTCCATCTTGCTGTTTTAAGCTCATATTTGTTGTTTACTGTAATTCATGAATCTTATTCGATTCTTATCTGATCTAATACGAACCAGAACTATTGAGTAAAAATTAAAATTTGAAAAAAAGATCTGCATATATCGATCTTTCTGAAGTATATATTTAATACTTTTGGAACTGAAATAATGAAGTGAATATAATAAGGCGTTCAGTATAGATAGAGTTGGATATGAAAAGGCATTCAGTATATTAGGTGTTTAGTATATTGGCTATTTAGATATAAAAGGTGATCCTAATGGCTCACTAGTTTCCGATATAGCAATTGCGCCAAAAAGTGAGTCATGAATATTTCGGATGTCTGATACAAAAGTTTCAGGCAACTGACGAAATCAGAGCATGAAGTAGCACGTCTAGTGAGAAATGAAACAGTTGAGGTTGGGGTATTAGGTCATCTACAAATGCACAATACTCAGTCCACTTGAAAATAATTCGATAATACTGGCGTACTAAGTACAACTTCTGAGAAAAGAGAAGCATCACGAATTTAATTCCTAAAGAGTAAGATGACCTCCGACTTGAATGAAGATAAGTCCGATCGTCACCTGCAATTTCGCAAAAATTTGAGTTAAAACATGAACAGTTTTCACTACCGATAGTGGAGCATCCTGAATGATCACTTGTAAAGGTAAATAGATACACAAACTCCAGAAAAAAAATTGAATACTTAGACAGGGTTGTTCAGAAACCATTTTCTTGAACTGTTCTTTATCGAGGGTTATATCAATGGCGACAGTGATCTACAACCCAAAGAAGAGTTGACATCTCAGAATAATTGAGATTTTGGGAAACTGTCCCATTCTCTCAGAAGATCAATTGCATTTCCAATAAGATGCTGCTCCGCCGCACTTTGATATTCCAGTACGTGAATATGTCGATAATACTTTTCCTGGAACTGGATCGGTAGGAGGGGACCAACTGAGTGGTCAGCAATGTCACCGGATTCGAATACTTCATGGGGTCATTTAAAATCGAAAATACACGCCAAGCAGCCTCAGACTTCCAATAAGCTGTGGAGGAGATTGCTGACTATTGACACCACATATCTTTGAGAACGTGAGAAGGGATTTTGAGAACTGTTTATATTATTGTATGAAGCTGGGAGAAGGTCATTTGGAACTGCGTGTTCAGTAACTTTTACCTCAATTTTTTCACTCCCACTACACGCATATGTTGAATATATCTTAGACTTATTCTGTGAATAATTTGTGTTAAATATTCCGAAACAAATGTAATTTGGAGAATAAATGGTAATAATTCCTGCTTTGTTTTCTGTTGACTGAATTTTTTCCGAGTTATTCTTGCATCGGATAGAATATTTGAACTTGAATTAATCGAACTGATGTACACAGCTAGCTGACGGAATGAATTTTTAAATACTTTTGGGGTTTGAATACCGCATATGAACTCCTAACCCAAAGTACTATCCGAATTCCTGCAGAGCATCTAGATACCTTTTCAATGAAGTGTCACATGATATTCTTTCCGATAGAAATTTTCAAAGGGTTATTCAATTATTGTATGATGACATGTTTTTGCAGTAGGAACAACCTGTATTGGTAATACAGTTTGGAAGATTTATCGATTTAATTAGATAATTGGAAAATTTTCTCAACAATGTGCCACCCGATCCCTATTTCCTTAGATTATTTTGTAGGTAAATGATGATGGGGGAGAAAGGTTAGGGTTAATCATTCATGCTCAAAATAGGCATAAAAAATCCTCCCCCTCCTACAAACCATCATTTCAACGTGTTTCGCTGACTCTGTATTTTTGTTGGAAGACCCTGTTTATATGCTAAAGATCAATTTCAGTGTGTTGCTTCGTCGTTGAGGCTATGAGGGAAAAACTCAAAAAAATTAAAAGGTGATAATAAAAAAATTGCCTAAGACATCAATAGTCTTGGAGGCAAAATATATGAGAAATTAACTAATATCAGTATACATATGCCATAAAAACGAAAAAAGAATGATGATAACCATCATTCGAAACGTAAGAATAGACTATTTTTTTATGGTGAAGCCGAGCCACCGCACTGTGCGGTATGCATCTCAGAGCATTCTTTTGATCAATTATCACGTCTCGCTATGCTCTCAATTCTCTGAAAACCACAAAACAGCCCTCTTTAAATAATTCAAAATCCCGTTAGTTTCTTGGGCCTAAACAGAATGTAAAACTGTTGGTACTCATGTACGACCGAATCAGTTCGACACCTCTTATAAATGCGATGTGCAGGTTATCGCATAACATCACCAGTGTTTGACAGAGAGCAGTTCGCTGGACCGCAAGTGGTCACTTGCGTCCGAAAGTCAGAAATATATACCACTTGAATCCCGGTCTGAAATATTATGGTCCAGTTTCGTTCTTCACTGTGCAAATTGATTATTACTGACTTATTAATAACAATAATGAGAACGATTGCAACAGGTACATCATTAACCATTTTTTTATAAATAGCGAAAGAGATTAGTCTGGGGGTAAGTCTTTCTATCGTTCAATTAGATGAGTTAGATTTGTGTCTTTGTATATATTAAAATATTTTTATCTTATAAGTGCTTTCATTTTGAATTAACATTTATGTATACGACTTATGAAAGTGTAAATTATGTTTGGAAGCTTGTCAACCTGATTAAATTCACGGGACGCAAGTGGTTCGTCCTTTCATAATCGGCGGACGCAAGTTGCCATGCTCATGTAAAGTTTCTTGGGACCGGACGCAAGTTGGCCGCAGCCCGCTGGATTGCTCATCGAATATGGTTCGGTATTCGAGGTTCAGTTGCACCATATTCGGTCGTCTATTAGTAACCATAGTATTAAATAGGGTTGAAAATGCATAAAGAGTATGATTTTATGCGAACTTCTCTCGGATCATTATGAATGGAAAGAGAATCAATGAAATATATCTTGTCTTGTCTGTTACGTTATAAAGTATAGGTATACGAAAAGATTTGAATTGTGGAGGCCGTTACTTGATGTAGATCCATGATATAAATGAGATAAAAAACACAAGGTTTAACTTTAATCTACACTTTATTTGAAAAAATTCGACGACGTTTCGCTGACACAGCAGCTTTATCAAGAATGAAAAACAGAATGAAGAGTATGGTATTATAAACAAATCGTAGAACAAGTTGGATGAATAACAGGAAAATCCACACCGAGCCATTGTAAAGTTAGTATGAAAGGTAATAAAAACTAATTAAACAAGTTAAGTAGGGGTGAGTAATTCACATCTACCTGTTCATTCAAAAGCTTGTCCGAATGTTTGTATCTATTTATTTCTAATGCTTCTAGGAGATCTAATTTTGAACTTTTTGATTTTATATGTAATATGTCAAAGTTTTTATTGAATGAATGGTTTTCTTTTATTAGGTGGTTTGAATAATTTGAATCAGATTTATTTTTATCGAAGCTACGTTTATGTTCAGATGTTCTCATGCCAAAACTCCTATAGGTCCTACCGATATAAATTTTATCACAAGAACCGCAATTGAGTTTATAGATTCCTGATTTACTTGATTTTTCAACACGAGATTTATTATTTGTAATATGTTTACCTAAGTTATTAGAAGTTATATTAAGATTTTGTTTGACGAGAAAGGATTTAATATTTGTACTTGCAGAACCGCAGAATGTTTAACTGTTGAATATTTTATAGTCTTTATGAATAGGATATACTTCATTTATTACTTTCTGATACAGTTTTTACGAATGATTAGATCTATCATATCCGGATTATATGAATTATTAATGGCTATCTGTTTGATGATGTTTAACTCTTTATTATAATCTTCTATTGATAAAGGTAAATTGAGTAACCGATGTACCATGCTGTTGCAGCTTTAAACAGCATGGTACATCGGTTACTCAATTTACCTTTATTATTCTTCGCACGTGCGCATACCATTCTCTTCGTCTTTGTCTGCCCCATCTGACTATGTCTACTATGCCGCATTGAGCTCGTATGTCAGTGTTTCTTATCCTGTCCAGTCTGGTCTTTCCGAGGATAGTTCTTAGGGTTTTCATTTCGGCCGCGCGTAGCATAGTTTTGTTTGTGTCTTCGCGTGCTTCTATGTCGTAAGTCATGATAGGTCTGATGCAAGTCTTATAGGTTTTCACCTTGCTATCTGTTCCCATGTGCTGGTTTGACCATATCACATCTCTGAGACACCCTGACAGAACTGCTGCTTTAGTTATGAGACTTCTTACTTCCTTCGCCGGATCGTGGTAGCTGCAGATGTCCATGCCTAGATATTTAAAGACATTGACTTGCTCGATTGACTTGTCTTCCACAACCAATTTACACTTGACAGGTTCTCTGGAGAATGTCATGGCTTTGGTTTTTGATATTGAAATTACCATGTTGAGTTGTTGGCTGACTTGATAGAATTTAAGAAGCTGTCTCTGAAAATCGTTCTCCGTTTCTGCTTTAATAGCTGCGTCGTAAGCATAGCAGAGCACAGATATTTTAGAGTGGCCCATTCTATATCCCAAATCTGAGGATGTGACTTGTTGTATTATTTCATCCATCAAGAGGTTGAAGAGGAAAGGGCTCAGGCTGTCACCCTGTCTAATTCCGCCTGGTGTTTTTATGTTAGGTGTAGTATGTTCGCCTGACTTGATCTTTGTCACATTTCCGGTGTTTAAGTTTTTAATTAGTTTGGTGATTTGGGACGGGGACTGTCTTTTTATTAGAATTTGTAGGATGTCTGTCACGCGCACTTTGTCGAACGCCTTCGTTAAGTCTATTTTGAAATTAAAGTAGGTAAATAGATACTGATCTACAATTTGCCATTATTTTCATAGCCGTAGCATTTACCTTTATACCCGACATCTACTACAACTTTGCTGTTTCCAATGGCATGGTGTACTTCTTGATTTTTAATTTAATTGTCAAAATAAAACATTTTTTTCCAATACAAGTACCGATGCTTTTTATTTTCCTAGAAACGGACGATATTTATTGGTGTTTGGTTTCCGACTACCTCGAATGGCTCGTGTTGATTTTATCCGCGATTTTATCGAAAACCTGCAGTTCCTTCGGAAAATGAAATCACTAGGCAGTATAACATAGGAACAGACAGACTGGATGCGAGTTTCTATGTTTGATAAAGTTTCATGTAGGGTTCTGTGAATTTGGGTCTCAGTTTGAGGTTTGAAAATAGCAATAACACTAATTTCGTTTTTGTATAATTTTTTCTGCTAAATGAAATGGCAATTAAATACTCATCAACGAAATTATGAATTAATTCACGATTCACGATCAATGTTAGCAGTCTACAAGAAGTAGCTAAACATATAACTACAATTTTCAACCCATTTGCAGAAAACACTTTGAAAAATAAACAGAAATTTTTTCATTTATGACAACCGACAACGGAAAGAGGTAGAGTTAGTTTTTGGCTGTAAGGATTAATTTCTGTGAAATTATGATGGTTCACATTGAAAAACGCGAAATTTTTGTCAAACATCATTTGCTAGTTTTCGATGGGAGATATGTTTGTCGTCATAATAATCATGATAACTGATTTTGAGAAAGTACTCCACAATGTTTTTACGCACCAACTTTATCGCAAATAAATTAATTTCTTGCGAAATATAAAGGCTTTGAAGTATAAATATACTTTTATATAAATATAGTTCAAATTCCGCGTCATAACAGTACAATAGTAGTGGCGTTTGTCTATGACGTCATGCTTTCTTGAACACTTGACAGCTTTGATCTAATTGTTCGATTCTGTTGCATAATTTGAATTATTCGGTGTAATAGTCATGAATTCTAATTTGTATCGATAGTGTGCCGTTCTTCAATATTATAATACATCAATAAAAACTCCGAACAAGTTATTTTTTAACGTTCTAATGAAAAAAATGTTAGAAATATGTGGCGACATATTGGAAGGCGAGACCCAGCAGCCATATCTTCAAATTTCTGTGAAAACCATTTTGACGTAAGTATTTTCTTCATTTATCATACAGTAATGGAGTTGTTTATATAAAATCGACATAAAATTGTCATTATCACTATCGATCATGTTTGAGGTTATGTTTTAATTTTTATTCTTGATATATTATGTCGATATTATATATACAACTCCATTACTACATGATAAATGAAGTAAATACTTACTTATGTATTTTCTAACTTTCAATTTTTTTAATCAAAATAAGTAGCAGTAAAAATGTTCCTGGTCTATATACATACCTAGTTTAGGTGTAGATACTTCTGCAGAAATGAGTACAACCACATTGACATAATAATATATGATTGCTTATAGTTTGTTGTTGAATATTCAATTTTAATTTTTTAGTTCTGAACACAATCGAAGAACGTCAAGAAGAGTATGCCACCAACCCAAAATCGGATGATAAATCAGTTCAAGTTCTTAGAACCCACAAGTTTGAAAGTAAAGTTGTCAAGATTGAATTTAAATTAGTAAGCCAGTTAACGTCACCCATGAAACTTAATCTCTGTTCAGTCTCTAAATCTCAAATCGAAATTGAAAGTTGTGATAAATCAAGGCCATCAAGCCTGATTAAAGCTTCAAAAAGAATATTTACTTCAGATAATCAATCTGACAGTGATAGTTCATAGTCCCCATTCGTAACTGAATGAGAAACATCACCTTCAACACAGTCTCTTCAAATGAAATCCACTTCAGATTGCAGCGGATTAACTGCAAAGACTGAAAAAAGAAACACCACACAATCAGAAATACACATAACTCAAAATAATGAAGATACCATATTATAATGTTGGTCTTCCTCAAGACTGTTGGTATTTATTAAATTTAACCGAAGAACAGACAAGTATTCCCTCCTAATCATATACTGATTTATTTAAAAAGAAATATTTTCATAACATAACATCACAGAAACAAACAAGAGATATAATATTTATGTTGTAATAAGTATTTTTATGGAAATTTGATTTCTATATGTATCGTGTTTTAATTATTGATTAAATATAGGTTCATTAATTACATAGAAGTTTTAATATTTCGAAATTCAGCTGCGCAAAAGTCATTATTTCATGCGAAAAATCCTTCCAGCATTAACAAGTCGATTTTTGGCAAATTTGCCTTGATGAATCCTGGTTCCATAGTAGCTAACATTTCTTTGTCGCAATTGTTTCAGCGACAAATCAATTAAACGGTATAATAAACAATGGCAATTAATATCGAAACAAACACAACAAGGCATGTTAGAGCGATATACAAAATGTCTAACTGATGTTCATGAAAGCGTGACGTCACGGGCTTCTGATATGTTTTGATGTAAGATGACGGATTACTAATCGAAAAATAAATAATTTCTTTGCAACCTCTGCACCCTACAAAACAATTTCAAATAATAATTTCTGTGATGTGTGTGAGAAAACACGGGAGCGAAATTTACATCATCGTTTTAGCAGTAGTGCATTCAGTTTAATGTACTGAAATCAATGCTAATATTTGATTTATGAAGAAAATTTGAATAGTGTAAAATATTCAGAGATTTCCAGTACATTTGTTTTGGAATTCCTGGAAAATCTCCCGTTAAATGAACGTGTTTCATGTAGGTACCAATTAGTTTGTGATTCGGCCCATGCATATCTCAGGATTCGGAAGAATTAACTACCTTGTATGACGACAGACGGGCAAGAAGACTGGTTTTATTGAATTGGCCTGCAAGATCTCCAGGTCTTACCCCTTTCGAATTTTATCTACTGGGGGTACCCAAAAACAAAGTTTTTCGTCTGCAGATAAATTCGCGGAAGACTCTCGATTTGAAAGTGAGAAGTGCCTCTGACATCATCAATCCCAATCGAGTTCAAGATGCCGATATTAATGAAATGCGAACCATTATTCCTGTCGCCAAAACGACATGTTCATAGTTAAAGTGTGCTTACGCACTCATATCACTTTTCGGTAATTTAAAGTGATTAAATTTAATAGTTATTTGTTTGATTGTTTTCTGCAAATCGGTCGTGAATTCAGGTACTTTTCGGTGAATGTTCTGCAAATTCGACATATTATTTGTTGACATTGACCATGAATGATAAATAAATTCAAAATATCCTCGTTATTTTCCGTTTCATTTAGCATAATACGCAAAAATAATAGTGTTTTTGCCACTTTCAAATAATTTGCAAACGTTAAAGTGAGACTGGAATTCATAGAACCATACATAGAACATTGTGCAACATAGAAACTGTCATCGGAATTAAGTTCAGTCTGTCTGTGTTCTATGTATCTAACCTACTGATTTAATTCACTAGAGGAACTGCGGGTTTAATAATATTGCGAATAAAATGAAAATGAGTAATTTTAGGTGAAGGGAAACCTGATACCAATCACTATTGTTTTAAAATACGGCTCTAATAAAGTGAATAAAAATAGGTATTTGAACAAAAGTGTTTTTTTTAATTCAGTTTTATTGAGGACAAGTGATTTTTGAGAAACCTCTACATATAATAGCTTCGGAAAGTACGTTGCCCTTAAAAATTACACTTTTCTCGTTAAACTAAAATAAGTTATAATCTTATTCAAATCTGAGTCAATGTCATAGGGCAAAGAAGATGACACTCTAATTCCGGAAGTTTTGACATAAAAAATCCTACTTCAATGGTGGTTAGTTCTAGATATGACAAATCTCAACCAAAGATGTTGGAAAAAGCATGTCTTTTAATAAAAATAATTAGAGAGTACACCAAGCCCTTCGAAATAGCAAAGTTGTAGTCGATGTTCGGTGTAACCAGAAGTGGTACCATTCTGAGAGTAATTGAAAATAGTAGATCAGCATCCATTTACTCTACTGCCAGAATTTGAAATCGATCTAAGAACTCGTTCTCTAGATACTTCCAATGAGTCCTCTAACGCGGCACGTCCGTAAGGTCTCATACTCTTCACCCAATTCTTTCAGCGGGTCTTTTCGAAAAACAGTACGCTATTGTACATTATTATGCTTGCTCTAATCTAGAAACATGCTTTGATAAATTTTCTAAATATGATGATTGAAAATTTCCCTGGAGAAACATCTTTTTCGCAGCAATAATAATGACTCAATCTCATGTTCATAATTGTCATCAGTGGCTTTCCTGTAATAAAGACAAGAAGGAAAATATTTTTCTTCGAAATAATTCCTCATTTTTATAACATGATTGAAGAGATTAATGGGTCTTTATGAATTGTGGCTTTTAGAGTGAATATTGTTATTTTTGCAGGTTAGTTATATATATATATATATATATATATATATATATATATATATATATATATATATATATATATATATATATATATATATTATATATATATATATATCTATCAGTTCCACCGGCGAAGTATTTGTTTGTTAATCATATTTGGCATATTACCAACTTATTTAATTTTTGAAATTTTATATATCCACGGTTTTCAGCTTTCTGAATCAAGCAAAGATAGTAGTTGAGCCAACAGAAGTAAATTTTGGACGTATTGATGCAGTCAGCGGTGTTGTAGCCAAAACAGTGGTAGTTCGAAATGAGGGTACCAAAAACACTGGCTTTTGTATTGACCTTGGTAGAAATGAACTCGAATTGATTGTTGAACCAACCAAAGGAGTCTTGCAGGTAGGACTTTATTTAAGGATTAATATAAATCGAATGTAAAAACTTCGTTATTTCTGTGATGTGTTCACACATTTTGTCCATTTCATCTTAATATTTATGTATTAATTCAAGAGATAGAAAGATTCTTGTGACTATTTTACCCCACCCAATTCACACAGAATTCATATTCAGAAGCGAGTCGACGATTTTCTCAAATGTTTTCATTTTATAGCAATTAATGCATTATATATAAAAACAGCCATTTAATAAATATTTTCTTGAAATTATCCGTTGAAACACTTAATTGTATCATATGCAGCATTTGACGTTTCGACCTTCTAAAAACCAACATAATTTTGATTATCGAAATGCTATAGAATGTTTCTTCCCAGCATAATCTACTATGAATTGAACATGTATGAATTCCAAGTTTTACAAGTATTGTTTAGAACCAATCTGCCAAAATATAATAAGCAAAATACCACAATAACTATTTTCGAACGTGCCAATACATAAAAAACTACAGAAACGGTTTCGACTTGCAAGGAGAAATAAACCACCAATATGAAAAATGGTTATTATTGTGAACACCATTTCAATGTCTGTACTATTTGAAAGCAATTCAGTGGTATATGGTTATTAGTTAAAAATGCTGAGTCTTTATCTGATAGATGTACATATTTTTCGGTTATGATCAACAATTAAATACTTTATAATTTCAGCTGCCAAATGATATGCAAAACTTCATGCAACATCACTTTGACAAGTTTGATGGATCAAATACGGATGAAACTGCATTCCACATGATATAAAACAAACATCTTATATGATAGACCTTCGGTTTTTAACCGGAGATGAACGTCTTCGATTGAAGAATCATTGACAAATTGAAACAAAATTTTGGTAGTTCAATATGTATATATATATATATATATATATATATATATATATATATATATATATATATATATATATATATATATATATATATATATATATATATTCAAGTATATTATATTGCTCGTATAAGTTTATACGATAATATATTGTTTTCTATGTTCTAATCAAACAAACATATGAATGTCAACCATATGGGAAGTTAACTACAACTTTTCTTGATTTAATACTTCGCGTACGGGGAACAATTTTATCATTTTTCCGCAATAACTTCCATAATTTTTGCTATCAAAATATTGTTTTTCTGCCTACAACAGCGAAAAAAACCTTTCAATATCACCCATTTGGGAAATTAACCACGAATTTTCAGGATTTATCTAGAATAATCTATATTTATCTATCCAAGTGATTTGTATGATTTTCGTTATCAAAATATTATTTATTCTACTTATAACGGAGAAGAAAATTTCAATGCTACCCATAGTGAGAATGATCTACGAATCTTCTTGATTCATTACTACATATAAGAGGAGCATATGATGTTCATAGTTTTTCCGCGATAATTTCCAATCTAAGAGGAAAACATGATTTTCGCTATCAAAATATTGTTTTTCATGTTATTTTGTCTACTTCAGCCAAATAATTTTCAATATCATCCATTTGGGGAATGAACCACGAATTTTCTATATTTATTACTTCACGTACGAGGAACGTGATAATCCTAGTTTTTCAGCGATACTTTCCAATCCAATTCATGCGCATGATTTTCGCTCTCATTTTCATATATCATATGTTCCTCGTATATGAGTGAAATTGAAGTTTTTTCATTTATGTAAGTAGAATAATATAAAAATCACCGAAAACCATGCACATCACTGGGAAATTATCGCGGAAAATCTATGAAAATCATATCTTCCTCGTACATGAGGTAATAAATGCAGAAAAATCGTAGTTCTCTCTCCAAATGGATGACGTTGAAAATTCTGGTACTTGCACGGGTAGAACGGGTAGAAATCATTTGTAGCCAAAGTCATGCACATCACTATGTAGGGAAAGAATAGATCAAAAACTCTTGAATCCATATGTTCCTCGCATGTGCAGTAATAAATTATGAAAATTCCTAGTTCATTTTACAAATATGTAATAATGAGAATTTCGAAACTATACACAATAACATAAAAGAAAATATTCCGACAGTGAAAATCATGCACGTCACTTAGGATGGAAAACATTGAGAAAAATTCGGGAAACTAGTATTTCTCGCCTTAGGCGGTATAAGTTGAGGAAATGATGAGCTCATTACTGGAGCAGACGAAATATGAACTCAATGAACCGATTACGATACAAAAAATTAGTCAATTTTCATAAAAAAACAAAGTGACTCTGAAAATTAGTGATGGCATGAGATGAAAGGAATCAAAGCCTTCACAGAAACAATGCGGTGTTGCCAAATTGAAAGTGTGGGTGGATGAGAACCTTGGATGAAAAGCGTAGATATCTGCTATCTGGTGTCAGTTTTTACATTGAAATATCTTTTTAGGATTGAATACTCTTGAAACACTGAGATTTTCAAGTTTTAGTCCTAATATTTCAATAGGGGGGAAACTAGAACTACATTAGTAGGGTTTATACAATAAGGAAAAATAATAGGTCACTCAATATTTCAGGTCTGGATGAAAGTTCATTTTGTCGAAGGCGTTCTTCTTCCGAACCAATTATTTATGTTTTAATTTATAAAACCTGCTCTATATTCAACGAAGGCAATAAAAGAATATTCGAAAATATCTCATTTTTCTAGGCTAGTGAGTCCGTCACGTTCAAACTTGAGGTAATGGGTTTTCATGAAGGACCATTTGAAAAGGAATTTTGGATCAAGACATCCCCACCAAAACGTGTCACGGTTGTAGGGGAATTCATAACTCCAAAAATCATAGCCACATATCCTAAAGCGTATGCTGACTTTAGCATGGTAATTTTTCCAAGATTGTACATTGGTCAATCAGCAAACAGAACTCTAATGGTAAAAAATATCAGTTCCAGTGATGTTATGTTCTGTATAAAGGGGACGCATGAAAGAAAATATATGGTAATTACTCGAATATACTAAACACATCATTAAAATGAAAATATGATTTTGAATGCTTTTCAGTTATATAAAGAAGCAGAGAAACTAAACGAACATTACAAAAATTTCCATTTAACTCCTCTAGAGGGGAGGCTGGGCTCACAACAAACTACTGTTATCGAGATCATGTACGTAAACACAATTCTTTTCTAGAAGTTATTATTCGAGATAACAATTCTTTTTTGAATGCACTTGGATCAGAAATTTCCACGAATTGCGTTTCCGTGGCCTCTAACAGTCTTGACCGTTCCATCCCAATTTACGTGTTGTCGCCTCAAAGTACCTCGATAACGTGATGATAAGGCCATAAGGATTCTATGTTCCTTAAGGTAACTGCTGGTACGAGCAGGAGCTCTAATCCAGAAAATGAACCCCTCGATCTGCAAGTAATCCTACATGGAATCAGTATACAGCAAGCAGGGACCTAATAATTGACTACCGTCTCTTCATTTTCACTGAAAAGAAGAACCTGCAAGATAAACTTTAGATATGCACCTACTATATAGAAGATCAAGGCCTCTAATAGTATCAGGCTAACAGTTAGCTATAACAAATATTGCAGAGTTATAATTCAAATAACGGAAAGCTGAAACCAACAGAACATATAACCAATGATTGTTCGCAGAACTGGTAGGCAGATGACTCAAAAATTAAAACTGGAGTAGGATCTGGAATCTACGTTCTCAAGTTTAGAGAATCAATACCAATTTATATGAGTTCCTCAAACACACAAAATAGAATTTATTCTGACAATCGGGTTGTGTTAGAAACTCTAAACAAGTACTAATTTACAGCAGAAGCCCCAACGATCTGGGACTCAATAATATAGTAGAACTGGTATAAATTCAATGGCATCGAAATAGCGAATGCACCCGAAAAGGAAAGAATGGAGATACACTTTGTACCACAGTGAAGCTTCAATAAAGCCTTTACAAAATTGAAACCCAATGATGAGAAAGAAAATCCTCGATGGGAATAAGAAATGGTCAAAATACTTCGCGTTGTATTGAGGGGTCGTATTCTCTACTCTTTTTCTCTAAAATCGGACATCCCATAAGGATGCATGCCGATTCTGCCTGAAACAAGAAACTCCATTCTACTCATTGGTGACATACGAGGCAGACTGCCTAATAGGATAAATGAAATTTACGTATATTCTGGTAAAAAGTATCATCACCATCGAGGATAGTATCCTCGCGGCTTACCACAACACTTGAATGGCTCCTCGGCCATGTACTTATAGTGGTTGAATTCACCAGGAAAATTCTCGCATTCCTTTTCATGGATTTGAAGATATATATTATTATGTCTTCGAGCCTCGATGGTAAAATTATTTTTAAAGACAGCTATTACATTGTTTGTGATATGTACCCTTAATAATTTATTCCCCCTTCGCCATTGTAAGAATGGTTTCATTCGTGAGCTTTAGATCTTACATTTTGATACTCCCAGGGACGATGTCCTAAATAGTATTTGTGCTCGTGATATAATCAGATTTTCGCTAACAAATATACTTCGAATACTCCAATTACAATGTACTCTTGAATAAGATTAATAATTGAATGAATGACATAATCCGTACTTGAAATTTTTAGATGAACATGGAAAACATTTTCAAAACGGACCTTCAATTTTTCTTGAAATTTATTTGCAGAAATGAGCAAAAATACTGGATCTATCTATGCAATTTTGAGAAATATTATTTACCAAAATATTATGAATATCCGTTAAATGATTTCATAGTTTTTCTTCAATTTTAGGTGTAAATATCTCAGATTGTCTTATTCTGGAGCTATATTGCAATAGGAAATTTGGTTTATTTTATTTAAATTGATTACGAAGAATGTGCAATTGTACATAAGTAATTTGAATAAAATAAAGCAAATTTTCTTTGATCTATTCAAATTAATTAATGACACTTTCACAGATTTGAACCAATTGAATCTATCGAGAATCATGCTGTCTGTTTCATACAAGTTATTCGAGTAAATTGTACAGATGTGGATGACTCTGTTATCATAAGAGGTAAGTCAGCAAAAATACCAAAAAAGTTCTTTCTTAACCACATCTATTTCGATATTGATTGTGTTGATTCATAATTTTAAAGTAAACCAGCCTCCTGAACCAGCTACACTTAGTCCATCTGATAGAAGTAGAAGTTCCCTCATGACCATTACCTCGACGATCCCACAATCTGGACAAGGTAAAATAAGATACCCATTACATTTCGAATAACAGTAAAAAATTATGAATGATAATTGTGAAATATACATTGGCAATAATTGAAAAATTTTCATTTTTGACATTATCATATCTTGAACATTCAGTGTTTCCGTCAGTCAAATACATAACTCAAATATACATCTAGGATTGTGTTATAGCGTTGTTCTGCTTTTCTGATGCGATGTCAAGATAATTTTTACTGAAAGCAGATAAAACCTATAAATCTTTTGAAATTTTTTCGGAAACAATCACGAAAAATATTACAAGATTTGATGATTGTTATCTTTTGTATTTGTTCATATGAATTCTTCTTCAGAACTATTATTTCAATATCAATAAAGAATTAATGCGAATTGAATCAGTTCTAGAAATAATACACGACAAAATATACACACACAGACAAAACGTTGGGATGTTTGGTATTCCTAGGTTTGTCAAAAATTATTGTGAACAATAGTTCAACATATATTTTAAATCATCAACAACAACAATAAGCAAATCTCTGCTTTTGAAAACACATGTTTAAATACTATAATGCCTCTTTAAATGCATCACAAGCATGTTTAATCAGACTTAAGACAGGCGATTGAGCGGGCCAAGTTAAAATATTGTTTCATGCAGATTGATGAAAACGATGACAGCATCTATAGTGCAAGGAGTGGCATTATCATGCATTAATAGAATATTTTTTCTAATTTCCGTAGCATATGGTAGTCCAAAACGATAAAGAATCTGATTACCGTTGAAATTTGAATTCAGAGAGTTGTGAAACGAAACTAGATCAGTTCTGCGATCGAAAGGGGTTCCATCCCAAATTATCATAGTACCTGTGTACTTTCTCTGCCTTCAAACGTTATAAGAGTAGTACTCGCTCAGAATTGAGTGCAGTCCAAACAGAGGTTTATCTAAAATCAAAACGTTGGACTAGTCTCCATTCCTCATGATTTTGAGCCCATTACAATGGAGCTAGTTAGAAGCTACTACCTCTAAGTCTTTCAGGAGTGAATATTGACTTCAGAAAAACCTACTACCAATTTTTCTTCTAAAAATATTCAGCTGATGATTTGTTGAAGAATTCGCTCTATGTAACGTGATATGGTATCTTACACTATTTCTCTAAACCGGGCCATCGATGTCGGGATAATGCTTTGACTGCCAATCGTTTTGACACCTTCTGTCAGTCCTAAGCATCCCAACTGCTATATTCATCTCATTAACGTTTAAATAATCCCTCTCCATAGTCTTATTATGGTACCTACAACCTAAGTGATTTGAGAACAAACGAATTTCTGTTTTACGTATTCAAAATAGAATAAACTCAATTTCTAATCGATATGGAGTAATTGCCTCTGCGCAAAACTATGATAAGAACACATTTGTGCAAAACGTGCAAAAATATGGATTCATAAAAAATTGAGCTTCGTACCATATGGTGTTTCGAAATTATAAAGAAATTTTCATAATATTCCTATATTTTGCTACTTGTGTATATTCTCTTCATTTTCTGCATGTAATTGTCTATTTAAATATGTTTATTGACTTTTGTTTTTTAACGTTACGACGTTCAACCAGCATCGCCTGCTTCGGAGGTATTGAGCCACGTGCGGAGCAAGACGCATGCACAAGCTAATCAACAGATGGGTTAGCAGCCGATATGCTGCGAAACTTCTGTGCTCTAGACTCATCAACCTGCACTTGGTGGAATATAAGTCCTGCTCCTACCAGTAGAACATGAAGTGAGTGCAGCTCTCCGCGAAACGGGACCAGAAGGTCTACCACCCAGTCTCAAGACCCTCAGGAACATGGTATGGGTTCATCAACGGAAGACCGGCAACGATCTCCCCAAGAAAGACCGCACACCTTCACCGAAAGGACAGGCAGAATTTAACTCGAGAATTGAGTGAGTGACTGAGTGGAGACAAAACTGATCCGGTATTAAACCGAATGGCTTGAGCAAAGGAGAAACGCTTAACACACACACACAACACTTGGCCTTAACATTACTTCCCGAAAAACTTTCATTACAAAATGGACTGAATTCAATGAAACTAACCGCTGATAGGAACCCAAACGTTATGAGGTCATTGATGATTCATAGATGCCTTGGGTAGAACAAACCTCACTTAGAAGAAAAAGTGACGTCCCTACTAAAATAATTTGTCTCAGATAAAGGGACAGGAGTACTTGTTGAAATAAACAATGTTTCAGGATCTAGACTATCGATAGACCGCTGCAGCATTCATACCTAAGCGCAAAGCTATCGTAAGGTCAGAAAACCAGTAATGGCCACTAATATCACACTAGTTGAAACGTTCAAAATAATTCGATACTCTCCTTGCACGTCAGCAGCCATGAGAACAAAGGTATGAAATTGAAATTACCACGTTACGAAAGGAAATTGGGTTAGGATAAATTCCTGAAAATGACCAACCATAGCCAGAAGGTGACCAGAAAATCCTGAACATATGCCAAAAAGGCCAATATAAGATTGATTAAGCCCAGTTCCCAAGAAAAGTTGATGAGGAATAGCTGATGCAAGTAATAGTCACCCCAGAAACAGGAGTTGAAATATACCACAATAGAACAACGAGGTACGAACAAAATCAGCTATTCCCTAATAATCAGATACTTTCATACCGTAATAAAATTAAACAAACAAAACGGAATAGAACAACAAAATGCTATCTGATATCGACCTGAGAGATTTTAGTCAGTTATCTGGTTGCAAAAGCCCTACAAAAATGCTAGGCAGATTCGTTGAACGCCAGAGAGGAGAAGAATCGTCGCAAACCACTAATTCCGCAAGTTATATTCGACCAAATGGATGTTTCAGAGACCGTGGAGTGACTGAAAAATTGGGTTCACCTGCTGTGGTTTCTATTCATCTTCATAGGTGGAAAATTTCACAACATCTCTGGTGGAGCTGATACAGAATCTGATCTACGATTCGACAGAAATGCCTAGATGTTTTACGCTAGTGGTTATGCACATTCCTCCAAAGAAAGGAAATCCAGAGGAACCAAAAATCTACAGATCAATCACCTACTTATCATCAGATTAAAAAATCCTCATTTCCATATTGAAATCTGAATCAATTCAAATATCAAAAGAAATAATATCCTTAAAAGCTGAACAGGAGCAAGAAAAAAGCCAGACGGCTCAAAAAGCTCCTGATAATCGACAAAATCATCACTAAACATACAAAAAAAGGACTTAAAAACATATTAATGAGTTGGATCGACTATCATAAAGCATTTGACTCAGTTCCTCGTTCTTGGTTGGTTAGAGTCCTCCGAATATATTGAATAGGTGTGCAAGTGGAGAGATAGCTAATATCTATCAAACATGAAATGACATATTATAATATGAAGAGATTGTCATCCAAGAAAGAATATTGCAGTGAAACACTTTGAGTCCAACGTGGTTCTACCTGGTACTGAAAGCTCAATAACATTTCTTACCCATACGCTCAGAGAACCAAGCCAAGCTAACGCATAACACGATAACGAGGTGAAGCTCTGCAAGGAAGATCACATGCAAGCTTACACCAATTTAGTACACTCTTTTTACGAATGAAACATTATACATATCTCAAAATTATCAAGCTTTTAATAGTTTTTTCAGTTGAGGCTCTATATTCATTTATATTTATAATTTATCTGATAAGATATAGGAATTTTGAAATTTCATTTTATGACGGTTATAAAAAAGAACTGTACCTGAATTCTCATCATGCAATTCGAAAGCCTCGTTATATTTTGTTGATGAACTCTATCATAAATTTTATATCTGAGCTAGAGTACTTTTGTTCACTTCAACTTCTTCGAGGTCTCATATATGCCATACAGTGTGTTCCAACGAAAATTTGACCCCCCCTATAACTCCGAAATATGAGTAACATTAGCGAAAAACACCAAGACACGTCGATTTTTGTTTCGAGGGGGAGCATTTTTCGAAATAATTCGAAACTTCTCAGATCAACCCCCTACCCCCAGCAACCCTAACTTTGAAATTCATCTTAGGGAATAAGGGTCGAGTGGCACCTTACTGAAAAGGTCTGTCAATTCTCCACCTTGATTTGTCATTTTAGAATTTTAAATTAACATACAGGGTGTCCCAACCAAGGAGGAAGTTGAATTCTGGAAATCCCAAATACTAAATGAAATAGATTTATTTTGGCATAATGCAAGCGCAGGTTTATGCTCGGTCTAGAAAAACGACCTACACTTGTGAATTTGGAGTTGGTGCAATCAACCCCTATTTCCAGCATCCCCAACTCAAAAATCATTCGATCGATAATAGGTCAAGTGGCACCTCGTTGGAAAGGTACTGCAATTTTCTCTTCGAATTTGGTATTTTCGAAATTCAGAATCATCATACAGGGTGTCCCGAAGCAGGAACATTGAAAATCCAAATAACTTTTTGAAACTGGTTCATTTCGGTATACGAGAACATGTTTGATCCGAGAATAGGACTTTCTTGTGTGGTTATAGAATTTTGCAATCAACCCCTTCCATTCAGCATCCCCAACTTGAAAATCATACAAATAATTCAAGTGGCATATCTTCAGAAAGGTTTTTGGATTCCAGAATGATTAAAGCATTTCATTCAGTTCGGCTCTCCATACAGGATGTCGCTTTCGAAAAATTCAATATCGTCATTTGAAATTATCAACTAAAATTAATTCGAAACTGTTAAAAGTATTGGGGTACGATGTGTTGAGCATCAATTACGAAGAAATAAAGCTGATTTCTGCATTGAAAATGTTCACATTTTTTCATTTCCATCTGGCGTGCAGTCATCTGTTATTTCTCATTTTGCAATGAAATATTATTATTATTCAGATCAGTTCCTCATTATTGTTGTTGTTCGTCAGTTGAAATTAATCTGAAAATGGTTTATTCCACTGAGGAAAGGGTCGAAATTGTATCGACGTATTTTCGAAATAACAGTTGTGCCAAAGAAACGGCAAGGATATTCGATAGGAACCATCCTGAAAGAGAAAGGAGTCAGTCACCAGTACGTTAAATATTTGGTTGACAAATTCCTAGCTACGGGTTCGGTGGCAAACAAAAACATGAAGTGGCATGTCCTGTCAGAAATGAGGCAACGGAAGTGGCAGTAGTGGGTCATCTACAAATGGAGAATACTACTTCGATCAGAAAACTATCTCGTCTGACTGGTGTATCAGCTACAACTGTCCATAGAATCGTGAAACATCACAAATTTCACCCTACAAGGTAAAATTAGTGCATGAAATAAACGAAGATGATCCAGATCGTCGTTTACAGTTTTGTGAAAATCTAAGTGAAAACCTAAACGCTAATCCAAATTTTCTGAATAACATCTGTTTTTCTGATGAAAGCACCTTTATGCTCAGTGGTGAAGTGAATAGACATAATTGTCGATATTGGGACACACAGAATCCTCATTGGTTTAGAGAGGCCCACACGCAAAGGCCTCAGAAGTTGAACATTTGGGCAGGAATTTTTGGCAATCATCTAGTTGGGCCTTTCTTCATTGAGGGTAATCTGAATGGAAATGGCTACCTACAGTTGTTAGAGGAACACATACATCCTAGATTGACAGAAATTTTACAGAACGATCCAACTCTTTCTGAGGACGAAATGCGTTTTCAACAAGACGGTGCTCCTCCGCATTATGATGCTCGGGTGCGCCAATATTTAGACGAAATTTTCCCAGGAAGGTGGATTGGTAGAAGAGGACCTGTTGAGTGGCCAGCCAGGTCACCAGATTTAAATCCCTAGATTTTTTTTTGGGGCCATCTAAAATCTAAAGTTTATGCCACAAGACCAGAAAACCTGGAGGAGCTGCGGATGAGGATTATCACAGAATGCCGACTTTTGACTCCTGAAGTTTTCGCTAATGTGAGAAGAGAGTTCGAAAATCGTCTGTATAACTGTATGGAGGTGGGCGGAGGTCATTTTGAACAATTGTTGTAATAATCAAGTTAGTTTTTGTTTTCAATTGAATACAAGTTCAATAAATCTCGTTTTCCTGTTTAGATGAGCATCCAATCAGTTTCTCCATCATCCCCTCATCCTGATCCTCACGCCAGAAAACCTCGATTGCCAAACTGAAACCAATGCCTCAGTGATTCAGAAAATAGAAAAATCTTTCTGGAACTTTGCCACTCAACCTGTGATCACTTGTATGATTTTTTGAGTTGGGGATGCTGAATGGAAGAGATTGATTGCAAAATTCCATATTCAAGAAAGAGAGTCTTATTCTCGAATCAAACATAAACATGTTCTCGTATTATACCGAAATGAACCAGTTTCAAAAAGTTATTTGGGTTTTCAGTGTTCCTGCTCCGGGACACCCTGTATGCTGATTCTGAATTTCGAAAATACCAAATTCGAAGAGAAAATTGAAATACCTTTCCAACGAGGTGCCACTTGACCTATTTTCGATCGAATGATTTTTGAGTTGGGGATGCTGGAAATAGGGGTTGATTGCACCAACTCCAAATTCACAAGTGTAGGTCGTTTTTCTAGACCGAGCATAAACCTGCGCTTGCATTATGCCAAAATAAATCGATTTCATTTAGTATTTGGGATTTGCAGGAATTCAACTTTACCCTCGGTTGGGACACCCTGTATGTTAATTTAAAATTCTAAAATGACAAATCAGAATGGAGAATTGACAGACCTTTTCAGTAAGGTGCCACTCGACCCTTATTCCCTATGATGAATTTCGAAATTAGGGTTGCTGGGGGTAGGGGGTTGATCTGACAAGTTTCGAATTATTTCGAAAAATGCTCCCCTTGAAACAAAAATCGACGTGTCTTGGTGTTTTTCGCTAATGTTACTCATTTCGGAGTTATAGGGGGGGGCAAATTTTCGTTGGAACACACTGTATATTAAGTACATTTTTTTCAGATGATGATTTAGCCGATGGATTGGACCAAAATATAGGTAATTTAGTGACAGATGAAAAAATGGCAGAAGCAGAATCATTCAGAGTTTGTTTGTATGGCGACAAAGAACAAGCGAAAGTTAGAATTCGTCCTGAGAGTATATCTTTGAACCAAATCCAAGTAAACGAAACCTTTTTGAGAGAACTTTGGTTCGAGAATTGCTCGAGCTATCTACCAATCACGATACATTACTGCAAAGTAGCATTCATCGATATCGAACCTCCTAAAATATACTTAAAGCCTAAAGAAGCAAAGGAAGTTGCCATCAAAATTAAAACGAAAAGAGCTGGTTTTTACAGCGCCAAGATTGAATTTGAACTGGCCGTATATGAAAATTATGACTTTTCCAGAAGAAAATAAAAGTCGTGGTTGGGCATGTGGAAATGAAGATTTCTTTCACAGGTGTACTCCAGAAAACAGTTGTAAAACCGAAATTTCTCACTGGTATTTCACCTTATATCACTAACGAAGTAGGATTCATGACTCATAATGTGAAATTCAATTCCAAAGTGAATAAACCGAAAACAGCTGTAATATTTGAATCCTCTGACGTTTTTGGTGACACCAATAGCGATTTAATTGCCTTCCCAAACGATAGACCCCAATCTCTCAGGCCTTGGAAAGAAGAAACACCGTAATTGTCCTAATAATTTACTCTTTGTATTTGGAAAATTCAATGATTTATCCCACCCTTTGCTTTCTACGATTTTAATTAATTGTTATTGAACTTCCGACACTGATCACAATTTTTCTATCGCCCAATGGCAGGGACCCGAAATTTTCGAAATATTTTTAAAACATTGAAAATTGTGAAATGGTAAAATTATGTTTTTTTTACATATTTTCATTATCTTTGCACTTCAATACTTTTCTGTAGATTAATATTGCATATAGAAAAGCCAATTCGTAGCAAAAATTTATGTTGAAATAGTAAGTACTGCTCTTAACAAGTATATTGTGTCTAGCCATTTTTTATTCTTTCACGTCCTCATAGAATTCAATTCTAAACAACAATATAGGTTATACGATAGATATATTGTTGCTTTATTCAGTAAGCTAATACATTTCGGTGCGAGAAATATGAGCATAATGTTATTATGAAGAATTCATTCGCTGTAAAACGTGTACTTTCAAGTCATGTCATGTATATTTGATTGAGAAACCAGTGTATTTGCTCTATATATATATATATATATATATATATATATATATATATATATATATATATATATATATATATATATATATATATATATATATATATATATATATATATATATAAGTTATAGATCAACTTTTCTGCTTTGTAGAAATTATAAGAGAAAACAAAAAATTCGAAAAAATTTTATACGGGGGCAAAAATAAAGTTTTTTTTCTGTCAAAAATTCGTAACACCCTGTGGAATTTCGTGGTCCGAGTTGAAACGTACAATATCATGGTCTGTCAAGACACATCTTCCTACAGTAACACCCTCCTTGTTTCATGCGTTTATCTCTATTGTTGCAAAATATATTTAATTTCAAGTGGAAAATCACCATTTTGGAGAAATTCCATTGAATCAAGAAATTGTCATTAAAATTCGTCTATCATTTTGGAATTTTCTTATTATCACTCAGGCGTGTCGAAATTGTCGTTTGCGATTTTTATGTTCGAATTGCATTAGTTATTGATGACAATTTGGTTAATTTGGTGAAAATTAGGAATTCATAGGAGATAACAGTCGGTAGGTATTAAAATACACAACCGAATTTTGGGACCATTGATAAAAATTTTCATTCACACATGTGCACGTCTTTTTTTATCAAATATGAAATACAACACACGTTTTTTTGTATATGAACACATTTGCACTTGTTTAAAGAATCAGAGTTTTCCATTCTTTGATTTGATACAAATTCGATCGGTTGCGGTGTTTTGTGATTCTTTTACTGTTTACAATTCGAAACGGTATTTTTCATTCAGAATGAGAGATTTACCACCAACCTCAGTAGCAAGGGCAGTTACATTGATCGAGGAAGGGCGCACCTACCGCTCAGTCGGTACCATGTTGGGTGTCTCGTCGTCAGTTATCCATCGAATCTACCGACATTACAGGGAAACTGGATTGTACGTGAGGAGGCGAGGACCGTTTCATCGTCAATCAAACCATAAGAAATCCTCGTCTTACTGCTGTTCAGGCACGTAACCTTTTACAAGCAGTGGATAACATTAACGTCAGTGTGAGGACAGTCAGAAGACGATTGAATGAAGTTGGTCTGAGATCATACGCACAAGCAAGAGCACCAAGACTCGATAGATCCCATCGGGTAGCAAGATTGGCGTTTGCTAGGGAGCATGTTGCATGGACAATCCATCAGTGGAGACGAGTTTTATTTAGTGATGAGAGCCGATATTGTGTGAATTTCGTGGATGGTAGAGATAGAATATGGAGGCATCGAGGGGAACGGTACAATCAAGCGAACTTCGCAGGAACCGAGCAATACGGTGGAGGGTCAGTTATGATATGGGGGGGCATATGCTTGGGAGTACGAATAGAACTGGAGATTATTGGCAATGGATCACTTAATGCCCATCGGTATATAACAGAAATCTTGGAGCCCCATATTGTGCCTTTTGTTCCTTACATAGGGGAAAATTTCCTTTTTATGCACAATAATGCGCGCCATCATACTGCGCGCATAGTGATAGAATATCTCAATGAAGTTGGGCTCACACACAGGCAACGTTGAAGAGCTGACATTGGCTTTGGTGGAAGAGTGGGACAACATACCTCAACAGATGATAGACAACATCATTGGGAGTATGCGAAATCGTATGCGCGCTGTAATAAGAGCTCGGGAGCGGTCATACTCGCTACTAAAATCAAATGTTTTCTTTTTGTGGGTCATCATGAACATTTTTCTCAACATGTTCATTTCATTTCACGAGTGTATTGCCAGGATACACACCTGCTCTCAATTTTGGACAGGAATGATAATTATTATAGAGTGTCACACAAAAAAATTCAAAAATAAATGTGCAAAATCAACGATTTTTCCAGTGTACTTCGAGTTCTCCCGGAGCGTGAAATTGGCCGGTGAATTACAAAAATTTTCATTTCGTTAGATTTCCGCTTCTCTAATTTTGATTGATTGAAAATAAATTCTTGAAATTTGTGACTTTTCGCTGCAAATTGGATATCTCTTGTAAAAATAGAGATAAATGCATGAAACAAGAAGGGCGCTACTGTAGAAAGATGTGTCTTGACAGACCATGATATTGTACGTTTCAACTCGGACCACGAAATTGCACAGGGTGTTACGAATTTTTGACAAAAAAAACACTTTTACTTTTGCCCCCGTATAAAATTTTTTTCGAATTTTTTTGTTTTCTCTTATAATTTCTACAAAGCAGAAGAGTTGATCTATAACTTGCTGAAAAAATCATCTAAATCGGTTGAGAATTAGGAAAAATATCGGACTTCGAATTTGGTTAAATTTTCAAATGTTCCGCTAATTTTGCCTCCGAGTGTATATATATATATATATATATATATATATATATATATATATATATATATATATATATATATATATATATATATTTTCTTCTGAAAAGAGAGGATTTACAAAAATTTGAATAATTGTATTTACAATAAGTGCTTATATCTATAATTTTGGGGAACCATACTATCTTGTATATGATTCAATAAACGAGTGAAAAAATCTGAGGAAAAAACTCGTTTCCCTGTGCTATTGCGCTAGCAATAGCTTGTCTGTTTATGATGTATTAGTGTCGTGTGTACATAAAGAGTACCAAAGATTTTTCTGCTGCTAAGCTTCAGTCTCTCTTGCATTCCATGATTTCCAAAAATAAGGGTGAAAGAAAGAGGGTTTGGGACAGGAATCTGTAACAATGGAAAAAGTAAACCAGCAGAAAAATATTTCAACAATCAAACTTCTTATATGCCTAAACAAATCTTAGAAAAGATTTACCATAGCAAGCAAGGTCATGAAAGTGAATGAGGAGATAATAAAAAAATACATAACCTGCGATATTTCCTCAAATTCCATCTCTGTTTGACCGAGAGAGCCCCTATGGCCAGGTTCAGTCTTCCAAATGATGCCGATTATGATCTTTAGGTGTTTTAGAATCATTATGGACCCAATAATCTGGATTGACATCGCTGATTTGCTCTAATTGGGTTCGATAGTTAATGGGCGATTGCCACCCTTCCTTCCGTTCATGCGAACTATCAAGTTCCTTGATATGTCCAGCTTTAGGAAAGAAAGTTAATTTACTTGTTCCAGGATAGATTCTTAACTTGGTTTTATTCTAGGATAATCAAGTAGGAACTAGACTTTTTATTCACTGCTTCGTGTTCTGACACAATGTGCTATTCAGTCTCACTCGCTTCCGAGCAGAGTCTATATTCATCTTCATTAGTCAGGTCGATTCTATGCCTTGAGCCCACAATGACCCGTAGGAATCCTGAAAAGAGTTTTTATTTTTGCTGTCGCCAATGCCAGAGAGGATGAAATGCTTGGATAGGCATTTTGAGAACTTTTCAAAATGTTTTAGGCCATGATCCAGTCGAAATGAACTAAGTTCAACATTTATTCTGTCCGTTATTGTCCTCCTAGAAGTTTGAAGTAGGATACCTAAACAAGGTTCTGATCCTAATGGAAGAGGTGAACCTCAGATAATGCTAGTCGATCTACCTCCCCTTTCGTTTCCTGTATAGCCCGAATAACTTGGTACACAATCAAGGGAAAGTCTGTTGTTCAACTGAGTCTATCTGCCTATTCGACAGTTCTATAATGTTTTCGAAATATAACAATTGAAACAGAGTGACTATTGGTAGACAGTTTCAAACTACCGTGACCTGTCCACTTTTCCCGTGCATATTTTTTGCGCCAGGCTAACCCTAGGACGGTTACCATATATTCATACCACCGTGCCCACAAGAGTTTTGGAAAACAGGCTCAGATCGACTTCGTGATGGCATAAGTTTGCTGAGCCCAATGCTTGTTTTTGGGAATGAATAACCGGAAGTGCCGATCTCGGCTTTTTAGTTCAGACATTATGAAGAGCGCTCTAACCCTGAGCATTCCAGCTTAGTATCTTATCCAGGATTACCTCGTTTGTACACCAAATAAATATAGTTGCACCCAAAAAACTGTAAATGACATCACGTTCATGACAAATGTAAATTGAATAACAAATAAATTCTATCAGAAGGTGGGAAAATAAAAAATAGATTTAGCTGATTACGCATTTTTATAAAACCTGAAGATAACTCAATTATTAGGGGTACTTCATATATTTTTCTTCACTTTATCGACGACAGCTGATCATAGACATGATGGGAGTTCACGACTTTGAATTATTTTCTGCGCAAATATCAGGTGGATCAACCGCACGTTCCACAGCGGTCGTTTGTCTTTCGTGGATGCAAGCAAGTGGAACCGCGTGTGTTAACTATTGCAATAATATTATTATATAAGACATATCATTCCAAATGTAGCTAAACGCGTGATGAGTTTATGATTATAACGAGGAGTATTATTTTCTCTAAGAGAAAATATTTTATTTCTGATTCAATCAATGTATTCGCAACACATTTAAGATTTTTATTGGTTAAGCCCAGAGAAAAATGAGCAATGAGACTCTAATTCAATAATTGTCACTTAAATCTTAAAAGAAAACTCAAGGAGTTTAGCTCAGATAATTAATTACATAAATGATGATACACAATGTCACAAATGCTTCTGCATATATATATATATATATATATATATATATATATATATATATATATATATATATATATATATATATATATATATATATATATATATATATATAGACTTCACTCTTGGTCAGATAGATGAGTTGAGGTCGTCTATTTTAGGGAATTCAAATTCCAAAACGTACTTGTTTTCACTGCTGCATATGGGGGAAAACCTCTATTTCAGCTTCGGATTCATGTGGATCTCTGAACTCCAGATAGAAGTTATATCACCTCAACCTCTGAGCTTCACCTACGAGTCTCTACCGAGGAATCTCTATCTACGAGTCTTCTCCAAGGACTCTACACCTAGGACCTATATTTTTGATATAGGTCACTACACAGTATTCAAGATAAAGATATATCTCTAATTTTCACCTGAGAATTTTAATATAATTTAATTATTTCAACTACAATTAAAGAGGATTTTCAAGAACGACTAATTAGTCCAAAGGTCGGCGAAGAAAAAAACCAAAATGAAGAAACTGAAGCGAAGCTGGTAGCACATGCACATATCATCTGATCATGCTGGGTTATGCGCATGATACTGTTAACCAGTGGCGTGACACTGATAGAGGGTTGACTGGAATCAGGTGTTTCAATTCAAATTGTTGCGACGTGATTTTAGCACGTTACAAATGAAATAATTTTCTTTTGGGCTTCTTACTATGTAATTCAGCTAGAATAATTTCATTGAAACGTCCGGCAGTGTATTTAATGAAATTCAACAAGACATGTAGATTGTTATTTTTAGTCAGATATGTTCGCTTGTAGTTTCTTTTTGCTTGTTTAATAAAGGGGGATATAAAAAACCCCCACCCTTGGTCTCAAATGGCATGATATGTCTCGTTACACTTCGTTGGAAAGGTTTTTGAATGTTAAGGACTATTTATCTTTCACATAATCTTGCAACTTTATTTAGTAGTTCCAAATAAAATGATTTAAATTGTAAAAGTAACGTACAAAAGGTTGCTCTCATTTCAATCCAAGTCTTAATCCATCTTTTTTGGAAATAAAGAGACTAAATATGGAATCAAATCTTCCTGTAGAAAAATTAATAAACTTTCTCTTGTCAAATCGCCATCGAGAGCTATGGACCTATAAACATTTTCGCCAATTATGCATACCCTCACGTTAACGTTATCTGGAAATTGAATATGAGTTTCCAAAATTCAGTTAAAGTTTCCCTTCAGATCAATATCGATAGTTTTGGCGAATGGTCTCACCGTTCAATGAAAACTTAGATGTATTTGAGAAAAATATCGTATCAAAGTTTATGCTCGATGGTATTCATCCAGTGTTCGCAGAATTCGACTCACCGATGTGAATCGCTTTCGAGTGAAGCATTGTGGTCACTAGCAATTTACCAGGTTCAAGTACTATAGTTTTCAATATGGTTAGTGTAGTGTCGTCGTCATCAACGGATTGTGTTCTCCTAGGTACATGCCTTAAACACCCAAATTCCCGATATTATATCTAAATTTTGCTCATATTACTGAGTGGAGGTAACTCTTGATGCAATTCATTTAAGAGCATCATTAAGGAAAGAAATTTAACAATTTCATTACACAGTGAACGTAGTCATATAAAATTGACTGGAACATACGATCCACTGAGTTTGGGACTGAAACCTTTGACGTTAAATCTCACAAAAAACACCGTGAATATCTTCGCCACAACTTCATTTCAAAACTCGATGCGCGATTCCCCAGCTCATTTATCATAGTTAGGAGATGGTAGTATATTAATCTAATTTTTGGCCTTAACATATTCTTTATTGAAGTACCAGTTTTACAACTTTTAACTTAAAATTTCTCATTGATTGATAGGGAAAATAGAACAATTTTTGGCTTCTAAGCCGTGATCTGAGGGATCTGAATGTTACTTAAAATAATTAAATTAGGTTCAATTCATTTTGTCGTCCTAGTGACGACACATTTTTATTTTACAAGATTCTTATAGCTAATCCGGGTCTTTTCGAAGCACCTGGGCTTCTTGTATTTTCTCGGTTCGTCTTCCTCGTAGTCTCCTAGGGTGTTCACCAATGGATTTGGGTGGTCGTCAACTGCTTGTAATGCTTTTACCGCTGTCTGTCTGATGAACTCCATCACACTCGGGATCTGCAGATCTCGATGTATCTGGGAGTTTCGCACGTACCAAGGGGCGTCCACGGTCATCCTCAATACTTTGTTCTGCAGGACTTGGAGCTTCCGGATATGACATGCAACTACATGACCCCAGACTGTTGACGCGTATGTCATCATGGGCCTGACGATGGTCTTGTAGAGCTTAAGCTTGTTCGCTGCGCTCAGGTTGCTCCGCCTGTACATCAGTGAGTACAGGAAAGCTTGAGCTGCCTTCGCCTTGCTCGTGCAGTCTTCCTCATGTTGACGCCATGTCAGCCGCCGGTCGTGTGTGACTCCCAGGTATTTCGTCTTGTTGACCCACGGGATGGGTTGGCCGTTCATGGTGATCTGCTCCTCGGGGCTACATATTCTTCTGGACAGATAGGTCAGTCACTTGGTAAACCATTCCTCCAATTGGTCTGCGGCCTCTTGGACTTTTCTGGTTTTCAAGTGGGGGGCCGTCGATCTGGTCAATATGGCCGTGTCATCTGCGTAAGGGGCTGAGCTCGGGTTGGGAGTCTTCGGTGTAGATGTGAAACAGCAACGGCGCTAGAAGTGATTCTTGTGGTACTCCTGCTTCCATCCTCCTGGTGGAAGAGCGGGTCTCCTATTCGTACCACGAAAGGTATATTTCTCAGGTATGACTGGACCAAGCACACCAGGGCAGGTGAGAAGTTTGTCTTCAACATCTTGAAGAGTAGACCTCCATGCCAAGTCCTATCGAACGCCTTTGCGCTGTCGAATTGTGTCATACCGGTTGAGTGGTTCCTATGAATCCATCCCTGATGAACTCAACCACTCAGAGAAGTTTCTGTTGTATGGAGTGGCTTTTTTTAAGCCAAATTGCTCATCTGGGATGATTGCGTGGGCCTTCACAAGGTCTTTCAGGCGTCGCAGGATGATCCCCTCAACACTCTTGTCGATCGTTGGCAGGGAACTGATGGGCCTATAATGCTGTGGAAAGGAAGCAGACTTACCTGGTTTCTTGGTGACAATCACATCCACTGTTTTCCATTTTTCAGGAAAGTGTTGGAGCCGCAAACTCGCGTTGGTGATTGATGCCAGCTGTCCAAGAGCTCGCTGAGGGAGGTTCTTCAGTGCTCTGTTGCTGATCTCATCTGGTCCAGGTGCCTTTTTCACTTTTGTTCGAGAGATTACGCTTTTCAGCTCTTCCGTGGTGGTAGGTTGGATGATCTCCTCGTTATTACCAGCTAGACGTCTCCCGACTTCTGCTTCAGTTCTCTCCACGTGATCGAGGTCAGTTTTCGCATAGTTCACCGTGAACTGGCGTTAAAGGCTTTCTTCGAAGGCTTTTGCTTTGTCTGAAACAGATAATACTAACCCTCGTTCTTCTTGTATGGGTGGCATGGGTGTCGTTTCTTGGCGTAGGATTTTGGCCATTCTCCACAGTGAATGGTCATCCTCTTCTAAAGATTCGATCTCGGCTGCCCAGCACGCATTTCAGTGGTCCTCCAAGCGTATCCTCACCTCCGTCGCCAGGTGGTTATATTCTCTTCGGTGTTGTGGGTCCCAGGTTCTCTGAAACCGTCGTCTGGCCCTGTTTCTCTCTCTGATCATTTCACGGATGTCATCAGGGAGTTTGTCCGGTCGGCGTTTGGTTTTCTTTGTCCTCGTGCACGCTTCCACTGACTGGCGTAATGCTGTTTCTAATACTCCGAAGACTCTGTCCAGGTCATCGGTCGACTCTAGCTTGCGCAGGGGAGGCAGGTTCTGTTGGACGTGGTGTGTGAAGCATCCCAGCATGTTGTCCTGGTCTTCTGAGTTGTTTCCTCGTTTGGTAAGTTACCTAAAAGTAGAAGAACTGGATTGTGATATAATGTTAGATCGTTAACCGCAGTTAGGTTGTATGAAAGCGATACTTCTTTCACAGCAGTGATTTCTAATACATTACCAAGCGCTCCGTTGTTATGGTGAGTTGGTTCTGGAGGTCGATCTACCACCAGGTCACCTTCGTCAGCGTAGTTCCTTAGGATGTTTCCATTCGGGTTGCTCCTTCTGCTGTTCCACGATGAATGTTTGCAGTTGAGGTCGCCCGCTTAAATCTAGTTCTACCTGGCTCAATCATTTATATTTAATCTATCCCTACTAGATGCTTTCGACGAACCATCTATCGGATTGGTCGAACGCCATCTAAGTGGGCCTGTCTGATCTAACAGATTGTATTACACACTGTTCTAGTTCAATGGATGTTTGAATTTCATTATATGGATACTTGCTGAAGCATTCAGTGTATTCGCGTTTTTATAATTTTTTATCGATTTTACATTCTCTAAATCTCTTCTATGGTCGCGATCAGAAGCATGTTAGGCAATGCTAGATCTTTCTGCATATCCCTATTTTGAATGTGCTTTATTTTTTTTTCTGACTTCAATTGATCTTTCATTTTGTCCAACATACTTCTTTTCACAATCTCATCAGCATATTTGATAAATGCGACTCGTGTTTAACAAATGTGTTTTGTTTTTTGGGTTTCTGAGTAAGCTTTTCTAGATTGAATTTGATTCGTGGGCAAATTTTATATTTATGCTAACTGCACCAAGAAATTAAAGCATAAAATCAAAAATTCAAATTTATTCAGAAGATGTTTCCAGTAAGTCTCCAGCACTGAGGAATGCTTGAGAACCATCGAAATATAACAATGGCTGAAATTAAAATAAAATTAGTGAAAATCAAAATTCACAAAAAAAACTAAATATTTCCACCCCTAGCGGGAATTACTGCATGATACTTACGATTCATACTCGACATCAATGACTTTATATTATTCTGATTCTTTTCGTTCCAAATTTGAAATAGTCTTTTTCGAACCTCATTCACGTTAGCCGGTTGGTTCTTCTGGCTTTACAAACTACTATTGAGAATGTCTTAGAGATGTTCGATGGGATTGAGTTTTGGACTTGCAGGACATTCTGTTGAAGTTATTTTGTGACCTTGAAGGTAGTTCCTAATTATATGAGCTTGGTGAGGTCTGGCATTATCATGCATAAACAGAATGTTTTTACCCTTGTTTGCCGCAAAAGGTACAATAATTTCTTTTAAAATGTCCGAAACCATAGGTAGGTAAGAAGTTACACTGGGCATTTCTGTTATTTCGACATCTGTACAGTGGAGAACATCAATCGAAATGAAAAAGACATAATTTCGACTCATACGTTAATAAAAGTCTCTAATCAGCTTCTAACGAATTGACATGTTCACTAGCAAAATTCAATAGGTACGTTCGACGAGCTGCAGTTAGAGCTGAGTCTCAACTGAGATAACTGAGATACCCACGAATAACCATTTTTCTTTTTTAGAAGAAATTTAAAATAACTCGAGAACGGAAAGAGATACTGCAGTAATAAGCTGGAGTCTGAGAAGATATCGAAAACGAGGGGCGTCATTTTTCTCTAACAGTAACATTTCTACTAGCTCCCGTACTGAAACATAAATATTCGCCCACCCTATACAGTGTCAACAAGTAGTTTCGAAGCAATTCATGCGTCAATTCAATTTATTTTAATAAGTGGCGTTTATGAAAATATAAAGTTGAAAGTAAATAGTGAATTCCATCTGTATTGAAGAGACCTTTCCAAAGAGATCTAACTCAAGATATTATTTGAAAGATAAAGTTGAATTTTTATCATCCCCACTATCATTCAAAAGAAGAAACTAAACTACATGTTAAACATAACTGTCTAAAAACGAAAATCGAAGGAGCGTAAGAAATTTTATGAAAAAATGAATAGATTATGTGTTCAAGATCTTCGACAGTGTTTTAAGTTTCGAAAGGCATAACAGTTAAATAAACTATACTTTTACATATCAAATGTGAATCTTTCTTCCAGATGCAAGACGATTTTTGCAAAAATGCCTAGAACTGTAGTTAGTTACGACGAATACAGTTATTCTCCAGTTACTTTGGTTATGAAAACAGAAAACAGGAACTATTACATACGATATTTGAGAGAAAAACAGGCCAAAATGGGTGCAAAGAAAAAACCGATTAGTTATGAAGTTACAAGAAAGTGGATGTTCGAGCGATTCTCTTGTGAACAAATTCAGGAAAAACAGAAGAAGATGATGATAACGGCTTTCGTACCATTATCACCAATAGTGCTTCATAATGTGAAAATAAATCCGAAATATATCCGGCTACAGAGAGTAAGTTAACGCAATATTTCATAATGACACATTGTAATTATCAAAAATATAATCTTTCGGTACAGAAAAGCAATACTTCTGAATTCTTCTAATATCCTTTTTAGTTTGAGTGTGATTTTCTTGATAGAAATTATTCATTTTCAAATAATTAATTAATTGAAGAAAAAACTGAAGACTATTTCACAGAATATAATGAATAAACATATGTTTGACTTATGTTTCGGGTTTAATCCCATCTTCAAAAACTAAGAGGAAACGAAAATACTGTAATGTCATTCATAACTAAGTAATAGATGGGAAAGTGGGGAAAAACGCAAATCAAGCAGGTCATTGGTGAATGTAGAATATGTTTGTGATATTTCTACGAATTCTAATGAATCTAATCTCATACTTTTGTTACCTCAGCGAAAAATTGGGTTTTTTATGATTTCTGATACAAAGTTTCGAAAAAACAATTGTAAATTTAAAATGAATTCTCAATTTGTTATGGTCATCCACTCTCATATTGATGTAAAGACCTGTTTGACTTATTTAAGAAGAACAATCATTACAGTATAATTTATATAAACCGCTTTTTCCATTTGTATCAAGTCGACCTTCTTTATTCAGTAAGAATGAACAAACATTTTTCTTACTGCTACATATTGTGTTGATTTTATTCTGATGTAATATATAGCAAAATTTGGTACCTATTATTGGGACATAATTAATTCTGTGATATATTATTGTTTCAATTACTTGAGGGGTGGGATAAATCGAGGATAATAATGATTTGTGTTGTTTTTTAGCTATTAATTTTTCTATGATGTTATTGTCGTACCCCTCAATCGACGCCAATGTTTCAGATTTCTAATTTCTTCTTCGAAGTTTTTTCGTGAAAGGGAACCGTAATCAATTCCGCAGCTTATTTTTTTGAAAATCAACTTTCCTCTTTTTCCAATATGTCAAATATTTCAAAAATTTCAAAATCACGAACATTTCTCAATCAAAAAGTTTTCAGCTAATTATTTGTGAATCTTCAATATGAGTTGGATATGGGATTAATTTTGACATTTATTGTTGTGAACATGGAATTCAAAATTTTTTGGATATTTGTGTGAATTTACTCCAGCATACTTAATGAAACCACAGAATATTCAAAGAATTTTCGTTTCCGAAAAACATTTAATTTGTTAGGAAAGTTTTATCAGGCATGTTAAACATATTTGGAAAGAGAAAGAAATACACTTCCTAACAATTAGGAAACTAAGCAACAGAACAATTTCAATACGTCTCTACATTCTTCTCAAAAAATTCCCATAGAATGTCAAAATAGTTAACCTAACATCAATAGCAACCGAGTTATTGGCATATGCCATAATCCCGGAAAATCGACAAATCTGAAAAAACTCGAAAACCGAAGAAGATAGCTGCAACCTGTTTTTAATAATGAATTTTCCTCGAAAATCAAACATTTATATTTTCTCTCTTTCCGGTATTTCACTTAGCTGCCGCACTAAAACATCGAATATGAGAAACCATGTTCTATTAGATACTACTTTTCGCCAAATTGTATGTTCCTTAACAAATGAAAAGTACCGTATAGTTTTCATTTTATTGACAGTGACAAAATTTGCCGCATAATGCAATGCCAACGGCCGTGGCTTTATATATCAATTTCGTGTTCCAGAAAAAGTGTCTTGGCAAATAGGCAAACAGACACACAGACAGACGGACCACGAGGTCATCTAACAGTTCCTTTTTCCTTCTGCAATACGGCACCCCAAAAATAAACAAGCATTGAGTTTGTTCCAAAATATCTATATGATGAATAAAGATGAAATGTTATTCGTTTGGACGGCCTATCACTTGAGAGCGGCAGAATCGAAGTATAGCTATTTCCTGTTTCAAATTATTCTTGATAGTGCAATGTGAATTAGATTTTCACAAAACAAATGGGTATAGTTTTTGGAACAGTAGAGTATTAGTGAAAATTAGAAATACAATAGAAATTCGATTTCAAAAATCATGAATCAAAAAAGAGAAATGCTAACTCAAGTTTTTGTTTCATAAGTCCTGGTTCTATAAAATAAAATTGGGAGAAAAGTACATAGAAACTTTGAGAAAACTTAAAAATGTTAATTTTCGTATTTACAGGGGGGGATTTTGTTGTTTTATTACGGCAGCTGGCTGAGCTTATATAGCTAGAAAAGAATGAAACCATCTAATCGATTTGAATTTAGGGGAACAGTTTTGGGATTATTCTAAAATTCAGGAATTTCGGGAAAATTGTCATTGGGGAATAATTCGGTTATCACCAAAGTAACATAAAAATGAGCTAGCAATTCTGTACTGTTCTGAGTAAAATTCAGAGTGCAAAAAAATTTCAGCTCAGCAGCTTTTGAGTTACGATTTAAAACATCTTATAGATTTTAAAAACATTCCATGAATCAGGATTTTCGCCTCGTTCCCAATCTCTATATAGTTTATTTCGCTTACTTATAGATTTCAGCAGTGATCCAAGTGTGATCTAAGTTTATGACATCATAAGTATACTTGAACTTATTTTTAATCCATATAATACTGAAGCAGTAAGGCTTATTTCGAGAAAAGTGGAGGAATCCATATAATACTAAAGCAGTAAGGCTTATTTCGAGAAAAGTGGAGGGGACGGTTGGAGTTTGAACCGGGCGGGAAGAAAGGGATGGCGCGAAAAAGCGGGGGCCTATGGCCCCCGCGAATAATTTTTTTCCAGTAGAGAAACGTCAGAGGAAGATCCGCGCAAAATTCGGAGTCCCTAGCTCGAACGACGGAGGCGCGACGATTTTTCGAAAAATTTCGCCGAAACGTCGACCCAGGCGAACGGAACGTCAAAACGGCGAGATTTCTTCGGAATCGATAAGTCGGATCTTTCGGAAGACGATCGGAGAGGTCGATGGGGCGAAAATTCCGGGAAAAAGTTCCGAAAAAGCGAAAATAAAATAGGTCTCCGAAATCTCCGAGATGGAGGGGATAATTTCTATGGACTTTTGTAGCTATACAAAATATTTCTATCGCCTTCGATCGCTACGAATCCTGGACAACGAAATTGCCTCGAGTTTCGCAGTTCGCGCCGCAATAGTTGGATAATTATAAAACCACGGGAAAACGGAAAAATCTTCCATCGAACGAAAGGGCTGTCGGCCGACTATCGCATATTTTCGCTCTACTTTCCTCATTCCGAGAATCTCCGACGGTCAGAAATTCGCGAAATTAACAAACCTCGAGCTGTCAAAATACGGGTTTTTGTTTTAACCATCCTACTTAAACGGGGTTATCGGAAGAAAGGATTCGACCTTCGCACGATTCCTACATATCTTGAGATCGGGTCCGCGAAGAGAAATCGTTAATGTAAGACTTAATTTTCGAATTTGGGACGATTTTTGAGACCTATATTTTCGAGAAAAAGACCGGCAACTCGGGGATGGAGCCAGTCACCGCTCCTTCTGCCCCTTATATCGCTATTCAATGTCGGAAGTGAGCGTTACCAACGTGTAAAATTTAATGCTCTCTCTCTCTGAATGAAAATAATGAAATGGAAATATTTAGTTACTTTAATTTTCACCAACATAATTTTTGTTCTTACAACATCTAGAATATAGTGCTCTCTCTCTTCTGAGTGACAATCGAATCTAACCTTATTTCAATTAATATTATATTCGATCTGTCAAAATGAGTGATTCGAATTTTATTTGAATGAAAAGTTTAACGAAACTTGAAACAAACTTTTAGAGATAAGTGATCGTAGTTTGATGTTTATTTTATCCATGTTGATGTATATTTTGTTTAAGGAAAGAAACGACATACTTTCAAAATTCATAAATTTAACATTTTGTGGTTATTCTAACCTAAACAATATGATTCAAACGGAATGTTATAGTAAAAAGGAGTTAAGGAAACTTACAGTAATGTTTGAGAGGTAGGTGAATGTAATTTGAGGTTTATTCATGTTTTTTAATGCAAGCTCGAGAAATGTACTCAGAATTTACATATTTCATTTCTCTTTCATGGTTATTTCAACCTCTATGCGTAGAAAATGTTCTGGAATTGGAGGATCTTACATAATGATGGGATATCCTTTGAGTTGCTATTAATAGGTATTGAGGTTTTGTATAATAATATTTTTCTGGAAGGAACTCGATAGAATTTTCGTTTCAGTTTATTCAAGAGGAAGTACATTTCTATTCTACAATTATCCAAATGTGAAAGTTAATGACATTCAATGTGTTCGACAATGTTCAAGTTTGAACTAAAGAAAATAAGTTAGATAATAAGAGTTCCTTCTATTCATAACTCATAGTTACTGTTTCTCAGGAAATTTTATCAAAGTTCTCGAATGAATGACAGTAATTCCACATTGATTTGAAGTTGAAAGTTTCTCTGTTATAGGTGTCTGATAGTGGGAAATATGATGTTCAAATATGTTAAAATTGCATAAATAAACTTTCATTTTGTACAATCAACTTTCAATCCAATATTTATGAAAGTCACAGGAAACATGCCGCTGCTTATGTGAATCATATTTTGGAAAAAGTTCAAATACTACTTGGAGAATGGATTGGAAGTTGTACTATAGGTATTTTATATAATTGTGTAAAATGTATAGTATATTATAAGGTTTCACATGAAAATAAATTGAAGAGAAGTAAAACTGAATAATAGAAATTCTAATTATTAGAGAGCAAGTTTATAAGAAGCTGACTGCTCGAAACCAACTGCCAACTCGACAGTTAAGGATCTAGGAAATTAACAGTTACAAGAAACAGTTTCACTGAAACTGATATATAGTTAACATCATTGTATTATATATGAGGGTCCATAATGTGATTGACAAATTTGTGGATCTCATTTCTTCTTTCCACAAGAGCACTTCAATTCAGAAGATGTTTGTTCTTTCTGGTGAGCAAATTGTGTAAAATTTGGTCATTTTGAATTTATACAAAATAGTTACGTATAGGGCAATCACATAAGGTGACATTTCTATGTATTCAGTAGTCTTCCTTCACTTGATTATCAATTTCTCGCTTTTGTCTTTTGGATACTCCCAAGAAATTTTAATTTAATGAGAGCTTTTATTTTCTATTTCATCAATATACTTGAGAAGTAATTTTTCTATCTTGGTGTTTCAAGCTCATATTTGTTGTTCATTATAATTCATGAATCTCATTAGATTCTTATCTGATCTAATACGAATCAGAGCTGTTGAGTAGAAATTTAAAACTATAGATCTGCATATATAGATCTTTCTGAAGTATATATTTAATACTTTTGGAACTAAAAATTTGGAATATTGTGAATTAATACTAGGCGTTGTTGATGATTGAATTTCTATGCCTAAAGGGTTATTGAACAGTTTTTTCTTTCGGATCAATGTTGAAATGTTTTTAATTTCATCTTATGCTAGCTCAATTGGAAAAAGTTGGGATTTTCAAATTGAATGTTTCCTTTTACATTGGGATAATAGTGAATAGTGTTGAAATTTGTGTGGTTGATGAGTCAGTATCCATAAAACAATACTGGAAGCTGCGTTACTCTAAAGATGACTGAGGTAAAATATAAGAGATTTCCATGTAACATAAAGAACTGTTAAGTGAAAATATGAATAATGAAGTGAATATAATAAGGCGTTCCGTATAGATAGAGTTGGATATGAAAAGGCGTTCAGTATATTAGGCGTTTAGCATATTGGCTATTTAGAAATAAAAGGCGATTTTGATGGGCTCACTAGAATATACTATTACGCCATCGTACCGATTGTACTCCCCACCATTGTAAAGAAGGTCATATCCCTCAGTATTGAGAAAACTTGTATCAGAAATTGGAAATGTCTCAGTCAATATAATACAACGTAATCATGTTGTACCTCGTGTGAAACAATTTTAAGTGGATCTATGATCTTGGCTACGCTTCGGATGTTATTATGAAATTACTTGAAATGTTCGGATACCTTACCAGAAATACGTTTTCTATATTCATCTATACCCTCACAAAGAACAGTTTCGACATTACAATAATTATAATCTCTAACGAATTGATCCGTTCAAACAAAATCCAAAAAACAAAAAACAAAAAACAAAAACAAACTTACGTTGTATAGTTCGTTCTCTCTCTAACTATTTCTGTCTGAGGTATGACGGGCACTGTCAATCTAAGTAGCTATGATCGACATTATATCTGGAACCGTATTTTTCGTTTGAAAATACACAATTGCAAGCTTTTTGAACATTATTGACACAGGCACTGTTGGCATGAGAATCTCCACAATTTGCACAATAAAGATTTCGGGAACAATCTTCACTTTTATGAAAATATCCGTTACAATTTGCGCACCTCCGAACGAACAAGTTTTTATAAACGGGACACCTATTATATTTTAAATTTAGTTCTTGACTGACATTAATTTTTCGAAAGCTGATGCGTTACATTCCACAATTGCCCAGTTCGATTCACCATTTCTAGTTTTCCTGCATAGCCTCAAGTCCATCCTATCATCATCAGTAATGAAGCTATTTTATATTTTTATACCTTCAACACTTAGTCTTCTGTCAGTTTCAAATCTATATTAGACACAATGACGGATGGTTTTCTCAATTTTGTTTCTTTGACATCGTAGTCTATTCCCATAGTTTTCTGTACTTCCTTCTTCATAATATCTTTTGATTTAACGGAGTCACACTTAATGAATAATGCTGCATTTTTTGCATTTTTGAGCATGCTAATTCCTACCCCAATTTTAGCGGGGTTGATTGTATTTTCCAGTTCCATTTTAGTTTCGGCACTGGATTGCTTTTCATTACTAGGAGTTAAAATGATGCATGGCGTATTATTTGTGTTTTTTTCTGTTTGATACCGTCCTGTGAGGAAACGACACTTGAGTACGTAGGTCTAGAGACCCCATCTCTCTCACTCTGTACTTCTTTTTTATTGTATTTATGTTTTCTTCCATCAATTTAATTATTTTATCTTTGTCCTCAACCAATATCTTCAATAATCTTATGGTTTTGAATTCCATGCAGGATGTAAAGTTGAATTGCAGACTTCGGTTTTCTTGTTGCATGTATTTGAATTCCTCCGTCGTCAATTCGGAACAAGCACCGCAGTAAGCATTGTGACATCCATCACAAGCTACCAACCTCCTGTTTTTGGATTGAGAGGTATTGCACTGAATACATTCTATCCTAATGAGCACTTACATAATTTGGCAACGTGAAGCACATTTATCGGATCCACAATACAGATGTTATGGATAACGAGTCTTATCAGCGTTTCATTCAATAATCGCACTACACAAGTCAGTTTATTCTTCAATTTACGAAAACTTAAATGGTCGTTAACGAAAAATTTTTCGATACACAGTCCGATGAAACACTTATACCTTCCACCTCAAATAATTACGGAAATATTTCAACTTTCAACCACTCGAAACTACGAATTTCACGGAGCATTCGAAAACCACATGTGATCTCATATCAATAATACAGCGAATTTGTTTCGGGTTGTTAGCCCATTATCAAAAGTAATACAATACTAAATTCAAAATGAGTGATTTCACTTATGTATAATGGCATTCACAATAGGAGGTAAATTGAGGTCTAGTTGGTCGTTGCAAATTGGCTGGTTTTTTCTATGAGCGGACGTAATTTCAACAATCCCTAAGATGTCCATCCTTTTTCCTTTATTACCTGGATGCATAAGTCCAGCGGTCCAGCGGTCCGAAAAACCCGTAGAATTTTTATTTGGAGAATAGATCTTTTATGTTCTTCAACTTTTCTCGATGCATCTTCGGGTTTGGCCTACATAGAATGTCTCACATTCACTGCAGTGTATTTTATATTCTCCGCTTTTATCCGATAACTTTGTTTTATCTTTATTATTAACTAACAATGATTTACTTTTGTTAGATGCAGAATTTTCATTAAATCTCAAAAAAATCAATTAACACATGTAGTTTAATTTTGAATAAAAGCCACAGCTTTTATATGTTCTGACAAAGAACATAGCTGCTGCTACAATTTGGTTAAATTCAGACTATAGTAATCATCTATATTCTTTGAGTTCAACAATCACCTACGACTTTCTGAAATATATAAATTTTTTCCATACATCCAAATCGAACCACTTGTTCATTTCATTGACATCTTCATTTAACAAATTTTTCAACTGCTTGTATCGTTGTTTTGAGATGCAGAAAGAACATCATTATCTCAAAAGTTATGAGAATGTGAAATAGAATATATTGAATCCTTTCTTTCAATACTTTTGACGGTGCTCCTCCTCGCGAAACAAGGGCAATCCCCTACTTGTTAATTTTGAACTTTGGGTAGAATTGGATAGGATGAACGTCCAGGGAGATGGCGTTCTCGTTCCCCTGACTTGACGCCATAAGAATTTCTTTAATGTTATATTGACGATTTATTACAGAAGAGTACTAGTCACAATTTAGAAGTATAACCAAATTTCGAGGAATGTTCTGTTACTATTATTTACATTTTTTATGCCTACCTAGTATTTCGATCCACTCATCATGAAAGTGAAAAATTTGTAGACTCCATGTAACATAAGTTTGAATTCTTCTGCGAGTCAAAACATGATCAGAAGAAACCATGGAATGTTGAGTAATATTAATATTTTCATATTTATATTCTGCAGTATTTTTCGGCGATGTAATATACTTACACATTGATATCAGTGGCATTACTTTCGAATACTTTCGATTCGCAAATTTTGTTGAATATTTCTCTGAGCAGATTCTTTGCTTTCGTTTGAGAAAGGAACGATGCTATTGGTATTATTTTGTTTAAATATACTTCCCTTTTACTCTTATCTTATTCTGATCATTCTGAATGGAATATTGCCAATGCACATCCATAGATTCATATTGATGTTACTCAATGAAATAAATTTCAGAACAAGTAATTTTCATCTAAAATTTCACTATGTAGTAGGAATCAAAAAGTTATGAAGAACACAAGTGATTGGCAACCGTTCAAACCACAGATAATTACCTTGGTCTGAATCAATTTGAACCATAAAAACAATCATGGTCTAAGACGGTACAAAATATAGTCTGTAAGTTTCGGTCAAATAACAATATCAATTGTTAATATACATGCACCGAATGAACGAAATTTAAAGCTTTCACGTTTTTCCCTAGAAAAAGGATGCTGAAAGCGGAAACTGACAACAGGGTGTCCAAATTTCGATGTTTTAGTATAGCAGCTATATGAAATACTGCAAATAGAGGAAAATTACTTCCATATATTTTTGTGTTTTAAGGAATTTCACTTAATAATTGCGATTCGTAACGCGTTTCACTACACCGTAGCTTCTTCAGACGAATAAATCTACAGAAAATAAGAATGAGAATATAAATACAAATGTTTCTAAGTAATTAAAAGCTTATTAGGTTGCTCCTTCTTAAGTGGTTATTTATGACAGGTATATCCAATAAAATTAAGGAATAGATTGCTCCTGAAGAGATTCAATAGAGATGAAGGGCTTAAAGGACTTGTTCATTGATGAGTCTACCTGAGTGTTTGTGCTTGTTAATTTCTAAAGTTTCCCAAAGATCTTCCTTCCAATATTTATTATCTGTATGCAAAATTTCAATCTGTGGGTCGAAAGAATGACTATATTCTAGGAGATGATTCGCGTAATTTGAATCTGATTTTTATTTGAAAAACTGCGTTTATGTTCCGATATTCTAATAATATGTGTTCTACCAATGTAGAAATTATCACAGTCATTGCCATTCAATCTATAAACACCTGTTCATATTTCTATTGTTTTTATCTGATTTGGTTTTATTATTTTTCATATATTTGCCCAAACTATTATTAGTTTGGAAAGCTATTCGAAATTATTGCTACTCAAGAATGATTTCAGATTCTCACTTGTAATGCCAACGTAGGTAAAGGTGTTGAATTTTTGTTTCAATTTATCGACAGGGTAAACTTCATTCAATGCAATTCTTCTTTGTTTTTATTTAAACTATTATTTATTAGTTTGGGATTTTAACCATTATTTATGGCAATTTGTTTCTTCAAATTTAAATCTTTGTTGAAATTTTCTGGTGATAACGGGATGTTAATCTATGAATAAAACTGTTGAATGCTGACATTTTATGTTGATACGGATGACACGACGAGTTATGTATTACAATATCTGTATGTGACAGCTTATGTTAAATTGCGAAAACATGTTTTCCATTTTCCTTGGAAATTGTTACGTCTAAACGCAATTATTAAGTAAAATTCCTTAAAACAGTACTTGTTTTTTATTATTGATAATGGAATTTTACCAAGTAAAAGCCTCCCAAATTCAAACCATATACTTTTTGTTGAAAGGTTTCCAATAATAATACAAACTTGTGTTTTTAAAATGTTAACCAAAGGTAATTTTGAAGGAGGAAGATTATGTTTTAATTTTTAAATATATTTATATATATATATATATATATATATATATATATATATATATATATATATATATATATATATATAAATGAAAACATAATCTTCCTCCTTCAAAATTACATTTAGTTAACGTTAAATTTATATGTATATATAATTCTTCTGAAATCGCTTGGATTGATATTTTAATAACCTAGGAAATTACAGTGAGAAACAGAGATTAGTGAATTGTTGGGCACATAGAATATTTATGTAACATAATTTTTTCTTATGCTAATAAAATATATAAACAAAATTGAAATTCATCTCTGTTCTTAATAATTGACTCACAAAACAAACTTCCTTAGATTTAGATGTTCAATTTAATTTTCACCATGAATATTGTAAAATAGAACGATTATCCGAAATCATTGAAACTCCTCAACAATTGAGACTTCAAATTTCCAAAACTAGTATTGTACCAAAAGAATCAAAACCATTGTTAGATGGATTATAGGCACAACATTTTTGGTAGTCATAAATGTATGAAATGTCGTTAGTCTCATGAGAGTATATGAAGATACATTTGAGTATTAGAGATATGCTCTACCATTTGCCCGCAATGGATAATTTTCATCATTGTTTAATTTCTGGTGTGTCTTTATGTTATTCTAATATAATGAATGGTTTTTACAGTAAAGGAATATTGACGAAACACATGTTCGAGAAGAATAATATGATAAGACTGTGGAATATTCTCATTTCGAGTTTCAAGGAAATACTTCAATTAATTGAAATAAGTGCACAAAACTTACCTATTTTCAATCAATTCACATATGCACATTGACTTTAAGATAGAAACTGCTTCTCTAGTCTTGCAAATTCCGTAATAATCAATATCAACTTTTATCAAACAACCATTAGTTATGTTCGACCAAGCAAGCTGTAGTTTTCTGAAAAGTCGTAAAAGAGAATAAACAGTTTCGTTACATTGTAGCCATGTCTAGAATAGAGGTGCTTTGCAGTTACATTGTAGTAATATTGTGGCTTCTTGAATTACGTAGTGTACGACAGAAGGCTTCTCTATCCTACAGTGTTATGAATTGCCTTGAACAAATATTATTGTGGACAGCAGGTGTCGAATATGACGAACTTGATCAACAGGTTAAGTGAGCTTAAAGATATCTCCACAATTTGAGATTCATTATGTACTACTCTATTCACCAATTATTTGTTGTATTCTGTCATATCCCCTCCCTGGACGTGAGAATGAACGAGGTTAACGTGCAAAGTAGTTTTGAGATCTGACACACTGAACTCGACTAAATCTTCACAAGTTTATGAATTACTTACGTTTGATTGAATTCTTTGTTGTCGGCTATTTCCTTAATGTTTCGTACTATTTGTAAAACAAAAGTGTACACATTCTTCTGATTGAACTACTCCACTTGATCTTCATAAATATACGTAATTAATCATCTCATAACTATAACAAGAAACAAATTCTCCATGCGGTGAAGAAATTGAAAGTAGAATTGATGTATCCCACTTTCGAACAATGCTTTTTGTCATATAGAGCTTTATGTATTTCTAGTAATTTCAGTACATTCAAATTCCTGGGATTAAATTCGAACGATAAATAATCCAGTTCTTTACGATGATCATATTGTTTTAAAATATATGAGATCCAAGATGCTCACTGTAGGAAACTCCGAAAAATCTACCCTATAAACATTGTTAGAGTCGAAAAATGTTGATATGCGAATTCCGTTTGATTTTTTTATCAAAAAAATCTTAGTATTTAATGTTGTGGGAATAATATTCATGGAATATCTTCTTCAGCTTTTGACTTATATAGAATATAATATTAATTGTTTGTTTTATTTCTAGTTTACTACCATATTGTCAGTCAATCAGGACCTCTCTCTGCTATATTCAATTTTATTCAAAATGCTTTTAATCGCAACTTGACATGAATACGTCTTCAAATTTCCTTTTATAGTGGAAGAAGACTCATGGTTACAAAATCTGAGGATATAGTTTGGGTTTGTAGCCTTATAGAAATTAACTACAAAAATGTATCAGAGAATACCTTCGGTTTATCGAGTGAGCAGTGACGTAAGGACTGACCTGCATTCTGGGTAAAGCGTGGCACATCAACTTCTAAACAGAAGATAAAATGGCAACCTACTGCAATCAGAAATTTTTTTATTGCACCTCATCCTTTCATTTTGCCATTGTTTAACATTAGTTTGGTTGAAAATTATCACCGCCTTATCTTTTATTAGGAGTGCATCAAACTCCCTTCAATGTTCCGAGTGTGTTATCTTCTTTTTCTTATGTTGTGCTTCTGCTTCTTCTGTGTCTCGTTTCCTTTTCCATCGCGCCATGAATATCCTTTTCTTAGAGTTCTCGGTTTGATAGTTATCTATGCATTTGTTGTATACCAACGTACACCCAGTCAGTACCATATTTAGTGCTATCTGTAACTTTTTTGTCTAACCACTGAAACGAAACTGTTGCCCTTATCACTTTTTCCTTTATTTGGTTTTTATACCTGAGCGTTCATCAATATGATTCTTAAATATTTCGCGCCTTCTCTACATTAAATTTTATGCCTTTGGATTTCAATCTCCTCCAGTTTAGTGCTCTTTATATTCATTTTGTATTCAACGCATCATGTTTCTGCATTGTTTGGATTTTCTTTCATACTCCTTTTTCCAAAGTTCATCGTTACCTTATTCACGTCCTCCTGTAATCTTTTTGTTGATGCTAGTTTGTTTTTATCAGATGCGTAAACTGTAGTTTCGGTATTGTTTATCCTGTCAAAATATTTCCTGATCTTTAGGTAGTTTTGAATAATTTTGATTAGCTTTCGTGGGAGGCATGTCACTCTTATTTTGTATATCATGCCACATTTTGTGGAACGATTTTTCAATATCCACGAGAACAGCCCCAATTTGTGTATATATATATTCACTTCATTCTTAATGTTCTCAGAGATTCTCACCAATTGGAATATCGTTCGGTGGTTTGTTCTGAATCAAAATTAGTGGTCCTGCATTATTTTTTTATTTTCTGCTATACTGTTGATCCTTCTTCTTAGAGCTCTCTTTATCACTTGTTATTAGCTGGTAGTAATCTGATTAGTCTGTAGTCTCTTGTTTCGCTTCTTGTATTTTCTGGTTTGGGCATCATTATTGTTTCTATTATTTTCTATCTTTCAGGGTAACATTCCGGTTTGAGTAATCCTCTTCCCATTGCTGCTATTTCTTTGATTCTTGCTTGTGGTAGGTTTTTGAGTGCTTAATTTCTGACCCCGTCGATTTCAGGTACTTTATCTGTGTTATGATTTGGTTGTATTTTTTCGATCTCCTTTTTTTGAGACAGGTTCTATTTTCACTACTGCATTCTTTTATTCTAAGTCCTTCCTTTCGTTGAATTCTTTATCTCCAGTTCTAACATTGTTTTTGAATTTGTTGTTTGTGTAGATACCATCAGCATGAGGAACAGGTTCTCTGTCGTTTGTTTCTCAAGTTTTCTTCTCCATTGTTCACTGAACATTTCTCAAAGTGCTCAGAGTGCTGACCTAACCTGGTCAAGGTGTGGGATTCGTCTATACTGCTTCTTGGGTATTTCCTCTCTTACAATAGTTACTTGATTGTTGCTGGATTCGTTTTTATCTTCCTTTGGTTGCTTTCTTTGTTAATATTTCTGGATGACCCATCATTTTAGGACATCGACTGCCGTTTCTAATTGTTTCTAACTCTTTTTGCTATATTTTGTTTTCATTTCTTTTTTTGATTTCTTTCAGTTCAATGCAAGCATTTTCTCTCTATGCTCATCTGGTTATATTTCCAGAATTAGCATAACTCACCAGAGATCCGATAAATGACTCATATTAACCTCCATTTCGTTCTGTGGTACATTTTTCATGTTGGCATGTCCGAAGTTGTTGCCGCGTGTATATGTGTCGATTCCATTCGTTCTCTTTTTCTGCTATTATTTTGAGTCCTCTTACTTTGTTTTTTCAGTGTTGTTTCTACTTTCTTTGCTGTTACAATTCCTTTTAAGAAAAATTTGACTTGAGAAGTTATTCGACTTTCATGAATGGTCAGTAGATTACTCAGTGTCGCGTTGTGGTCATTAACAGATTCTCTTCTTGAAGATAAATATTCCATTTGCTCTAATTTCCCGTACTGTTCCTACATTCTGCTCTCAATACCTTGGCTAATGCGAAGTAAATCAGGATACATTCCTCGAAATAACCGCAGTACCAATAACCAATGATCATCATTTTTATGCGGATAGGTTACATGTATTATTTTGAAAAGACTTTCAATACGTTTCCAATACAATATATGCATGATCATTCAAAATTTCACTGAGAGGTACGATCAAAATAAAAGATTCTGCGTTTATTATTCTCATGTAGCCAAATTAGATTTCACATATCGATAAAAGGAATGCAAGACTAACATTCAAGTTTTTCTGGCATGCCACCACCATAGATGATTAGATATTTCTTTTTTGACTTGTATACTGTCAAGAAGTGATCTCAAGGTTATTAATATGTTAATTTTAATTAATTTTCGAAACTCACCTATTTGGAATAATGGGATTAACTTTAAACAAGTTTGAAATAAATAGTTCAATACTTTTGGCTTGAAGATATCTTTCACAAAAGGTGTAGCCTGACATATCAGGCTAATTAGAAGAATAGTTGGCAGTTTTTCTCAACTCCTTTTTTATCCTAGGAACATGAAATTACATGTAAAATATAACAGACTAGCATCAAATGAGCATATGTAACATTACATTAGAAAAATGGCCTGACGTTTCACTGACTTTATTGCATTTAATGCCTGCTTCTGACTTTTTGAATTTCAATTAATTTTTTGTGTTTCAGGTGGCACCCATCAGCACTGTTGAGAACGAATTCACTATTTCAAACGACAATGGTTTTCCTATATTCATCTACGTTACATCAGTCAAACCAGGAATCTTTTTTCCTCAAGGTCAATGTAAAATAGTTAATCCGTTTGAGAAGAAAACTATCACACTCACATGTTTCGCTGGTCTTGTAGGAAGATATATCAACCTTATACAAATAATCGTCAATTTCTGCCACCTCTACACCATAAGCGTCATGGTTGAAGTCGTTCCCAAGATGATCAACCTCGATGAAAATGTACTGAATTTCGAACCGGAAAACAGTGGGAACATCAAGTTCATCGAATTGCAGAATCATTTAAATTCCTCGATATCGTTCACGACAGATATGTCAGTATCAAGATTCAGAATAGATCCACCATCTGGAACAATACTTCAAAAAAGAAGTATTCTTTGCGCTATAAAGTACGATAACTTACCTGAACTGCCTGATTACTCTGAGTTAGTTCTCACATCAGAAGGGGGTGGATCGCAAATTCTTCAAATTTCTCGAAAAAAAGAGAAACCTATAGTAGAAATGAATCCTGCACGTCTGAATTTGACAGACCTACCTTTCAACATCAAGAAAACTTATTTAGTAAGGATCAAGAACACGATGAACTATGATATTTGTTATTTCGTTGTCGATCCATCACCTATGAATGGCGTAGAAATTTTTCCATATGGTGGTGTGATAAAAGGCATTGCAGAAGTTCAATTAACTGTAACTATACTCATTGATAATAGTGAGAGATTTGACACACGATTTGAATTCGTTTTCGAGGATCATTTCAGTATTTTCTTCCCTGTACAAGGACGGATCATTCTACCAGTGGTTGATATCAAACCGGAAAGTATTGTAAACAGACAACTGATTCCCTTCGCTTATAGACGGAACATATTCTACGTCAAGAACGAGTCCTGTTGTGATTGCTTTGTTCGATTTGATCTAGATCAGTATGAATATTTTAGGGTAACTGAGAAAGAGACAGACATGGACACTACGATACATAACACTAATTTGCTTCTCTTACCTGGAGAAGCTAAGACCTTATATTTACATTTCAATCCAATGGATGCTCTAACAGAAAGCTTTTACATGCCGATCATCATAAATGATAAGATTGGACCTCCTTGTTTGAGTAATGCCGAGTCTTTATATTTCTATTTGAAAGAGGATGAATACACTATTGAAACCAAATTACCATGTCTGAAAATAACAAGTATATGTGGGACTACTTCTCTACATTTTTCTACTTTGAAATTGACATTTACATATGCAATGTTTGAAGTGAACACTGAAAAGCTTACGAAATTTTTCACCGCTAAGAATGTTGGAAATGATTCAGTCGAGTTTTGCATCAGAATAGACAAATTGGTGCCACAATTTCGTTTGAATTATCATAGCGGAACTTCTGTTCAAGAATCAAATAATTCTATTGTTTGTAAATTACTTCCAGGGGAATCAACCATTTTTGTAGTGAAATTTATTCCAAACTCACCAGGAGAATATGTTAATTGTTTACCGATCTACGTAAGAAATTATCTAGAGGGTTGCATCTTCAACTACTTGAGACTCATTGGTATTTACGAAAAACCAACGATTATTACTGAGCGCAACACATATTATTTAGGTTGCATCCCAGTCGGTTTCAAAAGTTGCGTTATGCTAGATCTGTATTTGAAGTACCACGATGATGCATGTCAAATATGCTTTGAGCCACCACCACCAGATGTGACTATAACGTTCAGAGAAAGGGCGAACAGGAAATACAAAAATAATATCAAAACCAAAATTTTGGTGATGTCACATAAGCCTACTAGCATATTTTCCGATATAACATTTCAATGCAGTTGCGGTTCCACATGCACTATCAAATTGATTGCTTTTTGCGACAATTGTTTCCTGTCACACTATGTATTCTTCGGTAACCACAAAAAGTTCTTCAGGAATAATCTAGTTCTGCCTTCTAAGAATTTTGAACATTTGGTATGTATAAAGTAGATTAAGGAAAATTTCATAACAAGGTTTTTCAAAACCAACAAAACTCACACGGCATATATTACAGCTTCAGCTGCACCTCCAACGTTTCTACAATAGTATCGAACTGAGTCAGTGTTCAAAATATTCTTCTGTGTTTTCAGCATTTGACCTGCTTAGTGATTATTCATTTCATTGGTTGATAAACCCGATGTTTTTAACATTCTCTTGGATGTTTTGTGGTCTTGTGTTTATTTAAATGCGGACGTGTTCTTTTCATATCAATTTGATTTATAAATTGTGTCATCAGCAATTCAGTATCGTGACTTTCATACTTCGGCCGTGAAGCGTTACCACCGTAATAATAAGGTCTGAGCGCTCGGACCGCACCGCCTCGCTAGCAGTCATAACGCGCTAGCTCCATACTCTACCCTGCCGGGCGTTCGTAGGCGCTTCAACTATTATAAACATTGAAAGCATTAATTTTTTGGGTTTTATATAATAACTAATATTATATAATTATTTTTTAGTTTTTAGTGATTCTTATTTTGATAAAGCATTGGCACAAAAGACCTGGGAAATATAGAAAAGAACATATTCAGAGAACTCAGATACTCATTTACTCGATACTGTATCCAATTTCCTTTTATTGTTCTTTCCCAATCTATCATTTGTTTTCCCGCAATAATTCTTCAAAAGAGTATTTGTTGTACCTATTATAAATAGTTTAAAAATATATTCCGGGCTGTGGGTTTCACAAGCAGGTAACCTATAGTTTTCAATTTCATTTGTCATCCAATAATTGAAAACAAAACTCACAACAAAATCCTTCTTTAAATTGAGTTTCAAGAATTCATTCTCGAAATTTTCAATTAATTTCTTGAATAAAACGTAGTGAACTAAAACCAAACGGACCACAATATCGTGTGAAAATGATAGACCTCCACGGCTCAAATTTTTTATCGAATTATAACTTTTTTCGACAACCATTTCCTCGTCGAACACTAAATTTGATTTACAGAAGTCACATTTAATTTTTCGTATTACCTAATAGCTGAAAAATCCAGCCAAATAACTAACAACTGGCATCCCGAATTGAACTTTTTCGAAATCGTTTTCGCCAAGATGAATATCTGACTGAAAGGAATTATCACAAAATTTCTGTTCTTCATGACAATCGTCAAAATTTTCCGAAAAGCTAGTTTTAGAAATATTTCCAAACTTTTGGGACGTTGAGATTCGTATAACTGCCTTATCGAAATATGATAGGCACCACCTGATAATTGTCTATATTTTCCGAACCTATGTTCCAAAGAGTCTGTCTGAAATTTCCCCAACAAAACATAGTTCATGTTGAGTTCTTCAAAACAATACTGAATAACTTCTATCATGCCATGTAGAGTATGCGATAATGCTGTATGAGTTTGAGGAGTAAGTTTACGGGGAAAATCAGAAGATTTCCAAAAATCTAGCTAATTGATCATATCGCTCAAAAATGTCAACTTGATATCATCGGGATTTTTAGAAGTTATTGGCATTTGCAGTTCATCTCTGAGTCTCCTCTTCCTATCCATGATTAAGTCATCTGTTTGAAAATGTAATTCGCATACCTTACTGTACTTCGACGGTTCAAAATGAGCTCGGGAAATAGATTTCAACCATTCACCTTTCAAAATGATATCTTCCGGAAAGGAAAATACCGCCACTTTCGGTGCATTTGCATAACCGTAGTTTCCTGAACAACTAGGAACACAACACCTGAACGGCATAATATCTCAAAGACACTAACACTCTCACAATAAAAATACCAAAAAAATTTAGGTTTATAAACGAAAAGTTTAACTGTACACTACGCGCCTTTACTTACCTCACTCGCAATTCACCTCACTGAAATTCGTTCAAATTTATAATTGACGCGAATTATTTGGTGAACACACAGCACTATACTGTATCCTGATGTCTTATAAATGTATTACTGCATAAATTAAGCACTATAAACACTTATTTTTGGATGAAATACAAAAAACAAAAGGACATGCAATGGCTTTTCGATTACCTTGTGCCGCCTGTTGTGCTTTTGTTTCCCATGCTTGTTATGACTACTAGAGATATGTGACGTCATGATACGTCACAGCGCTCAGACCTTATTATTACGGTGGTAACGCGTGAAGTCGTCGAGTCGAGTTACCCTGTTATGAACAGTTAACCTACATGAACGCACAATGAATCTTTCATAGTCGTCAATTATTTATCCGTATTCCCCGTGTACCTAATAGAATTACTCGATGCTTCTAAATTACGGGCTTTGACAAGCCTGTAGAGTAACGTTTACTTGGAACATATCAAGTAACTATAGATATACTCGTATCAGGTTACCTTAAGAGCACAGAATTTTTAGGTGCCAAAGTATTTCTACCAATAGTATTATAATCTGCCGGCAAGGTCGAGGTAGTTCTTTTCATATACCTTCGATTCAACTTCGAATATAGCCATGTGTGTTTTCAATTCTTCCTCTGCCCCATTAGAACTATTGCAATTATGACTATGCCAATAGCTTGTTGCGCCTGTTTGTCGAAATTAGGAGCAGTTTGATGCATATGATGACTTCAGAGATTAGATGTAGTCAGAGACATGGAAAAATGACAATTTTTAATAATTTTTCTTCGCCAATATATTATTTTATTTCATAAAAGTAGAAACATGGCATCATTAAATAAGGTTTCGATTTGATATGACATAAATTCTAAAAATAAAATTAATAATTTTTCAAAGTAATGGCCGTTTATGTTTATCCAGTTCCAACCCAAGCTCCTTGCGGTGGCCATCACTTATCCTTGGAGGTTCATCTCCTCAATCATCAATCAATCAGACAAAAGATATTTGTTTTGTTGATAGATAATCTAGTGCATGATCGAAACTTTCATTTTTCAATTTCCAAAATGGTGGCTTCAAGAAATTTTTTACAGATTTTCTAGAGAAAACCAACAGTTAATCGTTTATAAAAAGTTAAATTGAATTGAGAGAAAAAATCCTTCGATAGTGTTCCATGTTTTAAAAGCTGAATAAATTTCTTTGAAATCTATCGATCGGTTTTCGACCTACAGTGGTCACCAGTTAAGAAAACATAGTTTAGAGAAACACGCATTTGAAATTTTACACAAAATTTACGTAAAATAATACAAATTATTCAATTACTTACATCGAGTCTTCTATTCCTGGGACATATAATAGTTCTTCAGCTGTTGTAGCAGCTTCCAAAATATCTATTTGATGTTGTCTACATAGCATTCTACCTTCTCGAGTGTTGTCGTTAGCGTGCTTATCTGCCACTTTCATATGTTCAGTAACGGTTTTTTCGACATATCGATGAGAATTACGCCCATAATCAAGTCCCAGTGTGTTCATTATGATCAATAATGATTTTGTACCTTCATTGAATATACCAGTAGCTATGTATGCAGCAATTTTTACAACCGTAAAACTAGTACTTATCGTTTTTGGGCATATTTTCCACACTAGTGGGTTGAAGCTCTATTTATTATTCTGATTGAATCCACCTACACATCTTGAAAGTAAATTGTCATTACTGAGATCTTCATAGATCGGCTTGATATCTTCTAATACATCAGGAGGTAAGGGAGAATAGTCGTGAGTATAAGTTTCAAGCTCTCCACTTGCTTCGGCGCGTTGATAAGAGCACTAAGAATCTTCGCCTTTTGGATACATACTATGATTGGGATTTTTATCACTTGAGCCGTAGTGATGAAAAAATCGCCTTCATAGCAGATTTCTTATCTTCTATATAATCTAAATGTCGACGTATTTTTAAACCATAGTACACAGTTAATTAGTCTATTACTTTTCCTGTAAGATTACCTCTACCACCAAGACCTTTTTATTCAGTTGTCAGAGTACGTAGACAAGTCCCCATACGCTTTTGAGCATGCCCGGTACATTCCTTCTTATTTATAGTTGTATCTTCGTAAGGATCTGCTTTTATCATTCCTGAATAGGTTTTCGAAGCAGCATGGCCGATGTCGTTGGCTTATTTAACTCCATATTTTGTTTCAGACTGCTGAAATAATTCGACCATCGCATCCAACTTCATTTTCATGTTCAGAAGATTTGTGATTAGCACAACACTCATCTTCATTTGATTCATACCATTCCGTGAACTCAGTTGTATTTATTTTATTTTTCCAATACTTATATAGCTTACAATATGCACTTTTAATGTTTACATCAAGAATCTTTCCAGTGAAATAGCCAATTATAGAAGAAACGATGTATATCCACGTGTTTGCTGATACAGTTAAATCACTAGTATTTCAAATTGTTGTTATTGCTTATTTTTCTTCGTTTGCAGATTTTTTCATCAAGGCTTTTGTGAGGGTTTTACTACAATCTAACACGTGATTCAGTAATATTTTATATGTACTTTTATCTAAAAAGGTCGGCATATCCACAGAAATTGCACAACCCTTTGTATTCTGTTCCTAGTATTCTCATCACAAAAAACAAACGTCTATTTATTTCATAAGAATGCCCTACGAAAGAACAGGAAGGAACATATTCATTTCCACAATTATCACATGTAACTACAATTTTGAATCCCAGCCCACGCGTACTTGCTGTTTGAAACTGTACATTTTCATCACATTTTTACACTTAACAAGAGTAGAAATTGCAGTGAATACCGCAATGAAATTCATTATTCGAAATTCAGTATTGCTTTTTTCGGGTACATCTTCTTCATTGTTTTAACTTCCTAGAACATGTACTCTGGACACTTTCATCACGTTCCGCTGTTTTCGGATTGGATACATTTTTTCTTTTCACTGAATGCTACTTACGAATATTTTGAGAATTCCGAAGTTTTCTTGAAACTTTTCTAGAATCACGCCCCATTGAAAATTACTTGAAAAATAATTCAATTTTATTCCAACACACAACTATAGTTGTGTGTAGTGCAACTACCAAAACAAATAATTTTCAACACTAATTATACCTAAAAATTGTAAAAAGATATAGTAGGATATTTATAAAGCTGGGTATATATACATCAAAATTGTTAGTCAATCATGACAATAGAACCCGAAAACCGGTCGCTTGCAGCTGCTGCTAGCTACCTGCTCTCGAACATTTCGGAGCGCCCGAGATCCCTTGGCTAATTATGGAAGACTCGAAAGGTATTTGTCGAGAGGCCTGAGTGTTGTGTTTGTCCCTTGATTGCATACAAATAAATTACTCCACTGGAAAAGTGTGGCACATGACAAATCCATGGCGTATACGATCAAGGAAGGACGGATGTGGGATAAAATACCGCTTCCGTCCTTCCTTTGAAAAAATGGCGGAAATATATAAAAACATAGAATTCAAACTTTTCATAAACTCTTTAGAGTTCAGAATGTAGCAATTCATCCAAAAATTCGAGAATACAGAAATAGTGATAGCACTAAATTTCAATCGGTTAAAATTATGTTTGAATTTCACTGAAAGTAATATTTGTTTTTTTGTTCCAAATAATTTCACTAATTACAATTTTTCATGCATCTCTTTTGAAAAATAAAATATGATGGGGATAACATTTGGTACTACCTTGATAGACAAAAATCTTCGGGATCGGGTTTTGCTACAGCCTTTCCCATGAAAATAACTGAAGTAGGAGTTTTCTCACATTCCTGCACTTAATACCTAAATTGTGTTTTCAGAGTGGTTCACCTGTAGGTAATTTTGGCCTAACCCCTGATGTAACTCCAAAACCAAGTGCCTCTGTGACCTATGGAAGATACATAGATTTAACAGAATATCCTGAATACCTTAACACTTTCAATTTTCCTTTCTTTCCTTTGAACGATAGCCCCGAATGTGATGAAAATTACTTGTCCACAATGAAAAACACATTGAAATATGTGGAACGGTGGATTAGTTCCCAAGGATTTTATAAGACAAAATACTTTCAAATACCCCAATCTATCGCAATGGTACCAATAATCAAACAGAAACATCAGCATACTAAAGAAATAATCATTGAACCAATACTCCTAACATTTCTGGTAGAGCTGGGCGGTGTCCAAGTCCGGGAAGCATCTATCACCAGGTAAAGTATACTTGAAGGTGGTGAGTTTTTTAATTACATGTAAATGGTCTCAATAGTTGAATTAACTAGATGAGCAATTTTTTCTAAAAACCGAAGTTTCATGAATTGCAACTTAGACAGTAAGCAATCTCTTAACCCTGTAGTGGACGCGTTGGGTCTAACAGTCCCAACCGGTGCTCATTCGTGTGATCGGCTCTGAACGGAGTGGCATACGAAGCTTCTCTTCTCAGTACATTTGAATAAAAGAGTCATCGACTCACGACAGTCGTTTCGTGACAATGAAGTGAAGAGCAACGATTTTATAGCCTGATTCGGTCTCCCATACCCAACACGACCTTTTACGGAAGTTTTTTTCGGCGAAAATATATCAGATTCTGATTGTGACTCTATATCGATCGTTAAAATCGAAGAATTCATAGACCTTCATTCTGAGAACGAACAAAGTAAATTAGGTGACGAAATATCTATGCAAGAATCTGTTGCGCCAAAAGTTGGAGAACGTGGTCATTTGGTCATTTGAGCCTTGGACGAGGAGGTACACGTTCTTGTGCCTCCTTGAAATCAACAGGGAAACATAGCAGTCGAACCGGCTGTGGACACGGAAACACCGCCTGTGGAAGTGTATGGTGAATTCATAGGTGGTACCTTCCTCAGAGGGGTTCCCTTCATCGATTCGTCTTGCAGTGTATATCTCAACACTGGTCGAGGGAACTTCCTGGCACTCAGCCATAATGAAGCGATTTAGCATGCTAAACAGAGAGATCAGACAGATACTCTTAACTTTAAGTGCACGGGCTGCCAAAAGGAGTATGTCCCTTAGCATGTAACAATGTGTCCCGTGCCCAAGTGGACTAACCGCACCTAATGCGGTGCGGTGCGACATTTGCGGCACGTACTAGAAAAACAAGATGGGGCCTACGCAACATGAAACATGAACGGCTCACCCGGAAGTCAGAAATGAAACAAAAGCGTTATCTTCAGGCGGCGCCAAGAGGTACCGTCTACGTTAGGGGGCATCACGGAAGACGAAGTCAACCTGATGCTGGAACTCGAGAGGAGGTTACATGGTGACCAATTCGTTGCAAGGAAGATGGAAGATTTCTTGGACAGGATGGGCAAGCCATTAAGGGATAAGAGGGCTCTCCCTTCGTATAAAACCCTGCGGGAAGATTACTTGCGACGACGCAACCCCCCGCAGGAAGTACCTTCCTTTAACCTGCAGAGAGCAGCGGCGACGAGGAAGTCGCCATGCAGGAAGAGGTTGTGCCCTAGCTGGCTTTGCCTGAGGCAAAAGGGTACAGAACTAGACCCATCATCTCCACAGGAAACCGCCTGGAGACAGGGGATAACTCTTGCACACAAGTTGCCAAAAGAAGCCATCCCAGATGGGTCCTCAGAAGCTATCCGCCTTCTTCGGGGGCCTTCCAGCTTGCTTCTGAGTTTAATTACGATGTATCCCAAGCTCACATCGACTACATTTCTAAAGGAGCAACCTCACACTTCGGGTCCAGTGATGGTGAGGATGGAAGGGAGCGTCGCCCACCCAGTGTGCGGGGCAAAGGAAGATCACGCCGGCGATACCTATATGCACTCACGTAGGATCTCTACAAGAAAAATCCAGGTGAAGTGGCCTAATACTGTCGCAGAAATGTGGACTGGTTGGATTGGTATTCCCAGCCGAATATTGCGGACGTCGAAGAGCTGTACACTCAACTATGGGGCACTCCCCAAAATGGGTCAAGCGGAGGGTCTGATATCTCTCAAAGACGTGCTCCCACTCTTTACTCTAAGAGAAATAGGCAAAATGGTGGCTCATATGAAATTGATGGCCCCGTTGGTATCCGACGCTCTGACGTTAATCATTGTGAGAAAAAAGAAGTTCGCCATCTCCTTTTCAACTACCTTTTGTTATGTGGTAAGGAACCAACGGAATGGAGAATAGACCACACCATTTTGCTCCCCAAGGAAGGGAAGGACGGTAGTAGGGTCGAGAACTATCGCCCAATCACAATCTCTTCTATCTTGAACAGAATATATTGGGGATGCATTCAACAATATTTACATCCTTACGGAAGCGCTGCGGCACTCCAAAACCATTTCAAGAAATCTAGTCGTAACGATACTGGAGATCAGTAATGCTTTCGACACCGTCCCACATGCAGCCGTGGGACCATCGTTACGTGCAAAAGGACTTCCACCAACAGCTGTACGTCTGGTGGATAATAGGTATAAGGATGTGAATATAAAGATATCCTCTGCGGGGGAGACAGTGACCATGTCACTCCAGCGGGGAGTCAGAGAAGGTGACCCCCAAAGCCCATTTATATTTAATGCAGTTATAGAACCTTTACTGCACAGGCTAGAGAGTCAACCCGGATATAGGGTGACGGGCAACACCCAGATATCATCGCGTGCCTTCGCGGATATCCCTGTGTTGTTAAGCGACAATGTACAACAGGCAACATATCAGCTACAAGTTGTCGAAGAGTACCTATCTGGGCTAGGTTTGAAACTTTCGGCGAGCAAATGTGCAACTTTTCACATCAAACCAACTAAAGAATCCTGGTCCGCAGCTGATCCCGGGTTGACGCTAAACAGTGAAGAGCGGATCCTGCACTGCGGCACCGATGGCTATTTCACTCACCTTGGTGTGGAAATATCTTCTTGGGCCAGACCTAAATATGAGAGCATTGGGGCCAACCCTGCATCAACACTAGCAAGAGTAAAACGACTAGTGTTGAAACAACACCAAATGGTAGAGTTAATCAACACCTACCTTATCCCATACTACCTGTGCTAATTGAGGATGGTATCGCTCCCAATAACCGCAATCAGGTAACTTGACCAGGACTTACGGGTAGTGATCAGAGATATACTCTACTTGCTACAATCCACCACCGACTGTCTGCTTTACTGCTGCAAGCGAGTCGGGGTATTAGGTTTCCTACGACTAGAGACCCTTGCCGTGGGCGCTACTTCAAGGGCGGGATCAAAATTTGTCAATAGTACTGATTCCGCTATCTAAGCTCTAGCAGTCGGTGCGATTTTAGTGGACCGTCTCCCTAAACTTGCAAGAGATGCACGATGGCCAGTGTCCGCGGCGGATTTGACAGCACACAAACGCCCGCTAAGAAGCAAGAGCTTATGACGTGGGTCAGCTTAGGTTTGCAAGGCAGGTCGGTCGCATCCCTCATCGACGACAAAATTGCCAACGCATGGCTTTACAGTCCTTCACTCCTGAAGCCATGCAGATATATAACAGCTCAGAATGCGTACCAACACATGTCCGGCAAGAGTGGCGTTAAACAGAGCTGCGCCTCAACCAAACCTCAACTGTCGTCACTGCAATTCCTGGCTTGAGACACTGGTGCACATTATGGTCGAGTGTGTTTGCACCAAGTCAAGGAGGATTCGAAGGCATGATGAGATTAGCGACCTAATCATAGAGAAGTTAAGCAAGCAGGGATCGCAGGTAGCAATATTGGACGAGCCTACGATCAGGCATCCACTAGCGGGATGCAAACCCAACCTGGTGGTAAAATGCCGGGAAGGGATCAAAGTGGACGACGTTACCGTCCGCCATGAAGATCGAGACTCTCTCGCTAGGGGACGACAAGACAAGTTAAATAAATAGAGCCGATTTCTACCTGCCCTCCACCGTAGGTTAGGAGTGATCGCTGGTGAAGTCCTACCCATAGTGGTAGGAAAGTGGGGGACATTTCCCAAAGAGACGGTACGATGCTTAGCAAAACTAGGCATCAAAGACAAACCGGCATTGCAGACCATTTCTTTGATCGCTCTGCGTAGCTTCATTGAACTTTACCACGAGTTCATGAACTACGATGCCCCTCCTCCTTCACTTACCTGAGCCTTAAAGCCTCGGTCAACTGCAGTTGGGAGTATCCAATCTGTATATGTAATAGTCCCGTATACATATACTTAGTGTTAATTTATTTATTTATTCTGTGGTGCTACTATATACATTTTTTTCTGTTAACAATACGACCTTTATTGGCCGTATTGTTTTTTATCTTTACTTCTATGTGCATGTTACCATCACTATGGTATCACCCGGTTCGTCTTGGTGGTTGGACATTTCATCTGCGAGTCATGCCCACTAGAGTGGATACGTGAGGCATGGCGCCGAGCCGGCTGATCGAAAGAGCAGTCCAGCGGCAACCTCTGCGTGGTTTTCCCTAGTAACGGAGCCGTAATTCTACGGCTCCCGTTCCAACTAAAAGGAAAGACTCGCTTGCCTAATTCTTCCAAGCCGTTAAGCACCACCCTGACAGAAAGCACTAGGTTGCACGACTGAGGTGCTAGATGTGTGTCAGAAAAACACAATCGTAAAAAACAAGCGAATAAATAGAATACCAGCAGAAAAAACAGACCATTCCCATTCCTTAATTTCCTGTGCTCACACCTAAAGTGTGGAAATGTAACAGGGGAACCATACTATCTTGCGTATGATTCAGTAAACGAGTGAAAAAACCTGTGAAAAAACTCGTTTCCCTATCGCTATTGCACTAGCAATGGCTTGTCTGTTTATGTTGTGTTAGTGTCGTGTGTACAAAAATGTTTGGTACTATTTAGTAGTGAGCGAGAGAAAGGACGGAGGTGCACGTGCGAAGTAGAGGGGCGTCTACCCCGTCGATAGCGCGTGCACTCAATGTAAATCAAAGAGAGACTACATCGTCGACTGGGCTGAAAGTACGGAACGAAAACGTGTTTTGCAGGGTTAGCCAAATGCGAAAATTTGTAGGTGAATATGCAGCACTTGATGAGATGCTCATGTTATTTAGAGGACGCTGCAGATTCCGAATTTCTAGGATAGTAATGCCTCCTCTGATATTGTAGAAAGGCTATGGGCTCTTTTATTGCAGTCTAGATGGAATGTTATCATGGACAATTGGTTTACCTCTGTGGAAGTTGCTCACACTTTACTGAAGAATCATCAATTGACCTTTGTCGGTACTGTACGAAAAAACAAAAGACAAATTCCCAAAGATTTTCTCGTCAGAAGGCCTCAAAAATCAAGCATATTTGCTTTCACAGAAGACATGACTCTTGTTTTGTATAAACCAAAGAAATATAAACATGTTATTTTGATGTCAACCCTTCATCACGATGATTCGATTGATGCCGACACGGGTAAAGATAAAAAAGCGGACATCATCACATTTCATAACCACACAAAATGTGGTGTTGATACAGTGGATCAACTTTCAGCGAAATATGATGTAGCCAGAAATTTATTTATTTAGAAAATATACGGGGGATTCCCATTAACATACAAATAATTGACTGGTAACATAAATGAATATTAACTAGATACATTGGACGCGAGAACAAAATTGTTAAAGAGGCGCACTAAAAAATATCGATATTCATATATCTGTTTTCATGTTCCATGATTCTATCTACGTAGCATTAACTGCGTTGTTTGTACGACGTTGAGGAATGAAAAAACTCGCTCATTACGCGTAGTCCTACTTGGAACATGGAAACAGATTAGACTCATTAATTCGACAGAATCCAATGAATTGTTCAAGCACTTGTACAGAAAAATCAAGTCACCGGTTAAACGACGTTCAGATAAGGTTTCGATCTCCAACTTTGAATGCATAAAACTATCGAAAAAGTTAATACGTGGAATTAACAGCCGAAAACAATATACATTAAAAATCTATTCTGAACTTTTTCTAAATTTTGTGAATCTGACTCGTAAAATGGAGACCAGACTACAGAACCGTATTCCGACAAAGTGCCAAATATAAACCTTTTATAGTGAATAAATCCGAAAAATCTATCGAGTTCCTTCGAATGAAACCTATTACCCTTAAGGTCCTCCCGATTATATAAATGTAATTGTCTTTGAACTCCAAGAATTTATCCATGTATATTCCGAGATCCTTTAAAAGAAGCGTTCTCTGTATATCATTTTCATTTATCCAGTATGGTAAGATCAAAGAATTATTACCTCGGTGGAACGTAATAACCTGCATGTTAACATTAAGAATATGATCCGAAAAATATTTAAGTATCACATCCAAATCATGCTGAAGTTTAAAGGCATCGGAAAGGTTAATTATCATCTTAAATATCTTCAAATCATCGGCAAATAACAATACTCTCGAGAATTGAACTGTCAAACACACATCGTTTATGTACAGAGAAAATAATAAATGACCCAAATGGCTACCCTGTGGAATTCTAGATGTTACATCAATGACATACGATTCGAAGTTCTTTATTTTCACAATTTGAGTCCTACCCCTGTAGTAATTCCGTAGCCACTCGAAAAGATTTCCGAAAAAACTTGCGCATTGAACCACCAAATCCAATATATCATGATTGACCTGCTCAAAAGCTTTAACGATGTCTGTATAGCAGCTATTAACTTGGTAGCCATCATGCATCACGTCATAAATATACTGAAAATATGGAACTATATTAGTCAATGTCGATCTTCCCCTAATGAAGCCATGCTGTTCGGTCGCAATTATGTTGTTGACCGAGAATGAGAACTTTTTGAGCATAATGCTTTCAAAAATTTTCGGGATAACACTCAGAATACTATAGACGGTAATTAATTATATTTCTCGTATTTCCAGATTCGAATATGGGTGTAATGAAACTAGACTTCTATTTTTGGGAAAAGATCCACATTGAATCGACATATTAAGCAATGAGCACAAAGGAGCTGCACATTGCTTTAGAAACAAGGGAGGAATTCCATAGGGCCCGCAACTCTTCTTGTGTGGGAGACAATTTGGCTACAATTTCACCAGCGCTAACCATGCAACTATAGAAAATAGATTCATGTTCAACATGAGAAGGTATAGATGAAGGGGTATCGTTTCGATATACTTTCGAAAAATGCTCAGCAAACAGATGGGCTATATCATCACCTAACGAGCTTGTTACACTTTCCAGAAACATTGTCACGGGAAGAAAAAAATGATTATTCTTTTTGTTTATGAATGACCGAAAGTTTTAGATTCTGATTTTATGGAGGACTCGCTACATTCTATAAACTGTAAATAGCATTCATGCATAACAGACTTACATTGAGATCAGAATGCTGAAGGTATGGAAATCGGCATCACTATTTGATGATTTGTATTTTTCATGGGCAATTTTCTTGCGTGTGATGAGATCCTTGAGTTCTGCAGAGAACCATTCAGGATATTTCGATGGAATTAAAATCTTACATGGAATGAATCTACGATAAAATCAATCAGGTTATAAAAACGCTCCACACAGGCGTCCAAACCACTATTGAGGAATTCTTGTTCCCAATGTATACTTTCAAGATATTCATTAATTTTATCAAAACTACCATTGCTGAAATCTAGGAATGATTCACCATTCCTTCAGTAATTCTACATGCTACATCAAATTCAAAGACTGGATGGCCTCCATGGATGTTGAGTGGTAGTAAAATATAATCAGCAAGGCGCACTTCAGTTTCAGAATTAGTGGTGAAAAGAATATCGAGCAAATATTCGTTAGACTTCATTATTTTGTTAACTTGAAACAAATTCAAAGTGACCAAAAATATTGCCTACCACCAAACCTGGTTCCACGTTTGGAGAAATAGAAACCTCCAGCTCATCATTGGACCTAGTGAAACTTCTCAGATTGTAGTCACCAAACAAATATAATTCAGTATTCATAAAATTCAACTGTATCACAATGCTGTTGATAGATTTCAAGAGATACTTGTGACCTATAAACTGACCCAAAACCTATCTTGGAATTGTTTAACGTTACCACGACAGATATCTGTTCTACATTGTCACGAACTTCGACTATCTCTATTTCACTAAATTCCAACGTGGAGGATACTGCTATGAGGACCCCTCCACCACGTTTCTTTTCATTCGTTGCTTGTGATCGACCCTTTCTGTGTATAACGTAATCACGCAAATCAAGTTCACTTGTCTTCATATTTTCAGTCAACCAAGTTTCAGCCAAAATAACAATGTCATAATCTGCACTTATCATTGATGTATGAAGTTCAGCTAGTTTAATATTGAGACCGCGAACGTTTCGAAAGTAAACTGACTATGATTCTCGGGACTGGATCACTTTTTTCAAATCTGGGTCTGCCTTTCCCCTCTGAAAAACCTCTTCACTATTATGCCCTCAGACCAAATATCTGCATCAAGGATCTTTCAAGCGATGTGCAGGTACACTATTCTACAGGGTGTTCAACTGAGGAATACGAAAAATGTGATGTTCATTCGATTTCCGAAATTTTATTATTTATTATTATTATTTTATTTAGTTTAAAAAATATTTTTTTAACTAGACCTATTTATCATGTTTCTATTTTGTAGTTTTATCAATTCTTTAGGAAATATTCTTTTTTTTATGAAAATAACAAATTATTTTTTTTGGATCTGTGAGACACGCGTTTCTCAGTGTAATTCTTGATCACGCATCCTGCAGGGTTAAGAAAATTTTTAAAAAGAGTTTTCGGAATGAAGCGGCCTAAATCAAGACAGGAGGCGTTGAATACTTGAGATGAATTTAAATTTATTTCCGTTAGAATCGGAATAATATAATTCTTTTATTTGCTTGATATGCGTCGTTTAGAATCCGAAATTTCGACAGAGGACGAAGGACGTGATCAATGCTCGAATTCACATTCGGAGAAGTTTATTCGATAATCATTTTATCGATGACCTACATACTCGATTTCCGTTTCCTCATAATTTGATTCGCAGTTGCAAGAAGCAAACTTAAAAATGAGTGTAATCTCTACTTATCCTACTCCGTTTGATTCTTGTATTATAGTTAGAGGGGCAAAACATCAACTGAAGGACTTATTGGTAAGGTTCTAACACCACGTAACTCAATTTTTCTCGAAAACTAGTAAGTGACCCTAGTATTTTTCGTGCCGGATTGAATTGTTGCTACGGCGTGACAATTTGAGCAATAAAATATTGTCCAAGTTTATAGATTGAAGAAATATTCATAAATTATTATGGAACATAAGTATGAATTAGTCTATAATAGAGTACCTGAAATGAAAGACTTGTCAGTTTTCGACGTTTATTTGTTAATACACGACCGGTATAGACCCTTCCCTCATTTCCAAGAGCAGAATGCTAGCTTAGGTACAAAGATGATAACAAGATATATTTTTTCCTTGAATGTTAAGTAGTAGGGGAATTATCGATTAAAAGTTTGCTATTAACAATAGTTCAATGTGGAGTTTTCATGATATTATTAATTTCCAAATTTTCCAACAGACTCATTCCTCTTCCTTCATCGCATTTATGGAGGAATTTTGGATTATCTCAAACTATTGTATGGTTTGTTGATTGAATGTGCTCAAATATAGAAGATCTCTTGTCTGATGATTTATACTTTTTGAATCTGCATTCAAAATTTCCACCTGTTCGACCTACATAAGCTGAAGGGCATTCGTCACATTCGATGCTGTGAATACCAGAATGTTTGAGTCTATTTGTTTTCTGTTTAACATATGAAAGTAATTAACTAATATTGAGCATGAGGTGGTTGTTTTGAATTTTGAAAAATAATGTTTCATTTTATGAAAAAGTGGGCCGACGTAATTAAGACTAGCTTATCTTTTTTGGGTTTTCCTGAACGCAATATAATAATTATGATGTTCGATTTTGTTTCTTGCGTCTAATGATTTTATTCATCACAAAGGCTGGTATGTTGTTATTGGAGGGTATTGTTTTTTTACGGTATTTATTTCTGTTTTGAAATATTGAATTGTACCGCAAGGTACGGTATTAGGTCCCATTTTATTCACGATATATTTGAATAATTTATTACTTCTTTCAACCAAAGGAAACATTATCAGTTTTACTGATGATACTGCCATTTCTTACTCCGAGGAAAATTGGGAAGACCTCAAAATATTGGTCGAATTGGATTTTATTTCTATTGAAGAATGGATGGAGGAGCACTTACTCACAATAAATTTCGCCAAAACTAAATATATTCCTTTTGTCATTGATATACGGTCTTTACCTCAAAATTCTCCACTGGTCATTCAGGATAAAAACACCAAGTTCGAGATACCATGCACTTATGAGTGCAAATATCTCTGTGTGATATTACATACACATTTTAATTGGGATACCCATGTGGACAAATCAATTACAAAACTTAGAGGACTGTTAAGAAATATCAGATATCTCACAAATATATTATATAAAAGTCATATGAAAATAATATATCATGCAATCGTGGAGTCCCAGTTGCGCTACGGGATTATCGCTTGGGGTGTAGCTTATAACAATGGATTGAACAAGATTGTAACACAAAAGAAATGGATTCTGCGTATCATCCACAAAAAAAATATTAGCTTCTCTTCGGATTTACTTTACAAACTTTCTGAGGTTTTAGACGAAAGACAGTTGGATTGTTTCTCTGTATTAGTGCATTTGAAGAAAAATATCCATGAACAAATATTCATTGAGCATAATGAAAGTAAAAGGTACAGTCACAATTCCCCTGATGAACCAAGCGTAAAGAAGGCAATTTGCCAGATGTGACCTCGAATTTTTAACAAACTTCCAATTGTGATAAAAATATTAGCTGAAGGAAAAAAGTTTAAACAAAAATTGAAAGATTGGCTCTACAGTTCAGATAGGACTTATATAAATAACATGATATATATGGATATAAAAAATAACTCATATATTTAGCGTTGTTCTGTGTTGGTTCTAGACTTTTTTGTACCATTGTCAGAAATTGTTCTTTCATTTCACGGTTTGGTTGAGTTATGTGTTGTGTATTTATTTTTAATGCCCACCAACAGGTCATTAACCTTTGTGAGCAATTTACTCTGAATCTTTATTGTGTATAAAAATTGTTGTGCAATGTACGTGTACCGCGATTATTGCTTTTGTTATTTATTTCGTTTTATGAAAAATAGTCTTTGTATACATATCAATAAAGATTATTATTATTTATTATCGTGGACTTGTGCACTATCTCAGCTTTTAACTGGATATAATTTACCTTTCCCTGATTCAGCAATCTAAGGGAATAGGCTTGATTACAATATACTTGGCATAAATTTCCTAACTATTCTGCATGTATTAAGAATTACAGCTTTTTGGTTTCTATTTTTTCTCAAGGCTATCATGCAAAGTTTTACGTACTAACCCAGTCGAGGATACGATGACACGAACAATATCTTTGTTATCGAGGTGCCACTTGTTCAGCACGTTGTTATTATTCGGTATGGCGACATCCACCAGCATTGCTGTTCTGGCTCTCTTATGTCCGGCCTATTATTCGTCACTATTCTGTCAGTGATAACAGGCATATCGTAGTAAAATCTGATAGAGTCATTTTCCAATACGGGCGCCGGTTGATACTTGTAATATGGCTGGGAGGCATTCAGAAGTCTGTACTTGTGTGCAAGTTTCTGATGGATAATGTTGCACATTGTTGCATTTTCTGCAGTTATCTGTTTGTAATGTTCCGTCCTCCATAATAAATTTTTTGTAGTTGTTTGAAGTGAAGCGATCGCTTGGTCTTGAATGACCATAAGGAACCCTTCTGTTTTCGCGAATAATTCTCCTTTCATCAACCATTTGTTGGAGGCTTCTTAGTCGATGTGTGGTTGATTAATCTCATAGTGATGTTGGCCATGCAATTCCTTTCTTAACCATTGCTCTTGTTTTTCAGTATCTGATCGGAACTGTAGATTCAGCAGGTCATCCTGGTAGCAAGATTCAGAGGAGTATATCCCTTATTAGCCAACGATACCACTCTGTGGAGGTCAGCAGTGCGAGCTTTTGCAGAGAAAAATTCTCTGAGATTTTTTTTGAGTTCGTTATGTAAGTTGACAGCATTCAACCATCCGCATCCTCCTTCTTTCCGCTTCAAAGTTGTTCTCATTACAGACGATTTTGGATGGTGATTGTTGTACTTTTTCAATATTGTTCGGGTCTGCCCTCTAATATCATCCAGTTTTGTCTTAGTCCATCTGATTATGACATGAGATTATCATGGTGATGTCGTCCATGCAATTCCTTTCTTGACCATTACTCTTGTTTTTCAGTATCTGATAGGAAAAGTAGATTCAGCAGGTCATCTCTGGTAGCAAGAAGAATTCTCTGAGATTTTTTATCTATTCGATGAAGGAACTCATTTCTGGGGTCCACTTCATGCGTTTCCTAGGGAGTCCGGCTGTCGTGGTCGTAGGCATAATGGCTTGCACCGCCGTTGAAACATCAAGAGTCAGTTGGGAGGTATTCATGTTATTTCCCACTTAGTTTTGTGTTGTAGTATCCCTATTCGATATCACGCTGCTTCCGTCGCTAACCGAGGGAGACTGTGCCTCACTTTATTATTATTTATTATCGTGGACTTATGCACTATCTCAGCTAGTAGCTGGATATAATTTACCTTTCCCAGATTTAGCAATCAAAGGAATAGGCTCGATTACAATATACTTGACATAAATTTCCTAACTATCCTACATGTATTAAGAATTACAGCTTTTTGCATTTCTATATAGGTATTCTTATGCAATTCTAATTTCTTAAGGCTATCTTGCTTTTGCGGACGATTCTTTTCCATAGATTTTATAAGTTAGGATATTGTTTATGTTTGTTTTAGTTAAGTCGAGAAAATTTATGGTTTTATTAGTTTCAATTTCATCGATAAATTTTAAATTATCGTGAATTTCATTGAGGAAGGTCCAAAATGGATCTAGAACTTTCTTTCTCTAAAACTAACAATCACTTGAAATTTACCATTGAATTTGAAACTAATGACTCCATAAATTTGCTTGACTTAACTATAATAAACGAAAAAATATTATAACTTATAATAACTATAGAAAAGAATCGTTCACTGCCTCAACAATCCTCATGGACACATTCAATCATTCAAATCATAAACTAGCCACCAAAAATATTCTAATATTCACAGAGCTTTTACTATCCCCTCTCAATTCAATACCAGAAAAAGTATAGTTTTAAAAACAATATACCAGCCTTTTTCATATATAAAATCATCAAACGCAAAGAAAAAAATCGAACATCGAAATAATTATATTGCATTCAGGAAAACAAATCCTCCATATTTGTGCATCCTTATAGCTTTAGTAGTAATATTTAGTAAGTTTACATTCTTTATTTAATGATTAATTTTGGTTCTTGTTTCAGCAAAGCACCTAACTCCTCCCCAAAGAATATCGCATTACATTTTTTCACAACATATTCAAATATGCTAAGATATCTTGAAAACGAAGGAGCATTACTACCACACGTTTTACCAGAACTTCTACTCACCTATGAGTATTATCAAATTATGTTCAAATATTGCTCCAATTTACTTACGCTCGTGGAAATGTTTAACGAAGAGAAATTCAATGCTTACAGTGCCCAATGCTATCTGGATGTAATATTACAAAGTATAAAAATATTCATACTCCATGATATTAAACTATTCGATGTGGAAATAAGGCGCACTCCTTCTGAAGACATAGAAATGGATGAAAGATTGTCCGGTGTTTCAACCCTAACTCCACTTCCATGTCAAATCGTTATATTAAGGCCAAATATTTATATTTATACTAAAAATGAACATGTTCTTCTATATTGGTTACAATACCATTTTGATAATCAAAAACATAGACTATGGAAATCACCTTTGTTAGATGAATTGAACCAGTTAAAGCCAAAAGAAATTAAGCTGTTTGAGGAAGATTTGAACGATAGCCTGGTGTTTGCATGCGTTACTGTAGCTTATTGTCCTTACCTCACGCAGGCAGTGTCAGATATGTACGTTCCACCAGTCACCTTTGAAGAGCATCATCATAATGCTTGTACAATAATTAAAGCTTGGAACTTATTGAGGCTCAGTTATGAAGTTGATCCTGATGACATTGTACACCCTAACGGAATAAATATGATGTTGCTCACCTTGTACCTTTATGAAATTTTGCCGAGCTTCTATCCGACTGAAACGTTAACTTTGCAAGCTAAGTTGACTCAGTGTTCCAAAGCAAATATTAATCTAACCAATTCTTCTGAACATCAGATCGTATATTCTGTATCTTTCTTCAATAATGAATCGGAATCATTCAGTAGTGAGACGGAGGTATTCAGGATACCATCAAAGCGAACAGGAGTTTTTAAGATTGAGTATCAGGCCAAAAAAATTTCGTCGCAAAAAGCTATCCTTATTCTATCTGGAGAATTGCCAGGGCAAAAATATGGACGAAGTAGAGCCATCCATTTAAACGGAGTTACTGACCTAAACTTCTGTACTAAACAATCCGAATTCAAATGTGAGTGTTATACTATCTATAGAATGAAAATTGCTTTGCACAGTCCCTATAATATGCCAGATACTTATGAGATATTTTATGCCATAACAAACGACCAGAACCCAAAAGACGAACCTGAAGAACTGGAATTATACAGCTGGAAGGAATACATATTAGGTAATTAGCAGTATTTTTCTAAAATATCTATATATCTTGAGGAAAATTTAAGATCTAGATCAGTGATTCCCTAAGGGGTCTATATCGACCCCAAGGAGTCTATGACAACTTTCAAGGGGTCTACGTCAGCGAAAAAAAAATTTGGGTGTCTATAAAATGAAAAACGGGGGTCCGCAAGTTGATCTCAACACATACACTGATAAGACCTATTTACTTATATCATACTATCTTATAATATAAAGACATATACATTATTTATAAAAGTACCTATGAAGTAAAGAATTTATTATATATGTTTATAGAATTGTGTAACTTATGGGATGTAGGCATTCGCTTTGTGGTCGCAATACATTTTAAACTTGTAAAAACCTGCACATAATGAAATACCAGTCTCATCTTGAACGAGCAGTCTAGGAGCTTCGCTAACTTGAACTGACTTGTTCAATTCGTAACTATAATATTACGAATGTGGGACAAATACGTTTATTTGTTTCCTTAATCTTGAAATGTAAAGTGCTAAGAAAATATTGAAAAAAAATATAAACAGGTAGTTTATCACAAAAATTACAGTGAATCAGTGTTATTTTATTCGAGAGTGCCACATAAAAGTAAGTACATTATTTTTTATTAAATTTTAGTTTTGTACTCGAAGTTAGAAAAGATTGATAAATTACGCCAATCACGACTTCAGTTATTAGTAGTTTAATATTCGATCATGCAAAATTACACGAGTACTCCTCAATAATTTCTTTTTGAAAGTTTTAGCAATCGGGTATTATAATTACAGTGCAATCTCCGTAATCCGAACTAATTGCTGCAAGGAGATATTCGGATTATGGAATGTTTTCGGAAAAATCTAAAAACTTTTTTTAAAATACAGATGCTGGTATTTATGTTTTATTTAAATAATGTAATTTTGTCCACAGATGACTGATGCCATGTCCAAATCTAAAAAAATGTAGACAGTACAGTGTTGATTATTTGAAATTTGGCTTCATTCCATCATTGTCGTACGAACAATTGCCTATGTGCCTTTCATGCAACAAAGTTTTGGGCAATGACGCTATGAAACCATCTATGCTGCAGGATCATCTAAGAAGATGTCATCCTGATGAAACATATAAAGATTCGAAATATTTTCAAACACTCAAAGATACACTTAAGAAGAGACTCTCACACTGGACAGAATGTTCGCTTCGACGTCACAAAGAAACGATGATGGTTTGCGCGCGTCTTAAAATATCTCGCTACTTATTGCAAAACCCGGAAAACTGCATACTATCGGAGAGAAGTTAATTTCGCCAGCTGTTGAAGAGGTTTTCAAAACTGTTTTACAGAAACCTACATCTCATATAATTAAAATAATTCTCTTGAGCAATAATACTGTGGAAAGACGTATTGATGAAATGAGTTCTTATAATGAAAGCTTCTTGTGTAATTATTTGCAAACGACCCATTTCTCTGTACAACTGTTCGAGTCAACTTTACCTCGTAATGCAGCATTATTATTGGCATAATTTCGTTTTGTTATGAATCAAGAAATCTACGAGGAACTGCTCTTCGCAAAAACTTTGATAAGCGACACTAAAGGTGAATCAATATATCATGTTTTGAAGGATTACATCATTGAAAAAGCAATCCCTTTATCAAATATAATATCACTAGCTACAGCTGGAGCTCCTGTCATGGTTAGACGTTATCGTGGATATTTAAGCTATTTAAAACAAAATGTGTCAAGGGTGTTAGCAATACTTTGCGTCATCCATGGACGACATTTATTTGCGAAAATTTGAGTGTTAGATTGCATGAACCTCTTCAATTAGTCATTGATGCAATAAACCGAATCAGAAGCAACGCGTTGAATACGCAGTTATTTGCACAGTTTCGTGAATAAAATGACAAAAACTTTCATCAATTGCTCTTTCACACTGAAGTGCCCTGGCTGTCGAAAGGATTATCTTTGACAAGATTTTTGCACTTTTGGGACCATTTCTGAATTTCTGGATACTGAAGATAAAATTTTGAGAGAAAATTTAATGAAATGGAAAACAGACATCGCCTATTTAACAGATTTGTTTGCAACATTTAATATGGTATATCTGCAGTTACAAGCGAACAGTTTAAATTTGATTAAAACAAAGTCCATCTTATCAGCATTTCTTGCCAGAGTTAAACTAATGATGAAAAATATTGAAGGGGTGAATTTTCTCAATTCCCAGTTTGTCACAGACAAACTGCCAGGAAGACGAAGTGTCAACATACGTTCAACATTTAAATACCCTCTATTCAGATTTTGAAACTAGTTTTGAGGATGGTTTGACCGTGGTGATACCACCGTGGATAATTAATCCATATGGTGCCATAGAAGAAACGAATTTCATAATACAAGAGGAACTGAATGAACTAAGCACAAAGAACTTAACGATTCAGTTCAAAAACGGATATCAGCAATTCTGGCTGCAAAACAACATACCCGTTACTTATCCCGTATTATGGAATATAGCGGGGAAATTTTCAATTTCTTTTCCATCGTCATACCTAGTGTAAAAGGGGTTCACCAATCTCCTAACGAAAAAAAAAGAAACAGACTGGACATCATTAGCCGAGGAAATTTAAGATTAACCCTTACAAAATTGACGCCAATTGTTGATAATTTATTATTAAAGCATCATGTTCATCCTTCTCACTAAAATATTCACTTATTGCTTAGTTTATTTTATATTACGTATATATAACAGATACAAAATTTTGTTTTTACTAATTTCAATTAAAATTCAATTAATAAATGTATAAATCAACATGTGTTTTTACTTTAAGTTTTGGATACTTAACTTCACTACAGTAAGAAATTTACAAAAAATCAATATTAGGTAAGTAGGGGGTCTACCCAAACCCGAAAAACATGCCAACGGGTGTACGACACAAAAAGTTTGGAAACCTATGATCTAGATTGAAACGAAGCTATGAAGATCATTATAATAAGATGTGCGTGACTAAAAGCATGGAAAAATCTATGAAATATGGATTGCGTAAATACATTTTTTATTCGGTTGATTATTCTCACTCACTGCCAACATTGTTCTTTGTCATGATACGTTCTAAAAATGAGAGCTTTTCGATCCCAAAATTTCATATCGAACGAGACTAACTAGGATGAAGGAAATGATTGTTTTATTAAAATAAGGTAAAATTAATTTTTTCATATACAGAATTCAAGTGTTATCTGAAGTTTTATCTGAAAATTTTGCCATGATCGTCAATAGATCAACTGATGGATTATCGAGACTTTTGTCTAAAATCGTCATTGATCTCAGAAGAAAAAAGTTAAAGCAAAAGCTGAAACAAAGATCACTAGCTAGCAGGACATTAGTAATGATTGTTATAAGTTTGTCATAAAAGTTATGTTCTTTGTGTTTAAAAGAAAATAATGGAAGCAAAAGCAGCAGTTCCATTAACAAACAAAAAATTATCGATATCTTTTTTCGAGTATCTGCAGAAGTTCTTGTTTCGAAATGTTTAACCGTGAAAGAGGTTTGTTAGCTCTTACTTTGACAGTACAAAAAGATCAAGAAACAGGATTGATCATCAGAAGGCCGGATTTTGTTCGGGAAAAACACCATCCAAAGAGATGATGGTTTTTTCGATGTCGCTACGAAATCAACTACACGTGGTGAAAAATGTAAATGTTGGTGAATGGACTGTCAGAAAATGGATATGTTAATCAAGACTGATTGTTGATAGATGGTTACGGACCCACTACTTCAGCGCAGGCATACAGGCTTTCACAAGGAATAACTTAGCATGGTATGAACTGGTGCAAAATAAATGACGATGCGTCCCATTTTTACCCATATGGTTCCAAAGAATATGAAGGAGGAATGGAAAGTGATACTAACCAGCTTAAATCTACGAGAGATTTCATTTTGGTAGTGGGTCGGTTATGGTTTCCTCAGAATGACATTCACAAATTATTTGAAGATCGAGTTCCACCCTCTTCTAACATAACAGCTTCCTGGATGAATGTCTTTTTTTATGAAGAGAGTTTCATTAAAGTAATAGTGGTTTTTTGATGAGAAATTTCCGTATCGTGATTTTTTCATGAATCAGTCATGTGAAACTCTTAAAGCAAGGTCTTCACGAACTCCTTGAACGCGTTTGTTATTGGCCAACGCCTTGGTTCGTGGTTGGTGTTCCATGGTTTATAGCTTCTCTTCTTCGTTTATCGTATTTTATTTTCGCGAAGAATAACGGAGATAGTATAGGAACGTATTAATGCTAAATTTGGCTTTCAAATTTAGATGTCATTCGCAACGAAATTGAAAATAGATCACATGATTTCCTAGTTATTCCTCGATTACTGAATTAAATTCAAATTGCTAGCCAGTTAAAAAATATTATGAGTGGTGATGTGATTAATACTCGGATTATGATTATCATTCCGAAAATGAACATCATTTTTTCAAATAGGAAGCTTCCTATTCGACCAAAAACAGCTCGGCAAATTTTGAGCTAGGGCTAGTCAATGTTTATTTAGTGCTTTATATTACGATGACCTTGTGCTCCATGAGTATGGTCCTGAAGATCATACAGTCAAGTTTTAGAAAGATCACGTGGTGAAATTCGAAGAAAATGGCCCGCCAGCACATTGCTCGAACTTTGCATGGCAAAATTTGACAAATCACAAATCACATGGTCTTACAGATACGTCAACCTCCAAACCAAACAAACCTTATAGATACGGGTGAAATATTTTAGTCGATCCAGATGATTATTCAGAATCTAATATAAATGGAGAAAAATGTATCAGATGAAAGTTATATGGTATAGAGTGACACATTCGAGTGAGGACATATTGGAATAATCTAACAATAATCTGACGGTTATTCAGAAGAAACTTAAGAGTTTTGAATATGGAACATATTATTTCAAAGAAAAACCACAAAAATTTAGATGAAGCCTATCTTCGTCCATTCAACAATTTTCTTGGGCAAAACCATGATTCTGATAACGGAAATTATATTGACTGACTTTGATGTCACTTCTGAATAACCTTAGATTTGATTTGATGAATGTTATTACACTCCTTTGTTTTTGTAAGAGAATGATTCTTTTGCGGATATTTTCTAAACACTATTTCGTTGGACAAAGTCCAGAAGCCCAATAGAAAAACTTTATATGAAGAACTCTGAAACTTGAATCAGTTTGCATGGTTATGATAAATAATTTCCTCTCATGTGATTTTTACTTTATTGAGATACTCAAAAAGCAAGAATCGAGAACGAATACTTTCAAATTTGATATTAATTATTCTCAAATCTCCCTAATTTCCCTAATTCTCTGTCTTGAGCCAGTGTACTTTTAGGATCTGTAGAGGTATTACGCAATGAAATTGATTCAAAATCGCCTGTTTTCCTATTTATTCGCCGATTACTCAATCGAATTCAAATTCAGTGGCTGCGTCAAGGTCAGTTAGGGCCGAAACGCCGTCTTCATTTTGTTCTGCTATCAGAATCATTTTTCACTCTAACACAATCACAGGTAGCTCTACCAAAGTCTATCAAAACCATTAAATCTATCTTCACAGTCACCAGAAGTTTATTTTGGGGTAAAAGAAATACTGATTGATGCAAATTTTTATGTACTTCAGATATCTGCTATAAAGTTATTATACACTCCCCACACAAATTGTCCCATCACCCTACTTTTACGACAATACTACATAAATTTTTAGGTTGGTCATTCAGTAGTCGCTTCGTAACTTTCAGAAGTGTAAAATAAGAAGATATCATTCAAAAGAGATGATTTTATGATGGAAATATCAACAATTTTCGAGTTAATGAAAAATTGAAAAATTCTACCATCTTCAAACATTCGCGAAGAGACCAATCAACTAGCATTGAATGGTTACTAATCATTTTCAAAATCGAGTGTTTCTCCCGGGTCCTAATTACTGCCGGTATACGTCTCGGAAGCCCGTCAAACAAATTTTGGATGTACTCTTGAGTCACTGAGTTCCAAATTTCAGGGAGCAGATTTTCTAGTTGTTGAAGTGTTCTACAAAGCATCCTACATTGCTGAATTTGCCACCCCATGTTGTCCCAAACATGTTCTATGGGACTCAAGTCAGGGCTTCTGGCTGGCCATCTTAAAATATCAATTTCGGCATTTTGTAGAAGTTTTGTAACTACTCTAGCTGCATGAGGCCGAGCATTTTCATACATATAAATGAAGTTTTCGCCAATCAATGGGCCAAAGGGTACAACATGGAGTTCAAGGATATCTGCGATGTATCTGGCCGCTGGATATTGCATTACATGCCTCATCATTTGATACTAGAGAGAACCTGGACTCGTCGGAAAAGAGAACATTCGACCATTCTGGAATAACCCAATTTGCATCTTCCCTCGCAAACTGAAGTCTTGCAACTCGATGATCTCTGATGAGATGTCAGCCGGTAGAAGCCACCCTTGGTCTGATATCGTCTTCTCTGAGCCTGTTCCTAACAGTTTGCAATGAAATATGCACATTTCTGGAAAGTGCAACTTCATGTTTTAGCATTCTAGCCGTACAGTGCTGAACTCTTAGTGCAGTTAAACGAAGCCAACGATCATCAACTGGTGTTGTTATCTGATTTCTTCCCTGTCCGGCCCTTCCTCCATATTTCTCCGTTTCGTGTTACCGATTGATTCCTCTTGAAATTGTGCTTTGGTAAACATTCAACAAGTTATCCACGTCACGTTGGCTTCGCCCCACCTCTAGAAGTGTAACAATTCTTACCCATTCATGATCACTCAAATATCGGCCAGGACGTTCAGCAGCCATTGCAATAAATACAGAAACACAGTAAACTTGCATTAATTTAGCGTGAAAACTGAAATTGAAGAAATTGAATGAATACTGATAGTAAAATAAACTCATTATTGTTTCAGACGTGTTCGAGATCATATGGAAACAAATGTTACCACATAGATAAGATTTTTTCCCCTTATATGTCCAAAAACATATGTTGACAAAGAAACTGCGATCGAGCTGCTTGATCGATTGTGGAATTCAGAATACCAGGTGATGCGACAATTTTTGTGGTGTGTGTATTATGTTCTATATATTAAAATATGGAATGATTTCCGAATATTTATCACAAGGTTATTTCAAGTTTATTCCAATGTTAGTATCGGATGTTTCATTCCTAACTAAAAAACTTTTATCTGTAACATTTTCCTCAATTTCGTTTCTTTTCTGCAATATTCAGTTAAATCGATTGAATTAATTCACGCTGTACTTTTCTTCGAATTTAGGTTATTTTTTTATACTGGGAACATTTCTTACAGTGTGTTGATTAGAGGACAATCGAAACGAATGTGGTGAACGCTTCGAGGGGGGTACCGAAATGCTAGTACTAGGACTGCTTTCAAAACTGGGATATGCTGTGGGAGGAGGTTGTTAAATCTGATAATAATAATAATAATCTAGTCAAAGCAATTGACATCCATGCCATTCCAGTGTTGTTTTATCCATTTGAAATAATCAGATGGACTAAGACAAAACCGGATGATATTAGAGGGCAGACCCGAACAATATTGAAAAAGTACAACAATCACCATCCAAAATCGTCTGTGATAAGAACAACTTTGAAGCGGAAAGAAGGAGGATGCGGATGGTTGAATGTTGTCAACTTACATAACGAACTCAATAAAAATCTCAGAGAATTCTTCTCTCGCACTGCTGACCACCACAGAGTGGTATCGTTGGCTGATAAGGGATATACTCCTCTGAATCTTGCTACCAGGATGACCTGCTGAATCTACCGTTCCGATCAGATACTGAAAAACAAGAGCAATGGTTAAGAAAGGAATTGCATGGCCGACATCACCATGAGATTAATCAACCACACATCGACAAAGAAGCTTCCAACAAACGGTTGATGAAAAGAGAACTATTCGCTGAAACAGAAGGATTCCTTATGGCTATCCAAGACCAAATCAACGCTACAAACAACTACAAAAAATTTATAATTAAATTCATAGTTAAGGACGAAACATTACAAACAGATAAGTGCAGGAAATGCCATTAGAATCGGATACTATACAGCATAATACGTCCGGCTGCGAACAACTGGCCAATACAGACTATCCACACAGGCATAATCAAGTGTGCAACATCATCCATCAGAAACTTCCAACACAAGTTCGGACTTTCAAAATCCTTCCAGCCATATTACAAGTATCAACCGGCGCCCGTATTGGAAAATGACTCTATCAAATTTTACTACAAGGTCTGTTATCGCTGACAGAATGGTGACGAATAATAGGCCAGACATAGTGGTGTGTGATGAAAGAGCCAGAACAGCAATGCTGGTGGACGTCGCCCTACCGAATAAGAACGTGCTGAACAAGTGCCAGGAGAAAAAGTCCAAACACACAGACCTAGCTATTGAGCTCAAGCAAATGTGGCACCTCGATAAAATAGATATCGTTCCTGTCTTCTCAATAAATGTAGGATAGTAAGAAAATTTATGTCAAGTTTATTGTAATCGAGCCTATTCCCTTTGATTGCTGAATCTGGGAATGGTAAATTATATCCAGCTAAAAGCTGAGATATTGCGCAAGTCCACGATAATAAATAATAATAATAATTCTCGCAGATATTACAATCTTTCTGATGAAGTCGTCTAGAAACTCTTCTTCGGCGTCTAATACCTACATTAATTGCGGAACTACAAGTCCAAAAACTTCTTGACTTTACCAAAACGGTCAAGGATGGAATGTTTGAACCGTGGTTTAAAGGTTTTCACATGAACCAATAAATTTACTCAAGCAATTTCGCCACGAGAAGCACAAATTCTCTGTAGTATTTTTAAAAGTTGTGGGTAGGAGACCACGAGCGCTCTCCCAACGGTATTTTCTGGATTCTCTCAAACTTCTGTAACAAGTATTTTCATACAGGTATAGTATTCCGAACCAGTTCGAAATGGTTTTTTGAATAAAAGTAGAGCCTCAGTTGGTGTTAATAGCCACCTAGTTTAGGAAAAATATTTAAGCTGCACAGAGGTTGAGTAGGACATAGACGAGACATATCCATACAAATTACTATTTCAACTGTAATACCAAAAAGATTAATACTTTCCTTCGATTCAGTTTGATGGTTTTATATCATAGGTTCTCAGGCGAAGATTTGTGATTGTTTACGTATGATTGCTTGAATTCTTTGATAATATAACTTCTCGATAGTAAAAGTTGGCTGAAAAATCTACTCATCCAGCCACCCAACTACTTGAGGAATCCTTGAATACCAAGTTTATTTTACTTTGAAACCTTGATGAATATATACTTGTCCATCTATTTGGGAGAAGAAATAAACTGAAATAATATAACAATTTGTAGGGACTCTAACTCATAACTATTATGAATTTCAGCTCAACTTCTGTCCAATATTAATGTACTGTTTCAGGAAAGGTACCAAAGCGCATGTATACGAGAGAATATGAGTTTAAAATCACAAATCCCGAAGATGGATTCATTTTTGAACCTATCATATGCTGCCAAATGATACCAGTAAGAATATATAAGATGTTCCTCGTTGGAAAACATGGTGATTGGTGTTTTGAAATAAGGATTGTACCAAAAATATCGAAGCACATTCATGAGGTGATCAATGTATCTCTGCCAAGAGGATTCAATTCACAGGCTTGTTCTTGTAGAGAGAAATCTACTGAAATACCCCTGATTTGTCCGAGAACTATTCATATCAACATCCCTTCGAAGAATAATCTCTTTTACAAATCAACTAGGGAGATGTTTATAGCGTGTACAGATGAGCAATTCTTAGCATTCTGGAGAAAATATTTACGTAAGTATCAATCATAACTATAATTAATTTCTGAATTCAGATCTAGGGATATTATATTTCATATGAAAATTAACAGCTGCTCAATGCAAAACTATTCTCCTAGGAGTTGATATTATTTTTTTTTTCTTACGGGAACCTTATACCTAAATAATGTGGACGTTGAACGAATTCTGTGTTACTGGGTGTTTGTTCAAATCTTCCATCTGATCTTCTCTATCCGCCTGATAAGTCTGTCTTCTGATGGTGGCTATGAGATCTACTCTAACGTTTTTATTCTCCATATCTGTCAGATCGAGAAACTGGAATCTTTTGAATATTTGTACGAAGAAATATGTCCAGCGAAATCTTATTATATACTAGCCAATCTTCCACTTGGCTGATCAGCCCATGGAACGAACTTATATGCCAAAACGAAATATAAATTGATTTTCCTGAAAGATTGTATTTTTTGCAATTATCTACTTATTTCTTCTACTTAAATGATTTTACTCAAAGCTTTAAATAGCTTTTTCATAATTGACACCTCAATCGCAATTAGCTGGCCAACACTTCATCTCTTCTAGCATGTTGATCTCAATTGAAGCAATTCCAAAAATATAAAGTGACATGAATTTAGTGTCTAGTGTTGTGTATTCTTTTCATAAATTTGTGGCAGTTCCTTAACCTATTCCTGGCTTAGATTTAAGTTTAGAGATGTTGAAAAATTATTTTTTCTGTAATTCACCAGCACTAAGAAAGTCATGAAACCAATCGAAATAAAAGTGGTACATATACAAATAATACCAATAATATTTGAATATGTAGAAAAAGTCCCCAACAACCTGTTAAAACCAGGTTTTTCCATCCCTGGCAAGGATTATAGCATAAGACCTATATTACATAATGAAAATCAATGACCCTATTGCATTCTAATCCTTTTCGTTCCAAATTTCGATCAGTCTGCTCTGAACTCAATTCACGGTAGCTGGCTGGTTTAATTGGCTATTTAATCTTCCATTGAAAATGTCCCAGACATATACGATGAGATTAAGGAGGCCTGCACGAAGTGCAGGCCACTTCATTGAGGTCATTTCGTGATCTTGAAAAAAATTCCTAATGGTGAGGTCTTTCTCATACAAAATCAAAAAATTTGGTACAACATGTTCTTCCAGAATTTCGGTAACGTTCTTCTCAGCATTCAGAGTTCCATTGTTACCAAGACCAGTTCAGTGCGGGCAGAAATAGTTCCATAGATAGGGAGAAAGTTGCACTGAGCATATCCTTCATTTCGACGTCTACACACTAGAAAACGTCGATCGCAACGAAGAAGACAATATCATCCTCGAACAAAACTCTCACCCAGTCAGATTCTTACAAATTGACAGATCCCCTGGCAAAATTCAATCGGGTTCTCCTATGGTGATTTCTTGCATTATCTCAATTTTTCTCTTCCATTTCATTTCTCATAAGAACAACATGTGCACCATCAAATTTTGTTGGCATTTCCAAAGAAAAGCATTTGTTTATAATTAGTGGCCTATCAAAAAAGAAATTTAAACTATTCAATTTGTGCGTTAATTTCTTGGCGCAGTGAAATTAGAGGATGTCGTGTGATGGTCAGATCTCAATCTGCTTACTCCAGATCAAATGGTGAATGACCTGAGGAAGTCATCCAACAAATAACGTTACTAACAATATCTCAATTGTGTTCATACCAAAATTAATAAAAGTAAAAAATAGGACCGTGCGATGTTACTGAGAAATATATATTATTGCAAATTCTTTATCTAGATATCGTGCAATATTATCGTATACCGGTAATCGTTCTACCTACTTATTATGTATTGAAAACCTTAACGAAATAGATGCTCTAAGAATAATACTTAATGTAAATAGATACATCCGACTGGAATCTGATTCATGATTTTAATCATTGGAAAATACTAAGTGAAAATGAGAGTATACAAGAACTCGTAATTATTTCACTAAAGGGTGATTTTCTGATTTTTTTACAGTTGAGTCTGTAATTGTTTGTTGTGGACTCTGCTGTAATGTAACATTTGATCTATACTGGTGCAAAAACGACGAAAAATGTATTATTTATGGTTGTGTCAAAATCGACAAATTTTTGCAGATTCTTCAAGGATACATAGGTAATAATTTGGCGTTTGTGGGGTTTTTTAGGAACACAAGTTCCTTCAAGAGCGCTCTTCGACCTCAATGCAATACTCATCAAATTAGGTGTTCAATCCATTCATTTGGATAACATTTCTGAAAATACATCAAATATTTCAGCGCCATACTGAAAATATCAGTTTATTTCATATATTCCTGAACCAGGAGGGATTTCTTCATTCAATAGGTGTCAAGGAATTTTTTCAGCAATTCGAATTAAAATATCATCAGCTTTTTTCCATTACGGTTAAAACATACAAAACTAGCAATAACCAGTTATTTTGTGTCCACTACGTACATCTCAGTTATATGAACCTGAGTTTTTTCGAACTCAATCCCATGGGAAGTGATAAAAAGTCGATGAGTGGTTTCAAAAGTGATGAAAAATCCACAAACAAACATGGAACAGTCAGGTGGATGAATTTATTGAATCTTAATGTGCAGTGCCTATCAAATAAGATCGATATATTGAAATATAATCATGATCGAGAAATGTGTGATATGGTATGCCCTACCGAACATTGGCTTGGTGAGGAGCAAATGGCAGGCCTGGTCATACCAGGCTACAAAATTGTAAGTTTTTTGCACGTTCTAATCTTATTCATGGCGGATTAGTGATAATTCAAAAGAAGAAATAAACTCTAAGTTTATGAATCATATAAATAACCTGTCATTGGAAAAGCATTGTGAGTTATCAGCAGCCCTTGACATAAATGAAATATTTTTATGTGTGTTTATAGATCTCCAAGTGGAGAAGTAGAACAGTTTTTGATACAGTTAGATCAAGCCTTGCAAGCTATCATTGATGTACATCAGGGCAGTATAGTCCTAAGTGGATATTTTAACATCAATTTCATGAAGAGAAGCAGTGATCAAATAAGAGTTGACGAGCTTCTTGAATTATATGGTTTACACAGTTTTCAGTGACCATTCTCGTCGTTCTCCTATATTGACAATGTCTTCACAAATCTGAGGCTGGAAATCTGCTCTCATGCGACTGTCGATCTGCATGTTTCCGACCATTCAGCACAGAAAATGACTTCCTAAAACGAGTAAACCTGCAAAGTCAAAATTTATATTTACTACAGTGATATCGGTACTTACCATTTTGTGAATCAATTGAGTGAAATGAAGTGGAAGTGTTTATCTGAAACAGATGGGAAGATAGCATACGACAGTTTTGAGAGAAATTTACTTTCTGTTTTCAATGATTGCTTTCCCGAAAGAACAACAAAATATCAAAAAGAGATCTAACCTAAAAAAGAGACTCCAAAGATAGTTACCGTAAGAAACCAAATAGAAGCTGCTAAGACTATAGCATCAGTGAGGGGGATCAGGTCTCACAAGGCCTTGTAAGGTCACTCAAGAAAGAACTGAAACTACAAATAGAAAGTCAGATTAGAGCAGAGGATGACAAAAAAAATCGCAGATTCAAACAACAAGAGTAGTACTATTTGGAAGATAAGTAAATCGAAACCAAACTTTAAACTTGATAGTGCATTTGAAATCTAACCTAGCCTAACCTAACAACAGATCAATTGAACGAATTTCTAGTAGAAATAGGGGAGTAACTTTCGAAGGATATAAAAACTAAAATCATTAGTCAGACCAGTTCATTGTTTTTTGAGGCTGCTACCCCCGGTGAGATCGTTCATATTGTATCGAACATGAAAAATGAAAAGTCCTGAGTTATTTATGGCATGTCATTTGACCTGCTCAAGAAATTAGTGTTCTTTTTAGCTGAACCACTAAGTCACCTCATCAACCTATCTTTTTTCGGGGTCTTTCCACATCAACTAAAGACAGCAAGAGTGAATACTAAATCGTTCTTGGTATTATTTTCACGAATTGCAACCAATAAGCTTTTAATTACTCAAGAACATTTATAGTTATATTCTCATTTATATTTTTCTGCATAATCAGATTCAAACAACAAGAGTCGTACCAATATAAAAGAACGGATTCACAAATGAATGCGAAAACTATAGACCGATCTCCATTCTGCCAGTTATTTCAAAAGCATTCGAAAGCGCCATTAAAACCAGGCTCGTCAGCTTTCAAAATTCCCATGAAATTCTTAGGGAAAATCAGCACGGATTCCGTGAAGAATAATCAACTAGTACTGCTATCAAAGAAATGGTGGAATATATTTTCGAAGCGTTCGACGATATGCAGGATTCATACTCGAGGTCTTGATCCACACAAGGCATTCGATTGTGTGAATCATGACACAATATTGAAAAAACTTGAATACTATGGGGCGGGAGGTCCAATATTGGATCTTTTTAGATCATACTTACAAGATACACATCAGATTGTAGAGTGGAAGGGGCAGAGGTCTGTCAGAAAAAATTCACTAGAAGAATCCCACAAGGTTCAATCTTGGGACCAGTTCTATTTATTATTTATATAAATGATTTATTGGAAAATGTAAAATGTGATAACGAAAAAATATTTTCTGATGATACGACACTGATAAACAGAGCAAACAACAAGGAAATTCTGCAAAGAAATCTCAATAATGAGGCAAAAGTGTGGTTTCAATCAAATGAACTGTTATTAAATCTTGAAAAAGTCAAAGAATTATACATACCACCAAACCTTGTGAAGTGACTACTCAAAAGCTGCTAGGATTTGTTCTCGACAATTCACTCAGCTGGACGCCTCATATTGATGCATTATACAGAAGATTGGTTTCTACCTGTTTCACAATCAAGAGAACTAAACATATTGTCGGCGAAAACGCAGCTTAACTCACCTTCCACAGTGCCTGTACTCATGGAATAATACTGTGGGGTTCGACAACAGAGGCCACAATAGTTTTCCTGAAACAAAAGAAGGTGCTACGATTATTTTCCGGGTTTTCTTCAACCACCAGCTGTAGAGGACTATTCAAAATCATATCAGATTCTTACCGTTCCCTCGTGTTTCATACTTGCTGCTCTATGCAATTCCCACGAAAAAAAAGATGATTCCAACAAGAAAGGAGAAACACACAACTACCTCACTCGTGGTCGGGAAAAATTCAAACTCCCAAGGCACCGCCCCTGCAAAACTCAAAAATCTCTCAACTATATCGGAACGAAACTATATAATTTACTTGCCAACAGTTATAGAGAGGTGAACCCTAATAAATTTAAAAGCGCCGTTAAAAGACTGTTAGTCGAATGTATTTTATAGTTTTGAAGAATTTTCAAACTCGAATTTTTAATGATAAATATTTCGTATCTTTTACAACTTTCAATTTGTGTATGTGATTGTTTCTTCGTTGTTTATATTTATTGCGATGTACAAAACTATGTAATTTTATCTCCTTTCTGGAAATTTCCTGTTGACAGACCTTGTATTTTTGATGGTACTAAAGTTTACTATAAAGTTTACTACATGTGAATTATTTCAGAGCCTGAAATCATTGTTTTCCTTGGAAAGTAAAATAAACAATCTGTACATGAAATTCTCTGAATTTTCATATATTGTCGGAACTCAATCGGTCCAGTATTTGCCACTGAGCTCTCAACTGTCCGTTTGAGTAGAGGTAGAATGGATGGAAAGGTGATTGGTTGTCGATTTTCGGATGAAGGGATACTCCAAACTATCAGAACACAAGAAAAATTTGTATTAATTTGTTATGAAGAGTTTTGAATGAAGGTCTTTACATTAATAGAAGTCAGAGCAGTTCAGTTGATCTTTGCTAAGGCATTATGATATTACTTAATAAATAAATGAAAATAATTCATAGTACTCAATAAGTGATTCCATTATATTATTATATAATATATTCACTTGTTGTTGATATATAGCAGGGGCGCTCAAACTTGAACTGCTGGCGATCTACCTCAATATTTTTAGACTTCTTACGATCGACGCTGAGAGGCTGCAACTATGTTTGATGCAGGGTTGTTGTACATACACGATACACTCTACCTACCTACCTAGGTATTGTGTACCGTAGCATATATAGATATTAGCTTTCCGCACAATATACATTATTTTAGTAAAGGTTTAGATTGGGTTTAGTTAGGTTCTTCTCTATAATATCAATGAGAAAACTCATAGTTTATTGATTGTTGCAAAAAAAAGATTTATATATGGTGTTAAACTCAACTAAGGAGTAACTCTGGATGTTGAAGCGTGGCACTGCAAGTCCTCAGCATAACTTTCATAAGATGGTACGTAACCACTGAGTGCTAATCTCAATCATGATGACATATGATCGTCAGTTAGTCGATTGCGATATTTTGACCTAATTATATTCATTTCGGATAATGCAGACTATACCAATTGTGTTTACCCAAACATTTCCGTCAGTTGAATGGCGATTTGCCTTAGATTCGGATATTTATTTTCAGAGATAAAACACCAGAAATATGTATCAGATGCTGTAGCTTTGAGATGTATATCTGATATAATCTACACCAACTCATGCGAGATATAATGATATTGTTGAACAAATCCCAATAATAAGTGTTCAACTATTAGTCTCGAGACTAGGTGTTTTTCATTTTAGAGTTTGGAGGATTTTTAGCAATGAGTATCTGCATCCATTTCATCCGCAACCGGTCCAAACACTTTAAAAGGAGATGACCTCGCTAGGTTACAGTTATATAGTTGGACACGAAGTAATCGTCCCGCCTGTCTATAAAAACTTATATTCTGATGAAGGTTAGTTTACGAAGGAAGGCCCTGTCAATGTACGAAATTCACATGTAAGATCAAGGGATAATCCAAGAGCAAGGGATAATCGCAATTCTCAGATTTTCCGTGAATTTGTGGTGTAGAATATATAATGATCACACGCTAGTACCATTTATTTTGCCTTTCCGATTGACTGGGGAAATTTGTCTGAACTTTATCGTGAATGAATTCTTCATTCACATCCAGAATTCAAAAGTAATAATTAGAGGATTTTATTTTCAACACGACAGTGTCCCGACTCATCATACCAGAAATGTTATTGATCATTTAAACAACACATTTCCAATGCTCCAATGACCTTTTTGGGTAATTTTAAATCCTCAGTGTACAGTGAAGAAATAGTTGATAGACCAAATACAGAATGAGCAAGATATGATCGGTAAACCTGTTGAGCAATTGACAGTTAGGGTTGAAAAATGTTCGGAGCAGAGAAGCCAAAATTTAGAACACCTATTATAAATAATTTTTTCGTTTTCGTTGATTAGTATTCCGTTTTGTATTTGAATGTTTTTCCTTGATGCTTTCTATTCGGTCAATATTGTTATTATGTTTTAATCGTTCTTAATAGTTTTTCATCAAATAATCGACTACCAATCACTTTTTCATTCATTCGACCTCTAAAGTATGATGAAAAGCCCAAAAAAACTAGTTGATAATTTTCTATTTATAACGTAACGCTTATTTCATTTTGATCCACCATCAATCATTCAAACAGATGTGATAGTTCATTTGCAAATACTGATAGGTAAGCGTCTACTTGCGGTTCCGTTAAAATATAAAAGTTCAGGGAATTTGTTCTATTTTTCAAGGAAAAAACTAACTTTTTCAGTACGGCTCTGAAATATTTCATACGTCTGCAGAATGTATTGTAACATGTACTCAGTGAACTTCAAAATAACTGCCTATTGCTAGTTTTGTATCCTGAGCAGGGCTGCAACGACAAAAAAAGCAGATGATATTGTAATTGGAATACCTGTAAAATTCCCCAAGCAATATTGTGAAAGTACAGCGGTAAACAATACGAAATGAAGAAATCCTTCGTGGTTCCGACAAAATATGAAAATTCAATAAAGGCCATATTCAGGGTGTTTGTTTCACCTCTTAGACTTATATTTTCAGTAAGGTTCTGAAATATTTGATGTATTTGCAGAAGTTTTATCCGAATGCCTGTAGTGAATACTTCTACCTAATTTGATACGAACCGATCAAACAATTCAGGAGTTATGCTGGATACACAATTCGGCCTAGATTTATAAAACAGCCTCTATCTCGAAATTGAATGGGCTTAACTATCTTTTGAACCTCCATTTACCTTAGTTTTCTTGGTACCTCCATCATCTGTTGGAAGCTTTACCTACTATACCTTGTATAATGGCTGCATTATTTTGATTACAATGCACATTTGATTACATTTTATATAGAAAAAAGGAATTATGCGTGGACTGCTTCTGTGGAGAAACTCAAAAAATTTAAATGTTTCTGAATGAAAATTTCGCATTTTATCAACCATCCTCAACTTCTTATATACAAGGTATCCCATAATTAGTTGTCGTTCTTTTGGCATAAGATTCTAATAAAATAACCTCACAAGTCGAAGAAAATTTCATAAAAGAATTACACCCTAAAAGTGCTACCCCAAATGGTTTTTCTGATCAATGAAGTTTGCAACATAGAATTACGGAATTTGGTATATGAATATTGTAGGTAATATTATCAAAATTTCTAAGTCGCGAGCTCGAATGGAAAACGAAGAAGGTAGAGTTGTCAAATTCACCACATCTTTTTTCGATGAATTTATGAATATCAATTCAAAAAACCTAACGAAAAAAAGTTTCTTCTATCGTTCCAGTGCACGGTTCTATATTAAAATGGGTTTTGAATTTTAATAAATTTTTAATCACATTATGAACCAGAGTTTTTCTACCAGATCGTCGAATCCTTCAAATAAGAAAAAACAAATCCGAAGGGAATGAATTTTTAAACTTACTATTCTGAGGAATTCTTAAATTGTAATTTCTACAGGGTGAACTGAGCGGGTTGGTTGATTTCTCTTAATTTTGGAAAAATTTTTTTTTATGTCATTCTGGCAAAGATTTTAATCATATTACCTGATTTTTCTGGAGATTATGATTAGATATTTTCTGCTCTTTATTGGTTGGATTCAGCGTTTCAAGTGAACCATTAATTATATATTTCATTCACGGCAATATTTTGAACCAGTGTGCATGATTTTTTACTATTTTATGAACACCTCAAATAGCAACAATTGAGTTACATCAAGTGGGAATATAGCTCTGTTCATAATAAATGCCACTTAAACAATACCACCCTTCGTTGATTTCATTGTGTTCTTTCTATCAGTTACCGTAAAAATAACTATAAAATGTGATTGCAATACTGTCAGTGGCGGCAACTCGGATTCAACTTGAAAGATTGACAAATATTCCTTATAGATGACATATGTAACTGAGTGAATGAGAAGAAAAAATTATTGCTGCTCCTTAGGTTGAGGGCTAAAAGTTCTGGAGGCCACACTATGGTAATTCCCTACGGAACGATGATTGCGAAAATTGGGCATTATGCCGATTTAGCACTTCAATGCACTAATGTACAAGTTCCTCATTATGCTAGAAAAATATAACTCGTTTTATATCTTATGTAAATCATTGTACAATTTATGAATTCTACTATCACGGGAAAAAGCCTCTGGCCACAACAGTCTTCTTCAACAATATTTGACATAATAGTTACAATTCAAGAATCCTTACATTGAGTAGGCTTAAATATTAATTATTTTCCATTGTGTTCTCATTTGAAGGATCATGATGACTTAGTTGATAAACTTTGATTGGAAATTTAGCAAAATTTTGAAACCTATCACACTCGAAAATGGTATATCCATGCGCCTCTTAATAAGAGTACCTTTTTTCACTATTATTTCTTGATTTTTTCAAAATTGACATCTAAAATAGCATAACTGAAACCAAAAGGGGTGATTTTGTACCATCTCCCTTTGTTTCGAATTCATGTTCAATAAGAGAATCTACAAGGAGGTTAACTATGATGCTTGAATATATATATAATATTATAATATCAATGAATACATATGGAGATGGTCTTCCATTAAATGAGGATTTCATCCTTGAATAAAAGTTAAATCTCTAAAATTCGTACTTCCATTTTTCAGGATATCGAACTAATGTTTTTTTGTTCCTTTTCGACATCAAGCTACGAAATCTAATGGTGGCATCTTCTTTCATGTAACATATTTTTTATTTACAGCCATAAGAGCGGTTTTCAACATTCTGAAAATGCTCTTCTATGCGGACAGTTCCTGCCAAAAATTGCAAGACTACATAGAAATTTTCGACAAAACTCACGTTTACAACGTTTATACTGATGTTAATTCTCCATTCTCCGCAGTCAAGCAAGTTTCAATAGGCGATGTTACATCAGAAAGAACAACCGAAATTCTAATCCATGCTAATCCCTCTTTCGATCCTGCTGGAGAAAGTGTTTTTCTAGAGTTAGAATCTTTAACCAGATTCGAGAAAAGATTTTATAAAATAAATTTTTATGAGTCGTAGGGAATAAAATCATATTTTCTTCAATTGGTTGTCTACCATTTCCTTCTAGATTTATTTTGTAAGCAGTGTGAAAAATGAATCACGTTTACACTATGTCGTACTATGATTGTTTATGACTAAACCAAAGCAGATTTTGAGTTGAAAAACTGATTCAGGCCAATAGTATAAGAATATGGCCAAGTACAATTTTGTGATTGTTACTCCGACCCTACTACTACCAATTCAGAAAGTCTTGATTCTTGTGACTCTTGAAAATCTACACAAATTATAAATATATATATATATATATATATATATATATATATATATATATATATATATATATATATATATATATATATATATATATATATACATCCTAGAATTAATCGAGAGGTCAGAATTGTTCGAAATAATAATAATATGGTAGTAATTCTTGGAATGTTTCAGAAAATCGGCATCGGCTTTTCCAAAGATAAATCAGAACAGATTTATCATGAATCCGCATGTCATGATAGGAATACGAATAGACTGTGTGAGATGAAAGGAAATATAATCATTCCTTACATGTTAGATTTCTAGTTCTAAAACACTTAAGACAAACTCAGAAAGAATCAGAAGTACTATAAACTTTAAATTGTAAGAGAGGACATAACAAGTTCATTCCTGATAACCAATGAAAAACATCATAACTAAAATCAATCTGTCCTGGTTGCTTTTGACCCAACTATTTCAAACCGAATCAAAGTACAAACACTTGTCTCCTAAGGTTGTTATCATAGTTAACGAAATCCACGACAAGATATATTGAGATAAAATCTCTGATTTTTCTTCAAAAACTTTCAAAAAGAGAAACTCATTTATTCCACTTTGAAATTCACATTGATAAACTTTGAATTATGTAAAAAAATAACAAATTGTGTCAAAAATCGTTTCAATTTTGAAATTCGTAATTTATTTTCAGCAATAAGAGTGGTATTCAACATTCTCAGAAATTTATTCTATGCTGACAAAGCATGTTTGAAAGCCCAAGGATATGTCGAGTTTCTTTTGAGGTCGCACGTATACAACGTACGTACTGATGTTAATTCTCCTTTTACTGCTGTGAAGCGAGTGACAATCGAAGATATAGCTTCCGACATAACTACTGACCTCCTGATTCACGCTGAACCAAGTTTCGATCCTAACACTGGTAACTATTTGGAGCTAGAAACTCTATCTGGAATGGAAAAAAGATATTATAAATTAAACTTTTATGAGTCTTAGAAACAAAAATGAGAAATATAATAATAAAGCCATACTTGTTTCTCTCATTTTCATCAGTTTGCACAGTTTTCCCAGTCTGTTAATTAATAATTGAGCCAAATTGGCCTATCATTCATGTCGCGGGAATTTTCAAAGAGATCCGTGACTGTTGATTTTCCTCAAAAGCTCATAAAGTTTTGACGTGGTCAAATATTTTGGTCTACCCCTAATACTATGCCAAAACGAAATGAATTTATACCTTTCATGGATATGGGTTTTCGTAATTTTCTGTAACTTCCCATCGATGAAGGGAAGTTTTGAATGAAACCTATTATCTGTGATACATTTTCTGCGAGAAAATTGAGCCTTTGATTGATTCTAAGTAGCTCCAGTCTGTGTACTCTGAGTCCATTATCGCTTTTGGTCAGAGATATCAGCATCATAAATTGGCAATATGCTTGAAAGAGATAGTGAAACAATATTTTCACTGTAGACGTAGAGGATTGTGGATTTTTAATTTTATGTAAAATCGAGGACACTAATTTCTTTGCGGAGCTGCCAAATGTTTGTCTGAGTAAAGGTATTGACTTTATTTCCAGAATCGAAGAAAATGTTTTAAGGCGTCACTTCTATGTATAAGTGTAATGATGACTCTAAAACAAGCGAGAATAAACCATATAGCTTTTATGATACAGAAGCATACTTATTAACCAAAAGTCCAAAATAATATTCCACAGAAGAAATGATAACTCGTCCACAACTTTTGAGTGGACCCACTGAGAGTTAGAACTGATGTTACGAGTCTATATTATGGATCAACAGATCAATGGTTCGACAGGGTGGCTCTATACTAATACTAATCTATCTATTGCTTCATCTGATTTAAGGCGTTCAGAAAAAAGTGGATGAAGTCCATTTTCATGTTTTCGAGCTACATCGAACAAAGTGTATCTTAGGTTGTTACTTTGTCATCTGATATTTTAAATTTTTTGTGGAGTAAGAATTTCATGCCAAATCGAATAAAATATTAGAGGAAGCATGATAACATATGGAACAATTTGATTGTGAATTCATAATTGTGGACTTGAGCAACTTTGGTCCCGAAAATTCATTTCAAAAAGTAGGTAAAGAATGAATTTAGATAATTCTTTCACAAACGAATTTATTATTCAAAATTTCTGTCTATATATATATATATATATATATATATATATATATATATATATATATATATATATATATATATATATATATATATATATATATATATATATATATATATATATATATATATATATATATATATATATATATATATATATATATATATATATAATCAATTGCTGTTCATTAGTCTCGCTAAAACTCGAGAACGGCTGAACGGATTTATCTCATCTTGGTCTTGAAATGTTGGTGGAGGTCTAGGGAAGGTTTGAAAGGTGAGAAAAATTCGAATTACTGCCGGAAAACTATAAAAAAGCCCTTTTTCATTTCCCAAACGTTTTCTAAATAAAATGTAGAGTCAATTTGAACTTTATTGCTATTAAATAAAATTCATATTAAATTATGTTCACATACTGTTGTCTAAGAAATGTAGCTGTGTTTCTAACGTTAAAGAGTCAATTTGCAATATATTACCGCTGCACAAAGTTTAAATTCAATCATATCTATCAAATTAGTCTTCGCGTGCGCGTTGGATGATCTAATGTCACGTTTCGAATCTAAACAAAAATAAATCGCTAACGTGACAAAATTTCATAGTCACAAGAGGTAATAGATCATTAGTAGTACTGATTTTCAATTTGGTCCGCTTCGTGAAACTTAATTTTAGCAAACTTCTGTTGTTAAAGATTGATGAATCTCAAGTTTTGTAACAAATTAAATTTCTGAACGCAACCATAATATTTGACATTAGAATGTCAATCCGTCTTGTCAACACAACAACAGCAAGCACGACATAATTAAATTGAGCGAATCCGCAGACACAGTGCTCCTGTGATTCTTGAACGAGCTGCATTCCACTATGATCTAGCAATTGATTATTGTGTGGACAAATTGTTAACAATTGGAGGAATGATAATAATCTGTAAATATTGTAAGGCTGATAAAGGGGCCGCAACCAAAGAAGAGGATATATGAACTACTGTCCCCCGAGAAAGTCTATTTTGATGGAAGTTGGCCTATTGACAGGACATCAACTCAACAAACACCTACACGTCATGAGACTATCGAAAACCACACGGTACCGTTGTTGCCTAGAAAGTGACCAGACTGAACACCTTGGCACTGCAACACTCAGCGCCCGGATTATCCAGGAGACCAGCTACATCTGTCTTGCAAGCTTCATCAGAAAGTTTTTCCAAGGCACAAAACAAAATAATACAACACGGCAAGCACAACTGTCCAACGGCATGAGTGCTGCCAATAAAGGTGTCGTGCAAGAAGAAAAATAAATGAATGGTGAATCTACTGGCAAAGTAATATTGCCACAATTGGTCCTACCACCTGATCCTTTACGACCTTTACTTTCTGGGATTAGAAATGATTCTAAACACTTCTTGACCAACATTCAGAAATATAACAGCTGTTTTCAGATTACATCGTTTGGCGCTACACATATTATACAGGACTATTTCATGCCCACTTTCAAGGTATTATACCATAATATTTTTTCATAATTTTCAAGTTTGTATTGAAATATATATCGGAAATAATTATTGGACAAATCTTTAAAAATTACAGATACAGGGGCAAATTTATCACTTACTGCGGGCGCTGTTACCACTACCAGATGCTTATCATCAAATTTTTATAAATTTTATTTATATGCAATTCAGATGCGGAAGTTGATAAGCGTTGTGCTCACAATCCAAGAATGAAGAGAACCATTGTCCATGAATTTCTTGTATTGATGAATGTTTTTTCATCAGAACAACAATTTAGAAAACATGATCAAAATATCATATCATTATTAATTACGGATTTCTTTTGTTTGCTTTAAGTTTATTCTATACAAAAGTTTGGGTCTTTTATTTACTGACTGAGGCAGTACGAAGTCTGCCAGGTCAGCTAGTTTACAATAATTACTAATTATAATTAGGTTCATCGTCATCATAGGCAACAGAATCAACTTCCACGTTAATAGTGGCCTGGAAGACATGCCCGGTTCATTTTGTAGTCCTTAAAATACTTGTGACACATATGTAAAAGATATTGAAAGAGTGTTATGTCACTTTTTATTTCGCTGTTCCTAATTTTGGACCATCCTAATGCGACTCTTGTTTGTCAATAAATTTTCAGGTTTTTTAGAAATAGAGATCTTGCGGAAACGATATCTTCATTCAAGAAAGTTTTGAATTGTGAAACACACGGTTCTTGGCGTTGATATCGTATCCACCTGATTTGCTACTGCTCTTCTACTTTTCATAAGGATAATATGTTTGGGTTTTGTGTTTTTATAACTTCAATGGGTGTTCAGTTCTTGTTCCTCTTATTTCATCATACCTATCAATGGTAGTGAAAATGCTTGAGTACTTCCTTGAAGCAGATTTAATAATGCCAAAATCTTTCGGCAGAAGGAGTAATCAGAAAAGGAACTCTTAGATCAGGATCTTGAACTCAATTCATGAGAGTAGCAACCACTTCCATATTTCTGTTTTGGCATTCGCAAGAATCCGCTTATAAAGTTTGGTTTGTGTGTGTTCTCTATCTTCCTATTCTATATGCTTCACAAGAACTGTCGCTATTTCCTGTGATCTTTTTCCTCCACCAGTCTCATCCCATCGTTACATGAAACATGATACATGTACATATTTCCCTTTTATTACGCATTTGATGTTGACAGCTTTGGGTAGAGAAGAGCTGTCTGGAGGTCAAACATAGCCACATAATACGAATCAAAAACATTTTTTCTGTCATATGCAGGAGTAGCAGAAGCCAGAAGTATATGTTTTTCAGTTTGCAGCTTACTTCGGTTGACAGGGTGCTTCAATCTCCAACTTTTAACAACCACACTGACTGCAAGTTTCCTTATGAGGTATCTTAATTTTCTTGAAGAAATATTGAAGTAAAATTTATTCTTCGAAGGTTCCTTGCACTCTGTATACATATCATACATTTCCCGTTTGTTCACATCAGGGTAGAGATTCCTTTCTGCATTTTTCTTTTATAGAATGCCTCGTATGCTGGAAATTACTTAATGTGATCTATAATACCACTGTCATCGATATTGCTGTGAACCTTCAACTTAATACTTTCACGATCATCTGTAACATAACTTTAAACATTGATATGCAATAATACACTTTACCGTGCCTAAATTGAAGAGTTTTAAAACATAATCTTCACGGATAATCTCAGATTTCATCCCGTCCCTCAAAGTGTACCGAAAACTAACAACCCTTGAATTACCAGATCTATCTCGGGTGATTTTACGCACTACCGGAATACAAATAACAGAACAACGCGAATAAATATTTTGCACCAAGGAAAGAATTATGAATGTTTCGACTTCTTCCTCCCCTGAAAATTTTCTGCTGCACTCTTTCTAGCATCTATATGTTACTTTCTTGAAGAACTGCCCTTGAATTGGTTTTCTTTTATACGAAACAACAATATTTCGCAACCGTTTTTGTGATGCTTCTAGTTTTAAGCCCCTGACAGTACTTGTTCCAATTACTACATCAGAATTAGGGCCTGATGAAATAGAAACAGACCCTGTTGTAGTTATTGAAGGAGTCCTAATATCTAGGCCTGTTGAACCATCGCAGAAGGATGCTTCAATTCTAGGAAGTGTGACTGGCCTAAAAGCACGAAATTCCGAATTCAGAATTAGACTTCGCAACATCATTGCAATATACAAAATCAAGATTCACCTTCATCTTCGGAAGGAGTATTTTTTTTTCGAGGGAAAGTCTTGAATCATAGTGGTCAGAAAAAACATCAAAGTCCATTATTTTCACCTGAAATATTGATCCTGAATGCAACAAAAATTAACACAATACTTATTTCATGGCCTTATCGGACTCAATTAAGTTCTGCACCGAAATTTTATTCGAACGTTTCAAAGCAAATTGGTACTACTGCTGTGCCGGAAATAGCACATCTGTGGACATTCAAAAGCGCGCTGAGAAAGTATATCTACAACAGTTCGAGAATTACAATAATCCAAATTTACCTCGAAAGTGAACCACTTCAGTTCTGAAGGCCTCGTGTGTTTTTCTATTTCTGCAGCTCTAAATCATTGCTTAATAAGTTAGTAGTCATATTCTTAGGAATACGGGGGACAGAACGGGATTGAGTTAATATACGTCTTACTTCCCAAAACTCTCTACAAGGAACCAAAGAAATTTGTCGGGTGAAAGTGTTCGGTGAAATCGACTTTTACTTAACTTAATCCTAGAGTGATATTTGAATTGGTATAACAATGATAATATGAGAACGGTTATCCTCCAAACCAAGATCTGCGAAATATTATTCCTGGAAAATTCACAACTGAAGAAATCCTGCATCAAGCAAGAAACATATTTCTTTTAATTGACCAAATTCTTCTTCCAACTGAGAATAAAATTCTTCATTAAAATATTCTACATGCAGATTGAACAGAAAATGGAAATATCGAAATCTACTGCATTTTCTTATGATTATGATATGGTTGCACTGTTTCCAAATTTCATTACTCATTGTTATGTACAGGGTGTACAGATTTCGAAGTTTTGTGAATAATTGAAATGACCTCCTCTTTTCTGTGTTTTTTTGTGCCGTGAACAGATTCAATCTAGCTTTTTTGAATTCGAGTTATTTGGAAATTTTTAAAGTTTCTGAATCAGTCAAGAGCTGTTTTTGAAGTTATGTGAAAATTGTTTTGTACATGCAGAAGTACTTTTTTCACGTGAAATCGAATAACGTGCAGAATTTTCTTTCGTCCAACGGTTTTTGAGTTTCAATGTAAACTTGCGTTTTTTTAAATATGAACCATAAGTAACTTTGATTTCGTTGAGTGAGGTTTTCATTTTCCTTTTCAAAATTATACCACATGTGCTCTCAATTTTTATTAGGTTTCCCTAATTTTATTCAATAACTCCAATAAATCCATTCACAGAATTAACACGGAATGATTGAAATAGCTTAAGTATGTTCTGTGCTCTCATTATGAGGGTTCGAAAATTAATTCTTGCAATAATAATTCAGATGAATTTTTCAATGTTTCTTCATCAAGCTCAAACTTTTGTGTGAATATATTATCATCTGTAATAACGAAACGACAATGCCGTACGGAAATTTTAAGAAATAACATTCAATCTTTATTTTAAAACTGAAAAACTAACGGCATATATCTTATGGAAAGAAATATGTTGGAAATAATCAATGTATGTATACGAATGTATTGCCATTGTATTGTATGCATCATTCATAAAGCCTGAGGATACTCCCACACACTTTGGAAATTGGAACATTGGTAACCGAAGCAAAACATTGTTCGAAGTTTTGCTTCAACTGTTCAATATTTCGGCTAGCTCTTCTATACGTATATAACAAACCCTTGATATATTTCCAAAGAATAAAGTTCAGCAGCAACAAATCCGGCCATCGTACTGACTTCTTAGTTTAATGAATGTTGCCAATATTTAAGTCATGTACATTAGCAAGAGCAGTAAGTTGATGAGAAGAAGCTCTGTCATTTTGAAAATAGACAGTTCATGTCAAAACCATTTTCACATAACTTCAAAAACAACCGAGATATTGGCACTTGAAAAATTTCCAAAATACTTAAAAACTGAAAAAGCTAACATCTGTTTGCGGCAACATATTCCTAATGCAATAAGAATACGGGGAAAGAAGGTTAATTTCCTTCTATTCACAGTATTTCGTATAGCTGCGGTTTTAAAAGGACGAAATCTGTCCACCCTGTATATGCCAAAATTGGAGTCTTTGGATATCGAATAAAAAAGAGCGGCTATGCAGCTGTGCATTATATCAAGAAAAAAAGGATTTGGAATAAATGATCGAAAATAGCGTGAGTAAAAAGTCAGTTATGGATGATTCAATTTCTGAAAACGATTCCGACCTAAGATGGAATGAAAGTTCTTTGATGCCAAAACTATGCATTATAAGGCTTATCAGTTGGTTTAGACTATTTAAATACTCAAATAAACACGAGAGTGAAGATCTTTGTATTTGATATTGGCGCGAGGAGTTTACGCAGGCTTTGACAATAAAACGTGTTCCAAAATGCCTTCCGAAACAAATGACAAATTGAAACAAGTTATTTTTCATTTAATCTTTCAATTAATATTCATATTTAAAATTTCAATTATTATCTCATAATTGAAATTTGAATATGTATTAATCTGCCCAATACAATATCTGGAAGTATTATTGTCCTCATAAATCACTAAATTTTGTCTCCTCATATAAGGGAGCTGGTAGAATTTAAGGAGCTCTAATATTATACAGTCTACGTGCAGAATAATATGTGATGTACATGTGTTATTATTCGTGAGCCTACTGGTGATGACCCTGTATTATTGATCCCTAAATGATTATTTCATTTATTTTAGGAATATCGAAAAGATTCACCGCATTTTAAGCGACCTTTATCTACAATTGACGTTATGAGAAAACGTTGGAAAGTGTCTCAAAAAATTCTTAAAAACTAAACTGTAATTCTACTTTAATCCCTGATTATTTATAGAAACTGATCACGCAATAAGTATTCGAAAACGCCCGTTCATTTAATTACATTAACTTTGAAAAAGTAATAAACTTGAATATCATTGTTTTTAATTGAGAATTGCAACAATTTTGTATGATAAACGGCACGGCAATTTTCTCAATACCTTTCTATTCCATAAATATTCACAAAAGAATAAAGCAGCTTCAAATTTTTAAATGTTTACAAAGCTTACAAACGTTACGTCTGATACTGAAGCAACGGGAACGGTTAATAAAATTAAAGTGTAACCATTCAACGAGCGATCGTAGCTTAGTGAAATTGTTTTATAAATATTCGGAAATCTATAGTGAATCGAGTGATTATTCAAAGTGCGTAGATTTTGAAATAAAATTGATACGAGTTACGAAATATAAAGTAAACGGATGAAACTGACCTTAAAATTACACATAATGTTCTAGTCAATTTTTGGGAAAAAACTTGAAATCTTGCTGAATATAAATAGGTTAAGGAAGATTAACTATAAAGTAATGAAATTCGAATGGAAACTTTGTATGAGTTAGAACATTTACAATTAACTCATCTCAGTAGTCATATTCTTGTTTTCAAAGTAGTTTAGCCTTTGATGATGGTTTGCCATTTCTCATGGATATTCAATGGAATTTTGGAATGTAGAAGAATAACTCTCTCTCTCTCTCTACCGCTAAAACTTTCAAAAAATTCTGTCTATAATATAAAATGAATATTTGCTATAAATAAAGCCCTGTAAACACATGGCTACAATGTAAGAAACTTATTAACTTATTTCTTACTAAAACCAATATACTTCAGTTCGATGTCCCGAATCCAGAATCGATATGCGCAAAATATCAATATTTCGTCTCATGTATTTTAGAGGTGTTAACAAAATTGGTATAGTCTACTATGATATCAAAACTGAGTAGCTCTGTTCTTTCAAGAAATTTCAATGCTCCATAGTATTGTATGATTTTTCTTTCTCTATCAGGTGCCCTTTTCCTTGAATTTCATCTTTGAATCTATAACTATAGATTGAAATCAATATTTTCTTTTACCTAACCGGTTTTCAATTCTAATAATCAATTGAAGAAACCATACATTCGTTTTTCCAAATCTCCCAATAATTAGTGAAAGCCAACAACAAAGCAGATGGCTTCAGTGTACTTTGACGAATGAAATTTCAGGCAAGCATATTTTGCCAATAACTAAACCAATTTATGGGGCTTGGTATCAAAAAATCAGGAAATGAGTATCCAACTTTGAACAAATGTATATATTAACAATGTCTTTTTGGCAAAATAATTGAACCATCTATGGGTTTAGCTTTTACTATTTAGTAATTACACTTGATCAAAACACCAATGAAATTTCCTACTTTCTTTCAAAACCAACACGACTTCATCGTCGCACAGTGATAGTGAAAACCAATTACAAGATGACATGAAATATATATGAGTAGATCGTTAGTTGGATTTGGGGAAATCAGATATTATGACTGCGGTTCATTGATTCCGCCGTTACTATGTGATAACTAATAATGATGATAATAAGAAATTAAACTATGTATTATACGATACAAGAGATTTATTGAAAGTCGGGATTGCATGGTCTCTGGACCATCTTCAGCTGACAACAAAATTTGGGATTTACATAGATTATGATGATTATCTGCCAGTAAAAGATGATGTCAACTGCTTTCAGCTAACTAGGTTTTCTTACCTTTGGGCAATGTGTAGAACTTTAAATTTATCAGTAATTGGAAAAGACTGACCATTTTGAATGCAGTGGTTATCTAATGTTGAAACTTTTTATTTTAAGAATTGAAGTTCAATTTCTTTTATATCCAATTTTGAAGGATTGATCAGTCTGCCCTACGTAGAAATTATTGCAGTCCGGGGACACGATAACTTATAAAATCCTGGTTCATTTGAATTCTCTATAAGATTTTTCACATTAAATAAGAGTGATGACAATCTATTCAGGTCAGAATACCATTTTTATTTTCAATTTCGAGAGGTTATTTGTATCTATTTTATTTATCTGTGTGAAATATGATGAAAATATGAATTTTTCGGATTTGTTGGTGCTTTTATCTGATATATTTATCTAATAGCTATATGTCATTGTTTTCGTTCACTATTAAGTCAATAAGGCCACGATAAAACCGTCGTTGTGACCTATAGTTTTAATGGTTACAATTTTTATTCAAGATTTTCTGATGATAAAGGTGAAGAAAATACTCTGTGGATTATTGAATTATAAGCTTAACTAGCACATATATAGATATTCCTAATGATTCCAACCACTCAGATTCACATGAAAATTTAGCGTACATTTTAATGATCCTCAAAGCATTCTCTTCACCTTTATCTTTAGAAAATCCTGAAAAATGGATTGATACAATTGAAACTATGATATATCACAACGGTTTTTATTGTGGCTTACTCGGCAAAATATCACAACGAAAATCATTACATATTGCTATTAGCCAAATATATCCAGTCATAAGTGCAAACAAATCCAAAAAATTCATCAATATCATATATTAGAAAAATAAGTGAAAATGCCGTAAATAAACTTTCGAAATTGAAAACTAAAATCGCATTTAGGCCTCAACAGAAATTGTCATTACTCTCATTTAATACTAAGAATTCTATTTTGTTTATAAGCTATCTTTTCAAGACTGCAATAATTTTACATAGATTTGTAAATTAATTCTGACGAACATAAACCTTATTCCTCAAAATAAATAAAATTTGCTAACTACTACATCCAAAATGGTTTCTCCCTTCCTAGTATTAATGCCCCCAAGGTAAAGAAAAGTTAATTACTTAGAAGCAGTGGAAATTTCCAATTCACTTTTTAACGACACCTGGCAGTTAATGAACTACCAGACTGATCTATGCAAATCCCAAATTTTCGATGTATTCAAATAACTCCCTTTAAGTAGTTGTGAAAAAAGTCATAATATCTGGTTTTTCTAAATCCAAATAACGATCTATTCATCTACATGTACTTGGTTTTCATACAGTCCAACGATAAATGAGAGATCGAAAAACGGGTAACAGTGATCGATTAATTCAATTTATTTGTTGGTGGTAAAAAGTAGTAGTAATTCTATTTTTGTTTTAACTGAACTATACTACTATATTTTTATCTTATTACTTCTTCGTCTTCCAACCCTAAGATATACATGAATTTGTTTGAGTTTGAAACTCAATCGGAACTAGTCATTTTTTTTCTTAGTACAAGAATGGATTATTTCACACGAATAAACACCTCAATTTTCTTATGGAAACCTCGTTTATTCGGTAAATGTTTCTTCAGCACACTCCAAGTATTTTATTTTATGTAACATATTTAGAATTAAATGTTGACTCAACAACAGTGTAACTAATACAGTTATAAATGAAAAGACTTAATGTGACTTGAATGAATATTTAAATCAGTTTGAGTTTCATTATCACTTCTCAAATTTTACATTGATCTATCCAGAATTCTTTTTCCAGTTTTTTTTCCAAATGTTCCAATTTTTTCAGTTTCTACTGAAGCTCGACGAAAAAACAAAGAGGATGATAAATATGTTGTACCTTTTGTCAGTGTTATCAAGAGACACCATGATTTTTGTGATTTGCGTTTATTTTCCGATTGTCACCTATTGTCATATTTCTGTTTTTTCGTGATTGTCTACCTCTTTTTTCTGGAAGCTTATTGTGTCATTTTTATTGTCCTGATAGCCTATCCACCACTACAAAGACCAGAACTAAAGGAAAATTATGCATTTCTATCGTTTGAATTGTAGTATATCTTGAGCTTAAACTAAAATACCGTCCAAAAATGTTCACTTTCAACAGAATTTGAGAATATTCTAGAAAACTCAGTTTTCCTTTCATTGAAACATAATTTACTCTATTATAAACATTTTCAAAAGAAAACACATTGAGATCCATCCGGTCATTAAAATTTTACGGGTTTTCCATCGACTATCATTTCACTGTCATTTATAGCGATTATAGTGAGAGATATGTTAATGGGCCAAAGTAGTTAGTAAATAATATTTTGTGACTAATATATTTTCCCAAATATGTCATGACAAAGCGAAAAATGTCTTGTTTTTAAGAGAATTGATGGATTGAAGTATTCAAAAGGTAGTCCTGTATACCAGGGGTGCTCAAACGGTCGATCGCGAATGCTTTTTGAGTAGATCTCGAGAAAAAAAAATTAATAAGTAGGCAACTAACCTACAGAAATTTATGAGGTAATAAAATAACACTCTGTTAGCAGCAAAATGCGGCTTTATCAAAGAAACGCGCGGTACTTGTCAACGAAAAGCCTCGCGTTTTATTCTTGCCGCTTTTCTAGAAATTTTTGGGCGGCGCGGTTGACGAGAACATTCCGAGTCATTCTGAATTGTAAATTGAAGGCAACACTACGTGTATACAAAGTTTATTATTGAATAGTACAATATGAGTGCAACAGAGAAATCAAAAACATATCATTTCAATAACAATTAGGAGGAAGAATTTTTCTTATATATGGTGAAGGATAAGTGCATTTGTCTCATTCATCGTGCGTCAGTTGGAATACCTAAACGTGGTAACTTAGAGAGGCATCATAAAACGGTTTATAAAAACTATGAAACGGATTTTTCGCCACAGAATGAATAAAGAAAACGAAAAGTACGTGATTTGATATCTTATTTGGAAAAAGAACAAACCAAGTTCCCAAGACCAACCAAACAATCTGCTACTACGATCGCGTCATTTGAAATATCTCATATATTGGCGAAACATAAGAAACCATTCGAAGATTGATCGGTTGTGAAGGCAGCATTTATTAAAGCAGATGAAACTTTATTTGGAGATTTTAAAAATAAAACAGGAAGCATGAATGCTATTAGAGAACTTCAGTTATCTCTTTCGACTGTCACAAGGCGTATTGAAATCATGAGTCAAGACATGGCAGATAAACTAAAACATGATATCATGAAATATACATGATTTTCTTTGCAGTTCGACGAAATTTTTATTCGGATGGAATTCAATGATATGCTGGCTAAGGAAGAATCTTTGACAATCATTTCTCTGAAAAAGAAGACCCGTGGCGAAGATATATAAGACGTTTTCTTCAATTTTGTAAAAACTACAAGCTACCAATATATAAATTAGTGTGCATTACAACCGATCGAGCACCAGCAATGACTGGAAGCAAAAACGGTTTTGTGGCATTGTGTCGAGCTAATGAAGATTTCCCTTCATCGTTAACAAGTTTTGTGTTCAAAAATTTTAAACACGGAGGAAATTATGGGCATTGCAACAAAAATAATGAATTCCTTCCGTGCACGTAGCATGCACGGCGGCGTTTTAAGTTGAAGTTGGAAGATAGGGTCAAGTGGTTGAGTCGCGGAAAATTCCTAGAAAGGTTTCAAGAATTATTGCCCGAAATAACAGATTTTCTAGACGAAAGAGGTGATGACACTCAGATGTTGAAGAACTAAAAACGGCTAAATGATTTGGCATTTTTTACTGACATCACAATGCCCTTAAACGCCAGTAACTTGGAGCTTCAAGGTAGAAGAATAACTATTATTATATATACATTATACATCAACAAGTTTCGTGTTCAAAAGTTTCAAACACAAAGAAAATTTTGGGCATTGTAACAAAAATTCTGGATTTCATCCGTGCACATAGCTTGCAACGGCGGCTCTTGAAGTTGTAGTTTTAAGATTGGGAGTGAGTTGAACACACTGATTTAGTTCTTCACGCGGACGTCAGGTGGTTGAGTCGCGGAAAATTCCTAGAAAGAATTTAAGAATTATTGCCCGAAATAACAGCTTTTCTAGGCGAAAGAGGTGATGACACTCAAATATTGAAAAACGAAAAATGGCTGATTTATTTGGCATTGTACACTGACGTCACAATGCACTTGAACGCCATTAACTTGGAGCTTCTAGGTAAAGGAAAAACTATTATTGAGACGATTAGCGCAGTAAATGCAAACAAGAGTAAATGCAACTTATGATAGATCAACTGAAAAGAAAGGATCTAAAACATTTTCCGTCTTTGAAAGCACGGATTCCTCAGTTGAATTATGATACGAATGAGGCAGAATTTTCAAATATTTTGGAACAATTCGAAATCGTTTTTATGATTGCATCAAATTGGCAAATATAGCATCATTTATGAGTTATCCTTTTTCATGTGAAAACTTTGAGGAATTAGCTACTGAAATAGCAAGTCAGTTTAATATGAACTTATGTTCTGTTAAAAATGACTTGGTGCAGGTTATATCAGATATACATCTCAAAGCTACAGCATCTGATACAAATTTCTTGTGTTTTATATCCGAATCTAAGGGAAATCGCCCTTCAACTAACGACAATGTTTGGGTCAACTTACTTGTGCGAGTCTGCATTTTCTGAAATGAAGATAATTAAGTCAAAATATCGAAATTGACTAACTGACGATCATATGTCATCATGCTTGCGATTACCACTCAGTGGTTACGTATCATCTTATGAAAAGTATGCTGAGGACATGCAGTGCCACGCTTCAACATCTAAAGTCACTCCTTAGTTAAGTTTAACACCATATGTAACTCTTTTGTTTTGTAACAACCAATAAATTTGCAATCTTGAATAACTATCAGTTTTTTCATTGATATTATAGAGAAGAACCTAACTAAACCTAACCCAAACCTTGACTAACATAATGTATATTGTGCGGAAAGCAAATATCTATATATTTTACGGTGCACTCTACCTACGTAGGTAGGTAAGGTGTATCGTGTATGTACGACAACCCTGTATCACACATACTTGCAGCCTCTCAGAGTCGATCGTAAGTAGTCCAAAAATATTGAGGTAGATCGCCAGCAGTTCAAGTTTGAGCACCCCTGAACTATACTCTCTTGATTTTGGTGTAAATTAATTTTGAGAAATATTAAAGCACATCGAGGAAGTCGATATGTTCAAATATATCTATAGAGAATCTCAAATGAACTCCTGAAGTATCAGTTCAGAAACACGCATAGAAATATCTTCAAGATATTCTTGCAAAAACCGAGAATCATCACATTGTTATTGCTGAAGATAATAATCTTACACATTTCAACAGAACGACAGATCCACTCTACTTTCATTAATAAGGAATTAGATGGAACTACATTCCAAAGAAATGCAAAACCATTATTTGATGAAATTGACGTTGATAGGTGTTTTGTTTCCAACCAATTGTTATTATCTAGGATCAAGCTATATTCATAAAAATAATATATGCTCATTTGAATTGAAAAAGATTATTGCCATAAATGTAGTTCTTTTTCGGAAACAATTTTTATATTATATCATATTTTCGATACTCCTGCCTTAAGATTATATTGAGGAGAGTAACGCCATCGATAATATTCATTCAAATTAGTCTAATCGCAATAAATAAAAATGGTAAAGATGATGATTACAAATTTTAAAAATAATTTAATAGTCTTTTTCCCAAACAATATACTGATGAGAGGATATTTAGTAGTATATATTTGAGTTGTTCATGAACCAATTCACAATAGAGAATGCAACAAATTATAAAATTTCATTCAGTCTTATTTGACTCATTACGATATGGGTTTCCCAACAAGAATTTGGTTTTGCAAAATGATATCATATAAATAATTCAGATAAAATGATTTGAATTTTTATTGTGCAAAGAGATTGTCAATTAAATATGAAAAATAATTTCGGACGTTATCCACACAACCACGCATACAGATATCAATTCTTTCATCATAATTTTCAATTACTTTCTGGCAAAATGGCGGATATATTTCTTCAGTCACGGTATGGATTTTGAGTTATAAATTGTAATCAATGTGGTTGGCTCCGTACAGACTCTGTCTCTAACACTGCCTCACAAAAATTAATCCAGTGTTTCATTGTTTTGTTGGTTGTGGGATCTGTGGTTAAAACCGCATCTCAGTGATATCAACATCAAAAATAGACCAAAATTGAGTTACCAGCACCTATCAGTAGCGTAATCAATTGACTGTAACTGTATTTTTAGCCGAATTTAATCGCATCCAACAGTGACACGTTCAGCATGTGTAGGCTTCTCTACTATCGATCTTGAAAACTCCAAATCCCAGATGCAGCAATTTTTCTTGCTGAAGTAACCTGATATATGAAACTGGGCTTTGTCAAAAAAAAATTCAAAATAACCAGCAGGAAGTTTCTGAATGATTTGAACGACTCTAAGGTAATGTGAATGGTCAGCCGGCTTCAATTCTTGCTCCAGTTGCACCTTGTAAGGCCGGTGTCGTATCTTTTCTAAACGCCTTTGTGCTAGCGCTATGGCAATCTTCAAAGCATATCTGGAAATCTCTATCCCTTATGACCTTGAGCTCTTTCAGAGAAGGCTTCATTATCTTCTCGATCGAGGAAGACCTCTGCCCTTTCATAGCTTCTGTGACTTTGGAAGAGGAATAGTCACATCCAGTAGAAACAATGATTGAGGCATCAAAACAATACATATAAGCAAAGATGTGTAAGCAATAGGTGCAAAATAAATACAAATCATTGATATCATAAAGCAATCGATATTACGGTATCATCAATAAATAATAGTTATTTGTCGATTTGCTGTAACGATTTTCTTCGTTGTTTCTACGTTCTTAGCGATTATTGACTGGTAGTACTGAGCAGTATTCGCCATCACCATTTAGGTTACGACTTTCAGAGAATTACTTGTAGAACCTTATGAACCATCAATTGCCAGCAAGATGCTTGAGCTGTGTGGTTGAGTTTGAAAGTTCGGGTGTTCATGAAAATATCAGCTGAATTACTCTGCATGTCTGAACCTTAATCTCGACTAATATTTATTATAATTTGATTTTCCACGTTCAGATGAAATTGGATTTTATAGGTTACAAATCCTTCACCTTTGAAAACGTTAAATAATCCACCTATAATGATATAAAGCTATGTTAAATAACTATGTAAGCAAATGTGAAACATAAGATAAAAATGATCCTATTTGCAGTAGTTTATTCCATGTTGCAACATCATTAAAAAATCATAAAAAATGACAAACATTTAAAATTGAAATGGAATAAGAAATTTTCTATTTCAATGAAACAACATATTTTTATCACGAATACCTTTCAATTTCAATACTAGATATCAACAACCAAAAATCAGGACTAATAACGAAAAATTCACAGAACTAAAATTAATGTGCAATACTGATTCATTTAAAAATAGATATAGCATTAAATTTAACGATCTGGTAGTTGAAAAACTTAACGAAAGAAACAGTAAAGAAAAGATCAATAATTTAAATTGCAACATAAAATATCTGCAAAAATATACAAATTAAATATAAGTCTAACATAGGTCATGGCCTTTAGATTTCAAAATTCCAAAAACTAAACTAACCTAACCTAATATTCATCATCTACCGAATATTTCAATAATCTTGTCAATATCATCTATAATGAACTCTATCAGGAAATATTAATTCTGCACTTCTTCAACAATCATCCTTGGCTCACTGTAATATGAGGAGTAAGCGCAACACATAAATTCCATGTTAATCTAGAAGGCTGTAAAATTGTGTGTTTTCGACTTATATTGCTGTATTTCCATTGAGTTTCGTTTTTCTCTCTTGTTTCTTTCATTGATCCATTCTGCATCCCTGTATTTTCTTCAACTTGAATTGGGATTTGGCTTCACACTTTGTGGTAAGAGAGGTTATCGATGACAAGAAATGAGTTCTTTGGTAAATTTGAAATTAATTTTTATTCCAACCCGATCAGGGTATTTTTGTGGATCATGTCGTAAAGATAATCACCAGATTCAAAACAAGATTTAAATATTATTTAATGATATCAAAATACTTTTTATTAGAATTGTTGCTTCCATTAGTCCACGATATTGGCACAGCACGTGAACTGAAATATAGGTTTCATCACGGTAAATTATAGTTCTAATTGCAAAACAAGTAGGGAGTTATCTTCAGCTTCACAACGACATTACCAAACGAAAATTCCACGTAAATTGTGATTTCATTACAATTTTTGAAAGGCCTTTATACATATCGTAAGAGAAAAGCAATGAAAAATAAAGTTCCAGAATTATTAAATTAATTGTAGAGATTGTTATGAATAATGAATCTAATTTTCATGGTAGTAATTTTTCAAAAGAAAATTATTATTATTTAATAAGTTTTATATATGTCGTGACGAAGTTTTCAGAGCAAAGGTATCGAGATTTTAATGAATTGTCTTAAAACAAAATTGTCATTTAAATATTTATATCCAATATCCCTTAATGAATGTCATAACATTAACCAAAAACATAATATGATTTTTATTATATTTATCATCACGTAAACTGATTACGATACTTTGTGCTGTCAGTCAATGAATTTTAGGTATATTACCACTCATAAAATTTTTTTACTCGAAGTAGACTATAAAATGGCGCAGAATACGTTTTAAGTATATTGGAGCACTGAGTTTTACATTTTATACAGACACGTCTCACCTTCATATATATCGAAAACAAACTGAAAATACTGAATAACTGATGATATCGAGTTACTAGTCAAAGAACTTACAATTTTGGGAGGAAATTTCAATTAGACTAATTGTTATGTATGCCTTTCTTTTACACTCTCGGTCCGTGCGCAGGCCAACAGGCAGCCGGTAGACGTTGCTTTTAACCGAACAAATGATAGCTGTACAGGTAACAATTGAAAAAAATTTATGGGTATATATATTAATATAGAGATAGACGAATGCTGTTTTCACAATATAACAATATAATGCTACTTTATCGTGAAACTAAATGTTTCGGAAACAAAATCGTCAAAGCCTTCTTTTTTTCTAAGATACAGGGTGTTCTTGAAAATTTATCGCGAACGCACCCTCTTGATATGTCCGATATCTGACCAATCCATTGATGCTTTAAGATTTCTTTTGAAGGACACAGGTTCCGGGTTATGAAATAAAGTTGAATATTTAACTGTACAATTCTTGTCTTCAATATCATCTCGAAAATGTGAAGAAAGGAAACGTCCATTTTCTTGATGCAAGAGAATGTTGAATGTTTTTTTGTCGCCTTTCCACGATAATATTGAATATGAGTATGAAATGTGATATTTATATGAAAACCTTGTAAGAAATAAGATCACATCAATCGAAAAGATATAGGAGATAACATTGAATAAATTGATTTCATCTGATAACCCAGAATCTGTGCTTTTTGAATAATCTGTTCAACATCACAGGATTTTGCGAACAAAACAACAAATTACCTTTTTTTATTTCCATTTTAAGGTTTCGTACACCAGAGATATCAAGGGTGCACTCGCGGCTTGTGAATTATTCAATATCTCAGAAACGGATACGGCTATGACGATTCTTTTTCCGGAATAATTAGTTCCACAAAGTAAATACAAGATATTATGGAAACCGCATTCCTCAATCACTTAAATTAATGGAGATACCATTAAATAGTGTCCAATACGGGATGTCTTAGTACAGTTCTCGAATAATTCCAGATTTCTCGATTCTCTGGAATATGTCAATATCTCGGTTGCAATCAAAGTCAGGTGACAACTATTTCAACATTCTACGGGCAGTTTCTTGAGTTGAATGCAATTGTTGAATGATTTTCGAATTATAATATTAACTTGTATATTTTTTTGGAAACGAGAAAAATATACTCTTTCTCTTTTATTCAAATTCATCTATGGTTTATATTGAGAAAACACAAGTTTCAACCATTCAACCGAAAAATTTTTGAATGCGCTCTCGTATTCTACTCACAAAAGTGACTTCAAAATGTCAAAATAGTTCTCAACCAACTTTAATGACCAATACAACTGGCATATGCCGAAATTCCGGAAAACTCTAAAAATCCGGAACACCTCGAAGACAAAAAAAGATAGCTGCAATCTCTTTTCACCCATTAATTTGCTCCATATTTCACATAGCTGCCGTACTAAAATATCGAAAATGGGACACTTTGTATAGGTATTAAGCGCCAGTTAAAGGCAGCCTCTACCACCAGCTGCCAGATGGCCCGCAAACAGATCTATAGTCGATTTGGTAAAGCCGTAGAGTAAAGAGTAGAGAGATTACACAATGGTACACAAGCACCACCGCCCGCCAGGTATATTGGGACAAATATCCACTCGGATAAGGGTTAAAGTATTTTATTATGTATGTTCTCTGCATTTAACCCCAAGAAATACACACACCACAAAAATTGTCGCATCACCTGGTATTCTGAATTCCACAATCGATTAAGCAGCTCGATCGCAATTTTTTTGTCAATATATGTTTTTGGACATATGGGGGGGAAAATCTTATCTATGTAGTAACATTTGTTTCCATATGATCTCAAATACGTCTGAAACAAGAATGAGTTTATTTGACTATCAGTATTCATTCAATTTCTCTTCAAGTTTTCTGTGTTTCTTGTTGATTTTTGGATCTGTGAATTTATTGTAATGGCTGCTGAACGTCCTGGACGCTATTTGAGTGATCATGAAGTGGTAAGAATTGTAACACTTCTAGAGAAGGAGCGAAGCCAACGTTACGTGGTAAACTTGTTGAATGTTAACCAAAGCACTATTTCAAGAGCAATCAATCGGTACCACGAAACAGGTGAATATGGAAGAAGGGCCGGACAGGGAAGAAATCGGATAACAACACCAGTTGATGGTCGCTGACTTCGTTCAACTTCACTAAGAGTTCAGCACTGTACGGCTAGAATGCTACAAAATGAACTTGCACTTTCCAGAAATGTGCATATATTTCATGCGAACTGTTAAGGAACAGGCTCAGAGAAGACGATATCAGACCAAGGGTGTCTTCTGCCGGGTCGCGTTTCACCAGAGAGCATCGAGTTGCAAGACTTCAGTTTGCGAGGGAACATGCAAATTGGGGTATTCCAGGATGATTGAATTTTCTCTTTTCCGACGAGTCCAGGTTCTGTCTAGTATTAAATGATAGACATCGCAGATATCCTTGAACTCCATGTAGTACCCTTTGGCCTATTGATTGGCGAAAACTTCATGTATATGCATGATAATGCTCGGCCTCATGCAGCTAGTGTAGTTACAGAATTTCTGCAAAATGCCGAAATTGATATTTTAAGATGGCCAGCCAGAGGTCCCGACTTTAATCCCATAGAACATGTTTAGGACAACATAGAGTGGCAATACTTGGAACTCATTGACTCAAAATACATCCAAAATTTGTTTGGGGGGCTTCCGAGACATATACTTACTGTAATTAGGGCCCGGGGAGGAAACGTTCGATTTTGAAAATGCACCATTCGATGTAAGTTGATTGGTCACTTTGCAAATGTTTGAAGATAGTATAATTTTTTTACTCTTCATTATCTCGAAAATTGTTGATATTTTCCATCATAAACTCATCTCTTTTGAATGATACCTTCTTATTTTACACTTCTGAAAGTTACCAAGCGACTCTTGAATGACCAACCTGAAAGCTTATTATTTATTATTTATTTTTATGGGGAGTGTATAATTATTACATCGGTATATATTAAGAACAGTTCTTGAAGTGGTTTGATAATTTGTATGGTTCAATTAGTAGTTGGTGAAAGTGTTTTGTTCATTTCACAAATAATGGAAAAGTTTTCTAATTTTGCCCCTGTTAAACGTGCTAAAAATATACCACTTTCCCAAAGTGAAAAATCAATTATATTGAATGTATACGATGCTTTGAAGGCATCAAAGCCATTTACCTTCAATCGATGCAAATGTTAAAATGTGTTCTGAGATGACAGGAATTTGACAGTCCAAATTTTGCTTCTCAAGGAAAGAAAATCTGAAAATGGATTTATAGTGAAACCTCCAAAAACTTCTCCAGAAAGGCCTCGAATGGTTATCAATGAAGACTTCAGGAATACTATTCGAAAAACTGTGCATTCGTTTATTTTCGGAAAGAAATTTCCATTGTGAAAAAAATACAGGCTGTGCTCGTAGGAGATCAGGACTTGCCTTTTATATCAAAAATCAACAGGAAGTCACTTCTCATAGACAAAAAAGAAAACGTTTGTTGGAGAAAAAATTATTCAAGAGCAATTAAAAAATATCGTGCTCGAAAAAATAAAATTTTTCATCTGGATCATACTTGAGTTAATCAAGGATACACGGTTCAGAAAACTTGGAATGACAAAAACATAAAAGATTGTCGACAAGCCTTTGTCCAAGGATAGTCTACAGTATAATATAGGTAGTGTTAAAGGTTTTGTGGTTGGAGGGTTATTATGATTTCGAAGTAAAAGTACTGAAGACTATCATGAGGACATAAAGCGGATGTTTTCGAAGAATATTTTGAACAACTGTTGGATTTGATTTCACTAGGATCTGTTAAAGTGATTGATAACGCAAGCTACCATTCGCGACACATTGAATAAAGGCCAACATCTTCATGGCGTAAAGCAGACATCATCAGATAGCTGACGGATAATGTATGGTAGAAGAGGCTCTATATTTCGAGGAAATAACAAACATTTCTTGTTGATTGAATAACGGTATAATTTATAACATACATAGTACTAAGCAAACTCTGACATGGCTGGATAGATGATAATGTTTTGAATGGTAGAAATATGTAGTTTCCTTCACTTATATTTACTGTAAAGGATACTACGCTCAACAACATTTGGTTGAAATGATTCATAATCCCTCAATTATATGTCAGAAAATATTAAATTTCGTAAAATTATTATTTTTAATTGGTATGAATAAACCATTTAAAAATTATCAAAGACTCGGCTGAAATATTTCAATGACCAAAATGTTATACTAACCGAAAGACAGCCTTCTGTGTTAATATTAACGGCGTGGGAAAACATAAATTATCCTTAACAATCAGATATTTTCTTACATTTTGGTGATAATCGGTCCTATCGTATCGAAATGACGAGGGTTCAAATTACCAAGAATTTAATATCTACTTTCATGTTTTATGAGAAAGAAACATTAAACCGGAATAAAATAAAAACGCAAAACAATAGCAATCATTAATGAAATGAGAATAATGACAAGATTATAGAAGAAAAATAGAATCATTTTTATCGTTATTGTTGAAATTGTTGTTGCGCTTCTGAATTTATTTTTAATTCCTGCTTTAGAATTTCTTGATAATAAAATATTTAATGTTTCCTCACAAAATATGGAAGAATTATTCCTTTACTCAATTCAAGATATTTAAAATAACTGTACGGTCACTAGTTTGAAGTGCATGACTGAATCACATAAAAATCTTGGAGCACCACCCAGTTTATGTCTTATCCCGTAGTGATTGAAAAGCACAGAACACGTCGAGTAATTTTGATAAGAGGACATCTTTTGACCTATAATTGAGGCTTCTACGATCATTCAACCCCTGAAAATTGAATGCGGTAAAAGTGAAATGAGCTAGCCTCATTTTGAATATGTATGAGGAAGTAATTTCGACCAATTCCTCAAAAAACTATTATTTATCTCTAACGAGCCACTTTGTTTATTCTGACTATTTTCAAGATTTTTGAAAAAGGGAAAACAAATCAATTTTTGATATGAAGGTAAACCTTCGGAGGGTAGTTAACGGCTGAGTACATTTATCAGTAATTTCACTCACCTTGGGGTTCTGCATAAGGAAAGCAAGGTCTGTTGACTTCTTGATGCCCTTTCGACAAAGTACAATAAAGAGATTTTGTTTCATTTGAATTGTAATTGTTTCCTTCTTCATAAGAGCAAATTCACTCCTTAAGAAAAAAATTAATGAACACATTTGTTTTGACTTAATTATTTGCTCTTAGAAGCACGAAGTCATAATACGTTTTTATTATTGAGTTACTGCTGTGCTGATGCAGAAATTTCCAAAATAATTATGGTGTACACATTTTAAGAATGTGTTAAGATCATAAGACTTTTTTAACAAAATCAAAATTGATCCTAAGGGGTCGCAATGATAATTAACCAGAACCAACGTAACGTTCCCATGAGTATGTAATAGAATTGATTTCAAAATTTATTGGAACGCGTTGAGTGATGGATATAAAAAAATCTCTTATTAAAATTGGGAACGATGAGGCAACAGGTGTGGCGGTATTGCGATATGTCCTACTTATACCAAACAGGCAATCTATACGGCAAATTTCTGTAGCTTCCTGTATTAACCAATCAAATGTTTTGAGAATTTCACATAAATTCAAGTTCCATCCGTCTGAGATCAACTTAATTCATGAACTGAATGATGATGATATGGATCGCAGGAAAGTATTTTCCGAAATTATATCCAAACATATCAGCAATAACCCGCATTTCTTATACAAAGTTTGCTTTTCTGACGAACGCACACTCAATAACTAGAAGTACTAAATGCTCGGGTGGAAATTTTAGAATTGGACCTAATTGGACTTCTGTTTGTTCTTGGTAATTTGAACGGCGACATTCATCTCGATATGCTGTAAATTGCTACTATTTTATAGATTACAGAAACCAGGAATTGATACCCTAATACTTGAAAGATTATTACCAATATATTGATTTGCAATATCGTGGATGTTCGATTGGATAAAAGGTCAATAGGAGTGGTCTGCATGATCTCCTAAATACAACCCCCTAGAATTCTTCTTATGGGGACATCTTAAGTCCAAAATTGTTGTGAAAATTTGGACGATCCTGTAAGCGACTTGAATGTAGTCAAATAACTCAAAATATGCTGTTAGGGACGGTTTTCAGTCAATATTGAATTATTGTATGGAAGTGAGTGGAAGACAATTTGATAATCTGTCTTAAATTCCTTATATTTCATTTCTTCGTATTATACACTTGAGAAAATAATGAAATCTTCTCAGGATTGATGTAGTTTGTGAGAAGGGTTTCAAAAGACATTACAAAAAACCTACTTTCCTTATCTAAAACCTAAAGAAGAAAAAGGTGAAGTTCCAAGTCCATGTCTAACTTTTCTTTAATTTTTTTTTCCTTTTGAAGCGACTTCAGAAATGAAACATATTAATTTTCGACGTTTTGGCTCTATATTTCGGCCATCTTTAGAAAAGTTACATTTAAAAGGCTTTCTGGAATGATTTAAAAAACAAACTTTTAGAAAATTGACAAAGGCGGGAACAAGAATACAGGTAAAACAAGTGAGAACAGATATCTGAAAATACTTACAAAATTTTGTCAGTTACATTATTGTCTACATATTGAAAATTAAAAGAAAACTAGATTACAATTTCATTTAGTTGGCTACATGAACGCTGAGAAAAGGAAAGAAAACTGTACATCTTTGTCAATTTTCTAAAAGTATGTTTTTTAATTATTCCAGAAAGCCTTTTAAATGTAACTTTCCTGAAGATAGCTGAAATATAGAGACGAAACGTCGAAAATTAAATGTTTCATTTCTGAATTCCCTTAAATATGGAAAAAAATTAAAGTAAAACCTCAAGGTTGAATTTACCGGTTAATGCACGCAGACGCTCGAAAGGTTCCCTTTCTAAACAAAAATTAATTTGTCCCCCTTCTTCATTAATCCAGAAAATATTCTGTCGAAAAAGTAACGGGAATAGGTTAATAAAACACGAAATCTTTATATATATTTATATTTTTATCCAAATTTGTTGTACCGCCTTCAAAGTAGGCCCTTTCGCAACAATATATTTACGCCAACCAATAATCCTATCATCTAAACATTTTTCAAAGGCTTTTGCTAGAATCGACGTCTACTATAAATTCAAAACAAGTACCTCGAAGTGGTAATTCGAGTTTTGAAAAAAGAAAAAAGTTGGCCGGAGCCATACCATGTTAAAACAATGGGTTTGTTGAGTTTTTGGTCAGAAATTTATTTACAATGACAGCCTTGTGACATGGTACATTATCGTTGTGCAAAATCCATGAGTTCTCTTTCCACAAATCTGGCCTTTGTCGACAAACTCGCTCTCTTGAATGCCGCATAAAGCTCAAGTATTATTCTTCATTTACAGTCTGACCTTCTGGCAAGAATTCCAAGTGCACAACACCGCACTAATTTTCTTCGGTTCAATTGGATGGCGTCATTCCAAAGCTTGTTTACTTGTTTGAACGTCAAACTCATAAACCCATGTCTCATCACCATTTACAATGCGTCTTATGAATGTGGGGTCGGAATTGACTCGTTCTCGCATGTCTTCAGCTATCTTTACGCGATTCAATGTATGAAGAAACTTCAGGTCTTTTGGAACTAGTCGAGCGGCAACGCGTTTCATGCCCAACCAATCGTTCAAAATGTTACGAATTGATTCGAGAGGCACAGAAAGTTCATTGCCTATCTCTCTCGAAATTAAATGACGATCTTCAATAACCATTTCCTTCCCTTTACCGTTGTCCACTTTGGTTGGAAATGCTGCAGTCCGACCAGAGCGAGGTAAATCTTCCACCACATCGCGGCCGCTGTTGAATGCACTGTACCACTTATATGCACGTGTTATGATAAGGTCGATTCACCGAGAATCCTTGTAATATTTTCAGCAATTCGGTTATACAAAATTTGGGATAAATTCTTTGTTCGAAATTTCATCCATTGTAAAAATCGCAAAACACACTTGTGAGATCTGACAAAATCGAGTACTGTGAACAATCTGAATGGCAGATCGCGATCAAACACCGCGTCAGTATGGAAAACAGTTCTGCCAACAACAAAAATTATGACAATCGCTTTAATCAAATTAAAAAAAATCAATTCGCGAATTTTTTTGGACAGAATATATATCCATAACATTCAAGGTGATTCGTTTGGGATAAAAATAATTCTTTTCAAAAAAGATTCGTCACTTACGTTACTTTTCTCGCACAGTGTTGTGAAGAGGCTATAAAATGAGGTATAGCTCGACCCCTTTCCCGTATTCTATTTGTAGTAGTCCCCTCTTAACAGGTCGCTCGTTAGAACCTCAGATATACGATGAAAGATCAATGCGTTTACAGGATAAGAAATATGTAGTGTGGCCCGTTTTAAATAGAACACCCTGTATAGGTATTGTCAAAAAAGTCATCATTTTTCGACAAATGTCGAGAAACAACTAATTATATTATATTCTGTCATACTATACACAAAATTATTACAATATACTTTCCTATATTTTCTTTTCATTCTCAAATTCCTAAGAATATAATGAGAATATAATGTCATATCCTCGAAGAGGAAAATACAAATGTAAATTTTGAGATAAGAAAAACTTCATCATATAAAAAGAACAATGCTTTTACTGCTTTAATTTGTATCCAATCATTTCCTCATTCATATTATTTAACGAATTAATTTTTTTAGGATCTTCCATCATTTCCGTAAACGAATTGAACATTTCGAATACGGAAAATTTGCGCAGAAATGAAGGGCGTCCTATCAAACGAAGAAAGGAGAGGTTCCAATGGTTTCGTATAAAACGCTCGAGGAGTACCATTCCTAATCTATTGTTTACTTATTCGTCTAGTTGGTTCCCTGACAAGTGAAGCGTGTGAAAAAGTGATTGAAATATTTACATTCATCTTCTCTCGGATTGGATAATAATTACATGCAGACGTGAAAGTTAAATTGAAGACAATTTTGATTAGATAGAAAGTGAGATTATTGAGATAATTGAAAATGGATATCGGGGAATTCCGGGAATTTGGCAAGGCAGCTGTGGATTATATCGCCGATTATTTCGAGACTATCAGAAACCGGTGAGTCTATTATGCTTAGTGATACAAACTTAGAAAATCCAGTTATCATTCGAAACGAAATGCGTCAACAGAAATTTCCGAAATGAAAGGTACTCGTTATCAATCATGCGTCGGTGTAGCGAATGTTGCTTTTCAGGTAAAAATGATTTTATGAATTAAAAACGTAATCTCTCAAGGTCTATCTGAAACTGATGAATTATATAAAATATATATTCCTAAAAAGTTATGAAAATTAAGTAAATAATTTCTGAATTATCTCTTCTATTTCTTATGTACACATATATAAAGAATACATTTAAAGACAATTATTCTTCTCTGAGAAGGAATATATTTTCATTCGATTGAAATACAAATTATGAATTCCCCAAAATTGACAGGGAGTATAAAATGTCACTCAATGAAAATTTCTCAGATAACGATGAAAAATAATTACAGAAGAAGTAACAATAAAATGGTGAGCGAACAAGAAGTGTAAAATGAGAAATAGAGAAAAGATCAGAGATAGTTTTGAAGGTTTGAGGTTTAGGAATCTAGAAAATTTACATTCATTTTGAGAAAAAGAATGTAATGAATTTAAAATGCTTCTATTTTGTTATATTGCTTCCTGACCTCAAGATATGTAATTTCATACTGAACATTTATCTGAATTGGAATTTTTTTTCCAAAATATGTTTACTATTTATGACGATCTATATTGAAAGCTGATTTCTAAGCAGTATTGATCATATGATTAAAATAAAATAATTTTCTTTTAATTTTCAATTCGATCTATTTATTTTCCTTATATATTCTCTTCTGATATAAACCGATCTAAATAAATGTTAAATATTTTATTCTGAACAGTAAACACGTCCTCAAAATGAAGGTATATGGTACAACTTAAATGGAAAATTATAATTTTCTTGAGTTTCACCTTTTGGTAGTATTGTAGTAACTATATAAATGAATGATAGACCCTAAGTGTATCAGTGTAGGAGTGACTTTCGAGGTAATTTACATAAAATGCGCCTCTCAAAGAAAATGTAAAATTTACATCTCCAACAAAAGATCTTGTAAATATTTGATTGAAAGATTCGAAAATTTTGGTTTTTATTTTATAATATAATAACGAATTATTCATTGAGTAATATTAATTTTATAATTTGACACGAAAGCTTCAATTTTTCTTTAGGCTATTGGTTTTTCTTTCGTTTCAAATGAGTATTTTGAATCTTGAAAATTATTGGTTCAATTTGAATTGGTTTTTCAAGTATTTCTTCTAATATCAAAAAATTTGAGAATTTTACATTTGTATTTGTTGTGCGAAAAATTTTGTGAATTTCTAATTTTTTTCAATATACTTAGCTTACGATATATTTTTTCGATATATTAATGTTATAATTTTGTGTTTCAACATGACGTAGCTATCCGATTTTTAATAGGTAAGATCTCTAATTTTGTTTTTCGAGAAGTATTAAACGCGTTCTCAAAATCTAAGTATATGAAAGAATTTCACTGTTAAATTAAATATTTTTTTAATATTCAACTATAGTGCAATAACTATAACAGTGTAAATGATTGATAGACTCTAAGTGATTCAATGTGAAATAATATGAAAAATTTACAATTTCAACAGAAAATCTTGTTAATATTTGATTTCATAGATTTAACAAATTTGATTTTATCCTATTATGTATTGACAAAAGAATAATATTAAATTTATAATTCGACAGCATTCCTTTGATTCCTTCGCTAGGTATACGGTTTTTCACTCATCTAAAATGAGTTTTCTGAATTTCGAAATTATTGACTCAATTCAAATAGATTTCTCCGACTCTGTATATCTTCTTAATATCGAAATTTCTATATTTGTATTTTGTCTCATTTGTGGAAAACGTTTTTTATTATGAATCTTCATTATGTTTTTTAACAATTATGAACACATAATTTCTAAAAAATGCTTTCAATATTTTGGTGGTTCTATTGTTTTGTTCGATTTTTTTCGAGATATATTCTTTTCGGATATCAAATCAGTGATATTCTAGAACATTTCTGACATAATCGTTAGCCGATCGAAATTGACTCACTAAAACTTGCTGATTGTACCGACTCTATCTATCTGAGCATTTTCTGCAGCATTGAACCCCTTCTTTATATTACTTCAATCGCTCCTCAGCTTTGAATCTCTTAGTAGCTTTGAAAATTTCCTATGGCTTTAAGCTTGAGTAGCTAAGTACTTCTAACGTCTTGATTTCTTGTACCAGGTGTTTTCCAAACACAAAATCTTCTTGAATTTGTTTTCAAACCGAACCCAGAATCATATGTAAATAATACATTCCTCAATTGCTTTTATTATTATATTTTTATGAACCCAATATAATAGAGCGGCGTAATTCCTGTGATGTAAATGCTGACATCTCCAAGGCCGTCTAAATTAATTCCTCTTAACATTTCATCGAAGAATTGTTGAGAAACAGTGACATTATAAGCTTGAAGATTAATTAAGATAAAATCCAGGAGCCTTTTCTTTGAGCTGTTAACCGATGGTTTTTGGTCAACCCAATACTTATGCCAAATGTACAAAAATGAATGGCATCCAGGCTTGTTTAAATTAGCATTAAAACTTATGTATTACAAAAATACGTCAGAAAGTAATAATTTCGGAACATGTTCATCGAGATTTGGCATACCTTCAGAAGAATTTAATTTTCTTCAATAAACTATTTTACATGGGTCCTTTTTGATTGCTATATAAATGAATATTTCAATTTCATAAAACATTGCCCAACACAATTTGGAGTAGTATTCTAGTTCACAAGTCTTGATCGATATTTCTTCTTGATAAGAGTAAATTTATGAGCGAAAGCCTACTAGATTCACGATGACGTTGGAATGCTTTTTCATTAAATAAGAAATTAAACAATTATTAACATATTATTAAGAAAAAATGCTATTCAGATCTTTAAAATTGTTATTGGATTTGAAAATAACAGAAAAGATTCTCGAATAAGACAAAACTACAAAAGTTATAACTGCCAAAATTCTGTTTCATTCATTTTCATTTTTAATTTAACGCACCTAAAATAATTTTCTCAAGTATTATATATCACTTTGGAAATTTCAGGAATAATTGTGACATTTGAACAATTGAAACAATGAAGTCACGTCTCCACAAAGAGAACAAAAAATTTTTGAAAAATATTTCACTTTCTGGTGCTTTTATCACATATAAACTCAGCAAAGTTACGTCATAATGGTATGTTTTGTCAATCTTTTTCATCGCCTGCGTTCAATGCCAATTTGCTGTAGGGCTTGTAAAAATCATACATTTTCACTGAGAATTTATAACTCGTGTAATTTGCTTTTTGATTAGTTTGCACACAGTCATTCAAATTTTTTCATTAATAATTTAATTGTTTAGGTGAGATTGACCAAGATTTTCATCGACGCATTTTCACGAAATAATGAAACAAGTTCCACATAAAATAATGAATGAAAATACTTTTGACATATGTTACGGATACAAAGAGGAAATATAACAATGTTATTTATACCTTAGAAAAGGATGAGAGCGGTGGGTACAAACGGAAATTACACTAGTCGTTAGTTATACAAAGATTACGTTTGTGATCTGATGAAATTTCTACGAATTCTCATAAATCTAATCTTTTTCTTTTGTTACCTGAATGTAAAATCTGGGTTTTTGTGAGATCTAAGTATTGATTTTTGTTTATATATTGTTTCGGAAATCAGTTTTAATTTATTACGAATAATTGATATTTTATGGTCATCTACTCTAATATTGATGGAACAGCCAGTGTGATCTATCTAAAAATGTGGACATTTCAATATAATTTATATACACCTTTTTCCAATAATAAAAAACAAGTACTGTGTTTCAAGGAATTTTACTTAATAATTGCGATTCGTAACGCGTTTCACTACACCGTAGCTTCTTCAGATGAATGAATATACAGAAAAATATAAATGAGAATATAACTATAAATGTTCTTGAGTAATTAAAAGCTTATTGGGTTGCTTCTTCTTGAGTGGTTATTTATGACAGGTATATCCAATAAAATTAAGGAATAGATTGCTCCCCGAAAAGATTCAATATAGGTGAAGGGCTTAAATCGACTTGTTCATTGATGAGTGTTTGTATTTATTGATTTCTAAAGTTTCCCAAAGATCTACCTTCCAATATTTATTATCTGTATGCAAAATTTCAAACTGTGGGTCGAAAGAATGATTATTTTCTAAGAGATGATTCGCGTAATTTGAATCTGATTTTTTATTTGAAAAACTGCACGCGTTACGAAGCGCAATTATTAAGTAAAATTCCTTGAAACACAGTACTTGTTTTTTATTATTGATAATGGAATTTTACGAAGTAAAAGCCTCCCGAATTCACCCCTTTTTCCACCTATATCCATCATTAATAACAAAGAGTGAACAAAGATTTTTCTTTTTGATACATATTGTTGATTTTATACTGTTTTAATATATGGCCCAATTTAATACTCATTAATGGGACTTTATTGATGCAGGAGCGAGGAGTTGTAAATCGAGAATAATAATAATAAGTGTTGTTTTCTACTTATTAATTTGTATATGATGTTACTATCGTACCCGTTGTTCGTCCGTTGTTTTCAAAATTCTAATTTCTTTTTCATAATTTTCTCAGGAAAGGGAAACCATGTATAGTTTATGCATAAATGTATGAAACACGGACATTTTGATTCTATGCGGATGAGAACTATCAGTGAATTATGGTTTACGATAAATCGCAACTTCAAGATAATTATCTATTCTTATAATTTGAATATCTAAGAAATTAAGTGCTTTCAGCATATCTTCAATTTCCATTGTGAATTAGAAAGTATCTCAGAATGAATTTAAGAACTTTAACTTTAAAAAGAGATTCAATTGTCAGTACCTATCCAAATACAAAATATATCACCAACATATATTTTCCAGTAATGAACATTATTAATAAAATAATATATAACGAGAAAGTTGATTATCAAGATTGGTCATGAACATATTTTAATTTATTTTTATTTTGTAAAATTTAAGCCTAGGGCTTTTCTTCAACTGGTTAATTATTTAATAAGTGAATTCATTCATATACAGGGTGTCCGTGAATTGCGTGTACAACGGTATACCACAGATTCTTCAGCTCGAAACAAGTCGATTTAATCCAACTTACCTATATAAAAAGGTTCTTCGTTTGGCCGCTAGAGGTGGCCAAATCAAAAGATTTTTTTTCTTATTTCGCATATAATTCGAGAACGACTCAATCAATAGAAACCATATTTGGTATGCATAATCGGGTGCGTTATTCACATTTTTTAGTGATCCACTCAATGAGTGTCCCTAAAAACTCGAACGTGTTTTTAATCAACCATAATTTTTCAACTGTCTGCGTTTGAGTGAAACTGTTTTGGACATTGAATAGCTAGGCTAATTATCAAACTTTTTGTCTCTTGAGAAATTTTGATATCATGAGCGGTCCAATCACAAAAACGTTCTTTTAATTTCATGATTTCATTTCTTCTACCACCTAGCAAGTCAAAAATATCACATTTGACCTTGTTGGCTTTGGATTCATTTCTATGGTCTGGCAGATTGTCATTTTATTATGCTTGACAACCTCTTGTTGACAAAATGATGTTTGCTAGATTGCTAAATCGGATAAAGCAAATAGGAAATTCAATGTTCAGTAGTACGAAAATTCACGCACACCCTGTATAATATTTCAATATTGGTAATGCCCATAAATGGTTGTCACGAGAGAATTAGACTAATTTTAACTCCATCAAAAACCAAGGAGCAAATCGATTCAAATTTCAAATAACTAATGTGAATGATAAACGCACATGCCATGAGGCACGGCGTTCTTTGACAAAGACAGATGCGTATTAAATTAGCTTGAACAAGTTGGAGCAATAAATATGAGTAAGGTGACAAAAAATCGCATACAACTGAAAATTTCTACGAGTATTCGGTATACCATTATAAATGAAATGATGAAAAACCCACATCTATCCGATATTGGCAAAAAATTATTTAAGGTCAAAACTCGTAAATTTTGTTTTCATTTGTATTCTCAGCCAAATGGAAAGTTTGATCATGAACATAGGTCAACCAAAATTGTAGATTATGCAATTCAAAAAATTGTCATTGAAATTATCATAATACTTTTTCTCCTGAGAGTCACAATTTTCGAGATACAACAATTCAAAAAGTTGAAAAAGATATTCTCCATAATACACATTAATACACAACGTACACTGGAGATGCTACTACAAGTAGGGATATATTCTTATCGGTCTGTATGACTATAAGTTCGTCGAAATTTTCGCCATAGAGTAACTGCAGTATTTTATGGCTACACCGATTTTATGGGAAATATTGAAGCCATAGAACTTTGTCGAAATACCATATCTTCATCGTTTGATATCTTATTTGCTCAATTTATGACAGTTCCTATCATCAAATTTCTTACCAGTACTCAAAACAATTCCCATTTCATTTCAATGTTAAAAGAAATATATAACACTGAAATTAATTCTATTTATTTGCTTTTGCAAACTGTCAAAATCGTAATATACTGTTTTCAAACGCAATAACTAAAACACAGTTTTTGAAATGTTTGAGTTACTATTGTGCTGAAGTTTTCAAAAATATCAACTCTTCAAGAAATTTACCTGCCTATGTAACTTTCTATACGTAATTGTTGTAAGAAATACTCGTAACAAAAAAGAGTGCAATTTGCTTCTTTGCTTGTTCCCCGTGAACCTTTTCTACTGCTAAATAACATCAGATACATCTTTATAATAATTATTAGGTTCAAGTATGGTTTGTAAATCAATTAGACACTAAAAAATAGATTTATAAAGAGGGATGTACCTAATGATAAGGCCAAAACGTTGGGTTCTTTTGTTCATTAGCATGAACCAGTTGCTAAGGTCAGTCATGCTCCAATATTGAGATGATTACGAATAATTTTCCCCTATATCTTAAAATTCACACTGATTTCATCATTTCCAAAAGTACCATTTTTATTATTCCATACTACTGATTCAAACAGATTCACAGTAGATTGTGATATAAGTCTACCGAAAAAAACCACGTTAAAAAAAGCAGGTAAAATACCCTATAGGTGGCTCGAAAGGTGTGCATATTATGAAGCATATAACTTTTTCAACTTTTTCAATAGTTATATATCAGAAACGGTAACTTAGGAGAAAAAGTCTGAAGACAATTTTTTTAGATAATTTTATATGATCTTTAATTTTAGTCCCACCAAATTTTGAAATAAAACCTACGTTTGACTCAAAAACGCAGAGTCCATATTTGCGAACTTTGACCTTGAATGAATTAATTTTCAAATGTAGAATCGATGAGAATTTTTTTCGTTTCATTTAAAATAGTGTTTCGAACATAAGTACAAACTTTTCGACTCAATGCAAAAATGCTAAATAATTCTGGGGCCCCTGTTGTTTATTTTATACATAAATGCAAATTTCTCTATTTCCACAACAGGGGAGGTTATTACTTTTGCGAATGATACGGCAGTATTTTGTCAGGGTGACACCTGGACACAACTTCGACATGAAGTTGAAAAAGATTTCGTTTATTGACATTTTTGATAGCATGTTGATGACGATCAACATGGAGAAGACTCCATGTCAACTTTTGGCGTTTTCAAATCGTGCACCAAACCTTCCAAGCTACCAAACTTTAAATATTCAAGACTAAGATAGCGTTTATACGATTGGTTTGGCTAACATCATCATCAAATACCTGGTCGTGCATGTAGGTAAACACCTGAGATGGGATGATCTTATACAGAACGTAGCTAAGAAAATGAGATACCTAATTCCAAAATTCAAGAACCTTAAAACCTATGGTGAAACCGATATTTTAAAACAGGCCTATCACTAGTCAAGTCTCATCTTACTTATGGGTTGCTGTCTTGGGGAAGTGTAACAAATTACTATTTGAAAAATTACTTAGTAATTCCACATTCAAGGTAATTCTGTTTATTCTAATTTGTATGATATCTTTGAATAAACATTATTATTATTATCATAATTCTGGAACCAACGTTTTCATAATGGATGGATTGAGAGAGGAGAATCTGAAAATAGGCCAGCAAGATCTCCCAATTTAACTTGTTGTGTTTCAAACGCCTTCTACTACCTCGAAAGATATGAAAGGCAAAATTAAAGAAGCGTCTCAGGGTGTTACCCCAGAACTTCTTATGGAAATGAACAAATTCTTTTGAGCGGAAGTTGCTTCCGTGTAACCTCATGTAAATATCACAACAATTATTCTTTTTCATTATTAGAATCATTCATACAATTTATTTAATCATCAAAGTTTTTTGATTTTGATTATGTTATCAAGAAATAGGATAAAGGATAGACTACTGTGGTCATAGTGGTTCAAAAATTGTAGCTTAGAAATCAAAATTGAAAGTGCAAATAAGTTGTGAAAGAAGTGCTCAAATTTAGGAAAATGTCAAATATTTCAAAAGCTGTCAACGTTAGGTAAAGGAAATGTTGAAGAAACTCACCCTACTAGATCTCATTAAGTTGAAAATGTGAAATAATATAGGTCTCTTTCTAACTGCGCGAGTGGAAGTCTACAAAATTCTTAAGAAATATTTTTCCAAACAACTCTATTTATATTTGGATATATATTGGATTTCATTGCATCGAATTGCTACTGAAGTTGATAAAATTTTGTGAGTAGCCTAAAATTCTATAGAAAATTTACAACTGAATTGATAATTTTCTTTAAAAATTAAGCTATTCAAATCTTTCCTTTAATACTAATTTTGCTCTACATCTTTTTTATTCTTGTTCAGATATAAATGGTTTCGATGAATAATTTGAAGAAGTTGATACACGTCCCATCAGCAATAATAGAAGATTAACATGTCTAAGTAATATTTAGAATTTATTTAGCTTGCTATCAGATAGAAATGATAAAAATAACTTTACTAGTGAAGATTGAATATCAGTTATCAGATTTTCTACAATATATTCATTCCTCTCTTCTAGGCCAGTGTTACCAGAAATCAAACCAGGATATATGGAAGACCTTATTCCTGCTGAAGCACCTCTCGAAGGAGAATCGTGGAAGGAGGTACTCGAAGATTTAGATCGAGTTATAATGCCTGGGATAACTCATTGGCAGTCTCCAAATTTTCACGCATTCTACCCCACAGCATGCTCATTTCCAGGGATTGTCGGGGAAATGTTAAGCGCTGGTTTTGGCTGCATGGGACTGAGCTGGGTAAGAGAAAATTCAATCAAATTTGAGAGTAAATAAATATCGCATTGAAGAGTGCTTGGATTGGGACGTTAATTCAGGTCTTTCTGAATATATTCATTATTGTTATTATTATTATCTTGGACTTGTGCACTATCTCAGCTGTTAGTTGGATATAATATACCTTTACCAGATTCAGCAATCATAGGGAATAGGATCGATTACAATATACTTGATATGAATTTTTTCAGTATCCTACATGTATTAATGATTACAGTTTTTGCATTTCGATATAGGTATTCTTATACAATTCTAATTTCTTAAGGCTATCATGCAAACTTTTGAGTATTAACCCAATCGGAGAAATGATGACAGGAACGATACCTATTTTATCGAGGTGCCACATCTGCTTGATCTCAATAGCAACGTCTGTGTATTTGGACTTTTTTCCTGGAACTTGTTCAGCACGTTGTTATTATTCGGTATGGCGACATCCACCAGCATTGCTGTTCCGACTCTCTTACATCACTATGTCCGGCTATTCGTCACAATTCTGTCAGTGATAACAGGCCTATCGTAGTATAATTAATAGAGTCATTTTCCAATACGGTTGCCGGTTGATACTTGTAATATGTCCGTACTTGTGTCCAAGTTTCTAATAGATAATGTTGTACGCTCGATTATGCCTGTGAAGATAGTCTGTATTGGCCAGACGTAGTATGCTGTATAATCTCCGATCTCATATATATCTTTTCCTGCATTCATCTGTTTGTAACGTTCCGTCCTTAATTATTCATTTTTGTAGTTGTTTGTAGCGATGACTTGGTAACAAAGAATCCTTTTGTTTCCGCGAATAGTTCTCTTTTCATCAACCATTCGTTGGAAGCTTCTTTATCGATGTGTGGTTGATTAATCCCATTGTGATGTCGTCCATGCAATTCCTTTCTTCACATTGTTCTTGGTATTCAGTATCTGATAGGAACAGTAGATTCAGCAGGTCATCGCTGGTAGCAAATTCAGAAGTGTATATCTTTTATCAGCCATCGATACCACTCTGTGGAGGTCAGAAGTGCGAGCTTTTGCAGAGGAGAATTCTCTGAGATTTTTTATCTGTTCGGTATGTAAGTTGACAGTATCCATCAATCCGCGTCCTCCTTCTTTTCGCTTCAAAGCGACGATTTAGAATCTTGATTGTTTCAATTTGTCAGCACCGTTTGGGTCTGCCTTTGAATATCATACAATTCTGTCTTAGTCCATCTGATTATTCCAAATGAGTAAAGCAACACTGGAATGGCGTAGGTGTTAACTGCTTTACTAGATTACCCGAGTTCAACATTGATTTCAGCACAGTCTTCAGACGCTGACTGTACTCTACACGAATCTGTTCCTTTAATTGTTTTTGGTCTAGCAATCTGGCTTGTTGGTATCCAGATATTTGCACGTTTCGCCTTCCCTCATACATTCTATAATATCACCATTTGGAAGTTGTGTTTCACCATCTATGACCTTCCCTCTTTGAATGTTTAGGCTCTTACATTATTCAATCCCGAACTCCATATGAACATCTGCCGAGAACTTATTATCTATGTCGTTATTCAATGTAATTGAAATTAATTTTTTTCATTTTGCAAGTTGCAAATTATCGCTTTATGCGAAGACAGTAGTAGTTTCATATTTCGTTTTGGGTGGTAAATTCTCGTACCATATCTCTGACGGTAATCTAAATGCAGAGAGATATCTTCAACACTCTCTAAAATTAAAACTTGCGAAATTATCGCTACATATGTAGATACATTCAAAAAATTTTATTTGAGGAACAATATTCAACCTTCCGTAGAATGTGAAATATCCTTCTCTGAAGGAGCTAGTTTTCTGATCCATCCTTCATAATCACCCTCAACCAGGGCCACACAGCAGCGGTACAGCTGGGTTGGATGTCATGAATAGGAGTGATAGACTGCAGTTTTGGCCTCGTTTTACCTCGTCAGTATTGCATGCCCATTAACAACATCAGGCCAGACTGCCACCTACTCATCTCAATTCGTTGGAGTCCCTCCGATGAGACCGAGACTTCAGTCTAACATCTAACATTCTGCGGAAGGTAGAATATTGTTCCTTGAATAAACATTTTTCAATGTGTCTTCTTATACAGAGATAATTTCGCAAGTTGTCATTTTTGAGATTGTACTGTATGCCTGGTTGACAACCATATATGAATAAATATTCAATATACTGTGATGACTTCTTGAAGTTTTATGTTTACCTACTCTTTGTTATCATGGTTTGCCGGTGGCAATGGTGATTGGCCCCTATCTCGGTTCATTGCAGGGCGCAATCACATTTACATGTTTTGTTACGCTTCAACGAATTGACATGAGTAGGTGGCAGTCTAGCCTGATGTTGTGAATGGGTATGCAATACTGACGAGGTCAAATGAGACCAAAAGTGCAGTCTATTGATCCTATTCATGACATCAGACTGAGCTGTACCGCTGCTGCGTGGCCCTGGTTGACGGTGATTATGATGGATGGATCGGAAAACCAGCTCCTTCAGGGAAGGATATTTCACATTCTACGAAACTTGAATATTGTTCCTTGAATAAAAATTCTTCAATGTACCTACACATATAGCGATAATTTCTCGTTGTAATTTTTGAGATTGTACTGTATGCCATGTTGACAACCAGATATGTAAAAGGAGCGTTAGTCTTTCGACAGATCGCTTCCTTGCTGACACGGTGTGTAGCGTTGCGGTAAATATTCAATTTACTGTGATGACTTCTTGAAGTTTTATGTTTACCTACTCTTTGTTATCATGGTTTCCCGGTGGCAATGGTGATTGGCCCCTATCTCGGTTCATTGCAGGGCGCAATCACATTTACATGTTCCGTTACGCTTCAACGAATTGAGATGAGTAGGTGGCAGTCTGGCCAGATATTGTGAATGGGTATGCAATACTGACGAGGTCAAATGCTACCGAAAATGCAGTCTATTGCTCCTATTCATGATAATCGACCGAGCTGTACCGCTGCTGTGTGGCCCTGGTTGATGGTGAATATGAAGGATGGCACGGAAAACCAGGTCCTTCAGGGAAGGATATTTAACATTCTAAGGAAACTTGAATATTGTTCCTTGAATAAGAATTCTTCAATGTGCCTACACATATAGCGATAATTTCGCAAGTTGTAATTTTAAGATTGTACTGTATGCCTTGTTAACAACCAGATATGAATAAGGAGCGTTAGTCTTTCGACAGATCGCTTCCATTCTGACACGGTGTGTAGCGTTGCGGTAGATAGTCAAACCTGTGTGACTTCTTGAAGTTTTCTGTTTATGTACCTTTTTTTATCATGGTTTCCCGGTGGCAATGTTGAGTGGCCTCTATCTCGGTTTGTTGGAGGGCGCAATCACATTTACATGTTTTGTTACGCTTCAACGAATTGGGATGAGTAGGTGACAGTATGGCCTGATGTTGTGAATGGGTATGCAATACTGACGAGGTCAAATGAGACCGAAACTGAAGTCTATTGCTCCTATTCATGACATCCGACCGAGCTGTACCGCTGCTGTGTGGCCCTGGTTGACGGTGATTATGAAGGGTGGATCGGAAAACCAGATCCTTCAGGGATGGATATTTAACATTCTACGGTAGGTTCAATATTGTTCCTTACATACAAATTTTTCAATGTGTCTACACATATAGCGATAATTTCATAAGTTTCAATTTTTGAGATTGTTAAAGATATTTCTTTGCATTCACATCACCGTCAGAGATCTGGTACGAGAATTCACCTTTCAAAACGAAATATAAAACACTGAAATCAAACCTGTCTTGTTGCCGCCAAAATACTGTTTCAAAATTTTTCTCCTCAACCTAGAACCAACTGATATGGGGTGATAATTCTTGGTCTGCAAGTACTAGTCGCAAAAACACATTCTCTCCTCTACATTCCCAAAATTAAGCTGATGGATTACTTCATTTGTATGAAGATAATATTTCTATTTTCTTCATATTTTTTGTGCTCTACATATCGAAACACCAACTTCTTTTTCTAAATGATAGTGGAGTTATTAGCTCGACTAAACGCAAAGAGATCAGATTAAAACTTTTGTGTTTCTACTTTGTTTAATTCTTTATACCTTCGATTTTAAAATTTAATCAAACAGATTCGCTTTCAGTTCGATAACTAACTGTTTGGTTGTCTTATTTCTAGAAACCTATTGGAAAGTTTCAAGGGTATATTTTAGGGCAAAATTACGATTCCTTATTACATATTCAAATGTTCTGATCTAACTCAAAAGGCATTTGAGTTACACTGAAAGTATACTCATTTCGAATTCTTCGAAATTTCCATATTTTACTAAGTTCTTCCATAGTATAAATCAAGGAAAAGTATACAATTCTTCACAATGAAAACTCTTTTTTCTAATATGCAATAAAAATATGGTGTGTTCAGGAATATCTTAATATCATTTCTTTCAAACATAATGAAAAGAAAATTTTGGCTACGTCTATGCAAAAAACTCTTCTTACTGAATAATTCTTATGTATTTGTATCTACACTACGATCCTTCAACTTGACCTCCTTCTAAATTTGAATTGCATCAATATTTTTTACTCCACAATATATTACCTGGGAATGAATTAAAGCAAATTGCTTTGTCATTCATTATATCTAGTCATCCTCTCTTTCTAACACAAAGATCCGAATGAATCTGTTCGCATCACCCTACTTTTACGACAATACTATATAAACTTTTAGGTTGGTCATTCAAGAATCGCTTGGTAACTTTCAGAAGTGTAAAATCAGAAGATATCATTCAAAAGAAATGGGTTTATGATGGAAAATATCAACATTTTTCGAGTTAATGAAAAATTAAAAAATTCTACCATCTTCAAACATTCGCGAAGAGACCAACCAACTAGAATCGAATGGTTACTAATCATTTTCAAAATCAAGTGTTTCCTACTCGGGCGCTAATTAATGCCATTATACGTCTCGGAAGCCCGTCAAACAAATTTTGGATGTACTCTTGAGTCACTGAGTTCCAAATTTCAGGAAGCAGATTTTCTAGTTGGTGGAGTGTTCTACAAGGCATCCTACGTTGCTGAATTTGGCACCCCAAGTTGTCCCAAACATGTTCTATGGGATTCAAGTCGGGACTTCTGGCTGGCCATCTTAAAATATCAATTTCGGCATTTTGCAGAAACTCTAGCGGCATGAGGCCGAGCATTATCATGCATATAAATGAAGTTTTTGCCAATCAATGGGCCAAAGGGTACAAAATAGGGTTCAAGGATATCTGCGATGTATCTGGCCGCTGTCATTCTTCCATTATTCACTAGGACTAACTCAGTTCGACCATGGAAAGAAATTTCTCTCCACACCATTACTGAGCCCCCTCCGAAGTTTTCGGTTTGCCGGATATTGCATTGCTGATACCGTTCCTCAGGTCGTCTGTATACAGGCATGCGTCTATCATTTGATACTAGACAGAACCTGGACTCGTCGGAAAAGAGAACATTCGACCATTCTGGAATACCCCAATTTGCATGTTCCCTCGCAAACTGAAGTCTTGCAACTCGATGCTCTCTGGTGAGACGCGGACCGGTAGAAGCCACCCTTGGTCTGATATCGTCTTCTCTGAGCCTATTCCTAGCAGTTTGAAATGAAATATACACATTTCTGGAAAGTGCAAGTTCATTTTGTAGCTTTCTAGCGTACAGTGCCGAACTCTTAGTGCAGTTGACCAAAGCCAACGATCATCAACTGGTGTTGTTATCCGATTTCTTCCCTGTCTTCCATATTCCCCTGTTTCGTGGTACCGATTAATTGCTCTTGAAATAGTGCTTCAGTTAGCATTCAACAAGTTAGCCACGTAGCGTTGGCTTCGCTCCTCCTCTAGAAGTGTTACAATTCTTACCACTTCATGGTCCCTCAAATAGCGTCCAGGACGTTCAGCAGCCATTACAATTAATTCAAAGATACAAAAATTAACAAGAAACAGAAAACTTGCATTAATTTAGCGTGAAAACTGAAGAGCAATTGAATGAATGAATACTGATAGTCAAATAAACTCATTCTTGTTTCAGACGTGTTTGATATCATATGGAAGCAAATATTACTACATAGATAAGATTTTTTCCCCTAATATGTCCAAAAACATATGTTGACTAAGAAACTACGATCGAGCTGCTTAATCGATTGTGAAATTCAGAATACCAGGTGATGCGACAATTTTTGTGTTGTGTGTATAATTTTGAAATTGCATAAAAAATATTCCCTCGAAATTACAAAATAAAACTGGCTGTACTCAGTAGACATATTTCGTTTTAGTACTGCAGCTATTTGAAATATTGTGCACCGAGGAAAATTACCCCCCTCCCTCTTCCACTTACTACTTTTGCGTGAGGAATTCATTATCTTGAACAGATTGAAACTACTTTATTATTCGTTTTCGAGTTATTTGGAGATTTTGAAAATTTTCGGAATCAGCCATGTGCCATCATCTCGGTTCTCTTTGAAGTTATGTAAAAATGGTTTTGACATCGTACAGGTACTTGTGCGGTTTTTTTGGCCAACGGTTTTCAAGCTATAATACAAACTTGCGTTTTTTAAAATTTGAACCATACGTAACTTTGATTTCTTTGAATAGAGTTTTTATCCACGATGTGTTTTCATGGAGAGCCGAAAATGGTATAAATTTTCCTAATATTATTTAGTAACGTTTGTCCATTCCCAGAATTCACATGGAATGATTAAAATAGCTAAAGTATATTCTATGCTCGCATTATAACACTTTAAAAATTAATTCTTGTAATGACAATTCAGATAAAATTATTGAATTATATTTCATCGAGTTGCAAGTATTGCTTTATTTGTGAAATGCAACAATTGATGCTGTGGATGTCGACTATACTTTCGAATCAATTATTGTTCTTTGTGGTGATACTATTGCTAAACTTTCACTGAATATGGAGAAAGGGACTGTGTCCAGGAGTTCCTAAAAATGCATTGAACATATTTATGTTGATATTTCGAGACAATATAGAAGGATTGAACAGAATTTCGTGGATAAGTCAATCAGAAGTATGCCTCCTTCGATACCTCAAGATATTAACGCCCTTTCTTATAATAACGTTATATTGTATATAAGAATAGTTATTGGAATTCACAATAATGACTTCGAATAATGTACTGAATAGCACTGATTCAGTTACACTGAAAGTATCAGTGGACTGCCAGTATTTTCCTCAAATTACCTCAAATTTTATTTTTGAATAAATTATCTATATTAACATATTTTCAGCAAGAAAGCAAAACATATTGGATCAATAATATTCATTAATTCGAGTGATTTCTTAGGAATAATTTGCGTTTTCAAATCATCTTTGCCATTCCTTCTATATTATCCTCATTAATAAGTAATCCCCAAATATTGAATCCAATATATTCCATTCCGTGCATTTATTAATTTATATATTTCAATCTATAGGCTTATCTGTCTTTTCCTTTTCTGGCAATGATGTTTATACTCAGTATTTTTATATTTATTTTATTCAAGATCGCGAGTCCTGCCTACACTGAACTCGAAGTACTCACAATGAATTGGCTTGGAAAACTTATTGGTCTCCCAGAAGAATTTCTGAATTGCTCTCAAGGGCCTGGAGGAGGCGTAATACAGGTGAAACTATAAGAGTCAAAATGCAAAATCAACAATGAAGCTAACCTGACTCGCTTTACAAAGCTTCTATATGTAATGACATTTATTTTTGAAATTCAATTTTCAGGGATCTGCCAGTGAAGTCACATTCATTGCTCTTCTTGCAGCCAAAGAAAAGAAAGTCACAGATTTGAAGGCTCAAGGTACTTCCTTAACCGAAGCGGAAATTAAAGGAAAGTTGATAGCATACTCTTCGGATCAATCTAATTCATCGGTCGAAAAAGCTGGACTACTTGGTTCAATGCCAATGAGACTCCTACCTACTGATGAATCTGGTGTTCTTCGTGCAACCGTTTTAGCCAACGCTATCAAGGAAGACAGAGAGAAGGGTTTAATACCATGCTATGTGGTCGCTAATCTCGGTACAACTCCTACGTGTGCTTTTGACTCATTAGAAGAATTAGGTCCAATATGTCAGAAAGAAGAACTATGGCTCCATGTAGATGCTGCATATGCTGGAACAGCTTTTGTTTGTCCAGAATATAGATATTTGAATAATGGGGTGGAATATGCTGATTCTTTCAATTTCAATCCTCACAAATGGATGTTGGTCAACTTTGACTGCTCGGCAATGTGGGTTAAGAATGCCAAGTATCTAGTTGAAGCATTCAATGTCGAAAGAATTTATCTTAAAGACCAACATAAAGGTATGGCTCCTGAATACAGACATTGGCAGATTTCACTTGGTAGACGATTCAGAGCGCTGAAACTTTGGTTTGTCCTCAGAATTTATGGTGTCGAAGGTATACAAAAACATGTGCGGCATCAAATCGCACTGGCCAAATATTTTGAAGAACTTGTAAGCGGAGATGACAGATTCGAAGTTTGTTCTTCGAGCATGGGTCTTATTTGCTTCAAATTGAAAGGAGATGATACACTTTCGGAAAAACTTTTGGAGAATGTTGGAAAAAGGAAAATGATCTTTTGCATTGCAGGACACCATAACCATAAATTCTGCATCAGATTTGCAGTTTGCAGTCGACTAACAGAAAGAAAAGATGTTATTTTCGCATGGAATGAGTTTAAGGAAGCAGCAGATGAAATTTTCGAGGTCAAAAATCAAACTCCTAAAATTATTGATGAAGTATCAGAAAAAAAGATGAACGAGATGCGTATTTCTACGAGATCTGAGACAATGTGTCAGGAGAAAACAAAATGAAAATATTTGTGATTAAATTTTATATTCACTTTGATTTTGAATAAGTTCAGAGAATAGTTATCTGAAAAAAATTAAATCTGTTTAGTGAGTTCCATGGGTATAATAAATTATTTTTAGTGACTCTTGTTTGTTTTTCTTTTTTTTCACCTAACTGGGAGCAAACTTCTGAAAAGAGCTATCTGGTTGGACGGTCCGATATTTTTTATTCTTTTGTATGGAGCTATAAAGAGATAGAGCTTTGTAATTTTCGTCATTAATTTATAAGTCGTACAATGTTCTCGCTGAAACTATACATTTGAAGTTATATAGCGCTCGAAAAAATGGATGCTCAGTTCCTTCACGAAATCTGCTTATTGGCTCATCTGAATCAAAAAAAAAATCCTTACTCATCCTCTTTAAAATCGTTTAGTGCAATTTTTTTCACAATTTTTACAATTTTGTTGTTTCTTGTTACATCACTGGTGTGCGCGATGCTCGGAGTGGGAAATCCGCTTTTCACCACGTTTTCCTGTGCAAGCAAACGTTCTGTATGTAGTGGAGTATCCCATCATTGCCAAAATCTCTAGCAACATTTCGTTGAAAATTATAACTGCCAAATAACGTTACAATTTCAACGATTTTACAGCCAAAGTGAATCTCTTTTGGAGCGAAGCCCAAATTAACGAATTGTTCGTTATCATTCTGTTTTTCTTTATCATTCTGTTTTTCTGAACCTAATTCATCCTTAGACAAATCTTCATGAACTGGTTTAATTTCTTTCAAGACTTCGGGTAACAAAGGTGGCTTGTCGTGATTTCACTTAAAGCCTTCGCCTTGTTGTTGACAATATTGATGTTGAGGATTTTTATCTGATGATATTTTGTGATAAAAATTCGAGCTAATTTCTTTGCTCATTTCCTTCACGGAATCTGGATATTGTCGAATAGTTAATCCACAGAACTGTGTAATTTCTATAATTACTTTATCAATCAGTTTAACAGCTCTTTCACCACCAATTCCTCTATAATTGTCATCGTTTCCGACACAACACATCGTGTTCCCATCCTCTTCTTGACATGGCCAATGCATTCTTTATTTGTAATAGCAGTTTACCCATACGGTTTACAATCTGAGATCCCTTTGAAAGTTTTAGAATCTCCATTGCCGATTTATTTGATATGTGTTCATAGATCTTGCAAGCATTTGGATATGGCGCTAAGTTCCATTTTTCCAGGGCACTCGGTATGATTATTGGAACATCCATTCATGAGATACATAACTTCAATGGTTGAGTTGTTTTCTTTGTATTTTTCCATATATTCCATTTAGCATAAAAAAACCGACACCGTCATCTCATCTGTTCACGAAACTTTTACGTCCCGTGAACTCCTACTAGACCAATTGAGGAATCGCAAGTGTTTCTGTTCTGTTGACACTATCGATATATTTCGTGAAAGAAAAAACACAATAGGTCGCTGAAATTATGAGGCGGGAGACGTAGGTGTCTGAGACTCGCGGAGTATGCGACTATTTTTGGCGTACACTAGATATGGATTGTAACTCTTGAAAAGGTTGTTGAACACTTTAACATATCTTAGTTTATTTAAATAATAGGAAATACTGGCTGTACAAAAACTTGATAAATGGTTTTAAACAAAATACAGGGACTTCCCAAAGAGTGCGAAGATATTTCTAAATGCAAATCATTGGCCAATACCCAAAAGTTGGGGGTAGTGAAAACATCTCATTGGTCGGCAAGAATTGTTGAGAATTCTGTAGTTTTCAAAAGTTCTGGTTTTCCTCCGAAATTAACAATGAATACATTTTAAAGGGCTCTATTTTCCATTTTATGCCATGTAACGTAATAACCCAGATAAATTCAATTGAAAAACCGATTTCTTGTGAATACATAGTACACCCCATGTTCTTCAGAGGGTCAGTTTACGATAGGCTAACTAAACAATCATAAAGGATTTATCTTGTTCATCACTCAAGATTCGGATTCATAGAGATTATTGAACAGATGGGTTAATAAATTAATATTATATATATTAATATATATATATATATATATATATATATATATATATATATATATATATATATATATATATATATATATATATATGGAGTTACCAGAATTGCAATGAATCAGGTGTGCGACAATTGAGATATTCGTGAGGTGATGTGCAGGACTGTGCTTAAATAATAAATAATTTTCAATACAATACAATTGGCGGTATATATATATTTTTTAAAGGCGCGTAATACGTTGAATTTAAAATACCCGATTATATATCAACAGGACTGCAGAAAAGGCATAAGCCTTCAAAACAAATCCCTAATAAAGCTATGACAAATACAAAATGGTGATTAGATTCACTTGCGTGTTAAAAAATGAACACGAGCATATAATTTCCTTCTTTTTCCAGCTAGAAGACTGAACTACTTCAAAACCTAAGTTAACGTGGTAGAGAGAGTCAAGAGAAACACTTGGCATTTACACTTCTTAAGCCCTACAGTATCAATAATAGAGAAAAATAGAAAACCAAACTCTGAAAATGAATGCGAAAAATTTGAAATGAAATAAACCTCCATATCTATATGCTCTCGAATTTTTTAGCAGAAGTTGTATCCTTTTGAATTGTGAAGTAGTTTCCTCTTAATTTTCGTTTTTTATTACGATCAGGGAAAATATTATTAGTGCTTCCTTTTGTACCACTGATTTTATAAATAGATAAGCTGTAACTGATCACGAGTTTCAAACCCATTTTTCGTAGATGCAGTTCTCTTCGAATCTAAACCAAGACTAAAATAATTTTCACAACGTGAATAACCACACCAATTTTCTTCCTAAACTTTTTCAAACGTGTCTGTACTTGTATAAGCATACAGTTGTATAGAAGTGTCTGAAGTATCAACTGCTATAACGCCTTTCGGCGCTCATATCTGCGCTACCAACACCTGCCTCTTTTAACTGCTGTGTCTACTTAGAGTGAGGAAACAATTATTGCGAAAAATCGAATTTTTGAACCCATCGAACTCACTTAAATTGTATACACTGAACCATAAAAGTCAATGAATATGATGAAATAGTTCATTTATTCTGTAGATTCGTACATTAATTCTGGTCTAACGTACCAGTCCATTGAGCACACAAATAACAATTTATCCATCATTAGTCGAGGCATTTTACTGAAACCATATACATTTCTATTATATTGAACGACCAATTTTTTTTTACAAAGAAGATTGTTGAATCGATAATTTCGATTAATTGAATGAACATTAATGATTGAACGAAAATATTTTAGTCGTTGAATCAATATACGCATTCATTGGTTTGAATATCGGGTGCTGTCATATTAAAATCTTATGAATTATACCGTTCACTTTGATGATGACGAATTGTGAGAAGAAAAGGAATTCTTTCAATTGATTAATTTCAGTTACCAAGAGTAGCGTGAGATACATTATATAGGGTGCGCCAGACAAAACCAGACTTTTTTCCGTTATAACTTTCGCAATTTTAAAGTTAAATTATTCGTTCTTGCTTCATTGGAAAGCCGAAGAACTAGGTTTTTCATATATTGTATCGAAATTTCACTTCCGATGAAATCCAAAATGGCTGACTCATTCGAAAATGAGCAATATTTCAGGATCACTGGAGCGTTTTTTTCACTAAAAAATTCGAATGGGGCATTTAGTCGATAATTCAGTCTTTTATAAACAATTTGACATATTGACCTAGAAAATATTTATTGGTAGCAAAGTAGCGTGAAGAATTTCTTTCATTCTAATTGTCAGCTAAATTCGAAAGATTTTTTTAACCACATTCTAAAAACCCAAAGAACCATATTTCACTAAAACCAACCTGAAATTTGATTTCCGTTCGAATTCAAAATGGCCGACTTCCTCAGAAATTTACAATTTTCTCCACTCATTTAAAAATTTTTCGCGGTCGTAATGAATCATCTGCGTAATTCAATCACTAGAATGAACTTTTCCCATCATTTTGAGGGGTCGAACTCAAATATTGATTCAGAATTGTGCTAATTGTCGTCAATAATATTTCTCTTTTCCACCATCATATGCACCTTCTGTTGTGAAACCTCTGAACATAGACTACATGAATTAACTCTATGATAAACAAAAAATAATGAAATGTCAACGAGTTTTAGACGACATCTGGCTTGAACTCGAATTTTATCTTGATGTTGCTTGTTTTTGACGCTTGAAATTGTTAACAATGGTTTTAATAAATGAGGATACTGCTAGGTAAATATTACGCCAATTTCCAGCCCCTAATCACAAAAGAAGTACAATCTAGGATCTCGAGGAAAAATTGCGGACGACAGGGTCATTAGGAAGAAGATCAGAATGACTGTTTCCCAAATATCTCAGAGATACCAACTGTTTTGGAACATCTGCGAGAATAATAATACCACATGATTTTGTTCACCAGATTACAAGAGTAAAAACAAAAAGAACCAAGTACTTAGAATGGAATATGATCTCCACTGGCATCCACAACCATCTGCACCTATCTCTCCAGCTCTCTATGGATCTCGAAATTACTTCTTGATCAAGATTGTTCCAACATTCTTGAATTTTTTGCCTCAGCTCCTCACAATTATTGAAAAAATATCATTCTTATACATCATTTCTTCCAAATGATCCCACAGAAAATAGTCGTACGGATTAAGATCGGGAATATTTGGGGACCATTGTTCTGGTTCGATGATATCGTCTACGAGTTGTCTTAGATAATCCATAGTATAGTGACTGGTATGACATCTGGCTCCATTCTAGAATCAATTGAAATTGATTTCATCTAGATACATCTAATTTTTTTGTGATTTAGTACCGGTTGTACTAAATTGTAGAATTCCAATAAAGATTTGAATCAATAAAAATCATCTAAAAACTACTCAATTTCTCAGCTGTTCATATTCAGCTGGTGGCAACTGTACTTATTCATGTCATAAAAAAACAGCAATCATTCTCCTGTATGAGAGTGAACTGAGGGGTTGACGCCTCAATAGTTGGTAACATATGATCGGGAATTATGTGACAATAACTTTCCGAATCTAATCTTATGCCTTCTTCTATAAAAATGATATTTTTTTTTTTTTTGGTGGGGCAACACTGAAAATTTTTTCGTCCGTGAACCAGATATGATCAATTTGTCTACGTGTTCTAAATCTATTTAATAAATTTCTGCATCGCTCGAATCTGCGCTCTTTCACAGCTTGAGTCAATTCAAAATTATAGAGTTGAGAGAGCAACTCCGAATCGGAAGAAAGTGAAAGCGAAGCCGAAGGGACAGCATCAGGTATGGCGGCAGAAAGGGGGGCGGAACCGGCATCAGAAAACGCCACAGAATATATAAAATGAAACTGTTTGAAGTAAAGAGCCGCCCGAAGTTCGTCAAGTTGCATATCTCAGAATGTTCTTCGGCAAAGAAGCGGCCCGGCTAAACCTACATAAACCCTTTCGGTATGCAATACTTTCAAAAAAATCGTGTTGGTCGAAATTATTGATCAAATAGTAAGATACACGAATCAAAAAGCGAAGAAGGTGTATGATACTTACAACTCAACTAACCCGGGTAACGATAGGTCGTGGCGGCCAGTAACCACATATGAAATGTACGCATTTATCAATATTTTGATTTGTTCTGGAGCAAATAACTCAAATACAGACCACCCGAACGAAATGTGGAAAAGCACTTCCTATCCCCTTTATCGCACAACAGTGGGGATGAAAAGGTTTCGCGCAGTACTACGATTTATTCGCTTTGATGATGCAAATACGAATCAAGCATGTGTAGAACGGGATAAAGGGGCTCCTTCTCGTGATATATGTACGATGCTCAATGCAAATTTTAAAAATATTTACAAGCCAACGCAGAACTTGACTATCGATGAGCAACTCTTGGAAATGTACGTGAAAAAATCAAGGAGAAAGGGTTGTGAAAGATTTAGTTACACCATTTAAAAATAGTGGAAGAAACGTTATCTTGAATAATGGGGGCTCAGCATCCATCCAGACAAAACCATTCTAATTCCATTCACAAGACGTAGAAAGTTGAACTTAAAGCCCCCCTTTCTGAATGGACATACTCTCAAATTTTCGGAACAGGCTAATTATCTAGGGGTAACCCTAGATCAGAGGCTCAACTGGAATTTACACATTGACACAATTCTTTCCAATGCTACATCATGCCGTAGACTCTTCGGAAAGACTTGGGAGCTACAGCCAAAACTAACTAACTGGTTATACACAGCGGATATAAGACCCATTGTCACATATGCATTGTTCGTATGGTGGACGAAAACATCAGAAATATTTACGCAAAACATGCTGCAAAAACTGCAGCGGTAAGCATGCGTGCTATGAGAAGCACCCGGACTACTACCCTGGAGGTAATCCCACATCTCCTCCCTTCATATAAAATTGAAAAAGGAGGCGTTGATGGCGGCATTAAGGCTCCAAGACGCAAAAAATTAATTCCTGGTGATCTGAAAGGACACCTGAGGATTCTGGGTAACATAGCTCCAGAAATCTTATCACAACCATCAGATATAATGCCGCTTAAGTTTGATTCTCACACGCCCTTTGAAGTGGCCATAGAAGTCCACACCATCGTAAAGGGAAAAATAAATCAATTAGACTAAAAATCCTCCATTTGGCACACGGGACAACGGATAAAAAACGATTGATGCAACAGAAGCAGGCATATATAGACCCAAGTACTCGTCATCAGTGCCTCTGGGCTCTACTCCCACAATCATGCAAGCAAAAACACTTGCTGTAAACCTGTGCTGCCTGAAGGAACTCCTCCAGGTAGCTACGAAGGAAACTCAAAGATGCAAAGATTTACATTTTAACGGACAGTCAGGCAGTGATTCAAGCTCTAAACTCTTACAGTTATCGAAGCATCTCTGTCTGGGAATGCCTTCAAGTTTGAAGCAACTTTCTGAGAGGAACAAACTGTTCCTGTAGTAGTTGTCTGGCCATGAAGGCATACAAGAAAATGAAGCTGACCAACTGTCTAGATCAGCTGCTCGAATCCCACCCATCGGACCTGAACCGTTCTGCGGTCTAAGCAAGCCGCACATACGACAGGAACTGGAACGATGGGAAGAATCTAGCAAGAAAGAATACTGGAGGAAAACTCCAGGCCAAAGGCAAGCGAAAAAGTTCATTGACTATTCGCCAGAGAGGGCAAAATAGCTTCTCGATCTCTGTAGGGAGGAGCTGAGGATTATAACAGGCCTCCTTACTGGGCACTGCCCACTGAGATACCATCACAGTAGAATGGGCAAATCGAAAACGGGAACATGCAGAATGTGTAAAGAGGGCGATGAAACTGCCGAACATATTATTTGCAGTTGCATCGCAACTGCCCGTCAAAGACATACACACTTCAGTAGCGACAAGCTAGAGCCGCACGAAGTAAAAGCGAAAGCTCCCAGGAAGATTCTTAATTTTGCAAGGGAACTAGATCTACAGAGAAATGAATAAGAAGGGTTACAAAGAAAAGACCAACTTGGTCGCAGTTCGGAAAGGCTTGCAAAGCCAAACGACCCAATCCGATGTAATGTAATGTAATGTACCATGAATAATTATTTTCCTACTCTACCTCTTGCTAAACATTTGCTTTCGTGGAAATTAACTATCACAGGTACATTTAGAAAGAATAAGTCTTAGATTCCTAAACAAATGGGTGCAATGAAATCTAGAGCGGAATACTCTACTCTCTTTGGTTTTCACGAACGCCACGTTAGTATTTGCTCCTACGTTCTAAAAAAGACGAAGCTGTAATCTTGCTTTCAACTATGGACAACGATATAGCTGTGCATGATGATGAAAAAAAGAAACCCCTTATGGTTACTTATTACAACAAACATAATGCTGAGGTAGATACGATGGATCAAATGGTAGGTCGTTACAGTACTCACAGACCCACTCAAAGGTTGCAATGTTTTTCAATATCATCAACGTTGCTGCACTCGCCGCGTACATACTTTACTATGAAAATAATAGTTTGGTGAAAAAACTCATCAGCGTCGTAATTTTTTTGCGTCAATTGAGTGAAGAGTTATGTCAGCCTATTATAGAAAACCGATCGATAAATAATCAAGTAAAACGCCACCATTACACCAAGAAAGTTATCGAGCACATACTTGGCGACTCCGGAAGTAGAGAAAAATGTCGAGCCTCCAGTTAACACTCGTTAAAGTTACTGGCTCTTGTCACCTTTGTTATTGATTAACAATTAAGAGGTGTAGAAAGACGAGGAAGAGTTGTGATTTGTGTGCAAAACCTGAAACCTGTATGCGATGAACATTGCGCGAAAAAAGTAGTCGATTGTGAACAATAAATGCAAAATTTATTTTCAACTCATAAACTTATAATAAATGATTTATTTTATACTTAACAACTATTGTAATAATTGATTTATCAACCTTTATTGTTTTCTTTTCCTATTCATAACAATAAAACTGATTTTCACAGAAAAATCTCACTTTTCGTCTAGTGGGTACCCAGTTAGTTGCCCCCTGGTCTTACATTTTTTCAACAGCCCAAATTTTGATGAAAAAAACTTTTCATAGATATAACATTGAATATCGATTCTTAAAAAGCCAAATCACTTGAATCATGTTAATACATGAAAAAGTGGGAATTAATGTTAGATTAAGACATCATTCTAAAGATTCGACTGATGAAACAAAATTTGAAACGCCTAATAATATATGAAGAGAAATTGGCACATCATTTGATGAACCTTCTTTCATATTTCTTCCAATTAACTACCAATGAATTTAGGAAGCATGTCATCGAGCTTGTTGAAAAGTTTCAAATGTCTCATCTCTTTAACAAGGAGAAGTACATATCAGGCGAGAAGTGGTATTACGGATTTATGAGGTATCATCCTGATTTGTGTTCCAGAACCAACATCAATGCCTTGAAGTAACGGGTTTAACAAAGAACCTGTTAATATGTGATATAAGCTTCGATATGAAGGAGTAAATACTGGATAAATACAAGCTTCTTGGAACCGGATATATAATAGGATTTCATTAATCATTCTCAAACCTTCCAAAGTTATTGTTTTGAAGAGAAAATTCCAGATGGGTGTAATCGCAGAAGAAGGGGTCTGACTTGAACTGGCATATGCAAGATCAATGTAGCTACTTATTCATATCTATGTTGTTACTTTAGCTGAGTGGTACCTTGAAAAATAGTCGCTCCGCTAAACACATCCTTCACTTGTCCGAAAGTGGTTGGATAACCTCAGAACATTGTTCATAGGTCCGACACTAAACTAAGTATAGATGATTAAAAATAAATATTGGAAATAAAATCAAATGTTGTTTTCACCGAATGGCCGTAGCAAACTTCTCAAGAATTTGGAAGCGATTTAAATGGTAAAGTTATGCTACATTTTTCTTCTCGCACAGCACAACCGTTGCTGGACAGATTATTTCCTTGTCAATTGCTTGTCTGTCCATTTTGATTTTGGCGACGTTTCGACAACTTGTCCCTCCTCATCTTCAGGCGTTCGAAAATTGACCTGAAAATGTTGGCCATATCAGTAGGCAAAGTTTTTGTTATTTGAAAGATTTTATGCAACCAATAAAACAATTCTATGCTCTTTTAGCTGCATCACATATCTCAAGGGAACTCGTAGAGATCTGTCAGTGTAAATGAAAATTTATGTTCAACGTGGTCAATTGAAAAAATTCCAGTTGAAGAAGACTCAGCTGTTTATATTTGACAACTTACAGCCGTGATAAAAGACTACAACAAAATTGTGGAGGGCAATATTGAAGCCCATGATAAGGAACACAATAGAGTAGGAGATGCAAAAACAATTATTTCAAATATAAATACTCCCATGAGTGCCAATTATTTTTCAAATGACTTTTCCCATTGGATCAGACGTTCTTCGTTCAGAGGAACATTGGTAACAGAAAAAATACAGAGGGAGGAAAACAAGAGTTGATTCATATAATTCAAACACAAGACACTGCGAGCAGACATAAAAAAATTAAAATTGAAGAAATATTCGAGATACTGAACGAATCCCAGAAGACACTAAATAGGAATCGTCTACCGAACGCTTGAAGATGAGAAGGGACAACTTGTCGAAACGTCGAAAAAATCAAAATGGACCACGGAATGAAACCTATAACATATCAAATCATAGATACTTCCGTGAAAATTCAAAATTTAACACACACACACATATATATATATATATATATATATATATATATATATATATATATATATATATATATATATATATATATATACAGGGTGCTTCAACGAAAACTAAACAGAGGCTATATCTACCAAGATATTCATTTCTGATCAAAACGCAAAAACAGGTCTATTTTTGTTTCAAGGGGGACATCTTTCGGGGGACAATACTTGCCTGAAATATCCACCCCCTCAGCGGGGGTTGCAATCCTTGAACATTTTGAATAGGGAAGATAGGTCGAGTGATGACTCAAAAGAAAGGTGGTATCTTTGTCTACATCGCCCTGAACGAATTTTCAGTTTTGATTGAAAACGGTAAAAGATACAGGGTGAGCAACTGAAAGATAGGGAAGACTATTTCCCTGAGACTATTCAAGTTTCAGTGAGGTAAAATGGAACAAATTCATGCTGATCGATGGCAGTCATCATCAAGTACCATCCTCATCTCGAATTTCAACCCCTGGAGCAGGGGTTACAACCCTTGAAAATTTGGAAGAGGGTAGATGGGTCGAGTGATAACTCGAAAGAAAGGTTTTGCGAAAATGTTTTTGCAAAATTCTGCCTTAGATTCATCAAATGTAAGGCGCTTTCTTCAACTACTCTACTGTACGAAAACTGTGGGACTTGAAAGAATACAACGAACTGTATCGAGGAAATGTGCTCCAGAGTTAGCAGCTGTTTTAAATGGTCTTTTTCAGATTTCTCATGAGAGCAGATATTTCCGTAGTATGGGAACGTTGCGAGAGTATAACAAATTCCAAAGAAAGGTAGGAAATGCTCACCCCAAATTTCCGAATATTGAAAAGCATGGCGAATCAAAAGCCATTGCTCTTAACATCTCAAAGGTCTTCGACAGGGTTTCGTTCGCAGCCTTGATCGCAAATGGATTTCCAGAAAAAATGCGTGGTTGGATTAGTAGCTTTCTCTTCAGTAGATTGATTCAGATGGTAGTTGATGGTGTAACGAGTGAATCTTTTCAGGTTAATGTAGGAAATCCCCAGGGCTCCATAATTTCACCAACTATTTTTCTGTTGCAGACTAATGACCTGCTCCACTTCGTAGAAAACAGAATACTTGAGTTTTGCGGACGACTGTATCCCGGTGTCCTCATTTTCTAATTAGCGTCCTTTAACTGCTGCGGAGTTACATCGACAAAGAATCCAATGGGGCATGTCACTGTATGCAGAATTGGGGAAGATATCAGAGTGGGGCTGGTTGAACTTGTTCAATTTCAACGCGAATAAGATGTAATCTACAACGTTCTCTCTAAAAGTAACTGCTGGAGAACCTCCTCTAATCATGCAAGGACATCGGATTTCCTCAGAAACGAACATGCATGTACTCGGTATCACAGTTAACGCCGGAGTTTGCTTAACTCTGTTTTTTTCAGGGCTGAGCTGTCCTTTAAGCCATCACAGCTGATGCTTTCATACAAGGCACATATCCGGCCTGGTGTAGAATACTGTTCCCATTTTTAGTAATCCGCACCCAAACATTCATTACATCTAATGGTTAGTGTCCACAAGAGAGCAGTGAACCTCATTGACCACCTGGAGATAATGATGATCTCTCGCTAAAGGCGACAGAATGCTGATCTTTTTACAGATACTTCCATGGTAAATGTAAATAGGTGAATACACACGTTAAATGATCTTGGGTAGAAATGTTGAGACTTTTATTCAGGGGGCAATATTCAATTTTCAGTGAAGTGATGAATATCTCACTCACTGAAGAAGCTGATTCTATGATCCACTTATTCAAATGTTCGTCAACCAGGCCCACAAGAGCATAGGTACAGTCTAGTCAGACGTAATGAATAGGAGCAAAAGACTTCAGCTTTATATGCAACATTGACGTGTTCAAACGAGAACAAAACTACAGTCTGTTTCTCCTACTCATGACATCGGACTAGATTGTACCACCCTGGTTGACGATGATGATGAAGAGCGAATCAGAAAGCCAGCTCCTTCACTAAGAAATATGTAACATTCTACAAAAAGTTGAATATTGCTTCGTGAATAAAAATCTTCATTGTGTTTACACATATAGTGATAAATTTCGCGTTTTATCAGGTATTGTGGTATGATGTGATCTGATTTAACAATCAATCAAGTACTTAAGCGTTATACTATTTTGACCACTGCAACGTGCAGTCTTGCGGTGAAAGTAGTGAGACTAGTATGGCTTCTTGAACTTCTATTCGATTAATATACTCTTCGACTTCTTCGTTTTTCGGTGGTCCTGGTAGACTTTTGTAGCGGTTGGCTTCCTAGAGTTCCTTTTATCTCTTTTATCGATTACTCGGTATAGTTTAATGGTAATTGAACGATATTATAGCATTGGTCGCTGTTCTTTTGGTTGTGTGGTCTATAGAGTATTGCGAATATTGAAAACAGTCATTTGGATTGTATTTCGATGACCTCGTAAGGTCACCTTCCCTGAATAAATCTAAATTTATGTTTCCCACAATGATGCTGTCGCGTTTGTACATTGCAATCATTAAATCTATCTTATCAAGAAGTGTACTTTTGTTAGGAGATCTATAGATATATAGGAGTAAAGATGAAAGGAGAAGAAGATGAAGATTTCACTCAAAAGAGGAGAAGCTATGTCTATTGACTATTCTGTGATAGTTGGTTAATCGGTGCAATACATTTTATAATTTCATTACCCTAACACTTGCTGTTTCCTTAAGTAGTCGAAAGATGGGGCTTATTAAAAAGTATCGAATAGTGAACGCAGAATTTCCGAACGATTGTCGTGAAGTTAGCAACATCGAAATCTATCGTCAAAGTCATGAAGTGTCTTATATTTTGCGCCGGATTTTCATTGTGTAACTAAATAATTGGATAAATACTTAAATAATGGGAAATTATGGTGAAATTTTTATCACCAGAAACTTTTATTTTGATAATGATAATTCTTAAATCCGGCGACCAAAATTTTAGCTTTTTCAATATGCAATAGCTTAAATCTATTCCATGATAACCCGGCTTCGAAGTTGATGTGCAGGTTATGTTACATAAATGTCTCAATATTTAATAGTAAACGTCTTGTTTTTACCTATTGTGAATTGTGATAGTATTCCAGGAAACGCTGACAGTTGGATTATGATGCTTCATAGGTTTTATTTTATTTTGAAGGAAAACTCCAAGAAAAAGAGGCAGAAGATACAAAAAATCCTAAGATGCATCTGCGGTAAAAGCGGCTCTTGAAGAGCTACGAAATGGTGGAAGCACTGTATATAAGGCTGCAAAAAAGATTAACATAACTTGAAGTACTATTAACGAATATTCGAAGCGGCGACAACATGATTCCTCATCGTCCTCAATGCTCAAACGTGGGAAACCATTTTTTTACCATCAGCCATTCAACTGTTAAACTACAAAAAAAATGCAAGAACTCAGTTTCGCTTAGCAGTTATGCAAATTAGAATTGCAGCCTACAGGTGAGCTGAAAAAGCTGGGATAAGACCTCCTTTTTGTGAAAAGAAGCAACATGCGGAGTGGTACAATCGGAGTCTATGTGTGCCAGAGAGCTCATCAATGAACCGTGCTCAGTCTGTTACAAAAGAAGCATTGAAGGAATTTTACAAAATATTAGAATCTTTATATGAAGAGCTAGGTATTGCAGACAAACCAGAAAGGATCTGTAACCTAAATGAATCTGGATTTATGTTTGTGATGAGATCAGGAAAAATTGAAGCTTTCACTGACAAAAAATATGTTTACAAACAAACATTTCGACAGTTGGACAGTTCAAGGACAGTTGTCCTGTTCAAGGAATAGCACAAATCTCATTTGACACCAGAAGTTCTGCAAAATGCCAGTGATGAACAGATTCACATAGTGAGTTATCCTCCGCATTTAACACATATGCTCAAATCCCTAGACGTTGAAGTATTTCTGCCATTAAAACAGAAGTGGCGTAAAGAAATAGACCATTTTCAGGTTGAAAGTCCATGTTTTCAAGATCGTGTAGGCACCACTGGATTCTAGAGCCATAGTACGAAATGCTTTCAAGAAGGCAGGTATTTTTCCTATTACTATAATGCCATTCCAGATACTGCTATTGGATCATCTTTAGTCACTGCAAGCAATGACTCTAATATAACTGAGGAGAGAACAGTTGAACCTCATGAGACTCTAGAGGAAAATTGTATCATGAGTCATCAATCCAATAAACGAGAGAAATGTAAAATAACAGAGCAGTCAGAACCCTCAGCAGTAAGTGACATTTTGATTATTCCAACTATGAACAAACCAAGTAAGGAAGCTCGAAAGAAGAAAACAGATGAATCAAAGAAGCAAACTACAAAGATGTGAAAAAAGGAAAAGTCTATAGGCCTGAGCGAAATCGAGAAACTTGTGATTCAAAGACAAATTCGGATGTAGGGAGAAGTTGTGAACTCTTTCCAGGACAAATAGATGCAAATATATGTAGTACTTGTAAAGGGACCTATGAAACCGATGTTTGAGCCAAAAATTGAGCGAAATGGACGAAGTGCTAAATTTTTGGAAATTGGTACCATGTTAAAGGCTAAAATGTTTTGAATTCTGCCTTTTTCCTTTGTTTGATTGTGAACTGCCATTTTAAAATTTAATTTATTTTGTTTGAAAATTCTAAACTCGTGGTTAGCTTCATAGTCAAATATGTTTAAACATAACTTTGAGATATACCAATAATTAGAATTAATATGTCACACATAAGCTAAGATTATTAAGTAAAATTTGAAATGAAAACCATTGTGTATATAAATACATTTCTGTAGATTCTTGTTCATAACGTCAAATAACACAAGTTAATCAAGTACATATCACAAGTTGACCCTGTTCATATCACATAATAACTGTAGTATCACTAAATTACCTAATATTTTTTTCCAAAAAGCAAAGATACTGATACTGTAGTTTGGTGAAAATACATATGATCTCTAAATATAACTAAATATGGTGAGAAAACTTAACTATCACCGATTAGAAAATTTTTATCCTACACTAGATTTTTCTGGGGAGAAAACCTGTTACACTACTAATTGGTACATTGATGTCATTCGTTGCTAATGCTGTGGTTTGTGTATATTGTGGTAGATTGACAGATTTTCATAAAATTCCATGTTATCCTACTTGATTATAATAATTGCTTGGCAGTGGTATTAATTCCCGGGTAGTGGATTTATATTTTATCTTCCAGAAAATTAACATCAACATGGAATGATGAAAGTACTCCCACCATTAGGACTACCAACGTTCACTACGGAAATATACAAGGAGAACCATCAATGAACCGCTAGCACCCCCTTTCTGCTATCAAAAGCGGTGGAAGTACTTCGAAACGGACGCAAAAATAGCCGACATTTGCGCCCGATCACTGAAACGTTCTATGCTCGTCCTATCGGGGCACATCCAAATTCCACGAGTTCCACGAATTTATTCAAAATGCTGCCCAACAATTCCAACTTGTTGAATTCGAGATCGTTCCTTCAATAACGGACGAAATTTCCTCAATCCTAAAAATCTCAGGAAACAAAAAAATCTTCCATGCTGATGGAATCCGTTATACAACTTCAAAAATTTCACCAACTAACTGTGTTGGTGAAACACAACACAATGGTGAACGAGATACTCAGGAATAATATTTCTCAAAAATCTAGAAAAAAGAAAAAGTTGTTCACTTACCAAAGCTTGGAAAAAATATTACCTGTCCTTCGAGCTAGAGGCTATTACTACCTACCATTAGGCCAGTCAATCTGGACTAGCAGAGATATATAAATTTATTCCAGCTGAAATAAGTGATTAAAAAATATTGTAAAATTCTTAATTGTTCCGATCATTGGAAAAGAATTCACTTGAGGTCAAAGGTCAAAAAATAGGTTTATCGCGATTTTCACCAAAACCGTAAGTTTATTCGTAAATTTACGAGCAGCAGCAAGGAAGCGTTCAAACGATCTAGAGACTTTAGGAGAGAAATTCGCCAACGAAATGAAGTTGGAGCCCATTTCCGTGATTTTTGATAAAATCGTAACGAAAATCTGGAATAATGGAATGAGTATCAATGTGTGCGTTGATACAAGAGAGAATTTATTTTTCTACCGCCTTGGTAATTAGTCCAGTGAAATTAGCCCAAATAATCAGGTGAAGTAAATTTACATCCAGCTGAAAGTGAGTGAAATAGTTCAAAACATAATCAAAAATGAAATTCCTAATAGTCCCCATCCTCGGAAAAAATATTACTTCAGGTCAAAGGTAAAAAATATTGATTTTTCGCGACATTTATCAAAACGCGATTTTCATCAAAACAAAAATTTCACGTGCCTATAAAAACGCGACGAAGGTCGAGCTTCGCTCTATAGCACTTTATAATTTGCAGCAATCGCACGCAAAATTATTAAAGTTCTTGGTTTGAATTTAGAGTTAAGGCAAGTGTGCTTAATTACGAACCGAAAATCATAATTTGTGGTAAGGTATTGTATAGAAATCATGAAGTTAAGGCAATTTAGTATTTAGTATATTAATCAAGTGTTTTTAGTTATCGAAAATCGTAATTTAAGGTAAGGTTTTTTATTGTACAGAAATTCATGTCATGTCTGAATAACGTCGTCGTCGTAATAGGTCGTTGAACAGTGAATGCCAGGATAGCACATTCGGCAAGAGATGAATCGTCAACGGAGCGTGAGACTAGCCTTAGCCAGCTTCGGGATAGATATAGAGCAGAGAGAGAAAGAGAATCCGTAGTATCGGGATAGACATAGAGCTCAGTGAATCCCAGCGAAGCCAGAGTCTGTCGCTAGTTAGAATATAAAATGTACATACTGTTTTTTATCGTGGTTTTCCCAGTAAGCCTATTCTTTAGGTCAGTTGTGATTTTTTCTTCAATTTGCATAATAAAAGATATAAGCAAGGGTTGGAAACAATGCAAGTGATGTAAATTTAAAGTGAGGACTGAAACGTATTCATCTGATTCATATTCTTCAAATAATTCTTCTTGATTATCCTCTTCCGCTTCTTCATTTTGAGTATAATCAAATTTGGTCAGTAGTGATGTATCGCATGTCTCCTCGTTGATATCAAAAGAGTCCTCTACCATTGGTGTTTCAATATTAGATTACGATCGAACTGGACAATGTGTACACACCAGAGTCCAACGTTTTTGCAACCTCATTTAGCACTGCACCTCACAATTGCAAATAATTATTTTTAGTAAATTCTCCGGGAGTAAAGTCTGAATTATTTTTAATGTGTTGTCAACCAACTTCCAACCCCAGTTCTTTGGGTCTAGCTAATAACCAAGCCAGACTTGAACTTGACCACCAATTGAGGAGAGGATGGAGAAAGACAAGCTGATTGCACCTGTTTCTTATTTCGAGTGTTTGTAACGAAACATACATAACGATACTTATCGAAGCAGGTAGTTTTCTAAGGGCTCCGTAAGCAAATGCTGTTAGTGATAACTTCTTGTGGAGTTGAATATGTAGTATGGCGTCGAACGAAGATGACGAGTCCGATGTCGGTCCAGAAAATAATCCGAAAAACAACGAAAATAGTACACGGAAAAAGTTCAAGTGTTGTTTAAAAAAGTGCGAAAGCTATGTGTGCAAAAACTGTTTTTCAATTTTCCACGATAGTTGTGTCAAACGAACGAGAAATGTCAAAATCATTGATGACAGTGTGCTCACGTGTTGCAACAGGCAGTGAAATCAGGGAATCAGAGGAACCAGAATCCAAAAATGAGGTAAATATAAAAATCTCAAAATTAGAGATGGAAATTGGGTATCTAAAGGGACTGATAGAAGAAATGAGTGACAAAAATAATATCTTACACTTGAATTATTCTTTATTATTAGACAGATTGCGTCAGTCTCGTGGCCATATTGGGGACAATATTACAGTTTCCAACTACGCGTCGCCTACTCCACCTATTGCCCTGAACCTTTCCTTACTGCCACAACCAAGCGGAAGTAGAATTCTAGAAAGAACCACTGCTGCGGGTAGTATATATATTCTTTTGAAAAAGAGAGGATTTACAAAAATTTGAATAATTGTATATTCAATGAATGCTTATATCTATAATTTTGGTGTGTTAGAAAAACACAAGTGTGAGCTCAGGAATAGGTAACAGGAGAACCATACTATCTTGCGTATGATTCGATAAACGAGTGGAAAAAACCTGAGGAAAAAACTCGTTTTCCTGTCGCTATTGCACTAGCAATAGCTTGTCTGTTTATGTTGTGTAAGTGTCGTGTGTATATAAAAAGTACCAAAGATTTTTCTGCTTAGCAGCTTCAATTATCATCTTGCACTCCATGATTTCCAGATGAAGACAAGGGTGAAAAGAAGCGGTTTGGGACAGGAAATCTGTAACAATGGAAAAAGAAAACCTGCAGAAAAATATTTCAACAATCATACCGGACTCTTATATGCCTAAATACACTTGAATTTAAGAAAATATTTTACATAGCAAGCAAGGCCATAAAAAGGACTAAGGAGATAATCAAAAAATACTTAACCTGCGATATTTCCTCTTTCGCGGAAATGTTCTTCCGTCGCAGTCTGAGTCTCCTGAAACATAATCACTTCCTTGTTCTTGCTTGCCAATTTTGAAGTATAATCTCGCAATAGACCTTCAATATTCAAACTCAACAAAACAATTCTCTCTCTGTTTAACCGAGAGAGTCCCAATGGCTTTGTTCGGTCTTCTAAGTGATGCCGATTATGATCTATAGACGTTCTAGAATCATTATGAACCCAATAATTTGGGTTGACATCTCCCATATATTATTTCTTCGTGGTTCTTGTTTAATTTAAAGAATTTTTTTTTTGTAGTGCAACTACTCAAACACATATGACACTACAGAACACACTACAGGTACCCACCAGAAGAAATCAGTATAGAGCACAAAACTCTAGAGAGCGGCAGAATCTGGTATTACAGGTTCCTTCGTTGTCAATGACGTCAAACAAAAATGGTCGTACGCCAACTTCAAAAATAGTAACCGAAGAGAGAATCAAAAATAATAATAATGATCAAACTTCCGAATCGAAAACTATAGTTAATGATGAATCAGGAAAACCGGAATACAAACATGTCTCGTACAAAAGACACAAAAAAGTAGTCCAAAAGAGGAAATACACAAGTAAAGCATTGGAACAGGAAAGAGAGTAAACAATAACACAGATTCTACGGGGCCATCTAAAAAACTCTGGTTTTATCTATACAGAGTGAAGAGGTCCACAACTGAAAAGAAAATTAAAGCGTTCATAACAAGAACTCCAGAATTTGGGAATTACAAGGTAACAGTAAAACAAACCCCGACAAAAGAAAATAGACTGTGACGATACTGTAAACAGCTCCAATAAATAGGAAAGAAGAAAATTACAACTCTGATTTCTGGCCCGAAAGGATGGGAATCAAGAGATTCGACTTTTCCAAACACCGAGAATTTCTCAACCAACATGGGGTCGAGTTTTTGCAACCCGATCAAGACAGGAAGTAACCACAGGGCACCTTGCAGATTTGAAAAACAGAAACATTAAACTTGTGAGTTTGAATCACCAGAATATCCAATCTATCAGTAACAGTGTTGACGAATTGAATGAAGTCCTAACAGACAATCCCGAGTGCAGCTTTCTTACAATAGCGGAACACTGGAAGACTGAATCTCAGTTGAAGAACTATGCGGTAAAAGACTTCAATCTAGCTTCCCTTCATTGCAGACAAGAGGGTCAGCATGGCGGCGTGATGCTGTATGAGAGAAAAGAAATCAAATACAAAGTCAAACGTAATATCTACAAAGTCTCGGCAGAAAGGTCTTTGAGTGCACAGGAGTTGAATGTGACATAGGTAGTGAAAAAGTATTTATCGTCAGTGTATACAGACCACCCGACAGAGACAATATAGACGAATTTTATGGAAAGCTGGAGGAACTTTCAGAGTTAATCGTTGCGGAAAACAAGGTAATATTCATTTCAGGGGACTATAATATAGAATTGAGAGATAATCCAAACAATGTGCTCTGGATGAATATCTTGCTTTATGCTTATTCATTAGTATTCATTGTAAATGACTATACAAGAATAACATCCACATCACGATTATGTATAGACAATATTTCACTAACTGTAAGGACGCTTATAGTGTAAAAATTCTGCAAGCTACTCTCTCGGATCATGAGGGAATAAAACTCACCTCTCAAACTACTAATCATAGGTCACCAACACAAAAACTTATCAAAATCTTCTCCAAAGAAAATAAAAAGGTCTTCACTGAAAAACTAGCCATACAAGACTGGGTAGAGGTTTACCAAGGCTGGGGAAGCTGAGGTGGATACTCAGTGGAACGAGTTCAACAGCGCCTTTATGGGACTGTGCCGTGAATGTTTTCCTCCGGAGCTTGTCCAGCTGAAAAGAGGTGACAATTTCGCGAAAGATCCAGAGATATCGGAGTGCAAAAACAGGCTGGGTGCTCTACAAGTCATATCAAATTATCAACCGAAGTTTAAGCCTATTTTTAATGATTGTAAAAAGGATTACCAAAATTTACTAGTTAGAAAACATGCAGATTGGTATCAGGACGAAATGAGTAGGTCAGACAACAAAATTAAAACAATGTGGAGCATCCATGATGAGATAGTTGGTAAGTGCGGGGCAAGGGATTCGCCTATGGAAGGAGACCCAAAAAATGTAGCAAATCATTACAATGAGTATTTGTCAAAAATAATACCAGAACTGCTCAGAGGCAGAGATGTCGCTAAATTGGTCTGCAATATTCCAAATAACCCTCAGTCAATGATTCTCACTTCAGTAACTGTTAAAGAAATAAAAAGAATTATCCTATAAATAAGCACAGAAGTGGTGACGATGAAGTACTCATAAGCCTGATTATAATATGTATTAATGAAGTAGCAGAAATAATATGCTATATTATGAATAATTCATTTAAGAAAGGTAGTTTTCCAGAGGCATTAATTACACCAATCCATAAAAAAGGAGACTTCGAGGAGTTTGGGAATTACAGGCCGATCAGTGTCCCGTCGTCATTGGCCAAGTTGTTTGAGCTGGCAATGTGTAGTAGGTTAATGGAGCTCATGTCATCTTGCGGTTTACTTAATGCTAATCAACACGGGTACATAAAGGTAGATCTGTTGTCACAGCTGTAATGCAATTTACGGAGAATATTATAAAATCGTTTGAAAACAATGAAATACTCCATGGAATATTTTTAGATTTATCAAGAGCTTTCGATTGTCTCTACCATCAGTACTTACTTTTGAAACTGGACAGATATGGAGTAAGACACATATGTCTGAATTGGTTTCAATCTTATTTAACCAATAGGAAACGAAGGGTAAAAATACCAAAAAACGGCTAGGCAACCAAATCAGAAATAATAGATATCACTCACGGCGTTCCTCAGGGAAGTACGCTAGGCCCAATATTATTCATTATTTTCATGAATGATATCATGGACGCAATAGACGATGATACAAATACATGTCACATTACCAACTACGCAGATGACACAAACCTACTAGTGAAAGGAACAAATTATCCAGAAAATAGGCTAATTCTGAACCCAGGAGAAACTAACATAGTCTTCTTTAGAACAAAACAGCAAAGAATAGGAACTCCCACATCAGTTAATTTATTGAAACAGGAAATGAAACCAGAACCCACAACAAAATTGTTAGGCATGTTTTAGGATGAGCACTTACTGTGTAATCGCCATATAGAATATTTAGGAGAAAAACTAAATGCAGTTAGCTATAGTTAGCCGGCTCGGTGGCGTATGGGATATGATGCTCGTCTCCTACTCAGAGGTATCTGGGTTCAATCCCCACAAAGTCGGTGCGATTTTTCGGATTCTGGGAATCGCTTGAGTGTCCATCTTTTGGAGGAGATGTAAAGCTGTCGGTCCTGTCTAACAGAGATGTGTTGGACATTAAAGATCCCTTCCCTCGACACGAGAGGGGTTCCGCAAAATTCCTGGGTTAGTGAGGTGAGAGAATTCCCCGGCGTGTCATTAGCCGAAAGGCAGAAACAGAGCACGTTAAAGGAAAAACAAACACAACAAACAATTAGCTATAGTTTGAGAGTAATAAGCAAATATCTAAATGAAAATCTCTGAGGATTCTGTATCTTGCCAACTTTGTGAGTGTGATGAAGTATGGATTGATTTTTATGGGTCGAGCGCCATAACAGTAGAAATTTTTCGAATTCAAATATAGATTGGCGGCATCCCCACATATGCAGCTATACGTTGCCGGACAACCTTAAAAGGTGTGGTAGTCTCAGTATTTTGAATATTAGATTAATAGAGAGGATTTACAAGAATTTGACTAATTGTATTTACGATAAAAGCGTATATCTATAATTTTGGTGCATGTCAGAAAAAAAACACAAGTGTGAGCTCAGGAAATTTAACAGGGAAACCATACTATCTTGTATATGATTCAATAAACGAGTGGAAAAACCAGAGGAAAAACTTGTTTCCCTGTCGCCATTGCACTAGCAATAGCTTGACTGTTTATGTTGTGTTAGTGTCGTGTGTACATAAAGAGTACCAAAGATTTTTTCTGCTTAGCCGCTTCATTCTCTCTTGCATTCCATAATTTCCAAACGAAGACAAGGGTGAAGGGAAGGGGGTTTGGGACAGGAATCTGTGACAATGGAAAAAGAAAACCAGCAGAAGAATATTTCAACAATCATTCTTCTTATATGTCTAAACAAATCTAAGAAAAGATTTTACATAGCAAGCAAGCTCATGAAAGGACTAAGAAGAAAATAAAAAAATAGATAACCTGCGATATTTCCTCAAATTCCATCTCTGTTTGACCGAGAGAGCCCCGATGGCCAGGGACCAGTGATGCGCATTATAATCTATAGATGTTTTAGAATCATTATGGACCCAATAATCTGGGTTGACATCGCCCATATATAATTTCTTCGTGGAACTTGTTTAATTTAAAGAAAAATTTTCGAAAAAATTAATAATCAGATAAAACAAATGTTAATAAAATTGGAGCCTTGAATGATTGGATTAGATAGGGTAGAAGTAGGACTAGGTATAATATGACGTTATTTCACCTAATGTATATTGTTCATTCAGATACATATTCATTAATGTTTTGCTAATGTACATTCTCTAAAATATATTTTTGGTATTATTATTATTATAGTTGAATTACTTTTTTGGAAACTTCCGCACAGTGAACAATATTTTGATTTTAAATTATTTTAAAGAGTGTTATTTTACTCCTCCTGTAGAATGCTGATGTGGTATCAGACCAAGTTATTGCGTATGAAAACAGTACAGGATTTTAAGACTCTGCAAAACTAGAAAAACTTTTCGAAGAATATATTTCCGATTGATGTTGAGCATTTCCTGCTTTTAATTGATCAGGAAGAAACACCTTATCTCAAAGTTACAATGGCGTATAATACAAGGACTAGGTTTCATTTTGCCTGATATTCTCATAGTTATATTTATGTACATTTTATATTCTGAGTATAAGTTAATATCACAGATAGAATAATCTTTTTACTTTTATTACAGCTTTTGAGATGTATATAGGTGGTGTACTTATGCATATTAAGACTATTACAACTTTTCAAATCGTTGTATCTCTGAAATGGTGGCTCTAAGGAAAAAACATTTATACCTTTTCTAGAGACAATTTTATAATCCATAATCTTTGTCTGAAGTAATTTCTCGATGAAACTTTTGTTCTGGTAAAAATTGCGTTTTGATAAAAATCCCGAAAAACCCATATTTTTGATCTTTGACGGCAAATAAATTTCTTCCCGAGGACCGGAACGATTAGGAATTTTGATATGTTGTTTTAAATTATTCTTTGAACTGTCTCCCATCTTCAGCTGGATGTAAATTTACATACCTTCATTCTGATTATTTGGTCTGATTTGACCGTACTATTTATTGAGCAAGGTAGTAGAAAAAGTGATTCTCTCGCTTATTACCTCACACCTTGATACACATTCCATCTTTCCGAACTTGCAATACGGTGTTCGCAGAAAAAAAACACGGAACTGGGCACCAACTTCTTCACGTTGGCGAATTTCTCTCCAACAGTCCCTAAAAAGTGAGCACGTTTCCATGCTGATGCTTGATGGCGAACAGGTTTTCGATAAGGAATTGCATGAAGGTTAGAGTAATAAAATGATGAGTCTAAAATTTCCATCTTATCTCACGAATATCGTGAGCTCTTTTCTCACGAATCGCACGCTCCCGGTCCGTGTCGAAACGAAGATCTCAATACCTCGGGTCATATCCGCCGACGTTCCACAGGGGTCACTTTCATGACTTACATTATTTATTTTTTTTCGTCTGTTATCCCTACTGACTAAAATGTCTTTACTGCTCTCTACACGGTCGATATAGCCCTTCTTTCTTCTAGCAAACAAACGCATCAAGTTATATATATGAGAGAAAAAAAATCTTCTGAACTAACATAATCGATTGTGGTGAAGTGTTTTTCGTCAAATAGAGATGATGGAACCTCCATTATACCAGGTGTAACTGAAACTAGGGCCACAACTGTAACAATATTGGAATATTTTGATGAAATTTCGGAACCGAATAGTAGACAATATTTTGAATTTAATAACATTAATATATCCGGTTTCCGGTTATGTCGGAAACGATTCTAACTTTCGATTTTCAAATGGCACACCCTATATTTTTTTGCTTATTTTAATTTTTCATCTCATCCTACGACCTATGACATTTTTCATATTTTTAAAAGGACTGTCAAAATTTTTTCGCAAAGTTTTCTTTAAATTAAACAAGAACCTCGAAAAAATAATATATGAGAGATGTCAACCCAAATTATTGGGTTCATAATGATTCTAGATCATCTATAGATCATAATCGGCATAACTTAGAAGACCAAACCTAGCCATCAGGGCTCTCTCGGTCAAACAGAGAGGGAATTGTTTTGTTAAGTTTATATAATGAAGGGATTTTGCGATATTATACTTCAAAATTGGCAAGTAAGAACAAGGAAGTGATTATGTTTCAGGAAACTAACACGCAAGATAGTATGGTTCTCCTGTTACATTTCCTGAGCTCACACTTGTGTTCTTTCTGACACACCAAAATTATAGATACAAGCATTGATTGTAAATACAATTATTCAAATTTTTGTAAATCCTCTTTTTTCAAAATAATATATATATATATATATATATATATATATATATATATATATATATATATATATATATATATATATATATATATATATATATATATATATAAATCTGAGACAAGACGAATTATTCAAAAATCCGTATATCAATGAATAATCCCTCCTGACAAGAGCTACTTTCCAAAACTGCCCGCCATGCACGCAGCCCCCAAGCGCCACAATAGTGCAACCAAGCAGGATGCCGAGAAACGAAGCGGCAGACTGCAGTTTCGCCCTTATTAGAAGCTCATCAGTGTCGCATATCGCTTCTCAGCATCCTACCAAGCTACATCGGGGTACCCTATCAATTCCAGAAAGGACGCACCTCGTACATACGTACGAGAGTCGCCCTCTATGGACCGACACGGCGAACCCGCTACCGGACTTCGAGAAAGATGCGAACAGTTACAAGCAGATGTGGAAAGGTTAAAAATTCCAAACATTTGGGAGACATCTTTCGCCGTTCCGTGAATCACATCAACGGTAGAAAACGTGCGAAATAATCCCGCTGGAATAGTGCTCTGCTTCCGAGATAACCCTCCCGTCGGTGAATATTTGGTCAAATATCTTCCGCGATAAATTTCGCGTGGAGTCTATGTATGTAAATTTCTAACGTTTCCACATCTGCTTGTTACTGTTCGCATCTTTCTCGAAGTCCGGTAGCGGGTTCGCCGTGTCGGTCCATAGAGGGCGACTCTCGTACGTATTTACGAGGTGCGTCCTTTCTGGAATTGATAGGGTATCCCGATGTAGCTTGGTAGGATGCTGAGAAGCGATATGCGACACTGATGAGCTCCTAATAAGGGCGAAACTGCAGTCTGCCGCTTCGTTTCTCGGCATCCTGCTTGGTTGCACTATTGTGGCGCTTGGGGGCTGCGTGCATGGCGGGCAGATTTGGAAACTAACTCTTGTCAGGAGGATTATTCATTGATCTACGGTTTTTGAATAATTTGTCTTGTCTCAGATTTACATACATAGACTCCACGCGAAGTTTATCGCGGAAGATATTTGACTATATATATATATATATATATATATATATATATATATATATATATATATATATATATATATATATATATATATATATATATATATATATATATATATATATATATATATATATATATATATATATATATATATATATATATATATATATATATATATATATATATATATATATATATATATATATATATATATATATATATATATATATATATATATATATACATAAAATTTAGAGGCCAGCTCGCGTTTCGCTCGAAAATGGTGCGTCCTAGCGACTTTGACTACGAGAAAATTTTTATAAAATTGCACCTATATTTATCCCTCAAACTGTGACATACTATTATGTTACACCCTGTACATCTGTACATATATAAATACATATATATATATATATATATATATATATATATATATATATATATATATATATATATATATATATATATATATATATATATATATATATATATACGCTACCGGACTTCGAGAAAGATGCGAACAGTTACAAGCAGATGTGGAAAGGTTAAAATTCCAAACATTTGGGAGACATCTTTCGCCGTTCCGTGAATCACATCAACGGTAGAAAACGTGCGAAATAATCCCGCTGGAATAGTGCTCTGCTTCCGAGATAACCCTCCCGTCGGTGAATATTTGGTCAAATATCTTCCGCGATAAATTTCGCGTGGAGTCTATGTATGTAAATTTCTAACGTTTCCACATCTGCTTGTTACTGTTCGCATCTTTCTCGAAGTCCGGTAGCGGGTTCGCCGTGTCGGTCCATAGAGGGCGACTCTCGTACGTATTTACGAGGTGCGTCCTTTCTGGAATTGATAGGGTATCCCGATGTAGCTTGGTAGGATGCTGAGAAGCGATATGCGACACTGATGAGCTCCTAATAAGGGCGAAACTGCAGTCTGCCGCTTCGTTTCTCGGCATCCTGCTTGGTTGCACTATTGTGGCGCTTGGGGGCTGCGTGCATGGCGGGCAGATTTGGAAACTAACTCTTGTCAGGAGGGATTATTCATTGATCTACGGTTTTTTGAATAATTTGTCTTGTCTCAGATTTACATACATAGACTCCACGCGAAGTTTATCGCGGAAGATATTTGACCATATATATATATATATATATATATATATATATATATATATATATATATATATATATATATATATATATATATATATATATATATATATAATAATATAATATAATATAATATATTCGCAAAAGCTTCGTTACGGAGCTACAGAGTGTTGTTTTTTTCTTCAAAACTCCTGCAGTTTTTAAGATATTCAGCCCAAATTTGGAATGCAAACTATTTTTCACATCCTCCATTATTACACGTCCTAGATTTCAACTAAATCTCACAAGGTGTTCTCTTTCCCGAGGCCATGTTTTTTTTGCCCTTTCAAAATTTTTTTCAGTACGTCACTGATCAGCGTACAATCAATTTTCGTCATCTTCGTTCAATTCAAAAACTTTTTTGACACTTGAGTGTTTTTCCAACCGTTTTCGAATGAAAAATCATTGAATTTGAATTATTTGAATTATTTGAATTCTATGTTACTCGCTAAATAAAAAAAAAATATGTAAATACTGGATAGGCATGCCCGAAATTTGCCTTCGTTTTGATAGCTCGTCTTCTTAGATTCAACTTATTCCTAATCAGTATCAAACTAAAAAACAAAACGATTAAAAACTAAATAAATTGCTGGAAGTGTCTTTCACCTGCAAGAATACAGACCTCTGTCCTTCTTCGCATATTATCACACACTCTTTGAAATACTCCTGGGGTACTTCTTATCGTAACACAAGAGGTTATTATTCGACTTCTCAATTCTTCTTCAGTTTTCACTGAAGTGGTATAAACTAAACTTTTGAGATATCCCCATAAGAAAAAGTCTAAACTATTTAAGTCTGCAGACCTAGGAGGCTATGGTTCTGGCCCACCCGACCTATCCATCGGTTGTTGAATGTTTTATTCGAGAATTCCCCAGCTTCTCCACTAAAATGTGCTAGTGCCCCATCATGCATGAACCACATCATGTTTCTCACCAAAAGTGGCACATCCTCTAGCAATAAAGGTAACTCCTCCTCAAGAAATTGCCGATAAGCAGGACTGTTTAGTCTGTTAGGCAAAAAAAAATGGCCCAATCAAATAACTTCCAATTATTCCGACCCAGACATTTAGTGAGAATTGTTCTTGATGATGATTCTTCAATCTAATGGGGGTTTTCCTCAGCCCAATAACGATTATTGTGAAAATTTGTGATAGCAGTTCTCGAAAAAATAGCTTCGTCTGTGACCATTATTTCACTATCAAAATGAGAATTTTCTCTAACTTTATCTAAGAACCATCGGCAGAAATTCAGTCTTGAACGAAAATCTCGAAGAAGTAGAGTTTGGACACTTAAATAGAAACTAGAACAAGCGAAATATTCAACTGATTTCAATTTTTTTTGTACTCACATGAGGATTCAAATCAATACAAGTCAAATCTGCTTCCTCAATATCTGGAAATCTCATAGTTTGAGTTGCACCTTTTAAATGATTATTTGAAGTAAAATTACCAGTTTCCCTCAACCTTCTGTGGATATTTGAAAACGCCTATCTGGTGTTACTCGATTTGGAAAGCGCACCTGATATAATCGCCTAACTTCTGTTGTGTTTCCGTCAGCCAGACCGTACATTGATGGATATCAGCCAATTCCTAACGCTGAATTAGGAATTTTTTCTTACATCAATAACTTCAAAAGTCTTAAAACTAATCGTAAATTTAATAAACAATTCCAGCAGCCACTGGTTCAACTTTAGCGACTTTCAAAATAAATAAATAAATGAAAAAAATCAGATTTTTTAATTAGAATGCTTTCAATTCAGCGAATGCATACAATCGTTTAATGATTTTTGCTCGAGAACGGTCGGAGATACGAAAGAATTACAAGTGTCGATAAAGTTTCTAAATCGAACGAAGATGAAAACTGATTGTAATGATGGTTGAACATCTCAGAAACTGCAGGAGTTTTGAAGAAAAACCAATTTCTTCTGGAAATTTCAACACCCTGTAGCTCCGAAACTAAGGTATGTAACCTATGTTTATATGAACTTTTTTCTTAAAATTGCACGTAGAATTAACATCTCAAGTTGTGACATACTATTATGTATATACAAGGTAGTCCACCTAGACCGGCCACTTGAAATATCTCGTGAACGACGAGAGATATGATCCTGAATTTTGGGAAATGGTCATTGAAGAATGTAATCTCCCTGTTTACAATACTTTCGAATAATTGCCACTTCCGGTTACACCGGAAGTAGATCTCAAATGCCTATTTTTGGCACGCGTGCAAGCGTTTTAACTTTTTTTATATTAAAAACAAGATTTTGAACAACTTCCACCCATAAAATACCCTTCAGGAACAACAACTTCCCGGAAAAAAAATATTTCCCCAAATTTTTCTATGCGAAACCTCTCTGACAAATCGGTCTGCACTGGGGTTACAAATGATGTGCCAAATTTCTTGAAATTTTCACGTAGACAAGAAGGAGCATTAATATTTTCAGAATATCTACAGGGTTATCTTAAAAAGTGGTCAATTATAACCTGTTCATGAAACGAACAAAAGCTCCCATCCCACACTGAGATGAAAATTTTTTCGTAGAATTATTCACCGTATGTTTTGATCACACCTCTACCTGATGAATTAATTGATTGAGATCTACTTGCTCAATCATTGTAATTTTTTCCTCCTTCCCAACAAGTAGATCTCTCTAAAAGAATATGTGAATGATGAATATGAATTTTTACGGCAATTTCACATTTCCGTATTTACTCTTATGTAATGTACATTTTAAAATAAATTATGTGTAGTATTAAATGAAATAGCAGAAAAGTTACAATTCATTTGAAAATTTGGAGAAACAATGTTTTCCATGAACAGATTATAATTGGATATTTTGAAGATCACCCTATGCATATTTCTGAAGATATTTGTATTTGGAAAGCATTCGTAATGCTTTCTCTTGCCCATTAGAAAGAATTCTAGGAGTTTGTGTTATTCGCAGCTCCAATGCGAACGGATTTGTCAGGCAGAGTTCGAATCGAAAAATTTGGGGACCTTTTTTTTTCAAAAAGTGTGAATTCCTGAGGGGAATTACTTTGAAAAAAGTTGATCGAAATCTTGTATTGAATATATATAACATTTGAATGCATGTAAGCGTTGCAAAATAAGGAATTATGATCGACTCTCGGTGTGACCGGAAGTCATAGGTACTTAACAATATTTCACACAGAAATAATACAGTCTCCGACGACCATCTCTCAAAATTCAGGGACGTATTTTTTTCGTTTTTGAGTGGCCGGTCTACGTGGACCACACCCTGTATATATATATATATATATATATATATATATATATATATATATATATATATATATATATATATATATATATATATATATATATAAGAGCTAGATATCTTCCGTTTCAATAAAAAGAAACAAGATGTTTTAGTTCGATGTCCTGTATGTTATCGTTTTGTTATCAACTTTTCCGTGTAGACTAACAATTCTCGATTTCAAAATTATCACACGAGCCAATTTCCCGATTCAAAAATTCATTTCAGTGTAGAAGCTGTTGTGGTTGGGGGTAAATAAGAGAAGAACAAAATATGTAACAAAAAATGTCCCCCTCTAATCAAAAATCAACTTGTTTCAGGAAATTCACAAAAAAATCAAACCAGTCGAGTTATTCAGGGTGGTTCGTTTTCATTAGAACGCATTGTAGATAGACATATTTATAATCTTTACGCGCTCTGAATTAACTACAGGGATTATGAAAATATATTCAATGAGGTATATAAAAACTTCATAATATAAAAAATAATAAGAAAAAAGTTCTTGTTGCTATAATGTATATTTAATAGTCATTTTTTCTTTCATATATGATATCATTTCGAATGTGGAAAATTCACGCAGAAATCAAGGGCGTAGTGTCAAACGAAGAAAGGTTCCGATGCCTTCCTATAAAACGCACCAGGAGTACCATTTTTAATCCACTATTTCTTTATTCGTCTAGTTGCTTCCTTGACAAGAAAAGCGTGGATAGAAATTTTTACAGTCGTCATTTCAAATTGGATAATAATTAGGTGGACTGTTTTGATTAAACAAAAAGTGAAGTAATCTAAAATGGATATCGAAGAATTTCGAGAATTTGCCAAGGCAGCTGTTGATTATATCGCCGATTATTTCGAATCCATCAGAAACCGGTGAGTTAATGAACTTTTTGCTCATCCTACTCTGAATATTGAAGAATTATAGTATATTTCGAGATATTCAGACTCTTCTTCTAGCGAGATTTAAACATTTCTGAACTGAAAGTGTGTTACCTGTCATTTAACTAAGCTTCTTCAAATATTGAAAAAGATTAGTTATAAATCATCAAATAAAAATGGAACAAGTAGTAAAAGGTTTACTGTAATAGAGAAGGTTTCCATCAAATGAAGTGAAAGAAAAGATTTTAATATACTATTTTTGTACTTTTAATTTTCCTCTGATTATTTATTTCGAAATATCTCTAGATGATATATTTTTGGTCAATATTAAATTATAACTTAAAGAAATGTTCTTCATTACACTTCGAAAACTCATATTCTTATTTCTGCATCTGAAGGATACTTTGAAACCATACATTTTTTTGTCAATATTAAACTATAATTGGAAGAAACACTTTTCATTGGATTTCGATAAGCATACATTCTCAGTTTTTCGCATTTGAAGGAGTATGATAGAATCATGAAATAATTCAATTAGTTAATATATTTCTGGAAATCATGTTAATTCTCTAATGAAGCAAATTTCTACGAAAATATATACATCTTCTTTGGTAACTATAGCAAATTCATTCTCTTCAAATTTGATTGGTTCTTCTAATTCTTCTGACACTTGAAATCTTCTACATTACTGATTCTTTATCTGTAATAAAAAACACTCAGGTATCACAAAATATCTTAATTCAAATTCGGCCTAATCATAAGTATCGATACTTTGCTCATTTCGGCATATCCTCTTATATTTTCCCTGACTTTCACAAGACATTGTTAAATGTTTCCAACTTTTGCTAGGATTATATTTCAAATTTCAATGTACATTTTGAACTTCGGTTTTGCATATCGAGGGGAAATTAATCATTCCCGAAAATAGTTGGAAAATAGAATTCGATAAATTCCCTTCTTTCCATATAAACTATGCTTAGAAATTAACGCTCGATATCAATATTTCGAATATCATTTTTGATAGGCAAAAAATTATTCACCCATGTTTTTTTTGGGATATGTATTAGATGTTGTTTCTCAGTTCATATGTTGCTCTCATGAGAAATATAACGAGAGAAATGAATTGAGATTTTGCTAGAATCCACTACATATTGATAACAGCAGTCAATTTTTGTGAGTATCGATTGTTCTTGAAAATTTTAATCTTCAATAATAAAGCAACACAAATCACGAAATTTGTCCTTGACAGAATGTGCGGAAGCAGTGGTGTTATATGACCACGGTTGGACTTTTACAAGAATAAGCCAAAAGCAACGGTTCGCTAATGATAGGTACCGTTGATTTTAGCTTAGAACGAACAGGTCCAAATTAGCACTGAAACGGTTCGATAACGTCTCAGAGAATTTTGTTTGAGGGCTACTGTCGCACCTCAAGACCCAGCTCTAATAGCACATTGAAATGCCCCATTGAATTTTGCCAGGGAACATGTCAATTGGTTAGAAGCTGACTAGGACAGACTTTTGTATACAGTTGGGTAAAGATTTTGTCTCTTTTATTGCAAACGACGTCCTCTAATGTACAGACGTCGAAACGAGAGATCTGCCTAGTGCAACTGTTCACCTACGTATGGTTTTGGTGGAGATTCAATAATGGCATTTCTTTGAACACATGCAATGATCTGGTCATCGTAAAAATGGAACTCTGAATGCTCAGATGTACCTTACTGATATTTAAGAAGAACATGTACCATTTTTGGCAATTTGTTTATGCATGATAACGCCAAACCTCACCATGCTCATATCGTTAGAACTATCGAGGATATGAAATCACTTTAATAGATTATTGTGTACGAAGTCTAGACCTGAATCTCATCGAACATGTTTCCGACATTCTCAATAGAAGATTAAGAAGCCAGCAAAACCAGCCAGCTTCCGTGAATGATGTTCGAAATAGACGGATCGAAATTTGTAACGAAATACATCAGAATGCAATAGGGTCATTGATTTTGATCATGAATCGTAGATGTCATGCAGTAATGCAGGGTTATAAGGACTTTGATTTTTCCAACATTTTTTATTATTAGTGTTAAGTTCCCAAGCATTCCTTAGTTGGTCGATTACTGAAAAAATAATTCTTCAAAATATCTGAACTTCTGAGTGAATCTGAATTTTCCATTTTGTGCGTTAGTTTTTGGGCGCAGTGTATTTGTATATTTTTCACGAGAAATGTTGTCAATGTGTGATATTATCTATTTTGCAATCGACACTGTACAATAAAGCCCTTCAATGTATTTTTGGAAGACTTAATATGAGTGGTTTCTGGGATAAAGGGTGTTTAAGTTGAATATTTGACTCGTCCACGTTTTAGTAATATTTTTGGGTTTTGTTTTTTTTGAACTCTGTATGAAGTTATCCAAGCAAGAGTACGATTTATTCAATCTGCACATGGGAAACATTCAATTACAGAAATCCAGTATAACACGCGGATTTTCTATTTTGTGTTCTTCGTGAAACCATAAATTCATATTCTCGAGAAGTCTACAAATAGAACAGATAGAATTGACTCTAATTTTTGCGTAAGTATCGTAACGAAATGGAAATATGTAGAGGAGGCATTCCTCCAAATAACCTAATTGGAAGATATAAAAATAAGTTGTCAAAAATATCATTTTGAGGCACTTGTTTTGAATAATAATTATATTGGTCATTTGACGATAACGTTGCTTTATTAGGATATTCTTTTGAACCGAAATGAAAAGAGGTGTGAAGAATAAAATGGGCTCTGTCAAAGCAACGAATAATATGGGAATAATTGTCTGTTCGTTTCTTCACTGTTTAATATTGCTCATTACAGTTTTCATACATTTGGTATGATTATTTATTGTAATAACATAAAGGTTAGCGTTATTTGCTACATAGGTTACTCCAAATAGAAAAATGTCAAATATACTTCTGGAAACAGCAGAGAATGCCGTGAATCGGTTTGAAACAAAATTTGTAGACAAAGATGATGCTACCCTATTAATTTTACGTAGCTTCACACCAAGCCAGTCGCATTTAAAGCAGAATAGGTACCATTGAGAAGCCTAACCTGAGAAAACAACATCCAATATGATGAATGATATTAATAGCAGACTATATTTATTCCTCTCTGTATTTTTCGTGAGCCATTTTATATTATTGGATTGTATTTTCGTCCAGGAGAATAGTTCTTCATTTCATTCATCGAAAATGACTTCGTTATAACGTATGTATACCTATACGTATATGACAACCAAATTTTAATTTTTTGGATCACTAAAATATTACAAAGTAACTATAACCCGAGCGATATGAAGAATTAGAGTAAAATACAGTTTCACGATAGGGGCATCTTGTGGAAGTCACAAGAAATCGATGAGAAATCGGAATAAGAAGAAACTGGAGTGGATGTTAGTTTTTGTGTGATATATAATTCCGGTTTTGCTTAATCGAATTCGAGTAATGAAGGGGAAAGCTATAGCTCGAACCGTTCACGAATATATATTTCAGTATGAGACCACAATGTACATGTTTTTCTGTATATTTTGATATTCGCCATCATTTAATAGTGAACCACAAGTGAAAAATCTTTGCACTTTCACATATCTCGAAAAAAATTTATTGGTTCAAAGGTGCTCTGTTTTTTCTGAAAAATTACATGGAATTCGCAATTTTCAATGAAATCACGTCTCTTTTGGAATTTCCGCTAATCATTGCTTACTGAAATTAAATTACATGATTTTCAATTATGTCTACATACCTTTTCTTTTATATTCGGTTCAAAAAAATGCAACGCCAACGAAAAATGATGGAGCGAATATAATTATTATTCGAAAAAAGTACCAAAAATATAAATAATGCATGCATTCGCGATTTTTTTTCTAGAATCTTTGGAAGAGATATATGAACGTGTTGCTTTTCTGAGGTACTCTTATCTTGTTTTTATACTTCTGTTGAATTTAGGAAAAAATTCTGACTGTCCGATTTTGTGATTCTGTAGTTTTATTGAAAATAGAAGTTTTATAAAAACCAATGAAGGAAATTTTAAGCAGTATCCTGTATACAATACTGTTAATAAAACTTTATCTTAATCAGATTAACCAAGGTCTGAAACAAATAATTAGTCCATGACAGCATATACGAAGGGATTAGAAGAAAAAAGAACAAAATATTGCTAAATCATAGACAAAGCCAAATAACAATTTTGCCATGTATTTAAGAAAAAAAGGGCTACTATCTTACTAAAAAGTGCATTATTCTAATAAAGAAGTAGATATCCATAGCATATCCTGATTTCAGAGAAAATTTAACTGAAGTTATTGTCTGCAAAGCTGCGGTGGTTTTTGTGTACACTGGAACTACGGTTACCTTAAAATAAGGCACGTATTAACGTGTCAGTCTGAATTGCAATCAAAATGAAATTACCTTGCCAAAGGTAAATTAATGAATTAAAAGCAACAGCAATTTCGTTAACATAACAGAAACAAGGTTGATAAACAAACCTAAACATTCTTTTGGTAGTACAAACGAAAATGTGTTTCATGAAAGCTTAGCTCCAATATGTCATACTTAGTAGTTTTTATAAAAATAGAAACCGAATAGGTTAGTTTTCATATTGAATTGTATATCTTATCCCTGTATGGTGTCCTCATCTTAATGGGTAAGAAGAGATAGACGCTATTGGGATTCGACCCCAATTCGATTTGGATACGTCTGAAGTTATCAGTTGATTCCATCTACTTTTACTGTTTTCTGTTTCAATTATTATTTATTTCAGAACACAAAAGAGAAAATATCAATATGAGAATCTGTATTCCCATTTTTTCTTTTTTCAATTTTTTCTTATTTCACATTTTCTTTTTAATGTCCATATTATATGATATATATTAAAATTGCTGGTATTCGTAATCAATCAGTGAATGAGCCAATGAATACGGAAACTGTATTGCGTTTCCACCTTCTCATCCTACCATTTGAAGATTTTTCGTTACATATTCGATCTGAACTACAAAACTAAATTCCCTAGAGTTTTATCAATCCCAACGTCCAAAATCTGCGAGGGTGGTACCCATCTTGGACCCCAAAATGACCATCTTGGCCCATAAACCTTTTTAATCTCCCTAGGAAAATAGCCATTTTGACCTCGAGTTCCACAATTATTACTCCAATCATTATTTTACTGTTGTTTGGTTTCTTATCAGATTCCGAAAGCTATTGTAAGTATCACGTGAAAAAAGGCAATGTTTGGGAATAATAGTGCTCCAAGTTTGAATAAAATGCTCCATCAAATAGGTAAAATTTTCTGAGTTTATTAGTGCTTCAAATTTAGACAACATATCGTAAATCCCCATCAAGGGAAACTAAATGGATGTACATTTAAGATAAATGTCCAGCATTACTTCGAACAGTCGATGAATCTGGAAAACGTGATATAATGAATTCGAATGAAAACAACCAAAGCCACAAACTAGAAGAGCAACATATGATGCAATGACATAGCGGTCTGTTAAGCGAAAGGTAGAGAAAGATGTATGTGAAAAGGTCAAAAATCATCAAACAAATATTCCTGTAGAAGTAGTGATCGAATTTGAAATTGCTATTCAACATGACTTGCTAAAAAATACCTATGAAAAACCAAATACAAAAATTACAGGATCTGACGCAAACTTGGTACCGCTAAATTCAACGATTAAGTTTGACTTACGACTATAGAAAGAAATGTTCAGAAAACGACAAATGGCCACGATTTGGTTTCGGTTTTTTTTTTTGAAGCTCAAATACGTGTGAGGTATTTACTTTTTCTCAATGTAAGAGACCAAACCACAAGGTAAAGATCTATATTTCCACCAACAGTCTAGGTAGATGCATCTAGTGCTTTGAAAAAAACGACAAATGTATGTTAATCATTACACATGTAATTATGTACACACCCACCTCTTTTCACATTTGTCATTGTAATTCTTAGCATTCAATCTGAGGATTCTATGAATAAGTATTCACTTTATCATTAATTTAAAATGAAGTTAGAAATGAACATCCCTTCATAAAACATAACTAGAGGCTTATAAATATAATGCTTTATACAGGATGGATTACATTAAAATTGTTTCGAATCTATCAAAGCTATGTTGTTGTATTGTATTTTAAACTCATTTAAGTTTAAAATAGATAAATATCACTTGTATTGTTAGACATTTCTTTCCTGAACCTACAATTGGAAGAATATTATAATCGTGAATAAATTCAATATATGGGTCGACATGCTCATACAAATTATATACCTAAAACTTACTTGGAACAGAGATGGGATCTTTCCAAATCCTTATACCTGGGTCTTGGGCCGAAATGGGTATATGCGTTTCATCCAAAAAAATTGCAACTGAAGTATGAAATTCCTTGATATATGGTCAACCTAACTCTCAAAATGACTGATCTCAACAAAAGCCTACCATTTGGAAATTTCGTAGTACCAAAAATGGATTCCTTCCTTCCTCAAGGAATGTCGGTTATAGGTTAATAAAATATACATTTTCCTGTTCACATTTCCTTCTCTGTTATTATTTGAATCAATATTATATTCTTTCTCTAATCCTTTTCGATTTTTTCTACATCATTTGTTTATATTAAACTTGTTTATCTTTATACAGTTTATTTCGACAGAGTGAGAGAAGCCTTCCTCAGAATTCCCACTCAGTTCTACTCGAAGACAAGCAGCAAATTGGAGTTAGCCAACTAGATGCCAGTTTTCGTACACAACGGCAATAACGCGGGCTACAAACGATACTATTGGCCTTTAAGAATATTTCGAGGAAGTTGAATTCTGAGTGAATTGTGCACACTATATTCTTGGTAGATTGGTCAATTGCGAATGATTACTTCATGAGAATGAAAACAAAAACACCCGAAAACGAAACTAAATTAAACGATGTGCTTATAGTTTATTTTTTGAAAATCCATATAGCACACTCTTAACAATGCTATGAAACTCCCGATTCTAAAATATTTGAGGCTAGAGCAGAATCACTGAAAATAAATTTCTCAGTAACCAATATATTCAGTAATTTTGTGATTCTGAGAAATACTAGAATGAATGTTTTCACAGAGCAAATCTTTGCTTCGTTTGGATTCAGAAATAATAACTAACCTAATCTAACCCAAATAATACAACTGACCTATTTCTCAACTGAATACTTTATACTCAGATACTAAAACCACATTCAGGATTTTATGAAACCAGGACTGCGTTAAATGTAACCTACCTCCTATTACATTTATGCTAGGCTAAGTTTTCTTTACGCCAATATGATTAGGTTTTTCCAAATCAGTCAACAATTTCTTTCGGCTCCAAAGATGAATTATTTGTGAAACAATAAATTTTTATTTAAATTGTGAAGGCCGTTACTTGATGTAGATCCATGATATAAACGATATAAAAAACACAAGGTTTAACTTTAATCTACACTTTATTTGAAAAACTGCGACGACGTTTCGCTGACACAGCAATAAAGCTGCTGTGTCAGCAAAACGTCGTCGAATTTTTTCAAATAAAGTGTAGATTAAAGTTAAACCTTGTGTTTTTTATCCCATTTAATAAATTTTAGTTGTTTTAATGCTATATATACAGGATTAGGCAAAAGTTCCGGGACGGCTAATTATCTGAGTTATTTACCGAGCGATTTTTTTGAAGATTGGTATTCCTACATTGTGAAGCATACATAATTCAATGTTAATATTTTGTGCTCAATAGTGTTTCCGATGTAGCTGGAAATGACCACAACATGAAAATTTCAAATATAACACCCTATATGTTTATTTATTTTTAGATTCAGAGTAAAAAACTTCCTTAGAAACAATCAAGAAAAATGCTTTTCCTCCAATGTCGTGTTCATAAAAAAATCAAAATTACAATAATTATTATCACCTAAATCAAGTTACTCTGGAATTCATAATCAACGTGACAATTCGACCATTATTGTCAAGTATTTCTTGAAGTTTTGATGTTTGCACGAACGAGAGAAATTTTTTTTATCCAAACGATAGAAAGTTTTGAAAATGAGTTTCATTCACCTCCTGAAAATAACCCAATCGATCACTGAAATTTCTAAGAGAATTTAGCAGAAATTGATTTCTTCTATTATGCGACGCCTTAACTCATCTAGATCAGCAGGTCTTTCTCTAGAAACTCGGCATTCCAAGTATATATATATATATATATATATATATATATATATATATATATATATATATATATATATATATATATATATATATATATATATCTCTATTATATCTATAATTTTGTGTGTATCAGAAAAAAAGTGTGAGCTCAGGAAATGTAACAGAGGAACCATACTATCTTGTATATGATGCAATAAACGAGTGAAAAAACCTGAGGAAAAAACTCGTTTCCCTGTCGCTATTGCACTAGCAATAGCTTGTCTGTTTATGTTGTGTTAGTGTCGTGTGAACATAAAGAGTACAAAAGATTTTTCTGCTTAGCCGCTTCAAGTGACCTCATAAAAAGAAGTCCAGAGGCGATAGATCAGGTGACTGCGGGGGCCACTCGATAGTGTGGGGAGCTCCATCTTGTTGGAACCATAAAATATCAGCTGGGGTTAACGGATTATTTAAATTTGGAAATGAAGCTGTTATGGCTGGCACAATTTCATTTCTTAATAATTCCAAATATCGCTCTCCATTTGAATTCCCTTCTATAAAAAATGGACCAAGTATGTGGTCACCGATAATACCGGCCCAAACATTCAATTTTTGTGGATGTTGTGTATGAACCTCTCTAGTCCAGAGTGGGTTATCTCTCGACCAAATACGGCAATTATGCCTATTTACTGTACCGTTGAGGCAGAACGTAGCTTCATCCGAGAATAGGATTCTATTCAAAAAATTTGGATTCGCCATAATCATTTCCATGGTCTCTGAAAGTTGTACTCTACGGTCAAGATCGTCTTCAGTAAGCTCATGGACAAAATGGATTTCATATGGTTTCATTTTTTCTGTTTTCAGTATCCTACACACTGACCTCTAAGAAATATCATGATTCAAGGCTAGTTTATTTGTGGAAACCTGAGAATTTTCCTCAATTGCCAGTAAAATGTTCAATTTTGTTTCTTCGTCAGTGGCAGAATCAGGGCGTCCTGTTCTGGGAATATCTTTCACTTGCCAACTTGCTTTATATCGCTGAATAGTTCTGCATACTGTACATTTACTAATTCGATGATCTGGGTGAACAGTATTGAACATACTGCGAATTTCTTGGTAAGATCGTTGTCTGTCACCAAATCCGCGCATCATCAAAACCTCAATCCGTTCTGCTTCACTGAGCTTGAATAACATTATTTGGAATTGAAGTGCAAAAATCTAAAATTCAACAAATACTTGACATTATTTGTCAACCTGTCCCGTTGATTATTAATGCAAAAGTAATTTGATTTAGGTGATATAATTTCTATCATTTTAATTTTTTGAACTCGACATTGAAAGGAAATGTTTTTGTTGATTGTTTCTAAAGAAGTTTTTTCTCTAAATATAAAATTGAATAAACATATAGGGTGTTACATTTGAAATTCCCATTTTTTTGTTATTTCCGGCTACATCGTAAACACTAGCGATCACAAAATATCAACACTGAATTTCTTATGTTAAGCAATTTAGGAATACCAATTTTCAAAAAAAAAACGCTAACCTAACCCTGTATATAATGTCCGTTTCGTACGTATAGTACAAAATTGCGTGTGAAATCTAGGGCAATAACTGAACGTTTCGTCTAAATAAATTTTTGGTCGTGCTGTTGTTGATGATAGTAAATTCGTCTGACAAGAAACTACTATTTTATTTAAAGTTCTGTTTTTTAATATGAAAACGTCTTCGTTCTTTTCTTTTTAATAGATACAGCTTCTACAATTTCTTGGACGTCTTTTATAATCGCTGCTTCTTGATCGCTATACGCTTTTCTTTTCCATATTCTGAAGGTTCTTGTTGCGATATTGACATCCAAGGGAGCTTCTTCAGGCTCTGATGAAAGCTCTATATTAATGATCTTACAAGGTCTCTGAGATATGTCAAATACTTCCGTTTGATTTTATTTTGTAAGAGAAGAAGTAATATTTGAGCATCTACTTTTATATTTCGTATTTTTATACTAATCTTAAGGTGTAGATCTTCAACAATTTTGTGAATTTGATTGCTTCTCTCCTAATTCAGATAAGATGAAGTTGGGGTATCCACGTTTCTTACAACAATATGAAACACTAAGAGTAGTTTCCCTATATTTGCGAGAAATATGGTATATCTCTTTTCAATCAATAATTTTTTCCGTGTTGTCTAAGCTATATCCTCTATTCAATATATTAAACGAGAAATTCTCGGATAGAACAGAATTGAATTGCCCTCTACCTCTGACCAGTAGTACGATAATGAGATCAGGAAATTCCAGGTATCAGAGGCAGGTAGTAGGTTCGTCTCTTTGGGGACATGAAAATTCCCTTCCGACCAACGAGGGTCAGAAATTCGGTTCCGCTTATCATGCGGAGAAATTCGATCCGGTGACATGAACACAAAAATTTGGTTATGTAATCAAATGCACAATTTGAGATATCCACAAATTCGATTGATAATGTTAATTTAAAAATTAACGATCAAATTAAAGTTATGCAATATTGAATGTCAGCTTACATTTTAGTTATGACCACAATACAATAAAATTAAATGGAAACAACTATATCCTTTTAAAACTATCAGTTTTTTCTGAAGTGGCGATTCATTGAATTTTTATCATGAATCTTTTAGGTAAATGAACAATTTATGTGAGTTTCTATTTGAAATTCTTTCAGATTTTGAAGGAAAACGAAAATAATGAAATGCGAATTATAAAACGAATAATTCAGATTCCGATGGAATTATTCAAAGTATTGTGATAAAGGTAAATGTTGCTGAACATTTGATCATTGAATGATCAACGTATCTAAAACTTTTTCATCGTCAGTGCATATTGACAGCTAATCAAAAACATAATTAAAAAATGCAAGCGCAAAGGACATTCATAACCATGTATGATGATATAACACTCATTTGGTTATTATAATCTTCAGTCAAACCAAGTTTCTGAATTCTTCTGAACCATACCTATGAAAGATGGAATCTACAACCAATAATTTTAGGTACATACTAAACTTGATCAATTGCCTTGTGCATGCCAATCTCAAAATCTACACCATTGTCCTCTTCACTAGATGTGCATAAAAACTCATAACCCTTGTTGTTCGAATGTCTATTTTGCTTAGGACAGAAAAAGTTTCCTTAATACTTGTTAGAAACTGTGGCAGTTTTTCAGTCGAGCGTTATATAAATTTCTTTTAATGTAACTAACATCAGAGGTAGTAATCCAAGAAGCCATATCCTATTAGAAAACTTGTCGAATTACTTTGTCTACCTTTTTGAATAAATCGACAACAGCTTTTCTCTTGCATGCTTAACAAGCAATTTGGCTGTTAGAAGATTGTAGGATTCAGAGTTACGGCAATGTTCTGAGAAATGTCTGGTCACTGTTATATTGGCATCCACTGACCCCAATGTAAGAATAAATGACTTATAGCCAGTCAAGTAAGAGCGTGGTCGACTTTACTGATAGGTAATCAAAGATGACCTCAATTTCTTCGCGAGCCGATAGAGGGAAGCTTTCTCCTTGATGGATTGTCAAGAAAGATTCAGTTGTCGTTAATCTTCCGAAGGAGAATAACGTTTAACGCCATGATTACTAAGTACCCGTCGCGCTACGAGGCTCTAACCCGAAAGGTCCCAAAATGTCGCAATCAGCGGCAGCTAAATATATGAGAAAGCAGAAAGCATTTGTACAGAAGTGGGTACAGCGATATAAAGTGGCTAAAAATGTCGATGATTTACCAGAAGGTGGCTCGATAGGAAAAGTGGACAAAAAGATGAAGAATCTGTTTTCACGGAATCCTGCTTCTTAACACTGCGGCAAGGAGAAGCAAAATTAAAGGTAAAAGGTTAAGATATATCCTAGGAAACTATCCGAACCCACATACGTACTCATGACCAGAAAAGAAGCAACACAACGAAGAAGCTTCTGTTGACTGAAAAACATGTGACAAAGCGACTCGCTTAGGCGCTTGAGAATATTGATGAAGATTTTGAAAATGTCATTTTTACTAATGAATGTTCTATCTATCGCCCTCACGCGAGCCTGGTCTACTTCCACCAATAGACTTGTTCGGCGGACCATAAAACACGTAATAAAAGTGCATCTTTGGGTCAGCTTCTCAAAGCAGGGATTCGGCACTATCACCTCTTTACCGATAACTTAAATTCCGAGAAAATAATGAAAATCTACAAAAAGATTTACTGCAATCTGCAGAACGATGGTTCATCATAAAGAAAGAAGATTGGATTCTGCAGGAGGACAACGATCCTAAACACCGCAGCATGCTCTGTACTAAGTGGCATCGTTAGATTGGATTGGCCGTCACAGTCGCCCGATGCAAGCCCTATTAAAAATGTGTGAGCATATATAAAACAGAAGCTTCGTGGAAGACGCACACACATTTTGAAGCAGTTGTCTTACGAAATTCGTTGGATCTGAAGATCGTTGCCGTCAATTTAGTAGAAAGCATGCTTCGGAGATGCCAGGCAATTATCGACGCCGGTGGTGACTGGACACATTATTGACCAAATTGCATCATCGTTTGTAATGTGTACAATGTACACATAAATATGTAGTTTCATGAAATAAATTTTTTTATAAATAAACACGATCAAAAGAACAAGTCGTTTTTTTTCTACTAAGTGTGTTTAAGTTTCTCGAACATATTCAAATTTACAACTTACTAAATTTCAGTACATGTTCCTAGTGTTGTTTATGTAAGTTCGAAAACTTAGTGGATGAGTTGGTTTTCAACAAGCTGTAATATGTTGATCGTATAGAGAAACGTCGTTTGAAAAATATATAAATTAGATTCAACTCAAACCAATCTTTTATTAAAGAAAATTTACAACATTTTATATATAGGTAGTAGCATTAATGGCTAAATCAATAATATTTATTATTGATATAATTATTATTTCAATTTGTCGTCCTTGATAGTTCCAGTTTCAGTGAATGTATTTTATTTCTCCCTTCATATTTGTTAAGTATTTATACTCGTATTATCTAGCAAATCATTTTTAGTACAAAATAGCGGTATGTATACATACAAATCATCAATAATTAATGGAAATCTAACATTCCGTTTAGCATTTTATATTATTCAAAAACTTATCCACTTCGATATTAATGAAGTTGGTAGGAATTTCATTTGACACAAAGCTTGACTTCGTTATTTGACTTTTTCTTTTCCAAGATTTTTCATTATGTCCAATTTTATTATTCAATCGTACTCATAAAAAGTGTTACTTTTCATGTGGTTTCATAATATGAGTACTTTTTCTTCAAATTTTTAAGTATTCGATAGTTTTAAACACAGTATATCGAATTTTTATGGTGTCACTCAGGACGACTATCCACTGGAACTAATTTATGAATGAAACCAGTCCCTATACCATATACCATATACGAATACGTCATATCTCAAGATGTTCACATTGATTAATCCGCGTCCATATAATCCGATCCATTCGGCCGAACACGATTGTGTTAGGATGAACCGTCTGTGATCCTATGGAAATGGGTTATCGGGTAATTTTGACCAAAACATTCTTCTTTAGAGACTTATAATCCAATGAGATGAATACGGGCCAATGTATAATTTCCAAAATTCTTAACAGAAAACAAAAATCTTAAATAGTTCGTGATACTGAAAAAAACAGACATCCTCGAATTGAAAGAAAACTAAAGCTCGTAAAAAATTTTTGAATTATGAGGTTGTAGCTGTTAAAATGATCTATCCATTATTTTTTGACCTTTATACTCCAAGAATGAATCGAGAAACAAATAAAGGATCATTTCGTTGTCCGCCTATCCGTTTGTTCGTCTGTCTATCGGTCGTCTTGTCTGGCTATCAATATGTATGTTTGTCAAGACACTTCTCCCAGAAACACGTCTGAGTATACGGGGTGTGACAAACTTTGTGAGATAATTCCTCGAGCAATCTTGAGATAAATTAGTGAAAACATCACGGTCCTAATCTTTTTGAATTCTTAGATCATAGATCACCATTAGTGCGGTCTCGAACTCTCCTTCATCGGAAAATATTAGACGATGTATAAAGTCTTATTATAAATGGGTCCTCATTGAATTTGGGAGAATCAGATGGTAGGTATAAAGTTCATAAAGTAATGAAGAGGAGTTTAATGCATCAAAGATTTAGGGTTTACATACATAAGTCTGGTCGAGTATTTTATTTTTATTTATGCATAGTGGAAAAATAGTGACTACTTTGGGTGCAGTGGTTAGCCAACGTTGAATCTTGTTTATATTCAATGAATCAAGTTAGATATTCATTATATCTAATCAAGACGACCTGTTTGACCTATGTATAAATCATTATAGTTTAGTCAAAACTTATAATCTCCTCAAATCCTCGATAAGGTTTTAAGCGTTAAGAAAAATGATGAAAATTTATTTTCTGGTCTGAATATAATTTTGGATTTCATTTCAGAAAGATTATTTGCTGCATTTTCATTTACTTGTCCGAAATATGACAATGGGGTGAATTTTTGGTATTCATAATTGGTTATATAGATATGCTATATCGCATTGTTTTCATTTCACTCTTTTGCGAATGAATTCACGATCGAATCCGTTTTTGTGATGATGATTTTGCTAACGAAAATGCTCTGTCGATAATTTAAATGAAGGACGAAATTTTATGTGAATGTGGGTCATTTGAAAAAGACTGACTATTTTGGATAAAATTGTCAGCCAATTTTGTTTATTTCTATTGAATGAAGTTTGATGAAATCTAACCTACATAGAAATTATTGCAGTTTTTACAATATAAATACAAATGCTGTTCTTTCACGATTCACGAATTCAGCATTAATCAAAACCGATACTAATTTATTTTAAGGTTAGAATGCTATTTTATTGAAGAAACGACCTGTTTGACCCAAGTAGAAATTATTGCAGTCTAGTCGAAATAACATATAAACTCCTGATTTATTCAAATCCTCTAAAAATTTTTTAGCGTTGAGAAAAAGTGATGAAAATTTATTTTGTGGTCTAGGTGAAATTTTGGATTTCAATTCGGAAAGATTATTTGCTACATTTTCATTGATCTGTCCGAAATATATCAATTGAGATGAATTTTTCGGAATTATCGGTATTTATAATTCGATGTATTTAGCTTATAGCTTATATATGTTATCGTTTTCATTTCGCCGTTTTACTAGTTAGGTTACGATCAAAGCTGATCTTGTAAGGTACAGTTTTAATAATTTCAATTTCTTTTTCAAGATTTGTTGATGATGAAGGTAACCAAAATGCTCTATGTTCATTGAATGGTAAACTGAAATTTGTAGTTATTTGGAATCCTTGGTAATACATAAATCCTTGATAGTAGCTTTTGAAGGAGTTTAAGCTAATATCTAAAAATGATATAAGATTGTTTCCTATTTTGAAAACTCAATTTTCAGTTTCGGTTGAATACTATTTATGAATTTGAAAAAATGATCAATTGTCTAGGAGTACCACTCAAACAATAATCATGTCATATATTTATCTGTGCCAAAAATGAATCTTAAAGGGTAAGTTTAAATTTCTTCAAGAAGTAGGCGTAATGGTGATTTCATTTCAGGAATCCTAGGTTGTTTGAATATATTTTCATTAAATTTGAAATAATTCAGCTGTATGTATGACTCCAACAAAGTTGAAAACTCAGATCCTTACACCATCAAAATAAGCATTGTTCTAAGATAACAGATGTTAAGTTGATACTTTCTGTTGTCGGAATGTTTTAAAGCACATCTTTATCCAAGCTTAGGTAATTCGTACCTTCTGAGCTTATATGTAGACAATATCTCTTAAAATATTCTGACAAAAGAAAGTATTAGCTGAACGTCTGAAAATTTTATCCCTTTGATATATTGCAAATTCATAATTCTTTCAGAATTATGCATACTGCTGAATTATCTTCAATTCAATAGAAATATATACGAACAACCTAGTGATCTTGCAATGATATCACCACTAAGCCCTCTTCTAGGGGATATTTATCCGTGTAACATACAAAACAAACTACTAAACTCTAACTCGCTAGTAGAAACTCACTTTAGTTGCAGATACATCGTAGACAAACTTATTTTATTTAAATGGTACGCCTAGAGAACTTGAATTTTTTCAAATTCAACAGTATCCATCTGAAATTAATTTAATTTTGAAGAAGATGAATGCAATTAACTATCAATTTTGAATGTCCTAATTATTCACTCAAATAGCAAGATTATTCAGAATTCTCTAGAAAACCTATTAAGATAGATATATGTATTCCCAAAAATTCCATTCACCCTATTCACATAAAATATCAATGATTCACAAAGCATTTCGTTACCTTTATCATGAGAAAATCTTGAAGAAAAATTGAAAACATTGAAACTATAGCTTTCAATGGTAATAATAATTAATTCAAAGAATAGTGAAATGACAACAATGACAGAGGGCTGTTAGCCTAATAATTCCAATTATCAATACAACTATTTTAGTCCTCAACATATTTTGAAGAAATAAGTAAAATGTATCGAATAGTTTTGAAATTGAAATATCAAAAAGCATTCGAACCATAAAATAAATTAGTATCAGCCTGAATTAACGCTGAATTCGTAAATCGTGAAGTAACAGAATTTGTATGTTATATTGTCACAACTGCAATTACTTCTACATAGGTTAGATTTCATCAAACTTAATTCAATAAAAATAAACAAAATTGGCTGACAATGTTATCCAAAATAGTCAGTCTTTTTCCAATCACCCACTCCTTCTTCGTCCTGAGGTGCCTCTTCAAACGAAGATCATCAGGACAATCTTCACTTTGGAGACCGCAGCTCTGAATAGGGACTTCGTACTTTTGTTGAACCACTGTCGTAGGTTCATGAACCAAGATGTTCTTCTGCTGCCGGGAGCTCATCTTCCTTGGATCTTGCCTTGAAGGCTGATATGAAGCAGTTTGTATTTTTCATTTCTCATAATGTGGCCGAAGTATTTGAGTTTCCTCGTCTTCACAGTGGCGAGTAGTCGAGCGTTGCTGTTTACGTTTCGGAGAACTTCGGCGTTGGTCACAAGTTCTCGCCATGAGATGCGAAGCATTCGCCGGTACACCCACATCTCAAATGCAGCTATTTTATTTTGAAGACATTAAGTTATAGTCCAGCGTTCTTCTTCATACAGCACAATGGGAAAGACGTAACAGCAAACCATCCGCAGACGCAAGTCGAGACTGAGATCTCGGTTCTTACCTGTTCGATTCTGCTTTGTATTTCGGGTTTCATCTCCCACTTGCTGGCTACTAGGCAGCCAAGATATTCAAACTGCGTGCACCGCTCAATTTGTTGCCCATCCAGCTGTAGCGTAGCCGGTACATCATCTCTCTTATTAATTACCATAAACTTCGTCTTTTTGACATTTATTGAATACCATACTTTTTGCTGGCAACATCTATTCGGTCTAGTAGCTATTGTAGGCCTTCTGCCAACGAGCTAATGAAAACTGTGTCATGTGCTTACCTGATGTTGTTGACAAGTATTGCACTCACTGAAATTCCTTCAGTCTCACCCTCCAAAGCTTCAGCCATTATTCGTTCCGAATAGAGGTTGAAAAGTGTGGGCGAAAGCACGCATCCCTGCCTCACTCCTCTTACGATTGGGATGTCTCTTGTCTCATCAGAGTCCACGAGAACTGACGCCACTTGATTCCAATACAGACTTGCAATAGTATAAACATTTCTGTCGTCCACACCAACATCCTTCAGTATCCCGATGAGTGGAGTGTGTTTGACCTTGTCAAAGGCTTTTTCGTAGTCGATAAAACAGGCAAATACGTCGGCGTTCATGTCAAGCCTTCTCTGCTCGAGCACCTGCAAGCCTAACAGCGCATCTCTTGTCCCAAATCCGTTCCTGAAGCCAAATTGTTCGCTAGAGATGTGTTCACCACATTGACTGTATATTCTCCTAAGTATAATCTTGATACTTTAAGGATATGGTTCGCGAGGCTAATAGTGCGGTGGTCTTCTCATTTCCTGGAATTCGGTTTCTTCAGCAGAGTGATGAAATGATGAATCACCCACACTCACATAAAATTTCGTCATTCGAATCAATGGTCGACAGAGCATTTTTGTTAGCTATATCAGCAAAAAAAACTCTAGAAAGAACGGATTCTATCATGAATTAATTCGTAAAACAAACAATAATAATAAAGCATATGTATACATCCAATTATATATACCAAAATATTCACCCCATTGACATATTTCGGACAAATAAATGACAATATAGCGAATAATCTCTCCAAATTGAAATCGAAAATTGCTTTCAGACCTCAGAATAACTTTTCATTGCTTCTATTTAACGCTAAAAACCTCATCAAGGATTCAAATTAATCAGGAGTTTATAATTTATCTTATCCAGACTGCAATAGTTTCTACATAGGTCAAACAGGTCATTTTTTCGAAATAAGATATGAACAAAATACAACATGTAAACTAAACTAACCACTGCATCCTAAGAAGTCACTCTCTTACTACTGTAGATAACTTAAAAATACTCTACATTGTTCGAAGAAAAAGAAAACTTAATTAGCTTGTATCAGTTCAAATTTGCGATCAACTTTTAATGGGAGCTCACAGATAATAATAACAAGACTGATTTTCATAAATGTTAAATCTCTGATGTATTCAAATACTAACTCAATTATTATATTAACACCTTTGTACACTTCCTATCCAATAAATTCAAAATTCAATAAGCACCTCTTTGTAAATACCAACATTCATACTACTCGATGATGAATGAGTGAACGAAACTGTGGTAACAGAATCTATTTATTCATATTCTCATAGAAAAACATAATGAAAATTCTATTCATGTTTCATTATAACAAGTTTCAAACCATTAATTCGTAAGAAATATGGTAAAAAAGTTCAATTTCAATGATTCTCCCAATATAAAGTGAAGAGTAATGCACATCCATATTAAATAGAGAATGAATTAATATATCAATCGATTGTAGAGTTGTTTCTACTGAAGTTTCTTTCGGTCATTGAAAGTTTTGGGTATTTTTAATCGAATTTTCGTTAGAATAAAGTTAAATTGAGAAATAAACTTCTCTGACTGGATTTCCAAAATGATACGTAAATATCTTTCCAGGCCAGTATTGCCAGACATCAAACCTGGATATATGGAGAACCTAATTCCTCTGAAGCACCCCTAGAAGGAGAATCGTGGAAGGAAATATACAAAGATTTAGATCGAGTTATAATGCCCGGTTTGACCCATTGGCAGTCTCCACAATTTCATGCTTTCTATCCCGCAGCATGCTCGTTTCCAGCAATTGTAGGGGAATTGTTAAGTGCCGGATTTGGCTGCATTGGACTTAGCTGGGTAAAATTATATTCAATGAAATTTCAATATTAATTAAATTTCCATTGAAGTACTACTCATTTAGGTCAAAATCTACAATTTGTATGTAAACAGAGTGATTCACGGGCAAAGAGAATCATTTCGTGTGTTGATAGCATGCATCTGTGGTACTTCGAAGGCAACGCGCTCCTGATTCTGAGCATCAGAATTTCTAATATGTCAATGACGACAAACCATTAACGGCTGACCGATTTCAATAAAATTTCTACTCTTCGTTTTTACCAAATGGTTAATTTAGCCTGTATTTCCCATATTTGCGGTACAACTCTCAAAGAACTTTAATTTAAAAGAGCACCTCTTTATCAAAGTTTGGAAGATCCCAATTCACTCCGAAGAGTATTTTTCATCTACGGATGATTCATTTTCTCTCATACATATTATTCGAATTTCCCTCCATATCTAGCAGTTTTTCAATGAATTTTCTCTTCATTATGGTCCGCCATTTTGATTTTGGAAAATATACCAGAGGACACCGCACACAATGCACTGAAAATTTATTTTGGTGACAAGTAATCTATAGAGTACTGATCTCAAATCCACATCAGAAAACTAGTTGAATTGACTAAGTTGAGGTTAGATTTCATTGCTTTTAGTGTAATAGTTCGAATGATTTTTCAGATACAGACAATTCAATTTAGACTTTTCTCGAAGAGAGTTCATTGCGTGCTGCGTTTACAAATTAGGTTCAGTACATTCGAACCGAGATAACAGAACGGATTCCTACTAAAATAACATGCATTTACGATAAAACAGTATTTGTGGCATCTCACAATCTAGAGAGCAAAGCAACAATGGAAAACTTGTTAGCAAAATGAAGTTTCAGTGTCAGAGGCTTTCTCCCCGGAAAAATTCAGTGTACGGAGTAACACTGAATGTTACTCATTCATCTGATATATGCAAACTTAGTAGCGGTGGTTGTAGTGAGATGTATCTTGGTAGAACCTATTAATTTCAAAATTAGGAGTCAATGAACACTATTGTAATCATCAACAAAAAACAAATTACAGTTACGACAACTATTTTATGGAGAAAAACGTAATTTCTACCAAAATTTCAAAATTTTACATTCGTCTGAAAAAAACTTGATAATAATTTTTGGCAATCCTTGAAATCAATAAATATAAACTTCCCAATATATCATTGAAATGAAATATACCCAATTTTTCCAGCGAAGTTATCTAGATAATAGCTCTGTGAAACGCCTGAGGTAGTTCTCCTCGTTTTTAAGCCAACGTTGTAGATCATATATCATGATATATATTTATGTATCTTAGTTTTGATCTCACTTTGAATACAGGGTGTTAATAATAATATATATAATAATAGTATGTCACAACTTGAGCGGGTAAATCTATGTGCAATTTTGAGAAAAAAAGTTCATATAAACATAGGTCAGCAAAAGCTTCGTTACGGAGCTACAGGGTGTTGAAACTTCCCGAAAAACTTGGTTCTCTCTCCAAAACTTCTGCAATTTTTGAGATAGTCAACCCAAATTTAGAATGTGAGCTATTTTTCATAGCCTCCATCATTACACGTCCTAGATTTAAACTGAAATTCACAAGGTGTTTTCTTTTCCGAGGCCATATCTCATTTTGCCCTTTCAAACTTTTTTGCAGTACGCCACTGATCAGCGTAAAATCAATTTTCGTCATCTTCGTTCCATTTTGAAACTTTTCTGACAATTGTAAATTTTCGTATCTCTTACCGTTTTCGAGTGAAAAATTATTGAATTTGAATTGTATGTTATTCGCTAAATAAAAAATAATAATAGAAATACTCCATAGGTGTGCCCAAAATCTGCTTTTATTTTGAAAGCTCGTCTTCTGAGACTCAATTCATACTTATTCCATATCAAACTAAAAAAAAAGAACAATTAAAAACTAAATAAATTGCTTGAAGTGTCCTCCACCTGCAAGAATACAGACCTCTGTCCTTGTTCGCATATTATCACGCACTCTTTGAAATATTCCTGGGTTATTTCTTATCGTGTCACAAGAGGTTATTATTCGATTTCTCAATTCTTCCACAGTGTCCACTGGAGTGATATAAACTAAACTTTTGAAATATCCTCATAAGAAAAAGTCTTAACTATTTAGGTCTGGGGACCTAGGAGGCCATGGTACTGGCCCACCCCGACTTATCCATCGGTTATTGCATGTATTATTCAAGTTCCCTAATTTCTCCACTAAAATGTGCTGGTGCCCCGTCATGCATGAATCACATTATGTTTCTCACCAAAACTGGCACATCCTCGAACAATAAAGGTAGCTCCTCCACAAGAAATTGCCGATAATCGGGACCTATTACATTTAGTGAGAATTGTTCTTGAGGATAAGATTCTTTAATCAAATGTGGGTTTCCTCAGCCTTATAATGATCATTGTGAAAATTTATGATAGCAGTTCTCGAAAAGTATGCTTCGTCTGTGAATATTATTTCACTATGAAAATGAGCAGTTTCTCTAATTCTCTAAGTCTGGCGGAAACCACATCTACCACGAAATGCTACCAATTCTTCATCAATGGTTAAATTTTCATGTGGAACATGAAAACTCTTCAAAAATATGTCTGATAGGTGCCAATTTATCAGTTGCTACTGTTTCTTCACTCGTGTTCAAGTTACCGATATAAGAAGAGTATTCCAATAACTGCTTTTAGTTCGTTCATTGTGATCTCTGAATCGTTTGATGTATTGCTCGTATTGCGGATCTTCCTATTAGTATGTTCCATAATTACATTCAACATGTCTTCAGTTACTAATAGATGAAGGCAATCAAGTTCTTACTGCGCATGTCTTGCATGAAGTTTCACTCCAAGTGTTCCAGTAAGAATGTTTTCTGCTCTAGTACGAACGCGAACACTCGGAGGATCACGGAAACATATTGTATTATCTTTTTCTTTATATATTGATCTGTGAGCAAAGTTGCTCAAATGCTGAAACATCTCATCATTACAGTCACTACTGGGTTCATTATGAACTTGTACTTCTTCCTCAGTATCATCTGAATCATCACTCACGTGATCGGATTCGGCTCCACTTTCATCAAAAACCATGTCATCCTCAATTTCATTGCTATCTTCATCCAAAATTTGGCTTATTAGTATTAGTTAATCGCCTAGCCATATTTAACTGCAAAAATATCAATAACATAAATAATTGACCACACAATGCAGAATAAATAATGGAAACAAAAATAATTACTTACCGCGCAAATAAAACACGTATTACTCGAACGCGTGCGCGTTGCGGTCGGCGAGAAGGGCGGTAATCTAGCCACCAGTCTATATCACTAAGCTACTCAGGCGCACAGTGGCGGGAGTTATGAATATTCTGAAATATTGTCGATTCTTTGAACCGATGGGTCTGTCAGACCCACCAGGCACCACAAGGGTTAATCTTCTATTCATCATTTCAAATGCGTAATGGTGCAATTATATAATAATGAAAATTGGCAGTATCAGTGAATTCGCGGTAATCAGAACATGACCGCAAATATCCTATTTGAGGGAGAGTCTAAATTTATCAGCGAGTATTTGGAAAAACCAATCTATGAAACAATGTTTGGGATAAGTAGACCAATGGTTATCTCTAACCATAATTTGGTGACAATCAATTTTCAGTGTATTATGTGTGGGGTTCTTTGTTATCTTCAACTTTCCAAACCATGACAATTTTTTTCTCGTTTGGTAATTTTTCATAAACTCGTTATTTTCAATTCATCATTAAATTGAATTATTTTGGTATGTTTTCGTATGGAAAATGTTCCCATCGCAGTGTATGAATTACATTTCACAATCTGTACATTGAATAAGACAAAGTTGCCGCCTGTATATGCAGATCTTTTGAGGTACACAACACATTTTAACGTGGCTGTCATCAATAGACAGAATATTTCAAGAGAGAGTTTTATATTGATTTGTAATGTGCTGTAAAAAATGTATTTCTGTAGACTCACATCGTAAATGCTGCCTGAACCTTATAAGTTAGAAATGAGATAAAAACACAAGGTTTAACTTTGATCTACACTTTATTTGAAAAATTCGACGACGTTTCGCTGACACAGCAGCTTTATCATTCTTGATAAAGCTGCTGTGTCAGCGAAACGTCGTCGAATTTTTTCAAATAAAGTGTAGATCAAAGTTAAACCTTGTGTTTTATCTCATTTATATCATGGATCTACATCAAGTAACGGCCTCCACAATTCAAATCTTATAAGTTAGATCAATATAATGTATAACGAAATAATATATCTCAAAAGAATCTACAATATACCGAGTGTCGGTCCCTCAGTAGCTCATTAGAAGTATATAGGGAACGTATTTATCGATCAATTTCGAATTTTTGGCATTAGAGTAAATGGATACAGATTTGCGATTTACTAAAATTTTTTTTATTGGAGGGCATACTTTAACAAGCATCTTTTCGAAACATTTGTCCTATCTGAAATAAACCACCCATGAGCTATATTTTTTTCCAATCAAAATATTCGAAATTATAGTGTAACCTTCTTTGTCAAAAAACGTACTTCCGATGCAAAATTATACATAGAGTGCTCAAAAAGAACTTGTCAACGCAATGAAATTAAATTGTCGACAAAAAATTTTTTTCAAATGCGAGTACCTACTTTTTTTTTCATTCATTAGAACCGTGTGTTAAATTAGTATTGAATGGTAGTATGTTCCCCTATCACTTAAACGGCTCATTTTCATTTTATTCGCGATTTCATCAAAAACCTGAAGTTCCTATGGAGAATTGAATAATTTGGCCATGCTCTATTCGCAGTTTCTTCTTGAAATTTTATTTTTCATAAATGTTAGAATTTTTGTTTCAAGATTGAAAAATTCAAAAAAAGACATCTTTATCGTTTGAATTGAGCTAACAGTCATTTCTGTTAACTGTATTTCATAAGGAACAAAATTTTATTGTAAAAATAACTGTAAAGATGAACAACGTAGTGAAAAGGAAATTTAATTTAATGTTCAAATCGTTCGCCATTGTTTTCAATCCGCGAAAGCTTCTCATTAGTAGTTGCTTTTTGCATTTGATTAGGATCGATGCACCTCTCAGTTTCAATTCGTAATCCACCTGCGAATTTATCGGCGAACTATGAACTTCGTTCGTAAGATACTGTTTTCATGTGTTCAAGTGACAAAATTTGATTGTAATTTTTTCAATTATTTTCTGCAAATTGGTCGTGAAACGTTAAATGTTCTGCGAGTTCGAGTTCTTATTTTTTGATCATGAATAACAATAAATTCATAATATCTTCGTTTGAGTATTCATTTCTCTGTTTGTTTAATGACAAAAATTTACACATGTTAATATTATATAACTTCCGAAGGTCAAACTATGACCGAAATTCATAGGACATTGTGGAACATGAAAACTGGCATCAGTATATTCCTACGTTCCACGGATTAGTGATTTAATTTTCCAAAGGAACTGCAGGTTCTTGACAAGACCGCTATTAAACTGAAAACGATACTTTTGATAGGCCCTTTAGCGCCTACACCCTGTATATGGAATGTTATATATCTCCTAAGGATAACCCATAGTATTCCATCTTCTACATATAACAAAAATAAATAATGGATTATTCACGAAGCTATTTTAAACAATACAGTATCATTTTTATCCTAATAATACGTAAAATACATTGTGCATTTAAGGTGACTAAAATTTGTTTTTCAGAGCCTATCATTAAAATTAATATCTTAAAAGATATCAGAAATTCAAATTGTTGAGGCAGAACGTTCCTCTGGTCGTACTCCTCGAGTGTCATATGACAGTAACTTCATTACTATCTACACTGTACCCGCTGGAAACCGAGAGAGGTCACTTGAATCTCATGAAGAAATCTGTCCTCTTGCCATTTCTTTGAAATGGAAGCGGCTTTATCCCGTTGTATGAACTCATTTTGCAAGCATGTAAACTACATACCTAATTGCGGATTTTAACAATCACGATCAAAGAACCATCACTGATCAAGTATAATATGAAACGTCATGAGAATGAGCTTTATCTCTTTATCTCTGGCACAAAATACCGTATGGGATTCTTGTAAACATCAAATATGATACTATACTGATCAAAATTTTCCGAGAGAAGGAGATATTGATGTATTTCGTGAAATAGACAAAATATCAATACATATATATTCGAGCAATGCTTATTGCCAATTATTGGATTTTCTCCCGGGTAGAAACAGTGTTCTCATGTTGTATTCAATACATCATCCGCAGTGTAGATCGTGCATTTCGAATGAGATGACGAATAATATATAATAACATTTATATAAGCAGCCTTATGAATGAATTAACAACTGTACGCATCGGCGGCTGTATTCCCAGCACTAGCTACCTACCTTTACTAGCCAACTTACGAAAAGTCCTTAACCTGTATTTTGAGCGCTCAACAGTCAAGGTACATATGTCGCTGTCGATACGATATGCCAGCGGAAATCGTAAGAAATTTGGAAATCTCATTGAAACCGCCTTGGTAGCTGCACTGTTAGTGAGCAAGTATTTAGGAAGATGCTTAGCCGAGGTGCCTGGTTCGAATCTGGGTTCAAGTTATGGATGTTGTCCTTGAACAAAAAAGTGATACTTAGAAAGAGTCGCCTAAGGGAGGTATAAATTTCTGAAGACCAGATAACTTGTAATCCTTATGGTTGCAGTAACCATTGCACGGTCTAGGAGAGTGGTTCGGAATCCACTATAATCTGTAGATCCACCTGTGTAGATGGACTAAGTTCCCGAGCATATAGTTAAAAGACGAACAAACAGCAAACAAACAAATCTCATTAATGAGGGTAAGGTTAGGTTAGTGTATGCGTGGTAAATCCTTATTCATGGTGGAAAAATCAAATGTTTTCTAGAGACAAGATATTGAAAAGAGAAGAAACATATTGAAGGGGCGTACAGAAAAACTCAATGAAAGCATCAGCGCCCAGATTACACATAGGATTAGACAGACTTTTCGAACTAGGCGCCTAAAATACATGCAGTTGAAAGGTAAAATTACATTTAGTGCCCAGTTTACATCCACCCGTATGCATTTTATGTCTTTCAGTGTTATGATTTAGATATGATGTTGGAATATAGTTCTACATTCACGTTTATAGATAAACATTGCATGGTGAAGAATAAATTAAACATTCACTGAATGCAAAAAATGGAATGCCCTGAAGGTTTTCCTGATTAAAAATACGTTGAGCATATTTATATTAGTTAATATTTCGAGACAATTTAAGAGGTTAAGATTGAACAGTATTTTATCGATAATGAAATAAGGGGAATGCCAAGTTTTTCTCGTGGAGGTCCAAAAATAAATCGAACCCTCGATGCTACCTCCATTTATTTTATGAAATTTCAGTTTCAGATTTTTTATTTCCTATTTTCTTTCATGATTCACAACAATTTTTCTTCTAAGGATTATTTTTTCCACCTTTCACTCAAATAAATTTTAAAATTGAATATAATATTTTATATTTCCATCATTTTAGAAACGTATCCTGGAGTAGCTTTTTTTAGAAATATATGATTTATATTAGTGCCTTTTGCAATAAGAATATTATACCTTTCATTCCTTTTTTTGTGTTTATTTTAGACTACTAATCCTGCCTATACTGAACTCGAAGTACTAACAATGAATTGGCTCGGCAAACTTATTGGTCTCCCAGAAGAATTTTTGAATTGCTCTCGAGGCTCAGGAGGAGGTGTGATACAGGTAAAAAAGTCAAATTGAAAAATTGGGATTGGAATAAATCTAAACAGTTTCCGCATGCTTGCATATACAATATAACTATATGTATTACTGAAATTTTCTTTTTAGGGATCAGCAAGTGAAGTCATTTTCATAGTTCTTCTTGCAGCCAAAGAAAAGAAAGTGAAAGAATTGACGGCTCAAGGTAGTTCCTCGACCGAAGCAGAAATTAGAGGAAAGCTGATAGCATACTCTTCGGATCAATCCAATTCATCAGTCGAAAAAGCAGGCCTACTTGGTTCGATGCCAGTAAGACTACTACCCACAAATAAAGACGGTGTTCTTCGTGGAAACGTTTTAGCTAAAGCTATCAATGAAGACAAAGAAAAGGGTTTAATACCATGTTATGTAGTCGCTACTCTCGGTACAACTTCCACGTGTGCTTTTGATTCTTTAGACGAATTGGGTCCAATATGCCAGAAAGAAGGAGTGTGGCTTCATGTAGATGCTGCATATGCTGGAGCAGTTTTTGTATGTCCAGAATATAGATATTTAAACAAGGGGGTTGAATATGCTGATTCCTTCAATTTCAATCCTCACAAATGGATGTTAGTGAACTTCGACTGCTCGGCAATGTGGGTGAAGAATTCCAAATACCTAGTTGAAGCATTCAATGTTGAAAGAATATATCTCAAAGACCAACATAAGGGTATGGCCCCAGAATATAGACATTGGCAGATTTCACTTGGTAGACGATTCAGAGCGCTCAAACTCTGGTTTGTCCTTAGAAGTTACGGAGTTGAAGGAATACAAAAATATGTTAGGCATCAAATATCGCTTGCCAAGTATTTCGAGGAACTCGTTAGCAAAGATGACAGATACGAGATTTGTTCTTCAAGCATGGCTCTCGTTTGCTTCAGATTGAAAGGAGATGATTCACTATCTGAAAAACTTTTGGAGAATATCGAGAAAAGGAAAAAGATCTTTTGTATTGCAGGACATCATTATCAAAGATTCTGCATCAGATTTGCTATTTGCAGTGAATTAACTCATAAACAAGATGTTGCGTTCGCCTGGAATGAATTTAAGGAAGTAACAGATGAAATGCTCGGGGTCAAAAGTCATGATATTAAAAGCATTTAAGAAAAAACGTTGAAGAAAATGTACATTCTGTGATTCGATACAATATCAGAAAAGAAAAATCAGTAATCTAATTCTGCATTGAATAGAATTTCAGAAAGTTAAATTTGTTTACGGTTTGTATAGATGAAATGAATTATTTTAAGTGACTCTTCTTCGTTTCTGTTCTTCCTCCACCTAGCTCTAATCAATCCTCGTAGAGAGCTCGGGTTTCATTTTTCTTTCAAAATTTACGAAATTATTGAAACGAAGAATTGTGGACTAAATAAAATAAATTCATTTTTACAGCATTTCACATTATTTTAGTTTATTTTCTCCATCAATAATACAAGAAAAAGAAGGAAATATTGTTAGTTCTCGTATTATTTTATGACATGAAAAAATTGAATAATTGAAGAAATTTCCACTTCTTCAATTATGCTACCACAATCAGTGGACGACTATTTTGTACTTGTTAGGAACCAAGGAGACTTAGATAATCTAATTTTTTAACGAAGAGGGAGAATAAATAATTAAATTATATAACTAGTGGACGTATTCATTCAAATAACTAAATTCTCAAAAGCGTGTATTATTTTTGTGCATCATTTGTAGTTATTTTACAGAAAAAATCTGTTTGTTATAAATGACCCAAATTGTTCCCGATAATACTAAATTTGTCTGTCGTACCATTTGATATATCCATATACTTGTTATTTTTCTTGAATGCCGCTCTTATCATATATCTGAATATTGAATATAATCTTGTTTTGCATTTAAAATCTCTAATAACCTGTTAGTGTATTTCGGATAATAAGGTTAAATTTATCTAATTTTTGGTGAAGAAACTACATTATTTTTTGTAATCGTTTAGTGAAGTTATATCTTCAATTGGAGAAAACTTATTATATTATTATTTTATGATTGCAAATAAGTGCTTTTATATTATTTTCAATAAAAGGCATCTTCCGGAATATATCTATTCGAAGGAGAAATGAAATTCGAATATGCTTCGATTTTGAGGTTTGGGAAATCCATTAAGAAATAATTTACTAATCATTTTTCATTCTTGAATTAATTCTCCAATTTTATGGAGGATGATAGTGGACTAAGTATATATATACTCATCTACACACCCAATCAAATGTCTTGACACCTCAAGTTTTTCTGAGAAGAGAACACAAATGGAAAATTTTTGATATATATTTGGTTGCTCACATCATTAAGAGGCGATATAATACTTTTTTATTTCTCATAAGTTTTTCAGATTTCACATTGAAAAAACTAAGTAGAGTGGAAAACGGGGTTCTTTAATTTTTTTCTCAACTTCAAATAATCGCAAAATTAGTAACCGGAATGCTCACTCCTGTTCTGCATTATCTTGAAAGACTTTCGAGCCTTGTATTCCGTTGTGTACAGGCATTATCGTCAATGAAAAAGAAGTGGTATTTGAGGTTATCTCCATGGATTAATACTAGGGCTTCAGTTTTTCGTTTCTTTGTAGCAATTCGATTATGTGCATCATTATCCTGGGTGATTAATTTAACTTCTATAGTAACAGCAAAGGTCCTCTGTGGTTAAACAGCCATTTATGGTTAATCACCTATTCTCTGGTTGCGATGTCATAAGGAAACAACAGTTGTCAAATGACCACAGCTAGTTATCATTATGTGTTATTTACGAAATCAATATTATTCACCTTCATTAGAGGGAAAAGAACTGATTAAAATTGTCGGTTACAATGCCAAGAAATATTTTCTGCCAATTTAATAGAGCGATAATAGCGGCTCTTCATGACATGGAATTATCCCGACATCAAATTGCACAGCACCTTGATATAGCGAGAACTTATGTGAGAAGAATAGGCAATCTTAACGTTCAAATTAGAAACAGGCGACGAACTGGTAGACCAAGAGTCACTACTGAACAGGAAGACCACTACATCGTTAATTTTGTTCGCCGGAACAAGAGAATCTCAGTTTCGATAATTATTATGTCTTAAGGAGCGTTATCTCTCTAACCACTTTCAGAAGAAGACTCCATGCTGCAAATCTCAGGCCAAGAAGGCCTCCGAGAGTCCCAAGGCTACTTCCGAGGTATATTGCGGAGCGTCTATAATCGGCTCTGGAGCATTGAATTTGGCTCTTACCACAGTGGCAACATGTGCTTTTTTCAGACGAGTCCAGATTTACATTGGTGAGTAACAATCGTCTAGAAGGGGAATGGACGGGACCAGCTATACAAGAACGACTAGCTGTCACCAAGGAAGTTGTTCCTCTTGAGGGATGATCCGTTATGTTTTGGGGTGAAATAATGTATTGTCGTCATATTCCATTCATTTATGAAGCCCAAATAATGACGGGTAGATGGGAACTGTTACTCCGAATCCCTCAATTTCATGTAGGAACTAGCAATGAGTACTTTAGCCTACGTCATTTTCAGGGATAATCTTTGTAAATGGGTTTATTATGATATAATAAATGAGGACATATTGAAGTGTTCATTAGATGAAATTCCCTTGACTCAAAGGAGGTTAGTATAATTCCGGCTTCACAGTGAGCCACACACCAAACAAAAGATGTCTGTACTCTCAAACCAGTATTTCACTGATAACTGGATGGGAACGAGAGATCCAGTGAGATGGCCACCACATTCACTAGAATTATTGCGGTAGATTTCTCTCTCTAGGGCTATGTCAAGGATTTATTCTGTAGACCAATCCATAATGATATAGAAGAGTATTCATAAAAGTTTATGAACATTGCAATTCTTGCATTTTGAATAATGGAAATACTATTGACTATTTAAGATAGCTTTCATTTGTTTTTTCGATACTAATTATTTTTGATATTTCCTTATTTCAATTTGGGGTGTTTTGTGTGAATTCGCACCAAAAAAAAATTCACATATTTGGGGAAATTTGTCAGGCATTTTATATATGTATACCTATGGTTCATATTTAAAAAACACAATTTTATATCATAATTCCTAAACAATTCAATAAAAAAAATCTTGAAGAAGTCTCTGCATTCTACTCACAAAGGTACCTCCAGAATGCCAAAATAGTTTTCACCCATCTTTGATAGCAGCCATAATAATGGCAAATACCGAAATCCCAATGAATCGAGAAATCCGGAATATCTCGAGAACAGAAAAAGATAGCTACGATCTGTTTTCACCAATGAATTTTCCCCGAAGATCAAGAGAGGGCAAGGTCATTTTTTTGCATCTAACCTAACCTAACCTATACACCTTCAACCATAACTAACTATTGAAGCAACATGTTTGGTTAGCTTTTTTTTGTGTTTTTTTCATTATGATTATGAATCGAAATGAAAAATTTTGACAACTTTGCAAATGCATATCTATCATGAAACTAACAGAAAACTATTGCAATCTTAGATGTTCAGTAGTGGGGAAGAATTAGTGTCTAGTTGGCTATTGAGAATGAAGTAATTTGGAATTTTCAGAGTTTATTAATTTCTCAACTTTCCAGCAATCATTTTCATTAATTTGTTACATTTTTAAGGAATTTTTAAATTATGATCTAATGCTATTTTATGGTATGGTATGGTTGATTCAATACGTTTAATGATTGGAGAGTTATAATCGAATGAAATATGTTCTCAGAATGTACATTCAAAACTACCTGTTTATTCGACGTAGGCTATTAGGCACTCATGACATTCAATTTTATAAATTCCTAACTGTACAAATTTCCTGTTTTTTCCTTTAGAACTGAATAATAATTTGGAAGAATGAGGCTGTTCATCTTGAATTTTGAAAAATAGTTAGATATGTAATGAGAAAGTAAACTAGCGTAGTTGAAGTTTGCATCTTTTGGTGTTTTCTTTGAAGAAAACGGTGTTGTATCTGAATGAATTTTCATTGAATAAAAATATCGATATTTTTGTTGTTTTCCCAAAATTTAAAAAAAAATAAATCTGAATAACCACGATGGTTCGTTTAGTTTCTTTAATTAGAATACGTGAAGTGAAAAATGAATCGGGAAGATATTGACATAAATCTGAAAATCGATTGAAATTTAAATAAGACAAATTTTGTCGGAAAGGCTTTTTGGTGATCAAATATTGATCGTTCATAATCTTTGAAAATTTTCTTTGAACTCATTTCCTTCTTCTTTCTAACTCTGATTATCACATACTTAATGGTACCTCGAAAAGGTTCACTCATAGCAAACATGATGATGTAAGTTTTATGTTCACTATAGATTGACTGAAACTGACGAAACAAAAGAGTGTCTCTCAATAAACTTCTGAATTCGATTTGATCGAAGACTCCAACTTTCTCGCATATGAAAGAAGACCTCTTATGGGAGAAAGTAATTTCTTCATGACATAATTAACGAGATTCAGTAAGACATTGGTACTTGATAGTGACACGTGAATTAAACATGGACACAGACGAGTTCAGAAATTTCGGGAAGTTTGCTGTTGATTATTTAGCAAATTACATGGATACAATCAGACAAAGGTAAATATTAGATTATACACTTCTCACTCGAATTAAACACTAAACAGAGAATGTAACCAAAAATCAATTTGTTGTGAAACATAGAAAATTAATAATAATATACTATATCAAGCCGCTTCACTATTTATATTTCAATTCTCGACACATATACAGGCTGTTTAGACTCATTCGCCAGACGATACGGAAGGAAATATGGACTAATTTAATTTTTTGTAGTCATTATTCTAGACTATACACGTATTCAATAATGAAATTACAAATCAAAGTTATATTTTTCTAATGAGATATCTTATTTTCCATTCAATTTTTGAATTACTGGAGACAACTATGGTTGAGTTTTTGAAATATTTGACATACTCTTAATTCAAAATCCTTTATTTAAATCGTTTTTCTACTTCACATAATCCATCTAAATCGTCTGTTTTGCATTTTGCGTTTCTATAAAATTGTTCATCAATGAATATCTCAGCATATTTACTCTTCAAGTTATACAGTATCCGAAAACCTATTTTAGAGTTTGGCCACATTCGAACCAAAGTTGTTTCTTTTGTATAAATAGTGAACCCTGTATTTCGTGCTACTCATGAAGCTCTATCCAGAACTCTTCAGAGGAAGGAGGTTGGGAAAACTTCAAAGTTTTCTACACCTCTCTGCACCAGTTTTGGAAATTATCAACAATATTCCAACTTTTCTGTTACAAATTTGCTTTCAAAATTTTTTCATGAAAAAATGTTGAGTCTGGTTCAATTTGAAAAAAAAAACACTTAACATCACCTCGTTCATGTAGATATAAAAATTTACCTCATCAGTTCACCCCTTTTTTCGCCTATTTTTAAATCTGACATTTAATTTGAAATTCTGGTCTTTTCCATTGAGATAAATGATATATTTCAAATTTTAGTATTCACCAAGGTTCAATTTCTAGAATATATAGGATGTTCAATAACGAATTCTGAAATTCAGCATGATCAAAAGTTCATTATGAACATTTGTTCAATCTACTTATGTTAGGCCTCGATATAAAAACCGTACCGACAGTAATAATCTTCTGAATTGCTATTATGTTATGAAGATGATACAATAAAACTTTCCTTTACAATAATTCCAAACATTAAAAATCTGAACCAATCGATCTCAACCAGAAATCCAAACGGAATTTCAGCTTGATGAAAAATTCTCCTTAAAAGCAAAATTCTGGGGGGGAAATGTGTAAACCATTGAATAGTCTACCAACTTTGATGTGATCTCGTTGTGCATCTGAACAGTTAGCTACCCCAAATCGTATTTTGAAATGAAGTAAATAATATATCAATTTTCTAAATACTAATTTAAATCCGCAAATATACACATTAACTCATGAAGTAGCAGTTATTATTCAACCTTGCACATTTTATGTATTTATATGTAATTTATGTATTTGTGTACGTAATATTTGAGACTTAGGTAGGCAGACCAAAGTTACGAAAATTCCGATGTGTTTAAGGTGGATCGCTATCTAGTTGGATAGCGTCTTCGATATTCATGATCTAGCGCATTTTCATCAGAAACTCCATAATAGAAATGGATATCTACGTATTCGTTGTTACTTAACTCATTTTCAGAATAATACTTAGAACTCTAATAATAACGATGACAATAGCAATAACTAATAATAACAGCAATATTAATAAATAAAACAAATCAAATTACTAGAGAGCTAACTTATTTTTACTCACTCTTTATCTCTGTCAATTTTAACATATAAATTTGTTCATTGAAGAATTCATTCAAGGAAATATGTATATTAATATATAAATATATTATTGTTGTGATATAAATTTGTTCAATTGTTTTAGTGAAAAAAATACGCAGATATCAATTTTTGTTATGAATTTTTCGATGGATATGCGAAGGTTCGTGACTCTTTCCAACTAGAGCAATTGAGGAATAATTATCCTGCCTGCTGATAAGGGAATTAAGTTTTTGCCAGTAAACTGAACGAAAAAAATTCTAATTTTTTGAATGAATTTCTCTAGAAATAGAAATAGAATGGAGAATCCAAAACTAATTTTTATTTTGTCGAACAACAGTGGCGTATCAATTTTTTCGTCAAAAATATCCAGTTATGTAATAATACGGACACCACCGGTAAAATTCAAAATGATATATTCTTTGCAAACATTCTCCATGAACGACAGTTAAAATTTCGTCCAAATATCTGTAGTCGATTAGCAACCATCAATTAATTTAATTTTCTTTACCAAATACAGGGTGTATTCCTTCAACAAAGCATTTTTCGAATAAAGTTTATATAGCAAAATCATATTATTTTTCGATTCTCTATCGTTCCCATATTTTCAGTATAAACAAAAATCAATTCGTCGGTGGTATGGAAGGAATGCGATTGCATTTGAAACAAATTAGGCAAAATTGCACTCAATGTTTTGTTTGCTTCACAAAACAGGAAATTACACAATGACAAAATGAAACATTGAAACCTTTATATCAGTATCAAATGTCACTCAGTTCAACGAAAATTGGAATATTGAAAAAGCATTGCCGAAACCGCTGGTAATAAGCAGGCCGATGTTTGGGCAGGCTAACAGGTGTGTGGAATCCGTTAGTCCGGTAATGAAATTACTTTTAATGAAGATATAGAAAAATTCTTAGTGAGGTTAGATCAGACATAAAGTATTAGCAGATACTTTCCTCGAACATTGTTTGAGCTTTACCCATTAGATTTTAAACTCCCCTAGCTATTTTATTGACTCGTGAGTTTGTTTTGCCTAAATTTAAGAGTAAATGTAGGTTTCAGATGAAGTAGAACTGGGATACGCGAATAACAGCAACAGTTTCGTTCGAAATATTCAAAAATGAATAGATATTTCGACATGAAAAAGCTATGGAGGTGATAGATCAATAATGAATCATAAGTACTGATGAAAATTCAAACTATCGCGAATGCTATCAAGTATATAAATCACTTCTACATGGAATTGAAATGTGCATATATATATATATATATATATATATATATATATATATATATATATATATATATATATATATATATATATATATATATATATATATATATATATATATAGTTTGTTGCTTCCCAAATTTGAGGGTTTATCACTTATGTAGATTGTCTTTGTAGCGCTCCTGATGATGACGACTTAAAATAAAGTCGAAAACTTGACAAGAAAAGACAGAAGTGTTTTTCATTCACATTACTACTTTCCCAATAACATTTTTTACAGTATAACAGAGCTTGGACAATCCTAGTATCTGTGATATTCATTTTTTGATGGACTTGCGAATTATTACAGCGATAGCATCAATAGCCTTTGCAAACTATCATCTTTATCAACAGAACGAACAAAATACAGAATGATATACACTTATTTTTATTTATTGAGTAAAGCAGCGATTTACCGAGCCGAGAATTTCTTTCGAGAAATGTTAATGACGGTACCGGAGAGTCCTCGAAGACGCCAAATTGCAAAGCGAAAGATTATAGAAGCCGCAGAGACTCGAACCGGAAAACTCTACCGAAATCACTATGAATGAGAAATCTTCCGAAATCACTATGAATAAAGCGTTCATCAGTCTCCGAAAAAGTCAATTGAAAAATTATTTTACTCTTTAGGGTATAAGGTAAACATAAACTAGCTACTATGACGAATATAAATGGACACGAACCTTAAGCATTATCTGATTATCATTAATTTATTGAGAGTTCAAGAAATAGTATTTTTGGCACAAAATTGATGAGAACACCTCATTTCCCTTACTTCTGATCTGATAAATATTTACCTATTAGAACATTAAACCACAGATCATTCTCTTGAAAGGCAGGTTCTCCCAAATGTTAAACCTGGATATCTTCAGGAATGTATGCCTGAACAAACTCCTGAACATGGGGAACATTGGAAACATGTTGTCCAGGATATGGATGAATACATTGTTCCTGGTTTAACTCATTGGCAGTCTCCATCATTTCATACCTATTATCCCACTGCCAGTTCATATGCTGGAATCATTGGAGAAATGATGCTGTCCGGAATTGGAGGTATAACAACAACGTGGGTAAGTACATAGTCAACATAATTAATTTCATAAAAAGAATATTAATTCACACATCCAGATCTAATTCACTTCAAAAATATTCTTGTTATCAATTTGTTAGAGGCACTTGTATGATAATTGAGAATTACTCAAGGTCATGAAGTACAAATCAAATACTCGAAATAATTGCGTAACCTGGGAATCCGAAGCATTCAATATATGTTAGCAAATTGTTTAATTATTAATATGGTCTAATTAGATATCAAAGTATATTTAATGAATTACTAGCGTCATAAATATGATAATTAAGAATGGATTTAGAACAAAATGATTGTTTTTTCGTAAGATATTTATTCATATAAAATGGTCATGAAACTATTTAATATATGGTAATGAAATAATTTCAAAGAAATATTGAATATCTTTGAATAGTATAATACAAGTTGAGTGTTTTTTTCCGTTTCTTTCTACGCTAACACTTTCTGAACCTCCTACGGGTTTCACTTTTATTCGAATAATTATGTGTAATATAGTAATAGTTTAATATATCACACAAGTTGGGTCGTTTGGCTCTGGAATCTGCTACCAGCGTTGATCTTTCGTCAGAACCCTGCTTCAATTATTTTCCCAACCTTCTACAAGGTTGAAAGTCTCGCTGGGAGTTTTTTTCGGTTCATTTAGCTGTGGTACTCCAGTGCCTAAGTAAACATGTGGCTTATGAAACCAGGCACCCACCATAGGAGAAGTTTGTTCTGTTCATGAAGTCACTGTAGAGATTGAAACATTCTCGAATGGACGAATTCTCTAACTATGAGGATTAGAACTTTAATCACCTAGTGTTTTCTTGGAGCTCTTATACTACCAATGAACCCTTCTTCTTCACTAGTATGTTATAGGGGCAGGATTCAGAATCCCTTTTACTGCAGAGCCAGGGGATATTCTGAAAGCCTTAGTTAAGCCCACAAAAACGCTACATTGGTCTCATAACCTGAATTTGCAGGGTTATTCTGAATAAAATGGGAATATTAACACTGGTAGATGTTATCTGTTAGGTGACTGTATGATACCTTTTTTGTCATCTGCGTTAGTAAAATAAGTTTCTTAGGGGTCAGTTTGTACTTAAAAATATTTGTTAATGGTGATAGTTTACAAATATTGAATAGAAACAAATCTGAAAATTTTTATTTCAATTAACTCATCCATTTCAGGTTGGGGAGGTTCAAAATATCTACCATATTTACTCAAAAACAGCCTGTTTAGTCGTAAAGAAGACACAGATGATAGAAAAGGTGTGGTTCTACCACCAGGTTCTCAAAACAAGATTATATCTTGTTCCTTAACAACCCAACAACCCACTATTTTCTTCAACTGTACACTTTTGAGACTTAGAACTACTAAAAGCCTATACATTTACGTGTCCCGTCATGTCAAGAACGGATGACCTACACCAGCGGTGCTCAAACTTGAACTGCTGGCGATCTACCTCAATATTTTTAGACTACTTACAATCGACTCTGAGAGTCGATTCACCCAACTACTTACCTACCTAGGTAGGGTGTACAGTAGTATAGATATACATTAGCTTTCCGCACAATATACATTATTAAGTCAAAGTTTGGGTTAGGTTTAGTTAGATTCTTCTCTATAATATCTATGAATAAACTCAAAGTTATTCAAAATCGCGAGTTTATTGGTTGTTACAAAAAAAAGAGTTACATATGGTGTTAAACTTAACTGTGGAGTGACTTTGGATGTTGAAGCATGGTACTGCATGTCCTTAGCATACTTTTCATAAGATAGTACGTAATCACTGAGTGCTAACCGCAAGCTAGATGACATATGATCGTTAGTTAGTCGATTGCGATATTTTGACTTAATTATCTTCATTTCAGAAAATGCAGACTCGAACAAGTAATTTAACCCAAACACTGACGTCAGTTGAGGGGCGATTTGCCTTAGATTCGAATATTCATCTTCAGATAAATTTGTATCAGATGCTGTAGCTTCGAGATGTATATCTGATATAATCTGCACCAACTCATTTTCAACATAACATGAGTTCATATTAAAGTGACTTGCTATTTCAGTAGCTAATTCTTCAATGTTTTTACATGATAAAGGATAACTCATAAATGATGCTATATTTGCCAATTTACTGCAATCATATAAACGCGTTTGGAATTGTAAAATATTTGATAATTCAGCCTCATACGTACCATAATTCAACTGAGGAATCAATTCAAAGACGGAAAATGTTTCAGATCCTTTCTTTTCAGTTCATCTATCATAAGTTACAATTTACTTTTGAATGCGTTTACTGCGCTAATCATCTCAATAATAGTTTTTCCTTTACCTTGAAGCCGTAAGTTAATAGTGTTTAAGTGCATTGTGATGTCAGTCAAGATTGTCAAATCAGTCAGCCATTTTTCGTTTTTCAACATCTGAGTGTCATCACCTCTTTCGTCTAGAAAAATTGTTATTTGGGGCAATAATTCTCGAAACCTTTGTAGGAATTTTCCGCGACTCAACCACCTGACGTCCGTGTGAAGAACTAAATCAGTGTGTTCAGTTGACTCCCTATCTTCAAACTGCAACTTAAAGAGCCGCCGTTGCAAGCTACGTGCACGGATGGAATTCACATTTTTTGTTGCAATGCCCATAATTTCCTCCGTGTTTAAAACTTTTGAACACAAAACTTGTTGATGTATAATGCAATGGAATGAAAAAATGAGGGGATATCTTCATTAACTCGACACAATGCCACAAACCCCTTTTTGTTTCCTGTCATTACTGGTGCACACTAATTTATATATTGGCAGCTTGTAGTTCTTTACAAAATTGAAGAAAAGGTCATATATATCTTCTCTATATACCTTCCCCTTCAGAAAAATGATTGTCAAAAATTCTTCCTTACCCAACATGTCATTGAATACCATCCGAATAAAAATACCCAACTGGGCAGTGTCTGTCATATCGGCGGATTCATCGAACTGTAAAGAAAAGTATGTTCATTCCATGATATCATGTTTTGGTTTGTATGATATGTCTCGACTCTTGACTCCAATACGCCTTGTGACAGTCGGACGAGATTATTGAAGTTCTCTAATAGTAGACATGATTTCTGTTTTATTTTAAAAATCTCCGAATAAACTCTCACCCACTTCAATAAATGCTTCCTTCACTACCGATCCATCTTCGAATGGTTTCTTGTGTTTCGCCAATATATGGGATATTTTAAATGATGCGATCGTAGCAGCTTTTGATTGTTTGGCTGGTCTTGTGAACATGGTTTGTTCTTTCTGTTCAATCTGTGGCGGAATATCCTCTCTAATTTACCACGCTTAGGCATTGCAACTGACGCACGACAAATAAGTCAAATGCACTTATCTTTCACCATACAGAAGAAAAATTCTTCCTCCCTTTGATGAAGCCGCGTTTTGCCGCTAGTTATTTTATTACGTAATGAATTTTTTTAGTTTAGTTACGTACTCATCAAAATTTTGTTTTCTTCTTGAGATCTACTCAACAAGCACTCGCGATCGACTGTTTGAGCACCCGTGACCTACATCATAGCAAAAGTTATCAAAGTTTATGTAATTTCACACTGATTACAAAAAAAAGGGGAACTAGATTGATAAATTACCTTGAGAGCTCCTCTGAATTTAAATGTTTGAAAACATTACGTTTTTATAAACTTAAACAGAAAGACTAGAGTATATGAAAAATAAATCTTTGAATCAATGATGAAAAGATGAAATTTATATTTGTTTCTGTAATTTGTATCTCTGCCCAATATTGTAACCAGTTACCAGTTCAACACTTCATTTTAAAGAGTGTGTGACACGGAAATCTATCAATTTTCAAGTTCTATATAATAATCTCTTGTAGCGAATCTAATTGTCAGAGATTCGAATATATTTCATTTAGTACTACTGTCCTTTTTTGCTTTTATTATCCTTTGCAATGCCAGTTCCCAAATGTAGTCTGTATCATCATACTAGTACATACAAAAAGTATTTCTTTTGATAACTGCTTATTCAACCAATCTCAGGAAATCAATTGCAGAATATATCGTTAGGGGAAGTTTATCCTTTGATTAGAAACTAAATCGGAGTAAACGAATACCTTAACCACGTATTTAACAAAAATTACATATTCACGGAGTACATATTTAGCAAAAATGAGCCATCCTGAGTGCACAATTCTTCTAGGTTGATATTTTGCCAGCTTCAGAGTTCAAGAATGAATCAATTAGAGCAGGGCATATCTCGTAAAATTAAGCAGATTATTAGCTATCGCAAAAATTCAAACTGTGAAATAATTTTTTTCAACTAGCTAACTGTTTCCAAGTAGTCCGAAACCTGCAGTGTAACCGTCCTAGGTCAAAAATAAAAGACGAAGGGGCCACTCATCAGCATGAAGTATGCCAGTAGGACTGTCTCTTCAAATAACTCCAGGCTCTTCTGGACATATGCTCTTCTAGAATTTCTTCGCGGTGGCAATGACCGTCTATTGCCTTATATGTATACCTCCGTCTTGACTTTTCATCAATCGAAATAAATGTTTTTGCAACAATGCAGCAGAACAATTCCTTCCTCCAGTTGGGGATCATACTAGATCACACCAAGCTGGAAAAATCTCACCCGAATTACCAGGTGGCCAAATCATACTTGCGAGACTAAACTCTTATACTAGTTCAGCTAGGGATCATTATAGATCACACCAATCTGGAATATTCTCACCCAAATCACCAGGAAGCATAATTTTACTTGCAAAACTGAAATTTAACACTAGATCGCTAAAATTTTAACTGGATATGTCATGAATATTTGAACAACAAACAGCAATCGATGAACTGTTTGTTTCTTCTTTTCTCTTGACAGAGTGTGCTATATAAGAAAACATATTTTTGAATCGACTATCTAATTCTCTGATCACACGGACCAAAATAATTGAACCTTTTTTCTCCACCTTTACCATTTTTGTAACGCTAAAAATATTTCAGGACTCGAATCCAGCATCGGTGGAACTAGAGCTTAAAATGATGGATTGGCTAGCAAAAATGATGGATCTTCCAGATCATTTTCTGAATTCTTCAGATGGTCTAGGTGGTGGATCAATACAAGTGAGTCAAATTCTTTCCATTGTCTTATTATAGTCACTTGAAACATATAAATAAGATTCTAACAATAATTTGTAAATTGTGGCGAGTTTTGCTACACATTAGCCTCTTCAGACGATTGTGCTTGCAACATTGGCGGTAACTTATTCATCAGTAAATAGGAAATGCAGAGAAATCAACAAATTAACAAAAAAACTATTGCATAATGCATCATTTCAAATTGATTGATGATAAGCATTTTGTTTAATTCAAGAGGAGATAGCGCTTGTGGGGTCCTGAAATAGAAATTGACATTTAACAGATTTAGAGAAAATGTAACTCTTTTATTTTTTCATTTTTGAATATTTTTCTATTTCGTAAACAATTTCTGTTGGCACTTCTGTTGCAAGATGAATGGAATACTTTGAGTGAAAAATTTTTGCTCGAAAAATTCGCAGGGCGAATTATTCCAAATATGAAGATTTTATTTCAACAAAAAATGGAAATAAATAACTGTTCAAGAACATATAAGGTGTTACAACTGCAATACCAAACTTCTCGGGGTGATTACTAAGGTCATTTTGAGAAAAAAGTTCTAAAATACAGAACTCTTAATGTTTTTGAAAAAATCGATAATATATAAATACCACGAAGATTCTCTAACCAAACTGCTTTATGCAGTTGTCAATGATGAGGCGTTTATGTAGCTTCTGAAAGCAACATAGCCAATTTCATAGAAGAAAAAAGTATCCCATTGTCTTGGTTGTTGTTTCTATATTCATTTACTTATTTTTCGATGTGTTTTCTTCATATCTAGTTTTGTTTCCGAGAAAAAATAGAAATCAGGTTATTGAATTTCATGAACGTTGAAAAAATTCGATTTTTTGAAATCAAAAATTCGTCTCATCCTATAATTCGAGCTGAATATTTCACTCTTTCAATGCGGTGGCGTTTTGGAAAGCAATTGAGATGAAATTTTCAACACCTTCTTTCCAATACGTTGAGTAAAAATAAAAAGAATTCAACAAATTCTCAGAATCATCTAAGGACAACTTAATCATTAGAATCAAAAAAAACAATTTTACCATGAAGTGAATGATAAAAATGATTGCCTTCTGTTAAAATACACACTGAAAGCGATTTTTCAGTTGAATGTTTATGATCTTCAAAAATATCTGGAGCACTCCTGATAACAACAGAAGTTTTATAAACGAAATCCTTCAAGTGATTCCGTAAATATAAATCTAATGGATTAATGACAGGATTGTGAGCTGGCCAATTATGAGGAATCCATGTTCAATCCATAATAATTTAATGTGTGCGATCGAATGAAGTAATCGTCTGCAAAATATTAATCTTGATGAAACTGCTCTATCAAAAGAGTTGAAAACCTGCTGTATAAGATATGGGTACAGAAGTTTTTTTTTTGAAGCCTTCAATATCAATTTTGAACTGATTAAAAACTGCAGTATAATTTTCCTGATACCGTTTAAAGAATCTTTATTCTACCGCATCAAGTATAGCTTCTTCTAGTTCAAACGTGCTCAGATTCGTCAGTTTGTTATTAATGTTGTTCCATTATGAGGAATCGCAGCATCTACATCGATAAAAGTTGTTTCAAACCTAAATTTCAGTGTAAAATATTAAATACAGTGTCGTTTGATATCTTTAGAATATCAACTAACTCCTGCAATATGATGTTGAGATCACCCAAACTAATTTTGAACACTTTTCCGATATTTTCTGACGTAATCACCTCTTTTGGCCTCCTAGAGCGTGCTGAGTCTTCGGTGGTCGTTCGACCACGTTTGGAATCAGCATACCATCGGTATGATTGTTCACGGCGAAAAATTTTCTGATAATACTTTCAAGCCATTCCGGGGCTTGTACGTTATTTTTACCCATCAAATACCACGTGCTATTACGACACTCGTTTTACCTCATCGTTTACAAATTCACAAAGGTAGAGTAACTCCTACCTCAATACCTCGAAAACTACTGAAGGAGATGTCATGAAATTTTAACACGTTCCTTTCTTTTAAGGTTGGTACTACTTCAAACAACATGTTTCTGATGTTACATATTTGTTAGTCCCATGATTTTTTTGACCCATGTGTTCTTTCTCGGCAATTCTGATCGAAAAATAAATTTTATAAGATGGTTTGTGTAAAATATCATGAAGATGTAAATATTCTAGAAATTTTAATTAGAACGATGAGGTGAGGATAACAAGTGATGGCCTCTTCAGTAGCAACAAAGGACACCATCGGTCAGATCAAAATAACAACGTTTTCCGAAAGAGGAACTGACAAGAACATTTTGGTTTCGAAACGAGAACAATGTTGGAACAACATTTTTATGTCCATTTATACACATAACTAGACAATCTTATGATAGCAAACCTAGGGAGAAAGTAGTTTCCATGGCGGGTCTACGAATAATACAGGCACATAAATTGAATGTAATAATAGTGTATAGGCGCAAGAACTCCCGTTTTATAGCCAAATTAAATGATTAATTAACTGAAAATTTCATCACGTGTCGGGAGAGAAGAGAGGATTTGTTATTAAGAACTCAGAACGTCGCTCGTCAAATTTCAGAAATCCGGATTCAGGAGCACAATAGGAAATTCTTCGAACTTATGTTCCAATGGAAACGAACACCCTTAATAACTCGGCCGTTTTGAATTTTCCGAAACACGTCGATTTTTAATTGGAGAAGGCAATTTTCTGTTATATGTTTCATTCTTTTCCTATCAACTTCCTACCTCTGGCAATTTCTACCCCAAATTTTTGAATTTTCAAAAGGGGAAATGTTCTTCCAACAATTTGGGAGGCATAATATAAACTTCAGACTTGAGATACTCGACAAGAAGAAATCGAAGTTAGATCGGACGATCTAGCCGTTGATTCTATAGCACATCTCCTACCTACCAAACGTCTAGGAAATCTATTGTCCAGATATTCCCTCACAGTAGCAGCATAATGTGGCGATGTTCCATCAAGTTCATATAATATAATGTTATTGTCAGATAAATTTGGATCTCCTTCGATAATAACTGTTATGAGAGAATCAATCAAATTCCCAAGCATGTACAATAAGTCTCGCCGTCCAAGTTCATCTGAATAAAGATTATTCAATATGGTATCTCAAAATTCAGGTCACAACACTAAGTTTTTAAGGTCTTTAGGTATATTTCTCCATCTTTAAATGGTAATTAGTATCACTCCAGACTCTACAGTTATAGCGATACACCTCATCATTAAAAAAAACTCGACTCGTTAGAAAATCAAACATTTTGAAATAAATTCGTTATTATTTCCGTTCACTGAAACGTCGGCACAACTCTAACCGACTATCGAAATCATTTTCACTCAGCTTGTGTACGAGTCTAATTCTATATGGATGGAATTTGTACTAGTGAAGAATCCTGAAAATGCAGCGTATTTAAGATATTTGCGACAATCTTCTCACGAGTTGTGCATTCTCAATCATGACGGCAACTTCACCCAACTCTGGTGGGATTGTGTTTTTTATTTAATTCAGTTTCTATGAATTTTCTCGTCAACTCAATAACGTGTTTGTGCCCCAAATTTCTTCCAGGGTTATTTTCTTTGAAAAGGCATGCAGTTGCTCTAACACAGCTATTATTTTTCAAAAGTAAATTCACAACTTCAATGCGTTCCGGAAGTGTTTACATCATTTTCAACTTAACCACCGTTATGAGCTATCAAAACTATGGAGAATAATACCAACGCAAGTAACCTGTATTTTGACGAATAATATAAAATATCTAAATCTAGCAGATCTGGGAAAAATTTCAAACATGGGGAGATTGATAAGTCGACATTGATTTGTATAGAGAAACGGATCCCTCATCGACCTGTTTCACGAAATTCATAGAAAAATCAAACCTGTCGAGTTATTCAGCGTAGTTCGTTTTCATTGGAACCCAATGTATGTACTTGAAATGAAGGACTTCCATTTACGAAAACAACATTTTCTCGAACGTTTTCTATTGCCAACTTTTAAAATTAAAAAATTTCACATCTCCATAATTTTTCTACTGAATACTTCTTCATAAATAGCATATCTTGACCAAATTCACTGTGAAAAATGTAAAACGCAAAAGAATTATGATATTTTAAAATCCATCCAATGTTAATTTTTGTCTATATCTCACAGATAAAAATATATCGGAAAGCGTTTTTCCGAAATCGGGCCTTGAACCCCTCAGAAAGTTTTCAGCTGTCTCCTTTAGAAAAGTAAAATCACCAAAATCGAGCAATTAGGGACAACTCGTACAGATTGTTTTCTGTTCAGTAGTTATTATATAGCAATTAGCTATGTGTAAAATTTTGAATTACAGAATTCCAATATATATAATTCCATTTATAATGATTTGGGAAATCACAGAAAACAGTAAAGCTGAATTCGAAAAATAGTAAGACAGATAATTGAGAGTTGACCTGCACCAATTGTAATTAATTTCATAAATAACAGAAAATGAACGGAATTTTCATAGAATTTAAATCAAGTAAATCTTCTCTTACACGTACACAATACACTAGACTAGAAAATAAACCAGACAGACAAAATTTCGTTGAAATTCAAGAATAAGTATTTTAAGTGTCTCCATCAATTTCGATAATTATTGGCAGGTTTTTCCTGTTTCTTTACTTTCTATCATGGATTCTTCGAAATGTTTGAATGTTAATGATGTTATAAGGAATAGAAGGAAAAGTTGCATTCTGCGTCAAATAATAAAATTTATTAACTGAATGACATATTCTTGCATTAAGTTTTCAAGTCACATCTTTCCTCAACAACTTGTTTTTTGAGTGGCTAAAAGATAGGCAGATGTTTATGGTAACTTCATATCAAGGGACCAGAATATATCATCTCGTGTACCTGCCACATGTCCTGTACTAGATGCAGATGCAGGACTTGGATGAATGACAAAACATTCTATCTAAAGACGTGTCTCGTTTCAAGAGATAGGCACGTAATTGACGCCAAAGATTATGGAGAAGGCCCAGAGGAAGATATGGCCAAAGTTGTTTCTCTCCCAGAGCGCAATTTGGAAGCGCTGGAGTGATGGTATAGAACAGAATTTCTTTGGAAGCCAACACAGCTCTATTTCGCTTATAAGAGTTATTAACACTAACAGATACATGAGAGTGTATTTGAAATAATATGTGGTTTCTCATATACCATTTATAGGTGAAAATTTCCCCCTAATACATAAAACTCGACCATATATAACCCGAATGACGAGACTATGTTTGAACGATGTGATTATTCAAGTGTTAAAGTGGCTCCTCCACGAAGTTCTGACCAAAACCCTATTGAGCAAATGTGGGATATTCTGAACAGAGGGGTTAGGTTAGGTTAGTTAGTGAACTATCATAAATGTCATACAACACTTACATTGGAGCAAGCATTGAAAAACGAGTGGCACCAAATATCCCAAGACGCAGTTGCGACTTTAATTCCATCCATGCCTGCAATAATGAGAGCTGTTATTCATGCACCGGGAGGGTATACTCGACTTTGATCCAACATTTGAATAACGATGTAACCAATAAAAAATTTTGCTGTTGTTAGAGAGGACATTGCGTTCTATAATAATGTGTACTTTCTTAAGAAATAACATGATACCAGAATCAAGTTGTTGAGAGAAGAAATGGCTTGAGAATTACGTGGAAAAAACTTCATCCAGTAAAAAAATTTCTCACATGATGTTCAGAAATTTCAGACAAAATGCAACTTTTTCATCTATCCCGTATATCATCATATCCATTCAAACTTTTGGTAGATTCGGTGGCAGAAAGTGAAGGAAAAGGAAAAACCTCATTTCAACAAATGATTATCGATATTGATGCAAAAACTTGAAAATAATTTATGATTGAATTTGAACGAAATTTTGGCTATCCGGTTAATTTCTCGGTCCATTGTAGATATTGGAGATTTAACCTCCGAAAAATGCGAGAACAAAAAACATCAAAACTGTGGTTATCCGAGTAATAAATACATAGACTCAAATTCTTCCCAACTATCAACCACTTAATCTCTTGAGGGGTAGTCTTTACAATGAACGTTATGGATTAAAAACTATGTATTCGTTCATAAAAGAATTGACAGTCGTATCTTCTATTAACTTATGATTAAGTTAATAATCAATGATGCAAACTCAAATATTGGAAGAAGCTACTACCTAGCGTTATTTACTTGTCTTATGTTTTCATTATGAACTTTTGGTTAAAACTGTCTAAGTACAACAATTACCTTCATTTTCAGAACTCAGCCAGTGAATCAACACTTATTGCCCTATTAACCTCCAAGAAGCGGTTTTTGGAAAGGTCGGAGAACAAAGATGCATATAAAAAACTGGTGGCTTACACATCTGACCTTTCAAATTCCTCTGTCGAAAAAGCCGGTCTGCTAGCGTCTGTTCCTGTCAGATTGCTCCTACAGATTCCGATGGATGTTTGCGTGGCTCTACCTTACAGAAAGCTGTAGAACAAGATCGAAAAAATGGTTTTCATCCATGCTGCGTAATCGCTACTTTTGGTACAACTGGCATTTGTTCTTTCGATAAAGTTGAGGAAATAGGAGATGTATGTCAGAAAGAATCCATATGGTTGCATATCGATGCTGCATACGCTGGCACAGCTTTAATCTGCCCTGAATATCGTTATCTTATGAAAGGCATCGAAAAAGTAGATTCTTTCAATTTCAATCCACATAAATGGATGAAAGTGAACTCAGATTGCTCAGCATTATGGTTTAAAGACACAACACATGTCGAACAGCTTAACACAAACCGAGAAAAACCAATCAATAAATCTAGTACAACTCCAGAGATTCAGTTGTGGCAAATACCAAACTGTAGGCGATTCAGGGCTTTGAAACTATGGTTTGTCCTTAGAATAAATGGAGTTAAAGGATTACAAAAACACGTCCGGCAACAAGTAGGCTTGGCAAAACATTTCGAAAGTCTGGTCAGATCAGATGAAAGATTTGAAATTTGTACGTCGAATTTGGGAGTCGTGACTTTCAGATTGAAGGGGTTAGATGATTTGACCAATTCTTTACTGGAGAGGATACATCAAGATAAGAAATTATTCGTAGCTCCTTATCTCCACAAACAAAAATTCGTTATTCGTTTTGTAGTTTGCAGTAGTTTCACAGAACAATCAGATATTGAAAACTCGTGGAATCAGATTAAGAATCACGCAAATAAAATCGTTGTGCCAAAAAGAAAGAGGAAAGGGTTCAGTGCCACGAGGAGTCTGAAAAGAAACGTGAATTTGAATGAAGCAAAAATGAAATCATAATTTCCATTCATAATTTCGTTGCTATTATGAAAGAACCATATGTGATTCAAATAAAACTATTATACGAAGTGTCATTTTGAAAGAATCTATACTTTATACTACACTGAACATCAGAATTGTCTTAAAATGTTAATTTGAAAATTAATCAAAGAATTAATTGTATCCGAATAAAAAGTTAATGGTTTTATTGATTTTCATCTATGAAAAACATAAGCGTTGGTTTATTACCTCATATTATCAACTACTTGACTGAAAATGCGTTGTCCGTAAAGTAAAGTAAACAGAGGCTTTATCTACCAAGTTAATCATTTCTGATCTAAACGCAACATCTTTTGGGGTACAAAACTTGCCTGAAATTTTAAATAGGGAAAATAGGTCGAGTGATGACTCAAAATAAAGGTGGTATCTTTGTCTACATCGCCTTGAACGAATTTTCATTTTTAATTGAAAATTGTAAAAGATGCAGGGTGAGCAACTGAAAGATAGGGAAGACTATTTCCCTGAGACTATTCAAGTTTCAGTAAAGTAAAATGGAACAGATCCATGCTGATCAATGGCAGTCATCATCAAGTACCATCCTTTTCTCGAATTTCAACCCCTAGAGCAGGGGTGACCACCCTTGAAAATTTGGAAGAGGGTAGATGGGTCGAGTGATACCTCGAAAGAAAGGTATTATCTTTGTCTGCATCCCTATAAAGGAATTTTCATTTTTGATTGAAAACTGTAGAAGAGACAGAGTGAGCTACTGAAAAATAGAGGAGACTATCTATCGCCCTGAGCTATTCAAGTATTAGTGCAAAAAAATGGAACAGATTCATTCCATATCAAAGGCTGTCATCATCCCAAAACACCATTCACATCTCGAATTTCAACCCCTAGAGCAGGGGTGACCACCCGGAGTTATTTTTAAAGCAGAAGATAGGTCCAGTTATAACCTTCTGAGAAAGGATTTTTGTTTGACTCCACAATGGTTAGTTAGTTAGTTAGTTAGTTTATTGAATTAGCATTTCATGCTATTTATATATATATATATATATATATATATATATATATATAGTAAAATATATATATATATATATATATATATATATATAAACAAGGTGTCTACTATAAAAGGCGCCAAACTTCAGTAGGAGATAGTACAGGTCATTAACGACATTTTTTGCTTCTCTCTAGAAAAACAGAAATATATGTTACTCTTATAGCTACATGAAATCTGACCACACCATCGGAAAGAGCAATGAATTTGCTATAAAATAGGTAAGTATTTATGGTAAAAAAATGTTGTATATCGGGTGTTGTAAAAGGCTAAATGAAAAGATTGTGAAGTGAACAAAATTAGTATTATTCTCTTGTTAGCTGTACCACTGAGAATCGATCGATAAGTAGCTGTTTTTTTTTTGGTAAAAACTACTACATTTAACTGGCTTTCAAATCATGGGTAAGAGTAATGAGAACATAAAATTCGAAAACGCAAATATCTTATATTACATAACAAAACATGAACAGAAAAAAAGAAAATTGATGAATCATATTTTCACGAAAGAGATTCAAAAACTATAACAGGTGTTCAAAATGTCTTCCTCCTCCTCTTTGAAGTTCAATGTGTTTTTTGACTCATTTCGTTGCAACAGATTCGAATCCTTTCAATGAATTCTTCTCGAGTATTAAAGGGAATTCTCTAAACTTTAGTCTTCAATGAGCACCACACATAAAGTTCAAGCGGCGTAAGGTCAGGGCTTCTGGGTAGCCATCTCACCGGCCCGAATCGAGCTATCCATTTCTCTCCAAATCTCACAGTCATCCAGTTCTGGACCATTCTAGAATTATGAGAAGAGCAGCCGTCAATTTGAAACCATAGGTGATGCCGAGTAGCTATAGGCATATCTTCCAGAATGTTCATTATTTCTTTATTTAATAGATTTAAACATACGTTTGAATTGAGATGATCGAGAAGTATAACTGGCCCGACAAGCTGACCCCTCCTTAACCCCAACCACACATTTACTCTAATCTCGTGCTGAGAGTGTGACACAATAATGCCATGAGGGTTTTCTGTATCCCCAATCCTGTAATTTATTCATGTACCACCTACAAAATTGCAACCTCACCTCACAATCCAGTGGTAATAGGTCTTGAACCTTACTCAAATGGTAAGAATGTAAATTATTTCGCTTGAGAACTCTATGAACCGGGAGCTTATTGAATCCTTCTTATCCAACCGTTGTCAGTCAGTGTTTGTGAATAATACGTGGTCCAACAGGGAAACTATCTCAATCGGAGTTCCTCAAGGTTCCATTATGGGTCCTTCACTTTTCTTAGTATATATCAATGACTTTCCTGACTATCTGACTTGTGCCCAAAGTGTTCTGTACGCTGACGACTCCACTAACTGTTTCCAGCAGGAGTTTGTCGGAGGCGGAGGAGCTATCCGGGAGGGCGCAGTCGACTGCTTCGAGGTCGTTTTCAGGGAACAGATTGTGCATGAATGAAGGCAAAACAGAGAGGGTGGTGTTCACTATGAGACATGTGAATCCTCCAGTATGAGATTCCTGGATGTTCACCTCGATTCGCGTCTTGTATGGTCTGCCCATGTGGATCATCTTGCTGAAAAATTGAGCTGAAACATCTCTGTTCTGAGGCAATTGCCTTTGCTTGTGTCTCCCAATGTTCTGAAGTCTGCTTACTATGCTCTTTGTGAGTCTCATATTAGATATGGGCTACTTGCATGGGGTTCATCCAGCGAGATCGATCGTATTTTCAGATTGCAGCGACGAGCAATAAGAATTGTTGGGGGATTACGGTATAGGGATTGTTGTATGAACACTTTCAGAAGCAAGGAAATTCCTACTTTGCCCAGCTTATTTATCCTTGAATGTTTGTTGCATTTTCATCTGAATCTAAATAATTTTCGATTAAACAGTGATTTTCACACATATGATACTAAAAAAGAATTGTATTCATGCACCTTTCTACAGATTACGCAAGTCACAGATTGGCCCAAATTTCCTATCTATCAAACTGTATAATGTACTACCGATTTGTGTTCGAACCATGAGTTTGAAATAATTCAAGCTTTTTATAATGAAAATTTTAAAAACAAATGCTCTCTACGATGTTAATTCGTATTTTGAAATAAACTTTGATATGTACGTCAAGTAAATTCCTTGTAAGCTTTTTCTATTTACTTGAATGTATTTTCTTTTGACTTGTGTACACAAATATTGTAAAACACCAATAAATTTTGATTGATTTATTGATTGATTGATTACATATACATAGGAAGCCCACCATCGAATCAATACAGAGGACCACATGAGTCCACCTGCCAAACGATGAAAAGAACATACAGATCAAAACTAAGAGAATATGATAGTCCAGTCTAATTTGACTATTCATTGCAAGGATACACATTATATCTATGGTGGTTATCTCAGCTTCGCTCCAGTATTAGATGGGTCTTCTGAAGATGTACAGGTTGTCCAAAATTCGAAGGTTTTATGGGGCAGCTATATGAAACACTGCAGATTGAAAAAAAAGACCGCCCCCTTCTCGGTCTCGATTTTTGAGAAAACGGGAGAACCAGTTAGAATTTGACATTTTAGATTCCGTAACAATATTCAAAGTTCATTCATTAATTCATAAAATTCAGTTGCGAAAATTAAATAAATTATTGAGTAATAAACCTGAAACTTCAAAAATCAAGTCCCAAATTTCCGATCACCAATTTTATGATAGGTTCAGTAATCTTTCATATACTAATTTTTCCGCAGATGAAGTTTCACTACTAGAAAAGGGTTTTGAATACAATTTAGAGTCAAATAACGCACTTCTCCATTTCGATCTGCTAGGAATTGAAACTGAAATAGCCCTAAATCATTCATTGCAAACCAAACCCCCAAAACACACTTCAGCGTTGCTACTTCAAAAAGTGTTCAATAGTTTTCAACATAAGAAAATCGAAATTACATATTTAAAGTCCATCAAATCTAAGTCTGCATCTGAAGATATCATATTCACCAAAGCAGACAAAGGTCATATAGTCATAGCCTTAAATAAAGCAGATTATTTATTGAAAACCCAAACTTTCGTTGAATCAGGTAGTTATGAAAAAATTGATAAAGATCCAACTATATACATATATAATTATATAGTATATATAAATTTCAATCCATAGTAAAAAACGCTTTAAAGTATGCCAAGTCTATAATACCTACCAACCAAAAATATAAACTTTTCATTGACAACCCGCAATCACCAAAACTCTACTCCCTCGTCAAACTCCATAAAACAGGGCATCCCATTAGACCAGTAGTTTCATATTTTCAAGCTCCAGCTGGAAAACTTTCACGCTTTCCCATAGACATAATTCAACAGTAGGCTAATTTTGAACCTGAATTCTCAATAAAAAACTCTTCCGTCCTAATAAATAAAATTCAGCACACCATGCTACCACCGAACGCTAAACTAATATCATGGGATGTAGTAAATCTCTTCCCTTGTGTTCCACCTAGTGATTCAGTAAAACTCATCAACAATGCCTTTCAAATCAATGAAGTCAATCCGGTAATTCAATCAGAAAAATTACACCTTTTAGAAATTTGTTTAGAATTAAATCATTTTAACTTCGATGGAGAAATGAATAATAGTAAAAAAGGTTTAATCATGGGTAATCCTCTGAGCCCTCTACTCGTTAAAATTTTCATGGATAATATTGATAAACTATCCAAGAACATCCGTTATTCAAGTATTTCATTTATTGGTTCAGATATGTCAACGATATCATTTGTTGTTTCACTGGCGCAAACAGACAATTAGAGTCATTCAAAACATTCATTAACAAAATTCACGATAATTTTGAATCACGTTAGAGATAGAAACAGAAAACTCTATTAAATTTCTGGATTAAACCATTACTAAAATTAACTGCAAACATGATTTTTCTATTTTTCATGAGCCATCGCATACAGATATTACAATTCACAGCTCATCTACACATCCTTATCCACATAAATTAGCTGCTCCCAATATTATTGAATCATATTTTGCTATTTTTTGTCGTTCTGATACTACGGAATTCCTTTCCTGTTATCACGAAATCTTGCAAATAAAACGAAAACGTCTCTGTGGTTTTCATCTTCACTTATTCTGTTTCGATACATCATCCGAATTATTCTGTGATCTCCCTCAATTAATTTGTTTGTTTAAGTGTTATTCCTTTAACGTGCTCTATTTCCACCTTTCGAATGGCAAAATTCACATGTCATAACCAGATTAGGTTGGAAATAACTTTTAATTTTTTGAAAACTATGCCATAATAATATTATTAAACACAAGTTTAATAAGATTGATGATTGAACATATATAAGGTTATAAAAACTGATTATTTGTAATAATAATCATTCATTATCAAGAGAAAGTTGAATTTATGCACGTGATAAATATTCATTCATATTTTTTTTCTAAATTCATTACATTCAACCGAAATATACACCTTAATTCTACTAAAATATAATTCAAATTATTTTTGTACAAGGATACATCTCTCATTCAAATATTTTAGTTTTCATAAACAGTGAAACATTTTTATTTGATGTTTTCTTGTGAAAATTTTCTTTCTCGCTCATAATTGATGATAGCAACGATATATTCTGTTGTTTATTTTGGTTTTATTCATGAAGCTTCACTACTAACTCAATTAATAAAAATACTCGAGTAGCTGAAGGAAAACCTCTCAGGGCATTGAAATTCGGAAAAAATGAATACTAATCCTTCAATAAGCTAAATTGAATTGCCTTATTTTTAATTAAGCACGAACATGAAATTGTATTAACTTGCCCCGAACTCCAACAGTGACAGAAAAAAAATATAAAAGGAATGTTTCAAATATGAAATAATTAATTCGAGTCCATTCAGAAAGATTTTGTAAAACAAGAATCAATAGAAATAGGTAAATTAAACAATGATTATAAAACACCAATTCCATTAAGATCTTTGCTCCCTCAACTTGAATCATCTTGTCTATGTCATGCTGCAAACCTTTTTTCGTCACTTGCATGATGAAAAATTTGAAGATGCACCAGCTGAGGAGTGGTTTCATTATTCCGAATGCACAGAGTAGTGGCATGAACAATGTATCGCATATGAATCAGGTTCCTTCCTATTGGATTTTTGAGGATGCGACCATTTACCCCGATGATGGAACAAGTGGGCGCTAAAAAATAGGGTCAACTTTTCTCTTTATATGAATCCGAATTAGAGAATTTTTGTATTCCCAATTTCATAAGTTGATTTGTTATATACCAAAGAAATAAATACTAATGTGTCAATACCCTAAACTGAATCGTTTCGTTTTTAACTAAGCACAAACATAAATTGCGTTCACTTGCACCGGACGATCCACTGGTTAGGCCTGGGACTTATTACGTGTTATGTGAAATTATTTCCCCTCCTCTCAATCTGAGAATGTATCGAAGATCAACTTTCTCTCACTGCAAAAGTCACAAAAATCTAGGCAAACTTTTCAAGAAAAACCGAAAACAATGAAAAAGCTTAATATAAAAAAAATAAATGATATAAACTGATTCACAAAAAAATTGCTGTTAGTATTCTAATTGATTCCTAGACAGCTCTGTTGATCTATCTTTCAAGTGAGTATTTCTCAGTCTTATGAATAAGTGAAAATTGACTCAATGTAACTCGAATCCAAGAATTCTCTCTGTCATTACCTCCTGTGATAGAATAATCTGTAAACGTCAGTGTCATTCTGAATTTTGATGATGTTCATTCAAAAATTCTAAGTGTTCACAATCATAAGATGATTAAATCATCAATTTCAAATTCTAGTCGATTGGTCTCTACGTTATTGAAAAGGAGGTAAGAATCTTATTCAACTTTTGACAAGAAAATTTCTTACATTAGTATCAACCCCTGATAAAATCACAACACATGTTTTTTTCGGATATGTTCGATCTTATGCAACAAAATTTGATGTCTTCTCTTGGCGCATATGTTCCTCATGAGAAATAGAATGAAAGAAATAAATTGAAATTTTGCAAGAAGCCACCACATATTCATTCAGTTGATCCCTTTTGCTAGTAATGTTTCTTCTCGAAAATTCTAATTTTTGGTAAAAATGCAAGACAAATCACAAAGAATTACCCTGACAGAATGTGATGAAGCAGTGGTGTTATATGACCTAGGTGGGACTTATACAAGAATGGGCCAAAGATTTGGGGTGTCTCATTTGACTATTTCCAGAATGATCTGCAGTTACAGGGAGACTGGGCAACAACGATGCATGACCGTTATTTAAGAATTTCCACGTTAACAACGGTTCGCTACTGCTAGGTTAGTTTAAATGTAGTTTCGACAGAACAGTGGAGTGCAAATTAGTACTGAAACGATATGAAACGTCTCAGCGAATTAAGTTTGAGGCCTTGTTTCGTAGCCCGAACCCTGAAGCGTAGCTCTAACCGCACCACATCAAAGAGACCGATTGATTTTGCCAAATTGGTTAGAAGCTGACAGTAAAAGAGTTTTGTTTACGAATAAGTCGCGTTTTTGTCTTTTTCTTTGCGATCAACTTTCTCTAATCTACAAACGTAGAAATTGAAGGTATGCCCAGTGCAACTTTTTACCTACCTATTGTTTTGGTGGCGGGTCAATAATGGTGAGGGAAAAAATTTCTTTTAACGCCCGCACTAATTTGGTCGTAAATAATGGAACCCTGAATGATCAGAGATACGTAACAGATATTTTTGAAGAACATTTTGTACTATTTGCTGCAAACATGGGTGATGATTTTTTGTTTATGCACTATAACGCTCACCAACCTCATTTCGTTAATAACTACCTTCAAGATCACGATATCACTTCAGTGGAGTGACCTTCACGAATTCTGGACCTCTATCACATCGAAAATGCCTGAGACATCTCGTTTTCATTTGTAGATTGTCGATTCTGAACAGAATCAAGGAATTTGATTAATTCCTGATTGTTTTGAAAATCAGTGCTCAAGGTTTAATAGGCTTATGAATGTACATCAGAAACAAACAAAATTTCGACTCATCTATGAAAGCATGTTCCCCATGTAAATATGTGAACCCTTCCGGCGTCGAACTACACGATGCTGTATACATAACTGTAGAACCAGACTCGTCCTTTAGCCCTTGAAAAAATTGCGAGCAATCTTTCTCTCATTGTTCGGTTAGATACGATTGTTCCCGTTGCATTTCACAATGCGTTATTGATGCATGATGCTGAGAAACTACAATTTCTTCCTAATGCCACCTTCAGATACATCGGCCTTAAGCGGAGATGGTACTTCTCTGTCCGCCACAAACGTATAGGTTTATTGGTGCGACATTTATAAAGTAACGAGTCCAGACACCACACTCTGAGAAAAATTCAAACGTGCAGACACTTCACGTTGTGCCAACACTTAAGTGTTTCATTGGACAATTGAACGAGTGGGAAAAGGTTAATAATGAAAAAGATAATAATAAAACTCTATTTTCAATCATAAAAACCAAATACACGAATGAAAATTTCTAACGAATTCATTAAGTGAACCGGGTAATGTTAAAAAGTCTTCTGATATTGGAATTTTCTTTACAACATTTTTATGTGCAGCTTCATGATCTATATCTAGATAAATGTTAACTGTTCCTTCCTAAACTATGTAGCGAATAATTTTCAAAACGAACTGCTGAAGACGAAATCATCTCTTTACTATTTCGATATGGCTCCAAAAAACTGATTGAAGACATGTAATAATGAAATTTGTTAATCAAATGCTGATTGTTGAGGCCGGATTTTTTGTTTCGATTGTATTAAACTGTACTTCATTCTCAGTAATCTTCATGTAATCTTGACATCTGTGGCTTACAATAATCGTTAATTCTCCAAAAAAATTAATGTGATTGCTGTTCACTCGCATTAAAATAGCTGGAAAATTATTCCACCTTTAGATACAACCGCTTCCTTGCTCCTAGAGGTAACGAATTCGTCCTCTAGTGAATATTTCTAGATTAAGCACGAATACCAAACTGAGTACAGGAAAAGCAACAAGTTCATAAATACAATCTTCGTCAAGAATTATTATCAAATACAGTGGACACTCATGCTCTTTCTTCAAAAAATTGGAGTACCTATTCATCCATTATATTTTGTATTTATTAGTGATTAATATGAATGTTCCAGAAGTTTAACTTACAAATTAAGGATTTAATATTTGAAAATTTGAATTAAATGAAGTATATAAAAGAGTACAGAATAAGAGTACTGAAAAGAAAAAGAAATTTTTATTTTAAGAGATCAATTATCAATATAATTTGCATTTATTTTCTATGAATAAGGCCTCCTATACTTTACTACACATCTGAGACTATGATAATGGAAGTATCTACCTCTGTCAGGTTTTTTTGTTTCATAATCAATGGAATTTATTGCGAAGAACGTGGAGGAAGAACATCATTATCAACGACGTAGTTTTGTAGGGCGTTCACAACTTTCTGCGTGGGATGAGAACCAAAGTTGTCGGTTTTAAACTTTGTTGAAATAGTCTGCCAATATTTCTCAACAATTAACTGAATCTGTACTTCCTGTAACAACATACACAGTGCCACAGAAGAAGGTATCCATAACTCAGGATCTGATAGATCATATCGAAATAATATTGTTTGCAGCATGCACCATTGCGGAGGTATTCACCACAAAAATTGAGGAAAATAACATTGATTCTATTCGACGAAATGTGTTTCATTTAAGAAATTTGAATTTTCTGGAAATCTCAATAACAACTAACACTCTATCCATTTTTGCACGTTTTTCATTTTTAGGACGTTTTAAATGAGCAAGGAAGCAACTACTTCCTAGGTGGCCATGTGATAGACCCTCCCCGACCTATTCATCAATGAGTAGTTCGTGTTGAAATACTCTCTAACCTCTAAGCTGCAAAACACTATTACTTCATCGTGCATAATCCACTTCATCTGCGTATTGCTTGTGAAATATATTCCATAAGTTCTGGCAATGTAATCGTAACGCCATCTCTTCGATGCTTCATCGCAAAAGAGGATTTGTCACAAAGGCAACATTTTTGTATGCTGATCTAAAAGAAATTGGAAAATGCACCTTTGCTGGAGAATATTCTAGGGTACTTGAACTTTCTGTAAGTGATGAAGGAAAATTCTTTGAATGGTACATTTAGGAGTACACACATTGAGTTGGCAACTGTCGGATGCTAGTAGGAGACGCCCGAGTTAACGGACCACAAGCCATATTCATGTCACCTAAAGAAAATCGAACTAACTAATGATCACTTGCGACAATTTAGCAGAAGGGAGGCAGAAAACGACACCCCACTCCCCGTCAAAATTTCCTGCGCTATCTAGGAACAGGGCAGAAATATAAGAAACCTATTTAATAAGAACAAAAGAATTGATACACATGCCAGCATGTAGTGTCACCCGCTGAAGAATGCAGCTTTTGTATTTCTTCTTCTTTAGATTTCCTACTGGAGATTGGTAATCATCATGTTATATTCATCATCATTTTGTGCCAAATCACTGAAAGTTTCGGGTCATCGGATGTCGGACTACTATCGTGGGTTTCGTCTTTAGATTTCCTACTGGAGATTGGTAATCATCATGTTATATTCATCATCAATTTGTGCCCAATCACTGAAAATTTCGGGACTTTTGATATCTGAGCACTATCGTGAGTTTTTTAGTCATCAGATTGTTTAATAGCCCATTTCTCTTTTCACCTTCGGCTTCTCCTTCTCAGTAAATGGCCGAAATAACCGCCTTTCAATTTTTGATTGTCATTAGAAGCATACGAGACCTGTTCATTCTCATGAGGAACTCTTCGTTAGTAACCCTCTTCACCAGATGAACTTTCAGATAGGTCTATATAGCCACATCTCAGAGGGGTAAGTTCTATACATGGTTGCGCTATCAAAGTTCTTCCTTCCAACTGTAGGAAAGATGAAATTCTATGACTCCCCATCGTGTTGATGAATAGGATGTTGTTGCATACCAATTTTCAATTTGAAGATACGGTGATCTGCAATTTCTGCTTATGTTGTCAATTTGTTATCAGGATCCAATCCTTCATTAGCCAGCAACAAGTTATCTGTAAGCGGTAACTTGTTGTTAGTTGATACATATAGGTTAGTTAATTGATTCCGCCATTACTATGTGATAGTTAATCATGATGATAATAAGAAAACAAACTATATATTATACTATCACAAGAGTTTATTGAAATTCAGGTTTGCAATTTCTGTCTCTCTTCAGCTGACAACAAGTACTGAACTAAAGTTGAAATACATACATACATAAAAAGGTAGATACAAAATTAATAAGGGTGCATACAAGAGGTAATAAACGAATTCTGTTAAAAACAGGTATTATTTAAAGATATCAATCATCATATGTAATAATAGTATCGTCAGCTATTCTGTTTTCAACCTTCTATTGGCACTGTGACCGCCATAGTTTCCCGATGTTTATGTCTTTACCGAAATGTTTGCATTTTAAAAGTTCCACAAGAAATACATTGCAAAAGCCATTTCAAAATTTATAAAGCAATGTATTAATTCTGTTCACGCAGACATTTTTTGGCATTCATCTTCTTTGGTATCATCATAAAAGTGGATATTACCCAGTCTGATGATATCTGTTTAGCTAACTTAACAAAATACATGATATCTTGCTAAGCAAACGAAGCTTGCTCTCATTTATGTCTATCAACGAAATTTTCGTTGGCATTTGCAGAATTTAGAACTTAGGACTACCTCTTTGAGATCGATAAAAAATGAAGATTAGTAATTAGTTTCAATTCAAAAAATATTTCCCATAGATGTAAACATATAAAATGACATTGTGGTTGGAATATGAAGATGAAGTGAATAAATCCAATCAAAGCGTAGCGTGTGAAAAAAACAAATATTTTGCATATTACATTCAGTAGCCAATAAGCTTTAGGATTAACTAAATCTCTAATTGAATTTCTTATATTCTACAGAAAATTTCTTAATTGTCGATTTCACTGCCGACAAGAAGAAAGATGCCCACCTCCAAAGAAACCATACGTAGCAGTTTGCACCATTTCAGATTCCATGGTGGATCCTTCGAAACCTGAACCATCAGTTGTCATAATTGGAGCAGGGATAGCTGGACTTTCAGCTGCTCAAAGACTAGCTCACTGTGGAATAAGTAATTTCACTGTGTTGGAAGCTACAGATCGGTATGTAGGAACTTTGAAGTTATTATGCCACTAATCTGTGAAAAGAATTGAAATCCCGATTTTTCTTTTATTATAGGGTAGCACGTTTGCGTTTTTATCATTATTCCTATAATCATTCCATATTCCCAAAAATTATCGATGGGGGAAATTGAAAAATATTACCTGAATCATGGGCCGATGAAAGAATGTTCATTTAACTCTCAGATGCTACTTTTTATATGATCAAGGCTGCCAAAGCTCTTCCAAGTGCTCTACCTAATCTTGATTCATGTTAGGTTATTTGTTCATGGGGCTCATTGATTGCCTGAAGAAGTAAGCTGTATATTTGGATTTAGATGAAGAAAAAAGAGGTTGTAAGGGCACCGCTTTGAATTAAATTGCATAAAGAGAATTACAGAAAGTTCCTTTATCCTCACGAATGAATTAACTTGTTGCGAAACATAAATGAAAGCATTTCCTTCCTAATATGAACATTTCGCAGCAATGAAAAAATGATGATAAGTAAAGAAAAGGTAATAGTGATAATTCAAGATCCCAAGAAAGATAATAAGCAGTGATTTGTCCTATATTCTAGAAATTATCGAAAAATAAGAGTCCTAAAGTTTGGCGTTGAATGTGCCAATAACTATGCAAAATGAATTTTGTCACTGGGAGTCATCATTGCTAAAGATATTTTCTTGAAGACTGATTTGATATCAAACTAAAAAAAATCCAAAATTTGAAACTTCGTCCAAATCAATAGTTTCATGAACAATAACAAAGAAATTTTACTCCAAATATAGGATAATCTGGTGATTTTATTTTGAATTTGTTACTGAAAATGATAATTGAACAGAATTATATTTGTTCATTATTTTTAAATATAAGAATTGTTGCATTGAGTAAGATATTTCCTTAGTCTTATACATATTCCTGCATATTTTCATTCATATTTCAGGAAACTAAAGTTGCTACAATCCGGTCTCTTCATTACAAATTGGTCTTCATTCATAAATTATTGGGAAAAAATGCAGGAATTCGCATTCGTCATTCAAATATAATGTTGACGTGTTATTAGTATTAACAAAATAATGTTAATAAAGATTATGACCAAGGAAGGAAAACTGCATCCATTTCATAATGGATATATATTATCCGTTCTACTTTAGTTATCTCCTAACAATGTTTCATGAATCAATTCTGTTTTCCTGAAAGCTATGAAATAATAATCATTTATAAACAAACAGTTCATTGGAAATTTTCTCCAAAATATAGCTCCTTCTGTCACCTATTAGTAATACGTCGAAACATTACACATCTTATTGATTTTCTAGACCTGGCGGGAGAATTCATTCGTGCTGGCTCGGCGATGTCATAACCGAAATGGGTGCTCAAAACATAGAGGGCGCCTGCGTTGGAAATGCTGTGTATAATCTGGCAGCTATAGAAGGACTCATTAAACCTCCTCTGATGAAGACAGACCACAAAAAATTCGTCTATTGCACAAGTGAAGGAAGGGTTATCGAAGAACCTACGGCCATTTTAGCTTATCACACATTCAGAAAGATAAAGGAAGAAGCTCATAGTCTATTCTCTGTATGCTGTGGCAAGGAGCACGGTTCTCTGATGAATTTTATAGGTAAATAAAGACTAAGTATATTTAATGAGTATTAGCAAAGAATACGGTCCTACCTAGAAGCCCAGAATTTTCTTGATGCCAGTATTCTCTAGTAGGTACTCTGACCAACAGGTGGCGTGTAGATGAATATAATGCAACGATTCGTACAAACCGCAGCAGTCGTCGATACGACCAGTTCGACATGGGGATGAATTATTAATGTATGTATGTAAATTTGAATGACGGTTTTTTAATACAAAAATTGTTAATAACGAAAGATTACATTGCCGATGATCGCGAATGGAGAAGATAAATTTAAATAAATTAAACCTATGGTCCATGACATTAACCCTCGCAAACGATTTCTTTTGGTTTTTCAATCGTCAAAATATTGTTTATGGATGAAAAATACTTGTGATCATCGTAAATTTGTATGATGTTTTCAGTCGAACATTAATTTACTATAATGTAAAATGGTGCTGAAATTCGTCGTCAAAATCTATTGAAGAACCAAGATGCAAAACCAAGTAGAAAATTGAAAAAACTGCGAGACCAATGATTCGCTGGGCACTTTTTTCAACTTACTACTTACATCTAAAACTATATTTTATTTTTTAAGAATACTTCAGTTCAAAACTTCATTTGTATCCGTGAGTTTCTGTAATCGATAAGAGTAAGTAAATAGAAAATAATTCATTCCCACCCTCTCCTATCCTTCCTCTCCTGATGGAAAAAGTCTCATCACCTCCACGTGATTTCGATTGGACGATGACACCTTTGTTAATTCAAGCAAACAAAATTTTTTGTGCAGCTTATATCATGAAGGTGACATTCGTTAAAAAAAATAATAAACAAATGATCGTCTTGTTGACGACGAATTCTTGCATTATATCGACGAATATTCATCTTCACGCCACGTGTTGGTCAGAGTACCTACTAGAAAATCCCGGCGTCAAGAAAATGCGACTTCTGGGCTTCTATGTAAGACCGTGTTCTTTGGCATTAGAAATGCAATATATTAAAAGGGGTAGCATGATATTTTATGAACCTTTAATGATCCAAAACCTCAAAAGGGTTAAAATTATGTAATTAAACAGATGCATAAACACAGCTACAGCACAAAAAAGGAATAATGCTATAATATAGATTAGACTCATAACACATCATTCAAAAATGTCCAAAATCTAGATATATTAAATATTCGCTGTCCGTAATTATTAATTTCCCACTCCATGTTGAGTTAGCAATGTATATTATATAGAGTATATCAGCAATATTTACTTGTAATGCCATAAAATAAGGACTCAGTATAACGAATAAAAATTGTTCAAAAAGTCTGCAAAATCCCGATAGCAATGTTATTATTATCGGAAATGCATTAGGAACCACTCAAACAGTTATCTCGAGCATCTGGAATCATTATTGTCTAGCTGGAAATATACGAGAAAGAAAATCAGGTCTTTCAAACATTTCAACTCGTCGTATGGACCAATGTGTGCAATTGAAAGATACAAGAAATACCACTCTAGCTGTACCTCAAACAGAGAGTATGTGTTAAAGAACAGCTGGCTCAAGAAATCAAATCCAACATATCCAGAGGTTCACATCTATAGGGCATCATGGTGTGAGCTGAAGTTTCGGTTGGCAGCAAAACAAAGCTCGTTTTGCAAGATTGATTTTAATGGGCAAACAATCATATTAACAATAACCTCGTTGGTATTCCAACTCAAATATTGCTGTTAAAAATTTCATCTTTATGCATGATAATACTACTAATCAATCAGCGAAAAGCCACAGAAATTTCTTGAAGAACAAAATATCGCCATTTCAGAGAGCCCTACTGAATGTCCCGATACGAATCTCATTGCAAAAAGTTTTCCAGGATTACAATCAATTTCAAAACAGTAATCAGTTATTCCAAGTAATTCTATAGTGCTGGATTGCAATTCTTCGAATTTTACAACTTAATCCTGAGCATGGAAGTTTTATCACTATAAAATCAGCACCAAAGAAGGCCATCTTTTACGTCTCCAGAATGAAGGCCGACACAACAAGTGAAAATCTTGTAACATATTTGAAGTCCACATTCCCAGAGGTTGAATGCGAACCTGTAAAAAGTAAGTTTCCCCAGTATTATGCCAGTTTCAAGGTTACAATACCCCTGATAAATGTTGACAAGGCAATGGTTGTAGATTTCTTGCCACACGGAATCTATGTACACACCTAAGCCCAGATGTCGTAACGAGACAGAAAGCTGACAAAGTGATCCGACATCTAGACATTGCTCATTTGAATGTACTAGGTGTGAAAAATGAAACGAACCAACTGGAAGTTTTTCTTGGGGAAATAGAGGATGATCAAATTCTGAATATCTGCGAATCATGGCTGAATAATAATGAGGCTCCAGATTTTATGATCGAGGGATGAACGAAGCCTCTTACTTCGCGCGAAAAAAACATATACGCTGGGGTGTTGTCACGATATCTAAATGCATTGTGAGGTATGTGCAATAAAACTCAATAACTCAAGCATTATAGTTGTCAACTACTACAGACCGCCATCTGGTGATTTTGATCTGTTTTTGGAAGTCTTGGAGAAAACTCGCTAAAAATGTATTATCTTAATAAGATTGTCATTACAGGGGATTTCAATTTGATGTTTCATAATTTAGATGACAAAGCGAAGATTTTTTGTGACTTTCTGGGCTCTTATGGCTTTGTGATGACCAATGTCAGACCAACTAGAGGAAAGAAGTGCATTGATAATGTATTCAATAATTTCTCACAAACATAACTTTTCTAGTCGGGTTGTGAATACAGATTTCTCTGATCACGATGCCATTTTGATCAGCGTAGAGCAACCAGATATGCTAGTCTTAAATCCTGGTACAAAAAAAATTAGGCCTAGAAGTGAAAGGGGTTTCAATGCCTTTTTCAATATCCTCAGTAATTTGTCATGGGATTTCATTAAGAATCAACGTGTGAACATCGAGAATAGGTTCCCGACATTCCATGATAACATGGTGGATTCATTTTTGATTGCGTTTCCTGAAAGGGAGGTAGTAGTTAGGAATCAGACACCATCGAATATCAAGTCGTTCATATCGGAATTGAAAGAGATGAGAAGCAAACTAGCGACAATATATTAGTGAACTCTGATAATATTCCAAAAAAAGCCTGGAAACTCATCAATTCCAAAAGAAATCTCCCGAAAAGCGAGGTACCGAAAAGATGATTTCAATAATTACTTTGCACAGATTCCACATCACATACGTGAGAAGATGCGTAAGTCGAATATATTTACTTTATCGATATCATTGCTTCAGTTCCTGATAAAAAATTCAACTTTACTCAGGTCTCTTTTTATGAGGCTATATCCTCGCTGAAGTCATCCAAGTCCACTGACTACTATGGAATATCGTCTGAGCTGATTAACAGAAATCTTAACAACCTGTTGTACCCCCTGACACATCTTTTCAATTACTGTATTGTCAACAATCATTTCCCACACTGGTCGTGCCACTTCACAACAAAGGATACCGAGAGGACGTTGCCAACTATCGTCCAATCAGTCTGGTACCAATATTTTCCAAGATTTTCGAGAAGATCCTGTGCAAACAATTAATCGATCATCATGAGAGTAATTTTGATTATTACCCAAAGTCAATTCGATTTTCGGAGTGGCAAAAGAACTCAGGATGCCTTTTTGAAATTTATTTATTTTACGTTGGGCTGTTTCGAACGAGGAGAATTCGCTCTGGATCTGTCGAAGGCATTCGACTGCGTTTTGCATGCGATACTTCTCGGGAAGCTTGGAAAGTGCGGCTGTGATGATAATAGTCGAAATATGATAGCATCCTATCAGAAAAACACAGGTGTCTGTTCTGGGACCCCTACTCTTTGTGATTTTCTTAAACGACTTCCCGAACTATCTTGAGGGCTTCAAAACCATTCTATTTGCGGATGATTCTACCGTGAGCGTAGCAGAGCACTCTCTGGATGTCGTACAGAGATTGTCTGCCGTTGCGGAATCGAGGGCTGCCGACTGATTCGCAAGAAATGGACTTGCCATGAAAAGTGACAAAACCGAAAAGATTCTTTTTACCCTCAAAACTAACCGTACTGTGGAATCTGAGAACACCACGAAATTTCTCGGGATATACTTGGATTCGAGCGCATTCTGGAATAAGCACAGTGATTACATAGTAGGTAAACTATAAAAGAATATTTTCCTTTTAGGAGTCTATCGGTGATGGTTACTTCAGGAGTGATCAAGATGGCATACTATGGGGTCATAGAGTCCTTGCCTAAATACGGTGTACTCGTGTGGAGAAACTGTGCGGAATGCAGTTGTATATTTAGGTTACGAAGAAATCCCATTCGAATAGTCGAACATAGGATAGAGAGATGACTGCAGGTCGGAATTCAGTAAACTTTCTCTTCTCACATTTCCCTGCATATTCATGATGCAATGCCTGCTTCATGCACATAAAAACCAATCCTCTCAACAACAAGCTACTGACGTTCACGACTATCCCACACGAAATAACACTGACTTCAGAACGGATTTCTGTCGTTTGACTAAAACACAAAAGGGTCCTAAATACATGTCGTTTAAATTATTCAATAAAATATCCGTTGATCTCCGCTGGCTAAGTACTGAGAGCTTTAAAAAATATGTCGAATGTTTATTCATCAGAAAGGCATACTACAATATAGATGAATAGTTATCGTCTCTTGTTTAAAAAAAAATATACCTATATTATTTACGTTTGTGGGTGATTATTGTTTATATTTATTATTGATCGTATTTGGTTTCTACATTATCTGTTGGTTCATGTCTGAAATGTTTCTTCTGTTGGTTTTTTACTCTCGTTTAATGTATAGGTTATTCCATATAATTTTTTTCATATAATGACTTGTGTTAAAATGTTTCATTTATGCAACAAATAAATATATGATATGATATGACATAAATGCATGAGAAACCATATTCCATATATCATTTGAAGTATATTCTTCGTTTTCGTTGTTACACTTATTACCCAACCAAACATAAATTAGAGGAAATGATAATTTCAGAGTAGAATTCATTCATATTCATATCACATTAGTTTATATTTGATAAGTTTTTCGAAATCAAACATGAATTTCAGGAACCACTAAATTCATTTTACGATATGAAAAATTTCTTCCAATCAAAATGTTCTCTGAATTGGAAATGAAATATTCCTATTATATGATAAGATTGCCGGAAATATGTTAAAGTATTTAATTTTCAAATTCTTCATTTTACCCATCGTTGCCAGAGCAGATATAATGAAGTTACTCTCCATTTTTTTCTCCGGCGTTATACTACGTCGTTTGGTTCATGGCATTCTTTGCAATAGTCCCTATCGGATTGACGCTCCAAGAGCTTTTTTCCAGTTCTACAAGTAATCCTGCACTAGATTTTGGGCATAGCCTTCAGAGCATTCGTCTTATATTTTTTGTTGGAAGACAAATGGCTCTTCTTTAAGCGGCACTTTCGATCATCAAAACAGCCAATAGTCGCAGGGAGGTATATTAAGACTAAACTGACGTAAGATCTTTTGCTGTGATTAATATTGCTGCACATGATTCGATGAATTAGTTGGAAATTGTTAAAAGACTTTCGCATACATGCAGCAATCTGCTAATTTTAATTGATATATCAAGGGAACACAGTTAATCAATTTTCATTGATTTCAAGGTACACACGTGCAATGTTATTGTTGGCGTTGGCCGTCGAAGGTTAACCTTAGCGTGGGTAGTTATCAACAGATATCCGGCCATCTTTAAAATCGTCTGCACCATATTTTTTAATTGAATTTTTCTCATACACCGTCACCAAATACAATCTTTATCATTTCGACATAGCTTTCGCACCACTTTTCGAGATGAAAGCAGAGTTATATACTAACTCGCTTTTTTCGATTTTTCCGTTATTAATCATAAAAAGATAATACGATGAATGCAAAAAGTCACTATAAATAATCGCACACCGTTACCAAACCATGGCCGTCGGTAATAAATGCCTCCAGCGATTCGTGAAGATTAGATGACTAGTCATTTTTCATTTTTCAATATCTGAATGTCATCACCTCTTTCCTCTAGAAAATCTGTTATTTCGGGCAATAATTCTTGAAACCTTTCTAGGAATTTTCTTCGACTCAACCACCTGACGTTCGCGTGAAGAACTAAATCTATGTGTTCTGCTGACTCCCTATCTTCCAACTGCAACTTAAAGAGCCGCCGTTGCAAGCTACGTGCATGGATGGAATTCACAATCTTTGTTGCAATGCCCATAATTTCCTCCGTGTTTAAAACTTTTTAACACAAAACTTGTTGATGTATAATACAATGGAATGGAAAAAAATTAAGGGAAAACTTCATCAGCTCGACACAATGACACAAAACCGTTTTTGTTTCCGGTCATTGCTGGTGTAATGGTTGTAATGAACACTAATTTATATATTGGTAGCTTGTAGTTTTTTTCAAAATTGGAAAAAACATCATACATATCTTCGCCACGGGTCTTCCCCTTCATATGAATGATTGTCAAAAATTCTTCCTTAGCCAACATGTCATTGAATACCATCCGAATAAAAATATACAGCTGGGCAGTGTCTGTCATATCGGTGGATTAGTCGAACTGTAAAGAAAAGTATTCACATTTCATGATATCATGTTTTAGTTTATCTGCCATGTCCTGACTGATGACTTCAATACGCCTTGTGAGAGTCGGACGAGATAACTGAAGTTCTCTAATAGCATACATGATTTCTGTTTTATTTTTAAAATCTCCAAATAAAGTCTTACCCGCTTCCGTAAATGCTTCCTTCACAACCGATCCATCTTCGAATGGTTTCTTGTGTTTCGCCAATATATGAGATATTTTAAATGTCGCGATCGTAGCAGCTTTTGATTGTTTGGCTGGTGTTGTGAACATGGTTTGTTCTTTTTTCAAACGAGATATCAAATCAATTACTTTTTGTTTTCTTAATTCACTCGGAAAATTTTATGAACCGTTTTATGATGTCTATCTGAGTTACCACGCTTAGGTATTGAAACTGACGCACGACAAATAAGACGAATGCTCTTATCCTTCACCATAAAAAAGAAAAATTCTTCCTCCCAATCCTTATTGAAATGATACGTTTTAGATTTATTCGCTGCACTCATTTTGTACTATTTAATAATAAACTTTGTATCGACGTAGTATTGCCTTCAGGTTACAATTCAGAATGACTCCAATTCCTGCAGGCGTAACATTTATATCAGCCTGAACGAAAGTCTCGAATGTTCCCGTCAAACTAAACTACAAAAATAAATTTTTGTAGTTTAGTTACCTACTTATTAAAAATTTTTTCTTCTCGAGATCTACTCAAAAAGCACTCGCGATCGACTGTTCGATTTCAATCGACAGTTTGAGCACCCCTGTTCTAGACCATCATGACCACTAAATTTTTTTTCTTCCATCGTTCCGTTCTGTTCCAATACTTCTGATCTGATGTTATTTTCCTTCAAAAATTACAAATTACATAATTTTTCAGATATCTAATATCTAATTACATCAAAATACTGAAGATTATTCATATTTTGAAACTCCGCAGGTCTCAGAATTCAGCAAGAACTTCAACATTTTGCAGAGGATCAACGGTACGATGCATCAAGGATCTTGTTCGGACTAACCAATCATCTAAAGTATAGAGTGGGCGACGATTTATGTCAAGTTAGTGCAGACAACTATGGCAGCTCTATACAAATTCCAGGAGGAAATGTGAAAGTACCCTTAGGTTTCGTGGGAGTCCTAGCGCCATTGATGAGGGAACTCCCTGAATGCAGTGTCTTATATGAAAAACCCGTATCGAACATAAAATGGGGGGCGGTACAAACTAGGGATAAAGGTCCCAGGGCTGTAGTGCAATGTTGTGATGGTTCTGAATATTGTGCTGACTATGTTATCATTACAATATCGTTGGGAGTATTGAAAGAACATGCTGAAAAAATGTTCTGCCCTCCTTTGCCTGGCCCCAAAATGGAGGCAATTAAATGCTTAGGTAGGTATTTTCAACCAAGAAAATCCTCATAAATATCAGGAAGAATATATTTTTCAAACCTGACACGTAAGAACTTTTCTTTTTGAAGATATGCCTCAGAATAAAGATTGAGTCAAAGTACCAAAATTGAAAGTTGGATTTCTGTAATCTAATTTTGCGGGAAATCTACAAAAGCTTGTTTCAATGAATTATCGTTTCTGCTGAATTAAATAACAACTGATGAGCTGCACATAATTTAGTGTTTATTTCTTGAAAGAATTTATCTCATTTATCAATAGAAGAAGCTCTGACTTAATATTTATACAGAAACTGTGAGTCCTAAAAAGATGAAAAGTTGAATTAAATTTTTAAGAGTTATATCTGATACTGTAGTATACTCTATCTAGTTATGATATTTTTCATACCTTCATTTATGTTATCTAGGATATGGAATGGTGGATAAAATATTTCTTGATTATGATCATCCATTCTGGGTTTGGAAGGATGGAAACATTCATTTTGCGTGGTCTCAAGAAGAACTTCTAACTCGAACAGATTGGACTAAGGGTCTAAGTGCAATTGAAGAGGTAGATGGTAGCAAACATGTACTTTGCGCTTATGTTAGTGGACCCGAGGCAGCAGTGATGGAGCAAGCAACCGATGAGGAAGTTGCTTCCTGTCTTACAAAAGTCCTACGTAGGTTTTCTGGGGATGCGTCTCTACCTTACCCCAATACGATTTTAAGATCTAAGTGGGCTACAGATCCATACTTTTGTGGATCTTATAGCTATCTGAGTGTTAATTCAAATGTGGGCCATCAGTGCGATCTTAGCTCTCCGGTGCCAGGTATTTGTGATCCGTATCCACCTATTTTACTATTCGCTGGAGAAGCTACATGTGCTGGCCATCATTCCACAGTTCACGGGGCTAGACTTAGTGGTATAAGAGAAGCTCAAAGGATAATTTCTTTGACCAAAAGATATGGAGGACCTCCTCCAAAAGAAAGTCAATAATTGGAGTTTCAAAATTATGTATTTTTCTATATCTACTTTATATGGTTTTTGTATTATAGATTGGTCCGTTGTAACACTGCTTCTTAACATTTATTTACAATTATTTGAATAAATAACTTAATATATATGTATAAGTTTTTTGTATATATATTCGATGCATCATGGCTGAAGTTCCTCAGAAGATGGTACTGAAATAGAAAGAAAATTTATAATTTGAGGTGATAATGGAATGTTTATATTGATGTGATCAGTTTGATCATATAACATTTTTGGTTAACAGTTATCCAACTGTAGTCGATTTTTCAGAAATTTCGATATCCTTTAGTTTTTAATTTAACCGATGCATTTTTCAGTAAAACCGTATTACTTATTTTCGAGATACAGGGCGTCGAAGTTGGCAAGTCGACTTTGTCTATAAATTGGCAATATTTTTTAATTTATTTCTTTTGACGCCTTTGTATATGCTTTCAAAGATTAATTTTCTGGTTATTGCAGACTTAGAATCTGCTCCAGAACATACTTACGCAAGAATTGAAGTCCGTATATATGGAAATGAGGAATAAACCAGAGGTGCAATTCATTCATATTTCCTCATCGAAAGGTACAAAAAAGAAGGTATTTCTTGCGAATAATAATCATATAAGCCTCATCATCTGGCGATAACGTCTTATTTTTGGATTTTTTGAACCGAATGAAAGTGAAGATAAAATACCATACGTTTCGAGTCTCTTCTTTTCGTGACTTTTGATGAAAATATATAAATGTATTGCACCTCTAGTGTCTTCCTGTCTCGTACCAATACTTATGTCGAAATTGAAGGTATTTCATGAAAAATTCAAGCTGAAAATTAACGTTCTGGACTTTTGCTACACTGTACATATGAAAATTCGTTTGGAATAAATTGAGGAAAGCCTAAAACGGTAACAACTGGCGTATAAGATTATAGACGTATATACGGAAGGTACATATCAGAATATTTGCCTAAAATCTTTTTTCTTCCATTTCTGAAGTGTCATACTTCAGTTCGCTAAATATTCTTTTCGGAACTCGTTCTGTTTAAAATAAAAAATTCAGAAATTTTCATTACAGATTGAAGTTGCCTTATTGTTTGAACAATTGGAGAAAATGAAATACATCTCTTTAAAATGATGCCAACTCGAGAGCTCAGGAAGAATATAAAATGAACGTATAAATTAAAACATATTTTTCTTTTGTGATTTGTGCATCTTAACGGTTACGCTGGAAATTGAAACTGCCGCTATTGGTCTAGGAAAATACTAGCAAGTTTAATGCCAATAATTATATAGCTCTACTGCAGAGGATGTCGTACCAACTTTGAAAAACTTATATCGTGATTCAGCAAATAGCAAAATAACAGCGATTATTCCTCTCCTAGTTGCAGTCAGTTTTCTCTCAAATACTAGCGTTTCCGTATTTCTTAGCATGTTCACCAGAATGTCACTTGTTCGCGCATCAGGAAGCCGTCATTTTCATTTATTTATGCGCCGGAAAATGGATCAAAAATTTCCATTTGTTAATGTAGGAACTATTCCCATTCACCTTCTAAGTAATACTTTCCTCAGAAAAAATTTCTCTTACTATTTTCACTTGTAATTTTCAAATTATTTTACTGTTTTATCTGATATTAAGGTAAGATGTAAACCTAAATAAAAAAGAGCATTAAAATACGTCTTTTAGCAGAAATTCATCCTCTTGGAATTATTCCATATTATTAGTTATTATTTAAAGGAAACACATTCTGACCTCTTCCCCTTGTTGAACTACAATAAGTATAATTGGACAATATTTCGAAAAACTGGAACATTATCAACCAAATGTGAAAGGTATCCAATTAAATCCATACATTGCCATATACCTAGAACTGTTGAGAACTACCTTAAGCCAGCGGCTCTTCTCTCGAGGTAGCAGGGTGCTAATACTGTGTGTGATGGTACGAACATCCATTTGCAGCTACACAAACTAAACACCAATAAACTTCAATGATTTAACATGATTGCAGATCGGCTGTGAGGTGAATCATCATGCGAATAAGCTCGATGTTCACGACCTAGCCCATTTAAGACCCTGCCCATATCAACACTTTCCTGAGACTACCGACATATAACGTTTAGTTATGCCACTGACCTGTTATATGTGCAAACTAATCGTGTTGGTTTCCTACAGAATGTTGGTCGGAAGCAAAATAGCAAAGAATGGTACTACTGTCGCCATGAGGACGATGATGAACATATACAGTCAATGACATCAGGAAATTAACAAGGATATAGTTATATTGTATCAAACTGTTTATATATTCGAGACGTCCTCCTTAGTGTAGTATAATGTATTCCGACAACGTGTTGGTATAAACACTAAATATTTTCCCGTCTTTTCAAAGGCTTAAACTCAACGAGGTTGCTTTGTGAGGTTTAGGGTAGCATTATTTTCAGCGGGTGCAATCTCTACCATTGTACTTGAAATACGATGCAGCAAAATCTGAGTCCCAAACAATATTATGCCAATTTTCAAGCGATTGAATGTGAAAGTTTTTTTCAGATGGTAACGCCGTCCGCGTTAAGCTGTGGACTCAAACCCGATCGAACATGCCTGCTATATGATGAGATAATGTCTAAGAAACCTATTATTTCAGCTTTAGGCTTATATTTCTCACAAGGTCCTGCAGAGCCTTATCATCAGCATTCTTATAGGATATAGTGCTGCATCTAAAGCAAGCAACCTATCAAAATTTTGTTTTCAAAATCATTCTTGCATAAAAGTTACAGTTTTGGGTTGAAATATTACAGTAACCTGAATTTCCTGTTTATGGTAATATCGAATATAATGGTGTGAACTTATCTGCCTAGCTTTATCACAAACTTTTGTAAAGCAATTTACTTTCGAAAAAAAGTTGGCTAACTAGATTTGCAGATCTTACTCGTACAAACCCAATACACCTAAAATTATTCAGAATGCGAGAAATTGAAATTTAGTTACGACTGGAATGCTGAGTTTCTGCGAAAAACATTTGAGATCATCGACTCTCTTTTAGTTGAGAAGCCCGCTTGATAATTCGAAAAAAATTTAGCTGCTTCATACATCGAATGAAGGAGAAAAGAAAGAAAAAATGCAGCTTTTTTTGCGAAAAGATTGAAACGGGTCAACGTCCATCCTTCATTAACCTTATAGTTCATTAACTTGGCTTATCCAACAACTCATACAAGGTATTTCAGATATGCAGTCATTAATTTCTACAGTAGATTCCTCATAAAAAATATGAGAATAATGCGCACAAACATATGTCCAACACACCTCCATTCTCTAGATAGAGTGTGTTGAAGTCCAGATTTTTCTTCATGTTTCTAGCTCCAATTTGCAGAAAAAGAATTAACCCCACCAAAATCTTGGTGTAGTGTGCCACTGGTTCTTTCAATGTTAATTGAAGAGATGTGTTTTGAAATGTTTTCGAAATCGTAGCTGTTCTTAATTAGAAAAATAATTTACATGAGGAGGCACACTTTTGTTAAATGAACGAAAGTGAGGGTGGATAATCCATAATACGAAGGAGCTATCCAAACTATCCTCAAATTATTCACAAAAACTAGAAAAAGAATCTTTTGTAGTAGTTCTACGTCATTTTTAGTTTGAATATTAGAGTATTCATTTTAGTTAATGGAAATTCAAATAACCTGTAATTTCTTGGCCATAGGTATTTTTAGGTAAAACCTGATCTTGCTGGAATCCACAGTAACATACAGGAGACTTGTCTTATTGGAAGTTTATTTTTGTCAATAATATATACTATTTGGTATTCTGAAAAGTTAGAGTGGAGTACACATTTTAATAATTCGATGATATTTTTCTATTATACGGCCGATCGTGTGGTAAAGCAGCTGAACCTCGAAGACTCTATCTTGCAGCTTTTCGTAACCGAAACATTCCTTCAGAGACATTTCTGTTCACCTATCATTACGTGAAACCGGTAATTTTCGACCAACCAAGAGAAATTCTAGACCAGACCGGTTAGTCAGGAGATCGATAAATGGAGAACTTATTTTAGATGAAGTCCATAATAATCCAAGAATCAGCACTCGAAGACTATCACTATCACTATCGCAGGTCGGCGTATCACATTTTACTATTTAGAGAGTTTTGCATGAGCGTGTGTTATACCCCTACTATATTCAGAGGATCTAAGTCCTCGAAGCTCTATTCAGAAGGTTCGAATTTCGTCAATAGCTATTACAAAGATGTGCTGAAAATTTTGTAGTATTGAGTATTTCGTTTACAGACGAAGCAAGCTTTACCCTTTACGGCCGGTTAATATGATGGCAGATTATTGGAGCCAGTTATTCTACCTAACAGATTAAATTCTCTAGCAAACCCTGACTTCATGCAGAACACAATTGATTTTTTCGATGATGTACTTTCTGCTAATAGCATATGGTTTATGCATGATGATGCTTCCCGCATTTTAGACTGATAGTCGAGAATCATTCTAATGAAGCTTATACCTAAATATAGATTAATAGAGGCGGTTCTGTAGCTTGGCCTCCCCGATCATCCGATCTGAATTCCTGTTACTCCTACACTAATTCGCGAGTGAGGCGAAAACTACTTCAAAATGCTATTTCCCCAGTTTTTAAGGAAAAATATGAAACGAGATTCGCTCCCAGCTTTCAATTGTGGAATATCGACCCACACTTCAGTGGGTTCAAAGAATGAGTGCCTTCTCATGTAAATTATTCTTTTACTCGAAAACGATTGCGATTTCGAGAAAATTACTGGAAATAAAAAATTTAATATTGAAAGATCTTTTCAATGAATATTTTCGACAAAACCAGTAATGCACCACAACTACAAGAGTTACCAACAGAAACGTGAAAAACAAATCTGAACGTCACCACCCTTTATCTCGAAAACGGATTATTATTAAACATATGTTCATGGACTTGTTTTTATGATTTTTGATAAGGAATCTCCTATAGAAATGAATTACTATATACCTGAAATAACCTGTATACAGAATCAATTAGATCTAGATATTTCAACCATACCGAACGATCGAATCCGGAACCAGGTTCACATACGTCCCGATCCGGCTTTTATCCAAATATGCCACATATGGTGATCAAGCTACTTATGATATAACATTAACTAATTCAATCTTTTTCTTTCATGTCAAATATTATTCACTTTACCTAGATTCCATTTAGTTTATTCTCTCCAAGAACTTCATCAGCAGCCTCCTTCACTTCTTTCCACGTTAATTCGATATCTTTCTTCTCGGTTAATCTAGAGCAAACTGCCATTCTTAAAAAGAACATATTTCTTATTTTTGAAGGAACCATATGTATAACACCACGAGCATTTATTCTCTTCAACAGAGCCTCATTAATTTCATTGGTACGATTCTTCAAACGGAAGCAAACCAGTCCCATAATTACTTTTTCCGTTATCTCAAATCTATCATCAGATTGAACCAACGATTCAAAATGATGAGCTAAGCCAATCTGTTTGCGTATGTGCTCTTGTATATTTTCAACTCCAAAAGTCTTAAAACAAACCATAGTTTCAGTGCTCTGAAGCGTCGTCCTAGCGGAATCTGCCAATGTCTATAATCTGGCGCTGAACCCTGTTGATCATGTTTTAAGTACAATGGATCTACATTGAAAGCATTGACTAGCCAGGAAGGATCCTTCAACCACATGGTAGAACAATCAAAGTTAACCAACATCCATTTATGAGGGTTGAAATCGAAGGAGTCGGCTTTTTCAATACCTTTCATTAAATATCTGTATTCTGGACAAACAAATGCCGCTCCTGCATAAGCTGCATCTACATGAAGCCACAAGTTGTTGTCATTACACACACTACCAACTTCTTCCAAATTATCGAAAGTACAAGATGACGTGGTGCCGAGAGTTGCTACTACCTGAAACGTAAAAAATTATATCAAATAATATTATTTAAAGGGTTATCTTATAATTGTTTGTTCCATTGAAAAATTTTGGTTCTTCTTCAATTATGTTAACAAACCCAATCAGTTAATTATCGTGTGTCGTAGATCTTCTTGAGTTCAAACAAACCATGCACGCTACTTTGAGTTCTATAATTTATTACTTTACGTTTATTCAATAATGATAATGAATAGATGCAGCTTAGGTGATACATTCAAGTGTTTATAAATTATATTGTTATATTCAAAAATTTTCTGACATTCATTTAACGTTATTCATTCATTGCTTACAACTTTATCTATCATATTTATCACATCAAAATTTATTTCTTCCAGGTCGAAAACATCTTCTCACAGATAATGCTATCAATTTTTTTTTACGCATCATAAACCTCAATATCGAAGTTTTGATTTGATGAAAACACCCAGGTACATAAATCTCACCTCTTGAACTCTAATATTATAAGGAAGTTGAATTATGTGTTTGTATTTTGCCAGTAATTTTGGAAACTGCTGTGCTGATTTTCAATATTTTTTCACTAATACAGCGACGTTACCCTGATTGAAAAAACCACACTTAGCTGTTTCTTGAATCTAAATCGACATCTTTTCTTTCAGCAAAATTATCAATCACATTATCATTTGAATTCGAAATATAGTGAACAATTTTCTGACACTAAGAATTTAGTCAATACTATTTGGTAGTTAAGAATAATTAAAACTCAAATGTAATTTTGATTATGTTTTTCTACCTACAAATGAATTGAATTAATAGATTACTGTTAAGCCGGCTCGGTGGCGTAGGGGATATGATGCTTGTCTCCTGCGCAGAGTTACCTGGGTTCAATCCCCACAAAGTCGGTGCGATTTTTCGGATTCTGGGAATCTTTCGGAGTAGACGTAAAGCCGTCGATCCTGTCTAACAGAGATGTGATGGACATTTTAAAGATACCTTACCTCGACAAGAGAGGGGTTCAGCATAATTCCCGGGTTAGTGAGATGACAGAATTCCCCGGCATGTCATTGGCCGAAAGGCGGAAATAGAGCAAGTTAAAGGAATAACAAACAAACAACAGATCACTGTTACCGTGTTTCAGAACTCTTGTTCATCATCGAGAAGTAGGAAAACCAAGAACCAAGTGACATGAAATATATTTGAATTTGGAAAAATCAGATATTTAGTAGTTCAGAATTGATTGAAGGAGAGTTATTATTTGAATACATTGAAAGTTTGGTATGTACATAGATCAGCCAGGTCGTTCATTATCAAAAAGTTGTCATTAAAAAGTGAGTTGAATAATTAAACTGATTCTATGTAGTCGAGTTATCTATCCTTAGGGCAATATGTAGAATTTTCAATTTTTAATACTAGGAAAAAATGGTGATTGGGATGCAGGGGTTAGCTAATATTGAATCTTGTTTACTTTAATGAATGAACTTTGATATATCTAATTTTGAAGAAAAGAAAAGTTTGACTTATTGCAGTCTGGTCAAGATAACTTATTAATTCTTGATTTACTTGAATTCTCTATAGGATTTTTAGCATTAAAAGTGATGGCAATTCATTTTGAGGTTAGAGAAAGTTCGTTTGCGACTTATTCATTTATTTGTCCAAAATATGTTGAAGAATGAATTTTTCGGATTTGTTGGTACCCACAATTGGATAATTGAATGTATTTAATTAATAGATATATGTAACTGTTTTCGTTTGAATAAAAACAAATTCAAACCCGTTGTTGTAAACTTTAGTTGTGATAGTTTCAATTTCTTTTCAAGATGTTCGTACGAAAATGCTTTAAAAATAAATTGAAGCCATTAAAACCACATCTCACAACAATGATTTTAATCGGGGTTTAATTGACAAAATGGCGAAACGAAAACAATTATGAGTGGATATTAGCCAAATATATTTAATTATAAGTACCAATGAATACGAAAAATTTACACCTAAGCTCTTTACCAATGGTATTCTTACTCTTTGTGTGAGATATAAAGAAGTAGTTGATTTTAATTATAAATGGACAATATTCTGCTAATATCTCGTGGAAGAGAATTTTCGTATCAAAAGTTATTAAAGCCACCAGGAGATTTGAATTTTTTGTATTTCTTTATAACTGATGTAATTTCATCGTTGAATATTTTTCAAAATTGCATGCATTCTATTTCAAAAAAGGTTACTTTTCATTTATAACCTAAGTTGCATATGAATTGTGATATCTTGGAATTACATAAATTTGAGACCAACTATCAGGAGCTCCTTACTAGAGATATTTTCATTCGAACCTAAAATACGTGTGTAAGAATATTTCTAGTTTTTCTGAATAGTTTGTTTGGGTATTTTCTGTCTGAATTGATTTTATATTTGCGTAGTCTAAGGTAGTATACTAAAATGTTTTGTTTTAATATGTCAATATATTCTATTGTCATTACTTCCTTTATTTAATTTATTAGTCTCAATTTCGAAGAATATTTGTTTGAAATGTGTCATAAGTTCTTCAATAGATTAGCTTCGAATTATTATGATAATCTTCCCAAATCACAACAGACACAAGAAATTTTATATTCTAATCTTTTCTCTCACATAGGTGCTCCCTGGTATTTTAATTAGATCTTATATTTAGTAGATTATATCCACATCGTTTCAGTACCACAATAACTGCACTGTATGTAATCAGAGGAAGTGAATCAATGTTTATCACGTAAATAAGTTGCTGTGGAAGAATATTCCCATTTATGACATATGCATTCAAAAGTTTTCGATTAATAATGAATATTTGAATTTGGCATTACCACCCCAGCACTAGGTGAACTCTCTGAGGGTGCATGAAAACATTTTCAGATAGGAAAACTCTGTGCACAATACTAACGAAAACAGTATCCAACACCTACTTTATATAAACTTAGAATAAAAAAAAGCTTTAGTGTGTAGCATGTGCTAATAAGAATGACAAATGAAGAATAGAGAGCGGAATATATTTTCTACAACATGAGCTTTTCCGAAATTAATAAACTTCATCATTTTATATATTTTAAAATTTTAAGCAGAAAGTAGATAGACATTGTTGATAGAACACACATTCTTCCACGGAGTAAGAGGAAAGCCCTATAAATGAATTTCTTATTTTAAGTTGGAACAAACATATTTTTTATTTTCATATGACATTTGTCATATTTTTCGAACGATTGTCAAAATTTCTTCGCAAATTTTTCTTTATATCAAACAAGTTCCACGAAGAAAGAATATATAGGCGATGTCAACCCAGATTATTGGGTCCATAATGATTCTAAAACATCTATAGATCATAATTGGCATCTCTTGGATGACTGAACCTGGCCATCGGGGCTCTCTCGGTCAAACAGAGATGGAATTTGAGGAAATATCGCAGGTTATGTATTTTTCATTATCTCCTTAGTCCCTTTCATGACCTTGCTTGCTATGGAAAATCTTTTCTTAGATTTGTTTAGACTTATAAGAAGTTTGATTGTTGAAATATTTTTCTGCTGGTTTTCTTTTTCCATTGTTACAGATTCCTGTCCCAAACCCTTCCTTTCGTCCTTGTTTTTGGAAATCATGGAATGCAAGAGAGAATGAAGCGGCTATGCGGAAAAATCTTTGGTAATTTATGTACACACAATACTAACACATCATAAACAGGCAAGCTATAGCTAGTGCAATAGCGACAGGGAAACGAGTTTCTTCCTCAGGTTTTTTCACTCGTTTATTGAATTATATACCAGATAGTATGGTTCCCCTGTTAGGTTTCCTAAGCTCACAATTGTGTTTTTTGCTGACACACACCAAAATTATTGATAAAAGCACTTATTGTAAGCACAATTATCCAAATTTTGTAAATCCTCTCTTTTCAAAAGAATATATATATATATATATATATATATATATATATATATATATATATATATATATATATATATATATATATATATAATAAAGATTTCCAATATTGAAATCGAGCCAAAGCATCAAGGAGATACATATAAATATCTCGGATTTGTTCAAGAGAAGACAATTAACCATATCAGCACTAAAGAAATTATCAGAAGTTTATATTACAACAGACTTAAAGTTATCATCAAGAGTCATTTAACTAGTAAATACCTTTTCAGAGCTCTCAACTCCTATGCAGTTCCTATTGTTACATTTTCTTTTGGAATTATTAAATGGTCTAAAACTGATCTAAATGAATTACAATGTCAAACGAGGAAAATGCTTTGTAAATATCATAAGCACCACCCAAAGTCAGCTGTTCAGAGAGTTGCACTACCTAGACATATTGGAGGTCGTGAATTAACTGATTTGAATAATCTTCATAGTAAACAGATTTTTCATCTACGCTCCCATTTTCATGATATACAGAGAACGTTTAAATTACATGATATTGTTGTTGCTTCAGACTATAATCTTACACCTCTGAACTTGACAATGCAAAAGGTAGATTTTGATATATTTGATGATAATTCTAAAAGAGAAAGTTGGATGCAGAAGGAATTACACAGAAAGCACCCTATAGAATTGAAAAATAATTAGATAGATGAAATCACATCAAATGAATGGTTAGTTTCTGGAGAATTGTATGCTGAAACAGAAGGCTTGGCAATTGCGATCCAGGATCAGGTTGTTTTCACGAGGAATTATAGAAAACACATCATCAAACAAAATATAGATGATTCTTGCCGTAGATGTTTCTGTTCTTCAGAAACAGTTTTTCATATATTATCTTCTTGCTTAGTCCTTGCTTCAACAGATTATTTAGAAAGACATAATGCCGTCGCTAATATTATTCATTTTAATCTAGGAATTAAACATGACCTAATTCCCAAAAGAAAAAATTTTACAAATATGAACCTGAGATTATTTGTGAAAATGACAAATATAAACTTTATTTTGATAAAACAATTCTTTGCAACAGAACTGTAAAACACAATAGACCAGATATCATTCTTACTGATAAACAGAATCAAATAACATACTATATATATACTATTTTCAAATAGCACACTAAACATTCACCCTAAACTTTCTTTGAAAATTGTTGCCTACAAACTATCTTGACTTAAGCTTAGATGCTGGTTGCACATAAAAATGCCTTTAATGGAAAAGAACACTCATCGGTGCATATTATTTTAATTCCAATATTGTGATTTTTTGTAGTGCATTTAAAAATTAAAAAATTTAAGTCTGCAATTTGGATCAATGTTTTCTGAATCTTAAGCATGAATCTAGGCAATGAAAAATTTGAACCTATATTTTGTTTGTTTTGATAATTCAAACTCATTGCTGTCTCTCTAACTGACATTTTCGGGATTTCTTGTACATGTGAAACCACATTCAACTCATTATGTTCATAGAATTTCGTTCTGAAACTTTGGGTCCTTTCCAGGGCTTCATATCCTTTTGAATTCTCCTTCAGTCCATAAACTTTCTTGTTTGCGGTATTCTATAGAAACACTCCTAGTAGAAGGACAAACGGCTTAATTCGTTTTTCGTTTCGTTTTTATTTCATTCGAAATTGAAACAGTTACTACAAATCTATAAATTAATAGGTATCAATATCTTGCACGAAATAACAATAATTCAATTAATTAATCGATAATTATGATGATCTATTTGTGTTCCACAGCAGCCTCCGAAATTGATTAAAATTATTATTTTGGTATATGAAAAATTAGAAAATAGTCCTTTTTATTCATCGTTAATTAAAAATTTTTCTACACAAAAATAAATGAAAATATGTATATTCTTATATGAAATAATTTTCTTTCATTCGCAGGATTTCTAATAGAACAATGTGGTTTACTTCTACAGTAGCCCAAATTTTTCGGATCAGATGAAAAACAAAGGAGTTAATTCGATCGGCGCAACTATGAAAATTATAATTTTTGCATGCTCTTTCGATTAGATTTGAAAATATTAATGACATATTTGGTGGGTTTACTGTATCTTCTATTCATTGTAACCCTTCGAAAATTCAAAATGAATTACATATTTACTTGATCTCTCAGTTTTTTGCCATTGAAAGTTCGGAAGAAAAATATCGCGACAATTAATAATAAAATCGAAAAATTTGAATGAGCTCTAAAAACAATTGCAATTAAAGAGAATGAAAAAATATTGTCTGTCGGGTCAGATAGTATTTTCAGATTTCTGTATGATTCCGTCTTCTTTGAATCCAACCTGCTTGGCTTATTACAAATGATGTTATACGGAACGATAAACGTATAATAATTTAAATATTTAAACTAGTTGATATCGCACAATAAGAAATCAAGGTCATTTTTATACACATAAGAGAAAGAATTCAAGAATTCTCGATAGTTTGCAACTTACATAAAATGGAATAAGGCCAGCTTCACGGTCCTCTCTAATAGCCTTTTCTAGAGTGTCCCCTCGAAGTTTGTTGGCATTATCTGTAGGTACGGCTCTCAGTTGAACACCACCCAATAGGCCTGCACGTTCTACAGAAGAGTGACTTTGACCTTGATTGATAAAAAATAAGACATGAAAGATTTGTAAGGAGGTAGATTGGTTAATTCAGTTCTCGCAAGGAGTCCAAAATGATTCATATCATATCGTTCACAATATTACGAACGCAAAAGAATGCCAACAATAAATTCTCTACTCAATCCTAGAAAATATTTCCTACGCTATTTTATTTGGTATTCCTCGGAGGAATACCAAATTGAATTTATTATGACCTCGAATGTTTAAAACCTTATTACAAGTAAAATGGAATATCAGCTATTTGAACAGAAAGTACACGAAATTACATTGATATAGACAATATTGAAAATTTTCTGGAAAAATATGAATACGATAACTCGTATCATATGGACTACAAGAGAAATTTTTATAAAAATAAGCAAAATTCGATTAAACTAAAAAATACGAGAAATGTGAAGATGACGATAAATGACATACTTGTGATCTGTTTTCCATATTTGAAAAACGGGATTAAGTTAATTCATTGTTGAAACTGTGAGACTTCTATTCCTACTATTATCTCAAAAATTTTTCTTTAAGGAATTGCATCCAGTTCACCCAACTTTATTTTTCCGGGAAACTTTCTAAAAGCTGATCTCTTGAGTATTAAAATTATAATCACGCAATTATTAGCCTAACTTACATGGTTGTTTATTTTTTTGTAACGGAATCATGAAACGTAATTCTCATCGGTTGAAAAGCATCACATTAAATTGAAATCTTGCACACTCATGTAGGAGCGATGGGAAAAAATAGTTCAATAAGTTCCAATATATTGATCGGAATTGCAATTCTTATTCACCCTATGTGTTGTATGTTTTTACATGTTATGTTTTTAATGAGTTGCATTTTTACACTCAATAGTTTTTGTTGGTTTACCTCTATTTATTAGTTGGTTTTAGATAAGGTAACACATGATATACCGTAAAGTAGAATCTATCTACTATTAAATTTATGTTCGTTTATAGACTAGAAATCAAATATAAATAATCAGAAATACAGTATCACGCTTTTATACAGATCAATGTAACAAGGAAAAACGATATGAAACAACAAAATTTTTTCAAATTACCTAGTGATATTCAACAATTTTGGAAGTATAAAATCGGACGAATGAAGGAAGAGGTGCCTGCTGTCGATTGTTGCAGTTATTTGATTAGAAGTAAATTTTTTCAAGCAGCTTATAGAAAATTAAGTAAAAATAATATTAATCTAATAATGTTCTACAATTTTATGTATAAAATAAAAATAACGATAAAAAATTCTAATAAAAAGGATGAGATGCCTGCTATCGATTTTACAGTTATTTCATTAGGAAAGTTGTGTTAGTGTAAAGATCTATAAATTAACCCTCTCTATTTCATAATATAGTAAACTTTTCCAATCACTCTATTTTCATTTGAAATTTAAACTTGAGATTATTCGATATTACTAAGTATCACTGTTCTCGAATAAAGGTCTTCACAATTTCGTTGAACATTTTGCAACCGAGTAAATAAAGGCAATGCATTATGGTACCAGCTGTGAAGAAATAAGAATATCTCCAGCGAATGTAGCTTTTCAGGCATTCTCAGGGTACCTCAGACATATATAATGATTTAAAATTGGAGAAACAAGTACCAATTTTTCCACGTCTTCCAAAAAAAACTAGTTACAGGAAATTTTCACTTTCTTCTGTTCTCTCAGCAACTTCTAGTTATTGCTGGTTTTTCCAACTACAATCGTGATACTAACTTTCAAATGATTATATTATCAAACAGTATACTAAAATTCTTTTCTATTGATGCTATAAATAAAAATTGCAAAATCTTGAAGTAAATCATGTTCATGACGAAATATAGATAAACGGCTATTACATGATAATATAAATGAATGTAAACCTCATTCAATGCCACTTGAAGAATTTTATGTGATACTTCCTGCTCACTCTGCTATACCATGTTTGTCATAATATGCACTCGAATCTGTCATGAATTCCAGTTTCCAATTTCAATTTCGATGCAGCAGAAGTTATTTGTTAAGTTTTCTTCATTTTAACTTTTAATTGCAATGAAAACAACTTTAATCAATTTTACTCATAATTATCAATCGAAAATTATGATGTCATATTGATTGATTATAAATAATATGCGACCATTTGAGGGCACCTTCCTCACATACCAAATGAACACGATGAATGAAAAAATTTTTATATTAACAAAAGCCATGCCTTTTTAGTTAGAGAAAGGATGATTTTGGAAAATACTTCCATAAATTCCTGCTCTTGTTAACAACACTGTACACAAGAAGTTTGACAATTGAGAATTATGAGCACATTCTCCGATAACTTATGTTTTTTAAAGTTTGATAGTTGTTTCAGCAAAAACGAGGTTTTACACAATGATTTTTTTGATATAAGATTTATATAAAATTAAGTTCTTCTACTGATTTAATGATTATTTCGTTGTTACAAAGATACGACACTACTAGGAATTCGAATGAAGAATGGAAGGTAGACGTATATTAACCCGATAAAGCAGCCAAATCACCATTCGCTTTTAGTAGTTTAAGCTGCTAGTTTTTCATACAAAAAAAAACAATTATTTGGAAACGTGCGCTTTCTTCATGTGGCTCTAGGAGTGAAAACGTCTAGCTACGCCAAAGCTCATTGCTATTACAATGGGTATATATAAATAACCTATAAGTAACAGCAAAAGAAAATATCTGAAAGGATGCTTTTCATTTTCTTCTTTATATTTTGAATGTTATTTTGCATTTCAAACCTATTCACTCTTTTTAATATATTCGAGATACAAAATGTGTTCCATCTCAAAGGAGTATTATTTGAAATGAATGATTTCATAACGGAGTCCCTTCAAGGATAATCAACGCCTGCGTGCATTGAGACGATAAGGAAAGTAGGTCAAATGTTCAAATTGTCCTTCATTTACTTTCGCACAATAAAATCTTGACTGAAAACAGTATCTAACATGGTTCAGCATATTTGGTGTCATTTGTCGACACTCGTCCACAATTCGCTGGCGTGGATTATCCAAATTCTCAGGCTGTATCACCAAAATTTTGAAACTAAGATATCCCTACACAAAAAAGTCTAGAGCAGTGATTTCCATAGTGGTCTATATCGACCCCCAGGGCTCTATGACAACTTGCAAGGGATCTACGTCAGCGAAAAAAAATTTGGGGGTCTATGAAATGAAAAATGGGGGTCCACGATAGTGGATCTCAACACATACACTAATAGTACCTATTCATTTACATCATACTATCTTATAATATAAATACATATACATTATTTATGAAAGTACCTATGAAGCGAAAAATTTATTATATATGGTCATAAAATTGTGTGAGTTGTAGGATGTAGGCATTCACTTTGTGGTTGCAATACATTTTGAACTTGTAAAAACCTGCACATAATGAAATGCCAGTATCATCTTTACGAGCAGTCTCAAGGCTTTGCTAACTTGCACTTACTTATTCAATTCGTCACTCTATAAATACGAATGTGGGACAAATACGTTTATTCGTTTCCTGAATCTTGAAAAGTAAAGTGCTGAAAAAATATTTAAAAAGACATAAAGAGGTAGTTTATCATACAAATTACAGTGAATCAATGTTATTTTGTTTGAGAGTGCCGGAGAAAAGTAAGTACATTATTTTTTATTAAATTTTAGTCTGGTACTCGTAGTAAGAAAAGATTGATAAATTACGCCAATCATGACTTCAGCTATTAGTAGTTTAATATTGAATCATGCAGAATTACACGAGTACTCCTCAATAATTTGTTTTTGAAAGTTTCAGCAATTGGGTATTGTTACAGTGCAATCTCCGTAACCCGAACGGATTGTTGCAAGGAGATGTTAGGATTATGGATTGATTTCGGAAAAATCTAAAAAATTTTTTAATATACATCTGCTGGTGTTTATGTCTCATTTGAATAATGTAATTTTGTCCACAGCTGACTGATGCCATGTCCGAATCCAAAAAGAAAAGTAGACAGTACAGTGTTAATTATTTGAAATTTGTCTTCATTTCATCATTGTTCGACAAACAATTGCCTATGTGCCTTTTATGCAACAAAGTTTTGGGCAATGACGCTATGAAACCATCTAAACTGCAGGATCATCTGAGATGATGTCACCCTGGTAAAACAGATAAAGATTTGAAATATTTTCAAACACTCAAAGATACACTTCAGAAGAGACCCACACTGAACAGAATGTTTGCTTCGATGTCACGAAGAAACGATGTTTTTTGCGGGCTTCTTACAATATCCCGCTACTTATAGCAAAATCCGGAAAAATGCATACTATCGGAGAGAAGTTAATTTTGCCAGCCGTTGAAGAGGTTTTAAAAACTGTTTTACACAAACCTGCATCTGATATAATTAAAAGAAATCCCTTGAGCAATAATACTGTTGAAAGGCGTATTGATGAAATGAGTTCAGATATTGAAAGCTTTGTGTAATTATTTGCAAACGACCCATTTCTCTATACAACTGGACGAGTCAACTTTACCTGGTAATGCAGAATTATTATTGGCATATATTCGTTTTGTTATGAATCAAGAAATCTACGAGGAACTGCTCTTAGCAAGAACTTTGATAACCGACACTAAAGGTGAATCAATATTTCATGTTTTGAAGGATTAACTCATTGAAAAAGTAATCCCTTCATCAAATATAATATCAGTAGCTACAGATGGAGCTCCTGCCATGGTTGGACGTTATCGTGGATAATGCGTTTAATACGCGGTTATTTGTACAGTTGTGTGAAGAAAATGACGAACACTTTCACCAATTACTCCTTCACTCTGAAGTACGCTGGCTGTCGAAAGGCTTATGTTTGACAAGATTTTTTGCACTTTTTGAGACTACTTTAGAATTTCTGGATACTAAAGATAAAATTTTAAAAGAAAATTTAATGAAGTGGAAAACAGACATCGCCTATTTAACAGATTTGTTTGCACAATTTAAAATTGTTAATTTGCAGTTACAAGGCGACAGTTTAAATTCGATTAAAACAATGTCGATCTCATCAGCGTTTCTTGCCAGAGTTAAACTAATGAAGCAAAATATTGGACGAGGCGAATTTTCTCAACCCCCAGTTTGTCACAGACAAACTGCCAGGAAGACGACGTTTCAACCTACGTTCAACATCTAAAAGTCCTCAATTCAGATTTTGAAACCAGGTTTGAGGGTGTTTTGACCATGGTAATACCACCGTGGATAATTAATCCATATGGTGACATAGAAGAAACGAATATCATAATACAAGAGGAACTGAATGAACTAAGCACAAACAAAGAACTTAACGATTCAGTTCAAAAACGGATATCAGCAATTCTGGCTGCAAAACAACATACCCGTTACTTATCCCGTATTATGGAATATATATATTTTCAAGTTCCTTTCCATTGTCATACCTAATGGAAAGAGGGTTCAGCGCTGTTACCAATCTCCTAAAGAAAAAAAAAGACTGGAAATCATTAGCCGAGGAGATTTAAGATTAACCCTTACAAAATTGACGCCAAATGTTGACAATTTATTATTAAAGCATCATGTTCATCCTTCTCAGTAAAAATATTTACTTATTGCTTAGTTTATTTTATGTTACGTATATTTTATATAACAGATACAAAATTTTATCTAGTTTTAATTTAAATTCAATTAATAAATGTGAAAATGATCATGTGCTTTTACTTTAAGTTTTTGACACTAAACTTCACTACAGTTAGAAATAATAAAAAATCAATATCAGGTGAGTAGGGGGTTTACCTACGACACTAAAAAGTTTGGGAACCTATGGTCTAGAGGGTTCAGGTCAAGAAATTGGGCAGGTAACTCCATAGGACCTCTTCTTCAAATTCAACTATCAGCATATTATAAACTGAGGTATAGGCAAACTGGTGGAACGTAGTAAAAAAGAGCTCCGTCCTGTTGGAAATGCAATTTTTGTTCAAGAAATTCTGGAAGTTCTTCTAGTTTATTTTTCATCAATGTGAATTGAGTCATTGGCATTGTCCAGGGTGGAAGGCGGCAGGCATATGTATCAAACGAACATGGTGTTAGACGAAGTGTTTTACGTAGACGATGGATAAGTATAATATCTTGCTTGCACCACACAATTTTGTTTATGATGCGTGAGAACACCAACATTGATAAGAAGAATGAATTTTCATTCTTTTTGAAAATGAATTAAGATGTGGTTTGTGTAGCAATACTCGGCACATCCATTTTGAATACCCTGCAAGATCACTCATTCGATCAAGACCCGTATCTTCTGATTCAAAGGGGTGCAAAAGAAAGCAGAATTGAGTCAAATGTACCATTCGCTTTTTGGAGACAGCCAAATGATCCTTATCAGTTTCGGACACTATTTTTTTCATAGAAAAAGAGGAAACTTATTTGGAAACATGCGCTACTCGTATTTTGGCTCTGAGAGTGGAAACGTCACTTGTCATTGCTAATACAATGGGTGTTTGGAGATTTATCGTAATTGGGTTTCTTTCAAATTATATATATGAATGTACAAAGTTACCAGCAAATTGGAAGATCTGAAAGGATGCTTTTCATTTTCTTCTTTACAATTTGAATATTGTTTTACATTTGATACCTATTCACTTTCAATATTATATACGGAATACAAGCTGTGTTCGATTTCAAAGCAGTTACACCAGTAGTGATCGAAAACTTTTGCCGAAACACGTCGAATGCATTGTTTTTGGGGATCATTCTTTGACGTATATTTGAGCTGGGCACTTGCTCCCCTCGCAATTGAGTAGAGCAACAGTGTCGCGGGATACCTCTTTATATCGGTGTATGGGACAAGTAATTTCGAATCTTTTTGGCAAAAAATATTTATTAACTTAAACGAACTATCTAATATATTATGGCTAATATCAAGATCATTGAAAAAAGGGCAACGAATAAATTTCTTTTAGATGGGAGACCTTTCAAGAATAATTAACGTCTGCGTGCATTGAGATGATAATGAAGTAGATGTTGTTATGTCATTTGAAAGCAGTTCTGAGAATATGGTATTGTGTTACCATGTTTGCAATAAAAAAATTAAATCCAGTAATTTCAAGTCAAATGTTGAAATTGCCCATCATTTACTTTCGTACAATAAAATCTTCACTGAAAACGGTCTCTATTATGGTTCAGCATATTTGGAGTTGTTTGTCGACACTCCTTTACAATTCGCTAGCGTAAATCGTCCAAATTCTCAGACTATATCACAAAAACTTTTGAAATCAAGATATCCCCACATGAAAAAGTCTTGAGGTTCCAGATCAGAAAATCTGGCAGGCGTTTGCATAGGACCACTTCTTCCAATCCAGGGACTAGGATATTGCAAATTTAAGTATTGGCAAACTCGTGCGAGTAGTGAAAAGGTGCTCTCTACCGTTGAAAATGCAATTGTTGTTCAAGTAGTAGAGGATCGTTTATTAGTTTGTCTGTCATAAATCCAGTATATTCAGATAAATTTCGCTGTTTAAATTACCAGGGATAAACGGAGGTCCAATTAAGTGGTCTCCCAAAATTCCTACCGAAATATTCAGCTTTTCCGGATATCAATGTGGGTTTCTCGAAATACATGAAGAATTATATCGATACAAAATCTATAGTTATGCTGGTAAACGTATGTCAAAAAAGCAAACATTGCAGAAGAACTGCGGGTTATTGTTGATACGCTATACCACAACCTCGCAAAATACTTGCTTCATCCTTTTATACATGAGTTAACTTAACATGGTACGGAAGATGGAACTTAAATTAATGTGAAATTCTAAAAATATAAGATTGGCTTGCACTAGAAGCAGCAAAAATTTGTCGTGCAGATTGCGTGTTTAGCATTAATTGGACATGTTCCAATACCGCCAAATCTGCTACTTCATCATTCACAATTTGAAATGAGCGCCCTTTTTTGTATAACTGAACCCGTCTCAATAAATTTTGATATCAATTCCATTATGTACTTATGGCAAACATCACGTTCGAAATGGTTTTGGTTAAGTACCCTTGCAACCACAACACAATTTTGATTTTGATAATAAAGGCTTACTCGCTCAATACGTTCTGGTAATGTATATACCATATTTATTTTTTGAATTCTGAGAGCACCAACAGAGTAGTAACTCAATGATATTTACAATACATCATATGATGGAACAATAGTCTTATTAGATTAACACCTTGCATCTGAGAACAAAATATTAAGCCAAAACAAATGACTTCATCAATTTTTTTCAATTTACACATTGTTAGAATGAATTTTTCCTATTGAATGAGAAAAAATTGTAATTCAAATCAAATCTTCTCAAGATTGTTTTAATTGATGGAAAGGCTTCCAAGAGACATTACAACAGAGCATACTTTCCTTTTCGCCTAAAACCAAGGTAAGTAAATTTTCCTGGACGTAGGCGCTTAATACCCTCGAAAGGTTTCCCTTTAAAACAAGCTCAAGTCCAAATTCGTACTGGGTCTGTTTACAACAACTCTCTGACCTTGGCTTGCTCAAACACAGGTTGATTATCGGTGGTTGTCAGTTCCCTTGAAAAATTTCGGATCGTAAATAAAGTTATTGCAACCGTTGACGGTTTGGATGGAATACATGAATTGGAAAATGGTTATTGTTCTTTAGGAATATTATACTGAAGAATGAAGTTATTTTTAACCATAATTATTTTCCTTGATTACCACTCCGCGAATTTTTCTACCAACCATATACCGTCATGCCAGCATGAAAACTTATAGATTGCAATGAAATGTGCTGGAATGCCAAGGGATATTGAGAACTGATGAATTAGGAAACGTGAAGGTTAAGTTCAATGTCTAATTAGTGATTCAAGATTGAAGTGGAAGAAAACGCACTCTCAGCATTTCCCAATGGTTGTTGTTCTCCAGACGAACTGCCAAAATATTAATTAAATTTCCCGAAGCTGCAAGATTTCAATTCAGCTAATTGACTAATTGATTTCAAGTTTGTGAAAAATTGAAGAAAAGGTACATTCAAGGTAAACATTTTGTTACTATACTGTTTTGTTTTAAAAGAGGTTTTGTGTGCAAAATTTTCTTCCTTTTACAATAATATCAATCTCTATAGTGTGAACTTATCTGCCAGCTATATTCCTTATATAGTATATATATATATATATATATATATATATATATATATATATATATATATATATATATATATATATATATATATATATATATATATATATATATATATATATATATATATATATATATATATATATATATATATATATATATATATATATTTCTTATTTAGTATTATTGAATAGTCTACATCAGAATACTCTAATAGTTAGGTTAGGCTTACTTCTCACTTCTTTCTCTTCAATTGATGAATTGCTAGACACAATGGTGACACATTAATGTTTAATCGACGTTTGAGTACTATTTATTCGTTGATACCTATTCAATACTGCTACCAAATATAACTTATCAACATTTCAGTTTCTATATTATTTGTTACTGGTAACAAACATTAGCTTGCCGATTAGTGCTCGACCTAAACCCAGTTCTCGGTTTAAGAACTTGTTTATATTTATTCTTCAAGCTATCCAGTGGGAAAAAATACTTTATGCGGAATGCTTGTTAAGAGTTTAAATTGAAGAAACTGCAAAACTTTCACTGAACTATTCGATCTCGCAAGCTGTTTTTTTATGGTAAATTATTCAGTCTTCCTACAGTTCTGAAAACAATATATTTCAAAAAATACTCATAATTATACCGACGCAATTGATACTATTAAGAATTTCTCCATTATCGATCAGACATTTTAACAAATATTCATAATGGTATACTTACTGGAACAATATCCCACCAGTTTTACAGTTATGTCAGCATCATTCCAATCGGGATGTTCTTTCTTAACTAGATGTATCGCACGTGCTTTTGCTCCGAGAAGGGCAACTAGAGTAGCTTCACTAGCCGTTCCTTGGATGACGCCACCCCCTTTTCCTCCAGAACAAGCAAGGAATTCCTCGGGGAGATCCAACATTTTACCCAACCAGTCTAACATAACGACTTCGAGTTCAGTACAAGCGGGGCTAGCAATCTGAGAAAGAAATGATTTCTTTATTCAGACATTCGCAAATACACTCGACCACAAAAAAATTGACGTCGAAAAATTCTCTTAATTTTCGTTTCATATTATCTTGCAAATTATCCAATTCTTTTTGATATGGATGACATATTCTAAGGATTATTGGTGATTGAATTAATTGTTCCAAAATCTACTTCAATGATTATAGAAAGACTTAAAATGATTCTTTTTTCCTCATCAACTGACTTCATAACGTACGCGTACGCATACTAATGTATTAGGCACTTTCGGTTCCTTATTTTACAAAATACAAATCGTTTATTCTTCTTTCAGGGGCTTTTTTATTCTGATGATTCATCTCAGAAAGGAAGTAGAATCCTCCAAACATAGATGTGCTCCATTGTAAGGAGGCTCAATAGGTTTGGGATTTATTCGAGCGCGGCTGTTTATCATGAGGGGGAATACGTTGTATATCCTTATATAAGGCCCAGCATATAGGACTGCGAATGAGAAAAGTACAAATCAAAGCTCAAAAATACTCCAGCGTATTAGATTGAGGTAAGATGGGTTATTTAAATGCTGAAAAGTATGCAACTAAAAAATCTGATGTGACATGTGGGTATAAGATGATAACAAACTTGACATATCTGAGCGCGATAGAATTTGTTTTTTGAAGAAAATACTGCTAGAAAGACGAAAAAATAAAATATGCTGAAATGTAAAAATCAACAATAACGTGTATCGCTGGATGCTGTAAGCATCTATACCCCACTTTCTGTTTCTCTCCTACTTTTATTTTATATCTATTGTAGCAGGGAACGAAACACTTTTTTGTTTACTACATCTCGTTTATTGAGTGGCTGAAATAATCTATATTGCTAGTACAAGTGTTGGATTCTCTTTCACTAACTTATATGAACTGTAAGAAAATTTTTACTAAGCTCACATAACTCTAACCAAATTAATTGGCACCAAATTGATTGAGAGAAAGAGTATACTTTGTAATTGAATTGAAAACAGTAAAATTGGAATAAAACCATAAAAATGGTCCGAGGAACCACCAATATAATTTTGATAGAATTGCGGGAGTAGAGTGAGAAAAGCGAACATACTTAGAGTGTATGTAGTACCGTACTTCGTGAGGAGTGAAACTAGACTCCTCCAGGTTGATCGGGGTACGTTTTGAGCTGTGACATCGTGTGACGTCATTAGTCAATCATTGGCAATCCCTGCTGGCACCAGTATATTTTCTTTATTTAGCTTTTCAACTACACTCTAAAAAGGTAAAGGTTATTTATCTTAACCGTTTAACCGTAATGAAATATTAACCTTTGAATTACCTCGCGAGAATTCATTTACAAATGAATATATAAATTCCTAAATTCCCATTTTCCAGAAACTTATGAATTATAACTAGAGCTGACAGCTGCGGTTTGATGAGTAGGTTTTTGATATCTAAAGAGATGCTTTTATAGAGTGTACTTTCTTGATGATCTCTTGTCGTTAAGGGTGGTACAACTCGCATTAGATAACAACATGATTTAGAGTTTGATTGTTGATATTACAACTGCAGAATGCACTGTGTACAATATTTTTCTTATATAAGGAGTAGTTCAATTTAATATGTCCTGATCGGCAACGGTTGATGATTACTATATGGTCCTTTTAAATATTCATTGAGTGAAAGCAGAGGTGGAATGAATTTATAAGAGAAGTTTAAAAGTACATGATCCCTTCGAACTGGGTAAAGAATTCTGAAAGATTCTCATTCCATGCAATCGTTATGATATTGACGCATATGCCTTCTTTTCTGTTAATTAAACGTTTCTTGATAATAAATAAATTTCATGAGTTTTTCACATATGTATTCAACGCGTTTGCATTATTCCATCATTAGTTGATTTCGAAAGTAGATGAGAACATAAAAATTATTCCATAATTTCAAAGTTAACATAAATAAATGTATAGTTGAATAACTCTTTCTTGTATAAATGAGAAAAAAAATTATTGTTATTATTTTGAGAAATACAGAAACAAGAGTATTGAAAAGAGAAAGGTGACACCTTACTTCTAATCGGTTCACTCAACAAGGCTGCGTGAAAGGGGTGAGGGGTATGAGGCAATTAAACTCTATAATTCTCTTCCCGCATTTTTACGAATTTCCAATTTTGATCTTTTTAAGAGATTTCATAATTTCATTATGGCTTCTGAACCCTATTCATTGGAGGAGTTCTTTTTACAATTTCATTAGGTCCTTGAAGTTTGTTGTGTTTTTGACATATTCCTAAACTATTTAGTATTCACTATTTGATAGTATTGATGATTTATTCATTTTATGGAAATTCATTTTTAAAGTAAAACGAATTGAGATAATTTTGTCACTTTTCCACAATTTATTCAATAATCACGACCGAAATATAATACATGGGTAGGCAAGTACAAGTACAAAATGAAATTCATTCTGAATATTGAGTAGTGGGGATCCATTATGCTCTAGTTGGCTGTTGAGGGTAATAAATTGTGGGTTTTTACATAATTTGTTAATCTACAAATTTTCCAACAAATTCATCTCTCTCCCTCAAAATCCTTCATAAATGTAACAGAGGGAGAGAGATGAATTTGTTGGAAAGTTTGGAGATTCACAAACTATGTACAAACGTCCAGGACGTTCAGCAGCCATTACAATCAATTCAAAGATTCGAAAATTAACAAGAAACACAGAAAACTTGCATTAATTTAGCGTGAAAACAAATATGAAGCGATACGTATCAGGCATGGATTTTTCGAAAGAGTTGGCTACTCGATTTGCCAGTTAGCCACAAGGCTACATAGAATATTCTGTTGAAATGGTTTCCTTAGCTGCTTACTGAATAATACATTAGACGCTGTGCCACGAGCAAAATCAACTTGCTCTTATTTCAACATTTTTCTGACGTACAACGATGTAGTTCTAATTTTCTTTTTGCAAAAACGATATAAAATACCAAAAATAACAAAGATTGAAAAAGTTTTATTTTCATTTTCTGAATCAGAAAGTGATACAAAATTGACTGCCTCCTGGGCTCTACTGTCTCTACTGTTTATGATATTTTAGTACCAACTTCGGTTCTTATTGAAAGTAGTAACACTGCTAAATTTCAACAAAATTTATTGTTTTCGATGTACGGTCTATAATTAGGTAACACCTTGTATGTATATCATCAGTTAAGATAAGCCAATAATTGCTACGAACTTTTTAATTTTCTTAGAAATGTTTAATATGTCACGCAGTGAAGAATTAGGTCAACCTATTTCAATTCTTTTGTGAATATAGAAGTTTGAATTCAGGATCATTATCCATTTGAGATAAGTTGCTTTCAGAAGCAGCTTTGGGTCATTTCCTCTCCTTAAAGAATCGCTCAAGCGTGCTTCAAAGGAATCTAGTTCAGTCGTTCTGTTCACGAAACCCCATTTTGCTCTTAGACAATATTAGGCCAACCCACGAACTCCCGATAACAAAACGAGATTCTGTCTCTGCGTACAGAATTTTTGTTTGGTATATAGTGTTTTATCTACGTCTACATATCATTTGTATAATAATTTTAGATACAATAATTATCCAATGTGAAAATGATTCACAAAATATTTTAGACTATACACATACAGCATGATCCGTTCCATCAGGGCGAAAGATTCATTTAATGGAACATCCTTGCTTAAATTTTGGTAAACTTTGCTAAGCATTCGTGACACTCAAAATTTTTAAACACTGCCATCACATAATACGTCATCTTGGTTTTCTATAACGCCCAAGTCTTAACATATAATAATAACATGAGAAATTATGAATATAAAAAATATAATAAATACAAAACAAAACGCACCGTTGTTTTGTTTTGTATTTATTATATTTTTTATATTCATAATTTCTCATGTTATTATTATATGTTAAGCCGTTTTTTTGATAGGACTTTTGCTCGTTGACCAACATTTCTGATATTACCTAAAGAACTATTGTGATACGCTGACGCATATCCTACGCATTTTGGTTGTTGCTCAGATATTATGAAGCTTTAATTTTGTGAAGCCTCAAAGAAAAATGACAACTTGAGAGATCTGGAGACCTTGGAGGCCGGCTCACTGGCCCTGTCGTTCAATCCATCTGGAGGAAAACGTTTCGGATAAAAAATGGATGAGGAATCTCAGCTGCATTATGAGGTAGAGTATCATCATTCTTTGATTATGGAAAATTTCTACAACGAATCTACTAGAGAGTATCGCAGAAATGATTGTTCGTGTCAGAACTTTCACTTTTACTTTTACTTTTTTTATTGCCGCTAAAAGAATCAAGCTACCTTTTTTCGTTTTTGAAATCAATGAAATGCCAATATCTCGTTTGTTTTTGAAGTAATATAAAATTGGTTTTGACATCCTACGGGCACTTTTCAGGTAGAATTGACATACGTGTGGATTTTCTTCTAATGGTTTTTGAGTTATAATGCAAACTTTTTCAAATATGAACCATAAATAACTTCGATTTTATTGAAATTCAAAAATTTATCACAAGTACTCTCAACTTTTCCAGACAAGAAGAGTTTTTATGAGAAACCGAAAACCCTATAACTTTTCCCTATATTTTCTAGTATTTCTATGTCCATTCATTGAATTTCTACAGAATTATTGAAATAGCTGAAGTGTGTTCTGTGCTTTCATTATAACGGTTCCAAAGTTAATTTTTGAATGAGAATTCCGATAAACGATCAAGTTAAAACTATAGTGTAAATATAGTATCGCTTGTAATAACGAAGCGACCATGACCTATTAATTTTTCAAAAATTCAATTTGATTGAATGTTATTTTCAAAGTAGTTATGATGCGGATACTGCAGTAGCAATTCAGTTTCTTTTCTTGAGAAGCGACAACTTCATTAAAGTATATTCGATAATTGAAAGAAATTTCATGAACGAGCAGACAAATTGGTTGAGTTCTTGCAGCCAGGAGATTTCCAACATCTCGATTATTGCAATTGTTTAGTGCGGAAATTTGAAAGAAATCCGCCGTTCTTCCGATAAATATTTTAGACTGATGAAGTTCACATCAGTAGTGATGGAATATTCAATCGTAAAATTGAACATGGGTGATTGGATGTAAACCTACCATATTAATATTCAACGTCAAGGCCAATATGGGTCCAATATATGGTGTCCATAGAAAGTGGATGTCGTTACTTGATTATTAATATTAGGAAATTGTAAATGATAACATTATCGATAGATATTTTGATGACCTGTCTCTTACTGAAAGAAGAAATATCTATTTTCAACATGATAGAGCTCCTTCTCATCAAACTATGGCCGTTGATAATTTACTTCACTTAAATGCATATAGAATAATGGTAATACATTTGAATACATTGATTACTTCCAATAAATTTCATTTTGTATAATACAATATCTCGTTAGTTTTGGTTTTTAAATTTTCTTAGGGCATGGTCACTTCGTTATTACAAGCGATACTATATGTCACACAGAAGTTGTAACTTGATGAAAAACATAAAAACATTAGATAATTTATCTGAATTGTCATGTCAAGAATTAATTTTCAAACCGTCATAATGAGAGCAGAGAACATACTTGAGCTACTTCAATCATTTGGTGTAAATTCTGTAAGTGGGCATAGAGTTACTAAATAAAATTAGCGAAAAGTTATACAATCTGAGGTTTTTCATGAAAACACGTCCTAGATCGCTGCACATATGTTTTTGAAAAGGAAGAAAAATCCTATTCAACGAAATAAAAGTTACTTATTATTCATATTTGAAAAAAGCAGGTTGCAAGTCTTGTTTGATAAATTTTTCTATTCGACAGACTAAAGGTGGTTGAAATTTTTAAATCATCATATTGATTATATGATATATATAACTGAGATAAACCAATTCATATTATGTTTCAGCATGCTATTATAAAAAGCTTTTGTTTGAAAAGTTTTTTGATACCACGCTCCACTTTCCGAATCGGAACGGGGGTGTTGCAAATTTTCAAATCGCCATCTCTGGTAATAACCAAGATACATTCATGCGGATTTCATTTCATCGTTAGGAAAATTGTGATAAGAATCATTCACGAAAGTCTATATAGTTTAGCTGAACTGATTCCCCAGAGTAGAGAACGAAATCTGCCTTTACTATATAGTTTAGATGAACTGATTCCCCAGAGTAGAGAACGAAATCTGCCTTTACCTATAGGCTCTGCCTGAAGGCTTTTTAACAATGAATAAATTCAAACCCTCAACCATAATGTACAATAACACAAATGGAACAGTAATTCATCATATCATTTTAAATGTCATCTCAAACTAACGCCGGTTAGACGCATCTCCTAACATCATCGGATCAGTACACTTTGCAAGACGATGCTTCCTTGAATTTCGAATTTTTGTTCTTTTTTGGCTCTTATCTCGTGTCTATATCTATATCTTGGAAATTTCGGTTCTCAATATAGTTAGATAGCGCGTTTCGGTAAATTTAGAGAAAGTTTCATCGAATTTTGTATTTTTAGTGATTTTCAGTTATTTGACAGGTCTTACTTTTTTGAAGTAAAATATTTCCATAGCCTCATGATTTTGGAACTTTTACTTTTTGCATGTCTTTTATCACATTTCAGATTTTTGGCCAAGATTGAAACTTCTGAAATCCTTGTCTAAACTGTTAAGCTACCAAAAGTTGAATGAAGATGAGCGGTATCGACTGACTTATTGCAAATCACTCATGCTTTTCATTCATAAAGATAAACTGCGTTTTCGTATACCTAAATCGATAACTCTTAATTTGAATCAGTTCAATAGAATATTCGTTACTTTCTCATTTATTCTGATACTTTCTTATCAGTTTCATGATTTGATTGAAAGAATCTTGATGACACTGGTTTGAATGTCAATCATGTCAATCTATTCTCGAAATTCCCATTCATTGAATAATCTATCAAAATGAGTATATGAACATTGTAGCAACAATAATCTTTCGTAGAACTTACAATGCGATTCCTTTCATTACTAGAAAGAAATACCATGGAAAAAGATGAAGCAAACGTCGTTTTTCAACTACCGATATGCCAATAACGTTTTCGATCAAATGATTTGGGAGAAGACATATTGAATGATCTGATTCGTCTATATCGAAATTTTTCACATAGAACATTTGAAATCGTAAATTTATGATACTAAACCGAATTCTTCAGATGACTTACGGTAGTGACTAGTGTACGCGTGTTATCAGTTGAATCTGCAAATGTCTCAAAATATACGCGAAGATTCTCGAATTATTATTATGGCATAGAGGTGACAAGAGCACATTTTCAGTATTTATTTCACTGACACAAGGGGTAAATTTCTCCTCATTTCACGCTCTACTAATTCTTCCGTAAATATATTAGATCTAAATGAGCAAAATGGGATCAGAAAAACAAATTAATTACTTTTAAATATAAGTCTTATCTCAATATCTAATAAACACGTGAATTTTATCGCTATATATATATAACCACATTGAAGACTTTCATTCAAAGAGCAATAGTCAACCTTCCGTAAGATATTAAATATCCCTCCCTGAAGGAGATCGGTTTCCGATCCACACTTTATAATCATCGTCAAACAGGGCTACATAGTAGTGGTAAAATCTAGTTGGATGTCTTAAATAGAAGCAACAGACTACCTAGTTGTATCAAGTATTAGAAACTATCAACTAGATGTATATGTATACATTGGTCTATTGGTGGCGGCCACCAACGAACCGGCACAGAAGACTACCAGAGCCACCGGGAAACGATAAGACTAATAATAAATCATACAAAGAAAACTTCAAGGAACCAGACTAATTTGACCATTCACTGTGTCTGCTACTTGCAGTGTCAAACATTGGTTAGTTTTTATCTGCATGTTCTTTTCAACGTTTGCCAGGTGGCCTATGGTAGTCTTATGTATTGGTTGAAGGAGTGCCTGTTGTATATATATATATATATATATACATATACTGTATCAACTCGATATTTCACATTATTACTGATTGTTTTCAACCATGGATCTTTAACTACTTGTGAAAAATTAAGTTTTTGTTGTAAAAAAACTGGATAGTATGATAGGAAATGTTGAATTATCACCACATGTTCGACATATTGAAACTGTGAATTTCAAAACTTAAAAATGCCTATCATCATAATAATTGAAAATGCCTTACGTTAGATTGTCCGATGTGCAGAGGGGTCGAATAATTGCTCTCGTTGAAGAAGGGACGATATAGAGGCCACAATGGGGGTATCACAGGGGGCGATTTCAAAAGCCTAAACCCGATACATGGAGCTACAATATCTGCAAAATAGACCTAGAAGAAGTCGTAGGAATATCACTTTTGCAGAACAAGACCGCTCTTTGTGCCAAATTGCAAGAAGAGACCCTAGTGCGTCGCCACCATACTCCAAAGGCAATTTCTGGAAGCAACAGGCATCAGTGTATCAGTCGAAATGATACTTCAAATACTTCGTTCAGGGGGTTTATACAGCAGTTGGCCCTTAAGGGTCTCAGAGCCAACCAGACAACAAAAAATTAACAGACTTAATTGGTGTATCGAGCACCGAAATGGGAATATTGAGAATTGGCGTAATGTTCTTTTTTCGGATGAGACCAAATTCCGTGTTCAATCAGATTCGGGTTTTAGGGGGTCGTGGAAGCCAAGCTAGACTCCGAGCAGCAAGACAAATTCCGAAATACCAAGGGGGCAGTGTAATGTTTTGGGGTGGCATTATGCTGGGAGGCAAAACAGATTTCATTTGGTTTCTTGCGGGTGTAACGGCTAGAAATTACGTGGAGCTAGTGCTGGAGCCCATAGTGAGACTCCGTCGAGGTGCTCACAGTGATAATTTCACTTTTATGCAAGATAATGCTCCTCCGTATACCAGCAACCTCGCTCGACATTATCTTTAAACAGAGGGAATCATTATTTTCGACTGGCCAGATTGCTTTCCAAACCTAAATCCTATTGAACATTTATGGGATAATCTCAAAAGGGAAATTGGATCGCGCTAGGATAATCCAAGAACCTCACAACAGCTCATCTAAGCCGTCACAGAAGAGTGGCAGAATATCACCCCAGGGGAGGTCGAAAACCTAATTCAAAGAATGACTAGATTCAGCCTTGTATCAGGGCAAGAGGAGGTAATACAAGCTACTAAGGTCGAGAAAAAAACACCTAGACCGTGGCCCGCTCGGTGGCGTAGAGGATATGATGCTCGTCTCCTGCGCAGAGTCACCTGGGTTCAATCCCCACAAAGTCGGTTATTTTCTTTTATTTGTTTCTTTCTTAAAATAAACCTTAATTTATTTCTTTTTTCAATTGAAATATCTCAAAGAGGATCAATTTTATAAATCCTTCGAAATTTCCAGAATCTCTACGGTAATATTCAAAATATCGGGTGATTCCATATAAATTTGGTTGTGTGTATATACTTGATACGTTCTAATGAATCAATATGAGTAGGTGGCAGTCTGGCTTGATGTTGTGCAACATTAACGAGGTCAAACGAGATCGAAACTGCAGTTTTTGTTCCTATTCATGACATCAGATAATATTGCATCATTACTGTATAGCCCTGGTTGATGATAATTATGAAGAGTGTATTGGAAAATCCAGCTCCTTCAGGGAGGGATATTTATCTTCCTACGGAAGATTGAATATTGCTCCATGAAATAACATTCCCGTGTTTATCGGATAGTGAGATACGATCTGCATCTACTTTTGTATCATGCCTGAATATTCAACCAGAAACACTTTGAAACTTGCGAAATAATAAATATGAATGATGTTTCATATTAATGGCTTTGTGCGAATAGATGTGCTTCTAAACGGACAATATTTTCAATGCAATATGTAGTTGCAACAAACTGATAACACTCTCAAATAGAACAGCCAGAGAATGCAATGGAACGTAATATTTCTAGTATGTCCCGTCCATATAGCCACATATGTTTATCAACGTATGCAATATGTGATGCTGGACGGTCGCTACGCGAGCCAAAATATTCTGCAGTATGACTTTGTTTTGGTGATTGCTGTTAGTTTGACAGATTCTGAGTTTATAATCTCATAAAATGTCAACTACTTGGTTTAATAGTACAATGACTGAATTTATGGGATGTTGTTGGCGAATAATTTGATATATCAAGTGATAAGGCTAACGAAAATTCAGAATCTTAAAACTTATGCAAAGAATTAGGATAAAAAGAAGATTGAAATCGATATTGCTGGAGGTGAACAATCAAAATAGTTTGCTCTTGATACAATATCTTTTATTGTCGATCAATATACCGCGAAACAGGAGATATAGTTAAAATACAACTTTTGAAACAATATAAGCTAATGCGATGAGTATGATTTCTTCAGCAAAGAAAGCAGGGACGTAATCATATCTTTTTTGTTGAATGGTTTCCGAATTATCAAATAAACTTGTACTTTTCGGAATATAAACCATAGATGAATTTGGATAAAATGAAAAGAGTATTTATTATTCACTTAATTTCAAATATATATAAAAAAAGCCTAATATATTTTCCCAAAATTGTGAGGGTTCTTGAAATTCTGTTTCAATCTTTTGATCATAGACTTGTGAAGTTGCCTTCTGTCCGGAAAACGAACAGAACAATTTTCTGAAGCTGCATCAGAATCATACCCACTCTGAATTTAGCATTCGAACATGTAACAAGCTTTCAAAATCCACTAATATTTGTCAACCAAGAAGTTATCAACAATGTGAAGGGAAGAACGAAGTTATTTCAATATTTATTGTTCTGAGTATTGAATGAAGAATATTTGGGTTGTTTTGTTTTAATTCGTTCCAGCATATTAGATGAAACGACAAAATGTGAAAAAATATATATATATATATATATATATATATATATATATATATATAGGGTGCTTCAACGAAAACTAAACAGAGGCTATATCTACCAATATATTCATTTCTGATCAAAACGCAAAGACAGGCCAATTTTTATTTCAACGGGGACATCTTTCGGGTTACAAAAAAATGCCTGAAATATCAACCCCATTCGATCGTTCGCCACTTCACACAAAGGAAACTATTAATGAGTAACATTAATAACATATATAAAACTTTTATATATACTTGAGAAGAGAAGAAATTCTCATTTATTTCAAATTCACTCAAAGAAAAAGTTATTGAAGGAGTTAGAATGAAATTTTTTGGAACTGTTTCAGCCAATCCTTCAATTTTATGTTGGCAACTTGAATCAGAAAGTGCGATACCAGAATCTAAGGTTTTGCAAATCCTCAGAAAAAATGAGTAAATCTCAGTTTCTACATCCAAGGGATAATAGCGATGGCTAGAATTTTCCCGATGGAAACATCAAAAATCAAGAGAAAATCCCGAATTCTAGCCGAATACCTTATATTTCACGAAGTGAATGTAACCAATGGCGGATGTTCCTATCGCAATAATGAACATTACTAGTCCGATGTCAGTCCTTATCGATAAGTTGCTGCTCAACACCAACGGCGATCTGGTTTTACTTGGTACGCGTAAATGAACCACTAGATTTTGGCCTACTTCGTTTTTGAAGAAAATCTTTTTATTTGTTTTTCTGTTACTAATCATTTTGGGCGTTTCCTTCCGCATGAGTAATAAATAACTGATGTTGTGTGGAAATTCGTACCAACATAGTCATAAAACCAAATACTGCTCAACAATTTTCATCTTAGGAAAAATTCACTTTTTTGAAGAAATTTGTTAGCCATGTTATATATTTTTGGAAAGAGGAAAAAATATTCTTCCCATTTTATCCAAATGCACTTTCGATTCAAGTTCAAAATAACACCGGCTTATATTATAATTCGAAAAACATTACATGAAAAAATTTTTCAATTTGCAATAATTTTTATAATTGCCGAACCAAGACATCGAAAATGGTACACCCTGTAATACATCATGGTATCATAATGGCTAGCCAATAATTGGCAATATTATAGAACTTGAGAGTTGAAACCAAATCATTTAGTATCGGTTAAGTTTAATTGTGTCACTACAAAAATAGTATAGCATGCAATAATCATACAGTAAGTAATTGGTTACTACAAATCTTAGTCGCATAGAACGTCTTTGACAATGAAAATTCTGTATTTGGTGCCGTTTTTAATGGAATTTATAGCAAGGTCTAATCCATTCCCCAAATATATGTTCAGAATTTTCTGGAATTATGCGTCCAATTATGAATTGAACAGCAGTTCAGAAAGGTAGTGTACATCATTTAGAGCAGCTCATTCTAAACTACAGAATCAATTAGAAAATGAGAAAGCAGCCAAGCTCAAACAGAATGGAACATTATCTGACTGTTCTCATGACGGCCTTGAAGTTAACTTGTTCAGAGAAACCCACTTTTAGAATTCCGTACCCAAAGAGAAAACACGAAATTTTCAAAGGATCTCTTCATTGTCTGACAAATATTTTGGTCGGCGATATCTCAGAGCTGTGAGAGAATCAACTCCTAAGTCAACGCAATCGAAAGATACGATTGTTTATTTTGCAATTTGCGGCATAATTTGATACTCGCGAAAAAATCAAAACGTATAGGGCATTTAATGCAGAAAAATGAAATAAAAATTGTGAATTTGTAGTTGAATCATAAAAAAATTGATTAATGATTTTTCCGTTTCTGCCAGAATCGCGTGAAAATATCAAATGGAGATTGAGTAAAAATTTCTATTTACATCATAGAAAAATGTTTTTTCTATAATTGTTTGTGTTTCTAAGGAACACTTAGAGATATCTGACTGAAATTGATACTTCAATACAATCAAAAACTATAGGGTACTTCCCATTTACTTAAAATTGAGAAATTCGGAAAGAAATGATATCTTATATCCCAAGTAAAATGAAGAAATCCGAAAACTGTGGATTTGTAGTTTAATCACAAAAATAATATTAACATTTCTCTGTAACGCGAAGGCATATCGAGAGGAAAATAATTAAATCATCCTGTTGTCCCTCAATCATGAAATGCTACAGGGACGTTGAAATTCTTAGAGCATAAGTAGAGAAAAATATCCTTAAATCGTTAATTTGTAGTTATTCAACAAAAAATCATTGAATTGTGATTCAAAATGCTTATTCACGGAGATAAATTGATCCACTTTATTACGATCAAGGGTATTTCTATGAAAAGGAATTATAATATATACAAATAAACTGCGAGTTGAAATATTGAAAGAAAAAAACAGTGCATCTTGTTGTTGTCGATATCAGCATACATGAATGATTTAAACTGATGTGCAAACTCAACACATCGATTGACGCTTAATTATATCACATATCTTTGAGTTATCAGAATGAATCGAAAAATTTCAATAGAAAAATTCAGTTCGTTCATCTATGTTGCACACAAATTAATTTTCAGAATTATTAAATAACAAAATATATATGTAGAGAGCTTAACTTACCCATGAGAATCCTATGCAAGCAATACCATCACTCAAAATGTCAGCGACAATGGCAGGATATGAGTTGGAAGTTGGAAAATAGGCATGGAATTTCGGAGAGTGCCAATGCGTAACCTGAAAAATAAGAGTGTATTTAGAATTAATTCTAGATGACTTAAATGGATGAAAAGCGGATAAAACAGAAAATAACCTGCCCTCTTCATTGAGTTCTATAAAAATATGCAGAATTCAAAGTAAGAGATACCAGACTGCTGTCCTACGTATTGCGCATCTTAGCATTCAAGGTATTTCAAATAAACTGACACAATCAAAAGCATTTCTTAAAACTAATAAAATGGACATTCTATGTTTAAATGAACACTGGGTTGATCACGGTATGGATGTTAACAATGTAATTATTCCTGACCACAAGTGTGAATCTAGCTTTAGTAGATCCTCATTTATTCGGGGCGGTGCATGCATTTTTATCAAATACTATTATTTGGATGTTGTACCTGAATTAGATTTTGTTAGATTGAATAGCATTTAGGGTCTCGTTGGGGCATGCGGTTAGATCTAAAATTGGTTGTAAAGGTATCAAATTCATTTTCGGCAACCAGGGACGGGAGCTTTGGAGTTCCTCAGGGGTCAGTCCTGGGACCACTTTTATTCATCTTGTTCATCAATGATTTGCCCATGATTTAGATGATACAGCTGTTGTGGTTTCAGGACGAACTCCTGAGGAGGTTCAGGTTGCGCTGCATGGAGTTATAGAGGAGATGCTGACTGGTGCAATAGAAATAGACTAATAATTAATAATGATAAAACTGTTCTCCTTAATTTTTGCAATAGAAAGCCTCTGCCTTTCATTGAGTTTCAATTTGCTACTGTGAGCAAATATCTTGGTGTTAACGTCGACTCTCATCAGTCTTGGGATGAACATATCCACTTTGTATGTAAACAATTGAACAACGGATTTTTTGTACTTCTACAACTGAAGTCGAGTGTTGATCGTGTTGGGGTCAAAAGTGTTTACTACTCTATAGTACATAGCTATTTAGATTATAATGTTTTGCTTTGGGGCAATTCTGTTCATTGGACCAGAGTCTTCATATTACAGAAGAGAATTTTTCGTTTAATGTTTGGCCTGGCTCCATTAAAATCATGCCGTAATGCTTTCAAGGGGCAGCAAATTTTGACTTTTCCATCTGTATCCGTTCTCAAGGCTGTATCTTTCGCAAAAAAGGGCCTGAATGAACTGAAGAAATTAAATTATTTCCATAATTATAGGACTCGGAATTGTGATGTTGTGTCAGTCCCTATGCATAAAACCACAATGTACAGAAAATTGCATCTCTTCTCTGCAATCAACTTTTACAATAGATTGAATAAAGTCAATATGAAACTACGAAAAGTCTAGAGCTGCCATAAGAAATTATTTGATAGGAAGAGCACTTTACTCCTTCGATGAATTCTAAAGTATAGATAAGTTATTGTAATTTTTCATCACTTGTGCAATGATTTTGTGATATTTTTTCCATGTATTTCGATGTTTTTATTTTGTAAGCAAACTGTACCATGTATCTATTTCAAATGGCATGTACATCCTCATGGGCCAAAAGTACGAAATGAGTTATTCTATTCTAATGGATTTTAGGATTAACCCGAGCGCGGCAGTTAAACATACCATGTAGAGTACCGTCACATATATGAGCCCTTTATCGTGATCAAAATAGTTAGAGAAAATCGATGGTCAAAAATACTAGAGCATAACAGATTAAAGTAATATGGAATAATTACATGCTGAAATCTATGCAATTCAGTTATCAGACGATTTAATCCGGACATAATGGAATCAGTGGATCACAAACTTGCAAGAACCTTGATATTCTCGCGCGGTCGAATTTTCTTCATCTTAAAAAAAGTAATGCGAGAAAAACGGAAGATATATATTGGGCCGATTTTTATTCTGAGTATCCTGAACCGAAGTAGTGAAAATCATTAGTAAACTATACAGAGTGCTGCTGCATAGAACCGCATCATACGCATCGGACGGAACAAGCCGATGGTAATTTTTTGTTGACAGTACGTCTACCTATTCGAAGTAATCGAAATGCCAACAAATCTGGCCAGCTATCGCCAAATTTCGTAGTAACCGTATGAGTGATTCATACGAACGCGTCGAAAAAGTTGTTCAATCGGTATTATCTACAAGCCATTCGTACGATCCATACGATGCGGATAAATGGACACAGTAACATTAGTTTCTAGATAAAGCATACAAAAATCCGTTGCGTCCGATGCGTTCTAGGTGAAACTGTGAATGCTTACCTAATTTTGAAGATGAATAAGGCAAGGAGTTGCAGTGTTATAATATATTCACAGTGATCAAAGTACCTGATAGTCGGAGTAACAGAAAAGTGCATGATATTGTACCGGTAGGATATTCCTCGAATGGAGATGAAGATAGAAAAATATCTTGTGAGGTTTATTCATTTTAGTGTTTTTTTCTAAATAAATTAGGTTCTTCCAAATCTACGTAATTTTATTATTGAAAAGCAAAGAAAAGTACAAAAGAATATTTATTTCTAACCGATTAAAAATGCCCCTCATGATAATCGGTCGATGTTTGGCTAGCACAACTGAGACATCAAGCTGAATCACCTCTATAAAAATCTTACACGCTCGAGTATTTGAATATGACTTTTTTTTTGCTTTTCAGGAAATTCGCTTCGAGCTTGTGTCATTTTCGATTAATAAGTCTCTTGATTGAGATCACTTTTTGGGTTCTCTCAACAGTGCCTTTGCTGATATGACGCGCCCGAATAAATTTTAATTTTTTTTATTTTCCCTCCTTCCGTATGACTACCCCCTCGGTGCTAATTGATAGACTATGCTAGCTATGCCATCTTTGTTATCAGAAGCACCTTAGGTCATATAAACTTTCAATATCTAATGCAATCAAGTTATTCCATGTAATTGTTTTTTTTTAATTTTTGAAAACCTATAGGCGGTTTCTCTACCGCTAAAAGGAAAAATGCGCTTGCGCTTTCTTAATAATGTTGAAACAGTGTACAATAATGGAACTATCATAATAAGATGGAGTTCATTAGGAAACCACAGCCAATTACCAATATTTATTTTCACTTACTCCAGGCATAATAACTCGTTCAATGTCTTTCATGACGTCTTGCCACTTGTCTGGTTTTTCCGGGGCTTGACTCGGAATAAGCGGTCGCAAATATCCTGGTTCTACAGTGGGTAATACCCGCCTAAAATGAAGAAAAATACAATTGTTAAGATACCTGTTTGTAAAAAGTATAAAAATTATTTTATTATTTTAATAACTTCTAATTAGCGACACAGTAACACCGAAATGAAACATATTTAAATAAACTACTGACTATGTTAATATGCACTCTGTTAGAAATGAAAATGACCGAAAAGAGTAATAACTCTTCGGTATATTTTCGGCATAAGATCTCGTAAATTTTTTTATAAGAAAAATAATTGATATAAATAATAAATGTAGTTCAGTTGTTTTTGTCATATTTATCTTAGTGATATTGAATTAATTAATTCTTCGACAGCTTTGAATAAAATAACAGTAATCAATCCAGGATTTAAGTTTTAATGCACTTCACTATATAGGTTTTCGATGTCTTTTCTTGCCGCACATGTTTCCCTCATGACAAAAGAAATGAAAGAAGTAAATTGAGATTTCGCAAGAAACCACCACACTAACAACTGCAGTTGTTGATCTATTTTCCCGAGTAACGTTTGCTCTTCTTGAATTCGGTTTTCGGTAATAATGCAATCCGGATCACGAAATTTGACCCATCTGGAGCAGTGGTATTACATAACCTAGATTGTATTGGAATAATAATTGGCCAAATGCTTCGGGTGGGTCTCATTCGACAGTACAGGGAGACTGGTAGTCATGAAATGAGACCTCGGCAAGAAAAATTCAATCAAGAACGGCGATCCATGGCCGTTTTTTAAGAATTTCCTCGTTGACCGAAGTTTTCTTGCCGAGGTCTCATTCCATGACTTTGATAGGCCAGTGGACTGCAAATTACCACTGAAACGATACATTCCCAGGTCTAACTGTAGCACATCGAAGCGCCCGATTGAATAGAGCCAAGCAATATGTCAATTGGTTATGAGTTGACTGGTACAGTTCTGTTTACAGATGAGTCGAGATTTTGTCTTTTTCATTGCAATCAGCGTTCTCCAGTGTACAGACTTCGAAATGTGCCCAGTGCAACTTTTTACTCAACTATGGTTTTGGTGGAGGTTCAATAATAGTGTGGGGAGGAATTTCTTTGAACGCCCGCACTGATCTGTTCATCGAAAATAATAGAACCCTGAGGCTCAAAGGTATGTCACAAATATTTCAAAAGAACTTGTAACATTCCGTCAAGCATGGGTGAAAATTGTTTGTTTATGCATGATAACGCCAGAACTCATCGATCTCATGTCATTAGGAACTGCCTTCAAGATCACTAAATTACTTCAAGGAATGGCCAACCGCAATTCTATGGAACATGTCAAGGATATTCTCAATGAAAGATTAAGAAGCCAGCAACACCAGCCAGGAACAAACTGGTCGAAATTTGGAACGTAAAGAACCAGAATGTTATATGGTCATTTATTTCGAGTAGAAATCGTAGAGGTTATGCAGTAGTTCTCGCCATAGGTGGAAATATCTAGTATGAGCAGAGTTCTGGGTATTGTTCTTAGAGCAGGTGGATTACTAGAAAAATAACTCTTTATTATATTTATATTTCTTGTCAATATATTTATACTTCTTCTCAATAAATTATAAATGCATACCAAAAATATCAAAGTAAGCTCCTCATTCGAAATATATCCCCATCCTGGGGATAGTAAGTATTTTATTTAAACCAAAAATGGGTGAAATGGATAAGAAGGTTAAGGTCATTAATTTTGATTATGGATTGTAAATTTCATACAGTAATTCTAAAACAGGTGGAAATATCTGGTATTAACCAGGTTTTGGAGACTGATTTTATCCAAAAGATTCACATTTTTCATTATTAATTTCATTTCAATTTTCTTGAGTGCAATTTTCGTTACGATTGTTCTCAAGCATCTCTCAACAAAAATTAATTCTTCAACATATGTAAACTTCTTTTGAATAAGAAATTTTCGATTTCCTGAATCAATTTCATGGCGCAGTGTATATTGCGTTCATACTAAGCTTTATCTTGATCAAGATCGAAGACCGGAGCTGATTGTATTATTCATCCCATATTTTGAGTTTCCAATATACTTCACTAGATAGTTTTCGTTAAGCTCCGCTCGAGTAGGTAGAATAAGGTAGGGCAACTATTTTCGTTGATGATCGAGCATACATTTTCATTCTGATCAACTGTAAGATGAAACGTCATGGAACTGAGTTCGCTGCTCACTACCTTATTTATCGTAAGTACTGATTCTTGAGAAAGCGATTTCGCAATATAACTGCCGACCTTACGGAGAGTATGACATAACTGAAACGTTGTATCTGGAAACAAATAGTGTTGGTTTTCTAGAGAGCATTGATCGTGAGTACAACATCGAAAAGTGGCACCACTATTCACGACGGTCCCCTAGTCATCATTTGCTCCTCTATCAGCAGTCTTGATTAGCAGAAGATATTTCTCTGAGGAAATCTGAGGTCCGATTTACAAATTTGTGTACAGTGGTTATGTATTTTTCGAAAAGGATAGAAAAATTCAATCACATTCTAGGCCGTTTTTACATTTAAATTTCTATAAGGAAATCTTTGATCTGATTTATAAAATTTTGTTCCCTAAGTAATGTATTAAGTAAAAAAATTATATCGGTTCCGCACACTGACCCCATTATCAATCATGATTGATTTTCTGCAAATGGGTAAATTAATAATTAGGAATTAGTATTCGACGTTACTGAACACTACGAAAAAAATTATGGAGAGATCACAAAAATTGTCTAAAAGTATTTCGTTTTTGCAGAACTATACTCCTTACATGTATGTCTCATGTTGACATACAAAAAAATCATAATTTATTGTCCTATTTACTGAACTGCTTCAGTCGTAGTTTCATCTCTATTCTTTCATTTCATCCAACGAAGAAGTGATGGGTGATGTAGAGATCTGGTTCAGAGAGCAGAGCCGAAATTGAAAATTCTGAATGGACACCGGTCCAGTTCAGTGGCCAGTACATTCAGGTCTCCTTACACTGTTATATTTTTTCTGAGGATATTTTGAAACCTCATTCAATGAGCGCCACCAACTCATTTAGAAGACTTAAGAAACAAGATAAACGAGGCATGCATCCTTATCACAGAAAACATTATAAGAAAAGTATGCACAAAATAAATATAATATATTCAGAAAAGGTGTAGAGAAATGAACGGTTATGAAATATAAAATCTCCAAACCATGTCGTACAGGGGCGAATCAAAAATCCGAGAAGTTCTGTTGTTTCACATTGAACTAGGTATAATTGTAAAGACAATCGACTAAGAAAAACCCCTCGTACATAACTCAATGTTATAGCCTGTGAAATCTACCTGTAACATCTGTCCTTATTTTTCTTATCGATATCTGATATAGATAAAAGCACATCAAGATTCTTCAGCCTAAACTCTGTATTAATTTTGGTTACCCTTTGTTTGTGCCCAAATCAGCTCAATTGGATTCAATTCGCAATGGTAAGGAGGAAGGCAGAGAATGATAACTTCCCGGCCTTGTACAATTTCGTCAATCATACAATTTTTATAAAATTGCTTGTGACATTTGGCGATTGAACGAAGTTATTTTTAAACATATTTTCTACATATTGACTATTCTCTTCTGACAACCACCTGATGATATCAGCTTTTCGCCAGGAACTCGTTGGTGTTAGTAAAGTAAACCTCCATCTACAAAACCGATAGCACCACCTACATGGGTTATCATTCGTCAACCTTTTCAGGATGATGCATTAAAACCTGTTCTGCACAATAGTTTCTGATTGTCCTATGAAATTTTTGTCTTCGCAATACAATTTCTTCCGTGTTTATAAGGACTGATTTCTCATTTTGCCACAATTTTGTTTTAGATAATACAGGTATGTCCTGTTCCTTAACAGCAATGTATTTTCAGCTAAAGTAGGAATTTCCTTCCAGAAATAAAAACTGCGCACTGTTCTTCGAAGGTTGATCTTGAAGCTCTCATCAATAACCGCTCGGTATCTCCCTGGCGATACCTTTGGAAGGTTCACTAGGCCATTTTATGATTTTCGCTTCGGAAGTTTGTAAGTGTTTGTGATTCCAATTCCCGAAACTTTCGTACAAGTTATCACATTTTTATTGAATGTTGAACGACTTTGATGCAACAGAGCATCATAAACGTTAGTTGTACCCTTTATAAATTTTATCTTTCAATTATAATACCCAGGATTATAAATAGATATGACAAGAATTATATATTTACCATTTCTCCAGTACTACATACTGTAACAGAGAAAGATATGTACACCCTTAACAGAATAGACCATGCGAATGTTACATTGCACAAAAGACCTCCAAGCAAAATATTGCATTCGATTTGTTTTGATCAAGTCTACAAAATAAGTCCAACAAAACATATTTCCTAGGATCGTACCGAGAAATATGTCATTTATTGTTCAAATGACACTACATTTTAGAATGATCTGAAACTTTGTCTGGGGAAGGTAGATGTTTCAGTATAATATAGTTCCTGCAAATTTGATGCAAGGCGACATTCGATTATAAATCAAAACCCGAGCGGTGAGCACACGCCTATACCTACCGTGTCACCTAGTGGGTTATTGCTCTACACCTTTTCTGAACTTATAAAAGTTCATCGCTTCACATAAACTTTTTCATTCTTTTAAATCGTCCAAACATGTTCTCAAATTAGTCCAACTTTAAGAAGTATATCAATTTAAATTTGAAGAATGAACAGTTATTTTGATCCATAAATTCATTGTACAGAAGAGTCCTGAGAATATCTGAAGTAACAAGATAATGAAATAAGCTTATAGCAGAACAATAATTTGAACAGTACTCTTATTAGATCCTTACACACTTACTTCTTGATCCCTTTTTTACACACAACCAAATTCATATGTAATCACCCGATATTTTGAATATTACCAATTGAAAAAGAAATTAATTAAGGTTTATCTTAAGAAAGAAACAAATAAATGAAAGTAAGAGACTCTTTCCGAATGTAGTAAAAAACTGAAAATTGTTTTCTCGCGGAGTGGGTGTTTTACTCTCGACCTCAGTAGCTTGTTTTCCTCCTTTCGCCCTGATACAAGCCTGAATGCGTCTTGGCATGATCTGGATTAGGTTTTCGACCTCCTCTAGGGTGATATCCAGCCAGTCTTCTGTGGCGCTTTGATGATCAGTTATGGGGTTTTTGGATCATCCTGGTGCGATCTTATTTTTCTTTTGAGATTATCCCATAAATTTTCAATAGGATTCAGGTCTTTAGAGCAAGCTGGCCAGTACAAAATAGCGATTTCCTCTGTTTGTAGATAATATGGCGCGAGGTTGCTGATATGCGGAGGAGCATTATCTTGCATAAAAGTGGAGTTGTCAACGTGGGCACCTCGCTAGAGTCTCACTATGAGCTCCAGCACTAGGTCCACGTAATTTCTAGCCGTTACACTCGCAGGAAACGAAATCAAATCTGTTTTGCCTCCCAGCATAATGCCACCCCAAAACATCACACTGCCCCCTTGGAATTTCAGAATTTGTCTTGCGGTTCGGAGTCTACCTTATCTTCCACGACGCTTTGAAACCCGAATCAGGCGGTCATCTGATCGAACACCGATTCTGGTCTCATCCGACAAAAGAACATTTCGCCAATTCTAAACATTCCAATTTTGGTGCAAGATACACCAATTAAGTCTGTTAATTTTTTGTTGTCTGGTTAGCTCTGGAACTCTTAAGGGCCCTTTGCTGTATAAACCCCTTGAATGAAGTCTTTGACGTATCGTTCCGACTGATACACTGATGCCTGTTTCATCCACAAAATGGTCTTTAGAGTACGGGGTGCGACGCACTAGGGTATCTTCTTGAAATTTGGCACAAAAAGCGATCTCGTTCTTCAGGAGTGATCTTCCTACGACTTCTTCTAGGCCTATTTTGCAAAGATTGTAGCTCCACTTATCGGGCTTAGGTTTTTGAAATCAGCCCCTGTGATACCCCCATTATGGCCACTATATCCCTCTGTGTCACCCCTTCTTCAACGAGAGCAATTACTGCACATAGGATAATCCAACGTAAGGCATTTTCAATTATGATTATAAGCTTTTTAGTTTTGAAATTCACAGTTTCAAATCTCAGTGTCAACTGAATGCAATATCCCGAACATGTAGTGATAATTCAACATTTCTTATCATACTATTCAGTTTTTCTACAACAATAAACTTTATTCTTCACAAGTAGTTAAAGATCCATGGTCAAAAACAATCAATAATGTGAAGTACCGAGTGATTCCATTTAAAGTTGGTTGTGTGTATTTCTTTGAATAACGAAGTCATCAGCTGTTATATAAAACCGTCGACAGTCGGTAGACAGATTAGCAAATATTGGTGAGAATTGACTCAAAGAATAAAACCCACATAAAATTTGTGAAACATCGGATGCCAGATTCTATGAAAATCCACAAACTTGTTTTTAATTTATGCAAGAACATTTCTTTTAGCATCAAAAATTTATCTTCGATTTTATCAATAAGAAACGCGTGTTTTGTAGATGTGCTACCACAATAATCTGATTCAATAATGATTAATTCAATATTTCAATATTTTTATACAGGTGGCGCATTAAAATTTCTCCCCGAAACGAGTTAACTGAAAATTGGGGGTCGTATGAATACATAAAAAAGAGGATTAAACTACCTTTCAGCCAGCATCCTAATATCATTTTCGATTCAGATCAATTTAAGATATAAAATGAAAACAAATTCAAGCGTGCAATATTGAGAAACAATAAAAAAGACTCATCTTAGTAATACTATCTAGGAATCTCACACATGTTTTTGATTTGATTTTCTCATTGGTGAACTCCCAAGTGAAAATTTAAGTTTATCAGTGATTTCGTTTTATTCATAAACGAATGTTAAACACTATTGAAGAACAGACTGAAATTATTTTATTTTTTTTTAATAACGATAGAGCCAAAGCTGAGTTTCCATTTTAAAAAATGCATTACACGCCAAAACACAATTGCCACATAGTTCGTGAAACAGGATCAGTGTTGAACAAGAAGAGTAAGAAGAGATTCACAATAGTTGCTGATTTACTCATATCAATACATACAACTAAAACATTTTAACCCCCTCACCATTCTTTGAAACCATAATATTATAAATATTCGACCCTATTATGACGTTTCATATTCTGTTTAGAGTATTTTAATATTTTATATGCCATAACATTTTTTTCACAATATCACTATTATATTTACGGAAAACCTCACGAAAAGAACGGCTCCTTTCACCACTTTTTCCAACCATGATGCAAGAATTGAAAGAAACAGGAAACTCAATGTACCTAAGCACATTCTGGACATCTGCCAAGTACGCTAGTCCGTTTAGGCTAAATAGTAGGTAACGGACCAATGTATAATTTCCTAAAGTTCTCTACAGAAAACATAAATAATGTGTTAGTGAAGAATATAACATTCTAACAAAGCTAGCATGTTCTACTAGTGTCCTTCAAATGATTTCATAGTCAGGCGCAATTAAATTAGAGCTAGCAGAAGAAATATTGAATTCAAAAGGTTCTAGCTGAGGAAAAGGTCGATCATTTTTTTCATATCGTTCGGTTCAATACTATTCGAGATATAATAATAGTTACAATAGATATTATTGTGTTACTCGAATACACCGAAGGAATTACAAATATATCACAGAGAAACCTTACGGTTTGTACATGGGAAATGGAAATTTCAAGCCTATAATAAATATAGGAAATCTCCAAAAATAGTAAGAATATACACATTGAAACACAATTTGATTATTGACGATTATAGTGAATAGACAAAATTGCTATTCGGTGAAAAACAATATTTACAATAATACAATGAACATGTTGAATACCTTGAACTACGTAGATCAATTTTTTCTCAAGATTTATTTATTCAACTCTTTCAGGGTGCAGTAGGCATCAGCTCCAAAGGAATAATTTTTTTTCTTACTGCATTCTTCATTTTTATGAGGTTTTCAATATTTTTTAGATCATCTGGCAATGAATTGAATACCTTGGTCACCATGTATTCCCTCGGTTTATGCCCCCTTGAAGAGTTAGTCCTTGTTATAAGAAAGAGACATCCTCTGCTCGTTTAATATCCATGTTCTATATTTTTTTAGTTCTTTTCCCTCCTTTCGGATCACATCGACTGCCAGGTTCAAATAATAGATCTGTCTGATGTCAAGTATCCTCGCTTCCTCATACAGTAAACCGGTAGAATTCAGCCTATTTCTGTTCAGCAATACTTTCAAAAAACTTTTCTACATTATCTTGAGTGGGTTCAAGCATGAGCTCGCAGCAGTACCCCAGCAGAGCAGACCATAGCATAGATGAGACTGTGCCATAGAAAAATAAAACGCTCTGGCAAGTCTCTCATCCATTACGTTCATCTCCAAAAGGAAACTTGTACAGGACAGATCTAAGTTATTCAGTAGAATCATTATGTGTTGATCCCAGCGCAAATGAGAGTCAATGGTTATCCCAAGGTTAGTCGTATTATTTTTTCTTTTAATAACTAGTCTTCTTTCTTCACTTTCATTTTCAACCACCAGTGTTTCGTATTCAGGCAAGGAAGAACTCTGAAGTCCAAAAATTACAAAAAGTGTTTTGTCGATGTTAACGGTAAGCTTATTAATAGCAAACCAATCCAGTAACGTACCCAGTTCATGTTGTATCTGAATTTTCAGCGTCTCCCACGAAACCTTCTCAAAGACCACGGAAGTATCGTCAGCGAAGGCTATTGGCAGCCTTTCAAGTTCAACCGAAATATATCATTCATATATACCAAAAAATTAGGGGGCCCAGTACTGAGCCTTGTGGAACTCCGCAAACAATAGGTAAGAAATCACTACACCAGTCTCTAATACGAACGCACTGTTTTCGGTCCTGCAGATAAGAACTGAGCAGACACAAGCAACTACCTCGAAAACCTATGTATCGCAGTTTCATAATTAATTTTTGATGATCAACTGTGTCAAAAGCTTCTTTGAGGTCGACGAACAAAGCTATGCATTTTTTTCCTTTATATAAGTTCTCGTAAATACTCTCCATCAGAATAGAAACAGCATCCTCAGTCCATCCAGCTTTTCTGAAACCGAATACTGCAGAAAGCCCATTAAAAAGTGTCAAAAATACATTCCTTCGAAAACAACGAATGATGATCAAAAATTATATATTATATATATTATATAAAAATTATCTTTGGAAAAAAGACGTTCTCGAAAACCAAATATCACATCTCGTCTTAAAGAATGGAACTTCATCTAATTTCTTCTACAGCTGTATTATCACAGTAAAGAAATGCAACGATTTCACTTATTTTAAGTGGCTGAAAAATAACTTTGAAGAAATCAAATTTCAGGAAGCTTTGTGAACTAACAAAATTTATTAATCCAAAGTAATAAGTGACCACGCGATGATACCACTACACCTCCGCCCGCTCGCACCGGGGTCTCACTCTACACTTCGACATAAAATATGAATATCCAACTTTAATGTCCATAGAGAAATAGGTGTTGTAATGCGTTAAATATCGCCTCCTTGAGTTTCTGGGAAGGGAAAATCATAAATATATATTTTTTTGAATTCGTGTGAAAATGCTGGCAATCTATTTGCCGGAATTTATTCAATATTCAAGAAAAATAGAACCGAAAAAATTCTATCACTTTGGCATACATGAATAAAATTACTACCACTCTTTCAATTATATGATAATATAACTCTCAAAAATATGGGTCCGAAATTGCCTAGATGTCATAGGTGATTTTTCGATTTTCCAAAATGCCTTGTTTTCAAAAAATTTATCTCAAAAACTTTATCTTTTAATTTGAAAAAACACGTACTATTTCGGTTAGCCGTATACTACATTCATATCAAGAAATTCGACAAAAACAAAACTAATAGATTCTCCACGATTTTTTCGATATATCTCGAAAGTATTGGTCCGATTCTTATAAAAAGAAATAGGTCCTTTCCAGGGATGTCACTGTGTTTTCGAAAAATTTATTTCCAAAATATTACAACATCTTTTAATTTAAAAAACACGTTCTTTTTAGTTAGCCGTATACAACATTTACTTCAATTACGGAACGTTAATTTGCAAGAAATACGGCGAAAACAAAATTAGTAGATTATCGACAATTTTTTCGATATATCTCAAAGTGTCGCTCTGATCCTTATAAAAGAACACATACAGCTTCATAATTCAATATCTTTTCCTTCAAGCTTCGTATTCAATTTATTTGCGGAAAAACGCCTTTCTCAATTTCATGAACTTTTCAGGTTACGAAGGACAGAGTTTTACAGGAAATTTCCTGTGCGAATTGGATACCTTCGTTAAAAAAATGTTAATTTCTTACGTCCTTTCTTTTATTTTCTGTTACGATTTTGTAGGGCACATGCAACAATCGTGTGGACTGCTAATACTTCATTGGATTTAGTATCACATTGAAACAGCATTATTTAAGAAAATTATTTTAAATGACAATTATCCACTGCATATAAATCTGTATGAAATCTTGAAGAAAATTTCTGTTCGAAAATCTTATATATCATAATTCACGCTCGTTTTCAGTAATGTCTTTCGATTGATCTGAAGAAATTCTGCTGCCTCAATTAGTAGAGCTCCATGTTTTATGTTTTAGTAAAGAGATTTTATTCATGTTCAAGAAGCAATTGTTTTGAAGTTATGGAGAGCACAATAGTAATCAGTAACATTTCAATTCATACAGAATGAACCTCAGTCAATCGAAAACTACTAAGATAAAAATTTGGCACACTCTATAAAAAATATTTCTGAGATAGATATATTGATCAAGAAACATCACTTTAGACAATAAAAATTTTATACAAGGATAACATTTGTCCTGTAAATGGTTGTGTAGAAACTCACAAGAAATTATTCATTAGCACTGACCTTTCTCTTATGTTTTCCAGATAATTGGCGACATAGTCAATCATCTCCTTGCCGAATTCCCTAAATTGATTAGCTTCCATCGCTGCAACACACAAAGACAAAATTTGAAACTCACTTATTACATTAAATCTCCTTCATGCTGTTTTGAGCGAATATTTAATGCAATTTAGTTCCCCCGTCACCTCGCCTTCACCCAGTTTCTTCATATTTTGTAATATATGTTGAATGGTTGCCGATCACGGTCATAAGAAATCGGATCTTTGTTCTCAACAACCAAGAATAATGTGATAGATATTTGTTCAATTATAATGATTGTTAGGAGAACTGATACGATCGAAAAACGAACAATCAAGAGGAAATGGCTTGATGCTTACTGATTCAGAAATTATTCTTAATGGAAATGATAATGAAAAAACACATTTTTTACCTCAAATTGAGAATAATATATAAACAAGGATACACTAATTTATTCGTTTGTATATACAAGGTGGACAGATTTGGACGTTTTAGTACTGCAGCTATGTGAAATATTGTGAACAGAGAAAAATGACCAACTTCGCCGTGTTCTTTATGCGTGAGAATTCATTGCCACAAACAGATTCAAGCTAACTTTTTTGTTTTACAGTTATTTGGAAATTTTGAAAGTTCTCGGAATCAATCGTGACCAATCTCAGTTGTTTTCGGCGGTATGTAAAAATGGTTTTTTGACATCTACAAACACTTTTTACGTAAAATCGAACTACGATTTTTTTGGTCCAACGGTGCTTGAGTCATAATGCAAACTTGCTTTTTTTTTAATATAAACCATAGATTTCGTTGATAAGACCTTTTTGTCCTTTTCGAAAATATATCATATTTGCAGTAAATTATTTCATTCAGGACTTGTTTTTATGAAAAACATAAAATTGTATAATGTTTCTTTAATGTTTTCTAGTAACTTTATGTCTATTCATAGAATTTACACGAAATGATTGAAACAGCTTCACTATACTCTGTACTCTCATTTAGATGTAGAAGAAATTGATTCTTGAAATGATGATTCAGTTAAATTACTTCATGTTTTTTCATCAAGTTCCAGCCATTATGTGAATATAGTATTGTTTGTAAAAACGAACTATACCGTACGATAATAAGTATGATGCAGATGTTGCTATTTTGGATCGTTTGGCTGAGAAGAATGTTTATTCGATAAATTGAGGGAGAAACTCATGAACCATGGTACCTTCAACGTCCGAAGGGAAAGAGAAAATTAAATAGCTCGGAAATCTAAGGGACTAGCGCTCAATATCCTCAAGAAAAATAGGTATAAACCTTTCAAAATGAGAATATCTCATTTTTTCTGCTGCCAGGAGATTTCCAACATTGATTCCATTTATGCAAGTGGTTTCTACAGAAAAACTGAAAGGAATCCTCAGTTCTTCCGAATTCACATAATTAGTAATGGAATATTCAATGTCAAGGCCGATATACAATGTGACAAAGAAATATTCGGAAATTGAAAATTCAACGCAAAAATCTTAATCTACTTCAATATTTACTGAATCTTCCTCAAAATATGCTTCATTTGGAGCGATACACATGTGCCAACGTTTTTTCAATCATCGGAACATTTTTTATATGCTCTTTCAGGGATGACCTTCAGCTCCTTCTGCGAATTTTCTTTTATGACGTCTATGGAATCAAATCTGGTTCCACGGACCGGCAATTTCAGTCTGGAGAAAAGAAAAAAGTCACACATCAGACGAATAAGGTGGCTGCTCGATGGTATTTATCTTGTGTTTGGTCATAAACTCGTTAATAACCGTGGCTCGATGAGATGGTGCGTTATCGTCATGCAAAATCCACGAATTGTTTTGCCACGAATCCGGTCCTTTACGAAGATTATTTCCACGTAAATGTCTCAAAACGGTTAAATAGATGTCTTCATTGACCGTTTGACCATGCGGCACGAATTCATGATGAACCACACCACGAATATCCAAGAAAACATTTCGATGATTATTGGCTCGTTAGTGTGTCGTATTCATAGACCCATTTCTCGTCACCAATTATGATCCGTCCCATGAACGTGGGATCAGAATTCGCACGATCCAGCATGTCTGCAGCTACCTGCATCCGGTACTGTTTTTGAAGAAGATTCAGCTCTATCGGAACGAGCCGAGGGTAGACGCGCTGCATGCCCAATTGGTTCATCAAAATCGGACGAGCGATTGCACGAGGGATGTTGAGATCACGAGCTATCTCTCTAACATTGGAATGGAAATTTGCGAACACCATTTCCTTGATTTTTAAGACGTTATCGTGGGTTGAAGAGGTCGAAGGTCGTTCAAAACGAGGCAAATCTTCGACGATCTCCCGACCGTTTTTAAACGCTTTGTACCTCTCGTACACATCTCTCGTTTTCGATGAAAAAAGACTCCATAAGCCATTTCCTGCATTCGCAACGATTCAACACATGGAATTTAGGTTAATCCCAAATTTGAGACAAACTCTTTGTTCAATATTTTTGTCGCAAACAAACTAGTTGGCAGATCGCGCTCATGTTTGGTATAGTAATTAAGGCCAGGCTTACCAACATACAGAAACTTAAAATAAATTTCCGGGTACTTTTTTGTCACAGTGAGATAAATGCGTATTAGCGTATGTGATTGTTGATGACACTTTCGTGGCGATTTATACCATGAAATTGTGAATTTATCGACGGATATTTCAATGAACTGTACTTGCTGAAAGAAGAAATATTTTTTTCAACATGCTGATTAACGTGACTCAAATTTGGCAATAATTGGATAAGAACTAGGGGGCTAGTGGGATGGGCAGCCCGATTTCCAGATTTATCGCTGCTGGACTTTTTCCTTTGGAATGTATCAAGGATCATCTATATAGTAGAGCTTGTCAAAATATTGAAGAAATGAAGCAAAATTTCAGACACTGTATTGCTTACTTAACCAATATTCAAATTTTCAATGCATGTCGAAGTATCCTCAGGCACTGTGAATTATGGATACTTAATAATGCAAATGCATTTGAATACCTATATCGATCATTCCAATGGAATACAATTCCATATAATAATAATAGAATATCTGGTTAGTTTTCTGTTTTAAAATAATGATAGCATAATAATTTAAAAATTTTCGGTCCGCATGGTCGCTTCGTTATTACAAATGATACTATCTTCACAAAAAGTTGTCTTCATGACTTCATGAATTCATGAAAAATCATCATTAATTATCGAACTATCATAATGGGAACACAGAACACACTTCAGCAATTTCAGTAGTTCTGTGAATAGACATAGCTAGATAAAATTGGGGAAAAGTGATACAATTTTCGGTTTTACATGAAAACATTTCTTAGATGAAGAAATTCAGTGCACATGTGACATGTTTTGGGAAAGGGAAAAAAACTCGATCCAATTAAATCAAAGTTACCTATGATTCATATTTAAAAAAAGCTAGTTTGCATTATAAAACCAAAACCGTTGTATAAAAGAAATTGTGCACGTTGTTCGATTTTCGTAAAAGAGTCCCTGTAGAATGTAAAAAACATTTTTACACAACCCCAAACTACAGCCAAGATATTGGCAATTTACTGATTCTGAATGTTTTCAAATTACTCGAAAATGAAGAATTATTGCATCATTCTGTTTGCGACAACGAAGTCCTTATGAAAAAAAAATATAAGGAAGAGGAATCATTTTTCTCTACTCTCAATATTTCATATAGCTCCAGTATTCGAAACATCGAGATTTGTTCACTCTGTATATGGTATTCTCGGAAGAATTCTATTGGCCCTACAGCTCGTATGCTATGGTACGGGAATCTCCCAAAAGTATCCGACCTAACTCCACATTTCTTCCCGGTTTTATTTTACGTTGTCTTATTCATGGCATCTTTCGAAGTAATCCCTATTGTATTCAACAAGGCGCTTTCAATACATTTTACTGTTTTGGAAGCATGCTTTTCGATATCTCCTTCTAAACGTTCGTCGTATTGTTTCAATCCTCTATTTGTTATCAAACCGGCGCCTTTTAAGAGATGCTTTTTATGTTGAAAACAGACAAAAGCCATAACAGGACTGTAAGGAGACTGACATTATTCTGAGCGAGCTCAATGCCACAGTTTTTCTGCTCATCCGTCAGGAATTTTAAAATGGATTTCGCACACACACGAACCATCGAAATTTTCAATCAAAAACCTCCCAACACTGATTATCGCTTACAACGAGTTGTAATTTATTTTTACCCTCAAGGGCCAATCAGAGAGCGTAGGTAATTATCAACTGACGAACTACGGCCTTTTTTTAAATCATTTTATCACTCTTTTTTCCGTTTCTTTCACTCATCCACTCGTTCCCAAATAATGTCCTCATAATTTCGAATCTGACCATTTCCAATTTGTCCAAAGCGATTTCAATTCGACAGTTTTTCTGCACAGTAGTCAACAATCTTCCAATAAAATTTGCATATATGTGGCCCATCTATATCCCTAGTTCTTACACAGTAAATCGATGGTTTTAATTGATTACATGTGCTACGTGTTCGATGTCACTTTTTCCGTCACTGTGAACTGATCTGCGACTATCAATAAACCATTTATATCACTCGTTTATTTGTGTTTGGCCCGAACCCTATTCTTTTTATTCTTTGATAGTTTTTGCATAAGTCTTTACGAGTTGGAAACGAAGATTAAGACAAATTAATTGTGCCAATCTTGGCATCATCGTTCTCAAAGAAAAAAAATGAAAACTCCAATAAGCCATTATACACAGTCACACAATGTTCACCAAGAAAGGCCTTCTGCTGTAATCAACGCCTTCAGAGAGTTCGTAAAGATGTACTAGTTTCATCCATGCCCCACAGGGATCACCCAAACGTTCAGTGGCGGAGATATGAAGGTAGCTCTAATAATTTTGGAACAATCGGCGTAGGAGTTCTATCAGAAAATATAATCATAAAAAGAAAAAATATTGCATGGAAACTATACAGAGTTTCATTTTCACCTCAAATTTATATTTGTATTCGAGTTGCAAAAGAAAGGTACTATATTTCACTTCAAAACTCAGCGAAAGATGACATTGCAGGCTAAGTTACACATTCTTTGTGAATTCCCTTCACCGTTTTTGATTTGCTTTTATATACGCGATATCATTGTTGCAAGGTGATTTTCCTGTTAATGTCGAACAATCTGACTTCTCAATGAGCAGGTCTTCTAAATAATGAATAAGACTCAAGCTTTCTCAACCGACTAGCAAATCCTTTTATCTAATATCCATATCATAAAGGTAAATTGGGCCAACATTTTGGAGTGCCCGCTTTATTGCATATAGTGTGACGTCCTTCAATTTTGCTCAGCAAACTCTTATAATATCATTCTGGTACATGAGAAATATTTGGTTCAATATTTTGGGGAGTGCGTCACATTGTATTGAGAATAACGTCACTTATATAACAATACATTGTTAGCAAACTAAACGTGCATGCAAAAATCTTCATCTCAATCGAATGAGATTTCAAAATTCATTTGCAAGATTTGACCTAGAATTAAAATTCCATTTGCCATAAATGGCAAGCTAAATAGATGTTTATGAAATTAGATGAGAAGTCCAACAATGCTATAAAACAGAAAATTATAAAGGCTGCCATTTCAAATAAAATAGTAGATCGATAATTTTTTTTCGAGAAAAATAGAAAGCCGCAAACAACTTTCAGGTAAATCTTTAGCAATCTTCATCTCAATTGTTACAGAAATTTTTCTTTTCAACAATGATGAGAGGAATTTTCCCTCACTCCAACAGTTTGCGTTGCGAAATATCCTTCTCATTATTTGAATATGAAAATTATGTGTCATGTCATTTTAAAGAAGCTTTTTCAATGACATTTAAAAGATGCACCACATTTTCTGAAAATTTTTGGGGAACATCTTTGTTCTAAACTTGAAGTAAACTATTACACAGTTAATTAGTAGGTCAACTTTTGGACAAATACTGTAGCGAGAAATAAGAGAAAACGGAAATTAACCTTCATGAATATTTTCAGTATTTTCACAGATAAAAACCCGCTAAATGCGTCACCTGCCACGCGCAGTGTAGTGTTAGATCCGTAGTTGCCCATATGTGTACTGAAAAGTGAGTCCATGGTTTAACGCTTAATCTTTACACAGGGTGAATCTGGATGAACTGTACATACTTCTACGGTGGATGCAATTCGATGAAACGGATTGAGATCCGGTATTGAAAACTTTTGTAGATTCTTGTTGGTGGTTCTACAAGGTGTTTTTGGAATTTGCCAAAAAGTTCAAGTCCCTTTAGAATAGAATTTTCAATAATCAATATAATAGAACGATTTTTATTACATTATTGTTATTGATCGCATCAAAAATATTGCCGACAAAAATTCGAAAATTCCTAATTTTCAGTGCTCAGGAAGAAATATTACCCTGTATAATGAATTTCTAGCAAATACTTTTTTCTAGAAGCAGCACATTAAGAAGTTGAATAATCAGTTATAAAATCCTATGGCACGCCTACACATTCATTTTTATCGTCAATTTTTCACAAACCCTCCATTTTTCATCCGAAAATTGAAGAATATTTCTGGAATCCAGTAAAAACAATAGAAACCTTTACAATTAAAGTCGGTTAACACTATTCCGACTAATACGTTGAAAAAATTACAGAAATCTTGCCAGCCGAACTCTAAAAATTTGTACTGACGTAGAAAATTCAGAATCAGAATTACCACATTTTCTGGCCCGAATCAAGAGGTTCTCAGTAGATTTCCTGATAACGTCAGGCCGATTTCGCACCTCATCGCAAGCTTCGCGAATTCTGGCTTCCAATTGCTGACTTGAAATAATTTCAACCCTGTAAATTGAATCCCTTAAATATCCCCATAAAAATGAAACTAGGACAGATCAATTGGTCCCTTTATAGTACACACCACGTATTCAATGAAAATCGTTGCTGGCAATGTTTAATGGATTTTTTTTCCACAAGATGCTTGTGGACTTCGTTTCATAGAGAATTATGAAATGACTCTATGTTCTAGTCCGGAATTTAAGATATATTTTGTATCTCTCAGAACAACTGGTAGCTCTGAATTTATTTTTATTGCTTCTTCGGTTTTTTCAAAGTATTTTCAGTAATTGGAAATACATTGAGAAAGGAAAAATTCTATTCGAACCATTTTCAAAAAGTTCAGCGTTTAAATTAGCAGACCATTCCCCACGAGTTCAATTTTCTACATAGTTATTAGGTAACAGAAGAGCCATCCTTAGAATTATTTCCACTGACGATGCATAATTTACTCGTGATGGAATTATTCATCTGAAGAATTCTCATGTGTTGGCTCGACAGAACCCGCACGTCAGAGTTGTCAAAAATTCCCAGCAACGGTTTTCATTGAATACGTGGTACGCCTTATGTAGGGATCAATTCATCGGTCCCCATTTCTACGAAGGATCTTTAACCTTGGAGATTTTTTGAATTTCCTTCGAAATGATCTACCTATGCTCATGAAGAATATTGCGGATAGATGCGTTTTTCTTCAACTGGATGGTGCTGCACCTAACTATGGATTAACAGTGAGGAATTTCCTGAACGAAAGATTCCCAAATCATTGTATTGGCCGAGGAGGTCCGATATCTTGGCCATCCAGGTCCACAGATCCGAACCCACTCATTTGATTATTTTTTACGAGAATACCTAAGGAATTTAGGTTATGAGATGGAAATTAATTCAGTCAGCAATTGGAAGCCAGAATTCACAAAGCTTGCGATGAGATGCCTGATGTTATCAGGAAATCTATTAACCACCTCTTGATTCTGACCAGAAAATATGTTGATTCTGACAACATATTGAATATTTATTATGAAATTTGATGATTATTATTATTTTCAAAACTAGTTTTAAGTTTCTAGGTAAGTATTATTTCTTTGATTTAGTTTGGCAGGATTTCTGTCATTTTTTCAATTTTTTCAACTTATTAGTCAGTAACAGTGTTAAACGACGTTAATTGGAAAGGTTTTTCCTATTTCTATTGGATTTCAGAAATGTTCTCCCAATTTTCGGAAGAAAAATGGAGGGGGTTTGTAAAAATTGACTCCCGGTAAGAATAAATTTGTAGCTGTGCCATAGGATTTTATAACTGATTATTCAACTTCTTTATGTTCTTCTTCTAGAAATAATAGTATGTGTTAAAAATTCAATATACATGGTTATATTTCTGCCTGAATACTGAAAATAAGAAATTTCCAAATTTTTTTCAGCGATATTTTAAAGTGATCAATTGCAATAATGTCAGAAAAATCGTTCTATTACATTGATTTTAGAATTTTAGAGGGACTTAAAACTTTTTCTGATTATTGTTTTATAAGTATGTGTGCATTCCCTAAAACTCTTTTCGTACATACATGGGTGTTCCATTTTTGCTCCAGGGACAAACATAGATTTTTTTAAAATGGCACGCTCTTTATTTTTTATCATATTCTGATTACAATTTGGATGTTCTCTTCAACGATGTCTGTTTTGCGCCCAAACAACTATCGGTAGATTTTAAATTAATTAAAAATTAAAATATCGATAATTTCGGGAATTTGGAAGTTTTTTCAAAAGTTCTCAAATGCCTCATTTCGCATAATTTACGCATGATATTTTTTTTTCTTGGGGTAAAAGTGTTGTACCTTATTATCAAATGAAGAAAAAAAATTTTTTATACTGAGTGTTCCTAGTAACCCGGTGAAAATGAAATTTTTCAAACATGAAAAACTTTTTTTTTCAAATGTAACACCCTGAATCTTTTTCACGTGTTTTCCACTCGAATAAGCTTCACAACGATACCTCTTCTTCAAAAATCCGATGGAGATTTCACAGAAAATTTCGAAATTAGTGTGAGGTTTAGGTATTTCTTGCAATAAAATTCAGACATTGAAATCTGCAAATTTCAACACAAAATTAGATTATTTGCTATTCAATGAAACTTAATCATCAAAACTCTCAAGGTGTATCGAAATTTCTTCACAAGAAACGATTTATTTGTGATTTTATCAGTTGTGCTCAGAGCTAAGTCTTCACTTAATCGAAATTACTCAGCTCGAAATCTTCAATAGATGTTCAAAAAGTCTTCTGCGCTCAAAACAACCTGCATGCTATCCTTTTCATTGAGTATACGCTTAGCTCTTTCATTCTTCTCATATCCAACTTGTGATTAAACCATAGAAATAAGTATGACTTCTATGGGCATACCACATGAAGATAGAATATATTGTTCGATAGTCTATGGGTTAAACCACCTGTGCCCATAGAAGACTTATTTCTATTGTTCACTCACAATGCCCCAAGATTTGACAGTTTTGAATTGGATAATTCTAACGTCATATGAGTGAGTCTAAGTAAGAAATACATAATATTATTGCAACAATGAATTTTACCAAAGAAGAGTTAATTAATATAATTTATTGTTTGGGAGAAGGTGAGAGGAATTGTTTGTTGGCGTCACATATTTATTCCCAACGTTACCCAAACAGTAGACATCCTAGGAAAGAGGCATTCGAGAGACTGAAGGAAAGGTTTGAAAGAAGTAGACAAGTTGGATATGAGAAGAATGAGAGAGCTAAGCGTGTACTCAATGAAGAGAATAGCATGCAGGTTGTTTTGAGCGCAGTAGAGAATCCTCATGTTAGTACAAGAGATGTAAGTCGAGACTTGGGCATTAGTCACACATCTGTATCAAGAGTTTTGTGGAAGGAAAAGTTCCATCCTTTTCATGCTCAACTCCACCAACAGTTGGAGCCCCTGGACTTCGGGGGGAGATTGAATTTTTGTAGATGGTCTTTGAATAAAATAGCAGACCAACCGAATTTTTTCAGTGGGGTACTTTTCTCTGATGAGGCCACCTTTCATAAGAATGGATTGGTGAACCGGCATAATTTTTATTATTATGATACTCAAAATCCTTATTTCATGAGAATTGTAGACCACCAACATCGTTGGTCTCTAAATGTCTGGGGTTGTAAAATTGATGATTATGTGATCGGGCCCTTTTCTTTCCAAGAACATTTGAACGGCGAACGTTATCTGAATTTTTTGCAGCATGATCTGGAGCCTTTGCTTATTAATGTTCCCCAAAACATAAAAAGCAATATGTGATTCCAACACGATGGGGCACCAGCACACTACAGCGCCAATGTCCGCGATTTTTTAAATGATAGGTTTGAGAGCAATTGAATAGGCCCTGGAGGTCCTGTAGGATGGCCTCCTAGGTCTCCGGACTTGAATAAATTGGATTTTTTTTGGGGGGGTATGTTAAAGAGAGGGTATATCAAGACCAACAACCAGGAAAAATATGATGGAGAGAATTACAGAAGCATTTAAGAGCATAACGCCGAATGTTCTCCATAGAATGACCGAATCATTTATTAATCGTGTTTGAGAATGCATTCGTCAATATGGGGGACATTTCGAACATTTAATTTGATTTTAAAACTTATTGAAATAGAATTAAATTGGTGTTCATGATTTTGAATTGCATTTTTTTTCAGTGGATGTTTCATTCACGATAAGCAGTTCAATTTCGTTTCTTTATGATAATTCCGGAATATTTTGGTCAATTGTAAAAGTAATACAAGTTCAGTGAAAAGAACAGGTTGTTACATTTAGAAAAAAGTCTCGAAAAATTCTATTTTCGTTGGATCACCAAGAACACTGGGTATGAAAAAACAGTTGATCTGTTACTTCGAAGATGTGGAACATATTTTCTTTAGAAAATAATTATTGTCACACTCGAATGATACGGAATGAAGATTGTGAGAAGTTCTGAAAAACCTTAAAAATTCTCGATCTTTTTGATATTTTGACTTTTTGAACATTTATTGAGATAATTTCGAACTGAGTAATTTCAAGTAAGTGAAGACTTAGCTCTGAGCACAAATGATAATATCGCAAATGAATCTTTTCTTGTGAAGAAATTTCGATACACCTTGAGAGTTTTGATGTTTAAGTTTCATTGAACAGCAAAGAATATAATTTTGTGTTGAAATTCGCAGATTTCAATGTCTGAATTATATCAACAGCATGTTTATTGCAAGAAATACCTGAACCTCACACTAATTTCGAAATTTTTTGGGAAATCTCCATCGGATTTTTGAAAAAAAGGTATCGTTATAAAGCTTATTCGAGTGGGAACAAAACACGTGAAAAAGATACAGGGTGTTACATTTGAAAAAAAAGTTTTTCATGTTTGAAAAATTTCATTTTCACCGGGATACTAGGAATACTCGGTATAAAAAATTTTTTTTTCTTCATTTGATAATAAGGTACAACAGTTTTACCTCAAGAAAAAAATATCATGCGTAAATTATGCGAAATGAGGCATTTGAGAACTTTTGAAAAAACTTCCGAATTCCCGAGATTATCGATATTTTAATTAATTTAAAATCTACCGATAGTTGTTTGGGCACAAAACAGATATCGTTGAAGATCGCATCCAAATTGTAACATCCTGTATGTACGAGAATAATTTTAAAGAATGCACACATACTTATAAAACAATAACCAGAAAAAATTTCGCTTCTATCTCAAATAGTTTCCGAGATATAGAAGTTCCTCGCCTTATTGACTAAGTCTGTATATATATATATATATATATATATATATATATATATATATATATATATATATATATATATATATATATATATATGTGTGTATGTGTGTGTGTGTGTGTTTCTCATCACACCTTGTACTTAATCAGCTGTACTATCCATAGAAGATCTTTTGAACTTCTTTCAAATGCAGAATTTTTCGATACACCTGAAGGAAAATGTCCTTGCATGCGCCACTTTTCTCCTTCATGGTTTATATTTTATATAGAAAGGTTTAAATTAACAATTAACCTAAAAATTTTATATCGTACTGAAATATAACGAATTTTTGGAGTACAATTTTGAAAGAGAATCGACTAATCTAAAGCTGATCGCCTTCGGAAATTGCTTTGTTCCCAATCGAATAGGTGAAACAGGAAATGCTTCAAGTAGACTAATTAAAAATAATGAAATGTTTTAAATTGAATAAATCTGGTGTTTGTTGAATTGATTGCGGTAGTTACAACAAAATAAACAAATATGGGGAAATCAGAAATTTAAAAGTGTTTATGTTTAACCATTAGCGTAACTTCCATAATGAAAAACTAGATTCAATTCTACCTTCCCTGAATATTCAATTATTTTATAAGAAGATAAGTCTCGAGTTGGAACGTTTCGAAGAAGTGTCCCTCTGTGAAATGTTTCATCAATCTTCGAGTGAGTTCTTGATTTACGGGCACTTGTACCAAATTTGATATGAATAAATCGCAAGATTCAACATTTACAGCAAATAAAATATTTGGGTCCCATTCATAGAACAGCCTGTACATTCGAGGAGAATAGTGTTACCAAGCTTTTTGAGTCTTGAATTACCAACTCCACTGGGTGTCATCTTTCAACAATTGGAATATTTGCATTCATTCCTGAAACACTCTGTACAGTGGAACAAGAAGTTACTTTTGTATGATTAAATTTATAAATTCAAAAACAAGATTCATATTCGTGATAGATTTGAACAACCTAACTTCCACTTTTTCTAATAAAATGAACACTGGAACAATATTAGATATAGACTAATTTATTGATGATTTGTGTTTGAGACCGATAGTTAATGAATAAATATAAATTTTTCAAGTCACATCAATATCAACAAATGTAAAAGCGAATCCTTCCTTTCTTGAAATGAGAACCATGGCAAGCAATAAACTAGTTTCCATATTTTTCACCTAAACGAATTTTCTAGAGGTGTGAAATTCAGATACAATAATTAAAATCATTTTCTGAAATTTTGTATTTATCGAGGTACGTTCCAGCTGGAGACTTATCTTCTTATAAAATAATTGAATATTCATGGAAAGTATAATTTTCCTCGCCAAAATTAATGAATCTACTCTTTTTATTATTGAAGTTGCGCTAATGGTTGAACATCTACATTTTCGAATTCCTGATTTCCCATATGTGTTTATTTTGTTGCAACTACCGCAATTAATTCAACAATCTCCCAATTTAGCCAATGTGAAACATTTTATTATCTTTAATGAGTTTACTGGATGTATTTCCTACTTCAGCTATTCGATTGGAAACGAAGCAAATTTCGAAGGCGAATTGCTTAATACTGTTTAATTTTCTCTCGAAATTATGTTCCAAAAGATGGTAATATTTGTATAGGATAGTAAATTTTCGAGTCAAGTAATAACTTTTACCTTTCAACTTGAAATATAAATTATATAAGAGGAAGGTGGCATGAAAGGACAATTTTTCCTTCGAGTATGGTATCGAACAATTCAGCATTTGAAAGTTGTTCGAAAGATATTCTCTGGATTATGTACGAGGTGTGATGAAAAATACTGTGAATTGTTTTTTTGAAACAAAGTAAAAAGATACATACAATTCGAATTAATTTTCTACAGATTGCTGGTTTTCGCTGCAAACTCACGGAATCCAATGTTGAATTCATGACTGGAAGGATGCTTTATGAATGAATTTCAGCTTTCTGCTATTAAGATACCTCCTTTTGGCAACATTTTTTCATTTCTGGGGAAGATCCAGAAGTCCCATGATGCTAATCATGGTGAGTAAAGCGGATATAGACAGGCAAGAAGACGTTCATCGGCCAAAAACTCGTAGATCGATAGCATTCATTCGAACTAAACAAACTAATACTAATTTCCAGTATAGCCTATCGTGAACCTATTTTAGCCGAGATGGGGTAGAAATGTTTTCACAATTTTTTCAGATTTGATTTTTCTATGTATTTTCGTATCCCTATCAATTGATGAAGTTAAGAGAGAGACATTTTGTATATGAGAACGTGCTGAAGTTAAGATTAAGATCTAAACCCAAATTAAACCACTTTATAAAAAATGAATCTGCAAAATTGTGTATTCTCAAGGGGGAAAAGGTTCAAAAAATATTTTTTTCATTAACTGACACCACCAATATAAAAAATATTCTCGGAAAATTTGAAGTCAATAGGATCAAAACTATCCGAGTTATGGAAAATTGAGTCTTCGGGCACTTGGTCCCTCCGACAGTCTGAGTTGCGGCTTCACGACTCTGAATCTTTCAAGCATGATTACTATTCTAAACTAAAGAAGCAAAACAGATTTTTCGGAAATGCCATGATCGTTTTTCGTTTTTACTCAAGAAAATGTAGGTTTATATCAATATTTAGAAACCAATAAACAAAAAAATCCGTAATTGCATTCAACTCAAAAGAAAACTTGCAGAATGTTGGAAAAGCATTTAAAATAACTTTTCCAGCAATCCAGCACAAAGAGTATACAGAAATTTCAATATTATTTACTCCGAAAATCTCCAAACTAAAGAGTGCTGAAAGAGATTTGCGGCTTTATATTTATCCCGAAATACACATCTAAGAGTAGGGGTGACTTTTCCACTACTATCATATTCAAAAACACTGTTAACCGTAAAAAAATCGGGTCACCTCTACAAGGCAAATTTTTCTGTTTTATTAAGGCAGCTGAATGAAAAATTATAGTAAGAAATAATAAACCAGGCTTTCCCACATTATCTTCTCGTGAAGAGTAATTGTCACAAACAGATTCAATCGAGATTTTAGTATTCGACTTATTTGCGAGTAATAAATTTATCAATATCAGTAAATGAAAGAAAACGAATCATTCCTTGCTAGGAATGGATGAACATCACAAGCAATAAACAGTTTTCCATTTTTTCACATGAACCAATTTTTTCAAAGGCGGAAAATTAAGATTCATTCATTAAAATTATTTCCTGAAATTCTTCGAAACTTCCAACTTGGGAGTTTTCTTCATTTAAAATAATTCATGGACGTTAAATCTTTCCTAACAAAAATTATTGACTCTAGTTTTTCATTATTGAAAAAACGTTTATGAACATGCACATTTCAAAATTTCTGATTTTTCCACACATGTTTATTTGGTTGCAACTCCTGCAATTAATTCAACAAACACCAGATTTATCCAATTTATAGGATTTCATTATTTTTAATGAGTCTACTTAAAGTATTTCCTGTTTAACCTATTTATTTGAGAACGAAGCAATTTTCGAAACATTTGTATAGGACGTGCAATTTTCTAGTCAAGTGATAATTATTATCTTTTAACTTGAAATATAAATTTTATAGGAGGAAGCTAGCTTGAAAGAACATTTCCTTCATGTATGTTAACGAAGAATGGAAGCCTCTGAAAGTTTTGCTGAAAGTCTTCTATTGATAGTAAAGCTGATTACGTACGAGTAGTGGTGAAAAATACTGTGAGTTATTTCATTAGAACCAAAGCAAGAAGTTTACGATAGATGCGAATTAATCTCCTTCAAAATGCTACCTTTGGCTGGCAACGAATTCTATGACAGGAAACATTTCTGGAAGGCTTCTTTAGCTTATCTGTCGTTGCTATACCAAGAGCAGGAAAGGCTAACGTGGACAGACAGGAAGAAGTTTATCGGCCAAATACTTACGGATTAAAAGCATTTTGTGGCACGGTTCATTTTCGAGAAGAAATAAAAATCCATCTACTTTTCAAAGCTCATTCTTTCCGTACGAGATGTTAACTTTACAGTAAGGTCACGAATACTCATTCGCACGAACACTTCAGCCACTTTTGCACATTTTAATCTGCTCTTGTAATCGAAGGACGTCCAGGTAGTTCCTGGTCCTAAATCGACCCATATCCACTTTTAAATATCGCATACCACTTATAAACTTTTCCAATATTACCGCATTATCATCAAATGCAGATTGTTATATTTTCTTCAGTATATTTGATTTATAAGTGAACTTCAAACAAAACTCAATAATAATGCATTGTTTAAGATTTATGTCATAGATAGATACGACCAAAAATTGCTGCATTGAGAAATTACGGTATTCATTTCATGACACAAAATTGTTTCTATGTTTGGTAGTCATCCTCGAAATTCATTTTGTTTTTGTACTTTATATTTGTAAATTATGTTTTTTTATTCCCACTAGTTATATCGATACAAAACGTTGATATTAAAGGAAAATCTTATATTGCATTCAATTTCCATTATAATACCTGGATCACCAAACTTTTTTGTGTAATTCCATTTTACGTGAAAGACATATTCAAACAAAATTAACAAGAAAGTTTCTATCATATTCAGAAATGATATTACAGAATTTCCACGTAATGTCATACAACCACCAAGAAGGTTTGAAGAATACGACTTGAATTTTGTAGAAGAAGATTTACCAGATCATATAAGGAAGCCACTGAAAGTGAAGAAAAGGAAAACTGGAAGAAAGCTATAGAAGAAGAAATAGAAGCTCTAGAAAAGAACGCAGAATGGACATTAGTTAAATTGCCTCAAAATAAAAAGACGTTCGACTCAAAATGGGTTTTTCAAATCAAAAGAAATCCAGATAACCCTATTTCTCGATACAAAGCTCGGTTATGTTCCAAAGGATATGTTCAACGAGAAGGTGTTGATTATAAAGAAATATTCTCACTAACAACAAGGTATGACTCAATTAGAGTGTTGTTAGCTGTAGCAGTTGGAAAGTGATATGAAATTATGCAGTTTGACATAAAGGTAGCATTTCTTTGTGGTCATCTGCAGGAGGAAATATACATGACACTTCCAGAAGATCTCAGATGCCAATCAAACATGGTATGCAAGTTCATAAAATCTTTATATGGACTGAAGCAAGCACCTTGGTGCTGGAACAAGAAATTTGATAGTTTCTCAGAGAATTTCGGATTTGTTCAATCTGATGCAGACAAATGTGTTTACAAAGGATCAATCAACAATACAAAAGTTCTCCTTGTCATATATGTTGATGATGGACTTGTGATATCACCAGAAATGAATGGAATCAAAGTAGTTTTGAGTGCACTGAAAGAAACTTTTGATGTTACTATAAGTAAAGTGGACAGTTATGTAGGCTTGGAAATATTAAAACAAAGTGATGGTTCATTGTTTCTAAGTCAACCTAACTATATCAAGCAAATACTGGTTTTAGACTTGAACAAGCAAATTCAGTCAGTACACCAGAAGATCCACAGACTTATTTAACTGCAGAAACAGGACCTTTTCTAGCAGAAGGTGAAATAATGTATAGACAAGCTGTAGGATCTCTAATGTTTTTAGCAATAGGCAGTCGAACTGACATTGCACATGCTGTTGGAATAGTAAGCAGATATCTGAATAATTACACAAAAGCGCATTGGAATGCTGTTAAAAGAACCATGAGATATCTTATTGCAACTGTTCACTTCAGTGACTCAGATTTTGCTAATGATATTCAAACAAGAAGGTCTACGGGTGGATATCAAGTACCATTTTGTACGAAAGCAATATGAGAATAAGACAATTATTCCTGAATATATTAGAACAAGTGACCAGGAAGCTGACATTTTTAGAAAAGCTCCTCCAAAGTATTCTTTTGAGAAGTTACGAGAAGGAATGGGTTTTAAGACAAAACTCTCCAGTGAAAATAATGTAGTGCAGCATTTGACAAATAATCAATCAAACAGAAAGTGGGAGTGTCGAGATCTTAATATGTTCTGTGTGTTTGAAGTGAAGTGCTCTAATTATTCTGTTTCGGTGTAACTTCAATTTTCAAATGCCAATGAAGGGATCATAGATATTCGATTGGAAATTAGTTTATACGAAGCATTCATTAATACAATACCGTTTAGATTGTTAAATAATAAAAAAACTTGAAACTAAGACGAGTCTTTATTAGTCAAGAATATCCAACAATAATCTACTTTGTCCTTCCCTAAGGAACACACCTATCTGATATATGTAGAATATTGTAGGAATACAAATAGATACAGGCGTGCCTGGACATTTGTTAACAAACACTATCATATAGCGCCATCTGTTTTAGAACAGTTAATTTGATATCAAACATACCACTGGTGAAATTTATGTTCAAAAATTGTTCGTTTGAAATAGTATAAAATTTCTCAGGATTTTTTGATGTTTTTTTCAAGGAGGAAACCCAATCAGATAAACTTAAAATGTAGAAGATCATTAAGTTATGAATTGTCATCACTATCATTAGAGCTCAAAATATAGACGAAAGAATTATTCGTTTAAAGGTAACTTAAATATCATTTTCATGTATCAATTTTAAATATTATCAAATATCAATTCACTTCCTGTATAAAGTTGCCATAAGTAATTCTTGAAATATAATTCGAAAAAACCCAACAAAGCTGTAGGTTCTCCAAATTCTTTTAATTCATTTCATTCCAATCTAGTGAAATGGAAAAATTTGATTCATTTAATTAAGTATTTCGCAAAGTTCAACTGAAAATATTTATTTGTCTTCGATACTTAATTCTATTCTATAAAGAACCTTTCGGTATTTTGCCATGCTTACATTTTTCTTTCTTGTTTTCTTTGTTATAACGGCCTATCTTCAAAAAAATTTCTTGGTGCCTTCAAGATATACAATAACTGAATACTTATCTGCTCATGAAATGTCCCGTAGTTTAGTTCACAAGTTCAATTTGGTGTGTATTGTTGACGAAGCAACATATAGGGGATAGCCCATTGGATTCAAAAAGGTTTTTAGCAATTTGACTGAAGAAGGTACTCAGTTTTTTTGCAAAAATAATCAGAAACTGTAAGTAATTCAGAAAAAAGAAAAATTTTCGATCGATTTTTTCCTACAGGACGTTCTTGCGAGTGTTAAAAAGAGACCATAATTTCTTCGAATGTTTGTATTGTTATTTAATACTAAATACTACAAAATTGTTCTAGTTGCAGTACTCACTTTGGAGATTATGAGCTCGTGTCGTGAAGGTCGTGCGAAGCCCTATATTCAACGTTAAATTAATATTATAAATACGAAAGATGGAGTTTCGATTGTTGAGACTTTTTGATCGCAAATATCGGCTATTCAAAAATCTTTTCTAATAATTTCTGAATTATTAAAAATTTCGAATTATTTGTGAAGAACTGAATACCATGTTTTTCATCTGAATTTTCCAATAACTTTCAGAATTTATTTGCTAACAAAACATTGGAATACATACTTCTAGACATCATTCAAAATTCAATAAGCTGTAGCTAATAGTTTTAGCTTTATTCAGAATAAACACCAATCTGAACTTCTGAACTAGACTACTGCTCCAACTAATATTCAAGTCGAAAATAGGACGCTTAGTTCGAAAGTTCGAAGTTAATTTTAAAACCTTGCATGAACTTAGAGCACCTTTCTAGTAGAGAACATTGCATAAATTAATTATCTAATATCAATGAATAATGCCATCAACACAAAAAAAGCTGTTTCGTGTACGACATTTACAACATCAATTAAGAATACCATCACCCACCGTCCATTTTAAAATGTTATTTTGTCAACAGACCTCAAAACAATCCTTTTTTATTGCAAGTTAATATTCCACAAAAAATGCTTCAAATAATTCCTGGTCGCACTTCACCTCAAATTTTCCGCGAAAAATCACTGCCGCTTTGACCTTTGAATTCGACCAGCCGCAACTAGTAGCGACAAGTGAAAAGCGCTCCTCCAGCGGGTGCAAGAGCTTAAATCGGAAGCAAGAAGAAGTGGGGCCACCACGTTATCGATCATCGCGAAATGTGCGGTGCCCCGTTAGTATATGGGGGATACCTTCATAGGTATTTCAGAATAGGATCATACTTGAAATATTTATTCGTCACACAGATTCTCATAAATGGACCGTCGGGAAATCACTGCCGGTGACAAGTGGCGGTCAACGAGCACGAGAGAGAGTGCTCCGAGTGCAGCGAGATTGGAATTGGAAAATTTAAAACGTTATTTAAAACATTGGGCCTCAGTGGCGGCACGTAATTGCTCCAAAATTTTTGTTTGATGAATATTTTCGTCGTCCTAGTCTCTTCTTGTTATTATAGAGAATTTCCAAATTAGTGAAATTCAATGTAATCATTGATCGCTACTAGTAAATAGAAAATTCACTGGTTAACTTTTCGCTAACCAGATGTTATGGAGTGAAGCATTTCAGACTGAATTTGGGCTGAAAATCAAGCCAAAACTATAGATAACATTGAAGTAGAATTATCCAACTACCATAGGCATGATTTCAATAGACAAAAATCGGGTAATATGTTCTTCTTTAGTTGTTTGAGAAAACAAGTTTCTGTTATCATCTCAATTACTTGTCTTATGTATATTACAAATTAGTTGGCAGTTATTTTGATTTTATTCAAGTCAGCTTTCGAAAAAATTGAAAAAAAAATTTAGAACAATTTTTGCTCTTAAGCAGTAAAACCAGTTCAAAGCAAATGCTTGAGAAGAATGTTTCGGGGAGCATGGGATCATGTTTTTTATTTAAGTGTTCAGAGCAAGAAACCAAAAATTTAATAGTCTCACTTAAGCCAAAATCCTCTAAAGACATATATGGTATATCAAATAACATGATAAAGGCTTTATCAGAGAAACTTTGTGATCCCATATAAATACTGATAAATAAATCTTTCAAGGACGGATTCTTCTCAAAAGAACTTAAAGTAGCAAAAGTTGTACCCTTTTCACAAGAAAGGAGAAAAACAAATATGCGATAACTACGGGCCGATAGCCGTTTTGCCAGTTTTATCAAAGGTTTACGAATTGGCAATCAAAAACAGAATGGTCAAATTCCTGGAAAAATCGAAATTTTTCAGTGAAGCACAGCATGGTCATCGAAAGAAGAGAAGTACTACTACGGCTACACAGAGTGCTATAAACACAATTATGAGGTGTTTAAACGGTGACGTTAAAGTGTCTATGCTCAATTTCGACCTCGGTAAAGCTTTTGATAGTTTGTGTCGCGATATCTTGTAGGAAAAGCTTTATCATTATGGTTTTCGTGGCAGAGTATATACCTTACTAAAAAATTATTAACGAATAGATCTCAGTTTATAAGTGTTAATGACGAGTTATCAGAATCGTTCATAACAGATGGAGGTGTTCCCCAGGGTTCTATTCTGGGTCCGCTTTTATTTCTGGTGTATATAAATGACATAACGGTCCCTGGGGCAGCTAGTGTTTGTCTTTATTGTGATGATACATCCACTGTTGTGATGAGGGAAGATAGTGAAGATCTTCAAGCAAACAAAAATAAAGTCATCGATGAAACAAAGAACAAGTTCTCAAGCAACTGAAAGTTAATGAACAAAAAACTGAGGAACTTACAATCGGCCCAAGGGAGCCACTAAATTCGGTCAAATTTCTGGGAGTATGGGTGGACTCTAGACTCAGCTGGTGTCCGCTCACGTGGAGGTCACCTGTGGAAAGTTAGCTAAATCAATCTTTTCTCTTAGAAAAATAATAGATGTTAGCACATTGGAGTCAGCAAAAATTGCCTACCATGCCTATTTTCATACTGCGATGTCCTACGGGGTTTTTGGTCGTAATCGGGTAGAGTCTTCATCCTACAAAAAAGTGCGATAAGAACTATATTCAGAATTAATCATCGAGACTCCTGTAGACCAATATTTCAAATGGAAAAGATACGTTTCCATGCGTGTATATATATATATATATATATATATATATATATATATATATATATATATATATATATATATATATATATATATGCGTAGAACTAAGACAACTTCATGCAAATAAAGCAGAAATCGCCACTGGCAGTGATCACCATACGTATAATACAAGACAAGAGGGAGATATGGTTATTCCATTGCACAAGAAAAAGTTAACTCAGAATTCTTATGAGTACTGGGAAATCAAAATGTATAATACGTTACCAAGCCATTTCAAGATCCTTAAGGCTAATATAGCTAATACTTTCAATAAAAAATTAAAATTTCTTATTAAAAATACCTTCTACAGTATAGGTTAGAGTACATGAACTTTTTACAATGAATGTAGTTTGTTTTTATTATTTTGTTTATCTGTGATATTTTTCTGACGTACCATGTAATTTCTTTTGATGGTGATTGAATAATATTCTATTCTATTCCATTCTATTACAGGTACGGATTCTAACATGATACTTATTCTACAGCCCAAGACTATAGTGTGAAAAAATATGGATATAATAGACCTATGTTAATGAAACTATTATATAAAATCCTAGCTCAAATTTCTCGTTAATTTTGGTTCAATCTATTTTAATTGAATATAGGAGATAGTACCTCGTATTTTAGAAACCATAGTGTTTCCACTTCGGCAGTTAAAGATTTTTACAATCACCTGAATGATCGGATATGGTTATTTTGGCCCTACCGATCGGAAAGAGAGGATATTATCTTATTGAGATCGATTCAAGATATTTCAGTGGAATAAAATGGTTGTGATTCCAAATTGGCAAGATCCTATTGAGCGAAATTATTAACCTTACTGTGAACATAAGTTGCGACCGAAGAACAGCAGACAATAAAAGTGTAGCAAGTTATGTATTGTTTGATTATCTCCTTCTTCCTGTGTATGATTCAATGCTTCTTATACGTCTTTCAATTATGTGCGGTTGTTACGACATAAAATATTTCTTTTTTTTTTCTCAACTCTTGGGAGGAGGTGATACCTGTCATGCCACAGCTATGGCTGCCGAATATGAATTAATGTCTGTGTTTCTTCGCTTCTTGAAGATGGCCGAATTGTAAGTTTTCGGTAAGATTTTTGATGGAAGAGAGTTTTACAGCACACTATCTCTGTAAACAAAAGATTTTCGATAGAAAGAGGTACGAGACGTTGCTACTTGGACCGTCCGCCGATAAAAGTTTTCCTCAAACCTAGTTTTCCTTGCTAACTGGATTTTTTCCGGAACCAAGCCTTTTAGTTCTTCGGAGCATTCACCATGGAACTATCTGTGAAAAAGTGAGAGATCAGCAACCTGCCACCTTTGGGCGAGAAGCAGGAAATCACATGTGATCCCCGGATGTTCGATGGCGTACTGATCTCTTCTGAATACAATCCAGTAGATGTAATGAATATTTGGGTGCGGACCCCTCACATGGGAACAGTATATTAGACCAGATTGCACCTGTTCTTTATATGAAAGCATCAGCTATGATGGCGTGAAGTATCGCTCAACCCTGAAAAGAAAACTGAGTTTAACAGAAGCAGATTTGGCAATGGTTGACAAATGGTCATGCCAGTAAACTTAGATGTTGTAGGTGATATCAAATAGATGTATGTTCTTTGCTGGATAAATTGATGTCCTTGCATGATAAAAGGAAGTTTTTCAGCAGTGATTTTTGAGGAGAACATGCGTCTTGTTCGCGTCAAAATTGACCAAGATCAACCGGTCCGTTTCTAATATCTTCTCTAAGTCTGAATTCAGTGACTTGCTCTTTAGGCATATCTATCAGTGTGACTCCTCAGCATTTATACCAAAGATAAATATTCTGTTCTCGGTGGAGTGGAGCAGATCATTAATCTGCAACAGAAAAAGAGTTGGCAAGATTATGGAGCCCTGCTTTAACCTGATGAGATTCACACGTTACACCAACAACTACCACCTGAATCGATATACTGCAGATAAAACTACTAATCTAAACACGCAAATTGTGGAAAAGTGCGCCTCGTTTATTCATCAAGGCTGGTGCCAAACCCTGTCGAATACCTTTAAGATATCCACAGCAATGTCCATAAATGCGTAATGTATGGAAGCAAGTCACCAGTTGATCGTTGTTCACGGAAACCTTATTGTCGATCACTGATAATACTCTATAACTTAAGATATTTGATGAGCTCTTCGTTTTTCGCTCTTGGACATAATGAGCAACAATTCGACTCAACAGTAATTTTGGAGTAGGCATTTCTTCAATTTCTTGTATCGGTTGTACTCTCGGAAACTTCTGCGTCTCATACGAAATCTGAAACAGACGATTAAGAACAGATACTAACTCTGGAGCTCATTACTTCCTTCACGACCCACTGCTTTCTTACAGTGTTATTGTTGAAGAGCTCAGCTTACCTTGTGCAATCTGAATTTTACTTCAGACATAGTCGATTGAACATGCGGAATGCTTGGTGGCACTGCTTTTGATGTATCAAAAATATTAAATTTACGATGGCTTCTCTCTTATTTTTTCAGATTGCTGCCGTTCCACTACCAATAGAAGGTTAGTTTAAAATGAAAAATGAAGCGTATATACAATGATTTTGATTACACATTTTGTTCACAACTCATTCACCGACTACATGTTAATGATATATCAGCGACAGGAAAGACAGGCTTTTTCCTCAGATCTTTGCTTCAGGTTTTCTTAGATAATATAAAAGATTAAGTTTAGTTCTCTCTTTTCTTCTCATTTTCATGAGGTCAGACGTAAGAGGCGATTGTAGGAGGCTTGGTGTTTTTTCAAATGTTTATCCTTTCTGCATACTACTCGTTAATCTGATCGTATTTTTGACGCACAATAAAATATCGCATTTGGTCCTTCAAGTTTTTTGTTACACTCTTCTTAACTCGTTCGAATGAATAAAATAAATAAATTAATTAAAAAGTTTTCAAAATTTATGGAAATTACTCAGATAGATCGATTGTGTTATTCATTTTACTCCTTTGGAAAAAATTTATTTGCTCTTTTGACTCTTTTGATATCACCTATCAAAAATATGACGCTATTGATTTTTTTTTTTTTTGATGTAGCAATGTATGACGGATAATGCATCATCGGAAAACTGTTTTTTTCGCTCTGTATATCTAGTTCTTTGTACAGTTCTCCTGAATCTGATCCCATTGAAAAACTTACTGATTTTTATTATGCCAGACAAGGTTTTATTACAGGAAATGAAACAAGAGAAGAACATAACAAACAATTAGGTCAACATGAAAAATGTATCAAGTTTATTGCATATTGGGCTGAAACAAAACCAATAACAAATAAATATTTAGATCAATTTTGGCGAGCGTTTAGGTTCGAAGTATTCCATCTAAATAAACCTCAGTCACTTAGTCGCTTAGTGACGGAGACCGATTGATGATGAATGAATGTGGTGATTTAGTCACAAGGTACGTGAACATTTCAATCAAATCATCAAATTCGCCCAGATCGTAATCCATCACTTGCGAAATTTTGGAAAAATATGAAAAACATGTCAAGAATCTTTCTTAAAATAGTAGATCGAAGATGTCATACATCAGTCCAAAAAATTTGAAAATAGCTTCTTTCCCAAAAAAGTTCTAAACACGAATTGAATGACTATGATGTCAGTAAAGAATTAATCCCGTCCAAAGTGTCCCAAGTGTTCCAACTCTTCAAACTCAGAAGAAGACTGTCAATTTTTGTTTCGAAGGGAGGCATTGTTCCTGACTTTTTTTTTGATTAACAACACCCTAACTTGCAACAATAATCATCTGGAATATGTATGAGTGGCTGCGTTAGAAAAGTATTCAATTATCTATATGAATCGATAATTTTCGATATTCGAATTTTGAATTTTTGATACATGGTGTTTTTCAACTACAAAAGGATATAATATACTTCAATAATTGAACAACCTTTTGAACCCGATGTTGTACCTAAGAACGGCAAGAAAATTTAACACAAATCATTTAGAGAAACAAATGAGTTTACAATATGTTGAATTTCAGTGTAGTGGAATATTTTTCCTTTTTTATTATTCTGTTTATAACTAACCTAGCTTATGAGCAAGACAAGGTGACATACAAACTCAATAGCAAACATGATGAAGTGTAAAAGTGAACGTATCGTTTTGATAGGCGCGATTTCAGCAAGCGAGGCAGCAGGTTTTCAGAAACCTCTTCACCATGCTTGAGGGACTAAAAACAATCTCCCTTTAGACAAAAGAAATAATAAATCGGTCAAACTTCATTTTTTTAGCATTCTTCACAGGATGAGATTCACCAGACATCATGAACGGTAATAGTACGGCCGCGAATCGAATACTCTCGAAGATAACATCAAGAAGAACTATGAGGGAAAACTGCATTAGTAGCACCTTTTCCATAAAAGCCGACACGGTCGGGGTTTTTGAAATATGGTGCAGTTTAAATGTTTGGTTGAACTGCAATTTACAAACTTCTCAACATCTAATTTCATTCAGTGTGTAATGTTTGGAGTTACATCAGGTAAGAAAAAGGATGCGAACGAACAAAATTATATCGTCTCACTAAAGCAGTTGGCCCTCCTGGTTTCCAGCCTTCTTGGATTATATCTTGATATTTGTTGATCTTCTCGAATTGTGTTCTCATCAGAGACGATCATTTCATTCGAAATATTATCTTTTTGTCTATTATGTTCAATCTGGTCTAGTATAAATAACGGAACGGTCGGTGAAAATAGAGATGCATCAATGATCCCTTAGGTTGGTACAGATGTTCTAGCAGTACCAAAATCAATCCAACCTGCTGGAGGTACATCTTAGCTATTGAATTTTATCTCGTCAAGAAGTTGAGTGGAGCCAGTATGTGGTACGTAGACTCGCATACCTGCGCACATCTTTGGTGAAGGTCTGGTTCTATGTTCTTGAAAAAACAACACTAGCTTTTGAATCACCATTAACGGTCTCAGTTTCCCGGTCAAGGTGTTCCGGTGTAAGAATGATCAATGTTCCCATATCATTAACATTCGAGCTCAAGTTAATAGGATATTATTCTTCCCACAGCTCAGCAGCGGTGCAGAAAAACTCCAATCTAAGAACAATCGATGTGACAATGATAATTTACAATTGTTTTTTTTGGCAAATGATTGAATTCAATACCGACGAAAATCATGGCAATTCATATAGATTTAAGAATTAGGAAATTGCAATATTTTCTCCAAAAAAATATATGGCATAACTTCCTTTTTTCACAGAAAGATTGGAATATTTGTTGTGAAAATTACAGAATGAATACATCTTCCTCATTTGCTAAAGTAACGTTAAAATAATGTTTCTTATATCAGGTATCGCAATATCTATATTGTTGAATACTCATTTGTATCTATTGACCAACATAATATCTGGTTTGTTAAGTGATATTTCGTTATTAAGGAAAACTGTATTTCATGTGAGATTCGTACTAGTAAGATTTCTTCCTGTTGAGATAAGGCCAAATATTCGGGTCATATTGAAATAACTGGCATTTGCAGAAATGCCCCTTCATATTCAAATATTGTAAAATAGAAAATATCGAAAAAGATAATCAAACCAGAATTTTTTGAAAATTAAGAAGAGCTTCTATTAATTAATGTGCCATCAGTTCTGAAATACAAAATATCCTCTGATTTTTTCAGGCATTTCCTCCACTTCTAATCTTTAGAACTTGTTAAATGGAATAGAATTATTATACACAGCAAGTTCTATTCAATACTATTCATACGTTTCCTATTGTTTTATGGAAATTGTGAATTGTCGACTGTGGATATAAGTCTGATCTATAAGTTCAAAAAAAAAAAAAGTTTTAAAAACTTTAATACTTTGTTTATAATAATTTATTTAATTTAACAAAAATGAAAAAATACAATAAAACTGTAAATTAAATAAATTATTATAAACAAAGTATTAAAGTTTTTAAAACTTTCATGACGGAATCTTGTTTTGTATGTAAATGTCAAGGGCTCCACGAAGCAACAAAATTTTACGGCAATTATTTAAACATTTTTTTAATGTACAACGATGAAGAAAGTTTGATAAAAGTTGTTAATTAACAATCGTCTAGATTGTTTAAAAATTGACAAAAATAAAAAATTGCAACTGAAATTAATTCTTTTGAAGTGTTTAGATTATACGATAATTTTTTTTAGATTTTTTGATCAACTTTAAGTACTTAAAAAAAATTTAATTAAGTGACGTTCTTGCTTTTGAGACCGTGCGCGCAACCTAACTATGGAGCGCGGAGAGCTATTTTCAGTGTTTAATTAAAATTATTAATAATGGAGATACAGTTCCGGGAGTTGAAACTTTTTTTTAGTAAATTTCCTCCTCTTCAAGGATCTTTTTTTCAAAATTCGATAATATTTATTGTTTACAAAATATAAGGGAAAAACTAAACACCATTTTCTGGGGTGCTTAATTTGTTTATAACTTTTGAAATTTTTCATCTGCTAATTTGATTTTTTAGCACAATGATCTAGACATTATTCCGAATCGAATGAGCCCACCCACATAATTTAAGCAATAGTATGTCGAGTTAACACTAATTTGAACTTATAAATCAGACTATATGTTTAAACTTCTCAGCCAGAATAGAAAGGAAATTGAATATAATACTTTCTACTTTTTCATTTTAATCTTAAAATTCCTCAGAAAATGTTGCCAATATTCTTACCTGTTAATTTAAAGTGAACGAACTTCTAGGCACATTGAATTCAATCAACAGGGTTTCCCCTTCGATGACTATTATTATAAAAAGCTTGCTGAAATTATTCTGTATCGCATATACCTTTATGTATTGTAAACATTGCACAAGTATGCATAAGTCGTGAATAAATATAATTATTGATGCGTGCATTCGCATGTTGATTAAGTTTTTATTAGAGAAACGCTGCGATTTCGAGAAAAGGTTTGAAATCGAACAGTAATTGTAATTGAATTTTTCAGATGATCGGTGGCACATGACACTGTGATTTCGATGGGATCAATCCGCTAGTAAATTAAATCTTGAACACCGTTCTGTAGAAAAACTAATATTAGGCTGGTTATGGGAAGCACTACTAATTGAAGATACACGGGGCATCGGAAGAGCAATGAAATTGATAAGACCTAGTCTCTAAATACCCCCGAGGCTGTATACTGTTGCAGTAGGTTGAAAGTATATTATTATTCAAGACTATGTCGGTCCAACCAATTCTAATCTCAAGCATATCATGAGAAACGGTTTGCCCTCGAACTAATGTAGAAAGTGCAGAAAATACCTGTAGGCTGTCTCTTACCTTACCTTTACTTCCATTGGATGACTGTGACAACACATAAATGTACCGAAAATAGAACATCATGAGTAACCTGGGACATTGAAAGTTACAATTACTTTCCTGTAGATGTCCTGAAAAAGTATGATTAGAAGACCATATTGGTTACTACACCTATCGTCGGTGGTTTTTGTGTTAGTTCTAGGTAACTTATGAAGCCAACTCGCACACGGAATTGTCTCTCGGAATTCTTCAAATGGGGTTGAAAAAAGTACACTGTAATAATCACACATTAGTTTAATAGAATAACTTGAATTGTTATGAAAATATACCAGTCTATCAGAATATATGTCAACTATAACATTATCATCAAACGAAATCAATTCGTCAAAGCCTTTTTTATAGAAGGTGGACGGTTGAAATATGCTGAGATTTTGGTGTTATTAGTCCGTAGAAACAGTAAACTAGTGAAACCTTTCCTCTTTATACACAACATACCGCGGAAGGAACTTCATAAACATTAATTCTCCCACGGCAACCAAAATTGAATCTATTCTTCAATTACTTCTATTACCATATTTCCATTTTTCCTGTTCCTCTCATACCATGTTGCAATTTCATGGTCATTATTTCCTCCATCATTCCTACTATGAGTTACCATTTTTCTTCACTTTTCAGCATTTTAGTTACGATACATGTTGAATTGAAGGAACGTCCCACCAAGGATTGAGCTCTTTTCCTAACTTTCCCTCCGTCTTATACATTTCGAGAGAGTGGGCTCTGCTTTATCCACCTGGTCACAGAACCCGCACATTAGTGTATCACTGTTTCATTCATCAGATATTTTCGAAAACAACCATGGACTATCAGGAACTATATTATGTTGAAGTTTATTGTACCGTGCCTTCTAAAATACCACTTGAGTATGTCTGGTATCAATAATTTCGTCCAATGAGCTGTATCAACCGTATCCAATCATTTAGGACATACTTTGGCTTTAGCAGCCTCGAAATATCGTCATAAGAGTCACCTACTGTGATTTTATATTTGACTTTATTTTGCCGTACTAAGAATGTCAGAGCCTGTATTTATATTATATTTATCTGTACTACAGGGTGTTTCATTAACAATTGGAAATAATTTAACTGTGGTTTCCTGGACTCAGAATATTAAAATTTAACCCAACTCTCGTTGATGAAATGTGTCTCCTTACTGAGATGCAGGGTGTTAGTTAGCAGTTTCGTGAAAAAATTGTTTTTTGTTATTATCTCAAAGATCTTCTATTCGCTTCAGTCTAAAATCAATAGTGATATTCAATAAAACAAGAGGCTTTCGTTTGTTTCAACTTATCGACTCCAGTGGCGTCCCGGGAGGCAAGTCAACCAAAACTTTCGATGAAAAAATAGCATTCCACTGATTTTTTTCAATACAACTTCTCAATTTTGTGAGTTTTCTACATATCTGTTATGTTCTCGAGATACAAAACTAAAAACCACTCTGCAATCTGTCCGTGATACTAAGTAGAGAACCCGAAAACTCGATACAGAGGCACATTTTTGAGCATGATCCAAAACAAAAGTTGTTTAGAATTGTTCAGTACAGCATATCTCAAAAACAGAAAATTTATACTAAAATCAGTACCCTCACGATTAGTACTGATTTTAATGTAAGTTGTACTTTGAATAATTCTAAAAAACTCTTGTTATGGGTCTTGGTCAAAAATGTGCCTCTGTTTCGAATTTTAGAGAGAGATTTCTTCGGCGTACGGCTTGTCAAGGTTCTCGTCAAGCGGAATGGTGACGGAAAGCAGAAATGCCTCCTTTCTCTGCCAGTCGAAAAGGGCTATGTCGGGTCTGTTGCGAGTTGCGCCTCTGTCAGTGATAAGTGTCGTGTCCCAGTAGAGTTTAAATTTATTATTTTCTAGGGCATCTGCTGGTGACTACTGATAGTTTGGCGCGTGTTTTTTCCTAAGACCCTGCTTTAGCGCGAGCTCCTGATGGAAGAGTTTGGCTACGTCGTTGTGCCGCTTCAGGTATCTACTAGGAACAAAAATGAGGCACTCTGAAGCTGCTGACTGTTTCCAAATACGTCGTTGTGCCGCTGCAGGCATCTACTAGGAACGAAAAGGGGGGCACCCTGAAGTGAAGTGTTGCTAACTGTTTCCAAATGTCTTTAACATTTTCGGCATCTTGGTTCGACGGTAAGTTTTCCCCTGTTATGTGCTTGAGAAAACATCTTGTTGGGATGACCTGATCTTGGATAGTTCACTCTCCGGGAACAGATACCCACCCTTCACGAAATTCAGTGACTCTATTCTGTTTATTTGATAACTTTTCAGGTACCCTGGGTATTTCCCATGTAGAGCCTTGGACCACCATTCATTCATAAGACCCCTCCTACGAGTGAACTAGGCGCTCTTCAATAGGCTCAGACAATCGAAGTGAGGTGGAGCCTGCGTTAGCATTGCGTATTGCTGGTTGGAGAGGCGAGCTTTTTGTGCTGAAATATTTCTTTAGGTTGTAGATGACCATATCATGTGCTGTCTTGAGATTCATGAGCCCTCGTCCTTCTGCATGTCGGCTTATATAGAGATGGTTTTCTGAGGCTTGAGGATGGCGTATTCCATACTTAGTGAGTAGCGTTCTGATCTTGGTCTCCACAGCCTTGAGGCCCGTGATAGACCAGCTGAGTATTTCAAACAAGTAGGTGATACACGGTAAGGCCCAGCTGTTGATAGCGGTAAACATGACTTTGGAGCTCAGTTTTCACTGAGGGATCAGTCGAACTCACCGAATATGCTTTTCCTTGAATCCCATCTTGGCCTCGGCTGTCTTGATGACTATGGCCTGTTTGACTCCAAGGTATTTATAGGAGTGCTCTGGTTCCAGTCTCGGTAGTTTGAGTGTTGTTGAGCAGTGTTATTATGTCCATTCTGGACTTTTCCTCTTCGTATGTTAATAGTCGCATACTAAGCTTTACCCATCCTCATGTTAATTGCATTGCTGAACGCAGAAACTACTCTGAATTCCTTTTTTATCTGGTTAACGTTTGAGGAATGTGACTTGAGATCGTCCATGTATATTTGACGTGACGCGTTGCTCAGTGTTCTTGTTGAGGACATAACCATTTACACTGTTATTGAGAAGACTACTCAAAGGATTCAAAGCCAGGCAAAACCAAAGCGGACTCAAGGTTTCCCCTGAAAGATACCATGGTTGATCTTGACCTGTTGTTATTTCTCCAGTTTCCTTGGTCACTCGCAGGCGAGTTCTGCAGGATCTCAGTAGGTATTCCAGCAGTAATATAACACGCTATTCCGTATATTCCTAGTATTTCAACAAGCCAAGTGTGGCCTTCTTGAAGTCGAACCCGGCCAAAAAGAGTTTGCGGAGTCGTCTTCGTACCTGTTTTGTAATCACGCAGTCCATCACAAGGAGTTGCTTGCAGCCATAGTACCAGCAGAGCATTCTTTTTCCAAGTGCCTTTATCTTTCATTTCAGCATATCACACACAGTGGCGATAGGCCGTTTGAAAGTTGGTTCCTTTGGTTTCAGTGAGAACTGGGAAGGCGAATGCCCTTACAGACTTGAGAAGTTTCTCACTGTGTTATACTGAATTGAGGTAAGTATGGAGAATTCCTATCTTTTTTCTAATATTTACTATCCTACCCTTCAGGCGGATTTTCCACGGCGACTCAGTATCAGGTTTGAAGACTACTTTTTTGGTGTTGGCTTGGATGTTACTAATCTCGCAGATAGATTACAACTCCTGTGTAGACCAAGTCCTTGACTTCCGTCAACGTAGTGATCTGTCCGAGTTTTTTCACCATGGCATTATCTATGTTTGTAACTGTACTGTGGAGTTTTTGGGACTATCTGAGCCTGGGTATTGGTGGCCTCATCTCCGGCCGGAGTGAAGAGTATCGGATGAAATTTTTCGTGAGAGTCTCCACGTCCAAATCTGTCACTGGTTCAGGTAGATTCTGCTCCTCATCATTCAGTACTGACTGCGTTCCCCTCTTACTCCGCTCTGTCGTTCAACCTGCACTAGTGGTCTGCCTGTTCTTTTGGAGGCATCGAGTTCAGTGTTGGACGTATTTCTGTTCATTGTTATCCAACGAAATCTGTTGGACAGTCGTTGCGCATACAACTGTCAGTTCAAATGAGCATTCAAATCAGCTATCGGTATGTCATCTCTAAGTGGTTCACAAGGTTCATTGCGATGTAATGTATACGTATAAGAGAGATCGTCCGTCCATCATATACGTCCATCCCGTTCCTGTGGTTGCACAGCAGTTCAGGCATTAGCTTCGACCAAGCTATTACCACATTCTCTAGTCCGAGTCACGGTTTGCGACTCTAGGCAATCAACTTGGTATGCTGCGCCGTTTACACCACATGCATTTCCATCAGGCTGAGACTCTGGACGGCTCCGAGAGGGGCCAGCTCGAGACCCCACGCCGCCCTCAGTATGTTCTCCTCCTAGTAGAGGCTACTAGTTTGCACCTCGCTCAGGCTGCCAACCCGATCGAGGTGTGTGACTCGGTACTCGCGGAAACGTCACTCTCCGATGATTGCAAAATCATTCCTGCAGTATATTTATATATATATATATATATATATATATATATATATATATATATATATATATATATATATATATATATATATATATATATATATATATATATACCAGCCAACCTCCCTTGCCTAGGTTAGCAGCCTGGGCGAGGTGCAATTCAATAGCTCCTATTACAAGACAGCAACACAGGGCGGCAGGGAGACTCGGGCTCGCTATCTTTGGACCCGTCCAGATGCGGAACCTGTAGGAGGGTCGTGTGGACCGAGCAGCGCACCCCTCCGTGACGGAGCTGCAAGGTCCGAATCTGCTTCTCAAAATGAGGAGGATGCCCAAGCCTTTGGAACGCACCACTACAGCACCTCGGCGGGACGGACGCATACGATGGAGCAATGACGATAATGTCTTGCTTATGCGTGCACACTTTACTGCAATGAGTTTGGTAAACGATTCGAATTAGAAGTATAGTCAGATACTCGCTGGAATCTGGCATGACCTAACGGGACGTGAAGCGAAAGCTGAGACACTGACTAGCAGAGTGCGCTGGATTAATAATAATCAAAAGGTCTCCAAGGCAGAGCTGGCAGTTATTAAGAACAACTGACATCCCACCATTGTCAAGTCATCACCCACAAAGAAAACTAGGAAGAGTCAAGCGAGAATAGAGGAAAGACCTGCTGCGGGTGCTTATCAGACTGGGGATCAGAAAACAGAGAAAATAAGAAATGCCTTCGAGAGTAATGAGCTCAAGTATACAGGAATTAACCCTGTTGGCCGACCAAAGATTCCAAGACTGAGGTACACCAAGACAGTTCTCCGCAATGTAGAAGAGGTGAATGCAATTATAGAGAGCAAACTAAGAGAAGACACCAACCTCCCTGAAATTGTAGACATGGTTTACTCTGGAGCCATCACGGTGTGTGAGTTCGAGGGTATTGAAATAAAACCCAAACATGAGCCTAAAGCTCCCATAGACCCACCATGGAAGAAGCGCATGGAAAATAAGATCATAAGTGCAAGAAAAAAAATAGGGGTGTTACATTCTTACCTGAATACGCCAAATCCTTCAAAAAAAATTATAAAGAAAGCCAAGAACGCTGCCTCTGAATGCCGCGGAACACCGAAGTGCAGAGACTTCCAGGAAAAGGCCACTGTCGTTTGTGATACCCTGAAACAGAAAATAAGAGCATTAGGTAATCGAATGCACAGGTATAATGAGAGAACCAAAAGGTATCGGAACAACTGATTATTCTATAGCAACCAGAAACAATTTTTCCGGGAACTTGAATATCCAACCAAAGTGGAATCCCGACCAGACCCAGAATCTATGCATGAGTTCTGGAGTGGAATATGGTCAGAACTAAAATCACATGACCGGAAGGCTGACTGGATTGGAGAAATAATATCTAGAACCCCGCAACACCAAACGGACGATAAAAATATACTTGAGGGAGACATAGTCAGAGCCCTAAAAGGTGCCAACAACTGGGCGGCTCCTGGTCCTGACCAGATTCATAACTACTGGTGGAAATATTTCACTAGGGTCCATCCTTTGTTGGCTCAATTTTTTCAGCAGTCAATACAGAACCCAGGAATAATACCCGAATACTTCACACTTGGCATAACCTATATGATTCCGAAAGAGCAGGGAACTCAAGATCCAAAAAAATACAGGCCTATCACTTGCCTACCGTCCATATACAAGATTCTCACAGGTACGCTAACATTGTATATAAATACCTACGTCAGAGCGAAGCACATATTAGCCCACGAGCAAAATGGCTGTCGGTATGGATCAAGAGGATGCAAGGAGCTGCTGATCATCGACTATACAATAACGAGGCAGGCTAAGAAGAAGTTACGAAACTTATCTGTAGCCTGGATTGACTACAAGAAAGCCTACGATTCGGTGCCACACTCCTGGCTTATTGAGGGTCTGAATATCTATGGAGTAACCAAGCCTATCATCAATCTCTTGAAACATTTGATGACCACCTGGAGGACATCTCTCAGAATTGCAACGGGAAGAAGCGAGATAACTACTCCGGAAATAAGAATCAGGCGGGGCATATTTCAGGGAGATACTCTGAGCCCTCTGTGGTTCTGTCTGGCTCTAAATCCCCTCAGTACTTTACGCAATAACACACCGAACTGTTATATCGTAAATAAGGACACTAACACTCGTATCTCCCATCAGCTATATATGGATAACCTAAAGCTCTATGCTGGAAACGCAGATCAACTAAAAAGACAGCTCGAAACAGTGTCAGCATTTAGCGAGACAATCTGCATGGAGCTGGGTATCGAAAAATGCGCTGTTGTTAATATAAGACGAGGAAAGATTGAGAGAGAGCAAGAGGGTACTACTCTGATCGATAATACAACAATCCCAGCACTGTCCCCTGAGGAGTCCTACAAATATCTGGGCGTCCAACAAGCCTTGGACATAAAAACTGCTGAAATGAAGATGAGGTTTAAAGAAAAACTATACTCTAGAATCAACCGGATCCTTAAGGCTAAACTCAACTCGAAGGCATTATTTCAAGCCATCAATTCCTGGGCTATGCCGAGCATAGCATATTCCTTTGGGGTGATCAAATGGTCGATAACTGACTTGAGAGCTATGGATATAAGAATTAGAGCGATGTTAACGGCACACGGGATTCACCATCCACACTCGTCTATAGACCGCTTATACCTACCAAGAACACAAAATACACCGTTAGTCTACACAATGATTGTGCTTCCTTTACAGCTGGGACCTCCTGGATACATTGTATTTCCTCTGTTCTATAGACTGGGGCCTACTAGCCTACCATTATGAGCTTGGCGCAGATTATTTACTAATGGAGGTCACAATAACATTTGTTCGAGTTTATCACTGCAAGAATCGATCCATACGAGGTCGTTTAATCGTTGGCTGACCCAAATTTCTTTCTCATACAATTCCACTCTTACGATACAGTTTCTAGAGGTGCAAGATAACGCTCTGAACGATTCCTTTTTACATTCACAACAATTCGAACCATTCCGAACAAAGCATTGCCACAGTTTTCAGCATCTGGTTTTTATTCAAATGCCGTATAGGAATGTTTAGATTGATAAGCACTAAATCAGGTTTGCATTAGGATAATATCATTTTTGGAACTACCTTTATCGAGATTTTGCTTACATTTAACACATGGAATATTTTAGTATATCTAAGAATATTTCTATTGCATATGTACTTTTGATATATAGGGTGTTGCATCTCAGGTGAATATTTCTTATCCCGTAATGACTACAAAAAGTTGCCGAGGCACGTTGAATGATTTTATTTGAGGGACATATTCTTACGTATATTTGAGGTTTTTAGGAGCAACCCCCTAAGCAGGCACTTCAACGTCTCAAAATTAAACATGGTAAAGGAGTCCAGCAATAACTCATTTGAAATATCTTCGAAACTTCTCTACAACAATGTATGAGAAAAATAATTAGGAGAAAACTTTCACGCAAAAAAATTATATTTTATCTCAAACTAGTCTCCTTGAATATTTTGGCTTCTTTTAAAATTATAGAAAAAAGAAAAAATCAATTTTCAAAAAATCCATTGATTCAAAATCAAATATTCAAATTATCCTTCATTTACTTCCATACAATTATGTAATCTTTACCGAAAACTCCAACATTGTTCTGGATATTTGAAGTTATTTGACAACACTCCCTACAATTTACTGGCGTAAATCGTCCAAATTCTCAAACTGAGTCACAAAAATTTTGTTCTAAACGTCCACACAAAATGGGGCAGGCCACTGCATAGGACTTCTTCCACTCTAACGGCCATGATATTGCTAATTAAAAAAACGGTAAATTGAAGAGGCATAGAGAGGGGAAGAATCTACAGTTATTATGGTTGCTACATGAAGTGAGAAAGTGTATTCGTCAGGAAGGCAAACTTTGTACGAGAAATGTGGATTATTTTCGATAAGCTCGGCCATAACTTCTGAAAAACTCTTGTCTTCAAAATCCAAATTATCGTCATTTAATTCTTGAAATTATTTAATTTACACAGATGGATCGGTTTTAAGAAAATTTCAGTATCAATTCATTCACGTGCTTATGGCGAACGTTACGTTCAAGATGGATTTGGATAATTACCTTGCAGCAACTCAAGTATAATTTTGATTTTCGTAATAAAGGCTTACCAGCTCAAGATGTTTATGCAATGTATCCCCCACAATTATTTCTAAAATTTTAACCATATCAGTAAAGTAGTAACTGAATGATTGATATTCAATGCATTAAATGATCGAACAAACGTATTATCACATCTATGAACAGAAAAACAAGCAATAAAACCTTTTAAGAATGTAGTTATGTTATTTTCAAGATCATGTGCAGATTCAAACCAAATTCCTTTATTTTATACTTGATGGATGTTGAGTATGATCTCTATCAATAAATAAAATTTCAATTAATATTGATTAACTCAGAAGAGTAATTTCTTCGTCGTGTCCAATAGTTTCATTACAAGTAACAACTAACTGACAATAGCATACGCGAAAATCCTTAATAAAATTCATAATTAATTGATTATCGGTTTTCAGCTACAACGACTGCAAGTCGATTTTTGATTTTCAATACCTAACTTTTTATGATAACTTGAGGAGTCTATCCTCAGCCCCCCAACCCCCAGCCACCCCCACTTTTTATTTTCGAATAGCAGCCCCCCATCTTGTGATTGCTCTTATTAAAGCGTTATGAAGCTTCTAGATAATTCCAGAAAAAAACTATTGCTCTCTTGAATAAGGGGTGTTGAAATATCAAAATTCATGGATAATATTGATGAGTTTGTTATTTCGAAAAAAGAGTACATGTTTGACCATTCACAATTGTGTTTCATATTAATCTCGAGCGGAGATTCCAACCCCCAACCCGAATGTCTTGGAATACGTTCAGTTCTTTAAGTTTTCAATTTCAAATGTCCCCATAAAAGAAAGTCAAATGGTGATAAATCAAGAGGTTTTTCAAGATATTCAGTATGACATCTTGCCCAGAAAGTATCAATCCAGAAGCGATTCCTGCTGACAGATAACATTTGAGTATCAACTTCTATGGTATTTGTTGTTTTGTTTGCAGGATAAATATCGTTTTCTAGTAACTCCAAATATAAATATAAAATAGAAAATACGGTCCAATAATACGGTTAGCACAAATTCAAACTAACACATTCAATGGAATATGCAATTCACCACGCCACTGTTACATCAACATTCTTTCGGTAGGTCGTCTCTGAAATCCTAAACGATTATTTCAATTGCATATATTCGCTTGATATATTTAGTCGTTATTCGTAGTTGATTTAAATATAAGTCAATAGAATAGTTCTTATTTATTATTAATTCCGCAGAATATGGTAATGGAAATTGAACTATAGGTTCTCTCGATTCCCTGACAATCTTTTTCATTCTATTCATTTCGACATGGATATCGTCATTATATGCTTTTACTAGCGATAACTATGAAATTTCCTCTAATCAGTCCTTCAGATTCTGTATAATCAAAATTAACTCAGCAAAATACAAACGCATTATTGAGGTAATTAGAAAAATCATCTAAAACAGTGATTCCCAAAGTGGTCTATATCGACCCCCAGGGGTCTATGATAACTTTTTTTGCAAGGGGTCTACGCCAGCGAAAAAAAAAGTTTGGGGTCTATGAAATGAAAAATGCGGGTCCACGATAGTGAATCAGTGTAATTTTGTTTGAGAGTGCTGGAGAAAAATAAGTACATTATTTTTTATTAAATTTCAGTTTTGTACTCGTAGAAAAGATTGATAAATTACGCCCATCATGACTCAGTTATTAGTAATTTAATATTCAATCATGCAGAATTACACGAGTACTCTAATTGCTGCAAGGAGATGTTCGGATTATGAAATGTTTTCGGAAAAATCTAAACAAAATTTTTAATATACAGCTGCTGGTGTTTATGTCTTTTTACATATATGTATATATATATATTATATATTATTATTCAAATAATGTAATTTCATCCACAGATGACTGATACCATGTCCGAATCTAAAAAGAAATGTAGACAGTATAGTGTTGATTATTTGAAATTTGGCTTCATTCCATCCTTGTCGGACAAACAATTGCCTATGTGCCTTTTATGCAACAAAGTTTTGGGCAATGACGCTATGAAATCATCTAAGCTGCAGGATCATCTGAGAAGATGTCACCCTGATAAAACAGATAAAGATTTGAAATACTTTCAAACACTCAAAGATACACTTCAAAAGAGACCCACACTAGACAGAATATTCGCTTTGACGTCACAAAGAAACGATGATGGTTTGCGGGCGTCTTACAATATCTCGCTACTTATAGCAAAATCCGGAAAGCCGCATACTATCGGAGAGAAGTTAATTTTGCCAGCCGTTGAAGAGGTTTTAGAAACTGTTTTACACAAACCTGCATCTGATATCATTAAAAAAATTCCCTTGAGCAATAATACTGTAGAAAGACATATTGATGAAATGAGTTCTGATATTGAAAGCTTCTTGTGTAATTATTTGCAAACGACCCATTTTCTCTTTACAACTGGACGAGTCAACTTTACCTGGTAATGCAGAATTATTATTGGCATATGTTCGTTTTGTTATGAATCAAGAAATCTACGAGGAACTGCTCTTCGCAACAACTTTGATAACCGACACTAAAAGTGAATCAATATTTCATGTTTTGAAGGATTACTTCATTGAAAAAGCAATCCCTTCATCAAATATAATATCAGTAGATATAGATGGAGCTCCTGCTATGGCTGGACGTTATAGTGGTTTTATAAGCTATTTAAAACAAAATGTGTCACGGGTGTCAGCAATACATTGCGTCATCCATCGACAACATTTAGTTGCGAAAAATTTGAGTGTTAGATTACATGAATCTCTTCAATAAATCATTGATGCAGTAAACCGGATCCGAAGCAACGCGTTGAATACGCGGTTATTTGCACAGTTGTGTGACGAAAATGGCGAACACTTTCATCTATTACTCCTTCACACTGAAGTACGCTGACTGTCGAAAGGCTTATGTTCGACAAGATTTTTTGCACTTTTTGAGACTATTTCTCGATACTAAAGATAAAATTTCAAAAGAAAATTTAATGAAATGGAAAACAGACATTGCCTATTAAACAGATTTGTTTGCAAAACTCAATATGGTTTATTTGAAGTTACAAGGCGACAGTTTAAATTCGATTTAAACAAAGTCCATCTTTTCAGCGTTTCTTGCCAGTATTAAACTAATGAAGCAAAATATTGGAAGGGGCGAATTTTCTCAATTCCCCAGTTTGTCACAGACAAACTGCCAGGAAGTTGACGTTTCAACCTTCGTTCAACATCTAAATGCCCTTTATTTAGATTTTGAAACTAGGTTTGAGGATGTTTTGACCATGGTAATACCACCGTGGATAATTAATCCATATGGTGACGTCGAAGAAACGAATGTCATAATACAAAAGGTACTGACTGAACTAAGTACAAACGAAGAACTTAAGATTCTGTTTCGAAACGGATATCAGCAATTCTGGCTGCAAAACAACATACCCGTTACTTATCACGCATTAAAGAATATAGCGAGGAAATTTTAAATTTCCTTTCCATCATCATACCTAGTGGAGAGAGGGTTCAGCGCTGTTACCAATCTCCTAACGATCAAACGAAACAGACTGGACATCATTAGCCGAGGAGATTTAAGATTGAACATTAAAAAATTGACGCCAAATGTTGACAATTTATTATTAAAGCATCATGTTCATCCTTCTCACTAATAATATTTATCTATTCCTTAGTTTATTTTATGTTATGTATATTTTATATAACAGATACAATATTTTATTTTGACTCGTTTTAGTTTAAATTCAATTAATAAATGTGTAAATTAACATGTGTTTTTACTTTAAGTTTTTGACACTAAACTTCATTACAGTTAGAAATTTGCAAAAAATCAATATCAGGTAAGTAGGGGGTCTACCTAAACCTGAAAAACATGGCAACATGTGTTTAAGAAGGGTGACATTGAAAATGTTGGTAACTACAGGCCCATATCTCTTGTTTTAACTCTTCGAATGTCTTTGGTTTCAGATGTGGTGGAAGTACCGGAGATGTCATAATTGCTTTTGTAACCAATACAATTAGGTGCGTTGAGATTGGGTTGTACTCGCTGTCCCTGTTTCTAGATCTGACCAAGGCGTTTGACTGTGTTTCCCCCTCGGCTCTGGTGGCCAAACTTGAGCGCTTTGGCTTCGACAGAATGAGTATCAATCTTATCGAATCGTTTTTATCAAACAGATTTCCATCAATCTATGCAAATGGCAGTTAGTCAAACATGGTGCCAATCAACATCGGAGTACCACAGGGCTCAATTATTCTATTCCTCATTTTTATAAATGGTTTTCCTGAATACATGGCCAACTGCCTCACCATTCTCTTGGCGGATGATTCCACGGTTTCTGTTGATTGTGGTGATCTGGCGTTGGTGGATGGGCTGATTGAGGATGCACAGTCCAGGGCCTTGGAATGGTTCTCGGTAAATGGCTTAGGTATGAATGCTAGCAAAACGGAAAAGGTGACCTTTGGTCTGAGACACACAGAGTCTTCTAGTGCAAAATTTCTTGGCATATATTTAGACGCGGGGATTACCTGGAATATCCATCTTGATTATTTAGCAGGTCAACTGACCAAAAATATTTTCGTATTGAGAAATTTGAGAAATTCTGTGTCACCAAATATTTTGAAGGCTGCTTATTACGCTCTATGTGAGTCTCACTTGAAATATGGTCTCATAGTCTGGGCACAGCCAGTGAGATAGAAAGAATATTTCGATATAGGGAATTGCAAACGAAAATTTAAACAACTACAAATTTTAACGCTACCTAGCCTCTTTGTTCCTAAATGTCTAGCCTTTGTCCACCAAAATATAACATGGATGGAGAGACATAGAGACATTCACAACTACAAAACACGCAACAGAAACAATATCTATACTCCCTATTACAGGCTAAGTAGGTCACAGAATGGTCTGAGTTTTCTATTACATAAATTTTTTAACCATCTATCTACTTCTATTAAAACACTTCCGTCTAAAAACTTCTGCAAAGAAAATACTGATTGATTGAGTATTATACAAAACTGATGACTTTTCAATGTTAATTTTAATTCTTCTATAAATTTTTTATAAAAAGTGTAACGATACATTTACATACAAATATTTCATTTATGTATTTATTTATTGCATTGATGACGTGTGCATATACATATGTATCGTTTTTGTATTCTAGCACGAATAAACCTATCTATCTATCTATTAAATGGCATGCCATTTAATGTTTAGACGTTTTATAAATAAAATGAAGACTTCATTTGATATCAGTTGATAATTCAATGTGAGTATATACTAATATTGTCCTTTTGAAAGGAAACCTAGTTTCGACCAATTCATTGAAATTCGAAGAAATGATGAATTATACTTTGTTTCACCTACCAACTTTTATCCATGAAAAAAATTCCGTTTGCAAAAAATAGGGTTATATGTTAATAGACGTTGGCAATTGGACCCGTGTTACTTAGACATAAATCCAGACTCAATTTACGTCCAGATACAAGACGTACTCACTTATGTATAAAAACAGTCTGGAAATATTATGAGACTGAAAAATTTTCACAACAACCGAAGAGATATAATATTGATCTGGATGATACATCGTTGGTGAAAAAAGATGTCGTTTTGTTATTAAATAAACACGTAAACACGTACTCTATACTATACAAATAAGCTCATACTATATACTGAACTTCGAAATGGTATAAAATTTTTCAATTTTTACACATTTCCGTAACGTGAAACCTTACTCAGTTTATTTCGTTATTCTCGGAAATTTTCATTTCATCATTATATGTATCACAACCAAACCTTTCAGTTCTTCAAAGCATTTGCCGTGGAAGTAACTATAAGAAAGAGAAAGCTTCCTGTCGATTTTGAGTAAGAGGCTGAAATCACGCGTGATTTCCGAGTGGCCTATGAGGCGTACTACTCTTTTCTGGTCACTATCCAACAGATGTTATAAAGGGGCACAATACTCTAGACCAGGTCGCACCTGGGCTTTATATAAAAGGTTCGGCTATGATTGTGTGAAGTACTGCTTAGCGCTGCAAAGAAAACTGGGTTTAACAGAAGCAGATTTGGCAATGGCTGACAAATGGTCATGCCAGCAAACTTAGATGTTAACTGTGATGCCGAGTAGATGCATGTTCGTTTCTGAGGCAACTTGCATGATTAAAGCAGGTTCCTCCAGAAGTAACTTTTTTAGAGAACGTTGTTGATTGCATCTTGGTCGCATTAAAATCAACTGGCCCGAGTCTGTTATCTTCTCAAGGCATTTTTATCATGTGACTCATCAGCAGTTACAGGATTATGATGCAACAGAAAAAGAGTTAGCGACAGTATGGAGCACTGAGTTATGTGTACTTCTGCATTCACCTGAAGTGATTCACTCACTGCAACCTTCATCAATCTACTGAAGACATAGCTACTAATCCAACCATGCAATTTTTCGGTAAGCCCATACACGACCAAGGCTGCGAACGAAACCCTGTCGAATGCCTTTGAGATATCAAAAGCAATAGCTCTTAATTCACCATGCTTTTCGATTGTTGATGTCCACAAATGCAGAGGATACCAGTTAACCGTTATTACGGAAAACGTTTTGTTGATCACTAATTATACCTAGTAACTCAATATTCCATGAACACATCGATTATCGCTCTTTCGAAGACTTTGGACATAATGTGCAACAATGCGATTGGATGATAATTTTAGGGTGGCTCTCTTTTTTGAAATCGGTTGTATCCTCGCAACTTTCCAACGCTTCGGAAACGTCTGGCTCTCATACGAAATCTTAAACAGACGATTGAGAACAGTTTATGGTATTCCATCAGGACCTGCTGCTTTCTTACAGTTCAGTTGTTGGAGAGCGCGTCTTACCATATGCAGTCTGCACTCTACCTCAGACATAGTCGATTGAACATGTGGGATGCTTGGTGGCACTGCATTTGATGTACCTAAAGGAGAGATCCGTCTTTTCTTTAAGTGATGAATACGATAGAAGCCGTTATCTCTAACCAAAGGCCGGGCGGGAATGATGACTTGTAAAAGTCCTTGCTGCCTGCCTTGGCTATAGATTTGAACAGAAGAGTTCCACTTATCTGCTCCAAGAGCCTATTCGTAACCTGAAACTTTATTTCATCATTCTCATCTCTTATTTCATCATTATACATGGCATTATCATATTTCTCATGTTGCCCATGATGCTCGAAAAAAGAACAATGAATGTATTCCATTTTCGAAGGAAAATCCAGATTTATTGATTAAGAATTCAATTCAAAGAAATCTCGAAATTGAAGTAGATTCTTAAGATACTTTCTATCAAGCAGTCTCATTTTCCAATTTTCTAATGAAGTGAAAGCTATTCAAATCAAAAAATATTATATGAGTAAGATAACGCACCACCATACCAGAAATCAACGTTCTGAAACAGCAGAAATACGCTATGTTAAGTTTTTCAGTGAGCTTCGAATAATCATTTGTTTGAACGATCAGATTTGGCCTCTTCTCACACATTTTCAATTGTTTTCGGAATCGAAGGATGTCTCTTAACCATACACAAATAAAAACATTTAATGAGCTTCTTCTTTCTCTTTTTTCAACTAGAAACACGATTTAATGATAAGTTCCATATTTCACGACAGACCTATCAAACAGCAGAGGTGACAACGTATGACGTATTCAAACTTGTCACAGGATGTCTCAGCGCATAAGGCTATAGAGCAGCGGTCGGCGAACCGGGGTAAATTACCCCAAATGGAGTAAAAATGATATTTTTGGGGTGAAAATGGAACTTTTCTGGGTAAAAAGTATATATTTTTAAGTTGCTATTTCATAAACCTGTTATTACTTTTTACAACTCAAACAATTTAGCGACATATGCAGGCCACGCCATCTCACTACCCACCACTAGACTGTTCTTGACTTCTCGAGTTATATCTCTGCGCAGTAAAGCACAGCCCCTGCTCAGTCCGTGCCATACCGTCAAGATACAAATACATTGACTAGTCAGAGAGCGAGTAATTTAAGTATTTCACAAATATTATTTTCTGTGTGTCACAAATAGAAGACCATGGTACAATGAAACCACAGTGTGTTGCATGTATGAAGGTACTGACTTCAGAATCTTTCAAAAAAAGTCAATTGAAGGAACATTTAGATAATTTGCATTCACATCTGTCTTCCAAACCGCGAGAATACTTTGCAAGTTTAGATAAATCTGTTAAAAGACAAAGATTGAATAGCAACTTGTTTGGTACATTCGATCAGCGTTCAGCGTCAAGGGCTAGCTTTGAAGTAGCCTGGTTGATTGCTCGAAAGAAGAAACCATACACTATTGGTGAAAATTTCGTTAAACCAGCTGCTGGAAAAATGGTAGATATTATGTGTGGTCAAAAAGAAGCGAAGAAACTGAATTCAGTGCCCTTATCTGCGAGAATTACGAAAGAACGAATTTTTATATTAGCAGAATTGTGAAGGAACAGGTTATTTACGCATTAAAACAGGCCAAATAATTTGCTATTCATCTTGATGAGACAACTGATTTTAGTAGCAATTCACAGCTAATGATATATGTTCGCTACAAAAGTGCAGATAATTTTGAAGAGGAATTACTGTTTGCTCTCCTCTCGAGTTGAGATCTCGTGAAATTGATGTCTACAATAAAGTAAATGAATACTTCAATGTGCAAAGTTTAAAATGGGAAAACTGTATTTCTGTATCTTTGGATCGAGCTCCTGTTATGCTGGGTCATATTAATGGTTTTTCGGCTTTCGTAAAAAAAATAACCCAAATATTGGAGTTACGCACTGTATGATTCATCGCCAGGCCCTTATGGTCAAATATTTGAAGCCGTCGTGCATGATGTCATCAAGATTGTAAATTTTATCAAGGGACATGCACTAAACACGCGGCTATTTCGTGAATTATGTCAGGACGGTGAAGCTGAATATACTTTATTATACAGAAGTAAGGTGGCTCTCTCGCGGAAATGTACTAAATCGAGCATGGACTCTCAAAACTTAAGTCGAAAATTTTATGGTGGATCAAAAAAAAATTCTCGCCGATAAGTTTAAAAACTTTTGAGAGTAAAAATTATTTTAAACAAAGAAATTCAAGGAAAGAATATTAATATTATTTCAGCGAGAGAAATAGTATCAGTGTTTGGATTGAAGCTGCAATATTGGAGACAGAAAGTAGAACAGAAAAAAATAGCTTCTTCTTCAAGGTTAGCTTAGTTTTTGGAAAATTACGAAAATATTACTTGTGCTGACATCAAGGATACAATTGCAAGGCATCTTATCAAACTCAGAGAGCAGTTTTTAGACTACTTTCCAGATCTTGATACACGTACTATCAGTTGGATTATAGATCCTTTTTAATGGGAAATTGCTATGATACCAGAAGAACCTTCAAGTTTGGCAGAAGCAAATGAACTTCGATCTAATACTGAAGTACGTTTTCCATTCGATAGTAAACCAAATCTGACGTATTTTTGGATTTCAAAAGCTGCAAAGGCTTTCAAAACTGCACATGAAGAGGCGGTTAAAAAATTGATGCCATTTGGAACAAAATATGTCTGCGAACAAGGCGCAGTATCTCAGCTGTTAGCTGGATATAATTTACCTTTCCCAGATTCAGTAATCAAAGGGAATAGGCTCGATTACAATATACTTGACATAAATTTCCTAACTATCCTACATGTACTAAGAATTACAGCTTTTTGCATTTCTATATAGGTATTCTTATGCAATTCTAATTTCTTAAAGCTATCATGCAAAGTTTTGGGTATTAACCCAGTCGAGGATACGATGACAGGAACAATATCTATTTTATCGAGATGCCACATCTGCTTGATCTCAATAGCAGGGTCTGTGTATTTGGACTTCTTCTCCTGGAACTTGTTCAGCACTTTGTTATTATTCGGTATGGCGACATCCACCAGCATTGCTGTTCTGGCTCTCTTATCATACACCACTATGTCCGGCCTATTATTCGACACCATTCTGTCAGTGATAACAGGCCTATCGTAATATAATCTGATAGAGTCATTTTCCTATACGGGCGCCGGTTGATACTTGTAATATGGCTGGAAGGTATTCAGAAGCCCGTACTTGTGTGCAAGTTTCTGATGGATAATGTCGCACACTTGATTATGCCTGTGAAGATAGTCCGTATTGGCCAGTTATTCGCAGCCGGACGTAATATGATGTATAGTCTCCGATCTTATATGGCATTTTTGCACTTATCTGTTTGTAATATTCCGTCCTTAATAATAAATTTTTTGAAGTTGTTTGTAGCGATCCTTCTGTTTCCGCGAATATATCTCCTTTCATCAACCATTTGTTGGAGGCTTCTTTGTCGATGTGTGGTTGATTAATCTCATGGTGATGTCGTCCATGCAATTCCTTTCTTGATGATTGCTCTTGTTTTTCAGTATCTGATAGGAACGGTAGATTCAGCAGGTCATCTATGGTAGCAAGATTTAGAGGTGTATATCCCTTTCAGCCAACGATACCACTCTATGGAGGTCAGAAGTGAGAGCTTTTGCTGAGAAAAATTATCTGAGATTTTTATCTGTTCGGTGTGTAAATTGACAACATCTATTAATCCGCGTCCTTCTTCTTTCCGCTTCAAAGTTGTTCTTATCACAGACGATTTGGGATAATGATTGTTGTACTTTGTCAGCATCGTTCGGGTCTGCCTTTGAATATCATCCAGTTCTGTCTTAGTCCATCTGATTATTCCTAATGAGTAAAGCAACACTGGAATGGCGTAGGTGTTAATTGCCTTGACTAGATTCCCCGAGTTCAACATTGATTTCAGCACAGTCTTCAAACGCTGACTGTATTCAGAACGAATCTTTTCCTTTGATTGTTTTTGGTCTAGCAATCTGGCTTGTTGGTATCCTAGATATTTGTACGTTTCGCCATCCCTCATGCACTGTATAATATCACCGTTTGGAAGTTGTGTTTCACCATCTATGACTTTCCCTCTTTGAATGTTCAGGGTTTTACATTTTTCAATCCCGAATTTCATATGAACATCTGCCGAGAGCTTACTGACAGTTTTCAGCAGATCATCCAATTGCTTCTCGTTCGAAGCATATAATTCGATGTCATCCATATACAGCAGGTGGGAGATTGTATGATCTGTTTTTATCCTAAACCCGTATCCTGTTCTATTGAGCATTGAGGACAATGGGTTCATAGCTTAACAGAACGATAGTGGACAAAAGAGTTTCCTTGAAAAATTTCACGAGGTATGGGTATCTCGTCGGTTTTAATTGACTTATTGTTCATGTTCACCTGCAGAGACGTGCGCCAGTGTGTCATTGTTGTCTTCAAGAATTCTACCAGAGCTGAATGAATTTTTTATATCTGCAATACTTCGACAAGCCAAGAATGGGCGGTACTATCGAATGCTTTCAGATAATAGAGAAAAGCTGAGTGAACATTGCGATGCCCCACGTGTGCCTGTTTCATTATCGACAGAATCGATGATGAGTTGTTCCTCACACCCGTGGTGTTTCTTTCTGCATCCTTTCTGCTCCTCAGCTAATATATTGTTGTCGTCAAGGTGAGTATTTTGTAGAGTGTTGGCAGGCAAGTGATTGGCCTATATTGAGACGGATCCTGTGTTCTATCGCTCTTAGGTAGCATATATGTTAAACCTTGTGTTAGGAAAGTGGGTGTTTTCCTGGAACCTTGAAGAACATACGTGAGCTGTTTCGCTAGGGCTCCATGGAGCTTATCAAACTTCTTGTACCAGAAGTTGTGGATTTTATCTATACCTGTGGCCTTCCAATTGTTAGTCGCTCTAAATACGGTTATGATTTCTTCCTCCGTTATTCCTTCGAAGTCCATATGTTTGATATCAAGGCGTTGTTTTTCATTCGTGATCCATTCCGCATCTTTATTGTGTTCTTTGGGGTTCGACCATAGTGATGACCAATAATCGGTCAAGCACTGTGCGTCAGGTACTTCTCTGTTATTGTTGGTCACAGTTTTGTTATTTCCCTTATGAAAATTGGCCACACTTCGGAGGAACCTTTGATTTTGAGGTGTACTTTCAGTACACTTGTAGTATCTTGAGAGCCTCTTTGCTTTTGCTTGGGGTTTCTGCTTCAAAGTGTCCATATACAAGTCGATATGTTGTTTGTGATCAGGGTGTTTTGTGTTCGTACCAATTTTCCTATGAATTTTGCGTATATGTGATTTCAAGCGCCTTGAAGGCTTTCTGTTTCTCAAGAATTCTATGAGGCGACAGATCTCAGCTCTAATATTGTCAATATCCTTCTCCAGTCGTTTTGCCATGGTGGTTTTCTGGAGCTTTTTGGATCAGATCAGTTGTGGAGACTTGTAAATTGTGTACTCGAAGAACCACTCTACATTAAATCAGTGAAGTGTGAATTTTCTCCAAGGTGTTCTGGTCAGTGTATTCTTCAAACACTGAGTTTATGCTTGCTAGGATGATATTGGTGTTCTTGTTCGTATTGAGTTTGGGCAGTTTAGGTCGTTTAGTTGGGTTAGTACAACCGAATTCAGTTATTGCTCCGTTGAGTTCTGATCTTGCTAAATACATAAATTCGTTCTGCTTATTCGTCTGAGGAGGACGTTCCACGTTAATATTCGTTTCCGTGGCTTCGATGTTATCTGTAACACTTTCATTGACTCCTGCAGGTATACCGTTATGAGTATCATTTTCGCTTCTGAGCTCCATTATGACCTCTTCTCGTATGCTTTGCAACGTTTCTGAAGCAAGTAGCCTATTTTCAACGATTGTTCTTCGTTGATCCGAAATTTTCTGCTCGGATGTGTGCTTCAATTCCGTATGTTTTTCAACGAACGCAAGATGTAACGCGTATCTGTATGCTGTCATTTCCGATTCTAAGTTTGTAATCTTGTTATAGGAACACACAATGAAGGAATTCATTTCTGGGGCTCACTTCATGCGTTTCCTAGGGAGTCCGGCTCTCGTGGTCGTAGGCATAATGGCTTGCGCCGCCGTTGAAACATCAAGAGTCGGTTGGGTGGTATTGCTGTTGTTTCCCATTTGGTTTTGTGTTGCAGTATCCCTACTCGATATCACGCTGCTTCCGTCGCTGACCGTGGCAGACTGTGACTCACTTTCCGAGCAGGACCCTCATCCTAAATCTTGAACGCGACAAGAGGTTATGGTGGTACAATGTCGATTCACCCGTTTATTCCTTAGATTGTACATCATTGGATAAGTTGCATTTTATATCTACTGCCAGGTTCAGCTTGGGTACCTCGGGTTCGCTAAGCACGTACTCAGAAACATTGTAACTGTTATTATTATTATTATTTGTTACAGTAACCCAAATTGTCAACCCTCAATTGTACCCCAATGGGTTTCAATTTGTTATATGTATTACTTATATTACTAATAATACCGTTATGTATTACTAGGTATTACATTGATAAATCGAATAAATGATGTTTAAATTTTTAGTTTTTAGTTTTTGTTTTCTTTTCAAAATTATCATGAGGCTATAATATGAAAGATGCTAAAAGAGGCGATTTTGTTTTTTTTACTCTCCACCATGGGGTAATATCAACTCACACAAAATATTTTAGTGTAATATTTAAAAAGGTTCCCCGATCGCTGCTATAGAATAATGAAATGAACTACTTGAAATAAATAAGTTGCCGCTTCGAGTTCAAAATGAAGATTGAAAAAACAATGTTTTAATAGGTGCAATTCAAACTCATACCTAACCTAACAGCTCATCAAACTAATGCAAGAATTTCAAATTTTGACGTGTTGGCTAGACAATTATCGAATCAAGAGTTTGATTTCAATGACGATATACTACTACTTAAAGTTTATGTTGCTCTCATTATTTAATCAACATAAAATTTATAGATTAACGGTAGATTAATTTTAAATTAAGATTTTCAAGTTACTTCTATCATTACGTTATAATAATTTGTATTAGTTTGAGTGCTTGTTTGAGCAGGTGTTTCGCGTAAACCTCTTCCAAAAATGCGTTAAAAATCATTTATATCACCTTTGTATACGTTTGAACCATTAACGCTTGTACATAATTTTTTACCTTTTGAGATTCTTTTTTCCTAAAAATGCTCAATTGTACTTTTTGCAAGCCACTCAGTTTCTTCACTAACATTGTTACCTAGTAAAAATAGTTATTTCTTTTTTAAATAAAATATGCTCTTTACATTACCATTTTTTTTCTAGCTTTCTCGGAACTAGATTTTGAGGAATTGAACACGAAGTGACTCAAAGGTAGCGCGAAAAAAAACTATATTAGCGTATCAAACAGAAGTTTTTGAAACTGGGGTAGTATTACCTCTTGCAGCATTTCATTATCTTATAAAGGACGACTATACTGAAGTTATTTATAAGAAACTTATGACATAACTTGACTCTTCTGAAAACATAATGTAAATTTTCGTTCCAACCAAATCTTGGAAAAAATGTTAATGTGATAAAAAAGAATTGAAAAATTAATTACTTTGAAATTATCACTTGTAAATTTAAATACTCAGGAGTGCTCATACGGTCGATCGCGAGTGCTTTTTGAGTAGATCTCGAGAAGAAAAAAAATTTTTAATAAGTAGGTAACTAAACTACAAACATTTATTACGTAATAAAATAATACTCTGCTAGCGGCAAAAGGCGGCTATATCAAAGGAACGCGCAGTTTTTATCAAAGAAAAGCCGCGTTTTTATTCTTGCCGCTTTTCTAGAAATTTCGGGCGGCGCGTTGACGGGAACATTCGAGACTTTCGTTCACGCCGATATGAATGTTGCGCTTGCAGGAATTTGAGTCATTCTGAATTGTAACTTGAAGGCTATACTACGTCGATGCAAAGTTTATTACTAAATAGTACAAAATGAGTGTAGCGAAGAAATCTGAAAAGTATCATTTTAATAACGATTGGGAGGAAGTATTTTTCTTTTGTATGGTGAAGGATTAGTGCATTTGTCTTATTTGTCGTGCGTCAGTTGCAATACCTAATCGTGGTAACTTAGAGAAGCATCATAAACCGGTTCATAAAAACTATAATGAGGATTTTCCGCCACAGAGTGCATTAAGAAAACGAAAAGTACGTGATTTGATATCTTGTTTGAAGAAATAACAAACCATGTTCACAAGACCAGCCAAACAATCAAAAGCTGCTATGATCGCGTCATTTAAAATATGTCATGTATTGGCGAAACACAAGAAACCATTCGAAGATGGATCGGTTGTGAAGGAAGCATTTATTGAAGCGTGTGAGACTTTATTTGGAGATTTTGAAAATAAAACAGAAATGCTATTAGAGAACTTCAGTTATCTCGTCCGACTGTCATAAGGCGTATTCAAGTCATGAGTCAGGACATGGCAGATAAACTAAAAATTGATATCATGAAATTACATACTTTTCTTTACAGTTCGACGAATCCACCGATATGACAGACACTGCCCAGTTGTGTATTTTATTCGGATGGTATTCAATGACAAAGGAGGAATTTTTGACAATCATTCCTCTGAAGAGGAAGACCCGTGGCGAAGATATATATGACGTTTTCTTCAATTTTGTAAAGAACTACAAGCTACCAATATATAAATTAGTGTGCATTACACCGATGGAGCACCAGCAATGACTGGAAACAAAAACAGTGTTGTGGCATTGTGTCGAGCTAATGAAGATTTCCCTTCATATTTTCCGTTCCATTGCATTATATATATATCAATAAGTTTTGTCCTCAAAAGTTTTAAACACGGAGGAAACTATAGGTATTAAAACAAAAATTGTGAATTCCATCCGTGCACGTAGCTTGCAACGGCGGCTCTTTAAGTTGCAGTAAAAAGATAATGATTTAGCTGAATACACTGATTTAGTTCTTCATACGGACGTCAGGTGGTTGAGACGCGGAAAATTCCTAGAAAGAATTTGAGAATTATTGCCCGAAATAACAGCTTTTTTAGACGAAAAAGATGATGACACTCAGATATTGAAAAACGAAAAATGGTAGACTGATTTGGCATTTTTGACTGACATCACAATGCACTCAAACACTATTAACTTGGAGCTTCAAGGTAAAGGACTATAAATGAGATGATTAGCGCAGTAAACGCATTCAAAAGTAAATTGCAACTTATGATAGATCAACTGAAAAGAAAGGATCTGAAAAAATTTCCGTCTTTGAAAGCAAGAATTCTTCAGTTGAATTATGATACGTATGAGGCTGAATTATTACATATTTTGGGACAAATCGAATCGTTTTTATGATTACAGTAAATTGGCAAATAAAGCATCATTTATGAGTTATCCTTTTTCATGTAAAAACATTAAGGAATTAGCTACTGAAATAGCAAGTCAGTTTAATATGAACTCATGTTCTGTTGAAAATGAGTTGGTGCAGATTATATCAGATATACATCTCAAAGCTACAGCATCTGATACATATTTCTGGTGTTTTATATCTGAAGATAAATATCCGAATCTAAGGCAAATCGTCATTCAACTGACGGCAATGTTTGGGTCAACTTACTTGTGCGAGTGTACATTTTCTGAAATGAAGATAATTAAGTCAAAATATGGCAATCGACTAACTGACGATCATATGTCATCATACTCGCGATTACATCTTATGAAAAGTATGCTGAGGACATGCAGCGCCACGCTTCAACATCCAAAGTCACTCCTTGATTAAATTTAACACCACATGAAAACTCTTTTATTTTGTATCAACCAATAAACTCGCAATTTTGAATAACTATGAGTTTTTTCACTGATATTATAGAGAAGAACCTAACCAAACCTAACCCGAACCTACACTTAAATAATATATATTGTGCGGAAAACTAATATCTATATACCTATGCTACGGTACACCCTACCTAGGTAGGTAGGTAGGTAGGGTGTATCGTGTATGTACGACAACCCTGCATCACACATACTTGCAGCCTCTCAGAGTCGATCGTAAGTAGTCTAAAAATATTAAGGTAGATCGCTCTATCTATTACACCAAATGTACACTCCGTATAGTACAGCGTTTAATTATACAACATTTGGTCGACTTTTGAAACCTGATTTTTCTTAAAAACATTACTCCTCAAGAATGTTTTGTTATTTGCAGACTTCTAAACCATCCACTCAAAATAAAAGCATTCTTTTCAATTCATCCCATAAATTCCCGAATGAAATATCTACTGGAATTCAATGAACAATACAGATTTCCTGGAAGAGTGTAAATCTGTGAAATATATGGAAATAAATGGACGAGGGTAATGGTGCTCCGCTACTTGTTGCGCTGAAAAGCACTTTGTTACCATGGTTACCGACTTTCATCTTGATGAAAAGAATTGGAAGAACTGGAAATTCCAGGAATCGGCTTATAAAATTCAGCATCATAAAATTCCTCTAATAGTTTCTACTTTATGATACTACGATCAATGAAACCTGAAGATACTAAAAATACAATTTTCATTTATTTCAAATACAGTGATCGATAATTGATAGAGACCACCGTTATTGTTCCGAGTTTTGAACGTTTCAAATTATAGTATTCAAATTCCAATTTAATTGAATTGAAATAGAAGAAAAATAAATTTGAAAACAATCAGAATTCATAACTGAAATTGAAAAAGAAACTTGAGAAACATCAAGAAAACCAATGTGAACATTTTCTGATATTGTTAGTATTATTATAAATGAGTGTAATTAAAATTATTGAGACATATAATATTATAACAAACAGTATGGCAGTTCGAACAGTTAGTATATTTAATACAAAATTCTGATTTAACTATTTATTTTCAGGTCAATGAATAGTAAAATCAGGATTTTGTGATTCATATGTTGGGATATGTCGAAAAGGCTTCTTTTAATTTATACAGAAATAAAAAATCAATTCGATGAAATATTTTTGAAGCATAATCAACTTTTATTCTTCTACATCTAGAAACATCTTGAGAATTGTATTATATTGAGAAATTCAAAGAAGTTTTGAGGAACATTTTGTGAAACCTTGAACATACATAGCGTTACCAACAGACATTTTTGCAGTGACGTCGGCGGAGGTGTAGAACAAACGAACCGCTACAAATACGAGGGCTACGCTGTATATTCTAAGATACAAGAAATACAGGATGCGTATGATTTCAATTGGTTTATTTATGCTCAAAGTAATCCCCACCTACACCAATGCACTTTTGAAACTATCTTTGGGAATGTTCTCAAAAAGTGATGAATTGCTTCATCGATCTCTCTGTCGAGAGTTCAACCTCGTAAATGTTTTTTCAGATAATAGAACAACCAGAAATCACACGGATCAGGCGAGTAGGGCGAATGTGGTATGTCATTCACCTTATGTCGACATAAATTCCTGATTAATTCAAACACTACAGCTGAATATATTGTGGTGTACCAGTTGGTCATCTATGTACGTTGATTTTCAAGCTCAATTGCTTTCACTAATCCTGTACTCAGACAGAAACCTACGTACATAACTGTTTTGACAAATCTTTGCTTTTTCGAAATGGTTGAGGTTGGATATCTTCGTGAGTCCACGGCTCTTCTAGATGAACACATCGAAAAATGCAGCATCACGATTTCAGACAGAATACGATGACCTCCATTATTCATTTCTAACATTTCTAGCGAAACTCTTACTCTCTCTGCTCTTTGAAAATTGTTCAGCACCTAACGCCTAACAAGTGTTAATATAAAATTGAATTGACTGTTACGGATACAACACCAAGGTAGCTCATCTCCAAGCGATAACTGTCTTCTTTGAAATTCACTATACCACCGAAACCAACGAAAGCTCGTGATGGGCTTTCATAACCAATTGCGTGCTAAAACCATTCAAGACTTTGTTCATCAGATGAACCAACCTTGTAATTGTAGTAGATCATCGCGCGCATATGTTTTCTGAACAACTACATGTTTCGCTAAGAAATAGTCGTTTACATGTTTAGACTGTGGGAACAGTGACTCAACTGAAGACCGACCTTCATAAATGAAGGATAAGAGTTCTCAATACGGCAATGCATCCAGCTCTCACTACTGTAATTACGTGGCATCTCAAAATATACTGCGTCTCAACTTATGGGGGCGACGACATCTAACCTCAATCAATCCCATTAGAAGAAAATAAGTTGTTTTGATTCACCCGACGGACGTCTGTTGGTAATGCAATATATGATCGAAGCCTTAGGCAAATATACTCTACAATTATTGAATATGAATTTAGTTTATGAAATTGAAATACCTCGGAAAATTGGCCTTATTTTGATTGCTCAATTTCAGAAAATAATATGCAAAGTCTTGTAACTTAGATCTTCACAAATGTTCTTGCAGCTATATTGGTTGGATGCCTGAAGCCGAAAATAATTCACATAAAATAAAACCAAAATATTTGTTGTTCTCGCGTTAGGTCGAAGCAACTGAATTCTGGCGAGAGTTCTATTCAAAAATTAACAGAATTTTATGTAGTAATTTTGTTCTAGTATGATCCATATAATTATCACGTGTTTTGAGATAATTTGGCCAGTCGTTCTTTCTCTGGTGCAGGTGGTGTAGGTATTACCATTGTATCTATTATATTTGACGGTTTTTGTTTTCTAAAATGTTTCAGTTATACATATCATAGTGATTGCGTTTACTCAATGTTCCGTTATGTATCTTGAATTTCATTTTTTGTTGGGGCCTTTGATTGGTATAAATTTGATTTGATGATATAATTTTATCAAAGAAATATCATTTGATTCATCATATGCACTTGCGGATCCGATTTTGGAACTCTATCGCAGCGCCATTCATATTCATTCGGGATTATGCGCGAGCCAGCATCATATTTTAGATTTATATTTTATTCATCTGAGATTTAGAGATAATATTTAATTTAAAATAAAGTTACATAGCGATTTACTTAAAACTATGAAACTCAAAGGATTATTGAGTGTAGCGTTAGATGTTTTATATAGATGTCACAGTTATTTAGTGATCTGCATTCCCACCAAGCAGGCGGCCGGCAGGGTATCACATTTCTAACCTACCTGATATCTATGCGAAAAATATTTTAAAATCTTTTGCGTTCATAATATCAGTTTGGGATACATTAATTGTTACACTATACGAGCTCGCCGGCTTGGTGGCCTAGGGTATATGGTGCTAGCCTCCTGCGCAGAGTTGCCTGGGTTCAATCCCCACAAAGTCGGTGCGATTTTTAGGATTCTGGGAATCGCCTGTGTGTCCATCTTACGGAGGAGATGTAGAGCTGTGGGTCCTGTCTAACAGGGATGTGTTGGACAATAAATATCCCTTCCTTCGACACGAGAGGGGTTCGGCAAAATTGCCGGGTTAGTGAGTTGACAGAATTCCCCGGCCTGTCATCAGCAGAAAGGCAGAAATAGAGCACGTTGAAGGAAAAACAAACACCAAACAATACAAACTCGTCTCCTCTTTCCCATTCTTAGGAGTGGTTCCAATAAAAACCTTGAGGAAATAATTTTTCACTTCGTAATTATGAGCTTAAATAAAAATTATAATCTCTACGATTGCCAATTTTAAAACTGTGCCAATTCAGTACAACATTTTGAAACCTATTTGGCACATTTAAGTTGATTTTTCAAGAAAACTGAAACAAAATAGCGTTACAGGCCCTTTTGTTCTCGCGTTTTAAATGGTGTAAGCAAACCGACCTTGATCTATATATAATAGAGTCCAACCTGGTTTTCCGGACGAAACCGAATATTCGGCCATGGCTTCAGTTTCTGCCGAAACCAAAACCGTAACCGAAACTCATGTGATCCAGTTTAAAATTTCTTAAAATACTGAAATTTGGTGCATTTTATCCATTATTCTGCATTAATTAGGACATAAAATGGAAACACAGTTGTAATCATTTATTTAATCTAATATAAAAAATATTAATGATATTTTTATTATTTTTCCAAATTAAGTTCTGATAGCAAAATGGATTATCTATTATCAATAATCAAATCACTAATTGTTACTGTTGCATTGAATACTAAGTAAGTATTGGTATTTGGAAATCTTACTTATTATTACTTTGGTTGGTATTTGTACTTAGAAGAATCATCAATCTCTTTCAGGTAAATAATAAATACTAAAATGACTTAAAACAGTCATATTTACATTTAGAATTAAGTAATTCACTGCTAAACTACAGTAAACATTTAAATTGAAAACAGTTATAAAATCAAATGAAAAAATTCTTAATATCTAATATTTAGGGTTAGGTTAGGTTAGATTTCGGTTTTTCGTATTATTAATATTCATAATTGAAAAGTCGTAATAAGGATTCCGACAGGTGAGACTGAATCTTTTCTTTCAGAAAGTGTCTTATGTCTTCTTCAGATTGTGTGGTCTCTGTTTGACTAGACATATTTTGGTGCACATCCCAAACACTCTCTTTTTTTGCTTTATGTGGTGAGCTTGCGAGACGCATGTAGTTAAAGCCAAAGAAACATTGGCGTTATCATTATCAGTGCTGCGGGATGATTGCATGCTAACTTCAGACTCTGTCGAGAAAGATATTTGCTCTATAGCAATAATGTCCACTTCATTGGAATTGAGGTATTTAGACTTGAATGTTGGGTAAAATACTGTAGCTACCATCAACGAAGGGAGTTTTTTCAATAACGAAAATCTGATGTTAGTGGGCTTCTACAGTGAATTTTTAATGTTGGTCATCATTTCGTTCTCACTTCCACAGCGAACTTGCAATTCCCGGTTTAATAACGATACCAAAGGTATGACAATCGAAATGCATGCATTATCAAATGATAATTCAAGAGTAGCTTCATAAAAAAATGTCCACATGGATGTGAGGTTCTTTACAATGACCCATCCATTAGATTGAAGAGAATCAACCTTACTATGTTCAACACATTATAAGTTTACTTGTGTGCGTGAACTTCAGAAATCAGTTACAGTTTCAGCAAAACTTTCGACCAATTTCTGCCGAAACCGAAACTGCAGCCGAAACCGAACTTTCGGTCGGACACTAATATATATATATTGAGGTATTAAATTTTCAAAAGAGCTGTCGAAATCATAATTTTGCTTCTTTAATAACAGCATCTCTGATGCATTCGGTAGGCGGCAGATCATTCGAAAATTATATTGCACATAATTTGATAAAACTTTCGTTTAATTTTAATTATTTCATATGAAAAGGCAGATTGTGATCGTGAAGTGATAAATATCGGCACAGTGAATGAAAGAAACCCTCTATAAATAGATACTGATTATCTCACTTTCGAATCGAATCGATAGGACTTTTGAAAATATCCAAGGTTTCTGTCCAAGTAACATCTAGTACTATTACATCATTAAAATAGATGAAGTCTTCATTGAATTGTATATTCATATTCAATTGGATGAATAATGTCTACCAAATAATTTATGCAAAAGAACTGTTGAATCGTGAATAATGGATGGATCAATTTGTTTTATGCAGGATCCTGTGACTCTTTTGAAAGTTTACTGCATATTATTTTTCAAGCCGATTTCATAAAGAGTTAATGCGTTAAAAGACTTTACACTCTATTCGTCTAGTCTCCTTCAATCATCGATTCCAACTTTTTATAGCATTTCGATGTCTCTTTTGTGAAAAGGTTTCTTTTTTCTTTCATCTAAAACTAGCCTGAAACCGTATTGCCGCCCAAGTAATACTGGAATATGCTAGTGTGTACCATATTCCGTTGATGTTAAGCCGTCTTAATCACATTTGCATGTTCAAAAACTACACAAGTACAAATGTCAATACGTATGATCGACATACGATCACAGATCAACCGTGCACATAAACGTCATGCAAGCGAACTCTCGATGTTCACGTCATTAGCAGTATGCTAAAAAGTCAGGGCCACAATATAACTACCGACATATAGCGGAAGATTACATTATTGGAACGCTATATTTGTAATCCAATAGTGTTTATTTCCTAGAGAGCGTTGATCGTGAGCAGATTGCCAAAAGGCGGCACCGCTATTTATACGACGTTAAATAAACATTATAATGATTTCGTCTAGGTTTTTTTGTTATTATAATTTTGAAAAGGTGAACTTTAGCAAAATGTAAAACATTTATAGGCTTTGGAAAATACGTTAAACAATATAATGAAAAATAGCGCCTTCACCACCGTACACGTGAGTAGAGTAAAATTTCCAAACAAATATACTCATCGCTCCATGCACACTCCAATTCAAACGTTTTGTAACATGTAACATGATACGTTCATAAATTTCACCCCCAAATGCAGCTCATTTATCGATTATTGAAAAAACGATGATAAAAGTGAAATTTATAGAATGGAATTCCAAATATAGCCTAATTTCATCATTATTGCACTACTATTCAAAAAGCACTAAAATTTGAAAAGCACCCTCTCTAGAACAGTTATCAAACATCTCACTTTGTCCCGCTCAGTATTCTTCATTTTCTGAAGATTTTAAATATACTATTCAAGTTTCCGCCATTTTGATTTCGAGAAATGTCCTTCCCAATTTGTTATCGAAACTTTCCTGTGAATTTGTCAATTTTTGAGTAATTTTTTGTTCTCCATTGTATTAAAAATTGATTTCGTGATATGGAAAATAACGACCTAGTATATTTTCAACAAATACTTCGTTACCGATTCACAGTATGTTGAAGTTTAATCGAAAGATACAGTTGAATTTGAAGTTTTCGTGAACCGCTTGAGAGATTTAGGTGAAATTGTGAGGGTGTCGAAAATGCATAATTTTCATTACGGAACAATATTTCGGACTCACCAGTGACGCGCATATGGACACAGCGCAGATTATTCTCAGAGAAAAAACTAGAACGGTACTGATTTGTTCAAAAATAAGAAATATTTCTGAATTTTTCAATTCCTGACATTTTTCTGTATGACGCAAAGTGTTTGAGTAGAAAAATATTGAAAAGAATGGGAAAAGAAAGTAGTTTTCGATTAAAAGAATCATCGTAGTGTAGTTCTTTTTATCATTAAATGACCTATGTTTGTTGTTGTGGTTGTTGTTGTTTGTTATTTGTTCCATGGACCCACAGTTTATAGTGGACTTCGAACCACTCACCTAGCCCATGCAATGAAAACTGCCACCACTTTGGATTACAAGTTCTGAATCTGGCCTTCGTTGACATATTCGTTTAGCCAGTATGTGCCCAACTCAATGTATGTCTTTGTCAAATTCACTTTTTTGTTTCAAGGACAACATTCATAACTTGAATCCGGATTCGAACCAGGCACCTCGGCTAAGCATTCCTACATACTTGCTCACTAACCAAGCAGCTACCGAGGCGGTTTAACTTATGTTTGAAAATCGAAAGTTTAATTCAAGGGCAAAACAAAGAGTTTTGAGTATCACCAATAACTCTTAAAGAATTACATAAGCTGTTCAAAGTATACCCCTCCAGCTTGGAAGCAAGATTCCAGTCGTCTCCTCATTGACTGGAAAACTATTTCAAAAACACCAGCGATGATTCTATTTCATAAGACCTCAGCATTTGCCACAGAGGTAGTGTGAACCAAAGACTTTAAATGATCCTACAGGAAGAAATCGAGGGGGTTTAAGTCTGGGGACCGTGCAGGTCAAAAGTGAGGTCCATCTCGACCAATCCAGTGTTTTCCATACTCTTGAGTTACGAAGTCACGAGAAAGCAGACTAAAATGGGCAGGTGCGTCATCGTTCATAAACCACATCGGTTGACTTGCCAAAAGTACATCCTCCAAAAGTTCTGGACGCGTGTATTCCAAGAGTGGTATTACACCTTCCTCGTTAGTCTCCCTGGTAAAAATACTGGTCCAATTAGGTAGTCACACACAATGCCGATCCAAACATTCAACTAGAACTGATGTTGAAATCGATCTTCATATGTTGGATGTGGATTTTCTTTATACCACATATGATTATTATGAAAATTCCTTATGGAATTTCTTGAAAAATTTGCTTCATCAGTGAACAGGATCAGCATAAGAAATTGAGGAATTTGAATCAACTTACGCAAAAGACATTGACCATACGCAATGGGGGCAAAGAAATCGATAAGAAGTGCTTGTACGCGTTGTAGGTGGAATGGATACAACACATTTTCACGAAGAATTCACTGCACAGTTCCATTGCTGACATCTGAAGCATCAACAATTTTTCAAGTGGCTGTACCAGGGTCGTCTTGAATTATTGCGGGAACCTCAATTTCAAGCTCTACCGTTCTACTTTCCTTGGTCTTCTTGCTCCTTCATAGCATCTTAACGTGCCTTTTTCATTAGACGTTGATGAATGCTTTCAAAAGTTTCTTTATCGGGAGCAATACGGTTTGGAAATCTTTCAACCTACAACCGCCGAGCTTTTACTGCATTTCCGTTAGCACGTCCATACATGAAGTGCATATCGGTCATTTCAGCATTCGCAAAACGATTCATGATAGCCGATTCGAAATTCAAGTTCAATATATTCGAAATTATTGAAAAACAGAAACTCTCAAATGACACTGACGTTAATCATTTTTGAACACATCTATGACTGAGCATAGAACAGGTATTATCAATGAAATCGCAAGGAGTCTTAAAATACTTTTTCAACAATTTTTTACTCAAAAACTGGGAGTCGGACAAGAAAGGTCAAGGGAGTGTTTTTCTTGAAAAATAATTGAAAAATTCGAAAATATTTTTCATTTTTGAGAAAATCAGTAGCATCCTAGTTTTTTCTTCGAGAATAACCTGCGTTGTGACCATACGCGCGCCACTGGTGAGTCCAAAATATTGTTTCGTATTGAAAATAAACTTTTTGAGTTCCAATTACAATATCAAGCTGAAATTTTATACGCGGCCATAACTAGCGATTTCCAATTGAAGTGAAATATTTTCGAAGTGATACCATTTCCGGTTATACCGGAAGTGGGTCATCACTTTGTTATTTCAAATGGCAATCTACCTTTCTTATTATACATCTAGAACCGACATTTGAGCAAGGCATAAAATACCTAAGGTGTTGGCACTTATCTGTCAAAACTTTTGACAGATTTAATTATTTTTGTTATAAACTCGATTTTTGAGGAACATTTAAAAAAATTGTAGCTCGTAGATCTTTTGCACTACAGAAACAATTTTTGCTTGGGTGGATAGAAGAAGGATCGAGGAATTTTTTAAGCACTCTACACTCTACACGAATTGTATAAGCATGTTCTATACCCATCTCTTATAATTTGGAAATATATTGAATTTTGATGATTTTGCAAGAACAAACAGAGAATGCTTTTAAATATTTGAATCAAGTAGTTGAACTGGCTACGCTCACCTGACAGGTGCCTAAAATTAATGTACTTGTCACTTCGTTCATTCGAATTCGATATTTCAACAAGAATTGTTGGTAATTTGAAGTGAAAATTTTTGAAAAACACCAGATTGATAATAAAATGGCTGATTATTCAAACGAGGATATGTTATATGTATAATCTCTTTTTAATTCATCGTGAATGTCTAAAAGTGGTGGATAGAACTTGCAGGTAATTCAATAACCAATTTCCAAATTTGGCGCCTATGAGTAAAACAAAATTTCGAAGGATTAGAAGCAATTTTCTGCCATTTGGAGGAACAAAATACATAGAAACTAGAAGAAAACCAATTCTCGAGGACGACGACAATCAAATTAATACGCTAGCGTATTTTCGTGCCAATCCACATGCGTCCATTAACTCATCATCAATGGATATTGGATTGAGTTATACTTCCATTCAAAGGATCCTTAAGAAACATAACATGCACCCATATTCTTTTATCAGACTACAAAAATTGAAAACAACTGACCTTCCCAAGCGGCTAAACTTCTGTGAAAATTTATTAATTCGGCTTGAAGAAGATGAGACAATTCTGCAAAAAATTATATTGTCTGATGAAGCCAAGTTCAATGAAAGTGGAATAACCAACAGGATAAATCAACATTTTTGGGCCACAGAAAATCCACATTTCATTGAGGTTCTTGATTTCCATAATAAGTTCAGCGTGAACGTTTTTGCAATTTTAATGAATGATTTGTTGGCTTATCACATTTATGAGGAAAATCTTAATGAACAAAGATACCTGGAAATTTTGAGAGGAACATTAGCAAATTTTTTAGATGGATTATCCCTTAACATTCTGAGGGATTGCTATTACCAAATGGATGGTGCACCAGCACAAAAACACGAGCTGTAGAATGGCAGCTAACAGAAATGTTCGAGGATAGATGGTGGGGTAATCAAGGACCAAATTTATGGCCTCCGTGTTCTCCGGACCTGACGCCCCTTGATTTTTATCTATGGGGCAAAATCAAGAGTGAAGTGTATCTTATTCCTGTAAGAAGCAAAGAAGAGTTACTAGAGCGCATTCATAATGCTTTTCGTAATATTGATCCTGAGGAAACTAGGAGGGCAACTCATCATGTTCGTATACGAGCTGTCATGTGTTAGAGCAAAATGGGGCCCATATTGAGCATTTATTCAGATCGTAAATTAGTTTTCTCCTATGATGTTTGCTATCATTTATTCGTATTAATGTAATTATCTTCGATGATTGGTTTTCGCTTAGTTCCTACAATTTTTATTCATCCGAATTGTAGAAAATTGCTTCTAATGCTTCGAAATTTTATTTTACTCATAGACGGTAAATTTGGAAATTCGTTATTGAATTGCTTGCATTTTCTTCCCACTACTTTTTGACATTTTAAAATACATTAAAAAAAGATTAAATATATTTTCGTTTGAATAACCAGTGGTTTAATTCCAAATGAGTTGTATTTTTTGGATATTTCCAATCTGAAATAACGACAATTCTAATTGAAATATCCAATTCGAATGAACGAAGTGACAAGTTCATTAATTTTAGGCACCCGTCAGGTGAGCGTAGCCAGTTCAGCTACTTGATTCAAATATTTCAAAGCATTCTCTGTTAGTCTTACAAAATCATCAATATTCAATATATTCCCAAATTATTTCGGAACTATAAGAGATGGGTGTAGAACATGCTTGTACAATTCCATCTGAAATTTGACGCTTCATCTGATAGCGATATAGAAATTGGCACGTGCAATTTGAAAAAATTGAGTTATTGTTGTTTGAAAAAGACCAAATTGAAAAAATCATACAAAACAACGCAATAAACATTTGACATGTGTAGATTGCTTGACAAATTCCTTGATCCTTCTTCTATCCACCCAAGCAAAAATTGTGTCTGTAGTGCAAAAGATCTACGAGCTACAATTATTTTAAATGTTCCTCAAAAGTCGAGTTTATAACAAAAATAATTAAATCTGTCGAAAGTTTTGATAGATAAGTGCCAACAACTTGGGTGTTTTATGCCTTGCTCAAATGTCGGTTCTAGATGTATAATAAAAAAGGTAGATTGCTATTTGAAATAACAAAGTGGTTCTGGTATAACCGGAAATGGTATCACTTCGAAAATTTTTCACTTCAATTGGAAATCGCTAGTTATGGCCGCGTATAAAATTTCAGCTTGATATTGTAATTGGAACTTAAAAAGTTTTTAACGGACGGTCCCGGTGGATATCCCTGTATATATTTTGTTTTGTTGTGAAAAAACTGGATAGAATGATAAGAACTGTTGAATCATCACCACATGTGTGGATATTGTACTCAGTCGTCAATGCGATTTGAAATTGTGAATTTCAAAATTTAAAAGTCTATAATCATAATTGAAAATGCCTTACGTTGGATTGTCCGATGTGCACATCTTCCACAATGGGGGTATCACAGGGGTGATTTCAAAAACCTACGCCCGATAGCTACAATCTCTGCAGAATAGACCTAGAAGAAGTCGTAGGAATATCACTTCTGAAGATCAAGATCGCTTTTTGTGCCAAATTGCAATAAGAGACCCTAGTGCATCGCACCGCATACTCCAAAGGCAATTTCTGGAAGCAACAGGCATCAGTGTATCAGTCGAAACAATACGTCAAAGACTTCGTTCAAGGGATTTATACAGCAGAAGGCCCTTAAAAGTTCCAGAGCTACCCAGACAACAAAAAGGTAACAGACTTAATTCATGTATCGAGCACCAAAATTGGAATATTGAGAATTGGCGAAATGTTTTTTTTCGGTTGAGACCAGAATTGGTGTTCGATCAGATGACTGACGGATTCGGGTTTTAAGGGGTCGTGGAAGACAAGCTAGACTGACTGGACCTCATAGTGAGACTCTGGCGAGGTGCCCACGGTGAGAATTTCACTTTAATGAAAGATAATGCTCCTTCGCATACCAGTAACTTCGCTGGTGTCAAAGTTCCGTGAAGAAATTGGTTTTTTGTTAATTTCTGGATGGTTGGTCTTCTGTTCGATTCACTTGAAAATCGGTAGTGATATTTCAATGTAACAAGAGGCTAATTTGACTGTCTGCCAGAACGCCACTGGAGTCGATAAGTTGAAACAAACGATATATAAATATATATATATATATATATATATATATATATATATATATATATATATATATATATATATATATCCTCAGTTTTCAACGGACTTACGGACTGTTCAGACACTCACATTTCTTTTGTCATAACTTTTGCACGATTAATCCCACAGTTCTATTATCTCATAGCCCACTACTATTTATGATAATAATTATAACTTATTACAAGATCAGGAGACCAAATAAATAAAATGAAGAGACAAAAGCAATGTTGCGATGCATACAAAGCTGACCTGGTTGGTATTGGTAGAATGAAAAAATAAGGTCATTTGGCACTTGTTATTGAAAGAGTACGGCCATTGTCGGCAAAGTAGATCGGCGCCAATGTAACCTCTTCCCTAGTGTCAAAAAGTCATTCTTTGGACCTATTTTTTAACGATTTTATCTGACCTTTCTTCTAATTTCATTTTTTGGAGATTATTCTTATTAATCGACCTCGCCGAATCAAAATATATGTGAAATGTATTTCTGTATTTCAGTTAGTCAGGAAATACATAGAAATAATTTTGTAATGTACACACTAGTCATGATTATCGTTCTGGCCGTCCAAATATAGTTGTGAAGCAATCGTTACAGAACACATTAAAAAAGGCCACAAATTAATTTTGTCTGATACTGATTGAAATTTCATGAGATATCTAGAATTTCAAAGATATCAGAAAGCAAGACATTCACTTTTTTCGTCTTGATCACACTCCAACGCAAAACAACGATTCTCTGCATTGATCAATGCTATTTTAATGCAATAACAAAAATTTCAAAAAGTACCTTCCTGAATGAAGCATGAAAACCATAATCTATAATCACATCGACAGTAGTAATTACTAACATCTTCTGCAAGCCTTCGACAGAATCAAAAAATGCAAATGTCAGCTTCAGAAGTTTTCACTTTTGGCACTCAACGCATGATATTCGTTGATTATCTTGATTCATTGATATCAACAATTCTTAACTTTTTCTGATTATTTAATGAAAGATTAAAATGATGTTTTACAGACGAGAGAGGTTTATTACTTGCTTTCGTTTTCATAGATCAAAAATCAGTGCTCATGAAATGATCACAACCGTCAAATAAATGGTCGTCATTTCATTATCATCTCATAAGAAGATGTCAACTCATTTTGTTTAAATTTTTCCAAGTTTTTAAATTTTTTCTCCATTGAATATGGTCGCGTATGGCCCAACTCTCTTAGCGATGGCGCTGAATCTGGATGGTGTCCACATATTCAAAGAACCCAAAGCAACATACACTGGTCCGTATTTGTCCTGCTTCATCTTTATGCTTGCTGTATTTGTTCTGCTAACCCATTTGGATGTTTATCCATGCTATTTTAGAAAAATGTGGTGGTGCGGGGATCTTATAGTACAAGTAAGGTTTATAAATATTACACATACCTCACAGCAAATAACACAATATTTACGTCACTAAATCCAGTAATTTTAATGGAGCTAGTAGCATTTTGTTAATGACCTAGACCTTTCGTTTTTCAATAATAATAAAAATTCAGAAACTATCTATAGTAAAGGTGGGAAAGTGTGAAAAAGAAGTTTTTCACAAAAAAATAAACTAATATCAGGTATTCCAAATCCTAACTTTAACACCATTAACTCATTATAGTATATTACGAATAAGGACGTCTCTAATTTGCGGAAACACAGTATATAATAATGAAAGGGGAAGGGATCAATTTCTTGGTTCTAGAGCATCTTCAACTTGCTTGGTTGAAAAAAACTATTACTGGGGCCACTCTGAAAGGAGTTTTTTTAGCATAAACTGTTGTTGAAGCCCCTCTCTTATCTTCTACTCCAGAATACACTAACGCTGAAAAGAACAAATCTCGATTTCTCCAAAAATTTTAAATTCATTCTACTCGGCAATGTCGGTTCTCTTGCTCATCGCCAACTAGCTGCAAGATAAGCTTCAGAGGCGTAGCTTCTCGGTATGAAGGATTTCCTTGAATATTCGATGGTATGTTTATTTTGATTGATAGTGCTACAACTCCATTATCCAGCCAAACATTTGAATTTTTTGTTCATGCTTCTATTTTTTTCAAGCAACAAAAATCCTTCATGGAGTATTTAGAAATAAAATTCCAAGAGTTCTTCAATATTTTATTTTATATTGAAACTTATATCAAAGAATGCGATTCTGTTATGGTGCAGTTCCACAAGTCAGTATTACACTTTTGTAGGATGTAGCTTCTTGTTCTTCCTGAAATTGTTTGATTACTACCACAGTATATTTACTTAATCAAATATTAACTTGGTCTTATTCATCTCTACAGTATTAAAAAAAATTACAAAACACTTATCAAGGTGTACAAACAGCTAAATAAATTAAAACTCATTACTTTTCTTATTGCCTGAAATTGATATTATAAAATAAATAACACGAAGCGAATTTTGATTTGCTGCAACAAAATGGAATAGAAGAATAAAAAGAAGACCAGAACTCTGAATTAAACCATAACGCCTTCTGGATTTTTCCTCCGTTTTTTAATTGGTAGACTGAAATGTTCGAAAATTCCAAATTTTCCCCTAAATAAAATTTCATATACTGCCATTTAATGATAATAATTAATCTGAGTATATATTTATTTATTTAGCATCAATGTGGAACTGGCCATTTTCATTCCTCACAAATCAATAAAGATAAACTTCCCTTTTACCAATGAAATTTTTGTTTATATTTTGAAATCGGAAACAAAATAAATATAGGTACACTGCTAAATCTTCAGTCAATCTGTAGTTTGACTCCTCGTTGATATTGCTCACGATTATTCCAAATACCAGCTGTATAATATTTAATAACTTCCAAATTGTTAAATAGTTTTCTTCAAAAGTTTACTGCATATGATTCAAAAATATCATTCCAATCAGACCATATGATATGAAATGCCTCATAGTCTAATTGTTAAAAGTTCTATAAATTATTACACATCTACCTTTAACACCGCTAGCTTTGTAATACGATGCATACATTTTTACGGACAGCTGTTTGATTTCGATGTAGTACCAACTAAAGGTATCAGTTGTGAAAGTCAAATATATTAATCACAACTAAAGAATAAGTTTCATTATTAAGGACAACTTACAGTTTAAGGTGGTTGGTTGATGTCATTTGTTGTCATCACACTCTTAGTCGAGGATGTCGGATCATTTTTGAAAACTAACTTTTCTATAATAAAAGTCAATGAATTACAAATTATTTTCCTTTTCATTAAATTGTCCAAATTTGACGACCTAGTTCCTTATAATTGTTCGTCAAGCTTCTTTTATTTTCAGTTTCTGTTTGCTCAACTGATGTATGAATATCTATTAGCTGACTTTTGGTTCCCTGTGGAAGAGGCCCTTTCCTGTCTAATCACACATATAGTAGAAGTTCTTGATCAATGGGACCAATCGGAATCGCTGAAAAGCATATTGGAAACTTTGAAATGTGAGACAACAGGAATTGTATGCAGTTATCTGTTAAGCTGTTTCTTTTTCTTGGCTTCTCTTCACATCACCAAGGTTATTGATGTCAGAATTTTGGAGTAAGAACTATTGATTATTTTTTACCATGAAGTACCACTAATTTTTTCATTTCAAGTTGTGGTTTTTGCCCCTTTGCCCAAGATATCTACGAACGCGCTGAAGATTTTTTGATAACGTTCCTAAAAAATTTGGGTTCTATGAAGTCCTGTAGTAGACCAAAAAAGTCTAAATTGAAATGTAATGAATGTCCTACTACAAGCTGTAAAAAGAAGAATTTCGACGAAAGCGAAGATGATGATAGTGGTAAATGGGAACCTCCCAAAAAATGTGGCCGACGTCGATGTTAATTTTTCAAATAAATTTTATAAATTTCAATATATATACGAGTTATGAAACAAAAAAGAAATAATATTACTTTGTTGCCCACTGATTGTCCATTTTCCTGCCTAATCACTTCTCCATAATAAAGCGTGAAGGCATCCGGTAGAAATTCATATTCAACTAATTGACAAGAAGCGAAGTTAACAGCGGAAGTTGAAAAGAATCCGAAAATATTTAGTCTGTTGTTATATACATAAGGCACAATGCAGTTGCATGATATTTCTTCTTTACTATTCTTAGTAGACACAATCTGAGATTCTAGGGTTACTATAAGTAATAGAATTTACAAAGAAAGAACAATTATTGATAGACAGCCTTTTCAAACTTTTTCCTATTTTCTGACACCTTACCTACATATTTGATTCAATTTCAATACTTCTTCTTACTTATGAATTTTTCTTTTAATTTTTTATGAACGCAAGTCCTACAGATTCCAAAGTTGGCACTAATGATGGAGGAAGTATCGATATCAAATATATTATAAGTATATATAGGACATTCTTTATTCTACCAACAAGTGATATAATATCTGAAGCTAATATTGTGAAACGGAAAATCAATTTCGCATAAGTCTATCGCACAACAATCACACACAATTTTGAACCTTCGTGAAATTCTTACTCTTTATTTTTAACCTTAAATATCGGTATTTTGGTTATTTCTTCACAACAAAACATTGTTCCATAGGCTTATGTGAAATCAATGTTTCCGTTTCATATTGTTTAATTCATCTGCGATAATGTCTCATATAGAGTTATGATATATGTGATAGGCATATATCCCAATCGGTTTTTTCATTCACATTCAATACATTCCACCATGGTACAACAGTACAAACGATCACTGAGATCATTCGAAAGAAACTTGTTACATAATTGCGCATATTTTTTCTTTCGAGGAAGTAGCTCAATGGTATAGGTATATTATATTTAAATTTAACATTTTTATAAAAAGTATGTTTCAAGGAAAGCAAACTATACAGAGTACCTATCTTTTTGGTTTAGGTACTGTATTGATCAATCAATGGTCAAATGTAACATCATCTTTGAATGAATACATTCGTTTCTTTAAGTACCAAAAAAAAATATGTTCGGAAATGCCGAAGATACTGTATAGATTTTTACGTTTCAATTTATTTCAGTTGAAATAACAGCCATTTTGTCAGTTGTTGAGGTTAAGTTCTTTGTTTTCTTATCTAGACATAATAAATTGTGAATAAGGAAGTGAAAAACCATCTGATGCAGCAGTTCTATGTCCGTTCTATTCATCACGAATCATTTCATTGCACATGTCACTTCAACAGAGATGAACTATTGCATCAGCTAGTATCATAATGAAAAGCATATATGTAAAAATGTAAATACTCTGAAAGCATCTAACTGATATTACAATTATAAATCTCAGATAACAAAATGGCATGTTTTGGGACCTGAGGCTTTACCGTTAGCAACCATAGAATCTTAGACAAATATTAATTAGACAAGATTTATTACTTTTTTCACCTCATTGTTATTCCATGTCGGTTGTTTCTTCATAAATGTTTCAACAAGAAAATATTCCAATTCTTCTACCTTTTTGTGCACTGTGTACAGTGTTCTCTGAATTTATGATTGACCCTACTGAACAACCTCTAAAGCATGACTCATCATTAAACGAAATCTCAGTTAAAATGTACATTCAATTTATAACGGATTCACATACCTTTCAAACATACCATTACGTAATATCTAACTTCAAAATATAATATAACAAAACTTACGTATAGCATTTTTACCCAAGAAGAGGATTGAAAATACACCATGCATCTTTTTTAAATGAAGACATTGTACAATATATTTATACCGGAACGATCCTCAATGGAATGGATGTTGGTACTTCGCAGTGATGATGTATTTGTGTTTCTTAAGCCGAAATATGAGTGAAAATTAAAGTATTTGATATAATATTCTATTAGGTTTTGGATTATCCAAGAGCTATCGTCGGATGGGGCCAATTATAAAGGATTGATTAATGAAGAAAGAAGGAAAGGATTTCAAAAGAGCACATTCCATAAGAGAGTAATGAAGATGTTTAAAGATAGGAACAAAAACGGAGTTTAATTGCTAATTGTATAAAAAGATCGATGGGGTAACATAGCTTTTAGCTAGATTTATTCAGCACGCCCAATAATCGCCCCTGGGATAGCATACATAAAACACATAGAAAGGCTAGATCTATTCGAAAGATTGAGTCCATACCTTTCCCCTACCTGATTTTAGGAGCTGAAATAGGGTGATAAAATGGATTAAAATACAATAGAATATATTTGTGAACATTTTTGGATAAATTATTATTGCTTTTCAATTCATAGTCATTTAGAATAATAATAATTCCGGATATTTATAATCAAGTATTTTCCTCTACTTGTTTTCAATATCGATCAAATAAAAGTTTCTATACATAGTTTCTTTATTTTAATTAATATAAAAACTATTTCTCTGAAATGAGCGTTATTAATAATAAAAACAATTTTTCGAGAGAAATTAGTTCAATCTTTCACCCCACATTTATTGAAATAAAAATTAAATGAGGATTAGATAAATAACGGTGCAAACAGTCTTTTGAAAGTAATGGTTAGATATGTTCTCTTCGTAGCTATAACCTGAGAAGAAAAATTTGTACACGGTATTATACACCGTGGTAACAAATCCATGAACCATATTCGATCAAAATTGTTACGGTGATTTTGTATTCTTTGTGCTTCGTTCCATTTTACTTAATGTTCCTTGTTTAGAAAGATGGCAGACAACAAGCTTTACGATATTTTAGGAGTTAGCAGAAATGCTTCCGATAACGAAATTAAAAAGGTATTCATTATTTTCAGTATATTCTACAGTGAAGACATCTAAAACAATTTGATTTATTTGTTTGAAAACTAATTATTTTTCTATGTATTGAACTTGACTTCTTCTAGGAATGTTTTTGAAATTTATGCATTATCATTACAGTTATCATGTTAATCATCATTAAGTAAACGAGAAAATGATAGTCTGTCTAATTTAAATAATCTTTTACTTCACAGCAATATAGGAAATTAGCCAAAGAATATCATCCTGACAAGAATCCCGAAGCAGGGGACAAATTTAAAGAAATTTCTTATGCTTATGAAATTATTTCTGATCCTAAAAAACGGGCAACTTATGATAAATATGGTCTTCAAGGAATGCAAGAAGGTGCTCAAGACTTTGGAGGGGATGACCTCTTCTCTCATATCTTTGGAGGAGGTTTATTTGGAGGATTTAGCCCTTTTGGAGGTCCAATGGGAGGGGTGAGACGCAGACAAAGAAGTGAAGATACAGTGCATCCTCTCAAGGTTTCTCTGGAAGATATGTTCAATGGAAAAGTAGCTAAATTACAACTGAATAAGAATGTAATTTGTGCTGTATGTAGAGGAAAAGGTAGTAAAAGTGGACATGTAGGACGATGCCATACCTGCAGAGGTTGTGGATTAAAGACTACGATTCGTCAAATTGGTCCAGGATTTGCCCAACAGTCGCAAACAAGGTGCCCAGATTGTAGTGGAACTGGTGAATTCATCAAAGAGAGCGACCGCTGCAATACTTGCAAAGGAAAGAAAGTCAATAGCGAAACCAAAATTCTCGAAGTACATGTTGATAAAGGTTTGTAGAAATGCAATTATTGTTTTGCTTTTCAAGTCTTAATAATGCTTTGTGGGTCTGGTACCTTTCTTGCTAATACTTTTAATTGTTTTACTATATACAAAACAAGATGGGAACTACAATTTTGAAGGTTCATTTTTGAGTGTCTGAAACAATAACTTCTTTATAGGTATGAAAGAAAATCAAAAAATTTACTTCAGAGGTGAGGGGGATCAACTTCCTGATGTTGAACCAGGTGATGTCGTGATAGTTCTCCAACAGAAACCGCATGAAGTATTTCAAAGAAACGGTGACAACCTTCAAGTGAATCATACTATCACTCTGACAGAAGCTTTGTGTGGCTTCAACTTTGTTCTTCGTCATTTAGATGGACGTGATCTGCTCATTACCCACCCTGCAGGATCTGTATTAAAACCAGGAGATATGAAAATGGTTGAAGGAGAAGGTATGCCTTACCACAAGAATCCATTCCAAAGGGGAAATTTGAATATTGTTTTCACAATTCAATTTCCTGACAATCACTTCACGAATGAGCAAGGATTTAGCATTTTAGAAAAACTACTTCCACCAAAACCTGCCTTTGTTATGCCAGTAGGTGAACATGTAGAAGAAGTTGATTTACATGATTATGATCCAAATGCTAGAGGTTCTCACTCAGGTCATCATGGAGAAGCTTATGCTAGTGATGATGAGGAAGCGCATGGTCCGGGTATACAATGTGCACATCAATAGGTCAATAGTTCAAGACATGTTCTGCTACTTTCTAAATAAGGATTTATTGTATTAGATAGATTTAAAACAATTTATTGTAATAATATACATTGAATGCAAGTTGGTTTTGATTGTAATTATAATTATTTATATAAATTCGGTTTCGTTTGGATACTTTAATTTCATAGCTTCAAGAATGGATATAACCTACATTTTTTCAGTATTTGATATACTTGGGAATTGAGGAACATGGTTTATGAATTAAGCAATCATTTCAACATATCCCTGATTATATAAGGTTTAAATAATTTAACAAGACCTTGAAATCATTTTTTAATTGAAAATGTTTCTTGCTTGTCATGTGAAGTTCAAGGATTGAGCATGTGTGGATAAAAAATTCACGAAACCATAGAAGTTGGTTGAATTGGTTCCACCGTGTACTTGCAATTAGCCTTTGACAAAGAACATATTAATAACTCTAATGGCCAGTACATATTTTCTGCATTCACTAAACTTTGAGTAGATAATATCATGTATCTTTTCTTCATTTATAAAGCATTCCAAAATAAATTGTACTATATATACTTGATGAATTCCAAACACGAATTAATGTCATTGTTAGGGTGATAAACATTAGTTTTCATAGAATTGAAAAAGGAATTCCTTAAGTAAGCTTCCTCATCTGTAAGTTTTAAGTTATCATCTATGTCAGTGGACCAGATAACTTGTAGTCCTTGTGGTGGCAGTTATCATTGCATGGTCTAGTTGAGTGGTTCGGAATCCACTCTACGCTGTAGGTCTACTGGGCAAATGTGCTAAGTTCCCGAGCCCATTATAAAAAGATCAAACAAACACAACAATCTATGTCAGTAACTATCTTAACCTTGAAAAAGTTGTCTGTGATGTATATGGCTAGGCAACCACAAATTTACTCAACTTTATTACGGTTGCCATCATATATTTCTGATGGCGTTTGATTGATTAAAATTGTTCTTTGCTAAATTCATCACATGAGAACGGTTAAATTATATTTGGCTATTCTCTTATTCTGCATGTTTGTAGTAGTCCGCATCGGTTTTCTTTTCGAAAGGAAATGATCCCAGAGAAGTTTCATGAAGGAAAAAGTGAGCATGATGTTAAGAAGACAAAACCGAGAAGAACACAAAGAAAGTCAAAAGCTTGAACAAAGTGCTAAAGTCATAATTATCGTATGAACTTTCAGCCGTAACTAATAACATATTTGGTTAATTAACTAATTTGTTCTCCGAAAAGTATAAGAAAAACATCGTGGTAATCTCAACAAAAATTGAAAAATCAAGACGAGCTCAAAAATTATACTTTCATCATCATAACCAACGCTAGAAATGAGATATTTAATTGATTTTTTGTGGTGTTCGTTTAGGAGTTGTAGTTTCAACAGGGGCTAACTTTTTTTCGAATCTAGATATTTATAACTTAATTCTAGTATGGGCATCTCATTCAGAGAATAAATGGTATTTAAATATATAGTATAGTTCAATGCATAGCCATTGCAAGTGTTGGGCTAGCCAGGGGCGAGTCCTGATAAATGTAATACTTGACAAACATTTTATCTGACAAATTTTTATTTTCGGTATACATAATATGATTACTGCAAAACTCTGGGGTTAGATTTAGTGCAATAACTTAATCTTCTTTATCACCACGTTCAGCTATCAACAAACTGCAGAGAGCCATACAGCAAATTCAGTATACTCTGCCTTTGTCAAAGGAAAAAGTCACTTGACTTATTACTTGAATTATTCCCAAAAAAATATGAAAAAGTCATAAACAGCCAAGATCGCAACTCATTTGGGGTGCCAGCTAACTGATTCGACACATATTTATATGGTGAAATTTTATTTACTTACTTTATTTGTAAATTTACTTGAATACAAAGCTTACCTGGGATGTTCACTGTGATCAGTTGGCCAGGAAGCTCAGTAGAAATATCTTTGTCTTGAGAAACCTTGCCACCTCTGTGTCTAATCATATTTTAAAGGTAGCTTATCATGGTCTTTGCGAATCTCATTGAAGTATTGCTTAATAGCGTGGGGAAACTGTAGTGAATTTTCCAGAATATTCAGATTACAAGGACGTGCAATTAGGATTGTTGACAATCTCAAATATAGAGAACTCTGTTGTCATGTTGGGAGTTATGACTCTCCCTTGTCTCTTTATTTTTGAGTGCCTTGTATATGAACACAAACATTTGGAAATCCTAGAGATGAATAGTGATTATCATAATTATGATACTAGACAAAAATCAGACATTCATATTCCTTTTCTCAGATTGAGTAATTCGCAGAATGCACCAAATTACTTGTCAATTAAATTTTATAATAAATTGCCTTCAAGCTTCAGAAATTTGCCTTTAGAAAATTTTGAGGTTGAAATACGAAAAATTTTATTAAAACATCCTTATTATGATACTAACGGTTTTTAAAATGTGATTTGTCTAGTGTTTATTATATAGGTCTGTGATTTTTTCTAGTTTCCTAACTTAAAGAACAATTGAAATGACTTCTTTGTAATTTCCTACTGGAAATGATGTGTGCAAATACATACATTGTATTTTGTCACTAAAATAAATATTCTAATATTATATTCTATTCTAAATATGTTATTCTCATTTCATTGATTTCTTGATTCATTTTGTTTCATTTAATATATTATTATGCTAAAGAAGAATCTAAATAGTTTTGCTTCATAGATGAACCTATTGCATATAAAAAATAAACTTGACATAATGAATTGCTGAATATAAGTATTGAGTAGTCATGGCAGCATCAAAAATGGAAATCAAATTGAAAATGAAGTTCATAATAGGTATTTATGGACCTTGGTAAAAACTAATATCCGTGCCTAAAATTTGGTTTTGACTTTGTTCATGGTTTGATACTTTTTATGTTAGCTGTAAAATATTATTTCTGTTATAATTTAAATCAAAATGTTTTTCTAGAACGATTTCTCACGTTTTCAATCCAAAGTATGCTCTCGAGCTCGAACTGAGTTGAAGAAGAATTTTCAGACAATATTTCATTTAGTTTCTCTTCTCTATTCAAATAGCAGAGAGTAGGAGGTTCATGTGATAAGGTTGATTTTGCTATCAAAAAATGTTTCGTTCAGAAGAATAAACCTATATAAGCGTTCTTCCAGAGTATTTTACCCTCTGAATTAGGCAAGAATGTTTTTTTTCTGCAAAAATGGCACAACTCAAAAAGTGAATTTGGCTCTACAGACTTTTCAATCGAGAATATATGATTTTATAAACTAATTCAGATTCATTGATAGTTAAACATTCTTGAACCTAATAGAAGCCAGTGTTTACCAACGTTTTGATGTGTTATCTCGAGTAAAATTAGTAGTTGATTCGAAGAACTCAATTCGCTCAGTTTTTGTGGAGTTTTAAAATCCAACACTCAGAAGATGATACTGAGTAGAGTAATTGGTATCGGGTGAAATGGATTGTTGGTACTAATTTAACGGAATACACTAAGAGAGTTCAAGTAGCAGCGAGTTATGATGTGGCCAAAAAATATTGAGAACAACTAGAGTAGAGTTTAATAGACAAAACATTATGTACCTATCCTCTCTGGAATGAAGGAGAAATAGATGGGTGAAACAGATAATATTGCCTGATATTCTATATCTATTAGTAGATGAAATTTTGTGTCTCAGTGTCATTAAGCAGTGCGAAGGATGTTGTCCCATTCTTCGATGATTCGTTCTCCCATTGTAACTCAATCTACGAAAACCATTATATGTGACTTATTTTAAGATGACTGGGAACTGCTCAGAGAGAATGTTTAGAAAAATTGGATTTGACAAACTATGGTGTTTAACTCAAAATTGTTTTCCCCAGAATACCAAACGGGACTGTGCAGAAAATAGGAGCGATATCTGCCAACAAAAGCAAAGTTGAATTCAAAGCCTGTGATATTGAGTGTTTTGATCCAAATATTATTTTGAGAAAATTCTATGCAAAACCGTTAAGGAAAATGAAAATTATGAAAATGCTTACGCTCAAATCAGAATACACCATTTGTCACATGCAGACAGATGATGCAAAAGAAAACTCCAATCGGAAAAAGAGTAAATAGAGTATTTCGGCCAGAAACTTATTATAGATAATAATAAACGAGCAAGAAGAAATGATGAATATAAAGAATGTTTCATCGATCAAAGAAGAAAATTGAAGCGGAAATCTCTGATCAGGAAGAGGAAAAAAATAGCAGCTCTTGCTCGGAAATGATAAATATCAAGAAGTTCAAGGTGAAGTAGAAGTTGACATTTTGTTAAAACTATATTGAGGTTAATGAAAAAGATCATTTAATTGATTTACACTGTAAAAAATGATGGAATAATCAATAATGATCCAGCAATCAATAAAATAAATTGCTTCGAAACTAGAATGTTTTGTATATCAAACTATTCCAGACTTAATACTATCATGTGAGAACAAATAATGAAAAAAGTAAACCCTCTTTTCACACATTAGGGAAAAACATTATCGGACAAACCCTTATACTTTGGGTAGATTTTCAATAAAGATTAAACAATTTGATAAAGTTCTTCATTCAAACGATCCTAAATATACTCCAAGTGGAGTAATATATGTACGAAGTACTCATTCACCTTTACAGTGATTAATCAATCAATGTTGAATATAAGTTCTTTATTTCTTCAAACAGTGCCGCGAACTATTCGTGGTTTCCTAGTTTCAAAAGATATCTTCTTCTGGCAACTTGTAAATTCCATTTAGACCAGAAAATTTATTTTTTTCCGAAATATTTAACATTTAGATTAGGTTAGGTCATGCGAGCCACATAATGTTTAATTGATTTTTGTTGATGTCTGTCTTTAGGACAGAATCTCTCACCTTTCTTCCTTAGGAAGAGGGACGTATTTGGTCAGGTATAATATATGTTCTAGTAGATGGTTCTGAAGATGGACTAGGATGAATTTCTTCAGTTATTTAGGTACAAATTATGGTGTCGAGCAATAATCTTTCAGTCATATAAGGGCTAAAAAACTCATCTTCATTAAAAATATTTCGATTTGGAGGATATATGCCTAAAATTGCAAAGCCCGAATGAATATTTTCTGCTGTGAATCCATTCGGATGAGATTTGCGTACACATTCTGTATCATATAATGCCATAGTTTTTTCAGCATTAGATAGGAGCCATTCGTTAGTCTGTATTGCAGTATTTTTTAATGGTCCTTATACTATTCTGTCAAGTGGCAATAACTTTTGACTGGTATATGGAGGAAATGTTAACATTAGTATTCCATTATTTTTTGCTGAGGAGAAAAGTTATATCTGCCTTTATTGAATGCAGTCAAACGAGTCTAGCTAGTTGCTTGTGTCTTTCTCAATGAGATTGTAGGAAAGCTCTTCATAAAGTAGCCAACCAACATTTTACTAGCTTGCTTGTTCGTTCCAAGAGGTTGGATGAATAATATCATTCACTAACGCTTAGTTGTTTGCAAGTTTTTTCACCTCGGTAACAGACAAACCGTTGTGCATTTTTATATGTTTTTATATTTTTGTTGAATGTTCTGTTTTTTACCAGGAATATGTTTTTATTTATACTTATCTAGACCCTTTTGAGCATAAGTACCCGTTATCTATTTTTGTGTTTGGCTTTTTCCACGAAAGAAAAAAGTTATATTGCCTTGAAAGAAATATATTTTCTTTACAGAGGATTTCAATTCACTTTACTCTGCATAAATCTATAGTAATCTTCTCTTGATTAATCAATTAACACAGTATTCACTTCACTCAGATCTGTGGGGTAGAGTAATCACTTTTAGTGTGAAAAATAAAGAAAACCCGAGGAATAGTACTTTTGTAGAGTAATCTGAATTCAAAAGCGACAAAATATATGACTAAGACAATTTTTCTGTGAACTTGTAATCACATTTTTTATGCGAAATATAAAAAAATTACTTCGAAAAGATGTTTTGCGTGTTTTGTATACGATTACCGATTTGAAAAGTACAAGAACAAGTGAGAAACCTAGGTTTTTACAAATTAAAATGGTTTCAATATAGCTTTCCGAACCAATACTAATTTAAATAAATACATAAAAAACCTTAAAACTAAGTCCGACATAAATCATAAATCCGGTGTTCACCAGTTGAACTACAGCGATTGCAATAATTCTTACAATGGTAGGACTCATAGGAATTTCAATATTAGAATAACAGAAGAGAAACGAAGTTTTTCAAATTAGAAACCGGATTCAAGCTACGCAAAACATCTTTTAGAATGTAATCACTTTTTCAAACCGATCTTACACCCAGATTATAGTAATTGGAAAACTGATTTCTAGGAAATTTTAGAGACCAACAAACACAAGAACACAGCAAATATTACCGATGAATAAATAAGACTTGAATACGTCTCCCTATAGAATCGTCTGACGAAACTTCTGTGTAGTGAAATGCGTCACGATGATTTTATATTTTAGTAAAAATCCTGGAAGTACTTTTTGTTGTTTATATTTTTTCTTTCTGTTTAATGGAAATACCTAGGAATTTTTTCACTCAACTGTACAAAGTGATACTATTAATCTTGGCAACACCAAATCCACATGTACATAATCTAAGTATATTCAATTTACGCACAGTTTTTATCAATATATTTCAAATCTGCTTTGCAGATAATGATTATTGCACATGCAGATAAGGATTATTTGGATAATTCAGGTGCAGAAAAGAACATTATTATCTGTTTTTTTATATTATATTATCAAAAAGATTTAGGCGAAAATCAACAAGAAAATCGATCGGTACTTTTCAATTTCAGTAGGTTTTGTTCCTGCGACTAGCTTGAACAATTTTTTTTCATTATGTTGTTAGTGTTTTCAAGTGTTTCATAGTTTTTCAATCATGCTCAATGGTCATTTGTGTGAAAATGATGAATTACGGGCAATAGGCATGCTTCAGACAAATCTTTTATTCCTGAGTCGTCGATGCTATAGGAACACTAAGTGTCATTTCACGGCTTTTGTCTAGGTATCATAAAACTGGTGGTGTAAGGGAAATAAGGTAACATTCGTATATCAACTGCTGCAGAACTGAATAGCTGGGTTCAGCAGTCACATGGGTTGGGGTTTTGCGAAAAGACCATCTACAGAAGATGTGAATATATACTCTTGGCGGCCTTGGAAATTTTAACCCCGAAACATGGACACATGAAAGGGTTCTATAAATCAATAAACAGTCGGTTAATGTCCTCTTCATCGATAAGTTGTGATTCGTTTTGTCCCCAGATTCTGGAAGACTAAGCCTTAGGGGATCGCCAGGAAATAGAATCAAGCTCGCAAAGATTCACAATTATTGAGGTGGTACAATTAAGATATGGGGCGGCATCTCCATTGGTCGATAAGCACGTGCCCATTTATGAAAACGCTTCGTCAGTGCAAACGAATATGTTCAGATAATTCTTCAGAATTTTGTTGTATAAATCTGAAGTAATCTTCTCTTGATTAATCGATTAACGCCGCGTTCACTTTACTCCAACCTGTTGGAGTTTTTCACACTTTAAGTGTGAAAAAATAAACAAAACCCGAGGAGTTCTACAATTTCAGTTTACCTGAGTTTAAGAGCGATAATATATATGATTAAGACAAATTTTCTGTGGATTACATTTTGTGAATTTTCAAAAAATATGCTATTCAGCTTCCGTTAAGGGGCATGGCAAATAATATTGAAAGCCAAAATGAAGTAACAGCTCTTGATTTCATTAACTCCGTCTTATGATTTTCCAATAGAAATAACTATTTTATATGAGAATAAATGTAGTAAGAATTAAGTGTTAATTATTGGGCCTTTCTACATATTAATGAAAGCATAGTAGATCCTGTATATTTCAGAAACTCTTCCTTAGCTGGCCATTCGTTGATATTAAACATGTTATAGTTGAATTATTTCCTTCGGTATATTATTATCCTTGAAAAATACTATTTTTCTCATGCATGTAAGTATTTTCCTCAACCATATCCGGCAATATCCAACACGTGTATGTCATCAAGGTCTTGCAGTACAATCCACTAATTATATTTAAATACATAAACGTCTTCATTTCTTCTTATTATCTACATAACTAGCAACCGCAAAGAAAGGAATATCCTCTTCAGATAATATTCTTTCGTAGTTATTTACCAGTAACGCCAAGATATCAATGGGTGAAGTTATAGATTGTATATAACTATTCATCAATTTCCTGAGAACTTGAAAACATACATTTCTGAAAATTAATAAAATTACTACTATTGTTTCCGATGAGCTGGCATTCGCCTTCAATAATGATAAAATATTGTTCCTTTACGATATGAGTATATCTAAATGATGTTTGTATTATTACAAATTAATATCTTTATTCCCATAAGGTACCTACGTATCCGCTTTATTACTAGGTACGGTAAATATGTTGCTATCTTTATTAACCTTTAGTAATTACTGCAATAATTTTATGGCTCTTCTGTGACCTTCCAACGTCTGCAGAATATATAAGAAAAATTCGCGTAAAGCGACTACTAATCCTATGATTTTACTAAAAAATTGTTCCATTTTTTTGAGAATGCGATAACAATGAAATATAGGATTTATTGTATAAAATCATCTGTTTAAATGCAAAAAGGGTTAATTCATTACTAAAAAACGGGTCGATCGATTTGACTATAATTCTTTTCGTTCTTGAGAATTCAAAGTAGATTTTCATGCAGAAACTTTTCAAAACAATAACTTCAGTCGAGAGGAAAGACATTCAAAAAATTCTTTTCGAATTCTTCTATCTGTTTCAATTAAAAAAGTTTACAGACAACAAAGAAGAAAATCAATCTTGGAAGATAATGGAAAACTATGGAAAAGCTTCAGAAATACTACATTTTTATATGAATGCCTGACTATGGTAACGACATGCCTGATTTCTTGTTTCATTTTGTTAATTATGATCGTACAAAAGCTTCAGGAATAAGAATTCGCGACGGTCACAAGGAAACACTAAAAACTACAAAAATAACTATGGTTTGCACACTCGATCCAAAAAGACTCAAACTCAAACGAACAAAAATAATAGCCATAACTGACCACATTAATGACATATTTGTCATTAATCAAAATTGTTAATACGAAAACACATAATTGGTTGGATGATCTTGGAGTATTCACGAGTATATATAGATATATATATATATATATATATATATATATATATATATATATATATATATATATATATATATATATATATATATATATATATATATTCTTTTGAAAAGAGAGGATTTACAAAATTCGAATGATTGTATTTACAATAAATGGTTATATCTATAATTTTGGTGTGTCAGAAAAACACAAGTGTGAGCTCAGGAAAATGTAACAGGGGAACCATATTATCTTGTGTGTGATTCAATAAACGAGTGAAAAAACCTGAGGAAAAAACTCGTTTCACTGTCGCTATTGCACTAGCAATAGCTTGTCTGTTTATGTTGTGTTAGTGTCGTATGTACATAAAGAGTACCAAAGATTTTTCTGCTTAGCAGCTTCATTCTCTCATTCTCATCTTGTACTCCATAATTTCCAGACGAAGACAAGGGTGAAAGGAAGGGGGTTTAGGACAGGAATCTGTAACAATGAAAAAAGAAAACCAGCAGAAAAAATATTTCAACAATCATACCTGACTCTTATATGTCGAAACACACTTGAATTTAAGAATTTTAGGAAGCAGGTCATAAAAAGGACTGAGGAGATAACCTGCGATATTGCCTCTTTCGAGGAGATGTTCTTCCGTCGCAGTGTGAGTCTCCTGAAAGATAATCAATTCCTTGTTCTTGCTTGCCAATTTTGAAGTATAATCGCGCAAAATCCCTTCAATATTCAAACTCAACAAAACAATTCCCTCTCTGTTTGACCGGGAGAGCCCCGATGGCTAGGTTCGGTCTTCTAAGCGATGCCGATTATGATCTATAGATGTTCTAGAATCATTATGAACCCAATAATTTGGATTCACGAGTAAAAATTTAGGACAAATACGAGGGAAAGTCAGGAAAGGCACAGTTTGTGTATACATTCTCAATCATAATTGAATATGTATTTTCTTGATTCTTTCCTTCTTCCTTGCTTCGATTGTTGAATTTTATTGATAACTCAATGAGAAACTCGTATATCTGACGAAAAAACAAAGAGAAAAACAGATTGGTTCAAGATATTAATACGATTGTCCCAGAAATCTCCAACATACCTTCATATCACAATCAGAAGCCTCCGAAACGTCTCTGTGGGGCATAGATGTAACCTCTTCAAGAATATTCTAAAAATGCTAGTTACAGCGGAAAAGCCATGATGAACGGTGTTCAGAATGTTTGCGTTCGTTTAGCAAAAAATGACGGAAAATCAGAACAAATTTATGTTGAGTGATGTGGATGGATGATCATTGGGGAACGAGTGTATAAACATTTCGAATATGGACGCACATCTGAGGATAGCAACTCAGGCTCTGGATAACCCCGACGGCAACAACCAAGGAGAACATCGAACGTGTGCCACAAACTGTCAATGAATTCGAGTAGAATTTCGAAAAGTAGTATTTGAAAGATTGTGAATATTTCGCCAATAGTTCGCGTGTGCTAAATTTAGTTCTAATATTGCTGACTAATGAGCAGTAAAATTTTCGCATTGAATGCGGTTAGAACAACTTGGAAATAGTCAATAATGATGAAAATCTTCTTAGAAATAATAAAAGTGATAATGATTCGGGCATATAAGATTATGAACCATATATCAAACATCAATCTCCTCAATCTTGTATTTGAACCACGCCTGAAAGAATCACGTTAAAGTCGGAGCAATATCAAGTCAATATTAACTGTTTTATTATGATGGTTTTGAGCCTGGAGGCCCGATAATGAACAAGGAATATAATGTTATATTTCTGATGATATTGCATGACGCAATAAATAAAAATCTCCACAAATTTGGGCAAGCGGTGATCGGACACTTCATCACGATAACGCTCTACCTCATCAATCTTTGTGCAGCAATATTTGACAAAGCGCAATGTCTCACAGTTACGTTAGCCTTCGTTCAATCCTAATGTAGCTCTATGCTCTTCAGAATCCTTCCAGTAGATAGCTGTCAAAAAATACTAATAAAAAATGTGTAAGAGAATAGAAGCTCGAAAGAGCCAAGTTTTGAAGAGCCACATGGTTCACGCAGTATTTTGCGAACGTATAATGCAAGAATTATAATTGTATCATTTGACAGTTAGAAGGACATGAGCAGCAATTGAGCAATATTTTGAAAACATGAACTATTCAACTTTATTTTATTCGTTTTCTGAGGTCGGAATGTTCGAAACTAACAACTGTATGTCTACGATACAATTTTTATGAATATATCAGGCTTCCGAGGAAAATATATATGTTCTAAGGGAAAGCTTCAACTTCCTGGAAAGTTTCAAGGTTATGTTTCTTAGGAAAAACTGGCTCGCGATGTCATGAAAAAATTCCGTGTCTTTCATAACCTGCTGTTGCATGGCTTATTTCTTATTCTATTTCAAACTCAATATTTATCAGGTACATTAACAATTAAATGATATTTGATTTAAATGGGCAGTTAATGATGACATCTAAAAAAGTGGACGGAAAACATTGCTGCATTAATTATATAGAAACCTATTTGATCGAGAAAGAACAGTAGTTAAATTAAACTAATTTTTTCCTTGATATTCCAAAAGCATTGTAAGCATAGTTAAGAAGATACAATTTTCTGGCGAATTTTCTTAGTTTTGTTGATAAGCGTATTTTCACAAAAAAAAGTGGAGCTCAATTAATCGGAAACTCAATCTAACATGAGATATGGTCTCATAAGAAAATAAAAAACTGAGTAAGCAGTTCTAATAAAACAGACATAAACACATTTTTCAAAAAACCTACCGATATTCTCACGAGACTTAGTTCTTTTAATCTTTCTGCAACACTGTTACACATTTTCGAAAGTTATTACTGAAAGAGGATCAAGACAAATTGAACAAGTGATGTAAAGGTTAACCCCCATTTTGTTGTTCCCCCGCTATTAAATTACAGAGACATTATTGTAGCTATTGGTCCACAGGAGCTCATGAATTGGCAATTATTTCTGACTGGATGAATGAAGAATGTTTCACTAGGGCTATCAAATATTTTGTAACGCATGATAAGCCCTCCAAAAAATCCTCAAAATTCACAATCATTCTTCATATAGTAGTCTATTGACTATAAAAACAATAATCTGATAGCTTCTTTTCCACCATTTTATAATCATAGCCGCTGGATGCCATAGTATATGCAAACATTCATATCGAAACTATTTCTAGTTTTGATGAAATCGCAATAAATCATCTTTTTCAAGGAATCATAAAGCGACTGGATCTCATATTTTCAAATTTGATTGGAAAATTGTTGTAAAATTGTAGCCCTCTGACAGATCACTCCATTGGTCAAGAGTTGCAGACCTCAGAGGAACAATTCAGTAATTATTACCATATCAAGTATCGTGAGTGTGAACATTACATCCTATAGTTAAAGTGATGTCTAATTAGATACAGGAGCTCTGACAGCTCCAAACCTTGAGTTATACCACGTGTCTCTGGAAGAATAACCAAGAATGAGATTTTTTTATATTCATCATCAGATCATTGAACGAAAGTCAAGTCTATCATACTTTTGGGTGCCTATCAATCATCAACAAACAAGTATAATCTACATACCAGTATAAGCAAATCTCTTATTACTCTTAAACGACTTGATCGATTTGGATGAAAACTTCAACGTTGCATTTAATTGATAAGGTCTATCATACGAGATTTTTGATTTTATTCCAAACCAGGACCGGATTGAAAAAAATCGTTTTTTTGGTTGAATGCCCAAATGACAGCCTGTATATCACTGGAACGCGAAAATTAATAGATATTTGTAAACTAGAAATATAGATGATACAAACAACATGAAACACATTTTCATCACAGCTTGAGTGTTGTGTTAGAAAAATTTTATATTTCGCAAAAACATGTTTTCGTTCAATTTGTCCTCTAACTCTTTGGATCGTAAGGACAAAATCCAAAAACAACATTCAGTATAGCGCTCGAACAAAATATCCAGTGTGAACCAGTGTGAAATCTTAAAAGATCATTTAAGACCTTATAAAACACATTCTTATCAAACCTCGAGTATTCTGTGGAGAAGAGTTGATGTTCTAATACTGAATACTTTTTGGTCAATTCGCTCAAACATCTACTCTAAGGTTCAGGAGAAAAGAAAAAATTCAAGACCTTAAAGAAATCATTTTAACAACACTTTAGAGTTATCCAAGAACAAAACGATAATTCGGGTGAATGATAGCTTTTTATCACATAGTTTTTATTAAGGAACTAATATTGCAATTTTATCCAATAATGCATGGAAAAAAACACAACTGGAACATTAGAATGAAATAGGAACTCGGGTACCAAAACTTAGCAATGGTTGGTTCTAATCAGGTGCTCGAAATGGTTTCCTCTTTGCTCAATGCATTTTATTGATCTTTTTACAATGCTACCATTGAATCTTCGAATTAGGTCCATATTATTTCTAAGAATTTCACCACTATCCGCAATTCTTTGGAACAAATGTTTTCTTGGCAGTATTTCAATTCGAAAAACATTATCCTTCGAATAGCTTCATAAGAAAAAATCAAGCCGATTCAAATCCGGTGATCGAGGTGGCCAACTCAACGGTCCACCTCGACAAATCCACCTATTAGGATAAGTGTTATTCAAAGAATTGACTACATTGTTAGTAAACTGAGGGGGGCCTCATCGTGTTGGAAATAGATTCCTCGTATTCCATTGAGGAGATTTGGTTGCGTATTCTGAAGGAATTCTTGGTAAATGTCTCCATTCAGTCTATCTTCGAAGAAGTGAGGACCAACCAAAAATCATTCACCATTCCAAACCAAATATTTGGCGTGTTAGTCTAGGATTTTCCTATGCCCATTCATGTGAATTGCGCCAATTGAATACACCGCTTTAAGTAAAAGTGGCCTCATCGATAAATAATATTCTATACACATGTAGCTGATATCCAACGATCCAACGGCAGAGGGTCAGACGTAGGTTTCAGTCATTTTCTTGGAGTTCCTACAATTTTTGATAATGATATGGATGGTATTTCTCATTTTTCAAAACTCCCTAAGTTGTTGTTTTGGTCAGCCCCAGATCGTGTACTCGTTTGCGGGTCATTTTCAATAGCTTGGAGAACTTCATTAGGTGGCTGAATATTTGCTCTTTCTAGCTTCATACTGCTTTGAGAAGTTCTATTTTCTTGTAGAAACAGAAAAATTCGAGAAAAAGTCTTACTGTTCGGAAGTCTGCGTAGGGGAAAATGACTTCGGTATTCTAATAATCCATGTATGAATACCATATCTGCATATTCTTGAACCGAAAACAAAAAAGGCATAATTTGTCAGCTGGTAAAATAGTTTTTCAGCAAAAAATGATATTAAAACTGAGAGAAAAACAAAAGTACCAGAATAATTAACTGACATTTCGTATTCATGATGTCACCTCTGAATTTGGAAACATTTTCTATGTTCCTGGATAAGAGAATCATTACACGTTTATAGTTACTACATTATGGAAAGACAAATAATTTCTTAACATAAAAATTAAAACAAATATTTTGATTTTTGTGATCTGAAAATTTGATAGTCATCATCATCCATAAAAGCTTGCTGCCATTGAATTCAATGTGAACAAAAGGAGTGACCTATTTTCGAGGGAGGTTTTTAAGGAATATCTGACATGTCAAGTAATACTCTGCACGTACGTTCGTACCTTAGTTAACTTATTCTCTATATTTTGCCAACTTTATTCGTCAAATATTTAATGATCAGTGAAATATATCGATGAATGAGCAAGAACCGAATTCCATTAAACAGATTAAAGTATCCAAACTGTCATTTCACAAGTCGCCATGATGGCGTCGAGAACACTTTCTTAATGGGTTGGAAGTGATATGATTACCAATATTACATGTAACACCCTGTAAACTTTATTGAAGTTTTCAACTGAATTATAACATATTTCATTAATTGTATTTGTATCATTTTTTTTTATCAATTCAAACGTTAATCGCCTAGTATTCAGAATAGAAAACTAACATTATTCCAAAATGAATATTATTTTAATAAAATACCTTAGGTGTGATAAAAATGTTCTGGTGTCATATTGAAGGAGCTACCTTTTCTTGCTCTGATGATGTATTCAGAATTTTGATTAAGTGATATACAGGTTGTTGTTTTATAATTTCTTCATAAATTTGAATTTCTACAGTCCCGCCCTGTACGAGAGAACAAATTTTATCTGCGAATAGTTGAACTACTAAGTGACTGATAATCTAGCAATTTCAGAGTTATGATGTATGAAAAATTTAACAGGTTCACACTAAACAACCTGTATATGAGAAATGGAATCGCGTGAGTCAAAAGATGTATCATGCCGATTTACCAGGTATGTTGCCCACCACCACTGAAAATATCTCCTCTCCTCCTGAATCAACCTGTATATATATATATATATATATATATATATATATATATATATATATATATATATATATATATATATATATATATATATATATATATATATATATTTAATGGAAATTTACTAATCTTCTTTGAGGCAAAGAAAATTCATCCAAAAACTCCCGATGATGCACACATTACACATTAATTATATTATGATAACGTTAACTACGAAGATTTTCGACAAAATAGACGTATGCCAAAATCCTTAAAAATCCGGAATAGCTCGATAACAAAAGAAAATAGCAGCGATCCGTTTTCTCCAATGAATATTTCACATAGCTGTCGTACTAAAACATTGAAAGTCGAACACCCAGTACAACAGATTTTAATATCAGATATAAAGAAAGCGGAATATATCGCGTAAAAACATTAAAGACTTACATTCCTGAAGGAATATTCAACCTTCCTTAGATTGTTGAATATCCCTCAGTGAAGAAGCTAGTACTCCGATCTCCTCATAATCATCGTCAAAAATTTTGCTGATAAAGTGATTCATTCAGCTTCTACGATCATGCTAATCGGTCCTGAACTGTACTGCGATTTGAACAAACCAAACAGACGGTGAAAAAACTGAAACAGTAGAAAAATATCGGCAAAATACAGCTTTGGGGAAGATGTCCAAGTCTCAAACAAGCGAAAAGAATTATCGACTATTGGCAGAAATAGAGTATACAACTCCTCGACCTATCTAAAGACAAATTTAGGCGTCCAAATACGGCATAGAAGCCGGAAACGAGAAAATGTTAAGTGTGTAATGGGAGTTGAAACTGCTGAGTACATTATTGGCGATAACTCATAAGACACATGCTCACTACATGGAGTACATGTAGTGAAAACAAGAATTTCCAGGGAAATTCTCAACGTTATAACAGAACTGAAACTAAATCTGCTGGGAAAAAATTTAAACAGGTTTATGAACAAAAGATCAACTCTGGTCGCAGTTCGGATTCTAGAGCCAAAAGTTCTCTTCAATGTGATGTAGTGCACTGTTGGTATTTTTATTGAGTAATTTTTCACCTTGTTTCATTACTGTTACATTTAATTTTCAAGAAAAATTTAGAAATATGGAGAATACGATTTCATATTATTTATGTCAAATATTTCGAAAGTAAAGTAGATTAATATTATGAATGAATTAGCCAACTGATGAAGATGATGGCAACTAGCTTCAAAAATTTATCGAAATAATACATGCCATAGAAACAATATGAAACCAACTTTTCAACTCATCCCATCCTCTACACCAAGAAATCATAAAACTCATCCAATAAATTCTGAAGTGAACTGAACTGAATCATTAAGCAATCTGCAGTCTATCGTTGCTCTTTGGCGTAGTTCCAGTTAATCTGCAGGAGAGTTGCAACACTTTCGCCTAGATCTGAAATATAAAACACATTTGTAAGTTTAAAAAGAATAGTCGAACTATGTAGATAGTGATATGGTTGAATTGAAAAATCGAGAGAATCACATCACAATTTTTCAGAACGTGGATTAACTGTAATTTGGTTAAAAAGAATACACAGGATGTTCCAACGAAAAAGTTGACCCCCCTTGTCTAACTCAGAAAAAGGCAGTTTCTGTGGAAAACCGTGGAATATGTTGATTTTTGTTCAGAGGGGTCTATTGTTTATGTTGACTTAGAACATGTCAGATCAACTACCTACCCCCACCATCTCCTACCTCAAGACCATTAGAGGGAATATGGGTCGAGTGGTACATAGTTAGAAAGGTATTTCGATTATCTATATGAATCGATAATACTTTTTTTTTCTAGTTAAATTTTCGATACAGGAAATCTAGTAACAAGTTTTTTCATATAATATTTGAACAACCCTTTGAACTCGATGAATTTTGGATAAATGATTGAATAGAGTGATATCAGTATAGGAGAAGGTGTTTTAGCATGTTAATTTGAGGCTCAATCCTCTACCCTCAGCATACCCTCACTTGAGAATTTCAATCACAAAGAATACCATGTGGTATTGGAAAGGCCTCTTAATGTTCGAAACGAATTTGGTTAATATGCGTTTGAGGCCAATACATCCTGTCAGAAAAGTAGAGGGAATTGATTATTTGAAAAATCTGTTTGAAACGATTGTCAACATTTCTGTTGTTGCTAAGTTGGCACAACTATTTTCTATACTGACGCGGAGTTTGAACGCGAGCTGTCATTTAGTTTGTTGACAGTGCTCGATTTTGTCATTTCTCACAAGTGTGTTTTGCGATTTTTGCAATGGATAAAAATATTGAACGAAGAACTGTTTCAAATTTTGTATTGCAAATGGAATTTCGTGTGCCGAATGGCTGAAAATGTTACAGAAGGCCTACGGTGAATCTACTTAAAGTGAAAGAAATGGTAATTGAAAATCATATTTTGAGTTTGAGAGAGACCTGAATTTTATTCAAAAATTGAATGGCATATAGGTCGCCGAAGACATGCTAGAACGAATCAATTCCGACCCCACAAAATTAGGATTACAATTTCGGAAGTTCAGTACTTGTTGTCGGCTGAAGATGGTCGAGAAACCGAAATTGCAATCCTGATTTTCAATAATTCAATAAATAAAGATTGGTGGAAAGAAAACTCATGGATTTTGCAACGCGATAGTTCACTATCTCACAAGGCTTTCATTGTGAATAAATTTCTGACCCAAAAACTTATCAAATACCATCGAACAACCACCGTAGTCACCTGATATGGCCCGGTCGACTTTTTCCTTTTTCCAAAACTCAAATAGTCACTTCGAGGTACCTGTTTTGAGTCGATAGAAGACATAAAAAAGAAATCGCTGCGAGAAGTGAAGTCGATTCCGAAAAAAGCTTTTGAAAAATTATTTTGATGATTAGATTATTCGTTGGTTAAATGTATTATTTTGGAAGGGCCATACTTCGAAGACGATATAATAAATTTGGATAAAATTATGTTTCATTGGCCAATTCCCGGTACCTTTTTGATAGAATGTTCATGCTGTTCGTATCGAGATATTCACTTCGTTAGATAGCTGGGTACATCGGGTCGATTGATTCAGATTCATTCGTCGCTATTCTTCAATTTGCTTCATTTAAGGAACCAGTAACTACTTCAATTCGAAAAATATCCCTTTGTTATTTGAATATATGATGAAAATCATTGCAATCTGAACATCGAGTTCTTACACATGTTCTACCATATTTTTTCTAGAGCAATATTTTCATCATTCTCATTATAGAACTACATCATTGGAATACTATACCTACGAGAGAAACTCGAAATGTAGGAAAGAGTAGAAATCGTGTCACTTTATTTTCTGAATAAAAGATGCGCTAAAGGAACAGTAAGAATATCTATCACAAATCATCCAGGAAAATAAGTGAGTCACCAATATGCCAAATCTCTGACACAAAAATTTCAGGCAACTGGTTTGGTGGCGAACCGAAAGCATGAGGTAGCACGTCCTATGAAAAATGAAGCTAGTGAAGTTGCGAAATTGGGTTATCTATAAATGGAAAACACTCAGTTCATTAGGAAGTTATCCAATCCAACTGGTTCATCAAATGTAGAAATGACTACAGAATAGTGTAGCATTCCGAATTTCGTCCCTACAAAATAAGATTGCACCATGAACTCAATGGAGATGAATCAGACCGTCGCCTGCAATTTTGAGAAAAATTGAGTGAAAGTATAAATAATATGAAAACTCTTTTCAAAATATCTGTTTCTGCAGTAAAAGTATCTTCACGCTCAATGGAGAGGTAAACAAACACAATTGCCAATACTGGCATACCCCACAAAAATTGAATTTTTGGGCAGGAAAGGAAGAGAACCGTTTTGATCGAGCATAATCTTAAAGGAAATAGTTATCTACAACTGATAGAATAATTAATTAATACCAGAATTATCGAGATTTTGGAAAACCATTCCACTCTTTCACAAAATTAATTGCATTTTCAACAACGAGGTACTCCCTCGTTTTTTGATATTCAAGTGCGAGAATATTTGGATAATAAATTTCCAGGTATAAAACCACCACTGTAGTATGGGTTTATTTAAAATCGAAAATATAATCTACCAGCCAGAGACTTTGGACAGACAGCGGAGGTGAATTGTAACAGAATGCAGAGTATTAATATATCTTGAGAACATCGTATGGAGGTTTGAGGGTCATTTTGAACACATTCTTCTGTAACTTTTACCTAAATTGCCTCACTCTGACTTTACGCAGAAATTCGACATATTTAAGTCTCTGAATGATTTGTGTTGGATATTTTTGCTGTTTTTTGCACTGTTATTCTGAAAATAGATAGTAACGAATAGTGACAATTTCTACTCTATCTTCAGTTGATGACATTTTTTCGAGTTCTCTTTGCATCGAATACAATATTGCAACTTGAATTAATCAACCCCACGTACCTATCTAGCTAATGGAGAGATTCCTCGGTTTCTCGGTTCTCTATAGACCCCTATTACAAAGTCTTGACCATATTCCTTCAGAGCATTAAGAGACCTTCCCATGAGGTGTCACATAATAGTATTTTCGATTGAAATTCTCAAATTTGGGATTGCTGAGGGTAAAGGGTTGATCCCTACACTTTCAGAATGACATGCTGAAATACTTTCTTCAATACTGATATCAATCTATGCTACCATTTATTCAAAATACATCGGGTTCAAAGATTTGTTCAATTATTATATTAGGTGCGCTGTTTGTCAATAGATGGCTCCAGCAGTAAGTGCTAGTCGATTTTTACATATAAAGAACGTCTTTCACAAAGCTTGACATATGGTAAACAAACCACTGTGACAAAATATTGAGTTTGTTTTTGCGTTATATACTTTTAGTTGTGAGAAAATGTCTGATTTTGTGCCAAATAATCGTCATTTGAAGTGTTGATTTTCTTTTTTCATTTGAAGAAAACGGCGGCTGAAGCTCATAGAGATCTCCAAAAAGTTTACGGAGATGCTGCTCTAACTGAAACAACATGCCGGAGTTGGTTCCGTCGCTTCAAAAACGATGATTTTGATGTGGATGACAGTCCACGTGAAGGACGGCCAAAAATCTCCGAAGACGCTGAAGTGGAAGCGTTGCTCGATGAGGTTCCGTGCCAAACGCAAGAAGAGTTGACCGCCAGGCCATTTCAAAGCGATTGCGTGCGTTGGGAATGATTCAAAAGCAAGGAACTTGGGTTCCTTATGATTTGAAGCCAAGAGACGTTGAGCGTCGTTTTTTCGCCTGTGAACAACTACTCCAGCGGCAAAAAAGAAAGGGTTTTCTTTATCGCATCGTAACGAGTGATGAAAAATGGATGCATTACAGAAATCCAAAGAAAAAAAATCTTGGGGACTGCCCGGTCATGCTTCTATGTCATCGCCTCGGTCCAATATTCACGCTGCGAAAGTAAGGCTGTGTATTTGGTGGGACCAAGTCGGTACCACCACCCACCCACGGTGTTATTTATTATGAGCTGTCAAAACCGAACGAAACCATCACTGGGGAACGGTTTCAAACTCAATTATTGCGATTGAGTAAAGCACTGCGCGAAAAACGACCACAATACGAGCAGAGACACGAAAAAGTAATTCAACAGCATAACAACGCTCGGCCTCACGTTGCCAAACCCGTTAAAACCTACATGGAAACGCTCAAATGGGAAGTTCTATCCCACCCGCCATATTCCCCAGATATTGCACTATCCGATTATTACTTGTTGCGTTCGATGGCACATGGTCTGGCTGATCAACAGTTCCGTTTATATGAAGAGCTCGAAAAATGGCTTGATTCGAGAATAGCCTCAAAAGACGAACACTTCTCCCCTCACGGTATTCAAGCTGGGCAATATTTTGAATGATTAATTTGTAATCATTTTTCACAATAAAGTTTAATTTTTATGAAAAAAGAACAGCAAGAACTTTGTTGTGGACCTAATATGATAATATCTTTTTGGAGTAGGGACACTTTGTATCGAAAATTCAACTCAAAAAAAAAACTATCGATGTACATAGATTATCGACAAGCTTTTTTAACGATGTGCTACTGGATCCTTATTTCCTATGATCATTTTATAGGTAAGAGGGGGCGATGAGGTTAGATTTCGAACTGTTTCAAATCTCTTTTAATATTTTAATAAGGTTGACGAATGCGGTTTTCACAATACTGTACCACGTCTTTGTGAAACTGAATATTCCGGTAACCATATGATTTTAAATATTTTCCTCGCTGATATCTCCACTGCATGAAACATCACAACGAAAGTGATCAACGGTATTTATTGTATTCTCCATATGGATTTCAGGTGTATTGAAAGATTTCTTCCAAAGAGCACAAGATTGCGATCAGATTGTAGTCCCTTCAATGCATATAAACACCTCAAAAAAGTCTAGGGAACACTTCTGAATAGATTTCAGTTTTTTTTATGAAAAACTAATTATGCAGCAGATTCGACGCTGCTTTATAATCATTTCATGTATTCAGTGTTTGAAATCAGTTAGTTCTCATTTTGTTTCTGTTGTAAGCACAAACAAAAGATTCAAGTTTTGTGATTCGACCATGGAAAGACGATATTTGACTAGAGAAGAGATGTTACGAACTCCAAGCTGGGAGCTCACAACGGAAAGTATCCAGGGTTCTGGGAAGTAGCCCAAGTGTCATAAATCGTTTATGGTCGCGTTTCAATGAAACAGGTAGCGTAGAAGAACGCCATACAGGTCGTTTCAGGATTACTTCAATCGCCCAAGACCGATTTTTGGTTTTACAAGTCAGAAGAGATCGTACTACCACAGCATCTCAATTAGCTCAAGAGCTATCACGAGTTCATAATGTACAAATTTCCGACCGAACTGTGAGAAATCGACTGCACGAAAGTCAACTCCACTCCAGACGTCCTCTTAGAGTTCCACAACAGACCCATGGAAATCGCGCTGCTCGTTTAGCTTGGTGCCAAGAACACGTAAACTGGGATCAAGAGAGGTGGGCCACAGTTCTCTTCCCTCGTTTTCATACAAAACAACCTCACGGGAAATTCCTACGCAAATGAGATAGTTTTACCTGTAGTGGTACCGTATCTCCAAACTATGGGTCAAAATCCACTCTTCCAACAAGATAATGCCCCTCCTCATCGTGGAAGTGTTGTCTTGAACGTTCTTGAAGAGAATGATATCGATCTTCTACCGTGGCTATCCTGCTCCCCAGATCTGAATCCCATCGAGCATGTGTGGGACACCCTAAAAAGAAATCTCCTGCGTCAAAACGTCTTCCATCATGAACAGGAGCTTCGATTAGCAGTTCAGGGGGCTTGGACTGACTTAGGCCAAAAGTAATAGACAATTTAATATTGAGCATGCCGCGACGATGCCAAAGTGTCATTAATAACAGAGGAGGGCCTTCTGGGTACTGAAGAATATAAGTGCTTCCATATCGTTTCGAAAATATTAGTTCAGGATTTTTTTTTGTGTTTTACCAAATTTCGTCATTTTCAATTTTTTTTATAATAGGTGCTGGGGAAGTCAAATATTATTTTGTTTTCTTGAGAATACATTATATACAATATATCCTGACAAAAACCGAAAAATTCTTATAAATTCGAATCATCAAATTCATATTTTAAAGATATTGGTAAGTTTCCTAGACTTTTTTGAGGTGTTCAGATATATATGATAATTTTGTTTCTAGAATATTCTGTTTCACAAAGAAGTAGCATATTATTGAAAACTGCGTTTGTCAACCTCTAATATTAACAGAGATTCCACTCAAACGACAAACGACTCTGTACAGATTAACGCGACATCTACCAACTGCCTGATGGTCCCAAGAAAATGCTTAGAAAATAGCCAAGTTTCTTTAAATTTTCATTCTGACGACATCATTAGCCCTCATACTATACTCTTTAAGTACATTTTACTTGTTACTATTTCATTCTTTTCGACGTCTAACGAAGTAACTTTTTTAGTGTCGGGGTAGTTCACCTATAGCGTATATGGCGCACAACCAAAAAACGAAACCTACAGACTCATAGAATTTCAATTCTTATAGAAAATTAGAAAATTTCAACAGAATCTGTTGAAGTAAATTTTTCTGCTAAATAATCATTTTTTCATCAACTTTGAGAGTGAATATTTCAGCAGGGTTTGCTATAGGAAAAATTTCGATTGACGCTGTGGATTTATTTTAACAAAGTCCATCATGTTCCGGATGATATCTTATTCTGAGATACACTGTATATTACATATGTGCTAATAGCAATTTGTCGAAAATTGCAATCTTTTATTCAGAATCGTATATCTTTGCTTCTTACCATAAATAAACTCGAATATAGCTGCAGGCGTTCTTCGACTTTGCTCTTTTATCAGAAAAAGGCTTCGCATTTGTAGGTAAATTGACAATTCGACGAAGTACAAGGAGATTTTTAATTAATGGCAGTTTATTTAAATTGATTAATTAGGTTGAAGTACAATTAAAACACGAAGACGCTGACATTGAAATATTATATCACGAACGACATGTTTATTTTTAATATAGTATTCTTCTCATTCTTTTTCTAGCTTGGAGGAATGAGGAATTCTTAATCGATTTAAATGAATATGTATAAATCAAAATATACATATTATATTACGAGTTTTCATTGCATACTTTATGAAAAAATCCGACAAGGAAGATGATTTTCAGACTATATAGAAATACTTTTTGAAACACTATTTATTATCTGTTATAAGAAGTTTTTTTTTAGACAAAGAGTAGGAAAATCTTCGAAAAGATGTACCCCGGAAACGGGGCCAATGTCGGATTTCACCAACTAAAAACCTCTTCTTGGAATCCCAGCCCGTAGGCTATAGTCTCCATAGTGCAGAAAAGTGTTATAAGCATAAAACTTGTCTCGATTATACAGGGTGATTCAGGAGGAGAGGGAGATATTTTGTGGGGTGACAGGAAACGCTCTCGGTGTATCGGAATCGTACTTTTTTTCAATCGTCTCGCTCTCCTTCGGACTATACAGGGTGGTAGATTTTTCTTGCCTCAGAACTCTTAAGTGACTTAATCGATTTGGATGAAAATTTCAACGTTGAATTCAAAAATGAGGTCTATCATACGAGATTCTTGATTTCATCCCAAACCAGGAGCGAATTGAAAAATTTGTTTTTTCGTTTGGATGCACAAATGACACCCTGTGTATTAATATAATAAAAAAATTAATAGATATTCGAAAACTAGAAATATGGATGATCCAAACAACATAAAACACATTTTTATCACACCTTGAGAGTATTGTGTGGAAGAAATTTGATATTTCGCAAAAAAATGTATTCGTTCAATTGATCCTCTAATTCTTTGGATCGTAGGGACATAATCGAAAAACAACATTCAGTATAGCGCTCAGACAAAACATCCAGTGTGATCCGGTGTGAAATCTTAAAAGATCGTTTAAGACCGTATGAAAAATTCTTATTTTTTGTGAAGAAAATTTGATTTTTTAATACTGAATACCAGTTGTGTTTTTTCCAATAACGCATGGAAAAAACACAACTGGACATAAGAATGAGATAGGAACTCGGGTACCTAACCTTAGCGATAGTCGGTTCAATTCAGGTATTCAAAATGGTTTCCTTGTTGCTAAATGCATTTTATTGCTCTTTTTACAATGCTACCCTTGGCTCTTCGAATAAGGTCCATATTACAGTATTTCAACTTGAGAAACCTCATCTTTTAAATAGCTCCATAAGCAAAAATCAAGCGGGTTCGAATCCTGTGATCGAGGTGGCCAACTTATCTGTCCACCTCGACCAATCCACCTATTAGGATTAGTGTTATTCAAAACATCGACTACATTGTTAGTAGAGTGAGGGGAAGCCCCATCGTGTTGAAAATAGATTCCTCGTATTTCAATTCCATTCAGGAAATTTGGAAGCGTATTATGAAGAAATTTTAGTGTATCTTCGGAGAAGTGAGAACCAACCAAAAAACCATTCACCATTCCCAACCAAATATTTACCGAAAACCTATGTTGAAAATGGTCCTGGTCCCGTTCATGTGAATTCCGCCAACTGTATACACCGCTTTTTGTAGAAGTGGCATCATCGCTAACTAATATTCTATACACATGTGGCTGATGTCCAACGATCCAACGGCAAAAGGTCAGACGGAGGTTGTAGTCAATTTCTTGGAGTTCCTGCACTTTTTTATAATGATATGGATGGTTTTTCTCATTTTTCAAAACTCTCTAAGTTGTTGTTTTGGTCAACCCCAGATCACGAGCAATTTTTCTTGAACTCGTTCGCGGGTCATTTTCAATAGCTTGGAGAACTTCATTTGCCGACTGAATATTTACTCTTTCTTAGGAAAGTTCCAATTTTTTGTAGAAACAGAAAAGTTCGAGAAAAAATCTTACTGTTCGTATGTCTGCCTAAGGGAAAACGCCTTCCGTATTCTAATTTAGCTGCATTGCCACTTCCGTTGCATAATCCATGAAAAAATACCATATCTGCATATTTTTGCTTCGAAAATAGAAAAGGCATAATCTGTCAGCTGGTGAAATAGGTTTTCAGCAAAAATTGAAGAATTAGCAAGAATAAACACTCATAATATTACATAAGAAGAGGAATTCAAATGATATTAACACTGAGAAAAAACAAAAGTACTAGAATAGATAACTGACATTCCGTATTTATTATGTGACCACAAAATTTTTAAACATTTACTATGTTCCTGGATAAGAGAGTTATAACACGTTTATGGTTACTACATTATGGCAAGACAAATTCTCGCTGCCATTAAATTCAATGTAAAAAGAAAGGAGTGTAAAGAAACCTTACCTATTTTCGAGAAGGGTTTTTACGGAATATCTGGCATGTCAAATAATACTCTGCACGTACGTCCGAACCGTAGTCAACTTATTTTCTACATTTTACCGACTTTATTCGTCAAATATTTAATGATCGGTGAGAGATATCGATTTATGAGCAAGAACTGAATTTCGTGAAACAGATTAAAGTATCCTAATTGTCATTTCACAAGTCGCCATAATGGCGTCGAGAACATTTTCTTAATGGGTTCGAAGTGATATGATTCCAATATTAAATGTAACACCCTGTAAATTTTATGGACATTTTCAACTGAAATCTAACATATTTCATCAACTGTATATGTATCAATTTCTTTTCATTAATTCAGACATTCATCGCCTAGTATTCAGAATTGTCTCTGAGAATTGCACTGAAAACGAACATTATTGTAAAATGAATATTTTTTCAATAAAATACGATAAAGATGTTTTGGAGGCTTATTGAAAGAGCTACCTTTTCTTGTTTTGATTATGTATTCAGAATTCTGCTCAAGTAATATACAGGGTTTGTTATATTATCTATTTATAAAATTGAATTTCTACAGTCCTGCCTTATACGAGAGAACAAATTTTACCTGCGAATAGTTGGTCTACTAGGTGACTGACAATACCTACCACCACCGAAAATATTTCCCTCTTCTCCTGAATCACCCTGTATAGTCAAGTTTGAGTGGAAATTGTCATTATAATCTCTATCTCTAATCAGGATAATTCACAAGCAAAGGGAAATATTTCGTGCACCGTAGCACACATCTTGTGGTAGTTCGAAGGTATAAAGCTTTCGATTCAGAACGCCGCAGGACCAAATTCAAAATAATTGTCAACGAATATAACTCGTATGTCTTCATCAAGTAGGAAGCAAAATCTTTCAATCAAGCATTCGTTTGTTGCTAGGATTTACAGGTACCTTTTTTGTAAGCAGCTATTCTCGATTCATGTCGACGAATGATATTTTCACTCTGGATCCTCTGAAGCAATAATGCACCAAAGCTTATTAACCGATGAAGCATGAAGCTCGTTTCAACAGAACTGGAATTTTTAACATTCACATTCAGTGACGTAAATCCAATTCGGTTGAAACTGGATCAACGTCCAGTAACTACTGAAAGCGAAATTGAAGAATTGAAGCACAGACTGAAAACGTTAGTTCAGCATCCAATGATGAGATCAGAACATCCAGGTTTATACCTGTAAAGAATATGTACAAAAAATCCATTGCAAACATTAAGCATCCACGTCTATGAGAGAAATTGCTTAACCGTCAATCTCCTTGCTTTTACCTATTTACCTTATACGTTATTTCTGGATTCTCTAGATATGTTAGTTATCAAAGTCCACGAGAAAAAAAATAGAGAAACAAGAAAAAATCTTTGCTGAGGTGGAAAAACTGCAATAATGATATCACCATCATCAAAGTGGAATATGAGATGGTCAAAAATAAATTGCTAAAAATTGTTTTCCCATAGAAAAACGTGTCTTTTGAGAAACGTAGGACAGACGGAGTTTAACGAATAATTCCAGAAAAAAATAGAATTGTAAATGCGCCTAGGTGCGTCTGCATCTTCTGCAACCAGCTGTACTCTAACTTGAACAGTGAGTGTTGGATAAGTCTTCGCTGAGCTCAAGTGTATAGTAGCGCTGAGGAGGAGGAAAACTTTTACTCATGAGTTTTACCAGTAACCAATATAGAGTATTTATATTAAATATTTGCAGTTTTTACTTCTATTAGTATAAACTGAGAATTAATCAGGTCATATTTATAACCTCTTATTTTCATCCAACGATAAGGATTTCTGGAGTTAAGTATTTCTTCACAGATTCCCGATTTGTTTGTTTGTTCTTTTTTACTTTAACGTGCTCTATTTCCCCCTTTCGGCCAATGACACGCCGGGGAATTCTGTCACCCTCTAACCCGGGAATTTTGCCGGACCCCTCTTGTGTCGAGGGAAGGGATCTTTAATGTCCAACACATCTCTGTTAGACCGGACCGACGTCCTTACATCTCTTCCGAAAGATGAATACTCAAGCGATTCCCAGAATCCGAAAAATCGTACCGACTTTGTGGGAATTGAACCCAGGTAACTCTGCGCAGGGGAGAAGTATCATATCCCCTACGCTACCGAGCCGGCAATTTCCGATTATGTCCCAAGGTGGGACAAAACCGGTTTTTCGATATTTATTAGACAAAGGTTATTATCCATAATAATCATTTTTGAGGAAATTATCTAGTTTTAATTTATTAATCAACAAAGACGTTTTATCGTTGACAATTTTTGTTAAAAATAATGTGATTAGATATGATGAACACTAGACAGATGGGATCGTATACATTTGAAGAATGAATGAAAAGTGCTTTGTATCAGTACTTTATATAGAATTTTCTACCAACTTGTTGAGAATTGAGAATCAGTATTTGAGGAAGACATTTCAACATTATGTACCACCATCGCACTTCTCTGAATGAAATATATCTTGAAAGGTGCATCGTATGAGCGAATCCAGTCGCTTGGCCATCAAGTTTGCCTCATCTGAATACAATGAATTATTCACTCAATGAGCTTCAAGAAAACGTAAATGAAATAGATATCACTAATAGGGAGCAACTGATTTAATATTTGAATGTAGCGATGCAATGCAAAATTTGAAAGAAATTGCTAGAAAAATTTTACAGGCAGTAGAAAATCCTTGCAGGAATATTCAATAAAATGATCATCTTGAATTATAATTCTCCTTAATAATTTATCTTATTTTTAAGGGAGAAAAAGTTCCAATTTCGGGCCATCATTTTCGATGATTGCTCCAACTAAATACAAATGATTCAACCTATTACATTTTATACAAAGACAGAGAAAAAAGATTTTTCATCTTCGGACGTATTTTAGATTTTCGTCTTCCTCTCATGAATTATCTGATTGCAAAGGCTTTCATTCTGACTTAATAAAAACAAATTAATATACTAACCGGCTATGTGGTGTAGACGTTAGGTCGCTCGACCTCTACTCAGAATTATCATTGTTCAATCCCCACAAATTAGGTGCGATTTTTCGGATTCTGGGAATAGTTTGAGCGCCCATCTTTCGGAGGAGATGTAAAGCCGTCGGTTCTGTCTAACTGAGTGTGTTGGACATTAAAGATCCCTTCCCTCGACACGAGCGGGGTTAGTCAAAATTCCCGGGTTAGTGAGGTGACAGAAATCCCTGGCGTGCCATTAGCCAAAATGCAGAAATAGAGCACGTTAAAGGATTCAAAAAAAAATATACTACCCACTGAAAATTATTTTAATTCCGATTCTGGCGACGTGCACTGAGCAGAGGAAGAACTGTTTTCAACATAATTCGAAAGCAAGTCGAAAAATCTTCATCGATAATATCAATTCACCCAAATTTTATAGTAATTCTTCGAAATGTTACGTATTGTGAAGACCAGAGAGTTTATGTATTTATAAACACAAATCACATAACGTCGATAGAAACTGATATTCAGCCAAATATTTATAACTAAATATGCAAAGATTTGAAGCATTTGTATAACGATTTCTGCTCAGAAATTATTATACAGAATTCCTGTTTTCTTGAATCATATAAAAGAATATGTATGGTTCACCCTTTACGCTTTATCTATTCTAGATTGTATTTTTCCTCCAATCGTGTTTTTGACTCACATCAAAACATTATGGTAAAATCAATATGGTTTGCAATTTTTGTTATTCTTTTATTTATTTGCATGAATTAATAAATAAATATTTGTGCTAATGTACAGTTTTATTCATGCTTGATATTGCTATTTAAATGATGAAGTTAATTTCAATCTACATTATAACCAGAAGTGATACAAATTTGAAAATATTTTTACTATAGCACCGTGAATATCTTATACTGGATGTTCCATCTTAACCAAGCCACCCTGTATATTTTTATCCGGTAATGATTGGACCAATTTGTCGAAATTGGTCCAATCATTTTGTTTGGGGACATCTTTTGACGTATATTTGGCGTATCTTTGGGACTTTAACGAGCAACCCCCTTAGAGGAGGGGCAACAACCCCTCAAAATTGAATAGGGCAAAGGGCTCGAGCGATATCTCATTTCAAAGTTATTTGAAGAGTAATTTTGACGAATCTTTTTTGTAAAGAATCATTTCTATCTCGAACGTGCCATCTAGGATTTCATATTTTCATCATATTCACAACGAAACAAAATGAAATTAATGTTTCCAAATCAAATGTTCAAATTTTTCTCCATTTACTTAACAATATACAATAATACTATCTTCACCGAAAACCATCTCTAGCATGGTTGGACATATTTGGAGTCATTTGACGACACTCTGCAATACGCTGGAGTAGATCGTCCAAATTATCTAGCTGAGTCAGAAAAATTTTGGACAATAAAAAGTTCTAGACGGTTCAAGTCAGGAGATCGAGTAGTCTACTGTATAGGACCTCTTCTTTCAATCTAACGACCAGGATATTGCAAACTGGTGCGGCGTAGTAAGGAAGAGCTCAGTGTTGTTGGAAATGCAATTAATGTTCGAGTAATAAAGGATCGTTTTCTGGCTTTTCTATTATAAATAGATCGATTGCATTTTCTAGCATATCGAGATGAATTTTGCCATTTCAATTACCAGAAATGAACACAGATCCAATTTGGTGAACTCCTAAACCTCTAAAGTTCGAGATACTTAAGGATTTGTACCACTTAAAAATCTACAGCTATGCTGGTTAACCTTTTGAGTAAAAAAGTGCATTCGACAGAGAAACGAACAATGTACAAGAAATGCGAGTTATTGTTGATACGTTAGGCTATAATTTTGCAAAACTCTTGCCTTCAATCCGAATCATCGTCATTAGTTTATGAATTAATTTAATTTTGTATGGATGGAACTCGTATTTATGTAAAATTCTCAAAACATAAGTTTGGCTGACACCGAAAGCTGCAGAAATTTATCATACAGATTTGTATTGTTTGACATGTCCCAATACCGCGACAGCTTAAAGGTTTAGCAGTTCAGCACGTTCTTGAAATGTGTACACCATAATTTCTTCTAAAATTTTAACCACATGAGCAAGGTGGTAGCTCATTGATTGATTTACACTGCATCAAATGGTTCAACAAACGTATTATCAGAAAACACCTTGCTTCTAAGAACAAAAATTGAGTCGAATCAAAGTTCTCATTAGTATTTTTAATTATGCTTAGTTTGGGAGAATTTTTCTCATTAAATAGGAAAAAATTGCAATTCAGATAAAATAATAAGATCTCTCTAAGATTAAGATAGTTTGTGAAAAGGGCTTAACAACAAAAATTACTTTTCTTATTTTTAAAATCTCAAGGTGGTTAATGTATACAGAAGCTACTTACCCCCGAAAAGTTGTCCTTTCAACACAAATATTGATTTGGTTTCCCTTTCTACAATAAATTTAAAATAACCGAAATAATCAGAACGCCTCGTTTGAGATTGTAATTAGAAAGAATTTTTACGAAAAAATTCGTCAAAATTACTTTTCTTATACACTGCGGTGAAGATGCTCCGAAGAACTCTCGGATTGTTTGGCATAAATTTTCGATTTAAGACTATCCCATAAGAAAAAAATCAGAGGAATTCAAACCAAGCGATCTCACTGATCATTCAATATTCTGAAATAACAGATTTGAGTAGAGAATCGAAATAAGAAGTTTGAATTTGACAGGAAACTTTCTACTACGTTCTTTCTGTTTATGATATACAACATTCCAAATCTATTGGTTCAGTGATTTAGGCTGCACGCCATTGATTGTCAGTCAATAAGTCAGCCAGGGAGGCCATTTATTCCATTAACAGCAATTATCATTGAAAAATCTTGATGATACACGATGTAACGTCAGCCGGAAACGCCCAGTTCTTCATTACAAATTACCAATATGAAAACGATACTACCGCTCTATAATGGTCCGCATTTGCGTCTTGTATTTCATTCATGTTTCATGTAGTAGATCACTCCCACTTTGATGATGTATTGGTAGTCATCGCATGTTTTGTTAAATCATTCTGAACTTGTATTATAATTTCTACCGCCGCTGGCAACCTCTTGTGCCAGCATAGTGTTCACAAGAACGACTGTCATGTTGTTTGTATTCATGAAATCATTTAATATCATCGTGTTCTATCACTTAATAGTTGAAAATTTGGGATGCTAAAAGGATATAATATTTTCTTGATCATAAATGACCTAACCTCAAGCCTTACATGAAATGAAAACTTGAATAATTCTTTGTGATACATTATTGATATTTTGATTTATGTAATAACCAGTATCTACTAGTAACAATCCAAAAATTCTAATTTTCATTAAAAGAATGAAGAATAGAAAAAGAAGTAAAATGAGGTTAAACAGTTTAACTATAAATAAATGTATAACTGATCTATTTGTGAATAGAAAATTACTGTACCATATGTAGAACAACGGAATGAATTCCTTATGTAACGCTCATTGCGTTCCGAGTTACTATTCACGATAAAATGGACGTTTTTGTGTTTCAGATTTGAATGATCTGCGCTCTCAGAACCGTTAATATCTATATTAAGAAAAGGGCACCACTTTCATTCATTCGAGAAAAATTAGTTAGCCACGTAAGAATGAAATATAAAGCGTTCAAATTCTCAACTACGATTTCGGAAAGAATTCAGTTTCTGAATATATTCAAATAATATTCTATAGAGAGCTCATAATCAGAACTGTCAAACATGTATACGAATGGTGCCCATAAGAATCACAAAGACATTAAATAACGATAGAGTTTTCCCTACTTACTCACCACTTCGGTTAGATCCTTATCTCCGACAATCCTGTTTCAAAAAATTCAGACTTATCACGGAATTTCTTGGAATTCAGAAAAAACAGAACAATATTTTTCTTACGGTGTATTTCATGTAATTTGGACCATAACTCATTATTCATACGATGAAGAGGTGCATTCTTTTTTTTGTTTTGTTCGCTAAGATGGAGAACTTTTCAGATCAGAAAAATTTTCTGATAGATATAACTAAAATAAGAAATATTGAATGTGCAGAAATTATGATTTTATATGTCTATTCGGTCATTACTATCCATAGGAACGACATACTTGAATAATTTTTTTATTCCTTTTGTGTTATGATTCTTTAAACTTTCTAGAAAGAAAGAGGGCAACCATAAAGTAAATGGAATCTTGTTGTTTTCGTTGAGCTGCATTGATAACTCAATTAGAAATATAAAATTCGCTAGGTGAAAATAGAGCATTATTTGTGTATTTATTAGCAGTTTAACCAAAATTAGAATTTAATGTTTCATTCCTAGAGTATTCGGCGTTTTCAAATTAAGTAGTCGTCAAAATACAAACTAAAGAAATGAATAAATAGTTTGGTGTCAACCTTGAGGTTTATCAATAAAATACAATAACTCAAATGTCTCTGATATAAGCCGTCAATCGCTGGTTTGAACATTACTCTGAATATTACTTATGTGCTGACTTCGCCAAAAACCGTGCCTGTTTGGTCGTTTCAGCATGTACTTTGTCACTTGGCTTTCGATATTCATAATTTCTTACCTCAGAAATAACCTTAATCGCCGCATTATTCGGAGCATGATGAGGACTTTTTGATCACAATGTGATGATGTATGATTTTTTCTGTTATACCCGTACAATATAACCGTTTACGAGTTTTTCTTATATTTATGCTTTAAGACATTGCTTCTTACAGGCTTTCATGATTTAAAAGCAACAGGAATGATGAATCAATTTCAACTCGATACTAATACGCGTTCCCCAAAATATGCGACTAAGTTCATTATTGAAATTTTTTTGTGATGTAACTTCAAACGTACCGTTTTTATGTTCTTCCTTTGACGTGATACACTAGGGCTATGTCCTTTATTTAGTAATGACACGAAACTACAGGTGTGAGAGGCATCGTTTTTTTATCAAAACCCCCCATCCTTCATTAGTAAAAGTTTAACTTTTGTTGAATCGCTGCTCTCACATATTGAACGTGATAGTGACTAGTTCTTAGGGAAACAGAATTATCCAGAGAATATGAGCTCGCGATGATCTACTACAATTACAAGGTTGATTCAACTGAAGCACAAAGTGTTGAATATGTAATGGATTCGGTTTCAATCAGTCAAATTCTTTTTGTTAGATACAAACATTTAATACATTAATTTTCACACTACACTACTTCATCACAGGAGAATATGTATATTTGTAGGTCGTGGTTATGACAACTAACCTACTAGAATTAATGTTGGAAGAATGAGAACTGAATAAAAAAGCTTGTGCGAATCCCCTTAATCAATGTAACTGTGGCCTATATAAGGCACTGACTGAATTGACCTGGACAAACTATCTATTGAAATACATATGGTTCTCGCAAAGTGTGGGGTCACTGGCGCCACATAATTCTTGGTTGCGTTGACAAGAATTCTAAAGAATTCCCTAGTTTTTTCAAAGTTCTGGAGTTTATGTTTCCGTTATTCTAAGAAGTTGCCATTAAAATATACTGAGTGGCTCGATCTCACATGTTATGCCACGTAATATGATAACCCGGACAAATTCAATGAATGAAAGGTGGTCCAAGTCCGAAGTGATAATGTAGATTTGTTCTTTGTTTAATTCCTATAGCAAATCATAGGCGTAACATTGAATTGAAAAAGTGATAGGTGGTGTATAACAGAGTACAGATGTATTACAAATGGTTTCAGTGCAAATTTGATGATGAAAGTCCATCACGGAAAAATGTGTTGCGGTCGTATAATGAATTTAAAAGCCGAGGGATACCGCTTGGTGATGAGCTAGGTGCTGGTAGGCTTTGTTTGTCAGTGAGTGTTAACAACATTGAGCGAGCACCACCTATGATCGAAGAAGCTCCAAGATGCACCTTTCAAGTGGTTTGGGCAACCCTAAGTGTTGGATCCGCAGCAGTCAATTCAATTCTACATGAGCTTAACGATTCCCAAAAAGCAGAGGGAGAAAGAATCTCGCGAGAAACGTTGAATAATTGTGATCATCGTATTCTGTCCGAAATCGCAACAGATGCTAAAGCATACGTTACATTTTCAATGTTCCTACCCGCCAGGAGAGCCGTGTGCTAAAGAAGAAAATGACCCATTACAAATAAGCGAAAATCTATGGAAAAAATATGTTCGCAGTTTTCCTTCCGGGTACAAGATTAGTGAAAGCGATTAAGCACGAAAATCAACGTAAAGTGACCACAACCACAAAATGTTTACCGGTTATACTTGAATCAGTTAGGATTCCCAGGATAATGTTGCATCCCGACAATGCATCGTCGAGATGAATAGCAAACAATTCACATTTTACGTGAACATGAGTTGGCCGTATGTGATTTATGATTGTTCTTTATCTCAAAAAACATTTCCGTGGTTGACGTTTCACGACGGAGAAGGAGATCGATGAGATAATCCATCACTTTTTTCAGAGCATTTACGAAGACGAAATATGTTTTTCGAAAATTTTTAATCTGTTCCTGTGAAGCAACTAATGATATCGTCTACATAGCGATACCAGTATAAACAATATTTACTGAGTGGATGATTATGAATTAATTTCTGTAAATTATTCATGAATATTTCTGCTAACAAAGGATTATGGGCAATCCGTTAAGTCCTTTGTTAGCAGAAATACTCATGAATAACTCAGAGAAATTAATCCATAATCATCCACTCAGTAAATATTGTTTATACTGGTATCGCTATGTAGACGATATCATTATTTGCTTCACAGGAACAGATAGACAGTTAAAAATTTTCAAAAATCATTTAAATTCATTACATCCAAAAATTGGATTCACAACCTAAATAGAAAGCAATAATTCGATAAATTTCCTAGACGTAACAATTTCGAATGAGAATGGAAAACATGTTTTCGCAATTAACCATAAGCCGTCACATACAGATGTTATAATACATAACTCGTCGTGTCATCCGTATCAACATAAAATGTCAGCATTCAATAGTTTTATACATAGATTGATTAACATCCCGTTATCACCAGAAAATTTCAACAAAGAATTAAATTTGATTAAACAAATAGCCAGAAATAATGGTTACAACCCCAAACTAATAAATAATATTTTAAATAAAAACAAAGTAGACTCACATTGAATGAAGTTTACCCTGTCGATAAATTGAAACCAAAATTCAACACCTTAACCTACGTTGGCATTACAAGTGAGTAACTGAAATCATTCTTGAGTAACAATAATTTCAACATAGCTTTCCAAACTAATAATAATTTAGGCAAATATATAAAAATAATAAAACCAACTCAGGTAAAAACAATAAATCAGGTGTTCATAGATTGAATTGCAATGACTGTGATAATTTCTACATTGGTAGAACACATAGAAATTTTAATATTAGAATATCGGAACATAAACGCAGTTTTTCAAATAAAAATCAGATTCAAATTAGGCGAATCATCTCTTAGAAAATAATCACTTTTTCGATCCACAGTTTGAAATTTTGCATACCGGTAATAAATATTGGAAGGTAGATCTTTGGGAAACTTTAGAAATCAATAAATACAAACACTCAGGTAAACTCATCTATGAACAAGTCGATTTAAGCCTTTGACCTCTATTGAATCTCTTCGGGGAGCAATCTATTCCTTAATTTTATTGGATATACCTGTCAAAAATAACCACTTAAGAAGAAGCAATCCAATAAGCTTTCAATTACTCAAGAACATTTATATTTATATTCTCATTTATATTTTCTGTACATTCATTCGTCTGAAGAAGCTACGATGTAGTGAAACGCGTTACGAATCGCAATTATTAAGTAAAATTCCTTAAAACACAGTGCTTGTTTTTTATTATTGATAATGGAATTTTACCAAGTAAGAGCCTCCCAAATTCAAATTATTAATATGCTCCACTCCACCAACATAGAATATGGGAGTTTGCGGACTGCAGTATTCTGGTGTCCTCATTTTCTAGTCAACGTCCTACAACTACTGACGTGACACACCGACGACGATACCAATAGAGCATGTTACTGAATTCAAACTTGGTGAAGATATCAGAGTAGGACCGGTTCAACTTGGTCCTTTTCAACGCGAAGAAGACGCAATCAACAATGTTCTCCAAAAATAAACAGATGGAGGACCTTCTCTAATTATGCAAGGACATCGAATTTCCTCAGAAAGAATATGGATCTACTCGATGTCATACTCAACACAGGAGTTTGCTGGCATGACCATGTGTCAGCCATTCCCAAATCTGCTTCTGATGAACTCAGTTTTCTGATGATTCTATACAAAGATCACGCATGATCTCCAGCCTCTTACTCAAAGACGGCAGAATACTAATCTTCCTCTTTCCTACAGGTACTCCCACGGTCAATGAATTGAAAGGCTTGGTTCCTTAAAAACCAGGCTCGCAGAAAACTTTCATCAGTAGACGGTCCATCTAGTTAAGCCACGTACCTCCCTCTATGAAAAATTATTTTTGTCTACAAGGCTACTGTGCTGTGGAACTCGCAAACATCGAATATCTTCCCAGTAACTTACATTATGGTCCTCCTCAAGAAGCGAGTGAACACACACATTAAATCATCTTTGGCGGCCACTACTATGGTATGACAGGCATCGCCGAACTTTATGTTTCTAGATCAATGAGAAGTACCCTATAGGTTTTGGTTTCCTGTCCGGTGTCAATATATGAAGCAGACTGTCTAACGGTAGTAGTTTGCGGTAGGATTGATTGAAAAGTTTGATTTATTCTTGCGTCGTTTCTGCCTCTAAAAAGCGATGTCTTTTATAATTTAACAAAATCCTTGTAATTTAAATCTGGCCAACATGTTCGCGAATTTTTAGTTCACTCTCTTGTAAGAGAATTTAAACTATAAGGATTACTCAAAACTGATAAAAAATGATAGTGTGAAACTCATCATAAGCATTCCATGGAATGAAGTATAAAAAAGTGATGAGAAACGAAATATTTTGAAATTATCTTTCATAACCTCGAAACTAATAATACTACTAATGAAGAGAACAGCTTGGTATTCTTTAAGAGGTATTGAATACAGCTTCCAGAGTAGAATATAATATAAAGAAACTGTCATTCGAAAAAAAGGAAAAAATACGGCTTGAAGGAAGTGCAATTTCGAAACGCTTTCTAGTTTCCTGAATTTTGGAAGATCAAATATACAGAAATACTCAGTAATGAATTATCTCTGAGAAACTTCATAACAACAACAAAAATCGTTTTGATTAAATAATGTAAGAGGAGAAAAGGATTTGACAAAAGTGATCGAATTTCGGCACATAATAAATATTTCCGAAACCATTCAATTAAGGTATGAACATTGAAAAAAGTCATGCTCATTTAATTTGTCAAAATACAAAAATGTTATAATAATATAACTTTTATCCAGCATTGTACAAAATATTTTTCATTTATAATTCCATTAGCGATGCGTAAAACTATAATAAATAAAGAAACATTTTAAATTCGTTCTTCTGGTCTTATCCTGTCAAAAAAGGACAAAGTTAATAAAAACTGCTAAAACTACTTCAGCATAGTTTCTTTTCTTACATCTGAACGATTGTCTTCACTAATTCACATAATCATTTCCATATTTTGTTTTCAAATGTGTACATGAGAATTTTGGTATATAGCAACCCCATCTACATGAGCATTATCTCGTTTATAATGAGAAATGCAATTGGCAAACAACAAAAGAGATTTATTTTTAATTCTCTTGCTTGCTTCTGAAATTATATTCGAATATTGATACTGGATACTCATATATACTACAAGTCCCATGGAATGAGAATAACAGTTTCGATATCGATTCTAGTCTATCAATTTTCTCTTAGATGATATGAGATATTACCAAAAGTATCGGTTGAGTACCCGCAACTGGGACCCAGTGGTCTATTGTGGCACACTTTATCTCAAATTTTACCCACGACTGCAATCCTTCTTATGAAAGTTAGAAGCTTAGTGGGTGAGAGTTTAATGAGCTCCATCAGTCCCAGTCTAAGAAATCCGAGTTTCTCAAGTTTGATCCTATTTCCAACTAGCCTGGCACACATCGTGTATTGATTCTTCCTCCTCTTCGCAGTCTTCATAAGAAAATTCCTTTAATCCTAACTTATTTGAATGGAATGGGTACCAATGTCCTCCTAATGCGACACTTAAAACTCTTTGATGCAGTCTCGAGAATTTAATCCAAGCCTTGGCTATCATAGTGAAAAGTTCACCGATGGCAAACCGAGAGTGTCAGAGTTTTGTATGTCTTGTTCAGATCCTACCACCGCATCCTTGCGATCTCTAGAGGGATTCCAAATCCAGGTTCCAGTTCAATGAGTGCCTCACGCGGCCAATTAGCTCACCTTCCCAATACTGTTTATGCCCGAGTGCATCAGGCGACGTACAGTTGTCAGATGCTAATGCCTTCAGCGTAGCTTAGCTATCCGTGTCCAGTTCAGTCCCTCGAATGGCCAATGAGTGCATCTTCACTTTGACTTTTATGTCTAAGTGTAATCTGGCAAGGGTTAAACGATATTCCTAGACATTAGCTACGTACAGTTGTCAGATGCCAATACATTCAGCGCAACTGTGCTATCCCTGATAATTTTTAGAGATTGGTGTCAATCTCCCTGCGAGCAGAAGGTTAGCACAGCGGTCATGGCAAATATTTCTGCTAGAAAAATAGTCGCAAGCCATATCGTAGGATAGAGGTGTAAATGATATTGAGTCGGTCGTTATTACGTGATATTTGATCGTAATACGGTGATTTTGGTTTACTCTGCAAAGAATATAACAAAAATAGGTGGAAAATATTTGATTAGCAAACGTGATAGCTATTTCGATATTTCTATCATCATCAGACGTTTACAAATTGTGAGTTACAACTATGATACAATTCAATTTTTGATCACGTGTTTACTAATAGTAATAAAATGATTGTTCCTGTAGTACATTCACCCAAATTATTCGATTATGAGAGTATTGAATCATTAATTGATCAACAAAGAAAGTTTCCGGAACCTAAAATAAAAGCGTTTCGAGATTATCGTTTAATTAAGAAAGAAAAATGGAACCAGAGCCAGTTATGGGTAAATAGTATGACTTTTAATGCTATGAAGGACATTTTTTATACAAACTGTTTGAAAGCTTTAAATAACGTTGCTCCGATAAAAACAAAGACATTTATTGAAAAACAAAATTGATGGTTTGATGAAGAAATTAAAAAGGGATTAACAAGTAGAGATGTGTGTTACAAGAAGGACTTAAGTGGATTGGGTATAATTGAGTGGACAAAATACAAAGAAGAGAGGAATGAGGTGGTGACTTTCTTGACATCCAAAAAGCAAATTTATTATGAAGAACTTATAGAAAATAGCACTGTAACAAAAAATGTCGAAAGTTATAAAGGAGGTATTAGGTAAAACAAACAATAATTCTTCCATTACTGAAATAATCCCTAATGGTCGTACAATTAAAGGTGATCAGGAAATAGTTGATAAATTCAATAATTATTTTATCGAAAATATTGAAAAAATTGTAGAAAGCAATCCATCAAAAATGGAACTACTCCCCCAGTAGTGCAGCAAACTGTCTGCCATCAATGGCAGAATATTGAATGGATAACCTCTTGTCCAAAAGTACCTTAAGGTAATAAGAAAGTCCTCATCAACTGACGAAGTAGACCTGGTTTTTCATGCTGGTGATATTACTCTGATTGAAAAAGTGATTGATATAACTAATAAGTCTATCACGGATGTTTACGTACGTAAGAAATGGAAGGTAATTTATGTCGTTTCAGTGCCGAAAGTTGAAGGAACGAAGAAAATCGAAGAGTTTAGACCCATGAATATGGTAGCACTATCTGAAAAAACATGGAAATGCATATAAAAGTTCAATTGTTAAAGCACTTGGAGAGAAATAAAATAATTGTTGAAAATCAATCTGGATTTCGTGAAGGTTATCCTGTGAATCCTCCCTGCAGCTTATCTTATCAAGATGGAACGAATTGATGGATGAAGATTTCGTGATAGCAATAGTGTTTTTAGACTTTAAGAGAGCTTTTGAGACGTTATGTAGGCAGAACTTGTTGTCTAAATTAGAGAGTGCGGGTATTGTTGGTAGTGCGTTAAACTGGTTTCTAAGTTATTCAAGTGATAGCTATCAAGTTACAAAAATTGAAAAAGTGAAGTCTCAGCCGAAATGTGTAAACTATTGTGTGCCTCAAGGAGCGATATTACGACCCTTTTTGTTCCTTATTTATATAAACGATATCATAGAATGTTTTTCAGGAATAACCAATGTGATCCTTTTCGCTGATGATACCATGATATGTGTCCACGGAAAAAATGTGGTGGATGTAATTGTGAATTTACAGGATGAAATGAATATAATGTCACTTTGGTTAGGGAAAAATAATCTGTTTATAAATACCAAAAACATGAAAGTGATGTTAATTAATAATAGGGATGATAATTTTGTTACCAAATTGAAACGACGTGACGAGTTGGACATGACCTGTAAATATCTAGTAGATGTAATTGATAACAAATTGCCATTTAAAGCTCATGCAGATTATTTAATGAAGAAAGTTAGCAAGAAAATTGGGTATTTTAGAAGAATGAGTACAACATTAACTCAAGCTAATAAAGCCATTGTTTTAAAATCAATCATTGGCCCTCATTTCGAATATTGTCCTACTGTGTTATGAAGATGAAGATCAACTTCAAATATTACAGAATTAAGCTATGGAATCATACTTGAGGTAAATATATATACATCAATCATGCTTGTGTTGGAATCGTTGAATTTACTAAGTATAAATGAACAACTCCTTTTATTAAAATACTTATTTGTTTACAAATCTATCTGTGTATCTGCTATTTAAAATATTTACTAGCCATGCACATGGCTCTGCCTTTATGGATTATATATAGTGTAGTAGTGTAGTAAGGAAAATGTTTGATGAACAAGGAAAATAACTTTTGTAATGAAAATCACGAATATAACACTCGTTCAGCTAGATATATATATATATATATATATATATATATATATATATATATATATATATATATATATATATATATATATATATACGAGTTCTTTCGAGATATCTATCGACCCATCTACCCTCCTCAAAATTTTGAAGGGTGGTCACCCTGCTCTAGGGGTTGAAATTCGAGATGAGGATGGTACTTGATGATAGCTGCCATTGATCAGCATGGATCTGTTCCATTTTATTTCACTGAAACTTGAATAGTCTCAGAGAAATAATCTTCCCCATCTTTCAGTTGCTCATCCTGTATCTTTTACAGTTTTGAATTAAAATGGAAATTCGTTCAAGGCGATGTAGACAAAGATACTACCTTTCTTTTGAGTCATCAGTCCACTCATCTTCCCTCTTCAAAATGTTCAAGGATTGCAACCCCCGCTTAGGGGGTTGATATTTTAGGCAATTTTTGTACCCCAAAAGATGTCCCCCTTGAAACAAAAATTAACCTGTCTTTGCGTTTTGATCAGAAATGAATATCTTGGTAGATATAGCCTCTGTTTAGTTTTCGTTGAAGTACCCTGTATAACAGAAATTCAAAAACTCAAATGTAATATTAGGTCTCGATAATGAGAAAGGAAGCAAAAGCCATTCTAGCATACTTTTTCGATAATATGAAAGAAAAAACATTATCAGTTATTTTTTACTTCTGTTCAAACCGCTTGGCTTAAGCACTTTTTCGTGCACTGTAAGACAGAAGTATGAATTCTGTCAACTGATTAACAGGAAATTGGCTCATTTTACAGAATTGCACTAAATAACAGTCTTATGGATAATGGGTTATATAGGTAATTCTCAGAAACAAATGGAAGTAGTTCGCTCATTCTGCGTACTTGGACATGTAACACCGATAAGAAAACCAGCTGCCAATGTAATAAGTGATAATGAGGGATTGGATGATAGAAAAACCCACATAATTTAAGTAAACAAGCATCCCTTCTGTTCAATGGTAGCCATTCAATGATTTTTCGAACATTAGAAGAATATAAAACTAATTACGGAGCTCCAGAGCTCATGTTGAGAGAAGAGCGTACTTTTCTAAAGAAATGATGGCAATGTTAGATCCAATTAGACATGTTTCATTTTCTGATGTGCACACCGATACAACTAACACTCATGCTATTCGTCAACACTACTGCTATTGGTCTAGGGAAATGTCAAATATTCCCGAAATAGTTCAACATATGCGAGGCGTTCAAAACTGAAGTGAAACAAGTCCATTTTGCATCATTTCTGTATACATCGAGAATAAGTTTTTCCTTGGTTGTAACTTTTTCATCTGATATCTTCATTTCTTTGCGTAAAAATGCCATGTCAAGTCGAATAAAATAAAAGAGATAACTGTGTGAAAAAACAATAATAACAAATGGGGCAATTTGGTTCTGAACTTCAAAATTTCTTCGAAAAATAGGTCAAGAATTGACTCAGAAAAATTTCTTCACAAACGAATTAATTTTCGAAAAGAGCAAAACTTTCATCAACAATAATTACTAATTATAAATAGGTTCATCGTCATAGGAGGCATCTGAATCAACCTCAAGGATTGGACCTAGTAGCTACGTTCGTTTCACAGTGTATTTAAAATTCTCGTGACACAGTTGGAAGAAATCTTGGAAACTCGTAAAACGACTCCTGTTTGCCAATAAATTTTGAGGCTTTTTTATTATAGAGATCTTCATTCATGGAAGGTTTGAATTGTAAAACCCACAGCTTATGAGGTTAATATCGCATCCAACTGATTTCAAGCCACTTAACAGCATGTTCCTCATCTGTTTCATTTCTGTTGACAAGCTGCCCAACTAGATTTTTTGAGGATAATATATCTGGGATTTCTATTTTTATAAGCTTGAATGGATGTTTAGTTTTTTCTCTTCTTATTAATCATGCCAGTCACTGACTGAAAATGTATGAGCTCTTTCATGAAGCAGATTCATAGTGGCAAAACCTGGATCATTCGGCAGAAACGAGTGTCCAGAGACAGGAAATTTGAGATCGATAGTCATGATTTTTAGATCAGGATCTTTATCCAAATTCATGAGAGTCGCTACTTGTTTTTATGTTACTGTTTGGTAAGAATTCGAGTATATAGTTATGTGTGTTCTACAGCTTTTTATCTGCTTCGCAAGTGCTGTCAGTATTTCCTGGGATGTCCCTCATCTCTCTGCAACACAAACCATCTTCATGGATGGAATAGTGAATAATAAAAATGAATACGTATATATTCCGCTTGTAATACGCATTCGATGTTGACAACTTTTTGTATAAAAGAGCTTTCTGGAGTCAAACTTAGTCATATAATACCAATCAGAAATTTTTTATATCATATATATATATATATATATATATATATATATATATATATATATATATATATATATATATATATATATATATATATATATATATATTTCTGTTTGGAGCTTACTCCGCTCGACTGGGTCTTCTTGTGCTTCAATTTTTCAATTTTCAACTGAAAACGGTCACACTGACTGCAAGCATCTTCATGAGGTACTTTGCAAGTAAAATTTTCTGAAATAATATGATAGTAAAACTTTTTCTTCGAATGTTCCTTTCTCTCTGTTTTGCATTTCTTAGTATACGTATAATACATTTTTCGGATGCTCAAAACGAGGGGCCAATATTTACTTTCTGGATTTTCTTCTACTGTAATCAGTCTGGTATGTTGGAAAGTACTAGAGGTGATCTATTATACTCTTGTTAGCGATCTTGTGAATCTTTAATTTATTATTTCTACGATTATCTGTAACATCGCTGACTTTCGACTTTGATATGCATCGACATACTCTACGGTGACTAAGTGGAAGAGTTTTCAGGAAATAATCTTCAAAAACTATCTCAGATTTCATCTCTTGCTCGTCTGTACCAGAAACTATCCCTCTCTTAGCTACCGGGTCCATCTCGGCTTCTTTTACTCACAACTAGAGTATAAATGAAAGAACTATGTAGATAAACATTCTGCTTACTACTCGCAAAGTTACCAGAAAGAATTGAAAATATTTTAACTTTCAGAAATTTATTTGCTGCATTTCTTCTTACACTCGCATGTTGCTTTCTCAAAGAACTTTTCTTGAATTGGTTTTCCTCCAAGAAAAACAGGACTTTCCTAGTATTTCGCAATCGTTTTCGTAATTTGCGTTTCCTTTTGTCTTTGTCTTTTGGCCTCTTTCTGCCCCTGAGAATACCAGAAAGTGGTATTCTCAGCGGCAAAAAGAGGCCTAAAGACAAAGACAAATGGAAACAATGACTAAATCTGAGGTGAGGTCTGATGAAACAGAAACAGGCAGTGTAGTAACTATTGAAGAAGTCCCAATATCTCGGTGTGCCGGAACCATCGCAGAAGGAAGCTTCATTTCTAGGTTCAAGTGTGACAGGCCTGAAAACACGGAATTCCGAAATTGAGGTTTGACTTCGCAATAGCAGTGCAAATTACAAAATCACGACTTACCTTCATCTTCCAATGCAGTGTTTTCGCTTTTCGAAGGTGAATATTCAGATCCTGAATCCTGAAGTGGACAGAAAAATCATGAAATTCCATTTTTTTTCACCTTAAACATTGATCCCGAACGTTAAAAAAATAAATACATTCACTTATTTCAGCGATTTATAGGATTCAATACACTTTTGCTGCGAAATTTCCTTCAAACCTTTCAAAGCAAATATAAACTATTGCAATCTGTCAGGAAATAGCACAAATGTGGACTTAATCCAAACGTACGCTGAAAAAATATAACTTAAATGGTTCGAGAATTACAATATTCCGAATTTATCTAGAAAAGAGGACTTGATTCACTTCAATTCTGAACGCCTCATGTATAGGATTAGTGTATATGAAGTTTGTCTAGATTTTTTTTCGGAACAATCCAAAAATGGATTGAAATACAATGAGTTGCATTTAGAGCAAGGAAGTTAGTATTGGTAACATACCTGGTACTTGGCACTACCTGAATGAGAAATCTTAATTGAGAAGCCCGCATTAATTTATTATCAGATTATTAGATATCCACGAAAATTTTAATTATAAAATTTTATCTTAATGAATATGTAACCTCTTTTCCTGATGATGCAGTTATCGAAACAAGTATCCATATGCCAAAAATTTGAGAATGGGCAATAATACTAGTTTAACATTACACACTGAAGCAATCAAATCTCTTACAAAGATGGTAACTGAGGTTGATTTCTTGATTTGATAAAAACAGAAGCTGCATATTGAATTATACACTTCATTCGAACGAGATTTTACCTCTCTCTTACTCATGCATATAAAAATAATCATAAAGAATGGTCGCAATTGCTAGAACTTCAGGTTCCACATCTTTTATTTAATAACGACTCTTCTCCGGATCTTTTCCGGGTTATAAGAAGAATCTGACTAGCAGATCAACATCATGTTTGCTAAAATATGAAAATATATATAACATAAATCTTCATTTTTAGGTTGGAAGGAGGTTTACAACTTTTTAGAAGGTTTCTTTGTAAAATATCTACAAAGGCCACCACGTAGTATAAAATCTTGAGGACAAATAAATCAGTATCATTTATACGGCTTGAAATGATTCCTCTATTGAATACGCTAATGTAATTTCTCAAGTCACCCTGTTTTACCCAATAGACGAAACGACACTTTTTTTTAATAGGCCTTGAATTGTTCTTAATCGTTCTATCAAATCGTTAAGACTTAAATTAACCTTTCATTATATTGACGAAAACGCTGTCGGTGATGGAAGTGTCTACCCATATTTATTTTCATAATCATTACGCCACTCACATTGTGACCAATATTCAGAGAATTGCGTTATCCGAAGTGTGGAAAAAAGAATAGGAAAACAATTTCAAATTGAACTTCTGCAGTAATTCCAAAGAGAACATGTAACATTAATGGTACATTAAACTTATTAAGAAAGTGATGAACAGGTTTGGACAGTAACCTAGACGCGTTAACTGTTTATTCAATCAGTACCTTAATAAAAATGTATTCAGTATCTTCAATATATTTTCTTCCCCGACATGGGATGTATCCTCCTTCAGGCTCCCATCAACCAAATTAAAAGAATAAGTATATTATATTATTTGTTCGTTAATCACTTAGAATATACTATCAACTTAGAAAATACTATCAGTGAGAATATTTCACAATAAATTTAGTGATAAAGAAAAATCAGAAGCGCTCATATCCTTTCAATAAAAATTCAACCATATTTATTTCGTAAGCGTGAACATTTGAATGTTATTATTCAATCACCTAAAAACAATTCAATGGATTTAGATGAGATTTGTTACAAAGATAGATTATTTTCTTGATTAATGCATACTTTTTTTCTAGGAGGAATATCAAGTTCCTATGCGACTATGAAAAACTAATTACAATAATAAAAACAAGTACTGTGTCTTAAGGAATTTTACCTAATAATTGCGATTCGTAACGCGTTTCACTACACCGCAGCTTCTTCAGACGAATGAATGTACAGAAAATAAGAATGAGAATATAAATATAAATGTTCTTGAGTAATTAAATGCTTATTGGGTTGCTCATTCTTAAGTGGTTATTTATGACAGGTATATCCAATAAAATTAAGGAATAGATTGCTTCCCGAAGAGATTTAATATTAGAATATCGGAACATAAACTAGTTTTTCAAATGAAAAATCAGATTCAAATTACGCGAATCATCTCTTAGATCTCATTTTCTAAGAGATGATTCGCGTAATGGCCTGTTTCAGCTTAATTATGGGAAACATTATCTAATTCATAGTTGAATATGGAGTGGAAAGGAATGAAAATCGAATATAGACTATTTATATATAGATATTTAATTTGGTTGTCTGATGAAATTTATTCACTCTTTTGATGACACCAGTCAGAAATATGACGTCGATTTGAAGTGATCTACAACATTCAAAAGCTTTTACGCCGTTTCGATTGTGAAATTTCTTCTAAATATGATGAAAAAAGGAAAATAAAAATGAATTCAGAAATGCAATTATGAAATCACAATGTTATGGCGATACAGATGCTGCCAACATGCAAATTATCGCCATTGCATATTGGGTTGAAAATTTTGATCGTTTGGTTTCAAAGTTAGTGAAATCCGAAACACCGACTACGGCATCCACCGTTAGAAAAATATGATGAACAATTTCAACAATGATAATTTGCGAAATTATAGCTATATGTGTAGACACATATGTAGATTGTTATTAACATTGGGCATGTGCGACGTATGATCGAAAAAGATCCAAAATCCACCTATCAAGTGATTGAGGAAACCCTTGGTGTTTAATTAGCTACAGTCATCAATTTCACATGACCATCTACATATAAAAAAAATTGTTAGTCGTTGAGTGCCCCATCCGCTGAACGTTTTCAAAAAGCATATCGAGTAAGAATCTAAAGAGGAAATTTTGAATAATGGTAGTAATCGTATTCTGTCTAAAATCGTAACAGGTAAGGAAACATGCATTCCATGTTTCGATGTCCCTACCAGTCAGAAGAGCCGTGTATGGATTCACAAAGAAGTCCCAACCCCAACGATTGCGAAGAACAAAGATCTGTCAAAAAAGTTTATGTACACAGTTTTCCTCGAGAGTGCTGAATTAGTGAGAGCAATTAAGCTTAAAAATCAACGTATAGTGGCAGACAACTGATACACCACAAATGTTTATCTGCAGTGCTTGAACCAGTCAGGACTCGGAAGATGATGTTGAATCACGATCGTGCATCGCCATGCACGTCACAGAAAAATAGTTGATTTTTACATGAACATAAGGTGGAAGTCATTTCAATCTCGCCCTACTCACCTAATTTGGCCATGTGTGATTTCTGGTTCTATAACCAGAAAATACTTTTGCGTGTGGTGGACGTTGTACGACGGCGAAGGTGATCGATGAAGCAATTCATCACTTTTTCGAGAGCATTCCTAAAGATGACTTGCTTTGAGTCTTCCAGTTGTGGAAGATTCGGTCACAAAATTGCATTGATATAGGTGGGGATTACTTTGAGGAGAAATAATTCAATTTACATCATACGCCTCGCGTATCTCTGTATCTTTAAATATACAGCATAGCCTTCTCATAAAACATTATTCAGAATCAAAAGTATCCTTCACCTTAATTTCTGTGGGTCGAATCCTTTCAGCCGTAATATTCATGCTCATATCGTTATTTTATATTGTTATATGACATGTAATAATAATAATAATAATATATAATAATATTCGCGGAAACAGAGGGATTCCTTATGGCCATCCAAGACCAAGTGATCGCTACAAACAACTACAAAAATTTATTATGAAGGACGGAACATTACAAACAGATAGGTGCAGAAAATGCCATATAAGATCGGAGACGATACAGCATATTACGTCCGGATGCGAACAACTGGCCAATACAGACTATCTTCACAGGCATAATCAAGTGTGCAACATTATCCATCAGAAACTTGCACACAAGTACGGACTTCTGAATACATTCCAGCCATATTACAAGTATCAACCGGCGCCCGTATTGGAAAATGACTCTATCAGATTATACTACGATAGGCCTATTATCACTGACAGAATGGTGACGAATAATAGGCCGGACATAGTGGTGTATGATAAGAGAGCCAAGACAGCAATGCTGGTGGATGTCGCCATACCAAATAATAACAACGTGCTGAATAAGTTCCAGGAGAAAAAGTCCAAATACACAGACCTTGCTATTGAAATCAAGCAGATGTGGCACCTCGACAAAATAGATATCGTTCCTGTCATCGTATCGTCGACTGGTTTAATACCCAAAACTTTGCATGATAGCCTTAAGAAATTAGAATTGCATAAGAATACCTATATAGAAATGCAAAAAGCTGTAATTCTTAATACATGTAGGATAGTTAGGAAATTTATGTCAAGTATATTGTAATCGAGCCTATTCCTTTGATTGCTAGATCTGGGAAAGGTAAATTATATCCAGCTAACAGCTGAGATAGTGCATAAGTCCACGATAATAAATATATAATAAGTTTATTTCGAATAGGAAATCACCTAATATACAAATGAAATGCGAAAGAAAACATAAAACGTAAACAATAATAGATAATTAACGAATATAAATATATAAAAACCTTATAAATAAATAAAATGAAACATGATATCTGACTGATTGATAGGAATATGTAGTGATACAAAAAAATTAATAACCTTCAAGCAAACAAAACATATATAATAATTGTTTAATAATACCTCACTCAAAATAACTAGCAATAAGTCGAATTACGTAAGAAAAAAAACAGATCAGAACCACATATAAAAACCACAAAATGAGAAAATCACATTTCACACATCTCTTTTAATGAATGCGTGTAGTTTCCATTTGAAAACCCTCAATGAGGAACTACATAGCCTTGTATCCTTGGGAAGTCTATCGAATTAACAAAAGCCTCTACATACTAAAGTGCTCATTGAACTAGAATATACTTTTTTATCAATGTACAAATCATTCTCCTGTCTAGCAGCATGGTCATGAATATCACCGTGAAAAATTACAAACCTCCGAAAATACGATGGAGCCATATCCAAGATCCACCTATCAAGTGATTGAGGAAACCCTGTTGTTGAATTAGCAACAGTCATCAATTTCACATGACTATCTACATATAAAAAAAATTGTTAGTCGTTGGGTGCCCCATCCGCTGAACGTTTTCGAAAAAGCATATCGAGTAAGAATCTAAAGAGGAACTTTTGAAATTTTGAATAATGGTAGTAATCGTATTCTGCCTAAAATCGTAACAGGTAATGAAACATGCATTCCATGTTTCGATGTCCCTACTCGTCAGAAGAGCCGTGTATGGATTCACAAAGAAGTCCCAACACCAACGATTGCGAAGAACAAAGATCTGTCGAAAAAGTTTATATTCACAGTTTTCCTTGAGAGTGCTCGAGAGCAATTAAGCTTAAAAATCAACGTATAGTGGCAGACAACTGATACACCACAAAATGTTTATCTGCAGTGCTTGAACCAGTCAGGACTCGGAGGATGATGTTGAATCACGATCATGCATCGCCATGCACGACACAGCAAAATAGTTGATTTTTTACATGAACATAAGGTGGAAGTCATTCCAATCTCGCCCTACTCACCTAATTTGGCCATGCTCATATCGTTATTTTACATTGTTATATGATATGTAATAATAATAATATATAATAAGTTCATTTCAAATAGGAAACCACCTAATATAAAAATGAAATGCGAAGGCAAACATAAAATAATAGATAATTAACGATTATCATATTATAAAAACCTTATAAATAAATAAAATGAAACTTGATATTCGATTGATTGATAGGAATATGTAGTGATACAAAAAAATCATAAAAATGAATAACCTTCAAACAAACAAAAACATATATAATAATTGTTTAATAATACCTCATTCAAAATAACTAGAAATAAGTCGAATTACGCAAGAAAAAAAAACAGATCAGAACCACATATAAAAACCATAAGATGAGAAAATCACATTTCACACATCTCTTTCAATTAATGAGTGTAGTTTCCATTTGAAAACCCTCAATGAGGAACTACATTGCTTATATCCTTAGGAAGTCTATCGAATTCACAAAGCCTCTAAATACTAAAGTGCTCATTGAACTAGAATATACTCTTTTATAAATATATAAATCATTCTTCTGTCTAGTAGCATGGTCATGAATATCACCGTGAAAAATTACAAACCTCCGAAAATACGATGGATCCATATTGTTAAGAATCTTGTAAAAAAAAATCGTAGTCAGATACTATATCCTCTCACTAACATTCATCCAGTTCGGTGCTGTGAGCAAAGAAACTACAGGTTATATTATTCTCATACCACGATTCTGAAGTTTCTGAAGGCGATTCAGTTGACCAATATTAAAGCTATGCAAGATTGTGGCGCAATATTCATAGTGAGGCTGAACAATTGTATTATATACTGTAATCCGTGTATTGAGACTTAGACACTTAGATATTCTAGAAAAAAAAATATAATTCACTACATATTTTCTTTTGCAGGAATTGAAAATGAGCATCAAAACCCAAGCAATCATCGACTTGAAAACCCAAAAATTTTACAACGGGTACAATCTCTATTTTAGTGCCATAAATCTTCAAACTTACAGAGTTATTATCAATTCTCCTGCGCTTATGCCTACTTGACAAAATGAGTGCTTTTGTTTTCGAAACGTTAAGCTTCAATTTATTGACTTTTAAATATTCAGTGACACAAGACAAAACTGAATTCATCTTTCTTACTTCCTCTTCCAATCAAACATCACTACAAGCCAACAAAGAATCATCAGCAAACAAATTTATAAATTCACAATCAACAAATAAGCCAATATCATTCAGGTACAAAATGAACAAGAGAGGACCGAGCACATAGTCTGATAGAATTTAGCCAATCCTTACTCTACTTACTGGTGAACCACGCCACCAATACCGAAACCACTGGGTTTAGCCAATGAAATATTTCTATCGATTGTTTGGAAGGCTCTTTTTAAATCCAAAAATACTGCAATAATAAATTTGGCTTGATCAATCTTAATTTAGAAGTTACGAATCATCAATTGGATAGCTGACTCGCAGGAGTATTTTCTTCTAAAACCGGATTGATTCTCAAACAATATCATTTTTTTCTATGTAACTAATAAGCTGGTCATTAACAACTTGTTCAAGAAGTTTTTCAATAGGTGGCAAAGTATATATTGGTCTGAATTCTTCGGCTTTTATAGTACCTGATACCTTTTTAACCGGAACGACAGTACTGATTTTAAGTGCAGTAAGAATTTTGCCAGAAATTAGTGAGGCATTATTTATTATTATCATATTTATTTTTTTCATTATTATTATTATTATCGTGGACTTATGCACTATCTCAGCTAGTAGCTGGATATAATTTACCTTTCCCAGATTTAGCAATCAAAGGGAATAGGCTCGATTACAATATACTTGACATAAATTTCCTAACTATCCTACATGTATTAAGAATTACAGCTTTTTGCATTTCTATATAGGTATTCTTATGCAATTCTAATTTCTTAAGGCTATCATGCAAAGTTTTGGGTATTAAACCAGTCGAGGATACGATGACAGGAACGATATCTATTTTGTCGAGGTGCCATATCTGCTTGATCTCAATAGCAAGGTCTGTGTATTTGGACTTTTCTCCTGGAACTTATTCAGCACGTTGTTATTATTTGGTATGGCGACATCCACCAGCATTGCTGTCTTGGCTCTCTTATCATACACCACTATGTCCGGCCTATTATTCGTCACCATTCTGTCAGTGATAATAGGCCTATCGTAGTATAATCTGATAGAGTCATTTTCCAATACGGGCGCCGGTTGATACTTGTAATATGGCTGGAATGTATTCAGAAGTCCGAACTTGTGTGCAAGTTTCTGATGGATAATGTTGCACACTTGATTATGCCTGTGAAGATAGTCTGTATTGGCCAGTTGTTCGCATCCGGACGTAATATGCTGTATCGTCTCCGATCTTATATGGCATTTTCTGCACCTATCTGTTTGTAATGTTCCGTCCTTCATAATAAATTTTTGTAGTTGTTTGTAGCGATCACTTGGTCTTGGATGGCCATAAGAAATCCTCTGTTTCCGCGAATAATTCTCCTTTCATCAACCATTTGTTGGAGGCTTCTTTGTCGATGTGTGGTTGATTAATCTCATGGTGATGTCGTCCATGCAATTCCTTTCTTGACCATTGCTCTTGTTTTTCAGTATCTGATAGGAATGGTAGATTCAGCAGGTCATCTCTGGTAGCAAGATTTAGAGGTGTATATCCCTTATCAGCCAACGATACCACTCTATGTAGGTCAAAAGTGAGAGCTTTTGCTGAGAAGAATTCTCTGAGATTTCTTATCTGTTCGGTGTGTAAATTGACAACATCTATTAATCCGCGTCCTCCTTCTTTCCGCTTCAAAGTTGTTCGTATCACAGACGATTTTGGATGATGATTGTTGTACTTTGTCAGCATCGTTCGGGTCTGCCTTTGAATATCATCTAGCTCCGTCTTAGTCCATCTGATTATTCCAAATGAGTAAAGCAACACTGGAATGGCGTAGGTGTTAATTGCCTTGACTAGATTCCCCGAGTTCAACATCGATTTCAGCACAGACTTCAGACGCTGACTGTATTCTGAACGAATCTTCTCCTTTGATTGTTTTTGGTCTAACAATCTGGCTTGTTGGTATCCCAAATATTTGTATGTTTCGCCATCTCTCATGCACTGTATAATGTCACCGTTTGGAAGTTGTGTTTCACCATCTATGACTTTCCCTCTTTGAATGTTCAGGGTCTTACATTTTTCAATCCCGAATTTCATATGAACATCTGCCGAGAACTCACTGACAGTTTTCAGCAAATCATCCAATTGCTTTTTGTTCGAAGCATATAATTTGATGTCATCCATATACAGCAGGTGGGAGATTGTATGATAATTCCTTTCTGCTTTTATCCTAAATCCGTATCCAGTTCTATCTAGCATTGAGGACAATGGGTTCATTGCCAAACAGAACCATAATGGACTCAAAGAGTCTCCTTGAAAAATTCCACGACGTATGGGTATCTCGTCGGTTTTAATTGATTTATTGTTCATGTTGACCTGCAGAGACGTGCGCCAGTGTGTCATTGTTGTCTTCAAGAACTCTACCAGGGCTGGGTGAATTTTGTATATCTGCAATACTTCAACAAGCCAAGAATGGGCGGTACTATCGAATGCTTTCAGATAATCGAGAAAAGCTGAATGAACATTGCGATGCCCTACGTGTGCCTGTTTCATTATCACAGAATCAATGATGAGTTGTTCCTTGCACCCGTGGTGTTTCTTTCTGCATCCTTTCTGCTCCTCTGCTAATATATTGTTGTCGTCAAGGTGTTGGTATATTCGATTGGATATGCATGAAGTGAGTATTTTGTAGAGTGTTGGCAGGCAAGTGATTGGCCTATATTGAGACGGATCCTGTGTTCTATCGCTCTTAGGTAGCATATATGTTAAGCCTTGCGTTAGGAAAGTGGGTGTTTTCTTGGGATGTTGAAGAACATACGTGAGCTGTTTCGCTAGGGCTCCATGGAGCTTATCAAACTTCTTGTACCAGTAGTTGTGGATATTATCTATACCTGTGGCCTTCCAATTGTTGGTCGCTCCAATTACTGTTGTAATTTCTTCCTCCGTTATTCCATCGAAGTCCATATGTCTGATATCGAGGCGTTCTTTTTCATTCGTGATCCATTCCGCATCTCTATTGTGTTCTTTGGGGTTCGACCATATTGATGACCAATAGTCGGTCAAGCACTGTGCGTCAGGTACTTCTCTGTTATTGTTGGTCGCAGTTTTGTTATCCCCCTTATGAAAATTGGCAGCGTTTTGGAGGAACCTTTGGTTTTGGTGTTTCCTTTCAGTGCACTTGACTTGTTAGTAAGGTATCAGGGACAGGGAAAATAGGGCGTTTCCTCAGGTTTTCATATTCTTGAACTTATATTTTAGGATGATTGTAGCTGACTTGATGTTTTTTGTATGTTGATACATTCTACACACTGTGCTATCCCAAATCGTGTTTGGACTCGCACAAAATTCAAGATTATGGAATAATCCATTCAATCCTCCAATTCTTTATTACTCTCGTTTCCATTCGAATAAATGAAGAACATTGTAAATATCTCTCTATTGTGACTGTACATAATACTTTATAACTCTGATAGATTTTCGTTTTTATTCTTGTCTGTATTGTTATTATACACAGTAATATTATAAACGTGTAAGTAACTGTCTGTTACGCTTTTACGAACTAACCACCAAACGGATTTCGATCAAATTTGGTATGCAGATACCTTGAACTTCAGGGTTGGACATAGGCTACCTTTTTTTCTCAAAGTTTCACTCCTTATAAAATAAAAGTTTATATGAGTATTCTTTGTACTATGTGACAGACGTGAAAATACTTATGTAAGATCTTATTTACAGAGTAAGAAATATAAGCATCAGCAATATGGAAGAAAAAATTAATAAGAGTGAGAAACTGGGGTTAAAATATTTATTAGTTTACAAATTTAGTATAATATCTTTATTACAGAGGAAAAAAAATCAAGTAATCATCTCGGCTCCAAGGCTCTCAGCCCCTAATCCATTTCAATGACTCTTGGAAAATACCCCTCTCGGCTAAGACATCAGCAGGTAAAAGGTAAGGGATTGTTTTCCTCAACCCCGATCATTGTTTTTTCATTATACTGTTCATTGGTAGTTCATAAATATAACAGACAATGAAAAACAAAATCAATCAGATTTCGAAAGTTATTGTCCTAGCCTTTGTCCCATTCCATTTAACCACCTGGCACCTATTCGAAAGGTATGATGACAACAGCGAATGGATTGTTCCTCTTATGCCGCAATGATCTTACTTTGATAGAAGGTGGTTGTGGTCCACATAATCAAAAGCTTTACTAAGATCTAAGCAGATAAGCCTCGCTTCTTCCATATCATCCAGAACTTCGAACACAAAGTCAATAACTTCAATCATGGCTGTTATCGATCGATTCTTTTTGAAGCCATGTGGATTTTCACTGTTCAGATGATTCGACTCCAGATAACTTATAAGTCTGGATTTTATCAACGAGTCAAAAATTTTCGAAATAGCCGGCAAGATCGAGATTGGCCTATAGTTTCCACATTCACTTGTCTCTCCATTCTTATGTATTGGGACAACTCGAGCGATCTTGAGCTCTTCAGGAAAATATACATCTTTGAAGCAACTGTTAACGACAACACCTTTATCGTCCACTTCAAAAGTCTCACCGATAAGCCATAAATGTCACGGAAGTCTCTATTCTTAAGGTAAGACGCTTCTTCCTGAACCTTTTGCGGTGTCACAGGCGGAAGGAATATCGAGTTCGGGCCAGCAACCGATTTGGCCACTATTTTAGTGTTCTGATGTGACGGAATATGTATTGAAGCCGCTGCGCCAATGCTATCAAAATAAGATCTGAACTCCTCAGAGGTGAGGCTACTACTTGCGTTCTTTCCCTTTTTAGATTTTGATTCAGGGTTTATAATTGGCCAAATTGCCTTTATTTTGTTTTCAGCAGTCGTTTTATTTCCCTGTTATTGCTTCGGATTAGGCTTATGATAGCTGTATGGTATACATCTCTAAGATGTTGATGCAATAACTTAGAATTTTTGTACGTTTTTACCCTAGCTATCGTGTGAGCAACTTCCATCTGATTTTACAACTTCAAGATTTGGGGATCATTGAATGCTTGCTCTTTCTTCCAATTTTTCAATTTGACTTTTCTTGCTGGGAAACACTCATTGAACGTATTTGTAAGACGTAAAAACGAGTATATGAATCTCTAGCATTTTTACGCAGACGATATTCCAGTTAATGCAATCGAGTTTATCAATGGTTTATCAATGGTATCTAATGGTATTAGATTCATTAATTGTTCGAATGTATTTGTACACTATTTCTCTAGTACCATGGTTTCGCCTGATAGCCAGTTTCTGGGCAAGATGATCGGACAAGTGAAGATCCATTGTGCATTTTTCGTAATTTACCGAATCCAAATTTGTAAACATATTATCAATGCAAGTACTAGATCTAGTTGTTATGCGGGACGGTTCCAAGAATACTCTGAATAAGCCAAATGATTCAAACATTTTCTCAAGTTGCCTTTTTTTCTGGGCTGACTTGAAAAATTGATATTAAAATCTCCCGCAACCACCACAGTGGACAAAGTTGTACTCTGAAGAATGTACAAGGCGGTATCAATATATGCAATGAATTGTTGTACGTTACGTGGTGACCTGTAGACGCAAAGAAAAACAATATTGGTATCCAAGTCATGCATTGCTGATATTTTCACATGTCTATCTATAGAAAGGTTATTGATGTGGTCCAGGCATTCATAATTTACGTTATTCTTCGAGCGAATCATGCTTCCACCGAGGATGAAATTTTGACACGTGTCGTAGACGGCACATTCTCATACTCCACCAAGTTTTTTAAACAACTGTTCACTATCCATAGATTTTTCACTGGTTATTATATTCACTAACACATATGAATTGTGCTTATCAATAATCAAAAACTATTGTTCAAGATTAAATATTGTATTATCTCCAACAGAAGTAGTGATTGATTTAGAAATTGCTATTCACCATGCCTCACTGAATGTTTAGCAAATACAAAAATTAGTGGATGTTGGTTTCATCTCACACAAGATTGGCTCCGCCAAACTGAAAGATTAGGTTTCACTTACGAATATAGAGAGATATGCTCAGAAAAAGGCAAATGGTTCCGATATTGTTTTGGGCTTTCATTGTTGAAGCCCGAGAAGGTGGAAGATTTTGGTTTTCGAAATGTACGAGATGAAACCAGTAAATGAAAGGGTAGTGAAATTACCTCATTATATGTGAAATTATAAAACGAATTCGTCTTAATTTGACTATCAATCTGGGCAGATGCATCTGCTGCTTTGAATAAAACGACAAAAGGATGTGAATCATTCCATTCTCATTTTATTAATTCTATGCACGCTTTTCATATTTGTCAATGTTATTCTCAGCTTTCAGTCTGAAGTTTATTTGAAATGTAATAGTATTCACCTTCCACACAAATTTAAAGGTATTGAATAAATATGCCTTCATAAACGAAGAACTTAAGGCTTATCAAAATAATACTATATCCAGGATGAATTGCATTGAAATTGTTTCGAAGAATTTCAGTGCTATGTTGTAATTCTGCATATAAAATTTTAAAATGAAATATAATACATATAATACAGCATGATAAACTGTTCAAAACCCTACAAGGAGCAGGCCTAGACAGCAAGGATTCCAGAATAATAACTAACTTATACCGTAAACAAGAAGCCAGATTTCGAATGAGTGGAGAATTTTCGAACCTCATTCGAATAAAAAGAGGTGTAAGACAAGGGTGTGTTCTATCTCCGATACTTTTCAGTGCCTACTCAGAAAAACTATTCAGAGAAGCTTTAGATGGAATGGATGACGGAGTAGTGATCAATGGTGAAATTGTTAACAACTTAAGGTATGCAGATGACGCCGTTTTAATGGCAGACAGTGCAGAAGGACTTCAACGTCTGATTGATCGCATTACCTCTATCAGTGAACAGTATGGTCTAAGACTGAATAACAATAAGACGAAGAACATGATTATTAGTGAGGAAAACAAACGCACAGTTCAATATTGATAACGTATTATTGCAGCGAACGGAGACATTTACTTACCTAGGATGTAGAATGAAAGAAGACTGGGACCATACACATTAAATATCGCATCGAAATGGCGAGGAATGCGTTCAACCGACTCAAAAGAATATTATGTGACATGTCTTTGAATATTGACATCCGAAGTTAGATGTTATGACTTTTCCACCCTCTTATATGGGGCTGAGGCTTGGACACTCACGGAAGCGACATGTCGGGAACTGAAGGCCTTCGAATTTTGGTGTTATAGACGAATGCTGAGAGTCTCTTGGACGCATCACGTGAAAGATGAGACCATAACCCAAAGCATGAGAAAGGAGTTGGAGATCCTGGAAACTGCTCAACAAAGGAAACTGTCGTACTTTGGACACGTGCTGCGTAATGATAAATATCGGCTATTACAACTAATTATGCAGGGAAAGATAAACAGCAGGAGGGGACCTGAACGTCGGAGAATGTCATGGTTGCATAACCTGAGAAAGTGGACAGGAATGACATCAGCAACACTATTCCGAACAGCTGCGAATAGAGTCATGTGGGCTGAAGTGATCGCCAACATCCATAGAGGATAGGCATAAGCAGAAGAAGAAAATATAATCACCAACCAATATCCGTAATATTCTTCGACTTGTTTTCTTTCCTGAACCTACAATTGGAAATATATTATAATCTGAAATGAATTAAGCACATGGACAGAGATGGACATTTAGATTATACACCTAAAATTCACTTGGGGTGCTCTGGGCCGCAATGTGCACTACCGAAAAATAATGATTGAGAAAGTTGATCACCACACCTGAAGATCTAAATAAAGGTTGAAAAATTGTATGATATTCATTTAGTAATGTTATAATGTTGGAAACATGAAAACTCAGACTCTCAATTACAAAGTAACTTCCAACTCTTCCATCAGAACCACCACAAATATCAAAATCCCAACTTTTATTCTGAACGCGGAAGATATTTTCGAAAGAATCGAATCATAAAATATTCTCTATGTAAATGTCAAATAGGTAAGGCATTTGTCGCAAAGACTCAGGCCGCCCGTCGTCGTTGCGAGCGAGCGAAGGCGCCCGATTATATGCTACTGAATAGATAAATAACTGAATAAATGTGAGTATTAATAATGATTCACCGTAGTAAATAACGAAAAAATGAACTGTTGATGCTGTTTCTATGAAATACTTGGACAGAATCGAATCTCAGGTATAAATATCTCATTATACTTACCATAAGCCAATAATAATTGCGATACAATTTGATGATAAGATTAAATAATTTTTTCATTTAGTTCTTCGTTCTGAACTTTTCTCTAAGTTTGAGCAATAGGAGTTGTTTTGAAGATTTGATAGGAGAAGTGAAGATTGCGGAATATTTTCTCATTATCAGTAAAAATTTATTCATATATCTCCACAAATAACGAAAATTATGTATCATTATACTAAACCAACTGAATATGTGAAGCATGTACACACACCCAACAATCAAATTTACGAAATATTGCATTTTTCTTGAAAGCTTTTTATTATTTATATTTGAATGAAAGAGTTTTATTCACTTCAATAATTTTCAGTTCCTATGATTCGAGATTACTAGCCAGTAAATCTTGAATATTATATGCGCTCATAAAAAGAATTGGATATGCAAGATTGCATGTCACATGGGCCTTCGAAGTCCAACGGGAAGACGTTATCTATCGTCGGAAGATAAACAGCAGTTACATAATCGAAAGCGATGGGATCGATTTTGTGCCAGCATGCAGTTGAAAAAGGTTTTTGAGGTCTTCTATATTTGATGAAGGCAGCAGGCGTCTTCGAGTAAACAGACATCAAGCGCCCTGGATATTATTCGAGTAGCGACGTTTAGTGACGCAACGAACAGTGTTGGAAGCACTTTGGTGGGAGTCAGTCGTCGGCAGCTGAAGCGCAATAGAAGTTGATGGCGTTTGGTGAGGCAAACTCAATTCTGTGAAATTCTTACCACGGCCCAGCGTCTGGATGCGGATATCGACGCCCTAACGGTGAGTCATCCATCAATACTTTTTTCGCTTTCTTCCGTCGCTGTCTGTATCCGTATATTTATAAAAATTCGTTGCTTCAACAATGTAACAAGACATCCGAAGACATGCATTGCGCACTTTGATCTTTTTTAAATTCGATTACAAATTATCCGACAATAGGCTGAACAAATGTTTACGCAAACAAATTGTTTGTCTATATACTTTCGAAACGACGGATTTAATCTGTGCATTGATCGAAGTTTGAGCTAATTGTCCTCGTTGACTTGATTTTTCATTTCGCCGATAGATGCGTTTCGACATTTCAAACAAAATTATCGAAGCAACTGAAATTCTCTTACGTAAAACCATGGCGCATGTATCTTATTTCCTTATAAATATCCTGAATACATTGAAATATTCGATTCGTGCGATATTCTTCGTGTACTTCTTGAACATAGCCTTGTGATAAGGTGTTATCAGCAGTCATTGGCGCGCAATCGGTGGGAAGGCAGGGGGGAACTGTTACGTTCGATGTATGTAGATGCACACGTGAGCATAGCATCGGTCGTACAAGTCGTCCTCAAGGTTTGTTCTTGAAATTGCATAGGTTTGTAGTTGTTGAGTTGCGATGTGCGATGTGTTATTTAAACATTTGGATGTCGTCTGCGCTGCGTAGATCGCGACTACTTCGTGGTGGCTAAAGGAGCCCATACATGTTGAAGCCTAGCCGTGGAAGAGGGATGAATTCCAGGAACAAAATATACAGGTGTCATACGGAAATCAAATATTTGAAAAAATCATAATCGTTACTTAACTTACAATTTAACATTCGAATAAACATTTGGCAGATTATAGCAGGTGATACTCTATTTAGGAAAATAATGACTAGTGGTGTTTGTTCTCGTTACACTGTTATAAAAGGTAACTGACTTCCGCTCTTTCTAGTAGGGATGTGTTTTGCTATAGGCTATAGGCGCACTGACAATTTTTAGTGAAATTTTATTCAATTCACGTCACTGGTGGCAGCTTAGGCGTGCACAACTGCGCAGCTGCAGCGGAGTATACACCTTTTGTCAATCGAAATGAACTTTCTTACAATGTTTCTACTACTGGAAGAAAAATTAAAACATCACTGTTCCGCGATTTCAAACTGTTCTTTATCATAGGACAGTATGAAACTGAGCATGATGTGCCGTGGTATCTATAACTGAGTCCTTATGAGATTTGGAAAAAGCAGTTAGTAGGTATTCAATTTACATACATTTAGACATCAAACAAATTGTCTTCATCCTTACTTAATGTCAAAAATCCTATAGAGAATTTGAAGTTATAAGTTATCTTGTGACAGACTATGATGATTTCTACATAGGTCAGACTGAACGCTCCTTCATGAAGATATGAAGAACATCTGCATTCATTGAAAGTGAATAAAATTCGACATTGGCTAACCAATGCATGCAAAGGGTCACTATTTCCCTAGTATTCATAATTGGAAAATCCTATACATTAAAAAAACAGTACAAAACTCAATTACTTAGAGTCTTTGAAATTTTCAAATTACTTTTTCACGATAACTTGCACGAGATGAACGACCAAACTGATTAATGTAAATCCTAAATTTTAGATGTATTCAAAAAATAATTCCCTTTCAATAGTTTGTGAACTATATACTATCTAGTTTTCCGAATCTCATAAGGACTATGGCACTTTTTACTTCGTTTCATACTGTCTGATGATGAACGAGTGTTCGAAACCGCAGTAATAGTGATCTTTTAGTTCATTTGATGGTAGTTAAAATTCCATTCGTATTTCAATCGTGCTTAGCCGGCTCGGTGGCGTATGGGATATGATGCTCGTCTCCTACGCAGAGTTACCTGGGTTCAATCCCCACAAAGTCGGTGCGATTTTTCGGATTCTGGGAATCGCTTGAGTGTCCATCTTTCGGAGGAGATGTAAAGCTGTTGGTCCTGTCTAACAGACATGTGTTGGACATTAAAGATCCCTTCCCTCGACACGAGAGGGGTTCGGCAAAATTCCCGGGTTAGTGAGGTGACAGAATTCCCCGGCGTGTCATTAGCCGAAAGGCAGAAATAGAGCACGTTAAAGGAAAAACAAACATCAATCGTGCTTAACTACCAAACAGTAGTTTCTCGCATCAGATTATCATGATTTGTACTAACGTATTATATTGAATTCAGTCGCCGTTTTGGAAATTAATAATGTGTAATAATTCCATTCATCCACTGCTTCATAGGAGATATTTCGTTCTATTCGTTGAAATTCTCAAATCTTCTTCTTCATTTCTTTCTACATGCTGGGCTGCATTGACCATCTGCACAGGTATCTATCATTTGCTGTTTTTACACGGGGATCTACAGCTTATAATGGATTCCGAACCACCCTCTTAGACCGTGCAATGATAACTGCCTCAACTAGGATTACAAGTTATCTGGCCTTCGGAAGTTTATCCTCTTGAGGCAACTCTTCCCAAGTATCTTATTTTTGTTCCATAATTTGAACCCGGATTCGGACCAGGCACCTCGGCTCAGCAGTTCCAATATGCTTGCGTACTAACCGTGCAGCTACCGAGGTGGTTAGAACCAAATCTTATTTGTTTACCTTTCTATACTTTGACATTACTAAAGGTTGAAAGTGAGGTTAGAGATAATGATCTTCAAGCTTACTGAATGTGTGCGTTCATCATTCAATTAAATCGATTCTTGAATTTTAAGCCGTCTGGTTCATTGAGTACTCTATGAATAGCAATTCTCATCAAATATGTTACTTAACTTCTGGAAATGGATCCTTTCTGATGGATTTATGTCGGGTTTTATCATATTTTGGATTTGTTATTCATGTGGGTTCAGATTTTTGAATTAATGAAATTTGCAACACAGGGTCGACGAACAGAAGACATTATGACATATGAAATAATATTATTGACAGAATGATAGAAACACTTGGGTGATCAATATTTACTTGGTGGAATTGGATGTTGATTCTCTCTTCTGTAGCGAATCGCCCTGAAGAGCCGGTTATTTTTAAGAAGCTTTGTGGAATTTTATTGAACTTCGCCTATTTTATGGTATCATTTGTCAATTGAAACTGCTGATTTCATTGTTTCATGGTGAAAGATCATAAGCGTTTTCTATAAAAAATCTATTCAATAAGTCCGAACATTAGGTGAAGCCATTTTGAAATCTTGACCATGCTTTAGAGATCGTTACAGTTTTTTCTCTTATTCTAGGATTCGTTCTGGTTTTTCCGCTTGCTTTCGTTCAATCATTGTCAATTTTTTTACCTCACCTTACTTGCTCACCTAGATTTTCCAATTCTTTACTTTTGTACCAACAACTATCTAACGAATCTTGGGTGTCTATCTGCGAAATAATACAGGAACATGCTAATAAATTAAATGCAAGCGACATTAGAAAGTGTCATATGAACTGTATTGACTGTTCATTTTATTTTATATAGTATCTATATTTGATATGGAAAAACTCATAACCCAATATTATGTTCTGTTTCTTTTATTATATTATAACGACACAATTCGTTAGTTTCACTAGAAAACTATCTGATAACTAGTGCTATTGACACATTTTAATAAAGTGAATCAAATCATCAGATCGATATATTGAATTGTACATCATTAATAAATTAAAATGATATAGGTGATACGCTGAGAAAATGTCAATGTTTATTATTTTCATTCTATCTTAGAGCCCTCTGTATACTTTAAGACCATAACCACATAGTTTGGAAAATCAAACGAATTCAAAGAACTAACTAAATTGTTAGCAATTGCGAAATTCAAACTAATGGTCGGTATTTGACGAACGTCAAATGGTAATTATCTTATATCATTTCCTCATTAAGTTGATATATAAACATCAAATTCACGTACTGGCGCTCCTAACCCCCCCTTTTTTTCTTCTGAGTCTCAAATCAAGGTGAAGAGTGTTTCTCAAATTCTGATCCCCTTTGCAGTTCGTGAATATCGGTTAAAATTTCAATTTGCACTAATACAGAATTTTAATAGTTAAAATATGATATAATTTATTGGCCCATTATTGGAATTTTGATTGATGCATCCTAATTTCAATATTTCATCGTCGAAAAGCCAACTGACAGGCTTTTCCTTATTTCATTTCAGGAAGCCAAGTAATTTTGGTCATGAAATTCATTTAAAAATTTAGGGTACTGATAAATGCCTGTTCTTGTCCGATCACAGAAAGGAAGCAGTGTCAGGTGTGATTAGTTCTCGGGTGGATGAACGCTTAGAAACACCGAGTGTCGTTGCTTTTGTGAAGTGAAAACTTCTTCAGAAGCGTTTTGGATATGTACAATCTTAAGAGTTCGTTTTACTGTTCCGTACAAGCTCGTAAGTAATGAAAAAATTCATGCTCGCTTTTTCCGAGTATATTTCAATTTTTTTCTGGGAATCATTTCTCAAAACGAATATTTGTGTATATACTAGTAGTTTAATCAGAAGTAAAAATTAAAGTCATTTTATTACTTCATCCATTCGACAACCTTCTTAAATAAACGTCAAACTACACACCAACGAAATGAATGAATATTATTGTTGTCAATCCTGAAAAATTTTTATCTGCCCAAATTATCCATATCTGCTGACATCGGTGTCACAGTAACTGTGCTTTCGTGATTGTTTCAACTTGTAATTTATCGATTATTAGTCTTATAATTTCCTATCTTAGAATACACCTCTCGAATATCCCTAATCGCATCATGATTTGAAATATCATTACTGCTGACGAATAAGTTTTCACTTAATCACAATTAAATGATTTTTTCGGTTATTCCCTACAAATTAACTATTATTCGATTTTTTCTTGACTTGTGCTTGAGACATTACTTCTCGTAGAATTCATTTTCAGGACAACTGTAATTCATTTCATATCTCAATATCCGATAACCGCGAAATTTATCGCTATATGTGTAAACACAATGAATACTCTCATTCGTAAAATATTAAATATCCCTCTCAATGAGCTTGTTCTCCGATCCACCATTTTATAATCACTGTCAACCAAGGTCACTTAGTAGTGGTACATGCATAGAAGCAACTACAGATTCGGTCTCGTTCGACCTCGTCATTGTTGCATACCCATTCACATCAAGCCAGATCGCCACCTATTCGTATAAATTCGCAGGGACGTATCAATCACATTCATATGTATACATATACAATAGGTGCCCTCTAATAAACCGACACAGAAGAATACCAGGGCCATCGGTAAACCAAGAAGACAAAAAGTAAATCAAATGAAGAAACGTTTAAATAGCCAGACTAGTTCGACATTCAGCGCAACGATGCACACTTTACCTGCTCAGATTCAGCCAACGTCCCAGTACTTATTTGTTCCACTACTATATGACCCTGGTAAACAGTGATTTTGAAGGTACGATGTTCCCTGAATGAAAAAGTATTCAGTTATTTCCACTTGATACGTATTAGCGAGAAAAATTGTATATGTACTTTGTAGCTATAAATTTCGGTTTCTTTCTGTGATTGTGCTATATGACATTGTTTCTCACGAAATTTCTTGTTTCTAGATAGAGGAAAGTACCCCATAGGTTTTGACTCGTCAAGTATTAAAAGCCTGTTGAAAATTTTTCTCTTCATGTGGATCTTAGGCCATTATGTCTTCGATCCTAAGCGCGTGCGTTGAGACCGTGTGTGTGTTCATATATTCCATCTGTGAACTGAATTTTCTAATTGTACCTATCCCTGATGGGCTTGTAGCCTGGTTCTTCTGACTTCATTTCTATCAATTCCATGTTCTGCAGTATACCTTAGATGGGAGCGGGTGTTTTTTTATGTTCGAACCACCTGGTCAGAGGTAGTTGAGCCATTACAATAATCTGTAACATGTGGAAACCAATTCATTAGTATGGCGAAACTCACACTCGCAGTAACAGCTATTATTACGAACACAACTACGCAGAAAATGCGATGATCAAGCATCTATGGTGCAATGTTATTGATTGCCATGGACCAAGGAATTGAAGGTTGCCTGTTACACATCCCTTCATTCACAATTAACCGAGTACTAGTTGTTTTGATTTCTGTGTATCATCCTGTAGTTACTTTATCAAGAGCATTAGACCTTTTATGAGAAACTAGATTAATCGACCGATGATAGTAGTGATATAAAAAAAGAGGAAAGTGCATCTGATTATGATTTTCTGCATTTTTAATCGTTAAAGATTGTTTCCAAACTTCTTGTTGAGCTCTGAATATTTCTTGAAGAAGATTATAGGTTGCTGAATATTTAAAGATTTCAATGTTAATCTCAATCCATTAGGTTCGGTAAGCATAACAACAAATCAGTCTTAGATAAAGTATTTTTAGATGATCAAATAAATCGAAATGGAAAAATCGATAACGCAATTACCAATGAGATATTGAAACTGACGTTGATCTTAGACTATAGTTGACACTAGTTTATCTACTTTTTCCACGAATTTAATAATGGTCATGAATTGTTGGTTCTGCTATTTAAAATTCCACAGAAAGGTGCATTCAAAAACCGGCCATGTTCATGTTTTCCCTAATTTCTTTTCGTTTACCCCATTATCATTACTTGAAACTAAACCATTGATCTTCGAGGCGAGACTAGACAAGCACTTATAGGACAACTGGGACACGTCTTCGAAGTTACCTTAACTTGTTTATTATTGTGTTAGTCCTTGTGGTTCTCGTGCTTATCGTCCCTGTGGAAAAGGGAATATACTGAAAATGCATTTTGGTTCGACGTCGAATGACACGCAGTGGCAGTCTTACTATTACAAACTTAACTACTATACCTAAAAAATGTCAAGCGTTCACTATTCCGTTTTACTCAGGAAAAGAAAAATGCTGTGAACCAAGGAAAGGAATGTCATCTCCGCACTCTCCTCCCCTTCCTGTTTGCTATTTTGTATAATGATTGCCGTTACTATCATAAACACCTCAAAAAAGTCTAGGGAACACTTACCAATATCTTCAAAATATGAATTTGATGATTCGAATTTATAGAAATCTTTCGGTTTTTGTTGGATGTATTGTATATAATGTATTCTCAGAAAAACAAAATAATATTTGACTTCTCCAAAGCACCTATTATAAAAAAAAATTTGAAATTTGAAAATGACGAAATTTGGTAAAACACAAAAAAAAATCCTGAACTAATATTTTCAAAATGATATAGTAGCACTTATATTTTTCAGTACCCAGAAGGTCCACCTCTGTTATTAATGACACTTTGGCATCGTCGCGGCATGCTCAATATTAAATTGTCTATTACATTTTGGCCTAAGTCATTCCAAGCCCCCTGAACTGCTAATCGAAGCTCCTGTTCATGATGGAAGACGTTTTGACGCAGGAGATTTCTTTTAGGGGTGTCCCACACATGCTTGATGGGATTCAGTTCTAGGGAGCAGGATGGCCACGGTAGAAGATCGATATCATTCTCTTCAAGAACGTCCAAGACAACTCTTGCACGATGAGGAGGGCATTATCTCACTGGAAGAGTGGATTTTGCCCATTGTTTATAGATACGGTACCACTACAGGTAAAACTATCTCATTTGCGTAAGAATTTCCCGTGAGGTTGTTCTGTATGAAAACGAGGTCAGTTCTTCCATCAAGGCGTATATCTCCCCAAAACATCACTGATCCGCCTCCCTGTCTAACATCTTCTCGAGCATGCTGGAGACGGTTTTGCTTTCCAGGTTCCCTCCATATTCGAATTCTTCCCGAATCGGTATAATAACTGAATCTAGATTCATCACTGAAGAGAACTGTGGCCCACCTCTCTTGATCCCAGTTTACGTGTTCTTGGCACCAAGCTAAACGAGCAGCGCGATTTCTATGGGTCAGTTGTGGAACTCTTTAAGGATGTCTGGAGTGGAGTTTGCCTTCGTGCAGTCGATTTTTCACAGTTTGGTCCGAAATTTGTACATTATGAACTCGTGATAGCTCTTGAGCTTATTGAGATGCTGTGGTAGTACGATCTCTTCTGGCTTGTAAAACCGAAAATCGGTCTCGGGCGACTGTAGTAATCCTGAAACGACCTGTATGGCGTTCTTCTACGCTACCTGTTTTATTGAAACGCGACCATAAACGGTTTATGACACTTGGGCTACTTCCCAGAACCGTGGATAATTCCCGTTGTGAGCTCCCAGCTTGGAGCATGCCAACAGCTCGTAACATCTCTTCTCTAGTCAAATGTTGTCTTTCCATGGTCGAATCACAAAACTTGAATTTTTATTTGTGCTTACAACAGAAACAAAGTGCCAACTAACTGATTTCAAACACTGAATACATGAAATGATTATAAAGCAGCGTCGGATCTACTGCATTTTTAGTTTTTTATAAAGAAAACTGAAATCTGTTGCGGCACTCTATATAATTTGGTGAGAAGTTGATGCAGGTGTTCATTTTAAAAAAAAAATCATCCATATTGATCGTTCTGGATACGATATATCGATATTCGAAAGTGTTCCCTAGACTTTTTTGAGGTGTTTATATAAAGATGTGTTCCTCAAAGCGCGAGTAATCTTTTTTATGCGATTTAACTACAAATTATCGATTTTTGGTTCATTTTCTTCACCTGTTCTTCAGCATCTTGTTCTCAACCTTCATAATTTTAGGATACCTGGAATTAATCTACAAATTTCTATGTATTCAATAGTATTATAATATGCGCCATAAATACTTCTTTATTTAAGCTTAACTTTTTGAAGCTGCATATTCTTGACATACAGACGGACAACGAAATAATAATACAATGGTTCTTTTGTTTCCTGTCAAGGCATGGAACTCTGAAAATATTAGAACAATACTCGTTGTCATCCAATGTATAGAATATTTATGGTAAGTATCAATATACTAACTTACAGGCCAATTATGAATTGGTTTTGCCAGGTTCAGATAATTTCCTCGTTATTTATGAATAGTATTTTTACGATTTTCTTCTACTACTCATTGAGGCTGTACAGTAAACTCAAAATGCTCATTTCATTCTACAGAAAGCAGATAAACGAAGCATCTTGCAGAGCTATGCGTTATTCTAAGAAATCTTCAATATATTGAACAATATTTCTAGTTTAAGAAGAGATTAGTATATATAAATATAATACCATCTGCCAACTCGCTACAGTATGTAGGCAATATGCAGTAGTCCCTAGCTCTTTCACCTGAACTGACAGCCACTTTTCAACCATATTCTGTTAGGCTCGTTTCACATCAACCCGGCAATATATCTGTTTTTCTACCCGCAACGACAAAGCAGGTCTTTCACATGAACATAAATTGGGACCAAGTAACGTTCATTCAATCTTCAACCGTTCGGTTTTAAATCAACTTTTTCCTAGACATGGATCATTACAGCAATCGGTTATTAGAGTGGTTGGTACTATATCAACATAAAATTCAGTACATTACATATTAAAATTTACATTTCAACCTCTTCGATGTCTGTATGTCGGTTATCGTCGACACGACCACGACATTTATCGTCTTGATATGAAATCTCTCATCCAATGCTTCACCCAACAAGCGGGTATTGTTGGCCTTGCTACCTGATTGATATAAAACGAATCTTATTAATACACTAGTCAAAAGAAGTCGCAAATTTGGGATTGGTATTAGAGATTAACAAATCAATCCAAATTTGACGGGTCTCTGATTATGCAATATGTTGACTATTGTAGTTGGGACGGCAGATCTCTTTCAGGAATGAAATTCCTACGCTATTCTCCGAACTACATTTATAATTCGAAATAAAATCCGTATTTATGTTTCTTCAATTCAAACAATGTAATGTACGGAATTGAATGAAATTTTCACTTAATATCTAATCAAAAATATTAATTCCTCAATTATATAAACTGAAAATTATAAATTGAAGGAAAAAATATACTTTTTCTTTAATAATTTTCATCATTTTACATAATAGCAATTATTCGCTTACGGAAATGAGATAAATGCGAGGAGCATTCAATATTTGAAAAGAATTGGTCAGAAAAAATAGTTGATCGTTGGGTACTTTCAGAACTTCAAGTTGTCATCTTGTAATCTCAAGATCATTGCGAAGAATGGCAAAAGCACAAAATTCCAAGTTCGCGAACCAAGGTTTAGGACCGATTTTCCTCTTACTGAAGTTGAAAAACCAGCTTATCTTTACTCTACAATGACTAAATTGTGTCCTTTGAGTTGTATGAACCACAGGAATTTTTACAAACTATAATAGTAGAGAAGTTCAAGAGTTGAGGACTTGGTTATGAACGAACAATAAACAGCCAATAGTAATCACAAATGATTTTGAACATAAGAAAGCTCCACAAACCCCTGAAATCATCGTCAAGAAGATTTTGCTTCATCCCCCTTGCTGCACCGATTTAGTATAAGTTTTTCATGTGTTCATTTCACTGAAGGAAGGAAGAATTCTAGATTACTTAGTATATTGAAAAAAAGTGGAAAATTAGCTCGAATACCAATATCAACAGTTATTTGCAGCCATTATAAAAGCTGGAAACTCATTGCAATAAATACATAAATGTTATAAATGATTATATTAAAAAATATGGTTAAGGATTTTACTGTTTTTCAAAAATCAAGTATTCCTTCTTTGTCTGATCAATTCAGGATTATTCGATCCACTAATGTTTTCACAACTATATTTGAAACTCAGAATATTCCACATTCAATTATTTATAAGAGCGATGATGATTAAAACTGTTTAGTTTGCATTCATTGATTTATAATCTATAAAATATCATACAATAAAAACAGTTTCCAGCTTCATCTTTATAATGATTATTATTATAATTAGTTATAAATAATCTTCCAATTGTAAGTGTCTTCGCGAAATTCATACTATTCGACAGGTTTTCTTTATACAGTAGGAGTGTAAAATATGGAATGAAATTAATGAATTTTTCCACTTCCGTTTTTGTAAAACTTGCTTGAACAAGTCAACTAACCTGTAGTTTTGGTTAACCGTTTTTGGCATGTTTCAGATTTTTTCCGAATTTTTCGTATAGCTAGAAGCAATTTTCACATAAATTATTGAAAAATCAATATTTTGGTATTATGCGTGACTAATACTCAGAAAATGTATGTTAAACACTGATACTAATAAAAAATTGTTTATGAAAACGTGTTGCATCTCTTCGGAACATAAAGTTGGGCTGGAACAGAGTCATACCATAATTTTTTCCACTTCAGTTTTTGGAAAATGCTCAGATAGATCAATTTTTATATTCAACTAAAAAGAATAATGTATACTTTCAACGACGATGTAAAATATATTTTTACTTTCGACACTTTTATTTATACAAACACGACTACAAGAAGTAAACTTACTCATAGATACTACCCTAATTTGATATCAAGTAGTCGAGGAATTAATATCTGGATATCAAGAGTGATTTCACTTGGGTTTTCACAAAGTTTATTGATTACCAAACATTCCAACCGATTAATTGTCTTTCCTTTGTCGCAGTTATGAAGAATTTTGATATTATCTGATGTTATTGAATGTTTTGTGGTTTTTATATGTTCACATATTGGGGAATTATTGTCGAGGTTAAATGTTCTTTAAATCTGGTTTCGAAATTCCTTCCTGTCTGTCTAACAAAAGCTACCGTACACTCATTACAAGAAATTTTGTAAAGTCCTGATTTTTTGATGTTGGGCAGACAGGTACGAATTTCGGAACCAGATTTAAAAAACAATAATTCTTCAATATGTGAACATATAAAAACCACAAAACATTTATTAACGAAGAAAACTCTCTGCTCTTTATTCTGTGCGAAGGAAATCATCCGATCTGCACCTCTCCACATAAGAATTTGACACCTCATATGAAAAGTATTGTAAATCGCCAAAGATAATATCTTTATCTGCTTCGATTTACAGCATGTTGAAGCCAAACTAAAACAATGTGCAAGCAGTCGAATGCTCAATAGTTTTTCATTTCAAATGTTCGAAGTGAGCGCCTTCAACATTTTCACAGATAGCCAACAGCTCTACGAACTCGTTGATAACTTTACAGATACTTTTTGGGGTGATCAATTAAACTCGTGCCCTATTCTTATCCTCAATTCATCCAGATAACTTTAGACTTGTAGGTACTTTTAAGTATCCCCATAAAATATCATTGCAGAGTTTCAAATTTGGGAAGCGTGCAGGCCAATCGACGTATCATTCTCTGCCAATTCAACGATTCCCGAAAACCTTATTCAAAAAGTTATGGACTGGCAGAGTGGAGAAACTCCATCTTGGAGAAGCCATATTGATTCATTAGCCAAGATCGTTATTATTGGGGTAGAGCACTGCCAAGCGGGCATAAGATCATCCCTCCACAAATTGAAAAACATTTTTCCAATTAAATTACCGTACAAAGTGAGGCCATAATACTATGTTGTCTAATATGCAGACGAACACATTTAAAAACTCAAAGTCTGGGGCTTGACATCTCCCTTCAGAGTGAACGTTGTTTCATCAGAATAAAGAATTCAGAAGGGCAATATTCTATTCTGATGTTTCAATTCCATTATTGCTAGGTGTCATTTTCATTTAAAAAAGGAAAAGAACAATTTTGTATGGCTACGATTTTCCTTAATTGAAATATTTCACTGATCTTTAACATACTTCGTGGTCCAAAGCTCATTGTCTTGTTGAATGATGGGTTCCTCTTATAGGAATGTCGAAACGTCATCAGGAACTTTAGGACATCCTGACTTAGAACGATCCTTAACTGGACCTCCTTCCCGAAACTTGCTTTTAATTCAACAAACTGTTGATTCAATTTATTTTAGCCCATTTGTTAAACAAATCTCACAACTTCCTGGCTATGACGTTGTCTATTGGCTATTCATCGTAGACCCCCAGGGTATCGCAGAACTTTACCATAGAAATAAAAAATTATATTGAGCTTTAAATAGAAAAAATGATCGATGTCGTTATGTCTTGCTGAAAAAAGGTAGAAATAAAAAATTCTTCTTGAAGGAAAAATTTTATTTTAATGAATATAAAAATTGGCGTCTCTAAGCATTTTCCTCTAAAACTGAACTGAAGGAAATTATGAATTTTATACCTTACCTTACACTGACTCTGTGAGTGCTCGCGCCCAGTTTTATTCAGAGAAGTTTCTATGGGTATTATTGCTATCAAATGCTACCATATAGTGCATTTCAGTGAGAACGAACAACCCTGATCAATTCGGCTGGTTTGATTTTTCTTCAAATTTTCTGAGACAGGTCTTTTTTGTGGAAGGGGACATTTTTTATACATGTTTCGTTCTTCCCTTATCCACTCCTACCCCTGGTAGCTTGTACCACCATTCTTTTATAGGAAAAAAGAGGTTGTGTGATACCTTTTTGAAAAAGTGATTCTAATCCCATTCGACCACATAATCATTTACTTTCTAAATTAACAGACGAATTGAAATCAAGGATTGATTAAAAAAATTAGTTTTTATCAATTCGTTCGATCCCCCTTTGAGGTAAATTTTCGATTCTATCATTGCAGAAAAAAAATTTCCTCTCATTTGAACGTTTGCTCATCATCCTCCTCCTTTTGACTACAATCTCGAAAATTTTCGTATGGAAAAGGGGTTGTGTAATATCTCATTAGAGAGGTTATCTAATCCTCAATATCAGTCTGCTTTTTGAAGTGCCATTAATTGAAACGTAACATTGCTTGGACTTATGATCCTCATAAAAATCTATCATGAAAAATATGTTTGACATATATAATTGAGCTTTCAGTTTTTTAATTGTAGTGCATTCCTATTGGAATTATTCGAAATGGCCTCCATTTACTACATTGATACAATCGAGATTCGAACGATTGCCTTACATTTTAGGTGTTATCTGCCGAAATGTTTGAACAATCTATATAAATAAGGGTCTTTCAGTATGGTTTTTGAGTATGAGTCCCCTCTTTGGAAAGGGATTAGTGTCACTCCTGGCTCTACAGTTGTGGCGATGCACTTCGCCATGAAAAAAATAACTCGATTCGTCAGAAGAACAAATATTTTGAACCAAATTCAGATCTCCCACTATTTGCAGTACTCTAGTCGACGACCGAAACCATCCACATTTAGATTGCATACGAGTCAAATTTTATATTCATTACTCGGGGCATTGTATTTTTTAATAATAAGGCATCCAGAATCCATAAACCGTAAACTCAAGAAAGTATTTGTGTTCCAAATGTCTTCCAAGGCTATTTTCGTTGAAAATTCAGTTGCTGTAGCACAGCTATTATTTCTAAAAATTTAACTCACAATTATAATGCATTCCTGCAGTGTGTACACCATCTTCAACTAAATCGTCCTTATTTCAGGATATCAAATATATGGAAAGACTACATCACAAGTAACATGTGTTTTAACGAATGACCAAAAGTAACTCAATCTAACAGATCTGAGAAACATATTCAAACGTAGAGTAGAGTAGAGTTTATTTCGTGCGTAAACAAGTAACAAGTGTTTGCACATTTCTGGTTTATAAAAAGAAACAAAAACTAAAATCTACTAACTAAGAAAGTTACTTATGAGTAGGTTTACATACATAACAAAATACACACAAGATACATACTAAAGAGACCCGAGGATGACAGCCGTATGGGAACAGTCCAAATATTCATTGACTGAATAAAATGCGTTGTCCATGAAAAATTTCTTCAGGGAACTTTCGAATCTATTGAGTGGAATGAATCTGACAGATTCCGGTAACTTGTTCAGGAAGAATTTATTATAAAAATTTCGATTGAATATGCTAGAGTTCAGACGTAGGTAATCCATACAAATGTCATTGCCGTTTCTAGTCGGGTAATTGTGAAAGTCTCTATTGAATGTATGGCCTTCATCTTTCTTGCCGTCCAATAGGCAGTGAAAGATGTAAAGTGATGGAAAAGTCATCACCATCAGGGCCACGAAAGTTTCCCTGACGTCATCTATATATTTTTTGTTTGCCATTATCCGAAAGGCTTTGCGTTGTAGGCAAAAATTCTGTCTGCATGTGTAGAGTGACCCCCAGCTTGTCAGAGCATAGCACATGTGCGACTGCACAAGTGAAAAGTAGGCCACCCGGATGGCATCCCCAGGGAACAGTTTGACTAGAGTTCGTAACAAAAAAATGCTGCCAAGACATCGACGTGCACCTCCCAGCTCAATTTGGGATCGAACTTAACCCCAAAAAATTTGTCTTCTGGAGGATTGACGAAGTTTATCTCTCTGTGAGTTAAAACAATTTTTGATATCTTGTCAATATTGACACTAAGCCTATTGGCACAATACCGATCAGATAGAAGTGTTTGTGTATCGTTCATTTGAGACATATTCACAGGGGGAGTCTCCGTTCAGGTTGCTGTCGTCGGCGAACAGCAGGAGATCTGCCGCACCGACCACTTTGACTAGATCGTTGATGAAAATAATGAACAAGGAAGGTCCTAGCACCGATCCCTGCGGGACGCCGCTGACATCACCGAGCTCGGTGGCTACCCCATTCACTACGGTGTATTGCAATATATTACTTAGGAACGAATAGATAAGATTAGTGCTAGATGTACTGAATTTGTAGTATCTCAGTTTGTACACATAAGGTCAAAAGCCTTCCGAAGATCGTAGAAAAAACTGCCAACAACAAAGCCTTTTCCATTCCCTGAACTATGTACTCAATTAACTTATTAATAACGTCACTTGTTGACTTACTCTTACGGAAACCAATCTGGTTCACGAAAAAAAATAACCACAGGATTCTAAATAGTCATAAGAAGATTGATAACAAACCGACACATACCATCAAAAAGAAACATCGTCTTTGTTTATTGATTAAAACGGATGATCGCAAGCACATGTTTCCTATTCCAGGTCAGCAGGATTATTAACTCTTCGATGCGAAATTGACTTGATAGATCTTAACATAAAACGTGAAAGGTTGCTCGATGATCAATGAACTCAGAAAGATTCAGCAAATTGAATAATCTTTCAAAAAGGAATCTTATAACCCCTTTCTCATATGGAAATTCTCGTGGTGGTGATTGACAGAGATAGGGGGACGATTCGCAAACGTTCAAATAAGAGAGTAAAATTTTTCTGATCTAACAGAATCGATGTTGAACATCTGTTTCCCTAAATGGAGATCGCACGGATAGATAAAAACTTGAAATTTTCCCAAACAATTTCTATTCGTCGAATGTTATTTTAGTAGATAATTACGAGATCATATTGATAACGGAATGACGGTATCACACGGCTCCTTATCCCTATTCAAAAATTAGGGATGAAAGCTGCCACGGGTAGAGGCTTGATAGGAGGAGAACGAAAATGTAACAAAAAAATATGCCGTCCAATCGAAAATCAAATCAGCCGAGTTATTCAGAGTAGTTCGATTTCATTGGAACGCACTGTATATACTTTCTCAGTGATTGTCATAATAATATTTGAAATATACTTACAAAGGTTACTGAAAACTTTACTTTAAGTTACTTTAAGTTTCTAGCTTCAAAAGTTTTCGAGGTATGTCGTTTTGAACACTAATCATAGTTGAACTCTTTTTTATATCACAAGGTCAAAGCAGCAAAGCTGCATCTATCCGACTAGACTACTAGACCCTTTGTGCCGAAGGTGAATACCGTATGGAATAATTTGTTACTTATGTTTTTTCTTCTACATTTTAAGAGGTTTTCAGGATGCATGCAATAGAAAGAATATAAAAATTGCTGTTAGACATTTTTTTAAATAAAAAAAATATTGTAAATTGTGACAAACGAGTCACAGCTTGTATAAATCACTGAATATTTCGTTATCGTGTTAAATTATGTTAAATTATTGCCTATAGTTCCCATCAACTTTGCCCCCTTTACATGCGCCTATGTTCCTCAATAAAATATGTAATTATATTTGATAGCAGATAAGTTTCCCGATCTCTTGCTATCTATCTGTACATCACGTATGGTCTCCTTAAGTTGTGTATTTATCTCAGCTGTTTTGGTTCCGATATATCATCGTGGTGGTGCTTTGCTCGCCTACGAAGTCGCTCCCGATCCGAACGGAGTTAGCTTGTTTCTAAAACGACGGATGTAGGCCAGTCGATGAATCGTGCTCTGGCGCGCCTTGTTCCTCATCATGACCCATCTGCTCGTTCTTCGAGATCCATATAGACCGCGCATAATGATATACACTGATCGCTGTTAACTTTGTATAGGCTGACGTCAGCCCTGGTTCACTTTGTCCCATTTTGTAAACGAATGAATCAGTCGGAATGAAAGGGAAATGCTATAAAAGTACTTCTTGGAGCTTCGGATGAAGATGTATGAGTACGCTTGCATGCTTTGAATTGGGTCTGTGAAGTTTTGATCGTTTCATTATCAGCGGAAAATGTAAATGGTATTATACTACTGTAAGGATATATGGAATAAGAATGTTATCGAAACATTATCTGGAATAATGTGGAATATTAAAAAGTCGATATATATCTATACAAGATAACGAGAAATTGCACGAATATTTAGATTTGCTTTACGTTTTCCATTAAACTAGTTGTTACGCTGCAGCACATTATTTTCAATTCAACAAGAGTTCGCATCCGAAATTGATACATTGAAATACTGCAAATAGAGAAAAATGACACCCCGACTCAGTTCTCAATTCTTGAGGAAAATTCATTGGTGCCAACTATCTTTTTTTGCTGTTCTTTTTATCTCGGTTTGCTATCAGGTGAAAACTATTTTAAGTACGAATAGAGATGCAGGAACGTAATCAATTTTGTTTTTGTTGAATGGTTTTTGAATAATATAATCCTATATTTCGTTAAATATAACCCATACGTGATTTAAATAAAATAGGAAGACTATTTTTCCTTTCCAAAAATATATTACATGCCTAAAAATTACTCAAAAATGTGAAAATTTATTAAACATTCTGTGGCTTCATCTAGTATGCTGGTGCTAATTCATACAAAACATCCCAAATGTTTCCAATTCTATGCTCACAACAATAAATGTCGAAATTAATCCATTATTTAATTCAAATTATTGATTCACAAACAACTAGCTGTAAATTTCTTGATTGAAAAATTTTAATGAATTTTCAAAACTTGAAAAGTTAGAATGCTACGTTCAGAATGGGTATGATTCTGATGCAGCTTCAGAAAATTATTGTGTTCCTTTTCCTGAAAGGAGGCAGCTTCGCTAGTCTTTATTCCAAAGATTCAAACAGAATTTCTTAAACACTGGATCTTAAAATGCACTAAGGGAAAAAAATTACAATAAACAAGATAATGAAGAAGTTACAACGAAGGTTTTGGGAGCTGAATCTGCGAACCCCTCAATTACATGTAGACACCTTGAAGCAGAAAATGCGATAGGTTCCGCAAATCATCAGAAAAAATAAGTTTCGACCTTATAAGATGAGGAAATCCAAGTTTCTACAGCCAGGGCATGACATCAGCAAAAGTCAAGAGGAAATGCCGTGATCTACTAGTATACCATATGGACTGATGCAGAGACGGATTATTCAATAGCAATAATAAACATTACTAGTTCATGTCTGGAAGTAAATGGTTAACACCAAGGGTGATTCGGTTTTAATGTTTGGTGGTCGTCAATTAACCACAGTGTTCTTCATGGTGGTTTCGTCATTTTTGACGAGAATCTTTTTAGGAAATTTATTAAAATATAAAAAATTAGAACATGAATTAATGAAATTCCTCTAAATCAAAGAAAGCTAGTATATTTTCAGCATTCCAGTATTCCCCACATAAGACAGGAAATGCCCCTTTTAAATCTGTCTTTCGGTGATAACTGGATGGAAACGAGAGGAGGAGTGAGCTGGTAAACTCATTAGTTTTTCTATACGGCTATGTGGAGGATTAATTATATAGACAAAACCATAATGATATAGAGGAGTTATAACAAAATTATTTAGCGTCTGTTACGAATATTCAAAATGAAAGTGTCCGAAAGTATTTTTGGATGTTGCAATTCTTGCATTTGGATTCTTCGCCATTTAATGACCCATCGAAGAAATGAGGCCGACTACAATATGAACAATCCCTACCCAAACATTGAGGAAAATTGTTCATTCGAACAATTTGAAGGTGATCGTGATTATAGTGATGGGAGTTGTGTCTAATGACGATGTCATTCAACAGTGAATAAAATAATCTTAAAATATTTTCATTGTCTGTCAATTTTTTTTGATCCATTCCCAAAACCTAATTCTATCATAATCCATCCTAATTATTGGTTTAATTAAATATGATATGAATGATACTTATGTTTCTCTGAGATTTTTGAAAATTTAATTCAGGCTTGAATTCTAGTAGACGTGAATTGGGATTCTCTTCCACAGACACTAATTCCTAATTCTTTATTATGTTTTCCTTCATCTTGTTTTCTCATAAGCAACGCTTCCAGTCAGCTCAAATCGTCCTTTTACTTTTGAAGCATTTTACTTGAGGATGTCTTGTTTCCTACGGTATTATATACACAAAAACCCTTGACCATGTTTTCACAGTTCTGACTGAAATTCTCCTGGCTTAAAGATGGTTGGTATATGTCTAGCACAACGGTGCGCCCCCAAAACTGAGAGGCATTTTGTTTTTTCGTTAATAATTATTTATCAACGTGTTCTTATTATAAGTGGGCTTCATTGTTGTGAGCATAAAATTGAAAACATTTGGGATGTCCTCTATAAACCCGCGACAGCATAATAGATAAAATCACAGAATTTTCATTTCGGGTAAAATTCACATTTTTGAAGAAATTTCTCAATCATGTTATGTACATTTCGAAAGAAGAAAAAATATTTTTCCTATTTAAGCCTATTTCAACATCCTGCTTAACATTCGAGAGAACACAAGAACAAGATTATATTATAATTTGAAAACAATCTAACGAAAGATCATTCGAAAACGTCCCTGGATTCTACCCAAAAACAGGCCCGAAGAATGTTAAAATAGTTGTCACTAGCTTCATAACAGATATTGGCACATGCCGAAATCCCGAAAAAAATCGTGAAATCCGGAATAAGCCAAAACAAAAGAAAGAAAATCTATGTTTCCCTGTCTAAACTAATATTTTCTCGAATGCTTTGATTTATTATAATATTTCTCAGCCATGATAAGCAATTCCTAATTCGGTCTTTTTGAAGTTTGTTAATGCTATTTATCCTCCATTTTCAATACAAGTAGCATATTAGGAAAAATCCGTTAGATAATGAAACTAGCAATAAACTGTTTAAATTATTATTTGTTCTCAATAACCAGGTAGAGTAAGTTCAAAACCTCGTAAACGATGAATTGTCGCACAAGCTATGTGGCCAAGTTTGAAAATTCGGATGAATGACTCAACAGGCCCGGACTCAACTCTTCAATAAAATTCATTATAATTTGATTTTTCCTAATTGAATTAGATTGGATTTTATTGATAGAAAACCCATATATTTTAATGGTCATATAAATATGAGCTAAATAATTATGTTGAAAGATTGAAAATGATCAGAAGTTATTTACATTACTATTGGTTTGAATTGAAAACTGAAATTAAAAAATTGGGAAAATGAGAAAGAAAAATAGTAAATTTCACAAATCCTTTAAATTTCAGTACTAAGAAACAAAGAACCCAAAAACTAAGGACGATAATGAAAAATACAATACATTCGAAATAAACAGGACAGTAAAATAGAACTGCTGTGTGTTTGAAAATTAAACGAAATATACAGTAACTAATAGAATAATAAGCATAAATATACGCAAAATTAAAAGAATAAAACGTATATGATGGCATTCAAATTCAAAATTTCACATTCAGGTTGACTATATGGGAGCACAGCCTAAATCTTCATTATCTGAAAAGATTTCATTTTAGACACATTACACTGGCTGAGTGTTTTAGAATAACCTCTTCGATATCGTCCATTCTCCACTTATTCTTCTACCACAAAAGTTACCCATATCTCTGTTATATTATTTATTTGCTGTTTGGGGGGGTTAGTCGCAATAATATCCTGAATTTCCTACAATTTTTCTAAATGATCTTAACTTTGAGGTAATGTGATGCCTTCATCATTTAACGTGTTTTCGTGGAAGGTTTTTTTGAAATATTTACAAAATTTGTAAAATCCTTCCGAATCTTTTCTTGACTAACTGACCTACGGTCTTAGGTCGAGACTACCCGGGTATGTAGATGGTTTTTGTACTACTTCAAATTACTCTCCTCACTGTACTCAAACTAACACCTGTAGCTATCCATAGCTGCAGGTGTAAGTTTGAGAACAATCTTTGTTTTCCAATATTTACGAAATTGTGAATCTCTTTTCGAATTCTTTCGGTATCTAACTGACCTACGGTCGACTTAGGTTCAGTCTTAGGTTTCTTGAATGATTTGCATTTGCTTAGGCTAATTTATTCATACGATCTTAAACCACTGTCTTCACTAAACTTTAACTAACAACTGTAGCTATGAAAACCCTGGAAAATAATTAATTAATCGGTATCGTAAATCCTTGAGTGTTCTTCTGTTGTCGCATATAGTCATTCACGTTCAAAATAATTTCCCACACTTTACGCTAAATTTTTTCGTGTCCTATTTCAAGAAATGAAATAATAATATAAATGGAAATGAACAAGAAACATGTTGGTGTTAATAAATTGAAAAAATTAAATATTTCCATTTAATAGGAACCCAGAATAATATATAATAATCTTTAAGTATAATATGAACCTAATGGTTTTCGAAGGATAGATAAAGATGTCTTTATTTCGAATTAAGATATAGTCGATATGTACCTTCTTTCAATTACTTAAATTTCATTCTGAATTGACTGCAGAGTCTTGATAAAGGCTGTTTATTTTGCTATAGGAAACATTAATAGTTACAACTTCGCTCTTAACACACATCAACCTTTCAATACAAATCACCACGTTCACTGAATACAACAGTTATAACATTTTCCACAGGAAAATGTCCTTTAACGGAAATGACCTTTAATGAAGATTTTTAAATGGAACACCCTGTGTATTTTAGCATAGTTGGCTTGCAAATAATTGAACCTTACCTCACAACTGATATTTTGGGCGTCAAAATTTATTTTTGGTTCGGTTTCTATTTTTCAATGTAGGGTGCCATGAATATTGCCAATTTACCTTAATCGATCAAAGAAACACTTTAAAAAAGCAACTGATGTCAAAATTTCAGATTTTCTCTGTCCAGGCCAGATTAATATTCTCCAAAATCATTTTTGAATTAAAAATTCATTTTTTCAAATGGCACCATATTGGTACCGAGGTAGCATTAGAAGCTTGATACTATGTGTAAACAAATTCTGTAAACACTTTTTTTTAATGCTAACAAATTATGATTTTCAATTCGTGTAAGTAAATCCAGTAGGCTAATGAAGATCTTCAAACACCCTGTATATTTTAGCATATGCGGATTGCAAATAATTTTCCAAATTCAACCATACCTCACAATGGATAATTCAAGAATCAGAATTATTTTTGAGGGGATTTTTATTTTTCGAACCGAAAAAGCTATGAAAACAAACGACTTTGACGTTTCCAATATAAAAGTTATCCGGATAGTAGAGTTTGCATCGGTCGATTTCTCTCGAATTCAGTTTACTGAAGCGTTATTATTTTTTAAAAAGCCTCAAACATACACAAGGAATGAGAAAGTGGATATGCTACTTATTTACGGGGAATGCCACAAGAATGCAGTAGCTGCTGTCAATTTGTATGCCGAAAGATACCCCCATCGACAATGCCCCACAAGAAATTATTTTAGTCCCCTGGAGGATCAATTTAGAAGAAAATACAATAATGAATATGAAGAAAAGTTTATCATTGGAGAAGAAATTAATGTGTTAGCGCGAGTGGAAATTGATAAAACCATTTCCACAAGGCAAGTTGAGTTTTGGATATAAGTCGTGAAAGCGTTCGTCGAATTTTGAAGAAGTATTATTATAAATCATACAAATATCAATTGCATCAGCATTTGTATGAAGCTGATTATGCAATGAGGATGGAATACTGCAATTGGATGATGCACAATAATGTGCAATCACACAATAATTTCCTAAAAATGATCTTGTTTATAGATGAATCAAGGTTTACTAATTTAGGGTTATTCAACAGACAAATATAATATAACAGATACTGGTCTCAGGAGAATCAACATCTATTCAACCAGGGTAATTTTCAGGAACAATTCAGTTTCAATGTTTTGTTAGGTGTGATTGGTACCAGAATAATTGGTCCCGTATTTTTGATGGGCCGTTGACTGGCGCTAGATACTTACAATTTACAGAATGAGACTGATGGATATTTAGAAAATCTACCGTTGGCGATTGAGGGGGTAATGTTTCATCAACAGGATGGTGCACCCCCCCACAACACAAGGTCCAATAAAATGGCCCGCAAGATCACCTGATTCAACTCCGTTAGACTTTTTCGTTTGGGGTTATTTAAAGAATTGTGTTTACGCAACAGTGCCTACTACGCGTGCAGATCTAGAGGATAGAGTCAGACGAGCCATCGGCAGTATAACACCTGAACAATTGACCAGTGTAACTAGAAATTTGCAAGTGCGGATTCAAATGTGCGTAGACAATAATGGTCAACATTTCGAACAACGCTTATGATTTTTTTTGTTTTTTCTTCTGCTCATGATTTATTTCTATGGATCAGATTATATTTCTTATTTTGGGATTCATTATTTTTGTTTTGGATCTTAGAAAAAGAAATTGAGTTTTCTTATGGTATGAAACTGAATGTACCCTAGATTTGACTTAATACAAGTAAATGAGTTTATTTCTCAATGGTCATTCGACTGTCAGGATTGCTTGCTTTCAATGTTCCTTTCCATAACCTTCTGGAATTACTTACACGAATTGAAATAAAATAAATGAAAATTTTTACATTATCATAATTTGTTTGCATTTTTACAAAAACTGTTTACAGAATTCGTTTACCCATAGTATCAAGCTTCTAATGGTACCTCGTTACCAATATGGTGCCATTTGAAAAAATTAAGGTTTAATCGAAAAATGATTTTGGAGAATATTAATCTGGCATGGACAGAGCAAATCTGAAATTTTGACGTCAGTTGCTTTTATTAAATGTTGCTTTGATCAATTATGATAAATTGGCAATATTCATGGCACCCTAGATTGAAAAATAAAAACCGACCCAAATATATCAATTGTGAAGTACGGTAGAATTTGGGAAATTATTTGCAAATATATACAGGGTCTTCCATTTAATAATCTTCATTAACGGTCATTTCCGGAGACACCGAAAATGGAAAAAAAAATGTTTCAAATGTCAAAAGGTGGTCTGTCATAAGCTTGATGGAATCACAAAATTTCAATAAATTTCCTTCAGAAATATAGAAATGAGAGGGGTGTACCATGATCCTTTGTCATCAGGTATATTGGAGGATTATCAGCTTGGATAATACAATATGTGGTAGGCTTCATTTGGTCGGTTGGTGCTTAAGGTCAAATCGTTTACGATATAATAAACTTACTCACCTATTCGATGTTTCCAAAGCCCTTCCTTTAAAAAATAATCTCTCAGAAATATTTTGACAGAGATATTTTTGTAACGAGTCGTTTGATATTTATCAAGACATCATCAATTAATAATTCATGAATTCGAAAGCCAACAGAATTTTTTTTCGTTTAATATTCTTCTTGGAAATGTTTGGACAGCAATATATTTTAAGGAAACAATCTATTTAAACTATTTCTAAAACTTTTTCATCAGAAGGTTAAACATCAAGTAATCGAGAATCGATCTCTTGAAAATCGATTTGGTTCGGAATCTTCTCGAATGGAACATTTTTTTAGGATGAATCGACATGCCCTTAGATGTTCTCTATAATTAGGGTGTAGAATTTGATTCGGTAGGTGGGTGAAACTGCTATCGATACCGAGTAATTTTTTTTTGACGAAACATTATTTTCTTTAATTTTTTAAAGCTTTTTCGTATATAAGAAAATGAAATCAATAAATTCGAATCCGCTTACCATCCTCCAAGTAGAACCAAATCATCTATCCATTATATGAAAATTGAACGCCTCAGGATATAGCGAAATATGTGATCGAATCAGACAAGGTATATTAGATTAATGTAATTTTTATTTAATCCCATACAGTTCAAATTTTGAAGACATTGGTATAATCTTATTGCAAAATGAATGAGTTAGCGAATAAAAGCGTGTTTATAGCCTTCCTCTGAAAAAAATTACCAACTTAACACATTTTAATGTACAGTAGACTCGCGAACTTGCGTAACTGTGAAGGGCTCGATAACCTGAACACGAATCATTTGCTTAGTGCTCTGTAGTATGAACAATGGGCACCCTTATGTGAACAGGAATTAACTTGTTCAAACATGCAGTATGACGAGGATGAAAGGAGAACTATCACTCTACCAAATACACATGTAATGATTTGGTATTTGTAGGAGTTCATAGATAGATATGCTCAATGTTTGGGAATTCATTTCGCTGATAACATAATGGGCAACACAACAAACAAGTTTTCGACATTGTATGGGAAATCTCAAATTATAGAAGAGCTCAAAAGGATTAACTACTTCCAAAATTTTTATTTGTTTATTTCTAATGAAGGATATAGTGGATTTGGCAGCATCGGACTTTTTCGACGAAGTAGTGACACTCACATCCTTTCTAAGCTCTTCTATAATTTGAGATTTACCATACAGAGTCAAAAGCGTACTCCATTAGAAATAAACAAATAAAAATTTCGAAAGTACATAATCGGCATTTGAAACGAAGAAAATCAAGAAGTATACTCTGAGAAGAGCTGAATATCCTTTGATGGAAAACAAATTCTACAAATGGTTCCTGGAGCGAAGAGAGCGAAAGTTTTCCGTTTCGGCAGCAATGCTCCAAAGAAAACCCTACATCTGCATAAGAAGTTGATGTCTGCTAACAAAAAATTCAATGCAAGATGTATCTTCAGCTAGGTTACGCAAAATTTGTAGACAAAATGTACCGAACACCGTGATTAACGATATTCTTGACTTATACATGTCTTGCACCTTGTGAGAACAGAATGCAAGATATTGAAAAATGGAGTGAAAGCATGTTGAATATTGAGACTAACCTGGAAGTAGATAAGGGGAGTGATATTTCTGAAGATAGCGACTATGATAATTTAATTTTACCATAACAAAAAGAATCCCTCTTCGAAGCTATTGCAGCTAATTGTTTCATAGTTGGCAGAACAAGGAAATAACATGATGACCTTAAAACGAATTCAGGAAAGAGCAGTCGTTGCAGATTTGCACCAGAAAAATCAAACTAAAAATACTTCTAGAATATCTAAAATTGGAGAAATATTTCAATTCTACTGGAACGAAGAAATTTAAATAATGAAGTTGAATTAGATTAAATTATAGCAAGGATAGTTGAAAGAAAATTACAATTGACACTACCTATTAATTACCTATGCCTAGCTAGATCTCAGTATGTGAGATCTTCGTCTAGAACCTACGTCCTAGATATAGCCTTAGGAATAATACTCATCACTTCTTTCAACTAGGTTTATTACAAGATAAATATCGAAATCACAGTAACTGATTAATAAAAGACTAACCATAATCAATGTAAATAATACAAAAAAACTTAACTACAAAATTTAACCAATTACAATAAAAGGAGTCTCAGACGAGATTAATTCACACTACATAGTACAAATTTTCAATTTAGAACAATCTGAGTTTTTCAACAAAATGAAACTAAATGAAAGAGCTCAGTCAACAATTAACGAAGATAGAAGAGAAGAATTGGATCATAAAGAGAACAACTTAGCTTTTTAGGAATGGGATTAATTCCCACGATGATTGAATAGTGTTTTACATCAGTTTTCTGGTATTCCTGTATCTTAAAGCTTACAGGTTACTTGATTGGCTGAATCAAGGTGACTGCCCTAGATAGCAAGACTAGTTCCCTAAAGACGTTGTTACCCCAGTCGTGAAATATCAAGGTTTGGCATAAAGATGAAAACTCGTGACAGTAAAATATCTTGACGGTGAAAAAAAATCTATAACAATACCATATCTCTCGAATATGTATTTTTAAATTGAAAGGAATGAATTTGACTTACACTTACTCTTGGAATAGCAGATATCGATCTAGATTAATATAACAAAAGAAAATTCGAAAACTCTCCACTCTAATTGAATTGGTTGTCGGGGAAATCCGGCAAAATTACCGACTACTTATAACGCCGCAGACGATTGGGATTTATCCAGAAAATCAAAAGAATACTTAATTACTATTACTGAAAATTATTCACTCCAATCGCTACAACACAGCTCCAATGAAATCACAAACGATTCTGAAGATTTCTAAATGGAAAGAGAGCGAATCTAATGAATTCCGAAGTTATATAGACTTGGTTCTATGAAAAACTATTGATTTTGAAAAAGAAAACTAATAAAAATCGAAATTATTCTCTTCACAACAATGAAATGGAAATGAAACATAGAATGAGTACTGCTTTCCGTTCTCCCACAGAAACGAGAAAACGATCTTCTTGCAAGTACTGACTTCATAATTGACCGGTGAACAACCTAGATCAATGCCGGCGACACCTTACGGATATAACTATAATTTTCATTGGGTATCATTACCTGTAGATTCTTGATTCGAATTTCAAACTGTTTGAATATTTAACTTGATGAAATGAAATTGAATTATTAATAAAATTATGAAAACTGAGTTTAAAAGATATAAATGATTAATTCGAGAAATCGGACTGTTATAATCCCTAATAAAAATTGAAGAATATGCAAATGTGTTTTTTATTTGATTCAAAATTCGCTTACAGATCATTTTACAACATTCTCAGCAGTCAGATAGGAAAAAAACAGGAAAATACACAGTTACTTTAAACTACTAAAAAGGCGCATATTGACTACGAAAGACTCGACGCAAGCCTGGCACAAGAATCATGGTGACAGGTTCTGAACATGCATGATCCCCAAAAGGCATGTGAAATATTCGGTGCCCTTCTGAATAAATACATGATAAATGCTTCAATGAATAATAAAACTACAACGGAAGATCCATTGTCGAATGAAATAAGTGATGTTAATTACTACTAAATAATTAGTAGTGTTAATGTTGTTACAGATGTGGTAGAAAAGGTCAATAATTTCAACGAGTTCTTTTCTAATGTAGGCAGGAATGTGGCACAAAAAATTGAAAAGTACGGAAGTGTAGATCTAACCCAAAGCCTCCAAGAATCGTTAATTCTCTTTATTTTGACCCTGTTTCCGAAAACGAGTTAATTGAATTGATAAGTTTCCTCAAAAACAACAGATCTTCTGGCCCAGACAACATTAGCTCGGAAACCATTAAAAAAATCAATCTGAATAGCGTGAAGCCTTCAGCCGATATTATAAATAGTGCATACGAAACTGGTGAAGTACCACTGGAGTGGAAGGCATCACAAATAACATGCGTTCATAAAAATAATAACAAGAAACTGATGACAAACTATCGACCGATTTCTATTATAAATAATTTCGCGAGAATTTTTGACCTAGCTAAAGCCTTTTATATGGTAGACCATGGAATTCTTCTTTGGCAATTTTCTAGAATTATTTCAAGGATAGGGTGCAGAGGGTTTGTGTGGGGGAAATTTTGAGTGAACCACAACCTGTCAATATGGGCGTACCCCAGGGAACGCCCTTGGACCGGTTCTAATTTACATAAATCAACTTCCAAGGTATCAATTATTGCTGTACTATGATGACTATTGTCACTTTCCCATTTTTTTTGAATCTGTTATTCATGTTAATACTGATATAGACGGGCATACATGCTAAATATGTTAGCCTAGGTTTTTCGCTCTATATCATGATGTATTTTTCTATTATGTACTTTATAATGTGTGATGAATAAATTGAATTGAATTGAATTGAATTGATTAATACATTCATTGGTGTGAAAATGTCGAAGGTGCGAACAACCCCGAATTTTTCGAGTTCACATTATCGGGAGTCTGTATTTTTATGTTGTGGTTCATGCTGCACTGTATTACCACCCAAACTCATAGCTCATTTGATATGTATATTCAAATACCTTGAAAATATCTCACATCTTAAAACACTCCAATTTATAGAACCATCAGTGTAAATGCAAATTGCGTTAGATGTTGATATCTTTTAATTATAAATTGTTAATATTTTGTAATGTCTGTGGGAGAATAAATATAGCCGAATAGAGTCGATATCTGCGTCGTGGTTAAATTGCGCTAAAAACCGGCGCTTCATCACACCGCATGCTATGCCAACCAAGCAAAAATAAATTGCCAGGTAATGAGACACTCAGAAAAATTGAAGCATATCCACCTTATCTCAGAGCACTTTATACACCCTAAGCTAATTCATTGTTTCGTCGCTAGGATTTGCCACCATCGAACAATTTTTGAAGCAAATATTAAGGCATTATTAATTCAGTTCGCAAAAAAGAGCCACAAGCAATCAAATATATTCTGGAAATTTTTACTTTTTTACTTTTACACAGATGATTTCTTCCACCATTGAACGATATAATATTGTTGATGGAACAATCATTCAAAAAAATTAAACAATATATTTTTGATAATACACACACCACAAAAATTGTCGCATCACCTGGTATTCTGGATTCCACAATTGATTAAACAGCTCGATCGCAGTTTCTTTGTCAACATATGTTTCTGGACATATGAGAGGAAAAAAAATCTTATCTATGTAGTAACATTTGTTTCCATATGATCTCAAACACGTCTGAAATAAGAATGAGTTCATTTGACTATCAGTATTCCTTCAATTTCTCTTCAGTTTTCACGCTAAATTAATGCAAGTTTTCTGTGTTTCTTGTTGATTTTCCAATCTTCGAATTTATTGTAATGGCTGCTGAACGTTCTGGACGCTATTTGAGTGATCATGAAGTGGTAAGAATTGTATCACTTCTAGAGGAGGAGCGAAGCCAACTTTTCGTGGTTAACTTGTTGAATGTTAACCAAAGCACTATTTCAAGAGCAATTAATCAGAACCACGAAACAGGGGAATATGGAAGAAGGGCTGTACAGGGAAGAAATGGGACAACAACACCAGTTGATGATCGTTGGCTTCGTTTAACTGCACTAAGAGTTCGGCATTGTTCGGCTAGAATGCTACAAAATGAACTTGCACTTTCCAGAAATGTGCATATTTCATTGCAAACTGTTAGGAACAGGCTCAGATAATACGATATCAGACCAAGGGTGGCTCCTACCGGCCCGCGTCTCACCAGAGAGCATCGAGACTTCAGTTTGCGAGGGAACATGCAAATTGGGGTATCCAGAATGGTCGAATGTTCTCTTTTCCGTCGAGTCCAGGTTCTGTCTAGCATCAAATGATAGACGCATGCCTGCAAACAGACGACCTGGGGATATCAGCAATTAAATATCCGGTGAACCGAAAACTTTGAAGGGGGCTCAGTAATGGTGAGGGGAGGCATTTCTTTCCATGGCCGAACTGAGTAAGTCCTAGTGAATAATGGAAGAATGACAGCGGCCAGATACATCACAGATATTCTTGAATCCCATGTTGTACCCTTTGGCCCATTGTTTGGCGAAAACTTCATTTATATGCATGATAATGCTCGGCCTCATGCAGCTAGAGTAGTTACAGAATTTCTGCAAAATGCCGAAGTAGATATTTTAAGATGGCCAGAAAGAAGTCCCGACTTGAATCCCATAGAACATGTTTGGGACGAAATGGGGTGACAATTCAGCAACGTAGATGCCTTGTAGAACACTCCAACAACTAGAAAATCTCCTTCTTGAAATTTGGAACTCAGTGAGTCAAGAGTACATCCAAAATTTGTTTGAGGGGCTTCCTAAAAGTATACTGGCAGTAATTAGGAGCCGGGGAGGAAACACTCGATTTTGGAAATGATTAGTAATGTTTCGATGCTAGTTGATTGGTCTCTTCGCGAATGTTTGAAGATGGTAGAATTTTTTAATTTTTCATTAACTCGAAAATTGTTAATATTTTCCATTATAAACTCATCTATTTTGAATAATATCTTCTTATTTCACACTTCTGGAAGTTACCAAGCGACTCTTGAATGACCAACCTAAAAGTTTATATAGTATTGTCGTAAAAGTAGGGTGATGCGACAATTTTTGTGGGAAGTGTATTTCAAAACAAACTAATAGAAAGCAAATTGGTTAAACGAAGCCTCTATTCCACACACAACGCTCGTACCGTACTGATAATTTTATAGTAATTAGAACCTACATTCTACAAAATACTCATTCCTAATATTATATCATCCGCACTCTAGATTTTGTCAGTACCCCGAATTTTCTTTCACATATAAACCAATATTTGTTTTTCATCTGTGTAACTGATAATTATATAAAGTGTGTTGCTCTAAATTTATCAGACTGTCATACTTCATCATCACTTCTTCGCATTATCAATCTGATGAGAAATCAGAAAGATCACTCAAAAAAATTTGATTTTCTGAGTAACAATCATAATGATCATAGTGAATATTTTTATTTCTTCATATATAAAGGAGGAATAGTAATGTAAATATAATAGTACGTAACCGTTTGCAAGAAAGAGTCAACAACATTGAGTACTGTTTATTACCTACAGGCTTTCCTTTTATTTAAGTCGGAAACCATACGCATATCCATTGAAAATGGCGACAACATTGTTTAAAAGGATTTCTCTTCTGCGACACAAAGTTGGTCATTGGCTACTAGATAAAAACAATAATGTTTAATCTTCATGTTGATAATATTTGCAGATTAGTACTTCATTAATGCCATATTGAGAAATTGCTTCGACTCCAATAATTTGAATAAATCAGCCGTTAATATTAAATAGTTAATCATATCTAATGAGAAATCAAATCATCTCTTAATTTCACTAACAAAATATATATATTTAATACTAATTTTACGAAGGCAATTTTGGCCTCACATATAGGGTATACCAAGTTGAGTGGCCTATTAGACGTTTATGGAGAACTAACGATGCTATTGTTCTGAAATTTTCGAAGTTGATTCAGCTGGTCCGAAATTCTTTTTCTAAAATATTTTCACTTCAATGGCACTTTCGGTTATACCGGAAGTGCATACATGCTTTGTTATTTAATATAGAACTCCCTATATATTGATGACTGGTTCCATAACACTTGTTATTCCAATTACAAGAACACCTAACACATAAGTCTAGCTTATGTGTTACGTTCTTGAAATATCCTAGATTTACTTGAAAATTATCAATATTTTGCTTTTTGAAAAAATTTATATATCTCGAGAATGGCTTGAGCTACCAAAATGAAATGGCGTGAGCTACCAAAATGATGAAAGGTATTTTGCAAACAAGAAACCATGTAGGATATAACTCATATCCGACTGAAACTCAGTCAGTATAAAGAGTGCTCTTTTTTTCCGCCTCACATTTCGAAAAGAAGAAACATCGAAAACTATGTTCTTTCAAAATGTAACCCATATGTTTACGTGCCTACCTAATGTTCAAAGGTGGCTTAGATTCCTGCACATGCGTAGACAGTTTCCAGAGCATTAACAAATAACTATCCTTTTATCTTTGGATAATTGATAAATCAAGAGAAAAAAAATGCGAAACTGCAGTTGTCGAATTTCAAAAGTCAAATTAAATAATATCAGAACGAATTAAACCCTATCATCCTAAATTTCATAATAATTGTTCAAAGTGATGACCATTCACTTATTGACATAGTTCTACTCGACACATAACACCTTGTGATGTGGCTCGCCTCAATTCGTCCACATCCAACTGCATGAAAGCATTCTGCAGTCTAATATGCAAATCATGTCTTGAAGTCACAGGTTCAAAATAAATTTTATCTTTCAGCGTTCTTCAAAGATAAAAATCCATAGGCGTTAGATCAGATGACCTTGGAGGCCACAAAGACCACAGTTCATTCCAATCCATCTATCTTCAAACATATGAATTAAAATTCGATAATTTTCATTTGTGCGATGAGCAACAACGCATTTATTCAGCTACTGATAAAGTGTCATCGAAGTCACTTACTACCGTCCCTAAAATCTCCACATAAAGTTGTCAATTTAAGTTTTCATCATACACAAAATACGAAAATTGGTTGTCCTTCAGAAGTGCAAACACATTAATACTAAATCTATTTTGAGGATTTCTTTTCCTCGTAACATGAGGATTTTGGTTGGCCCAAAAGTGTGAGTTACTCCTGTTAAAAACCTCCTTATTAGAAAATTTTGGCCTCATCCGTCCAGATAATCCTTTTGAGAAAACCGTGGTCCTCTTGTGTTTTGAGAAGAAGGACCTCACACATTTCTATTCGAAGCTGTGTATCGCCAGCTTGTAGATTTAGGACCAATAAAATTTATTAGGATGCAGTTTATGTTTTTTTAGAATTCTGTGAATACTACTATGAGGTAAATTCAGATCATGCTCTGCTATTGCCAAGGATGCACGTGGATTAACATCAAAATAAACTAGAACGGCACTTTTATTGTCTTTATTGTTGACTACAGGCGATGAAAATGATGTAATATTCTGGACCGTTCCAATAGAAAGTTAATTTGTAACGTATCTCCTGAAATTTTCAGCCTTCATAGACTGCATATTTGGATATAATTTGTTCAATCTCCTACAAGTTCTACTCACATTCCGTATTTGCACATTTGTGTTGCTAGCTATCATCATTTTGGAATCAATTCGACTGACAATTGAAACAGTAATAGTTTGTTATTTATGCTCAGAAGCCTATCTATGCTTTGGTCTATGCGCGTGCAGAAATCTAAGCTTCCTTTGCCAACTTTGGGAAGGCACGTAAAATTCGTTTTTTCGCCGTAACTTGAGAACTTGAAATCTTAGGTACAGGGTATGTATGGAGAACTTCATTCAGTTTCTTACGGCGAATCTAATGCTTTGAAGAAAATATGGGTCACAATTCGAAAAAACATAGTTTTCGATGTTTCTTCGTTTCGAAATGTGAGGCGGAAAAAAGAGCACTCTGTATACTGACTGAGATTCAATCGGATATGAGTTATGTCCCGCATGGTTTCTTATTCATAAAACACCTTTCATTATTTTGGTAGCTCACGCTGTTCTCGAGATATATTCGGTATAACCAAACGTGAAATTGAGGTGAAAATATTTTAGAAATCGAGTTTCGGACCAGCTGAATCAACTACCAAAATTTCAGAATGATAGCATAATTAGTTCTCAATAAACGTCTAATAGACCACTCAACTTGCAATACCCTGTATATAGTCAACACTGAGTTTGAACGTCTTCGCTAAGGCATTCAAAAAGTCCGCCAATGAGGTAATAACTCAAAGATTAACAATTATTACGATATGTTGAAGTTGTTAAGCCTTCATTAATCGCCTATATATTTAAGAGATACATAACTTGTTGAAATGCGGATCATTTTATTATTACATGGCATGCAATAGCTGTTTAGTTATTTATTTCGAATACTTTCTTACAATTCCATGCCGAAATGTTCACCTCGAATCTTTTTATCCGAGTACATCCCTGTACTCGAATTAAATTATTTATTTAACTATAGGAAATGTGTTTTCTTTTCTTATTTTAAGATTTTAAAGCGAAATTCCCTTGAATTTGCTATTATTTAGACGAAAATTAACGAAAAAATACCAAAGAAATGGAGTTTTTTGGACATTTTGTTAAGAAACGGTGTTTGAATGAGGTTTTTCTATGTTGGTATATTCAAAAAGTTGTTGGGCATGACAATAGCTAAAACTTTGCCGAAGACAGTAACGTGATATTCCGAACGGTTTGGGAATTACAAGCATATAATGTACTGAAGTCATAAGCGATGAACCCTACTAAAATCAGCTAACTTCAAAGGCGAATATCTCCTAAACAAAAATGGTGGTTACCACTGGATTCAGCGTACCCGATATAGGTTTATTAGGTATGTCTCCCGCGGGTTAGAATTTTGAAGTGTCATTTTCACGCACTGTGTTATTATATATTTCATATTATCCATTTACTTATTTTAATGAACCCCAATGTTTTCATATCTACTGTATTCATGAAAATGTTCCGAACAATAATCATAAAAGCTCAGGATACGGAACGAATCCATTAAACATGAAAAAGTACAATATGCCTCTCTGAATTACCGCTACTTTAAATATGCAAATCCTGATGTAATAAATAAGAATTTCAATTGAATCGTCAGACCCATTACCTCTTCTGTTTGAACTCTTATCCTGGCGTATCGTGATGCCCAGAATTACCCATAGACTTTTCTGGGTGTTCCCCAACTCAACCGATCCCAGCTTAGCTGACGTCATCCTGTTCCTATTACATCACTATGACAGATTACTAAGGCATCTTTATTTACTGAAGGTATTTTTCTTGTTAAGTATGCACTTCGAAACATTGTATTGTTTTCTGAAATAGAAAGATGCTAATGCAAGGCAAAATATATAATATACTATTCATATAATTATGTATTCATAATATTCCGGATTTTCATTCAACGTTTTCGATTCACTTCTGAATATTTCTCATTGAAATAACCTCTTAATTTTTTAACAAGTAATATTTCATTAAATGAGTTATGTTTCATTTCATATTATACATTTATATATAAATATATATATATATATATATATATATATATATATATATATATATATTTTTTTTTTTTTCACCGACAGTTGCGGGTAACTCCAATGACTACCGGGCTTTGTCGCCAAGGTAGCCATCTTAACATCTTACGGCTCATTCATTGTTGAGAAAGCCGCGTACAATTCTGGTGGTGCTGAGAACAACTTCTCGCTGCGATCCAGTGACAACTGCTCTATCGAGACCCAATCTTTGGGTGTTTTGCAATAGGTGCCCTTCCACGAGGCCGTTGACGGATATAATCATAGGCATAATTACAGTTGTGCTCAGCTCGTGAATTTGCTTCATTTCAATGGAAAGACCTCTGTATTTATCGATCTTCTCCGAATACGCCCTCGGTATATTATCATCAGCCAGTATCGTCACATCCAAGAGTACAGCTTTTTTCTCTTGCTTATAGAATACAACGATATCCGGCCTATTGTGCGTTATGGGCCGATCACAGATTATAGTATTATCCCAGTATACTTTGTGCTCTTCATCTTCAAGGACAGTTTCAGGCGTATATTTGTAATTCGGTACTCTGTTCTTCAGAAGTCCGAGCTTCAACGCTATCTCCTGGTGGTATATTTTGGCCATGCTGTTGTGCCTGTTGAGGTAATCCTTGGAGGCCAAGATAAGGCATGAGGACGTGACATGCTGGATTGATTCAAGGCCCCTGGAGCAGCGGCAACATTGGTCTGTAGGGGTATTGAGCTTAGCGGTATGCTTGTTATAGGCCCTTGTTGGCACAATCTGATCTTGTATGGCCAGCAGCCTGCCTTCAGTTTCCGGGTGTAAATATCCTGCCACCGACTCACGCTTGTCAACGTTATCACTCTCAAGGACCTTGGGTAGCGGCCATGTAATTTCATCGCCTTCCACTCATTGATCCTTTCTTCAGGAGTGCGGCTTCCTAGTGTTACTTCGGCCCTCATCAGTTTCAGAGGAGTCACATCATCGAATGCACGGATGGATCTGTGAAACGACGTGTTACTTGCCGAGAAGTGCTTCCTTAGGCTAAGGATAATTTTATCGTGGGCGCTTTCTATGTTTGATATTCCTCTGCCTCCCAGGTCTCTTCTAAGGTAGAGTCGGTTCACCGACGCATGAGGGGATTGCATGCCATATTTTGCCAGCATCCCTCTAACTTCTTTGTCTAAGTTCCGCAGCTCAGTCGTTGACCAGTTAACAACTCCGAACGAGTAGGTTATGCTCGAGAATGCCCAGGTGTTAAGGGCTGTCACTATTATATATATATATATATATATATATATATATATATATATATATATATATATAATACATTCAATTTATGCCAATTTATGTTGAACGGTTTATGAAAGATAGAGAAATCATGTCTAAAGTTGATTGAATCATTTTGTTCTCTCGAACGGTAAGATGAAGACTCAAAACAAAGAAATTTTGTTTTTCACACATATCTAATAACAACAATATTTCGTGTTGAATTCAAGGGTTCACGTTATTAAGTTCCCTACTCTTCACAATAATACCGACTTGTCTATTTGGTGAAGACGGTAGAGTAATGAAAGTTCATTAAGTATGCAAATCCCTTAAAAATCTGGTACCTGGGCAAATTCTAAAATAAATGTATTTTCTTTGATTTTGTCTTGGAACAGGCACCAATTTATTGCCAGATATTTGATAGAAACCCTCGTACAAATCCCCACGAAGAACTCAACTTCCTGAGTACGATATTCTTTGTCTTTTTTGTTGCTTGTGAATATTGCTGCCCTCGTTTAAAAAAAACGTTTACAAAAGATGACGCAATCATGTCTATAGTGAATTTGGTGCTAGTTAGATCTAAAAAGGCCGTCTCGGTGGCGTAGGGGATATGATGCTCGTCTCCTGCGCGGAGTTACCTGGGTTCAATCCCCACAAAGTCGGTGCGATTTTTCGGATTCTGGGAATCGCTTGAATATCCGTCTTTCGGAGGAGATGTAAAGCCGTCGGTCCTGTCTAACAGAGATGTGTTGGACATTAAAGATACCTTCCCTCGACACGAGAGGGGTTCGGCAAAATTCCCGGGTTAGTGAGGTGACAGAATTCCCCGGCGTGTCATTGGCCGAAAGGCGGACATAGAGCACGTTCAAGGAATAACAAACAAACAAATCTAAAAAGTGTATTGAATCATTTTAGCTCGCTAGTGAATTTTGAAGACCAAGTCGGTATTATTGTAGAGAGTATGGAAGTTAATCACGTGAACCCTTCAATTCAATACGAAATATTGTTGTTATTAAATACGTGTGAAAAAGAAAATTTTTGTTTTTGAGTCTTCATTTTACCATACGAGCGAGGGCCTTATTATGGCAAATCCACTAAGTTATTACCCGAAATTTGCATAAACAAAGCAGAGATTACAATACAAACCAAGCTAAATAAAAAGTTTTTATATTTGTTTCGTTATGTGGATGGTATTGTATGTTTTACTGGTACTAAAAGTAAGCTGAATATTTTCGAACAGTTTATAAATTCAATTCATTCATTCAAAATAAAATTCACTACCGAACTTGTACAAAACGATTCAGTCAACTTTTAGAGTTAAATATTAGTAAATTAAATAATAGACATGATTTCCTGTCTTCCATAAACCGTCATCGTGATTCATAAAACGTTATTTCATCCTGTTCAATATAACTATAACTTTCCAAAACATGATCTAAAAATTATTAAATGTTTATCTTTGGATAATTCCGATAAAGACCTATGTATTATCAAACAAAAATCTCTTGAAAATGGTTACAATCCAAATCTAATAAGTGAATTACTTAACAAGAAACAAAAACATAAGGCAATAAAATTGGTGCTCTCAACATCTGAATATCAGCACCGATATAGTAGCCCCACATTACGAACTTAGGGAATCTATCCAAACACATCAAAAATAATTAAAGTAAAATATATAAATGGCAGAGATCTGGTGAATACAAACTCAACTGCGGTAGTTGTGGTAACATGTATATTGGTAGAAATCATAATTCCAACCAAAATTTTAAAATCTTTCATTCATGTAATAAAGAACTTGACTTTAGTTTTCGGAAGTCCCTTGAAATCAATAGATATGAACAACGAATTATTGAAAGGACAGACAAATTTTGACAATAATTCCCCTTTACTCAATGTATTTCTGGCTGAGTAATTTAGCTTTTATCAAAATCTACAAATTTGGTAGTAGGTAGTTTTACTTTTGATCCAATATTGTATATCATTGCCTGATGAAGGTGCAGTGTTATCTAAACGCATAACAAATATAGTAAATAAATAAATCAAAATTTCTTTTATCATTTGATGAAGAAAAACTAAATTTGATTTCGGAAGCAGTTTTTGTGAATGGAAACATCTGTAGCATAATATTGAGATTTATTTCCATAAAGATATATTTTTGAACTAATAATTTTCAAAGTTTCGCCAACAAGCAATTATATATTCATTGTTTTCAATCATTATTTTCGAATTAGAAAATTAATTGTAGATCTTACTAATACTTAAATATACTTGAATTGATTAGGTGTAATGAAAACATTTATCTTATCAAAGAAAACCTTTCACTGCAAGCCCAACAAGATTTCATTATTTCAAGAATATTTAAATGCATCTATGAATAGTCAACAAGCTACGCTTTCATAACGTAAGAATTTATTCTGAAAAAACGCAAGTTGGCGGTTTTTACACGTTCTTCTTATTATTAAAATAATCTTGTATTTTCCTCAACAATCGACCCACATAAGTAGGAATTTTCCAAGAACAATTCTAGAAATGATTCATGGAAATCACTCGTCAGGTGCAGATACGTTTCCATTGAAGTCGAAGAGAATAACAAATTAATGATTCACTTAACGACCATATTACCTGCAAAGAATGACCTTCACTAAAAAGGCATGATTGCTGCAGCGGCGGACGGAGTTTTCCTCCTTGACATTATGCTAATTCGTGAAGAAGTTTTTAGCATCATCAGTGTTTCTTGTTTTATTCACTCATATATCTAGGATTTCTTCCAAACTCCCAACAAATATTACCTTTAAAACGTTGCATTTTTACTGTGTTGTAACTGTATTTTCCCTAAGAATTCATTCATATAAATTTCCATTCTTCAAAGCCATAATAACTTTGCATTATACGATATACTCCTCATATCGAAACTTAATGTTGTTTCCATCCAGTCTTTGGAATTGTTAGCCAATAAATCAGTGAAAAGGTATTTTTACAGTATAGATATAAGTACATGTAATTAGTCTATACGGAATTGATCAAGTTGATACTTTTTAACTGATGAGGGTAGACTGTGATTTCTTTAATGTTCAACTGGGAGAGTGCACGGTAAGATAATTTGTTATTTTTCAGTTATCAAACATAATCTATTGCGAAACGTTTCTGAAACAATAGTTTACATACTATATTATTATTATAAATAGTTAAAAACTGAAACTAAGTATTTTGGTTTGTAAAAAATAACGTATTTTGCTACTGTACCTGACCAGGTACAATGGGCAGATGTATATAACTTTATATATTTGTTTAGAAATAAGAGAATGGCTCACAGACAAAGTTTTTCGCTACAAAACCACTATTTTCAATTAGAAGAGGCAGTTAATTCCATAATTGCTGAAGAAGACGATAATGCATACGACTTTCTGATTGTTCCGCCTGACCCTGGTGCGATAATTGACGAAGAGGAGGGTCTAGAAGATGATCTTGTGACACAGGCATTTCCAAGGGATGTTCCTGGAACTGTAGAAGTAGTACGACGTAGAAGACTATCCTCGGATGGTGATAGCAGTGACGATGAGCCGCTTTCGACATATGCCTCAACTTCGAAACGCCCTCGTATGTCTGAGGCTGCTATTGTAGCCTCAGGTAATCCTATTTGGCGGAAAACCTTACCAATTTATTCTACTCCGCATGAGGTGAATAACGCTATTGAAGAACGATTGAATAATGGTCCAGTAATACTCTTCGAGAAACTTTTTGACCAACAAATCTGTAATTTGATAGTGGAGCAGAGTCTTTTGTATGCGGGCAAAACAATAGGCATGGCTTTCAATTTGACATAGAAAGTTTGAAAGGTTTTTTAGGGATACTTCTGATATCAGGCTATGACCAATTGCCTAAAGAACGTGCATATTGGTCTTTGGACGAAGAGCTAAGCGTGCCACTCGTTTCATACTGTATGTCGAGAAACCGCTACTTGGAGATAAAACAAAATATACATTTTGTTCACAATGTATTGATAGCTACATCTAATGATAGGATGTATAAGGTAAGGCCCTTGTTTGATATTTTACAAAAGAACTCCTGTCAGTGGGGAGTATTCCATGAGAATTTGTCTATTGACGAATCTATGATCAAAAACTATGGCCTTCATCCAGCCAAACAGTTCATTATGGGATATCGAAAGTGGGCGGGGACTAGCTCTGATGGTTATTGCTACGCATTAGTCATATATTGTAGAAAGTCAACCGAAGCATCTACTCACCCCTTGGGATGTAGGGTGGTAAAGTCTCTTTTGCAAAAAATGCCTATAAATCCAAAAGAACATATCGTTTACTTCGATTACTTTTTCACGAGCTATAATTTGTTGACTGACTTACAAATGGCTGGCTATAGAGCATCGATGACACTTAAAGAAAATAGGACAAAAAATGCCCACTAGATACAGTGAAGGAAATGAAAAAGAAACCTCGAGCTGCTTATGACTATCGCTTTGATAAAACTTGAAATACTTTTTGTGCGATGGGAGGACAACAATGTTTGCACTATTGGCACAAACTTTGATAGCGTAGAACCATTTGCTAAAGCTAAACGTTGATGTTCAGTAAGAAAAGAGAAAGTGGACTTCAATATGCCGCAAGCATTTCAGAATTACAGTATGGGGATTGGCGGTGTGGATCAAAAGGATCAATCCATCAGTCTATATCGTGTGGCAATGAAAGGTAAAAAATGGTGGTGGGTAATTTTTACCCATCTTATAGATATGGAAATTTCAAATGCATGGCGTTTGCATGTCGTTGCTAAGAAAACAGAAAGTTCTGCATTTCTGGATCAATTGTCATTTGTACGGAGCATCGCTATAATTTTACAAAAAAAAAATTTTCATTTTTATTATCTGTCCTTTCTTATTTTGTATTTTTGATATATAATTAAAGCTAAATCATTTAAAATATAATTCGTTTCATTTTGGGCGTTAATGGGTTAAACAAGGTATACTAAAATTGATCAATTGAATATTATTTTTGTTATTTGGGTAACTGTGGCTCACTTGCCCTTTTCCTTTTCAAATTTTTCCATTATGAATCGAATTATTTCTAAAGACAAAACATTTATAAACTTCTACTGAATGAATTCAAATTTTCCATTTTCTGCGTTTATTTCTTTTTCTTGGCGCTGTAAAATTATTAGTGAAGCATTAACGAACAATAAAAGAATCAACAAAATATTTCTCGTCTCTGAAGTAACCTTCATATAAAATTGTTGTCTACAGTTTTTCGTATATTTCGAATTTCTTTTTTGTCATTGTCCACATTTTTTCCGGACCTATTGGATCATACAAAAAATGATGAAGATAAGGTCGTTCAGCTTTTCATAAATTTCGAAATTTTCTGGATACTTTTCCATTTCTGCTTTCCATATAAAACTTTTTCGCTTCTTACTAACTAACATAAATCAAAAATTACCAAATCGGTCCTGTTATTCCCGAGTAATTAACTCATTCACAAAAAGTCAACGCTCCATGTAGAGTAGTGGCAGTCTGGCCTCGTGTTGTGAATGGGTGTGCAAGTCTGACGAGGTCGAACGACACCGAAACTGCAATATTTTGCTCCTATTCATGACATTAGACCGGACTGTACCCTTATTGTATGGCCGTGGTTTACAATGATTATGAGGAGTTGATCGGAAAACCTGCTCCTTCAGAGACGGATATTCAACATTCTTCGGAAAGTTGAATATTATTCCCTGAATAAAAGTCTAAATGGTAGAATTAAATTCTGACTACTTTCTTCTATGCAATTTTCTCGAAATCTTTAGGTTGTACAGTTTTTTCAAGAACATCTTTTCATGTGTACCTTGGTTGAAAGTATTAGTTGATGCGGTTCTTGAGATAAATAAGATTTTTGATTCGAACATAGTTTTATTTAATCCTTATTTGAATCACTGGACATCTTGTATGTGAATTTTGGAAGTATCTCAGCTTTGCTAACATCTACAGATCCATTTGTTCTGCTATCGAATGTTCAAAATTCAAATTAATAAAAATTCTTTCAAATGCTAGGTACGTCAGTTTTTTCATTTGAAATCCACCGTTCCACAGTTTTTTTAATGTTGAGTGTAAGCGAAGTTTTTGATGAGAGCAGTTTTTCAATCTGTACATTAATTACACTGGTTAAATCTTAGTAGGTGCGAAATTGTCCACCTCAATCGTTTTACTGAAGCGGTCACCTCGAATGTTTCATCACAAATTCAAACATTTTCCCGCAAAAATTTGAGAGATTATTCATCTTCATCAATTTATGTGTGACTTGTATTTGTACTAGTTCATATAAAATTTTGATCAATCCCCTTCATCCAAATTATATCTTCCCAATGGGTGTCGTTTACGAAATACAGAAACTCACACTATAACTATAACACATCATATTATTTAATCGTAGAGGATCTAAATAAAGAAGAAAAAATTCGTTTAGTGCTGAAATTTTAATTCTTATTCACAAGGAATCCCATTAAACGGGAGCTCATCGAAGGTATGAGAAAAAGTTTTATTACTGATGGATATTAGATTGTTGAAACTTCACATCAAGAGATATAAGTGTACGAATATGAAAGAAAAATCATTTAGAAATCTGACCAGCATTTATACTCAAGTCAATGTCAAATATTCAAATAATAAACAGATCGATTTCGCAATGAAGATTACTAAAAATATTTCACTCCATAATAATCGAAACTACTAATATCCTTCCGCAATATAAAACTAGGACCTGAAGCTGAAAATCATCTAAAATTAATGAAAGTTATACAACATGAAGAAAATAAAATATGTTCGATCTGTTAGTTATGATCTATTCTTTTACTGTTTTATATTTAAAAGGGCCCAATAAGAATTTCCTATTTTAATGAAAAATTTTCCATTTATTTTTCAAATAAATCATTCTGAAGAATATCATTCAGACTCAAATTTTATAGATTTTTCGAATTATTTAATTCAAGGTGATAATATTTTTCCTATAAATAAATTTATTCAATATCAGTTTTACCTACAGAGGATTTCAAATATATAGAAGAAATACTTCGATTCATTTAGTTTTCATAATTGACATTTAGTTTAAACATAAAGATGAACAGTTTCATTATTCCTTTCAGTATCGTTCTTTTTATAGATCATTATTGTGGTTATTTTCATTATATCCTCCTGAGCCCCAAGATTAAAGTATTTACTCCACATTTATGGTTGTTACCTTCCAATGATAAGTACCACTCATTGATACTGAAACCCACGAAAAAAAAATCCTACCCCTCCCCAATTGATATAAGGGATTATTTTTAATTTGAACTCACATCAAAGAATGACAAAAAAATCAAAATTGTACATTAAAAATCTATTGGGAAGTATGAGAATCAAAAAAACAGTTTCTATTAACATTTAAACAAGGAAATATTCTACATTCGAAACATTTCACGAATGTGAAGTTCCTGAATCATTTGTTACGATATTTTGATCTGTTATTTTGAGCTTCCTTAGCACAAACTGGCAAATGTTGTGCTTCTTTCACTCTTTTGACAGCGTGAGGTGAAGGCTCAACGATTCTGTGTTTTTTTAGTTGAAATGGAAGGTCTTTCTTTTACTGTGGAAACAGGACTGTCAGGATTGCTTGGACTAGCACGAGGGCTTTGCTGTGGAGTACTGCGCGTTACAGGTGGGCTTTATAATAGTGGCTGAGATTGACCAGGACCTGAATAAATTAATTGTTTCGCTAAGTTCAGCTTGAAGTCCAAATACTGGCTTACGTCTTTTCTATGGCATCCAGATTTCACGGAATCTAGTCGATACTGTACTCAACTCTCTACTGCTGCAAAGTCGAAGAAGTGAAATATTGTCCTAATAGTCCACTTACTGGTTCTTCCTCGATAGGATATTTGCCAATAATACGATCTAGCAAGTCAATGTCTTCTATAAATTTATTATAGTTTTTTATTGCTACAGGTTGTGGAATTTCGACGTATACCTCCTTCAGTTTACTCCAGCGACAACAGGTTCCTAATGGTTGAACAGCCGCATCAGTTGATGCAACTTTTATTGGATTGCTATCTAACCACTTCTGAACGGCAATTTTTTTGTCACTCCTTACAACACAATCGAAAGTACCTCTTCTTTTTTTTTTCTAGCTTTTTGTAACGAGGCATCGGTCTTGAACAATGCCCGCGTATTGTTTCTGTTTGCATTTGGCCTTTGATATTCAGACACCCGCTTTTCCTTTAATGTTCCAGTTGCCTTGATTCCTCTTTCCAATAAATTGCCAAGAAGTGAAATAGATGTGTAATAACGGTCTATAAAAATTGAAAAACCTGGGGGACTAGTATCCACAAGATTGAGCACAAAACGCCCACCGAGATCTAGTTTGTCAGGTGTTGGGTACAAAGCCGATTCAATTGTTGTGCCTTTCCCTTGATATAAGTACAAATCATATACCATTGGGATTAGCTAAAAGAAAAACTTTTATACCTTCTGGATTTGGTTGCCTTTTACGACCTGCTTTTGTTTACACTTACCAGTGAAAGGAATTATTTGCTCATCGATGGCAGCCTTTTTCTATCGCTGAAAAAATGGGACGTATTTTCCAAAATTTGTCGTTTTGTCTGGCGTGTTGTGAAATTAATCAATCGTCCACAACTTTTAAATTTGTTGACAATAGCGATTACGAGTCATAGTGTTCGGTATGTAGTATACTTTTGTTTCCAATGTCCAATACATCCTAATTCGTGGCAGACCAAGCAAACTCATGGCCATTGAAATTCCAAAGGATTGTCTCAGTTCGTCAGGAGTCGTATTCAATGATTTTTCTGTCCTTAATACGCTGGAAACAATTGTACAATCGGCCATTATTTCGAACAAACCGTTGTCAATATAATGAGCAAAATAATCTAAGCAATTTTTGACAGTTACGTTAGGGTCGAATGACACGTCCAAATCATCTTCGTCTGGAGTAAAATCGTAGATTTCAGAGTGTTTTCATCGTCAGTTTAGGTTCCTAAATGGTTGAGGAAGTATGCGAAAAGATGAAAGGGGTTCGTCATCCGATTCATTCCATTCCGCCTCATTTGCGAGTGGAGCCTCTTCGCTGGGAACTTCCTCTAGGCATGCTTGAAGGTCAATTTTACCACCACTGTTTTCTTATTCCATATCTGACTCATCGTAATTGATAGCCCGTTCTATGTCTCTATCAGATAGAGGACCTGAAAAATATTCCAAAAATAGTGGGGAATGCCCAAGGTATCACGTATGATAGGAGAAAAACTTCGAATTTGTAATAAATAGTAAGACTTAATAACGAAATGTTGAATTACAATCAAAACTATAAGATTTCAACAAAAAACACAAAGATTGAAACGAAAATTAATATTTACTTTTCCGTGAATTCGCCATGTCGGTTAATGAAAAATGTTCAAACTTGCACTGACTTTAAACTGTTTAATTTCGACAGCTAGCAAGAAAAGTAACGGGTGAGAAAACAAAACAAAGTCTACGATATCTATTAATCAACGTAGTCTTCAGTAATCCAATAGTTAGAGTTGTAAAAAATGAAAGGTATCACTACTGATACCGGGAGTATAGTTATAAGTTATGAGTATCCACCTGGAGTTTCAAACTCACTAAATTATTTCAAGATTAATATTGATCACCTAATATCCCAATGATTATTCTGAGTTTAAAAAGTGATATGACATCCTTATTTAAACTACAAAATATTGAAAAAATAAATAGCAAGTTTCCAGACAAAAAATAATTCTTCCTATGAATGGGTTGAAAAGAGGAGAAGGTTCAACGTTTTGCCTTCGTCTACGAAATTAAAGATTGATGGCCGAAGAAACTAAACGCTAATATACATTCCATAAGCACTTTACTCAAAGGTTAAAGACAGGGCTTACATAAGTGTATCTTATCTAAGATGAAATTATTATAACATTGATGATTCAATGAAGATTTGCACAAAAAATTAGAATTGCATTAGAACTCCTTGAACAAACTCCGTTTGTCAACTGACAGTTTTGAATAATCGCAATTATGTTGCCGATATCGAATAATACACATTTTAAAAGAAAAATATGAAATGGTCTGACCATCATTTTATATTTAACGATTTATTGTTAAACCAACAAGTTAGAAGTTTAATTGGATATCACAATTTTTTCCATTATCTTTAAATTGACAAAATGTTTACATCGAATCGTAAAAAGTACAATATACGACCTATAATGCTGACAGCGAAACATGGATCAAGCATTAAGACATTACATTTCGATGTAATGTTTATTGATAAAAATTATAATTTAACATTACGTTTTTTGAAATATGTAGTTTCATTCCTTCGTATAAGAATGAATTATTTCAGCTATGAATTGAATATGTGATAAACCAACATCATAAAATAAACTATTATCATAATGATTGTAATTTCGTCAGAACCTCTTGATATTGAAAGATGTTCCTGATAAAAGATAGCATTGTTTATTCATCTAAAATGAATTGTGAAATACGAAGGAATTACTTCGAATTATTGAAATTTTCCTCTGAATTTTAACACAAAATTAATGAGTCATCTCGACCGAATTAGCAATAATGAAATAATTTTCACATTATCAAACATTTCATTTACCCTTGCCACAGGCATCCCGAGTGGTATACCTTAGAGGTTTCGATTTTAATTCTATTGCTATAGGCTTCACTCGGAGCTACATTTCTGTAGATGCCTACCCCCGAAGTACACATCGCACTAATAGACTCTACCATGAAATTGTTGATCAATATACCTAAAGTGAAATGCCGTAGTGTGTTCGATGAATAAAGATTTTGGTTGGCAATTAATACACCTATAATACAGGGTGTTACATAATAGTATGTCACAACTTGAGGGGGTAAATCTACGTGCAATTTTAAGAAAAAGAGCCCATATAAACATAGGTCCGCTTCGTTGCGGAGCTACAGGGTGTTGAAATTTCCGGAAAAAATTGTTTGTTTCTTCAAAACTCCTGCAGTTTTCGAGAAATTCAGCACAAATTTGGAATGCAAGCTATTTCTTACAGCCTCCATCATTACACGTCCTAGATTTTAACTGAAATTCACAAGGTTTTTTCTTTTCCGAGGCCATGCCTCCTTTTTCCCTTTCAATCTTTCTTGCAGTACGCCACTGATCAGCGTACAATCAATTTTCGTCATTTTCGTTCAATTTAGAAACTTTTCTGACACTTGAAATATTTTCGTATCTCCAACCGTTTTCGTGTGAAAAATTATTTATTTGAATTGTTTGAATTATGTTATTCGCTAAATAAAAAAAATTATAAAAACACTCGATAGGTATGCCAAGAATTTGCTTTTATTTTGATAGCTCGTCTTCTGAGACTCAATTCATACTCTTTCAATATCAAACTAAAAATAGAGAACAATTAAAAACTAAATAAATTGGTAGAAGTGTCCTCCACCTGCAAGAATACAGGCATCTGCCCTTCTCATATTATCACGCACTCTTTGAAATATTCGTGGGGTATTTCTTATCGTGCCACAAAAGGTTATTATTCGATTTATCAATTCTTCTACAGTGTTAACTGGAGTAAACTAAACTTTTGAGATATCCCCATAAGAAAAAGTCTAAACTATTTAAGTCTGTGAACCTAGGAGGCCATGGTTCTGGCCCACCCCGACCTAACCATCGGTTGTTGAATGTATTATTCAAGAATTCCCTAGCTTCTCCACTGAAATGTGCTGGTGCCCCGTCATTGATAAACCACATTATGTTACTCACCAAAAGTGGCACATACTCGAGCAATAAAGGTAAGTCCTCCTCAGAAAATTGCCGATAAGCGGGACCGTTTAATCTGTTAGGCAAAAAAATGGCCCAATCAAATGATTTACAATTATTCCGACCCGGACATTTAGTGAGAATTATTCTTGATGATCAGATTCTTCAATAAAATGGAGGTTTTCCTAGCCCAATAATGTTTATTGTGAAAATTTGTGAAAGCAGTTCTCGAATATGTTGTTGAATATGAAACGGGTACAATAAAAACTTGTGAAGAATCCTCCAAACTAGAACATGTGAAATATTCAACTGATTTCCAGTTTTTCTTGTTCTCACATGAGGATTCAAATCAATACAATTCAAAACTGCTTCCTCAATATGTGGAGTTCTCATAGTTTGAGTTGCATCTTTTAAATGATTATTTGCAGTAAAAGTACCAGTTTCCCTCGACTTTCTGTGGATATTTGAAAATGTTCGCCTGTCTGGTGTTACTCGATTTGGAAAGCGCACCTGATATAATCGCCTAGCTTGTGTTGTGTTTCCGTCAGCCAGACCGTACATGTAATAGATATTAGCCGATTCCGTGTTAGTAAAATTAGCCATTTTTTATTACAGCAATAACTTCAAAAGTCTTAAAACTAATCGTTAATTTAGTAAACAATTCGAGCAGACACTGGTTCAACTTTAGCAACTGTCAAAATAAATAAATAAATGGAAAAAATCAAAACCTACTAGTCATTTTTTTATTTACGAGTGCTTTCAATTCAGCGAATGCATACAATCGTTAAATAATTTTTTGCTCGAGAACGGTCGAAGATAGGAAAAAATTACAGGTGTCAAAAAAGTTTCTAAATTGAACGAAGATGACGAAAATTGATTGTACGCTGAATAGTGGCTTACTGCAAAAAAGGTTCAATGGGCAAAAGAAGACATGGTTCCGGAAAAGAAAACACCTTGTAGATTCTAGTTGAAATTTAGGATGTGTAATTATGGAGGCTGTGAAAAATAGCTTGCATTCCAAATTTGCGCTGAATGTCTCAAAAACTGCAGGAGTTTTGAAGAAAAAAACAATTTTTTTCGGAAATTTCAACACCCTGTAGCTCCATAACGAAGCTTTTACGGACCCTTGTTTATATGAACTTTCTTTCTTAAAATTGCACGTATATATACGCTCTCAAGTTGTGACATACTATTATGTAATACAACAAAATTGTGAGAAACTATATTCCATGATTCATATAAAAGTTATGCTTGAATTTGAAAACTTCCTTTCATTTGTAATTAGCTTCATACAGTTAAATTTGAAATTTAGAATGATAACAGAAAAAATCATATCTGTAAGATATTATAATAATTAGGCCCTAGAAATATTCACAAAAGACATATATTCAACATAAGAATTACAGTTTATTTTTATTGAAATAACAATGAAAACGAACAGATTATTACAAACAAATGCAATGTTTCATAAGTTACCATTTTAATATCACAAATCTGTCATACATTTTCATAATCTACCTAATAATTACGAGGGAATATTTTATTTATTTGTTCGAACAGATTTTCTACTTTTGTTATATTTTGGGTTATATTATCTGTTGCTAATATACGTAGTCACCTACTTAAGGATGGTTTTCTCCAAATTGTTAATACTTATAGTTCTCAGTTTGTAATTAAATTCTTAAAACCAAATTTTTATGTCTATCTTTAAAATCCTAAGAATTTTCATACAAACTTCTAACCTTCATTTCGCATAGGGGTGGAAAGTGGAAAAAAGTAAGCTATTATCGTCCCTGAAGTTCAAGGTATATTTGAAAGAGTAACAGAGTTAGTTTCAAACATGTATGGTAGCCTGGATAGTGGTAATTTACTATAAGGCACATGCATACTGAACTTCAAGTAAATAAAGCATGTAATTCGTTTTTAAATAATCTTACAGGAACCTTAGTTTTTTAGGGATAAAAGTATCCTATGTTCATCAAGGTACTGAACCATCATTTTGTTCATTCTTTAAGAGACAGTCTCGTATTCTTGTTTGTAATTCATTTTAATTATCAGAGAATCAGTTCTTTTGAACAGCTAATAAGAAACTCTAATAACGCCAACTAAATTGTATATTCGAAAAAATTCAATGATGGTTATTATTTTCCAGATATTATCTAGGTTTGAAGGATCACACCTACTACCCAATAATAAACGATATAATAGTATAGCCGAATTATTGAAGAAGTTAACAAAACTATTTCTTTGAGTACAGTAGCACTACAGGCTTATATATTTTTTTCTGATTTCCGTAATGCAACTAGTATTCTGGAATTTGATTCAGTATTACAAGGTGGTATCAAATACGTCCACATAATAAGGAGAAAATTATCCATGCTTGGAAATTCTATTAAATGCTGCTATCACAGATAGCAGTTTGTAACGTTTGTAATCGATGATCACCGTTGACAGACCAAACAATAATAAGCTTCTCATTTGATTTTTTTAATTATAATTTAAGATGTACCTCTGACGTCATATTCTATGAAGTATTTGTTAAATTTTTATTTGATGAATCGCTAAAAGTGTTAACGTTTTCTTTCTAAAGATTACTAATTGCAAAGAAAATAATGAAGAACGAAAACTGTGGAACTACTTTTCTTATATTCATAAGAGGGTTTCGTCTCTCTTGTTCATTGTACCTCCTTCTTCAATTTCCACTGCTTCTTTGATATTCTTCACCATGGGGCCATATCATATGGCATCCCTTGGCGCGTTCACAGCTCACCTGAATTTAATCCATCCAAACATAACATTCACAATTGAAAAAGAATCGAAACAAACAGTTGCCATATCTGGATCTCCTCTAACCAAGTTACAAAGCGGACATTTAAAACTTTCAGTATACAGAAAATCAACCCACACAAATAGATACTTACATGCCTCATCACATCATTATCCAGCTCAATTAAAATCAGTGGTTACAACGCTCATAAGCAGATCGATAGCACTCACAGATGACAGCAACAGGGAAGAAGAGTTATCTACAATAACCATATAAATACATATAAATTTGATTGAGTTATTTTTCTCATAAATTAACCGTTCCTGAAGAGTCCTTTCAATATCTCGATAATTAAAAGGGATCATTAGGCTTTAGAGTCTTTCCGAATTACAACCAGAGTTGATCTTTTATTCATAGCTCTGCTTCAATTATTTCCAAATAAATTTCATTCATTCAAAAAATAGAGAATCTCCCTAGATGCTTTTATAATCACTTCATTCGGCTTTGAAGTATGCATATCTCTTGTGATTAGTTGCCTTGTTCACGTTTCCGACTTGTCCATTCTGTTGGGATGGTATCTCAGTGAACAGTATCTGGTTGGATCCAGTTATGGTCCTTTATTCGTTACTTGATTGGTCGATATGTTGTATAGTCTTTTTCGGCGAATAGTCAATAAACTTTCTGGCTTGTTTAAGACCTACAGTTTTTCTACAGTGCTTTTTTTGCCAAATCTCTTCAACCGTTTCAATTCCTACCTTCTGAGTGGTATGTTCAAAGAACCGTTCAGGATCAATAAGGGTAGTTTGAGCATCCGAGCTTGCGAGTTTGTTGGAAATTTCTTTCGTGGCTAGGCACTCACTAGAGGAAAAGTTGATCTTCCTCAGCAAATCGCATTTAGGATTGACAATATTCCATGACACTATAATAATTATATATATATATATATATATATATATATATATATATATATATATATATATATATATATATATATATATATATATATATATATATATATATATATATATATATATATATATATATATCAGAGTTTAGAACTTCAATCACCTCCTGACTAGTAGTACATAAATTTGTACTTTTTGAATTTCTTCATGAATCCTCTTGTCAGCACAAATTTTCAGGTATTTCTGCTCTCTGATTATATCAGATTAACCCTTGAGTACTGATGCTTCATACTTTTGGCCAATTTTGTCCAAACTTATTCTCTCAGTTGTGTTCCAGCTAGAGATTCTTCGGTCCAATCGACATATTTTCTTCTCTGCTGTAACGATGTATTCTATGACCACATCGAAACGATTATAAAATTGATACTTTATGGGGATTCTATCCGACAGTTGTGATAGGAATTCTGGAGCTAGATAACTCAAAATCCCTAGGTGTGCTTTCACCCGATAGTTTTTCGTTTCTTGAATGCATAATACTGCCATTAAACCATTCCCCTTCTCTAATATGTAGAAGGGAGGGTGATTCGAATCACTTATAGGACAGTGGTAGGGACTATTTTCATAGCCTTTGTTATTTTCAGACACTCTAAATACTGCAGTTTCTGCAACTTATTTAGGGCTAGGTGGCCTCCGTCCATCATATAAACGATGCATAAGTAATGATGGTTTGAATAACGGCAGAAGATAACCAACAGACTTCTTTTTCTGTGGCCCCCCAGGTCTATCAAATATTTAACGAAGTGTCAATAGACAATATGTAGGTTTTGAAGACAGTTTTATGAATATGTGAACTCCAGGTATTTCTGCTCTCTGATTATATCAGATTAACCCTTGAGTACTGATGCTTCATACTTTTGGCCAATTTTGTCCAAACTTATTCTCTCAGTTGTGTTCCAGCTAGAGATTCTTCGGTCCAATCGACATATTTTCTTCTCTGCTGTAATGATGTATTCTATGACCACATCGAAACGATTATAAAATTGATACTTTATGGGGATTCTATCCGACAGTTGTGATAGGAATTCTGGAGCTAGACAACTCAAAATCCCCAGGTGTGCTTTCACCCGATAGTTTTTCGTTTCTTGAATGCATAATACTGCCATTAAACCATTCCCTTTCTCTAATATGTAGAAGGGAGGGTGATTCGAATCACTTATAGGACAGTGGTAGGGACTATTTTCATAGCTTTTGTTATTTTCAGACACTCTAAATACTGCAGTTTCTGCAACTTATTTAGGGCTAGGTGGCCTCCGTCCATCATATAAACGATGCATAAGTAATGATGGTTTGAATAACGGCAGTAGATAACCAACAGACTTCTTTTTCTGTGGCCCCCCAGGTCTATCAAATATTTAACGAAGTGTCAATAGACAATATGGAGGTTTTGAAGACAGTTTTATCAATATGTGAACTCCAGTTGGATATGTATTTCATCGAGGGTTACCTTCAGATTTAGATTCACCTTAGAATTCCTTAGTTCATCTATCTATTTAGAAGAGGAGCGTTTAGGTTCACTTTCATGCGTTTTGTGAATGTAATTGAAGTGATTTTCTCTGAATCGATACTGAAACCTATCTATCTCAGCACACCATTCTTTCGTAATATTCAGAGTTTTAAGCATTAGCATATGATCCCATCATACTTTCCTCTGATGATAACTAAGTCACTAGGTCATACGCTTAACCTTGTCCATCAACTGTTATTGACCATAGTAGAATCGATTGATCAAAGATAACAGGTGGGCTGTAAATTTCGTAGGCTGAAGTACATAGGGCGTTACTAGGGTCAGGTCCATATGGTTTTCAGTTAGTACTAACCTTAACTAGACACGAGTAGAAAGTTTTCAGCTGTCAAACCGTTGGTTCGCTAGATATAGCATTAAAAGTGAATCAACTTTTGCTATTGTTAGAAAAATGGACAAAAGAGAATTCCGTGTATCGATTGAACATTGCTTTTTGATGAAAGCCAAAGAATGGCTTGATAAACATTATTCGAACCCTGCGCCAGGAAAATCAACGGCGGAAAAGTGGTTTGCAAAGTTTAACCGAGGTGACGATGAACGCAGTGGCTATCCCAAAGAGGCTGTCATCGATGAAATCATTAAAGAAGTACACAAAATTGTTTTGAATAATCAAAAATCAAAAAATTAAATTAATCGAGATAGATGAGAACCTGAAAATATCCAAGGAACGTGTTCGTTTCATTTCAAACGAATGTTTGGACATGCGAAAGCTGTGTACGAAATGGATGTAGTGCTTATTGACTCTTGATCAAAAACAACAACAAGTCGATGATTCTGAGCATTGTTTGAAGATAATTAATCGTAATAAAACCGAGTTTTTTCGTCGATACATCACAATGGATGAAACATGGATTCATTACTATACCCCAAAAAGCAATCGACAGCCAACTGAGTGCACTCAACGAGGTGAACTGCATCCAAAGCGTGCAAAAACGCAGCAGTCAGCTGACAAAGTAATGACATCTGTTTTCTGGAATACGCAAGGCATCACACATTCTTCGATTACCTCAAAAAGGGCTAGACGGAAAACAGGGACTACTTCATTGAGATATTGGATCAAATGAAGGACCAAATCACAGCCCCATTTGAAAAAAAGGAAAGAGCTGTTTCATCGAGATAATGCATCTTACAACAAATCAATCAAAACAATGGCAAAATTATACGTATTCGGCTTCGAATTACTTCCCCATCCACCTTATTCACCAGATCTTTTTTTTTGTTTTCAGACTTGTAAAGAATGCTCTCTGGAGAAAATACCAGACTAATGAACAGGTAGTCGCCATTACTGAAGCTTATTTTGAAGTTAAAGAGAAATCTTATTATAAAAATGCCATCGAGAAAATTATTGATCGCTACAATCGTTGTATCTCCCTCAAAGGCGACTATATTGATAAAAAAAAATTTACCAGAAAAATATGTTTTACTATGTTAGCCTACGAACAGTTCATCCCACCTGGTATATCCTCGTAGATATCCTCTTACCACCGATATTTTAGTGTCTTCTTAAGTGCCCATCATGACACAGCCTTTGAGTATTCCTTTTATTGATTTGATGGTAAGTATTTCAATATATCTGCTTCTGGTGCCATTGCTATTAGATAGACAGAAGATATTGCAGAATACTCCTTCCATGTTCCAAATGTAACCAGGGATATCTCATTGGCATCTATTTCTCTTTCCATTTTTTGTCCACAGAATATAGTGCAATAATGGATTTTTCTGATTAATAAACGAATTGTTTGTCATGACGAGAAATTCTACTTCTCAAGTGATTATCTATGATTTTTCCATTTTTCTATAGAAATAAAGTTAATACCATCAGACGAAATGAATTAATGTCATCTGGAGACTTCATTAATAAAATCCTAATTTTTATAGATTCACATAGGCCAATTCTCATTAAAAGTGAGAAGTGTTGTTAGAAAAATTATATACAGAACTTGTGAAACTATAACGAGTTTCTATCCTGATGTGTGTATTTCGTAGTGTTGTTCTAAAATCTCTAATGCTTACACAAACATTCCACAAATATTTAGGTAGGTTCACACCTGTTTACTCACTATATATCTCATCTAATAATAATTACGCAGAATTGTGAGTATTTTTTTCGTTAATATATTGTCATTGAAAAAACAACTCTCAAATAGTTCATTATCTTCTCAAAAAATAGACATTTTGGTCATTTCTAAAATCACTGGAACATTCGTCGGTGTACCGATTTCTCATTAGAGTAGAGGCAGCTAAAGAATTATTTCATACTTCAAATATGTCAAACGCAGTACTCACCATTGAAATTGCATTTGCGACCATGAAGAAATATGGTCCATTAATTCACCTCCTTGAGAGTTCTACCCACACATTCATGCTCTTTCGCTATGGTGTTCTATTATCCAATAATTATACTACACATATTTGTAATAATTAATTTTTCTCTTCATAGATAGCAAATATTGTCTACTCGGTTAAGGTAAGAATATACTTTGGTTGGTTGGTACTCATCCATCATGAAAAATTCAATTTTATTAGATTATATCATGTAGATATCAGTTTCACTTCATAGGGATGATATGATGAAGTACTTCCATGAAACTCCTAATTGTATTTCACATAATCAAGAAAGATTGAAGTATTTCCATGAAAATCTTATTAGGTTTCTTGACAAGATTTCTGGAAGAAATAAGATAAGATAAAACGGATTCAATTTTCTTCGTGACCAAGTTTGCTTTCCTCTAAATATAATTGAGAAATTGTCCATGATCAATAAACTTTTATCTGATAAAATTTATGTATTATATAAGTCACTAACTGCCAATAGGAACGATATGTTTGATTGATTTATACGTTTTGTTCGTTACGATTCCGGAAAACTTTTCAGGAGCGAATTGATATGAGGAAAATCTGAAAATTTGAAGAAGATACAAAAATCGTTCATTTTTAATAGAAGATCTGAAGTTTATAATGATAGAAATGGTTTTCTCTTTATTTGTTTTGTACGGAAAAAAAGAGGCGGTTACACTCGAGAAATTCATCAAACTGTAAAACAATTATTATGAATGATTTATAGTATGTTCATATTAAGTTTAAAGAGACGTCATAGCTAGGGATGTCTGGTTGGTAAAGATTGCAATGGACAAGAACGAAATAACTAGTCTCGCGCAAAGCAACTACTAGTGACATATGGTGACATTTGGTTATGACAGTTGGCATTGAAATGCGGCGTAGACGTATTTTTATTGTTTATTTTAGTGCGCTTTCTTGTGCTGATTGAGATTGGATTGAAGTATTTTCCTCGAAGTTTTGATAATATTTGAATCATTATTTTAAAATCAGTTCTTTTTAGAACTCATTGTTTCGAATCTTTATTCTATATAAATAGTGAAAATGCCAAGAGCTTTCTCGAGCCAAGCCCAAAACATGATTGCATCATGATGCAATTATTTCCAACAATAACGAGATAATGGAGGCCTCTTACAGCTGTAAGAGATGTAAGTACCACTGAAATTAATAACACCCTTAAAAAAGAAATATTATGATACAACTTAACTTGCTCATCTGTTGGTTTCCAAATTGTCTACACATCTACATACTATGAACTTTTTTGCTTACAGAGGGTAGCAAGTACAAGTAAGCATTTCATCCATTAACAATATTATGGCAAAGACAAAAACTGGTGATCCACTGAGAAGTCCAAGAAAAAAAAAAGGAATCGTGAGAAACCTGTAGTACATATTGACAATTTTGATCAAACTGCCATGAAAAATACTATCTATGACAAGTTCCAGAACAGTAAGTAGTCATTAAAACCTTTGTCTAAATCAAGTTTAATATCATATTCTTTGTAGAGGAACATATTACGTTGTCTGCATTAAAAGAGAAGCTCCACGAAAGAGATATTTTCAATGGGTGTAAGACATCTCTGTGGAAAATTGTACAAAACATTGGACTTAAGTATTCCAAAGATAATCCAAGAAGAGGTTCGATGGAACTACCTCATATTGCATTGAAGCGTAGCCATTTTCTGCAATCATATATTCGTATAAAAAATGAAGGATTACGTGAATTTGTCTATCTTGACGAAACATGGATTTTCAAGGATGGTACTATCGGTCGTTCGTGGCAAGATGACAATATCAAAAGTGTGAATAAAACAAAAGTTGGTGGAACCAGGTGAGGTTATCAACTATTGTTTGTACTATTTCAAGATTTTTTTAATTTGATACTCGTTTCAGATTCATTGTACTCCATGCAGACAACAGGCATGATTTAATTTATGGTGCAGAACTTGTTTTCTTCCTCAAAAACTTCGAACAGTGATTACCACGGGGAAATGAATCAAGAAAACTTCAAGCATTGGTTTGTACACCAATTATTATTGAATTTGGAAAGGTCTTCAACAATTATACTCGATAATGCAAGTTATCATACAACTATTTTGAACAAAGCTCCCACAAGAGCAACTAAAAAGATTGGTTAAAAGCAATAATACTGCTTATAAAGAAAGCGGTTTGAAACCAAAATTATTGAGTCTAGTTACAATGTAAGTACTGAATTCAAATAGGATTGTATTTCAAGGAGTCGGAGTGTTTTCAATTTGAATATGTTTCACAGGAGTAAGCCAAAACCAATATATGAGATTGATAATCTAGCTGAAGAATATGGAGACGAAGTATTACGTCTTCCTCCCTACCACTGCATTTTCAACCCAATTGAAATTATTTTGGGTATAACCAAAAAATTATTATCGGGACCATGAAGGGAAGGAAGGGAGTTTCGCTGAACAATCTCTTTCTGTAAGGAAAGAAGCTCTTCAGAAAATTACTCCAGAGGTACGCGTTAAAACTATTGAGCCACAGAAGAAGAAATTCAATATTGGTGGGAACGCGAACTTCATTTTGATCTTGAAGATGTTCCCCCTTTGATAATAAATATGGACGAGTATGACAGTGACGGTGAAACGTTTTTAGACTTTCAGAATAAAATGGAGTATTTATTTTTTCAATTAATTTTAACTTTTCAACCTTTTCTTTGTAAAATTATCATTAAATAAATGATTTTGTTGATTTCTGTTATTAGACAGTTTTACCTGTGCTCCTTATTTGAATCTGCAAGTGCTAAGTAGACTTAATTCTAGTTTCTGTTGAAAGATTGAAATATTTCGAAAATAATTATTATTTCATGGCCTAGTAAAAATAATTTTTCATTAGTCAAAGAGTAACGTTCTGATTTAAATTTTGGACTTATTCAAAAACCTAATTTTCTCTGAAACCTTATTCATTTCCATTGTGTTTCAAATTCAATGAGATGACCAGTGCTCAAAACCTTTATTGAACAATGTGAGTGCACTATGAGAATTTGTTCTTTTTCCTGTTTTTATATTGAAGAAAGGTGAACACAATTGAATTGAATTATTCCTCATGTGTTGCATTTACCAGTAAGTACTAGTATTCTGAAGATCCATTATGATCATCAGGTCGATTTTTATTTTCAACTCGAAGTTACTTGGCCGAAGAATATATTTTTTTTCTTACGTTCTTCAAAAGGTACAAAATTATTCTTCTTTTTGATACATATTAGGGGTCTTAGGTGCGTAGTTTTCGATTACTGGTAAATGCAACACATGAGGCATAATTCAATTCAGTTGTGTTCATCTTTCTTCAATATAAAACAGGAAAAAGAACAAATTCGTAGTGCACTTTGTTCAAGAGGTATTGATATGAATGATTATTGAGAAATTTTATTCTCGGAAAGGAAGGTCGCGAATTAATTTTTTTCAATGATGAAAAATAGGGTTGTATTTTAAAAAAAAATGATCGATGACGTCATATTTTGCGAATTACAAAAGAAAAAAAAAATTTTTTCCAAATAATTTCGAGTTATAAAAATCGACCTGTCTGAGCGTTTTGCACGAGAATCAAAACTAAAGAAATTATGAATTTTATTCCATACTTTACAATCTCACTGAATAGATTTTTGGGAAACATTTGCAACATCCGAGAAAACTGTTTAATGTCGTCACTATAAACTTAACGTGAACAGACTATATCTAGTTGATTCTGTTTGGTTTTGTTATAGTTTTGAAAAATTTTTCAGAAGGAAGACAAAATTTAACCAAACAAAAGTATCGTAACATTTATGTGTATGTGATCATAGTTGATTATAGAGATAAAGATAGTTGGCTGATTTTTTGGTATTGTGTTGATTGAAGTTCTGAAAACATCAACTGTAAAAAAATTAATTTCATTCTCGAATATATGGAGGATGTATTTTATTGTTTTTTATTCCTTCAGTTTTCGTAATCAGAATAACTGAAATGAAAACGAAATCTTGAATATCTGGAGAAAATCTGGAAATACAACAGTTTTGTCAGCTGATAATAAATAGTTCGTATTCTTTCAAATCACTATATTTTACATTGAAGGAATAGCAAGACGAGTTGTAATAAGGAAGAATTAAATTCCATGAGTCTGTCGATGAAAATTGGGACCAAATTTTTCGAAACAAGTTGGTTTGAAAAATGGATATGCGATACCTGTTCATTTTATTGGTTCGCCTATAATTCCTGTTCCAGTTTTCCTCATCCTTCTATCTCTAGATAATTCGTGGAAATGGTTACTATCCTTTCTTCCTTCCTTGAGATCGAACACTTTTATTACTGTGGATTTATTTGGGTACCTATACCTGTTGAATTTGAGATTCAAGATGTGTCTCTGAATTTGCATAATTGCGGTTTAAAAGGATATAAATCGTATCCCACTATGAATTCCTGAATGTTTATAAACAAACAACGAATCCAATTACTAAGTTGAATAATTAATCTTAAGTATATTTTGTATATTTTTATTATATTATTTATTTGCCATCCGTTCTCTTGAAATGGACTGATTTTGGCGGAAAAAGACGAGACACTATTTTAATTCTCTATTTCGAAATAGTATCTTTATGAACATTTAATATCACATAGAAAATCTAAACGAAAGTTTGCATCCCAACGAAAATTTGCCATACCTTCTATGTCAAGAATAACTGATTGTAGCGGAAAAGCAGAGACACGTCAACTTTTGATTGGAGGGGGACAAATTTTTGACTTGGTTCAGAGCATATGAAATGAACCCCCTACCATCCTAATTTGAAATTCATTATTGTGAAAATGGATCGAGTGATCCATAATGTGAAAAGATCTTCTTATTTTCTTCTCAAAAATTATATCTTTATGATCGTTTGATATTATACAAATAGTCCTAACACTACAAAAGTTTGTTGTCCAACGAAATCCCTATAATCAAATTAAGTTCTCAAAATGAATTCATCCGACAATTCTCTGCTAACAGTTTTCAAATGACGATTCTTGTCCTCAGTTGTCCAAGTTTTTAATAGTCAACTGAATGTAATGATTTGAGATGTAGATAAACATCAGTAAGAAACACACAATTGTTTTTATCACAACCATCTGGTAATGATAAATCTATTTCGCATTTGTTTTTTATTTTCGCCATACTTCTAATCACAGTTGTCGTTTGTTATACAAACGTTAAAAATGGTTTACTCAACTGATGAGCTGGTCGAAACTATTTCAATTTATTATCGAAATAATAGTTGTGCCAGAGAAACGGCAAGGATTTTCAATGTGAACCATCAGAAAAACAGGTAGGATACCAGTATTTCATATATTTGATGAATAAATTTTTAACTACGGGTTCGGTGGCTAAAAAAACATGAAGTTCAACATCGGCCTATACGGAACGATGCAACTGAATTGACAGTTTAGGGCCACCTATAAATGGAAAACACTACTTCCATCAGAAAATTATCACTTATGTCTGGTGTATCAGCTTCAAAAGTCTACAGGAGCCTGAAATATCAATTTCATCCCTATAAAGTGAAACTAGTTCATTATCCTGATCGCCGCTTGCGATTGGGAAAATATTAACAATAATAATCCACATATTCTGTATTATACCTGTTTTTCTGACGATAGTACATTTACTTTCAATGGTGAAGTGAATAGGCATAATTGTCGATATTGGGATACCGAGAATCGTCATTGGTTCACACAAAAGATACACATAAAGGATTCAGGAATTGGATGTTTAGGCCTTTATTCATCGAAGGTAATCTCAACGGAAACTCTTCTTTACAGTTGTTGGAAGAATTGATGAATCCCTGGTACACAGAAATTTCAGAAAATGATGAAACTCTTTCAGAGTAAGAGAGTTTCCAGCTAGATGGTTCACCTGCACGTTTAGATTTTCTGGTGCGACAATATTTGGATGCAAATTTCCTAGGTCGGTGGATTGACAAAATATGAATAATTGAGTGACCAGTTAATTCTGCCAATACCTGAGGTGTGCAATGGGCAGGAGCACCATCTAATTGGTACCAACATGAAACACGTGCATTTAACGGAAGAATGTCCAGGAATTCCGAAACAAATATAGCTAAAATCTCTGAATATTTTACAGCATTTAAATTTTCTTCATAAATTAAATGTTGACGTTGGTTTCTGTACATCAAACTGAATATATTAAATCTAAAACGATGTTGAAATTTTCACTCCCGCGTTTGATGTGAATTTTCCCAGATATGGCAATTATGCCGATTAAAAATACTTTCTCTCGAAAATTTGGACTCATAGGTCTATGCAATGTTTCGTAAAAAGTCTGGGTTTTCTTGAATTTGGACCATCAACATCTTGCAAAAATTCATCCTAACAGACGCATCTCCTGGATTCATTAATGATATTAGTATTTGAATTTGGGAGGCTTTTACTTGGTAGAATTCCATTATCAATAATGAAAACAAGTAATTTTCTCAGAGCAATTTTACTGAATAATTATGATTCGTAACGCTTTTCGTATGAAGAAGCGTATTCGTCTGAAGAAGTTCGGCGTAGCGAAACGCGTTACCAATCACAATTATTCAGTAAGTTCCTTAAAAAACTTTACTCGTTTTTATTATTGATGATATTGGTGAGAATTTGGAGGGGGGTTCGTCCAAAGTTCCATTAATCGATGTACGTGCTATTCCCAAATATGCTACAGCAGCACGTACAGACGCATACGGATATTTTATCACTGAACTGTCATAAAGGTGCATTATTCAATAAGATATAAGTCGTGAAAAAGTCGAACATGTTGAAAAGATCTTCAATTTTATAAATAATTGCATATAATAACCGATAACAAGTTAGCTGCAAATTTGGATATTACCTCATTTCAAAGATTAATTAATTGACTTGGAAGTCCATCGCCAAATCTCTAATAAGTTATATGAGTTTGATACTTAAAATATCAAGCGACAACTTCAACTGCAGCATTGTGTAAAATTAGAAAACGCTGTGGGTATTTAGTTGATTACAACTGCTTCTGTAGTTTCTATTCGTTTAAAAACATTTATAAGATACGAAAGTTGTTCAAAACAATTTATCAATACAATGAGCAATCAAATTATTTTGCAGCTATGAGCAGTAGTAGTAAAACATAATGAATCCAAACATAGATTTATGAAAAACCGTTTATAAACACAATACATTCTTTTTACCTCATTATAGGCAATGGAAAGACAAAACACATAGAGCTATGTACTTTGTTCCTAAAATTCTACATTAAGTATTTTTCTTCATTACCTCTCTTGATGTGTAGGCTGTGTAGCAAAACTCACGAATGGACATAAATAGAAAAAAATCTTATAACAGTATAGATTGATACGCTACCATCTTTTATAGTTAGAAGCGAAATTGTTTCAATTATTTCCACTCTGCAATCAACAATTCGTTTTCCATTTTTTCTTCATTTTTATATAATAGTTGTCGTTTGCTAGAAGATCGATTCGAAATGGTTTACTGGACTGAAAAAAAGGGTTGAAATTGTGTCGACACATTTTCGAAATAACAATTGTGCCAAAGAATCCGAAAGAATATTCATTGTGAAGAAAAAGTAGGCAGGTCATTAGCAATATGTCAAATTTTTAATCGATTCATTTTTAATCATAGGTTCGGTGGCTAACAAGAGCATGTAGTCGCAAGACTAGTACAAAGAGTTACAATTGAAGTGGAAACATTACTTTCATCAGAAGATTATCTCGTATGACTCTTATGACTTACAACTGCTTGCCAGATCGTGAAACATCATAAATCCCGTCCTTATGAAGTGAAATTAATTTGTGAGATGATTGAGCACTATCTTGATCTTGAGTGAAAATATGAAAAACAATCAATATCTTTTGCTTTTGGCAGCTTCATGCTCAATGACGAAGTGAATAGACAGAATTGTCGGTATTGAATCCTCATTGGTTCATAGAGGACCACTCACAAACGCCTCAGAAATATAACATTTTGAATTTATAGGGGTCATTTTCATCGAAGATAATCTCAACGCAAATATTGTGGGTCATTCCAAATTGAATGCTTATGCAACACAACTAAAAACTTGGACCTTCTGTGAGAAAGATTCATCACCGAATACAGACTTTTGACACCTAAGATTTTGGTGAATTTCAGAAGAGAATACGAGAATCGTTTGTATCATTGTAAAAATGTGGGTAGAGGTAATTTTTAGCAGTTTTGTGATCATTCACTGTTTCAATTTTTTGGGGATGTTCCTTTTTTTTCCCTATCGAGAGTAAAAAAAGTTCCGAAAACATTAATTTCTGTCAAAAGTTTCGAGAAACAGAGAATCGAAATACCTTTATAACTAAAATCTACTCGACTCATTTCCCATTAATTTTAAGTTCGGGGATTGATTTCACATGCTTCAAATCTACCTTGAAATCGGTTCCCCTCGAACAGAAAAATGCCGTGTCACAAATTTTTTCGCTAGAATCACTTTTCTTTGAAAAGAAAAGAAGGAATACATATACACACAGTTAATTGAATTGGATATACAAAAACTTTAGCTCTGTTGTTATAATGAAAAATATTCATAATCATCAAATTATTCAAACTTATGTATAATCTTTTCAATTTCAGAGAGTGGACTTCCATGTTTCTATGATCAGCTTTTCTTCAATATAAAAGGTAAGTTAGATATATTATCCTTCCTAAAGGATGTGTTAATGATACAAAACTTATTTGCTTAGTACTGAAGTATTTGTTTTCGAAATATTTATATCGAGCTTACTTGGTTCAATTCTTTTTATTGAAGAAAAAATTCACTGCATCGCCCTAACACTCTGCAGTTCTTTCTGAAGGTTAACAAATGCTTTCAGTATTCTCCCACAAGAACATTTGAATTATCATTAATATACTAATTTTTATACTAGCTATCAAGGTGGGAAATCCATAATTCTACTCTCAGCTTCCTAGGGTAAAGAGAACTATCTTAACATATTTCCAAAGTTGAATGTTCACTTCTAATTTAAATGAAACAATGATGTAAGAATTTTCACTATATTGACAAGCTTATGACATATATAGGTCATAAGTTTGACAATATAGTGAAATTTTGAGCATAATAGTTTTATTTGATTAGGGAATGTATATCATCATTTTTAATAAAGTAACGACCTCCTCAAACAAATTATTGATTTTTTATCACAAAAATTGAAGTAGAGACTTAGCTCATTTGTTATAAACTATACATCGTTGAATTATACGCTGTCGCGACTTCAGTGCTGTCTGTCGATCTCATAAAGTTTCATATTGGCTATAAAATGTCCTCAAGGTAGTAAATAAAGACAATCTTCTTTCTTTCACAATTTAGCTTTCCTGGGGCCTTTCAATTATGTACAGGGTGAATATCAGAAACTTTTGCATCATTTCAACCAAGTTAGACAAATATTTAGTTTTGTCTTTTCAGTGGCAGAGGATGAAGTGTATATATATATATATATATATATATATATATATATATATATATACATTATATATATTATTAAATGTGAAGGAATTCAATGTATATATATATATATATATATATATATATATATATATATATATATATATATATATATATATATATATATATGCGCACATCAGGAAAAACTGCGTGGGCAACGATTTTCGACGGCGGAAGAGGCAGTTGAAGCACTGCATGTTTAATTCATACTTAAGAAAACAAAAGATAAAATCAATATTTTTACTAAACTATTTGAATTATATATAAAAATATCTTCTATTTAAAATTATTAAATGTGAAGGAATTCAATGTAAAAATAAAACTAAGCATTCTCGAAGCCTTACTTTGTAAAAATATAAGGATAAACCGATTATATTATTTATTAGAATAAAATAAAATAATCTAATAAAATTAATGAACTTGAAGGTTTATTCCTAACCATTGGAAGTATCTCATTCGGAATGACAAAGTGTTTCGAAAATGGGTTTAAGCGCATGCAAAAGTGTATTGATCTTCATTGAGAATACATTGGAAAACACTAAAGCTATTTTTATCCCTAAGTTTCTCATTTTTCTTATCAGGCGCAAAATTTAAGAGGCAACCTACGTATGTATGACGATCCATCCAGAAAATTATCAATCCTTCTGAATTCATAACATCTGAATTCGGAAAGTTCTCAGTCTTACATCATAAACAAAGGAAAAATAATTTGATTCAGTAGATTTCTGCGAAATAAATCCGGAAAATTGTTAATTCATCAATGCAAATAGTCCAGCTCTGAAAATCGCATGAATTTCTTCTTACTCAATGATATGTATATATGAATTGAGTCTTTTGCAATAGTCATGTTCTAATTCAAAAAATTGTTTTGGGAACTTTGAAGCTAAAATCACGAGAACGTATTGAAGATTTCTCTGCTATTGAGGTTGTTTTTTGTTATATTTTGTACATGAAAAAATTAAATGAAATTAATTTGCTGAAAGTGTTGGCAGTCCGCTGAACACCGTACTATGAAAAATAACTATTTGTCAACATCTCGTAAATAAAATTTATCTTATCCTAATTCGCATAAATTTTAACTTGGTGTAAAATATAAGCTCGTACAAAAATACTGAGCAAGAGCATAAGGTAATCGAAAAGGACAATCTCTCCCCTCTGTTTTCCACCTTCAGGGGCTGGCCCGCAGGTGTAGAACCTTGGAGCCAGAACGACTGCAACACCCTGCCGAAGAATCGTCGATCAATACCCTCCCAACTACCATCCCTCTTGTCTGTGCCTGTCACCTTAACTCTACACTGGCTTCGCTGAAGATGCCTCACGATCCCTAATTTTTCATAAGTTCAGCTTTATTTTTCATGTTTGATAGTGTTTTCAACAAAGATATATACAGACTGTCACACGATGATGATTACGTTGATATATTTTTCTTATTTATGGCTTGCCACGCTCATGAAAATTTCAGCGATAGTTCTTGAATATAAAACGTCACTGAATAAATTTAAAAGACAATAACTGTTCGGCAAAATTCTACTTCATTCATAAAGACCAACATTTGTATGTCTCTTTCGTAGAAAAATTTATCTTTGAATAGAAAGTTTAAAATTCAGTGTTTTAATCAATTGATCTCTTCATAGCATTCTATTTATATCTGTTAACAGTAGCATTTACTGGGAACCAAATCTGGAGAATATGACGGATGGCAAAGTAATTCTTACAATGTTTCTCTTTTTGCAGTTCAATACATTTTCTGGTGGAACAGTTTCTTCTTCATTTATGATCGATTTCTCACCATTTCCTTCACATCTACAAATATCACCATATTATGTTTACTACAGATATTTGTTTCTTGCGCATATTAAAACACCTCATCGGCTAACAATCGGCCCCTGATTTTACTCTGGAATATAGTTATGAATTCATGTATCAGCCATTATCATATACTGCATTAAATTGCTGTGAATAGGATAAAATATCCTAACGCCCCGCTGAACTGAAGGAAAGGTCTTCCTAGATCAGAATAACCTCTTCAAGCGATACTGCTCTTTGCAGCCGCAAAGTGATGTACATATTATATGTTCTTTTCACAGAATCTCCAAGAATCATCATCCATTCTGCCCATTTTCTTTATATATGGTGAAAATCTGTTGTGATAGCGATTTACAGATTTGGGTCATTTTATTTAGAACCAGAACCTTGATGTACTCTCACTAATGCCACCTTGGTAATGGTGGAATTTCAGTTATTGAATTTTGTCTCCTGTTTTCCTTTTGTTCTGGTATATTTTTTCGCTTTTTTATATTCTTCCAACTGATTGACGTCTTCGTTGCGCGAAGAAGATCTGATAAGTCATACTTTATTCCTTATAGCTAGTTGTGCAAGTATACGTAGCACTTCAGTTTCTCACTTTCAAAACGACTTTGGAAGAAGCTTTCATTGCACTTTTACTTTCACTGGCTACATATATTCTAGTTCCATTATATTTTTTTTCTAGGATGATATGGAAGCACAACTTATAATTTCGAAAAAGTATTACACCAGCGTTACTCGTTTTCATCAGGCCATCCTTTTGCCAGTTAGGGATTCTTTTTTCCTTTAGGAAAAAAGCATTCTCTTCATTCTTTTATTTCCAGTATTTTGTTTTCTTTCCTAGTTCTCTGGAGTCTTCGTATTGTACTAGTTTTGGGTACTGTTGGTCCGTCTTTAATTCAGAAGTACAAGTGCGATATTCATTCACCTCCAATGCTCAGTAGGATAGTTCATATTACACTAGTATTATCCCCCTTTTGAATTGTCTGTGCCGTACTGTGATACGGTTCAGGCTAAGAATGAAAAGACATATGTGCCTGTCTGACTTTTACTACGCATGACCAATAAGTCATATTAGAATAGATGTGTTTCACGACAGCTATCGGAAACGTGATAACTCCTTATGCAACTTCAACGTCTACTACAATCCAATTTTTGGCCGTTATGAACACCCAGGTATTATACTAGTAAATTTTTCCACCCATGAGGATTAATTTTGCGATATATATTTTCCTTTTTCGGGGAAAACTATTATCACTGGTTTATATTGTTTTGCACCATCTGATAACCAACTTGGTATGTCGTTTGCGAAGCATATTTAATTAAATCTACTCCATGGGTTTTATAGAAAAGTTCAATCGTCGTAATCAATTACTCCTAATATGGCCCTATTAAAAAGTTATGCAATGCTTCATCAATATTCGAAATCCGGACATCATTGTCAGCTAATTCTCTTGAATTTGAACTGAACATTACTCTTAGTTACGACAATTCATCCAGAAAGAGTGAAAATAAAATCTTATATCACTTAAATGAATTAGATGTAGAGCATACAGACTTCAACGGTGGCAGATAAAAAATATTGAATGAACAGGAAGATTTAATTGCTTTTCGTTTCCCCTTTCAACTTATTTCAAATCGTCAGTCAATTATTCTACTCTTCTCAATTTGTATTATATTCTCTATTCGACATATTACTATTAATACCCATTTAAGGATTGTATTTCTCTATTACATTCGCCACTAAATAGGCAAAGATCAAATTAAATTGTTCATTCCTTCATTAGGTGATTGTAAAAGAAATCTGTTTATAAAATTTCTTGATAAAGATGCTGTGTCAGCGAAACGTCGTCGAATTTTTTCAAATAAAGTGTAGATTGAAGTTAAATCTTGTGTTTTTTTATCTCATTTATATCATGGATCTACATCAAGTAACGGCCTCCACAATTCAAAAGTACAGTTGGTGTTTAGGGGACAAATAATGATAATTCCAAAATAATGTTTTCAGAAAGATCAGTTGAATATTTTCTGTTCAGAAGGCCCACTTCTGTTATTTATTATACTTTAGCAACGACTCAAAATTAAAATATCGATGACGTTTTGGCCTATTTTATTTCAAGGCCTTTAGACTGTCAAGCGAATATCTTGTTGATGTGGTAAGAAATTTTACCTATAAAGATTATTTTTGAAGATGTCCCAAACGTGCTTCAAAGGATTCAGGTCTAGAGAATAGGAAGAACATTGATAATGCTTTCTTGTAGTGTATTTCGGACTACTAACGCACGGTGAGCTGTAGCATTATCTTATTGGAAAGGTGAATCCGGACTAATTGTTGGGAAATATAGTATTACTATTGATTGCATAATCACATCATTGTAAGCATTTCCGCGACTTAATTCACTGTTAAAATGAGCTCAATTGTTCCATCAAGACGTTACTCGCGCATATTCGAATCAATATATTAACCGAATACTTCTGCAACCTAAACAGTTGGCGCGATTTCGCGAGTGTCATCCGAAGTTGACAACCGGTTTATGACAATTTGGTCAGACTTTTATACATTATGTACTAAATACAGCTTTTTAACTATTCAGGATGATGCTGAGGTAGTTCGATCCCTTCTAAAAATCAAAAACCAATTCTGGTCGGGAGCTGCTAATCCTAGAAACACCTGTACAGCGTTTTCTCACGTTCTAACTTCTATTGAAACTCAATCATACCTGATTTATAATACTTCGGCTACTTTTTAGAATCATTGAGCATACCAATGACTAACATATATTCTCTACTCAACCACCAATCCTCAATATGCTTCATACGAGATGTTTTCCTTTTGCTTTCAACAGAAGACAAAGTGAATTTTAAGATGATATAATTATGAAATATCATCTCCGATCGTGGATTTTTTTTCATGAAAAACTCAGAGATCGGATGCTGCATCCGACACAACTTGAATTTAATGTACCATGTCATAAACCATATTATACATATTCTCTTTTCTTTTTATATAACAATAAATACCTTTTTTCTGATGTTTAGTTCAGCATTTATTCAAATCAATAATGTAATTACTATTCATTACTAATTAAGTAATTCATCAAATTCAGCAAACTTCATTCATACATCATTGTTGGATGAGATAAGGCTTTTTTCATGAATTCAATAGCGATCAATAAATCAACTGGTGAGATAGTGATTTATTCTCTCAGTTTACGCGTAGATACGATGAGCCTTCAAAATATTGCAGATACTGACAATAGTGCTCGATTAATGATAAGGAAATTATTACAGTATTCAGGTGCATAAATCGAACTAGAATGAACTCTTCATTTGTGGACAGGGTGGACCTATTTTTACTTGTACGTAAGAGTCGGCAAAAAGATTTTCACTCAGAATGCTTCAGAATACCCTATAGTCATGAAAAGGTAAGCTACGACCTACGGAGTATCTATGGTATGTGGAAAAATTAACTTTTTTATTACTTCATCGACTTATAGCTTTTAAAGTAGGAATTTTTCCATCTAAAACTCTTATTTTAAAAGCTATAATGCGAATGCGTAGTAATAAAAGTTATATTTTTAAATCTTTTTCACATCACAAGTCATATAGCTTACCTCCCCATGACTACGCATACCTTGATTATTGTTCTGGACGAGCTAAGTGAAAATCTCATTGCCGACTCTCAAATCCACATAACAGAGTTTTATTATAGTTGCGCCATTGTCAATTGGTATAATTGGTCCATCAGTGTGTGAGCAAGGTCAGGTGCAAACATGATAATGTGATACGCCCCCAGCATCAGTTTGAACTCGCTACAGTCATTTTTTGTCCGTAGTGTTAGTTTTGGTGAAGAAGTTTTTCTGAATGCATGAGTGGCATCAATTGCAACAACGGTGTGCTATCAAATATTGCTTCAAACTTGGTCGCAATGCATAAGAAACACATGAAAAATTTCAGCAGGCTTATGGAGAGAGTGTTTTGTCAAGGCCACAGGTTTTTCGTTGGTTTGAGACATTTTTAAAGGAAGAGAGTCAATGAACCACGAAGCGAAAGCTCTTCGAGTGCAAACACTGATGAAAATGTCAACAGAATCTGGCATCTTTTGCGTTCAATCGATAGTTGATAGTTCACAACATTTTTTCGACCAAACATCAAAAATAACTGGATGCTGCATCACCACAATGCGCCATGTCACACTGTAACCCCAATAATGTAATTCTTAGATAGCAAAAAACTGTGGATCCTTATTCACCATACTTGAGTCCTTGTGACTTTTGCCTCTTCCCGAGAATTTGGAATCACCTCCAGGGACTCATTTTGAGAATACATCCCAAAAGCTGTAGCCGACTTACTGGAGGCTAGTCCAGTATACGAGTTCCAGCAATTCTATCATGATTGGAAGGGTCGTTTTCAGCGCTGTGTGGCTTTCCAAGGGATTTATTCTAAAGAAGATAATATTGCAATGCAATTATATTTGAATAGTAAATTAAAAATATCAGTCTCAGTATTGTATTGATTCACCTCGTATCTATGCTCGCTTTTCACTCCTGTTTTCTCGAAGAGAATCGGTTTGACAGCAAATATTATCTTCGTTAACCAAGAATGTCTGTTTGTATCATCAAAGCCTCAAACCTATTGATACAAAGATATATATATATATATATATATATATATATATATATATATATATATATATATATATATATATATATATATATATATATATAGTACCGACTGATTCCGAAGAATCTCAAACATTATATTTTAAAATTTACTAACCTAAGGCTTGGATAGTAAAATAATAGAACAGCTCTCTTCATCTAGATTAGAAAGGTTTCGAGTGTGATTGTTTTTTCAATCGTACAGATCCTAAATCCATAACAAAAATGTCTGGAAAGTTCCTGAAATATGCAACCTGGGGGTCGAGGTTTATGTTATACATAAGTTACATAATAATCTCTACGTTTCAACTTGGAATTTCATCGTCCTTCGAACTTTTCTGAAATCTTCAAATGTCTGATTTGAACGATGAGTGTCCAATTCTCAACAATATGTAAATAATAAATAAGAATTCCTGATGTATCTAGGATATTTTTAAATTGATATTACTTCCTGAAAAAGTGATTTGATTTGAAACGAGAGAAAATCCTAGGAATATTCTAGAATATCCTGCTGGGTAATAATTATACTATTTAATCACCAAAACGTTCTTTGCCCACTCGTCTAATTACTAATGTTATGTGTTCTTAGTTGTTTAAGAAAACAAGTTTCTGTCATCATCTAAAGTGCTTGCCTTATTATGTGTATTACAAATTAGTTAGTAGTTATTACAGGTACCGGTTACAAGACCATCATTCAACTTCTTAGGTAGCAAAGCAAATTATATCCACGTGGAAAACAGATAATTGAATAAGAACACTATAATTATTCGATATGATAATTGTTTCACAGTTCAAAACCATGCAAGGATAATTAATAATTCAATGCTAACAAACATTTTAGACTTTGTCACAATATGACTAAGGAGAAAATATTTCTCTCCTCATAACCGTTCTTTCGAAAAGTTTTGTTTTTGACGAATCATGATTCATGAATCGACAGTATTAGTATTTCCATAGAATAAGTCATAAAATATCATATGATGATACTAGAGCTATTCAGTCCTCAATTCTTACATGAAATCTGACCGAAAATATGTTTCCTGACACACCAAGAATTTTTCTTAATATGAATTTGCGAAAACTATACACATTGCCAAGTTGCGGATTTTCACACATATGTTCAGACCTATTCAAATCCCAAACCACTACATTTGTAGTTTATGAATTTTCCTTTTCATTTCATAGCAATCATCTCGAATACCTTGGACCCCAACTTAATTAAACGAAGACTTTCATTACATCTTTACGGAAGTGAATATGGCAATTCAAAAAAAAATTAAATGCAGGATAAACAAACATAATCTTCTTTCAATTTAAAAAAGTTATACGACAGCTACACTGAGATACAAGAAATACACGAGACGTATTATGCAAATTGGTTTATTTATGTTCAAAGTAATCTCCACCTACAGCAAAAACCAAAGCTTTAACATCTAGAAGACTTGAAGCCTGTCATTTTTGGGAATGCTCTCAAAAAGTGATGAATTGTCTCATCGATCTCCTTCTCCGTCGTGAAACGTTGACTACGTCAATGTTTTTTAGGTTAAGGAACCGGAAATGACACATGACCAAATACGGGCGGATGTGGAATGATTTTCTCCCCATGTTCTCGAATAAAGTCAACTATTTTCTGTTCTGTGTGTGACGATGTATATCGTGATCCACTGCAGGCACACATTTAGTGGTGTAACAGTTGGCCGTCACTGTATATTGATTTTCAAGGTTAACTGCTTTGACTAGAAAAACTGCGTACTTATATTTTTTGACAAATCTTTGCTTTTTCGCAATAGTTCGGTTAGGTTAGATTATCTTCCTGAATCTCCACAATGGCTCTCCTGGCGGGTAAGAACATCAAAAAATGGAATTTATGTTTCATCACACATTACGATTACGATTTTAGGCAGAATAGGAGGACCACCATTATTCATTTTAACGTTTCTTGCAAGATTCTTCATCGATCTGTTTTTCGGGAGTCGCTCAGCGTATGAGGCACTCAACGAAAAAATCTTTCTCATATAAAGATGCTCATGTAACAATGAATCAACTGTTGCTGATGCAACACCAAGGGATGCCTTAATCATTTGATAGGTACATCTTGTATCTTCTTCGATCATACGTTTCAACCCCTCAATGTTGTTAACAGTCACTGATGAACAGGGCCTATCAGCCCCTGGAACATTACCAATTGCTTTCCTTCCTTAAATTCACTACACCACCAAAACACATTCACCCGTGATGGACTTTCATCACTAAATACGCGTTACAACCGTTCAAGACTTCGTTCTTCAGTTCAGTAGTTCATCGCACGTTTTCTAACAATGTTCCCATTTTTCTGTTTTCTCACGGAGTAGGTGTTTTTTTTCAACCCCAGTAGCTTGTATTACCTCCTCTAGCCCTGATACAACCCTGAATCCGTCTAGACATGCTTTGGATTCGATTTTCGACCTCCTTTGCCACTCTTCTGTGGCGGCTTGGATGAGCTGTTGTGGTGTTCTTGAATTATCCTGGCGCGATCTGATTTTCCTTCTGAGATTATCCCATAAGTGTTTAATAGGATTCAGGTCTGGGGAGCAAGCTGGCTAGTCCAAAATAGCGATTCCCTCTGTTTCAAGATAACGTCGCGCAAGGTTTCTGGTATGTGGAGGAGAATTATCTTGCATAAAAGTGAAATTCTCACCTTGGGCACCTCGCCAGAGTTTCGCTATGGGCTCCGGCACTAGGTCCACGTAATTTCTAGCCGTTACACTCGCAGGAAACGAAATCAAATCTGTTTTTCCTGCCAGCATAATGCCACCCCAAAACATCACACTGCCCGCTTGGTATTTCAGAATTTGTCTTGCTGCTTGGAGTCTAGCTTGTCTTCTACGACCCCTCAAAACCTGAATCATCTGTTCGAACACCAATTCTGGACTCCGAAAAAAGAACATTTCCCAAATCTCAATATTCCAATTTTGGTGCTCGATACCCCAATTAAGTCTGATAATTTTTTGTTGTCTGGTTAACTCTAGAACTCTTAAGGGCCTTCTGCTGTAAAAACCCCTTGACGTATTGTATCGACTGATATACTGATGCCTGTTACTTCCAGTAATTGCCTTTGGAGTATGGGGTGCGACGGACTAGGGTCTATTCTTGAAATTTAGAACAAAAAGTGGGCTTGTTCTTCAGAAGTTTTATTCCTATGACTTCTTCTAGGCCTATTTTGCAGAGATTGTATCGGGCGTACGTTTTTGAAATCATCCCCTGTGATACCCTGATTGTGGCCGCTATTTCCCTCTGTGACCTCTTCTTCAATGAGAGCAATTATTCGACCCCTCTGCACATCGGACAATCCAACGTAAGGCATTTTCAATTATGATCAGAGGCTCTTTTAAATTTTAAATTCACAGTTTCGAATATCATTGACGACTGAGTACTGGATATATATATATATATATATATATATATATATATATATATATATATATATATATATATATATATATATATATATATATATATGTGTGTGTGTGTATGTATATAAATTATCACTACACAAGATGCCAAGGAACATTCTAGACAGTAGTTTTCTCCAAGTATTCACCCGAGAAAAAGCACCAAAGAAGCATCCAACGAGTCCATCAACCAACAAGGTTATGGCCATGGTTGTTTTGGATGCCCGCGCTGTCGTTGACATCGATCACCTTGAAAAGGGTAAAACAGTTACTCGCAAGTATGATACAAATGGACAGGTTGAATATTGATGAATAATGAATACGATTACATTTGGCGAAAAATCACTGTTTCATTAAGACAATGCATGGATGCATGCATGTGAAGTCTCTACACAAGCGGCTTTTTCTCAAAAGGCAAAAATAGTCGCTGACCTATCGAACTGCCCCCGTATCTAACAAAACAAAGAAAAGGAAGGATGACAAACACTCGTTAGGGAATCCAATCTGCGTCATTTCCTGATAAAACCAAACTTTTATCCTAACAGATTTATCAAGGGAGGGAAATTGAAATTGAACTGCTCATCAGCGAAATTTCCAGAAAGATTATATTTATTAGTATAGAGTTTTCCGTGAACATTTTTCTGAGACCTGTCACCTAAGTAAATATACCGGAATTTTCATCGAAGATTCCCAAATGAAAAGTATGAATCGAATCAAAGTTTGATCATCAAAACAGTGTTTATGTTCGAAAATATACAAGGTGTGACATAATAGTATGTCACAACTTGAAGTGGTAAATTTACGTGCAAAGAAAAAAAGTTTATGTAAACATGGGTCCGCAAAAGCTTCGTTACGGAGCTACCGGAAAAAATTGGTATTTTTCTTCAAAACTCCTGCAATTTTCGAGATATTCAGCCCAAATTTGGAATGCAAGCTATTCTTCATAGCCTCCATCATTACACGTCCTAGATTTTAACTGAAATTCTCAAGGAGGTTCCTTTTCCGAGGCCATGTCTCCTTTTGCCCTTCCAAACTTTTTTGCAGTACGCCACTGATCAGCGTACAATCAATTTTCCCCATCTTCGTTCGATTTAGAAACTTTTTTTTTTCGTATCTCTAACCGTTTTCGAGTGAAAAATGATTGAACTTGATTTGAATTGTATGTAATTCCCTAAATAAAAAAATGATAGAAATACTCGATAGGTATTCCCAAATTGGCTTTTATTCTGATAGCTCATCTTCTGAGTCTCAACTATACTTATTCAATATCAAACTGAAAAAAAAACAACTAAAAACTAAATAAATTGCTAAGGGTTCTCCACCTGCAAGAATACAGGCCTCTGCCCTTCACATATTATCACGCACTCTTTGAAATATTCCTGGGGTATTTCTTATCTTGTCACAAGAGGTTATTATTCGATTTCTCAATTCTTATACAGTTTTCACTGGAGTGTTATAAACTAAACTTTTGAGATATCCCCATAAGAAAAAGTCTAAACTATTTGAGTCTGGGGATCTAGGAGGCCATGGTTCTGGCCCACACCGACCTATCCATCGATTGTTGAATTTATTATTCAAGAATTCCCTAGCTTCTTCACTAAAATTTGCTGATGCCCCGTCATGCATGAACCACATTATGTTTCTCACCAAAAATAACTTCTCCTCAAGAAATTGCCGATAAGCGGAACCGTTTAGTCTGTTAGGCAAAAAAAATGGCCCAATCGAATAATTTCCAATTATTCCCACTCAGACATTTAGTGAGAATTGTTCTTGATGATGAGATTCTTCAATCAAATGGGGGTTTTCCTCAGCCCAATTTCGATTATTCTGAAAATTTGTGATAGCAGTTCTCCAAAGGTTAGTTTCGTCTGTGAACATTATTTCACTATCAAAATGAGCATTTTCTCTAATTTTATCTAAAACCATCGGCAGAAATTCAGTCTTGAAGGAAAATCTCGAGGAAGTAGAGTTTGGACGCGTTGAATATGAAACGGATACAATAAAAAGTAGTGGAGAATCATCCAAACTAGAACATGCGAAATATTCAACTGATTTCCAATTTTTCTTGTACTCACATGAGGATTCGAATCAATACATTTCAAAACTGCTTCCTCAATATCTGGAGTTCTCATAGTTTGAGTTCCTCCTTTTAAATGATTATCTGCAGTAAAAGTACCAATTTCCTTCAACCTTCTGTGGATATTTGAAAATGTTCGCCTATCTGGTGTTACTCGATTCAGAAAGCGCACCTGATATAATCGCCTAGCTGCTGTTGTGTTTCCGTCAAACATGTAATGGATATCAGCCAATTCGGCGTTAGGCAAATTAGCCATTTTTTGTTAAAGCAATCACTTCAAAGGTCTTAAAACTGATCGTTAATTTAATAAACAATTCGAGCAGACACTGGTTCAATTTTAGCAACTGTCAAAATAAATAAATAGATGAAAAAAATCAAAGCCAACTAGTCATTTTTTTCAATTAGAAGTTATTTCAATTCGGCGAATGCATACAATCGTTTGATAATTTTTTGCTCAGTGTCAAAATAGATTCTAATTTGAACGAAGATGACGGAAATTGATTATACGCTGATCAGTGGCGTACTGCATAAAAGTTTGAAAAGGCAAAAGGAGGCATGGCTCCGGACAAGAGAACACCTTGTAGATTCTAGGTAAAATTTTGGACGTGTAATGATGAAGGCTGTAAAAAAATAGCTTGCAATCCAAGTTTGGGCTGAATATCTCAAAAACTGCAGGAACTATGAAGAAAAAAACAATTTTTTCCGTAAATTTCAACACCCTGTAGCTCCGTTACGAAGCTTTTGCGGACCTATGTTTATATGAGCTTTTTTTCTTAAAATTGCTAGTTTCTATGTTCCACAATATTCTATGCAAGGTTCTATGAATTTCGGCTTCAGTTTGACGTTTAGAAATAATTTAAAAATAGCAATTATACTTATCTTGTTTGTGTATAGATTTTTTGTCGAATAATATGGCAAATAGATACTCAGACGTGGATATTTCGAATTTATGCATCATTCATGGTCAATGTCAACAAATAACAATTCGAACTTGCAGAACACTTAATGAAAAGTACCCGAATCAACAACTAATTTGCAGAAAAATTCAGAAAATTACACACGAATTCTATGGAAAACAGACAGCGAAAATAGGTTGAGTTAGTTCCATTACCAACGGTGAAGACGTTGCAGTTACCGTCTTGAGTTATCTTCATACCAATTCGTATGCGTCGGTACGTTCTGCTGTTGCAGATTTCGGGATAGCACGTATAGTTATTAATTTTTTGGACAAAAATAATTCTAGAAAACCCAGACATCTCACAAAACATCTTTGTAGGGAAGCTTCTTTTAATCGGCATAATACTCATATATGAGCCGTCGAAATTCCACATCAAACACGGAATCGACATTTCGAACATCGTTTGGCTTTAATGTATTCAATTAAATGTACAAAACCCAATGTCAATATTTGATTTATGAGGAAAATTTGAATAGTGTAAAATATTTAGAGATTTTAACTATCTTTTTTTCGCATTTCCTGGACAATCACCCATTCAATGCACGTGTTTCATGTTGGTACCAATTAGAGAGTGATCCAGCCCAATGCTCACCTCAGGTACCAGCAGAATTAACCAACTAGTTTGACGATAGATGTATGCTTCTTCTTGTCATGTCTATCCGGTCCGGAAGTTTGCGATCATTCTGGCGATTAATAATCTTGTTTGTTACGGCAAGGAAAAGTCCTGTTGTTGATACTGAGGACCATGTTCTGAGGTTTTTGAGCCGGGAGATCCTTCGTCTGCCAGATCAAGGTTTACCTGGGATCTTTCCTTATAGTATCCTTTGCAGCAGCCCATATCTTCCTTCATTTCTCATTATATGACCCAAAAATTCAAGTTTGCGCATCTTTATCGTGGTAATTAATTCAGGATCTTTCTCCATTCTTCGGCAGACTTCTTCGTTAGAAACATGGTCTATCCACGGAATTCTTCGAATCCTACGATAAAGTCACATTTCAAAGGCTACAAGTTTTTTGGTATTTGCTTCTGTTAGGGTCCATGATTCCACGCCGGAAAATAAGACAGAGAAAACGTAGCACCCGAGAAGTCGTATTTTTGTGGTTAAAGTTAGAGATCGGCTCTTAAGCACTGAGCTCATTTTAAAGAACACTGCTCTTGCCTTCTCTATCCTGCAATTGATCTCCTGCGAATGATCCCATTGCTCAGTGCCCAGGTATGTGTATTTTGTCACTCTCTCGATTTGTTGTTGGTTTAGTATTAGATGTTCGTGTGGGATTTGATTTTTGCTGATCACCAATTATTTCGTCTTGTTGACATTAATATCTAGACCGTACTCCATGCTGACTTCTACCACTCGTGTCATCAGTTGTTGTAATCCACTCACACTATCTGCCATAATTACAATATCGTCAGCTTACCGGATGTTGTTCAATATTTTACCGTTGACGTTTATTCCCGCGTTCACGTCCTCAAGAGCTTTCCTAAAAATGTGTTCCGAGTACACATTGAGTAATAGTGGGAAAAGCACGCATCCTTGTCTTACTCTTCGGGAAATACTTATCGCCGTTGAGTGTTCTTCGTCTATGGTTATATACGCTGACTTTCCCCAATATAGTTGTGATATTATGGCCAGATGTTTCCCGTCGTTACCTACATTGCCCAAAATTTCGATTAATTTGTGATGTTGTTCTCGGTCGACAGCCTTACTATAGTCCCCAAAGTAAGCATATACATCGCAGTTAACATCTCTGCACCTCTGGAACAGCACCTGGATACTAAATACGGCTTATCCGCTGCCTACTGCATCCCAAAATCCAAACTGAGTCTCCGACATGTATTCGTCACAGATCCTGTATATCCTTTTGTGTATAATTTTTTGGAAAAGCTTTAACAGATGGCTCATAAGAGAAATAGTTCGATGGTCTTCACATTTCTGTGCATCAGGTTTCTTAGGTATTATGACGAACTCTGATAATAACCATTCCTTAGGTATTTCTCCAGTTTCGTGAATGAAGTTGAACAGGTTTGTGATTTTTGCGATAGCAGAGTCGTCTTAAAGTTGAGGAACTCAGATCTAATGTTATCTGGCCCAAGAGTCTTCCCTTCTTTTATTTGTCTGACTGCTGCTCTTACCTCTTCGTTCAATCAGCCAATATCTGTGCCTGCTGTGGTCTTACGTCCTGGAGGAGTTCTGTGATATATGTCTCCCAGACCTTTGTCTTGTTTATCTTTGACTTTATTCCCTCGATTGTCCATCAGTTTACATATTTTTTTGGGCCTGTACATGCCAGCCGTTAGTTCAACTTTTTCATGGATGTTAAAACTATCATATTTCAGCTGCAGAGCTTCTATTTCTTGACAATCTTCTTGGGGTTTTCTTTCTTTGGCTTCTCTGATCTTCGTTTGTAATTGTCTATGTATTATGAAGTATTGCGGTGTATCTTTCGCGAGTCTTCTTTGTTCCATCATTTGTAGGATTTCCTCTGTCATCCACATTTTTCTTTCGATGTTTTGATCTGGTTTTAAATATTTGTCGCTTGCTCTATTAACTATGCTGCATAGCCTTTCTAGTTCGGAACACCCCTTTTGACTGCTATTTTCTTTTTGCATTTGTTCAACTAATTAGTTTCTTACTTCTGCTTTCGTGCTCGGATTTTTTAGCTTCTGCATGTCATACCTGTTTTTCCTTTGTAGTTTTTATCCAGTTTTTAATTTAGTTTTAATGTACCAACTACAGAAGTATGGTCTGACATTATGTCTGCCCCAGGATAGGGTTTGACCGATGTAAAAGAGTTCTGGTATATAGGCAATCTGGTTTCTAATTATATGTCCTTTCGAGTCAAGTGGCAATCTCCAAGAGTACAACCTCCTTGGTGGTAATTTGAAGAAGGTATTAAGCACTGCCAACTTCTTGTCTGCTGCAAACATCACTAATCTGTCCCCCCGTTCGTTTCTTTCACCTAATCTATGAGGGCCGACAGAATATCCCTCTCTCCCGCTGCCAATCTTGGCGTTAAAGTCCCCATTATTATTGTAAGATGGTGTTTGGGAAATCTATTAGAGATGTTTGATATTTCGGTGTAGAATTTTTCAATTTCCTCTTCGCTTTTATCTGCTGTGGGAGCATATATCTGAATTATATTGATTGGTACTGGGCTTGCGTTTATTCATAAAAGCAGGGCCCTTTCTAATATTGGTGTGAAATTGGTGACATGTTTCGGAATGGTTTCTTTCAATGATACCTACTCCGTGTTGGTGGTTTTCTGTACTTGTTCCCGAGTAATATACTCGATATTCGCCTATTAGGGATTACCCCGAACCTGGCCATCTCATCTCACTAATACCTAAGATGTTTATCTTTAATCTCTTCATTTCCTCAATGACGTTATAGACTTTTCAGGCTTCAGGCTATTTTTACATTCCATGTACAAATCTTTGTGGCTGACCCGAAGATTCTTAGCAGCCTCCGACCATTTAAGGTCTGCCGGAGACTGAGGCCCATGTTTTGATTGTTTTCAGCCATGAATGAATGTACTAGGGAAAATTAATTGAGGTGATTTCCCGTTGCCTTCCTCAAATGGTCGAGGATAGTGGAAAGAGAAAATATAGGTTTGATTCAGCAGTTGGGAGTGTGATACTAGTTTCCCCCGTAAGGTTTTGTGAGATAAACCAAGGCTCGCGTGGGCAGGGTCGCGTCCCTGAAGTAGATCTGTCACATATCTGGATCATAGATGAGTATCTACCCGCTAGCATACCCAATACATGTATAAGAAGACTTGATATATGGAAATGGCCAGCAATATTTCCGGATCTTGCTCCTTTAGTTTTTCATCTACGGTGGTACCTAAAAAACGAAGTTAATTATTCGCAGAAATATCTCGAATTAAAAGTGGGACGTGCCTTTCATAACATTCATCCCAATTAAGTGCAAAAAGCAAATAAGTGCATAGTTTATAAATGTTTAGAAAACAATGATTAACCATTCGAACAATTAATTTGACTTCATCTTTAATTCGTTGCTTATGTTTACGGTTTTTCCTTAATTTTATTTTTCACAAATGTTAGAAATTTTGTTTCATGATTCAAGTCGGCAAAACAACATTTTAATCATTTTAAGTGAAGTACTTTACTGTTTTACTGTTTTCTGCAAATTGGTCGTAATTTCGGGTACATGTTCGACTTATTATTTGTTGACATTGACCATGACTATGATTAATAAATTCATAATATCCATTTTATTTAAGGAAAAAACTATACATAGCTATTTTCAAATGATTTCCCAATGTCAAACCTAATGATTTAATTTTCCGAAGGAACTACAGGTTTTAATAAAATCGCAAATAAAATGATTACTAGCCATTCAGGTATAGAGAAACAATACCAATCAATATTAATTTAAAATACGGTTCTAATGAGGGGCTCGTATTTGAAAAAAACTTTTTGACAATTCAGTTTTATTGAGTTGACAAGTAATTTTTGAACATCCTTCGTACAACATAGCATCGGAAAGTACATTAAACTAAATTTTGATGAAAAAGATCATAACTCAATGGTGGTTAATTTTAGATACGACAAATCTAAACAAAAGATATTTGAAAAAGATGCCCTTTAATGAAACAAATTACATTCTGCGATTTGATATAGTAAAGGTGTTACGCCCAAAAAACAATTTCAATTTGTGGATCTGTATCCATTACTCTTATCCCAAGATTTGAAATTGATCGATAAAGCCATTCCCCAAATACTTCCAATGGGCCCTTTAACGCGGACACACTGTATAGAAGTATTTATTTTGAAAACCGTTTCTTTGTTGAATAACACTTACATTCTTACAATTTTCACGAAAACCATTTACTCTCAAGCCGTTGTTGAAGGCAATCTACTTAAAACTGTTCAATTTTTTATGGAAGTTATGCACAGAAAGAAGAATATTGTTTAGTTTTTGAATCATACTATTGTATTCTGGGAATTATGTTCGAAAAGATGTAAAATGATATTATGAATCAATGTTTTTTCACTAACCATCCTACATGAACAACCATTCAGAATAACTTCTTACATCCTTTCAAACATAATTCATCAATAATTACTCAAAGACATGTCCCCAAACTATACTTTTGATATTTTTCCGTTTTTTGTTCATTGTAAATTATCCATAGCCTTGGAACTAGGACTTTACTCATTCTTGAACGACGTAACCTAACCTCTTCATTTCCCATCCAATTGTTGTCAGTAATTATACAAATTCGAATCACTTACCTTTTATTGAAATTGACTTTTGCACCCAAATTATGATCAAAATATTTTGAAAATTATTCTTATACTAAAGAGAAAATTAGAATTTTTATCTTTGTGCAGAATATAATAAGAAGTGCATGACTTGAATTGCAATCTCGAAAGAATGGGACAATGTCATTTGGAATTTTTTAATTTAGAATCAACTAAACGCATCTCCTCTCTTTTATTATTGATAACGCCTGGCGGCAAAAATAAAAAAGTCCAGAAATACATTATGTCTGTTATTTATTTATATAGAATATAAATATTTTTATTTCATTGAATTGACCGACTTTTAGTTCTTATAAACAATATGATATGTTAGATTCTTTACAGTACAGTACATGGTCATGTTCATTTTTCATATAATTGGTTTCATCTCTGAAGTAAATTGATTAAGATTAAATATAAGAAGGAATAAACAAAAAAATCTAAACCTGATAATAAATAATTCTGAGAGCAATATAACAAAGCTTCATTATTGTCACCCTGTCCAATTGAGCTTAAAAGAAGAAGTCATTTTATTATGTATAAATTATGCGTGTAACACCTGTCGTTGAGATTATAAACGGGAGAATATAAACTGCATATTATTATAAATATGAAAAACATACTAGTTATGAGTTTAATAAAACAAATAAGTTGCAATATCTACACTTGACATAAAAGAATAATATGTAAAAGAGGAAGAATATTATAAACGTTCGAAAAAATTCAGAGAAATAAGAAATTCAAAAATAGGTGTATAAATTCTCGAATAATGGCGAACCCCGACCAAATCGAATAAAAAAGAATTCTGACAATGACATTCAATAAATTCTATATTATAAATGTTATTTATTACATTTTCATCTCTGAAAGATTTTCTTAAGAATTTGTAAAAATAATTGTCAATCTCAATCGAATTAATTTTATTTTTCTGCCTCAGTAATTATTTAATTCTATCAATTTTCAAATACCAAAACTATAGTTCCTAAGTTGATTATTTCCAATTACCTATTTTTTTATAGGTACTAATATTCCATCGTAAACTTTGATTAAATTTTAATCCATTCAAAATTTTTGAATGCAATGCTTCTATTATATCATTCATGACTTTTTTCTGAATTAATTGAATGAATCTAGAGCAATTCATCAAAAAATTGTCTTTCATAATTGTATATAATTTCATCAAAATAATGTTTCTAATATTTTCGATTTTTTCTTATCAAAAATTATGTATTTCAGTAGAGATGGTCGAAGTGTCTAAAATTTTTCCAAACAAATCAATATTTACTACTCTAAATCTCACGGATTTATGTTAAATCCTAGTCAGATCGTATGAGTATTTAATGAGTCTTTATTAATTCTGAAATGATCCTTAATGTATCGAACACTCTCATAGTAGTAATCAAATGTGCTTTTCGATGTTCCTACGCAGAGTTCGTGTAAACCAATCGTCATTCTCTATACTTCTATTTCTTCAATGATATTTTGAAAACCACACCAGCTTTCCTATTTGTTGTCTTCTCTTGGTTTTTGCTGAATAAGCTCCATCCTTTCAGTTCTCCTCCGTTCCAAATTATTTTTCCGTTTCGAAGATTTTGCTAAATTCATTATGGTTAAACCAAAAAAAAACTGCACTCTTGAAGCAAAATATGTTCAACAAGTTTTGCTTGAATTTCTCACATGAGAACGTTCACAGTTAAACAAACCTTATCAATTCTCGATTAATGTACTTCTGAAAGATATTTATGCTGAAATTAATAAAAGGAATATTGATCCTTTCAGTTTGTACCAGTAAATATGCTTTTTTTGGGCAGTTCATAATACCTATGAATTCAGGTGTCACTCAACCTTCGTTCCTTATCACAGTTAGTTAAGGGGTGCAGAGGGTGGGGAGATGATTTCCTTCACACAGTATCGACAGTAGTAATGTTTCTTTCTCGAAACAAAATTTATTTGACAAAACATTGTAATTTCGAATTAAGTTTTTCTGGATGAAACACTCTGTATCTCGAGAACAATTCATCGCAGACTGCCACTATGCAAAACCCAGAATATTGAGCTCTTCACGATAAGAATAAAAAAGTTCATCATTATTATGAGATCGATTCTGATGAAAGTTTTTTGGTGTTCATGTAAGTCCCTGAATGGGTTCGATTCGGAATAGGCGTTGCGATCGGGCTATAGGGAATTTGGCACCTAACAGAAAAAGAAATTACAAAATTTAACCACTCCCGATAATTTTTAAAATTAAAAAACCATAGCTCATCTTTCGCCTTTCAGCCATGGAACGAAAATTGAACGATAGTAGTTAATTGAAAAATGGTAAAATGGTCTCTTTTTTGATTTTGTTTGGAGCAACACCAAATAGCACAATGGCAAAACAAACTGATTGAAATTTTAAATTCAATCTCAAAAGTCACTTGATAGATATATAATTAAAATCGAATATCCAATAAACGTTAGCTATCTATTCTTTGATAAAAAATACCTTTCAGCCTCCCTTCTCGTATACATTTAAAAACACAATGCAATAATTAGTTAATTATAAGTTAATCCCAAACAAGATTTTCAAAACGATGTTCTCTGCATATACAGGATGTCCACGCAAGATGGGTAATTAATGGGAAGTTTATGAAGAACGGGTTAACTAATTGGTGACGTTTTTATTTTTTGCCATTTAAACTAAATTCCGAATAAATTTTCAATGCCGTAGTACTGTAGATCATACCGGCAGTATACATCATATTCTTTATATTTCAGATATCAATATGTACGTTTCTATTTTTTTTATTGTCGAAAACAACATCTTGAACATTTTTTCATGAAAATCACTCCCACCTGAAATCAACCGATAAGATTATATAAATTTTTTGATCAGAATTTCGGGATTACTGATTCTCTGTTAGCTGGCCTAAAAAAACGACGCGAAATTATTTGAGAATCAGTTTATTTGGTTTGTCTTCAAAACAAAGCCACTTTAAAATATCCAATGCAATCTAACCTAAGCCCAAGGTAAGTAATGAGAATAACTTCGTCAGCGTTTTAGATGAGTAATCAAATTTCTTCTAATGATCAAGAACAAAATTTACATTTAGAAATTACATCAAATATTGACCAGGCAAATTCCAATATAAGTTTTAAGCAAATGTTAAGTTATAGCTTCAAATCTTCTTCCGAGTACACCTCTTCTTGCAGCACTCCTAATTTCGCTTAGATGGAGGCTGCGGAAAACTTGGTGAACCCTAAGTTCCAACTCTTGCATGTATTCACTGCTACGATGCAAAAAATTTCTTTGAAATGACCGCACAGATAGAAATCGAACGTTGTTACATCTGAAGATCTTGCTGACCACTCTCAAGGACCTTATCTCCGAATCCTGTTCTCGAACATATTTGTCAACTGAGAAGAGATTTCGGCCAGAGCACCATCTAGCCATCCAGTTAGTACCTGCAAGATTACAGTGCTTTACAGCAGGGGTGCTCAAACTTGATAACTGCTGGCGATCTACCTCAATATTTTTAAACTACTTACGATCGACTATGAGAAGCTGCAAGTATGTGTGATGCAGGGTTGTCGTACATACACGATACACCCTACCTACCTACTTAGGTAGGGTGTACCGTAGCTTAGGTATATAGATATTAGCTTTGCGCACAATATACATTATTTTAGTCAAGGTTTGGGTTAGGTTTAGTTAGGTTCTTCTCTATAATATCAATGGAAAAACTCATAGTTATTCATAATTGCCAGTTTATTGGTTGTTACAAAACAAAATAGTTACATATTGTGTTAAACTTAACTAAGGAGTGACTTTGGATGTTGAAGCGTGGCACTGCATGTCCTCAGCATACTTTTCATACAATTATCTACATTTCAAAGAATGCAGACTCGACCAAGTCAGTTGACCCAAACATTTCAGTCAATTGAAGGGCGATTTGCCTTAGATTCGGATATTTATCGTCAGATATAAAACACCAGAAATTTGTGTCAGATGCTGTAGCTTTGAGATGTATATCTGATTTAATCTGCACCAATTCATTTTCAACGGAACGTGAGTTCATATTGAAATGACTTACTACTTCATTAGCTAATTCCTCAATGCTTTTACATAAAAAAGGATAATTCATAAATGATGCTATATTTCCCAATTAGTTACAATCATAAAAACGCATTTCGAATTGTCCCAAAATATTTGATAATTCAGCCTCATACGTATCATAATTCAACTGAGGAATCCTTGCTTTCTAAGACGGAAAATGTTTCAGATTCTTTATTTTCAGTTGATCTATCATAATTCAACTGAGGAATCCTTGCTTTCTAAGACGGAAAATGTTTCAGATTCTTTATTTTCAGTTGATCTATCATAAGTTTCAATTTAGATTTGAAAGCGTTCACTTGGCTAATCATCTCACTGATAGTTTTTGCTTTACCTTGAAGCTCCAAGTTAATGGGGTTTAAGTGCATTGTGATGTTAGTCAAAAATGCCAAATCAGTCAGCCATTTTTCGTTTTTCAACATCTGAGTGTCATCGCCTCTTACGTCTAGAAAAGTTCTTGTTTCGGGCAATAATTCTTGAAACCTTCCTAAGAACTTTCCGCGACTCAACCACCTGACGTCCATGTGAAGAGCTAAATCAGTGTGTTCAGCTGTCTCCCTATATTCTAACAGCAACTTAAAGAGCCGCCGTTGCAAGCTACGTGCACGGACGGAATTCACAATTTTTGTTGCAATGCCCATAATTTCCTCCATGTTTAAAACTTTTGAACACTAGACTTGTTGATGTATAATGCAATGGAATGAAAAACATTGAGGGGAAATCGTAGCAGCTTTTGATTGTTTGGCTGGTCTTGTGAACATGGTATGTTCTTTCTTCAAACAAGTTATCAAATCACGTACTTTTCGTTTTCTTAATTCACTCTGTGGTGCAAATTCTTTTCATAGTTTTTATGAACCGTTTTATGATGCCTCTCTAAGTTACCACGCTTAGGAATTGCAACTAACGCACGACAAATGCACTTATCCTTCACCATAAAAAAGAAAAATTCTTCCTCTCAATCGTTAATGAAATGATACGTTTTAGATTTCTTCGTTGCACTCATTTTTTGTTTATTTAATAATAAATTTTGTATCGACGCAGTACTGCCTTCAAGTTACAATTCAGAATGACCCCAATTCCGGCAGGTGCAATATTTATATTGACGTGAAGGAAAGTCTCGAATGTTCCCGTCAAACACGCCGCCCGAAATTTCTAGAAAAGCGGCAAGAATAAAATACACGGCTTTTCTTTTATAAGTACCGCGCGTTTCTTTGATAAAGCCACCTTTTGCCGTTAGCAGAGTGTTATATTATTATATAATAAATTTTTGTCGTTTAGTTTCCTACTTATTGAAAATTTTTTTCTTCTCAAGTTCTACTCGAAAAGCACTCGCGATCGACCGTTTGAGCACCCCTGCTTTACAGCGTAACGTTTTGAGAAACTCAATGACCAACGTTTTCCAAATTTCCAGATATTTTGCTCCATTGAAATGATCATCGTATATCATATAACAACATTAATCGCTATACAATATACAAAAACATTGACGCTAAACTTTAGGTGAAAATTTTGCACCAGCATCACGTGTGGACTTTCATCTCATCAGTAATGGCTATTTCTTCGGTTCACAATCCCTTCTTTGGAGAATTTCGACTCGTCCGTCCAAAAAACTTGCATATTCTTCTTCTTGAACTCGAACCAAAATCATTTCGTAGAATTCTGGTCTACAGGCTGTATCTTCTAGATTCATCGCACAAGTTAATGAGAACTTGTATGGATAAAATTTATGTTCCTTCAAAATTTTGCGGATGGATGACATTACAGCCAAATCTCTAGCAGCAGTACGTTCGGACGAATTTGAACGAGCATAAAAATATGCCAAAACGTCGGTAACGTTACCATCACTGTTGCTCGTGTGTGTAGTTCTGGTCCCATAATTTATATTTTGATATCCATGATTAATGATTTTTTTATTTGTTTGAATTTATTCCTCTTCATTCGTGGTCAATTTGGATACTTCACTAAATGTTTTGCAACGTCGGCTCATTATTTCTTGGCACTGACCATAAATGATGAACAAATTCATAATTTCCTCATTGGATTATTCATTATTGCGGCCCATTATGAAAAAAACCTATACGGACTTTTTACTTTATTACACTTAGTAAAAGCAACTTCAAACTAATCATGGAAAAAATTGACCACCAACATTTGTGGTTTCCCACTTAATAAATCGATATTTTCTGGAAAAATCGCAAATACAAGCCGAAAACAATTGATATTAAGAGGTTTTGAATTGTTATTTCAGACCAGCTAATAGAGAATCAAAAATCCCATAATTCTGATTAAAAACTTCATATTAGTGTTGCACAATAAAAAAAATTAAAAATTCTATATTTCTATTTGAAATAATAAAGATAATGCCTACTTCCTGTATAACTGGAGGTGCCAAGACATATAATATATTTTAACCCGTTCTCCATATACTTCTGATGACTCATCTCGTGTGGACACCCGGTATACTATATTCTTTCAATATTTCTGAAAGCCCAATACTGCTTGCAGAACTTTTATTCTCCACAAAGAAGTTGAGATCTACTTTATTATAATTGGCCTATTCGTTCGAAGTATTGAGACCGGTAAATATAAATATTTTATCCTTATGGATAGTAATTACTTTTTCTTCTAACATATACGACAACATGAAATCAAACTAGGTCACAAGATAATATGAGTGGTCGACTATGCATTATATACTCACTGTGGAAATTGAATTATCCTGACACCATAACCTTATCGATTCTTTTATCGCCAGGTTCAACAGTATTTGATTCTTGTTAACATGAAATTCTCAATACTTAAGACTTCAAACTATTTCCAACCGATATCATCAAAATATATAAGAAAAGTTTCTTATCATCAGTATTCTCCAAGAGGGTTTTTCAAGTAAACATTACAAACTTTTGACATTTCAAGATACTCGATTTCTGCCAATGTGTTTTCTATGAAGTTTTTCACCACGATAACTATAATATGAATTAATTATTTTTGGTTCTTTTTCTTTTCTTTGCATAATAAATTATAACGAATATTCATGTCTAAAGAGTAAGTTCCAAGTAATCCAACTCTGCAAAATAGTCAGTTATTTAATCCTGTGTTGTAAAATGTCCTTTTTGCTAACAGTGCACCTCCGCAAAATATTTCAAATGTACCATGCTCAGGTAAGAAAGTATAATCATTTCCTAATCTGTTCTGACCCTTGCGCATCGCTCAGCCCCACATTGGAAAAACCTAGTAATTATATTTCATTTTCGTTATTGATACCAATCCCTATCTTCCAGTATTTTAGTTTTTTTACAAAATTTCTCATAAATACTTATGTGGAGAATACGTGTGTTCGTATAATGGAGTTTATTAAAAGCCAGCGCGGTCGTGATTTAATAGTTTATGAGAACTTTAAGTTTCACTTTGCATATAAGTCGAAAAACAATGTTGAAACCTGGCGGTTAGGTTAGGTTTCAGTTAGAAGCATATGCAAAAATGAAAAGTGTTCAAAATTCCTCGTTAAATAAAAGAGTAGGTAATAATTGTAAACATACTGAGTTATGAAAATAAGGATCAGAATGATTTAGAATTCATCAAAGCAACATCATTTTCAACTAAAATGAAAAATTAGATAGTCATTGTGGTTTGTGAGATATTTTAAATCTTTTGTAGTCGTGTATATTAAATAAAGAACCCAGTTGATTTAGTATATTTGAGTTTTCTTGTCCTGGTAAATCTGCCTTCTGTAGGTAGGCTCTAATTTGATAACCCCTTATTATCAGAAGGGTCGCATCCTAATTTCTTGCGAAGCTGGTGGGTGAAATCGGACATACCTTTTTGAAAGTTGCGGAGATGGACGGTCAGATTAAACTGAAGTCATAAAATTTTTGAGGAGTTGGACTACGTCCAGTTGGTTGTCAACTGTGTTGCAAACTTGCCATGTTGGAGTGAATGCCTTTGGGCATGTTGACGGTTGTGGTAATCGGTTGTTACATCAGTTGGGGTGAGATAAAAATCTATTAATTCTCGATAGGTGTCGCCTTATATTGCCAAAAACTTCAGTAGTGAGCTTGCTCTTTTGTTGAATGGTGTCCCCTGATTTGTTATCTGTTTCGTTCTGAGTACGAGTACTATGGAATAGCAAATTGGAATAAGCCAATTTGAACGAGGTTTACGATAGCTCGGAAAAATTTCTTGAACTTTGCAAATTGAAAATTGAGAAAGTTCAAGTACAAGTGCCCCGTACTTACTTACTTACTTACTTACCTTTAGATCATTTAAAGCTAAACAACTTCATTTATTTTATTTATGATAGAGATATTTCATGCACAGTTAAATTATCCGAGATCAAAAATGAAAAAACTACCCGGTTTGTTTGAAAAGTTCTGAAAACTAACAAACATATTAACTTGAAAACCGAATTTGTTATAATTATAAATCTTGATGACGCTTGCATGTATCACTTGTCAATGTACATAGATATGTTTTGCGATAAATAATATTCATGATATTTTGAGAGGATTTACAAAAATTCGAATAATTGTATTTAAAATAAATGCTTATATCTATAATTTTGGTGTGTGTCAGAAAAATACAAGTGTGAGCTCAGGAAAATGTAACAGGGGAACCATACTATCTTGCGTATGATTCAATAAACGAGCGAAAAAACCTGAGAAAAAACTCGTTAGTCTCCTTAGTCCTTTTTATGGCCTTGCTTGCTATGTAAAATCTTTTCTTAAATTCGAGTGTGTTTAGACATATAAGAGTCAGGTATGATTGTTGAAATATTTTTCTGCTGGTTTTCTTTTTCCATTGTTACAGATTCCTGTCCCAAATCTTTGGTACTCTTTATGTACACACAACACTAACACGACATAAACAGAGCGATAGCGAGTTTTTTCCTCAGGTTTTTTCACTCGTTTATTGAATCATATTCAAGATAGTATGGTTCCCCTGATACATTTCCTGAGCTTACACTTGTGTTTTTCTGAAACACGCCAAAATTATAGATAAAAGATTTATTGTAAATACAATTATTTAAATTTTTGTAAATATTTATATGTAAGATATATATATATATATATATATATATATATATATATATATATATATATATATATATATATATATATATATATATATATATATATATATAGTTGAACTGTCCTCTATCATAAAAGAAAAATCTGTCAAGACTGAGTCAGTATATTAAAGTTATTATTCTGTATTGAAATAAAAAAATACTAAAGATGATAAAAGGTCAAATTAAACAATAACAATATATATATATATATATATATATATATATATATATATAAAACAATAACAATATATATATATATATATATATATATATATATATATATATATATATATATATATATATATATATATATATATATATATATTATTGTTTAATTTGACCTTTATCATTTTTAGTATTTTTTATTTCAATACAGAATAATAACTTTAATATACTGACTCAGTCTTGACAGATTTTTCTTTTATGATAGAGGACAGTTCAACTAGCAAAGCCACATACCTCTCTTTCCGAAAACTGAAAATTTGGCCCTCTCTAAGAAGCGAGTGATCACACTCTATAATCATCCTTGACGGCCACAGTTGTGACATGAAAAGAATCGCCTCCATCCAAGAGTTGTGAATAATATGAAAGGCTTTATTTCGATTTTTACTGTAATGCTTGCGGAAATTATGGTAAATTATGGCATCCAAATTGGCAACAACGTTGCCAAACACCTTGTCGGCTGTAATCTCCTTAAAACATATATTAGTTAATGACAAATTATGAAATGGGAATTCTGAAAATAAAAAAGTGTTAGATATAATCCACAAAATGGATACATAAACATAGTAATATTATAATAATTTATTATTATATTGCCTCCAAAGTAGTCCCCTTCCGAAATAATACACTACGCTAACGATTAATCCAATCATCTATATATTTTTTGTAGGCCGCAGCTAGGATCAACTTCAATTCCCTCAATTAAATCAACTTGAAACATGTTGATCGAAGTGACAATTTGTGTTTAGAAAACAGGAAAAAGACACAAAGAGCCATATGTGCTGAATTCGTTGCTTGTTCGATTCAATTAATTGAGTTTTTGATCAAGAACTTGCTCAAAAGGTGAGATGCATTATCACTGTGAAAATCCACAAATCCCACCGTTTTTGAAGAATACTCTCCTGCAAACGCTTTATAACACCTGAGCAGTATTTCTTATCCACTGAACATGCAGAATACAAAAAGCGCCCTAATCGAAGGGAACTGCTAACATGACCTCAATTTTTGATCGACTTTGTCTTGGTTTTTATCGATTTCTGTTCCTTTTTGTAGCACAATTCCATTTATTGTTGAGTTGTTTGCATTCCATACTCATCAATCCATGTCTCGTAACTCCCAGGAACAAACCTTTTTCCAGTTTTGAGAACTAACTGGTGTGACATGGTCAGCTCTTGTGCTAGGTTTCTCAAGGTATAATGACGATATTCAAGCATTAGTCTCTTCAGTTTAGCAATGTTTTTACTTTGGATGTTCTGGAAATGCACTGGAGAAAATTGTCTATTGGAAAATGAAATCATGCAATGACTTCATAACTTTGGAAATGATAAAATCAATAATGGTCCTCATACTCAATACATATATTGTGCTTGGTGGCAGGACATATATACGAGGATGGATTGATGAGTTTCCGGCCTGACCAAAGGAAAACAACGTTTTTGAGATTTTTTTTAAATTTCTCAACATAATCTCCTTTAAGGCTGATAGATTTCTCATACTAGACTCAGTAATGTCATCTCTATAGGCTGATTCGTCAAGTTCCTCAAAATACCCATTTACAGCTTCGATTACTTTTTCATTGCCCGCAAATGTCTTACGAACAAGCCATTTTTTCAGGTTAGGAAACAGATAATAGTCACTCGGGGCTAGTTCTGGAGAGTAGGGAGGGTGCGGCATCAATTCGAACTTCAGATCATAGATTTTAGCCATAGCAACAAGCGAAGAATCCGCTGATGCGTTATCGTGATGAAACAATTTTTTTTTCTTCACCAAATGAGGGCGTTTAATTTGCACTTCGTGGCTAAAACGCTGCAATAAGTGTGCGTAGTATTGACCAGTGATGGTTCCTCACTTTTCAAGGTAACCAATGTATATAATACATCTTGCATCCCAAAAACCAGAAGCCATAACCTTGTTTGCCGATAAAATTGTTTTTGCCTTCTTTAGAGTTGGTTCCTCTGTTCTAATCCACTGTGTAGACTGTTGTTTGGTTTCAGTAGTGTAGTGATGGACCCAAGTTTCGTCAACAGTAACGAATCGACGCAAAAATTTGCTTGGATTATGCTTATATAGCGCCAAATTGGTAGTAGAAATGGTTTTTCGAATCAATTTTAAGTAAACGCGGCACCCATCTTGCACAGAGCTTTTCCATATGCAAATAATGATGCAAAATATTTTGCACACGTTCATATGACATCTTACAGGTCTCAGCTATCTCACGAACTTTTGATCTGTGGTCTTCCAGCACTATTTTATGAATTTTTTCATATTTAGAGTTGTGATCTCAACGGGGCGTCCTGAGCGTGGCTGATCAGAGGTGCTTACACGACCCATTTCAAACTCGGAAACCCACTGCTTAACGGTTGAATATGATGGGGATGATGTCCCCAATGTTGAATCAATCTCTTCTTTAACTTCCTTCGCTGTTAACCTCTTCAAATAAAAGTATTTGATGACAGCACGCTTTTCCAATTTTTCCATTTTCACAAACAACACAAAGGCGTGCTCTCAAAGGTAAACTAACATGGCGATCGGGCTGAAACTATACCTACAAGCTATCTAAGGAGGGTAATGTAGAAAGCCACCTCCGAAGTAAGCCTAGTGGCGCCACTTCTTGGTCAGGCCGGAGACTTATCATTCCAGATTCGTACATCTTAGGGTGATGAACAAACCGACTGGTTACCTAGGAAAGTGAATAAGGAAGTCGAAGTAATTTAGAAATACTAGTATTATGGGACACTTACTGAATAAAGAAGTTGATAGATTGAAAAGTAAACCATAGATTCAGAATACTTCTTTTGGAAAGAAAATGAAAATGAAAATTTCTTTTTTTGGAGGCTACTAATTATCAACATATGTTCTTTTCGGATATGTCCGGACATTTACCAACGAAATGCGATGTTTTTCTTGGTGCTCATGTTCCTCTTATGAGAAATAAATTGAGATTTTGCAAAAAACCACCCCATATTTGATAACAGTAGTTGTTGGTCAATTTACACGAGTAACGTTTGTTCTTCTTAAAAATTTTAATTCTCCGTAATAATGCAACGCAAATCAGAAAATTTGAAACCGGTAGTGGTGTTAGACGACCTAGGTTGAACTTATGCAAGAATAGGCCAAAGGCTTATAGTGTCTCGTTCAACTGTTTCCAGAATGATCCGCTAATATAGAGAAACTAGTAGTCATAAAAGAAGATCTGGGCCAGAACGACCATCACGGATGACCATTATTTAAGAATTTCCCCGTTGTGACAATGGTTCGCTAGTGCTATGGGCCTTCAAATGCAATTTCGACAGAACAGTAAAATGCGAATTAGCAATGGAACGATACGACAACGTCTCAGTGAATTTGTTCTGAGGTCTCGTATAGGAGCTCGAGGCCCAAGTCTAACCGCAGCACATCGAAGAGTCTGTTTGAATTTTGCCAGGGAACATGTCAATTGGGTGGAAGCAGACTGGGAAAGAGTTTTGTTTACAGATAAGTTGATATTTTGTCTTTTTCATTGCGATCGACGTTCTCTACAGAACATCAAAATGAGAGATATGTCAGTGGCGCTTTTTATGTACCTATGGTTTTTTAGCAGAACATGTTATACCATTTGTGGCAAAGATGGGTGAAAATTTTTTGTTTATACATGATAACGCCTGGCCTCACCAAGCTCATATCGTTAGGAACTACGTTAAAGATCACGAAAGCACTTGAATGGACTGGCCTGCACGAAGTCCCGACCTCAATCTCATCGAACATGTATGAAACATTCTCAATAGAAGATTAAGCAGCCGGCTGCCGTGACTGAGGTTCGGAATAAACTGATCGAAATTTGGACTAAATGTCAAAATGATATAAGGTCATTAATTTTGAGTATGAATCATAGATATCGTGCTGTAATTCTCACCAGGGATGGAAATAGTCCGCGTTAAATAACAGGTTTTTGGAGTTTCATTTTTCATTAATAGTTTTATTTCAATTGCTATGGCTCCAATTGTTTTCAAGTATTCCATGGTTCTGGTGGATAACAGGAAAAATAATTCCTCAATATGTTCAAATTTCTTTTGAATAAATTTGAATTTTCTGATTTGTGCATTAATTTCTTGGCGCATTGTAGAATAGGAACGAATTATTGGTCTCATCCCAAGTATTTGATAATATTACTAATGTTTTGAATACTTACGATTCTTTATGTGGTGAGGAGATATACTCGAATCACTTGTTCAATTGTACTAATTATAGGTGTGAATATCACCTTTTAAATTCAGATATTATAACCGAGAAACTGTAATTGGACAACGTAAAAACTACTTTTGTTGAATTGTGGAAGATGATTCTTTTGATTACTTCTTGTTTTGATTTGATTTTGAATCAGTTGAACTGAACAAACATAAAATTTCTTCATTTTTGGAATTCTCCTAACATTGTTTCCAATCAATTGATGTTCGTGAGATTTATTGGTAAAAATTCTGAAAATCATCAGCCATTTCAGATCGGTACAAAATTTTATACACACTAGCATTTGATTTGGTTTTCCGTGATTTCTTCCTGTTTGATCGAGAAATCACTAGGAGAACTAGTTCTGCAAGTCGAGAACAATTCATGGAAAAATTCCCACCTTCTTTGAGTTTTCATAACTCCATAAGATTATTTCCCAAACTGTGTTGAATTTCTGCAGAAACTACCTAATTATTCTGATTTCGTTGCCTGTTGTTTTCATATCGAGAAATATTTCTAGTTAAATATCGCATTCATTTCCGAGATTCAATCGAAGAGTGTACGACGTCTATAAATTTTCTAATTTGGATTTCTATAACTTCAGAATTGAGTTTTTGATTCAATATTCAATCAACCTTAGCCCGTGAAATATCCTGTTATGAAGATGATGACTGATTTCTGTTCTGTAGGCGATATTTCAATCATTCTCCCAATATATAATTTCCGATTGGGAGATGAAAGTTTTCAACAAATAAAATTTTGCCTCGTGCCATCGGAAGATTAATAGTCAGTAAAAAATAAATAGAAATTGATAGAAGTTTGGATTTCACTAGTGTCTTCTGAAAATGATAATTACGCCAACCGATAACTTAAAAAACATAGACAAATATATAATGAAAGTAAATTCATGGCCAGTTGGAGTTCTCGATTGAAACGGCTGTTTATATCCTCAAGTATTCTTAAGCTATCAATAATTTGTCTTAATTTTGATCATTCTATTAAATAGTGTGAACTAAAGAGTTAGATGTGTATTAGGCGATCTACTATAAATCAAAATGTCTTCAAATTATTCCTATCCTCCAAGAATCATATAGCCTATAATTAAACTAATTGGTCGATGAGATATCGAGTTGATGGTTTCAAGTTTTTATTTTTAACTTTAGATCGATTGAGCTGCATCACATCACAAAGTCCGAAGCATTTAAAAATCTGAATTATCGTTCATATAAAGGATTTCCTCTGAACTGTATGTTTATTTATAACCACAACTTAGTTATTTTCAAGGTCAATTTCGACATTAACCTTGAATTCTGACTACTAAAAAAATAATTTTCATATTACCAAAATTTCACAAAACAAGTACATTACAAGTACTACTGTCTGGTGGTCGATAATTTTGTTCACCAATTTCAGAAGTAGCTTCCTTTACAGGGTTATCTGCGAGTTGACAAATACAAAATAAGGAAAAAATAATAAGAGCTTGTCAAGAAGGATTGCAGTATCGATGCCATAATTGAGTTAACTTTTATATAGAGCTTACCGCGTACAACTTGAAATTTCATTTCAACCAGCCGCTAAACTGTTATTATTACTTCGTGAACGAATAGTCGAGTAAATCTAAAATTTGAAACATTTTAAGTCACATTTGAATAATTCTAGTTTTGAAAAGAAGAATAGTGAATTTAGTGAACATTTATAGAGATTATTCACCTACGAAATGAAATATTGAACAATAAAATCACATATCAGGTTTCTCAAAAATTGACTTTATTACTAAACAGTCAATTTCTTAATAAAATGATATGTATGTATATTCAACGTCTCTTATATTAAATATCTATATTCTATGCATTTCATTATCAGTACTCATTATATTTAACCTCTTTATATTCACACATCGTTAGGGTTTATTCGAACGCCATATGCTTTCTAGTATTATTCTATGACTACTAACTCGTTGGCCCTACACGTTTTGAACCCTATATACACTCACAAGCACAATTAACTGCCCAATTTCTTACAGTTTATTAATTCCTAAATTTCAACGTGAATTAAAGAACAGTATCTCAAAAGAAAATCTTTGACAAATGAGAACAAACGGAAACGAATGAAAACGTTGCAAAACATTGTTTTAATGAGATTTCGTCAAAGGAAACGATATATGAAGGATCTCATATAAAAACCTTGTTTCAATTAACTCAAAATTTAAATAATGGGTGCTACCATTTCGGGATCTAATGGCTTCCTAAAGCCCTTTAGGAAGATCGTAAATGGTGTTCTCACATAGGACATCGGTTCTGTATTTTCCTACAGAAGAAGGTACCGGTATTCTGACCCAAACACTTCGTTTTCGGTTATTCAAAATATGTCCTATCAGGTCAGGACCACGCGTGGGCCATGATAGAGTTTGGAAATTGACCCGATCAATGTTTTGCGTGACAAGTCTAGCGATCTGGCAGCGTGTATTTTCATGAACTAAGAGAACAAACAAAAAGTACGACATGGCCTTGAAGAACCTCGTTTACGTATCAATGAGCATTTACACTGATTCATTCGAAAATAAGATCGGTCAAGCCCACATATGACTTACCTGCCTAAATCATTATTGAACCTTCCTGGTAATTCGAATTCCAATTCAGCACTGATGGTATCTCATACTAAGATTTCACCAAGTCTCTGACCGATTCATCGTTGGCTGTACCTTGCATTTGCAAAAGAAAACAGTTCTCTGTGATCCTTGAATTTTGGTGAGGGTCGAATGATTATCCTTTTTCCTCTTCATCTCGCTTATGTTACATCTCCTTGGTATGTCCTGTGGTCTTACTGGTTGGTTATACTCCTTCTTTTATGTTGTGGTGCATCTATGCTGGCCTGTTGTTTCCTCTTCCATTGTACTAGGAATGTCATATTTCCTGTTGTCCTCGGTTGTAGTTCCATTATTTGGTTGATCTCCTCAGTTTCGTGGTCTTCCATCTGGTCGGTTGTCTTCATTGTTAGTCGTGTGATGATTTCTTCTAGTGTCGATTTCCATTTCCCTTCCTGAGTTGGTCGTTGCTTATGTACCATGGGGCGTTTGTTGCTGTCCTGATGATCTTGTTGAGTGCTGCTTGTAGTTTCCTTTTCTCGAATCTGTCCTCTAGATGCCAAATTTGTCCTGCGTATGTTATTCCTGGAATGATTATTGACTTGATTATCTTGATTTCGTTCTCCAATGTGAGTTTGCTTCTTCCGTTGAGTAGGGGGCATAGTTTCTCGTGTATTGCTTTAGTTTTCCTTGAGCAGCATCGGTTGCGTCTAACGGCATTTTTATTATTTCGAACACCACCAAGAACGGTTAATTCTTACAAGCGCTTCGTCGACACAATTGATAGAATAAAACAAAAACCAAGTTTCCAAAAGGACGAAAAATATATAAATTATTAGATAACACCTTGGTCAAAAAGTTTCTGGAATTTATTAATAAAACTTAAAATACAACATTATTCAACAAAATCGATATTGTCCCTTTTAAAGCACACCCCATTGACTGAAATACATTTATGCCAACGTTCGATCCAATCTTTGAAACATTTTTTATATTCAAATATATGTATGGCCATCAGAGCTGTCTTCGGATCTTCCATTAACTTCTTTGCTCCGCTGAATTTCGTACTCGTAGAGGTTTTTTTGCGCCGAATCAGGTGAATTTGATGGCTGTTGGATGGCATTTTGGTTTTGCTCAAAATTTCACAGATATTGATGACAATGTGGGACGGTGCCGTGATGTACGGTGGGGCAAAATCCACGAATTATTTTTCCACAAATCTTTCCATTTTTGGTGAACTACTTCACTCAAGCTTTCCATGATACTCAAATAATAGTGTTTATTGACCATTTGACCTTCTGGTTCGTGATGCACGATACCTCTGTAGTTCTAGGAACCAAGAGCATTCTTTTTTTTTACAGAAAATGACGTGGTTTTTCTAGTCTTGCCTCATTGGTTGCATGCTATTTACTCGCCTGAAGTCTGGATTGCGTGTTTCTGTATCCATGTATCATCTCCAGTAATGATGTATTCGATGAATCTTGAATCGGATTCAGCATTGGAAATCATATCTTTAGCAATGTCAACGCGGTCTTTTTTTGAATGAAATCCGAGTCTTTGTGGAAAAACTTTACTGGAACACGGCTGAAACCCAAATCATTGAGTACAATGTTTTGAACAGATCCGTAAGCATTACTCAAGTCCTCTGCCAGCTCTCTGACAGTAAATGTTCGATAGTTGACCAACGTTTCTTCTATCTTTCCGAGGTTTTCTTCAGTTTTTGATGTCGACGGCCTGTCACTAAACTCGTGATCCTCGATGGGCAGCCGCTTCTGTTATACTCTCCAATAAAAAAGAATGCCATCAACAGGCCTCACTAATTCTTGCTTATTCAAGAATGCATTGTTCAAATCGTTCAGATCTCTCTGCACAAGTAATTTAAACTCAACATCATTTCTAATGCTCCATTGCTTGAATTTCAACTAAAGCCCTTTTAAATCCGATCCAATTGAATTTATCTCCTCGTTTGTATAACATTTCTTTGCTTGCGTCATAATATGCGATATGCAATTCTTCAATTGTAAATATGCGGGTCCATGTTCATCACGACTAGTTCTTTTGAACTTATGAAATGCTTTTTTTCTTTGGACCTCTAATGACCTTGACTTTATCGTAATGTATGGCCTGATTGTCCCTTCAAAAGCTTCGGTCTTGAATATCGAAAATTTGTATTAAAGTATCACTAGACTTTTTGATTCATTGAACCAATTTATTTGTTGGATGTGACATTTAATCACTTGTTTAATGTATTTTTTTAGGTTTTGAAAGAGGAATATCTACTTTGCAGTGTATGAGTCGATGATCCGATAATTCCATTATACCAAAAATTCGATTTTTCGTCATATGACAAATTCACAGTTTCTGGATTTCTTTCTGTACCTGTGCTAAAAGACATTGCTTCTCGCTATATACTTCTAGGCCAACAAGAAGTGCTCAAAGCGGTTTGATTCCCTTGCGATTCAAGTTCATTATCGCAAAGAAAAATGCTTTTTCGTCTTGTAACTACAGCTTTACACTTCTCCGTTTTTTCTGCTGTAAATATGCTGTAAGACATTTCATCTCGCCAAATTTCTTGTTTGTAGGTATTCGGGAAGTACCCCGTTCATTCCCTCTCGAATGTCAGAATATGCCCCAAAATGTAACATAAACTACCTTATCTTTGTATGACGTTGACTCAATAGTTTGATATTTTCAAAGCCTCAAGAGATTACCAACCAGAGAAGATATGAACGACGAAGATCGTGCCGGACGGCTGAACACGTCAACAACAGACGAAAACATTGATAAAGTGAAGAAAGTAGTTTTATCAAACTATCGAATCATCGCTGAAGAAGTTGCTGAAAACCTAAACATATTGATTGGCTCGTGCATTAGATTTTCACCAATGATTTGCGCACGAGAATGAGACGGATCGCACAGAAATTCGTGCCTAAATTTCCTAATTCTGACCAAAAACAGTATAGCTCAGGAGCTGTTGTACGTCCGCGACGATCCAATTTTGCTCGAAAGAGTCATAACTAGTGGCGAATCAAGTGATTATGATTATGACGAGAAAACCAAATCTCAATTATCCCAATGCAAGCGCACCTTCAGTCAAATGTAAAGGTTTTGTTTAGAGTTTTCTTTGATTGCAAGAACATGCAATATGAGATCGATAAGGAATATTACCTGCAAGTTTAAGTGCTTCGAGGATTGGAAGAAACGTTGGCATAAATGTATTATATTCGAGGGGAATTACTTTGGAGAAGAATAAATTCGTGAATAAATAAATACTTTTTCAAAAATACAAAATTTGCGATATGTTTTGAACAGATCTTCTATATCTTATCTGCATTCATTTAAATCATTTTTGATTTTTGAATGGTCTATTGAAGTGAGTAGGTATGATATATTATAGTAACAGGTGCTTGTTTGGAGTCTCATTAATCTCTTCTAAGCTTAACATTTACATATATCGATACTGTGGGCAATAGGCTTACGCCATGAAAAATCTGAGATTCAATCCCAAAAAATCTAAATTTCTGTATTTCTGTACTTATTCTATCTTCTGATATGAAATGAGGAGAACGCTAAGTTCTTTCGTAATTTGAAAAGTGTGAAAAGTGTGAAAAATTCTTAGAGATTTTAACAAATTGGAGAAATTCTATAAATACTGCTCTTCCAAAATAATAAAGATTATATGGAACTACTACACAAAATATACGTTTTATCTTATCCTAGATAGATTACATTTAGCTACTCAGTTTCTTCCATGTAATTCATTTTGGGAAATACCAGCCAGATAAGTGTTCATTTTTCTGTTCAATTTCTAAAATAAATCGAGTGAATGAATAAATAAGAAATTATCCGTATCGATACTAACTAAATATTTCAAGAATTTATAATATCCATATTATATTTTTTAATTTTTCATATCTTAGGCCATCAGTTTGTTGAAGTTAGTCCTGGTAGGCGACAAATTGAAGAATAAATGACGCAATCAAGTGGGCTATAATTAGATCTTTTGTTTTCTTTATCTACCTAGACCAATTAAAGCGCATGCCATTAAAGCGTTTTTGCAATAAGCCTCTAAAGAATAAGCAATTATTGGATATCATAAAACTTTGCACTCCTATTCTTTTGATCGCTTAACAATCTGAGATAAGATTACATTTGTTTATTAAATTACTGTCAACAAGGTGGAAATATTTGGGGCACCATGTCACCTCTTTTATTTCAGAACGATGATCGAGAAATATATCTTTTTATTCTTCTGTGGATAATTCTGAATGAAAGATTTCAACGGGGAAAATTATACTGTACTTCGAAACATCAACTTCTTTTCAATGAAAGATTCATTGATAAATCCAGGTAAGAATAAATATTTTCAAAAATTACGTTCCGAGTATACTGAAGCCCGACATGTCACTTTCAATGTATACCTATATATAGTATATATTTAAAGGAACTTCAACACGGATATCAGAAGTACATGTAGCGAAAAATGACGTTTCAATGAATAAAACATTTAAGTAAATAAAATATAAAAACGTGAACAGATATCGTGCTATGTTTCTTTCGCAGGTCTTCTTTCTTCGAATTCACATAATCTTCAACAGTTACATCTTGTAAGCTGGAGGTTTTCAAATCATCGTTAAATTGTCTAGCTTATGGAGGCTGTAAAAACTGCTTCAAATGCTGAAGATCTTCAAATTTATTCACTTTAATTGAAAGCTCCCATTCGTAATAGCCACTTGCTCTTTTGTGAAAAATAGAGTATGGATTTTCTCTCGAAACCTTCAACGCTTAGGTACTCAGTCCACTTATTAAATTCACTTCCTTCTTCGCAGTCAGAAACAATAAATCAGTTTTATACTGCTGGACTGCAGAACTTATTTGCTGACGTCTAGAATTTGATTGAACGTTTAGTTTCAACTCATTTGGCGATCGTTTCCAATACAAATTATTCCCCAGTTGGTATGGTAGGGGTCATACGAAGAAGAGAGATTAAAAAACAAAAAATTTATCCAAATACTCTGAGTAGATGTTAAGTGGAATGTAAAAATACTCCCATTCAACTTACTGACCAATCGAATCTGACGAAGCTCGTAGCCAAGTTTCGAAAATACAAAATAAAATCGGCGTATTGATATACTCGTAGGATTATCAGATTTTTTATATAGATGATTCAACTTGATCTCCTAGATGTAAAGCCGTCGGTCTTGTCTAACAGAGATGTGTTGGACATTAAAGATCCCTTCCCTCGAGACGACAGGGGTTTGGCAAAATTTCCGGGTTAGTGAGGTGACAGAATTCCCCGGCGGGTCATCGGTCGAAAGGCGGAAATAGAGCACGTTAAAGGAATAACAAACAAACAAACTTGATCTCCCAGTCGTATTATCCAAACATCTGACAATTATTCGGAACGATATTTTAATCTAACGAATAGAAATAAACTTTTTTCACCTTTCTTTGTTTTTGTTTCATTATAAAATATAACAAAAGAAAGCACAAAAAATATGATTTCGCGAAACATAATTTATTCAAAATAGAGCAAATACTTCCAATGCATTATCATATTCCGCTGCAATTTTTTGGTGCTTCGACTTGTGAAAACCGGCAAGTATTTTGATCACTGTGAATAATTTCTAACATTGCACCTCCTTGACTTATTTATGATTTATCCAAAAGTTCTGAATTAAGATAAATTCCCCCCGTTTTGAAACGAACGCAATGAATTTTTGAATGCTTTGTATAAAACTAATCTAACTGCGGTCATTTATCCGCATCCTACGGATTGCATGAATCGGCCTATCGGTATTGCCGATACTATTGCACAGAGAGACAAATTTTCCGAAGCTTACCGATAAGTCACTCGTCCGGTTGCTACGATACGTAGCAATAGCAGGCCAGCTATCTCGATATTCAGATACAGGGTGAGCAGCTGAAAGAGGGGGAAGACTATTTCCCTGAGACTATACAAGTTTCAGTGAAGTAAATTGGAAAAGATTCATGCTGATCAATGGCAGTCATCATCAAGTACCATCTTCATCTCGAATTTCAACCCTTAGAGTAGGGGTGACCACCCTTGAAAATTTGGAAGAGGGTAGATGGGTCGAGTGATACCTCGAACGAAAGGTATTATCTTTGTCTGCATCCCCGTGAACGAATTTTCATTTTTGTTTGAAAACTGTAGAAGATACAGAGTGAGCTACTGCAAAATAGAGGAGACTATCTATCGCCCTGAGCTATTCAAGTATTAGTGCAAAAAAATGGAACAGATTCATTCCAGGTCAAAGGCTGTCATCTTTGATCTAAATGAATCTATTCCAGTTTTTCGCACTAATACTCCAATAGTCTTGGGGCGATAGTCTTCTCTATTTTTCTGTGACTCACTCTGTATCTTCTACAGTTTTCAATCAAAAATTCAAATTCTTTCACGGGAATGCAGACAAAGATAATACCTTTCTTTCGAGTTATCACTCGACCCATCTACCCTCTTCCAAATTTTCAAGGGTTTTCACCCCTGCTCCAGGGGTTGAAATTCGAGATGAGGATGGTACTTGATGATGACTGCCATTCATCAGCATGGATCTGTTCCATTTTACCTCACTGAAACTTGAATAGTCTCAGGGAAATAGTCTTCCCTATCTTTCAGTTGCTCACCCTGTATCTTTTACAGTTTTCAATTAAAAATGGAAATTCGTTCAAGGCAATGTAGACAAAGATACCACCTTTCTTTTGAGTCATCACTCGACCCATCTTCCCTATTCAAAATGTTCAAGGATTGCAACCCCCGCTTAGGGGGTTGATATTTCAGGCAAGTATTGTACCCCAAAAGATGTCCCCCTTGAAACAAAAATTGACCTGTTTTTGGTTTTAATCAGAAATGAATATCTTGGTAGATATAGCCCCAAATGAAATTCGTAAGAATCTGGAAAGAATTCATGATGTTGAAGGAAACAGAAGTACAACACAAGAACAAGAGTGAAAGTGAAATGTATATTTTCGGATGAAACACAACCATAGCATCACAAAAACAACATGAATAAATTTTCTATGAAACAACCTGAAATAAACTTGTGTGAAAATAAAAGGAATTCCTACATTGAAACTTGAGTCAAAAATAATGAGAATAAACAAAACTATATTGTCACTTCATCAGATAGTGCTGTTTTTGAACCAACGTCCTAACTGATTGGTGACTCAGTCTGTTTAGGGCCCTAAACCCCCCCCACCTCTCGCTTCTTGATTTCTTCACTTTTTCCTTCGAATTAACTGAATTCCCTTGCGGAGCTTTTTGTATCTACTTGTTGCGCTGCAAAAGGAATTGAGTAGATCGAACGTACTAAGTTTTGAAATCCCAATGTGTCGCAGACAATTACAAAATTCTGTATGAGTAGACATGCTGATATTTGGCTATAGAATGTTGAAAATAAAATTATTTAGCATTGAACATACATCATCAGAACCGATTTTTAAGCAAAAGATTCATAAGACGGTGAAAAATGTTGAATTCGAGTCGAAAGAACAAAGAACACATTATAAGAGATTTCTTTATAAGTGAAAAGTTTTTCTTCTTCCATCGCCGCTTGTATTTGGATATTTTCTCCACCGTGCACTATTACTTTTTTGGTCTTAAAACGTTTGATAGAATCTCAATTCAATTATCTAATTTTTTTCATAGTATAAATTGTTGAACAAAACATGGTAATATCAACATCCCAAACTATATTCTGTATTTTTTCTCATTCGTCTTCTTGTCTATTTGCTATTCAATATTCGAATTCTTCCATTTTTTCCTTTTGTTCAGTTAACGGGATTAAAAGTTAATATACCAGTACAATATGAAGATAATATACTCGTACAACCTGGAAATTTTACCCTATCCTATGAATCTTCGATAAGTAAATAGAAAATGAAATATATAGGTATCAAAATTCTGAAACTTCTTTATCAGTTGATCATTCGCTGAATGCAAATAAAGATTGCGTTCTTTTTTCTGAGCAAAAGCAATCAATCAATCTAATCTTATCTTGTTGTCGCATATTACCAAGAAAGGATATTGCTTCGAAATGTAAAATCCCCATTTGAAAAATGTTATCTCTAATTAGCTCACAATGAGCCGGAATATTGCAAAAGTGGTCTTGTCACACCTAGGCAAATAAAGGGGATATAAATACTTCGACTTATACTTGTTAAAATCCGATATAGAAATATGTTTCATTAGAAATGCGAATACCCAAAGAAAATAACGAAATCAATCGAATGATTCAGAATTATTCATAACCTATGATACTCGAAAATACGCAAAGAAGATAGAAAATTATTACGATTTTCTAAAATTAGCTCGAAAACATCGCAACTTCCGTTCAGATAAATTTAAGAAAATGCATACCACGTCATCACAATAATATTATTATTTTCAAAGTTGAAATGTTCCATTATTCATGTCAATTACAAGAACTTTGCCAAAGAGAGATTTGACGCTGTGCACAACATCTTCGTTGCATTCATTAAATTAAATTCGTACTAATTCAGAAGTCATTTAAATCATTTTCATTAAATATTCCTCCGAAAGACCAGGTTCTGGAGATCTATTCGAGGTCCCAGTCGATGAGAAGAAAACAGACTGATTTGCATCGAACAGCCATCCTCATGAATGACCCAATTCAGTTTCTTCCTTGTTATGTATCATGCCATCGGAATCCTAATCGCACCTAACAGAAATCTATCATAAATGCATAGAAATAGTCAGTCAATCAAGCCTACAGCGGAACAATCTATAACGAATATCGAAAGTTAGAGTTTCGAGGATTTTGAATGAAAATTTGCAGTTGTTTGCGTGTGAGCGGAATTCATTCCAAAATTGCTGACGAATGCAAAGAGAAAAAAACAACTTGAAAATAGTCAAAAATGATGAACATTTGATTGAAAAGATTATACACACACCACAAAAATTGTCGCATCACCTGGTATTCTGAATTCCACAATCGATTTAAGCAGCTCGATCGCAGTTTCTTTGTTAACATATGTTTATGGACATGAGGGGGAAAAAATCTTATCTATCTATTAACATTTGTTTCCATATAATCTCAAACACGTCTGAAACAAGAATGAGTTTATTTAACTATCAGTACTCATTCAAATTCTCTTCAGTTTTTATGCTGAATTAATGCAAGTTTTCTGTGTTTCTTGTTGATTTTCGAATATTTGAATTTATTGTAATGGCTGCTGAACGTCGTGGACGCTATTTGAGTGATCATGAAGTGGTAAGAATTGTAACACTTCTAGAGGAAGGGCGAAGCCAACGTTACGTGGCTAACTTGTTGAATGTTAACCAAAGCACTATTTCAAGAGCAATTAATGAGTACCACGAAACAGGGGAATATGGAAGAAGGGCCGGACAGGAAAGAAATCGGATAACAACACCAGTTGATGAGATCGACACTGTACGGCTAGACTGCTACAAAATGAACTTGCACTTTCCAGAAATGTTCATATTTCATTGCAAACTGTTAGGAACAGGTTCAGAGAAGACGATATCAGACCAAGGGTGGCTTCTACCGGTAAAGAGCATCGAGTTATAAGACTTCAGTTTGCGAGGGAACATGCAAATTGGGGTATTCCAGAATGGTCGAATGTTCTCTTTTCCGACGAGTCCAGGTTTTGTCTAGTATCAAATGATAGACGCATGCTTGTCTACAGACGACCTGGGGAACGGTATCAGCAATGCAATATCCGGCAAACCGAAAACTTCGGAGGGGGCTCAGTAATGTTGTGGGGAGGCATTTATTTCCATGGTCGAACTGAGTTAGTTCTAGTGAATAATGGAAGAATGACAGCGCCCAGATACATCGCAGATATCCTTAAACCCCATGTTGTACACTTTGGCTTATTGATTGGCGAAAACTTCATTTATATGCATGATAATGCCCGGCTTCATGCGGCTAGAGTAATTACAGAATTTCTGAAAAATACCGAAAGTGATATTTTAAGATGGCCAGCCAGAAGTCCCGACTTGAATCCCATAGAACATGTTTGGGACAACATGGGGTGGCAAATTCAGTAACGTAGGACGCCTTGTAGAAGAACACTTCAACCACTAGAAAATCTGCTTCCTGAAATTTCGAACTCAGTGACTCAAGAGTACATCGAAAATTTGTTTCAGGGGCTTCTGAGACGTATACTGGCAGTAATTAAGGCCCGGGGAGGAAACACTCGATTTTGAAAATGATCAGTAACCATTCGATGCTAGTTGATTGGTCTCTTCGCGAATGTTTGAAGATGGTAGAATTCTTTAATTTTTCATTAACTCGAAAATTGTTAATATTTTGAATCATAAACTCATCTCTTTTGAATGAAATCTTCTTATCTTACACTTCTGAAAGTCACCAAGCGACTCTTGAATGACCAACCTATAAGGTTATATAGTTTTGTCGTAAAAGTAGGGTGATGCGATAATTTTTGTGGGGAGTGTATCTTATGATGAATCTAGAGTTTATGATTACGAGCCCGAAACCCAGCATCTTTTTTTACATTTTTCAAGTACCGGGCATTGATTATTCAAAAAACCTGCTTGAAACGATTGTCATAATTTTTATTGCGGAGTTGGAACGCGATCTATCATTTAGTTTGTTTACAGTGCTCGATTTTGTCAGTTCTCACAAGTGTAGTTTGCGATTTTTACAATGGATAAAAATATCGAACAAAGAATTTGTCTCAAATCTTGTATTGCAAATGGAATTTCGTGTGCCGAATCGCTGAAAATGTTACAGAAAGCTTACGGTAAATCGGCTTAATCAAAAACACTTGCAGATGAGTGCTACAGTGTATTCAACAGCGGCCGAGGTGTGGTGGGGGATTTTCCCGATTTTCCCTGCTCTGCTCGGCCATCAACACCTTCAACTGAAGTGAACATCGATAAAGTGAATTGATTGGTAATTTAAAATCATCAAAATCAGCATTTACTGCTGTGCCTTACGAATCAATTGCTACCATTTTAAATGATTGTTTGGGCATGAAACGCGTTGCCGCTCGACTAGTTCCAGAAGACCTGAATTTTCTTCAAAACTGAATAGTGTAAATGTCGCTGAAGACATGCTAGAACTAGTCAATTCCGACCCCGCGTTCATAAAACATATTGTAACAGGTGATGAGTAATAGGTTTATGAATTTGACAAGCAAACCAGCTTCGGAATGGCGCCTCTAACTAAACTGAAACCGAGAAAACCACGTCAAAGTCGATCAGAAGTCAAGGTAGTGTTGACTGTTTTCTTTGATCATCGCGGTGTTGTGCACTCGGAATTCTTGCCAGAAGGTTAGACTGTAAATAAAGAATGTTATCTCAGCGTTATGCAGCTTTTGAAAGACAAACTCGTAGAAAAATGCCAGATTTGTGGAAAGAAAACTCATGGATTTTGCACCACGATAATACACCATCTCATCTGTCTATCATTTCGAATGAATTTCTGACCATAAACTCAATAAATACCACCGAACAACCACCGTGTTCTCCTGATATAGCTCCGGCCGACTTTTTCTTTTTTCTAAATTCAAATTACCACTTCTAGGTACCCGGTTTGAATCGATAGAAGACTAAAAAGAAAATTCGCAGCGAAAGCTGAAATCGATTCCAGAAAAAGCGTTTAAAAAATGTTTTGAGAATTGGATTATTCGTAACCGTAAATATATTATTTTGGAAGGGGCCGCCTCTGAAGGCGATGTATTAAACTTGGATGAAAAACTTCTTGACAGAATGTATTACGAAGATCTTGTGGAACATGAATTGCTCCAAAAGGTCAGACAATCAGTAGGAAATTCCTGGTCACAATTCTTGAAAGATTACATAACGTAAAAAGAAGAAAACGGCCACAGCTTCAGACAAGCGGTGATTGGCTTCTTTATCTCGATAAAACATTCATTGGATTGATAATATTAGTCAAAATACAAGGCTGCAGCTACATTCACCCCCGTATACTGGTCGAGATGTTTTCAGATAAGGCGTCGCTTAAAGAACACTGACTTGACGACAATCAAACAAGTAAAACATATGCGAGAACGATACCCACAAGTAAGTAACAGCCTTGCTTCCAGAACTGGAAAATGCATTGAGAGCCTGTTGTTAAATCCAATGGCTACTACGAGGGATGCCAGATCACGTAGAATAAGACTGGAGAAGAAATACATAGGTCCGACACTTTGGGACAATCCTAGTAGTATTGGGTATTCCTTAGTTTCTGTTGAGTTTTTCAGTATGATATGCGAACCCATAATGGAGACGAAATTGAATCTTACTACTGTTTGTATTAAGTTTGCTCTCCTTGTTTATCTCTCATTTCCAGGTAACGTACATTTACTTGGAAAAGGGAATCATATATTGATGTTTATTGATGTTTAGGGACAAAAACTATTTTCCTCTGTTGGTGCCTTCTCCTGAAAACAGGTTATCGGTATTAATCTCACAAATCTCTTATGTAGAAGCAGTCTCTTAAATTCTTTTTAGATCTAATCTAACTAAGACAATCTTTTTCCTTTTAGCCATCTTCTTCCTTTGGTCTTACAATCTTCGTTGATTCTGTAATCAAAGCGATACTATGATTAAATATAAATTCAACATTCGGTAATTATTACAGTAGACTGGCGTTAATGTGAACTTGGGAACTGGGAACGGCTCAATAATGTGAACACAGAATCTTTTGAATTATCGCTCTGTAGTAGGAACAATCTCTACTTCTTTATCTGAACAGGACATAACTTGTTCAGATCTGCAGTATCAGGGGGATTGAACGAGACCACTCTATCGAATACGCATATACTCATTTTGTGTTTACTGGAATCGATAGACATATGCTCAGTAATTGGGAATTGATCTCGTTGATAAAATAATGGCTAAAACAACAAAACAGCTTTCAACTATTTAATTATATAAGAGTCCAGAAAAAGTGTCAATGTCAATTCTTTCTCAAAAGAGTTCAGAGTCACTAAATCAACTATATACTCCAGTAGAAATTAACTAAGAAAATTTTCGGAAGTAGTTTGAAACCAAGCAAGAAAGAGAAAAAATATTCCCATTTCGGGAGAAATGCTCAAAAGCAAAGCTCTACATTTGCATGTGAAGTTGATGTCATCTAATGAAAAATTCAATGTAAGCCATCCATTGGAGAAGTGTTGAATATTATTACTGAATTTAACTGTTGACTAGTTTATATAGGAACCTTCTACCTGGTAAAGACTTTGTTTCGATTTCTGAAAAGAAAAAACTGCTCCTAGTTTGAAATTAGCAAACCTAACTTTCCTAGGTGTCAATGCATCAGGTGAACACACGTTAACTAATCGGACAATAAAATGACTTTGATGTTTTAAAAATTTCAATAATCCTCTCATCTACAAAAACACTGAAAATGCATGGATGACCAAAGATATTTTTAAGAACTGATTCTTGCAGCAGTTAGTTCCTGAGGTGAGTTTTTTACATATATTTTCGACTTTATAATTCAACGAACAAAAATATTTCCAGATCAAAACTTTCTTGCGATATGAAAATCAAAAATCATTATGTATGTAACAAAATTAACTTTTTACTTGTTAAGCCCAGAGAAAAATGAGCCATGAGACTCTAATTCAATAATTGTCACTAAAATCTTGGAAAAAGTCAATGAAAATCTACTTAGATATTCAATTACATAAATTATGGTACACAAGTCACAAATGCTTATTTGTATATATATATATATATATATATATATATATATATATATATATATATATATATATACTATAACATAGACGACCTCAGCTCATTTGTTTCACCAAGATAAGTATTTTGACGATATATATATATATATATATATATATATATATATATATATATATATATATATATATATATATATATATATATATATATATATATATATATATATATATATATATATATATATATATATATATATATATATATATATATATATATATATATATATCGTCAACAATACTTATATTGGTGAAACAAATGAGCTGAGGTCGTCTATGTTATAGTCCCCAATCGCTTAGGGAGTTCAAATCCCAAAACGTTCTTGTTTTTACTGCTGCATATGGGGAAAACCTCTATTTCAGCTTCAGATTCATGTGGATTTCTAGACTCCAGATAGAAGTTATATCATCTTAACCTCTGAACTCCACCTACGTCTCTCCACCTAGGAATCTCTATCTACGAGTCTCACCTAGGACTGAATTTCACAAATTAGACATATATCACCAAGATATTCTATGCTCTAACGTAACTGCCAGCTTCACCAGGGAATTTAAAAAGTAACAAAATAATGTGAGTAACATTATTTGAAGATAAGAATTTACAGGAATAGATTCTAAAATGTAAACTTATGCTAGCTGTTCGGGTAGATCATAGAATTAAAAGATGAGTTACATTAAAAGCAAGGAAGCATCTACAAAAACTATTTACAATTAAAAGAGAAGCTACATAAAAAGCGAGAAAGCATCTACAAAACTATTTACAAAAATTTCAGATGTTTGGCAACCATTTTGAAAATTTGAGAAGATTTCATGATTTACATGATAATTTCACGAAAATTGGAAATGAAATAATGATTGAATATAGGAGTTTTTACTGAGAAAAGTTATTTTGATCGGGTTTATTAATGAGAAATATATCGAGGTCATTATAAAAAATTGTAGAAATCAAAAGAATACGATTATGAAATCCATCGTTAGAAAAAGACAAATTCTGTAGAGCAGAATTTGAATTTTTAATATCTACTACGAGGTATTACAGCAGTTAATAGGAAAAATGCTGTAAAGACAAATTAAAAACCGGATTTTCAAGTAAGTGCGGCAATTTGCTAAATGAACTTTCAACGTACCCTATATTTTGATATAGGTCACTACACAGTATTCAAGATGAAGATATTTCTCTAATTTTCACTAGAGAATTTTGATATAATTTAATTATTTCAACTACAATTAAAGAGTATTTTCAAGAACGACTAATTAGACCAAAGGTCGGCAAAGAAAAGAAAGCCAAAATGAAGAATCTGAAGCGAAGTTGGTAGCACATGCACATATCATCTGATAGCCGGATTATGCGCCTCAGACTGTTAACCAGTGGCGTGACACAAATAGAGAGTTGACTGGAATCAGATGTTTCAATTCAAATTGTTGTGACGTGATTTTTGCACGTTACAGTTACATAATCTCCATCCCATCCATCAGCAGAGGAATTAAAAACATCTGACGGTGATATTTTTATCAAATTTATTCCACCCAATGTCACACCTCTTATGCAATCTATGAAGCAGAATGCGTTGAGACCTCAGTTGAGACTTACTAAACTTTATTACAGAAGAAGCTTACTTAGCTCTGCTATATCCAAAGGTAATAGAGTAGCCGATGCTCTTAAGACAATTACATTGGAAGATGTTTCGCTATATTCACATGCGGCTTGAGAACAACTTGAAAGGGCAATGATATAGTAGTATAGTGTTGACATAATATTTTATGAAATGAGATGATGGAGATTTACCTATAGCTAGCTCTCGCGAAATTTTCTGATAAACTGTACTGGAGACCATTGAAAGGATACTCTTGCCTCATTACATGCTCTCGCACCTTCTGAGTACACAATGCAAGATGCGGAAAACAAAATGAAGACATAATGAGACTCACCTGGGAGCAGATTAAAAGAGTGCTGTTTGTGAAGATAGGGACTGTAAAGATTCGGTTATATCACAATAAAATTTCCCACTGTGAAGCTATTCCATCTATCAAAATTATTTCATAATGGGCAAAACAATAAAATGTTGAGGTCAGTGACATAATGACTTTAAAATGAATATTCAAAAAATTGAAACAAATAACTTTTTTCAAATAGCCACAAATGTATGTATACAAACGGCTGATGTCAAAATGTATGAGTATATGTATGTTAAAAATGGAAGAGTATGTGAATGTGTTTTTTATTTGATTCATACATTCATTGATGTGAACATATCGAAAGTTCGAATTCACATTATCGCGAGGCTACTGTACTACTGGTGTATGCAATGAGCATAGTTTTAATATAACCTGGTGGAATCATTATATTACATATTAAGATAATATAAATTGTTATGAAAAAATGCAAACCCGACTATAAAGAATAAGCTCATAATGTTGAAGTGTTGAAAGCTTTCTATAAATATTATCGATGAATAGTTCATATGAAAAATAAATATTATTTTTCATCAAATATATCACGTCTAAAAGCTCTTCCCATATATTTCATTCATTTTCCGCCATACCAAATATTAGTCAAATCCATAGGCCTGATGTATAACTCTTCGAAATTTTCAACAGAAAAAACTATGAAAAAGGAATTCTAAAAAAGGTAGGAAATCTCTGAGGTCTCTCATAATTTTAGAAATTCGTAAAATTGAAAAAACCGAATAACGACTTTTCCCAAATAAGATACAAAGACATTTCGATACATTTTATATTTTATATCTATAGGTGCATTACTTTTCGGAATATATCAGAAAACCCGTCCAGAATCGACTTATTCCTTTTGCTGTATTTCTTGCAAATCAAAATTTCGAATTTAGCGAAGGGAAAATGCATTTCCTTGGAATTGAAGAAATTCGAATTATTTTCGGATGCATCAATTTTTCGAGAAAAGAATTGTTTAAGGGAATCAACTGTCATCTTGACTGACAGATCGTCGTAAAGAACCAAATTTCGTTCCTCGAAGAATTGTACTATCACGGAGGAAAAAAATTGTGACAATTTTATTTAATTCAAATATCCAAAATGACTTCAAATAATGCATTTTTCTTCAGTCACCTTTTCTTCCAATCTTCCTTTCTCAGTAATGGCTGTTCTGAAAAACGATTGCTGGCATTCTTACACGAATATACAGCAAGAATATCTCTCTACCACCGTTCGGAGCCGGAAAAAGAGATATTTTCTCTAAATTCATCAATAAAGGTGACAATAATTAATTTCTGTAGCAGATATTAACGGAAAAATGAAATTGAAAGAAATATTCAAGAAAAACCTGATATAAAGTTATTGGATTTCCCAAATTCAAACTCGAAATCAGAAATTGTTACAACCCTATTTTATCGTAACAATATAGTTCCTTATGAGAAAAACTAGTTCAAATTTGTTTCTCAAGAACTGAGAGATTCGCCATTTCTGAAAACAACTTTTTTTTTCAAGAAATTGAGATATTTCAAGAAATTTTCGAATTCTTCTAATTCCAAATAATATATTCTTACCCTAGGCTACATATACAGCGAGTAACAACTTACGAAACGTTAATTTACAAGAATACAAAGGACTTTTGACTGTTGTTCCGGTATTTCTAGAAAAGAAATGCAGAAATCGATATCAAATAAAAAAAGAATCGATAAATCTTTTTAAGGTGTTTTTCTCTACGAGCTTTACTTATTTTGCAAAAAACTTTTTTTTCAAATTCACAATTTTCTTACTTTACAAAGGACATATTCCAAAGAATGCTAATTTTTTTACAATTTAAGGGCTAAACGAGTAGGACCCTATTTTTTTATTTCCTCTTAGGAATGTAGGGAAGTTCTCACACCCATTGACTAAATTAGGAGGAATCAGTTAATGCCTTAAAGCTATTAGAACATGAATTCCTCTATCACTTTTCCTAGCTTTATTGTTTCAAAAAGTTTCTCTTCAAGAACAACGAAAATGCAAATAGATCACACCCTATATTGATCTCAGTATCTACCCATCAACTGAACGATGAAGACTTCAGACTAGAATAAATTAATTCAATATTTGTTATATAACATTGACATTGAGACTTACCTTGTCTGTGAAATGTATATTATTGCCATTGACGCCTGTTTAAAAGTGTGATATTTACCATTAATTCCTCCGAAAGTATCTACCAAGAAGAAAAAAAACAATTGAAAATAATTTACATTTCAAAATATATAAGAATTTATTCAAATTTGTATACTTTGAAAATAAAAAGAATTAATGATCGAATCGAATGTATACCTGGAGTAAAAATATGCAGGTTATATAGAAGAGAAAAAATTATGATCCATTCTTCAAGGCCAACGACGATAGTCTTGTTTATTTATGATATGTGAAACTATAAAAACCTTGGCATTGTTTTTTGAAGATTTTCTTGATAGAAATTTCTTATGAAATGTGAGATTCTCTTAACAACTTTGAATGTGACTTCCTTCTTCATGTAGATGAGATTATGGTAATGACCGTGTTGTTCCGATCTTCTTTTCAGATGAATATAGTTCAATAGATGTCCCAAGTTCCGAAACAAGGACATCTCATTTTTTTTTTTATTTCAATGAAGCAACTATAAGCCGTCTATCGAATATGTGTAGGTAATCAGTTGTCAATGCTTTGGGAGATTCTTTTGCATTATTGTACGTAATAGTTGCTCTTCAAAAACATCGTTTATATCAAAATTTTTAGTGATGAGAATTCGTTTTTCAGTTAATTTGGATATTTTTTATTTTTCGATTTAGATCTTGAGTGGATAAAAGATTCACTTTTTCTTGTTTGCTTCTATCATAGTCACTCGTTTGTCAAATGACTTTTATATACCCCCGGCTGCATCCTTTCAAAATAACTCAGTGGCGACAACGGGCCATCCCGATGTGAGACGAGTGCGTTCAAGTTTCTGATACCGATGCAACGAACATAGACAGCAATGCATCTGTTCGCCCAAGTACAGTTCATGAAAAAATTATGTTTTAACAAATCCATAATTTTTAAATTTCACTTTTCAGCTATCCGATTTCTTGTTTTCACCATCAAATTCACTAATCTGTCGTCAATATTGTCCTGGTGATAAGATGCTACGTTTTATCACTATTCTGCTAAAGCACATGGCGCTTCTTATATTAGTTTATGAAGGGCAAAATTTGTCTTCTATCCTAACCCATTCATTAACTAATTTGTTTATTAGAATGAAAGAAAATGAGAACTACATACCAAAAAAAATATATATATATATATATATATATATATATATATAATGATGATTGTGATGTGAGTCAAAACACGATCGGTGAAAGCACAGTAAGAAGGATGGATAAATATCCAAAACTCGCTAAGCTTTTCACGATTGCCCCTAAAGTGTATGCTCAAGAAGTTGAAGAGAAGCGCTTGAACCATACTTAATCTTTCATATGATTCAAGAAGAATAAAGAAACTGAGGAAAAACCGTGTGTCGCCCGTTCCTGATATATCAACAGCTAGTCTATAAGTTTCTTGCTAACAAAGCATAATCTGTAAAATAAAATAAGAAGAAAAACAGCAGAAAAATACTGGTACTAAATGGATTTCATTATTTCAACCCAGACAAGAAAAAATCTGATATATGATATGTTGAAAACCATCTAGATATCGAGATATAGGACAGTCCAAGACTATTTGGCCTTTCGTTTCCTCAGCGTCACCTCGCTCTTTATTTGGACTATCTACAGAATTCCATTTGAAAAGTATTCTATTACAACGCCCATGATCTTTTCTGAAATAATTTAAGATTCGCCAAATATTTCTTCTGAGACCCAAACCTGGAACCTTCTGGGTAGGATCTTTTATGTGGAACAACAACAACGAGAGCGTGATACTTGACAACTCTTCTTCAATACTGATTGCGAATATGTGAAGGAATTGTATTACAGAGGGGATGTAGCCATAAGTGGGTTGGAATTAGTGGTAGCAGTTGTAATTCTCATAGCATAATTCAATTGAGAATTAATTCTATGCACATGAACACTATTTAGCTACACAGAACAATAGTACTCAGATGTAGAATAGACCACAGCAAGAGCAGTAGTTCGAAGAGTGTGAATATCGGTACCCCAAGCGGACCAAGATAGTTTCTGTAGAATATTATTGAAGAATTTTACAATATTCAACCCTCCGCAGAATGTTTAATCTACCTCCCTAAAAGAGCTAGTTTTCCGATTAACTCCTCATAATTATCGTCAACCAGAACCACAAGCTAATGGTACGGTCGGATGTCATGGATATGACCATCAGGCTGCAGTTTCGGTCTCGTCTCATTTGACCTCGTCAGTATTGCCTGGTGTTGCCAATGGGTATGGCAACACCAGGCCAGACTGCCACCCACTCATCTCAATTCGTTGAAGTGTTTCAAATACATGTATACATATACAATTGACGCCCTCTAGTAAACTGACACAAAGGCTACTACCAGCGCCAGCGCGAAATGTTAAAAACAAAGAATAGATCCACAAGAAGCCATACTAGTTCAACTATCTACGGCAACGCTAAAAACTGTTTCTGCAAGATGCGATCTGATAACATGATGATAACATACGAAATTGGTAGAAATTATGTTTCAGTGGAGAATTATGGAAAATACCTTTCATTGTGAATCCATTCGCTACTTTTTCAAATGGATACGAAATATTTCATTTTTCGAATGATGATGAATAAATTATTCAAAATTTCCAAATCGGCAGTCAAAACGAGCCATATAGTTTCGAAGTTCGTGATGAAAATATATAGCAATATCATCGCCATAAATGAATTGTATAATAAAGGAGTAATAACAGATCCCGGTGGAAGATCAGTATTAAGAGGGCGAATGAAATCACGAATCCTCCTATCGGACAACATCGTTCAGATTAATAGTTGTCTAGAGTGAACAACAAGAAGCCTCAGAAATCCGTCTACACCTAAACGAATGCGGCGCATAGAGCTGTCTCGAAAAGATCGTCATGACGACTGAAATCATAGTGACATCATAATTTTGAATTTTATTGTAGATTAAATGTGATTAATCGTACCCGAACAGCTACTGCGACCCAGTAATCTATTTTAACTCATTATGTTTCAAATTAGATCTACAAGTCCAACCTACTTATAAGTACTAAGCTAAGCGGTCGGTAAAAACTGATTGAATTTCTTCAGTTTCACTCTGTGAAAAAAAGGTTTCTTTCCCCTGATCCCAGCTTATAATCTGCACAAGACGTGTTCAATTGATTAGACACAACATAACCTGACTGGGATCTTCGATCAATCCTAATATACTGGGTGGTTACTGACGGGGCTGTGCCCCATGAATGTGGCAGTTAAAACTTTCTGGTCCAACCAGACTTTAATCTATATCTTTGGTTCTTTTAGTAGATGGCAAGCGAGTATTTAAGACCCCTAAGGCTTTGTCAGTGCTCTAGTGAAATCCACCGTTCGTTCTACAACCTTGACTTTTTCAGAATGACGGATGGAAAGTCATCTATAAGTATCAGATGACGCAGATTCAATTCTAATTCTATCCATGTAGTAGATCATCATCCGTTGACACCAAATGACACCAAAAGTAGTTTTGTGTTAAAATATTCAATTGTATTTTTTCACTGTTAATATTCTAGACTATGATTTTGGAATCAATATTAAGAAGTATTCTTGCCTTGTGGAAAATTACGGACTGTTCAAAATATTCGAGCTTTTCAATAAAAATTATGAACACTATCAATACATTCGTGGAGCTTGGATAAGATTTGAACAGGAATGGAGTAATATCCAATCAGTTTCTTGAAATTCCTTTATGCTTTCATCAAGATGTCGACTTTTGTTCATAGATCTTATCTTTAAAAAATGATTTCGTTGTTCGAATCGCTAAGACTTGAGATGAAAAAGAAACAATATATATTGTTCTATTCTATTATTGATGATTCATCGTTTGATTATCTTTGATCAATATAATTAATATCCTTTTATTGACGAGTCATTAGATATATCAAGAAGAGCCATGATAATGAATAGAAAATGAAAAATTATTCAAATAGGTGACCACTTAAATGTTCTGCAATATTCAAACGCAATATTATAACAGAACTTATAAAACAATCACTATTCTGCCAATTTCGTCTTTATTGGTTAAGAAGTCGACATTGATATATATTGATTTCGACGCTTGTCTAATATTTCGATAACTTTTATATTTCTCCTTAAAATCAGCTTCAGTTCCACCAATTATATCTTCAATGAAACCGAATATCTTTCGTTAAAGCATTTGTATGTCCATGAACATATCAAAGTTCCTAGGAGCTAGATGGATGCGGAAGTAATTCAAAATACAATTTAACCGTTTAGAATCGAGAATTGATAACTCTAGACTTTAGGTATTTGATTTTGCTGAATATTTCATAAGTTTAGGTAAGTAGTTTTATGGTCTGAAATTTTCGGGGCTGAGAATCGGGCTAAAACCATGTATAATAACGTGGTAATGTTTGGCATTAGTTTCAAGAACAGATAACTCCTCGTTCCAACATGATGTGTGACCTCTCCTGCAAAATTTTCTTTTAATTATCTGTGATAACTGAACACCCGGATATAGTGCAATTCTTCCATTGCTGCGATCCTTTTGATCGAGGTAACTCAGTGATGAAGGATAAAATACCGAAATATTCCCAAAATATTCAGAGCAAAATATTACTAAGTGACATTTTAATTTCTCATTGCTAGTTGTAGCTGTTGCTGGCTGCAGCAAGCCCAGCTAACTGCCGGTTTCTGTTTGCTCAGCTAACTGCCTATTTGACTCCAGAGAGCAGTTATTGTGATCCATGTTTCAAGCATAGGCTGATACCGTATACTAAAATTATTTTTGTTGCGCTAAAAGTGCTTTGAATCCTCAACAAGTTGACGTTTCCGATCGCCTATGAGCAAACAGTTCACCTCTCAAAAAGTTACGGAACAATTTTCAAGATTAACATTGCACTGACTCCCCGAACCTTTCTCAATATTTTCTTTTTTAATAAGTCCAAAGTTACAGAGGCCGTGTGACATGTCGCTCCGTCCTGTTGTAACTACTTTCCATCCAATTCTGGCCACAGAAATCCTGTCAGCATTGGTCGATACCGCTCAACATTCACAATAACTGCATTTCCTTCTCCATTCTAAAAAAATATGGCCCAATGATGCCATAAACTACACTAAACGATCGCTTTCTGCTGGTGCAACGGCTTTTCTACAATCTTCTGCGAATTGTTTTCGGACCTAAATCTACAGTTATGACGAACCAATCGAGATGAAAATGTACATTGTCCGGCAGGAAAAAGAAGCATCTCTAGTGCCCAATCAGCAAACTCACGAAGATAACGATGGTCGGTAGGCTTCAGTTCTTGAACCAGTACTATCTTATAGGGGTGCAAACCTAAGTATTTCCGAAAAATTTTTCACGTTAAGAACTACGAAATTCCAAGTTGTTGGGAGCAAGGAGGAATTCAGCAATGTGATTCATCCGCATCACGAATGAAATATCTAAATACCTTACATCCACCCTATTTTAAGTGACATCTTATTCAGTATGTTCAATCATTTCATCTTTATTATTCTCTTAACCAGTTGGTTCTGTTGGAGCAACACCTTCAAGAAAGATATTGAATTCCTGTAGCATCTATTCAAGTCTAGATATTGATATTAGTTTTGAGTAACATCGCGGTCGTAATATCTCCTTGATAACTTGGTACGTAAGTTGCCGTATCAGGAGGAGTGTCTTTCAAAAAAATTAAATGTAACAGAATTACTGTCCCAATAGATACCGCATCTGTTGACCGACAAACAGTAGCTAAGGTGAATTGGTGCTAAAAATGTTTCGACCACTTACCACCAGAAACTCTAAGAACGACGATAAAATCGTCAACGGTAATGAACCTTGTATGTTCCTCTGAGTGTCTCCAAAAACACAATCGCGACATTTGTCTCGACTCTCACCCTATTACTTGACCATGCTACGTTTCAGATACACGAAAGGAGAGGATCTAGTGTACTTTACTTCGTAAATTGGGCATTTATTCTATGACTTACTCGAGGGAAGATGGTTTCTTGTAGCAAAACTCCGCACTACCAAAGGGAGGCTAAGTGAAACTGGCATCCCAGCATTCTTGTTAAAGCGTAGATTCGTCGTTGAGTTCTAGCCCACCAGCTCACTGATACCATACTCCATGCACTCAGTAAAAGTTGAATGCTCTTTCAGACTGAAAATAAACAGGCAACGAAAGCCATGCTCGAATTAGAGCATTATAGAAGTGATTCCTTTACCTTTTCAATAATCAAAAACAAATTGCCTAGTTGAAGATTCCTGTTTCCTGATGACAGAAAATTGTCAATACTTTCAAAAACGAATGACAAAGAGTGATTGCCTCTAAACTTGGTTTGCGTAAATGAATAGTTCACACGTTAGCTGCCACGTTGAAAAACAAAAATTCATCAGGGCCCTTGTTTTTTTCTTGTATTTAGAAATTGAAAATTAAATTAAAAAAAATGAATGAATGAAATGTAATTCACGCAACATTAAGATCAGAATAACTAATCATTTGATGGTTGACAGTTAACAAGCATTTGTAATACACGTCCATTCCGCGGTCTGCGTGTTCTATTTCACCATGTCCTATTATAGTTATAAAGAAGAAGAAATTATGAGGAAGTGGACAGTCCTTTTGGTAAAGATAGTTCTGAAGATGATTATATTCCGTCTGATTCGGATTCGTCTACATGCTCTTTAGTTACTAACAGAAAAGGAATCAATTGCTAAAAGACAAAAGTTGATAAAAAACGTTTCAGTGCTGTCGACATCTCGGGATCAAAGTTCTTCTCGTTTTGGAAATATTTCAGTGTCTGAAATTGTTAAAAGAGACGACGAGTTAACTGAAGACACATCAGATGAAGATTATGAAGCGGATAATCAGGCCAAGATTGACCGGCTATAACCGGTAAATATCTCAAAAATTTCAATTTTGATGTAGCAATTAATAAGGTCAATACAAATGAATATGGTTAACAAACCCTTCAACAGACGTCATAAATATTTCAATGTTGCAGATTGAAAGAATGGAAAGCCTTAACGGTCAATGAACCAAAATACAGGGACAATTTTCTGATTTTGGTGAAAAAATATCTTCAACGATAATAAAGTAAACAAATTTTCGTCTAGAAATCACTTTGAACTTATATTACGAATGTGACTTTTCTCCGATAAAACTGAATGTCCAAAGGGTAATTGGTTTTTTAAATTCAACCTTTGATTGATTGACTAATGAATCGATTTCGAAGTGTATGTCCCAAAACAAGAAGTTTGCATAGATCAAACTATCGTTACTTTAAGGGCGGCTTTGATTAATGCAAAATATGAAAGACAAAAAAGATGAGTTCGGTAGAACACTGTAGTACACCGAAAATGGTTACAGCTATAACATGAAAATCTACTGTGGAAAAGTTGAAGTAGAAACAGGAGTACCGATATCTTCTTCAGTTGTAATGTAATGTTCAGTGAGTTAGGAAAATCTCTTAGGTTCTGGAAGAATTCTATACCTACTATAATTTTTACAAGAGTGTGCATCTGATTCATTTATTACTCAATAGATTGACACCTTGTAGGGACTGAGTTCCAATAGAAATTTTAATGCCCAAGATGTGGTCAAAGAATTGTAAAACTAATATCGAAAGTCAAATGAAATGTATTAATGCTAAGTACAGTTCATACGGAGGAGATGCTCTTAAAGCTGAGAACCGAAAAATTAAAAAAAAAAACCTGAGAGTGCTTGACTATAATAACTGTAAGTAATTTATTGATCTATCTAACATGAATAAAGGCATCTTCCTCTGCTTTAGATAGATGTGCTGAATGATATCCTAAGTTGGCAATAGAAGTAATTTTGAACTTGGTGTGATCTGCGTTTTCATGGTAAACAACAAGATTTCACTCTTGTTTGCCGCAAACGGTACAATATATTCCTCTTTTTTTTTTCGGCGGAGGGGAAATCTTTATGGACACCTAACGCATTATTACGTCGGACAGTGTGGGACTCCCACCATCAGCATCTGACGGAGTATACCCTAACTAAAACCCCTCTTGTTTTTCAAGGTATGCATGGGTACCGCTTTTGCATTACTTCCATGAATACTTGCAATTACAGTCGTTGCACCAGGGGACCAGGTTCCGTACCAACCTCCTTGTCCAACCTCCCTTCGTTTCTGACGACCATCTTTCCTGCCATTTTTCCACTGTGATTATTCTTCCTTTCAGCCTGTTTTCCTTACCAATCCCATAAGTGCTGTTTCTCTTCTTTGCTAACAGATCTACAGGAATCGTTCCTGCCATTACCTCCAGCGCTGTTATAGAGACAGTCCTATACGCACAGGATATTCCTATGGCCACATTCCTTCTTAGGCGTTCAGCCACTATTTCGTACTTCCCTACTTGAAGTGTCTTCCACTACACAGGAGCAGCATATAAGAAAATTGGCCTATTTTTATATAAGTCCAACCTAAGTCATCTAACACCAATGCTTCAGCACATTCTGCCGAGGTCAATTTTCGCATATCGCGTGGTATTATTGATTAAATTCCAAATTTTCAAGAAGAACATACACTACTATCAAAAGTTGATCAACAACTGCTTTTATCATTATGTCGTGGTTTCTTGCAAAAACTCAATTTATTTATTTCCTTTTATTTCTCGCGAGAGGAATGTGTGCGCCAAGAAAAAACATCGAATTTTGTTGGCATATGTCCGGACAATCCGAGAAAAACATGTGTTAATAATTAGTTGCTTGCCAAAAAAGAAATTTGAAATATTGAAATAATGTTTTCATTTCTTGGCGTAGTGTATATTCGAAGAAAATATTACGTTGGAACTTTTGAAGAATCAAATCCGTCAACAGGCCATGTTTAATATCGAATCTAGCCTTCTTTATTGAACCTGATGGAGCTGGAAGGAGGTGTAGTGTTTGTTATGGAAACCTCAAAGCGCTTTCGCTTAGATATTCTTCAGTTCAAAATGTTCCTTTGTGATAAAAATAATAATTTTTTTTATATTCTTTTTGGAACGAAACTTTATTTTTATACTCGTTTTTGTTTTGAATGTATCTTATTTTTTTGTTCATATAGAAATATCACGTTTTCTTCAAAATATTTTAGAAACAATTTAAGATTTAATACCTACGTAATACTTCTTCAATTCCAATAAAAAAAATTCGGGCTAAGTTCAGAAAATTGAGCTCAGTGCCACGAAGAACGAGATTCAAAAGAAAATGCTCCAATACACCAGTTCAACGAGGAGGGAATTATATTTAACCCACAGAATATAATAATAATAATAATAATTATAGCATTTTATTGGCATCTTGTACAGAAATAATAATTATAACTATCAATTACATTAAAGGTCTTAAACTTATTATGAGTGAGTGTTTCTGTACAAATGGACAAGAATTGCTACAAGTTACATGTAACTTACATGGCGGTCAACGTGTAAATCTGTGGAGAACAATTCGATTGACAATTAAGTCTTTAAACGCTACTCCATAGAACTAAAAAATCTTCTACATATTAAAAACGTACATCCAAAACTTAAGAGGTATCTCTCTAATTATTATTCATTTCACATTATCATCCTTTATCTCTTTTCAGAACAGATAATATTTTAAAGATAGAATAACTTTCGGAACTGGGTCAGAGATGTAGCACTTAATCTACAGTTTTTAATTGATGAAAATAATAATGAATAATTTCATTATATTGAGTAATACTGGCAAATTCTAAATTTTTCTCTCGTGAAATGGTAAAAGCCTTTACCCCGTATAAGCACCAGTGTTCTAGGAAAACAATTTTCTTTGTGATTTCCATTTACATCACTGAGAATCAATCATTCAGTCCAAGAAATGTACTTCAGACGAATGGATGTGTAACCAGTTTATATGATGGTATTATTTCTTCGAATTATTCATATGTAGATTTAATTGCATTCGGCTAATTGATCGTAATAAAGAAATAATACCTGTTTTTCTCTCTGTAATAATGGATATAATTCTGTATCATATGATTCAATTAAGTCTACCTGTTGTACTTAGGTATTTTTAAATGACATGTATTCGACTTTGGAGCTTAAGGTCAAGAAATTATTCTCCTAATGAATTGTCTTAAACAAGGGACGCAACTAGTAATACATAAATACTCGTAATACGCTTTGAACAATTATAATGTCCTTGTACTATTGTTACAAGAAATTGGTCTTCTTTACTTAGTGGCACTTAACTAGTTCTCGTTTCAAATCAAAGGTTAGATGACAATTATAGCAGACTTGTTTCGTGTTACGTAATATCGTTCATCTTCAATTTCTAGATATTCCAATTTCAGAGTCTCTGGTTCGTATCAATATTTATTGGCTGCGAACTACGATCTTCGGAACTTAAGAGAGGACTGTATACAGGTTGTTCCTTCCAAAACTTCTATTGTCAATAATTTTAAGACGTTATATCTTAATCAAAAATACTTCTAGAGTTCATGTTGTTTATACCAGTACTTACCAATAGAAATGATCCACCCTGAATAACTTGGCTAAATTCACTTTGTTGTGAATTTCCTGAAGCAAATCGATTCTTGATTGTTACATGGGTCCATTTTCTCCTATCAACCCACTACCCCTTGGAGCTCCCACAAGAAGTTTCTAAATTGGAAAAGCGGAGTTATGTAATATCTTTTTCAAAAGGTGATTCTATTCTTTATACAACCATGTATTCATTTTCATTCTTAAATAACATGTGACGAATCGAAATCAATCCGTTCGATCTCCGTTTGAGGAAAACACTTGATCAATATCGATTTTGTTGTTCAATAAAAATTTTCCCTCTCATTTGAACGTTTGCTCATCATCCCCCCTACCTCTGAAAATTACCACTCCGAAAATTTCCATAGGAGAAATAGATTTTAAAGGTTTCAGCGATCGAGCAACCCTCATCATTTTATGTTGAGATCTATCAAGTCGATTCTGATCCAAAGAGTTGATTATTCTGCTGATCTGGAATGAGAAACAGGGTGTGTGCGATATAATTCTCTTGAGGAAGAGCTAGATTTCTTCCTTCTCATTTTGATGGCATGTGTCGGTTTGTTATTAATGTTGATGTTTAAAAAAAAAATTTTTCCAGAACTGCTAGATTCTCTTACTTTTGGTTATTCGTTGAAACACAAGGTGTAGTGTACTATTAGTATTTTCGATAGTTTTCATAATCTTAATTAACGGTGATTTAGTTGAAGATGATGTACAGACGTCAGAACCAGCAAACTGTAAACTGGATGCCTTATTAATAAAAACACAATCCCACCAGAGTTAAGAAAGATGGAGGAATTAATGTGGCGCCGTTTTGTGTGATGTTACAATGATGAAGAAGTCACAATCTGTGAGGAGATTGTCGCAAATATCGGAAGTATACCGGACAAGTATTTTCGGGATTTTCACAAGTACAAATTCCACTCATATAAAATTAGAGCTGAATGGAGACAATTTCGATCGTCATTTAGAATTCAGCGAACATTTCCGTGACCGGATCAATAACGATCCAAATTTGCTTCAGAATTTTTGTTTTTTTGTCGAATCGAGTTTTTTTTCAACTGGTGAATTTCATAACTCTAGAGTCTGAGGTGACACTCATCCAAATTTGAAAAGGGTACAATCATACTCAAAGACCTTAAAAACTCAATGTTTGGGCGGGAATTTAGTGCGACCCCTATTTACACAGGAAAACTCGGACAATGAAACCTAATTGGATATTCTTGAGAATTAAATTAATCTCAAATTTATCTAATCATAACTTTATGTATTAAAAGGATGGCGCACCGACCCATTGTGCTAGATTTCCGAGTCGTTTCCTTAGTTAGGTTAATAGAATGCTATAAAATGGGAGGCTAGATTGCCTCTCGATTTCTTCTTATGAGGCTATTTCAAGTCTTAAATCTATGTTGAAAGAACTACGAAAAAGGATTGTTCAAGCATGTCAGCAGATAATACCACAAAGGTTGCAAAACGTTAGAAAACCAAACGTTTGAACAAAAATTTTTCCGATTCAACCAAATGGGTTTGGGGTTCGTTTTCATTAGATCGCACTGTATATGAATTGTCGGTTCCATACCTCCAAAACCCAACGGGAAGTGATTTTCCTACAGAACGAATAACTCAATTGAAATATCAAATTGTTCCCCTCCAACATCAATACTTTAAAAAGTATATCACATTCCTGTTGAAGGTTTGCAAAATGCATTACATGAATAAAGTATCTCCAATGTGTAGTACCAGGTGTTATGCGACTGCTGATAACTTCATTAATTCAATAGGAAGAAAGTCGTTAAAAAATTAGTAAAATTAAACAAATCTGTTCCTCCAATATATGGTTTTGCTTTAAAGTGGCTCAATATAAATCAAAACCCAGTATAATACTTCATTATCTTGTTTCTCAAGCTATTTTCAGTGATTTTCTGTATTTTTATTCATATAATTTTTCACTGACAAAAAGCTGATAATTTTCATCAATAATAAAATGTTTTAATTCAAAGAAATTTTATGAGAACTACAGTCTCACTTTATCCATTGAATAAAAATCAGATCATAATATTAATTGAGAATGTGAAAATTAATCTCCACAACTCAATAGAAGTTTTTCTATATAAAATGACATACATTATAAAGAACCTTCGAAGTGCTTAGAGAATCTTTTATGACAGTTGAGTTGTATGGAGCTCTATTTTGCTTCTATCACATCGTTTCACGTTCAACGATGACTCATCAAGTGACTCAGAAAGATCATCTTCTAAAAATTGCGAGTAGCGTACCACAGTCAAATTTCATCAAAAGTTTGAATCAGACAGCTCACCCGTTACACTATTTTTCTGTAATATTTTTCAGCGTAATTTCAATATCATTATGTAAAGTATTACCTAATTCACCGTTTGGTATTCATCAAAAAAAATTCCAGAGTATTAAGTTATAAATTGAAGATTTATAATAACGAAATAATGCGAAGAAACATATCAAGAATAAATAGTTGAAGTTAAGTGTAAAAACTTAATTTTATATTGAAAAATTGCTTTACATCAGGAGGAAATAAGGACGACGTTACTTTCCTATCCAACGTTAGCTATGGTGGCGAAGAGCTGCTTTCCAGGAAATCCCAGCCCTGTTCGACATTTAGACCTGAAAGGGGGGTAACGGTTGATCATCAATTTATTAATTTCACGCCTTACTGCATGCGATGGGAACAATCATTGTTTACCATATAAAAAAAAATTTCAACAATAGTAACTTGAAAATTCAGAGAATAGTCTGAACAATATCTCGAGTGTAGTCATTGCCTTTAAAAAAAAATGAATCGGCCTGTCCTCATAAACATATACCATTTAGTGTTGCTCAAACGCAAAATCAACAGTCTTTGATCTGAACTTTTGTTTATGAGCCTGTTCTTGGTCTTAATATTGGTGTCGTGCTCTCAGCCTTGGTTTCGGTCTCAGTTTTGAAGCAAGATTCTCCTACTATTACCTATTATTCCATTGCTATTTATCAAATACGTTAATTCATTACTTATTATCCCATTGCTATTTATCAAATACGGTAATTCAATACCTATTATCCCATTGCTATTTATCAAATACGTTAATTTATATCATAGAAGCATTTACATTTTGAGCTTATATTTTCAACAACATAATAAATTTCAACCAAAATAACTTAACAGTATTTCAAAGGCATTGTCAAGATAGAATACACCTGTCGCATAGTTTTTGCATATATAAATCAAAGAATATAAGCATTTTCCAACGAAGAGTCGCTTTATAAACTTTATAGTCTGAACCAGGAGTGCTCAAACTACTGGCGATCTACCTCAATATTTTAAGACTACTTACGATCGACTCTGAGAGGCTGCAAGTATGTATGATGCAGGGTTGTCGTACATACACGATACACCCTACCTAGGTAGAGTGTATCATATATAGATATTAGCTTTCCGCACAATATACATTATTTTAGTCAAAGCTTGGGTTAGGTTTAGTAAGGTTCTTCTCTATAATATCAATGAAAAATTCATAGTTATAAAAATTGCGATTTTACACATACATACATACATTTTACAAAAGAGTTACATATGGTGTTAAACTTAACTAAGGAGTGACTTTAGTTAATGAAACGTGGCACTGCATGTTCTCAGTATACTTTTCATAAGATGGTACGTAAACACTGAGTGCTAATCGCAAGCATGATGACATAAGATTATTATCTTCATTGCAGACTCGCACAAGTAAGTTGACCAAACATTGCCGTCAGTTGAAGGGCGATTTTCCTTCCTTAGATTCGGATATTTATCTTCAGATATAAAACACCAGAAATTTGCATCAGATGCTGTAGCTGTGAGATGTATATCTGATATAATCTGCACCAACTCATTTTCAACAGAACATGAGTTCATATTAAACTGACTTGCTATTTCAGTAGCTAATCCCTCAATGTTTTTACATGAAAAACGATAACTCATAAATGATGCTTTATTGGCCAATTTACTGCAATCATAACGCATTTCGAATTGTCCCAAAATATTTGATAATTCAGCATTATACGTACCATAATTCAACTGAGGATCCTTGCTTTCAAAGACGGAAAATGTTTCAGATCATTTCTTTTCAGTTGATTTATCATAAGTTGCAATTTAGTTTTGAAGGCTTTTACTGCGCTAAACATCTCAATAATAGTTTCTTCTTTACCTCGAATCTCCAAGTTTATGGTGTTTAAATGCATTGTGATGTCAGTCACATTCAACATCTGAGTGTCATTACCTGTTTCGTCAAGAAAAGCTGTTATTTCAGACAACAATTCTTGAAACCTTTCTAGGAATTTTTCACGACTCAACCACCTGACGTCTGTGTGAAGAACTAATCAGTGTGTTCTACTGACTCCCTATCTTCCAACTGCAATTGAAAGAGCCGCCGTTGCAAACTACGTGCACGGATGAAATTCAAAATTTTTGTTGCAATGCCCATAATTTCCTCCGTGTTTAAACCTTTTGAACACAAAGCTTGTTGATGTATAATACAATGGAATGAGAGAAATTAAGGGAAATCTTCATTAGCTCGACACAATGCCACAAAACCGTTTTTGTTTCCTGTCATTGCTGGTGCTCCATCGGTTGTAATCCACACTGATATTGGTAGCTTGTAGTTTTTTACAAAATTGAAGAAAACGTCATATATATCTTCACCACTGATCTTCCCCTTCAGAGGAATAATTGTCAAAAATTCTTCCTGAAGTTCTCTAATGATAGACATGATTTCTGTTTTATTTTTAAAATCTCCAAATGAATACCATCTTCGAATGGTTTCTTGTGTTTCCCCAATATATGAGATATTTTAAATGACGCGATCGTAGCAGCTTTTGATTGTTTGGCTGGTCTTGTTAACATGGTTTGTCCTTTTTCAAACACGATATCAAATCACGTACTTTTCGTTTTCTTAATTCACTCTGTGACGGAAAATCTTTTTATGAACCGTTTTATGATGACTCTCTAAGTTACCACGCTTAGGTATTGCAACTGACGCACAACAAATAAGACAAATGCACTTATCCTTTACCATACAAAAGAAAAAGATTCACAACAGATCGTGTGAGTCATAGTAGAATGGCTGAGCCAACCCAAACTATTGTCGTAGCCTTAGGAGTCATTTTTGTAGAATAATTTGTATTTTATGAATTTTCAATTTTTTTATATATATGGCTAAAATAAAATAAAATTTCCGATAACATACTTTCCACATAACCTCTGGCTAAAAAAATTCAATGCAATTCAAATTTATGCAATTCATTAAAAAAATAGTGAAAATGAGGCCGAACAAATACCTAGCAATAATTGCTTAATGAATAGGATCAGGCATGATCGTAATAATTCACTCTAAGAAACCGATACCTACGTTCAGTGAAACCACAGATTCCATACCGCCTTCAGATGGTCAACCGAACAATTCCAATCATCTCTCGATGGCCATCGTGTGACGGTTGACTGTTAATTCTGCAACAGTAAGTAATACTCTATTACCGAATCCCCCAAGGATGATTAATTTCATCCTAATTAGTCAGTTCTAATTATGGTGTTCTCTCCTACCAGCTACTGTACGTACGCTTGATGTTTATAACAAGATGAGTTACATTTAAAGGTCAAAGAGATTAGACGAGTGGGCGCTGGGACGTCTTCGTGAAACTAGGACAAAGAAGAATGTATGAGACAACGAAGGCAGAAAATAATATAACCATTAAGTAGTAGATAAAAATTTATGTTCTCTTCAAAAAATGCTTTACATTCAACCATGAAAGAAATATTTCAAATGAATAATTTACACAGTGCGTTAAAGAATTTTGCTTACCCTAACAATTTGATAGTTTTATGAAAGCACTTGAGCCACTCGATTTTGTTCTTCACTTTCTGATATTTGTCAAAAGTATTACATCATTGGTATTCTTTTTAATAGCAATATGTGGTGTCTAATACGTAATTGCGAAGCTCTTGTTTTGTTCTATACGTTATACGTTTCTAGATTTTTTGTGCGACTCAGGCATGTCGTTTCAAAAGGGCGATAGCATAGTTGTGAAATTTCTCTTACATGTGATCATAACGAAGAAAATACTATTTTTTCTATCAGTAAATAACAGGGATTTGGTTGCAATATCAATGACAAAGTCTAGATACGAATTATTGATGAACATCATTTCTATTGAAATATTTTCGAATATTTCTTCTTCTCTAAAGAAACTTCAAATGGCCCTACCGAAAGAAGTCTAGGGAGGTCATATCCGGTAACCACGTCGGCCATCCCATGTTCCTCGAAGTATCGAAACGAGAACTAACATTGCTTGCATAATGAGAAGGAGCTTCATCTTGTGAGCACAACATTTCTGGGCTAGGAATACCGGTATTACTTTAATCGAGAAAAAGTCACTAAAACTGGCACAAGTTCGAATCACAAAAATTCAAGTAGTTTTCACACGTGTAATTTTCTTCAAGGAAAATTAACCGAATCATACTATCTTTCATTTTGCCGACCTTACTTTTCAGGTTTTTATGGTGATTGCTGTCTGGGAGTTTTTCGAATCCAATATGGATTTTTTTCCGGCCATTAAAGGCAATTCCGTCTATTTTTGTACTATTGGGGCGAAAAGTTTCTTCATCTGAGAGTGAAATATTGTTACATCTCAATCACAATTCGGTTTCATGATTTCGCAAAATTACAATCTTCTATCAAAATCATACTGACCTTGGCTAATCTTGAATGTGGTGTAGTTTTTTGAGTCAAATTATTTACATCGAAATATGACTTATTCCCCTATCAAGTGTTCTTGTTATAAGCTTTCATGTTAGCAACAGTACAGATGTAATGCCATCATACAATTCTATTTCCATTATTGTTTTTGTTATGCTATTCATTCGTTTCATTTCTTGATTACACAAGTCTGCGAAAAAAACAAAGTTGAGAGCTGTTTTGGTTTTTTTGTTTAATTCTTATGTTTTTGGGTGTGCTGAATTCGAAAATGACTTTCATTTTGTCCTAGCACGTCACGTTTTCTGACAATGTAGGTGTCTATGCTAAACAGGTTATTATCTTAAAATAAAACATTATTTTTTTTTAACAAAGTAATTTATAATTGCGTATCAAAACTTATTTTCTTATCTAAAATACATTAATTAGTGAGCACTAAACACATTTCTTTTTCCCAGTGAGATTCCTTTTGGTACATTTTCGCTTGTGGGAAGCATCTGGAAGGTCTCTTTTAAGCGTCCAACAGTAATCTGCCATCATTGAGACGCTCCATCTTTCCTGGTATTTTTTATCCATCTCCTTAATATCTTGGTGAAATCGTTCACCTTGCTCTTCACTCACGTCTCCTAAATTTGTACTAAAATGTACTTTTAAACTCATTAAGCAACCTAAAGCATGAAATGCTTTTAATATTCTTTTGGCGATTTGTTTGTAGTTAGGGTCTTTGTTATTACCTAAAAATTTTTTTATAACTTCCTTAAAGGCAATCCACCCTTCTCTTTGAGGATCCGTCATGGTTGTGACGAATAGTGGATCAGCCATAAGCCGTCTAATATCTGGTCCAACGAAAACACCTTCCTTCAACTTTGCCTCCGAGAGGCCAGGAAACTTTGATATTGAGTATTTGAAGCAATTTCCATCTCTTGGAAGTGACTTTACAAATTGCTTCATCAATCCCAGCTTTATGTGAAGCGGTGGTAAAAGAACTTTATGAGAAGGCACCAAAGTTTCATGCAGGACACTTTTCGACACTTTTAAGCTCCCTCGCAGGCCAACACTTTTTGGTCCTGTGATTTGTTCGGTCTCTACTATCCCATAGACACAAAAAGCAAGGGAATTTGGTAAAACCAGATTGCTGTCCGAGCGCCTTGCCCAAGATTTTGAAATCACCGCACACTTGCCAACCGTGGTCTTTATATTTTAATTTACAAAGAATCAATTCCAAGTTCTTGTCGGTTTCTTTGAGGTGTACGGAATGGCCGACAGGAATGGAAGCTTAGAAAGCGCCGTTGTGAAACAGAACTGCTTTAAGGCTTCTTTTTTCTCTTGGGCAAAGTAGGAAGTAAACTGCTTTTCACGATATCTAAACCAGGAGGAAGACACTCCCGGCAAAAATAAGTTCCTGCTTTTGAGCCTTGATCCAAGCAACTCAGCAGCGTTTTTGGGAAGATTCAAGTCTCTTACCAAATCATTAAGCTCGCATTGGGAAAACAATTTTGAACTTCTGTCATCTTCAAATTCAAAAGTTGACTGGTCATCGGGTGTAGGTACAGCACCATCTTCGTCAGAACTTGGAACCTCTTCCAAGGTAGCAGGGACCTTGGGCACTGGTTTTTCGGTCCCATGAGGGATGGGACGAATAGCTGATAGCAGATTGGGGTATGAAATTGACTGCTTCCGTTTTGAATTATACCCTTTCACATTACACGAACAAAAGTAACAATCATCACTATGGTTCTTTTGCTCGCGCCATACCATAAGAATCGCAAATCGGAAAGCTTTTTTCTTGCCCTTAAACCAATTTCGAAGGTCTTCGACACATCGTTTGTAGACTTTATGAAGTGCCCATACTTTATCCTGATCTCCAAGTTTGAAGCCAAAATACGCGAAGTATACTTTTTTCACAACTATCCGAAGAGTTCAGACACTTCCGCATAGACGACATTGCACTGTATTGAACCAAGATCTATAAAACAATGATGAGTTAACACGTAATTGTCCCGCGCCACTTCTACACTATCGGAGCGCGCACGTTCAGGTTACAACATGTTTATACTTGTTAATGTAGGTCAAACAGGGTGTTCCTTATTTAGAAATTAATGATAGTTATGTCATGTAAACATTTTAAAGCGGTAATCAAAATAAAATTATACCTATCATTTATAATACAAGTTAATCCCTTTTTAACCCAAAAAATCCGTTTTTTGTAATAAAATGTTGTGTTTTGTAAAATAACCTTACGTTCTGGAATTTTTTGAGTATGTGTTTTGTTTTCAGAACACCTAAATACATAGAAATCAGTTGAAAATATCCAGACAGCATTTTTGTTGCAGACCTGTGTTATTAAACCTTTTTCATGGTTTCTTCGCCTACAGAACAAGAAAGAATAATATAATTTCTGGATTCACATGCAAGGGAAATTTTACAATTGAATGGTCGTCATTTTAAGATGGCATAACAGAGTCGGAAAAAATCTAGGAACTTATAGAGTTGAGCAAGAACTTTCAAATTGACTATTATTCGTCATATATTGTCATTCTAACATGTGTTATCGAAAGAGAAAATAAATTTTATCAGAAGATGGGAAAATGAAAATGACAATCGATTTGTTCGAGCATTTCCAATGTTCAACGTTTGACCAAGTTGAGTACGCTTATCTCTTTTATTGCGAAATTCTATTAAAAAGGTTACTATTATCTAAAATGTTCCACTTCCTATCTATCTGGGTTTGTCGTTTTTTGAAATAGTTTCTCCAAAAACCTTGACTAGTCGAGTCGCACGTACTCTCATATGGTAAACTTTTTTTTTTATGAAGATGAAAACACAGCTGGACAGTGCAATGCATTGAGGAGTCAGGACTTTCACCCTCTAAAAACCCCTCTGTCATTCTATTTATCATGCTCGATTGACCACCGAAAAGGCTAAGTGTCTATTCTCCATTTTTACTCTCTCGAAATATTGGAACTTATACTGTACTTTCATTTATTCTTCTTTCACCTTCCCATTCTCTGTCCTCTGTGTTTCATAATTGTGATTTCATAACCGTAAAGAACGTTGTTCCTGTGTTCCCATTCACCAACATTTCATAAATGAGCTCATATATGATGTACCTCTATCCTGGTTCTATCCTATTGCGATCTGCACCATAGGTGTTTTCGGTGTCGTCTGTACACGTGCATACCTTGCACAGATCGTCTGGGATTTCAGTATTTTTTTGGTGTATGTGCCAAAGATTTCGTGCCTGTCAAGAATTGGGCAAAGAAGTCACCTAGTAGTAGATCGATATATACATTCCATCCAAGATAGAATGTTTTTCTCGAAACGCCCCGTCCACCGTTTCCTCTGCTACTTTTTTTCTACGATCCTGCCACTTCTTGAGTGTCCTCTTGGGGGCCATTCTAAGGTTCCGTTCTAACCTTATTCCGATTTTTCCGTGAACAGGAAACACCTTTCCGCCACGATGAGGTTAATCGGTTGATCGGGGTAAAGCCCGCAACTATCTGAGCAGTCTCAACTGACCCGATGTAATATGCTGACGCAACTTTGTACCAGTATCAATTGTCCTATTTACTTTTACTCATCTCCTTACTACCGGACAATAGTATTACTACTATTATTATTAGTGATTTACTCTACACAGTATAAGTCTCTTGGCGTATTAAGAATCTTCTAAATTCGGAATCAGCTTTATAATTGCCTCCATTGTTTCTTCCGCTTTTTATGCGGTGAAGGGTGGGGGTGCCCCTCAGATATTCTATTTTTTTGAGAGCTTGAGTTCTGTGTCGTTGATCGTGATCTTCAAATCATCCACATCCGGGATTCCTTGAGCACGAAAATGTCTGTTCTTTGGGGCCCCTTTCCTTCAGCAACTTCGCCGTCATCTCTATTGATTTTCTTATGAAAGTTTGACTGTCCCATTTTCCGTCCCCCTAAATGATGAACATCAGGTCCTCCGCGTATCTTAGTGCGGAAATCTCAAAATACCATCATGCAATACGTTCCACAAGGTGGGGCCGATAATGGATCCCTGTGTAACACCTCTCGCATGTATTGCGATACCTTCCCTGATCTTAGGACGTCTGAGGTACGATTTAATATGTCTTGAGATATTTATTATTATCTGCTTTTTCTTTATCTCCGCCCAACAAGTACGGTCAGCGAGCAATTATTTCTCATATAAATAACTCTAAATGATAATTTTCGAATGAGAGAAATTCTTCGCAACATAATAAGTGTAAGGACTTGTGTTGTGGATACTTCTTTAATAAAGAAAGTAATCTGAAACTAACTATACTACAAAATTACGTGGTATTATATATGCTTCGAAGTTTACGAACTATCGCCTATCAACGTTCTCCAATTTTGTCAATGACACTATCACCAATCATCATTCTAGTGGCCACGCCAACTAAAATTTTAGAATCAGTTAGTATTTAGCCTTTAAAAAAAATTCATGTAAATTCATATTTACAAATATAATCTATTTATAATTATTAATATAAATTAACAGTTATGGTTAAATAGCACACTACTCACTCACTTGTTTCTCAGAGATACGGTTGGAGCTATTAACATTCAATATTGCTATAGATTTTTGCTAAAATGAAGACAGTCCAGATATCAACGATATCTGATGGTGGTTTGGATAATTTAAGAGTATGATTTAACTGCAAAAACTCATTTCAGGTACCTTCACTTATTGTGTATCATTCACACTAAAACCAAGAACAATAAGAATAATAAATAATACCACATCAACAATATAAACCTTTTGTTTTGAAAATGAAACCTACAAAAAATGAATTCCTATCAAAAGCGGAAAGTGTGAAAAATACTCTTTTCAATCCAAAAAATTGTAAAATCTCAAATGAAACCAAGTCGAGTATTTATGAAAGAACATATTGAACAGTTTAGTCTTTAATCATCTATTATTTACCTACCAACATTTATAGTGTCAACATCCGATATACTCATTTCTAATATTAATATAATATAATTTCTTGACAATTGCAAAATAATCAACTACTTGAATTATGGAGCTAAATAAAATGAAAAATTGTGGCCTGGAACATAATATATATTTTGTAAAAGAAATTCATTTCAATATAAAACAGGAAACAATGGAAAGGAAAGAACAAAACAACAAAAAATCAATATAGCTTTCAAATAAATAAAATCTACCGATCTAATATTTAATGCATAAGATAAACTGGACTCGCTCGAACGGTCAAGGGTTAATAAATAGCATATAGCGATATACAAGACAAATAGGCTCAACATCACAAGTAATAAAACTCAGAGAAATGTGTCTCTTAAAGAACGAAAAAATGTGTTCCTCGTTTCATTTATGTGTAGAACTATTCTGAAATAGTAGAAATAAAAATTTCATCCGAATAGAAAACAATCGATAATAGTTCTATGGTAAGCGTTTCGTATCATAAACAAAAGCTGGCTCAAAATTGGCATCTAATATTGCCTATAATAAGAGCAACACTAACAGGTACAATTTTTTTTTAGAATAGCAGTAAGAAAGAATAGACCAAGTATTCTATTATTTTAGTCTTATGCCATACTATAATTTTTCAGAATCGCAATCCTGGAAAATTATCAATCTAAACAATCTTCACCCCATTGTATCTTGAATCCCGACAGAAAGGTGAAAGTTTGGTGTGAAAACAAATTGACGGTATTCTCTGAAGCCAACAGACGCTTTAGTGCACGTTAACGAGCCATGATGAACGACCAGACTTTTCTGCAGATCGAGATCAAATCTCAAGTCGAACAAGCTTCTAAAACTTTTCTCAGCATGAAGAACCTTCTTTCGGTCGTAGAGTTATCCTTCAAATCCTTTGCTGTTACTCCGCATTTTATGTTTTCCCTGTCTTACTTTATTGGCGCGAATGTCGAATTTGAATATGAAGATAATTATTATTGAAATATAAATGCGTCCACAATGTGTCAGATTATAGACTGGAGGTCACCATGGACCAAATAGTTATCAAAGTGAGGTTGATCAAGTAGTTTTTTCTACCTTAGTGGATGTTATTGATTTTGACAAGATGTGGTATAAACAAGACGACGCCGGCGCCACATGCCACAGAAACAATTCAATTAGCTCTTTGCGTACACTGTCGTTTTGGTGATTAGATTTAGCCTCTAGATTATTCATCAATACTTTATATTCGATCAGTTTATGTTCAAATTCTGTGGCAATAAGCCTTTAAACCCCATGGCATAGAAGAAGGCCGTTCAACAAGTGGTCTTGAAAACTGTTTGCAAAAAATTGTGTGAATTACACTTATAAAAAAAATTCTTTTTGTTTAATTGCGCTACCTATTGAATTTGAGAGAACGGCTCTTCAAGAAGGCAAAGCTCTGTGTGATGCTAATAAATATAAGGATTGTAATTCTCAAAAAATATGGAGAACGTCTTAATCACATTGAAATATTGCGCAACATATTGATTAGTTATTTTGCAATCTGGAAAATATTGCTTCATATGTGGGCAATGTTGTGCTATACTTGTTCAGTACGGCATTAACAATGTTGAAGTAAAAAACAACTGCGAAGGGAAAAGTTGAAAAAAGAAAATTCATGTTATAATCGCTCCTGCTCTATGAAATATGGAGGCTAAAGATTGCCAAACAAACTTGAAGAAGTGAACAGCTCGTACAGTTGCTTCATTGATATTGAGAACAATACCCAGGTCTCGTGAGTCGAAGTTAGTTTATAATTTAATTCAATGTGCACTAACTTCAGAGAGAAATTGAACCGAATGAAATATATTTTGGCAAAATCAGTGCTGGGACAGATGACAGAACCAACATTATGGGATTTTGTTAAATGAGGTTTCTCGTTGGCCTCAACGAACTAGGAATGCCACAAAATACCATTCGAATTAAAGATGGCGATAGTTCATCAATTAATATACTATCTAGTCGCCAAAAAATTTGGAAATCACTTGGTTCACTAATTTTTAGTTCACTTAACAGGTGTTTATGAGTGTATATGATTCTTTCTCTAATTCGTTAAGCCATCCCCTGCATCTCTTCTCCTTTCTAAAGTAGCTAAAGCTATGATCACATAATTTGCCATTTTCTTATTATTCCACATATTGACTGTACATAAGTCAAACATGAACTAATTTACTGAGCAATAATTTTTCACCGTGTGGATTAGCCCAGTAAATTATTTACAAAATATGTGTTTCATATTGACGTAAATATTGATGTGCCGCTTAACAACTTTAACTGCCAGGTAATTAGTTTCCAGCATTCCTTTCCACCATGACAATCGTGTATCGGAAATAAATGAATATTTACTTTATCTATCTTTGTACTACATATTAACCTAGAAATACTACAAATTGTTGAAGGCTTATTATCATAGTCATCGAAATAATGTTTTCAAAGCAAATATGGGAAAACATGCTTATTTTAGAATAAGAACAACGAAAACTTACAATTATCTGAATATTTCGAAATCGTATTCAATGAGATTATCTTATTCATTGAAGAATTGATATTGTCCTTTTTCAGCAGAAATGATATAGATAAGCGATTACTCATCGAATTTACGAATATTGAGGACGACAAAGTTCTCTTCTCTTCTCGGAACTCTTGATCGGATAGTTTCAATTTCAATTAATTCCCAGGAATTTCTGATGTTTTTTCAGTTGAATTATTGCATGCATAAATATTGAAATTTTTTAATTTGCTCAATTTTCAACGTATGCATGAAATGTTTTACTACTGAAAACATGTTTGTCCAAGGCCATGAAAAAAATTCACCTAATATGTCGTGCTTATCAACAGTTACGATCGAAAATGCATACAAAAATTATAATTTTTGCAGCTTGTCCGAAGTTCCCAATTTTTCGATTTTAATGATGCCCATATTCACCATATTCTGAAGGTTTTGTCGAGACCATTTCTTTGTTTTCGCTATATTTCTTGCAAACTGAAAAAAAGAAGTTCATTTTCTTCGTTTATATATATTTGTTGAAGAACCATATTTTCGAAAATCAGCTGTCACATATCGACATGATTTATTTCTTTGAATTGTACTGTCATGGTTAAAAACAATGTGATAAATTTATTCATTCTGTATCCATGAATGACTTCAATATGATCAAATTTTTATTGATTTCATCAATTTCATAGGTTATGAAAGACATTAGGAATGCTATTGAAGTAAAACGCTATTTTCACTCAATTTTTTGAACGATCATGTTTTTCATAAGCTGTTGAGAATTTTTGGAAATTATACATTGAGTCTTTACCTATTGATTAGAATCAAGGAATTAATTTTCTACTTCATAGAACATATGATAGTCTATATGCAAATTGAATGACAACTCCCAATCTTTTACAATGTTAATATCTTCAAGAGATTTCCTACTTAATAAAAGGGAATTTGAAAATATAATTGACTGAAAAGAAATAACAGCGAAGTAATTTTACAAATGAGAGGCAGTTGGTGGCTGCACTCTTCTAATAACGCGTAAGCAAAGATGTACTAAGTGGTTAAGGGTCCGCAAGTACTTTTTAATTTTCAAACGTCTAGTCGGGATAACATTATCAGAAATACTGAATGCAGAAACCTAACATTATTAAATGTGAGAAACGAAACGTACATTTGCACAGATAGAAAAAACGTTTCGCTGTTTCGTACAACAAATAACTGGAAATGAATAGAAATGTTTGAGAGCCTCCCAAATACAACGATCAACAACTGATAACAATTATCTTCATATCATTAACTTAGATTGGAGCTTTCTTCCAAAATAATGCAAAATCATGTCAAAAGACAATATATGAAAAACCTGTTCGAATTACGTTTGAATTCATACATCAACACATATCCTGACAATAAATAACAAAAGTGCTCTGCAAGTTTCCAACCAAACAAAAGTACAGAGTATTTTTTTGTTCAAATTTATTTTACTACGATCTACCTATGAATTTTACACACTTCTTCCGAGATATTCCCATCGCTTTTTTAACAAATTAATTATTTATGAAGGTAATATCCACTCCTTTGACAAAAATCTCTATCCGCCGAGTGGAAATTTTCGAACTAAAAATGTCGTTTGAGCCTAGAAGAGATGAGTCGGGAAGGTGATGAAGCTGTTTAAACTGTAATTCGTAAATTTTCGACATGGCAACCGCTGAGGTTTGTGATGGTCTTATTTTAGTCCAACAGATTCGTTCTTTACAAATGAGGCAATTTTTCTGCAATTTCTATCTTCAGCTTCTCTGGTGATGATGCATAACATATATTATATTATTATTATCGTGGACTTGTGCACTATCTCAGCTGTTAGCTGGATATAATTTACCTTTCCCAGATTCAGCAATCAAAGGGAATAGGAAATAAACTTGACATAAATTTTCTTACTATTCTACATGTATTGAGAATTACAGCTTTTTGCATTTCTATATAAGTATTCTTAGGCAATTCTAATTTCTTAAGGCTATCATGCAAATTTTTCGGTACTAAACCAGTCGAAGAAATGATGACAGGAACAATATCTATTTTATCGAGGTGCCACATCTGTTTAATCTCAATAGCAAGGTCTGTGTATTTAGACTTTTTCTCCTGGAACTTGTTCAGCACGTTGTTATTATTCGGTATGGCGACATCTACCAGTATTGCTGTTCTGGCTCTCTTATCATACACCCCTATGTCTAGCCTATTATTCGTCACTATTCTGTCAGTGATGACAGGATTATCGTAGTATAATCTGATAGGGTCATTTTCCAATACGGGCGCCGGTTGATACTTATAATATGGCTGGAAGGTGTTCAGAAGTCCGTACTTGCGTGCAAGTTTGATTTTTGATTATGCCTGTAAAGATAATCCGTATTGGCCAGTTGTTCGCAGCCGGACATAATATGCTGTATAGTCTCCGATCTTATATGGCATTTCCTGCACTTATCTGTTTGTAATGTTCCGCCCTTGATTATAATTTTTTTGTAGTCGTTTGTAGCGATGACTTGATCTCGAATGGCCATAAAGAATCCTTCTGTTTCCGCGAATAATTCTCCTCTCATCAAGCATTTATTGGAAGCTTCTTTGTCGATGTGTGGTTGATTAATCTCATGGTGACGTCCATGCAATTCCTTTCTTAGCATTGCTCTTGTTTTTCAGTATCTGATAAGAATTCAGCAGGTCATCAGTGGTAGCAAATTCAGAAGTGTATATCCCTTATCAGCCACCGATATCACTCTGTGGAGGTCAGAAGTGCGAGCTTTTGCAGAGAAGAATACGCTGTATGTAAGTTGACAATATCCATCAATCCGCGTCCTCCTTCTTTTCGCTTCAAAGTTGTTCTTATCACGGACGGTTTAGGATCGTGATTGTTGTACTTTGTCAGCATCGTTCGGGTCTGCCTTTGAATATCATCCAGTTCTGTCTTAGTCCATCTGATTATTCCAAATGAGTAATGCAACACTGGAATAGCGTAGATGTTAATTCCTTTAATAGATTTCCCGAGTTCAACATGAATTTCAGCACAGTCTTCAGGCGCTGACTGTATTCTGAACGAATCTTCTTCTTTGACTGTTTTTGGTCTAGCAATCTGGCTTGTTGGTATCGCAGGTATTTGTAAGTTTCGCTATCCCTCATACACTGTATAATATCATCATTTGAAAGTTGTGTTTCACCATCTATGACTTTCCCACTTTGAATGTTCAGGGTCTTACATTTTTCAATCCCGAATTTTATATGAACATCTGCCGAGAACTTACTGACAGTTTTCAGCAAATCATCCAATTACTTCTTGTTCGAAGCATATAATTTGATGTCATCCATATACAGCAGTTAGGAGATTGTGTAATTATCTGCTTTTATCCCAAATCCGTATAATGTTGTATTGAGACAATGGGTTCATAGCCAAACAGAAGAATTCTACCAAGACTGGATGAATTTTGTATATCTGCAATACTTTGACAAGCCAAGGATGGGCGTTACTATCGAATGTCTTCAGATAATCGGGAAAAGCTGAATGAACATTCCGATGCCCTTCGTGTGCCGATTGTATTATCACAGAATCAATGATAAGTTAGTTATTCCTTGCACCCTTGGTGTTTCTTTCTGCATCCCTTCTGCTCCTCTGCTAATATGTTGTTGTCGTCAAGGTGTTGGTATATTCGATTGGATATGCATGAGGTAGGTATTTTGTAGAGCGTTGGCAGATAAGTGATCGGCCTATACTGAGACGCATCTTGTGTTCTATCGCTCTTAGGTAGCATATATGTTAAGCCTTGTGTTAGGAAAGTGGGTGTTTTTTGGAGAACATACGTGAGCTATTTCGCTAGGGCTCCATGAAGCTTATTAAACTGCTTGTACCAGAAGTTGTGGATATTATCTATACATGTGGCCTTCCAATTGTTGGTCGCTCTAACTACTGTTGCGATTTCTTCCTCCTTGATTCCTTCGAAGTCCATATGTTTGATATCAAGGCATGATTCGTGATCCATGCAGCAACTTTATTGTGTTCTTTAGGGTTAGACCATAACGATGAGCAATAATCGGTCAAGCACTGTGCGTCAGGTACTTCTCTGTTATTGTTGTTCACAGGTTTGTTATTTCCCTCATAAAAATTGGCCGCGCTTTGGAGGAACCTTTGGTTCTGGTGTTATTTGTGATATTATCAATATCCAGTCGTTTTTTCCATGATGGTTTTCCGACGCTTTTTAACTCAACTCTAATCAGAGTTGTGAAGACTTGTTGTTTGTGAAGTCGGAGAACCGCCACCGCTCCACGGTAAATCACAGTGTGAATTTTCTCCAAGGTGTTCTGGTCAGTGTATTCTTCAAAAACTGAGTTTATGCTTGCTAGGATGATATTGGTGTTTTTGTTCGTCTGGAGTTTGGGCAGTTTAGGTCGTTTAGTTGGGTTATTACCACTGAATTCAGTTATTGCTTATTGAGTTCTGATCTTGCTAAATACATGAATTCGTTATGGTGATTCGAACCAGAAGAAGGTTCTAAGTTAATATTCGTTTCCGTTGGTTCGATGCTATCTGTAAAACTTTCATTGACTCCGCTTCTAAGCTATTATTATGTTGAATTATATCTATAAAATTATTAGTATTAGAAAAATCTATCGATTTATTTTTTCGTGCATTACTTTTCGAAATACATATAAAAATCGACTTATTTTGTTTTCGACGTACTTTTTGCAAGTTAATATTTTCAAGTTGCCAATTGATATAATATGTGATTTTGATATTAAGAGAAAAAGTCCAAACCGAAGATTTTTTTCTTTGAACTCGTGTAACACTGCCATCAATTAATTTCCAGAACAAACATTACCGTTTCATTTTATCCTGGAAACGTCGTCTTTTTCATTTTTGAGCTGTGTAAGAGATTGGAAATCCACTAGAAAATAAATTATATTTCTTGAAAGTTTTTATTCTATACGACCGTAGGACAGGTCTGGCCTCTCCTATGTTTAGGAAAGCTAAGTAGCACTAAGTTTGAGGAAGACCTAGAAGTCAACAATGACCCCCTTGACAACCCCTAAAGAACTTTTTGAACCCGGCAGCTTGAATTCAATACAGTTCGAAATTAAGAATTAAGAAATGTTTTACTGTAATCAATCTTAAAATGCATTTCCCACTTCGCGCCCAAAAATTCAGTGTCCAAATCACCTTCTTTTTGCATAGATATGTTACATTTCAAAATCCAATATTTCATCTCCAAAAATTAAGTAATGAATTAATTCTCTATCAATTGATTCATCATTGTTAACATCAACAAACACATCATTAAAATGTCTTACTTGAAAATACTGTATTAGTGAAAAATGATTTTATATAAAAGTACCCTGTATAAATCGAAATATTGAATTTGAACGAAGTACGTGGAAAGAAATCATGAAAATACATATATCTAGGTATTCCGTAATAATATGAAAGTATAACGTGTAACAAACACTTGACTGAAATAGGGTATTGCACATAGTAACAGAGTTCTTGTATTTAAGTAGTGATAAGATAAATTTTCAAGTTTCAACAAATATCTCTTTAGCAATGTTGATTCTCCTGCGTGAGTAAAATTTTGATAACAGGAATTTTAGAACGTCTGAATAATTGTTTTATTAATACCGATGATGTCTTATTTTCTTTGTTACATATTACCTTATGAGTTATCTTATCGATATCTGTTGAGATCTCTTGTCTCTAATGACAATTCAAGGTTTATTAATTATCGAATTGTTTCTACGTGACAAAACACGATCAGCTAATTCGATAACTGATGCTTGTTGCTCCAATTTTATATTATTTTGATTAGGATTTACTCTTCGATTTATACAACTGTTTTTATTCTAGAGACAATTAAGGTGACATAATTTCTTCAAAAAAGCAATAAAATTTAGTTTATGATTCATAGGTTCTACAAATTTTCGTTCGCGAAATTTTTACTTGGAAATCTTGTGTTTAACAGCTGAAATAAAAGAACGAAATTCCAGAAAGTTGTAGAAAATATCACAAGCTGAAACACTATTCAAATTCAACAAATTATTCCCTCTGTATCAAGGAAGATCTTATTCTCGTTCATATTCGAAATGACATAACACAAAACGAAATATTTTCTTACTATTATGTAGTACCCTAATGGGTGCCGTTCATGGAATTCAGACTGACATGAACTCCTTGGATAAGTAGATAAAACAAGCCACAAATGTTTCATCCAGGGAAAATGAAGAAGCATGCTATAACATTGCACTAATTTCTCATATGAAATGAGGAAAATAATAATTTCAATAATGTGATTTTCTTAATCAGAAAGTTCTCCAAGAACAAATGGGTACAAATGAAATTGATCCGTATTTCCTATAAGATGAATGAAATTTGTAAGCGTTATCTCTAAAAGAAATAAATAATAATAAAACGTTGAGATAACATAAGTTGTTATGAAAACATACAAACATATCAAAATATATTCGAATCATAATATTCTAGACCCATATATCATTGTCCAATCTCACTACAACCCTTGATGGGCCTTAACCTAGTCAACAATGTAACTCCATAGCAATGTGTCCTTTGTATTGGAATACCATTCTTTGATTAGCATAGTTCGGAAAGTGACTTTGTCCCTCGGCGTTCAACAACAATATCTTGATTCAGTCGTAATTTCTCTTCGTATCAAATTCTCCATTCTATAATTACTTCTACGCTTGAATATGATTCTCTTATGACTTTTCTTTCGAATCATCTTTGGTTAAATCCTCTATGACGGCATAAGTTTCGCTTCAATATGAGGTGTCCAGATGTTTGAGTATTTTGTGGATGTGCCTTTTAGCGGTGTGGTTTAGGAGTTTGTACTTCAGTAGACTTAGAGTCTTGTAGTACGTCCTGAATCCAGCTTATGTTTGCTCATTGATCCTATTTCAAAGTACTCAAACCATTTTACTCCCATGAATATTCTGTGTTCTAATGCAAGGTCTACTGGGTTTGATGTTCTATACGCTGACACGGTTATGTCTTGGTTAATTATAGATCCAAATTCTTCCTTGTCTTTGAACAGCTCCAAAAATCTAATATTGCTTTGCGCCACTCTAATCTCATCAGCGTAGATCGTGAGCTATTAATTCATGAAATATTTTAGACTGTTTTGTCATCGAATTACCTGAACGTCAACTGCGACATTATGTGTAGATTTGGCAGCGGTAGTGCCCAAACCACTTGAAACATATGTTTTTAGTCGTTTTCTCCCGGTTCGAACTTTATTAGTTAATAGTTAACATAGTATTAAGAAAAATTAAACTCCAACAGGTGAACCATAAGTAATCTTCGATGGCAATGTGTTCTTTATAGGGTACTTACTTCGGCCCCATAAGGTCTTACTACTCTGGACACTTTTGTGCTTCGAATTTCCTCAATAACACAATATCCCTCTCAGACCCGGAGGGTCCTAATGTCCAGGTCCAGTTTTCATAGTAATAATCAGTCAGTTTAACTGCAAACGCAGAAACATTATCAACCGAAAAAAGGTTTCCATTTTTAAATTGCAAATACTAAACTAGAAATTTATGAAGAATTCGAAATGAAATTTCTTACGTTTAAATTCATTCATTCAGAAGTGCGACTTCAAAACATAGATGTAACTTGGTTGATGTATGACTTCATAAAGAAGATATCTAATCAAAACACTCGAAAATTTTGATTCGGAATCTTGTGTATTTCTCAATTTTTTCCGTTGGGTAGGTAGACGCTATTTTGAATGTGTCACCGTAATTGGTTCAACATCATCTTACCTTCGAGCGTAATATTTGATGAGTCAAAAGGTGTTGAACATGTATCAATGAATATATATATATATATATATATATATATATATATATATATATATATATATATATATATATACATTGATACATGTTCAACACCTTTTGACTCATAAAATATTCATGTACTTACTATATATTATATAAAAAATTAATGCTGTTCTTTTTATGTATGAATATGGAATATGAACAAAGTTATGAATGACCAACATATAGAACATGAATTTATATCCTTGAATACACTGATCAGAAACACTGGGAAAAAACTCTCTAATATTATAAACAGAAGTGTATTCATTCGTATCTTGGGAGAAATGTCTGAAATAATGGAATGGATTTTTAAAATCCTTTCACTAACAGAAAAGTATACATATTATCCCTGACTAATTTAGGCTATATTTTATTACGTTCAACAAAATCACAAGTCAGCTTTAAGAATACCATTACATTGTTTATGTTGAAGGAAAGAAATAGAAAGTAATATCCTGAAATGTTTTTAATATTTTAGCTACGGTGTACCATATGTTTATTAGGGAGTAGGCTTTTGAGAAAGAAGAATAATTTGTTGATAAATGGATAAATGTGAATTTTTACTTTTATTTATTTATTTCAACAATTTAGGAGAGAATTTTTTCCTTCCTTTAAATAGCGCGTTCTAAAACTACCGCTATTCTGCTACCATGTTCATACTTTCTGCTGCTGCAAACTCTTAGATTTCAATCTGAGAATTTTTGTTTTGAGAAGTTTTGCATGAATATTAATAAATTCTTTGCTGCTTTTATCTTCATTACATTTCAGTCTGGTAATTTATTTTATACTCGAAGGGGTTGAGAAGTTGTTTTGAATTATTATTTGAATTCTCAATGAAAGCCTAAAGGATGATTCAACGATATGTATATATATTGAGATGACAATATAAAGGAGGTCCAGTTTTAAGAACATAACGAGAAATTCAGTACAAAAAACATTGTCACGAGGACAAAAATTGAATCACCATTATGGTTATAATAAGGTCATACATATTATTTCAAATACCATTTTCAAATCTTACTGAAACTATTTTTCTATTTCCAGCACAAAAACAACGCTCAGGCATTCAGAAGGAATCGAACCTACATTTCTGGTAAGTCTTGCTTTCGTTAGATTATTTATTTTTCCACTAAAATAAGCGTGTGACCTTGATAGTAATCGAATCAAGAATAATAAAGCATGATAAGAGGAGCTTCCAAAAAAAAGATATAATAAATTTTCAGATATTAAATATATCCCATAGAACAAAAAGATAACATTTTGATCATATTCAGATATAAATATTCGATATATCCCATTCCATCAATATTTTCAATATTTCTTGAGTAACTTACTCTCCTATATCATGTTCTTATTTTTAAAGCGGCCATCAAAATTCGAATATTTAAGTTTTAATGAATAATAGAATTTATTTCATGAGTTAATGGATCGTATATAAGTATCCAAGTTGAGAAAAGTGCTTCACTTACGTTATAAGCGCGCTCGAACTCCATGTTCATTCAAACATATTGAGCAACTAACTTTACTATTCTTATTTTTAGAAGAAAAACAGTGGTATGGATATTTAAGTTCAATACCTCAAATGAAAGGTATTAATTAAGGTATTTCATTTATTAGATCGTCTTGAATATACATGATAGGAAGAAAAATTACACAAACAAATAACATTATTTTCTTTATTTTATTTCCTTGTCAAACGATATTGGCTCTTCTAATACACAATACAATGAAACTTACAAGCTCTGAATTGATTAAAATCCAAACCTGGAATGATTCTGTGTTAGGATAACTGTAAATGTCATGAAAATATATCGATCTACCAGAATATATACAAACTTTAGCATTATCAGTCAATGGCATCAATGAACACAGTACTGTCAGTGGCTTTCTTCCCGGAAAAATCCAGTCTACGGACCTTAGTCAAGTAACACTGCATGCTATTATTTTTTTTTGTGTGAAATGTTAAATGATTGAATCACATACTACCGGAATATAGATGATACCATTTACAGCAAATTATATGACATTCATATATACAAATAAATAAAATATGGAATAAGATTAGATTATCTGAAGGTTTCATTGGGTGTTTTTCTTTTATCTCCATTTATAATGAGGTAGCGGAGAACTTTGTCTTTGTAGTGTGCATTCCAATTTAGGCTGAATATCTTCTTAACTCAATCAATTACTGAGTATCGGGGAAGCACATATCGACTCTCTAATGGTTGGTCAATCTTGCCGAAACCTCGTCGACCTCAACCAATAATTAGTTCCAACGATAAACGCCGATCACAATAACTCATCTGGTATTCACCCTATAGGAAATAATTAAAGACGTGGTTTGAGGGATATCGAATGCATATACCATATTTTTTTACGGAGAAAGGGGAAAGCCTCGTACAAAATTATTCATACATATTTTTATTTTTTGTTTAGATGATATTTTTTCATATAGCAAGATATAAAAAGTTACTACTCTTCCATCTTTTATTCATTAAAATAATATTATATCATATTGAGAAATAATTTTTAATGAAATAACAATAAATGTTATAAATGTAATTTTTATTTCGTATACGATATTGATATCTATCAGTTTATGGATTTTAGTAATGCTTAATGTATCAAATTAAAAAATGCATAATAACGAAAAGATAAACAAGAACAATCTTATTTCAAATTTAATAAAAACTCCAATCAAGCCACACGTTTTCGTGCTAGGCGTTTTCGCAACAGGATACCGCAACAAGTCAGGAAGTTTGAAAAACTGGAGGATAATTCGAGAGGATGTGGAGCCTTTAGAAACCTGAAGATACTGAAAGTAAATGCGTTGAGGGTGATTAAATGGATGTGCTTCTACATGTACAAGAAAATCCGAAGACGTCAGTTCGGTAGATACCACTAATAACAGAATTATAAGAATGGACCACACACGGAATTTTAAGCAACCATACGTTCAAACCTTTCATTGCACAGAAAGTTCATGCTTTGGAAACGTTGATCCAAATCGAAGACAATTTTTCGATTTTAATCTAAACTCACTGCAGAAGAGTACAATCTTCGATGGAGAATCATATGAACCGATGAATTTTCATTCAGCAATAATGCAATTTTTAACCGCATCAACCGTCGATATAGGTGCCAAGAAAACCCAAATATGTAGTAGAAAATAATTTTCAAAGAAAGTTGAGCATGACTGGTGTGCTGTTTATAATAATATTTTAGGCCCTTAAATTATTGACGGAATTTTAGATTAAATTAAATACACTAATATTTTGACGACATTCTTGACAATATTTCGCTGGTGGTGTTGATAGGAGTATACTTTCAACAAGATGGTCCACCCCGCTTAGTGCCAATTGAAATTCTAATGCTTTATTTGAACAAAAAAAGATAGGAACAAACGGATTCAAAATGAAAGTGAATTCATATCATCAATAGTAGAAATAAATATTTCAGTTTGTCAGTCTTTTAATTTTTTAATTAAACAACCCAAAATAACCCTAAATTCATCGGATTAAATTTTGGCAGAATCAAATGACATTTACAATAATTTGTTCTATGTGCTTTGATTGAAATATTTGTGTTCTACAGCACCCTCCAAAATAAATGAAGGAATAAGTTTCTTCTAAATTATATCTTTCAAATATTATTTTATCTCATGAAAACTAGGAAGAAGATAAATTTTCATACCTAGTATACATAGCTATATTTAAAGAGAAATATTCTCTACACAAAGAGAAATGAAATAAATATGTATGTTCTAATTTAAATTAACAAAAATTTTTTATACTATATAATCTCGTATTGAGAAGAAAGAAAAAGAAAATTATAAGAATGAAATGCGTTCGCTTCTTCATACTATTGTTTTGCAATTGAAAGTCTCAATATAGATGAAAATAAACTTCTTTTTCAAACTAAGCACCGAGTATACTCTTTCGAAAAATACTTCTTTCAGATTGCTGTGTAACTTCCTTCAATATTTACCTCTCACAAAAATTACAAGCTGCTGACTTCAAATTAGAATTGTATTTAGTTATATAATATTCAAATGTAATCCTAATATGGGCAATCATATTTTGTTGATCCATGAATCAGTATTTCATAACATCGTCACTACTGTCATTTTGGTCTGCAGAAAATCCCCACTGGGCTAAGGAGTGAAACGGATGGGGCGTTCACGTGTAGTGTGCTTTGTATAACAGACGACTTATCGGATCTCATTATTTTTAGGGTACCTTAACTGGGTTACGCTACCTACAATTTTGAGATGATTTTCCTGAGTTATTAAAAGATACACCCTTCGCTGAAAGTCAAACGATGTGATGGCAGCAAGATAAAGCCTCTCTATCTAATGCAGCTATCATTACCAAATTTCCAAACCGCCGAGTTAGGAATAGATATATTGGATAACACTGCTCGATTTGGGTGATCAACACCTCCACCCGACCTTAAACCTTAAAATTATTTCACGAATATATATGTTGAAAACACAGTTCATTCTACACCACCAACTTTTTCAGAAAATTTGAAAAACAAAATATGGGGGACATGCATCCGTATTACAGGAAACATTTTGAAAAATGTATGCTTATAGGTACTATTCCTCACTTTGAAGCTTGTGCCAATACAATTATTGGGAACTTCAAAGTCTTATAATGGTGACCGTTGGACAGAAAAAAAATTTGTTGAATAGTGGCAAATTCCTACTATCTTCACTTCATCTTCATCGGTATTTTGATCTGCTGTATATTGATGACTGGTTCGATAACACTTATTTATCCAATCACAAAAACACTTAACACATAAGTCTAGCTTGTTTCGTTTATGAAATATCCTAGTTTTACTTGAAAAAATATCGATTTTTTGCTTTTCGAAAAAATTGATATATCTCGAGAACGGCGTGAGCTACCATAATAATGAAAGGTGTTTAGCAAACAAGAAACCATGCGAGACATAACTCATATCCGACTGAATCTCAGTAAGTATGCAGAGTGCTATCTTTTCCGCCCAAATTTTTTTCAATTTATTAGATTCGCCATGAAGAACTAAATGAAATACATATCCTGTAGCTGAGATTTCTCAAGTTTTCAAGTTACGGCGAAAAAACAAATTTTACGTACCTACCTAAAGTTGGCAAAGGGGGCTTAGATTCCTGCACGTGCATAGACAGTTCCCAGTGCATTAACAAATAAGTGTCATTTTGTCAATGGATAATTGATAGATTGAAAGAACTCGAAGTATAACACCCTATACTGTGGCTTGCATCAGTTCCTCTACATCCAACTACATGAAAACATTTTGCTGTCTAATATGCAAATCATATCTTGGAGTCACAGGATCAGAATAAATTTTATCTTTCACCGTTCCCCAAAGATAAAAATCCGTAGGCGTTAGGTCAGGTGACCTAGGAGGCCACGTTCCAATCCATCTATCTTTAAACACATCAGTTAAAATCCGATAATATTCATTTGTGCGATGAGCTGGCGCTCCATCGAGTTGGTACCAACAACGCCTTGATTCAGTTGTCCTTCGAAAGTGCCAACACATTGGCTAAATTTATTTTGAGGATTTCTTTCCCTCGTGATATAAGGATTTTGGTTGGCCCAAAACTGTGAGTTATTCCGGTTATCCCTCATTACAAAATTTGGCATCATCCGTCCAGATAATCCTTTTGAGAAAATCGGGATCTCACACAGTTCTATTCGAATCTGTGGATTGCCAGCTTGTAGAGTTTGGACCAATGAAAATGTATAAGGTTGCAGTCTATGTGTTTTTAGAATTCTGTGAATACTACTATGAAGTAAATTCAGATCATGCTCTGCTATTGCCAATGATGCACGTGGATTAACATTAAACGAATTTCATTGCCTTCATTGTTGACTACAACAGACAAAAATGATATCTTATTCTGGACCGTTCCAGTCGAAAGAAAATTCGTAACTTATCTCCTGAATTTTTTAACTATCATAGACGGCATATTTGGATATAATTCGTTAAATCTCCTATAAGGTCTACTCACATTCCGTCTCTCATCTCCATGAATGAAAAAGAAATTGAGTATTTGCACATTTGTGTCGACTGACAGTTGAAACAATCATGACTTCTTATCCATGCTCAGGAGCCTGTCTAGGCTCTCGGATATGTCTATACACATGCAGGAATCTAAGCCTCATTTGCCAACTTCACGTAGGTAAGTAAAATTTGTTTTGTTTGGTTTTCATAACTTGAAAAGTTGAAATCTCAGGTACAGAGTATGAATGGGGAACTTCATTCAGTTTTTTACGGCGAATCTAATGAGTTGAAAAAAAATATGGGTTACATTTTGAAGAAATGTAGTTTTAGATGTTTCTTCGTTCCGAAATGTGAGGCGGAGAAAAGAGCACTTTGTATACTGACTGAGATTTAGTCGGATGTGATTTATGTCCAGCATGGTTTCTTGTTTTCAAAACATCTTTCATTATTTTGGTAGCTGAGACCGTTCTCGAGATATATCATTTTTTTCAAAAAGCAAATAATCGATTATTTTCAAGTAAAACTAGGATACTTCATGAACTAAACAAGCTAGGCTTATGTGTTAGGCGTTTTTGTAATTGGAACAACAAGGGTTATCGAACCAGATATCGATATACAGGGTGTTCTATATTTAATAAAATATGGGTTACAATTTGAAAAAAACCTAGGTTTATTATTGGAATAACAAGTGTTATCTTTTCTTTGGCCCCTCTTGTTATCTTCACTAATAATGAGTTATCACGCTAATCGTAGGACACCCAACTTATATAGAATAATTCTTCACAACATACCAATACTTCATAATAGCCAAATATCATATTCATTGATGAAATGAACTGAATAACATATATATTCAACATTGTGACATTGACCCGGTGTACACAATATGCGAAGTAAATATATCAAAAACATTCTTTTGCCGATTATCACTTCTACGACTGATTTTTATTCCTAAAAACCTTCTCGAAAACATTGAAGTATTTGGAATTTATATGAATAATTACAAAAGATAGCCATCATCAAATCTAAATAATTCGACAAATTTTCACGTAATTCCTGGCTAGCACGTCCTCCAGATATGAACCGCATTGAGCTGAGATGTTGAGGCAATCTACCATTCTTTAAACCCTAGGGAAACTCTCCAGCTTGAGGCAGTCAATTTGAATATGTGGAGTGACAAAAGGAGTTACCGGTCACGTACGCTTTCGAGAGATCCCATTAGATATTATGGCTTCAAAGAAGTCAGGCAGTCCAAAAATCATACTTTTTTGCTTGACATTTTCTTATTCTTCTCATACGTTCCTTGTTCAGTTCTATTGTTCAAATAAATCCCAAAATTATTGAAACTATTCAATTAATCCATTAGCGTTCGAAATTATGTACGCAATTTGGGGAAAACTGTTGATCCTTACCAATTGTTGAAGAGTGTAGGTAAAGCTCTACTCTAAATTTTTAACATTCTCTTGTAAATCCTAAGAGTCGCCAACTGTGATCATCATTAGTTTTGAATTGTTGAAATATATACAAATTTAAATAATACAAATTTATTCAGAAAAAGTTTCAATATGTTGAACAATTATTTTTCAAGTAATCTAACAGATGCTTGAGAATAATCGAAATGGGAATGGTATTCATAGAAACAGAAATAAAACTTATAATAAAAAACGTAACATTTTGGCAAAAATCAAAGTCCCCAAAAACCTGTTAATGCCAGATATTTCCAACCCTAGCGATAACTACCGCATGACATCTGCGATTCATATTCAAAACGGATTACCTTTTTGCATTCTAATCCATTTCGTTCTAAAATTCCACCAGTTTGTTCCGAATCTCATTCACGATAGCTGGCTGGTTTTGGTGGCTTCTTAATGTTCTATGGAGAATGTCACAGGCATATTCGATGTGATGTGGTCTGTACTTCGTGCAGATTACCCCATTGAAGTTATTTTGTGATCTTGAAGGTAGTTGCTAAAGATATGAGCTTGGTGAATTCTGGTTTTTTCATGCATAAACAAAAAGTTTTCACCCATATTTGCTGCAAATAGTACATGTTCTTCTAGAGTGTCTGTAAGGTACCTCTGAGCATTCAGGGTTACATTATTTACAATGATCAGATCAGTGCGGTTTTTCAAACAAATTCCTCCCTACACTATCAATCTCCACTAAAACCATAGATAGGTAAAAACGTTGCACTGGGCAAGGGCATATCTCTCATTTCGACGTCTGTACACTAGAGAGCGTCGATCACAGTAAAAAAGGCAAAATCTCTACTCATCTGTAAACAAAACTCTCTCCCAGTCAGCTTCTAACCAATTAATGTGTTCCCTGGAAAAATTCAATCGGCCTCTTCGATGTGCTACAGTTAGAGCTAGATCTCGAGCTGCAAAATGAGGCCCCAAACCAAATTTGCTGTGACGTTGTCGTATCGTGTCAATGCTAATTTGTATCCAACTGTTCTGTCGAAGCTGCATTTGAAAGTGCCTAGAAGTAGCGAGCTGTTGTCTCAACGAGAAAATTCTTAAATAACGGTCATGGATCACCATCTTTGCTCTAGGTCGTCCTTGCTCAAGTCTCCTTTCATAACTATAGAAGAAGGCTATGCGAAAACATTAGAACGCTCAAAAAATCAAATGTTTATTCGATAGTTATTATGACAACAACAGAAAATGAAGTTCGTGGTTTAATACGTGCGCTGAACAAAAAGAAGACAGCAGGTATTGTCGGTCTTACACCTGTAACCTTGTCAAAAATATTCGACCATGTAATATCTCCACTGACTTATTTGATCAATAAGTCTATAGAAGAAGGCTTTTTTCCAGACAACTCAAGGCATCGATAGTCATTCCCATTTACATAGCAGGAGATAAAAAAATCCGTGGCAATTATAGACCTATTTCTATACTACTGGTAATATCGAAGGTTTTCGAGAAGAAGTTGCAAAATAGACAGAATTTCTTGACAAATATAATTCAATATCGGAGAAACAATACGGATTTAGTAAAGCCAAGTCCACGCAAGATGCGATTGAATACCTAACTAATAACTTATTCAAAGCCGTTGATAATAGTGAACCAGCAAACTGCATCTACGTAGATTTGGCAAAAGCTTTCGACACAGTTAGCCACCCGACCTTGAGAATTTAGAGTGCATTAGTATCACTGAAATTACTGGAGAGCTATCTAAGTAGTAGAAGGCAGGCTGTAAAAATTGGTGACGATATTAGCGAATTTAAGGGTATAGTCTATGGAGTTTCTCAGGGGACCGTTTTGGGTCCTCTGCTTTTTACTATTTACATAAATGGTTTATTTAGCCTACCTAGTGCTGGTGACGTTGTCAGCTTTGCTGACGACACAGCAGTTTTTTACGATAATAATTCTTGGGAAAACTTGAAAGAACAGGTAGAGAACGACTTCAGTATTTTTCTCAGATTTTTTGAAAGTAAGCTCTTAACAAATTTAGACAAAACGAAATTCATGATGTTTACCAGCTTTGCCCATAGCCTTCCTGAGTTCAATAAATTACAAATAGTGACCGTAAACTCGTGTGTTTAGGTATCTGTAGCTAAAGAAATTAGGTATAAAGATTGACAGTCACCTACAATGGGGAGGACAGTCAAAGTTTTCAGCTAACAAATTGAGGACCTATGTGCGAAATTTAACCTATGTGCGCAGTTCCTTGACTCACCTAACTTACGGTGTTACTGCTTGGGGAGGCTTATTGAAAAACCAAGCAAAAAAAATCGAAATAGCTCAAAAAAGAATCATTAAAATAGTGTATAGAATGCCTTCTATGTATCAATTAGATCAATTATTTCTCGAGACTGGAATATTCGACTTGAAGCAACTTTATTATCAATCTTTGCTTATTCGTTATCATGGATTTGGGGGTACGGGGCCGGCGATAGTTACTATACAAGATATAAGAAAGGGTCATCACAAATTCCCCAAGTGAAAATATCTATTGGCCTAAGATATGGGAGTTTTCTCAGACCTCGACTGTTTAATGACTTACCGGATTTCATGAAGTGCATATCGTCAACAAAGATATTTAAGAAAAAGCTGAAGAATATATTGCCGACATTGGAAGGGATCGAATTCGCTCACTGATCGATTTGGAAAACTATCGCCAAAGATGAAGATATTTTAGATTATTGGTTGTCTCTAAGTAACGAAGAACTGTATTAGTTAAATGTGAGTGTGAGTTAATAGTAAGATTGAATATCCACGTGGAATACCTTCCATGTGGGATAGTTCTTGGGTTTGTTCAAATAATTTGAAACTTATTGAGGATTTGTGAATTTTTTTTGGTCCTCTCTCAAGTCTCCTACATTTTCTGGAAAGTAGTCGAGGTGGTAAATAAGAAAATGGATTTCTAAGCTCTCTACGCAACCTAAAGCTTGAAATGCTTTCAACATTTTTTTGACGATTGGTTCGTTGTTATTACCTAAATAACCTCTTTGAAGGCAATCCACTCTTTTCTTTGAGAATCCGTCATGGTTGTGATTAATTGTACATCAACCATAAGCCGTCTAATATCTGGTCCATACAAAACGGCCCTGGTCATTTTCATCAGCATTCAATGACAAGATGATAATATTTGTTATATATATTGAGAATACTGTCCACTTTGGAATGCAGACGACATTGACATTGTATAAAAACACTTCTGAAAAAATATAAACTGCAAATCTCAATAATTACTATCGAGTACGGTCAGAGAGCAACCATAATATAAAATTTCATGAGAATGGGTTCAATACTCAGGCTACAGATGTAGCAGAGAGTCTCTCGCAAACATTATTGGTGCACCATTCTTCAAATTTTTCGGAATGAAGAAGATGTCAATGCATTAAATAAATCACAAAAAATCAAAATATTTTCAAGGTTTTGGATAATCTCACGCGTAATAATAATACGCATACAATAATGTTGAAAACATCCTCTGTAGTTTAGTGTAGCTTAGTGCATTACGAGACTACGCCCGCGAACAAAACAATTTTTATAATCAGCCTTAGGAATAAATTAATATTCAAATCGTTCCGTGTGGATGTTTGGATTGTATGGTAGAATACAGACATTCTTATTAATATATAAAGAAGACCATTTACTAAGAATGGTGTCACCAGTGTTCTAGCACTTCATAAAACGAAAAAAAATTATGAAATCACATTCAGAGATACATAAGTAAGATCTACACACTAGATTTTACTTTGAATAGAGCCACTGACACTCTTTGTTAGTATATTGATATTATTGGTTGATAATATTTTAGTTTGTGTATATTCTGATAGATTAGTACATTTTGATAACAAATTATGTTTCGTAATACGTGGTAATTCCAGGATATATCGTGACTATAACGGCAATGGTATTAGTAAGCGGGTGGTAGATTTAAATACTTTGATGGGTGTAGTAAGTAAGAAACCTCAGTCGGTTATTCAATGTTAATATAGTTGTTTGTATTGCTCTATCCGATCTTGAATAAAAATCTTACACCGTATCTCCTTGGAAGAATATTCGATTAATTGAACAGATGAATACTAAACCTAACAGAAATTCATCCGCCTTCTGAATTGGTCCTTTAACACGCAAGTTTTCTTTCTCTCGTTTGTCATTCTGAATGTATACAAGAACGTTTAATGAAATTCCACTTTCAATCCAACGCAGAAAAGTATTTTCGTTAATATTTTGTTGGCATATATTTCTACACATTCGAAATTGTTCTTAAAAATGTGTTATGCATTATTTGTTTCTGATATTTGTTAGTTCCAAGATACCTTGAGTAATATTTACTGTTTCAATTTTAGCATGTGGTTTAATTTGAAATTTAAAATTGTATACACACTCAAGAACGCATATGAATATTGACTTCATTCTTTCAAAGTAACAACTGTGTTACTACTATTGCGCATATCTTGAAAATAAATCAAGATATATGACGTATATACATACTAAAGTTAACGAATGAACTCATGGAAATTTGCAATTTTTCACGATTATCTAGCATTACATAGATTTTGTTTTGCACATATTTGTTGAATATTTGATTGATATGGGTTCACTCAAAGAGTCAAATCGGCAGTGCTCCCTCTGAACATGAAGATAGTTTGAAACATTTAGGGCTTTTTTAGTTCTTTCGTTCATTTCTTGTGCAAAACGCTATAGTGATAAAAACTTATAAGCCCAACTGTCTAGAAAATATACCTCCGTGATTTACCAAATAATCATTTGGATTTTTCTACAATACATGCCCATCTCTAAACAAAATTCTTGGAATCTTAGATTTTTTATCATGGTCTTTTTAGTGAAACACTGCATAATAACAAAATTATAGAGGAAAACTTTTTCTGAAAATTTTACAACTCAGCCTAGCTTGTTTATTCAAATTCATGCCCTGCTATTATTATTTTTTTCATTTATCAGACTCCCGCTGTTTGCCGTTCTGCCATTTGAAGCCAAGCTTTCCGGTAACGTCTTGTTATGTTGTTTGATGTAGTTAGATGTTAAGAACAGATCATAGACATTATGAAACATACTAATTAAATCTGATGAATCATAACCAAACATCTACGATGATTGTCTCATAAGTATCCGACCAACCTCCATATTCCTTCCCGTTGTTATTTTACCTCGTTGCTATTAGATTTAGTTTAGTTCATTTGCTGATCATTTCTCTTCGTCTTTCACTCCTAGCCGTTCTGAATATATTCCTCCAGAAACTGGCAGTAGTGTTTGTTTAAATGTTTTCGATTGTTTGGTGGACAGTCATGAAGTGCTACAAAAAGCTCAGATCTGGAATCCACATAAAGTGCTGGCCCTGACCGCATACCTGGTATTCTAGTCTTGTGCTGAATCATTAGCTTCAACTCTCACATCATTATTTAATAGATCCTTGCAGGAAGGTTACTTTCCATTAGCATGGAAAACAAGTTTTGTAACCCCTGTTCACAAATCTGATAGTAAGCAAGACATAAAAAATTACAGACCAATCAGTATTTTTAGCGCTATCCAAAACTGTTTGAGATTCTTGTTCATTCCAAAACTTATTTCGCTATTAGTCAGGCTATCATCAGTGAACAGCATGGTTTCCTCAGGGGCAGAACAACTGTGACTAACTTAGTTCTTTTCACTCAGTTCTTACTCGAGACCATTCAAGAGGGAATTCAAGTGAATACGGTCTATACTGATTTGGTTAAAGCATTTGATCGAGTGAGCCATTCAATTTTGGATGCAAAGTTAGAATCAATGGGTTTTGTTGGTAAACTTTTGAAGTGATAAAAGCTATTATAGGTCTCGTTCATGAATTGTGAGAATAAAAAGCTTCAAATCTTTTCTAATAAATGTACCTTCTGGTGTCCCACAGGGAAGTCACCTGGGACCTTTGCTTTTTATTATATTTATAAATGATTTGGGTTCAGTGATTAGACATTTCCGTTTTCTAATCTTTGCTGACGATTTGAAGATTTTCAAAATAATTCATTGCATTGATGATGCGATTGCACTACAATCAGATATAGATAGAGTTGTTGCCTGGTTTTCGAAAAATGGCTTGGAAATAAACATCAATAAATGCCAATGTTTTTCTTTTACTAGAATTGAGGATACTATTAAACTCGACTATAGCGTGCATGATACTATGTTAAACAGGGGTTTGTGTTGTGAAACATCTCGGAGTTCTCATTGACTCAAAGGTGAGCTTCAGGGCACATATCGAAAAAGTGGTCGGTCATGCCTTTAAAGTATTGTGTTATATCAGACGCAACACAAATGCCTTCACGGGTGTTAAAGTTTTATTCGTATTATTCAATAGTTACTGCAGGCCTATATTGGAATATGCTTCAACGGTATGGTGACCTCATTATGCAGAACAATCTCAGGAAATTGAAAGAGTTCAAAATGAACTCCTTCGTCATGCCTCATAAAATGTCTATCCCTAGAAATAAATTCGCTGTCTCAGCTATGAGATCTAAAGCACATTTGAGAACTTTGGCGGGCCGAAGAGTAATAGCTGACCTTCTTTTTTTGTACAAATGCTTGAATAATGAAATTGTATGTCCTGATATTTTATATCAGATAAGTTTTCATGTACCTGGTAGAATCACAAGATCTGAAAATCTGTTTGATGAACCTTCATACCGAACTAATTATTACGGCAATGCTCCAGTATGTCGAATTTTGAGGTTCGGCAGCAAATATATGAACGCAGACTAGTGCTTTAATATTTCCCTTGGGGAATTGAAGGGAAGACTTAATTCGCTTAGTTTTTCTAGCTGAATGTAATATGTACCTATATTATTCTGATTTCTTGTCCAGTAGTAGAATATCATTCACACTGTTATGATTTTATATTTTTACGTGGTTGTAAAATGTTGTTTGTTTTAAAGGTTTGTACCGTAAATAGATCAAATCAAAACAAATTAGATTCAGACACATGCAAAGCATTTTCGAGTTTAAGACGCAATCCTGATAGTCCCTTTTCGGTATCACCTTGCAAGCGTTCGCCGCAGTTGTTTCAACAACCAAAGGTAGCAGTTAGCTATCTCAGGACTGTAAGGAGACCAACGTAGCTGTCAGATCTTGTGCTGTGGCAAATATTACTGCACGAGGTTCGATGAATATGCGAAGGATAAAGCAGCCAATCACCGCTTGCCCAAAGTTGTTCCTTTAAAAAAAAAGAGCATAGTCGTGGAGCACAAAATCATCTTAATAAAAGAAACAGACGAAATTGACTTGACATTACGTGCATTTTTCGCCAGTAGCTGAAATGGAAACTTCCACTTAAAAAATTAATGTTTAGTTTCGAGATCATGACCATAATCCCATAATTCATCACCAGTTATAATCTTTTGAGACAAATTTTGACCATAACTGACCAGTTCCAAGTTGTCCTGAGTAATTTCAATGATATGCTCATACGCGAACCATCTGCAAATTTTCATTGAAAATCCTTCAAAAACTATCATTCGATATTCCAAAATCACATTCTAGTTCCCGCACAATTGATCAATATTCTGCATTGACTACAAGTCGCACACGTTCGAACTTATCGTCAGTTTTTGTCGTCATGGTGCACTCAGAGCGTCGGTCGCTATCAACAGATGTGCGGTCATCGCTTATACCTACCATACTTTTTTGTGTCTTGCATACACTCGTTCTCCAATGCAGTCTCCATCATTGTGATAGTGACAACACATCCCTGTTCTAGTTCAAAGCAAAATTCAACACACATTCTTTGTACCGATTTTTCCGTTATTCAAATAGGATGAACCCAAAGAAGATACACTCCCCATAAAAATTATCGCATCACCCTACTTTATCGACAATACTATATAAACTTTTAGGTTGGTCATTCAAGAGTCGCTTGGTAACTTACAGAAGTGTAAAATAAGAAGATGTCATTCAAAAGAGATGAGTTTATGATGGAAAATATCAACAATTTTCGAGTTAATGAAAAATTAAACAATTCTACCATCATCAAACATTCGCGAAAAGACCAATCAACTAGCATCGAATGGTTACTTATCATTTTTAAAATCGAGTGTTTCCTCCCCGGGCCCTAATTACTGCCAGTATACGTCTGGGAAGCCCCTCAAACAAAAAAAGTTCCAAATTTCAAGAAGCAGATTTTCTAGTTGTTGGAGTGTTCTACAAAGCATGCTACGTTGCTGAATTTGCCACCCCATGTTGTCCCAAACATGTTCTATGGGACTCAGGTCGGGACTTTTGGCTGGCCATCTTGAAATATCAATTTCGGCATTTTGCAGAAATTCTGTAACTACTCTAGCTGCATGACGCCGAGCATTATCGTGCATATAGAGGAAGTTTTCGCCAATCAATGGGCCAACGGGTACAACATGGGGTTCAAGGATATCTGCGATGTATCTGGCCGATGTCATTCTTCCATTATTCACTAGGACTAATTCAGATCGACCATGGAAAGAAATGCTTCCCAACACCATTACTGAGCCCCCTCCTAAATTTCGGTTTGCCGGATATTGCATTGCTGATACCGTTCCCCAGGTCGTCTGTATACAGGCATGCGTCTACATTTGATACCAGACAGAACCTGGACTCATGGGAAAAGAGAACATTCGACCATTCTGGAATACCCCAATTTGCATGTTCCCCCGCCAACAGAAGTCTTGCGACTCAATGCTCTCTGGTGAGACACGGGCCGGTAGATGCCACCCTTGGTCTGATATCGTCTTCTCTGAGCCTGTTCCTAACAGTTTGCAATGAAATATGCACATTTCTGGAAAGTACAAGTTCATTTTGTAGCATTCTAGCCGTACTGTGCCGAACTCTTAGTGCAGTTGAACGAAGCCAACGATCATCAACTGGTGTTGTTATCCGATTTCTTCCCTGTCCGGCCCTGCTTCCATATTCCCCTGTTTCGAGGTACCGATTAATTGCTCTTGAAATAGTGCTTTGGTTAACATCCAACAAGTTAGCCACGTAACGTTGGCTTCGCTCCTCCTCTAGAAGTGTTACAATTCTTACCACTTCATGATCACTCAAATAGCGTCCAGGACGTTCAGCAGCCATTACAATAAATTCAGAGATTCTGAAAACTGAAGAGAAATTGAATGAATTCTGATAGTCAAATAAACTCATTCTTGTTCAAGAGACGTGTTTGAGATCATATGGAAACAAATGTTACTACATAGATAAGATTTTTTCTCCCCTCATATGTCCAAAATCATATGTTGACAAAGAAACTGCGATCAAGATGTTTAATCGATCGTGGAATTCAGAATACCTGGTGATGCGACAATTTTTGTGGTGTGTGTATTGGGACAATCCTCGTATGAGCAGGTAGAGGAAATCCAGTTATTCTGTCAATACTTGAAGCGTTGTAAATGTGCCATACTGTTTACAACCGTAAATAATATACACTGAATTAACATCTTCACAATTGCAGAGAAAAAGAAAAATACAAATGAATAATTCTTTTTGTTACCTTTATCTTATTATATGTATTGACCACGAAGAAGAAAGAATTAGTGAAGTAGGCTCATGTCCCTACACGTTAAAATACTGTAACTTAATGTCTATGGGATAAATTGATGAGTGGGCCCTTTCCATTTTCAGGTCTGGCACAGAAGACTGCTATGCCGATTCTATGAAGTTGCACCTGTAGATACTCTTAGCCAGTTGTTGAACGGAAGCGGGTCATTGATCCTTGTCTTTCCAGATTGTTGACTATTACACCTTGTTGCAAAGGATAATATTTTCTTCATTTTCGATATCGATGTTACCGGCCGCTTGAGGCATTGGTACTGCATAAGTCTGTATATCATTGTCTTTTGTTTTCGAGTTTATCTGCGTTTTCGTTTCTTATTATTCCGACATTATTCGATATCTACTGTAGTCATAATGTCCATTCATCGATTATCAGGTCTTATAATTTTTATAATGAGGAGCGGCATTTTGTCGATATGTAGCAATTAATTGAGGCATTATTGCGGATTTCTGATGAGAGTCGATGAAGAACACACATTTTCTTAGCAATGTTATCTGTTTTCAAACTATTGATGGCTTTATATATATAGCGCAGATTTTAGTGTCGAAGTTGCTGACGTATTTTCCTACTACCGTGTATTTTGTCAAATTGCCTTGAGAAGACTCCTGCTGGATTTCACTTAAAATAAAAAGCTTAAGAGTGACAGTGGCACTTGAATCATTGGAGTTGCTTCGAGTTTGCTCAAAAAACAACAACAGGGTCATCAGACTCATTTTCTTCGTATCGAACTGGAATGGTTTTACACTTTTAATGAACAAACATATTCACAAGACTTATATTTTTCCGTGAACCATTTCTTCGAAATTCTTGGAAAAATATTCCAACGATAATATATTTGAACGCACTATAAATACAGCGAGTTCCCTTGGTCCAGAAACGATCTCACATTATGTAAATTAGTGAGTCAGTCCTCGGTCCAATCCTGTATTCAACGAACATAATTTGTGTTGTCATTGAAATGCACATTTAGTCAATAATTTACCATAATAATGAAATGGAAGTAAACGGAGTAGCGAGTAGGATATTTAAACCAACTTAATTATACTTTGAGGAAATATGTTCTAGTACCGTTTGGAAGAAATTCGGACCGATTAAGGGGTCATATCGCTTAGTGATAAGCTGAGGCAATCCCAATAATTGTTCCTTTTGTTACGTGACTGCCATTGGCAATAATGTATAGAAACCTTTTGTCTTTAGAGCGTTATTTAAACGTGTTAAGTACGTTCTTAAGGCACGTGTTAAGAAATTTATGGACTTGTTTGCCCACTTGCTCTGGTCATGCTTTTCAAGAGATGCCATCCTTGCATATTCATAACATCATAACAATTGCTGAAGGCAAAGTCTCTAGCCACCTCGACCGAGTCCAAATCGAGAACTGTGCCAGCGAATTTGTATTCAGATGACGGCGTATTGTGCGGATGCTAATTGTTTTCAACTCCAAGAAGCTTTCGCCTTCAATATATTTATTTTATTGTTCTCTTCACGATTCCAAGGATCTTCGAGAAAATTGGGTTTCATATCAGTTTCAGGTTTATTGTTTTCACTGAAAGGTAAAGTAATAAAGTAATATATCGAAATCAATTGACGTAAGGTCTATGCTATAAGAATCGACTTATAGCCTGTTAATTTGAATTCATATGGTGTATATAATGGGTGGGTAACTACATTTATGTTAAAAATTTGACGTACATGGATATGTTGAATACTTTGGTCAGTTTCATTATTTCGATGAAATTTCATTTCGATCTCTCCAGTTCATAACATAGAAAAATCAGAAACTAATTTTTAAGCAGGAAAATTTTGCAATATTGTATCTTAAATATCAAATGGAACCTTTTTTACTGCTTTCAACTGTAACGAAGCGTCATCTAGATATACTACTCTGATGAAATATACAATTTCAATGAATAGATTTGAATGATTCACCTACTTATCCCACTTTGCACATCATTAATTCGTTAGGATCAATTCGACCCACTTCTACATATTCAATCAACTCCAAGCTTGAATAAACTTATTTAATTACAATACAATAATCTTCAATTCCAGGATTTTCTAACGGCTTCACCAAAAACAATTAATACATTTTTACTTATGTTTTTTTTGCTTCATCTTCATTGGTACATGTATTATTTTTTCACAGTCTATTAATTCCTCAATCAGCATTTAATATTAAAATACTACCGGAGATCCCGGCAGACATTGTTTCATCTATACGTTGCCTTGCTTGCTAGTCGAGCATTCAGCAAATGTTCTACACAGGGTATCCCAAGCTGAGTATCCTATTAGACGTTTATGGAGAACTAATATTGCTATCGTTCTGAAATTTTGGAAGTTGATTCAGCTGGTCCGAAACTCTATTTCTAAAATATTTTCACTTCAGTGGCACTTCCGGCTATAGCGTTAGGTGTTTTTGTAATTTGAACAACAAGGGTTATCGAACAAGACATCCATATACAGGGTGTTCGATATTAAATAACAAAGTTGGTATGCACTTCCGGTATAACCTGAGTGCCATTGAGATGAAAATATTTCAGAAATAGAGTTTCCGACCAGCTAAATCAACTACCAAAAGTTCAGAACGATAGCATTATTAGTACTCCATAAACGTCTAAAAGACCACTCAACTTAGGATGCCCTGTATATATGACATATTTGACATTTGCAATTCTTTCATTGTGCAAATTCGCTATTGCCTAAAACAAAATTAAAAATAAGGTTGCATTTTTTTATTATTCTATACCATTCAATTCTCAATAATGACTGGACAATATTTGATGCTTGTTAATGGCATATTTGCCGGTACTTTTTATGAAATCGGTGGTGGATACAATCATATGTTCAAATTTTAGATACTCCATACGCCAGTCAACATTATCTGCCCTCACGAAGAAGCATCTACACTGCCATCACACTATGCGGCCAACCAGCGCTTGCCGCCGCATACGTTCGCGTTTGTGAAATATAGCAATTCCTGTAATTCAGAGTATCTCCACACCAATATTCATCAAAATTCGCTAAGCGTTTTGACTGTCTAAGCCTAACAGACATACAAGGCAAATTTGTAATACGAATGTGGATTAAGAGATTAAACGAAAGTTTTCATGTTTTCAGCCTCGAGAGTCAGTTCCATTCGATATTTCATTCTCCATTTCGAACCTTTTGATATGGTTCTTCCAAGAATTCTCAAAATAGTATTTTTAATATACAATCAAGATCAATTTATTATATTTCAGACTTCAAACTCAGAGAAATCCCATGCAAATTTTAAAACCCCTATTTAGCACTCTAAGAGCTGGTGTTTCATATAATACTGATGCTGATAAAATCTAACTTTGTAAATAACATCTCAACTTTCAAATAAGAATTGGATTCTCTAAATGTCCATTCTAGAAGATCGTGTTGTCTCTGTTCCAAATTTCATCAAAATCAGTTCAGCGATGGAGTCGTGAAAACGTAACACAGACAAAGTTACTCACTAATTGTTTCAGAACATTAATACTTAAATAGATTGTATGCTCATTCTTCTGTTTGGATTTACTCGTTAATGACTTACATCTCACTTCTAAGGCCTAAGGCAACACAAGTATCTGCTTATAGGTCTGCACGAAGTAAAGCCTTGATGTTTTTACAGATAAACTGAGTTTGTTGTGAATAGTAAAAAGACGTTATCGTAGATCTAACAGGTCCATCATGCTATGTTACCTTGTTTCGAATTGGCACTGTGAATATACTAGAGTAAAATGCTAAAATAAACGATTTTTGCATTTCGGTATTGTAGACAGTTTCCTAAATTCTGATGTATTTATGTCTGAATGTCAAACCATTTTGAAATTTGAATTTCACATTTAGGTTGGCCAGGGAAATGTCGTTGGACAAAGAATTTTCGTTGAGGTTTCCAATTAACATAACGGTGTTAATTGTTACATGCAGTAATCTGTCCAACTATCATTGGTTAACTCTACTGTAGAATATACCAAGAACGATAAAATGTTTATGACAATTTCCGACTGCAAAGAAATTTCAAATTTTTCAGGTTGTTTTCTAAGATGTTGTTATTAATCTATTGAGTACTTCGTTAATACGTACGTTTCGATTAGAACGTATCCTCCTTTTAACATCCAGAAAAAATAATGGGGAAAAAAGATTCTAGTCATCATCCAATTATAAACTATTGCAGTGGCTTGGAGACTAGTCACAACATTTTTCAGTATTAGTGTAATTTTTAAGCTGATATCTTTCGTTCTGATCATTCTTTCTGGCATATATTTTTCTTTCTTTTCGTCGTTCTTCTCTTGTTCTATCCTTCTTTTACATTCTGTGATCCTCTCCTTTCCCTTTCTTTTTCGTTTTTGATTCTCACACTTTTCCAGTGTCAGATCTCGCCATTTTCATCTTTCATTTCCAAAACTCATCCGTTGAAAAGCAAATAACTATCTATTGTAATGTTGCTTACCATATACTGCTTCATTTCCATCGATATTTGGTCCGTATCGCAGATTTTTCTGCTCAAATGACTTAGATATATTCGTCATTCAAGAAAGGATGATTTGATGAGCATAGAGGGCAGAAATTCAGCTGTTAAAATGAGTCGCTTGAAAAACACAATGAAACCAGATAATATCTCTTTCTCCTTTAGGAAACTTCTATAATATTTTAGTGAAGGCCATAAAATAACAAGTATTTTTTTTTTGAATTTTTAATAAATCTCTTAGATAACTCGTTTCCCAAAGTACCAAATACCTGGGTTCAATACCCACAAAGTTGGTGCGATTTTTCGGATTCTGGGAATCGCTTGAGTGTCCATCTTTCGAAGGAGATGTAAAGCTGTCGGTCCTGTCTAACAGAGATGTGTTGGACATTAAAGATCCCTTCCCTCGACACGAGAGAGGTTCGGCAAAATTCCCGGGTTAGTGAGGTGACAGAACTCCCCGGCGTGTCATTAGCCAACAGGCAGAAATAGAGCACGTTGAAGGGAAAACAAACAAATTAAAATGAACTGGCGATCAAAACTTGCATAAATAATGTTCTTGTTTACTATAAATATAGAGACGAAACTTGTATTACAACAAAGACTATATCACAATTTTGAAATCTAGGTCTTAAGCAGCCACCGCTTAGCCGCTCCCATAAAAATGAAATCATTCGTGAAATGAATCAACAACGCCTTATTTTTATGCGAGGTAATAATAAATTACATAAAAACCCTTCTTCCATACAAAAAGTACGAACGCTAAACGAATGAAGTGATGATACTGATACACACTAATAACATATTTAAATAATACAATGCCTTGAAAGCGCAAACATGAAATTTCAGACTGATATCTTAATTAGTATTGATTCAGCATCCAATCAGATCGGATGAGTTGCTCCTTCTATGTTTAAATGGAAAAAGTGAACATCAAGTGCCAATAAAACATTACTTTTTAAGCAAGAAAACTATCACGGAAACCAGAAGATCTGTTGATAAGTACTATAGTGATTCTTCTCCATCACTTAAGATTATTCATAAGTGTATTATAGAGTTTCGTTCCTAGAGAACAAGCACGGAAGATGAATATGATCGAGTATTCAAAATCTAGCCTCCGCACATAAGAAGCTATCGGCAAGATAGCTAGGAGAGAGAGTGAAACTTTCCAGGCTGATTCTCGGTTATTTCAACGAAACCCAGATGAGTGTCTGCACCATTTCATTACGGTAGATGAAACATGGGTTTATTTCTACATGCCTGAAAGGAAGCAGCAATCCATACAGTTACTGGACGCCTGTGTCAGTGCACTCAACAGAGCAAAGGTGGTTCCATCGACCTGCAAGATGATGGTCACCGTCTTCTAGGACACACAGGAAACCATCTTCATTGATTTTCTCCAAAAATGGAAAGTTCTAAGCACCATTGTTAGATCAATTGAACGAGGAAATGGAAATCAAAATAAATCGGCCAGATCAGCCCATTCTTTTCCCACTGCAACAACCAATCTGATGGAGTTACCATATGAATTAATACCTCATCCAGCATATTGCCCTGACCTGGCACCCAGTGATTTCCATTTATTTCCAAACATGAGAAGAAAGGAGATTCTCAACTGATTTTGAGTCATCTCCGAAACATAGCCGTATCTCGAAAACTACTACAAAGAGGGCATCAGAAACCTCAAGCATCGCCTAAGTAAGTGTATAGCCCTTAAAGAAGATTTTGTTGAAAAATAAACGACACACTGTAGAGAAAAGTGTATTCTTGTTTCATTTTTACCTGACTTATCAATTCACCCTCATAGACACTACCTCAAAAAAGGCTCTAGTTCCATTCAATCCAAATTTGAACCCTAGTGTTGTACTTTATGAGTCGGTTCTAAAACAAACTTGCCGCCAGTTTGTAACTCGCACCACTAGGCTCTTTTCTAGTTTGCCTTAAGGAGAATCCGCCTCTGATCATAACTAGTGATGAGAACAACGTGCTTTTTGATCCTTTTTTCATTTTTTGTTTTGTTGTTTGTTAAGGTTGCGTTACGGAAAAGTTCTCAAACAAATTATTCGGGACAATATCACAAAAAATTGCAGTTTCAACTTTTTAAGAATTAAAAATTGTTGTATGCATTCTTACTCAAATCTGACGATACAATTACAAAGTCAAATCGATAGATTCAAATAACTACTAGAAATTACATTTTTTGTATTGACTTTCGATCCAAACGTGACGATGAGAACTACATATTCGATTGATCTTTTTTTGTTTTGTTATAGTCTTAGTTCCCGCAAAAAGAAAAGCCCCCAAAGATATCGTTATCAGAAACTGCAAAATTTTTGTATGCTCCCTTAATCATAACTGATGAATGATATGATCTTTAATTCTTGTTTCATTTCTGCATTAGTCTTCATAAACAAATAAATTTATCGAAATTGGAACAATAAAATCTGTTGAGTCTGCTAAGCCTGAGGCCACACTTGGCACTGGCAACGGATGATTTTGCGGTGACGCCAAAGCCAATAATTTTTTCTAATAAACTTTCAATTTCACGGCAACCGATGGTCGTTTCCATAAGTTAACATTGGTTGCGGTTTGTCTAAACCACTTTTCCGGTGGTGCCACACCAAAATTATCCGTTGCTACCGATATGTATAGTCGCAGGCTAATATTAAATGATGCTGTCTAGCGCTGTACGGGAGTAAGAAATTTGTAATCACAAGAAGTTTGCTAACCTAAAGTTCTTTTCCGACATTGACGTGCGTTCCTTAATTTCATTGCCATTCTCAGGCGACGATGACAACAATTAATCATCGTGTTGTGATGACCTGTTTATTATCTATACTGCACAAAATATTTACATTGCATGGACTCCGAAATCAGTACTATATTCAATTAGCGTTTTCCTCATTACTCATTTCAGTTAATTGCGACATAACTGACTCCTTTGAAATATTAGCAGAAAATTTTTCCTATATTGGCTTTGAAATCAATTAAGTGCTACCTGCTATCTAAAACCTGGGAAAAATATATCCAAGTAACACATATAATAATCTCGATGGTGGAAGAAGAGAATTATATAATATGAGGATCTCACCTAAGACTAATCAATCATCCGTAAGACTTTATTGATGATTGCTGTGTATGAAGGAATTCGAAGAAATAATGCATGAAAACTACGTTTTTCCTTCCTAGACTTCGATGGGTAGTATACGACTCTAAAGAATCATAACAAGTACAAAATTGCCCTATGTCTTACAATCTGCAAAAATCAACGATATATCAATTTGTGAGTGTCTTTCTAAGAAAGCAACTGAGCTGTAGTTACTACCCTGAAAGATATTTTCACTGATAACTATAGTACTATAACTTCATAACTGTTTCCTTAAAATATAATAATTACATAGCTCCACAAAAGTTAGGTTGGCGAAATTTCTGGAAAAGGTGTTTTCTGAAACCTATTTTAAAAACAAGCCAAAATTGATATAGTCATTCATTGATTTCTGTGGAATATTAAATAAAAAGTATAGGGAGCAAAATTTTCGGATAGATCAAATTAAGCACGCTTTCGTGTTCTCGTTTTTCATAATTTGTATGATCTCCTCGGACCTCTACGATACCTCGACAGTGTCAATGATTAATTTGATCTTACTGCAAATCAGCCCAGAATATTGATACAAAAAATTGTTACCAATGTAGCCACAAAAATTGAATCAAACGGACTGGACTATTGTTGATTGTATCACGTTTATAAATAATAGAATTCATGGTGCTAATAGACGGTCTTGAGACGGCCTCTTTCTCAAACATTTCTAATTACTCGAAATCTAATTAAGAGCCTGGAAATGAAACTTCAGGAGATACAAATAACCGCGCCACTTTTTGGCGTTGCATGTTAGCCTTAATATTCCAAGGGCTCTATTTCTATTTCCCATACTAAACTATCGTCGAACCAATACAAAAGTGAGAATTCAGACTTTCACGTAAAACGACCGGTGATTCGAAGGTGTTTCCATTCATCGTCAAGCATCTCAAAAATAAAAAATAAATCGTATGAGAATTGATAAAAATATCATAACAATGAGGATTATTTTTTTCGTGTGTCATGGTTAAGTAAAACGCCCAACGGATGAATTTCATGAAGCAGTTCATTTTCAACTTCTAATGAAATACAGGGTGTTCCAAATCAGGAAATTATTCCATCAAACTAGCTTATCATGTACAACTGTCTACTGAATAGTGAAGCAAGTCATCCTTATAAAATAAGATTTCACCATGAACAGATTACTTCAGTCGTCACCAGCAATTTGAAAAAGATTTGTTTTTGTTTCTCCGACAAGAGTATCTTTATGCTCAGTGTAGAGGTGAACAGACACAATTGTCGATACTATGACACCCAAGATCTTCATTTGTGCAGAGAAATTCATACACAAACTCCACGAAAATTGTATTGTAAATTGTTGTATGGGAACCATCTTGTTGGACAGTTCTTCATCAAGGGTAATCTAAATGGAGATAATTATAAACACCCGTTGAAGAATTGATTTATCCCAGAATCATCGAAATTTTAAGAAAAGATCCAACTCTCTCAGAAATTGCATTCCCAAGAAGATGGTGCTGTCACGCATTTTCATGTTCGAAAGCGAGAATATTCAGATAATAATTTTCCAGAGAACTGGATCGGTAGGAGGAGACCAATTGAGTAGCCAGCGAGGTCACCGGATTCGAATCTTTTTATGTGGTCAGTTTAAATCGAAAAAGTACTCTACTCGGCCAGACAGTTTGGACGAACTGCGGAGAAGAATTGTGACAGAATCTACTATTAACACCTAATGTCTTTGCGAATCTAAGAAGGAAATTTGAAAACCGTTTATGCATATAATATATTTATATAATAATTATATATATGTATAGTATAGAGGAGGGAGGGTATCACTTTGAACAATTTCTTCAGTAACTTTTACCTCAATCGATTCACCTCCACTACACGCAGAAGTTCAACATATTTTAAACCAATTTGTTTCCCTGAGTTATTTGTGTTAAATATGGTTGCCATTCTACTAGCATATCTGTTATTTTCTAAGTGAAACAATTTCTACTTTGTCTTCTGTTGATAATATATTTTTTGAGTTCTTTTTGCATCGAATACAATATTTGAATTAATCGACACTATGTACCCTGCTAGCGGAATGAATTCCTCGGTTTAAACATCCTACATATGTTCAGAGCATCAAGATCCCTTTCCAATAAAGTATCAGGTATACTTTTTGCGATTAATTTCTGAAGTTTGAGGATGCTGAGTGTGAAAGGATAATCCCTACAATTAACATGATGAAGCATCCTCGATCGAAAATAAAACTCAAAACAATTATCGATTCATTTAGATAGTCGAAACATCTTTCTAACAATGTGCCACTCGACTCATATTCTTTATGTTGATATTGTAGGTAGGTGATAGTTAGGTTAGGGGTCGATCTGATATGCTCAAAGTTGGCATAAACAATGGTCTCTCTCGAAACAAAATTCGTCCAATTGCAGCATTTCCCGCTGACACTGCCTTGTTTTGAGTTAGAGGGGAGGGGATTCAAATTTTTATTAGAACACCTGTATATTTCAACTTCATTTTCTTCTATGGTGAGAGTGCAAATAGAAACCATATCAAGCGATAAACTAAATTATGAAACAAAACGATTACATGCAATTCCATTTTGAGTTGACTTATATGATAAACTTGAATTGTACATATTTACAGATTGTGTATTACATCTGACGAGTTTACTACGGATTTTCAACTTTTTAATATAATAAATTTCTGCTGCCGCAATATGCGTTCGTAGCAATTCCTTAGGAGAATGCTAAGGAAGTAACAAGATGATTTTGAGGTCAAAGGCGATTAGTTGAGTAAGTTCTAGTCTTAGCTAAAATAGAACAGAAGTCCGAAGCCCCAGTTTGTGTCTTCTTTCGTAGCCGGTCGTGTTATCGATTCAGTTGCTTGTTCGAATCCATAAAAGTCCAAGGATGATAAGGGGAAGTATGGTTGCCATCGAGTTCTGTCGTCTATCTGATCGATTGCTTATTTACTTGTCCGAGTCTCGAATTCTGTTTCCTGTCCCTCTCAAACTGAAGAATAGGAAAATACGAAATTAATATCATGCCCGAGTGCGGTAGTTATTGGCATTCTTCATATGAATACTTTTCAACATAATGTAATTGATTTATGGTCATTTGAAATATTTATTATTGAGAACATTTTTCATTGTAGTTCGGTGTTATGAAACTTCAGTCTGTTTACATGAGTAAGAAAATCAAGATACAACTTACGTATATTTTGAATTACCAAAAGAAGAAGCTGGTGATTGCAATATGAACAAAATTTGTGGCATTCGACCTTATCTATTCAAATATTTAAGCTGAGTTACTACAGAAAAAAAAATAATATAAGCTAGATACATCCAAATTCGAACGATCCATTTGGTAAACACCAGTAAGAGAAAAGTATGGAATTACCCTAATAATTGAGTAGTGTTCAAGTTTCATAGAATACACTCGAATTTCTGTGTGCATAATGCGTGTAATGCATCATTGGAAATCTGTTGTTCTACTCCGTATGTTCATACATTATTTTAACACTTTATCGTGCCGTATCACAATGATGACTGTCCAATTGTAAAATTTCCTCTAAATATGATTCGAACAAAAAAGAATATAACAAAAACAATTATAAAATCGGAATTATGTGATGGCGATGCATATGTTGCCATCATGACGGCTAATATAACCAATATCAAATTAAATTTATATCAGTTTTTTTTTTTTTTATTTAGAATTTGTGTGTCTCGACATCGAAGGTCATTGACACTTCTAGTGTGTTACAACATTATAATTTACAAGGTTACTTAGATTACATCTGATTATATAGCTGGGATGCTTGGAGAAATTCGATGATATTCTTGAAATTTTGAGTGTCACTCAGTAACTCTGATATGGGTCCTTTGATGTTGTATAGGAGCCGTTTTTCCTGGTATTTACAGCAATCAGTGAGGATGTGCTTCACGGTGATGTGGGTTCCTGGGCATGTTTCACATTCAGGTTGGGGTTCTGAGGTAATGAGATGTTCGTGTGTTAGTTTAGTATGTCCGGTTCTTAATCGTCTTATGACTATTTTATCTTTTCTAGTCATGTTTACTGGAAATTTTATGGAAGTCACTCTGGGCTGTATTTCATGTAGCTTGTTCCGTGATGAGTCCCAGGCTTGTTGCCATTTCTGTTGAATTATTTTCTTTGCCACATTTTCTGCCTGCTTCGCAGAAAAATTTCTTCAATTGCCATCTCTGTTACTGTTGCATTTTTTGCTGCTCTGTCTGCGGCCTCATTTCCAGTGATGGCTACATGAGATGGTAACCATATTAGGGTAACAGATGTGCCTTGCATATTGAGACTTCTATGAATTGCATGTATTTTTTGTACGAGGGGATGGTGTGTGAAAGTGTCTCTTATAGAATGTATCGATGCCAATGAGTCTGTGCATATTGCTGCGTTTTTGTCTGCAGCTGTTAGGATTTTGAAGGCTTGCAGAATTGCGAATAGTTCTCCTGTATTAATGCAACTTGTGTGAGGCAGTGGGTTTTGAGTGTGTCTATGGTTGTTGTGACTGAAGTACCTACGTAAGCGCTGGCTTTTGAGGCGTCGGTATAAAGGACTTTGTCAAAGTTACTTTTTGAAATGAGTTCTAGAAAAGATTGTCTGAAGAAGAGAGGCGTCGTTTGTGCTTTGTTGAATTTACAGAGGCTTGTGTCGATCTTTGGAGGTGTTAAAGACCACGGAGGATAAGAAGGAAGAATGTTGGGGTGATTTTCGTGATGCAAATATTATCAGCTATTGGGAGTAGGAGTCGAAGCTAGGTCTCAGGCGTTTGGAAGAATAGGCATTGATGTTTATGTTCCTATTTATCAGAGTTTCGGTAAGAATTTTTGTGGTAGGCTTGTTGGGATTGGATATGGCGTTTATGGAGTATCCTGAAAGTAGTTGTTGACGTCTCAGCCATAGAGGGGTTTCGCTCGACTCGCAGCAGAGGCTAGCTGCTGGTGTAGTTCTGAAGGCACCAAGACACATGCGTAAGGCAGTATTTTGGATGGGGTTGAGTGATTTGAGTAGTGATTTGCTGGCGGTGGAGTAAATGGGACTGCCATAGTCCAGTTTGGATCTAATGAGGGATCTGTATATCTTACAGAGAGCTTCTTCCTCGGCTCCCCACTTGTAGTGTGAAAGAGTTTTTATTATATTCAGTCGTTTCATACAGCTTGCTTTTAGTTCTTTGATATATTTTCCCCATGTTAATCTATAGTCAAAAGTAATCCCGAGTATCTTGTAATGCTTACAATCTAAATAAACATCGAATGTCACTCAGGAGACTATATTGAAATTCTGATGATGATTGGTTACGTGGTCGCCGGGAGTCTACTTGCGAAATAGATGAACGTTTAGATCAAATCCAATCAGGCCGAGCACCGATTTCGCCATCCTCCGTTTACAAAATTTAGGCATGCATTGGATCAGGTTTTCGACCTCTTCTGGAGTGATATTCTGCCTATCTTCTGTGGCGGCTTAGATGAGCTGTTGTGGGGTTCTTGAATTATCCATGCGCGATCTAATTTTCCTTTTGTTATCCCATAAATGTTCAATAGAATTTAAGTCTGGAGAGCAAGCTGGCCAGTCCAGAATAGCGATTTCCTCTGTTTCAAGATAATGTCGCGATATTTTGCAGGTAAACTAACCTCGCCAGAGTCTCACTATGGGCTCCAGCACTAGGTCAACGTAACTTCTAGCCGTTACACTCGCAGGAAACGAAATCAAATCTGTTTTGCCTCCCAGCATAATGCCACCATTGGTATTTCGGAATTTGTCTTGCGGCTTCTCTTCCACGACCCCTTGAAACCCGAATCCGGCGGTCATCTGATCGAACACCAATTCTGGTCTCATCCGAAAAAAGGACATTTCACCAATTCTCAATATTCCAATTTTGGTGCTCGTTACACCAATTTAGTTTGTTAATTTTTTGTTGTCTGGTTAGCTCTGCAGCTCTTAAGGGCCTTCTGCTGCTGTATAACCCCCTTGAACGAAGTCTTCGACATATCGTTTCGACTGATACACTGATGCCTGTTGCTTCCAGAAATTGTCTTTGGAGTATGCGGTGCGACGCACTTGTCTCTTCTTGCAATTTGGCACAAAAAGCGGGCTCGTTCTTCAGAAGTTATATTCCTACGACTTCTTCTAGGCCTATTTTACAGAGATTGTAGCTCCACGTATCGGGTATAGGTTTTTGAAATCACTCCCTGTGATACCCCCATTGTGGCCGCTTATCCCTCTGTATCACCCCTTCTTCAACTAGAGCAATTATTCGACACCTCTGCACTTCGGACAATCCAACGTAAGGCATTTTCAATTATGATTATAGGCTTTTTTAAATTTTGAAGTTCACAGTTTCAAATCTCAGTGACAATTGAGAACAATATCCCGAACATGTGGTGATAATTCAACATTTCTCATCATACAATCCAGTTTTTTACAACAAGAAACTTCATTCTTCATATATATATATATATATATATATATATATATATATATATATATATATATATATATATATATATATATATTGTCATCATTTTGAATGGATATGAAGTTATGTTAAAATTTATCTGAAAGATTAAAGGTGGATGACAATATCTAATTCGTCATCTTATTTTTAACATAACTTCATATCCATTCAAAATGTTGTAAACAAAGGATGGCGAAATCGGTGTTCGGTCTTATTGGATTTGATTTAAACGTTCAACTATCCCGCAAGTAGATCTCCGACGACATGATGAAGAAATAAGGCATACGTGTATGCAAAAAATTTGGCATAAAGAAAAATTACATTCTTGCAAAATCAGTCTGGTACATAAATCAATAGAGGATGATTTCGATCAAAGATTACAATTTCAGGAAATCATGCACTTGATTAGGATCGAGATGAAAACTTCGTCAAATATTGTATTATCGTATGAAGCAACAGTAAACAGACAAAATTGGCGATATTGTTCGAAAGGAAAATCACATTTGATTCAAGAAGCTCACTTCTGAAAATTAATATATGGGCTAGCTTATTGAATGATAGAAAAATCAGAGCACTTTTCCTTGAAGAAAATCTCACTGGGGGAAATGTATTTGAGTGTTTTGCGGTCTGGACTTCGGCCAGCTCAAGTAACTGTTTATCCTGGCGAAAATGAACCCAACATGCTCAGTTCTAAAATTTAGTTTTCAAGAATATGGATCTGCCGACGAAGAGCCATTGAATGGGTTTCTGATATGACCCCGCTGGATTTCTAATTGTGGAATTATTATTATTATCATTGAAATTCATAATTTTTCTGAATCCATCAAGAAATATTGAAGCGCTGCAAAATAACGGAAATACAAAATATTCCACCAGAAATGATTCGAGATATTCATGCAAATCAATTCGTTTCTAGACTTGGCCATTGTCAAGTTATAAACAGTTCAGTTATAGTAGAAGAGAATACAACGAAGAACAGTCGAAAATGAAATAAGACTGATGTATTGATAATAAAGCAGGAAAAACCAAGATTTCTTACAGATCAATTAAACTTAAAAAATATGAAAAATATTTTGAAAATTTCAGTAAAATGTTGATTGAATGAATCGAAATATTTTAGATACAAAAACTTGGTAGATGGTTATAAGTTTTTTCATTTTGAACTTCGGTCTTGTCATCATAGTAAAAAGTTTAAAACCATTCGAAACTAATCAGGTTTTCCATATATATATATATATATATATATATATATATATATATATATATATATATATATATATATATATATATATATATATATATATATATATATATATATATATAGGTTTTACCCCGACGAGTTACCCATATATCTGTTCATGCAATCAAACTGATTTCATGAAAAATATAAATCCACCACCCGGTAATTAATACCATTGCCAGGCAATGATTATAATCAAAACATATCCTGGAGTAATTATATATTAGGATAACGTTAAATGTTATGAGAATATATCAATCTACCAGAATATATACATACTATAGCATCATCAGACAATGATATCAATGTACCAACGAGTAGTGTCAGAGGCTTTCTCCCGGAAAAATCCAGTGTACGGACCTTAGTCAAGTAACACTGAATGTTACTCATTAATAGTTTCCTTTGTGTGAAGTGGTGAACGATCGAATAGAATACTGCTCTGAATATAAATATGACAAAATTGTCAGTTAATTATATTACATTTATATAAACAAATAAATAAAATATGAAATGAGATTCTGAGCAGTATAAACTAAAGAGAAAACCTATGACTCTACCTCATTATTATTTTCGGAAAGAAACCTACGAAGAATATTACAAGATTTGATGACTGTTATCTTTTGTAACTGTTCAAACAAATTTTCTTCAGACCCAAAATCTCAATACTTTTGTGAAGATTTCTAGGAATAACGCCTGTTGTAGAAATAATAATCGGTAAAATTAATATTTTCTTCATTTTCCACATTTTTTAATCTCGTCGCCAAGCATCATATATTTAGAAATTTTTTCATTGTATTTATTTTGTATATTATGTGTGTCGGGTATAGCAATATCAATTATATATGTTATTTCATTCTGTTTATCATTAAGAACGATATCTGGTCTATTGTGTTTTACAGCTCTGTTGCAAAGAATTGTTTTATCAAAATAAAGTTTATATTTGTCATTTTCACAAATAATCTCAGGTTCATTTTTTGAAATTTTTTCTTTTGGGAATTAGGTCATGTTTAATTCCTAGATTAAAGTGAATAATATTAGCGACGGCATTATGTGTTTCTAAATAATCTATTGAAGCAAGGACTGAGCAAGATGATAATATATGAAAAACTGTTTCTGAAGAACAGAAACATCTACGGCAAGAATCATCTATATTTTGTTTGATGATATGTTTTCTATAATTCCTTGTGAAAACAACCTGATCCTGGATCGCAATTGCCAAGCCTTCTGTTTCAGCAAACAATTCTCCAGATACTAACCATTTACTCGATGCAATTTCATCAATATAATCATTTTTCAATTCTTTAGGGTGCTTTCCGTGTAATTCCTTCTGCATCCAACTTTCTCTTTTAGAATTATCATCAAATATATCAAAATCGACCTTTTGCATTGTCAAGTTCAGAGGTGTAAGATTATAATCTGAAGCAACAACAATATCATGTAATTTAGACGTTCTCTGTTTATCATGAAAATGGGAACGTAGATGAAAAATCTGTTTACTATGAAGATTATTCAAATCAATTAATCCACGACCTCCAAGATGTCTAGGTAGTGTAACTCTCTGAACAGCTGACTTTGGGTGGTGCTTATGATATTTACAGAGCATTTTCCTCGTTTGACATTGTAATTCATTTAGATCAGTTTTAGACCATTTAATAATTCCAAAAGAAGATGTAAGAATAGGAACAGCATAGGAGTTGATAGCTCTGAAAAGGTTTTTACTAGTTAAATAACTCTTGATGATAATTATAAGTCTTTTGTAATATGAACTTCTAATATTTTCTTTAGTGCTGCTATGGTTAATTGTCTTCTCTTGACAAAATCCAAGATATTTATATGTATCTCCTTGATGCATTGGCTCGATTTCGATATTGGAAATCTTTATATAATCAGAGGTGATCTTTCCTTTTCAATAGAAAGATTTTTACATTTTGGAAGCCCAAATTTCATATGAATATCATTGGAATAGTTGAAAGTAATCTCAAGTAGACTTTTTCAATGAGATCTGGTTCCGGCATATAATTTAATATCATCTAAATAAATTAAGTGACTTAATTTGAATTCAGTTAATAAACTCTTTATTTTGAAGCCGAAACTAGTAGCATTTAATATATATATATATATATATATATATATATATATATATATATATATATATATATATATATATATATATATATATATATATATATATATATATATATATACCTATGAGAAAGGAATATTCTGTATTATTTAATTATCTTCTTAATCATGTTACGTTAAGAATTTTTCTTTTAATTCTGTTTACTTGGTATGAAAGGATATTTCTGCCATCCTGTCCTAAAATCATTCTCAGAATTTTCTTTGATCATTCTTAAGACTTTCTTACAATAACAGATATACTTACAGGCAACACACCGGAGGTGTTAGCTATAAAACAGTACAATTTGGGGATACTGCCTTTTATGTTAGGACCTCAGATTTATTACTTACACCATATTTTTATGCTGTTTATCTGATTCTGTCATCCTACTACCGATCGAATATGACATTAAAATAAAGAAATCTAACCTCACTCACAGACTAGCTGTTATAGATGTATCAGCGACGAACGAGAAAAGTTTCTTTACTCTGGAATTTCCCCTGTAATCTCCAATTATATAAAAGATTAAGTAAGGTTCACCCGTTTCTTCCTATTTTCCTAAGCTTACCATTTAAGAGGCTTCGTTTTCATTGTCATTCATTATCTATTTTACATACTGTGCTTTCGTTTTGACATTATGGCGTTATCAATTCAGTTGTCAAATTTTTCAACTTTCGATTTCATTCGTATGTAAATAATAAATAAAAAATTATTCTATATAAATTCGACCCGCATGTGCTTCACATGCGGGTCGAATTGAATGCATCGTTTCTTGATTCGTTCGCAAATCTTGAAAGGATTTTCTCCGATATTCTCCTGATAGTTTCTTTGAAGGTTGTTCGTACCAAAACATGAAAATTTAATAGTATACATTACTCTAACCAGAAGCATTGAGTATCCTTAATAATTGCAGTACTAATGATTGAAAACAGAACATTTTTGTATTTTATCATTCATAGCTTTCCTATCATTACTTATGCACAAAAGTTTACCCTAAATTTTGTTATATAAAATTCCCTAATTTTTTCGCACGAAAACATGTTTTTTCAGCGCCAAAACCAACCTACAAAGCGAAACCTGATCTAAAATCAAACGTGAACTGAATTTATGTACAAGAATTGCTCGATTAAACAATTTTTAATAATCACGTTTTTTTTCAGGAAGAATACCTATACAGATAAACTCTAAAGGTAAGACCTGATCTTAATATAAAAATTCATCCAAATCATTGGAATTGCGTATTCCCAGATACATAAAACGAATTCATATACAAGTATTTCTTACCTAAATACATTTTTCATATATTTATATGATAGTTATCAAACTCAAATACAACGTATCTCATATATATATATATATATATATATATATATATATATATATATATATATATATATATATATATATATATATATATTATTTTTGTGTAACACTGGGCAGTTTCTTGCCAAAGTGTACTCAGGATGTAGGGTGTTAGGTGCTCATCAAAACTTCCGGACAATTCGTGTAGTACCCAGAAACACTTCCTTCTGGGCCATGAATATAATTCTTCGATTGAGATCTAACTTAAATACATTTTTCATATATTAATATGATAGTTATCAAACTCAAATATATATATTTATATATATATATATATATATATATATATATATATATATATATATATATATATATATATATATATATATATATATATATATATATATATATATATATATATATATATATATATATATATATATATATATATATATATATATATATATATATATATATATATATATATATATATATAATATATAAATATATATATATATATATATATATATGGGTCATTTTTGTGTAACACTAGGCACTTTCTTGCCAAAGTGTACTCAGGATGTAGGGTGTTAGGTGCTCATCAAAACTTCCCAGAAACACTTCCTTCTGGGCCATGAATATAATTCTTCGATGGAGATCTAACTTAACCGTGTTCTCCATCAAATGCTTTTTAGCCAACCCATTCACAGTTATTATCAATGGTAATATTGTAACCATCTTCAGCTGATGTATCTCCCTCAGTTCAAATGCGGGATCGTGGTAGTTTAATATTTTCTCGGGGCACTGAGGACACTGTGACGTCGAGGAGTTATGCTGTTTGTTCTATTTGTCAAAAATCGCTATATCAGTTCTGTTATGGTTCACTGTCCTATCCGTCAGAAGAGTTGTATCCCAGTACAACCTATACCTCGTGTTCTAAAGTATATTCCTCGGCTGGTATTTGTCGTGTTCGATTCTCCTTTGTAATAGCCCTTTACTTAGGCCTGAATCTATATATATTTTCATGTTTCACTCTGATCAGAACTCCCGTACAATCCTTGCAATAATCATTTACATCTTAGAGTAGTTTTCCCAAAAGTACTGGTAATCACATTTCCTACATTAATATAAACATCTGAGATACAAAGTTTACTCTCGCTTTTTAACTTAAAGAATTTCTGTGCAAAAGTTTAACTACTATTTCGCACCGTGGGAATGGAATTTAAAAAAATCTGTTTAACCGTTTTAACGAAAATCCAAACCAATACATACAAAATTTGACATTCACAATATTATTATCACTTCAGTTGTACTAAAATGTAAATTATAATCTTATGTAGGAGCTGTATGAATTTGTTCACAAAAGAAACTTATTTTGTTAAAATTTTTCTTGTTGCCTTATTTTATTTGCCACAGAAGGTTTTAAAATTATGAGCATAGCCCTCTTGCGAGATTATTGCTTTCATGTTGGCACAACTGAAATATTGAACAAAAAATTTTGCTTTTAATTATTTCGTTCATACATTTTTCATATTCTTCTCAGTAAATTCTTTGATTTGATATCTATATCATATAGTAGATGATAGAAGATTGTCATATTGACTTGAGTGTAGCATCATGTTACTGTTGTTATTCTGCCCATCCAATCCATTCTTTTAATACCTATATCATTCATTCATGAAAAATAACTGATTCGTCATTTTTGGACTCCATCATAGTGCATAAAAAATAACTACTTCTTATCTAACCATGCAGTGTCATCCAAACTGAATGAATGTATCATCAAATTTTCAGCTCACAAGATCACAACTTGCAACTAAATGTTGGAACAGTTATCCCCTATAAATGTTCTAACATTCAGTTGCAAGTTGTGACCTAAGTTAGTTAAATGAAAGCTTCTAATATGATCTCACATATGAAAAAACATGTTTTGTAATAACACTGGCTCGTCGACAGAGATTAGTTAAATTAAATTTTTGAATATTTCAAGTTTGCTTTTTCGATTTAATATTTCGATTACAGAAAGTGAACGAACACTGCAAATGAGAAGTCAAAACAATATATATCGTAACTATCGTCAGTTGCCATCTTTCGATGAACGACATTGCTTCTTGAAAAAGCCATGATTGTAGATATATATATATATATATATATATATATATATATATATATATATATATATATATATATATATATATATATAGGTTGTTTTCACGAGGAATTATAGAAAACACATCATCAAACAAAATATAGATGATTCTTGTCGTAGATGTTTCTGTTCTTCAGAAACAGTTTTTCATATATTATCATCTTGCTCAGTCCTTGCTTCAACAGATTATTTAGAAACACATAATGCCGTCGCTAATATTATTCACTTTAATCTAGGAATTAAACATGACCTAATTCCCAAAAAGAAAAAATTTCAAAAAATGAACCTGAGATTATTTGTGAAAATGACAAATATAAACTTTATTTTGATAAAACAATTCTTTGCAACAGAGCTGTAAAACACAATAGACCAGATATCGTTCTTAATGATAAACAGAATGAAATAACATATATAATTGATATTGCTATACCCGACATACATAATATACAAAATAAATACAATGAAAAAATTTCTAAAGATATGATGCTTGGCGACGAGATTAAAAAATGTGGAAAATGAAGAAAATATTAATTTTACCGATTATTATTTCTACAACAGGCGTTATTCCTAGAAATCTTCACAAAAGTATTGAGATTTTGGGTCTGAAGAAAAATTTGTTTGAACAGTTACAAAAGACAACAGTCATCAAATCTTGTAATATTCTTCGTAGGTTTCTTTCCGAAAATAATAATGAGGTAGAGTCATAGGTTTTCTCTTTAGTTTATACTGCTCAGAATCTCATTTCATATTTTATTTATTTGTTTATATAAATGTAATATAATTAACTGACAATTTTGTCATATTTATATTCAGAGCAGTATTCTATTCGATCGTTCACCACTTCACACAAAGGAAACTATTAATGAGTAACATTCAGTGTTACTTGACTAAGGTCCGTACACTGGATTTTTCCGGGGAGAAAGCCTCTGACACTACTCGTTGGTACATTGATATCATTGTCTGATGATGCTATAGTATGTATATATTCTGGTAGATTGATATATTCTCATAACATTTAACGTTATCCTAATATATAATTACTCCAGGATATGTTTTGATTATAATCATTGCCTGGCAATGGTATTAATTACCGGGTGGTGGATTTATATTTTTTCATGAAATCAGTTTGATTGCATGAACAGATATATGGGCAACTCGTCGGGGTAAAACCCCTTATATATATATATATATATATATATATATATATATATATATATATATATATATATATATATATATATATATATATATATATACCTATAACTTTTGATTTTCTTACGAAAGTCAAAATATGCAGTAAATATTTTCCAATTCTGTCAGCTTAAAAGTTTTTCTCACAGATCAAAAGGATTGCAGATCTGAATATCTAGTATCGATTTCAATTCTATATCTGTACGCGTTTCTTAGAAATAAGTAAATAAATTGGTTATAGAAATTTTTTTTATGATGTTACTACAAATTTGCAGGTTTCAGATTTTTCCCCATATCCATGCAGAAAGACATTGTTCTCCGCAAAGATTTATGTTTCTTGCTCAACAAAAAGTACCTATCTTATTGATGGTCTTAACTGAAAAATTTGATTTTTGCATAGTTCGAGAGGACCGCAGACATGAGTTCTTATTACCAATTTCAACTCGATACCATTATGCGTAAAAATTTTATTCGTAATGTAACTACAAATTTATATTTTTCGTACTTGTTTCTATATCTCTACTATAAGACACCTCTTCTCGCCAAATTTCATGTTTCTAAGTTAACAGGAAATGCCCTATGGTTTTTAATTCTCTTAAGAGTATCAAAATATTCCACAAAATGCATGATAAACGGTATCTCGATATACCTATATATGTGTTCCTGAGAAAATAACCTTGACAGACAAACTGACTGACAGAAATTATTTTTATGATTTATACCACGTTCTTGTTTTTTGGTCCCGAATTTTCTCTTCAAAAAAGATTTTCAGGCATTGAAAGAAACAGCATAAAAGAATCAACTAAATAAAATGTATTTATGATCATTGTTTTGCCACATTTTTCGACACTCCTTTGAGGTTTTCTAAATTTCTTTATAACATTTCTAGGGTGAAATGTAGAAAAACAAAAAAAAAATCAAGCATAATCACTTCTTGAGGAGTAAATTATGATTTTGACTTCATACTATATACCTATTTTTGGTTTTTACGAATTTTCCGATGAGTTTTTTCTAATTCTTCTTTCAAAAAACAAATCTAATTGGAACTACTACAAACAAAAAAGATCCAGCTGTACTTCAATGACGCGCTCAGCAACAAACAGCATTTCATTTTCATTTATGTGGATTATTTGTATAATATCACAATGTAAGAGTTACTAAAATTGAACTATACTCTCTTTTGCGTTTCACTTAAAAGACCGATTTCGATGAAATTCAAAGTATGAAGTGAAACGTAGAAACGATTGTAATCGAACGATTGGACATAATGGTTACAATAACCATCTTTACACTACCTAGAATCTACGAATGACCAGGTGTGAATTAACGCGCCACCAGAAGCTCCGCAAGAACTAGCACGAGTTCAAGAAAAGCGTGAGGGGCGGTTCGCAACCCTTACCATCCACTTCTGTGCGATCGATTTCTTTCTGCACAATTCTACGAAGAGAGAATGGCCTGAAGGGTGCGGCTGACAGTCGGAGGGTCCTCCACTCTTCCCCGTCCTACAGCTGACGCAGTCGAAGATGGGACAAACAGATCCAAGCCGGAGCGTGGTTCGCTCGGCTTCTGGCTGCTTTACCTCTGCAGTATTCCTGGGAACTCCATGAAACTAACATCTCGGTGAAGTGCAAGGATATCGTTGTTATATACGCGAACTGTGTTATTCTGCGAGTCTTCATCGTCCTGCAGTCGTGACATATCGCTTCGAGCACAGAAGCGTCGCCAATTCTATGAAAGCGGTCTAAGCCAGCGCCTGCCTGCGAGGACCCACGGTGCCCACGATACTTCCATAAAGAGGTATGACTCTCATCGCACAATTTACTTCGCACTAGTTTCATTTACGTAATTTTAATGTGACATCTTTGTCTCACACATTCGTTCGGTTCATTTCTTCATTATCGGAGCGCTCTTGTCTGGAACACGAAAGATAAAATTGTTTAAGTTCAATGGTGCATTGACTTTAAATTTCGTAGGTTAGAGGTTTATACGTTCTGAGCATGTCTATCGCCACTATATTTTAGTAATTGGATCAAAGTACGGCGGGGGAACAAGAAATTTAAATATATTCTTCTTATTCAGTTGAATTGAAATAATGAATGAAATATTTAGGCAAATCTACTCTGCTCAAAATTAAAACTTAATAGTATTTGAATGAATTAAAAAGAATAATTGAAAGATAACTAGATAATGAAGCATCATCCTAAAATAATTCACAATCTGATTTTTGAATTAGTTATTTTCTAATTTTAAGATGTAAAATAATATATCCCGTGGTCTATTTGGATTCTTTCTGTCTTTATACTTAGTGTAAAGAGTATCCTTCTGAGTTATAAGAAGTACTAGGTGAATTGAAATCCCCAATAATACTTGCATAACATGCATTGTACTTTCAAGGCTATATGTGAAGATGATTACCACATGCCTTCTTCTTTGATCACATGATCGCACAATGATATATTGATTTTTTTCTTATTCTTCCGTTCATTTCATAAAATTATTTTAATATAATTCAATCTTAAGCTTGTTAGTTTCACAAAACTGTTGATTTATTTCAGCTGTTTTCTGAAATAGACTCATCACATGAAATATCGACGCTTAAAATTGAAACATATTACATTTAAATTTCACCGATTATTCCAATTTGATTTACAGAGTTTAGAAACCCAGTACCGTATCGACAATACTTTACTTTTCATGAACATCAATATAATGATGCTATTTTAAACGGCCATACAATTTCGTATTGGAAATTTGAAATCAAAATGTTTTAGTTTCAAAAATTATGAATATACCACATGCTTTTAAACCATATAAGATATTATATTCTATTTCCGAGTAAACTTGATTTACTCCTAAATTTTCATGCTTCAAACAGTGAAAGCTTTTCCAATATAAACAGAAAATTCACTGAGAATATTAAGTCAGAATTTTTTCAGCCCATCGAACACAGAAACAACGAATCATTAATTTTTCGGTTTTCCTCTAAAGCTTTCTCATTGTTTCTTCTTGAAAAAACTTCAAGGTCATAATAAAAAAAATCAAAAAATATCCAAATGTGTCATTGCTTAGGTTATTACATACAAAAAGTATGATTTGTATACTTGTCCTTCGGATTTTTTTCATTATTTTCCTTCAAATTCCCTAGTACCATATCAAACAAAACAAAAAGAGAATCAACCGAATATGTTCTATCAATTGTCAATTTTGATCGAAAGTGCATATGAAAGTTATGGTTATTGATGTTCGTTCAATTTTTCCGGCTTTCTTGTGATTTTTGATTCTTTCTCTTAAAATCTTTTCTGGGGTTTTAACGTACCACATAAAGAATTCTCCAATTTTTCGATTAGCTTTTCCAAAAAACTTACCGATTACATGAAATAATGAAGCCGAAGGAACTAAATTCAGTGAATAAATTAAACTATAGTAACATAACTTATCCCAACTTTTTGTATTTCTGCACCAATTTTCTTTAAAGATGAGAATTCTAAATAATTATTAAAAATAAAGTTTGTGTAAAGAAAAGTAGGTATAGAAATGCAAAAAGTTAGGTGTAGTTACAAAACGTTTGGTGAACAAAAGGTTGGGTTTATATGGAATAAAGTGCGTCACTGAATTCATTTATTAGAAAATGACAACGGAAGACTTGCCGAAACGTTGCAAAAAGCGGACATACAAGTCGTGTTACGATGTATGTTCGAGATAAACTCCGAAACTACTTAACCGATTTTAATCGAATTCGGTAACTATCCGTAATATGGTTCAATTCAACAAAATAGATTTTATCTCAACTATTGACATCAAAATTTTTCATTGCAAATTAAATGTTTATTATACCACAATTGTGTGTATTTATTGGTTAGTTCTATAAATTCCTATTAGATGGCGATGTAAGTCAATTCATCGATACTACTGTCTAAACTAGTTGGACTTCGAGATTGCGTAGACATCCGATAGGTATCACTGTGTCAGTACAGAATGAGAAACGTCAAGGCATTAGATTCATAGATGATATTTGAAGTGTTGGAATAATTTGCCGTCAATTTCGCCTACTGTTAACGACAAATGTATGAAATAGTTGGTCTTACTCTTGTGTGCGCCAGGGGACTAAGCTTTACAAGTTCCATCCCTACAAAATTCTTCATGGCAACAAATTACGGAAGTTGTTTGGTACTGAGTTTTGTCAGCAGATGACAAATAAATTTTTTCCATATTTCATAAAAAATATCTGCTTTGACAATTAGTGAATGCATTGCATTTTATTTTCAAATTATTATCTTAACAAGCATATCGTGCGATTCTGGACCGACGAAAACACATATCACTACAGAGATATGGAGATTCCTCAAGAATTCAATGTGCTGGAAGGCATCCTCGGAAAGAGACACCCAACCACGAAATTTATTTGAATGCTTTAGAAAATGTCATAGTTGCATCAAAAATTGGTGAAGTGCAAAATCATAGGGCATGGATACCCAATGTTAGTCAAAAATTAACTGATTCTCAAACATGACGGAGCTTCACCTCACGATGCTCTAAATGTACAAAACTGGTTGAATAACAGCCAATCATTAGATTGGAAGGCGCGTTCTTCAGATTTAACATGTTTTGACTTCTTTCTTTGGGGACATCTGAAATCAATCGTTTCAAAAACACATTGAATATTGATAACTTGCAGCAACAAATGAACTCTAGGTTAATTTCTTTTTAAATGTAATTTACTTGAGTCGAAGTACAATTTTTCTAAGGGAACATGTTTAAAAGGTGAATTAGAAAGAAAGTGGACATGTAATACATAACTGTACTAAGCAAGATATGGGCTACTCAATTGTGTGTAACAAGAGGCCTGTTTCCATTTAAATTTTTAGTAGGGGTGCGAAGGGATGAGAAAGTGTGTTGAAACAAACACATTCATTTTAAAGTCATGAAGAAGCTCCCACGAAACTAAACTTTACGTGTTTTTGCTATTTTTAGGCACTACAATAGTTTTTGAGATATGTTCACTGAACAATTTTCAAAAAATCACCCTATATACTCGTAAGTTTATAGTTAAATATGGTTGCTTGTAGTATTTCTTCAAGGAAAAGCTATAGCACAATCTCGATGTTATTGTTTTCTCGGAAATAAAACTTCCAAAGAATATTATGAATCAGAAGATAGATTCCTTCAACAGAAGCTAATATAAATGAATTTTCCAAAGGCGTTAGCATTCAGTGAAATAATTTATGGGAATAATACTTTCTATTCAATTTGGCATTTATTAAATTTCATTGAATAATGATAAATACATTCAAGACACGACGATATTCAATTCAATTTTGTTGAATCGGTCGTGACTGGCTTCTTAATTTTTCTTGGAGTACTGCGAATTTTCTTCTTATTGAGATCGCATAAAAATTTAAATATTACTCATAACATAACTAACCGTTATGTGTAATTTATATTTTGGATTTCCCTAGATAACCTGGACAAATCTATGCAAATACCTAATCATAAGAATTACTTCTTCAAGGTTGTTCGATATAATTAATGCTAGGCTTTTCCAAATCATTTCAACTGAAACATGGAGACCAGAAGCTGCTCAGTTATCTTCTATTCTTACAGGAATTTAGAGGTTAAGATTAGAGGTTATATTTCTTCTCTTCGGTTCCAAATGAAATTCAAAAAAATTTTTGTTTTAAATTCGTGTAAGAATGCAAACAATCAATTTTCGTAACAGCCATTATCAAGGAAGGGATATTGAAGGAAAAGCGTGACCGAAAAAAATTTTATCATTGTCATTTTGGGTCTAACTTAAATTTACTGAAATTGTCACATTTTTTACCTTAATAGTACATATTTTTCGTTTCCGGTTGAAAAATTTGGAAACTTATACATATATTGGAACGTTGCCTTTTGAATGGATTAATTACAATGCATTCCTTAGCACCAAAGTTGGCATTTGTTACATCTCCTATTCTGTATTAACTTGAAACATTATGTTTCAAACAATTGACAGTATAAATAATGAGAGGTGAGTCGAAGAGTTATAAATCAAATATTCGGATGAAGATGAACAAAGTTATAGAAATAATATAATTTCTAGATTCAAATATAACGGCATCTTTCCTAAAGGAGTTCATTTGGAAGTACATTACCGTCTGAATTAATTTCATTAGCATTCCAGCGTCCCGCTCATAAAGAGCTGTTGAGTTCTTAGACTGAACGACAAAACTTATGCGGAATGGGACCCGAGCATGTCACGTCTTATTGAAGTTCGAGATTCCTCTTGCATAATTTCTCAGCGTCCTCGCTGCAGACATGAGATAATTCGAAATCAAATGTTCAAACAATTGTAAGAAGTTCGAAATCCTTTCATAGAAATTTCATCCCCAACAGATGTAGAACATAACATATCCGCAAACATCAACATATGATGGAATGCGAACAACAAAGTGCTTCTTATCTAATACTCGGAAGGTCGATAAAAACAAAATTAAAACTGGCAGAAGTTCAAACCACAATTTTATACACCGGCAACTGTTTGAAGTTCGTCAATTTTACACAAGCGCGTCCAGAATTAAAAATACGAATTCCGCTCGAGCCAATAAGAAACTCAACTTTAAAGGATGGCATTGCATTATTTGCTTTTTCGACAATGATGTCAAAATTCGAAATATTCATTGTTAATATAAAAATACTATCATCAAAATGGAAAATTTAGGGTAGCGATATAATATCGACGCAGTTTTCTCAAATTGAAGAGATAAAGAGAATAAATTCTTTGAATGATAATTTGAAATTATAATTTTGATTTAAAATTGTAAAAAGATAAATATTTCATATCAAAATTTTCAATAAAAAAAATATCTATTTAACTTGAAATTCTGGAATCCATACGACAATCAAGCCATTATATTTATTACTAGCGGACCTTTCAGACACGATCGCACGGCCCCCAATTTGCATTAAGTACAAATCGACGAAAGATTTTTAAGTCTTTATTTGATTCAACTTGTAATCAACTGCAATCGGTAGTATAAAATAACTTACACCGTGATCCATTAAAAGCTATTAAATGCTAATAAAGCTTTGATGCAAAGCTAGCATTCAATGCAAAGCTTTCTACATTTTTTCTCAGGAGTAAGTAAACGAAAATAATAGATTTGCAGCGCGCGAACACGCAACATACGATTATTCATCCTAAAATACGAATATATCAAGTTAATTCTACACAGTTCTAACGACTCATCCTCTCTTTGGCATTGTAAAACACCGTAAAACGTCGCGGTATTGTTTTTACACTCACTCAAATATATCGAACATACTGATCAAAAAAAGAACTAAGCATAATTCAGAAATTCTTGTAAAATGTATCTAATTTTTCCTCTATAGAATGAAAAAGAAGAAAACCTTTTTTCAATTGGATCTTACATAACCTAAACAAATCGTAAACTGAAGAAGTGGGTTTTTGTCAAATAAAAAATCAAAACTCGAAAAATAAATGTTAAATTAAAAAGTTTGAGGTATGTGTAAGGCGATTTAATGTTTGCCTATATCGATCGTTATTCTTGAAATGTCAAAAAAACCGCCAAAACTCAATTATTTTTATTTTCGTTTATCTTGCTATCTGAATTATCAGAGACTGAAAAATTTTAATTTTAGAAAGTTTTATAAGAACAGCGTATCTAAAGCGTCCATACCCCCACTCCACCGCTCACGCCGTACTCGCACGCTATTCCAATATTCGTTATATAAATCATATACATCCATGAAATCAACTGTACTATTTTTTTATTAAAAATAAAAGTATTCGACTTCAATCTCCGTAACAGGACTTCAGGGCGTGAATGGCGTTCCCTAGAATTTTTCGATAAAAAATTATATCGACTCCGAAAAGTAAAAACATATTTTCTTCTTAAAATATTTTAAAATGCCCGAAATAGATTAAACTAACCGAGATTATCAAGAATTGAAAATTGTTAAAAATGTTTTAAAAAACTTTGTTGAAAATTTATTTTTCAATGCCATTTCGGACATTTGAGATTAACAAAATCGTAACTACTCTTTCTATACTCTTCAGTAAAAACTAGTTCAAATTTATTTATCTAGGACTTTTCATTGAAATGGCACAGGTGATTTCCGAAAATGCTCCTCCTTTGCAGAAATTGCATATCTAGAAATCTTTTCAATATATTTGTATTCTGAAAAACATACTTTTTACTATGAACTACTTTTATATAAAGTATCAAAGTTAAATATCAATTTATAAGAAAAACGTCAAAACAAAAATCATCAGATTTCGGTAATTTTACCTATATATTTAAACTTTTTATTCGCGAAAATTTTTACACTTACTAATGAGACTATAGAAACAAATATTGTTAACATATAATTCGTATCACTCCAATTATTAACTTTCATTCGAATCGAAAACATTTGAAAACACATTTTCCGTTAAAGAAGATAAAAATGTAGGTACGGTCCTGTGCATCTAAGTCACATCCGATGATATATTCGATTTAAGTTTCAATCTCAATTCACAATAATATGTAATTTGATTCTGGACGCATTGGACGGCGGAAATAACAACGATTTATGCGGATTTCACATAAATGAAAGAGTTAAAAAGACCTCTGAATTACGTCTGGTGTTTTTATTGCCGAGTGTTTAATTGTGCAATACCCAAGTTGCAAACTCATCTTTGTTCTCTTTTGTTTCAAAGTTAAACAGCACACATCGACGAAGATTCTTTTACGCCTACGATGTAACATTTTTAGCTATCGTCTAATCGCAGAGGTCGCCAAAAGACGAACCGGAGCAACTGCTCAAGACTTATCAACGCAGAAGTTACCGTGTGCCGAGTTGATATACACTGCACAACATTATAGAGGATCACATTGAGTTCATATTCATCACATGAATTTGCCAAAGTTAGTTTTTAAAGTAATGTAGTGAATGTACACTATTCGTATCGTGTCGGTTCATATCTTCGTCGGGAAGAGCATGATGAAATAACAAGCATCTCAGATGAAATACAGAATCATCTTTGTTCTCTTTTGTTTCAAAGTTAAACAGCACACATCGACGAAGATTCTTTTACGCCTACGATGTAACATTTTTAGCTATCGTCTAATCGCAGAGGTCGCCAAAAGACGAACCGGAGCAACTGCTCAAGACTTATCAACGCAGAAGTTACCGTGTGCCGAGTTGATATACACTGCACAACATTATAGAGGATCACATTGAGTTCATATTCATCACATGAATTTGCCAAAGTTAGTTTTTAAAGTAATGTAGTGAATGTACACTATTCGTATCGTGTCGGTTCATATCTTCGTCGGGAAGAGCATGATGAAATAACAAGCATCTCAGATGAAATACAGAATAGGTGCTTTTATCTTGAATAGAATATGAAAATAGCAATACAAATAAATCTGAATCAATTAAAACTAAAAATCTATAGTCTCGTGTATGAAAATAAAAAATATACTTTTCCACTTTGTAACGCCAATCAGCAGCAAGTAAATGGTTTTATTCAATTTTAAATGAACCGTTCCATGGTACTTCGATGCCAATGAAATCACAAAAATTTTCAGCAAATAGTTGCAATGCATTAAAATTAAGTATGCCACTTATAATGACAAACAAGGGCAATCAGATGCTTCGAACAAAAATAAACCATAGTGCGTTACTCTAATGGAACAAACAATAAGTTTCACTCAATTTAGAATTTACTAGCAAATAAATTATTCTGTTGAATTCAAGGTTTAGCTCTTGATCTTCCTGAAGTAGCTACAAACAATAACAAGTAAATGGTTTTGTTCGAGTAATATTCTGACCACAAATGAGAGGTTATTTTCTCTTCATTAACGTTTTATGGGCATCGCAAATATGAAAAAAAATGGTTTCATTTTAAGTATTATATAATCCTTTGGTGATAAAGCGAGCATAAATAAAAACAGATGGTTGGGGTTGCATTCAGAATTAACTTCTGGTACAACAATTTTGAGCTTGATAATAGACATAAAGTAGCAGGAGTGACAAATTGACATGCTAAACTAGATATTAAGTATTCTACGAACCACCACATGCACTTTAGCTAAAAAATGACATCTAACTTATTTTATTTGGATCAAAATAAACTGTTCTACGATTTATAGTCAAGTGACATTGAAGCTACAAACAAAATAAAACAAATGGTTCTGTTCAAGTCAAGACTGACTGCTCTGAAATTCTTTAGTGGTGTCAAAGGCATAAGCAGTGGAAAACCATTTTTTTTTTCGAATCCTAAACGATAATTCTACGATACTCAAGTGGCATCGTATGCGCGAACCAAACCTTCCTCTTTTCAAAATTAACTATCTTATCGGCACTTGAGCAAATATTTATCTTTGATTCAAGCTTACGTTTTCTATAGTCAGCTAGGATTTCTGTGACCACATCTTGATAAATTTCACTATGTAGTAACGTCAAACAAATCATTATGCTCAATTAAACATTAAATTTTCTACCTCTCTATTTCACACTCCTACAGTGACACTATTGCCACAAATATTTGTATCCAAAGTAATTCAACTTGACAACTTCCCAAATATTTTGTGGCAGTAACGCCACAAACAACTGCTGACAAATGCTTGTATTCTATTCAAAACTTCTATACTCTAATTGCAGTGTAGTCAGAATGTACAATTTACGATTATATATACTACGATCATCCAGTAGCTTCATAATTATAGGCAATGACAAATTCAAAATTGGCTGATATACTGGTGCAATCATCTAATGGTTCTATAGCTACAAATTGATAGTTCTGAAAAAACTAGTTTACAATTTTCAATTGCACTGCAACCACAAATAGGCCAACCAAAACATGTATTCTATTCGGAATTAATTAGTCTACTGCCTTTTGAGACCCTGAACAATTGTAGCATTTAGTTTTTTCTATACTGAATAAAACAAACAAAGGCAAATAAATTGTTGGTTTCATTTGAAAATAGGGACCCGCCTTAGTTTCGCAATGACAGACCCGCCGACCGACCGTTTCGCTGCGAACGATTTAGAGATGAGTAACAATAATTTTGAATATTTAATTTCTTCTAATAAATTTATATTAATGATATACTATAAAGAGCAATTTGATCTATATCAAATGAACAACTTACCCGAAGTATTCAATTGAATAATCTTTGAAAGTGTGTTGTTCAAATTAGCTTCATAAATATTCCATAATTCTTTAGTAATACATGAAAGATAAAAGTGGATTTCATGGATTAATATTAGGAGATAAAATACCATAGCAAACTTATATGCAGACCTTTGTAAGATATACAATATTCCGCAGTTTATCTCGTAACGTTTAGGCGTCAGAAATGTAAGAGCGAAAAAATATCTTTTCAACAAATCATTACAAATCCTCGACTATAATATAATGCATGTGTTGTAATATGATACCTTTCGGAATAAATTTCCTGAGTAATTATGAAAACCGTACCAAAATATGTTCGTGGTTTAGCCGGCTCGGTGGCGTAGGGGATATGATGCTCGTCTCCTGCGCAGAGTTACCTGGGTTCAATCCCCACAAAGTCGGTGTGATTTTTCGGATTCTGGAAATCGCTTGAGTGTCCATCTTTCGGAGGAGATGTAAAGCTGTCGGTCCTGTCTAACAGAGATGTATTGAACATTAAAGATCCCTTCAATCGACACGAGAGGGGTTCGGCAAAATTATCGGGTTAATGAGGTGACAGAATTCCCCGGCGTGTCACTAGCCGAAAGGCAGAAATAGAGACATTAAAGGAAGAACAAACAAAATGTTCGTGGTTTAGGTTAACAGAAGTAGTTAACGGAAAACTAGACGAAAGAAAACTGCGACGTGGTTTTATACACACATCAAAAGAAAAAAACTCAGCAGAAATCTTTGTTTATTTGAGACCAGTGTTATCATATCACAATGAAAATCATTATAGTTATCTTAGAAGGAAAAAATGAAAATGTAGAATTCATTTTATTACAATTACGTAGAATACATTTCATTATAATTAGGGTATATGATATTTTCAAGATCAGGTATCGATCCAAAGCGTTCCTTCAGCTGGTTAAATCAGGTTATTCGACCAGTATAGTAGAAAATTGTTATATTTACAACTAGTATGCTAGAAGCTGGTTCTCACAAATAGTAGCCGAAAGATAAACTGACGATGTCAGAGAACAACATACTGGTGGTACGTGAACTATCACTGCATCACAAAACAAATTTTTGAGACCTAATGCTTTGAAAATTCCAACCAACATGCCTGGTCAACTTAATGTACAACTCAGAAATGTCCACTACATACAAATAAGCTGCCAAACTGTGAAAAATAAACTACATGAATCTAATCTACAGACCAGACGTCCATTAAGAAATGTCACATTGTTAAGAGGAAATCGCTAGGTAAGAGATTGGGCTAGAGGTCACATGGAACGGCGGAATGACCATTGGGCCCCTATGTAATTTAGATTGAAACCAGATTAGGGTTTACGTCCATGCACAAAACATACTCACATTTAGAGAAAGCTAGAAATGTTATGGTATGGCGTGATATAAGCGTTGGCGACAGAACCGATCTTGTTTTAGTTTGTTATAAACACTATAATCTATAAGAACCTGATTCTTGACCAATTATTCTTGCTGATGCAGTTGCAGTAGACTAAGATTTCATCTTTATGTATTTCAAAGATCGTTCTCATACCCCCGAAAGTATAATGCTCTTATATAGTTTAGGAATGGCCTGCTCAATGACCTGAACTATATCCTACGAACACATGCTAGGTATAAGAATTTTATCAGATAACATTCTCTTTCGAACATGAAATCAAGTATCCCAGGTTTACAGGATTGGAGTGCAATTTATGGAGAAACGATTGACAATTGAATTCTCAGTATGTCAAATCGATGTAGGGCGATTTTAAATCATGACAATAGTCATACCTTAATACTATTCTTTGAAGAATGAGAAAGTTGTTCAGTTCAAATACAAATTGCTGTGAACTTGCTGTTTTTGCTTTCCTCACGGAAAGCCTCATTTTGTCACTGTTTTGTCATGTGGTGTGGGATTATCAGATATATTATGTTGCTTATGATGTTTTCCCCAAGAAACAACAATAATTCAATTATATTCTTCAAGGGAAATTCAAACTCATTAATTACTGTAGATTATTTTAAAATGTGTTTTCAGAAGTTGATCATTTCTCTAGACTCTAGTATAACAGTAATTACAAATAGTTTCTCAATATAGTTTTTGAACTCATTACAGAGATAATACTATTCAAAAAACTATTCCTATAAGGCACTACTCCTGCCTTGTAAACCATTTCGAAAATATTTCGAATTCTTCTTCATACTGTTACATTCATTGCCCAATCGCAAAGTTAGAAAGGAAAGGAATTAAGAACTAGCGAATATTTTCAATCCAACAATCTGAACCTTTGGACTAGTTTATACAGGCTGTTGCAACGAGAATTGAACCCCCTCTAACTCAGAAGAAGGTTGTGCCAGCGGAAAAAGCTGAAACATGTCGATTTTTGTTTCAAGGGGGACCATTGTATATCGCTAACTTCGAGCATGTTAGATCACCCCCTCACCTACACCAACCCTAGAAAACCATCATGGGTAATATGGATCAACTGTCACATCATTAAAGACGACTTTCGATTATCTGAATCGATAATTTTTTCGAGTTAAATTTCGATACAGGTTGTTCCAACTACAAAAAGATGTTTTCATATTATATTTGAACAACTTTTTGAACCTGATCTATTTCGAATAAATGGTGTTACAAATTACTAGCAGTGTTGAGAAAGGTGTTTTGGTATGTTGATGTGAAATTATATGTTAGATACTCTGAACGAATTTGGTTAACACTTCGTGTTAGGGGTTTATACAGAGTGTTCCAATAGAGATATTCATTCCTTTAGGTAGGGTACGTCGAGCCGATTGATTCAGAATCATTCGACGGTATTATTCAATTTGCTTTGTTACTGCAACCAGAAACTGCCACCAGATGGTATAGAAAGACTTCAATTTCGAAGAAGATCCACTTGTTATTGAAAAACATTATGGAAATCATTGCAATCAACATATCAATTTCATATCCACCTTTCCAAAGCAGTTTTACATCTTTCTCATCGTATGATGATCAAGTTGTTGTTCCAATGAGAACTGCATAACTGTTATTTGATACTTACGAGAGGAACTCGAAAATGGTGTACTCTATTGAAGAAAGAGTAGAAATAATATCATAAAATAATAGTTGCGCAAAAGGAATGGCAACAATATTCACAAATCATCCAAAGAAAGTAGTGAGTCACCAATAGCTCAAATCCCTGATACAAAAATTCCAGGCAACTTGTTTAGTGGAGAACCAAAAACATGTCCTATGAGAAATGAAGTTGTTGAAGTTGAAGTTACTCAGTCCATCAAGAAATTATTCCATAAATGTCGTTTATCAAGAACAAATGTCTTCAGAATTGTGAAGCATCACAAATTTCATCCTGCGAAATAAGATAGCACTATGAACTAAATGAAGATGATTCTGACTGTCCCAATTCAAGTGAAAGCAATCTTCAAAATATCTCGTTTTCTGAAGACAGTACCTTCATATAGAGAAATGAACAGACACAATTTCCGATACTGGGATACCCAGAATCCTCACTTCTACATGGAAATACATACTCTAACCCCTCAGAAATAAAATGTTTGGATAGGGAACAATCTTGTTGGACCGTTTGTTATCGATGGTAATCTCAATGGATATAATTTTGTACAACTGCTAGAAAAATTGATTTATCCCAGTCTTATTGAGTTTTTGGAAAACGATTTCACTCTCTCAGAAGATCAACTGCATCTCCCTGCATTTTGATATTCATTTTCCAGTCTGTTGGAGGGGACTAATTGAGTAGCCAGCAAGGTCACCGGATTTGAATCCTTGCGATTTATTTTTCTAACAGAATGCCAGTTATTACCACCTAATGCCTCTGCGCGAACATAAGAAATTAATTTGAGAACCATTGATACTATTGTATCGGGATGGAAGGGAATCATTTCGAATAGTTTGTTTAGTAACTTTTACTTCAACTGCCTCACTCCCACTGCACGTCGAAGTTCAACATATTGGAAACTCATTTGTTTCTCTGAATGATTTATGCTATATATTTTTGCCGTCCTTTTAACACAACTGCTATTTTGAAAAAAAGGACCAATTTCTTCTTTGCTTTCTGTTGATTATACCTTTTTTGAGTTTCTTTTTCATCGAATACAATATTTGAATGTGAAGTAATCGACCCGATCTATTCAGCTACCCAACGGAATGAATATATTGGTTTGAACAGCCTGTATTGACCCCTAACTCAAGTGTTGACCAAATTAGTTCAGAGCATCGAGAGACCTTTCCGATGAGATCCCAAATTATACGCTTTACGTTGAAATTTCCGAGTTTGAGCATGAAGAGGAGAATAGGTTGATACCTACACTTACGAATTAACATGTGAAACACCTTCTTCAATACTTATATCAATCTATACTATCATTGTTTAAAGGGTTGTTCAATTATATCTGATTATATCTTTCAGTAGTTGGAAAACCCTGTATCGAAAATTTCTCTCTAAAAAATCATGAATTCATATAGATTATCGAAAGACTTGTAACGATGAGCAAGTCTACCCATATTCCCTAAGATTATTTTGTTGGTAGGTAATGGTGGAAGTAGGGGGTTGATCTGACCTGGTCAAAGTTGGCTAAAAGAATGGCCCCCCTCTCTTAGCTGACAACATAGTTCCGACTTAGGGTCAAATTTTCGTTGAAACACCCAGTATATTAATATATTATGGATATTTAGTATTTTGTAAAATCAGAAAATCCATTTAATATAAAATTCTCAAAAATTCATCGTCGTGAATTCATTATAGTAGCCGGAATGTGATCGACGTTCTAAACATAATAAAAGAAACATTTCAAGTGTACCCAAGACGGTACAAGGTCAAGTCTTCCTGAAGTCAACCTGCTGAATCGATTTTATTATGATGAATGCATTAAAGTTTTTCATTGTTAACTTTTGATCATTGAATCTAAGAGAGGTCAGCCGGTTTGCATACATTATTATTTTTAATGACGGGCGCATCAAGAGGATCCCATAGCGATGGTGATAATTTCGATGAAGTTATTAAAATATTTCGATGCAAACCATCTAATTTTCAATTAATATCGCAAAGAGAAATCCAGTTTATATTGTATCAATATTACTTAAGAGATTATGGTCATGGATTGCTTATTCAAAATCTCATATAAGGCGAATAAAATATCCATTCAAAAACTGTATCTTCCAAAGACATTGTACATAATTCAATTTTATTCAATGAATACATACACCTATTCGTGTTTTGGAACATATAATGTTCACATAAATTAGGAATATTGAATATTCCTCAATGAAACTGCAAGAACCTCTTCATTGGATATTCATTAGTAAGAAATAAGAATGTTCTAGAAGATATATATATATATATATATATATATATATATATATATATATATATATATATATATATATATATATATATATATAAAGTCTACGGAAGTCTATGGAAATCGCGCTACTCGTTTAGCTTGGTGCCAAGAACACGTAAACTGGGATCAAGAGAGGTGGGCCACAGTTCTCTTCAGTGATGAATCTAGATTCACTTATTATCCCGATTCGGGAAGAATTCTAATATGGAGGGAACCTGGAAAACAAAACCGTCTCCAGCATGCTCGAGTAGTTGTTAGACAGGGAGGCGGATCAGTGATGTATTGGGGAGGTATACGCCTTGGTGAAAGAACTGACCTCGTTTTTATACAGAACAACCTCACGGGAAATTCTTACGCAAATGAGAGTTTTACCTGTAGTGGTACCGTATCTCCAAAGAATGGGTCAAAATCCGCTCTTCTAACAAGATAATGCGCCTCCTCATCGTGCAAGAGTTGTATTGAACGTTCTTGAAGAGAATGATATCGATCTTCTACCGTGGCCATCCTGCTCCCCAGATCTGAATCCCATCGAGCATGTGTGAGACACCCTAAAAAGAAATCTCCTGCGACAAAACGTCTTCCATCATGAACAGGAGCTTCGATTAGCAATTCAGGGGGCTTGTAATGACTTAGGCCAAAATGTAATAGACAATTTAATATTGAGCATGCCGCGACGATGCGAAAGTGTCATTAATAACAGAGGTGGACCTTCTGGGTACTGAAAAATATAAGTGCTTCCATATCATTTCGAAAATATTAGTTCAGGATTTTTTTCTTGTGTTTTACCAAATTTCGTCATTTTCAAATTTCAAATTTTTTTTTATAATAGGTGCTTTGGAGAAGTCAAATATTATTTTGTTTTTCTGAGAATACGTTATATACAATACATCCTAACAAAAACCGAAGATTTCTATAAATTCGAATCATCAAATTCATATTTTAAAGATATTGGTGCTCCCTAGACTTTTTGAGGTGTTTATGTGATTTGATGTGTTACGGGTTTCATTCCGTGGTCCATTTTGATTTTGGCGACGTTTAGACAAATTGTCCTTTGTCATCTTCAGGCGTTCGGTAGACGATGTCTCGAGCGTAACTGATAGCGGTTTGCTGGTGGTTCTCTTTTTGTGTTCTCGTTGTGGGCGTCGGTAGACCTGGTGGTGAGGATGTTTTCATTATTATCTATTGATGATGCCGGTTTCCCAGGTGGTAAAATAACTATCCAAGCATTTGATAGTTTGAAGGTTTCGTCTCTTTTGTACCTCCTTTTTCAATTTCCACTGCTCCTCTGATAAGACGTTTCTTAAGTTGTTGTGTGGTGCTGATTTTTTTGAGTTGTCGAAATCTATTGTATGACCTGTATGTAATTTATGTAGATAAATGGCGGATGAGATTTATTTTTTAGCGCTCTTTTATGTTCCTCTATTCTTTCTCTTATTCCTCAATCGATTTGGCCGATATATACCTCGTCACAATCTCCGCATCGTATAGAGTGAACTCCCTGATTTTTTAAAGGAACCTTGTCTTTCGAGTTTCAAAGAATTTTTCCGATAAGTAAGTATGGTTTGTATGCGTTCTAATTTTGTATTTCCTTAATGTTCTTTCTATTTTATCTGTTACTCCTTTGATATATGGTAAAACAGTTGTGTGCTTTTGTTCTTCTATGCATATCGTGTTTCGCCCAGTGAGTTTGATTCTTTTTCAATTGTGAATGTTATGTTCACATGGATTGAATTCAGGTGAGCTGTGAACGCGCTTAGGGATTCTTCACCTTGGGACCATATGATAAAGATGTCGTCGACGTATCTCAGCCATATTTTGGGTTTCAGATGGAATTTTTGTTGTGCTTGTTTGTCGAAATTTGCCATAAATAAATTAGCAATAGCTGGGGACAAGGGAGGTCCTCCCCATTTGTTTTTATGAGAAAAATGAGTAGAATTCAGGCAGTGTTCGGAAAGGAGTACACGAAATGCACAGAAGAACAGAAATACAATTGTTTTACCATATATCAAAGGAGTAACAGTAAAATATGAAGAACAGTAAGGAAATACAAAATTATAACGGCATACAAACTATACTTAACTATCGGAAAAATTTTCAGAAACCCCAGGTACAATGAACAAAAGAGACGAAACCCTCAAACTATCAAATGCTTAGATAGTTATTTTACCACCTAGGAAACCGGGATCATCAATAAATAATTATGAAAGCATCCCACCAGCAGGTCTACCGACGCCCACAACGAGAACACAAAAAGAGAACCACCAGCAAACCGCTATCAGTTACGCTCGAGACATGGTCTACCGAACGCCTGAAGATGACAAGGGACAACTTGTTCTTGCATGAACCGATATTGATACATCTCTTTCCCCCTCCCCACGGCCTTCCAGACACGAATACGTCGACTATCGATACAGAAACCAAATCTTCATTTATCGCCAAAAAGTATGAACTCCATTATTTTCTTAATGTTGGTGTTCTCTCATCATTGTCAACGAACTGCATTGACCGCATTTGAGAACCTAGGTACTCGGTATAGAGGAAGGCTTGCAAACTGGTATTTCCGAAAACGATTGGATGTCTACTTCTAATTCTTTGGGCATCTTTATCTGTTTCTAAGATCTCATTTCACTGCCTCCTATCACACCTTGGTTGACGCCAAGTTCTTCCGCCGCATCTATCTCTCCCATCTTGAAATATTCCTCGATTTCTCATGGCGTGGTAACTATCTACAATATCTGTTGTTTTTCATGGATCCAATGTCAACAGCAAGACTTGTTTTTACTTTTTGAACATATATAAGTATGGTTTTAATATCAAAAACTTATGATACAAGAAGAACGATAGAGGAATACAATAAGTAACAATCAAAAATGAAATAATAATAATCGTCGATAAGAGAACAGTTGATAATTCTTGGAAACGCTCAAAATGACAACGGTTCAAAACAAAGTTTCCGTATGTTATGGTCTTTTGGTGCATTCGAAAACACCATGGAATTCAAATAACAGCACTAAAAGTACAGAGTGCTATCAGGTAATAAGGCTCCGCATTCAACGGCTTTCCATCAGCCAATCCATTTTTCAAGATACATCAAATCGAGATAATCTGTGGGACAGCGCACCATCTTGTTGAAACCAAGTTCCTAGACTGGGCATGCCGTCAGTCTTCTGTCAAAACCTCATTCAATTCTTGTACGAGGCTGATTTTGTTAGGTTGTAATTTCTTTTGTACCATATTTTTTGCACATCAATTGGTAGTTTCTGACTGATACCATCCGGACTTCTTCAATTTTCAATATTTTGCAAACGATAAATTGTAAATTTCGTGTTCGATCTGGATGGTATCGATTGATAAGTTAACGTACCTCGTCGGCAGATCTCCGACGATCTAACCTAACCAACCATCGAAGGAATTTCAATTCAGGTCTCTTTCACTGGCGGATCAACTTGAAAGTTATTTAAAAGAAAAAGATCTAAAATTTTTGACAGGAGTCATCAAAAGAGCAAATAACATTTATTAGAAGGTGAGGTGGCATGTAAAGCAAATTCGAGCGTTTTTAATAAAACTTGAAGATTACCTTACTATTAAATCAAATCTATATTTCCTCGAAACGCTGTATAATACTTAACTTCAAAGTTCGCATTACGTTCATGAAACAGAATCTTCTATATTAAAACAATAATAATTTCTGAAGCATGTTATTACAAAACTCGTATTAGATACGCATCCAATATTAATTTAATTCCATAAAAATCAATCAAAATATAAAAACTTTATGTTTGTTCACTTCGAAAGTAATATTGACGAAAAGAATTATTATTTATGTTTGGGATTCAATTCAAATATGTAGATATTGTGTTGAACAAGAGTTCAAGTCTCACAGACTCATCGGTATTTCGGAAAATAATGAGTTATTATGAGTATGGAGGAAATGTTTTGTTTAAAATTCTCCTTATCAATTTACTAAACATCTGCTTAACTGAATATGCCTTAGAAATGATTTGATAGATAGAGATATTGACTTTCATAATTCAAATTGAAAATTGTTGAATGCGGAAATATGAAATAAAAGACAAAATGATATCAAGCGAAAGAGGAAATCTTCGGTACCTGAATGTAGGTCACAAATTAAATTGATAAGCAATAATATGTATAATTAATTGAATAATTGAATTACTGAAACTTTTCTGAGAATAGAGATCAGTATTCGAGCATTAAATAATATTAGATCTTATCTGTGAATCAAATTATATTTATGTAAATTTAATCTTTAAATGATGAATATTTCAAGATCCATTTAAGGTTTTGATTGTCATTTGGAATCTGTAATTTTAATTTTATTTTAAATAAATAGAAACGAAGCATATACACGGTGTCCCCCAAATTCCATGACAAACTTTGAGAGGTGGTTGGTTCCTGAGGAAATTCTAAGACTAATTGATGTAGTCCGAATCTTTTTCGATTCGGAGACATTCGGCTTAAAAACATTTATCCTCACGGATCCTGACATCCCATTTTCAGAATAAGAGAACAAGTGTGTGGTGTTACCATGGATGAAATACATATCTTGTTGTACAGAAGGTGACATTCCTAACTATAGTAAAATGATTATAAAGAATGTTGAATTACTTTTGATAAATAAATGAAAGAATATCTCAATAAATGATTATTGTTTAGCAACCTTGAATTCTCTGAATTGAAAATGCATTCCTTCGTTAATAAAGAATATACAGATATAATCTATGTTTATGATTTTTGTGATGGAAACGCACAACAGGCTGCTGAAGAATACCACTAAAGATTCAGAGTGATTCTGTGGTGATCAAATACATATAACTTACAATTGTTTAGATCAAAAATATCGAAAATAATTTTGAATTGACATTATGTTGTAAGTAAACTGAAAATTTATTGAAGAAATAATTGATAAATAGAATCATATTGATCATTACAATACAAAATAACCGTCTTCGCCTTCAACTTGCCTATTTCTTATGTACGAAGAAGTGACAACAATATGATGGACATTGTCAGTTCTAAATCTTTCGGCGGCATTGTTTATCCATTCTTTTAACTGCTCGAAATTTTTTACACTGCAAATGGGTTGTTAAGTGTATCACCATACAAAGACGTCTAACGGATTGAGATCCGGTGGCCGTAGAGGCTAATGGTAAAGTAAAGTAAGTAAAGTAAATCTTTATTGATGCTTTACAAAATACATTGTTTGCATATGGCATTTCCTGCACTTATCTGTTTGTAATGTTCCGTCTTTCATTATAAATTTTTTGTAGTTGTTTGAATGGATCACTTGGTCTTGGATGGCCATAAGGAATCCCTCTGTTTCCGCGAATAATTCTCCTTTCACCAACCATTTGTTGGAGGCTTCTTTGTCAATGTGTGGTTGATTAATCTCATGGTGATGTCGTCCATGCAATTCAAATTTAATGTAGAGTATTACTCAAAACGAACATATTTATACAACAATAGTCGTATGAAATAACAAAAACGAGCATATAAATGAAAATGAAAAGGTTCAAAGTGAAAATCTAGAGAGATTTAATCCCAGAAATTCATCCATTGAGTAAATGGCACTATGAATCAGGATTCTTCTTACAGTGTTTTTGAAAGATACCGTGTGACCCGGGAGTTTATTGAAGAAAATTTACGAGAAGAAATTCGGCCCATTTTGTGACTTGCTGAGCCTGAAGCGATCAATTCTCATATCTAGCCTATTTCTCTTGTGGTGATCGTGAATATCAGAGTTCACCAAATTAGAGTCCCTTCTTCCGTGAGCAAAAAGCAAAGATTCCAGATAATAGAGCAGGAAAAGTGAGGATTCGCAAGTCTCTGAACAGTCTCTATAGTTCAGTCCAGCCACCACTCTGAGAGCCCTCCGTTGGAGTTTAAGGAACTGAAAGTGAGATGCGCGATAAATTGGACCTTCCCTACCAATACACCTCTTTGAAAATATTCATTCAGCCATTCATCAACTTCCTTGATGTGGAGGTGCTCCGTCATCTTGATAATACATATTCTCAATAAAATATGGGATTCAATCTGTTATTGAAAATATCAATAGCCAAGAAGTTCACCACCCCAACCTTCTTGGAAAACGTCTTTACCTAACCTCATTCAGATTTTGTAGGGCCCATAAATAATCATTATGTAAAAATTATACCATCTCCTGTGAACCATGATTCATCAGACCATAAAATTAAAATCTGCATATTGCTGCAGAATCTAACGGCAAAATGTGAGTCGATGCTGCTCGAGCCCTGCATTCAATTCCTGCACTCCCTTTTCGACTATAAGTTTCTCCTTATTTTTCCTCTCTTTCCAAAGCACGCCCCATGGCACTGGGCATTTGCAACTGATTTGCAGTTCGCCGAATAATTATCTAAGGATTATCTTCTACACAGTCTATAATGTTCACCTTCTTTTTGTATTGAGCTGCCGAGGTCGTACATGTTTTGATTAAAGTGTTCCCCTTTCTCTGAATCTTCCGAATACCGAAGTAAAAACTTTACGAAGATGAGGATGTATTTGAGGAAGTCTTCGATAGTATTCTCTAGCATTCTCGTGTATTTCCATCGCGAAAACCGTAAACAGAGATCATATCTGTATATTCTTCCCTACTGCAGCAATACATCTTCAATTCGAGGAAATGTTTGGAAACAATAATTATCTCTCGAAAGAGATATTCTGACCTTTATCAATCAAAAGTAACTCAACATTCTTGATAATCATTTTACTATGGTTAGAAGGTCACCTTCTAACAACAAGATATACTTTTAATTCCATGTTTGGTAACAACACAGAATCTCAACAAGGAAGTTGAAATTTTTGAAGCTGAATATCTCCGAATTCAAAAAGATTAGGACCGTGCTGTTCTCACTAATTTGTCTTAAAATTGCTTCAGAAATCACCTCTCAGAGTTTATCATAGAACTTTGGGGAAACACTGCATTACTACGTTGGGTATTGTGAAATGTAAGTTGATTTCAACGGGGAACGCTCAGTTTTGCTTCAGTCTAGTTAACAAGTTGAAGTCGATGTTTATTCTTGATACAACTCTTAAAATTATCGTATTCAGATCATTCTATCCTAAATAACTTCCAGAAAAATCTATTCAAAGGTTTTTTTACCACCCGTTTTTTCTCATTTTCCTGAGCTTACACTTCAGGCTTAGCGCTTCTCGAACGTTTGAATGTTTTTCCCTTCTACATAGTGAGCTTTCCCCTGATGGTGTTTTGACACTATGCAATATGGTTCTTTTTTATGTGTAATTTTTTGGACATTTGAATAAATGAATAAATAGCAAATAAGAAAATTCTAAAGTTACTAGTTAGTTATTAATAAATATAGTAAGAAAAAAATATTCAATGTTTCGCAATTAATTCAGAACCTGTCAAAAATTTAGAAACTCAAAAAACCTTATCGCTCTTATTTATAATCATGATTCATCGTTGAAACATATTGCACTGTCTTCTGGGTGAGCACAGCACCTAAAACATTTTTCTAAGCATAAAATATCATTTGCATATTTTTTCTGGAACTCTATCAAAAATAAACGCGAGGAATGTCTCATAAGTATCTGACGCATCTGCAAAACATTGTGTTGTATCAAATATTATTGCACGTTCTTCTTATTGCGTCACTCACTCTTTTCAGAACTCCACGTAATATTCGTTTTTGATTGTCTGACCTTTAGGATGGTACTCATGGTATCAATGCACTACCATAAAAAAATAAACTGCATTGACTCGATATTGCTGCGACTTTGATCGTAAATAAAATGCAAGCATCCACTAGGAAGATAGATATTGGAGATCATTATCATAAACCCACAATTGATCACCAGTTTTAATGTTTTCCTCATCATTATTGGCCATTTCCAAGTTATCTTGACGCTTTCAATGCCACAGTTTTTCTGCTCATCCGTCACCAATTTTGGAATGAATATCACACACACACGAACTATCTATAAATGTTCATTTAAAATCCTCCAAACACTAGTTTTTTTTATTCAAAGATCACATTTTAGTCCCCACATAGTTAACGGACCATCTTTCTCAATTGCAAGTATCACAAATTTAATGTTTTCGTCTATTTTTACCGCTAAGGTCCACCAGAAGGCAGGACGATATCAACATATTTGCGGCCATCACTGAACCGTTTAAAATGAAGTTTTATTTGTGTTTTATCCATATACTCGTTCCCAAGTGCTGTCTTAATCAATGCTATGGTTTCCGTACAACTCGAGTTTAAAGCAAAATTTAACAGAAATTCGTTATTCCGATTTTCCCCTCATTCTTTGTAAAAATTAAATACGACGAACGTAAAAAGACAACATAAACAATAGCACACCGTTCAGAAATCCAAGGCGTTCCGCCAACAACAAACACCCCCAAAGAGTTCGTAAAGACTTACCGGTAGCGCATATACCCAACTGACGGCGCTCTGACGTCCTGGCGTGATCTGTTTGAAAAAGCAAATAATACTAGGAGTTCATAATATAAATATAGAATAAATATAAAATATCAGGAATAAATGGTGAAAATGGTAAAATTCCAAAAGAAATTTCTCATTAAAAAATTAAGTCATTTCCGAAATGTCTACTTCTCATTCTAATAACAGCATTTATTTTTTTTAACACACTGCGAATGAAGAAAACGTCCATTCTTTTGAGCCCATAATAATGAAATTAGTCCTGCAAATTACTCAACGTTTTCCTATCTGTGGATAATGGTCTTGAAGTTCAACTCAATTCTGGAAATTCCGGATATGGTCGATGATGTTGAAAACTAGTAAACGTGGAGGAAGCGGATCATTATAATTCTGTGATCCTGCAAATGAAATTTTCACCTCGAAATTTGTTAAAATAGTTTGAACAATACTGTCAGTGTATATCTGCCCAACCATTGTTCCTCTACAAATAACTGAATATGTGCGTCTTTCTGAACATATATCAGTAAGAACCATCAGTAAACCTCTTGAACTGTTATTTGCATAACTCTTTTTTGATACATACCTCTGTCCCTTTCCTCTAGGCATGAGTTCTTTGACTACTACACAAAGCAATGCTTGATTAGTCTCCAAAAAGTAAAATTATGGATAATATCCATCGTAAACGAGCTACTTACTCCGATAGACTACATGCAGATGCTTGACACAGATGGTGGCTTTACAAATATAATTGGCAAAAAGAGAAGAGATATGATCTAATGATTACAAATTGATTGCACACTTATCGATGGACATTAGACTGCATGTAAGGCTTGAGACAAAGGGATTTCACCTAACTGTTAGAATAATGTAACGTTGCCACTGTACAACGTGGACATCCATTTCTAGCTCTTTGGGCAAATAAACCTGTTCCCATGAACCGATTCCACCGACTCTTGTTCACTCTTTGACCAAATTCTTCCTAATCATTCACATAGCGCCCTCCAGCCTGAAGCATTTTAATTACTCAATTTGCATTTGCTTGCAGTAGTTCACGTCTTCTTCTTTGATTTAAATTAAGTTTAATATAAGTTATATCAAAAAAATCAATGTGAAAAGATATTTTTATGTTAACACAACGATAAAAGACACATAATACAGTAATGTAAACATATGAACCGCGATAAGGCAATAGCAAGCTCATAATTTCATATCTTCGATAAATTTTTATGTACAATATATATGTGATTCAATGAAAGTAAAACTCTGTTCCGCTTCTAGACTTATTTCCTACATTACAGCAAAACCTTAACGCAACCTTAACTAATTGCAAAAACTTAGATTCTATGCGTCAGGTTTTTGAACGCAATTGTGTGAAATTATAAACAAAATTGAATTTTCATTTTAGTAAGTTTCTTTGCAGTTATGCTGGTAAAAATTAATATAAAAAAGTTATTCCTCAAACTTGCAGGTTAGGTTAGATTTCGTTAGTTTCGAATGCTGGGTGTAGAGTTTATTTCACTCATAGGGTTCAGAATCTCAAAAAAAAAACCTCACGTTCGACCAGCATTCTATCGCAGATATTTTTTTCGAAAACTGAATAACAGAAATTTCAAGAATAGACCTTGGGCATGATCTCTTATCAATGTCGACCATAGGCCTCTTTCCATTTTTATAAGTAAACAAAACCTAAATAATTAACATTAACAACAAGTTACGATTCTCAGTACCTTATGTTTCAATTTTCATGATCTTATTGCTAACATCTCCTCTTCCTGGTCTCCTAGGTTTCTAGAGCTGTAATTCTGATTTTATTGGAGTTAGTAAATATTTAACCATACACTGCAGGAGAACTGCAAGTTTTTTTTTATCGATGATAAAGTACTTACGGAAAAAAACATTTTCAATATTATAGTGATCAACGCATTACGAAACTGTGTTATCACAAAATCAAGACATTTGAAAGATAACTGAGGAAAGTTATGTTGTAGTACTTCATTAGTATTTCATTTTATTGTAATTTATTTCTACCTGATCCCTACACTTACTCTGAATGATGGTTACACACTTCGCGCGTTTCATCGATTTATTATTGTCAAAATAAAAATAACTACTTCCACCAATAAAGTAATAATAATAGCATAAACCTTGATTTGCGTGCCCCATTCATTCCGAACTATATTTACAAAAATTTACTAATTTAATTTAATTTTTCATAATTCGTGCACAAAATAAACTATTTAAAATTACTATGCCCGTTTAACAATTTCGATAAAATACCTGCACTCATTTTATACGTCATGTAAAAATGAAATATAAATAAAGATTACATAAATTGTTCTTATATCGTCCAAAATGGATATTTTCTGATAATTTTAATGATATTACAAACTTGAATAGTTTTCTTTCATTTTATTGACCAGTTAAATATTATTGATAGTGAAAGAAGGACATATTATTTAATGTAATTACTTATACGACGATTTTAGCGTCTGATTTATCACAAGATGGGCGAAATCTAATGTTTTTTTTCTCACACGATTATAAACTTTTTATGTTTTGGAATATCTTGATTATTATTAACCGAATAGAATTCTACAGATATGGGTAGACTAGATTTGTTAACTATAATCCTTGTTTTGAGAAGTTCAGACTGGTTCATGAAATATTTAAAAACATCCTCTGAAATCATCTGCGAGTATTGTTGGAAAAAATAGTTCCAGCTAGATATATAGATATAATCACTTGGTGAAACATTTTAACAGAATAATTAAACAATTGAAGAAAAAACACTACGTTTAGTCTTCTAATGGGTTATCCTCTATCTCGTCTTTAATGCGAAATCTTCATGATTAATATTTTGATTAAAAACGATCTCTACTGAAAAAGATAAATTGATGACATACTTTATATTTGGATAGGTACTGATAAACAATTGAATCTATTTTTGAAATGTTTGAATTCATTTTACGATACTATCCAATTCACTATAGAAATTTAAAACAACCTCCCATAATAGTAGTTCCCATCCGCCTAAAATCGAAATCTCCGCGTTTCGTGCATTTGTTCATAGATTACACACGATTCCTGTTTCATGAAAGAAACTTTGAAAAAGAAATTAGAATTTTGTAAACCGCGTCAAAAAAAGAGTACGATAATAACATCAGAGACAAATTAATAGCTAAAAAAAGAACACAAATTATTTTTACCCCATTCTTCTGAGATAAAATAGCACAGCATTAAATATGTCACACAAATAAGTACTAAATTCTGCCATATACTCAAATACAATTTAATGAACACAATATGTACGAATAAGAAAAATGTAAGTTCACGCTTAATCAATAACTAGGATCGACTTGATACAGATGGAAAGAGCAGTGTATATGAATTATATTATAAAGATTGTCTTGCTTTTTATTTAACTCAAACTGTTCGTTCCATCAAGAATATACTAGAGAAGCATAAGAAATCAATAAGTCATTATAAATCAACAATTGGTTATTCAGAATGTCATATGAAAAAAATTAACCTTCAGATTTCATAGAATTCAAATTTTACATTCAGGTAACATGAAAACATAATCCAGCATTAACTAACGACTAGCTTGATTTCCGATTGTCCCTTTTGTTTCTTAGGTATAAGTGACATTTTAATATTTTAATTTTCTCTTAGTTTTTGAGAATGGGATGTAACCCGAAACATATGCAGACATATTTTTAGTCATTATATTTTGTGAAACTTGAACCTAGTGTTTTTGCTTCAATTATTTAATCGTTTAATTTCAATTAACTCGATTCCTTTTCCAATTCTGCATGCAGTCCCGGCACTCGCTTTTCGGTATTACCCTCGAAGCGTTTGCATTTACCTCAATCGTTTGTTCGTCGTCAATTCGGCACCCTTTAAGCAGCACTTTCAATCTTAAAACAGAAAGTCTAAAAGCCGCAGGGGCTACATCAAGGCTGTATGGAGACCTTGTGATTTGTCAAATATTGCTGCCCTAGATTCGATTAATATACTGGCGCGTTATTGTGATGAAACTACCGATCACCGCTTGTGGATGTTTTCTTCCTACTGTGTCACGCAATCTTTTTAGAGCTTCGCTTCGACATTATGTTCTTTGTTGATTTTCTGACCTTCAGGAGCATACCTATTGTACGGTATCCTCAATACCATGCCAAACTAAAGTGCCGCCGCTGGCCGGACATAATCGTGCTAGTCTTCGGACGCACCCTCTAGCCCTTATCCTTATATAGTTTGTGACTGATATGATCCAATTCTTAGCTATGCTGAGTAAGAATTTGACTGTCCTTCCATAAAATCCAGCCATAAGCGATCAGTGTTGTTACCCCTAATAAATTATATATTATGTACTGTTGAATCTTATTTCATTTTAAAATCTGAGCATGCCACTCCTAACACAATGTTTCTACTTACAATGCATAAGACTATCATAATAAAAGAAGAACAGTCAATATTGACTGAGCATTTTTCATCATGATTAACTAATGAGACAGTTTTTATAGCCTTCCGTTCGCAATTTTGGAATGAACCATGCGAACCATATGCAAATTCTGATTCAAAATCCTCCAAACACTACTTCTCTTTATACAGTTGATCGACCATCTTTATTGATTGCCAGTCTCACACTTTCGATGTTATCGTCTGTTTTAACCGTCGAGGGCCGCCCAGAGATAGGATCGGTATCAACAGATAAGCTGTCATCCTTAAACTGTTCATACCACTCTATCGTGCGTGTTTTGTCACTGGTTCCCATGTACTATCTTCATAATTTCGATAGTTTCCGCATAGCTCTTTCGAATTGGAAGCAAACTTCAACACTAACCCCTTGTTCCTATTGTACCATCCATCATTCTTCACAAAAAGAAAATACGATGAACTCAGAAAAGACACTATGAACACAAACTAAGGCGTTTCGGTAACAAACGCCCTCTGGTAATTCTCAAAGACTTAACTGTTACGTCCATGATCTTCAAAACGTCTGGGAGACTTGTGAGGTTCCTCGGACGTTCTGGCGCGGAGATATGAAGGTAGATTGGAAACTTTGGGGAGACACCTCGTATAATTATTATAGCAATTGGAAAGATGTACCATACCAGAAACCTTCGGGAGACTGTACCTATGCAATAACTTCTGAAAGGTTTATGGAGATCGGATGAATAGTATAATGTATATTACAGACATACTTTCGATCTTTCATAATACTGTCCCACAATTTTTATCAGAACTTCTGTCGCATGCATCAGCTTTTAATTCTATCGCATGTCCCTCGTATGAATAAAATTAGATTCCAATTTTTAATGACCTAGAATCATAAAATATGGACTACAAACTCCGAAGAGTCTCTATGTCGGAAAAACAAGTTTTCAACAGTGAAGTATGCAACAAAGATCACATACGTAATCTGAAATATGATCTGTCATTTCCTTTATTACATAATTAGCTCATACCTTGTGATTCATTAGAATGATAGCTCATACAAACACGAAGGAGACATCATACAGAGCACGCCCCAACTATGGTTTTGTTTCAAGGCTGAAGATGTCCAGTGCTCTGAAAAAAAGATATTCTCCACTTACAATATCAATTTACACATTATTTACATTAGCAAACGGACTATTTTCTGATGTAAATGCTCCATACATTAATATCAATAAATTATCATGTATTTAAACTAATTTTTATTATTATGGAAACTAAATGCTTTAGGCAAATATATTGGCATATTTAAAACATCCTTTTATTATTAGAAAATGAGAAGGACGATTTTGTTAATATTAAATTATAATTTCTCCATTTCGGTCGAACACCCTTTGCCATTCTTTTAGTAGTTTTATATTTATGGATATAAGCTCTGTTTATGTGTTCCAGTTACTCTTCATCTTCGCAGTTAAGCTTCGTTGGCTAAAAAACTCGGTAGAGCCCGAAGTAATTATTCATTCGGGAATACCATATCTAGAGAATATAGTGGGTGTAATAGTAATACAAACAGTCCAGCCAAAGTGTGAAAGCTAGTTACTAAACTTATATGAAAACTCGAATGTGGAATCCATATGTAGAGTTTAAAAATAAACTAGACCAAACCTTTTATGTGATCATGTAAGGTCTAATTCGACAAATTCAATTTCTCAGGGATTTGTCGAGACGTTGTTTGGCGGTTTTCATTAACGAATTTCTGTATCTTGTCGTGATCTTTAAGTTTTCTTCTAAAACAGGGTGCATTTTTAACAATAATTAAAAACAAGTACTGTGTTTTAAGGAATTTTACTTAATAATTGCGATTCGTAACGCGTTTCACTACACCGTAGCTTCTTCAGACGAATGAATGTACAGTAAATAAGAATGAGAATATAAATATAAATGTTCTTGAGTAATTAGAAGCTTATTAGGTTGCTTCTTCTTAAGTGGTTATTTATGACAGGTATATACAATAAAATTAAGGAATAGATTGCTCCCCGAAGAGATTCAATAGAGGTGAAGGGCTTAAATCGACTTGTTCATTGATGAGTCTACCTGAGTGTTTGTATTTATTGATTTCTAAAGTTTCCCAAAGATCTACCTTCCAATATTTATTATCTGTATGCAAAATTTCAAACTGTGGGTCGAAAGAGTGATTATTTTTAAGAGATGATTCGCGTAATTTTAATCTGATTTTTTATTTGAAAAACTGCGTTTATGTTCCGATATTCTAATATTAAAATTTCTATGTGTTCTACCAATGTATAAATCATCGCAGTCATTGCAATTCAATCTATAAACACCTGATTCATTGTTTTTACCTGATTTGGTTTTATTATTTTTATATATTTGCCGAAATTATTATTAGTTTGGAAAGCTATGTTGAGATTATTGCTACTCAAGAATGATTTCAGTTTCTCACTTGTAATGCCAACGTAGGTTAAGGTGTTGAATTTTTGTTTCAATTCATCGACAGGATAAACTTCATTCAATGCGATTCTACTTTGTTCTTTATTTAAAATATTATTTATTAGTTTGGGATTGTATCCATTATTTTGGCTATTTGTTTAATCAAATTTAATTCTTTGTTGAAATTTTCTGGTGATAACGGGATGTTAATCAATCTATGAATAAAACTATTGAATGCTGACATTTTATGTTGATACGGATGACACGACGAGTTATGTATTATATTATCTGTATGTGACGGCTTATGGTAAATTGCGAAAACATGTTTTCCATTTTCATTCGAAATTGTTACTTCTAAGAAATTTATCGAATTATTGCTTTCTATTTCGGTAGTGAATCCAATTTTGGATGTAATGAATTTATATGATTTTCGAAAATTTTTAACTGTTTATCTGTTCCTGTGAAGCAAATAATGATATCGTCTACATAGCGATACCAGTAAGAACAATATTTACTGAGTGGATGATTATGAATTAATTTCTCTAAATTATTCATGAATATTTCTGCTAACAAAGGACTTAACGGATTGCCCATAATTAAGCCGTCTTCAATAGTATAATATTTGATATTGAAATGGAAATAATTTTGATGTAAATAAATTTGTAATAATGAAAGAATATCTGATTTAATGATAGTATTGACATGATTCTTTTCTAATAATTCTTCAACTAAGTAGTACGTATCTCACGGAGGAATGTTGGGAAATAGATTCTTAACATCGAAAGAAATGAGTTTGGAATTAGGTGGTATAATGGTATCTTTGATATTGGCAATTAGTTCGTAAGGAATTTTGAAAGTTTGAAAGAAGGTGCCGTTACATAAGAAACAACAGGTCTAATAGGGTAATTAGGTTTATGAAGTTTTATCAACGAATATAATTCGGGGGATTGTGGATTGGAGTTAATGAATTTATATTTTTCGTGGTGTGTAATGAATGATTTTGCTGTCGAAATTATGTTTTTAACCTCTTTCTGAAATTTTGCGGTAAGATCCTTAGTTGATATAGTTTCCGGCTGTTAAGAATTCTTCAGTTTTTGAAATATAATCGGTTTTACTAATCGCGATGACGGTGTTACCTTTATCTGCTTTAGTGAATATTAAATCGTTCTTGGTACTATTTTCACGAATTGTTTTTATTATTTTATAATCGGTATTGCAATAGGTGATAATTTCGAAAAGTCTTCTTTGATGATTTTTTGCTGTTTGATGTTTGGCTAAAATATCTTTTTTTATACTATTGAAGACGGCTTGATTATGGGCAATCCGTTAAGTCCTTTTTAGCAGAAATATTCATGAATAATTCAGAGAAATTAATTCATAATCATCCACTCAGTAAATATTGTTTATACTGGTACCGCTATGTAGACGATATCATTATTTGCTACACAGGAACAGATAGACAATTAAAATTTTCGAAAATCATATAAAGTCAGCATTCAATAGTTTTATTCATAGATTGATTAACATCACGTTATCGCCAGAAAATTAGACAGTTGAAAATTTTCGAAAATCATATAAATTCATTACATCCAAAAATTGGATTCACAACCGAAATAGAAAGCAATAATTAGATAAATTTCTTAGACGTAAAAATTTCGAATGAAAATAGAAAACATGTTTTCGCAATTTACCATAAGCCGTCACATACAGATATTATAATATAATATAATATATATATATATATATATATATATATATATATATATATATATATATATATATATATATATATATATATATATATATATATATATATATATATATATATATATATATATACATAACTCGTCGTGTCATCCGTATCAACATAAAATATCAGCATTCAATAGTTTTATTCATAGATTGTTTAACATCCCGTTATCACCAGAAAATTTCAACAAAGAATTAAATTTGATTAAACAAATAGCCAAAAATAATGGTTACAATCCCAAACTAATAAATAATATTTTAAATGAAAAACAAAGTAGAATCGCATTGAATGAAGTTTACCCTGTCGATAAATTGAAACAAAAATTAAACACCTTAACCTACGTTGGCATTACAAGTGAGAAACTGAAATCATTCTTGAGTAGCAATAATTTCAACATAGCTTTCCAAACTAATAATAATTTAGGCAAATATATAAAAATAATAAAACCAAATCAGGTAAAAACAATGAATCAGGTGTTTATAGATTGAATTGCAATGACTGTGATAATTTCTACATTGGTAGAACTCATAGAAATTTTAATATCAGAATATCGGAACATAAACGCAGTTTTCGAATAAAAATCAGATTCAAATTACGCGAATCATCTCTTAGAAAATAATCACTCTTTCGACCCACAGTTTGAAATTTTGCATACAGATAATAAATATTGGAAGGTAGATCTTTGGGGCTTTAGAAATCAACAAATACAAACACTCAGGTAGACTCATCAATGAACAAGTCGATTTAAGCCCTTCACCTCTATTGAATCTCTTCGGGGAACAATCTATTCCTTAACTTTATTGGATATACCTGTCATAAATAACCACTTAAGAAGAATCAACCCAACAAGCTTTCAATTACTTAAGAACATTTATATTTATATTCTCATTCTTATTTTCTGTACATTCATTCGTCTGAAGAAACTACGGTGTAGTGAAACGCGTTACGAATCATAATTATTAAGTAAAATTCCAAAAAACACATTACTTGTTTTTTTATTGATAATGGAATTTTATCAAGAAAAAGCCTCCCAAATTCAAAAGATTAATCTTTCGCAAACCAGAGGAAATTTTCATATTTCAATCAAATCATCTGAACATAAAATACAATGCATACTAAGGAATGAGTTTTCTACCATCTATACTCCGGATGAGTACACGAGTTCCTACGTAATAACGTACACATACATATTTTTATTTATTACTTTATTATATAGGCTAAGCCAGCATTCAAGGACTTGTAAATAATTGGAGGTATGAAGCGAACTCTTCGCGAATATATAATTAGCATCTACATTGTTAACGAAATTCATCTTCTGAATATTTACCTGGTAATTAGTTGCAACGTTATAAAATGAATGTGTTATCATTCGTTTTGTTTCTACTACTATAGAGGTAAGAGATTTACTCCTTTGTTTTTCGAATAATTTTTCCAAGACAATTGAAAAACTACAACGAAAATCTACTTCATTTATTCAATATAACGAAAAAATCATTTATTCAATATAACGAAAAAATGCCGATTTTTGCTCTTTCTTCGATGGCAGGAAATACACTGCAATCACAAATATAGACGAAACTGCAAGATTTCTTTCACACTGGGATATCTAGATAAAATCGTGCGGACTGCAGTAACTCTCGGTGGCGATGATTGGTTGGAAAAATCGAAAACTAATATTCATATTGAAGATTAGGTATGATTCGCCCGTTTCTTCCTAATATCTTTTTCTTACACACAGCTACGAGGGAAACTTGCATGTTTTGAATGATTATAGAATTTTACATTTTTTGCTTTCCGACTCGTCAAAATATTTGAGAATATAACATAATTATGAAAACACATTGAAGACTTTCATTCTGGGAAAGATAGTCAACCTTCCCTAGAATGTTAAATATCCTTTCTTGAAGGAGCTGGTTTTCCGATATGTTTGATCTACGCTTTTTTCTCATGGTTCCCCGGTGGTGCTGGAATGTAGCCTCTCTGTCAGTTCGTTACAGAGCGCCAATACATATACATGTCTTGATGCGCTGCAACGGATTGGAATGAATAGGTGACAGTCTGGTCTCGTGTTGTGCATGAGTGAGCCACACTGACGAGGTCAAATGAGACCGAAACTGCGGCCCTGGTTGAAAATGATTATGGGGTGGAACGGAAAATCAGCTCCTTCAGCGAAGAATATTCAACATTCGACATAAAATAGAATATTGTCCCCTGGATAAAAGTAGTTAAAGTGTTTACACATATAGCGATACATTTAGCATTTTATCATTGTTGAAATATAATTATGAGAATGTAGTCTTCCATTATTTGTAACTTCCCCATTCAATCTTCCAAGGAAAGAAATAAATGAATTTAATAATGATATACGAATTGACGATTTCTTCGTGATTTAGTTTTCATTTGTAATCTCTTGCAAGAACATATTGGCTACCTAACAGGACTGTTGGTACCGTTCCGTTCATCCCCAAATCGAAGGTTTACAAATTCGATAGCGATTGTTGCGTTGTATGTACTCATCTGTATCCACCCTTGCTCCCAAGTTCTATGGGGATTTCCTATGTATCAAAAATTACATTTATGACGAGTGACGATACAATTCTATAAAATCTTTACTGGTCGCTCCATAAAACATATTATTCATTAATCCTTCTCAGGATTTTTCACTGAGCATTATATCATAAAATCAATGAATTCTTATTCTTGCTCGAAGAACGTAGATCCTAGTTTTTAGTTCATTTTATGAATACTCCATTTACAATTCCAATTCTTCTGGCAATTTCCTCTACGAAATATGAAAGTGAATCCCAACATATGCCAGTATATTAAATAAATATCCTCACCACTGAATTTTGATTAGTATTGGATGGTGGACACGTTTCTTTCCTAAAGAAAATTCACCCGTTTTCAGTTTTGCTTCCACACGAGTCTGTCTATTGGGAAACCGATAAATGTACACTACTTCGGAGCAATCTTTTCGGCATCCTCCGAATATGAGCAACATGTCAAGCACTTCTTAGCAGAATATGGAAAGACATTTTAAATTTCAATTTAAATTACAATTCTAGATGTGAATGTTTACTAGCCATATCAGTACGGCATATTTTTACTCTCGCAATGGAATTGAAAGCATAGGGTGTTTCATTTCACCTAGAATCGTGAAATTTTGCATGAAACAATGTCGTTCATCCAAAGTGAAATGAAAAATACGAAAACTGTAGATTTGTAGTTGATTTACAAAAATATAATGCTAACTCACATTTCCTCAGGATCGAGTAGAAATATAAAGTTGAAATGAATTAATTATTTCTATTGTCGAAAAGTCATGAAATTCAGCAAGAAGAAATGTCTTTAAGCACAAGAAAAGAAAAATTCTCAAACATTTAATTTGTAGTTACAAAACAGAAAAATCATCTATGTTTGATCAAATAAAACTATTAATTCGCTAGGAATAATAATGTTACAAAATATGTTGCGATTGAAAACTGTGAATTTGGAATTGTAATATTAAAAGCACGCACGAATTGCATACCAAGGTGCAGAATTATTAGTATAATAATCGAAATCCATGAAATTACGAGGTCAAACTATTAAACAAACACGGTTTCTATGAATGTCGCCAGATATTTGATGCTTTAGACAAATGTGCGATGCTACTGATGGTCTGTGTAGTAGAAATCTTGGAGCTATCAAGTTTCATCGGAGAATTTCAGAAGTGTCATCAATGATACAGTGCGTTCCAATGAAAACGAACCACTCTGAATAACTCGGCTGGTTTTTTTTTCGTTAATTTCCTAAAACGGTTAGTATTTTGATTGAAGAAAGACATTTTGTGTTATATGTTTCGTTTTTCGCCTATCAACCAACCCCTTACCCTGCAGCTTCTACTTTTCTATTTTTAAATAAACGACCACGTAATTATTTACTTTAGAAACTAACATATGATTAAAGTTTTCATCAATCCGTTCGATCTGCATTCAAGGAAAACCCATGATCAAACTCGAATCTGTTGGTTCAGAAAAATTATTATCTCTCATTTGACGTTTGCTCATCATTCCTACCCCTGTCAACTACCACCCGAAAAATGGCCATATAAGAAGGGGGTTGTGTGATACTGAAATGGCGAAAACTATTCGAACATGCTTGAGAATTTCATTAATCCTCCAATAATAGTTATCATATAAGAAGATTCAAATTTATCTGAACATGACGTTATACATCAACATGATGGAGTACCCAGTTTGCTGCGCGACTATCTGGATAATAAAATTCCGGTCATTGGATAGGTGGGAGAAGCGCAATAGAATGGCCAACTGGATCGTCCGATCTAACGCATCTCGATTTCTTCTTATGGAGTTATATCAAGTCAAAGAACTTTGTTACCCCACCCGAATCGTTGGAAGATCTACGAGAAAGAATTGTTCAAGCATGTCAGCAGATAACACCACAAATGTTACAATCGTTCAATTCTCGATTATACCAATGCATGAAAGTCACTTCGAATATTTGCGATAGAAATGTACAACGAACTGAAAACTCAATGATATTTTTCATTTAATGATAGATTTTCATATGTATCATAAAAGTCCAAGCAGTGTTACTTTTCAATTAATTGCACTTCCAAATGCAAAAAAAAGATCAAATAACCTTTCTAATGGAGTATCACACAACTCCTTTCTCAATTTAAAAAGAGTGGTAGTTGATACGTAGGAAGTGGATACGTAAACGTTTAAATAAGTAACAAAAATTTTTTCCATTCAACCATGTTTTCCTCAAACGGAGATCGAACGGATGCATGAAAACCTCTAATTTTTTCAATTATTTTAGGGCTGTTAGGGGCTGGGGTTGATAGGGGGAGGAAATATATAACAAAAAATGTCCCCCTCCAATCAAAAATCAACCTGTATAGAAAATTCACAGAAAAAATAAACCAGTTGAGTTACTAAGAGTTCTTCATTTTCATTCGAACACACTGTATTTATTAAATACTTTAGTATGTATTTAACGATTGATATACCTTTAAGCTCCTACAAAACCGTTGGGTCTGTACGCAAGACGCACTTGCACATGTCTGATTTTTATTTTTATAGATCGACAAGGTCACTTCTCAACACTTCTATCATTTAGCGTTCAGAGTTTTCTAATTTTTCTAATCTAGTTCATAACAATTAACAGTCTCTATCTATCGTTTTCAGGATCTTTTCAATGTTATAAATCACGTTAGTAATTTCCTAGTTGCATCTGATTGCTGATACGTAATTCTTCCAGTTAAATGAAGGTTCACAAAATTTACGAATTCAATACAATACAGTCAACTTTGGAAACTGCTCTGTACATGATAAGAATGGAGGAAAAGGAATTTAATTCTTCAGAACCTCTGTTTCTGAATACATGTCTCGTCGTGAATGTGGGAAACTTCCAAAGCATGGAAATAATAGGTCTTGAATGAATGAAAATACAGCAATATAATTCGAGAAAATGGAAATGTTCCATTCTCTTATAATACCATACAAATCACGAATGGGTGACTCAGATTTGAATTGCTGGAGAATAAGAAAGAACTTCAAAGTATATGACATCCTACTTCCTCATGCATGCGGGAGAAAGAAATGAGCAATGCCAAGATAACCCGAATGATGACTCACAAATCCAGTGGGGTTCTGTCGTTACTTTCCCCTTCTAATACTATTCATTCACTGCTCATGTTCTCTTCCGAATAATGTTCAATGATTATTTACCTTCGAGGGTCGACTAAGAGAAGAAATAATTATCAGAAACCATATACTTCCACCGGTTAATTTCTCAAAATAAAAATACAGAAATATCTATTTAAAAACAATCATTTGCAGAATGTATGTAGGCGCATAACTTCTCAACGGTTACTCCTATTTGGCTTATTTTATTCTGTCGTGTCGTGTTTTAGGAATTGTACTGCATAAAGATCTGAATTAGAAATATTTATGGATCAATTATCCGTAAATTTCTATCCATTTATATTCATTTATATTTCAGAAGAATGCCTTAGTAATTAAAAATGGAATAGCCCTCAAAAACACAGAGATAATGTAGCAACAATAGTATGTCAATATTATCAGTTGCGGCCGACTTAAAACAGAGCATAATTCCGCCGAAATTGTGGCCGATTTGGTCGTTGATAAGGTTAAAAAAATTCAGTAAAATAACGGTAGACATAATATGTTATATTTGGCAATTTTAAGGAAACAAACAACAAAATTGTAAATGAAACGTGATATGAATAATTCATATCAAACAAAATAGTAAGTATATTGCTGTTTTTTATCTACATTAGTAGGATATAGTCAGATATATCTTCTGATTTGGAATCGAAGACTTTTTACTGTTTGTTTCTCTACTCATAAACACGGTTGAAGCGTTATTTCTGAAGAATTACTCGTAAGAAGAACAGTTCGTAAGTTTGTTCTTATTCTGATTCATCAGTTATGCAGTAATAACGTAAAACTATCGCAGAAAATTCACATTTACCATAATACAAGAGAATCAGGATATTTCCTTCTTGGAATATAATCTACGACCAATGGGACGTTTCACTTTTTGTAAGAGCATCAAATTTTGAATGATTTCAATTCTCAGATGCTACGCACTATTCCAGTATTTACTTTCTTCGTAATTTCAAATGACATTGAACTAAAAAGCTGTGAATATTAACAACGCAAGGAACCCTATTAACACCTCGTAACTTCTCCATCATATATGTTTTGCCGTTTATTCTAACTAGTTAATTATGTCAAGAAGCAAACCTGTTTTAGCGATATAAAACGAAGCTCATCAAAACCTCCGTTATAATTTCGCTTTCAATGGAATCTTGTTCTTTCTCCGTGGCACACATTTTAGAAAACTCTCATTTTCAATCATTTCGATTTTATTTTGATGTAACGAGCGACATTTGTAACTTATTTATGCAGTGGATGACGTTTAGAATTTATGTTTTCCACGCACGGCCTGCTCCTACTTAACCTGATGACCTCTAAAGCGAAGAATGTCATTTGATTGCATAACTTTGTATGAACGCGGTCTGCCAAACGTGAAGGACGTTCTTCAGTGTCTTAATTAATGAATTCAAGCATTGAAGACAACTGAAGATTGCTGATTCTAATTTTACGATGTCTCTGAAAGGTAAAATTAATGTTAAATGATATATTTCGCGTGAGTTAGATATGAAATTGATATGTTCTTGCTCGGTGAGAACCGTGACAAGTATTTGACGTTTACCAAAAAATCCAACGCGTATTTTAAATTATTTTCCTAACGTTTTATGTTATGTCTCGAGGGTATTTAAGAGTTAGAGGAACTAGGAATATTATTGTAGTTTCTCTTGTATAATATTGAAAGCATAAACTTTTCCTTATTTTGTTAGTTCTATGCAAATGCTAAATGCTTTGAGACTGAATATATATATATTTCCATCTGACAATTGTTTGAGTAAATGAAATGAATATAATGAAATTCTGGAAAACTATTCCTGAACAATAATCATTTATATTTACAGGTGCGTCAAGTGAATGTAGATGTTCCTCATAGTCTGATGTACCAGATATTTGAGATATACCTCCTTCAGTAGCTGTTACTCGTCAATATTATGACAAAAATTTCCTTTAAAATTTCTTGAAAGAGACACCATCCATTTTTCATTTGAAATATCGTAGACGTTTTCAGTTATAATCATGGTCACATAGTATCACATTCGATATACAAGGGGTTTTAGGTGTATATCATTTTCCTTTCAGTTATTACTTATTGAAATTGTTGCGGGAGATTCCTTAGAAACCCCTTGAGAAAGACACGCACAACTCAGTTTCTAAATTGAAATATCGTTTTTAGACATAATCATGTTCACATAATATTATATAATGCATTATTTTTTGAGTCCCATTATTTCATGAACATGTTGAATAATCAAAATTGTTTTATCAATCAAACGTGAATGTACATCTAGGTACTTTTATTATTGAAATTCGAGATCAGGATTGAAATTGGTACGAAAATGTTCTCTTGAATATTTCTGCGAATTAAGTCATTTTCTGGAAAGTGAAATCATTTTATAAAACATATATTTTTAATTGCCACCTATCAAGTTGGCATTTTCGTTACTTGATGTACTGCCATTTCAATTCATAGATATATAATTTTGACATTTTTCATTTCGCAGAATAGCTGAAATATTCAACTTCATTTTTTTAAAACATAGTTAGCTTAGCTGCTGATATTTGTTTTCTAATGAAACGGGCAGTAATCTTCCATTTCAAGAAACATTTCCAAAAAGAAGATGGGAGGGGTGTCTTGAGTATTTTGGAATTACGCACCTAAACTTGTGACTTGTGAATATTTTGAATGATTATGCATCCTTCTAATTTCCTGGAGAAGTTCTTCCGGATTAATTTTTGAAAGAACTTTAGTCATAATATTTTATGAGGGACCGTGAATATTAGAATTCGAACCCATGAAACACCCTCTGAAATTATTTGAATATCTCCACAGCAAAATCACATCAGTACCTAACTAAAAATACTAATACAGCTTTCCTGTGAAAATAATTTTAAATTATAATCAGGATATATTTCTCAATTTCTATTGAAATCATTTCTTGGGAATTTAAAATTAATTAATTTATATCCTATGTCGTATCATAACACAGTTAAAGAGTTGAAGAGAATAAATGATACCGATTTCAATAGGATTGAGCATACTAGTCAAAGATCTTGATATTTTGTACATAAATAATTGACTCTCTCTATGTGGAGATGCATTATTATGCATCAAGTTAAAATCTGTACCGGCAATATTTGTATATGGCTTAACATTCGGTTGTCAAACTTCACTAACATAACTAACAATCGTTTCTCTATAAAACCTGCGACCACACATAGTAGTAGCAACGGATTATTTTGCGGTGGCGCCAAAGCGACTATGTTTTTCCAATGGACTTTTGATTTCAACGCAATGGATGATGTGTGGTCGCTCTCATAGGATAACATCGCTTGCTTTTCATGTAGACTACTTATCCGGTGGGACCATCGCAAAATAACCCGTTGGTACTGCTACGTTTGGTCGCAGACTAACGCTCAAATAATAATCCGTCTTTACTTAACGGGAGGAAAAAATTCTCAATGCACGATATTCACTTGATTCATCGGTTGCTTCGAGTCGTAAGCATAAATCCGAGTCTAATCTCCGGTAATCATGCGTCTCAGCTTATGCTGATAATCAGAAAGCATCGTTTCACACTTCAACGCTACTCCTTTTTCCAAAAAAATGAGTATTTTGGAACCAACCGAGAACTGACTTCATTAACATAGAAGTTATAATCGTATTCAAATAACCAAAGGCCTTCTGCAATATTCTTCATGTTTCCGCAACCAAAGTTTTACCCCACGAACAAAATTTATGGCACTTCTTAGCTAAACAAAATGAGGCATTGTAAAATTCGCCAAATTCACTTTTAATCGTTTGTAAACATAACCGTAACTATGTAACGAGATGACATTGACATCAAATTTGGCACATATGTCATTTACAATAGTAGCAACATAAAAAAGAACATTTTTCCTGAATAGGTTAGCCGCAAAGTTTAAATTCACCTTAGTTTTTACCCATAGTAGTATAGTAACTGTTCCATACGGGAAATATATCTCTATTGAATTAGATAGGGTAATTAGGCCGAAATAAATAAAAAACCCGACTTTATCTAATCTCTGACCATTTCAAACGCTAATGTATCGTTAAAAATCTCGATTTCTGAAGGAAATGTTTATATTTTCATTTGAGAAGATATCAAAATATACGGGATAAAATAATATCGCGAAAGTTCGCAATCAGACCAAAAACACCGAATTAGAAAACAAAAATTGATCGGTTTTAAAAATGGTTGATTAAAGTTTCATTTTTAATGCCGGTTCTGTTCTCGCGCCGTGAAAACTCGCGAATGTCTCGAACGGCGAGAGTATATGGTTTCGCGCCTTTCCTTTTGCGCTTCGCTATCACACAATTCTATATAATCAGCGGCCGTAACTCTGTCGTTCATCTTTGTCAAACATGCGAAAGTAACTAAGAACGAAACCGTGAGCGTCGCGATTGTAGAGGGCTATATTTTTCACGCGGAAATCACTCACGAATTACTCTCGTTAATCGCGGTTGTGATTCACGAATGAATCTGGAGCCGTCATAATCATTTCGGCAGGCTCAGAAAACTATGATTTTGAATGCGGATTTCATCGGAACGGAACCGAATTTCGAATAAGGGATCGCAACTCCAGAAGGCGGTTTCTTCCTTACATTTTGTCTGGAGTGTCCCCGGCTCAATTCTTGACGGCTTCAGAGATCCTTCGCCCTCCAGTTTTGTCCAAACTTCGCGGACAAAGTGAGTTTGTTTTCAATTTCTCGACCGGGTAAGATTCAGAATCCTAGTTCGGAAGGCTTGAATCTTCGTTTTTAGAATAATTCTCTCTCTTATACTTCGCGCGACCTATGAGCTTTCTATTTTTTTTTCATTTTAGAAGAACTCTAGCGCAGTGCTCAGAAGTTTCTCGGTGGCAAAACCGGAACAGGATATTTCGGAAAAAATGTTCGCGATTCTTGAAATGAATTATTCGCCCTCAAAATTGCACTCGAAAAAAAGGTTTCCCCTACCCGATATTGCAACTTTGAACATCGAAATGTTTAACAAAATGAATCTTCAATAATTGATGGATTATATTCCATTGTTATATTTATTTATCCTAATCAAGCTCTCGAGGAAATTCACAATGAAACTATAAATATTTCTGTATCGGATGACTTCTTATTGAATTAAATGAATATCTTGCGTTGAATTGAAAAAGTTTTAAAATAAACTTTGTGAGTTTAAAGGACACCAAAACTTGAAGATTAAATAAATATTCAATTTTACCAGAAAATTGTATATTACTTTATTGTAATGAAATCTTACTTGAAATAGTTTCGAATATATACCTGAAAAACATAAAGTATCTGAACAGTTTTCGTATAATCTACAACGAAATTTGTTTAGCCAAATGCTCCCAAAACGTCTTTACGTTTGGATGGGATGTGTTTGTTCATTTCATTTTTCACTCTAATGGTTTATGCAGCCAATACACCTGATTTCAAAAATTTCGACTGGCATATTGAGTCGATAAAGATTATACAAAATTATAAATCTTTTGCCCTCCTCTTCAGATCAGTTTTATTCTCTAGTTATCACAATTATAAGCTTAAACTTTATAATATATCATTAGAATAATATGTATACCACCAGGCCGTCTCCAAAGTAATATAAAACATTGTTCCGGACGATTCCCCTATCAATTTCAGGACAAAAAGCTCATATAAACATAAGTCGAGAAACACTTTATTATACATGACAATTAAAAAAAAAATTATTTTTTTTATTTTAACAGTCTTTCAGTTGATTTTTTCGAAATTTGGCAGTTATATCATAATTGGTAAAGGATAAATTGAATCTTAGTGATAGAGAATTAAGGCAGAAACATGCTTTTAAAATACGACGCGTGTTGAATCAAATCTTATTTTCTCTTTGGCCAAAATCACACTCACACAACTCAACGCAATGGGCGCGGTTATATCTCATGTTAAGACGTGCTATCGCGTTAAGTTTCCATAGTATGCCAGGTAACCCAATCAATAGAGCAAGAGTTTCCCTAAATTCTTAACAGGAAAACAACGCGTATGATCGTATAGAAATAAATTTTCTAAGTAAAATAGCTCTTTTCCAGTGGATCTCTAATGTCCTTCAAAGCCAAAAAAATTAATAATATTGAAAAACCTCGTAGAGAAAAATATTAAGTTACATGGTTGTAGGTGTACAAAAGATATATCGATTAATTTTTAATTACTATTCGAGATATATCGAAGAAACTGTCGAAAATCGACTTCACTGTTTTCCCGTAATTCTTGCGAATTAACGTTTCGTAACTTAGTACTTACTCTGAATGTAGACCCTCCCCCAAAAAAATACGTTTTAAAGGGTTCCGTAGCCCATTTTTCTCTTAAGAATTGTACAATCACGTTAAAATAATTACGATGATTTTACTTCAACTTCTTCCAATTTTCTTTTCCCGATAATGGCTGATACGGAAATTAATTGCTGGCATTTTCAATTGGATTCAAGATAATATATCTTTCTCATATTCCAAACTGTGTTAGAGAAATATTCTTGCCTCAAACTCGTCTAAGAATTCCAGCAATCGAAATTTAGAACAGCCATTATCGAGTAAAGAAAATTGAAAAAAAACTCGAATAAAATGTCGCCGAAAAAATGTAATTTTCGGACAATTGAATTATTAATTAAATCATCGCAATTCTTTTTTTGCCGAGACAATTTAACAAAAAAATTGGGTCCAAATTTGACTCGTTAGAATGCTTCCGCCTTAAGTCGTATGGTGTCCCAAAAGAAAACCCGATCAATATTCCTATTAAAAAGTTGTGCGCCACCGACAATTTTTGTCACTGAGTGTGGAGATACCTTCAATGGGTATGAGCTACTTGTGAAAAATTGTATCTAAAATTTGGATTATAAAGGAAAAATTGTATTTCAGTATTGGAAAAGTTAGGAAGTGCGAAGTGGTGATTGGCTTGAACATTTTTATTTAAGATCCCAATAACAGTAACAATTTAATGTGTAGCTTGTTTATTAAAATAAGGGAAGACGTTTGTATGAACAAGTAATATAATAATCCAAACTAACGTAACGTTAGTTACAACGTTTATATTGATGAAATCGCTTTTCATATATGGTTAGTATCTGGAGAATTGTTAGCTGAAACAGAATACTTGGCAATTACAATTCAAGATCAGGTTGTTTCCACAAGAAATTATAAAAAACTCATCATCAAGCAAAATATAAATGATTCTTACCGAAGATGTTTTTCTTCTTCAGAAGCGGTTTTTCATATATTATCATCTTGCTCTATACTTGCATCAACACATTTCTTGGAAAGACGTTATGCCTTCACTAATTTTATTCATTTTAATATAGCAATGTAATATCACTTCATTCCTAAGGGAAAGAAGTATTAGAAATCATCATCATCGTATTATAAATATGCACCTAAAATTATTTGTGAAAACGCCATATATAGAGTTTATTTTGATGAAACAATTCTTTGCAACAGAACTGTAAATCATCAGATATCATTCTTTCGAATAAACAAAATCAAATAACATAAATAATTGATAATGCCATACTCGATAGGCACAATATAAAAATTAAATGTTTAAAATGAGAAAATATTTATTCTTTCGATTATTATCAAATAAATATTGAGATTTAAGATCTGAAGATAAATATATTTGAACAGTTACAGAAGATGATATTCATCGAATCTTGAAATATTCTTTTCTTCGTAGGTTTCTTTCCGAAAGAAATAATGAGGTACAGTCATTGGTTTTCTTTTTAGTTAATACTGCCCAGAATCTTATATTTTATTTATTTGTATATATGAATGTAATATAATTTGCTGAAAATTTAATCATTTACATTCTAAACAGTATTTGATTCGATCATATCTCACTTTACACAAAAAAATAATGTAATAGCATTCAATGTTACTTGATTAAGGTCCGTACACCAGGAGAAAGCCTTTCACACTACTCGACGGGACATTGATATAATTGGCTGATAATTCTATAGTTTATTTATTTTCTGGTAGATCGATATATTTTCATAACATTCAAAGTTATCCTTATTCCTCTACTAGAAATAGAATCTTCAAATACGCGTTTTAATAAAACATTTTAATGACATCAGAAAAAATACAATTTTTTCACTCAAAGATAAAGTTAATTATTAAAATTGCAACGATGAATCATCATCACATCTAACCTTCAACATCTATAATACGTAACTACGTTATTTTCTCATTAATTTCAGTACGACGAGTATACTCAAAATGCCAGATTATGTCCATGTAGTTTCAACAAACAAATTTTAAAGTTTTGAGGATATATTATTTCTGTTATTAATTGTATTGATCCAGTAAATCTTCTCGAAATGGTCGAACATTCGTTGTTTTCAATCATTGTTTCAGAAGAACTGAAACAATAATTTAACGAAATTATCAACATACATATGATTCCTAATTCATCCCACTTTCTCAATTACATTCACTTTTAAAAACATGTTTGAAGATCTCAAATTCATATTTGAATAAAAAATAACTTCATTTAATTTAATGAAGATCCATCCTCAAATTTGATTGAGAGATTCTGTGACAAATATACAAATTTAACGACGAATAAATAGATACACTTCCAACCTCGGAGCTCTATTTTGTTATTCCGATTTTCCAATAACCTTGTAACAACCTCTTCCTCGATATCGGAAAGCAGTTATGGATGATCTAGAACCGAAACAAGTTAACCGGGTATGTTAAACAGGAATAAAATGAATACAAGCACAGGAAGCAGGTCAAGGAGACACGGGCCAAATGTCAGCTTGTCTATCATCCCTATTCATTACAAGAAGTAAATTATCATACAATCGGGATAAATGAGCTTGACGGTATGCTGCCGATGACCAGCGCTTTCGTAAGGTACACGTGAAGAAGGCGTCCTGCCAACCGACGTCCGTGGTTATAATTGGACATAACCGGGCGCGCAGAGTTACACGCGCTATCCGATATCGATTCCGCCGGCCTTAGTTACCTAGCGCTTTCTTAACCTGGCTGCTTCAGCCCACATTTCCTCCAAGTTGTCACGTTTATTGTCGACCACTCCTGGTGATGCGGCAAGAGTTCTTCGGTGCGGCGTCAAGTCGGTCCTATCAAACTAACAAATTTCGAACTCCACTCATCTTATCATAACTTTTATGTTGTTCCAGGTTCACGGCCTAGTATGTCCTTGCCTTCGATGGTACATCGATTGGGAGACACTCTTATAGTGCGCAGTGTTGTCAGTGGTAACGAACTGTATACCGAAAATCCCGATAAACCAAAGCTTTCCAGCCAAATAATAGAGAAAGAGTTACCCGATTTACCGGACTGCAAGGTGAAAAGGAACTACTCCTGCTCCTCCTGCGATTACTTCACGCAAAATCCAAGACATCACCTGTACCATTTGCGCGATGTTCATAACGAAAAAGTGAGAATCTACGAGTGTCCCAATTGTCTATACGCATCGAAACATTTCCAAAAACTACTTCGACATTCAAGAATGGTCCACGGCAACAATAAAAGTGGTGATAGCGATACCAAAGTCAAAAAACAACCTCAGTTACCAGTTACTGCGGAAGAAGACGATACCAGTGAACCCAGTGATAATGAAGAAACGGAACCTGTGAAACCTGCCATTTTCAAGTGTTCGGTATGCGCGTTCACAGCCAAAAGTCAATTTTTTCTAACCAAACACGAAAAAGAAGAACATATAAAAACAAAGTTCTTTCGATGTACCAAATGTACGTACGTAACACATATGAAGGCGCGTTTCACTAAACACGTCAAGTATCACTCAATGCCGATGATCAAGTGTGATACATGCGATTTTAGAACACCGTATAAATGGAACTTGGACAGACACTGCAAAAACCACAACGGAAAGGGTACTTTTCGGTGTTCGGCGTGCAACTTCACTGCGGATATCAAGCAAAGTTTAACGGTGCATGAGATGAACCACCATGTACCTCCTGTCGGACAAGCAGCTGGTTTCGGCATAGGCAGACGACGCAATAAGGTTGGAGCTAGTGATACAGCTGCCGCTGAAGAAGCTGCTCTAGTAGTTCAGCAAACAACAACTAGCCAGGTAAGCACCAACCAAAATTTCACCATTTATCCATGATCTACTAATGGGTTTTCAGATATTCGATTAGTCTTTTGGGGGGAATAATTCTTTCTGATATGTATATTGAAATCAGAATTATCAAACTTTCGTTAGGAAATCGCTAATGAAATCACGTGGACAATTATGAAAGTTGTTGGCTATCGTATCGTGGTTTTCTCTGACTCGTGTGTAGTTGTTCAATCTTTCAAGTCTTTTTACTTTTTGGAAATCTCTTCCATGTATTGAAAGCGTTTATTCTTTGCTTTTAATTTTTTGAATCATGTCACTTGACTTGAATAAATTCAATGAATAGATTAATAATTTACAAATAACATGTAGTCAATTCAGACAAAAATATAAATCAATTTCGTATTCCTATATTGACGAATTTGACAAAAACAGGGATGAATCAAAAAAGAAATATTAGCAATCTAAATAATTTCTGCAGGCAAAAATTAAACAACGAAAACAAGTATATTGGCTTGAAATTATTTTATATCCGGAAATTTACAAGCAAGAATTAATTTAGAATAGATAAACCAAATATTTATTCATACATTCTTTCCGACTATTGAATCAAACTTTAAATGGGAGCTTGAAATGTGGACGTACTATTTTTAATGGAATGAAATTTATAAGCCACCACAAATATCATACTAAACTTGGAATCGAACCGAGTATTATAGATCGACTGAACTTATATTTCCTATATGGATGAAAAAATAATCAAGACATACCCACAAAGAGGCAGGCTGAAAAATAATGAATGATGAATTTATTTCGAAAAATATTCAAGAAAATAATTTTTGTAGAAGAAATAAAGAGTGAAAAATTATTGCCTGCAAATGTTTTTGATATCCAGAATTCAGTTTAAATTATTTTGACCATATATTTGTTTGTACAATTTTTTCGGCCTTTCCATATTATATTTCTTATTATGTTCTTTCATTACTACATTTTCTAAATTTATAATAAGAAATTTTTGTTTTCAGTTAAAATTGTTAAGAACCATTTTTTTCCATTCTTAATGTAAATTTTGTTTTGTTTCCTAAAATTTATTTCTGCAGAAAAACTGCATGCATTTAGAAAATAAATGTTTTTAGGGGGTATTTCTGTTTCAAAAATTCTTACAAATGATCTTAATAATGTCAGTTTGTATTAATATCACTAAATAATTTGAATTCTTGGGTATGAATCATCATTGCAATTGTGCAATTCTAGTGTACGAAATATAAGATATTTTGAAATGATCGAACAGAAATTCCGTTTTCATAGAGAGGTGTTTGTAAAACATAATCAATTCCAAAATTTCACGAACTCACACATAAATCGAATTGTGAATAAGCGAGTGTACCTGTAATAAAGGTTTACCGCGGTTTAGCGTTATCGAACAAGCAATATAATTGTATGTATTTTACATTACTAACGTGCGATAAATGCGATCTTTGGTTTGGGTGTAGTTAGATAGATAAACTAGTCGGTCCGTCAGTATTCAGTATTGAAGCGCAGGCAGAAATGCGAGCATACCTGTAGCGCGTCACTCGTCTTTCCTTTCCGAATCTATTATTCCCGATTCCAAGATTCATCGCGAATTTGGAGGACAGACGCTCTAGCAGTGGCGTATTTATAACATCGTTCTAACGTTAATAAGTTCCGTGCCACGTATTTAACTCGTGTGTTTTGATATTACAGGTGACTCAAGACAATGCGTCCGCGCCAATCGACGACGACAAATCCAAACTGAAAAACAAACCAAAAGTCAACACAATCTGCGTCAAGAAACAGAAAACATTCAAGAACCTTTCCGATTATAATCAGGCGCCCAGTCCCTTCGGTTCAGATTTCATCAATCCGGACGACATCATACATCATGCGAATGGAAACGTGTACTTCAAGAATAAATGTAAATTGTGCAACTTCAAGTCTGCGTGGGAGAGCGAAATGACCAAACATGAGGCAAAGGTTCACAACATCGTGAAGGATTCCCCAGTGAAAGTAAAGAAGACCCAACGTCCTATACCGAACCTTATTCCAATCCCAATGCATAAAATACATCGCCCCAATCCTCCAGAAAACCCCGAACCGGTCATGAGCCAGAAAGACTTCAATGAAATTTGTGCTAAGTCCACCAACAGTGCTCTTAAAGATTTTGCATCTCTGATGGATGGTGAAAACATTTTCAACCTAAAAAATTCGTCGCCCAATTCTTCCCGCGTACCTGATCTCATACCAGCATCGCTGTTATCGTCAACGCCAAAAAATGATGTCACCAGTTCCTTCAAACAGAAAAATGCCTCATTCTTCGACCAACTCAAGGAAAAACTGATAACAGGATGTAGTGATGTTAATTTGACTTGTAAATATTGTGGGCATCAAAGTAAGTGTTTATCGGAACAAGTGAAACATCAAAAATTATGTGGAACTCAAACAAATCAGGTAATTAATCATACGAATGTTTTCATCAGATCTTCGAGATGCCAGTATTGTAGACAAAGATGCAAATCTAGTGTTGATTTATATAATCATCTTCAAACTTGTTTGGAAGCCCAGAAAACCCTGAATAAATTGGCCGATCAAGAAAAAGATATGTATAATGAAGAACTGGAAATTAAAATCGAACCTACTCCTCTTGTTATTAAAGAGGAAGTCAAAGAAGAATATTTAAATACCAAACAAGAAATCAAGAAAGAATCTGATGAATACGAAACAAAAACCCATCCAATGGAAAATCGTGTATTTGTTTGGAATAACATCGAAGTTCCAATGGATATTGATGTTGATGATTCCATCTACGAATACACTGACGATAGAGGTAGTGACATGTATATCCATGAGGATAAAATAGACGATAACGTGTCTTTAGATTTATCTATTCGAACTCATTCCCCTGGCAGTAGTGAAAGCAGTTACGTAGAAACTGAATCAATTCATAAGCAACAGCAACCGGCTACCTTACCGAATTCAACCCCTGAAAAGATACCCACTCATGGCACGGATATAAGTATTGCACAACATAAAAGGGTATTCCAATGTCCTCATTGTACCTTCTGGGCTTCTACAGCTTCGAGATTCCACGTTCACATCGTGGGTCATCTGAATAAAAAACCTTTCGAGTGTTCATTATGTTCGTATCGCTCTAACTGGCGATGGGACATTACCAAGCATATCAAATTAAAATCAGTGAGAGACCCCGCCCACGAATCCGCTAAAGTTCTAATGACCGACGAAACGGGTAGAAGAAATTACACAAAATACAATAAATACCTTACAGAAATTCACGTGAGTGTGGATCAGTCATTAGATACCAGTGGTGGATCAGGCACCAGACACCGCGGCCAGGGTACTCCTAAATCTGAAAGTACAAAATCGATGAAAATGCCACCAATCACCGCCGACTTCAACAGTGTGATAAAAAATACTGCTCTCAAAGGCTCGCCGACTTTGAAAGTTGCAAATGGTACTTTGTTCGCCAAGTTACCCGATAAAAAAAAGTCTAGCAGCGAAAACAAAAGGACTCTCTTCAAGTGCAAGAAGTGCAATTTTAGGTGAGTCAAAATATATATTGATTAATTTTAACTAACAAAAAAAATTATCAGGTGAAAAATTATGAGTTTCCAACTATTAGAATATTTGCTGAAGCTTTGTTAGTGGCCTCATAACCAATTACATACAATTTCTGGAAATTTATGTTAGGTTTTAATTAAATGTGAAAATCAAGTTATATCAAGTACATGTCTCTTTAATACATTTGTTTCTTGTAATTGATTGAATCTTTTCATTAGTAAAAACATTTTAATATAAAATCTTTTAAATCAGATTTTCTATTATATCTGTGTACGAGCTGTTCATCCATTCAGCTGAAGAATATTTAAAATAAATTATCAGCACGAAGAATAGTGTCTGATTAAATTAACATAAGTAGGCTTAATGTATTTTAATATGTAAAATGTATTCAACCAATAACTATGGCTTTCGGTTCAGTTCAGTTCATTTTACACGATGCATTCTGTCACTCCTATTTTATTATTCAACAATTATATAACCTGTCTCCACTGAATTAGAAAAAAATTAAATCCCCATGCATAGAAAACACAGAGAACGAGAACAACTCGATAAGATGTATCTAATTTTCAGCTTTCCCCAATACACTTTTCTCAATATAAGTCGTTTCATAGTTCACTAATTCGTAAGATATATTTCTATAGCATCACAAGTAAATTAGTAAGAACAATATTTTTATCAAAGATCAGCCATTCAACATTTTATTCAGAAAATTAAAATTCAATTTTCTGGCATGCGAAAATAATTCCAGATTTATTGACTCATTAGTTCAGATAAATGAAGAACGAATCATTCATATATGCCAAAATCTGTCATTCAAACTCTTCGAAAATAGGCAGCTATCATTATAAAAAGACTTATCATTATGGAACTAACACAGATGATGAAAAACTTAGAAATATCCATGCTCGTTAATACTATTTTTACGATTTCTCATAAATAGATCAAACATCTTATGTTAAGCTAGGAAAAATGCCAATTTTATAAGTAAGCTTTCACTAAAAATGTCACTCTCTAAATGCTGAAATAGTCGAAAATCTCATTCTCACAAAGTTTGCCATTGAAATATCCTTTTCTCATTGTCGTTACCAAGAGCCTGAGGGGGTAGATACCAGTGCCCATGAATTCAGATTTTATTATAATCATTGAATATGCGAACTCAGTCGCATTTTGAAAAACAAAACAAAAGAAAAATCTCTTTATTGGCATGAATGAGAGTAGGAATTTACATATTTTATATAAACGAAATAGAAATTACGACAAACCTTTCATTTATTCACATCAAATATCAAATAAATCATAAATACATATAGATCACACAAATAAATAAGCTAAGAAATAATTGAAATGAGTAAATGAAGTTCCATTAAATTAAATATCTGTCTAATCATTTAAACAGAAAACTAAAATAGAGTTGCAATCCTCACTGTTTACGATTGTTAATTTTTCATTTCAAATACCGAATAAATTAAATTTGTCATAGGAGATTAGATGATAGATCTGCGGTATCCATTATTAGCTGTTAGGGTTGAAAATGAAGATTCATTTACAGCAGTACTGCACCCAAGAGAATATACTGCAGCATAGTGGGCATAGGTCTTATTGAAACCTTCTTTGTGTTTGAATAACTCAGCAAATAAGTCTGTCCGCCTCAGGTTTATTTTGCATATAATTCCCGAGGACTGCAAAATTTATCAAATCCAACATTTTTTTAAATTTTGATTGTTCTCTCCAAGGATCAATTTTTTTATAAGGGCTAGATTGGTAATAGATATTGACAAAGAAAATTCGTGGTGGAAGAGCAAACATTGATTCTGTTGCAAATCGCCCAAACCACTAAGCCTAAGAACGAGAAATTTAGGATGGTCATCTAAACAGACATAAGCTTAATACAGATTGACGTAGAAGTTTTTTTTTGAAAGTTTCTTCCGTAACTCTAAGATCTAGTAAGATATCGAATTTATTCTACTCGTGCTACTATAAAGGTATTTTTAAAATTTGAAATCAAAGGTTTATTCCATTCTCCATATTTAATCCACCATATAAACCAATTTCCAATATTTCAATATTATTTATATTCGAATAATTTTTTTAGTTTGTTATAATAGATATCTGGCTCTCGATCAAGATACTAATCTATATAGATAATTCAAAAATATTGATGATTATTTTGAAAAAACAATGATATTTCTCGAGGACATGCAACGCAATCGTCTATTTTGATTTAATGTCTACATGATGGTGATGAATAATTTATTGATCGATTAAAAATTAAATTTCACATACAACAGAGTGCTGCGACCTTGTGTATACATTCATACACTAAGGTACAAAATGAAATACTAAGATTCACAATTGTATTGGAGAATTGGGAAAAGAGTAGGCAATTCATTTTCAATTAAATTGTTCAGTTCTCAGCATCACAACATCAAACTCTCTGGCTGATTTTTGGCTTTCACTGGTACTGATCATATGAAATTGTGAAGTACATGAACATTGCTGAATTTATTTCATACTGGGGAATCCTATTCGATTATATTTATAATTGAGTATTTACTAAGGCATAAATCAAATCATATACGTGAAATATAAGAATACATGCCTTCAGTTCGAAGCAGTTCTAGCTGAATATCTGGTTTTAATAATTTTTGCTTTGCTTGAAGAAATGAGCAGTAAATCGAAAATTATCCATTTACATTTGTACTCTTTAATTTTTTTTGCTAAAATGAAGTTCATTGCATGATCATTAGGCAGCAGAAATTTCAAAAAGGTTTCCTCAAATATTTTTGAATATGAACTTCGCACGCACGCACGAAGCACGAAGTTTCTTGGGAAGCAAGCAAATCAGCACTCTACCGAAAAAAGTAGAATTCATGCAATGGGATGAAATACCACCGTAAAACATTGGGATTGGCCAGAAGAGTTGAGATAAAAAATGATAATATTAGAAACGAGCATCATGAATACCATCAGCCAACATCAAATGAGGTAGTTTGGACACATGCACCATGAAGCTAATCAAACAAGTAAAGGTAATATGGAAAACGAAGATGGAAGCAAAAAGGAAGAAGAGGAAAACCGAAGAAAACACGGCACATCACGATAGAGAAGCTGTTGACAGCCCATGGTCATACTATTAAAACGTCAAGATGCAGTTGCTTGAACTAGTAAACAATATTATATATTCAAATGTTGTATAAGCCTTATGGTAGATAGGCTTCAATAATGCACATTTTGGGAGGTATTGATAAATGTATTACTAACCTGAGTAACCTCAATGATATATTCACACGAGGGTGAGTCTATTGTTCACTCCAAATCTGTCCAGAGCAGTTTCATTCCGTTTTTGGAGGTACATACAGCAAAAACTAAATATGCCTAAAATATGGTCGCATATTCCTATATATATATATATATATATATATATATATATATATATATATATATATATATATATATATATATATATATATATATATATATATATATATATCCTAAGCTGAGTGATTTCTAACCATAAGTTTGCTAACATGGATTTCTATTTCCGTTCCTTCACAAGTTTCGGAATCATCTGTGAACAGATTTAGATCTGCCTCCAAGGGGACACGATTGTTGAGCGCAATCCTTCTTTTCGGGAATGACTGTCCTGATTTTGGCTTGATATTATACAAATCATCCAGCAGTCCTGAGCCTCTCAGCAGTATAGTCTTCACCACGTTTATTTCCATTTGATGTAACCTGTATGTCGCATCTCTCTCCAAAAGTGAACAGAGACTATCAGGATTGAGGAGTGCCATGGTGACACTACTAAGCCGTACGTAATATCAGCTCTGATAACCAAAATGCATCTGTTTTGGGTCTTCCCGCTGCTGCATCGACAGGTCCAGATGGATAAACTTTGTCTCAACGATTGTTCCAGCTTAGTGAATATCTCGTTAGTTTCAACTGAGAAAGGCATTGCAATAATTTAACTTAATTTTTCTGAAATATGGTACTATAAAATATTTTTGAGGGTTTAGAAATAGTTGTAGTGATCAGTACATTTGATATCTACGCTTTCAATTTTCCTTCAACAGTTTTATTAGATTATCCTCAAAGACTTAAATCAGTATGCCCAAAAGTCGAATCTCGACATAACCACAAGTTTATACATACTGTGAGCATTTCGCCCACTAGAAATATAGGGATGAATATTATTATATTTGGTTTGTTGGTAGTTGGTTATACTGCCGCACGGTAACAACTGTCTTAGAGGCATGTTTTTATGAGGAAATATTAAAGGCTGTTGAGGCTCCAGAGACTCAAATACAATAGGACCATGTAAAGTAACCTGTTAATATAACTATTCACCCAGTAAAATCTAACCTTCTACGTCCAACTATGATCTAAAGCAAACCGCGAAAAGCTTTCCAACAAAATTGTTTTTCATGTATAAGATATATTCAGCTTATGGTTATAAAGAGAGTGCTATAACATATACACATTTGTAAATCCAGGAAATGGAATTATTTGAAATATTATTAAATCTAGGATGATTCATTTTGTTTTCCACGAAACATCTAATAATACATATTTATTTGTTGTAATCAAGTTTTATGAAAATATTCAGTGGCATTCTATCTAAATCGTTTTATGAAAAATTATTTCTATTTAATCAATAAAGCATAAGTTCTTTATCTGATAACATCGAAATTTTAAATTACGGAAACGTGATATTTGATTAGTCAAAACCTCGGTTTGAAATATCGATCCAAATATTCAATGTATATTTTATAGTTACCTTGTTTTTCCTTGAAATTAAAATTATAATATAATGGTTTTTGATTCAGGAACATATCGTTCATCGTAAGTGCTTTTCTGGACGAAGAAGTTTTGGCAACTAACGTGAAAAATTGCCCTGTCTAATGTATTATTCCTCCCATATGTTGAAAAACCATAAAAACTAGTTTGAAAAGTTGTCGGAAATAATAAGTCAATTAATTATGTATTAAGAAGTGTTGTTGTCGAAATATTAGAGGTAACTTCGATAGACTTTCTTTATAAACTATAACTTAAACACGATGTGCAAGAAAAGGAACTGCATCTGATGAATTGCTGTCTCTGAATCCTATGTAAATCAGCTGGAATTACCTCTGTCCACCAACTGTGTAACAGCGGACGATTGGAGCTGACAACGGAAACCTTCGATCATACTGTTGTCAGCTGGATGCTGTGATGTACGAATATGGTGTTTGAATAAGTTGGACTCGAACTGTCTGTTGTTGCGCATACAACATCACATCGAGCTATTCAGTTGTTCAAGAATACTCTTGCGATGGTGCCTTCCTCTTGGTCAGTTAGTGATACAAACTCAAAGCAGCAGGAGAATCTATCAATTATCGCTAAACAATAACGATAGCCAGCAAAATATGGCATGACGATGAGATGATGTGTACGACGTCGAACCTCACTGAAGGTGATGAAGAGCCTAGTGTTGCTGAGACATAGCTAGATACCTTCGACACTTGATACTCTGCACAGCTGCGAGCCCAACCACGGCAATCCTCTTTGATTGAAGACCAGACGTACCGCTGTGTTGACAGCTTAACCTTATCGACCGCCCTAAGTAACAAATAAATTGAAAGCAGCTCCCCTGAACGGCTTCATGACAAAAAATACAATGTTTTATTATAAATACCTCACAGGTGATAATAACAGTGGTGCCTGGAATTGATGCTGCTTCGAACTGAAGGCATGTTGAATCTTTCTGCAGATTCTGAAGCTCCGCCAGGATGGCTCCTCTGCACCATCGTTAACGGGGTTGAACCATGTGTTCCTCGATCTCATCGTCATGGATATTGTGAAGGCTATCGTAAATCTTCTAAGATGATATATGGTTGATTTGATGGTTGATGATTCATAATCATCAACCATCAAAATATTCTTATACCTTAGCCACTGTAAAAACTAAATATCGGTAACTGTTATATTCAATTACAACAATAAGTCTGCATAAACATTATAATGACATTTATTATTATGAATACTTTGGTACTTTGTTGTATCGACTATGAACACAAGGCACGAATAGCACAACATCAAGAATCTCAAAGAAAGATGTTAATTTTAAGAATTGTATAGACAAAAATAAAATTATTATTATTCGAAAACTGTTCAACAGAACACTTTTGAACCTCAAACGACCTTTTAGCTTTAATATCTAAGAAATTTTATTTCAACCAGTTGATTCTAAGGACAATCATTGACAATGGTGTCAGAAATGTAGAAGTTAATGATTTCTGATCTTCCAAATCATTTTTGTTTTTTAATTGTTGAAGCTTAATGTTCTAGCTCATTTTAATTGTACTTTCATAACATATTATGTATATGCAATGTTAAATCAGTTATCCTACATCGCCATATGCATAAATTCTATATGAGTGCCCAGATGCTACAGGGTGGGGCGTAATGGAAGGGCGTTTTTGAAATGAGAATAACTCAGCTGTTTTTCAACGTAGAACAGTTTTAGTAACGTTAAATGATAGTTTAAATGCTACCATTTAGTGTATAAAAAGTTAAGAGAATCATGTTCTGAAAATGACGCCAGGCAGATGACGTCCGTATTCCGCAATGCATTGCTGTAGTCGATTCTCAAAGTTCTGCATCACCCGTTCTAACAAATCGGTGTCGACTGCTCTAACTTCTTTTGTTTCTTCTTTCAACAATTGCAGATTTCGAGGTTTATCGGCGTAGATCTCAGCTATTAGGTTTCCCCACAAAAATAATCACAAGCAGTGACCCTCAGGGAACGAGAGGGCCACGGCACATCACCAAAACGAGAGAGTACATGACCAGGAAAAATGCGACGCCCAACTTCCATTGAGGCTCTGACTGTATGTGCCGTGGCACCATCCAAACATTTCTGTTCACTCTTCGTCGTCGCAATTTTGGGATAAAATACTGCTCCAGCATGAAAAAGTATCGCTCAGAGTTTACAGTTACGGTTGCCCCTCTCCCATCCTCGAAAAAATACGGTACAATCACCCCAAGGCGGCTCATATCGCACCAAACGGTGACTCTCACTGTGAAGTGGCGATTGATGCAGTTCGCGCGGGTTTTCTGCTGCCCAATATCGGCAGTTCTGTTTATAAACCCAACCGCTCAAGTGAAAATGAGCCTCATCACTCATCATTATCACAGGTTCATTTTCATCAACGATAATCATTTGCATTCTCTCTACAAACTATTGGCGTTGTGCAAAATTTCCTTCATTCAGGTGCTGGACAAGCATGAGCTTATAGGGGTGAAAGCGGAGGTCTTGGTATTATATTTTGCAAACAGTTCGACTACTTATTTGGAGTTCTGCAGCTCGTTTTCGGACGGAGCGCTCTGGGCTTTGAATTACAGCTTGTCTCACTCTTTCCACGGTAGTGTTCTTACACTTCGGAGACGACCTTGAGGTTTCGGATTTATTGCTGATGCAGTCGTTCTGAAATTCTGTACCCATCGGATGATTGTGTCACGTTTCGAAACTGAAGCATTACGACCAATGGCGGAAGCGCCACTGCACGACAATGATAGACTCTCGCGATTTTAAATACTCTTCAAGTGCGAGCGCACGGTGCTCTCTTGTCCAGATAACCATTGTGAACTAAATAGTAACTCCTCTTGAGTTGAATGACCTCAGCCGCTCCCCTCTACTCTCTCAACCGTTACGTGTACTACCCGTTCCAAAAACGCCCATTCATTACGCCCACCCTGTATATCGTGCGTAAAAAGTAAAGATAATTGTAATATTCTCTTGAAAAAAGTGAAAGTACTTATTTATTCACATGTCTGGTGTTTATTGGTGAAATATAAGATATATACCAATTAAGTTATAGATTTATAATATCAAAATGAAAAAGTGATTTCACAGCCCTGTGATCACGCTCTGGCCAACACCAAGTTCTTCCACAAGATTCACATATTGCCTTCTAGCCTGAAGCATTCAACTCGTCCGATTTTCACTAATTGGAGGTAGTACACGTATTCCTTCCATTTCGATTATATTCATCGTAATATCGTTTTGTTTAGATAACATACAACGAACTAATCGTTGAATTCCTATATTCCTAATTGTTTGTGTTATTTAATTATGAAAAGTTATATTAAACAATAGATAATTCTATATTCTACCTACGATCTGTGTATTGGTTGCAGTTTTCATTACTACGTCCATCTGAAATTAACTTATTTCCGTAACATGCTGAAGAGCCAACGGTTCACGTAATTAAGACATTAACTATTTCCGAACCCTTGTCCGTTAACATCCGTCTATACGTAGCAATGCAACTAAATGCGGAAACTTTTTTATTGATTGTTACAGTGCATGTACAAAATTCTTGATATTATCGAAAGGATTCTCCTATAAACTTTACATTTTGTATATTCAAAGTAGCCTATACAGAGTATTTTATCAAAGCTCGTAGCTGGTCATGATTCTTTTATGTTACCGCTGTATGCAAAGTAGACGCTCGTAGATTTATTTGATGGAAGAAGATGCAAAGATACATTGAAATCTACTTTGAGTAACACCATATTCAATATATATATATATATATATATATATATATATATATATATATATATATATATATATATATATATATATATATATATATATATATATATATATATATATATAACCTAACCTAACCTAACCTAACCATCAAAGAAAAAAGAAAGTTGTGAATCAATCTCCCTCTCGTGATTTAGCTGGAGAGAACTGTAAATGTCAAACCCCTGGACCATGCGTCTAGAGGAACCAGGTTATAAAAACATACACATACTATTACTAATACGTATGGGATTCAACTGAAACGAGCTCGTCCTTGTTTTTTCCAGCATAGCATACAATTCGGTTGGAGAAAAAAATGGCTGGCATTGTCTCCAATAATTTGTGCTCTAAATTTCCAAACAAAGTTGAATTTTTTTTCGTATCCACAATTGTTGAAGTAAACGACTTGTAGATAGTCTCTTAATTCTATCAAACAAACCTGATCTAATCTACCCTCATAAAATGTATTATGATCCAAAACTTTATTTTTGTTTTACCACTATCTCATTCTAACGTGTCCAATTTCCACGCCTAAAAGTCATGATGCATGGGCATACTGAACCAAATCACCCAGGAATTTTCCTGAACCCCTAATATATCGAAAAAATGCATATTTCATGTACTGTAGATGACAGCCTTCACATGATCAATTTCATTATTTGAAAATTTCAACGGACGACAATTACTCCATATCACTTTAAATAACATTTCAATTTTCAAAATTTATTACAGTATATCATTTCGAAACCCGTATCATTGATTCAACTAATAATGGCTATACATGTTTTGGTGTCCCTGCAGATATATCTGCGCAGTTAGGTAAACCGTAATCTTTGTTGCAACTACTTCATGGAATCATCTAGATTGGTTGACCTATACAGATGAAGTTTGGAAATTTTAGTCTGTTAAACCTTCTCAGGTAAACATACCACAACATGTATATGATGTAGCACAGTTTTCAGCTTATTTGTTGACTGAGGATTGAAGTGATATCAAGGTAAAAATAGCAAAATAGCTACTACGCGAGAAAAAAAATCCCATCTAATTCTCGTGTCAAATTTAATTAAGTGAAGCTGTTTCTTTTCTTTTTCAAATAATTCTTTTGACAATTTCAGACTTTTTTTTCTTTCGTTTTTGCCTTGGATAGTTTATAACAACCCGGCCAATATCATCGGAGCTCATGATAAAAGCAATTGAAAAGCATTCAAGTATAAATGAACGTGCATAAGTTCGAAACTTTCACGGTTTACAGGCGAAGTGTACCTGCGCATGCTTGCTTTTCTGGTACACAGGAAAACAGCATTTTTCAACTTATTTCACAAACTTGCATTCGTTAGCACGCTGAAAATATATATTTTGAAGTTAGATCTATCATTGGAGACACTTTCAGCTAACTGTCAACTAATTCAAAATTCAGAATTTTTCAACGCGAAAAATTCCAAGAGTTCTTTTACTTTATTTAAAGAATTTCTTTAGAGTTTCACGCATTACGCAACACAAAAATATTCGGATGTGAATTTAATCAATGCAAACATCAAAGAGCGTGTGCATATAGGACAATGATAGATTTCAATAAAAAATTCAAAAAATTTAAGTAGTAAATACATTCTTTAAAACCCTGAATTAAATCTAACCGGCTTTTCATAATAACTTAAGGTCATTTTTAAAGGTGAATCACATTATGCCCTCTTCTAGTGACTAAGCTTCTGCCAATCCATCTATTCAAAGCTTGTGTATAAAATAAAATGATGATCATTTATACATTTTAAAGAAATCTAAAATATTCCGAATTTCTTGAAATTTCGGTAGTATAAAAGGTCGTTTAATGTAATAAACTGAAACTCTTTCGTGGATTACACAGCGTGGGAAAATATTATTATACGTTTACTTCAATACATTCAACCACTCTGAAGATTTTTGTGAAAATTCAAACTCAAACACATTTTTGAGTTCTCAATTTAGATTCATTCATCGACAACTTTCAAGAGATGAAATTATTTTTTTTTTGTACTTTCAATAAACCATATTGGCTCAACTTCAATTTATCCCCTTTAGTTTGAATGACGTGGAAAAGATTATGAACTGACTTGCAATATTTTGCTTCGTCTTCTACTCAAAAAATCTTGGATGACCATGAACAAAAAGGATCAGTTCCTTTGTAAAATATTATTATTGAAATTATTTTCGTTTCAGAATCTACTGACAGTTACATTCTAGAAAAAAAATTGTTTTGACATAATTCCCATTCAATTACTAATCTTCATGAGATCATAATAGTAATAATATAATTATGATATATAGGTACTTCTGAATTTTTCATGTTTATAAATATGAACATATATTCTTTACTAAGCAAGCATCTGCAGTTACATGTACAAAACACGATTACATTGAAAACTAACCTAAAATAACTGTAGTCAAATGAAAATTTCATCAGGTATCTCTGCCACATTGAATCGATTTCAATAATTGATCCAAGCAATTCTTATGATGATCCAAATGAAAAGCTTTTCTCATCTTGTTCATCTAGTTGAATAATAACTAATTCTTTTATTTTAATTATATTTATTCCTTATTTGAAATCCAAATAAAACAATATATTTGAATTTTCAGAGATGCATCGCGTGGAGTGTTGCTTCAGCATGTGAAAGGTCACTACACATCAACCAGTTCTGCTAACAGCAGTCTAGAAATAAGCTTGGGAAGGTCGGATATTGAGAAAGATGAGGCAAGTTTCACTCATACTAACATGGTAAAAGGTACCACAGCAACTTTTCGTTGTGGACATTGCAACCAGGTATCAAATTGGAAGCATGTCATTCAGGTATACTAACACAGCTTTTACTAACAAACTTATTCTTTACTGCAACTGAGAAGATTACCTTTGAACTTTATGCACAAGCGTCCTGATAAATTAACTGTTCGACTTAGTAGTGTTAATGCTAAAGCGGCCATGACGAATGAAACATTCTATAAAAGAAGAAATAATCAAATTCAATTCTTTTCACCAACGAAAATCGGATGTTATACAAGTGTTTTCGTAGACTTCCTTTCAAGATAATACGAATGAAAATTTTGTTCTACAATTTTCAAAACTATGTAGAAATAGTCATTTTATCTTCGTAGCAAATCGATACACTGAAAAATTATTTAATTTCATTTGACTGAGTTAATAAACTGTAATCTATCGAGAAGAAAACCTAACGCTATACATTGATAATGCTACGGTTTTCATAAATATATATATATATATATATATATATATATATATATATATATATATATATATATATATATATATATATATATATATATATATATATATATATATATATAGGGAAGAAACAAATAAAAAATAAAAACATTGAAAATTGTCTTCTCGCTTTGTAGGTGTTTTTTCTCGACCTCAGTAGCTTGTATTACCTCTTGCCCTGATACAAGTCTGAATCCGTCTAGGCATGCTTTGGATTAAGTTTTCGACCTCCTCAGGGGTGAAATTCTGCCACTCTTATGTGGCGGCTTGGATGAGCTGTTATGGGGTTCTTGGATTATCCTGGCGCAATCTAATTTTCCTTTTGAGGTTATCCAATAAATGTTCAATAGGATTTAGGTCTGGAGAGCAAGCTGGCCAGTCCAAAATAATGATTCCCTCTGTTTCAAGATAATGAGCATTATCTTGCATAGAAGTGAAATCCTCATCGTGGGCACCTCGCCAAATTCTCACTATAGGCTCCAGCACTAGGTCCACGTAATTTCTAGCCGTTACACCCGCAATTCTGGACTCGTCCGAAAAAACAACATTTCGCCAATTCTCAATATTCCAATTGTGGTGCTCGATACACCAATTTAGTCTGTTAATTTTTTGTTGTATAGTTAGCTCTGGAACTCTTAAGGGCCTTCTGCTGTATAAACCGCTTGAACGGAGTCTTTGACGTATCGTTTCGACTGATACACTGTTGCCTGTAGCTTCCAGAAATGTATGTATAATGGAGTACGGGGTGCGACGCACTAGGACCTCTTCTTGCAATTTGGCACAAAAAGCGGTCTTGTTCTTCAGAAGTGATCTTCCTACGGCTTCTTCTAGGCCTATTTTTCAGAGATTGTAGCTCCACGTATCGGGCGTAGTTTTTGTGATACCCCCATTGTGGCCGCTATATCCCTCTGTGTCACCCCTTCTTCAACGAGAGCAATTATTCGACCCCTCTGCACATCAGACAATCCAACGTAAGGCATTTTCAATTATGATTATAGGCTTCTTTAAATTTTGAAATTCACAGTCTCAAATCTCAGGGACGACTGAATACAATATCCGGAACATGTGGTGATAATTCAACATTTCTTATCATACTATCCTGTTTTTTTACTACAAAAAACAATCAATAATGTGAATTACCGAGTGATTCCATAAATTTGGTTTTGTGTATATATATATATATATATTGATTCTTTCTTCCGGTTTCTCGTCCATTGATCCTGGTATTGACCATTCGTTGGATGTCGTTGACGACGTTTCGACTGGATCGCACCAGCCAGTCGGAGGTTGTTCTTCAACTGTATATATATATATATATATATATATATATATATATATATATATATATATATATATATATATACACAAAACCAAATTTATGGAATCACTCGGTAATTCACATTATTGATTGTTTTTGTAGTAAAAATAATAAATAAATAAATATATATATATATATATATATATATATATATATATATATATATATATATATATATATATATATATATATATATATATATATTTTTCTGTATGCATAGAAGTGCTTCACTTTTTAGAGTACTTTGTTATCATAGTACAATTGGAAATAAAACATCTCATTAGCCGAAAATCCTGAGTTTAGCTCATCATTATTTTTATTAAAATGATATTATTCTGATAAAAACAACGAGTCACATAATTGCAGCATTAGAGTCTTGTCTGTCAAGGTCTTTTCAAAATATGATTATATAATTAGTTTATTGCATAAAATTATTTCCAAATTTTCATTACCAACAATTCATTTCATTTAGTTCTCATTCAAAAAATTATCTCACGTTAATCCATCATTGTTCGTCATCGAAATAATTCACTTTTCTCATTGAAGGAATAAACGCTCCTAAAATATGGAACCGTCGTAATTATAGTATCATTTTTCTTTTACAGAAATGTGACCTTCAAACTATCTTTAAATAATTCTGTTGATTAGTTGCATGCTTAGTTTCTGAACATCTTGATTACCGCCCCATACTTCCTTGGTAAACACATGGCCTCCGGTTCAGGAAAGTTGTGGAGGTTTGTATGTTTTCAAAAAAGATATGGAAACCTTTAGCAGATACAATCATTTTAGCCTCAGTTATTGGGAATATATGTCACTGAAAAATTATATATTTTGTCAAATAGCAGGAATGTGTTTGTTTACACAATTCAAAGCTGAAGGAAACAACTTACACTTCCTATTCATGATTTGCTCACTACATTGTTATTCGTTATTCTTACACCTCAGCCTAGGAATATATTATAAGAACTCTAACAACATCCGCCAATCGCTCACTCCTCGAAAATATTCAAGAATAATAGGTCTGGAAGCTGTAAGCAAACATTAGTTGCTCTATCAAAATAACATCTCAAATTACCAGATGCCTATTCGAAAAGAGCATGTTTCCAGGTTCCGAAACTTCAATCTCACATTGCATGAATTCATATGCTCATTCAAGTGACAATTTATGAGAACGATAACGAATATGAATTGATTTCCATCGAGAATTGGAAGATCTAAAATGTTTATGTTTAACAAGTTTTGAACATTTAATGCTCACCGATCTAAATTTGTCCTAGTAGAGACTTAAGGGTAGCGTTGCCACGAACAATGTAAAAATAAAAGAGGTCAGTAACGCTTGAATATTTCTCAATATCTCAACGACTGTTTCGAACATAATGCAGGTAAAAATCCATGCTTTATATTTCAACAATTATAGAAAATTATACTACTTGTCAAAATTCAGAAAATCTGAATCTCAAACTTTATTCTAAATTTAATAACATGGTACATGGGGGTGTGCCTTTCTGATTAATTGAATTATGTTATAATGCGCCCAAATGCTTTGGACGCCAGCGATATGTGGGCAAGACTCAATTTCATATAATTCGCAAACATTAAGTCCGCAAATGGCAATTGTATTGTTAATCTTTCAGGTCAATAAACAATAGATGAAAGTCAATGAAAATTGATTTTACGTCTGCTATATCGCATGGTTACCAACAGTATTTAATATTTTTCCATTAGAAGAGGTCGTAAAATTCGACTTCTCAGTTGCAATAAAGAGAAGCATTGTGCATGTTCGTACTTAGAATTGATATCATTCCTCATTCACCATTTTTACCTTGAAAAATAACTACCAATACAACATTAACTGGTTCTAAACTTTGCATCATTTTTTTAGTGTGTTGGTACTAAAAACTTGTTAAGAAGTTGAGTCGAGTAATGGAATTTTTCGGATCATAACGATGTGTTTATTTTTCTATTTTAAATGTTTATGTACTAACATAGATTTCTTATTATGAATTTTATGTCTCAAATTTTCTTCAAGTCCAATACTCATAGTTTATTTGTTAATTCTCATAATAGCCTACCTTTTCTCGTTATGCAAATTTATCCCTACAACAAATATTAAAATTATAAGGAAAAGATTGTAGAATATTTTCTTATGTGAAATAGAGCGCAAGAATCTTCTATCCAGAAATATCGAATGGAAATAATAATTCGCCTTGATAAGCAATAGTTACAGCAAATTAATTGTTGATGTTACATACAAAATATTGAATTTCTTAAAAAACAGATTATTCTTCATCATAGAAATTTGTATTATTTATCCTGTTGTGGACCAAACACAATCGTTAATTCATCTTTCAGCCGACATGTCAACAAAGACTCAAAATACTGGTAATTCATTCGATAACACAAATATCATTCTAGTCGATACAGTTTTTGAATTTTATTTCCATTTGCTATTGGAATTATTCTTCTCTCCTTGTTTTTTCGTTCAGTATATTCTATCAGAAGTCTTTGAATGAAATTCATTCAAAATGAAAATCCTATCAATTATTATGCAAAACTTTCAACTTTTGCAGATACCTAGTCTGAGTCAGTATATATATAACTTCAACTGAAAAAAGCAGTAAAATTAACTCAGAAACAGTTGAGCAATAGAATTAAAGTATGTCATTCAGAAGATTTCATTTCGATGAAGAAAATATAAATGTTTCAAATGAACAATAATCGTATTAAATTTTGAAGTAGATACTTTCATGAACGTGTAGATTCATTTTATCGAAGCAACACTATTCAAATACCATAATTCTCTACTAATATTTTCAATCATTCAATAGTAACTGTGCCAGAATTTTATATTAGAATATGTTCGAGAAACATCTTCAACACTATATGTTACGCAATATTCAATCTATATAATTTCTAATAGTTTACGCTTTTTTTGCAGCGTCACTGCAGACTTAAGCATGGTGGCGACATTCGCGTTGTAAGCAGCAAAAATGGACAAGAAAAATTGGAAATCGAAGAGCAAACTGACGAGCCAGACCATATTGACATTGTTCAAACGGGCACTTTCAAATGTAAATCATGTCCTTTCTCTAACGACAACCATGCAGAATTTGAAGAACATCTTGACGGTCACATCGCTAAACCCGAAACAGTCATAAAATGTCATTACTGCAGTTTCTACGTATCCAAGAAGGAAGATCTACTTGATCATCTGGCTCTCCATGGGGTATCTGATCCTGGAGATTTTCTACAGAGGTTAACAGAAAGGGATGATCTAGGAAAGAGATTCAGATGTTTGATTTGTCCATATGTTACCAACTCTAAGTCGCAATATACTTACCACAAACAATTCCATAAACCAAGAGGCGGCCAGTATGCTTGTACTCAGTGCTCTTACAACGTGAGCAAGCGCCATTTATTGCACCAGCATCTAAAAGTTCATGGTATAAACGTTACACCTCATCGCCAAAATGGAGAATATGTCGATATGGAAGATATTTCCGATGAGATTGAAGAAGTGCCTTCTAATAATACCCCTTTGGATTTACAAAGTTTTCCAGATATTCCTTTAGTTTGGGTATCAAAAAACGGGAAATTCACCAAAATGTATAAATGTCGTTATTGTCCACATGTCAATTTAAGAAAAGTCAATATTCAAGAACATGAGAAGATGCATAGTATTAGGGAAAAAAATCCCAATTCCAAAGGAAATCCAGAGGTGGAGCATCATTGTAACGAATGTAATTATGTATGTAATAATGCAGGAGTCTTATCTTCACATTCTAAAGTTCACCAAGGCCTATCAGGTACGGTTCATTGCCTAGTAGATCCTTCTAAATCAGATGAAGAGCAAATTTCTGAATTGAATCGCATTTTCAACAGTCCAAATATTGATTCAATGGACGCGGATGATTTTGAAGGCACAGATGTGAGTCTGGCTGTTGACGATTCCACAGAAACAGCTGTAAATGATCCCATTATTCATTTTTGTAGTGAATGTCCTGCAAGATTCTTGAAAGAAAATGAATACTTAATTCATATAAGATTCCATGGAGTCCGTCTCTTTTACAAATGTGAATACTGCTCTTACACATCGAGGCAAAAACCTCATTTATTAGCGCATAATCAAGTTCATTCGACGGAGTATCAAGAAAGGACGAAAGTTCTTCAAGATTTATATCCAACTAGTGCCAACTCCCCACAACCTCAAATCTTTCAAATTACTCCAAACAGAAGTGAACCAGTGTGGATTGTTCACAGTAAGTCCGGCGAAATAGATGATTTGAAGGTGACTACCGTGAGCAAACCGAAGTCGTTGAATATTCCTCTATCAGGCACAGATTTATTTCAACAGAAATTTGAAGCAGAACAGAAATGCGCTGCAGAGAATAAAATGAAAATTGAAGAGCCTTCTCCGCCTCCGCAAAAAGCGGATCCACAATTTGGTATACTGATGCATGGAAACCCAAATTTCATATATCCAACAACAGTGAAAAACGGTAAGATGAAAGAGAAAAGATACAAATGTCCCAAATGTCCTAGTGCTTTTGAAAAGCGAGAGCAGTACAAAATTCATTTGGGCTTGCATGGTTCCAAACAACGTTACAAATGCGAAACTTGTGATTATTCCGTTAAATACTATGCCAACTATGTTCAACATAAGAAAAAGCATACTATGAATGAAAAAGCGCATGCTGACAAAAACACTAGTGATCATACTGATGAAAACGAAGAGGAATTAGATGATAGCGAGATGCCTTATTATGAAGACCTTGACAATATCGAAGCTCTTAATGAATCAATTGAACCAGCAGAAAGCCAATCTTGCAGCACCATCAAAGAGCATCTGACTGATGAAAAGAGACTGTACTATTGTCACCTCTGTCCTTACGCAAACTATAGGAAAGATGCTGTCGATAATCATTTGAAACGGCACACAAGTATTTCAGGTAGTGAAAACAATCATACTTGTGAAATATGTGATTATTCAGTTCCTCAAATCCATTTTTTGAAGGACCATCTTAAGCTTCACAATGTACCTGTGAAAACCGAAGAAAATAATACAGATTCTAAAGAAACACAATCTATACCCAAAAGTGAAACTAGTGATATCCCTGATCGATTCAACAATAATGAGGGTGAAAAAGAGTACCTTAACCACGATGACGATGAGGGTAATATATTTTATAATATTAAAACATAAGATTAGTCAGAAATTCTAGTGATGATAGATAAAATAGTGGTTACCTTATTAATTTATTCAATATTGTTGAAGTTAATGTAAATTTGAATGTGTGAAATGAATCGCCTTAGTCATAGAGTATTTTTACAGAGTATTTTCACATATGAAGAGTAGTTATCAGTACTTGTCAACAAATATTTCTATTTGTAAATATTATGTATTTTCTTGAAGTTATAGAAATGATGTTTTCTTGGGTTTAATTCATAATGCCAAAGCATTTAATGCCAAAATTTGCCATATTGTTGTTTGTATATTATTGTTTACAGAGCAAATTATATCACTTACTCATCAATTTTGTTTTTTTTACTACTAAGAACAATTTATATTAAAATCTAATTACATACCTCTATAAAACATCATCTTATACTAATCCTTCACCCTTGAATATTTTTGGAAACTTCAAAACCATTTAAACCACATTGTTTCCATTTATTTATATATTCACATTCCAAGGAACTGCGCCACCTAATTAGGTGAAGGCCTCTGTTAGATTTTTCTATAATTTACTTTTCAGAAGGAACTCACAAGTTCAATTTGGTTATATATATATATATATATATATATATATATATATATATATATATATATATATATATATATATAAAGGAACTTACAAGTCTAAAATGTAACTCAATCTTGGAAATATGTTATTTCTGAGGTAAATCTACCTAGAATTATTTTAATTTCCTATATATATATATATATATATATATATATATATATATATATATATATATATATATATATATATATATATATATATATATATATATAAATAAGTTCAATTTGGTTAACTGGAATAAAATTCACATTTCATAATGAAGAATGTGTACCGGTTTTTTCATGTTGAAAGGAATTGTACAAGCATTGAATATTCAGCTAGAATTGACAATTAAATTCAATATTTTAAAAGAGATAATAATTGCCTTACATTTTTTTGTTTGCTGTTTCAGTTACCTAGAATTTTGGGGCTACTAGAAATCTAGTACTTCTTTCAAATATTCCTATTGTCTTTTACTTAAAGCAATAGGAAGATACCTTTTGAAAATGTAATGGATATTGCAGAGAAAGCATGTAGGAGAAGTGCTTGAAAATTCTATTCACAAAGCCGCTTTGTTTCGAAAACATTTAGATTCACTAAGCAAAAACATTTCCATATACTCGAAATATATAAACTTAAAAAACAATCTGAAAAAATGAGTCTTATTCTGACAGAAAATTTAATGGTAAGCATCACAATTTATAACTATCCAGTCAATAAAATATTTTATATTTTTCCGATGAGACTTGGCATCATCTTACGCAACTCTGGAACATTCGGAAAAAATATAGGAATTTTACTTCCTTCCACTTATCGTATATTCATCATTGGTGACGATTTATTCGGCGACTAAATTCATTTCTTGTCTCCCTTTTTGTTCCTTCATTATATATGAAGGAATAACATTCAAGCACTTTGTTTAATAGTGTTTAAATAGTCAGCATTTCCATTTTTGCATTGTATTCAAAATATTCTTTTCTTCATCTTCAGTTGGTGAATTGTTTCTGCCAACACCTTTTCCTTTTACTGGAACATATTATTCCAATTGCCTTTACATCACATATTCAATTAGCCAAAATGATATTTCAGACGTAACTGGGATACAAGTTTTTTGCTTATAAACGCAAATCGGTTATGACAAAAAGACAATCAATATTATTCACTATTGTTTATGATTCAATTAATACCCATGGATTATTTTGTACATAGACATAATTACATACAATACCAGAATCACTCGTAAGAAATGCCTTGAGCAATTATTTGTACGCGCTAAATGAATGTGATTTTTCCAGAACTGAGAATGGTGCTATAGATCTAAATTATAGACTGCAGATTGGAAGTTTCTATCTATACATACAGTATTTGTGAATTGAATATGCGAGTTGGTAATCATATTTTGGGGCCCGTAATAATCCTGTTTCTGCGATTGTACATACTAACCGTCACCTAGAAGACCGGATCTGGTCATTATGACAATTGCTGTTGAAGAAAGGAGATATTGATACAGAGTTCGATCATTGAATTATTCAAAATGGTTGAAGTGATTTTTTCCTAATCAGCAAGAACCCATGGGGCGGAAGTATTCATCTAACCTAACCAAACTGCCACCTAAGACATAACAGGGAAAATGGCACATAACGTTAAATGATTACCTTCCCAGTCTTATATCTAATATTTCAATCCTTTCGAAAAATATTACATCACTGAATTCAATTGAAATTTATATCAATTGCTACTAACCAATCAAATTGTTGAAAACATTTTTCCTAAAGCTACCCATACAATGCAATGTAGCTTACATGTAGATTTGTGCAAAAAGTTTTATCATATTATTTTGCGCTTCGAGACCTCAGACGTACTTCTAGACAATTTCAGTATATTGTGCAGGATTTGGCAAAAGTTAGTCCTCTAAAATTTCTTATTGAGTGATATAGAACTGGTGTGTTAATAGATGTTAATGAAGACAGAACACAGATTGGTAACATTTCTCACTGATCAAACCAAATTTCGCAACTTCTTGCAGATAGACTGACAAAATTATTTGCTTCTTCTAATCACCCTCGACGATGTGTATCCCACTATTTGTTGATATCTACTGACGCGACATAACGCAAAGACGTTACAATATTTTTGCATGAGTGCACAACATTTGCATGATATATAATTATTAATAATAATTCACAAATCCAAAAAGGACCAATGAGTTGAATAAAACTATTTCTCTCTTCCTGGAGAATGAGAATCAAATAAAATGACAGATAACGATTATTTTCTTCAATATTGAGATCTATTATTCAATCACATCACAAAGTCTAAATAAGTCAAAATATAATTTACATTAAAATACATTAATCTCCTAAATACTAAAGTTTTCCAGTTAAACTATCATCATTTAAAATGCTTACAATTAACACTTTGTCTTTCAATGCATCTATTACTTCTTCTTGGTCCCATTCTAATGATACTTGTTTTAATCTAGGCTCCTTTTTACTACTAACTCGAAGTATTCCTCTAGTTTCAATCAAAGAACATAATCCTACAAATTCAGCTTGGTCCACAGAAAACAAGTTGAGTTTGAGGCAAACTTTCTTGTAAACATCATGAAGTCTACCTATCGTTACATCCTTATTTTTTGCATTCTGCAAAATCAGTAGTAAAGAACACATGATTATTTTTTGTTGTAATGGAAAACCACTGTCGCAATCATCTGATAAAGTCTGTGTTGTGCCATAAACCTTGTTCAAAATATGTATTACCTCCTTCAGATCTACTTTTTTTATATCTTCTTTAACTTGGTTGATATTTACATTCTCTATGGATTGCAGTACATCATCTTTGGTATTCTTTTCAGTTATCTCTATAACTCTACGAGCGATATCTAAAGCTCTCCTTACATCACCAGAAACTGCAGCAACTTTACCAGCAAGCATTTGCAGAGCTGCAGGTGAAAAAACTTTGAGTGCGTCCACTTGTTCTAATCTTGAGGATATAATTTCCACAATTTGTTGCTTAGAATATGGAGCAAAGTGTAAAAGTTTAGGTTTCAATTCACAACGGGCCTGTAGTCGTGGTAATATCCGATCTGTTAAATCTAACGCATTAGCTATTCCAATTAGTACAATATTCTGCTTAAACTTTGCTGGCCATTCAAAGACTGTGTATAAAACTGACTGGTTTTTACTTTCCAATTGATCTATTTCATCTAACACTAACAAACTGAAAAAATTGGAATATTATAATAATATATAATGGGAAACTGGGAGAGACATCCTTAAAAATAACTTACTTCATTGCCTTTGATTTTAAGAAATATTTTCGATAATATTTAAAGATTCTCTTTCATTTCTTGCAGTTTCCTTCAATTCTAATTCTTTAATAATCCTTGAAAATACAGCACCAGATGATTTGATGGATGTACAATTAACATACACTTTCTTGAAGTTTTCAAGTATCTGAAAAATTCGAAATTTTAGTATTAATCGAAAATATGCAATTTCATATTTAACTGTATTTGCTCTATCAAATATCACTTTATTCTTTGTTCCTATAATCGGGGGAAGAGGTTTTCAGTGCAATTATATCAATTAAGAACAAGGGGGAACTGAAGGCAATTGCACCTTCAATTGTTGATCATTTTGCTTCTCATTGACCTTTCTGTCACATCGGGGATATTTCCTTCTCTTCTGAAAATAGCTACAGTAATACCTGTGCATAAAAAGAACGATGCTGCTAAATTATATTACATACATTTGGAATCATCACTAATAGTCAACATGGTTTTAGGGTCGGACGTTCAACTCAAACAGCTGCCTTTGATTTTGTTGAGTTTGTCTATAAGAGGCTTAGATGGAGGTGGCTGGACTTTTTTTTCGACTTGTCGCGGGCGTTTTGACTGCCTAGTCATAAGTTTCATGGAAAGTAAAATCTATTATTTAGGTTTTAGAGCTATGGTCCTTGATTGGATACGTAGTTTCATTTTAAGCCGTTCTCTGTCAAAATTCGGTTTGGTCTGAGAAATTTGGGATTAATTCAGGGGTTCCTCGGAGCTCCGTGCTGGGACCACTATTGTTTCTCCTATTTACATTAATGATTATGCCTAATCATATATTTGCAGATAAAATTACCATATTTGCTGATGATACTTCCATAGCGATCACAGCGCGGTCTCTTGCGGAGCTCTCAGAGACTTGTGAGGAGATTGTAAAAGCTTTTTGTTTTGAAAATTTACTCATAATAAATATGGCTAAAACAGAATATACTTCAGATTAAGAAATTCCAACAGGGTTCCTCTGTTAATCAACTGCAAAAGAGAATACGTTCGGGTCTAGTAATTGTTTCAGGTTTCTTGGAGTGTACTTGGATGAAGGTTTGAGATGGGGTCGACATGTAGACCAGCTATGCAAAAAAGAACAAACAGAACAAATCGTATTATGCAATCAGTAGAATAAGGAACTCTCTGGGTATCAAATCTGTGATTAGTGTTAACTACAGCCTTGTCTACAGTCATCTAAATTATAATATACTTCTATGGGGTAACTAGGTAGAATCTCACAGAGCACTTGTTTCTCAGAAAAGAATTATACGCATGATCTTTAAACTTAACCCACGTGAATCGTGTAAGCCAGTTTCTTTTTCACACAACATTCTCACTCTTCTTTGCATAGACATTTATAGAAGTCTTCTTCACACGTGATAGCGAACATCAATATATTCCACTATCAAGCTTTAATGATCGTTCCAGTTGAAGTGTAACTTCTTTATGCATACCTATACATAAAACCAGGAAATATGAACTTTCTCCCTCTTACCAAGGGATCTTGTTGTTCAATCATCTTCCTCATCCAGTGAAGCAATTACCTAGACTGGCGTTTGAAAAACCAATTAAGGCCACGCTCTTACAAAAGGCTACACTATTGGGGAATATTTAGATGACGAGAAGTTTTCAGCTTAGTTGAAAAGTGTATATGTAAGTTGTATATTATATCATATTTTGTTAATATGTACCTCTGACTTTATATAGAACAGAACACTCATTTAATGCATACATTGTAACAATATATATATATATATATATATATATATATATATATATATATATATTGTTAAAATGTGTGCATTAAATGAGTGTTCTGTTCTATATATATATATATATATATATATATATATATATATATATATATATATATATATATATATATATATATATATATATATATTGTTACAATGTGTGCATTAAATGAGTGTTCTGTTCTATATAAAGTCAGAGATACATATTAACAAAATATGATATAATATACAACTTACATATACACTTTCCAACTAAGCTGAATATATATATATATATATATATATATATATATATATATATATATATATATATATATATATATATATTATTACAATGTGTGCATTAAATGAGTGTTCTATTCTATATAAAGTCAGAGGTACATATTAACAAAATATGATATAATATACAACTTATATATATATATATATATATATATATATATATATATATATATATATATATATATATATATATATATATATATATATATATATATATATATATATATATATATATATATATATATATATATATATATATATATATATATATATATATATATATATATATATATATATATATATATATATATATATATATATATATATATATATACATATATATAAACTGAAAATACCTATTCAATATTGAAGCTGCTCCATACTCAAAAGAGCCTTCAAATCTGGATGATTTGTGACTTGGAATGGTAAGTAGCTGATGATTACGAATGTTTACACCATGGCACCTGTTTCTTGGGACCATTAATTCACAAAGATATTTTGGACACTTGAATTTAAGAACATTATAAATGAACACACCAAAGAGGTATGTTAGAACCATCAATATTTTACATGCTGTCAATAAACTCTTAACAAATAAAGGCAACAAATCACAAAAATTAACAATCAAAAAGTGAAGTCAAAATTTTCTATAAATATATGGGTGATGACTTTTTCGCACCAAGTGTAAGATAACGCTTTCCAAGCAAGAAATTTTCATTGCTTGTATCTCAAACCATTCATCTATAAAAAGAATGAAAGCCAACGAAGTCCTCAATGTACTGAAGAATTCCAACTACAGACGTAACACGCAGGAGTGGAACACCCTCCGTCATGAGGAAAAGAGCAGACATGGACCTTTTTTGGTAGATGAGCGTCCTCAAAACGGTGGGTTTCAAACACTTCTTTGGGTTCAAAGGAGTGATTTTCCTGATTGTGGGAGAGAATGCACACAATGTACCAGAGAGTGAAGCAAAAGCTGCGGGTTATGATTGGGTAATACTAGAACCGTTCCAGCAACCAGTAGCGCACCCAAGCGACATTAAAACAAGAACCTGCGCTGTGAACCTAACCAGGCCCCACGCATGCTCCATCAGAAGGGATGTTCAGGATAACTCTCATTACTCTTTGAGACCAGCTTCCTTAAAATGCCAGTAGAAAAGACAAGAGGCCCATAACTAAATATGAACCCCCATAAAAGCTTTGTAGTAACAATCACACATAAAAAGGAAGCTATTTTTGAACAGACTTCGGTTGGTATGGGCTTGGGCAACTCGAACATTGAGGTCAATGAGAAAGCACTCATCTAAGGCTCATTTGGTGAGAGCCTTTACTTGGCGTCCATATGGAAATAACAAGGTTGGAGAACAATTGATAGATGGATTTGAAAGTTTCAAGCTTTGGAGAATTAGACACTCTCGACCATCAGTGAACCTTCCCCAGACAGAACAAAGTCTTGGCTTATACTCTCAAGGCAAGAGTTTGTTGCAAGCTACACTGTACAATCATTGTAATCGATATAAAAATTATATTTAGGGGTTGAATAAAAAGATCAATGTATTTATCAATAGTGATCAACCACAATGTAATGTACCAACAATAATTGAAAAACCTTTATTTAAACAAATATTTATGAAAGAACTCAACATAATCGTTCTCCCATAAATCCAATGTACAATATCGAATATTTATTTATTGCGATCATTCTCAGACTCGGAAAACTCAGCCTATATTAATGTTAACTTGATACATCAACAAACAAATTTTGTATCTACCATACAAATTATAGGTCAGAATTGAAAAGATTTCACACTTACCTCCTCTTTTTCTAAAATAAGACTTAAAGAAGCAGTTTTCCCAGTACCTGGTGGTCCACTTATATATAGACTAGCAGATCTTTTTTCTTGAAAATTATTTCTTATGAAAGTCTCTAACTCTTCAAACTCTGTTTGTCGGCCAGGCATAGACTGTGGAGTAGTGCTATGTAACGCCATTTTTGCATTCTGATAAATATGACCAGAAAATAATGATTTTCTACTGTTAGATCTTCCCATACCCTCACATTTCTTTGAGGGACTATTTATTGATAGTTTTTTGAGCATAGCGGAAGGAGTTTTAGGGCTGACAATTATATTTTCTTCTTCATTAGATGAATATGTTTCATTATTCAATTTCCTCAATTTCGGCGGTGTAGACGGACCATTATTACTCCAACTTTCAGGAACTGATTTGTGTTTTTTGGGAGACTTACATTTTTCTCCAACTAATTCTATCGAATTTTGAGATGAAGTAGATGCACTTATATCTGATTCAGAATCGCTATCCTTGTCCTTGGAATATTTTACAGGAGTTTTAGCCGAACTCCCTTTCCTCAAACATAATTTATTATCTGATTCATGATCAATATGGTTAATAGGATGAGATTGTCGAGAACTTCTTAAATTCAAAGAACTACTCTGTTTTTCATCAAACATTTTCGATTTTACTGCTAGTCTTGCTGATTTTCTAATGATTGCTGACATTTTTCTTCTTCTGGATAAGGGCAGTGGTCTACAGGTACTGTTACTGGTGATTTACTCTCAATATCAATATGCACTCTAACTAATGATAAATGAAGTAACGAACATGACAAATGGCAATAACGATTAGATTTGCATATGAGAATATAATTGCTGTCGTCAACAATTAAAATGATATTTCATTTACGATTTTATTACAATCGCAAAGTGGAAACCATGGTATGCTGATGTTTTACAATTGAAACCATCGAAATCATAACTCAAACTTCAATGTTTTCCCGCCAAACTTAATATTACTGGTTCTATCATCTCCGTACTCTTTTTCTTTAAAATTCCTATCCAACAGAGTCATCCACATACATTGCGTTATAAGATACACATTTATAAGTAAGCATGGACAATTATGTTCGATAATATTCACATAGTTAACTATATCATATTCTATTACCTTACGCAAGGGGTTTGTATATAGCTTCATTTAATATGAATTAGAATGCATTAATTTTATAATAAAATTCCCTTTAAAACTCACGTTTTCCTTTCCATTGAAAAAATTCAAGATGATAAAGATAAAATGTCTATTTGAACTATTGAAGCAATAATGAATATTCTTTTAGAATGCTGATTCATTTTCGAAATATTTAATTTATAACTGTTGTCCTAAATATTTTACTCCAAAGCCTATTGCTATACTCAAAAAATGCCTATTTAGGATTAGCCAATTTCTCCTTGAAATTGTAAATGATACTGCTTAAACATGTTCTTTTCGATGATGTAATAAATATTAAAAATCAAGGAAATTCATGTATTAAAATTATTAGAACTTCCTATAAATTAAGCAATAAAAACGATGACTAACTAGAAGTTCACATTTTGCAACTGCAATAAGATATTTTATCAATCAGGAAATGTAATAATATATGTACTGTACTTTTTAGATTGTTATCATGATTTCCTGACTCATAAAACTAAAGATGATTGTAATTGAGAAATATAAACCTGAAACCATTTCGAACAAGAGAAAATTTACTTTGAAAAATATATTAATTATTATATATTCAAACCTTTAACATTTTCGGAAGTACTGTTAATAAATTATGATTAACGGAAGCCAGAGAAAGAAAACGAAACTCTATGTTCTATACTATGTTCTACAATTCCCCCTTCCATAAACCCTAATTTCTCTGGTGTTCAAGATTTTAGTCCGACATATTTCTTTCTCAAATTATTGTCACAAATATCGGAGGTAATCCAAAGGATCCTCTGTATTTCGAAACTATAAGATGAGAGCAAAGGTATGTTTCTTATTTACTATTTGTTTACAGATAATATTTTTTTCTTCTGTAATAGAAATTACGTCTTGATTTAAAATAGATAATTTTTATATATTTTCTATATAATTAATTCTACTCCAAAAATACATTTTATTAGATGTAGGTACTCTGAAAATATACTCATTTTTGAAATTTATACTTTTTTTCTGGTTTTATATATCTACTAATCACATTCTAACCTAATATTTCATCGTGGTTTTTGAATAACGTGGTTATTTTGCTTCACAGTGGAGGAAGAAGCGTATGCGAAGGTTGAAGCGCAAGCGAAGGAAGATGCGTGCAAGGTCCAAGTAGACACTGTAAGTTTCCTTCTTGAATAATTAGTTAAGGCCCCCCCTAATAAAAAATAATGTACTTTCACTTTGTGCACCTAATTTTTTAATAGGGGTAAACTATGTCTGTGATTCCACCTGATTTCATCCCTCAATGTGAAAATCAGTCTAAGACCGCAGAACATTCAATTTTCAGAGAATATGTTGATGAAGTAATTCAAAACAGGATTATTGTATACTTGAATCCATATATTTCTTTGTCAATGTTAATCTTTCAATAGAAATCCAACTCTGTCTTAATTTTGTCAGGATCATTTTATGTGCTATAATTTCATGAATTCCTGAATCTATCTCTTGAAAAAAAATTCGGAAAGCGTAGCAAGATTTAAGCATGGTTATAAACTGAAAATATTCCTCGCATTTGGTGGAAAATTTGAATATGATAATTTTTATCTGCTGTTCTTAACTTCTTCACTTTGTACAGCTCAATTTTTAGTACTTTGACATTTTTATATTATAAGGTTTCTGTTCACCTATAAATTTCCCTTTAATTGTAAATCTGGCAGTATTAGCACATGATTCAAAATCTGTGAACTGTTAGATATTTGATCATAATTTTTTTGCTGAGGTAGATACTTTCAAGCTATTTATTAGCCAGTAGCCACACATGGGTCACAATAATCTAGAGCTCCAATTTTTGATCAGTAACTTTGGTTATAGTTTGATACAGTGTCGATAGTCAAAATTCACTGATATTGTGTTTACATACTAATTTTGTGTCCCAGAATCCAAATCTGAAATCATTTTGCCCCGCTTGGCTATCGTTTAGGATAAAACAAAAACCAAAATTTTCTTGAAAGTCCTGTCTATATCATTCAAACTCTAATTTTTTCATTAAAATGCCTTGTTACTATTACAATGGATAAAATATACACACATGTACCATTAATCAGTAATTCTAAGCTCAAATATACATTAATTTCTTATTAAAATGCCTTTCAATTCGAATGTTTATTTTCTAGACAGTTAACCCGCCATATTTACTGTCACGATATATGCCCCTGCATTCTCAATATTAGGCAACAATTTCACACATTTTTTAGTCCAAGACCTACGTGACAAGAACCCATCAATAGTGGCGTACTCGCCATCTCCTGTCACAATCTAACCTAACCGAAATACAAACCTAATTTAATTCCATAATTTTGAATTGAATAGGTTAGAAGGTTAGGTTAGGTTTGAAAATATTCTCATTTGAATTTCACTCTCAGTTATGAACCAGGCTAGGTACCTTCAAGCATATATGTATCCCTTGACCATTTTTCTGTAGCAACAGAACGGGACTGATGTGTTTTCTAACATTTCTTTTGTGATAGGTTCAGAACTTTTGAAGGTGATTAAATAAAATTTGTGTCTGAAATTATTTTTTCATGAAAAGACATGTTCGATGTTGTATATGAAACATATTTTGCAGCTCTTGTGTTTTCTAGTATTTCTTCTTTTTCTTCTTAGTTCAAGAGTAATTCTTGGTATATGCTCTGACTGGATCCTGTTAACCCACATGCTACGGGTGGATATCAAAAATTTAAGTGCTACTACTGCGGGTTAAATCATAGTTTGAGTTACTTTTATTGCATAGTTAGTGGTCATGTGACTGTGCCCATTGTGAAATTCATCATCTTTAAAACAGAATTGAATTCTTGCACTCCTTATCTCAATTTCATGTTCACAAATGTTAAGAAATTGATGTTTTTAAGATTATAATTGTAAATATACATGTATATGATGAAACTTTTCTCACCACAATATGAACATTATGTGATTATTGATAACATGCACTACCAACTGAATATGACTTAGCAGTTTTTCAAATACTAACATAGTACTGGTGTATATATAAATATTTATTTCTATTTTTTCAGGCACCACATTCCTTGGTCGTGGATGAATGAGGCAGTCTTCAAACCAATAAATTGTCCTATGATTTACAAATTATTTTGTAGTCTGTTGATCATTGTGACCCCAAAAAAATCATAAATCATTTGATGAGTGTTTTAATTAAAGACATTTTATAGTAAGTAAATTAATCTATATTATTTCCCAACTAAACTCCCAAAAGGTTGGATAAATGAGTCTATTATTAAAATACGCTGTGTGTATCATTCAAAGAAAAAGTACAAAACACTTTGATGTAACACAGAAGGATACAGTTATGAATATGATATAAGATTATATACTGCCGTGCTTAACCAAATCAACGTATCTTGAACGAAGAATTCAAGAAAATGGTCAAAGATTTTGTCAACTTCGAATTTTTTAACTTTTCCAAAAAGATTTACTTTCAATTTTTCTTTTTTCTTAATTGAAAAGTATTTATTTTGATATTGTCATGTGAAAGTAATGTTATAAATTTTCCAAAATTAAAATAATTTTAATAAATGATCATTTTTCTTGAAGTCAGTACCCTTGCACAACGAAGTTAAAACGTCAAATTTTTTATTTCATAGTGTTGTGTCATTGTCAATGAAGGTAATCAAAAACTAGGTATAATTAACAGTAGGTTAAATAATAATGATTCCGGTAAGATAGATTCTGAAATGGAAAAATACATTCTTATATAATTGATTGGAAACTGTTGAAATAGCTTCTTTTTTGTATTTATAAATTAAAACGTCATCAGAGATAGTCAGACGCTTATAAATTATTATCGCTATCATCGAATCTTCATCGTTAATTGAAAGTTGATGTCAAAAAATTAGTATGACTAGGAATAATCTGCGTCAAATTTCTCATAATAGTTCCCTTCCTCTTTTGATATACCCCTATTATCGGGGCCAGTGGCAATTCTTCAGACCATTTCAAATATTTTTTCGCAATAAAATTTAATGAGAGCTCATTCCCACCAAATTTATTTCTGTAAAAAACAATCGTAGCCTCTCTTTTGCCGTCAGCACAAATATCTTTCAATAACTGACGACTTTTACCATCATTTGAATTTTAATTTTTAATTGGTAGAGGGAAGTCGCCGATGTTCATTTCTCAGCACACGATAATACCTTTATTACACTTTTTATCTATATTCACGAAATCTTTAATTTTGCCTCAGTCTTTCCTCAACTGCGACGCAAATTATCAGCAGACAAAAGTGTGTTCTACTTCAAAGTTGTAGTTTCTGTTTATATTTGGTATGAATTTATGATTTAAACCAAAAAAGAATAGAGACACCAATTCTTGTTCTGCCTGCTACAATTATCTATCCATAAAGTGACATTTTGTCATCACGCACAAATAAAAAAAATTATAAAAAGTACTCACAGCATCTTTTTACGGCCAGAAATTGCTTCATGCCAAAAACATACAAACGACAATTCATGTTTATTCTAATATAATGACACAAAAGATTCACTGAATACAATGATTCTGGGGTAAAAAGTACCTGTTTAAACATTTCAAGACGAGGCAACATAATTACTTTTTCCATGTCAACAGAATAGAAAACTTGGTTTTCATCTACTGCTTTCTGAGTATCAATTTGATATTGCTCACGCGATATTTTTGCTTTTCTATGTGATTGCTCCATTCCACACAGGTGTTATATTCCAAGTTACGAGAAGCCATTTCTTTTTTGTGGTTAACATTATGTAAATTGAAAGACTCTCATCTTTCACATTCTTCATGGCCATGTCGCATAAATGATGATTTCATATTCTTACACCTCGTAAGAAATCGGCGTTTCTGGATATGAATTAATGAAATGTTCATGTAAGGATGTAATGGTCATGTCATTAGGAAGATATAATTTGTTTGGAGCATGTTCTCTTCTGTAATGAGAATGAGTTGGACAAAACGAATTTATATGATCTTGAATCAGTTCGGATCCATTTTTCACGAACTCTGGAGGTTTTCGTTTTTTTTTCAGTGGATTTCTCTTCCTTCATTATAATAATTTTTATGATACTTATATTAGCAGAATATCCAAGAGTTAAGGAAAAATCTTTTACAAACGGTTTGTATACCTGTATCATTCAGGAGGAAATATTTCAAACTGTTTTTCTTTCGGTTATTTTCCATGGTACTCATAGTAGAAGTAATAAGAATGTGGTCTGATGAAAATTTTTTTCTCTCAAATTTAATTTCCAGAAATCATTGTTGATTTCTTCACGTTGCGAAAATATTCATACATTTTCTTCAACAATTCTTTTTGAACCCAGGTTTCCCGAAATGGACTTTCCTTTGTTTTTCAATCAGGAAATTTTTTTGTTCTTCAAAAATATTTTTCTTCTAATCTTGCCGCTTCGTATATTGTCTTGTATCGATACTGTATCGTTTACGATCTCTTCATTTTATGTACCGGAAATTTTAGCTAGATTGTTACATTTTAGCTAGCTCTTCAATCAGAGCATCTTCAATGATAAAACTGTTTGTTAAATCAAGTGGCACCAAAAAATACCTGTCTCTACTACCTCAAATACAAAAGATGAAACTTCATCAAGTAAAGTTTCAATAAAACCGTAAGATTCTCCAACAAGTAATATTATATTACTTAAGATAGGTAGGTATATATTTCTTCATCACAGTATCCAATCTCTTATCGGAAGATTTACATGGAGAAATGGAAGAGTTCCTAATTTCAGACTGCATTTTTAAATTAGATTCATAATTTTTTCCACATCTGCAGCAGCTGATTTACTGGCGAATTCATCAATAGGGTTTTGAGTAACGGAAATTTCTGGATTTGGTTTTTATTATTAGTACTGACCTGGGCCATTAACAGCAATTTCCTTCCTCTCGACAAATGTTCTATATTTAATACTTTTCACACTTATAAAATTAAAAGTTATTACAGAATAAAAAATGGACATACAATGCGCCTATTGAATTTGAAAACAAAATTTGAATAAGTCTATTGAAGAAAGTAGAAAAATCTATGCTCTTTAACGAATAAAATGATATCCACGCAATAACGTTGATAAAATATAGTTTACAGTAGAGTTTTTCCATAGGGAGAACATGCTGGAGTAATTTAATGATTTGAATGACATTTCAAATGGAGCATAAAATATGCAATTGACGAGAGGGTTATCTGCCTGCCTGTCTAGACTCTTGAATTTGATATCTAATATTCAGGTCGGTAATCTTGATGTTATGAAAAAATCAAACTCAGAAAAATACGAATGCTGCATTGTGCGGCATATTTCGATACTCCCTATGGAATCAAATTCTATAGGGTACTTCCTGTTGACCTAGAAACATAAAAATTTGAGAAATATATATATATATATATATATATATATATATATATATATATATATATATATATATATATATATATATATATATATATATATATATATATATATATATATATATATATATATATATATATATATATATATATATATATATATATATATATATATATATATATATGTTGATATATCTGCGTAAAAAGAGTATGACCTATTATTAACTCGGCAAAAGATTGAACACAGAAAAAACGATTGAAAATTCAGATAACAAAAACAAAACGATATGGTCCATAATAAATTCCTTCAAAGAGGTTAGGTTAGGTTAGCAATGTTAGCAATGTCGTATAGCACTGTTACAGGAAGAACTCCGGAAAGTATAGATTTGTAATATATATATATATATATATATATATATATATATATATATATATATATATATATATATATATATATATATATATATATGTTGATGTATCTGCGTAAAAAGAGTATGTTCTATTATTAACTCGGCAAAAGATTGAACACAGAAAAAACGATTGAAAATTCAGATAACAAAAACAAAACGATATGGTCCATAATAAATTCCTTCAAAGAGGTAAATAAAACAAAGGATTTCCCATTAAAAGATGGCGACACTGAGAATGAACTGAATGAATACTTCGTGAAAGCCCCATCAAAAGTGATACAGAATCTGAATAGAACAAACATTGAAATACTTCAAAACAACGATAATGGACATAATTAAGTCACTAAAAAGTATACACAGCAGTGGTCTACATGATGTTTCAAACAGCATAATAAAAAAAACAATATTTGAAATAATAGAGCCTCTCACATACATAATCAACAACTCTTTGAAATATGGGAATTTCCCGGATAGCCTAAAGATTGCAATTGTAAAACCTATTCATAAAAAAATGATATCAGGGAATTTGGCAATTACAGACCTAAAAGCTTACTCCCATCTTTTTCAAAGGTTTTTGAAATAGCTTATTGCCAGAGATGGTTTTCCTAATGAAGAGAGCTATACTAAGGAAAAACCAGCACGGATATGGAAAAGGAAAGTCGATTGAAACAGCAATCTGTGATTTCATTAAATCAATTATTAACGATTTTGAGGATAAAGACTTGGCCTTTGATATATTTTCGGATTTAACCAAAGCATATGACTGTTTAGAGTCCAAAAAACTTATTATAAAGTTAAGGAGATGTGGAGTAAGGGGACCAGCTCTGGATTGGGTTGTCATATTTCAGGCAGAGGAAACAAATGGTAGAGATCATGTTATCAGGCAGGAAATACCAATCAAAGTTACAGACATTAAGGCATGGAATCCCTCAAGGTAGTATAGCTGGCCCACTATTTTTCATTATCTACCTCAACGATTTCGACAATGGAGCAACACTAAGTTACAACAACGGAACAACAGGAAATTACGATGATGACACAAATCTTTTGGTGGTAGGAGAAGATTGGCCTGAAGAAAAAAAGAAAAGAGAGCAATAACTGTATTAGAGTATACGAAAGATGGTTTTCCAACAACAACATGATGCTTAGTAATGAAAAAACCAAAATAGTCCTATTCAACCCAACAAACTCAAGATAGAGGTACTAAGGGAAGTAATTTTGAACACTACCTATAACACTGAAAATCCACTAAATTCCTGGGCATATATGTGGATGAACAACAATTGGAGTGAACACATCCAGGCACTTAATGGAAAACTACAATCTTCTGTATATGCGATGCGAGTAATTTCCAAATATGTGAAAGATAAATTACTGAAAACTATATATCATGCTACTATAGAATCCAAAATTGGATTTGGTATTGTTTTTTATGGATCAGGAGATATGTCATCTCTGTTGGTTACGCAAAAAAAAGGCATTAGGATTCTTTGTAATAAAACACCTAGAGATTCTCGCCGAACTTTATTTAAAAAGAATGGAATTTTGACAATTCATGCAGTCTATATTCAACAGTCTCTGATGTTCATCTTTAAGAACAAAGAAGCATTTTCTCAATATGAAAATAAAAAAATTCTATAATACAAGAAATCTCAATTATGTATATCCAAAATTTAATTTAACAACGTCACAAAAACAAGTAAAGTACAGATGTATGAAATTCTTTAATGCATTGCCTATACATGTTCAAAAATTGGAGACATTAAAAAGATTGAAAATGTATATTTTCAATACTTCTAAATTTAGAACCATACAGTATTAAGGACTTTTGTAAGGATGTTTAAGTCCTGATGAACTGTTTTGACACTATTTCATTTTACTTTTGAGAACAAATTCTGTATGTAATTTAACTTGAAAGATTTGAAATAAATACTATTATTATTATTATTATTATTACATCGATACTCACAAGGAATTAAACGCTATACGAAATTTCCCGTTTACCTAGAATCATAAAATTTGGCAAGAAGCAACCTCTTATATCCGAAGTAAAACAAAGTACGACAACTGCAGATTTGTAGAATTATAACTGAAATAAAACCGTAGGAGTATCCAGTCGAAATTCTTTAATCATTCCAATTGTCCTGAAACAATGAAGTTTTTCAAGACACAATGTCTTAAAACAACAATAAAGGAAACAATTCGAAAACTGTTAACTTGTAGTTACATATCATAAAAAAATCATTTAATTGCAGTCAAGTAAAAACTCCTCATTAGCGGAGGAAAATGATGTACCAAATTGAGTCGCGATTAAGGAGATGCAAGAGTCTCATTCCAAAGAATGAAATTATATTTATAATAATCAGAAACATTGAGATAAATTATATACAGGGTGTTTCGTGAGGAAACGAAACATTTCTAGGTAGTGATAGGCAATTAAATGGTGAACTCGAAACGCGCTATTATTTCTGAATTTACCCCTATACAGGCTGTGTTGTGAGATTTGGACGAAATTTCAATGATCCATATCTCCTGAACTATCGATCCGATTTCGTTAAAATTATCACATGGATCAACCTCATTCAAACTTTGATGTCTCAAAGAAAGAGCAGGACAGTACTAGAAAAAATTAAGTTTTTTCGGACTTTTATTCGTAAGTTCACCCTGTATATCGATATTACGAATTTTAATATCCTTCAGTAAAACTTAGAGTTGTGGTTAACCAAATCAGACCATGATATAGAATGGCACCATTCTAGGGATCCAGGAATTAGGGCTCGCTCTGTCCGTTGATCCCTGAAAGTTTTTATCCACGAAAACTTGATATCCTTAAACACATTTAAATTCAATTATTCGAAGGAAAAATTATCCAGTATCGAACGTAATTCTTAAGTCCTCGGAAAATATTCAAAAAGCTATTTCCAAAGTAATTACAGGCCAGACTACAACATTCAGTCGTTCGAACGAAAACTTTGCACATGAAAACAACGAATTATAATGGTTGTCGCAATTATGAAGTGAGACGCTATTTTCTTGAGAGATACCAAAATTTACGATGAAAATTATCATCGCCTGCCAAAAAAACAGAAAATTCTTCCAGAAAAACGAGTATTATAAACAAATAATAACCTTATGTCAAGGTGGTGTTATGTGGTGAAATAATCCTAATATAAGTTATGGAGTGTTTTTCGATAGATCCACTTCCTAATTCTACGTTTTAATTGCCCGTTTAATTACATGATTAGTGGATTTTCTCAAAATTCCAGGTTTAGCTTTGATGGAATGCGCTACATCCTTTATTTTCTGCATAAATTGTTCCCCCGAATTTATTTCTTGTTCATACCCTCGCTCTTTCGTAATATCCCTTAAGAAAAACTACAGTGGATTGAAATCCGGGGATCTAGCCGGCCAGTACACCGGTCCACCACGGCTTATCCAGCGATTCAATATCTAGGTGGTTTCTAACATTCAGAGAAAAATGTGGGGTTGCGCCATCATGTTAAAACCACATTTCCCTTGTATTGATTCGGGCTTCAGCAAGCAAATTCGGTGAGACATTTCGCAAAAATGGAGGTACGCGTCTATCCTCGAAAAAATGCGGTCCAATAAGTTTGTCAGTGTACATACCACACCATACATAAACTAAAAATCGATTTTGGAACTAGTGGCCGAAAGTTTTTCTGTGTGATTTCCTAGCATTATTTATTCCATCGCGGGTGAACTGGGATTGATCCGAAAAGAAAATTCTGCCAACAGTTCTTTTGTGATGAAAATCAGAATTCATAAGTTTGCTTAGATATTCCATGAAAAATTTACAATTTTACAGTTAGTAAAAGTGATGTTGAATGTTTGGTGAGTCCTCCTGCTGCCTGTAGTAGTATGTACTGCATTAAATTGTAATGCTACCGCACGCTTCAAGATTTAGTCAACCATCGAAGAACATGTAATCCTTTGGGTTCAGAAAATTTGCTAGTTCAATAAATAATGCCATAATCTATGGTTGCGGAACTATTATCTATCTGTGGTGGCCGGCTTGGTGGCTTAGGGGATACGATGCTCGTCTCCTGCGCAGAGTTAACTGGGTACAATCCGCACAAAGTCAGTGCGATTTTTCGGATTCTGGGAATCGCTTGAGTATCCATCTTTCGGAGGAGATGTTAAGCCATCGGTCCTGTCTAACAGAGATGTGTTGGGTATTAAAGATCCCTTCCTTCGACACGAGAGGGGTTCGGCAAAATTCCGGGGTTAGTGAGGTGACAGAACCACCGGCGTATCATTGGCTGAAATGTGGAAATAGAGCACGTTAAAGGAATAACAAACAAACAAACATCTATCTGTGATATTTAGGTTAGTCACCCTGTCTGTGGTGGAAGATTGACATTTCGATATAAGAATTTCACCAACTTATCGTAAAATTTACTATATAATTTTTCAAGTTCGAATATGCGTTTTCAATATTCAAAAGCAGAATTTGTAGACCTCATAAACATTTATGGTTTTTGTGATGAAAATGGACCACTGGCAGATATTGAATACCGGAGGCGCTTTCCGAATCGCCGAATACCGAATCCTTAGACATTCAGCCAGGCGAGCTGGTGCTCAGCTGGGAATGACTTCCATCATGAATATGAGGTTTGTTCCTACAGCGATCAGAAAGTCACGGACTGTCATGATTGTGCGCAGTTAAAATACGTTCCAAGAGCATTTCTGGCATTTCTCAAACTCGGCTCAAACTGTGTAATGGGTGTTACAACTGAATCTTCGGACTAAATTATGACTGTCAGACGAGTTTGCTGACGAAGAGCAAATCAAGTGTCGCAAACCTGCGCAAAGACCAGTGTAACAAGTTAAATTTATTCTGTGGTTGAATTTTTCTTCGGAAGGAGTGATAAACTTGTTTATTGTGTTGTAGTTTAGTGGTTTGGTTAGAGATAATTTTTTGGAATTTTATTGGCGTCGAAATGAGCGATATTTCATCATCTTCAGATGATGAATCTGAGATAAGTGATTCTGGAAGTGATCTGGAAGATCTACTTGAAGAACGGTGGAGACCGAAAATGAAAATTATTTCGAAGAAAAGGTTCCCCTAATGGATAATGCTGAGTTTATGGAACACTTTCGAGTGAGCAGGGAAGTTGCTGCAGATATTGCGCAACGATTTAGTATCAGTGATTATTTCCATACGCAATCGGGAGCTAATGTGTTCAATAGACTATTCAACTCTTCAGCAATTGTTTCCAATAATTTTTTAAGATTTTTTCATTGCTGATGTACCCATCTTATGTCTGTATTTTCCATACAGGTCTAGCAGCATTTTTGTTTGATTATTTGTCCATGTACAAATAGTGCTCTCTGAATGTTCTATTTCCAAGAGAGTCTATGGTTTGATGATAATTTCTTCCTCTGCTAACTGTATTTGGTAATCTAGAATGATAAGGATTGGTTCATGGCTAGAGTTTTTTCAGAACAGTTCGATATTTTTGTGGAGGAGTGAAATATACAAAACTAAATACTTACATTCGTCATCCATGACGTTTATTTTTTCTCTGCAAAATGAAGGCGTTGTCTGTCGAAGTGGTAATTTAATGAAAACGAAAAATATCTACACAACAAGCCGATTTCTCCACTCAATGTTTATTCTTATGTCACAGAATTCGTGTGTTCCAAGAGGAATTCCTTACTAGTTTGAAATTGATAAATATTTACGCCTGCGCACTGTTACTGTTTGAGAAATGTCAGGAACGCATCAGAAACAGGTCTCTGATTCTCTGTTGGAACAAACCTTGGAAAACATTTCAAGGTAATCCTGCATTGTACGCGGACCGCCCGCGCATCGTGTACCGAGATACAGAAAAAATGTTTCCGAACGATTTGAATTTCAAGCCAGTGTTGCCACAATTTATCTCACGTCGGAGATTTGACTACCTATCGTTGAAAATGAAATAGCAAAGGATATAAGATATACTATTGAAGTGAAACCGATAGCAAAACACTCGCGTAATTTCTCGGGAGCAGAAGGAGCATGGGTTTTTTTTGTTTATGTCAAGCGTAATAGAAAGAAAATTTTCGGCTCATCCACTGCAATCTATTCAAAAAAGTAACTGAAGGTAATTATTTGGTATAGTGTCGATAGTCAAAATTCCCTGAAAAAGTGTTCACTTCCTAATTTTGGACCCCAGAATCCAAATCTGAAATCATTTTTCCCCGAAAGGCTATCGTTAAGGAAAAAATCAAAATTTCCTTGCAAGTCCTCTTGTCTATGTCATTCATACTCTATAATTGCTTCATTAAAATGCCTTGTTACTATCACAATGGATAAAATATACACAAATGTACCATTAATCAGTAATTCTACGCTCAAATATACAAAAATTCTTATTAAACTGCTTTTTAATTCGAATGTTGATTTTCTAGACAGTTAACTCGCCATATTTACAATGATTTCATGTTACAAGTTATACGATGTATGGCTCAAAACGCAAGAAAGAGATAGAATCTATCTCTCTCGTTCATCACTGATACCGAAATTCAAATGGAAACATTTCCAAACCTAACCTAACTAACCTGATTCGACCTAAAACCTAAGCTACTAACCTATTCAATTCAAAATTATAAATTTAAATTAGGTTTGAGGTTCGGTTACGTTAGTTAGGTTTGGTCTGAAGAGATTTCCATTTGAATATCCCTCTCGGTTATGACGGGAGATGGCGAGTACGTCACTATTGACGGGTTTTACTCACGTAGGTCTTGGACTGTAAATGTGTGAAATTGTTGCCAAATATTGAAAATTGAGGGGCAATTATATCTGGAAAATAAATATGGCGGGTTATTGTCTAGAGAATAAACATTTGAATGGAAATGCATTTTTATAAAAAATTAATTTATATTTAAGCGTAGAATTACTAATTAATGATACATGTGTGTATATATTGTAATAGTAACAAGGCATTTTAATGAAGCAACTATAGAGTATGAAGACAAGAGGACTTGCAAGGAAATTTTGTTTTTTTTTTCCTAAACGATAGCCTTCCGAGGCAAAGCGATTTCAGATTTGGATTCTTGGACCCAAAATTAGTATGGAAACACTTTTTCAGTGAATTTCGACTATCAACATTGTACTAAATAATTACCCCGATATCAAACATTTATTCTCTTATTGCGGGCTTGCTGAAGCCCGAATCAATACGAGGGAACTAGCAAATTTTCTGAACCCAAAGGATTACATGTTCTTCGATGGTTGACTAAATCTTGAAGCCTGCGGTAGCATTACAATTTCATGCAGTACCTACTACTACAGGCAGCAGGACTCACCAAACATTCAACATCACTTTTACTAACTGTAAAATTGTAAATTTTTCATGGAATATCTAAGCAAACTTATGAATTCTGATTTTCATCACAGAAGAACTGTTGGCAGAATTTTCTTTTCGGATCAATCCCAGTTCACCCGCGATGGAATAAATAATGCTAGGAAATCACACAGAAAAATTTTTGGGCACTAGTTCCAAAATCGATCTTTAGTTTATAGTGTGGTATGTACACTGACAAACTTATTGGGACGCATTTTTTCGAGGATAGACTATCTGGCGACGTGTACCTCCATTTTTTGCGAAAAGTTTCACCGAATTTGCTTGCTGAAGCCCGAATCAATACGAGAGAAATGTGGTTTTAACATGATGGCGCAACCCCACATTTTTCTCTGAATGTTAGAAACCACCTAGATATTGAATAGCTGGATAGGCCATGGTGGAACGGTGAACTGGCCGGCTAGATCCCCGGATTTAAATCAACTGTACTTTTTCTTATGGGATATTACGAAAAAGCGAGGGTATGAACGAAAAATAAATTTGAGGGAACAATTTATGAAGAAAATAAGGGATGTAGCGCATTCCATCAGAGCTGAACCTGAAATTTTGAGAAAAAAAACACTAATCATTAATTAAACACGCAACTACATGCGTAGAGTTAGGAGAAGGATCTTTCGGAAATAAACTCCATTTTCCTTTTGAGATTATCCCATAAGTGTTTAATAAGATTTAGGTCTGGAGAGCAAGCTGGCTAGTCCAAAGTAGCGATTCCCCTCTGTTTCAAGATAATTTCGCGTGAGGTTGCTGGTATGCGGAGGAGCATTATCTTGCATCAAAGTGAAATTCTCACCGTGGGCACCTCGCCAGAGTATCACTATGGGCTCCAGCACTAGGTCCACGTAATTTCTAGCCGTTACACTCGCATGAAACGAAATCAAATCTGTTTTGCCTCCCAGCATAATGCCACCCCAAAACATCACACTGCCTCCTTGGTATTTCGGAATTTGTCTTGCTGCTCGGAGTCTAGTTTGTCTTGTCTTCCACGACCCCTTAAAACCCGAATCCGGCAGTCATCTGATCACACCAATTCTGGACTCGTCCGAAAAAACAACATTTCGCCAATTCTTAATATTCCAATTTTGGAGCTAGATACAACAATTAAGTCTGTTAATTTTTTGTTGTCTGGTTAGCTCTGGAACTCTTAAGGGCCTTCTGCTATACGAACCTCTTGAACGAAGTCTTTGACGTATCGTTTCGACTGATACACTGATGCCTGTTGATTCCAAAAATTGCCTTTGGAGTATGGACTCCTTCTAGGCCTATTTTACAGAGATTGTAGCTCCACTTATCGGGCGTAGGTTTTTGAAACCACCCCCTGTGATATTCCCATTGTGGCCGCTATATCCCTCTATGTCACCCCTTCTTCAGCAATTATTCGACCCCTCTGACATCGGATAATCCAACGTTAGGCATTTTCAATTATAATTATAGGCGTTTTTAAATTTTGAAATTCGTAATTTCAAATCTCAGTGACGACTGAGTACAATATCCCGAACATGTGGTGTTAATTCAACATTCATTATACTATCCACAATTTTGTTGTGTTGTATATATATATATATATATATATATATATATATATATATATATATATATATATATATATATATATATATATATATATATATATATATATATATCGAGAATTAATTCAGAATTTCAATATATTTATTAAATCTTTAATATGTATTTTGATGCCTACTCGATTGTTTCGATGTGTAAATGTTTCCAATTTTGGTTTGAAATGCTACTAAATACACAAATAATCTGAATACACGTTTCGAGGATTGATTACAAGAAAAAAACTTAAAACATACTTCAACATGCAAGAACGAGCTATTCATGTACCTACAAACTTGTACGAAACCCTCGATACACGTATTCCACTAGCGAAATAGAGGGATGCTTGACATCTGCATAAAGCAACTTCCACCAGACACAAAAATCGTTTGAGTGTTGCAATAGGCACATTATGACATATTTTATATAAAGATCGGGAACCATGACAACATTGAAGAATTTCGAAGAGTATTTCCGTCCAAACAAGATTATTATCATTTTCAAATCGATTTTCTTGTACGTCCAATTGTTTAGCTCAATGAATTGAAAGAATTGACATGAAGAAGAATAAATTTACCTTAGCAGAAACAAAAAAATAAAACTATAAACTACTTTTGTTGCTAAATGTGTATATTTGGTCATTCTGTTGGTGGATTAACCGTTGCTACAAGTTAACGTAGAATATTAAAAGTAACAAAAAGAAACAAGCTTAATTTGGGCACACTAAAAATTTAATTTACCTTCCGAAACCTATCAACGTCTTTGATTTTTTTTTTGATATAGTTAACCATTTCATTAAAGCTTGTAGAATTTTCATCTAACGCTACCCTAGTAGTAAAATATATTAGTATCAAACAAAAATCTCCCCAGTCTCCTATTCCAGACCTAACCTTACTTTATGCCTTCATGCCTCTGTAGATCTATCATATCGCACAACTGTTGCTAGAAACAGTCTACTATATATTTAATACATTCAATACAGTTGGATGGAATAGTTTTAACCTAAACTCCGGCATGGACACATATGAAACAATCTGGTCCACAAAGTTGTTGATGCTAAGGACCTACAGTTTATAGTGGACTCCGAACCACTTACCTAGACCGTGCAATGATAACTGCCATCTCTCAGGATTACAAGATATCTGGCTTTGTTACTCAGGCAATTTGCCAGTATAATTTGGGAAGCTTTGATCAAATATCGCTTTTTTGTTCAAGGACAACATCTATAATTTAACCTCGGATTCGAACCAGGCACCTGGGCTTAGTAGTTCCAACATGCTTGCGCACTAACCGTGCAGTTACCGAGCCGGTTGTCTACAAAGTTATGCCGCTGAGTAGGGTACTGTAAGCCGATGACGTCAACGTAAGAGAGAGAAAGAAAAAAATGTTGATTTGGGATGGAGTACAGAACTTTAAAAGAAAGAAGAGGATAAGTAACCTATAAATTTGATTTCACATCAACTTGTCATCAAACTTTGTTGTAACTTTGTAAGCAGGTTAGTATATTGACTTGTTATATCTGGTTGTAAACTGATTATATGGAAATAATTATTTGTGAATAGAAGTGGTAAAAATGGAACGCAAATCAAAAAAGAGATCCAGGAGATCATCATCGAGTGATGATTCTAAACATGCAGATGACAAAAGGAAGAAAGACAGAAAACACAAGGATAAGGATCATTCCAAACCATCATACAAAAGATATTATGGAGAAGATTTTGACAAAAAGAAGAAAAACAGTGATAGATATTGGAATAAATACGCTAAAGACGACGAAGAACCATTAGTAGGAAGCCGTTACTATGAAGACAAGAAAGAAGAAAAAAAAGATGAACCTGTAGTACCAAAGCGTCCCCCAAGAAAACAAGTTGATATGCTCACTTCAAGGACAGGAGGTGCATATATACCTCCTGCAAAATTGAGGATGATGCAAGCTGAAATAACAGATAAAAGTTCAGCAGCTTATCAGAGAATTGCTTGGGAGGCTTTGAAAAAGTCAATACATGGTTTCATCAACAAAGTAAATACATCTAATATAGGCATAATTGCTAAGGAATTGCTTCATGAGAACATAGTTAGGGGTAGAGGATTGCTTTGCAAGTCTATAATTCAAGCACAAGCTGCTTCTCCAACTTTCACCAATGTATATGCTGCTTTAGTAGCTATAATCAATTCAAAATTTCCAAATATTGGTGAATTATTGTTAAAGAGATTAGTATTGCAATTTAAACGGGGTTTCAAACAAAATAATAAGACAATCTGCATTTCTTCTGCTACTTTTATTGCCCATTTGGTTAATCAAGGAGTTGCTCATGAAATTTTAGCATTGGAAATATTGACTTTACTCGTAGAAACACCCACTGATGATTCAGTAGAAGTTGCTATTTCCTTTTTGAAGGAATGTGGACAAAAATTGACAGAAGTCTCTAGCAAAGGTACATTTTAATTTTTATAAAAAAAGTTAACTCATTTAAATATATTTTCCTTTTTTCAGAAATTTCTATCTATAAAATTCATGAGATTGATTTATTTTTTTAGGTATCAATGCAATTTTCGAAATGCTTCGTAATATTCTGCATGAGGGCCAATTGGAGAAACGAATACAATATATGATTGAGGTAATGTTTCAAATTAGAAAAGATGGTTTCAAAGATCACGTAGCTGTCACTGAAGAACTTGATTTAGTCGATGAAGAGGACCAATTTACTCATCTTATCACTTTGGATGATGTTGTGCAGACAAATTCTGAAGATATTCTCAGTAAGTATAATGAAACTTTTCTATACTGAGGTATTTTTTTTATTCAAATATCTATAATAAAAAACAAACAAGTACTGTGTTTTAAGGAATTTTACTTAATAATTGCGACTCGTAACGCGTTTCACTACACCGTAGCTTCTTCAGACGAATGAATGTACAGAAAATAAATGAGAATATAAATATAAATGTTCTCGAGTAATTACTTATTGGGTTGCTTCTTCTTAAGTGGTTATTTATGACAGGTATATCCAATAAAATTAAGGAATAGATTGCTCCCCGAAGAGATTCAATAGAGGTGAAGGGCTTAAATCGACTTGTTCATTGATGAATTTACCTGAGTGTTTGTATTTATTTATTTCTAAAGTTTCCCAAAGATCTACCTTCCAATATTTATTATCTGTATGCAAAATTTCAAACTGTGGGTCGAAAGAGCGATTATTTTCTAAGAGATGATTCGCGTAATTTGAATCAAATTTTTTATTTGAAAAACTGCGTTTATGTTCTGATATTCTAATATTAAAATTTCTATGTGTTCTACCAATGTAGAAATTATCACATCTATAACACCTGATTTATTGTTTTTATCTGATTTGGTTTTATTATTTTCTATATATTTGCCTAAACCATTATTCGTTCGGAAAGCTATGTTGAAATTATTGCTACTCAAGAATGATTTCAGTTTCTCACTTGTAATGCCAACGTAGGTTAAGGTGTTGAATTTTTGTTTCAATTTATCGACAGGGTAAACCTCATTCAATGCGATTCTACTTTGTTTTTTATTTAAATATTAATTATTAGTTTGGGATTGTTACCATTATTTTTGGCTATTTGTTTAATCAAATTTAATTCTTTGTTGAAATTTTCTGGCGATAACGGGATGTTAATCAATCTATGAATAAAACTATTGAATGCTGACTTTATATGATTTTCGAAAATTTTAATTGTCTATCTGTTCCTGTGACGCAAATAATGATATCGTCTACATAGCGATACCAGTATAAACAATATTTACTGAGTGGATGATTATGAATTAATTTCTCTAAATTATTCATGAATATTTCTGCTAACAAAGGACTTAACGGATTGCCCATAATATTTGTTACTGCAATGGAAATAATAATAATAATAATAAACGATTTTTATTAGCCAATAAATAATAACATAATATTGGCCAATTGGCCATCGACCTAGGTCCTGCAGCCCGTAAATTTTACATTTAGATATTATTTCCTACTACTGAAATTGAACATAGAGATTTGTTTTCCCAATTTTGATTGTAAAAAAAAAAAACTATAAGTGATTATTTATATGCACAGAACTATTTTAGTGCCCTTGAAGCTGCTCTATAACTTCCAGTAGTGTGTGCGTGGGGTATTTTCGTCGACTCTGTATATGTATATCTCTTCTTCTTATGTGGGGTTGTAATGGAAATAATTTTGATCTAAACAAATTTGTAATAATGAAAGAATATCTGATTTAATGATAGTATTGACATGATTTTTTTCTAATAATTCTTCAACTAAGTAACACGTATCTTTCAGAGGAATGTTGGGAAATAGATTCTTAACATCGAAAGAAATGAGTTTGGAATTAGGTGGTATAATGGTATCTTTGATATTGGTAATTGGTTCGTATGAATTTTTGACCGAAAATTTAGATTTAAAATTGCAATGTTTTATTAGCAAGTCGTTGAGGAATTTTGAAAGTTTTAAAGAAGGTGCCGTTACATAAGAAGCAACAGGTCTAATAGGGTAATTAGGTTTATGAAGTTTTATCAACGAATATAATTCAGGGAATTGTGGATTGGAGTTAATGAATTTATATTTTTCGTGGTCTGTAATTAATGATTTTGTTGTGTTGATGTTATATAGTTTCCGGCTGTTAAGAATTTTTCAGTTTTAGAAATATAATCGGTTGTACTAATCTTAGTGAATACTAAATCGTTCTTGGTACTTTTTTCACGAATTGTTTTTATTATCTTATAATCGAAATTGCAATGAGGTGATAATTTCGAAAAGTCTTCTTTGATGATTTTTGCTGTTTGATGTTTGGCTAAAATATTATCTTTGGAGTTTTTAGAATGATTTCGGAGTCTATGCCTAACTGTTCAAAATTAGTTTTATTATATTTTGGATGTAAATTATGTTTGAATCCTTTTTCTAATAGATCTTTTGTGGTTGTGTAAAATGTCTTCGCAATTTACCATAAGCCGTCACATACAGATATTATAATACATAACTCGTCGTGTCATCCGTATCAACATAAAATGTCAGCATTCAATAGTTTTATTCATAGATTGATTAACATCCCGTTATCGTCAGAAAATTTCAACAAAGAATTAAATTCGATTAAACAAATAGTCAAAAATAATAGTTACAATCCCAAACTAATAAATAATATTTTAAATAAAAACAAAGTAGAATCGCATTGAATGAAGTTTACCCTGTCGATAAATTGAAACGAAAATTCAACACCTTAACCTACGTTGGCATTACAAGTGAGAAACTGAAATCATTCTTGAGTAGCAATAATTTCAACATAGCTTTCCAAACTAATAATAATTTAGGCAAATATATAAAAATAATAAAACCAAATCAGGTAAAAACAATAAATCAGGTGTTTATAGATTGAATTGCAATGACTGTGATAATTTCTACATTGGTAGAACACATAGAAATTTTAATATTAGAATATCGGAACATAAACGCAGTTTTTCAAATAAAAAATCAGATTCAAATTACGCGAATCATCTCTTAGAAAATAATCACTCTTTCGACCCACAGTTTGAAATTTTACATACAGATAATAAATATTGGAAGGTAGATCTTTGGGAAACTTTAGAAATAAATAAATACAAACACTCAGGTAAATTCATCAATGAACAAGTCGATTTAAGCCCTTCACCTCTATTGAATCTCTTCAGGGAGCAATCTATTCCTTAATTTTATTGGATATACCTGTCATAAATAACCACTTGAGAAGAAGAAACCCAATAAGTAATTACTCGAGAACATTTATATTTATATTCTCATTTATTTTCTGTACATTCATTCGTCTGAAGAAGCTACGGTGTAGTGAAACGCGTTACGAATAGCAATTATTAAGTAAAAATCCTTAAAACACAGTACTTGTTTGTTTTTATTATTGATAATGGAATTTTACCAAGTAAAAGCCTCCCAAATTCAAATGTCAAATATCTATTGTGAAATATTAGATAGAATTTCTTCACAGTATTCTAACATTGAAGAGATTTTCTATACAACATTTATGAAACAATAACTTTTTCAGATGTGTTCAAATTCGATGATAAATATGAAGAAAATGAAGGTAAATACAAATTGTTGAGCAAAGAAATCTTAGATGATAGTGGTAGTGAGTCTGGATCCGGATCTGAAAATGAGGGAGAGGATGAAGAAGAAGAAGAAGAAAATGGGACTGAAGAAAAAAATGAACTGATTATAGACAACACAGATACAAATTTGATTACATTGAGAAGGACCATATATCTAACCGTACAGTCTAGTTTAGACTTTGAAGAATGCACACATAAATTATTGAAAATGCAGTTAAAACCTGGACAAGAAATAGAATTGTGCCACATGATACTAGGTAATAATTAAACATCTATTATTATAGATTAGTAATATTTGGCTGTATTATTGGATGCTAGGTGATATGGTCTAGGTTGCTGATTTGGAATTTTTGATTCATCAGGAAGTCAACTTGATAGAAGTTTTTTTTCAGTGTGCCATGAATAAATTCTTGAATTCTTGTACTCTATTCTTTCCAAAAAATGTACTTCACCAGAGATTGTGAATTTGCTTCTTTAATCGATCCTTTCCAATTATTCATGAAAATTAATAACTCTTCAAGGTTATGATTTTTTAAATGATATGAGTGAGGAAAATGTATTCCTCGAATGTTCTGCTCATAGGGCAGATAAACTAGAGACACTAGGCACTGATAGTGTTCTTATAATGCATGAGGGCCCCCAGCAACATTCTCACAAAACTCATAAAAAAGTTTCTGAGAATCTTAAACCCATTACATCCTGGCAATGGGTGCTGTCTATAAGGGTGTCGCCAAGAAGAATAATAACACTGTGCTTGTTCAAAATTCTAACACGCGGGAGACATACCTAGTAAACCTATATCGGGTACGCTGAGTCCAGTGGTAACCACCGTTTTTGAAAGTTAGCTCTTGTTCAGGAGATATTCGCCTTTGAAGTTAGCTGATTTTAGTAGGGTTCGTCGCTTATGACTTCAGTACATTATATGCTTGTAATTCCCAAACCGTTCGGAATATCGCTTTACTGTCTTCGCCAAAGTTTTAGCTATTGTCATGGCCAACAACTTTTCTGAATATACCAACATAAAAACCTCATTCAAACACCGTTTCTTAACAAAATGTCCAAAAAACTCCATTTCTTTGCCATTTTTTCGTTAATTTTCGTCTAAATAATAGAGAAATCAAGGGAATTTCGCTTTAAAATCTCAAAATAAGAAAAGAAAACACATTTCCTATAGTTAAATCAAAAAATTTAAATGCACAATCATGATTTTAACTCAAATTTTTATTCCAATTCCAACAATTTTCAACAAATAAACATAAATTCATGTTCATTCTTCTTCTTCTCCATCTTCATCTTGCTGCGAATTCCAGCAAATGTCTCCTAATAGAGAATCAAGTTTTTTTCCACTATACCAGTGCTTAAGCCTAGCCGTCACTTGATGAAACCGTTCACCATGCTCATCTGATTCACATGGTGATTGTTCGGCAAACTTGTCTGCATGGTAATGTAAAAAATGAATTTTCAGAGACATTTTTACACCGATGTTACGGAAAGCAACGAGCATATTTGCAACATGTATGCGCCAGTTTTCGTCACGATGAATTCCAAGTACATTTTCGATGACTCCTTTGACGCAATCCCAAGCAACAAGCTGCAAATTCGACAAACTGTTTTTAAATTGTTGGTCTCTCATCAAGCGTCAAATATCAGGTCCATTGAGTATGCCTGTAATAAAATAATTCGAAAAAATATGTGTTAAATATTGAATAAGTTAGGTTGATTGGTGTATATAGTTTCACACAAACCTTCTTTTATTGTCATTCCACTCAATCTTGGGAAAATTCGCTTCAACTCATTGAATGCATTGCCTTCAGGATCTAGGGCCTTGATGAAATTTTTAACAATTCCAAGCTTGATATGCAGAGGTGGAAGCAACACTTTTTCGATTGGCACTAGTGGAATTTCAACGACGTTTTCTCGACGCAATCTGAACCCTTGTCTCATAGGCCAGCTTTTATTGGCATATTGGTCGCCGGCATATCGAGTATCCCATAAACATATAAAACACATGTTTTTCGTATATCCCGTCTGCATTCCTCTCAAAAGAGTTATCACCTTCAAATCTGCACAAATCTTCCAACGATGGTCTTCATATTTCACCAAATCAAGGGTTTTTTTTAATGATTCGTAATTTTCTTTCTTTTTTGTGCTGATGGGAATCGGGACACTGTTTTTTGAGTTTGTGACATGAAGCAAAACCGCCTTGAGACTACTTTTGGACGAATCGATGAAAAGACGCCAGTCTTCTGGTTTATACTCATGATGCATTTTTAATACCAATTCCTTGATATCAGTGCAGTACGCGAATGAATTGTCTTCGATGGATTTGAATAAAGCAGTGAACTGTCTATGACGGCCGATTGCTCCATATACTTTCACATCAGGTGCTAAGACATTCTTTTTTTCAATTCCTGAGTCAAAATAATGGACTGACGCTGCGATAATTTCAATCGACGAATAATTTTATCCAGATCTTTTTGAGAAAATTCGGCATGATTACATTGTGGAGATACATTTGATGGTACATAAGCCGATGCAGACGTTTCGCCAATAGTATCAAAAGTAGATGGAATGTACTCTTCTGTCAGACTGGGTCTTTTCGGTATTGGAATGGATTCCGAATGTGATAACGGCAACTGAACAAACCGCGTTCCTCTGGGTTCAACTTTACGTGTTTTAGCTCTGTTCAATCCGACAATTTCATTAACACAAGCAAAACAGTCATCTGGATTATGTTCTTGAGGATTTGTCCAAATTACTAGAATGTCAAAAGGCATAGATTGGAATCCACCTGTAATAAAAATAGCTTCAATTGATATAATTTTGAAATAAATGATAAATCATTTCATTTTACCTCTTTTCCATCCACCCAATTTTATGACACAACCAGTACAAACTTTCCACAAATGTAGCAAAATTTATTAAATTTACTGCACGAATTCATTTTGATATTTTTACCAAATATAAAACTTGTGTAAACAAAGAAACTTCAAGAAGAAATGTCAAATTAAGAAATATCAGAACTAAGACTATGAAAATGACACACAACTACATAGCAAAATATGTAGTAACATCAGTGACAATACTAATAAATACGTATTAACAGTGACATCTGTGAGAAATTTGAGTTAAAATCATGATTGTGCGTTTAAATTTTTTGATTTAACTATAGGAAATGTGTTTTCTTTTCTTATTTTAGGATTTTAAAGCGAAATTCCCTTGATTTTTCTATTATTTAGACGAAAATTAACGAAAAAATGGCAAAGAAATGTAGTTTTTTGGACAATTTGTTAAGAAACGGTGTTTGAATGAGGTTTTTATGTTGGTATATTCAGAAAAGTTGTTGCCATGACAATAGCTAAAACTTTGCCGAAGATAGTAAAGCGATATTCCGAACGGTTTGGGAATTACAAGCATATAATGTACTGAAGTCATAAGCGACGAACCCTTCTAAAATCAGCTAACTTCAAAGGCGAATATCTCCTAAACAAGAGCTAACTTTCAAAAACGGTGGTTACCACTGGATTCAGCGTACCCGATATAGGTTTACTAGGTATGTCTCCCGCGTGTTACAATTTTGAAGTGTCATTTTCACGCACTGTGTAATGGTTTTGGTTTCAATAAAGGTATTTACCTTCACATAGCTGCGCTCTTTCACATGTCATTATATTCAGGTTGGAAATATTTCATAATTTTCTATTGACTCCTCATGACTTTCTTTCAATTTTATTTCTTGGATCATTTATTAGTTGAAGCTCAATACAAACTCTTCTTATTTTCAACGAAATAAAACTAAAGTATTTAGATTTTCACTATATTAACAAAACTATGACCGGTTTCACCACAAAAAATATGTATATCGATTTTCATCAAGTAACGACCTCCTCAATCAAATTACAAACTCTTCTCCCTATTTTACATGGGACCCATAGAATTGGTGCCAATAAAAATTCTGAACAATAATTTCTAATAAGTTCCTAAAGTTAAGGGTATCTCCATACCAAATTTCAGGATAAAAAATTTGTGCTTTTCAAGGTAATAAACTATTGAAGTGCCAGATTTCAGCCAAATCCATTTTGCATCATCAAGTAACAAATATTCAAAGACAAACATACAAAATTTCACATTAATAATATTAGTAGAATATTTTATCTTTTTTAAATATAGTTCGACAGAAAATTCCTTTAGAGATTAGCAGTAGATAATCTATCTATGTTTCTGAGTAATCTAACCTAACTTAACGTATCTATGTTTCTGAGTAATCTAACCTAACTTAACGTATCTATGTTTCTGAGTTTTCAAGTAAGTGTTTGTGACTTATGACGGGTGATCGCTAGCTGCAGAAAAACTGCCTACATATAAATTAAGATTTGTATTTCAATTATTGAATTTGTTACTTGGTAACGTAGGTACTAATATTTGATATTTGATTTTTATATTCAGTTTATAATTTTTTATTCAATCAAGTACTTTTTGTCATTCAAATTAATGATTATAATGTAATCATCAGATAAATAATTATTCAATCTTAGGAAGATTGTGTACACAATAAACTACTCAATTGATAATCGATATTTATATCAGTTATTTTTGACTTACTAATGTAAATCTTTCTTTACCATGTTAGTTATTGTCCCTGTTCAATGAACCATTTTTACTACACACTTTAATTTTACTTTTTATTCCTGTTAACCATGCGTTAACTGTTTTCATAATGATAAAAAATTGATTTTAATGTCTGATTAACTTTCAGTTTTGTTCAACAATTTGTTTTCCATCTGAAAATCCTGTTCTGTTTCAGATTGTTGTGCAGAGCAGAGGACTTATGAAAAATTTTTTGGACTAGTCGCTCAACGATTCTGCCAAATCAATAAGGTATATGTGGAACCATTTCAGCAAATATTTCGGGGAACATATGCAACCACACACCGGTTAGATGCAAATAGACTAAGGAATGTCAGCAAATTTTTCGCACATCTATTATTCACTGATGCTATTGGATGGGAGGTTCTGGAAATAATAAAGTTGAATGAAGAAGATACCAACAGTTCAAGCAGAGTTTTTATCAAGATTTTATTTCAAGAGTTAGCAGAGTATATGGGATTAATCAAGCTCAATAAACGTTTGAAAGATGAGTAAGTAATTGGTAAATTAATTCATTAATTTCTGAGCGCAAGTTTGCGAACGATAAGCATAGAGTAGCCATGTTTCGGAAAATATACAACAGTGTCATCCTCTTACAATAAAACTTATTTTTTTCATTGATCATCAATATTTTCGAAGTTGTAGCTATAAACTAAGAGGCTTGTTCAATAAGTCTTTGGAAAAATATGCCAAAACATTGCTTCTTTGCTCTATATATTTTCCAAGTTTCTCCAACTCTTTAATCCTTCTAAAAATTAATATTCGGGAAGGTCCACAAAGTTTTGGTCATTGGAACTGCAAAGGTGTGCACTTGTGAATTGTCTTAATGAAACAACTTTTTTCTTATTGAAATAAGGATGTTGTGTTTTTATTCTTCACTTAACTGGTGCAATAATGACGCATAATACCCTTCGATTATGAATCTTACCATTTCCAAGTAATTAATGTGCCCACGAAAAGCGTTAGCTGTGAGGTCTAGTTTGTTAACCTCACAATAATTATATAAAGATAATTGTATCAAATAATTTTCTTACCTATGATGAATCAAATTCCTCTTTGCATTCATGTTGGTTTTAATTAATAAATTAAATCCGTTAAATGTTAATTTTCAAAATTATTGAAAAAATTAGAAAAAAAATATGTGGAATTGAGATAGATGAAATAATTTTTGACGGATTTAATTTATTAATTAAAACCAACATGAATGCAAAGAGGAATTTGATTCATCATAGGTAAGAAAATTATTTCATTCAATTATCTTTATATAATTATTGTGAGGTTAACAAACTAGACCTCACAGCAATTTTTATAAATCCTTTCTGATTTTAATACTAAGAAACCAAGAACCAAAAGTTTCTGGAATAATAATGAAAAAATCCAATACAAAAAATTTCACAGAATGCTAAAATGAAATGGGGAAAAAAATAGATGAAGCATAAATAATGGCATGAAAGTTTCGAATTTTTATATTTAGCTTGGCAATGAGGGCACAACCTAAATCTTCATCATCTAAAGAGAATTCATTCTTGGACACATCACTAGCCTCACTGAGTGTGATAATAACCTTTTCATAATCGCTCACGATGACTCTTTAAGTATTATTGCTCTACTTTTTCAACTTCAAACTTTTCCCTATACTTCTCCTTTTATATTGTCAATTTGCTGTTTCAATAGTAACAAAACATAAGTATCGAATTTTTCCATCAATACTTGTTAGTTATCTTTTTCCCCACTGAAATCTTAAATTTGTCCATACAAATCATCACGTTAACTAAATATGACAGTGCAGTCAGTCAATGGATATTTTGAATAGATTTTCCTATCAAATGGGAGAATATAAGACTCTAGAATATTCACCATCTTTGCCTTCCTCGGAGCTCATTCGCCTTGGCAATTCCGTTTCGACTCTTCCTTTTTCTTTTGAGTATAGTAGTATATCCATATTTCACCTAAAGTTGTGTATCAACACAGGAACTTATCGGGATTGCGAGGAAAAAGCGCCAAAATAGATTTCATTAACCCAAAACAGTTTTAAACAAGGAGCAGAAGGCTATAACTACATCTAACTCAGCTTTGATTTCTTTAAGTGTTGAATGTTTTATATGTAGTTGTTCAATCATTGCTTGAAACTAATTTTTGTGAATAAACAAAAGCTGTTTAACCGTCGACGGCCACTTGATGAATATAGCTGAAGCTTTGACAAATGTCTTAGGAGAAATGAAACCCACTAAATACAACCTATTGGGTTTTCTGAGGACATATTGAACGATCTTCATAGTTCCTTCTATAAACTATCAAACAGTAATAATTGCATTTATTCTTTGCTCTAACGAAATATATTTTTCATTTATTTGTAGTACATATCATTTAGAAAAAGAAAGAATTATGTAAAGTATTGAATCAATAAGAATTAACCATAAGTATTAAAACACTTTGCATTTGCGCTAAAAGATTCTGTATTCACGTTAACAAGTACAAAATTAGTCTGTGTGAATTGAGAATATTCCATGGAAAGGTAGAGAATGAAAACCTAACTGTTACATCAAAATACTGCTTAAAAGTTGAACTTTTTCTGGGGGTGTTTTTTACTTCTTTTAACGCCAATTTCAGTATTCGAAATGTTGAATTGTCGCTGGGAATGGTTTCAATTAATTCTTAAAGAGCTGTACAAATTTTACTCCCATATGTTTAATGCATATGGCAAACTGTTTTTACTGCAGAAAACCAATGATATAGAAGATTATCATCTGCGATATATGCAAGAAAACATTCATCTTAGTTGTTCCCAAAGGATGGCATGTTGTAGTTCACCCAACGTAATTGAGATTCCGTCTAACAAGAACAAAAACGACTCTATCAAACCAAGATTAGATCCGGTAACAGAAACTCCCAAAAATATCCAAATTGAAGAATTAAAAAATATCAATGAAAGATTGACTAAGGACAATCTTGAATTGAAAGACACCATTCGCTCATTAGAAACAAAACTGAAGATGCTGGGTGACCCAAACGGACCCCAACAAACTACAATACCTTGTTATGGTAAAGAGGATATAGATGAAAAATTCATCATCCGCATCAGGGATGACATGAGAAAAGGTATTAATGTCATTAGAAATTTTAAAACTGATAATGAATCATCATTATCAAAAAAAGGAAAAAACTTATGCCAGTAATGCGAATCAAAAATCTATTTCTAATACAAGTCAACTAGAAGAAAAACAAACACAAATAATGAATGCTGTTATCAATTTAGGAAGATCTTATCTAAAACAACCGGAAAGAAGCAAGGCAATCAAACGACAAGTAAACAATAAAGCAATTTCCAAGAATAATATCCTTGTCCCTGCAATGCGTCAACTGATAATGAAAAAAGATTGTTGGGAAGAAAGCGAAATGCTTGGGCTTTTTGTCTCTCGAGTGAAAAAAGGGACCAATGAGAAAGATATAAAAATTTATTTGGTAAACAAACTAAAGTGCAACGATATCGATATCGAAAACTTGAAGTCAAAGAGCGATTATCATAAATCTTTTAAAATCAGAACAGATCTGGATAAAGTAACTAATATGAAGGATCCATAAATATGGCCGGCAGGAGTATTAGTCAAGAGATGCCGGTTTTTTCGTCCAACATCCACAGAATCACGTAACACAATCCTTGGTTAATAAACGAAACATTAATCCAAGCCAAACAAAAACACAAAATTCAGAAAAAATTCATGATATAGTGTCAACATCGCCTACATCCCATAGACTTAAACTGTAGCAACTGAATGCACAGTGCCTTACCAATAAAATCAACAACTTAGAGGTATTACTTGCTGAAGAGAAACCTGATACTGTTAGCATAGCAGAACACTGGTGCACTGTTGACAACTTTAGAGTAATGTCTCTTCCAAATTATGTACAGGCTGCCTCTTTCTGCCGCCCTTCTCGTGAACACGGAGGTGTGGCACTTTATGGTGCTTTATGTTAGGTCCAGTCTTCAGGTCGATGATGTAGGGAGTTCTTATCGGTGTTAACATAATTGTTGTAATGTAATTTACCAGTAACCTGGCAAAGAATTGGATATCTGGGGAGGTTAAACAGGCTAGTGATAAACTAAAAAAAATTATACTGGCTAAAAGCAACCTTTAAAACGGTAAACTCTTCAGAAGTGTATAGTAGAGCAAACCTCAACCATAGGCATCTACTTGGGAAGCTAAACTTAAATATTGCATGGACCTAGTAACATCTTCCGTGAATAAACACAAAACTGTATGGATCATAGTTAACCAGAAAACGGATAGGAAAATCGAGCATCGTCAGTCTATCACTCTTAACTTGGATGGGACCATCTGCTCTGAGCCAGCTAGAGTTTCTTCAGGTTTTGCGGAATACTTCACTGATATTGCCACTGAAGATCTCCACAGACACCATGGTAATGTCATATCTCAATCCTGCACTGTATCTGCTCTATCAAATGTCACTTTTTTCTTCTATCCTGTAATGGGGGAAGAGGTTTTCAGTGTAATAATATACAAGGGGTAAACTGGGGTTGACTTCGTTTGTACTATAGTTTTGAAGGCATTTCCACCCCTCAATTGTTGATCATTTTGCTTATCTCATTAACATTTCTGTCACATCGCACATATTTTCTTCTCTTCTGAAAATAGCAACAGTAATACATGTTCACAAAAATCACGATGCTGCTAACATAGCTAATTATAGTATATACTTTGGATTAAGAAATTCCAACAGGGTTCCTCTGGTAATCAACTGCAAAGGAGATAAGTTGGGGTCTAATAATTGCTTGGGGTGAAGGTTTGAGATGGAGTCAACCAATGCAATCAGTAGAATAAAGAACTCTCTAGATATCGAATCTGTGATTAGTGTATACTACAGCCTTGTCTACAGTCATCTAAACTATAATATATTTCTATGGGGAAAGTCTGTGGAATCTCAAAGAGCACTTGTTTCTTAAACAACTTAACTTAACGTGAATCGTGTAAGCCAGTTTTTATTTCACACAGCATTCTCACTCTTCCCTGCATTTACATTTACAGAAGCAATAATAATAACAATAATGATATGACTTTATTTGTTTCTCCTCAGTAGAATCCAGTTTGAAACTGATCTAACCGAGGTCTTGCAAGACAAAATCGAAATTATAAAATTTCAATATATATATATATATATATATATATATATATATATATATATATATATATATATATATATATATATATATATATATATATATATATATATATATATATATATATATATATATATATATATATATATATATATATATATATAAGAAATATGATGAAATATGTTCTCTAAATCTCAAGCCTTGTCCAACAAACACAGTCAAGCTCTTTACTACTCCGCTACACGAAATTACATTCCTGTTCATTGATATTGGTCTCGCTTTCGTGATATAAATATTTCCGAAGCATATGCCTTGTGTTTTATCCGGATTTATTTTCAAACCATAGCTCTTGGAATAAGAGTATATCATATCTTAGGCATAATTCAAGCTGTTTATGGTCTGAACCAATCCATGTTTCCTCAATTTAATTCCAACCTGAGTATCATCAGCAAATTGATGAAGTTCTACACCATCCAATTGCTCATGAAGATCCATTGTATACAAAACAAATAACAGAGGCCCCAAAATTGAGCTGAGGCACTCCTTGAGAAATCAATCTAGAGCTTGATGTTTCCCCATCCATACTAACATATTAACATCTACCAGACAAGTAATTTCTCATGAATTTAATGAGCTTTTCCGAAGAACAATAGTAGTGAAGCATAGCCGAAAGTAATTAATGATCTATAATAGTATCAAAAGCTTGGCTGAAATCTAACATCACCAAAATGAACCCATCGCCCAAATCAAGCGCGCCCTTAACACATCATCAATTATCTTGACCAAAGCTGTAGTAGTGCTATGCGATTTCCTAAATCCTGATTGACATCCAGAAAACAATTCGTTATCCAGCAAAAAGGAAACCATTTGAATATATATAATATTTTGCATAAAACTGGGAGTTTACTTATTGGACGAAGGTCTGAATAACTCTTTGGACTAGACAATTTCGGAAAAGGCACTACCTCAGCATTTTTCCATCTGATCGGAAAATGAGATTCACTTAAACAACCGTTATAAATGTGTGTCAGATATGGCAGAATATGAGGGCAGCAGAGTTTAAGCATATCCAAAGATATACCATCCGACCCTGGAGAATTCGATTTAATGCTAGCACTTACTTCTTCTATGCAACCTTGCAGAACCTCAATCTGCGAAAACTCAGTTATAAAATTTTTAGCACGTCTATGATTGTATTGTCTAGTCAGGTCAGGATCAGCCTTACATTTTAGTGAAGATACGGACTCATCGAAGTATTCATTAATTTTGTCAGGTTCGGAAAGCGACTCAAGAATTTTAGGATTAGATTTTCTAGAAACATTCAAATTGTTCAAAACTCTTCATGTTTGCTTAGCATATCTACTGTGCAGACGAGCACGATTTTTTCTCATATCTTCAAGTTCCTCACTGAACCATGGAACGGGCCTTCAAGTAACTTTAACCCTTCTGAATGGGGCATGCTTGTCGAACAACTGTAGTATTAGGTTCGTCACTACATTTTAGACTCAATATCCTCGATGTAAAAAATTTGTTGCCAATTAAACCTACAAAGTTCTAAATAAAACTTTTGAAGTTTCTGTAAGTAATCAACCTGGGCTTGACCTTTGAAATACTGGTGGGTATCTCGGAGCAAATCAGCTGGTGATCGCTCTGGTCATGCATATCTATGTGCTGTATATCACCAATTACAAGATCGGTGTTTGTTACTGGCAATAAATTCAACAAAGAAGATTTACTATGAGACACGCGAGTAGGATGTTTTACAATTTGACACAAGCCATATAAGCTAAAAAAAGATTCCACCTGTTGTGAACCCTGAAAAAATCAACATTGAAATCACCAAACCCAAAGAATTCATCAGATTACGAATGTAAACCTGAGGTAGCCTCCACCTGGGGGGCCTATAAATTATTATACATGATCTACCTTTCAGTTTAAACCCAATCCACAATTGCTTAATTTCAGAATTAACTACTGAAAATTCTTCAATAATGATTGCTTCCAAAGTGGATCGAACATAAACACAAATACCCCCTCCTCTGACTTCACGATCTACTTTAAACAATTCATAGTTCTCTATTGCTAAAATATCATTACTCACATTTTGATTCAAACATGTTTCCCTTATACCCAATATCCCTAAAGAATGATTTTGGAGCAGAGATCTGATTTCAACCAAACTGGGATACAAAGACCGAATATTGATATGACCAATTTTTAAAGTGTTCATGATGAAAAAATAATTTATACTATATAGAAACTAATTAAAAAATCATTAAATATTGACATGTAAATTAACCCCTCCTGATTAAAATCTCAACATGAGGTTGTCTTTCATCTTTGCGCACATAAACTTGACCGCCTTGCACCACACAAATTGAAATCCATGTTTATTCAGCTCCTTCGCGTGTTTCAACTAGAACCGAACAGTTTTGGGAAGATCCTCGTTCAAATAAATGGCACTATTTTGTTCATCGATTCAACACTTTGGAGTTAACTTCCTTCCTGACAATTTATATAAATCGAATACACGTTAACATGCTTCTACCCTCTCAAATTTCACTAATATTGGTTTTCTAGGCGCCTTACTGGGTAGCACTTCAATGGAATAATCGTCGGAGATTGTATCAGGGTCAGCTATTTTAATCACTTCATGAACATTTTCGTGATTATCATCAGTAGCACTCAAACCAACTAACACTAAATTACAGCTTCTTTGGACCATTTCTTCCTTATCCACCTTATTTTCAAGTGTCCCATGTCCATCTCAATCCTACTCATTCGAGTTCTCAAGGACTCATTCTCCTTCAATTTTTGATTTTCACGAAGCAAAGTGTCAAACTTTACCTTGAGATCATCCATAATTTCACTGGAATATTGGACCGATTTTTCGATTATCTTAAATTTTGACTATCAATCTAACAATTTCCGCATTAGTGGGATCGTTCTGCTGCGACATATTTCCTTTATTTTTCCCGAAGATATTTTCCTCTGATCCTCCTGATGAGGAGCAGAGGTTCATCGCTTTCTTCACCAGAACTTTCACCATCATATTATGGTTTTAGATATAGAGCCTGTTTGAAACATTGTTGACAGATAAATTTCTCTCGGGAATTTTTCCCAGATATGTCCAGAAAACTTTTCCGGGAGAGACCAGTGCAATCCTTGTGGAACCACTCTCCGCATTGCCCATTACAAGCAATGCTTACTTGCGACTTCGTGATATTTGCCTCGCAGACAGGAGATTTGACGGGTTTCTTTTTTTCGACATCGTTATTTCCGACGAAATTCTTCAAATCAAGACTAAGTCTTCTTCACATAAGAGATAACGAACATGAATATATTACACTATCTAGCTTTCAATATCGCTCCACTCGAAGTACAACTACTTTATGCATACCTATACATAAAACCAGAAAATATGAACTTCCACCCTCTTACCAAGTAATCTTAGAGTTCAATCATCTTCCTCTTCCAGTGAGGCGATTACCTAGGCCGACGTTTGAAAAAACCATTAAGACCACGCTCTTAAGAGCAAGGCTCACTACACTATTGGGGAATCTTTAAACGACAAGGATTTTTCTGCTTAGTTGAAAATTGTCTGTCCTTGTTGTATATATATTGGATATTACAATTCGTTATATATGCAAGTTGTATATTATCATATTCTGTTAATATGTACATCTGACTTATCCTATACATCATATGATTCCTAAAGGACGAATAAATATATTATTATATTATTATTATTATTGGATAAATGCTCTTCCATCACAACTTTTTTAGCAAAAAGATGTATAATTCAAAAATGTTGTAGAGCAAAGTGTAGTAATTTGAAATGTAACATTTTCCTTTTATTTTCAGAAGTATGCAAGGTCACTTCACTGGTCTTTTCCCAAAGGATCACCCGAAAAATACAAGATTCTCTATCAATTTCTTTACTACAATTGGTTTGGGAGGACTTACTGATGAACTGAGAGAACATTTGAAAAATGCACCAAAAGTACCACAGTTTGTGATGCCTCAAAATACAGAAGAGAATAGTAGTAGCAGTAGTAGTTCTTCAGAATCCAGCACTGAAGAAGAAAGTAGCAGTTCTGATTCTTCAAGTTCAGAAGAAGAAAAAAGAAAAAGGAATAGAAGTAAATCTAAAAATAAAGTTCGTAGAAGAAATCGAAGTTGCAACAATGACAGTTCAGATGATTCTAATCGAAAACCAAATAGAGATAAAAAGAAAAAAATAATAAAAGAAAATAGTTAAGGATTAAATAAATTTTTGTAATAATATGAAGAAATAAAGTAAATCAGTTACCTGAATATATAACTTATAAAATTTATGTAAGCAAAGTTTAACTTTCCTATTTTTCATTCACTCCAGGTTTTTATAGTGGTCAGGAAGCTTATTGTATATTTTTACTATCCAATAGTCTCCAGCGTTCTGGGTTATCTTTTTCCTATATAGAGGTTTAACCAAATGTGACGAATTTCTCGTTTTTAAGCCGTGCCTGTGGCCCACAGGAGCGTGGTCCGATTAATGCAGGTGCATATGTTTTAAAGCTTGATGAATAAATTCACTGCTTAATGTAAGTATTTCATATTCATTTTTTTTGTCCCTTTCAAGTGTCAGTTTTATGTTTTATGTCAGTTGTAGCAACATTTTTTGATTGGATATTTCGTTATGTTAAGTTACCTTCAGCAACAAAAACCAAGTCATTGTTTTTTCTTTTCCATCTGAATTCTGAGAATGAAGGTTTCTGAATCTTTGTGATTATCCTCTATTAAATTTGCATAGAGCTTAGTATACATTCTTGTTTCAATTTCAGCCATAGTGGCCTCTGTCTGGAGAGATTTCGAAGCGATTTATTTGACTTGGTTGTCAAAGCTCAGCTTGTGTTTCTCCACCTCCTCTAGCAGCGCTTCAACCTGTTTATCCTTATCAGCTATTGTTTTCGGCATCTCATTCAAGTATGAAGTGGCTTCCTCGTTGTTCTTTCTGCATTTATTGTTTCCGTCCTCTTCATCTATTTTACTATACTCTAAAATCAGTGTTTTTAATTGATTTTCCTTTCCGGCAAGAATTTCTTGAAGATCTCTAATAGTATGCAGATTGAAGTTGTCTTGTCAAATCATTATTCCTTGGTTCAAGAATCAAAGTTTTCTTTGTAAAGTATGAATGGAATTTATATTTTGATATTTTTGTAAATATTCTGATGATGTATGAAATTAATTTGACAATTATCCCTTTCTTTCAAAAGAAATAGCACTACATTGGAATCAAAAGCACTAACATCTTTGAATCAAACATTAAATGTTCTTATACGAATTTTTATATATAATCATGTGTCTGTACTATATTCCAGCATTATGGCTAAATCACAGCACAGAAAAAATTGTTTCATTCTTAGACTTGAAATACATTACACTCGGTTTTTTCACTGAATGTATTACTCAGGGAACAAAAAATCTTTTAGCAATGTAGATCAATATCAGCTTAGACGAAGTCGGTGGTCAACCGAAACTATGAATATTAGTTCTAAACTATGTAAGGTGACTTAGATCTAGACATTGCCGTATTAGTATATTTGTAAGTCGGCAATTCCGTAATTGATAAGTGGACGAGAATTGAGAGTAAATTTTAAGGATACGTCACGTTACATGAGAGAAGAAAATGTTTGGGAATGTAAGTACGCGCAGGATGATAAGCGCGAGAGAATAGTCTTGTATAGTTGTGCACGCTGAGCTTAACGGTTTTTCTATCCTACTTGTAATTTGAGTACTTGCAAATGTGAGACGGACAGATTAACACTAACCCAATATGGTTGCCCCATACTCAACTACCACGCCAGCTTAGGCTATTTATTAATAGTGATGAATATTTTCCTTAAACGCACAGATACTACTTCTCACAGCGTACAGTTGGAATGGTAATGCTTGGAGAGTTGAAGAATCGAAGCAAGCTGCTTGGATGTGCCTTGAAATGCTACCTAGAAGAATGCGATTTTCGTTTTATCATTTCCGTTATTGCTTCCATCATGGAAAGTTTTAATTATTCATTTACTGGAACTATTGCTTAACGAATTGGATGTTACGTTTATAATTTCCGAGCATAAAATCCTCTTCACACATATTACACAAATAAAGATATCTAACGTTAATATTAATAAAAATTGAAGACACTGGTTCAAAAAGGAGGCACCTGCATTTCATGAAATTTTTAGGAGAAGCAGGGACCAATTTGACTACTAATTCTTTTATTTATATGTAAGATTCAACTTTAATACATAATATACTCAAAAATTGAGCTTATTGCAAATTTGATTAGATCACAATATCGAGAAGAAAACTTTGGAGATCCTCTCGTTTTGCACCGATGAATAAAAAATCAAGAACTAATTGGAAGGAATTTATTATTCAAATGTTATCAAGTATAATAAAAATATATAACCTAAAGCTGTAAAGCTATTTTCTAAGAAGATTGCGCTTCTTCCTCAAGATCAGCTCTTATAAAACACCAATAGAGAAGCGACATTTCGTGTGGCAATTCTTTCACATGCAAGTATTTCGGGCGCTAAAGTGGTGACAATACAGAGTAGAGTAAAAAAGTAGAAGGAGGTAAAATAATGCCAGGTCTTTGAAGAGTCAATAAGTCCTTAAAGCGCACTAGCTGAAACGCTGAATTCAACTCCCACACCTCTTCTGAATACTCCACCTCGTAAGATTTTCCTTTAGCTTGCCTTCCTTTATCAATATTTCTCTATCAATTTCTTTAATCTCTTGCTCGCTTTTTTGACTACTTATTTTTTTCGTTTATGTTCACTGTCATAATTTCAGACCTTTGATGAAATTTCAGCACTTGAATTGAACAGAGAGAAGCGTATAACATTTATTACCGAGAGAAAAATCAGACTATCTAAATTGTCAAATTGTTTTATTGTACCAATGCTACTCGACATTTGAAAAATAGTTCAAATTTCCGAGATTTCACAAAATACTCGGAGTAGTGAAGGCAATTAATAATGTAAAAATAATTTAAATAGTGGTAATTAACATGAAACTTTTTCCAAATTTTGAACAGGTACTGTACGAAGCGGCTAAAATATGAAGCACTAGTTCCTGTATATACATACAGGATGGTCCAACGAAAACGATTTTCCGGTTTTAAAATAAAAATATGAAGAATCTCTCGGACCCGTCGATTTCTGATTCGAGGGGAACAACTTTTCCGATTTTTTCATTCCCGTAACTTCAATTCCTTACGGGAGTGAGCACACCCCCCTGATTTTGAATAGAGATGGGGGTGTTGGGATACCTAATTTGAAAGATCTTATCGAGTACTATCTGACCCTACATTTTCGCTTCAAAATTTTCATCGTCTAACCTAACCCTATTCAAAATAAGGGGGTTGTGCTCACCCCCGGTAGGGGATGAAAAAATCGGAAAAGTTGTTCACCCTCGAATCAGAAATCGACGGCTCCGAGCGATTCTCCATATTTTTATTTCAAAACCGGAAAATCGGGGTGTTAAGTTTTCGTTGGACCACCCTGTATATATATATATATATATATATATATATATATATATATATATATATATATATTCCGGACGTGAAAGGTCCATTAGCTAACACTCTCGATCTCTTCCTTACTAGCAATCCTGATCCTTACACAGTAAAGGTTCACGCTCCTCTAGGCAAATCTGACCATAAGCTTGTAACGGCTCATTGCCATTTTACAGCAACTCCACCTATCACCTTACCACCCCGTTTAGTTTGACATTACTGCCGACTGGGACGGGTTGCGAACTTTCTTTTCAGGTTTTGCTTGGAGGGAATATTGTTTTGTGGGTGACGATCCGTCAGAATGCTCTGAGAAGATAACAGAAGTTATCAAGTTGGGGATGGAATGATTCATTCCACATACCACGAAAAATTCAACCCTTGGTGATTCTTGGTTTAAGAGCAAGTGTGCAGGAGCGGTTAAGGCCAAGAAGTAATCATATCGCCAGCTGTGTCGGGACCCCTGCCCTGAGAACAGGAGGGCATTTATTTCAGCTCGCAATTCCTGCAATCTTGTAGTGAATGATGCGAAAGCTGATTATATAAACAAACTAAGATCTAATCTTGTTAACCGTCCAAACTGTTCTAGGTCATTTTGGTCAATGGACAAATCTGTTGGTAGAAACTTCACTTCTAGCTCTCTTCCACGTCTAGCTAGGGAAGACGGTTAGTTAGCCATTACACCTAAAGACAAAGCCAACTTTTTTGCATCCAATTCTACTCTGGATGCAGGAGATAAAGATCCTCCTGTTAATCCGCATATCGGATATCATATGCCTGATATTGTTTTCAGGCAGAAGACAGTCAGGAAAATACTGCTTAAGCTTGAGACTAATAAAGCAGCTGGGCCCGACGGAATACCTTCTATCGTGTTGAAATTATGTGGTTGTGAATTGACACCTATTCTCTGTGGACTTTTTACTATGAATCCAACCAATTCCTAAAAAGAGGAAAAAACCATCCCTAACAACTATAGGCCAATATCCATTTTACCTGTGATTTCCAAAGTGATGGAAAAAGCCATCAGTATCGAGTTTATCAAATATTTAGAATCTGTTGGTATCATTAATGATCGTCAATATGGTTTCAGGCACCAGAGGTCCACAGGAGATCTACTTGCCTATGTCACGCACATGTGGAAGAGATCTATAGAGAAATTTGGGGAGTCTTTGGCTGTGGCTCTCGAAATTTCGAAAGCTTTCGACCGGGTTTGGCATAAGAGTCTACTAGGCAGGCTGTTCTCATACGGCTTATCCCAACACCTGTGCCTATGGATTTCAAGCTTTCTTTCAGATAGATCTCTCAGTGTGGTCTTAGATGGAGTTACATCTGACACACTTGCCACTAATGCTAGTGTGCCTCAGGGCTCGATTCTAGCACCAACCCTGTTTCTACTTCATATAAACGACTTGCTTACTGTTACAGGTTGTAAGATCCACAGTTTTGCGGACGACAGTACACTCCACGCATCCGTCTGGTCGAGAAAACCTCTATCATCCCAAGTTACAGACGAAATACGTCTGCAACAATGTGCTAAAATCGATAGTGACTTGAAGGCAATTCTCGATTGGGGCTCTGCGGAGTTTAATGCTTGCAAAACTCAAGCTTGTTTGTTTTCTAGAAAGGTTAACAGTACTGTACCAGATATAGTAATGAACAACAAGACTATCTCACTCACTTCCTCCATAACAATGCTTGGGGTAACCATCGGAGACAGTTTGTCATGGCACGACCATATTGTGAACACTGCTAAGTCAGCATCTCAAAAACTGTTTTTTCTGTATCTTGCCAGAAGATACTGTTCTCCGACTCAACTTCTAACTCTCTATAAATCTCAAATTCGTCCCGTTTTAGAGTATGGTTCCCACATGTGGGGTTCTGCCCCTAAACACACTTTGAAACCCCTGGATTCCATACAGAAGAGGGCGATTCAGTTGAACGGTGACTGTGCTCTTACAGATTCCATCCCTCCACTGGAACCTCGCAGTAAAGTGGGTGAGCTCTCTTTTTTTTACAGGTATTTTCATGGAAGATGCTCTGAGGGGATTTTTCGCTTGTTCCTCCGCTCGTTTCTAATTCAATGCCAACTCGCCAAACTAATGCCAACCATCCTTATGTGGTTAAAATTTAGACACCTAGAACGTCTTTATACCAGAAGGCCTTTCTCCACAGAACAGCGCAACTTTGGAACTCTTTTCTTCCACGTAACGTATTTCCCTATGACTACAATCTGCTAGCCTTCAAGCGAAATATTAACCGCCTCTCCTTTTTAAGTACTCGCGGTGTCGTCGAGACATAATAGGATTCAGTTTTCTTACGCGAGTATCTCTAATATAAAAATATATATATATATATATATATATATATATATATATATATATATATATATATATATATATATATATATATATATATATATATATAGGACGAAGCACAGCGGCTTGTTCAATCTTTAGACTCAAAAGTTCAAGTTCAAGCAAATGTAAAGAAACAGGTGAATTATACATAATCTATATGATTTAAGAGAACAGTAAGACAAATACCCTGCCCACACTACCCACCCCCGTCGCTCATTAATCAGTAACAACTAGTCTGTGAGTGACTTGTGAACAAAAAGTGTAATCAGAATTATTACTTTCACGCTGTAGATAGATATATATTATCTTTTGAGTGAGGGTTGCCTGGCCACTGTTACCCAGTGGTCCATTGTGGCACACTCTGTCCTAAATTTCACCCACGAAACTCGTATCCTTTACGAGAAGGATGGAGCTGAATAAGCTGTCAGCTTCAATTTGCAAGATCAAAATTCTTCCATCCTGACCCAGTCCCCAGCTGGGCACTCGCACATAACATGTTCCATTGCTTCTATATCTTCCTCACATAGCCTATATGAAGGATCCTCAACCAATCCTAATTCATTTAGGTGTTTCCTGAGACAGTGCCCCGTTAATATGGCAGTTAAAACTCTTAGTTCCAACCTAGAGAGTTTAAGCCAGGCCTTGGCTTTTGTAGTGAAAGGTCCACTGATGGCAGGTCGAGCATGTCTGAGACCTGGGAGGCTCATCCAATGCTCACGTACCCTCAAGTCCAGCCACCGGTTCTTTTCCATCCTTGTAGTTTCCAAGGGAATTCCTCCGGTCCTATGAACCCCAGGTTAGTTCCTCGATCGGCCAATGAGTCAGCCTTCTCATTTCCCTCAATGCCCGAGTGGCGAAGAACCCATATTAGACGGAGCCTGCTCCGCATTTCTTAGTTTGGCAAGGGTAGAGCGACACTCCTGTACCATAAGTGGAGTACAGGTATCGGATGCCAATTCTTTCAGTGCAACTTGGCTATTGGTGAGGATTTTAATTGACCTATTTGTTAATCCCCCCGCAAGCAAGAGGTTAGCACAGTGGTCAATGGCGAATATTTCTGGTTGAAAGACAGTGGCATGCCCACCTAGACAGATTGACTGTTTCTTGGCGGCACCTCAACCGTAGACACCAGCTCCAACACCTTTCGCAGTTTTTTACGCTGTAACTAATGATACCCATTTGTACCAACCAAACACAAATAAAAAAAAGAATACTTAACATAAGAGGCAAGATCATACACAGGACTACGAAAATAATCTAACAATATATAATTGCTATACTTTCCTTCTTACATGCTAATCCTTGGTCGCAGCTTATTTTTATTATAAGGTCAATACTTCTTCCCAATGAGATTTTGCCAATTTGGAAACAATCACAACTATCCTTTGAAATATCTTCGATGATCAAGCTCAACCAGACAATATCCCTGGTAATTATGTTTAGCTGCAGGAGCAGAAACATTATGAGCCCCAAAATAAGGGTTATCACTCCCATATTTGATTAACAAATATTAAACCAAAAATTCACGAAAAATGTTCAACACCTAAAATAATTTGATTGACATATATCAATTAAGAGGAAATACACTACAGTAGTGCCCACAACACAGAGCAGATTTTTACTTCAATCTCAAAGAAAATATAACCAATTTTTCAATTTACACTCTTCATAATTTTAAATCCTAAGTTTACAAAGAATATTTTAATAATAAGTTTTGATGTTGGATAGTGGTGTCAAAATATAATACTGATAAAATGTAAGAGATAGCCCTGAATATAATGATTTGGCAATTTCACAGTACCAGTATGTTTTGACTTACTGAACATTTGAAATGTTAGATTAACCAAAATCATTATATACTTTGAACGTACAGTTGCTTTTTATCTCAAAAGTAAGTTTTTCAATCTCTTTTCTCACAAAAGGAAATATAAATAATTTCCAAATTGATTGGAAAATATATGTTAGGGTTTTTGAAAATTGATTGAAAGATAAATATCAGGATATTATTAATAAAAATATCGATAAATACATAATTACTTTATTTTAAAAAAGAAACTGTCAATAAGAAATTATCCTTATCATACCCTAAATTAATTCATTTTTTAGCTTTCTTTTTCTCAGCTTCCTCCTCTTTTTCTTTTTCAATTTCACTTACATATTGTTCAATAGTATTGCCATCCAACATTTGAAGGGGCTCACCATGTTTCATAACAGCTATTTCCAAATTTTTCTGGCCTGACTGGACAACCTCTAACAGAGCACGAATAGCTAATTTGACAGTTCCTCGTTCTGTAGAAACTTCTTCTGATGTATAATACTTTTCCAGGAATTCTCTGACTGTTTTGGCTGATCGTCCTGTTGCATTAGCTTTCCATTCGTAGTAAATCCCTGAAGGCTCAGTCTGATATAAGTGTGGTGTGCCATCATAATCAAAACCACCTGAAATTAGGAAAAAATTAGAATCACACACATTCCTTACATTTGATCACAATTGTAAAACAAAATCAAATTGAATAAACTCAAACATTAATAATTATATATGAAATATTTAATTTAAATAAAACACTTGAAGAGATAGATTTTGGGTCATAACTGATGAATTACTTCTTACCTATTAGACATGATATACCAAAAGGTCTTCTTCCATTACTCTGGGTATATTTTTGTTTCAAACTAGCTATATACCTAGTAATATATTCCAATGTTACTGGATCTTCAACAGTGAGCTTATGTGATTGGCATTCTATCTGAGCTCTATTAATTAAAATTCGTGCATCTGCAGTCAACCCCGCAAAGGCCATAACTACATGATCATCTAAGGAACAAATTTTTCTCACAGTTCGTTCTTCTTGAAGTTTAGCAACAGACTTCTTTTCAACTCCTAGCACTACAGCATTCGCACCGCGAACTCCAACCTATGCAAAATTTAAAATTTTCAATTTATGTATTGCCCAGTCATAGTTTGTTTTAGGTTATCAAACTTACGGCAGTAGATCCTTTGCGTACAGCTTCTTGGGCATATTCAACTTGGAGCAAATGTCCATCCGGCGAAAAAACTGTTATAGCACGATCGTATCTTGCAGACATAATTTAATATTGTATTTGAACTTCAACAATCAACAAAACCCTAACTCACAAAATTACTTTGCAGTTTTTCTGTAATGTTTGACTGAATGGCACGCAAACGCATAGGAAAAATTAAACTGTCATGCAGAAGCAAAAGTGACATTGTGCCATCTACACCATAGAATTGTAGTAGACATTGAAGAAGTTGAATGTTACATCCAATCTGTGCACTATTCCAACTTCATTCTAACAGATAAAAGAATAAGTAGAGGAAGAAAAGTTAACAAAGGAGTTCTCCTTTTCTGATTTAGTCTTTTAATTACTTCTTTCTTCTTTCATCAATCAAAGATAATTTATATAATTAGTCAACTTATAATTGCAGATTTAAGGTTATTTCCTGATTCATTTCATTTTTACCGCGGTATATCACAAATGTCACTAAAGCATAGAGAAATATGACGTAACTAATTAATATTTCGATGACCCTCACAAACCCAGTGTGAAATGGCGGAGGCAATTATTTGATGAGAGGACTTTTGTGAATCTATTTTTTCTGCAAATTGATTTATCTGAATTGGATTCAATGAATTAAATTATTTAACATTAAATTTACTGGAATTGTGCCGTTATAAGTGTATGGGGACGGTTAAAATGGGATGAAATCAAATTAACTTCGTGCTTGAGGCTTTGTTGGTATTTATCACAAAATTTCAAGTGCCTAATATTCGAGTAAATTGCGTTCGTTATGGAAATAGACGTTACAAATGAAACAAATTCCGAAAAGAGTGAAAGTTGTTCGAGTCAGAGTGAAAACGAAAATTCGACAACTGTCAACAATACAACCACAGGATCCAATAGTGCTAACAAAGAAGTTGAAAACAACAATTTACTCAGTAAGAAGGTAATCAAGCATGCATTACGACAACAAGCAAAAAGAAGAAAGAAAAACACTACTATAGCTTCAGGAAATGCAGCATCTGTACCCAGGATAATTGTGAAACCCCTTCCTCCTCAAGCCATTGAGGAAGTAGCAGCCAATATCAATCCCCATCCTGCACCTGCACCTCAGGCAAGAACAATGAGAGAAGTTCTTGCATCAATACCAGGATTCAATATGAAGCACCGTAAGAGGACTAATAAGAAATTGTCGACAGCCGCTCAGCTTGAGCAAACTAAGGAAGGACACATTGATCTAGAAACTCCTGATTCCATATTAGTGAACACCAATCTCCGGCTTTTGTTGAATAAAGCAACATTTTCTGCTTTGCCAGTTCTTTATCAACATAAACTTGTGCAATTATTACCCAGTGTTGATAGACATATGATAAGTACTTCTTCTGATCCCAACTCTGTTGAAATAAGCAATTCTGGACTGAATAATGAATTTTTTGCTAGGGCATGTCTGGAATGGCAAGATAGATTAGCTGAAGGCGAATTTACCCCTGAGAATCAACAAAAGTTGAAACTGGAAGCAGATAAGGAGAGAAGTAAGCTAGATCCATGGAAGCTAAAACATTTTGAACCAATCTGGGGGGATAGAAGCCATTGTTGTTCTGAAACAAATATAAACTCAACATCTGGAAATGTGAGACCTCCAATCAAAACTACAATCAAGCTTAGACCCTCTACAACTTTAAATACTGCAAAAAGTAAAAATACCGCTCCACCACCCACTAAGCGGTTACGAACAGTAGGTGCAATGACAAGATCATGTTTAAAAGAATTGGAGAATAGTGTAGAACCGTTAGCCTTTGCAGAATCTTCGAAATTAAATATACCTGATTTGTTACCCATCAAATCCATGAAAACAAGTCACATTGAAAAAGAAGACTCAATTAGTATATTAGCAACGACTCAGCTCTCTGCAAAGGAAGAGCTGAAAAATAGTGATAATTTTAGTATAGAGAAGGACCATTGTATAATCAATATTAGTGATACGATATTGCAAAATAATGAAGAAGCAATTATTATATGTAATACCAACGAAGAGAGAAAACGTAGAAGATCTGTAAGCTCAGATGGCGAAGAAAGTGTCCACAAACGTCAAACTCCCAGTCCTCTTCATGTAGATATAGTGGAAGATGCTCTATTTAGCAGAGAAGATGTTTGTACTGATCCTATGGAGGAGAGTATGGACGGCCATGAAAACAAACTTTCAGAGAATTCTGATCCTATTTCTGACCCCATCGAATTAGATGAAGTGGATGAAAATAAAGATATCACAGAATATGAAGACAGTAACAGCAATAGTTCAAATGCCCAAGATGAAATATATCACCATTCATTATCTAATCAGAATTCTGAGCTAGAACCTTCAAATGAAAATGAAACTGTTGATCTTTCTGAGCTTAATTGTGATATGAAAGATGAGCACTGTTATACAGATGATTCTACTACTACCGATGATAAAACTGAAGAAGAAATTGAAAATAGTCCATTTGATGATATTTCTGATGCTATTACTCCTAGTGAATCTCAGAATGACTGTCCTGAGGCAGTAGATCCTCTACTGCTAACAAAGGGAGATGAAAGCTGTGAAAAATTAGACAATGATACTGAAAACTCGTCTCAGGATATCCCAGATTCTTTCCAAATATTACCTAATGCTCTAATCCTTCAACAAGAATCTATTGTTTTGGAGAAAGGCTCATGTTCAGAAATCTGTGAAAGTGTCAGTTGCATGGAAGACTCTGCAGAAAAATTAGAAGCCAGTGTTGAAGAATCAGATCTTGTTATAGCTCAGCTTACTCAAAGTACTTACAATGCTTCTGCAGTTATTGCTGACGAAGATGCCAATGAAGATAGATTTATAGATGCAGAAAATTATGTACTAGAGTCAGGTCAAATCTCTGTCACCCAAAAGTCTGATAAAGCTGATACTGAAGTCGATATACAGGCCACACTATTTGGAAACAATATCATCAGAGGTAAGTTACGAGGAATAACTTATTTTTATATGTGGGGACTAGATAATTATAAAAATAATAATTTTTATTGACAAATTTGGTAGGGTACATCAGTTACGTTTTACAGAAATATATACATTTCTTTTTTCTCCCCAGAACAACGGGATACTTATCTATCATTGAAAACTGAGGTAAAACTAACAGAACATAAGAGAATATAGAATTTTTCTTAAAAATTTCAAAAAATATAGAGAATAGAAAATATAAAACTTCTTTAAAAAATTTCAAAAAATACATAAAAGAAACAATGATTATAATAATACGCCTATTCTGCGTTTTCATAATACTGGCTTTGGTTTGTCAATTTTTAGGTTTGCATGTTGGGTTATAAACCTGCGTGTGCATCACCACTTAATTTAATACACTAATAATTATTTACATTTTACAAGTGTCAGTGCCCTCTTTGGTTTCTTTGTATCCATAGTACTCATGGGTCAAAGCTAGGTTGGTTGTCTATAATCCATCTATCCACTCTATGTTTTATGTTCTTGTAAGGGCCTACTCTGAGATGCGGAGGTAGCATATTGTAGATCTTTGATCCTCTGAAACTAATATGTCTCTTCATGTTCGAGCTTATAACAGTTGGTAGTAGTTTTTTCTGCTGGGTGGAGTTTCTTATTTTTAATTGATGTGGAAGTTTAATCTTATAATAATCTGCCTTTAGCATAAGTCTTACTATCGATCTCACATATAGTTGGTCTAGGGTGAACATTTTGCTCTCCTGAAATAACAGATCAGTAGGATGTCTCCTATTATTGAACAACATGATTTTTAGCACATATTTTTGAGCTATTCGCAGCTGAGTCATGGTAGTTGTGCAAGCACTTCCCCATACTACAAGGCTGTAATTAATTATAGATTCCACAAGTGAAGAATAAACCATTTTGAGGGTTTCCAGACGCAGGACATTTCTGAGCTCATGGAATTTATATCAAGTTTTCCTGACTTTCCCTACCACGTACTGCATATAATCTTTCCAAGTGACGTTTTCATCAATAAGAACCCCTAGATATTTGACACATCTTTTTCATTCAATCCTATTTCGGCATTTACAGCTCTTCATTTCCATCTCACAACTAGATTCATGTATTGTTAGGCCCTTTACGTTTGGTTGAGTTTTCTGAGTTAAAGTAAACGCTATGAACTTGGTTTTTTCTACATTTAGTGATAGATAGCTGTTATCCAAAAAATTTTTAATATCTGAGATGGATTTCTCTGCACTTTTTTTAACATATTACTAAGTTTCTCCACTCATGATTATAGCTGCATCATCTGCAAAGCAAAATACTTTTCCCTTGTCCTGAACTGATGTTATTTCATTCACATAAATGTTAAACAGCATTGGGCTCAGTACTGTACCCTGTGGCACACCAAACTCTACAAGAAGTGGTCCACTCAATGCACTACCAACTTTTACATATTGTGTTCTTCCACTCAGGTAGGATTTAAACAAGGTAGGATTTAAACAAGTCAATAGCAGTCCCTCTGACACCAATGTTATTCAGCCTATCCAGCAAAGTCTGATGCACAACAGTGTCGAACGCCTTAGTTAGGTCCAGAAATATGCCTATAACTTTCTTCCCGTCATCCAGGTTTTTTAAGATCTCTGTCACCTTACATAGAGCATTTTCTGTGTTCTCAAAGAATATTGACAACTTATATTTTATACATTTTTCAAATAATTTGCTCAGTGTGCTTATGAGTGCGATCAGTCTGTAGTTAGTAGTTAATTCTTTGTTTCCTTGCTTGTAGATAGGTACTATGATTGATGTTTTCAGGACATCAGGGTAGATTCCCTCAGCGAAGATGAGATTTATCATATGCATTAGAGGTTGCATGAGGTGTTTGTGATTCATTTTGATAATTTCACTTGTGAGTCCATCTGAGCTCACTCCGTTTTTCAAGCAATTTATTTGATTCAAAAGTTGAGTTTCTGTGATGGGTGTAAGATAAAATGACTCGCGAATTTCCCTTGTTTTCTGTGCCTGATATCCTTGGCCCATGGATTTAGTCCTGCTTGTTAACTTTTTCGCAATATTACTGAAGTATGTGTTGAATTCACGAGCCTTTAGTTTGTCGTCAGTGATCTTTTCATTGTCATCATTGAGAATGCATTTTATTCCATTCCTTACTACTTGGTCATTAGTTGCCTCTTTGATGGTCTTCCAGGTTTTCTTTCAGTCGTTAAGGTTTTGCTTGATTTTCGATTTGTAAAACTCATATTTTGTGGCTTTAAATAATTTTGATAATTGCTTTCTGTATAATTTGTACTTGTTAGCGATATCCGTATTGTGTGGATTTTTTGTGCTTTGTTTTTTTAAAATGTCTCTTTCGTATTGACTGTACGAGACCACCTGTAATCCATGGTTTCAGTTTGATGTTTTTATTCTTAATTTTGAATTTTTCAGTACATTGTTCTAGAAGATTTTTCAATTTAGCAACAAAACTATTAACGCAAGAATTAACATCGTTACATCTCACAATTTCATCCCATTTAAGTTTTGACACAAGTTCACAGAGCTTTTCATGATTGATTCTTGAAACTTCCTTTGATTGTTGTGTCTTAGTCTCATAATTTTATATTCAAAATAATAGGATAATGGTCCGTAAAGTCTCGAGTGACAACAATGGGAGTGATATAATTGCATAAATGACCTTCACATCTGACGAAAAAATGGTCAAGACAAGTTCTTGAAGTACCCTGCACTCTAGTAGCTACATCAATCATTCTAAGAAATCCATGGCTACTGAGCATCGTTATATAATTATTTACTGCTGAAGATGAAGTGTCAAGTAGCTCAATGTTTATATCTCCAGTTAGAATATACAGATTTTTTGGGACCATAGTTTCTTCCAATATGTTATTCCAATTATCTATAAAGTTATCAACATTGACTGATGGAGATCTATATATGCCCAATTTGTTGATGATTTAATGAAAATAATTTAGACAATTCATTTATTCATAAACATTCAATCAAAAAATTATTTTCCAAATTTTTTCCATAGTTTCAATAAAAATCTTGGTAATATGGCATTGTGTGTGTAGAATTTAGCAAAAGTAATCTGTGCATCTGGAAGTGTCGCAATGTAGTATTGTAATTGAAATTTCTGCTCAAACTAAATAGAAATTTTTTAATTAATTGCAATAATCCTGTTCAAATTTTGACTATATTCATAAACTTATGACTCATTTATCCCCACTGTGGCTTTATCAGATAAGTAATAAATTCAAAAATTATTCGCATATTATTTTATAGATAAAAGCAGATACTAAGATAAATATGAGGTAAATCCAAATGGGGTTGCTTATTGTAAGAACAGAAAAGATTCAGTAATGCTGAAGAATTAAGGTGTAGTTGTAAGTTCTCTGTAGAATACACTGTAAAAGTATGTATAAAAAAGTTAACTGCATGTTCTAATATTGTTGTCAATTGTACAAGGTATTCCATTACAGAGATTCATATCAAAATAATGTTTTGTGAAATAGGATGTTCGATATTTCTCATCATTTTTGAACATTTTAACCCAAAATAAAGTGAGATCTTCAGTTCATGAACATGATTCGCCTTAGAAACTCAATTTTAATACTAAATTATTCTCATTACCCAAAGTATCCATGAACAATAAGTAATTGTTGATATAGCTGTACAGAGTGTTCTATGATGGATATCAAAATTATATTAAGGATCAAACTACACTCTTTTCTTATTTCAAATAGATTGTACAGAGTGACTGAAAAAAGACTATACTAATACCTATTGAAATGTATTAAATATCCCGGTATATATTTTCAATAGATTCAGGGTTAAAAATGATTGTGTATTTTATCCTAGAATTTCCACATACTCTTTTCAATTTTTGATTTAAAATTTTCAAACATAGTCTAACAAGGAACAATATGCGAGAAAAGGTAATTTATTCACGCTATGAAAAATGTTCAAAATATTTATCTTCTCAGATGCAGATTTCAATTCGATGCACAAAATTTCTTCTCGCCTCATTGATATTGTCCGGGGTAATATTATGAAATGCATCTTGAATTCTTTTCATCATATCATCTCTAGTCAAATCATCAAATCAAATCATATTTATTTGCTCCTGAGACTACAATGACTCACATTCAAGCACGTCAATAAACAAAACAAATGTAAAAATATTCGACATAAAATACAAATATTACAAATTTCTAAAAGAGCTCTCATCAATTTAAGAAAATATATTACAGCCGACATATGTGTGCTTCAAAGAATTCTGCCACTGTATAGAATGCACCTGAAATCGAGAATTCTTTTACTCTATGCTTAACTGCACTCTTGGATTTGAAATCATTTATGAGCGGATATATATGATTGAAGCATTTGATTCCAATAAAGTTAGGATCATTTTGACCCACTGAGAGTCTTGAAAATGGTAGCTTCTTATTCTGGTGGAGTAATCATGCACTGTATCATTTGTATTAAACAGAGGCTTGTTTTTCCAAATATGCAAAATCAAATGATACACATACAGAGAAGGGAGGGTTAGGATCCCTTCAGTTCTAAATAGCTCCTGGCAATGACTCAAGCAAGGCTGTCCGAACATAATGCGGATTATCTTCTGTGCTATGAAAGCCTCCTGCATATGTGCTGAAGAACCCTAAAAAATTATTCAATATTCCAGTGTTCCTCAATCCATCCCTGGTACATCAGCTTCAGAATCCCCAAACTCACCACATCTCTCAAGTATCTGATTGCAAAAGCTACCTGCCCAATTTACAGGCCAAGAGAGATATATGCTCCTGCCATGCTAGTTTTGGGTCTAACGTAATTCCTAGAAGTTTGAAGGTATCTGCGGCAGAAATGCCTACTCCGTGAGGTTTTATAAGGAAAGAGGAATCAATTGATGCATTTCTCGGCAACAATCTCATGTAATGGGTCTTTGAAACATTCACAGTCAATCCATTATAGAAGCACCTGTCATTGAAATTTTGAGATGTAACATTGCTCATCATCAGCATAAAGAATCAGTCTGCCCTACTCAATATTTATATTAAATATGTCATTCAAAAATATGATGAAGAAAAGAGGTCCAAGAATTGAGCCCTGGGGCACGCCTTGTCTTATCAGATGTTTTCTTGATCTCACTCCATCCATCACAACAGTCAGTCTTCGATCCGATAAGTATGAATCTGCCCACTCTAAAGAAATACCTCTAACTCCAACACTATAAAACTTGAGTCTCTGCAGTTTATTATTCATACATTCAAAAGCTTTTTCAAATAATACAAAATACTGACTATTGGATTTCCTTCATTAAGTTGTTCATAAATATGTGACATGATCTCCAGCAGAGCAGAAGTTGTTGAACCTCCCACAACAAATCCATGTTGAGATGTATGAAGTATTCCCATTACATCCAAAAAGCTAGAGAGACGACGCAAAAATACAGATTGATAATTCAAATAGATCATCCTGTATTTAATGACTACAAAGAAAAGACTTACCATTACTTATTGAAATGTATTTGTTTTCCTATACATATTTTCAACAGATACAGGAAAGAAAAAAGAATTTATCTATATACAATATTTTCAATGAGTTCATGAAATGCACATAAAGTACATTAAAATTATTAAAAAATCTTAATTCGATGTCTACAGTTTTGCTATCAGAATGATTGAGTGTGATTATCTTTTAATTTCCAATGATCCAATAATAATACCGAACTGAACTAGTGATGCAATTCGATTCCTTTCTTACTTAAGCTACTCAAGTAAATTATTCCAACTCGTATTATGACTGTTAAGGAATTTGACGAAAATCTGCTTGCGCTTGAGTGAGTTACTGAGTGAATTCGAAGCACCAAGTAGATTCTGTGAGGGCTATATATGACTCCACTAAAAAGGCAGATTGTAGAATTGTAAACATTTTCTATTTACATTGGGAAAATACTAAATAGATATTATGTTTTGGTTACCACAAAAATAATTTGAATAAATTCCACGGTAGAATCTAAAATTTTTGCACCTGAGGGATTTTTCACAAGATGTTGAGTAAATTGAAAACGAATAGGACAGAAAAGAATACATGTTCGAATATTGTGATTTCTCTGTGCAGTGTCTTACTTAGGATTATGCTTAACGATTTTTCAGGAATTGACTTTTAGTCTCAGCTACCCTGCTTTGATTTTAGAGCCATCTGTGTACCATGCTATGAACTCCAGATTGAATCAGCAGGGTTTCCTCATTACAGAGTGGTTTGAAAGGAATGACAGTCTAGAAAGGATGCTTGAAATTGAGCTCTCGAACCTAACCCCTCTGAAGATGCTTTCAGTTGTTTTCAGTCTATAGCAATAGCTGCTTGCCCTGCAATAAATATGTTTAAAGATGGCAAGTCCAGTAACATGTTTTGGGTATTGGTTAGAGGCTGAATATGTTCTCTGTAATACAAAGACACAAATCTCTGCACACTATCCAACCAACATTTTGCAACGAATTAGTTCACCTTGGGCCACAAAACCACTGCAGCATATGATATCATAGGTCTAATAACAGCTCTAAAAATCCAGCTGGTGGTCGCCGTCAACATAGTGTTGAATTTTATCATAGAACTCCAATCAGTAGGTATCAGTTTGATGCCTAATCATTCCGGAATTTGAAAATCGACTCTGTATGAGAGTTGCATAGTAAAACCTTCAATTGGTGGTAGTGGGAAGTAGTGCCTTTGTAATGAATTCTAAGAAGGATAAGTGGCGCTTTAGAGTTGGGGGAAGTTCCGTAAGTTAACATGGACCCCTTTGACACTTTCTAATGAGCTGTTTGACCCAATACATTTACCTATCTGCTGACTTGATTTAAGTTGATTTAAAGTTAATATATTGCAAGACAATTTTTAATTGTAGGATAGGTTTAACTAGAATAAAGCACAAGATTTGTGGAATCAGTAGGTTTTGTGAGTTCTTCAATTCATAACAAGTTAGTCCTTGAAGAAAAATACTAGGTGTCCCAAAAGAAAGTTAACACTTGTGCGGGATATATACTAGTAAGTAGCCTAGCTCTTGGAAATTCAGCCGCTATGGAACGCTCAGGAGCGGACAGCGCTGGGTGCATGAGTGAGTTCTACAAAAACGATAATTTTGTGACTTTAGCGCGTAGAAGAATCGGCAGTATCCAAGATTTTCGTTACTTAAATGAGGCGTTATGTAACCCTCTCATTCGAAATTGGGTCAAAAAAATATGAAGACACCGGTTTAAATCTATAAAAACCAAAATCTGGACAACAAAGGTCATCGAGAAAGGCTAAAACCGTGAGGATCCGAATCTTTCAATTCAAAAGAGCGCAAGTGCTTTAAATGTACATAAATCGTCATTACACCGCATTTTGCATAAATATCTAAAACTGCACAATTAGTGCAAGAATTACTACATCTTGTTTTTGGATTGAACTCATTGTTACCTTAGATGGTACGTGAATAAGCAAAACTGCGTATATTGGGGTGAAACAAATCCGAAACATAAGCATAAATTGCCACTTCATTCACTTAAAGTGACTGTATGGGCTGCGGTGTCTGATCGAGGCATTATTGTCCTTAATTTTTTTCAAGTATACAAGAAGACGTATGATTACAGTAAGTTCATAGTGTTATGTGGAAATGCTAGACAATTTCTTGGTTCCAGAACTGCAAAACTTCTCTGGCTATAACCAAAGAATGTGATTCAGCAGAACGGGCTAACCTCTCAAACTTCCAATACGTCTCGGCTGAGAGTAAGTGAAATTTCCCCTAGCAAATTGATTTCCAGGAGAGACGACATAAACTGTCTTTCACGCAGTCCTGATTCAACTCCTTGTGTAGGTTAGATTTAACTTTTATATAGAATATTTTTCTGTCTTATTTTCCGAGATATACGTGACCTTTCTTGCTTACATTTAATTCACATTAACCCTAATTTAAAGGAATTACTAGAATTTTTTCCCCAATTCATCTTTTTGTCTAATTTAACTGGGATAACTGAACAAATGTTTTAAATCTTCGAAAGGCCTAGAATCCTTATATAATATTACTTATATTATTTCTGCAAATTTCATCATTTTCATTTTTACCATATAGTTTAAAACTGTATATTAACCAAAAGATTTTTTCGAGATAGTGAGAATTCTTAAGGTATTGGGAAAACAACTGAATTTACTTTTTCTAGAAAAATGTTCCATATGACAAAACAAAAATATTTCATTTATATTTAGTAGGGGCTGGAACAAACTTGAGTTTGTTTTAAGTTTGAATGAATTCATTGTTCAGGAACACTAGCCTAGTTGATTGAAATAATTTTGTTTATTTTTCAATATAAATTACTTTTGGCAGACATTTTGTGATAGATTATACTTTGTAAATGTAAGACGATGGTTTTCAGGGACAAAGCTTCCAGTTTTATCCATAAAATTTTGAAACTTTTCCAATAGAAATAAAACATTCTTACCAATAATTTTTCTTGAGACTGCCAAGGGTATTCAAATAACATTTTAATATAGATTTACTGCAAAGTAAATTATATCAATTTTTCTTTCTTGCATGAACTATAATGAAATACAATGGATTTTTCGCCTCAGGCAAAAAAACTAAAAAACAATTTTTCATCCCTTTAAATTAAAGTATTGAGTATTAAAGGAAGCAGCAAAATATCTAGGAATTGATTCTACTAATGATTTCATCATTATGTCTTGATGATTTTCTAGCAACAACATTCATCGAAATATTTCAAATACTTGTATTACCAATGTCATGCCTCGCCCATTGATAACCATTCTAACATTAGATATTGTTATCCATTCAAAAGAATTACAACACAAAAATAGATCATCAAGTACCTGTTACTAAAATTCATTCCAGTTTCAATTGTTTTACTAATAATCACACATTGCATATTAGCTGATATTAAATTTCAAAACACGAGTTTTTAATGTCTACTTCATGAATCATAATTGTTATTCATTCAACAGTCCTTGTTTTTATTTGCAGATACCCGGGATTGTTGCTGGGGACTTGTAGATTCCAGCAGTGAAAAATTACTTGAAGTTCCATTGCAAGCTTTGGATTCTGTTACTCAAGTTGTACCATCGAATATAATACCTCAAGAAACAGTTGAAGTAACAGAAGATGTGGAAGTTATTCCTATGAAAGAAGAACTTGAAGTAAGATTAGAGCAAGGGAATTTTCCAGTACCTAGTGATTGGCATTATGATGTAAAAATGGATTCAGAGACTGTAGCTGCAGCTCTAGAACTAACTAATGGGGATGAAACCAAATCAACTCAGGAAAAACCAAAGCGTCAAAATAATTTTCCTGAATTTTCTGGAACAGGTAACCAAGTTAAATTGGAATTAGAGGTCACACTAACGCCAGAAATAGTGAGTTCGGATAATTTAATTACCAGTACAGTGAACAGTAGTTCCAGTGGTGGCAGTTCAACTGTTACTCCAGCTGTTAACAAAACCGTGACTACAGTTATTCCTCCAACTACTGTGATTCCGCCTACTACAATCGTATGTTTACCATCTGTAGTTAGTAGTGCCCCTGTGATGAACTCTGTTGTGAATGAGGTAACGCAAAGCTCACCTCTACCCCGGCCAGGAATGGTTCAAAGTTCCAGTGCTCTTCCCTTTCTAGCATTGAGTTCATCACAACCTATTCGTGCGGTATCTACACATAGTAAGGCCAAACCAAAGATTTCGTCGGGGGGTTCTTCTAATCGTAATAGAAGTAATAATAAACCTCCACCTGGTGCAGTTAACTTGGAGAGAAGTTATCAAATTTGTCAAGCAGTTATACAGAACAGTCCTAACCGCGATCAGTTGAGATGCCAGTTAAAACCTCCACCATCTCTTTTAGCAGCAGCTGCAACCAATAACGCGAAAAAAGTCGAGAATAACAAGCAAACACAATACAGTTCGATTACATCTTCAAGAACAAATAAAACTTTTACTCCGCCTTTAGCATCTTCTGGGAATTTTCAAATGATTCCTGGAAATAATGGGGTGACTGCTATTGGACAAAAGTCTAGAGTGGTCCCTTACCAACAAAGACAGCCAAGTCCACCTGTAGTAGTTAGACATGTATTCACCTCCGGCCAGAGAATTCCAGTGACAATGGCAGTGTTACCACAGACTTCTAACTTGGGTCCTGAAGTAAGTGAGTATAATGGGTAGAATTTTACCTGTTATTAGCAATATATTTGTCATTTCATATTCATATTCATTATTCCAAACACGAAATACTAATAATTTGCTTTGCTGTACCATACTAATAGTGTTACAGAAGTGTTCTTTAATATTTTAAATTGCAGAGCTCAGCTGAAAGTGATTAGTATTCTGAAGATTTATTTTTGTTGAGTCAGTGTTAAACTTTCATACATGCATCATTTCATAGAGAATTTGATTTTGAGCCAAAAAAAAAAGTTGAAAATGAATCGGAAAATTCTTTTTCAGGACGGTACCACCTTTTGAAGATGAAGGTTGTTTTTATTTATTATTTTAAGAACCAATAATTAATTTTTCATATTTGGAACATCGACTATGACCATTAAGAAGTTATTTTGTATAGTATTGACACTAATTAAACAAAATCGTAGGTGGAGCCAGGAGGTTCAAGTTAATTTTATTCCAATAATTTTAAGTGTGGGACTTTTATTTTTATTTTTTTTAGATTTCGCAATGAACTCTTAATCATAATCATATAAAAACAGAAAACGGATCTATCAGAATATAGCCAAATTGGATTTTGATTGGCTGTTTGACTTCTAAAATGGGGCACCACAGAGAACTTTGTAAATTTTACTTAGAGTAGTATGGTAATTTTCGGCATAGGGTAATTTTCGTGATCTTCACTCTAATATATTCTTTATTTCTCAACAAGTACCTTCATTATTTTAAATGATTGAATTACACAAATACTATAAACCTACACTAATCATACAATAAAAATAAAATAAACACTTTTTTTACTTTCTACTTAAATACAGAATTTTTTTTTTTTATTATAATAGTAGTTACAAGCAATCAGCATAATTTACATTCTATAAGCTCATTTGCTGGTTTTAGAGCTAACGCTCCCAAGTGTCATGATGAGGTTCTGTCCAGTGACAAGTCCTCTTTAAATCTCCTTTAAATCTGCTGGCCAATTTCGTTTCAGTCGCCGATCGTTCTGCGATTCAGACAGAGGTTGTACCAAAATATTTGTGTGAATCTCAAGCTTTGCGTGATATTTGTTGCTGTTTTCTCTAATGACGTCCTTTACATACGGTACCATCAGGTCTTCATGTAGGGTCTGATTTGAAACGTACCAAGGGCATTTGCAATCATTCTGAGGATTTTAGATTGGCTTCTTTGGATGATTGCCATATTGGACTTACTGGTGCATCCCCAGATCTCGATTCCATAGGTCCAGATGGGCTTAATTATTGTTTTGTAGATGAGCAGTTTATTCTCTAATGATAATTTCGATTTCCTACCAATGAGCCAGTGTAATTCTTTGACTTTCAGGTCAATTTGTTTTCTTTTTTTGATTACATGTTCCTTCCAGGTAAGTTTTTTATCCATGTGCATTCCCAGGTATTTCACTGTAGGAGATTCAGGTATCCGAATATTGTTCATCTGTACTGGCGGACATTGGCCTTTTCTTAGTGTGAAATTTACTTGTACAGATTTGGTCTCATTGATTTTAATTCTCCATTTTTGCAACCATTCTTGTATCTGGTCCAAATGGCTCTGTAGCAAATGAGAAGCTTCTGCTGGGTCCTCGTCGCTTGCTAGTATAGCTGCGTCATCCGCGAATGTGCCCATCACTGTTTGGGGTTTGTTGGCAGGTCTGCTGTATACAATAAGTACAATATGGGACCGAGGACGCTACCTTGTGGTACTCCAGATGATATGGGAAAATTGTTGGATATCTTGTCGTTCACTCTTACCCTGAATTTCCTTGTGTCTAAATAGGATCTCAATAGTTTGAAATATGTTGTAGGAAGATGTTTTTTTATTTTGTATAGTAGACCGGGGTGCCAAACCTTGTCGAAGGCTTGGCTCACATCGAGAAATGCTGATGTACAGTACTTCTTCTGTTCAAGTGCTTGGTTTACCGTATGGTTTATTCTGTGTGTTTGTTGAACAGTTGAGTGGGATGCTCGAAACCCAAACTGGTGGTGAGATATCCATTGTTTTGTGTTTGGATCTGTGTTGATTCTGCGTAAGACCAGTCTCTCGAGTACTTTTGAGGTTACAGGTAGCAAACTGATTGGCCGATAGGAGGTTACACTGCTCGGATCTTTACCTGGTTTTCGAATTAAAATAATTTCTGCTGTCTTGAACTGCTCTGGCCAATAGTTTTGTTTCAGCATAGCGTTGTAAATATACTTCAGTAGAGTGATCCCCTTTTCTGGCAACTCTTTAAGCATTTTTGGTGTGGTTTTGTCAATTCCTGCAGTTTTTCTTGTGTTGAGGCGACTGAGTTCGTCCTGTACTTCAGCTGCAGTGAAAGGTTTAATTGGTGATGTGTTGTTGGGTGTTTCTAGAAGTTCTCTCTCTATTTCATTATCTCTGACGTCATTATTAGGGGTGAATACTGTTACTAGGTGTTCGGCAAATAGTTTGGCTTTTTCTTCGTCACTTCTGGCCCAGTGTGTGTTAGATGCTGATGTAATACGTATAGCTGGTGTGTGCGTCATTGGCTTTGTAGAGTTCTTTATTGGTTTCCATATTGAATTATCGAGTCTGCTCAGGTTTGAGACGTAGTCGTGGAATGAGATTTCTTTTATTTCTTTGATTTTCGCTCTGAGTCTGTTGGTTGTTCTGTTCAAGATGTTTTTATCAGCTGGGGAGTGTGTTACCTGCCACCTCGCTCTTGCTCTTCTCTTCTGGGCTATCAGCTTCTTAATTTCTTCAGAGACGTTATTGGTTTGATTTGCTACATTGATTATTGGGGTTGCTTGTTTCACTGCTTGTATGATCTGGTTATTGAATGTGGACAGCACATTCTCTATTTCATCATGGGTTTTCAGTCTCACGTCCAGGCTTATCGTCTCCTCTATATTTTTCGATATTCGTCCCAATTGGTTTTCCTATTGTGCAGTCTGGGAATTTGTTTTTTATGGATTATAAACGCACTAACTGTTGCAATTATGGGAGAATGGTCCGAAGATAGGTCGTGGCTTGGTGTTATGTCCATGTTGGAATGAGATAAACCGTTTGTTACGAAGAAGTCTAGCAGGTCTGGAATCTTGTTGGGGTCCGTTGGCCAGTAGGTGGGAGTGCCTGTTGAAAGGAAGTTGTAACCATTTTGTTGTATAACACTTGCTAGTTCTTTTCCTTTTGTTGTTGTAAGACGTGAACCAAATAATATATTCTTGCTATTGAAATCTCCTCCTGCTATGAATTTGGGGCCCAGTGTTGAGAAATAGTCATTGAAGTTTTCTTTCTTGATGTTGTGGCGTGGGGACAGTATACTGCGGAGACTGTAATTTCGTATGTTGCAAGCTCTACCTTTATTGCTGTGGCTTGCAGCAGATCTTTTCATATTTTGGTTGTTCCACATGGCTTATCGAATTTTTCACAATGATGGCGGTGCCAGCGTGAGCAGTGTTATCTGGGTGATTCGAGTGGTACGTAGTGTAGTGTGGTATCTTGAAGTACGACCTTTCTGTGAAGTGGGTTTCGCTGATCAGCAAAATGTCTATAGAGTTGTGTCGGAGAAAAATTTCTATTTCGTTTTTGTGTTGTAGAAGGCCATTGGCATTCCATTCTGCAATTTTCAAGAAATTAGTGAATTTTGCTGATGAGGGTGGTTAACATGTTCAACATCATGGTGTTCTGTTGAATTAGTTGTTGAAACATTTCTTTAAATTCTTCCAGAAATCTGTCCATAATATTTGTGATATCATTAGGTTGTTCTGGTTTGTTTCTGTTGTTGGCTGCGTCTGCATAGCTCCTTGGATGTTGCTGGTAGTGGTGTAGTAGTTGGGTTTGTTCCTGACGTGATTGAAACCTTGAAATTGCTGGTTATTTAAAGCTGGTGGTGCTTGTTGTATTTGCATTGTGGAAGGGGTTGGTTGTTGTTGAGTTTCCTATTGTTCTGTTGAATGTTTTTCTATTGTTTGCGTTATTATTTATTAATAGCTTATGATAGAATTCACATCCCTTGTAGCTCGCTGGGTGAGCCCCACCACATAAAGCACATGTCGCTGGGGAATCTTTGCTTTTCTTGCAGGTTGAAGTGTTGTGTGGTTCCCACATTTAACACAGACGAATGGCCTGTTGCAGTATGTTTTGGAGTGACCATATTGCTGGCACCTCGTACATTGTGTGATTCCTTTCGTTCTTGTTGGAGGTTCTATTTGTACAGCTTTGTTGTGGAGGTATTTTAACTTGTATATATCTTTGTTGTTGTCAGCTGGTTCCAGATCTACAAAGAAAAGGTTTAATGGTTCTTTAGTTTGTCTGTGCCTACCGTTGATTATGTTCCTGACTTTATGTCCGTTATTTTCCAGCTCTTGCCTAATTGTGTTCATTTCTGTTGTGTAATGCAGGTGTTTGATGACTATTCTGTAAGCACGTTCTTCTTTAGGTTGGTAGGTATGGTGAATTATATTGCTGTCACTCATAAACTTTATGAGTTTTCTGTATGATTCTGATGTAGCGCTGTTTACTTTGATGGTGTTGTCTGCTAAGCATTTGGTAGTGTATTCTTCATCTTCTACAACAGTTTTCAATTTTCTCGCCATTACTGCATAATCCACAACTCCATAGATGAATATCGGGGTGGTTTGGGGTTTTGTTTGGACTACTGTTGGGATGCTGGGTTTCCTCATTCATTCTACTCAGAGCATTAAATTTGTTCTGGATTTCTATGGGGGTTGTGCTGCTGGCATTTATTTTCCTCCTTTTTGTGTTGGTTGTTTTCACTACTTGCCATTTGTTATTGCCTGTTGCTTCATTCTCGAATCCTCGAAAGTCTTCGTCACTGGTTGATGACAATCGGTGGTAGTAAGTACTAGTTTCGGTTGTTGGGGCAAATGTGCTTGGCGAATAACTCATTGCTGTGTTCACTGGAATACCTTGTGATGTTCCTGGTAGGTATATGGCTTGGTTCGATTCGATTTCCGAATCTTTTGAGATCGGGGTTTGGTCCATTTTTCAGCGGTGCGCCACTGGGAAATAATCGGCGATATCAAGAGGATAACATCTGTATTGTTATTTATACACTTTTGGAGTCCTTTCTCACTAATTTTTCCTAACTTATTGAGTCTATTTTCTCACTGTTTTTCCACTTTGATTAATTTCAATTGAAGAATAATTATTTTCGATTTTATTTTCGAACAATTGTTTGTTAATTGCCAATTTTTACCGCGAATCCGATTTTATCGCGTCAATATGTAGACAAGAATACAGAATAAAAATGAATATTTAAAGCAAGGCTATGCTCTATCTTATATATCTTTTATCTTCTTTATTACAAAAGTTCATGTATGAGATATATTCATTTCAAAATGAAAAAAATTCTAGAAATAAAACCACCAGAGTGATGCAGATAACATTGGCATAATATGTATAAACAAGTTGCATAAAGAAGTAGTATATTTAATAAAATGTGATTTGAACTAATGAAAAGGTATTTCGTTTAGTCACAGGCATTTTAGCAGTTATATAAAATGGAATGAACCTGTTAGAGATCCAAAAGAAATAATTTATAACTAAGTCAATAACATTCTCATTATCTTCCTTATTATGAAGAATTGTGAGAAACTGTGCTCAATAAAGAACTGTATATCTAATCTCTAGTACAAGATACATGTTTATAGTGTTTGTCAGTTCCATTAAAAATAATTTTGGGATTGTAAATATGTATGAATTGGTTGTAGTTATTTTTTCGTGTTAAAACCTTAATTTTGCAAATTTTTAGATTTGTATCATGTAATTGATGTGTAATTCTTCTGATGAAATGAAAATGATTATTACAGGTGGTTGATGCACAAAATCAGATGGGCAATGTTGGCCAATACATTCTCGTACAGAGGGCGGGTATAAGTGATCATCACAACATTCCACGTTCTTCGAGCGCACCACCGTCCCATCCGCAGATAGGTAGCACAATAAATACAGCAAACACTCTTCAGCAAATAGTTTCGATGAGTTCTAGAGGGCGTCCTGGAAGTGTGGACACTGAACACTCTCTACAAACTCCACCCTCCAATGATTGTATAGTACAGTCTCCCAACCCTGGAACTCAAGCAGTTACTCGAAGACCGAGGGTACCCCCTGGCGTAGTTTATGGAGATGTCAGCCTGGAAAACCCGCTTCATAATTACACAATTATTGGTGAAAATGTATTGGTTGATCATCCAGGCGCTGCAATGCAGTCTCAAATGATCTTACAGAAGACAAGGTCCAACGATAGTTCATGTGCGTGTAGTTTAAAGGCCATGGTTGTGTGTAAAAAGTGCGGGGCATTTTGTCACGATGATTGTATAGGACCTAATAAGCTATGCCGCACTTGCTTCATACGGTAGGTATATATCGAAGGTGTCCCATTTTGTATTTTGGAAAATTTTATTTGTTGGTAAACCGGAGAGGGCATTAGAAGAATCATGCATTGAAAATGAATATTTTCTTTTTGTAAATAAATGTGTATGCATATCTTATTGATTCAGATAGATTTGATAGATAAACACTCATATAAATGCAAGAAATGTATATAATCTACAAAATTTAACCAGTGAAGTATTTACTGTAGGTAGATTGAATTATATAAATTATTGGCAGCTAGATTCCACAGACTGACGATATGATCTCCAAATTTTGCAGTTACTCACTTTTTCAAGGAATAATTGCATTCTTCATATTCAATTCTTCTGCTTTGTTGATGTTATTTCGTTGTTATTATCACCTCTATGGAACATTTTAATGGAATATCTAGTCTTGAAAAGGTGTTTTTATTTGTTTTAAGTACATATTTCTGTTTCCATTTTTAACTGATCTAAATAAAATTCTTCTTTCTTACACATTATTACCAACAAATAAAATTCTACTACTTAAATTACTGTGGTATTATTTAGAAGAAACAGAGAAGACTTGGTAAAAGTGATCACATAAGCGATTAGTTTTACATTTATTTGTAGTATTACGTTCAATACTCTCTAGAAGTACTAGATGTTAGCACAAATTATTTATTTATTCATTGTTTTCTTTATTTTTTCCCATTACATATCATGTTCTTTCTTATTGTGAAATATCATTCTACTTTCATAGGAGAGATGACGAAACTCTCCAATAAGTAAATTTAAAATACGAGTTCATAAGTTCAATGTGAGAATTTTTCTTTCATATTAAAGAAGTAGTCCCACCTTGATTCGCCAATGCAGGCAATCGAACAGCAAGCAAAAACTATTTGGGCCATTCTGTGTATGAATGAATATCGAATTATTGAATACAGAAATAATAAATGGCATATAAACCTTTATTTAATTTTAAAAAAATGAATATTTTATTCAATCAATTTTTCTGTGATATAATTTTGACCTAGTTGGTAGAAATTTAAATATTGTTTTCGTGTATCCAACAATGTAACTTCTTGAAGAATAAAATTACAACCAATAGTTTCTTTGATGTCGAAAATAATTGATATTTGTTTTTCTATTTGTTCTTGTATTTATATTCATCTAACTTAAGTTATGGCTAGTAATTTATTTTTAAAATGAAGTGCCAAATATTTTGATGGGGTAAAATTTGAAGTGCATGGGGAAAACATATTTGTCGTGTGAATTTCCTTATTGAAAAAGTAAAATGTTGTTTCATGCGTGAAATTGGGTTCTTCGTTTCAATTATTTTTTTCGAAAGTCTTCCAAAAATTCGATGAAATTCAAACTGCTGTAGTAATCACGCTCTCTCGCCCAAAATTTTCATGAATACTACCTCAGGTGTTTTGAAGTGTGCTTTATGTTTTGTCAAATTTTTGGTATACCCAGTGCAATAAATCTCAAAAACTTTTGTAAAGACAGATTTTTCAAAAATTGTAATGTCTATAACGCATTATAAGGTTTTCTCCACAACTTGCTTGATATGCTTTTCTTAGAAATATTTTAGGTACTATTAGGATAAAATGTGTATAATTATTTTTCATAAATCTCATATACTTTAAGATCTTATTTTGTGTACAGTATGTTTTAGTCACGAATACCTATTAATTTCAAATCCTTTTGTGTATATACATATAGTGTCCTTTTTCTGCTGATTTAAAATACATTACAATTGTTTAAACATGTGTTTCTTTCACCAAATGAAATTCTGAAGAAATTTATTTTATGGCACATACATGTGTTAAAATTTTTGAAAGATATTAAATACACTCGCGAATATTCTAGCATAGTACATCTATTATCGAAGAAGAGGTATCGAGCATATCACTGAACAAATTGAATTGTTTCATTTGTTAAGCGACTTCGTGGACATCGTCAAGAATAACTGTTCAATACGCTTGTGAACATGAAACAATTTACATTCACTGAGAATTTTCAAACAGTGCACTCGATTATACAATGAGAAAACTGTTAATAAACTCAACATTTTCTGTTAGGTTAATATTTTATTTGGACCTTATTTTGAATATAATTAATCATAAATTCAAACATAAATAATCTGAATCGATTTAATCGTTGATAAATAATGTAATTCGAACTCCAAGGTGATTAAATGCTCTTGAAAGGAAACGCATACTTCTCGTCCCGTATTATACATTATTCCTTGACTTGCATCATTCAGGAAATTAACTAGAATTCGATGTTTTCATTTACTCAAAGAGTAACCTTTTTTTAAATTGTAATTTTGAAGATGAAAAGTATTCCAGCATATATAGTAGCTGCTTCAAACGTTATATCGTAAAAACTTCGAAGAAGAAAATCAAAATAATATTAGCAAATTTTTTCTACAGCCACAGAATAAAATATTAAATTCTGTGGCGAACCTAACCTAACATATACATTTTATTTATATTTGGTATTCCAGGTTTCCCTATTTTCTCGGTTGTCTCCTTTTATGTCATTGGTGATCTATTTATCTATTTCTGTTAAAATTTTCATCGTGTACATACCCCCGTTCTATTTGGAGGACCCCGATTAGTCTTTTATTTTTAGTCGGAGAAAATGGAAGATAGTAAGTTGTATGAAATTTTGGGAGTTGATAGAAATGCCTCGGATAATGAAATTAAGAAAGTAAGATATTCCAACATTGTGAGCTCTTATTTCAAATTTATTGGATATTTCAAAAGATTTAATAACTGCTTGCATAATTTGAGCCAGAAATTTTATATTTTAGATTCATTCTGCACATTAGTAAAAATTATAATTTGAAATATTTTCATTCAACAGCAATATCGGAAACTAGCCAAAGAATATCATCCAGATAAAAATCCTGATGCGGGTGATAAATTCAAAGAAATTTCATATGCTTATGAAATACTATCTGATCCAAAAAAACGTGCGACTTACGACCAGTATGGGCTTAAAGGAATGCAAGAAGGAGTCCCTGAGGGATTTGGAGGGGATGATCTTTTATCACATTTATTTGGAGGTGGATTATTTGGAGGATTTGATCCTTTTAGAGGAGGTCCAAAAAGAAGACAAAGAGGAGAAGATACTGTACACCCTTTAAAAGTAACTCTAGAAGATTTGTATAACGGAAAAGTTGCTAAATTGCAGCTCAGCAGGAATATTATATGTGAAGCATGCAAAGGAAGAGGTAGCAAAAGTGGCCAAGTAGAAAAATGTCGAACATGTAAAGGTTGTGGTGTAAAAATAACACTTATAGAAATTGGTCCAGGAATGTCTCATCAAACTCACTCTACATGTCCTGATTGTAGAGGTGATGGAGAATTTATTAAAGAGAAAGATCGTTGTGGAACATGTAAGGGAAAGAAAGTATGCAATGAGAGTAAAATTTTGGAGGTCCATGTTGATAAGGGTAAGTCATTAATTAATTTATTTTTCATGTGAAGAATTTCAATTCTGATTTGAAAAATTGAGATTTTTTCAAGGTAATAAGGTAGTCCATTTTCATATTCCATAGGTTTCTTTCATGTAGATATGTGTATTTTAGTATCTACATTATTTCAAGAATGAACTCTTTACGAGTTTGATTTTTCATGGCATGTGCTTGATAATAATCCCAAAATTACAACCTCTGATTTTTATAACATGAGTTTAAATTTAAGGGCTAATACTCATAAAATAGTAAATATCTACTTATGCCAAGCCCTCAGTTTGAAGAAGCTATGAAAAGAAGAATTAATAAATAGAATAATAACATTTTTATTCATTTGATATCTTAGAAATTCTTGACGACTTTGTTCTATTATTGTGATCTCATTTATGAATCAATCAAACATTGTCAATAAGCCTCAAAATAACATTAGTACAATGAAATAAGATGTCACAGAAAGGAATAATATATGAGTGAACCTCTGCTGTCGTGTTGAATATCTTTGATGAAAAGTTTACTTATGATAGACATGTAGCAGTACTTATTACTAAGTATTTAATTTTTCACCTTATAACAAAAAGTTTTGATTTACAGGAATGAAAGATAATCAAAAAATCTACTTCAGAGGAGAAGGTGATCAAATTCCTGATGTTGAATCAGGTAATGTTGTTATAATCTTGCAACAGAAGCCTCATGAAAAATTTCAAAGAAATGATGACAATTTGCAAGTGAACCACACTATTACTTTGACTGAGGCTCTTTGTGGTTTCACGATTATTCTGCAACATTTAGATGGCAGAGACTTACTGATAAAGCACCCACCAGGAGTAGTTATTAAACCTGGTGATGTGAAATGTGTGGAAGGCGAAGGAATGCCATGTTATAAGAATCCCTTTGAGAAAGGAAATCTTTACATATGTTTCAGTATTAAGTTCCCTGATAATCATTTTACCTCAGAAGAAAACCTTAAAATATTAGAGACCATCTTCCCTCCTAGGACTGAATTCATAATGCCTACTGGGGAGAATGTAGAACAAGTTGATTTACAGGAATTTGATCCAAATGATAAGTCTAATGCTGCTGGAAATAGTGAAGCATACATAAGTGACGATGAAGATGGAGGACATGGCCCAGGTATACAATGTGCACATCAGTAGGCGATAAAGTTTTAGTATTTGAGGTTTTAGTCCTTCCACAACTGCTTTCTAATAGGGTAATTGTATGTTGTAAAAATTTTAAAATTATACTTGATTCCCTTTCTGGTAAGTCCATTTGTCTTACAGCTGTCAAATGTTAAATGAATTGTACATTAATTTGAATAATATATCTTTATTACTATATTAGTATGCTTTATTCATATGACAAAATGGATTGTTTGGCTTTTAATAGTAATCAAGTAATCATCACTAGGAGTAAATGAAATGCATTTTGAGAATGGGTTATTAGACAACATCGAAAATGTACTAAAAATAGAGGTCATTCTAATGTATAATATTTATATTTTTGTAATGTCATCGTAATTAAATTATTTAGTAAAATGGCTTCTTTGACTGATTGTGGTTTTTTGAGCTTTTTCTTATGTAGTTTAATGATAATTTCTGTTAATTCTTATATCTAGTTGCATAATTAATCAAATCAGATGTCAAATGGTCTCAAATACTGTGCTATTAACAATAACCTACCTATAATTATTATTGTAACATAGACACATTGTGTTTTCTTTAAGATTAATACTAATTACTTTGCTGTATAGTTCAAAAATGCAAAAGGAGCAGAGTAAGCATCATGTGTGAAATATTTATTTTCAGTGTTCTAGGTTAGAGCATTCAGAAGTTTTGTAAAGTCTCATTTTAGCTTCTATTGACAATTATTCTAGAATTTTATGACAACCACCAATCTGTAATTATTATCGTTAAATAAAAAATCAATCTTTAATTTTGTTGTATTATTTTTAATTTCACACTATTTAAATGCATTATATAATAAGAAAATCTTATAGATTTATTGCATCATGTAATCAAATGCACAAAGTATGTTAATATATGTATATCACTAAATACTGCTTTCGAATTTGAAATACTCTTAATCGCCAATAGCATTATATTCCAAGATTAGTTATTAAGGTATAAAGGATGTTATTTTGTTCTATGAGAACCTATATTTTCGGTTGCTGTCTAGTAATGTATAAAGTTGCTTATTATTTACGTCAAAGTAATTCTCACTCACAAAAACATTTGAATGCCACCAAATTTTCTTCCAATCTCTAAAGCTAATTGAAACCAGATTTTGTTTACCTATTCGTTGGAATAGAAACAAACAGTTCGTTTGAACCATTTTTAAATTATTAGATTGTGGCATTCGAGCATTACACACATTTTCTATTCTATTGAATTTGTGGAATATTAATAAAACTTACTTCAGTTGTTCAATTATATTGTTTAATTGCGTGTGACGTCATATCGCCAGCGCCATTACGGAATGATATAACTTTCAGAATATTAAGTTTAATATAATTACAATAACCATTAAATTTCCACCGAAAAATATATATTCTAGTGAAAAATGGGGTAGTTCGACTAATAAACCGGAAGAAAAAGAAAATATATAAATTAAAAATTAACCTAAAAATTGTGTTCGATCTCAACAAGGACTAAATATAAAATTTAATATATCTTCTTTGATTTTAACTACTCTATTTGAATATAAGAAGTGGAAGTCGTTCGATAAATATTAAATATTTCACAAGTGAAAACAATTATGTTCAGATATATCACAAAATTGTTCAATAGAAATCAAAATTCAGCATCTATTCAGAAATGTTTCATAATAGCAGGTCTGAATTTTGGAGATAATCGTTTAATAAATTTACCTTCATTGTTAACTGCTTCAAATCAAAAAAAATTTGGTACGTTCAGGTCTATACCACAGTTTAATATTTGGGCATTAAGTATATTAACATGGCTTGGTTTTTCTTCTGAAGATGAAAATAAAGAATCTGAGTTGATAATGACATTGAAGAGAGCAGTTCTTTGCACAAAAAGAGAACAGTATAATAAAGCAGAGCAACTGTTACACATTGCTTTGAGATTAGCACAACAACAGGAGAATGAACAAGGAATGCTTTATTGCTTTGATTTAATGGCAAATTTAGCCTTTGAACAGCTAAATTTAGATAAAGCAAAAAAGTTATTTGTTACTGTTCTACAAATTTTATTGAGTAAGGGTATAAAACAAGATGACTTAAAAGTAAGTCAACTATTTTTCAAATCATTATTTATTGATCTGTTAATTTGTAGGTGATTCATATAAATCTTAAACTAGCTAGAATATGCCAGTTGAAGGCAGAAATAGATAATGCAGGACTTGGATATGAATGGTGTCTTGAAAAAATTGAAAATCACTGTGAAGATAATCCAGATTCCCAAATGCTGTATGGTGTTATTCAAGATTGGTATGCACAATTCCTTCTTGATAAAGGAGATACCGCGAAAGCACTCATTCACCTCAAAGAAGCATTCAAATCATGTGAGAGAACTATGGGAGCTCATGATGAAAAGTCCATGCTATTATTGAATGATTTAGGTATAACAAGCTTCAGAGCAGGTGATATGAATAGTGCACAGACATATTTAACTAAAGGAATTGATATTGGAAATCATGTGGAGGATCAGACACATGTAGGTGTTTTACATGCTAATTTAGGACTTGTTTTGCTACACCAAGGAATAAGGAAGGAAGCAGAGAAGTATTGTAAAGAGGCATGGATTTTAGGTAAGTTTGAAGGGAAGAATGTTCACCTGGTAAATTGTAAATAGATTTTGATTGATTTGAGAGTGCCAATTCAATTATTTGAATACATTAACTCAAGTACCTAAGAAAATAACTGTTATTTAATATTTTCAATGATTATTATTATTATAAGTTCTACTTGAATCTTTATTTCTTTGAAATGGAGATTCAAACTTTGATTAAGCTTTTGTTCTTCAAACTGATTTTATTGTATAGGATTCTCAATTCACATTACACTCTTTGCTTAAATGTAATTTGTTTTTGTTTGTTCCACCACTTATAAGTATCAATTAGGACTAGATGTTTCAAACCATTGTCGTTTTTCGTTTGTTACACCTGCTGTCTATGATCAATTTAGCATTTGCAAAGGCTTCAGAAAGACCATATTGATTGAGTAGATAATGGCATTTAAAGTTCTTAAAAACCCCTTGCAAAGTTACAAAAATTGTTTTCTCTAAATTCATTTAGATTTTTCTATAAGTCTTCACACTTTTAGAGATGCTCCCAATTTATCAACCCATTGAAATAGTTGTCTGTGTCTTTCTTTGAAAATTATTGTTTACAGAGGTGGCCTTTTCAATCAACTTCACCTTATCACAATTCTTAGATTAGGTTACAAAAAGAAGTTGCTTTGGTCTAGATCTGGTGAGTGAACAAGGTGGTGAAGCATAATTTATAGAATTTCACCATGGCAGTGCTGAGGTGTCAGATGGCGCATTGTCTTGGTGAAAAAGAATTTGTTTTTTCGCAGCTCTTTTTCTGAGGAGAAACCCATAATCACTAGAGTGCTTCAGGGATCAGTCCCATTATATTTGTTTTGGATGTCAATTGCCTTTACTTTCATATTCAAAGTAAAAGACCTCTTTATGTCAATGGTGCCAAGCTTTACGCGAATCATCTGAATCAATGTGATATCCCCAAGTCGGATTTGAATTCTATCGTTCGCTGGTTCCTTCCACTGAAAACTGAAAAGTTTATTGTATTGCACAGGGGAAAGAATAATCCAATCCAGTTGTTCACCTTATACGATATGTATATAAAAGGGGTGGCATGTGGATTTTGGAGTAATTAGATTACCTAGGATCTGTGTTAGACTGATGATATAAATAGTATGTGCAAGCGCGCCAATACGTTGCTTCATCTTATTCGCAAATCTTTCGGTGAGATTTCATACAGTGCATCAAGAAAACTTTTTGAAACTAACGTGCAACCGTTACTTGAGTATGCTAGTCCCACTTGTTGTCCAAATATTTTTCGCGAGATCTACTGAAAAATATAGAACATCGTACAACGCGATTATTCTACGGTCGAATTACACTGGCATAGGGTCGCCAACGGGTTACCAACCTAATTTAATTCAGTAAATGCAGGCTTTGAGGTGCTTTCCGAATTCTTAAATTCTATTGTGGCGCTTTGGGTCCTGTACTTTGATTGAATGCCGACATCCGTTTGCGGTAATCGAATGGAGTTGAAGGGTATCTTTAAATGTTTTCAACGCGTGGTAAGGTTTCTAATGCCTTGATTTTAATTCAATATTTGATAAATATGCGTGTTTTCATAGCTTCTACTATCTCTCGAATATTAATTCGACGCTTGTTTAGCAGTATTTAGTGGTTGCAGTTATTGGACGTCTCGACCGATCATTATCTCCCAAGCTGGTATGGCAACATTGAAATTCATCTGCATTGTTCCCATACACTTCGTTTCAGATTTCTTTGATATGCGTAGATGGGTTGCCTCAACTAATATTTAATGACATCTCAATAATTAATTTTCTCCTATTTACATTAAAATTTTCACACACCTACTAAAACGATTTTCAAACAATATGGTTATACAAGAGAAGAATGCTAGCAGAGAAGTTAGAGATATAAACTTCATTGATTCTAGCAAAGATCATTTTAAGACAGAAAGCCGCATATATGTAAGCCTCTCCGAAGAAAGGGCCCTTAACGTTCAAGCGTAAATTTTCGCACAGGAGAAAGTTTGAAATTTATTTATTTATTTTATTTAATATCGTACATACAAATATTATAAATGTACATACAAACAGACGGGTAACCCCATTTAGCATAGTATGAACTAAATAAAATATATAGTCTACAACAATTTATGTTTATATGGAACAAATAAATGAATTGAATTGAATTGAAAAGAGAAATATAACACTAAAAAATAGCTCCTGTATTGAACTTAAATAGAATGACAGGCACCATAGTAAAAACAATAAGCTGAAACCGGAAAATTACCAAAACAAAGGACGATCGGAATTATTCCAAAATGGGATGAAATCGACTTCTTCAACTTAAAGGTTCGACTTCTTGAGGTCGAGGAGAAAAAGTCCAATCTAATAGTTGAACCATTAGCAAGCCTAACAACTCTATAAACAAAGTGATTGTTTGCATAGTTAGATCTATGCAAACTGACATTGAATAGTGCGGTATGACGAGTGCTGTTTTCAGGTATATTGAACTTAATTAATTCCAAAAGTGCAGGACAGTCCACCTCGCCATTCAACAATTTGTAGAGAAAACATAAATCCTACTGCCTTCGTCTAGCCACAAGAGGCAATAACTGAAAAACATTTGCGACAGCAGTCAAACTTGTATCGCGAGGTATATAGGACTTAATTGCCAAAAAACGTAAGCACCTCCCCTGGACCTTCTCCAAGCAGTCAACATCTCCCAACTGATGAGGCGACCAGACAACAGAACTATACTTTAAATAGATCGGACAAGTGAGCAATACAACAATTTAACAGTATCCGGAGAAAAATTACTTGAGTTACGTGCTATAAAACCTAGTGTCTGGTAAGCTCTCTTGGAAAGGTCACTAATATGCTCCTTAAATTTATGTTTTTGATCAAGCGTAACACCAAGATCACAGATGCTCTGAATGCGCTTCAAACTTCCACCCCCAATGTGATAATCGAATTCAACATTAATTTCAGACCTATAAAATGTGATCACACTGTACTTATTGATATTAAATTGTAAACAATTTGTATCAGCCCAGCAACCAAATCTGTCAATCTGTGACTGCAAATAGACAGCATCTGAATTATTACGTACAATAGAATACATCTTCGAATCGTCGGCAAACATTAGAAATTTAGCAGATAAGAAATCCTTAATATCATTAACAAAAAGATTAAATAGAAGTGGACCAAGGTGCGATCCCTGTGGAACTCCGGATGTCACTAAAATTTCACGTTAGTAAAAGTTTCTGTACTTAACTATCTGTGTTCTGCCGCAAAGAAAACCTCTGAACTAGGAGAACAATGGACCAGACACACCCTAAGCTTCAAGTTTAGCTAAAAGTAGGTTGTGATTCATTTTGTCAAACGCTTTGGAAAAGTCCGTGTAGACTGAGTCCAATTGATATCCCGACTCAAAGCAATCAATAATGTCCTTCAGAAACAGCACGAGGTTAGTCACAGTGGATCGCCCCTTGCAAAATCCGTGCTGTTCACCAATTATAACAGGATAATACCTCCAAGACAGAAAGCTACAAATTAAGCTATCTAAAATCTTTGGCAAAGCAGATTGCAAGCATATACCTCTGTAATTTGAAATCTGGGGCTTAGAACCGCTCTTGAAGAGAGGGATAACAAGACTTCTTTTCCAAAGTATAGGGAACTCCCCATTGCTTAAGGAAAGATTAAACAATTGACTAATAGGGCTTGGTAGAACAAAAGCGCATCTCTTCAAAACAATACTTGGTAAACCATCGCATCCCACTGAAAAACTAGGTTTCAAGTTATCAATTACCTCCAGGACCTCTCTCGGAGAAAACTTCAGACACTCACAGTCAAAGAAGCATCACACTCAATCTTACCGGGAACAGTTACTTCTTTACTGAAAACCTCTGCAAAATAATCAGCAAACATATCCACTACCGCATTGCCATCTGTACTAGACGTATTCTTGTATTTCATATAATTAGGAATCTCAGATGAATTCTTTTTAAAGTTTATAAAGTCCCAGAATGACTGAGGATTAGAGTGTATGTCCCGTTCTATATTACTCAAGTAATCAATATATAAATTATCACACAATATCTTACAATTGGAACGCAACTCGCTAAACCTCGCATAATCAACTGGGCTTCCGGATCTTCTATATTTGCAATGGGCTCTCTTTTTCTGACTGATAAGCTTTATAAGATCGTAACTAAACCACGAAGGATACTTTTTGTTCTTCTGAATTTTCTTTGGAATAAAATGACTGAAACCGGCATGAATATTATTATAGAACACAGAAAGAAAAAGATTAATATTATCTGGGTCAAACGTCCAATTACATGCCGACAAAAATCATTCAAACCGAAATAATCACCTCTTCGAAAATTGAAGCACTCGTCAGAGAATGTTAAAGAAGGTTCTGATTTCTTCATTGACAAGCACAACTTCATAGCTGTATGGTGAATACTATTCCCATACAAAGGATCAGCAGCAGGATATACCTGTATCGACTCATCATGAGCAAAAACTAAGTCTAAATACACGCTACGAGAGTTAGCGACCTTACAAACATGAGATACATTTACAAAACTAGCGCTATCATTATAAGTAGATGCTGAACTCCCCTCATCGCATACGACGAACTCATCTCCAGTCCACTTGGCTTGGGGAACATTGTACTCACCGTATATACACCTTTCCAAATTTGGATACAGCAATGATATTTCTTCAATAGCGTACCCATGGGAAGAGTAAATAATCTCTTGCGAGCGTGTTGGAATATAAATACCTCCCACTATATAATTGCAACCATGTGTAGACACCATAAGGAATAATTGTTCTACATTATCAAAGGAATGATCAATCACCTTAGCCCCAATATATGAGCGAACCAGTATGGCAACACCGCCGCCGTACGATTTAGCACTATTTTCACCGTTTCTATCTAGTCTAAAAACATTGAATGCAGAAGAGAAGATCTCAGAATCAAAACAACTAGAGTTCAACCAAGTTATCATAAGAACACTGTTCCAGCATATGATATATTTGGTTTAACTTACCCCTCATCCCATCCATATTTTGATAGTATACCCTAAGACCCCCTGGGGAGGTACTCAATTTTTTGGGATAGATTTAATGATGGTTGGTATACCTTTCACATATCTAATCTACAAGTTCTTCTCGCCAGAATTCTTACGAACTTCAAGTTGTTCGCGCACCCTGTTATACTGGGAGCGTTGCATCTCGGTCCTGTCTTCAAATATGGATATTTTAGAATCGCTGGCACCCAAAACTGCCTTCTTATCTCTCAATATTTTTCGAGATAAATCAGCACTTGAAAGAATAATCTTCGTAGGACGAGGTTTAGAACCTTTTTCGCCAATACGAATAACTTTAACTATATCGTCTTTAGTAATACCTGTAGGCATTAAAATTTCAGGAAATTTTTCGGTGTCATGTGCAATTCTTTCATCAAGATTATGCTGAGTAGATTCATTGACATTAAGGAGTATTTCGTTCTAAGACATGAGTGACCTCTCATTAATCTCAGAGATAATATCTTCACAATTGTTATTATTGCTCTTGAGAACTGGAACTTTATTAGTTAAATCTACCAGTTCAGTCCTAAGAACACTATTTTGTGCAGATAGTGCGTCGAACTTAGCCAATAGAATATCATATTTATTATCGATGGAATTCAACTTACGCATAATACTGCCAATGTGATCTTATTTGACAATTTCTAAGAAATCATTGTATCATCAACCGTCGCATCATCCTCCTCACAAAAATGACAGCTCCACCTGCCTTTCCCTTTCCTCAGCATTTCAAAATCATCAGCATCAATTGTTATGCATGCCTTATGAAACCATGAATCGCAATCGGAACATTGCAGTCTATAACCTTTCTTACCCAATTTATCTTTGCATTGTTTACAATTGAACGACACTGGCTGGTTTATGAACAGTAAGATTCTTTATCAGGTGTGAAGTCGATAAGATCCAGATGTCACAGTTCCGTGAATTTTTATATGGAAATTAAGAAGGCAAACTTACTTTTCCGACAATAATGTCGAAAATAACACAAAATCAAACGATGCACTGTAATCTGATATCGAAGCAGAAATAAATGCACTTGCTTGTATATGAAGATAGAGATTTTAACACCACTGATTGAAAGTAAATATGATCAAACACAAGAGAAATCAGAAAATCGATTTCGGACGCTCTTTCTTTATATATAAATACGAATGCTGATTTTGGTTTGAATGTCACACAATTGTATGTTGGAAAAAATTGAAATTTACAATGAATTGATATCAAAAATATTTTCACTTTATCAACATTTGTTTGAATTCCATACTCGATATTTGGGTTATCTAGACAATAGAAAAATCATAAATCAGGATGAAAAATTAATTGCTCTTGTTTTAAACACTTAATAGCTAATGTGAAGATTATAATTAAAAAACAAACGTGCTAAAACTTTATAAGAATATCATATACAGGTTGACCCTTAACATAAATATGTGTGAGAGATTATTTAATGAGAACGAAATTTTGAAGAGTAGCATATTTAGGAAATACTCTTTCCGAGATAAGGGGTGTTGAATTTTCACTAAATAAGAATAGAGGAAGCTTTTGTGGTAGTAATCTCAATTTAAGGTGCAGTATGGAAATACTTAGCAGAAGGAGGCTTTTAGCATAACTGTGATTTTATAAATCTAAGTGTAACTTAGGATAAGTATAACAAAAGTTAATTTTTTCATTTATTGAAATGTAGGTAGTATGACAAATAATTCTCCATCCAGTGAAGAATTTTCAGAGGTCAGTAATTATGGGGCAAGATCAGATGATCTAAAGTATTATCATCTGAATTAAACAGAAATATGGATACCTTATGTAATTTGTAGGAATGAAAATGCTACACAGTTCTCGTTTTTTGAGTATTTGTGTTATTGATACCAGTTATTTTGCTGATTAATATATTGCTTTTAATTTCCTTTCTTTGTGAATAAAGCAGATACTTCAGTTAAGATATACTATTTAGGAAATAAATTTATTTTAAAATTATCGTTTAGGTTTCATAATCCACAAAATGATTCTCGGTTATTTTAGTGTGATACTTGCATTTCCTACTAACATGAAGAATTTTGTCAATTATTCTTCAATAAGAAGAAAATATTTTATATGCTTAGAATATTCTATCAACTTTTATATCAAGTTTGTTATTTTCAGGTAAAAAGAATGAAAATACTGAAACCATTGAACAAGCCAATTATTGTTTCGATCAAATAAAACTCAATTTAGGAAAGTGAAAGGTAGTTAATTTATTTTTTGCATCAAATTGAATTTGGAATTGTACATAATAGAAAATATAATATATTACAGTTGAAAATGTGTTTTCATAAAATTTCATATTTTATACATCATATTAATTATTTTGAAACAATATTAATTTGATGGAAGAAAAGATCTCAACCATCAATAAGTACACTAAAATAAATAATTATAACAAGCACAAAACAATGTAAAAATTATTATTTCATAATCTTAATATTAAAAATAATGAACAAAGTTGCTTTGTGGTGATATTCTCAGTTTATTCATAAAAAAACTAAATCTTTCAAGTATGAATTTACTTAATAATTAATATTATTCAAATACAGAAATAATTACCATTAAACCTATACCTGCAAGTAATGCTAAAACTTGTAGAAAAGTTTGCCCAAAACTGGGCTTTTCTTCATCTAATAACTCTGGAATCACAGACACTAATGCAATATAAATAAAACCTCCTGCTGTGAAAGGTAATATCCATGAAGCGGCCATTGCGCCTTGACTATTTTGTGCAAACAAAGAAATAGCAGTGCCTAATAATGCTCCAATGGCTGTTGTAAGTTGTAACAACATTGCATTTCTCCTAGAAACACCAGATTGAAGAAGAATAGCAAAATCTCCAATTTCATGTGGCACTTCATGTAAGAGAATAGTAATTGTTGTAACAATACCTATTGTATTTCCAGCTAAATATGAAGATCCTATTGCTAAACCATCAGTGAAGTTGTGGCTGAAGTCAGCAGCTAAGTTTAAATAACCAGCTACCTTTATATCTTTTTCTGGTATTGATTCTGTATTCTTCCTACTTTTTTTGGGATCTTGATCAGATCTTTTCTCTATTTTAGGTTTATGAGTGTGACTATGACTGTGACCTCCTTTTAATATCCTCATAAACTTTTCAATTATCAAAAAGATTACTATACCAGTTAATACCCACAACCCTACTGACATATCATGAACATGATCATGTTCATGAATATGATCATGATTTGAATGTGAATGGCCATGGTTATGAGAATGATCGGTTGTAGCATGTGGTATAAGATGTAAAAATGCATCACCCAATAACCCACCTGCTGCAAATGCAAGTAAAACTTTTAGTAATGGTTGCTGCTTTTCAGTATTATCTAATGGCACCAAAAATAATATGAAGAAAGGTGCAGCACTGATCAATAATGTAGATCCCATTGCATGTAGCCATAAATCTGTATTATTCAAAGCATCATTTTTTTTGGAATGATAGTGTTTCACATTTGGTTCCTGATGCAACTCCTCGTTAGCAGCCTTTGAATACTTAAATGATGGAGGTTCTTCATTGTGATGATGATTGTGATGAATATCTTCATGAGAATGACCATGTGAAGCACAAGAAGATATTAGGTAAAAAAACACAGCAATTAACAGCTTTTGATGAACCATAATTTTATTCCATTCGTTTGCGTTATAAAATAGAAAAAGTTAGAATAGCCACTATTCACTCAAAAATAATACAAATTATAATAGAATTTCTTATCTATTCTGATGATAAAAAACAGATTTCCCGGCTCAGCTGTTCGTCATGTAGACGTCATTTGAATTTGAGTTTTGTATCATCAAAGATGCGTTCGACAACAGAGAATTATGCTCTTTAGAATTGTAGGTTGCGATGTGTGTTCCTTTTATAAGGCTTAAGCAAACACACACTAATCCCTAATAGATTTAAATTAAAAGAACAAAATAGTGTAAATGGTTTTTTGTTAAGACGAATCTAAATCTGATTGTTGGCTTGAAAACAGTAATAAGAGAGTGGTTTTCATGTGAAATCAAAAAATATTAAAAATCTCCCCATTTTCAAATATAAAGAATTTTATTTGTTTATTTGAAATTGATTGAAAGGGAGAACTATATAACAAAAAAGTTGAGACTATATTACTTAGAGTCAAATTTGGATGTGTCAGCTAGGCTCCCGAGTACATGGAGAAAGGATAAGAAGAAGAAAGTATGAGTCAAAACATCCGATTGTGTTCTAACTCACATCTTCTGAAAGCATAATATGTAGAATAAAGAAACATTCAAAATACGCTAAGAAGAATTTGATATAACCAGAAATAGTTTTAGGTTGAATTGTTGAATATGTAACCTTTAATAAACTACTAAAGTGTTGACACGAGTTTTTTGTTCGATGTAGAACTTACGGCGACTTATTTTTGAATCTTTATCAATGCTACATCATTCAAAAATTATCGTCCATTTTTAGGGTTATTTGAGGTGAAAACGAATAAGGAGATTAAAAAAATACAAATACATTTATTACCTATAAGAAAAATGAATACACACATTTTGAGATCATGAATTTAGAAACAAGATCCGCTTACCCAGCTCGTGCCTTTGTTTGGCTCACAGGATTTAAAATATTTTTGCTATAGAATAACCCGTTAGTCAAAAACCCCATTTTCAAATATCTTTCCTTAAGGGCCAGAATTAAAAATGATTTATGAGGTCTTTCGTCTAGAGTAACAATTAACCAATTTTATATCAGGAAAAATCTTACTCTGTAAGTCTGTCTGATACGTAATCGAAAAGAACTTCTGCGCAGCTAGAGCTATGAATTTCCCCAATCAAGTTTTTTGCTACATATCCTGATATATACATCAAAATATTATTTTTGAGATATTTTGCCTGGGTGTTTGTATTTATTGAATTCAAATTCAGATCAGAGGTTTCAGGTTCAACACTATCGTGTAGTTCTTTATCAAAATAGAACTCAAAGGTGATTTTCTTCTATTCCATTTGAAATCAAAATTGTAATCCAATGAAGCATTATCCAGTGCAATACAATTTGTAGATTTTAATTGAATTTGACTAGGATTATTATTACATCCAAATCGACGTCTTATTTTAGTAAATAACAATTCAAGATGATCTTGAGAAAATCTATAACTTAGCAGATATTTGAAAAATCAGTTTTGAGAAAAGTTTATGAGCAACTAATAATATAGATTTTACTGAAGTACATTAACAAACAATAAACGTTTTTCGTCTCGACTGAATTGCTTATTTTCAAATTTCAATTTGAAAAAATATTGTGTGTAAACATTCAGATTGTTTTGTAGAAAATTATTGTCTTCCGGAAATATCGGCTTTTTGAAACCTTTCCCAAAGGGATTTCTAGTGTTAAGGAAATCGAAAATTCCCGCAATTATTCTTATGAAAGAAACTGTCTCCTTGCAGTCTTTAAAGTCTGAGCTACCTTCTTTCATAAGATATTCTAAAACATCAGCAACAGACTAGCTCAAAGTTTGACCTGAAATTTTTACGGTAATTTTGTTCTTTTCCCCATTCACATGTTCGGAACCCAATTTATTAGCAAATTTGAAAGTTGAGTCTGTAAAGCGTTAAGCCTCTCAATAAATACCCATTGAATTATTCTAGAACCCATTTCAAAATTTTTGTGTGTTCCAAAAGCATGAAAACTATCCAACTTTAGCATGTGACATGCATCTGGGATGAAGTAAATATTATAACCCTCACTTGGATGCTTGAAATGAGATCGAATTTTATCGTATAAATTGACAAACAAAGAATAACCCAAAATTTCCATGGTAGCTAAACTAGTGGAAGTACCATCATAAGTTACTCCCCATACCCTTAGGCCTACTTCACAAAACTAGACAAAATTAGAGCAGTTTTAATAAGCTCTGCCTAAGCTTGAGCATCCAATTTATTATGAAACACATATCCTACCGGCCACTCTCATTTACCATTTAAACTCAGCATGGTAGTTACAGAAGGAACAAACTCTGTCTTCAATCTCTTGATGAATGTTCCAGGTCTTTCCAAAAAAATCAGAATCGAAGAAGTGGTCACTACATACTTTCGAAGACGTCGATGGAACGAAATTCTTTCTGTTGATGGCATTGACCCACAATTTGACCAATAGCTTATTTTTCAATGGAAATCTGCAATATATGAAAATGGATTTTTGAAATGAACAAATGCACTCATGAAATTTAAAAACTCTTTCAAAAAACTGGCGAGGAAAGTTTTTATCATGCCTGTTTGAACAACCTAGGTACTGAAAGAAACAAGCATTTTTCTTAGTTCCAGAGAGAGACCGCACATACTAATTATATAAACGTTAATTGTCTATTGTTACACAAAATTTCCGAAAAACTGCACTTGATATGCACTTTAAAATTCAATTTGAAATAGTTCAGAAACAGTATTATATAATCATCTTTGCCTAGACTGCAAATGGCCGCCACCCTCCACCACATGCTGCACTTTTTCATAGAAGCTAGCAATCCTGCTTGTATAGATATAATATCCTTGTTATCTCTGTTCTCTGTGGTTTCGTTGTTGTGAATATTCATAGAAAAAGATTATAATATTCTTGGAAGAGTTATTTGTCATTTGTCAATAGTTAATTATTTACGTCAAATGAAATACGGAATGTATTTGTTTTTACCCTGATAGATTCGGAATTATACTGACTTTGTAATTTGTTAGATAGATAAAAGTTCCATGCCCTAGTTATAATCAGAACATTTTTGATGAGATTGAGAAGGCATATTATGTTTCTAAAACATATATCCTAATGTTGACCAAAGTTTGTGCTACTTCCGATAATTTTAATATTTTAAATCTAGAAGCCGGCTGGAATGCGTAAACTGAAGTGGGTGTGATGGTTTCTCGTTGTGATTATATAGCTTGTATATGTTATTTATACAGTTTATTATTTGTATGCGAACATAAAAGTGAGTTTAATTGCGGCAGTTATGAGCTGTTTATGGATAAAACACACAAAAGAGTTTGAAGGTATTTCAAACATTGTTGAAACATCTGATTCTCTCATTTTGAAACGAATTATAATGAACATTATTTTATCATTTAAATTATTATTTTGAAATGGGCAATAAAACGAGCTGCTGTTCTTATTCAAGTCCTCAGACTAGTCACAGAGTTATTATTCCAATAGATCATACTCTAACAGAAGGGGAAAATAGTATTTCAAATCTGCAACACATAAGTGAACGTGAAGCAGATGATGGAGATGCAGATCCATCCCAGGATCCAACTGCAAAAACTATATTTATAGAACGCTCTAAAGTTGCTATAGAAAATGGTATGATTAGAAGGAAAAGTCAACACCAAATAGCTGATATAAGACCTTTGAAAAAGAGCAGTTCTTGTTCTACAATATATTTGGATGATAGTACAGTCTCCCAGCCTAATCTTAAGAACACTGTAAAATGTGTAGCCTTTGCAATTTATTATCACATTAAGAATAGAGATTCAGATAGGACAATTGATATATTTGATGAAAAACTACATCCTTTGACTAGGGATGGAGTGAGTGATGACTATGATAAACATAATCCAGAACATCGCCAGATCTACAAGTTTGTTAGAGTTCTGTTTAATGCTGCACAATTAACTGCTGAGTGTGCCATTATAACATTAGTTTACCTAGAACGACTTCTAACCTATGCTGAATTGGACATACAACCCTCCAATTGGAAGAGAATTGTCTTAGGTAAGATGAAATATTATTTATTGTATAATTAAATTATGTTGACTAATTGCTTTGATAATAACTCCTTTCTCCGAGGGTAGGAGGATAGATTTTTACAATGCTGCCCTGGTATTCAAAATGCCATATGTTTTCAATTTCATAAAATGAGTTAATGTACATTTGAAGTTCCAGATTACGATTTTGACAAGAAAAATACCAAGAACGCCGTATTTGAAAGGGAAATGCGTCACAAACTTATTTTAAAATTGCCATATAACAATTTATCTTGGTTATGAGAATAGAATACATACTAATGGCCAATACTAAAAATTTTCCATAGTATTATTACTAATTTTTGGTCAAATGAAGTGTACTGATTATGAAAATAATATTTTTCCTTTCAAGCAGCTCTAGTTTTAAATTCACATGCAGATTAAAAGGTATTTCCAAACTATGATTTTCTTCACACACTTTATTTGAAATAGTTACGGTGGTTGAGAAAAAATGTTCTTTAAATGATTTTATAAATAATGTGCATATATTAGTAGTTCAATGTTTATAAAACACCTAAGTGTTTGGACAACATATCGTTAAATAATTGTTAATAATCTTGTCATTTATGATTCTCACAACATTTCCATGTCCTCTTTTCAAGTTTGTTCATAGATTCGACAAAATTTGGGTCTCATATCAGTTGTTTAATTAGTGGTTCATTAAAAATACTTGCTTTAAACTTTTCTTTGCTCAGACCAGCATTATTATGAAGTTATTTCATAATACAAAGTTTTATATGAACCGATGGCAATATAATTTAATCTTGATTAACTAAAGGTGGATTTATTACATTTTGCTTATCAACATTATTGTCTCCCTTAGTGGCCCAACTTTTTGAGACCTATGGTTTTTTGTGGCTGTCCCACAAACATATGAAACACATATAATCTGCTGTTATCCTAAGAGGGAATTCACCATTTCCAAATCTTCATAAATTTTCCAGGTGTACTCTTCATAGATCTGTTTTTCTAACACTAAAAAAATATTGCCATATTGTTCCCCATAGAAGTTAAATGTCCTATAGGAATAGAACCATATTTATTTCCGTATGTAACAGTACACCTGTTAAACTTCTTTTACTGCCATCAATAAAAAGACGCCAACCACTTGGTTTATAATTTTTTGAATGCATCTTCTGTATAAGACCTTCAACATTATTACAATAACTTAAAATCTCTTCCGAAAAATATGGCAGTAAATCTTTTCAGAAGTTCGAGAAAATGTATTTTTGTATTTGATGTATTCAGATTTTTCTCTTAGATGTAATGTCAAAATTTTCTAACACTCTTTTGACAGATTTAAATCACTTATGTTTAACTCACTTTGATTGAATGGTTCAGGATCATCTCTTGACTAAGATTGAAATCAGAGTCAGAATACATGATTTTCTTCTTCAGTTTCCTTGTTCTCTTGTTAAAACATGTTGATGATGTCGCTTGTACTGGCAAAAGTAACTGATCAGTGTGTTTAAGAAGTATCTTAGCAGGAGACAACGTCGTATATAACCACTTATCCCATTTTGCAGAGTGTATGGCCGTAGTGATTACCATAGAAACATATCAATCATCATGATTATTAGGAGGTTTCCTTCAAAGCTTGGGTGGGTTGAACTTAAGAGCAGATCTTTTTCTACTTGACCATTATCAAAAAGAGATTTCATAGTTTCGGAATACATTATTAGGCACCCATGGCTTTTAAAGATCGCAAATATTCACTCTAAAGTACGCAGACATAATCGATTTACGATACTTAGCAAAGGTATTTTCGCTATAAATAACACAAAAACTGGCAGAATTGCTTGAAAAGAATTTTCTTTTTGTAGTCTTCTCCTTTCAATTTACTATTTAAATTCTTTAAGGTCTTTAATGCCTCTTTAAATACAGGTAGTTTATAAAATTTCAAATACTACAGTTGTTACACTATGTGTTGTGATTTTGAAATTGCACACCAAAATACATCAAATGTATATATAATATATATATATATATATATATATATATATATATATATATATATATATATATATATATATATATATATATATATATATATATATATATATATATATATGGTTTTACCCCGACGAGTTGCCCATATATCTGTTCATGCAATCAAACTGATTTCATGAAAAATATAAATCCACCACCCGGTAATTAATACCATTGCCAGGCAATGATTATAATTAAAACATATCCTGGAGTAATTATATATTAGGATAACGTTAAATGTTATGAGAATATATCAATCTACCAGAATATATACATACTATAGCATCATCAGACAATGATATCAATGTACCAACGAGTAGTGTCAGAGGCTTTCTCCCCGGAAAAATCCAGTGTACGGACCTTAGTCAAGTAACACTGAATGTTACTCATTAATAGTTTCCTTGTGTGTGAAGTGGTGAACGATCAAATAGAATACTGCTCTGAATATAAATATGACAAAATTGTCAGTTAATTATATTACATTTATATAAACAAATAAATAAAATATGAAATGAGATTCTGAGCAGTATAAACTAAAGAGAAACCTATGACTCTACCTCATTATTATCTTCGGAAAGAAACCTACGAAGAATATTACAAGATTTGATGACTGTTATCTTTTGTAACTGTTCAAACAAATTTTTCTTCAGACCCAAAATCTCAATACTTTTGTGAAGATTTCTAGGAATAACGCCTGTTGTAGAAATAATAATCGGTAGAATAAATATTTTCTTCATTTTCCACATTTTTTAATCTCGTCGCCAAGCATCATATATTTTGAAATTTTTTCATTGTATTTATTTTGTATATTATGTGTGTCGGGTATAGCAATATCAATTATATATGTTATTTGATTCTGTTTATCATTAAGAACGATATCTGGTCTATTGTGTTTTACAGCTCTGTTGCACAGAATTGTTTTATCAAAATAAAGTTTATATTTGTCATTTTCACAAATAATCTCAGGTTCATATTTTTGAAATTTTTACTTTTGGGAATTAGGTCATGTTTAATTCCTAGATTGAAGTGAATAATATTAGCGACAGCATTATGTCTTTCTAAATAATCTGTTGAAGCAAGGACTGAGCAAGATGATAATATATGAAAACTGTTTCTGAAGAACAGAAACATCTACGGCAAGAATCATCTATATTTTGTTTGATGATATGTTTTCTATAATTCCTTGTAAAACAACCTGGTCCTGGATCGCAATTGCCAAGCCTTCTGTTTCAGCAAACAATTCTCCAGATATTAACCATTTATTCGATGCAGTTTCATCAATATAATCATTTTTCAATTCTTTAGGTGCTTTCCGTGTAATTCCTTCTGCATCCAACTTTCTCTTTTAGAATTATCATCAAATATATCAAAATCTACCTTTTGCATTGTCAAGTTCAGAGGTGTAAGATTATAATCTGAAGCAACAACAATATCATGTAATTTAGACGTTCTCTGTTTATCATGAAAATGGGAACGTAGATGAAAAATCTGTTTACTATGAAGATTATTCAAATCAATTAATCCACGACCTCCAAGATGTCTAGGTAGTGTAACTCTCTGAACAGCTGACTTTGGGTGGTGCTTATGATATTTACAGAGCATTTTCCTCATTTGACATTGTAATTCATTTAGATCAGTTTTAGACCATTTAATAATTCCAAAAGAAGATGTAAGAATAGGAACAGCATAGGAGTTGATAGCTCTGAAAAGGTTTTTACTAGTTAAATAACTCTTGATGATATATATATATATATATATATATATATATATATATATATATATATAAAAGATTCTTGGAAAATTTTAGGAGGTAGATATTTTTGGGCAGCGTAATCAATCAATCTATATTATCAATTTCAAACTCTGGAGTCGAGAACTTATAATTTTTAGGAAACTACATAATTTTTATTCTTTGCGTTTACTATGGTGGAGACTGATATTTCATATCTCAACAATATGCGAAATTTATCGCATATTATGTGTAAACATATCAAAGACTTTTATTCAGGAAAAAATATTCAACTTTTCGTAGAATATTAAATATCCTTCCCTAAAGTAGCTGGTTTTCCTATGCCACCATTCATAATCATGATCAACCACACAATAGTGTACAGTCAGATGTCATTCATTTAATCCGTTTGAGCTCATATATGTATAGGGGTGCCCTCCAACAAACCGACACAGAGGCCATTTACCAGCGCCATCGAGGAACCATAAAAAGAAAGGGTATGGCATAGGAAACCCAGCTACTTTAGGGAAGGATATTTAACATTCTACGGAAACTTGAATATTGTTCGCTGATATTTCAACTTTGAATGGATCTTTCATGGCTTTATTGCCAATTGGTATTCCAGAAAATTTAATGTCATGTTGTTGTGATTGAAAATTTGAAAACTTCGTGAAGCACAAACGTTCTAGTTGAATATTCTCATACTGATAATAAACAAAATATCGCATCAGAAATGGGACATAACAAAAAAAGAAATAATTCACTTTGACACAAAAGAATTCATCGAAAGCAGTAAAAATTGTGAAAAAAGGAGAAAACAGTTTTTAATTGAAGGGTATAGAAAAAGCTTTAATGGGGCTTAATGAAAAGGAAACAGTTCAATGTATTTTCTTACAAAATGATGCAGACTGTAAAGAAAAATTTTACATAGTCTTGTATATTTAGCTAATAATGTAGTTTTCTACTTTGTATATATGCAAAAAGCTTTTATGGTGCTCCATCTTGAAATGTTCGAACAAGTAGTTTTAACCTTCAGGTTCATATCATTCAACTAATCCATACTAACAGGAACATTAAAAAATCATGGTTTGTAATTTGTGCCAATCTCTGGTTGAAAAACAATATGCTGTACCTTTAATTAATTTTGTTTATTCGTGCGCGTTGTTAAAAATATTACTTTATGATTGAATAACTGTAGGGGGTAGAACAAGAATTTCGAAAGTTGTCATACATTTATGTATGCTCACAATTTGCATCGCCAGCTGAAGGAAGAACTGAGATTGAATTAAAAAATTTATGCAGCGAAGGAGAACGTCAATTACATTTCATTGTAAAAACAATATCTAAAAATCACCAAACGATTACTATTAATTCCGATGAATATAAAACCCAAAAGTACAAGAAAACTACTCTGAAAACTTTTTGCCGCAAGTAATACTAAGTTACAAGATTTCATTCTTTTAACCAATTACCACCAAAAATGTTCTACGTGAATAAGAAAATCTTCCATATTTCTGAATGAATTTCAATTTGAAAATATATTTTTAACTTCTCATTACATGGATATTATGTGTTATTTTCATTAAGTTGGTCAAAGCTAAGCAAATATATGTAGTCAATACGTTGATTTCGTCGGTAATCCTGTGAAATTTTATTTCAGAATAATTACCGTATAACCTATAACTGTCTTTATAATTAAATTCATTAAGCAAAGGTGTCTTTTGAATTATAGTAGCAAAGTGGTAAGGCAACTTTGTTTCCAAGTATGTTAATGTTAAATGTTGAAATTTTCCATGATCCCCAATTTTTATTTTTGAGATCATTTGATGATTATACAAGTATATAAGGAAAGGTAATTAATTTGATATCATTCTCAGCTGCAGAAACTTAATTTGTCTAAATGATACTAACTCAATTCAAATTGATTCATAGTTTACTTTTGATTAGATTATAGGATAAGAACATAATTTATTTCATTTCTTCAATGTATACTTCCTCATAATGTAGTTACAGAATTCGTTTTGCATATATGGATGGCCCATCTAGCAAGCTAGAGAACATTTCAATTATATTGAATTAGAATTTTTAAATATTCATTCCTGTCAATTTGTTTCAGTTTTATTTTTGAGAATATATTGTAATTGTTGTGTTGCTCTGTCCATCCTAAAAGAAAACTGTTTTATTTGGAACATTTCAATTCATGTAGCCACGTTTTTGTTATTGCTCTTCCAAAAAAACTTCATAAATGCACTGTTTCTTATTATATGGTTTTGCGTATTGGTGATAATTTTTCGTATTTTTCAAGAAGTGATTCCCGCGGGGTCGGGTGGATGTAACCTAATTTAACTTGTTGTTGTTGTTCTCGATCCACAGCTACTCTAGGCCCTATTGCCTCTGGACTGAATAGGTGGATCCTGGATAAGGGAAAACCATGCGCCCAAAGCCTATGATTTAAATTCTTGCAGCTTCGTTTCTGTCCGTAAGTTCATGAAGGAGATCCTGGAGGCTTCAAGAGTCTAGACGAAATATATTCTGCTGCACTCTTAGTGTTGACTTTGCTAAATATTCCTGTCTATTGTTATTTTAATTTTAATTTCTTTTAAGTTGAATGGCCTTATTCGTAGGCGTAAAGGCTTTTAAGAGTATAAGAACATACACAGGAAACACATGTACATCTGTGATTAATTGGAAAGGTGTGTTAGTAGAAAACGTATAATATCAGCGTTTGTGTGATATCAGAATTTGATGTTAGAAGCTTTCATGAAACTAAAGATATAATCCAGGGCATCTGTCTTCAAGTCTTATAGAATATCATTTATATTCAAGGGGAAAGAGTAACCCTAAATTTGATAAGTACTCAAAATACACCTTTCCCTTGGATTCGGTCAAGTTCCAAAATTCTTCCATCTATTTCCTTTTTATTATTTTCTAATATTCCGGCCATAATTCTTGGGGTGCTCCCTTAATATTGGGAGAATTTGGAAGGAGTCTTCCTCTATTTGCTAGTAGGTCCGCCACGTCATTATGGTGAACGTATGAGTGACTTGGACCCATATTATGACAATATTAAGCCCTAACTCTTTTGCCTCATACATTTATTCTTGGTTAAAACAGTTCCTATGTCTATATCTGCTTTCCATTTAGTGTTTTCAAGTTTTTGAAGAGCACTTAAAGAGTCTGAAATGATTATTGATCTAATGATATTCCTCTGAGTTATTTCTGTAACAGCTCTTTCTATACCACTCATTTCTGCCGAACATATGGCCCAGTGGTTTGAAAGTTTTCCCGAGATTTTGAGGTTTAGCTTCGGGGACCACACTCCATATCCTGTTGCCTCGGGATCGTAAGATTCAGAGACATCTGTAAAAAAGAGTTCATGATTTGGAACTTGGTAACAATAAAATTTGCAAATTTAACTGCATTATCTATTGCGAATTTAGGAAGTCTGAAATTAAGAACATTGATCTTCATAGTTCTTACATTTTGGCCGACTGTAAAACATTTTGGCCGACTGTAAAGTAGGGTATTAGCTCTTGCTGCCAGATTTTGTTTTCCTTTTTTATAAGGGACTTATACGCTAGCATAATTACAGGAATATTGTCGTTGTACCATAAGTGGTCCATGGAGTCCAGATTCTGGAGCTGTTGGATTATTGCCTTCTTAACTTGAGTGGGGCCTCCCCACTTTCTGCGGATTGCAGCATATTGTATTTTGTCGAACTTGTACAATAGAGTTTTAGAACATCTACCCAATATAATACTTCCATTGTCGAGATGTGGGCGTATGATCGCCCTATATATGGACAAAAGGGTCGAGGGTTGTGATCCCCAAATGCTTTTCAAGGTGTTTTGACCCTTTCCTACCTTATCGCTCATATTGTCTATATGTAGCTTCCAATTGAGTTTATTGGTGTATGTAAGATCTAAATATTTGAATGATGGCAGGTATGCAATTTGATTGCCTTTTAGTGTTATAGCCTGCATTGGGGGTTTAAATTTGTAAAAATACATGCAGGATAATTTTACATGGGGATATTTTGAGGTTCTTCCTTTCAAGCCATGCATTAAGTTTGAAAACTGATGAATTCATCATCTCCATCATGTGAATTGTGTTATTGATTATTGATCATCAATGCTATATCATCTGCAAATTGGAGAGATGTTACTTTTTGATGGAGTGTGCCCTCAGGAATTTTCATATAGGCGTTGAAGAGAATTGGACTGAGCACCGATCCTTGTGGTAGGCCTAATCTAGCAACTTTGGGCTCTAGGAATCTATCAGTGACTGGGTTGCGAATATGGATTAACCTTCCATTTATAATAGTAAGAATAAGACGTTTCATGTCATACGGTATGCCTGCCTCATTGAGATCATTCATGAGTATATGTAGGTCCACATTATCATGTGCCCCCCTAATGTCCAGAAACACTAGCATAACTATCTTTCCCCTAGCAAAGGCATGATAAATGTATGAAGTCAAAAATGCATGGCAATCTGATACCGATTTCCCTCTTCGGAAACCATAGGCGTTATATGTAGGACCCAAGAATATTTCTATTTTAATTTCTAAACCAGTTTTTATCATTCTCTCCACTATTTTCGTCATATAGGAAGATAGAGCAATAGGGCGGTAGCTCCTTGGAGCTCCCTCTTTCGATTTTTTTCCTTATAGGGATCACCAGTGTTTACTTCAGGACTTCAGGGAAACTGCCATTTACCATATGACGGTTAGTGGGGTCTACCATTCTACTTTTTGCAGAGGACGGAGTTTCTTTCATAAAGATGTATCTAATTGAGTCCAGACCTAGAGCTGAGTCCTTACATACGGAAAGCGCTTCTTCTAGTTCATTTAAGGAAAACGGGTCTGAAAAACACCCGTTGCATACAAATTCTTCAGGCCTAGGAGGGGTATGTGTCAGAGCATTGACGATTTCATTGAGGCATTCCTCTGATGGTATTTGGTTAGTGTTATTGATTTGTTCCCCACTGAATTTTTTAATAGTTTTCATGTCATCATACGAGAAGATATGAATATATCATATTCATTCTTATTGAAGAAATTATTCTTGACAAAAAGATTAGCCTGATCTGATTTGCTAAACTCCTTTCCGATTTATGTTTACAATGTTAAATAATCTATGGTCTTTATTGGAATATATCATTTTACCTATATTAAGAGGATTCAAATTCCAGATGTTTTTATCTTTAGATTCTATTTTCACAATAAAGGGCTCATTAGTATTATTTAAACGGTATTTATGTGTACTTTGTTTATTCGGGGACTGAGAACTAGTTTGAGGCTTGAGTGCCCTATTTGAGATCTTTTGAGATGCATTAACGCTACTAATAGATTGGGAGAGAAGATTAACCCTCAAAAATTATACTTTCATCATTATTTATAAGTGCTTGTCTTTTTATCTCATGAATTTCGCTATTTAATAATTGAAGATCAATTCTATTAGGAGAAGAGTCGACCTGAACAAGGGCCGACTTCGCTCTAGGAGATAATAAGGAAGAAATCTTAGCCTCCTGAGGTCGGTTACACTCATTTAACCAGACAGTCAAACAGATGTTCTGTAGAGTTCTATCCGGAGAATGAATAAATACATTGAAAGATATTTATAGTAGTCTTCATATTGTCCTAAGTTATGAAATGTGAGATTATGAGATTGTCAGAATTGATATGTGAGAACACTTACCGGAATTACTATATAATTATTATACAATTTGAGCATAAGGATAGGGACAACTCTTTTTAACGATAGCCTGACTCGAATGAGCTAATTTAACTTGGGTTTAATTTAAATTAATTTAATTTAATTATTATTCTATATTGCTCTTAGGAGTCTGGAGAAAAATAAAATCTTTATGGTGTAAATATATAAGCGTCTGTTTCTCAACCAGAATTGAGTAAACCCCAAAACCTACGTCAGTTTTTTTTCCCCACTAGAGTTTTGACGTTCGAAAAACAGGTTGAGAAGGAAAAAGTAACAAGCTGTGATTTTCTTGTTAACTTTCTCTGTGATACCAGGTAGATTTGTTTTAATAAAGGTGTATTGGATATATTCAGGTAATTTACGTTTGCTGGACTAGTTATTTCTACTGCTACATAATTTTGTATGAATCTTTCATGATTGACTAGTTTAAAAAATGAGTTTTCGCATGGAAATGTCGAAAACAGTTGAAGTTTCTCTGAAGTTTGCTTGAATTGAGAATTTTTAAAATATAATAGCAATTGAAATATTAAATATAATTCTTTTCAAATCATTTTCAGGTGCAATTCTCCTAGCTTCAAAAGTATGGGACGATCAGGCTGTCTGGAATGTTGATTATTGTCAAATATTGAAAGAAATAACAGTAGAGGATATGAATGAGTTGGAACGTCAATTTTTGGAGCTTTTACAATTCAATATTAATGTGCCCTCTAGCGTCTATGCTAAGTATTACTTTGATCTTCGTACCCTAGCTGAAGCAAATGATCTTACTTTCCCAAGTGAACCTTTGAGTAAGGACCGCGCACAAAAATTGGAAGCAATGTCTCGGGTCATGGAGGACAAATACACTGCTGAAGCACTGAAGAATGGATTGAAGAAGTGGTCTAGTTTGGATAATATTTCCAATGGTGGTATAGCATGCAGAAGAAGTGTTGCAATTCTCTCATGATCTAGGGAATTGATGAACATATTAATTGCGTTAAGTGGCAATATTACTTTAGTTCTTCGACATTCATAGTTATAAGTATAATTCCATAATTTTGATGGACCGAAATAAATTTATATCATTTTTAATGAAATGAAAATATTAAAATATACGTATTTTGTTATATTTTGGAAATTTTACAAGTTTAAGAAGTGCTTTCCAAAAAATTGCGAATTCATTTTCATTTAATAAATTGAAGTCATTATGGGGTTGTATTAAATACTAGTCATAAAAGTTTCTTCAGTAAGACAAAGAGTCTGAAATTTAAATTTCAATTATTTGATGTAAAATTTCTTTGTAATTTTATTCCTCTATGATCAGTTGGTTACTTTTTAATGCTTATATTTTTAGTCAAAATTGGAGTAAGCATACATTTTCATGGTTGTTGAATTTGAGCTCAGGAAATTTTAGTTATTTAGTAGTATTAACATTTATTTCAGTTCAAAGTTGATCAGGTCATTATCACCAAAAACAAATGTTTCATAATGTTTGTAAAAGGTCACATTGCTAGAGAAAAAGTTACAAGTGACAATCAAGAAATCAAAAGTTATACAACCAAACAGCAATAATAACACAAAATCCCAAAATTGCACTTCATGCTTCATCAGAACGCGATGAATAACCGAAATATATCCACTTCTGAAATTAGACTAATGTCTAAACAGCTTTCAGAAGTATAAATGTCAGAGCTATTCTTGATACTTTTGCTAATGAGTATTATAAGGCGCTAATTATAACAACTTTTAATTTTCAGAAGTTATTGGGGCCTATTATAAATTATAATTTGTCAGTTTATTTTGTCATTATCAAGTAGCTATGTATTGAATTTTTCTATATTCCATGTTTGGGAACTATCACTGTAGTAACATTTATTATGACTGGCAGAATAATGAACATAATTATTCAGTTCAGAACTGTAGAAATGTTTTGAACTCCTTATATAATATTATGTTACATGAATACATAGTTGTAAATATTTATATTCATTTTCAAATTTTATATAAGTGATATATCATTCCAAAAATATGATTTTTGAGCTTTTGCAATAAAATTTATATGAAGTCAATCTATTTTTCTAATGAAAATATGGAAAAATGGAAACTATTTAAGTTTTCTAGATTTTTGGTATTGTCCCTTGTAAATTGTATAACCAATTTTGGTTTTTTCTACTACATCAAAATCATATATGCATAATGTACCAGCGTCACACATACGCAGTGTGAGCACTAGAAATTGATGTTGGTCAGCATGAGGTTATTTCATTTTAAGAATAAACATAGTTTGTTCAAAATTGTTTCCTGAATCCTTAGGAACTTTAACGAAGCATAAAATCTAGGGAATATGGGATGTCTCAATTCTGTCCTGAGAATTTCCAGAAATGTCCTATGCTACTGCACATTTATCACGTTCCTTGAAACAATAAAGTTTGTGTATACTTTACTTGAACAGATTTATGGTTACAGGAAGAAATATTAAATTGTTCTTGTTGAGAGTAAATTAAATCTGTGGTTCCATTGGGAAAAACTTGCGATTTATGATGACTGGAAGGTATAAATATTGTAAAAGTATGAAAGGTTTTTGTAGTTTATCATTACTCATACAAACAACTCATTCAAATAAATTCATACATAAAAAATTAACATGCCAACATAACTAATCATATATTTTAATTCTTGCTTGCTTACTTGCATCTTTTAACAATGTGCTCGGGTACTTAGCCCATTTACACAGCTGGACCTACAGTTTATAGTGGATTCCGAACCACTCTCCTAGACCGAGCAATGATAACTGCCACCACAAGGATTACAAGTTATCTGGTCTACGAAAGTTTATGCCTTCTTTAGGCGACTCTTTCAAATTCAGTACTTTTTTGTTCAAGGACAACATCCATAACCTGACCCCGGATTCGAACCAGGAGCCTCGGCTAAGCAGTTCCAATATGCTTTCGCACTAACCGTGCAGCTACCGAGGTAGCACACTTTTTCTCTCCTTGCATATTCTGAACATGCAAAGTTGCTTCAGAAGTTTAATTAGGTGTTCCACACAAGTTTATAGTATGAACACAGTGAACCAAATTCAGCAAATTCCCTCCTAAATAGTGAAACCTATTTTCGTTTTATTTTAAAACCTCAAAATCGTATTTACGCATGAACCATGCGCAATTTGAGCCGCACTTCAAACTGAAAATTGTCACAAAAGCGGTTGTTCTTTATTTTGCTACCAAAGGAAAATATATATATATATATATATATATATATATATATATATATATATATATATATATATATATATATATATATATATATATATATATATATATATATATATATATATATATGCATATATATACTATTTGTTTTTAAAATGGCTATATAAAAGCGAAAACAAAAACTTTATACATATCGTCAACTTTCTGATTTTTTCCTTGTAATAGTTGTCATTATGTGCTAGTGCTTACATTTAAAGCTCTGAATTAGTGCCAGAGATGAAGAATGGGGGAGAATGAGTGTTAATCTGCGCGAATTGCCTAAAAAGACAGCGCAATTTTTAACATGAAATATATAGAGGGGACACTAAAAAAGTATGTGTAACTATGATATTATGCGAGAGTTAATAAGAAAATACTCATGTATTATATGTACTTTTTGTAAGTACTCAGGAACTGCATTTTCTGATCTGCTCAATCAGCAGAGTCAACTAATTACAATTTAATTTCAAATTGCCTGGTTCTAACCTTCACCAATATTAAAATAGTTTTGCATTATTTCAATTATCAAATCATATGTTGCGCATGAATATTAAACTCCTGTGTTGCGCATGAATATTAAGCTCGTGTTTCTGTCAGTGAATCTCAAAGTGTAAAAAACAGTCTTACTTTTCTAACTATGAATTAATTTCAATAATAAATTCATATATTATAAAAGTGAACCTCATCTTGGAGCTTTTGGTACTAAATGGTTGAATTTCTCCAAAGTCATAGGAAAATATCTATTTCTCACTTCTTCATTGCTTGCAGGAAAAAAGCTAAGATAGAATGAAACAGTTGCAAATGTTTTCATGATGAATTTTTTGAGCTGCAATCAACAAAATATAAATGATTCAAAATCAGGGTTTGAACATTTCAACAATCCTGACCATAAAATATTTTGTATTCTTGATGCATTTCATGATCAAATTAATAAGGAAAAACTTGTCATTCCTCTAAAAAAAACAACCTTTGGTAATCCCGACTTGTATGATGGCGAATTCTTCTTACCCAAAACGAGTCAGTTGTTTGCCGAATGCATTTCAATTTTATGCAGTGTTGTCAGATTTGTGACATATTCTTTGGAATTATTCTCGTGTTGTCATTGGAATCATAATCGTCATTTCGTTATCTCTATTTCTGACAACCTATAATTGAGAAATAGAGCATTATAATCCATTTCCAACAGATACGACAACAATTAACATAATAAGAAATTTTCAGTTTTGATTTATAAGAGCTGTCCATACTTTCCCAAAACTGTTCTAGATTCAATATTCGATCAATTAACGTTTTCACCAGAATCAAAAAAAAATACCTAAGCTGGTCTTACCATATAGAGTATAATTTGGCGGTGTAAAGGGTTCGGATCTGTAAAAATTAATGAAAATCACCTATTTTGAGAAGAAAAACTCCATTCCCCACATTCAAGAACTAATAAAATACCTTGGAATTGTCTCCACTCTATATATAGTTAATAATTTATCTCGTAAACTTTGCTTTTTATGGTATTAACAATATGACATAAGAGAAGTAGTTTATTATTTATGTACTAAAAACTAGAAAAGGAAAAAGGTCTACTAGATACAAGAGCGTTCAATTATTATGTTTGCGCCCAAATAATTTTTTTTTGTAATCTGATAACACTGTATAAAATTCAAATGCATTCGGCAAACAACTGATTGACTCGTTCTGAGTGCGCAGAACTAGTCATCACAAGACAAGATTACACAACTTTTATTTCACACATTCGAAATATATACTGTTTATTATTTTTGGGGCATTAAAGTAATTGACGATAAACAAAATTAATTTTATAAGTTTACTTCTCAAAGATAGCCTTAGATGTATTGGGTGTATTTCTTTGATAAGTTATGAATAGGAATCTTGAGATACATCCGTGCAATGCGTTTTATTAATAAAAACAGTTATTTTCATCCTTAAGAGATGATCCCAACCATTTCATTTCTTTTGAATTAGAAAAGAGGATCATAAAATTTTTGCTAATTGTCATAACCATCAATTCCATTAAATTATCATTCTTCGGTAGTTTATTTTTCTTTTCTGAAGCACAGTTTATACGGTTTCCTCAGATTTTTTACAAATCTTTACTACTCCATAAGATAGTGATATTGTTATTGTTGTTACTCATCTATCAAATTAACAATTAAAAACACCCCAAACGAACGGTTAGTGTTTGTTTTCAATGTAAACAAAAAAGTTGGATCAAGCTTCAGAACATGAATTGTAGTTGTTTTTTTGTCTTTCGACAATGTTGCTCGGGAACTTAGCCCATTTACACATTGGATCTAAAGCTCATAGTGGATTCCGAACCACTCTCCTAGACCGTGCAATTATAACTGCCACATAACGATTACAAGTTATCTGGTCTACGGATGTTTATGACCTTTTTAGGCGACTCTTTTCAAGTATCACATTTTTGTTCAAGGACAACATCCATAACTTGAACCTGAATTCGAACTAGGCACCTGGGCTTTGCATTTCCAACATACGTGGTCATTGCTCAGTAACCCAGGCGCTTAAGAAAAGAAAAACTGTAACTTTAATTTTGTTCTATGCTCAAGCCTAGTTCTGTGACGAATTATAATCCTTAAGGGGCAGTTGAAGTTGAATAACTACATTAATCAGTATGGTTGCAAAAACTCTATTTGAAGTTACCGTTATTATCGTAAATGTAATTAAAGTTAACGGTAAAATTAACAAAATCGTTGAAGCTGCAAAAAGTCTCTAATGTTAATCACAGCACAGATACATAAAGTCAAAGATTATAAACGTAATTTTTTTTTATTGAAGAGAAGTGAGGCGAAGAAGACTAAACACGCAGCCATCTCGCGAGTTTTTGGGTAATTTACCGGCAGCACTTTTGTAATATGGGCAAAACTAATTGTATGGTATATACAAAAACAGAAAAAATCGAATGTAGATTTTAAAGGGTAATGTATCGATCCAGTACTACATATTGATTCAAAGAATCGATTTTTTTGGCTCAAAGAATCGATTTCTCGATTAATCGATCTCAGATCGCTATCCCTATCGCAGAGTCGCATAAAATTTGGATGTGCACTCGTCGAAGCTCATTTTCCCTCCTTCTATATATCTGATTAGTGCCTTTATCTGTTTTCAGAAGTACCATTGACCAATAAAATGTTAGGTAGCTAATATCATTTCTTCTTACTTCATTCATTATAACAATGTCAGAAGATTACAGGTCATAGAATTTATTTACAAAATAATATGAAAGTGATTTTGAGGAAATATCCTTTTTCTATTATAGAATTCAGTAGCCTATTAGAACCGAAAATTAATTCGATGATTCAATATTTTTATCTTAAATATTCAAATTTGAGCTGTAATGAGCAGTAGACACCATCGAACTGAAACACGTTATATATTATCTCTTGTATTACAGTACTACAATGCGATATGATGCATGCAATCGCTTATTTTTAACTGAGAGTACTTATTCGCTGAACCGATAAAGTTTTTCTCTTAGAGTTACTATTATAGTTTTCTGTGCTAGATGTCACTGTATAAATTAATAACTATTAATGAAAGTGACGTTTTTAATTTAGTTTTCTATGATTATACAAGGCCAGGGAATTGACAGATGCCTGCCTGTTATTTTAGTGGGTGCTGTGGGCAGTGAAAAATTTTTCATATTTCCACCCTTTTCCACCTTTTGATTGCATTAGTCATACATTTACTTATGAACTAATGATCAAACTCTCTATATCCTAATTTCAAATCATTATTTCCAATAGTTTTAAGCGAGTGCTGCGTATTTCTTGTTCAGTTATTTACCTTTGTTATAGTTAAACATGTCTGGGGGTCCTTATAATTATTCCTACATCTTCAAGTACATAATCATCGGAGATATGGGAGTTGGGAAATCGTGTCTTCTTCATCAATTCACAGAAAAGAAGTGTATGTATTGCAATAATCGAAAAAAGTATTAACTGCTGATTGTACTTCCTTGAATGTATATTTCATGTTTAAATTTTAGTCATGGCTGATTGTCCCCACACCATTGGCGTTGAATTTGGTACTCGTATTATAGATGTTTGTGGACAAAAGATCAAATTACAAATATGGGATACAGCAGGTCAAGAAAGATTTCGTGCTGTTACAAGGTCATATTATCGCGGAGCTGCAGGTGCCCTAATGGTTTATGATATAACAAGACGTTCTACCTATAATCACCTTAGCAGTTGGTTGAGTGATACACGTAATTTAACAAACCCTAGCACTGTGATCTTTCTTATTGGTAATAAATGTGATCTAGAAGCACAAAGAGATGTTACCTATGAGGAAGCCAGTAAATTTGCTGAAGAGAATGGTTTAATGTTTGTTGAAGCCAGTGCCAAAACGTGAGCTGTATTCATTAAAATTATTCTATAATTGATATTCAGTTTTCAAATTATTCATAAATAAATATCCTTTATCAACAAATTTATCTAAATGAAAACGGACCACCACTTCAACATTTCACGATGTATATATTAAATAGGAAGTTATTTTCTTGGAGATGTGTTGGAATAGATCATTTCAATCATTCATTGAATGATAAATGAAAGAAAAAAATTATTTATACTTATTTACTATATTTTTAACACGTTTTCACATTGTACCTTCATCAGATATATATAAGATGAAAACTAAACTAAAGGACAACAATTTATATGTGAACTAAAACATTGGATTGGAAGTGGGTGAAATTTCTTAGGCGAATTCACAGAACTATTATCTGAATGACTCAGCCAGAAACAAATTAAGTAAAGAGAAATTTTGTCAAAATCTAGCTAATATGTTGAAAAATGTATATCCATTGATTTCAAGGAATTCCAAAAACTAATATCAAGTTTTTATTAGATGAATGCAAGATTTTAAAATTTTGGTTGAAATTATGATTTTCTTCAATTAAATGGTTTGCGTAATTAGAATTAGTTTTTCATTGATTAAACAAGGATAATGTTCATTGACTCTAATATTGAAAATTCGGTTGGTTCTCACTAAATCTATCACAGCTAAGTTTGTATACACCAGATTTCTCTTTCATTTATCTATTTTACTTTTATTATTTTTAATGCGTTTGGATAGATTAGATTATTGATTCAGAATGAGATGTGCATTTGCAACTTTTCGAGTAAATGTTTGAAGTTATGGCCAATTTTCCTGTGTATGAGGCTACTATATTTGTCAATGAAATTATCAATGAAAAAACTAATTCTAATTACGCGAACCATTTAATCGAAGAAAATCATAATTTTAACCAAAATTTTAAAATCTATGTTGGGAAAGTTAGCCTTGATTTAAAAATTTACAAGAAAAGTTCCAATTACATATCTCATTTCAACCAATAACAATAAATCCAAACACATCAAAAATAATAAATGTTAAATACGTAGAGAAAATAAACCTGATGTATACATATTTAGCTGTGGTGGTTGTAGTAAGATGTATATTGGTAGAACCTCCAGAAATTGCAATATTAAAGTCAATGAACATTATCGTAGTATCATCAATAAAAACTACTCTTAATTAAGCGAATTAAGATTTTAAATTTTGGTTGAAATTATGAGTTTCTTCAATCAAATGGTTCGGTTAATCAAGATTAGTTTTTTATTGATGATACTATGATAATGTTCTTGAAATCAATAAATATAAACTCTCCGCCATATTATTGAATGAACAGATGGATTTTGGTAATAATTTCCCTATACCTAATTTCTCTCTGGGTGAGTCAGTTAGATAATAAGTCTGTGAAATTGCCTAAGGTAGTTTTATTCACTTTAACTCCAATTTTGTGGATCATATATAAATTGTTGGTCCTTAGTTTTGTTTTCATTTTGTATCTATAACAATATTGAAACTTTTAAAGGATGCGCCGGCTGCTCGATAGAGTCACATACCCTGAAATATTGCAATGCACCTATCTCAGAATCCTTAGTTGAAATTTAAATGCCCATTATATTTAAATTATTCACAATTAGGTATGTTTTTAATTGATATACACAAAAAGAAAACACTTATTTAAAGGGTAAAACAAAGGCGGCGTCTCATTCGTTAGGAATCCTCCAAAAAGATATCAGTTATTCTCTTCGGTTTGCTAAACGGGTTGTTGAGGTCATTACCACTTTCAGAAGCTATGGAGGCGCAGAGTCGTCGAAACGCGTTATGAATATAGTAAACAAGTGCAAATAAAATTTCCTTTTGTGTATCATTTGAAATGAATTTGCATCCTGTAACAATCACTAGTGTTCAATTTTTCATTCTTTTTGATTTATTTCTGATGTTAATGGGGATTTCTGACAAGTGAAAACCATGTACTATGAAATGGCAGGGTTTTTTATTTCGATATTTCATTCTATTAGTTACAGTATCAAAAATTAAACTTTCATTTTTGCAAATGAAAATTTTGCTGGTTCCCATATTTATTGGCTTGCCCAACTACGGTTATAAACATTTTTATAATATGTAATAATCAAAATCAAATATTTGGAGTGTAGACTTTGAATGGAATATAATCAGGAAACTGTCGGGCTATATGTTTTAGTATAGTTTATTCAGTTATTTTTTGCATGTTATTCAGTTTTTCTTGGGTAATACAGGGGTGAGAACAACCATTAACTTTTCTTTTCAAATAGTATAATATCTCATGCTAAGCCTTGGCGGAAAGGACTCTTGATAAAAAAAATGAACTATTTATATTTAAAATGACCTCACAATTGTATTTTATAATTTCAAAACACGTAATTTTGATTAAGAAAATTAATTCATTAACCGTGATTATTTTTTGGCAGTTTCATTCATTTCATCATCTATGACAAAAAACTTGTATTTTTCATTATTTATATGAATATGTGAAACTTTTTTGTGTTAGGTGAATGATTTGATAGCCTAGTATGGTTAATTTTGATTGTACCTCTCATTGAATTTTTAAATAATTGCGTTTAATGTGCAGTAAGGGTGCTAAATTTCTTTTCTTTTTGTACCATTCAAATGCCTATGTATGTAGCATTATGAGATGAAATTATAAGATAATGTGAAAAACAAATTGTCTATTACATTTGGGAGGTTCCAACTAGGTGTAAAAAACCATATCATGATATTTGAAAGAAAAGTAGGGGTTTGTGATTTATGATGCAAGAATGGTGAAATTGTATGCAGAACATTACTGAATTGAGCAAAAATGACAGCCAATTTTCAATAATAATAATAATATCACACCTAAGAATAAAAGCAGTTTTTTATCTATTAATTTTAGCACTCTTTGCTGTTTGAAGTTCTTGCCTTTCCCTCAAGCCGCTCAGTACAATGCTGAACAACTCAAAAAATTGCTACAAAGATAGTGGCACCCGCATAAGTCACCAGCTCTATATGGATGACCTGAAACTCTATGCAAGTAACTGATTAACTGAAAAGGCGGCTTGAAACTGTATCTGCCTTTAGTGAGGCGGTCCATATGGAACTTGGTACTGAGAAATGTGCAGTTGTTAATGTTAAAAGAGGGAAAATAATTGAAGGAGGGGAAGGCACTACCCTCATGAACAAGACGGTAGTGCCTTGGTTAGAGCATGAAAAGGCTTATAAGTATCTTGGTGTACAGCAGGCTCTGGAAATAAAAACAGCAGAGATGAAAGTTAGTCTACAGAAAAACTGTACGCCAGAATCAATCGAGTCATCAAAGTGAAACTAAACTCGAAGTCGCTTTTCCAAGCAATCGACTCTTGGGCAATACCGTGTATGGCATAATCTTTTGGTGTGTTGAAATGGTCCACAACAGACCTCAGAGCAATGGACACGAAAATCAGAACCATCCTCTCGCAACACGGTATTCATCACCCACATTCATCGGTAAACAGACTATATCTGCAATGGGGTTAAGGAGGAAGAGGTCTTGTGTCTCTCGAAATGACTCACAAGAACAATGTCGATAATCAGAGAGAATACTTCCAAGGCAAAGAAGTCACCCTTTTACAGAGCTATATGCGACGATAATCTGTCTGCCCTACAGCTTCCCAATCCGATGTTTCAGGTGGAAGCACGTACAGTGGATCAGCTCTCGGAAGACTGGCACTCTAAAGCACTCCACGGAAGGTACCCGAACCACCTAAAAATCAAAGATGTAGATAAGAAGGAGTTGCTGGCTTACCTGAGAGCGGGCTATCTGTTCCCAGAAACGGAGGGGAGAATCTGCGCTGTTCAGGATCAGGTGGTACCTACTAGGATGTACCTGAAACACATAACTTGCCAGAACATCTAGATGGACCAATGCCGAAAGTGTGGAAGAGCACAAGAATCAATCCAGCATATAACATCTAGCTGCCCTATCCTTGCGCCTAGGGATCATCTCGATCGACACAACGCTGTTGCCAAAATATACCACCAGAATATTGTTTCGAACCTAGGATTGTGCAGAGAAATAACACCGCATTATAAGTATAAGCCCCAACCTATTCTGGAGAACACCGGGTAAGCTCTATTGGTGCACCACATTGGTGACGGATAGGTCGATTACCCACAATAGACCAGACATCGCGATCTTCAACCAAAACTAGCACTGCCACCTTGTTGGACATCAGTATCCCGGCCGACGAGAACATCAATCGAGCATACACCGAGAAGATTACCAAGTACCAGGCTTTGGCGTTTGAATTGAAAGAACTGTATAAATTTAAAACGGTGACTGTCTTACCTATTATAATATCGGTGAATGGACTCGTCGAGGTGCATCTACGGGAGAACACCAAACGCCTGGATCTAAAAGAGGAGATCATTTCAAGTGCACAGGAGGCTTTATTGGGTACAGCAAGGACTGTACGCAGGTTTCTAATGAGGTCATAGTAAACCCATAAGGCTGCCTTGGTGAGCAATCACCCGGCACCTACATGGCTTTAACCCGTTCGTAGCGTTGATTAAAAAAAAGTAGAATAGTTAAGATCAAGAGCATGGCCATCAGATGAAAAACAATATATTCCAGTTTTCAAATTTTCATGTCCATATTTCGAAATTTTTTTAAAATCTTTGTAACAGTTGTATCAATATTCGAGTTATTCTTTGTTCTTTAATACCTATCTACTTCCTAATAGTAGAATTAGGGTAGGAGCGGCGTCGCTTTCAAATATATACATCTTATTGCCCATTTTGTTTTCGATAAATGACCAAATAAGATGAAAATCAGAAGAATCAGTAGATATCTAGTTGGTTAAAATCAACTTTTTATTTATGCTTATTGACCTTTGGATTTTCGAATTGTTTGACAATAGTTTATAAGTTCATGAGTGTGACCATCTGAAGGAGAATGATAAATGCCAGTTTTTTAATTTCCATGTTCATATTTTTTAGATATTGATTTGCAAATCTCATTTTAATAATATATCAGCTTATTTTGAAGTTAATCATATCTTTTAATGATTTTTATTCTAGTGGAGATAATGTAGAAGAAGCATTCCTTGAGACGGCAAAAAAGATCTACCAGAGCATTCAAGATGGACGCTTAGATTTGAATGCAGCCGAATCTGGAGTTCAACATAAGCCATCGACTCCTGGAAGAAATAATTTATCAAATGATAATCAAGCAAACAAGGACAACTGTTCTTGCTAGTTATCAAACTACCAAAAAGATTGATAAAATACATATTGTTATACCCATCGAAATGTTTGAGGAATATTTTATGCCTAGTGATTGTTTAATATCTTGAGTTTAAACTCTGTGAATTTTAAAATCGAAATTGCTTGTTCTCAATTTAAACTATTTTTAGCATGAATGAGTTTGGAAACTCAGTTCTGAAAAGTGTTCAGTTTTGTCATAAAACAAACTGAACTCAAAACTGAAGTTGATCTTTTTCATTTAAGTTTGTTGAAATCTCAACGATAAATCAAAATTTGGTTGAAAGCTCGTTTTTAGTTAAAATAATTCAACGTTTTATTCTTTTTATAATTTGTTAAATTTCAGATAACAATGATGAAAAATTCATTGAAAAGAACTCTATGAATTTTCTCCATTTTCATTGGTATTAAGCAAAACATTCTTGGAATCATCGATTTTCAATTTTGTCACAGAATAAATCATTGTTAGAAAAATTCTGAAGTAGGTCTCTCTTTATATGTGTTTCTTCAATATTCCTTTTTTAATACTTTTCTTGATCTGCTTTAGAGCAAAGCTTCACCAAACGGATAGTTCTGGAATAAATTTGATATTTTTATAAATAGTGAAGAGTTAGATTATATGTTGGTTTCAATACAATTAAATAGGATTCGATGACATGTATATGCTGATTAAATATGATGGTTAGGTATAAATCAGATGTAAAAAGTGGTTTTGATGTAAAAATATTAAGAAAAAGATGCATTCTAAATATCCCAAATTATTGAATTATAATTATTGTTCAAATAGAATCAACCATGAAAATATTTTATTAGACTTTGCTTTATGATTATTGCAGAAAATCAAGTAGTGTAGTTGAATGTAGTCCAGCTCTCTCCATTATATTTTCCAAGTTAAGTAACAAATAAAATAACTTTACAGAGGTGTCTGTTATTTCATTTGAATGTTGTAAATAATTCATTTTCAAGTTGAAATTGTCTTTAGTTATTTTTATTTGCTTTTGTCTCAATCAGATAATATAAATTACCAAAACCAGTTCAAGTAAAGAAATTCCTTTGTAGTGGTAGAGGAAGTTTTATTTTTATATAATGTATAAATTAAATTTTAGCTTCTGTAAACTTTATGATGCATTTTATGATATATAGTAGAATTTGATGATTGCAATTAATTTCTAATTTTGGTTTTGTCATTATTTATTATTAAATCAAATATAAGATAGTGTTAATTTGAAAAGTATTTCATTCATTTTATCAGAATTAATATTCGAGTAGATATTATGTGTTATTTAAAAAAACGGTTTAACCCCTACGAGTTGCTCATATATCTGTTCATGCAATCAAATTGATTTCATGAAAAAATCTAAATCCACCACCCGGTAATTAATACCACTGCCAGGCAATGATTTTAATCGAAACATATCTTGGAATGATTATATATTAGGATAACGTTAGATGTTATGAAAATATATCAATCTTCCAGAATATATACAAACTATAGCATCATCAGCCAATGACATCAATGTACCAACGAGTAGTGTCAGAGGCTTTCTCCCTGGAAAAATCCAGTGTACGGACCTTAGTCAAGTAACACTGAATGTTACTCATTCATAGTTTTTTTTGTGTGAAGGGATAAACGATCGAATAGAATACTTCTCTGAATATAAATATGATAAAATTGTCAGCTAATTATATTACATTTATATATACAAATAAATAAAATATGAAATGAGATTCTGAGCAGTATAAACTAAAAAGAAAACCTATGACTACCTCATTATTTTTTCGGAAAGAAACCTAGGAAGAATATTACAAGATTTGATGACTGTTATCTTCTGTAACTGTTCAAATAAATTTTTCTTCAGACCCAAAATCTCTATATTTTTGTGAAGGTTCCTAGGGATAACACCTGTTGTAGAAATAATAATCGGTAGAATAAATATTTTTCATTTTCCATTTTTTTCAATCTCGTCCGCAAGCATCATATATTTAGAAATTTTTATTGTATTTATTTTGTATATTATGTGTCGGGTATAGCAATATTAATTATATATGTTATTCGATTCTGTTTATCAGTGAGAAAGATATCTGGCCTATCGTGTTTTACAGCTCTGTTGTATAGAATTGTTTTATCAAATAAAGTTTATATTTCTCGTTTTCACAAATAATCTCAGGTTCATATTTGTAACATTTTTCTTTTGGGAATGAGGTCATGTTTAATTCCTAGATTAAAATGAATAATATTAGCGACGGCATTATGTCTTTCTAAATAATCAGTTGAAGCAAGGACTGAGCAAGATGATAATATATGAAAAACTGTTTCTGAAGAACAAAAACATCTACGGCAAGAATCATCTATATTTTGCTTGATGATGTGTTTCTATAATTCTTCGTAAAAACAACCTGATCCTGCATCGCAATTGCCAAGCCTTTTATTTCAGTGAACAATTCTCCAGATACTAACCATCTATTTGATGTGATTCCATCAATATAATCATTCTTCAATTCTTTAGGATGCTTTCCGTGTAATTACTTCTGCATCCAACTTTCTCTTTTAGAATTATTATCAAGTATATCAAAATCTACCTTTTGCATTGTCAAGTTCAGAGGTGTAAGATTATAATCTGAAGCAACAACAATATCATGTAATTTAGACGTTCTCTGTTTATCATGAAAATGGGAACGTAGATGAAAAATCTGTTTACTATGAAGATTATTCAAATCAGTTAATCCACGACCTCCATGATGTCTAGGTAGTGTAACTCTTTGGACAGCTGACTTTGGGTGGTGTTTATGATATTTACAAAGCATTTTCCTCGTTTGACATTGTAATTCATTTAGATCAGATTTAGACCATTTAATAATTCCAAAAGAAGATGTAAGAATAGGAACTGCATAGGAGTTGATAGCTCTGAAAAGGTTTTTACTAGTTAAATGACTCTTGATGATAATTCTAAATCTGTTGTAATATAAAGTTCTAATATTTTCTTTAGTGCTGCTATGGTTAATTGTCTTCTCTTGAACTAATCCAAGATATTTATATGTATCTCCTTGATGCATTGGCTCGATTTCGAAATTGGGAATCTTTATATAATCAGAGGATCTTTTCCTTCTCAATAGAAAGATTTTACATTTTGAAGCCCAAATTTCATATGAATATCATTGGAATAGTTGAAAGTAATCTCAAGTAGACTTTTCAAATGAGGTCTAGTTCCAGCATATAATTTAATATCATCTATATATATATATATATATATATATATATATATATATATATATATATATATATATATATATATATATATATATATATATATATATATATATATATATATATATATATATAAATTTTCAAGGGTTGTCACCCTGCTGCAGGGGTTGAAATTCGAGATGAGGATGGTACTTGATGATGACTGCCCTTGATCAGCATGGATCTGTTCCATTTTACCTCACTGAAACTTGAATAGTCTCAGGGAAATAGTCTTCCCTATCTTTCAGTTGCTCACCCTGTATCTTTTACAGTTTTCAATTAAAAATGAAAATTCGTTCAAGGTGGTGTAGACAAAGATACCACCTTTCTTTTGAGTCATCACTCGACCCATCTTCCCTATTCAAAATGTTCAAGGATTGCAACCCCCGCTTAGGTGGTTGATATTTCAGGCAAGTTTTGTACCCCAAAAGATGTCCCCCTTGAAACAAAAATTGACCTGTTTTTGCGTTTTGATCAGAAATGAATATCTTGGTAGATATAGCCCCTGTTTAGTTTTCGTTGAAGCACCCTGTATATATATATATATATATATATATATATATATATATATATATATATATATATATATATATATATATATATATATATATATATATATATATATATATATATATCATTGCATTATATAGAATCGAACATCATATACCATAACACATGTAAGAAGAAAACGGTTCTTCATTTCTTCAAAAAATTTTTTTTGTCGATTCACAATACCTTGCAAATGAGGTGGCACTCAACCTTTATTTTTCAAGATTCTTATATTAGGGGATGCGGAAGGTGAGAGAATGATTTCCTTCCTACCAAATTACCAGCAGGTTTTTTTCGAGATAGACGTTTCGCGTTACCAGTTTTTGGATATATCATGAAAAATATTAAATTAAACTCTTCTGTATAAAATACCCTGTACCTAGAGAACTTTTCATCGCACACCCACACGTAGGGTATAACTGACAAAAATAGGCTCTTTACGGAGAAAAACGGGCTTATAATTAAAAAAAAATTTTGATCAAAATATTTTTAGCTCAATATAAAAATTCACTTGTCGGATCATATTACCCAATAATTGAAGTGAATGAAATTATGAATTTTATGTACGGGTGCGGCACAGAAACTTGCTGATTTATAACGGTCACCTTGTCGCTAGGGGGGACATAGACGAGTTCAATGAAATTGGAGAGGGGAAGTCCTGAAGTTTTGTTTCTTTCCTCTTCAGTCGCCATCATGCATTGGACGAAGCACTCAACGTGCCTTCCGGACTCAGTTTAATATTCATACTACAGCTCCGGTGCCTGGACGGCAATCAATTGTTTCATGGGTGAAAACATCCAGAGAGAGTGGAAGTGTAGCAAAAACCGGTTCAGGAGGTCATCAGACGTCCAGAACTCCAGAAAATAATGAAAGAGTAAGAGAGTCATTCGTCCGATCTCCTGGGTGTTCGGCGCGGAAACACGCAGCTGCTCTGGGGTTATCTGGCCGCACTGTGAGACAAATTCTTCACTAAGACCTCAATTTCCATCCCTACAAAATGGCTGTAACGCAGGAAATGAATGAAAGCGATTTTAATGCCCGCCGAAATGCATGTGAAGCACTAGGTGAAAACCTGCCTCACAACACGATGTGTTCTTCAGTGATGAAGCTCACTTTAACATTTCTGGCTCTGAACAAACAAAATATGCGTTTTTGGAGTAGTCTATACTGATCGCCCACGGACCCTAGTTCATCTAAAGGACAACATTCGGAAAGCCATCGCCGACATACCCGTTAATACGTTCGTAAGAGTTCATCAGAACTTCAAGAATCGCATAGCTCAGTGAATTGACAATGGAGGCCGTCACTTGTTCCATGTCATTTTTAAAGAAGTTTAACAAATAAATTCAGAGAATGTAAGATAATATGTAAAACGAATTATAACATTATCTCTGATATTTTTGTTTTTATTAACCTTTTAAATCAGCAAGTTTCTGTGCCGCACCCTGTATATGTTTTAGATATGTTATCGTTTTATGGAACTTTGTCATCGACGGATATAGTTGTTTTCTCATACCATTCAAGTTACTCGATACCATGTCTACCATGTCTACTATATTCCATCGATTTGTCTATGAGCATAGATGTATCACTGTAGAGCTAGAAGGAATGCTTCATCCTCCAGAGCATTTCTTGGTTGCTGAAGATATTACTTGATCTGACTTAAGATTAATCCACAGATAACTATGATAATCTTGCTTTGAATATTATTGATCCAAATATTCTCTGAGCATCATTATTGAGCAAGTGAGGGCTATGCTGTATATTTTGAGATGCCACGAAATTACAGAAGTTAGAGCTGGCAATATTGCATTATTAAAAACCTTCATCCTTCATCAGTAAAGGTCTGTCCTCAGTTGGGTCGCTGCTCCCATAGACGGAATACGATACGACTATTTCTTTGCGAAACATGGAGTGCCGGTAGGCCCTATTCTAGAGTGACTGTTGACAACTAGCTTCTGCGACGTATGATAGAAGAAGATTCAAGAAGCACCAATCAAGTGATTGAGGCAACCTTTCGTGTTGCATCTGCAACAGTCAACTCAATTTTACATGAGCATCTCCATATAAAAAAAAATTCTTAGTCGTTACATGTCCCATAGGTTGTACGATTTCCAAAAACCAGAGCGAGTAAGAGTTCCGCGGGAAACGTTAGAAATGTTGAATAATGGTGGTCATCGTATTCTGTTTCAAATCTTAACCGGTGATGGAACGTACATTCCATGATTTGATGTTCCTACCCAGCAAAAGAGCCGTGTGTGGATTCACGGAGATGACCCAACACGACAATTCATTGTCATAAGCGCCACATCAATCAGTTGACTTTTCAAGTGAATATATGCTGAAAGTCACTTCACATCCGACCTACTTGCGTGATTTAGCCATATATAATTTCTGGCTGATCTTCAACTGAGAAAATATTTACGTGGTCGACGTTTAACGACGGAGAAGGACATGAAAGAGACAATTCATGGCTTTTTCGAGAGCAGTCCCAAAGATGACAGGTTACAACTCTTTGTAATTGTAGATGCTTCGATTACAAATGTGCTTTGATGTAGGTGGAAATTACTTTCAACATAAATAAACCAATGTGCATTACGCGTGTATCTCTTGTATCCCAAAATATACAGGGAAGCCCTCGTATACTGGATCTACTCCAATGTTTAAGAACATCTTCATTGCACTACACTACTACTAAATTACAAGTACCTTTTCTTTCGTCTCCAGAAACTAGCCGCCTACGATGATACGGATGTAACACAATCTAAGAATCTTTTGGTTCCATGTGATTAATTATAGGTTAAACATTTTTCATTAATATCTAATGAATATGCAATACGTCTTCAGTTCTTGTCAGTATGAACACCTCAAATCAAAATAGATAGTAAGTTAAAGCTTGCAGATCAATGCTTCTTCCTTGAAAATCAAATAAGGCAGTTGATTTTCATTACTTATTTCTCGCATAAATTATGTCACAAAATCAAAATGGAAATATGTAGGTGAAAATGGGAAGGTTACGGTCTTCGTAATTATAAAAATGGAGTCAAATTAAGCATAAACTCGTGAAATAATCGCTGTTTGTTATCCTTGCAAAGTATATTGATGATACCGATTAGCCTTGCACGGTAATTGCGCTCAATTTAAAATCTAGGCTTGTCGTGGGTCTGGTATCATCATATACTTACATACAGGGTTTCTCATTGATACGGGGCTAAATTTATACAGTAGCGAACTACACTTGTAGACACAATTAACAAATCGTTCGTATATTAAACACTTGCGATTGAGTTGTGATAGATACATTATTCAAAATATTTCGAACTTGAAAACTTTTTAAAGAATATTGTCATTTCTGCTGTAAGTTCTAGAAGAAGATTTTAGCACTTAGTTGATGGCTTTGCAGAAGTATAATTGAACGAATCCGATTGTAATACTTAATATTTGCTTTGCCCTATTAAAATTAAGATCAACCTAGTTAAAACAGATAAATTCATTTTTCATTAGAGTTTATGGCATTGCGTGAGCACAGAAGAAAATCTGTTTCAGAAATGGAATCAAACTCATTCAAGTATTCATAGTTTGATTGAATTCCAAAAAACAGGTATATCAAAACCAAGCGATCAATCATTCAATCAATCAATCAATCATTTATTTATTCATCATAGATGACAAGTCAAGAAATAGTAAATATAATATCTTAATTCCTAAGTAATAATTCAACAAAACCAATGAAGTGGACATAAACAAAGGATAAAATCACAATAAGCAAAAGGAAACAAGACATTTGAAACAAAATGGAACATCAGATAAAGCACTCATGCAATCCCATATCAATAATATATATTCTTTAAAAGTAAATACTTAATTTTCTTCTTGAAAACAAAACTGTTCAATTTTTTGTATCTTTCAGAGAATCGATTATATAGTTTCAGTCCCAAATAAGTGAAATATTTTTGTGAACGCGATAGACGTTGTTGTGGTAATATAAGGTTTTCCTTATTTCTGGTGTTGTAATTATGAACTTTGCTGTGAGTGGCAAACTGATCACGGAAACGGTGAATATAGCTGAGACATTCGAGGATGTAAACTGAAGGGACAGGGAGAATGCAAAGTGTCTTGAATATACTCCTGCAACTTTGTTCTTGCGTTGCTCCAACTATTGCTCTAACAGCCCTTTTTTGCAATAAGAAAATTCGTTGAGCTTCTAAAGATGTCCCCCAAAGGAGTATTCCATAAGACGCGACACTATGAAAATGCGCAAAGTACGTTAAGAGAGAGGCCCTTTCGTTGGCGGTTTAGCGCATTCGGCTGATAGAATAAATTGCTGAGTATAATTTTCTACTCATTTCAGCGATATGTGTTTCCCACTTAAGAGTACTTTCCATTGAAAAGTCCAACAGTTTGTTAGTCTAGTCATCATTGTCCTCGTGATTACGCTTTGCCGCGAAGGTCAATTTTTGATTTTTCTCCATGTTAAGATGTAAAGCGTTTGCGCTAAACAATTTATGTGCCTTTTGCATGGTAACTAAAAGAAAAATTTAGCTTCTCTTGAAATAACTTCTATCAGGCAGAAATACAGATGACGATATGGGCATCAAAACCGTCTTCAATCACAAGTTAACACCAAATCAGCAGTGGAAGAACATAACAGGTCATTCTCGATCCAGGAGAGCTACTGCGTTAGTCATTCAGCTAAGTCAATATAACAGTCAGTCGACTTCAGCTTTTCACATATATTTTAGTTCTTGTGTGCATAATGCAAATTGCATTCTTACAGGATTATTTATAGAAAAAAAAATTCAAATTTGGGCTATACCAGTAAGATACTTGTAAATATGGGACAGGTACTGATGATAGCAGAACATACGGATGAGCAGCTATATCAACTACAGAAGAGATTCAGAATTACATGTTATATGTATACATATACGTGTTGCGCCCGCAAACGAACCGAAACAGACAACTACCAGCGCCACCTGGGTTATTTAACATTCTAGAGGAGATTAGATAAGGTCGTGATTAAATAAATAGGGATGTATTTTGCGTCACCTCATTATTGAGATATGATGTACATTTGGAGAAAACCCATCAAGAACAGGGATGTGAGCTGAATTTGATTACTGCGATGGCAGACATAGTGTGTAGCGTTGCGGTGAACAGACAAACTAGTCTTGGTTTCCATGTTCTATTTGTTTTGATCAAGTTTTAGTTTTCTTCGTTTCCCAGGTAGTCCTGGTAGTCTTCTGTGTCGGTTAGTTGGATGGAGCCACGCGCAAATGTATACATATACATATATTCGGTACATTCCAACGAACTGATACGAGTAGGTGGCGGTCTGGCTTGTTGTTGTGAATAGGTATGCAACACTGAAGAGTATTAACGAAAACGAAACTTCATTATGTGGCTCCTATTCATGTTATCAGACTGGATTGTACTACTACTATTGTTGTCCTGGATTATGATGGATAGATCGGGGAACTAGCTCCTTCAATGAAGGATATTTAACAGTGACGGGAGGTTGAAGATTGGCCCCTGAATAAAAATCTGCAATGTGTTCTCATCTTATCATTTTGTTCGAAAAAAATATTGTAGTATAAAATACACTCGGAGGCAAAATTAGCGGAACACTCGAAAATTTAACCAAATTCGAAGTCCGATATTTTCCTAATTCTCAACCGATTTAGATGATTTTTTCGGCAAGTTATAGATCAACTCTTCTGCTTTGTAGAAATTATAAGAGAAAACAAAAAAATTTGAAGAAATTTTATACGGGGGCAAAACTAAAAGTGTTTTTTTTGTCAAAAATTCGTGGAATTTCGTGGTCCGAGTTGAAACTAACAATATCATGGTCTGTCAAGACACATCTTCCTACAGTAACGCCCTTCTTGTTTTATGCATTTATCTCTATGTTTAAAGAGATTTCCAATTTGAAGCGAAAAGTCACAAATTTTAAGAATTTATTTTTAATTTTGCGTAGGTGCATAACATCGGAGGTTAGCCAAAAAATAAAATCAAAATTAGAGAAGCGGAAATCTAACGAAATGAAAATTTTTGAAATTCACTGGCCAATTTCACGCTCCGGGAGAACTCGAAGTACACTGGAAAAATCGTTGATTTTGCATATTTATTTTTGAATTTTTTGTGTGACACTCTATAATAATTATCATTCCTGTCCAAAATTGAGAGCAGGTGTGTATCCTGGCGATACACTCGTGAAATGAAATGAACATGTTGAGAAAAATGTTCATGATGATCCACAAAAAAAAAACATTTGATTTTAGTAGCGAGTATGACCCCCCCGAGCTCTTATTACAACGCGCATACGATTTCGCATACTCCCAATGATGTTGTCTATCATCTGCTGAGGTATGTTGTCCCACTCTTCCACCAAAGCCAATGTCAGCTCTTCAACGTTGCCTGGATTCCGTTGTCGAACCCTTCTTCCAAGAATGCCCCAAACGTGTTCGATCGGGTTTAAATCCGGTGACCGCGACGGCCAGTCCATTCGTGTGATCCCAACTTCATTGAGATATTCTATCACTATGCGCGCAGTATGAGGGCGCGCGTTATCGTGCATAAAAAGGAAATTTTCCCCTATGTAAGGAGCAAAAGCACAACATGGGGCTCCAAGATTTCTGTTATATACCGATGGGCATTAAGTGATCCATTGCCAATAATCTCCAGTTCTGTTCGTACTCCCAAGCATATGCCACCCCATATCATAACTGACCCTCCACCGTATTGCTCAGTTCCTGCGAAGTTAGCTTGATTGTACCGTTCCCCTCGATGCCTCCATATTCTATCTCTACCATCCACGAAATTCACACAATATCGGCTCTCATCACTAAATAAAACTTGTCTCCACTGATTGATTGTCCATCCTACATGCTCCCTAGCAAACGCCAATCTTGCTACCCGATGGGCTCTATCGAGTTTTGGTGCTCTTGCTTGCGCGTATGATCTCAGACCAACTCTATTTAATCGTCTTCTGACTGTCCTCACACTGACGTTAATGTTATCCACTGCTTGTAAAAGGTTACGTGCCTGAACAGCAGTAGTAAGACGAGGATTTCTTATGGTTTGATTGACGATGAAACGGTCATGTATAGCGCGGGTTGCCCGATTTCTTCCTTGTCCTCGCCTCCTCACGTACAATCCAGTTTCCCTGTAACGTCGGTAGATTCGATGGATAACCGACGTCGAGACACCCAACATGGTACCGACTGAGCGGTAGGTGCGCCCTTCCTCCATCAATGTAACTGCCCTTGCTACTGAGGTTGGTGGTAAATCTCTCATTCTGAATGAAAAATACCGTTTCGAATCGTAAACAGTAAAAGAATCACAAAACACCGCAACCGATCGAATTTGAATCAAATCAAAGAATGGAAAACTCTCATTCTTTAAACAAGTGCAAATGTGGTCATATACAAATAAACGTGTGTTGCATTTCATATTTGATAAAAAAAGGTGTGCACATGTGTAAATGAAAAGTTTTATCAATGGTCCCAGAATTCGGTTGTGTATTTTAATACCTACCGACTGTTATCTCCTATGAATTCCTAATTTTCACCAAATTAACCAAATTGTCATCAATAACTAATGCAATTCGAACTAAAAATCGCAAACGACAATTTCGACACGCCTGAGTGATAATAAGAAAATTCCAGATTGATAGACGAATTTTAATGACAATTTCTTGATTCAATGGAATTTCTCCAAAATGGTGATTTTCCACTTGAAATTAGATATATTTTGCAAAAATAGAGATAAACGCATGAAACAAGAAGGGCGTTACTGTAGGAAGATGTGTTTTGACAGACCATGATATTGTACGTTTCAACTCGGACCACGAAATTCCACAGGGTGTTACGAATTTTTGACAAAAAAAATACTTTCAGTTTTGCCCCCGTATAAAATTTTTTTTCAAATTTTTTTTGTTTTCTCTTATAATTTCTACAAAGCAGAAGAGTTGATCTATAACTTGCCGAACAAATCATCTAAATCGGTTGAGAATTAGGAAAAATATCGAACTTCGAATTTGGTTGAATTTTCGAGTGTTCCGCTAATTTTGCCTCCGAGTGTAGATTCACTTTCGGTAGTTTTGTAATACTCATCATTAACATAACGGGCATTTATTTTCGTTTAGTGTCAACACTCATACTATGAATATCTCTGCTACACGTTGCATTTGTATCGACTAATGATATCAAATTCTAAAATAGTGAATTAGAACAGATTTTTTTGGTGGAAGTACTGCGATTCTAAGAGTCAAAATATATACTGTTCAAATAACAAACTGTAGTGCAACAGTGAGGTATTTCCAAAAATAGTGGTAACTTTCCAACTGGAACTAAGAAAATAGACTTAATTCAATTATCACCTGGCCGGAGCCGAGAAAAATGGTTTGAAAAATAATAATAAAATAATTGAAATTTGCAAAGACCTAAATGAAAAGCTCCAGCATGATAATGAAATTTAAAGCTCTAGTCTGAAATTCGAATCCCCAAGAAAAAACACATTCTTTATACGATATACGATTAAACGGGAAGAATGTGATACCATTCAAAGACTAAAAGGAGAAATTTGAAACTATGCTGAAGCACCAAAACGAACATCTATCAATTGCTCATGTGCATCAAATGAGTTTACAAGACAAGAAGGAGATGTAAACTACTGTTTTGAATTTGTTCAATACAATTTGTTGATCTTCATTCTCATCTATCAAAAGAGCAAGGTACAAAGATTTAGGTAATTGTGAAAAAGAAAATTGAAAGGCCTTCCTGACAGAATGATAACTAAGCTCGCAGGTAAGTTTTACTCAAGTAATGTCTTGCACAGACATTGGATAAAATTTGATTATACAAAATTCATAGTTTATAATTGGTTATATACAAATTTGGAACATATAAAAAAGAAACATTTGCCTTGATAGTGGCAGGACAGTATCTATCAATTTTTAACAGCCTTGTGTCTTCAATCGTCTTATATTTTCCTTCTTAGTTAGTGATACCAGGGTAAATCAAAGACATATAAATCATTCTTTCATATTTCGCTGTATTTCCTTCGTGCCTCTTTATGAGCAAACTGTTATTTTCGCTTTCATATTCTTTTTTCCATTACATAACCTCATCGAATTCAGGTAACTCCTTTTGCTCTGATAGTAATAACCAAGTCATGTGCCTTTATAAAAGTAGTGGGCCTCTCCTGTTCCAATCTGAATAGCCACAAATTGGGCATTTCTTCTTAGTTTTAGCTTTACTGAACTCAACTATTTGATTATGAAGTAAATGAGATTTTTTGTGATTCTTCTTAAAATTTCTCATATAACTGAAATATCTTCCACATTTATTTATTATTTATAGAAAAAATTCACATATGGACTATATCAGGGAGACACTTGTAAAATATGCGATAGGTGCTGGTGATAGTACATACGGATGAGCAACTATACCAACTACAAGAGGGGTTCAGAATTACATGATAGGAAGTCAGGAAAAGCATACGCCTAACTTTTTGAAAATGCAAATGTAATTGAAGAAAAATCTCTCAAGATTGACTACGTTGACATTCAATAGGTCTTTTGGGTCTCAATTATTCTTCTTCACATATCTTACATATATAAAATAAAGAAAAAAAAACAAGCTACATACCTATACATGTTCGTCTGAAATTAGAGTACTGAAAAAAGAGGCTCAACATAAATAATTTCTTGTATTGTGTAATAAATTGGACCATTCTTGGATGCGTTGTGTTATTTAGCTTCAGCAGATGTAGGCCTCGTAACACGATCTTATGTCTATTGATTTCACTTCTTTTATCATGAGTGGTGTTCCTCAATAGGGCTCCGCTGCCTGTTTGTAATTCCTAGTGACTTTGATATACATAGCATTCACAGATGATAGTCGTGGAGAAAAATTATCTACAACAACCAACACTTTTGAAAATAATTAAAAAAACGGGCATCGATATTCATGGAGAAAAGTGGACTCAAGTCCATACCAAACATACCGTGGAGGGCTAGTTATGTAAAAATATTGTCTCCATGCTTCCGACGGTCGGCAAAGGTTGAGATACCCATCAATCGCTATCTCTTTCCATAGCTGGAACGGAGGAAATCGTACGGAATCCTGGTGACCCAGCGCTGGATGCTTTCAAGAAGACCTGAGTCCCATGTAAGTGAGGGGCTCCATACGGGGCTGCCAAACTCAAGTATAGGACGGACAAACGTTTTGCATAGTGGTCGGATCACACCTAGACAAGGGTCTATTCAACGAGTACAGAAATTTCTTTGCTTTGTCACAGCCTGTAAAACATGATCAGTCGAAGAGAGATCGTCAGTAATGATGATACCGAGTACAGAAACTTCTTTGCTTTGTCACAGCCTGTAGAACATGATTCGTCGAAGAGAGATCGTCAGTAATGATGATACCTGGGTCGCAGTACCGGCTTTTAAGTTGGATTACGGGTCCTGAAAGTACGTATTGCCTTTACTCATATGGATGATCTTATACTTAGAAAAGTTTGACGGCAAAAGCCATTGGTTTGACCAGTTCACAATAGATTTTGGTAACGTTGGCGAACATGGAACATTCTGAATTAAGATTACGAGACAGATTGGATGTGTATAAAAGAAGCAAGCGTCCAAAAACCGAACCTTGGGACACTACTGCTAACTAGTTTGGGAACGGAAAAAGCATCGCCAAACTTGATGCAAAAAGTTCGATCACTCAAGAATGCCCTTATCCATAGCAATAACTGGCCTCTTAGACCCAGATTTTCCAGATTTAGCAAGAGTCTCTTTTGTGGCACATGGTCAAACGCTCGAGAAAGTCTATGTAAATCACGTCGGCAGAGACTTTGTCGAGCATCGAACTCCAATCGGATTTAAGCAGGTTTGTAATTACAGAACTACCAAGCATAAAGCCATATTGGTTATCTGGTATGACACGGTTTGTCAGTGCAAAGTCGAGAACTCGCTCAAGAATATTTTTTGCGAATATCTTAGCCACAATTGAGACCAAACTGATTGGATGGTAGTTGTCTGCATCCAATTTATCCCATTTTTCAAAAATCGGTTTCCCAGAGCATACAAAGCAAAGAAAGGAATGAGAAGCATTTGAAACAAATAAAGGACAAAGGTGGAACACAGTTTTTTAAGGTTTGCGGCGGAAATACCAGCGCAACCCGGCGTGGAAGATGTTTCAAGCTGTTTTTTAATATCACTGGCTCATCTGTGAAGGAAGCTGTGAACGTTTTAGGTAGTACATTTGTGGTGGCAAGTGAATTAGTGCACAGATGACTTTGTTCTTGACACGGGTATGGTTACTTTAGAATGGTTACCTCAAATATTTGAAAAAAACGTTTTGGATCCGTGGAAGAGGCAAGTCCTGAGTCGAACCTATTTTTAGCAGCCTTAACGGTGATTGATAACAAGTTGGAGTACCGACGATGATCGGTTTTATCATATTGACATACCTTCCGTAATTTAGATCTTCCACAAGATGTAACAATACAACAATCTGTTCCAAGAAGGTTACGACCGAGCTTGTCTGATATCCTTGCTGTCGTCCCCGAGGAATTGCAATCAGGAACTCTTGTTCCGGTCAAGTACTACAACTCGTCATGCAACTTCTATCCGATAACCCAACGACTATCCATATCATTTACTACGTTTCAACTACTCCCCATAATCCGTAAACCGAAACTACCCCAGAGTCGTCAATACCAATAGAATTCCCCTGCATAAAACTGCCACAGAAATTTTTAGATATACAGGTCTCGCTTATCACGAGGTGAACCATTTGTTCTAAATAATTAAACATTTAAAGGAAAAAACTAGGCTTAAGTTTCACTAAATATAAGGAATAAAATATGTTTGATATATGTTTCGGGTAGTTTGGGAAGTTTTTGAAAATGGGGTGAAACCCGAAAGATATGTAATTTGATTTTTCATTTCGATTTCAACAAGGAAGTAGGATGTTCTATATAATAAGGAAGCTATCGCTGTTTGAATATTAGAGAAATTACCGCAATTTTTTGCTCATTCAATAAGTTGGTTTTTGGTGAATATGGTTAAAAGTTTGAAATTGTTTTGATTCTTGCTGCTCCAGCTCGCATGGTGTCTATGACCAATTTAAACTCATGATGTCTGCACTATGCGACTGTGATTATTAATATTACTCATATACTCTATCATCATTGTCGTCATTGTCCAATGCAAGTTTCATTTGAGTATTTACACTTCCACATGTATGGCCGTTGTGTGAGTTCTGGAATCCTTGGTGGTTGAATGGTTTGATCTTCCTTCGTACTTCATAGTTCAGATCGTTCAGTCGTTTTATGTTGACTCTGTTGTCGCTCGCCTTACTTTGAGGAAGGTTAGGCTTTGACGTTGGCTACCACATACTTGTGAATAGATTCACATGGACGCCTTTATTGGTCATTCGTTTTTCAGATGACATCTCTGGTGAGTTTCATTCTGTTTTCTTTTCGATTCTCATGAGTAGCAAATAAGAGGAAGTTCATCATCAGCAGAGTCGTTGCATATCGAGAGAAGGCATATCTAGGCTTGCCTGGTGCCACTAGGTCCTTCGTGATCGTTCGAGACGACATATCTTGTGACCGTTTGGTATGGCACGGTATGTTACACTATTTTTTAGGGGGTTTGTTTGAGAAGCAGCCTTTGTAAACGTATGAGAGGAATTAGTCCGTTTTCCCCCCCTTTATCACTGTCGATAATCAAATTTCCTGATCGTTCTTCTAATTATGCACTTGGTAGGTACCTCAACCCGCAGATCTTTCAAATATTATTCAACTCACAAGTTTTATATCTTCGAGAAGATAGTTAACAGTGAGTGGTGCACCAAGGTGTTAAGGACGGTGTTTTTGATAGTATCAGCAAAAATTATCTTAAACGGAGAATGCTGTTGATTTTTAAAATATACTCTTCTTTCCTAGAAATCTTTTAAAGGCGTGGTTGTCTTTGAGAAATTGAATATTCAATTCGCTTTTTCCTTTCGATGTTTTTTTTTTGATTCGAAAATATTGAATTTGATATTGTATTCTATAGTTATAATTAATTTTTTATTGAGTCATCTTCTACATCGAGAATAATCTTCCGCAAATTCTTCACTGAATGTCACAGCACTCCCCGAGCACTTGTTGTTGAGTGTATTTACTTCCTTCTAAAAATTATATATAATTATTCTAATGATTCTTCAATGGCAGAAGATTATAAACGCAGAAACTATATTCGCACTTGACATTTATTATGATTCCTCAATTTTTTTGCGATTTGTCTAGCTTCTTAATTATTCCAATTATGTAAATCATAACTAATATAAATAGAAATGTATTTAGTTTGATTTGGGAAAGATGTTTTGTTATGTCTTTTTCATCGCTATGTATCATATGAAAGGCCTACTAAAAATACATTAGAGAGACTATTCAACTTTGAAAGTATTATTTTGAAACTCTCTTTGATTGGCCTTATAGTTGAAGTAAACTGTTCTAATTTTAGGGGACACTTGTGCAGCCGTATGTATATTTTGCTCAAAAAATTTCTTCTGAAATTAGAAATCATATATTGTTGTGTTCGATACAATCAGAATCTGTAGCTGAAAAGACAAGAAGTTGCAATAAGGGCGGAGGAAGTTTCTGTCAATTTTTTACGAGATTGAATCTCGTGAAAAATTGACAGAAATTTGACTTCAGTAGATATAGAACATGCATTTCAATTCAGAATATTGGAAGCCAGATTTTACCAATGAAAATATTCATACAAGAGTTGGATATGTTAGTTTGCCCAAAATTCTAAAATATGGATAGATGAACCGCTAATGTAGATATTATAAAATTAATATGATTAATTCTGATTCTGGAAAAAATTTAAGTGAATTTTATAAATTCCATGCCAACACTTTATGAATGAATATCTGATCCTTCAAGGGTATTAATTTTTTTGGACAAAATGTATATTAAGTTTGTTCTTTTCCAATAGACTTTCATAATCGAAGCTGAATTTTTTACAAAAGCAGACTTCTCATCTTTCTTAGCTTGTGGCTCTCAGAATATTTCATTTTGACATTGTCGAAAATATTCTCATATTGAGTTCAAGAGATTACTTTCTTATACTAAAAAGTTAGAAGTTGAAGATCGCCACTCTTCGAATTCTCTTCTTTCAACAGAAATGTACTCAAAGACAGCACAATAATTCTGTAGCTTTCATCATAAGTAGATGTTGATTTTGAAACAATTTACCTTCAGCAAATCTATTGTCATAATTATGTGAATTATGAGTGAAAAACATATGTCTTTTAACGAATCAAGGCTAATAAAATGAATTCATCATTATTTTGAAATATTACGTATATCTCCTTTCAAAATTTGTATTCTTAGGTACTCAGTCTCTAGCCTGTTCGTCAATGTAAGGATGATCAATTAAATATAGATTGCTGACTTTTACTGAAATCTTTGTCGGAATCTACAATAGGCACTTTAGTTGATATATCTCTTAATGCGATCAAACCGATTTCATGAAAAAATATGAATCCACCACCCGGTAATTAATACCACTGTCAAGCAATGATTATAATCAAAACATATCCTGGAATTATCTATTATATATTTGAATAAAGTAAAATGTTATGAATATATATCAATCTACCAGAATATATACAAACTATAGCATTATCAGCCAATGTCATCAATGTACCAACGAGTAGTGTCAGAGGCTTTCTCCTCGGAAAAATTCAGTGTAGGGGTACCCCCGATACAGCTTGATTTCGGAAACGACGCACCTCGTACATACGTACGAGAGTCGCCCTCTATGGACCGAGACGGCGATCCCGCTACCGGACTTCAAAAGAAAGATATGAACAATAACAAACAGATGTGAGAACGTTAGAAATTCCAACACTTGGATACATCTTTCGCCGGTCCGTGAATCACATCAACGATACAAAACGAGTGAAATAATCCCCTTGAAGTGGTGCTCTGGGCCTCTGTTTCCGAGATTAAACCTCCTGTCGGTAAATATTTGATGAGACAAATATTTTCCGCGACAAACTTCGCGAGGAGTCTACATATGTAAACTTGGGACAAGAAGAATTATTCAAAAATCCGTAGATCAATGAATAACCCTCCTGACAAGAGCTAGTTCCCAAATCTGCCTGCCATGCACGCAGCCCCCAAAAGCCACAATAGTGCAACTGAGCAGGATGCTGAGAAACGAAGCGGCAGACTGCAGTTTCGCCCTTATTAGGTGCTCATCAGTGTCGCATATCGCGATATGTGATATATATATATATATATATATATATATATATATATATATATATATATATATATATATATATATATATATATATATATATATAATATAAATCTAACCCAATATGGTACCCTATCGATTCCAGAAAGGACGCACCTCGTACATATGTATGAAAGTCGCCCTCCATGGACCGACGCGGCGAAGTGTAGTGTAGTTGAAAAAAAACACTCGAATGTCGAATTCCAGCTTGATATCTGTAAAATTGAGCGAGTTATTCAAATATAAATCTTTTTTCTCCGAAAATTTGACACTCTGTATCTTGAAAACGACAGGCCAGAGAGGGTATGTTCTTGAGGAAAATGTCAATATGTTAAGATTTTCATTCTGTGCATTTTGGCAGATTAAAATTGAAAGACCCAGTATATATATATATATATATATATATATATATATATATATATATATATATATATATATATATATATATATATATATATATATATATATAGTTGTTTATTTCGATTCTTCGTTGGGAGGAACACTTCTGTAACAAGGATCTTTCTTCATTCTCGAGTCTTAGTATTTCGCAAATATTATTCTAAATTAATAATCTTTCATATTCATTTTCTTTCATCGAAAAATGTTGAACCTTAAGATGAAAAGAGCTAAAGCTAATCGTAATACAGCGATCACTGAAATTCTGTTGTTACTAAATTTTGCAAAAAGAGCGGAATCTGATATAAATCAGTACAATATTTTCAAAGCTAGATTTTCTGATATAGAAAGAATTCGTGATGAATTTGATCATCAAAATACTACCATCGTTGATTTAATACTCCAAGATGAAAATGGTGATATAACCTTGGAAGATACCTTAAGAGAGGGTTTTTTGGCCGATTATTATTGCGTTAAAGCAATTTATGATACAATAACTTCAGAAATTAGTAAATCTGATACTGTTCCAAATTCATCTTCCTCAAGTTCAAAATTATATGCGAATGTGAGGTTACCAAAATTAGAACTCGAAAGGTTCGAGGGTGATTGCACCCAGTTTCCAACATTTATTGGCTTGTTCAATGCACTAGTCCACAATAACGCTTTTCTAAGCAAAGATGAAAAATTTTATTATTTAGTTTCTTCGCTTAGCGGACCTCCCTTGAATCTAATTCAACATTATGAATTTTCCGGAGATAATTATCAATCCGCATATGATTCTTTGGTTCAGCGGTACAACAACAAACGATGGCTTGCTAAATGCCATTGGCGTCGCATTGAGGGAACAGAGAAAATTAAATCAAACGTTCCTAACGCTTTAAGAAATTTACTTGATACTTTTCAAGAGAATATATGCGCTTTAAGAAATTTGAAGTTTCCGACAGATGAGTGGGATTTTATTCTGCTTATGATGCTTTACGATAGGTTGGATGATGAAATAGCTTCTCGATTTGAACATCCTTATGGTTCCACAGAGGTTCCAAAATATATTGATCTCACACAATTTCTTGAACGCGAGTGTATTGCTGTAGAAATGTTAGGCGACAAGAAGATCGTTAAAAGTAATTTTAATTCTCAAGTAACTGACAGTACTAGATCAAAACCAATAATAAAAAATAAAATGTCGAATTTTTTTGTGAAGAACTCAAGCAGTACTAATAAAGGTGGTTTCTCCAAGTGTCCAGTTTGTAGAGGAGACCATTCAATTTTCAAATGTAGTGATTTTCTCAAAATGAAACCTTTTGAACGATATAATTTAGCACGAAAACTACATTTATGTTTCAATTGTTTGTCAGACTTACATGATATTCGTTCATGTAAATCTAAATCAACTTGCCGTAATTGCGCTTTGAAACACCATACATTTCTACATTTCAAACAAGAGGAAGGTGTGAAACCAGAGAGTGAAAATTCGTCTGCAATCCCTGAAAATGAATCAGTGCCTCAACCACAAAGCTCAAAATTTTCTAGAGCTGGTGTTCTCAGTTCTAAGAGAAAATCTTACTTCCTATTAGCTACCGCCCTTATAGACATAGCAGATTCTAACGGCGTTTATCATAAAGTCAGATGTCTTATCGATTCTGGCAGTATGACTTCTTTCATCACAAAAAAGACAGTTTCAGTTTAGGTCTTAAAACCGAAAATATTTGTTTGGAAGTTACAGGTTTGAACTCTTCCAAATCATGTACAAGTAGCGGATTGGTTACCCTTACTTTGAAACCGGTTGATCGAGTTACACCTATATTGTTTACTAACGCTTCAATAATTAATGAAATTACAGAAAGACTGCCTACTTTGCCTGTACCTGCAAATGTAGCTGATGAATTTAAAAACTTAAATCTTGCCGACAAATCCTTTTATATTCCTGGTCAGGTTGACGTTTTACTTGGCGCTGATATGTTCGCAAAAATTCTGCTTGACGGCCAGATTACTGGTTCAAATGGCATCACTGCCTTTAATTCGATTTTTGGTTACATTCTTATGGGAAGTGGACCGGACTCTCCACAAAATTCTATAACGTCATTCTTTTGTGACATTAATTGTCAGGTTGGTGACAGTTTATTGCCGAATATTTTGAAAAATTTTTGGGAGATCGAATCTGTGCCTTCAGCAAGCACTCGTTCTCCCGAGGATAATTTTTGTGAAAAATTGTTTGTTGACAATCATAAACGCGACTCATCAGGCAAATATGTAGTTTCTTCTTCTTTTAAATCAGATATTTCTAATTTTAACGGCATGGAAGAAATCGCTTCACGAAGATTTATTTCGTTAGAACGTAGACTTTTGAAGGATCCTCTTTTATATGAACAATATTCAGCTTTCATGCGCGAGTATCTTGACTGCGGACATATGGAAGTTGTACCTGAAAATTCTATTAGCCAAAACCCATATTATTTAATTCATCATTGTGTTTTAAAACCTACCAGTGTTCACACAAAATTGCGTGTGGTGTTCAACGCAAGCGCAAAAGCTCCGTCAGGATCATCTCTTAATGATAATTTGTTAACTGGTCACAAACTACAAGCGGATATAGTTTCAATTCTCTTAAAATTTCGGCTTAATTCATATGTATTGTGCGCTGATATTAAGCAGATGTACAGGATGATTTGGATTGACTCTTGTCATTACGATTTTCAAAGAATTTTTTGGAGATTTTCTGTTAACGCTCCTTTAAAAATTTATCGTTTGAAAACGGTAACATACGGTGTTTCATCTGCATCTTTTTGGCGTTGCGGTGTTTGTCTCAGTTGGCACATGATGAAGGAAATAACTTTCCATTAGCGGCAAAAGTATTGCGAGAAGATACTTACATCGATGATGTTGTGACTGGCACCTCTTCTCTGGAGGAAGCCAAAATCTTACGAACCCAATTACTCCAATTATTTGAAAAGGCAGGATTTCAATTAAGAAAATGGTCGAGTAATAATCTCGCCCTAATAGAAGATCTCCCCGAATCTATGCGCAGTATGCATCCTTTAGATTTTGGAACTGAATCAAATTCCTTATCTTTAAAAATATTCGGATTGTTGTATAATCCCCTCAAAGATATGTTCTCATTTTCTGTTGATTGTCATGACAACGCAATTTGTACTAAAAGACAAATTTTATCACAATCAGCTCGGATATATGATCCATTAGGCTTTCTATCGCCAGTAACTTTCTTGATAAAATATCTCATTCAACGGCTCTGGATGTTCGGTTTAAATTGGGATGATGAACCCCCAAATGAAATTTTACGTGTTTGGAATCGCTTTAAATCTCAAATGCAATGCTTGTCTGAATTTTCTATTAAAAGACAACTATTAACCACTTCGCCTCTCGCTATTTTTGAATTACATGGTTTCTGCGATAGCTCCGAAAAAGGTTATTGTGCTGTTTTATATATGAAAACTGTTTGTTCGGATGGCAATGTTTCTGTAAATTTTGTTATGTCAAAGAGTAAAGTCGCTCCTCTAAAAAAAATCTCCATACCACGATTAGAACTATGTGGTGCAGTTCTTCCCGCTAAATTGTTCGATTTTGTGCTTAGAACTTTTTTAATAAATGAACTTTTTCAAGCATTCGCACTTGGTCAGACTCGCAAGTGGTATTGGCTTGGCTTCGTTCACCGTCGTATAGATGGAAGAATTTTGTTGCAAATAGAGTTGCGTATATACAGGAAAAATTCCATTTGCTCACTGGAATTATGTAAACTCTGACAATAATCCCGCTGATATTGGAACCCGAGGTATTTTCCTTCAGAAATTATTAATAATGAATTTTGGTTGAAGGGTCCAAACTTTTATCTGAATCAAACTATCACAGTGTGTTTTCGATGAACCTTCTGAAACCTCAGTATCGAATGATGTGAATAGTGAGGAAAGAAAATTTCTTTAATTACATCTACGCAAATAGAACATTTTGTGAAGAAATTTTAAAATCATTCTCCAAATTTTCAACTTCATTACGCATTTGTGCTTATGTCTTGCGATTCGTGCATAATATTTCTCATGTTAAGGAAAAGCGCCATGGTCCTCTCTCTACTGCAGAACTTCAATCTGCTATAGTAATCTTTGCGAAACATACTCAGCAATTTACATTTTCTAACGAACTGTCGATGGAAAAATTTCCAAAATTTTTGAGAAAACTCAAGGTTTTCAAAGATAATGACGGTTTGCTTCGTGTAGGAGGACGACTAAAATATTCTGATCTTCCTTATAACGCAAAACATCCCATCCTTTTACCAAGAAATAGCTTATTGACCGCACATTTAATAAACCACTATCACCAAAAGTATTTCCACGTCGGACCACGCCAACTACAGTTTTTGTTAACGCAACAATTTTGGATATTGTATCCAAGGAGAGCTATCAACTCTGTATTATCAAAATGTATAAAATGTTTTAAGATGAAACCGACGGCTTATCAACCTCCTATGAGTGATCTGCCAAAATCCAGATTCTCCACAGTAAAAGCTTTCTTACATTCCGGATGTGATTATGCAGGTCCGTTTACTATAGCTCCGATAAGAAAATATCGAGGACAAAAAACCTCTACAACAGGCGTTATTCCTAGAAATCTTCACAAAAGTATTGAGATTTTGGGTCTGAAGAAAAATTTGTTTGAACAGTTACAAAAGATAACAGTCATCAAATCTTGTAATATTCTTCGTAGGTTTCTTTCCGAAAATAATAATGAGGTAGAGTCATAGGTTTTCTCTTTAGTTTATACTGCTCAGAATCTCATTTCATATTTTATTTATTTGTTTATATAAATGTAATATAATTAACTGACAATTTTGTCATATTTATATTCAGAGCAGTATTCTATTCAATCGTTCACCACTTCACACAAAGGAAACTATTAATGAGTAACATTCAGTGTTACTTGACTAAGGTCCGTACACTGGATTTTTCCGGGAGAAAGCCTCTGACACTACTCGTTGGTACATTGATATCATTGTCTGATGATGCTATAGTATGTATATATTCTGGTAGATTGATATATTCTCATAACATTTAACGTTATCCTAATATATAATTACTCCAGGATATGTTTTGATCATAATCATTGCCTGGCAATGGTATTAATTACGGGTGGTGGATTTATATTTTTCATGAAATCAGTTTGATTACATGAACAGATATATGGGCAACACGTCGTGGTAAAACCCCCTATATATATATATATATATATATATTTCGAAGCTTGATATTAAGCTGGAATTCGACATTCGAGTGTTTTTTTTTCAACTACACGACGACGAATTAAAAATTTGTCAGTTGCTTCACAGGGTGATGTATTTTTCGGTGTCATGTCGTGTTTTTTCCCCCAGAAAAAGCCACTGACGACATTTTCTAATATTTTCAAATTACTCATTCCATTTGAAAATTCTTTTGTATTTTGCATTTTTTTTCGTATCTGTCACCGTTTTTGAGGAAAAAATTAAAACTTTTCAATAGATTCTGGTTCATTTTCGTGTCGAAACACAAGTCCAGGGTGTTTTCCTTTTAATCTGCCAAACTTCTCTGGTTGATCGTGAATCAAAATCTAAACTGACTCTCAAAACAAATTATCCCTCATTCATAAATGTTTGTTTTGCAATAATATAGGGTGTCAAATTTCAAATTTTCAATAGGAAAAATTGCTATAACTTCCGTAAGTTTGAACATATTACTGAATTTGATATTTTGATGTGCAAGAATTGTTTCAGCATGAAACTAGTGGCGTAGCATGACCCTGTTTTTTTCGTGCGACAAATTTTTGAAATCAAAGATGAGGAGTTAAAGTTTATTACTCAGGAGGGATTTCCCCTGAAACTGTAAAATGGCTGTAATTTCTTTGTCATTCCCAGTTGAAAACCGGAAAATTTTAACATATTATCAAGGATGATTTTTTTACGATAAGAAATTATCTCGATATGAGACCAATGGCGAAGCATATCCCGCAGCGATTCCCCCTCCTAAGCAAAATCTTTACGTCACTGGAATTTTTCAGAATTGATCAACCTATTGAATAATCATCATTTCTGAAGAAGAAAGAATTTTTCCCCTTTTTTAGGGTTTCTATCACAAAATTTTCGTGATAGCTATTATGATTTTCACGAAATGCAATAGTATCATTTGTTAATTTACGGTCCATGGCGTTGAAACACAGACTTATCGAAAAGATGAAAAGAAAGGGAAGTACGTTTTTATTAAAGTTACAATAAAAAATCATTTAACACAGAACAAAGAAGAAAACATGTCGAATAATCTTGAGCTGCTAAAGAAACCGTTCAAATTGTCCTCCGTTCTGTTGAATGCATAATCTACATTTCCTCTCAAGCGACATTATAGATTTTGAAATGGCATTGCCGTTATTACCGCGCAAGAAATTGCACCCATCAATGATCCTATTCCTAAATGTTTCGACATCATTTACATTTATTGCGTACACGAAGTCTTTGAGTGCGCCCAGACGAAAAAATCTAATGGGTTCAGGTCTGCGGATCGCGGTGGCCATGCAGCAGGTCCATTCTGAGGAACATCATCAAGATTCAAACGATCACATCTTACTATCAAACTGTTAGGATAGTTTTCGTCTAGCCAATTATGAATTATTCTCGCATTATGAGGACCAGCTCCGCCCATCTGAATCCACCCATGCCTTCTTTGTTCTAACGGTTCATCTTCTAATAACTGTGGCAGTTCGTTTTCCAAAAAATCTAAAGATTTCCTCGAATTCAATCTTGCTGATAAAAAACCGGACCGATTAGTGATCGAGTCCTGACTCCAATCCAAACATTAAGGCTGAATTCCTTTGAAATTTGCGGGCTCTTATCTCACGTGGATTTTCTTCAAACCAAACGTGATGATTATGAAAGGTCAGCACTTCACGTCTTGTGGAAATTGACTCGTCCGTCCATAAAATTCTCGTCAAAAAAATTTATTTTTCACAAAACTTAGTTTTGTCAAAACATACAAAAATTTTCCCATTTTGGTAGATCCGTCAGTTCCGAATGTTGAACTGGGCTCAGATGATATGGTTTCCTTTGGTTTCGCTTTAGAACTTTTCTTATGGTAACGCAACTTATATTAGTTTGTTGCTGAGCATTTCGTAAACTGAAAATTTTCGTTTATGAATCAGTTGTCATAAACAACATTATGCGGTTCATGATTTTATTGTATGGTTCGAAACCATTAATTGAAACTTCACAAACCATACACATTCACCGTGTTCTTCAATAAGTTTAAACTTATCATTTTAAAAAAGTTTCAATCTATGGTTTCGAACCACAGAATAAAATCATGAGCCGCATTGAATCATGAACCTCATCATGTTTTTTTGAGACCCTGTATCGCGAAAACGAAACGTCGGAGAGGGTATGTTCTTTGAGTAAGTATCAATATTTTTCAATTTTCTATCATCCTGTGCGTTTTAGCAGATTATAACGGAAACACCCTGGGCTTGTGCTTCGACACGAAAATAGGCCAGAATCTATTGAAAGGTTTGGAACATAAATCGTATTATTAATATTTAATTTTTCCTCAAAAACGGTGACAGATACGAAAAAAATGCAAGAAACAAAAACATTTTTAAATGGAATGAGTATTTTGAAAATATTAAAAAATGTGGTCAGTGGCTTGCTGTAAAAAAGTTCTGGGGGAAAAAACACGACATGACCCCGAAAAATACATCACCCTGTGAAGCAACTGACAAATTTTTAATTCGTCGTCGTGAAGTTGAAAAAAAACACGAAAGTCGAATTCCAGCTTGATATCTGTAAAATTGAGCGAGTTATTCAAATATAAAACTTTTTTTCCGAAAATTTGACACCCTGTATCTCGAAAACGACAGGTCAGAGAGAGTATGTTCTTGAGGAAAGTGTCAATCAATCTTGTTATATTCTTCGTAGGTTTCTTTCCGAAAAAATAATGAGGTAGAGTCATAGGTTTTCTCTTTAATTTATACTGCTCAGAATCTCATTTCATATTTTATTTATTTGTATATATAAATGTAATATAATTAGCTGACAATTTTATCATATTTATATTCAGAGAAGTATTCTATTCGATCGTTTATCCCTTCACACAAAAAAAACTTTGAATGAGTAGCATTCAGTGTTACTTGACTAAGGTCCGTACACTGGATTTTTCCGGGGAGAAAGCCTCTGACACTACTCGTTGGTACATTGATGTCATTGTCTGATGATTATATAGTTTATATTTATTCTGGTAGATTGATATATTCTCATAACATTTAACGTTATCCTAATATATAATGATTCAGGATATGTTTTGATTATAATCATTGCCTATATATATTAATTACCATATATATATATATATATATATATATATATATATATATATATATATATATATATATATATATATATATATATATAAATATATATATATATATATATATATATATATATATATATATATATATATATATATATATATATATATATATATATATATATATATATATATATATATATATATATATATATATATATATATATATATACTAGTTGCCTATATATCTGTATGCAATCAAATATTTATGAAAAATATATATATATGGTAATATATATATATATATAATAAAACATATATATATTATAATTATATATATATATATATATATATATATATATATATATATATATATATATATATATATATATATATATATATATATATATATATATATATATATATATATATATATATATATATTCGCTAAGTGAGCCAAAATATTTGGCAATAAAATTATCAAGTGTGTAGCGTTACCACTATTTAAATAACATCCAGATGCTATGAGTTATACGTGAAAAACTGAATATTTATACATACAAATGGATTTGCAATAAAATAACATAATTTATGAAATATTTTTATCACTTGGCAATTAGTTGACTTTCATAAATATTTAATGATTTCACATTTAAATAGCAGTATACAATATTAATAGAATGAGGATGATTTTTGAAGAAGATTTTATTTTTCTATGATAATTTATGGGTATTCTCATTTTCCTTTAAAATTCAATATAAATGATATGAACAACAAAAATATTTTTCTATGCGGATTATTGTTTGTTTGTTATTCCTTTAACGTGCTCTATTTCCGCCTCTCGGCCAATGACACGCCGGGGAATTCTGTTACCTCACTAACCCGGGAATTTTGCCGAACCCCTCTCGTGTCGAGTGAAGGGGTCTTTAAGGTCCAACACATCTCTGTTAGACAGGACCGACGGCTTTACATCTCCTCCGAAAGATGGATACTCAAGTGATTCCCAGAATCCGAAAAATCCGACTTTGTATGGATTGAACCCAGGTAACTCTGCGCAGGAGACGAGCATTGTATCTTCTACGCCACCGAGCCGGCTATACGGATTATTGTTGTTTGGAATAACAATATATTTGTTCAACTCAAACACCTGCCTTCGATTAGTTTGTCTACAAGAGCTTGTGGCTGGACTTTTTTTTTCGACTTGTCGCTGGAGTTCGACTGCTTAGTCATAGGTTTCATTGGAAAGTAAAATCTATAAATTAGTTTTTAGAGGTGTTTTCCTTAATTGGATAACTAGTTTCATTTCGAGTCGTACTTTATCTGTCAAGATTCGGGAGGTTTGGTCTGAGAAATTTGGGATTAAGTTAGAGGTTGCTCAGTGCCCCGTGCTGGAGCCACTATAGTTTCTCCTCTTCATTAATGATCTGCCTGATCATATAAATGCTGATAAAATTACAATATAAGTTGATGATACTTCCATACTGGTCACAGGGCGGACTAATTCGCTCATACTAAATGTGGCTGAAACAGAATATATATACTTTGGATTAAAAATTCCAACAGGGCTCCTTCGGTAATTAACTGTAAAGGATATACGTTGGTAATTGGTACTTAAGTCAGATTTCTCGGGGTGCACTTGGATGGAGTCAGCATGTAGCCCAGCTATGCAAAAAACTGAACAAATCGTATTATGTAGATTAAAGAACTCTTTGGGTCTCGAATCTATGATTGGTGTATACTACAGCCTTGTGTACAGTCATCTAAATTAGAATGTCCTTCTATGAAGAAATTGCGTGGACTCTCAAAGGGCACTTATTTCTCAGAAAAACATGATCTTCAAACTTAACCGGCGTGAATCCAAAAGCCAGTTTTTATTTCACACAGCGTTGTCACTCTTCTCTGCATTGACATTTACAGAAGTCTTCTTCGCACGAGATAACGAACATCAATATATTCCACTATCTAGCATTAATGATCGCTCCACGCGAAGTGCAACCACTTTATGCATAAACCAGGAAATATGAACTTTTCCCTCTTACCAAGGGATCTCACTGTTCAATAATCTTCCTCATCCAATGAGGCGTTTACTTAGATCGACGTTTGAAAAAAATATTAAGGCCACGCTCTTACGTAAGGCTTACTACACATTGGGTAATATTTAAACGACAAGGAGTTTTCAGCTTAGTTGAAAATTGTCCTTGTTGTATTGTTTGAATTTTGCGTGTTGTATGTTGGATATTACAGTTTGTTTGTTATATATGCGAGTTGTATATTATATCATATTTTGTTCATACGTACCTCTGACTTGTCCTATACATCATATGATGTCCTAAAGGATGAATGTATTATATATTATTATTATTATTTATTATCGTGGACTTGTGCACTATCTCAGCTCTTAGCTGGATATAATTTACATTTCTTAGATTCAGCAATCAAAGGAAATAGGTTCGATTACAATAAACTTGACATAAATTTTTTTACTAGTCCTACATGTATTTAGAATTACAGCTTTTTGTATTTCTATATAAGTATTGTTATGCAATTCTAATTTCTTAAGGCTATCATGCAAACTTTTGGGTATTAACCATGTCGAAGAAATTATGACAAGAACGATTTCTATTTTATCGAGGTACCACATCTGCTCGATCTCAATAGCAAGGTCTGTGTATTTGGACTTTTTCTCCTGGAACTTGTTCAGCACGTTGTTATTATCCGGTATGGCGACATCCACCAACATTGCAGTTCTGGCTCTTTTATCATACAATACTATGTTCGGCCTATTATTTGTCACCATTCTGTCAGTGATTACAGGCCTATCGTAGTATAATCTGTTAGAGTCATTTTCCAATACGGGCGCCGGTTGATAATTGTAATATGGCTGAAAGGTATTCAGAAGTCCGTACTTCTGTGCAAGTTTCTGATGGATAATGTTGCACACTTGATTATGCCTGTGAAGATAGTCCGTATTGGCCAGTTGTTCGCAGCCGGACGTAATATGCTGTATAGTCTCCGATCTTATATGACATTTTCTGCACTTATCTGTTTGTAATGTTCCGTCCTTAATTATAAATTTTTTGTAGTTGTTTGTAGCGATGACTTGGTCTTGGATGGCCATAAGAAATTTTGGTCTAGCAATCTGGCTTGTTGGTATCCCAGATATCTGAAAGATATTTTGAATCATTTTAGTGGTCTTTTTTTGGGATAGATTTTACTGATACAAAATTGTGTTTTCATATAAAACTGTAGTTCGAGGCTTTTTACGAGATAAATATATACGTTTTCCATTTTCGCACATCTATCAAAAATTCATTAACTCATAGTTTTTCACTGTTTTTTTCTTGAAAATTATATAAAATTCCCAATCAAAGGTATATAAAAACACTGCAGGTTTTACAAAGCTTTTTTATTGAAACTGTATAATAATTAAAGATATCTCAGTACATCATTTTAATTTGTTCAAGAAAAATTCAGAAAATGCAACTCTGTCGTGAAATAACATGGTTATTATAATTATTATTGAAAGGTAATACATAAAATGAAAAAGCGCATATGCTAAGGAGTTTTGTTAACATTCAGTGAGGATGTGTGAATATATTGCATTACTGGTGTATTCCTACCTCTTGACGATATTTATGCAAAAATTCAAATTCTGACTGTTCCATTTTTTGATTCTGTATTTTTATTGAAATTGACGAAGTGTTCTGGACTTCTCCTACACTATGTATGTTAAAATTCCTCAGGAGCAGATTGATCAGAGCCTAAATATGCAATAATTAGCCAATTATTCTATGAAAGAATACACAGGAGATTCTAAAGGAACAAAATACAGAAATATCGTCAAAACATATCAAGGAACCAAAAATGACAACATATCCAGAAATTGAAAGACAACTCCTGGGTCCCATAACGAAAATGATCATCGTAGACGTATCGAATCATATTACAATTCTATCACTCGAACTGGGAAAGACAAAATTTAAATCTCTTATCGGTATACTTAGAGAATGAAAAAATACGCATTTACAAAATTGGTCTGGCTTATGAATGCGAATAAAACCTGTGCATTGAAGCAAGTGAACGCGAGTGCGTCTCAGAATGACGGGTTTGAAGTTTTTAGTGAGATTACCCTAAAAAACAATGAACAGCTGAATGGTTGAAAGTAGTAAAGCAATTTACTGATGACATATATTAGCAATTTGGGCTTGAGAAGTCTGCAAAAGTAAGCATTATCAAGGGAAATTACAAAATAAAATTCAAGAATATGCCAAGAAAGAAGCTTCAAATCTTTGGATAAAATAACTTATATGAATACCTTGGCATTGATGAAAATGAGGGGATCCAACACAAAAAATTAAAACCAAACTACAAGCAGAATATAACCGAACAGTAAGAGGAGTTCTTATGACCGAACTAAACGCCGAAAGCAAAATATCCATGTCGCTGTTCCAGTCACAGTAATCCAGTATAGCTTTGGCGTTATCAAATGAACACAATCAAAAACCGAGAAAGTTGACTGACAAACTCAAAAGCTACTAAACATGTATGGTGCATTTCTTCCTAGAGCCGACATGGACCGGCTATACATACCTAGAAATAAAGGAGGAAGAGGATTCTTAAATGTCGAAAACAGCTTTACCATTGCCATTGAAGGACTTCGACTATATCCAAAACTCAAAACACATGATGAATATATTGGTATGGTATACAGACAGAATAGGAAAAATAAGGAAGACAGAAACAACATGAAAGATCTGCCAGTAACCCTGGTGAATCTTAAAAAAAACAGTAGAGATAATGAAATGAGAGTTGAAATTGAAAAAGGAAGGAGAAAAAACGAGAAAAAAACCTAAGAAAGACTTGATAAACACCAGTAAAACGTGAAACTGGCTAAGTTGTGCCAAACTTAAGGTACAGGTAGAACTGATAACACTTTAGAACAATTCATTGCAACAAGCTACTTGAGGGGTAGAATCATGAAAACAGGTACATACACAAGATATAGACTTTACCGGGATCATAGTAAAATTATCCATCATATAGTATCAGGCTGGTCAATTTTGATCAAAGAAGTTTATTTGGACCGCAAGAACACTGTTGGGCGGTAGCTATACTGGAACATTTGTGAGGAATATGGCATTCAGGAGAACCAGAAATGGTATGAACATGCCCCAGATCCGACATTGGACAACCCAGAAGTCACCATCATATGGGATGCTCAAGTCCCCAAACCGATAGAGTCATCTGTTCCCACAAACCAGATATAATAGTCAAAAACAAAAATGTAGACCCGCATACTTATCGACGTGGCTGATTACATTAACATTCAAAAGGAAACAGAGAAAAAGCTCGAATATAAGTACAGAGATTATGGAACATGAAAACGGTAGTGATACCAATTCTCAATATGACAACGAGGCTAGTATCCAGCACAATCTAGACATCTAATGCAAAAGGTGGTTTTGTTAAGTACAGTACGTATTGTTAAAAAAGTATTATGAAGAACCTTTTTAGCAGGAGAAACATTAGATGAACGGTATGTGTCTGGTGTTTCCACATGCTACCGAATAATAAAGTACTATGTGATACCAAGAAAAATAATAATAATTTATATATGGGGCAGGTCAACGTTATGTAATATCAATTATTTTCAAATACTCCTGCGAGGAAATTATTCATTGTGTAGTAACACCATTCTTACAGTAAGCCTTTAATAGTATTCTCGTATGTATCAAAATTGAGAGATCGAATACCATGTGGCAAGTGATTGTATAATTTAATGCACTGGTGCATACGAGACATCTCAAATTTGATTATTCTGTGTTCACGGATATATAGCGTTCCTCCACTTCGAGTGTTATAGCAGTGGAAGATATTACTTTTATCCTGCTTAACATGTATGAGGCATTTAAAAATGGAAATTGAAGATAATGTAAGAATTTTATTTCCGAAGAACTGAGTTGAATATCAAACGCAGAAATCGTTTTTGATCATGAGACTGAAAAGTGTTCCCATGATAGTAGGATGATAAGTGGCTGTAAATCAACACAAAAATTCGATAAGATCATTCCAATATCCGATGCTGAAAATTTAAAAAATAAATGATTCTTCAAAAAACTAAAAAAACATGCTTTTATAGCAGGTCAAACTGAAAGTTTGAAAACTAATTTTCAATTGAGAAGTTATCTAACAGTCATGGAAAGGCAACAAACTCAATAAAATAAAATAATTCTCAGAGGGTTCAGAAAAACAGTGAAGTGTTAAAAATTGATAGAAAAATGTGTTCTATAAGTAGCTCTTCTAAAACTTGACTTAGTATAAAATATATAACAAAGCAACCGACGATTTTTGCATTAAAATTTTCTAATCCTCTACTTTTTCAAAACTCTGAAGGTTTTTTCATTTTATCCCTGTTAGACATAATTTCTCAAATATTTAAAATTATTCCAAATTTTTGTTCGACCGTAATTTTAGTTTTAAAATCAATATTTATTTTCAAAACTGACATTATAATAAAAATATTGTCTTTCATATATTTCATTCTGATGATTTTTCCTGAGAAACGTTTGAAATACAAAACTTGAAAGTCAACCACGCATTACCGATGTTATCTGCGAAAATAGAAACAAAAAACTGACACAAAGTTATCTATGGTTGATAACAAACTTCATCAAGTCAATATTATTTCATTCTGCAAGGTTTTACATAAAAAAATGTAATATTCATATAACTCCAGAACAAATAGCCTGAATTATGGCCCTAATAGGAGATGGTCGAAGCAAAAGATAAGCACCAAGCTGCTTTGGTTTACCAGAAACGATAGTTAGGTTTGATTTCTACTAATAAGGGGAATCATATTATCCAGTGAAATAGTGCATCGACAAAAAATTGTTGAGGATTGTTTAGACCAGTGAGGGCACTTCGACTTTTACCGCTTCATTGTGTACCTCGACTCTACTTCTCAAGGAATCATGAAGATTGTAATGTGAGTGACTGGTTCAGAGTTTTTTTCTCAGACGAGAGACTTGACACACAAACGGACATCAAAGTGTTTCTATAAGTGTTTCGTTTTTCTCTTGAGGTACTGAACTTCTGAAAAAGAAAATCATTTCATGTCTTTTTACAATCTAGAAAGCAGATTTGAAACAAGAACAATTTAATGTCCAATAACCCTCAAAGTATGTTATTCATAACAAAGAACGCAATTATTTCCGTTGCATAATTCACAAGATATCATGAAATAAAATAACCGAAAATTTTTAGCGCCCCTTCTTTCTGGCCGAGTGTATTTTTTCAGGCTTTACTCTCTGTGAAATTTCTATCAAACGAGTCGATCACCTTAATAAATATATATGGACGATTCTCTGTAACCTCGTAATCGGCTGTCCCGACCTGATTTTTCAAAAAGTTAATAAATCATGGAAAAGAAACACTCCTAATGAAACTTTAATCCTGAAACTTTACTGGCTCTTTGCTTTCATAACCATAACTATTTCAAGTTTTTTCTAGATTTAATAGAAGCTCTAAATATACAGTCTCCTGGCTGTCCCCATCATTGTTTTTCCAATTAGAAATGAGATTTACGAAGAAGTTATTGAAACTATATACATTTGGCAGTTAATATCATAGAGAAAATAATTAAATTATATTATTTTCGTAAAACGAGGTCCAAATAAGAATTTTATTTATTTAGTAAACTCCTGTAAACTTTGTCCCAGAATTTTAATAAAGTCTTCTACTAAAAATTGAAGTCACTAATAAAAAAAAAACTATAATATTTACGAACATTTCTTAAAGTGAAACGAAAAGCATTTGCTATGAAGTTGGCAACCTTGCTGAAGGCGACGTTAATTTTATGTATTGTTTGTGTAAATTTATCCGCTCATCTGTTTTATTAATTCAAGAATCATCTAAGTATCATTGATCGCTTCGTAATATCATTTTATCAACTTCGTATTATTAATTAACTTAAATTTTTTTACATAGGCTGATCCAACGCACGTGATATGGTTCCTAAAAAGAAAAAGTTATTCTGTGAGGAACTACTACGGAAAAAGAGAGAAGCAGAGTGATTACGTTAAGGAGAGAAGAGGAAATGACCCTCAAAAAAGAGAAGAAATGAAAGAAGAGAAGTTGAAATACCAAAAGAGAAATGAAAAGAGTTTACGAAAGTTTGCAAAGGATGTGACAGCTCGTGAGTTCAGAGCTCTTAAAGAAGTGGAAAGAACATTGTACCATATACCGAGCCAAAAGACTAAGACTGAAAAGCATCACTAATACTTTTGTACAAGAAAATACGCCGTTATCAGACCCAGAAGTAGATTCTCTGCCTTCAAGACCCGCCAGTCCAGTTCCAGCTCAAATATATCTAGCTCCAAGCCCAGTAGTTAAGTGTGGTAGTCTTCAGCAAAGAAAAAAAGGAGGCAAAAAAGCGACGATAGAAGTTTAACAGGGAAAGAAATGAAAAGATGGAATGTTTAGAGAAAACACTTGGGAAGTACAAAAAGATTAGCGAGATTTGAAAGAAAAAACAAAAATCACATTGAAGATACGCCTAGGACAAAGATATTGAAAATGTTAGACGAGCCTGATCAAACGTCATTAGTAAGCAGTTGAAATAAAATTATTCCACATTGAAATGTACCGAAGAGATAAAAAACTTTGAAAAAGCTGTTACTGGTAGTGTTCTTCAAGAGTACAAGCTCTGGATACCTAAGGTAATGAATTCGAAGCCTAGACCCGGAAAAAAACTAATCTCATTGGCTTAGAAATACCTGAAGCTAAACTACGTAAAATACCTGATAGTTACAAAAGAGCTGTTCAGAATTTCTTCGAAGATGATAGTAACAGGTAAAAAAGGATTGATTACTAAAAAAACTGTGAATGAGCAGAAGAGTCTATTCTTGACACGGTTTTGAATCTTTACAAAAAGTTTACAACTGGGAACTTAAAAATTATATACAAAACATTTTGCCGACTCCGTCCGTTTTAGGTTATAAAACCAAACGCTGATTTCACGGTTTGACTAGCGACGGTGCAATATCAAGCTTGACCTTCACTGTGGTAACCTATAATTCCTAGATTCCTCGTGGTGTAAACAAGGTAATCATTCCTTATTCCTTGTTCAAATTCTGTGTTATCTGATAAATTAGGTGGACCCTTAAACAGTATAAAACTCTGAATTATTGTATTAGACTTTGATTAATAAGTACTGAAAAGGGTATGGGGACGGAAAGTCCTAGGGGTCGCCACCAGGTTTGTTTCTTATCTTTCGCCTAGATCGGCGAAGACTTTTTTGAATATTAATGAGAGGACAAGAGACCCAATTGAAGATATAGTACTATCTGCGGAGATTATCGAATTAAAATCACAAGCATTGGCAAACAATGACCTGGAATTGTCCCAGGAATTAGAACTCTATGCTAATAATATTAATTTGACTATTAACAATAATAAGGTGGAGGATAATCAGTTCAAATATAAGAACTCAGATGAAGGACAGTATGTGGTAGTAATTGAATTCATTGATCAGATTATAGGTAACTTAAATCCAGTAAGCATTGGAAAACTATTATATAATAACTTTAGACATAGAGTTCTAAATATTGTCAGGTATGGGCTAAAAAGTATAGGGTTGGAGTTCGAATCAGCGGAAGAGGCGAATAAATTTGTAAATTCTGAATGTCTCAGTGAGATAGATTATAAAGTTTTTGTTCCGGCTAGAATGACTATTATTATGGGCATAGTCTGGGATATAGGCACCGACATTACTGATGAAGAAATAAAACTCTTTGGAAAGGGGATGAACCCTGATGTTAAATCCATAAGGGTAAGGAGATTTAATAGACGTAAGACAGGGGTAGAGGGTGAGACCATTTATGTTAAAACAAATACGTGTGTAATAACATTCGAGGGGAACACACTTCCCAAACACTTTGAGATTTATAACACCCGTATGGAGATAGAGTTATATATACCACCAGTCGTGCAATGTCTAAAATGCTTACGTTTTGGTCATATCCGTAAATATTGTAGAGGAAGGTTTCGCTGAAATCGTTGTGGAACCTCTCATGAAAATGGAGAGAATTGTGAAAGTGAACCAAATTGTATTTTTTTGTCAGGGGACATATTGTGATAGTAGCAGGGAATGTCCGAAATATAGTAGGCAGACTAAATGGAGAGATAATCGTATTGTACAATTTGTCATTATTTCAAACTAATAAAGCATGTAAAAATACAGCTCCAATACATTCTCAATTTCTTCCTTTACAACAATCCTCCCTTATGGTGGATTCAAGAAAATCATTCTCAGCTGTGGTTAAAAACAATAATGCCAATTCAAGTATTAAATTTTCTGTAAGCCCTAGAATTAAAAAAAGACCCAACCCAAGTGATGGTTTCGATAAGATGCTCATAAAATGTCTTGTAGAATTTATGCCAAACTATCAACAACGTAACGTAGAACGTTATATGAACCAGCAATCTCAAAAACAAACGACGACAAAAGATAATTATGTTAGAAATAAAAAACATAATTCTTTTAAAAACAATAGACAACAAGTAGTATATAATGGAAGTTCTCTTTGCAATACAGGTATGGATACAAGTGTGGTTGGAGTAGAGTTAACTGAAGTCCAGTTAGCACTCTCTCCAGCTTTTTTCCCCTCTTCATTTTGAATTCCTTTCTTACCTTTTTTTTCTTTCATATTATATATATATATATAAAAAAAGTCTAAGGAACACTTCTGAATATCGATATATCGTATCCAGAACGATCAATATGGATGATTTTTTTAAGAAATGAACACCTGCATCAATTTCTCACCAAATTATATAGAGTGCCGCAACAGATTTCAGTTTTTTTTTATAAAAAACTAAAAATGCAGCAGATGCGACGCTGCTTCATAAACATTTCATGTATTCAGTGTTTGAAATTAGTTAGTTGGCACTTTGTTTCTGTTGTAAGCACAAATAAAAGATTCAAGTTTTGTTGTTCAACCACGGAAAGACGACATTTGACTAGAGAAGAGATGTTACGAGCCGTTGGCATGCTCCTAGCTGGGAGCTCACAACGGAAAGTATCCAGGGTTCTGGGAAGTAGCCCAAGTGTCATAAACCGTTTAGGGTCGCGTTTCAATGAAACAGGTAGCGTAGAAGAACGCCATACCGGCCGTTTCAGGATTACTACAGTCGCCCAAGACCGATTTTTGGTTTTACAAGCCAGAAGAGATCGTACTACCACAGCATCTCAATTAGCTCAAGAGCTATCACGAGTTCATAAGTACAAATTTCCTACCAAATTGTGAGAAATCGACTGCACGAAGGCCAACTCCACTCCAGACGTCCTTTAAGAGTTCCACAACAGACCCGTGGAAATCGCGCTGTTCGTTTAGCTTGGTGCCAAGAACACGAAAACTGGGATCAAGAGAGGTGGGCCACAGTTCTCTTCAGTGATGAATCTAGATTTAGTTATTATCCCGATTCGGGAAGAATTCGAATATGGAGGGAACCTGGAAAGCAAAACCGTCTCCAGCATACTCGAGAAGTTGTTAGACAGGGATGCGGATCAGTGATGTTTTGGGGAGATATATGCCTTGATGGATGAACTGACCTCGTTTTCATACAGAACAACCTCACGGGAAATTCTTACGCAAATGAGATAGTTTTACCTGTAGTGGTACCGTATCTCCAAACAATGGGTCAAAATCCATTCTTCCAACAAGATAATGCCCCTCCTTATCCTGCAAGAGTTGTCTTGAACGTTCTTGAAGAGAATGATATCGATCTTCTACCGTGGCCATCCTGCTCGCCATATCTTAATCCCATCGAGCATGTGTGGGACACCCTAAAAAGAAATCTCCTAAGACAAAACGAAAATATCGAAAATATTAGTTCAGGATTTTTTTTGTATTTTACCAAATTTCGTCATTTTCAAATTTCAAATTTTTTTTTATAATAGGTGCTTGGGAGAAGTCAAATATTATTTTGTTTTCTTGAGAATACATTATATACAATACATCCTAACAAAAACCGAAAGTAATCTGACTGATCTTCAGGTGATCATGAGTGACTTGAAGGAAATAGATGCGTTTTCGCTTAGGGGATTTACATTAGTTAGACATGATATAGATGATGGGTATGGTGGGCTAATGCTTGCAGTTAAAAATGACATTAACTTTAAAATAATAACGCTTAATGTTGATTTCTCAGTGAGGGGACAGATGATAGGTGTTGTTATTGGACAATTGAAAATTTTTAATATATATCCCCCCTAATGTCAGGTTTAACGATTTGCATCTTAGATCTATAGCTAATGTATTGTATGGAACGTGGATCTTGGATGGAGATGTGAATGCGCAGAACCCCATATGGGGCTCATCGATAATCAACACTAATAGTAGATTGGTTGGATGAAATGGAATACACAATTCTTAATGATGGTAGTGCAACGAGAATCACTGCACCTAACTTTATAACCAGTGCCCCGGATTTAACTTTATGTTCAACCGATCTTATAAGAAAAGCAGAATGGAAGTTGCATACAGATTGCGGATATAGTTATCATATTCCTATATAAATTTCTTTAATTAATGCTCTATCCAACCAATGGATTAACAAGCCTCCAAACAGAGTCTGTGGTTCGACACTCGGTGAACTATTCAATGAATAATAATATCAGTGATATCCTGGATATAAATAATCTAATTTTGCATGCAGCCAATTTGGCTATTCCCCGATATTCGCATGTTAGGTCGTGTAAATTCACATGCCATTGTTGGGATGAGGAATGCAGTAGGAGTGTGAGGATCAGGAAGGAAATGTATGTCGCATTCAGACAAGACCCAACCCTTGAGAACCTACTACAAATGAAAAACACTATAGCAAAAACAAAACTTCTTTCACGTAAGAAAAAGAAGGGGGATAGTTCCATGCCTTCTGTAGTAATTTACAGGGTGTGAGTGCAAGAAAAACGTGAAAGACGGTGATGAAATTCTTGGCTGATGGAGTAAGTGGTATGAAGAATCAGATAACACCATGGGATGCGCAAAGAATGTTGATGAAGCTTACTAGAGGCCTGAGTAGACCGATAATGATGTCGGGTAATAACACCTTGGAACCCCCATGTACTTTCAATGGTTTAGAAATGGCGATGCGAGTTGAAAAAATAACAGCCCCAGGTCTGGATGGGATTTCTTATGACATTATCTCTCATCTTCCCACATCAATCAAACTTGAAGTATTAGATAACTTTAATGAATATTTAAGAGAAGGTTCAGTTCCCCCGAGCTTGAAAAATTATTTAATCCTTACTTTCCATAAAGGAACTAATCATCCGGATACAATTGAGAACTATAGACCAATATCTTTAACTCCATGTTTAACTAAATTATTAGTAAGAATCATTAAAAATAGAATTGAAAAACCAATTGAGGATTCATTTAATTCCAATAGGAAAATTTGCGGATCTAGGCGAGGTAGATCTACTCTGAACTATATTACTTTTATAACTTCATTAACTTATAAGGCTTTTGCGAATGGGGAATTAGTGATCATTATATTTATAGATATCTCGAATGCCTATGATAGTGTTAATACTGATATATTATATAACGACCTGGCAAATATTGGTATACCTGATAACATTAATAAGTTAATTCATAGCTTAATGTCTGGTAGGAACCTTTAAATTCACAGTCTAGAAAATAATCAGACTTCAGGGCCAGAATTGGCAAGTGTAGGGATTCCACATGGATCAGTGCTGAGCCCAATATTATTCAATGTAAATTCAACCCTACCGGAAGAATTATTAATTAATGGAGTTGAGTCAGTCCAATTTGCGGATGATATGGCACTGATACTTAGAGGACAGGACCTGGATCAGATGTGTGGAATAATGTCACGAACAGTAAACAGGCTGGATAATTGGCTTAAGGGTAGAAATCTTACCATCTCCCCCACTAAAACAAAAGAGATGCTCTTTACAAAGAGTAAATTTTCCAATCGAAGACCTCATATTATCTTAGATAACAAGAATATTTCATGGACTGATCAACAGCATTATCTTGGCATCACATTTGATCCCAAATTGAAGTGGAAACCTCATATAGATGAAATGTGTTTTAAATCCTTAAAGTCCCTCAAAATCATAAGAGCATTGAGTAGAGTTTCATGGGGAGCCCATCCCAAAATCCTATTGCAGATATACAAGGCAATGGCTCGACCACATATCGTTGCAAAACGTTGGATAATGAAACTTGACCGCACTCAATATGCTATCTTACGTTCCTCCTTAGGACTTTTAAAATCAACGCCAGTACATATAATTCTAAGTGAGCCGGGTGTGATACCACTTGATCTACGCGGAGAATGGTTAGCCTGCAGATATTTAACAAAACCTTTTAGATTTATAGAGCACCCGCTACTAGAAATTTTACAGAACTCCCCGGAAATTAATGGATTATGGATCATAGGGTTGCCACCACCGTATCTTGTTGCATTTCAGAAGATTAGGACACAATCACAACTGATTCCTAGAAGTGTTAAGCTAACTTATTTTGAAATTAACCCAAAAATAAAGCTGTAAGTAATTCAGGTTTATTGAAAACCTCTTTGTCAAATGAAATGGAGTTCAAGAACCTTATGATCTTGAAATTCGCAAATTTTGTACGTATTTTCACAGATGTGTCAGTTTCTATTGATCCGAAGAAAACAGGGTTTTGTATCTTTGCCTCCTCCAAACAAATCAAAATATCAAATCGACTCCCAGATCACTGGAGTAATTTTTCGTGCGAACTAATTGCAATAGGCAGGATGGTTCAGGAATTTATTACTCGAAATATTAAAAGAGCCCTAATAATTTCAGATTCCTTGAGTGCGCTAGAGGCACTGAAACAAAAGAATTTTTCCTCTAAAACAGATATCATATTGGTAAGGGTTACTGAGATTTTTGAGATTGCTAGAAGGATAGGGTGTAATGTGAAGTGTATATGGGTACCGGGGCATTCGTCCATCCAAATGAAATTGCAGATAAACTGGCTAACCAGGGTAGAATTTTACTTAACCCCCCGCTGATCTCTGTTGGGCCTCAGGAACTATTGCCACATTGTGGTGCTGAGATAAATTCAGTTTGGTAAAACAGATTTGCCCAGATAGGCAAGGGTGTCTTATACTCGTCCTTTAGAAGAGAAGCGTTAATACGTAATTGGTTTAGCAAAATTAGTAATCCTCGCAGGTTCATAACAACGATTATTCGACTGCGGTCGGGACACTGTCTCGCATATCTACATAGAATAGAGTTGAGCGAGACTGATCAGTGTGTTTGTGGAGAAGTCGGAACCATTCATCATATATTTATGACATGCCAAAGTAATACAAATAATATCACCATTCTGTATAATAAACTAAATGAATTTGCTTTTCCTCTTCCTCTTAATATTTACGATGCTATACAGGGATATCCACCGGGACCGTCCGTTAAAAACTTTTTGTGTTCCAACAATATCAAGCTGAAATTTTATACGCGGCCATAACTAGCGATTTCCAATTGAAGTGAAATATTTTCGGAGTGATACCATTTCCGGTTATACCGGAAGTGGGTCATCACTTTGTTATTTCAAATGGCAACCTACCTTTTTTATTATACATCTAGAACCGACATTTGAGCAAGGCATAAAATACCCAAGTTCTTGGCACTTATCAGTCAAAACTTTTGACAGATTTAATTATTTTTGTTATAAACTCGATTTTTGAGTAATATTTAAAAAAATTGTAGCTCGTAGATCTTTTCCACTACAGACGCAATTTTTGCTTGGGTGGATAGAAGAAGGATCAAGAAATTTTTTAAGCAGTCTACACATGTCAAATGTTTATTGCGTTGTTTTGTATGATTTTTTTCAATTTGGCCTTCTCTAAACAGCAATAACTCAATTTTTTCAAATTGCACGTGCAAATTTTTATATCGCCATCAGATGAAGCGTCAAATTTCAGATGGAATTGTATCAGCTACTATACCCATCTCTTATAGTTCCGAAATAATTCGGGAATATATTGAATTTTGATGATTTTGCAAGAACTAACAGAGAATGCTTTGAAATATTTGAATCAAGTAGCTGAACTGGCTACGCTCACCAGACAGGTGCCTAAAATTAATGTACTTGTCACTTCGTTCATTCGAATTCACTATAAGAGATGGGTATAGTACATGCTTATACAATTCTATCTGAAATTTGACGCTTCATCTGATGGCGATATGAAAATTGGCACGTGCAATTTGAAAAAATTGAGTTATTGCTGTTGGAAAAAGGCCAAATTGAAAAAATCATACAAAACAAGCAATAAACATTGTACATGTGTAGATTGCTTGAAAAATTCCTTGATCCTTCTTCTATCCACCCAAGCAAAAGTTGTGTCTGTAGTGCAAAAGATCTACGAGCTACAATTTTTTTAAATGTTCCTCAAAAATCGAGTTTTTAACAAAAATAATTAAATAATAATAAATAACAAAGTGATGACCCACTTCCGGTATAACCGGAAACGGTATTACTTCGAAAATATTTCAGTTCAATTGGAAATCGCTAGTTATGGCCGCGTATAAAATTTCAGCTTGAAATTGTAATTGGAACTCAAAAAGTTTTTAACGGACGGTCCGGTGGATATCCCTGTATATAGCTCCAATATAGCAATTTTGGAAATTCTGGTAGGGTTTCTTGTTTTCTCTGGGATAAAAGTATAAAAATTAGTGTTGTAGTATTATTTTGAGCTAATGGTTCATAGGGTCAATCTAGTGTAGCCCTATGTATTGTTGTGCCTCACATTCCATTCATTCCATATGTAGACTAAATGTCACAGCATCACTATCCATCGCTTTCATTAGAGTAGATAAAGTCAAACCCAATAAATTAGATGTATCCAATAATAATTAAAATGTTCTTGAAGTGGCCTGGTATAGACTTGGTCTAGACTTCGGAGCCCCCCGGAGCCAGGCATACTATACCAAACTCGGCACCTTGAGATGGGTACATAGCTATTGCCGAAACTTTGGGTGTCCAGCTGAACATAATCATTACCAGCGAAATATTGTTCACCGATATAAAGCCATGAAGATTTGAAGTCACACCTACATGGTGATGAAGTTCTGATTCACGTAGATTTTAGTAAAAATTATTGCACCAAGTATGCAAAAGAAATACAGGCCTCTCATTTCGGTGGATCTCGAGCACAACTGAGTCTGCATACAGTAGTAGTTTACTCACGAAATTTCATTATTTATTCTTGCGCAGTCTCTGAGAACATAGCTGCCATTTGGACACAATTAGACTAATTTTCAAGACTCCTCCACGTGGCATCAAACGAGTGCTTTCTTGAGCGATGGTCTTGTAACGCAGTATCATAATAAAACTATGTTTTTTATAATGGAAACCAAACTCTCTGAAGAAATTGCAGATATTGAAAACTTTATATCCAAATATACTGAAAGTGGCCTTGGAAAAGGTGCACCAAATGGTACCGGAGCAACGTGCAAAAGAATAGATGATTTTGTTGATAATTCTGGAGATGACATCAACAATAGTGATCAGTTTGTTGAAGTAATTCAAATGCGATGTCTTGAAATCACATGTATCGCAATCGACGTTAAAGACATTCAGGTAATGGTCGATAAAATTGCAGAGGAATCGGTTGATCAAAAGGGTGTTGAGGGTACTTTATATGTGCATTAGATCGCAGGCGTTTATTGTCGCTCCACCGTCGGCTTTCCAAGTAAATGTGAAATACTCACAATGAAAGGTCGCAGCTGCTTTTGTAACAGCGGCTCTTGTGAGCATTATAAGATTGGCTGTATCAACTTTGCTCTAAAACCTAAACGGACAGTTGATTGTATTTACAGAGTCCGAATCGGGGCATCTTGAATCTGCTTAACCTGAATTGACACCTATACCAAACTAGTGCCCTCAAAGATTGGATGATGATATAGCAGGAATGAGTGGCACTCGGAATTCATATTATAATACTGGAGATCACGTTCTCATAAAATATCCAACTAAAAATGTAGAATGCAGTTATGTTGCCGTAATTAATGAGATTGATGATGATGAAAACGACTTACGTGTTACTTTCATCAAGATTTACGACCATAAAGTGCAGACCTTTAAAATTAACGATAAGGATATTTCAGACGTGTCATTTGATCAAGGTATCCAGAACATGGACGATCCTGACTAGATTGTAAAGGGAAAGAGAACATTTTATCAGTTTTCTACTCATTTTGACGTTTTGGAGCGTTAATTTTTCTAAATGTCAAGTCCAATTTTTAAAAATGTGATTAAACTTTATTATGTTCTTTATTAAAATTAGAAAAATCCTTAGGATTTGATTGGAGATCTCAATTGAAATATCACACATTTAAGAGAAAACACTGTTTTCCAATAATTATATTAATTATTGTAAGTTTTAAATTAATACTGAATAAAGCATTTAATTATACATAGTATAATAATATATGACTTTGTTGATCTCAGTGAGTACAAATTGTTTCTAGCACTTAATGTTAATTTTTGTTATGGATTTTTGAAGAAAATTGTTATTTATGTTCATTTTATAAAGAAATTTTGTTTAATATTGATGTGAAAATATGCTATAAGAATAATAAATAATTGATTAATGTAAAATTACTTTTTTTTAAGTACAACAGCCTTCTGTCTCACCTAACAGTACTTTGTTACGTTAAAAACAGTCCCCTGATGATGAAAAATATGAATAAATTCGGTGGGCCACCTATCTAACTAAAGTAATAGTTAATTTTCTTCGAAATAGAACGGGGTTTTCTGGCAAATGTTGAAAAGCATTTCTATGGGACCTGTACAAGCTTCCGGAGAAATGCCCATACAACAAATAAGGTGTTCATGCAAAGACCTACTCATTTTTCGAATTCCTTTATAGAAAGAATTATTTCGATAAAAAAAAACAATGAAATAAATTCCCAAGAGATAATCTCCATCGTTGTATACAATCAAGGCTTTCTTATATAATCATTGACTAGTTACTGCGAAACTGATAATATTCACACATCTCATTGAATGCGTTATTAATAAATATACAGAAGTATAAGAAATCTGACGTAATTTATTTCCAAACCCATTGAATCTTTCTCACTCGACATTTAAAACCAATCAAACTATGTGATCTCTTTTTTGCATTTGAAACAAAAGTGACAGAGAATTCCTTGGTAACTAAGTTGGATCCATGACCATTTTCACCATCATTGTCCTCGCTTCACTAAACATCGATAGGATCATGTGACAGATTGAATCACTGCAGATTCCAAGAATGTGATGAGTCGATTTGTTGGAATTACATTTTCGTTCAAATTCCACAAGTTTCTCAATAATTTCGGTTTGTTTATTACCATATTTAACGACATAGGTCGATGCTGCAATCAATGGATTTAGGATTGTTTTGATGACATTATCAAGCTGTAAATTCTTAATTAAATATGCTATAATTCGTTCGACTTCTGATTAGTTTTGAAAATTATATATATATATATATATATATATATATATATATATATATATATATATATATATATATATATATATATATATATATATATATATATATATATATATATATATATATATATATATATATATATATATATATATATATATATATATATATATATATATATATATATATATATATATATCAAAGATGAAGTATATATATATATATATATATATATATATATATATATATTTTTACATGTTCCACAATTCATTTTCTTTCCTTTGTCGCAGTTATGAAGAATTTTGATATTATCTGAGGTTATTGAATGTTTTGTGGTTTTTAATATGTTCACATAATTGAGAATCATTATCAGAGGATAAGTGTTCTTTAAATCTGGTTTCGAAATTTATACCAGTCTGCCCAACAGCTACTGTGCAATATTAATATAATAATAATGATAATGATATCTAACCAAACCTCAGGGGCTCAGGAACATTGTCCTTGAGTACGGGCTTAGCAAACCCGAGGTACCCAAGCTGAATCTGGCAGTAGGTATAAAATGCAACTTATCCAATGATGTACAATCTAAGGAATAAACGGGTGAATCGACATTGTACCACCATAACCTCTTGTCGCGTTCAAGATTTAGGAAGAGGGTCTTGTTCGGAAAGTGAGTCACAGTCTCCCTCGGTTAGCGACGGAAGCACCGTGATATCGAGTAGGGATACTGCAACACAAAACCAAGTGGGAAATAACATCAACACCTCCCAACTGACTCTTGATGTTTCAACGGCGGCGCAAGCCATTATGCCTACGACCACGAGAGCCGGACTCCCTAGGAAACGCATGAAGTGGACTCCAGAAATGAATACCTTCATTATGCGTTCCTATAACAGATTACAAACTTGGAATCGGAAATGACAGCATACAGATACGCGTTACATCTTGCGTTCATAGAAAAATATCCTGAATTACAGCACATATCCGAGCGGAGAATTTCGGATCAACGAAGAACAATCGTTAAAAACAGGCTACTTTCTTCAGAAACGCTGCAAAGCTTACGAGAAGAGGTCATAATGGAACTCAGAAGCGAAAATGATACTCATAACGGTATACCTGCTGGAGTCAATGAAAGTGTTACAGATAACATCGAAGCCACGGAAACGAATATTAACATGGAACGCCCTCCTGAGCCGAATCAGCAGAACGAATATACGTATTTAGCAAGATCAGAACTCAACAGAGCAATAACTGAATTCAGTAGTAGTAACCCAACTAAAAGACCTAAACTGCCCAAACTCAAGACGAACAAGAACACCAATATCATCCTAGCAAGCGTAAACTCAATGTTTGAAGAATATACCGACCAGAGCACCTTGGAGAAGATTCACACTTTGATTTACTGTGGAGCAGTAGCGGTTCTTCGACTTCACAAACAACAAATCTCCACAACTCTGATTCAAGCTGAGCCAAAAAGCGTCAGGAAACTACCATGGCAAAAACTACTGGAGAAGGATATTGATAATATCAGAGCAGAAATCGGTCTCCTCACAGAACTCCTGAGAAACAGAAAACCCTCAAGGCGCTTGAAATCACATATACGCAAAATTTATAGGAAAATTGGTACGAACACAAAACACCCTGATCACAAACAACACATCGACGTGTATATGGACACTTTGAAACAGAAACTCCAAGCAAAAACAAAGAGGCTTTCAAGATACCTCAAGTGTACTGAAAGGAAACACCAAAACCAAAGGTTCCTCCAAAACGCAGCCAAATTTTATAAGGGAAATAACAAAACTGCGACCAACAATAACAGAGAAGTACCTGACGCACAGTGCTTGACCGACTATTGGTCATCACTATGGTCGAACCCCAAAGAACACAATAGAGATGCGGAATGGATCACGAATGAGAAAGAACGCCTCGATATCAGACATAGGGACTTCGATGGAATAACGGAAGCTGTAATTCTTAATACATGTAGGATAGTTAGAAAATTTATGTCAAGTATATTGTAATCGAGCCTATTCCCTTTGATTGCTGAGTCTGGGACAGGTGAATCATATCCAGCTAACAGCTGAGATAGTGCATAAGTCCACGATAATAAATGATAATATTGTTTATTTTCCTATACAATTTTGTGTGTACATGAGTTGTGAAAACCAGGTTGTTGACAATAAACTCAGAAAATAAACAGAAAATTGCAAAGTAATATGACTGTCTGCAGTGTACTAATCTAATTTTTTCCTTAAGTAACCTAACACACCGACACTGATCCGCTAAACAAAATAAAGAGCGAAAACAAAACTCAAACAGAAAAACTCAGATTCAACTAAAAATATATTGATTTCTCAACTCTATGATGTCTTGAATTTTATCCCTACCATAACAAAGGATAATCTTCTTCAGCACAAATTTAAACCTCCTCATGACAGTAACAAGACAAGACTTTGAATCACCCTGAATTCTACTATATTTATAGATAGTTGAATGGAAATTGAACTCACTCATAACATTAAGATAATTCTTTTCTAATATATCTATTTTTATGTCACCAATAATTATGTTATAGTCTACATTTACCTTTGCTTATGTTGTCAAATATACTTCCATACTATCCACAAAAGAATTTACATTTAACGAGGGGATCGGTATATTGCAGTTAACAAGAATGTTTTATTATTTTTGCTGAACTTGAGCTGAAAAATTTATCATCCAATACATTAATGATCTGTTTCGAATAGTTGAAACCTTTTTTATATAACTAATCTAACTCTCATTGTATAGCAAATCATATCCTTCAATTCTGTTGGGAAAATTAAGATCAATCAACAGATGAGTTTCAGTCAAAATCAAAAAATCAAATTCAAAACTATACTGATGCAAAAATAACTGAAATATATCAAATTGATGTGACAAACTACGTATATTCATATGAAACAATTTCAGACTACTTACCTCAATCATAATGTCTTCTAAATCCCACGGATGAAATTCGAGAGTATTTATCTCCATATAAATATAATCTCTGATAAAACTATTCATAAGAATTAATTGAAATTGAACAAAAATGTCGCCACTTACTATAATCCAAAAGTCCTTAAGGCACCTATTTTTAGAGATCATCAAGATCGTCCAACTTTTTAGTAAGAATAGCTTGACCATCTTCAGTTTTCCTCATAAAAATTTGACCGTTTTCACCCACGCAAACTTATATCCCCGTTCCATCTTAATCTTCCTTGCCTGTGTGAATAGTTCTTGTTTGGCCCTTGTTAACTCCTCGTTGAAATAAACAATGTTTTTTCCACTATAGCCACAGTTTTCCATTTTTAATACACCAGCTTCCTTCCGCTTCTTCAAGATAAGGTTTCTAGTATTTCTATCATTTAATTCGAGTAGAATTGGTGAATTGGCGGCTTGAGATATACGCTTAGCTTTGAAGTATAACGTAGCTATACTGACTCATATGTGCCCGATAATACTGGATACCATTTCTTCGGTCTTCTCCTGTTTCTGTTTTGGAACATTCATTATTACAATATTTTTTCTAATTTTTCTTCCAAAATTGAGTCAAACTTCCCTTCAAGCTCACTTATTCTCTTTTCTGCATTGTGCAAATCCCTTGATTCCTCCTCCAGCCGTCTTTTTATCTCCTTGCGAACAATTTGTAAACTACTGATTTTTTGACCTTGTCTGGTTTTTTCAACATTGAATATAATTTGCTCAAGTTCAGACCACTTGAGAAAGAGGTGGTTACTTTAAATTTGGAAAAATAGTTGCTCAAGTTATTGGAGAGCGGACCAGCGTAGTTGAAACTAGCGTATTTTTTCAAGCAAGTATATTTTATAGGAAATAATATGTAATTGTGTTATTTGATGTTTTTCTTTACGTTGGTTTTTTCCTGATAGTATTTATTTCATTTTTAAAGTTCGTCTGTAACGGTGGAATGGAAAAGGCACAATGAATCATTGAATTATAAGCTGATAATTTATGAATTTGATTGAGGAAAATCGATATACATATTTTCAATGAAATAAAACTAAAGTATTTAGATTTTCACTATGACTGGTTTAACCACACTGTGACTTCATCAAATAGATACAAACTAATGAACAGAGTTATTCCTTATATATTAGTCTTATTTCCTACTTAACATTACAATAGGTACAAGAGGTATGTTGGAAAACCCATCGGAGTTGTTTACTTTATGAATTCAAAAGATTGAGTAAAGGAGAAGGATTTAGATCTAATTTACTATTAAGTAACCTACCTGAATTCTTTTCTTTGTTAATCTCTAAAATTTTCAATAGATTGAGTTTTTGTCTGTTATTTTCATTGTGTAAAATTTTGAAATTATCATTAAAATTATGGTTTTCTTCGAGTAAGTGATTAGAATAATGGGAATCTGATTTATGATAATTAAAACTACGTTTTTGCTCGGATAATCTAACTTTGAAATTTCTGAAAGTTCTACCAATATGAATTTTATTACAATCGCCGCAAGACAGTTTATAAACACCGGATTTATTACTTTTATCAATTTTAGATTTGCAGTTTTTGACATGTCGGCCTAAAGAATTATCAGTTCGGAATGCTATATTGAAATTATAATGCGAGAGGAATGATTTTAATTTTAGACTAGGATTACCAATATAAGTTAAGCTGTTGTATTTTGTGTTAGAGCTTTTTATACTTGGAAATACTTCCTGGATTGCTTTCTGAAATTTTTGCTTGAAATCATGTTCTCAATCACAGTTGGACTGTAACCGTTATTGACTGCTATTTGTTTAATTATATTTAGCTCTTCTATGAAATTATTTTGTGACATTGGAATATTAATGAGTCTATGTACCATACTATTGTAAGCTGCTAATTTATGTGGATAAGGATGTGTAGATGAGCCGTGAATAGTAATATCTGTATGCGATGGCTAATGAAAAATAGAAAAATCATGTTTGCCGTTAATTTTAGTAATAGTTAAATCAAGAAAGTTAATGGAGTTTTCTGTTTCTATCTCTAACGTGAATTTAATATTATCGTGAATTTTGTTAATGAATGTTTTGAATGACTCTCATTGTCCCTCAAAACTTTCTTTTGGAGTTACACAGATTTTATTATATTTAAAACATTATAAACATCTTTTATTCTGAAGTCATGCTCCTTAATTTCACCCTCTTCATCCGTGTCTGCATTAGTACCCGGAAACACAGATGTGACAATACCAGCATCAGTTATTTCCACAGACGGCTAAATTATTATCGAAGTTTTCGAACTCAGCCCCTCGAAAGTGCAATTCTTCTTGAACTCCTTGCCAGGTCGTAGCAAGTTATGCGAGGCAAGTCGCCTTGTAAAACATCAATTATAGTTGGCGTTTGGCGTTCAACATCACCCAAAGATCATCTGACAACTTCCTTCCTTTACTGCATTTTGAAGCTTCCAATGATGCCCTGGTCTAGTGGTTCTAGTTAGGAAGTGGTACTTGGAAGCAAGTACTTTATTTTTATATTTTTAAGTGTGTAGTACAATTTTCGATGAACATGAGAATTTTTTCTTTTTTCCTTTTCTAAAAGCATTACTAACTATACAAGCCTTAGGGTTTAACGTGTAATATGTTGATAGATTATGGACATTTTCAACCTTTAACAACCCATAAGTGTCTCGAGGACACAATTTTGCGTTCATGCTTTCATAAGTTTTAGGAATTTGTCTTTATCTAAGTTATTACCAATGTTTAACAAACCTAATACGCAATGAGAATATTTGTAACATGAATAATTTATTATTTATTGTTAATAAAACGGAAATAGTACTTAATAAGACCCATAAATGTCCAACAGACATCATAACATTATGTTTGATTTCACTATGAGTACCTATCCAGCAAACCTGCTAAGTATGGTATGAAAATTTGATGGATCTATGACAACAAAACTAGTAACTCACTATTTGGTATACCTATCTTGGAAAAGAAGGATCGAACAGGGCGAAAAATTAAGCATACAATGTGATCAACCAGTTATGTGGTCCATACTTCCGAAGTAACAGAAATATTACTTTTCATAGTTATTTCACGAATCTTGATGTATCAAAATCTTTTGCACAAAACGGTCTAACAATAGTTAGGGAATAAAAGAAGATATGTATACTTTCAAATTTTCAATCCAACAAAACCTGTGATATTGACTAATGTATTTGAATTCTCTAAAAATATAACACTGGTCTCCTATGTACCAAAAAAAGTATCGTGCTGTAATATTTCGTTTATGAACGTTGAGCACCGGCATGGAAAAGATTTTTTCGGTCCCGTGGACCGAAATCAAGGGTGAATTTTTTTTCAAAAAAGAAAAATTACGGCTGTAAATGAAAAAAAATAAGGCATCATATTGATACCTCGCGGTCTGAACATAAATGTGTTCCTTATAGACAGCGAGGCATGAATGCAATGCCTCACATTCATGTCATCTTTTGATATGTGATCTATGCATATGCATCGTCTTATACGCGGCAGAATGAAACGGTTGTTTGTGGGGTGCGTATCATTTTTGTGCAATAAAAATGAGTAGATCATATGAAGAGGAGATGAAACATCTTCAGAAACTGTATGATGAACTTATGTCTGATGAAGATATAGATGTGGCTGATCCGTACGCCGACTGTAACACATCTGATGAATATGAACCTAGCAAGGGTGAAAGCTCTAATGATGATTACAAAGTACTGCCTAAAAAAGCTAAAATATTGAAAAAATCAGAAGAAAACGAGACTACACAAGATGATCAACCAGGTGTTTCGAATTGTGCTAAATCATAAAACGGCTCTGATGATCAACCTACTCATGAAGTTTTTTCGTTTTTGACTATCATGACTATCGGTGTTTCTTTTTGCTCAGGACACCAATATTCAGAGGACCATTGAATCTATCATATCAAATTTCACTATAGAGTCCGATGAATAAGAGCAAGAAGACGACGAAAATAGTGTTTCTAACTTAGAATCTAATAGAGAGCCTTATTTTTTTTTTCAAACTGTTTGTCACTGATGGAATTATCGTCCATATTGTTGAGCAAACAAATATTTATGCTCAGCAAAAACTAGTGCAACAGCCAATGAATCCGAAGGCTAAATCGAAACCGTGGTTCCCTATCGATTGCGAAGAAATGGAACGTTATTTTTTGGGACCATTATTTGGATGGGGTTACTGAAAACCCATCAATTGCGAGATTATTGGAGTAAGAGTTTTTTGTATCAAAATAATATTGGAAAAGTGATGACTCGAAATCGTTTCAAGCAACTTCTATCCATGCTCCATTTCAATGATAATGAAACTCAGCAAAAGAGGGAACTGGAACGACTTCATGAAATCTCGCCTTTGATTGTAAAACTCATTGAACGATTCCAACTCGTTATTAGTCCTGGGAAAATGTATGTATAGAGATACTCATAAGGGTGGAAATGCTGTTTCTAATGTAGTCATGTTTTTGATAAAGAATTTATTTGACTCAGGTAGGACCCTCTACACTGACAATTATTATACAAGTGTAACCCTCGCGCATGAGCTGTTGAAGAAGAAAACTCATCTGGTCGGTACTGTAAGATCAAATAGGAAATTCAATTGTACCGATGTTACAAAGAAAAAAATGAAAAATGTGAGAGACAGAGTAATACACTACTACAGTCGGTCAAAATATCATGTAGTATTTGTGGGAAAAATTTTTGTTTTTTTTGAAAAACATAACTTCTTTGAATATATAAGTTATAGTTAATACCTTTTCTTCGATTTCTTCATGAAATACCTTTTTTATGTTGAATTCTTTCGCTGTTCTAATAAAAATCTATATAACTTTCAAAATTATTGAGCTACCCCCAAACAGCAAACTCTGTTTTGTGCCTCTGACCGGGCGCTTTCAATATCTATGCAGTTTGCACTAGAGCGTGCGGTATCCGTAGTGGCATGCGATCCGAAAAGAAAATCGACTGTGTGGGTATAACATGACGTGAGGCATCAGGTTGATGGTACCCGGGGCTCAACGTGTTAATCAATCTGAAATAAACTTGTACTACAACTCCACCAAGGGAGGTTTCGACACGATATACCAGATGGTTCATGAGTGTATATATTATATAATAATATAATATTATTTTATTATTATTATCTACTATGTTTTCTTAAAATATTATAGATTTTGTTTGTATTGTATCTGATTGGAATACACGTAGAAAAATACAATGAGAGAACCATTTTTATCTGAAATCGCAATTTTCATATACGAAGACGAAACAAGAAATGCCTATCAAGTTACCACTTAGCACCCATGAAAAACGTGCAGGGTCAAATCAGGAAGCTACTCAACCATCTGAATCTGCTGCAAGAAAGAAGAAGCGTTGTTATATTTTCTCTTCAAAATTGTCAAGGGCTTCTTAACAGTGTTTTGATAGATACAATCGCAATGTCTGCTCTGAACATTCTGAAAAATAAACTATCTGTAATATCTAAGTTAACTGTAAAAAATACATTACTGAAATAATGAAATAGATACAGATATTGTCTTTTTCATTCAAAATAATTTTTTTCTTTCATTATACCTCACTTTTATGAAATGATTCTGCTGGATTCTACTGGTCAGTTACGTTACAACGTACATGATATTTAAGAGTTAGAATATCGCGGTTTTTCATATTTTCCAATGATTTAAGTTTGTTATTCTCGGTATCATTTATTCCCTGAACTACTTGAAAGTGACGTTTGCTGTTTTTCCATCAATACATTTTTCGCCTTTAAATGAGAAGGTTTTGTAAGGTAAATATTTATAGAAAAGTCTTGTTTCATCGGCGTTAAAGATGTCTTCGAAATCGTATCCAGTGGTCAGCTCTGCCAGTTTGTCTTTCCACTCATTACAAACGTTTTGATTAACACTACCACTTTCATCAAAAAATTTTCGAAAAACAATTTCGTCACGTTGCTAGCACGGAACTCTGCATGTCCCTATTCTACTGCAAACTGGACCTCCGTTGCGACATTTTTGTATCGGCACTGTTTTATCCACTTCTGAAAACTTATATTTAAATTTTAAAGCTATGTCCAATTTTTTCGTCGTAGGATTTTCTTTAAAATAATTAATGATTTTTCGCTTTCCTGCGACTGAGAAGAGACACCTTTTAAGTTTCTGAAGCGATGCAACTTGAATCTTTAACAATAGTGACGAACACCATTGTTTACATTAGTTTCCATCAAATAACAGTGATTGTTACACGAATGAAACGTGTCTAAACCTGTCGCGACATGAATCACATACTATGGGATAAATTTATTGGTGGTAAGGTTATTAAAAGGTTTTGGGTTGATAACGTTAAAGTATATTTTACATTGACATTGAAATTGGAGGGCGTCACGAAAATTTTGTTGAATCGAGGAAATCGTTTTATTGGGGCTCGTTATATTAAGGTTTCTCTGTAGATATTTTTATACCGAGGATATTTTTCATTTTAATGTTATTTGCTAATAGATGGCGCTGCAACGCATTCATTTCTTATACCTTTCAACAAACCATCTGTAAATGATTACGCGATATTTTGAGCAATATAGAGCCTAAACCAGAAGAATTCGGTAGATAATGTTGAAGAATTTTTATGTGTGTTTGCATGGATCTGGATGGGATGGTTGGTAAAATTGCAAAAAGATCAATTTCTTAAGGTTTGTCGCATATTAGGATATATAACCGTAGAACTTCAACCAATTAGGTCTTCAAAAAAAATTTAATGACAAGGAATTATTCTTTATTATTTTCCTACAACCATTGCGTTGCAAGTACGGTTCCAATAATGCATTTGAATGTTATAATATTGATTCCTTTTTTCAGAACGAGTGAAACTTACTACTGAAACGACCCCCGTATTTCAAACACATAATTCTATACATAGACATCATTCTGCATTGAGCAGCTGTAGAAAAATATAAAATCACGAAGTTTGTGAAGATTAGACACCTACGTTGAATAGAAAGGAGATCAGGACTGGATGTTTACATATTTTCAAAGTGAAATCCAAATATTTGATATGTTGTAATGTTGTCGGAATACGTCGGAATGATTAAATGTTGAAACTCGAATGATCTGTAAGGTTAATCTTTTGAATGTATCTTACGTAAAAATGTTCCGTACCATATATTTCTCATCATAATTCTGAAGATATCGTTATTTCTAATAAATATGGGATTTCTCATATCTGGTTCAAATGACGTTGAACTGGTTCAATAAGGCCATGAAATGTGAAAGAAATTGTATATATGAGTATGTCTTGTGAAGTTAAAAAGAACTGTAACATATTTTGTTACCATTTCAACTATGAAACTATAACTTTTTCAATAGAGCATAATTCAGATTGCCTTGGCAGTGGCGGCTCGTTACCTTAGGTTTGCACTTTATGTTAATACAATCAAATTTTCAGATTTTTCGAAGGTATTCGATCGTGTCCCACACAAACGCCTCCTCGCCAAGCTGAAACATCTAGGTATTAGAGGCCACTTACTGGACTGGCTGAGAGCATTTATCAGCGACAGAACTTTTCGTGTCAGAGCAAGAGATGCATTTTCGACAGCTAAATGGACTGTGAGTAGTGTTCCTCAGTTCTGGATCCCATCATTTTCCTCTTATATACTTCAGACATCCCGCCTTCATCAAGTCAAACTGTGCCCTCTTTGCCGATGACACGAAAATATACAATATTTCAACAACAGACGCTCTTATCCTACAAAATGACCTAGATCGCATCAATCGCTGGTCGCATGAGTGACTTCTTCTGTTGAACTTGGAGAAATGTGTAGTTCTGCATATAGGTGAATCGAAGCCAAAACTACCATACTCAATTGGTGGGCATCCTCTAAAAAGCGTATCAGACCACGTAGATCTCGGACCGACAATATCTGATGACCTATCATGGCCTAAGCACATCTCGGCTGTCACTTCAAAGGATCGGATAATTATTTATTGCCTTCACCGCAGTTTCAAGGGCTGCAACATATAGACTACAAAACTTCTTTATCAATTTTTGTCCGACCAATTATGGAATATGCTGGTCCGGCTTGGTGGCCCACCTTCAGAAGCGTTGAGTATGCCCTCGAGGCGTGTGCTAGAGCACAAGACTTCTTTTTGGTAGGACTCGCCCAAGATATAATGATCGACTCTCCATTTTCCGACTCATCTTTACCTACTTATTTGTGCGGGGAATCCTTTGGCCGGACATCAAAGACCTCTTTCCGTTGAGTGACAATCATCTTCGTGGGCATCGCTTCAAACTTGTCAAGGAAAACTTAAAAACAAATCAGCGCCAGGGATTCTTTTCTAACCGCGTTTTCACCTTATGGAATCGCCTCCCACATTCAATAGTGAACTCCGAAAACCTCAACCTATTCAAAAACCGTTTAGATGCATGGACATCATCGAACAATTAGAACGAGGCCCGATTTCGCCGCTGTACTCTTTCTGCACGGAACACTTCATCGTCGATTTTTAATTTCTTTTTATATTTAAAATATTCTTTTGAGTTTATGGGCTAAACTTCAACTCTTGTATTTTCTAATAATAATGATAAAATAATAATAATATTGAAACTCCTTTCCAATTAATAAAAAAGTCGATTACCAATTAAAATAAAGGTTTCTTACCAAATAAAGGTTTTTACAAAACAGTTATATGTTTTAGCTTCGCTACTTTTTTCGTCTAGCATTTTCTCTATCAGACCAAAGAAACTCAATATAAGGCCAATTTTACAAGCACTTGTTAAGGTTGAAAGATCTATTGAAATTTTAAAGGATGGTTAGATATGTTTTGGTATTCTGTATCTTTATCCATCTGTTAATATCCAATGGGAATGTTAATATTTAACAGGTAAGCGTTAAAATATAAATCATACTGGAAAGAAGGGTTTACTAATTATCCGAGCTTGTTTGAGGTTATTTTCGATTGTTGTAATAATTATTTTGTGCGTTTTCAGAAGTTTTTAAATTTGGATCATTTCTCTGATGGTTTTGATATTCGAAATATTTTTGATGGGCACAGAAATTCCAAACTATTTAGATTTATTAAGAAAGTGAGTATGACTATTTTCATCTTGTTCTCTTATAAAATATATCTTTATTTGCAGGAGGGAATATAGCACTTGTTAAAGAAATCTAAGGTATGCTACGAATCCATTTGAATTGTCTGAGCAAATATTTATAGAAAGATTTCGACAGGATAATCATACGGGCCAATGCATAATCAATTCTTTGTGGGACTTCATGAAGGATTCTCAAAGGCAAATAGCTGTGCCGAAACATTCAATAGATCGTCGCATTCTTCACTCTTTTGGCCAAGAGCCAACCAGTAGTAGGTAGGAGAATCAATGAAATTACAGATTTGTTCGTTAACCACCTAGTACAAAGACATATTAAATTTTTAGCTGAACCTTATTATAATCTCAGAGGATACTACAATATAAATACAAATGATTTGTGATTCAAACTTAAAGATAATAAATATGAATGCTAGATTTCCTAGATCAGTCTATGATTCAACCATATGGTAAGGTTCATCGATAAGAGAAATCTTACATAGAGCATATATCAATGGCCAAAGTAATTATTTGAAATTATTTGAATTATTGAATGATACTGAAATAGTACATAACTTGGGGAAAAATGTGCAAATTGGAACTCCTCATTGTGAAAATTGGGATACTCGTATTTTGTAGGCCATGAACTTGCTTTCTTTAAGAATACCTCTCTTTTACCGCCCTATTTTTTGAATTGTTACTACCTTTCTATCTATTTATTTATTTATTTATTCAATCACATTGGGATACCAACAGGACGAGCCCAAAATTAGTATCCTCGAAATTATATAAATTATTATCAAATATTTCAAATAAATCCGAATAATTATCATTAAACAATCTGAAAGAAAATGAAAATTACAAACTACAAAATTTCAAATCTACAAAGTTTTAAACTTATGTAATCGGAAAACCATCGATAGATTATAAATAGGAAAAAATACGAACAAACAAGTAGACAATAAGTAAACACGCTAACAATCGATACCTAAAATGTTGCTTAGTGAAGAATTTTGTTCTACTCTGAGACCAAGGGAAAACGTGAAGCTTTGTTCCACTTTGGAGCAAATTGACTGCCTTCAGGCAAAGAATGATAGGTGCATTTTGCGAGCAATTTGTCTTCCTGAAGGGTATGTAAACAGTTCTGAGTATCTGAGATTTCTGATAGGCACGTTGAAATGAGCACTCGATAATAAATCGGAACTAGCGATGCAGCTATTAACTATCCTGTACAAAAACATGACATCTGATAGCTTTCTCCTACTGTTAAGTGAATATATATTAAAATGTTCTCTAGCCCTCTGTATAATCATGTCTCCGTCCAAATTAAAATTAGTTTTCTTTCCTATATATATGATGAACCGATTCTGAATTCCATCGAGTCTATCAATATATACATTATACTGAGTGTTCCACACGGCACTCGCATAATAAAGTCTAAACAATACATATGCATTATACACAGATATGCTATAACGAATATTCACAAAATATTTACAGGTTGTGATGACATAGCCCAAAAATTTAGAGTATGCATTGGCTATAGATTCAACGTGATCACTGAACATCAGTTTCGAATCATAGACTACTCCCAAATCTTTAATCTTTTGTAGTTTGGGTAAACATAATTAATTGTATTAACTTTTCGTGTGAAAGTAACTGAACTACACTTGGAGTAATTTAGGAACAATCCATGACTCTCACAAAACTCCACTAATCTATTAAGATCGCTCTGGAGATTCTGACAATCCTTATAATCAGTTATTTCAAGAAAAACTTCAAGATCATCTGCATAAAGTAGAAACCTGCTGAATTTCAATTCTTAATCTTATTCACATATACTATAAAAAGAAGAGGACCTAAATAAGAGCCTTGCGGCACTCCAGATGTTACAAAAATGACTGCGATGAATAGTCAGCAACCTCAACAAACTGTGATCTATTTCTCAGGTATGATTTTCACTCATCTCAGCAACGTTCCCACAATACCAGCTTCAGCAAGCACCCGCAGCATAAGATTATGAGTACACTTGTCGAACACCTTGCTACCGTCTGTATAAACGGACTACACTAGTCCCTCGTTATCAAGGACATTGTGTAGGTACTCCGAGTAGCAAACAAGTTTAGACTCCAACGTTCTGCTCCTGATGAATCCGTGCTGCTCCGGTATTATCATTTGTATGACTAGATGCAGTAGATACTTGTATACTAAAGACTCAAACAATTTAGGAATGATGGATAACAAACTGATTGGACAATAATTTTGTACTTCATCTCTGCGTCCACTCTTCAATATAGGCTTTATAATAGAGGTTTTCCACATTCGTGAAAAATATTCGGACTTCAGAGATTGATTGAACAGGAGCAGAAGTGGTGTACAAAGGGAAGTCGCACAATTCTTGCAGAAAATAAAGGAATATTATCAGGTCCAGATCCCTTATTACTGCCGATACCGGAAAGTCCCTTCATAACCGCAGTCTCATCAAACTGGAGCGTTCTTAAGAAATTTCTCGTTCGAAGACACCCATGAAATGGCGTCTGAACAAATCACATATTTCTAGTCCAGTTCCAGTAATCTCACCATCAAGTGTAATTCTGCTCGGTACATTAGCCGAGAATTTTTTCTTCATGGAGGCATAATTCCAGAAACGCTTTGGGTTATTTGGCAAATCCCTTTCGATATTTTTAGTATAACGATGGAAATCTCGGTCTGCCAAAAATTTACTACGTGCTCTCAAGGACCTGAACAGGTTGAGGTCATTGATATTCTTGAACTGCTTCCATCTCTTGTGTGTTTTATTCTTTTCTTTTATTGTTTGAATGGTCGGAAACGAAAAATAAAATGGATAGTTTTCCCTCCTGAGATGCTTTGGTATAAATTTATCAACTATGCAATCGATATGCCGGTTGAAAATATCAACATTTTTATCGAGAGAGCTGAACTCCTGATCCCAAGGCACTGCACGAATAGCCTCATTTATATGAGTGTAATTGGCATTTTTGAAGTTTCAATTGAAAGGACGAACATTATGGTGTAGGATACCACTAGTTTCAGTTCTATATAAGAATTCTAAGGTTGGGTGGCTGCATCTTCTTCTACCAGAGGGCTTGAGCTCCTGCAGTGTTCAGATACTATATTTTTGTTACAGAATATAAGGTCGAGAATTCGGTTTTTTGAATTTACAATATTGTTGAATTGCATAAAGCCTTGTAGAGCAAAGTTTTCCAGTAAACCTGAAAACTTCTGCTCAACATTAAAAGGTTCAAAATAACACTCGCTTTGAATGGGAGTCCATACGACAATGGAAAAATTGAAATCACCGCAAATCAGATAAGTATTGTTATCACTTTCGTTCAAAAAGTCAATTTTTGAGTTCAAACAAGCCACCGAAAACTTATTCTCAGGGGGCAAATATACACATCTACTTTATATTTATTTTTATCGGTGCTTTGAACGACCCTATTGAACACTATTGATAAGATTTTCCTTCAATTTTTGGAAATAAGATTTATTAGGCTGGCGACTTTTAGAAAAACGATTCAAGTATGTTTTCGAGTTATTCAGAACTTCTAGAATTTTGGAAAAAGCGTCAATTGCGTATATATCGGTTATTATCAAAGTTACGTTAAAATGGATTAGATATTCTGCAAGTAATTCTGTGAGTAAAATTTAATGGTGTGAAAAAATTTCGGCTGAGTGGTTCTCGAGTCATAATGCAATCAAGTTTTTTTTCGAATATGAACCACAGGCATTTTACTTTGTTTTAGAAATAATTTTCTCTTTTCAAAAATATTTAAAACATATAATCGATTTTTTAATTCACTACCCTTCTGCAGAAAAACCCTGAAATTGCCTTAATTTGTTACATTCCGTGCAAGTCTATCCACGATTTTGTGAAAACCATAGATTTTTTAGGAATTTCCAATACCCATGGTTTGTTCATATTCGGACCATAGTAATTATCTGTGGTCTTAGAGGTCACTGTGGTTCGCCATGAATTTGTTATTTCTACTGAAGAATGCAATTTCAGATTACTTTTTCTGAATCTCGAAATTTCTCTTTTTTAGGTACATAAGTAAAATCATCATGAGTTTAATTTGCATTTTCAATCTTCCATTCAGAATGATCACAAAAGATGCATATAAAGGAAGTATATTTGTTATAATGAAAAAATAAGATTAATAACATTAAACCGTTTCCAAATGAGAACAAAAAAATCTTCATACAGATCTTCAATACAAAAAATGGAAAGTTCTAGCGGTCTCAAATAAGCGGAAATAATTGTATCGTAAGTATTCAAAACTGAGGCCATTGTTCTCAATGTATGAATTGCATTGCCGAGAAATTCTGCGGCCCGTATTGGAAATATGAATATTGATAACCGAAGCAAGTATGCCCTGAAATTCTGTTTCAATTCTTTTGAATTGAGACAGGTTTTCTTGTGGAGAAAATTTTAAATATAACCCCAAAGAAAGAAGTCTAATGGATTCAAGGCAGGGGAATGAGTCTGTAGTTTCTTTGGACCTCTTATGTCCATCCAATTATCCCCAAAATTTAAATTTAACAGGTCATTGATTGGTGGGGAAGGAGCACCATCGTATTGGTAGTTAGTATTCGATCTTTGTGATAGGGCAGTTCATAGAGAAATCCTTAAATAATATTATTAATGATAATTTTCTCATAACGACCACCATTCAGGTTTCCATAAAAAAAATTTCGATAGCTAAAGCGCGACTATCTTTTAGACCGCCAACATATTAATGCCATATCTTCCATGATGCTGCACATCAATATGGCACCGGAGATTCACATCAGACCAAAAATCCTCATTATGTCGATTAAATATCCTATCGCTGGTGATGCAGACTTCATCGGTGCTTATGACTTCCTTAAAAAATCTGGGCGTTCTTGTATTTTATCTCAATATTAATAACAGAAATTCAGTTGGCGAATGGGGTTCCTTGGCCATAAAATTGTGATACTCTCATCTTAAAGAACGTGAATTTGCTTTTTTCAGAATACCCCTATTTGCCTGCTCGAAATGGAAAGTTTCGCCATTACAGCTTCTATTACTCCAATTGATGCTTCCTCCTTATCTCTTTCTAGATATTTCTTTTTGTTGGTGCATTGAACGATCCACTATGGATAAGATTTTCTTTCAGCTGTTGTGATGACACTTTGCGGGTTAGTGGTTTTCAGAAACCTTTTCAGATCTGTTTTTGCTAGCTGAATCATACCCACTTTTAATGTAACATTGTATCATGTCAAATTTGATATTATTATTGTACTAACGACTTACGTTGTGCATCTCAGATGAATCACACATTCATTCGATGCCGTTCATGCTGTATATCCGAGAAGATTGGTCAAAAATCCCGTTTCGAGAATGCTCACGATTCCTTTGATGCCTATGGTTGAAGATTATATTTACTTCCTAATTACGTTTAACTTTTTTACATTTTAGTTTCGATCAAACCTGCTCTTGTGCCATTCAACCTCTTCAGTCTATATAGGCTGTCTACTCTAAAAGGTGCCAAACTTGAGGAGGTGATAGTTTAAGTCATTTGCAACAAAAAATCTCCAACATTTTTTCGAAAAGCTGATAATTATCCAGTTATTTAACACTTCTTGATTTTACGAATTTATTTGCTTCTCTCTATAAAAATAAGAATATCTCTGTTATTCTTACATCAAATCTGACTAAACCATCGGAAGAAGCATTGAATTTGTTATATAGTAGGTAAGTTCTAATGTTAGAAAAATCTTGTATACCGGGTGTTGTAAAAGGCTAAATGAAAAAATGTGAAATGAACAAAATTAGTGCAAAATTGTTAGCTGTACCACTGAAAACTGGTCGACATGTAACTGTTTTTATTTCTGGTAAAAACTACTACATTCATCTGGCTTTTAAACGGTGTCTCAAGTTTTGAGCTTACTATTTTTCTCCCAGCAATATCATGGGTAAGAGTAAGAGTTAGAATATTAAATTCTCTAATTCCTCGATCACAAATGAGCTAGTTTCAACGGAGCGTATAAACAATTCCACAAATGACTTTTCAATAATAATAAGCGATAAATAAATAACATACCTGGATATTGAATATTGAGGAAACTAGGAATAATTAATTTTTCTCTGATTAGAAGAAGTAATTAGAAAATAGAATCGTAAAAGAATAAATAAAATTATGGCAGGAACTGTCATTCAATGAATTGATAAATTGAAGTTCATATTTTCTGTTTTATGGTTCCATTTTCTTTTCGAAAAAAGAAACATGCTCAGTTTCTCAAACATTTAATATCGAGATATACTATTTGTTTATGGCTTCGCGCTTTTCAAATAGACAGCAACCTTGCAGAAAGACATTTATTGAAGTATTCAGGTTCTCCGGTGAAACTGGTTCATTCAGTGGTTTAAGAATTAGAGAAAGTGGTGAAAATGCTCAGCAATGGAGACAAGCACCTGTAATATTGCAGGCTGCTGTTCGCGAGGACCCTACAACAAGTACTCGAAGAATTGATGCGACATTGAGACTTCATTATTCCAGAGTTCATATTGTTCTTAAGCGAAATAATTTACATCCCTACCATTTGAGCAAGGTTCAAGACCTATTGCCAGTGGATAGTGAGGTGAGGTTGCAATTTTGTTGGTGGTACATGAATAAATTACAGGAGTGAGGATCAGATAAAATTCTATGGACGGATGGGGCAACTTTTACTGAACTTGGTATGATAAATTTGAGAAATTCCCATATATGGGATACAGAAAATTCTCATGGCACTATAGTGCACACTTTCAGCAAGAGATTAGAGTAAATGTGTGGTTGGGGTTAAGAAGGGGTCAGATTGTTGGGTCAATCATACTTTCCCATCGTCTCTATTTAAAAGAATTTTTAAATCTATTAAATAACGAAATAATGAACGTTCTAAAAGAAATGTCTATAGGTACTCGGTAGCACCTTTGGTACCAAATGGACGGCTGCCCGGTTCATAGTTCGAGAATGGTCTAGAACTGGATGATTCGATAGGTCGATTCGGGCCGGCGAGTTGGCCACCCAGAAGCCCTGATCTTACGCCGCTTGGTTTTTATGTGTGTGGCTCATGAAAGACCAATGTTCATAGAATTCCCATTAATACTCGGGAAGAATTAATTCAAAGGATTCGAATCTGTTGCAACGAAATGAGTCAAAAACACATTGAACTTCAAGGAGTAATTGATAGTTTAAGAAAAAGATGTATTGAGTGCATTCAAGAAAGTTATAGTTTTTAAATATCATTCATTAATTTTTTCTAAGTTTAGTTCCACTTCATGTTTTATTAAGTAATATAAGATATTTGCGTTTTCGAATTTTATGTTCTTATTACTCTTACCCATGATATTGCTGAAAACAAAATAGTTAGCTCAAACGTTGATATACTGTTTAAAAGCCAGTTGAATGTAGTAGTTTTTACTAGAAAATAAACAGCTACTTATAGACCAGTTTTCAATGGTACAGCTAACAAGAAAATAACACTAGTTTTGTTTATTTCACAATTTTTTCATTTAGCCTTTTACAACACCCGGTATACAAGATTTTTTTACCATAAGTACTTACCTATCTTATAGCTAATTCAATGCTTTTTTGATGGTAAGGTCAGATTTGATGTTGCTCTAAGAATAACAGAGATATTCCTGTTTTTATAGAAAGAAGCAAAAATTTCGTGAAATCAAGAAGTGTTAAATAGCTCGATAATCATCAACTTTTCCAAAAAAAATGTTATAGGACATTTTTTGTTGCAAATAACTTGTAGTATCACTTCCTGAAGTTTGGCACTTTTTATAGTAGACACCATGTATAGATTAATGTCTTTAATTTTTTCCTACGATGTGTATCCTGTGAACGACATTGTTCGTTGTTTTCAACACTCGGTAAGATCCTTCTTAGTTATGATTTAGTTTTGGTGATTTTCCTCCCATTCTTTGCGGATTAAATAATCACACATGTTGAAATCTTGCTGAGTGATATAGTGTGTGGTCACGTACCAGGTCGTGAATATTCTGTAAGCGTTTTATGAGTTCACCACTTTTTTCTGTAGGGCCAAACATCAAGCCATATAGTAATTTCATCCTTCCACCGAAAATCAATCTTGAAGTCTGTCCGGGCGTGTCATGAATATAGGATTTTTGAAACATCATGAGTATCGTCAGATGTTTGTCCCAATCTTTCTGATGGTTTGCTTCAACTCTACTGAATAGCGTTTTATGGTTCTATTGAATCTTTCTTCCATTCCATCCGATTGTGACTATAAAGCAGGCGTTGTTCTTGTTTTTCTAGTGGGCATTGTTGCTACCTTTGCTACTGTTGATGTTTCCTGATTGGGCATTGTCATTTAATGAAGTAGTTTATTGCAACTAAGATACACTTGTTGGCCTCATTTTGTCATAGGAAAGGGTCCTGCAAAGTCTATGGCTATTTTCTCAAACGTAGTAATACGTTATATTGTTTCATTGTGCCTTTGGATCTTATTCGCGGAATATGGTTGAAAGTATCAATATTACGATGTTAATGGTATGAAGCTCATGAAGAATATCCTAAAAAATCTGAATGCAACAATTGATTGAAGTAATTGATCGATGAAGCCTGAACTACGTGATAGTTGATATTCATAATGAATAATAAAATAAAACAAGTTACTATGTTTTAACTATCACCAATTTATTGATGTAAAGAATGAGAAAATTTTTACATTGGTTTGGACCGGTTACGGACATACCTCCATTATCAACAACAAGCTAACGAAAACTGAATACTCATGTACAATACAGGAATTACCATCAATAAAATGCTACTAGAGGTTACAGTAAACTGAACAATGGTGATTGGTAGGTAATTAAGTCTACCTGGTCGTTAAGCAGCTTAACACTTTCTACCCTAGATGCCTTGAAAATTTCCATCGATTCAAAAAAATTGAGTTTATCAGATTTATCACAGGAATGAAGAATTTTTAGCTGTTGAAGTTCTGGAAAGGGATGACCTTCATTCAGACAATGTGCAGCTAAAGCTGAATCATATTTCTGATGTAGGAATGACCGGAAATGTTCTTTGTATCTAGCCTTGAGAGAGCGTCCTGTTTGACCTATATAAAAGGAATTGCACTCAGAGCATGTTAATTGGTATACTCCTGATGTTTCGAATTTATCTGTTTTATCTTTTGTGTTGAAAAGCAGGCCTGACAATTTGTTAATTGGTTTGAATGCAATATGAACTTTTTTACTATCAGACAAAACTCTAGCAACCTGTTCTGACGTCTTCCCAAAATATGTTAAAGACATACATTTTTCGGGCTTTTCTCTCTTGGATTGGGGATATATTATGTTTAATGTGTTGTTGCGTATTTTTCGATCAATTAAATTCTCTATTACTTTTATATCGAAGCCGTTGTTCTCTTCTATTAACATAATGGTGTTAAAATCTGATTTTCGGTCCATGTCCGATAAAGGCAAAGAAATCGCTCTGTGAATCATGGAATTGAAGGCTGCTATTTTTTGAGAATACGGGTGAAATGAATCTATGGATATGACATTATTCGTGTACGATGGTTTTCTGAAGATATTAATTGACAAACGGTTATTATTCTCCCGGGTAATTGTTAGATCTAAGAAATTGATTTTACTATCGACCTCTGTTTCTACTTTGAACTAACAATTACCCGGGAGAATTATAACCGTTTTTCAATTAATATCTTCAGAAAACCATTGTACACGAATGATGTATTCTTTACATCAATAAATTAGTGATAGTTAAAACATAGTAACTTATTTTATTATATTATTCATTAATTAATTGAAGGCTTTTTTCGAAATCATGGTTTCTTGATGATATTGTGATGGATACATGAAATTGATAGTTTACTGTCATAAGTATAATAATATGCTCGAGAAAATTGTATATGCTTAGAAATTGTTCGAAAAATTTGGACGTTTCTTCTAAGTTCAAATAATGTCGCAAATAATCTAATTAACAGATGGTCAGTTGATAACACAACGTCTGAATTGAGAACCAGATGAATTGAATTGCCTGGTGAACGACCTTAAAGACCCTTAATGAGACAATTTGCAATGAATTTAATTCTCTCATTTTTTATTCAATGTTTTTTTATCCGTGGAATTCAGTCGCCTTGAGTGCGGCATGAAAAAGGATAATTACAAATTAGTATTCACACTTCTAATCTTGAAATTAATCTATGTTCATTATCTATATGCCCATAAATTAAGAGATGATTGGTGTTTGTGTGGGGAAATTGTCTTTCAATGTTTTAAATTAAAAAAATGCGACTTAGGAATTTATTTCAAAAGCATATTTTCTATAATGTATATTTTTCTTATTTCGATATATTAACTTGTGGAATGATAGTCTACTGCTGATGTTCCATATTAGATATTAGTAGAACCTGTAGTTTAGAATATCGATCTTTCATTTCAATAGAATTTGATTTGATTTTGGAAAACTGGGAACCTTGTTTTTAAAACACAAATGGAATTCTTTACCATGTTTTTACTACCAACATATGACACAATTTGGAAGGACGGTTTAGTTCATAAACTCTTTGAAGTAGTTCAATGTGAAAAAAATTATGATTGAAAATATGTTATCTGATAGAAGACTTCGAGTTTTTATCGGTGAGAAAAGCAGTCGATTTTACACTCGAAATGATGGCCTACCTCAGGGATCTGTTCTTTCATCTCTTCTCTTCTATTATATATGTCTTACATCGAACGACTGTCAAAATTTTTTCGCAAATTCTTCTTTAAATTGAACAAGTTCCACAAAGAAATAATATATGGGCGATGTCAACCCAGATTATTGGGTCCATAATGATTTTAAAACATCTATAGATCATAATCGGCATCACTTGAAAGACTGAACCTGGCCATCGGGGCTCTCTCGGTCAAACAGAGATGGAATTTGAGGAAGTATCGCAGGTTATGTATTTTTTTTATTATCTCCTTAGTCCTTTTCATGATCTTGCTTCCTATGTAAAATCTTTTCTTAGATTTGTTTGGACATATAAGAAGTATGATTGTTGAAATATTTTTCTACTGGTTTCCTTTTCTTTCGTTTGGAAATCATGGAATGCAAGGGAGAATGAAGCGGCTAAGCAGAAAAATCTTTGGTACTCTTTATGTACACACGACACTAACACAACATAAACAGACAAGCTATTGCTAGTGCAATAGCGACAGGGAAACGAGTTTTTTCCTCAGGTAAGATAGTATGGTTCCCCTGTTACATTTCCTGAGTTCACACTTGTGTTTTTTTTCTGACACAAATCAAAATTATAGATATAAGCATTTATTGTAAGAACAATTATTCGAATTTTTGTAAATCCTCTCTTTTCAAAAGAATAGGGGGTTTTACCCCGACGAGTTGCCCATATATCTGTTCATGCAATCAAACTGATTTCATGAAAAAATATAAATCCACCACCCGGTAATTAATACCATTGCCAGGCAATGATTATAATCAAAACATATCCTGGAATAATTATATATTAGGATAACGTTAAATGTTATGAGAATATATCAATCTACCAGAATATATACATACTATAGCATCATCATATAACTGATGTTATATCTTCGTTTGAAAATTTTTCAAATTGCATGCATTCTATTTTAGAAAATCGAGACCTTTCATTTAAAATCCAACTTGCATTGGTATTGTGTTGCCTTGGCACTGCCCAAATTGAAGACCAATAATCAGTTAGAAAATCAATTTTAAGAACTCCATTTCCAGAAATATTTTCATTTGAACCTGAAATAAATTTGTAAAAATGTTTTTCATTATTTTTGAATAGTTTGTTTTGGAATTTTCTATCTAAATTTATTTTATATTCACGTAGTCTAATGGAGTATACTGAAAGTTTTTGTTTTAAAGTATCGATGTATTCTATCAATTGTCCATTACTTATCTAATTATTTTTATGGGTTTTATATTTGAGGAATATTTTTCCAATATGTGCCATAAGTTTTTTGATCGATTACCTCTGGAATATTGAGTCAATCTTCCTAAATCACATCTGATAGAAGAAATTTTACCTTCTAACCTTTTTTGCCATGAAGGTTTTTTCTTGATATTATAATTAGATCCAAAATTTTCTAATTTGTATCCAGAATGTTTAACTACTGTAATAGCGGCACAATATATAATCAGATGAAGTGTATAAATATTCATTACTTTAACAAGTTGCTTTGGAAGAATATTCTCATTAAGCTCGTTTATACAATCGAAAATTTTCTTTGAATAATGAATTTTAGGAAGTTTAGGTCTTAAAGTTGGGTCAATATTTTCAAATAAATTCATTTGATTGAGAAATAAATTTTCTATATCTTTGTTATCAATATATTTAGATGAATTTTCTGATTTATTTTCGATGATTTTCATGAACGGGACAAGGTTTTTATCTGAAATTTCAGAATTTAAATGTTCTTCTTGTTGAATGTTGTTTTTAATTGATTTTAATTCTGATTCAGATATAAAGTTTCTATTTTCAATATACCGTCTTTGATTCGCAATGCTTTGTTCTGAAATACAGCAATTGGGAATTTTTCTTTGAACATATTATATAGTTTAGACATGTACCCTTTTCTATTTGTTCCATTATTTGTTATTTTGTAATAACAAAACATAATGAATTTATTCATTTCATAAGTCCATTTCATGCGTTTTATTTTTTATTAGTTTTGTGAAGATCTGAATTAGGTGATGAAGTTATGATATGATTATGAAAACAGTCATCAAATCTTTTGTTGTTCGAAGAATAGACAGAACAAGTAGAAATGTCAGATCCCTTAGATTTACTTCGTGTATGATATGAATGTATAGTTTTAAAATATTATTCCTACCTTCATTTAAGTTGTTTACCTTATCATCATATTCATGATCAACGGGCCCAGAAATAATTTTCTTTGCAACGTTACCTGAATCAGATGATATGAAAGTTTGAGAATCAGATGGTCCTGCATCTAAACGATCTTGATTGCAGATTTTGAAGTTCTTTTCCAAGAAATATCTATTATATGAATCGCAAGGATATTTTGGTGGATTATATTCATCATCAGAGTCATATTCATATGAAGAATTCATTTTTTGGAATTCGAAAATTTGACAGTTGTCAATAATATATTTCATGAAACGTTTTCATGAAAAATGAATTAATAAAGGTAGGAAAATTTAATTGTACTTACTTTTAATAACTTAAAAATACTTATCTGAAAAATAGAACTAATTTAAATATCTAAAACTTTTCAAAATTCAAAATTTTAGCAGTGATGTTCATTTATAGAATAATTGTCACGTCGTGACAATATATATATATATATATATATATATATATATATATATATATATATATATATATATATATATATATATATATATCCCTGAAACTTCCTCTACAAAATTTATTTATGCTGATGATATTGCTTTGGTTTTTCGACACTATGACTTCGAAACAATTGAGCAAAAACTGACTTCCGATATAGAAATTCTAAACATTTTCTTCAAAAAATGGCGTTTATGACCAAATCCTTCGAAAACTGAGGTTTCTTGTTTTCATCTGAATAATCATGAGAATGATAGTTAACTAAGAGTATTCTTCAATCAATCCCTATTAACTCATAATTCCACTCGAACATATCTTGGTGTAAAGCTAGATCGTTCTTCGACTTCCAAATTTCATATTGATAAATTATGTCAGAAGTTGAAAACAAGAAACAATATACTACATGAACTAGCTGGATCTAATTGGGGCGCAAAGTAGAGAATCCTCATTTGCGAACTACTGCTTTAGCTTTAGTATATTCAGCAGCAGAATACTGCTGTCAGGTGTGGGTGAATAGTGCTCATGTCAATAAGATTGATTCTCAGTTGAACTGTTCTATGAGAGTTATAAGTGGATGTATCAGTTCAGTTGCTACCTCATGGCTTCCGGTTATTTGTAATATAGTTCCTTCTGATATTCGCAGGAAATTAGCTCTTTTATCATCTTGGGATAAGTATCACTCATTCCAGAAGTTTTTCCGATAATACACGATCTTCAAAATCCACCTAACCTGAGACTGAAATCTAGGAAACCTATTTGGTCGATTGACTTTTTGCGTACACGGGTGAAGGCTATTGATCTTTGGAAAACTGAATGGCAGGGAGTTGATGTTTTCAATAAAGTTTTCATAGAGGATCCTTCCAAAAGGTTTGCAGGTTTCGATATAAGTAGAAAAAATTGGTGTACATTAAATCGTCTCAGGACAGGACATGGCCGTAATAATAGTATGTTGTTCAAATGGAATACTATAGAAAGTATGGCATGTGAATGGGGCGCAGCTGAAGAAACAATAAGACATTTAGTCCTCGTTTGCCCTATTTACTATTTTACGGGTGGTTATACTTTTCTTCTGGTTTTCTTTTTCCATTGTTTCAGATATTTTAATTGAAATTATAATTACCAAAGTGATACCAAAGGGTATTATTGAGTGGCCATATCATTAATGGTGATGTGAACGAAAATAACCCTCAAGTGAACTCTGAAATCGTGAGACTGAAACACGATCTCGAGGTGGCGGAAATTGAAGCTGATCACTCACGAAAGTTAATCAAAAACCTGGAGACAATGGTGAGTGATAAGGAACTTATTATTTCCCTTTTGAATCAAAATTAGAAAAGCTACAATAGTAAATTAAGCAATGGAATTGACAGTGTTGCCGGTTCTCAAAAAAAATTCCGCAACTATCAGAAATTCAACGAATGAGATAAATGGACCGTCTGAGATTGTTGCTACAGCAAAAATTTCAAACGGGGTTTCTTCCAAAGGTTTAACGCAAAATAAGACAGATCACAAGGAATCAAAGTCGACAGCAAAATTGAACAATAGAAATCATGAAACTAACAACTTCATAACAAATGATGATCTCATTCCGAATTCGAATATTGAAAACAAAAACAGGTCTGATCACGGTTGGACTCTGGTAAATAATCGCAGAGGTAACTCAAAAATCGAAGCCTCTGGAAATTCGTCTAAATCGGGAAATAACCTGAAGGATGGAAAACAAAGGATGGTCAATTACAGGTGCATCGAAAACAAGCACTCTCAAAGCAGCAACCAAAAGATATTGCTATTTGTATCACGAATGGAACCGAACACGTCACTGGGGTACTTTATTACAATGGTAAAGGTGAAGTTTCCAGAGGCAGAGTGCACCAGCCTTCCATCCAAATTTCCTGATAGTTATAATTCATTTAAAATAGATATAAATGAAAACAAATTTGAAAATAGTGAATGTTGGCCTGAAGGCTAGCTGGTTAAACAGTTTCTTGTAAGGAGGGAGACGAATACCTCACAGAGTGTCTGAATGGCAGCAGATGTGAAAGTAAATTTACTGCTGGCAAGGTGAGCAATTTTGCTCTACTATACATGAATACACAGAGTGTTAGAAATAAATGCAACTTGATTGAGGCATTTATCATTTACTTGGGCATGGATATTGGTGTTAATTGTTTGTGGTGACTTAAATATTAGATTTAATTCCGATGACAACAGGTCCACTCTTTTCTGCGATTTGCTGAGCACTTTTGGTCTTAGTCAGGGGATCTTTGAGCCCACACGCGAGAGCAACTGTCTAGATAACGTTGTTGCGAATATTTATGAGGGCGATAGATGTGCCAGGGTTGTTAGGAATGAGTTCTTAGACCATGATGCTCAATTATATATGTATAAATCAACAGAACAGGGGTGTCGCGGCATCGGCTCCTGTGAAAACGAGGCCACTCACGCAGTCGGGCAATTGGATTGGTCCTTTGTTTGGGATCAGAATGTTGATTGCAACAAGGCTTTCAGTGTTTTTCACCAGAATGTTGTGGATGCATTTACCATTTCCTTTCCTGAGAAGCTGGTGAGACGTGGAGCTGGCGGCACTGGAAGTGGGTGGTATTCGGAGGATCTGCGTCAAATGAGAGAAAGTCTGAACCTTGTGTCCAAATTGTATGACATGTATAGGTCAGCAGAGTTCAGACCTTTGCGTACCGGGCTGATATTAATAGGACAAAAATTGAATATAACGATAACATGATCAACACTTCTGATGATCAACGACCTGGAAGTTAGTGAATCGGCTAACCAACACCAATAAAGTGAAATCGTCAACCAAAATAGGAGTAGAGAGGTTCAACCATCATTTTGCCTCAATAACTGATAAAATCTTGCAGGGAATACCTAAATTCGACTTGGATCCCCGGAGCTCCTACCAAAAGCACGTTGCTCCAGACTTGAGCTTCAGCTTGGCGAAAGTGTCTCAGGTGCAGGTTATAGATGCTTTGAAATCACTGACGCCAAGCAGGTCTACTGATTTCTATGGTCTGTCCATTGTACTGATAAATCGTTGTATTGACCGGATTATTTTTCCGATAACAAGTCTGATAAATAAATGTATAAGCGAGGGTGTGTTCCCCGAGGGTTTGAAAATTTCTAAGGTGGTCCCAGTACATAAAAAAAGAAATGTGGAAGAGGTCTCAAACTACCGTCCAATTTCTCTGGTCCCGGTTTTTTCCAAGCTTATGGAGAAAGAATTCTCTGTAACCAAATGCAATTTTATTTTGAATCCAACAATTTATTCTCCACTAGCCAGTTCGGTTTCAGGGAGAATAAGAGCACTATGGCAGCCTTGGTTGATCTAGTGAGTGGTGTGTTTGACTATATGGAACCGGGTTTTTACTGGTTGGCTTTGTTTTTAGACTTGTTCCATGCCTTTGATTGCGTCCTTCACGATAGGTTGTTGGAAAAGCTGATGTTGTTGATGTTTTGTTGAGAATGGTCATCAGTTGATTAGATAGTTTCTGTGTTCGGGGTGGGTTTCTGATTTGGTGCCGGTGACATGTGGTGTACCCCAGGGCTCCATCTTGCGACCCATATTTTTTTCTAATATTCATCAACGACATTCCTGACTTCATAGAGGAAGCAAATGAAACCTTATATGCTGATGATAAGATCCGATTGTGGGTTCCAGGGATTTCGACGATGTACGACGGAGATCCGAGGAGCTTCGGGAACGCGACTAGCAATGAATAATGGTTAAACGCAACTGATTTCGCTCTCTCTGAGAGCTGCTCCTGCTCCTACTGGTGCAGGGGAAGTGAGTTTTTTGGGAGTCCATTCAGATCCCATCCTGACCTGGAGTGATCATGCCGACAACATGTCAAAGAGGGTCAGTAGAAACATCTTCGTGATAATACGGTTGGTTTGCTCGGTGTCCCCCACTATTCTTAAATTTGTTTATTTTGCTCTTATCGAGTCGTTACTCAGGTATTGTGTAGTCATGCGAGGTAATTGTTCTAAACGTGACATGGTCTTTAGATTGCAGAGAAGGGCAATTAGGGTATTGGGTGGCCTTGGCTATGGGGACTGCTGCCGATGCCTTCAGAAAGCTGGGAATATTGACTTTTCCTGCACTCTATGTTCTCAAATGCTTGGTATATGTCCATTCAAACTCAGATTCTTTCAAATTGAATTCTGATATTCATTCTTATGATACTAGGGCCGAAATGTATCTCAGGAAGGATTTCTTTAGACTCAGCAGGTCGCAATGTGGATTCAATTTTCTAGCTGTTGTTCTCTACAATAAGCTTCCACTTGCTCTAAGATATTTTGAAATGAAAAAATTCAAGATCAAAATCAAGCAGCTCCTTATAGATCGTGTACTCTACAGAGGAGTACTTTGAAATAAATTTTTCAGATTGAATAGGGCTTACTCACTATTTGTTTTTTAAATAACGAATTTCTGTCTTCTAGTCATACGTTTTATCTAATGCTCGGTGTACTGTATAAATTTTATCTGGTTGTCCTCATCATAATTTAGTTGTTAACTCGTTGCTTTTTTTTCTCCTGTGGAGGCTGAAATTTTCGGGTAGTTCCCAATTTTATATTGTATATATAACTCTGATGTATGCAAACACTATTTGTTACATTGAGTGTAAAGCATTATTAAACAATCAATCAAATCAATCAATCAAATCAATCAATCAATCAATCATTGTTAAATGGGCCATGTTACATATTTTCTGATCTAGAGCTGATACAGAAGTTTTAATCACATATTTGAAATCGTCATTATAAATTAAGTTATTATAATGTGCCATAACTGAATCATCGGAATTGCTGTTGTTCGATGTTATTAATACTTTAGTTTTAATTTTTGTGATCGATACATTTCGACAACCTTGTTGTAACAAATAAACCCTGTAGCTCACTTCTTTTTTGCCACTGAGTGAAATTTTACTTAGTCCAATGTCAAATAATAGAACAAAACTCGGATTTTTCGATGTGCCCTCGTGCGGCATGGTCAGGAGATTTGCATATTCAATGAGCTTTTATTACTCTACACCTTTTCTGAATATGATATACAAACGGAAACAAATTTAAACTAAAGAATCTTCTATTCAATTCTAAATGTGCTTTCGAGATATTCAGAAAAAATATGTTCAATAAAAAGAATCGAATAAATCCGAAGCGTCTTAACATTATATATTCAGGATTCTTTCTTTGACTGATTGGCGTTTCAGCCTTGCTTAGTAGCTTGATGATTTGATGACATTACTATTTTATGTGAATGTTAAACTCAGACGTAGATAATTTATCAGAAAATTATTAATACACTGAATGAGAATAGACGAAATCAATTTTCTGATAAATTCAACCATACTTGATATATTTATTGAGTATTAAGTACCGTTTATTATTTGAATGGATCAATCAATTCAATTTAACTTCGGTAAATAATTCGACGTAAAGGTCGTAGATTAATAATAGATATAGAATGTTTTTGTCAAGGTTGCAGGAATTATTAAAATATGAATATGGTTTTTGATGACGATTCAATTTATAATTCCCAGAAGAAATTTCCGAAGAATAACAGAATACGGTTATTACTATCTTCTGGAGAAATTCAAATGATTCCTCTTAACTCATGAAGAATATTTTCCTGAAGAATTTTAGAAAAACAACAGGTATAGAAATTTGAATTCATAATATTCAAAATAATCAATTCATTTTGCATATTTCTTTGATCGCATTGGATGGATAGATTAATATTCAGAATTTTTTCATATCCTGTACTAGTTACAAATTGGTATGTCATTGCTTGATCTTAGTAGACATATTTGGTTATTGTACATAGTCAGCTACCATTCGTGGTCAGGCGACGTGGAAGCCTATTGGATCTTTAAGATTAATCGATAGAATGAGCAGAAGGTTGTATAAGGTGTCCCTTAAGCTCTACGGCAACTTTTGAGAGGTGAGTTGCAATTCAAAGACAAATTCGTGATGACAGTACGGTCCTAATATTTCGGATATATTCAGCTTCAAAAATTTGATTCTCCCGGGTCCTGAAATCATAACTTTCAACATAAGAGAGCGATTTAGTGGTGTTACCATAGATGGAATGAAATATAATACATATCTTGTTGTATAAAAAGTGCCATTCGTAACCATAGTAAAATGATTATCATGAATTTTGAGTTACTTCCGATAGATAAATATCAGAATAAATCAGAGTAAAATTTCATCATTTATCAATGATGTTGAATTACTTTTGATACTAAAATTTCAGAACACCTCTTCCAATAGATAATTATTGTTTTGCAACCATAAATTCTTCGAATTGAAAATGTAATCCTTCAGTAATGGAGAATATGCAGATCAGAGCTATGTTTAAGGCTTTTGCGATGGAAATACACGAAAAGCTGCTGGAGAATACCATCGAAGATTTCCTCAAACACATTCTCTTGTTCGTACAGTTTTCCATTCAGTGTTTATAATCCCACACCAGGAAACTGGTCAGCCTCACGGATTCTGGGGGAGGCAAAAGATCATCACAAAATATTGCTACAGATACCAACTCCAAAATAAGTAAGAAGAACACATTGTTAATATATATATATATATATATATATATATATATATATATATATATATATATATATATATATATATATATATATATATAAATAATAATAATTAACATAAGATCAATGGCAACTGACGAAACATTAGTGGAACTAGAGGAAGAACTGGAGAAGATAAGATGGGACGTGCTGGGTCTGTCCGAGGTGAAGCGCAGGGGTGTGGACTTAGAATCAGGTAATAGACTCTACTATAGAGGCAAAGAAGACAAAACACGCGGAGGCATAGAATTTCTCATCAGGAAAGAGATGAATACAAATGTACGAATGTTCAAAAGCGTATCTGATAGAGTTGGATTCATAACGATGGAATTGAACGCACGAGAAAAAATCAAAATAATCCAATTATACACCCCAACTAGCTCATGCGAAGATGAAGAAATAGAATCCTTCTACGAAGACCTAACAAAAGCAGTAGAGGATGAGAAAATAACACCCACTATCATTATGGAAGATTTTAATGCAAAGTTGGTAAAGAAAATGGACGAAGATAAGCTCGAAAATTTCGGATTTGGCATTAGAAATGATCGTGGGGAACGCCTTATACAATATCTAGAACAACAAAGCTTATACGCAATGAACACATTCTACAAAAAGAAGAGCAACAGAAAATGGACATGAATATCACCAAAAGGAGAAACTAAGAATGAAATAGACACAAATGAGCGAACAATATTTGAAGATGTTACAGTGCTTAATAGGTTTACAACGCTTTGTGATCATCGATTAATGAGAGCAAAGATACATTTCAGCAAGAAATAATAGAGAAAGAAAATGAATTCAAAAACTACATCTGTGAATTCTCAAAAAATAAGATGCAACAGCGAGAAGTTCAGAGAAACTTTGACGAAGATCATGTCCGAAGACCGAGAGCGGCCAGATGAGGAAAACCACGACATGGATAAAATGAACCAGAAATTGATGAAACAACTGAGACAAGCTGGTGAAAAGGTGGGAAACCCCGAAAACAATAGAACAGATAAGCTTAATGCCACGACGAAGGCACTAATGGAGAAAAGAAGAAAACTCTGGATTAAAGGAAAATACAAAACAGTTGAATATGCAGAACTCAATAGAACAATCAAAAAGATGATAAGAGAAGATTTGAGGAAACACCAAGAAGAAGCGGAGAAGATTCTGAAGAGGAATAGCGGATTGAATACCCTGAGGCCGCAACAAGGGAAAATTATTATTACAGCTTTAAAAGACAAAGACGGCAAGGAAGAAAGAGATATAAAAAAAATCACACATATAGGAGAAGAATTCTATAAAGACCTATACACCTCAGCGAAAAAGCCAAGCTATGAATCAAAAGAGAAATAAAGAATGTGAACTGTGAAGGATTGCCCGAAATAGAAGATTATGAGATCGAAGAAGCTCTGAAAGGCTTAAAAAACAACAAAGCTCCAGGTCCCGACGGCATACGGTCGGAGATGCTACATGAAGGAAGGGAAATTATACTTCCCACTTTGAGGACATTATTCAATTAATGCATGCATAGCGGTAGGATTCCAGAACACTGGACTAAAAGTGCTGTCGTTTTGCTTTTCAAGAAAGGCTAAAATAGTGACCTAAAAACTATCACCCCATATCACTACCGTCACAGATCTACAAGCTATTCATGAAAATAATCACTAACCAAATGACGGCGAAGATGGACTTCTACCAACCCGTTGAACAGGCTGGCTTTCGAAAGAGGTATAGTACAGCTCATCACTTCCTTACTATGGGAACTTTGATAGAGAAAGCAAACCGAATACCATCCGACTCTATACATGTCGTTCGTGGACTATGAGAAGGCGTTCGATATGACTGAGATATGGACCGCAGAACAAGCTATGAACAATAGCAGAATTGATTCCAGGTATAGACAACTGATCCACAACATCTATCAACAATCCTCAATTGTAGTAAGATTAGAACACGAGACCAAACCTATGAAAATCCAGAGTGGTGTAAAACAGGAAGACGTTATATCGCCAAAGTTATTCACCTTAGCATTAGAAGATGTATTTAAATCATTGAGTTGGGAAGGAAAGGGGATAAACATAAACGGAAAAACACTGAATCATCTTAGTTACGCCGATGATATTGTCTTGATTTCTACTTGCAAGAACTGACTACAGAATTAATTGAAGTACGCAAAAAATTGGTTTGACAATGAACATGTAGAAGACGAAAATCATGACTAACACAGAAGATAACAGAAGGATTAAAGTTGGCGTACACTTTCAGGACATGGTGGATGAATATGTTTACCTAGGTCAAATACTCAAGCTTAATAGAGAAAATCAAACAGCAGAAAATGCGAGAAGTGTTAGGCTTGCTTGGGCTGGATTTGGAAAATTGAAATGGGTCCTTCAAAGTCGTAAGATACCACAATACCTAAACTAAAGTCTACAATCAGTGTATTTTGCCTGTAATCACTTACGGCTTCCAAACATGGACACTAACTAAAGCCATTATGGCCAAAATGTGCAAAACACAAAGAGCAATAGAACGCAGGATGCTTGGAATAAGACTAACAGACAGGAAAACAAACACATAGATAACGAAAGTCTCTAAAGTTTGCGATGTCCGAGAAGAAATTGCTAGACTCAAATGGGGCTTCGCGGGTTATAATGAAAGACAACGAGATGGCAGATGGAATGCCGAAATACAAAAATGGAGACTATATTTGAGCAGAAGAAGAAGAGGTCGTCCTCCAATGAGATGGGAGGGTATTGGAGGGCTCAACTAATATCAGGTAGCATAGAACAAGACCGTTGGAGAGAACTGGTTTAGATCATATTTTTTTTATAGTATTTTGGAACTGAACACTCATGGTCCATTATCGGTGAAAGACGTTGTGTCTTTGCACAACTAAAACATGGTTGAGGTGCTATGAAAGCGCACGTCTGATCATTTTCACATATGAATTCTCACAAGTGAATTCACGGTCCAATTTGCAAATTTCAGTTTTCTAGGTGAAAGCCAAACTACGGATAATGTTCAAAGATCCTTAGTGACAACCATCAGATACTGATCACATCCAACGATGCTTGGCTACGCGCTACGAACATAAATATTCATCAATGGCGAGATATGTTTATTGCTGAAGATCACATGTACCGATACTTATTAGATGTTGCAGTTATGTTCCGTGTGAGTACTGTATTATTATTTTTTATTTGTATTTGTCATACTTTTGAAATGGCTGTCAAAATTTTCTCGCAAATTTTTCTTTAAATTAAACAAGATCCACAAAGAAATAATATATGGGAGATGTCAACCCAAATTATTGGGTTCATAATGAATCTAGAACATCTATAGATCATAATCGTCATCACTCAGAAGACCGAACCTGGCCATCGGGGCTCTGTAGGTCAAACAGAGATGGAATTGTTTTGATGAGTTTGAATATTGAAAGGATTTTGCGATTATACTTCAAAGTTGGCAGCAAGAAAAAGGAAGTGATTATGTTTCAGGAGACTCACACTGCGACGGAAGAACATCTCCGCGAAAGAGGAAATATCGCAGGTTATGTACTTTTTAACTATCTCCTTAGTCCTTTTTATGGCCTTACTTGCTATGTAAAATCTTTTCTTAGATTCAAGTGAGATTAGACATATAAGGGTCAGGTATGATTGTTGAAATATTTTTATGCTGGTTTTCTTTTTCCATTGTTACAGATTCCTGTCCCAAATCCCCTTCCTTTAACCCTTGTCTTCGTCTGGAAATCATGGAATGCAAGATGAGAATTGAAGCTGCTAAGCAAAAAAATCTTTGGTACTCTTTATGTACACACGAAACTAACACAACATAAACAGACAAGCTATTGCTAGTGCAATAGTGACAGGGAAACGAGTTTTTACCTCAGGTAAGATAGTATGGTTCCCCTGTTACATTTCCTGAGCTCACACTTGTGTTTTCTTTTCTGACACACATCAAAATTATAGATATAAGCATTTATTGTAAAAAGAATATATATATATATATATATATATATATATATATATATAGGGGTTTTACCCCGACGAGTTGCCCATATATCTGTTCATGCAATCAAACTGATTTCATGAAAAATATAAATCCACCACCCGGTAATTAATACCATTGCCAGGCAATGATTATAATCAAAACATATCCTGGAGTAATTATATATTAGGATAACGTTAAATGTTATGAGAATATATCAATCTACCAGAATATATACATACTACAGCATCATCAGACAATGATATCAATGTACCAACGAGTAGTGTCAGAGGCTTTCTCCCGGAAAAATCCAGTGTACGGACCTTAGTCAAGTATATATATATATATATATATATATATATATATATATATATATATATATATATATATTATTTTAGTGAACTTATCCTACACCCGTATGACTGGGGTTCGTTTCCTGGCTGAACAAGACAATTATACAATGCAGTGGGCAGTAGGGGGTATCTTGCAAGCATCAGATTATCATCATACTCTAATTTTCGAAAATTTGTTGAATATTATTTCATAATCGATGATGAGTTCGCAAATTATTTCTTGCTCAGACCCTTCGTCTGAAATAACTTCACATATTTTAACGTCTTTCCGTGTTGTGATTTAGATGAAATGCTAGAATACAGTATGGATGCTCCCATTAATATATGATATTTGGATTGTAGCAATTTTTTGCTGCTCAACTCTATTTATATTGAAATTTTTAACTGGAAACTCTTTCACCTCGAAACTATTAAATTATTCATAATTTTATTGTATATATGTCTAAAATCTATTGTACATATCTGAGTTCCATAATTGTACCAAGAATTAAGAAGCAAAACTAATGAAATACACAACATTGAAAGAGACTCTTGAGCCTTCTCCAACTGCGAGCAGAGTTAATCTATTGTCCATGCTTTCATTGTTTCATCTGGCTCTTTTGAAAAATTATGAATCTCCCGGCCAGTTTTTGCTTTCACTTCGTTCGGCTATAATATTCCGCTGTGCATATCTCTTATGAACAACTGTTATGCAATTGAAGAGAATATGCTCAGTGGTTTCGTCGCCCCCATTACACAACCTTCATTTTATCGTTTCCAACTTGCGTATTTCGCTGAGTTAATATCTCAGTGGGCAACTCACCTATTGGAGGGCAGTAGTGGTACTCAATTCGTACTTCCATCCTGATTACTGATTTGTTTGAACCGTTGACCTGTAGGGATGGTCTTGGCAGCTGACTTAACCAGTTCAACAGCAATTTCATCAGTCTCCATACATTCCAAGTTATCGGAGGGAATGTTTATTCTCCTCCGATTGTCGCTTTGTCGCTTTTGGGATTGATACCATTCCCATGATAAATATGAGAGCTCAGAGTTTTAATCACTGTCATACAATCTGTTAATGTATTAATTTTGTGCATCTCTGAGTTTTTTGGTAAACCCTTTTGGCAGCACAAATTCACAGAAAATATTTCTGCTTCCATGATTGTAGGAGGCGAATCCAAGGGTACTGATGTATATTTTGGAGCAAGTCTGCCTTCGAATATTTTGATCCATCATTATTCCAATTGACTTATTTTAGTCTTTACTGTAGTGCGATCTTCTATGATCAATGAAGCGATACTTTAATGGCACTTCATCCGTAAATCCCCAGATATCCTTTCAGACTACCAATTTGTATTTTTCTTTATTTCTTGGAGTCGTAGTGCCTCCATTCAGCTCTTTTATTATTTGTGAGTAAAGGGGAAGGAGATTCACGATCATCCCTAGGACAGAGATAGTGTTGTTCTCATAGCTCACACTCGCAAAACACAGCAGTCTCCGTAACTTTTTAGGGTGGTAACTTCTATTGTCTTCGTCCACCATATGGACGATGCATTTGTGATAATGGATCTCATAACCGGCGTATATAACCAACATGTAGAATTTTGTTGTAGCAACCAGACTTTTTTCCGAAAAGACTACAACATGTCCATAGGTTAGGTTAGATGTAGCTTTGAAAAGTGTTAGTTGAAATGTGATCTCCAAAGAAATCTTTCAATTTTCAATTACAGTTGTTATGTTCAGGTTCACGCATTGTGTGAGTTATTTTATTTGGAAGGATACTGAGCCTCCGTTAAGGACCCCATTTATTAGGGATATTTAGAGCTATTTGTATGAGGGGGTTATACGCAGTTATGCAGCTCAAAGAAGACGTCTCTTTATGAATTTTTCATAGAAACAGTTTTTGTTTATCAATGACAAGTGATGGTTATTCAAACAAAGCGTACTTTTAGGAATACAATTAGGGTTTCATCAAGTCAAGCAGCTTGAACATTTTTCGAAAAGCTTGACTCGACTTGAAATTCAAGTTCTTGAAGAATCAAGGGTATTTTGCAACCCAAAAGTTTGACTTGACATTCAGCCTTTTCCAGATGCTTGAAGTTGCTTAAGTTCACTTGCTAATCGCTTGTTTCCGTACAAGTACAGGTGCAATAGAATTAGGTAGTATTTATAGTCCTACTGATTTTTTCATTAGCTGCGGCATACTAGAATTTCAAAAATTGACCTAGTCGATTTATTTCGCAGCTCGACAAGTAGATCCAAAAAGCTTCGCGAGGCAATTTGGTTAATTTAAAGGAAGAGGGGAAGAAATCAACCAGCACTAATTTCAGAAATGATTCTTATAAACAATTTCGATGAAAACTCAATATTCCTTATAAACATATATAAAAAACTGAAAGAAATTTATGTAGTGTCTTTACTTAGCGGCCAAAGAAATATATATAAAAATCTATTGATTAAGGTTTACTACATTTGGCGATATTCAGAAGAACCATTCCTGAGAATGAGTGAATCCCCAAGAATCGAGATTGAATGCGGATTCCCCGAGTCAGGGGAGTCCAGAGACATCCCCGAAACTCGTATTCCAAAAAATATAGAAATTTATAAAAAAATTCTTGGTTCAAAACCAGCGAACCATCAACTTTTTGATGACGTGGGATTGTAGTTTCGCTTATTCTTATTCTTTTTGACTTAAGTTTCACTGTAGGTATTTCTTTTATTTTGACACAAGGTTAATTTATTTGTTTTCATTTTCACAGATGGTTATTTCTGTATTGTTATAGAAAATTCATTTATGTTTTTTTGTGAAGCAATGACTGTGTTTTATTTGAAAATATGAATTTCACTTTCACTCTTGTTCTTGCTCTGTATTTTTATTTCTTTCAACAATTTTGAATTCTTTTCAGATTATTACATTGAATTTAATTCAAATATTTCCCGATCAAATATTCAGTATTATTTAAACCTTTCTTCTCGTTCTCATCGAATATAAGAGGTCCAATATTTTTATTTTTTATTTATTTATTGTTACAAAATTAGGGATATAAACAGAATTGAAACTGTCATACGAAATGAAAATTATAACTTTCATAAAAATTCAGGAGAGAAAAATAAACTCACTAAAGATTACAGAATCAAGCAAAATATCATGAAAACTAAAAACTACCACAATGAGGATGATTCAGATCTAAAGAGATATGCAATAACATCTATGCATTATTCGCAAGAAAACATAATGAAAAAATAAACTAGTAGGGGACTTCTTAAAATAGAAGAGTGTCGAAAAGGACTCTCCTCTGCTCCAGGCTTGAAATTATGTGATGACGAAACTTAATTGATAATCATGGTAAGGACTGAAAAATCTGAAGTTGAAACTTTTGACAAACTTTCTCTGGACTCGTTCAATTCTGTCAATATACTTGTAATAGTGAGGGGACCAAACAGGTACAGCATATTCCAAATTACTCCTCACCAACGAGAAATATAGCATTTTTGAAGACCACAGTTCACTGAAACTTTTAGTAATTCTTAGAACGAAACCCAACATTTTGAAAGCCTTAGAAACTATACGACCAATATGATACTCAAAGGACAAAGGAATCAAGATACTTAATTTGGTTCACCCTCCCAATTACAAGCCCATCAACAGATAGAAAAGCATCGAAGACATTGACATTTTTTGTAGACCTTATATGCTTAGACTTTTCAATATTTAATTGAAAATACCTACTTTGACAAAGGGGGAAAAGTCTGTCAAGATCACTCTGAAACCGCAAAATATCATCACAGCACCGAATAGTCCTGTACACTCTAAGATCGTCGGCATATAAATCATGCTTTGTATAAAGAAAACAATCCGAAATATCATTAATGTGAATTGAAAATAAAAGAGGACCCAGATGTGACCCTTGAGGAACACCAGAAGTGACATGACCGAAACCGGAATGAGTGCCATTGAGTGAAACATACTGCAGTCTATCCGACAGATACGATTCCATTTGTGAGGACCCCACCACACCAAAGTCCTCTAGAACCCTCAACAAAATTGCATGATGAACCTTATCAAAGGACTTAGCCATGTCTGTGTAGACGGCATCAACTTGAATACCATCATCAAAACTATCACTTATGAGGTGAATGTAAGGAGTTATTCGTTAACACTGACCTACCTTTGAAAAACCCATGTTGAGATTGAGTCAACTTGGAACAGGATGAATGAAAAATTTATTAGTTACTATTGCTTCAAAAATTTTACTGAACTAACTTAGAATAGAGACAGGTCGGTAATTACTTACTTCATTTTTCTTACCACTTTTGAAAATAGGTTCGATCTTTTCCGCCTTCCACTTATCTGGAAAGACACCTTCTACTTTAGATTTTTTGAAAATAATTTGAAGTGGAGTCGTCAAACTAGCGGAAAAAGATTTTATAAAAATTGGTGGGATGGAGTCCGGACCTGGAATCTTCGTGACATTCAGCCCCTCGATTTTAGCTTTGACATCCTTCAGATCTAACGTGTTAAATGTAATTGATGAAGCAGATTCTTATCTAGTTTGGTGAAGAACAGGTTTATGCGGATCTTCATAAACACTAGAAAAGTACTCAAAAAAAAGCATTAGATATAGCCGAACTACTTTCAAAACACTACGACACATGGATTGAGGCATCCTCTGGCTATCTCTCAACTCGCCCACATAAGACCAATAGAGTTTAGGATTTGTCACAATTAAACCCTCTAGAGAAGCAATATGTTTCTTATGATTTCTTTCAATTAAGACCTTACATGGTCTACGCAAAATTCAAAAATTACATAGCTACATAGTCCGCGTTAAGAAATTTTGTACATCGATCTAGATTTGCTAGGAGTTTTATCCAAAGAAAACTTCTGAGGCGGGATGGTACCGATCTTCCAGAACGAAAGGCATACAACATCGAACAGAAGACACATCAGTAGAATTCGACAAAATCAAATCCAAGATTTTATTTTAATGATTGGTGTTACCATTGAACTGATTAAGGGAATTATAAGAAGAAAAACCCCTGAACGAGGAATACGCATCACCGCGAACAACATCCCTGATGAAGCCGCACTCATTGCCATCAGAAGACCATGAAAATGATCCGAGATTGAAATCCCTAACTATCATGAAGATATCATTGGGGTGCGACTCTATGAGAGATGTCACATTATCAAAAAAAGAAGACGAAATCTTCACTTTTCATATCTGGCGGAAAGTAATAAACCCTAAGAATAGTTTTTTATTTCCTGTAATTGATATTTTCACCCATACATCCTCCACTAATGATATATTTCTAAGTGATACACCATCAGCCTTAATTTTATTTTTGACGCCTACGAATACACTTTCACCCTCACCCCTAACACTATGGGAATCGCTCCTATCGAGATGTTATAATTATCGCAAATAAATTCAGAGCTGACAACATTTTGGTTGAGCCAGGACTGAGAAACACAAATCAAGTCAAAAGTACCGTTCAAAGAGGAAATATAAAAGTCTTTGGTGTTGGTTCTCAAACCAAGACAATTTTGATAATAGAAGCTAAGTGACAGCTCCATTAGTAGGCACAACACAAACGGATAATTCTAGGATCTTTAATATGAAAAAAAATAGTCATTTCATTTTTTTTGAAACTTTCATCGCAATTGTGTTCTGATTCAAACTTTCCACTTTTGCGATTCAAGAAGCTTACATTTCCAAGCTTCTGTAGAAAAAATCTTGACTCGAGCTTGACTTGATCTCAAGTCAAGTCAGGCAACTTGATTTTCATGTCAAGTCTTGTATTTCTTAACACCATAGCAATAAGGATAGAGTAATGCAGGAATTGAACCAAGGGGTAATGAAAATTCAGATATTTGACAAAATGACGTCTATTTGAAAAAATTCGTTCGTTTTGACTGAAATTTTCGCCCCAAATTGTTGAAAAAGGGTCATAATTTCAAATCTTATTCCTTCGTTCAATACCTGACGAATATATCTAAGATGATTGTTCGAGAATTTGAGACCGATCGATTGAGCCATTCATGAGAAATCGAGATCACCGTCTTTGAAAATACCGTTTTGAGGAAAATCCGTTCAAAGTTTCAGAAGTAGTTTACACTTAGTTGAAAAATGTATTCTTCAATTAACATAGTATCATCTATTTTAAGACCATGAGAGGAACCTTTTGAAGTATCAGTTGTTTTCGTCAGGCCATTCTTTCCTCCCGCGTGTTCTATGCGCTCCGTGTGATGATCTTCGACGACCGTGTGCCTGTTGCTAGCGCTTGCTGCCAACTGCACCATGAACCTTCTCCACCTCGGCACATTTCGTTATGAGGCAATTGAACAATAGTGAGAATATGTTTCCCAAATTGCATTATACATATCATCAACAGAATCACAATTTCTTCTTATTGCCAAATGAAGGTAAACCTATTAGTTTAGCCGTTAGTTTATCTTTCCTTGGAAGTACTACAATTTCTTTTTCTTCAATTGTTTCTGACTTCTTTCAAGTTGCTCGCAGAGTGTGAAGCCTTTCTCTTCTGAACATGCCTGATATATTCTCTTCTTACAACTTCAACTTCACCAAAAGGAGCAGCTTTCAGAATTTCAGAATATGTTTTTGAATCGCCATCACCTATACAGACTCCATAACTTAAACACCTCAATAACTGCATCGACTTCCATTTTATCTGAAGAGCCCTGGTGATTTTCAGAACAAGAATCTTTGTGAATGATAAAATAAAACAAGTTACTATGTTTTAACTATCACTAATTTATTGATGTTAAGAAGGGCAAAATTGATGTGATAAATCTTATAAACTCAATTTCTTTGAATCGATGGAAATTTTCAAGGCATCTAGGGTAGAAAGGGTTAAGCTCCTTAACGACCAGGTAGACTTAATTACCTACCAATCACCATTATTCAAGTTACTGTAACCTCTACTAGCATTTTATTGATGGTAATTCCTGTATTGTACATGAGTATTCAGTTTTCATTAGTTTGTTGTTGATAATGGACGTATGTCGAAAACCGGTCCAACCAATGTAAAAATTTTGTCATTCCTTACATCAATAAATTAATGATAGTTAAAACATAGTAACTTGTTTTATTTTATCATTCACAAAGATTCTTGTTCTGAAAATCACCAGGGCTCTTCAGATAAAATGGAGGTCGATGCAGTTATTGAGTTGTTTAAGTTATGGAGTTTGTATAGGTGATGGCGATTCAAAAACATATTCTGAAATTCTGAAAGCTGCTCCTTATGGTGAAGTTGATGTTGTAAGAAGAGAATATATCAGGCATGTTCAGAAGGGAAAGGCTTCACACTCTGCGAGCAACTTGAAAGCAGTCAGAAACAATTGAAGAAAAAGAAATTGTAGTACTTCCAAGGAAAGATAAACTAACGGCTAAACTAATAGGTTTACCTTCATTTGGCAATAAGAAGAAATTGTGATTCTGTTGATGATATGTATAATGCAATTTGGGAAACATATTCTCACTATTGTTCAATTGCCTCATAACGAAATGTGCCGAGGTGGAGAAGGTTCATGGTGCAGTTGGCAGCAAGCGCTAGCAACAGGCACACGGTCGTCGAAGATCATCACACGGAGCGCATAGAACACGCGGGAGGAAAGAATGGCCTGACGAAAACAACTGATTTTATATTAAACTACAGATACTTCAAAAGGTTCCTCTCATGGTCTTAAAATAGATGATACTATGTTAATTGAACAATACATTTTTCAACTAAGTGTAAACTACTTCTGAAACTTTGAACGGATTTTCCTCAAAACGGTATTTTCATAGACGGTGATCTCGATTTCTCATAAATGGCTCAATCGATCGGTCTCAAATTCTCGAACAATCATCTTATATATATTCGTCAGGTATTGAACGAAGGAATAAGATTTGAAATTATGACCCTTTTTCAACAATTTGGGGCGAAAACGAACGAATTTTTTCAAATAGACGTCATTTTGTCAAATATCTGAATTTTCATTATCCCTTCGTTCAATTCCAGCATTACTCTATCCTTATTGCTATGCTGTTAAGAAATACAAGGCTTGACATGAAAATCAAGTTGCCTGACTTGACTTGAGATCAAGTCAAGGTCGAGTCAAGATTTTTTTTACAAAAGCTTGAAAATGCAAGCTTCCTGAATCGCAAAAGTGGAAAGTTTGAATCAGAACACAATTGCAATGAAAATTGCAAAACTATTGAAATGACTATTTTTTTTTCACATTAAAGATCCTAGAATTATCCGTTTGTGTTTTGCCTACTAATGGAGCTGTCACTCAGCTTGTATTATCAAAATTGTCGTGGTTTGAGAACCAACACCAAAGACTTTTATATTTCCTACTTGAGCAGTACTTTTGACTTGATTTGTGTTTCTGAATCCTGGCTAAACCAAAATGTTGACAGCTCTGATTTTATTTGCGATAATTATAACATATTTCGACGCGATATCAGCGATTCACATAGTGTTAAGGGTGAGGGTGATGGTGTATTCGTAGGCGTCAACAAAAAAATTAAGGCTGATGGTGTATCACTAAGAAATATATCATTAGTGGAGCATGTATGGGTGAAAATATCAATTACAGGAAATAAGAAACTATTCATGGGATTTATTACTTTCCGACAGATATAAAAAGTGAAGATTTTGTCTTTTTTTTTTCACAGTGTGACATCTCTCATAGAGTCGCACCCCAATGATATCTTCATGATAGTTCGGGATTTCAATATCGGATCATTTTCATGGTCTTCTGATGGCAGTGAGTGCTACTTCATCAGTGATGTTGTTCGCGGTGATGCGTGTTCCTCGTTCAGGGATTTTTCTTCTTATAATTCCCTTAATCAGTTCAATGGTATCACCAATCATTATAATAAAATCTTTTTTTGATTTGATTTTGTCGAATTCTGTTGATGTGTCTTCTGTTCGATGTTGTACGCCTTTCGTTCCAGAAGACCGTCACCATCCCGCCTTAGAAGTATATGCAAAGCTTTCTTTGGGTAAAACTCCTAGTAAATCTGGATCGATGTGAAAATTTTTAACGCGGACTATGTAGCTATAAATTCGGCACTGTCAAGTTTGAATTGGAAATCATAGTTATGTTCTACCCATGTGAATGAATGTGTTGATTCATTTAATTCTGCTTTGAAAAAAGTTATTGATAAGTACGTACCTCATAGATCTTTTGAGTGTAATAAATTCCCTTCGTGGTTTGGTAAAGACACTATTATATGCATTAACGATAAAACTAACTTGCATCGAAGATTTAAAAATTCAAAGACCGTTTTCTATGAAAATTTTTTATTTTGCGAAGACAATGTAATTTTAATTGAAAGAGATGTAAGAAACATATTGCTTCTGTAGAGGGTGTAATTGTGAAAATATATCTGCCTAGAGAATTATCAGTTCTGAAAGCTATGTTCAAATTATGAGATGAGAAGAATGACTTCAAATTGAGACCGGATTTATTTATCAATAGGAGAAGCCTCATGGATTGCCTGTTGAAATTGTTACGAAAAAAAAATGCTGGTTTGAAGCAGATAAACTCTTATTTAAGTTATGATGTTGCCAAATGTTTATAAATTTTTGGAACATCATTACTGAACAAGAGTTCATCCGCTTCAAACCTGATAAATTTGATGATATAATCTGAAAATCGATAGTGCCAATCAGACAATGCTACTTACTAATGCAGATAAAGTCATACTGTTATAGCATTGCATGAGGCAGATAATTCATCTGAAACAAAAAAATGTATTGAGCCTGGGAATTATCAAAAAACCAGAAAGATCCCGTTAATTAATTTCAATACGCTATCAAACACTCCTCAGGTTATGTATTATACAATTAAAAACACAAACTTTCAGTTGATAATCCAACGTCACTGAAACTTTATTCTTTTTTTTTTATTTTTTTATGCGCTCTTCCCAGGAATAGGCGAACCTGTTACACCACATGAGTGAGCGCCTGAAAAGAATTGAGGTGTCTATTTACTCGCTTCTTGAAGAAGGCCAAATTGTAGGATGTTGGTAGAAGCGAGTTCCACAACTCAGCGGCCGTGTAAACGAAGGGATTCTTATAGAGAGATGTTCGAAGGGTCGTTAAATGTACCGCCATATGATGAGAACTCCTTTCCAGCCTAGTGTTGCGGCAAAACATGAGTTTTCCCGAAACAAGTTCTTTCAGCTCCTTGGAGCATCTTCCGTGGAAGTATCTGTGAAGCAGAGAAAGGTCAGCAACTTGTCTTCTGAGAATCAGCGGTTGCAGATCGCGGGTGGTCTCCGGGTGGTCGATGAGGCGCACAGCCCGTTTTTGCAGCACACTATCCAACATCCGCAATGAATGTTTGGGCGCAGATCCCCAAACATGGGAACAATATTCCAAAGCATGTCGAATCTACGCCTTATATAGAAACAACATCTGAGATGACGTGATGTATCGCTTGGCTCTGAATAGAAAACTAAGTTTAGCTGATGCTGACTTAGCTATTCCTGATACATGTTCATGCCAGCAAAAACCGGAGTTGACCGTTATTCCGAGAAGGTGCATCGAATCTTTGGGTGCAATTTGTTGGCCTTGCATCCTTAGAGGAGGTTCTCCAGCGGGGACCTTTTTAGAAAACGTAGTTGCTGGCGTATCGCTCGCGTTGAAGCACACGCGATCCATTTGTTGATATCTCTGACGTTGAAATTCCGCAGCTGTAATCGGCCGCAAACCACTGAAAGACGAAACCAGGGTACAATCGTCTACAAAACCGAAGATCTTCTTCTCTGTAGATGACAGAAGATCGTTTATCTGCAACAGAAACAAGGTTGGCGAAAGAATGGATCCCTGAGGTACTCCTGCTTGCAACCGGAAACAATCAGATGTTATACATTCGACCACAACTTGTATTGATCTAGTTGAAAGAAAGCTACTTATCCAATCCCGCAATTTTTCGGGAAGCCCATATGCAACAAGTTTATTCAACAAGGCCACATGCCAAACCCTATCGAAGGCTTTAGAGATGTCGACGGCTATTGCTCTAGATTCCCCATACTTTTCTATCGTTGATGTACAAACATGAGTGACGTAGGCTAGCAGATCTCCTGTCGATCTCTTCCTGCGAAAGCCATACTGACGGTCATTAATAATTCCCTGCAACTCAAGATATTTGATGAGTTCATCATTTATGACCCTCTTCATCACTTTGGACATAATGGAAAGAAGTGCAACAGGGCGGTAGTTTTAGGGTAAGGACTTCTTTCTTTCTTTGGGATCGGTTAAATTCTCGCTATCTTCCAACTGCTCGGAAAAGTCTGGCTTTCATAAGAAATCTGAATCAGACGATTAAGAATGAGTGTCAGTTCGGGAGCACACTTGCTAAGGACGATTGGCGGTATTTCGTCTAGACCAACTGCTTTCTTGTAGTTCAGCTGCTCGAGAGCCCGTCTAACAGAGTTCTTTGAGAACGAGAGAGCAAAGAGATCGGCTTTTTCTTTCGGAGATGATGCTATACAGCCGTCTTCTCTTACTAGATTTGCAGAAATTGACACTGACAGTCTTTGCCATAGACCAGAATTGTCTAGTCCCGCTTGCCTGTTCAAGGAGTTCATTACTTACGCCTTCGTTGAATTTGGCCTTTGCTCTTGCAGTTGTCAGGTTGCATACGTTCCGTATTCGTACGAAGGTTGTTTCCTCTGTTGGATTTATCTTCCATGACTTGTAAGCTCTGCTATTTGTCTTTGTCTTGTTGAACCATGGCTTTTGTTCTGTTGTTCTTTTCATGGAATGCGGGATGTAGAAATTCTATTGTCAAACTCCATAAAAGAGGTTATCCTATCAGATTTGTTGCCCCATATGGTATAGTCCCAGCACCCAAACTTTTACGTTACTCATAAATATTGAAAATTCTTGTCATTCCATATCAAAATTTTCAATTCAGAATTCTCCAGACTCAATAGAAAAACTCAACATGCTGTACCCATATAATGCTAAACTTATGTCCTGGGACGTTTTTAATGTTTACCGTAGTGTTCCACCTCATGATTCATGGAAATTAATCAAGCTATGTAGAATATTAATGTGAATCCCATTATATTATCAGAACTTGTGAACTTTTTGGAAATATGTTTGGAATAAAACAATTTTCACTCCATTGATGAAATTTGAATAAGTATTAAAGGCTTAATAATGAGTAATCCTCTCAGTCTTTTGCTTGCCGAAAATTTCATGGATAACATTGACATGAATAATCCATAATCATTCGCTGTCGAAACACATTCATTGGTTTTGATATGTGGTTGACATAGTCTGTTGTTTAACAGGTACAAATAGACAATTAGATTCGTCCAGTACCTTCATAAATTCAATTCACCCGAATATGAAATTCACTTTGAAACTAGAAACAGAGAATTCAATTACCCTCTTAGATTCAACTATAACCAAAATTGACCACAGACATAATTTTTCTATTTTCTATAAACCACTTCATACAGACATTATCATTCACAATTCTTCCGCACATCCATATCAACATAAAATAGCTGCTTATAATAATATGATACATAGACTCACCACGATACCAACGTCAGAAAATAATTTCTTGGTAGAACTCAATATTCTAAAACAAATTGCTATCAATAATGGTAATAATTCTAGTAGGCTCTCTCGTAGACAATTTCAACAGGCAATCCATGAAGTTTTCCCTATTGTTACAGAGACTGTTCAGGAATATGATAAATTAACTTATATTGGAAAACCCTATATTGAATTTTAAGTCATTCTTCTCATCTCAAAATTTGAACATAACTTTCAGAAAGGATAATTCTCTAGGCAGAGATATTAAAACTGTGAACCTTAAATTCATAAAATGAACAAATCAGGTATTTATAAACTCTCTTGTGGAAGTTGCGAAAAATTTATGTAATTATGTAATTATGTAATGTAATTTTGATATCTGGGTATAAACGCAGTTTTGACAAACAAAAATCTGATTTTCACTTTGCAAATTATCTACAAGAAGGAAACCATACCTTTAATAATAATTTTGATATTTTACATAATGAGAATAATAGATTGAAACTGAAACTACAAGAAGCAACGCTGTTTGGAATTTCCTTCTATTCAGTTAAATACCTGGTTTTACCGAGTGATATATAAGCCACATGATTCTTTCAAATGTACACATTTAGCAGCGAGCAGCAGTCCAGTTACCAGTCTGCAAACGGGTAACCCCGCTGGAGCATTGGTAAGAGCGCAGGCCAGTTCTATGCGCTTAATAGGCACTTCCGTCCACCAGCGTCAGCGGATTCCTTTCAGTATAGCTTGGATTTCCAGTTTAGCGTAGCTTCAGAGGGCTTTGGCACATGTTATCGTCGCGGCCATTCTATGCCTCTGCCTGTGCACCACCGTCGACGTCGGCTGAATGATATGGACCATATACCGTCGATTGAGGAAATTTGTAATTTTCAGAACTATAATTGAAATTTAGATGCTTTCCTTTATCTGGCTTCCGCCCAGCCTCACTTCGGTCTCCACGATTTCCGGAATATCCGGCATTCTTGCCCAGCCTTCCCCTCGGACATCCCATCCTAGTTATCTTGCTTCTTCCGCCACTTTCTTACTCTTTGCATGGGGACTATAGCCTTCGGGCTGGAACCCCCAGAACAGGTTTTTAGTCGGTAGAAATCCGACATTGGCCCCGTACCCGGGGTGCATCCTTTCGAAGATTTTCCTCCTCTTTGTCTAAACAGAAAAACTTAAATGTACTACTTATCTGATGAAGCCACGGTGTGGTGAAACGCCCTATGAGTTCGTCACTATAGAGAAAATTTGAACATCAATGTTTCATTTAATTAAATAAATATAAAAAAAATTAAAGTAAGCTTCAATCAATTGACGACTGAATTAAACAATATGTTCTAGAACTGAGTAAATTGTACTACGTTTCTGACAAATTTATCCGAATTTATATATTTTACTCTCTTCTGAGGAATATACTCAAAAAGAGAATGTCATACATATTGATTTATTCATACGGCCATCTCACGTAGGAAATTTTTAAACATCTCATGATCGACTAATGTACGATGAACTTTAATGCATTCGAAATAATAGGGCACGAATAGAAAAATGGTTATTTATGTTTTATAATGGTAGCACAAAGCGTGGGTTGCAAATGTCGATAATGATGGTGTTACAACCGGGATGATCACGAGTATTCGTAAAGAAGAAGAAGGCCAAGTTTCTTGGAGTCTTCTGTTATCTAGTACTATGACCCACTTTGATCTTCCTTACGTAATATCGACTGCATTGCCATTCTTGTTGTCTTAATCTCGAGATCATTCAAGCGTGAGCTTAGCTGGATTTGAATTAGTGAGAAATGAAGAACGCATGGCTAATTCGGTTATTGAGGAGCTGAAGACAATTATTTCGTTCTATAAATAGCATAAAAACAATTGAAACGAAGTTAATTCAAGGAAATCATTCTTCAGGAATACAGTGAATTGGCAACCTCTGAATTGGCTCATAATATGATTCATATTAAATTGGTTTGAGTATTGAAAAATGTAACTTCTCAAAAAATTATAAATTATATATTACTGACAATATTTACTTATACTTAGATGTTAATGATAATTGAAGAATAAGTGTTGCTGATACTGATAGCGACTAATAAACACAATTATTTGAAATTTATTGAACTTTAAATAATAAATAATAACATAAAAAGAATGAATACATTATAGAAGATACAAGCAAAATGAAATATTGAACAATAAATAGAATATCTAAAAGTCTTGATGGCTGATTAAAAATAAATTAATTTTCAGTAATTATTATCATAAGGTTACATCAGAATATCAGACCCATTAAACTAAAATAAAATTGACTCTTAACTATATTCTAATTGAAAAGACCTTAACCAACAGAAATATTGATGTGGTTTGGATGAAAAAGATGATAAATTTCAATACTTTTAGAACTTTGGAATAACTAATTCAAACATGTAATGAACTGTAATGATAGCTTGAGATTCTCTAGAAAAAAAATATATATGTATACATAATGTCCCAGAATAAGATAGCATTTTCCTGGAAAATGATTGAACTAGTCAAAATTATGCCATAAGTTTATTCAGAATGTTTTCCTATATTCCGCCCTTCTGAGATATTCATTCCCACATTTAAGAAATTGGTGATTTATAATTTCTGCTTCGTTTAATGAATTTTGATGACCTTCCGGAAATGGAGAATGTAATTCTACAAGACTTTTTCACTTGCGCCGCATACGCGCCAGGTGTAAGCTACCTCTTATTCTTATTACCCTCTGATTGATGGTTGCATTTTGTGAATCAGAAAAATTTTTAAATTCCTTTCACATTTTAAACAAAAGAAGGATTCTCGTTAAATATCGAAAAGATGAACAACCGATGGCCAATGGAAAACATGCAACTAATCCGAAACTAAAACTTCAACCCACTTAAAAAAACAATATTTTTATCAGAATCTTTTTAAGTTTTAAGTGGGTACTCTGATGCATTTTTGGGCATTTACAAAAAGAGATCTTGTCCTGAAATTGGATGTTCAGTATTTTATTGGAATAATGCGTTATTCTTTCGAGTAACCTCTCTCTATCTGAAATGAAGACAACAGAAACTAGGCTTTTTAGGAAGTTCCAGTAATATAAGAGGTAGGGATTTAGGTCAAGTAACTGGATGGCTATGCAATAGTTTCCCCTCGAGATACATGTCTTACAGCCAAAAAACAAATATGTAAACTAACCATATTTTAGCGAACAAAATATAATTCCATCCATCAATGGTCTGGATACGATGAACTGGAAATTTTTTGTGGTCCCGAGAAAAATCTTTTACACAACACTTTTCAAACATCTGAATACGACTATATCAGAAAAAATAAACTTAACTCCTCTAGAAGAAGTAGAGTCCAGAACATTCTTGGGATTAACTCAATGAAGCTTGAAGTAGATACGGCGCATTCCATATCGATGGTTCGTATGGACGAGTATTGCCTTCGACTCTATAATGTACTTGAGAATAGCATAAAAATGCTATTGATGACAAAGTTTGATGAACAAATCATTTTTTTATAGCAAAATGCAAACAAGAGTAATGCAATCTGACAAAAATCATAAACAAAAATATCAGGAACTCTTAAACTTGCCAATGCAACTGAAATGATTAAATATTTTGGGAATTTTGAGACTTCAACCTGTGTAGAAAGTGTAGTCCATACTAAAAAATCCTGATGAAGACGACATATGAGATAAAACTCTAGTCTCGGGTATACAACATAAAACGGAATTAGTATCTCATTTCCGGAAAAATCATGTGTATGAAAGTAACAAAGGGCCTTCCAATCCACTAAAAAGGGGACAAAATGAGCTTCTGAACCTACCGACCGATATCTATTCCGTCCATTCTCTCAAATATCTTGAAGCCCTACTGAAAGTTCGGATAATGAAGTATATCCACATCGCAATCCTAAGCCACTCACAACACGTATTTGGAAGAAAGAGTTCGACTACGTTGGCGACGGTAAAAATTATCAACTTTCAATTGGAAGTACTTGAAAAGAGCGAAAGAGTATCAGGTATTGAAAAAGCATTTGATTGTATGAACGAACGAATCTAAAATTGGTAAAAATGATTTCTGAGGTGTAATAAAAAATAATACTCAGGTTGTATATGGAAGACAGGGACCAATCAATTTCTTGGAATAATTGTTTGAGCCCTCTCAAAGTGGTTAACACAGGTGTATCACAAGGTTCCATACTCGGCCCGATACTTTTCATTCTTCACATAAATGATCGACCATTAAATGTTTACTGAAATAAAATATGTATATTTGGGACCCTGATAGACAGCACCATCTGTCTGTCAATTTGAAACAAATGCTCTCTGCCTGAATATAGGAGCAAAACTTGATAGTGTCAAATAAGAGACACGCTTAAGTTGAAAACACTATAAAGCTGGTTGGTTTCCACATTGATGGCTCACTCTCGTGGTCAACGCATTTCGAACAGGTTTACGCTCTTTGCAGAATACCAAACTCTGTAATGAGGAAATTTTACTTGATTGCTACGTACGGTATCTTTCTGAAGGTTAGTTAAAAAAAGCAGTGAAAATATCGGCCAAAGTTCAACATGAGACCTACAGAAGTTTATTTGTGAAATATCAAATAGTTACCTTAACATCTTCATTTTGGCATTCTTGAGTTATATTCATGGGTCCAGTGGTTTATTGAGCACTCAGGCCAGCAATCACTGCCACGACAACAGAGGTGGAGACGATTTAGTGGTACTTCGGCATGGGTTGACTTTAATACAAAAGAGTTTTGGCTATATTGGAATTAAACTATATAGCGCACAACGTCTGTGAGGAAAAATTCAAGATGTCTGCCTGCTTAGCGTTATCTATCCCGATGGTTCACGCATTTTACTTATTTTATGCTTATAGTTCCTTTACGTATATAATATATTTTCGACAACTCATGTACACTTGATGACATGAATTCATTATTATTATTTTTTTTTCGATTGAAGTAGGTCATGTTAAAATATTCTCTAACCTTCAAGCTTGAATGCGATATACCACCATCCTCCAAAAACCATATATTCTCTATAGTTCTCAGCGGAACTTCCTCCAAAAGCTGTGGCAAGTTATTTTGATAAAATTATAAATAACAAATCCGGGTCAGATGTCTTGCTTGAAACTATTGCTGGTCTCGAATTAGAATGATGGCATTAGGGTTTTCATTGGGAACCGTCTGAAAGCTTGTTTCATTGCAGTAGAGAATAAACCTAGTGAACAAAGTATTTTGTTCATGTTGGTATGAAAGCAATGAAAAATACGCAAATGGAGTAGTCTTCGTGGAAAAGCGACTGAACTTTATGCACGTTTCAAGGGTGAAGTAATTGCTAATTTATAGTTCTGCGGACCGTACTTTCACATGAACTTAATCAAGCTGATAATTTTTGACTGCTAATAGGAGACTCCTCATCAACCGCGCGGTTTTCTTTAGAACAACAGTACACGCGGACCTGAGTTACGTCAATTCTTCTCGAATGTATCTGAGATATAAAAAAAATATCCTGTAAAAATATTATCTACCTACTAGTTTTTTTCTAATTGGTGACCTAGATGCACGCAAATATGTAGAATAGCTATTCTTCTATTTAGGAATTGATTTTTTTGGAACTCTATCACAGATCCGAACACATTGTAAAATCAAGTTGATTAAGTCAACTGTTGAAATCTTCGACATTGGCAATGCAAAGCTGATTGAATAATCTTTGATTCAATCAGTTATTTCTGATTTTAGTAACTGATCTGATAAGATATTACGGTGATATACTGAAGCGTTCACTCATATTTTTCGCAATCAAATTCAGGCCGTAAATTATGCAATGAATAGTAAACACTCCACGAACATTATTTTTAAGCAGACTATAAAGGCTTTGTGATTTCTGTCAGATCCTGTTCGATCCGTAGTAACTGACAAAATATCATTCAAAGAAATTTCAGTATTGATTCCGCTTTTTCAGTCCTTGTCTTCTTCATTCCTACTGGTTTTCTCTCTAACATCTGTTTTGATATTCTCAATTCTGACATTCTCTGAATATGTCCATACCACACCAACGGTTCATCCATTATGCCATTAGTTATGTTGTTTGGCATCCTGTTATTTGTGATTCGCTCCGTTCTTGATCTTCCTGCATATTTTCTTCAGAAATCCATTTCTATAGGTAGGAGCACTTCCTTTGTTCGTTCCTCAATTTTTCATACTTCCGAGTTAAGATAATCAAACTTTTCATACTAGTGGTAAATTCAGTTTTTTAGTGACCCTGAATATATTCTGGTCACATAACATTCCATTCAGTAAAGCGATGGCTCTTCCCTCTTATGCTTTTTCATTGAATAATTTTTACCTCTAAATATTTATAATCAGTACAATGTCTAGAACGTTGTTCGTAATTCAATGTTGAGTCTTATTGTTGTCCATCTATACAAATGTTTTCTGTTTTATTTAGGTTCACTTTCAATCCCCATTTCGCATTATTCTTCTACAAGTTTGGGGGTCATGTAGTTCATATTATTATAGTCTGTGCTATAACAACCCGGTCGTTTAGCTTTACTCCAATGTATTCTTCCATATCTTGAGTGACAACATCCATACTTGAACCCTTCTAAGGCGAACAGCTTTCGATACCGATCGCCCTAAATTAATTTTCGTCAGAGGTACATATTTTGGGCTTCCATCATCTTAATAATGATAATTATTACCGCGTTTGGGGAGGCGTATGTTGTCATAGTTTTTTTCTAGATCAAGAAACAATAAATGTATTTCCTGAATATATGCTAATTCTTCCTCAATTACTTGAGTAAGAGAAAATACGTGGTCAACAGTTGATCTTCCTGTTCGAAAGCTAGCTTGATCTTCTGCTTCCATATCTTCGTATCCGTTTTCTATTCTGGCCTATTTTCTTCTACAATTCACCAAAAGAATTCCTTTTTCTCAGATATTCGAATAATTTATCGCTTCCGTACTCGACCAGCAAATGTCTCCTGATCTTGGAGATTTACTGTTCGTCAGAAATACACTCTGCTGCCTAAATTCTTCCATAATTATATTCAAAGGAAATTCTATGGTTCTGATATTATTTGGTCGAATATTTAGTTGCAATTGTTGTCGATTCACTGTCGATAATTGTTCAAAGTATTGATCCTACCATTCGGATGTAGTCGTTTATGTGATTTTTCTCTATTTTTCGAATCTCAGATTCTTTATGAACTTCCAGCTTTCCATATTTTTTTATATATGGAAATATATCTTTTTCCTTCTGAAACATTTTGCTCCTTATATGTTCTAAGACTTGCGAGTTTCTTCGATTCTCTTTCTATATCTTCACCTCACTAATATGACTTTTTTCCGATTTTTTATTACCCTTGTACCTTCTCAGAGTTTCTGAATCTGCATTGTGTATTATTTGATATGATCATAATGCTCTTCTCCTCTTTCGAAGTAGTCATCTATCAGTTTATCATGTAACCGGTTTCTCTATGACGTTTTAATTATTTCGTATCCGAAATTTTCAGACTGTACATCCTTTGTTTCATTTCATTCATTCCTCTATCTTCTCTTTTGCATTTTGATCTTCTATATTGATTCTTCTGGGAATTGAAACTTTAGATCGTACAAGATGGTGATCACACAAATCCCTTGATTCCAAGTGAAACTATAAAAATCTTGATATGAAAAGAAACCGTTCAATATTTTCATTTCGTTCAAATACTGATTATCGTTTTACCATTGTGGTCCAATGTTTCTTCTCTGCGTCAACCAACTCTCTCAATACTTCCTCGACGACCCGATCTACTGTTCGTGTTACCTATTAGGATGAGCTCTACTGAAAATTCGCATTTTATTATTCCTCGTTTAGTTGTTGGAAGAACGAATCCTTGATTCCGACTGCCTAATCATCGTTGACGGCATAAACCTCAAAGATAGTCACTTTATATCCCATGATGCATATGTCCAATTTTATTAATCGTCCACTAATAGGTTCCCAAGATTTCACGAGTTTTTGATGTATGACAATCTTTACTATAGGAATGGTCATGAATTCCTCGACTTTCCCGGTCTTGCTTCTTGATTTTTGTCGAGGCAGCTATATTTCTATTGAGCTACGTTAGTCCAGCATCCCTTCACTTTGCTTTCTACCTATGCCTTGGACATTAAAATTTGCCATACTCATAATCTGTCTTCTTTCCTTCGGTCCTTTTCTGGTTCTAGTATTATTCCAAGGTTTCTGACTGGGTTTTTTAACATATTAATTTTTTCAAGAATGAATAGTTCAAAACACCTGCACCGGCGAAGTTTACTTATCATTTTACTGCAGGTAAAATTGAATATTCCCAATATTGTGTGGTTCCCCTGTTTTAGCAATCAATAATGAGATGTTGTACGACGCTACGAGCCCGTCATCTTCTTGTTTGTAAGCTGGTGAGGTAAGGTCTGACATACTTGGCTAATTTCGTACTTCTTTTGCATGTCTTGATGATAGGTAGCATTTTGTCGATTTTATCAGGGTGCATTTTATTAAAATGATCTTGATTGGTTCATAATGGTGACGGATTTGTGGTATTTTCGGTAAATCCTCATTCAATATAATCCATCTACTATTGCCTCTTCTTCTTTTGCTTTCGAAATATTTTGTATTTATTAGGTACGTGAGTGATAAATCAACTTTTAGAATCTGTTCTCAATTGCACGCGACTTGATTAATGAAAATAAAATGAACAATCAATGGTTTTATATAGATTGAAGACATTTAATCGTAACGATAAGAGGTAAGCTTGATATAATCTATTTCATTTAGAAATAATGAAAAACTATTAGCAGTAAGCCATGTCCGTGAAATAAATGTAAAAGTTTTAAGGCAGGATTAACAGCGCTATTCGCTTTCCAGTTCAGATTATAATCATATGTACATAAAATAATAATCAATCGATATTTTGAATATGTACATTTTTATAATCTCCGAAAATATTTCTTGGAAATTGAAATTAATATGTATAATCTCAGTGATATGTTAGTTAATATATGTGCTATAGATTTTAGTAATTTTAATTTCGCATACAAAATATGATCGCACCTACGAGGTGTGAAATAAAGTTATGAGTAATGATTTCTTCAATGTTTTATTCAAATATAATTAAAATGTATTATTCTCTCCTTCAAAAGAGTTCCATTGGGTAGCCTCTCAGTGTTGGAGACGGTCCTTCCAATTATCATAGAATTGCTAAAACTCGGATACTGGAATAGACTTCAGCTTGTCGGTTACAGCTGTTTGGATGTTTTCAAGTATCCCAGATGATTTTTTACTCTCGGGAAGAGGAAAAAATCAAAAGGACTCAAATCTGGTGAAAAAGGAGGCCATTACTGAGATTACAGAGTGTAATGACGCATTGTCGTAATCTAACACATAGTTGTTTTTGATGTTTGGTTGAAGATTCTTTTTCGAACTCTCTCAAGGGCATCTCTGTGAAAGTTTTGCCTCAAACAACCAAAATACCTGGGACCTTGACAAAATATTTTCTTCATAAGCCTGTCGAAGTTTTTCAATTGTTTCTGTTTTATTGTCTCCAAGTTTGAAGCAAAACCGGGTAGGACACTGTTGCTAAAAATTGATGCCACACATTTTTAGAACGCACAAGAAGAAGCTGTTTCATGAAAATGAACTTTTACTTGAGTGTCTCAAACACTCTCAATGGGACTTTGTCGTGCATGTTACGAACGTATGCATAGGTATTTGAAACCTTTTTCAGTATGGGAATTATTTCTTACAGAGTCACTACTTATTCTGTCTATTTGGATTTAATTGTTTGAATATCTAGTGAAACATTGTCTTTCTCGATGTTTAGTAAGCTTTGAGAAATATCTTAGGTCCGAATATTCATTGCAGAATAAAATCAGTCTGCCTATCTCAAATAAAGTGTGGGAAGATAATTGTTTTCACAAACTAGTGAAAATAAATCATTTTTAATAACCATAATTCAATTCTATTCAAGATCGTGTGTTACGATAGCGGACCTTACTCAAATTAAAGATGAGATCGAGCTAATTCAATTATCCTTGAGCATTTGCTAATCGTTTGTCGAGATTCCGTTTTATCTGAACGCTTCTATCCGCGTAACCATATGTACAGAAAATTGCTTTACCTACCATAATTAATATCCTGTTCGCTAGGTTCATGTTCGTGCATCTCTGAGGACTATTTGTAGGTTTTAACTTTACGTGGTCATATGATCGTACGCTTATCGTCATCTTAACAGTTAAAATTTGTCTAATCACAATATGAGTAATATTTAATGTGGGAATAAACGTACGTGTTGTATACAAATGAATGAATAATTTTAAATTGAAATATTTTGTTATTAGCACTTCTGTTGTAGAAACTGAAAACAATTGAATTGGGATTTTAAACATTGGTATGAAATATGTATCAAGAAAATTAGGATCAAAAAGAAAATGTAAATTTGAGGGAGAAACAAATGATACGAAAAATAAGTATAATTGTACATACCCTGTTATAAGTAAAACTAAAATTTAATGGAATATTTTAAAATCAATTAATTTCAAATTAACTTGAGTTTTATACAGGGTATCCTCCAAATTCTATGACAAACTTGTACAGGTGGTTCTTTGGAGATATTCAATTTCGAAAATTTGATCTTCACGAGGTACTGAAATCACAATTTTCAACATTCGAGAGCGATTTTGTGGTGTTATCATGGATGTAATGAAATACATTCTGCCGAAAAATACTGGGAATTGATTATTCAAAAAATATGCTTGAAACGCTTATCAGAATTTTTATTGTTGCTAAGTTGGCACAACTATTTTCTATACTGACGCGGCGTTTGAACGCGATCTGTCATTTAGTTCATATACAGTGCTCGATTTTGTCAGTTCTCACAAGTGTGTTTTGCGATTTTTACAATGGGTGAAAATTTGGATAGCAAATGGAATTTCGTGTTTCGCTGTAAATGTTACAGAGGGCTTACAGTGAATCAACTTTATCAAAAACACGTGCATATGAGTGGTACAGTTCATTCAACAGCAGCCGAGATATAGTGGAAGATTTGTCTCGCTCTGGTCGGCCATCAACATCTTCAACTGAATTTAACATCGATAAAGTGAAAGAAATGGTAATTGAATGTCATCATTTAATTTTGGGAGAGATAGGCAATGAACTTTCTGTGTCTCATGAATCAATTCGGACTATTTAAAACCTTTGTTTGGGCATAAAACGCGTTGCCACCCGCCTAATTCCAAAAGACCTGAATTTTCTTCAACAATTAAATCGCGTAAAGGTCGCTGAAGATATGCTAGCCAATTCCGACCACATTTATAAAACGAATTGTGACTAGTGATGTGACATGGGGTTATGAGTTTGATATGCAAACAATCAGAATGACGCATTCCTACTGAACCGAAACCGGAAAAACCACGTCAAAGTCGATCAAAAGTCAAAATTGTGTTCTTTGATTATCGCGATGTTGTGCACTCGGAATTCTTACCAGAACGTCAGACAGTAAATAGAGAATATTACCTGAACGTTATGCGGCGTTTGAGAAAGCAGATTCGTCGAAAAAGGCCACATTTGTGGAAAGAAAACTCATGGTTTTTGCACCATGATAATAAACCATCTCACAAGGCTGTCATTTTGAATGAGTTTCTGGCCAAAAAAAATACCATCGGACAACCTTTGCAATCAACTGATATGGCTCCGGTTGACTTTTTTCTTTTTCCAAAACTGGAATTACCACTTCGAGATACCGATTTGACTAGGTGGTGTATGTTTTGGCTCAAGTGTTCCCGTTTTTCTGAGTCTTCTAAATAACGAAGTAAAAACTGTACTAACAGGAGGTTGTGCTTGAGGAAATCTTCGGTGGTATTCTCTAGCAGCTACTCGTCTCACTTCTAATTCGAGGTTCTCCTGAAAATTTATCAGAGAACTATAAACTTTGTTCTATAGGTACCTCATAGATAAAAATCCAAATTTGTAAGGCCCGGAGATCCTGCAGGCCAATTCCATGGATCCAGTTGTCTTATCCATCTGTCGTCAAACAAGCTGGTTAATTCTTCCGATACCTGAGGTATGCAATGGGACGGAGCATCATATAATTGGGACCAACATAACACAGGTGCATGTAATCGAAGATTGTTCAGGAATTCCGAAACAAATGTAGTTAAAATCTCTAAATATATATCACCATTCAAAATTTCTTCGTGAATTAAAAATTTATATTGGTTTTTGTACATTAAATTGAATACATTAAAACTAAAACGATGTTGAAAATTTCGCTCCCGTGTTTGATGTGCATTTTCGACGGCCCATATATGAAAATTATGCCAACAAGAAATACCTTTCCTAATTTCGACTCGACGGTTCATATAATGTTTTATAAGAAGTGTGTATTTTCTTGAATATGCACCATAATCACTTCGCAGAAATTAATTCTAACTGCCGCGTCTCCTGAATTAATCAATGATGTAAATGAGAATTTGTAGGGGTGGAAATAATTTCTGTCCCAAATATTATTGATTGATGTACTTGCTATCCCCGAATCTGCAACAGCAGTACGAATAGACGCTTACGGATTGGCATTAAAATAACCCAAGACGGTAACTGCAATGTCTTTATCGTTGGCCATGAAACTAAATATACCCCTTTCCTCTAATTGTTTTTCATGAGTGAAAATATTTTATTGTTATTTTTCAAATTGTATTCTGCAGATTGATTGTAAATTAGGCTACTTTTCGTTATATGTTCTGCAAGTTCGTTTTATTATTTGGTTACATTGACCATGACTGATGAATAAATTCATTATATCCCCGTTTGTTTATTTATTTGCCATTTTATTCGTCAAAAAATTATATACAAACAAAATTGGTGTTATTGCTGTTTTATGTTTCTTCCTAACGATTTTATTTTCGAAGGAAATGCAGGTTTTGATAGAATCCTGAATGAAATGAAAGCTAAAAATTTTAGTTATAGGGCAACCAAATTAATATCAATTAATACAAATTCAAAATACAGTTCTAATAAAGTAAAAAATACTAGTAACTGTGGGTCGAAAGAGTGATTATTTTCTAGGAAATGATTCGCGTAATTCGAATTTTTATAAATGCAGTTTTTCAAATAAAAAAATCAGATTCAAATTACACGAATCATCTCCTAGAAAATAGTCACTCTTTCGACCCACAGTTTGAAATTTTGCATACAGATAATAAATATTGGAAGATAGATCTTTGTTAAACTTTAGAAATCAACAAACACGAACAGTCTGGTTGACTCATCAATGAACAAGTCGATTTAAGCCCTTCACCTCTATTGATTCTCTTCAGGGAGCAATCTATTCCTTAATTTTATTGGATATACCTGTCATCAATAACCACTTAAGAAGAAGCAACACAATAAGCTTTTAATTACTTAAGATTATTTGTATTTATATTCTTATTCTTATCTATATATAGTCGTCATAATTTCTGTACATTCATTCGTCTGAAGAAGCTACGGTGTAGTGAAACGCGTTACGAATCACAATTATTCAGTAAAATTCCTAAAAACACATTACTGTTTTCATTATTGATAATGGAATTCTACCAAGTAGAAGCCTCCCAAATTCAAAAGATACATTGGCATTTTGAATAAATATTTAAATCGAACTTTCATGTATGATGCATGTTTGGGCTATCGTCTGTCTTAAAATTTTAGGTTTTCATTAATAGAAATCTGCAAACATCCTGCTTCAGCTATTCGAAGGTGATCTTTATTGGGACGGTTTTTGATTTACATAGGGTACAAGAAAATGCCGCTTGTATTAGAAGGAATTGAGTGGAATATTTCGTAAGGGAAAAATATTAGTAATTTTTTGAAAAATCGATCAAAGTTTTACGACAGGACGCTGGTGCATTATTGACTTGGAATTAGTATTTTTGTAAGTGTTTTGCATCTAGTGCTGCAGTTTTGTAGCTGTTATTAACGAGCCGTCACTGATTTGAGTATCTAACAACTATCTACATACTTTGAACAAAATTTAGATATATAATAACACTGCTCTACTAAAATATTTGTCAAATAAATGAAGACTGTAATTGTTTTAGTTTTTATAACTCAATTTGTTCTTATAATCACATCCGTAGATATACTAAGACATCATTAGAATTATTATTTCCATAAGTTTTTCTTCATAAATAAATAGAATAACATGTTTTATTTTCTTTTGAAGATGTGAAATGAAGTTCAGATGAAATTATTCCTAATACATATTATTTCTTCCTCCAGCTAGTATTATTCTATTATATTCGGTTCATTATATTTATAAAAATTTATGAATTTTACTTTTAATAAGAAAATCTTATAAGAACGTCGTCAATAGTTAAATCAGTCAAATTAAATTTCACATTTCTGCAAGGCCAAGAAAATTACTTATTAATAACCTTTACATGTTTAACTGGTATTATGAATGGGCTGTTTTTCAAAGTTCGAATACGTTCGCTCATTACAATTTCTCGTTTGGAATCTTAAAGGATTTCTCAACGTACATAAAAGCTTGTGTACTAATTGTAAGTGTATGTAAAATCATTGCAGGACCAAATAGAAAACATCAAGATCATGTACACAAATAGATACGTGACCAATGAGTATACTGGCATTACAAGTCTAATTACTTTGTTTCTCTTTGAATATTCATCATCCGATGTTGGGCAGTTTTTTAACTATAACGAAAACCTTGTTTTTTTCATTACTCCGATGTCTTCACTTTCTGATGGGTGTTGAATTTCTATTACCTCTCGAAGTAAACGTCGGACTGAAATTAAAGGAACACCTTAATTCTGGGTGAAGTATAAATTCTAATTAAAAATTACCGTAGCCAAAAAGTTTTTGCGAAACTTTTATCTCATTCGCTAGGGAGGTTTCAGAAAAAAGTTTCAAACTTTCAGGGCTGAGCAATAACAGTTATTTCTTACAACGTTCATTAACTAGAAGTTTCAGAGTAAATGAATAACTGGAGCTGTAATCTTAGATCTTTGTGTAGCATATGATAGTGCAGAAATATGGTATCATAAAAAATCTGTATATGTTTGTTCACTGTTGTACAACTGTTGAGCTAAACCGGAGTATTGTCTAACAGAAGCCTTCGTGTTGTCGTTGGAGAGAAAAGTTGTCGTTTTCGCACTATTCATAATGATCTTCCACAAGGATCTCTTCTTGTACCTTTATAATTCAGTTTAAATATGAGTCACATTTCTACAACTTATTATAGTAAGTATATTTGAGCCGATGATGTTGCCATATCTCATGATAACTTTGAAAATATTGAACTAGGATTTACCAAGATCTCCTAAGGTTGGGTTTTGAGAGGTGGGGGTGACACGCAGGTTAAATAAATATCAATATCTTCTAATACATTTTAGTCTTTCCTACTTATAAATGGAAAATACTCAATTTTTATTATTACAAAATATAAATTTCTATACATAACCAGTTCCTATCTAACCTAACCTAACCTAACACTATTCTTAATTAAATATAAAATATTACCCAAATATTTGTAGTATAAATTTACATCTATTTACTAAGGTTAAAAACGTTCTTGTATTTTGACTGTTCGTTTGGTCTAGATGATATTCGTTTTTTGATTTTTTTCTGTTGAGGCGTCTCTCGAGAAAAAATAAAACAAGATGCATGGCCATCAGGAATACAAATAGGTCAATTATCAAATGCATGCACAATATATGGTAACGTTTTTCTCAATTGGTTATAGTGGCATTTTCAATGCTTTCCAATATCTTGAATATCTACAAGAAATGTAACTATACCTGTTTTTTTACTAATAATACTCTTCACTCAACTAACTTCTACAGGAACTTTAAAATCTTTGGTTAAAACTGAATCTCTCACACAATATTCTATTCTATTATTTCCTTTATAACTTTCATTTTGTTTTTGTTGAACTTTTAGAAATCTATCCTGCACCTCTCTTGAGTGAATAAAGAATAGCATTTTTTTTATTCTCAACTTTTGGGAGGATGATTGTCATGCCACTGCGTTGACTACCCAAGATGATTTAATGTGCGTATTCACTCGCTGTAGACAGAAGAATTTTCATAGAGAGAGGTGCGTGCTGTTGCTTGTTGGACCATCCGCTGATGAAAGTTTTCCGCTAGCCTGGTTTTTCTTTAGAACTGAATTCTTTTTGGAACCAAGCCTTTTAATGCTTTAGAGTATTTACCATGAGAATATTTTAAAAAAATGGAGGTTGATAAGGCGTACTGCCCTCTTCTGGACACTATTCATAGATGTAATGAATGTTTGGGTGTGGAGTCCCACATATGCGAACAGTATTGCAGACTAGGTCTCATCTGTGTTTTGTACTGCTTGGCCCTGAAAAGAAAACTGAGTTCAGCAGAAGCAGGTTTGGCAATTGCTGGCACATGGTCATGTCAGCAAACTCCGACGTTAACTGTGATGCTGAGTAGATGCATATTCGTTTCTGAGGAAATTGAAGGAGGTTCTTCAAGAGTGACTTTTCTGGAGGATCTTGTTGATTGTATCTTGTTGAAATTTACCAAGTTCAACCGGCCCACTCTGATATCTTATCCAAGTCTGAATTCAAAATCTGATTCCTACGTTCCTAGCAAGTATTAACTTAGCTATTGCTAATTGCTATTGTTATTGGAGTCTGAAAGGATGCTTTCAGAAAGACCATTTTTCAACACGTTTTTGAGTTTCAAGCTGCTCCATTGAATGCTGGCTAATATGGAGGACTAAGAATGGCTTTATGTTATTTTTTTATAGAAAAGTTTCATAATCAACTGAACTGAACGTTTGTTCAGTTAAGAATATCTTGATCCGTGTCGACTCAAGTACTACTAAATAATATTATCTGGCTACCGGCCTCATATACTCAAAATGAAGTCTCTCCAGATCTCTTTTGGTCATGACCAGTTTACAAAAGGATTTTGTACTCGGTGTTTCGTAAGTTTATTGCAATTGCTACAATTTTTTTCGAACTTTTCATTTTTTTTTCAAGTTTTACTGTCGATCTTGAAACGTTTTTTATATAGCGTCGTCTATACCCTAATCCTTCCGAAACTGAATAATAATAATAAATATCTTCATTAAAAAATAAAAATAACACTAATGTTGAGTAACACAGTTCCTCTCCAACTTGAATGCTAGATTGATTGCATAAAGGAGAACAGCAATATGTGTGAAACCTAAAAATATGTACGGCAAAAGCAGAATTCCCAGAGAATCTTTGAAGGATAATATCCTTGTACAAGATTCATTAGAAACGAATTGAATTAGACCTAACAAGCCGTATAAGTATAACATAGCTGTATCTATATACCTAAGTGTGTGTCAAAACATTAAACCAACTGCGATTAACAACCAAGAAAGAAAAATCAAATCATACAGGCAAATGAAATTCCTAAAAACAAAATATGAAGAAAAATTCACAATACAAACAAAATGAGTCCCAAAAACTATAAATCATGAAATCACAGGCCCCAAACGAAAAAAATCAAATATGATGAAACCAAGAGAACTGTGCATCGCGTTTCGTGAATCACTAAAAATTTTTTAAATCACTGAAACTATTGACGAGCTCACGAGGTAGGGATAGTATCCACTGATGAACCTTCCTCCTGAAAATGACAAGAGAACCCACTACCCTCAGCTCGAAGGGTAGCATATTAAATGTTCTTGGCCCAAGAAATAAAAAGCTTCTCTGCCCAACAGTCTTTTCTCATCCTAGGTACAGGGCAATCACTCGCCTTCTGGTTTCGTAGGTACTTGGGAGAAGGTTCCTGTTTATACTGGTAAGTCAGTATCTGAACGCCGTATAGCTGCCTCAAGTCGAGAAATCCGGATTCTTTAAATAACATGTTCGATGGGTAAGTATTAATTCTTCCGAATATAACCTTAATGAATCACTTCTGCATGATTGCAAGCCTATCCAAATGTGACTTTTCAACACCCCCCACGCAACTATGCCGTAACAGAGCACCAACCGGACGTGAGAAATACAATATGCGCAACTGGACAACATCGCAGAAGCCCTCACAAACCCGGAACAGTGGTTCCCTTAATTTCCTTATTGCTGAATTAATTTGATGATCCCACCTTGAATGGCAATCGATATTAATCCCCAAATATTTGAGCTTTTTCGCTATTTTGATTGAGATTAGTTCGTTTCCCAAACGAGCTCTTAGAGTTTCGATAACTAGCAAGTGATTAGAGTAGCTTGCAAATGGCACGAAGAAGGTTTTTCCAGGATTGAAAGTGAGCAGCCTATCCCGACAAAAGTTCAGCAATAGGAAAGTCTGTTTATGCTTCTTCTTTGACTACGTCCCATGAATTTCCTGTGTAGAGAACAGCCGTATCGTCGGCGAATGAAATTATCTCTCCACAAGAAGGTAAGCAAAACATATCATTCATATACATACAAAAAAGAATCGGCTCCAATACCGTTCCCTGTGGAATGCCTCTTTCAAACTCTTAACACCATCAACAACAACAATTTGTTCTCTTCTACCCAAATAGTTCTTCATTAACTTCAATGAAGTACCCCTAAAACCCATACGCTGTAACCACTCTAGTAAATTTGGGAAACCGTGTCAAACGCCTTAGACAACTCTACTAAGATTAAGAGGCACGGAACCCCAGCGGCTAAAGCTTCAAATATTTTTTCCTATTAAGTGGGTCATTGCAGTAAACCCGTTCTGCTGGAACCCATACTGTCTGTTCGATAATAATTGATACTTGTTCAGAAAGTTCGCAATCCGTGTTTTGAGGATTTTTTCGAGTAATATAATATAATATACCGAAACAACTGATATCGGTCTATAATTCGAACACGCATCCCGGCTACCTGCCTTGAAAATAGGTTTGATAATTCACCTCAGTTTAAACACTTATTCATAATATACGTAAGAGGCTTGCTTATGTTACAAGAAATCTTTTTCACCTTTTCTGCTGTGAATCCATCGAGACTTTCATTTTTTTAAGTGCTTAATTGTCTGCTCTCTCAGGTGATTTTTTTATTTGAGAGGCAAGTTTTGCACCGATGTTTGTGAAGTAAGTACAGAAGTATTGAGATATATCTTTTTTTTTCTACTAAAGCCAAACCCTCACCCATTTTAACCCTTTCACCTCGAGTCTGGTCCTTTTTTTCCACTTATTTCATTCACGTAAGACCACAATCCTTTTATATTATTCTCGTGTTTATGTATTTGTGATCTCAAGTAATTGTTTTTAGTTTTTTTCATTAACTCATTAAGAAAGTTTCTTTATCTACAATATCTATTTCTCAAGCTCGCGTCCAATGGATGTTTCGACAACTGCTTGAATAATTTATTTTTTATGGCCACAGACTTCATCAGGCCTTTTGTAATCCAGGGTTTGCCCTTAGAGTTGGTTCTATTGAATTCAATTCTTGTTGTACATCTTTTATACTATCAAGTACTTTGTATCTGAATAATCATCAAAAGAATATGGTATTTTCATTGTTTCTCCATTTAGTCATCATTTCCATCCCAAATATCTTGGTGTCACACTGGGAACCTAATTAACCTTCAAATCACATATCAATAAGCTGAGTCAAAAATTGAAAACAAGATAATATTGAATTCAATTAATTTATGAGAATTGTATGTGGTACCATTATCTCAACTACAATTCCTTGACAATATATCCTTTAAATTATAATTTTTCCACTATACGCTGACAATAAGCATTGAAAAAAGTTGGGACGAGTAAAGTTCTCTTCCGGAACTTTCTACAGTCAATAAGCTTCGGAGTCCACCTGTTCTAAGAATGAAATCTTGGAAACCGACTTGGTTGCTTGGTGTTCTGAGCTCTCTTTTCGATGCGTTGAGAGCTGAACGGAACTAATTTGTTGCTTCTAATAATTTCCTCATGCAAAATCCTATTCAGAAGGTTGTTATGGTTGCTGAGGTTGCTAGTTTTGGATTCACCAGAGTGATTTAATGTACCTCAAATTGTTTGAGAACAGGTAATCGGCGTTGTAATTGTATGTTTTTCAAGCGGAATTCTGTAAATATTCCAAGTTGCGAGTGTGGTGGGTCGAAGAAAACTGAAAGCCATCGAGTCTTGGAATGTCCTATATCTCAATATATGTTTTCAACATATACATGCGGTCTCAGATTCTTTTCTTGTTTAAGTTGAAAGATTAATTTCCTGATACTTTTTTGTTTTTCAGATTTCTGCCATCCTATCAACCCACATCCACCAATGTGGATGGAAAATGAAACGTAGACACAAGGTTTGTCCTCAACTTTTTCTCCCTCTTGAAACATTTAAGAAAATTACGTATGGCTCATTTTCCTACACTTTATAGACGATCGTGGGAGGCTAAGAGTGTGTTAAATGGTTATCCATTCTACATATATTGCTTTCACTCGATCGTGTTCTTGACTCACATTAAACTTTGGATTTTTATGATATGTTATTCTCTTCTTTTATTCAAATAAATAAATGAATAAATGCACTCTTGTGATAGTTTGTGACTTTCAGGTGGGCGGTAGACGACCAAAGAAAAATGAGTAGTATTGAAGTGGAGCAGATAGGCATGGTAGATCCAAAATAGCCTGAAGCAAAAACTACAGTTTTAAAGAAGAGCATTAATCAAAATCGTGTTATTGTAGTATATGTATTGTAATCATTTTTATCATCTGTGCGAAAATTCGGTAGTACGGGCTTAAAATCATCATTACTAGAAAACTTTAGAATATGTAATAAAAATAAAAAAACTTTAATTCAGAGAACAATATTCAGTCTACAGTAGAATGTTAATTATCCCTCACTGGAGGAGCCGGTTCTCCGATCTACTTATTACAATCATCGTCAGCCAGGACCACAATTGTAATGGCGCAATCTAGTCTGATATAAAATAGGAACTCGTCAGTATTGCGTGCTTATTCATAAGCAAGCCAGACTGTTATCTACTCGTATGAAGGCATAGAGTATATATATACATGTATACGTGGCGTGCCCTCCAACGAACCAATATAGAATGCTACAAAGGCTACCGGGAAACGATTAATAGAATAAGTTGATCAAATGAAAATAATTTCAAGAAGCCAGAATAATTTGACTATTTACTGCTACTCTGCACACTGTATCTGCTCGATGTAGTGGACAAAAGTAGCTAACACTTCAGTACTTGGTTGGCTGTTAAACCATCAATCATATCTCAATACCCGATAAAATGCGAAATTTATTACAATAGCATTATTATTGCCATACGTGAGGATCATTAGGATTGAAAAAATATATCAAGAAATATTGTTTGTTACAAATCTGAAAAGAGAAACGAAAGGAAAAATTATATTTGATACCCTTGAAAAGTTTCATGTGGAATAGAAAATTTGTTTGAATAACAATTTGTCAGTTACTTCGGATAGAGGTCCAGCTATGACATGGCTGCACGAAGGTGTTACAACGTACTTGAAAATAATATTTCTGACGTTTTTGCTAGGATTACGTGATTTGTTGCTTGCGTTTGTATGCGAGAAATCCTAATGAACTCCACCATATGTCACTGCAGTATGTTATCAGATCAGTTAATAAAATCGCACAAGTTACTCTTTGAATAAACAGTCAGCATTGCATCACAAATTATTGAGATTCCATCCTTCTGTCAGAGAGCATTTTCTTGATTTGTTCCATCTCCAACTTCTAGGTGATGATTTACCCTTGATTGAGACAAAAACTAGCTGACATTGCTGCTTTCGTATCTATACTAATGTTATACGAAAGAATCATGTATTGAGGAGAAATGAATAAAATCCCAAATTAATCAGGAGTACCAATCTATAACAACGACTTGTTTGTTCATTGTCAACACTCATAAAACCAAGGAACCATTTCAGGACATTCTAAACATTTTGGCATTTTGGGCGTACCAGACTAGGTTCTTCAAAGTCAGAAATAAGAATCGGGACCATATCCTATTCTACGACAATAATAAACCCTACAAAAGAAGCACAGAGGGATCACATCATGTTATTTGCTGATTCTTCAGTAACTTCTTGTCGAACAATTCATTTTACTAGGAACATCAAATCAAGATATTCTTCAATATCTAGTGCAGCAAGTCTCCATCTTGTTGAAAGCTGACAAGAGTTCAAACTGCAAAAGTTTCAATTAGGTTTTACCCGTAAGATTTTTCTGAAACAGAACAGGTCTTATCATTATGTCTTTCAATATGCCGATTTAGGCATCAATTTTTTGATGTGATTGACTAGAGCGAGAATCTTTTCAAATAATGTTGATATTCTTCGGATAGAAATAAGAAATTTTGTCTGTTTACTATACCATGAGGTAAAAATTTGTTTCACTCGAAATGAATATATTTGAGACGAAGAACTCAACAAGATCACACATGTTCTTGCAGAATTGCAATCTTCAATCAAATTATTCTGATCTAATTCTCGCACAAGAAAGAAGAAATTGTTTTTTTTTCAGCCTAATATGCAACAACGTTATTTGCGTTATTTCTCAGGTTGGCAACTTTTATATCATCCTAATACCGTGATTATTTTTGCAGTATTCTTCTTGATGATTCAGTTTCAAATTTTTTCTGAATAAACAAGATAGAATCGTTATATTACAAGGTTCACATTTATGGAAATATTCACAATTGAATGGTTGCCATTCAAATGGACTTATATAGTCATAAAAATTTAGGAACTTACCTACTAAAACATGAGCTTCTCAATCATGGATCACATGGCATATATTTCCATAAAAATGTCACCAAAAGAGTATTTCATCAAAAAGTGAGAAGATGAAAACAATATCGAGGGTTGTTTATAAAAACTTTTCACTATATATAAAAAAATATCAATAAAGATTTATTGAGAAGCTAGTTTATATGAGGCCTGGTGGAATTCATGAAAATATATACATATAATTCCAAAATGGAAGGTTGTAAAACATGGCCAGTGGGAATTTTCACAACTACTTAATCAGTTTTGCTGAAGGTGTCCGACATATACCAAATTTAGAGTTCTGAGAATTATTCACCTACGTCGAAACATGAAGAACCATATTATAAGAAAGACAAAATATTTTGGAGAGCTGGGGTCAATAATCTGAAAATTAATCTTTTGGTATAATGTATTTATAACAGCGTGTTGAGTAAATTATTCTTCATGAGAAGGGAGTATAATTAGGAGACCTTAGTTTAATGTTTCTATAAATAACAATTATTATTTTACTGAAGAGTTTTTGCTATTCTAGATTTATTGTTCAATATATTTATTCAATTGAATTTCAGAATTACTATTATTCGTGAATCGTTAGTATAGCTTCCTTATTAGTCAAATTTTATTACTGAAAATATTCAGTATTCAATTGAAATTTTCTGGATTGATTAATTTCCTATTGTTCTATCTCTTGAATATCACTTGTCGAATCTACCGTTTATAAAAGTACAATGCTTTTTGCGTTTACGTGGGAAGTAGAACGCAGTCGACTAAATTTTGGATTTTTTATGTTTCGTGTAAATAAATATGTGTTTGTTTTTTCTCAGTGTTTTATAAACCGTAAAATAAATAGTCCTTAATAGGACTTTCTCAGATATGATGTAATATTTCAGTTGTTAGTAGTTCCTCAGTTGTGCAGTATAAAGGCCGTGTTTTAGGTCGGTTCTAAACTTAATTGGCATTCGTAGGAGTTTGCAGTATATTTACTTTAAAGCAGCTACTAACCTAACCTTCAGGAAAGAAAGAGCGAGTGAGTAAATGACTCATACTCTGATAACAAAAATTATATAAGAACTGTGAACTTGGAGCTGGAAACATTCCAAGCAAACGAAGGAGTTAGACAAGGAGTTAATATTTCAGAGTGTGCATTTGCGTGATGATCGACGTAGCGAGTTAAAGAGACTTACAAACCAACCAGATATCTGGAACAAAGAACTGAGGAAAAGGAATATGATATAAATGTGGAAAATGTTATGTTACTTTAAGAAGTGATCATAGGCAGATAAATTTTAAACTACAGGGAAAAAGTTTGGAGCAAGTGAGGAAATTCAAGTATTTGGGGGGTATAATACAAGATGATGGATACATGGAAGGGGTACTTAATGAAATAATAAGCTGTGCTCCGAAATTGTATTACTTTGTTTCAAATTTGGTTGGCGGTAGAAGGAAGATGAGTGAAAAAAGAAACATTACGATTTTCAGGACAATGGTCTGGACGGTTCTCACTTATAGATTATAGAAGGGAAAGTTAGGTAATAAACCGAACCTATTCTGCTCAGAAGAGTCCTCTAACTGCATTACAAATAAAATACCTGCGAAGGGTAAAGCGCGTAACCCCCAGAGATCCGATTAAAAATGAGGTGATGACAATATTTAGGGGTTGAGTCCATTGTGGAAAGAGTTGAAATTACCTGAGATGGTTTGGCCATCTAATAAGAATGAACGTAATATACCGGATCGACATATCTGATAATCAAGAGTGAATGACAATATAAAAAGAAGAGGACCGATGACTTCAAGTACTCAATTGAATTTTCAATCATTTTGGTTTTTGAATCTGATTGAAATACTTCTCAATGTGGAGAACGCGATCGTTCCTATCACCTCCCTCTTGAATCTGCCACTGTATTAAAGTAAAGGGTGAAAATACCTGATTTTAATGAATTTTCAACCCAAAAATTCTCATTACTTTTTGTTGATTTTATCAGTTACTCTTGATAATTTATTTTCATTTTAATTCGATGTTATAAACCCCTTATTTGTTCTTAATATTCTAATATCTCTATTTTCAATAATGAATATCAAATACGAATGAAGTAGGACTTACACGTTCATTCAAAAAGTATTTCAATATTACAACTTCTGCATGGTGTAACACAATTATTTTTTTCTCAGAAAGAATGTCCTTCTGATTAGGAAGAGAGCATTCACAGTAAATACATGATTGATTTAGTTTGACTTCAGCTATAGATGCAGTCAGAGACTTCGATGATCGACAAAGACACCAACCTAGGAATTCACAAACATATGTCAGAGATCTCGATGATCAATAAAGACACAAACAGAAGATTTCAATGAAGATTACGTAAGTGAGAGATCTAGATGATTGATAAAGACACTAACCAAAATTTCGAGATATAAACTGCTTCAAGAGAGTTAAGGATATTATGTCATTTATAAACAAACATTGACTAGACTGTAATTCTGTTGACGTGTCGCATTGTCATCTTCTTTTCACGCTATTCAACTATTCCGATTCAACAGTTTTTCCTCCTTCCGACTTCTTTTTGTTTGCAGTTTTTTGTATCTCATTCCTATGGTTGGTATTATAGATGTCAATGAAGTTTGACAATTCCTTTATAGAATCATATTTCGAAAGATTATATTTGCTTTATTGTTAAAGATGAGATCTTTTCGCTCTTCGTACAACATCTCAGACTACACATAACACATCACTCAATAAGCGCAAAGCCCGCCACTTAGAACGTACCGCCAAAGCTTTGTCGAATGTCCACCTACGATGCTAAATGCTCTGGTCGACCAACTTTAGCAGTTGTCCATGGCTACATATAAAAATCCTTGTTTTGGTCGATCGTCAATTGATGTAACGCGATATACTTATTGGAAGGAGATATGATATCAGAAGCTAGCGTATACACTACTACGCATGAATATTTTTCGATCTGAATAATGGTCCTGAAATAGGTACCCTGTTTGCTCATAGTTGATCAAGAACAACAGCTCTTCAATGATTCAAAGCACTGTTTAGAGCAGTTTGAGCGGAATGAGCTGCATTTCTTGCTTCGATATGTGATAATAATAGCATGCATTTGTGTGGAAACAACGTCAGCCAAGTAGACCGTACCGGCGAAAGCTGTACAGAGCAACCAAAATCTCGGACGCCAACTGGCAAGATAGGATATGGCATCTGTATTTTAGGATACGCAAGGTATTTTGCTCATTAACCATTTTGACAGGTTAAACAATTATCTATGAATATAATACAGCGTAATTAAATGGACTGAGTAAAAAGTAAAGATAGAACGTCCTCAACTACAAAACAAAAGGTGAAGTTTCACCATAACAATCAACAATGTCATAAATTGATGAAAATTATGGTCAAAATGAATAAACTGCGCTTTCAATTGATTGACCTACCATCAATTTCTCCAGTGACTACTGGATGTTCGCAGTCCTTAAATGAATGCTCCAGATTTGGCTGCAATGTTAGAGATTTCCGCGAACGCAGCTTATATCAAAAGCGAATATAAATCGTTCGATAGAAAAGGTATCATTATCATTCTTGAAGGTGACTATGTTAATGATCAAAGTCGAACTTTTCAAAATGTTGAGTTGTTACCACTGAAAAAATTCGAACTTGATTGAAGAATTGAAATTCTGGCTGGATAGAAAATGCATTTTTAATCATCTCTATGGATATTTTCGTTTCCTGATTTTTGAGTATTGATTTTCTTTCTATCATTATACGCACAATGTTGACTAGTTTTTGATATGATGATAAATTTGGTTATATACATACCTACCTACTTTATTCATCTATTTATAGCTTTCTGGGCTCAAGATGTTTATATTAAATGGATCGGAATACACAAAAACAATTTTGTTTATCTAGATTGTTTAAGATAAATGGATGCATTTAATATTCAAAAGTGAATCATGTTTCTGAAAGTATCATTTTGTTATTCAATCTAAATAAAAATAAATATAGTAACAGGAAAATATCAAAAGCATATTTTATTTATATAAAACTACTTACAACACTACTTAAATGTCTTATAATAAATACATCCATCTACAAAGTTATCCTGCTTTAGCCCCAATGAACTTATCGATGCTCATGCTGAACGATCTTTTAATTTTGAATTATTATTAAAATATGTTCAGAAAATAAATTCTTTATCACATTAATTTATCATTAATGCTTATATTTTTCTCATATTATAATGTATACGATTTATGGAAAGAAAATTCGTTTTGTTTACTTGGCACTGGTCTGAGTTAATTTATTATGATCTAATAGGAGACTGATCAAGTGTAAATGCCGTTGCATAGGAATTTTATATATCTTGAAATGCGAAAAATGATTTATGTTTATAAGCAGGAAAACTATTCTTGTCATGCAACTGCAAGAAGATACCGAGAAATGAATCAAGAGTACAACCTAATTGCAAAACGGCATTTTCATCATCAACGTTTGATATCAGGTCAGAGGCACTGCATGCAATTTTATTATTGTTTTTATGTTTAGAAGAGCTTGGCGATCAAATTTAGATCTGCCAAATGATAACATTTTCAGACAAACCCTTCCCCTGTATTTGTTCAAAATGAAACCTACGAAGAATATTACAAGATCATTATCTTCTGATGAACTGTTCATAAATTTCTGTTTCAAACCTAATATTTCAATATTTTTGAAAGGATTATTTGGAATAACACTGATTGTAGAAATAATAATCAGACAATATATATTTTTATCTACCTACATTTTTTACCTCATTCGCTAATATTTAGAAACTTTTTCGTCATATTTATTTTGTATATAATTTGTATTGGGTATTATAATATCAATTATGGGCGTTATTAGGTTCAGTTTATTAATAATAAATAAGATCAGGCCTATTGCGATGTAGTGCTATGTTTGAAAATCGTTCTATCAATAAATAATAAATAAATTTTGTATCTAAATTTTTCACAAACTTTGTCAGGTTGGAGTTCTTCTGTGTTCCAAGAATGAAGTAATATTTAAGTATTAAATTAAAGCGATCAAAGTGTCGTAAATCGACAGCATAATGTCTGTCCGTAGAAACAAGTCTTGGACAAGATAACAAGATATGTGAAAAACTGTTTCTGAAAAAGAAAGATCTTCATTTTGCTTTATGAGTGTTTTTTATAGTTTCTTATGAAAACAATTTTATCTTAGATAGCAATTGCCTGGCCATTTTTTCCGCGAATAATTCTTCAGGTATTAATTCTTTCATATGTATTCGGTACAATTTTTCTGCATCAATCTTTCTTTATTGATTTTCCAAGAAATCAAAATGAATGTACTGTTTCGACAGGTGATATGAGATTACAATCTGAAGCAATAATTGTAGTTCATTTAAATTTGTATTTGAATCAAAATACCAAAAGAGGACCCCAGATTAGGAATTACATAGAAATTTTGGACATGAAAATATTTTTACTAGTAAATGACTTGATAATTCTCAGTTTTGTGTTATACCTAATCTACCCTTTTTATACTTGGTGGTGGTATGGTTAATTGTCTTTTCTTGCACCAATTCAAAACAGTGATATGCATCCCCTTGATAGATCGGATCAATTTCGTTACTAGAAATTTTATATAAATGAAGATGATTTAAGGAAACTTTTTCACGAGTTGAAAGCCAAAATTCCATATTTTTCAATGAAATTCAGTTACAGTAAATGAAATGAGCTTACTTATGCTCCAAAGCTCGACTCCTCTTTGATTTAAAGCCAAAATTAGTATTATTTAATGCATGAAATAACGGAAAAAGACAAATATAAAACCATACCGCATTTAGAGAATCATTTCGATACAAATTATATTATAAAATATGCAATTTTCGCTTCCAATATGTAGTTACGAATCTCAGAAACAACATATGGTATATCTCAATATAGAACATTTACTTGCCTTCCAACAATATATAAAATTCTAACTGCATGTATTATCCAAAAATTCATGCACATTTGGAGAATTATAATATTCTTTCCGAACAACAAAAAGGATGTAGAAAAAAACACCTTGGTACTAAAGAGCAACTTGTAATTGATTATGTTGCTTTGAATCGAGCTCAAACTAAGAGTAGAAATATAGTTGATAGTTCTCCTCATTTATGGCTTCAAGAAATTTTGGAAATTTATAAAATTGATAAGACACTTCGTCTTCTTCTTGAATTTGTAATGAAAATTTGGAGAACCAATTTTCATTTAAATATTTCAAAACAATTGTTAACATCCGAAGTTTTTCCAAAATAGGCATTTTCAAGGTGATTCTTAAAGTGCCATTTGGTTTTGTCTTTGCCTTAATCCATCATCTCATGAATTAAATGCTACTAGTTTCGGCTTCAAAATAAATAGTCTATCAACTGAATTCAAATAAAGTCACTTAATTTATTTAGATGATATTAAATTATATGCCGGAACTAGATCTCATTTGAAAAGTCTACTTGAGATTACTTCCAACTATTCCAATGATATTCACATGAAATTTGGGCTTCCAAAATGTGAAAATCTTTCTATTCAAAAGGGAAAGATCACCTCTGATTATATAGAGATTTCCAATATCGAAATCGAGCCAATGCATCATGGAGATACATATAAATATCTTGGATTTTTTCAAGAGAAAACAATTAACCATAGCAGCACTAAGGAAAATATTAGAAGTTTATATTACAACAGACTTAGAATTATCTTCAAGAGTCATTCAACTAGTAAAAACCTTCTCAGAGCTATCAACTCCTATGCAGTTCCTATTCTTATATCTTCTTTTGGAATTATTAAATGGTCTAAAACTGATCTAAATGAATTACAATGTCAAACGAGGAGAATGCTTTGTAAATATCATAAGCACCACCCAAAGTCAGCTGTTCAAAGAGTTACACTACCTAGACATCTTGGAGGTCGTGGACTAACTGATTTGAACAATCTTCATAGTAAACAGATTTTTCATCTACGTTCTCATTTTCATGAAACAGAGAACGTCTAAATTACATGATATTGTTGTTGCTTCAGATTATAATCTTAGACCTCTGAACTTGACAATGCAAAAGGTAGATTTTGATATATTTGATAATAATTATAAAAGAGAAAGTTGGATATTGGAAATAGGGAAAAGCACCCTAAAGAATTGAAGAATAATTATATTGATGAAATTGCATCAAATAGATGGTTAGTATTTGGAGAATTGTTCGCTGAAACAGAAGGCCTGGCAATTGCGATCCAGGATCAGGTTGTTTTCACGAGGAATTATAGAAAACACATCATCAAGCAAAATATAGATGATTCTTGCCGTAGATGATTTTTTTCTTCAGAAACAGTTTTTCATATATCATCATCTTGCTCAGTAATTGCCTCAACAGATTTTTTATAAAGACATAAAGCCGTCGCTAATATTATTCATTCAAATTAGGAATTAAACATGACCTCATTCCCAAAAGAAAAAAATGTTACAAATATGAACCTGAGACTATTTGTGAAAACGAGAAATATAAACCTTATTTTGATAAAACAATTCTATGCAACAGAGCTGTGAAGCACAATAGGCCAGATATCATTCTTACTGATGAACCGAATCGAATAACATATATAATTGATATTGCTATATCCAACACACATAATATACAAAATAAATACAATGAAAAATTTTTAAATATATGTATATGCCGACGAGATTAAAAAATGTGGAAAATGAAAACAAATATTTATTCTACCGACTATTATTTCTACAACAGGTGTTATTCCTAGGAATCTTCACAAAAATATTGAGATTTTAGTTCTAAAGAAAAATTTATTTGAACAGTTACAGAAGATATCATTCATCAAATCTTGTAATATACATATATAAGGATCCATTGAACGCTGTAGAAGATATTGTTTCTGAAATTCGTAACTACATTTTCAAGAACTATTCTTTACTAATATACTAATCGCTGTGCCAATCTTCTACTGTATTGTTAGCCAATACAAGGTCAAATGCTAATTTTCTATACTATCTGCTTTTTCTAAATATTCACGTGATCCTTCTCTGCCACTAAAAATGTATATGCATAATTTGGACTTATTTTCGAATTTGTGATTGCATCCCGATTGATATTTATGTCAAGGCAATTTTTAACATATCTTCGCAATGACGTGAATATCTGATTGTATTGAATAAAATCAAATTTTGCAGATAAACCTCCACCTGAAAGCTGTAGTCAATTTCATACCGTTTTTATTAACGTCATCCATATTACTCCTGTTATATCGTATCGAAAAACTATTTTTATTTGAAATAAATGAAATACTGTAGTAATAATTTTAAAATATCGTTGAAATTTTGAGTTAAGTATAAATAGCTCTCCCAAAGAGTCCATCATCGAATCTATCTGAATAACGAAGTACCTCATCATATATTCGAGAATTGAGCCAAAAGACTTACCTCCATATTCATTTTTCGCTGTTATTCCACGTCGTCTGGCCTATGGCATCCTTGGTATTCTCAATTTTATTTAATGATACTCTTCCAACATCTTTTTCAGTTATGAAAGAAGTTCTGGTACACGCCTCTGGATATAAGTATCTGGTTCGTCGCAATTGTTTCAATCGTTTGTTAGTCTTCAAATCAGTCCTCTTCAAACGGCGCTTCAATCTTGGAAACAGGCAATTGCTTTGACAAATTCTTCTGTACGCATATCGATGAAATTGCCGGCCTATTATCGTGATGAAGCAGTCAATCCAAAACTATAGCAGTCTTCTTCTTCTTATTGCGTCACGAATCTTTTCAGAACTTTGTTATTCCTTAGTGATTGCCTGACCTTCAGAATTATACTCATGGTCCATAAGACCATCATAATAAAAACAACTGTCAACAACTCGACTTCCTTTTACAAGCTGTGGCTCAGAGGGAATTCATCCCCAGTTGTTATCTTCCAATGAGGCCATTCAGTAGGTAATTTTGGAATGAATTTCGCAAACCATTGGCAAATTTTCATTTAAAGTCCCTGAAACATTACTTTCTGATATTCCAAGATCACATTGTTATTCTCATACAGTTTGTCGACGATCTTCATTGAGTGCAAGTTGCACACATTCTCTATTATTGTCGACTTTTGCTGCTGAGGACCCCCAACAGCGTCGTTATCAACAACGGCCATATTTAAACCATTTATATCACTTTCTTCTTTGCATTTCGATAGTTTCCGCACAGCTCTATTCGAGTTTAAAGCAAAATTGAGCCAGAATTCGTTGTTCAGCGGGTCTAGTTTTTGTTCTATTCTCGTTAATTGAACCTATTTATTATTAATAAAAATATTTTCCATAGCTAAAGAAGAAATTAATGAAAGAAATTTTATATATGAAATTCGCTTGCGAAAATTGTGAACCGGATATATAGTAGGAAAATAATTAAAATTACTTATACATTTTCAAAGTTTCTCTCTTTTATTAGTTATTTCGTGTATTGCCGAGGCTGAAAGTAAATGTCCTGTAGCGTTCGTAATTCTTTATGGAATACAATATGGTCTAAATATGGCAAGGAGATGCTCTCGTACCATTTCCTTGCTATTTTCTCTTTGGTATAATCGATTATGTAGTTTCCACAATCGATAGTTCATACAGACGCAAACAAAGTTCAATTGGCTATTTGACAGTGGTAACAATAAAACAGAAAATACAGAAAATATGGTGGTTTATAGAAAATAATAAAATTATTCTATATTTTCTTACTGTGATAATTTGAAAATATTTCAATTTTGAAAAGTGAAGTTAAATATATTATCAAATATATTTACTGGACTTTTGGAACAAAACTTTTCTCACTTTATGAGTGATTAGTATTGAGGTTAGGCTGTTCGACGACAAATACTCATGCTGTGCGTGGCAGAGGGAGCGGTGAGGGAGGCGCTGGCGAGAAGGGTGCCGGATTATTGGACCAATCGGTTTATTGAACTGCCGGATTAGTGAGATTCTACTGTATATCAAAAATACTTGGGTTCTTACTTATGTGAGATTTTCGAATGCTTAAACGTCCATGTTAGGTAACTAGGAAAACTAAAAAATACAACATTATTTATTTGTGAAAGTTAGTTTTCATATTTTGCCCATAAATCTCATTGGACTGAGATCAAGGTAAATGTTTTATTTTTGAGTAAAATATATATTTTAAACTTTATTCTCAAATACACCTCAAATTATGGCCTCGTAGTTAGTTCTATTTAATTGTGTTATGACGCCATAGGTCAAAATGTACATATCAGACTTTTTCCGCTCGACAGTTCAAATAAATGAAGACAAATATGTTTTATTGGAAGAGGCTTTTTTTTGAGAAATATTGATAAAGAATGATAGGGTACAATGAAATGTTTGTTATTTACTGAAATACTCTTTCGAAAAGTGTTAAGTAAGAATTAATAAATAAATTATTCAAGTTGAATGCCCAAAAAATGTTAATCTCAACGCAAGAACTATCACATCTCTCGAAAATATGTTTCTTTAAAATCAGTCAACCATTAGTTCTATGATAGCATCTATATGCTTAGCTTAATGCATGTCCAATAGCCATGAAGTGATATTCGTGGTTGAATAAGTTGCTGCTAACTGTGGTGTATTATAGATAATATTAGAATTTTGTGTTACTTTTTCAATTCATTCGATTTGACGCTTGAATAGTAAAGTAATATATGAATAATGATTGGAATTACTTGATGATTAACCCGAAAAAATGTTACTCATGTAATTTTTGAAAAAATAACAAAAAACTCTAGGTCATACATTACCGAAAAAATCAATCAATATTCTAAGCATCCTTATGAGACCTCCTTCTAGTGGGATTGCTAGAATTCCCACCATAATTGTCTTGACGATCTGACTCAATATAAGCTTGATCATTGCATTCTACGAAAGATTCATCCAACTGTGATAGCTTTAAGGTTGATCGTTGACGTGATTGTGGTTGAGTTTTAGACTTCACTAACTGGATATATTTAAGGTAGGTTAAGATCATTGTCATTATCAGCGGCCATGAAAAATTGTAATTCAATTATTATGGTTATCAAAATGAATTTTCGTGAATTTCGAATTTTGAAAAAATGTTCTAATTATTTTCTAGAAATTATACATTTTTATTGTTCATCTAGATCAGCTCCAGCAAGGAAAAATATATTATGAGCAAAACTTAAATTGAAATAACTTAAATGATCTAATTCTTGTTTATCACGATATTATAAAAGTAAACTCCAAGTCGAAAAATGACAAAAGAATTTCAAGAGAATAGACAAAATGAAAAAAGAAAAAACGTCGAAATCTTTTGAAATATCAGTTTCAAGTCATTGAATTCTTTCAAATTTAATTTGTCTCATCGCTACACTTTTCTGTTTTTGAGAGCCTCGAATAGTTTGTTTATTTTCCTTTGGCTCTAAATTACGAGTTCATGTATATTTCAATGTTTTCCACAAGATTATCCCCTTAAAGATCCCTAAAAGATAAAGGACAATTTAAAATAATGTTTTGTTTTTAATTTCATGAAAAAGGCTTAAATTATTGTTATTTCTTCCCTCAAAAATATTATAATTCCTTAATTTTTCCTGAGAAGTTTATTTCAAAATTCCACGATCAAAAATGCACGCATACAATTTTATCGCTGAAATTTCCTGATATAGTTTCTGCTTCATAGTTACAGAGATATAATTATGAACATTATAAAAGAAACGAATGCATCAGAATCTTTCGTTGAAAATTTAATGCTTAAAAATCGTGTCGAAGTCAATAACATTCTGGGGAGCTTAATGTGCTTAATGATATACATTTTGCTAAAATTCCATGAATTCCAATTTTATTGAAATTCATTTTCATAGAAACTTTTCTCACACAAATAAAGTTGAAAACCAAGTGATCAATAATATATTATTCAATTGGGAAAATTATAAATTTTTCGTGAAAGTAAAAATTTGTTAACAGTTCATCAAAATCATTGGTTATTCTTGTTAAAGCTTAAAAATATGGGCGATAACACATTCGATTGAATGATGTCTAGAGAAATTTATTCAAAAGGTTTCTAACCTAACCTAACCTCACTTAGTATAATCAAAAAGTTACTAGCAAATGGACATGAAAAGAAAGGTATTCATTTCCTCGAAAATAATTCAGAAAAATATGGTTTCATTTCAACACTTTTAGGAATGTAGAAAAAAATAATTAATCGATTCTTAAAAATTTAGACCATTGTTATCTAACGGAATGTTTTGAGATCTCAATCTCCACTTCCATTGCAAATTTTTGTAATTAGTCAAATTCAGTGTTTTGGTAGATTTAAATATTTATATTTAATAGGATAAACAACAGAGTCTATGTAATTAACATGATCGCCAAAATTAATTTTAACGAATTTTGATGATGGATAATTTCGAAAACTGTTCTTATTGTTTTCTAGAAATTAAACATATGTATTGTTCACCTGGATTAGTTTTAACAAAAATAATATCAGTATTTCATAACTTGAAATATAAAAATATCAATTCGAAAATAAATGAAAACAAAGTTGGATGTTCGATAATATCTGATTCAATATAGAAAATGAAAATGAAAAATATCACTACTAAAATTGATTAACAAGTTAAAAGCGCTGGATATTCATGCTTTTGAAAATATAAGCGATAGCTCTTCGATTCAGAATGACGTCTAGAAAAATGTAATCCGAAGCTCTTGATATACAAAATAAAAAAGTTATTAGCAAATCAACATGAAAAAAAAGGTATTAGTTTTTCGAAAATAATTCAGAAATTATCGAAAAATATTTTCAGAGAAGAGTACAACACATTACATTTTTTAATATCGAATATCAATTGAAAATTCGAAAAAATTAGTGTTCTATTTTAATTCTTATAAGAATGTAGAAAAAAACTAACGAAATGTTTTTCACACCTCGCCATTAGAGGCGACAAAAATATAAATTTTGTTCTAATAATTTTCTGGAACTTTTCTCACATGTGAAATTAACAAAATTACTTCATATATAAATGATGATTATAAATTTTCAGAATTAACCAAAGGTAATGAGTTTTAGTGTTTTGGTGATTTTGAATATTCATTAACAAAATAAACAACATTTAAATAGTCTCATAACGTGATTTTATTAAGATTTTATATAATGAAAGCTTCAGAAAGTAAAAATTCTTAAGACTCTTTTCATTTTCGATAACATTTCGCTAGTTAACAATTGTTAAGCTTTCTGAAACATGATTCGACAAAAAATTCCTACTATACTTCATTCCAATGACACTATATTATACCATACTATTTCAAAATTTTTGACTTAATGTTTAATATCTCGTTTTTTTGTCCTCACTTTGGAGACTATGCGCTCGTATCGTGAAGGTGCGCGTAGCCCTAAATTGAGCGCTAGATTGTGAAAACCTTTATTTTTCGTCTTAATTTGCTAATAACTTTGACAATATATTTGTTATTCCGAATTCAATGATTTATCATTCATATTCGTAGGAAACTTACCAAAAATAAACACCGATTTAAGCTTGTCAATTAGACCATGAAGAAAATAAGATTTTTGAAATATAAGTTGAATCGAATTTAAAAATGATTTGTAAATCTATGGAGAATAAATTGATTTAAAATATGAAAACTTAGGTGGCAGCTATGCTCAACCTTAATCTTCAAAATGTTTATTATTTCAAGCATTGCCAATATTCAAAATAAAAATAGAGTACTACACAGCCTAACGAACTCTTAGAAAAAGATGCACTGATTACACATGTTAAAATTTTAACAGGTGACTTCTTACCTCAATTAGATTTTTCATACAATATCTTTTGAAAGCCTTCTAAAATTGTCCACTCGTGAATAGCTAACACTTTCGAAGTATTTGACCTCAAGTTTATCCTTTGCAAAGAATTTTTTGAATGGTGACTTTCGAATGCAGATGAAGTTTTCAATTGATGTTCAATTATAATTTAATATCTATGTAATCCTGCAAGTTTTCTTCAACGAGTAAATTTCATAATTAACCAGTTCACGTAAACAGATTGGAATTATATGAAGAAAAATATAACTAGATGCCATTCCACTCGGCATTTTCATTAATTTCTGACGAAAATAAGGTATTCGATCGTGAAATTCATTATGACAAACATTCCTGTGAACTAAGAAAAATGTCAGATTTGGAGAGCACATACGAAGTTATAAACACAACGGTGGGATGAAGGAAACCCCACCAAACTTTGAAGATGATCGACACATATATAGCATGGTCAACTCTCGCTCTCAAGATTTAGTATTTACTTGTGTAGCTTCGATATATTCCGTGCATGTGTGGGTGCGTTTTTACTTTCTACTTCATTAATTGAACACTTTAGAGGTGAGTCTAAACATCAAGAATTTATTAAAATGTGTTATAATTATACAAATATATAGAAATTGGTGAAAAAATTATTATAATTTATTTATTTATTTATTCGATGGAACACTTACTGAGATACAGAAATAAAATGAATCTTTTGTATTTATTTGGAGAAAACTTATTTTTCATGTCTCATACTTGAATAATCATATAATGTTACTTATTCTCTGATTATAATGATGCTTATCATCAGAATTTCAATGTAAATAATTATACACCTTCAACGTTGTTCGTTTTGAGAACACTTGTCTGAAATATTAGATGGAAATTCTCTATTTGGCTTTTTCCTCATTAATCTTTTCATCCCGAAAAGTCGAATCAATCCTACAAACTTGTTACATAATGATGAACAGTTTTCATAAAATTCACTAGAAACTTAATAGTACCACAGAGATTCTCAAAATGTAATATTAGTTATTCTGCTTAGAGTGAGTTAACAGAGATTGAATTTGCTTTTCTCACGATAAATTGAGAAATAATTCTCATGAACATACCGAGAGAATCAATACTCACTATTTAGTTTATATAGCAAGGTATGTGATAAAAATTCTCAAAATAAAGATTTTATGCTGATATAAATAATTTTATCAACAGTTATGAAGTTTAATTCGTTGAAATCAATTTATCAATTCCGATGTATTTTTAGTTATAATGTTATAATAAAGTCAGATTTTGAATAACAAAATGGAAAATTTCTCGGAAAAATTTCAAAAATTTGTTAATGAAATTTTTCTTTCTGTTAAATATTTACAGAAAAGGGAAACATAAATATTTCAACAAGACTGGCCAAAAATCAGTTCGACGTAGGCTAATCAGTCATATTAGGTATGCTTAAGTTAAGCCTAAATTATTGAAGACTGACTAGTTTCTCCTGGGTTAAAATGGTTCATTGTGATATGCGTGAAACACCGGATTCGGCCAGTAACATAATTATTCTTCCCATTCTATCAATAGAATTCAAGAATTGCCACGGCCACAATATTGGGAAAAAACCTCATTTGGAGCACTATAACTTGCTTTTCCAAAAATTTCGAAGTTTACAGTAATGGTAGTTTACGTCCACTATAAAATGCATCATAAAGGAGCCTTGAGTTTTCTAGTAGTCTAGTTTTCGGAGATTTCGTCTGCCCTAATCTCGAAAATTTCTGCAAAATATCACATTCTTCACTTATGATTATCTCAAGGTTAGATTAGTATTGTTTTATTAAACTTCATAGTAAATCGTAGCTATTTAATGTTAACTACTTTAATTGATTCATTTATATTCAGTTCTCCACGAATGACTGCAATAGTTATATTGTTTCATTCATTGATATCAATTGAGATTACATTGAATGATAAGAAAGAAATTTGTTGAATTTTAGGAAATAATTATTTTCATTTAAAATTATTAGGGCTCTGCTAATTATATAATTCTTATATCTTCTACAGTGATGCAAAATACATAGCTTATAATCAATTTTTAGTCTTACATATACTAATTTTTCCTTGGAATAAATTTATCGGTGATTCCTTAAGAGTTTGATCTTTGCGGAACAATATTTTTTTATTTTATCTACACATCACAATTAATGAAACCGAGGGAAATTTTGGAAATTTAAATTCATTCTATATATATATATATATATATATATATGATGAGACAAATATTTTCCGCGATAAACTTCGCGAGGAGTCTACATATGTAAACTTGAGACAAGAAGAATTATTCAAAAATCCGTAGATCAATGAATAATCCTTCCTGACAAGAGTTTGTTCCCAAATCTGCCCGCCATACATACAAGAGTTGCGCTCTATGAACCGAGATGGTGAACCCGCTATCGGACTTCAAGAAAGATACGAACAATAACAAACAGATGTAAGAACGTTGAAAATTCCAACACTTGAGGAATATCTTTCGCCGGTCCGTGAATCACATCAACGGTACAAAACGAGCGGAATAATCCCGTTGGAAATGGTGCTCTGGTCCTCTTTTTCCAGGATAAAACCTCCTGTCGGTAAATATATAATGAGACAAATATTTTCCGCGATAAACTCCGCGAGGAGTCTACATATGTAAACCTGAGACAAGAAGAACTATTAAAAAATCCGTAGATCAATGAATAATCCTTCCTGACAAGAGCTAATTCTCAAATCTGCCCGCCATGCACGCAGCCCCCAAGAGCCTCAATAGTGCAACTAAGCAGGATGCATGGCGTGCATGGCGGGCAGATTTGGGAATTAGCGCTTGTCAGGAAGGATTATTCATCGATCTACTGATTTTTGAATAATTCTTCTTGTCTCAAGTTTACATATGTAGACTCCTCGGCGAAGTTTAGCGCGGAAAATATTTGTCTCATCATATATTTACCGACAGGAGGTTTTATCCTGGAAAAAAAAGCCCAGAGCCATTTCCAACGGGATTGTACAAAAATTCGTAGACCGATGAATATTTCCTGACAAGAGCTAGTTCTGAAATCTGCCTACCATGCACGCAGCTCCTAAGAGCCACAATAGTGCAATTAAGCAGTATGCCGGAAAACGAAGCGGCAGAGTGCAGTTTCGTCCTCATTAGGAACTCATCAGTGTCGCCTAACGCTTTTCAGCTTCCGAACCAACTACATCGGAATACCCTAACCATTCCAGAAAAATCCGTAGATCAATGAATAATCTATCCTTACAAGAAATAGCTCTTGCTATATCTATGGGCTGTAAAGAACTATTGGTGATCAATACAGTTGTCACCAAATATGACCACATAAGGCTCAGCAACCTTTCTATGGTATGGATCTATCACAAAAGAGCCTTCGATTCTGTTCCGCATACCTGACTTCTCGAGGTTCTCAAAATACACGAGATATGTTATTCATTTGCTGAGATATGTTATGAGATAATGGTGAAATCTAACGCTGAACCCCCTAAACACTCTCCTGAACAACAATAATGATAGTTACATCCTCGACAAAGGGATATATACCCGTACAAGCCACCAGCTACATGAACGATTTGAAGTTACACACTTCAAACGCTGACCAAATGCGGTGTCAGTCGGAGAAGGTATCAGCTATAACAATGGAAATGACTGTAGAAATAGGTGAACTAATAGATATTCAGAGAGGGAAAATTCTGCAAAGCACTTCTATAAAACTCTTGAACCAACTCCAGATTCCCTTACTCATACCTGAGGAGCCCTACAAATACTTTGAAATGACCCAATCCTTGAATATTTGAACAGCAGACATGAAAAATGCATTTAAAAACAAACTACTCCATATGATTGAGCTGGTTCTGTGGAGCAAGCTTGATGCAAAGGCCATGTTCACGGCGATCAATGTTTGGGCTATGCCTAACATAACTTTCACCTTGTGAGTGTTAAGCTTGTCTGTCACTGACTTAAAAGCCTTAGATACCAAGGTCAGAACTCTGCTAATCAAATATGGTGTACATCACCTATACTCTTCAGCGAATCGCCTGTATTTATCTAGACACGCTGGGGGGAGAGATTTTCTGAATCAGGATAAAAATTATAAACTCTATTGGGATGTCATTTTGATTTCGGATAGGCCGGTTGCACATAATAGACCAGATATAGTATTGTTTGACTGGAAGAACCGAACGACGTTCATACGGGATATAACGTCAAATGCTAATCTCGATAAATCCTATACCGAGAAGCTTACTAAATACCAGAATCTGGCATTCGAGATCAAAGAGATTTATGAATTGAGATCTATGGTCATCCTTCCATTTAAAATCTCGGTAAATGGACTTGTGGAAGCTCACTTGGTCGAAAATACAAAAAGGCTGCAGCTCCCGATAAGAGTTATAAGCTCCGCACAGAAGCGGGTCGTTTTGGGCTCATCGGAAAAAAAAGAAGCATCAACGTCAATATTTCAATAACTGTAAATATTTTATAAATTGAGTAAGTTTCATTTTGTCTCTTAAGTAAGAAGTACCTCACGATCATATTTAAATTCCACGAAATATTCATTTCGATTTTCATCACTGACTGAGCGATCGAAAAGTCATTGTCAATCAATCATCGAATGGAAGGTGATAACTACGATAATCGTGTCGAATTTCGCAATATCTTGCGTTACACACTGTATGCAATGAGCAGTAGTTATTGTACTTCGAAAGGTTAATGAAAGCGAATTTAACTATACGAATACCAAGTAAAATGACTTCGTTGGAGATTTAAAACATTTGGCGTTCAATAACGACAGAAACTATCATCAGTGCAACAAAAAAACATATATTCGATTCGATCGGCGTTTTAGTACAAATTTGTACAATTTAATTGACGTCATGGAAAATGACAATCAATTACCTGGTAATTGATACTTCAAAGTAATGAAAATAAATAAGTTCCAAAATTTTTATAATTGGAATCAAAATAATGATGGTTAAAACAATTTATCAGTTTATCTTCCAAATTTATTTTTTCGGTGAGTAGGTACATATTAACTCGAAACTCCTTATATTTGAATGAGTCATATTGTCACCTATTGGAATACTTGTAATATAGTGTGATTGGGTCTGTTTATTTATTATTATGATATTTGATCCTTGTGCTATATTACTTTGATGTAGACTAGTTATGAGAAAATATATTTTCTATCAAACTTCTTAAGGTAATATCTGTTATAATTTTAGTTCAACTTGAATGTGATACGGTTTTATTGCCTGCAAATGTAAATTAGTGGAACATGATATTTCTCCAAATAACCCTAAGGAAAATATCATAGGAAGAATGATAAAACACGACGGATTTTGTTTGAAAAGGAAAAATTTTATTTTCCAGTATTTACATATAAATCTCCAGAACTTAACCATTCATCAATTTTTTGAGGGTATTTTAATCTTCGTAATTGTACGGCAATTATTTAGGAAAAGGAAGTCGCGTATAAATATCTTGGGGTCCACAGGTAGAGGGAGAAGTATTTTCGGATAGTGCAGTCCAAATACTTCTGCAATCCAAACGCAATTCACTATTTACGGATTTTTATGTACGGCCAGTACCATCCTTGGAATATTCCTTTGTCATTTTTAGATAGTCATGAACAGAACTGAAAGTCTCGACATCAATACCAGATAAATGCTGACTAAATTAAGTATCCATCACCCGCATTCTTCGAATAGACTGTACCTCCCAAAAAATAAAGAAGATAGAGGACTCAGAAGTCTGGAGATACACTACCTGAGAAATACATCCTATCTACAGCATTGCGTAAACTTATCTGCACTACAACTTTCCGACCCTGAATTTAAGTTTGAATAAGGCAATACTGAAATTCTGAAAGTGGATAAATTGCAATCTCTCACATAATTCTTACCGATACAGGACCAGTTGGTGTTGATTGAAGTCTAAAGTGTTGTAGTGCCTAGATAATCGTAAAGCATATAAAATAGTCATGCTAAATATTGATACTAGAGAGATACCTCGAAAGACAATGCGATTGCTAGAATTTTACGATGGGGAAAAAATTCGTGAAAGAGCTACTTTAATATTATCTCATCGCTCCTCAAACCCATCTCGAGTTCGAAAACATAAACTGTACTGGGGATAAGGACGAAAGGACAGCTGTCTTTATATATGATAAATGTATTTATATATGATTGAAGTATAAGGATCTGGCGTTCGAGATTAAATAGATAAACAAAACAGTAGCAATATTGTTCTTTTGGTGGATTCGGTTAATGGAGTGATAGAACCCGGACATACTAATGATATCAAGTGCTCATAAAAACACCAGTATCGGTACCTCACGCATTGTAAGCAAATGTCTCAATGGATCAACATGATACCCTAGTTACAGATTACCTAGTATTTATATTGCTACCTACAGAAAGTGAAAAAAATTCATACATATTTGAATAAATGAAATTAAAATGTGGCAACTATATCGATCATATAGGTCCTAGATAGTCTTAACTTCTAACACCTCATAGCAAATCACTATAATTACTGTTCAATTTAGTGATACTCGATATTAAATTCACTGGAAGTACATTAAGCAAAAAATCTGCAGATTAATTTTTATGCAATTCAATGGAAACTAATTGCAATCGGGTAGAAAGATGTCTTAATTTTCTATATATTAAATTGGGAAAAATCTAAGTCAAAATTAAATGAAATTCTGTCTAATATGTATATGTTAGTTCAATTTTTATTAATCTAATTTTATCAACTCCGCCATTTAGAACATCACAGAGTATTTTCAGTTGATAAACACAATAAATGGCATATTCAACATAACGAAATGGTGAACTGATCTATTGAAGGTAATTATGATTTTTCCAAGTAGCAGCACGAATAATGAACTATTACCCAATTTTAAATAAGGTAACTGCACAGAATCCATTAAGCTTCACCATTTAGAAACGTTATGGAAATACAAACATTTTACCTAACTCGGTTTTATTATACTGGATTGCAAATTTTTCAGTTGAAGTACAGTAATTATGAAATGTGCCCTTTAAACTTATTTGTAATTAGTGAATGACAAGCTTTATAATAGATTTCATGATATTGCATTAAAATGAAAACAACTTCCTTGGTCAGAAATTATGACTATGTGGTTTTAAGAATTTTGCGATGGTGAGAGAAGTCATCAATGAATATGAGATTTGTTTCTGGTAAAATAGAGTGCTGAAATAGTCCTTTCCAAATCTCCAAAAATTTCAATAGAAATATCGCTTTCAATCAAGTTTCACATACTTTTGATAATATCTGTATATAAACAATAGTATTCTGATCTCCGTATTTATTCAATTGAATATGCACTTAATAAAATAAAATGTAATAATTGCAAATGTATTGTAAAATACATTATGTTAAATTACGTTTTCTAAATTATGCAGAATTCTATGCTATAAATCTCCCCATTCATTCCAAAACAAGTACAGAATAAAATTGAACTTACTCTACAACTCCTTGGCTTGCTGGTAACTAGGTTGTTTAGGTCCTCAGCACAAAGTTGAGGAGGTTTGTTTTTTACCTTATTCAATGTGGAACAAGTCAATTGGTGGTGACATATACGTTGATTTAACATATCTCAGGCATGTTTAATCTGGTTCAGGTGTCGAAATTATGCTGGACCCTGTAGGCAGCTGATTCTAAGATTTTCTATTTTCCAGTATTCACATATAAATCTCCACAGATTAACCATTCATCAATTTATTGAGGCCATTTTAATGTACGCAATTGTACCGCAATTCTTTAGGAAAAGTCGTATAAATATCCTAGGGTACAGGGAGAAGTATTTTTAAACGGTGAAGACATTTCTGCATTCCAAACTCAATTCAAAATGACTATTTATGTATGGTCAACATACATGAACGAACGAACTGCTCGTTTGATGTTCTTAGATGGTACAGAACTGACAATATTTACATCGGTGACTAAATTAAGTATCCTTCCAGTAGGCTGTACCTCCCAAGAAATAAGAACGATTGAGGACTTACAAATCTAGAGACGATTCACCCTTAGGATGTTAATAACCCACAAAAACACTTCTGCAATGTACATCATATCTACGGCATTGAGTGAACTTATCTGAGCTACAATTGTCCGACCCTGAATGTGTGATTGAAATACGCAATACTGAACTCTGAAAGTGGATAAATTACAGTATCTTACGTAACTTCAAGCAATACAGGCCAAGTTGGTATTGACTAAAGCTTAAATGAAACATATTTCTACCCAAAACTTGTGTCGACAGTGCTCTAGTGCCGAGAAGATCATACAGCAAATAATATCATTATCTGTTGGAAGCTGGAACCTGTAAGCACTTGCTTGAACGATTTTCTAGTTCATCTATGGTATTGCCAACTCGTTGTGGACTTGTGTTATCGTCCAAAAATAAGAAACCTTCACCTTCACACCTCGATTTTCCGGTTTTAAAATAAAAATATGGAGAATCGCTTGGACCCGTCGATTTCTGATTCGAGGGTGAACAACGTTTCCGATTTTTTAATCCCCGTAATTTCAATCCCCTACCGGGGATGAGCACAACCCCCTGATTTTGAGTGGAGATGAGGAGTGTAACGATACCTCATTTTCAAGATCTTATTGAATTCTATCTGACCCAAAATTTTCGCTTCAAAATTCTCATCGTTAACGGAATGGCAGCTAAAAAAGTGGAAGACTACTTACTTTAGTGATTAGTTTATTAAGTGCTGAAAATGGGCACCATTCACTTCCATGAACTAAAATAAGTTCTGCACAAATCTTTCACGTATATTACTCAAAATTTCTGGTTCAATTTGACGGCATTCATTAATGATCCGAATTCGCAAATCATCCAGTGACTCAGTTTGGGTAGCGTAAATATTAGATTTCAGATGACCCCATAGAAAAAAGTCCAGTGGCGTCAGATCAGGAGATCTAGGTGGCTACTCAATATGTCGTCTTCTTCCAATCCAGGCTTGAGGAAAATTTTCATCCAAGAACTGACGCACACGTTAAACGAAATGAGGTGGTGCGCCATCTTGTTGAAAACTGGTTGTTTCATGATCTTCTTCATTTTTCAATACTTGCACGAGGGCTAGAAAAATAGCGTTCTGTAATAGTTCTAAATAAATTTAGCCAGTGATATTACCGGGTATAAGAAAAGGGCCGATGATGTGATTTCAAGAAATACCCGCCCAAACATTTAACTTTTGGGGATGCTGAGTATGCTCCTCTCGAAATAATCTTGAATTTTCATCTGACCAGTACCGACAGTTATGCCTGTTTACAGTACCGTTAAGGTAAAATGCACACTCATCCGGAAAACAGATATTGAACATGTAGTTTGGATTATTGTTAATACTTTCACTGACCACTTCACAGAACATGGGTCGACGATAAGAATCATCCTCATTCGGTTCCTGAACCAATCGTATCTCAAAAGGATGAAACTTATGTTTCCTTAAATGTCTCATGATTGTTGGGCGTGAAACACCAGACACATTGGGCAAATTAAGGATCGGATCCATCGCTACGTGACCTAAGATAGCCACTTCCCTCGCTTCGTCTCCTTCATACACCCTCTTTTTGTTGCCGACTGAACCAGTAGCGTCAAATTTAGCAATCAGTTGCACAACGTAAGCAGCGGATACATTTTTTTTCAGGATGTCGTTCGTTCAATAAAGCCGCTGTTAATTGCGCAGAGTCGTTATTTCTAAAAAATAATTTTATCATTTCCACCTCTTCTTCTATGAAATACACCATTTTAATCCTACTACAAATCTACAATCGCTTTGGCACAGTTTCAACGTTCCTGACAATTCATGATAGAATAACGAGAGACTAAGGTGAATCAAACAAAAAATTAACAAATGAATAAAAACATATCCAACCTCGAAGTGAATTCAACGTAAGCTAGTCATACACAAATGATCTTTACTTCATGGAAGTGAATGGTATCCATTTTCAGCACTTAATAAACTAATCACAAAAGTAAGTAATCTTCCACTTTTTTAGCTGCCATTTCGTAAACGATGAAGATTTTGAAGCGAAATTTTAGGGTCAGATATTACTAGATAAAATCTTCAAAATGAGGTATCGCAACACCCCTCATATCTATTCAAAATCAGGGAGTTGTGCGCACCCCCGTTAAGGAATTGAAGATACGGGAATGAAAACATGGGAAAAGTTGTTCCCCCTCAAATCAGAAATCGTCGAGTCTGAGCGATTCTCCATATTTTTATTTTGAAACCGGATAATCGAGGTGTTAAGTTTTCGTTCGAACAGCCTGTATATATATATGATATGTTTTTCTTGTAATTTATTCCGTGTACCATTTTCTTTTGAATGAAATAGAATCAAACTTGCAGATTCCTCGAATTCAGGGGAGCAAGAGCATTAAAATATAATGGTTGGCTTAATATGCTTTTCAAAGCATATATTGTAATTGTTCAAATAAAGCTACCTACGAATTAAGTAATATTGATAATGAAAATGAAAATCGGTTGTCGAATATAAACTTAAAGGTTACTGATATATTTTTAATTTTATATTACTATTATCTAACATGTTTCAACCATATGAGCAAAGTCTCTATTTGTTTATTATTCAAGATTCGCTACTCTTATTCTTAAAACAAATTTAGTGTCGGCAATGATGTGAATTTATTTGAATGTATAATCTATCCTGCCTTGAGAATGTCCTTGTTCGTGATAATTCTTTCTATAAATTTCCATAGATGTGTGTCTGACCATCTTCATATCCGTCTTGTTAACGAAGTTAGTATTGAACATTATATTATTAGTCGAACAAACCTTTTGTTTCATTATGAGAAAGATTAGCTAAATACATAATTAGAGGAAACATTTTATTTTTCTCTTTGAAGTAAAATTAAAATTTGAATATTTATGAAGTTAGATTCATTGATCAGAGAAATAAAAACTTTTTATTAAAATTAATGATAATTTTCTTTTGATAAAACAATAATAAACATATCTTGAATGCCATTAATGAATAGTGCTGAAAATAATAACACTTTCAAGATGAAAAGATCGAAACAAATTCCGAATCTATTAGCATACGAATAAACTGTATAAGCCGCATAATAACTACAAATTCATTAAACGTAATCTACTCTATAATCAATGCTTTAAGAAATAATGCTTCATATGGAATTACTTCTAGACACTGATATTCAATACTAACATCAAGAAGAGTGTAGGTTTTCGTGCCCTAAAAGGAATCAAAATCACTTCGTCCGCTTGTCTGTCAAGAAATTTCCCGCAGGAACCCGCGTATGAATAGAATTGAAATTGATACCGAATACTCAGGTCGGTAATATCATGGATCATGAAAACTTCTAAGCCAATGAAATTGAAAGCTACAGTCATGTCTTTTGCATTTTGTGACATATTATGCTACTTGCAAGGCAATAAAACCTATAGGGTACCTCCCTCTGACCTAAAACTGAAATTTGGCGAGAAACAACACATATTAGCACAATTATAGAAAAAAATCCTAAAACTGTTAATAGGTCGTTACATCACGAATTTTTTTCTGAGACAATCAACTTGTTCACCTTTTCTCTAGAACGTATGGAGGTACGTATATCGAGTTGAGATCCTCAGTGTTACCATTCCTTAGAACTGTAGAAAAAATACGAACATTGTAAATTTTTAGTTACATCATATGGTTTTTTTATAATGAACTTATATGGAACCCTTGGTGTTAGAGTATTTTATTTGGATAACTAAGTACTGATTATTTTCAAAATATAATATACATAAAATGAAGACTATAAACTAAGATTATCAAATCATCTTTTTGTCCATGTTACACAAGGCGTATGACATCTGTTGTTTCCATTAACCATTATTTCATAACAGAGACAAATAGAAACATTTATCAAATGAAAATTTTCAGTCTTCCGTCATAAAAACTTCCATTAATGCTCTCAAATTCCAAACTCTCTCCGATGTATTATCTCATTGAACTCATCAATATTTATGGATCGTCACAGCATCCTGATCAGGAGCACGGTTTGCCTTCGAACGATCTTCAAAAGAATTTGATAAATTCAAGTAGCCTGTATTACAACCAAGGTCGACATGATCCTGCTATTGAGAAATCATCTTGAATAAATTTCAGAAGCGGATCTGTCTGCCGACTTAGAAACAAGACACTACAAATAGTTTAATTGTGATGATGACCTATTTACGGAAGGTTAAAATTCTCAGAGGTTAATCAAGTAAGCTGAATTTTGTTATAATTCTATCTTTCACAGCGGTATCATATTTATGTTACCACGAAGATAGTCAGTTATAATTGTGTTCAAGAGAACTTTGAAATTTCATGGAACCTGATATTTCCAGAAAAACACCTTCGTTGGAAAATTAATATACATTGTGCACAAAAAGTTGGGGATATTGCCAAGTATTGGGTGTATTTGATATTTATTGGTAAAAAATGTGAATGTTGCAGAATATTTAGATAGAACTTGCAGAAACAAAACAGAAATAACCATAAATATTAAGAATAAATGGTTAAGTAGACAAAATGTAAGGAAATTGAGTAAAGTTAACAATCAATAAGGTATTTTACTCGTTACTCTAATAAATAACGGAATTAATTCATTATGACATATAGCGAATAGCGATGCCTATGATTTTATACGGAAATTGAACCGACGTTTTCTGACAGTACTTATGGAATGGTATTTCCAGTAAATCCCCAGGCTTGTGCAAAGAGGGGGAATATTGACATTTAAATAAATGAACCTTCTACTAATAGCTCTTATAAAATAAGCGTATAAGCGTACACTTGCCCAGTCATTCGTCATGTCCTACAAAAAACCAAATCTCTCAGAGCCCTTGTATCGTATGCGTGAATTTATATTTATACAATTAATTTAAGTTTCAATCATTGATGAAAAATACAATCCTAGAAAAAAGCGAAACAATGCCAAAACATATGTAGGAAATAATAAGAGAAAAACGTCTAATTCTGTAATCAGTATTGCTGATACCCCGAAAAATATCCCTCAATATTGATTAAATTAATATTATTAATTAAAAAAGTAAAACAAAAGAAAATTTAAGAATTCAAATAGAAGACTGAACTTAAATCTGGTACATCATATCAGATCACCATAATGGGATCTGATGTATCAGATTTGTTTCATATTATATATATATATATATATATATATATATATATATATATATATATATATATATATATATATATATATAATCAAATCATCAATAAGTTTGCATCTACACATCCAGATCGTTTTTGACCTAGAGTTATCTAATTGGGCATACTTGAACATTTTGGTTTTGAAAAATTAATTAAATTATTAATGTGAGTGATTTAATCCTGGTAGGAATAACATAAACAAGTAGAAATCCTATTATATAATAAGCTAGTATTCCACCCAATTAATAATTCACAAGGATTATAGATAAAGATATGGCGGTAGATGAATAACCTGATGGTAATGTTTGAATTCCTGAAAACCTAGCAGTTACTAGTCATTGATCTGCACTGCTCATAAATAGATTTTGATAATCTTTGAACCATCAGAACAAGAAAGCATATATTAGAAATTGAAATAAATCGTCAAACTTTTCAAAACATTTATACATTAACAACCAACAAAAATCAGGACAATAAAGAAGTACTGAAAATCCAAAGCGATTAAATAATTCATTCAACAACAATGACTTCGATAAGACACTTCACGGAAAACCCAAATAGATCAATGCAGAATGCATCTGGATATAATTCTAGTTCTAGTTTGTGACAATAAGGAGAACTATAAATTTACAATCTTCAACCTTAATAGTTAATTATTCCGCCGTTACTACGTGATAGTTAATCATGATGATAATAAGAAATTAAACTACGTATTATACTATCACGAAAGATTATCGAAATTCAGGATTGCAATTTCTGTCGACCATCTTCAGCTGGCAACTAGTACTGAACTGTCAGCGACTTGTTGTCAGCTGAAGATGACTAAAAGACCGAAATTGAAATTTACGACGAAACACACAATAGTTATTCTCTAAGATAAAATTGACCAATTCCATAAACGGTTCAATTGCAAATCCGGTATGTTCCTTTATTTTTCAAATCATAGTATACAAGTAAAAATAAATACAATTAACCAGATGAAAAATAGAATGAACATAATTTGTTATCATTCATTTAAGGAAGAGGGAAGAAAGAACTTGCTAGAAATCCTAAAACAAAATGCATATCCCAGGTGGATGTTGACCAAATTACTTTACTCCAACAATCAGATGTCAATATCTCAAAAAAGGAAGAAAATAACAATGCATGATGTTATTAACAACCTTACAATGAAATTGAAGAATATTTTTAGGGATGACAAGGTGAAAAGAGCAGTATGTCATCAAAAACAGTTGAAAATTTATATAGTAAAATACAAGATTACACTCCAACACCATTAAGAAGTGATGTGGTTTACCAGGTACATGTGAAAACTGTGAAAACTATGATATATATATATATATATATTAAAATTAATATATATATATATATATATATATATATATATATATATATATATATATATATATATATATATATATATATATATATATATATATATATATATATATATATATATATATATATATATATATATATATATATATATATATATATACAGGTACAATGTGAAAACTATATATATATATATATATATATATATATATATATATATATATATATTTATATTTATATATTTATATATATATATATATATATATATATATATAAATTTTAACATATATATATATATCATAATTTTCACATTGTACCTGGTAAACCACATCACTTGATGGTGTTGGAGTGTAATCTTGTATTTTACTATATAAATTTTCAACTGTTTTTGATGGCATACTGCTCTTTTCACCTTGTCATTCCTAAAATATTCTTCAATTTCATTGTAAGGTTGTTAATAACATGATGCATTGTTATTTTCTTCCTTTTTGAGATATTGACATCTCATTGTTGGAATAAAGTAATTTGGTCAACTTTAGGATTTCTAGCAAGTTCTTTCTTCCTCTTCCTTAAATGAATGATAACAAATTATGTTTATTCTATTTTCATCTGGTTAATTATATTTATTTTTACTTGTATACTATGATTTGAAAAATAAAGGAACATACCAGATTTGCAATTGAACCGTTTATGGAATTGGTCAATTTTATCTTAGAGAGTAACTATTGTGTGTTTCGTCATAAATTTCAATTTCGGTCTTTTAGTCATCTTCAGCTGACAACAAGTCGCTGACAGTTCAGTACTAGTTGCCAGCTGAAGATGGTCGATAGAAATTGCAATCCTGAATTTCAATAATCTTTCCTGATAGTATAATACATAGTTTAATTTCTTATTATCATCATGATTAACTATCACGTAGTAACGGCGGAATAATTAACTATTTGGGTTATTATCAATTCAAAATTATTGATCATAACGTCTTTCGAAATTTGTCATCATCCCATTGGTATAACATCAAGGTTGTAGATTGTAAATTTATAGTTCCCCTCATTGTCACAAACTAGAACTAGAATTATATCCAGATGCATTCTGCATTGATCTACTTGGGTTTTCCGTGAAGTGTCTTATCGAAGTCGTTGTTGTTGAATGAATTATTTAATCGCTTTGGATTTTCAGTACTTCTTTATTGTCCTGATTTTTGTTGGTTGTTAATGTCTAAATGTTTTGAAAAATTTGACGATTTATTTCAATTTCTGATATATGCTTTTTTGCTCTGATGGTTCAAAGATTATCAAAATCTATTTATGAGTAGTGCAGATCAATGACTAGTAACTGCTAGGTTTTCAGGAATTTAAACATTATCAGCAGGTTATTCATCTACCGCCATATCTTTATCTATAATCCTTGTGAATTATTAATTGGGTGGAATACTAGCTTATTATATAATAGGATTTCTACTTGTTTATGTTATTCCTACCAGGATTAAATCACTCACATTAATAATTTCAATAATTTTTCAAAACCAAAATGTTCAAGTATGCCCAATTAGATCATTCTAGGTCAAAACGATCTAGATGTGTAGATGCAAACCCATTGATGGCTAATTTCATTTACAAAATTCCAAAAAAATGATAATCAAGTGTATGTCACAAACGTCATTCTTTGTCACTCAAATTTGAACGAACTAGTAGTTACAGACCTGTACATCTTACTAGACAAAGTGAATTATAATTGAGAGATTTTTGCGTAACATAACAACATTTGAACTCAGAATTGATGCAACTATGTACTCGAAACTCCATATATTTCTTTTTCAATGAAGAATTGATTTGCTGGATCAACTTGAAGAGAGTATTCACACCTAAATAGGCATGCGAAAGAGTAGTTAAATAGATAATAAACCTTCCTCGAAATTTCAAAATTCATAAATAACAATACTAATTCTAGTGTTTCTTTGAATTTGCTAATAAAACTGAATAAATAACAATGAATCAATTTGAATAGAAATTGAGATAAGAAACCAAAATTATGCTCATAATTAAAAATTTGTCATAATCAATAGATGTCTTTTGTAAGCTGTCCTTGAACCCAACACCAAATAATCATCTATCCAAAAACAACCTTCGATGCAGTGCGTTAAAATTTTGAATTTTGAAATGTTTGTGGTATTATGAATATGATTCTGGTTTTTCAATTCATTAATATGTTTCGATAATTATTGGTCTTGACTTATATCTCGATTTATTCGTGTGGACAGTTGTAATAGATTATATTGAAATTGCTGAAGCTTGTGGCTGAAAACTTATTATTTTTGTTATAAAAACGTTGGAGAAGTGAGAATGGCAATGACTCTTGTAATTGGAAATTAAAAAAATTATACTTGATAATAATTCAAATGTGGTATAATGTTGAAATGATATTGATAATGATATCAAAGACAAGCATTGATTTTGCCTTTTTAATTACGATTATGTTCATATTTCGAAATTGAAATTTTATGGTCATTAATGAACGAATTTTTCTACACTGCTTCAAATCTATATTTTTATGTTTTTATCTTAGCAGCGTCAGAAGGGATGATACATACTTCTTATCATGAGTCAAATATATGCAATATACCATCATCTTCATGATGTGAACATAGTTGGTAATATTTAAAAAATAGAGTTTTCCATCAATTGAAAGCATTCTAAAATATCAATATTAATCACAGGTAATTAATATGTCCAGTTCCAGTAAAATGAGAAAAATCTATTAGTATTTCCTACCAAGAAGTGAAGTGCATAAACAATGGTTGATATTTACTCCACATTATTGAATAATACAATTTTTATTTCGGACATTATATAATTATTCAAGCAGGTAGGTATATTTTAATGAAAAATTTCTCGAATAACTTTTATTAGATGATTTTTAACACATTTTATCATATATTTTATAACTTTGATATAACCCAAACAACTTTAACTTTAACTAAGCTGAATGAAGAAATACTCCCAAACTAAATTTCATTACCAATTCTTCAGATTGCAGATAAATGTTCGGAATATTATGCTTCCTATCTTAAAATATAAACGATTGTTATGTTAAACTTCAAACATCACAACATTTTTCCTAAATTAAATTAAATCGCATGTTATAGATCTTTAAGAAGCTTTTTTTTTCTCTTTTTTGGTGTTACTTGATAGAAACGTTTCAAAATAGTGACCGTGCGAATCGGGCAGATCCCTGTAAAGTAGAAAATTGAGAAAGTTTTATGACAATGAAAGCTCAAAATGAAGACTGTTGTTTTTTCTTCATTTCGTTTTATGCGTTCTCAGTAATAAGATCATATTTCACGTTATTCGTCTAACAAAACTGGCATTCAATTTAGGTTTTTTTTTATTTTCAAAAGGCGCTACCAAAAACTACGTACTAGGAACATATTAGAGTTCAATCAATAGGTGTAAGAAGGAACAAAACCCTTCAGAGAAAAATAGATGGTCGTATCGAACAAAATGAGTAGGACAGCGTTTTTTATTGTTTCTAAGATTTCTCGCGAATTTATCTTCCTAGCTTATAATTTGTTACAAATATTGACCAATCCAAACCAAAGGAGTGCGTCTTTTTGAAGTTATGAGAATTCGATAATGTTATGAATAAATAAACTGTTTTCGGAAATCAGCTGTCACATCTCGACTGAATCGTGGAGAATTAAATTATAAGTTTTTTTTCAAGTTGTACTAGCACAGTAAAAAAAAATTTGTGGCAATTCTGTTAATTTTAAGTATCCACTGATTATCCTTTCTCGATTATGCCTGTTACGGAAATGCATTGCTGCTATTCTTACATAAATTTAAAGAAAATATATCTTTCTCCAATTCCAAATGGTTGTGGAGAAATTTTTTCTCTTAGATTCGTGTAAGAATGTTAGCCATCAATTTTCGTAACATGCATTATCGAAAACGGAAAAATTTGATTATATCAAAGTCGTTTTCGGGAACTTGCACATGCGTATCAAATGCTAGTTGTTGGCTGACTGCGGATTTTCTTCAACAAGCTAGATATTGTTATCTACATCTGATCTTCAACTTTTAGATTTAATATGACTATGTTCTTCACATTTTTTTCAAAATTTTTCGTTATTCAGTCTAGATGGATTTGTTCAAAAGGTTTGCGTACATAGTAAGATGGTCTTCGTAACCAACTGGCATCAGAATTTCAATATGGGCATTCTGATTGAGCTGCATTTGAGACATTTAGAATTTCACTAACCTCGAAGCTGACTGATTGTCGAAACTGATTTAAATATTGATTTGTTATTGGTTTTTTTATTCCAGTATGAACCGAAATTGCGATATTGTCCAAGTTTTCAACATTATAGTTTACCTGTAGATTACATTCATATTTTCAGAATAAGAAAGAGAAGAGCAATTCCTTTGAGTAGAGGGATCACAAGTTAATGGTCGCCATATTGAAACGGCACGACAGAGTCGTACAAAAATCTAGGAATGTACCAAGTAAAACAAGGAACATATATTGCTATTAAAAAATTTCGATATTGTCACAATTTTGAAGGCGGTGAGAAATTGAGAAAGAAAATCGTCAAGTTCGATCGTTTGCATAATTTTTTATGTGTAAATATAGATACATTTACTATAGTTATAGCACTGCCTTCTTTCATGTCAATATTATTTCTGAAAGAATAGCTTTCTCTACATATGTACTTTCTTCGAACAATCACTCCTATTTAAACCACGGAAACGAACTTCCCCTTTTAATGTCATAAAGCAGCTTCATGGTTAATTATCATTGTCTCAGACATAATGAATAATGAAACAATAGTTAATAAGAAGATTCTTGTAACTAGGTCAATCATCACCAAGTGTAATATTAGTTTTTTATGTTTATCGATTGAATAATTGAGAAAGTGTATGTTCATATCATATATAAGTATATATATATATATATATATATATATATATATATATATATATATATATATATATATATATATATATATATATGTTCATATATATATATATATATATATATATATATATATATATATATATATATATATATATATAGATATATAAAGTTGGATGCAGGAGGAATTACACGGAAAGCACCCTGAAGAATTGAAAATGATTATATTGATGAAATCGCATCGAATAAATGGTTAGTTTCTGGAGAATTGTTTGCTGAAACAGAAAGCTTGGCAATTGCGATCCAGGATCAAGTTGTTTTCATGAGGAATTATAGAAAACACATCATCAAACAAAATATAGATGATTCTTGCCGTAGATTTTTCTGTTCTTCAGAAACAGTTTTTCATATATTTTTATCTTGCTCAGTCCTTGCTTCAACAGATTATTCAGAAAGACATAATGCCGTCGCTTATATTATTCATTTTAATCTAGGAATTAAACATGACCTAATTCCCAAAAGAAAAGATTTTACAAATATGAACCTGAGATTATTTGTGAAAATGACAAATATAAACTTTATTTTGATAAAACAATTCTTTGCAACAGAGCTGTAAAACACAATAGACCAGATATCATTCTTAATGATAAACAGAATCAAATAACATATATAATTGATATTGCTATACCCGACACACATAATATACAAAATAAATACAATGAAAAATTTCTAAATATATGACGCTTGGCGACGAGATAAAAAAAATGTGGAAAATGAAAAAAATATTTATTCTACCGATTATTATTTCCACAACAGGTGTTATTCCTAGGAATCTTCACAGTATTGAGATTTTGGGTCTGAAGAAAAATTTGTTTGAACAGTTACAAAAGATAACAGTCATCAAATCTTGTAATATTCTTCGTAGGTTTCTTTCCGAAAAAAAAAATGAGGTAGAGTCATAGGTTTTCTCTCCAGTTTATACTGCTCAGAATCTCATCTCATATTTTATTTATTTGTCTATATAAATGTAATATAATTAACTGACAATTTTGTCATATTTATATTCAGAGCAGTATTCTATTCGATCGTTCACCACTTCACACAAAGGAAACTATTAACGAGTAACATTTAGTGTTACTTGACTAAGGTCCGTACACTGGATTTTTCCGGGGAGAAAGCCTCTGACACTACTCGTTGGTACATTGATATCATTGTCTGATGATGCTATAGTATGTATATATTCTAGTAGATTGATATATTCTCATAATATTTAACGTTATCCTAATAAATAATTATTCCAGGATATGTTTTGATTATAATCATTGCCTGGCAATGGTATTAATTACCGGGTGGTGGATTTATATTTTTTCATGAAAGGGCAACTCGTCGGGGTGAAACCCCGACGAGTTCTTACTGGGTAATAGGGTTAAGAGAAACTACAGTTGGATATTTATTTCATAATTTGCAGATTATATTTACGCGTTTAACTCTTGCAGTTGAAATGATTGAGATACCTTGCACTACAAGCTTACGAATGCGTTTGAGATCACAATGAGTTGTTTATGCGCTGACTTGTCTATTTATACGTAGACTCAGGTTGTATGAAGTTCGAGTTGTGACTCCGACCATTTGTGGCTTGTCGTCGTTGCTGTATGAAGAGGGTGTGTTCGACTGTGGCGTATATTATTCTTTTATAAAAAAGATATTCTTTCTATTGTGATGTTTAGTTTAGTAAATTTTGCGTGTTATAAACAAAGCATTATTTATAGTTCAGATAAAATCTTATCACTTTGATTTGTAGTTGTGGAATTACAAGAATTCAAACACTACCTACTATATGGGGTATGTGGCGGTACTCTATAATCGAACAAATTCGCTAGTACGACACTGCTCTGCAAAACATTTGTCGAATTACTACTGTATTTAAAAATATGATTTGTGTAATTTGAAGCCGATTTCTAATTTAAAGGCTTCGTTTGTGTTCAGTTATTGTGATATTAAAATTTCTATTGGTCCTATTGATGTGAAATTATTACGTTGCTGCAGTCTAACTTGTAAACACCTAACTTATTATTTTTGTCGGGTTTATTGTTTCTGATGTATTTGTTCAAATTTTTATCAGTTCGAAAATATTATTTCTCACTTGTACTGCGGATGTAGGTTAAAATATAGAATTTTTCTCTTGAGTGTACTGTAGGAAATCTTCAAGCTATTAATCATACCCAAACATCCAATTTACCACTGAAATGGAAAATAATAATGTAAATAACTAATTAGATATAAAATTTCAAAGAAAACTACTGAACATATTTTCTTGATCTACTATAAACCATCTCTTACACATATAACAATGCATAACTCGTCACTTGATTTCATCAACTCAAAATGTCAGCATTTAATTACCTTATCCATAGATTACTTAACATAACATCATCACCTGATAGTTGTAATACAGAATTAAATATAATTAAAGAGATAGAATTCAACAATAGTCGCCCTGCATCAATAAAAAATATCTTGAAGAGAAAGCTAACTACAGCCGCCCTGAATGAAATTCTACAGTGAAATCGAGAAAAATTCATATTTCAACCTATATCTGCAGTACACTGGAGAAACTTAGTTTTTCTCGAATGAAAATGATTTCAATATAAATTTTCGAACCAATGATGATGTGCGCAAATACATCAAAAATAAATCTGAATCTAAGGAAAATAATCAGTTAGGTGTTTTCAAGTTGAATGTAGCGATTGCAATAAATTTTATATTATTAGGACCCATAGAAATTAAAATATTGGAATAATTGACCACAAACGGAGTTTTGTAAATCAGAAATCGGATTAAAATCATATTAGTTATTGGGAAATAGATCTTAGGAAATTTTGACATTAATAAATACATGCACTCAAATAATATTTTCAAGGAAGAAATGGTTAAATTTCTTCACAATAGCTTTATGGTTTCGCGTAAGTTAAAGTTCAAATGGAAATTTTGATCTATGTTTCTTGTGGAATTATTCCATTCATAAATAAGTTATCATCAGGTTGCTCCTCAATCATCTAAAGAAACTACTATGTAGTGAAACGCGTTACGAATTAACCAATTGTTAGTTAATTCTTAATCTCAATAATTGTTCTATTCGGTTATAGACGATTATCATTCATAAAATTGGTATTTTGCCTGAAAGCCTCACCAAGAATATTGAAATAATTGGTCTTAAGAATAATTAATATGAATGTTCACCAAAGAGCCTAGTAATCATCAAATTTTGTGAAAAATTCTTTGAAGGTTTATTTCTGAAAAATGAGATAGTCATAAGTTTTCTCCATACTAAATACTGATTAGAAACTTATTTCAAATTTTCTGATTATATGATGCATTTTGTTGAATATTTATTTTATCATCCGCATTCTTGACAGTGTTATATTCGTTCATCTAGCACTTGATTACACAAAGAACAATAATGAAATTACAATCACTGTTCCTTGACTATGATCCGTACATTGAATTTTACTAGGGAGAAGGCCCCTGGCGCTACTAATGAGTATTTAAAAGTTATTGGTTTGTTTATCTGATTGAAATATCAATATATTTTCATAACAATTTACGTTCTCCTCATATATATTATTTATATATTATTTTGTGCGCATGCGCTCTTCACAAATAACTCTAATAAGAATGAAGAATTGCCGTTATTACGGCAGAATAAGGGCTGGTAATTATTCTTATTTACCGTGTGCCACCTAACCTAAAAAACAGATTGGCCGTAAAAAAATGACAAGTAACAATTTTTATTGTGACAAAAGGACAATTGAATAACTACATTATTTTGTAAGGTTGCAAAAACTCTATTTGAAATGAGCGTTATTATCGTAAATAATATTAAAGTTAACGGTGAAATGAACGAAATCGTCTAAGATGTAAAAACTCTCTAGAATCGCTCTGATAACATAAACCGATGTGTGATAAATGTAGGCAACTCGTCAGGGTAAAACCCCGAATGTGTCAGATTCTCTCAAGAAGAAGGAATTCCATATAATTATTTCAAAATATGCAAAGCATCGTTTCATGCAAAATCCATGCTACCATGTGAATTACAAAGTTATCGATTAACATTCAAAACCACTACCAAAAAACAACATAATTCACTTATTGGTATTCATCCTTCGTGAACTATTAACCTACTTGGCTCCTCCTAACTGCTGCAATAATCTTCGTATAGAGAAATGCCAGCTTGAGAAAGAAAGGTTGGTACACCCGCTTGATTTTATTCGAATTAAAAGTCCTCACAACAATTGGAATACTCATAAGAAAAAATACCACAACAGTTTATTTAATTTTTTTTCAAAGTGTATTTTCTCTGAATTTATTTTATTCGAATATTATATATTGATAATTTATATTAATGAATGAAGAACTTCGATTATAGATATACTTCGTCGTGAGGAAAATTTCTTTCGAATTTTGGTTTTCTAGCCAAAATATTTTGATCAAGTATGAAAATTCTTGTAAAGTTCATGAAATATATTCAAAGTTTATTATTCAATAACTTCTGAATTCTTGGACATCAAGAATCAAGTCGACACTAAATATTACCTATTACCTTTCTTGTTATTTATAGCTCATTTCGTTTTTGTCTGAAATTCTCTTTTTCCTAGGGTTACTTCTTTGAGAATATGATGATAATGCTGTTGTTTTTCCTGCTGTCAATTTTTCGATAACTACTGACTACAGTTCCTAGATACATATATGTGTTTCGCTTATCTCTCCTTTTTCACTACGGATATAGCGTTGAGGGGGGTTGTATTGAGAAGACTACAATTTTTTGCACATAGATTTTATAAACAAAGTGGATGATAACCTTCCAATAAGATAAGATCCTAGAGCTCCTAGACAACACAGCACATGTCGCTGTAGAATTGTTTGCTGTAGAGGATTTTCGTTGTCAAAGAATTCTAACATTCTTCTTGTTCAAATTGCTTTGTAGTTTCATTATAGTGTCATCTGTCATCCTGTCATCTCAGACCTACAAATTTATCGCCACCCCTTTTTTCGACTACAGTTTTGGCAGTGTTCCCCTCATGATCCGGAATCCAAACCATTTCTACTCTGTTGTTCATTCTCGAGTCATTGATAGACACGTGGCATTACAATATAGTTTTGATATGGATTATCCCGTATTCAAGCCTTTTTAATACATCCTGACTATTGGAGATCCTCAGTAGCAGTAGACATCAGATTCCTGTTCCGATCCTGCATTCAATATTTGAGCTGTCTGAGTACAATTTCTGACAACCATTTCTGTTACTAAGTGTCTTCCGGATCGAACTGTCCCTTATGGGTATTGTAACACTGTAATGCTTGTCAAAACAAAGTCTTAGCCTGATTCTATCGGAGGATTGACTCTATAACATAATATAGTCCAGTCTCCTTAGAATCATCCTCACGAACTTTCATATCATTGGTTTTTCGTCAAGTTATGTCAATTCTATTTCAATATCTACATATTTGATGGTTATTCTATTAGGCCAATTATGTACGCTTATATATAAAGAACAAAAATTTGTTCATCTGTTACCATTTGAGTCAAAATTATTTGACAGGTTAGACATGTGACCTCGTGAACTTTTATAAGTATAATGATTACTGTAAACATGTAGTTTATTATTTTTATATATCATCAATAGTTTTCGCAACCCATGAGATTAATCACTTTAAGATGTGAAATTGTTATACCTTGGGTTACACTATTGTAATTTTCGTAGTATTCTCCGATGTTTTGAGATTCAACTAAAGCTTCTATCGTCACATATCCCAGGTAGAGGGATTTTCAAAATCGGTAGATTGCTTAAAAGGTTCCATAAAAAACACAGACACTGCCGCGTTTGTCTCATGAAAGCCTTGACGGTACCAGAACAAATCAGAGAATGTATCATGAGGGTCCTCAGCTTAGCTTATTTTCCTCGTGGATATCAAGTGTATTAAGCATGAGAGCGAGCGGAAACGCGTGTTTTAGCTAGTCAATAGTATTTTATATGCATGTGTTACGCCGAATCAGTGAGATTTTCTAGTTCATGAATTTGGCATTCTTAATACGTGAATTCGATGAAGAAATGGTTGAATTTCGTCATTCAATTTATCTCATAAATCCAACTTTTTGTACAATATAATAACCTATCCTTACCTAATCAATCAGCATTTTGCACTTACGTATCTAGTTTTCGCTTTATCGTAACATTCAATAATAATTATTGCACCTGTAAATACTAGAAATTAATTAAATTAGGTCACTTTAGGTTAGCTTGTTTACTTTAGATTCGTTAAACATTATAATTTCACATATTCGGTAGTATTTTTATCTGATTTCGAACAAGGCAATTCCACTGGTAGGTGCAACAAATATACTACCTTTTATTCTCTCACGATGAACTATTCTTCGGTTAGATATATAAAATAGGTTTCATTATTTTGTCCATAATTTTGAAATTCCTATGGAACATAATGGCATCTAAGTTTTACCACCATCACATACTAAGCGGTTGTTAGCATTGAATAGGTACTTTGGAAGAAATTATAGGTCAACACGCAACGCAGCATGATATTTCAAATAAAGTTGTGAGAAACCTTATCTTCTTGAAAGTATACAAAATATCATTGCTTCTTAAACGACAATATGGAAAAATGTAGCATGCAGCGTTTAATTTTCTTTCATCATCGGTATATGGAATATCATAGGCATCATTTATTCTTGAAGAATTTGTTAGAAATCAAATATCACATCCTCTAAATATATATTATATTGCTCATGCTATAAGCTTTGAAGTGAAGATTATTATTTTTCCAGTTCAGAATATTTTGTAGTATTAATCGAACGATATGATCGCACTTGTTGGTCAACCTTTAACATATTATGTAGGACCTATAAACCCGTACGACCGCTGACATAATGTTTGGATCAGTGGTCTGAATTTCATATCCAACACTCGCGGCACCTCTCGGGAGATTCTGGTTCAGAAATTATTCAATCAACAACTTTCTCTCTCTTCGATTCGAATTCGAACTGTAGTTAATAAAGAAATGATTCGATTTTGTAATTGCATTATTTATTAAGTAGCAATTTTATAAATGCAATCTCCCAACTCCGGAGGGTATCACTGTTAGAATTGACCAACAGTTTTTGTTTAATACCAGAACAATGATCTAATTGCTCTTGAGCTATGAGCTAACTATTGAAGATAATAGAAGTTTATGATATTTGATAATTACACCTTTTATTGTGAAACTTTAAGTTGAGATGCATTCTATATTTTGAATTATTCAATGAATAAATATGAATGTAATGTATATGTGATTGATTGAAATTTGGCAAAGGTTTCACAAAAATATATTAAAATACTCGATATATGTTTCTGGTTATCAGCCCATTTTAAAGGATAATACAATACTGAATGATAAAATGAGTGGTTTTACTTAGACATAAGGGCATTTACAACAGAAAGTTTTACCTACGAGCGGACGTGATTTCCATCATCTCTAAAATATCCAATTTTTCTCTTTATTACCTGGATATATAAGATCAATTCTCTCGAAATCTAGAAATGATTTTATGTACACAATGGTCAGACAAACCAGTAGAATTTTTGTTTCGAATAATGGATCTTTTATGTTCTTCAATTCTCATTTCGATACTTCTTTCGGTTTGGCCTATACAGAAAGTCTCGCATTTACTACACTCCGCTTTATACAATAATTTCATTTCATCTTTATTATTAATTACAATGATGGTGTTAATATTATTTTTGTGCAATCTATTACGTATCTTGTTACTTATATAAGGGATTTAATCAATTGGAAATTTTCTATGCGATTTCTAAGTATGTAAAGGATAAATGCTCTGCAGTAAAAGATCATGTTGTTTTTGTTTTATTAAGGTGTCAATGAAATTCAGTTCATAGCCATAATTCTTAGCGACTAATTTTAATATTTGAAGTTCATTCTTGAAATCAACAGCTGACAAAGGAATAGACAGTAATCTGTGAACGAATGAGTGAAAAGCACTCAATTTGATATTCAGGGATTGAGTTGATTATCTGTATATTTTGAATGCGAATGAGTCATGAGCCCTACTGAGTGACAGGTCCAAAAAGTTCAAAGATTTTTCATTATTTTGAATAATTTGAATCAGATTTATTTTATTTTTATCAAAGCTACGTTTATGTTCTGATTCAAATTATTCAAACCACCTAATAAAAGAAAACCATTCATTCAATAAAAACTTTGACATATTACATATAAAATCAAAAGTTCAAAATCAGATCTCCTAGAAGCATTAGAAATAAATAGATACAAACATTCGGACAAGCTTTTGAATGAACAGGTAGATGTGAATTACTCACCCTACTCAACTTGTTTAATTAGTTTTTATTACCTTTCATACTAACTGTACAATGGCTCGGTGTGGATTTTCCTGTTATTCATCCAACTTGTTCTACGATTTGTTTATAATACCATACTCTTCATTCTGTTTTTCATTCTTGATAAAGCTGCTGTGTCAGCGAAACGTCGTCGAATTTTTTCAAACAAAGTGTAGATTAAAGTTAAACCTTGTGTTTTTTATCTCATTTATATCATGGATCTACATCAAGTAACGGCCTCCACAATTCAAACGCAAAGAGATTCATAATTTAATACATTTTATTTTAAATATCAGCTCTGTATGTTATATAACAACATTAACAATAAAATTGAATAATTAAATTAGTAACCTACGTATTTTATTTGTTGCTTAAATTGTTGAACAACTATTATCAATTTTATTATTTTATTTACATGCTATCAAATAATGAATGCAGAACACTCTTTCAGTTTTGCATATCTCAAAAATTCGAAATTTTTACAGTAGTTCAACTGAAACAACATTTCATGCTATACATGTTACATTATAAAAATCCCACTTGAAGAAAACTGCGTGACTGGGTATTTCAAATTATTTCTACAAAGAAATACTATCGAAGTATGTAATTATACAAGAAAAAAAATTACGTTCTTTTAATTTTTGTTTCAGATGAAAGTGGCTTTGTGCGTATTAGCTGCTTTCGCAGCTGTAGCTATGGCTGAGCCCGCCATTAATCAAATCAGGCCTGTTTCAAACCGACCTGGTAGATTTTTATCACTGCCAAATCCACAAAAATGTGCAAACCGTAAGTAAAACTTTTTATTCAGAATTTTTCTTCAAAACACGTTATGATAGATAGATATGGTTTATTCGTTCTGAATTTGCATATATAAATATAACAACATAAAGTCTTAAGCGTGGGATATGTCATACAATGAATCACCGTACAGGGTGATTTAGAACGGCAACTATGTGATAAACTGCAAATAGAGAAAAATGACCCCTATCTCCGTCTTCAATTTTCGAGAACAATTCGTTGGTGAAATAGATCTCAGCTAACTTCTTTCGTTTTCTAGTTTTTCCGCATTTCTCGATTTTGGCATTTGCCAAAATCTCGGTTACCATGAAAGTTATGTGAAAACTGTTTTAATATTCTACGGTCACTTTTTAGAGTAGAGTGCTGGGACGTATTCAAAATTTTTTGTTGAATGGTTTTCGAATTTCAATATAAACTTGTGTTTTCTTAAATGTAAAGCATGGATGAATTTGAATAAAATAGGAAGACTATCTTTTCTCATTTTCAAATATATACTATATATATATATATATATATATATATATATATATATATATATATATATATATATATATATATATATATATATATATATATTCACCAGTGGCGCGGTGCTCTGTAGCTCGTACACTCTTGAAGATTTCATTTTGTTCGAACGGTATTGTACTTAGAAAGTAAAGATCTACTTCAGCAATTCATTTTGAAGTCAACAGGGTTTCCATTTTCTATAAATCTCGGTGGTTTTTGTATTTTCAAAAATATCATATCTTGATTTTTTCAAATAGAACATCCTCTTTTTATTATTCATGTCAACGCATAAAATATTGTGCCATATTCTTGCAGAAGTAACCTTACCTTTATCTTCGACCATTTTCGAAATGAAAAAATACAATAATAAATCAGAGGTTGGGAAAGAAGAGTTTACCTATTAGTACATATCATTATACTTGATCAGAGAAATTGAGATATTTTAAGGTAGTGGTGTATGAAATACGTAATAGATTGTTTTTTGGTGAGATGATCTACAAGGAGTTGAACTATTTCAATAAGTGTTCGAAATGTTGCCCGTTTCTTCGTAGACACAACTCAATCCTTCTGAGGAAAGACCGTTGAACTCTCGACAACATTTGCGGATTAACTGACTGAAAGGCGTCGACTATTCTCTGCCTCATATCCAACTGTGTTATAGAAGGAGTCTGCTAAACGATGCCCTTAATATAACTCCACAAGAAAAAATCTAAACTTGTAAGGTCCGGAGACCTAGCTGGCCATCTAACAGGACTACCACGTCCTATCTGTTTGTTTGGAAATACATGACAAATGCTCCCTAACCTGATGTGAGTAATGTGCCGGTGTTCCATCCTGTTGAAACCACAAATCTTGTCTTATATGCTCTGGTACATTGGCAAGTAACATTGGTAGATGATTTTGCAGAAAATCTAAATACATTTCACTATTGAGGTGCCCGTCGAAAAAGTGCGGCCCAATTAGATATCCATCTACTATAGCGGCCCATACACTCAAGGACCAACGATGCTGGTGATCTATTTGTCTCATGAGGTGTGGATTTTCTGTGTCGTAATAATGAAAGTTGAGCCTGTTATCAAGCCCATTCTTGTGGAAAGTTTCCTCGTCCGAGAAAAGAACTCTGCTAAACATATTTGGATTTTCCGCTACTTTGTCACTTGCGAAAATTGATTCGATTTTCATAGTCTTGATTGTTCAGTTCCTGGTGCAGCTGTACATGATATGCATGAAATTCATTCTCTTTCAAGATTCTCTGGGCGGAAGTACTCATATCTGTTAACTGAGAAATCTCTCTTTGACTTTTATATGGGTCCTCTGTCACTGTCAACAAAGCTGATAACTGGTTGTCTTCAGCATCAGTTTTTGGGTTTTCATGTTTTTTGTAAGCGATATTGCCCGTTTCGATAAATCTAATCAGAAGTTTTTCAAAGCATGTTGCATCAGGATGCCTCTTATCAGGAAACCTTTGTGCATAAACTCTACTTGCCAACAAAGAATTTCTATCACACTCACCCAGAATAAAAATCATATCAACCATTTCTTCTTTGGAGAACTTCATGGCAGTCAATTGAGAAAATTGGGTTCAAACCTCACTTTAACAATGTTCAATAACGAAGCACTGATAAGTTCACCATGTAAAATATAGAATATAATATGTCCGGACACCTGACAGAAGGCACAAATGAAAAAAAATGTCAACTCATACCTCGATTTACGTTTTAATCATCTTGATTTTATCATTCGTCAAAAGAATTATCTTGTTTAGGTTTCATTTTTTACTACTTGACATTACAGAAAAAAAACTTCTTTGCGAATAATGATGCATGTTGATGAGTTTGATACGGTTTGTAGAATTTTCATCAAAATTTTTACAAATAATCGAATATTTTAAAAATGATCGAATATAGAGATGAGGTTACTTCAGCAAAAATATAGCACAATATTTTATTCGTTGACATGAATAATAAAATACAGGGTGTTCCACTTCAAAAAAAATTATTTTGACGAAACTACTCACCAAAAAAACTTATTACTTAAAGATATTATAGCAGAGTTTAGGCCACTCCTGAATCTTGAACAAAAAAGTGGTTTTCCAATCTGAAAAAACCACTCACAATTTTTTTATAGAAAATTGGGACACCCTGTTTACTGCAAAACAAATTGCTGAAGTAGATTCTTACTTTCTGAATACAATACCGTTCGAACAAAAATGAAATCTTCAAGAGTGTACGAGCTACAGAGGACCGCGCCACTGGTGTATCACCCAGTATAATATGCCATACAAATTTTTTCGAAAATGTGAATTTTCCTAAAATGAAAATTCTTTGAACATTCAGTTATGCATGTTCAAATTAGGACAAAACATCCCAAATGATTTTAATTCTATACTCACAACATAAATGTCAAATTTAATCTATGAATCACATTGTTGATTCACAAATAATTAACTGGAAACCTTTTGAATGAAAAGTCCTCGTGAATTTTGAAAACTTTGAAAAATATGTTAGAATACTAAGCTCAGAATGGGCGGGATTCTGATGAAACTTTTAATATTATTGTGTTCGTCTTGTGACAGAAAATAACCTCACAAGTCTATATTCTAAAGATTGAAACAGAATCTAATAAACACAGGTTCTTTCAAAGCACTCAAAAAGTTACAATAGACAGGATGATAAGAAGTTACAATGGGGGTTTTGGGATCAAAAAAATAAGTTTCAACCCTATAAGATGAGGGAATCTCAGTTTCTGAAACTAGTAGATTATGAGCTACGACTTGAATTTTGCCGATGTTATCAGGAAAAGCCAATAGAAATATCCCTAATTCTACCAGTATACCATATGAACTGACGAAGAGAGGGTGGCCAGTGACGGATTATTCAATGGAATGAGCATTACTGGTCCGATGTCAATCTCCATCGGGAAATGAACGTTAACGAACCACCGTATTTTGGCGTACACTATTTTTCACGACAATCTTCGTGGGGAATTTCATTATGATATAATAAATGGAAACAAAGTCGAGGGTTCTTTGGAAAAAATTCCCTTGCTTAAGTAAGGTAAGAATATTACCAGCATGACGGTGCTCCCCCACACCAGACAAAAAGTGTCTCAGAACTTTTGAATCAGTCTTACGGTTTCGGATTTCAATTCAACCTAATATTAGGTTCACTTAAAAATGCAAACTGAGAATCCCATTATCTCATTAGATTAAACTATAACTAAAATTGATCGCAGTCATGATTTTTCTATTTCAATAAGCCATCCTATACAGGCATTACACTATTCACAATCCTACTGCGTATCCACATCAACATTGAATAGAAGCTTATAATAGTATGATACATAGACTCACCACAATACCTAGGTCAGAAAATAATTTCTTGAAAGAGCTGAATAGTATAAAAGAATAGCGGTCAAAATTTATAGTATAATTAACAGTATACTTTCTCGAAAACGAGAACGTTCATGACGGAAACAAAGCAAGTGTTAATAAACTGTCTTGTGAAAGTTGTAATAAAATTTATATTGGTAGAACTTTTAGAAATTTCGATATCAGGATATCAAAGCATAAACACAGTTTAACATCAAAACCAAATTCTCACCATACAAATCATTGACTAACAGAAATGCATATTTTTAATAAAAATTTTGATATTTTACATAAGTAAAGTAATAGATTGAAACTGAACCTATGAGAAGCATTTGAAATCAATAAGCAGAAAAATTCCGGAAATTTACTTTAGAGTCAACTAGACCTAAATTCGTCGCCAATACTTAATCTTTTCAGTTCTCAAAAGAAGTAAGCCTGTTTGGATTTCCCTCATATTTAGCTAATTACTTGTTTTTACCATATATAAGGACCTCATCACTTTAAATGTACTACATATCTGAAGAAGCCATAGTGTGGTGAAACGCGTCTTAAGTTCTTTGAATGTGATACCATCTGATACCGCATAATTTGGAAAACAGGATTAACAAGAGCTGTCTTGAATACTCCTCTCTCCTACAAAGAGTGGAGCTATGCGTTAAGTGTTTTCTTTCCATATTTTAGTCATATCATTATCACAAGAACTTTTTCCTGGATTGATTCCAACAAGCAACATCAGGCTTGATAATCTATCAAGCAAGGTTTTGGACAATTTCCGTAATATTTATACTTCTTTCAAATTGAATTATCCCAATCAAGTCGAGTTTCCGAACCATTGTTGATAGGATAATATTGACCATGATAGGGTCATGATCACTTCAATTTGTGATATGCTAAAAAAGCTATTTTATCCATGTTCAAATTAGTTTTAATATATGCTTAACCAAAATATGAAAATTAATTTCCCCTCGTACAGGATGTGTCGGTTTATATTGAGGTCTCCTATGAGTAAGATAGTATTAGCGTTCTGGAAAGGTGTCATCCAAAATTATTGATATCCAGGAAATCAGGAAGAGGCTAGGACAGAAGCCTATACATTCCTAAAGTTTGTATTGTATGCCTATTGGTTTGGGTTATCAAGAGATTAACAAACTTTCATATTTGTTATCAGAATAATTTCATTTCTTTGTTCAATCGTACTCAATCATTGTTCCACCATTTCTATTTTTTGTATTGTCAATACCTTCATATTCTAAGATTCGGAATAGATCGGGATTATCGAGCGTATCACTCCAAGAAACAATGTGCTAATCAAAATTTTCAGATATTGTACATATGTTATTTTGGAAAATATTGAATCTTGGAAAAATTTACAAGTTTACAAACTATCAGCAGAAACAGTTTGAAAAGCATGTGGATTGAAGTCTCATACAGAATGATTCACCATTCAGCAGAATATAATACAAAATCCGGGTTATAGGATAAAGGTGCACTTTTTATATATTAAATTTCGTGTATTTCATATAATCAAAAAACAGAATACAAAGAGTAAAATATATTTATTAAAAATATATAAAAAAACACAACTTCGATAATAAATAAACACGAAAATTTTTTTTTCTAATAACATATGTGTCGTCTCTCATACCACATGGGGGATAGATGCCCAGAAGTTAGGGGATAGATGCCCCTTGCGCATATTATGAGTTTTCGTTATTTTCTTTCAAAATGCTTCGGAAACATAAGTTGCATAAGTCTCCATACATTGTGCAAGTTTCATGGAGCCACTTTTTTACTTTTAATGAATTCAATCCAGTCGTCCTGTTTAGACGTTCTGTTATAGCTTCAATGACACCATAAACATCTGTCTTCAATAGTTTCTGTTTCAACTGATTTTTTTTTGTCACAGAACTTGATTTTTTTTTTATTTTCTGTTTTTTGTTAGGCAGTTTTGATTCGCTCATAATCTTTTTTTTCTTGGCAATAACTTTTGGCGAAGTTAGAACCTGCGCTGACTGTTTTCGAACAGAAAATGTTAGAGGAATAACAAGAACCGGCCAAATTTCTTGCACGACTTTCGAAGGCGAAATGGAATCCACTTCCTCAGACCTTTCAGCTGGATTTGGTTCGTTTTCTCTCGAAGTCTCAAGTTGAGGACCAGTAGTTCTATAATCATTACTTTTGTTAGACTTAGCTGCGTGATCTACAATGACTTGTTGTTTGGGGTAATTTAACCTGAAGCTGCATCAGAAATAAAAAAGTAGTGTTCAGGTATGGCGTTTCGATCCAAAGGATAAATACCAGTACTACGGAATCCCGATATGGTGTTTATGGGAGTAGCAGCTCGTGTTCATGCTTTCCCTACAATATTTCCGGCTTGGCATCTTGATATGTTTCTGCTGAGATTATTGTTCATTCACATATTTGCTTCTTGATTATAAAATGATTTTAATGGTCTAAAAAACTTCTGTCAAGGGGTTTCAAAGAATGGGTACAGTGATTGGGAAAACATAACAAAATTATGTCGTTTTGATCAGCAGTTTCCAGTATTTCAACATCACTGGAATGAGAAATATGCCCATCGAGCAACATTAAAACTTTGCTTTGTGGTTTTCGAGGTACAAAGTGTTCCCTTAATCACTTTAAAAAATACCGCTGTTTATAAAGGAAGACTTTTTATTCATATAGACAGTAGAGCCAGGCGGCAATCCATCTCAAAACTCTAGTCTTCTGTTCACACCTTTAACAATGAGGGCTGCCGGGAGAAATACTACTTCTGCATTAGAACATCCGATAACGGTTATGTTTTCTCCCCTTTCTTTTCCTGTAAGTATGTGTACATCTTTGATTCCTTTTTTACCGATAACTTTTCCAGGCTTATTAATCATCTGAACTCCCATTTCATCCATAGTAAAAATCCGTGATCAATGATGACATTTTCTACCATTGTTTTTTCTAGAGGTTCGAAAAACCTAAGCACTTCTTCTCTGTTCATGCCTTGTGCTCTTGCTAGCGATAATCATTCAGATTGTTTAATGGACAAATCTGGGTTTTTTCCATTAAAGACCGAAATCAATGGGGCCCAACCCATGAGAAAATTTATGTTTCAGTTCAAGTTTTTCAGCAGAAGAATAACCTAGCTTTTTTACAGTTTCTCTATCGGAAGCAAACCCAACAGGTCCCAACTTTAGTATGTGAGCCACCAGTTTTTTTTTCATTATCTCTGCCAAATATTCCTGAAACATTAAGGATGACTATATTTATTATAATTTTTAACGAAATATTTGTTAATTTACCTTCAGGTCCACGGGAGCCCCCCCGTATAATGCCCCCGCAGCTTTTCGCGCTTAATTTTCGGCTAATTTTTATATATATATAATTACAATCATGTGCCTGCCCCCTCTTGCTGAATTTCTGGGTACGCCCTTGTTCCTTAAATGTCTTCAATCTAGGTTCTTTCTTGAATTTAATCAGAATAAGTATGCAATTAATTTCGAAATGCTTTTCCTTAATTTTTTATCATGTAGGTAGTTTCAGTGGTATAAGACTGAATTAATTCATATCTAGTTTACAGCAGTCGATAATATTGTTATTACACACTTAAGACTGGTTTCCAGAAAGTTTGAAATTGTAACTTATCCTCTTAAATGCGATAGTTCAAAGCTCTTTTAAGAATTAAAATCTATTTAATTCCGAGTTAATTGAGTCGCAGTGCGTCTGAAACAATTAATTTATTGAGCGCTTTGGTGTATAATGTGCTGGATTGATAAAAATATTGTGTGATTATGAAAAAATCGGCCAAACATACATTAATTTTACTGAATTCAACTGATAACAATAAAAATGTTTTATGCACTCACATTTAACCGCTCACTCCTTTATACTTACGTAACTCATGTTCGAAAAAGTTCAAGTACCACGTATTTATTCATTTGCATATTATTAAGAAGATTCGAAATTCTATAAACGTGTCTCATTGAACTGACAAAATTGGAAGAGACATGAAAATCGACATGAATGATCAAGATGATGCTACCTTATGATGCAAGCACAATTTGCGGCATAGCAACACAATCGATAATTATCTACGCAATTATTGTACGACTTTAATTATAGAAGGTATGAAATTTTAATCTTTAATTAAGGTGAATTTTTTCTAGTAATAGCAATAATGTATTACAATGATCCTGCATCGGAATCGTGTTTAATTTTGAATAAACACTACTACAATATTGTAACGCCCTGACATCATTTCTGGTTTTATAGTTCCAAGTTCATTCTGAATCCATAAAGGAGAATTTTTTCATTGTGAATGAATTTCAAATCAACCTCTACCCGAACCTGGTGAGTACAGTGTGGACAAAATTTAATGTACCTGAAGTACATATCAGAACTACGAAAAAATGAGTTTCATCTTATTGGGCGCTTTTCTTGAGAAAATCAGAATGGTGAAAACCGCAGCCTTCTATAAACTTTCATTTTCGAGCTAAGCGAAAATTGGGATTTGGAAGATTTCTTTAAATGTCCTAGTTTCATTTGAATGACATAAACTTGTATTTTTTGAAAAACGAATGTAAGTTTTTTGATATATTTGTATAGTCCAAAACTTTATAATATGAAAACATTTATTCTAACGTTTTTGTTTTAAATGAAAACCGCATTGTATGATATATTACTAAGTGCCTTTGGCTGAGACCCATGGAAAACTTAGAGTTATCAGTGGAAATTGCCATCATTCTGTCAATGATTCTGTTTCCTAATCGAAAACTCGAAAAATTCAAATCATTGATAACTGGAAATATTCTGTTCGATGAATGTATTAGCCCGTTATAGTGAGCAACCAAACATCGCTTGCCCAATGCTGTAGAGGTTTTTTCATCACGCAATATTTTCAGAATTTCTACTTTTTACTCCTTGTTGACTTTCAGGAGCATACTCAGTGCACAAGGCCATCATAATCAACAAATCGACATTGCTCCGACTTCGACGTGATTTTTTCTTGGCTCAAATGAAAGATTTCACAAAATCAATGATGTTTGGTTTCGGGATCATAACCATACACCTACGATTCATCATCAGATAGAATATTTCAAGCTGATTTTCATCATTATTCACCATTTTCAAATTGTCCAGAGCGATTTCAATGCAGCGGTTCTTTTAGTCATCTGTCAGTTCAAGGTCACATTCTAAATTTCGTACTGTTAATCGACAATATTCATTGATTGCGTGACACACACGTTCGATGTAATAGTTTGTTTTTATTATCAACGGGCGCCCTGGTCGTGCGTCGCTATCAACAGACATTATAAACAATTGCACATCGTTCACAAACTAAGGCATTTCGCCAAAATACACCTTCAGAAAGTTCGTGAAAACACTTTATATCTCAGAAAGTTGATGTGTTGTATAATTGATTTCAGTCCTTTTATTCTCAACTCAATTATACTATGAATTTGTTACATTTTCTTTCTTTCTGTGATTTCGTATACTCTAAGTCCACACGTTAGGTTTTCCTCTTCTTATCATCTTCAATACATATTTACGAGGATTGTAAATACAGAATAATATTGTTAATACATGGGTTTAACTTTCGTGAAAAACTTTTCTCTTGAGCGTTCTAAAAATGTGTGGCATCAATTTTGAGCAAATGTGTGCTAAGAAGTTTTGCTGCAAATTGAATACAATGCAACAGAAATATCGGCAGACATATGGAGAGGGTGTTTTGTCAAAGGCCCAGATTGTTTGGGGGTTTAAGGCATTTTTAGAAAGTCGAAGTTCTGGAACGTATCATTACTGATGACATGTCATGGATGTTTGAGTACGACCCCGAAACCAAACGCCAGAGGATGGAGTGGCACATTACAACTTCTCCAAGGCCCAAAAAAGCAGGAATGAACAAGTCAAAGATCAAATGCTTGCTGATTTGTTTTTTTTTGGTAACCCCGAAATCGTCCACAAAAAGTTTCTACCTCAAGGTCAAACGGTTTATCAACATTTTTACTGAGAGGTCTTTGAAAGACTTCAAAGAAGAGTCTTTCGTGTGCAACATAACATCAAAAACAACTGAGTGTTTCATCATGACATTGCGCCATCTTACACTGCAACTTCAATAATGGAGGACCGTAAACACATTTTTGTGGTTTCTCAGCCTCCTCATTCACCAGACTTGTGTTCTTATAACATTTTCGTCTTCTCAAGAATTAAAAATCACCTCAAGGAAACGCATTTAGGAACACTTGAAAACATCCAAGCAGCTGTAATCGACCAGCTGAAGGCTATTCCAGTATACGAGTTTAAACAAGGCTATGATGATTGAAAGGACTGTATTATATTTTGAAGGAGACAATATTGCATTGAATTATATTTAGAATGTCCCATTACTTTATTTACTCACCTCGTAAAAGGGGTAGTTTACAGTTTATATCTGTAACCATTAATATTTATCCTGTTACCTCAATTCAAATATTTGATGTTTTCCTTCTTTTCTTTTCATTTATTTTGTATAATTGATTCACTAATGTAGACATTTTTTCTGGATCTTCTTTTCTCTAAGTTGATTTCTCTTATATAATTTATTCATTCCCGATTATCTAATAAGTAAGTTCGAAGTACTCTTAATTCACTGGCTCTAGGCTTATCATAATTGGTTGTCTTGGCCTGTTCAAGAAATCTTTTAATTTGTTGTCTATAGTTTATGATCGATTTCCTCTAACTTTCACATTTTTTATACCGTAACAATGTTTATATTATCCTATCAGAAAATATTCAATTATAATCAATCTTTCGTTTTGAGTTTTAACTTCCTTCGACTATATGTTAATTTGCTGAAATATATCCGATATAATTAATTTCATTCATATGATTTAATAGTTCATTTTAGTTATCAAGCTCATTACAGAAAATTAGTCGAAAATATTATAATTAGGGCAGATATTTTATGATATTAGGAAGTTAATCTCAGGAATCAAGTTCTCGTGAACATTGTCCGCAGACACTTCATTCATATACACAAATCAATTATCATTAATATCATAAACTCAAAACGTAAATTACTTCTTTAATTTTCTTAATTTTACACGATTTGGTGTTCCGAACCGAAAATTAGCGGATTGTTAGTGTTTTTAGGAACATTTCCTCCTTTCCATACTCGAATGTTTTTCAGTGCGCAAGCTGAAATATAAATCGACGCCAAAATCGAGGAATCTGTAAGTATTGAGGGGCAGAGACCTCCGAAACAAGCACGTGAAATGTTGTGAATACGGAATATTTCACATCATATCATATTTCACATTTCATATCAAATATCAATATTTGCTATATCTTTATTACGTTCAACGTATTCAGGTCCTAGTTCCTCAGGATTTACCTGCTTTTTACAGTTGTGTCATGAAGTCTCGTCAATGTAAGCTGTGGCACCATTTGTTTGGCAACAATAGCCGGCAAAATATGTGAAAAGAAACATGTTTTTGTCATTTTCCCTCGGTTAATATTTTGTAAGTTATTAGTTAGGCTTATATGGAAATCAAAAATCTTCATCCGGCTGTAACCAACCTATGGATTATACGTCTGCTGTTCTGTTGTGAAATAACTGCACTTTTAAATGGAACGAGCATTGTACAAAATTTTTTCACTAATTCATCATAATTCAACACTTTCACTGACTTTTCCGGACCAAGCAACACAGCTAAGTTAATATAATGTGCTGAACCAATCAACTTACATAATAACTGTGCTTTCTTCTCAGCGTTTACAAAGCTCTGCATTAGACAGTTATTTTCTAATCTCTCCAAATAAAATGTGAATTTTTCTTTTCTTGATTCGAATTCTTCGAAAGGTGTAATATTCACATGATAATCTGATTTTGAAGTGCTGCTGTCATCTTGACGTTGCATTTTCAATTTTTTGGAAAAAACCTCTAATAGTGTTTTCTGCTGCTCATTCATAGTTTTCAGAAGTAGTGGAAATTGTTTTGCGTCCATTCTTGAAGATCTGTAGACACTTCACACTTTTACTGAATTTCTTGATAGTTTCGTTTTTAGCTCAATTCATATTCCAGTTCCTGTTCAATATATCTTTTCCATAATAGCAGTATATATATTTATTCCTATTCGATACAACATGTTCATGAGGACATGAGGAAAAAAGAAGAAAATTTTATTTCCTCCCGATTTAGTCAGATGATGGTTTGCATGATATGTAATGGGTCGGGTTTCAATCAGTCAAATTCGTTTTGTTAAATACAAAAGTTTAATACATGTAAACATTTACATCAATTTTTACACTACACTACTTTTGATCACAGGAGAATATGAATATTTGTAAGTCGTGGTTATGACAACTACCCTGAACTTGAACTGAACTTGACCGTAGAATGAATGTTGAAAGAATGAAAACTGAATGAATGAGTCTGATCGAATCCCTTGAATCAATGTAACTGGCCTATATATACCACTGACTGAATTGACCTGGACAAAGTATCTTTTGAAATACATATGGTTCTTGCAAAGTGTGGGGTCAACAGGCGCCACATAATTCATGGTTAAGTTGACAAGAATTCTCTAGTTTTTAAAAGTTCTGGATTTTATGTTTCCCTTATTCTGAAAAGTGCACCATTAAAATATTCTGAGTGGCTCGATTTCACATGTTATGCCTCGTGATATGATAAACCGGACAAATGAAAGAAAGATTTCTTCTCATTACATAGTAGATAGGTGGTCCAAGTACGAAGTGATAATGAAGATTTTTTCTTTGTTTAATTCCTATAGCAAATCATAGGCGTAACATAGTTGGTGTATAACAGAGTACCTATAGATATTTTGAATAAAAACAAACAAACTTTATTATAATTTATTATTTTTCGGGAAGAAATATCTAACCAAAAGTTATTCAATACATCGTTCATACACTCATAAATTCGAATATTATTTTTGAACCATCTTTGTACTATATATTCATAGACCAAATTCGTAGCAACTTTTGTGTGTTTGCAAAATTATCAAGAAAAATATAAATTTCAGAAATAATGTTTTTATTCAATTATTAATTGGAAAATATATTTGATAGAATCTATTCAAATTTTATTCGAAAAAATTTATTCGTACAAAAAAATCATAATAAAATTTCACACGCAATTCAGGTGATTGTTAATACATATGTGGCTCCCTGAATATCGTAGATCTTATTCGTTTTGACATTGAGATTACTGCAAGTTTCATTTTTCCCAATTTAATATAGAGAATGAATGAATGATCATCTGTGCTGTCAAAAATTAGACATAAATTTAAATATTTAGTTCACTTATTGCTGAACTTTTAGATCCCAATGCTTAAGTAATTGTCTTCATATGGTATAGAATCATGCATTTATTTCAACAAGATATCAAAAATAATTGACCGAAATTAAATAGAAAGTGGAACAGATATCCGACCAGCTTAATTTTCATCTACAGCTGCAAGTACCAAAATCATTTTATTAACTCGAAAAATTGATTTTGGTTTCTAACCGTAATTTATTAAGTATAGAAACATATATTAATTTTTTGAATGGATACTTCGCATATGCATCCAAAACTAATAAATGTAAAGAATTATAAATAATTAGAGAGAACCGGAATGTGTATCAACCTTCTGAAACTTACGTGGGTAAAAGTCGTGGGTAGTATAAAAGTCCCAATTAGGTAAATTAATGAGATCCGTGACTTGTTGAAGTGTTTTGATATGTGAATAGGTGTTTGTTTCAATATATTTTTCTATATTCGATACGAAGTGGTTCGTTCCATAAATGTATGACAAAATATTTACCGGGTGCCCACTATTTTATGGGACGCTTGATAACTTATTATTTCAATGATGGAGGAAGTGCGTCAAAAAACTACGATAGAATAATCCTGCTTCTTAATACTATTATTTTGCTATAAAGTGTCAGAATTTGAATGAAATAATCAATTTTTTCGAATGGTACATTATGTATATTATTCCAGTATCCTGTTTCTTCATGTACTTTCAGTACTGTTGTCTTATTTTATTTATTCAATTTTTACAGAATAACCAATTATCCAAATTTTCATCAATAAATTTCATATCATCAATTCCACTTCATCAAATCTAAATACCAATTCAGTAAATGAGTGAAAGTGTCTACCATTTACATTGCACAAGTTTTATACCGACAAACTAGTTCCCTTGTGCATACTTTTATATAATGCTTTCTATGATAAGGTTCCCTGTCTCCCTTATTCTCAAATTGGAGGTGTAGCGATCTCAGACAACTGCTTCTCAATGCAGTTGCTTTTCCATATTCTTCACATCTAGTTTCCATGATTCTCTTAATACGCGATAAAATGTTGGTTTCTCTGGATGTATCGCTTTTTTTTCCTTTGTACTCTATGATATATTAAAGGAATAAAACTAATTATTTTAACTAATTTATTACACAAATTTACTACATCAACTGATCACGGATTCGCTAAGGTCCCCTAAGGTTGAGTTTAAGAAGATTGGGGAGACACGCAGGTCAAGTAAATTTTCAATTACACTTCATTACTTACAGTACATTCTTCCCTACTTATTAATGAAGAATATTACATTTTTATTTTTATAAGATATAAATTTCTCTCCATAACTGTATGTAATAGTTCTTAACACTATTCTGAAATAAATATAAAATATTACCCTGATTTTTATAATGTAAACTTACATCTATTCACTGAGATGGAAAGCGTTCTGGTTTTTCGATTGTTCGTTTTGGTCTAGGTGATATTTGTTTTTCGATTTTCGTTTATTGAGGCGACCTTCGAGAAGAACTAACAGAAGATGTATGACCATCAGGAATACAATATTTCCTCTCAGAAAGAACTCAGGAAAAATTCATTCATTTCTGTAAAACTTCTGAACTATCAGTCTAGACATTCTTTGTGTTTGATTTTGCTGTTTACATGTATCAAGTACCTGTGTGCATATACAATTGGTGTTCTTCAACGAACCGACCCAGAATACTACCAGGGCCACAAGGAAACGAAGGAGACGAAAACTAGATCAAACGAAGAAAACATTGAGAAGCCAGACTAGTTTAACTATTCACTACTCCTGCTTCATTGGGGGATACTCAGCATTCAACGGAAGGTTGAATATTGCTTGCTGGCGTGTTGGTTTTGTGGTTCCATTTTTTGCCGAGAATATCTCTAATGCATAGTTCATGTTCATGCTTCGTTTGTTTCTTGAGGTTTATTTATTTATTCGAATTAAAGAGAGAATTATATAAAAAAAATTGAAGATTGTATTGATTCCTCTCAAATTTCGATATGAGGCAAAGAATGATCGGGGGAAAGGACAGAATGAAAAATTGATAAACAGTCAAAACACGCTAAGCCTCCCACAATCGCCTCTAAAGTTGAAGCTCGAGAAAATGATAAGAAACTGGTGAACCATATGCGATTTTGTACATGATTCAAGAGAACAGGAGAAAAATTTGGTTCCACCCATTAGTAGCAGTCAAGTCTTTCTACTGAGTTCGAAATCAGCAACCTTCCGAGTAGGATCTTGTATGAGGAACTTATTAAAAACAATAATTTTATTTCCTTAGCTTTTACAAATGCATCGAGAGGAGTGGATAGAAATTCAAGCGACCAAATTAATTTCGAGATCTCAACCACAAACTAGGTGTACTCCGAAGTTCGTAGGTTATTGGGAAAAGTTCCGGAAAAGAGTGATACTTTTCCCAATTGTTTTTCAATGCTGATTGTCTGCGAATATAAAATTGTTTTTTCTTAAGGTTAATCATCAGAAAAGGAGCGATCTAAAGAATTGAATTCATTGCTTTTCAATTTCATCAATGATCTCCTTGCAATCCTTTCATGTTTGATTTTTTGATTACTTCAAGGGTAGTATCATATATGAGACATATAAAAATAATTAATTTTGAATTTCGTAAAATCATCTAGAGATCGATATAGTAAAATATTTCTTTGTCCAATTCTAATATCAGCAAAGTTACATAATTGTACCTACCTACATTTTCAATGCAATATAGTTTACAATTTATCTCAATCAACATTTTCCACAAGTATTTGTAACTATATAACGTAAAAGGTCTTCATTGAAATCTTTCCATCCATTGCGTAAGCTACTTTTTATGTGCCTATTGTACTGTCACTGCTTTGACTCTGAGATGTGAAAATTATTTATATATAATATTCTGTTGACAAGTCCTCTTCAAAAATAGGACTTGACATACACTAATGTAGTTGTGAGTTTTGTAAACTAGTAGTTATTGCTTCATGCATCTAATGCGAATGTCAAGTCGTATTGAGAAATATTCAAGTCTCTGGATTATTACAAGGAGATTCATTAAATTTAATGAATGAATCAAGTTGGTTACGGAATAGAGCTGCTTAAAATAACGTCGAGCTATCAGATACATTATTCGAAGGATATACTTCATTCTAGAGGAAAATTTTAGAAAAATTTGGACACTTGCAGTTTCACGAGAACTCAAAGATATTTCTAAAAGATAGATGAAAAAATTTTTAATTATATTTATATTTTGCTAAAATGAAGTCTCATGACCTTGCGAAGATGCGTAGTGTTATAGTAACTACATAATATTTTCTGGAAAAATCATTCAGATCTTAAAGTAATGACAAATTCCTGATTTACTATTTTATCTTCCATGAAAAAAACCGACAGAAATCTCAAAAGCTATTTGTGTATTAAGAGTGCAAAGTGATACGTTGTCGCCGTGAATTATTTCTTGAAAAGTTACTTTGCAATCGAATTACACACATTTTTTTTGCAATAGTAACAACTGAATCAAGAAATCAAAGCACAAAATCGAAAATTCAAATTTCTTTGGACGAAGTTTAGATATCTTGAAGAAGTATTTTTCCAGTAATCCACCACCACTAAGGAATGCTTCATAACAATCGAAACGAAAATAGTACTCATAGAAATTAAAATAAAACTAATAATGAAAAATGTGAAAATTTTGGAAAAGATCAAGATATTCACCATGATTAAAATAAATGATGTTTCGAACCTCATTCATGATAGTTGACTAATTTTCCTGGCTTCTTAAACTTCTATTGAGAATGTCCCAGACATGTTCGATGGGATTGTACTCCGGACTTCGTGCAGGCCATTCAATAAAAGTGATTTCATGATCTTGAACTTAGTTCCTAATGATATGAGCTTCGTGAGGTATGGCGTTATCATTCATACACAAAAAGTTTTCCCATGCTTGCCGCAAATGGTACATGTTGTTCTAAAAAGTCTGTAGCGTACCTCTGAGCATTCAGGGTTCCATTACTTACGATGACTAGATCAACGCGTTCAAAGAAATTCTTCCCTACACCATTATTTAACCTCCACCAAAACCATAGATAGGTAAGTTGCACTAGGTATATCCCTCATTTCGTCGTCGGTACACTAGAGAACGTCGGTCATAATGAAAAAGACGAAATCTTGACTATCTGTAAACGAAACTCCCCCTCAGTCAGCTTCTAACCAATTGACTTGTTCTGTGGCAAAATTCAATCGGGTTCTTTGATGTACTGTGGTTAGAGCTGGGCCTCGAGCTGCAACGCGATTCCTCAAAACAAATTTCCTGAGACGTTGTCGTATCTTTTCACTGCTCTGTCGAGCTGCATTTGAAGGTATCAAGCAGTTGCGAACCTTTGTCTCAACGAGGAAATTCTTGAATAACTATCATGGATCGCCGTTATTGTTTAGCGTTATCCTTGTCCAAGTCTCCTTTCACGACTACCATTCTCCTTATACCTGTGGATCATTGAATGTTGAATGGGATAACCTAAGTCTTTGGCCAATTCTTGTATAAGTTTGACATAGGTTACTTAACACCACTACTTCAGAACATTCTGCAGGGCTCATATTTTGTGATTCGCTTTGCATTATTATTGATCAACAACTGCTGTATCTATATATAGTGGTACTTTGTGAAATCTCAATTTATTTCTTTCATTCTCTTCCTCATGAGAGGAACATGTGCGCCGAGAAAAAACATTGAAATTTGTTGACGATTGTTGGGACATAACCGAAAAACACATGTGTTAATAATTAGTAATAATTTGAAATAGTTAAATTGTGAGTTAATTACTTGGCGAGGTGTAGTTTGAAAGACTATCTCAATATGATATTAGAAAACTTGATATTATAAATATAATAACTGAACAAATTAATTAGATATATTAATTAATTTGTGTTATTGTTTACTACATAATAAATCAAGTAACAATTATTTGTTACTTTAAAATTAAAAGCGCAATTTTTGTAAATTTTTATAACAATGTCTGACAGAAGAAACCTTCAGAGACAAGAGAATATTCAGAAATTGACGAAGAATTTAAAATATTGTATTCCCCAAGCTGTTTATTTTGAAAGTATGACTTGGCAAGGAATCCGATTGTCATTCTAAAAATTTATGGGCTGTATCTATTGTATTCGCAATGAAATCTTCTATGTATGCCTTCTGCTACACTGGAGCTCTCCATCCCCATTAACTAAAAAACATCTCCGTTACTGCAGCGTGAATCACATTTGGCCATAGATATCCTTTGGCATTTTTCCAATCACAATAATTCGAACTACTTGTTTAGTACAGTTGCCGATGAAATATCTTTGAAAAATCACATAAATATATATTTCCTGCAAGTATAGAGGAACATCGATTCTATTTTCTTCGTCATTGGATGTCACTTATCTTCATGTTCAGTAGTTCATTGCGTCCACACGCACTGTCATAACAACAATCAAAAGAACTTTTACCATTAAATACATTTCATCCGGTGTTCTATCCAAGAATTTCCTATATTATCTTTAACAAAAGTTTTTTGATTCTTTTAACTTTATAACAAACTGCTTCATTTGAAAACTTTACAGCGGTATATGAGAAAAGTAATTTGACTAATCTGTTCCATGAAGAATAATTTGTTACCCCAAACGATCCACCTTGAATATTTTATTTTCAGTATTATTAAATGAAGGAAAACAAATCATGTTTTTGTTTCGAAGAGAAACCTTTCGATTTGTTGTAATTTCTTTTGAAAGTCCTTTTACCAACTACAACTATCTTAAAAGATTATTTTGTTTTATTTGAATTGCATTTTCTCTCATTCAATGAGAAAAATTCTCCCAAACTATTAATAAATAAACACAATAATGGGAACATTGTGTTTGACTTAATTTTTTGTTGTTAAAAGCAAGGTATTTATCTGATAATACGTTTGTTCGATCATTTGATGCATTGTGAATCAGACATTGAGTTACTACTTCGCTGATGTGGTTGAAATTTTGAAAATAATAATGGTGTACACATGGCAAGAACGTGTTGAGCTGGTAAGTTTTTACTACCAAAATGAACATTGTGCGTGAGTGGATGCAGGGATATTTAACCAAAACCATCTTGAACATAACGTGCATCATAAGCACATAATGGAATTTATATCAATATTGAGGCAGCTTCAATAATGGATAAAAACGGTGCCCATTGAAATTGTGAATGATGAAGCTGCAGCTGTTGCGGTATTGTGTCATGTCTAACTTATGCCTAATACGCAATCTTACGACAAATTTCTGCAGCTTCGGTTGTAAACCAATTTAACGTTTTTAGAATTTTACATACATACTCGTTCCATCCGTATAAATTAATTAGTTCATGAATTAAATAATGACGATTTGGATAGGAGGCAAGAGTTTTATGACCGAGCATATCAACAATAACCCGCATTTCTTGTACAACATTTGCTTTTCTGACGAAAACACTTTTTCACTTCATGTAGAGGTTAACCGGCATAACTAAAAGCTGAATGTTTAGCTAGGAATTTTGGAGGAATTATGCTCATTTCTGGTAACTTAAATGGCGAAATTCCTTAATATACTGGAAAATGCGATTGATCCATTAATAAGAGAAAAACTAGAAAAAGGCCCTAGTCTACTTGAACAACAACAATTGCATTTTCAACAAGACGAACCTTCTCTTCACTATGCCACACAAGTTTGCCAATACATCAATTTGCAATATCCTGATCGTTGGAAGAAGACTTTTTCTTGTTGGGATAAAATTTTAGTGACTCACCCTTACGATTTGGACGGACTACACCAGCGAATTGTAGATGAATGTGTTTTTGACAACGAGTGCTAAAGCCTACTTTATCAGTACTGTAGTAGAAGTCAAAACTTGTTCAATAGTTTCATGACGAAAAAATTGATCAATATTATCGTGATAAATGAACTTATTTGACGAAGTTGTTGGAATATAACTCAAATAAATTAAACAAGAGTGGTGCAAGAACAGACCCTAGTAGAAGATCATTATTGCGAGTGCGAAAACGACTACTTTTTTCTCCAACGAAAACTCGAAGTCTTCTATGAGACAACGTGTTCTTGATCCGCTTAATAATTTTACTATAGTTAACAACTTTGTACACTATAATTTATCAGATGATTTTTACACTATATCTCATGCTGTAATCTTTCTACACTATATTTTATGTTGTTATATTTCTATACTATATCTTATACTCCAAAAAATTACTCATGTTTTAATTTATTTGTAGCCCTGATGTACAATGCAATCCCCTATCGGTGCTGTGTACTTATCCAAAAGTGTAGTAGTTAAATAACAATCATTCAATAATCAGTTAACACAAAGTAATTTGAATAAAATAATTATAGTTTTCATAAAATTGAGATTCTTATTCTTTTATGAAAAAATATTTTACATGACTTTAATTTTTTTGTTAAAATTATAATGAATACTATTCTAAATTCGTGAGATAATTTATTTTTCTCTTTAGTAAGTTGAAATAGTTAGACATATGACCTCTACTACAAAAAGAATTATCAAAATTATTGTTATTTTTTTCTTTCCAGGACCGAAACAATTTTTCTTCCGAGGCCACAATTACTTCTTCAGCGGCCATGTACCCGAATTAGCCGGTAGAAAAGTCGATTGGTTAGACGGAAGAAATATTTGCAGAGAATATTGCATGGACTTGGTTTCTTTGGAAACTCAAGAAGAAAATAATATGATCTTCAGACTTATTCAGCAGAGTGAGTAAAATGTGCATAACTTTCTATCATTTTTCACGTACTTACCTTCGTACTAACTTTATTTCTACCTAACCTACATATTTATCATTACCTACAATAAAAGAGATAGGCATAAAATCAATTTCGTGTGGTCAAAGCACCATCAGAAGGAAGCATAATATCTAGAATGGATAAACATTCTAACCAGACTAAGCCTCCTTCACTTCCCTCTAAGATGTAAGCATTCTTTTTATCAAAATGTGTTTGTTTAATCAATTTGGTAATGTGCTAGTTTCATTGTCTCCTTTTACAAAAAAATCTTATTTTTTCTTGTAGTCTTCAGCTCAATATCTAATTTTCCCATGGAAATACGTCGGACCGACACGGAAATACGCTTATAGACGTTCCTTTTTCTTGTTTTCAAGATAGAGGCCGTTAAAAATATCACGTTTCTGTAAAATTTATTTTTTTATTATCAATAAACATAAAATGAGTTTGAGTCAGTTTATTGTTATATATAAGAAATACTTCTAAGAGATAACCTGAGCCAAGTGGTGAAGTAGGGAATTAAGAATCTAGATCAACCATAGATCCTACAGTTATATCATATGTAAGTTTACTACTCATCTATTCTATGTTTCCAGATGATGTTCCTTACATTTGGACCTCAGGACGTCTTTGTGACTTCAAAGGCTGCGAAAACCGTCCAGATTTGGAACCGAAGAAGATTTTAGGTTGGTTTTGGTCTGCCAACAGGGAGAAGATGGCGCCCACGAATAGGACCCCCAACGGATTCAGTTACAATCCATGGTCACAAACAGGACATAAGAAACAACCACAACCTGATAACGCAGAATTCGATATCAACGGAACAAGTGAATCATGTCTTTCTATTCTCAACAATGTCTACAACGACGGTATTGCATGGCATGATGTTGCTTGTTATCATGAAAAACCCGTAGTTTGTGAAGACTCCGACGAATTATTGAACTACGTAGCTGCCACGAATAGAGGAATACGTTTGTAAATAATAAAGTAATTGATTCATTTTCTTTATGTCTAGTTACATCTGAACTCAGTTATATTATTGTAAATGTATATTTATTTTTTGATAAGTTACTTCTCTTCCAATTAGAACTTCGCTGATGTGTATAAACAGAAGTGATTATTGTTCCTCATTTATTTTACATAGCATAGCAGATGTATAATTTGAATTCATAATACGTATCTTATCTATTTATCTTTCTTAATTTATTTACTTTAATGGAAACTGAACAAAACCAAATTAATCGTTGTATTCGATATCCTGCCAGATTATACGAAATATTTTTCGTTCTGCCAAATCAAATAAATTGAACAAAAATTTACTGGTGTTTTTCTCTACTAAGGAATAGATTTATAATTATTTAGACTACCTTAACATTCCTCATCCAAGAGAGATTCAAGGAAGCCTTAATGGTCAATCAGTTTGACCCGAGGTGTCCAACTAGGTTTGAAATCAAAAATTATTATATAGTTTGAAGGGCCGCCAATAATTCAAGGAAATTTCAATTAAAAAAAGAAACAAACCTTCATGTCTACTTAGAATGTAATGACATAATGTAAAGACCTACATCATGTCCAATAAAATTTGGCAATCATAAGTCGAAATGAGTTCGCCTTGGTACTGTTCTTCGCTTCAATTAGTAAGTAGTATGAATGACTCCATAGACTGACCCTTTTTGACGTATGTCATACTAATATATTTTGTGGACTTCAGTTACGAATTGATATCAGATACAAAAATGTCATTACATCTGATTCTAATTTGTTTGAAAAAATTGAAAATATCCTAAACAAATAGATAACCTTAGAATTAAAAGACAATAACATTCAAAAAGTAGTTCTTTCATTATTAATTAGTAGAATATAACTTTATCTTCAATAAATAATTGTTTCCAAAAACTATAACATTTGCTACTATAGTAGATCGAAATAAAAGAACTATATTCAATTACCTAATAATAACAATGGAAAATGAACTTGATACTGTTAAATAATTTCCTGGGTTTAAAATAAGAGTGAAGTGATATCGAAAAGAATTCATTAAAAAAGTGGGGAGTGCTCAATTACAAATATAGCTTTGCACTAACTCTACTTTTAGAAGAAAATAAACGAATGAAGGAAGATTTATAACAATCGATATCAACCTCCATACTCACGAAAAAAATTTTTGTTATCACTTTACACCTTTTTAAACTTAAAATTATTTAATATCATTAAGTAAGTTGCTAACGCCGTTTTGAAAACCTTATTAATTAAAAATATTTTGCTCTTTTTAGCTGGACCTGAAATTCAAACGAAGTTGCATAATGCTACATACTATTTATGACGCTTCTTATCTCTTTCATGTTATGGGTGCTGCATGCTCACAACAAGTAGCTTGTTGAATCAAAAAGTAATCTTTAATCCTAACTACCCTGGTCAGAATATCGCAACAATCTTATTAAATTACTGCTTTGTCATCGATCTTTAATGATTGTTCTAATTTGATCTAAGTTTTGATTTCAATGAAAATGAGATTTGAAGATTCGTTACAACGAGCATGAAGGTTAAGCTAATAAAAGCTTTTCTAAATATTATTATTTTGATTTGACTACGAATAGGTATGTAATACTGTTTTCAGATTAACCTAGTGCTATCATGAAAACATCAAAAATTTCAGGTAGGTACAAGATTTCGTATAAACGCTAAAATGTTGGTAATGTCCACATTTTTGAGATGTAATGATTTTCAGTCAAATGAATTATTTTTTTTTTGTTAAATTTTTCGCATGTATACTCTAGATCAGGGGTGCTCAAACGGTCGATCACGAGTGCTTTTTGAGTAGATCTCGAGAAGAAAAAATTTTCAATAAGTACTAAACTACTAAAATTTATTACGTAATAAAATAACACTCTGCTAGCAGCAAAAGGCGGCTTTATCAAAGGAACGCACGGTACATGTCACAAAAAAGCCGCGTTTTTTATTCTTGCCGTTTTTCTTGAAATTTCGGGCGCTGCATTTGACGGGAACATTCGAGACTTTCGTTCACGCCGATATAAATGTTGCGCCTGCAGGAATTGAAGTCATTCTGAATTGTAACATGAAGGCAATACTACGTCGATACAAAGTTTATTATTAAATAGTACAAAATGAGTGCAGCGAAGAAATCTAAAACGTATCACTTTAATAACGATTGGGAGGAAGAATTTTTCTTCTGTATGGTGAAGGATAAGTGCATTTGTCTTATTTGTCGTGCGTCAGTTGCAATACCTAAACGTGGTAACTTAGAGAGGCATTATAAAACAGTTCATAAAAACTATGAAAAGGATTTTCCACCACAGAGTACATTAAGAAAACAAAAAGTCCGTGATTTGATATCTTGTTTGAAAAAAGAACAAACCATGTTCACCAGACCAGCCAAACAATCAAAAGCTGCTACGATCGCGTCATTTAAAATATCTCATATAGTGGCGAAACACTAGAAACCATTCGAAGATGGATCGGTTGTGAAGGAAGCATTTATCAAAGCGGGTGAGACTTTATTTGGAGATTTTAAAAATAAAACAGAAATTATGTCTGCTATTAGAGAACTTCAGTTATCTCGTCCGACTGTCACAAGGCGTATTGAAGTCATGAGTCTGGACATGGCAGATAAACTAAAACATGATATCGTGAAATGTACATACTTTTCTTTTCAGTTGGACGAATCCACCGATATGACAGACACTGCCCAGCTGTGTATTTTTATTCGGATGGTATTCAATGACATGTTGGCTAAGGAAGAATTTTTGACAATCATTCCTCTGAAGGGGAAGACCCGTGGCGAAGGTATATATGACGTTGTCTTCAATTTTGTAAAAAACTACAAGCTACCAATATATAAATTAGTGTACATTATAACCGATGGAGCACCAGCAATGACTGGAAACAAAAACGGTTTTGTGGCATTGTGTTCCCTTCATTTTTTTTCATTCCATTGCTTTATACATCAGTGAGTTTTGGGTACAAAAGTTTTAAACACGGAGGAAATTATGAGCATTGCAACAACAATTGTAAATTCTATCCGTGCACGTAGCTTACAACGGCGGCTCTTTAAGTTGCAGTTGGAGGATAGGGAGTCAGCTGAATACATTGATTTAGTTCTTCACACGGACGTCAGGTGGTGGAGTCGCGGAAAATTTCTAGAAAGGTTTCAAGAATTATTGCCCGAAATAACAGCTCTTCTAGACGAAAGAGGTGATGACACTCAGATTTTAAAAATCGAAAAATGGCTGACTGATTTGGCATATTTGACATTGCACTTAAACACCATTAACTTGGAGCTTCAAGGTAAAGGAAAAACTGTTATTTAAATTGCACTTATGATAGATCAACTGAAAAGAAAGAATCTGAAACATTTTCCGTCTTTGAAAGCAAGGATTCTCAGTTGAATTATGATAAGTATGAGGCTGAATTATTAAATATTTTGGGACAATTCGAGATGCGTTTTTATGATTGCAGTAAATTTGCAAATATAGCATCATTTATGAGTTATCCTTTTTCATGTAAAAACATTGAGGAATTAGCTACTGAAATAATAAGTCAGTTTAATATGAACTCATGTTCTGTTGAAAATGAGTTGGTACAGATTATATCAGATATACATCTCAAAGCTACAGCATCTGATACAAATTTCTGGTGTTTTATATCTGAAGATTAATATCATAATCTAAGGCAAATCGCCTTTCAACTGACGGCAATATTTGGGTCAACTTTCTTGTGCAAGTCTGCATTTTCTGAAATGAAGATAATAAAGTCAAAATATCGCAATCGACTAACTGACGATTATATGTCATCATGCTTGCGATTAGCACTCGGTGGTTACGTACTACTTATGAAAAGTATGCTGAGGACATGCAGTGCCACGCTTCAACATCCAAAGTCACTCCTTAGTTAAGTTTAACACCATATGTAACTCTTTTGTTTTGTAACAACCAATAAACTCGCAATTTTGAATAACTATGAGTTTCTTCATTGATATTATAGAGAAGAACCTAACTAAACCTAACCCAAACCTTGACTAAAATAATGTATATTGTGCGGAAAGCTAATATCTATGTATGCTACGGTACCCCCTACCTAGGTAGGTAGGTAGGTAGGGTGTATCGTGTATGTACGACAACCCTGCATCGCACATACTTGAAGCCTCTCAGACGCTAAGTAATCTAAAGTAAGTAATCTAAAATATTAAGGTAGATCGCTAGCAGTTCAAGTTCGAGCACCCATGCTCTAGATACTTTTTTGCACATAATACTTCATAGTAGAATAGAATGTCTTCCAATGGTAGTGAAGACTATTCAAATTTTTATTATGCATTTCTTCTTCGAAATGCACTCAGTACTGTAATTTTCTTAATTCGATATTTTATTCTCGTCTAGCTGTTCAGTCATCCTGATAAGTGGAAAACTTTTAATTGCATTCTAAATAAGTAGTGCGTTAAATTTTCGAATGATCATCCATGAAGAGCTAGTCCTCTGGCCTCTTTACTAAACTCTTATCCAACGGCGCAATGAGTTAGCATTTCGCAAATCGTAAAACCTCCAATAGTTTTCAAGTATGATACTTGGCCGTCATATATTGATCAATTTTAACTGGCTTTACCGTAGTTAGTTTCTAACCAACATTAATGTTTTTAACGCAACATATTATTGGTGTTGGTGTATATGGATATATTTTGTAGTCACTTTGATCTACATATCTTGCTCCTTTATAGAACAAGAAATTCTGAGCAACTATTTTTTTCATATCGATTTGCACAATTCTTCAGGCTAATTCCTTCGAGGCTGTCATATCTATTAATAGCGTATACAAAAAGCTGCTATGTTTGTGTTCTCAGTCCAATTGTAATTATAAAAATAGGCAACTAAATTAAATTCCACATTTTGCGTTTTTTATCGAATCTCTTCTTTTTTATAATTTTTGGCGGAATCACTTGGAATGCACATTTTTCCAACTTTTTGCATAATAAACGAAAAATAATCTAAAAAAGAGAGGACTAATTCGTTTTCAATGATTATTTTGGAAGCTCTGCTACAGGTTGCTCGGTTGATTAATTCGTGTCCGCGCCACTTTGCATACACGCCAATGCTTAGTAATTCTATGTTATGAAGAGCACAGAAATAATGATACTTTGAATTCATTACCTTCAAACTTCAACATCAGCTGTAATTCTGTAATGTTGTCAAATGTTACTTGGACTACATTCTATCTTGTCATGATAATGATTAGATAAACAAAGAATAGATGGTTTCTTCTCTAATTCAGAAATTGCCATAATGCAGTTGTAAACTGCCCATTATATTTGAGAAGTATAACGGATATTTTAAAGATCTCATAAATGTGTATTGCCAAACGGGATATGGATTGTGTGTACGAGGCTTATTTTGAATCCAATAATTTTGAACCAGATGATATTCCCAAAATTTCAGCACCTATATGGATATTTGGAAAAGAATATAACGCACTAAATGGTCAAAACACGAATTATTTCATTAACTGATACATTTACATTTAATTTACTTTCAGATATTATCAAAATTCGTCAAGATATTACTTCGAAGCTTTGGTTCACTTATCGTAAGAATTTCGTTCCTATCGGAGGAGATGATGGGTCAGTATCTGATAAGGGATGGGGTTGTATGCTGAGATGTGGTCAGATGGTGCTGGGACAAGCTCTCTTATTTTTGCATTTAGGAAGAGAATGGCTCTGGGAGCCTGAAACAAAAGATACAACTTATTTGCGAATACTAAGGAAATTTGAAGATTCTCGACAAGCTCCATTTTCAATCCACCAAATAGCTTTAACCGGGGTTTCAGAAGGAAAAGCTGTTGGGCAGTGGTTTGGTCCAAACACAGTAGCTCAAGTATTAAAGTAGCTAAATCGTTTATTTGAAAGATAGCCTTATCTAATACTTTTTTATTTCAGGAAGTTAATCAAATATGATGAATGGAGTTCAATTACAATACATGTGGCTTTAGATAACACGATAGTTGTAAATGATATAAGTAAATTCTATTATTGTTATGGGTATTCAGTGTTTTGATAATCAAATCAATTTTTCAGAAGAATTGTGCCACATAAAAGATCAAAGTACAAAACTACTAAGGATTAATTGGAAATCATTGTTATTGATTGTGCCTTTACGTTTAGGTTTAAGTGAAATAAATCCTATCTACGTTACAGGTTTGAAGGTATAATTTTTTAAATGATACATGTATTGCAGCTTTCTTTTTTAATTATTATTTCTTATCTTTTTATGATTTGTAATTTTCTTCAGAAATGCTTTCAATTCAAACAAAGTTTGGGAGTGATTGGTGGAAAACCAAATTTAGCTCTGTATTTCATTGGATGTATAGGGAATGAAGTAGTATATCTAGATCCTCATACAACACAAAGAGCTGGTTCAGTAAATAATAAAGAAACAGAGGATGAGATTGAGGTAGATCTTTCCTACCACTGTAAATATGCTTCTAGAATGAATATCTTAAATATGGATCCTTCAGTTGCAGTTGTAAGTATTTTGTATACCTACTCTAGTTGCAATTACTATGCACAGTTTTTAGACCTTCATTGTTGCTTTGCTGATATTGCTCAAAAGTATTATAGGAAATTTATATATAGTAAATTTAATAAAAGAGGTTTCTAGAGTTCATAAGGCATGAAATCAAATTCCTCTTTCAGTGAAAAATAGTAATTCAGACAGAAAACATTTCATCCAATTCTTAATATCACACATGAAAAAATGTGCATTCTTGTATTCGATCAGTGAATGAAACTTTCAAAAACACACAATGCACACAATCTAGATATTTCCACAGAAGGTATTTCCCCGTGTAAAATCATGCCTGTTTGAAACGTAAAATGGCCACATTATTTCTTCCAGTCTTGTATTTAGTTATGCAAGTCAGCTTGGAAGCAAGTTATTTTAGACAGAAGAAACAAAAACGAATATGCGAAATGAAAAAAAAAACAAAATGTCTAGTTATTACTAGTTCTAGCATATTAATTACGCCCATTTTTATTGAAGGTAGTTTTGTTCATGTACTTTATAACTGATAAATATAGTTAAGGTTTCTTGAATTTTCCTTTCTTTCCTGTAATATTAAGATATCCGAGATTGAATTTATAGCATTATGCTCCTTCGCTCTTCATCTGAATTAATGTAGTAAAATTTATGGGTGTATTTATTTTTGTAATTTCGTATGGCCAGGTATACTGTCCAATTTTTTCGACTCATTTAGGAATCTGTGATTTATTTCTAGCTAAGCCAAATCACTTATCATAACAATTTGAGCTTGAATGTTGATTGGTCAGAGTTTGGTCTTCTGGTGGGGGGGTGGGGAATTTTGATATTGAACATTCCCAGAGACTTGGTTTTCCCATCTATAATACTAGTAAATAAAACTACTAGGTTGCTAGGTGTTCATATTGACCTCAAACTGGACTGGGAATCCCTTACAGCATCTCTGTATAAGACTTAATTAAGCTATTTTTAGTCTGAGGGTGTTGAGATCTCAATTTGTTGCTGATAGTTTGAAAACAGTTTACTTTTCAAACTTCCACTCACTCCTGGCTTATGGAATAATATTTTGGGGAAGGAGTACATATGTCTGAAGAGTTATCATTATGCAGAAGCTGGCATTGCACACGTTGCTGTATCCGATGTTCGGAGAAACTTGTGGAGGCAAATTTAGGCTACACAACTTGATAATACTACCATATATAAATGTTTGATATTTATTTATAAACACATTCTTTTGTACCCCTTAAGGTCTCTAATATAAACTCTAAAAGGAACTCAGTATATATGCATGAAGTTCCATAGTGCACTATCCATACCTGTTCACCAACTTCAAGATGGGGTTGCCTTTGAGAAATGGATCTATGACTGTATAATGCAATGAACCCTCTACATAAATATATGTTGTGGTGTAGCAAATTCAAGAAGGAGCCGTGAAATTATATTATGTCCAATTAAGTTTGACGTTTTGGTCTTATTGTTTTATTTTACTTGTTAAGAATATTTGTTGTGATCAATCGACTTTGCCAATAAATTTCTATTCTATTCTTCATTCACCTTCTCTGCAGTTATATCTTTTTATTTGCTTCTTTCGACTTCAAATCAATTTTAGCAAGCATCTGTTTGCTTTGAATTTTACATATACACTTGAAGGGATTCCTCATGAAACTGGTCCTCTTTTCAAGGATTTGGGCGTTTACCTTGACACAAAATTATCTTTTACCCCTCATTTCGATTCAATAATTACTCTTGAAACAAAACTTGGTTTTGTTTTTATTGCTATTATACTATTGAGTTTTGTCATTTCTTGAGGTATTTTGTTATTTTAGGTGTATACTATTATTTTTTTTCAGTATTTTCAAAGGTCTATTCCGGTAATAAAGTATTTATTTGTAAACGCATTCAAAGTAAAAACTTCTATGTAACCTCAAGCTTGATTGTGCGGAATGATCGTATCAATGGAATTTCTAACCGTCAGTGAGGAATATTATGAATCAAGTCATTTGATAGAACATCATATGTGGGGGGTACATGACACACGCTTTAGTCACTGAAAAATAATCTCTTCTAGGAGGAGCAAAAGCGGCTCATTTTCCCGCAAGTGTGGCCACTCAATACCGCGTGAAAGCACGCCGATAACTGGACGTGGGTCTATTTTCTGCGGACCACTTTGAAAACTTGTCTTCTCCCAACTACCGATGGAAACACGCCTAATATGCACGGAAACAGCTACTCTGTTGTTGTCCATATTTTTGGTGTGATTTCAGGTATAAATTCACATTGAGAAAACGCAAGTGTGACCCTAACATTAAAAATAAATGAGATGAAAAGCGAATGAATTATTAAAATGCTTCTTTCTGTGAAGTAAACTGAATGGTAAACATCTTGTTTCAGTTCAGATTAGGGGGAGTAATATCAGTTCATTTTATTTAGAAGCGTAAAAGGAATTACTATTCAATCATTTTCGATAATTCAATGTGATCAATATCAAGTTAAAGGAGAGTTCTAAAGAAGAAAATGACATTCCGTGTATTCAAATCACATTAAGTGATTAGTTCTGAAATAAATAATACTTAATTGTGTATTGTAGAAGTAGTTATATTCATCAACAATTACTGTAACGTGTTCTACAACAATTTATGTTTATATGGAACAAATAAATGGATTGATACATATCCGAAAAAGTAAACAAAGTTTACTTTGTTGTTTCTTGATCTAATGTTATAACTTTCTTACTGAATCAATCTTGATGTGAGCTTTGACTTTCAGTGCTTTTTATGCAAAACAGAAGCTGAATTCAACGATTTATGCCAGCTTATCAAAGATAATTTAATAATATCTGAAAAACAGCCACTTTTTGAAATAACTCTGGAAAAACCAAAACAGTGGATGACAACATTAGATACAGGAATAGAGGCAGCTGAAGCATCTGTTTTAGGTGAGAGATAAGTTCAATTTTAGTCATGAAATTAAGGTTGAGATTCTATATTCTTCCATAGGTATGCCTGAAGATAAGAGGATTGATTCTGACAGTGAATTTGAGATATTATAATATCAGTTGTAATGAATCTTTAAATATGAGTGTGGACCTGAATTGATAGTTTTTATTGAAGAATAATAATTTATATAATTTTGAAAGTTTTAGTTCTTTGAATATGTACAGTTTTTATAGAATTTATTTGGAAATATTGAATTTATATCTACTATTATTGAAGCATTTTTATTTATTGCTCCATTGGTCTTCATTTGAATATACATTCAAATGCAAAATACAAAAACTAGTAGTAGGTCTACCGAAACTATTGGTACTTTGATTTTAATAATTGAAAATGAAACAAAGTGATGCTTGACGCGGTTGTTTATATCGAACAACCCTAGCCCATGAAGCCTATTATCATCAAGATTGCAAGAAAAAATTAGTTAAAAACACTAACACCAGATTTGAATTATTTGAAACGAATCAACATGAAAGAACATATTGCAATTATAAGTAAATGAAAGAAATAAAGACTTAAAAGTTACTTTCATATTAAAGACACAAATATTGTCCAGGATATATATCCTAACCTCAATATTAAATATGCCAGTTCCACAAGATTTGTAGCTGTAGAAGCAAAGTCAAATTGTTCATCAACATGAATCAATAATATTGTCACTAGTCATAAAAAGTAGATGTCTAAACATTGACTCCCCAATAACCCTTATTATTTCGGTTTTACACGAAAGATAAAATCTAATAAATGCAAGAGCTAATCTCCATCTCTAAACACTGATCGAAAGTATAAAATTCTCTCAAGAAATCAATCAGTATCAAGATGACAATCAGTGTCAAATTAAGGCCTAACTATAGTACACATTACAGAAGCTTCACCAATACTGAAGTACCTTCTTAAGTACTTTGGATATATTCATGGATGATGCAGATAATGTTTAAATCCTCCCCATTCTACGTCACGATCTACGATCATTCATTAATTTCCGTGTCCAGTTAAATACAGTATTTGTATTTCCAAAAATTTGCGACATGAAAGATTATGAAATTTGCTAGGAAAAGATCCTTATTTGTGTAATTTTATCCTAGTTTGGGCAGACGGGGTGTTGAGAGTTCTGGAGAGAATATTACTCGTGGATGCAAAAAGTTGGCCCCATTTGATCATGTTGTCATTACATCTTGAGATACATCTTCTGGGACCATTGAGATTGCATATGAGAGTTGGGTTGTTCTTCGCTTAGGGGACTAAGCTTGCACGGAACTCTCCAGGTTTCAGTATTTTGAAATTAAACTTCCCCATGATTTCATTCAACCTTTAGCGCTTGGGTTTCTAACCATACAGGGTCGGGGCTCCATTTCTTGTTTATCCTGCTCTATATTATATATATATATATATATATATATATATATATATATATATATATATATATATATATATATATATATATATATATATATATATAAACTCAGCAACAGCTAAGGGATGACAACAGCTTGGTTTCGTATAACGTTAATTGAAAGATTTATCTGTTAACGTATTCAGAGCTGTCTTTGTCTCACAGGTCTGTTTTGTCCTTCAATACGGTTCAATCATATGGTCTCCTCATTACGGAGTTCACATCTCAGAGATTGAAAGGGTTCAGCACAGGTTTTTGAGAGGTGCTGCATACAAACTGCATATGCCAGCAGGCACTCTTATTCGGATATCATGGCTCTCTTGAACTTGCGAACTTTGAAAGAGAGTAGGAAGATCTCCGATCTTACATTCATATAAAAGTTGTTGTCAGGAGATATCCTTTGCCTTGAGTTATTGGAACCTCTGAATTTTAAAATCCCAGTGAGAGCTACCAGGAACTCTGATCTCTTTCAAATACCATTCCACTCGACAAATTACGGTCTAAACAATCCCCTCACCCGTTGTGTGAGATTAGCAAACGATTACGGAGCGCGAGTCCTGGAATTCATTGGAACTATGTACTCAGAATAAATTCATTTCGAGTTTGAAGAGGGTTTGGTATGCATTCAGAATGATCTAACCAAGCCTTCAAAATTCCTTTTTTTTGCGATATGTCATCATGACTCTTGGGCTACTGTTTTGTGCTTTGTGACGTAACCCAATGTTCCTTTTACCGGCTCTAAATTGTTGAAATTTAAAAGTGTGTTTTAATTTTAGTAGTTAGATAAATAATATCATTGTTGCAATTTTATAAATTATTATGTAATATACTGAATAAGGGGGTAACCCGAAAATAAACGTTATTATATTCGTAACAACTTGCCTATAGATATAAGGGGCAGTAATTCCTGCGAGGCAATATAATTTATCTACTGTGACTATCGTGATTGTTTCGTTGGCTACTGTATCAACTTGGTTTCGGTCTCCTGACGCCCCTTATACTAGTGCAACGTATAGGGAGTTAAAATGCATAAAGCCACATCCGACATTCTCAAGGTTTCTGGATGGTGTTACGGGCAGTAATTGTGATTCTTTCTATTCTAAGGAAAGTAACTATAAATTTTCAGCTTTTTACTGAATGAATTAACGAAAGAATATATAATGCTTCAATGAAAAATTTAATCATTCATGACTTATGATGATGATAATTATGATTAGAGGAGCTTTACAGAAATCAATGATTTCCATAATCTTAAATTCGAACGGACCCGTTCATTTAGAGTAATTGAACTGTTGTATCCTTTAAAAGCGGTTGACTCTATTAAGCAATTAGATTTGAAGAGACGCTGAAGATTGGTGTGGAGAAAAAACCGTTCATTTTCTCAAAACAGGACATTTCCTTCTCTTGCAATATAATCCCTTCCAACGTAAAAATCCTAACCCAACAGGTTGCCAGTTTTTATTCCGGCTGCAAAAAACTCTCTATCAGGGTGTTTGAGCAAATTTCTCAGAATTTTTCAACAAACTCATTACTAATTTTTTTTACACGTAATGCATCTTTCAGTGGATCAAACAAATGGAAATCAGATGGTGCTAAATCGGGAAGGAAAGAGAAAGAGGAAGTACTTCCCAGTCCATTTTGTCGATTTGTTAATCAGTGTGGGGACGTGGGTTGTCTTGCTGTAGAATCATACGTTCTCTGAGACGCAGAACGTGCCTCTCCCATGTCAGACTGCACTTCGTTCGAAAGCATTTGTAGTATTGGCAGTTTTTTGTAGGTTATAATCGCAAAAAACAACTGGTCTGCAGAACGGTGTTCATAAATCATCGAATCTACCCAGTTAGAAAAATTTACCTCGGTTTATACAACTTTCAACATTTACTTTATAATCATCTAAAGTGTATGATTAGATAGTTTTCACCTTTGTTAAAAACTAGTTATAAACCAAACAATAATCCTCATCCACCAGATGATAAGGACTCATCGCACTTATGGGCAACTTAAAGTCCTAAAAGTACCAAACTGTTTTCTTCACAGATTAATATTTCTTTAATCAGTGAATATGCCTCGTGAGTTAAGATTAGAAAAAAGGCAATAATATGCTATTATCATTTATACTGGCAATGCCAACTTGAAGGCTTCTCAAACGAAAAAATGGATTACTTTAAGCTTGGCTTCAAATTTTGTTATTTTAGAAAGTCTTCTATATTCCTCTCAGTTCATAATTAACGTTGAGCATTTTTTCCTCGATACTGAAGATTCATGAATATCATGCCACCGGCATATAGATATGTATTTTCATCGAAGTAATCTAATTCTCCTAGGTATTTGTAAATAACCTTGTTTTACATTTTCATCTCTTCAACTTATCACTATGGGGCAATAATCACTAATAATATTCTCATTATAAGAAATTCCTTCAAAAAGTAAGCACTGTTAAAGAATCGATTGATTCGCTGGATTATTAGTCAAAGTAGTAGTAGTATATTCATTTTGTAAATTGATATACATGTTTGGCAACAAAGCCAATTACATTAGTTTTTCTATAATATAAACTTTTGTTATCCAAACGATCGTCGTTAAAGAAAATTCTGTAATCCGGAAAAAAGACAAAGTATGGAAATAAATACAGGATTCAGTTATAATTACGAGACTCAACTTGACAAAATAGAGCGAATAGAACTAAAATTAGTTCCCAATAATAATTTTTCTTATCAGTTCATAAGCTTATTATTACTTTAACCTTTGTTTTGATTCAATTTGATGCTGTGGACCTACAGTTCATAGTGGACTCCGAACCACTCACCTAGACCGTGCAATGATAACTGCCATCTCTCAGGATTACAAGCTATCTGGCCTTCAGTGGTTAATGACTTTGCTACTCAGGCAGTATGTCAGTACAATTTGGGAAAATTATTACAATTGGAAGCTTTGGTCAAATATCACTTTTTTGTTCAGGGACGACACCCATAACTTGAACCAGGCACCTCGGCTAAGTATATTCCTACATAGTTGTTCACTAACCGTGTAGCTACCGAGGCGGTTAACCTTCTTTGTTATTTCAATATGACTGTGCTCAGTTATTGAATTGTTCGATCTAGCGATTGCTAGTTATGACAACAAGCATGTGAAAGTGTAAACCAGAATATTTTAAATAAAAATTTCTCTTCCAAATCGCTTCTTGTTGCAAAATAAATTCAATTATTTCCATTTCCTCCTATGTGGACTATGAACTCTCAAAATGTTCAGATTGTAGTATACTTTATCTTTTCAAAAATTATTATGTCGATAATAATTAACTTGAAATCAGATATGTTGGAACAGTAACATGTTAATCCTTTAATACATTGCGAACTTATAAATCTTTTGGAGCTGTGTATAGCTGAATTTTCTTTAATTTAATGAAAATATATATGATCAATCTAGTGGTTTCGCGATGAGATCACCATTGAGCCCCATTGTTGCGGATATATTTGTATTCAGAACAAAAAACAAAATACTCAACTTGCAAGGTGAAATTCATTTTTGGTACAAATACGCCGATAACATACTTTTGTGGCCAAACGGTACATCCAGACAATTGGATCATTTTCTCAAATTCATAAACTGTAACCACCAAAAATAAAATTTAAACTCGAAAGAGGAAAACAATCAAATACCATTTCTAAATCTGTTACTTTCCCACTCAAATAGTAAAATTAACTTCAACATATTTGGAAAATCTATTAACACGGGAATTTCGGAATACAATTCAATGATCCACAAAGCATTGTCTTTACCTTTATTAACAGAAAATTAAAATTAAATCATGGAAACATAGTTCACAACAACTACTGATATAGTGACCTAATTAATAAATTAGTTGAAAGAAAACAATCACGTATGTCTATTAGTCCAATATATCTATTGGGTTGTTCGGAAAGTAATTTCTTTTTTCCCGACAGAGGATTCGATTGTATTTTGTTGCACCCAAGTTCACACCGTATAATTTTTATATGCTCATACAGTAAGGCTTGTGTGTGAAAAATTCCAATTAATTCTACGCAGTAATTTTTGGTTAGTGCCTTTTTAAATATGGAGAGCGATAAGCAGCATTTGCGACATATCTTACTGTTTTACCACAGAAAGGGTAAAAATGCTGTTCAAGCCAGAAATAAATTGACCGATGTGTATGGAGAAAGTGTGTTGACAGTACGCCACTGCCAGACTGGTTCGCTAAATTTCAATCCGGCAATGTCGAAGATGCATCATGTTATCAAATTCAACAATTTATGACCACTTGAAAGAGCTGGGATTATCCTCTAAGCTTGATGTATGGGTTCCCCATGTTCTCACAGAGAGAAATCTGTGTCACCACATTGACGTCTTATATTCGCTTCTCAAACGTCACGACAATGATTAGTTTTCGAAGCGCATCATCACTGGGGACGGAAATGGGTTGTATACAACAACTTCAAACGCAAGAGGTAATGGAGCAAAAAAGACGAACCGGCTCAAACCATTTCCAAAGCCGATATTCACCAAAAAAAGGTGATGCTGTCTGTTTGGTGGGATTTTAAAGGAATCGTTTATTTTGAGCTTTTACCGGATAACATAACGATTAATTCGGAAGTCAACTGTCATCATCTGGATAAACTGAACGATGCACTTCAACAGAAAATGCCAGAACCAATCGACAGGAAAGTTTTAGTGTTTCATCAAGACAACGCGAGACCTCATACAAGTTTGGTCACTCGCCAAAAGCTTTCATAGCTTGAATGGTATACACACCAATATTCTCCAGACCTGCACCCTCGGATTGTTTGTTCCGGTCACTCCAAAATTTTTTAGACGTTAAAAACTTCATCCCAAATGAGGAGGTTAAAAACCACCTCGATCAGTTTTTTTGCCAGCAAAGACCAAAAATTTTATGAGCGTGAAATTATGCTACTATCAGAAAGATGGCAGAAGGTGTTGGACCAGAACGGCCAATATATAATTCAATAAAGTATTTGTTTATTATACGAAAACTGTCTTCCATTTCCATAAAAAAAAAGAAATTACTTTCCGAACAACCCTATATAATAAATACGAACAAATTAGAAAAATTGATCCTCTATTATATTCTGGACAAATAATTGAAAATAAATAACCTTTCCAAATTGAAATCCAAAATTGTATTCTGACATCAAAATAAATTGTTCTCACCCTTATTTAACTCTAAAAATCCCATTGGAAATTTGAATAAATTACGAAGTTATAAGCTTGATCAAATTGCAATTAATTTTATATAGGTCAAACTGCTTGTTCCTTCAGAATTAGATGAAGAACTCCAAGCTTCATTCATTAAAAATAATCAAGATTCAATATTGGCCACCCACTGTATTCGGTACACATGGATTTATTCTATATTCAAACAAGTACTTATAAAAAGAAAAAATTTTTATAAAACTCACAATTTAAATGATTTGAGCATTTGATTTATAGATGTCCGATATCAGAGCCAAATCTCTTTTCTATCTCCTATTTACATCTAATGGAACGGTTAGATTACATACATGAAAACATATTATGCTCAAGCATAGATATTGTACCTTCTTGCGACATCTTTCAGGGATAATGATTTCATCAGTTTTCCATCAAATTCAATTCTTTCATTTGCATTAAACATCAGAACGACTTTATTATGAACGAAATAAGTACATATGATAGGAATGTATCAAATCAAAAATCTCTCGTCGATTAATCAGCTATACTTCATGCATGAAGCAGAAAATTTCATTAGATCCGTGGTTACCTCAATTTCAGCAGTTCTTTCTGAATTGGAAAAGGAGAAATGATGTGAAAAAGTGAAATGCTTCGGAACGGATATGCAGTTCAATCGAATTTTAATCAGCTTTATTGAAACAAGAAAGCTTGTAGTTCTGTTACCAAATACAAAGACCTCATTGCTCATTCCATAGCAATAGTAGCATTGTCATTTTTATCTATCTACATTGTTTATAAATAAATCAAAAGAGGTGACCTCATCAAATTCTCATAATTTTGTCCGTGATAAATGATACGTTCGAAGTACCGCGCAGTGAAGAAATAATAAGTGGAAATACAATAATGGGGATAAATTGTTCTGTAAGTTTATTATGTGTGTTCTATAATATTCTAAAAACCTTATTAAAAAATATTCAAGATACCCAGTGGAATTTTATTCTAAGATTGAAAAATAGATTGAGTGTTATTTTCTTTATTTTCACAAAAACAAACCATATCACAATTTCATTTCATATTTAACAAAACTTTGGCACAACTCAATATCAAAGTGTATAACTTTCTAATTGTTATGTTCGTGAAAATCGTCACCAGGAATAGACTGAAATTAATTCAAAGTAGATGTGAGAAGAATTAATGCATTTTTGCCACCTAAATGTGTTAATTGCGGAAATAGTAATCATACATAATACGAAATTTTTCATGACATGTTTGAGATGTTTATTTATTTTCATTTTACGTATATCATTTAAGGTGACATAGCTCGGCATGACACATGATGGAATTATAGATCTTTGAATAACAAGTTAAATGTTTTTTAAAAAGATACTTTATAAAATGATAATGCTCCAATTGAAATACTATATACAAATTAGTTTTTTATTAGGTTGTTAAATTTATAGGGACGAATGTGTTTAGCAGCTCATGTTTCAGACATTCCTAATAAATTTTATTCAGAAGTCAATTATTGAATATACCTCGATATGAGTTGAAAATAAATATTCATTTTATAATTGATTTTATTATATTCCTCACCTAGATTTTAGAAGTTAGGATGTAGGTTTACTTGTTGCTAATAGAACTAGAACGGGAATAACCAACATAAACCCAGAAATCATTTAAATGAGCAGCGAAATAAAAACATGATGCACTTATTCGCAAAGATAAGTACATAAAAAAGAACAAAAACTGAAACTTCTTTGATGCCGTGAACTAATGATTCTTTTGCTGTCGACGCGTTCACAATTATGCTACTTTAATACGATTAGTATATATTATCGTGCCTAACTGACTAAACAAATACAAGAAATGTATTTTCGTGGAAGTCAATAATTTTCACCAAATATCTCCATGAGCTATGAATCTACAAACAGAAATAAGGTCACCCAAATCGAAAAGCAAGAGGGGTGTCCTAATTTTGATCAAAATTTTTCTGAAAAGGATGGCTAGACTCGCTGAATGGCAGTTTCCCAAGGCGCAATGATTCAGTTGGAGATGCTGATTATAATTTTCTTATATACATATAACTTTGAATCAAAAATCAAATCAATCAGATTCAGCACTAAATATGTAGGTGACTCGAAAACGGTTTACAAAACATTTTGACCCCATGATGGATTGGTTCTCTGAAAATATTTTTGAATTGGAATCTCAGATACACCAAAAATTGAGATTTGTTTGGAAGTTAGATACCACAGACAGACAGGAATGAATACACACGTAAATGTTATATAACCCGTCTTATGTATATACATTTTGTATTTGTCCGATGAAGGCGCTCTGTCGTCGAAACGAGTTACAAATTAGTGTAAATCAAATTTCCTTTTTTTTGTCATTCGACACGGTTTTGCATCAAGTAACGGCCACTACTCTATCTGTTGAGATAAAAAAATGCATCTATGTATTGTTTCGTGTCATTTGATTTCGAAAAATGTTCATAAGCAACTAAAGAGGCGACATGCCATGACTCTTGAAAATATTGGGGAAACGGAGGAAAATTGATCTGTAAAATTATTTCAGCAAGGGAAAGGGTTCAATTCTGACAATGAACCACAATAGTACGGAAGGCGGCAATGAATTAATATATCAATTCTAATTAGATACTGAAAATTGAAAATAAATCATATTTACTATGAAACACACTACGGCATCATCATTTTATAAAGCATCTTACAATATTTGAAATATTTTTAGTTTCAATATACAGTGAAGACCCGATTATCCTAACTATTTATAGTCATATGGTATTCAGTTAATCGACAATACGGATAATTGAATGCAAGAAGAGAAGCAATTTTGTCTATATTTTTAATTTATGTTAACTTTGCTAGGAGTGGCTTACTCAGATTTTGAAATGAAGTAGGTAAATATGTTTTATTGGGAGTACAAAACTGAGCTTATTGACTCGATTTTACAAAATGAAATTCAAAATCTTACTTAGCTTAAACTTTATGGATTATATTGTGGATAAGGCTACTTTTAATGAAAAAGAATAAAATTATTTACACATCAACAAACATTGATTTTTACACTGAAGTATCATAGATATATTTTCGTACATACGTATGAGTCTACATATTTTCTCGAATTTACGAATATATTGCAACTTCAATGATTACATGATTTGTCACACACAAAGAAAAAACATATAGAAAACTCCTTGCAGTGATTTGGTATCAAATATTTAGTGTTTTTTGCTAACACATCATGAATTAGTTTTATAACTTGCGGTACCACACGGTGCATGTACAAAGTTATTTGCTCGCAGTTGGCAATTCGGATAATAAGCAATCTGAACAACTGACGTCCGGATAATCTGTGTCTCCACTATATTATAAATTCATCTGAATAAAAACCACAGAAGTACGTATCTCTTCTATCAGAATTAACAAGAAGCAGAAGAGTTCACTTTAATAGGTAATAAAACTGTTCTCCATGTAAGCTTTTTCGAATTCAAAATGTTCAAATAGATGTGCATTTTTAGAGCTTCTAGCAAAAAGGATCTTGCGATATTAAATTTGTGGATACAATTCTTAGATTAACCACCATCGTGCTCCCTTAATTGGTTTTAAACAAACTTATAATGTTTCTGCTCTGAAAGATAAAAATGTATTTTGTGTGCTTCAACTTGATTTACCACTGTTCTGTATGTTAATTTGTCTAAGTTTTTAAATTTTATGAAGATTTTTATTTTCATCAACTTTACTCATATGGGAAAGGTTGAGCAAATAACTGAAATTTTCTCATTTCCCAAGTTCAGGACCATTTCACATTAACATTTAGAAATTACTTGAGATAGATGAAATTAACATAAAAATAACTGAATATTTTTCATCAAAATGAAACAAATCCACTTGAATAAAATAATTAATGACATTATTAGTATGAAAAAAATGCTTCAAGAAGAAAGTTTAGACATATTAGGCACATGGCCAAAACCAACAATTTCTAGAAATAAGACTAAGCTAATAAAAGACAAGAGAAGCTTTCATCTATTACAACAAAAATTGTCTGCAAGTGCAAGTTGCCTAATTCAAAGTATCTCTTTTAATACTTGCAATGTAGAAATGGAGAGTAGTCAGTGTAGTATATCAATTTTGTAGTTATTTCAATGGAAGTCATTTATAAAGACACATACCCTTCTTTTTAGCATTTCCCCATTGTAAACATATTTCAACAAAGTGGCATTATTCAAAACTAGTAAAGAAAAAGTTCTGTCATCTAAGAACAATTTTCGGAAGTTTATATCTAAGTTTGTTGATACCTACTGGAGCACACAAAAACACATTTATATTTAATCTTTCTCAGCTGTACATATTAAGTTCATAGACCCGTACAAGAGTTCTATAACTAATACTAAGCTAATAAAAGAAGACCTAAAATCATAAAAACAAGCTCACTCAAGCAAATCGGTATAAAAATTCACCTTGAGAAGTTCAATTAAGTTGGATACTGAAATAAAATTGATTTTATTTCATAGATTGAGTATTTCATTGCAAACAGGAAAATATGAAACAATGTTTTAAAATTAATTAGAAAGAGTTCATGCATTTTTTTCAGAGGTACTGAAACTGAAAGCTTTATCTTTAAAATTAATGATGACAACAGTGATATTATCCAAAGAACCTCTATAATAGGATTGTAATGTCAAACTTTTAGCTCCAAAATCAGGCTCATGAAGCCTTTCTTTGATGAAATTCACTGCTTCATCATTAGAGAATGTATCCCACAACCCATCTGATGCTAAAATTACAAATAAAGGTTTATGGTCGTTCAGTTCAAATGTGAGAATATCTGGATCTGCAATAACAAACTTTTTATCTTTCAAGGGATAATCACCTAAAGCTCTAGATGTAGCCAAAATACCAGCTACCCTCCAAACCCCATTAAAAGTAACAAACCCCCCAGCTTCCTTGATTCTTTTACGTTCTCGCATTTGCTGAGGTTTATGATCAAATGACAAAGGAATTGCATTTCCACGACTATCACACATAACACCTCGAGAATCACCAACATTACCTACAATTAATTTACTACCTTCCAGAATAGCAATTAAAGCAGTTGTTCCTGCAATATCAAAATTTTTCTTTGCAGCTTCTAAAAGAGAATGATCAGCTGCCAAAACTTCATCTGTGATCAATTTTCCATAGTCAACAATTCCACATTTATCAAAGTAATCAGTAGTTTCAGTCTTTTTCAAGATGGATGTATTAGGTTTTACTTCTCTTGTGATAGGTCGTTGAATATTACTCAACTTATTGAGCAACTCAGGATCTGTTATTTCTTTTGTACCAGTTCTCATACACTCATCTGTTATAGAGTTTGTTTTCTTGAAACTTTTTCTTCTTTCAACAGAAGTAGGAGTTTTTGGTTTTTCCTCCTCTTTAACAATTGAATCATCTTTTTTTATTGGCTTTTTACCAGAGATTAAATCTTTAATTTCGACAACTTTATCATACAAACTTTGAACCAATTTTTCTTTTGCATAATTTGCTGCAAATTCTCCACCATGTCCATCAAAAACAGCAAACAATCCTACTCCTGTATTATTGATATTATCATTAATAACAAATCGATCTTCCATTTTAGGTCTTCTTCCTTGAATGGCATAAGCAGCAATGTGTCCAATCTTCATTTGCCAACTACTTTTTTCAGCATCTCCATTTCCAAAGAAACTAAGTTTATCTACCTTACTTCTTCCATTCTTGTTTATTGTATACTGCAACCTCCCTAATAAATTACGACTCCATATATCAACAGCTTGCATGTAAAAGAAAATTAATAACATAACACTACCAAAGATAATAAATTCAGGTTTGAGCAAATAAATCCTCAACAATCGCCAGATATGTGAGGAGTAGCTGAATGGGGAAAAATTCAATGGAACTCCCCATATAACCCTAGACATGATTTTCATGTGAGATATATAGGTTTGATATAATATTTTATCATCTAACTCGTCTTCCATTTCAAAATTTTATTTGTAATTACCGCTTCCTGGAGTTAACCATCTTTTTACTTTTTATCTGGATTTATAGTTTGGAATATACAATTAATAATCCAAAAGTTTATCTCTATTATCGATATATCGTTCGGATTCGACAAGTGGATTGATTATTTTAAGATTTTATGCTTGCGTCCACAAAGTTAAAATTAAGCAATATTCATTGCTAGTGTTTCCTAAAAATAGTAAATATTATTTAACAATTACCCAAAACGAAAAATTATTTACATTTTGATCAGGAAACTTCAGATTAATTCTGTAGAATAGAATATAAATTCTACTAATAGTACTAATGTTATATTTTCATTTCACTTTTCACTGGAAAATTTGCAAGTTATCCAATCTCAAAAAAACAAACCTGCCCCACCAATCTACGTGTTTTGACATTATTTGACATATGACATCGACTTATGACATAAAATGACATTTTGTGGCATGGCAAATGAGCTCAAACAAAAATTTCAGATTCCGTGAAAACTCATCGTTTGAAACACCCATACGAACCAAAACATTTATTAATTGAAGGTTTGAAAAAAGTGAGCTGAATTAAAACTCATTCTTTTCTGGTTCCTATCCGAACGGGTAAAATTGTGATCTCCTAGTTCAATTGGAAGAGTGGCTGAAATCATGAAAAAGTCTTTCAACCAAAAAAATCGTTATCGAATTGCGAATTAAAATATGAGTGAACGTAAGTTTGCCAGGGGTTTAAGTAAACCAGGAACAGCCGCCCAGCTTAGAGAAACAGTGTCTCAAGTTGTAAGGGAAAGCACAGTACAGGTAGGTCTAGTTAATGAATATGCATGAGTTAAATTTCTCTAGTTAAGTAGTTACCTACATTTAAAACTGAGGCAAGCCATATTTTGTAGTTTTATTAAGAATAGCATGTATATTTTTGAAATTATATAATTTCTTTTCACAAAAATATTAAAACGCCTACGTTTTTTGTTTTGAATGGTAGGTGCCTTTGGGCAACTGTCGGCGCGTAATTTCAATAACGGAAATAGATAACTATTTATAAGTTTTAATTGATGACCCGTTTATACTAGTCCTTATTATGAGAGAAAATCTCTTCCAACGGAACACTCTCCAATTATAGCCCCCTATTGGACTTAATTTCCTTTGTCGATCCAATTGAATGATACATTCATTACATCTCATTTGAAGCTGAATGGCTCAAAAATAGTAACAATAATATTTAACACTATTAAGAGCATATAAACATAAAAACACAATGAATAAAAATTTCTCTTTATAAAACCATGGTTTTATATCTATCTATATATATATTTATTTAGAGTACTATCATTTTCATGTGGTTCATATAAAAGCAACATGCACTTCAGTGAAATAGTCTAACTGAAATATCGATTAATTTTAGAAATATGTTAATAATACTAATTCAATCAATCTCTTAACTAAATCAAATTATCTCTGATGGTAATTATGGATTATCATTTTATCTCATATATCCGAAGGTAAAAGAATATTTACCTACCCTGCATAGTATTTCAAATATTTTCTAGAACATAACAATGTGAGGCTGGAGCAACAGATACAAAAAATCATTTCAAAACTATGTATTTTTTAAATTTATTTATTTAAAAGTAAGAATAATATTTGAAAAAATGTTATGTCTACTAGCAGTTGTATCATCACCATTTGAACAAATTTGGAACTAAGCTTTACAAAAATCTGATATAAAGCTTCTTCTAATAGGATTATCTGATCCAGAATTGCAGTTGAAGTTAGTACTCTGTATCTGAAAGAAATAAAATGAAACAGTTTGAAGCATCAACCATAAGAAATTGATACAAATCGAATTTAGATAACAAAAGAAAAGTTTCCTTACAACTTTACTGATTTTTGATAGATATAAATGTTATTGAAAGTGAGGAATTTAAGTTACATGAGCTGCAGTAAACATATGTGTTTCTTTTTATCTGATGTCAACTGCTACTGATATAACATCTAAGTTGAAAAGAATTATTTCAGATAGAAAGAATGGTCTGTAAAATTTCTTACTTTTGCCAAAAAAATCACAGCATGCATGGTGGATGAGGATTATGAAAAATCGGTATTGGCAAAATAAATCACTGAAAAGCCTGGTTTGAAGGTCAGTGTTTGACTACCTAAAAAGAGTAAAAAAATCCTTCAAAATTCTAATGCTACAATAAAAGTTTGGTGCAAAAACACCATATTTATTTGAGCAAGAGACCTTTGTTAATGCATGTGAAAACTTGATTTCTGACTATCAGAACCTCATTTGAATATATTATTACTGGAGAGAGGTGTGGATCTATGCATAAGACCAGCAAACAGGGATCAATCAGATCAAATTGAGCTACAGGCGAAAACCATGTCAAAGCAAATTGCTTTTTTTTCTCGAATATTGCGGTGTTCTTCTCTATAAACTCCTTCTGTCTGGTCAAAATCTCAATAAGAAATATCTCTTATGTGTTATGTGTCAAACATCAGAAGCAATTTGTATCAAGGAGGAGAGGCCAGACTTGTTGGCAAACAATCCTTGTCTCATATGGCTTTGGTAGTTTTTCATAAAATATTCCACTCTTATTGTTCCACGAACAATCTATTCTTCTAATTCGGCTTTATATGACTTCTCGATGTTCCTGAAATTGAAAATAATTTTTGATGGTCTTGATTTGATAGAGAAGGTGAAAGTGAAAAGGCGACATTGAAGAAGACGGTCAAGGCCATCCCTAAAATCAAGTATAACAAACATTTGAAATCAGTATAAGTATATTGGTGTCCAAGGGGACTACTTTGAAGGAGATGAAATACATTTTGAATATTAATGTACTATTTGTGTTTTATTTGAAGAAAATTTACTACTTTTATATCACAGAGATATTTGTTTCCTTTAGCCTCATCGCCTGCCAAACACTAAAGGTCTAGTTTATGCACTTTTCTCTCTTCAGATGTTCTTTTATTTCTTGATGTATTTATTTGCTCCAAGACACCTGAAATCAGAATATCCCGTGGTCTTATTTCAAGTTTGCTAATTCTGTTCCAAATATGTGATTCATTTCCTTGTTGGACTATCTTGTTTGTCTATGAGCGGTTTGTAAAGATATACTTATCGTTCCATTAATAATTGGCTATGTTTATGGTATTCCATGCTATGACTATTTTTTAAGAATCTTACCGTCAGAAGACTGTACAGCTAGTTGGGCTCTCGAACTAGGCATTCTCATAGCGAGCCTGGATTCTGTGATTCCTCAGCAGTAGCCTTATCCAAGGGTTAATAGAAAGTTCTTAAGTATATTGTGTTAAATGCAGATAATTTAAAACAAATTTTCACTACTACATATTTCAACCATGCTCTTATAATAATGATAATAATACACAAAAAGTACAAAAGGAACTCCCAATCGTGTTTACGGTCTTCCATGGGGTCCTGGATTAAGTACAAAGACATATAGTTTATATGAAAATTTCAAATTTAACATTTATGTACAGATAATAATAATAAAATGTACATCACAGAGGTTTTGTTTGTTGACATATAAGAACCTTAAATGACATTCTGCAAGCATAAACCGCTCAAAATAGTCTAGGAACACTTACCAATATCTTTAAAATATGAATTTGATGATTCGAATTTATAGAAATCTTTCGGTTTTTGTTAGGATGTATTGTATATGATGTATTCTCAAGAAAACAAAATAATATTTGACTTCTCCAAAGCACCTATTATAAAAAAAAATTTGAAATTTGAAAATGACGAAATTTGGTAAAACACAAAAAAAATTCTGAACTAATATTTTCGAAACGATATGGCAGCACTCATATTTTTCAGTACCCAGAAGGTCCACCTCTGTTATTAATGACACTTTGGCATCGTCGCGGCATGCTCAATATCAAATTGTCTATTACATTTTGGCCTAAGTGATTCCAAGCCCCCTGAACTGCTAATCGAAGCTCCTGTTCATGATGGAAGACGTTTTGACGCAGGAGATTTCTTTTTAGGGTGTCCCACACATGCTCGATGGGATTCAGATCTGGGGAGCAGGATGGCCACGGTAGAAGATCGATATCAATCTCTTCAAGAACGTTCCAGACAACTCTTGCACGATGAGGAGGGGCATTATCTTGTTGGAAGAGTGGATTTTGACCCATTGTTTGGAGATACGGTACCACTACAGGTAAAACTATCTCATTTGCGTAAGAATTTCCCGTGAGGTTGTTCATTTCCCGTGAGGTTGTTCTGTATGAAAACGAGGTCAGTTCTTCCACCAAGGCGTATACCTCCCCAAAACATCACTGATCCGCCTCTGTGTCTAACAACTTCTTGAGCATGCTGGAGACGGTTTTGCTTTCCAGGTTCCCTCCATATTCGAATTCTTCCCGAATCGGGATAATAACTAAATCTAGATTCATCACTGAAGAGAACTGTGGCCCACCTCTCTTGATCCCAGTTTACGTGTTCTTGGCACCAAGCTAAACGAGCAGCGCGATTTCCATGGTTCAGTTGTGGAACTCTTAAAGGACGTTTGGAGTGGAGTTGACCTTCGTGCAGCCGATTTCTCACAGTTTGGTCGGAAATTTGTACATTATGAACTCGTGATAGCTCTTGAGCTTATTGAGATGCTGTGGTAGTACGATCTCTTCTGGTTTGTAAAACCAAAAATCGGTCTTGGGCGACTGTAGTAATCCTGAAACGACCTGTATGGCGTTCTTCTACGCTACCTGTTTCTTTGAAACGCGACCATAAACTGTTTATGACACTTGGGCTACTTCCCAGAACCCTGGATACTTCCCGTTGTGAGCTCCCAGCTTGGAGCATGCCAACGGCTCGTAACATCTCTTCTCTAGTCAAATGTTTTTCCATGGTCCAATCACAAAACTTGAATCTTTTATTTGTGCTTACAACAGAAAAAAGTGCCAACTAACTGATTTCAAACACTGAATACATAAAATGATCATAAAGCAGCGTGGCATCTGCTGCATGTTTAGTTTTTTATAAAGAAAACTGAAATCTGTTGCGGCACTCTACATAATTTGGTGAGAAATTAATGCAGGTGTTCATTTCTTTAAAAAAATCATATTGATCGTTCTGGATACGATATATCGATATTCAGAAGCGTTCCCTAGACTTTTGAGGTGTTTAGTCTTTGTTTATAGGTAGCTTTGAAATTATGCTGCGCCATTTTAAGCAGATTTACGGATTTATATGCAAAACTTTTTTCTAAAAATGAGGTGTTGATATAGATAAGGTGGCTTTTTGTTCTTATTAACCCTGAACACAAGCATAGCCAAACATAGATCATAGCGTTGTTTGTAGTTGAGATAGTTGTTTTCTCTATAGAGCCAGCTAATATGGTTAAACTTTGGAACATTATGTGCAAAGCATAGCAAGCATTTTGAGCAAGCTGTATCTTATTTTTATATTCTACTGTAAGGAATCCGTAATACACTTCAATGCAGTAGTCGATCTGTGGAAATATCAGGGACTGAACTATTTTATACTTAGTTTGAGGTTGCAGTATATGCCTATATTCATAGAGTTTTTTCAGTTTCATATATGCAACACATAGCCTTTTCGTTACATGGGTCTGAAAGTTCATTTCACTGTCAAAAAACACCCTGAGATTTTTAGCACTATTTTTCCAGCCAAAACTTCATTTTGTATATGTATCTTGAAATTGTAAGCATTGGCTTTTCGGCGATTTGCTTCGGTATCCAAAATTAGGTAGCAGCTCTTACTAGGGTTCAGCCATGCCCCTCTGACCTTTTGCGTATGCTCCTCAAATCGTCATTGACCATTTCGAATTCAAGATTTGCATTTGTGGAATGGAATGATTTTAAAATGTGTGTATCATCGGCATACAAATGGATAATACAATTATGGATCTGTTTCTGCGCTAGTGATGTGTATAGACAATATAGGGTTGGTCCTAAAATGCTTCCCTGAAGTACTCTTAGATAGAAGGACATCTAATCTCACTATTTGATATCTGTTTGTCAGACAGCTTGAAACCAGCGGAGAGGAGTGGCATCAAATCCATAGTGGTTCAGAATCTCGATCATGAATGAGTGGTCAATTAGGTCAAAAGCCTTGCTGTAATCCAACAAAACAAAACATACCAGCTCAGAAGTATCCAATTCCAAAGGCAATATCAGTGGTGATCCTAGCAAGTGCTGTTGATGTGCTGTGACAAGTGCGAAAAGCGGACTGCAGCTCTGGGAGAATTTCATGCATAGAGAAATATTCATTGAGCATTCCAGCGCAATCTTTTCCAACATCTTCAACATTATTGGCAAAATGCTTATAGACCTGAGATCATTGAAAGTTACTAGATGATAAATTTTAGCAGAGGCACCACCAGATAGGTCTTCCAGGCAGATGGAAATTCGCCACTGCTCAGGGGCAGGTTGAAGATACCCGCCAAGAGTGGAGCAATGAACGGCAGGCTATACTTGATCATGTCATGTGATATTTCGTCGTTGCCCAGTGCCTTAGATTTTATTTCTGAAAAGGATTTTTTTACATTCCGTTCTGTTATCTGTTTGAAAGAGAGAACTGCAGTATTCTTAAATTTGTTGTTTCGATAAAAAAGCAATGTCTCCTCACTAGGAGTGGGTGCTGAGACAGATTTTCCTGAAAAGGCAAGGTTTATTTCATCAGGGTTTGCTAGATGTGCTCAATGTTTTTGACAGAACAGTTGAGTAATGTATTGCTTGTAAGTGTGGCAAGAATAGGCTCAGGTTTGTCGGGCTTTGGAATGAAGATTACATGCTCAAGAATGGAAATATAATCCAGATAAATATAAGCTCTGAATATATGTAGCACCGAGAGCGAAAGTGAAGCCAGTCTCTCATTTGCAGCACTGGAAAGTTATATTCGTTGAAGTAATTAATATCCTTCTTGGTTCTATGAAACAAATCCAATACAATGATCGAATCACTGCTTGGGTCATCCATTCAAATTTCATGTTATTCGCAGGATGTACCAAGGAGGCATTTTTATGAGATGCTCTAGGGGTATCTTCAGTTGTCATCCACTCAAATTTCATGTTTTTCGCAGGATGTACCAAGGAAGCATATTTATAAGATGCTCTAGGTGTATCTTCATTTGTTGATAGATAAAGTTCAAGAAATCTGTCATAGGAATTTTCTTGTTGAGAAAGTGCATGGTTTATCTTAGGGTAGCTATCAAAGCCCTGCAGAAGTTTCTTAGTATTGATATTAACAAAAAAAAATCAAATTGCTTGATTTTGATAATTCAAACTATGATAGATCTCAGTAACCAGTTTCGTATGATGAATTGTTCGAATAAGTATGCTTCAAATACATAGAATCGCCAAGGAAGAATCTCTAGAGGCTAGGCTAGTTAAAAGATATTTTTCTCAACTTTCAAAAATCTGCTCAAATTTTATATGGTATAGAATAAAATAATTAATATGTGGAAATCTAACCAAACCTCAGTGATTAATAAAATTGAAATATTTGGTAACGATAATAGAGATTTAGACAGCATGTTGGTTCGTTTCAAAATTTAACTTGAGTGGGGGTTTTTTAGTTGCTGTTATCTAACCTAACCTGGGAATCGAACGATGGTTTTCTGGTACCTACAATAATCCTAATCATAATAAGCCGTAGCTGAATTGATATGTCCAGATTGAATATATTAATCGCTTTGAGTATATATACAGCTAACCTCTTAACACTAATAAATTACAGAATCACCTAGAACCGAGTAGTATCAAGTATTTCGTGCTCACAATGTAACTTCTCCTGATGCTGTAGTGAATTGTCTATAGTGCATAGTTGGCAAGAAAGGGTGGATCATCTATTATCCCGCAAACAACGGATACGAATTAAAAGTCCTTTTGGAAATAACCTTTATAACTTTAACGGTTTCTACTTAATAGAAATAAATAAATTAATGAAACACCAAAAATGGATTATTCATCATTAAAGTTCATGATTTAAATCACCCTGACACAAAATAAAAAATGTTATTTATATGACTGTATTGTGTGAAAAGAATTATGGATTTACTAATTAGGTAGTTTTCAATTTTCATGCAAAGAGTCCCTGCTGGTCGATTTTGTGGTTCATATTCTTTAAATGACTTGTAATACATCACTGGAAAGCTCTTCTATCTATCTGTACGTTCCTAGGTTTTTATGCGACTCAGTCATACAGTTTCAAAGCGGCGACCATTCAATTGTGAAATTTCACCCGAATGTTATACCAGTGAAGAAATTACTCATTCTTGTTGTCAAAAAGAAAACGTAGGTATGCTTCAAAATTTTCAGAATGGAACAACGAATAATGAAACAGGAATGTTATGTTGGCAGTAGAGCAGATGAATATAAAGATCCCATCTTAGTAAATGAGTGAGATCAGAACTTAGTCTCAAATATTTCGTGCTTGGATGAAGTAATTTTTACCTGAACGATTCATTAAAACATTGCTGGTATTGGTTCGAAGAAAATTCAAATTCGATTCTAGAATCTTACAGTCAATCATCTCAGAAACTTAATGTATGGGCCGGCATATTGAAATATAGAATAGTCAAACCATTTTTATTTGAAGAAAATGTCACGGGTGAAATCTCTTGGATTCAGAGACTCTTCATCCTGATAAAAATAATGCCGATATGCGTGGTCCAAACATTCAGTTTCAATAAGATAGAGCCCCATTGCACTAGGAAAGAAATGTTAGGGAATATCCCGATTTGATCTTTCCAGGAAAATTGGCCGACAGGACCCATCGAATGGCCTGATCACGCGATACAACTCCACTGAATCTCTTTTAGTAAGGTTATTTGAAATCCAAAGTTTTTTCATATACCCCGAAATATTGAAAATCTGAACTGCCGCATAAGAATGGAAATATAAAATACTTCAAAAATGATTCATAATATTCATGAAGAATTTTTTTTTTGACTTAGCCATTGTTAAGTTGTAAAAGATCGTAATTTCGAGTATTTACTAAGGTGAGATCTTAGTAAAATACATATTCATCTTCGGTATCATCAACACATCATACACATTTCGTTGTTGTTTGTTTTTCTATCACCTCACTAACCCGGGAGTTTCGCCGAACGCCTCTCGTGTCGAGGGAAGGGATCTTTAATGTCCAATACATCTCTGTTAGACAGGACCGACACCTTTACATCTCCTCCGAAAGATGGACACTCAAGCGATTCCCAGAATCCGAAAAATCGCACCGACTTTGTGGGGATTGAGCCTAGGTAACTCTGCGTAGGAGACGAGCATCATTTCCCATACGCCACCGAGCCGGCATTTCGTTGTTCTTTGTTGTATTATCCCTTTGTTTTTGATGTTCAAACCATATCCATGTTTTTTCTAACAGAACGAGATATAGTAATTTTTTTACTGGGATCACATATAAGGGAAATTGCACAATTGATTGGTCGCTATTTTGGAATATCACAACATATTCGTACAAAAATCTAGGAACGTACATAATAAAACAGACCAATCATGTTTTTCATGTCATATTTTGCTATTTAAAAATAATGTGAGTGACGTCATATCTTTGACAGGCGCCGTACAAGAGCAAGTTTTATCGGAACGTGAGAAAATAAAAAACAGCTTATTCCAATAAACTTGAAGACTACCAAATTATTAGGGACCATTCTTTTTCACACTTTACAATGTAGACTGAAGCAATAAATGACATACTTTCAATATGTACAAACTTTCAATTGATAAACAGCATTTATGATAAACATTGTGAGTAATAAAATTTTAATTTGTTTAGCATGTCAATCATTCGATGACCAAAATCTTAGATAAGCTTAGAAAACTTAAAAATATACTAGATCTAGTTTCTTTGTGGATTAGAAGGCAAGGTGTGGTGTGATTTGTGTGTAACTACTTGTAATTTATTTAGCAAGTTTGAACTCAGGAATTATTTACCTTCGAATCCTAATGATCTCATCCTCAATATATTACGTCATTGCTTTCTAATTATTTTCAAAGAACACTGAAATCTCGTAAGTTTGTTAAATCACGAACATGAGTTAGCAATTAACGAATACATAAGGTATACAAAATCTATACTTCATAGGAAATTGAAAGCAATGTTTGATTTACTCTAATTATTAATAGTTTTAGTATGACGCAGTTTCGCTAGACAATAACGTCTCCACATAGTACATTAATAAAAATAATTTACAAATCAAATGAATCACTAAGAAAGGTGAGAAAAGATTTATCAGGAGCATGAAATCAGTATTAGTGTTTATTATTAAACTTCCGGAAAGTATATTGATACATAATTTAATTCTTCAAAATGTTTAATTATAACTTATTTGAGATCTTGAATTCCATAACGTGAAATCTTTAAAAGATCAAGTCTGTTATGTGCTATAAGGATGCTTTATTAAGCTTATTACAAAACTTATTTCGCAGAAATATACGGCAAATTTTTATTATATAACAAATATCAATTCATAGTTATTCGACATACAAAGGTACGATCGAGGTTACGAATAGGAGCTATATACACCCTTTACCTCAAAATAAAAAGTAGTAGTTCAGATGAAACCCTGGAGGTGCCATCTATTTGTGAGAATAAGCGTTCTATAGTTTCATATTGCACTGAAACGCAATCAAAATTTTATGTCATTTTGTTGAACAGAGACTGAGTTGTTACACCTAAAAAAGAATCAGCGTCACAACTTTCACATAAGCATTATATTTGATGAAACTTCATTTGCTTTTTTGGGCGATTGCTTATTCTTGTTGCACCAAAACAAAAAGAAACAAGTTCATTCCTTACGTTTTCAACTTTCATATCAACTTCCTCTCATACGGTTGAATAAGATTCCTGACATGAGGATCCACCCACCAAATATGACAATTTGGCAACCAATTTTGTAATACACCTCTTTAGTTGAATGAATTCTCTTATTAACGAAGACGCGACCAAAGTCATACGGGATTATTTCATCATGAAAGAGTCAAAACGTTATTGGGAGACATGAAAATGGAATTTTACTTATCGCAAAATTTAAAATATTGCATTTGGAACTGAAAAAATTGAATTCGTATTTTAAAAGTCAATATTGAATTATTTCTATGATTCGAAATAAATGAATGAAGACTAACTTATTGACGACAATCTAACAAATAATTATTCACTGTACTTGCGTAGACCCATGCCATTAAGCATCATAAGACTATTTCTTATCTGCGATTAAAAGGAGATACCATACTTGTGAATCATGTGAAAACCTGATTTGATTCATAATATTACTTTGAGTCAGACTAAAACAGTCTTTTCAACGTTTTTCAGAAGATCCCTCTAATCATAATTCTATACAATCATTATTCAGCTTTCATTGTTAAATGTCTATCCTTCACCCCCTACATTGGCTTACTAGGACAGTGAAGTATCCTTCGAACGCTAGTACAGACAAATAGATGGCACCAGTACTCTTCTGAACTAGTACTGTTTACTTTGAAATAAATGAAGTATATAGCATCTGCTCACATTTTTGTAATCCGAGAAATTATAAATAAGTTGATAGTTCTTGACATATATTAGTCATGTCATTAACACTAGGATGATATTCTAACTGCAACTCAACTAAGCGTCCATGCTCATAAGAGTTTTCCACACATTACTCGTAGGTACCTACATTTATGTTATAAAGTTGATAATCTTATAGTTCATGTATATTCTGATAAATCTGGGAGCACTAAGTAAGTGCCTCCGTCAAGTCCAGCCATAGTATCCTTTATCGAAACAATTCGCGACATTTTCGTCCCCTCTATAACTTCGTTGTGAATAAAATTAGAAGTCTGAAATATGAAAACAAAGAGAACTTCCTAAAAATAGCCATATTCCCAAATTATTTGCTACTATACCTTATAGTTTACGAACTATCGCCAGTCAAAGTTCTTTCATGTTGTCACTAACATACTCGCCTATCATCAAAATTCTAAGATACTTGTAGCGGACACACAAACTTCAAATTTTGAAATTTTTTAGTGTTTAGCCTAAAACCGAAAGAACAATTGGACGTAGTTATGCAGAAAGCTACCAAGCCACAAAGACATGAAACCGAGATAATTAAAGTTTCTGTTGACTTTCAGATAGTGATATTTAGCAAAATAATCATGCAAAAAGATGTTTTTTTTTAGGTTTATTAATTTATGCATAATTCAATATTATTGTTTTTAATTCAAATTTCATTGAAGAGTAAGCAAAAATTTGTGGGTTGGTTGTTTTATGCAAAATTGAAAAGTATTCAAAATAGACATAGTCGTGAAATAAATTTCAAAAAGGTAATATTTTATTCAGAAAATTGTTCAAAAATTTACAATACAAATCAAGTGAATTGACATTAAAACCATGAACATCTTCTTCAATATTGGCATCACTTTTCAAATTTTTGTAAAACATTTGACAATCTGATGGAATTAGGTGCATCATTTCGTTAAGGTTCTTGATTTTGGCTTCAGAAATAGGTTTTCCATTAGGACATAAAGGAATCAGATCTAAAAATATAGTACCATCTTCTTGGGGAGACTTCTGTCTCGTTTTCTTCCGAAGATCGATTATATCTTCAGGTGAGTCAAATGAATTTTGTTGCACCATAAGAAGAAATGGTTTGTCCTTTTCGATTCGTATGGATCTTATTTTGAGCCAATTGATTTTTTTGTTATCCACTGATGATTTTCTATTAGCGATCTTTTTTTCGATATTCGGACACTAAAATAATCATCAAATACCATTTCAGTTACAACAAGTGGTTTTTTTCTCCGACAAGTTCTCATAATTTGTATATACTGCGAAGGTAGGTACAGTCTTTGCTGGTGTTTCAAAGCTGACTCTGTCACCAAAATCTGCATCGTTAGGTAAGAAACTATGTCCTGAATACAGAAATTTTAGAGTAATATCGCTGTTGACAGAACTCTCCAGTATAGATTTCACCATGAGGGTCAGCTTTATGTTCCTGTTCTGTCCCTCGCAAGAATCACTCCACAAAATAAGGTGGCGAACATTTGGTGAAAGTTTGGTTTGTATGTGTTTGCGAAGGCAGGACCCTACCTCCTGGGCTCCTCTTCCTGCATCTCCCTCAGCCCAGACATAATAGTACCCTATGTCTTCCTTTCCGCTGTGAACACCTGCATTGTACATTCAAAGTTGGCGCTTGTAGAAAACGATGTTCTTTGGGATATTTGGCAAAGGTAATGTTTTCTCCAAGTCAAACGTGAGGCATTCATGATCTTCACTCTCTTTCGCTAGTTGGAAATCTTGCCTTCTTAACTTCAGGGCATTTTCTAAATGAGTTGCATGTTCCTTTAAAAGTTCTTCTTTTTTAGCTGGATCCGCCTCATTCTCTGTTTGTATCTTGAGACTATCGCATATGTTGCAGGTATCTTTTTTCAATGGCTTGAATTTTAGGTTGAAACGCGTATAAAAATATTTTTTATAAGATGATATACTGACAGGTTGTTCGGTTTCCTGGCAGTACATATTATACATTTTCTGCAAAGTCATTGCAGGGGGCAGGAATTTGAACTTTGTTTGGTGTCGTCTATAATGTGACTATATTTAGGAACTCTATTAACATGTTCAACAACTTCTTCAATTTTATTTTCGTTCAGCTTGTTTTTCCCCCATGGTTTCGACCTCTTTGGTCTGTTATAGGTGCGTCACTATTGAACTTCTTCATAGCAGTATTCACTCTGAAAGTTGTTATTCCTAGAGTCTTGATATACATTTCTCGATACAGAACATTCTCTTGAAGTTTATAAACTCTCGAATACTTGCGCTTTTCCGGATTCCTTCCATGCGTTCTTTTTTTTTGGTCTGTTGCACTCCAGCTGTAATAAAATTGATCTGTCAGTCATAGGATTTCAGAGACTAAAATCTCTGGAACACATTCTTGCGAAACTCCCGAGAAAAATTCTTAATACATTTCAAGGTGCATTTCCAATCAAAGTCAAGAAATATTTTGGGTTCAATTTTTTTTCCTTTGTAGTTAAAGTATGCTTCATTACCGTTTCTTTTAAGCTTTTTCTCGCTCCTGTTTTGTTCTGCATATTTTCTTTTTCTGCCTCTTTTTGGTCTCGTTTTGGTCTGTTCATTTTCATCAGGAATTATAACATTATCATTTTCAGCAACAATATGTAGAGGTAGGTTCAGATCATTCTCATCAGAGGTAGAGCTGTCATCTTCGCTTTCATAGTTGGGATCTTTGACAGAGTTGACATAATCTTCCGACTCTGAAATATCGTTTTCCTGGCTCAAGTTTTCTTCTGCAGGAACTGATTCGACTAGTACTAGGGCAGGAAACTGCAGATCTATTCAAATTGCTTTCATTTATGGGAGGCTTTGCATTATCCACACAAAGTTTTTCAATGTTTTCATTATTTGAAATATCAGGTTCAATTAAACCGAGAATTACACATTCTGGCATATTTCCATCGCGTGAATTTTCGTTGGTGATGATACTCTCGAGATGTTGTACGATATTTGTCACAAATCTTTCTTGTTCCTCCTCACATTCTGAAGCAATTGGTAAAAGTTGTTATTTTGAAGGAAGTTTACTGCTTCAAATTTGTGCTCGAAACTGCATCCAATATTGAACTTTATCATAAAGAAAAGATTCCGAGGTACTTAAGCAGGAAGTTAAAAATCGATAAAGAAGAGTAACGGATATACTAAAAAATACTTAAATGTTGAACTCTGTTATCGATAATTCTGGTAAAGTATCAATACATCACAGGAACGAGATTTGCAAAAAAATATAAGTATATTACTTCAAAATATACTTACCTTTTCGGTTCTTTTGCTCCTAGCCATCCTCAAGTCTTCGAACATTCGTTGGGTCCTATTTTGATAATTTTGAAAAAAAAACTTCAGAAACACACTAACGAAACCACAAAGTACACGTTAATATTTCGAGGTTATGTGGAAAAACCAACCAACCCACTTGGGCGATGCTGGAAAACGACATATCGCAATTCATATTTCAACCAAGTGGGTTGAGAGGATTCTGCACTAATGTAAAAGAACATGGGTGAATAAATGCCTTTGTAGATATTATCCTCGCCTCATATTGCGTCATTACATTGGTTGGTAGGTTTCTGAAATTTGAAGAATAGGTTACAGAAGGTTTTGTTTTCGTTACCAACTCAGTTTTGGTAAGATTGTGGGTTGGTATGTTTATGCATAACTACGTCCAATTAGAATATCGTGAAATTTCAGTTTTGAAGGTTTTATCCTTATTTTTCTGTTCAATTAGCCTCTTCACATTTTTTTTATTTGGGATTTTTTTAATTACATATTATGTAATAATATATTAGTTTCCGTTTTCTGTATGGAAACGAATATTTAAATGATTTATTTTTCACAAGATCAATAATGATTAATACTTACGTTAATGCAGTGCCGTTAATCTATTTCTTTGTTAGTTTGTTATTCCTTTAACGTGCTCTATTTCCGTCTTTCGGCCAATGACACGCCGGGGAATTCTGTCACCTCACTAACCCGGGAATTTTGTAGAACCCCTCTCGTGTCGAGGAAAGGTATCTTTAATGTCCAACACATCTTTACGGCTTTACATCTCCGAAAGATGGATACTCGAGCGATCCCCAGAATCCGAAAAATCGCACCGACTTTGTCGGGATTGAACCCAGGTATCTCTGCGCAGGAGACGAGCACCATATCCTCTACGCCACCGAATCGGCACCGTTAATCTATCATCACTGAAATGATAACTTTTACATACAGAAATTTAAACGGGATGGTGGGGTAAAATAGTTCTGTATTTGTCGATGCAGACATGTGATGAGAATTAAGATACCTAAATATTACCCTACATAATTATCAAAGCAGATGTTTTGATTTGCCTCGAAAAGAACACGATATTTGGTATTTTCGTTGGATATATTTAGATTCATCAAATTGCTATAAAAACAGATTACTACCATTCTTTCCTAGCAGTTTGCATGTTTGAATAATTTTAGGGCTTAGACAACTATTCGTACTTATCTACGGTGCATCTACTTGAACTTCAAAATCTTATTTTAATTACCACTCTTACTTATCGACTTTCTAATTCACTCAAGTAAAATTTACTAATAGTACTACACAAATAAAATAAACAATTTACTGTGAAATATAAAACCTACGAAATAGTGGGATCCCATAAAAAATATAAACTGTAAAAAGATCCAAACCTCGCAATGCAGCCCTTCTCCGCAAAGATCTCGTTTAAAATCTAGTGAGTTATTTTAGATACACTCTATGGAAGCACCTATTCAACAAGTTTGTCATAAATTGTTATTCAATTATTAACCTATCAATATTTATAGTGACCGTACGGCAATCACACAACAGAATCTGGGAGCATGGCTTTTCTAGATGTAATTTATTACATGCAGTTTTTTTTTCGGGGATGCTAAAATTGAAATGATGGTAATTGGTACTGGCGATAGTATTGTAGAAATGCGATTGAAGTTTTCAGACAATAATATAAATGGGAGTCCCGATAAAGTAGACGGTTGTAACTAAATGAATTGAAAAAGGATAGAAATACTATCGGTTTGGATATTATAAAACTGTTGTTAATTTTAATCATTGCTGAAATAGAAATTCGATACTGTACTAATGGATCGTACTGAATATAAAAATATCTTAATATTTTTTCAATTTTATGAAGAGAAATCTTATCGAATAGCAAACTTGCCGATGAAGGACACGTGACGAGAGTGGAATACCAAATTATAATCCACGCAGCTATTCTGACTCCTGATGTACTTCGAAAGGCTGTTCGTAGTTTGCGTTTTATTTATTCAATTGCTATTATTGGTTAAAGTATTATTTGCTAGTAATTTGGATAATTTTGGACGTAGAACACCACTCGTTCTCATTTACGCTGTATTTGAGCTGTAAATATTTCGTTTTGGTACGTACTCTTATTTATCGTCTTTTATGTTTTGAAATATCTTATGAAACCAAGTTTGTTAATTTAATTAATATCTGTAAAAGCGCCTTTACACTAAGTTTGTCATAAATTGCTATTTATTTTGTTACCTATCAACATTTATAGTGACTGTATCAAAATTAGATTTTTATTTCTATAACAAATATAATGACTTGGTATAATGATACGGCAACATAATTTAATATTTGAATTGCTGTATTCTTAAAACTGTTCAGCCTCACTTCAATGGAAATTCATGTATTCTTATTGTGGATATGTTATGCGGTTGCCTCAGCCTTATGTTTGTTATAGAAATAAAGATGTCTAATTTTGATACTGCATTATGAATGTTATGTTATGTTATAAATTAGATAACAATTTATGATAAAGTTGTTGAATTTGTGCTCTCATAGATACTAATAAAAATAACCGACTCGGTTTCATATGATTCATAATTTTTCTCATAATTTTTCCGGTAAAAGTTGCGTTGCGAGACTTTCTTCCATTTTATGTTTTTGGTGGGGTTGGTATATTTCCACTAATAATTTATGTTATACGAATATATGTTCATTTTAGGACGTACAAGGTCCTACAAGATTTGATGCAGAATTAATTTTAGCTAGATTTCAATAAGGACAATTTTTTCACTTGTTACAACGATCCGTTTGACATTTGGAGTATCGTTGTTAACCTCTTCGTTTTCAAATATTCAAGTTAAAAATTCCTTTACAAATATTGCGACTTAGTTACACTTTGGGCTGATACCGCAGAAAATATTCAATGCATTTATTTAAGCACTAAATTACTTGAAAAATTTTGAAGTCGAAAGAAGTTCCTAACAAAAAAAAAGTGTTGTGCCACATGTTTACCCCTGTAGCGTACTATTTAAAGAAACTCTTCCCTAGTCCTTGTACACCCAAGTTTCAAGTATTCAGTTAAAGACTTAATATCCCAAGTAAAAGTGTGAAAATTGAAATATGATCTATCCGCTCTATGTCTTTAACTAAAAGATATTTGCCCCACTGCATTTCACATTAGTGGTTCTATCCTTCCTCAAGGAGTTCGTTAACAATTGTCAATTGAAATAATTGGAAATACAATGTCATAAAGAGTTTTATTGATTCGTCTTATATAGTTTTAAACGGTCTACAAACACTTGTTCCGCAATATTTTTATCATTATCAGTGTCTTATCGCACTCCGTAAACGCTATTTCCGCATCAATTTATGATTCAGAGGTGCGGGCGCATGAAACAATTAGTGACGTTTTGTGAAGGTGTATCAATTTTCTGGCGTAATTTTGTATATAAACAGTAGAAATCAGAATTTGAGATCAAACTATGGTACGCATGAAATTGGTTCGTATTATATTGGAGGAAATTCAAGAAGAAGAAGAAGAGGATAGAAAGGTATACATAATTTTGCATAGTATCAGGGTAATGTACATAGTTTTTGACATAAAAATTCGCAAAGAATTTTCCTTGAGTATTACTTGTTTTATATCACGTTTTGGTTAAAATATCGTTCTTGATTTATGCAGTTTTTTCCGTTAAGGACAGGAAACAAACGAATCTGTATATTTTCAAATCAATAGGAAAATACTATAATATTATCAATGAGATAAAAACACAAGGTTTAACTTCAATCTACACTTTATTTGAAAAAAAAAAAATTCGACGACGTTTCGCTGACACAGCAGCTTTATCAAGAATGACAAACAGAATGTTTGTCGTCGTCGAATTTTTTTTTTTCAAATAAAGTGTAGATTAAAGTTAAACCTTGTGTTTTTATCTCATTATATCATGGATCTACATCAAGTAACGGCCTCCACAATTCAAATATAATATTATCACAGGGTCAGTATCCGAGTCATATAATAATATTGGAATAAATACAACCGTTATATTTGAAAATTCTTTTTATATTTCTTTATTTGAATGGCCCTTATCATATATAGGGATGACATTTGTTATTGTCTAATCTCGACGGAGAAAACGTAATGTGTGAGAATCATTTGCGATTTTAAGCTTCTCAACCAGTTCAATAATGTGAGCATTATAAAGGAAAACTATTCAGCAATGCATGCAGTAATTTTATTGAATATTCATTCATGAATCTTCAGGCTGCATTATATCTTTAACATCCTCTTAATGTGCATGAGATCCTGTAAAGCTTCTACACTTATATGTCTTTCTCCTGCAGCCGTCGTTGCAATGAACGCAACGAAGTTAAGAAATAAGTGGACAGACTAATATTTGCACTTGACTGTTGTGAACGAGATGAACTAACCAACTGAAGATAGAATCACAATGAAGTATTTTACATTATCTATTTTAAAAACTTTCAAGCCGTTGGACGCTAGATTACTCCTTATGGAGATAAACACCCAAATAGCGATGGGTTTACTAAAAAAAATAATCCAAGTGGAGTGACTGCAATGGGTATAGACTACTTAAGAAAGGCTTAACAAGGGACCTACATTGTTAAAATGTATTACTATTTTTTTGCTCGCAGACAGCTTTGTCATATTTTCGTTTGACAAAGGTTTTGATAATCAAATCAAATGATATTACGTCGAAAATATCAATTTCGTCCCTGTCGAAACTAAGTTGTAATGCAACTTGATAACTAATAAAGTTGTTAAAGTTTGTATAATTAAAACCCATAAACCTCATTCCAACATATTGATAGTCGACTTAGTGAAAAAATATCGCGGGGTACACTATCCTCTTTTTCGCAAAAAATTGCAGAAGCTATGCTCCATGGATCAATGATTAAGAATGCGTAAGTTATGAATCGAAAAGATAATCAGATGATAGTGCAGGCTACATTATAATCCACGCTACATTTTGTGAATAGAAATTGGAATCATAAAATCAAATTGATTAGACCTGAATTTAGGTATGAAAAATGTTACCTTTTTTCTGTCAGCTCTAGTTCCTGAGATAGAAAAAAAATTCACTTTTCAAAAAAAAAAAATTCTGGCATTAAACATCAAGAAATTGCCTTTTGAGTGATTTTCTAGAATGAAACTAACTTGGGCAATCTCGCATGATTCCCCAGCAATAGTCGGCCATCATCCCCTTTCCTTGGTATCTATACTTCATCGTTTTTATGTCTTCGTGGAAACGTTCTCTTTGTTCCTTGCTTATATCTCGTACATTGTGTTGAAATTGATCTAGATGACTATTGAGATGGTGAAATCTTATAATCATATCACAGCTTAAATGTTTGAATGATGAATGAAGTTATGATTTCCGAGGAAATTTTTTGCAACTGCTCCAAACGATTTCCACGCAAGCCTTTCCAAATCATTCATAGAAGTCTCAAAATTAGCGGTGTCTTTCATTAATTGATGTATTTGAGGTACATCAAAGATACCTGCTTTTAGTTTTTCATTACTTAAACCAGAAAATTTCTGTGAAATAAATGGTCAATGTTTTGACCATTTCTGTCGAGAGCCTTAAAAAATTGCTTCATCAGCTCTAATTTTATATGCAATGGCGGAAGAACGATTTTTTCTCTTGAAATTAAGAGTTCATTTGTAACATTTCTTTCCCCAACAACAAGAGCATCTCAAATAGGTCAATTTTTTTAGTCCTATGATGTGATTTGGCTAGACTGTTCCAGAGACAAATAAAGCATTGGTACTTAGTATAACAATTCTGTAGACTCAATGAAAAATCAACCATCTTCAAGTCGACGCAGATCACCCAGTCATGTTCAAAATATTTTATTTTCTGTGAGAGAATTGAAATTACCTTATATTCTTCTGTCACACATGTTGAGTGAACAATTGGTATGGGAGCATATTTATTTCCATTGTGTAGAAGAATTACTTCAAGACTTCGTTTGCTACTGTCAATAAAGATACGCCATTTACGTTATTTATTTATTTATAGATCGTTAAACCCATTAAAGTCAGCAAGCCACTCATATTACAGCAATATACACACAATTTTCGTCAGATAAAAAAAATGCAATAAGCTTCGTTCTCTCGTGCAATATGTTAATCGAACGTTTCAGGAAAGACAATTTTTCCTTTTAATCTTGACGCTAGTAACTCAGCATCTTCTTTAGAAAGATCTAGATCACTGATGAGGTCATTGATCTCATTCTACGAAAATGGCTTAGAATTTAACATTTTTCCGCAGTATTCAAAGTCATCATCTACTTGAGAAGAAATAGGCATTTCAGTTTGATCCTCCTGAGATTGCTGCACTACCGGTGAAAAACTGGTATTGAAACAATTTCTGAATAAGGAATTGGTCTTTGTGCTGGAGAAATATAATATTTCATTATGTATTCACCATCACCAGTCACCACAGACATATCAAAATATAACAGGATCACGGTAGACTCAATGGAAAAAGACATCTTTCCCATATCTTGAAACTTAATTTAATTTTACTTTATAATACGGTAGTCTATCAATTCTAAGCGCTCAATATTATTTGGTCCTTAGGTACCCCGACCAAGATCGTTACCGGCAAGGATTTCAGGAGTGGAGAAAAGGTTTAATTAGGCATCTTCTTATGGAACGGCAGACTGCATTGTTTTCCTTTTTTTGAAATCATCACAATGCCATACTCTCCTTCAAAATCCATCATCGAAAAACTGACTACAATGTTCTTAATGATCTATCACTATTGGATCTTTTATTTCAGTTTTGTAGACAAAGGGTGAAATTTAGTAACTAACAGATATCTCTCAAAATATCTTTCAAATAAAATGATCTATCAGACTTATACAATCAGGTGCTGACTCTTTGTGTAGCGAATTTGGAAAAAGTTTCATTCTTTAATATTAAAATTGTTCTATGTAGTTTTAATTCATACTGTTTTATTCATCTCGTGGAAATATTTGAAAAATATTTGTTTTCGGAGAACCTTGCCTGAGTTCCCAATTGAATATTTGGACTCACAAGGCAAAGTCTGCCGGATTGTCTACCTGATTGTCTACTTTTTTGAAAGCTATAAGTATATTACAAGAATAGTTGGGGCTTGAAAATTTGGAAAATATTCAAACAATCTTTGAATCATTTGATGTTTATGCTTTGGTTTATTCAGTTATGTATTTTTAATTATAGATTTTAAGTTTAATAAAGTTCGCTTTTAAGTAAGTGAAAAATGTGCACAATCTATTCAAATTTTATGAACTAGAAGAACTTAGGAGTACTGGCCAAACATTTTGGTGCAGCTTTCATAAAACGTGTCGAACCAAAGTATAGACTGTTGGCCCTGAACGAATGTATTCTCACCGTAGCGATTATCATAATCACGAAATTGAATTGAAAGTATAAAAATACTTATTCGATGCATTATCCAGATAAAAAGAAGAGCTATATTTTATGTTATACTTCAAAACTTTGCATACAGAAATTCTGGAAAACTAAAGAACCCTTGAGACATTTGCAAAATGGGATATAATGTATATAAAGAAAAATATAAGTTGCTTAAAGTCTAGATTAATTCAAAAACAACCCTAGTCTAGAGTATTTGCGTCTGAGTAAAAATTTAATTTTAATACAGGTAATTTGGAAAAGTAAGATAAGATAGGTGAAGTGGTGATCTATTGAGTAGTCTGAACTAAGTACTAAATCGAAAACTCAGACAAGGATGTCTTGTCCAAGCGTACGTCTGAAACTGAGGTAAGAGATTACAATATTTTGACCATGGTCGGGAGGTCGTAATCAATCTTTGTTTCTTTGATGTAGTATGTCTTGAGCGTTGGAGGAAATTGAAATAATCTCTGACTCGTTTTCCAGCTTCTATCAAAGTTAATCGTTAAAGTTAAATATTACATAATTTTTCAAAAAGGTCATTCACCTGTTTTTTATAGATACTCATTAAAATCTTATAGTGCCCTATTTGAACTCAAATTACATTAACCACTGTCAATATTTGTCCTCGAATAATGGATATTCCTGAAATAATCGAAAAACATTTCGTTTATTATTGGAGAAAAGTCATTTAAGTGGTGGTCTGCTGGAATTCTACAATTTTCGGAGATTGATTAGATCAAATATATATATATGAAATTTATAAATAGGATTTTCATTTGGGTAATTGATAACCACCTGATAATATAAACTGCTTAACTATAGTAAAAACAACTGAACTCTAAATAAAGAAAATTTCAATGTTCGGACATTTCAAAATTGTTGAGATATTATTTCCACTAGCAGCATCATTGAAAAATAATGATTTATTGAAAGCGTTAATGTGTACAAAAATGTTTCAAAGGATAAACCCTTATCAGCTTCAGAACTATTTCAATGATTCAGAGCACATAGTAGACGAAATGATTAAATCATATAGATCAATATTATGTTTCTGATAATGTTTCGCCCTATATTTAACATTATTAAATACTCGTTTACATACTAACAATTCGTCAAGAAATAAATTTCTTTTTTTTTTCTTTTACATCATATGCCTGCTGAAAGCATTTATTGTTTGGTTTATAGTGGGGAGGTTACTATGTTTCTTACTCTAGAGGTAGATATAATAGCTATTCTAAGAATAACACTGTTGCTCCAAACTTTTTCTCAATATAATCTTTTTTTTCAGATAAAACCTCAATTAGTAGAACCGTTAGACTTTGAAAATTTTCTGCTGAAAAATAAAACTGTGCTCCAAAATGATCCTCAACGAGAACTTCTTTTATACCCTCCAGATGACATCTCGGTGAGTCTCTATGAATGGCTTTTTATGTTTCTCTTCTACTTAATCCTGTTTCGATGATATTTTACTCTATCCATTTGTCCTTAAACTTCAACTTAATGTTCTTATTGGTTTGGTATATCGACATATACAATACTTTAGAACTCAAAAAGCAAACTTTAGTTATAAACATTGTTCAATTCAAATCGATTGGCAATTTTTTTTTCTTAGCAAGTTGTATTACCTCGTCGCTACCGAACTCTATCGTCTGGTATTCCGTCGAAAAGTGAGGTTGAAAACTGTAACCTCTTCACGAAGGAATGCATCAATAGTTACTTGTCAAATTGGAACCTAGTTCATTACAAGTATAATGCTTACTCCGGAACGTATATAGACCTACCTAAGATACCCAACAATAAGTTCAAAGAAGAACAGTATGAAATAGACATAGATACAGATGCGGTTGACGACATCAAGTCAAGCTTGGATAGTGTTACCAAGGAAGGTTACCTTATGAAAGGACCAGAAATAGGTAAGAATAGTATTTCGATTCAACATTTTGCTGGTAGGATACATGTAGTACGTAGTAAGGTGAATCGCGATGCATGTTCTTCAAATTAATTTAGTTTAAAATATAGAAGTCTCAGAAAATGTGTGTATTTTCAAACAAAACATATGAAAATGCATGCAAATTATGACAAGGTATGAAGTGTTGTTATAAATCTGTAAATGCAGGGTTTTTAGTTTTTTGGGTTTATTTATTTTGGTGAGTATTTTTCGTATTTGGTATTTGACGATATTTGGTTGAATTTGGCCACGTCTTATCACGTTCTCGTTTGGGAATACAGCAGTTCATCGTTATAACCCAGCCAGACTTATCAGTTGTAATAATATACTTTCCAAAATTGTTCGAAATAATAGTGCAACGCATCGTTTCAGTTCGTCAGCTATTTGACTACTTAGCATTCGACTCGGCCTCCTCTATACCTCGTTCAGAATTAACATTCGATATATCACTTTTTGATGATGGGGTATTTATCATAGTTCTACAGTAGTTAATAAATCTAAGACGTTTCTTTTCTTTTCGTTATGTTTTTTATTTCAATGACTTTTCACAGATTCTCCTCATACTGTTTTTTCTCCGAAATTATGGCAATTCAGTTGATATCCATTAAGATTCGATTTTGAAACACAAAGGATTTACAAATTGTACCTAGCAAACCCCTCTCACCGGTACTAATTGCATGGGCAATGATTTAAAACTGAGATTTAGTATTGTACAATGGATAAATATAAGGGACTTAATCGCATTTTTTCTAGGTTCTGAGCGGCATTTTGTAAATTTAGGTTCAAAAAGCTTTAAACGTAGATATTGCTATCTGAGACAAGAGGTTGATGGCACATATATTCTAGAATTGTATAAAGATGAACGTAAAGGTGAAGCTAAAGTTACTATAGTAATGGATTTTTGTACAGATGTGATCAAGGTAATATACTCAATTAAGAAAAAAGTTCAATTCTTCCAATAATTTCTTACAGAATTCGAAGAGAGGAAGATATTGCTTTGAGTTGAGAATGACTGCAGGTCATAAGTCCTATGTATTGGCAGCGGAAACTGAAGATGATTTCAAAGATTGGCTCAGTAAATTAAATTCAATTCTACACCATAATAAATTGCAAGACGAGAAGCGTGCAGCATCTCTGGAAAGGGGTGAGCTATGTATAAATAAAATAATATGCAAACACATATGTTTACACATATAGCGATAATTGAAAAAAAATTAAATAGTTAAACTAGTATGGCTTCGCGAAGTTTTCTGTTTGATATTTACCCTTTGTTCTCATGGTTTCCCAATGGCGGTGGTAAGTTGCCTCTGTTTCAGTACATTGTAGGGGGCCAATACATACAATACAACGGATTGAGATCAGGTAGGTTGAGGAGGTCAATTGATTCCGAAAGTGTAGTCTATTGCTCATATTCATGAAATCAGACAGAACTGTGACACTGCTGTCTGTCCTTGGTTGACGATGATTATAAGGAGTGGATCGCAAAATCATCTCCTTCAGGGAGGGATATTCAACATTTAACGAATGCTTGAATATTGTTCCCTGAAAAAATGTCTTTAATTTATGTTCGAGAAAATATGTCACCCATAATATGGTATCATTCAATGTAGGGTTTGAAGATATTGATTAAATATTGATTTTGCGCTAAATAAAGAACCTCCCTAGTTAATTCTTCAGTAGCTGAACTTTAAAATTCAGCAAATATTTATAAGGTTCGAACTGTTTGAAGCTAACGGTTTTTTAATCAACCGCTTTTTAGATAAAACAATTTGAATGGAATCAAACTCATCAATTCATCTTATTACACATTTTATATATAACGATAGCTTGTCATAAGATTTACTTACTTATTCTATGAAAAACAAATAGCTTCTCTCAGATTACTTATGTCAAGATCAATTTACATATTGTTTTCTAGTTTATCTAAATTAGTTAATTTGTCAACAAGCTTCTATATCATATAAATTGGGTAAGGTAATAAATTGGGAGTTTGATTCAACTCAAGATCTATTTTCATCTTTGTTAAGTATTTAAATGGAAGTTTGATTTCAACGTGTTTTTTACTATCAATTTTTCAATACTCTATTCTGATTAGTCATTTGTCATATTTTCATTGACCTATGTTTATCTATTATTAGTTTTAGATACTTAACTCAACTAAAATACTAGTCTCTCACTGGAAAATGTTCAAATCTATGAGGAATTAAATGAATGTAACTACTTATTGATGAAATCAATAATCTATGTTTGGTTCTTTCATTGAACAAATCGAGTCCAGGAATAATTGTGAACTTGACTTGCTGGATATTTTACGCAAACTCGTTCTGCAGGGATCCGATTATACATATAGCCTGAATGAATAAATAAATTTATCATGGTATTAATCTGGGACATTTTTATAGCAAAATCTCTGTGGGACATCTTTATATCCTTATTTTTTTATTCTTGAGCTTCTGATGGAAGATCAATGGGGACTATTGATGTCTTATTATCGAAGAGACATGAAATCTAATATAATCTAACCTATCCTCAACTGGGCTATGCTATCTACATTTTCTAGAAGAATATCTCCCCAAATTACTAGAATATATACCACCGCTGCAAATTGAAAGATCTAGTGGAAGCAAAATGGAGATCCTCCACATAATGCAGCTATCTTTACCGAGTTTCTGTATCACCGATTTGGGAATACATGGATTAGTAACACCGGTCCAGTTAGGTTGGCATCACAGTCAAACTTTAAGATTTTTCTGTGGATATGTTAGAAACATGATTTATGTTATATCTTCATCCTATTTAGAAGATTTTAAAAACAAGATACGATTATGCATAAGGAAACTAGTTCTTCGCTTTGAAGCTTGTGCCGATGCAAATGTTGAGCACTTCGAAAATTCTTTACAATGTAGGTCATGGAACACCGAAATACTTTAGTTTAGTTGAAAACATAACTTTTCTCAACTGATATGTTGAATTGAATTCTGATCAATTAGTGAAATGGAACTGAACTGTCGTTCATATAAAAATTCTTATTTTTCTTGAACTGTCTCAAAATTTTTCAATTACCTCAACTTAATAAGAATATTTGAAAAAGTTTGCGTATCTTAGATATTTAAACAATTAAATAAATAGAAGTAGATAATATTACTGAAAATGGCTGAAGAAGCAAGATGAGCAAATAAACTGGTTATACTATTTGAAAAAAATATTTTCTATAGTGAGGAAATAGTATGAAGAACCAGGCTCATTTGGTCCTTTTACATTTTTTCTTCTGTGGCGCCCTTCCACTCTCTTTGAAATAACGAAGCTATCAGGTCTCACATAAGATTGTGACTCTCGATGTATTTATTTTTATTTACTAAGTTGTCGTATTAAGCCACTATTTTTTTAGATCGAAAATCCCCACCATCCTCACCACAAATTCCTGTGTTTGGCACTCTGAAAGGATTGGAGCAAAGCATGAATCCTCAACTCATAAAATATGCCAGGGAGACGGACATCAGCATAGCTTCAGCACGTAAAGAAAGCAGAAATAAATTATTTCCACTTTATCCTCAGTTATCTCTTAACTTGAAGCAACAAAGTTCTAGTCAAAATTCAGTCGAACCTTACAAGGAGATATTCGGTCACAGGGTGTTGATTCGATGTGAAAATATAAAATTCAAATTACAAGCAGTGGATGAAAAGAATAATCTCAGTCAGGTTGAACCATATCATACTTTCTTATGCTTGTTTGATGCCAGAAATGGAAGAAAACTAACTGAAAATTTTCATTTTGACGTAAATAGTGGAACCATACGAAAAATGATGTCAAGAAGCATACTTGAAGATGATAATAACTTACTTCCTAAAGAAGTTTCTTTTGAGTGGATTGCACATCCACAAAATGCTCTATTAAGCGTAACAAATCCTCATGCTGATATTTTCTTGGTTGTGAGAATCGAAAAAGTTTTACAAGGTGGCATTTATCAGAGTTCGGAGCCTTATGTTAAGGCGAATAAGGATCCAAAAATTAGCCTTAAGACTTACAGAAATATTGCAGCCTCATGTCAAAGACTTGGAAATTATAGGATGCCGTTTGCTTGGACTGCTCGACCATTATTTAGGTGAGTTTAGAATAATGAGACCCAAAAATTGACACAGCGCTTCAACGTTACAATTTAATATCTTTTAGAAGTGTGGAAGTTCTTTGTGTTTATTTTTATCAAATCTACTCAAACGTCTAATTTATATATTCCATAGGGTCTTTCGACATTTTTTCAGCCAAACAGAACAAAGTGAAATGAAATTGCTCTTTCTATAAAAATTTCATAAAAATACTAAGTTGGTTTAGCATTATTTGTTTAAGAATTTCAATTTTGACATTTTTCAGATTATATAGTAATGAATTAGATACTACTTCGGAATTTCATGCCATATATAGACAAGAGCCAAACAAACTGAATGACGAAGAGTTATTAAAAATTTTGACTGAATATAGAAAACCTGATAAGTTTAGTAAATTTACTGTGATACCTGGAAGTCTCCAAATTTCCGTTTCAGCGGTGACAGAACAACCTCAAAGTGAGTAATTATAATATAAATCGGTATAGACCTTATCATATAATTGAAAAAGTTTCATTAAAATTTCTATTTATTGATAATTTACAAAATGTAATATATATTTCTTGGTTTAAAATCAACTGAATAATTGGTCTCACGAAATATCGTGAATTTACATTAAGTGAGTTATTTATTTCAATTATTTTGTTTCAGATTCTTTGACCACTTCTCTTTCGCCATTGAAACCATTTCCAATACCACCCCTATGTGAATCTGTAATTGAAATAACTGAATTTGGGGGCTCTTCAGAAAAAGAAGTTCATCCTTACTCCTTTTTTGTTAATCACCTTTTTGTATATCCATTAACTCTGAACTTCGATACACAAAAAAGCTTTACTAGGGCAAGAAATATAGCTTGCACAGTAGAACTGAGGGAGTCTGATGGTGAAACTGCCACTGGTTTGAAGGTATGAATTTCTTCTCTTTTTATATATTCATCTTTCATCTCAAAATTACTTCATCAGTTTCTTTCATCGAAATTCTTGAATATGATAATCTGATTTTAAATCTACAATGTACATTCTTATCTTATAATTGCCAATGAAAAATTTTCATTTTATAACATATTTGAACAATATAGTAAAGAAACCTCAATTTTTTTAATTAAAATCAGAATAAATATCTACAATTTGAGCAAAAATTCATCTAAAGCACATTGGATCAGAAATATGCTACTACTTGAAGTCAGTTAGTCATGGATCGATTTTCAAGAAAACAGTGGGCTCGTTAGATGTATGAGCTACTAAAATCACATTCTTTCAAAACTTCTGCTACAATTTCATTTTTCAAATGTGGATTCTTGTAAAATGAAGAGCCATACTTGATACAAGTATTTTATATCTGAACAACACATTTACATTATTTCACGTCAACTTAATATTCTCAATATTTGATGAGTCTACAATATTACTCTGCTATGTATAAACCATCGAAACTTTGTTTTATTTATTTTTCGTAAACTGTCATGATTTTAATTATTAAATTAATATTTTACATTACTACTTGCAATTTGCACTACGTTGTTTCATGTTTATAAAAATAATCTTTGCAGTGTATTTATGGACGCCCAGGACAACCTCTTCTTGTACCTTCTGTTTCTTGTTCAGTACTGCATCATAACACAACTCCATTTTGGTATGAAGAAGTGAAAATTCGACTGCCAATCAAGCTGCTTCCTTCGCATCACTTATTATTTACATTTTATCATGTCTCCTGTGATATTACTAAAAAAAGAGAAAATGGTATAGAAACTTGTATTGGATATTCTTGGGCTCCCATTTTGCATAAAGGAAAAATTAATGTTGATCTGCAAAACTTACCAGTTGCTGCACAATTACCTCCTGGGTATTTATCTATCCATCCCTTTGGCCTGGGAAAGGGGGTAAGAACAGGGTGATCTTTTTATTGCCTTTTTGTTTCGAAGCTTAATGACGGTGATGTATTAATTAAACATTTTTTTCAGAATGCTGGCCCAGATATTAATTGGATAGATGGTCAGAAACATATTTTTTCTGTGAATCTTAGTTTGTTATCCACAGTGAATACACAAGATCAACATCTCTTCAATTTCTTCACGTTGGCGGAGAAGTTATTAGATCCCAAACCATCTGCTACACCTTCTGACAACGAAACTACTAAAATTCTGAAAGCTCTTCATGCTATTCAACTTTCAACTCTAATTACTTTTTTCCCAACCATATTAAATGAGTTATTTTTTCTACTTGTCCATACTGGTAATGAAGAAATCAGTTTGAACATCATCAGAGTTTCCATAAACCTAATCCATATGATTTACGAGGCTAAAAGGACAGACATACTTAATGTCTATGTGAAATATGTGTTTGTCAATCCGAATATTTCTCGAAATGCGACAGTGCATGAAGAATTGTGCAAATATCTGCCAGTGATCTTAGACCCAGGAAATACTGATTTTCTGGTAGTTAATAAATTTATGCATCACTCAAATTTTTTTTTCGATATTATTGTTAAAGGAATGGCCCAGCATCTGCTGTCTTCTGGTAGAATCAAGGTAAGGCATGGATGATATATTTTATATTATTTAAGTAGAGATTATGTTAGACCATTGTTTTCATACAGTTATTGTACAATGAATGAATGAAATTTGTAACGTTATTTTTTGCTCAAAAAGTGTTTTGTTGATAAATGATATCTACAACTTTTTGGTACCTAGAAATTCGCTTCCTTTGAATATTTTTTCACAATCTTACAACTTGTAACTCTTCGAAACAGAAACTTTCAAAACATTTCAGAGCTCCATTCTGCCTACTCCTGAGAGTATGTAACGTGTATACTCCTCAGAGTGGTATAATAAAAAATGCAAGCCCTGTATCTAAATTTATTTCAGTATTATCTGGTCTTCAACTATTTATTTTACACTTATTTCTGAAACCAGTTGACTAATTATGTCATAATGCTTACCTCTAATATTATTGCCTTGGCTATTTAACAAAAATAAGATTGAATCTGCTCAAGTGCAAATAGTGTTATTCTATCTATATTTATTGCTAGTTATCAGGCCATTTAATGAAGTTTTGACTGTTATTAATCATAACTTCATTCTAGATGCATCGACACGAAAGATTTTCTCAAGAATACCTACAAAAATTGAAGCACTGGTTAATGTCGTGATACCATATATTCTTAATCATTATAAAGAAAAAGAAATGGAAACAAAGGAATTGAACAAGAGTTTAGCTCACTTCCTCAAGGTACTCTTCTTTGTGATTTATAATTTCATAGCTCATTATTTTCTTTTTACAGAAATGCATTTCACTTATTGATAGAGGTTTTGTTTTTAAACTTATCAATATGTATATGGATAAGTACAATCCTGGGGATCCTAGAATACTTCAAGAATTCAAATTTGCTTTCCTAGAGATAATCTGCTGCCACGAACACTATGTAGCCTTCAATTTGCCAATACAGCATACAAAATTGAGCCCCAAAACGCGTTCTCCAATTCTGTTACAAGAATATACATTGTCAGAAGAATTTTGCAAGCATCACTTCATTGTAGGGTTGCTGCTACAAGAAATCAAAACTTCTTTGAATGAAGTTATTCATATTCGAAAAATTGCGCTAGCTACTCTGAGAGATCTAATGGCTAAGCATGAGATGGATGATAGATTTGAAAATAGAGGACAAATGAATAGAATTGCACTCATTTACGCTCCTTGGTTGAGTATTGTATTAGATAATCTGACGCGTTTGGATGCAGTGGAGAAGATAGAAGATGGAAATACAAGTATAGTGAACCGTATGTCCTCCAGTGGGTCATACTTGTTTGCCAAAAGTTCGGTCACGAGCGAATCTACTCCTAAGAGTCGTCATAGGTTTACTTTACATATGGACAAGGACAGTCCAGTACATTTTCGAAATTCTGCATTCTATGATGCTATTGCTGGTCAAGGTAGGATTTTTCTTTTAGGCTCCAATAATGATTTGATACGACCAGAAGTTAATATCCGTTTTTTCCACCAACTATTATAATTGAGAGTAGAATGAAATGCTGTAGATTGGTAGCTTGACCAAACTCAATTCTAATAATAAAGTTTCTGGCTCTACTTAAAAGCTACTGAAGTGGTAAATTCGCTGATCAGAATATGTCACTCTCTATCTTCAGTAGTGTATTTGGTTTATGTATAACTGGGAGATAAAATTCTTGATGTCACTTTTGTTTTCAAGGATAATGAAATTCAAGAAAAAAAATCTAATTTCGTTTTTTAACATTAACCTACATGGCAAATTGAAGAAATGTTATTTTTTCAGCGTAAATAATTTAGATTTATGTTTTCGTATTTTCGCATAGATATGATTCATCACATAAAAAATTAATTGGTCATGCGTTTGTCGAAAATTCCCCAAGAAACCTGAGATGTAGTTCTTTCTTATAGAACCTGAATGTTCGATTTCTTGTGCCTTTTTATTCATTAACATCCAAATTTTACCGCTTGAAGTTCTGGAACGGTCTCATAACTGAGAAAGCTTGGTTTTTCAAGAGAACACCCTATTTCCACTTCCAAAATCAAGAAGACGTGAATTGAACGTCAACATATGTATACGAAATTGAAAAATGTTTCAAATTAGCAAATTATGAGGTCTGTTCAAAATGTATCGCGAATTTTGAGTTTACGCGGGCCACGTATACTGAGTGATTCACTAGTGGCGAGGTGCTCTGTAGCTCGTAAACTCTTGAAGATTCCATTTTTTGCAGTAAACAGGGTGTCCCAAAAATGTTGGGTGTTTTTTTCAGATTGGAAGACCACTTTTTTTGTTCAAGATTCAAGAATGGCCTAAACTCTGCTATAATGTCTTTAAGTAATAAGTTTTTTTAGTGAATAGTTTCGCCACAATATTTTTTCCGTAAAAATTCATGAAAATAGGCTCTCACATCATCGCATGCTCCTTCGGCCAGAGAGGATGAATACTTTTCTCCTTTCGTTTTCTTATTGCCCAAGGATAGCTTTATTGATGAATTGAAATAGATTATCCTCGTTTTATATAGGAGTGACCCAAAAAAATTATTGAATATTGTAATTTTAAAAATATCATATTTTGATTTTTTTCAAATGGAACACCCTGTATTTTATTATTCATGTCAACGCATAAAATATTGTGCTATATTTTTGCAGAAGTAGCCTTATCTTTATCTTGGATCATTTTCGAAATATTCGATTATTTGTAAAAAATTTTGATGAAAATTATACAAACCGTATCAAACTCATCAACATGCATCATTATTCGCACAGAAGTTTTCTTTTCTGTAATGATTCAAGTAGTAAAAAATGAAACCTAAACAAGATAATTCTTTAACGAATGATAAAATCAAGATGATTAAAACGTAAATCGAGGTATGTGTTGATATTTTTTATTATTTGTGCCTTCTGTCAGGTGTCCGGACATATCATATTCTGCATTTTACATGGTGAACTTATCAGTGTTTCGTTATTAAACATTGTTGAAGTGAGGTTTGAACCCAATTTTCTCAATTGACTCCCATGAAGTTCTCCAAAGAAGAAATGGTTGATATGATTTTTATTCTGGGTGAGTGTGATAGAAATTCTTTGTTCGCAAGTAGAGTTTATGCACATTTCCTGATAAGAGGCTACAGCTGACGACAACCAGTTATCAGTTTTGATGATAGTGACAGAGGAACCATATAAAAGCCAAAGAGAGATTTCTCAGTTAACAGATATAAGTCAAACTTCCGTTTAGAGAATATTCAAAGTGAATAAATTTCATGCATATCATGCACCAGGAACTTAAGAATCAAGACTATGAAAATCGAATCAATTTTTGCAGTTGGGCAAGTGACAAAGTAGCGGAAAATCAAAATATGTTTAGCAGAGTTCTTTTCTGGGACGAGGCAACTTCCCACAAGAATGGGCTTGCTAACAGGCACAACTGTTATTATTACGCACGGAAAACCCACACCTCATGAGACAAATAGATCACCAGCATCGTTGGTCCTTGAATGTATGGGCCGCTTTAGTATATGGATATCTGATTGGGCCGCACTTCAATAGTGAAATGTATTTAGATTTTCTGCAAAATCATCTACCAATATTACTTGCCGATGTACCCGAGCATATAAGACAAAATTTGTGGTTTCAACAAAATGGAGCACCGGCACATTACTCACATCAGGTTAGGGAGCATTTGAACCATGTATTTCCAAACAAATGGATAGGACGTGGTGGTTCTGTTGCATGGCCATCTAGGTCTTCGGACCTTACAAGTCTAGATTTTTTCTTGTGGGGTTATATTAAGGGCATCGTTTACCAGATTCCTTCTAAAACACAGTTTGATATGAGACAGAGAATAGTAGACGCCTTTCAGTCCGTTAATCCGCAAATGTTGTCAAGAGTTCAACGGTCTTTCCTCAGAAGGATTGAGTTGTGTCTACAAAGAAACGGGCAACATTTCGAACACTTATTGAAATAGTTCAACACCTTGTAGATCATCTCACCAAAAACCAATCTATTACGTATTTCATACACGACTACCTTAAAATATCTCCATTTCTCTGATCAAGTATAATGATGTTTACTAAGAAACTCTTCTTTCGCAACCACTGATTTTATTATTTCTTTTAATTCGAAAATGATCGAAGATAAAGATAAGGTTACTTCTGCAAGAATATGGCACAATATTTTATGCGTAGACATGAATAATAAAATACAGGGTGTTCCATTTGAAAAAATCAAGATATGATATTTTTAAAATTACAATATTCAATAATTTTTTAGAGTCACTCCTATATAAAATGAGGATAATTTATTTGAATTCATCAATAAAGCTATCCTCGGGCAATATGAAAACGAAAGGAAAAAAGTGTTCATCCTCTCTGGCCGAAGGAGCATGCGATGATGTGAGAGCCTATTTTCATGAATATTGTGACGAAACTACTCACCAAAAAAACTTATTTCTTAAATACATAATAGCAGAGTTTAGGACTCTCTTGAATCTTCAACGAAAAAGTGGTCTTCCAATCTGAAAATCCTCCCAAGATTTTTTTTATTGAAAATTGGGACACCCTGTTTACTCAAAAATAAATTGCTGAAGCAGATTTTTACTTTCTAAATACAATACCGTTCGAACAAAAATGAACTCTTCAAGAGCGTACGAGCTACAGAGCACCGCGCCACTGGTGAATCACCCAGTATATTTATGATTGTTTGTGGTAATCATATTCCTCAGTTATATTGAGAAGGTCCACCATTTTGAATATTTAGTCAATTTTTAACAGCTATTTTGCTTCGCCGTATTTTAGCTAGTCTTCGATTTTTGCTTATTCTAAAAAAACTTTTTTATGAGGAACTAAATTAAGTGCTCGGCCGTATTCCGAATGTTGACTGTGGCATATGGTTTATTGATAATACAAAATATTCTCAGAGGACCATGAAGAGCGTGTCGAACGCCCGAGCACGTCAACAACACGAACATTTTGATAAAGTAAAAAAAAGTAGTGTTGGCCAATCGTCGAATCTCCGTTAGAGAAGTTGCTACGAACTTTAACATATCGACTGCCTCGTGCCATTCGATTTTTACGTTTTTTTGTTCGAAATTCGTACCGAAATTGCTCAATTTTGACTAAAAACAGTATCGCTTTAACGTTGTTCAGGGGGTATTGGAGTCGGTCCGCGACGACTGAAATTTGCTCCAGAGATTCATAACTCATGACGAATTATGGGTTTATAGCGTTACCACCGTAATAATAAGGCCTGAACGCTGTGACGTATCATGACGTCAGACATCTCTAGTACTCATAACAAGCATGCGAAACGAAAGCACAACAGGTGGCACAGTGTAATCGAAAAGCCGGTGCATGTCCTTTTGTTTTCTGTATTTCATCCGAAAATAAGTGTTTCTAGTGCTTAATTTATGTAGTAATGCATTTATAAGACATCAGGATACAGTATAGTGCTGTGCGTTTACCGAATAATTCGCGACAATCATAAATTTGAACGAATTTCAGTGAGGTGAATTGTGAGTGTGGTTAGAAAAGGCGTATTAGTGTACAGTTAAACTTTTCGTTTATGAACCTAATTTTTTTGATATTTTCATTGTGAGAGTGTTAGTGTCTTTGAGAAATTATGCCGTTCAGGTGTTGTGTTCTTGGTTGTTCATGAAACTACGGTTATTCAAATGCACCGAAAGTGGCGGTATTTTTCTTTCCGGAAGATATCAGTTTGAAAGGTAAATGGTAGAAATCTATTCCCCGAGCTCATTTTGAACCATCGAAGTACAGTAAGATATGTGAATTACATTTTCAAACATATGAATTAGTCAGGGATAACGTATGTCACGAAAGTCTTGGGAAAAAGTTTTTTCATGCAGTTCCCGCAATTCGTGGAAGATCTAGTTGCCGTGATCAACAGATGTCATTTATGATTTATATTGAGTATTCCTTCTGTCAAAAGTCTGAATAAGTTTGCTAAAATGGCTTACAATTTAGAACTTTGAAGAAGTATTTGCAATTTAGTTGGGTGAGTTCCTAAGCGTGGAATCATCAACATTTTTCGTGGTCAAAATATTTCTAAGACAACTATTTATTGGGTAATAAGTGAATGTGAGCAAGGAATACCATGCTTGAATTTGCCAAAAAGTGGTCGACCGAAGGCTCTGAATGAAATCCGTAGAAACAGGCTCTTAGAAAGAGCAAGAGACACAGTAGGAACATCATTACGAAAATTATCCAGAAGATTTCGTACTTCTCATGAGACAATAAGGCGAGAATTACTGAATGCGGGATGTAAATATCGTTAAAGGCGTAAGTGTCCAAAATACACCCAGAATCAATTGGAAAATATACCCATATGTTGCCGCGCCTTAAGAAGAATTCACTTCGCAAATGACAGAACCATAATTTTGGATGATGACAAATATTTTACATTATCCCATTCTGAAATCAACTGTAATGCTGGTTTCTATACAAATAATATAGAAGACTGTCCAAACGAAGTAAAATTCAAAACAAAGAAACAATTTGAAGATTTTGATTTGATGTGCTATTTCTGAAGCTGAGGTTTCAAGACCATATGCAGGGCATTTGAGAGGCGAAGCTGTTGATGCAAACTTATATACTGGAAGATGTCTCCCAAAATTGTTAGATTTCATCAATACCTGTCACGCTGATGACGAAATAATTTTTGGCCAGACTTGGCGTCTTCCCATTATGCTCGAGTTACGAGAGATTGGTTAGAGGCTAATAACATCCCATTTGTACCTCGCGGAGATAACCCCCCAAGCAAAGATTTTTGGGGTTTAATGACAAGGAAAGTCTATGACAATGGATGGGAAGCCCAAAACGAAAAAGGTTTGAGACAGAGAATCTTTCAGAAGATATGAGAAATCGATGTGCATGTCGTCAAAAGACTGATGGGAGGTGTTCGGAAAAAATGCGCGCCATTGAGCAGAACGGGCCCCTATCAATCCTTTGAATACGATTTTATAGAGTTTAGATATTAGGTGAAATCCTAATGATATAATCAATTAATTTTTCTCAAGACTTTTGTGACATACGTTACTACAAAATTTGATAAAGAAACCGGTAAGTATTCTACTGTGCCAGTAAAACGTCTTCACTTGAAAGAAGGGGCAGTACCACCTATTTTTCCGAATTGCCCCACATATTTATCAAAACCACATCAAAATCGTAAAGGGAGGGAAGAGAAACTTATTGAAATAGAAAATCAGAACCTACTCAAAGCTATTAATGACAGTAGAGCTGAATAGGCACTCAGCAAAGATCTCATTTCTTTCGATACTTTCGATAAACTTTTAGTAGTCCTAGATCAAATGCCTCACAATCCTAAGTGGCTTAAAGCTATTGAAAAGAGAAAGTTACTTTTTTTCGATTAGATTCTACTCCAGGCCCCACAACAACCTTTTGTATTGCTATCAATTCTAATTCAAAAATGGACACATATTTTTAAGGTCAGGAAATTTTTGTGAATATTAAAGGAGTGAGTACACCATGCGACATTAACACTTAAAATTGCTTGGATGTACTAGATTCTGAAACAGAATCGAAGAGTTCCCCAAAGCTCAAAGATAACGATAAAAATTTGAAACATATAGTTAATCATTTGACAACTATTTTGGACTCTATAGATGGCGAAAACTTAGGGAAAAGTAATTGTTTCAAATTCCTTTCGGAACAACTGAGACTAATAATAACACCAAAAGAAAGATATCGCTACTCAACTAGCACTCTAATTTTGTCTTCTATTATGCTTACTATAAGTTCGCATGCTTATAAATTTTTACGGCACTCAGATTGTTCGATTCTGCCACATCCATCCACTTTAAATAACATTTGTACAAAGTTTTTAACGGATCCAACTAACGAAGATAGACATGTTTTCCTTTCATACGCACGTAATATTTTCAAACTTTTAGAAGAACACGAAAAAAATGTCATTCTGCTTATGGACGAAATTCACATTCAACCCTACTTAGGTGGAAAAATTGTGGGGACTTCATATACTGATTCGTCTGCATGTACATCAGCCTATACTTTCATGATAACTAGTGTGACATCAAAATTCAAAGAAGTTATTCATATATTCCCCACCTCGACAATTAAAAGTGTCACACTTTTTGACTATATAAAAATAATCGTGTCAAAACTTGAAAATATAGGTTACAGGGTATTTTGTGTTATTAGTGACGATAATGCTAATAATAGTAAAGCCATGAATAACTTTTCCCCGAAAAAAAACTGAACACTCTTTTTTTTATTCGACCCAGTTCACATACTTAAATTTATTAAAATAATTAGCTAAATCCTAAAAGTATTAAGACTTTAACGTTTCCAGATTTTAATACTGGTGAAAAGAAAATAGCCAACTTCAATTCACTCTTACAATTGCATAAATTAGAACACGACAAACTTGAAATTTAGATATTCTTTATCACTCAAGGCATTATTTCCTAGTAGTTTCGAACGCAAAAATGTAATGTTAGGTTCGGAAAATATAGACAATTATCAGGTGGTAATTTCATATTTCGATAAGGCAGTTATACGAATCTGAAAAAAAAATGAGAAATCAATTACTTTTATCATTAACGTCTAAAAATTTTGGCAATATTTCTATAACTAACTTTGGAAAATTTTGCCGATTGTCATGAAGAACAGAAATTTTGTGATTATTCCTTTCAGCCAGATATTCATCTTGACGAAAACGATTTCGAAAAAGTTCAATTTGTGATGCCAGTTGACTTATTTGGCAGGATATAGCAGCTATAAAGTAATACGAATAAAGAAATGTGACTTTTGTAAATCAAAATTAGTGTTCGACGAGGAAATGGTTGTCGAAGAAAGTTATAATTTGATAAAAAATTTGGCCGTGGAGGTCTATCTTTTCCATCGATTTCCATCATTATCGTAGTCCGTTTGGTTTTAGTTAACTACGTTTTATTAAAGAAATAAATTGAAAATTTCGAGGCTGAATTCTTGAAACTCAATTTCAAGAAGGATTTTGTTGTGAGTTTTGTTTTCAATTATTGGATGACAAATGAAATTGAAAACTTTAGGTTACCTGCTTGTGAAACCCACAGCACGGAATATATTTTGAAACTAATTATAATAGGTTCAACAAATACTCTTCATAAGAATTATTGCGAGAAAACAAATGATAGATTGGGAAAAAACAAAAAAAGGAAATTGGAAACAGTATCGAATAAATGAGTATCTGAGTCTCCTGAATAAGTTCTTTTCTATATTTTCCCAGGCAATCTAGTGTTTTTGTACTAATGCTTTTTCAAAATGAGAATCACTAAAAAATGAAAAAATTATAAAAATCCAAAAACCCCAAAAATGTTTTCAATGTTTATAATAGTTGAAGCGCCTACGAACGCCCGGCTGGGTAGTGTATCAAGCTACCGCGTTATGACTACTAGCGAGACGGTGCGGTCCGAGCGCTCAGGCCTTATTATTACGGTGGTAACGTTTATAGTCATGACATGGAAACCAAAGCTCTATAATCCTAATGAAAGCTGGGCATGAGTCAATTCCGAAAAAAGCGCTACAAGTTCAGTAGAGTGTGAACATTTTGTTCTTTGTTTGTTTTATTTTACTGCAGGGGCGTGGTGCATCATGAGTTCTTGCCACATGGTAGGACGATCAATGAGGAATATTACCAACAAGTTATGCGCAATTTGCATAAAGCAATCCGACAGAAACGGCCGTATTTGTGAAAGAAAAAAAATTAGATCTTGTATCATAATAACGCTCCTGCCTACACATCGTTGCTTAAGCTCGAAGTTTTGGCTAAAACAACACACTAACGATGCCAAGCCACCGTATTCCCCTGAACTGCCCCCTGTGACTTTTGATCTCAAAACTAAAGGGCTCATGAGAGGACGAAGCTCCGCAACGATTGAGACGATAAAGACTGCATCGAAGTAGGAACTGAATAAGATCACAAAAAATTATTTTTTGAGTGTTTTGAGAATGAAAAAAACGTTGACAATGTATTATATCCGAGAGGAATTACTTTGAAGGGGACATAATAGACATTCATGAATACATAAATATTTTTTGAAAAAACATAAAATTCGCAAATCTTTTTAAACAGACCTCATATATCTTCGATATAAGAAAGATTGAATATCTATAAACATTACAAGGAATTCCGAATCCAGAACAGCAATTGGCCACAATGAATTATTTTAAGCAAACTTTGTTGTTGAAAGAAACGAGAAAAAAATTTGAATTTAAAAAATAAAATATTCCAGCTCCTAAATTACTCATTTCAAAATATGACATCTAAGATCAAGGTCAAAGTTGAAGTATTGTGCAGTCTTCATCTTTACGCTTTCCCGACAAATTATATGTCCTTCGCTATATTTTGGGTAGAATATTCACAGACTTAAATATCTTGTTCAACCCAAATTTAAATTAAGTGGTGTTTAATAAAGCAACTACTTTAACGACGAGTATTGATTAACTTCTGATAATAAGGAACCAATAAATGTTTTTGATTTTAATAGTATAAAAACATTTTTTTTTGTTTCAGCACTTATTAATGGTCATTCCTTAAGTATTGAATCAGACATATCAGCCATGTCAGATTCACCATCTGCATTATCTCAAGAAACAACAATCGTGAATGAAAGCATGAAAAATGGAGAAACAAAATCTCATATAAGATCCACATCGAGTCACGTCCATAGATATGACAAATTCCAACCTTTGGAAATTAAAGATTTGCTCTTAATGTTTCTCTTTGTGGTGAAATATTTGAGTGAAGAACAACTTATAGCCTGGTGGCAACAGTTCACTGAAAGTGAAGTTGTGAATTTTTTCATGACACTGGAGATGAGTCTCAACTATTTCAAATATGTGGGGAAAAGAAATATTTCAGTGGTGAAATCTCAGTCATCAGATAATATAAAGAATAAACAGACGAAAGCACATACTCTCCCAGCAAGGATGAACCCTTCCGAAATAAATCATGAAAATACGAGTACTCTGGTGATCCACACTGTTAATAGAGAGAATTTAATGAACGCAGGTATGACTGAATTTGTTATGAATTATCAATAATTTTCTTATTGATTATCCCGAATCATTTGATTATCTGTTCAGAAAAAAATATGGCCTAGTAATACGTCTTCAAATTCGAGGTCATAAATTAGATATTTTCATCAGTTCTATTGAAATCAAGCTAATTTGATATTTCCTTGCTGTCATACGAAAAAACAAATGTTCAAGTTGAACTGAATTAAAATTGTGATTGTGAACCAGGTATCGAATGTGTCACCTCACTACCTTGTAGTGCAAATAAAAAAATTTTGTTTTTCACTACTGATCTCATTGAAGCATTGAAAATACAATATGAAAATTGTATTTTAAGTCAGCGTAAATGAACATATATTGATGCTTAAATTCATTTAGGATTAACTCACATGGTTCATTCAAATAACCATCATAAAATGGATGGAAAGAGTATTGATCTGTATTTATTGATTTAATTTAAATTTTTGTACTACTTGAAGATCGACAACCACAAATAAACTACTTATTTTCATTTGAATGTTTCATTTAGTATCATCTTTATTATATAATTGAATGATTTATTGCTTTCAGAAGATGAGGTACAGAAAAAGCAACAAGCAATTTTGGAGCAACATTTAGCGACAGAAGTAGGCATGATAACATTAGACTGTATGGGACTATACTCTATGAACTTCAGGAAAAGTTTGATGCATATGAATGGTGATAATGAAATCATGAGAAAAATTTTTGATATTTACTTAACTTTCCTTCAACTGGGACAGAGTGAAAATTTATTCAAGCATGTGTTTGCTGCTTTGAGAGCATTCATAAACAATTATTCTACTGTGCTGTTCCAAGGTAAAAGAAATTGATACATACTTTACAACTTATGGAAAAATACCTCTATTCTTATAATATTGAATAAATAATTTCAATTATTTTTTCAGGAAATGCAACTTTGTGTGGTAGGCTCTGTTATGAACTATTGAAATGTTGCAATAGTAGGTTAGCTTCAATTCGACAAGAATCCTGTGCAATTCTGTATCTGTTGATGAGAAGTAATTTTGAGTTCACTGGTAGAAAGGGACTAACTCGAGTTCATTTACAATTAATTATATCCGTATCTCAAATGCTCGGAAACATTATCGGTCTGAATAATGCCAGATTTCAAGAAAGTTTGTCATTGATTAATAGTTATGCCACCAGTGACAAGGCTATGAAAGGAACAGGTATGTAATTTTTGCTATTTTCTTTCAAATTTCAATATCATCAATTTTAAATTTCACTTCATGTGAAATATGCAGCTACAAATAATTAGGTTCATTGTCATGTATCAGTAGATATATATATAGTAGTCTGGGGTACCTTAGCCCTTTAAAACATTTAAGCAACGTTTTCCAATGTAATCAATAAGATTGTCATTTATATAATCTGGGATTCCAAACATGCCAGACCTACATACACTAAGAAGTACACTACAATAGGTAATAAAAAGAAGGTATTAAAAGTTGTTAACCGTGAATACAAGAATGAAAGTTATTAAAGGTGTACAAAAATCTAGCTAAGTATCATTCAATCGTAAGACTTGAATTTTTGATAGATTCCTTAGAATACAATAAATCTTGATGTCGATAGCTTGTAACTTTTGCTGATTCATTCCCCTTGCCACACAGCCTTAAAGCTAAATAATTTGGGTTTGTACTCAAGTTATATCATAAAAGCTGATTTTATCTTATTTGTCCACTACTCGACTTTTCACGAGCAGCTAGTCTTGGATGATTTCAACTTCCTGCCAGACGAAGTTGAAGGTATTGAAAAGAATTATAAATACTGATTTTTATTTATGTCATTTGGGCTACTACTTGAAGATAACTACATACTTTAGATGATTCTAACATCCTGCAGATACTATTTAAGGTCACATGTATGCTCAAGGGTAAAAGTATTTGTATATTGTATTTTATAACATATATGATTTTGAAGGGATTGTAAGGGTAGTTAGTTAAATATTACACTATTTAAAACCGCAAACAATAACTATGAAGTTATTGAATGAATGGAAAAAATTACAAATTACAAAAGAATTTGTAACCTACATTTTTTTAAATGCAAATCAAATTAAATTGCAATATTTCATCAAAATTAAATGTTCATTATTGATTCAATAAATAAAAAATCGTGGCTTTTGTCAAAATTTTCCATTTCTTAAGCACTGCTACTCTATTTCAAGATCTCATCCATTTCCGCAGCATCCTTTTGATCAATATCAGAGTAAAAACGTAAACAAAATAACTATTGTTACTTGTGAAAATAATAGTTCAGATAGAAAAAAAGATATTTTGTCCATAAAAGATTATAACATTCTCTGCGATAACCACCATCAGTATATTCAGTTGGCAAAATATCTTTATGCATTGAGGTTATGCTTTTCCCTATTTTTGAATGTCTTTATACTTTTTAATGTTTCATCACAGAATAATATTTTTCAAACCTAATTCTACAAAAACAGTAAATTAATATGTCTTCCATGATACTCAAAATTAAAGAATATATCTCGCAAAACTATATAAAACATCTGTTGTAGTACAGAGTAAAGTCATTTTGATGATTTAATAAATTCACGAAAAACTATAAATTAATAATGAACAAATAATAAAATATTGAAATTCAATTTGATTTATCGATGAAAAATTTCATTTATATAAAAATAAGAGAACTTAAGAATTTAATGATTCTTTTCAGAACGTATACTCCATTTTGTTTGAAATATTCTAGATCTTTCTTGATTTTGTTTTTCTTTCCGATGTTTCCGGATTTTGCTGATTAGGCGGCAGATGGACCTCATCAATAATTTGTCGTGACTTAATCAGTGAACATTTTCCAAAGAAATCAGACGGTATCAATTCATTAATTTGATAAATATAATAAGGATATAGGATAAAATAAAAATACGAAATAATTCAAAAGCAGTTGGATCGTATTCATTTTTACAACTTCGTTTTAATCTTCACATGCATGTTTGCTTGTTACTAGGGGAATTACAAGTAAGAGTTAAGGAAATGTCATATAGTATATGGTCGTTGCATACAGACGTACAAGCATGTAACTAATAATGATAATAATAATAATACTCTGATTCGATCTGAGCCAAAAAGCATCAGAAAACCACCATGGCAAAAACGACTGGAGAAGGATATTGACAATATTAAAGCTGAGATCGGTCGCCTCACAGAATTCCTGAGAAACTAAAAGCCCTCAAGGCGCTTGAAATCCCATATACGCAAAATTCATAGAAAAATTGGTACGAACACAAAACACCCTGATCACAAACAATATATCGACGTGTATATGGATACTTAAAAGCAGAAACTCCAAGCAAAAGCAAAGAGGCTCTCAAGATACATCAAGTGTACTGAAAGGAAACATCAAGTGGTATCGTTGGCTGATAAGGGATATACACCTCTAAATCTTGCTACCAGAGATGACCTGCTGAATCTACCCTTCCTATCAGATACTGAAAAACAAGAGCAATGGTCAAGAAAGGAATTGCATGGACGACATCACCATAAGATTAATCAAGCACACATCGACATAGAAGCCTCCAACAAATGGCTGATAAAAGGAGAATTATTCGCGGAAACAGAAGGATTCCTTATGGCCATTCAAGACCAAGTGATCGCTACAAACAACTACAAAAAATTTATTATTAAGGACGGAACATTACGAACAGATAAGTGTGGAAAATGCCATATAAGATCGGAAACTATACAGCATATTACGTCCGGCTGCGAACAACAGGCCAATACGGACTATCTTCTTCTTCTTCTTCCAACTTTATTTTAGGCGAAACCGCCTGTTTATTTTTCGGTCGTTTGTCTGTTACGGAACGTTCAAGTTGTCACTCCACCTTTTTCGTGATCGTCCCACGCTTCTGCGCCCCAGTGGAGATCTATCACGGGCAATTTTCACTATTCTTCTGTCATCCATTCTGCTTATATGGTCATTCCACTCCTGTTTTCTGTTCAATACCCAGTTGTTAATGTTGTCCACCTTGCACATGTTTCTAATATTCTCACTCCTCTCTCTGTTGAGCAGTGTTTTCTCGGCTATCCTGCGAAGTACCTTCATTTCGGTTGTCTCCAGTAGTCGCCTGGTTTTCGTTGTTTCTGGTCTAGTTTCTGCAGTGTATGTCATAATGGGCCTTACAGTTGCTTTGTAGATTCGTGCCTTGGCTTCAATTCCGATATGCTTATTGCGCCATATTGTGTCATTCAGACATCCGGCTACTCTTGTTGCTTTTGTTGCTTGCTCCCTTACCTCCGCCTCGACATCTCCGTAGCCCGAATTCTCTATGCCGAGATATTTAAATTTCATTTCCTACTGGATAGATTTACCATCAACCTCAAGCTTGCATCTCAATGGTGTTTTCGATGTAGTCATGCATTTTATTTTAGAGGCAGAAATTATCATATTAAACGATTTGGCTGTATGGTTGAACTGGTGTAGGAGGCGCTGTAAATCGTCTTCATTTTCTGCAATCAACACATCGTCATCGGCGTAACACAGGATAGTTATCTCTTTGTCCCCCATTTTGTAGCCCCTCATTCCTCTTACTTTTTTGATTATGTCGTCCATGATGATGTTGAACAGAAGGGGGCTTAACGAATCTCCTTGACGAATACCACTTCTCACTGGTATCTGTGTGGTAAGCTCCTCGTCTAATCTTGCCTGGATCTTGTTCGCAGTATATATATTTTCGATAGTCTTTATTATATTACGTGGGATTTGCCTCTTGTAGAGCAGATGTATAATGTCTGATAATTGGACCCGGTCGAAAGCTTTGAGCAAGTCAAAATTTATGTCAAGTATATTGTAATCGAGCCTATTCTACCTATTATAATAATAATAACTTTAAATCCATCAGAATGTTAACACATCATGAAAAACGTCAAAAATAAATGAGTGTTACAAAATATCATAGGTATATTTATACAGGATACAGGGGAGTTTATTTCATCACTCAATTTATTGAAAAATTTTATGCAAAGATACAAAATGAAGGACATTATTGATTGCTTTGAGTCGGGATATCAATTGGACTCAGTCTACACGGACTTTTCCAAAGCGTTTGACAAAGTGAATCACAACCTACTTTTAGCTAAACTTGAAGCTTTGGGTGTGTCTGGTCCATTGTTCTCTTGGCTCAGAGGTTTTCTTTGCGGCAGAACACAGAACTCACGTGAAATTTTAGTGACATCCGGAGTTACACAGGGATCGTACCTTGGTCCACTCCTATTTAATCATTCTGCTAATGATATTAAGGATTTCTTATCTGCTAAATTTCTAATGTTTACCGACGATTTGAAGATGTATTCTATTCTACGTAATAATTCAGATGCCTTCTATTTGCAGTCACAGATTGACAGATTTGGTTGCTGGTCTGATACAAATTGTTTACAATTTAATATCAATAAGTGCAGTGTGATAACGTTTTATAGGTCTGAAAATTATGTTAAATTGGATTATCACATTGGGGGTGAAAGTTTAAGGCGCGTTCAGAGTATCCCTGATCTTGGTGTTACGCTTGATCAAAAACTTAAATTTATGGAGCATATAAGTGACATTTCCAAGTGAGCTTACCAGACACTAGGTTTTATAGCACGTAACTCAAGCCGTTTTTCTCCGGATACTGTTAAATTATTGTATTGCTCACTTGTCCGATCTATTTTAGAGTATGGTTCTCTGGTCTGGTCACCTTTTAGGTTGGGAGATGTTGACTGCTTGGAGAAGGTCCAGAGGAGGTGCTTACGGTTTTTGGCATTTAAATCCTATAATATCTCGGGATACAAGTTTGACTGCTGTCGCAAATGTTTTTCAGTTATTGCCTCTTGTGGCTAGACGAAGGCAGTCAGATTTGTGCTTTTTCTACAAATTGTTGAATGGTGAGGTGAACTGTCCTGCACTTTTGGAATTGATAAAGTTCAGTATACCTGAAAAGCGCACTCGTCATACCGCGCTATTCAATGTCAGTTTGCATAGATCTAACTATGCAAACAATCACTTTGCTTATAAGGTTGTTAGGCTTGCTAATGCTTCAACTATTAGATTGGACTTTTTCTCCTCGACCTTCTCTAAGTTCAAGAAGTCGATTTCATCCCATTTTAGATGGTTCCGATCGTCCTTTGTTTTGATAATTTTCAGGTTTCAGCTTATTGTTTTTACTATGGTGTTTGTCATTTTATTTAAGTTCAATACAGGAGCTATTTTTTAGTGTTATATTTCTCTATATATTTTTACTTAGTCCATACTATGCTAAATGGGGATTACCCGTCTGTTTGTATGTACATTTATAATATTTGTATGTACGATATTGAATAAAATAAAAAAAAAATCGTGATAGTTAGAATATCGTATCATTTCTTCTCGATTTTTAAATATCGGCTTTGTCATTTCAAGAATGCAAAAAGATGGAAGGGTGAGAATTTTCAATAATTTAAAGAGTTCACGGCACGAGGTAATCTGTGAGACTGCCATCATGCAGCTGATTACCCTCTTTTGACTGGAAATACTTCACTTGCCTCAGTTGATGCTCCCCAAAACACGACTTCATATCTCAGTTTTGATGCCATTATTGCATGTTTACTGATTTAAGGTTCTCTGAGGTGAGAAATCTTATGAGATTTCTAATTATGAATTATACCGAATTGAGCATGGCGGACAGATTGATACAGTGATCTCTCCAGTTCAGATTTCCATTAATATACAGACCAAGGAACTTGATAGAATTAATTCTACTCAATTGATTATTATCTTTGAGTGAAGCCGTAATATTAATTGTTTTATTGGGGTTGTGAAAGACCACGAACGTTGTTTTGAGGGCATTAATGTGCAATCTGTTCCATCAGAAGCATTAAAATAGAAGGTTCTTATTCTGCAGAACTTTCGCCTCCAATGTATTTTCATAGCCTGTAGAAATAAGAGCAGTCGCACCGTCCGCATGCCCAAACATATCACACTTCAGACTCTCCTATATAATTTATATGCAGAAGGAGAAGCACTAGGCCCTGAGGAATACCAATTTCGTTGTCAAGTAATCTAGAATTTGTTATCTTTCTGGTATGACCAATAGGGTAATCCATCGTAACCAGCTGCTGTCTGCCCATCAAATAGCTTGTAAACCACTGAGAAGGGTGAAAATATCAACTGGACAACTACCAGACTCGAGATAATGCACAACAGTAGCCACAAAACCATATACTGCATCCAGCGTGCCCAGGTCAGGTCTGAAACAAAACTGACTATTTGTCAGAAGCCTTTGATCATCAAGGAAGTTCAATAGCCTGTTAAGAACACATTTAAGACAGTCTCTGTTGATTCTCAAAAAGTCTTGATACAAATATTTTACATGTTTACATTAAATCATCTGAAGTCAATCAAATACATAGAACTTGAAATAATGAAATCTGAAATAATGATGACTAAGTTCCTTAAAATCGTTTTTTCTCAAAATGTTTTGGATCTTATTTCTTTATTATATAATAATCCTCGTCGCTATTAACAAGTATGAACATTTTTCGTGTATTATTTCAATAAAGTCAATTTCAATAAACTAACAGTAATTTTTCAATGTTCTATTCTGGTAGACCATGACTAGTAATTTTTTTCAACATTGTAATAACCTTTTGTATTTCCGTTTATTCAAATTTTGTAACTTTTATTATATTCTAGTAATCAATGAATAGTTATGGAAACTCCAGATTTTAGAACATTTGCAAGGATTGCAAAGGTATTCGTTTATTTCAGGTAGAGGGATTAGAAAGCTCTACCTGCAAATGGGTAGAATATTTTGCTTTCTTTATTTAAAATGTTCAATTGATAAGGCAGAAGGTATTTACAAAATGTCTATATAAAGTGGTAGTTCAAAACATTTATCTTATTTTGTATGAACAGAAGTATTAGCTCTCACTAAGAAATATAGAAAACTCCTACATATCTTCTAGTGAAGAGAATCTGGGTAAGTCTGTGTTTTAATGAAATCTCTTAGCCAACAATGTGTCCATTTTCGATAACATTTACATTGTTGTTCAGTTTTCTCTGGTTTCTGGAGTCATAGTTTAAACAATTATCAAACGTGGAATTTTAAAAACATTTCTTAGTAAAATCGCAATATTTTTATACGTACGCGTTGAATCAAATGGACTTCTTGAATGAAATCACGGCGTTGAAACGTAAATATGTGCAATTTAAATTAAAATTGTGCACTAAGTAAACTCAGTATCGTTTGTTTAAATTGAAGGAGTCTTGTTACATCAAATATAATAGATTTAAACCGACTGGTTTTTGATGATAAGAGTATCTCAATTCTCTGATAGTAGACACTTGGTCATTTCCGGCTTAAGTATGAATCAGTGAATTTTACCTAATGAAACATATTGAACAACATTCTATTCACATTAAGATCTAGAAACAGTGGCTTGAAGTAGAAATTATTATTGAAATTAGCTTTTTCAAAGTGTATTCGTTCATATTGAAATTTTAATTGACAGACCACTTTCAATTTTCGATATGAGAATTCAGCTGCTTTGATTACATATTTTTATGGCCAGGAAATTTTTCAGGAAACAAAGAACATCTAAATATTTCCAATTTAATTAATGTTACAGTATAAGAGAAGTGACGTGCTTGCAATTTATTCATATTTCAAAACAGAAATTTCGAAATTAGTGTTTATTTCTTTCAACTATTACTTCAACACACTAAATTTGGCTATGATCAAAATTCTTTCTGGGTAATAATTATTACGTTATACAGTTAAATTCTTATTATTTATCATGCATGAGTAGAGATAGGGTAATTGCAGGAAATGGAAACGTAGATAGTATTCCAATTAAACGAAACATAAAGCATAAATAAACAACAATTAGTGACAAAACTAACTTGCTTCATATTTCCCATTTTCTTTCGATAATACCCATAATATATTGAGTTTGATCATTGAAAAATGAAACAGAAGTCGGTTCTGTTAATCATTAGATCAACTTGGCAACAAATGTCGATATTGTATTATATTTTTAGGATTTCCAATTGAAGTTAAAGATTTGACCAAGAGAATAAGAACAGTTCTGATGGCCACAGTGCAGATGAGAGAACATCATCATGATCCAGAAATGCTTGTAGATCTGCAACATAGTTTGGCTAACTCATATGCTTCTACTCCAGAACTAAGACATACATGGCTAGACAATATGATAAAAAATCATGTGAGGGATGGTAATTATTCAGAGGTAATGTTTCAATGTTTGTATATCATATGTTTATTAAATGGAATTAACTGTTTGCAGGCCTTATGTTGTCAGCTGCATATTGCAGCTTTAATGGCGGAATATTTAAAATTGAAGAAAATACAAAATTGGGGAGCAGAGGCTTTCGACAAAATTTCAAAAAATATTTCTAAAGATGAAAAAGGATTGAAATTAGATATAGGTGTACAAGATATTCAATACACAGAATATATTCTACTTGATCAGTTAGAAACATGTGTAGAGTTTATCAACAAAGCTGAAAGATATGAAATAATGGGTAAGTGAAGTTACCTTTATTATCTAAGAGAAGAAGAAAGTTTATGATGTGGTCCTTCTACACGTTATTTCACCATTTTTGTTTCGAAATATTAATAAATATTCAACCAGGTGGTTAAATGGAAAAATTATTTTCCTGACTATAGGATTATTTATTTCTCGAAATTCCTGACATTAATATATTTATATCAAATCACTTTTATTTTTGACCTTTGTTTCTTTGACTTGATTGTTTTTATGCCATAAAATAACTTTTACAGGTGAACTGTACAAACTGATCCTGCCAATGTACGAGAAAAAAAGGAATTATGAACTGCTGAAGAATGCTCATACAACACTCGCTCAAAATTACGATAAAATCTTAGAAATTAACAAATCCTGTAGAAGATTACTAGGAAGATACTATAGAGTTGGATTCTACGGACAAGCGTACTTCGAAGAAGATAATGCTGTGGAATTCATTTACAAGGAACCTAAAGTCACTTCCTTGAGTGAGATATCAGAACGTTTGCAGAAACAATTTTCAGATAAATTTGGCAACGATATTGTAAAAATGATACAAGATTCGGCTCCGGTAAGCATCATTAGAAATGAATAAATATGAGACATAATCTTATGGCTGTTGTTGAAATGAAAAAAAAATGTTTCAGGTAAAGCCCAGAGAATTAGATTCCAAGTTTGCATATATTCAGGTTACCCATGTGACGCCATATTTCGAAAAGGAGGAGCTAGAAGATCGGCAGACCGAGTTTGAGCAGAATCATGATATTAATTGTTTCATGTTTGAAACGCCTTTTACGAAGGATGGGAAAGCCAGAGGATCTCCAGAAGAACAGTGGAAAAGAAGGACTATTCTAGAAAGTAGGTTTTAAGGGATACTTTCAGTCATAAGAGTGAAAATAGCAGTTTTAGGATTTTTTTCTTATATAAATGAGAGCAGTAATATTCGCACCCATGACACCTCTTTTTAAGGAGACTACAGTGAAATCTGAATTTCCTAATATCATTAGATCGGTAATTTTATGGTCACAACGAATTAGAAAATTTTTGTCTCAAATTAATGAATTTAAAGTTATAAATAATTAAATTTATAGATCCACATGGAATGCCTTATCTTATACACTTTATTTTATATGAACGTAATTCTCCAAAATCAATTCATTGGTTCTTGAAATACATCCAAGTAGTTTTTGAAGGAAAGTTTAGAGAAAAATGCGTTATATTTGGGTTAGTGTTCTCGGAATTTTCGTCTCTTCACGAATGGCTTTAGATATTCATTTACTTGTTTGGTTGAAAAAGAGGGTTAGAACAAACTGGAAGATTATATTTTCATTGATTATGCCAAATTGTGATGTGAATGAAACACGATTGGAGATATGTATAGTAGCATAGAATGAATAAACATTCAAAGCTCAGAACAAGAAGAAAACCTAATGAAGAATTCTGCATCAGTAACAGCTCTTCTGTGAGAGTGTTGTCAACAAAAAGTGACTTCAGTAAGTTGTGATAAATGAGCTTTATAGTTTCAACCCAAACAAGAAAGGAATTTGATAGATATAGAATAGTACAAGACTAAATGACTTACAGTTTCTTTAGGCTCCACTCGCAATTCGAACCTACAGAATTCCACTCAAACGGCATACTATTACAACGCCGATGATATTCCTCAAATGATTAAATTTTCACTGAGATCAAAACCATGAATCATTTTTGTAGGATTTTATATGAGGAATTTATTGAGAACAGCAACTTTATTTCATTCCCTTTTCGAAGGAGTTAATGCAGAAAACCAAAGTATCCAATCGGTTTTCGAGATTTCTATCTCAAAGCAGGTGGTCTCTGAACAGTCATGAAGCCTGGAAATAGGTATTGAGCAAATGAGCCACTTATAACTCTCATTACATAATTCAATTGAGAATCAATTCTACTCAAATGAGCACTTTTTAACTAAACAGAACTCAGTTGTAGAAAAGACGGCAGCCAGAACAGTAGTTCCGAGAATGTGAACATCGGCATGCTAAGTGGAGATGATTTTCGCGGAATAATCCTAGTTTTCAACTTTTGACTGGGTTTATTGATGTGGATTTTGGAAGTCAATGAAATGTTCAGTGTGACACCAATCTATTAGGAATAGAAATTATGATTCAGTGGAGAACCATTGAAAAACATCGTTAATAATCTGTTCTTTCGATGATTATTCTGATGAAAACATATCTTAGTTGAAGGCTTAGTGCATTGACTAATCTGCCTGAGGAACTTATTCAAAATACTCAGAAAGGCAGTTAAAACTTGTTCGTTAATTTGAAAATTATCACAAGGAAAAGATAGGTCAATTAGCTTACTTGAAACATTACTCATTTATAATTGAACAATAGAGGTGTAAGAACAGTTATGAATCAGTGATTCTTGCACGACAAATAAGTCAACTTGTTTATTGTTTTCTCCATAACAAGATTTACTTATAGAAAAGGGAAAATATTCGTCTATATAAACCCTTTAATCCTGTATTGCTAAAAAAGATTTTTCATACATTATAAAAGATGTTCTATTAGATTCTGCAATAAAGTTTGAAACTAATGAGATATGAGCTCAGTTTTTCAATCCTCAAAATCATTTCAGTGGAATTGAATTTTTAAATTCAACTATAATTGAATCACTTGTAACTTCCTAGTTACGTTATGGATAAGAGTGGATTTTTTTGGTCAAAGATAAGTTTGAATGTTTATCGTCAAGGATAAGTGAAAATGTTTATGGTCAGGGGTAAGTGTGGATGTTTATGGTTATCCATATAATGATAATAAGAATTTAACTGTGTGTTATACTACCACAAGAGATTTATTGAAAATCAGGATTGTAATTTCGGTGTCTAGACCATCTTCAGCTGACAATTCGCTGACAGTTCAGTACTTGTTGTCAGCTGAAGATGGTTGTGAGACCAAAATTGCAATCCTGATTTTCAATAAATCTCTTGTGATAGCATAATACATAGTTTAATTTCTTATAATCATCATGATTAACTATCACGTAGTAACGGTGGAATCAATTAACTATTATCTATATAAATTTCAGAAATTTGTATAATTATTTGATAGGTTATATAACCAAAAATGAGATGTATAAGATCTATAAGAACAAGGAAGCATATGGTCCATTGACCGGTCCTTTTTTCAAAAATATTATTACTATTATTGAAGTTATTTAAGGCTGAGGACAAGTCCTATAAAAGCCTAATAAAAAAATAATTTCTATAGTATTGCAAGCACAGGTTGATGTATATTGTGAATGTTTTCAAAATGAAAAACTCTCAGATATTTTCATATCTATCCATTTATTTTGCTTTGATGGAAAAAGTATATTTACTCAATCAGCCTAATCTTCTTTCAGCAACATATACATTTCCCTATGTGAAAAAGCGAATATCAGTCTCTTCAAAAAGATATGTTGAATTGACTCCAATAGAGGTAGCTTTAGACGAGATGCAAACCAGAGTGGCTGAGTTGGACGATGTTGTGTTCACAAAACCAACAGATATCAAAAAGTTACAATTACGACTACAGGGTAGTGTCTGTGTCCAAGTAAATGCCGGACCCTTGGCTTATGCTTCAGTATTTCTTGATCCGACATTGTCGTCCATGTATCCCGAAGACAAAGTTGAAGAACTGAAAGATGTTTACAGGTTTGTAATGGTCATGATAACACATTATTCAATAACATGAAAAGATTTTATACGAGACGTTTAATGAGAAATAAAGAAATATTCATTCTCATGTTTCTTTGGAATAAATTTTAAAAATGCTTATTTTAAAAAAAATTTATTCAGTAGTATTGCAGTAGGAAGGAAGTAGAATTTTTGGTGCTAATTGTGCAAATTATGCAAATTCCATACTTGAAAAATTTGTTGCAAATTTCTCATAGCTTCATTATTCTTTTGTCATAACCTTATCCTATTTTATTCTTGCATACATGCAGTCATTCGAAAATAGTAATTGAGAAGTAGTGTATCATTTAAATTTAAGCGAACATGAAATATTTTCCATGTTTCATGAGCTCTAATTTTTGCTTCATAACCTTATCTATGTAGCTATAATATAATCATTGTTCTGAATAGCTCCTAAATTACTGAGCCAATTTTCATGAAAAAAATTCATCCTCAAGAATCATTTCTAAAATGGATAAACTATATGTTTATGAATAATTGACTCATCTTTAAATTTCGACGTGAGAAATAGCAAGTCATGCAATTACAACACATAGACTGAAATGTAAAACTTAATATCAAACGTATATTCGTACATGGATTTTTGAAAATTAATAAAACTTTTTCTTTCTATAACTAATAGCAAACAAGTTAAACTTTGGGCAAAAAACCCTGCCAGAACTCCTAATCTTCCAAAGTTTTTGTAACAACATAATTTGAATCCCATTTCTCATTACTGAAATTACGTTTATGTAATATACTTTATATAGGAGAAAAATAATTTTAAATTGAATATTATTAATAATTTCAACTGAAATAGGTTTAAGACACTTGATTTTGGAATCGAGATTATCTTAGAAAAACTTGGATATTATGAACCTAAGATATTTTCTATTTCTAAGCTTTATTGAGTTAGTTGCATCAAAATATAATTTTGTTAGGACATATTGGAAGAATCTTTGCTTTATATAGGTATATTTTTTCAGAGAATTTCTGAAGATCTGTTACACCGCCCTCCAGATAAATAGTAAACTCATAACTTCTGAACAGCAAGAATATCAAGAGGTTTTAAGGTACAACTACAAGAAGTTGTGTTCTTCACTCTCGAGTCTTTTTGGAGAACATCTTTGGCCTCATGACGACACTGGAAGCTTCAAAAGAAACAGTATGGCGTTGTTTAGCGCAATCAGTGGTGCTTCACAGAATTCGAGCACAGCATAGAAACGGGTAAACGTTAAAGACGTAAAAAATGTCTTGCCATGACTAGGTGGGAATTATTCCAAATTAAGTATTCAGATAAAAAATAGTTTTGTTTCGAATAATGATATTAGAAGGAATTATAAAAATTAGAATCATGCATAAATACTTCTAATTTGAAAAATTTATATTACATTCATTTCATTTTGACCTTGCATCGCACACAAACAAATTATATTTCCGACAAAAATTCCAAGAAACAACGAATAGCTAACTAATTTTGGTTGATGAAAGCCAATAAATTTTAGCTGAATTATTCTGCTCACAGTTATTTCAGCAAGCTACGCGGATAAGTTTATTTTGATAATCTCTTTGTTGAATCCGAGTTGATTTTCAAATCGAATATATTTTTGGTTTTTATTAAGTGTTTTAAACGAATTGTTTAGGAATATTTCCGCCTTTTAACACAATTGTCACTTAGTTAAAATTATATTTGCCATTTTATATATTATGTATTATATATGTTCAAATTTTATTACTGTTAACTTTGTATTGAATAATTCAGTCAATAATAGATGTCCATAAGCATCACTTCTAGCTAATATTTATAAGTACATTTTGTAGAAGTTAGTATTTGATACGGCATTTCTACTTTTATAAAAATAAACTATTACCTAAATATTTTATATCTGACTCAAAACTTGATGTTTCGAATTTTTGAGGATTATTTCATTTTGAAAACTAACCTGTCCAGTTTGTATATATGTTTTTTTCATATTTCAATTCATAAAGTATAGTGTTGAAAAAGTGACTCAAATTTCTATTGAACTAAAAATTTTTTTTTGATGTATAAAAAGTCACACCAAGTGTAGTTGATATTCAGTTAACATTCATAGTATAATGTAGGAATACTATGTGTCTATATCTATTTCCTCATTAAAATACAAGAATATTATAAATATTTCACCCGAAGCGGCAACGTGACATTTTATGATCGTGAGAAATGTATTTTTGTGTTTTATGTTTTATTTATGGCATATTTTCATAAAATGAGTCAGCATTCCTTATATACTTCTTTCATTTGTATTATTTTTCAATTATATTCTCTATCATTCCTCTAATCTTCGATAATTTTCTCATTGTGTAAATGATTTTATTTTGTGCATTATTGTTAATCTAAATGTTTTATGTTTTGTGTGGGCTGTGAGAATAAAATGTTATTATGTCAAATAATTATTAATCTAATTTACTGGACTACATACAATTTTTATATCCATGAGTAAGGAATATACCGAGTACATTTACGTTGGCATTGAACATATCATCACATTTACCTAAATATCGTCCTTTTCATAAAAGAATATTTAATAAGATAATGTGTTTATCAGATAGTATGTAGATATCAATTTTATAAAGAAAATTCACATCGGTGGAATTAGTTTCAGATATTAATTTATGCTTCGGCAGATTGAACTTCTAAAGAGAATCAATGCACACATGGCAAAAATGTAAAACTATGAAAATTCTCTAATTTCCAAACACCATATGGAATGAAACCCTTTCTCTTATGAATTTGTAAATTATCCAATCACGTGCAGTTTGCATTACTTTTACTCGCGTGTTTTTATTATCGGCTTAGCGCAATGGCATTTTTTTTATCTTTAACAATTCAGTTTCTTTAAAATTTTCATAGACTATAAACAGATATTCATTATTTCCCAATTAAGCGTTATTTCGCAATTGATGACCTGGTATAGAAAAATGGAGTGCAAGGAATATATATATATATATATATATATATATATATATATATATATATATATATATATATATATATATATATATATATATATATATATATATATATATATATATATATATATATATATATATATATATATATATATATATATATATATATATTTTGAATAGAGAGGATTTACAAGGGAATGTCATACAGGTAGGCATCGTTTACAACAAATGCACAGGGCACCTTTTTAAATAAATCATATGTCAGAATCCCACTATAACTGCTGAACCAAACACATAACCTGAATATTTCAAGAGCTATTGGCAATAAATTGCAATAAGTCAATCTTAACTGCAGGAGACCTTGGAGGTGTCGGCCCCTAACAAAAGAAAATCGTGCAGCTCGATTGAAATATGCTCAAAAATATGTGGAATGGGGACCTGAAGATGGGTCCGATGTTTTATTTTCAGACGAATCTCAGTTTAGCCTACATTCAAATTCTAGGCGAGTGCGACTGGAGACAACTTAGTAATGTTTGAGAACTTAGAGAAGTCCAGAAAGTACACAGCTATAGAGGAGATACTTTGATGGTTTGGGATGGAATCTCTTTCAATCCCAGAACTGATCTAGTTATGGTTGCAACTTTCTGAATGCAAACGTTAATTAGATTCTTCAACCCCTCTGTGCTACCTTATGCTCTAGCAATAGGCAAACTTTCTGCAGTCTCATACTGCAGGTACTACAGCGGATTTGTTTATTCTGCACGAAATTAATATTTTACCTTGGCTTGTTCAATTTTCTGACCTGAATTTAAGAGGCATTATACAAGGAAAATATGATTTTCAAAATCAGCAATATTTGTTGGATGTTCTTCAATTGGCATACCATCACCCAAGTATGTCCCAATTACTTAATTTCAAACATGCCTAGGAAGTGTAGGGCTGCATTAATTTACGAGGACGTCGTACTCTTTACTACGAATATTTAGAGTTTTTCGTTTCAATATTTTGAAGAAAAATTTTTTAATTTTTCAATTGATCAATGAATAATCCTTCCTGACAAGAGCTAGTTTTCAAATCTGCCTGCCATGCACGCTACCCCCAAGAGCCACAATAGTGCAACTAAGCAGGATGCCGAGAAACGATGCCGCAGATTTGGGAACTAGCTCTTGTCAGGAAGGATTATTCATTGATCAACGGATTTTTGAATAATTATTCTTGTCTCAAGTGTACATATGTAGACTCCTCGCGAAGTTTATCGCGGAAGATATTTGTCCCATCAAATATTTACCGACGGGAGGTTTTATCTCGGAAACAGAGGCCCAGAACACCATTTCTGCGGGATTATTTCGCTCGTTTTATACCGTTGATGTGATGTCTCCCAAATGTTGGAATTTTCAACGTTCTCACATCTGTTCGTTATTGTTCGTATCTTTCTCGAAGTCCGGTAGCGGGTTCGCCGTGTCGGTCCATAGGGGGCGACTCTCGTACGTATGTACGAGGTGCGTCCTTTCTGAAATCGATGGGGTACCCCGATGTAGCTTGATAGGATGCTGAAAAGCGATATGCGACACTGATGAGCTCCTAATAAGGGCGAAACTGCTGACTGTCGCTTCGTTTCTTGGCATCCTGCTTAGTTGCACTATTGTGGCTCTTGGGGGCTGCGTGCATGGCAGATTTGGGAACTAGCTCTTGTCATGAAGGATTCATTGATCTACGGATTTTTGAATAATTGTTCTTGCCTCAAGTTTACATATGTAGACTCCTTGCGAAGTTTATCGCGGAAGATATTTGTCCCATTATATATATATATATATATATATATATATATATATATATATATATATATATATATATATATATATATATATATATATATATATATATATATATATATATATATATATATATATATATATATATATATATATATATATATATATATATGCGCGCTTCCCAGGAATAGGCGAACCTGTTACACCACATGAAGAAGAATTGAGGTTAATTTACTCGCTTCTTGAAGAGGGCCAAATTGTAGGATGTTTGGAAGATGTTGAACGGAAGTGAGTCCCTCAACTCACCGGCCCTATAAACATAAGAATTCTTATAGAGAAAGGTTCGAGGGGTCGTTAAATGTACCGCCATATGATGAGAACTCCTTGCCAGCCTAGTGTTGCGGCAGAACATGAGTTTTCCTGGAACAAGGTCTTTCAGCTCCTTGGAGTATCTACCGTGGAAGCATCTGTAAAACAGAGAAAGGTCAGCAACTTGTCTTCTGGGAGTCAGCGGTTGGAGATCCCGGGTGATAGATGAGCCGCACAACCCGTTTTTGCACACTTTTCCAACATCCGCAAATGTTTGGGCGCTGATCCCCATACATGGGAACAATATTCCAAAGCAGGTCGAACCTGCGCTTTATATAGAAGCAACAGCTTAGATGACGTGAAGTATCGCTTAGCTCTGAAAGAAGAACTAAGTTTAGCTGATGCCGACTTAGCTATTTCTGATACATGTTCATGCCAGCAAAACCCGTCATTCCGAGAAGGTGCATCAAATCTTTGGATGCAATTTGCTGGCCTTGAATCATTAGAGGATGTTCTCCAGCGGGGACCTTTCTAGAAAACGCACTTGCTTGCGTCTTGCTCGCGTTGAAGCTCAACAGGTTCAACTGACCCCACTCAGATATCCCCTGTAAGTCAGTGTTAATTTATTAATTTGTTGACATATCTGACGCTGAGATTCCGCAGCTGTAATCGGCCGCAGAGTACTGAAATACAAAACCAGGGTACAATAGTCTGCAAAACCGAAGATCTTGTTCTCTGTAGATGACAGAAGATCGTTTATCTGTAACAGAATCGAGTTTGGCGAAAGAATGGATCCCTGAGGTACTCCTGCTTGCAACTGGGAACAATCAGATGTTATACCCTCGACCACAACATGTATTGATCTATTTGCAAGAAAGCTACTTATCAAACACTGCAATTTTTCGGGAAGCCCGTATGCAGCAAGTTTATTCAACAAGGCTGCATGCCAAACCCGATCGAAGGCTTTAGAGAAGTCGAGGGCTATTGCTCTAGATTCCCCATTCTTTTCCATCGTTGATGTACAACATGAGTGACGTAGGCGAGCAGATCTCCTGGCGTCTTTGTCTGCGAAAACCATACTGACGGTCGTTAATGATTCCCTGAAACTCAAGATATTTGATGAGTTCATCATTTATGACTCTCTCCATCACTTTAGACATAATGGGAAGACGTGTAACAGGATGATTTTGTCCCAGAAGAGCACATCATGCTTCGTTGCCAATCCTTCCAACCCTGGAAACCGGACCATCCGCCAGAACCCGAAACTTAGTCGCACAGGTGGCCAATTCACAACAACATATATATATATATATATATATATATATATATATATATATATATGATGATATATATATATGATAGCATGTCTTCATAATGTTGCTAGCGCTATAGCGCGACCAGAATTTTAACCGGTTGGTAATAGGAGGCCAAAAAACTCGTAACAATTTGTTACAATGTTAATAAACTAATAAAAAGGTTAAATATTTAGGAGATTACGCACTTTTTTTGAACATATACATCAGCTAAAGACAAGAAAAAAGGAAACCCACGAAATGAAACATTTATTTTCCAACGATTAAAAAGTATCGGCTTGTTAGACACACATTACATTTCCAACAGACATTCTACCAGTGACGCCAAAACAATTAGTGCCTTTCTTATGGACTGTTGATTTCAACGTAACGGATAATGTGTGGTCACTCCCATACCCATAACTTAACATGGGTTGGAGTTTGCCTGCTCTACTTCTCCGATGATGGCACTGCAGAATCGTCCGTTGTTACGACTATGTGTGGTCGAGGCTTTAGCCTTTATTTTCGATAAGTCTGGTTACAATAATACAGTACTGACGTTTACTTCATTATCTGTTCCAGATTAACTTACTTATCCAGATTTCTTAGATCATGAATCTATTTTCGTTTTATGTTTTTCGGAATACATTTAATTTCTAAAATATTTAACTTCAAATAAAGAACCTAAAAAACAAGAAATAGCTAAAAGAAGCATTTCCATCGTCGAGTAATAATTGTATGATTAATAGCTATCTTAGTTTAACTTCCTGAAAATAGTCAGGACTTATCATTATTATTATTGTAACGATATCCAATCGTCCTGAAGCCGACCCTATCATAGTTCAGCGGAGCGAAGAGTTACGTGGCACTTTCGGGAGAATTCCAGAAAGAATTAAAGGTTTCAGCGCGCCGTATTACGAAGAAATCAGTGTTGCCGTTTCCGGAAAGTTCTCGAACGATCTGGAACAGAGCCGACGTTACGCAAATGTTCTAGAACAATTCGTACTTGTATATAAGAAGAGAGCGCGAAGCGCAGAGGATTAAGTTTGAATACAGAGCGCGAATAAGTGGGCAAAGTGTTAGAGATAAATTAAGCAGTATCGATTGTGTTATATAAATTTGTCATTCAGTTTAGTATTATAATTGTTCAGTCGACGTGTAAATAAACTAGTTAGAGTTTTGTAACGTTGAAGTGTTTGATTTGAACCCACAAATGATTTCAAGAACTAAGATACGTTACAATATGCTTTGTGTTTTCATTAATTTTTGTCTCCTGTAATGATTTTTTCGAGCTATTTTTTGATGATTCTAGCAATATTTCAAAATATGTAAAATATCCTAAGAAGTTCGTAGAGCGGCGTAAAAGTGTAAGCGTTCAACAATTGATGTATTATATTGTTATAGAATTCCAATTCAGATACTCAAAACTTACGTCAATTCATACATTTAGAATCTCTATATCACGAAACCAAAATGTTTCCAGATTTCTGGTAATCTGTTTAAATGAACACAAATTGTAATCAACTTCATTGAATGGAATATTCGCCACATCGTGTACAATGTAACAAATTATCACCTGATCCCACCTTTTTCTTCATTATGTTGTTATTGGTTCATATGATAGTACATCTCAAGATTACTGAATCAAGATCTGGAAAAAATCAGATAAAACTTCCTTACTTAAAACGATAAAAACTGACTATACACCCGTTGAGTGTTCGTTGCTCCGTTAATTCATCCAAACTAACAAAAACCGAAATCTTTCGGTTTTTGTTAGGATGTATTGTATATAATGTATTCTCAAGAAAACAAAATAATATTTGACTTCTCCAAAGCACCTATTATAAAAAAAATTGAAATTTGAAAATGACAAAATTTGGTAAAACACAAAAAAATCCTGAACTAATATTGTAGAAACGATATGGAAGCACTTATATTTTTCAGTACTCAGAAGGTCCACCTCTGTTATTAATAACACTTTGGCATCGTCGCGGCATGCTCAATATTAAATTGTCTATTACATTTTGTCCTAAGTCATTCCAAGCCCCCTGAACTGCTAATCGAAGCTCCTGTTCATGATGGAAGACGTTTTGACGCAGGAGATTTCTTTTTAGGGTGTCCCACACATGCTCCATGAGATTCAGATCTGGGGAGCAGGATGGCCACGGTAGAAGATCGATATCATTCTCTTCAAGAACGTTCAAGACATCTCTTGCACGATGAGGAGGGGCATTATCTTGTTGGAAGAGTGGATTTTGACCCATTGTTTGGAGATACGGTACCACTACAGGTAAAACTATCTCATTTGCATAAGAATTTCCCGTGAGGTTGTTCTGTATGAAAACAAGGTCAGTTCTTCCACCAAGGCGTATACCTCCCCAAAACATCACTGATCCGCCTCTCTGTCTAACAACTTCTCGAGCATGCTGGAGACGGTTTTGCTTTCCAGGTTCGCTCCATTTTCTTCCCGAATCGGGATAATAACTAAATCTAGATTCATCACTAAAGAGAACTGTGGCCCACCTTTCTTGATCCCATTTTACGTGTTCTTGGCACCAAGCTAAACGAGCAGCGCGATTTCCACGGGTCAGTTGTGGAACTCTTAAAGGACGTCTGGAGTGGAGTTGACCTTCGTGCAGTCGATTTCTCACAGTTTAGTCGGAAATTTGTACATTATGAACTCGTGATAACTCTTGAGCTAATTGAGATGCTGTGGTAGTACGATCTCTTCTGCGACTGTAGTAATCCTGAAACGACCTGTATGGCGTTCTTCCTAAGCTACCTGTTTCATTGAACGCGACCATAAACGGTTAATGACACTTGGGCTACTTCCCAGAATCCGTTGTGAGCTCTCAGCTTGGAGCATGCCAACGGCTCGTAACATCTCTTATCTATTCAAATTTGTGCTTACAACACACACAAAGTGCCAACTAACTGATTTTAAACACTGAATACATGAAATGATTATAAAGCAGCGTTGCATCTACTGCATTTTTAGTTTTTTATAAAAAAAACTGAAATCTGTTGCGGCACTCTACATAATTTGGTGAGAAATTGATGCAGGTGTTCATTTCTTAAAAAAATCATCCATATTGATCGTTCTGGATACGATATATCGATATTCAGAAGTGTTCCCTAGACTTTTTGAGGTGTTATATATATATATATATATATATATATATATATATATATATATATATATATATATATATATATATATATATATATATATATATATATATATATATATATATATATATATATATATATATAAGTTGATAAGTTGATTACAATTTGTGTTCATTTAAACAGATTACCAGAAATCTGGAAACATTTTGGTTTCGTGATATAGAGATTCTAAATGTATGAATTGACGTAAGTTTTGAGTATCTGAATTGGAATTCTATAACAATATAATACATCAATTGTTGAACGCTTACACTTTTACGCCGCTCTACGAACTTCTTAGGATATTTTACATATTTTGAAATATTGCTAGAATCATCAAAAATAGCTCGAAAAATCATTACAGGAGACAAAAATTAATGAAAACACAAAGCATATTGTAACGTATCTTAGTTCTTGAAATCATTTGTGGGTTCAAATCAAACACTTCAACGTTACAAAACTCTAACTAGTTTATTTACACGTCGACTGAACAATTATAATACTAAACTGAATGACAAATTTATATAACACAATCGATACTGCTTAATTTATCTCTAACACTTTGCCCACTTATTCGCGCTCTGTATTCAAACTTAATCCTCTGCGCTTCGCGCTCTCTTCTTATATACAAGTACGAATTGTTCTAGAACATTTGCGTAACTTCGGCTCTGTTCCAGATCGTTCGAGAACTTTCCGGAAACGGCAACACTGATTTCTTCGTAATACGGCGCGCTGAAACCTTTAATTCTTTCTGGAATTCTCCCGAAAGTGCCACGTAACTCTTCGCTCCGCTGAACTATGATAGGGTCGGCTTCAGGGACGATTGGATATCGTTACAATAATAATAATGATAAGTCCTGACTATTTTCAGGAAGTTAAACTAAGATAGCTATTAATCATACAATTATTACTCGACGATGGAAATGCTTCTTTTTAGCTATTTCTTGTTTTTTAGGTTCTTTATTTGAAGTTAAATATTTTAGAAATTAAATGTATTCCGAAAAAACATAAAAACGAAAATAGATTCATGATCTAAGAAATCTGGATAAGTAAGTTAATCTGGAACAGATAATGAAGTAAACGTCAGTACTGCATTATTGTAACCAGACTTATCGAAAATAAAGGCTAAAGCCTCGACCACACATAGTCGTAGCAACGGACGATTCTGCAGTGCCATCATCGGAGAAGTAGAGCAGGCAAACTCCAACCCATGTTAAGTTATGGGTATGGGAGTGACCACACATTATCCGTTACGTTGAAATCAACAGTCCATAAGAAAGGCACTAATTGTTTTGGCGTCACTGGTAGAATGTCTGTTGGAAATGTAATGTGTCTAACAAGCCGATACTTTTTAATCGTTGGAAAATAAATGTTTCATTTCATGGGTTTCCTTTTTCTTGTCTTTAGCTGATGTATATGTTCAAAAAAAGTGCGTAATCTCCTAAATATTTAACCTTTTTATTAGTTTATTAACATTGTAACAAATTGTTACGAGTTCTTTGGCCTCCTATTACCAACCGGTTAAAATTCTGGTACATGTCATGAGAATCAATATAAGCATTAGACTTCGAACTGTGAACATGTAGAGATTTTATACATTTCAATGGAAAAGATGAAAAGAATATATGGAATTATTGCTAAAATAAAAATATGAATTGAAAATGGGTTCTACCACAGAACATAACTCTTTTCTCTTGGTTCTAGTTATTCCATAAGATGTAATAATGTATGTTTTTTGCCTAAGTGCTTGGAATTGTAACATTCAATTTTGTCGTACTTGATCAAATTCGTGATTTTATTTTCATATAGATTTTATTATTGTGTATGGGAGTATGGCATGGAAATATTCAATTGTGTTACATTTAATCAAATTCGTTATATTTCCAGTTATCGTTCCAGTTATTGTATGGAATTCAATGGGTATTACATTAACCCAATTGATATTCTGTGGTCCGTTACGGAGTTAAGAAATAAGCACTGTTGTGTATGTTGTATGTGTAATTGTGTATTCCGTTCGTTATTACAATGGCTGACGATGCGGAGAATGATGATAACTGGCTTTATGGAGAAAATAATGATAATGTATTGAAAGAATCAGAGAATCCTCCTTCTACAGAACAGGAAGAACCTCCCGAAGAGCCTCCTGCACCTCTCACTTTAGTAAGATCGATTTGTAAACTTATCATAATTTGTAACCTCAATATTTCTTTTAGCCGCCTCTCGGGGATGGCCCCCCAGGTGTTGATAATGAGGCTGAAGCTCTTGCGGAGGATAAGGAAGAAGGCGAAGTGGAAGGTAAATTGAATGAAGACGATAGTGATAAAGAAGATTTAGATGAAGACAGTGATGACGATGTAAATGTTGTTATTGGTGATATCAAAACGACTCCATCCTATACTGCTCTTAACATAAAAAGAAGTACGCTAGTTAATACTGCAGCGGTTGATAAAACTAAACAAGCTGTAGGAAAGTTCAGTGTGGAAGAATTCGATCAAGTTGGTATGATCAATGGAGTTCCCGCTACTGACTATAATTTAGATTCCTTAGAAGAAAAGCCTTGGCGTAAACCAGGTGCAGATATTACTGACTATTTTAATTATGGCTTCAATGAAGATACTTGGAAAGCCTATTGTGAGCGGCAAAAGAGGTATAAATAATTTAATTCAGTTGCATAGATGTTTTGTAATTTATATTTATGATGTTAGGATTCGTGTAGCTGAATCTGGTATAGGTCTACAACCATTGAATGCTATTGGTTTGCCAAGGGGACCTGTTCCAATATCCAATGATAATAGTAAATATGCAGGAAATTTCTTGGGTATAAGGAAAGCAGGGCCTCCCCCTGGTCGGAGATTGATGGGTTCTATAGATGTACTTGGGGGAGAACAACCGAAAGAAAATGTTATTCAGGTGAGAAATTAATCATTCAATAATACTGTTCATTTGATTATAATTATTTGAACTTCTAACATTTCATATTGTTATATCTATAGGTCATGACGGCTGATCGTAGAGAATATAGTAGAAAGCCCCCAGGCTCTAATTTTCCTGATTTGTCTGTACCACCACCAGCTGCTGCTTTTGAAACATTTCAACCTGAGTATGGCTTTAATCCAGAACCTGAACCTTATTATGGTGGATATGAACCAACACAAGACTGCCAGTGGGGTAAGCTTTTGATTGTTGGTATATCAGAACCTGGAGATTATTGTAGAATATTTTTTCCTAACTTCATGATCACATTGAGCCCAATTTCAAGAAATGGAATCAAAAACTGAAAATGTAATCCTGCATTTCACGCGGCCCGCACCCGTATCGTGTACCGAGTGGACGAGAAATGTTTCCGAACGATTTGAAATTTAAGCCAGTGTTGCCACGATTTATCTCACGTTGGAGATTTGAGTACCTATTCTTGAAAATGAAATAGCAAAGGATAAGATGTATTATTGAAGTGAAACCTATACGTAAACACTCCTAATCAGGGTCGTAACTTCTCGGGAGCGGAAGATACATATTTTGAGTTCATTTGGACAGGGTAGTGCGGTATAGCAAAAGATGTTTTCAATATCTTAAGAGTTTCCGAAGTATTTATAAGATATTCGAATCTGACATTACATTCAGTAATTCAATAAAGTTCAATATGACAGATGAAATTGAGGGAAAATATTTCCCTTTGTTTGGCATACATTTTTTGACAATCTGAGTGGAGGATCTGTACGCTCCAGAATTTTTTTGTAATCTAGAACCTTTACTATTCAGCTCATATAACAGGGTAACAAGTTGAGAATTGTACATTGTACAAAATTTTCTTTTCATTCATTTGGAGGGTGCCACTAACAACATCTCAGTTATATTGATTCATTAGTATTCATACATACAATAAGTTATTTCTGATGTGGTTTTCGAGTTATTCACGAATTTTGATAACTTCCTGATTTCATCCATACTCGATTTCTCGGTAATGAAATTTACGTCAACAATGTTTTCACACGTGCATGACACGATAATAAATACTTATGTCTCAACACTCAACAAAACGAAAAATACCAATCGTGCAGAATTACTCGACAACCTGAGGAAAAAATACATAACAGAATATAACATTGAAACGACTGTGTCATTTGTGGGAAACAATTGGATTTATATTCTGATTTTCGATCTTGAGGTCAACAATTTCGAATCCCCCACTGAAATAGTTCACGGAAGCATGTCGAGCCATCCTCTTCACATGTCAAACTAAAATCCTTTACTGCAATCTTAATAATTATACATCAAAAAAATATCTAATAAACAATACTATAGAAAATTACGATATCAATTGTGCACTTTTTGTAGAAACTAAAACGAAAGCTGAAGACAGCGTACAATACAAAGATTGGAGCATTGTAAGACATGATGGTAATATAATCAACCATAACATCAGAGGGGGAAGCTTGGCTCAAATACACCCATCACTAGGAATGAGAAAAAGAAACGCACCCAGGATAAATAATCCTTTGAACGACTCCATATATTTCATTATTCACATTGAAAACGACGAATTACACATTTTCCTAATATACAACCACCCAACATCTTATCTTGAAGAGATCATCCTAAATATGGCAGTAAACTACAAATATTCACTGATAATTGGAGACTTCAACATCAATAATAGCAAGAAACGCAGAAACCTAAATAACTTTCTGCAGAGGTCCAGTTTCAGCATGGCAGAAACTCCGCCAACTTTTATAATGCCCAATAATGAGGACACAACGCCTGATTTGATATTATTCAGCCCAAAATAAAAAATTTTATTGGAAACATTGATGTCATACCAGATCTGGGAAGTGATCACTTGTCTATTATTCTAAGCATAAACATGGATATAACTATGAAATTGGACAAATTTTACTGCTTCCGCAAGGCAAATATGGAAAACATCAACAAACGATTAGAAAACTACATAAATATCAATAGACTGGTGCCTATTTCACCTAATACTATATCTGATTTTTTAAAAACTTTGGAGGAGACTGTCTTGGACAACACACCCAAAACTACAAGGACATATGGGACGCATGAACTTCCACCATTTATTATTAGCTTAATAAAAACTAAAAGAAGAATGTATAGAGAATACAGACAAAACCGTTCACCTGAAATCAAAACAAGTATTAACAATTATAGTAAAGAAATCCATAAGCTTATACACCAATACAGGCAACACAGCTGGGTCGGGACTTGTGAGGAAATAAATGAGATGAAGGGAAGGATGTTTTACCAGAAAATTAGTAAGCTCTCAAGATACAAAAACGTACAAAAAACTCCACCCATAGAAGAAAATGGTGTTCTATACGAGACAGAAGAACAAAAAGTTGAGGTATTTGCGAAACACTTTGAACTCCATTATGAAGAAACTCAGAATTCCCAATTTAATAAACACATAGAAAACAAAGTGGATCAGTGGTGCGAAAACTTTTTTGATGAAAATCACATTCGAACAGAAGAAATAGAAATCGAAGAAAGTGATTATTTCCAAATTTTACAAAATCAAAGGTGTACAGCACCAGGGGCTGATAATATACCATGGGTGGTGGTCAAAAGATTTAGCATTAATATACACATTTTTATTATGAGCATATTTCACTTCTGCCTCTCCAATCACTATTTTTCTTCTGAATGGAAAATAGGAAATATTGTAGTAATTCCTAAACCTAATACTGACCGTAAAAGAGTTGATAACTATAGACCTATAACTTTGCAAGATGTTCGAAAAGATAATCAAAATAAAGATAGAAGAAATCATTGGGGATAAAATTCCTAATCATCAGTTTGGGTTTCGAAGCCAATGCTCTACTCTGCACCCTATTACTATTCTCATTTCAAATGTCCAGGCTGCCAAACTCAATAACCTCTCATCTGCAGCAATATTTCTTGATATAAAAAAGGCATTTGATAGTGTATGGCACAAAGGGCTTCTATACAAGTTGAAAAAATTGGAATTGCCCAACTACTTAATCCACCTCATAAGAGAATTTTTATTAGACAGGAGCTTGGCAGTAAAAATCAAGAATGCAAGATCAGAATCCTTCAAACCTAAAAAAGGAATTCCCCAGGGTTCACCTTTATCGCCTTTACTATACAACCTTTTTTGCACTGATATAAATGAAAATGTCGACCATCAGGAAAAGGCCAAATATGCTCTACAGTTTGCCGATGACACTGCCCTCATAGTACACGATGAAACAAAAGAACAAGTTATGGAGAAGCTACAAGCCATGGTGGATAAAATTATGAACTGGCTTAACAAATAGAAATTACTGCTAAATCCTGTTAAATGTCAACTGATTATTTTTAATCATACCCCATCTCATGCTTCCCCGCAAGTTTCGATCAACCAGCACAACATAAAACCTAACGTCACAGCAAAATATTTGGGCATAAATATTGACAACAAACTTAGCTTCAACTATCAGACTAAACTCTGTAAAAGAAAAATTACTACCAGAGCTAAATTTTTTCGCTGCCTGACCTACAACAACAAAGGAATAAGCAAAAAAACATCTGCTAAAATCTATAAAAGCATTTGCAGGCCAATCCTAGAATATGGCCACACTATATTTCTAAACTGCAGAAATCCAGCAATAAAACAATTGAGAACTGCGGAAACTACTGCCCTCAGAACGATTACCAAGATGCGCCACCCAGATAATCCACTCTACAACCCTTCAAATCAGCTGCTCTACAAGGTGACAAAAATTCAACCCATCACTGATAGATTAAGGATGCTTTCAATTAAGTTTGCAAAACGACCACATAATATGGAAATACTACAACCCCACATAAGAAGAAGAGATATACATATACAAAGTCGACGAAAATACCCCACGCACACACTACTGGAAGTTATAGAGCAGCTTCAAGGGCACTAAAATAGATCTGTGCATAAAAATAATCACTTATAGTTTTTTTTTACAATCAAAATTGGGAAAACAAATCTCTATGTTCAATTTCAGTAGTAGGAAATAATATCTAAATGTAAAATTTACGGGCTGCAGGACCTAGGTCGATGGCCAATTGGCCAATATTATGTTATTATTTATTGGCTAATAAAAATCGTTTACTATTATTATTAATGTTTTCACATTATTTAGAACTTTTTATGAATTGCCGAAATTCCTTTTCCCCTTAGTTTGACAAATAAGGACATAGATTTGTATTTTTTTTTTTAGAACGATCACAGTCATTTAAGAAATATCTAATATAATCATATTATTCTCATCTCATATTTTTCATGAGAGAAACTCAACATTTATTCTCTTATACGAACGTGAAATTTAAATGAACTTCAGGTAGGGGATCTGGCAACACTGGCTTGAAATTCAAATCGTTCGGAAACATTTCTCGTCGATTCTGTACACGATGCGAGTGCTGGCCGCGTGAAATGCAGGATTACCACTGAAATTATCATTGGATGGTTGGGATAGTTATGAAAGTTATATAACTCCATTTTTGATTTTTTCAGAGGGTTTATATTTATTCATTTTCTTAATTTAAATATTTGAAGCGTTTAAAACATGTTCTAATAAGCCTTGAAGTATATCGAAATCAATCATATTCAACATTCAACAAATTAGTGTGGAAAAAAGAATGTATTTACTCTTAAAATAAGTTTTAACGCTAAATAGGTCGATTTTGTTCTTCATTTTCTATATTCTGATAAAATTTATTTGCTCTTTTGGTGACCTGTCCAAAAAATGACCTCATCGAAATCTTTTTCTGAAACAACATTATATGCCATGTAATACATCGAGGGAAAGCTCTTGTTTTATTCTGTATATACCTAGATTATTGTGAGACTCTATATTGCCTTTTCATAATGGTGACCGTTCAGTAATGAAAATTCTCTTGAATGTGATCCCAGTGAAGTAATTACTATTTTTTGCTCTATTAGAAAAAACATATATGTGGTTTCAATACCATAAATATCAATTCTGGGATTTTCTTTCAAAAGGATGTTTTTTTTTTCTGTCAAATCAGTATTCGCTTTGGATGGATTTGATTAAAATTTCACTCACATCGTGAGCAGATTTTCGGCGATCTGTCTAATTTCTGTGTTCAATGTGGATGGATTTAATTTAAAAATTTACACACACCTAAGTAGATCTCAGATGATCTGCCTAGCCATCAGAATTGCTTTTCCTGGATTGAGCAATATTTGAGGTTTATTTAGATAGAATTTCACCAACTTCAACAAATTTTTATTCGTTAAAGGTTTTTTCAGCACAATATGCAATGACATTGCTTTATTTTTTATATTGGCAACATTGTATAGCCATCAATCCAAAATTTTTCTGTTGTGTTTTTCTTTCATTTCATGACTATTCTAAAACCATTTGTCCATATTTCCTTTTTAACAGCTTAAGAAATTGTCATTTATTTACTGGGATCATATTTAGAGAAAATTTTATAATTGAACATTCACATTTTGAAATGATCAGAAACAGTCACACAAAATTTTAGAAATGTATGGAGTAAAACTAGAGCTTTCCAATGTTGTATTGTATGCCTTATTTTGTAATTTATGAGAAATCCATGATGTCATGCTTTGACATAAGCCATCAAAACAGTGAATAAATTTTGACCTGTTCACGCCTTTTCTATAAAATTTGAAGACTATATTTTTCCTTTCAAATAAAAACATGTGCCAAATTCAATCAATAACAATAAGGTAGTAGTTGAAATATTTTCAACTGCATTTCAATATTTTTTAACTGCATTTCAAGAAAATCCGTTCTAGAGGAAAACACATTTGTTTGGAATTAAGAGAATAAAGGAAAATGAATATTTGATTCCCACCTCTAAAAGCTATTACAGCTCTCTAGAATGAATTACAGTTTTTTTTTATCCTGAGTGATTATCTCTTGGCCACTGCAACTCCATTTTTTGCTTCCCCAACCTACTTTAGCGTTGCCTTCAAATTGCTAAAACTTGGACTGTTCTTATCCATTTTTCATGAAATGATAAGGATCAATATATTGATTTTTGAAATGAAATTATGTTTTTAGAAAAAAAATTTCTGCGAAAGCGCTATAATTTCATTTTTGGTCTCTACTCAAGACACCAGTTGCATACCAGTATAGATATACCATTATAGCTTTGAAAAATTGTTCCTTAAAAAGAAGTCTTCTTTTGTTGAATTATCTCGGTATCAATAACTATATTTTTCCGAAATTCAATGATTTTTGAGTTATTAGCGTCAAACATACATACCTGTGATTTAAAATAATTCAAACCTAACAATAAATCTCAAACATATTTCCTTGAAAAGAACAAAAATAGTTCAACAAAGCAACAGATTTCAAAAAAATTTCTCAATAAACAAAGTTGAAATGATGGGAACAATAATCTGAATAAAAATAATGAATGAAATTCTCATATCTATTGTTGTAAGAATAATTAAGGTTTAAGTGGTGCATAAAGTTAAGAACCTAATATAAAATGTAAAAACGATAAGAAAAACATCATTGCAATAAACAAATTTATTAAACATTTTGTGAATCAATAAAAACAGTTTACATTACTTCTTCGAAATTGTAGTGATACTTATATTATGAATGTATTTCAAATGTTCAATGGTAAACATTTTAAATAGCGATAAAAGCATTTGACGTAGTACATCCAGTAAATCTCTCTGTATGAAATTAATAGGCAAATAATGCTCTGGGACTATGAGAATTGTCTCAAAAGTACTCTATATACGTCTATATTCCTTTGCCGGTGCTATTGTCCTGATCTGGATCGTATGATTCTGCGAAGAGGTTCCCATTGAAGTCAACAATACACTCGTGACGCTTTTTCGCTTTCGTCGCATTCGTTTCAATCGTTTGTTTGTCATCTAATCTCTTTTAGTTGTGTTTCAATCTCAAAACAGCCAAAATTTGTAGGGAGTTATGTTAGGACTGTACAGAGGCGGACGTAGCTGTAAGGACTTGTGCTTTGGCCAAATATTGCTGCATGAACTTCGATATATGTGCTGGAGCATATTTATGATGCTCAAGATCATCATAATAAAATAAGAGTCAACATTGATTTAACATTGTTTCGATTTTGATCAGCTGTTTTCGGCTGTGGCTCAAATGCAAGCTTCCACTGAGAAAATTGGGGTTTGTTTTCGGGATTATAACCATAAAGCAACAATGCATTACTAGTTATGGTCTTTTCAAGAAGATTTTCATCATTTTATACCATTTCTAAGTTGTCCTGAACGATTTTAATGCAACAGTTTTTCTGCAATTTTGGTATCAATATTGTACACTCGCGATCGCAAATTTTCATTTGAAATCCTCGGAACACCACTCTTCAATATTTAAAGATCACATACTCTAATTATCGCAGTGAGTCGCTATCAACGGATGTGCCGTTTATACCTCTTTATTATTTTTTTTGCCCATACACTCGTCCCAAATACGATAGTTTCCGTAATTCTTCCGAGTTTAAAGGAAAATTAAGTACAAAATCGTTGTTTTGATTGTTTATCATCTTCAAGGAAACAAAATACGACGAATGAAATTATGCCACTGTAAACAATCGTACAGCTTTCACAAACCAAAGCGTTTTGGAAACAATCGTTTTCGGGGAGTTGTTGAACACAGTCTGTCCCACAGCGGTTCTGGCGTGGAAATATGAAAAATCCTTGTATGTTGGGCCTTTTTGAAGTTAATGATGTATAACTGTCGATTCGAGTATGGTACTTTTTGGGACCTGTGGGACAGTATGAGTTTTCATACAAGTACATGTGCTTATTTTATGATGCAAGCGAACCTCAGTATCTCAATATTTTATTATATTGTAGTATATAGGTGTGCTTTGTACAATTTCTGTTAAATATTCTTGAAGTGAATAAGAAACATCTGGTTCATTATACTTCTGAATGAGGATAACTTTAAATGCAAACTTGGGTATGTGAAGCAGTTTGCATGAGGATTATACATTTGATAGAGGAATATTCTGTCTGCAAACCTTGTTTCCTATAATTTGAAAACTCAATTTATTTGTTTGTATTTTAAATCTGTTACACCAATCAATGCTTCTAGTTTTCACATGTGGTTTTTCTTACTTATGCCTCTCCAGAAGGTACTTTATCATTGCTCAGGGTCCCCACAATGCCCACTTTAGGGCTTCTTTTGTCAATAGAATTTGCTACGGTGACTTTGTTAAGGAAGTTATACTGTTTTTAGGTGAATTTGTGGATGAATGATTGTGGAATCATAGAGCACAGCTTCATTCAAAACCGAGTTTGTTCTTTTTAGCTATCTAAATTGGTGTCTGACAAGTCTGACTTTTATTGCGCAACTTTATATATATGGCGAGACTGAGTAGTATACCTATTTTATGTATGGAATTCTGTTGTGAACCTAATTTGTTAATAATGCATTCAGTGAAAATTATATCACTCAATCGAAAGTTCAATTTTTGTTTGTATCAAAACACAGTGTAATTGATTCATTCATTTCATGAGATTCTCATTCCTCAAAATGTTCTGATAATTTTTCTTCTTTGTATTATAGGTTCAAATGCTAACCAACCCAACTGGGCTCCTTCAGAAATCAAATCTTTGACACCAGGCCCAGTTCCTGTTGGGCCCCCAAATATACCTATGGGACCTCCAATAGGAATGTCAGGACCGCCAATGATGGGCAGAGAAAAAAGTCCATCTCATCATCGAGAGGATAGAGATAGAGATAGAGAACGTGAACGTGATCGAGACCGCGAAAGAGATAGGGATCGTGAAAGCAAAAGCAGATCTGAGAAACCAAGAGATCGAGAGAGAGAAAGATCTCATAGAAGAGAGAGGTCTAGAAGCAGATCAAGACGTCATAAGTCAAGATCAAGAAGCCCTAATCATAGGTCCCATAGGAAAAAAAAATCTAGAAGACATGAAGATAGAGATAGTGAATGACCAAATGTTTACATGATGAATTATGTAGTATTGTATGCATTTTAAGTTCAATATGTATAAGTATTCCATTCTAGTAGCAGCAGTTTATTTTCATTTTCCACCTCATTAGAGTGTTTTATTTCTCTTAACATATGTTGCCTTACGGTTATGAAACTATTCTCTTTACATGAAAAGGATATATCTTGGATTATTATATTTAAATTTTTTTTACTTGTAATAGAGAGGCAGAATTATATGTTTATTATTTAAAAATAATCTGGCAATCAGGTACTATTTCAAAAATATGAGGTAATGTAATATGTATACATGCTCAAGCTGAAGGAATTACTCATATTTAATTTTTTTTTTGGTTTCTTGTACATCATTATGAGGTGTGCTCTAGATAACTAATTTCCATAAATTCATCTTGAAATATATTTTTATTCAGTGAGTAGATTAAATTATCAGTGTATACAATACCTGTATAACAAATCACAAAAATGTAAGAATTGAAAAATTTCGAAACTTGATTTTAATAGAGTCCATTTTTTCGTAAATCAAATATGTATTATTTTTAATCTTTATTAATTAAAATAAGTGCATTGTTATACCAACAGAAGATTTGATGTGCTTCAGTAATACTGAGTGACAATGTCTCAAGGTTATGCTAGTTTTATTTGGGAGAACTTATAAGATTATATGTTCCACTGGTTGAGAGTTTTCATCTACATACTTTTTATTAAGAAAAAATGGCAAAGTATGTGTGAATAAGAATATTTAACAAATTGAATATGGCAGCTACTTCCTGTCCATGTTGTGCAGTGGGGTACAGGGTCATAGTAATCCCATGAGTCTGTTCTCCGGTGAGTGGGGTAGAGGGCATATTTGCCCCCATATACTTATTTTCAATAACACTGTCATATTTTCATGAAACATTGAAATTTTTTTGGAGAGAAGCTTTACTTATATTTCATATATGTATAGATGTACAATTCCAGTCTTCCTTGGAACAAAATTTGCATTACTTTTTAAACATAGTTTTGTAAATAATAACTTTATCTCTGTTTAATGATTAATTTTTTTTACAATTTACAGGGTTTTGTTACTTGTTTAATTGCCAGAAACTTACGTTTGGCATGGATATATCGATTCCTTGTCCTCACTACTATCACGGCCTCTTGAACCCTTAATTGAACTGTCATACCGACTGATGGGCATTACGTAATAGTAATTAAATAATAGAGAAGATGGAATGTACATATAGATATATATATATATATATATATATATATATATATATATATATATATATATATATATATATATATATATATATATATATATATATATATTCTCATAACATTTAACGTTATCCTAATATATAATTTGAATAATTTGACTCTTGAAGATTTCATTTTTGTTCGAACGGTATTATATTTAGAAAGTACAAATCTACTTCGGCAATTTATTTTGAAGTGAACAGGGTGTCCCAATTTTCTATAAAAAAATCTTGGGCGGTTTTTCCAGATTGGAAGACCACTTTTTTGTTCAAGATGCAGGAGCGGCCTAAACTCTGCCCTAATGTCTTTACGTAATAAGTTTTTTTGGTGAGTAGTTTCGTCACAATATTTTTTTTTCCGTAAAATTTTATTTTTTTCTATTTGGAAAATGGTCGAAGACAAAGATAAGATTACTTCTGCAAAAATATAGCGCAATATTTTATGCGTTGACATGAATAATAAAATACAGGGTGTTCTATTTGAAAAAAATCAATATTTTTAAAATAACAATATTCAATAATTTTTTGATTTACTCCTATATAAAATGGGGATAATCTATTTAAATTTATCAATAAAGCTATCCTTGGGCAATAAGGAAACGAAAGGAAAAAAGTATTCACCCTCTCTGGCCGAAGGAGCATGCGATGATGTGAGAGCCTATTTTCATGAATTTTGAAAAAAAACATTACTTAAAGACATTAGAGCAGAGTCTAGGACGCTCTTGAATCTTCAACAAAAAGTGGTCTTCGAATCTGAAAAAAACCTCTCAAGATTTTTTTATAGAAAATTGGGACATCCTGTTCACTTCAAGATAAATTTCCGAACTTTCTAAATACAATACCGTTCGAACAAAAAAGAAATCTTCAAGAGTGTACGAGCTACAGAGCACCGCGCCACTGGTGAATCACCCAGTATATACACAAATACATACAGGGTATCCCAAGTTGAGTGGCCTATTGGACGTCTATGGAGAACTAATGCCAATTAGTTGATTCAGCTGGTCTGAAACTATTTCTAAAATATTTTCATCTTAATGGTTATACCGGAAGTGCATATCAACTTTGTTATTTAATATGAAACACCCTGTATATTGTTGACTGGTTCGATAACACTTATGTCTAGCTTGTTTCGTTCATGAAATATCCTAGTTTTACTTGAAAATTATCAATTTTTTGCTTTTTGAAAAAATTAATATATCTCGAGAACGGCATGATCTACCAAGCTAATGAAAGGCGTTTTGCAAACAAGAAAACATGCGGGACATAACTCATATCCGATAGAATCTCAGTCAGTATACAGAGTGCTCTTTTTTTCCACCTCACATTTCGAAACGAAGAAACATCGAAAACTGCGGTTTCTCAAATTGTAACCAATATTTTTTTTTCAATTCATAAGACTTGCCGTAAACAACTAAATGAAGTTTTCTATACATAACCTGTACCTGAGATTTCAAGTTTTCAAGTTATGGCGAAAATAAGAATTTTACGTACATACCTAAAGTTGGCAAAGGCGGCTTAGATTCCTGCACGTGCATAGACAGTTCCCAGAGCATTAACAAATAACAGCCCTTTAGTCTTTGTATAATTGATAAATTATGAGAAAAAAAATGCGAAACTGCAGTTGTCAAATTATAAAATATCAAAACAAATTAAACATTTTCCTAAATTTCATTATAATTATTCAAAGTGATGACAATTCACTTCTAGACATAGTTCTATTCGACACATGTGATGTGGCTCCCCTCAGTTCCTCCACATCCAACTGCATGAAAGCAAATGGCAGTCTATCATGCAAATCATATCTTGAAGTCACAGGTTCAGAATAACTTTCATCTTTCAACGTTCCCCAAAGATAAAAATTCGTAGGCGTTAGGTTAGGTGACCTTGGAGGCCATCTATTTTCAAATATATCAGTTAGAATTCGATAATTTTCATTTGTGCGATGAGCTGGCACTCCATCGAGTTGGTACCAACAACGCCTTGATTCAGCTACGGATAAAGTGATTATTTCAGTGGTAAATGGAGCTAGAGGTTGAGATGGAGTGTACGGGTTTGCCCAGACCGCACCCCGACCGGACCAAAACAGATCCTCATACTACACTGGCGAAAGGAACAATCATGTCATATATATATATATATATATATATATATATATATATATATATATATATATATATATATATATATATATATATATATATATATATATATATATATATATATATATATATATATATATATATATATATATATATATATATATATATATATATATATATATATATATATATATATATATATATATGCCTTTGTTTGGCAAATGAAAGTTCTTTAATAATATTTTAAAGAGCTTCATATTTGGTTCTTGAAATACTCATTCAGTATCGTTCATAATTAATTAGCTTGGCGGCAATTACTAAGTCTGCCCTAAAACTAACAACAAGATGTTTGCTTTCCAATTTGGAGTCACTATGCTGCTTAGGATTTCAAATCGAATCTGAAAAACTCCATAGATAAACTTAATTTTGTGACCTAACCAAATCATTGCCTTATAAGTCCAAATGTATTTTAATTATTTATATGGAAGGAATATTGATTGTGATTAATATTTGGAATATTTCTCAACTCTCAGTACATCTTGTAATGACATTTTTCAATGTATATCATAAAATTAACACTCAACAAGAAAACATTTTTGTCTCGTTAAAACAAAATTATATATTATACATTCATTCTAATAATACTTATTTTTCAAAATTGTTTTGAAGAATATGGAAGGCATATTAAGGACTAGAAAGCCTTTTGGTCGCAACGCGTATTCAAATAAGTTAAAATAAGATTTTTCAGTAAATTTCAATTTTTCTTTTTCACTTAAGGAATAATTGCAAACAAACATTACAAATCAATTCAGATAAATAAAGTTCAACGAGAATTCCAAATAAATGACATAACTTGAACAAAGTGATAATAAATATATATCCAGCTTCCATTATTAATTCATTAGTATAACAGTCTTTTTAAATTCAATTAAATTGAGTTTGCAACTTCGAATAAATCTACTTATTTCCTATTCATTCAATCATATATTCGGAACATCATTTTGTCCAACTAGGAGAAATGAGTGTCATAAAAAAGAACACGGGATACCTGCTGAAATTTGTTTCTGTAGAGATAAGAAGCTGCTTAGCTGCGTAATTTTTGTTGTTGGTAAGTTACGCGGCAGAATGGAAGTCCTTTATCAGTATCAGTACTTAAGCCCTGAACGCAACGCAAACAAATAATATAACTTCTATTTTTCAAAATAAACTCATCTTTTTGTCATATTAAACCATGCTTCCTACACTAATTTAGCCTGACATATGGTATTTTTTAGTGATCAATAAAACGTGGAAAAGCTAGAAGATTTCGGATAATCGCTTCGAACCTGTTTACATAATGCTGACAGCCTTCTGGAATTTCACAATTTCAGTGCGTTTTTCTCAGATGAAAAATCGATTTCAGACGCACATGCGCGTGAGAGAGATATCGGCTATATCAACCTCAACTTTGATTATTATGTACTGTCAAACTAAATTGCAAAGAGGTTTGTGTACGTTCCGAGTAATCGCTGGTATATCGGCCTTTTAATATCGATTATTAGCATATTGTGCGTGATAATTGTCTGAAAATTTTCGCATTTTTAAGAATTCATATTTCAGAAGAATGTGATCGTATTGAAAAGAATCGACAATACTTACAAACTGTTTCATTCGATTTTCAGAATCTCCCAATCTGATTAAAAACTAAGTATGGTTCTTTCGTACGAATTAATTAGTGAGTTTATGTCAGGGGATTGAAAATCACCTCGAAATTTCAACTAGTTTAGTTCAAGCAGAGCAAAAACCATCAAATATGTAAGTAGTCTAATTAAAATTATTATCATTTGAAATTTTTTGTTGAAATCATCACCGGCAGTTCGGTTTGTATTCGATTTCAGTATTAAAATTCAATGAAAAAATATCGAATTCCTTATGTTTTGATGAGTTCATCGTTTTAGGTCTCCTGTTTTGCACCTGTGTTGTTCATTCAACTTGATTTTATCAGTTATTTTGCGTTGTTCGCATTGCGGGTCAGTTTCATTCAATGGGGAATATAAATCTATGAATCATAATAAACGAACTTGAAAAATTTATTTTGTCGGAAATAAATGGTTGCTAATGTTACGTGACCAGGCTTTGGCTGTATGATGTTCAGCTGATCTGGAGGTCAAGGTTGTCGAAGGGGCGGGCACCGGGCACCCCTTCTGCGATTAATGTATTATGTCAATAGAGTGAGCATTCATAGTACATTTTATGAAATTCAGTTTCTTTTATTCCCAGTTATTTCATTGCAAAATCCAATTAAAATTTGAGTTTCATTTACTGTTCATTTGGTCTGCATATCATATAGGTATCCATAAGACTTGAAACTTGATTGATATACGTTTCTAAATGTTTATATCAATATAAATATACCTAGTTTTGGATTACACAATATGGTAATTTATCCCCTATAACAAAGCAGCCTTCTAAGAGTAAGTATAAGAGTATAAGCAGAAATGTTGGGTTATGTATAGTATATAATCCATTTAAGGATTTAAAAGACAGTCGAGAATTTGTACTTTCTTTTCAGTTTTCTGGGGTAGTTTCTTTACTGGATTCTTCATTCGAGAGACAACAACAGATTGATATTTGTATAATTTATTCGAGTTTCGTTGATGAAATTATACAATTCGGAATAAGAACAAAATATTAATAAATTTACATTTTAACGTAATATTGGATGCAGTGTTTCAAAATTCAACAGGCAACGAAAAAATTTAGTGGATTTTACATATGAAAATGCTATTTTGAAACGATATTTTTCTGAAAATCATTCCTCAAATATTGCATTGGTAATTGATTACAGTTAAGTCATGAAGTTGGTTACTTTCAGAATCTATGAATATTACCCTTTTTTGATTTGAATAGGACTAATTTTATTTTCGGAATTACCACTTCGATTTCGAGTACACTCTTGACCGCATGGGTGTTCTAGTTTGCTCTAATATGCCGCGCCTATGATTAGTTTCCTTTATTTTTCTTAGTTTGGGATAGGTTGCAGACTAAAAAGTCCATAGGTATTAGGTCTGATTTAATCATTATTTCTTTCAATATATCGGCTCATAATTAAGTTTTTGACGTACCAAAATTTTGACTCTATGCGGATTTTCCTGAACAGTTAATAAGGGGTCAAGCTGGATATTATTTTCTACCTTCGAACTTCCACTTTGAGATAAATTTTCAATATGACCATGTTCTGCATGTTTTTTCCGGGAGATCAAACAAGTTGGGCAAATTGTGATGTTTTAGTATAATGTAACATAAATATAGCATTTTTTATTTTTATCCTTCTGTGGCTAACCAGAGTTCGACTTTTATTTAGCTCGGATCGGAAAAAATGCTCGTGGATTCAATAAGTAACCCAGCAGACTGAATTTTATGAACCTTTTTGTAAGCGATCTCAAACTATTATATATGATGAAGGGTCAAAGAAACTCAGATCAAGTTGGGATAAAATCAGTATAGTGAATTATCAACTTCGTAAAAATGAAGAAAAAAGTATACCCTTGACACTAATCGAGGAGTCTAAAAGCTTTATACAAAATTACGTATATGAAGAGTCGAAGAGCTACGAGAATTAGTTCAGGTTTCACTATACTAAAAATGGGATACTGAGTTCTCGATCAAATAATTAAATTGAATGGACTGAGAAATTCAGGTTTAGAACCTGAGTAAAAAATCACACTCTATAGATAACAAAATGAAAATACTTGGAGACTTATCTAAAGTGTTACTCACAAGAATAGATGCTTCATTGAAAGTTTGGTGTGTATAAAAATTAAAAAAAAAATCTTGAGTACTTCTGGAAATATGTAAAAAGCGTGCTGCAATCTGTATCACTAATATAGTTTCGAAATTGGATATTCTTCGAAATATGAATATTCCATGTACTAGGAACTGAATGTCAGAACTCGGGTTTTCTCCAAAAGGGTAGCAGATTCCAACATCAAATCACAGAAATTGGATTCTGCGAAAAAGTGAACTCCAGAAATCAGTTGCCTCATGAAAGGCAACTTTAAATATCGGTTCTAGATTCCTTCTAGAAGATAACTCATCAAAAAACTAATCTAAACAGTCGAATCTCTTCAAAAGCTAAAGTAACAACTTGAACAAAGGATTATTAAGCCCTTTATTGATTGAGTATTTGAAACAGAAGTTGATTAAATTACTCACAGAAACGAGATTAAAGCCAAACAATTCATTGAATGATTAGATTCAAAGATTAATCTATCCAAAGATCTGCTATTATTGGTTATGTTGTTGTTATGTCAAATGTGCAGGTTGATATGAAATGTCCACCCAAAAAACTTCAAAAATTATTGCAGTGTTAAAAAATTTGAAAAACACATTAACTTTAGATTTTTGGAAGCCACTTCTCGTAAATGAATCGAAATGTTTCTCCCTCCACACCACAACTTGTGAAATTGAAATGGAAACTTCCCCCTTGTGACGCAACATTGGATAGCCCACATCTTTTCAGGTTATCCCAAATGTATTCAATAAGGTCAGGACTACACGTGGGCTATGACAGACTTTCAGTATCGACCTCACCTAGGTATTAAAGCGTGTATTGTCATGCATTAAGAGAAAACATCAAATAAATGGAGAAAAAGGTATGCCATGGTCTTGAAGAACTTCTGTGTACCTGAACATTTCTGCTGCACTTTCGAAGACAAAACGATCGGTGCGGGCCTCATGATATACCTCCCCAAATCATTATTGAACCTCTCTGGTAACCCGCTGTTACGGCTATAGCTGAAGGAGCAAACTCCTTATTTTGACGTCTCTACACACATAGGCGTCCATCTAAACCTCTTAAAGTTATTCTACTCTCACCTAAGATCATCACATTCTTCCATTGCTCCACAGTCCAGATATCATATTCTCGCGCATACGCAAGTCTTGCTCTACGGCTCTGTGAGAAGTTGAGGGGCGCAAAATGGACGAAAGCCCTTTTTGCTAATCTTCTAATCGTATCAACAGTCACACTAACATTTCTGGTCTCAAAGAGATGAGTATGAACTTCAGTGGTAGTAAAAAAGCGACTTCTCAACACATTGCTAACGACAAAGTGATCGTTTCGTATGGAAGTGTAATATATTCTGCTTAAACCTGTTCTCTGTGTATACGAAATTTTTGAAATGTCTGAGGTACATCGAGTTTTTGAGCGATTCGTCCATGGCAACAAATGCTACATCTCTAGTAGCACTAGTTGCATCTAACGGCATTTTTATTACTTTGACCACTACGAAAGATCTAAAGGACACTAATAACAATAAGTTTCAAACGCTTGAATGTAGTCCATATTGTTAATAATGTGAAAGAACTTTTAATTCTTACAGGAATTTTGGCGACACAATTTAGAGAACAGAAACAAAGGGTTCAAATATATTAAGTTTTTTCGTGGGTATTTACTGGATACAAAATAAAGACGTTAAGACATATTCAACATAAATGAACAAGGTGACGAAATACATAGGAGAGTGCTTAATTGAACCTGTGAGTGTAGATGGAATTGGGAAAAAGAACAATTTTCGGTGTAACATTTATTACATGATAGATTAGGAAATAAAAGTTCACATGATACATAATTCTTAAAACGAAAAATATACTCTATTTAACTTCATCGGAAAATCACAAGTTTAAATTATAGGTCTAAAATCATTAGATAAAAACTTTTTCTGCACATTGAGAACTAAAAAAAAATAAAAAGGTTAACTTGAATTTGTTGTTGCTACGAAAAAGAAAGGGCGTTGATTTTTCTATAATTGTAAATGTTTCCTCAACTTCCGCCTAAAACATCAATATGTTTCAATATACGTATCACCATTCCCATGGATATTTGTTCTGGCACAAATATTAGTGCTATTTGGTTGGGCTTGTTTTTGAAAATTTCAATATATTGTTAATTTGGATTTTCATGCATTGACTTCTTTTATTGTGCGAACAAAGGAAAATAGAAATAGCCGCTGTTCCAAAAAATAGAACAGAGTGAAACTTTTTCAGGTGAATTTTTTATAATTATAAAAATTTTCTCCGAATAGATGAAGTAGGCTTTCAAAGTTTACCAGCTAGGCCCTTACGCTAGAAATATGGATATTGATATTTACAACCTCCATAATATTTAGACAGCTCGTCAATATTGAAGGAATATATAAATTTCTATTAATGTTAGACAATATTGATAAGGCAGAGCTCTTCAGTATGCTTCTGGGCGATCAAAAATTGCATTAATATTGGGAGAAATATTGAAAATACGCTCCCCACAAAAATTGTCGCATCACCCTACTATTACGACAATACTATATAAAGTTTTAGGTCGGTCATGCAAGAGTCACTTGGTAACTTTCAGATGTGCAAAATAAGAAGATATCATTCAAAAGGGATACGTTTATGATGGAAAATATCAACAATTTTCGAGTTAATGAAAAATCAAAAAATTCTACCATCTTCAAACATTCGCGGAGAGACCAATCAACTAGCATCGAATGGTTACTAATCGTTTTCAAAATCGAGTGTTTTCTCCTTGGGCCCTAATTACTGCCAGTATACATCTCGGAAGCCCCTCAATCAAATTTTGGATGTACTCTTGAGTCTCTGAGTTCCAAATTTCAGGAAACAGATTTTCTAGTTGTTGGAGTGTTCTATAAGGCATCCTACGTTGCTGAATTTGCCACCCTATGTTGTCCCAAACATGTTCTATGGGATTCAAGTCGGGACTTCTGGCTGGCCTTCTTGAAATATCAATTTCGGCATTTGCAGAAATTCTGTAAATACTCTAGCTGCATGAGGCCGAGCATTATCATGCATATAAATGAAGTTTTAGCCAATCAATGGGCCAAAGGGTACAACATGGGGTTCAAGGATATCTGCGATGTATCTAGCCGCTGTGATTCTACCATTATTCACTAGGACTAACTCAGTTCGACCATGGAAAGAAATGGCTCCCCACACCATTACTGAGCCCCCTCCGAAGTTTTCGGTTTGCTGGATATTGCATTACTGATACCGTTCCCCAGGTCGTCTGTATACATGCATGCGTCTATCATTTAATACTAGACAGAACCTGGATTCATCGGAAAAGAGAACATTCGACCATTCTGGAATACCCCAATTTGCATGTGCCCTCGCAAACTGAAGTCTTGCAACTCGATGCTCTCTGGTGAGACGCGGGCCGGTAGAAGCCACCCTTGGTCTGTTTTCGTCTTCTCTGAGTCTGTTCCTAACAGTTTGCAATGAAATATGCACATTTCTGGAAAGTGGAAGTTCATTTTGTAGCATTCTAGCCGTGCAGTGCCGAACTTTCAGTGCAGTTAAACGAAGCCAACGATAATCAACTGGTGTTTTTATCCGATTTCTTCCCTGTCCGGCCCTTCTTCCATATTCCCCTGTTTCGTGGTACCGATTAATTGCTCTTGAAATAGTGCGTTGGTTAACATTGAACAAGTTAGCCACGTAACGTTGGCTTCGCCCCTCCTTTAGAAGTGTTAAAATTCTTACCACTTCATGACCACTCAAATAGCGTCCTGGAAGTTCAGCAGCCATTAAAATAAATTAGAGATTCTAAAATCAACAAGAAATACAGAAAACTTGCATTCATTTAGCCTGAAAACTGAAGAGAAATTGAATGAATACTGATAGTCAAATAAACTCATTCTTGTTTCAGAACGTGTTTGAGATATATGGAAACAAATGTTACTACATAGATAAGATTATTTTCCCCTCATATGTCCAAAAATATATGCTGACAAAGAAACTGCGATCGAGCTGCCTAATCGATTGTAGAATTCAGAATACCAGGTGATGCGACAATTTTTGTGGTATGTGTATTTGATTGTCTAGGGGACACCCAAATTTACTTACCTTTCCTTCCAATTGCCAATTCTTTTATAAATTCTCACGACCTAAAAAAATCTGCAGGAGACATTTTTGTCTATAATTGAATTGTGTTTATCCTATTATCTATTTTTGGCGGTTCATGTAAATTTTATAAGTATTCTATTGAATACAATTCATTCCTACCATGTTTATAATCCACCTAAAACAATGCAAGATTATACATTTTTTAGCTCTAAACGCCGTAAATATGTTTCAGTTTCAGATGAGACGATAAAGTGCTTTTTCGCAATTTGAAATGAATTTTAAGATGGAACATCATATCAAATGTAATATAAATAAACTTCCAGAATAGTGTCATTCAAAAGAGAAACTCATTTGATTCCCCAAAGTTGCTCTGAAAACTGATATACACTGGTAGGTGATTGAACGTTTTCTCGGAATGGATGAAAACGATGTTTCCGTGAGCCAAACGTGGTCGATCAAGGTTGTCGGTGACCACAAATTTGAAAAAATTCCAGACGAACAATACCTATTGAGTACACAAAAGTTTTCCAGAACTGACGATTGCAGTCGTAGAAACAGTATTTCTGTGAACCAAAAGTGGCTTTTCAGAGTTGTGAAATGTGAGTTAGTTCGGATCATGGAGAAAAGTTGACAGGGACAGACATAATTACACCTTTTTCAAATGAATTTCGGAAAGCTCCATTTGTACTCCTGAAAGTTCCATTTATATTTCCGAAACAATCAATTTAATAGTGGAAATCGACAAACGTAATTCAAAATACTGAATTGTAATTCAGAAACCATCATTTGTAATTCAGAAGAGCCAAATGTAATTCATTCATAGTAATAAACCACCAATTGTAATTCGGGAAGTATCAAATGTATTTCCGATTGTTTTACTCAAAATAGAATTCATCTCGAATGAGGCGAAAATTGTTCTGAATACCGTATTAGTGCCACCTTCGTTGGTGGGTGATTGATTAATTTACACATAATAAATTTGCATTTGCGACATTTTGAGTATAATCATTCAGACATTACCTCTTAATGGAATTATTGCAATTTTTTGAATTATCATGACATAAAACTGGCACGAAAACGCACGGAATATGTCTATATCGCCCAAAATGGTCTATATCGAAGAAAAAACATATCTTATTTTAGGAAACGGACTTTTCCTTATGAAAACCGTATACTGATATATTTGATTGTCCCGGGCATAACGCGTATTTTCTTTATTTTATTCCTGGCAATGAAATCTTTTTTAACTGAGCACATTCGGCTATTCTTCTTCGAAAAAGGTTTGTAATTTTTTTTCTGCTTTCTGAACTATATACTTCGGCATTCACATCTTATGCTGAAGTTGCGTTTTCTAAAATTAGTCCAGTATTCAAACTAGTTTTCACAAAGAGCTTGAAAACGATATTTTTTCTCTTCTGTAGACTCTGCTTTTGAATCTTGTCTTCTCTCCGTTTGTTATTGAAGTCTGATCTTTGATGACTTCAGCAAATAGCAGTTTTTTCTACTTTTTCTACATATATTTCACTTCTTTTGAGTTCTTCGATCTATATATTTACTCGAATTTCTGGAGTCACAGACGGGCTAACACATGGGTCAAAAAGTCCCGGGACTGACAGAAAGATGATTTCAGAAAAACCGAAAAACAGAACAGAAACGTGTCAACTTTTCATGACATTTCGTTTAATAGTTTCGAGATGCTAAGGTTGAACTGACGCTACTTTCGTGAATCAAAAAAGTGTTCACAATTGTTATGTGAGCGCAAAGTAAAATTGCTGGAGTTAGTTGCCATCTTAAAATAAAATGGAAACTGAACTACGGTAAAAAAAATTATATATGATCTACAATATTGGGTTGAGAGTGAGTAAAGCTACTCTCCTAAAGACCAAACCGGTATTATTAAAAAAAGTATGAAACTTAATAACGTGAACCCTTTAATTTAACACGAAATATTGTGGTTATTAGAATGTATGCAAAAAGAAGTACTATATTTTTAGGTCTTCATTTTACCGTTCGGGCAAGGGCTTTATTATGGAAAATTCGTTCAGCCCCATATTTGCAGAAATTTTCATAGATAACTTAGAAACTACAATACATAACATTACTTCAGCTGAAGAGTTTTTATATTGGTTTCGGTATGTGGATGATGTCATTGGATGTTTTCAACGTCAGCTTAATATTTCCGAAAAGTTTATAATTTCAATATAGCCAAAGATAAAATAGACTACCTAACTGGAACAAAACAATTTGATCAACTTTTCAGATTCAACCATTACCAAATTGAATAATAGATATGATTCCTCCATCTTTCAGAAATCGTCTCGAACGGACATCGTAATTCACAATACGTCGTTTCATCCTGTTCTACATAAAACGGTAGCTTTTTACTTCAAGATCTAAATATTATTAAATGGTCCTTTATCTTCAGATAATTTCGATAAGGAACTGTGTATTACTAAACAAGTAGCTCTTAATGGTTACAAGTCAAATATTATAACTGAATTACTTAACCAAAAACGGAAAATCAAGGCAATAGAATTCGTATACTGAAAATCTGAGGATCAACATTTACTGGGTGATTTACCAGTGGCGCGGTGCTCTGTAGCTCGTACCCTCTTGACACCCTGTTTACTGCAAAATAAATTGATGAAGTAGATTCTTACTTTCTAAATACAATACCGTTCGAATCAAAATGAAATCTTCAAGAGTGTACCAGCTACCGAGCACCGCGCCACCACCACCCAGTATCTAGTAGCCTCACATACGTTGGCAAAATTGACTATAATTTAAAATATTTACTGGAAAAGTTCCAGTTACACATGTCATTCCGAACCAATAATAATCTATACAAACACACAAATAATAGAAGTAAAATCTGGTGTATACAAACTAAACTGCGGTAGTAAGCTAAAGAAATCAGAGTCAATGAAGGTTATCTTAGTTTCATCAATAGAAAAAAACTTTACATTCATCTAATAACAAATTTTATATTAGTTTTGGCAATCCCTTGAAATTAATAGACATAAACTTTCAAATATATTATTGAATGATCATGTAGATTTTGATAATAATTCCCCCACACTTCATTTGTTTCTGGCTGAGTCCTTTAGATGATAGTTCTGTGAATTGACTATGGTAGTGTCACTCACTTTTAATCCAATGTTGTAGATAATATATAAATTGTTGTACCTTAGTTTTAATTTTGTATCTATCTGATGAATGCGCTGTGTCGTCGAAACGCGTTACAAATATAGTGATTAAGTGTAAATCAAATTTATTTCATTTGAAATGAATTTACATCAAGTAACAGTCTTTAGTTTCTGAAAGTTTGTCGATAGAAGGTTCTCACTAGATTTTTTAATCAATTTTTGTCTAGCAACTCAAATTGGTCAACTTAACTTGAGGCAAAAGTAACCGCAGCGAAAAGATGGCCGTTTTATATGGAAGTAGATAGATTAGAGTTCGAGCCCATTTATGATCATTTTTATATGTAAATTTGAGCTTCGATTTGAGAATTTTTGTTTTCTACATAATGTAATCTTTAAAATCAAAATATCGAATCATCCGTTGAACACAAACGGCCACCGGACATCGGGCATCCTTTTGTTGACAACGGGTTAATTTCTTACCAAAAATTTAAATTTAAATCAAATTTATATTTTATAGATATATTTTGCATTGAAGGAATAAAAAATATTTGGGATCCATGTCTGAATGTTCTCGAGCATACATTTTGTAAATAGTTACTTATTCCTCATTTAACTCTAGCGTAGCGCATGAACGTCCTCAACTTCCTGCTAAATCAACAGGGATGCCGTGAGAATCGGCCACCACGGACAAATCGATACCGTAACATATTTTTCAGGTGATGCAGTATGTAGGTAGTTATACATTATTTAAGTCTCCGTGGTTGAACTCCTACTCGACTATGCTCTTTCGTGTTGGAACTTGACATAGGTACCTTGATATTTATTATTGGATCAATCAATATCGAATGTAGGATGAGAATGACAATTGAGCATTCTGGCCGAATGTAGGAAATATTCCTGGGAAAGGGAAAATTAGGGAAAGGGGTGGAAGCACAATAGTTTATTTATCGATACGTATATATATATATATATATATATATATATATATATATATATATATATATATATATATATATATATATATATATATTAACATCGATATCACTCTGTCATTAACACAATTAAACTCCTATCAAAAACTACGGACCCTCACTTCAGTTCATTAAAAAATTGAAAATAATTATTTTACTCAACAAAGGCTGCGATCCCTAAAAAATTTTAAAATACAGAAGAGTTCACAAATTGAGCTCTTTTCAGTACACATTCTCAAAAAGAACAGTGGCGCGCTACACTATGATTTTGATGAGGTCAAGGGTAGCATGACCTTGGAAAGAATATCACTATAAATTTTCGCAACTGCTGGAACATCTAGTAGTAGTAGTTTATTTTTCCATCAAATATATATGGAACGTCAACATCCTTTTTGTTTGTTATTCCTTTAACGTGCTCTATTTCCGCCTTTCGGTCAATGACACGCCGGGGAATTCTGTCACCTCACTAACCCGGGAATTTTGCCGAACCCCTCTCGTGTCGAGGAAAGGGATCTTTAATGTCCAACACATCTCTGTTAGACAGGACCGACGGCTTTATATCTCCTCCGAAATATAGATACTCAAGCGATTCCCAGAATCCGAAAAATCGCACCGATTTTGTGGGGATTGAACTCAGGTAACTCTGCGCAGGAGACGAGCACCATATTCACTACTCCACCGAGCAGGCCACGTCAGCATCTATACATAAAAAATTATATACATTAAGAGTAATTCAATATTTTTCACGATTGTTGAAATAACAAATGTCAAGTACACATTATGTAAAAAAGAACATTCAAAAGTAATCGTATAAAACTATGGGACAACTTGACATTTCGAACCAACAAATTAACATACAATATAAATACAGGGTGCTTCAACGAAAACTAAACAGAAACTATATCTAAGATATTCATTTCTGATCGAAACGCAAAAACAGGTCAGTTTTTGTTTCAAGGGGGACATCTTTTGGGGTACAGAACTTGCCTGAAATATCAACCCCTAAGCGGGGGTTGCAATCCTTGAACATTTTGAATAGGGAAGATGGGTCGAGTGATGACTCAAAAGAAAGGTGGTATCTATGTCTACATCGCCTTGAACGAATTTTCATTTTTAATTGAAAACTGTAGAAGATACAGGGTGAGCAGCTGAAAGATAGGGAAGACTATTTTCCTGAGACTATTCAAGTTTCAGTGAAGTAAAACGGAACAGATCCATGCCGATCAATGGCAGTCATCATCAAGTACTATCCTCATCTCGAATTTCAACCCCTAGAGCAGGGGTGACCACCCTTGAAGATTTGGAAGTGGGTAGATGGGTCGAGTGATACCTCGAAAGAAAGGTATTATCTTTGTCTGCATCCCCGTGAACGAATTTTCATTTTTGATTGAAAACTGTAGAAGATACAGAGTGAGCTATTCTAAGTCCTATAGAACCCAATGAGAATAGAATTATTGCGAGCAGTCATGAAGGCAATCGAAATCCTTTACTTGACAAGGTATCACTGGATCGAAATATTACCCCTGCTCTAGGGGTTGAAATTCGAGATGAGGGTGATTTCGGAAGATGGCAGCATTTGATCTAAAATGAATCTATTCCAGGTTTTCGCACTAATACTCCAATAGTCTTGGGGCGATAGTCTTCTCTATATTTCAGTGGCTCACTCTGTATCTTCTACAGTTTTCAATCAAAAATGAAAATTCTTTCACGGGAATGCAGACAAAGATAATACATTTCTTTCGAGGTCAGCATGGATCTGTTCCATTTTACTTCACTGAAACTTGAATAGTCTCAGGAAAATAGTCTTCCCTATCTTTCAGTTGCTCACCCTCTATCTTTTACAGTTTTCAATTAAAAAACGAAATTCGTTCAAGGCGATGTAGACAAAGATACCACCTTTCTTTTGAGTCTTTACTCGACCCATCTTCCCTATTCAAAATGTTCAAGGATTGCAACCCCTGCTTAGGGGGTTGATATTTCAGGCAAGTTTTGTACCCCAAAAGATGTCCCCCTTGAAACAAAAATTGACCTGCTTTTGCGTTTTGATCAGAAATGAATATCTTGGTAGATATAGCCTCTGTTTAGTTTTCGTTGAATCACCCTGTATAACAATTTAACAAGATTTTTCGTACTACAGTCTCATTGTTGCATCTTCTTTCTCTCAGAATTTATCTCAATATTATATTTGCTTTTAAGTTTATAAATATGTTCCTTATTGACTATTCCACTATATCCAACTCCAACAAATTTCTTCGACTTTATATATAGCTTCTTGTAGTAGGATATTTTTCACTCTCTTGTGAATTTGCTTGTTGTCAATGCCCTGAGGTTTATCGGAAGCGAGTTGTAAAATGAAATACAAACATGGTTCGTGGCTAGTTGTGTTCTGGCGATTTTGTGAAATCTTGAAGTTAAATTGTTCTTATTATGAGTGTTGTATGAATGAATGTCGGTATTAGAAGAAAACTTTGTTTGATTTTGGTTAATATATTTTAGGCAGCTAAGTATTTAGACAGACGTGACCGTAAGGATCTTCTCCTTCTTGAAAAATGGACGACAGCTTTGAGTCCCGGATAGACCACATAGAATTCAGGTAGCTCGCTACTGTTGTTGAAGAATTGGTTGAAGCGTCGACTCATTACCCCATATTAGTATTCCATAAGTGGCTACAGAGTGAAAATTGGCATAGTATGTTAATTTACATATTTTTTGAGTAGTTATTTCCTTCAATTTTCTTATTGTGAAGGTAGCCACTGAGACTTTTTTTTAGTAATGTGGATAGGTGTTCGTCTCAATTCAGTTTCGCGGAGAAAGTTATGCCCAAGAGGTTGAATGTCTTGTTTTTATCTACCTGAGTTGAAAAAGTTAATCTTGGGTCTTTCCCAGGCTTGGCTTCAATCCATTTGCAGAGAACCATCGCTCAGCATTTTGCAAGCATGTTGTTTGTAGTTTTTGCTTCAAGTTCGTTTCTAGATTTTGCCACATTGAGGAAGGTGGTATCATTTGCATAAAGACTTGTTGCTATTCCTGGTATGTTTTCTGGTAGATCGTTAAGATAGATTATACACAACAAAGAACCCAAAATAGAGCCCTGCGGTAACCCAATTCAACACGTTGCTCCTGCTACTGCACTGCCTTCCACTCAATCACCTGTTTTCGGTCAGATAGAAATGATATATGAATCTCCAAAGCCCTTCCTCGTACACCGAAATATTCTATTTTATCGAGCAGTAAAAATCTTATGATGCTGTCAAAGGCCTTGCTCAGGTCACATGCAAGAAGTTCCGCAAACTGATAATCATCGAAAGCTTCTGCAATGCCATCAACCAGGTGCGTAAATGCTGTAATTGTTGCTTTATTTGGTTGGAAGCCATGCTGGCAATCATCCAGTACCTCTGTTCTGCACAGAAATTCCATCAGTCCTTTTTTCAGTATTTCTTCAAACACTTTGGAAAATATCGGAAGTAAAGCTATTGGTCTATAATTAGTGCAGTTATATTTGCCACCTTTTTTGTATACAGGTATAACTTTTGCGATTTTCAATTCGCTTGGGAAAACACCCTCTCTCAAACATAAATTTACAAGGGCTATTATGATCGGCAGCACAGCCTTCAAGAGGGGCACCGTCAAACCGTAAACATCCGATGATACTTTGCTCTTGAGGTTGTGTACGATGCCTTCTATTTCATTTTCTGTTGTTGGATAGTTGAATAGAGAGGGGACGGACTTGACAGTTTTCTTTCTGAGATATTTGGTTGCCTCTTCATGCAAGGGCTTAACAAAAGGTGCCAGCGATTCTCCTATATTTGCAAAAAAGTAATTCAACTCATCTGCGGTTAAAATACTCTCGCTATTGTGGTTTTTCTCTTTTTTTGCCAGTTTCTCTGTTAATTACTTTCCACACAGCTCTAGTTTTATCTGAAGAATTTGAAATATAAGCGATATTTTCTTGCTTCCTCATGTCTTTATAGCTATTGCGTAAGTGTTTTTTTATAATTGAGAGTAATGCTTTTGAGTTATCATCTCTCTTCACTCTATAAATAGTTTGAGCCACTTCCACTGCTTTTTAGGGCCTGCTGAATCTTCCAAGGTTTGTTTTGGCTTGTTTAGTTTTTCATTTGCTTGCCGTGTCAATCTGGGAAATGACAACTTGAAACATCGCATCAGTTGATTATGGAAGTTTTCAAAAGACTTTTGAGCATCTGAGTCATCCACTGTTCCAACCCAATCAACATCTTTCAGAGCCATCTTGAATTTTTCAATGTTTTCTTCATTTAACAGATATCAACTAATATATTTATCTTCGTTCACCAACAGAAATTTGAGAATAAAATCTGAACTTCAACATCCTCTATCTCGAGAACGGAGGACTGTTAGGAATTTTTTTCACGTTTTTTGATGAGGAATCTCCTGTAAACATTTACAAAAGCATCTATTCTCAGAGGAACTTATAAATAAAGAGATTCAAAACGAGTTTCTCGATTTAATTTCTGAGGTTCATCAGGAAATTATTTCAATTGAGATAACTGATAGTAATATTTTGGCATCGATAGTATTGATGATTTATTTATTTCATGGAAATTCATTTTTAAAGTAATACGAAATGAGTCACTTTTCCACAATTTATTCAATAATCACGACGGGTTTCGACCTTACGGTCATTTTCAAGTAAATAACAATATAATACATGAGTTGGCAAGTACAAGTACAGAATGAAATTTATCCTAAATATTGAGTACTGGGAATCCATTATGCTCCAGTTGGCTGTTGAGGGTAATACTTTGTGGGTTTTTACATAGTTTGTTAATCTCCAAACTTTCCAACAAGTTCATCTCTCTCATCCCTTTGTTACATTGATGAAGGATTTTAAGGTTGTTCAATGATATCGAGTGGTTAGTTGATTTTATGTGTTCAAATATTGGCGAATTTTTATCTGAGGAAGTATGTTCCTTGAATCTAGCTTCAAAACTTCTCCCTGTTTGTCCGATATAGGCTACCTGACATTCATTGCATTTGATTTGATAAATTCGTGATTGCAAGAATTTATCGTTCTCTTGTTTGGTATTGAATAATAATCTTCTTAAGTTGGGCCGCTTGAGAATGAAGTAGTTATGTTCAATCTGGAAAAGTAGTTTCTGATTCTGTTAGAGAGTTCCCTGGTGTATCTGAGACTAGTGTATCTTTTTTCCGGGGTTTCTACGATGCTATACAGGGATATCCACCGGGACCGTCCGTTGAAAACTTTTTAAGTTCCAATTACAATATCAAGCTGAAATTTTATACGCGGCCATAACTAGCGATTTCCAATTGGAGTGAAATATTTTCTAAGTGATACCATTTCCAGTTATACCGGAAGTTGGTCATCACTTTGTTATTTCAAATCGCAATCTACCTTTTTTATTATACATCTAGAACCGACATTTGAGCAAGGCATAAAATACCCAAGTTGTTGGCATCTGTCAAAATTTTTGACAGATTTAATCATTTTTGTTAAAAACTCGATTTTTGAGGAACATTTAAAAAAATTGTAGCTCGTAGATCTTTTGCACTACAGACACAATTTTTGCTTGGGTGGATAGAAGAAGGATCAATGAATTTTTTGAGCAATCTATGTTTATTGCATTGTTTTGTATGATATTTTCAATTTGGCCTTTTTCAAACAGCAATAACTCAATTTTTTCAAATGGTACTTGCCAATTTTTATATCGCCATCAGATGAAGCGTCAAATTTCAGATGGAATTGTATAAGCATGTACTATACCCATCTCTTAGTTCCGAAATAATTTGGGAATATATTGAATTTTGATGATTTTGCAAGAACTAACAGAGAATGCTTTGAAATATTTGAATCAAGTAGCTGAACTGGCTACGCTCACCGGACAGGTGCCTAAAATTAATGTACTTGTCACTTCGTTCATTCGAATTTGATATTTCAACAAGAATTGTCGTTTTTTCAGATTGAAAATATTCAAAAAATACAACATATTTGGAATGAAACCACTGGTTATTCAAACGAAAATATATTTAATATTTTTTTAATTCATTTTAGAATGTCAAAAAGTAGTGGGTAGAAGTTGCAGTCAATTCAATATTCAATTTCCAAATTTACCGTCTATGAGTAAAATAAAATTTCGAAGCATTAGAAGCAATTTTCTACAATTCGGATGAATAAAAATTGTAGGAACTGTGCGAAAACCAATCATCGAAGATAATTACATTAATACGAATAAATGATGGCAAATATCATAAGAGAAAACTAATTTACGATCTGAATAAATGTTCAATATGGGCCCCATTTTGCTCGATACACTTGACAGCTCGTATACGAACATGATGAGTTGCCCTCCTAGTTTCCACAGGATCAATATTACGAAAAGCATCATGAATGCGCTCTAGTAACTCTTCTTTACTTCTCACAGGAATAAAGTACACTTCACTCTTGATTTTGTCCTATAAATAAAAATCAAGGGGCGTTAGGTCCGGAGAACGCGGAGGCCATAAATTTGGTCCTTGATTACCCCACCATCTATCCTCGAATATTTCTGTTAGCTGCCGATCTACAGCTCGTGTTTTATGTGCTGGTGCACTATCCATTTGGTAATAGTAATCCCTCAGAATGTTAAGGGGTAATCCATCTAAAAAAATTTCTAATGTTCCTCTCAAAATTTCCAGGTATCTTTGTCCATTAAGATTTTCCTCATAAATGTGATAAGCCAACAAATCATTCATTAAAATTGCAAAAACTTTCACGCTGAATTTATTTCGGAAATCAATAACCTCAATGAAATGTGGATTTTCTGTGGCCCAAAAATGTCGATTTCTCCTGTTGGTTACTCCACTTTCATTGAACTTGGCTTCATCAGACCATATAATTTTTAGCAGAATTGTCTCATCTTCTTAAAGCCGAATTAATAAATTTTTACAGAAATTTAGACGCTTAGGAAGATCTGTTGTTTCAATTTTTGTAGTCTGATAAAAGAATACGGGTGCATGTTATGTTTCTTAAAGATCCTTTGAATGGAAGTATAACTCAATCCAATATCCATTGATGCTGACTTAATAGACGCATGTGGATTGGCACGAAAATACGCTAGCGTATTAATCTGATTGTCGTCGTCCTCGAGAATTGGTTTTCTTCTAGTTTCTATGTATTTTGTTCGTCCAAATTGCAGAAAATTGCTTCTAATCCTCCGAAATTTTGTTTTACTCAAAGGCGCCAAATCTGAAAATTGGTTATTGAATTGCCTGCAAGTTCTATCCACCACTTTTTGATATTCGCCATGAATTAAAAAGAGATTAAACATATCCTCGTTTGAATAATCAGCCGTTTTATTATCAATCTGGTATTTTTCAAAAATTTTCACTTCAAATTACCAACAATTCTTGTTGAAATATAATTCGAATGAACGAAGTGACAAGTACATTAATTTTAGGCACCTGTCAGGTGAGCGTAGCCAGTTCAGCTACTTGATTCAAATATTTCAAAGCATTCTCTGTTAGTTCTTGCAAAATCATCAAAATTCAATATATTCCCAACTTATTTCGGAACTATAAGAGCTGGGTATAGTACATGCTGATACAATTCCATCTGAAATTTGACGATTCATCTGATGGCGATATAAGAATTGGCACATGCCGTTTGGAAAAATTGAGTTATTGCTGTTTGAAAAAGGCCAAATTGAAAAAATCATACAAAACAACGCAATAAACATTTGACATGTGTAGACTGCTTAAAAAATTCCTTGATCCCTCTTCTATCCACCCAAGCAAAATTGTGTCTGTAGTGCAAAAGATCTACGAGCTACAATTTTTTTTAAATGTTCCTCAAAAATCGAGCTTATAACAAAATAATTAAATCTGTCAAAAAATTTGACAGATAAGTGCCAACAACTTGGGCATTTTATGCCTTTCTCAATTGTCGGTTCTAGATGTATAATAAAAAAGGCAGATTGCCATTTGAAATAACAAAGTGATGACCCACTCCCGGTATAACCGGAAATGGTATTACTTCGAAAATATTTCAGTTCAATTGGAAATCGCTAGTTATGGCCGCGTATAAAATTTCAGCTTGAAATTGTAATTGGAACTCAAAAAGTTTTTAATGGACGGTCCCGGTGGATATCCCTGTATAGTAATTGAGAGGTAATATGTTGTTCTTTGCGTTTAAAGATTGTATTTAGAAAATGTTGTGGTATGTTGTTATTTGAGGCAATTTTTCTGATGATGTTAAGTTCAGTTCGAAAATTTTCTGTCGAAAGAGTAAGCTCTATGAATCATGGAGTTATATGTAGCTAATTTGATGCTTAAATGATTGAACGAGTCCATTGGAATCGATGCGTCTGTGAATGTTTCCTTTCTGTAAATTTTATAAGTGAGTTGGTTATTTGAATTTGTAATGGTGACAAAAGTGTCTCATTTCGTTTTACGTTTTAATATTTTGGCAGTTATAGGAAACGAATCAACTGATGTAAGTTGCAAAGAGTGATCGTATTCGATATATTGAAATCAGTTGAACGAACGCCTTGGTATGTTTGTTTGTAGGAAAAGTTTCTGTTACGGATTTAAATGAAATGGTGCTTGCTATAAAATACATACAAGAACTTTTCGCTCGTTTTACTTAATAATAACAGTTTATTTTGATTGTACGTTCACTTCTTCTTGTTTGAATCGAAGTTTTATCATCGGATGATTATCAACAGCAGCTACAAGTGACTAATTCGAATTGATAAAATTGATTATATATTTTATGGAAATAAATTGCAACCTGTAGCTATGCCACTCTTCAAGGTCACGAGCTGCCATTGTTTCTCGCAATGAATTGCAAATTCGTTGAGGAACTTTTGTTTTTCGTAGCCAACATCAAATTTAAACATTAGCGAGGATTTTCACTCTATTTTGGAGTAAAGAACATATTTCATTTTAATGTGATCCTTAAAATGATTTAGTCCCTATAAATTATTCTATACTTGAACACAAATGAAATAAACATTTATTGCAACTGAGATACGGTGATATTTATATTCCTAAGATATTCAATCAGAATGATATTGACAGTATTGTAACTTACATAAGGTATCCTGTTGCTCGCTTCAACAGTTTGCTTGTTGTTTTCTCATACGTTTTTTCTTATGTTGACATAATAAGAACCTGAGTGAAAATCCCTCGGGGCTAGAGTCAGTTTCCTTTATTTATTAGGATCGGAAGTAAAAACGCGTATGGCGACTTTCCTGAAAATGACGTTGACAAATCAAATCAGCTTTCAGCGAACCGAGCAAACTTTCACGGTTCACGGTTTTGTGACTCTGAATTGTTGGGAAGCAATTGGCTCTAGAAGCTTGGAATTATTGCAACTTCTTGTCCTCGTTTGCGAACAGAAACTTCTGAGTTCACGAAATGTTCTTCGGAAGGGATAAAAGGAAAACCCTACAAAGGGAATAAGAGCTTTTGTTCAATTCATTTTTTATTATTTCTATATGGGATTCAATAATCAGTGACGGCTAACAAAAAGAATATTGAAAACTTAAAACTAGTCTTCGAAAGGATCAGCCTTTTCTACATTAGTTTGAAAGTTGAAAATAACAATAGTTAATACATTTTAGAGTTTGAAAACGTACCAATTACAGTAATAATTGCCCAACTTACTTTAGAGAGGTGAAACAAAGGGTGAGTCGGATAAATATACCGAATCAGCCCTCGAATGTGACTTACTTCTAAATATATATTTCGGTATTTACTCGAAACGATTCATGAGTTTTATCGCAATACATCGCTTTAGGTACAAAAGAATTGTTTTATCATGAGTATCATTTGAAGTGAAATCCAAAACCAACAAAAGGTTACCAGGTAACATTCGGGAGCATATTTAATTTCTTAGGAATTCGCCTTCCATCTTAGACAGAAAGTAGGCTGAAGGAAAGAAAACGTCAGACTTAAGGAAAAATTTTTATGCAGTTGTGTGTATTTTTTGAGGATTTTGAATTGAAATATTTTCCATTAAACAGGGTGTCTAGAATTGATCCTTTTTGAGGTATTTCAATTGAATAAAGAAATGAATTGAGGTTTATTTCAAGAAAGAAACAAATGAAAGAAAATAAGAGAATCTTTCCGCATGTGGTAACTCACGGAGTAGGTGTTTTTTTTTCTCGACCTCAGTAGCTTGTATTACCTCCTCTTGCCGTGATACAAGCCTGAATCCGTCTAGGCATGCTTTGGATTAGGTTCTCGACCTCCTCTGGGGTTATATTCTGCCACTCTTCTGTGGCGGCTTGGATGAGCTGTTTTGGGGCTCTTGGATTATCCTGGAGCGATATAATTTTCCTTTTGAGATTATATCATAAATGTTCAATAGGATTTAGGTCTGAAGAGCAAGCGCGCTAGTCCAAAATAGTGGTTCCCTCTGTTTCAAGATTATGTCGCGCCAAGGAGCATTATCTTGCATAAAAAAAATTCTCACCGTGGGCACCTCTTCAGAGTGTTACTATGGGCTCCAGCACTAGGTCCACGTGATTTATAGCCGTTACACTTGCAGGAAATGGCTAGAATACCCCCTTGGTATTTCGGAATTTGTCTTGTTGCTCGGAATCTAGCTTGTCTTCCACGACCCCATAAAACCCGAATGAGGCGGTCATCTGATCGAACACCAATTCTGGTCCCATCCGAAAAAAAAAATTTCGCGAATTCTCAATGTTAATTATTTGCAGTTTGGTTAGCTCTGGAACTCTTGAGGGCTTTCTGCTGAATAAACCCCTTGAACGAAGTCTTTGAGGTATCGTTTCGACTAATACATTGATGCCTGTTGCTTCCAGAAATTGCCTTTGGAGTATGGGGGCGACGCACTAGGGTCTCTTTTTGCGATATGGCACAAAAAGCGGTATTGTTCTTCAGAAGTGATCTTCGTACGACTTCTTCTAGGCCTATTTTGCAGAGATTGTAGCTCCACGTATTGGACGTAAGTTTTTGGAATCACCCCCCTGTGATACCCCCATTGTGGCTGCTATATCCCTCTGTGTCACCCCCTTCTTGAACGAGAGCAATTATTTGACCCCTTTGCATATCGGACAATCTAACGTAAGGCATTTTCGATTATGATTATAGGCTTTTTTAAATTTTTAAATTCACAGTTTCAAATCTCATTGACAACTGAGTACAATATCCCGAACATGTGGTGACATTTCTTATTATACTATCCAGTTTTTTTTTACAACAATTCTTCACAACTAGTCAAAGATCCATAGTTGAAATCAATCTATAATGTGAAATACCGAGTGATTCCATTTAAATTTGATTGTGTCTATATTGAAAACGGGATTATCCATCACTTTCAAATTTTGGATCAGAGTAAGTTGTGGATACTGATATACAATTTGCAATTGTTTTCATTTGCTGTTTCAAATGGCATGGCGTACTTTTTAATTTTCTTCATCAAAAGGTATCCTTTGTCAAGATTTGCGCTATCTAAAATTAACCAACATTGGCTATGGTTTTTTATCAACATTTTTGGAATTAAAGTGCCATCTTCTTTGCAAAATAAATTGATTCAGATTTGAGTAAAATTGTAACTTTTTTATCAACATTTTTGGAATTAAAGTGCCATCTTCTTTGCAAAATAAATTGACTCAGATTTGAGTAAAATGGTAACTTTGTTTAAGTTTAACGAGAAAAGTCTTCTTTTTGAGGGCAACATACTTTCCGATGTAAAATAAAACTAAATTGTCAAAAAACCTTTTTTTTCAAATACGAGTAGCTTTTTCTCACTTTATTAGAATTATATTCTGAGTTAGTATTGGTTGGTATCAGACGTCGCTATTTCTAAACTGGCTCATAGTAGAACATAGTAACACATAGGTATTCAATTTTGATGCCAGTTTGTATGTTTCACAATGTTCTATGTGAGGTTCTATGAATATCGGTCTCAGTTTGACGTTTGGAAATTATTTGAATATAGCAATAACACAATTTTGTGTATATTTTTTGTTTTAAATATATAATGGCAAGTAAATATACAAACGAGGATACTCTGAATTTATTTATCATTCATGGTCAGTGTCAGTAAATAATATGTTTTTAACGAAAAGTAATCGAATTTACGACCGATTTGCAGAGAACAATTCAGAAAATTACAATCAAATTCTGTCACTTATGAAATACAGAAAACAGAAATGAGTAGCGTTTGCTGACTTCAAACAAAGACATGAATCGTGAAAAAAAAGTTCTAAAATTTATGAAGAATTAAATTTTAAAAACACCGCAAACATAAACAACGTAGTAAAAATGAAATCAAATTAAATGCTGAAATCGTCCACCATTCTTTTCTAAAGATTCTTCAATCCACGAGCCCACTTTATAAAAAATTGCTTTCTGCACTTGTTTGGGATCGATGATGTCAAGGCACGTTTCACTTTTAATTCGAGATCCTTCCGCGAATTTATTGTCAAACTACAAACTTTGTTCTATAGGTACCCTCATAGATGAAAATCTTGCAGGCTAATTCCACGGACCCAGTCTTCTTATCCATCTGTCTTCACTCAAGTTGGTTGATTCTTTCGATAGCTGAGGTGTGAAATGAGCCGGAGTACCATCTAATTGGTACCAACATGAAACACATTCATTAAAAGGAGTTCCGAAGCAAATGTAGTTGAACTGTCAGAATACATTACACCGTTTAAATTTTCTTCATAAATTAGATATTATCATTGGTTTGTGTATATCAAACTGAATACATTAAAGCTGAAACGATGTTGGTAATTTCACTCCAGTGTTTGATCGGCCCAGATATGAAAATTATGCCGATAAAAATACCTTCTCTCGAAAATTTGGACTCATCGGATTATATAATGTTTTATAAGAAGTCTGGGTTTTCTCGAATGTGCATCATCAACATTTCGTACAAATTAATCCTAATCTCCTGAATTCATCGATGAAATCAATTAGGAATTCAAGGGGTAAAAATTATTTTTGTCCAAAAATTTTCAATTAATTGCTGATATACATTCTATTCCTAAATCTGCAACAGCAGCACGTACAGACGCATACGTTGGTAATGAAACTAACTCTACCCCTTTCCGCTGTCTGTTTACCATAAGTGAGAAAATTTCATTGTAAGTTTGTAATTTTCATTTCATCTTTAATATTGTTGTTTATAACTTCCGGCACATTATTCTAGGCATCATTGCGCATCCATTGAACTATTAGACACATTTTAGAGATATATTAGAGTATTTTCAGCACTATTTTTTAACATTTTTAACTTGTCGATCAGACTACTAATCTGAAAGTTTGTCAAGATATTCGGCATAATCGGAAATTCGAGCACTCTTTTTAAATTGATCTCCTATCTCATGTAATTACTCGATTTAATTTTTCATCAGAAATTAGTTCACAATTAGTTACTAAGTGAGTTATCCAGAGCATAGACGAATCCAAAAAAAATCCCAAAAATCGCTCCACCCGTTCCCGAGTTATAACTGGTGTAACCAACATAACTTTCTTTTATATTCAGGGATATCCACCGCGACCGACCGTTAAAAACTTTTTGAGTTCCAATTACAATATCAAGCTGAAATTTTATACGCGGCCATAACTAGCGATTTCCAATTGAAGTGAAATATTTTCGGAGTGATACCATTTCCGGTTATACCGGAAGTGGGTCATCACTTTGTTATTTCAAATAGCAATCTACCTTTTCTATTATACATCTAGAACCGACATTTGAGCAAGTCATAAAATACCCAAGTTGTTGGCACTTATCTGTCGAAACTTTTGACAGATTTAATTATTTTTGTTATAAGCTCGCTTTTTGGGGAACATCTAAAAAAAATTGTAGCTCGTAGATCTTTTGCACTACAGACACAACTTTTGCTTGGGTGGATAGAAGAAGAATCAAGAAATTTTTTAAGCAGTCTACACATGTCAAATGTTTATTGCGTTGTTTTGTACGATTTTTGGCCTTTTTCAAACAGCAATAACTCAATTTTTTCAAATGGCACTTGCCAATTTTTATATCGCCATCAGATGAAGCGTCAAATTTCAGATGGAATTGTACCAGCATGTACTATACCCATCTCTTATAGTTCCGAAATAATTTGGGAATATATTGAATTTTGATGATTTTGCAAGAACTAACAGAGAATGACTTGAAATATTTGAATCAAGTAGTTGAACTGGCTACGCTCATCTGACAGGTGCCTAAAATTAATGTACTTGTCACTTCGTTCATTCGAATTTGATATTTCAACAAGAATTGTCGTTTTTTCAGATTGAAAATATCCAAAAAATACAACACATTTGGAATAAAACCACTGGTTATTCAAACGAAAATATATTTAATCTTTTTTTAATTCATTTTAGAATGACAAAAAGTAGTGGGTAGAAATTGCAGGCAATTCAATAACCAATGTCCAAATTTACCGTCTATGAGTAAAATGAAATTTCGAAGCATTAGAAGCAATTTTCTACAATTCGGATGAATAAAAATTGAAGGAACTAAGCGAAAACCAATTACATTAATACGAATGAATGATGGCAAACATCATAGGACAAAACTAATTTATGATCTGAATAAATGTTCAATATGGGGCCCATTTTGCTCGATACACTTGACAGCTCGTATACGAACATGATGAGTTGCCCTCCTAGTTTCCACAGGATCAATATTACGAAAAGCATTATGAATGCGCTCTAGTAACTCTTCTTTACTTCTTCCAGGAATAAGATACACTTCACTCTTGATTTTGCCCCTAAATGAAAACCAAGGGGCGTCAGGTCCGGAGAACGCGGAGGCCATAAATTTGGTCCTTGATTACCCCACCATCTATCCTAACATTTCTGTTAGCTGCCGATCTACACCTCGTGTTTTATGTTTATGGGTGCACCATCCATTTGGTAATAGCAATCCCTCAGAATGTTAAGGGGTAATGTTCCTCTCAAAATTTCCAGGTATCTTTGTCCATTAAGATTTTCGTCATAAATGTGATAAGCCAACAAATCATTTATTAAAATTGCAAAAACGTTCACGCTGAATTTATTTTGGAAATCAATAACCTCAATGAAATGTGGATTTTCTGTGGCCCAAAAATGTCGATCTCTCCTGTTGGTTATTCCACTATCCTTGAACTTGGCTTCATCAGACCATATAATTTTTTGCAGAATTGTCTCATCTTCTTGAAGCCGAATTAATAAATTTTCACAGAAATTTAGCAGCTTGGGAAGGTCATTTGGTTTCAATTTTTGTAGTCTGATAAAAGAATACGGGTGCATGTTATGTTTCTCAAGGATCCTTTCAATGGAAGTAGAACTCAATCCAATATCCATTGATGATGACTTAATGGACGCATGTGGATTGTCGTCGTCCTCGAGAATTGGTTTTCTTCTAGTTTCTATGTATTTTGTTTCTCCAAATTGCAGAAAACTGCTTCTAATCCTTCCAAATTTTGTTTTACTCATAGGCGCCAAATTTGGAAATTGGTTATTGAATTGCCTGCAAGTTCTTACGACCAATTTGTGACATTCGCCATGAATTAAAAAGAGATTAAACATATCCTCGTTTGATAATCAGCCATTTTATTACCAATCTGGTGTTTTTCAAAAATTTTCACTTCAAATTACCAACAATTCTTGTTGAAATATCAAATTGGAATGAACGAAGTGACAAGTACATTAATTTTAGGCACCTGTCAGGGGAGCGTAGCCAGTTCAGCTACTTGATTCAAATATTCTCTGTTAGTTCTTGCAAAATCATCAAAATTCAATATATTCCCAAATTATTTCGGAACTATAAGAGATGGGTGTAGTACATGCTGATACAGTTCCATCTGAAATTTGACGCTTTATCTGGTGGCGATATGAAAATTGGCACGTGCCATTTGAAAAAATTGAGTTATTGCTGTTTGAAAAAGGCCAAATTGAAAAAATTATACAAAACAACGCAATAAACATTTGACATATGTAGACTGCTTGAAAAATTCCTTGATCCTTCTTCTATCCACCCAAGCAAAAATGGTGTCTGTAGTGCAAAAGATCTACGAGCTACAATTTTTTTAAATGTTCCTCAAAAATCGAGTTTATAACAAAAATAAGATAAGTGCCAACAACTTGGGTATTTTATGCCTTGCTCAAATGTCGGTTCTAGATGTATAATAAAAAAGGTAGATTGCCATTCGAAATAACAAAGTGATGACCCACTTCCGGTATAACCGGAAATGGTATCACTTCGAAAATATTTCACTTCAATTGGAAATCGCTAGTTATAGCCGCATATAAAATTTCAGCTAGATATTATAATTGGAACTTGAAAAATTTTTAATGAACGGTCCCGGTGGATATCCCTGTATATGAATATACATGGCAGAGTTGGGAGTTTGTGATTGATGAAGTGATCTTTACAGCTGTCTCTAAATTCCAGGTTAAGAATAGATCTCAAACAAATCTTTTGTAATTTGAATATTCGAAGCTCCTCCCCGGAATCCCCCCAAAAAATAATCCCATATCTCATGCGGGATTCCACAGTAGCATGATACGATATCAGAGCCGTTTGAACCAATGGGCTGATCAAGCGGAGTGCTGAAGAATATCCTGCAATTGATCCTGCGAGGCGCTCTATGTGGCTGGTCCAGTCAAGTCTGGAGTCAATGGTTACACCCAAAAAACGTATGACACTCGGAGTCAATGATATTGTCATTATGGATTGCCTCACTGTTTCTGTCGAAGGAAAATTTTAACAACTAGTTTTTTTAGCATTTAGCTTCAGATTTTTACTTTCGAAGTATTGTTCCAGAATTTTCAGATCATTTTTGGTTTTTATTTTGAGGTCCTCTGTATCAACTCCCCTAATTATCACGTTCGTATCATCAGAAAATTGAACTAGTAAATCTGCAGCAAGTCCCGACAAATCATTCGTATATATGATGTAGATAAGGGGTCCAAGAATGGAGCCTTCGGGAACTCCTCTTTTTGTGGATAGCTTACTGGAAGTTAGCATACATCCGTTCACATCTCTCATCGCCACATATTTCTAACAGAAAAATAGCTGTCTATGAGTTCTAGTGCCACTCCTCGAATCCCATAACTCCCGAGTTTCTTGAGAAGGATAGATTTGTCTACGCTGTCGAAGGCTTTGCTAAGGTCTGATGCCATTGCAACCGCCGGCTTGTTCTGGTTTCGGGAATCAAGGACGGCATATATGGCCATATACATCGCTCTCATAGTATTTCCTCCCTTTCTAAACTATTTTGAGAATCAGACAGTATCATTTTCTGTTCCAAAAAACATCATATAAATTATCTTCTCAAAAATTTTGCTAAAGTTGTTTAAAATTGCCATAGGCCTATAGTTATTTATAACAGATCTATCTTCATTTTTGTGAATAGGGAGTATTTTGGCACACTTTAGTTTATCTGGAAAGATTCCTTCTCGTAAACTAATAATAACGATATGACATAAGGGATCTGGAATGACATGTGCTATATGTTTTATCAACTTAACTGGAATTTCATCGATGCCTACAGCAGATGTGTCAGGGACTTTATTTTATTGAAAATTTTCAGAGGTGTTGTAGGATTTATGAACATTGCCCCACCATTTCTTTTTTTTTGTCCTGCGCTCTTAATTTATAGTTTTTTCCTTGTGTTATTTGCGGACAGATGTCTATGAAATACTTGTTAATTTCATTCAAAGTTCCAAGATTTCTGACATTATCTTTATTTATTTTGTTTATAGCTTGCCAAGTTGCCCTTGCCTTATTAGCTGCGTTTTCAATGAACCGCCTATCAGACATCTTTTTGCCTCTTTGACAACTCTTTTTAAGAACAGTAAACATTGAAATGAGACTTCGATATAATTCCCTGACTTACCTGTTTCTCTAGATTTCGTTTAGTTTTGCATGACTTTCTGATTGCAGATGTGATCGAAGAAATTTTCGCCATTCTTTCTTTTAAGATTGTTGATTTGAAAATTAGATCATCCAAGATCTAGAGAGTTTTCCCAGAAACAATTCATACACAATTTATGAAATTTAGCGTGAACTATTTGAAAAATGAAATGAGAAACTATTTTAGATTTGTGTACATTTTTCAATTCAAAATTTCTAAAGTATTGACTTATTAACTATTTTTGAACCACTTTGTGATACAAAATGATCTCTGATGTAATTATGTGAGATAGAAGATCGATTTAGTGCTCGAATTTTCGATTATGTGGAATACCTCGACAATCTTAAAATTATGGAAAAAGGGATACTGCTCCTAAAAATTATGTTGAGGGTAAAATAAAAATTTCTCATTTTTGGGAAAATTTGGAACATGATATATATATATATATATATATATATATATATATATATATATATATATATATATATATATATATATATATATATATATATATATATATCTGGAAAGAGAAAAAATACTCTTCTTATTTTATTCAAATTCACAGATGATTTACATTCAAATTAACGTTTATATTATAATTCAAAACCATTAATCAAAAAAAATTTTTGTTATGTCCCTGTATTTCTCTCAAAAAATGCCCGTAGAACGTCAAAATAGTTTTCAACTTCTATAGCAATCGAGATATACTCATATGCAAAAATGCAGAAATCCGAGGTTCATTTTTTTACTGCATGCGGAAAGTCTCTCATTTTCTTTTATTTGTATCTTTCTTAAAATAAACTTTAATTTGTTTCTTTTTTCAATTGAAATATTTCAAAAAGGATCAATTCTAACAATCCTTCGAAATTTCCAAAATCCCTGAGGTAATATTCAAAATATCAGGCGATTCCATAAAAATTTGATTGTGTGTATAAGGAATGGGAGCTTGGTCAATAACAAAGCATTAATGAAGAATCCAAGCTTTAGAGATGTGGATTCGTAGAAGATTGCTACGTATTAGCAGAACTCGTCAATTCCATAAGGGAAAGAGAATTTGAGTATTTCGATCATATCATGTGGAACCAACAAAAATACGGCTGATACAATAATCCTTTAGGGAAACATAGCATCAAGAAAATCAAGTGGAAGAGGACTGATATGGTGGATTTGAAATTTGAATGATTTGGGCGTTTTTGGGTAGAGGAATTTTTATTGTATATAATGAACGAACACACATGGAAAGGTAAGGACATTTGGGATTTCTTGGTTCTCTTTCAGAAAAAATTCAAATTTCATTAATTTTTCTCGAAATAGTATTTAAACAGAATCATCCAATCCAATAATAGGTTTCTATGGTGACTTTAGTAAAATATATGCCTTTCTCGTGAATTGATTACAGCCATACACCTCCAGGAATGCTCCAAATGGATTTACTGAGCGATTCTTGGGGGTTAGTGCGCCAAGTCATTCGGAGACATCAAACAATTGTTACCAAGTTTGAAAATTACGATGCACCATGAATAACGTTTCTACGCAATATATCTTAATCATGTTCAAGCGGATTCAGGTCAGGCAATTGAGTAGGCTAAGGTAAAATATTGATTCCATATAGATTTAAGGAAACTGTCGAAGCCGCGTCAATGTGTGGATTATCATCATGACTAGGAAGCTTCTCCAATTGATGAAGCATGTAAGAGGTGGAAAAATGTACTTTATGTAGAAGGTTCCATTCAGAGGGCTGTTAACCTAAGCGAGATCAGTTCTGCAATTGAAAGAGATTCCATCCCAAATCGTCACAGTACTTCATCTGTAGCGGTGTACTTCTTGGACTTCTCTAAGTCTTTGAACATTACCAAGTTGTCTTTACAGTCGCACTCGTCTGAGTGTAGCCCAAACCAAGATTCATCTGAGAATAAAATATTTGACTAGTCTTCAAGTCTCCATTCCATTCTACATGATTTTCAGCCTATTCTAATCAAGCTACAGGTTTTTCTCTTGTTGGAGGCTGACACCTCCAAAGTTTTCTGGATTGAAAATTGACTTCATGCAACGTATCACGACGTTCTCTACGATTATATCCCTACGCTCTATGTAGCTTTTTACTGCCTATATTGTTGAATAATGTGAAAAAACTTGGCTTCATCTCAAATCGTGTATGGTTTTAGAGAATTTTCATAAAATTTTCAATTATTTATTTAAGAGTTATAAAGATAAACATTATCGCAACGTTTTAAGCAAATGGCACTATTTAGTATATATCGCGGCATAGCGATAAAAGCATGTTTTTGTCGATTCTGTCTCTAATTTATTATTTATCTCTTCAGTCCAGTTACGTGTTGAATGCGATAGAGCAAATAAAATGCGCTCAAACTTAACGGTTATTCTAGTAGTAATACCAGCAGTAACTTCATCAGATCGGCTTAACGGCACTGATGGGGGAAGAAGGTAAATAATCGAATGACGTATACAAGTGAAGCATATAAAAGTGTATTAGAAAAACATGTAAACTTAAAGATGCCACACTTGATCTATATGGGTGGTATCAAGTTGTATGATAGAAATAACAACTTCTTACCGATAAGTAGTTGTACTGTCACCATTGGCTCATCTGAAAATTCAACTTACGATCTTTGGGTTAATTATTGTCCCACAACTCCTAACCGTTTAGGAGGTCTATATTCTATCATCAGCTCATTAACATAAGATGATTACCAGTTGCAAATATCTGAATAGCTTCAGAAAATCTATGAAAAGTAAATTGTGAGTATTGAATAATATATGAATTAAATTTGACCATTTTATATGAACAAAGTAACTCAAAAATTCACGTGAGTGAACGAAAATTTGAAAACAATCAGTGATGGACAAAAAATATGAAAAGAATAAGGCGTTACTGAGCAGTACCATGAACAAAAACGTATTAATTAATTATCTAAGCAGGCATTCTGTTTTGAGTCATCGCTAAGTAGTCTGAAATATCAAACTAGACAAAAAAAGAACACTTATTTATGTAAATTGATTATCTCTAAAAAAAGAAGCAATCGAATGTGTTGAATAACTGGAAAAATCATAGAAAACTTACCGGCTGGATTGCGTAGAGGATATGACGCTCGTCCCCTGCGCAGAGTTATCTGGGTTCAATCCCGACAAAGATTTTATGGATTCTGGGAATCGCTTGAGTGTCTATCTTTTGGAGGAGATGTAAAGTCGTCGGTCCTGTCTAACATAGATGTGTTGGACGTTAAAGATCCCTTCCCTCGACACGAGAGTGGTTCGGATTAGTGAGGTGACAGAATTCCCCGGCGTGTCATTAGCCGAAATGCAGAAATAGAGCACGTTAAAGGATCAAAAAAAAACATAGAAAACTTTCCCTGTATAATTCGAAGGAATATGTTGACTTATTTCATAAATTATAAATCTACTATACTCAAAACTGAAAATTTCCAAAAAGAATGGAAAACTGAAATTAAGGGAAGCGTGAATATTTTCATATGGGATCTTATCAGTCACGTGGAACGTTGTTGATTCGTAGAAATAGGCATACTAGCAGTTTAGTACTCGTCCCCAGAGCGTGAGTATTGAAACGCTACACATGTGTGCGCATGTTTCATTCGACTTTACAATTTTTTTCATAATTTCTGGAAATTGTAATGTTGTGTTAATTTTTCAATTAAAATTTTTCAACCAGATATAATACTCAGTCAAGAGTTGTAATGAACCAAAATTTTGATTCAGTTTTGCTATGAAGGCTGAGGGGTTTTCAGGTCAGTCGTTCGTTTTTGGGCCAGAGGAAAAATAAAAATTATATTGATCTTGTCAACAAATCCCTACAAAAGCATCATCAGTTGGATTGCAAATTCGTATTCTCATTCTCATCGTGAATATTTTTCTGTTAACAGTGATTATGTGAGTGAGAAACGATTATAGTCGACGATATTTTCCAAATATTTCGACCGTGGAAAGAAGATATCACGGCTTGTGAAATTCGTCAATGTTAGAGGACTATTGCTGAATACTGAAAAAAATAACGTCTGAAAGAAATTGGACGAGCGAAAAGGAACAAAAAAAAGTAGTTACGAAAATTAAATATTTTGTTTATTTTCCGATTTTATCTAAATATTAGTAAGTAATTTTTGCCAAATATTTAAGTTTTTCATACATACTAGGCATATTTTGCAAATAAAAGAAAATTTTTATTTAGTGAATTCACATTGAAAATATAGCATCCATTTCTGAAAATAGAAGTTAAATTTCGAAGGCCAGCTCCTTCACGAATGGAATCATTATTAAAGTTTGCATAGATATAGCTATCTCGAAAAAATTTGTGAAAAGTCTAGCTTTGTCGTCTGTCATTCAGACGATTACTTTATCATGAAAAAGTGGCGCTTGAGGAATAATTTATGTAATTAATACACATTTACTTTTAGAATCGAATGAGATTGTTGCAATGTCATTTTCATGAAGAACAAATATCTATTATGTACAGAGCAATTGTATTGTCTGATCAAAAATTAATACCATTAAATCTCTCAGAAAGACAACATTGGGTTGATAAACAATTACATGGCAAATAATACGAGAATTACAAAATGATTATGTTGATGGCAAAGCTTGTAATGAATAGTTTTTCTAGTTAATTATTTCCTGAATATGAATTCCTATAGAGCAATTTGCACATGTTTAATTCCAAACAAGCTCAAATTGGTGTTCATTCGTAAAAATATGAGCTATTGGATTCAGAATAACATCTAGAAGAATCTATTCAAAAGGATTTTAAGTAAGTCCTAACTTACAAAACTGTAGCTCCTCTATATACGAGGTGGTCTGAAAAATCGCGATCATTTTCCCAGCCGAAAAAATAGTTTGGTTTTTTTTGAACTGGTTCCCCCTTGTAGTCCACTGTTTGGACTTTATTTTTATTCCTGGCATATGATGGTGAATCCAAGTTTCATCTACAGTCATTAATCGGCGCCAAAACTCGGATATATTGCGCCTACAGAGCGTTGCAAATGATCATTCGGACACCTTTTTGGTATAACGTGCAATCCATCTCATGTGTATATTTTGATTTAATATGTTCTTCTTTTGACATGTTCATAATCTCTGCTATATCTCTCACTTTGATTCGGCTGTGCTTTAGCACCATTTGGTGAAGTTTGGCGATGTAATCGTCGGGAGTTTTCAGTTTTTGGACGTCCTGAACGTTCATCGTCTCCCAAGCTCTTACGGCCACGTTTAAATGCGGCTGCTCAAAATTTTACTGTGGTAAACGATGGTGCAGAGTCTTCATACACAGAAATAAACTCATCTTTGATTAGCATAGGTGTATTGCTTTTCGAAAACAAATATTTAATGACAGCTCTATAGTTGATTTTGTACATTTCCACATCAACTCACTCACCAAAATGGCTGCAACTTTGGTGAGTAACGGCCAACAGATGAGAAATATAAATTCACTAGCTTTCAGTTACAAGTGCTGCCATCTTCACTTAGAGGTCGGAAACTTTTCAGACTATCCTCGTGCATGCCAAAAATGTATATATATATATATATATATATATATATATATATAGGTATTTATATTATATTTCATTTGTAAAACTAAGTCTAAATAAAGTTATTCATTATTATTATTATTATTTCTTCGTTATTTAACTACTTGTATTGAGTAAAAAATTGCGTGAAAGATTTATCGAAGTATAATATATATAAATCAGCAGCAATAAGAAAAATGGGATTGAGCTGGCCAAGGTACAACATTGATTCAAGCTGATGAAAGAAAAGCGTTCTTGCAGCTGCAGTGTGAAGAGGAACATAATAATGCACGATTATAAAATTTTTCCATATCGCTGAAGTATATCCTAGCACAAAGAGTTGAAGAATCTGATTCACGCAGAAGTTTGCATTCAGAGAGTTGGTAACCAAAACGAGATCAGTTCTGTAGCTGCGTTCTTCCTGCACTTCTCTGAGCCTTTGAACGCCACCTGCTTGTCTCCACTGTCGCACTCGTCTAGAATCTGAGTTTTATCCAAACTGGAGATTCATTCGAGAATAAAATATTGGATCACGTCTTCACGTCCCCATCTACAGGACTTTTATTCCATTCTAATCCTGAATTTCTAGTATTAAGGTTGATATTTGCAAGGTCTACTGGAAAGAAGATTAACACCATGCTACATATTACTCTTGAAATATCCAGTATATACGTTTTATTTAGTTTATTACCCAGATGGGCTTCTGGTGGGCGGATTAGAGAAGAAAACGCTCCTGTGCAACTGTTATAACATGATTTCTACCCTCAGGTCGTTCTCTTACATTCCCTGCTACTCTATAGCAGGTCATCAGTCACGAAATAACGCTTTGACTTGTACCTATTGCTAGTGCAACTTCTGTTTGTGTTGCTCCATCCTCAAAAGTCCCAACTGCTCTGTTCAGTTCATTTTACGTGCAAAATATAAAATCAAATTCAAAAGCTTACCTGACGTAGAGCATTTGTGAATATATCTGATCATGGGGCAATTAGGAAAGATATAGAATATTTTGTTGGTAATTATTGTATTGTTTTTTTTGGGGAGTTAACGTGAACATGGTTTTTGGAGAAAATCTAGCTATCTGTGATGCTATTGTGCTGCCTTTGGAACATCTGAAGTGAGTTCTATCTGAATCTTCGAATCAATTCTCATTACGACGTTCTGCAGTGTTTTCATCTTGTATCAATCTTTACATCTTAACAGAGTTTACTTATCTATCTACAAAGGGTCTCATTAGAAGAATGGAGCAGCATTTACCCTACTGAGCAACTTATACCTTGCATAGATGCTTCGAAATACAAGCGGGAAGCTTGGGGACTATCATTAGAATTGGGCATTGCTCCACTACCCACTGCGTTGCAGTGATTTAGAAGTAATGGTTGGGTACGTCACAAGTAAAGTTGTCGCATTCCGGATTTTGAAAATCCAAGAGTGATTGCTGTGAACCCTTTGCATGCTGAACTTGTCATTGAATGTTGCGCTATGGAGTCTAGAGGCGAAAAATTGACTGAACATGCAGTTATGGTCAATGGATTACTTTATCCAAAGGTGCTAACAACTCAGTTTTAGTCTATTATTGATGGTGTGAATATTGCTGACATTTGGTTTCAATAGGACGGTGCCATAAGTCACACAGCAACGGAAGCCAAGTTTCACAATGGCATAATTTTACGGAATTCAGTTGTTAAGTGGCTGACCCGATCATGTGATTCAACACCACTGGATAATTTTTTGTGGGGCTATGTTAAAGACAGAGTTTTGGGCTATCGAATCAGACAAAAATTTGAGAAAAAATCAACATCCGTAAGCGTCGTCGTGGTGGTCATTTTTACGATCCTAATTTTTATATATAATGACCAAACTAATACATTAAGAATTTTAATCATTTCATCCTTAATTTCTTTTTCAAGCTGAAGTTCTCGTTGACAACCTCTTTGTTTAGTATTTTTAATTAAATTTGGTAGCAGAAACAATATGGAGGCCCATATTGTTTCTGCTTCGCCAGTTAAACCTGTTAACTGTGATAATTTGAATATTTGACATAAACTTCGGCGAAAGGTCATCACTCTGAGTGACGTAGGCTATATATTATTTGATCATCTTAGTATTGTGTATGAGTCTTACTCCTTACGTTGAGAATTCTTCTTTTCATTTTATTCGGTTGGTATGAAAGAATATTCACCAATTACACCATATCTTTCTGAAAGTTATCTTTTCCAGATCGCACCCGCCGCTGGTCTCCCCAAAGCTGAATAGATTGAGTTGGTCGTCTTAAAAAAGAAACGTGCATATTAATGGTTTTCTTCAATTCATCATTCATTCCAATCACTGACTTTCATGGTAATTCGGAGTTAGATATTCACAATCTGAGATCTGTATTCACTCTTCTAGTAATGAATTTTCGAATAAAAACATTCTGAAAAATCCATCCTGAGGAATAAATTTATATCTATGCACATTTCTAAGCCTTTTCGTCTTGTCATTCGGATGCAGAGCTAGAATAGAGAACAGATACTCAAATTTATATATAAGACAATGAATACAGAACGATTGATGTAGAACAATTTTATTATCAACCGGCAGTGGTTTTCCAAAATATGAATCAAGGCTGAAGGATTTAGTGTGAAAAACTTGGCTAGGCGTACACAAAAAATCTTGAACTAAGTAAACGTTTTTTCCTTCGTTGAACTCTATAAATTTTGAAGATAATTAATTCTCAAAATGGAAGTTGTTTTCTAGAGTAGTGTAATTTGTCCGGAATGCAAATTGAGTAAAAATCAGGACAGGGGTTAGATGAACGTGGCTATCCACTCAATATACATTGAAGTGAAAAAATAAAATTCTAGTAGTAAATAAAAAAGCTTGAAACGATAAATAGTTTGTCACATATGAAGTATGAAAACTCTTGCCTATTTTGTCTATAGCGTTTATAAATCTTACATTTTTTCAAGATAAGAATTATGCAGTAATTTATAAATTATCAAATAATCCTTCATCATAATTATGCTAGTTCTAGTATCGATCAACCAAGATTGTTGGTACAAGTGTGCAAGATTCAATCAGTTACGCCATCATGGAACGTCACTCATAGCTAAATAGTAGCTCAATTGTTACTTTAACTACTGTAAGAAATGTGAGCTACGGCCACGACAATTGTTGGGATTGGTTCAGTTGAAGTTCTTTTTTTTTCGATAGGGAGGATCCTAAGCAGTAGAGTAGGATCTGCCCCTTTTCCGTTAGGCTAGGCGTACACGTGAATGCTTGTATCATCTGTGGTTTCTTTCAAAATTACCACTATGTCGTGAAAACTGCATTCTTCATCTTTACGCATAACCGAAATTCAAACCTTGCGAAAATCGATACATCCTTTACATAAATATTTTTTAGAAATTTCTAGAGAATACAATCATTTAATAATATGCAGAGTATTGAATATTATTCACTGTTGTTTAACGTAAGAACGTTGCTATTAGAACAAATATATCAATCGACGTATTCTAACGTTTTTCTGGACACTCTTTTCTATTTATTTATTACCGAATTTATTTTATTAGGCTAATCCACATAATATTGTCTATCGCAAAAATATTGATGTTCTATTTTCGATCGATGTCAATGGAGAAATTTGCACATTTTATCAATTGATGGAAAAATGAAAAAAAGGAGCTGCTTGACCGTTTTTCATCGACTTTAAGATCACGTTAGCGATAGGCTATATCTTTAGTCCACACCATATATGACGAAGTATTGAATGTTGTTCGTTGGTCAGCACATCACTTGACGATTGCTGGATCGATTTGGCTATTAATTTTTTTTTAATGTCCGAGTTAGATTTTATGGAAAGAAAAATCAGGAAATGATAGTATGAAATTAGGATCATAACTTATGATTTGAGAAAAGGAAATGCTCAATTCTTTCGGTATTTTATACGTTATGGCCCTAGAATTTCTGTTGGAGAAATTGAGGCTGAAATTCATAGAATATTACATAGAACATTGTGGAACTTCGAAACTGGCATCGGAATTAAATTCACTCTGTATGTTCCGCGGCGTAAGATCTTTAATAAGATTGATGAAATCGTGAAATAAATAAAAACGAGCCATTTTAGGTATAGGAAAACCTATTACCAATCGGTACAAGTTCACAATATGGTTATAATGAATTAAAAAAAAGAATTCGTATTTGGGAAAAACGTTTCTTTAACAATTCAATTTCATTGCATTGACATTGCATTGAGTAGCCTGTATATAAAATAGCATCCGAAACTACGTTGAACTGAAAAATAACATTTTTCTCGTTAAACTGAAAAAAAGTTATAATCTAACCCAAATCTGAGTAAATTTTTATGGCAAAGAAGATGACACTTTAATTTGAAAAATTTTGTAACAAAAATTGTTTAATGATAATTGATTTTAGATAGGAAAATCTTAACGAAAAAGGATACCCTTTAATAAAAAAATAGTACACCATACTATTTGATATAACAAAGTTGTAGTCGATGTCTGGTATAACCGGAAGTGGTACCACTCTGAAAACAATGGTAACTTGTGGATTAGCATCCATTTACTCTAATTCCATCAATCAATTCGAAATTTATCGATCGTTTTCAGATACTTCTAATGAGCCCTTTACAGCGGACACTCTGTATTCGTCTTGTTATGGTGTAAACAGCTTATTGTCATTAAAATCATTCTATTAATGTCGCTAACGTAACCTATGATTGTTCTGTAGTCATTGAAGTATTCATTATGGTACTGAAGTAAATTAATTCCAATAGAAACCGATTGAGTCCACAGTGAATAAGTCTCAAATGTCTCTCGTTTTGCGTACATGTAACTTGAGAGTAATAAATGGTTGAAAAACTTTTATTACGAACTGCCCTTGAAATTGATATGCATGTGTTCTAGTCTATGCGCGCGTGTTTGATTTTTACTCAAATTGTTTATTTCAAAGAAGAAGCAGAGAAATTCTTTTGATGAAAATGGAAATTTTATTGACTAGGTGGCAATGGTTTTTTTCTTTTTTTAACAGTTAACATTTTTTGTTGGTATGTGTGTTGTTGAAAAAATTCTCACTGAATCAGTTATTGTAAATATCGTCATAGAAATTTCATACTTAAACATATATACACTGCAACAGGAAATTAACTCATAAAATTCAAGAAATAATATACATAGAAAGACAAAGAATATTGCATATATTTTACCTTTTCTATGTAAATTTATTTCTTCATTTATTAATTGGTTAGGTTAGCCATTAAAAACTCAATTCATCTCCTGTTACGTCTTTATACAGGCTGTTACATAATAGTATGTCACAACTTGAGGGGGTAAATCTACATGCAATTTCAAGAAAAAAAGTTCATATAAACCTAGGTCCGCAAAAGCTTCGTTACGGAGCTAGAGGGTGTTGAAATTTACGGAAAAAATTGTTTTTTTCTTCAAAACTCCTGCAGTTTTTGGGATATTCAGACCAAATTTGGAATGCAAGCTATTTTTTATAGCCTTGATCATTACAAGCCTAAATTTTAACTAGAATCTACCAGGTGTTTTCTTTTCCGGAGAAATGTCTTCTTTTGGCCTTTCAAACGTTTTTGCAGTACGGATGTTGTCATCTTCGGAATTTACGGAAATTGTTCTCGAGCAAAAATTGATTGTATGCATTCGCTGAATTGAAAGCACTTCTAATTAAAAAATGACTCTTTGATTTTTTCATGCAGTTTTGGGATATTCAGACCAAATTTGGAATGCAAGCTATTTTTTATAGCCTTGATCATTACAAGCCTAAATTTTAACTAGAATCTACCAGGTGTTTTCTTTTCCGGAGAAATGTCTTCTTTTGGCCTTTCAAACGTTTTTGCAGTACGCCACTGATCAGCGTACAATCAATATTCGTCATCTTCGGACAATTTAGAAAACTTTTTTGACAGTTGTAATATATTCGTTTCTCCGATTGTTCTCGAGCAAAAAATTATTAAACGATTGTATGCATTCGCTGAATTGAAAGCACTTCTAATTAAAAAAATGACTAGTAAGCTTTGATTTTTTTCATTTATTTATATTGACAGTTGCCAAAGTTGAACCAGTGTCTGCTCGAATTGTTTATTAAATTAACGATCAGTTTTGAGAGTTTTGAAGTTATTGCTGTAAGAAAAAATGGCTAATTTTACTAAGGCCGAATTGGCTGATATCAATTACATGTACGGTCTGGCTGACGGTAACACAACGTAAGCTAGGCGATTATACAAGGTGCGCTTTCCAAATCGAGTAACACCAGACAGGCGAACATTTTCAAATATCCATAGAAGGTTGAGGGAAACTGGTACTTTTACTGCAAATAATCATTTAAAAGGTGCAACTCAAACTATGAGAACTCCTGATATTGAGGAAACAGTTTTGAATTGTATTGATTTGAATCCTCATGTGAGTACAAGAAAAATTGAAAATCAGTTGAATTTTTAACATGGTTTGGAGGCTTCTTCACGACTTTTTATAGTACCCGTTTCATATTCAACGCGTCCAAACTCTACTTCCTCGAGATTTTCCTTCAAGACTGAATTTCTGCCGATGGTTCTTAAATAAAATTAGAGAAAATGCTCATTTTGTGAAATTTTGTTCACAGACGAAGCTAACTTTTTGAGAACTGTCATCACAAATTTTCAGAATAATCATTGTTGGGCTGAGGAATCCCCCATTTGATTGAAGAATCTCATCATCAAGAACAATTCTCACTAAATATCTGGGTCGGAATAATTGGAAATTATTTGATTGGGCCATTTTTTTTTTTGCCTAACAGACTAAACAGTCCCGCTTATCGGCAATTTCTTTAGGAGGAGTTACCTTTATTGCTCGAGGATGTGCCACTTTTGGTGAGAAACATAATGTGGTTCATGCATGACGGGGTACCAGCACATTTTAGTGGAGAAGCTAGGGAATTCTTGAATAAAACATTCAACAACCGATGGATAGGTTGGGGTGGGCCAGAACCATGGCCTCCTAGGTCCACAGACTTAAATAGTTTGGACTTTTTCTTATGGGGATATCTCAAAAGTTTAGTTTATACCACTCCAGTGAACACTGTAGAAGAAATGAGAAATCGAATAATAACCTCTTGTGACACGATAAGAAATACCCCAGGAATATTTCAAAGAGTGCGTGATAATATGCGAAGAAGGACAGAGGCCTGTATTCTAGCAGGTAGAGGACACTTCCAGCAATTTATTTAGTTTTTAATTGTTATTTTTTTTTCAGTTTGAGTCTCAGAAGATGAGCTATCAAAATAAAAGCAAATTTTGGGCTACCTATCGAGTATTTCTATTATTTTTTTTTATTTAGCGAATAACATACAATTCAAATTCAATAATTTTTCACTCGAAAACGGTTGGAGATACAAAAAAATTACAAGTGTTAGAAAAGTTTCTAAACGAAGATGACGAAAATTGATTGTACGCTGATCCGTGGCGTACTTCAAAAAAGTTAATATATAGGACGTGTAATGATGGAGGCTGTAAAAAATGGCTTGCATTCCAAATTTGGGCTGAATATCTCAAAAACTGCAGGAGTTTTGAAGAAAAAACCGATTTTTTCGGAAATTTCAACACCCTGTAGCTCCGTAAGGAAGCTTTTGCGGACCTAGCTCTATATGAACTTTTTTTCTTAAAACTGCACGTAGATTTACCTCCTCAAGTTGTGACATACTATTATGTAACACCCTGCATACTAAGTAACATGTTTTTATATGGGAATTGTTTTCCACTTCATGTTTTTGATCGATCCCCTTGTTTTTTTAGTGATTGTAAATAAATGTTTTATATTGTTAGTGTAGTGCTTTTGTTTAGTACGATGAAAAATGGTTCCATAGCAACCTCAGCCTTTCCAATTTCTACAAATCGGAATCACCCCCTGTCCTTCTACAAAGCCTTTTTCTCTCATCACTGGAAGCGTCCTCAGAGTTCTCCCATATTTACACGGATGCCTCGAAGTCGAACGAAGGAGTTTCATCTGCTTTTCTCACAGAAGACTCATCACAAGGCTTTAAACTGTCTCCTCTCTGCAGTATCTATAGTGGAAAGCTGTTTGCAATTCTTCAGGCGATCAATTTTACCATGGCAGCAGGCATTCAAAAAACCCTGATAATAACTGATTCACTCAGCTCTTTACAGGGTATGCAGCAGGTCTATTCAGACCATCCATTGGTCACACAAATTAAAGAGCGTATACACTCAGCCACAGAAACGACCAAGGAGATTCAGTTTTATGTGGGTTGCGTCACATGTAGGAATCTCTGGCAATGAACGCGTCGACAGAATTGTACGAGAAACGATGGACGATAGGGCAATTATAGTACAAGAGGAAGTATCACACTTCGATCTCAAAAACTTCGTGAAGACTAGTTCTGAATTTGTGGGAAACCAAATGGAAAACATGAAGGACCAAACTGAAAGAAATCAAGGACTTTATCACAAACGAGACAACATCAGGTGATCCTAATCCGCCTACTCACCGGCCATACAAGGTACAATCATGAGCACCTTATGAGCAGAGAAGCGGAAAAAGTGTGCGAAATATGCAGCGTGCCAATATCTGTTGAACATTTCTTAGTGTAGTGCCCATTGTTTATAGAACAACGTCAAAATATAATAGTGGCGATGATTTGAAATCAGTGCTCGAGGAAAATTGTACTTTTGAAAACATTTTCAGTTATATAAGAGAAATTGATTTGATAAACAAACTGTGATATCATAATTGACAAACCCTTATAGTACATATAGCTCTATAAAGTATCTCAACATATTTTTTGACTTATAACTTTCTGCACTGTTGCTAATAACTCTAGTAGTTGGAGCAACGTATTTCTGAATAAAAAATAAATGAATAAATTCGCACTTAACCTTGGTGAAATCTACATCGATCAAGGAATCAAATCCTGAAGTTTTGAGTTGTATTTATGGATTCCTGTATATAACGACTGCAATATTACGGCATAATAATCTCAACAATAATATAAGAATTTCCACTGCTGAATGAGGCTTAACACTACTATAAACGTTGGTAGGTCACTAATTCGATAGCAACTAATAGAAGGTTGTTGAATAAGTGTTTGTGTATACAGAAATATTCAGCGGGACCGTCCGTTAAAAACTTTTTGAGTTCCAATTACAATATCAAGCTGAAATTTTATACGCGGCCATAACTAGCGATTTCCAATTGAAGTGAAATATTTTCGAAGTGATACCATTTCCGGTTATACCGGAAGTGGGTCATCATTTTGTTGTTTCAAATGGCAATATACCTTTTTTATTATACATCTAGAACCGAGATTTGAGCAAGTCATAAAATACCCAAGTTGTTGACACTTATATGTCAAAACTTTCGACAGATTCAATTATTTTTGTTATAAACTCGATTTTTGAGGAACATTTAAAAAAAATTGTAGCTCGTGATCGTTTGCACTACAGACACAATTTTTGTCTGTGTGGATAGAAGAAGGATCAAGGAATTTTTTAAGCAGGCTACACATGTCAAATGTTTATTGCGTTGTTTTGTATGATTTTTTCAATTTGGCCTTTTTCAAACAGCAATAACTCGCCATCAGATGAAGCGTCAAATTTCAGATGGAATTGTATCAGCATGTACTATACCCATCTCTTATAGTTCTGAAATAATTTGAGAATATATTGAATTTTGATGATTTTGCAAGAACTAACAGAGAATGCTCTGAAATATTTGAATCAAGTAGGTGAACTGGCTACGCTCACCTGACAGGTTCCTAAAATTAATGTATTTGTCACTTCGTTCATTCGAATTCGATATTTCAACAAGAATTGTTGGTAATTTGAAGTGAAAATTTTTGAAAAACACCAGGTTGGTAATAAAATGGCTGATTATTCAAACGAGGATATGTTTACTTTTTTTTAAATTCATGGCGAATGTCAAAAAGTGGTGTAGAAATTGTAGGCAATTCAATTACCAATTTCCAAATTTGGCGCCTATGAGTAAAACAAAATGTCGAAGGATTAGAAGCAATTTTCTGCAATTTGGAGGAACAAAGTACATAGAAACTAGAAGAAAACCAATTCTCGAGAACGACGACAATCAAATTAATACGCAAGCGTATTTTCGTGCCAATCCACATGCGTCCATTAAGTCAGCATCAATGGATATTGGTTTGAGTACTTCCATTCAAAGGATCCTTAAGAAACATAACATGCACCCGTATTCTTTTATCAGACTACAAAAATTGAAACCAACTGTCCTTCCCAAGCGGCTAAATTTGTGTAAAAATTTACTAATTCGGCTTCATCATACCATATAATTTTTTGCAGAATTGTCTCATTTTCTTGAACCCGAATTAATAAATTTTCACAGAAATTTATCCGCTTGGGAAGGTCAGTTGGTTTCAATTTTTATGGTCTATGCTAAGTAACATGTTTTTATATGGGAACTGTTTTTCATTTTATGTTTTTGATTGGTCCTCTTGCCTTTTTGTTGGTTGTAAATAAATGTTTTATATTGTTAGTGTAGTGTTCCAGTTCAGTACGATGAAAAATACGCAAGAGTAGATACTTAAAATGAATTTTTGCAATACAAATATATCTTAGACAACTATGAACAGTAAATTCTTAATATCATGGAAACAATATTCAAATTTCTCACAAATAGTACCAGTTATTAATAATAGTTAATGAATTTGTAAAATGAAATTAGCTATTTGCATTCCGACTTTTGAAAGCACACCATATCAGTTGTTAACTATCCATTTGTATTTCTGTAAACATATTGATGATAAGGCATCGAATTCCATGGTGCCCTAAAGTAAACATAACTCATCATTATGGAACAAATAAATAATATTTCGTTCAACTAAATACCACCGATTCCGAGACAATTGTGTTTTTATGATATTACAAAATATATAATAATAAAATAACTTTATTCGGAATTACATTAATTTCAAAGTTGACCAAAACAAAAATGGCAAAAGCTTACAACCTGTGCCCACATTGAATAAAACTAGCTTAAATAAAAAGAAATCATCCATTACAACTACCTATAACCACCAAAAAATATTAAAATTTGAAATTTACAAAGTACGTAAATTAATTAATTCAATTAATAAAAAATATAAATACAAGAAGCAACGAGAACAGCTAAAAGTATGATGATGAGATATAATGTGTATTTGTTTTCTGAAGCCAATACTTTAACTTTGTTTCAATTTTTTTATGTAAGTGATAATTATTATTTTAACTGAAAGATTGTTGAGAGTCCTAGACCCAAAATAATAACTTCTCTGACAATTTGGTTTTTTTCAACTTTTGGTATAGAAAACTGTAACTGTACCGTGTGCTCCCACTATGAGACACAATTTTATGATTCTGAATATTACTTTTAAAGTGTATTAAAATTGAAGAACAAAATAGCTGTCGTATATCAATAACATTCGTTGGGTCCAGTGATATTCTACGAAGTATCCATTTCTGCTGGACGCTAATTTTTTTGATTACATTATAGATACCGCACCAAGCAATAATGCCATTTGGTAGTATGTTTCCACGATTGCATGATAAATTATTTCTTAATATGTTTTGTATCCAAAACTCTCATACAAATGAAGAATTTTCAAATAATTGATCGATGAAGCCTGAACTACGTGATAGTTGATATTCATAATGAATAATAAAATAAAACAAGTTACTATGTTTTAACTATCACTAATTTATTGATGTAAAGAATGACAAAATTTTACATTGGTTGGACCGGTTTCGGACATACGTCCATTATCAACAACAAGCTAATGAAAACTGAATACTCATGTACAATACAGGAATTACCATCAATAAAATGCTAGTAGAGGTCAAAGTAACTTGAATAATGGTGATTGGTAGGTAATTAAGTCTACCTGGTCGTTAAGGAGTTTAACCCTTTCTAACCTAGACGCCTTGAAAATTTCCATCGATTCAAAGAAATTGAGTTTATAAGATTTATCACAGAAATGAAGAATTTTTAGCTGTTGAAGTTCTGGAAAAGGATGACATTCATTCAGACAATGTGCAGCTAAAGCTGAATCATATTTCTGATGTAGGAATGACAGGAAATGTTCTTTGTATCTAGCCTTGAAAGAGCGTCCTGTTTGACCTATATAAAAGGAATTGCAGTCAGAACATGTTAATTGGTATACTCCTGATTTTTCGAATTTATCGGTTTTATCTTTTGTTTTGAAAAGCAGGCCTGACAATTTGCTAACTGGTTTGAATGCAATATGAACTTTTTTACTATCAGACAAAAGTCTAGCAACCTGTTCTGACGTCTTCCCAAAATATGTTGGAGACATACATTTTTCGGGCCTTTCTCTCTTGGATTGGGGATATATCATGTTGAATGTGTTGTTGTGTATTTTTCGATTAATTAAACTCTCTATTGCTTTTATATCGAAGCCGTTGTTCTCTGCTATTAACATAATGGTGTTAAATTCTGATGATTTTCGGTCAATGTCCGATAAAGGCAAAGAAATCGCTCTGTGAATCATAGATTTGAAGGCTGATAGCAAAAATTGAGAGAATTTTAAAGAACCATAAAAATCAAACCAACTCGAAAGATAAAATTTTAATCAAAAATATCAAACGCAAAATTTCTGAAAATTCATTAGTACTCACAAGAGCAGATAAGTCGAATGCTATAATTGTTATTCCAAAAGTACAATATGAGGAAAAAATGGAAGATTTCATTAATAAAGAAGCGCTTACACTCTTTCATAAAGACCCAACACCATTTATACAGAAACAATTTAGAGCAGCCGCTAATGATATGCAATCACTTTTTAGTAGCTTCGAGAGAAACAGATGGATTAAAATGAATCCTAGAATTCCTAGATTATATGGTCTCATTAAAACACATAAAGAAAATAACCCCATTCGTCCAGTGGTGTCATATACACAAATACTTGCTAAGCAACTAAATACCAAATTCAAATCAATTTCAGATTTTCATTCACAATATAGTATAAAAAATTCATTAGAATTATCAAATGAAATAAATAATTTCCTCATGCCACCTACCGCAAAATTAATATCATTAGATATAGATAATATGTTTTCGAATATACCTGCAACAGAATGTGTCCCCTTAATATCAAGTATTCTAGAGGCAAGAAATCTCAACGTGGTCTGTGAAGATGAGTTGATTTCTCTGTTTGATTTATGCTTGACCCAAAATTATTTTCAGTTCAATAATAAGATATATTCACAAAATAATGGTTTAGCTATGGGTTCACCCCTCAGTCCCCTTCTATCTGAAATTTTCATATCTAATTTGGAAAACACTAAAATTATGACGTCACCTTTGACGAAAAGGCATTCTATTTTGGTACCGATATCTTGATGAAATTTTAGCCTCTTTCATTGGAATGCATAGACAACTAGAAATCTTCCTGAATTTCATTAATAACATTCATCCTAAAATTAAGTTCAAAGTAGCAACAGAAGTCGATAGTAAAATCAATTTCTTAGATCTAACAATTACCCGGGGGAATAATAACCGTTTATCAATTAATATCTTCAGAAAGCCATCGTACACGGATAATGTCATACCCATAGATTCATTTCAACCGTATTCTCAAAAACTAGCAGCTTTCAAATCCATGATTCACAGAGCTGTTTCTTTGCCTTTATCGGACATTGACCGAAAATCAGAATTTAACACCATTATGTTAATAGCAGAGAACAACGGCTTCGATATAAAAGCAATAGAGAGTAATCGAAAAATACGCAACAACACATTCAACATGATATATCCCCAATCCAAGAGAGAAAAGCCCGAAAAATTTATGTCTCTAACATATTTTGGGAAGACGTCAGAACAGGTTGCTAGACTTTTGTCTGATAGTAAAAAAGTTCATATTGCATTCAAACCAGTTAGCAAATTGTCAGGCCTGCTTTTCAACACAAAAGATAAAACCGATAAATTCGAAAAATCAGGAGTATACCAATTAACATGTTCTGAGTGCAATTCCTTTTATATAGGTCAAACAGGACGCTCTTTCAAGGCTAGATACAAAGAACATTTTCGGTCATTCCTACATCAGAAATATGATTCAGCTTTAGCTGCACATTGTCTGAATGAATGTCATCCTTTTCCAGAACTTCAAGAGCTAAAAATTCTTCATTCCTGTGATAAATCTTATAAACTCAATTTCTTTGAATCGATGGAAATTTTCAAGGCATCTAGGTTAGAAAGGGTTAAACTCCTTAACGACCAGGTACACTTAATTACCTACCAATCACCATTATTCAAGTTACTGTGACCTCTACTAGCATTTTATTGATGGTAATTCTTGTATTGTACATGAGTATTCAGTTTTCATTAGCTTGTTGTTGATAATGGACGTATGTCCGAAACCGGTCCAACCAATGTAAAATTTTGTCGTTCTTTACATCAATAAATTAGTGATAGTTAAAACATAGTAACTTGTTTTATTTTATTATTCATTATGAAGAATTTTCGTCCGGAATAAGTAATGATGAATTTTACGGGTGAGAGCGCATGTCTACAGCAAGAGGGTTGGACTTAGTTTTTGTTAAATTAATTGTCAGTGTTTTTCCATGCACTTATTGATGATCACAAAGTCTAACTCGATTAATTTTTGAGATCTCTCCAGTTTTTTTACGTATTGTCTGCGAAACTGATAATGCATCCCTTTAATGGTAAGAAGAATAAGTTAATGTAGTATAAGATGAATACAAGGGCCCCAAACGCATTTCGAATTGTCCCAAAATATTCGATAATTCAGCCTCATACGTATAATAACTCAACTGAGGAATTCTTGCTTTCAAAGACGGAAAATGTTTCAGATCCTTTCTTTTCAGTTGATCTATCATAAGTTGCAATTTACTTTTGAATGCGTTTACTGCGCTAATCATCTCTATAATAGTTTTTACTTTAACTTGAAGGTCCAAGTTAATGGTGTTTTAGTGCATTATGATGTCTGTCAAAAATGCCAAATCAGTCAGCCATTTTTCGTTTTTCAACATCTGAGTGTCATCACCTCTTTCGTCTAGAAAAGCTGTTATTTCGGGCAAAAATTCTTGAAACCTTTCTAGGAATTTTCCGCGACTCAACCACCTGACATCCGTGTGAAGAACTAAATCAGTGTGTTCAGCTGACTTCCTATCTTCTCACTGCAACTTAAAGAGCCACCGTTGCAAGCTACGTGCACGGATGGAATTCACAATTATTTTTGCAATGCCCATAATTTCCTCCGGGTTTAAAACTTTTGAACACAAAACTTGTTGATGCATAATGATAATGATAATGATAATGGATAATGGAATGAAAAAAATGAAGGGAAATCTTCATTAGCTCGACACAATGCCACAAAACCGTTTTTGTTTTCAGTCATTGCTGGTGCTCCATCGGTTGTAATGCACACTAATTTATATATTGGTAGCTTGTAGTTTTTCACAAAATTGGAGAAAACGTTATATATATATATATATATATATATATATATATATATATATATATATATATATATATATATATATATATATATATATATATATATATATATATATATATATATATATATATATATATATATTATATGAGGCCGTTACTTGATGTAGATCCATGATATAAATGAGATAAAACACAAGGTTTAACTTTAATATACACTTTATTTGAAAAAATTCGACGACGTTTCGCTGACACAGCAGCTTTATCAAGAATGAAAAACAGAATGAAGAGTATGGTATTATAAACAAATCGTAGAACAAGTTGGATGAATAACAGGAAAATCCACACCGAGCCATTGTACAGTTAGTATGAAAGGTAATATAAACTAATTAAACAAGTTAAGTAGGGTGAGTAATTCACACATATTGAATGATCATTCAATAAAAACTTTGACATATTACATATAAAATCAAAAAGTTCAAAATTAGATCTCCTAGAAGCATTAGAAATAAATAGATACAAACATTCGGACATGCTTTTGAATGAACAGGTAGATGTGAATTACTCACCCCTACTTAACTTGTTTAATTAGTTTTATTACCTTTCATACTAACTGTACAATGGCTCGGTGTGGATTTTCCTGTTATTCATCCATTTTGTTCTACGATTTGTTTATAATACCATACTCTTCATTCTGTTTTTCATTCTTGATAAAGCTGCTGTGTCAGCGAAACGTCGTCGAATTTTTTCAAATAGTGTGTAGATTAAAGTTAAACCTTGTGTTTTATCTCATTTATATATATATATATATATATATATATATATATATATATATATATATATATATATATATATATATATATATATATATCTTCACGAGTCTCCCCTTCAGAGAAATGATTGTCAAAAATTCTCTCTTAGCCAACATGTCATTGAATACCATCCGAATAAAAATACACAGCTGGGCAGTGTTTGTCATATAGGTGGATTCGTCGAACTGTAAAGAAAAGTATGTACATGACTCATGACTTCAATACGCCTTGTGACAGTCGGACGAGATAACTGAAGTTCTCTAATAGCAGACATGATTTCTGTTTTATTTTTAAAATCTCCAAATAAAATCTCACCCGCTTCAATAGATGCTTCCTTCCTTCACAATCGATCCATCTTCGAATGGTTTCATGTGCTTCGCCAATATATGAGATATTTTAAATGACGCCATCGTAGCAGCTTTTGATTGTTTGGCTGGTCTTGTGGTTCTTTTTTCAAACAAGATATCACGTACTTTTCGTTTTTTCAATTCACTCTGTGGCGGAAAATCCTTTTCATAGTTTTTATTAACTGTTTTATGATGCCTCTCTAAGTTACCACACTTAGGTATTGAAACTGACGCACGACAAATAAGACAAATGCACTTATCCTTCACCATACAAAAAAAATTCTTGCTCGAGTTATTAGAAGGATACGTTTTAGATTTCTTCTCTACACTCATTTTGCACTATTCAATAATAAACTTTGTATCAACGTAGTATTGCCTTCAAGTTACAGTTCAGAATGACTCCAATTCTTGTAGGCGCAACATTTATATCGGCGTGGACGAAAGTCTCGAATGTTCCCGTCAAACGTGCCGCCCGAAATTTCTAGAAAAGCGGCAAGAATAAAAAACGCTGCTTTTCGTTGACAAGTACCGCGCGTTCTTTTGATAAAGCCGCCTTTTGCCGCTAGCAGTGTGTTATTTTATTACGTCATAAATTTTTGTAGTTTAGTTTCCTACTTATTAAACATTTTTTTATTCTCGAGATCTACTCAAAAAGCACTCGCGATCGACCGTTTGAACACCCCTGATCTACAGTATCGAACACCTTCGAATAATATAGTAGAAAAATGATCGGTAATATGAGTTTTTAAAATTATTGGTATGCAGTCATCAATTCCCCTTACGATATGATTTATACAAGATTTGCTACTACCCTGGTATCTAGTTGGCTTATGTATTACCGGATAGAAATTGTCATCACTCAGAGTATTTAAATATTTTGAACTATTGGGATTTTCATCCAAGATATCAATATTTGAGTCTCCGACTTTGATATAATGATTATTGTTCCTGTCATAATATTCTGAATAATTTTATAGGGCTATATTAAATTAACTGATTATAACATCCGGCGATAATATAATTATAATAATATATATTTAATAAGACGATTTAATGAATTTTCGAAAGCAAAATTAAAAATTTCAGGATGTTTCAATATTCCCTTTTGTTTAAAGCCAAGCACAAACTATATTCATTTTTGAAGTTTGTGTGTCCAACAGATGTTTGTTTGTTATTCCTTAAATGTGCTCTATTTCCGTCTTTCGGCCAATGACACTCCGGGGAATTCTGTCACCTCACTAACCCGGGAATTTTGCCGAACCCCTCTCGTGTCGAGGGAAGGGACCATTAATGTCCAATACATCTCTGTTAGACAGGACCGACGTCTTAATATCTCCTCCGGAAGATGGATATTCAAGGGATACCCAGAATCCGAAAAATCGCACCGACTTTGTGGGGATTGAACCCAGGTAATTCTGCGCAGGAGACGTGTATATCCTCTATGCCACCAAGCCGACAATGTGTCCGACAGAAATACCTTTCGAATTTGGATGCTGTTAGTATGTTTGTGACATAATCGAAGAAATACGACTGGCGGTATTTCCTGAACTATGGGATATAATAGTATGCAGTTAGGGAGTGCAGCTAGTTTCAATGAGTTCCCTTGGCAAATTCAGACTTCTAGATGCAGTCACAAAGAAGTCACAGGCTGGTCGAAATTGCCTTTATTTACTTCGAGAAAAGGCAGTATGACTGTCCGTTCTGTTTGGCTTGACAAAGGCACTGCCGTGCTCCCAGATAAATTCAAGCAGATGAGAGTAGCGGGCGACCTCCCCACACATTGTTCGAGAACCATTGATCAGTAGAAACAATTAGAAAACAGTTTGAGAGAATTTAAGTAGACTTAACTCGAATTGTATGAGCTGTCGAAATTTTTTGGGGAATAAGAAAAATTGATATTTTGAGACGAAATGCTGCAGCATTTTCAGAAACTAAGATCTATTATTAGTGTCAGATGGCATGATTTTCAAAATCATTTGAATATATTTTCTGACAATCGTGGTGATATAGCAAAGGACAAGGAGGATGGTTACACTATAACAAGATTATGGAGGAAATATATTGAATAGTGTGATTCAAAAAAAGAAAACAATTTTTTTTTCTTGCAAACAGGCTTGAAAGTTCCTTTTTGACGTAAAAATATACCAGTTAAAATTTGAGCCCTTAATATTGATATTAAGTTTGTCCGCTTCGCATTTTTCCATTTCCCCTAAGAATAACATGGAAAAATTTTTCTTTTCAATTTCTGATTTTTATTGCTAGCCTGTCGTGAGTCATAAATGAAATCGGTTTGCTTATTTTTGTAGAGAATTGAACGTTCTTCAAAAAATGTCTCTTATAATTTTTCGAGAAACCTAATAGTTTGAGAGTTATTCGAGGTCAAAGTTCAATTTATCACAAATTTTAAGCTTTTTGATGCATAACAGCAAATTTGATGGTCTCGTTGAGACAAATTACTAAAAAAATTAATGTTTACTTAAATCTTGTTTTTTGATAATAATTGTTGATAATTTTTGCTATATTTATCTCATTTCTGTTTAACCTAAAGAGAAAATTTTTTTGTCATTTGAAATACTTGCGTAAAAAATAAATTAAGTGACGATTGGTTTTGTTTAATTAAAAATTTATTTTCTTTACTTATAAGTTAGTCGTTTCAAAATTATTTAGTCATACATTCAATTTAGATTATTGTTATGACTATGACTATTATTGAAGGTTTTTTTTTAAACAGTCTGGATAACGTTGTCGATGTTCTCGAACTACTTGTAACAAATACTGTAGTTGCTCTTCATCTTTAGTGAGGTAATTATTATATTCTTCGATTAACGCTACTCCTCTTTCAGCTACATCATTCGTTACTTTTAATGCTTTAAAAAATTCAGCACATTCGATGTAATTATCATCATTAGACCAAGTTGAAATATCCTTTTCTAAAAAATCGCTCGGTAAATCAAATTTCTTAAATAATTCTAATGATTTTTTTGATGCAAAATCACTTAAATCTTTTTGTGAAAATAATTCTAGCTCATCTTCGAGCACTCGATATCGCTGATTGTCGTTGTAGAAGCTGGTCGAGAATTAATTGCCTCAATCATCTTTCTTTTTATATCTACGGAAACATTGGTATCAAATAAAGAGATAACAGCCAATTCCTCATTTAAGTACCACAAGTGGTCACTCATTTTGTCACAAGCTTTTTGTGAAACTGCCGGATCAACGCTATCATAGGAAATCATTTTTTTTTTAAATTATAAATAATTATTTGGTGCTAGGGCAGATGTTGCAGTATACCATACTTTGATGTAGAAGAGGATCACAAAAATACAAACTTGTCGTAAACTATTTGTTTCGCGAGTCGAAAGATAAAACTGATGTCGAAACATAAATATTTTAAAGCTGTAGATAGCTTTTGACATCCATCGTGCATGATGCATGGCCATCTAACCAGGACGCTTAAAAATAAATGGCTCTGCTGAGCAACTATCAAGAAAAGCCAGAGATAATAGTAACAATTCTCGATAATCGTCTCGGGGTTGAGATATCTAAAAAAAAACGTTTATAAATTATGTTATGATGAATAGTTATAAGCGTACTACTGAAGTATAGTAAAGAATTGTTACCTGTAAGCAATTGTTAATAAATGTGACGATTTCAGCACGTTCATTTGTTAAAATTTTTAGGACAGTTTCATCTTCCATTCCACTATTATACTTTCATTGATCAAGTTTGTCCCAAGAATTTTTGAAACGACCAAATATCGGTACATTAGGACCAGATGTCGTATTCCAATACACTTCAAAAACTCCTCGCAAAATGATTTCCATTACGTGATGGGAGCCATACTAACTTCCGGTTCAACTCTTTTTCAATCAAGACACATGTACCTTTGTGAATACCTACACAAATGAAAAAAAATTTTGAAATTAACAAATAAAATCAAACTTAAAAATTTTAGAGTGATTTATTCATTGCATAAAGTTTACCAGTATTGACATGTGGCGTGTCAAAACACATTGCTTTCACGTATGGAGCTACATTCCATTGGTTTAAACTTGAGATGACAGCTGAAGCCTGTTGATATGCTGTCCCACTGTCAGCCTTTGGAACGCCAAGGAGCTGATCAACTCCATTAACGGATAGAAGAATCGCTATACGATCTACAGATTTCTCTTCAGAAATATCACACAAAAGTTTACCGTCCCAATGCACAACATAACGTTCTTCTGTGCGGAATTCCTTTTTCGAATCTTCGGCGATGTTTGTTCTAAACTTGATACGGCCACGATAAAGTGTACTGTAACTCAGATTTAGGGTAGAGATATCAATCCCTACGCTTTTATATGCAGCAGCTAATATGAAAAGAGCGTTTCTATTACTAATTTTTCCTCGATCGAGTGCTCCAGCAAATTCAGGTGTCATAATGTCAATTTTCTTTTGCTGACTCATCGGAATTTTATAGTCAGATAGATGGGTTAGAGGTTTGACTAGACGTGGTCGCTGATAAGTTAGATTGAAGTATCCAAGATTTCTGAGTGGCTAATAGCATATTACCTTCAACCACACCTACATCAAAAAAAAAAATCTCATTCATATCTAACGAATAATCAGTTCAAATTAAAGCAGCTATTAAAAATGTCATAAACTTACCAGCACAATCAACAGTCATATCTTCATTAATCTCTTCCAGTTTTGGAGTATTGTCCATTAATCCAAATCGACTCTTTGATCTTTGACCGGCCAGGAATAATTTTTGATCGTCATTGATAAATCTTTCAACGTTGAATTTAGCAATGTCGAATAAATTTTTCAATTTGTGACCAAAATTTGATTCTTTCTGCTTCTGTGTCTTTGAACGTCTACGCTCGGAACTTTTTTGTAAGTTTTTCACTTGATCTAAGAAGCCAGAAAGTTTTTTAATTGCATAATCTTTTCCACACGTTGGAATTCCCGCTTGTAACCACTTTTCTTGAACTTTATCGATAGTAATCATGAGACATTCTCTCCGTTGTAATTTTAAGTTTTGTTTTTGATAAAGGTATACTGACATAGCCTCTTGTACGGAAGGAAGCTTACGCCCAACAAATTCTTCAATTGGATTATAACCAACAACACGACTTGAATAATCCATGGTTAATAAATAAATCTGATCATAACAAAATTAGATTAAAACTCAAAATTATTGAATAGCTATCAGTATTTAATGGAAATCATGCTTCAATGAAACAATATGCTGAAGAACACAAGTATCATCAATTTTCACAAATGTGAACAAACTAAACTATATTATTTACAACTCCACTTATAGTAGAAAAATGTAATCTATATTACCGATAACATCTAACAAATTTCTTTTTACCGGCGAATTGATAAAATAATTTCTTACCAATAATTTTGAAAACTCAAATTAGCATTAATGACTTTTAAAACATTTACAGACTATTAAATACACAAGAAGAACTTAAATGCAGTACTTTACTTAAAATGATTTTTTATTTCATAAAATAATTTCAGTAATTTATATAAAATAATCTTTTCAAACCGTTCAAGTTTTTTCTGCAAAAGATTATCAACAATTACTGTCTGAAAAACAAGATTTAAGTAAACATTAATTTTTTTAGTAATTGGTTTCAACGAGACCATCGAACTTGCTGTTGTATGCATCAAAAACCTGAAAATTTGCGATAAATTGAACTTTGACCTCGAATAACTTTTAAACTATTAGGTTTCTCGAAAAATCATAAGAGACATTTTTAGAAGAACGGTCAATTCTATACAAAGATGAGTAAACCGATTTTATTTATAACCTACGACAGGCTTGCAATAAAAATCAGAAATTGAAAAAAAAAAATTTTCCATGTTTATTCTTACGGGAAATGGAAAAATGCGAGACGGACGAACTTAATATCAATATTAAGGGCTCAAATTTTAACTGGTATATTTTTACGTCAAAAAGGAACTTTTAAGCCTGTTTGCAAGAAAAAAAAATTGTTTTCTCTTTTTGAATCACCCTAATATTGAAGCCTATGAAAGCAGACTACTGTTGAAAATTTGAGAGACTGCTGGGACAAAAATGCCACACAAAACGATTTATCATATGCTTCTTGATATGCTATATTTTTCATGATTAATTTTATTATTCGTGAAATGATAATAAGACATATCGACAAAATACACACGGTAAGCTAATATTTATCGTTCTTCAGTTTGTCCATATTATAGCAGAATGAAAATAAGAATTGTATGCTTTACTTTGGAAACAGATTACCCATATCATTTCCTTATGAAGTAAATATTCAATTCATCAACATTTATGGTATACAGGGTTGTTCATGCTATACGCCACGGAATTTTGTGACCTAAATACGGGACTATTTAAGATTTAAGATTATTTTTCTGCAGGGATCTATAAGGAGCTATTATAGGTACTTTTTAAAATTATTTTCACATTATACAGGGTGTCTCAAGAGCCTCAAAATACTAAAGTTGTTGGTTTTTTGATCAGAACAACCTATATAATATTGCATATTTGGATTGAGTGTTCAAAAAAAAAGTTTTATTAGAAATTACTATTCCTAAACATCAAGGTTTTTCAGATAATTCCATTTTTCTCAAAATTTGAAGAAATTTTTATTCTCAAAATACTCAAAAAGTATTCAAGGTAGTTCAGCGAAATTGACAGCGACGTGAGAAAATAGATCGTAATTGATATTTCAATTTCTACGAGTGGCCCATAGTATATAGGGACTGCACAAATTTGAATTGATCAAATGAGAAGTCCAAAGCACAATAACTTGATTAATTCAAATATGATGCCTTATTCTTTTCATTTACCTAAAAATTCATCTTTATAGCCTATTGAATGTAAGAATTTCTGTCCTCAGCTATCCTCATTTTTACAGAATGAATCAGAATTTGGCTTCTCGGGATTTTCAGATGAAATGTACGGTTAATCTAGTAGGCGCTGGTTTCAACTGTCGAATTTAAAAATAATAAAGAATATGTTCACAATCATTTAGAATTGGTCAAACTTGATTCATAATAAAATAAATTCTCACAACAATAGTGAATGCTATAACATAATAATAACAAAACAAGAGAATTTATAATAACTTCAATATGTCGTACACCTGTTTTCAAAACTTCTGCCAACTTTAGCCAACATTTGCGGAGTTACCGTTCTGAATAGCCGGCTCGGTGGCGTATGGGATATGATGCTCGTCTCCTACGCAGAGTTACCTGGATTCAATCCCCACAAAGTCGGTGCGATTTTTCGGATTCTGGAAATCGCTTGAGTGTCCATCTTTCGGAGGAAATGTAAAGCTGTCGGTCCTGTCTAACAGAGATGTGTTGGACATTACAGATCGGCAAAATTCCCGGGTTAGTGAGGTGACAGAATTTCCCGGCGTGTCATTAGCCGAAGGGCAGAAATAGAGCACGTTAAAGGAAAAACAAAGAAACAAACCGTTCTGAAGGCATCTGTTATGCGTATTTTCATATCATTTGGAGTAGTTGGCGGCTCGTTTTAAACAATTTCTTTAATATATTCCCATAAAAAAATCTGGAGACCTGGGGGCCAATTTTCAGATCCATTTCTTGCAATTCATCTATCTCGAAAGTTCGTATTCATATAATGCTACACTTCACGATTATAATGAGGGAAAGCTCTGTCTAACACATAGCCGTTCTAATATTTAAAGGAACATTCTCCAATAATATTGGAAGTTCGTCTGAGAGAAAGTTCAGAAACATACAACATTTGAAGCCCACATATTTACAGATCATCTGTGTTGATTGTTCATTACTCTGTTTGTATGTGGATTAAAATCGGAGTAATAGTGGCAATTGTGTCTATTCACCAGACTATTGTTGCGAAAAGTATATTCACTACTGAACAATACATTTTCAAAAAAACTGTGATTTTCCGTTAATCCATCAAGAACCTACATACAAAATTGAATTCGGCTATTAAAATCATTCCCACTGAGCTTTTGGCTAAACTGGATCTTATAAGGATGAAAATTGTGCTCGAAATGCTTGTTCGACTAATATTAATATTTTGCACTATTTGATTTCAACTAATATTAGGATTTTCAATCACAGAACCGAGTATTAAAAGAACATTCTCCACATTTCCAGTACCTTGTAGTGAGTTTTTTATAGGTGACGATACCACTTTCTTTCTAGTGAATACGCAGAGAACATCGAAGAACACTGGGCGGTACCTAAGTCAGCAGTACTTTCGGCGGGTGAGGGATCCGTTGGGCTTGCCAAGAGAAAACATCAAGACTGGTTTGATGAGAATGATGTAGAAATACAGAAACTCATCAATAACAAACGAAAAGCTCACTCGGAATGGCAAAACGACCCACAGTCGGCAAATAAGAGAAAACGCTTTCAAGAAATCAAAGAGGAAGTGCAGAGGAAAGTTAGGGAATTAAAGAACAGATGGTGGATAGAAAAGTCGCGTGCAATGCAACATCGAGCAAACACAAATAATAGCCAAGCTTTCTTCAGTGGTACAAAAGCTATTTATGGCCCTTCTACTTAAGGACTCCATCCATTGAGATCCAAGGACAACACCCAAATTCTCAAAGATAACAACTCCATTGCGTCCCGCTGGAAGGAACACTTTCTGGATCTCTTGAACATGGATACAGTAGTCGAGGAACAAATACTCAACTCAATTCCTCAGAGACCGATACAGGACCATCTTGGAAAGATACCTACACTCATAGAAGTTGTACCTTTCAGGATACCTTCTAGCATAAACCCGAGAGGCCAAAAAGCTATTTTTATGACATTCTCCGAGGATAAATATCATGTCAATACGATCTCTTTTTGAATAAGTTTTCATTTTAACTACTTTAAATTACAAAATTCAAAACATTCCAAACTGTTAATAAAAATACGTTAGCTGCTCTCAGTTCTGTTTTAAAGACTCAACAGACAAAGAATTATATGAGATTTCTATTGCCAACAGGTAACTAGATGAATGAAAATTCTATGGATGTTTTATTCGAGAAACCCCAATTCGAGCAAAATTCGAATTTTTGTCTTATAATGTAAGAAAGAGGATACTTTGGTGTAGACATTCTAGCATTGTTCGATAGGTTATAAAAATATGAATTTCTGGGAGAATAGAATAATATGGCATCGTATTTGAATTAGTGTTATTACCTCGAAAAAACTAGATGCAAGACTATTGAATTTCATGAGCGATTAATCAAATTATTGTGCTTTGAACTTCCCATTTGATCAGTTTTAATTCTTGCACACCCTGTATAACATGGGCAACTCGGAGCGATTGAAATATCAATAACGATCTATTTTCTCGCGTCGCTGTCAATTTTGCTGAAGTACCTTGAATAGTTTTTGAGTATTTTAAGAATAAAAATTTCTTCAGATTTTGAGAAAAATCGAATTATCAGAAAAACCTTTATCTATAGTAATATCTAATGAAACTTAATTTGTTTTGAACGTTCAATCCAAATATGCAATAATATATAGGGTGTTCTTTTCAAAAAATACCACTTTGATAATTGAGACACTTTGTATTATGTGAAAATAATTTTAAAAAGTACCTATAATAGCTCCTCGTAAATCATAAAAGAATAATAATCTTATAGTCCTGTATTTAGGTCACAAGATTCCGTGCCGTATAGCGTGTACAACCCAGTATATTTAATTTTGTAATCCCTAAAAAATAATATTGATTAATTAGTCATGATTAGGCTTGAAAAATTCCTAGAACTTTTAAGTCGTCAACTATATAGTCTATTAAATGCTTATGGAATTCCCACTCGTATTTCCCAAATAGTTTACAATGTTTATCCTACTTTATAATTACGTATATAAATTGGTGTTACTAAAATTTTCAAGATCTCGAATGATGTTTTATTATTATTTAATATTCCTACTCCCTATAGGAAATTTGGCAAAAGTCAAATTAAGTTAATTAGTTAAGTTAAAAAAACTGTTTCAACCTGTAATATGTAATTTTTCTTTTGCTCGTGGAAAATTAAATCTAATTCAAAATTGGGATTTAACTTTCGAGATTTCATCATATTGCTCCTAATCTGGTGATCAGGAAGCATATTATTCGAAATATGTTTTATCCTGCTAGCTTTAAGAATGTAGTCATGAATAAAATAATTTCACTGAATATATGTCTATGTCGAAACATTCTTCATTTCATAATTTTTACATCTTTAGCAAACAATGGAGTATCTTCTATTTGTCAAGTTTACATGTGTCGTTTTTTGGAATCCTTTTTTTGACTTTCTTCAAAAATTACGAATGGGAACTAGTTCGATCCGTAATAGCATCTACTAACTTTATAAAAGCTGAAGACCATACTAGAATCCTAGAAGTTTTTAACAATTTAGTTAATATTTATTTTTGATGGTAAATTTTTTTTATTTGGCTGGTTGGATCGATAGATATCGCGGAAAGCTTCAAAATTATAAATATTAGTAGCTGTGCTGTGGAAAGTAGGTCCTTTTTCAAGAAATTTTCTTCTTTTTAAGAATCTTGTTTTTTCATTTCAAAAACCTGTAATATTTTAAAATGTTATTACTATAGAAGCAATTACGCGCCAAATGACTCGTCATTCAGAATTTTTAAGGAAGGGAAATGGAATTCCAAAAATCACATATGTTTACTGGACTACCATAGCTGTTTTACGATGCAATAATTGAGTTGAATTGAGTTAACTTGCATCAATATGTTAGTTCGGTCTAGCTTCAAATTGTTCTCACTGAAACAAAGGAGATAGATAATTTCCAATCATTTCAGAATTTTTCTCAATATACTTAAATCGATCTGATTACATCACTTGTTCCTATAAATAAACAACATATATAGCTGGTTAATCATAGTACCTCGCAATTCCATCTATTCTCCACTCACGTAACATCTCCAACAATCGTTCAGAATTTTCAAATATTACGGTGATAATTTAGTTGACCCTAATTTCCAAAGTGAGATGAAAACCCCTTTTAATATTAACGTGTATAATAATAATAAACCTTATGTAATTTGGGGGTATGTTTTCAAACTAAAGGTCAAACGGAAAATATGCCTTTCGTTACGCAGCTCGAATCGAATCCATTTAAAAATGGAACACTTGCTTATGCCGTAGATGCTTATCTTCACAAACACGTACAATAATGTAATAAAAATTTTATGATGATGTTTGCTCGGGCATTCGTTGTATAAATGAACTATTTGTTTATTAGAATCACGATTTCAGTAGCATATCAACTGATGAATATCGTATCAATTCTAGATGTGTGAATAATATACCATCAAATAACATTAAAAAATCTACTACTCATGAATGTTTTACTACACTGTTGGTTCATCAGATAAGTAGTATATTTAAAATGAGGATATACCTTATATATTACATTGGTAAAAGCAGATACTTAGCTCAACGAGAGGAAATCCAAACTGGGTTGCTTATTTTAAAACTGAAAAGATTAGTAATGGTCACGACTTTAGATCTAGCTGAATATTAGTCAATTTTTCTGTTTATTGATTTCCTATGATTCAGTTTAAATCTATCATTTTCATTATGTTTATTAGAATTATTACTTAAAGAATGGTTTTCTTCTAGTAGATGATTCACAAAGTCAGAATCTGATTTTTGTTTGTCAGGACTGCGTTTGTGCTATGATAGCCTAATATTGAGATTTCTTAAAGTTCTACTCGTATAAACTTCACAACTTCTACGAGAAAGTTGTTTCATTTATGAATTTCAGGTTTACAGTTTTAATATTTCTGCCTAGAGGGTTATCCGTTCTGAAAGCTATATCTATTTTATGAAATGTGAAGAATGACTTCAAATTTAGACTAGGTTTACCAAGTTGATATACAGGGTGCTTCAACGAGAACTAAACAGAGGCTTTATCTACCAAGATATTCCTTTCTGATCAAAACGCAAAAACAGGTCAATTTTTGTTTCAAGGGGGACATCTTTTGGGGTACAAAACTTGCCTGAAATATTAACCCCCTAAGCGGGGGTTGCAATCCTTGAACATTTTGAATAGGGAAGATGGGTCGAGTGATGACTCATTAGTGCAAAAAAATGGAACAGATTCATTCCAGATCAAAGGCTTCCGAAACACCATTCACTTCTCAAATGCAGACAAAGATAATACCTTTCTTTCGAGGTATCACTCGACCCATCTACCCTCTTCCAAATTTTCAAGGGTGGTCACCCCTGCTCTAGGGGTGAAATTCGAGATGAGGATGGTACTTGATGATGACTGCTATTGATCAGCATGGATCTGTTCCATTTTACTTCACTGAAACTTGAATAGTCTCAGGGAAATAGTCTCCCCTATCTTTCACCCTGTATCGTTTACAGTTTTCAATTAAACATGCAAATTCGTTCAAGGCGATGTAGACAAAGATAGCACCTTTCTTTTGAGTCATCACTCGACCCATCTTCCTTATTCAAAATGTTCAAGGATTGCAACCCCCGCTTAGGGGGTTGATATTTCAGGCAAGTTTTTACCCCAAAAGATGTTATCCTTGAAACAAAAATTGACCTGTTTTTGCGTTTTGATCAGAAATGAATATCTTGGTAGATATAGCCTCTGTTTAGTTTTCGTTAAAGCACCCTGTATATAATTTTTGATTGATCTTTTCACCTCTAGGAATAAATTCATGCTAGAGTTATTACCGTTATTAATCGCTATTAGTTCCACAATATTGAGCTCTTTCAAGCAATTAGTTTTTGACATTGGTATCGTCGTGAGTTTGTGTCATACTTTTATAAGCAGCTAATTTATGTTGATATGGATGTGCTGAAGAATTATGAATGGCAATGTCTGTATGGGATGGTTTATGGAAAATAAAAAAATCATGTTTGTGGTCAATTTTGGTTGAAGTTCAATCAAATTTATATTGATTTATGAAGGTATTTAAGGAATGTAATATTCTATTTGTACCTGTGAAACAACAGATTATATTATCCCCTCATCTAAACAAATGAATAATGTGTTTCGACAGCGGATGATTATGAACTATTTTCCCAATGTTATCCATGAAAATTTCAGCTAGCAAAGGACTGGGAGGATTACCCATTCTTAAGCCGTTGTGCTCATTTGAAATAATTTTGTTCTAAACCTACTTCTAAAATGTTTAAAGTTCTGATTATCCCGAAATTGAGAATTTCGGTTTTTTTTCATTTCTCTCATTTTCAATTTATTTGCAGACTTAGTTGAAAAAGAAAAGTAAATTTTTACAACAACTTTTCCTGGATAATCCACTTGGGCGCATTGTTTGGCGAAAAAATATGTGTGTCGAATTGTCATTTTCAAGTCAAAAATTTTGGATACGTACCAGTACGTTTTTTGACCGTTCTGAAAGCCTTTATCTTGCGGTAATCTGCCATCATCTTTGCTGATGAAAATTTCGACCTTTCGATCCATATTTCCATCATCGGTGTATTTTTCCAGTCATTTTTTAAAAACCGACCTGAGAATTAGATTAATGTCTATTCACGAAAAACTAAAATTAAAGGATCTTTTATGAGGGAAATCTCATGTCTGAGAGGTATGTTGAACTTATAAGAAATTATTTTGTTAATATCTTCATGGACAAGTACTCGACACATTTGCGCACTCTTTGATGGCATCAAGAGGGTGATGGTGCCCTTCCACATAAGGGAAGAGTTGACGCATGAAGTATTCCGGAATGAATGGATTGGCCCGCACGAATCCCCGATTATCAATTCTCTAGGTTATTTTTTAAGGGAACACCTGCAGACTAGGCTCTACGTAAATAAGTCCCAAAATAGCGATAACGAGACATCATCCTGGTATGAACTTAACTGACTTGATTTATTGAAGATTATTCTCTGGTGGTTCAGGTCTTGTAGAACAAAATGGAGAGCCAATATGAACAGAGTCGTCTACCTGTTCAACACCATTATTGCATTCGAAAGGCCTACTTGTGTTGTTAGCTAATTTCTTATGTGCCTCTGTTTTGTTCAAAGTCATCAATACTAGGCTACCTTCTCGGGGATATTGAAATATTCCAAGATGTCTTCTGTTTGGCTTTGTTTAACTTATCGAACGCTTGCTTACAGTCGAGGAAGAGTAGGTGCAAGTCTCTTCCATATTCAGAACATTTTTCCATTATCTGTCGAAGTATAAAGAGTTGGTCGCTTGTTCCCTGTGATGGTCGGAATTCACATTGATATTCTTCCCAGATGGTCCATGTGGCACCTTGAAGGCTCGTATTAACTACAGATGTTAAAATTTTGCGTGCAACATTGTGTAAAGTGATGCCTCGATAATTTTTTGCAGTCCATTTAATCGCCTTTTTTGTGTATTGGACAAATGATACCTCTAATCCAGCTCTCTGGCATTTTCTCTTCCTCCAAAATTTGTACTAGTAATTTTAGCAAGATCTTAGGTAGGTAGTAAAATTTGAAAAATAATTTTATTCTGGATGGTATGCTTTTTCTTTCTCTTCAAGATTTGGTGTGCTTTGAGTTTCAGTTTCCTTCATTATTTCTTGTATTTGTTGCCGACATCATTTGTTTTGCAGCAATCTTACGCTTGATGGCTTCCGCACGTTCCTCATCAAACCAGTCAGAATTTCTAGCTTTCTCAAGTTCTCCTATTGACTTCGTTGCTGCTTCAATAATTGCTGATCTATTGTCTTCTATTTTTTCGTTGATATTCCTACTCTCTTTCCTTTCTGTATTTCTTCTTCTTTACGTGCCGTCTCCTTTAAGAAGGTTGGCTATCATCATGGCGATTTTTATCTTTGAAGTTGCGGATCTGAACAAATCAACAGAGCTACTGTTGTACCACTGTGTTAGGTTGTTCAACCAGGAGATGCGTCTTCTTCCTATACTTCTTCTACCCTGTTTTTCCCTGTATAATAGTTTGCAACGGTGTATATATTTCACCTCCTCATCACGTGACCCAGATATTGCAGCTTTCTGATTTTAATTGTGTTGATTATTTCTTTGTCCTTTCCCATTCTTCTCAATACCTCCTTGTTCGTTGTTCTGCTCACCCAGTGTATTCTGAGGATTCTTCGATTGCCCACATCTCGAATGCTTCCAGCCGGTCAGTGTAGCACTTCTTAAGCGTCCAGGCTTCCATTCCATATAATAGTACTGGAAATAAGTAGCATTTAAGCATTCTTATTTTAAGATGTATACTAAGATCTGTTCTGGTTAATGCGTTCCTCATTTTATTAAATACTGTTCTAGCCTTTCCGATTCTTGATCTTATTTCTTGTGAATAATCATTATTGTTATTTACAATTGTTCCAAGTACTTGTATTTGCAGACTTTCTCTCCTTTGATCCATAATGTTTCTCGCTGTTGTTGGTGTTTTGTGATTGTCATAAATTTAGTCTTTTTGGTGTTATATGTGTGACCCCTTTCTTCGCTGATCTGTACTACTGATCTATTAACCTTTGTAGTTCTTCCAGGGTTTCTGCTATTAGTACTGTGTCATCCGCGTATCTAATGTATAATATATATGAGTAATGGTGAAAGCACGCATCCTTATCTTACTCCACGTTTTATTTTTATCTTTACTGAAAGTTCATTTTGCCCAGAAACTTTGGCAGTCTGGTTAAAATAGAGATATGTTATTATATTGATATCATTCTAGTCAAAGTTTTTATCCCTCATGACTTTTATGAGATGATTATGGCGGATTTTGTCGAAAGCTTTGTTATGATCGAGGAAAGCTACATATATTGGCTGATTGACGTCCATGAGTCTTTGAGACAACACATTAAAAGCAAACAACGCCTCCCTAGTACCTATTGCATTTCTGAAACCAAATTGCGTTCCGCTAATATCTTGCTCAATCTTTCTAAAAATTCTTCGATGTATAATTTCGAGGAATATCTTAAGGGTATGGCTTATTAGGCTGATCGTCCGGTGATCCTTGCATTCCATAGCGTTCGATTGTTTTGGCAGTGTAATAAATGTTGATTGGAGCCATTCTCTAGGGATGATGTCGGTGTTATATACAGTGTTGTACAGATCTATCAGTACTCCAATTTGATCTTCTGCAATTAATTTGATAATTTCTGTTGATGTTTAATCAGGTCCTGGAGCTTTATTGTTTTCAGCTGTTTCAACGGCATTCATAATTTCTTCCTTTGTTATATTTGGGCCCTATTCCTTATCTGTGTCTCCATCTATTGTTTTCTATTGTCTCTCATCTTCAAACCTTTTTTTTAATGTACTCTTTCCATCTTTCTAGTTTCCCTTTGGTGTCTGCAATTATCTCACCATTTTTATCTAGTAGAATATTGCTTTTGTTTATTTTTTTATGGAGATTGAAGTCATCATGTATTGCTTGGAGTTCTTCTATTTCTACGCATGTTACTTCGTACCATTTTTCTTTGGCGTGTCGTATTTTCTTTCTTATTTCTTTCTGTATGCACTTTCGTCTCTATTCTTATACGACCTTCTGATTTCCATTAACTGTAATATGTCATCAGTCATCCATGATTTTTTCTTGTTTGTATCCTTGATTGTTGATAATAGGTCTGTTTTGTTGGGGTCATAATTGTAGTTTTAAGAGTTTCCCATTTTATGTTTACATCGGAGCTCGGGGTTAAGTCAATTTTGCTTAGTTCTTCATTTATTTTTTCTGTAATTTGTTGTTTTACCATTGGGTTTTTCAGATGTGAAACTGGGAGCTGCTGTTTGTTATCTATGGCTGCTTGTTTCTTGGGACTGATTTCCATTTTAACTATCACTGGATTATGGTCTGACCCGATGTCCGTACCCGGGTAGGTTTTGGCCGATTTGATAAAACAGTCTATTTGATTTCTTCTTATCTTGTTGTCTTTATCAGCTGGCGATTTCCATGTATATAATCTTCTTTCATGCAGCTTGTAAAAGGTGTTTGTGATTGCCTATCATGTTCTTGGCAGAACTCTGTCAATCTATATCTCTCTATATCCTCTCTAACTGGTTTTGTTCATTCGTCATGGTCATAATTTGTGTTTTTTTTCTTTTTTTTTATAGTTTGTAATGGGAAGGGGTTTTCACATTGTGATTATGATTGAGTAAATAAAAATTATTATTATTATTATTTCGTTCCTTATTCCCAGTGCAAAATCCCCGATAATACCATCCATTTTACCTTTCCCTATCTTTGCTTTAAAGTATCCAATAATGTAATATCTCTGTTTTTTGTGATATCTAGAGCTTGTTGGACGTCATCATAGAATTGATCAATTTCTTCTTCGACTTTATCGGCCGTGGGAGCATATACTTGGATTATGTTGAGTGTTCTTTGCGCTATTTTTATTCTTATCATAATTACTCTATCTGATATGGGTGTGAAGCTGGTTACTAAATGTTTGAGATTTTTGTGTACCATTATTGCTGCTCCATTTCTATGTTGCTGTTCGTTGTTACCTGAATAGTATATTTTTGATTGTTCAAATAGCATTTGACCTTGGTCTGGCCATCTGGTTTCGCTCAGTCCCATTCTTGTTAACTTCAAGTCGTTGCATTTCTTGGAGCACATTGTGAATTTTTCCTCCTTCATACAAGGATCTAACGTTCCACGTACCGATCCTCATTCCTTTCTTCTTTCTCGCTTCTTTCAGAACCGTCCCCCCCGGAGATCCGATTGGGGGACTTGAAACTCCGGAATATTTTGTTTTGAAATCAGCCATGTTGATTTTACTAGGGATATCCATTGGGATCTTTGATGCAGTGTTGTTGCCTTTTGCATCTCTATGCCGTTGGTCATTTACTGACTCATCCGCCCTTAAAGAAGATTTCTCTTCCCATGGAAAAAAGGGTGCCCAAACTCTTGCTAGCTCATCCACCCGGAGCTGTTAGCCAGCAATAGGGGTCTGCTTATACCGGCAGATAATCGGTCGACACAGCCTCGTTGGTTCTCTAGCAGGGTGCACCACGAGCAGGTGAGGTTGTCGTTTGGGCAGGCTACGTTATGCAATCACCCCTTACACTTTCTGTATTTAGAGACTCTAAAATGCTTTCTTGGTGAGATCTAATTCTTTGGGCGTCTTTATGCATGTTGTGAATGTTTCACTTTTTGGTTGGACAGTTTTTTCTCTTAGTCTGACATTAACTAGTTAGTGGTCGGAATCACAGATGGGACCTTTGCAAGCTCTAATGTAAGTTACAGATGTAAAGTGTATTATTTGCGCTAGGACATGGTCGATTTGGTTTTCTCCGCTAAATCCAGGTATTTTCCAAGTTCCATGGTGAATGCTGTTGTGTAGAAATGCAGTGCTTTTTATAAAGAGTTTATTTTTTGCAGCAAAGTGTGACAGAAAGTTACAGTTTTCGTTACATGTGTCATGAAGAGAGAATCGTCCTGACACATGTTTCTGGTCGTCTGTAGTCGGGAGACTTTTACATTGAAATTCTCCAGGACAAGAAGTAGGTCATATGGATTAGTTGTTGCACACAAGATTTCACGCGTATTATGAGTCTTTCTTCTTTCATTTTATCTATGTCTTCGGTGGGGGCGTGGCTCGAAATCAGAGTGATATTTCTAAAGCATCCTTCGACTCTGATCTTACGTGATCTGCTTCTCACTGCATACTTATTTTTTTATTGCTTCATGTTTTCGACTATACAATGAACATACAAATAATTCACTTTCTGTCAAATGTACGTCGATCATTACAGTTTGATAGTTCACATTTATTCATAACTGAAACTGTCTTTAATTGGCAGAGATCTTTCCTGAAATATTTTTAGTGTATCGTCGAACATTCTGTAGTATATAGTAAACAGCAGCGATAATGTTAGAATATTTTGCAAGAGCGTTTCTGAACTTGACAGTCTCATATCGACGAATACACAAGAGTGAAATACATTTCAAGGGTTCGACATATTGACCATTATAAACCCCCGCTTGAAACTTTTGTGAGGAATTTTCCAACTCGGAGCAGCTTTGTAAGACATTCTACAGTAGCTTAACACCCCATACATGTCAATTAAAAGAATGCGAAGTCGATATCGATGGAGCTTTCTTAATTTCGATAAAAAGGGGATTATTTCATATTTAGTTCATTGTAACTGAATACCTTCGAAATATTCTTCGAATTATTGAGTATGAATTCTTTCAGAAAAAGCATTTAGTGTCTATTTAAAAATCAGTTGCATGTATTCTGCCAATTTTTCCGTCCAATCGTTTCTCAATTCTGTCGATATTGATAATTAAAAAACTAATGAATATAATTACAGTTCGAAACAAACATTTAATAACCCATCCTTTTCAAATGGACGAGGTCTCATCAAAAATTTTGTGTAGGTTGTTTTTCAAAAAATATTTTCCTTCATAAATATCTATTTTGTTCCGTTCAAAGTAATTTCCTTCGAATATAACACACGTATGCCAACGTTTTCTCCAATCCTCGAAGCACTTATAAAATCATTAATTCAGTCATGGCGTAGCGTCGTCATTTCATGGGTCTCTTCAGTTTTGGAAACAGAAAAAAAAAACAGGTAAAAGGCACAGGGTGTCAGGTCGGGGAATACGATGGCTGTTGCATCATAAGTGTGTTGTTTTGGGTCAAAATTCGCGCACACGCAACGATGTGTGAGAAGGGGCGTTGTTAAGGTGCAATAGCCTATTGTTCTTCTTCATCAAATCGAGTTGCTTTTGGTGTATTGCTTCTCGCAAATTGCGTATAACTTGCAGTTTATATTCATGATTGACCGTCCTATCCCGTGGTAAGAACTCTTGATGCCCGACGCCTCTGCAATCAAGGAAAACTGAGCGAAAACTTCACATTCGATTGAACTTGGCACCCCTTTTTTAGGTCTTGGCCCATGCGGCAGTTTCCATTGTGATGATTGAGCCTTGGTTTCCACGACATAACTATAAATCTATAATTCGTTAGCAGTTATGACGCTCTGGAACAAATTTGAATCGTCGCTGATCGATCGAGTCGAACAGCTCCTGAGCAATGTCAACGCGATGCTGTTTTTGGTTCTCGAAGCTACCCATCTCATGCACAAATTATTGTTGAAAATCAAATGAGACGAGGCAATTGATACCTTCAAATCGTCAGCAACTCCTCTATCAGTGATTCGAAGATTGGCCAATACTACCTTCTTCACTTTATCAACATTTTCGTCTATTGTTGGGGTGCTCGGGTGACTGGCACGCGCTTCGTCGTTTACATGTTCCTGGTGCTTAGAGAACATTGTGTACCATCAATAAAAGTTGCTTTGGTTCTAGTCAGTTTCACCTCATGACACATTCGGTAAATGTAATATCGATGTCATAAATTATCTAATGATTCAAAATAGTCGACTTGTCAGCATAAGTGAGGGATGTGGGTACCAATATAAAGCCTCAAAAAATAGAAAATCGAATATACGTAATCTGCGTAAATCCAAAATTTGCGATACATTCAGTATTATCTCGTACTTCGGAAGGCAAGATTTTGTATTCCACAAGGACTATTTGTTTTTTAGAAAAGATCATTTTTATGTGATTCAGAATATTGCGATTCGGAAAGCATCAAGTGTAATTCAGAATAGTCAATTGTAATTCAGGAAACGTCAAATCTAATTCAGCTTTTTTTTTTCTTGTATTCTGCTACCTAAATAATGGCGGAAAGTCGAGAAAAATGAAATGAAAAACAATCTACAAAACAAAACAGTTACTATATCTATAATTAGTTTTTTACTTGCAGAAACCTTTGGCAGAGGTTCTAAAAGTCATAAGTTATGGATCAAAAATATAAATTGAGGATGGTTTGGCTGTATAATGATCGAAGAATCTGTCCCGACAAGAGTTGCTACGACGTTTCTGTTAATTTATTGATATATTTGAATGATTTTACAACACATAAAAAGTTGTGTAAGTTATTACCCAATTAAGATGAAAAAAGATTTTTTTTTCAGGTAATTGAGAAAGGGATATTGTATTACAAAAAAAAAAAGACATTTTCGATAAAATGTCCTAACTCAAAAAATATCTTTCTCTTATTTATAATCTTCTTTTATTTTTTATTCATAAATTTAATTTAATGTTGGAAGTAGAATTTCGCATAACCTTCACGACATAAGCGTTTCCAGAGTAAGAATAGCGTTTAAAATAATGAAGGTCACAGGAAATATTCAAATAATTGGTCTAAACAATTTTCTCTTAATAATTAAATAATTGATGAAAAGCGCTACGCTTAATGTTGAAGAAATATAATGAATAATATACATATATATTTCACATATGTTTTGAGTTTTCAATAACTAAGCGGAAATTAAAGTAATACGATGTTATTTATTCTATGAGAAATGTGGACATACGGTAATCAAGGTGATGGTTAGTTATTGGTAGGTAATGTTTGTGAGCTAATATCTCGCTTTTATCACTGGAATAAAAATTTCGTGAAATCTAAAAAATTTTCGTTCATACAATGTTCTGAAAAGCCAATTATTAATCTTTTCTGAATATTGAGTTTTTATGCTCGTCTATTCTAATATTGACGGAACGACAAGTTTGATGTATATAAAAAGCAGGACAATCATTACAATATAAACTATATACACCGCTTTTTGCATCTGTATCAAGTCGATCATTGTTATTGCCCACGACTGAACATAGATTCTTCCTATTCGTACATAGTGTTCAGTGAAATAATGAAATCCCGTAACAATCGAGTCTGAAAATTCTTCACTATTGTCGCTGATTTTACTCAGAAACTTCTGAGTACAGAGGACGCGCTTCTGTTGGTAGGCGTCCGAAAGCATGTGCAGCACTCAACCTCGAATTCTAACCCACCTTGTGGTATTTTTATTTTTTCCTTAAAATCCTGTCAATTGGGGATTCAGAATATTTGGGAATCTCAATAGTCAGTTCCGGTATTGTTATTCTCTCATCGTCAAGAAGAATTCGTTCAATTTTAGACATAACTTCATCAGACATCGACGGACGTCCGCTTTAGTTGTTCTTCGTGTATGTGTGTGCGGCCTTCTGAAAACTCCCTACACCATTCCTCGATATGTTGGTCGTTGATGCATGTGATTCTCCATGCACTTCTTGCAAGTAGCGATGAATCTCAACAGGTTAACTATTTAGCTTTCACTGCGTGGATTTCACACCTGATGACGACAGCAAGAACGAGTTCCATTTCGGATGACTATCAGGCAGCGAGTGAGGGGCGCATCGCAGCAGTGTCGCCAACCCCAGAAAACTAAAAAACAACAGCTCGCCAAAAAAAAACAGGAGAAAACAGAAGGTAGTGAAAAAGGCAGATTTCATACTTTTGCTCATATAATTATAACAACAAACAATTTTCATAGTTACCAGAACTGACATACATTATTATATTAATAATCACAACAACGAAAAAACAAAAACCAAAGTAAAATTATTTTCCACTTTCATTCTCAATTTCCTCATCTTCAGTATTTTCACACTCATTTTTCTTTTTAAAAACGTACATATTTTTGTTGAATTTCTTCATGTGCCTTTCTGTGGCTTCGAATGAATAACAATCGGTTACTTCGGATTTAGTGTGTAATACCCCTTCAACAGTTGTAGTCGATATTCTGTTACGTAATTTGGTTTTCATAATATTTATAGCAGAAAATAACATTTCCACTATGTGGTAGGCACAAAAGTTTCTTTACTAATTCATACTATGTGGGGAATGTTTGAAATTCGTCTCCATTTCTCAATTCGTGTACGTTTCCAAAAGTCGATAATATCGGGAATTGTTTTAGTCAAAAGATAAATCGACATTTCTTAACATTCTACATTCTCTATCTTATTTGTTTATGTTTTATTATATTATTTGGACAAATCTCTGGGAAGAAATAATATAACTCTACAATGGAAGGGAACATTTTAATGCTCGACGGTCTTTGTCCGTCAAGGAAACCTTTTTCATATTTGTTTTGTAGCCTCGTATAAAACTCTTTACACTTATTGTAGAAATTTTGTCAGCTGTTCTTCCTCTAGTTTTCCAATTTCTCTCTTTTCTCTGGTCTGATTTGGCACCATTCCACCAACGTATATATGTTGAAATGGTAAATGTTCCTGCTCATTTGAGAAGTCAAGGTTTAAATTTTTAATTTCCTCTTCTTTCTGCTCTGTCGAGAAGTCAAGGTTGAATATTTTAGTTTCTTTTGCTTCTAAAATATTTAGTGCTTCAAGTTTATCTTATTCAGTGAGGTCCAAAGATTCAGATAGTACAAAGCATTCCAAAATTGTTGTGTATGCGGTCGGTATTTTGTCGTATAGTATATATATACTGGGTGATTCACCAGAGGGCGCGGTGCTCTGTAGCTCCTACACTCTTGAAGATTTCATTTATGTTCGAACGGTATTGTATTTAGAAAGTAAGAATCTACTTCAGCAATTTATTTTGCAGTAAACAGGATGTCCCAATTTTCTATAAAAAAATCTTGGGTGGTTTTTTCAGATTGGAAGACCACTTTTTTGTTCAAGATTCAAGAGCGGCGTAAACTCTGCTATAATGTCTTCGAGTAATAATTTTTTTTGGTGAGTAGTTTCGTCACAATATTTTTTTTCCGTAAAAATTCATGAAAATAGGCTCTCACATTATCGCATGCTCCTTCGGCCAGAGAGGATGAATACTTTTTCCCTTTCGTTTTCTTATTGCCTAAGGATAGCTTTATTGATGAATTGAAATAGATTATCCTCATTTCATACAGGAGTGACTCAAAAATTATAGAATATTGTATTATTCATCATTATTATTCATGTCAACGCATAAAATATTGTGCTATATTTTTGCAGAAGTAACCTTATCTTTATCTTCGATCATTCTCGAAGTATTCGATTATTTGTAAAAATTTTGATGAAAATTCTACAAACCGTATCAAACTCATAAACATGCAGCATTATTCGCACAGAAGTTTTCTTTTTCTGTGTTGATTCAAGTAGTAAAAAATGAAACCTAAACAAGATAATTCTTTTAACGAATGATAAAATCAAGATGATTTAAACGTAAATCGAGGTATGTGTTGACAATCTTTTTCATTTGTGTCTTCTGTCAGGTGTCCGGACATATCATATTCTGCATTTTTCATGGGGAACTTATCAGTGTTTCGTTATCAAACATTGTTGAAGTGAGGTTTGAACCCAATTTTCTCAATTGACTGCCATGAAGTTCTCCAAAGAAGAAATGGTTGATATGATTTTTATTCTGGGTGAGTGTGATAGAAATTCTTTGTTGGCAAGTGCATAAAGTAGAGTTTATGCACAAAGGTTTTCTGATAAGAGGCATCCTGATGCAAGCTGCTTTGTAAAACTTCTAATTAGATTTATCGAAACGGGTAATATCGCTTACAAAAAACATGAAAAACCAAAAACTGCTACAGCTGAAGACAATCAGTTATCAGTTTTGTTCACAGTGACAGAGGACTCATATAAAAGCCAGAGAGAGATTTCTCAGTTAACAGATAAAAGTCAAACTTCCGTCCAGAGAATCTTGAAAATGAATAAATTTCATGCATATCATGTACAGCTGCATGAGGAACTGAACAATCAAGATTATGAAAATCGAACCAATTTTTGCAATTGGGCGAGTGACAGAGTAGCGGAAAATCCAAATATGTTTAGCAGAGTTTTTTTATCGGACGAGGCAACTTTCTACAAGAATGGGCTTGTTAACAGGCACAACTTTCATTATTACGCCATGGAAAATCCACACCTCATGAGACAAATAGATCACCAGCATCGTTGGTCCTTGAATGTATGGGCCGCTATAGTAGATGGATATCTAATTGGGCCGCACTTTTTCGACGGGCACCTCAATAGTGAAATGTATTTAGATTGTCTGCAAAATCATCTACAAATGTTACTTGCCGAAGTACCACAGCATATAAGACAAGATTTGTGGTTTTAACAGGATGAAGCACCGGCACATTACTCACATCAGGTTAGGGAGCATTTGAATCATGTATTTCCAAACAAATGGATAGGACGTGGTGGTCCTGTTGGATGGCCAGATAGGCCTCCGGACCATACAAGTCTAGATTTTTTCTTGTGGGGTTAGATAAAGATAAGGTTACTTCTGCAAAAATATGGCACAATATTTTATGCGTTGACATGAATAATAAAATACAGGATGTTCCATTTGAAAAAATCAAGATATGATATTTTCAAAATTAGAATATTCAATAATTTTTTTGAGTCACTCCTGTATAAAATGAGGATAATTTATTTCAATTCATCAATAAAGCTATCCTCGGGCAATAAGAAAATGAAAGGAAAAAATATTCATCCTCTCTGGCCGAAGGAGCATGCGACGATGTGAGAGCCTATTTTCATGTATTTTTACGGAAAAAAATATTGTTATGAAAGTACTCACCACAAATACTTATTACTTGAAGACATTATAGCAGAGTTTAGGACGCTCTTGAATCTTCAACGAAAAAGTGGTCTTACAATCTGAAAAACTACTACTACTTTCTAAGTACAATACCTTTCGAACAAAAAGGAAATCTTCATATATATATATATCTCACAAATTTTCACAATAATCATTATTGGGCTGAGGAAAACCCCCATTTGATTGAAGAATCTCATCATCAAGAACAATTCTCACTAAATGTCTTGGTCGGAATAATTTGAATTTTTTTTTTTTGCCTAACAGACTAAACGGTCCCGCTTATCGGCAAATTTCTTGAGGAGGAAATACCTATACTGCTCGAGGATGTGCCACTTTTGGTGAGAAACATAATGTGGAGAAGCTACGGAATTCTTGAATAATACATTTAACAACCGATGGATAGGTCGGGGTAGGCCAGAACCATGAACTCCTAGGTTCTCAGACTTAAATAGTTGAGACTTTTTCTTAAGGGGATATCTTGAAAGTTTAGTTTTTACCACTCCAGTGAACACTGTAGAATAATTGAGAAATCGAATAATAACTTCTTGTGACACGATGAGAAATACCCCAAGAATATTTCAAAGAGTGCGTGATAATATGTGGACAGAGTCCTGTATTCTTGCAGGTGGAGCACACTTCCAGCAATTTATTTAGTTTCTAATTGTTCTCAAGAACAAGTTGAGTCTCAGAAGACGAGCTATCAAAATAAAAGCAAATTTTGGGCATACATATCGAGTATTCCTATTATTTTTTTATTTAGCGAATAATATACAATTCAAAAAATTCAAATTCAATAATTTTTCACTCGAAAGAGGTTGGAGATACGAAAATACAATTGTGGAATTTACTAGGAATCGATTAACGCAAAATTTCGCCAATGTCGAGAATAAAACTTATCGTTCCTGGTCGATCCGGCAATCATTTCTAGAAATCCGTCCTGATAAATCTAAGACATCGATAACAAACTGATTTCTGGTTAGCTGCTTTATTGGTGACTCTGAATTAATGTCCTGCTAGTATCGGTGAAATTTATCTTGCAAGTGAGTTTTCATTTTAGCTTACAAATCTTCGGGCCAGTTTTTAATTTTTGATTTCTTCGAATAGTCTAGAAAAAAATAGCAGATTTTCAGGGAACACCTTTTGCTTCCAAAGTTGAACCTTCGATATTAATCCTTGTTTCTAATCATCATTACTTACAATGGTGTTTGTCTTGAACCTTCAAGCTAAGGTTTCAAAAATATGTCAGTCAAATCAATCTGCATTGAAATTCTTCATTGTTGAATATCTGTAAAGAATATTAATTTTTCCTTTAAACTCAAGGAGGAGAAAATCCTTTCCCTTCCACTCATAAAGACGAGACAGCATTTCGTCCTTTGTCATCCAGTGTAGTTCTGTGTGAAATAGCAGTAAATAACCGAGTGTTCTTGATAACGTTCTCAATCTGTCTTGCTGATTCCAAAGTCTTGAATGCATCTTCTGGCAATGCTTTGAAAGTCAAAACTTGTCGATGAATAACCTAATATGTACTAACCATCACAAGATTCTTTTCCCTGAGTTTTTGATTTAAGCCATAGGTGCTACGTCGAGTTAGTTTCTTTCAGTCCATTTTATTTTTTGCGATAAAATGAAATATTCAATCGAAAATGTTTTCTGATTAAGTGCCTTACGTTAAAGATTGAGAGTACAATATCTTTTCTTCAATTCTTCCTCCGCTGTCATAAACTATATCAACGATGTCGGTGGATTCATGGAAATGATAGCGAGAATAGCTGATAATTTTTCTTCAATAGTTATTTTGACTACGTTTTCTGCATTGTGTTTTCTACGTTCGTATTTGTGATTCAAAAGACAGAGAGACCTTTATTCGATCCATGAAATATTGTAGATGTATGTTGTAGATCCAGCCAATCCAGTCAATAAGTATATAAGTACATCAAAATATCAATCACGAACAGCAAAAAATCAAAACTAATTGTCCGAATATAGGAATCAAAACGTATTATTGAACAAACAGTTACAATGCAAAAACAAATTTCAGAAAAAAAAAACATTTCACAAGCATATGGGTGGTATTCCTTTGAAGGCAAGAGAACTGCAGTTTAGGTGTCTCCAGATCATAGCCCTTGCGAGTGCCATATCCGTGCTTATTCCCAACTTGTGAAAACAGTTCACTATTTCTGAGAACAAACACAACACTTTCATATATGTATAGGCTTATTATCGTGAGCACTGACGTTTCCACAAAATGTTTGCGGTAGCTCTCGTATGAAGGTAAGCACAGGATACCACGCATACACCTCTTCTGTAGAATCAATATTCTTTCGATATCAGGGGCATTTCTCCATAGAATAATATCGTACCGAAGCCTACTGTGGACATAGGCATGATAAGCCATGATTGCGGCACTACGACTTACTGTCAATGCCAGAACTTTGAGGGCATATGCATATCGTGCCATGTGCCCAAACAAAACATCTATGTGATCTTTCCAGTTCAACCTATGGTCTAAATGCACTCCTAGAAAGCATACACTCACTCTCAGACGACGCTAAGTTGAATTCAACTATATGATTCTTTCCAGTGTTCATCAGAAGCTCATTCTCAGTGAACCACTGGTCCAGCTTATCAAGGGTTTCAAATACTCTATATTCTATTCTTTCGGACTTAGCAGAGAGAACCAACGAAGTATCATCAGCAAACATCACCATATCTTCTGGCACATCTTCAGGAAGGTCATTGCTATAAACAATATAAAGCAGTGGATCCTTGAGGAACCCCTTTCATAACTTCTCTCTCAGAAGATTGAACCATTTTACCAGTAGCTGAATTGTGTTCTATAACAGTTTGTGTTCTCCCCGTTAGATACGATTTCATGAGTTTGAGCGGTGATCCCCTGATACCCAATGTGTGCAGCTTCTACAGGAGGATACTATGATTAACGCTGTCAAATGCCTTGGACAGGTCAATGCAAAGCAATACAGAATTCTTTCCTTTGTTAATTGCAGCTATTATCCTATCCCCCGCTTGATAAAGGGCACGAGTTGTCGACCTTCCTCTTCTGAAACCATTCTGTTGATCAGAAAGAAGTTTGTAGGCTTCAAAGAAATCTACAATCCGCTCATAAATCGATTTTTTGAATATATTACTTATATTTGATAGAAGAGCAATGGGCTTGTAATTTCCAATACTTTCTTTATTCCCTTTCTTATGAGTTGCCTTAACTGGAGTCTTTTTGCGCTGGTCAGGAAATACTCTTGTATCGAAGCAGACATTTATTATCGACGACAATGGCTCCGCTATCTCATGTGCTACATGCTTCAACAGTCTGACTGGTATTTCAGCCTAACCTATCGAGTTCATATCTCTCAGAGCCAAAATTATTCGCTCGATTTCCATTGATTCAGTTGTCAAGAACACAATACTATTGAAAATCTGTTCACTTGTCTGCTTACTAGGCTCATCTCTTCAATTTTTTGTTCTGATTCTTCTAAAACTATTTAAATAGCTTTCAGGATACATGGTTTTACTAACTGTGAAACTTGTCATGAGCCTATTGACGATGCCGCTTATTGAAATATATAAAAGTTGCTTCCCCCCTCCCTTGACAATTCCCTACAGCCCTCTGGTTGGGCGATCCCGCACAACAACGTTTTGTTTGGGCACATTAATTATTATTACTCTTCATGGAGTAATGTTTTTTATGAAGGAAATATTTCTTGAACAGCGGTTACCGCTATTTCCAATTCTTTTATTATTTAAGGACCTTATTTGATGATTGGCATCTTATTTTATGATTTCCCGAATTATTTTACATGTTGAAAGTATTCTCTGAGAAACTTTATAGGGGATATTTTCCATAATATAAAATTTTCTCCAAAATTTATTGCAATTAAAATTTTTTTCACGTTGGTCGAAAACATAAAAGTAGAGTAGAATCATTTTTTAATGGTAGATCAGTTCCGATTTGTTGCTCGGGAGACAAAGTTGTTGGCGAATTCACGAGAAGCGGAATGAAAAGAGGGAATTACAAGTTGATTAGACCACCAAGAGCCTCGCGAGCCATTATGTGAGTTGAAAATTCAGCAAGTCATTCCGTTTTCATCCGTTCGGACGTGAATGAGAAATATTCAGCTTTTGTGTTGCATTTCTGCTCTGCTGAATTTCAATTTTGTATCCATGGGATACAGGCCATGTGAAAGAAATGTCTTGGAATTTTTTGGATACAAATTGTTCTATGAAAATCAACTATAATTTATGAGAGTAAGGTTTTGACAAATTAGTGACCTGCTAATTGGTTTATTTTCTGTATTTTCTAGTATAGGATCTTTCTACATGAAAACAAGTTATATGAAGACATGTGTTCGAAATATGTAATGAAAAGAAATTCAACAAAATCAATTCATGTTGAACCTAATTTGATTTGGACCAATTGTCAATTTTTAGTGCAATAATTCAGTTGATCTACATAAATAAGATACAATTTGTGGTAGATCGTAGACCACGCCATTTTGAATGACGTTCATTGGTACACTATTTTTATTGCGCGCGCCTATTCTTCAGTAGCTGTAGAAAACTTAAGTAGTGAATCAGTATATTTTTGACAGTGTTAGCGATTGGTTTTTGAAGATATTTGCTTCTGAATATGACTGGTTTATGATTGTAGACCAGCATTCACGTTTCACTTTGTGTTTCGAGTGAATTCAGTTCAAATTCGATTTCTTGGTACCTTGAAAAGAAAGAAGTGTGTCTGACCCAAAAGACGACGTGTACAGTCCAGCAAAGATCCTGAAGTCTGGTAACAGTGTTTCAATGAACTTCCTTGGGATTTTGAAAATTCCTCTGATGAAAACGATGATGAGGAAGGCGATAATGCCGAACAAGATGTTGTTGAGGAGAGCAGCTTTGAGACAAATTCAGAGCAGGATGCAATAGAGGATGAAGAACTTTCCGATGAAGAAAATGATTCCAGTTCAAGCCGTTCGTCCGCTTATTGAGCAGGAAAAGACAAAATAACGAAATGTAGAAAAACTTCACTCAAATTCGAGTTAGTTCATATAATATTGTGACACAACTCCCTGGAACGAAAGGTAATGCTCGTGATGCAACCACCGAATCCAGTGCCTAAAATTGTTCGTAAACGATAGAATCTTTCGAATTATAACGGTATCAATCAACATATGTATTGAAAATGTTCAAAACAAATTTGGCATATCTACGAGTCGTTTAGCTTTACAAGCTGGGCAGTATCACCTTTCTGTATTATTTTCTCTCGTTCTTGTTCCTCGATTTTTTATATTTGCCCCGTTTTCTTTTGCTTTCCCATCTCCTTTATCATTCTGGTTTCTTGTTGCGCATTAAGTAATTCTAGGCTCTTGTTTTGGTGTTTTCGATTGCTTGCCTTTCTTTTCCTGAACAGTATCAAACAAATCATTTGTCACTCTTTGACCAGTATAATAAATTGTAAGTTTTACCTTTGATTGTTGCAAAGTTGGGCGTTGGTATAAGTTCGTGAAACTGAGACCTTTTTTGTGATTTCTTATTTTTCTGTTTCAAAAATGATAATGGCATATTGTCCGAATCAACAGAATAAGGATCTACTATTTGGATGCGTTGTGTTGGTTGGTTCGTGCATGTTTCTAGTTTTTTCTTCTGATTCTGATGATGTATATATCTTGCAATTTCTGATAGAATTTTGAAAGTGTGTTGGCAATGTGCTCATATGATCATATTCATCGTTTGTGACTGATGTAGAAGAATTAATCACGGGTGTTCTTAGCATACTCTGACAATCCAGGCGTACCGGGTATCCAATAGTTAAACTGTGCAACTCTTTTGCGTATTTTTATTGTTATTTCACTTCCATTACGATACATATTGCTGCATCTTTTACTACATGAAAAATTCATTTAAGGCGCGATATTCAGCCAATGGAGTAACTCGATGCTCTTCAAGGATGGTCGAATTTTGAGTTTTGAATAAATTTTTCATCTGAAATAGAAAATCTCCCGAACGTACTAGATGATCTATACCGCATAGAGCATAACAATAATTATCGAATTGGAGTTTCTTGAACAAATTAGGAATAATGGGAAAATAAGGCAAATTGCACATTCACGTTCATTGGAATATAGATTAACACATGCCAAATTCTGTAACAAAAGTATTTTGTTACTTCAATTGAATTTTTGATTGAGAAACAACCAATTCATTACTATGACATTCAGTTTTTATAGTTTTGTTTTTTTTTATTTTTTTCTGTTTGATTTTATTTAATATGATTTTCTTTTTCTTTCTTTTCCTTGCAGATCACTTATTTTTTGTTTGAATTACGATGTCTGCTCACTCTGGCGGCGAACCGAGGCAACACCGTTCTAACTCCCTAGGTGCTCGTCTGTCCTCATTCCGAGGCTTGCCTGCTCTGTTCAGAGATGGCATTCAACGACAGTAAGTGTATAGTTTTATCTCGTTTATGAGTACTACCTAGGTAGGTGGCGCAAGTGGTATTGGTAGACGGTACTCGTTACTCCATAAATATTTTTTGCCAAGCAAAATTTTAACATAATCGGTAGAAAAATGTACTTCATTGGATAATTTTTATATCTTAACAGGAATACCAGCGTGTTATTTTCATCTGGATATATTTTAATTATTGTGTTGAAGATGTTTACAGTAAGTGTGATAATGAGGAAAAATAATATGTAAAAACAATGAAAATGATCTAATTGGGAATTGATATTGTTGTTTTATAACACTACATTTACATTTGTGGGCAAGTTTTAGTTTTACTTACTTTCCGAAACTCTAAACTATGTGATTTCTTGAGATTGATTATTTGTGGCATAAATAGACACATATGACAAATAGGTATGAAAGGAATTCGTTGGCTTTGTAGTGGGCCATATAGATTGTGTACTAATATTGTTATTGAGAAGATTGTGGAAAATCACTAAAATATTCATCTCAATCCAAAATATTTTGTGGATTGAGAATGTTTTGGAATAATGAAAATATTTTTCTACATTTTCAATGAAAAATTCAAACTAATTATCCTGTGCAATGAAAAAATTATCATAGAATATTCAAATCATCGAAGCGCAGTTTTCTTTTGCCTCTGTTGATTAGTCATAAATTCACTGTAGCCACTGTCTAACAGATGGCGATGATGGTATAATCTCCATTGTTTATTCTGAAATTTTCTATAGGAAACGTCATTATTGGCAAAGCTCAAGCGACTGAACTGGGTTAGTGTTTGTTTATCAGCTCTATTAATAAATCCTCATAACTTATCTTCATGTTGTGTTTCTTCGCTGTCGCCATGCTATGGGTTTCCTACGCAAAACGATACATCTTGTGATAAATACTTAACAGTGAAAATAAAATGTGGACTTTATTCACAAGAGTCTGATTTAACAGGAAATAGCTCAATATTATTGGATTCCCTTGAGATTTGAGCAATCTCAATATTATAGGAGGGGTTGAGAAATTGAAATACAAATGCTCGCAAATTGCAGCTCTGACTTCTTGTTCACAAAAGTCTTCGTTTTTTCGTTTTAGTTCCAATTTAAAAATAAATGATATATAAACAGGGTGATTCTTTGTAAACAGTCTACTCAAGATACCTGAAAAATTAATGCAGTGCCAAAAATTTAGTTTTTTCGAACCATTTCATGATTCAAAAATTTAATAATTTGATTGAGGAGGTCGTTACTTGATGAAAATCGATATACATATTTTCAATGAAATAAAACTAAAGTATTTAGATTTTCATTATATTAACAAAACTATGACCGGTTTCACCACACTGTGGCTTCATCAGATAGATACAAACTAATGAACAGAGTTATTCCTTATATATTAGTCTTATTTTCTACTTAATATTATAAGGAGAATGATTTAGATCTAATTGACTATTGAGTAACCTACCTGAATTCTTTTCTTTGTTGATCTCTAAAATTTCCAATAGATTGAGTTTTTGTCTGTTATTTTCATTGTGTAAAATTTTGAAATTATCATTAAAGTTATGGTTTTCTTCGAGTAAGTGATTAGAATAATGGGAATCTGATTTATGATAATTAAAACTACGTTTGTGCTCGGATAATCTAAGTTTGAAATTTCTGAAAGTTCTACCAATATAAATTTTATCACAATCCCGCAAGACAGTTTGTAAACACCGGATTTATTACTTTTATCAATTTTAGATTTGCGGTTTTGATATATCGGCCTAAAAATTATCAGTTCGGAATGCTATATCGAAATTAAATCTCGCATTATAATTTCAATATAGCATTCCGAACTGATAATTCTTAGGCCGACATATTAAAAACTGCAAATCTAAAATTGATAAAAGTAATAAATCCAGTGTTTATAAACTGTCTTGCGGGGATTGTGATAAAATTTATAGTGATAGAAAATTAGCTGCTTACAATAGTATGGTACATAGACTCATTAATTTCCCAATGTAACAAAATAATTTCATAAAAGAGTTAAATATGATTAAACAAATAGCAGTCAATAATGGTTACAGTCCAACTATGATTGTGAACATGATTTTACGCAAAAATTCCAAAAAGCAATCCAGGAAGTATTTCCAAGTATGAAAAGTTCTAATACAAATTACAACAGCTTAACTTATATTGGTAATCCTAGTCTAAAATTAAAATCATTCCTCTCCGAACTGATAATTCTTTAGGCGAACATATCAAAACTGCAAATCTTAAATTGATAAAAGTAATAAATCCGGTGTTTATAAACTGTCTTGCGGGAATTGCAATAAAATTTATACTGGTAGAACTTTCAGAAATTTCAAACTTAGATTATCCGAGCACAAACGTAGTTTTAATTATCATAAATTAGATTCCCATTATTCTAATCACTCGAAGAAAACCATAACTTTAATGATAATTTCAAAATTTTACACAATAAAAATAACAGACAAAAACTCAATCTATTGGAAATTTTAGAGATCAACAAAGAAAAGAATTCAGGTAGGTTACTTAATAGTCAATTAGATCTAAATCCTTCTCCTTTACTCAATCTTTTCATTTCATAAAGTAAGCAACTCCGATGGATTTTCCAACATACCTCTTGTACCTATTGTAATATTAAGTAGGAAATAAGACTAATATATAAGGAATAACTCTGTTCATTAGTTTGTATCTATCTGATGAAGCCACAGCTTGGTGAAACCGGTCATAGTTTTGTTAATATAGTGAAAATCTAAATACTTTAGTTTTATTTCATTGAAAATAATGTGTTTAAACTCACGCTTTCACCTGCCCCCGCATAGTAACTTTAATGATTTAAATGGGAATATGTCCGTTCTGATTAAACTCTTTGTTCACAACTTACTCACAAGATAGCTGTTCGTGATGTATTAGCGATGGGAAGTTTTCCTCCAGGTTTTTTCTCCCTGTTCTCTAGAATCATATTCTATTTCATTCTCAACTTTTAGGTGGAGGCGATGCCTTTCATGCCACAGCTGTGACTGCCCAAGATGATTTGATGTGTGTTCACTCTCTTCTTGAGGAGGGCTGAATTGTAAGTTATCGAAAAGATGTTCGGGGCAAACGTGTGTTACACGTTAATTTTTGGAAAGAAATCTAAGTCCTCAAAAACCTATTAATATCGAATATTTTCAAAGTTGGCGTGAATTATTGTATAACATCTACGATTCATATTCAAAATCAATGAGCTTATAGTATTCTGCACCATTTCGTTCCAAATTTATATCAGTCCGTTCCGAACCTCATTCACGGTAGCTGGCTGGTTTTGCTGGCTTCTTAGTCTTCTATTGAGAATGTCCAAGACATGTTGGCTAGAATTGAGTGCTGGATTTCGTGCAGACCACTCCAATAAAATGATTTCGTGATCTTGATTTTAGTTCCGAACGATATGAGCTTGGTGAGGTCAGGCATTATCATGCATAAACTAAAAGTCGCCACCCATGTTTGCCGCAAATGATACATGTTCTTCTAAAATGTCTGCACCGTACCTTTGAGTTTTTAGGGTTCCATCATGTACTATGACTGCATCAGTGCGGGCATACAAAACAAACTCTTCTCCTCACCATTATCGAATCTCTACCAGGGCCATAGGCATTTGCACTAGGTATATCTCGGATTTTGACATCTGTACACTAGAGAACGTCGATCGCAATAAGAAGACAAAAACTCGACTTATCTATGATCAAAACTCTTTCCCAGTCAGTTTCTAACCGTGACGTCTGTTTCTCGGATTATGACATCAATATCTGCATTGAATCTGTCACTGAAGTTATTCTTGCAGATATGGACCTCTACATTCCAAACTCCACGAAAAAAACAACTGCACAAAAGCCTTGGTTTACTAACAACTGTCAAGCAGCTGTCACAATTGAAAACAGAGTTTATAGGAACTGGAAGAAAATTCAACAGATGAGACTGAAGTTGAATATGCGCGTTTCAGGGATATTTGTATCTCAACAATTGATAAAGCGAAAACCTACTTCAATGAAAGCATTTAGAATGGACTCTAGGGGCAGACCAGTGGAACTCGTCAGTTCTGGTTTATAGCGAAGGCAGTCAAGCAACAACTTTTGCAAGTCATCCTTCCTGCATTTGATTAGGTATGACAGTTCTATCGCATCTTTACCTAAAGCAAAGGCGGATCTCTTTGTAAAAATGTTCTACCAAAATTCTGTTCTAGATACATTAAAACGCAGTGCCACCAAGCATTCCCCATGTTTAGTCGAATATGTCTGAAATAAAATTGAGAGTGCGTAAGGCGCATTCTGCAACAACTGAGCTGTTAGAAAGCAGTGGGTCTTGATGGAATATCATCAACTATTTTGAACAAATGTGCTCCAGAGCAGCTGATCTTAATCATCTGTTTCAGATTTCGTATGAGAGTCGCATGTTTCCGGAGTGTTAGAATGTTGCGAGAGTACAACCGATTCCAAAGAAAGGGAAGAAATGTCTTCCCCAAAATTATCGCCCAATCGTATTGTTGCTCATTATGCCGAAAATCAGGGAAAGAGTGATAAACGATGATTTCATAAAATCATCATCAGTTTCGGTAGACAACGATTAACTGGTGACCTCCTTGTATACGTTACGCATTTGTGGACATCATTAATCGAGAAGTATGGCGAATCGAAAGCCATCGCTCGTGATATCTCAAAGGCCTTCGACAAGATTGATGAATAGACTAATCGCATATGGACTTTCTAAAAAAATTCTATAATTGTAGCAGTAGCTTTCTCTTCAGTAGATCGATTCGGGTGGTAGCTGATAGTGTAGCGAGTGAATCTTTTCAGCCTAATGCAGGAGTACATCAGGGCTTCATACTCTCGCCAACTCTTTTTCTGTTGCAGATCAATGATCTGCTCCACTCCAACGAACACAGAATGTTTGGGTTTGCAGATGTCTACACTGGTTTCCTCATTTTCTAGTCAGCGTCGTATAACTGCTGAGAAGTCACACCGAGAAAGATATCAACAGAGCATGCCGCTGAATTCATCAGACTTGGAGAATATATCACATTGGGGGTGGTTGAACTTGGTCAATTTTAACACGAACAAAACGTAATCAACAACGTTCTCCAAAAAAGTCACTGCTGGAGAACCTCCTTGAATTATGCAAGGACATAGAATTCATCCAAAAAAACATGCATCTACTCGGCATTAGAGTCAACAACGGAGTTCCCTGGCACGACCATGTTTCAGCCATTGCTAGATCTGCTTCTGCTAAACTCAGTTTTTTGTTCAGGGCTAAGCAATATTTCACGCCATCATATCTTATGATTTTATACAAAGCACAGGGGCGATTTGGTCTGGAATACTGTTCCCATGTGTGGGGCTCTGCACCTAAACATTCATTACATCTTGGATAGTGTTCAGAAGAGCGCAGTGCGCCTCATCGATCACCCGGAGATCACGTTCGATCTCCAGCCTCTCGCTCAAAGGCGACAGGTTGCTGATCTTTCTCTTTTCTTCAGGTACTTCCATGGTAAATGCTCTGAAGAACTGAAATGTTTGCTTCCAGACAGAATCCAGTTCCAAAGAAAAACAACGTTCGCGAAAAACTCTCATCAGCGGACGCTCTAACCAGCTACTTTACGTATCTTGCTCTATGAAAACTCTTTCGTTTACAGTACAAGTGTGCTGTGGAACTCGCTTTCATCGAACATCTTTCCGATAACTTACAATTTGGCCACATTTGTGATCTGACAGGCATTACGCCTCCTCCCAAGAGTTAAGAATAAAAAGAAGAAAAAAATGTAATGCGCTTAGAGCTGGTCCTCGAGCTGCGACATGTGGTCTCAAAACCAAATTCCCTGGGACATTGTCGTATTGTTTCAGTGCTAATTTCCACTTGCATTTGAAAGTGCGTAGGAGTAGCGAACCGTTGTCGTATCGAATATATTGGAACTCAAAAGTTTTTAACGGAATATATATATATATATATATATATATATATATATATATATATATATATATATATATATATATATAGCATATTCACCAGGACCGTCCGTTAAAAACTAAAAATATTTTCGAAGTGATACCATTTCCGGTTATACTGGAAGTGTGTCATCACTTTGTTATTTCAAATGGCAATCTACCTTTTTTATTATACATCTAGAACCGACATTTGAGCAAGGCATAAAATACCCAAGTAGGTGGCACTTATCTGTCAAAACTTTTGACAGATTTAATTATTTTTGTTATGAACTCGATTTTTGAGGAAAATTTAAAAAAATTGTAGCTCGTAGATATTTTGCACTACAGGCACAATTTTTGCTTGGGTGGATAGAAGAAGGATCAAGGAATTTTTTAAGCAATCTACACATGTCAAATATTTATTGCATTGTTTTGTACGATTTTTTCAATTTGGCCTTTTTCAAACAGCAATAACTCAATTTTTTTCTTGCTTCGAAATATTTGAATCAAGTAGCTGAACTGGCTACGTTCACCTGACAGGTGCCTAAAATTAATGTACTTGTCACTTCGTTCATTCGAATTCGATATTTCAACAAGAATTGTCGTTACTTCAGATTGAAAATATTCAAAATATTCAACACATTTGGAATAAAACCACTGGTTATTCAAACGAAAATATATTTATTCTTTTTGTTTAATTCATTTTAGAATGTCAAAAAGTAGTGGGTAGAAATTGCAGGCAATTCAATAACCAATGTCCAAATTTACCGTCTATGAGTAAAATAAAATTTCGAATCATTAGAAGCAATTTTCTACAATTCGGATGAATAAAAATTTTAGGAACTAAGCGAAAACCAATCATCGAAGATAATTACATTAATACGAATAAATGATAGCAAACATCGAAGGAGAAAACTAATTTACGATCTGAATAATTGTTCAATATGGGCCCCATTTTGCTCGATACACTTGACAGCTCGTATACGAACATGATGAGTTGCCCTCCTAGTTTCCTCAGGATCAATATAAAGAAAAGCATTATGAATGCGCTCTAGTAACTCTTTTTTACTTCTTACAGGAATAAGATACACTTCACTCTTGATTTTGCCTCATAAATAAAAATCAAGGGGCGTCAGGTCCAGAGAACGCGGAGGCCATAAATTTGGTCCTTGATTACTCCACCATCTATCCTCGAACATTTCTATTAGCTGCCGATCTACAGCTCGTGTTTTATGTGCTTGTGCACCATCCATTTGGTAATAGCAATCCCTCAGAATGTTAAGGGGTAATCCATCTAAAAAATTTGCTAATGTTCCTCTCAAAATTCCCAGGTACCTTTGTCCATTAAGATTTTCCTCATAAATGTGATAAGCCAACAAATCATTCATTAAAATTGCAAAAACGTTCACGCTGAAATTATTTTGGAAATCAATAACCTCGATGAAATGTGGATTATCTGTGGCCAAAAATGTCGATTTCTCCTGTTGGTTATTCCACTTTCATTGAACTTGGCTTCATCAGATCATATAATTTTTTGCAGAATTGTCTCATTTTTTGGAAGCCAAATCAATAAATTTTCACAGAAATTTAGCCGCTTGGGAAGGTCAGTTGGTTTCAATTTTTGTAGTCTGATAAAAGTATACGGGTGCATGTTATGTTTCTTAAGGATCCTTTGAATGGAAGTATAACTCAATCTAATATCCATTGATGCTGACTTAATGGACGCATGTGGATTGGCACGAAAATACGCTAGCGTATTAATTTGATTGTCGTCGTCCTTGAGAATTGGTTTTCTTCTAGTTTCTATGTATTTTGTTCCTTCAAATTGCAGAAAATTGCTTCTAATCCTTCGAAATTTTGTTTTACTCATAGGCGCAAAATTTGGAAATTGGTTATTGAATTGCATGCAAGTTATATCCACCACTTTTTGACATTCGCCATGAATTAAAAAGAGATTAAACATATCTTCGTTTGAATAATCAGCCATTTATTTTACTATTAATCTGGTGTTTTTAGAAATTTTCACTTCAAATCAGCAACAATTCTTGTTGAAATATCAAATTCGAATGAACGAAGTGACTAGTACATTAATTTTAGGCACCTGTCAGGGGAGCGTATCCAGTTCAGCTACTTGATTCAAATATTTCGAAGCATTCTATGTTAGTTCTTGCAAAATCATCAAAATTCAATATATTCCCGAATTATTTCGGAACTATAAGAGATGGGTATAGTACATGCTGATAAAATTCCATCTGAAATTTGACGCTTCATCTGATGGCTGTATATATATATATATATATATATATATATATATATATATATATATATATATATATATATATATATATATATATATATATATATATATATATATATATACATATATACATATATACATATACACATATACAGGTATATTGATGATCGAGAACGGCTTGAGCTACCAAAAAAATGAAAGGTGTTTTGCAAACAAGAAACCATGCGGGACATAACTCATATCCGATTGAATCTCAGTCAGTATACAGAATGCTCTTTTTTCTGCCTCAGATTTCGAAAAGAACAAACATCGAAAACTACCTTCTTTCAAATTGTAACCGATATTTTTTTTCAATCCATTAGATTCGCCCTATGAAACTAAATGAAGTTCCGATACATACCCTGTACATGAGATTTCAAGTTTTTAAGTTATGCCAAAGAAACGAATTTTACGTACGTATCTAAAGTTGGCAAAGGCGGCTTAGGTAGGATAGGAAATATTATTTTTTTAACTGTCAGTCGAATTAATTCGAACAGAATGGCTAGCTACACAAATGAGCAAATACTTAATTTATTTTTCATTGATGGAGATGAGAGACGGACTGTTAGTAAAACTTGTAGGAGATTTAACGAATTATATCAAAAAATGCCGTCTATGACAGTTAAAATTTTCTTTCGACAGGAACGGCCCAGAATAAGATTTTGGGCCATCCAAAACACTCATATTACGAGGAAAGAAATCCTCAAAATACATTTAGTTTTAATGTGTTTGCACTTTTGAAGGACAACAGATTTTGGTACTTTGTGATGAAAACTTAAATGGTGAACTTCGTTGACACTTCATCAGTAGCTGAATGAAAGCGTTGTTGGTATCAACTCGATGGAGCGCCAGCTCATCGCACAAATGAAAATTAACGAGTTTCAACGGAACGCCGAAACTGTGACTTCAAGATATTCTGAACCTGTGACTTCAAGATATTCTGAACCTGTGACAAGATATCATTCGCATAATAGACTGGTTGGATGTGGAGGAACTGAGGCGAGCCACATCACAGGGTGTTATGCGTCGAGTAGAACTACGTCTAGAAGTGAATGGTCATCACTTTTAACAATTATTATGAAATTTAGGAAAAAAGAGCTTAATTCGTTCTGATATTTTATAATTTTACTTTGGAAATTCTACAACTGCAGTTTCGAATTTATTTTCTTAATTTATCAATAATCCAATGACAAAAGGAAAGTTATTTATTAATGCTCTGGGAACTGTCTATGCACGTGCAGAAATCTAAGCCGCCTTGCCAACTGTAGGTGAAATTCGTTTTTTCGCCATAACTTGAAAACTTAAAATCTCAGTTACAGGGTATGTATGGGGGACTTCATTTAGTTTTTTACGGCGAATCTAATTTATTGAAAAAAAAATATTGGTTACAATTTGAAAAAAAACATAGTTTTCGATGTTTCTTCGTTTCGAAATGTGAGGCTGAAAAAACAGAACTCTTTATACTAACTGAGACTCAGTCGGATATGAGTTATGTCCCACATGGTTTCTTGTTTTCAAAACACCTTTCATTATTATGGTAGCTCACTCTGTTCGCGAGATATATCAATTTTTTCAAAAAGCAAAAAATCTATAATTTTCAAGTAAATCTAGGATAATTCATGAAGGAAATAAGGTAGACTTATGTGTTAGGTGTTTATGTAATTGGAATAACAAGCGTTATCGAACTAGTCATCAATATACAGGGTGTTCTTTATTAAATAACATTTTCCGGTATAACCGGAAGGCCATTGAGGTGAAAATATTTTAGATATAGTGTTTTGGGCCAGCTGAATCAACCACCAAATTTTGTTGAAAGAGTTGTAAAGCAGTGGCATCTATGTGTATCTTACTCTATACTTTATAGTTATTACACTGAAACAGAACATATACTGGCGAGTCATTTAATAACCTGAGTTCTGATAGTAATTATTGCTGAAGTTTGTTTTTTATTTTAACCATTAATATATTACATGGTTCGTCAGTATAAATAATTTGCATTCATACAAAAGGTATATGGCTCGCAGACAAATATCACAAAAATCACTAACAAACAATTACGAAAAATAGTCCATGAACTCCTCGATACTATAACATATGGTACATTGACAAGCAGTATGTGTTTGACTCTCTTCTTAAATATGGAAGGGCTGAGTGTCTTGAACGCATCTGGCAAAGCATTGTAAACCTTTACACTCAAAAAATGACAATTATTCTGCTTTCTGCTGAGCCGATGAAAAGACAAGATTAGATTGTCCCTACTACGTGTTGGTAGGAATGTACAGTAGAATAGGGACGCTATTTTTCAAGATTTTCAAGTACGTTACATAGACAGGTGAGTATAAAAATTGATGGAGTTGTTAATATTTCATATTTTAGAAACAATGGTCTGCAGCTTTCATTTAGATCTGCTCCAGCCATTTCTCTTATGGCTCTTATTGTACGCTGTCTGAGTTTTAGGTAGGCTCTCTAACGCGTTCACTTCTAATTGCTATAATTTCGGTAATAGTTTGAAGTTTTGAATGTTTCAAGACCTATATTATTCTCGAAAGCATAAACAATTTATTCAGTCACAAAAATGAAACAACGATTTTTCTGAGAATTTCAAGGTGGGCTAACTTCTTAAGAGCGCCAAGTGATACAATGATGCTCGTAAGGGATTCCCACGATAATTTCTGATAAGCGACAATGTTACCTTGCACTATACTCAAGATTTCTTTCTGCAATCGTAGTAATTGAATAAAAAGAAATAGTTTCGAGGACAATATCAATATGATATTAGAAAACTTGATATTATTTGAAGCGTGAGTTATGAAACATTAAAATAATACGAAATGCAAATTAAGTAATTTATTTGTTTACTACATAATAAATAAAATATCGATTATTGAATGCATTACGTTGAAAGTACAACTTTTGCATTTTTAATAACAATGTTTTACGATGAATAACCTTCAGATATAATATAGTACGTTTAGAATTTGATGAAAGAGCCAAAGTATTGTATTCCTCAAGGAACATGTAAATTTAGTCTTGAATAATCAATGTTAAGAATTCAAAGATAAATTCGATCCCAAAGATTTTAGGGTTCATTTAATTCTATAGGTAAAATCGGTCCCGCGATAGAAGCATAAGAAGTCGGTTATTGAATGAAATGCACAATTTGAAATTATAGCATAGACCTATTGATAAGCCGGTAAAAGGACTCTTACACAGATGGACACGGTTTTGAATGAATACATTGCGAATGGAGGAAACATGAACGTAAAAAAATAAACGTTTAAAAGAAAAAACAAATAATCTATTCCTATAAATTAAACTGTGAGTTTTTCTAACGTTTACCAATACAGAAGAAACAACTAACATAATTTGAATTCAAAAAATGAAAAGAGTTGTGGAATTGATCCATTATCAGCGGAAATTTCAGTTTATTTTAGCCTCACCAATAACGCATCTAGCTAGTATGATTCTAAGGGACATCTAAAATTGCAGTTATAATACCGGTGTACAAGGGAGGTGATATAATGCAATGTAATAACTATTGATCTATCTCATTGTTATCTAACTTATCTAAAAATGTAGGAAAGGTCATAAAAGAGAGATTATCATTTTATTTTAATAAAAACAGCATTTTATCTGACTCACAATGTGGATGCCATCCCGAAACTTTCTGTAAGGATTTTTAAAGATTTTGTTGAAAATGAGGTATCATTATGTATAGACTCATTGAAGAATTTCATTCAAGGAACAATATTCAACCTTCCGTAGAATATTAAATATCCTTCTCTGGAGGGGCCGATTTTCCGATCCTCCCTTCGTCAACTAGGGCCACACAGCAGTGGTTCAGCTCGGTCGGATGTCATAAATACGATCAATAGACTGCAGTTTCGGTCTCATTTGACATCTTCATTATTGCATACCCATTCACAACATCAGGCCAAACTGCTACCTACTCATATCAATCCGTTGGTGCGCTACAAAGCATGTAAATGTGATTGCGCCTTCCAAAGAACTGACACAGAGGCCACTCACCATCCACACCAGGAAACCATGAAAACAAAGAGTAGATAAACAGAGAACCTCAAGAAGTCACACTAGTTCGACTATTTATCGCAACGCTACACGCTGTGTCAGCAAGAAAGCGATCTGTCGAAAGACTAATGCTGCTAATATTTGTCTGGCAATCTGGTATGTCATTTTTCATTAATGACAACTTGCGAAATAATCGCTATATATGTAGACATATTGAAGAATTTTTATTCATATTATATTGTTTCTTGAATAAAAATTCTTCATACAGAGATGATTTCGCAAGTTGTCAATGATGAGATCTATCATTATGTATTCTGGACCTATTTCAGGCCTTTGATACAGTGGAGCACGGCATTTTTTAAGATATTTTGAAACAAATTAGTTTTGATGGTATTGCGTTAGGGTTGATGAAAAGCTACCTTAATAACAGAAAAAACTTGTCAAATTTAATGGTGAGGTTGGTGAGCTGAGCACTATAGAATATGGTGTGCCTCAGAGTATTGTCTTGGGACCCATTTTGTTGACTGATATATGTACGGATTGCTGCTCAAGCAAACAAGGGGCAATATTATTAGTTATGCAGGCGATATACTTATTTTTTATTTTTATTCAGTTGAAAGCTGGAAAAATTGAAATGATAAGAGGAATAAAATTTTTACATGTGAAAAATTGGATGTCAGAACACCTGTAGACCTCTATAGACCGAGACGGTGAACCTGCTACCGATGTGGTTGTTCAGGATGCTGAAATGCGATATGCGAGACTGATGAGTTACTGATACAGACAAAACTGCAGTTCGCCATTTCGTTTTTTGGCATCCTGCTTAATTGCACTATTGTGGTTCTTGATGGATGCGTGCATCGCAGGCAGATTTGAAAACTTACTCATGTCCGGAAGGATTATGCATTGATCTATGAATTTTTGATTAATTATCGCGAAAGATATTTGTTTTTATCAAATATTAACGGACAGGAGGTTTTTTCTGAAAACGTCGTGGTCTAGAGCACCGAAGCCTAAGGGACTGATTCGCACGTTTGAAGTGTGATGTTATTAACGGACCAGCGAAAGATGGTCTACAAGTGTTGGAATTTTTATGTTCTCGTATATATATGTTATTGTTCGTTGCTTTTCTCGTAGTCTCGTAGTGGGTTCACCATCTCGGTCCATATAGGGCGACTCTCGTATGTATGTACGAGATGCGTCTTTTCTGGAATCGTTAGGGTGTTCCGATGTGGTTGGTTAGGATGCTGAAAAGCGGTGTGCGACACTTATGAGTTTATAAAAGAGCGAAACGGCAGTCTGCCGCTTCGTTTTTTGGCATCTTGCGTAATTGCACTATTGTGACTCTTGATGAATGCGAACGAATTATAGTAGGCAGATTGGAGAACTAGCTCCTGTCAGAAAGGATTATTCATTGATTTACGGATGTTTGAATAATTCTTCTTGTCTCAAGTTTACATATATAGATTCCACGCGAAGGCTATCGCGCAAGATATTTGTTTTATCAAATTTATTATCATTATATATTGTTATTTGTGGTACGGGTAAGTGTTGCGAACTTTCGGCCCATATTTCGGGAGGAAATATTGAATTTTCAGTGATATAATTATCGGTCAAATAATCAAAAATCTTTACATGAATTTACATGTCGTTGTTTCCGATTAGACACGTTTGTGTTTGATTATTGACAGTGACAGACGACAGTGATTATGTTTCCAAGTTGGTAAGATCCCATGGGGTCCTGTGTATGATCTTGCTTCTTACGTCAATTATTCTTCTAATTATGTTCGGTTGGCATAAAGGGATATTTTTCATCACTTATACCAACCTTTTCTTCTGTTTTCTCCTTTTACATTTCAGATTGCTGCCAGATCTGGTTAGAATGAAGGATAAAGCGTGAACACAATAATTCTTATTTTAGTTTTTGTTCACAACTCACTCCCAGAGTAGCTGTTACTGATGTAACAGCGACAGGAAGGACTGGTTTTTTCTCATATTTTCATTCAAGGTTCTATAGAATCATATGAAAGATGGTTTCTCATTTTCCTGAGCTTACATTTTGGGGGCGATCATTGGAGGCTTGGTGTGTTTTGAATATTTAACCATTCTACATACTATGCTTTCTTCCAATCATGTTTCGACACATATCAAAATGTGACATTATTGCATGATCCATGTAGTCCCCAGATGTTTTTACCTAGTACCTTTGTTATTCGAATAAATAATTACATTAATATGTATGCTGATTTAATTATATGACATAGATGGTTGTTATTAATCCTTTCACCCTTTCCCACCTTTCTCAATTCAAGAAATTTTATCTTTCGACTATCATTAATTATTTAATTACTATTTTCATTATCTAATTTTTATGAGGAATTTAATTTTCATTCAATTGTTAGTTTTTGTGTCGAAATTCTTAGATTTACCTACCTTTACTATAGATCTAAATTCACTATTCGATTTCTTATTGTTGTCAGAAACATTAACATCAAGATATTATTATATTCTATATTATTACCTCATGATGTGAGATCTGTTATTTTTGACCTAAAATATTTCAAAAACTGTTGAATTAACGTATAGTACATTGGATTTCAGTACTGCAACTATGTGAAATATTGTGAATAGTGGAAAGTGACCCTTCCCGGTGTTCTTTTTACGAGAGGAATTCATTGCTGCAAAAAGATTCAAGCTAGCTTTTTTCGTTTTCGAGTTATTTAGTAATTTTGAAAATTTCCGAGTAATAAGTGCCAATATCTCGATTTTTCTTGAAGTTATATAAAAATGGTCTTAACATTTTACAGGCACTTTTTCACTTAGAATCGAACTACTTGCGGAAATATGATGAAACCCCTCTGTATCACCCATCTGATGAAGTGGAATGCGTCATAAATTTGTGAACAGTGAAAATTTGAACATCACTGCTTTATTTAATTGAAAAATAGAAAAATTTATGTAACTTACTGAGCAACTTTTTCTCTCCTCATTCACCATCGAAAAATTCATCATTCGTCCTAATGGCAAATGAACAAATGAAGATGAAAGTATTCGTTTTATTCTCAAATCTTTTCATCTAACATTAAGAAGAATTTTTCACTTCAACATATTTTTTAAATTGATTTCTATTCTGTATGAAATTCGAGTTACTCAAGATAACATAATTCCATTAAATACTAAAGAGATTCACCTCTAGGGAAAGCAAATTCAATATTCTCTCCTGTTTCGTAAGGAACTTGAACAAGTTCAACTAAGCAACCAAATTTCAGGATCCTATGTGCGCACTTAATGACTCCCTGGAGAACGAACGTCAGGTTTAGGAATGTATAAAAGAATATCTCAGCGGTTGTCGGCTTATAATCGTCGGTAAGATACGTTATGTATTCAGATATTTCATTCCAAAGTTTTCTTTTCCTGTTAAAAATATATCATATATGCATTCAATTTTTTCATTCAGGACGTGTTTTCATGAAGAACCAAAAATTGTATAATTTACTACTAACCAAATATTCTATTATATGAAATGACATTTTAATCGAAATAATCAATGTATGTAGTCAAATATATTGCCATTATTCTGTATACATAATTCACAACGCCTAAGGATACTCCGACACGCATTGAAAATTTCAATATTGGTTACTGAAGCAAGACAATGTCTGAAATTTAGCTTCAACCCACTATTTCAACTCTCTTCTATATAACAGAACCTTAATATACCCCCAAAGAAAAAAGTTCAGGGGCGACAAATCCAACGAAAGCGCTGGCCATCTTGCTGGCCCCCTAGTTTCAATAAAATTATTTCCAAAATTTGGGTCAAGTATATCAGCAACGGCTTGATGAGGATAAGCTCCATCAAGATATTACTGCTTTCAGCAAGAGAAAGTTTATCAAGATATTCGTCGATAATGTTATTATTTGCAATTTCATTATACAATTCATCACGAAGGTTTTTGTCGAGAATCATATATGCTAATACGCGATTGATTGTCTTTCAATGGACCCCATATATTGGACCCAGATCGGCTTTGTCGTCGAATATTAGTATGGCGATGTGGGTTTAAGTTCGACCACCAATGTTTATTTTGACGATTGATCGTTATTGATGTAAACTTCATCAGTTAAAACTATTTCTCGGTAAAACTGCAGATTATCTTCAGATTTCTGCAGAAACCAGTGGCAATCTCCTGGCTGACAAAATTGGGATATTGCTATTTTATAAGGTTCATATCTATTTTTCTTGAAATTACTGAGCGTTAGACTCTTTGATATCCTTGTTTTCATTTCAATTCGCCAGCTCGATATTGACGGGTTGGCAGTTTGCATGCAACTTTTCGAATTTTTCGTACGGCATGGACGCATCGTTAGTACACACGACACTATATTTACACAAAAGTTGTAACTAGATAAAAATTGAAATTTGAATAATTTATCGGAATTTTCATGGCAAGAGTTAATTTTCGAAACATCGTAGTGAGAGCACATGTACTTGAGCTACTTCAATCATTACGTGTAAATTGTGTGAATGGACATAGAGTTAAAGTTGAAAATAGGGATACAATTTTTCATGAGAACACGTATTGGATGAAAAAATTGGTAGCACACGCGATACATTTTTGAAAAAGGAAACTATTGAACGAAGTCGAAGTTCATATGTCGAAGTTCATATTAAAAAAAACTCAAGTTTGCAAAAACGGTTAAACAAAAGAAGTGCCCACAGAATGTTCAAACCATTTTTACATAACTTCAAAAACAAAGGAGATATTGGAACTCGACGGATTCCGAAAATAGTCAAAATTTCCAAATAACTCGAAAACGAAAAAAGCTAGCTTGAATCTGTTTGCGGCAAAAAATTTCTCACTCGTAAAGAACAGGGAAAAAGAGAGTCCTTTTGCCCTATTTTCAATATTCCATATAGATGCAGTACTAAAACATCAAAATCTGTCCACCCTGTACACTAAGTAGGTTTGAAATTCCATCTAGAATCTAAAAATTGAATCATGTACACGGCCTTTCGTTTAAAATAGACAAGCTATTACTGATTTCAGGTAAAATGTTACTGAAACTCCCATTTTAAATTTATAGGTATGTGTAATTTTTTTCTATATAGATCGATGCAGTCCCGGCGTGACATCCTGTATTGCATGATGAAATTATGAATAAAAAAGAAAACGATTAAGCCTACACGGCATATTATTAAGGAAATAATTCATAAACTAGGCATTGGGGATAAGAACGTTAATATCTGGCTTTTATATTGAAGAACTAGCTGTTTTAATAAATCAAATATACTTGAAATTTCGTAAGGCGTGGGTAGATATTGAAAAATATGCGTTCTACTTCGCAATGAGATAATTTCACTATCGACTTATGAAATTTACGAACAACTAACACTTGTTCCCTGCATCGGTTAGGAAATGAGTAGTTGAATTTTACAGTTCATCGACTCCGAGCCACAAGATTTCACGGTGTTTCAGATTTGTCCTTGCATCATTAAATATTTTATTATTAATTTGAAATACTCCTTGCAGCACGGACAAAATATTTTGTGAAGAATCATTCATCACTAACAGATGATTGCATTATATTTTTATAATTTGAGAGTGGGTGGATTACATAAGTATATACATTATCTTGAAGATAAAAAGAACGAGAGAAACGAAACATTGAGGTCATAAATAAAATAATAATACATAGCTGTGGAATGAAAGAATTACTAATCGCCGACAAAGTCTATAACAACGTGTGATATAATTTAATTGAATATCTTAGCATGGAACAGTGGACTCTAGTCCCCTGTTCTTGTGAACCTGCCATCCTTAATAAATATTTGAACATTCTCGACTGTTTTGTTTTCACATGTAACCAAAGACATCAATGGTTTCCCGTACCAGAAGTTGTTATTGTATTCTAGCCTTTGTCAGCGATCTACGATCTTGGTTCATAATATCCAAAACTTCATGGGGTCTTATTTGATGAGTCATGAGTTATTGAATGATTTTTTCAAATTATTTGTTTCAAAAAGGCCAATTTTCAACAGGTTGTATAGTATGAACGTGTTACTAATGTAGGTTAAATGCAGATTATTATTGAGAAAAAGATTTGTATGCAATAAATGATTCCATAGGTGACGTGAGCAGAGGTGCTCCACATGGATAGTTGCCCCAATGTCAAAACTTCAATGGTGGGCGTGAGCTTCAGTGACAGAAATACTTTTCTAGAGTGCTTTATATTCCAGAATTTCATTCACGCAGTGCGCCATAAAGATTTATTGCGGGTACTCAGCTTAACATTGCAAAAAAAGAGGACATTGTAGAAAATCGCTCAAAAATTTGAAAGCAGCTTATACATCGGACGAGATTCTTCTATGTGAAAATGTGTGTATGATGATTGTCCTATGAATTGCTTCGTAAAAAGATTAAGCCATAGAATAACCTGATTTTTCACGTGATTTTTGCTGAATGAGGTGGGTGTCTATCCGTACCAAAAGTGAATTGATTCGTCATTATTTTTTCGCAAAATAAAAATCAGTTTTGGATACTCGATTCAACTTGGAACGAAAAAGCACTCTTTCGATTCAAAAAATTGAAATTGGAATAAAGGAATTTTTATGTTTATTGTTAAATTGTTAATTTTTTGGTCGAATTTCTCGAGGATATTTGTGTGCCAAATATGAATATTATGGTAACTCGTTACTCCCTGTCTAGGAAGAGGATTCATCTGTCCAAAAAATTCTCATTCTCTTTTTAGCATCGCCAAGCTGTTAATCCTTAATTCAATTCTTTTAGTTTGATAGCGTCTTCGATACGTACGAACCACATTACCATCACAAAATGAATAACAGAAATGAATCTCTGGGTATTTGTTTTTACTAAAAGAAGTGAAAAATCAATATATATATATATATATATATATATATATATATATATATATATATATATATATATATATATAACAATTAAGAACAACTTACATCCCATCATTGGCAAGTCATCACCCACAAACAAAACTAGGAGGACTCAAGCGAGAATAGAGGAAAGACCTGCTGCGGGTGCTTATCAGACTGGGGATCAGAAAACAGAGGAAATAAGAAATGCCTCCGAGAGTAATGAGCTCAAGTATACAGGAATTAACCCTGTTGGCCGACCAAAGATTCCAAGACTGAGGTACACCAAGACAGTTCTCCGCAATGTAGAAGAGGTGAATGCAATTATAGAGAGCAAACTAAGAGAAGACACCAACCTCTTTGAAATTGTAGCCATGGTTTACTCTGGAGCCATCACGGTGTGTGAGTTGGAGGGTATTGAAATAAAACCCAAACATGAGCCTAAAGCTCCCATAGACCCACCATGGAAGAAGCGCCTGGAAAATAAAATCATAAGTGCAAGAAAAAAAATAGGGGTGTTACATTCTTACCTGAATACGCCAAATCCTTCAAAAAAAATTATAAAGAAAGCCAAAAATGCTGCCTCTGAATGCCGCGGAACACCTGAGTGCAGAGACTTCCAGGAAAAGGCCACTGTCGTTTGTGATACCCTGAAACAGAAAGTAAGAGCATTAGGTAATCGAATGCACAGGTATAATGAGAGAACCAAAAGGTATCGGAACAACAGATTATTCTATAGCAACCAGAAACAATTTTTCCGGGAACTTGAATATCCAACCAAAGTGGAATCCCGACCAGACCCAGAAGCTATGCATGAGTTCTGGAGTGAAATATGGTCAGAACTAAAATCACATGACCGGAAGGCTGACTGGATTGGAGAAATAATATCTAGAACCCCGCAACACCAAATGGACGATATAAATATACTTGAGGGAGACATAGCCAGAGTTCTGAAAGGTGCCAACAGCTGGGATTCATAACTACTGGTGGAAATATTTCACAGGATCCATCCCTTGTTGGCTCAACTTTTTCAGCAGTCATTACAGAACCCAGGAATAATACCCAAATACTTCACACTTGGCATAACCTATATGATTCCGAAAGAGCACGGAACTCAAGATCCAAAAAAATACAGGCCTATCACTTGCCTACCGTCCATATACAAGATTCTCACAGGCACGCTTACATTGTATATAAATACTTACGTCAGAGCGAAGCACATATTAGCCCACGAGCAAAATGGCTTTCGGTATGGATCAAGAGGATGCAAGGAGCTGCTGGTCATCGACAATATAATAACGAGGCAGGCTAAGAAGAAGTTACGAAACTTATCTGTAGCCTGGATTGACTACAAGAAAGCCTACGATTCGGTGCCACACTCCTGGCTGATTGAGGGTCTGAACATCTATTGAGTAACCAAGCCTATCATCAATCTCTTGAAACATTTGATGACCACCTGGAGGACTTCTCTCAGAATTGCAACGGGAAGAGGCGAGATAACTACTCCGGAAATAAGAATCAGGCGGGGCATATTTCAGGGATATACTCTGAGCCCTCTGTGGTTCTGTCTGGCTCTGAATCCCCTCAGTACTTTACTCAATAACACACCGAACTGTTATATCGTAAATAAGGACACTAATGCTCGTACCACCCATCAGATATATATGGATGACCTAAAGCTCTATGCTGGAAACGCAGATCAACTAAAGAGACAGCTCGAAACAGTGTCAGCATTTAGTGAGACAATCTGCATGGAGCTGGGTATCGAGAAATGCGCAGTTGTTAATATAAGACGAGGAAAGATTGAGAGAGCAAGAGGGTACTACTCTGATCGATAATACAACAATCCCAGCACTGTCCCCTGAGGAGTCCTACAAATATCTGGGCGTCCAACAAGCCTTGGACATAAAAACTGCTGAAATGAAGATGATGTTTAAAGAAAAACTATATTCATCAGAATCAACCGGATCCTTAAGGCTAAACTCAACTCGAAGGTATTATTTCAAGCCATCAACTCCTGGGCTATGCCGAGGATAGCATATTCCTTTGGGGTGATCAAATGGTCGATAACTGACTTGAGAGCTATAGATATAAGAATAAGAGCGATGTTAACGGCACACAGATTCACCATCCACACTCGTCTATAAACCGCTTATACCTACCAAGAACACAGGGAAGACGAGGCCTTGCATCACTAGAGATGAATCATAAGAACAACGTGGACCAACTGAGAGACTACTTTATCAGCAAACACTCACCGTTTTATCGCACCATATGTGACGCGGAAGAAAACCTATCGGCACTGCAGCTCTCGAATATGGAATTTCTTATGGAATCTCATACACTGGCCCAGCTGTCGGAGGAGTGGCACTCTGAAGCACTTCATGGTAGATATCCGAACCACCTGAAAAATAAAGATATAGATCGAAAAGAGTCGCTTACTTACCTGAGGGCTGGCTACTTATTCCCTGAAACAGAGGGACGGTTGTGCGCCATCCAGGATCAAGTAATCCCCACAAGGATATACCTGAAACACATCACAAAACAGGATATCCCAACAGAGCAGTGTCGCAGGTGCGGAAAGGGGCAGGAATCAATTCAGCATATAACATCCAGCTGCCCTATCCTAGCTCCTCGGGATTACCTTGAACGCCATAATGCAGTGGTGTATCACCAAAGTATCGCTGTCAACCTAGGGCTATGTAAAGAAACTATTCCAACTTACAAATACAAACCCAAGGCAGTACTTGAAAACGATAATATAAGATGTACTGGGATACAACCCTGATTACGGATAGACCAGTCGCGCACAACAGACCTGATATCGCGGTTTTCGATCTCGAGGGTGGAACGGCTTTAATTCTGGATGTTAGTATCCCAGCGGATGAGAACATTACCAAGGCATATACTGAGAAAATAACTAAATACCAGGATTCGGCTTTTGAACTGAGGGAAGTTCATAAATTGAAAAGTGTGAAGGTAATGCCACTTATAATATCAACTAATGGCCTGGTAGAAGCGCATATGCAGGAAAATACCAAATTGTTGAAACTGAGACCAGAAATTGTATCCAGCGCACAGAAAGAAGCCATACTAGGTACCACCCGAATCGTCCGAAAGTTCCTTCAGGGCTCATGAAAATAAACCACAAACAGATCTGCCTTGGCGAATAGTCGCCCGGCAGTCTTGTGACCGATCCGTAACGGTGATATAAAATATATATAATATGAGGTTCGGTAGGTTATATATATATATATATATATATATATATATATATATATATATATATATATATATATATATATATATATATATATATAACCTACCCTAACCTCATATTACGAGGGAAAAATCCCCAAAATAAATTTAGTTTCAATGATTTTGATTTTGATATTTTGTGTATGATGAAAACTTGATTGGTGAAGTTCATATTGGTATTTTGAGGCGTTGTTGGTACCAACTCGATGGAGCGCCGCTCATCGCACAAATGAAAATTATCGAATTCGAACTGATATATTTGGAGATAGATGGATTGGAACGAACGGTCTTTGTGGCTTCCAAGGTCACCTGACCTATCGCCTATTAATTTTTATCTTTGGGGAACGCTGAAACATTAAATTTATTCTGAACCTGTGACTTCAAGATATGATTTGCATGATAGACTGCAAAATGCTTTCATGCAGTTGGGTGTGGAGGAACTGAGGCGATCCACATCACAGGATGTTATGCGTCGAATAGAACTATGTCTAGAAGTGAATGGTCATCACTTTGAACAATTATCATATAGAGTTCAATTCGTTTTGATATTTTATAATTTGACTTTGAAAATTCGACAACTAAAGTTTCGCATTTTTTTCCTCTTAATTCATCACTTATCCAATGACAAAAGTGATGTTATTTGTTAATGCTCTGGGAACTGTCTATGCACGTACAGGAATCTGAGCCGCCTTTGTCAACTTTAGGTAGGTACGTAAAATTCGTTTTTTCGCATAACTTGAGAACTTGAAATCTTAGTTACAGGGTATGCATGGGGAACTTTATTTAGTTTTTTTACGGCGAATCTACTGAATTGAAAAAATATGGGTTACAATTTGAAAAAAAACATAGTTTTCGATGTTTCTTCGTTTCGAAATGTGAGACTGAAAAAAAAACACCCTGTATATTGATTAAGATTCAGTCGGATATGAGTTATTTCCCGCATGGTTTCTTGTTTGCAAAACACTTATCATTATTTTGGTAGCTCACGCCGTTCTCGAGATGTATGAATATTTTCGAAAAAGCAAACCCTTTATAATTTTCAAGTAAAACTAGAATATTACATGAACGAAACAATCTAGACCTATGTGTTAGGTGTTTTTGTAATTAGAATAATAAGTGTTATCGAACCAGTCATTAATATACAGGGTGTTCTATAATAAATATAAAAAATGGTATGCACTTCCGATATAACAGGAAGTGCCATTGAGGTGAAAAGATTTTTAGAAATAGAGCTTGGGACCAGCTGAATCAACTACCAAAATTTCAGAACGATAGCGTTATTAGTTCTCCATGAACGTCTAATAGGTCACTCAACTTGGGATACGGTAGAATTTTCCTACTGAAGTGGAGATCCTGAGTTCTCTTCTTTGGGATAAATCGGCAAAAAGTAGGCGATTCTCCAGATCATTGGAAAGTAATTCTTGAAATTTCTGAATATGATAAGGATGAAATAATTGTTCCTTCAAGACATCTCCAGATTTCCAAACGTTTGGTGGTTCGGCACTATGCGATCTGAAAATCTTTCAGCGTATACTCGGCGCTTTCAAGTCCATTGCCTTGACGAAATCCGTACACCATAACCATATCAAAAATGTCAGAGTTACTGTACATCTCCGTGCCTAATAGTGATAAAAAAATCACAAAAATACCTAGTTAAGAACTTAAGGAACACTGTTGTGTCAACAATTGGTTGTCAATGTCATTGAGTGAGTTACTAAAAAACGTGAATAACGCACCCGATTAGGCATACTAAATATGGTTTCTATCGATCGACTCGTTCTCGAATTATTTGAAAGCTGAAGAATTTGTGGTATAACGTTGTACACGCAATTCTTTGACACCCTCTATATATATATATATATATATATATATATATATATATATATATATATATATATACTTGTTTTTTTGAGATAATATAAGAATGTTTTAGGAGATTATAAATACTAATTTGCAATGATTTCGATTTTATAGATTGTGTCATTGTTCTCCCAATTGAATCAACTTCACAAGTTGCCTTTCTAGGTGCACAGGAAACGAAAACGAGAGTAACCTACTTACTAAAATTAGTTCTCCCGGGCACGGCTACTGTTTTTTCACCGAAGATATATAGAAAGAGATGTCTTTCACTTTCAGCGCGCAATGCGACACTGTCCGTGTATTTCTGGAAATGATTAACATTCCGCGATGAGGGACAAATTATGCTGTTTGTATTTTGAATGTTGTTTATGCAATGAAATATTCAAGAATACGGTCATGATCGATTATTGACCTCTTTGAGAACGAATCTATGGCTAGTTGGGGAGAAGAACCTATGGAAAATCGATTTTTCAGTTTGCTAACCTGCTAAATTTATTGCAACAGTACTCAGATTGTGCCTTCTATACAATGTAATGTTGTGTGACCTTGTTCGCCAGTACAAATTCAATCCGTACTTCAACTAAATACGGTTTGGTCCGATCTACAGTTTTTTTAATTTACGAGTTTATAGTACCAAACTGAGTCTTAACCAATGCTGCATTTTTCATAGGAATAGCAAAAAACTCTTCTACTTATTATTTTTATATAACACATTTTTTTTGACTTTTGTTATGGTAAATGTACATTTTCTTGCAAAATATTTCTTGACTACAAACTAGAACAGGAGAAAAATTGGTTTGGAAGAAGTAGCGGATGTGACTCTTTCTGAAAATACATCTATAAGAGAAAGGAATTATGTCTTATTTTCTAAGGAAAAACTTTTATTTGAGTGAAGGTGTAATTTGATTTTTGGCTTATAATATGTTCTGACGTATTTTTTTATAACCTACGAGCTTGTATTTGAATATAGGTTCTCAAAATGTTTCTCTAGTAGGTTTTAACATCATTGAATTTTATGTCCTTGACATGGTTGCTTTCCTTATGAATATTGAACGGTTCAATTGATGTTAAACATAATGTTAATTATGAATGATAACGCAAAGTCGAGTGTTTTTGTCTCACTAAATCAAAACAAATCAAACAGAGAATAGCTGCCGACCTTCACTTGAAATTCAAAGCACGTTTTGGAACCACATTCTTGTTGTAAACAATGTTATATTATATTAGGTAATGGCATTTAGGCACATTTTGGATAAGCTTGGATGAAACACGTTATGGAACGCTCTCTTCATGGCTAAGACAAGGTTTTGGAAAAAACTGGCGATATTCTTTTACTATTTTCAGAGTAAAACATGGAACATCATTGTTCCTCACAAAGTTATGGTATTTTACCAGTAGTTTACGCTGTTACAATAATCTCATATATGTAAATTTTTGGATAAGACACGGTTTGGAATTATGCTGTTAATGCTCTGTTGTTATAACATAGCATTGGGTAAGTATGTTGGAACATCGGCAAGATTTTTTCAAATGGATAATCCTAGGCATTTTACATTCTCAAAAATAACTAACAGGCATTGAAAGATTAACGTTGTTAATGATGAATGGTTTTGGAGATCTGAAGAAGCTGCATGTAAATTTCATACTATAACAATCATATTCGCAAATCATCCGCCTCAAGAATTTAACAAAGGTTTAATAAAGCCGCTAGTGTCAAAAATCAGTACAAATCCGGGTTACTTAAAACGTTTACAAATGAAGGTATTCGTCTTATCAATCTGCAAAAAGAAACAAAAAGTCACTACCAAAACTATCTTTATATATATTAGCGAGAAATTGGTAGGGATGATATTGCTAAAAAAGAGTGCAAATGGTACAATGATTATATGAGCCTGATTCTGACGAAAATATGCAGTTATGTCAGGTAATTTCAATTTCAATAATAATTCTGCATTCTCTGATGAAACCACTTCACCCTAAATGGATTTGTTGATCGGTATAAGTGTCACAACTGAGCTGATGAGAACCGTCACTGGATGAAAGAGAGTCACACTCATTATACCCCAAAGTAAAATGTAAGGCGGTTATAATGAGAGGACACATAATCGACCCATACTTCCCTAGAGACAATTTATGCATAGACGATTATTTAACACATGGGTCAAAAGTCCCGGCAGTATTCATAAAAATACAACTTTTCCTCAATATTCGGATTTGTTATTCTCCTTCTACAGTTATACAATTATCCCAACGATTTTTCAACATTCTATGTTTTTCTTGTAGAACGATTCTTCTATGGCCTCAAAATAGGCGTTAGTTTTGGCAATAACCTCTTCGTCCGAACCAAATCTGAGTCAGTAATCGCTGCGTGCCAGATCTGGAGAAAAGGGTGGGCGCGGCAACAATTTCGAGCGTAAATCGTTGATTTTGCCATGGCTTTCACCAAATTTAGGTTGGTGCATTGTCCTGATGAAGCAATACATTTTTCTTTGCTATACGAGGTCGTTTGTGCTCAATCTGGTCACTCATACGGTGGAGGAAGGCTATATAATAGTCACTGTTGATCGTCTGGCTCTTCTTCAGATATTCGATGATCAATATTCTCTGTGTATCTTAAAATACAGATACCACAACCTTGCCAGCCGAGAATTGGGTTTCTGAACGCTTTGGACGGGGTGCGCCATCTGTTCTCCACTCAGCAGATGCTCTTTTCGACTCTAGCGTGTAGTAGTGGATCCATCTTTTACCTATGGTCTTATATCGCACTTCAAAAGGCTCCAAACAACGCTCAGATTTGTTAATTAGTTTTTATTTTTGTTCCACTGTGAGCAAATGCGGTACTGATCTCGGAAAACCTAAATTTTCGAATAAAATATTGAAGACGGTGCCTTTTGATATCTTTACAATATCAGATAACTTCTGAAATTTCACATTGTGATTACCCATAACAATTTTCAACACTTTGAATTGTTATTGCTGAATTACCTCACCTTCCAGAGCGTTTGCGTACTCGGTGGTTCTACGACCACGTTTGAAATCAACACAACATCGGGGCAAATTGTTTTCAACGGAGAATAGACCCGTTAGCAGAAGCCACTCCTGGAATTGTATCGTATTTTTACCCATTCAATATCAGTGTTTTCCTCAGACAGGAAGCTCGTTTTGATTAATTGTTTACAAATTCACGAAAGTAACGTCACTGAACAAAATGTCATGAAAATTTGACACATTTCTTTCAAAGGTTGGTATTACCTGAAAGAGTAGTGCATTCAATATTTCTGGCTAAATCGATTTGTTTGTCCCGGGACTTTTTGACCCATTTTTTATAACTTTTACGAGATGAAATTGTTCTTGTAACATTTTGTAAGTGGGACCGTTTAGTCTGTTAGGCATAAAAATGGCCCAATCAAATAATTTCCAATTATTCCGACCCAGACATTCAGTGAGAATTGTTCTTGATGATGATATTCTATAATCAAATGAGGGTTTTCCTCAACTCAATAATGATTTTTGTGAAAATTTGTGATAGCAGTTCTCGAAAAATGAGCTTCGTCTGTGAACATTATTTCACTATCAAAATGAGCTTTTTCTCTAATTTTATCTAAGAACCATCGGTAGAAATTCAGTCTTGAAGGAAAATCTCGACTAAGTAGAGTTTGGACGCATTGAATATGAAACAGGTACAATAAAAAGTCGTGGAGAATCCTCCAAACTAGAACATGTGAAATATTCAACTGATTTCCAATTTTTCTTGTACTTACACGAGGATTCAAATCAATACAATTCAAAACTGCTTCCTCAATATCTTGAATTCACATAATTTGAGTTGCACCTTTTGAATGATTATTTGCAGTAAAAGTAGCAGTTTCCCTCAACCTTCTGTGGATATCTGAAATGTTCGCCTGTCTGGTGTTACTAGATTTGGAAAGGGCATGTGATATAATCGCCTAGCTTCTGTTGTGTTTGCGTCAGCCAAACCGTACATGTAATGGATATCAGCCAATTCGGCTTTAGTAAAATTAGGCCACGTTTAATTTAATTCAATGAACAATACATAGCTGTCTAAATAAAAAAATAAATGAAAAAAAACAAAGCCTACTAGTCATTTTTTCAATTAGAAGTGCTTTCAATTCAGCGAATGCATACAATCGTTTAATAATTTTTGATCGAGAACAGTTGGAGATACGAAAAAATTACAGGTGTCATTAAAGTTTCTAAATTGAACGAAGATGACGAAAATTTATTGTACGCTGATCAGTGGCTTACTGCAAAAAAGTTTGAAAGGGCAGAATAAGACATGGCCCCGAAAAAGAAAACACCTTGTAGATTCTAGTTGAAATGTAGGACGTGTAATGATGGAGGCTGTAAAAAATAGCTCGCATTTCCAATTTGGGCTGAATATCCCAGAAACTGCAGGAGTTTTGAAGAAAAAACAATTTTTTTCCAGAAATTCCAACAGCCTGTAGCTCCGTAACGAAGCTTTTGCTGACCTATGTTTATATGAACTACTTTGCTTGAAATTGCACGTAGATTTACCCTCTCAAGTTGTGACATACTATTATGTGTTCATATTATCCTTTCTTGTATAAAGATGAGAGGTTAATGAAGTTACAGAAATATGCAATATAATCTCGAAATAATAGGTACACAATACTTTTAATGAAAGTTTTTAAATCATTCTACATGTATCAAATAACGTAACGTTTATCGGAATACTTTTTTTTGCAAGTAAGTGCATCTTGGCATCTTGGCTCTAACCGTTTGATGAAGTTTCTACACACCAGACTTCGAATTCGAATCTTATTAAATCACCTTTTATAAACTATTTAGCTGAGTTCCCACCATGATACCTATTGATTCATCAAATATCTTTCGTATGGAGCAAATTCTTTATAGTATTCGTTTATCTTGTCCAGAAGAGGACGAAATCTATCATTCTCTTTTAGATCGTATGCTATATCCGTGAGAATTTGATAATTGAAACTCCAGAAAACACATCAGATATCTTGGAATCTGTTTTTTCAACTCACGATCTATTTTTACCGAGTAAAAGTTACTTCAATCAGTACTTTCACAAAATAAATTAGCCAAAAATATTCCAAGAGATTTTTTGCTTTTTGATGAGTGCTGGTTATGGGTTTGATGCATTTGAAAAGTTAAAACCCGAATTATTGGGTCATCTATATGATTAATACACTTCCCACAAAAATTGTCGCATCACCCTACTTTTACGACAATACTATATAAACGTTTAGGTTGGTCATTCAAGAGTCGCTTGGTAACTTTAAGAAGTGTAAAATTGAGAAGATATCATTCAAAAGGGATAAGTTCATGATGGAAAATATCAACAATTTTCGAGTTAATGAAAAATTAAAAAAATCTACTATCTTTAAACATTCGCGAAGAGACCAATCAACTAGCATCGAATGGTTACTAATCATTTTCAAAATTCAGTGTTTCTGGAAGCAGATTTTCTAGTTGTTGGAGTGTTCTTTCTATAAGGCATCCTACGTAGCTGAATTTGCCACCCCATGTTGTCCTAAACATGTTCTATGGGATTCAAGTCGGGACTTCTGGCTGGCCATCTCAAAATATCAATTCCGTAACTACTCTAGCTGCATGAGGCCGAGCATTCTCATGCATATAAATGAAGTTTTCGCCAATCAATGGGCCAAAGGGTACAACATGGGGTCAAGGATATCTGCGATGTATCTGGCCTCTGTCATTCTTCCATTATTCACTAGGAGTAACTCAGTTCGACCATTGCAAGAAATGCCTCCCCACTTCATTATAGAGCTCCCTCCGAAGTTTTCGGCTGCCGGATATTGCTTTGCTGATACCGTTCCCCAGGTCGTCTATATACAGGCATGCGTCTATCATTTGATACTAGACAGAACCTGGACTCGTCGGAAAAGAGAACATTCGACCATTCTAGAATACCCCAATTTGCATATTCCCTCGCAAACTGAAGACTTGCAACTCGATGATCTCTGGTGAGACGCGGTCCGGTAGAAGCCACCCTTCTTCTGATATCGTCTTCTCTGAGCCTGTTCTTAACAATTTGCAATGAAAAATGCAATATATTTCTGGAAAGTGCAAGTTCATTTTGTAGCATTCTAGCCGTACTGTGCCGAACTCTTAGTGCAGTTAAACGAAGCCAACGATCATCAACTGGTGTTGTTATCCGATTTCTTCCTTGTCCGGCCCTTCTTCCATATTCCCCTGTTTCGTGGTACCCATTAATTGCTCTTCAAATAGTGCTTTGTTGAATATTCAACAAGTTAGCCTAAGTAACGTTGGCTTCGCCCCTCCTCTAGGAGCGTTACAATTCTTACCACTTCATGATCACTCAAATAGCGTCCATGTTCAGCAGTCATTACAATAAATTCAAAGATTCGAAAATCAACAAGAAACACAGAAAGTTTGCATTAATTTAGCGTGAAACCGAAGAGAAATTGAATGAATACTGATATACAAATAAACTTATTCTTGTTTCAGACGTATTTGAGATCATATGGAAACAAATGTTACTACATAGATAAGATGTTTTTTCCCTTATATGTCCAAAAACATATGTTGACAAAGAAACTGCGTCGAGCTGCTTAATCGATTGTGGAATTCAGAATACCAGGTGATGCGACAATGTTTGTGCTGTGTGTATAAAGAGAAAATATTTGATTGTTTGCTTGTTTGCATTGAATAGGCTCCGAAACTACGTGACCGATTTGAAAAATTCTTTCACTGTTGAGAAGCTACATTATCTCCGGTGAAAATAGGCTTTACTAAATTTTCAAAAAGTTTAGGGATCCATACTAAAACTCCAATATTGTAACTCAAGGTGTGACAAATTACCAGAAAACCTTCTTAAATTGTGTGCAGTGCGAAAATTATTGATTATAGAACAAAATAATGTACTACGGCTCTGCAGAACACATAATTATCTCCAAAAAATATCGCGACAGCATGTATCGTACTATTATAGTTTTCACAATTTTATTTATACTCTGGAATTAATCCTTATCACAATAAATGATCTCATATTTAATATCATTATATAACTTTCTGAATTATGTATATTGGACATTCCAATCGAAAGATATCACAAGTTTAAAAATGTTAGTTATTTGAAAGATGTCGCATGGTTACCGCTCACACCGCTCGTTTTGACGGCACCATAATAATAATAAGCGAAGTAGGCATCACTGTGGTACGGGAGGGGAGTCAATATCGTTCACAGGGAAGCTCTGACTCAATAAATTGAATTTCAGGAGCAGAGAAAGTAAAGTATATAGTAAAGGCCTTTTTACAAACATTAAAACAAAAATATGTAAGAAAACAAAAGACAATAATACAGAAATAAAATAATACTAAAAAAATCACATTAGAATTTTCTCCATTTTGCTCTTTTTTAATAACCCCACGCAAAAACGAGAAAGTAAGTATGGGAGAGTGTTTGTGTGTGTGTGTGTGTGTGCGTGTAAAAAATTATAACTTTTAAAATGTTTGTTTAATATCCGTGCGAAAACGAGGCGGGCTAGCATTCAACACTTTGAAAATTTTATAGGTTAGCCTATTATATCGTTTTGTTTTCAAACCTGTAAAAATATTCAAGACAATTGACCTCGAGCATTTCATAGTTTTATGTCATCTTGGATATCTAATTTTTACGATTTCATGTGTTTCTATAACTGAAGACCAGGAGATAATTACTAGATTGAATGCAATTTATAAGTTATTGCTGTCAGTGAATTTGCAAGACAAGAAAGGAGTTGAACAAAATGATTGATGAGAAAGTATTTCCATAAAAGCAACAATTACTTTTATCTCTAGTAGATAGAATATTACCTGGGTAATTGATGTTCATTATGTTTTCTACTTTCTTAGATTAAAAACTGGTTTTCTCATTCGAGAAAAACTATGAATATATAAGGTAGAACATAGCGATTAATTATATTGAGTAATGTATTCGAGATTTAATGAAATCACTTCAAGTCTTTCTGATTAATTATAACTGACAAAATTTAATTAATTTTTACATTTTGCAGAACAATCTTCGAGTTTCTTTAGCAGATTTCTTGGCAGGATTATATTTCATATATCTGATAAACTATTAAGCGTATTGTAAAAAATTAAATAGAGATTTGCAAAATTCTGAGTCTCAGATACTTCAGAGATTATGCTGAAATAATTTGGTTTCTGTAGTTATCAAATGGTCTTGTTTGTTGAGTTTCCAAGACCAGTTCTGGAATGTTAGCTAGAAGTAACCCGTCGTTCGAGACTATTTAATTAAATCGGAATTTGATCTTTGATTTGCAAGTTATTCATACCGGGTGATACAAGGGAAGCAAATGTTTCTGAAAATTGTTGGTTATCATTAATGCAAGTTGTTCTGCTATATGTTGTTGAAAATAATTCTTTTAACTTGCCAGTTACAAGATAAAACCCTATTGAAAAGGTATTAAGATATTAAAGTTGTTATTTCGTTCCACATCAGGAAATTTAAGCTACTTTGTAGAAATATATAACGTTGAATATTACTTACACTAACGTGTTCTTTTTTCATGTCAACATTTGAATGCAATTAAATATTAGGTCACATCGACCACATTGTATCAATAATGATAATTTACTTTTGCTGTACTACTTAATCGATTTTTTACATGCGTATGACTTCACACGTGTCTTATGATCAGCGCCATTGTTAAAACAGCATCTTCGGCGTATTGCGGTTATTTGAAATTTAACATAGAAATTTGTTGATGTACATTACACCTGTCGGTTAAATCGTTTTGATAAGTACTATAATGTTACAGGGAAATCCACATTCAACTCTATAATCCCTAAAAAAATTGCAAATGTGCATTTATAATTCCCAATATTTTTCTCAGTTGTCATTGCCAGATATCAATGTCAACATGGAACGATTTGGCAATATTTTTCACATGCTGTATTCATAATTATGATAATAATCTGGTATAATACATGCAGATATTCGGTCAACATTTCATAATTATCCTAGCTTGCAGGCAAAGAAATAAATCATTTAACTATATACCAAAAGCACCTTTCGAATTGAAAAGAATGTGGCAAGATTGCATTTTTTCAACTTATTAATTAGTAATTCTATGCTTTTTAAGCATGCTTGTATACTTTGTGAGTGTACGCCATAATTGAAGACTAATCTCATTCATTGATAGTATTATATCTAATCTACCCATCGATCTTGTCTTTTTCAATAACGTGCCAACATTTGAAATAGTAGGAGATATTGCATTTATTGTCTTGAATGTTGCTCTAAATTCATTTGGAATTTCGCGTGAACTACACTCGGAGGCAAAATTAGCGGAACACTCGAAAATTTAACCAAATTCGAAGTTCGATATTTTTCCTAATTCTCAACTGATTTAGATGATTTGTTCGGCAAGTTATAGATCAACTCTTCTGCTTTGTAGAAAGAAAACAAAAAAAATTTATACAGGGCAAAACTAAAATGTTTTTTTTGTCAAAAATTCGTTACACCCTGTGGAATTTCGTGGTCCGAGTTGAAACGTACAATATCATGGTCTGTCAAGACACATCTTCCTACAGTGACGCCCTTCTTGTTTCATGCGTTTATCTCTATTTTTGCAAAATATATTTAATTTCAAGTGGAAAATCACCATTTTGGAGAAATTCCATTGAATCAAGAAATTGTCATTAAAATTCGTCTATCAATTTGGAATTTTCTTATTTTCACTCAGGCGTGTCGAAATTGTCGTTTGCGATTTTTATGTTCGAATTGCATTAGTTATTGATGACAATTTGGTTAATTTGGTGAAAATTAGGAATTCATAGGAGATAACAGTCGGTAGGTATTAAAATACACAACCGAATTCTGGGACCATTGATAAAACTTTTCATTTACACATGTGCACACCTTTTTTTATCAAATATGAAATACAACACACGTTTTTTGTATATGACCACATTTGCACTTGTTTAAAATGAGAGTTTTCCATTCTTTGATTTGATACAAATTCGATCGGTTGCGGTGTTTTGTGATTCTTTTACTGTTTACGATTCGAAACGGTATTTTCATTCAGAATGAGAGATTTACCACCAACCTCAGTAGCAAGGGCAGTTACATTGATCGAGGAAGGGCGCACCTACCGCTCAGTCGGTACCATGTTGGGTGTCTCGACGTCGGTTATCCATCGAATCTACCGACGTTACAGGGAAACTGGATTGTACGTGAGGAGGCGAGGACAAGGAAGAAATCGGGCAACCAGCGCTATACATGACCGTTTCATCGTCAATCAAATCATAAGAAATCCTCGTCTTACTGCTGTTCAGGCACGTAACTCTTACAAGCAGTGGATAACATTAACGTCAGTGTGAGGACAGTCAGAAGACCGTTAAATGAAGTTGTTCTGAGGTCATACGCGCAAGCAAGAGCACCAAGACTCGATAGAGACCATCGGGTAGCAAGATTGGCGTTTGCTAGGGAGCATGTAGCATCAATCAGTCGAGACGAGTTTTATTTAGTGATGAGAGCTGATATTGTGTGAATTTCGTGGATGGTAGAGATAGCATATGGAGGCATCGAGGGGAACGGTAGAATCGAGCGAACTTCGCAGGAACTGAGCAATACGGTGGAGGGTCAGTTATGATATGGGGTGGCATATGCTTGGGAGTACGAACAGAACTGAAGATTATTGACAATGCATCACTTAATGCCCATCGGTATATAACAGAAATCTTGGAGCCCCATGTTGTGCCTTTTGCTCCTTACATAGGGAAAAATTTCCTTTTTATGCACGATAACGCGCGCCCTCACACTGCGCGCATAGTGATAGAATATCTCAATGAAGTGTGGATCACACGAATGGACTGGCCGTCGCGGTCACCGGATTTAAACCCGATCGAACACGTTTGGGACATTCTTGGAAGAAGGGTTCGACAACGGAATCCAAGCAACGTTGAAAAGCTGACATTGGCTTTTGTGGAAGAGTGGGACAACGTACCTCAACAGATGATAGACAATATCATTGGGAGTATGCGAAATCGTATGCGCGCTGTACTAAGAGGTCGGGGGGGTCATACTCATACTCGCTACTAAAATCAAATGTTTTTTTTGTGGGTCATCATGAACATTTTTCTCAACATGTTCATTTCATTTCTTTCATTTCACGAGTGTATCGCCAGGATACACACCTGCTCTCAATTTTGGACAGGAATGATAATTATTATAGAGTGTCACACAAAAATATTCAAAAATATATGTGCAAAATCAACGATTTTTCTAGTGTACTTCGAGTTCTCCCGGAGCGTGAATTGGCCAGTGAATTTCAAAAATTTTCATTTCGTTAGATTTCCGCTTCTCTAATTTTGATTTTATTTTTTGGCTAACCTCCGATGTTATGCACCTACGCAAGATTAAAAATAAATTCTTGAAATTTGTGACTTTTTGCTTCAAATTGGATATCTCTCTTAAAAATAGAGATAAATGCATAAAACAAGAAGGGCGTTACTGTAGGAAGATGTGTCTTGACAAGACCATGATATTGTACGTTTCAACTCGGACCACGAAATTCCACAGGGTGTTACGAATTTTTGACAAAAAAAACACTTTTAGTTTTGCCCCCGTATAAAATTTTTTTCAAATTTTTTTTGTTTTCTCTTATATTTTCTACAAAGCAGAAGAGTTGATCTATAACTTGCCGAACAAATCATCTAAATCGGTTGAGAATTAGGAAAAATATCGGACTTCGAATTTGGTTAAATTTTCGAATGTTCCGCTAATTTTGCCTCCGAGTGTAGTTTAAGTTGATTATATATACTCTTAAACTGATAGAATAATTTGTTGTCTGTATGTAACAATTTTCGTCAAACTCAAAAAACAATTTTTTCTATAGAACTACCATAAATTTCAACAAAGATTCTCAAAAAGAAGATAAATTGTTTGGTGGCATCACAACGAATTCACAAATTCAATCAGTCAATGTGACAAGGATTATTCAGTAATTCGTAAATTATCAAGCTCATTTTAAAAATATTCTTAAAAATATCAACTGCAAATATGCTTTCATCAACTGCATTATTTGAAAAGAAAATGAGTAACATTAGAAATATTATCGGCTATATTGATCCAATTTCGTTCAGAATTTGTGAGTTCATTACATTTAATATGTTCTTTATCGTTCGAGAAAAAAGTGAAATCTGTTGGACTTCATATTATCTCTATAGAAAGAGTTCCAATGAAAATTTCAACTTTGTAATAGAAAGACAGTGTCAGCTCAGCGAAAACGCTGAAACAGGTCAATTTTTATTTCTGGGGGATCATTGTTTATGACGACTTAGAGTATATCAGATCAACCTCCGGCTACCACTATCTCTTACCTACAAAATCATCATAGGAAACATGGGTCCAGCGACATCTCGTGTTCTATAAGAAACTTTACTTTTTCGATACAAATATAAAAAGATATTATCATATAATAATAGAACAACCCTTTGAACCTGTGTTTTGAATAAATGGTAGTACAGATTGGGGAAGATATTTTATGATGTTATGGTGTAGGGATCAATTCCCTACCCCAAACTTGAGAATTTCAATCGCAAGAAGTATCATGGAACACCTCGAGGTGTTCATTCTTCGTTAGGTAGCTGGGTACTTCGGTCCGATTGATTCAGATTCATTCGATGGTATTCTTCGTTTGTTTTGTTACTGAAACCAGAAACTGCAGATAGATAGTATAGAAAGACTTCACTTTGAAAAAGTTCCACTTGTTATTCAAAAAAATTTCGTACACATCTTCAACAATCTTTTTCCTAAAGCAATATTTTCATAATTCCCATTATACAATGATCAATATGTTGCTCCAATCAGAACTGTATCACTGTTGTTCGATACTTCATTCGAAAATGGTGTACTCAATGGAGGAAAGATTTGCCACTTTATCCGCAAAATATCAGTTGCGCAAGAGGAATAACAAAAATATGCAACATTATATCGAATCATCAGGGAACCATTTCGGTGGCGAACCAAAAGCATGAAGTAGCACATCCTGTGATAAATGAAGCTGTTGAAGTTGCGGTATTAGAGCATAATATTGGGAATACATTTTGATAACCTCGAAAATATCTTTTGCGGTCGGCGGCTTTCTAGCCCCTCACAGATTAGCTTATCTGCTTCGATAAAATTTCATACTGGTACCTTACGAACATAAAAATAATAGTAACGCTAGCCACATCATTAGATTGGTCTATCTGAATGGCAAAATTACGTTCTTTCAGACGGGAAGTTAGTTCCTTCTTACGAGAAGATGCCAAATCATGAATAAGACACGATATTGCATCGTGTGGGAGGGGTACCTTGGAAATTCTTTTAACAGACTTTTCATTCAGAATGTGTTTGCCCATCGCAATTGCACAGGGCTGTATAAGCGTTTCTCCAAAAGAATAAGCTTCACTTCACTTAGCAATTTTATATGCATTTTTGTATGACGCTTCGAATGCATTGTAATTGATTGCTTGTGATGATTGAACGATAAGAGCTTTTTCTTTCGGAAGTTATTTTTTTTCTTTCATGATCTGAATGAACAGATTGAAGTTTGTGGTCCAACTTTGAAGGAAACATAGTACTATTTGGTAGATCTTTGCTGCACAGGAGAAGAGCTATCAGCATCTAAGAATTCAAAAGTTATGTGGCTGGTATCATATGGAAAAAAGATTGCTCATTTATCTTCATGGCGACTGACTGTTTTCAGGAGGCCAAACAGTCAGTCAAGGGAGCAAAAGATTTTACATGCAATAAATATCTGCACCGCTGTAATCGAACCCGCGTTCCTTGTGTTGCAGGCTCAGTGCAGTGATCACTAAGCCACGCGAGAGAGTGGCCCCAAAAACTAATCAGCATACTTGCAATTTATTATTGTCTTCATATCCGGAACAACTTTACCAGACTAACAAGAGTGTCACAAGTGATTCCTAAGGGGGTGAAGAGGACTAAGGGTAGCACACATGTTTCAATCATAGATATAAAAAGTCTTGCCAATTATTCTGAATTATTCATGAGCGTATGGTCTGTACGGCTTGTTTCAATTCGAAATTATTGAAATGTTTGTGCGATTTTTTTACTCTATTTTTATTATTTCTTCTTCGAGGTAGACATTTATTTATTTTGCCTGAAATTTTCTTGCGGAGCATCTGGTAGATCTGGATCACTGTTTGAGAAACACTGCTCTATACTATTCCACCTTGTTTTCAATCAAGTATTGAATTTTCTCGATTTTTGAGAATGGTGTTTTTTACTGGAGATTTGGTGAAAAACTAAAAAATTCTTACAATTTGTGAAATTGACTTTAATATTCTGATAAAATAGGAGTAGAAGTTTTTCAGTTACGAACATAATGAAGAGAATCTTCACAATCGTTATATTCGTCTTCATTTCCATCTTCCAATTCTTCACTCGCAATATTCACTTCGGCTTTAGCTTCAGTCGTTTCTCTTTGTTTATATAACTCTTCAGTAAATGCTTTGTGAATGGCGCGTAAATAGCATAATCAATTAATTTAAAGCGATAGTTCGCTAAATTTTGTCATAATAGCAGCACGATTGGTGCAATTATGTCAGTTTTTAGATTCAAGTAGAAATTTTGAACCCTCTCATATACTAATTTTGATGTTCTCTATCATACGAACCAGCTATCGGCATTAATCCCAATAGAAATCTTCTGCCAAGTGATGTACATTTATCTTCAAATATCTATGACTTTTTTTGAGAATATACTTTTCCAAAAGCTATAGAGAATGTTTGTTATATTCTTCTTTACTGAATCTAATTCAATCAAAAATCCTCCTTTTCCCTTCATAAAATTTAAAGTTTTTTTGATTTTCTCAAGAAGAGCAAAATCCAGGATTTTTTCGACTGTCGTTTCTAATTTCTATCCAATATTAATTTTGTGGATCAAATGATTAAATAGATCACTGGTAGATCTTTTGCAGCAACATTTTATTACAATGATTATAGAATGACTTGTTTACCCTTTTTTTTATAGAAGCGTGAAATGCTTTATACACTATCGGTGATAGCAAGGCTGAACCGGTATTGTGCCAGACGTCGACCACTGTTTGGCCCGCTCTATTAAGAGAACACCAGCTAGACACATTTCTCACTTAAGATCGAGCGGAGCTGTCTGCCCCGCCGTCGCTCATCGACTTTTTTCGGCATGATTTTACCAGCCGCCTCCTGAACTTCAGCGATTGTTAGTAAGTCCTTAGGGCCAGGGTCAATTTGGGATGTTTCTCGACTAATGATTTTTTTTTGGTAAAAGCTGATAATTGTCGTAGCCAGTTTAGTGTTGGGTAGAATGTCTGGAATCTTCAATTTCTCAGTGATGATTTTGTACCCTAGGCTGAAGACATTGTTCACGTTGTCGAGTACCACTAATTTTTGAATTTTTCTGTTTTGATTAAATGTTTCAGTTTTGATTTTTAAATTTTATGACTATCTCTTACTTTCTGAAACTAAACCAAACTTCCAACTGATCCATATTTATTCAAAACTCAAATTAAAGTTATTAAATGAATATTTTCGAAGTTTATTTCACAATTTAAGTATTTCAACTATCAATACTAATGTAATATAAAGAAATCTACACATTTTTTAGGAATTTTGAAAAACACTCATCTTTCGAATCCAATTTCGAAGTTTGATAAAAACATTATTGTTACACTCTGTGTTTTATTTGAATTCCTATTAGACAAAAGCCAGAGCTTTTGTTTCAAACTAATTTTTGAAAGGAGACATTATTGTTTCGAAATGTAAACTAGAAAATTCGAACTTCATTGCTTATTTTCCAACTATACGAATTTTATACTCTTTTTTTTTCAGTTTTTACTCTGTTTTTACACAGTTTTCACTTTTCAAGATCAAGTGAATCTTCTCTATGTGCGCAGGTCCAGTGCCCAATGTAGAAGCACTAGCTAACGCAGTTGACAACGTTCAATGATGAATGCTGCTCTTTGCATAGAATGAATAGTAAATCAAATAAGTGGACAATTAATTTTTATATTACAATTGATAAATATAAATGTTAATTCTTCTCTGTAGTTCTCTGAATTTAATTGTTAACTGGTTTCAATTCTTTCTTAAAACCGTTTTTCAAACTGTGTTTAACAAAAATGTCAAACTTTAGATTCTATCAATGAGTAAACACAAACATAAATATTTCTTTTGAATCATATACGTAAAATAGAGCAGTACAAATGATATCAGTATTCAGTAAACAGTCATGGACACGAAAGATGATTTGTACGTTACATATATAATTTGCAATTCATGGGCAGAGAATCAAGAAATTGAAAATGACCAGGAAATTCATGGAACGAGGATATGATATTCTTCTGTTCCGTGTGTTATTATCTTGGGGTTATGTTTTTTGCGTGGCGTGTCAAACTGTTGTGAAACTTCTTAACATCAATCATGTAATAGCTTGTAATATTACATTGAATTTTTGTGCAGCTAACTACACTTTCACTTGTTTTAGATGACTAGAAACTTATAATTTCTACGTCAATCAGTATGATTGAAACATGGGAATAGTTTTAGTAAAAATCTCAATTACTATGTTTCTATTGTTTGAGTGCTGAGTAATTAAGGATCGTTATGCTGGTTGTTCATTATGATAAAGAAGAGATGAGCAGAATGTCGAATCAAGTATCAGTGCAATATTGAATATATAAATTCCCCGGAAATTATAGACAATTCTTCTCAATATCGAACAAGTTTCGGAAATTGCGCTATAGTCTTCTAGGAACAACGGGGAAAGATTAAGAGAATTTGATAAATATAAGTTCTAGTGTGAATAAGAAAGATTTCTCAGAATTCGTTTGTGAATTTGTAAATGTGGAAAACATTAGTCCTGTGGTATAGTATTTTCGAAGAAATCTCAATATCAAAGCCGAACTAAATTTTGTTCTGCAGGGGTCTGCCCTCTTTTACAATAAAAAGTATTGGAGGGTTATAACAAACCGACAACTTAGTATGCAGACTACATCAGAACTAGTGAGAAATAGTCTAAATGATAAGTTAGAGATTTTTGTTGGAACATAGTAGAAGCATTCGCTAGATGATATCCGAGATGACAAATCAAGGAAGAACGGACGTGAGACTTTTGCCTGCGTCCCTGAAAAAACAGTTATATTGTTTTTCTTTATTTCAATCTAACAATTCTTCTGTCATTGTAGTTCTTTACTATATGATTACCCTTCCTTTCATGTTACATTATAATTTCCTTCCTTAAAATGTAATTCTTGCATGTCCATGCCATATTCAGGTTGAGATGACTCCAAAGTTTTGGTTCTTTCACAGATCCAAGGCATTACACATCTGAGTTCTTACTGTTAGCTCAATTTGATTGAAGGTTCTGCTTTCCTAGGCCCTGCAAAAATACGCCGCAGAATGGAATATAAGCAAGCGTATCTTCCAATTGCATTGACTTAGAAATATGATTTTTTTGCAGCACCAAGAAATTGACGATCTAATTATTCGGTATTTCAACTGTATACTTATACGTGTTCCTGAGAATCAAATCTTGACAGACAAGAAGATACACAGATAGACACACAACAAAATGGTTATAAAGGGGTTTTGTTTTCTTGTTGTGGTACGGAAACCATCCATTTTTTCTAGAGTAATTCAACATGCCCAATATCAAAGATATGACGCATATTCATAAAAAATATTGATATGCTGTTGTAAATGAATGAACTCGCTATTGACGTTGCGAACAGGTAAAGAAGAATGTTGCGTGGTCTGTTTAGGTATTCCATAATTCGAATTGTATCACATGGAAATAAGGCAAGTGTTTAAAGGGCAAGGCCAAACATATACCGGTCCGGCAACAGAACATGAATCATTGAATTCCCTGAAATGTATAAAAATTTCACCTCACGATTTAACGTAACCTGTGATTTAGCGTATAATTAAGTTGAAAGTTGATTAAAAGTTTATGGCCAGGAATTTGTGCCTTGATCTAGGAAAGTGCAGGAAGTTGCGATATTGTTATTGCTCTGATGCAGAAGCGTATTTAAAACATTGTCAAGGGGAATCGAAATAACTGATTGTAATCGAGTCGGAAATAAATTTTTACGGAATGCTTTTGATTTTGAATTATGCGTAATATTATTGACACTTGCTCTCGTGAAGCAATTTCAAAGAGTTGTTAGGAAATTCTGAAAGGGGCAGCAATATTAGAACTTTGCTTCCAACAACCAGTTAACGAAGCTGAACTTTGTCTGGAGAATTATTCAATAGATCTTAAATTATTTTTTTACGAAGCTAGCAGTATTGATTGGTGGTATTCATGAGGAATATTTGAATTATCGAATTTTGTCGGAGAATTTCAGGATTAACAGAAACAATTTCAGTCACTCTTCACAAATCTGATATTCAACTTATGAAATTACTAACTAATTTCCAGTGTTTGCTTAGGCTGCTAATGCGAACATTCCTTTAGAGTTCTGATTTTCAGAAAAAGAAAATATAATAAGACAGAGCGAGCACGACCTCTTCACATATCTATAAGCTTTTACGTAACCTTGGGACAGTGAGTCCTACTCGGATTTGAAGGATTTTTTATATCAAATCCATTTTCTGTTCCATGAATGATACCTATTTCAAATGAAAGTAATATAAGTGTAATCCATTTGTGAAAGTTATATTTTGATGAAAAGTGTTTCTCTTTATAGAACAAATAATATGACTGAAAAGGGCCATTTTGACAAAAGCTCTTCAATTTCATGAAAATAACTTGTGAGTGCTTTAACTTTCCAAACGAATATCTAGGTATATGGTCTAAAATTCAATAACGGTATATATATATATATATATATATATATATATATATATATATATATATATATATATATATATATATATATATATGTGACTGTACAACTGTGAAAACAGTACATTCCTAATTTTCCCAAGTTATGAAAACAAATATTATAAATCAGTCTGTGAAAATAACTCCTCAAATGAATATCAGATAATGTCAGTGCAGTTCAAATAGATCATTTGCTATGTGAAAAAGTGTGAAAAATAATTCATATATATATATATATATATATATATATATATATATATATATATATATATATATATATATATATATAAAGTCAGCTGTTCCGAGAGTTACACTACCTAGACATCTTGGATGTCGTGGATTAATTGATTTGAATAATCTTCATACTAAACAGATTTTTCATCTACGTTCCCATTTTCATGATAAACAGAGAACGTCTAAATTACATGATATTGTTGTTGCTTCAGATTATAATCTTACACCTCTGAACTTGACAATGCAAAAGGTAGATTTTGATATATTTGATGATAATTATAAAAGAGAAAGTTGGATGCAGAAGGAATTACACGGAAAGCACCCTAAAGAATTGAAAAATGATTATATTGATGAAATCGCATCGAATAAATGGTTAGTATCTGGAGAATTGTTTGCTGAAACGGAAGGCTTGGCAATTGCGATCCAGGATCAGGTTGTTTTCACGAGGAATTATAGAAAACACATCATCAAACAAAATATAGATGATTCTTGCCGTAGATGTTTCTGTTCTTCTGAAACAGTTTTTCATATATTATCATCTTGCTCAGTCCTTGCTTCAACAGATTATTTAGAAAGACATAATGCCGTCGCTAATATTATTCATTTTAATCTAGGAATTAAACATGACCTAATTCCCAAAAGAAAAAATTTCACAAATATGAACCTGAGATTATTTGTGAAAATGACAAATATAAACTTTATTTTGATGAAACAATTCTTTGCAACAGAGCTGTAAAACACAATAGACCAGATATCATTCTTAATGATAAACAGAATCAAATAACATATATAATTGATATTGCTATACCCGACACACATAATATACAAAATAAATACAATGAAAAATTTCTAAATATATGATGCTTGGCGACGAGATTAAAAAATGTGGAAAATGAAGAAAATATTTATTCTACCGATTATTATTTCCACAACAGGTGTTATTCTTAGAAATCTTCACAAAAGTATTGAGATTTTGGGTCTGAAGAAAATTTGTTTCAACAGTTACAAAAGATAACAGTCATCAAATCTTGTAATATTCTTCGTAGGTTTCTTTCCGAAAAAATAATGAGGTAAAGTCATAGGTTTTCTCTTTAGTTTATACTGCTGAGAATCTCATTTCATATTTTATTTATTTGTTTATAAAATGTAATATAATTAACTGACAATTTTGTCATTTATATTCAGAGCAGTATTCTATTCGATCGTTCACCACTTCACACAAAGGAAACTATTAATGAGTAACATTCAGTGTTACTTGACTAAGGTCCGTACACTGGATTTTTCCGGGGAGGAAGCCTCTGACACTACTCGTTGGTACATTGATATCATTGTCTGATGATGCTATAGTATGTATATATTCTGGTAGATATATTCTCATAACATTTAACGTTATCCTAATATATAATTATTCCAGGATATGTTTTGATTATAATCATTGCCTGGCAATGGTATTAATTACCGGGTGGTGGATTTATATATATATATATATATATATATATATATATATATATATATATATATATATGATATATGGGCAACTCGTCGGGGTAAAACCCATATATATATATATATATATATATATATATATATATATATATATATATATATATATATATATATATATACACAGATTTTTCAGTTCGAAATAACGAAATACGTCGATTTAGGCCAACTTACCTATATGAAAGGTTTCTTTGTTTTCTTCCGCTAGAAGTCGCCAAATCCAAAGAGTTTTCTTATTTTTCAAATAATTCGAGAACGACTCGGTCAATAGCAACTATATTTGGTATGAGTAATTGGGTGCACTCAATGACTTGGACGTTTTACAAGTGTCCCTAAAAACTCGAACGTGTTTTTAATCAACCATAATTTTTCAACTGTCTGCGTTTGAGCGAAACTGTTTTAGACATTGAGTAGCTAGACTAGTTATCAAACTTTTTCGTCTCTTGAGAAATTTTGATAAGATTAACGATAATAAAAAACAAACAAGTACTGTGTTTTAAGGAATTTCACTTAATTGCGATTCGTAACGCGTTTCACTACACCGTAGCTTCTTCAGACGAATGAATATACAGAAAATAAATGAGAATATAAATATAAATGTTCTCGAGTAATTACTTATTGGGTTGCTTCTTCTTAAGTGGTTATTTATGACAGGTATATCCAATAAAATTAAGGAATATATTGCTCCCCGAAGAGATTCAATAGAGGTGAAGGGCTTAATACGACTTGTTCATTGATGAGTTTATCTGAGTGTTTGTATTTATTTATCTCTAAAGTTTCCCAAAGATCTACCTTCCAATATTTTTTATCTGTATGCAAAATGAAATGAAAATGAAGTCATTCCTTTTTTTTCATGAAATTCTTCAGGTTCTCATTTTTTGTGATAAACATTTCATGGATATCATGCCATTAAGGAGTTCTCTGCGCTAAGGTGATTCCTCCCATTTTGGAGGAGTAAGAAGGGACACGTCACAAAGAACAAAGATTTCTCAGGTATTATTAAGTGAGATATATCTAATAACTGATGAAAAAAGTCCTATTCTACGTACTAGACTACGAATTATTTTATTGATCAATTTTTTTATTTCGAAACTTCCATTTGAATAGTATTATTTTCTGTCAAGAAAAAATGTTTGACGTTTTATCTTTGTTGTTAGGTAACAAAATATAACTTTTATGAAGTGACTTTTTTAACCTGAAAAAAGTAAGGAATTCGACCACATTGTTGTTTTCGCTGTTGTGACAGTTCTGAAAGCTAAGTCTATAATATCGTCTACTAGAAAAATATGCATGTCATTTCATCTTCACTCCATGTATCTTGAATACACGGTTTCGTAAATTCTTCGCCTTTACACTGGTAATTATTTTGGAGTCTGCAATTATATTAAATATATCAAATCACAGAGTTAAAGTGACTATTTTGATATTTGATTACATCAAAGGTTTCATTAGAAACGTAGGTCTAATTGTTTTTATAAGTACAACAGTCTTCTAGTTTGAAACTCCAAATTTGACATCTAAAATTTTTCAACTTTAATATATTGTAATGAAATATTTCTCGATACCAAATCGTCGTTTTTCCCGTCACTGAAGAAAATTGTGTATGACATGCGGGAGGAATATTAGATTTTGCTCGGCTTTCTGTTTCCGCCACGACGAACTAAAATCTAATATCTCTTCTATAGTAAAGAACTATTGTTCTGATCTTGGCTGGATCATAATAAACCGTTAGTTTAGGCTACTCTGTGGCACTCTGAAACAATTATTCTTGAGATCAATAAAAACTAATTTCAGTGTTTACCTTGTGCTTTATTAATTGTCATTGCATAACATTGTTTAACTGAATATTTCAAATCTTTAAATTAAAACTGGTTATCCGAAAGTATCGAGGGCATTTGCGAATTTGAAATCAATTCGCCTTGATAAATACCAGTAGAAATGGTGGCATCGGTTACGTATTAATGTAAAAGCTGCATCTGTAGCTTAGTGCCGTTGTATAGTTTCGGGGGGTTATTCCATAATATAATTGGGACTTCAGCTTAAGCTATATGTATGTATTTTAACTTAGTAGTGAGCAATTTTCTTATTAAAAAGTTGTTAATACTACAGACATCATCGTTTCTTGCACTAACAATTGTTTTTATCTATCTTCAATATTCTGATATTAGAGTAGAGACTATGCATATGTTCTTGTTACATCGCTCAGATTAAAGATGATCTGAGCGGCAACTTTTCGGTAACTGGTGTAACTGGTATATTGGTAACGGTGACTTTGTGGTCACCTGTATAATTAACAGTCCAGTCTATTTAGCATGTAAAGGGGTCAAAGATGCACTAGAAAAAAGCGATGCGCAATGAGAGTGGGCAAATATTTCTTGGAAATTTTTTGAAATGTCAAACCCAAATGAGTATATCCAGTACATGAAACGGTTAAAATTTATACGTGATCAATTGAAGAATAAGTCCGGACTACTTGAACAACTCCCAGCTGATCACTGTAAGACAAATATAGTCTGCCCTGACGAGTTGCCCATATACCTGTTCATGCAATAAAAACTGATTTCATGAAAAAATATAAATCCTCCACCCGGTAATTAATACCATTGCTAATCAACATATCTTGGAATCATTATATATTAGGATAACGTTAAATGTTATGAGAATATATCATTCTACCTATATGTAAAATATAGCATCATCAGACAAAGACATCAATGTACCAACGAGAAGTGTCAGAGGCTTTCTCCTATATATATATATATATATATATATATATATATATATATATATATATATATATATATATATATATATATATATATTCTTTTGAAAAGAGGGATTTACAAAATTCGAATAATTATTGTTACAATGAATACTTATATCTGTAATTTTGGTGTGTGTCAGAAAAAATACAATCTTAAAAAACAAGCGCACTAATAGAATACCATCGGAAAAAACAGACCACGACCGTTATTAATCAGGCATCTAAACTCGCATCATGCCTCCTACGATTGCCCCTAAAGTGTGAGCTCAGAAAATTTAACAGGGGAACCTTACTATCTTGCGTATGATTCAATAAACGAGTGAAAAAACCTGAGGAAAAAACTCGTTTCTCTGTCGATATTGCACTAGCGATAGCTTGTCTGTTTATGTTGTGTTAGTGTCGTGTGTACAAAAAGATACCAAAAACTTTTTCTTAGCAGCTTCATTCTCTCATTCTCATCTTGCACTCCATGATTTCTAGGACTTCTTCACGAAGACAAGGGTGAAAAGGAAGGGGGTTTGGGACAGAAAAAATCTGTAACAATGAAAAAAGAAAAACCAACAGAAAAATATTTCATCACAAATACTCTTATATGTCTAAACTCACTTGAATCTAAGAATTTAACTTATGCTCCGCTGTTTTTCAACAGGGAACATCTCATAGACCATGGGGAAAAAGGCCTAAGGGGGTGCAGCCCTTGTCTTATCTAAGAACTTAACTAATGCTACGTTGTTTTTCAACAGGGAACATCTCATACCCCATGGGAATAAAGCCCTAAGGGGGTGCAGCCCTTGTCTTATCTAAGAACTTAACTAATGCTACGTTGTTTTTCAACAGGGAACATCTCATACCCCATGGGAATAAAGCCCTAAGGGGGTGCAGCCCTTGCCTTATCTAAGAACTTAACTAATGCTCTTCTGATTTTCAACAGGGAACATCTCATACATCATTGGAATAAAGCCCTAATAGGGTGCAGTTCTAGACTTATCTAAGAACTCAACAAATGCTCCGCTGTTTTTCAACAGGAAACATCTCATACACCATTCGGGGGTGTAGACCATAATAACCTCAAGGTTCAAAACTAATCTCCTAAATAGACTTGAAGTTCTCTACCCAGTTAATGAAATTATCTGAAACGGAATGAATTTCTTGAAAACCACTTGTAAAAAGGTAAATAGGACAATCGACGACTAAACGTCTTATTGTTTCTTCAACTGCGCCACATTCACATGCCGGACTTTCTACAGTATTCCATTTGAACAACATACTATTACTACGACCATGTCCTGTCCTGAGACGATTTAATGTATACAAATTTTTCCTACTTACATCGAAACCTGCAACCCTTTTGGAAGGATCCTCTATGAGAACTTTATTGAAAAATCAACTTCCTGTCATTCAGTTTTCCAAAGATCAACAGGCTTCACCCGTGTACGCAAAAAGTTAATCGGCCAAATAAGTTTCCTAGATTTCAATCTCAGGTTAAGTGGATTTTGAAGATCGTGTATTATCGAAAAACCTTCTGGAAATGAGTGATACTTATCCCAAGATGATTTAAGAGCTAGTTTCTTGCGATTATGGAAAGGAATCATGCTACAAATAACCGGAAGCGATGGGGTAGCAGTTGAACTGAAACATCCACTTATAACTCACATAGAACAGTTCAACTGAGAATCAATCTTATTGACATGAGCACTATTCAACCACACCTGACAGCAATATTCTGCTGCTGAATATACTAAATCTAAAGCAGTAGTTCGCAAAGTAGAGACTTCGGCGCCCGAATTGGATCCAGCTAGTTTATGTAGTATATTGTTTCTTGTATTCAACTTCTGACATAATTTATCAATATGAAATTTGAGAGTCAATTAACGATCTAGCTTTACACCAAGATATGTTGGAGTGAAATTATGAGTTAATATTATTTGAAGAATACTCTTAGTTGCCTATCCTTCTCATGATTATTCAGATAAAAACAAGAAAAGAAAAACAGTTCTCGAAGGAATTCGAAATCGAAGGATTTGGACATAAACGCCATTTTTTGAAGAAAATGTAAGACAAATAGAACGCGTGATATGAGCGATTTAAGAAAAAATCGAAATGGGGGAAGGGAGCGGTGTTGGGAGTGTGCAAATCCATGGTTGAAGTCGCCATAGTAAACATTTTCGAATAAGGAACGAACAGAAAAGTTAACCCACAATTTTGGAAAGACTGGACTAACATGGCAACTTCGAATATGGATTGGCGGGCAAGGAATTCACTTCCTGAGTTGACGTTTTGAACACTCGGAATTGAGTCTGCTTGAAAAAGTTTTATAAAAGAAGGTCCTAGATGCACTTGAAAATATATTACTATTTTCAAATAGCCCATTCTGGTTCTCGTACCATTTTTATAGCTTCGGTCATTTTGTCTTTTAACTGTAGCGACGGCATTCTCGAAATGAATCAAAAGAATTAGCAAACATTTCGAACTGTCGAAACTTTTGAATTCGAATACAAGACTTCACAAGACACTATAATTCAGTTAAAATAATATCTGAATCTTGAAACATGTATACTTTGTATTATTTCAAATTGCCACTCTGTACATCTCACTCTCTCCTACCAAATAAAATGAAAGGAAATATTTGACGTCACACGGTACGTCGAAACTCGGCTCATACAACTCTGTGAGCATAGAAACTGCATCCGTTGTGCTCTTGCGATGCAATTGGATTATTAAAATAGGTGTTTCACCTCGCCAATTTATTAACTTGTTTCACTTACCTAGATACTAAATAACTAATAACATAATTCTGTAATTTCTTATTTGCTCTTACGAACCAAGAATTAAGGGATAGAATAAGGAATTGTACAATTTCCTACTTTATGTCTGGTTATATTTGGTAGTAAGTTATTTTATTTTTCATCGTTATTTTCCACACTGAAATCATTGGAAATCTACGTATTCTTCAACGAAGTGGATATAAATTTTCGACGTTATAATATAATAGCCAGCAGCAGCACAGAAGTATATGACATATAATCTTCCTTCTACGAAATCATGTTGTATGTAGGACATACGTTTGACTGAATTATTTCGAAAAAAATTGATCAAGTTGGCGATGAGTGGTCATTTGAAATGATACAAACAATATAACTATATGATTTGCGATGAAGAAAGGCGTCATACGCCAACGAGAACATATGTTCATTATCTCTGCAAAAATGACTATTCCCCCTCTTACCTTTAGTCGATTTCGTTTCTTCATCATAAAAATGTAGGTGTGATGAATAATTATTTCAACAGGGAGTTAAAATAGCAAATGTATTGTAGAGAACATTTGGACACCTTTCAAGAAATTAATTAAGCAACCGTTGCTTGAACACCGACAAGTGATCCGAAAGACCAAAAAGAAAGGAGAGAAAAATTCAAAATAAAATGAATTGTCTATCTTTAATAGATTGCAATATTCACGTTAGAAATTTTATTACTTCCCCTGTAATTTCAGCGATCAATGAGATTGGCAAACCGTAGAGCACTAAACGACTTGCCGAAGGCTTGGTATAAATGTATGGATATAGTTACAGTACTGATAATATTTAATTGCTTTTCCGTTTGATTCATGTTCTTGAGTTAGTGACCTCCAAAGATCATGAACGATTACAGTGTCGAAAAGTTATCAGCTCGGAATATCTTTTCTGTATTTCCGGGTTTGACGATAGTACTTAGGTAACTTTAGTATTGTTATTGTTGTTTGATAGATTAAAATCGCATTTTCTCTATCATTGGAAAACTTCAGTGTTAACAATTATAAGCTTCTTCGTTTGTTATTTCGACAATGTAGAATTATATGCATTTTCTTATGATGGGATCTTCAAAACTAAATGATCGTTTAAGCATGAAACGTGTATTCTTATGGCAACATGTACCAATACAATTCAATCCTTCGGACTCTATTCGATATGTGATGAATAACTATGGATCTTATTTGTACTGGTATTTGAATACTTGAGAAAAAATCCGTCAAGGGCGAGTAGGCTCGCACCGCATAAAATCATTAAAAAAATTCATCTTGATACAGCTACAAATTTATAATTTTCGAATTTTTACCTTTACAGGGTGGACAGATTTCGACGTTTTAGTACTAGAGCTATGTAAAATATTGTGAATAGAGGAAATAACCACCCCATTTTACTCATGTTTTTTTTTTGATTGACGCATTTATTGCTGCAAACAGATTCAAGGTAGCTTTTTTCGTTTCGAAAAGTTTGAAAATCGCGAAGTGCCAATATCTCAATTGTTTCTGAAGTTATGTAAAAGTGGTTTGAACTTGAAATCGAACTATGTGCGGAATGTTTTTTCGTCCAACTGATTTGGAGTTATAATGCGAATTTGCTTTTCTCAAAATATGAACCATATTCAACTTTGATTTTGTTGAATAGAGATTTTTCCTTTTCCAAATTATATCACATGTACACTTAATTTTTTTATCTAGGACGTGTTTTGATGAAAAACGAAAAATTGTATTACTTTTTCCTAATTGTACCTAGTAATTCTATGTCCATTCACAGAATTTATACGAAACGATTCTGTGTACGCATTAAGATTGTTCTAAATTTCTTCCAATGAAGTCAGATGAATTATTTCATGTTTTTTCATCGAGTTACGACATCAAATATAACGTTTGCTAACCAATTTTATGTTTTTTGTATGTTATATGAAGCAGTTGCTGCAGAAGCTGCTTATTTGGATCGTTTTCCTGAGAGGCGTCAACCTCATAAAAGTCATGAATGTCTCATGAACCATGGGACATTCAACGTCCCAAGGTAATGAGGATAACAATTGGTTTCAACAAAAATCTGAAGAAAATTTGCAATTTCTTTGAGAAATAATTTAGACTGAAGAAGTTAACATCAGAAGCGATGGAATACTCAATCGTCCAAATGGATATTGGTGATCAGATGTCAATCCACATTGCCATATTAATATTCTATTTTAAGGCCGATATGGATTCAGAAGCGACCATGCCTTACGATAATATTGCAGTATTGAAATCTGTCCACACTGTGCATTGACCTGAGAGTATTGCAAACCTGAGTGCAGTACAACCTCTCTAATCCGAACACACTCTAATCCACACATCCAGTAATCCGAACAACGAAACTTTGAAATCAACCACTTCTATAATCCGCACAATTTATGTTTTACCTCTATAATCCGAACGCCGTCCATAATTTCATCGATTGAAAGTGTCTGAACTTGCAATGTCTTGTCTGAATACTCGCTTCACTTCTGCAGATTAGATTCTCTTCTCACATTCAGCGCCTGGTATCCGTACTGATCATGTCGCGTCGACATAAAACGTTAACATTGCAGCAAAAATGCGAAATTTTGAAAGAATTAGGTAATGAAAAACTGTTTTTGAATTGGCCAGAATACATTGGAAAATCTAGAGTATGCGATATAAAGAAAAAAGGAAATCAATTGAGAATTTTCTTCTGATTCTGGTCCTGGTAAACGGCGTACACTCAGAACTAGTGAAAATCCGAATGTTGAAAATGCTCTATACAATTGGTTCTTACAAGGACGATCTCGGCATACACTTTTATCTGGTGATCTCATATGTAAGAAAGCAAGATTTTTTTACACCAGTATAATAGTTAGAGATGATTTCAAGGTTCAAGGATAGTTGGAAAAATTCAAAAAAAGACCTGGAATTCGACAACTTACCATATCAGGAGAGAAATTGTCCTCAGACGTTAGTGCGGTGGCCAATTTAAAAATGAATTTCTTCAAAAAATACGAGAGATGGATCTAGTGCCAGATCAAGTTTACAACGCAGATGAAAGTGGGTTATTTTGGCGAATTCTTCCAAACAAAACACTGGCCATGCTGCTGAAAATTCAGCTCTAGGTCGGAAGATGAGTAAGGACCGTATTACATTCATGCCATGCTCTAATGCATCAGTATCTCATAAAATGAAATTGTTGGTCATCGAAAAGCCAACAAACCCCGAGCATTCAAGAACTGCTCCAATTTGCCTGTGCATTATAAAGGTCGAAGAAAAGAGTGGGTAACACAAGAACTTTTTTATGAATGGTTCCACAAACAATTTATTCTTGATGTTTAAAATTAAATGATCGAGCTGAAATCGCCACAAAAAGCTCTGCTCTTATTAGATAATGTTTCTGGACATCCAAGAGAAGATGAATTAATCTGTGACGACCGAAATATTCAGGTCATGTTTCTACCTCCTAATTGTACTCCATTATTTCTACCTCCTAAATGTACATTATTACAACCAATGGATCAACATGTAATACAGAATGTGAAATTGCATTATCGAAAAAATCTTTGCTACTGAAATTTGCTAGAGAAAGAAGAGAAAAATCGCGATCTACGCATGATGACAGATGTGCTAACAAATGTATCTGGTCAAGAATTAACACCTGAAGACATTGAAGAATGGGTTGTAGGAGATAATGAGAATCATCTTTCTGAAGCTGAAATAATTAACAACATAGAAAGTGACGAGGATACAGAAGAACTTGAAGAAGGCGATGTCACCATGAATTCAGTAAAACATAAAGAAGCTCTCTTGTGTTTCAACAAATGTTCGGAATGGTGCACAGAAAATGATATGTGCACCCTTTCCATGGTGGCTCAGCACCAAATATTATTATTGAATAAATTGAGAGAGGAGTAGCAAATTCTCATCTTCGTTCGTTAAAACAGAAAACGATCCCAGACTTCTTCAGAGCCTAAAGAATGATCTGTGAAATGTATCACTTCCTTAAGAATATGTAGTTATATTTTCATGTTTTTCTTTGAATCACAATAATTTTGAGTTTTTCAATGAATATTTTACGTTTTTCAATAAATATCTCACGTTTTCGATAAAATTTCACGTTTTTCAATAAATATTTCACGTTTTTCAGCCCTGTCTCTTCTTTACTATTTCATTTCAGTAACCTCGATAAATCGAATATTTCAGTAATCCGAACAAGCCCTGGTCCAATATGATTCGGATTAGAGAGGTTGTACAGCATTTGATATCAATTTCAACTCGATACTTTACGCTTTCTTCAGAAAAGGCGAATGAGGTTATTTTCTTAAAAATATTTTGTCTCATGTAAACATAAGTTTTACAGTTTTCTGTTTTTCCTGTAGTTCTACTATAAGACATCATTACTTACCAGGTTTCTTGTCCAACAAGAAGTATTATATTGATTTTGACTTCCTTGCAAGTTCGATATTCCGATAAAAGATTCATTTTTTCAGCTATTGCCGACTTGAGTATTCAGTATCGATTTCATCAACTCGATAATTACACGTGTTCTGATGAAAGAGTCTCGATAGACACACATACGGACAGCGAAGTGATCTTATAATGGTCTTTTCTTCCTTTAGGGTATGGAACACTGAAATAAATAATATCAATGAACCCGAGTAACACCAATAGATGACAATTTTAATACTAATATTTCATGGAATATACGAGGATGGTCTGAAAAGTTTTCGACCTCTACGTGAAGATGGCATCACTCGTAAATGAAAGTAAATTTTTTATTATTTAATCTGTTAATAGTCAGTTTCCAAAATGTCAGTAATTTTGGACGCGTAGATGTTATAGAACAGTCGTTGGAGTTAGTGGATATGAGTATTTTTGTGAAAATGGACAATATTGCGCATCGAAATGCCATTAAATATTTGTTTTCGAAAGGCAATATGCTTATGAAAATCTGAGATGAGTAGGATTATGTGTATGGGGACTTTTGCACTATCATTTACCACAGTGAAATTTTGGGCAGCTGAATTTTAACGTGGCCGTAAACGCTTGGGGGACGATAATCGTTCAAAAATTGCAACTACCGATGATAACATCGCCAAAATTCACTAAATGGTGGTAGACGACCGCCTTATTGAAATATGAGAGATAGCAGAGATTATGAACATGCTTGTTACATATTAAATCAACATTTACATAAATGGTGTTGCGTTTGCTCACGTTAGACCAGATGGTGTTCGAATGAACATTTCAAATGCTCTGTTGGCGCAGTTTGGGCGCAATAAATCCGAGTTTTGAGGCCGATTTATTACTGTAGATAAAACTTGGATATAACATTATGCGCCAGAAATAAAAATACAATCCAAATAGTGGAATGCAAAGAGGAAACCGGTTCCAAAAAAAGCAAAAACTATTTTTTTCGGCTGGAAAAGTGATGGCGATGATTGTAATCGATTATTTTGAAAAAGGTAAAACCATCACAGGAGCATACTATGCATCATTACTCGACATGTTAAAAGCAGAACTTGCTGAAACTCACCAGATGTAGCCCCAAGCGACTTCTATTGTTCCCTCATATAAAAATTGCGCTCGGAGGAAAGAGATTTTCGTCAAATGAAGGGGCAATCACCTAGGAGACTATGTTGAAAAATAAAGAAAAATATTCTGATAAAATGACTTCTATCTTTGTTAGGTCTGAAAGTTTTCAGACCACCCTCATAAGTTGCTTCAGTAGATATTCAAATTTTCTCCCTGAGGCTCTTCATGAGTTTCAAATTTAGTTCAATTCTTTTTTATGCATTTATTTTATGTGAGCGTTTTCATACCATGCTTTGTGCTTTACTAAATACGAGCTGCATTTCAAAGTAAATACGACTCTTTGAATATAATAGTAAATATTAATTCCAGGAAATCAAGTGTTTCAAGTCGTCTATCGAAATGTGCTCCTAAATGCGCGGTACGAACCATTTGCGTCCGCGAAACGTTTTATCGGCAAATTAATTTTTTTTATATGAACGTCGTACTGCCCCAAATCAGGCACGGTGAATAGTTGGTAGTTAAAATACGATTTTAAGTAAAAAAGAAAGTCACAAATGTCGATTGATTAATTGGCAGGCAAACTTAATTTTTCGCGATATTCGGAACGAATATTGTAATGTTCAGAAACACATTTTAATGTTTTGTTCTGGTGGCTAATGTGAGTTCGATTTCAATTCAGCTAAGGTCGAAAAAGAAAATGGCGTGCATTCAGTAATTTCCCAGTAACCTAATGGTCTAATCAATAGAAGTAAGACCTTCGCGAAAATCCTGACAGGAAATAAAACAAGGGGTCGCTTGAAATAATAGACTACAAACCTATGGCAAAAATTACTCTGTGAAATGACCCAACGTGAATACACTTAGAAGGTTGTTACTTTATAAGAAAATATCTATCAGCACTATGCCGTCGCTTTTGAATGGTACAGGTAAGTAAGTGAATATATGGAATTTTTCAGGTATAAATGGGGCATTACGACTAATTATTTATGTACGGCTTTCTTATAGTTTGATATCGAAAAATCGATTGCCGTACAAAAGTGGTGGTACCGGAAGTCAGTGCAAACTTTTAATTCGCCGATAATTGCGTAGAAGCAATAGGATATTTATAACTGTACGGCATTTGTGTAGTTCATTTTGTATAGATACACAGATGCTTTACCCATCAACGCCGTACACATTTCAAGTGTAGGGCTCGAAAGCCAGGGGTCGCAACACTTATCTCTGATTAGCATAGGTGATGATGATATAAAACAACATAAAATTAATTGATCTCGAAAGTACTTCACGAATAGATAACATTTTTCAACATGCCGTACATTTTTAGTGGAACACATAGGCGTATGGGGTAAATTAGGTACTTCCTCCGAAAAAAGTGATTTTCCGGTGATTTTTATCTGTATGGCAATAGCCTAGCTTGTTTATATTTTAGACAACCATCAATAAAAGGTGAATGCCGTAAACTTTCATAGTTAATAATTATCAGAAAAATTATTTCAAATAAAAAAATTATGATTTTCTTGTATAACTCCCCATAAACAAAAAACAATCATAATATTATATGCGGGAGATGATTGAGCCATAACATTGTGTTTCGTAACTCATCTTTGACGTTAGCTTATTATTGATAATCTATGGTCTCTGCGCTTAAAAATTCATTTGCGTTCTGTCAGTTTTGCAAACATGTCGGATCCTGCGGACATTACCGATTCATTCGAAAATATGACAGAAGTTTAAGAAAAAATTTGTTTTATTTGTGCACTAACGGGTGATCCAATAAATAATAAATTAAAAAACTTATCATGTACTATACTAACTTATTGTATAAACGCAATTGAAGTTAGAAAAAAAAGTCGGATAGATCCAGAAAAAAATGGATGCGTCAATAATTCAACTGCCCAAGGACTTAGAAGAAAAAGGGTATCATCAACAGTGCTATAAACAATTGACAAATTTATCTGGAAAAAGAAAATTTGAAGAAAATTATGATACATCTCAGCCTAATGAGGAGTTACAAGACAGTATAAGGTAAAATCTTTGTTATTACAATTTCTACATAAAATTACAGTTTCATTTCTTTTATAAATTATTCGTTTGGGAAGCAAGGACAAAAAGACACATTTTTCTGAAATTAAAAATTTGTGTCTCTTTAATATTGAAAAAATATACTCTTCACCGAGCTCTATTTAGACTGTCTCAATAGAGCTCGCGTTACGTTAGTAACGCTGTAGCTCTTGAAACCCTCGAGTGTGGTCTAACTCGCTTTTTTGCTGTAGTCGCCGACGTCAGGTGTTAGAACCTTTAGACCACTGCCAATGAGCCCGGAAACCAATAATCTTATGAACTCCGGTTGTGGAAGCCTTCTATTATTTTATTGATAAATATTTCAAAACATAGAAAATCGAAATAACTTTCACTTTACACTTGCTAGGTTTATTATACGTAATGTGTCTCCAAAATGTATACATACGTACGGCATTATGATTTTTTATTAATATTTGATATTACAAACGAAATTTTTCGAATGCCGTACAGTAATAAATGACGTTAAGGGACATCTCAAACGTTATCAAAGTTTTCATCTGCTGTAAAGAATAATCTGAAGTAAAATGTATGGCATCTGGTTTTTCGTCTATTTATGTTTTTACATGAAAAATAACAATAATCTTTTAAAGCCATACTCCTCATATTACTCCAAGACCATTTGAAAAATCTTATAAACCTCGGAAATTTCATATTTTTTCCCTAAAATTTTCATTTGTTACCATTAATAATGAACGGCTATAAGGTACAACTGTGATATTCAGTAACATTATATAAAAAAAGTTGCCATACAAGCATTTATGATCTCACGGCAGTAATAACTCGGTAAATCCTAAAATATTAACGATAATTTTTGGACGGTATAATTATTGAACACTATTGTCCGTGTTGAATAATATTTTGAACAAGATGCCGTACATTTTACGACGACCTTAAATCACTATTCGTGAAGTACTCTGGAGATCAATTAGTTTATGTTGTTTTATATCATCATCACCTATGCTAATCAGAGATAAGTGTTGCGACCCCTGGTTTTCGAACCCTGCACTTGAAATGTGTACGGCGTTCATGGGTAAAGCATCTGTATATCTATACAAAATGAACTACACAAATGCCGTACAGTTATAAATAACCTATATTGCTTCTACAAAATTATCGGCGAATTAAAAATTTACACTGACTTCCGGTACCACCACTTTTGTACAGCACTAGGTTTTTCGATATTTATTTTCAGTCATCTAACAAACTATAAGAAAGCCGTACATAAATGAATAGTCTTAATTCCTCATTTGTTTCTGAAAAATTCCATTTACTCACGTACTCACCTGTACCACTTAAAAGTGACAGCATAGTGCTGATAGTTATTTTCGTATACAAGTAACAACCTTCTAAGCGTTATTCACGATGGGTCATTTCACAGGGTAATTTTTGCCATAGGCTTGTTGTCTATAAAACATTCTAAGAAAGATGACGGTTTTCTCCAGTTGAGTCGAATTTTTATGTCTTACATAACTTTAAAGTATGGGAGAAGACGGTTAGATTAAAGAAAAAAACAAAAGCTTTCAGACCAAATTATTAAATTATGAAGTTGTACCTATTAGAAAGATCTATGGATTCGTTCTTCTAAGTTCATTACTTTTTGAGATATATTGAAGAATCATTAAAAATCACTGTATTCATCGTAACTTGTTGCTTGGTTTGAATATTTTACACGTGAAATGTGATTATTACATTCTCTTTCTAAATTCGGAGTTAGTGTAAGTTTTTTGTGAAACATTTATTTTTCGTAAAAAGGTGTTCTCGAAAATCGTAAAAGTAACTGCTGGACATATAACTCTAGAGAAACAAAGGAACAAATTTTGATTCATTTTTTCGTAAAAAGTTAGGCCGTCATGTTATAAAAGAACGGTTACGATGTTATTGACGTTATGCGTCATCAATGACTTTGGAAATGTTGAATTTTTTCTAGTCGCGTATTTTGCGAATATTCTCCTCAGTTTTCATTCCGCGATAATGACTGTGACGGAAATGGATTGCAGGCATTTTTGCGCTTTTTGAAACAAGAATATTTTTTCACCACTTTCTGACGTTGAAGCTTTTTGTTGTTTTTGAAGTTGAAATTAGAGGACAAATAAGTGGCACCATAAAAAAAGGCTTTTTTTCTAAGAATTCTTCATTCTATACTACCTTAGTTTTCTTTTTCTGTTGAAGATTTCAGGAAACAATATACGGTGTATCATAGAAAACGCTGATCGCAATAATTGCTGTTTTTCATTCGATCGGAAAAATTCAAACTCATGGTTGAATGATTTTTGAAGAGTTATTGAATGGACGAATCACTTTTTTTTACGGAGTAGGAGAAAGCCCTGTAAAAATTGAGTTATCTAATTCCATCTGAGCATTTCACTAATAGTTGTTACCAATTCCTTTAGTAAATATAGGCTGAGCCACTAAAAAACGGAATTGCTTTCATAACCTATAACTTCCACAATTATTGAGTTAGAGCTTTCATTTTAGATTCTTTGGAATGCCAAAGGATGATGGAATACCAGAATGATCACCAAATTTTATTTTTGGTAAAATTAAAAATGACCGACAGGCTCAAAGATAGGTACACTACATTATCAATTAGCTGAATTTTTCTTCATGGAATATTGAATATGATCCATGAAATCAAAAACTCAATTCTTTTTGATTATTATGGGGAATTGATGAAACCATGAAGCAAAGAAAATTCCAATTTCGTATGGGAAGCGCAAATTAGAATTTTTGTTTCACCTCAATTTTCCAAGATCCTAGAGTGATCGTCTTTCTTCTAGACTCATTCGGTGGTAGAAAAGTTAAAAAATACGAATATCGTTCTAAAATTGCAAATTTTATTCAAATCAAAATAGCCGCCCGACCCGAAGATACATCATCTCCTCTATGTATCAGAATTATTTTCTCGGTCGAAATAATAGGATTGCGATACGTAGTCGAAAGAGCAGTCTTTTCTGGACATTTTCGGAGTTGATTTCGAAAATCGGCCTGGAAAGAAGAAAAATAATGTAAAAACGGTTGGACGATTCGAAAAATACGCTGCAGAACAGAAGAGCGAAATTTCATAAAGCTACGGCACATATTCTTGATATCAGTTTCGCTACTTGTTATCTGTTTGTTGATGAAAATGGATTTAACAAACGAGGATAGGCATTTTATAAGAAGTTTACTAATTGATGGCTCCACTGAAGCCCAGATATTGCAGCAATTTCCAGATCCTAATTACAGAAAATCTACACTTCATGATTTGGTTGAGAAATTTCGAACACCAGGATCAATAGAAAGAAGACCAGGTAGTGGACCCAAAATAACTAACGGGACACAGATATTTCCCGATTTTCGTCCAATATTGTTGATTTTAGTTTTGAATATTTTTTCGTATTCATAGGATAATATTCAGCGCCTTTGTAATTTTGCGATTAGTCCAATCAGAGCACCAGGTACTAGCCTAAGTGATTCTCAAATTGCACAACGGTGTCGAATATCAAGAACATCTGTGAAGAGAATCATCAAGAAGTACAAGTTTCAACTAATGTCTGATGTGAAGGAGAGAAGATTAGTGAGATGCAGGAACTTGCTTAATGCCTTTAGAACGCGACGACAAATTGCAAAAATATGGTTCACTGATGAAAAAATATTTACTCTTTCCACACCAAAAATAGTCAAAACGATAGATTATGTGTTCCTTTGGAATGAAAAACAAAGGGATGTGCCATTGTATCGGCTGCTGAGGGAAAGGAAAAAATTTTCTAGAAATACCATGGTTTCGGCGGGCATTTCTAGGAGTTTTAGAACGAATATTATCTCTTCATCAAAGATGGAATTATGCCGAACTCCGAAAATTACTGTAGCACGGTACTCGATCGGATGTTACCTACTATTGAGGAGTCAATGCCTGAATTTACCTTCATGCAGGTAAGATATTTGTGAGTAGGCTGTCTTCAACAATGAAGTTTGATAGTTTTCCAAAAATCGTTGAATTCATTGAATAGAAACATGGAGGAGATCCAATGAGTCCGATGTTATCATTTTGAGGATGGAGCAAGCCATTATACGATGAATTACTTGCTACAACGTGTGAACAACATGATAGAACCTGATCAGTGACCACCCAATAGTCCCGACCTCTACGCATGCGATTATTTCTTCTGGGGTCATCTAGAGGGACTTGTTTATAAAAACGAAGAAATCTTCAACAACTATGATGAGCTTCGACACAAGATCGTCGAATGTTGGGATGCCATTGATCAAGAATTAAAAGCAAAATCCATTGACAGTTGGAGAAAAAGAGTACAAATAGTTGCTTATGATAATGGGGATCACATTGCATTCATTCAATGATCGGATATGCTTTAACATGAAATGAAACTTCTTTTTCTAACCGTGCAACAGTATTCACGCTATATTGCTTCATTCCAGGCCGATTTTCGAACTTAAGCCCTCAGAATGTCCAGAAAATAATGCTCTCTTGATTACGTATAGCTATACTATCATTTCGCCCCGGAGAAGATAATTTTGATACATAGAGAAAATTATGTATCTACGGGTCGGGCGGCCATTTTGAATTGAATAGAAAATTCAATTTTAGGACGATATTCGTATGTTCCAACTTTTCTGCTCCTGATTGGACCTAGAAGAGAGACGATCGCTCTAGGATCTTGGAAGTTATGAGGTGAAACAGAAATTCCAATTTGTGCTTCGCATACGAAACAGGAATTTTTTTCGCTTCACAGTTTCATCAATTCTTCATGAATTTTCATGTTTAGCCCTTCGTAATACTCGAAGAGAATTGAATTCTCGATTTCTTGAATCATTTTCAATATTCCATCAATAATAAAAATTCAGTTAATTGATAATGTAGTGTACCTTTGAGCCTGTCGGCCATTTCGAATTATACCGAAAATGAAATTTGATGACTTATCTTTTATACCATCATCCTTTGGCATTCCAAAAAATCTGAAATGAAAGCTCTAACTTAATAATTGTGGAAGTTATAGGCTATGAAAGCAATTTCGGTTTTCCTGGACCACCCTATATAATCACTAACTTTGCAACTAGTTTCACTCCGCAGCTCTTATCAACTAGTCGCCACCAGTTGTACGAATGTCATGAACTGTCACTTCAAATACAATAAATTCGCTCCTAATGCACCAAATGTCATATCTTCTCTGAGACTGGAGAAAAATTGTACCTATTCGGTTACATCTTCACTGCGCCAAAACATTAATTAATAATTTCACATTTTCAAATTTCTTATTTGGTAAGCAACTAATCATTAACATGTTCTTTTCGGATATTTTCGGACATATGCCAACAAAATTCGATGTTTCTGGGCGCACATATTCCTCTCTTGAGAAATAAAATTGAGGAAAAAAATTGAGATATAGCCGGCTCGGTGGAGTAGGGGATATGATGCTCGTCTCCTACGCAGGGTTACCTGGGTTCAATCCCCACAAAGTCGGTGCGATTTTTCGGATTCTGGTAATCGCTTGAGTATCCATCTTTCGGAGGAGATGTAAAGCCCTCGTTCCTGTCTAACAGAGATGTGTTGGATATAGAAGATCCCTTCCCTCGACGCGAGAGGGGTTTGGCTAAATTCCCGGGTTAGTGAGATGACAGAATTCCCCTGCGTGTCATTGGCCGAAAGGCGGAAATAAAGCACGTTAAAGGAATAATAAACAAACAAATTGAGATATTACAAGCAACCACTATATATTGATAAAAGCAGTTGTTGATTTTTCATATTGTACCGTTTGCGGCAAGCATTGGTAGAAACATTTTGTTCATGCATGCGAGAGGGTTTAGAAAAGGAACGGATAGTAATTGAGACTGAAAATAGAACACGAATCCACTCACTCAGACGTCCACCCACTAGTCAACGTTCTACAAACAAGTCCAAAAACAACGTAGCTACTCGGAGGGAACAAAAGCTAAAAAGAAAAAAGGTGACAAAAAAAGAGAATCGAGCATTTGTGGCACGAGGCAGTACGGGATGCTGACCGTAGCGAGAACAAGGTTCTCGGCCTGACAGTATCGAATTGTCAATCACACATCGTCATCATCCGGAAACGTCTTGAGATCCTGTACGTGACATACTCCTTTGTCCTGACTAAAAGTTGGTAACAAAGCCGACCTACTCTACGTCCTATAACAAAGGGACCGATGAGTTTTGGTTCGAGCTTAGCTGGAAAGGACTTTATTTTTCCCCAAGACCTTCTGTCCATCACGGTCCTCACAAGGACGACGTCTCAAATTATAATAGTGCCTGTTTTTTTCAGTTGTTTTAGCGATACGCTGACAAACTTTCTCTTCAACTCGGCGCTCTTCTTTTGTGGATCAGTGATTTCCTCATCTCCACCGGCAAGCTTATTCGAAAACTGACTACCTGAGTAACAATACTCTCGACCAAAATTCAAAACGTATGGTGTGAATCCTGTGGTTTCATGACGCGAAGTTCTTATTGCACATCCTATTGTTTAGAGATAATCAGACCACTCACGTTGATTACCCTTTATATAGGTGGCGATCATAGTTTTCAGAACACGATTGGTTCGTTCTGTATGATTCTATTGAGGATGGTAGCGAGCTGTGAAAAATAGATCGACATGGAATTTCCGACAAAGTGTCACAGTTAAGATATTGCGGAGCTACATACACCATAAACAATTTATCCTAAACGATCTTACACAAAGAAGAAGCGGTAGCCGAACGAAGTGGGAAGAACAACACATACTTGGTTAAATAGTCGGTAATAGCGAAAACATACTTATATTCTTTAGATGATGTAAGATATGGTCCTGTGAAGTTCAAACTAACCATTCGCCATGGAGAAGAAACCTCTGGTCTATCATCCATAAGACCTGCTGGAGGATCCTGTGGAGGTTTGTGAGCCGCGCATGTCACACACCGCGTCACATATCTCTGAACATCGGCTCGCATTTTCGGTCAAGTATATAAGGACTTGAGCTTCCAATATGTTTTATTTATCCCAACGTGACCATCACGTAGGTCTTCATGATGTTCAGACAAAACACGTTTGCGATATTCTTTGGGAACTACCAACTTCCAAGCTTCTCTCTCCAATCCAGGAGCCAAAGGATGAACATACTTATAGAGTTCACCTTCTTGAATACGTAATTGGGAATATTTTTGACACGATCAAGCATACGTTGATACATCCGATCATTTGTTATCGAACAATCTTACTGATCCTCTTCCATGTTCACAGCATCAACACATGGGACTGTGCGGGACAAAATGTTTGGTACTACATGTTTTTTACCTTTTCTATGAACGATAGTATAGTCAATAGGTTGAAGGCGAAGGACCCATCTACTGAGACGACCTGTGGGATCTTCAACCTATCTAACCACGAAAGCGTCACGATGGTAGAATGAGTACCTTCCAAAATGCCTCAACTTTTCGACCGACCAAATAACTGCGAGACATTCACGTTCAGTTGTTCCATAACGTTGTTTTTGTTTGGTCGAAGAACGACACAGAAAACAAACTACTTTTTCACCATCATCGAAATTATGACTCAGCACCGCTCCGACACCATAAGTTGAAGCATCTGTTTGAAGAATGAAAGGACGTTCAAAATCAGGACGCGTTAGGACAGGAGATGACACAAGATGTTGTTTGATAAGGTTGAATGCGACTTCACAAGTCGTTGGGCGCCAAAATCTTACCCCGAGACGACTACCCTCGTTAGTTGTCACTTGCAAGTAAGAAAAATGCCCCAGCTAGTTCAAGCGATGAGTGGTCGTGGGCTAAATGAACATTTAACTTTTTGATGGTGAATTAAAAAAAAATTGCATCACTAGTTTATCTGCAAGCCAATTCAAACTAGAAAATTGCACAGATGAACGAAGACTAACTACAAACGAGATTTTAGTGGTAAAAGGGTGGATGTAGTTGAATTCTTTTCTTTCGAAAAAACAGAGTCGAGCACACAAGTGGGTGAAATGATACACTAATTTAATCAAAATGTTGTCTTAATGTATACAGGGGTTGGGGCTGTGATAACCAAAATGAATATGAAGGGATAGATGAATGCAGGCAATGTATAGTAATGAGAAGTCAAACTATAAGTAATAACGTAAAGCACTCAATTCATTTCATGAATACCTTAATAATAGAAAAAAAATGCCTGAACATGCCTTATACCCCTAAAACGTGATCACTAGTTAGTTCACACCAGTTATAAAACAGAACTAGGTATATAAGAAAATGAATTGCCATTCAGAACTATAGTTGTTGAATGTGACTTTGACTTGCATAGGGAAGATAAGTGAATATGTAATATCAGTAATTTTATGGACCGAGCTGCGTGAAAAATTGCAACTGAAACAAAGAATAAGAAAGTACTATGGAAATCAATAACCAATTACTTTATAACGATTTGAAGTCAAGTGCTCAGATGTTAACGAAATACTTATATTAAGAATGTAGGAAATTAATTGATTAACAGAAAAATAATGGAGTGAGAGGGTTTATGCTTACCTGTGTTAAATTGATGTTCTGCGACAACAAGTGAGGTTGAAGGCTGTATTTCAACAGGTTGTTGAAGGATGCACAGGCACAGGTACTGGTTTCACAAGAACGTAGGTGCTGGTTTCACAAGGGCCTAGGTGGTGACTAGACGAAGTTCAGATTCAAGTATGAACTGTTATAGGCTCCACAGGACGAGATGAATATTTCAGCCCTCGACAATTCAGATGTATATCTTCAGTACTCAATGTACTTGGGAAATAAAAAGAGTTAAAGAAAGAATGAAGAAAGAGGCCTCGGTATGGAAGATGGCCTCGTGGTATTTCCTTGAAAATTCCTTGTATTTTTATCCCCTTGCGGGAAATTAATTCCACTCCAAAGTACAACGACGAGTGGGAATTATTTGAACACTGTGAAAATTTATTCCGAATAGCGGCAAGTAAAACTCAGGAACTAGGAATTTCAGAATGGAAAAAAAGCCGTTTTCTTCTGACAGGAATTCGAAAAAAAACAATCCGTTTCCACTCCCCCACTCGGAAAGATTCGGTCGTTTTTATAAATATTACAATAATTCGCAACCATGGTTGTACTGCTAGCCAAGTCTGTACCGTATGACCGAGGCACATCGAAAAATAATTGTGAAACTGTGTCTGTGCTCCTAAATTGAGTAGCTAAGAAGCCACTGAGCTGCGCGATGTCAGATGGAGGAAAAAGTAGACAACAGCCCAACCTTTACTTTGTTGACTAAATTTACAATGGTATTTCTATACGGAATTGGGTTCGAAATGAATATTTAATGGAAAGAAACTTGATGAAGAGAGAATGCAGAGGATTGTCTAGCAACAAGGGTATTTCAGTGTTACTATCCCGTTATTATTTATGAACCAATTGCTGGAGTCTTGAAGTACTGAATTCGAATGGATGTCACAAGTTATCATCGAATGTAGCGCAGAATAATGACATTCAATGAATAGTTGAGGAAAATCATTACTCGAAGGTAAATTATTGAATTTTCAGACCACTTATTCGATATTTCTGACTCAATGTCCTAGAACCCAAAACCAACGGTTATACATGATAACACCCGACCTTACAAAGTTCATATCACGAAATCACATTAATGGAGTGGTCTACACGAATTCCAGACCTTAATCCCATCGAAGATACCTGGGACATTCCCAATAGAAGATTAAAAAACCAGCCAGTTACCGTGAATGGGGTTCGGAAGAGACTGATCGAAATTTAGAACGAAATGGATTAGAATATTTTAAGATCATTGATGTTTAGTACGAGTCATAGATGTCACGCAGTGTAGTTTCATGTATGTTGTACCACTAGAAGAGACTATTAAAAATGAAAGTTTCTTTGGAACCCCTCTAGTATTGTTCTTCTGTTGATTATGATCATGGTAGCGTAATTTTCAATTGTATTCTGGAAAAGATATTGATTTACGGATTTTTCATTTCAGTATATTGCATCCTCGGAATTCCTTTTTTGGCACTGTAACACCATTACATCCTTTTGACGCCAGTTCTGAATCAATATAATATTTCATTTTAAAATCCATTAAATATATCTATAAGAATTGATATTATCTAGGTAGGATTCAAACTGAAATTTTGAATGGTGGGTCATGTGACGGATGCTAGTTGTCGACTATCTCAGTGTTCAGTCGCACTATATTTTTACCTGATATAGTCAGTTTCAATGTCATTATTTATTAACTGGAGTAAGTTAGTGGCAAATTTTTGAAATATCGCGCGAAAAGATAAAACTACTTAGACATACCAGGTCGATGGTGTAATTTACACACCTCTTGGAATAACCTCGTTCGTGACGTTAGATCCGTTTAGAATGTTTTAGTACAAGGAATTAGTTGAATCTGGATTCATTATGATGATCAGGAAACTGTTTATGTGAATATTTGAAACTGATTGATTATATAGATTAGAATGTAAAAAATAGTGATAACTGCTTTTATCACATTTTAATTTTTGTCAGATGTAATTTCAATTATATATAACTTTTGAACTTTGATGCGGGAAGTATCTCAGTATTTAAATTAGCATTATGAAATAACTCACGATGTTTCCTGAGACGTTCGGTTTCCTTTTCGTGAATGAGAAATCCCATAAGAATAATTCGACTGATCCTTGAAAAAAGATAATTCTTTCTTGGCAGTTCAATAAACTCATTAAGGACTTCAAAAATTAGTAGATAAGTCTTCCTTCAATGCACGAGTAATGTGTAGATTATTCGAGATAAGAAGAATTTTTCGTAAGTTTCGTGGGTTCTATGGAACGTTCGATTTGCTGTCGATCGTGTTGATTCGATTCGTTCTGGTGTTAAAAAACACTGAGCTAATAATGTTTCAGATTTACCTGAAGGTTTTTTTTCTTGACAGTTGCTGGTCACTTGCTGAATGACGCAGAATTACCTTTATCACAATAGACGATTATGAAATCCATCTACCTCTAAGCTCGACTGTTTATTTTAAGTTCCCTATACCTGCTTATACTAAATTGCTCTGTCCATCTGAAATGAGGAAACCGATTTCTTGCCCGCGAAATGCTTTTTTGATTCAAAACATCCTTGGTCGTTCGGATGGTAACATATGTCTTATTATATTCCTGGCAGTAGTAAATATCGTTTGGCAATACTCGTGCTAAGCCTTTCTATACTGACACCTATCACAAAGCACCTAAAACTGTACATTTCCTGTTCCAAATCTATGCCAGTAGCTATTTCTGCACACTGTGCCATGGTGACGAATGATACCAATCGCGATTTGCTTTATTCCAGACTCAGTGAATTGTTATCGATGTCGGTGATTCACTCACACTAATCTCAGTAGGTATTACTGGACTATCTCTTTTATCGTTGAATCTCAATCATAGAAAATGATATCCACATCAACTCAATGCCAAGTAATATTGAAAGGTGTTAATCAAGAACACTACACTCACTACAATTAAGTACAAAATCATTGTGTCCTAATTTTGAACGAAAACGTCCCAGAGAAAGGGTAAATGTCCCTTGCCATTGCACCACTCCTGCAGAAATTTTCATAGTCTAGTGAAGAAGTTTGAGTCAGCATATTTTCTACTTGATGTTACTGTTCCAGTGTAAACTACGTTTTTCCCGAAGTATGACTGCCGTAATTCACATTATGGCGAATTTTTCCATTGGAACATATGAAGCTACGTACGTTCTCGAATTGGGCTCAGGACATAAGGGAAGAAATGAGGAATTTCATTGCAAAATCATCTTCGGCGAGACAATATTGAACGAGAAATAGCGACCGTATCGGTCTAAACGTGCTACTGAATCATCTATAATTTAGTTCAACGATTCCATCGTTGCAAACGATCCCGAGATATCCCAAATCGTTTGTGTTTTCTCTAAAAAAGAATTTGTTCTCAATAAATAATATACCAATGCATGATTTGTAAAAATGCCGTTGGGTAAATGGATAATAAAAATTTGATTGAGGAGGTCGTTACTTGATGAAAATCGATATACATATTTTCAATGAAATAAAACTGAAGTATCCAGATTTTCATTATATTAACAAAACTATGACCGGTTTCACCACACTGTGGCTTCATCAGATAGCCATAATACCCATCATATCAGCCCCGCAGCCCAAAATGGAGTACTACAAGGCAAAAAGAAATGGTTGAAGTTAGACATCAAGTTTCAATACAGCCAACGAGACAACTACAACATCTTTTCAAAGGTAATCCATTCGGAGTTGCTTCATAGATTGCGTTCAGTAGAATTTGACATTTTAGATTCCGGAACAAGATCCAAAGTTCATTCATTAATTCACAAAAAGTATAAAATTCAGTTGCGAAAATTGAATAAACTATTGAGTAATAGACCTGAAACTTCAAAAATCAAGTCCAAATTTTCCGATCACCAATTTCATGATAGGTTCAGTAATCTTTCAGAAGCTAATTTTTCCAAAGATGAAGTTTCACTTCTAGAAAAGGGTTTTAAACACAATTTAGAGTCAAATAACGCCTGTCTTCATTTCGATCTGCTAGGAATTGAAACCGAAATAGCCCTAAATTATTCACCACAAGCCAAACACGTAAAACACTTTTCAGCGGTACTACTTCAAAAAGAGTTCAATAGTTTTCAACCTGAGAAAGGTTATACAGTCATAGCCTTATATAAAGCAGATTATTTATTGAAAATCCAAAATTTCATTGAATCAGGTTGTTATGAAGAAATTGATAAAGATCCAACTAATTTTCAATCCATAGTAAAAAACGCTTTAGAGTAGCCAAGTCTATGATACCTACCAACCAAAAATATAAACTTTTCATTGACAACCGTCAATCACCAAAACTTTACTCCCTCGTCAAACTCCATAAAACAGGGTATTCCATTAGACCAGTAGTTTCAAATTTCGAGCTCCAGCTGCAGAACTTTCACGCTTTCTCATAGACATCATTCGAAAGTACGCTTATTTTGAACCTAAATTCTCAATAAAAAACTCTCCAGTCCTAAAATAAAATTCAGCACACGATACTACCACCGAACGCTAAACTTATGTCATGGGATATAGTAAATCTCTTCCCTAGTGTTCCACCAAGTGATACAGTGAAACTCTTCAAGAACACCTTTCAAATTAATAAAGTCAATCCGATAATTCAATCAGAAATCTTACTACACCTTTTAGAAATTTGTTTAGAACAAAATTAATTTAACTTCAATGGAGTATTATATAATAGTAAAAAAGGCTTAATCATGGGTAATCCTCTGAGCCCTCTGCTCGCTGAAATTTTCATGGATAATATTGAAAAAACTATTCAAGAACATTCGTTATTCAAACACTTTATTTATTGGTTTAGATATGTCGACGATATCATTTGTTGTTTCACTGGCACACAGACAATTAGAGTCGTTCAAAACATTCATTAACAAAATTCACGAAAATATTAAATTCACGTTAGAGATAGAAACAGAAAACTCCATTATTTTTCTGGATTTAACTATTACTAAAATTAACAGCAAACATAATTTTTCTTTTTTTTTCATAAGCCATCGCATACAGATATTACTATTCACAGCTCATCTACACATCCTTTTCCACATAAATTAGCAGCTTACAATAGTATGGTACATAGACTCGTTAATATCCCAATTTTATAAAAGAGCTAAATATAATTAAACAAATAGCAGTCCATAACGGTTATAGTCCAAGTATGATTTCACGCAAAAATTTCAAAGAGCACTCCAGGAAGTATTTCCAAGTATAAAACGTTCTAACACAAAATACAACAGCTTAACTTATATTGGTAATCCTAGTCTAAAATTAAAATCATTCCTCTGGCATTATATTTCAATATAGCATTCCGAACTGATAATTCTTTAGGCCGACATATCAACAACTGCAAATCTAAAATTGATAAAAGTAATAAATCCAGTGTTTATAAACTGTCTTGCGGGTATTGTAATAGAATTTATATTGGTAGAACCTTCAGAAAAAAATCACAAACGTAGTTTTAATTATCATAAATCAGATTCCCATTATTCTAATCACTTACTCGAAGAAAACCATAACTTTAATGATAATTTCAAAATTTCACACAATGAAAATAATAGACAAAAACTCAATCTATTGGAAATTTTAGAGATCAACAGAGAAAAGAATTCAGGTAGGTTACTTAATAGTCAATTAGATCTAAATCCTTCTCCTTTACTCAATCTTTTATTATTATTTATTTATTGGGTCCATAATGATTCTAAAACATCTATAGATCATAATCGGCATAATACTTGGAAGACTGAACCTGGCCATCGGGGCTCTCTCGGTCAAACAGAGTGGGAATTTGGAGAAATATCGCAGGTTATGTATTTCTTATTATCTCCTTATTCCTTGCTTGCTATGTAAAATCTTTTCTTAGATTTGTTTAGACATATAAGAAGTATGATGATTGTTGAAATATTTTTCTGCCGGTTTTCTTTTTCCATTTTTACAGATTCCTGTTCCCTTCCTATCACCCTTGTCTTCCTTTGCAAATCATGAAATGCAAGAGAGAATGAAGGGGCTAAGCAGAAAAATCTTTGGAACTCTTTATGTACACAAGACACTAACACAACATAAACAGACAAGCTATTGCTAGTGCAATAGCGACAGGAAACGAGTTTTTCCGCAGGTTTTTCACTCGTTTATTGAATCATATACAAGATAGTATGGTTTCCTGTTACATTTCTGAGCTATATATATATATATATATATATATATATATATATATATATATATATATATATATATATATATATATATATATATATATATATATATATATATATATATATTCGAGTTATTTGCGGTTTTATTCCAAAAATAACGATCAAAATCTTCATCAAAGTAATTCTGAGAGAACAAGTGCGAAATCAATTACTATTTAAGTGATTTGAATCTGCCTTCTCGTTTTTTTTCTTTTCGAGATGATATTCTCGATTACATCAGTTGCTTGTCAGGAAAGTCATCTTCGACATGTTATTGATTTTAGATCTAGACGTTCTGAAATCCACAAATTGTCCTGAAACAGAATATTTCAAATATTATTTCACAAGTTAAAACTCTGATATTTTTCAACATAATTGAAGGAACACGTCTATAGTTTTTCGGTTGGCATTATTTCTAAAAGTACCTACATCTAACCATACTAAAAATCGAGATGCTCCATTCAGTGATGTATTTCTGGTAATTCAAAGATGACTTCCCTGATCAAAAAAACCACCTTCAAATATTATCATTTTCATTTTTCATTTTGCAATATTAAGAATTCGCTAACATTCATTTCTTTTTCAGGTACGTAATATTTACCATTGCCTCTTATTTGTTCCCTGTATGTAAGTATTCAGTATTTTAGTGAATTTTCCATATTTTGTATATACAGGGTATTCCAACGAAAGTTGATCCCCCTTAAAACTTAGAAGAAGGCAGTGTCAGCAGAAAATATTCTGAGGCAGAAAGGTCACCGGATTTGAATTCTTTTGATTTTTTTAAGTGCTCATTTGAAATCGAAAATATTCGTTACGGAGCCAGAGACTTTGGACGAGCTCAGGAGTAGAATTGTGCTAGATAGGAAATTTGAGATCCGTTGTTACATTGTATGGAGGTAACTCCTTCAGAAACTTTCACCTCATTTGCTTCACTCCCACTATACGCAGAAGTGCAAATATTGCAGAGTTATTCGTTTCTATGAATGATTTGTGTTGAATATTCTTGGCGTTCTTTTGGCACAACACTTATTTTGAAAATGAATAGTTAGTGGGGGTGAGTCAAAGTTTCGTTGAAACTCCCTCTACATGTATAGTGTTTTTATTTATGCGCGCTTCCCAGGAATAGGCGAACCTGTTACACCACATGAGTGGGCGCCTGGAAATAATTGAGGTGTCTGTTTATTCGCTTCTTGAAGAGGGCCAAATTGTAGGATGTTGGGAAGATGTTGGACGGAAGCGAGTTCCACAGCTCACCGGCCCTGTAGACGAAGGAAGTCTTATAGAGAGGTTCGAGGAGTCGTTAAATGTACAGCCATATGATGAGAACTCTTTGCCAGACTAGTGTTGGGGCAAAACATGAGTTTTCCCGAAAGTCGTTCAGCTCCTTGGAGCATCTTTCGTGGAAGTATCTGTAAAACAGAGAAAGGTCAGCAACTTGTCTTCTGAGAGCCGGCGGTTGGAGATCGCGGGTGATCTCCGGGTGGTCGATGAGGCACACAGCCCGTTTCTGCACACTATCCAACATCCGCAAAGAATGTTTGGGCGCAGATCCCCATACATGGGAACAATATTCCTAAGCAAGTCCAATCTGCGCCTTATACAAGGATATCCACTGGGACCGTCCGTCAAAAACTTTTTGAGTTCCAATTACAATATCAAGCTGAAAGTTTATACGGGGCTATAACTAGCGATTTCCAATTGAAGTGAAATATTTTCGAAGTGATACCATTTCCGGTTATACCGGAAGTGGGTCATCACTTTGTTATTTCAAATGGCAATCTACCTTTTTTATTATACATCTAAAACCGACATTTGAGCAAGGCATAAAATACCCAAGTTGTTGGCACTTATCTGTCAAAACTTTTGACAGATTTAATTATTTTTGTTATAAACTCGATTTTTGAGGAACATTTAAAAAAATTGTAGCTCGTAGATCTTTTGCACTACAGACACAATTTTTGCTTGGGTGGATAGAAGAAGGATCAAGGAATTTTTTAAGCAGTCTACTCATGTCAAATGTTCATTGCGTTGTTTTGTATGATTTTTTCAATTTGGCTTCTTTCAAACAGCAAAAACTCAATTTTTTTAAACTGTAGTTGAACTGGCTACGCTCACCTGACAGGTGCCTACAATTAATGTACTTCTCACTTCGTTCATTCGAATTTGATATTTCAACAAGAATTTTGATAATTTGAAGTGAAAATTCTTGAAAAACACCAGATTGATAATTAAGAGAAGAGGAGAAACTGAAAAACAAAATTGATTTGCTCGAGCGCTTTCCATAAAAGTTGAAGACAGTAATTACTGTTTAGATATTCACCCACAAAGCGGACGAATAATATGTTCTTTGTTTGGATAAATTTTGTTTCGTGATAGATTGCAATGAAATTTTTTTAATGTCAATTCGAGGGATGTCTTGTATGTTTTGCATGCTGCGACATCCATGACGCCATTAATCAACTGTCCGTATTGAAAATTACTCTATATGATTCGTTAAAAGGAGTTTAAAATTTCTATTTTATGCGTGCTGTGTTTTATCCATAACAAACTGTCAAAGTTGACAAGTTAAGCAAAGGAATTAAACCGTGATCATTTTTGCACAATAATTTTCTACAATTTTCAAAGATAATTATCTTAACAAGAATGTCTCAGCGAGTTGGTTTCGGTTTTTGGCATTGAAGCACCACATCAGACATCAGCTTTCGCTGGTATGGAGAGTTCAATCGCAAGAAATAAGTTTACCGAGGATCCGAGGAGGATGTGATGCAGTGTGATTAGCATGCAACATATCGAAAGATTGAGGCATTTTTGCAGATTTCAAAAATCTCACTACAAAAAAATTTTGCTCGAAAAATTTCGTGTGAAAAAATTCTTCCTGTCGGGTACCACATTTGTTGACCGAAAAACAGCTGCGAAGGTGAATTGGTGTCAGAAAACTCTTGACCGTTTATGTTTGTTTAGTCTAAAAGTGTTTACAACAATCAATCTGGGATTTATTCATATGAGCCAGAAAATAATCACCAATCCTCTGTTTGGGTATGCCAAGGAAAGAAAAACTCTAGGGCAGAAGTTGTGGGTTAAACCATGCCTCCAAGAGGTGGTCGCAACGTTTGTTTCAAAAATAGGTCATGTTGCAACAATTCCTTTACAAGATCAGAGAACAGTTATTGCCGATAGATACACAATCATTTGTCTACGGCAAATCGGTGGTAAACTTCGAGAAACCAACCCCGAACGGCGAATCATCATTCACTAAGGCAATGCAAGTTCGCACACAGCCCTGAAAACAATCAGTCCGGATCTAAGTCCCAACGATCATTTTTACTTTTTCCAAGATAAAGAACGAACTGCGTGGCCATTTTGAATGTGCAGCAAATGATTGAAATATCTGCTTCCAGAATTGGTTCGAGAGAAAGCAGATATGTATCAATCTACGCAGAGAATACTTTGGAAAACAATAAAGTCTTTAAATGATCTCGATTGTCTTATTCAGCTCTTTATGAAAAAGACATTCCTCGTAACTAACGTTAAGGTTTATTACTTCCTTATGTTGACAAGGGTGAATTTCGTTAAATTGAACTTTTTATTAGTACTAAGAAGATTGTTGTTAGATGTCCAAAAAATGAACCGTTATCGACGAAAGGAACTCGAACTCGAAATATTGAAATTAAATTGTGGGTTAAACCATACCGATTGGAAACATTCAATTATTCATGCAAACAAATAATGTTTTGGAAAATTGTCAAATAACTTGAATTGAATAACTACTTTCACTGAACTTATCTTGGAATACAAAGGGCTTTTGTTGCATAAACCCATGGAAGCATAGACGGAAGGTTCTGATTTCTAATAGCTATAGTAAACAATCCTATTTATGATCGTTACAATGTAAAAAAAAATTTCAATGAAGAAACTTTGGAATAAAAAAAATGCATTTTTAGGGGAGTTGAAATTCCAGCGATATTACAACCAGTGTTGCCTTTTCAGTCATACATTTATTTATTTATTTATTAGGAAAACAGGAACCCCAACAGGATATCCGAATAACAGGGGCTCTCTATGCATTAAGAAAAAATTTGAAAAAATTTACAATTCAGGTAGTTTCCACTGAATAAGTAGAAAAAAATTATAAATGAACGAGAACTAATGATAGTTCTTCAACAAATACAAAATAACATTTCTTTTGAAGGTTCGTAGACTAACGCTAAAAAGATCCATGCTGTTCAAATGATAGTTGCAGAGTCGCATAATTCTCAAAAATACAGAATTATAATATAATGCAGTACGAGCCATCGGAACATAAAAGAATGCACTCGTACTTCGATACTGCGGCATTGAATGTTAAACAATTAATCAAGAAGCAATCAAAACCATTATTCAGAATGCGATATAGAAATGTGCTATCGAATAGCACCAACGTTATAATCTCTACCCACGAGAATCGGATTGAATCTATAATTGAGATTTTTGATGAAATTTTTCTGTACCTTCTCAATTCTATCTATATATTTATAAAAATATGGATTTCAAATAGGCGTAGCATATTCTACATTGGTTCTGACTGAGGTGAAGTAGAGGGTTTTCTCGTTTTTGAAGTTTTTGGTTATTCTCAGTATAAACCCAAGCATTCTGAAAGATTTCGAGATAATAAATTCAATGTGGTACACAAATGAGAGCTCTTCATCCAAAATAACTCCAAGATCATTGACCCGATCAACCGTTTTAACCACTAGTCCATTAAGAGATAGGTTGTTCTCGGTAATATTCAAGTTCTTGGTGAATACAATATGCTGACACTTATCAACATTGAACACAAAATTTCTGGACTCGCAAAAAGTGTATTACCGATCCAGGTTATCCTGGAATGACTGCACATCTGCCTGATACTCAATATTTTTGTACACTCTGAGATCATCTGCGTATAAATCATGTGATGTATTCGGAAAGCATTCTGAGATACCATTTAAATAAATTGCAAAAAGAAGAGGCCCTAGGTGAAGGCCCTGAGGTATGCCAGAAGTAAAACTTAAAGTATCCGAAGAAGCACCATTATTTGCTACATACTGTAGTCTATTCTATAAATAGGACCGAATCCACTCCATAAACAACCCAACCATGCCGATAAAACTGCTACTAATGTTTCATGGTTTACCTTGTCGAAAGCCTTACCCATGTCGGTATGCACTGCATTAACCTGTGACCCCTCATCAAAACATTTCGATAGGAAGTTGAATTCGTCACAACTGATCTTCCTTTAACGAAGCCATGTTGATGCCTGGTCAGCCTTGCTCTACAGAGATGAAAGAGCTGATCAGTGATTATTGAGTCGAAAATCTTACCGAAATGGCTCAAAATAGATACTGGCCTGTAGTTATCACTTGAACATTCTTTTACCACTTTTCAAGATAGGAACTATTTTAGCTAATTTCCATTTATCTGGAAATATTCCTTGTTGAATGGATTCATTGAAAATTATTTGAAGAGGTAGAGCTAAAGCTGTCCCACATGATTTTTTGAAGATGGGTGGGATCAAGTCCGGTCCTGGTCCCCTAGAAGAATTCAGCATTGCAATTTCCTTGGTAATATCTGAGACTTCGACACGATCAATGGCTATAGACGAATAGGACGCACATTTCTTTTCATAAATACAGGCTTTCTCGGATTCTCAAAAACTCCAGAGAAATATTCACCGAAACCAATTGATATTGACTCGCTCCCTTCATAGATATTATCATTGAGTGTCATTAACTCTGGTATTTTTTCATTTTTTCTACATACTGAGACATAGGACCAAAACAACTTAGGATTCTCCGCAATACTATCTTCAGCAGCAATAATATAGCTTTGGTGATCTTTCTTAATTAAAATTTCGCATTGTCTGCACGACATCGTAATCAAATTTGTATTTTGAACTTTATGAAACCTATTATTTTCTTCAATTAATCTAATAGTTTCTTTGGAAAACCATAGATGAAATTAACTACACTGAATTGTCCTCTTTGGGACATTCCTATTGATGATATCATTCAAAACTGAATAGAACTTTTCGACCGAGTGATTAACGTTTGAACACGATAAAATGGAGTCCCATTTAACCTGCATTAATTAATTTTTAAAAGAAACATTGACTCCTTTGAAAAATTTGAACATAGATCTAAACTTACAATTTGTTTTCCTATCTAGAATAAATCCAAGATATACCTCCAAAGCAGGATGATGTGAGTCTTCTGGAACGAACGTCAATGAGCTACTCAAAACACTTATTTCACTTTCATTAGCAATTATAAGGTCCAACGTTTTACCATTTTTATTCGTTACTACATTGAACTGTGCCAGAGCATTGTAAGAACAGAAGTCCTTGAAAGCGCAGCAAACCTCATTCTAATTTAAATCACCTATATACTGCCATTATATGACCAATTCAAGGAACTCAAGTTGAAATCGCCAACTATTACAAAAACGTCATCACTGTGTTTCTCCATCAGAGCAGTTACATCTTCTAAATAGTTCATATAGCTATCACCAGTGATGTCGGGAGGCAAATAGCAAACACACAAAAATAGGTATTTCTGGACGTTGCAATTCTCTCAACTGAAAAACGTAAAAATCTATCTTATAGCGATGTTTACTGATCAACATTTCTGACGAAATCTGCGGAGTAAAACAGATGTTATCTATCTATTGAATAAACAGTCCTCAACTTTGGGGTTCTCGTCAGAAGAGGTATTTTGACGAAATTTATTCGGGTAATTCCGTGTTATTTTAGTACACCTAAATAATGAATACAATTTCTTACTGACTGAATTTTCATGAATGAGATGAAGTTTTTTCCTAATATCATTAGAAGAGTAGTGGATATTGTTCGTGAAATACCCAATTACATATAAAAAGTGAACGTTAATCGAGATCATGCGAAGTATCTGTCAGAAACGTTCTGAAGGATTATTCATTGTGTTCAGTTTAATTGTACGCGCCCTGTTTTCGACGAGCTGTTTTAGTACATGAAACAATCTTGTCTGGCTATTTTAGGAACTGCCTTGCCGAAGGCACCGATTATGGTAATTTCATCTCGGAAATGAGACTCAGCTCTAGTTATGTCAGAAGACTATAAAAGAAAAGAGCTTCTGCTGTGATGCGCAACGGAAATTTTGTTTTTTCTCTTTGTTGAAACTGCGTACTTATATGAGTTTATTGCAGTATACAGTGTGTTTACCGAAAAATCGCTATAATTTTTGATAATTAATTTTCATCCGAATGGAATAATTTAAACATATGGTGAAATGGTTTTAGAAGCGCCATTACATGGTTACCCACATTTTTTTACGAGAGGAAAGCTACCACAAAGTTTTTTATTTTTAATTGAAACAAATTTTTTTTGTGTAGACAATTTTATTTTTAATTTAGCGATTTATAAAAAGATAACACAGGTCTGCAACAAAAATGCTGTCTGGATATTTTCAACTGATTTCTATGTATTTAGGTGTTCTGAGAACAAAAAACATACTCAAAAAATTCTAGAACGTAAGGTTATTTTACGAAACGCAAAATTTTATTACAAAAAACGGATTTTTTGGGCTAAAAAGGGATGAACTTGTAGTATGAATGATAGGTATAATTTTATTTTGATTACTGTTTTAAAATGTTTACAGGACATAACTTTCATTAATTCATGAATAAGGAACACCCTGTTTGACCTACATTAACAAGTATAAACATGTTGTAACCTGAACGTGCACGCTCCGATAGTGTTGAAGTGGCGCGGGACAATTACGTGTTAACTCATCATTGTTTTATACATCTTGGTTCAATACAGTGCAATGTCGTCTGTGCGGAAGTGTGTGAACTCTTCGGATAGATTCTGTTACATTTGTGGAGAATATATGACATTAAAGCATTAAGTTAATATTACGGACTTTGTAAAAAAGTATACTTCGCGTATTTTGGCTTCTAACTTGGAGATCAGGATATTGTATGGGCACCTCATAAAGTCTGCAAACGATGTGTTGAAGACCTTTGAAATTGGTTTAAGAGCAAGAAAAAAGCTTTCCGATTTGCGATTCCTGTGGTATGGCGCGAGCAACAGACCCATAGTGATGATTGTTACTTTTGTTCGTGTAATGTGAAAGGGTATAATTCAAAACGGAAGCAGTCAATTTCATACCCCAATCTGCAATCAGCTATTCGTCCCATCTCTCATGGGACCGAAATACCAGTGCCCAAGGTCCCTGCTACCTTGGAAGAGGTTCCAAGTTCTGACGAAGATGGTGCTGTACCTACACCCGATGACCAGTCAACTTTTGAATTTATAGATGACAGAAGTCCAAAATTGTTTTGCCAATGCAAGCTTGATGATTTGGTAAGATACTTGAATCTTCCAAAAAACGCTGCTGAGTTTCTTGGATCAAGGCTCAAAAGCAGGAACTTACTTTTGCCGGGAGTGTCTTCCTCCTGGTTTAGATAACGTGAAAAGCAGTTTACTTCCTACTTTTTCCAAGTGGACGAGTTGGTTTATTGCACCAATATTGAAGGTTTGATGAATACATTTAAGATCTCATACGACCCAGAAGAGTGGCGTATTTTTATAGATTCTTCAAAAAGTAGCCTTAAAGCAGTTCTGCTGCACAACGGCGGTTTCTATGCTTCCATTTCTGCCGGCCATTCCGTACACCTCAAAGAAACCTACAAGAACTTGAAATTGATTCTTTGTAAATTGAAATATAAAGAACACGATTGGCAAGTGTGCGGTGATTTCAAAATCTTGGGCATGGCGCTCGGACAGCAATCTGGGTTTACCAAATTCCCTTGCTTTTTGTGTCTATGGAAGAGTAGAGACCGAACAAATCACTGGACCAAAAAGTGTTGGCCTGCGAGGGAGCTTAGAGTTGACGAAAAGAATGTCCTGCATGAAAGTTTGGTGCCTCCTCATGAAGTTCTTTTTTTCCACCGCTTCACATAAAGCTGGGATTGATGAAGCAATTTGTAAAGTCACTTCCAAGAGATGGAAATTGCTTCAAATACTTAATATCAAAGTTTCCTGGCCTCTCGGAGGCAAAGTTGAAGGAAGGTGTTTTCGTTGGACCAAATATTAGACGGCTAATGGCTAATCCACTATTCGTCACAACCATGACGGATCCACAAAGAGAAGGGTGGATTGCCTTTAAGGAAGTTATAACAAAATTTTTATGCAATAACAAAGACCCAACTTCAAACAAATCATCAAGAGAATGTTAAAAGCATTTCAAGCTTTAGGTTGCTTAATGAGTTTAAAAGTACATTTTCGTAATTACCACCTCGGTTATTTTCTAGAAAATTTAGGAGACGTGAGTGAAGAGCAAGGTGAACGATTTCACCAAGATATTAATTAGATGGAAAAAAGATACCAGGGAAGATGGAGCGTCTCAGTGATGGCAGACTACTGTTCGACGCTTAAAAGAGATCCTCCAGATGCTTCCTACAAGCGAAAATGTACCAGAAGGAGTCTCACTGGGAAAAAGAAATGTGTGCTCACTAATTAATGTATTTTAGATAAGAAAATAAGTTTTGATACGCAATTATAAATTATTTTATTTAAAAAAAAATGTTTTATTTATTATATTATATATAATAACTTGTTTAGCAAAGACACCTACATTGTCAGAAAACGTGACGTGCTAGGACAAAATGAAATTCATTTTCGAATTCAGCACACCCAAAAACATAAGAATTACACAAAAAACTAAAACAGTCTCAACGTTTTTTTGCAGACTTGTGTAATAAATAAAATTTAAAAATATAATTTTTATGAAATCATTTTATTTCGGAACATAAATATTTTAATTAGAGCAAAGATAACAATAAATTATTGTAAATATCATTTAATTCTGGCTTAAATATAATAGGTTAGATTTAGATTTATTTAGAATTATTCTGTGTTCAAAGGATCGTGATGAAAAAGGTGAAAAGACTAGAAAATTAAAATTTGTCATTCTTATATTGATTTCATTTCGAATGTATTGAAAATTCTCACCCGCACCGCGCATCTTCATATTAGGCGTTTTCCCAATAAAATGGTCAGGAAGTTTAAAAGTCCGGAGATGAATTTAGGGAATTTATGGAGTCTTTAAAAACCCTAAGCTATGCAACCTAAATTGAAATGTTCTTATATGTTCAGGTGTCCTATTTTCGATGTTTCAGTATGGCTGCTATGTGAAATACTGCAAATAGAGCAAATGAATCCTTCATCTCCGTCCTCGATTTCGGGGAAAATTCATTGGTGAAAATAAATCACCGCTATCTTCTTTTGTTTTCGAGTTATTTCGGATTTGCAAATGTTTTGGTTTATATCAGAATTAGGTTAAAACTATTTTGATATTCGACGGACACGTTTTCGAGTAGAATATAGGGGCGTATTCAATTTTATCTTGTTCAATTCTTTTTTATAATCGAAGTGGCCTCCATAGGGAGACCGAAATGGCTTGGACTTATGAGTCATTGGCCAACAAGAAATATTTGGCATTTTTCAATAAAATGAAACGTTCGATTATACAACGATCAGTCTTCCAGAAAGCTAAACACTACCTATCATGAATAAAACTAGATGATGAATAAGTACTCAAAGGATAAACAGGGATACATAACCCCAAGGGGCTTGTCAAGGCGATTTTGATCTTCATACACATACAGAATGAAGCCACGGTTTGAAGGTTAAAAAAACACAAAGATAGGATACACAAGGGATTTGAAACGACGATTAGAATCTTAGATCTACTGATCTTATATAATCGAAAAGTTCTTCATAAAGGATCAAGTTTTTAAGTGATAATAAAAAATTTGAATTATAAGGTTGATGTATTTTAATAATTTTTGTGATTCTGCTATGAAATTCTGAGCACTGATGACGAAAATTACCACAACCCAAGATCAGATGATCTGGGCTACCAATTTCCCCACAATTGCACAAAGAATCATCTTTCAGTCCGATACGATGGAGATAGAAGGGACACAAAGTATGACCACTTCTCAATCGACAAAAAATTCTGATGAAATCCCTGAAATGACCGATATTTTTGAACCAAACTTTTGAAGGAGGAATTTTCTGGATATTTTTTAGAAGGCACCTTTATTGTTTTGTTGATATTCGTTACACCATCCACGAATGACAATTCGTTTGAAATCGGAAATAAGATCTGATGAGATACATTTTGTGAGTTGAACTCGATCTGTAGAGGCCAATTTAGCGACTCGATCTACTCTTTCACTAGCCATAATTCCAACATGAGCCTTAACCCACATAAAGCAGACAGAAATATCATTCTGCATGAAGAATTTGAGTGACAGAAGAATTTTTTTTATGGATGAATGAAAAGGAGGAATCATACTTCATATTTTCTATCGAAAGTAGGGCACTTTGACTGTCTGAAAGAATGAGAAATTTTTCCTGTTGAAGATTCAACCAATTGTTTTCAATATATTCTAGTGCCATAGATATTGGGGGACACAAAGTATGACCACTTCTCAATCGACAAAAAAATCTGATGAAATCCCTGGAATGACCGATATTTTTGAACCAAACTTTTGATGGAGGAATTTTCTGGATATTTTTGTAGAAGACACCTTTATTGTTTTGTTGATATTCGTTACACCATCTACGAATGACAATTCGTTTGAAATCGGAAATAAGATCTGATGAGATACATTTTGTGAGTTGAACTCGATCTCTAGAGGCCAATTTAGCGACTCGATCTACTATTTCATTGGCCATAGTTCCAACATGAGCCTTAACCCACATAAAGCAGACAGAAATATCATTCTGCATGAAAAATTTGAGTGACAGAAGAATTTTTTTATGGATGAATGAAAAGGAGGAGTCATACTTTATATTTTCTATCGAAAGTAGGGCACTTTGACTGTCTGAAAGAATGAGAAATTTTTCCTGTTGAAGATTCAACCAATTGTTTTCAATATATTCTAGTGCCATAGATATTGCGTAGAGTTCACCATTGAAAATAGAATATTTTTCACTTAGAATTGTAGTAGAAGCCGTATCTCAATTGGCTCGTAAAATGCTGCGCCTACAGCTGAGGATCCAGATTTTGATGCATCTGTATATATCTGATAAATTGAATGAAATCTTTCTTCTATATGAGACAGTTCTGTCTTGGCGAAGCTGATATCATAGTTAGGAATATATACATGTAGTTTATTTTCTCGATGGAGGTTATCTGAGTATTGTTGTAAGCAGTTATAAACGGATCTATAAACAGGATCTTTCTTGACAACCCAAAATTTGTGGGTCAATGATTTTAGAAAAAGTACATGAACAGAATTCATTATTGGACTAGAAGTTGACAACCTTTTTAGAATGAATTTACTTGCTAGAATTTCACGGCGATGTGATAAGGGTACTTCATGAGATTCTGCCAGGACAACACATTTGGTGTGCTGTTTGGGTATCCTATACACAACTTTAGCGACTTTCTCTGCAGAACATCTAAGCTTTGCAGGTTACAGGAATTGGCACCTCCATTAAGAAAAACCACCATAATCGAAAACCGACCTTACAAAACTACTGCACCCCAGTAATTGTGACAAACATATCTTAAAATTTAAATTCTTTTTTCAGCTCTTTGTTTGACATAAGTTATATGATCATGCCAAGTTAATTTAGTATCTAGATAAATACCTGAGATATTCACAGATTTTTTGAGTTGAAAAGTATTTTCACCAAACGTAAAGTCATTAGGAAATTCAGTACGTTTTTTAGTGAAAGAACAAATTACCGTTTTAGAATCTGATAAAAATTGACCATGCGAGAATAGAACCTATTGAATTCAGTCATTGCTGGAGTGAACAGTTGAAGTACTGAAAATTTTTTCCAATCTGTGAAAATAAATAATGAAGAAAATGGGGGAAAGGATGCCTCCCTGGGGAAGACCTTGACTAGTGAACCTTGGTCCTTCCAAAGAATTTTTAAATTGAGCAAATCAATCCTTCATCTCTGTCCTCGATTTCTGGGAAAATTCATGGGTGAAAATAAATCACCCCTATCATCATTTGTTTTCGAGTTATTCCGGCTTTGCAAATGTTTCGGTTTCTATCAGAATTAGGTTAAAACTATTTTGATATTCGACGGACACGTTTTCTAGTCGAATGTAGGGGCGTAATCAATTTTATTTTCTTCAATGGTTTTGAATTATAATATGACCGTGTTTTCTTAAATTTAAACCTGAAGTGAACTTATATTAAAGGAACAGTATTCTTTCGCTTTCCAACTATATACAAGCCGGATAAATTTCCACAAAACTGTGAATTTTTCAAGAAATTAACATTCTTTGAACATTCTGTGGTTTCATCTAGTAAACTGTGAATATACACAAAATATCCCACATGTTTGCAACCCACTTATAATCAGAACAAGCGAAGGTAATTTATTACTGATGATTAAGAAAATATCAAGAACAATTAGCAAAAAAAAAATAAGAAAAAACTATGTTGAATACTTGGGAGATTTTTAATAGTGGAGGGTAAGTCAGATAATGCGTAACGTAAAAAGTGTTTCAGTCAAACAGGGAAACTTGGAAGATGTGCAAAGTGCGAATGGAAAAATCAGGCGAGCAGCTGATAATGTGGAAGTGAAATGCGGGAGGAAGGCTAGAGTGTATTGTGGAACACTCTATATATATATATATATATATATATATATATATATATATATATATATATATATATATATGGCGCGGTGCTCTGTAGCTCGTACACTCTCGAAGATTTCATTTTGTTTCAACCGTATAGTATAGTATAGAATACTTTTTCCTTTCGTTTTCTTATTACCTAAGGACAGCTTTATTGATGAATTGAAATAGATTATCCTCATTTTATACAGAAGTGAATTATTGAATATTGTAATTTTGAAAGTATCATATCTTGATTTTTTCAAACGGAACATCCTGTATTTTATTACTCATGTCAATGCATAAAATATTGTGCTATATTTCTGCAGAAGTATCCTTATCTTTATCTTCGATCATATACATCTTTGTAAAAATTTTGATGAAAATTCTACAAACCGTATCAATTTCATGCATCATTATTCGCACAGAAAAATTTTTTCTGTAATGATTCAAGTTGTAAAAATGAAACCTAAACAAGATAATTCTTTCAACGAATGATAAAATCAAGATGATTAAAACGTAAATCGAGGTATGTATTGACATTTTTTTTATTTGTGCCTTCTGTCAGGTGTCCGGACATATCATATTCTGCATTTTACATGGTGAACTTATTAGTGTTTCGTTATTAAACATTGTTAAAGTGAGGTTGGAACCCAATTATCCCAGTTGAATGCCATGAAGTTCTCCAAAGAAGGAATGGTTGATATGATTTTTATTCTGGGTGAGTGTGATAGAAATTCTTTGTTCGCAAGTAGAGTTTATGCACGAAGGTTTCCTGATAAGAGGCATCCTGATCCAAGATGCTTTGAAAAACTTCTAATTAGATTTACCTAAACGGGTAATATCGCTTACAAAAAACATGAAAAACGAAAAACTGCTACAGGTGAAGACAACCAGTTATCAGTTTTGTTGACAGTGTCAGAGGACCCACATAAAAGCCAAAGAGAGATTTCTGAGTTAACAGATACAAGTCAAACTTCCGTCCAGAGAATCTCGAAAGTGAATAAATTTCATGCATATCATGTACAGCTGCACCAGGAACTGAATAATCAAGACTATGAAAATCGAATCAAATTTTGCAATTGGGCAAGTGACAAAGTAGCGGAAAATCCAAATATGTTAAGCAGAGTTCTTTTCTCGGACGAGGCAACTTTCCACCTAGAATGGGCTTGTTAACAACTTTCATTATTACGCCACGAAAAATACCGCTATACTAGATGGATATCTAATTGGGAGCAAGATTTGTTTCAACAAGATTGGGCACCGGCACATTACTCACATCAGGTTAGTGAGCATTTGAATCATGTAATTCCAAACAAATGGATAGGACGTGATGGTCCTGTTAGATGGCCAGCTAGGTCTCCGGACCTTACAAGTCTAGATTTTTTCTTGTGGGGTTATATTGAGGGAATCGTTTACCAGATTCCTTCTACAACACAGTTGGATATGAGACAGAGAATAGTCGATGCCTTTCAGTCAGTTAATCGCAAATGTTGTCGAGAGTTCAACGGTCTTTCCTCAGAAAGGTTGAGTGTCTACAAAGAAACGGGTAACATTTCGAACACTTATTGAATTAAATCAACACCTTGTAGATCATCTCACAAAAAACCAATCTATTACGTATTTCATACTCGACTACCTTAAATTAACTCCATTTCTCTGATCAAGTATAATGATATGTACTAATAAACTCTTCTTTCGCAACCTCTGATTTCATTATTTCAGTTTATTTTTTTTTTATTTCGAAAATGGTCGAAGATAAAGATGAGGTTACTTCTGCAAAAATGTGGCACAATATTTTATGCGTTGACATGAATAATAAAATACAGGATGTTTCATTTGAAAAAATCATGATATGATATTTTAAAAATTACAATATTCATCAATAAAGCTATCCTTGGGCAATAAGAAAACGAAAGGAAAGAAGTATTCATCCTCTCTGGCCGAATGAGCATGCGATGATGTGAGAGCCTATTTTCATGAATTCTTACGGAAAAAAAATATTGTGATGAGACTACGCACCAAAAAGAACTTATTACTTAAAGACATTATAGCAGAGTTTAGGACGCTCTTGAATCTTCAACGAAAAAGTGGTCTTCCAATCTTCAAAAACCACCCAAGATTTTCTTATGAAAAATCGGGACACCCTGTTTACTTCAAAATAAATTTCTGAAGTAGATTTCTACCTTCTAGATACAATACCGTTCGAACAAAAATTAAATCTTCAAGAGTATACGAGCTACAGAGCACCGCGCCACTGGTGAATCACCCAGTATAAATATAGAAAAAAGGGTTTAACGAGTTGCCCATATATCTGTTCATGCAATCAAACCAATTTCATGAGAAACTATAAATCCACCACCCGGTAATCAGCCAGGCAATGATGATAATCAAAACATATCCTGGAATGATGTGTTCGAGCGCTGAGGAATTATTGCGATCGGCGTTTTGTAAGAAACCCCATCTATATTAATTTTCATATAGTTGTAGCATTATATCTTGGATGTATACTGTTGAAACCATTGCATTGTTATATTCTCCATTATGGAAATCTCAGAACAACTTCCAAACAATGGGAGAAAGTAGGATTTTCCTTATTCCAATTAGCATTAGAATAACTCGCTTCAGCTCATTTTACAAGGATATCTGAAACGTAGGATATTTACAAACTATAACTTCAAAGCACACGAGTTTGCAACATCTTAAATATTCAATTTCTAACTCATTCAAACCAATTGTACAATACTAAACAAGATGTCACAATCAAACAGTGCATTAATAAAATATGTCATAAGGATAACTAATCCAGTAATCATATACCATATGTGTACGGTAAGTCTATCTATAAGGGTGATCCAAAAAAAATTTACACGAGCAGGCTCGAATGTTCCAATTGATTAGAGAAAGGGACATTTCAAAATATGAGCTCCTAAAATATTAACATTGTTCTCATCACACATTTTGATTTTCGATTAGACTAACATGGGAAAAATTGTTTTCAAACATTTTGAGTGTTATAATTAACAAACAATGTATTAACATATTCATGTTGATAATTTAACGCTCTACGAAAAACAGTGCGCTTTCAGATTGAAAAAATGGAACGTCTCAAGGTAATTGTGCTGCAGATTCAAAAATTTGATTATGTAGGTTTTTTTCTTCAATTTCGAAGAAGAAAATAGTTTTCTAGTGGTATTACGAGTTAATGCGAGATATAAATTGAGAAACACTTAATTTTATTTAATAAATGTGTACAATTCACATATATTTATAACCTAATCTAAGATAGTATTACTAATTCATATAGAAGGGTGTTTCATGAGATGACCTGTTTGGTCTCAGGTCTTATGACGTTCGATTTGCGGACAGTATCATTTACGTCATATTATCGTTGTGAAGAGAGTTCATATCCTATCATCGACGGTCAAAGTATGTAGCTCGTAGTTTGTGTGAGAGCTAAATCTTGGAGAGATGATATTTGTGCTAATTTATTTTCCTGATTCCCATTTCTTCTGCCAATTTCTCACCGAAATAGGAAGCTGTATGCCAACATTCCCTAGTACCTTAATTTCGATATCCTGATTTTAGCATGATGAACATGTTTTAATTTAGAAAAAAACTCACCTAATCACATAAAAAACTTATTTGTGAAGGAGCCACTCTATTGGGGATCCGCTTCGGGTAAATGGACACTGGTTCGCGTTAATTGTTTGCATTCGCCAAAAATCAGCAACATGTCAATGAATTTGTTAGCAGATTATGCTGAAGCTTTTTAGATTTAGATATAGAGGATAATGTCACATTACAAATTTAATTGTTGTTGATGCTAATATATCGTATCGATATTCGTATTCTACTTTCTCCACCTTTTTGTTCGTATCTTTGACAGATGTTAATCATTGCCTAAGAAAGATGTTGGTTAACCCTCAGTGTGATAATGATAACGAAGTATGTTTTTTACTTTGAATGTTACTCCTTTATTTGTCACTATTTAGTTAAACAATAGTATGAAGAAGCTTGGCGCATTTGATCCTTGTAATTTTTTCTTTGGATCCTCCTTCTTTCGTTTGGAATACCGAAGTTGTCGGGTATTTACATAAACTGGTGAGCATCTGGAATATTGTTAAATCTTAATGATTGAAGAAAAATCTTAATTTTAATCGATTAAAATAATATTTAATATTCAATCCAGTATGAAATCTGGAATTCTAATAAGCGTATTCCACCGGACTAATGTACGAAAGCATACAATCGTCATAAAAGTAAGTGTAGGCGCCACATTCGTGAGCCAATTACTCGAAGTAGAAATGCATTTCCCAGATAGAATATACGTTCCGGCTGAAATCTGCATTTATCATCAAAAGAATATGTTAATGCTGACCTTTCTATTTTACGAGCACTTTATTACTGCATATAAAGATCCATTTGAATTATTTATTTCGTGGTTTTTCGACATTGAGGGATACATGAAGTAAGATTAAACGATTAACGATATTATTGTTGATAATTACGATATTTATAAAAATAAATTCAATAACATTTTTTCCAGGAAACATTTCCACTTCCGGAGATTCAAGTGATTCCTCGATATTTGTGGTCACGCTTCATTTGCCGCAGATTATCATTAACACATGCATTCATAAGCGAATCATCACGTATATTATAGCTTGGTAATAACGCTTTACTATAATAACTAGTGAGTCCATTAAGATTGCCTTTTATATCTAAATAGCCAATATACTAAACGCGTAATATACTGAACGCCTTTTCATATTCCACTCTATCTATACTGAACGCCTTATTATATTCACTTCATTATTCATATATTTACTCAATAGTTCTTTATGTTACATGGAAATCTCTCATATATTACCTCAGTCATCCTTAGGGTAACGCAGCTTCCAGTATTGTTTTATGGATACTGAATCATAAACCACACAAATTTCAACACTATTACTACTATTCCAATTCGAAGGGATACATTAAATTTGAAAATCTCAACTTTCTCCAATTGAGCTAGCATAAGATGAAATTAAAAACATTTCAACATTGATTCAAAACAAACGAATTGTTCAATCACCCTTTAGGCAGAGAAATTCAATCATCAACAACTCTAATATTAATTCACAATATTCCAAATTTCTAGTTCCAAAAGTATTAAATATATACTTCAGAAAGATCGATATAAGCAGATCTATAAATTCAAATTTTAATTTTTACTCAACAGTTCTGATTCGTATTAGATCAGATAAGAATCCAATAAGATTCATGAATTATGATAAACAATAAATATGAGCTTGAAACAGCAAGATGGAAGAATGACTTCTCTAGTATATTAATGAAATAGAAAATGAAAAATCTTCTCAAATTAAAATTTGAGTGTTCACTACTGAACAAATAGAAATTTCACCCTATGTGATTGCCCTATATGTAACTATTTTGTATAAATTCAAATTGACCAAAATTAACACAATTTGCTTACCAGAAAGAACAAACATCTTCCGAATTGAAGTGATCTTATGGAAAGCAGAAATGAGATCCGCAAATTTGTAAATTACATTATGGATCCTCATATACAATACAATGATATTATATATATATATATATATATATATATATATATATATATATATATATATATATATATATATATATCAGTTTCACTGTTTCTTGTAACTGTCAATTTCCTAGATCCTTAACTGTCGAATTGGCGGTTGGTTTCGAGCAGCCAGCTTCTTACAAACTTGCTCTCTAATAATTGAAATTTCTATTCTTCAATTTTACTTCTCTTCACTTTTCTTGTGAAATATACTATGAAATTAAAATGAAAGGAAGACATTGCATTAAAACAACTTCATATTTCCATATTACGTGATGAGCATACTCATTTTACACAATTATATGAAATACCTATAGTACAACTACCTATTACAAAAATTGTCAAATTGCTTAGCATTCTCCAAGTAGTAGTTCAATTTTTTCCAAAATATGAGTCGCATAAGTAGCAGCATGTTTCCTGTGACTTTCATAAATCTTGGATTGAAAGTAGTAGTTGTACAAACTGAAACTTCAGATGCTACTTCTACATATTTGAACATCATGTTTCCCACTATCAGACACCTATAACAGAGAAACTTTCAACTTCAAATCAATGAGGAATTCCTGTCATTCATTCAACAACCTTGATAAAATTTCCTGAGAAACAGTAACTATGAGTTATGAATGGAAGGAACTTACAATAATTCCCTTTTGTGCAAATTTGAGATCTTATTTTTTTTGGTTCAAACTTGAACATTGTCAAACACATTGAATCTCATCAACTTTTACATTGGAATAATTGTAGAATAGAAACGTACTTCCACTTGAATAAACTGAAACGAGAATTCAATTTGAAATGTCATATTGACATCCAGCTTGAAATATTTTAATACACATATAGCCTTAAGTGGATAGCTTTCAATATTCATATGATACATACTCTAAATGACCTAACTAAAACTTTATTGAATTCCTTACAGAAAAAATATTATATAATAGAGCTCAATAGCTATTAATAGCAACTCGAAGGATATCTCCCATTATGTTGTAAGATCCTCCAATTGATTCGTTAAAAAATCCTAGTTCTGGTTATTGTTGAAGGCCTCAGCTATTCGTTCTAGGATCTCAGTTAGTGCAGACGAAGTGGATCTTTGCTCTAAGAAGCCGTGCTGCTCCTTGCAAAACACATTGTTACGCAGCATATGAGACTTTTCTGCGTCTCACGAACAAATTCGTACCATTTTAAACGATTGTTTAGTCATGAAATGCGTTGCTGCTGGACTGGTTCCAAAAGACCTGAATTTTCTTCAAAAATTGAATCGCTTGAAGGCCGCTGACAACAGTCAATTCCGATCCCACACTCATAAAACGCATGGTAACTGGTGATGAGACATGGGTTTTTGAGTTCGACATGCAAAGCAGCCAACAAGTTTCGGAATTGCGCCTTACAATTGTACCGAAACCGAAAAAACCATGTCAAAATCGATCGAAAGTCAAGGTAATGTTGACTAGTAAGACGGTTAGAAATTAATATTACTTGAGTATTACCCGGCGTTCGAGAGAGTAATTCGTCGAAAAAATCCAGAATTGTGGAAAAAAAAATCATGAATTTTGCACCACGATAATGTACCATCTCACAGGGTTATCGTTGTGAATGAATTTCTGACCAAAAATTCAACAAATACCATCGAACAACTACCTTATTCACCTGATATGGTCTCGACCGACTTTTTTCTTTTTCCAAAACCACTTCGAGGTACCCGTTTTGAAACGATAGAAGACATAAAAGAGAATTCGCGGCGACAACTGAAGTCGATCCAGAAAAACGTTTGAAAAATGTTTTGATGATTGGATTATTCATTGTGTTATTTCGAAAGAGGCCTACTTTGAAGGCGATACAATAAATTTGGATGAAAAATAAATATTTTGTGTTTGATTGACTAACTCCCGGTACTTTTTCGTGTATACTTGAAGCTACGCATTGAGAGGGGGCCATATTAACTGAAGAAATCTGAATAAAATGCGGAATATTTCAAGAGGCCACCTTTAATTCACTTTGGTTTCGTCTGTTCCTGATGTGTCTAAGCACGTTGAAGGTAATTTTGCATTCAGTAGCGCAATGAACATGGACATGGGCTTTGATGAAACTCAATTATGTAGGTTTATGTTCAGTACCTAGGTGTTATCGTGTGTATCAGTTTCGGAATATTCAACTTGTCGGTCACGTATCTCAATTCTATGGATACTGAAACCAGTTAAATACGGAATTTATCACTCTCACTCATTGGTAATTGTCTCTATTTACAAATACATGTGAGAGGTTACGGCGTCCTTATGAGGTTGGATTTTAAAAAATGTCAAAAGATTCTAGCTTCTGCCAGATACTTGTAACGGTATAACAAAATTTCAAGAATATTCCATCAAAAGCTAAAGTTGGAATATAACCTGGGAATAAGAATGCAGAAAAATAAAAACATTTATTTGAAGATGTTCTGCTGATATGCTGATATAAACCTTTACTGGGTCACTATCTAGGTGACTGTTGAGACACATCGCGTAATAAACTAGATGTAGCCTTCCTCGATTGTCAAGAAAAATGAGCGGTTCTCCAGGCGTTAATATTGCGCTTGAGAGCACAAAGATCACAAAGTACTAAGACATGGCTTTCCTACTCAGGGAAAGTACAGCTTCAATTCGATTGTTGGTTCACTCACTAGTTTCATGAATGGTCTGGTCCACACGCGTCTAGTGCAAAACAGAATTACTCGGACTCGATCAAGAAATCATCTAAAACGCTTGAGAGCACAAAGATCACAAAGTACTAAGACATGGCTTTCCTACTCAGGGAAAGTACAGCCTCAATTTGATTGTGGGTTCACTCACTCTTTATTTTGACAAATGGTTTGGTCTACACGCGTCTGGTGGAAAACACAGAATTACTCGGACTCGAACGAGAAATCATCTAAAACGCTTCGAAGGTAATGTCCTAGCATTTATAGTCGGTTCTGGGGAAGTCATGGTGAATCTCGGCATAGGTTGCCCCAAATGAAGATACATCATCCCAATTCGTTCATGAAAATCTAAGAACATCATTTTAATCGATCCAACTAAATATTATAGGAACTAAGCCTAATGGAGAAAAATATTTTCGTTGAAAAATATTTGGTATAGAGGCGGATATCCGATAGTGACATTGGAATAACCTTGATATCACATTGTGATGGTTATTTGGAAGTAATTCCATATTTTAATATAGAACATATGGTTATGTAAGCATAAATCGAAAAATCATAAAAATTTGCTTCTTGACCCTAAAACGATTTTCAGTTGACATAAGAGGCACATGTAAAAAGTTTGATTTGTGTGATTTTTGCAGTTTAAAATTGTTTCTGATAAGGAAATCGAAATGACGCGAAAGTTTTTTGTTAAATCTGGTCTTTGATTTTCTTATGGTAACAGTAATTCTGATGACGAAAATCGATAAGGAATGGCATCATACGAAGGTCGTTTTGGAATCAAAAACAGTCTAGATTTGACGCCGAATTTCGTGCCTTCCGATTTCCTCACTAGAAATTTTTGTCACTCTGGGAAAATAACAGTATAATCTATCACAACCTCTAAAAGCGGTTCCAAGGTATGTGAAGGTTGTTTTCGTATGAAAACATTAATGCTTAGCGCAAATTTTTATGAATTTTCGCTAACAAAATCATATATTGTATATGTTTTAAAAATACGAAATTATTCCCAAATAAACATCACAAGGTGATTTCAAGATTATTTCAATGTTACCATCGGATATCCTCCTGCAAAGAAACTTTCATGCGAAATATTTAGCTACATCGATTCGAGTGACAGTTAGGACCTATAAATATATTTAATTAATTAATTAATTTTCTGGATGAAATTAACACACCAATGTATTGAATAACGAAAACTTTTCTCAGATTAAATTTACAGCTGTAAATAGAACTATCGGATCATTTTTGAAGTAAATCAGTCGAGTGTATCCTTAATTCAATATTTATTCATGGAAAATACAATTTACTAGTAATACATGGAAAATAATCAGACGAAAACAAACCGAATCAATGCATGTAAATACAATTTTAACGCCGAAAACGAATTAATAAAAGCATCTCGATTTCAATATGTCTATTCCTCATCACCGCAACCACCTGCCTCGGCATGCTGGATATTAAGTTTTCAATAATTGCCAAAGGAATATTTTTTCGTTCTTTGAGTACTGCATGTGATTATGGTTAGCATGCATCGGTGCGAATTTCGCAGTTTCAAGATTTAAAAGTGCCCATAGATGCCCTATAGGAAATTCGGACAGGACTGTTTGCTGGCTTGTTGATCATGGAACATCTACATCATTTAAATAATCGGTGGGCCACATAAGAACGCGTAGTATCCTGCATAAATAAAATTGAACTCACAGAAGTAACAAACGGCGTAACGTGTTGGACAACAATGTTTTCTAGTTATTAATCTGCATTCATCGATCGCACACTCAAATGTATCAACTGTATGCGGGCGTTAAAAATTGATCTATCTGGTCGAACGTTTTTTATGACTGAAGATTACCTAGTTGTTATATACTTTATTTTCTTCAAATAATTACAAGAAATGTTAATAAAGTCAAAAGAATGAAAGTACTCTCACAGATTAAAAGCACATTAACAAAATCAGCTTGAAAAATAAGTGAATCTCGGCATTCACATACATTATACAATTTCAATATAAAACATGTTTCGGAATTAAAAATCAAATTCTGAAAATTCCTTTACTTAGCGTTTTCGGTTTTAACTTTTTAAAGCATATTATACTGAAAATCGAGATTGGTGATTGTGGCTATCTGCCTGCTTGGTAATGATCATTTTATTGTGGTAGATTTATTTTAGGACATACCAGTATATAACAGGATGGTGATGATATGGCGAGTATGCTGTAAACTTGTGCGACACCTAATAAGGAAACCTGTTTCGATTCATAGTGAAGTTTAGTTGTTTGAGGTAAACTGAGTGATTTTTCTCCATTCTATCCCAATGTATTTGCTTCCTCAACCGACACACGAGCATTCTTCTTTATTCACCGGTTACTTTCCAGTGCACTCTAAACTTGTATCGTCCGCGAAGATAAATGATAGGGCTGTTTTGACCCTCAAATAGGTCGTTGATATACGATATGAATAAGATGGGCCCAATATGAATCTCTGGGGGACTCCCGACCTGTTTCCCTTGAGCCCCAAGAAATCGAGAGTGTCCAAGAGCTTCGAATAGTTTATGCAATCGAAAGCTTTTGTTAAATCTAAGCAGGTTAGAATCGCCCCTTTTCCTCCATCAAACGAGCCTAGAATATTTTCACTTATTACAATCATAGCCGTTATTGATGATTCGTTCTTTCTAAAGCTATGTTGGTAGTTACACTGAATGGATCTACTATTGAATGTAAATGAAACCTAAAATTCGATTTTTAATGATTGCTTAAAAAATTTTTGAGATAGATTTTATAAATTAGTACGATTTTTGCTATTTTATGTTTTGTCTTTCCCAGAGCATTTATTTATTATCTTCCTCAAAGTCCTCGAGTTGTGACCTATGATTGACTTGAGTACGTTTACGGAAAGCCCATTAAGGTCAAGTGAGTTTTTTGACTTCATTACCTTTACCACAAATCTAATTTCTTGTAGGCATGTTTCAAGGAAAAACAATGAAGATGGTTCCCTCTCGACACTTTTCGAATGACTGTTCCTTTATGGAGAACAGGTTGCAGTTTGAATCTCACAGGAATTCAATCAGTGCAGCATCAATGAAGTAGTAATTACACACAGGTTATTTCTGATGCCAATATCAGGCATTTCCTCTAACTTCCGGTTTATGACCGACCATATCGCCCTTAATTTATTTTTTGCGTTATTGATGTATACTGAATCAATTTCTTTCAAACAATCTTCATTATGAGTCTTAAGGTTTTGACACAGCGTCTTCGCTCATTCGATTCCAGTGCATACCTTCAAAGTACTCAAAAACTTGAGCCTTTTTAGCATCGTTGATCATTGTTTTATGCGCGTATTTGTTAGTTTCAGTTTTCAATAAAATAGAAAATTCTGCAATCTTAAGGTAAGAGTTCATTTTCACATTACCTATACGCAAAATATCGATGACAGTTTCTCAGTCATTGAAATCTTGTTGTGGTGAAAATTATTGACCGCAACATTGTTTAACGATGCATTTCCACATCTTCACCCTTGATTATCATATTAGAATGGCAATTATATAGGCAATTATATAAGGATTTAGTTTTAATGGGTATGCTATTACATATTTGGTGTTACCTTTCTACATTAATAGTTCTAGTTCTTCGCTTAGAGGGACAAGGACAGGCTAGGTCTGTGATATCTGATTTTTGAAAAGCTCGAATCTGCATTCCTCTACTGTCTCAGAACGAGATGTTTTTTCAATATCAATTATAATGTCAAACGCGATTTTCTCGTTTAAAGTTTTTTCCATCTTAATTTTAGACAATATGTTATTTATTTTCAATGAAATAAAACTAAGGTATTTAGATTTTCACTATATTAACAAAACTATGACCGGTTTCATCATAGCATCATGGCTTCATCAGATAGATACAAACTAATGAACAGAGTTATTCCTACTAATTATTGCATTAGGTACAGTACAAAGGGTAAGGTGGAAAAACCATCAGAGTTGCTTACTTTATGAGTTGAAAAGATTGAGTAACCTACCTGAACTCTTTTCCTTGTTAATCTCTAAAATTTCCCATAGTTTGAGTTTTTGTCTAATATTTTTATAGTGTAAAATTTTGAAATTATCATTTAAGTTATGGTTTTCTTCGAGTAAGTGATTAGAATAATGGGAATCTGATTTATGATAATTAATACTACGTTTGTGCTCGCATAATCTAACCTTGAAATTTCTGAAAGTTCTACCTATATAAATTCTATTACAATCCCCGCAATACAGTTTATAAACACCGGATTTATTACCTTTATCAATTTTAGATTTGCAATTTTTGATATGTCCGCCTAAAAATTATCAGTTCGGAATGCTATATTGAAATTATAATGCGAGAGGAATGATTTTAAAACTTGGAAATACTTGCTGGATTGCCTTTTGAAATTTTTTGCGTGAAATCATGTTCTCAATCATACTAGGACTGTAACCGTTATTGACTGCTATTTGTTTAGTTATATTTTGCTCTTTTATAAAATTATTTTGTGACATTGGGATATTAATGAGTCTATGTACCATACTATTGTAAGCAGCTAATTTATGTGGATGAGAATGTGTAGATGAGCTGTGAATAGTAATTTCTGTATGCGATGGCTTATGAAAAATAGAAAAATCATGTTTGCCATTAATTTTAGTAATAGTTAAATCCAGAAAATTAATGGACTTCTCTGTTTCTATCTCTAACGTGAATTTAATATTATCGTGAATTTTTTTAATAAATGTTTTGAATGACTCTAAATGTCTGTTTGTGCCAGTGAAACAACAAATGATACCGTCGACATATCTAAACCAATAAATGATGTATTTGCATAACGGATGTTCTTGGATAGTTTTTTCAATATTATCCATGAAAATTTCAGCGAGCAGTGGGCTCAGAGGATTACCCATGATTAAGCCTTTTTTACTATTATATAATACTCCATTGAAGTTAAAATAACTTTGTTCTAAACAAATTTCTAAAAGGTGTAAGATTTCTGATTGAATTACCAGATTGACTTTATTAATTTGAAGAGCGTTGTTGATGGGTTTCACTGAATCACTAGGTGGAACACTAGGGAAAACATTTACTACATCCCATGACATTAGTTTAGCGTTCCGTGGGAGTATCGTGTGCTGAATTTTATTTATTAGGACTGAAGAGTTTTTTATTGGGAATTTAGGTTCAAAATTAGCGTACTGTTGAATGATGTATATGAAAAAGCGTGAAAGTTTTGCTGCTGGAGCTCGAAAAGATGAAAGTACTGATCTAAAGGGATGCCTTGTTTTATGGAACTTGATGAGGGAGTAAAGTTTTGGTGATTGCGGGTTGTCAATGAAACGCTTTTACTTTTGGTTGGTAGGTATTATAGACTTGGTATACTCTAAAGCGATTTTTACTATGGATTGAAATTTATTACTTCGATCTTTATAAATTTTTTCATAACTACCTGATTCAATGAAAATTTGGGTTTTCAATAAATAATCTGCTTTATTTAAGCCTATCACTGTATGACCTTTGTCTGCTTTGGTGAATATGATATCTTCAGAGGCGGATTTAGATTTAATGGACTTTAAAGTTGTATTCGAATTTCTTAGGTTGAAAACTATTGAACATCTTTTGAAGTAGCAAGGCTGAAGTGTATTTAGGTGTTTGGCTTGCGATGAATAATGTAGGGCTATTTCGGTTTCAATTCCTAGCAGATCCAAATGGAGACGAGCGTTATTTGACTCCTAATTGTGTTTAAAACCCTTTTCTAGAAGTGAAACTTCATCTTCGGAAAAATTAGCATCTGGAAGATTACTGAACCTATCATAAAATTGGTGATCGGAAAATTGGGACTTGATTTTTGAAGTTTCAGGTTTATTACTCAATAATTTATTTAATTTTCGCAACTGAATTTTATACTTTTTGTGTATTAATTAATGAACTTTAGATATTGTTACGGAATCTAAAATGTCAAATTCTACTGAATGCAATCTATGAAGTAACTCCGAATGGATTACCTTTAAAAAGATGTTGTAGTTGTCTCGTTGGCTGTATTGAAACTTGATGTCTGACTTCAACAATTTCTTCTTCTAGTACTCCATTTCGGGCTGCGGGGATGGTTTTATGTGTCTTCAGTCTTATATATTTCGGAAATACTTCGTTCTTCAAACAACTGGATAGGAACCAGATATTTTAGGTTGGTCGCACATCTTAGTATTAGCTTGAAATATCAAATGACCTAAAAGCTTGTCTCAGCTTCTTTCAATAATTTAATTGAGGTGAATTAGATCTAAATCCTTCTCCATTACTCAATCTTTTCAACTCATAAAGTAAGCAACTCCGATGGGTTTTCCACCATACCCTTTGTATTTGTACCTAATGTAATAATAAGAAGGAAATAAGAATATTATGTAAGGAATAACTCTGTTCATTAGTTTGTATCTATCTGATGAAGCCACAGTGTGGTGAAACCGGTCATAGTTTTCTCAATATAGTGAAGATCTAAATACCAAAGTTTTATTTCATTGAAAATATGTATATCGCTTTTCATCAAGTAACAACCTCCTCAATCAAAATATGTTACTTACCGATCTCTCGCTAATCTTATGTTTTGGTTCGATTGTTTTCGGTCATTCTTGTAGATTAATACGAAGATATAATGAATTAGTTTTTGTATTTGTAGCCATTTTACGTTAAACTTCTGCTTGATTAATAAAGTCAATCCGGTAATTCAATCAGAAATCTTACACCTTTTAGAAATTTGTTTAGAACAAAATTATTTTAACTGCAATGGAGTAATATATAATGGTAAAAAAGGTTTGATCATGGGTAATCCTCTAAGCCCTCTACTCGCTGAAATTTTCACGGATAATATTGAAAAAACCATCTAAGAACATCCGTTATGCAAATACTTCATTAATTGGTTTAGATATGTCGACGATATCATTTGTTGTTTCACTGGCACAAACAGACATTTAGAGTCATTCAAAACATTCATTAAAAAAATTTACGATAATATTAAATTCACGTTAGAGATAGAAACAGAGAAGTCCATTAACTTTCTGGATTTAACTACTACTAAAATTAATGGCAAACATGATTTTTCTATTTTACATAAGCCATCGCATACAGAAATTACTATTCACAGCTCATCTACACATTCTCATCCACATAAATTAGCTGCTCACAATAGTATGGTACATAGACTCGTTAATATCCCAATGACACAAAATAATTTTATAAAAGAGCAAAATATAACTAAACAAATAGCAGTCAATAACGGTTACAGTCCTAGTATGATTGAGAACATGATTTCACGCAAAAAATTTCAAAAGGTAAACCAGGAAGTATTTCCAAGTTATTAAATCATTCCTCTTGCATTATAATTTCAATATAGCATTCCGAACTGATAATTTTAGACGGACATATCAAAAATGCAAATCTAAAATTGATAAAGGTAATAAATCCGGTGTTTAAAAACTGTATTGCGGGGATTGTAATAGAATTTATATAGGTAGAAGTTTCAGAAATTTCAAAGTTAGATTATGCGAGCACAAACGTAGTATTAATTATCATAAATCAGATTCCCATTATTCTAATCACTTACTCGAAGAAAACCATAACTTAAATGATAATTTCAAAATTTTACACTATGAAAATATTAGACAAAAACTCAATCTATGGGAAATTTTAGATATTAACAGGAGAAGAGTTCAGGTAAGTTACTTAATAGGCAAGTAGATCTAAATCCTTCTTCATTACTCAATATTTTCAACTCATAAAGTAAGCAACTCTGATGGGTTTTCCACCATACCCTTTGTACTGTACCTAATGCAATAATTAGTAGGAAATGAGAATATTATATAAGGAATAACTCTGTTCATTAGTTTGTATCTATCTGATGAAGTCATGATGCCATGATGAAACCGGTCATAGTTTTCTCAATATAGTGAAAATTTAAATGCCATAGTTTTATTTCATTGAAAATATGTATATCGATTTTCATCAAGTAACGACCTCCACATATGTTGCTTACCGATTTCTCGCTAATGTTATGTTTTGGTTCGATTGTTTTTGGTCATTCTTGTAGATTAAAACGAAGATATAATGAATTAGTTTTTTGTATTTGTAGCCATTTCACGTTAAACTTCTGCTTGATCTATGAAGTTGCTCATTGTCAAATTGTTCTTCCAAGGAATGTCGCATTGAAAATATTGCATGCATCTCTGTCTTCAAAACTATTAATAAAAACATTATTTTGTCGTTTCTGTTCTGCAAAATTTGCAAAAACTAGATAAAAAACAATAATATTGGTAAACCTTTAGGACAATTTCCGTAAACAATGAGGTGTATTTCACATCATAAGAGGTACAATCATTAAATTATAATGATTCAAATGCATTGTAATCATTACAGTTTTCCTGAGAGCAATAAATTACTGTGAAAAAAATAGCTTTAGGCTACAATTTAGCTTTGTTCATTTTGTATAAATATCGATACCTTGAAAGACAAACTAATTCATCGTTTTAATCCATCCTGCGTAATTGAGTAGACAACCTACTACAAGTTTGTAAACACTTCATCTTGAGCTTGGTTACACCTCTCTCTCACATTACATTATAGGTATTTGCATATTTATTGAAGTTGTTGCTATTTTAAGACTAGCGAAGTGTTTGCTTACTGAGAAACGGATCAACTGTTTTATGTAGGAAATTTAAATTTAATCGATAGGGGTGAATAATAGGTTTTCGAGGTATTTTAGACGTATGAGGTGTTATCATGATCTAATCTACAATGAAACGATTCTCATTCGGAAGATTTACTCTCTACAGCAAGAAAGAAGGCATATGGTATTTAAATTGGTTTCGACCGATCGACTATCTCGCTTTTCTCAGGTTTGAATGAAGCTCTAATTATTCAGATGTTTATTAATATGGGATGTTCTGCAAAAAACGTCCCAAGTTGTAGCTTCTACAATTGTTGGTCGAATTTAATGTAACAAAAACCGAATTGCATCTTGATGATATTCCAACATTTTGAAACATTTTCATTATCGCCAGAAATACCGAAAGTTTACATTTAATCGCAATTCTTAAATGGCAACCCCATATTTTATTTCTTTTTCGATTATTTATTCTATCTGAATTATCTTCTTCTGAAAAAGTGTCACTTAAAACTCTATTTTTCCGAGAGAAAGAGATTAGCAAAGAATTCACATTTCTAATTCATCGATGTATTTCGTAGAATGGGCGGCTGTTTGAGTTTATGATTTTGATGATGATTATGATTATGATTTTTCTGTTCTTATAAGTGTTTTCATCAATATTTCAGTTCGGATACTCACATTACTTCATATTTTGGGTAAAAAACGACAGTAGATTCTTAGTAGTAGTGGAGTAAACTGGGTGGAATATTATTGAAAATCACAGAGCAATCATCATAGATTTATAAAGGATGACTTTCGTAATCATTAACGAGAAGTTATGACAAATTATCTAATAGTGCTCGAGCATTTCGACTCTGTCTGGAATGATTTCGTGTTGAACCAGAGCGCTGCAATACTCAAAAAATACTTAGGGAAAATTTCTTCAGTTTCCACTACGGTAAAAGAATAATCTATAAATAAATCAGGGTGTAGAATCAGGAAACGGAAATTTTTATAAGACCTGTCTTTACAGAAATATTTAATTGCGATCACTTCCATGGTGAATAAATAACAGAAAACTATTCCAAATGCCTTGAAATAGTTCATCAAGATATTTCTTAATAACAAATTGACTACCAACATTAAAACCGAAAAATATTCCATATGCCTACAGTGCATTGAGGTGTTCACAAAAAACCAACTTAAATAGACTATAAGGCTCCTTGTTACAAGGACACGTGAAGAATCTCAGACAAATCTTGAACACCCTGTATCTCTGTATTTCTTGAGATAATTATTTCTTATACTTCTTCTAGAGCCAAAAAGAGAGGCTGAATTCGAAAAGGAAAATATTCGGGTTGATTGTGACCACCTCAATATGATCTAGGTATGTTAGGTCTATTTACGCATCCCCAGCCATCACCATGTACAAAGGAAATTCCTCTCAAGAGAAATAAGTTTTACTTAGGTATGAATGAAATTTCCTCTTTGAGAATGAAAAATACCTGCTTATTCTCCTCCATATTCTTGAAAATCGACTGTAGAGCCACATTCTGCTTAGCCTTTTCATTTTAGCTATCTCTAGTTTACTGTTGTTCGCATGAGTAGATGCGACACTATCTAATGGCGCGTTCTCCCCAGAAGACAACAGTTCTCTTTCTTCTCTAGATTTCTCCAACGAGCCTTGAGGCTTCAAAATACCCGCTTTCTTCTCGGTACCTGGACAACATCGTGTTTCAAGATGTCTTTCAAAAACGGTTGAATATTATTGAGAAGCTTGCAAAAACTTGGCCAGATTTGCCTTTTCATGAACACATTTTCTGTCAAAATGATGGGCGAGTCTTGGATTCAATGATAAATTATTTTAACTAGAATGAGAAATATTTCAATAATCAGGGTAAATTTATATGTAAGCGTTTTTTCATGATTTAGTAAATTCTGATTTTGGGAAATTGATATTGATTACACATTATTATCACAAGGTGTTTACCGGTTAAGTCAAAAAGATCGAAATAGGGGAATTACTGGATTTACTTGATTTTATGTGTTTAAATTATTTAAATATTGTTTTACCATTTATTCACTCAGAGAGGAAGTGAAGAGGTCTGACGGCTACCATATATCAAGATTAAGCGATCACCTCTAGTGATTTTAGGCACTAACAGTGGAGTACTGGAAGAATTGTACTCTTTTTTTCTCAATTTTTATATTTTTACTTGGATTAAAACATTAAAAATACGAATTTTTTGTCTCCTGAATTTCTTTCCTCTCGCTTTGTTTTTCAGATAAAAAGTGAAAGCCTGTTTGCAGGGCAATATAATAAAGATTTTAAAATGATGTCAATAGAATATAATAAGATGTCAATATTCTGAATGCTACTTAAAATGTTTATTCTTTCTTATTTGATTTGGAAAGCAGTAGCATTACAAAGAGCATCAAATAAATTTCACCTTGCCAGATGATACTTATAACACCCAAAATTACACAGGGTGATTAAAATATCTTTCACTTCTGATACACACAACCAAATTTATATGGAATCACTCGGTATTTCATATTATTAATGGTTTTTAACCATGAATCTTTGACAACTTGTGAAGAATGAAGTTTTTTGTTGTGAAAAAACTGGATAGTATGATAAGAAATGTTGAAGTATCGCCAATGTTCGGGATATTGTACTCAGTCTTCACTGAGATTTGAAACTGTGAATTTCAAAATTCAAAAAGGCCTATAATCATAATTGAAAACGCCTTACGTTGGATTGTCCGATGTGCAGAGGGGTCGAATGATTGCTCTCGTTGAAGAAGGGTTGACACAGAGGGATATAGCGGTCACAATGGGGGTATCACAGGGGGTGATTTCAAAAACGTACGCCCGATACGTGAAGCTACAATCTATGCAAAATAGGCCTAGAATAAGTCATAGCAAGATCACTTCTGAAGAACATGACCGCTTTTTGTGCCAAATTGCAAGAAGAGACCCTTGTGCGTCGCACTCCATACTCCAACAGCAATTTCTGGAAGCAACAGGCATCAGTCGAAACGATACGTCAAAGACTTCGTTCAAGGGGTTTATACAGCAGAAGGCCCTTAAGAATTCAATAAACCGAAATCATCGAAATAAAAAACCTCAACTGATATCGAAAAATTTTTCACAAAAATTCAATGCTGTTGAATACACAATTTTTATGTCAGGAATACGTTGTGTTTCATTCAGAACGGCCTCTAGAAGAATTTCAAGGCTTGCGGTTCTTATTTTTTCTTTTAACACGTCCAAATTTTCAAGGTAGAGTACGGTATGTAGATTGGCATCAGAGCCAAAAATCAGGAGGGGTAGCCTTCTAAGAGGACCACAAAATTATTATTCAGCCAGTTCACATTCAAAGCTGCACCATCTTGTTGGAAGTAGATTTTTCTTCGTTCTTTTCGACGGAGGTCATCGAGGAAACCTTGCAATGTTCGAATGAGAATTTCATTATGATTGTTCTTATTCAAGTTTCTTCAATGAAAATTGGTCCTATCAAGCGATTCGAATAAATGGCGCGCCAGACGTTCACACCGAATCTACGCTGAAAATTATTCTTCATTATGTTATGGGGATTTTTCTGGCTCCAATGTCTAAAATTATTTCAATTGAAATGACGATTATTTTGAAAAGTACACTCATCAGACCAAATGATGGTTCTGAAAGAGAATAATCTTAATGCCTACTATCTGTAAAAAGATTCGAAAACTCGAGGCATCTAATAATGTTATGCTCTTCAAGAGCTTGAACTTTTTGGGAAACCTAAGGCTTGTATGTACTTATCTTCTAGTAAAACATATTGAACACTGCCCGTTGACGTCCCGAATTCTCCAGAACTTTGCCGAACTGATGTTTCTGGGTTCGCCTTAACACTCATTAAGACATTCAAATCCGTTGATTCATTAATCTTTCTTTCGAAACTGTTCGGTATTTTTTAATGAACCGTATTTGCTTAAGTTTCTTAGACTCAGCATAACTTGCGGCGCTTTGGTCTATTGTTTCCAATTGAGTCGAAATTTCCGAGATCTATTTCTGTTAAATTAAAAATAAGCTTATATCTTGTCTGATTTCTTCCCCTCGAAACGAAGAAAACAAGAATCAGCGGGTAGGTAGCTAATCTGTCATAATTTCTCGTTGATAATTGCGACTCGCATCCATTATGATTCTATGAAGATTGCTATGCGATTTTCAATGGTATTCCGCCAAAAAGTTTACTTCACGATTCTTTGGAATCTTCTCTTATGCTTTGATTCTTTTTCCCTAGAGTACAAAATAATAAATAAGTTATCCGAAATGAAATAATGACCAAAACAGTTTCTAGGACAGAAAAATTTTATCACAAACTCAAACAGCCACCCATTCTACGACTTACGTCGATGAATTGGAAATGTGTGTTTTCATCCGAAATTTATCGATAATTTTTCGCAAAAGGTACTCAAAGTTGAATCAGTAATCGGAAAAAAAATTGAACATATCGGGTCGAATTGAAAAAGTTCGAGTGAACGTATTTCCTGAAGTACCTAGATATTTCATCTCCCAGTTGAAAGTTTGCCATTTTCTATTCGGTTTCTTTTCATTGTTGCTGAAGATAGGATTCCCTGATTTTTGAGAAAATTCAGCAATACGTGAACCAATTGTCGAAAAATAATTTATAATTTTTATCTTCAGGGATAGTGGAAACTTATGCTACTACACTGCGGCTTGTCCCAAGATCAGGTTGATGATTTTGATTGCCAGATAAACCACAATGAAAATCGAAATCGTATCTTAATTCTGAGATTCCGCTAAAAACAAACACTTTTGAATATCTATTTATTGGGTATTTTCGGATTATACTGTCTGAAACTTAGCTTTCGTAGGAATTATCTACTCACTCACAGCAAGGTGTTCCTCTTTTGGAATTAGCAGGAACTTTTTTCCGAATTTACTAAGAAAGGGGCTGATTTCGTATAATTTATCGTATTCCGGCTGTAGGTATATTATTTACTTCAAATCTAATCAATCATAACCCGCGAAATTATTGCTTTATGTGTAGACAAAATGAAGAATTTTATTCAAGGAACAATATTCAACCTTCCGTAGAATGTTAAATATCCTTTCTTGAAGGAGCTGAAGACTGTTTGAGGTGTTCTGTTTATCTACTCTTCGTTTTCATGATTTGCCCGTGGCGCGGTGGTGTGAGTAGCTTCTGTGTCGTTCCATTAGAGGGCGCTATAACATACGCATATTTCGTTGCGCTCCAACGGATTGACATGAAGTAAGGGCGGTATGGACTGGTTGTTTTGAATAGGCGGACAGTGCTGACGAGGTCCAATAAGACTGAAACTGCAGTCCATTGCTTCTAATCATGACAACTGGCTGTGCCGTACCACTTCTCTGTGGCCCCGGTTTTTGAATTATGTCATTTATTTACTTTTAATTATTACTGTAATGAATCATTTATGTGTTATTGTTTGTGACATTGCCTGGAATGCCGGGGATATTATTCTAGTAACTTCTTGTAGATGGTAAATGAATGATAGACATAAAAATACATATGCCAACGAATGTTCTTACCTCTTCTGCTTTTATATTAGCCAGTTTTTTCGGTCTTACCTGTCCACAGTATAAGTAATTCGGTTATGTCGCATATGCTACTGTTTTGTCGTTAAAAAAAATTGAACTGGATTTTCGAATTTAATTTCTGCAGACAGGGGTTAATCGTCTTTGAATTCCACTTCATCGAGCACTTTGCGAAAAGTTTTCAATTATTCTAAAGTTCTCTTCCACTTTTCATTTCCCTTAGCTTTTGCAGAATTCTGCTCATTATGTATCTGTGAAAATGGTAGCATATTTCAGTGTTTGGTCAAAAATTCCGTAATATCTAACGTATCTCGCCTATAACCATCATCATCTGAGATATTGTCATTATCGCTGTGATACCAGTCAGGTATTTGAACATTTCTCTTGCATAAAATGTTGTGGTATCAATCTAAAACAAGAACCTTTATGACACAATTGCTACCATTATCTCGAACTGTTCCAAATATAAAGTCTAACCAAACTCCAAAATCAACAACGATAATGAATGTTGCTATTATAATATCAATCAAACTCAAACTAGAAACATATACATTACAGAAAACATTTTGTGTACAACAGCTTATACACTTTTATTGCATTTCTTCAACTCACAACAGAAGCTTATATGGTTGAAGACGAGCAATTGCCGACTTAACCATCTCATAGTATGCGGTAAGGGGTTAAGTGTTTCTTATTCTGTGTTGGAATATTGTATCATTCATAAAAATAATAAGTAGTGATTATTCATTTCATTAAGTGTTCAAGCTTATATGGTTGAAGACGAGCAATTGCCGACTTAACCATCTCATAGTATGCGGTAAGGGGTTAAGTGTTTCTTATTCTGTGTTGGAATATTGTATCATTCATAAAAATAATAAGTAGTGATTATTCATTTCATTAAGTGTTCAATTCCAAATTACTATTCAAGGATCATGTTTCACATTATAAACCTTCAGTCTCAGATCAGGTTTATCAGTTTTATTTTATCTTGAAATTTCTAGAGTAAAATTGAAATTTATTTTATCTTCAAAATCATAGGAAGTAGGTATAAATATTGCATCAAAGGATAGGTATTGAAATTATTTTCAATATTTGTTCATTACGTGGTCTGACAATGGAAATGATGACGTTTGAATGGTGCTAAACTTTGACATTCGTCAATGAACACCTTGTATTATTGTGAATATAACATCTCAATTCTCAAAGAAAATTCAGTTTTCTGAAAATATTATGATGTCTCAGTGGCCTATCTCAGATTGTCTCAGTAGATAGGAAAAAGATTTTGAAAAAATTCACAAAATGTCGAATAATTCTAAGAATTTAGGTATCATTAGTTCTCGAAAAACTCATTATTTTAGTGTGAGTAATTGAAAAGTGATACAAAGTGTAGCGTATTACTACTAAGAAGGCATATTTTTCCTAATTGTATAGGTAAATATTCAGTATAGAAGCTGTGAGGAAATCATACTGCAAAAATTAATAGTTTTGAAGATAAAGACTGGGTTTATGGAAAATATATCGAGTTTAGATTTGTGGAGATACGAGACTTTAAGAATCGCTAGAAAAAGAAGTTTGAACACTTGAAAACACCACTGTAATTTCAGGATGTTTAATTTTTTCTTTTCGTTTCAAACTAAGCACTAACTAGATTTGAGTTTTGGAGTTCGTGAATCTGCTGAAGTATCTCAGAATGTTATTGACAATGGTAAGACCGTTTTTAATTGGTAAGCTATAAGGTATAATGTGTCTTTGTTTGTTTCTAGCTTATTCATAGGAAAGTTATTATATCAAAAATTGGCGCGAAATGGATGATTCAATTATGTTGCGCAATATATTACAACTGTTTAAACCGGATCCTTCTTCTCAACATTGCCTCATTAATATTTGATTTGATTACAGAGTTCCTGATCTTGAATTTCTACTAAACGTTCAATATCCGGTTTTCCACGTTACAACTGTCAGTAGCTATCGGTGTTTCCGTTAATATAGCTCATTGATAGGTTCATAGATATGCTTGATTAACAGTTTCATATACAGGATGTCCACGCGAGATGGGACATTGAAAGTATATGAAGAGAGGAATGACCGATTGGAGAATTTTTTTTTGTTTTTTTCTTGAATGTTATTCGAAAATATATTCAATGCTGTAGCCTTTCCGGTTATACCGCCATCTTTGTTATTACAAATTACATAATGTATGTTTCTATTTTTTTATTGTAGGAAACGAAATTCTGAACAATTCATACCATTGCCACCAGAAATCAACCGAAGGGAAGATACGAATTTTTTAATTGGAATTTTGCGATTTTTGGTTGTCTTTCAGAATCATAAAAATACTAAAGATCATTCAATATCGATTATGTCTAGCTCGTTGTGAGTAAAGAGGCTCATTCGGCAGAATTCTATGAATTTAGAGGCTCAACGGTGTACAGGGTGTTTCCAAAGTATGTGGCAAATCGTATTATATTCAAGGTACAAAAGTCTTTTTTTTCAAATTAGATATCCAATTTTGGCACACACCATTTAACTCGTGATATTAATAGGCATCGATCTGTTATAGGTTAGATATATACTATATACAACTACTACTACTATATACCTAAAATGCACCGTTAGACGTACTTTACAAAATATTCGCAACGAGGAAAAAAATTTGAATTTCAAAAGTGTAGATCTAACGGCAATAGCTATAAGGTCCAATCATCTTGGAGTACGAGAGTACCTGTTAAGTAACATGTTCGAATCTCCCTTCATCTTGTTTGAAACATCTCTCCAACCGATGAAGAACACCGTGTCCGGTTGCTCTTCTAATGCCGTTTTAATGAATGCTGCCAAAAGCTTGATGAGCTCTACGTTCCAACCCTCTCTCAAGTCACTGGTGTTACGTAAAAAAATTCTTTCAACGGCCCCAGAGAAAAATCCAGCGGTGTCAGGTCTGGAGATCTTGAGAGCCAATTCCAAGGACTCAATCTCTGAATCCATCAGTCCTCGAACATATCAGTTAGTTGACATAAATTTCACCAGTGCAGTGGGCCTGAGCACCATCCGGTGAGTACCTGCAGGATTGATATGCTCTTAGGGGCAATACGTCAAGAAATTCCATGACGATCGTTTGCAAAATTTACAGATATTTCGCCCCACTTATCATATAACGAAATTTGTCGTTATATAATAAACAAAAAGCGGTGAAGCTGAACTTTTGCTGAAAATTTTGCTCCTGTGTCACGTGTGGATTCTCGTCACAGTAGTGATGGGCATTTTTTCGGTTAATGCTGCCTCCTCTCAAAAATCTCGATTCGTCCGTCGAAATCATTACACAAGAAATTTCATCTTCTTGTATTCGAATCAACATCAATCCGCAGAAATCTCTTCTACAGGCTGCATCTTCAGGATTCATTGCACAAGTTAATGAAAGCTTGTACGGATGAAATTTGTGTTCCGTCAGAATGTTGTTGACCGACGACTTTAACATTTCCAAATGTCTAGCCGCAGTACGTATTGACGAACTTGGATGAGCATAAAAATATGCCTAAACGCTGATAAAATTACCCTCATTACTTATCGTGGGTTTAGTTCTGGTTCCACTCTTCACTATAACTCTTTCAAGAAAGTCGAATCCAACGATCATTGAAACATTAATATTCCAAAATTAGATGAAAATATATTAATGATAAATAGATATCTGGGGAAAAAATGGTTCCACGAAAATGTGAGAAGCAGATGCAGCAACATGCAATTGTCGCCTTTCCGTTTCGCTTGAAATGATGGGTCTCGTATTCCAAAGTGATTCAATTCACTTCAACAGTAATTGATTTCGCACTTTTTCTCTCGAAACTCTAACCAGAATTATTTTGATGAAGATTTTGAGATGGGCCTCGTATTGAGAGGTCGAATTGCATTATTTGAAAGATTTCCGGTCATATCATCTGCGAATTTCAGGGTCATTTTTGGGATAAAATTGCGAATAACTCGAAACGGTGCATTTCAAGTAGAGAAAACCTTATAACAGATCGATGCCTTTTAATATTACGAGTTGAATGGTGTGTGCAAAAATTGTTAGTAGTTGGTGATAGAAGGGTGAAAATTTAAGGTTATATGTATTTTTCAATGCCACATAAAAAAAACTGAAAAAATGAAAATTTGTCCAAAAAATAATAATAAAATGTTAGGAGTGTACAACACTTATCACTTAGGGGTATGAAAAATATATAGTAGCCGATTTTCAGATCTACTGAATACGCATATAAAATTTGGTAAAAATCGGTAAAGCCGTTTCGGTGGAGTACGGTAACTAACATTCTGACATGGAAATGTTATATATAAGATATTCTCGTATTTAAGAAAAAGCCATTGAGAAAATGATTTTCCTGACAAGTAACTCATGTAATCGAGAATACCTACTAGAAAAGAAGAAAAACGAGAAGTCTGACCAGAATTACTTTGCTGAAGTTTTTGAGAAGGGTCTCGTACTGAGAGAACGAAATGCATTTTTTTGAAAGATTTCCGGTCATATAATCTGCGAATTTCAGGGTCCTGGCGTAATTCTTGGGATAAAATCGCGAATAACTCGGAAACGATGCATTTTAAGTAGAGGGAAACCTATAACAGATCGATGCCTTTTAATATTACGAGTTAAATGCTGTGTGCAAAAATTGGTAGTCTGATTTAAAAAAACGGACTTTTGTACCTTTGAATGTACTATAATTTGCCACATTCTTTGGAAACACCCTGTATACCGTGAAGCCTCTAAATGCATTGAATTCTGCTGAATGAACCTCTTTACTTACAACGAACTAGAATTAATCGATATTGAATGATCTTTAGTATTTTCATGATGCCTTCTAAGAGACAACCAAAAATCGCAAAATTCCGGTTGAAAAAAATTCATATTTTCCTTTCGGTCGATTTCAGGGGGCAATGATATGAGAAAAAAAACGTATAAAATTTAATTTTCTACAATAAAAAACTAGAAATATACATTATGTCACAGCATCGAAAATATTATCGGAACTTAGATGGAATAACATTCAAGACAACAACACAAAATTACTCCAATCGGTCATTCGTTTCTCCATATACTTTTAATGTCCCTTCTCACGTGGACACCATGTATAAATAAGGTAAGCGAAATTTTGTTGTTTGAATATGACTTCGAAGGAGTTTGTTTCTTAATTTACTATAGAAACAAAGTCTTTACTCATAGGGTGAGTAATTTCAACTACTGATTATTGACCTACACGGTTGATGACCTGAAATCCTAGGAAACGTCACGATTGTGCCATTTTTGGAAACATTAGGAACTGTTTCCTCAGTCGGTATCAACAAGTGATTCAGTAAGCTACGCTATGAGTGAAAAAATATCTATCTAAATCTAAAAATACTGTGAAAATCTGTAAGAGTTGCCTACATCATTTGGTTTAGTTGTTGTTTGTTCATTGAGTGGTGTTTTGTATTTGAACTTCTCCTTGTGAACTACTGTTTGGGCGATTTCCTAGCTTTCAGAGTCTTGTTTCTCTTTTTCCACTTTCGCCCATATCTATCAATACAGATAAGAGTTCAGTGTCGCTTAAGACAACTTCATGAAATTCTGGCGGGTTTTGATTTTTGCCATATCTTGCACAATATATTGCTTGTCTGCATGGGATTGTGTATACGCCTCAATACGATTGATTATTTTGTACAAATCAAAATTTTGTGCAAAAATATTGACAGGCTATGTGATGCCGTCAGAAATTTGTGCAACAAAAAATTTGTTTGAAGTAATAGGTGGGTATGTTTGCATCATCTCAAGCTTATGGTATTTTATATGTCATGTTTTAAAATAAGTTTGGTAAGGTGATGAGAAATTCAGTATTAAGCGCCAAAGGTTCTAAATTCAGACTTACTTTGAATTTGGATAGGGTGCAGCAAATGATTTCTCCAGGTAGAAAGGTTTTATACAATACACATAATTGTGAGAACCGCAGCAGTCGAAAAGTTGAATAGTTAAAATTAACAGAACAGGAAGTTCGGTTTCATCAGCAGACCGGTATCGCATTCTAAGAAATTATGGCGCCTAAAGTTAATGTGTCCGAAATTCGAAATTAATCGGATATGGTAATGAAAAGATTCATGCAGAGAAGAATATTTTATTGCGAGTTGACATTTCAAATCCGGATACCATATACCAATTAATTATAATCTACACCCATTTTGCGAAGTCCTTATTATTTATTATGATCCATTATAATGCAGAGGCATTAACATTGAAGTTTATTTATGACATAAACGAAAAAAATGTAACTGGTGCCATTCGAACAAAGCTTGCTACTACTGGATGACCCCGTACCGTACTGATAAATCTCATATTATTTCTGTATTATCTGAAGTTTGTTACAACTTATTTCAATGAATTGATTTAGAAGAATATTCCCCAAGTATCGAAAAAAATATTATAAAATTCTGTATTCAGACAATCTAGATTACCATGTGAAGTGTATACGATGTATACTTTATATTTATGAAAATTTTTATTATTGATAAGATAACTTCTTGGTTAGATGCTATTCCTTTACTTTTTTCATTTCTGAACATGGAGCCTTTTCTATTGTTTTAGTCAACTCAATACTTAGATTACACTTACTGTCTCCTTTGTACCATATATCTTCAACTAAAAGGTAATTTCCAGTTATCGTCAAAATATAGTTCCAATTACTATTATTTCAGTTCAAACATTATTCTTTTGGAATCATTGGTTATGAACTTCTCTTATTCGACAATGATTCGTAAATGTCTAATAATGTCAATTCAGTTCAAAATTAATATGATGTTAGTTAATTGCAGATTTAGCTGGAAACAAACTGAAAAACTAAAACAATTTCACTTTCCAATTTTCTTGTACTCGGAGGATCAGGATCAATCACTTCTTGCCGAAGCAAAGCAGTTTCCATTTCCTCATTTCGTATGTGTCTCTATTTTGCTAGTTTCTCTAAATTTTTCTATCAACTCCAAAATGTACTTGGCACTTACATGTTTGTCGTCATGGCGTTCATTGAAAATAGCAGCTGTTATATTTGCGCAAGTATTATTGCTGAAAAAAATTCAATAATTTCTACTCTTTCAGCTATTGAAGAAACCATTATACTGGTATGGATGCAACCTGTGAGAGTGAAAAGCAGCTAGATGAACAAACAAATTCGAATTTCATTCATCAGATACAAATAATCTGAAAAAAAAAAAACAAAAACTGCCGTATTTGTTGTTGAGAAATCTGCACTATACCTGTATGATTTTGGATGAATATTTTTCTGTAACGAGAAATTTACTTGAGTTCGTTTCATCTCAACCTTGGATACCATGCTCTTGGAGGCTTTTGACATACGACGATCGGTTGATATGCGGTCGTGAGGCGTGCGGGCCATTACCCTAGTGGTTGTCTTCAAATGTCTGCGTTCCATCAGTCCACCGATGGGGAACATCGATGATTTACAAAAATTCGATTAATTGTATTTACAATAAATGCTTATATCTATAATTTTGGTGTGTCAGGAAAAGCACAAGTTTGAGCTCAGTAAAATGTAACAGGGGAAACATAGTATCTTGCGCATGATTCAATAAACGAGTGAAAAAAAAACCTGCGGAAAAAACTTGTTTCCCTGTCGCTAATTGCAGTACCAATAGTTTGTCTGTTTATGTTTGGTTAGTGTTGTGTGTACATAAAGAGTACCAAAGATTTTTCAATTAGCAGTTTCAATTCCCATTTTGAACGCCATAATTTCCAGACGAAGACAATGGTGAAAGGAAGGGGGTTTGGTCAGGAATCTGTAACAATGGAAAAAGAAAACCAACAGAAAAATATTGCAACAATCATACCTGAATCTTATATGTTTAAACACACTTGTGTTTAAGAAAAGATTTTACATAGCAAGCAAGGCCATAAAAAGGACTAAGGAGATAATCAAAAAGTACATAACCTGCGATATTTCCTCTTTCGCGATGTTCTTCCGTCGCAGTGTGAGTCTCCTGAAACATAATCACTTCATTGTTTTTGCTTGCCAATTTTGAAGTATAATCGCAAAATCCCTTCAATATTCAAACTCAACAAAACAATTCCCTCTCTGTTTGCTCGAGAGAGCCCCGATGGCTACGTTCAGTTTTTCTAAGTGATGCAGATTATGATCAATAGATGTTCTAGAATCATTATGAACCCAATAATTTGGGTTGATATCTCCCATATATTATTTCTTCGTGGTTCTGGTTTTTTTTCTCCTTCATCCACCCTGTATCCTCATTGAAATGTAATCGGATTTGAAAATTCGTCCACTGTAATCAGATAATTCTAAATACCTATCCAATGAGCTATAACTCGGACTAACTGATCAATTCAAAGATTTGAGGGGTTGACACCCTCATCTGCGGGGATGTAGTGGAAGCACCACCGCTTGAAGATATTTTTACCCAAAATACAGTATTTCAGTGAATGTTCAATCGAAATAGACAGATTTTGCAATCACTGAAAATAACTCGTCTATTGACGAACCAGCCTGCATCTTCTTCCGAATATGTCAAAACTCAAAAATTATTACACATTTGTGTTGAGAATCAAAAGAGCTTTTTTATGAGGTGTCACTCGACCTATTGAAAAAATATATAATATAATAATAATAAGTTTTTTACAACCCTGCTTAGGGGGTTGATGTAAAATAAAATCACCGTGTGTTAAAAGATGTCTCCCTTCAGACGAGAATTGACCTGTTTTTGCTTTTTGTCAAGAAACGAATAGTTTAGCAGTTATTGAGTCTTTTTCGTTTTAGTTGCCCTACCCGGTTTAATTAAAATAAGCTGAATGAATATGCTCAATAATATAATTTTTTTTTCGCGGCAATCTTGTCAATCGCACATTCCCTTTAATCGGGAGTAGACTGAACTAACATAGCAGTGAATAAAATGAACTTATCTTTCACTCATAACTGCAGCGCCTCAGTATGATTTTGCAAGTAATTTGCTTGATTTTTTCTCTTCAAAAGGTTCAGTTGAAATAAGTGAGTTTAGGGCTGTTGTCCACAATAAGTATCATTTATTATAGCATAAATAATTTCCGCATAAACCTCAAAAATGAAGTCCAATAAATTATCTTGAACTTCCTTTGAAAATAGCTGTCGTTTGTAAGTTTCATAGATTTATCAAGGCCAACTGTGTAATTGATTGAGCCCTGAAATATTCCTGTAATAACAAATTATTTTGTTTCATGTTTTCTCCTAAGTGCTTGCTCTAGTATTCAAAAACATATAGCATTAATCATCAATTCTGTTTTGGGCTGTCCATTGTTCTTAAGTTTCAGTTTTTCATTAATCGACATTAGCAAAAAGGTTCTTTATTTTAATGAAGTATCCATATTTAATTATTAAGTATCATAACTTTTACAGAATACGAACACTAAGATGTATCATCGGATGAACCTCAAACTCTATTAATTGATTGTTACCGTTAGTTAATGTTTATATTGGTCATTCAGCGGCAATATATAATTTTCGGTATGTAGCGTCCGGCTTGAGCTGTTAGTAGAAGACGTTGTTCTGAAGTTCTTTGATGTTGATGGTGTATGAGAGAACGGCACGAGGTTTTTAAGGAAGTGAGTAAAATTATCATGAGTGGAGAAATTATTAGTTTAATTTTGTGAAATTGATTTGAGTTTTACGAGAACGCTGGTTTATGTTGACTTGAATTCAGTGTTTTCTGTTAGTTTCTCTTCTAATTTTTGTAAGCAGTGTTGTAGCGCTTCATTTTAATTCTTGAAATATGCTCATGGAAAAATGATAGTTACATAAGTGCTATTCTTTGCTTGACGTTTACATTGTACGTATATTAGATGATATAAATTTTTTAAATGTTATTTTTATTTAACATTCGTAAAAAAATTAATTGATCTCAAAGAAGTGAATAATATATGATTGGTTTCTGGTTAACTATTCAAGTTCTAATATATGCTCTTCCTACTCACAACCTACGAATTACTTTACACCTTATACACGTAGGTATACCGGAGTTTGACCCACCTGATACCCATGTTTGGAAACATAACAGGTGTAGATTTTGGATCACCGTTCACAACTAATTTGGTCATAAGTCCGGCGATTTAATCTATTGCCATCCTCACTTCCCCTTTCGCATTTGGCAACGTCTTATCCGGTGGCCATTGAATTAATAGCTGAGGTCACCGTCACTTGTATGCGTGTTCTTTGTGTCCTTGTGGCTGTGTCGAGTAGACGGTCCGGCCAGTGACCAACGAGATAGGATCCTTATGGGGGTCGTTTTCCCTGCGAACAATCGGTCGTTCGTTGTATGTCGACAAATGGGTTCGTGTATTCGAAAAGGTCGACGTAATGCGAAGAGGAAGAATACGATAGATTATCTGGGGCAAGGACTCGGCAGGTTGTTAAAGGCGGCCTTCGCAAACGAATTCAGTCGCCCAATCTAACTCTCTCATGAAGTCTCCATTAATTTGTACAGTGCCGACTTGATATGTACTGAATGGTAACCCTCGAAATTCTTGTTTATTGTCGTCATGGTAGTAATTTCGCCATTTCGGAAAGTAACTTTTTATGTCAATATAATGGTGGTATTGGTGAAAGTAATATTTCAGATTGTTTTCACATTTGCCTCTGAATAATGGAATATATTTCATAAACTCAGATTACTGAATTGCGCTGATGAATATTTACGTCATTTTCTAGGTAAATACAGATATGTTCGAGTAACAGAGATACAGGGATGAAAAGTTACTAAACATTCATTTCGTACATGTTATCACATGTTATTAATAATTTTAAAGAAATGGATTTCAGAATTCCATGCAGCGTCGATTATGAAGTTTCGCGGAAAATTTATGGCAACAATCGAAGCATGCTGCCAGTTTTCGTCTGATTACCGATAGTCCAAGCAATAAACCAATATATAATTTTCGAAAATTTTCACCAGAAGAGCAGAAATTTGCTCATATAGAAGCATGATAGCGTTCTTTTCAGTGGATCTCTACTGTTCTTCGTAATCTAAAAATCTTTAATTAAAAAAAAAACATTTAGGTTTCTATAAGAAATGTCAAATCATAAGGCTGCAGATGTTAAAATATCTATCAGTACATTATTTATTTTATTGGTACATTACACTTCGAGACATGTATATCGGAAGAAGTACCGATATCGCCTTTTTTCGTTTTTGCGCATTTCATTCTAATTAACATACCACCTTAATCAAAAAGTTCCCGACTGTTATTGATAAAATCAAAAATACAAAGTTTATTCATCAAAATCAATATTGTCTCCCTCAAAGTACTCTCCATCGACTGCAACGCACTTATACCAGCGCTTGATCCAATCCTCAAAACACTTTTTTATCTTTGATTTGCCGTATGGCCTTTAGGGCCATCTTCGATTTTTCCATTATTACGTCTCGGCTGCTAAAACGCGTTCCCCGGAGCGGTTTCTTCAGTCGACCGAACAGAAAAAAGTCACAGGGAGCCAAATCAGGTGAATTTGGTGGTTTTTGGACGGTATTGGTGCTGTTTTAAGCCAAATGGTCAAGGATAATGAAGGCATTATGAGACGGCGCGTTATCGCCATGAAAATCCATGAGTTGTTTTGCCACAAACCTGGTCGTTTTGGCGAACAGTTTCAGGCAAACGCCTGATAACATAACATAACATATAATAAATAATACTCCTTGTTGTTAGTTTGAATCTTATGAAAGGAATTCATGGTGCACAACACCTTGGTAGTCCATGAAACCCACACGTTAACAAAGTCTGGAACTTTTTGATCAATGTGGTATTTCGACGAATATTAACGGTTAATTGAAATACCTCATTATCATTATCTCCTGAATTTTCAGCGAATTTTGAGGTAACTGTTTGTGACTTAAATATGGGAGATTGTAATAGTTCTTTTATGGGACCCATAATGTTTCGGCTTCCATAGTTGAACATTATAACTATAATCTGGAAAACCGAGTCTGGTCATCATGAGCCTCCCGGTCGAAAAGTGAGGATATTTTATTGCGTTCGATCATTGAAGGTATATCCAAGCATAAAAGTGATTTTGTTTCCAAATTAGCAAGAATCTATGGGGCGAAGGTATTATTCTATAGTAAACACAAACTGTGACTGGAATCAACTCCGTGTGAGAGCGTATATCGCTGGTTATGTATCATTAATATTCCTCTCAGTTCTGTGTGAGGTCTTGTTTGTTAAGTTTAATTCTTATTTGTAATAAAGTCGGTTGAAACGAAATGATATTCGTCACTTACACCGTGTTCTTCTGACAGACTAGCTGTTACTAATGTATCAACGACGGGCGAGGCAGTTTTTTATCTTTGCTCTTGTATAATGTGAAAGAATAAGTATGGTTCACCAATATTTGAGCTCTTCCTGAACTTACACTACAGAGGCGATCGTTTGTTTGAAATGTTTAATTCATCCTACATGATTTGCTTTCCTATGATATGAATCAAATTAGCGTTGTATTACACTAAGAACACCGTACTGGGTGGACTGGTTTCGAGCTGCAGTACGCTTTGTGAAATATTGACTAGAGGGTTTTCTTCGCTTGAGGAATTAATTGATATAAACTGATTCAGGAAACCGTTTCCGAATTATAATTTGCTTGCTTTTTTTAATTTGAACCTTAGGCAACTTTGATTGTGTTGATAAATTTTTCAAAAATACATCACATGTGCACTTTTTTTAATCCAGGATGTGTTTTCATGAAAAACTAAAAGTTTTATCTAGTAACTCTGTGCATCCACACAATTTACACAGAAGGATTGAAATAGCTTAAGTATGTTCTGTCCAATCATGATAGTCCGAACATCAATTCTTACAATGACAGTTGTGATCACTTATTTCATGTTTTTCCATCAAGTTACAATTATTGTGTGAATATAGTATCTTTTGTGATAACAAAGCGACCATGCCGTACAAAAGTTTTGAAAAATTTGATATAATTGAATGTTATATTCAAAATAATTATGATGTTGATACTCCAAAAGGTGATTATCAAGGCGACAACCTCACTAAATTTTATTCCATAAATTAGGAGAAAATTTAACGGCCTAAGAAGATAAAAATATGAAGTAGTTGTTGGTGAAGATTCAACAATTGATGTTATAGGTAGTGTAACTGCCAACCGATCGATTTAGAGCAGGCAAATTGAGGATATTTGATAGTCGATCTCTCAGAACTCTCAGGAATACTAGATATACACCTCATAAAATGAGAATATCTTAGTTTTTGCAGCCAGGTGATTTCTAACGGCGACTCGATTTTCGCGATTAGTTTCTGTAAGAAACAGAAGAAAAATCCGCAGTATTTGAGAAATATATTAGATTGATGAAGTTCACATCAGTAGTGATGGAATATTCAATCTACAAAATGGTGATGCTATATGTTATATATATTTGTGAAGAAAGAAAATCTCTATTCATCGAAGTTGCTTAAGGTTTTCGTTATAACTCTAAAACGGTTGGACAGAAAACGAATTTGGTTTGTGGCAATGAAATTCCCATACAGAAAGAACACAGTGGAGGGGAGGCGTAATTTTCCTCTTCTTACAATATTTCACATAGCTGAAGTACTAAATCGTCGAAATCAGCCCAATCTGTACAATGTTTCTAATGTAGTATGATTCACATCAAAATTTAACAATATGGCATAATCAAAGTTGTTCTCCAATTTCTGAAATTATATCGAATAAATAAATAAATGACGTTAAATATATCTTTTCTATTGTTTCAATAGGGGAAGGAGGAGGATATATTTCCTTCGGAGTCGTGTAAAAATACCGGAATAAAGTTCCGTATTAGCCATTATCGAGTAAGCGGAATTAGACGAAATGTTCAATGGAAACGTGAGCGAAAAAAAAATTGATTATTTTAAAGAGAGTGTGTATATTTAGAATGGATAATATTGTCATAAATCTTTTCTACAGAAATAGTACAAATCTTCAAGAAGAAAAATTGTCCAAATTTGTTCGGCGATAAGTGAGGATTGATTTTTGAACATCATTTGCTGGAAAAATTTATATTTCTAGAATGAATTTCTAATTCCTGATCTCCTTTCTGATATTCTTCGATAAATTTAAAATAAAAATTTAAGTTACACTTTTCTAATAACTTAACATTATTGTGTGTGGATTTTAGTTTCTCTTTTAATTGCCTTTCAATTCTACGAAATTTGTAGTTGTGAAGGACGTCATATATCTATTTGAAAATCTTTTTGAAATTTTCTCTTCTGTGGGTTCGTATCTTGTTTTTGTGTTAAGAGTTTTGGGGAGCTCTTATACATATCTATTAGACTATAGAGCCAAGTATCGTCATGAACGGTTCGTTTTTGCATAGATGATCGCCTGCAAACACCGCCTGTCGTTGCTTTTCAGTTCTTTTCGAAGTGAAAATTTCAGGCACATTCGGAGTTTTTTGGATGGATTAAGTTTTAAGGATTTTAATCAGATTTATTACAGGAACTTTCGAAATCATTAAATGCAAAATGCTAGCCTTTGCCGTTATGGCTCAATGAAGCTAGTCAATAAAAGTGAATAAATTTATTTTACAATGTCCTCTGGAATAGCTGAAGAAAATGATTTCGTCGGATGCTATACCGATTATCATACATCCAGCTTTTAACTAGTTTTGTGATATAAACTGCGTAGTTCTTTCTATAAAAAGTCTATAATGATTAAACTAGTTTTCAAAATGGAAAAAAAAGCCATGCAAGTTTTAAATATAGAAATAATATGGATAAATGGCCTTGACCATGAAATAACTTTCATATGTGTGAAATTTATTTAATTTTTAGTTGATGTTTTCTTAGAAGGCAAATAATCTTGTCTCAGGGGATGTTCACACGCTCAAGCCATTCGTACGAACTGGTTTATGCAAGCCAGTATGAGTAAATGAACTGAATGAAATATTAACGATCACACGTTCGGTACGGTTTGGAAAAATGTCGATTTCCAAGTTGTCCTGAGCGATGTCAATGTTCAAATCCGAAAGTTTGAATGAGTTAAGTCGACGATCGTCATTAATTACGAGGCGCACAAGTTCCATCTTAGGGTCTGTTTTTGCCGTAAGGGCTGGCCAGGTGTGGGTCAGTATAAACAGACGTGCGGTCATCTTTGAATCGTTTATATTGATTCTGTTATCTGTGTTTTGGCTATATATTCGCAATAACTGATGTCTTTATCATTTTAAAATTTTCCGTTTAACTCTTCTCGAATTGAAAGCAAAATTTAACACAAATTTGATTTTTCGATTGTTCCGTCATTCTTTAAAAAAAAAATGACAAACGAAAAAGAGACACTCTGTACAAAGGTATACCATTCACAAACCAAGGCGTGTAGCCACTAACAAAGGACAGGGAGTACCTGAAGATTTACTTGTAACGTTCAGACTCCACATGGATCTTTCGGACATTCTGGAGCGGATATATAAATATACACACAGCCAAATTTTTATAGAATCACTCGGTATTTCACATTATTGATTGTTTTCAACCATGGATCTTTGACTACTTGTGAAGAATGAAGCTTTTTGTTGTAGAAAGACTGGATAGTTTGATAAGAAATGTTGAATTATCACCACATGTTCGGGATATTGTACTCAGTCGTCACTGAGATTTGAAACTGTGAATTTCAAAATTTAAAAAAGCCTATAATCATAATTGAAAATGCCTTACGTTGGATTGTCCGATATGCAGAGGGGTCAAATAATTGCTCTCGTTGAAGAAGGGGTGACACAGAGGGATATAGCGGCCACAATGGGGGTATCACAGGGGGTGATTCCAAAAACTTACGTCCAATACGTGGAGCTACAATCTCTGCAAAATAGGCCTAGAAGAATTCGTAGGAAGATCACTTCTGAAGATCGAGACCGCTTTTTGTGCCAAATTGCAAGAAGAGACCCTAGTGGGTTGCACCTCATACCCCAAAGGCAATTTCTGGAAGCAACAAGCATCAGTGTTTCAGTCGAAACGATACGTCAAAGACTTCGTTCAAGGGTTTATACAGCAGGAGCCCGTTAAGAGTTCCAGAGCTAACCAGACAACAAAAAATTAACAGACTTAATTGGTGCACCAATTGGAATATTGAGAATTGGCGAAATGTCAAGCAGTAAGAAAAATTCCGAAATACCAAGGGGGCAGTGTGAATGTTTTGGGGTGGCATTATGCTGGGGTGCAAAACAGATTTGATTTTGTTTCCTGCGAGTGTAAGGGCTAGAGAATACGTGGATCTAGTGCTGGAGCCCATAGTGAGACTCTGTCAAGATGCCAACGGTGAGAATTTCACTTTGATGCAAGATGATTCTCCTCCGCATACCAGCAACCTCGCGCGACATTATCTTGAAACAGAGGGTATCGCTATTTTGGACTGTCCAGCTTACTCGTCAGACGTGAATCTTATTGAATATTTATGGGAAAATCTCAAAAGGAAAATTAGATCGCGCCAGGATAATCCAAGAACTCCACAACAGCTCAGTGGCAACATATCACCCCAGAGGAACTCGAAAACCTAATCCAAAGCATGCCTAGACGAATTCAGGCTTGTATCAAGAGGAGGTGAAAAGGAGGAAAAAACACCTAATCCGTGAGAATAGAATTCTCAATTTTTGTACTACATGCGGAAAGAGTCACTTATTTTCTTTTATTTGTTTATTTCCTAAAATAAACTTTAATGTATTACTTTTTAAAATTGATATATCTCCTGAATTATCAATTCTAACAACCCTTCGAATTGAAACTCACCCAATTAAAACCAAATTTTGTATCATGAGAGGGTAGTTGTGTCCCATGTGGACTAATAATACGACGTATGTTTTGTAGTTATAATCTATTTTAAAATGGGACAGAGTACTGATATTGTCAGTTGCAGGGCGATTATAAACTGAGTGATCATGTCTTGAGTTATTGGGAATAGAAAGTAATATTTCATTTGACAAAATTTGTGAATGAATTTTTGTATGTCGTTTTGCTTGAAGTTATAATTTTGAACTCTGATAGTATTATCTGTTTTAAAAAGTTAATTACTTCTTCCAAAGTTGGTGACTGATTATTTTGGAGAGAAAAGATGAATATTAATAGGACCGCATTTAACAAAAGTGATAAGATAAACAGAGACAAATTACACAAGGTAATTGAGTTTATAAAAGAGGGCTTCTTCTTATTCTGCCAACATTAAAGTTGAGACTGCCCCAATGCAAAATCACAAAACCTCTTGAATTTTTCGATTCACCTCCTTATCTCATTATTTAGGGATTTTGCATGTTAGGAGATTTCATTGATTTTTTTTATTTTCAAACAGACCAGTATCTATTCGATGTAAAAGTATCAACTTTTCAAAATTTCAATTTTTATACTTCATGTAATAAAAATATTTCCATAAAAACTTGAATTAAGCCTACAACGAAAAATATTAAACTAGAAATAACAAAGAATCTAACTAAGGTCCTATAGTAATATATCAAAGTATCTTAATGATTTTGACTTTGCGCAAATAGTTCATTAATTGCGTAAATTGTGCAGACTGCAGAATACATGGCTTCTCGACGGAAAAGAATTCCTTCGCTAAAAATCGCCGAACGATCCCAAAGTGAATATCAGCAAGATAGCTACCTCTAATGTGAGGGTAGATTAGATGTTACAATGTTGTAGTAATTAAGTTTATGTTGTATTTTTGTTACTACTTTGATGATCGTCTCAGATGACATCAATTTGGAATGAAAAATAAGACACTTGAGTCTATCCTGATATTTCACAAAAATGCATCTGGTTTAAGAAGTATTTCGAATAATAGTTCATCTGCGACGGGACATCCCAAATAATAATTCAACTTCTCTAAGAATAAGATATTCTAGTGGGGAATTAAAACACCATGTTTCAAGAAAGTGCCATTCTATCCCTTTTTCATATAATAATATTTGAGTTGGAGGATGCTGAGAGTAGAGGTTGATTTCAAATGCTCTCCAAATGAACGTCAAAAACAGTGAGGTTAGATATATATATATATATATATATATATATATATATATATATATATATATATATATATATATATATATATATATATATATATATAACCAAATTTATGAAATTTATATGGAATCACTCGGTATGATTGTTTTTAACCATGGATTTTTGACTACTTGTGAAGAATGAAGCTGCTTTTTGTTGTAAAAAGACTGGATAGTATGATGAGAAATGTTGAATTATCACCACAAGTTCGGGGTATTGTACTCAGTCGTCACTGAGATTTGAAACTGTGAATTTCAAAATTTGAAAAAGCCTATAATCATAATTGAAAATGCCTTACGTTGGATTATCTGATGTGCAGAGGGGTCGAATAACTGCTCTCGTTGAAGAAGGACTGAGACAGAGGGATATAGCGGCCACAATGGGGGTGATACCCCTACGCCTGATACGTGGAGCTACAATCTCTGCAAAATAGGCCTACAATAAGTCGTAGGAAGATCGCTTCTGTAGAACGAGACCGCTTTTTGTGCCGAATTGCAAGAAGAGACCCTAGTGTGTAGCACCACATACTCTAGAGTCAATTTCTTGAAGCAACATACTTCAGTGTATCAGTCGAAACGATACGTCGAAGAAATGAGTTTAATACAGCAGAAGGCCCTTAAGATTTCCAGAGCTAACCGGACAATGAAAAATTAACAGACTTAATTGGTGTATCGAGCACCAAAATTGGAATATTGAGAATTTGCGAAATGTTCCTTGTTTGGATGAGACCAGAATTGATGTTCTATCAGATGACCGCCGGATTCGGGTTTTAAGGGGTCGTAGAAGACAAGCTAAACTCTGAGCAGTAGGACAAATTCCGAAATACCAAGGGGCAGTGTGATGTTTTGGGGTGACATTATGCTGGAAGGCAAAACCGATGTGATTTCGTGTCTTGCGAGTGTAACGGCTAGAAATTATGTTAGTTAATGCTCCTTCGCATACCAGGAACCTTGCGCGACATTATCTTGAAACAAAGGGAATCGTTATTTTGGATTGGCTAGCTTGCCCTCCAGACCTGAATCCTATAGATCACTTATGGGATAAAGTCAGAAGAAAAATAAGATCGCTCCAGGATAATCCAAGAACCTCACAACAGTTCATCCAAGCCGCCGCAGAAGAGTGGCAGAAAATCACTCCAGAGGAGGTCGAAAACCTAATCCAAAGCATGCCTAGACGGATTCAGGCTTGTATCAGGGCAAGAGAAGGTAATACAAGCTACCGTGATCGAGAAAAAACACCTACTCCGTGAGAAAACAATTTTCAATTTTTCCACTACATTCGGAAATTCTTTCATTCTCTTTTATTTGTTTCTTTCTCAAAATAAACCTTAATTTATTTCTTTCTTCAATTGAAATATCTCAAGGACCAATTCTAACAGTTCTTCGAAATTTCCATAATCCTGGGGTAATAATCAAAATATCGGATGATTTCACATAAATTTGGTTGTTCATATTTGTTTTATCAAATATTAGCCGACTGGAGGTTTTTCCAGGAAACGAGGTCTAGAGCACCGAAGCCTGCGGGACTATTTCGCTCGTTTGAACTCTGAAGTGATTCACGGACCGGCTAAAAAGATGTTCTACAAGTGTTTTTTATTTACTCACATCTGTTTGTTATTCTAAGTTGCTTTTCTCGAAGTCCGGTAGCGAATTTACCGTCTAGGTCCATAAAGGGCGACCCTTGTAGGTACGTACGAGATGCATCTTTTCTGGAAGTGTTAAGGTATTCCGATGTGGTTGGTTAGGACGCTGAAAACCGATATGCGACACTGATAAGGTCCTAATAAGGACAAAACTGCAGTCTACCGCTTCGTTTTTCGGCATCTTCCTTAATTGCAATATTGGACAATATATAAGAATTGATCATTGATGTACGGATTTTTGAATGATTCTTCTTGGCTAAGTTTATATATGTAGACTCTTAGCGAAGGATATCGCTTTTATTTTATTTATTTATACAGATTGTATCATAACTGTGCTTATTAATATCAAATTGAAACTTTATAAATAGCCAGTATTTCAGGAAAACTCTGTTCAGTAAGTAAGCGACATCATGTGTTATTAATCGAAAATAATAATGAAACTTCATTCATGCGAGGTTTTTTATTTATTACGATTTGCTTTCGTCTGTTTCAAGTTCAGTTTATACAAAAGTCAAGGCCTTTGATTTATCGATTGAGGCAGTCTGCCGGAACAGCTAGTATAATATATCTATACATATCAGTGTTTTGGAGAAACTTCTTAGGGTGCGAATTAGGGTTTAAAAGGTTTTCCTTAGTCTTAAAGTTTGAGACAAAAAATTGTGGTCGAAACAATGAAAGAATAGTGTTTCTTGATACTCTGAAGTCCTGCTTCAGAAGGTGAAAAATAAGGACATGAAATGTTGTATTGAATGGAGTCGTGAAAACTTGTAGTTCTGATCTAAACTTAAATTAAAATTAGTTCTTCAGCGTTTTTACCTAAAATTTACGAAATATAAATCCAAATCAATATTATGAAAGCGAAAGATATGTTCAGAAAGGAAAAATTATAAAATATTGCCCGCGTAATTGTCAGGTAAGTTAGGTACGTGCCCTCCTTTCGTCATTGCGAGTGAGCAATGCGGGTGCATGACGCTAGTTTGTATGCAGCAAAATAATTTGTTTTTCCCTTTGAGTTATTTAGGAGACGTTTTGCTTTTCTTTCATTTAATGGTATGGATCAAGTCCCTTCAAAATCTCTAACTGAAATCTCTTATTTTTTGCTTCTAGTTATTTTGCGGCAGTAAAATGAATAATTAATTCCATATTAATTCAATTCGATACTCTTCCAGTGCAGTTTGTCTTTTAATAGATGTAAATTTTACATGTCCAAACAACATTTATCAAGAATTAACATGTTATCCGTCAATATCAACAACAAATGCGAAGTAATGAGCATGAAGAAGGATGTTCATAATTCCCACAGAATCTTCAATGAGTTGAAATGTTCATGTGGAATCTTTAACTCGCAAACCGGATGGCGAAATATTAATTATATTGAAAACTGGTTCAGTTAGATCAGTAATAAGGAAATAAGGAGACACTCGTTCATCCTTGAAAATGAATGAATAAGAATTTGGGATTGATAAACGAGTAGAATTCCTACAGGTAGGGAAGATATTTAAGAATCGTTTTTTTTTCAGTCATGCCACATTAGTCCCTAACTTCGACTCCGTTAGTGTGGTTGTATGATAGGGTAACCAAATTATATTGGTGTTAATCCATCTCTATCACATTTGCGAGAACAAAAACTATACAATTACAAACTTGAAAATAATTACTCCCAAGGTGAGCAGCCTGCCTTCAGGCTCCTAATTCAAACTGGACTAAGTGCACATTGCCTCCATCATTTTATTGCATCATTCATCGTATGGCAAAAGACATCCATAGAAACAAATTGAAAGAAAAAAGAAAATGCACATATAAACATAATAATGTAAGGGTATATATAACATACTTCGGAGGTTACAAACAAACATCAAGTCCATCGGTATATTCTATCGATCTGTCAGTTGCCAACAAAATGCCTTGACTATATGCCCAATCGTCTGAATTTCCCCGCAATCACACTGGGCAGACTTTAGTTTGCCCCATTTGCGCAGAAAATATGCGCACCTGCCATGCCTAGTTCTGATTCTATTGAGTTTGGACCAAGTTCTACGTGGTGGCGTTTCAGTTATGCACGGCATGTTATTAATTTGATGCGGAGTCCATTCCTGGGTCCAAGCTCTACTAATATCAAATCCCTCGTGTACAGCCTCCCTCTCTGATCTTGTTGGTGGCTTTCTTGACCGAAGTCGGTTGTTGTTGGCTTCTGCAATATTTTGCTGGATAGGTAGGTAGGTCTGTATTATTCATTATTTTCCGTCGCACTCGCGTACGAGAGCATGTGTTCAACGCAAATGAGGAGGTGGAATATGGCTAAGTATTGGGAGCCATTTCATGGGAGTGGATTTGATTATGCCTGTAATCATTCTCATAGAATTATTAAATTGAGTATCCACCTTCTTCACATGAGGACTATTTAGCCAGGCTGAGGCACAATACGGCAGTGGGGAAAACAAGATCCAGAGCAGAGGAGCGGAGGGTAGATGCCGATACTCCCCAGAAGGTGCCACATAGTTTTTGAAGAATATTGTTTCTTGTTTGAAGCTTCTACGCAGTGTTTGACAGATGCGCCTTGAAAGAAAAAGTCCTATCGAGAGTAATGCCCAGGTAGTTTGGTGCTGTGGGTTAGTATTGCCCCTTCGAAGCGGATGGTGAGTTCTTTTGCAGCGAGTTTGTTATTCAGTTGAAAACAGGTCACCTCTGTCTTGGAGGCATTAGGTTGGAGCCTTCAACTTTTTAAAATATTTTCCAACAATCTCGATATCCGTTGTAAGAATTTCCTCAGACAGTTCGAGTGATGTACACCTCGTGGCGAGAGCCCAATCGTCAGCGTAACCGAACTTCTTGGATCTCGTCTCTGGCATATCCGCGATATACAGACTAAAGAGAAGTGGAACAAGCACTGATCCCTGTGGAAGGCCATTTCTTAGTTTTCTCTGAGAGCTTATATCAGTTCCCATGACTACTCGAATTACCCGATCGCTTAGCATGTTGTCCAGCAGGCGTGCTGTCAATGAACAAGGGATTGCACGTAGTAAATCATACCCTCTCTTCATACGGTATCGTTAGCAGCCGACAGGTCGATAAATGCAGTAGAGGTTTCAAGTTTTCTGTGGAATCCAGCTTCAATGAAAGTGGTCAGTGATAGGGCCTGGTCTGAATCCCTTGCTCCACTGGAATCAGCTCGAGCAGTCTTGGACTGATGATATATATTATTATATATCAGTCTCTCCAACAGCTTGTATACTGCAGACAGCAAGGCGATTGGTCTATAGCTATTTGGGCAGTCGGTAGGCTTGCCTGGTTCAAATATGGCTATTATCTTAGTGCTGTTGAATTCTTGAGGATTGCTGCCAGACCGCATGACATCAGTAAGAAAACGAGCTAACCAAACTCTAGCATATCTGCCACAATTCACCAAGAACTCAGGATGTATGTTGTCAAACCCTGGAGCCTTGCCCAGCTTGACGTCCTCGAGAGATGCTGAAATATCTCCACCGGAAAACGGACGTGAGTGTTCTGTTGATAAAGCTTTATTCTTTAAGATTTTCAGTTCTCGCTTCACTCCGATGGTATGAGCTTTATCTCTTGGTGCCCTACTGAAAGGGAAGCCACCTGATCTGGGCTAATGGCTGTCCTATGAAGCTATGCTGGAGTGCCACCCCCAAGAGTCCTCAGCAACGATCACGCTTTCCTGCTCGATGACTAGAATATCCTGATCGCCAGCCTCGAGAAACCGCTGGTATAGTTCATCGTTGTTCTGCGACCAGCCTGGAATACACTTTTACGATAACCCCTCGGTATAAGCTTCTTCGCGGTACCAACAAAACGGTAGTAGTTCTGACTTGTAGGTGGAATCTAACCCAGGCACCTATCTGAAGTTCCACCTTGGGCGAGGGAGACATGAGATTAGGGGGATCTTGATACCCATTTCTATTATTATTGGTCGGTGCTGGCTATGTGGGAAATCCGGAAGAACTCTTCGTGAAACTGCTAGAGGCTGCCCACCGGTGTCAGACGAGACGAAACATATAACTGGGTTGTACTCCTCCAAGCAGCAGAAGGTACGACGATCCTTGGCGTCGAAAATGAGGTGAAGATGTTCATTGTATTGCAAATTGCAAGACACTTAAATTTGAAGAGCACTGTTTGTAGCACAAATTTTCAATTACTCGTTGCCTTTCGTACTGTATTTTTCTTCATTTTTTCATCGAGTAAATCGAAAGGGCATAATAGCTTCATAGATTGGCCACCTTGTAGTCTTGATTGAACTTCTATCGATTATTTCGTGTGAGGCTATAAAAAAAGACAATGGCATACAAAGGTAGACGTTTTATTATTATTTCATGTTGAGCTATAAAAGAGAAGGTATAGACATACAAAAGTAGACCTTTTACCATTGTATCACAATTGAGTTTGCTGTATCGAGAATTAAAGAGGCAGGGTCTTTGTGACTGTCGAAAAAGTACGTTATGCATGAATATTCTTGCTCAGATTATAGATTGTGTTTTTATTTTACCCAAACTATATTGAAATAATTTTGTATAAATTTTCATCGAAAATGTTAATTAGCTATATGTATGTATGTATGTATGTATGTGTAGAATCTTGAAAAATTACGAAAACGGTTTATCTAAGAAAAAAACTCAAATTGCATTAGATCTGCATGCATGTATGTAGCTTTCTGCATTTTTGAATGAGATAGACACTCAAACTGATTTCGAGCTAATTGAAAATTACTGAAATATTGAGGGAGTATCATAATTTTTCCTCAGAAAAAAGGGGCCGATGCAACTGTTTTGTACTACAACGATCGGATGAATGAATGGGTTATTGTCGACCCAAGGTAGGGTAGCTATTTGAGTGTGCCTTTATAATTTGAAAATATTCAATATCGCAGCTTGAAACTAATTATTGAATTGAGCAGTTAAGTATATTCTTCTACAAGTGACAAAAATTATAATTTCTGCTACAAGGAGTTAAAGCTATTCATCCTGCAGAATAAATTTTTCAGAGAAGGAAATGAGACCTGGCATTCTCGCATATCAAAATGAAGAACATAATTCTGGCGCCAAATCATATTGATAGGACTTTGATACTTTATTAGGCAATTTAGGTTTATCTACACTCAAAATATTTTTACCAAATAACGAATTTCATTTTTATTTTGGGAACACGTCTCGGTGGCGCTTTGAAATATTCGGGAATGTCTCTTCCACGAGAATTGTTTCAGTTTTAGCTTTCGTACTAGTCCAGTCGTAAGGTTATTTGAGTTTGTGTTGACATGCACAGTACAGGGTGTTACATGATAGTATGTCACAACTTGAGGAGGTAAATCTACGTGCAATTTCAAGAAAAAAAGTTCATATGAACAAAGGTCCGCAAAAGCTACAGGGTGGTGAAATTTCCGGAAAAAATTGTTTTTTTCTTCAAAACTCCTGCAGTTTTTGAGATATTCAGCCCAAATTTGGAATGCAAACTATTTTCCATAGCCTCCATCATTACACGTCCTAAATTTCAACTAGAACCTACAGGGTGTTTTCTTTTCCGAGGCCATGTCCAATTTTGACCTTTCAATTTTGTTTGCAGTACGCCACTGACCAGCGTACAATGAATTTTCGTCATCTTCGTTCAATTTAGAAACTTTTTTGACATTTTTTTTGTATTTCCAACCGTTCTTGAGCAAAATATTATTAAACGATTGTATGCATTCGCTGAATTGGAATCACTTCCAAAAAAAAGAAAAATGACTAGTATGCTTTGATTTTTTCATTTATTTATTTTGACAGTTGCTAAAGTTGAACCAGTGTGCACGAATTGTTTATTAAATATCGATTAGTTTTAAGACTTTTGAAAATATTGCTGTAAGAAAAAATGGCTACTTTTACTAACGCCGAATTGGCTGATATCCATTACATGTACGGTCTGGCTGACGTAAACACAACAGAAGCTAGGCGATTATATCAGGTGCGCTTTCCAAATCGAGTAACACCAGGCAGGCGAACATCTACAGAAGGTTGAGGGAAACTGGTACTTTTACTGCAAATGATCATTTAAAAGGTGAAACTCAAACTATGAGAACTCCAGATATTGAGGAAACAGTTTTGAATTGCATTGATTTGAATCCTCATGTGAGTACAAGAAAAATTTAAAATCAGTTGAATATTTCACATGTTCTAGTTTGGAGGATTCTCCACAACTTTTTATTGTACCCGTTTCATATTCAACACGGCCAAACTGTACTTCCTCGAGATTTTCCTTCAAGACTGAATTTCTGCTGATGGTTCTTAGATAAAATTAGAGAAAAAGCTCATTTTGATAGTGAAATAATGTTCACAGACGAAGCTAATTTTTCGAGAAATGCTATCACGAATTTTCACAATAATCATTATTGGGCTGAGGAAAACCCCCATTCGATTGAAGAATCTCATCATCAAGAATGATTCTCACTAAATGTCTGGGTCGGAATAATTGGAAATGATTTGATTGGGCCATTTTTTTTTTGCCTAACAGACTAAACGGTACCGCTTATCGGCAATTTCTTGAGGAGGAGTTACCTTTATTGCTCGAGGATATGTCACTTTTGGTGAGAAACATAATGACGTTCATGCATGACGGGGCACCAGCACATTTTAGTGGAGAAGCTAGGTCAGATAATAATAATACATTAAATAACCCATGGATAGGTCGGAGTGGGCCAGGACCATGGCCACCTAGGTCGCCAGACTTAATTTGTTTTAGACTTTTTCTTATGGGAATATCTCAAAAGTTTAGTTTATACCACTCCAGTGTACACTTTAGAAGAATTGAGTAATCGAATAATAACCTCTTGTGGCACGATAAAAAATACCCCAGGAATATTTCAAAGAGAGCATGATAATATGCGAAGAAGGACAGAGGCCTGTATTCTTGCAGGTGGGGGACACTTCCAGCAATTTATTTAGTTTTCAATTATTGTTTTTTTAGTTTGATATTGAATAAGTATAAGTTGAGTCTCAGAAGACGAGCTATCAAAATAAAAGCAAATTCTGGGCATTCCTATCGAGTATTTCTATTATTTTTTTATTCAGCGAATAACATAGAATTCAAATAATTCATATTCAATAATTTTTCACTCGAAAACGCTTGGAGATACGAAAAAATTACAATCGTCAAAAAAGATTCTAAATTGAACGAAGATGACGAAAATTGATTGCACGCTGATCAGTGGAGTACTATGAAGAAGTTTGAAAGGGCAAAAGAAGACATGGCTCCGAAGAAGGAAACACCTTATAGATTCTAGTTACTATTCAGGACGTGAAATGATGGAGGCTGTAACAAATAGTTTGCATTTCAAATTTGGGCTGAATATCTCGAAAACTGCAGGAGTTTTGAAGAAAAAAACCATTTTTTCCGGAAATTTCAACACCCTGTAACTCCGTAATGAAACTTTTGCGGACCTATGTTTATATAAACTTTTTTCCTTAAAATTACACGTAGAATTACCTCCGCAAGTTGAGATATACTGTTATGTAACACCCTGTATTTGAATATATAAAAGTAATTAAAATCCGAATTTGCATGATTATGTGAATGTTTTTTTTGCGAACTTATGCAAGAAAACATTTTCATTGATTGTTGTATATGTCACCGTTTCTCATAGAAAAGTTGAAGATTAATTTTGTTCATTTTGAAATTGTAGTTTTCTGTGTAACTAAAGCAAAAAAAACCTGCTGCAAATTGCAATTTTACGCTGAATAACTTCTATGAGTGTCTTATGTACAGTGAATTAACTTGATGATATGTTAATTTTCGTTCCATACCCAATGTGTGAATGTTTCAATTCACTGTTATGTACATCCAATTATCAAAGCGTGGAAGTCAAATAATAATTTGCTCAGATATTCTGAATGTAATTCGCTAAATGCTTTTTCTGCGAATTTATGCGGAGAAAAAAGTTGTAGTGCCTCCAAAGCTATTTGTCATACGCGAAAAGTTAAACACTTATATTTGGTTCTTAATACAATATGCCATATTAATATTTGAAACTTATTATGTTCACTAAATCTTGTATATGATTTTGTTTCAATTTTATAGTTCTAATTTTTATTAACCTTTAACTCCATAGGTGAAGAAGTTCAGATTCTACATTCAATTATGTCTTATATAAGAATGTTAACGTAGATTGAGTAAATTCAATTTTTCTTAGAAGGTTATGCTTGGGTGGGCTTGTTGAGATATTTCTTAAATTTCTGTTGCATTTCACTACCGCTATAATGTGATAAGGGAAGTCTATTCGGAAATTTGTTGTCTTCTTTGTCGCTGCTATCATCATTAATTGAATCAATATTTGTACAAGTTTGACCTGAGTAGTTTTTGCTCACAATGAATTCCGTCTTTTCAGCATTCGGAGGCTGCAGTGCACTGTTTTTTACATTCGCATGAAATAATCTTGAGAAATGGAAATTAAGTTAGTTTTTCAGTGGTCATAGCTTCGAACCATATTTCTCACTTTTCTAGCTAAACTTCCTAGGTTTTAGAACAGTTTCGAGCCATGTTTGTACCTGATGAAAAATTCTCAATGAATGTATTTAATCAAATGATTCAGTTAGAGGCAAGGTGCTAGATCGGATTTGATTTTCATTCTTGAACAAGGGAGGAAGTGTTTAAGATTTTTTAGTTTGAGTTACCAGGTTACATAGCGATTAATATGTTTTTCCCATAAAGATGACTTTGTTCTAGTCTGATTTCTCTTCTTTAAAACAGTGATACCAAAAATTGAAAATTTTTCGTAATACTGCAATAAGTTTCGTTCTCCCGTATCCAAAAATAGCTGACGTCGTGTCACAACCGAAAAAAGCTTGAACGAGAAGAATGGTGTTGGTGAATCCATTGTATCTGAAGCATATTGGAGAATACATTTCTGTTTTTACTGACCCTCGTCCTAGTTTTTTGAAGAAAACTATGGTAACGTAGTTGTGTTAAAATGACAGAAAGAACGATATCTTCGTCAACTATAAAAACAACAAATTCCAGCGACAAGGAAATAGCTGTGCGGAGGACTTTCATATAACAAACCAAGTAAATCTTCAACTTCTTACGTGGGACAAAAAGTTGCCAAGGTACGTATAGATATATAAATTATTTGAATTTGGGAGGCTTTTACTTGTTAAAATTCCATTATCAATAATAAATAACAAGTACTGTGTCTCGAGGAATTTTACTTATATATATATATATATATATATATATATATATATATATATATATATATATATATATATATATATATATAAGTAAAATTCCTTGAAACACAGTACTTGTTTTTATTACATATAAATTAATTATTTTACAGGATTAATATGCACAAAATATTTACAATTCCGAATTACAATAGAAATCTTTGTACACAGTTTTACTTGACTTTATGCCCTGCTAATTTAATGCACACAACTTTGAACTAATTGCTTTTTTCAATTGACGCTGGTGCGAAAATTAGCTACTATATTGACATGTCCTTGTTCAAGCGTGGATTGCCGCTCGCAGGATGACAGTATTGCGAATTTTAATATGTTAAATTAAATGATAGAACAACTTTGAGTTACACCTTACCATTATAGTTGTTACGCCTTTTGACGATATAAAATGAAAACTAAACTAAGATACAACAATTGATTGAATTAAAGAATTCATAGAGCTATTATCTAAATTACTCAGCCGGAAACAAATTTAGTAAAGGGTATTATTGTCAAAATCTACCTGTTCATTCATTAATATGTTGAAAAGTTTATATCTATTGATTTCAACGGACTCCTAATTGATATTAAGTATTTCATCAGATGAATGTAATATTTTAAAACTTTTGATTGAAATTATGATTTTCTTCAATTAAATGGTTCGCGTAATCAGAATCATTCATGAAACTACGATAATGTTCACTGGCTCTAATATTGAAATTTCTGAAAGTTCTACCAATAAACATACATCTTAGGTACTACAACTTCCGCAGCACCAGGCTCCTTTCCTTTTTCTATTTTATTTTTATAATTTTTGATGTATTTGGATAGATTATCAATGGTTCGGAATGAGATGTGGAACTTTTCCTATAAATGTTTCAAATTATAGCTAACTTTCCCAACATATGTGAGGTTACTTTATTTGTGTTGATCTTTAGATTTAATAATCAGTGGATCATCATGTGGGAAGCTGTCATTTTGTGTTGAACGGAATGAAATATTGTGAATTACAATGTCCGTATGAGACGGTTTATTATAGATGGAGAATTCAGATCTACAGTACAACCTCTCTCATCCGAATCATATGGGACCAGGGCTTGTTCGGATTACTGAAATATTCAGATTTTCGAGGTTATTGGAATGAAATAGCAAAGAAAAGACTGAAAAACGTGAAATATTTATTTAAAAACAAGAGATATTTATCGAAAACGTGAAATATTTATTGAAAATGATAAAATATTCATTGAAAAACTGAAAATTATTGTGAATCACAGAAAAAAATGAAAATATAACTACATATTCTTAAGAAAGTGATACATTTCACAGATCATTCTTAAGGTTCTGAAGAAGTCTTGGATCGTTTTCTGTTTTAACGAACGAAGATGAGAATTTGCAGCTTCCTCTCTCAATTTATTCAGTAATAATATTTGGAGCTGAGGGATATCATTTTCTGTGCACCATTCCAAACATTTTTCGAAACACAAGAGAGCTTCTTTATGTTTCGCTGAATTCATGGTGACATCGCCTTCTTCAAGTTCTTCTGTATCCTCTTCACTTTCTATGTTGTTGATTATTTCAGCATCAGAGAGATAATTCTCATTATCTTCTACAACCCATTATTCAATGTCTTCAGTTGTTAATTCTTGACTAGATACATTTGTTAGCACATCTGTCATCATGCGTAGATCGCGATTTTTCTCTTCTTTCCACGATTTCTGAATTAACTCTTGGGACATAGATGACCAGGCCCTTTCAATACCAAACACCACATGTTTGAGGTCCAGTTGCTTCAGTAACTGCGAGACGTTATTGTCTTCTTGTCCCACAATATTCAGTAGCAAAGATTTTCGATAATGCAATTTCACATTCTGTATTACATGTTGATCCATTGGTTGTAATAATGGAGTACAATTAGGAGATAGAAACAGGACCTGAATAATTAGGTCTACACTGATTGATTCCTCTTCTCTTGGATGTCCGGAGCATTATCTAATAAGAGCAAAGCTTTTTAAGGCAATTTCAGCTCGTTCATTTTATTTTTAACATCAGGAATAGGTTGTTCATGGAACCACTCATAAAAAAGTTCTGTAGTTACCCACCCTTTTCTTTATAATAAACAGGCAAATTGGAGCAGTTCTTGAATGCTTGGGGTTTGTTGGCTCTTTCGATGACCAACAATTTCATTTTATGAGGCACTGATGCATTAGATCATGGCATGAATGTAATACGGTCCCTACTCATTTTCCGACCTGGAGATAAATTTTCAGCAGCATGGGCTAGTGTTTTGTTTGGAAGAATTCGCCAAAATAACCCACTTTCATCTGCGTTGTAAACTTGATCTGGTACTAGATGCATCTCCCGTATTTTTTGAAGAATTTTTTTGAAATGGTTCTACCGCACTAACGTCTGAAGACAATCTCTCTCCTGATATGGTAAGTTGTCGAATTCCATGTCTTTTTTGAATTTTTCCAACCATCCTTGAACCTTGAAATCATCTCTACCTGTTATACTGGTGTAAAAAAATCTTGCTTTCTCACATATGAGATCACCAGATAAAGGTGTATGTCGAGATCGTCCTTGTAAGAACCAAGTGAATAGAACATTTTCAACATTCGGATTTCCACTAGTTCTGAACGTACGCCGTTTCGCAGGACCAGAATCAGAAGAAGATATAAAATTCTCAATTGATTTTCTTGTTTCTTTATATCGCATACTGTAGATTTTCCAATTGAGTGTATTCTGGCCAATTCAGAAACACTTTTTCCATTATCTAATTCTTTCGAAATTTCACATTTTTGCTGCGATGTAACGTTTTATGTCGACGCGACATGATTAGTACGGATATCAGGCGCTGAATGTGAGAAGAGAATTTAATCTGCAGAAGTGAAGCGAGTATTCAGACAAGATATTTCAAGTTTGGACACTTTCAATGGATGAAATTATTGACGGCGTTCGGATTATAGAGGTAAAAAATAAATTGTGCGGATTATAGGTGGGTGATTTCAAAGTTTCGTTGTTCGGATTACTGGATGTGCGGAGAGAGAGAGTGTGTTCGGATTAGAGAGGTTGTACTGTATTATTTTTAATTTGGTAATAGTTAAATGTAAAAAGTTGATTGAATAATTTTGTTCTAGTTCGTTACTGAATTTTATCAGGTGTGCAACTAAGTTCTCGCTGTTTGCCAATAGATGGCTCCAGCAGTAAGTGCTGGTGGATTTTTACATATCAAGAACGTCTTGAACAAAGCTTAGACATATGTTGAGCGAACCACTGTGACACATTAGTGATTTTGTTTCTGCGTCATATACTTTTAGTTGTGAGAAAATGTCTGATTTTGTGCCAAATAATCGTCATTTGCGGGAAGTGTTGATTTTCTTTATTCATTCGCCGAAAACGGCGGCTGAAGCTCATAGAGAGCTACAAAAACTTTACGAAGATGCTGATCTAAATGAAACAACGTGCAGGGATTGGTTCCGTCGCTTCAAAAACGGTGATTTCGATGTGGATGACCATCCCTGTGAAGGAAGGCTAAAAATCTTCGAAGACGCTGAATTGGAGGCATTGCTCGATGAGGATCCGTGCCAAACGTAAGAAGAGTTTGCTTCAGTCTTAGGAGTTATCCGCCATGCCATTTTCAAGCGATTGCATGCGTTGGGAGTGATTCAAAAGCACTTGGGTTCCTCATGATTTGAAGCCAAGAGACGTTGAGCGTCATTTTTTCGTCTAACAACTGCTCCGGCAAAAAAGAAAGGGCTTTGTTCATCGCATTGTTTCGGGTGATGAAAAATGGATTCATTAGAGCAATCCAAGGAAAAACAATCTTGGGGACTGTCCGGTCATGCTTCTACGTCATCGCCACAGCCGAATATTCACGCTGCGAAAGTAATGCCGTGTATTTGGTGGGACCTAGTTGGTGTTATTCTTTATGAGCAGTTGAAACCAAACGAAACCATCACTGGGGAACGGTATCGAACGCAATTGATGCGATTGAGTAAAGCACTTCGCGAAAAACGGCCACAATACGAGCAGAGACACGAAAAAGTAATTCTACAGCATGACAACGCTCGGCCTCACGTTGCCAAATCCGTTAAAACCTACTCGGAAACGTTCAAATGCGAAGTCCTACCCCACCCGCCATATTCCCCAGATATTGCACCATCCGATTATTACTTGTTCCGTTCGATGGCACATGGTGTGGTTGATCAGCAGTTCTGCTCATATAAAGAGCTCGAAAAATGGCTTGATTCGTGGATAGCCTCAAAAGACGAACACTTCTACCGTCACGGAATTCGAGCTCTGCCAGAAAGATGGGAAAAAGTTGAAGCTAGCGATGAGCAATATTTGAATGATTCATTTCTAATCATTTTTACAATAAAGTTGTATTTAAAAAAAACATCGAGAACTTTGTTGGGGACCTTATATATTTGGATGAATTGAATTTATAAACTTTTCGAAAATATTAAGCTGACGTTTAGTACCAGTAAAGCATAGAAGGTTATCATCCATATATCGAAATCAATATAAAAACTGTTTAGCTAAAAGATTGTTATGTATTGTGGTTTCTAAGTTGAAAATTTGTGCTGATAAGGGAGAGAGGGAATTTCCCATAATGAGGCTCTCGCCCGAACGGTTAAACAAAATGATTTTATTTTACACACATATCTAATATAATAACTACCATATTTTGTGTTGAATTAAAGAGCTCACGTTTCATCGGACATCGTAATTGACAATACGTAATTTCATCCTGTTTTTCATAAAGGGGCATTCCACAGCATGATGCACAGATTAGTTTATGTTCCTTTATTTTCACACAATTTTGATGAGGAACTTTGTATTATTGATCAAGTGACTCTCAATAATGGATACAATTCAAATAATATAACTGAATTACTGAAAATGGGAACTGATGGTAATAGAATTGTACCTAAAATATAAATATAAACACAGATATCCTAGCCTGACACACGTGGAAAGTTAGTCATAATTAGAAACATATACTGGAAAATTTCCAGTTACACATATCATTCTGAACTAATAATCTATCCAAACATATCGAAAATAATACATGGAAAGAAATCTGGTGAATAGAAACTTAGCTGCGGTAGTTAGAGTAAGATGTATATTAGTAGATCCTACAGAAATATCAATATTAGAGTTAATGAACATTATCGTAGTTTCATCAGTAGAAAAACTCATTCTAATTACGTGAACCATGGAATTGAAGAAAGTAATAATTTCAACCAAAATTTTAAAAGCTCACATTCATCTATAGAAAAACTTGATATTAATTTTTGGGAAACCCTTGAAATCAATAGATATAAATTTTTCAACATATTATTGAATGAACAGGTAGATTTTGATAATAATTTTTCGACTTGTTTCCGGCTGAGTTATTTGTATAATAATTATATGAATGACCTAGGTTACTTTTACTCACTTTTAGTCCACTGTTGTAGATCATATAAGAATTCTTGTACCTTAGTTTAGTTCTTATTTTGTATCTGAAAGATGAAGGCGCTGACTTGTCCCTATGCGTTCCAAATATGGTAATTTAGTGTAGTTCAAATTCTCTTTCATTCATCATTGGATATGGATTTACATCAAGTGACGGCATTTTTCACTTCAAATTGAAGATAATTTATTCTACATAAGAAATCATTTGGCTTATTCTCCGTGAAATTGCAATGGGAGCGCGTAATTTGAAAAAACAGATTAGTAATGAAATTTCGATTTGTAGTATTCGAAATATTGATTTATGGATTACTTACACCAGAAAAGTTCCATTACAAAAAGTGTTAGCAATTTTATATCGAACAAAATGAATATTCAACTCAACATAAGCAGCTGAGATATTCTCAAAAATCGACGAAAGATTTTTTTTGCTAACTGCTTTCATACAAACCCATTTCAGATTTTAGACTCAAAAACATTCGATCATGCCAATGTAAACTGAGGAATCTTTTTACGACCATCCGACTGGACTATACGTTGTCATAAATAGGTGTGACATTGAAGTGATAAGTAGAAGAACAAATAGAAATGAAACTAATCATTCGCTTCGGTTATGAGAAAATGGAGGGGACTTAGAAACGAAAACGATAATATAGATAAAAGTTACTAGTGGGATATTCAAAAATGTTTTTTGTAATGAGTACAACCGGAACTAATGAGATGTTAGAGGAAACGTATAATCTATGACGAAATGAAAATAAACATTTCGGTGAAATGCCCGGCACGTATTGTGGATTGAAGAACGTGTTATTTACTTAAAAGAATAAATTAATATGTATTTTAATCAACGAATAAAGTCGTGGATTATGTGGCTATTTATTATATGTGCAACTGGATCTAGAAACGGTAAGATAGGAGAAGATGAAGTGAATATAATAAGAAGTTTCAATACCTCCCGCTATTGAAGTGATATCAATGAGGAGAGAAAGAAGTTTCAAGAAGAGAATAGTTGTACTGCTTTAATACGACTTAAAAAACAGTCGCACATAAACTGTAGAAATTGTATCCACTAAATCATCCACATCCATATTATAGATGTATTCATTGGCCATAAAGGGACGATTTCTGTTAGATTTGTAGATGAGTAATAAATCACGGAAAATTAGGGAAACTAAAGAAAAAGCCTGAGTTTCAGAAGTAGAATTTAGATATAATGTTTTATATTTATTGACGTGAACGATTGTCTTGAATGAATTAAAACATATACAACTCGCAAGTTTCAGAATGTCCAAAATTTTTCAATTCGAAAAATTTTCTTTATATTCAGAAAGTTATATGTTTCGTCATACTGTAGCTTCATCAGTTGAGTGACTAAACGCGTCCTAAGTTTGTGAATATAGTGAATATTTTAGTTTGCTCATTTGATTGAAGAATGTATAACAATGCTCTTCAAATTTTTTTCTGATTTAAATTATTTGCAAAGGAATTCTTCACGTTCTAGGATTACGTTTTTGATGAGCCAGAAATCACGGAATTCGGAGGACGAAAGTTTGTACTGAGGCAACCCTCTTTCCTAGCCTGAATAACGTAGAGTTTTTATCGTAATTTCGGAACTTTCTGATTTTGGACGCGGATTTTCCCCAAAACAGAACATTATTAAGAAGTAAGGATTCGCAATTCCGACGAATATTTCGTCTAAAGGGTCCCCGGATCGATTTTCAGAGGCTTGGAACGTCTTCCGCCTCCCAATTCAGTTCAAATTTCGCTTCTAATTTTTTTTACGGGAAGAGAAGCGTATTCTTCGTTCAAATAATATTTCGTTTTTGATTGGATTTTTTCTGCATGTACAGGTCACACTTTTTTCTAGAAGCTCTATCACATCTTTCTAACATCGTTCCGACGCAAATACGGCATCGTGTGGAGGAGAAAGCCACGATTTTTCCGAAAAAATGTCTGCTTCAGAAAAGAAATTTCACCGTTCAAAAATTGCGTCTTAGTTATTTCTTAATTTCCTCCACCCGATATTTCTTCTTTTCCATGCTCACATCCTTAGTACGAGAAAGTATTCGACTTACCTTCATTCTTCTTCCTCGGTGTTCTATGTAGCTTGGCTTGTGGTCTTCTTTGGATTTTTAACTGTGCGATTCGAACACCTTTTCGAAATCTAGAAATGGTTCTGGTATTTCCTTTCCGGTATCGCCTTCAAAGCGTTCTTAGCATTTGTATATATATATATATATATATATATATATATATATATATATATATATATATATATATATATATATATATATATATATATATATATATATATATATATATATATATATATATATATATATATATATATATATATATATATATATATATATATATATATATATATATATATATATATATATATATATATATATATATATATATATATATATATATATATATATATATATATATATATATCGCGTCCTATATATATATATATATATATATATATATATATATATATATATATATATATATATATATATATATATATATATATATATATATATCAGATCTACTTCAGGACGCGACGCTGCCCACGCGAGCCTTGGTTTATCTCCCAAAACCTTACCTGAACCAAACCCTTTCCATCATCCTTGACCATTGACGAAGGTAACGGGAAACCACCTCAATTAATCATCCCTAGTACATTCATTCATGGCTGAAAACAATCAAAACACGGGCCTCACTCCCCGGCAGACCTTAAGCGGTCGGAGGCTGCTAAGAATCTCCGGGTCAGCCACGAAGATTTGTACATAGAATGTGAAAACATTGTATCAAGCCGGAAAAGTCCATAACGTCATTGAGGAAATGAAGAGATTAAAGATAAACATCTTAGGTATTAGTGAGATGAGATGACCAGGTTCGGGGCAATCCCTAATAGGCGAATATCGAGTATATCACTCGGGAACAAGTACAGATAACCACCAACACGGAGTAGGTATGATCATTGAAAACACCATTCAGAAACATGTCACCAATTTCACACCAATATCAGAAAGGGCCCTGCTTTTACAAATCAACGCAAGCCCAGTACCAATCAATATAATTCAGATATATGCTCCCACAGCAGATAAAAGCGAAGGGAAAATTGAAAAATTCTACAGCGAAATATCGAATATCTACAATAGACTTCCCAAACACCATTAACGATAATAATGGGGGACTTTAACGCCAAGATAGGCAGCGGGAGAGAGGGAGACTCTGTCGGCCCTCATGGATCAGATGAAAGAAACGAACGGGGGAACAGATTAGTAATAACTGCCGCAGAAAAGAAATTGGCAGTGCTTAATACCTTCTTCAAATTACCACCAAGAAGGTTGTACACTTGGATATCGCCACTAGACTCGTAAGAACATATAGTTAGAAACCAGGTTATTTATATACTGGTTAACAAGAGATACCAGAACTCTTTTACATCAGTCAAAACCTACCCTGGGGCAGACATAAAGCCAGACTATACTCTTGTAGTTGGTACATTAAAACTAAAATTGAAAACTGTGAAGAAAAGACAAAGGAAAAACAGCAGAAGCTAAAAAATTCAAGTGAGAAACTACTTAGCTGAACAAAGGCAAAAAGAAAATAGAAGTCGAAAGGTGTGTTCCGAACTAGAAAGGCTTAGCAGCATAGTTAATGGTGCAAGCGACAAATATTTAAAATCAGATCAAAACACCAAAAGAAAAATGTGGATGACAGACGAAATCCTACAAATGATGGATCAAAGAAGACTCGCAAAAGATACTCCGCAACACTTCATAATACATGGACAAATACAAAGAAATATCAGAGAGGCCAAAGAAAGAAAATTCCAAGAAGATTGCCAAGAAATAGAAGCCCTGCAGCTGAAATATGACAGTTTTAACATCCATAAAAAAGTTAAACAAACGGCTGGTATGTATCGGCCCAAAACAATATGTAAACTGATGGACAATCGAGGGAATATAGTCATAGATAAACAAGACAAAATAAAGATCTGGGAGACATATAATACAGAAATACTCCAGGAAGTAAGACCACAGCAGCCACAGATATTGGATAGACCAGGGCGCTACACCACCAACGAAGAAGTCAGATCAGCAGTAAGACAAATAAAAGAAGGGAATGCTCCTGGGCCAGATAACATAGATCTGAGTTCCTCTAACTTTTAGACGTCTCTCCAATCGCAAAAATCACAAACCTGTTCAACCACATCCACGAAACTGGGGGAATACCTAAGCAATGGTTTTTATCAGAGTTCGTCATAACACCTAAGAAACCTGGTGCAAAGAAATGTGAAGACTATCGAACTATTTCTCTTATGAGCCATCTGTTAAAGCTTTTCGAAAGAAATATATACAAAAGAATATAAAGAATCTGTGAGGAATACATGTCGGAGACTCAGTTTGGATTTCCGGATGTAGTAGGTACCGGAGAAGCCCTATTTACTATTCAGGTGCGGTTCCAGGGGTGCAGAGATGTTAATTGCGACGTAAATGCTTGCTTCGTGGACTATAGTGAGGCTTTCGACCGAGTACAACATCACAAATTAATCGAAATTTTGGGCAATATAGGTATCGACGGAAAAGATCTGGCCATAATATCACAACTATATGGGGGACAGTCAGCGTATATAACCATAGACGAAGAATTGTCAATGGTGATGAGTATTTCCCGAGGTGTAAGACAAGGATGCGTGCTTTCCCTACTATTATTCAATGTGTACTCGAAACACATTTTTAGGAAAGCTCTTGAGGACGTGAACGCCGGAATAAACGTCAACGGTATAATACTGAACAACACCCGGTGCGCTGACGATACAGTAATTATGGCAGATAGTGTGAGTGGATTACAACAACTGATGACACGAGAGGTAGAAGTCAGCATGGAGTACGGTCTAGATATTAATGTCAACAAGAAAAAATACATTGTGATCAGCAAAAATCAAATGGGATCATTCGCAGAAGATCCGTTGCAGGATAGAGGAGGCAAGAGCAGTGTTCTTTGAAATGACCTCAGTGCTTAAGAGCCGATCTCTAACTTTAACCTCGAAAATACGACTTCTCAGGTGCTACACGTTTTCTCTGTCTTACTTTACGGCGTGGAATCATGGACCCTAACAGCGGCAACTACCAAAAAACTGGCAACCTTTGAAATGTGGCTTCATCGTAGGATTCTAAGAATTCCGTGGATAGACCATGTCTCTAAAGTAGAAGTCTGCCGAAGAATGGGGAAAGATCCTGAATTAATAACCACGATAAAGACGCGCAAACTTGAATATCTGGGTCATATAATGGGAAATGAGGGAAGATATGACCTCAGGACATGGTTCTCAGTATCAACAACATGACTTTTCCGTGCCTATCAGACAAGATTATAATCGCCAACATTCGGACCGGAGAGGCACCACAAGAAGAAGAAGAAGATATATTTATATATATATATATATATATATATATATATATATATATATATATATATATATATATATCAATATATTCAATATCTCAGTGTAAGATCTAAAATACTAAGCCGCCCCTGATTGAAAGTAAAAAGCGATATATATTTTTTTCAAGTATTCTTCGCGTATGTATGTCACTAACGTTATTAGGAGTTTGATGAATTAATTATGCACGGTGAGGTTGGTTACATTGACGTTGGTACAAGAAAAGAGTTCGATGGACGTGTGCTAAATTGAATTGATTAATTCGATCGAGTTTTCTCCTTGATGAACAGTCTAATAAAGATATTAAAACATTCTTTTGTGGTGTTTTCGTACTGTAATAATGTCGTAATCTTTTTTATATTCTATTTTCAGATTGAAATCGATACAATATATTTGATTTCATTTTCTTTGACAAATGTCATGGTAACGCTTGGATAGGAAACGAAATAAAAGCAAGCATTTTAATTCATGAGTATTTTATTTGCTGAGGACAAATTTATTTGAGAATTTTCTAAGTAACTAAATATTCTTCTAAAAGAAATTGGGAGGTAAGATCACTAAAACTATAAAATATTCTTTCATACGCATGCGAGAGGAAGTCATTGCAGTTGTTATGATTAATTAGTATGCGAATTTGAATGTCTTGTTCTGCTGTTTCTTTGTAGTAAATAAAAAAACTCGTCAAGGTTTGTTTTTCCCAAAAACTATCGTCTAATTTTAAAACATCTTTTTGTATTAGATACTCCATGGTACTTACTGTAACAACAAATGTGAACTAATCAAAGTTGCGTTCAAGTTTTATGATAAACAGGAAAACATTGTGTTTCATTTTGTCACTTTTCAATAGAATTCATCTGCGGTATTGATGACACCTATCGATAATATGATATCATCGATAATTCCTTGAAACGGCAATATATGGCGTTTCATCATTGGAAATCTATTACTGCACTCTGTGCGTTCTTAGAAATTAGCGACTCTATCGTTCTGTTACAGAATGGCAATAGTTGTGAAATTACTCTTGTTCTGTCAGAAGAAAACATAGATATGGTTTTATTTTCAAGAAGTGTAATTAATAAAAAACACAACAGAAACAATTATGGAATCATCATAACGTGATGGCGTCTCCACATATATTATAAATATAAAAAGAAAACGCAATGCCGTTTTATATTCGGCTGAAAAAAGACCAGTATCAAATAAAAATCCACATCACTTTTGATGCGCGGTTAGTTTCGATGGTAGTGAAATTGTGTCTAAATAAACTTCAAATGTGGCGCAGTAAAAAAGGGATTTTCGATATACGCGACCTTTTTTATCAAATGCATCTTGACTGTATACCAATTTCGCAATGCAGCGAGTTCAGAATTCTGCGAAAAATATGGAGAACATGGTCATGTTAACAATTTATCTGGAAGATCGAAGGTCTATGGCAACATTTAGCTTGGCGCTTACTGACTGTTGAAGAAAATCCGTATCGAGCCAGTCAGCAATTCATACGGGAATAAGTCAGAAGTCTGGGCAAAATATTTCGTACAATGAAAGCATTACATCCTTACCAAATCAGCCTCGTGCATGAATTAAGTAAATATGAGTTTGATCGATATTGCAATTTTTCGAAATCTTCATTCAAATTTTGATGGAGATGAGAACTTAGTAGGGATAGATCGGAGGAGGGGTTTAGGTATTTGGAAACTGCACATAAGATTCAAGAAGCTCTGTTAGTCATCTCAAAAGTTAATTATCTGCCGGCATATGAAGTGACAGAATAGTCGAACCATTTTACTCTGAAGAAAATTTCAAGAGTTAAACGTATTTGAAGTTTTGCTAGCTTTAGTGACTTCATTATGATCAAAATAATGCTGAAATGTGGTTTTAACAAGATGGAGCTCTGACCCACTAACAATGTTGGGATAAAATTTATTTGATGTTTCCGAGGAAACGGAAACCTTTGAATGGCTAGCCAGGTCAACTAATATTCATTTGAAATCCTAGAAAGTCTCGAGAAAAACTGATCGAAAGTATCACGTGAGGATAGAAATTCTACCAGAAATGATAGGCAATGTTCCTAAGAATTCGTTTCTAGACTTGACAATTGCCAAGTAGTAAGAACGAATAATAAAGTAATATTTATTTTTAATTATTCTTTAAACGGTCACTGTATACAACAAAACCTGAAATATACACGGAATGAGCTAATCCATTCATATACCTTAAAGCTTCTATATGGAACCATCGGTGGGGCAACAACTCTACTCGACTTGTCTTTCCTCGATTATGTGATAAATCAATCAATTGCAAACTATGTACAAGTGCGTGAAGAAGAAATTGTCGGATTGAATGCCGAATTCTGCATTCGTTTCAGATTTCAATTTAATATTTCCATCATAAATGCTTTAATATGAAATAGTGACTAATCAAATCATGCAATTGAAATTTATTGATGATTGCTACAATATAATCCCGAATATATCGGTCTCGAAGGAATTAAGGTTTTCAGAGATATTCAACGTCGCTTATATTTTCAAGGAATCGTTATCTTTTCTTCATTATATTTTCTATATTGAGTTAATTAATTCTATTACTACTATCTGTTTATGGAAACCATTAGGTTACAAGATCAGATTTAAATCCGGTGTATATACCAGTTAATTAGGTGTCTACTTTTTAGAACTACAAGACGTGATCTACAAATAATCGAATTCAGGGAATGTTACAATTTCCCGTTTTGATATATTGGTGTAACTAAGAAAAAATCGTATCAGAGTCCAACATACGTTTGATTTAATTTATTATCACTTGAAGATCAGGAACTGGATCGGAACAATCAAGACGAAGGTCGATTAGGACATTTTTCGTCAATAAAAATTAGTTCGAGTAGTCGAAAAGAATTTTTGCTTTATATATTAGGCGATATTATCATCACTGTCTGGCAATACGAGTAGCACGACGATTTTCTTCCTGGTTTCGACTGGCATAAATTTGGGTGCGAGTTTCATGTAAAAAACAACTTTTTTATATTTATTTGTGACTCAAAAGAGATTATACATTTAACTGAACACAAATGTTTGTTCATAGTTCACACTCTCATAAGCTTCAAGTGAAATTGAATTTGAATCATCATTAGCATTGTTTTTCATATCCTTAAAATTTCTCCTTCATGTTTTGATGAATCGTAGTGATCATGATACAAATTTATAAAATTTCCTGAACCGATTAAACAGAAACAGGTATATGAGGAAACCATGTGACTATATCTTTTCATATCAAGTTGAATGAGTATGCTGGGCACAAAAGTTATGGATAATTATAAAATATAGTGTTCCAGAATATCAAATTACAAATTTAGCAAATTGATTGTCAATAAATATTGAGATTGATTAAGTGTAAAAACGAAATTTTGTGTTGAGAAATTAATTAATATATTCAGTGCGTTTCAATGAAAACAAATTTAAATCGGGAATTGGAAGAATTTAATGTTTTCATGAATCTGTTCGATCTCCGTTTGAGAACAACAGTTCATCAAAATCGATTTGGTTGAATTTGGAAAATTTTTGTTACTCATTTGGACGTTTGCGTATCCACTCCCTACCTCTATACCCCTACGATACCCGTTCGATCTCTATTTGAGGAAAAACTTGATGAAAATCCAATCTGATGGTTTAGAAAAATTTTTCTCTTCTATCTGAACATCGGCGCATCATCTCCCTACCCCTGTCAACTACTACCACGAAAATTTCCATATGAGAAAGGGGTTGTGTGATACGAAAGGTTATTCCATTTACTACAGTTTTTTTAATTCAAGGACGATCGAGCAACCCTTCACATTTTATGTTAACATCTCATAGATGTCGATTTTGTTTCGATGAGTTACTAATTGTGTTCAACTGAAATTGGAAACATGAATCGTACGATATCATTCTCTTAAGAAAAATATAGATTTCCTCCGTTTGAATCAATGAAATAAAAACGATGCTTCATTTTGATGGCTTGCGTCGGATTGTTATCAATCTTCCCATTTTGAAAAATTCATTGCAGATATACTAGATTCAGTTTCTTTGGATATTCGTTGAAACGCTGGTGACTTGGCGTTGGTAGTATTTGCCATAGTTTTGATGAACGTAAATGACAGTAATTCAGTTTTTTCGGTTTATTCTCAATTTTCCCATGTTTGAGAATTTTCTCGGGATCAACCTTATTTACCAGATCTTGACCCCAGAAACTTTTTTCTGTTTTCAGTTTTGAAAAGAATGCTCGCTGGATGAAAATTCAAAACTAATGTAGACGCCAAAACTGAAGCCCATTTTGAAGTTAAGGAGAAATCTTGATATAAAAATGGCATCGAAAAAATTATTGATCGCTACAATCGCTGTATCTTGAAGGTGACTATATTGATTCAAAAATTGGATTTCACCAAAAAAATATGCTTTACTTTGTTAGCTTACAAACTTTTCAGCCCACTTGGTATTGATCTACCTTCAAACTCCTAAGGAACCTTTAGAGCGCGAGTCCTACTCGCATTTGACAGATTTTGTTATATTTAGTGATTCTTTTTGAAAAACTATTTTGAATTCATCCCTCCTTCCGCGTTTTTTTGCGTGAGGAATCCGATGCTGCAAGCAGATTCAAGCTACCTTTTTTCGTTTTCGAGTTATTAAGTAAGTTCGAAAATTGTCGGAATCAGTCAAGTGCCAATATCGCGGTTGTTTCTGAAGTTCTGTAAAAATGGTTTGAAAATCTGCAGGTATGGTTTAACATAGAATCGAATTACGTGCGGAAGTTTTTTCAACGGTTTTCAGGTTTTAATGCAGACTTGGGTTATTTTTGAATATGTGTATGGACCATTTGTCATTTTCAGAAATATAATACATGTGCATTCACAGAATCTACATGAAATGATTGAAATAGCTTTAGTATGTCTGTGGTTTCAGTATGACACTTCAAAAATCAGTTTCAGCATTGATAATTCAGATAAGTTATTCAGTGTTCTTTCTTCAAGTACCAACTTCTGCGTTAATAATAGTATCGTTTTTAATGAGAAAACTAACGAGATATTTTACTAAATGCAATGAAATTTAATGAAAATAATCAATGTATTGCCATGATTCTGTATGCATATTTCTCAACGCCTGCGGATACTCCTACACGCAATGGAAATTGAACCTAACCGAAGCAAGACAATGTCAACTCTTCAGTAGTTCGACTAGCTTTTCTATATTACTGATCCTTGATATAAACTCTAAGGCAAAAGTCCACCGGCCACAAATTAGGGGAATGCACCGGCAATCTTACTGCCCTCCTAGTTCCATAGTTTGAGAAGGACCAGCTCCATCATGTTGAAAATAAATATTTCTTTCTTCAGCAAGAGAGAGTGCATCAGAATATTCATCGATAATGTTGTTATTTACAATTTCATGATATAATTCACAACGAAGGTTTTCATCGAAAATCATGCTAATACACGATTATCTTTCAATATACACCATATATTGAATTTGACATTGAATATTAATATGGCGAAGTGGTTTGACATCCGCCCAGTAATATCCATTTTGACGATTGAGTATCCCGTCACTACTGATGTTAATTTCATCAGTCCAAATTATTTCCGGAAAAACTGCGGATTTTCGTCAGATTTCTGCAGAAACCAGTTGCGAAAATCCAGTCTACGTTGGAAATCCCCTAGCTGCAAAAACTGGAATATTCTCATTTTATAAGGCTTATATCAATTTTTCTTGAGAAAACAAAGCGCTTGACTCTTAGATAACTCTGTAACCATTTCAATTTGCCTACTCGAAATCGATGGGTTCTTCATAAAGTACTTCATATTCTTCTTGGGCGTTAAATGGTGAGGTTTTTCCTCAATTTATAGAAATTACTTTCATGTGGTTGTCGCTTTCCAGGAAAACGATTCAAATAAGCAGCTTCTGCACCATCCGCATATTAGTGATTTTCAAGAAAACATTCAATCATATTGAACTTTTCGAAATTTTCATACAGCATGGTTGCTTCAATTATCACAAACGATACTATATTCAGAAAGAAGTTGTCATTTAATGAAAGAACATTGAATAATTTAGGTGAATTGACATTGTAAGAATTAATTTTTGAACTATCACAATGAGAGGGATAATTCTGTGTGATTTCTGTGAATGGACATATAGCTACTAGATGAAATCAGGGAAAAGTTGTACAACACGTCCTGGTTAAAAAAATTGAGTGCACATGCGATATACCTTCAAGAAAGAAAAACCATTCAATGAATTCAAAGTTACCTATGGTTCATATTGAAAAGAACGGAAACTTGCATTATAACTCAAAAACCGTTGAAAAAAATTGGCTCGTAGTTCAATTCTACGTGAAAAAATGCCTGCAGATCGTCAAACCATTTTTGAGTAACTTCAAAAACAATCGAGATTTCGGCACTTGACTGATTCCGAAAATTTTCAAAATTAGCAAATAATTCGAAATTGAAAAAACGTGAGTTGAATGTGTTTGCGGCAATGAATTCCTCACGCAAAAAGAACAAAGGGAGGTCATTTACCTCTATTCAAAATATTTTACATAGCTGCAGTACTGAAACGCCGAAATCTGTCTATCTTGTACACAAAGTGATGTGATTTGTATAATAGATAAGTCAAGTGATTAATTTTTTCTAATTTACTATTGATTTCGATGCAACGGAGAATGTGTGCGTGACCACACGTAAGGTCACATGTCTTGAGGTTCGTCTGCCTCATTTCTCCACAAACGAACGTTCGTTGGTAACACTATGTCCAATCGGAGTCGAACCGGCCAAAGGTAGCCGAAGTATAAAACTGACGAGGATCAATCAACATTTAAATTCGAGATGATTAAATTTCGAACCACTTAATTTCATATAATTTCCTTTGAAAGATGACCAATATTTCTTTTCGGAAATGCCTAGGTACCTCGGAAACTAGTGAGACTATAAACGTTTGGTTGTGCTCAAATTGTAATAAACTCCACGTAATTCCACAAAAACAAAATGTATATTTTGAAGTTATAATGCAAAAAAGTCAGAAAATGTGTGGTTTTTCCGGCACTACGCTGATAGCTCAAGTTTTGTTAGAAAAACTATCCGTATGGGCCTAACGAAATATTAAAAAAATTACTTTACATTATTTTTTTGCACTGTGGAGCCTTTCATTGTGTCGATGATGACCGAACAGGTTTACATTGAGATGTCTCGATTACTTAAGAAGTTTAGTAGTTTTTTCTTCTTTGACAATATAACTCGTGCGTAACCTTGTGCGCACAATTTTCAACAATAATTATTCTTCATTTCGCGTTTATGAGAGAAATTCCCATGAAACTGATCCCAATTGTAGCTTCCGCTCCTCTAAATGAACTATTTGTTTTGGTGTGGGACGCCGTTCTAATCGACGGTCATTTAATGGTACTTTACTTAATTGTTTGTGATCATGCTTGCCTGAGTTTATTTACGGAAATGTTTGTTTAGCATCGCTGCTATTCCTAACACGCTATCGTATATAATTACCATCAATTTTGAATTCGTCGCACGCAATCTCATGAAATAGATCGAGTAACTATGCGAATTTCTTATGCGTCGAAGATGATTATCTTAGATGTTTCTAATATACTTAAATGATTATGTTACTCAGCCTTGATTGAAAGGTTTGATGCTATGTTGATGAAAATATTGGAAACCTTCAAAAGGCCTGTTTCGGAACGCATACGTTTTTTCATAGAGGTTAGATATGAAAGGAAAGCTTCCAGTTGTTAAATAACGCTATTTGATGTAACATTTATAACAAACTAGCTGACCGTAAGACATTTTCATAGATTTCCAGATCTTCAAGATTTTTCCTTCAATTCAGTCAAGGCATTCTTAGAATGGGGATCTTTCATTCGATCAAATGAATAATTAAGTAAATTCAGTTAGTTTCATCGCAGAAACTGAACGAACAGAAAGAAAAATGATCAGAAAAATGTCACAAAAATTATGATTTTCACTGTTCACCCGAATCTTCCAGTTGTTTTCGTATCAAATTTCATCTCACGAAAGTGATTGTAACGGAAAACAAATAAACAACCAAATACGACGTTTTGCATGGTGGCATATATAGTACTGTTAGAACTGAAAATGAACCATATAAATCCAAAATTTCACTTCTATGCGTGCTGTATCAGAGGTCACTCAAGAAAATGTGGATGCTTGGGTTACATTATTCAGGAGATCGACATCCAACATATCGAGAGATTGGGGCATCATTGTGGATTTCAAAGACTTCATACAAGTTTTTTATGAAGAATTACGAATGTAAAATTAAGTTTCCCGTTGGATACCGTATCTGTTGGCTGAAGAATACAAAAAGTTTTGTGAGAAGAATTACGTATGAAAAATTAAGTTTCCCGTTGGATACCGTATCTGTTGGCTGAAGAACAGAAAGCTGCAAGGGTGAATTTGTGTCGAAATACCAGATATAAGAGATAGCAACAACCAAATAACAGGAAAACAAGATGATGAAAGTGAAACTTCAGACGTTGACGAAGCAAACAAGCATAACCGCAAAACGTCTGTCACCCCCTTGCTCTTAGAAGGAAAACAAACAGGAAATGTAATCTTGGATGAAGATGTTTTTCAGACGGTAAGATCAAAGAATTCGAAATCTTTGGTGGGAACTCGTGTTAATGATCCGGATAAGGGAACAAATTCTGAGTTTGTAGGAAGAAGAGATAGAACAAATAAGAAAGTCTGGCTTTTCATTTTTAGGGTACGAGATGGAGTGAGTAGTGTTGCAATCACAAGTTACATTGCTACAAAGACTGGAGCATTTAAAGATGAAATTGTTGTCAACTCAATAAAAACATCATATACAAGGGCTGATAGTTGCTGCTTTCAAGTTGGCGTCCCTTTTAAGTTCAAAACCAGTTCTATGTAAATGATTTCTGGCCTAATGGTGTTGCTACAAAAATGATGCAGATGGAGTGAGTCAATCACTCATTGGTGAGTACCAATTAATAAATAAATCAAAACCTGTGAGTAATGAAATACATATCGATAACTCTAGAAATACATATAAAACTTTTTTACACGAGAATGTAAAATCGATTGGAAACTCAGTTGACCATCTAGAATTAGAAGTAAAAAACCTAACTAATGAACATGAAGTAATTGCTTTATGCATTTCAGAGCATTTTAAAACAAAAAATGAAATATCTATGGAATTAGAAGCTTCAAACTCTCAAGCTACTTTAGTCGAGATGAAGGTCAACATGGTGGAAGTGCTATCTATTTGAGGCAAGGCATTCCAAATAGAGAGAGACAGGACATTACCAGAAAGTCTGTAATTGGAATTGCCGAAGTATCAGCAGTAGACCTTGAAATTTATCGATCGATGCCGCTCTTGGAAAGAAGTTTTTCTTGAAGTATTTGAAGAGATTCTCAATCTTATCAACGAATCGGAGAGGAAATCTGTTATATGTGTGGAGACTTCAACATTAATTTATTGAGTAGAATGGACAAGAACAAAATGGTTTTCTTGTAATTATTGAATTCTTATGGTTTTCCTCCAACCATCTGGACTCCTACTAGAATCACTCAGACGAGTAGAACATGTATCGACAATATAGTAACAAATTGTACAAACAATGGGACCAAAAAAATAACCACACACATGTCAGACCACAATAGTGCCCTTGCCCTTTGAAGAAAATAACTCCTCATAAAGAAAAGAAAAATTATAAGAAAGCTCCACTAAATTAATGTATTAGAAAATGCAAAATTAGAAAGGATATTTTGGACACTTGTAAACTGAAGAACCCTATCTTTAAAGAGGCTTACAAACAGGTGAAGATGGAATATGACCAACTATCGAGAGATGAAAAAAGTCGTCATTTTAAAGAAACCATACTCAGTTCAGACAACAAAACAGAAAGAATATGGAATATAGCTGCAGAAATTAAAGGGCATCAGAAGACAACAAATATTCCAATCGAAGGAGATCCCAAACTACTAGCTGATCAATCAATACATTCTTCTGTGAAAATATTGAAAACGGCGAAGAAAATACAAACATTTTGAATTAAAGTGCAATATTCCACGTAGTGAAGAAAATCTGGTTTTCAAAGCTATAACAAAGAGAGATTTCTTGAAGATGGGGGAACTGCTGAAGAGCAAGCATAGCTCAGGATTTGATGATGTTCCTTCAAGTATAATGAAATGCTGCTTGGAGCAGGTGGCAGTTTGTGATAAATAATTGCTTAAAATTTGGCATATACCCTGATCAATTGAAGCATGCTATTGTCAAACATATCTACAAGAAAGGGGAGGCAGATAAGATAAAAACTATAGAGCAATCAGCCTTCTGCCATGTTTTTCGAAAATATTCGAAATGGTTAATTTGGAACAACTCTTAGCATTCTTAGAACAGCGAAATGTATTTACGCCTACCCAACATGGCTACATAAAAGGAAAATCGACACAGACGGCAATTTAAGATTTTATTGGTAACATAATCGCAGCTTTAGAGGACTCACAAATTATAATTGGTCTCTTCCTTGACTTGTCAAAGGCATTTGATGGTCTCAATCAGGATTATATAATATATAAAATGGAAAAATATGGTATAAGAGATACATCTCTGAGTTTATTCAGATCTTATCTTAATGGTCGTACACAAAGAGTAATCGTCAGCAATGGGATGAATGACGTTAGTTCAGATCCAAGGCCGTTAAGACGTGGTGTTCCTCAGGGTAGCATACTGGGGCCGATTATGTTTATTTTATGTATAAATGATGTAGATGTTGTGACGAAGAAGGTACCTCAATCATTGTAAGTAAAGTACGCAGACGATACAAACATACTCATAAGACCAGAAAATTTTCCTGAGGCTCAAAAGGATGCAAATACTTCACTTGGAGATGCTAAAATGTAGTCCTCGAGCAATGACCTGAATAAAGATCTAACAACTGCAGTTTTAATAATTCTGGATTTGATACTCCTGATCAATTTAATTTCAAGGAGGAAACTGACAAACTGACAGAACATGTCAAGTTTCTGGGAATTTATGTGGATGAATCTCTAAGGTGGAGCAGACACATTAGTGAGTTTTCTGTATAACTTGCCTCTACATGCCATTCATTGTTCGTACTTCGGAAATATCTTGATGTCGGATCTTTGAAAAATATATACCATGCTGTATTCGAGGCAAAACTGCGATATGTAATAATGTTTTATGGAAATGCTTCAAATGTCGAAAGTATATTCACGATACAGAAAAGAGCTATTCGCACAATATTCAGAATGAAATTTAAGGAATCTTGTCGTGGCAAATTCAAGCAACATGGGTTACTGACAACTGCAGCTATACATCTTCAAGAATGCTTAATATAACATTCAAGAAGATTAAAAAATTTGAGCCTTAGATCGATTCGGCATATAATACCAGAACAAATCAACTGATGTACCCAACCTACAGATTGACTTTAACGGAGAAGGGCGCAGAATATTCCTGTGTAAAATATGAAATATTACAATAAAATTACTGCAGCCATGAGATCGGAGACCAACTTGTCCAAATTCAAGAAAAAGGTTTTCATGATGTTATTGAACATGGAACCCTATGACGTAAATGAGTTCCTAAATAGCAGTTTGACATTCTTCTAACATCTCCATCCTGTAAATCTTTTTTTAATATGACCCAGTTTCATTTCAAGATGTTTTTTATCTAGCAGGTTATTCGTGAACACCTTCATTTGAAATGAAGCTTATTATTATTATTATAAATATTCTGGATCGTTCTAATCTTGGAGAGTCTAAAAGCGTTTACAACAATGTCAGTTATGATGAATCTTGGAATCCTTTATACGAACCAAAAAATCAGATGCAACGTTTGCTTCAAAAACAGGTCATGTAGCAACAATTTTTTCAAACTCAAAGAACAATCACTACCAATTAGCACACAGCCCAGAAAATTGTTTGATAGTTAACGCGAGAAAACATCGAATTCTTACTTCATCCTGCGTACAGTCCGGATCTAACTAGCAACGATATTTTTTACATTTCCCAAATCAAGAACGGACTTCGTGGTCTAAGGTTTCAGCATTTAGAAGTAGCTGTTAGTGCTTTCCAAAAGGCCATTTTGAATGCAGCAGTAAACGATTGGAATAACTGCTTCCAGAATTGGTTCGAACGGATGCAGAGGTGTAGTAATCTGCGAGAATACTTCAAAAAACAATAAAATCTTTAAAAGCTCTGAATTTTTTCATTGTAGCTCTATATGCAAAATTTAAAAGAGATCCCTCATTAATCATTTCTATGTTAGCTATAGTTAAAGGCACATAAAGTTTTTAATTTTTGTGGTTCGAATATTTCGGCATTCTTCTACTTATTTCGAATTAATTTGAAAACTTTCTAGCGGCCTTAAATTGACAAGAATGATTGAAATACAAATTTAGGTTACTAGTCGAAACCCACAGACTCAACCATAATGGGTTGGTGTTGTGTCGACTTTATCATATCTGCAAGTACAAAAACTACAAATTACATTTTTCAGTTACGATCGAAATACGGCTACAGGTCAATAGTAATGTGAAAGATTATACGAATCAGCACGATGCTCAAAACCTTACTTATATTAAGCGGAACCACAATATGACATATAGCAATAACTGTCATTGAAAGATTGCTTATGCAAACTGATAGTGTTGCTTTTCGAACACTTTCCAGCCTCTATTGGGAGTTGCTCTGTATCTTTATACGTCATATTTTCTTGTGTTGCAATGTGAGAAAAAAATTCTTCCGAATATATTATTGCAATTTTCGGGGATATCTGATATTTATTCAATAAATTTCCCTTCTTATGTTTTTCTACCATGTTGACTTGAAAATGCCCTATCAAATTTTTCATCAAGAACTCAAACGTTAACAATCAAAATTTTCTGGCTGTTTTTTCGAGTGAATTTTAAATTTCAATTTCAGTTCTCCATTGATCTGAAGATTGATTGCGTGATACATTTAATGAAAATAATCATCCTGTTTAAATTTTTCAGTCAAATATAATTAAAATGCAATATTGTATCTTTCAAAGTAGTTCCCTTGGGAAGTCACATAGCACAGGAGACGCTCCTTGCAATCATTATTTCATTGCTGGAACTTGGATACTGTAATATCCTTCAGCCAGTCGGTTACAGCTGTTTGAATGTTTTCAAGTTTCAAAATAAAATCTTTTGAGCTGATTTTTAATTCTTGGCAAAAGTCACAAGGACTCGAATCTGGCGAATTTGGATGCTTCATTATTGAGACTGCAGTTTCAACGCATTGTCGTCATGCAATACCTCCTTGTTTTTGATGTTTGGTCGCACACGAAATACTCTTTTTCGAAGCCTTTCAAGGATCTCGTAAAAGTGTTGATTAACCGTTTGCCCTTGAAGCAAAAATTATTTGTGGGCATTTTCATCGGTGTTTGCATTTGAAAGGCTTCGGCGTCATGGTTGATTTTCATTCGACTCTCTTCTGAAAATGTTCTAAAACACCGAAAAACCTGGGCTTTTGACAAAACACTTTCTCCATAGGCCTGTCGAAGTTTTTCGAATGTCTCTGTTCCATTGTGTTCAAATTTGTAGCAAAACTTGATGGCTCACCGTAGATCAAAACTGATGCAACTCAGATTTAGAACGCATACGAACAAACTGTTGTATGAAAACTAACGCTACGGACAAACAAATGAGTGTAGCGAGTTCAGATTCATACTGGAGACGTATCACATATGTACCTGACGCTGCTCAAAGCCTCTGGCCTCACACGTTGACGGATCGGAAGCGCCGTGGCCAGTAGAATACCTATTAGGAAAGAAAAAAAACGAGAAGTCAGATTCAATCCACTTCAATAGTAATTGATTTCGCGCTTTGAATCTCGGAATTCGGACCAGAATTACTTTGATGAAGATTTTGAGAAGGGTCTCGTAATGACAGATCGAAATGAATTTTTGCAAGATTTATGGTAATATAATTTTGGGATAAAATCGCGAATAACTCGGAAACGATGCAATTTAAGTATAGGGAAACCTATAACAGATCGATGCCTATTAATATTACGAGCTGATTGGACTGTGCAAAAATAGGTAATCTTATTTGAAAAAACGTACTTTTGTACCTTTGAATGTACAACGATTTGCCACATGCTTGGGAAACATCCTGTATACCGTTAAGCCTCTAAATGCATTGAATTCTGCTGAATAAGCTTCTTTACTTACAATGAGCTAGAAATCATCGATATTACATGATCTTTAGTAATTTTATGATGCCTTCTAAGAGACAAGCAAATATCGCGAAATTTCGATCGAAAAATTCATATTCACAATTGTCGCTTTATTTTCTTTAGAATAATCAGAATCATCGAAAGAACAGTTGGCTGAGCTGGTTGTAAAAAAAATATGGATTCAAAATCATTTGAACCATGGAAGTGCTTTACATCATCGCAGTCATGATGGTTTTCCACTTTGTAAGTTATTAATGGATCTACTCCATTATTGGGAAACCTATGTATGTACTTCTCTAGTGATGTAAGGACTTTCATCGGCCAGTACCATACAATCTGCTTGTTAACATTAAGCATTTAAAAAAGTACACTCATCGCTGATGCAAATATAGTTAAAGGAATTTGGATTATGATTCTTCGATCGAAATTATCTTGCTTTAACTCGCCAGCATGATAGATTTCATAGGAATGGAACTCGTAAAGCTTAGTCATCTTGCGCGCAGACGAATAAGAAAGACTACTTGCTTCACGCATCTGTCTCGAAACAGTGGTGGGATTTACGTTGGAATGGGGAAGGTTAGAAGGTGAGTTAGAATACATTCATTTTCAAATCATAAAGTTTACGTTATCTAATCTTTGGCACTGGAATAGTTCTTTATATACCTTATATGGGCAGTTTTCAATAACTTTCAATCCAGGTTCATTCAGCACTAGTGATTGCATTTATTAGTATTGGTTTTTATGTTTTTGAGCATGTTTCGCAGGTCTACTGAAAAAAAATCATGAACTCATAAACCTTGACTGAAAATTTACATTTTAATAACTGCCTATATTATCATGTATCTTCAATTAGGAAACAGTTGATATCAAATGATTCGCATTTATATTGATATTAACATAAATTAATCTAATTTTGAGAAGACCCATCTAGCCACTAAATTTTTCATCTGTCCTGTATAATGAGACGTTCAAAATTTGTTTTACGTGTGTGATAGTAGATGGGAGGATTTATACTGCATAATTTCGAAAACTAGTAGCTTTTCAATTTCAAAATACAAATAAATAGTCGTATCAAACTATATTCAATGAGTCATTATGTTTTATTGAATATTCTTGAATGAAACAAAAAAAGTGATATATGAAGCAAATAAATTTATTGAAAGACGATTTTGGGTTGGGAGTACAAATTGAGATCAATTTTCGCTTCAATTGTAAATGGAAAATAGGTGCATAGTGAGATCAGCAAACTGAGGCTGATATTTAGTATGTTTTATAATAAGATATGACAAAAAGGTACCATTATTCTCTGACGTATTAGCTATCATTCAATTTCGAAATCGACGAATCTAAGTCCAGTGAACCTTGAAACATATCTTGATGGAAAAGTTATTTAACAAACATTAATCTTCAGAGGAAAAATGAACCTGCTTAGAGATATCTTGAAACTGAGTCAACACTCAGGGTTGCTATCCCCTCGAAACTTCTAAATAAACAACAAAAATCAGATGATTTCGCCGTTTTCATCTACATTTTATTTGGTGTCGATCCTTGGCAGAGCTCATGCAAATATGGACAAAAGCTCATTCGTTTCAGAATCATGTCTAGAGAAATGTTTTACCAGCAGATACAAAAATTTGTTATTAACAAAATGAAATCGATAAACAGGTGATCAGTTCTTCGCCAATAATTCCGAATTAAGTAACAATTTAGAAATGATAAATGAAATAGTTTTCAAGATGACAAAATAACTGATGGTTCTTCTTTCAAAGTATTAAATATTTGGCGCCACTGGAAAAAATGAAACCCTATCGGGGAAAATTATTTCAACTAATATTTCGAAAAATTATGCAATTGTTGACGAACGAAATACTACTGTTGGCATTGAAGAAGTCAAAATGTGTGAATATTCGATCTCTAAATTCTTCACTTTCTGGAGTTATTCTCAAATGTGCAGCAGAATATCAGAGTGTTCATTTTATTTAGTGGAAATTGAAATGAACTGTACGTTTTCAGGCCATCATATTTCGGATACTTTTTAGTAAACTAAATCTTACTGGTCATAATTGAAGCTGATTGTTGTCAAGAATACATAGTATTTGGAGAGAAGGAATGAAGTGCACCTTCTGGACGGTTTCGACCAGCCAAGAAAAATTCCGATCGGTTTGTCAGAACACCGTAAATGATTATTATTTTGGATGAGGTCCATAATAATCCAAAAATCAGCACTCGAAGGCTATCTCTACAGGTTTGCGTATCAAGTTCTACGGTTTGGGGAGTTTTGCATGAGCAACTGTTATACCCCTACCATATCCAGAGGATTCAAGCCCCTCATAACTGAAGGTCTTCCTGAAAAGCTCGTTTTTTGGCTTCAACAAAAATGAGCTGAAAATGCCGAATTTTGTTTGAATATTTCGATTTTGGAAGAATCAGGGTTTACGCGCGAGGGTATAGTGAATTTCCACAACGATCACGTGTGGGCAGGCGGCTTTATCAAAGTAACGCGCTGTATTTGTCAAAGAAAAGCCGCGTTTGTTTTCTTGCCGCTTTTCTAGAAATTTCGGGCGGCGCGTTTGACGGAAACATTCGTGACTTTCGTTCACGCCGATATAAATGTTGCGCCTGCAGAAATTGTAGTCATTCCGAATTGTAACTTGAAGGCAATACTACGTCGATACAAAAGTTATTATTAAGTAGTACAAAAAGAAATGTAAAACGTATCATTTCAATAACGTTTACATAACATTTAATAAGGTTCGTGTATTTGTCTTATTTGTCCTGCGTCAGTTGCAATACCTAATTCACCTGACGTCCATGTCAGGTGACTTATCTGTCAAAAGTTTTGACAGATAAGTGCCAACAACTTGGGTATTTTATGCCTTGCTCAAATTTCGGTTCTAGATGTATAATAAAAAAGGTAGATTGCCATTTGAAATATCAAAGTGATGACACACTTTCGGTATAACCGGAAAATATTTCACTTCAATTGGAAATCGCTAGTTATGGCCGCGTATAAAATTTCAGCTTGATATTGTAATTGGAACTCAAAAAGTTTTTGACGGACGGTCCCGGTAGATATCCCTGTATATTCAAACCCAAAATGAGTTGGAAACTACTCCGAGAAGCTATTCAGATTCCTTTCCATCTTCGAGTTAGAGGCTATCGACCCTCACTTCAGTTGATTCAAAAAAAAAAGTTTGTCCACATACCTTCATGTGCATGTTTTTTTTATATTTTGATGATGTATCTCCAGCATTCCTGGAACACTCTGTATTTTCTAAAAGAACAAGATTTTACACAGAAGAATAAAGAGCGAAACCCCGTAGCCCTGGTAATAAGAAGTTAATCTTTGCATGATTGTTTTTGAATAAATCCTATTTTGCACCAATGATTGTTTCTAAACTCGTATTTATAGTCAGACATGGTTTTGTAATAATTAAGATGATTCCGCCAATAATTCATAACTGGTGAATAAGATTTTATTCTTGACTTGATAGAATCAGCAAGAAGTTGATTTTTAAATTGTTACAGGTCTAAAAAATCAAAGTTCTTAAATAGGTTCTCCAATATTTCAACTGAAATTACTGCTATAATATGACTACGCGTAACAAAATCTGAAATTAATACTGATTAATCTCATGAATCAATAGAAAGTAAAATAGATAGATGATCGATACTACCATTAATCATAGATAGAAATCGAAATGAGAAGGAATGGAATTATGACATTTCGATGTGATTATTTCTGTTTTTCTGATAATATAATCCGTTTCTGATTCTAATTTCAACAATTTCGTGTGCGAAACCATTCCTTTTGTTTTGGCGTATTGCATGAGAACGTTGTGCAATGTCTTAATCTCTTTTAGTGGTAAGATAATTTGTAATGATTTCAACAGGTTGATTATGGCCGGGATAATATTACATTCTGGTTTTAAATGTTTCAATTCTGATCTCATTTGTCAGCAATTGATTAAAGTTCAGTCTTGCAGATTATTTCGTCAAAAAATCTTTCTCCCAGATGCTTATCAAATACGAGACAGAATCATTTAGTCGAATTAGAATTGATCATTAGAAATGCTACTATCAAACTCTTTTTTTTATTATCAATTTCTGTTTGCTAGTATATTAGTATAACAACGTAAATTGATGATACACTGGAAATTACGTGATATACGAGGTCATTAACGAAGAAATTACAATTTTCAAAATAATGTATTCAAGATTTATCATTACAAAATATTTTTCTCAATCTTCAAAAGAGTGAAAATATATTTCATTATGGAATGCAGCACTCTCATGCATTTATAGTAGCTCTAAAATCCTTTTCAATCTAAAGACTCAGTTGTCCAGATCTTTGACTTCGAAAAAGGATTGAGGTTCCGGAGAACTCTTCGTTGATACATATCTGAAGCATGCTCAATGGTATTCAGACGGGGAATTGGACAATTCGGTATCTTGTTTTTTTCGGAAAAGGATTCGCGTACAATGAGTGAAGAAATTGGCTTCTGGTAAACATTTGTTGAAGTTTTGTTATAAAGAAGTTTTTCTCTCATTATAAATAATTACAACGATGCAGTTTTTTAGTAAAATTGCATGGCTTGTTTTTGAGATACAGCACGTGAAACTTGATTGCTTGAACCCGTTTGTAGATAGGTAGATTAACTCGTAGTTCAAGTGAACGGACAGTTTGATCAATTTGAGATTGTTGGCACTATTACTAATCTCTAGTTCACTAGTGACATGGTACTCTTTTTGTTGGTCATACTGTTTTGACTACCCAAGCGATCCCAGGTAATAGAACCTAGCCAAGCTAATAAATGTGTAAACGGTTAACACAAGTACTACTTTCGGGATGGGGTCACTCACACGATGGAAACACTGATGGTTAACACAAACACTCTTTGTAAACGTAAATTTAAAATGAAATAAAAACACGTGGTTCGTTGGTAAACAACGGCGGATTGGCAATATGGCGTTGGTATGGAAAGCCCGCTCGTGGCAACGCGTGCTGCAGCCGGTTTTCTATGACAGTGTGAATTCGAAGAGGTCGTTGAAGAGAAAAAAGCGGGAGTCTCCGAAATGCACGGATATCTAAACCCTCGGTCCAGGTAGGCCCAGAGTACGTTCTGTGCCTAGCCTAGTCGAAGGGCCTACTAGGCGATCTGTGTTCAAGGAAGCGTGGTTAACACGGTAACTCGCTTATTCGGAGGGGTCTAGAGCGATCTACGCTGAGATACCGTAGTGGACACGGTAACAGTAGAATAAGTTTTATTATTTGTATTATTAGGTACTTGTGAATCTGTACTGTTATGATTCACAGCTTTAAAATGATATTACTATTTTAAAAAAGCGTACAGCTAATTTTACTGCAAAGGAGGAAGCTTTGCTTGACTCTTTGTTGGACAAACGAGAAGGGCAATCCTGGAATGTAAAAACATTGATGCAGTGAGCCATAAAGTCAAAATGGAACTGGTGAATTTTTTCGATATGTTAAGTGGCGAGGTTTTCTTGTCCTGAAAAATAGGTATGAGAATTTGAAAAAGAGAGTGAAAGTGAAATCCGCTACTGATAAAGCAAGAATATATAAGACCGGCGGCGAAATTCATCCAGTTGACCACACTACACTTGTTGATGAATAAATAAAAATCATAATTGGGAAGCTGGTCACTGGATTGTCATCACAGTTCGTTTTCGTTATTTAGGTATTTATGCTTTAAAACTGATGAGTTACAGTTTTGGGATATTGGAAAGAGGAGTAAGTATTCAAATAATCTATTGAAGATATCAGTTTGTCGACCCATGGTTAATCCGTTCACTTCTATTTACTAGTTAATTGATTCCGCCGTAACCACGTGATAGTTAATTATGATGATAATGAAAAATTAAAGTATGTATTATATTACCACAAGATATTTATTGAAAATCAGGATTGCAATTTCGACCATTCTCAACTACAACAAGTACTGAACTAAAGTTTTGAGTTGAAGTTCATGGCCTATATTGAGGATGTCATATTCACTTAGTACATTTTTGGTAAATATATGTAGACGATATACTAGCATGTTTGAAACCGCCAGACAGCTAGATCAATTTTTAATTCACATCAATAGCATTAATCCCAAAATTGAATTGAAAATAGAGAGAGAGATGTCATAATAAGATTCAAATTTCAGACCTAACAATCACTCATGAAAATAACACACCAAGCTTTGATATATATCGAAAACTCACATTTACTGATATTTGCATCGCTTATGACTCAACACATCTAACAACACATAAATACGCTGCGTTTAATTCAATGATTCATAGGGCTGTCTCTCTGCCATCATCCGAAGAAAATATGTCCAGAGAAGTGACAACTATTGAAGAAATAGCTAAAAAGAATGGTTATTCCCCAAATATAATAAATGGAATGCCTAGAAGGAAAAGAACACAAATAGCATGTCATAATATTTACCCACGTATAGAATCAACTAATACAGATAAATACATTTCATTAACATATTTTCGCCCTATCAGCGAAAAGATTGCGAATTTCAAATATCAATTTTCGTCTCAATGACAATTTACTTCTGCTGCGAAGCATTAGTTTCAGGTACAGGAATTTTCTAGGGTTCAGAATGAATTCGTCTGTGCCGATTGATATTACAAAGTAATTTTTGTAAGCTTCACCTACGAACTCTGTCACATTCAAACAGCATTCTTTAAATATATAATCTCCGCAAATGAAACAAAAATGATTTGAATCAATCACACAAACTCTTTTTGACTATGCTATACGAAATTATAGCAAGTTAAATCATTTCATTTTTATTAACAGACAAATGAATGAACAACAAAATAACCCATCTGGACTTCATGGATCTACTCAAAGCGAAATTAATAAGCCAATGTTTGTAAAAACCCGTCTGCGATGTCTGAAAGAAACTCAATGCAAGCTATTTTTTACAGCCCCCATCATTACACGTCCTAGATTTTAACTGAAATTCACAAGGTATTTTATTTTCCTTTAGTCCTTTCAAACTTTTTTGGCATATGTAATTTTTTCGTATCTCCAACCGTTTTCGAGTGAAAAATTATAAAATTTGAATTATTTGAATTGTATGTTATTCGTTAAATAAAAAAAATAATAGAAATACTCGATAGGTAAGCCCAAAATTTGCTTTTATTTTGATAGTTCGTCTTCTGAGACTCAATTCATACCTATTCAATATCAAACTAAAAAAAGAACAAATAAAAACTAAATGAATTGCTGGAAGTGTCCGCCATCTGCAAGAATACAGGCCAATGTCTTTCTTCGCATATTATCATGCTCTCTTTGAAATATTCCTTGGGTATTACTTATCGTGTTACAAGAGGTTAGGTTAGGTTAGATTACAGTGTTCACTGGAGTGGTATAAACTAAAATTTTTGAGATATCCCCATAAGAAAAAGTCTAAACTATTTAAGTCTGGGGACCTAGGAGGCCATGGTTCTGTGCCACCTTGACCTATCCGTCGGATGTTGAATGTATTATTCACGAATTCTCTAGCTTCTCCACCAAAATGTGCTGGTCCCACGTCATGCATAAACCACATTATGTTTCTCACCAAAAGTGACATATCCTCGAGCAATAAAGGTAACTCCTCCTCAAGAAATTGCCGATAAGCGGTACCGTTTAGTCTGTTAGGCAAGAAAATCTCCCAATCAAATAATTTCCAATTATTTCGACCCAGACATTTAGTGAGAATCGTTCTTGATGATGAGATTCTTCAATGGGGGTTTTCCTCAGCCTAATAATGATCATTGTGAAAGTTTGTGATAGCAGTTCTCGAAAAGTTCACGTCGTCTGTGAACATTATTTCACTATCAAAATGGCATTTTCTCTAATTTTATCTAAGAACCATCGGCAGAAATTCAGTTTTGAAGGAAAATCTCGAGGAAGTAGAGTTTGGATGCGTTGAATATGAAACGGGTACAATAAAAAGTCATGGAGAATCCTCCAAAACATGTGAAATATTCAACTCATTTCCAATTTTTCTGGTACTCACATTAGGATTCAAATAAATACAAATCGAAACTGCTTCCTCAATATTTGGAGTTCTCATGGTTTGAGTTGCACCTTTCAAATGATTATTTGATGTAAAAGTAACAGTTTCCCTCAACCATTTGTGGATCTTTGAAATATTCGCCTGTCTGGTGTTACTCGATTTGGAAAGCGCACCTGATATAATCGTCTAGCTCCTGTTGTGTTTCCGTCAGCCAGACCGTACATGTAATGGATATCAGGCAATTCAGCTTTAGTAAAATTAGCCAACTTCAAAAGTCTTAAAAGTAATCGTTAATTTAATAAACAATTCGAGCAGACAATGGTTCAACTTTAGCCACTGTCAAAATAAATAAATAAATGAAAAAAATTAAAGCCTACTAGTCATTTTTTTAAGAAGTCAGCGAACGCATACAATCGTTTAATAATTTTTTGCTCGAGAACGGTTGGAGACATGAAAAGAATTAGCGTCAAAAAAGTTTCTAAATTGAACGAAGATGACAAAAATTGATCGTCGCTGATCAGTGGCGTACTGCAAAAAAGTTTCAAAGGGCAAAAGGAGACATGGCTCCGGAAAAGAAGACACCTTGTAGATTCTAGTAAAATGCAGGACGTGTAATGATGGAGACTGTGAAAAAAAGCTTGTAACTGTAGGAGTTTTGAAAAAGAAACCAATTTTTCTGGAAATTTCAACACCCTGTAGCTCCGTAACGAAGCTTTCGCTGACCCATCTGTATATGAACTTTTTTTCTTAAAATTCCACTTAGATTTACCCGCTCAAGTTGTGACATACTACTTTGTAACACCCTGTATACAGTGTGTTTCAACGATAATTCGCCGCCCTCTCTATCTCAAGATGGTTTGATTTTGGCGGAACAAGCTGAGACACGTTGATTTTTGATTGGAGCGGAACCAATTTCTGAGTTGGTGCGGAGCATGTAAAATCAACCCCCTACCCTCAGCAGCACCTAAGTCAAAATTCATTATAGGGAAGGTGGGTCGAAAGATATATCTTTGGAAAGGTCTCTTAATTCTCTTTTCAAAAATAGGACCTTTATGAACATCGAACATTACTCAGAAAGTTCAAACAAAACAAAAATTTGTATTCCAACGAAAATTTGCCACTCCCTTCGAGTCAAGAAAGATTGATTGTAGTGTCTATACAATAAATGGTATTTTTATGAACGTTTATTATCATACAGACAGTTTAAACACAACGAAAGTTTGTATTTCAACGAAAATTTTTCAGTTACAAAAGTCAACTCAATTGCTCAAATTGACCATTTTTCAACCTCCATACAATGATACAAACCATTCGGATTCTCTTTTAACTTTTTGAAGAAATCCTGGTGTCAAAAATCTGCGTTCGGTGAAGATTCCTCTCCGCAGTCTTCCAAATCTTCAGGCTGTGTAGCCTAAACTCTCGTTTCAAGAAGACTCAAATCAGGTGACCTAGCTGGTCACTCAACTGTTCCTCTTCTGCCAATCTAGCGATCTGGAAATCCCAATAATGAACTTTGATTTAGGTGCTGCTGAGGGTAGGGGGTTGATTTCATTTTCTCCGCCAATCAGAAATAGATGTGTTTTAGGTTTTCCCACGAAATCAGTCCATTTTGAGATAGAGGAGGGTGGAAAATTTTAGTTGTACTTTCTGTATTAAATAAGAAACCTGTACCAAAGTGTAGTGTTAGTGAAGTGCCTCTAACAGTGTAGCATCTCCTAATAGAATGTACTCAATACGAAGGAGGAAGAGAACGATTCAACCTAAATAAGGAACTGCCAATGCTACTTATCAATCGAAGTGATTAGGCCATCCAATTCTTCAAATATATCAACTTATTCATTGAAATTTAATTGTAATAACTTAATTGTAGTTAGTAATAATCCAAAGTAATTCTTTCTCTTTCGTTTTGAAAATCAATAAGAAATACTTCATTTTTGAGTCCGATTGATTGCTCAGTTATAATGTAGATTATAGAAATGAAGATGATTTTTTTCGATATGGTCACTACAAATGTTGAAAGATAACTAATTATATAACGATGTAAAATGAAGCCACTGAAACGGTGCTTCCATAGATATCCACTGAAATGACTGAATCATCGGCATGTTTCAATTTTTCGACCTTCATATGCCAAAAAATGACTAAAAAAAGAGCAAATTCAAAATGTCATGTTTATATGTTCATCAAAAGTGCATAAGAAGTACAATAGCGAATTATTTGTAAATAAAGCTAGTTGTAATATGTTCTCTTGGTTATTGCAAATTGAAATAACAGGTGTGTCGAAACGGAATTTTGAATGCTCGGGGAAAAAGATGGTACAGCTGTAATTTCTGTTCTAACTGGCAGGTGCAGTGCCGTGCTCACAGATCAGTTTTCACAATAAAGCACAGTCTTCATTATTACAATTTAAACGAATTCAAACAGAAAAGGTCAAGATGAACTTTTCGAAATCAATAAAATGAAAACAATTACAGTATGATATTTTTCAGGTTTATATAAAGATAATATAAGAAATGGGCCATTTGATGATGATTGAGGAATAAGGTTTATTCATCAACCTGTATCGAATCGGGGCCGTCCGTTAAAAACTTTTTGGGTTCCAATTACAATATCAAGCTGAAATTTTATACACGGCCATAACTAGCGATTTCCAATTGAAGTGAAATATTTTCGAAGTGATACCATTTGGGTCATCACTTTGTTATTTCAAATGGCAATCAACCTTTTTTATTTTACATCTAGCACCGACATTTGAGCAAGGCATAAAATACCCAAGTTGTTGGCACTTATCTGTCAAAACTTTTGACAGATTTAATTATTTTTGTTATAAACTCGATTTTTGAGGAACATTTAAAAAATTTGTAGCTCGTAGATCTTTCGAACTACAGACACAATTTTTGCTTGGGTGGATAGAAGAAGGATCAAGGAATTTTTCAAGCAGTCTACACATATCAAATGTTTATTGCGTTCTTTTGTATGATTTTTTCAATTTGGCCTTTTTCAAACAGCAATAACTCAATTTTTTCGAATGGCACGAGCCAATTTTTATATCGCCATCAGATGAAGCGTCAAATTTCAGATGGAATTGTATCAGCATGTACTATACCCATCTCTTATAGTTCCGAAATAATTTGGGAATATATTGAATTTTGATGATTTTGCAAGAACTAACAGAGAATGCTTTGAAATATTTGAATCAAGTAGCTGAACTGGCTACGCTCACCTGAAAGGTGCCTAAAATTAATATACTTGTCACTTCGTTCATTCGAATTTGATATTTCAACAAGAATTGTTGGTAATTTGAAGTAAAAATTTTGAAAAACACCAGATTTATAATAAAATGGCTGATTATTCAAACGAGGATATGTTTAATCTCTTTTTAATTCATGGCGAACGTCAAAAAGTGGTGGATAGAACTTGCAGGCAATTCAATAACCAATTTCCAAATTTGGCGCCTATAAGTAAAACAAAATTTCGAAGGATTAGAAGCAATTTTCTGCAATGTGGAGGAAGAAAATACATAGAAACTAGAAGAAAACCAATTCTCGAGGACGACGACAATCAAATTAATACGCTAGCGTATTTTCGTGCCAATCCACATGCGTCCATTAAGTCAGCATTAATGGATATTGGATTGAGTTATACTTCCATTCAGAGGATCCTTAAGAAACATAACATGCACCCATATTCTTTCATCAGACTACAAAAATTGAAACCAACTGACCTTTCCAAGCGGCTAAATTTCTGTGAAAATTTATTAATTCGGTTTCAAGAAAATGAGACAATTCTGCAAAAAAATTATATGGCCTGATGAAGCCAAGTTCAATGAAAGTGGAATAACTAACAGGAGAAATCGACATTTTTGGGCCACAGAAAATCCACATTTCATTGAGGTTATTGATTTCCAAAATAAATTCAGCGTCAACGTTTTTGCAATTTTAATGAATGATTTGTTGGCTTATCACATTTATGAGGAAAATCTTAATGGACCAAGATACCTGGAAATTTCGAGAGGAACATTAGTAAATTTTTTAGATGGTTTACCCCTTAACATTCTGAGGGATTGCTTTTACCAAATGGATGGTGCACCAGCACATAAAGCACGAGCTGTAGATCGGCTAACAGAAATGTTCGAGGATAGATGGTGGGGGTAATCAAGGACCAAATTTATGGCCTCCGCGTTCTCCGGACCTGACGCCCTTGATTTTAATTTATGGGGCAAAATCAAGAGAGAAGCGTATCTTATTCCTGTAAGATGTAAAGAAGAGTTACTAGAGCGCATTCATAATGCTCTTCGTAATATTGATCCTGAGGAAACTAGGAGGGCAACTCATCATGTTCGTATACGAGCTGTCAAGTGTATCGAGCAAAATGGGGCCCATATTGAACATTTATTAAGATCGTAAATTAGTTTTCTCCTATGATGTTTGCTATCATTTATTCGTATTAATGTAATCATCTCCGATGATTTGTTTTCGCTTAGTTCCTACAATTTTTATTCATCTGAATTGTAGAAAATTGCTTCTAATGCTTCGAAATTTTATTTTACTCATAGACGGTAAATTTGGAAATTGGTTATTGAATTGCCTGCAATTTCTACCCACTACTTTTTGACATTCTAAAATAAATTAAAGAAAGATTAAATATATTTTCGTTTGAATAGCCAGTGGTTTAATTCCAAATGTTTGATGTTTTATTTTTTGGATATTTTCAATCTGAAATAACGACAATTCTTGTTGAAATATCAAAGACGAATGAACGAAGTGACAAGTACATTAATTTTAGGCACCTGTCAGGTGAGCGTAGTTAGTTCATCTACTTGATTCAAATATTTCAAAGCATTCTCTGTTAGTTCTTGCAAAATCATCAAAATTCAATATATTCCAAAATTATTTCGGAATTATAAGAGATGGGTATAGTACATGCTTATACAATTCTATCTGAAATTTGACACCTCATCTGATGGCGATATAAAAATTGGCACGTGCCATTTGAAAAAATTGAAATATTGCTGTTTGAAAAAGGCAAAATTGAAAAAATCATACAAAACAACGCAATAAACATTTGACATGTGTAGATTGCTTAAAAAATTCCTTGATCCTTCTTCTATCTACCCAAAAAAAAATTAAGTCTGTAGTGCAAAAGATCTACGAGCTACAATTTTTTTAAATGTTCCTCAAAAATCGAGTTTATAACAAAAATAATTAAAACTGCCAAAAGTTTTGACAGATAAGTGCCAACAACTTGGGTATTTTATGCGTTGCTCAAATGTCGGTTCTAGATGTATAATACGAAAAGGTAGATTGCCATTTGAAATAACAAAGTGATGACCCACTTCCGGTATAACCGGAAATGGTATCACCTCGAAAATATTTCGCTACAATTGGAAATCGCTAGTTATGGCCGCGTTTAAAGTTTCAGCTTGATATTGTAATTGGAAGTTTTTAACGGACGGTTCCGGTGGATATCCCTCTATAATGGACATACTAATCAAAATGCAATGAATGATTTCAAAAATACGCCCAGTTTCAATAAATTCGCAGTACCAAAATTATTAACAGGTGTTCAAGCTGATGACTCAACCATCTCAATTTTAGCAATCTCAATATCATTGCCAAGATGAGTGAAGATTATCAATGTCACTAATACGAGAACGGAGTACACACCCAACATCGCATAATAATACTTACGGACTTTGCTCTTCCAGCTTCATTGATTTTCAGTAACATAGAGACGTGAGAAATTTCTAGGAAATCAGAATGACGTGATAGGGTGCAATAGATTCGATGTAACAGCGAACACGCCCTTGTCGAAAGCACTTCGTGTAGAGTATTTTGAAATGTTGCGAAATAACGAGAAATCATAATACCTTGACATTTTCCATCAATTACCCGTGCGGAATTAGTGGGACACGCGGATATCAATTTGGAAGCATAATAAGTTTGAAAATGAAACATGGAGCAGTGATTAAGAATATATTTTCAGCATCCAATATGAATTCAAACATGTGAGTACGCCTTCAAGGAGAAATTTCAACTTATTTGTTGTATTTCTTTCAGATGAATTAGAATAAAATCCTACGGGGAACGGGTTTATCGATCAATTTGAAATTTTAACATTTGAGTAAATGGAAATAGATCTTCAATTTGGAATTGCTTTCAGAGCGGTACCACTTCCGGCCATTCGGAACATCAACTACAAGTTTGCTATGTCAGATGGCATGGTGTACTTTTTATTTTATTTTTTTTTGAAAGGGCAGTCCATATAAAATTAACCACCGGTGGGTTATGATTTTTTTAATAAAATTTTCCAAATTATAGTGTCTTCCTCTTCCCAAAAAAATTCACTCAATTTGAGTAAGATTATATCTTTTTAGTTTAACGTGAAAAGTGATATTTTATATAGGGTGTTCAAAAATCACTGATCAATTGGACTAAATTGTCAAAAAGAATTGTTTTCAAATACGAGTACTTTATAGAACGGTATTTTAAATAATTATTGATTGATATTAGTTTTCCCTATACCTAAAATGGTTCTTTTTCATTTCATTCGCGCTTTTATCAAAAACCTACAATTCGGAAAAGTAGATAATTAGGCCGTGGAACAGAAGGCCGTAGAACAGAAACAGCGGATTTAATTCCGATGTCAGTCTCTATGTTCCACATGTTCTATTCTAGAATTTCGGCCTCAGTTTATTAGGTTGTTCAAAAATAGCAATAACACTAATTTTGTTTGTGTATAGTTTTTTTGTTAAATAAAATGGCAAATAATTACTCAAAAAGAAGATATTTACTAATTTATTCATTCATATCTTTCATGATTTGAGTTTTGTGAGCCTCAGTGAATTGAATACACTATTTGAGAGCTCTTTATCAAAGTATATGAATTAGTGGTATTGCTCAAAAACAAGTAATGAATTGTGAGTAGAACTATTGAATCGAAAAAGTGGATAGTTTCGTCAACATAGATCAATATTACTCTTAAATTGTTATTCAAATACTCCATCAACATCGAAAATTTTAAATCAGCATTAGTGCATACGATAAATTCCGTCTGTGTTTTGTTTTGACTGGGCGATAAGGAGTTTTGTACCTTCTGTTGCCTATCCGATGAAATATTAAAGGTAGCATACACCTCGAAGATTAACTACCAATTTCTGGAAATAATATAATAAAGTAGCTATGGGCGACTTCAGCGAAGCACAAAAAAAACTTGAAATCATTACTATCAGATTTCAATGCCATAATGAACGAAAAAACTGAGTTACTGGAGACTAATATAAAGACAGAACTAGAGAGAAACAAGGTAGATTTCGAAGAGAGGCTCAAAATATATGAAGACAAAATAATTAAATTGAAAAGTCGAAATGAACAGCTTCGTGAAGAATTAAATATAGTTGCTAAGAAACAAAAGAAAAATAACATTATAATTGATGATCTTGATATAGGTGAAAGATCACCGTCTGATGCTGCCATACAAATTCTCAGTTCCAATCAAATCAAAGTAGAGTCGTGTGATATAAGCGATGCTTACTCACTGGGTAAAGGCAATGAAAAGCCAAATATTGTAGAATTTATATCTTATAGTAAAAAAATTGAAGTTTTGAAGAATTCCGCTAAGCTGAAGAGAACAGGGGTGTTCCTATCAAATGATCTCATACCTGAGGAGAGGATGCAACAGAAAATTTTAGTTGGACGTATGAGGGAGGAAAGGATACTAGGGCACACTTGAAAGCTACATGGTCTTAATTTGGTTATAGATGGAAAATTCTATACATTGGAGCAACTGGAGGAGAGGAGGAAGAATGAAAGTGGGATCTCATGCGCTGTGAATGATAGTAGTGAAGAAGTAGTCAATAAAATCGAAGACAAAAACAAACCAGCAATTAGGTCCAATTCAAACAGAAGACAGAGGTTATTCAACGAAAATAATAAATAGATGCGTGTCTCCATTATTAGCTTGTTGAATATGTCATGGTGATTATATTTTGAATTTTATTTTTTTCCCTTCTTCATTAGAAAAGTATATGCAAATTCTTTTAGACATTTAGTTTTGTAAGTGGATGGTAACTGTACTTGTAGGCTGTTCACCTCTGGTTTTCTCTCGTTTGTGATAAATTTTGCATTTCGTTGAACTTCTTTGATTTTCTGGTCCATTTTATTGTGAATTTTCAATGAAATATTTTTTTTAAGAACCATGCACAAGGTACGTCTTATGTGGTTATTTTATATTGTTTTATAGTGTTTTGAAACTGAAAATATCTGAAAATCTTCATATTGTGTCTTTTATCTTCAAAATTCTGTCAAGTTTGGTAACTAGTAGCACATTTGCGAGCATATTTGTTTAACATTTACCCTGTTAATATTTCTATTTCTTATGTTATGTATTCATTTTGCATTTCGATTTAATTTTTTTGGCTCAGTATAATGTAATTCTTTATTGAGTTTGTTTCTTTAAACCATGCACAAGTTTCGCCTTATATGGTCATTCAATTTCATTTCAGAGTATAAGGAAGTTAATGTACCAACTAACTTTATTACCCAATGTATGTAAAAGGGAAATAAAGTTCATTTATTATTTATTATCGTGGACTTATGCACTATCTCAGCTGTTAGCTGGATATAATTCACCTTTCCCAGATTCATCAATCAAAGGGAATAGGCTCGATTACAATATACTTGACATAAATTTCCTTACTATCCTACATGTATTAAGAATTACAGCTTTTTGCATTTCTATATAAGTATTCTTATGCAATTCTAATTTCTTAAGGCTATCATGCAAAGTTTTGGGTATTAACCCAGTCGAGGATACGATGACAGGAACAATATGTATTTTCTCGAGGTGCCTCATCTGCTTGATCTCAATAGCAAGGTCTGTGTATTTGGACTTTTTCTCCTGGAACTTATTCAGCACGTTGTTATTATTCGGTAGGTTATTATTATTATTATTATGACAATACAAACAAATTATAAGTCGAACTTGAACAGTTTTGAAAACGAAAAGCATTCGCAATCGATTTGCAGAAAACAAATTAGATAATTACCATCAAATATTATCACTCTTGGAAAACAGACATTGCAGTTACCGTCTTGGGTTTTTATGCCAATCCGTATGGGTATGTACGTGTTTCTGTTGCATATTAAGTAAGTATTGATTTCTGCAAAATGTTGATGGTTCACATTCAAGAAAATCCAAACTTCTCACAACACATTATATGCACCGATGAGTTCCAATTTTCGGGAGAATGTTTTTCTTAATCGGAATAATTCTGATATTTGGAACGTCGAAAATCCACATCATACACGGGAGTGAAAGTTCTAACATCGTTTCAATTTCAATGTATAAAGTTCAATGTAAAAAACCAATGTCAATTTTTAATTCACAGAAAGAATTTGAATGATGTAAACTATTTAGACATTTTAACTATATTTGTTCCGGAATTCCTGGACAATCTCGTTTTAAATGCACGCGATTCATGTTGGTTCCAATTAGTTGGTACTCCGGCCCATTACACACGTCTCTTACCGGAACAATTAACCAGCATGTTTGACGACAGATGGATAAGAAAACTGGGTCCATGGAATTGGCCTGCAAGATCAACGGATTATACCCCTTTCGATTTCTATCTATGGGGGTACCTGAAAAACAGAGTTTGGAGTTCGATTAATTCGCGGGAGGATCTCGCATTAAGTGAGACGTGCCTTTGACAGCATTGATCCCAATCAGGTGCGATAAGCTACTTTTAATAAACTACGCTCGCGTAGTTGTTTACAAAACAATGATGTATGATTTGAACATTTAATTTAATATCATTTGTACCAGGTTGTTTTTTTTGTTTTTCATAATTGTTAGAAATTTTATTTCATGTCGCCAAAACGACATCTTTATTGTTTGAACTGAGCTCATGTAACTCATTATAGTTTTGCATATTTCACAAGTAACAAAATTTCATTGTAACACAAAAAAAATTGTGTTCTTGCTATTTTGAAATAATATCCAACTGAGGCCAAAATTTATAGAACCTTACATAGAACATTGCTGACCATAGAGACTGACATCGGAATTGAATCCAATGTTTCTATGTTTCACGGTCTAATGATTTAATTTTCCGAAGGAACTGTAGGTTTTTGATCAAATCACGAATAAAATGAAAACAAGCCATTTAACGTAGAGGGAAACTTATTTGCCTATCAATTTGAAATACGGTTCTAATAAAGTAAGAAGGTTACTCAAATCTGAGTCAATTTTTGGGCAGAGATATATAGTATTCCGAAAATTTTAATAAAAAAATGAATGCCCAATGGTGGTTAATTTCAAATAGGACAAATCAACAAAAGATGCTTGAAAAAGGACACCCTTCCATGAAAAAAATTAAAAAGTATATCATGCCATTCGAAACAGCAAAGTTGTAGTCGATGTCAGTTATAACCGGAAGTGGTACCGCTCTGAAAAGAATTGCAAATTGTTGATCTGTTCAATCAAGTTATAAAATTTGAAATTGATCGATTAGCCCGTTTCCCAGATATTTCTAATGGGAACTTTAGCGCGGAAACGCTGTATTCAGCAAAAAAAACTTATTTCACTTTTAGCTTATGCGCAGATGTCCTATTTTTTCAATAAATTCTCATCACAAAATTTAAACGAACAAAGAACAAAACAAAAATAATCGAAAACTGTCATATCTGGTAGTTATGATAGAGAATGCGTACACGAATTATGTTTATCCACATTTTCCATCATTTGTCCTCAACTATTCTTCAACTTTTCTGGATAAAAAACTAATCAAATATGTCAATTTTTTTGTTACTTATGATTAAAAGTGCATACAAAATGTTTGATTTCTGCAGGTCGTCCGTATTTTCCGTTTTTTTCTGAAAAAAATCCTGATTTACACCTTGCCGACATTTCTACTAGTTCCTTCGAATTTTTCCCGATATTTTCTTCAAGGTCCATAAGGTATAAAACGAAAAAGAATTCATCCCTTTTTTTCTCTCAAATTATTAATTATGATCTTATTTCATAGTACACAGTGATGGGCAAATATGTGGATACAAGTAAATATCTCTGCAATCGTTAGGGAGATCTAGATAAAATTTGTGGACTGTGTATTTATTTATAAATTTTTTGACAATTTAAAACTTGGGGTTCAATCGGAAGTAATATCGATTTTAAAATTCGTAATGAAACAACAATTATTTTAATCTAGTTCTTTATAAAGCATTTTATTACGATGAGAAAAATATTGTGTTTGATATTTTTTATATTGTGGATGACTTCGTAATTTGTTCGAAAATAGGCTTGGCAGGATCGTAGAAGCGGCCCAACACCGCATTGGAACCTCTAGTTGAAAGCTAGGTCGCCAATTTGGGGTTTCATACAAGACAATCCAGAAGAATTTTGTCCAAAAATGATGTACAAGATGTTGCAGATCTTTGAGGAGAAGGCATTTTGTTTGAAATCATGTGATAGTAATGAATGATGAAGAATACTTCTCTTTCACATTCTCATGTGAAAGATTATGATGGATTTTCCACTTCTACACGTACAACTGTCCGAATGAAGTGGAATTCAAAGCAAAGGTGAAATATGGTACGCTATTCTGGAGGCTGGAGTTTCAGCTTCTTATGATGGACGTATTCGAGGAGAAGCTCAAAACTCCTCAATTTCATCGATATGTACCATCGGAATAATGATACAATTTTCAGACTTCATATTGCTTCTTGCCGTTATGCCTGGTGAACTCAGGAATGGTTGGAACAAAATTATATGAATAATGAACTGAAAGAATATAATCCTCCTAATGTCCCTTTAGCTTGATCAATAGAGGAATTTGGTCGTTACTTAGTCCAAAGGTGCATGACTATTGTTGGAAGGCTCAAATTGAAGAACATTTGCGAACTCGAATTTTCCTAATAATTCAAGAAGTGGACCGGAACATAGTCCAAAGGAAGATGAGGAATGTATTAATGATATTGCGGGTTATTGAATATTATGGCCAATTTCAAGGAATAGTTGTCCTCTTTCGATTGCAGTTATTGAATATTTTATTTAAGTCGATGATAATGTCCCATCGCATAGCGCATCTCTTGTGAATAACGTATTAAATTTGTGTGCAATGGCCAGCACATGAACTTGCATTGAACATGTTCGGGGTTAAATGTCGAGGGAATCTGCCATTCATCAAAATCCTTCTGAAACCCTCCAACACCTTGAAACAGCCTTTTTAAAAATTTGGAAAAAATTTCTTTCAACATCTCATAGACAGTTCAATTCATGGAATGAGAAGACCAGTTATGAGTCTTGTACGCTCACGTGGGTGAGGTTAGATTTCATTATATAGTAATCAAAATGTCTTACGTTGATACCATCCCTATGAATGTTGGTAGGTAACGAATTAGATCTTCAATATATCATAAAATTGTTGAATAACACTAGCTAAAATAACTGACTTTGTTTTATCATTAGATCCACTTTGCGATGGAAGAATTGCATGACGAAACTTTTTGATATTTTATGTTTTAATGAACTAATCTGTTCGTTTATTCTCACATTCATAATATGTCGATCTATTTTGAGGAATATGTGTAAAATATGACTTGTAAGGTATCATAAACGTTTATTTTTGAAATATTGTTCAAGCTATCCATTAAGGGAATCTTACTTTCTAATCATTGTTGGGATATATAATTTTTGTTGATGTTATGATCAGATGTATAATTTAGTAATTTGTTTCCAGAATATTTGAATACTGTAACATTTGAACGATAAATAATGAGATGAATGAAATTAATATTTATTTATTCAGCAATTTGAGTAGTGAAATATTTTATGTTTTTTTCATTTATGCATTCCAGAATTTTCGAATAGTTTGATTCAGTTAGGTTTTTATTTGAGATTTCAATATTTTGTATTTCTCGAAATATAAGAATCTATCACATTCAACTGAGTACCTGGCCAATTTTTTTTTATAAAGATGCGATTAACGTGAACTACAGCTCGGATTCTGTTAGGGGCTGAAAAAATAACTAGGGGGATGTTCAATCTTTTTTCTGTGATAAGAGATGAAGTCCGTTTCCTGATGTTCCCTACCGATTTCAAAAACACTTTAAATTATTTGTTTCGTAATATTTTTTTCAAAACATTTTCAGGTTTTTTTTTATTGAATAGGATGCTCGTATCACAATATTTGCAATTCTCTTATTTCACATGTGAATCATAGTTGGCTTAAGTATCAAAATATCACAGATTTATGAGTGAATATAACATATTCTGCCACTCGTTTAGTTCAAAAATCAAATCGAAATGTTTCATATTTTGCCCGAATAAAGGAAAATCCTCAACTCAGATGGTCATGGAAAAATTAAGGCGTTCAAGGATACCAATTGAACAAATTCAGTCAATGAATGAAATCCTGTCGCTGCAGTTATAATGATACTTGTACCTCGAAACTCCAGTTTCTGCTTCTATTTGCTTTCTCGAAATGAAAGATTTAACCTTTATAGCTCTTATCTCTACAATTGCTGCTCAAGGCTTTGAAAGATGCAGTATTGATAAGATTTTCTTTCGACATTTGGAAAATAGGCTGGTGCCTTTCAGGAAACTGATTCAAATATGGTCGAGTTGAATAACGCCCACTTTGAATATGACCTGCTATCATGCCAAATTTGTCATAATTTGTGTAGTTGTGGTTTTCATTCTGCATCTCAAAAGAACCTCACACTGCGGTCTTATTGCAGACCATATGTTTGCGAATGTTTAATTCATTCTTTCGCCTAGCAATTCCGTTTTCGTGATATTTCCCGTGGGGTTAAAGTGTTAAATTGAGTGTTCTTAATTATGGAGCAATGTCATCTTCAAAGAGGAGAACTGTTACGAGCGATTGGTATGTTGAAAGCGGGGGTGGCCCAGAGAAGTGTTGCAACTGCATCAGGGAATAATCGGTCTACTATTAGTCGCTAGTGGATTCGTTATAATAGAACTGGCGATGAAAGGGAGCAACATACTTACTGTCATCGATCAAAAAATCTCCCTCATGATAGGTTCCTGAGAATGCAACCACTGAGAAACCCCACTCACACTGCTGATCAAATGAATATAAGAAAATAGACTATATTTACATGCCCGAAGACTATGAGAGGTACATTCATTATCCAGAGGTTATCGCGAAGCGAGTATCCTGGGCTGGGAATCCCCTTTAATGGGGTGCTGATTAATAGATCCCTATATCATTCGGTGATGAATCTAGATTCGGTTTACGTCCAGACACGAAACGGACCCGTGTAGGCAACCTGACAATGAGTGGAGGCTAAGAACTGCGCAAGAAATTGATAGCTATCAAGGAGGAATTATGGGGTGATATCAGTATTGGATGATGAACCGATCTTGTTTTGCTGGAAAATTTTGTGAACGCACTGGAGTATGGAGATGATTCTCCAACCATGTGTTATTCTCTATGCGGCTGAAAAAGGACCATACTTCATTTTCATGCATGATAATGCTCCACCTCATACCAGTGCGACCGTTGTACAGTATTTAAAAGATAACTGAATAACTTTTTCATATTGACATTTCCAATCACCAGACTTCAATCCAAATGAATAGGTCTGGGACATACTTTAAAGAAGAAGTCTAACACAAATTATGATCAAGGAAGTATCGATAATTTAATTCTCTGCTAAATTGTTGTATGGCAGTTCTGAACCGTCGATCATGGTCTTTGAAAGGACCTGAAAAGTTTATGGTTTTCAATCATAGATGAATGAAATGGAGGCAATTTCGAGTTTTTCGTGAAGAAGGGTAGTGAATACGAGAATTGACTGCATGTGTAATTAACACTGCGCCTAGAAGGAAACGCACAAAATCAAAGATTCAAATTTATTCAGCAGCAGTTCAGGTACGTTGAAGAATTATTTTTCCAGTAATCCACTAGTACCTAGCAATGCTTGAGAATAATCAAAACGTAAATAGTACTCCTAGAAATTGAAATGAAACTGATGAAGAACAATATAAAATTTTCGGAAGAAAAGTCCCCAACAACCAGTATATACTGGATTTTCTACCCCTAGCGTGAATTGCACAAAATCAGTGACCCATATTTTTCCGATCCATTTACTTTCCAATTTCCATTAGTCTGTTCCAAACCTCAATGGCGCTAGCCGGCTGGTGACTGTCCCAGACATGTTCAATGGGATTGAGGTCTGTACTTAGTGCAGATCACTATATTGAGGTCATTTCGTGATCTTGAAGGTGGAATGGCATATGTTTTTCTAAAATATCTGTAACCTACCTCTGAGCATTCGGGATTCCATTATTTACAATGACTAGATCACTGCGGGCGTTCAAAGAAATTCCTCCACTCGTCATTTTTGAACCTCTACCAAAGCCATCGGTAGGTAGAAAGTTGCGCTGGGCATATCTTTTATTTCGAAATCTATACACTAGAAAACGTCGATCGCAATGAAGAAGACAAAATCTGGACACAAAACTCTTCCAGTCAGCTTCTTACCAATTGGCATATTCCCTGACAAAATTCAATCGGGACTTCGTATGCTGCGGTTTGAGCTGGGTCTCAAGCTGCAACACTAGGCCTCAAACCAAATTCTCTGAGACGATGTCATATCGTTTCACTCCACTTTTCTACCGAAGCTGCATTTGAAGGTGCCTATCTATAGCGAACCGTTGTCTCAACGGGGAAATTCTTAAATTATGGTTATGGATCATCATTATTGCTTGAAGTCGTGCCTGTCCTGGTTTTCTTTCATGATCATTCTGGAAACAGTTGAATTGGATACCCTATGCCTTTAAAATATTCTTGGACAAGTCCAAACTAGGTTATTTAATACCACTGCTTCATCACAATCAGCCAGGGTGAAATTTCGTGATTCGCGTTGCATTATTATCAAAATTTAAATTTTCAAGGAAAAAAAAGTTACTCGCAAAAATTCATCGAGAACTGCTGTTACCAATATATGTTGGTTTTTGCTAAATCTTAATTTATTTCTTTCATTTTATTTCTCATGACAGGAACATGTGAGCCAACAAAAAACATCGAATTTTGTTACAAATGTCCGGAATATCTGAAATAAAAAATAATGTACGTAATGATAAGTTGTCTACCAAAGAAGAAATTTGAAATACAAGTATTGAAATTTTGCGAATTTCGTGGCGCAATGTTGTTTTGAAATTGAATAAAAATACTGTATCCCACAAAGGTAAAATCGTGATTGCATATTTGTATTATTACACGAAATTCGCTGAACCAAATTATTTTTTCCACGCCATTGAATTTCATTCAAAAGAATTGTTTCAGAATGTCAAATTCATTTTTATGTTTATGATAATAATTTGCAGATTTAACTCCGAGAAATCATTTGCTAATGTTGTCACTTTTATTTCAAAATATGAAAAAGGAACGAATTTTTCGAACTCTCGACTATTTGTGAATGAATGAATTTGGTTAATTTTTTATATTTTCGACTGACTTTTAATGATAAATGTTGACTAGCATCACACGAGGAATTCCATTAGAGCAACAACACATTATACGTTATTGTGAATCCTGATCAGATGTATCTAGCAAAAGTTTTTAGAGGGAATTTGGAACTTTATCAAAATAAGTATTGGGTTGCTACTTCAATTGGAGTTTGAATAGAATATTGGTATTTAAGTTGTTGCACCGATCACAAAATATTTATATTGGTTCTGATTTTGGGTGTTTCACGTTTTCGATCTTAGTTTTTCGAATGAACCAAAATTCAGTGAGCTCGGGACTAATCCTCCAAAATGGTTGCTTTCGGATAAGCACTTTAAATAACCATTCGTTTGAAACATAATTTTATCATGTTTTACTACCAAACTATTATGAGAATTGACACGATTTCTATAGTTAGTTTCGAATTTGATGCAATTTCGGAATATCGGATATTTGTGATTAACACTGATCCGTCTGGTTGTTTTAAGTTAGGTAATCATGTTTACTAAGAATTCAGAAACGTAGGGTTCAGGATTCGTAAGTTTTTGCCTTGAGGAGCAAGATGTGAGATTTTCAATCTTTTCTTGGAAAATAATGATCGGTTCAATTGCAGTGGTTAGAGACAGTTGAGTATTGTTTTATTATTGGAGGAAGTAAGATGTCAGTTGAATGTAATTTTGAAGACTTGAGCAGTCTGCACCATATAAACGCTATTGCAATCTGGGTGATTCAATTCATGAACTTCTGATTAGCCTGTTTTTTATTGGATATTTGGCGTTAAATAAAAAGGAGCATTATTTTTGTTGTGGTCGAAATGAATGCAATATCGAAAGATTATTTGTAATTATGGCCACCTACTTCACCAAAATATGACAAGAATCTGAATTTCACAGAATTTTGACTTTTATGAATAATAATAATTTGGTTGAGTGAATTTTTCAAATTTTGACTTTCTATGATTGGATAAATTTGGTTCTAATTAACTCGCATGTTGTAAACAAGATATTGGAAAAAGATCTTCGACAATCTTATATTCTCAGCAAAGATATCGAAAATATGCCACTCACCTTGTACTAGTTCTCACGGTAACCGAGCATTTGGATCTCTCTGTATGATGTATCTCCTTTGATTGGCGACTCTTTGTTTCCCGAGATATTCAAATAATTGGTAGGAGTATGTGCGTCAGCGCGAGCGTGTATATGCGTATGCGTGCGTGTCTTTGGGTATGTGGGATTTTGAATTAAAATGAATAATTTCAATTTATAAGTAGGTTAGGTAATAAGTTGTTCAATGGAGTTTTGCATTAATCCACGTATCATGATCGATAATGATTTTTCTCGATTCCGGGGAAATAGATAACCGCAAATAGAAGTAGCGGTATATGTTTGTCATTATCAGAATGTTTTCATTGGGATCAGAAGCGTAACATCATCATAACATCAGCTACGTTAAGAGACAATAGAAAACAGTTATTAACTATGCTGTCTCATCGCTTCTTCGATTCAATCAGATAAATCAATATTTGTTTTAGAATTCATGAGTATCTATTTTTTCCCAATTACGTGATTCTATTGATACTTTTCATTATTGTTAAGGAATAATACGCGTAATATGAGGTGAAACAAAGAAAATACCTATGATTAATCGGCAGCTCTGTAATTTTGTATTTTAACATGACGATCATCGATTAGAGTAAATTTGCCTCATAAACAAATTCATCATTGCACTAATATTTCCAGAAATGAAATTTAACATAACAAATTTAATGTAGTTTATCTTTTGAAGAGACGCTAATCCTAAATATGTGCTACGAAAAGGGTGCTTACGTGTAAAAAAATCATTTTTCAAATTTTTCTCGATTCGGATAGAGTTTGAACCGCTATTTTCAAATGGCTCAAACCGGAAATTCCTTTCCCGCTCAGAAGTTAATTAAAAATGGAAAGGAAGAAGATCGCAATTTCCTAAAATTTTATCAAAAAATATCATGTCGAAAAATGTCATAGAAAACTTCTTACTAATTAATATAACTTCTCACATTTTGGTTGTTTCGGTGTCCTCTTTTTGACTTCCTTTTCATTCTTCTACTTTTTGTCGATGACTTTTCTTCTTGCTCCGTCTCTCCTTGTATACTTTTCTAGGACAGAGGCTGTTCTGGTAGTGGAGCCGACATATCTGCTTCGCTTATATGTGAATGTACCATTACCGTTGTAAGTGGGGGCCAGGTGGGCTTATAACTTTTGACATTTCAAAAAAATCAATAGATTACAACGGAAGATAAAACAACTCGCTATCTTCGTTATCGGAGATTTTTTTTGTTTCACACCACTTTAATCAATTACGAAGTGGTGAAATTTCGTGATGCCTGCAAGCTTTAAAAGCTATCACATTCGTACTATATAGCGTCTTCAGCCGATACAGCGTTCTTATGATTGGCAGGCGAAAAAAATCCACAACGCACTGCATTAAATCATCAAAAACATCAATATCGCTGACGAAATATTCCGCTTTGAAGATGCCGAAGTATCGATGACGAGAAAGCATCGTGTGACCAGTCATGAGGAAATTGAATAGTATTCTTTTAGGAAGTTCTAAAAGCTACTCGCCATAGCTGATACGACAGTATGGTATTATTTTTATTTTGACCGACGCAATTGTCACAGAACGAGCGTCTCAATGGATTTCTAGTAAGTCTTCAAGTGATAATGCAAAATGCTCCAAACACAATTTGCTCCTCTATCAACGTCATCTCTCTCACCGATTAGATAATTATACTGCAAAAAAGTTATGAGTATAAGCAAGATGCCATGAAAGCAAGCCATTCGACTTTATGCAATTCATTTTAAAATACCAATTTCAACTTTTTGCTTTTCATCTGTAACACTGAACACTTGACTGTTGTGGGTTGATCGGATAGTGAACTATTTGGTCGAAATCAAACCACAGAATTACAGCTGTATCGTCAGTACTTTTACACCAAGTTTGGTAGTACGTACATTAATTGCCAACTCTATGGAGATGATTGTGAAATTCATTCATTTTCAGCTTGCGCAATTGCTAACGCTTTTATTATCAAAATCAATTAGTATTTAATTTCAACTTTTGATACTATACAATAAGCAAATAATCACGTACTCACCATAATAGAAATCACAGAGATCAGCGCCACGTCTTATAATAGTTACATAGGATATGAAATTGTTCCATATACGTCAGAAACTCGAAATACTCATCTTCAAATCATCATCGAGTGTATAAATTCTCCATGAATTGAGGTCTTCGTCTCACTGGATGGCAATTTCATTATTATTATCATTATTGAACATTAACAAAAGCCAAAGTAAACCCACATGGCTCAAATTACAAAAATACAATTGCTTGCAATACATCAGTGAGTGAAGGATGAGAAAGAAAAGAATAATAAAATTCAACCACAATTAACCACTAGAAAGTCTATGTATTCTCCCGCGTAGACCATCGATCGAAGGTATTTTTGAACATTTTAACACTTGAACTGTTAACTACTTCATCGGGCAGCTTATTCCATGAAATATTCGGTTCGATAAGAAGTGCTCTCTGCCGGTGCATCGAAAGTTTTCTCTGTAAAACTTGAAGTCATGACCTCGAAGACGTGTGCTGTTATTCAGACGAAACATCCTATCCAAACAGATTGTTGAGTGCCCCCTATATGTGATTATGAGGTCACCGCGAAGTCGTCGATCTGCAAACAGTGGTAGATTCAGAAGACGAAGGCGATAATCGTTCATGATGCGAAAATCTTTGCATCTATCGTCCTAGAAGTAGAAGAGCCAATAAATCAGCTGTATACTCGATGAATTCAACAGCTTTTCAATATCTGCGGTAAAAGATGTTGGTTTTGTACACGGTTCATTTGATGATCCATGTGTTCTTGTTGGTATAACATTTGCTTGAGAACGACTTACTAGATGTTCGAAGCATTAATGCCCACATGAACGAACAGAAAAATAAGCGGCAAACCGGCACCTTATGAAACATAAATTGAATCCTGTGCCTTGAGGCCCCATTATCTATCATCTCCCCATATGTCTTACGAGTTTCGAGAGTTGAATAAATACCTTCCAATTCGTCGTTGTAAACCATTCCCGCTTCAATTTGACTCAGTATAACCTAGTCGAGTTCATTTTTTGATAATTCTAAACTATTGTTCTTTAACATTGTTTTTCGAGTTCTAGTTTTTTGGCATTCTTTTTGCAGCACTCTTATGGAGGAAAATTGTTTTTTAGCCCTCCTCCTTCCACGCCTATAGCGAAAAAGTCCATCCCAACCATTCGGTCATCATTTCCGCTTTCATAATCGCTAACGATACTTTCATCTTCTTCATTGAAGTAAAAGTTGTAACCTATACTAAATTATTTATTCTTGAATGTTTTAATTGTGTACAGTGCACAGAACGAAGAAAAAAGAATAGCAGCCAGCATGATAACAGTGATATCCTTCAAGGTTCTTTCAATATGATGACACACGGGGCTGATGGGGAGAGAGAATAATAGGAGAGATGTGGTAGTTGTTTAGCAACGGTAAGGAACAGTCGCTGAACAGGCGTTATCTTTAAACGCGTTCTTCTTGAAAACTTAATTTCGCACGTAAGAACCCTTTTCGTAGCTGAAGTCTTATATATTCAATACGGTATCAAATCAGAAACTTCAGAAATTACGACCAAGCAAGTGGTCTCCTATTAGGAGACACTGATTGTCCTTAATATGATATTTATATTGATATCATATTTCTGTAGATTTGAGATTTCTCATTTTTAATCAATATCATGTTTCGAATAATATCCTAGTAACAACTCTTTATATTTAATATTTAATATTGACAAAGTCAGAAATTATTGAGTACTAGAGAGTCAGTACTTCTTTAAATCTTAGATATTGGAATACAAAAATTGAACTGCTGATACCATATGAAAATTCTGCGTCGAATGATCCATCATCACAGCTGCTGTTTGCATTAGCAAGCAAGTCTCCATCCGAGGAATCCTTAACTGTGTTGCTCTTCGAACTTTATTTATATTTTTCCTTGTGTACTGCTTCATATTTGTCTTTTCAAAACCTTTGTTCAGGACGTCTTTATTTTTCTTTAAATTTTTCATAAGAAGCCCATTAACGAGTTTGAATATAGAGAACTAATAATTATGAGATATTTCATTTTAAGAGTACGTTTCTCATAATAGTAATATGTCTGAATTGGAAATAGCTATTTATCATTTATAACCGAGGAAAATACTGACGAACTTAGTTGATTCGAATCTCTGGAGAGCTAAATTCTTTTCAAGAATTTTCGCTTACAGATCTCTATATTCTGTATTTCAATTCCAAACCGTCATAAATCAACAGTACCTCATCCTTCACAGTCTCATTTCCACTACTTTAAAGCAAAGTGGTCAGATATAGTTTATTAGTTTTGGATTGAAAATTTCCGTTCATTTTGTGTCACTCTAAGATTATCGGGACTGAAAAATCAACTCATTTGCGTTGCTTCGATTTGAAAAAAAGGCGGAGGCTTAGAACCAACTAAGTGGCTTCTGCTGCACTGGGGATCGGATGATCGTAATCGTGATTTCCAAATTCGCCTCTTTATTTTCGTTGGAATTGATTACAACTGCTACGTCCTCGTAAGAGACTGGATTTTTGCAAGTTTTCCCATACATTTACCGTAGGCACGACCATCATCCCAAACTTCTTCATCACTGCCACAATTCTTCGAAATAAAACCTTTCGAAACGGTTCAATACAAAACAATTATTAACTATGCTGTCTCATCGTTTGCGAGAGGTTGGATTCTAACCAGATGAAACAATATTTGTTTTAGAATTCATCTAGTATGTATTTTTTTCCAATTATATGATTCTATTGATACTTCTCATTATTTCTGAGGAATAATATGTATTAGATGAGGAGAAACAAAGAAAATACCCATGATTGATCTGAAGCTTTATGATTTTGAATTCTAGCATTAGTAGACATTGATAAGCGCAAATCGAATATGTCGAATGTCAATACCATTTTATTTTGGTTCATAAAGAATTAATTATTTCACTTATAATCAATTATTAGATAAAAAATTTAATGTTGAATAGTTCATCTATGAAAGACACTGTTGTCGTTAGTATTTATTCAATACGGTATCAAATTACAAACTTCTGAAATTATGTCCGAGCAAGTGGTTTTCTATTAGTAGTTACTAATTGTTGCTCATATGATATGATTATCATCTATTCCTTTAGATTTTAAGTCACACCGATTTAATCAACATTCATATAATTCATGTAAGACTGAATCATAATAGAATAGAAAGTCAATGTAATTTTTAATTCCTAAATATTTCAATACAAAATTGATCTGCCATTACTTCTTCCTAGTCTTCATAATTTCACTTGAAAATGCTCTGGCATTAAGCCTTTTCTTCTCTCATGTCTTTTGAAAGTCATCCACTTCAATATGAATATTCAGCGTCGTTTGATCCATCATAATATTGAAAATAATACGAAGTTCTTTATTTTCAACAGGTAAAACCCAATTACGGGAAATACTATACATATTGGCAAAATTATGAAAATTAACATAAAATCAAAATACCGATTTCAAGAATACTTAATGATAAAAAAAAAAACTAAAAAGTAAATTGCAGAATTCTAGAGTGAACTGTTCAAATACACCCTACTCAAAAAGGAAAATAAATCAAAGTTTATCACATAAAGCAGAAATGGAATAATAGGTTCTACACATAAACGAAATTGGAGATTGCATGAATACATTCGACCTAGGGATACTAAGAGCAAACATTTGTTCATTCCTTGAGGATAACCTCAGTATTGCAAATTTCAACTGGGCCACTATGGGCGGGCAATCTAGCCTGTTTCTTAGGAGACTAAATAAAAACCTTGGAGCTTGAAGGCCCCTTCTGATTTCAAGGGACGTCATTTTAAATCTTGTCAAGAAGGGAGCATGATCACATCCCCTTATTGGATAAACACCCTCCAGGCAAGATACTTCACAAATTTATTCAAGTTTGCTACTGACGAGGCTTTTGAGAAGACGAATTAAAGTTGAAGAGTTCATGAAATTTTTACCATTACAAATTATGAATCCATATAGCGTGGGAGCAGATGAAAAAAATTAGTTGAGGTGCAGTAAAAAAGTGAATTTTTGATCGAGAATGATAACTAGATATTTAACTTCACTGGATCGCCTTAAAACAGTTTCATATATTTCATAATCGAACAGTTGAATCATTTTCTTTCGTGTGAAGCTCACTACACTACACTTAGTCTCATTCAAGTCAAGACAATTGCTCCAACACCTGTCAGATACAAAAACAATAACCTCCTGTAATCTCTAACAATCACGTTGCGTTTTGATTTATAGAAAGATCTTCAAATTGTCAGCATACATTAGCTTCGGAATATCTATTACATCCAGGAGATCATCTAAGAACATAATAAACAACAAAGGGCCCAGATTCGAACCCTTCGGAACACTGGAAGGAGTCTCAAATTCGCAAGAGAGGAAACTTTCAAGTTGAACGAATTGTCGACGACCGACAACATAGGACTGCAAGAGAGCGATTAAGGCATCCGAGAGTCCTAATTTGGTTTTCAGCCTATGCAACAGTATTCGATGGTTTACTTTATGAAATGCCTTCTGAAAATCCGTATGAATGACGTCAACCTGGCCGGCACGATCCAAAACCTCAATGAAATGCTGAGAGAAAACGACTAAATTACTTATGCTAGACCTATTCGACATAAAGCCATGCTGCTCAATTCCAATATTAAATCTAATTGCAGAAAATATACAGTTGAATAAAATTATCTCTAAAAGTTTAGAAAAATTACATAATATGGCAATAGGTCTATAATTGCCAATAACCGCAGGGTCGCCCTTCGTCAAAACAGGTATAATTTTCGAAACTTTCCATTTTGAAGGGTATACTCATGTTTTCAAGACAAGATTGAAAATATGACACAGAAATGCCGCAAAAACTCGTGTGTAGTCTTTAACCACAAAACTAGGAATGTCGTCCGGGCCAGCAGTATGCTTATTTCATAATTTTCTTTGCTGCAGAAATTATGTCACTCTCACTTATAGTGAGAGAACAATATCCTGATGATTAACATTAATGTTATCATTCACTATCACATGATCATCTCGCGTATCGTAAAGATCACTGAAGTATTTGACAAATGCACCGGCAATATCGGCAGTTTCTTTATAAGAACGATCTTCATCACGCATCTCACCAAGTATTCTCGAATATCCTTTCTTTTGCTAGATAAAGGACCAGAAGTCAGAGGGGTCAGTGGAAATTTTTTCTTGTGCGATGCAAATGAAGTCTTTGTAGTTAATATAGCTTCTTCAGACGAATGAATATATATTCATTCGTCTGAAGAAGCTAAGGTGTAGTGAAACGCGTTACGAATCGCAATTATTAAGTAAAATTCCTTAAAACACAGTACTTGTTTTTTATTATTAATTATACAAGTAGGTGAAAAAAATTAAATTAAATCTATTTTCGAGAGAATTGTTTACTTTCAGGTTTCAATATACTGTTTTTCAACTCCAAGCAGTAATAAATCTACAGTTCATCAATTCTTCAGTTTCACTTCCATTACTGCAAGATATGAGCCAGAAATATCTACTTTCTGGATTCAAATTTGCCATACATTATGTGTCACTCTAAGGTTCTTGAAATTAGAAAATCAACCGGATGTTGGGTACCAACTGGTTTGGTTGCGAATCTCCAAATTTTCCTTTTCAGTTTCGTTGGAATTCACAACTTCGGTATCAATATCAATTCGTTTACCATATAGTGCAGGTTATCGGAAGAGACTGGATTGGTGCAAGTTTATTCTATTCATTTATCGAAAGCACGACCATCATTCCTATCCTTCACAGCATTATCATAATTCTCCGAAATGAAATCTTCTTGAAACAGCTGAAAAGAAAAAAATTATCAACTATGTTTTGATTGAGGAGGTCGTTACTTGATGAGAATGGATAAATGTATCTATCTGATGAAGCCACAGTCTGGTGAAACCGGTCATAGTTTTGTTAGTATAGTGAAAATCTAAATACTTTAGTTTTATTTCATTGAAAATATATCAACTATGGCTTTTGACAAGTAGTTTGTAGTATACAACGTGAAAATCTGAAATAAATAACACCTGATTATGTTTTAGAACAGTTTCATTGAAAATATATCAACTATGGCTCATGGTTGACAAGTAGGAGTTTGTAAGACAATTTTTATGCCTACTGTCGACAACGCAATATTGTTACAAGTCTGCAAAAATATCATGATGCTGAAGTGTAGAACCTAATAACCTTATTTAACCGCCTGGGCAGCGGCACGGTTAGTGCGCAAGCATGTAGGAATATGCTGAGCTCAGGTGCCCGGTTCGAATGCGGGCTGAAGTTATGGACGTTGTTCTAAAACAAAAAAGTGTTAAGTCTTCAAGAGTCGCCCAAAGAGGGGACAAACTTTCGAAGGCCAGATAACCTGTAATCCTTGTAATCGAAGTTATCATTGCACGGTCTAGGAGAGTGGTTCGGATTTCACTACCAAGTGTAGTTCCAGTTTTGTAGGTGAGTTTAGCTCTCGAGCACGTTGTGAAAAGAGTTGAGAAGAAGAAGAAGAATAACTTTATTTATAACATTACAACATTTTGTTCTGTTGAGAAATATATTACAAGTATATGAATCTCAATTTTTCAATTTTTAACTCCATCCAAAAAGTGATCATAAAATTTTCATTCAAGGAGAATATATTACGAATACATCGATTTGGAAGCTTAGAGCTCCAAGATCTTTCATGGACTAAAATACTCATTTTAACCTTCGTAGATCAAAAAACCAATATACAAGCAGACACATTGCTGTTAAAATAATACGCTACATTTGACAGCTCAGTGCTACCAACAGTAAATAATTAAATTCGTTCCATTTCTCGTATAATATGGATGTACAATTTCAATTGATTTTGAAAATAAAGATTAAAATGTAGAATCAAACAACTGAACTAACTAGTAAAATATTTTTATATGCTATCTTTCGTATAAAAAATAGTTAAAATTAAATCACTTATACTTCATCGAAATTTTTTCTATATTCCGTTGAATTATACTTGTACTAGAATTGTCATTTCGAAACATTCAAATAGCTTTTTGTATTTGACTGTTCTACTTCCTACTTAATATGAAGTGTACAATCATAGGTGAGCGAATTTCATTGCCTAATCCGATGGAGAATATGATCCCAAGGAAGTTTCAAGTGGAAATTGCATCGTATCTTTTTGTGTGCATCTTGAACGGCTGTTCTCAACGTGCTCCTGATTCTACTGAGATAATAAACACGCAGATTCGTTATATATCCAAACATATTATATACCCAGCAGGATGCTGAGTTTCACCATATTTTATCAGGACTCATACATCAGTGATTTCAAAAATCAATGCATGTATACGTCTTTTTCAATAAACTAGGCATAGTTTATTAGTGAAATGTTTCCAGAACTCGGTCTCTAGACCTCTTCACACATATAAACTAAACAATAGTACGCCATAAAAGTATTCTAGTATGAATGTTTTAATGTACCAAAAAATTGATAAATCATCATTTTTTGATTTTGAAAAATTCATAATTATCAAGATAAATAACACGTAGATACTCCTTTGATGCAGTCTTGTTAAGTTGATGTGTGAAAGGATTTTTAGAAAGTTAAAAATTTTCAAACTAATTATTTGAATATTTTTTGTAGCCTTCAGTGGAGACGGAGGTTGAAAACATTTCGTTAGTTGAGACCTGCTTCTTTGAGAGTTCTTCAACAGAAATTCAATCTCATCCCGAAATTCCAATTTCGTTATCGAAAGTTCAGTCCTAGCCTTTTTTTGAGTTCAGGTTTCTTTAAAATATATATAGTTTTTTTTAATTATATTTTATGTGTAAAAATAATACATACCATCTTCTGCGTAGAAACGGGTATTTAGCACTAGTCTTGTTTCTTATTATCACAGAAATGGTTATGTTTACATACAGAAAAATAAATAGAATGATGGGGAGAACTACCTCTACTCGCCAATTCGCGAGAAGAATAAAGATACGTAAATACTATCGTTAATAATCTTCAAAGCAGATGATCTGGTTTGTCTCGAACAAAACACGATGTTTGTTTCGTTTTATATATTTTTATTTACTCAACTGCTATACCAGTTAGTGGTATTCGCTGCTAGCAGTTTGCATGTTTGAATAATCAATAAAAAAAGGTCCTAGACAATCATTCGTACTAATCTACGGTGTACCCCTTTGAACTGCAAAAGCCGTGTGTAGATTCACGAATATAACCCAATCCAAACCATTGCGAAGAATCAAAGATCTGTCAGTTTGAAAATAACGTATAGTGACAGTCAACTGGTACACCAGTTGATTGCCTGCAGAGCTTGAATTAGTCAGCATTCGCGGGATTATATTGTATCACGAAAATACATCGTCACACACGGCACAGCAAACTTTTTACCTGAACATGAGGTGAAAGTCATTCCACATCCGCGCTATTCGCCTGATTTGGACTTGTGTCTTAACTGGTTGTTCTTTAACCTGAAAAAAGGGGAAGGAGATCGATGATGCAATTCATTGCTTTTTTTGAGAGCATTTCCAAAGATGACAAGCTTTTAGTCTTGGAAGCTTTGGTTTCAAAAATGCATTTATTTAGTTGGGAATTACTTCGAATATAAATAAACCAATTTGCATCATATGTTTTGTATATTTTTTTTATCTAAGAATATATAGCGTAGCCCTCGTATTCGACCAACACATTTCCATATCACATTTACAATCATGAAAGGTTTCTTAAGTAAAATAACTTTGCGTTTCACATAAAAACATATTTTTAGATATACCCGAATATACGACTGCCTTCTTTGATTTTTATTATTACTTGCAGAAGAAAAAATTGAAAATAAGGTTAGATTCCTTATTTACATGGGTTAAAAAATTCATATAATCCAACGATAGGTCGCTATTTTATCATTTTTCTCATAAGGGTCCGAAACGTATACAATGTGGAAAAAGATGTGAATTGATCCTAATAATTGTTTCAAAGTGATGTTAAGTAATTTAGAAAAAAGATTTTTTATGATAAGAATTCCTAACATTTGTTCTCTTTTCAGGTACGTACATTTCTCATTGCTTCATATTTGTTTCCTGTATGTGAGTATTTTTATTTTGTGTGATAAGGATTAATATTTTCAACGAATTTTTCATAAATTTGATAGCCATTAGAGTTGATCGAATGTTTGTGGACTTCTGTGTAGTACAAATTCCACTGAAATTATTGCGAAACAAGTATGGTCTCCACTACTCTTATAAATGAAATATTAAATTGAATGAAAAACTCCCCACAAAAATTCTTGCATCACCTTACTTTTACGACAATACTATATAAACTTTTAGGTTGGCCATTCATGACTCGCTTGGTAACTTTCAGAAATCTAAAATAAGAAGCTATCATTCAAAAGAGATGAGTTTATGTTGGAAAATATCAACATTTTTCGAGTTAATGAAAAATTAGAAAATTTTACCATCTTCAAACATTCGCGAAGAGACCAATCAACTAGCATCGATTGGTTACTAATCATTTTCAAAATCGAGTGTTTCCTCCCCGGGCCCTAATTACTTTCAGTATACGTCTCGGAAGCCCCTCGAACTACGAACTAATTTTGGATGTACTCTTGAATCACTGAGTTCCAAATTTCAGGAAGCGGATTTTCTATTTGTAGGAGTGTTCTACAAGGCATCCTACGTTGCTGAATTTGCTACCCCATGTTGTCTCAAACATGTTCTGTGGGATGCAAGTCGGGACTTCTGGCTGGCCATCTTAAAATATCAATTTCGGCATTTTGCAAAAATTCTGTAACTACTCTAGCTGCATGAGGCCAAGCATTATCATGCATATAAATGAAGTTTTCGCCAATCGATGGCCAAAGGGTACAACATGGGTTTCAAGGATATCTGAGATGTATCTGGCCGCTGTCATTCTTCCATTATTCACTAGGACTAACTCAGTTTGACCATGGAAAGAATTGGGATGCCGTTTTTGGTTAAAAAATCCCTGCGAATGACGAGTGGGCCGGAGCATTGTCATGATGAAGCACCCACTCGCGCTCCGCCAATTCGGGTCGTACACGAAACACACGGGCCTTCAGACGTTTCAAAACTTCAATGTAGAATACTGCGTTGACTGTCTGATCTGCTGGAACGTATTCGTGGTGTATAACTCCATAAATATGGAAAAATGCAATGAGTTAATATTTCGCTCTTGATTTTGACATTCTGGCTTGCGTGGGGTTTGCTTACCCCCCTTCCTTACCCACTGCATGCTCTGCCTTTTGGTCTCAGGGTAGTATTCGAACACCCACGACTCGTCACCAGTGATAACAGTCAATTCTAGAAATGATGTCTTGACAGATGGACAATCGGAGCTCTTTCTGCTCAACTGTGAGCACTTTGGAAACCATTTTCGCACACAGCTTCCGCATCCCTAAATCTTCGTGTAGCATCTGCCGGATCGTCTCCTTATTGATTCCCAACTCGTCTTCCAATATTCTAGGGCTTACCCTACGGTCTCCGAGCACTCGCGAGCGCAGCAGATTTAGGTTTTGTGCGTTTCGAGAAGTGGAGAGAGCTCCCTCGCGCTGATCATCCTATACTGACTCTCTGCCGCTTCTGAACCGCTTTGCCCAATCGTAGACAGCTGATTTTTTCAAACAATCTTCCTTATACACGGCGGTTGACTGTTTGATAATTTCCACGGAAGTTTCGCCTCGTTTCACCAAAAACTATTCTTTGCTCAGTTATTTTATCGCTTATCTTCACGACAGTGAGTCAAAACGAACGGGACATTTCAAATTTACAAATAATCGAAAGCTTAGTTAACGAAAGGCTCAGCAACAAACGAATATAAGTTACGTTACCATAAGGAAAATCCTAAAGCGAAACAACAGGAAACCATATCATCTGAGCCAAATTCAACATTTGGAACTGACGGATTTACAAAAAAGGGTGAATTTTTGCATGTTTTTACAAAACGAAGTTTTGCGGACAAGAAATTTTTGACGAGAATTCTATGGACGAGTCAATTTTCACAAGACGTGGAGTGGTGAAATTTCATAATCTTCACGTTTGGTCTGGAGAAAATCTACGTGAGATTAGAGCCCGCAAATTTCATAGGGAATTCAGCCTTAACGTTTGGATTGGAGTCAGGAATCGATCACTAATCGATCCAGTTTTTTTACCAGCAAGATTGAATTTGAGAAACTTTTTAGATTTTCTGGAAAACGAACTGCCAGAGCTATTAGAAGATGAACCGTTGGAACGAAGATGGCATGGGTGGATTCAAATGGACGGGGCTGGTCCTCATTATGCGAGAATAATTCTTAATTGGCTAGGCGAAAACTACCCTAACAGATGGATAGCAAGATGTAATCGTCTGAATCTTGAAGGTTGATCAATTCTGATAAATTCCAGTGGAGTATTGATTTTGCTTAAGAGGGGGAATATCTCCGGGATATGCTTCGCCAGTGGTTTCTCATCGTAAAAAAATTATCCTTGGTAATATGTCCAAATTTTCTGGTTTTCAACTGGGTCTGACAAAGAAACTACAGCCATTTTACTGTTTTAGGAGAAATCTCTCCTGAGTAATGAACTCTAACTGCTTATCTTTGATCTCAAACATCATGCATCGCATGATAAAAACAGGATCATCCTACGCCACTAGTTTCATGCTAAGTCAATTCTTGCAAATCAAAATATGAAGTTTAGAAATATGTTCGAACGTACGGACGTTATAGCAATTTTTCCTATTGAAAATTCGAAATTTGACACCCTGTATTATGGCAAACCAAACATTTTTGTGGCATAATTTGTTTTGAGAGTCACTTTAAATTTCGATTCACGGTCGACTAGTTATTTTTGGTAGATTAAAATGGAAATAACCTGGACCTGTGTTTCGACACGAAAACGGCCCAGAATCTATTGCTTAGTTCGAAACATAAATCTTATTTCGATTTTTTTCTCAAGAACGGGACAGATACAAAAAAATTCAGGAAACAAAAAAGTTTTTAAATTGAATGAGTAATTCGAAAATATTAGGAAATGTGGTCAGTGGCGTGCTGCAAAAAAGTTCTGGGGGAAAAAATACAACATGATACCGAAAAATATATCACGTATATATTGCGTACGATGTGTTGTGAAATCGAAGTTTAGTCTGAATCGATTAGATTAAAATGTTCACGTACCTCGCGAATAGATGTTTTTGACGATCTCAGGAACCAACAATCATCATTCAAATTGATTTCGATCGAATTTTACTAATATCAAACCTAACATCTCGTCTCCATTTTTTTTGTTTTTGGTGTATTTCAGCCTAAAATGCAGCGACATTGTGATATGTATCATATTGGCAACACATGTATTTTTATCACAACATTCTGATCTCATAATTGTTTTCGTCGTGTTCTTCTTTCCTTCTATTTCTCGATATTATCAATATCAAATCAAATTCATGTTTTCGTCTCTGGTAACAAAAAAAACTAATTTCTTTACTGAATTCACATTTGGACGAAATTTCACAATGGAACACCATTCTGAAATGGCCCGATAGGGTCGCACAAAATCTAAGAACCTACTGAATAAACAAGAACTTTTCAATGATAAATTACATGTCATATACTAGCATTTGAAAAAATTGTCTTAACGACTTATTTTCAACAGTGTCATCAAAAGAGCAGATGAATTTCATTATGAGTTGAGAAATTAAAAAAAAATTTAGGCGCAAGGCAGTGTAGTGCGCTTGAGCGTTTATAACCAGGTAGTTCTGGATACAAGTTGGTTTGCGTCGTCTGGATGTTAGGGCGCAAGGAAGTGCTGGACGTTTGAAGGCGTAAGATAGATGATGAGAGGTAGATCTGCCTGCTTAGGCGTTTGGATTGCTAGGTAGATCTTCCCGCCTAGGCGTTTTGGGTGCAAGGCAGATCTCTCCGCCTAGGCGTTTGATATACAAAGTAGATCTGCCTGCCTAGGCGTTTGATGTACAAGGTAGATCTGCCCGCCTGCTAGTAATAATAATAATTCTTAGGGTTATTCTAACATCGAATTAGTATTGCGCTATATGCAAGAAATACAGAGGCGATGCAAATTAGTTCATTTATGCTCAAAGTAATAAGCACCTATCAATTAATGCACTTTCGTAACTGAAAGGCTCGAAGCCAGTCATCTTCAGTCAGATAAATTGCCTCATTGATCTCCTTCTCCGTCATGAAATGTCGCACACGTCGTTAACGGTTGCAGAATAAGCAGAAATCACACATGGCCATATCAGGCGAATAGGGCGGATGTGGAATGACTTTCACCTTATGTTCACGGAATAAGTCACTGTGTGCTGTACCGTGTGTGACGATGCATTATCGTGATGCAACATTATTCCGCGAATACTTACTTCAGGTTAATTTTTTGAGGTGTAGCAGTTGGTTGTTACTATACGTTGATTTTCAAGCTTCATTTCTCTTACTAATTCCTGTACCCTGCGTACATAATTTTTTGACAGATGTTTTCTTTTTAGCAATGGTTAGGGTTAGGTCATCTTCGTGTATTCATACAAGGTTCTCCTGACTGGTAGGAACCTATAAAGATGGATTGTATGTTTCATCACCTATTACTATTTTAGACAGAATATGATGACCAGCATTATTCAACATTTTTGATGTTTCTCGCGAGTTTCTCACTCGCTCTACTTTTTGAAAATCGTATGGTGCACTCAATTTTTTTTATATAGAGATGCTATGTAACCTATGTACTGCGGATCCAATACCAAGGGTTACCTGAATCAGTTGATAGGTGCATCTTCGATCATACGTCGTACTAGCTCAATGTTTCTATCAGTCACTGACGAACAGAACCTTCCAGCACGTGGCCTATCACCAAGCGATATTCGTCTTCTTATAAATTCACTAGAGTACCGAAGCTGCGATGGACTTTCATCATCAAACCAACTTCGTAATCGTAGTAGATTTTCTCGCGCAATTGTTCTCTCCACATTTTCATTGTTTCGTTAAGAAATAGTCGTTATCACGTTGACTCTGAGGGAGTAGCGACTCAACTGAAGTCAGACCTTTACAAATTAGGGATGAGGGTTTTTAATAATGTTGCCTGCTATCACTCCTGCAGTTTCGTGGTATCTCAAAATATACAGCGTAGTCCTCATATCCCTGAGCCTACTCATGTTTTAGGGGCGATCATGGGAGGTGTGTTTTGAATGATTATCTATACTTCATACTGTGCTTTCACCTGATTGTGTTTTTAACTTACATCAAAATTCGACATTGAGAGAAATGAATAATAGGTTACTTTATTCGATTTGCGATCACTCGCCAGACATTATTCTTCGTTATTTCGTTGTGTTTCACAAATTACTCAATCTGCTAAATGATTTGCAAGTAATAATAAGGTCTTTGGAGTTAGCTCAAAAACTTCTGAAACAATAAAATTCAAATATGCATTGGTATATCTATCGTTTGGCCATGTTTATGCAGCAGAAATGAATCCATAATTCAGGGATCATTTACTGAAAAAACGAAATTCTGGTCCAACTTCGTTCTGCCTGGAATTTTTGAAAAAGTTAGTCAGATTTCATACTAAAAAAATTTGCAGAACATTTCGAGAACCCGTTAGGCAATCCACCCTATAAATAGAAGTAGTGATTAGTTTCCTTTACCTAGCAAACGCATTTTTCCCCCTCACCTGATCGATTTACAATTTTTTCTAATTCAGAAATAACCTTCCGCCTCGTGAAAATTATATTTTCGCGATGGAACAATTCTTGCATAGACGAAATCTAAAATGTTTGACAATAAATTCAAAACCGCTTTCGATTATATTAAACTTGTTTTCAGTCAATAATATTGTTGACCCATCTTCTAGTGACGATTTATCGAAAGAAAAAAATAAACTTCTGGGCTCTATACATGTATTAAGTCGTTTAATCCAACTTCATTTTGATATCTTGTTTTTTTTTCTTGATTCTACGTAAAAAATGGTTTAATGTGAAACAAATGTTTTAGAACATTTCGAGAATTTGTTCCACTAAAGCAATTTGTCTAATGTATAGAAGAAGTAAAAAGTTTTCCAACCTATACAAATCGTTTATCAACCCATGAGATTCGTTTTACCACCCGAAAAATGTTATTCTTATACTAAATTTGGGGCTAACTTTATGCTCTATAAAGAAATGATTTTCCGGCGTAAAATCTGTCCGTATCGGCTAGAATGTATGATAATAATAAAGTATGACACATTGGATAATTGCTCACCTCAGAGAATAATATAGAAATAAAATTTTTGCTAGCCGGCTCGGTGGCGTATGGGATATGATGATCGTCGCCTACGCAGAGTTACCTGGGTTCAATCCCCACAAAGTCGGTGCGATTTTTCGGATTCTGGGAATCGCTTGAGTGTCCATCTTTCGGAGGAGATGTAAAGCTGTCGGTCCTGTCTAACAGAGATGTGTTGGACATTAAAGATCCCTTCCCTCGACACGAGAGGGGTTCGGCAAAATTCCCGGGTTAGTGAGGTGACAGAATTCCCCGGCGTGTCATTTGCCGAAAGGCAGAAATAGAGCACGTTAAAGAAAAAACAAACAAACAAAATTTTTGCTATGGAAGGAAAAAAGACGGATGAGTGGTGAAATGATTCTTATCGCGAACATTTTGTCAAACGAGAAAAGCAGTTTTTTTAACGTAAAGTTAGCCTGGAATCAAGCATAAAAATTGAATTTTTGCTGCGTGAGAGAATCTAGTAGTGACGGATAAACGTTTTTTCCAATGAGAAGAGACTAGTACAACTTTTATACAATGAAGAAGATGCTTCTATCTGACCGTTTCTCGGAATGTTTTTTTTTCGGGGTATATTATTAATTTTACATGGAATAACAAAAGGAAATCCTAGAGTTTCTGCTGGATAAGCATGGACAAACGATGGATAATCAAGAGCGTATCTGAATATTATTTTTCCAAACATTTTAGGGATTTGTAAAAAAGTTTTTCCAATGGATTATCATGGAAATACTAGCATTTTGTACTGTAAAACATGATTAAACATAGGATAATTGAATGCATTAACTTTACTCTTCGAAACATTTCTGATCTAATTTCAAGCTTTCTTAATAATACTCCCGTGTTTCAAGTAAGGTTTTAATTTCGCAGTTAGGACCTACAGGTCGTGTTATATCTTGAAATAATAAATAAATAGATTCAAGACAAAATTTTTATGGTGAAACTGCGTACCTACAAATTGATGTCAAGTTCACTTTCTCTTCAATTTCCGAGTAAGGTTTCCTTAGGAAAGTTCACGGGCTTTCCTAGCTCAATTTCGATATTATATATCAAAGCGAACCTATACAACTATTCTCTTTAATTTTCAGATTGATTGTCTAGATAAAAACATAAATAACTCCGATGATATTTGATAATTGCAAGTGTGATTGCTACTTTCAGGCTAGCGAAATATGGGAGGCCTTCGATATAAAATGACGGTAACAATAATTATTCAAATGGTTTTATTGACTTTCCTAATATTCAATGATAGACCTTAACATCAATTTCTGTATAATTTTATTATTTGATAGTGGGGACTGAGCTTCGTTAGATACTACGTGAGATATGGTTTTAAAGGAGTGAATATCAATTTAGTTTAATCAATCAAAACATTTGTGAATATTATACTTCATTCATAATAGGAGCTTGGAAAACAAGTATAGACTATTCCTGAAATTCCATGAAACACTGAAATGTTTTCAATTTTTCAGGTAGAATTTATTCGTGTTTCATTTAGATCTTTCAAAATATGACATACTTTATTAATTATTGTAAATTAAATAACAAAAATATTTACGATTCAATCAAATCGATTTTGATCGAACGTTTTCCTCTAACTGAGATCGAACAGATTCATTAAAACATTCAGATTTTTCAGCAATTTTCGTCACATGTTATTTAAGAAAGTAAAGAAGTAAGTGGTCGAATAAAGCATGGAATCAGCTTTTCAACAAACAAGGCATCACACGACCCTCTTCCCTATTGAGAAATTTGAGGTAGATTCTGCCAATGATAGGGAATTGATAGGGGGAGAACGAAACATGTAACAAAAATGTTTCCCTCCAAAGAAAAATCGAACTGTTTCATGGTGGATCGTATTCATTAGAACGCACTGTACAAATTGAACTATAATGGTGCAAGAATAGATTCTTGTAGAAGATCATTATTGCGAGTGCGAAAACGACTGTTTTTCTCTCCAAGGAAAGCGCAAAGTCTTTTTTCGAACAGTAAGTTCTCAACCATTTCAACCGTTTTACTTTTGTCAACAATCATATCCAATTTATTTATGAGACCATCTATCCGTCTGGAATTATTGAACTTCACGACGGTCAATTTTGGACCCAAGGAGCTATGTATGAACTGCACGACAAAATGGGAAACGAACTGCAAGAAAAAAAAGTTCAATTTCGTCGACTAAGTAGGTACAAGAGATAAAAGTGATTGATATTAGATGGCCTATCGGCATACTTTAAGGAAATTTAGACTTGGCATAGAGTATTGTGTTCGTCACGTTCAAAAATGAATTCAGCAATTTAATGAAATATTGACTCAATTGCACAACCAGGAAAGATTTAGGGTCCTCTAAAATAGTAAATATTGACATATGCTCAATCTAATTTTACCTACCACCTATCCTACTAACCCATTCAATTCAAAACTATAAATTTAAATTAGGTTTGAGGTTCAGTTAGGTTAGTTAGGTTTGGTTTGAAGAGATTTCCATTCAGGTATGAAATGGCATTTCGTGCAGTTCGTACTATAAATTTTGAAAAAATATTGCCAGAATTTGTTTTTACCTGTTTCCTTCCGAGGGTTTCGTCGTGCAGCTCGTCTATGGCCTTTCCGTTCCTCATTGACCTTATAGACTAAAAATCTAAATCTTTAAATTATGAATCCATTTTCACGTACTGGACTTGAACTGACATCAGTATGTTCCACAGTCTGGTTCTTTGTCCCTGCGCCACGGACGGTGATGTTTATGCACTTCTTTTCCGTACATTTCATTGTTATTTACTCTCTCGGTGAAAATAGACCTCTATTGTCACCCAGACTTTCCATTAGTCATCAAGAGAAATATCATCTGGAATTAAGCAAATGTTTCTCAGATTTTATACTCAACTTTCATTTTTTCGAGTTGTAGTTTCTGGAATACATTTACTATTATTTGTAAACAGTCGAATGTTTTCATAATATGCTTTAATTAAGAAAAAAATTAGAAACAATGATAGCGTCTAGTTTCTCAGGATGTGTAACGATACAATTATAAATACAATTTTTTCCAGTAACCGAATTCGCCATCTGAAAAATTACCGCAATCTTGATGATTCAACTAACCAGAACACAATAGAGAGTTCGTTCAACTCTCGCATTGCCGTTATTAGTTGCTCCAATATGCACCTCATAATCTTGCGAATTTTGATGTTAAATGTTTCGCTACTCGAAATTTATTAATGATAAAAAATAAATACTGTGTTTTAAGGAATTTTACTTAATAATTGCGATTCGTAACGCGTTTCACTACACCGTAGCTTCTTCAGACGAATGAGTGTACAGAAAATATAAATGAGAATATAAATATAAATGTTCTTGAGTAATTAAAAGCTTATTGGGTTGCTTCTTCTTAATTGGTTATTTATGACAGGTATATCCAATAAAATTAAGGAATAGATTGCTCCTCGAAGAGATTCAATAAAGGTGAAGGGCTCGAATCGACTTGTTCATTGATGAGTTTACCTGAGTGTTTGTACTAAATTTTGCGGTAGGATCCTTAGTTGATGTTATATAGTTTCCGGCTGTTAAGAATTGTTCAGTTTTAGAAATATAATCGGTTTTACTAATCGCGATGACGGTGTTACCTTTATCTGCTTTAGTGAATACTAAATCGTTCTTGGTACTATTTTCACGAATTGTTTTTATTATCTTATAATCGGAATTGCAATGAGGTGATAATTTCGAAAAGTCTTCTTTGATTATTTTTGCTGTTTGATGTTTGGCTAAAATATTATCTTTGGAGTTTTTGAGAATGATTTCGGAGTCTACGCCTAACTGTTCAAAATTAGTTTTATAATGTTTTGAATGTAGATTATGTTTGAATCCTTTTTCTAATAGATCTTTTTGTGGTTGTGTAAAATCGGTATCAGTTAAATTAGTGAATCTGTCAAAAAATTTATGGTCTGAAAATTTATCAGTTGAAGGTTTGGGTGGAAAAGTTTTGAATTTAAGTGAATTCAACCTTTTCTGTTGTTGCTGAAACTTTTTATGAATTATAATTTTGACATCGTATCTGGATTCAGAGTCTAAAATATCAAACTCAACAGGGTGCAATCTAAACAATAATTCCGTATGGATTACGTTAAAATATATGTTGGCAACGTCCCTCCTGTTGTACTGCATCTTCATATCCTCTTTGAGCCATATGCGTTGGTCTTTCAGGATTGTTCTTCTTGCTAGTCCACTGTTGTTATGTGTCTTCAACCGTATGTAATTGGGAGTCAATCTGTTTTTCAAGCACATTGAGTAGAACCATATATTCTGAGTATAAACTGCACATCTTAGTAGTATTTTGAAATACCACAAAGCCAAAAAGCCGGTATCAGCTTTCTTCAACATAGCCTCCCAAATTCAAACGAAATTTATTAATTGCAAGAGATCTGTATCTCGAAGAGAAACTTGCTGGTTCTTGTTAAATCACCACAAGGTTCGTCTGGACCCTGAAATTTTTCATACTCGTAGATTTTCATTTATTTACAATATTTATACTACAAATAAACGATGAAGAAAAAACCTAATTGCATCATGAATATTATTTTAACAGTCTAACTCCATATTTTCATATTTTTTGATTACTCATTCATATCTGAAGACCTTCTGATAAAAATTTCCACTTAAAACGCTTTATTTACCGAGAAAAGAAGTTAACGAAATATTTGGAAAGAAAATCCACATTTTCAATTTGTCGATGTAATTCTTAGAATCGGCGACTGTTTGAGTTTGTGATAGATAGAATCGAACTGCTCGAGCACTATTTGTGTTTGATTGAAAATATTCTTGCGACATGTCTGCATTGACTAGATTTTTGTCTTCTATACTTATAATTATCTGTGAAAATGACTCGCAGTGAAACAATAACAAGAAGAATTGCGAATGATATCCATTATAATTCTTTAAAGATTTTTCTGTGCTTATTAATGCTATTCCGCCATAGAGCTTACTTGACGATTCATTAGAATTTCTTCTTCTCGCAAAATACAGTTTTTTAAGTGATCTTCTTTTCGCAGAATATACTCGAAATTGAAAAAATTTCGAAAAAAATTAGTATCGGGTTACCATTTGAAAAGGCCGAATGAAGATCAACTTAAATATTTCAAGCTGTTAGAATATCGTTCAATATGTAATTATGTTTTTATTTCACTGAAATCGATCAACAATGGTATGAACTATATAGCATTTATTAAAGGATGTTTTTCACGGAATATCCGATATGATATCATTGCCTATTACATCTTATATAATCCAAGCGTAACTCTGGAGAATTGTGGTTTTGTGACATAAAGTTCTCATCCGAACATAATTAGGTACAAATGATGTATGAATAAAACCACATATAATGGACATTCAGGTTGCGTAATATAAGGAAGCTTTTCCATATAAAAAAACGACAATAATGATGAATTTGAGAAAATATGATTCGACCACATTCACTATCAATCACTTATATTATTACTACTCTCACTACTATGAATGTGCTTGATCTGCAACATTTTCTGAAAATGAAAGCTAAGTATTTCTATCACAATATGTGTAAAGTTTAGTCAGTTTCAATTAGCGAAAATATGCATGAGGTTATATCATATTAATTGGAACTAGAAGAATATATTACATGTGAATGCCAGCATGACATTATTATGGAATGTTGATTAAAGTAGCTCCCTTTACATGCCCGAAATTATTTGTTTGTATTCAGCATTTTGAATCTCGAATAAATTATTTATTTTACTTCTGTGGTAGTTAACAACCACCATGGAGTTTGGTAACATCGAATGAAAAGTGGCTAAAATTTTAATACTTGTTTATTCTGAGTACTCATCAAATTTTACATTTGAATTTAGGAGGCTTTGACTTGGTAAAATTCCATTATCAATAATAAAAAACGAGTACTGTGTTTTAAGGAATTCTACTTAATAATTGCGATTCGTAACGCGTTTCACTAAACCGTAGCTTCTTCAGACGAATTAATTCATTCGTCTGAAGAAGCTACGTGAAACGTGTTACGAATCGCAATTATTAAGTAAAATTCCTTAAAACACAGTACTTGTCTTTTATTATATCAAATTTTATATATTATTGACAATTCTATTCCAGTAATTGAGGCACATACGTCCCCCTATGAAAATTGTACTAGTTTTTGAGATGTAGTGCGTCAAATTTGGCTCCGTCTATGATTTGGCAATATTTTCTTGATTTTTTTAACCCTCTATGTATGCTTTCATGAAATAATTGACTGTATCTTGCAGGTTTATGCGTCGGTCAATCTACTCTATAGGAGTGTTATATACAAAGTGTAAAAGAAGTCCAGATCAGCACGTTTATTTTCTAAGTGAGATTTTTCATAAAATTCAAAAATTCCCATTCATAATAAAAATGCGAAATCAAAAAATAGCATGAGTATCAAAACACTATTAGGTTCAATACAATTGTAATGGTCGGGCAATCAGTTTGATACACAGCCCAAAACACTTTTTTTGTGATTAATATATATTAACGAAATAATATAACACTCATTTACTATTTGCTTATTTAGAATTGTTGGTATGTATGATGAATGAATCGCCGGGAAACTGAAGGATGAATTGCTGAATTATTGAGAACGAATGATGAATGAAAACTTATTTTTCTTTCATTTAGAATAGTACTCTGGTGAAAGTAACTATGAAATATTTCAGTTGTCTAAAAGAAAGGAAATCTTGTCGTTCAGAGAAACAGAGGATATATTTGCTAGTGAATCAAATAAAAAACTATTCGTTGGACTGAAAATATTTTTGAAACAAATTCGGCTTCACTTAGGTACCCTATTGTTTTGATTGTCTAGGTATGATGCATTGATCGGAGATATTCTTTTTTTTTTAGAAAAATTGTTTTATATACATTTAAGAAATTTTCTTCTACTGAAAACTTCCGTTAATCAGAAACCATTTTCATACGGTTCAAAAATTCCTGAATACAAAACATCATCGATAAATGACGACTCTACTATAATTATTTTTAACAAAACATAGCTGAACACGAATTGGCGCATGTTTTGTGCAGTATTTTTTCGTGACTTTTGATGAGGGTAGATGGATAGATTGCATTTCGATTCTGGCGTCTCTAAAATAAGTTTTTCCATTTCACTTCAAATTACTAAAGTACAATAGAATGATGTCAAAATTTCACGTCATTTTCTTCAGGAATTGTATTTGTCTTTTTCAGATTTTTCTTCTGATTCTCCAGATTTATTTTTCGATTCCCTTCTTTGCAGCTTAGAAAAAACCGTTATCATCAAAAATGCGTTGAAAAACATGATTTTTATAGTTCAATTTGTCTATTCCACTTTTGAGATTGTTTCCAGAATCAAAATAACCTTTTCAACAAATAATCAACCGAATAAATAATTCCTATCATCAGTTATGAGAGAGGTGCTTATAAAAGTTAGGATTTTTGTAGTTTGTTCGACTTTTCTGATTTATTTCGTATCAATTCTCAATTGTTTCCCCTGAAAACTTTACCGGTATATATACAACATGTAGAACAAAACAAAAAACATTCATCCAAATATGACATCGTTAGTTATAATCGAAACTGCAAACAAAATATGAATGCACAGCTTCATCTTAATTTTTCAACATTCTTTTGTGATTTTGAAATATCAATGAACAGAAGAATAAGAGGCTCACCAAATTTTCAGTTTATATAAAATGAAGCATGGACCATTCCAAAATAAAAATCAAAACAAAAACGTTTCTACCATTCCAAAGTGATACTCTCACTACCGAACAGAATTTCAATTTATTTTCATTTGAGTATTATACGAATCGTTATGTCTACGAATTCCTTTCCAGAGCGAATAATTTCAGGCTATAAGTCTACTTCTTTATGCTGCTCCTCGACGCCCCGTGCTACTAGTGCGGTTTCTTCAAAATACGTAAATTTCATTCACGTCGAGATAACTCGAGGAACAATCGACAAAACACTAGAAATTTTATGTTTTTGGATACTTTTCTCCGAGTCAGAACACAATGAATTCCTGCTTAAAAAAGTAGCATAAAAAATGAATACATAAAACGCTCGTGATTCAATTTCCAAAAGAACGAGATTAAGGTAAGTTCGTGACTAAATTTTTCACGCAAAATATCTCGGATAAATTTTTATTCACTTACAGATAGGCGGAACCGTCCAATATCTCATTTTTTCTGTTTCTCCTGAAAAATCTATTTTCAGCTTCAATAATATTTGTTTCTAAGCATTATTTTCTTTACGTTAAATTCCATATTTCAAACAGAGAGAAGAAGAAGCTATCAAAGCCCAGAGAAAAATGAGCAATAAGACTCTAATTCAATAATGGTCAATGTAGTTATACTTAACTTAGATATTTAATTACATAAATTATGGTAAACAATGTCACAAATGCTGGTATATATATATATATATATATATATATATATATATATATATATATATATATATATATATATATTTATTTATTTATTTATATATATATATATATATATATATATATATATATATATATATATATATATATATATATATATATATATATGATTTGAAAAATAATAGTTGAATACATAGGTTTTCATAGTGATATTTTGAGGCATGCCTTCTCTCTCATGCTCAAATTTGCCATACTGTCTAGAAAAACCTCACTTTGCCAAACATGATACGTGAACTAAGTTTGAAACCACTTCCGGACTCATGCAAATCATATTAAGCGTATAGTCTACTCGCATATATTCATTTTGCCGTCTCCAGCACAATCCTATTTCTTTGGCCTTTGGTAAATTTCGAGGATTCCAGAACATGTTAAGAATTTTCCTTCGGCCGTAGTGGATAGTAGATGCGTGGAATAATTTAATTAAAGACAACGAAAAAAGTGTTCATTAGCCTGAATTTCTTTCGAATGTACATTTTCACCTCCTACGTTGGTTTTTCTGGTTTCAACGCGGTTCAAGAGTCCTTTGAGCAAATATTTCAAAACATATTTGTCTTATGATATCAATAGCAATCAGACGATTATCTGTTTTATTTTCATTCTAGCGAATTGCTTCAAGCTCAAAACAAAAAGAGATTCAATGTAGTGAAGGCTTCTCTGTTTCTGTTTTTACTTCATCAAAAAAAGTATTTGCATAATTTCTTATACGAATTCTAATATTGTCGTTCACATCATAGAATTTTTCGCTCTTCCATTTCGATTTATTCATAGACGTGACATGTGGCACGTTCTCCCGTTGGAATTAGATACTCCATCATTCTTATAGTATTATATTCGACTCCTCATAACAAACAGCCATGCATCGCACATAATAATTCAACCTTCAAGTCGTAATCAACTTTCCAGTATCTGCTGAATTTCGCAATCTATCATCACCTTAATTTTATTTGAGACTAATATTTAGTAGAATATAATCGATGGAATTTCGGAGGTTAATTATTGCATTATTGTTCAAATTTTTCTCGTCTTCTGTGCAAACTCTTAACTGTATCATTAAGACTTATGAAATAAAGGAAGTTATAAAATCTGAAAACTTTTCTAACCAGCATTTTCCGCGGCGCAAAAAAAGTTAGTATAGATAGATAAATAGTTTATTCATTCAAACTTGTAAATATGAATGTAAACAACAAATTATGGCAAGGGCGTAGAACAGGTCAAATAAAAAGTACAATCAAGTTATTGAAAGTTTAGACTCACAATCAACAGAAAAATCCCAATTTACACGTACGAAACGAATAGATGTATACAGGTAAGACTGTAAATAAGAATAACGTGGACAACGATTTGAACATTGTATACATGAGTTTTAATTTTAGTCAAATTTGGCATTCAGGAAATCTTGTAAGCTGTACGGAGCTGTTTCTACTAGAAGTTTATGTACATGTTTTTTCAGAATTGCTGGTTGCTCATTGCGTATTTTAGGTGGTAATTTATTCATTATTTTTATAATCATATAACGGCATTTTTCTGTAGGCAAGTAAGTACGATTGAATTTCATAGATATCAAGTTCTCTTTATTACGGGTCATATAATCTTTTGGAGTTTGAAGAAACGAGACGCCTCTCTAGAATTGCTCCAGAATACAATTCCGTATCGATTCCGAGACTCCTCATTAGCTCGATAAGACACGATGGCAGTTCGGAGATTAACATGTAATGTATTCATTCTCAGGGCATAAGAATAGCCCGCCAATGCATCCGCCAGACGTTGTACATGTCTGGACCAATCAAGCCTAGAATCGATGGTCACACCCAGGAATCGCATCGCCCCACAGACTCAATAACTTCTCCTCTGTGCGCAACGGAGATTTTTTCACAATTTTTGTTGAAAGAAAAATGTAAGAGATGTGTTTTCTTACTATGTAATGTCAGATTATTCATGTTAAAGTATTTTTCCAAGGCTATTAAATTATTTGAAAGTCTATGTTTTAGTTGTTCTTGATTACTACCACTCATTATAACATTTGTATCATCTGCAAATTACACCAGCAAGTCATCGACGATGCCAGCAGGATCATTGGTGCAAAGAATATAAAGTAGGAGTCCAAGAATCGATCCTTGAGGAGTATGTTATCACATCACTGAGTTCCACATGTTAAATTTACTAGTTTCTGTAAAAGATGAGATATTTCGATAAATTTAATTCAAATTGAAGGAAAAGTTGTATTAGCGCAAACAAATTCGAATTGGGATACTGGAAAGCTTGAATCGCGTGTGTATGTTGCGGAAGAGCTTGCTATGAGTTAATTTTTGGGGACAACACAGTAGGCCAAAGACCTATAAGTTACCGTACTAGTTTTGTACAACGGCTCTGAATAATTGTTACGTAAATTAGGTGAAATCTCTATCTACATGGTTTCCATTCACATATCTTTGAATGCAGCCCATGCGAGATCGAGGTTCTCGAATGCTGACCATTTATCTCGTCTACGATGGGCGCAAAAACACCAACATTGATAGGAAGAAAGAAGTTCCATATTTTTTGAAGAAGAATCTAGATCTGGTTCCTGTAGCGATAATGGACGTTTTCGCGTGTGGGGGAGAAATGAGAATAGATATGAACAAAGGTTAATGCCCGTAACGGTTCGGCTAGATCCTTTTGCAGCATACGCGGCAACCAAGTACCCGGCCGGGTTGCCGGAAAAATTATCCGGCAATAAAAATCGTGCATCCCGTAAACTGTTGTGGCGCTACTGTCGCTTGTGCAGGCGGTTCGCGCCGCTCACCGCTAGCCTCGTTAGCAAGGGACTTACATGATTTTGTATAATATAACTTTAAAACCTGTGTTATTTGACTGAATAAGTTGTCATAAAAGTTAACAAAGTGTTATTTCACTTTAGTAAGAACCAACTATGGCAAGATGTTCAAAAAAGTCAGCAGTTTGGACCTATTTTACCGTAGATCTCATCTACGGTAAAATAGGTCCAAACTGCTGACTTTTCTCAAAAGTGCATAGTGCAGTTTGTGTCAAGCAAATGTGTGTCGTGGAAGAGTGGGAAGAAAGGCTTGAACATCATTTCTTAAAAAGCATTTGCAGTTCAAGCATAAGGTATGATACGAACAGCTTTATGGTTCTATAAGTAAGACTCCTTCTCAATCTGAATCAGGCTCTGACTCAAACTTTGGGATATAAATGATTCTCCAGCAAAACGTTACCATTACCTTATTGGTGAAATGATAGACGTCGATAATGAGCCTTTTTCGATGGTTGAAAATCATTTGGGGTTTCGGCGTTTAATTAATAATATTTTGCCACAGTATGAAATACCCTGCAGAAATTATTTTGACGATAAAATAATTCCGGAAATGTAAGAAAAAGTTGGTACTTAGATAAAGTCTAGCTTGCAAACTGCTGAACACATCGCAATAACTACAGACTTGTGGACCAGTTCAGTCAACTACCCCGTCTTTAAAAACTGCACTGAGCATTGATTATAACAGGATTCTGCTTTAAATCATGAAGTTCTCAACATAAAACATTTCCCAGGATCCGATACTGCACAAAACATAATGGGACACTACATGAATGCATAACTAATTGGGATATTGGTGCAACAAAAGTTTGCGCTGTTGTTCACAATGCTGCCAACATGTCGAAAAGTGAGAGATGCTGACTTCCTTTCTGTACGGTGTTTCTTTCACACTCTTCAATTAGTAATAACTGATGCAATGAAAGCCCAGTCATCAGTAGTGGAAACTCTTACAGCTGCTCGAAAAATAGTGACACATTTCAACCATTCAGGTTATACCAAACTTCATGAAATTTAAACCGAACTGACCAGCTAGAACTCAACGTCTCATGTCCTAGAGCGTCAGATTGAACAAAGACGGGTCATTTCAGTCTATTTTTCAGATTCTAGAAGTATATATTCCACATTCGAAAATTCATCAAGTGATCAGTGGGATATCGCGGAGCAGTTGATCATGCTCCTGAAACCTTTTGAAGAAGTTACGAAGATTACTAGTTCGACGTACTGCTCGATATCTGATGTCATTCCGCATGTCATAAGAAATTTACAAAAAGAGCAGCTAAAACAACATACTCCACAAGTTGCCGACCTGAGACAGTCTCTGCAAGATAATTTGACCCGATGCACAAAAATCATTCTTATTTACTATTAACTTTATTGGACTCGCGATACAAAACCTTTCTTTATAATTCATATAAAACTGAGAATGCATGAAAAGCCACTTTAAGGGAAACGCTACAATTATCGATGGGCATTGAGGAATCTGAGGATTTTGATGCGTCTGCAGTTCCAGAATCAGCAGAAATAAGGTCGAGATTGAATGCTGAATCACATAATTTTGTTTTGGCCTGTTTCGAAGAAGCGAAGTCACTAGAAATTGATCGGAACTCTTCCAAGAATTCAGCCACAGCCAAAATGGACCATTATCTCAACTCAACAAGTGTTTGTCGGAATATAAATCCCTATAAGTGGTGGGCTGACAATACGAATCACTACCCCATTTTAAAAAGTCTCGTAATTAAATACTTGACCACTTCCGCTAGCTCAATATATAGTGAGTGCCTCTTCTTGGAGGCAGGTAATATTTATGAGAAAAAGCTCAATACTCAACCCAGATCGTGCTGAAATTGTATGTCTTCATCATAACCCTACCTCTTTTGAATATTAAACTTTTTACTATGTTATAATAAAACTTTACGAATAATGTCGATTTATTTGCATTAAATGTCTGATTTTGAGATTACCTTTTTTTTTTTATTTTAGCCTCGAACAAATTACCCGGCAGTGCCGGGTACCCCGCCATTACCCGGTATCCGGTCGAATCTTGAAAAACTGCCGGATCCAAACCAGGTACCCGTTTTATTTCCAATTAGGACTAACTGAGACGTGCTCTTCTTTGCCATCAGCCGAAAACGTTCAGTAGTTGCTCTATATAGAAAATCTCGTATTCACTACAGTGTATTTTATATTCTCCGATTTTTTTCCAATAATTTCAATAATTCTTTATTATCAACTAAAAGTACCCCAATCCTTTTTATTATTACTGATATAATATAAAATACATTGCAGTGATTGCGAGATTTTCTATATAGGCCAAATCGAAAGATGTATCGGAAAGAGAATTGAAGAACAAAAGATCCACTATGCAAAACAAGAATTCTACTGGTCTTTCTGACCATTGTATGAATAAAATCATCTCATAGATTGCGATAGAATTGAATTTATACATCCAGGTAGTAATGGAAAGAAGTTGGAAATTTTAGAGATGATGAAAGTCACGTCCGCTCGTAGCAAGAAACACAGAATTTGTAATGAGCAAACGGACGTAGGTCTACTCCTGCTGTCCATGCCGTTATATTTTAATTTCGTCTTTCAGTATTTTATTACTCTTGATAAAGGACTGATAACCCGAAACATATTTTTGTGTAACTTTTGCCAAGTGTTTTAATCATTCATTTATTTTTTCACCAAGTGTTAAGCAAGAATTATGTATTTAGGATTATTGAAACCAAACTGCGCCAAGAAATCAAAGCAAAAAATCTGAAATTCAAATTTATTCAGAGGATGTAGAGATGTTGAAGAATTATTTTTCCAGTAAATCACCGGCACTGAGGAATGCTTGAGAACAAACCAAATGAAAATGGTACTCATAGAAATTGAAATAAAACTGTTATTGAAAGATTCAAAACTTTTGGAAATAAACAAAGTCCCTAATAACCTGTTAATACCGGAAATTTCCACTTGGCGGGAATTACTGCAAGACATCTAGGATTCATATTCAAAATAAATGACCTTATTGCATACTGATTCATTTCGTTCCAAATTTCGATCAGTCTTCTCCGAACCTCAGTTACGGTAGCTGCCTGGTTTTGCTGGATTTGTTCGATGGGATTAAGGTCTGCACTTCGGAGGGTCACCTCATTCTATTGAGAATGTCCCGAACATGTTCGATGGGATTGAGGTCTGGACTTCGTGCGGACCACCTCATTGATTTCGTAATCTTGAAGGAAGTTCCTAACGATATGAGGTCTCTCATTATCACTCACAAATTAAAAAAATTCACCCATGTTAGCCGAAAATGGTACAATATGTTCTTCTAAATAAAACGTTTGTAACGTATCGCTGAGCTTTCGGAGTTCTATTATTTACTATTACCACTTCAGTCTGAAGAAATTTCCTCCCCACACCAAAAAAGGTAGGTAAAAAAAAACCGGACGTATCCCCTATTTCGACGTCGATAAGCTAGAAAACGTTGATTGCAATGAAAAGGGTGAAATCCATATTCATCTATAAACAAAACTCTTCCCTGGCGAAATTCAATCGGGCTCTTCGATATGCTGCTATTGCAACTGCGCCTCGAGCTGCGACACGAGGTCTAAAACTAACGCTGTGAAATTTTCATATCGTTTCAGTACTAATTTGCACTCCACTATCAACTATCCTGTCGAAGCGGTATTTGATGGTGCCTAGCAATAGGGGGCAGTTATCTCAACGAGGAAATTCTCAAATAATGACTATGGATCTATTTTTCTGTTCGAGATTCCTGTTCAGGTCTCCTTTCGTGACTGTCCCCTGTACCTACAGATAATTCTTGAAACAGTTAAATGTGGCACCCCAAGCCTTTAATACGAATATAAGTCCAACCTGATCATCTAGCACCACTTCTTCAGTACACTCTGCCATTGTCAAATCTCGTATTCGCGTTGCTTTATTACCGAAAATTGAAACTTTCAAGAAAAACAAACGTTTTTCCTTCATGCAGTTTCTGAATTCAGAATAAACTGAACATCAATAAATCAAATTCCGTCAAATTACAACTTTCATTCATAAAAGTTTGCATAGACTTCGGCAGTGCATTGAGTGAATGCTGACATCATCATTGGGTGACATTTACATAAGATTGGGTAATCCTCTCAGTCCTTTAATAGCCGAAATTATTCTGGATAACTTTGAGAAAATAATTCAAAATTATCCGCTATCTTAACCGTGTATTTATTGGTTTGGATATGTTGATGACAAAATCTGTTGTTGTATTGGTACAAATAGACAATTAGATTCCTTTAGGAGATACCTTCATGAATCCAATTCACCCTAATAAAAAGTTCACTTTGAAAATAACTGGGAATTCCATTAACTTTCCAGATTTAACTAAAACAAATCCATCACGGACATGATTTTTCTATTTTCTATAAACCATCCCATACAGATATCGCCATTCAAAATTCTTCGGCACATCCACATCAACACAAAATAGCTTCAGTATGATACATAGACTCACCACAATACCAATATCTCAAGATTATAAATCAAATAGCGGTCAAAAAGTGTTATAACTCTAGTATGATTGACACTATGATTTCTCGTTAACAATTTCAACATGTAATTCACATGGTTTTCCTATTATTGAAGAGAACAACGAAAAATATAATATATTTATTTATATTCGTAAAAACAGTCCAAATATAAAGTCATTCGTCTCACCCCATAACAGAAAACTCTCTTGGCAGATATATCAAAAAGCTTAAAGCTAAACCTGAAATTCATAAAGCTAACAAATCAGATGTTTATAATCATTATTGTGTAAGTTCTTATACAATTTATATCGGTAGAACCTTAAGAAATTTCAATATTAGGTTTTCAGTTCACAAACGCAGTTTCGACCAACAAAATAACCACTATGCAAATCATTTATTAGTGGAAAACCAGCCTTTCAATTATAATTTTGATGTTTCACTAATATTAGATTGAAGCTGATCCTATGAAATGATTGGAAATAAATAAATAGAAAAATTCCCGAAATTTATCTAATAGACCAATTAGACCTAGAACCAATCCTGTTTGGGTTGTCATCATATTCAGTTGCTTTCAGCAATTTAATATATACGGCACATCATCCGTTCACTACTGATCTGATGAAGCCTCAGTGTGGTGAAACGCGCCACAAATTTGTAAAAATTGTGAAAATTCAATTATCACTGTTTCATTCAATTAGAAAATATATTTCAATTTTCCCCAAGTAACCATCTTCTCAATCAAATTATGGTAATGCGATTTCTTGTTCATGTAAGTTTATAAAGAAATGAAATTAGGACTCGTACTATGATTCGAATTACGAAATTTTGCCTAAATCCTTATTCCTTTGAAATTCGAAGTAATCGTAATTCGGAGTACAGGTTACTAGAAAAATTCGTGGAGCAGCAGAAGTGAAAAACAAGTTTATGTTTAAAAAGACAATTATGGAGTATAATCTCCCTAAAGCTCGATTCATTTTTTCCAACGATTCTTCGATCCCATCCTGAGGTTGGTTTCCATCCTTGGGAATAAATGTCGGAGGAATCAGATCTGGTGAATAGGGTGGAAGTTCCGAGTGTTGGTATTTTAATTCGACCAATTTCGCTTGTTTTTTCGACCGTTGGCCTAAGCAGGTGCATTGTCATGGTGATGGAAGATTTTTTCTACTACTACTTGACGTTTATCTTGCTGTCATTATCTAATCAACATGAAATTCATAAGATACTTCATTTCAAACGATTTTCCAATCGTATACTTCCGGTTTGGGAACAACTGGCATTGTCCTGATGATGGAAGATTTTTATCTTTTGAAAAGCAAGTCTGTACTCGCAATTTTTTTGCATTCAGCTGGTCCAGAGAGTTTCTATATTATAATCTGATGCCATTACTTTCTCCGGCGATTTAGATCCCTTCACTATTGTAACACAATTGACTTGTTCAATGTCTCAGCAATTTTACCCTTGTTGGTCAATCGACTGTCATACAAAACCATCATCCGAAATATCATGTGAAGAATCAATCATGTTTGCAGTAGTAATACTTTTATAAAGAATTTAATTAGGGGAATTTTATACACTTCTGAAGAGACTACGGCACTTCTACGTTCAACAACCTGTAAACAAAGAATGAAATGACATATCGATTTAGAATTTCGTGTGGATTCATACGAACAATGAATCTGTTTTATACACCTATGAATTCGTTCCTAATTTTATAGTATAGGTGTCGCTCCTCGAACATTACAACCTACCTGCTATTTTTCATTAATTTCTAATCGATATTTTTACGCTTTCCTTAGAAAACGCAGACCAATAAATTAACGACGAACTTATTCTATAAGTATTGCTTTTTCCTTTTGTACGGAACCACAAACGAAATATATAATTGTGAAAACATCTGAATATTTAGTTGGAATAAAATATGAAAATATTCAGTGTATCCTGTCTAATAAAAATGTTATAATGCTCTAATAATTTGATTGAGGAGGTCGTTACTTGATGAAAATCGATATACATATTTTCAATGGAATGAAACTAAAGTATTTAGATTTTCACTATATTAACAATCAATCAGAAATCTTACACCTTTTAGAAATTTGTTTAGAACAAAACTATTTTAACTTCAATGGAGTATTATATAATAGTAAAAAAGGTTTAATCATGGGTAATCCTCTGAGCCCTCTGCTCGCTGAAATTTTCATGGCTCATATTGAAAAAACTATCCAAGAACATCCGTTATTCAAACACTTTATTTATTGGTTTGGATATGTCGACGATATCATTTGTTGTTCCACTGGCACAAACAGACAATTAGAGTCATTCAAAACTTTCATTAACAAAATTCACGATAATATTAAATTCACGTTAGAGATAGAAACGGAAAACTCCATTAACTTTCTGGATTTAACTATTACTAAAATTAACGGCAAACATGATTTTTCTATTTTTCATAAACCATCGCATACAGATATTACTATTCACAGCTCATCTACACATCCTTATCCACATAAATTAGCAGCTTGCAATAGTATGGTACATAGACTCATTAATATCCCAATGTCACAAAATAATTTTTTAAAAGAGCTAAATATAAGTAAACAAATAGCAGTCAATAACAGTTACAGTCCAACTATGATTGAGAACATGATTTCACGCAGAAAATTTCAAAAAGCAATCCAGGAAGTATTTTCAAGTATGAAAAGTTCTAACACAAAATACAACAGCTTAACTTATATTGGTAATCCTAGTCTAAAATTAAAATCATTCCTCTCGCATTATAATTTCAATATAGCATTCCGAACTGATAATTCTTTAGGCCGACATATCAAAAACTGCAAATCTAAAATTGATAAAAGTAATAAATCCGGTGTTTATAAACTGTCTTGCGGGGATTGCAATAAAATTTCAAAGTTAGATTATCCGAGCACAAACGTAGTTTTAATTGTCATAAATCAGATTCCCATTATTTTAATCACTTACTCGAAGAAAACCATAACTTTAATGATAGTTTCAAAATTTTACACAATGAAAATAACAGACAAAAACTCAATGTATTGGAAATTTTAGAGATCAACAAAGAAAAGAATTCAGGTAGGTTACTTAATAGTCAAATAGATCTAAATCCTTTTCCCTTACTCAATCTTTTCAATTCATAAAGTAAAAGTGAGCAACTACCTCCTGTACTTGTACCTATTGTAATATTAAGAGGAAATAAGACTAATATATAAGGAATAACTCTGTTCATTAGTTTGTATCTATCTGATGAAGCCACAGTGTTGTGCAACCGGTCATAGTTTTGTTAATATAGTGAAAATCTAAATACTTTAGTTTCATTGAAAATTTATAATGCTCTAATCACATCGTACAAATTATATTGTATTTTTAAAAGTATCATCTCAATATCTACTATACGATCCAATAAATATTTTGGATTTATTTTGTGCCAATATTGATTCTCGAAGTTAAAAAGCAATTTGCTCTATTTATTTACACAGAAAACATATTTTGTCTTATTGTTTCTTATAGTTCAAATTTACCAAACAAAATGAAAGTTGATGTTGTGTCAAAGTTCGAATTATTTATTCCATTCAAAACAACAAAACTTTCAATCATATTTTCGCTAATTTAGGGACTTCAATAAATTGGAAGATTTTTTTCATAACTATAATAACATAAAACTGAATATAACGGAAAATTTTATTTCATTTTATTACAACTCGATATGAATATGAAAAATATCAAAAGGAATTACAGAGTCGATATCTCTCATTTTGTTCAGCATATTTCATTTTTTCTACTTTTTTGGTCGACATCAATTAAGTTATTGCAAATAAAATTTCTCAGCACGTCTGCTCAAGGTTTTAAAGTTAGTTTTTATTCAATATTTAGTTATTATCAGAATGATTAAGACTAATACATGTCAGTTTTGGCCAACTTCTTTTATGTTTTGAATGCGAGCAATTCATGATTCGTCCTTGATTTTTTATGGAACTATAGGTTGTGATTTATCTTATAAGAATGTTGTATTCAACAAAAATATATATGAATGTTGAAGTTGAATTGGCATCGGAATAATCTCAAATTAATAACTATAGTCGGGATAAAATGAGGAACTAATCGGAGTTGGTATTATGCTGAAGAGAAAATAGAAATATTTATACTAATTGACAGAATATGTATAACCATATTATTGTTTGCTTCCCCAAAAGTTCTTTCTGCAGATAATTATATAAAAAACTTTTTCGGAAAATATTTTTATAGATCCTTGAAGAACATGCTGAATATTTGGCGCCTGGAAAACACAAGGAAAGTACAAAAGATCGATGATCGGGTATGTTCCCGGGCCAATTTACTATATAGACCGGGAGGACGACAAAAACACGCAATTCAAGAAAAAGAAATAAAGAGATGTTTATACCTCGTGAGTATCAGGATCTCATATCACGCGGGACTCTCTAGTGGTTGGAACATGAGTAGATGGAATAGCTTAGATTTTTCAGCATCTATTCAAGTCTTTGCAATGTTTCAAGCTCTTCCTAGCCTGATTTCTGAGTGAGACTTGGCCAATGTCGCATTTCTAACGACTAAATAACCTCCTCGTGTGGTTCCAGCCCAATGGCTTTAGAGTATGCAGAGAAAAAAGTGGCGAAACAAAGAGGATAACTCGGATGGGATGTCCGAGGGGAAGGCTGGGCGTGATTGTCTGATATTCCGGAGTTTTGCAGGGCGGATGCCCTAATTGGCTGGGCGAATGCCCGAGATTAAGTCCAGGTACGCATCTAATTTTCCATTAAAGTACTGAAAAGTACAAATTTCCTCAATCGACGGTGCCATCGGTCTACATATACAAGCTTCTTATACATATAAAAACCAATCAGTTCCCTAAAAACAATCAAACTCATAATTATGAAACAAGAACAGCCAGACTCCATAGAACTGAAAGACATTCTACTAGTATGTTTGAAAAATCACCACATTATGCTGGAGTGAAAATTTACAATAAACTACCCCCACAACTGCAACAGGAACCATTCATGGGAAGATTCAAAAAAAGACTTAAGGAAATACTTCATAAAGAATATTCAGTTGAGGAATTTATGAGTATTACATTTTAAATTATTGCATAATTACATAAATTAGATTAATAATAAAAAAGCAAGTACTGTGTTTTAAGGAATTTTACTTAATAATTGCGATTCGTAACGCGTTTCACTAGACCGTAGCTTCTTCAGACGAATGAATGTACAGAAAATAAGAATGAGAATATAAATATAAATGTTCTTGAGTAATAAAAAGCTTATTGGGTTGCTTCTTCTTAAGTGGTTATTTATGACAGGTATATCCAATAAAATTAAGGAATAGATTGCTCCCCGAAGAGATTCAATAGAGGTGAAGGGCTTAAATCCACTTGTTCATTGATGAGTCTACCTGAGTGTTTGTATTTATTGATTTCTAAAGTTTCCCAAAGATCTACCTTCCAATATTTATTATCTGATTTATTGTTTTTACCTGATTTGGTTTCATTATTTTTTATATATTTGCCTAAATTATCATTAGTTTAGAAAGCTATGTTGAAATTATTGCTACTCAAGAATGATTTCAGTTTCCCACTTGTAATGCCAACGTAGGTTAAGGTGTTGAATTTTTGTTTCAATTTATCGACAGGGTAAACTTCATTCAATGCGATTCTACTTTGTTTTCTATTTAAAATATTATTAGTTTGGGATTGTAACCATTATTTTTGGCTATTTGTTTAATCAAATTCAATTCGTTGTTGAAATTTTCTGGTGATAACGGGATGTTAATCAATCTATGAATAAAACTATTGAATGCTGACATTTTATGTTCATACGGATGCACGACGAGTTATGTATTATAATATCTGTATGTGACGGCTTATGGTAAATTGCAAAAACATGTTTTCCATTTTCATTCGAAATTGTTACGTCTAAGAAATTTATCGAATTATTGCTTTCTATTTCGGTTGTGAATCCAATTTTTGGATGTAATGAATTTATATGATTTTCGAAAATTTTTAACTGTCTATCTGTTCTTGTGAAGCGAATAATGATATCGTCTACATAGCGATACCAGTATAAACAATATTTAGTGAGTGGATGATTATGAATTAATTTCTCTAAATTATTCATGAATATTTCTGCTAACAAAGGACTTAATGGATTGCCCATAATCAAGCCGTCGAATTAAATTTGATTAAACAAAGAGCTAAAAATAATGGTTACAATCCCAAATTGATAAATAATATTTTGAATAAAAACAAAGTAGAAGCGCATTGAATGAAGTATACCCTATCGATAAAGTGAAACAAAAATTCAACACCTTACCCTACGTTGGCATTACAGTGAGAAACTGAAATCATTCTTGAGTAGCAATAATTTCAACATAGCTTTCCAAACTAATAATAATTTAGGCAAATATATAAAAAATAATGAAACCAAATCAGGTAAAAACAATAAATCAGGTGTTTATAGATTGAACCACAGTTTGAAATTTTGCATACAGATAATAAATATTGGAAGGTAGATCTTTGGGAAACTTTAGAAATCAATAAATACAAACAATCAAGTAGACTCATCAATGAACAAGTCGATTTAAGCCCTTCACCTCTATTGAATCTCTTCGGGGAGCAATCTATTCCTTAATTTCATTGGATATACCTGTCATGAATAACCACTTAAGAAGAAGCAACCCAATAAGCTTTTAATTAGTCAAGAACGTTTATATTTATATTTTCTGTACATTCATTCGTCTGAAGAAGCTACGGTGTAGTGAAACGCGTTACGAATCGCAATTATTAAGTAAAATTCCTTAAAACACAGTACTTGTTTCTTATTATTGATAATGGAATTTCACCAAGTAAAAGCCTCCCAAATTCAAACAAATTAGATTATTCAATGAACTGTATGTATCTGATATTTTTTGTGACTCTCATATGATAATAACTGTGGCAAATAAATATTATTATATTATTAATATATTATATTATGGTCCACTTCATTCAGCCGACGTCAACGGTGGTGCACAGACAGACGCATAGAATGACCGCAAAGGTAACCTGTGCCAAAGTCATCTCAAGCTGCGCTAAACTAGAAATTCAAGCCATGCTGAAAAGGAATCAGCTGACGCTGGTGGATGGTCTCCTCGGGACAGCTTCCAACAGGAGTGCACCTGCACTGTATAAAACGGGCCTGCGCGGGTACAGATGTCTATGGCCAGCCTTGCGATGATATCCGCAGTCGGGTATCCGCTGGAGCTCCTGAGACGACTTCTCTGGACGGCTGTTCGCTGTACATCTTTTATCTATACAATTTTTGGTTTCTAAGCCGTGATTTGAAGGATCTGAATGTCACTCAAAGAATAATTTAAGTATATTTTATTTTTTTCGTCCTAGTGACGACGGTCTTAACAATTTATTTAACTAGATTCTTATAGCTAATCCTGGAGTGTCGACTGCTTTCAACGCTGTCTCTCTGATGAATTCCATCACACTCAGGATCTGCAGATCTCGATGTAGCTGGGAGTTACAGACGTACCAAGGGGTGTCCACGGTCATCCTCAATGCTTTGTTCTGCACGACTCGGAGCTTCCCCAGACTGTTGACGCGTAAGTCATCATGGGCCTGATGATGGTCTTGTAGACCTTCAGCTTGTTCGCCGCACTCAGGGTGCTCCACCTGTTCATCAGGGGGTTCAGAAAGGCTTGGGATGCCTTCGCCTTGCTCGTCAGCCGTTGGTCGAATGTGACTCCCAGGTATTTGACCTTGTTGACCCATGTGATTGGTTGGTCGTTCATGGTGATATGCTCCTCGGGGCTTCATCTTCTGGACATACAGTGTGTTCCAACGAAAATTTGACCCCCCCTATAACTCCGAAATGAGCAACATTAGCGAAAAACACCAAGACACGTCGATTTTTGTTTCGAGGGGGAGCATTTTTCGAAATAATTCGAAACTTGTTCAGATCAATCCCTACCCCAGCAACCCTAATTTCGAAATTCATCATAGGAATAAGGGTCGAGTGGCACCTTACTGTAAAGGTCTGTCAATTCTCCATTCTGATTTGTCATTTTAGAATTTTAAATTAACATACAGGGTGTCCCAACCGAGGGTAAAGTTGAATTCCTGCAAATCCCAAATACTAAATGAAATCGATTTATTTTGGCATAATGCAAGCGCAGGTTTATGCTCGGTCTAGAAAAACGACCTACACTTGTGAATTTGGAGTTGGTGCAATCAACCCCCTATTTCCAGCATCCCCAACTCAAAAATCATTCGATCGAAAATAGGTCAAGTGGCACCTCGTAGGAAAGGTATTTCAATTTTCTCTTCGAATTTGGTATTTTCGAAATTCAGAATCAGCATACAGGGTGTCCCGGAGCAGGAACATTGAAAACCCAAATAACTTTTTGAAACTGGTTCATTTCGGTATATTACGAGAACATGTTTATGTTTGATTCGAGAATAAGACTCTCTTGCGTGAATATGGAATTTTTGCAATCAATCTCTTCCATTCAGCATCCCCAACTCAAAAAATCATACAAGTGATTACAGGTTGAGTGGCAAAGTTCCAGAAAGATTTTTCTATTTTCTGAATCACTGAGGCATTGGTTTCAGTTTGGCAATCGAGGTTTTCTGGCGTGAGGATCAGGATGAGGGATGATGGAGAAACTGATTGGATGCTCATCTAAACAGGAAAACGAGATTTATTGAACTTGTATTCAATTGAAAACAAAAACTAACTTGATTATTACAACAATTGTTCAAAATGACCTCCGCCCACCTCCATACAGTTATACAGACGATTTTCGAACTCTCTTCTCACATTAGCGAAAACTTCAGGAGTCAAAAGTCGGCATTCTGTGATAATCCTCATCCGCAGCTCCTCCAGGTTTTCTGGTCTTGTGGCATAAACTTTAGATTTTAGATGGCCCCACAAAAAAAATCTAAGGATTTAAATCTGGTGACCTGGCTGGCCACTCAACAGGTCCTCTTCTACCAATCCACCTTCCTGGGAAATTTTCGTCTAAATATTGGCGCACCCGAGCATCATAATGCGGAGGAGCACCGTCTTGTTGAAAACGCATTTCGTCCTCAGAAAGAGTTGGATCGTTCTGTAAAATTTCTGTCAATCTAGGATGTATGTGTTCCTCTAACAACTGTAGGTAGCCATTTCCATTCAGATTACCCTCAATAAAGAAAGGCCCAACTAGATGATTGCCAAAATTCCTGCCCAAACGTTCAACTTCTGAGGCCTTTGCGTGTGGGCCTCTCTAAACCAATGAGGATTCTGTGTGTCCCAATATCGACAATTATGTCTATTCACTTCACCACTGAGCATAAAGGTGCTTTCATCAGAAAAACAGATGTTATTCAGAAAATTTGGATTAGCGTTTAGGTTTTCACTTAGATTTTCACAAAACTGTAAACGACGATCTGGATTATCTTCGTTTATTTCATGCACTAATTTTACCTTGTAGGGTGAAATTTGTGATGTTTCACGATTCTATGGACAGTTGTAGCTGATACACCAGTCAGACGAGATAGTTTTCTGATCGAAGTAGTATTCTCCATTTGTAGATGACCCACTACTGCCACTTCCGTTGCCTCATTTCTGACAGGACATGCCACTTCATGTTTTTGTTTGCCACCGAACCCGTAGCTAGGAATTTGTCAACCAAATATTTAACGTACTGGTGATTGACTCCTTTCTCTTTCAGGATGGTTCCTATCGAATATCTTTGCCGTTTCTTTGGCACAACTGTTATTTCGAAAATACGTCGATACAATTTCGACCCTTTCCTCAGTGGAATAAACCATTTTCAGATTAATTTCAACTGACGAACAACAACAATAATGAGGAACTGATCTGAATAATAATAATATTTCATTGCAAAATGAGAAATAACAGATGACTGCACGCCAGATGGAAATGAAAAAATGTGAACATTTTCAATGCAGAAATCAGCTTTATTTCTTCGTAATTGATGCTCAACACATCGTACCCCAATACTTTTAACAGTTTCGAATTAATTTTAGTTGATAATTTCAAATGATGATATTGAATTTTCGAAAGCAACATCCTGTATGGAGAGCCGAACTGAATGAAATGCTTTAATCATTCTGGAATTCAAAAACCTTTCTGAAGATATGCCACTTGAATTATTTGTATGATTTTCAAGTTGGGGATGCTGAATGGAAGGGGTTGATTGCAAAATTCTATAACCACACAAGAAAGTCCTATTCTCGGATCGAACATGTTCTCGTATACCGAAATGAACCAGTTTCAAAAGTTATTTGGATTTTCAATGTTCCTGCTTCAGGACACCCTGTATGATGATTCTGAATTTCAAAAATACCAAATTCGAAGAGAAAATTGCAGTACCTTTCCAACGAGGTGCCACTTGACCTATTATCGATCGAATGATTTTTGAGTTGGGGATGCTGGAAATAGGGGGTTGATTGCACCAACTCCAAATTCACAAGTGTAGGTCGTTTTTCTAGACCGAGCATAAACCTGCGCTTGCATTATGCCAAAATAAATCTATTTCATTTAGTATTTGGGATTTCCAGGAATTCAATTTCACCCTTGGTTGGGACACCCTGTATGTTAATTTAAAATTCTAAAAATGACAAATCAAGGTGGAGAATTGACAGACCTTTTCAGTAAGGTGCCACTCGACCCTTATTCCCTATGATGAATTTCAAAGTTAGGGCTGCTGGGGGTAGGGGGTTGATCTGAGAAGTTTCGAATTATTTCGAAAAATGCTCCCCCTCGAAACAAAAATCGACGTGTCTTGGTGTTTTTCGCTAATGTTACTCATTTCGGAGTTAGAGGGGGGGTCAAATTTTCGTTGGAACACACTGTATAGAGTGCCGAACTCTACTCAGGGATGATGGTGATCAGACACTCGGTGAACCATTCTTCCAATTGGAGTCTCATGGTTAGGTTAGATTAAGTTAGGGGGGGAGGCCGATCTGGGCATTATGGCCGTGTCATTAGCGTAAAGGGCTAAGCTCCTATTGAGGGTCTTCGGGACGTCCGAGGTGTAGATGTTGAACAGCAACGGCGCTAGTAGTGATCCAAGTGCACCACGGCAGGTGAGAAGTTCGTTTTCAACATCTTGAAGAGCAGACCTCCATGCCAGGTCCTATCGAACGCCCTTCGCTGTCGAATAGTGTCATGCCGGTTAACTGGTTCTTATTGAATCCATCACTGATTAATTCAACCATGCGGAGAAGTTTCTGTTGAATGGAGTGGCAAAGGAAGCAGACTTACCTGGTTTCCTGATGACAATCACATCCGCTGTTTTCCATTTATCAGGAAAGTGTTGGAGCCGCAGACTCGCGTTGGTGATTGATGCCAGCTGTCCAAGAGCTCTTGTTCGAAAGATTACACTTCCAAAAAGTACAATTGGACACTTTTAGTAGAAAAAGTAATTCGAAACGTACAACATTTTGAACAAGCTTTCATGTTTCAAACGTGTACGAAAAGATTGATCTCGAAGATTCTTGATTGATCTTTGGAGGAGTTTCACTTGAATCAATCACTCAAAATAATACAAATTATTATAATTTTATGATACAAATAAGTTGAAAATCTTAGTTTTCAACTAATACACCGCTAACCTATAAATTTTATGTAGGTTGGATAATGACAGCAACATTATATAACATAAACATCACATAAATCAAACTTTTGATTGAAAAATTTTGTGGCCAGTGCGAGAAAATTTGTGATTCTTGTTATCCTAATAAACCTTTCTACCAACTGAACCTGACTTTCTGATAGCCCAGCAGACTTCACTGATATTTCGATACATCGTAATTTGTCTACATTTACATTTGAAATGAATGAATGAAAGTTAAAACAATCCAAAGGATATTTTATAATTTGGCATTGATTGACTAAAGAATCTGACGAAAGCATGATTCCTCTGAAAATTATCATTTTCTTGAAAATTGTTATTTTCTTGAAAATTGTTCTTTTCAAAAACTGTTATTTTCTTGAAAATTGTAGAGTTTTTCGAGGAAAAGACGAAGATCATTGTCTTTTTTCTGATTTTCGATTTGCCTCTCTAATTTAATTCATTACATTTCTTCTCTGCATCATTTCAAGCATCGGATAATTTTTTGTAAGATGTAACGTCCATACATTCTTAAGAGTATCAATGGCATACCTAATGAGCTTCTGAAATTTTATTTATAGATTTTTAAATTTTCTAATCTTATATCCATTTTATATATTGCTAACTGCTTCTATGTCGGTTTATTTCAAATCATGGGTTGATCATGTATTCTCAAAATTAACATAAATTCATACAGCGGCTGCATGTTTACAAAATCCTTTTCCTCCTTCACAACTACTTGTGGTATATCCTACCTCATTTCTCGTCGTCTAGCTAATAATAATTAAAAATTAAATTTTTATGGAACTAATGACAAAAGATTCATGATAGTATTGTTTTTCTCTGTGATGTTGAGTGCTTGTTTCTCCAGGTCTCTTGCCGTAAAACTCTTCCAAAAATTGCACATAATTTATGAGATATTTTTTCTGAAAATGCCCAACTCTTTGGTAAAAATCAGATTTTTATTGAAAATAAAATATACTCTTCATATTGATGAGTAATATTGATGCTTCATCTATTTTACGGAAATTAATTCTCAACGAAAATGAAATAAAATATATTTCATACTTTCCACATGACACTATTCAACACGACTGGTTTCGATTGTGAAGTAATTTTCGAAGTGGTCATCTACAGGTAATCAGAGATAACCTATATAAGTAGGTTCGTTTTCTGTAGTTGACCACTTGAAAATGACTTGACAGGTAGTTTTTTTTTATAATAAAATTGAGTTTGAAATATATTTTATTTCATCTTCATTGCTCTTCATATTGCTATCTCATGTGTTTACTAGCTTTATCGAAACCAGATTTCAAAAAATTGAATGAGAGGTAGCGCGCCAAAAATACTATTTTAGCGTATTGCCGAGCAGGCAGATTGAACAAGTGAATAATGATAATTTTATTAGAAATATTATAGTATTGATGTTGTCTCAAAAATACTATTTTAGCGTATTGCCGAGCAGGCAGATTGAACAAGTGAATAATGATAATTTTATTAAAAATATTATAGTATTGATGTTGTCTCAAAAAGGTCTTTTCCAACTTATACTTTTGCTAAGCTTTGAGTTGAAAGATCAGAGTGGGAGCAATGTGCCACAGAAAAACATTCTGTGTCTGTGTAATATTCAGTGCAATAGAAAATGCCACAGCATAAACGGCGGCGCGCGACCCGAGTCTTCTGCGTGAGAGGGTGGGCATGATTTTGTACTAGTGACTGAGAAGGAAAGCATTATCTTGGAATAACGAATCGCATACTTTTGAAAATATTACTTTTCAATTGATGTATAATGAAATTTTTTAATTATTCAACCAAGTATCTTTGGTGGTTACGGAATACCCCGGCGGATAACCAAAGAAAATGAAACATTCTTTATTGAAAGCAATAAAAATAATCAGCATGATGTTATTGTGATAATGAACTTGATTATAAAATAATTGATACACAAGAAAATATTAACTAACATGATTTTAATTGCTAATTTAGGAGTATTATTTTGAATCGGTTTCATGGGAAGTTATATTGTGGTTTTCTACCAGTAGTTCTTCATTCTTTCCATTTTAAGTACCTTCTGTGATGTCCTTCATTATCAAAGGCTTTTGTAATCAACCAAATGCTATTAGTTTCAATGTATTATCCTCTAAAAACCTACTTTAACTTCTCGGGTGGAATTTAACACAATCTGAATTAGTTGCATGAAGCAACATAAAATTTACGTGAATAGTACTCAAAATCATGTGAGTCAAAGATGTCCAGCTAGGAGGTATAGAGTTTGAGTTGAAAAACTTTGTTTTGGAAATTTTTTTTCGCCGAATTGTTTGTTGAACTGCTGTTTTATTATGCTATGCAATATAAACTTTTCTTTGTCAGCTGACGTTTCATTAATCACACATTCTATGATTGTACTCTTCATTAAGAATGAAAAAAAATGTGAATATTTTTGAGCATATTAGCTCAGTGGCTTCTGAATCATTGATTTCGACACCAAAATGACAAGTGCATCAAAACTTTTCATTAAGGTGGAAAACATGTTCTTTATGAGCCCCAGACGATACCTTTTCATTTATGGAGATATACGTAGGCGACGAGAATTATGTAACTTGAGAATGAAAACTATGAAATATTTTGATTGCTTCTCTTCCACGTGTAAAACCAGGAAAGAAACAATAAATACACGATGCAACCAGTGTGTATCAACAGTTTTGCAAAAATTAGCTATTAAATTGCAAAGTACTCGAAACTGCTAAATGCTGGTTCTAGTTATTGTTTAGAAGGAATTTCTGTCTGCTTTGTTGTCGACACGAAATGAAATTCAATCAGTTCTTGAAACATTTCTACATTTTCATTGTGATTAAACTGTAGAAATCGATCAAAAAGAACTTCCTGTTGATTCGTATGTTGTAATATGAAAAGTGTCTTCAGGAGGGTAAAAGAAAATTACTTCAATATAGGAAAGGTCATCTCGGTTGTAGCTAGGAGAGATCTTGTCTCGAGTTCGAACCCCAGATAAGTTATGGATGTTTGTGTATGTGATATTTATAACACAGAAGTCCAATGACTATAAGGTCAAGGAAGAACGTTATCACAGTTTAATGATGGATGACAAAATGATTATAAAGAGTCTTGACATTGCATGCACGCATAGTTACAAATAATTTATTTCAAATGAGTTGTTGATTGTTTTTTGGTATTTGTATTTCCAACTTTTTAAGCAGAATTTATTCTGTAACTATAGTTATATAAGAAAATAAAAATTATTTGTCTGAGAATCATTTAAATCTAAGATAAAACTTCCTAACCATAGGTGTCATTTTTACATGTCAGTCCTTCAGACGCAATCTACAAAATTAGAGCTCCATTAGAATCTTTACTTTATTGCAACACTCGAAAACGTTCGAACATGAGTTGATGTCTCTTCGATTTATTAATTTCTGAAGGAACATATCAAAGAATTTGTATTGAATTTTGTTAAGCCGACATATAACATCATCATTTTTTAACTTAACTTCCAAATTTCAGCACTACACGTGTTATTTTATAGTTACAACTGTCAACGTTGATAATTTAGTTCAATTGGTATTTTTTCAAAGAATCTGTTTGGAATTAACAAGATCGCATGTCTTGGCGTCAATATAATTTTCTTTTGGTACCATGTGCATCACCAGTTTTACACAAATAAAACTCTTTAAATCATAACATTCAGATATGTTTTCTGATACAAGTACAGATAGGTTTCTTACACTCGCTTAAACTTCTTGACATCAATTTCGAAATTTTCATCGATGTTGTACGACCTTGGTCAATATTTTTCTTATAACAAGAAACACATGCGAGACACTTTTTCCTATTGTCATTAGGGAGTTCCTCAATTTGCACCAATTTGTGATCAACGATATTTTTTCCTAACGAATCTAACATCAGAAGTTTGACTTATGATACCTATAGTTTTAGGCAAAGATTAAAATAACATTTGGTCTAATAGAGCCTTTACAATGGCCAGTAACTCCTCCAATTATTAGTACCGTGTCTTAGAAAGCCATTTTAGTTAGATCAATTAGATCTGTTATTCGCCAAACCCAAAATTCCAATTTGAATTGCTTCCTAAATTATTACGTCACATTATGTATGAATTAGAACAATTTCAAAAGAAATGGTGTAGCGAAAACGTCTTATTTCAGACAGATTTGTTGAGCTAGTATGGTGTCGATGTAGAAGCTTCAAAATCGCAGCAAGGTGTTAGTTATTGGCATCCGTACTGATTACTGGAAATATTTCGTTTTCAGTTATTAGCACAGGTGTAATACAGTGTAGGTGATGAAATTTGTTTTGCTCAAAGGAAAACCTAATATTGATTGAATGTAAGTCATCACAATACGGAAAATGTTATTGAATAAACTATGAATATTCTATTCTTTATTAAGAGTATATAACTAACCTTAGTAGGTAGCTGAGATAGGATTTTTCATTATCTATCGTTTGGAGATGGGTAGCAAAGGAAATCGATTCTCTGGTTTTTTATATTCTGAAATATTAGGATCTTGAGTAAATATCTTTGTGCTGAGATGTGATTTTTATTTTTTTTTGTATAGACTAAAACGTCAAAAACAAAAAGCGGAAATAATTATTTGAAAAAGTACGACGAAAAACCCAATGAGAATGCCATTTAGATTTAGAAAAATAGTTTACTTTATTTTTGCAACATCCTATCCTTAGGTTCAGTACGACAGAGTGGCAAGTGTTTTTAGAAAATCCTAGGTTGTTTTAGAGAAAATGGGTTAGATATTCTTCCCTTATTCATAATAGGAATTAAACTGCTTTCTGCTTCAACCTAAAACTATGAAAAGTATTTGCGCCTAAAATATTCAAAAATATTTATGAAGTTAAATCTGGTCTTCCTAACTGAGTATAACTATCATGTTTTCATTTAGAGCTAACGAAAAGACAGTGAGTCGTATGATCATCTTTCCTTATGAAATGATGCCATTGTCAGCACAGCATGGGGTACTGCAACTAGTAATAACGGTGGTCAAGCAAGCTTTTCACCGAATATGTAGGCAATGTTTTTTTCGAAGATCATAAAAATGAAGGAATAGCACAAAAAATATATGACGTTTCAGGTAAATGAGCTTTTTACTAAGATGAAAATCATTTTAGTTGCGTTGTTATTCAATGCGACTCGCATTTCAAAAATTGATTGAAAAAATATTGCAATAGTGTTAAGACGACAATTGTTCAAGTATAAAGTTCCTCCATTCTTGAAAATAGTTCTCTATAATACAAAATTATGAAATGTTCGCAATCAGCCATAATCTAACGCATCTAGTCGACGAACCGACAAGAATACCTGATCACCCAACCGACTACCCGAACAACTTGGATCTCTTTTTGATTTCAGATCCAGATAATTCTGGAGTGGAGGTCTCATCATCGCTTACTCGAACCACAACCTTATATCTGCTACTCGATCTATTGTGCTGTCGCTAAAACAAGAACCTAAACCACTCAGATGCATTTGGCACTATAACCGTGCTAATTGCGATGAGCTGCGTGAATTCTCTTCGTGGTTCCCATTCAGTGATGTTTGCCTTTCAGATCCTGGCATCAATATGTGCACTGAATCTGTTACAGAAATCATTCATTCAGGAATGTATCTCTACATGCCTCATTTCATGAAAAGAACAACAGCACAAAAGCCATGGTTCAACAAAGTCTGCTAAGGAGCCTCTGTAGCCAAGAGCAGAGGTTACAAGTCATGGAAGATGAATCCAACAAGGATAACAAGAACAACCTTCGTACGAATACGGAACGTATGCAACCCGACAACTGCAAGAGCAAAAGCCAATTTCAACGTAGAGGTAACTAATAAACTCCTTGAACAGGCAAGCGGGACTTGACAATTCTAGTCTATGGCGAAGACTGTAAATCTGCGTTTCCGCCTCTTGTTAGAGAAGACGGAATTATAGCACTGTGAGACGGGCTCTCGAGCAGCTACTGCAAGAAGATAGTTGGTCTAGACGAAAAACCGCCAATCGTACTGAGAAAGTGTGCTCCCGAACTGACACCCATTCTTAACCGTCTGTTTCAGATTTCTTATGAAAGCCAGACTTTTCCGAGCAGCTGGAAAATAGCGAGAATTCAACCGATCCCAAAGAAAAGTAAGAAGTCCATACCCCAAAACTGCCGCCCTGTTGCACTTCTTCCCATTATGTCCATAGTGATGGATAGAGCCATTAATGATGAACTCATCAAATATCTTGAGTTGCGACCGTCAGTATGGTTTTCGCAGGCAAAGATCGACGGGAGATATGCTTGCCTACGTCACTCATGTTTGTACATCAACGATGGAACAACATGGGAAATCTAGAGCAATTGCCTCCGATAGGGTTTGGTTTGCATCCTTGTTGAATAAACTTGCTGCATATGGGCTTCCCGAAAAATTGCGGGGTCGGATAAGTAGCTTCCTTTCAAATAGATCAATACAAGTTGTGGTTGACGGTATAACATCTGATTGTTTCCAGTAGCAAGCAGGACTACCTCAGGGATCCATTCCTTCGCCAACCTTGTTTCTGATGCAGATAAACGATCTTCTGTCATCTACAGAGAACAAGATCTCCGGTTCTGCAGACGATTGTAGCCTAGTTTCGTCTTTCAGTAGTCTGCGGCCGATAACAGCTGCAGAATCTCATCGTCAGAGATGTCAACAAATTAACAACATAAACTCTGTTTTACAAAGGATATCTGAGTGGGGTCAGTAGAACTTGGTGAGCTTCAACGCAAGCAAGGCGCAAGCAACTACGTTTTCTAGAAAGGTCCCCGCTGGAGACCATCCTTCAATATTGCAAAGCCAACAAATTGCTTTCGAAGATTCAATGCACCTTCTCGGAATAACGGTCAACTCCTAGTTCTGCTGGCATGAACATGTATCAGCAATAGCTAAGTCGGCATCAGCTAAACCTAGTTTTCTTTTCAGAGCCAAGCGATACTTCACGTCATCTCAGCTGTAGCTTCTATATAAGGCGCAGATTTGACCTGCTTTGGAATATTGTTCCCATGTATTGAGATCTCCGTCCAGACATTCTTTGCTGATGTTGGATAATGTGCAAAAACGGGCTGTGCGCCTCATCGACCACCCGGAGATCACCCGCGATCTCCAACTGCTGGCTCTCAAAAGACAAGTTGCTGACCTTTCTCTGTTTTACAGATACTTTCACGGAAGATGTTTCAAGGAGCTGAAATACCTTGTTCCGGGAAAACTCATGTTTTGCCGCAACACTCGGCTGGCAAGGAGTTGTCATCAAATGGCGGTACATTTAACGACCCCTCCAACCTCTCTCTATAAGAATTCCTTCGTTTACAGGTCCGGTGAGCTGTGGAACTCGCTTCCTTCCAACATCTTCCCAACATCCTACCATTAGGCCCTCTTCAAGAAGGGAGTAAACAGACACCTCAATTCTTCAAGGCGCCTACTCATATTGTGTGACAGGTTCGCATATTCCTGGGAAACGCGCATAAAAAAAAACTACAATACAACAACAAACGAATAAAAAACTCCCAATAACAAATCATACGAAAAATTAACATTATATTCAAACTCTATAATAGTAACGACATGGAAAAATCATTATATGTAAGAAAATTTGCGATCTTCGACATTAGTTCATTTGTCGAAGCTCGCGAATAAATTTCCCATATATGATGATTTTTTTCAGGAGGAGAATCTACAAATGCATTTTAGGATGAAATTCACGAGGTTTCTTTGGCATTGTGCTGTCCATGTACTTATATAACTTTTATCAATATTGGTCTGAAATATAAAAATATATTTCATTTGACAACAACACAAAATTTCTTTACAAATATACAAAAGTATTGTTTTAGACTCGATTTGTTATCGATAAATTTTACTTTCATTTTAGTATCTAATGCTTTCAGTTTTTATATTTAATGATCATTTGTGTCTGGTACTTTATAGTCGAATATTGTTATTTAAGAAACCTACTTAACAACTGTGCCAATAACTAAATTTTGAGATCATTCTGAAACTAATGAAGATTTTTCAAATGTACTATTTTAATTATTTCTGTCGACTTAATTTATATAAATTAAATTAATTAGTTTCCTACAACAGATTGATGGTCAAAATTGTTTTTCAGTAAAATTAACCTAATTGACTTAACAACAACTTTTCAACTCTTGTTCAGTCGTGAAAAATATCACATCCATTTTTTATATTTTCATTTAGCAACAATGATACCCTCGGTGTTTTCTCTTAGAATTTCCTCTCCATGTTTCAGATTGTCCTTCATTACTGCAGTTAGTTATCCTCTATTATTTTCCCTCCGATTTTCCAAAACATGTGTGGCTGCTTCAAGTTGTAGGAAAGTACAAATTATAAGTGAAGGAAGAATTACCTTAGTTACAAGTTTTGGTTTGAAATCCAATCGAAAACTTGAATAATCTTTAGGGCGAAATGAGAAAGAATAATTTCAATTCCTATCTTGAAAGTATTCTATCAGTGATGTACTTGCTGACTTTCGTGGTATTCTCAATTTCCCGGTGTGGTTGCCTGTATAACAAAAGGAAAAAGTTACATCAACGATAATTTCAGAAATTTGTAATCAGATTATTTTCGAAAATTATATTTGTTTAGAAAATTTCATTTGATTTTCTGTAAATGATATTGATGTCATATGGTAAACATGGTTAGATAGGAACCATGAGTCAGTTGAACCCTCATATTATTATTCGAGTGACTTTCTCAATTCATTAGGCTACTATAAATATTTCAACCTTCATTATACTGCCAAGTAATTCAAAACAGACTAAGCGAAACGTGGGTATTAATATCCTCTGAAATTATGTTTGTCGTATGTTAACAATACTGGAATATCTCTATCCAACGAAGAAAATTCGCAATTATCTGCCCTCTATTTCGACATCTGTATTTGTTCAGCTCAAATATTGATTCTTTTGATCTGCCTACACTTGTCAATAATCTTGCTATCGTCGATTGTGCTGTATAAAAATAACTTCTAACAAAGTATAATCAAATCTTCGAACTTTACGACAATAAAGAGTAAAGGCCATGTTCATATTTTCTATGCAAACGAAAACCACAATTTATGATAGAACTCAAGAATGTTAGCGTATAGAAACCATTTATTTGCGCAGATGACAATACTTTCATTTTGCAGCAGTTAAACTCAGTATAATTTATTTGATTTATTTATTCGAATGAAAGAATAATAGTAATCTGAATAAAAAGATAATAACAGAAAAAAAAGATGTTGGCAATACCAAGTGAGTGTTTCAACACAAGCTAAAGAGAAATCTGATTTCCACTAATTTGAAAAAATAATATTCTTGGTCTTTAAAATACATTCAGTGATAACATATTATCTTCTATCTTCGACAGGGAAGGTATCTTCAAGCTGCTATTCTTGTTCTGATCTACAACTGAGTACTATTTTTATTACTGGTTAAAGAAGGCTCATGAACATAGGATTGATTCCACATTGAGTTATTATATGAGAACTATAAGTTGTACAATAATCCCAACCCCAATTCCCTGGATACATGTCATTTGCGATATAATTTTTCCACATATCGGTAGAAAATCAGTTTTAAAAATAGTATGGTACTGTTCCGGAGAGTTTTCCACGAACTTCGGAGTCCGCTTGTTTTGAAATCTCGACGAAGGATTTGATTGCTTAGCTTTCTGCGTAAATGAATGAAGGTTTTTTTTAATAAGTTCGTCATACGAGGGCTACTAATGAGATTCCTGCTTTTTATCTCAGAGGAAATATTTGATTAATAATTTCAGATCGTTCGAGAACAGGTAGTGGTCGTTGTAATAGTATGCTATTCAACTGGAATTCGACAAATTGCCCAAATTGTAGAATTGCGAGTGTGGTGATGCTCAGGAAGTTATAAGTCTTGGACTTTCCGTTATTTCGATATCCATATGGCTTTCAGCATAAATATATGTTATCACATTCCTTTTTCGTTTAGGTTGAAACATTTAAATCTTTTTAGTATTACTGACACGATAGTCATGGAATTATTTCAATCGATTATCTTCAAAAAAGAAAAATCATCACAGGGGCAAACCGTGTATCATTTCTCGACAACTGAAAGCAGAATTTGCGAAAAGGCGGCTATATCTACCGAAGCAGGCAATCCTGTTTCACCAGAACAACGCATCGTCTCTCACCTCAGCGGTTACCATGGCGAAAATGCACGAATTACGGTTTGAACTCACCCGATCTAGCCTCAAGCGGCTTCTTTTTGTTCCCCCATCTCAAAATTGCGCTCGTAGGACAAACATTTTCGTCTAATGAAGGGACAATCACCTTCGTGAACTACCATATTGCAGAATAGACGCCGAGGACTAAACACCTCAAAAAAAGTCTAGGGAACACTTACCAATATCTTTAAAATATGAATTTGATGATTCGAATTTATAGAAATCTTTCGGTTTTTGTTAGGATGTATTGTATATAATGTATTCTCAAGAAGACAAAATAATATTTGACTTCTCCAAAGCACCGATTATAAAAAAATTTGAAATTTGAAAATGAGGAAATTTGGTAAAACACAAAAAAAAATCCAGAACTAATATTTTTCGAAACGATATGGAAGCACTTATATTTTTCAGTACCCAGAAGGTCCACCTCTGTTATTAATGACACTTTGGCATCGTCGCGCCATGCTCAATATTAAATTGTCTATTACATTTTGCACTAAGTCATTTCAAGCCCCCTGAACTGCTAATCGAAGCTCCTGTTCATGATCGAAGACGTTTTGACGCAGGAGATTTCTTTTTAGGGTGTCCCACACATGCTCGATGGGATTCAGATCTGGGGAGCAGGATGACCATGATAGAAGATCGATGTCATTCTCTTCAAGAACAACTCTTGCACGATGAGGAGGGGCATTATCTTGTTGGAAGAGTGGATTATGACCCATTGTTTGGAGATACGGTACCACTACAGGTAAAACTATCCACTTTGCGTAAGAATTTCCCGCGAGGTTGTTCTGAATGAAAACGAGGTCAGTTCTTCCACCAAGGCGTATACCTCCCCAAAACATCACTGATCCGCCTCCCTGTCTAACAACTTCTCGAGCATGCTGGAGACGGTTTTGCTTTCCGGGTTCCCTCCATATTCGAATTCTTCCCGAATCGGGATAATAACTTAATCTAGATTCATCACTGAAGAGAACTGTAGCCCACCTCTCTTGAACCCAGTTTACGTGTTCTTGGCACCAAGCTAAACGAGAAGCGCTATTTCCATGGGTCAGTTGTGGAACTCTTAAAGGACGTCTGGAGTGGAGTTGACCTTCGTGCAGTCGATTTCTCACAGTTTGGTCGGAAATTTGTACATTATGAACTCGTGATAGCTCTTGAGCTAATTGAGATGCTGTAATAGTACGATCTCTTCTGGCTTGTAAAACCAAAAATCGGTCTTGGGCGACAGTAGTAATCCTGAAACGACCTGTATGGCATTCTTCTACGCTACCTGTTTCATTGAAACGCGACCATAAACGGTTTATGACACTTGGGCTACTTCCCAGAACCATGGATACTTCCCGTTGTGAGCTCCCAGCTTGGAGCATGCCAACGGCTCGTAACATCTCTTCTCTAGTCAAATGTTGTCTTTCCATGTTCGAATCACAAAACTTGAATCTTTTATTTGTGCTTACAACAGAAACAAAGTGCCTACTAACTGATTTCAAACACTGAATACATGAAATGATTATAAAGCAGCGTCGATCTGCTGCATTTTTAGTTTTTTAATGAAAAAAACTGAAATCTATTGCGGCACTCTTCATAATTTGGTGAGAAATTGATGCAGGTGTTCATTTCTTAAAAAAATCATCCATATTGATCGTTCTGGATGCGATATATCGATATTCAGAAGTGTTCCCTAGACTTTTTGAGGTGTTTATTTGGAGGGGTTACAAATGTTGGAACATCGCTGAAAAAAGTGTGTGAGTTACAAGGAGACTAAGTTGAAAGATTACAAAAAATATTCTGAAGAAGTGTGTTGTATTTTTGTCAGGTAGGAAACTTTCAGACCTCCCTTGTACGTCGTGGTTTATGTAAGCAAAGTGTTTCTGAAATTGAAAGGATGAATCGTCTTTATAATGATTCTTCCATAACATACTTGAACAAAATGCAGTTAGGTCATTTCTCATAGCGATGTTTGCCCTTTCACATCGTTTATAATTCACGGAAAGGTATTGTTCTGATTCTTTCAAGTGAAATCCATTTTTTAGCCCGGCCCTGGAAGTTGATTTTCTTGTACAATCGGATTGTAAACTTTAATCGTGTCATTTACCGTACGAAATTTTGGGTGAATCGATCTATGAGTTCAAGAATTATGGCTTTTGAAATATTCGTCCCAAATACATAAATCAGTATGCCGTGAACGCATAGCCTTAACTTGTATTTGAGCCTCGATTCGGACTCCTATATGTGAAATTTAACTACAGTTTTTCTATGTACAGTCCTGAATCATCTTCTATATCAGTGAATTCCTCTTAATCGATTGGATCGATTGGTGTGTGTCCACGGATGGCTTGGATTTGGAATTAAACCCGAAGGGTAACTCTGCGATAGGATTTCAGATTATTTCTTTTATATTTTGAAATTTTCCGTCTATCATATGAAATAGGATTCCAATGGTTGCTCATATATTCAATAACATCTAAGTTCACTTCGCTCCTCCTGATCTACGTTATTTTGCCGTTTTTCCTTCAATTTTCTGGCTTTTTTGATATGGATTTACCATTGCTCAATAAGTCAAAGGCGAACTGCGGGGTATTCCATGACCATGGAATTATTCTCCTGGAAACGTATTATTAAGTAATAAGTAATGTCACCAACGCAGTATTGTATGTCTCATTCTGTATTTCATATGTCAATAACGAAATATTTATCATTAACATTTATCATCTTGAAGACACAAAAGAATCGTCAAGAAACAATGGTCGATGAATCTGGAACGCGTGCTATAAACCGGAAGTATCCCATTCCGGAACCCATCGAAAAAGTTGGCAAGCGGTGAATCGAGGTCGCCGCTTGAATAGATTAGACTTACTCGCTATTGTTTGATAATAGACATGATATTTCAGGTGGATACCTAACCTGACTCGATATAATCTGTATCTCCGTACATGCGATACGTCATCATTTTACGTCAATAGGTCAATAAATAGTTTGGGAAAATTATTATGGAACATGACGGCATGAAATACTATATGCGATTTATCGTGCCTGATAATACAACTGTGGTATTGATAGTGCGACCTCGATGAATTATTATGGATTGAATATGATTGTGGGTTCACTGAACTGCCCTGAGACTGATGAAAGCGAAGAAAGAAGCAGGGGAGTGTTAAATTGATAATCACAAATTAGATTTTTCTAATGAAAAAAATCATTCATAATGAATGATCATAAATATACATTATTATGAAAATATACCTATCTATCAAAATCTAGTTTGCGGCCCTACGTCAAGTAATACCGAATTCAATTTTTTTTATGTAATTATGTACTAGATGTATGATTCACATTCTTATTTAGTTTTTTCAGAATATCTTTTCTTCTAGAGCTCCCAATCTTAATAAGGTTTCCGTACCTGAAAAAAAGGTACCCCCATCAGATCACTGTCGTATTTTCTGTCGTCTACCTGTCGGTCTGTCTGTAAAACAGATAGGTAGATAATTGTAGAAATTTGAGTGTGGATCGGTTTACAGCCCCGTTACTACGACGCAGTGGTCTATTGTGGCAACAGTTTACCTTTAATTTCTCTTACAAGATCTATTCTTCTCATGAAGGTTAGTATTAAGTTTATTAGATCCAAGTTCCTCAAATCTGATTCTGCTCCATTCGCACATGAAGGGTTCCCGATCAATCCTAAACGATTGTAGGTGATTCCTGAGGCGACAGTGCCCCTTTATGACTGTCAAGTCTTTCCTGGAGAGTTTGAGCCAAGTTTTGGCTCCATCAGTGAAAAATCCACTGATAGCATTCCAAGAGTATCTGAGACCTGTGAGGCTCGTCAACTGCCCCCGTACCTTTAGGTCTACATATCCATTATTATCCATACTTGCGGTCTCCAGGCAAGCTTTAAGCCTATGCTCTATTCCAGTGAGTCTCAAGGCAGTCCTCCGGGTCGCCAGGCTTTCTAATTGCCCTCAATTTCAGAGTCCCACGTCCGATGGAGCTTATTTCTTTCTCCCAGTCTGGCAAGAGTTGAACGATATTTCTGCAATATGAGTGACGTGAAGTTGTCGTATGGCAATGCTTTCAGTGCTATTTTCCGTAATGCCCAGAAGAAGAAAGTAAGTGGTAGTTGGCGAATACTTCTGCTTGAAGAGCAGTCACAAGCCCACCAAGATAGATAGACTGCTTCTTGTTAGCACTTCTATTATTTACAGCAATTTTAACACCTTGGGCAGTTTTGGAGTCATCTGTGAATCAACAGAGACCTTCAAGTAGATGGTCCTTCAGACTGGCCCATTTATGTCTATTCAGGATGATAATTTGAAATGGCAGCTCCATGTTGGTTTTGGTATTGCCATGTCAGACTTCATACTCAGTTCACCCCAATTTCAGCCAGAGAAACGCCGGGCACGAAGTTGAACATATTAATCCCATTTAGGGAAAATGATACAATCTGTAAGTAGTTCATTCTAATTGCTCTTCTCATCACTAGATGAAGAGGAGCAAGACCCAGCATCAGTTCCATGGCTGCAGTGGGTGTGGAGTGAAACATTCTAGGGATCATCTTGCATGGCGTTCTCTGCAATTTAGAGAGCTTGACTTGAGATTAGATTTTATGGCTACACTCCATATGTGGCCATATCACTTATGAAGCCATAAGAGATATGAGGTATCACCACCATCACATATAGTCAGTGAAGTAGCTTTAAGGAAAGTGCCCATTTCTTTCAACAGGTCATTTGACATGGTCATAAATAATGTAGCCTAGTCTATTGTGTTTTCCAGGTGTGAATTCCACGTCAACTTACTATCCAAGTTAACTCCTAGATATATTGCATCCCCCGCGATCAGGTCTGTCTGTTAAGTCACTCCTTTTAGGAACACATGTAAGCATAAAGTTGAAATTCATATCAAATACTCAGATCGGCAATTTCTTGCAACTGTGGAAATAATTAAACTTCTAACTCTACGAATTCGAAATATACGGCCTCTTATTTTGCATTTTGAAGTATATTTTGACTATGTCAATCTAAACCTATAGGGCACTTTCATTTGATCATGAAACAGGAAATTTGGCGAGGAACAGTGTTGGAGACATAGGGAAACTGTGAATTCGTTTACAGTTTTCACGGCCGTTTAGTCGCATTCTGCTGTTTACTACAAAACTCGCAAGGGAATCAAAACCTGTAGGGTACTTCCCGTTGATCTACAAATATTGAAATTGATACCAGATATTTAGATCTAATTGCTTCTTATAGAATTTCATTATTTTGAAAAAACAGGACTGATATCACTTAAAACCATTCGAAGACAGAGGAATTATTTTTCTCTCTAGGTTACTTGGGAGGCTTTAATGCCAAAAGCAATATTTGTTTTCTGGGGATCAAATTAGACTCCAAACTTACATAGTTTTGCTGAAATATTTCTCCTTATGTATTTTATTCTGTAAGTGTACACTCTGTATTGAGCTACGAAATAATCAGCACGGAGCATTCCCCTCACATGAACCGAGTATATTCTGCGCAAAGACGAATCATTAAGATACTGCCTGGAATGAGATACACTGAAAACTGTGTGAATATTTTACGGAAATATGAAAGTATCACTTTACCTTGCGAATTTTTGCTTTAGTGCTTGAGGTTGGGGCTCAATGATCTGAAGAAATATAGATTCGTGAGAAATATTCATCCTGGTAGAAATACCAAAAAAGATAATGATATTTACTTAAAAACGTCCACACTTAGCACCCAGTGAGCGAACTGCATCAAACTTCTATCGCCCCAATATCAGAAATTGATTGCTATCCCACTTGAGTGTGCTACCAAAAAATTCCATTCTTTCTTGAGTCAAAAATATTTTTTAAACAAGGCATTTTATAGCATTGATGTTTGATTCAGTAGTGTTTCTTGATGGGAATTAGATATTCAGTAATGCATTATGTAACAAAGAAATAAATACAACTTTTCACACAACCTGACGAATATACATATATATATATATATATATATATATATATATATATATATATATATATATATATATATATATATATATATATATATATATATATATAAGGTCCGTACACTGGATTTTTCCGGGAGAAAGCCTCTGACACTACTCGTTGGTACATTGATATCATTGTCTGATGATGCTATAGTATGTATATATTCTGGTAGATTGATATATTCTCATAACATTTAACGTTATCCTAATATATAATTACTCCAGGATATGTTTTAATTATAATCATTGCCTGGCAATGGTATTAATTACCGGGTGGTGGATTTATATTTTTCATGAAATCAGTTTGATTGCATGAACAGATATATGGGCAACTCGTCGGGGTAAAACCCCTATATATATATATATATATATATATATATATATATATATATATATACAGTGTGTTCCAACGAAAATTTGACCCCCTATAACTCCGAAATGAGTAACATTAGCGAAAAACACCAAGACACGTCGATTTTTGTTTCGAGGGGAGCATTTTTCGAAATAATTCGAAACTTGTCAGATCAACCCCTACCCCAGCAACCCTAATTTCGAAATTCATCATAGGGAATAAGGGTCGAGTGGCACCTTACTGTAAAGGTCTGTCAATTCTCCATTCTGATTTGTCATTTTTAGAATTTTAAATTAACATACAGGGTGTCCCAACCGAGGGTAAAGTTGAATTCCTGCAAATCCCCCTCGGTCTAGAAAAACGACCTACACTTGTGAATTTGGAGTTGGTGCAATCAACCCCCTATTTCCAGCATCCCCAACTCAAAAATCATTCGATCGAAAATAGGTCAAGTGGCACCTCGTTGGAAAGGCATTTCAATTTTCTCTTCGAATTTGGTATTTTCGAAATTCAGAATCAGCATACAGGGTGTCCCGGAGCAGGAACACTGAAAACCCAAATAACTTTTTGAAACTGGTTCATTTCGGTATAATACGAGAACATGTTTATGTTTGATTCGAGAATAAGACTCTCTTGCGTGAATATGGAATTTTTGCAATCAATCTCTTCCATTCAGCATCCCCAACTCAAAAAATCATACAAGTGATCACAGGTTGAGTGGCAAAGTTCCAGAAAGATTTTTCTATTTTCTGAATCACTGAGGCATTGGTTTCAGTTTGGCAATCGAGGTTTTCTGGCGTGAGGATCAGGATGAGGGGATGATGGAGAAACTGATTGGATGCTCATCTAAACAGGAAAACGAGATTTATTGAACTTGTATTCAATTGAAAACAAAAAACTAACTTGATTATTACAACAATTGTTCAAAATGACCTCCGCCCACCTCCATACAGTTATACAGACGATTTTCGAACTCTCTTCTCACATTAGCGAAAACTTCAGGAGTCAAAAGTCGGCATTCTGTGATAATCCTCATCCGCAGCTCCTCCAGGTTTTCTGGTCTTGTGGCATAAACTTTAGATTTTAGATGGCCCCACAAAAAAAATCTAGGGATTTAAATCTGGTGACCTGGCTGGCCACTCAACAGGTCCTCTTCTACCAATCCACCTTCCTGGGAAATTTTCGTCTAAATATTGGCGCACCCGAGCATCATAATGCGGAGGAGCACCGTCTTGTTGAAAACGCATTTCGTCCTCAGAAAGAGTTGGATCGTTCTGTAAAATTTCTGTCAATCTAGGATGTATGTGTTCCTCTAACAACTGTAGGTAGCCATTTCCATTCAGATTACCCTCAATGAAGAAAGGCCCAACTAGATGATTGCCAAAATTCCTGCCAAACGTTCAACTTCTGAGGCCTTTGCGTGTGGGCCTCTCTAAACCAATGAGGATTCTGTGTGTCCCAATATCGACAATTATGTCTATTCACTTCACCACTGAGCATAAAGGTGCTTTCATCAGAAAAACAGATGTTATTCAGAAAATTTGGATTAGCGTTTAGGTTTTCACTTAGATTTTCACAAAACTGTAAACGACGATCTGGATCATCTTCGTTTATTTCATGCACTAATTTTACCTTGTAGGGGTGAAATTTGTGATGTTTCACGATTCTATGGACAGTTGTAGCTGATACACCAGTCAGACGAGATAGTTTTCTGATCGAAGTAGTATTCTCCATTTGTAGATGACCCACTACTGCCACTTCCGTTGCCTCATTTCTGACAGGACATGCCACTTCATGTTTTTGTTTGCCACCGAACCCGTAGCTAGGAATTTGTCAACCAAATATTTAACGTACTGGTGACTGACTCCTTTCTCTTTCAGGATGGTTCCTATCGAATATCCTTGCCGTTTCTTTGGCACAACTGTTATTTCGAAAATACGTCGATACAATTTCGACCCTTTCCTCAGTGGAATAAACCATTTTCAGATTAATTTCAACTGACGAACAACAACAATAATGAGGAACTGATCTGAATAATAATAATATTTCATTGCAAAATGAGAAATAACAGATGACTGCACGCCAGATGGAAATGAAAAAATGTGAACATTTTCAATGCAGAAATCAGCTTTATTTCTTCGTAATTGATGCTCAACACATCGTACCCCAATACTTTTAACAGTTTCGAATTAATTTTAGTTGATAATTTCAAATGACGATATTGAATTTTTCGAAAGCGACATCCTGTATGGAGAGCCGAACTGAATGAAATGCTTTAATCATTCTGGAATTCAAAAACCTTTCTGAAGATATGCCACTTGAATTATTTGTATGATTTTCAAGTTGGGGATGCTGAATGGAAGGGTTGATTACAAAATTCTATAACCACACAAGAAAGTCCTATTCTCGGATCAAACATGTTCTCGTATACCGAAATGAACCAGTTTCAAAAAGTTATTTGGATTTTCAATGTTCCTGCTTCGGGACACCCTGTATGATGATTCTGAATTTCGAAAATACCAAATTCGAAGAGAAAATTGCAGTACCTTTACAACGAGGTGCCACTTGACCTATTATCGATCGAATGATTTTTGAGTTGGGGATGCTGGAAATAGGGGTTGATTGCACCAACTCCAAATTCACAAGTGTAGGTCGTTTTTCTAGACCGAGCATAAACCTGCGCTTGCATTAGGCCAAAATAAATCTATTTCATTTAGTATTTGGGATTTCCAGAATTCAAATTCACCCTTGGTTGGGACACCCTGTATGTTAATTTAAAATTCTAAAATGACAAATCAAGGTGGAGAATTGACAGACCTTTTCAGTAAGGTGCCACTCGACCCTTATTCCTATGATGAATTTCAAAGTTAGGGTTGCTGGGGTAGGGGTTGATCTGAGAAGTTTCGAATTATTTCGAAAATGCTCCCCTCGAAACAAAAATCGACGTGTCTTGGTGTTTTTCGCTAATGTTACTCATTTCGGAGTTATAGGGGGTCAAATTTTCGTTGGAACACACTGTATATATATATATATATATATATATATATATATATATATATATATATATATATATATATATATATATATATATATTCTTTGGAAAGAGAGGATTTATAAAAATTCGAATGATTGTATTTACAATAAATGCTATCTATAATTTTGGTATTTACGAATGTAAACTGCAGAAAAACTGATCTCAGTTCTCTAAGTAATAAATAGCACAATAAATATTATTCTACTGTTTAATTTCAATTTTATATGCCCATGCGATCCTGAGAAAATACGATTAGAATTCATTATCGCATTTTATGTGATTTAACTACAAATCTAAAATATTTGTATATTTCCTTTCACTTTGAATAAACAGCATTGCTTTTTGAAAAATTCGTAATTACATGGTCAACTTGAAATACCTTATAAATTTTTATTTTGCGGAAGTCAAAATTTGCAGTATGCGACATGAAGAGCCATATTTCACTATTGCGTAGATAAAAAAGTATGCGTTTTTCACTGATCGAAGATATCTGCTATCAATTCCAATTCGCTACCTCGACGCATTTATACAGAAAAAGCTGAGTACGTTCAAAAAGAAAATTACTGATGATACTGCAAACTCCCAGTTTTCGAATTTTACCCTGAATCCGTTCGTGTTTGTAGGATAACGAGAAGTTTCCACAGGTTTTGATACTTTTCCTGGACTCGAATACGCAGAAGAATGCGTCATATAGTAGTTGACCGAACACTTATGAATACCTGCAATAATATAGATATATGGTATAGTAGATTTCGCGGACGTAGTTGAATGTTGATAAATTTTTCCAGCTTTTCGTCCGTTGATCCTGGTATTGACCATTCGTTGGTTGTCGTTGACGTCGTTTCGGCTGAATCGCAGCACCCATCTTCAAGTCTTCTTCTTCAACTGTAGCGTATATCGTAGATCGTTGAATTTTGGTGAGGGTCGAATTTCTATCGTTTTTCCTCTTCATCTCGCTTGTTTTACATCTCCTTGGTTTGTCCTGGGGTTCTACTGGTTGGTTATCCTCCTTCTTTTATGCTGTGGAGCATCTATGCTGGCCTGTTGTTTTCTCTTTCATTGTACTAGGGATGTCCTCTTTCCTGTTGCCCTCGGTTTTAGTTCCATTATTTGGTTGATCTCCTTGTTTTTGTGGTTTTCCATCTGGTCGGTTGTCTTCGTCGTTAGTTGTGTGATGATTTCTTCCAGTGTGTTGATTCCATTTCCTTCCTGAGTTGGTCGTTGCTTATGTACCATGGGGCGTTTGTCGCTGTCCTGATGATCTTGTTGAGTGCTGCCTGTAGTTTCCTCTTCTCGAATCTGTCCTCTAGATGCCAAATTTGTCCTGCGTATGTTATTCCTGGGCTGATTATTGCCTTGATTATCTTTATCTTGTTTTCCAATGTGAGTTAGCTTTTTCCGTTGAGTAGTGGGTATAATTTTCCCTGATGTGCCTCTTGTAGTTCAGTTGGTCTTCCAAGATTACGCCGAGATATTTTTCTTCCTTCTTCCATTCGATTTGTTGTCCTTATATGGTGATTTCTTTTGGTGTTTCCGAGTGTCTTCTCTTCTTGTGGTCGATGTACATTGCTACCGTCTTCTTTGGGTTGACCTTGATCCTTCATCTTCTGAAATAATTGGTTAGTTGGTCGATGTCTTCTTGTCGCCATTTTCTTACTGCTGCTTTGTTCCTGTGGGATGCGTAAATTGCCGTGTCGTCTGCGAACTGCGCCATCTTCGAGTGCTTCATCTTCGGTATATATGCGATGTATATATTGAATAGTAGTGGTCCTAGTACTGATCCTTGGGGTACACCGGCTCCTATCCTCTTCGCTGTTGACTTCTGGTCCTGTATCTTGGTTATGAATCTTCTGTTTTGTAGATATGACATCGTGATGTTGGTAAGCTTCGCTGTATGTAGCGTATCTTTGTTGCAAGGTAGCTTCATACTTCCGCGATCTGAAGTTGTATTGTGGCGCGCTCCCATTGGTCGGCTGTTCGAATCGCGGACTGTGTGTATTCGTCGCTGCTCCTACTGTTTTCTTATTTGTGTCTGGTGGCGTATGTTTTAATACTGTCTTCCAAGTCGCTGGTAAATTTATGGCGTCATCCCGTTTGTTCATACTTGCATGTTTTTCTATCTCGATGGTTTCTCTTATTCTCCTTTTTCATAGATGTTTTATATTGTCTACCTGTTTTGTGTTCCGTAGTCGAGTTTGTGACCAGTTGAGCTCGAATGTTAAAAGATTGCTGAAGAAGGTGCTTGTCGTTTTTCTGAATTCTTATGTTGTATCCGAACTTCTATTCTTCTATTTGTTTCCCCAATGTAGACGCGATCACAGCCCGTGCACGGAATTTTGTAGACGCCTTGGTTTCCGAGAGGTGTTTGGTCTTTTGGTGTTCTCAGATTGTTGTGGATGGTATTGTACAGTTTGTAGATAGGCTTGATGTTGTATTTCTGAAGAATTTTTTCTATCTTATCGGTTCTTCCTTTGACGTATGGTGGGATGGCAAGGCTTATCGGTTTGGTTTCTTCGTCGGTTTCCTCGTTATGGCGATTTTTGTTTGTGATGACTCTTCGGATTGCTCTCATGTCACGTCCGTTTTTTTGAAGAATGTCTGTTGGTCGTTCTTATTCTCCGTGGATGTGACTCAGTGATTAAGACGCTCGTTCATTGTTCGAAAGCTCTATGTTCTCCAAACAACATCCACGGAGAATTAAAACGACTAACAGACATTCTTCAGAGCTCAACTGGTCACAAACTCGACTACCGGAACACAAAACAGGTAGCCAATATGGAACAACTACGAAAAAGGAGAATAAGAGAAGCCATCGAGATAGAAAAACATACAAGTATGAACAAACGGGATGACGCCATAAATTTGCCAGCGACTTGGAAGACTGGGAATAAAACATACGCCACCAGGAACACAAAAGCAGGACGACACAAATAAGAAAACAGTAGGAGCAGCGACGAATACACACAGTCCACGAGTCGAACAGCCGACCAATGGGAGCGCGCCACGATACAACTTTAGATCGCGGAAGTATAAAGCTACCACGCAACATAAATACGCTACAGTTATTTATATATATATATATATATATATATATATATATATATATATATATATATATATATATATATATATATATATATATATAGTGCGCCAGAGAAAACAGGACGTTATTTTTCCGTTATAAATTTCGCAATTTTTGATCTAGATCATTCGTTCTTACTTCATTTGAAAGGCTAGGTACTTCAGAAATTGTATCGATATTTCACTTCCGGTGAAGTCCAATATGGCTGACTCATTCGTAAATGAGCAATATTTCAAGATCGCTGGAACGTTTTTCTTTTCACTGAAAAATTCGGATTGGACATTCAGTTAATAATTCAGTCTTTTCTCAACAATGTGTAATATTGATCTCAAAAATATTTCAAGAATTGGTAAAAAAGTAGCATGAAGAGTATTTTTCATTCTGATTTTCAGCTGAAATCGAAATATTTTTTTCGCCCTATGGTGTTGGCACTCCTGAAGTTGTTGTGTTTTTCATGGATGTTCTAAGGAGACAAAGAACCGTACTTTACTATAACCAACCTAAAATTTGATTTCCGTTCGAATTCAAAATGGCCGACTTCCCCAAATATTAATAATTTTCCCCGCACATTAAAAAATTTTCGCGGTCATAATGAATCAACTGCGTAATTCAGTTACTAGATGGAACCTTTCCCATCATTTTGAAGGGGTCGAACTCGAATATTGATTCAGAATCATGCCAGTCCTTCTCATAGAGGTTTTTGAGATTTGGTATGACATTTGGGAAACAGTCAAGCCGGTTCCTGTAGTTCTGATAGGGCTGACTGATAATGCAAAAATTCGCTGAATATTATCCTGAAATTGTCAATTGTGTTTGTAAAACAAAAAATGTAGAGTTGATGCTTGAAACAGATTATGAAAAAGGCGAGTACCTGTGTCCTAACAGTTCTAGCTGCACCAGTACCTGGTCTTCTTCCTAATGTCCCTGTTATTCGAAATTTTTCCTCAAGATCATAGATTGTACCTCTTTTTTAGTTAGGGGCTGGAAATTGGTTTAATATTTGCTTAGCAGTATAGCCACGTACAAGAACATTCAATGAAAGGCTAATCGTTATTTGTTAAAATCAATTCAATTTCAAACGGCTAAATAAGCAACACCCAGATAAAATTCAAGTTCAAACCCGATGTCATCTAAAACTGGATGACATTTCATTATTTTTTGTTTATCATAGAGTTAATGCATGCAGTGTATGTTCAGAGGTTTCACAACGGGAGGTGGAAAAGAGAAACATTATTGACAATTGGCACAATTCTGAATCTATATTCGAGTTCGACCCCTCAAAATGATGGGAAAGGTACAATCTACTGATTCAATCACGCAGTTGATTAATTACGACTGCGAAAATATTTCTTAATACGCGGGAAAAATTATTAAGATTTGGTGAAGTCGACCATTTTGAATTCAAACGGAAATCAAATTTAGGTTGGTTTTAGTAAAATATGGTTCTTTGTCTTCTTAGTACATCCATGAAAAACACAACAATTTCAGGAGTGCCAACGCCATGAGGTGAAAAAAATATTTCGATTTCAGCTGAGAATCAGAATGAAAAAATTCTTCATGCTACTTTTTTACCAATTATTGTAATATTTTTAAGATTAATAAGTCAAATTGTTCAGTAAAGACTGAATATGATCTGAATGCCCCATTCGAATTTCTTAGTGAACAAAAAGCGATCTTGAAATATTGCTCATTTCTTAAATGAGTCAGTCATATTGATTTCACCGGTTTTCTCTGGCGCACCTATATATATATATATATATATATATATATATATATATATATATATATATATATATATATATATATATATATATATATATATATATATATATATATATATATATATATATATATAAAGAATATCAAATTTCACTTGACTTGATTAGCTATTCCCTTTTCAGACATTATTTTTTAATCTGCCCACTCACCCGCTACTTCACCTCAATGCCTCAAATTTGTCTTATTCTGTTCCCTAAGAGTCTCTACCACCTATGTGCTACATGATCATACCGAGTTTTTAATCCAGAAATTATATGTTCGGGTATTATGTTTGCTTTTTCGTGATCATATAGGTCTTTATATTAAATTCAATTATGCATCCAATGGATCAGATATATGAATATTACTTCTGAATATCTGAAATTTAAGTGGGAATTGAAGCCACGCGAAGGACGAATTTACCAATCAAACACATTAACTCAATCCGTCCATTTAGTTGTTGTATAATTTGCTATAAAATATGAGCGTTTTTTGAAACGCACTTAATTTTTTTCAGGTTGAAATTCTGATACATTTTCTCGGATTAAATATCATTATATAATTTATAAGAATTAGAAATATGTTAAAGAAGACAATATTCATATTTCTCAACGTTAAGTTTCAATGTAATGAAGTAACTATCATTTCCATGGTCCCATCCAAAGAAATATTTATCATTGAAATTGATGAATTGATGAAGTTTCTGAACTGTGTTAAATTTTCAGTCATCAATTTCTCTGGACATTAAAATATGAAAACATATTCATTTTTGATGGTCATCATAGATTAGATTTACGCAACTATAAATATATTCTTCTAGAGTAGAATTAAATTTATGATAATTTCAAGAATTAATATCTGATGATTAGTCCTGAATTTTGGAAGGGATGAAAGTGTTATGTGTTCTTTATTATTATTTGGACTCCTTTGAGATCTCTGGAGTTCAAAATGACCAATGCATTACAGTTTCTAAAGTTCCCGAAGAAGCATAATATCTCTAATGTTCCATTTTTTTAAACAGTGCCTCCAACTTGACTATGAGACGAAAGAGGAGGTATAGATTCAGAAATCTTTTCACAAAATTTGTTTAACGTAGGAATTATTCCACACTGGATATCTTCTCTAGGTGTATTTTAATTAGGTTGTGATAGGAAGTGATTCTGTTTTTGGAGAAGTTTATTGCCCGTAAATCCAGTTCACTGGAAGTTTCGGTTGTTTGGTCCATGTTTTCAGCCTTTGTTTCCCTCTTCTAACTGATCTAGTAGACTATTTGTATTTCTAGAGATTACTTCTGGTTCTATAGGTTTTTTCTTGATTTTTCTTTCGCCAACAAATTAGTATGCTTGTTACTTTGTAGGTTCCAAAAATCCTTTACATTATTCAAATTATATTTTGATTTAGGCCACATAGCTTTTATTGCTATTCTGCTATTTCTGACGTTATTGGGTTTTCCGTGACAAAATCCCAAGCTATAGCTTATATAATTGTTGATCGATTTCATTATTTTCCATAACTTTTTCAACTTTGAGGGGGCTTCCTGGGAAAAAATATCGCTATGAAAGCTGTATTTCCTGGGAAAAAGAAATTATCGAAATATTTCGAAAGAAAACCCACATTTTCAAGTGTATGATGGAATTCGTTGTTTGAGTGATGAATTTTTCTGTCCAGAAAGTGTTTTGGTAATTAATTCAGTTCGGAAAACTCACATTTTTCGTATTTTGAGTAAAAAAGTAGACTCAAGACGTACCAAGAGATTTTAATGAATCGTAATATAATCTCTGTGGCGGAATACCATTGAAAATCTCGGAGCAATACAATTATCATGGATATTATTCGCAATAAGGAAGTAAGGAAGTGGCGGAATACCTTTGAAAATCACAGAACAATCTTTATAGAGTTATAATGGGTGTCATTCACAATCATTATGAAGAAATTATGGTAGATTAAGTACCTATCCGCTATTTCTTGTTATTGTTTCGTTTCGAGTCTTTTTCATGGAGAATTAATAAGTATGGAAGAGGAAAATCGAGTCAATACAGACATGATACAAGTCTATTTACAAGCTAACAGAAATAGTGCTCGAGGACTGAACCAGAGTGTACAGACTCGAAAAATACTTACGTTCATTTAAGAGGCCGAGCACTCTCAAAAGAAAGATTAATGAAAAAAGAATTGAATTTTTTGTTGATTGTAGAGTGAACCAAGAAACATCTGTTCGACAAATTTTTGCAGAAATATAGAAGTTAGCGACGACTGTTCAATCTGCTCTACGAAAGAATAAATACAAGTCATTTGTTTTTCAAAAATTTCAAGCGTAGATCTGGCGCCTGACCAATGGTTCTAATAGGGCCTATTGGTCATTTGGTCTGATGGGTGTACTTTTCACAACAATCATCATTTCAATAGAAATAATGTTAGATATTGGAGTCAGCAGAATCCGCATAATACGATGAACAATAATTTCCAGTATAGATTCGGTATGAATCGCTTGTTACGACCAGTTTTCATTGAAAGAAACTCGAATTAGAACAACTATAATGAAATTCTCATTCGAACATTACAAGATTTCCTTGATGGTCTTCCCTTCGTAGAACGAAGGGAAGACCATCTACTTTCACCAAGATGGTGCTGCTCGTCACAACATCTTTGCATGTGAACGGGCTGAACAATAATTTTGGTGATCAATAGATTGGTCCTGTAAGGTGGCCAGAATGGAGTTTACCGCTCTTCACCAGGAAATTCGGACGTGTTGAAAGGAAAAATTAGAACCGCCTGTCTAGAAATTCCTTCAGATGCATTTTTGAATGCCTGGACACCTGTTGTATTCAGGAATGCCAATTGTGTACTCAACACAATGGGGTGTTTTCAACTATTTCGATAAAAAATTGTTTGATGTAGCTTGAATTTTCTTATTTCGATGTTTTCAGTTCACTGAAACATGTCTCCACTTCCTTAATGTTTTTTTAGAATATGGTAAACTTACAGCATTCTGGTTAATCATGATCTGGAAGTAGTTGCCGATGGAGTCGAAAAGCTCGAGCTCTATGTTTGTTTTAATGAAAATAAACTTACATTGTGTCTGTATTCATTTGATTTTCGTCTTCTATAATTCTCCGTGAAACAGACTCGAAACAACAACAAGAAGATAGGTAACTACCAATTTGTAATAATTTCGCTACTAATTCCCAATAACATCCTTTATAATTCTATTAGTTTTTGATTTCAGTGGTATTCCGCCACAAAGCTTACTTCACGATTCATTAGAATCTTCTGTAACGTTTTGAGTATTTTACGCGAAATGGGACAAAAGTGAAGTTTTTCGACATTAAATAATGACTAAATTACTTTATAGGACAGAAAAATTTTACCTCAATGTCAAATAATCGCCCATTTTACTAATTACATCGATGAATTGGAAATGTTAGTTCCTTCCGAAAATTTTTGGTAACTTCTTTTTTCTCGGAAAATACAGAGTTTTGATAGAGCTTTCATAGCAGGAGGTAATCAAAATATTAAATCCAAAAAATGACAATTAGGAAATCCGAGTGAAGGAGAACTTCGGACATTTCCAGAAGTGACATTTGAATGATAATGTTTAAGGCTGTTAGAATATTATTCAAGATGCAATTAGATTTTTGTTTCGATGAAATCAATCAACAGTTATATGAGCTATAGCTTGGGGCGTTTGTTACGGAAAACCCAATAAAGTCAGTATAAGCAGAGTAGCAATAAAAGCCATGTGGCCAAAATTAAAATATAAATTGTAGGAACTATAGCTCCAGATAACAGAAAGGGAAGATCATGCAGCTGGTAATATTCTTTGGTTTCTAGCAATTGTCTTTCAAGCATGGGATCGCCAGTTTTGGATAATTTCTTTTAAGCATATGATAGTTTCATTTGTAATAAAAATTCTATTGCAGCTTGGGTTTTGTCGATTGAATATCTATCGTATCAGTAACAAATCGTGACATAATATTTCGTTGAGTAGACAACCTTCAAGCAGATGACTCCATTATGATAGAGGGACCTCTGTGACCCCAAAGCATTCTCCAGAACTCGGGATTAAGAACGTTAATAGAATTCTACGTGGAAGGTGGGTCACCATTCGTATGAATTAGCTATAGTGCATAGTAAAATCGAAATGTCGCCTTTGAAAACTGCATCGGCATTGCTGACAGGCCGATTCGTCCGATCCGTATAATGCACGTGACACATCTATAGGGAGCATGAAAAAATGTCCGATCTATGGTCGCTCACCTTCAATAGTCCTTCCTTTGAGAATTTGGATGGTTTTTGTGATTTATTCGCAATGAGTTTTCACAAAGAAACTTCAATTGTCTAGATGTTTCGTTTAGTTTTTATTGCCGAGTCCCATTCTTGGATTTTCTGCAGCATATGATAAAAGTGTGAAAAGATGGTCCGATAAATAAATTGCAATAATAGTGCTAATTTTGAGTATTTCGTTTAATAGAAGACTTCGGAAGTTCGTTGGTTAAAAAAGTCGTTTTCAGAACCACCACAATGGTCTTCTTAGATATCTTTCTTGCTCCATCGTTGTTCAATTTACATGTGAGTGATATTCCTACAATTTCATTCAATGAATTCGAGTATGGTGACGATATTGTCTTTCTTTTCGTAGCGATATCTTCGGAACCATTATTGAACAAATTTTGCATTCCGATCTGGATATTCTGTTCGTCAAAGAGAGTTGTCATGTTATGACATAAAGAATCATCAGAAGATTGAAGTGAGATCAAATTTGTACCGTGGGGAAGCCAAGACATGTGTTAGTCACTAAGTCTTGGATTGTCGCATATTTCGATATCCATATGGTTTCCAGCTTTTTCATATAGATGAGATAAAAAACACAAGGTTTAACTTTAATCTACACTTTTTTTAAAAAAACTCGATGACGTTTCGCTGACACAGCAGCTTCATCAAGAATGACAAACAGAATGAAGAGTATGGTATTATAAACAAATCGTAGAACAAGTTGGATGAATAACAGGAACACACCGAGCCATTGTACAGTTAGTATGAAAGGTAATAAAAACAAAGTCAAGTAGGGGTGAATAATTGACATCTACCTGCTCATTCAAAAGCTTGTCCGAATGTTTGTATCTATTTATTTCTAATGCTTCTAGGAGATCTAATTTTAAACTTTTTGATTTTATATGTAATATGTCAAAGTTTTTATTGAATGAATGGTTTTCTTTTATTAAGTGGTTTGAATAATTTGAATCAGATTTATTTTTATCGAAGCTACGTTTATGTTCAAATGTTCTTATGCCAAAACTCCTATAGGTCCTACCGATATAAATTTTATCACAAGAACCGCAATTGAGTTCATAGATTCCTGATTTACTTGATTTTTCAACACGAGATTTATTATTTTTAATATGTTTACCTAAGTTATAAGAAGTTTTGAAAGTTATATTAAGATTTTGTTTGACGAGAAAGAATTTAATATTTGTACTTGCAGAACCGCAGAATGTTAAACTGTTGAATATTTTATAGTCTTTATGAATAGGATATACTTCATTTATTGCTTTTTGATACAGTTTTTACGAATGATTAGATCTATCATATCCGGATTATATGCATTATTAATGGCTATCTGTTTGATGATGTTTAACTCTTTATTATAATCTTCTACTGATAAAGGTAAACTGAGTAACCGATGTACCATGCAGTTTAAAGCTGCAACTTTGTGTTGAATTGGATGTAATGAGTAGTTATGTATAATTGTATCAGTATGTGTTGGTTTACGAAAGACCAAAAAACATGATTATTATTTCGTTTAGTGATTTTCAAGTCCAAAAATTAATGGAATCGTTCTGTTCAATTTCTATCGTGAATTTAATGTTCAAATGGATGGAATTGATGAAATTGAGAAGTAAGTCTAATTAACGAGTAGTTCCAATGAAACATACTAAGATATCGTCAACATATCTATACCAATAGAGAAATTTGGAAATGAGTGGATGTGTATGATATTATTCATAAAAATCTCTGCTAAAAGTGGACTCGAAGGATTTCCCATGATCAAACCATTTTCACTACTGTAATAGATGTTGTTGAAAGAAAAATAATTTTGTTCAATGCAAACGTCCAACAGATTCAATATTTCTTATTTAATTATGTGGTTAACATTTCGATTAATATTATGTTATCACCTGGAGGAACACTTGGGTATAAATTCTCAACATCAAACGAAATAAGTTTTGCGTTAGGTGGTAGGTTAACGTTTTTATGCTATTTATCAATTCGAAAGAATTTTTATAGAAAATTTTGATTTGAATGAACAATAATTTTTAATGAAAATTAAAATTAGATCTCCTAGAAGCATTAGAAATAAATAGATACAAACATTCGGACAAGCTTTCGAATGAGCAGGTAGATGTGAATTATTCACCCCTACTTAACTTGTTTAATTAGTTTTTATTACCTTTCATACTAACTGTACAATGGCTCGGTGTGGATTTTCCTGTTATTCATCCAACTTGTTCTACGATTTGTTTTTAATACCATACTCTTCATTCTGTTTGTCATTCTTGATGAAGCTGCTGTGTCAGCAAAACGTCGTCGAATTTTTTCAAAAAAAGTGTAGATTAAAGTTAAATCTTGTGTTTTTTATCTCATTTATATCATGGATCTACATCAAGTAACGGCCTCCACAATTCAAATTTTACATATAGTATTGTATCCCTTCTTGTTTGGGTTGTAACTTTAAAACTCATTTAGTGTTACGCATCCCACTTTTTTCGTGTTCATTATTTAGATTACTGCCATTCCGCTATTGCTGACATATCTGAATTAAAAAATTGAAAAAATTGAACGTGAAAACAATTATTGTGATTCCGTTTCTCCTTCACAATACAGTCACAGACTAACTAATGTATCATTAATGGGCGAGACTGGATATCCTAAAGTTTTGTTCTCCATGTTCCCTTGAATCACATAGAAGGTATTTTATGGATGTGTCTTTCTATTATCTTGAAGTTATACTTTAGGGGTGACTGTTGCAGGCTTTAAGTAATTTCAATGAGAATTTGTGTTTCAATTTTTCTGTCTTTCATGCTTTCCTTATCTGGAAAAACAGTTTTCTTACGATTGTGCTTGCTTCGGTCATTTTATTTTGGAACATATTTGCTATAGTACGATTCCAGCAAGGGTTATTTGTCTAATATATGCAGTGCGTTCGAATGAAAACCAACCAGCTTGAATAACTTGACTGATTTTATTTTTCTGTTGATTTCCTGAAACAGGTGGATTTTTTATTGGAGAACGACACATTTGTTTCGTTCTCCTCCTATCAACCCCTACCCCTGGCAGCTTCCACCCCAAATGTTTGAATAGGGAAAAGGGGTCGTGTAATATCTTTTTGAAAAGATAGTTCTGCTCTCTATAATACCACATAATTGTTCATATTCTAAAATAACATATGACTAATTGAAATCCAGAATTGCTTGGAAATATTCTAGGTTTCCATAAGTTCGATCACCGTTTGAGAAAAACATGCGATCAACATCAACTTGGTTGAATCGGAAAATTTATCTAAAGGTTGGCGTATCTACCCCCTATATCTACCTGCTACCACTTCGTAAATTTTGATAATGAGACAAGGGTTTTATGATATCTAATAAGAAAATATCAGTCTACTACTGAAGTGCCATCATTTAAAAAGTAATACTGCTGAGAATACGATACTCATGAAAATCTATTATGGAACATGAAATTCTTCCAATGATTCGAGTGGCATTATAGGACTTCAGACTTGAGATAGCGCCGTAGAAGAATTCGAGAAGTGGGTTGGATGCATGGGTGACCCCACTTGGGGGGTTTGATTCGCTTTTCATTTTTTTTTACAAAATACATTAACCAGAAAACTGTTCTTGAATATGATTCTTGAAATAGTTTCATTAGTGAACTTATCCTCGAAAACCTGCACTATCGTTTCGAGGGACACTTCTACACCTGAATAGGTGGCATTATGGGGCTTCAGACTTAAGATAGCCCCGCAAGAAGAATTCGAGAAAAGGTAGATCGGATGATCTAACCAGCCAATTAGTAGCGCCTCTCCTACCTATCCAATGATCCGGAAATCTATTGTCTTACATAAACCCGCACAGCGACAGTATAATGTGGTGGAGCTCCATCCTGTTGGTTCATAACGTGATGTTCAAGTAAATTTGGATCACTTTCAATGATAACTGTCATGAGAGGATCCATAAAATTAAATAAGAGTCCTGCAAAATGATCTCCCAAAGTTCTGGCCCAAACATTGAGTTTTTCAAGTCTTTGAGTATGATTCTCTCTCACAATTACGGCGATGCACCTCGACATTCAAAAGAAGATCGTTTCGTCGGAAAAACAAACATTTTGAAGCGATTTCGTATTGTTATCGATCCGCTAACTGAAATCTTTGCATAACGATTGGAATCAATTTCATTCAGCTGGTTGTACGAGTCTAATTTTATATTATGAAGTTAACACTTCTGAAGAATCCTGAAAATACTTGTCAAGGCATTTGGCACCATCTCCTCAAAAATTGTGTAGTCTCCATCTTGGCAACTTCAACCAAAACGGCCACACCAATTTCTTCGTCATTCAGAATTGGGATTGTTTTTTAATGACACATCCAGTATCCTTTAATTTGCTCGTTAACTCAAGAACGTAGTGGTGTCTCAAATTTCTTTCAAGACTACTTTCGTTCAAAATCTGCTGTAGCACAGATATTATTTTTGAAAAATGAACTCACAATTTCAATGTGTTCCTGCAGTGTATACACCATCTTCTACTAAATCACCGTTATTTTATGTTATGAAAGATATGGGAAAGATCGTTTTATTTTTTCAGTTTAAACGGAAGAAATCTAGATTTTTCCCAAGAGAATGATGTCTGTTTGCTATTCCAAATCAGAAGAATTATTTAATCTTCGAAACAGAACTGATTGGATATGCAGTAAATTGATAAACTTTTCAAATAGGTATCACACAACACCTTTCTCATATAGAAATTTTTGGATGGTAGTAAATTGGCGTAGGGAAACGTGCAAATGAGAGAAAACTTTTGTTCTGAATCAACAAAATCGATTGTGATCAAGTATTCTATTAAAATGAAGATCGAATGGATTGTTATAAACTTGGAATTTTTCGAAACAATTCTCGATTTCAATCCGTCACTTGTTATTTTGGAAAGTAAATAATTACGTGGTCGTATAGAAAATAGAATCAAAGAAAAATCAAACCAGCCAGTTATTCACGGTGGTTTTCCTTGGGACGCAGTGTATAAGATCTCAATTAATCAACATACGTCAATATTGTAAGATCTTGAATTTACTGGAGTGCAACTCAAATCACTGTCAGATTTCGAATAATTAATTATTATTATTGTCGATCTGCTTGAGATCCGTTTTGCTATAGAATGGTTTTTTTAGACAGCAATTGCAGATGAATGAAAATAAATTATAATTGTAAATTATTACATTCATTCATTCACGAGTTGAATGTGAGTTTGCATAATTTTATGAATAATCCTTATATAAAATCGTAATGTGTTCGTACTGTTTTCCAGCATTTCATCTGAACCACAATACGTATAATTAATGGTTTATTCCTAAAGATATAATTATAATTTTCTAGTGAACTAGTCTCCGAAATACCTGCACTAGACTTTGGAAGGCAATTTCAACACCTAATAGCATGGATGACCACTTGAGTGTTTCGAATCGCTTTTTTATTTGTTTTTACGAAATAGATTATACAGTAGGGTGGAGCGATTTCAATTAAGAACAAAAGAAATCAGTTGGCTTATGCTATGTTTCAAGGTGCCCCCATCGTCATAAGGTTCTGAAAAATGTACGCAAATTATGAGTTTTTCCAAAATTTTTCAAAACATCGCAAACATTTCATAAAGCTCCTGAGCGACAGTTATTACCGGTAGAAACATGCGTGTTGAGACTCTAAGGTAGCGGAACGCGGGGGAAGAGTATTTCGGCGAAATAACCCTTCCCCGCGCCTTCATAAATAAACACCGATGGAGTGACATTTAGTAATTTCGCGCGCTTACTGCAGTTCATCTGTTTGCCGTTCATTTATTTGAGGCATCAAATTGTATTAGTTTATCTTTAACTGGGATTGTGACGTATATTGTAAGTAGAGATTTTCATATTTTATACCAAAGACAGGACAGCTCGTTGTTTTTCGTGTTTTAACTTGAGACATATTTCTGCAAACAATACAAATAAAAAATACTCTAATGTTACAGTCAGGAATCAAACTACGTCTCAAGTTAAAATACGAAAAACAACGAGCTGTCCTGTCTTTGGTTTGCCGCAAAAGTTACCAGCATCGCAATTACCAACTTATAACGATGTTATGAAGAATTATCTGTTCATAAAACATGAGTTGAAGCCTGATAAAACAACAAAGGAGCCAACAGTTCATACAATATCTGAAAGATTGGCTCACGAAGTTATAAAAATATGGCAAAAATCGTCGCTGCCTATTGTGAGTGTAAAAAGAGTTTTACAACTGATTCGTGCCTACCACCACAAATATAGAAGCTTAATGAAACCATATCTTGGCCTTCAAACTAAATACCAAGAAAAGATTAATACATTTATATCAGAGTCCCATAGACTGTTTGATATTAGCAGTTGCAAATGCGAAGTTATATGTGATTGTAACTGTGTAAAAGGTAGTCGTTTACCCAAGGCGGAAGCAAGTTTCTTAATTGATCTAAGAACAGACAGAAGAATGTTGATAGGCGGTATCGATGTAATTGCAATTGTGAGAAACAAGAAGAAACAAGATAGAAAAGAAAAAGTTTATCGCGGAACAGAGAGGTAAACTATTTTGACAAACCTTGTTGTTCCCGTTCTTTGACCGATGATTCTTCAATCGAAAGCAGCAGTTCATGCGCTAGCTCACCCGTATTATCTTCTAGTCCTTACCATGAAAACTCAGAATAATGTCAAACTAAAAGGTTCACCACCTCAGAAAAAAAAAAGGTTAAACTTACCATCATTAGCCCTTGCCTGTGATCGTACTGGAATATCCGATAGAGCCGCTGCTATTATAGCTTCTTCTGTCTTAAAAGATGTTGGCATTATTTCCCCAAACGATCCAAGTCGTGTCATCGATCGTTCAAAGTTGCGCTGTGAAAGAACTGATATCAGATTAACTTTACAAGAAACGGACTGCAATAAAATGCTTCTCGGTTTATATTTTGATGGCAGGAAGGATAAGACTTTGGTTCGTATTGAGAAAAAAGGGAAATTTTACAGAAAACGACAGATAGACATTATGTCATTTTATCAGAACCAGGAAGCAACTATTTCGGGCATGTCACTTGTGAGTCGGGGACTGCTAAAGATATTAAATACACTTTAATATCTCACTTAAAATCTAAGTCAGTAAAGCTGAGTGAAATAGTTGTTGTTGGCTGTGATGGAACAGTAGTCAATACAGGTTTTGAAGGTGGCGTTATTCTTCTGATGGAAGAAGAGCTAAACAGACCATTAGAGTGGTTTATCTGCCAGTTGCATTCTAAAGAATTACCACTGCGACATTTGTTATTACAGTTAGATAGAAAAACTACAGGCCGAAATGCTTTTCAGGTGCCATTGGATCCCAATTATAAAATTGTCAAACAATGCTGATAGTCGCATTCTCCGTTATACCCCCAATATTACCTGAAATTACTAGGACAGAGCTGAGTACCGACCAAAAGTATCTTTATGTTATTATGACCGCTATCAGTACTGGTATATTTACTTTTGATTTAGCTAATATAGAACCTGGACTCCTTAACCATTCTAGACGGCTAACAACAGCTAATTGAATTCTAAGGTTGTATGCCACAAAAACTGACCCTGAAGAAAAATTAGTGGTATTAGCCACGTACGTAATGAAAGTTTATGGACCGATGTGGTTTACAATAAAATGTAATTCCTCGTGCATCGACTGGGCTAAGCACCTTTGGCAAACTATTAATCTTAGTCGCTATTTGAACTCCGATATGAAGGCTATCATTGACAAAGTAATCCAATGAAATGGATATTTGCTTGGCGATGACAGAGAGGTTATCCGAGATCTGGCATATCGAAGAATCATAAAAGCGAGATTGCAGAATACTCGAGGACTTCGAAAATTCAAGGTGCCGGTGTTCAATTTCGATGCATCAGACTATACTGACATTATTTTGTGGCGTGACTGTGACATAACTGAGCCACCTCTAACTTCAAATTTGTCTGATGAAACCTTGAAGGAAATTGTAAAAAATGGTCTCGGCATATGTCAGGATATTAAAGATTTTCCATGCCACACCCAAGCCGTGGAGCGCTGCATTAAGTTGGTGACAGAAGCCTCGCGTGCAATTTGTGGGGAAAACAAACGAGATGGTTTCATTCGAGCAAGATTATTATCTCGTCAACTTATGCCTATTTTCAATACAAAGAATCAATTTAATATTCAAACTGTATTTTTAATGTTTCTGCATATTTCTATAATATAATGTATAATTAAAACTTAAAAAAATTCTTTTCGTTTGTTAAGATAATTGTGTGATATTTTCTATGTTTGGTTTGTACATAACAAGGCAACTTTTCGTCGCTATGCCGTTGAAAAAAAAAATTTTTTTTTAAATTTCATATATTTTCGTTCCACCCTATTATACAGGAAATTATTCTTAAAGATGGTAAATGAAATGGTTTTATAAGTGAACTTATCCTCGAAAATCCTGTACTACACTTGGGAGGGTAACTTCAACATCTAAATAGTGTTACTACACGTGAGAAAACTGAATCTACTCAACTGTTCATGACGATGACAGGCGAAAATCAATACTTTACACGAAGCATCAAGTAAGCATGGGTTGGATGCATGGGTGACCCCACTTGGGTGGTTCGATTCGCTTTTCATTTTTTTCACAAGATACATTAACCAGAAAATTGTTCCTAAATATGGTTCTTGAAATAGTTTCATTAGTGAACTTATCTTCGGAAACCTGCACTACGGTTTGGAGGGACATTTCTACAACTGAATAGTATTATTTCACTTGAGAAAACTAAATCTACCTAACTGTTGATGGCAATGACGGTTGAAAATCGATACTTCGCACGAAGCAGCAAGTAAATAAGGGTTGGATGCATAGATGACCACTTTGGTGGTGCGATTCGCTTTTTTTCAACATAATGATGAGTTCTTTATTTCCAACAGGTAAAACCCAATTACAGCAAATACTATACATATTGGCAAAATTATGAAAATTAACATAAAATCAAAATAACGATTTCAAGTGCAGCAGGAAGAATACTTAATGATAAAAGAAAAAAAAACTAAAAAGTAAATTACAGAATTCTAGAGTGAACTGTTCAAATACACCCTACTCAAAAAGGACAATGAATCAAAGTTTATATCACATAAAGCAGAAATGGAATTATAGGTTCTACACATAAACGAAATTGGAGATTGCATGAATACATTCGTCCTAGGGATACTAAGAGCAAACATTTGTTCATTCCTTGAGGATAACCTCAGTATTGCAAATTTCAACTGGGCCACTATGGGCGGGCAATCTAGCCTGTTTCTTAGGACTAAATAAAAACCTTAGAGCCAGAAGGCCCCTTCTGATTTCAAGGGACGTCATTTTGAATCTTGTCAAGAAGGGAGCCTGATCACATCCTCTTATTGGATAAACACCATCCTCCCTCCAGGCAAGATACTTTGAAAATTTCCTCTGAATGGCGTCTAAATGATACATATGACAAATAAATTGGAACTTAGTTGATTCGAATCTCTGGACAGCTAAATTTTTTTCAAGAATTTTCACTCACACATCTCTATATTCTCTATTTCAATTCCAAACCGTGATAAATTAACAGTACCTCATCGTTCACAGTCTCATTTCCACTACTTTAAAACAAAATGGTCAGAAATAGTTTATTGGTATTGGATTGAAAATTTCTGTTCACTCTAAGATTTTCGGGATTGAAAAATCAACTCATTTCGTTGCTTTGATTTGAAAAAAGGCGGAGGCTTAGAACCAACTGAATGGCTTCTGCTGCACTGGGGATGGGATGATCGTAATCGTTATTTCCAAATTCGCCTCTCTATTTTCGTTTGAATTGATTACAACTGCAAGTTTTCCCATCCATTTAGCGTAAGCACGACCATCATCCCAAACTTCTTCAGCACTGCCACAATTCTTCGAAATAAAATCTTTTCGAAACGGTTCAATACAAAACAATTATTAACTATGCTGTCTCATCGTTTGCAAGAGGTTGGATTCTAACCAGATGAAACAATATTTGTTTTAGAATTCATCTAGTATGTATTTTTTCCCAATTACATGATTCTATTGATACTTCTCATTATTGCTGAGGAATAATATGTATTAGATGAGGTGAAACAAATAAAATACCCATGATTACTCCGAAGCTATATGATTTTGAATTCTAGCATTAGTAGACATTGATAAGCATAAATCGAATATGTCGAATGTCAATACCATTGTTATTTTGGTTCATAAAGAATTAATTATTTCACTTATAATTAATTATTAGATAACAAATTTAATGCTAAATAGTTCATCTATTAAAGACACTGTTGTCGTTAGTATTCGTTCAATACGGTATCAAATTAGAAACTTCTGAAATTATGTCCAAGTGGTTTTCTATTAGGAGTTACTAATTGTTGCTCATATGATATGATTATCATCTATTTCTTTAGATTTGAAGTCACACCGATTTAATCAGCATACATATAATTCATGTAAGACTGAATCATAATAGAATAGAAAGTCAGTGTAATTTTTGAATTGCTAGATATTTCAATACAAAAATTGATCTGCTATTACTTCTGCCCAGTCTTCATGATTTTACTTTAAAATGCTCTGGCATTTAGCCTTTTCTTTTCTCATGTCTTTTGAAAGTCATTCACTTCAATATGAATATTCAGCGTCGTTTGATCCATCATAATAATAAAAATAATAGGAAGTTCTTTATTTTCAACAGGTAAAACCCAATCACGGAAATAATATACATATTGGCAAAATTATGGAAATTAACATAAAATCAAAATACCGATTTCAAGAATACTTAATGATAAAAGAAAAAAAACTAAGAGGTAAATTGCGGAATTCTAAAGTGAACTGTTCAAATACACCCTACTCAAAGAGGAAAATGAATCAAAGATTATATCACATAAAGCAGGAATGGAATTATAGGTTCTACACATAAACGAAATTGAAGATTGCATGAATACATTCGTCCTAGGGATACTAAGAGCAAACATTTATTCATTCCTTGAGGATAACCTCAGTATTGAAAATTTCAACTGGGCCACTATGGGCGGGCAATCTAGCCTGTTTCTTAGGACACTAAATAAAAACCTTAGAGCCAGAAGGCCCCTTCTGATTTCAAGGGACGTCATTTTGAATCTTGTAAAGAAGGAAGGATTATCACATCCTGGATAAACACCATCCTTCCTCCAGGCCAGATACTTTACTAATTTCCTCTGAATGGCCTCTAAGTGATACATATGACATTCATAAATTCCAATTGAGCCGTATTCAAGTTTGCTTCTGACGAGGCTTTTGAAAAGACGAATCAAAGTTGAAGAGTTCGTGAAATTTTTACCTTTACGAATTATGAAACCATATAGTCTGGAAGCAGATGGAAAAAGGTAGTTGATGTTCGGTAAAAAAGTGAATTTTCGATCGAAAATGATACCTAGATATTTAACTTCATCGGATCGCCTTAAAACTGTTTCATATATTTCATAATCGAACAGTTGAATTTTTTTTTTCGAGTGAAGCTCACAACAGTACACTTTGACACATTCAAGTCAAGACAATTGCTCCGACACCAGTCAGATACAAAAATAATAACCTCCTGTAATCTCTTAGTCACGTTGCGTTTTGATTTCTAGAAAGATCTTCAAATCGTCAGCATACATTCGCTTCGGAATATCTATTCCTTCCAGGAGATCATCTATGAACATAATAAACAACAAAGGGCCTAGATTCGAACCCTGCGGAACACCGGAAGTAGCCTCAAATTCGCAATAGTGGAAACCTTCAAGTTGAACGCATTGTCGACGACCGACAAGATATGACTGCAAGACAGCGATTAAGCCATCCGAGAGTCCGAATCTGGTTTTTAGCTTATGTAGCAGTGTTCGCTCATTTACTTCATCAAATGCATTCGGAAAATTCATATAAATGACGTCAACCTGGCCGGCACGATCCAAAACCTCAATGGTATACAGAGAGAAAACGACTAAATTACATATGCTGGACCTATTGGACATCAAGCTATGTTGCTGATTTCCAATCTTACGTCTAATTGCAGAAAATATACAATTGAATGAAATTATATCTAAAAGCTTAGAAAAATTACATAATATGGCAATAGGTCTATAATTGCGACCGCAGGGTCGCCCTTTTTCAAAACAGGTATAATTTTCGCAACTTTCCATTTTGAAGGCTATACTCCTGTTTTCAAGACAAGATTGAAAATATGACACAGAGATGGCGCAAAAACTCGTATGCAGTCTTTAACCACAAAACTAGGAATGCCGTGCGGGCCAGCAGTATGCTTATTTCATAATTATTCTGCTGCAGAAATTTTGTCGCTCTCACTTATAACATTCAAATGTACAATGTCCTGATGATTAACATTAATGGTATCATTCACTATCACATGATCATCTCGCATATCGTAAAGATCACTGAAGTATTTGACAAATGCATCGGCAATATCGGCAGTTTCTTTATAGGAACGATCTTCATCACGCATCATACCAGGTATTCTCAAATATCCTTTATCTTGCTAGATAAAGGACCAGAAGTCAGAGGAGTCAGTGGAATTTTTTTCTTGTGCGAGGTGAATGAAGTCATTGTAGGCTGAGTCCAATTTTGTTTTAACAAGACCCCGTAACATTTTATACCGCTTGAGGTGAAATTCAGAGCGTTGTTTCTTATAAGTGTGGTAGGCTTGCGCTTGCGTTTACATTTATATGGTACTGTTTTTTTCGAAATACCTTCCAAAATTAAGTAGAATTCCTCGCAAGCACCTCAGCATTATCCACCAATTTCGTAACAGAAGACCAATCAGCTTCAAAAAACATTTCATACATCAAAGGATGTATCTTATTCGAGAAGATCAAATCCAAAATTCTGTTATTATCATTCACAATATTATTGTTTTGCTTAAGAGCAAGACTCTCCGAGAACATCTTCAATTATATTCCTTTAGCGTCGGTCTGTACATTCTCTACATATGATGGGACGTTGAAGTCCCCAATAATGATCAATTGTTCATCCAGGAAAATATCTAATGAATATAGGGTGTCAAAAAACTATTCGAAAGTGGCTGCATCGGTCGATGGAGGTACATACAGTAAGAGAATGAAAAGAGCAGTTGAGTTAGTTTTCAACTTACAGCAGACAATATCAATCGAGGGCACAAGATCATGTAAAACAGATAAATGAATTGCCTCTGTGCAATATCTTTGAAGAACGGTCACCAAGGCACCTCCCTTAGAATTGTCAGTTGCGGTAAGATTTCTGTCCTGTCTGTAGACTGCATAATCAGATGGAAACAACTCAGAGTCAGAAACCCCTTGTTGTAACCACGTTTCACTACTGCATATTATTTCGTAACCTGATGAGATCACAGAACACAAAAATTCATGAGTTTTAGAATTCAGACCCCGGACATTTAATAAAAACAGGCTAGCTCATTATTTATGTTATTGGATGTATTTAGTTTAAATCGACAATTGTTGGAAGACCTTTTGTGTACTTTATTCCAACATTTTTCCCATATCGCTTTTGTTTGATCTTTTCAGCTTTCAAATTGTTATGAAAAGTTTCTTGCTTAGGTGTTTTATCAGCCGAAATGGAAATGTGAGAGTACTATGGTGACTTTTCTAGTGATTTTGATGATTTCAATTTTTTACGTACCTCATTCTTCTAATAACACTATGGACTTCGTCGTTTTCATGAGCAAGTCGTTGATCTCTGGGTGTATTCGAAGGCTGCTCCGGCAAACCATAAATCATAATGTTGGATTCACGCTCCTGACGATCCGCAAACTCCAAGAAAAGTTCCTCCCATGCCTGTTCGTCTAAATTTCCACTTTTGTTTGTGTTTGCCTGCACCGAATCCTTGAGTACCTTGATTTCATTTAACTGTAATGACACAATTACAGTTTTCAGTGAGGCAATGTCACTTCCAATGCTTTCACTCCAGGATAAAAATTTCTTTGAACTAATAATTCTCACTTCAGAACTACTAATACCAACACAAGTGTTACTGAATGCATTTTGACAAATGGAGCAAGTTAACACTAAGTGATTTTCGGTTGGTTTCTTGCAACAATTACACGGAGTAGTCATAATTATTGTGCGGCGAAACTACTTATATTGAAAAGTATCAACTGAAAACACTACAGTCCCTACGTTACTTACAAACAAAAACTTGTGAATCGGATATTGAATTATCTTACGAGAATCTACATGAACAAAAAATAATAGCTGAATGAGTTGTTAGCGTGGAACTCAAGAACGACTGGAATAATTTGGCTAACTTTTATTTTGAATATTAGTTGAAGTCAAAGGAAGATCAGAGAAATTGGAATCATTGCTCAGAAAAACTTTGAAACCTTGAAATTATTGCGGTTTCACAGTAAGAAACGAAAATTTGTATTTAAAAAAGACTCCTGATATATTCAAGATCTGAATGACAAAATGAGAAATTAACTCCTATAATGGAAAATAGGAATTGAAATATTTGTTTCGGATTCACCTGAGTTTTGAAGTTTGAGATATTTGAAAATTCTATTGAAGATTTCGAGAACAGAGAAAAATTTTTGGAAACCACCCCAAAAAATTCCAAATCATTACGAAACAAAGAAACAACTAAATATTTAATTTATATCGCCAATTATGATCACGAATTCTTACAAAAAGTTTCATTTTCAAAGTTCGTTCGAGTTTTTCGACTTCTCTTTTTAATTATTCCATGGTTTTTGTTTTGAATTTTTACAAGACAAAAACTTATGAAACATGAAAGGAATGATCCAAGTTGTTCTCATTATTAGATATGACATTTCTCGCTTACTTCTTTCATTATTACACCCTAATCTTTTTTCTTTTGAAAATCTTTCCATTGGCCACAGCGGAAAAAACGTACATTTCCTTTATTTCAGAATTATTTATGGTTATGAGTTGATACTAAAGTCTGGATTTCAGGTTTTTCGAAATTTTCCAATTTTCCGGTCAGCTTCTTCGATTTTAGTTCTCATTAATATCTTTTTTGGACTATAAAGTTCAAAAACTAGAAACCAAATCGATCAGCAGTTCTCTAGTGACAGAACTTAATTTTTATTTATATAGATAAAGTCTATTATTGATTATTTCTCAGATGGAAATTAGTCCATATTTTGAAACGGCAAAATCAATAAAAAATGTAGCATAATTTTTCAGGACCTATAATAACAATTATCATAAAATTAGACTTTTTCTCATTGCTGATTTTTTCATATTTTGCGAAAGGAATTTCAATATGTATATATTTCGAAATATCTCGTTCCTAAATCAGGCAATAATAATAGTCTAGAAATACCCCAAGCGATTTTTATTATAGTTTATTATAGGAAATGCTTTACGTATAACTTTCATCGAAAAAATAGTAGGCCAAGGTTTTTAAAACGGTACCCATTTCCGACCATAAACGAACAATATTTACTGGGAACTCTAACTTCATTATCATCATTAGTAAGTAACTCGATGGTCCTCTTATGGATCTCCAAGGCCAAACATGAACTGAAGTAATTCTTTACGAAATTATAGAATCAATGGGTTTCAGATGATCACTTGACAAGAAACAAAGTTATTTGCTCTCAACTGGTTTTCCGAAGAAGGCTATCTAAACACTACATAAATATCGAATTTAGGTCACAGATAATTTCGTTAATACATTTATTTTTATCATTGGCATATTCATAAAACTCTAACGATTATTTACACTTATTTTCAGTTGACTCATTGTGCGGTAATATGATAAATACATCAAAACTCCCATCTGCTTCCTCGAAAATAATCGTTCATTTCACATATAATTTTAGAAATTTCCATTTCATTGTGCCTTCCTTCATTTCTAGCTTTTCATGATGAGAAGTTGCAACTACACCATCCTAAATGTTGCAATTTGCAGTTTGTGAAAATGTAAGATTTCTGGTATTGAAGTTCGGTTGATTCATATCGTTATTTCTTTGAAATTAATCTTATTCAAATAGTAGTGTAATTTTCGGAGTCATTTTCTGTTTTTCTTTTCTGCATTATCATTGTTCATCATCACTTTCAAATCATCTCAAAATTCTAGTGTATTTTAGTCATGCTGTTCACTTTAATTTCAATTGCTTCGAAGCGATATACCTAAAGAAATTTAGAATATAAAATAGATTTCATCTATGATAAGTAATCGCTAACATAATTTTTTTCTTTCAGGTACGTAATATTTCTCATTCCTATTTGTTTCCTGTATGTAAGTATTCAGTATTTTGATGTGATGTGTATCAATATTTTCAGTGAATTTTCTATATACACCTATACAGCGTGAATTTCTAAAAAATTTTCACCCAAGATATTTCAAAAACTGTTGCAATGCCAAGAAATTCTGAATACACCTAATGTTTTTAGCTTTTCAGAAGCCACTTTATGACTCGAAAATGTCGTTTATAAAGAAAGTGCCTTCATCGCTCAAACAAATATATTTATATATTAGTATTATGTTTGTCATCCGCTCACAAAACTCAGTTCTTCAAACAGAATCATCTTTATTTAATTCGTCAACATAATGGATTCTATAGGGGTGGGAACTTGTGAAGCTTAGTCATCTTGCGCGAAGACGAACAAGAAAGACAAGTTGTTTCTCACATATGTCGTAAAAGAGGGGAATCCGGCAAATTGTCGTAACACTAATCCAATGGCTTCAGATTTTTACACAGATAATACAATATATCCGTTGTTCTTATTTCTGTCTGGATGTTTTTGATTGAAAATCCTGGCTGTAGCACGTGCACATTTACCTCAACTTCTATAAATAATGTCTACTCTTTCTGTAAGTGAATTCATAATTTCTACGAAAAACTCAGATGAAACTAAACGATTTAAGTGAAAACTGTTTGTAATAGAACCATTCGAAAATAATACTTAGCCGAAAAGAAGCCATTTTCTAGAGTATATTTCTTCCATTCCTTTATCATTTCACTTCAATAAAAATACCTGGACAAAGCAACAGTGTACAATTTTCTAAATTTTATTCGTCTGAAATAGTACAATTTTTTTAACACAGCAAGTTTGAACGGTATATTTATTAAAGCACACAAATTGACATTTGAGTCTATTTATCTATCAATAAATTATTTAATTAATGAGTGTACACATGAAGATATGATCTGTTTCCCTTCGAAATATTTAAGTTGGGGAGAGGAGATGAGAGGCTGAGTTGAAAAACATTCATTTTCGATTTCGAAATTGGCTCCTGAAATCTAAAGTTTACATGTTTTTGCAACTTTTGGGTATAGAAAGAGTTTTTGAGTAATCTTCAGTGCACAATTTAAAAAAATTCACTTTGTTTGATTATGTGTATATAATGTGAAAGGAAATATGGACTTATCCTAATAATTAAGTAGTTTTAAGAAAAACAGTCGATTTTTCATTTCCTCAACTTCTGATAACTTTATTTGGTTTTATCATGAGAGCTATGCGAAATATAACCTAATCGACATTTTCACTACTATTAGCGTTTTATTAGGGTCCATATTTTTCACACTGTATATATAGATATCAAAGAAGTGTAGAATATTTTCGTATGCTAGTTGTCCCGAATGATACTGCAATGATTTTTGCTCCGTTTCATATTTCGCTATTTATTTATTACCACCGTATAATAATGAAGAATACTGACATTTATATTTGAAGAAGTAAGTTCTGCGAGTCTCTCTGAGGCCAAAATCTCGAAAAATACATTATTTCTTTCTACTCACAATCTTTTTTGAATTTTGTTGTTTTGTTAAATTATTGGCATATTAATTAATTGAGTTTCATTACTTTCGATTCTACTGGAAACAGAACGACAAAATATTTACAATCGAAGTTTATTTACTGGTTTGATTGAGTAATCAAAAGAGCTGAGCGATTTGCATAAACAAAAAGAATGAATAGGATGATCAAGAAACTAAACCTTAGATACCCACAATCTGTTAGAATGCATTATTGTGCTCTTATCCCTACTCGTTGAAAAGATTTGGAGTATTCCATATAGTATCACAGGAATATATTATTCCATTTTGGGTTTCTGTGAACCAAGGTCTCAAGATGGTCCCGTAGAAAGAAGAAATTACTAACGTAGGTAATCAGATAGATAAAACTGATGAACAGAGTTATTCCTTATATATTATTCTTATTTCTTACTTAATATTTCATTAGGTGCAAGTACAAGGGGTATGTTGGAAAACCCATCGGAGTTGCTTACTTTATGAATTGAAACGTTTGAGTAAAGAAGAATGATTTAGATCTAATTAACTATTAAGTAACCTACCTGAATTCTTTTCTTTGTTAATCTCTAAAATTTCCCATAGATTGAGTTTTTGTCTATAATTTTCATTGTGTAGAATTTTGAAATTATCAGTTATGGTTTTCTTCTATTGAGTGATTAGAATAATGGGAATCTGATTTATGATAATTAAAACTACGTTTGTGCTCCGATAATCTAACTTTCAAATTTCTGAAAGTTCTACCAATATAAATTTTGTTACAATCACTGCAAGCAAGTTTATAAACACCGGATTTATTACCTTTATCAATTTTAGATTTGCAGTTTTCGATATGTCGACCTAAATAATTATCAGTTCGGAATGCTATATTGAAATTCCAATGCAAAAGGAATGATTTTAATTTCAGACTAGGATTACCAATATAAGTTAAGCTGTTGTATTTTGTGTTAGAATTTTTTATACTTGGAAATGCTTCCTGGATTGCTTTTTGAAAGTTTTTGCGTGAAATATTGTTCCCAATCATACTAGGACTGTAACCGTTATTGACTGCTATTTGTTTAATTATATTTTGCTCTTTCATGAAATTATTTTGTGACATTGGGATATTAATGAGTATATGTACCCATACTATTGTGAGCAGCTAATTTATGTGGATAAGGATGTGTAAATGTTCTACATTCCGAAGTGATAATTCTTTAGGCCGACATATCAAAAACTGCAAATTTAAAATTGATAAAGGTACTAAATCCGTTGTTTATAAACTTGCTTGCGGGGATTGTAATAAAATTCATATCGGTAGAACTCTCAGAAATTTCGAAGTTAGATTATCCGAGCACAAACATAGTTTTAATTATCATAAATCAGATTCCCATTATTCTTATCACTTACTCGAAGAAAACCATAACTTTAATGATAATTTCAAGATTTCACACAATGAAAATAATAGACAAAAACCCAATCTATGGAAAATTTATAGATTAAGAAAGAAAAGAATTCAGGTAGGTTATTTAATAGTCAATTTGATCTGAATCCTTCTCCTTTACTCAATTTTTTCAATTCAAAAACTCCGATGAGTTTTCCAACATACCCTTGTACTTGTACCTAATGTAATATTAAGTAAGAAATAAAAATAATATATAGGAATAACTCTGTTCATTAGTTTGTATCTATCTGATAAAGCCGCAGTGTGGTGAAACCGGCCATAGTTTTGTTAATATAGTGGAAACCTAAATACCATAGTTTCATTTCATTGAAAATAAAAAAAAAACTGGTATAATGTAAAGATATCGCGAAGCTGCTTCTAGACATGGGATTCAAAGAATATTAACCTATTGAATGGCGTCTTTTTATTGACAAATATAAAATAAGTTCACAATCCACAAAATGGAAATCAATTGGCATCAATTTCAATTACAAATTCAACAATACTCAAGGAAGAGTATGAAAATGTTAAATTAGTTTTTGAAAAAAATAATTACTTCGAGCATCATTGGCTGATCTATGTGGATTTGAAAATGGTCAATTTTTTACAAAGCCAACAAAGTGGATACACAAAATTCCTCTGCTTCATTTGTATGTGAGACAGTAGAGTAAAGCAACTTCATTGAAAACAAAGGCTTTGAGAAATTCTTTACCTGTCGGTTATGGCAATGTAATGAGGGAGCAGAGACAAAATCATACTTAAACTATTACATATCACGTTAGGTATGATAAAGCGTTGGACAAGGAGGGAGATTGTTTTAATTACATTTATAGAAAATTTTCTGCACTGAGTTTGGAAAAGTTGAAACGTGGAATACTTGATTATTCTCAAATATGGCAACTGATGAAACATTTTATTTCATTTTTAACAAGTTATTATTGTTTCGGAAAGTGAAGCATGGAAATGTTTTCTGCTGATTGTCGAAAATTTCCCACGTAGCCATAAACGAAATATGACTATAAAGTTACACTATCCCCGTAATCATCTGGGATAAATTTCCGCATAATTTAGGAAATTATAGGGAGAGCGCTTCCACTAGAATCTAAAAGTAATGAAGGAAAGGTATCAAGGTTGGTAGGAGCGGTACATGATGGCAGATTACTGCTGATCTTTAAAAAAATTGTTTCCTGAAAAATAATTGAAAACATTTTTGTACAGGGCATTTTATTGAAAGATAACATTTATATCGATGTTTCCTAATTTTGCAAAACAAAACTGACATAAATATATCCATTAGTTTGTTTCGTATTTTCCGAGTTCTGTAATATAAGATAAAATATTCTTAAAAAGAACGAGAGCGAAACTTACAAAATCATCGATAGTTTCAGGAATTGTGAGCATAAATAGATCCAAAATCAACCTCATATAAGGGAAAAAACTACTGTTGACCAGTATTATGAAATATACTGTGTACTTCTAGTTTCGATGAGGATGATAGTTAGCCAAAGAGTTTGTGTAACATTTTCGTCGACATTATTTGCGTATGAATTGCAATTTGGTTCGATTCAATCTTGTTAAATCATGCAAATCAACAGCCTCAACGGTGTGCTCATGAACAGGTATTTGCACTGGATCTATTGAAACTACAGACAAATATTGAGATGCAGCTGCAGATCAAATCGATTGTGGAAGTCCCACATGTATTTAATTCTCCACTGATGCAACTAGCAGCTGTATCACATAAAATCGACCGATTATAAATAAATATTCCGTGTAGCATTGGTGGAATGAAAATACAGTAAAAATACTACGAAATAAGCTTGTTCGAATGTATCATCAACTTATATACTCAATACAAAATTAATATTCTTGATATTTTTAGTAACAACTATAAACCTGATGAATTGTGGAGCAATGTTATTCGTATTTCGAAAGATATTTAAATTCCGGAAATGCGTTCGGAATATTTCATTTTCTGCATGATGTTCAACAGATGAATAAACATAGAGAAATTGAGCACTCTCGAGAATCAGCCAAGATCTTCCACAAATATTTACCGAGGTTAAGAATGTTGATTTGTCTGTGGTGCTATAAATTCATTTTGATTAACGATTTGCTTTTATGAGTGGAAGTCTTATTCTAGAAGTTATTTCAATGGCATTTCAAACAATTTTTTGGTAAAACATTCTGGAGTTCATTCTCGTGATGACTCATGGTAGTTTTCATAGAATCTTACTCGCTTTAGTAATTCATAACTACTGATACGGTTCAAGAAGTAAGAATAAGTTTGTGGTTAAGAGGCAACCACTCATCCTAATTTCATTGATTTATAAGTAAAATAGTTGCCGTTATATGAAGTGTAACAGAGAAGAAAAGCTTATTATGTAAAATAACAACAAAATAATGAGTACTGTTCGACCAGTTGAATGAAGATATTTGAATGCTTAAATTACTGCTTTCATACTTTCTATGAAAATTTTGAACATTTCTTTGTCGTATTGTTATTTTGACGTAAAACCATTTTGAAATTTATCTATCTTTTCTATTGTAATTGCAATAACTCTAATAACACTGGACAACAGAAACGCTCTTTTCGTTTGAGGAATGTCTCATGTCACTTTATGTTTACTAATTTGACGTCGCTAATTCTCAATATACCTACTTTGTTTTATAACAGCTCTTGTTTTCGAGTTATAGCATTTATTTAAAGAACGCTTAATTACCGTAATAATTTTCTGTTAATTGAAAATATATCGATTTAGTTTGTTTGAAAGATCCAAAGCATTTTTAAGTGATGCTTACAAAAATTAATTTCGCATCCGCTGGATATGCGTGATCAGTCTTGAATTCCTCAAAAGGTTTGTGAAACATGAGTATCTACGTTTATGGACAAATAAGAAGAGAAAAACATTCCGGTACGAAACAGCAACGAACTGGAAAGAACCCGTTAACCACCATGATTACTACTATTTTTTTGGTGAACATAACAGGCACTAACTGTAAAAATTCTGAGCCCTAGAACTTCCCCTGTACCTCATGCTAATGTTTCACAGCAGAAGTTAATTGACATTGAGAGGAAAACTGATATTAGTGATAGTGACTTGAAATCGCCGAAATGATTCAATCAAGACGATTTAAACGACCTAATCAGAGAACTGGTGCAGTCAAAGTTTGTTTTAGAAATCGTGGCTTCTACGCTAAAAGAAAGGAACTTGGGAACGAAAGGAACTAAAAATTGCTTATTACCGCATCGAGAACAGAATTGTCTGAAATATTTTGATGAAGAAGATTTTGTAAAGAGATACATCTTTTTTTAATTGCAATGGGATTACGAAATTACGATTGTAATGAATGGCGTTTCCAAGTCTGAAATTGGTATGTTCTCTTGCGCAACAGGAATAAATTGGGGCCGTTTCCGATTGAATATTCTACTAAAGAAAAAGAAGAATATACATCTATTGCTTTAGACGAAATTAAGTATACAGAAAGCAACTGGCTCATGTGTTGATTTAAAGATGGTCTCTTTTTTTTCAGGCCAACAAACTGGTTGCACAAAGTATCCATGTTATTTCTGCAAAACGTGATAAATTCACCTTCAGTATCAAGGAATCGCATAATATTGTCTCCGTCGCATCTTGAATTAGGGCTCATGAAACAATTTGTTGAAGCTCTTAACAAAAATGGAAATTGTTTCCATTTCTTATCCCAAAATTCCCAAAACTGAGTGCAGAAAAGATGAAAGCGGGCATCTTTGGTGGTCCACAGATAAGATCATCAATAAAAGACACAACTTTTGCGATAAAGTATGAGAGAGATTGATCAAAATGCATGGAATGAGTTTGTTTGGCTTGTTTAGACTATTCTTAACACGATGAACAACTAATGAGTCACTTTCAAATACTTAGATGTAACATGAGCATCAAGTTACACTTTCTTAATAACCATCTAGACAATTTTTCTGCTAATCTTGAAGAACAGGGCAAGCGATTCCACCAAGACCTTCGGAATATAGAAGGACTCTATCAAATCTACTGGTAGGCATAAATGATATCTGACTAATGTTGGAGCATACAGAACAGCTAACTAACTATAACATCTGCTAGAAAATATAACGAAAAAAATTTTTTTCAATTTAAGAATTTATTAAAAAAATATCAATTTTGAAGAAGCTGTGTTTTATTGTGAAAAGAGCCATGTTACATATTTTCTAAACTATAGCTATTACTGTTTCAATCACGAATTTAAAATCGTCAGAAAGGCTATTGTGCAGCGTAATCATTGTCTTTTCGAGAAAATAAAAATAGTATTGATACTTCATCTTTTGAGATATAAAATTTTTCAATTGGAAATAGTCCCGCTCAAAAAATGCGAAAGTTATGAATAATTTCGCTGAAAAATGTTTTAATTTTCAAAATATCCCAATCCAGTCTGTAATGACTTCAGAGAAGGTCCCCGTTGATAAAAATGAAAAATTTTAGTTTTTCATTTTGTATAAGTAATGTAATTTAGTATTTATATTAAATATAGTTAACAAAATATTGATATTATACAATTGCTTCCAACCATGGAAATGGCGTAAGTTGGGATTTAAGTTTTGTGGGTCAGATATGTATATATATAGATATATATATATATATATATATATATATATATATATATATATATATATATATATATATATAATCTTTATAAGATTAGTCAGCTCCACTTTGTTAGATCCAAGTTCATTAAGCCTTATTTAGTCTCCAGGTGGAAATTCGCTGACTTGCTCTATTGAGTCTATTTCCTCACATAGTCTGCATGAAGGGTCTTGGAACAATCCTAACATATTTAGTTGATTTTTAAGATGCCAGTGCCGAAAGTGTATGAGACCTCTGAGGCTCCCGTACGTTCAGGTCAAACAACCGGTTATTTTCCATTCCTGTGATCTTCAGAGGAATTCTAAGTCTAGGTTCCGGTCCGGTGAATCCTAAGGCTGCTCCTCCAGTGGGCAATAAGTGCACCCCCTCATTGCCCTCAATGCCCGAGTGTCCTTGTACCCACATTAGATGAAGCATCATTCTTCCTCCCAGTTTCACGACAGTTTAACTTTATTCTGCATAATTAGTGACGTGCAGTTGTCGGATGTCAATGTCTTCAGTGCAGCTTGATTATTCGTGATGATTTTTATTGACCGTGTTGTTAATCCCATGCAAGCATAAGGTGAGCATAGTGGTCAATTGGGATATTTCTGCTCGAAAAACAGTCGTAAGCGCACCAAGACAGATAGATTGTTCCTTGGCAGCCTCACGACCATATATACCAGCTCCAACACCTTGGGTAGTTTATAGGCTATCTGGAAACCATCAGAGACTGTCGAGTAGTCAGTCCTAGACCAATCCCATTCCTGTATGCTGGTTTTATGAAAATATCTAACTTAAAAAAACAACTTGGTTAACGAAAGCATAACTCAAAAGAAAAACATTTTGGATAATTTTCTTTTCGAATGGATTATTGTTCATTCGTTCATTCAAGTGATGCATCATTTCATTTTTCTTTAAACAAAAAAGCATGACAGCGTCACTGGATATGCATAAATATTCCGTCAGCAGTGTTTTATCTTATTTTCGCCTATCAATTGAAATTATAAATATTTGATTTTTTTTTAAGTATCTAGTTCTACTTTTTCAAAACCATAGAGCAATTTGGCGTTGAATGAAATATCGTTCAGGATTGGAGAGGCCAACCGGAATTCCAAAAAAACATATATGGATTTCGCTCAATCGCATATATGCTCACATTTTCACTTCATGGATAATTGAGCTCAACATATACTGGGTGATTCACCAGTGGCGCGGTGCTCTGTAGTTTGTACACTCTTGAATATTTCATTTTTGTTCGAACGGTTTTGTGTTTAGAAAGTAAAAATCTACTTCAGCAATTTATTTTGAAGTAAACAGGTAAACAATTTTCTATAAAAAAATCTTAGTAGGTTTTTTTCAGATTGGAAGACCACTTTTTTGTTGAAGATTCACGAGCGTCCTAAACACTGCTATAATGTCTTTAAGTAATAAGTTTTTTGCTGAGTAGTTTCGTCACAATATTTTTTTTCCGTAAAAATTCATGAAAATAGGCTGTCACATCATCGCATGCTCCTTCGGCCAGAGAGGATGAATACTTTTTTCTTTCGTTTTCTTATTGCCCAAGGATAGCTTTATTGATTAATTGAAATAGATTATCCTCATTTTATACAGGAGTGACTCAAAAAAATTATTGAATATAATTTTAAAAATATCATATCTTGTTTTCTTCAAATGGAACATCCTGTATTTCATTAGTCATGTCAACGTATAAAATATTGTGCCATATTTTTGCACCTTATCTTTATCTTCGACCAAAAAAATAAACTAAAATAATAAAATCAGAGGTTGCGAAAGAAGAGTTTATTAGTACAAATCATCGCACTTTATCAGAGAAATGAGGTTATTTTAAGGTTGTCGTGTATGAAATACGTAATAGATTAGTTTTTGGTGAGATGATCTACTAGGTGTTGAACTATTTCAATAAGTGTTTGAAATGTTGTCCGTTTCTTTGTAGACACAACTCAATCCTTCTGAAGAAAGACCGTTGAATTCTCGACATTTGTGGATTAACTGACTGAAAGGAGTCGACTATTCTCTGTCTCATATCCAACTGTGTTGTAGAAGGAATCTGGTGAACGATGTCCTTAATATAACCCCCAGAAGAAAAAATCTAGACTTGTAAGGTCCGGAGACCTAGCTGGCCATCTAACAGGACCAGCACGTCCTATCCATTTGTTTGGAAAAACATGATTCAAATGCTCCCTAACCTGATGTGAGTAATGTGCCGGTGCTCCATCCTGTTGAAACCACAAATCTTGTCTTATATGCTCTGGTACATCGTAACATTGGTAGATGATTTTGCAGAAAATCTAAATACATTTCACTATTGAGGTGTCCATCGAGAAAGTGCGGCCCAATTATATATCCATCTACTATAGCGGCCCATTCAAGGACCAACGGTGCTGGTGATCTATTTGTTTAATGAGGTGTGGATTTTCCGTGGCGTAATAATGAAAGTTGTGCCTGTTAACAAGCCCTTTTTCGTGGAAAGTTGCCTCTTCCGAGAAAAGAACTCTGCTCAACTTATTTGGACTTTCCGCTACTTTGTCACTTTCCCAATTGCAAAAATTGATTCAATTTTCATAGTCTTGATTGTTCAGTTCCTGGTGCAGCTGTACATAATATGCATGAAATTTATTCACTTTCAAGATTCTCTGGACGGAAGTTTGACTTATATCTGTTAACTGAGAAATCTCTCTTTGGCTTTTATATGGTTCCTTTGTCACTGTCAACAGAAGTGATAACTGGTTGTCTTCAGCTGTAGCAGTTTTTGGTTTTTCAAGATTTTTTTAAGCGATATTACCCATTTCGATAAATCTAACTAGAAGTTTTTCAAAGTATTTTGCATCAAAATGCCTCTTATCAGGAAACCTTTGTGCATTAACTCTACTTGCCAACAAAAAATTTCTATCACACTAAGCCAGAATAGAAATCACATCAACCATTTCTTCTTTGGAGAACTTCATGGCAATCAATTGGGTTCAAACCTCACTTTACAATGTTTAATAACGAAACACTGATAAGTTCACCATGTAAAATGCAGAATATATATATATATATATATATATATATATATATATATATATATATATATATATATATATATATATATATATATCCGGACACCTGACAGAAGACACAAATAAAAAATATCAACCATGCCTCGATTTACGTTTTAATCATCTTGATTTCATCATTCGTTAAAAGAATTATCTTGTTTAGGTTTCATTTTTACTATTTGAATCATTACAGAAAAAAACTTCTGTGCGAATAATGATGCATGTTGATACGAGTTTGATACGGTTTGCAGAATGTTCATCAAAATTTTCACAAATAATAGAATATTTCGAAAATGATCGAAGATAAAGATAAGGTTACTTCTACAAAAATATAGTACAATATTTTATGCGTTGACATGAATAATAAAATTCCATTTGAAAAAATCATGACATGATATTTTTAAAATTATAATATTCAATAATTTTTTAGAGTCACTCCTATATGAAATGAGTATAATCTATTTCAATTCATCAATAAAGCTATCCTTGGGCAACAAAAAAACGAAAGGAAAAAAGTTTTCATCCTCTCTGGCCGAAGGAGCATGCGATGATGTGAGAGCTTATTTTCATGAATTTTTACGGAAAAAAAAATATTGTGACAAAACTACTCACCAAAAAAACTTATTTCATAAAGACCTTATAGCAGAGTTTAGAACGCTCTTGAATCTTCAACAAATAAGTGGTCTTCCAATATGAAAGAACCTCCCAAGATTTTTTATAGAAAATTGGGACACTCTATTTACTTCAAAATAAATTGCCGAAGTAGATTTTTACTTTCGAAATACAATACCGTTCGAAAAAAATGAAATCTTCAAGAGTGTACGAGCTACAGAGCACCGCGCCAATGGTGAATCACCCAGTATAGACAATAAACTTGAAGCTCTATTGATTAAGTGTTTTTTTCTGAAGAGCATCATTGCCTGTTAAATTCTACTCGGGTGTTATGAAAATATTTCAACATCTTCTTCTGTTAAAAATCCGTGTTGATATATAGGATCTACAGTAAATGAAATTCTCTGATGTTTTAAAATCTGTATCGAAGAATCTTCAAAAGTGTAATCAAGTATTCTGTGAGAAATATGCCTCTGTCCGGTAAGATAATTTTTTTAACAACATTTTTCACATGATTTACTCTCTGTGCTCAATTTGAACATTTGAGTTAAATTTTTCTGAATATTGAAACTGTATTCAGTATATTTGGTTTCGATCTATAAATAATATGACGCTTCATCAAATATCGGAGAATTAAAGAATAGTGATGTAATTTTCTAAATTCATTTTCAGGTGAGCTACTCTTCGAGTTATTTGAAATCTAACGTAACATGTGGAAATTGGCGTATGCTCAATATCGTGGTTGTTGTGAAAATTATTAAATGTTTTGTCCATGTTATAGAACATCGTTTAGTTATCTCAAGGTGTAACAATGTATGGGCAGAAAATAAAAAAATATCGATGAAAAACTTTTTTCTTAGACGCTGTAAGTACTACTTCCGGTAAAAATCAGGTTTTATATAAATTATAAATCTTCAGTACTACAAATAATAATATTGGATATTCCTCATGGCTTCAGCACCTAGAATTAGTAAAGATATAACATGCTTGAAAGAAAAGTAGTCTCATTCCTCATCAGAAAAGTATTTTTTGAGATAATGAGGTGGATCGATGTATAGAATTAAGTATGAAAGAATTAGAAATTTGATTGCGATTACAGCTCCTGATAACTTGTAACGAATTAACACGATTCTGAATATTCAAGAAATTTTTTTCAAAATTTGTTACTCCTTGAAAAAATGGAAACAGAGGATCACTTCGTGGTTCACACCTCTGTCTGTCTGTGAAAACTCTTTTCTCACAGATGAAATTCCAGCTCGGCAATCTCTTGGAGCTGTGAAAAAATTTGAACGAATCAAAACGTTTAGGGTTCTTGTCTTTGATCTAGAAACATACAATTTGGCGACAATCAATCCAGCACTATTATGGAATGAAATCTTGAAACTATAAATTGGTATTTACATAACGAAATTTATTTTTTGCTGAAATGAAGTTATTCGCCTTTTCGAAAGAAAGCGTAAGGATATCGAGTAGAGAGTGATTTAGGTACTGCATTCCCGTGAACCTGTAAGGAAACTAAACTTTTAAATAATCGCAATCAGAAAATATGACTGTTTATATTCTGTTGCATGTTCTGGCACTTGCGAACTCAAAAGCTATAGGGTATATTCCGTTTCCTAGGAATCATGAAATGTGGCTAGAAATATTAATGTTTTGTGTCTAAAGTAAACGGGAAAATCCGAAAAGTGTTATGTTGTATGTTATAATTATGTCTAAATTGAAGCGGATCAAGTAGATGCAAGAGTTGCATTCTTAAATAGTAAATTATATATGTTATTATATATTAGACTACTTACGATCGACTCTGAGAAGCTGCTAGTATGTGTGATGCAGGGTTGTCGTACAGACACGATACACCCTACCTACCTACCTAGGTAGGGTGTACGGTAGCATATATAAATATTAGCTTTCCGCACAATATACATTATTTTAGTCAAGGTTTGGGTTAGGTTTAGTTAGGTTCTTCTCTATAATATCAATGACAAAACTCATAGTTATTCAAAAATGCGAGTTTATTGGTTGTTACGAAACAAAAGAGTTACATATTGTGTTAGACTTTACTAAGGAGTGATTTTAGATGTTGAAGCGTGGCACTGCATGTCCTCAGCATTTACCACTGAGTGCTAATCGAAAACATGATGAGATATGATCGTCAGTTAGTCGATTGCGATATTTTGACAGAAAATGCAGGCTCGCACAAGTGAGTTGACACAAACATTGCCGTCAGTTGAAGGGCGATTTGCCTTAGATTCGGATATTTATCTTCAGAAATTTGTATCAGATGCCATAGCTTTGAGATGTATATCTGATATAATCTGCATCAACTCATTTGCAGCAGAACATGAGTTCATCTTGAACTGACTTGATATTTCAGTAGCTAATTACTCAATGTTTTTACATGAAAAAGGATTACTCATAAATGATGCTATATTTGCCAATTTACTGCAATCATAAAAACGCATTTCGAATTGTCCCAAAATACGTCATACGTATGATAATTCAACTGAGGAATAGTTGCTTTCAAAGACGGGAAATGATCCTTTATTTTCAGTTGATCTATCATAAGTTGCAATTTACTTTTGAATGCGTTTACTGCGCTAATCATCTCAATAATAGCTATTCCTTTCCCTTGAAGCTCCAAGTTAATGGTGTTTAAGTGCATTGTGATGTCAGTAAAAATGCTAAATCAGTCAGCCATTTTTCGTTTTTCAACATCTGAGTGTCATCACCTCTTTCGTCTAGAAAAGCTGTTATTTTCGCTACTCAACCACCTGACGTCCGTGTGAAGAACTAAATCAATATGTTCAGCTGACTCCCTATCTTCCAACTGCAACTTAACGTGCCGCCGTTGCACGCTACGTGCACGGATGGAATTCACAAATTTTGTTGCAATGCCCATAATTTATTCTGCGTGTAAAACTTTCGAACACAAAATTTGTTGATGTATAATGCAATGGAATGAAAAAAAGGACGGAAATCTACATTAGCTCGACACAATCCCATAAAACCGTTTTTGTTTCCAGTCATTGTTGGTGCTCCATCGGTTGTTATGCACACTAATTTTTATATTGGTAGCTTGTAGTTTTTCATAAAACTGAAGAAAAACGTCATATATATCATCGCCACGGGTTTTCCCCTTCAGAGGAATGATTGTCAAAAATTTTTCCTCAGCCAGCATGTCATTGAATACACAGCTGGGTTAGATTTCTGTGTTTTGTCATATCGGTGGATTCGTCGAACTGTAAAGAAAAATATATACATTTCATGATATCATGTTTCAGTTTATCTGCCATGTCCTGACTCATGACTTCAATACGCCTTGTGACAGTCGGACGAGATAACTGAAGTTCTCTAATAGCAGACATGACTTCTGTTTCATTTTTTAAATCTCCAAACAAAGTATCACCCGCTTCAATAAATGCTTTCTTCACAACCGATCCATATTCGAATGGTTTCTTGTGTTTCGCTTACATATGAGATATTTTAAATGACGCGATCGTAGCAGCTTTTGACTGTTTGACTGGTCTTGTGGTTCTTTTTCAAACAAGATATCAAATCACGTACTTTTCGTTTTCTTAATTCACTCTGTGGCGGAAAATCATTTTCATAGTTTTTATGAACCGTTTTATGATGCGTCTCTAAGTTACCACGCTTAGGTATTGCAACTGACACACGACAAATAAGATAAATGCACTTATCCTTCACCATACAAAAAATATTCTTCCTAACAATCGTTTTTGAAATGATACGTTTCAGATTTCTTCCCTGCAATCATTTAGTACTATTTAATAATAAACTTTGTATCGACGTAGTATTGCCTTGAAGTTAAAATTCAGAATGACTCCAATTCTTGCAGGTGCATCATTTATATCGGCATGAACGAAAGTCTCGAGTGTTGCCGTCAAACGCACCGCCCGAAATTTCTAGAAAAGCGGCAATAATAAAAAACGCGGCTTTTCCTTGACAAGTACCGAGCGTTCCTTTGATAAAGCCGCCTTTTGCCGCTAGCAGAGTGTGATTTTATTACGTAATAAATTTTTTTCTTCTCGAGATCTACTCAAAAAGCACTCGCGATCGACCAGTCGACCGTTTGAGCACCCCTGATTTAGACAGATACCCAGTCCACAAGTTTGTACGAAACCCTCGGTGTGTGAATGCTACTCGTATTTCATGGATATTTTATTTTCTCCTACCTACCATTGACATAACTGAATAGCAAATTTGACGGTTTTAAGCTTCGAAAAATTGTGGGAGGATCCTCAGCTTAGCAATATTAGATAATTCGAATATTATGATTTCTTTAAGGGTAGAAATTATGTGGCTTTATTTAAAATGAATCGTAGAACCTATCCTTTTTCTAAAATTGACATAAATTCACTGATCACTGATACCTTCAGTGAATTAATCTGAAAGCTGAGCTATATTTTCCAAAATTGTATTTTATAGTTAGTGTTGTTCTAGTAAGTATACATTTTTGCGATATACTCACTTCACTTAGCACCGGTTGAGACTCCAGCAATTACTTACCTAGAATATATATTTTTATCAGTATCATTATTAATGAAGGCAAATATTTCATCCGAGTCTATACTTAAAGTAAAAGTGGAAAACTTGTTAATACTTTCATAACCCTCTTACTCTCTCCTCGAAACTTCACCAATGCACTAATTAGTCCAATCTATTAACTAGCGTTTACACTAAAAAAAATTCAACGTTTGGTGTGTAAAACGATTTTTCCACGAAATATCATTTTTTCAAAATTTTCTGTTCTAAATTCCCTGAAAATTTTCGAGTACAACTTGCAAAAGCAATTAGATATCACAGACGAATCAACGTGATTATTTTGTAGATACATCGCAATTTAGCGTGATCTCATGCTTTAAATATTTGACATTTCCGTCAGCTGGCTCGGACATTTTCCGAGTTTCCTTCAGTACTTCAAAGCGCTATTCGTCGAATGATAATATTATTAATCGCTCATTAAATATTGGAATATACTCATGTTTATTTATGAATTGAAATCTATTATTTATTTCGAAACAGTTTCATTCATTTATTGCGGAGTTCTATGTGGGTTGCTTGAATGTTTACGTTAAGAATGCGTATGTGGTACGAAGAAAATGATTCATTTATAGAATCTGGAAATAGAATGTCCTTTTTCGGCAGTATAATCATTCAATTATATTATGCCTTGGTCTATTACTTGGACATTTTCTATGATTCTTTAGTATGGCAAAATCCCAGAAAATTAATTGAAGTATTCAATAACCAATCGATTATGCAAATTGTTACATTTTCCCAATCTTCGAAACACGAAGTTTCTTCATTGAAATTCGTGAAAATTGCTATTGTGTCAAATTCTTGTTTTACGATTTTTTATTCAAAGGGTTGTCGCAGAAATGTAAACCAAACGTTGGTTTTGTATTTTTCATTATTAGTTAAGTGAACTAATCTCTGTTTTATTATACAGTGCATTTCAATAAAAACGGACCAGTGTGAATAACTCGTGTCGTTTAATTTTCCATGAATTTTCTGAAATAGGTCGATCTTAGATTAGAGAAGGAACAGTTTCTGTTACATATTTCGTTTTCTCCCTATCACCCTCCTACCCCTGGCAGCTTCTACACTAAATTTATTAATAGAGAAAAGAGGTCGTGTGATCACATTTTCAAAAAGTATACGACCACGTAATTATTTACTTTCTAAATTAATATGTGACGAATTGAAATAGAGAATTCTATTGACGTATTTCAGGTTTTCAGGAATCCGTTCGATCTCGATTTCAAGAATCGGAAACATTACTAAGTCAAACGTTTGCGTATCTACGACCCAGCCCCATATCAACTACTATCCCGAAAATATTTATAATGGGAAAGTGGTTCTGTTATACCTCATTAGAAAGGTTTGTTCCTCAATATGTCTGCTTTTGAAGTTCCATTGATCGAAATGTATCACTGCTTGGATGTCTATGTTTCTTCTGAAAATAAATAATTAAATGGAACATAGAGATTCGAATGATTTCCATTTTGCAACAGTTGTGGTGTTACCTGCTGATATGTTTGAACAATCCTTCACCGTAGTTTTTCCAACGATTCGGGTGGCGTAACATGGACTTCGGACTTGATATAGCCCCATAAAAGAAAACGAAAGGCGTTAGAAGAGTTGATCTAGCCGGCCATTCTATAACGCCCCTCTTGCCTACCCAACGACACGGAAATCTGTTGTACAGATAGTCCGACAGAGTGACAGTATAATGGGGTGGAGCTCCATCAATGTTAGTACATAATGTTATGTTCAGATAAATTTGGATATCCTTCGATTTGCCGACCAAGTTTTCTTGTATTAATAAGGGTCCTACAATATGGCCTCCTAAACCATTAGGTTTTTGAGGTCTTTGAGTACGATTCTCCATCTTTAAATGAGGATTAGTGTCAGTCCAGATTTTACAGTTAACGCGATGTTCTTTGCCATTCAAAAAAATGAATTCTTGATTCGTCGGAAAAACAAACATTTTGACGCACTGAAATTTTCGTAGAACTCGTAAACGACGTTCAAAATCATCTTCATTTAGCTCGTGTACGGGTCTAATTTTATTTGGATGAAGAATCCTGGAAATACTTGTACCGCATACTAACGATCTTTGCGATAATCTACTCACAGATTGTGTATTCTTCATCATGGCAACTTCACCCTAAACGACCAAACCAATTCCTTCATCATTCACGACTCTGGTGGGATTGTGTTTCTCATTAATAAAGCATTCAGTTTCCATGAAATTACTTGCTCGTTAACTATAACGTATTTGTGTCCCAAATTTCTTCCAGGGTTATTTCTTTATAAAATTCATACAGTTTCTCTAGCACAGTTATTGTTTTTGTAAAATAAATTCTCAATTTTAATGCGTTTCTGCATCTTCAACTTAATCAGTTTCAGACTACCAAAAGTATGGAAATTCCTACCATCGCAAGTCATCTGTGCTTTAAGGAATAACCAAATGTTAGTAAAGGTAGCAGATCTGGAAACAATTTTCAAACATTGGAAGATTGATAAAACGACACATGCCATAAAAATTAAATATCTTTTTTGTTTATTGAAATGCAGCTTTTTTTTAAGAGATTGATATCCCACAATCTTAATATAAAATTTAAAGGGTTGCTTCCCAAAGATGTGTCACAACACCCCCTTTCCTGTGTAGCGCATAAAGCCTAGTAAAAGAGAATCCATATGTCTGTCGGTTCGAATCCGGAAGAGACATAAGTGTCGTTTATATTTTTTTGAAATCTAGTTTATTTTATATTATGAGCAGTGTATCAATAATATCATGAGGACAAGTCCAAGATAGTGTACTAGGCGAAATAGTATCAGGACAACTTCGAGGAAGATCCTAAGGTCATTCAGTTGCACCTCTAAACCTTTTCTTGTCATCTCCGGAGTTCGGAAACAAAATGAAAGAAAAAAGCTATTCCTTATCCATTTTTTAAAATAGATGATTATCACTGTCATCGATTTATTTCTTATCAAGTCAGGTTACTTTATTCTCTAAAGAAATTTCCTCTCGAGGATTTTGGATTTTGTTTTTCGAGTTACCCTTATTTACCAATGATCTTCTGAATGTTGAAATGTGAAGTTCTTATTTCCTAGTGACTGCTAATCACGATTACGAGTTTTCCGGTCAGTAGCAGAATTCTAAACGCTTAAAATTTCCAGCAATTAATGTAAGCGTGGGGACAAAAACTATTCCACAATTTATTTGACTAATGAAAATTAATTTTTTCTTGGTCACCTGTCCTAGTGGCTAAAAATACAGCGTTAATATGGTAAACACTTAAATTTATTCTCTATCATGTATTGTCATTATCATTTAACGGCAGGTATTAACATTAAAATCCAAAACAATAGATATCTTTCATATGGAAATTAATCAAACAAGCGATGAATAAAACATGAAATTCATAACTATTATCAACGAGCAGAAAATTATTATTAAATACGAATACATTTATTAATTTAGCTAAGAGTTCATCCGTAATTAATTATAAGCTTTTGAAATAAAATTTTTATGTCAATACTAATACAATCAGATCAGTATTATCGCAAATTCTATCTTTTCGTTATGAAATTCAAAGTTGCTCAAGAATAGAGTTCACTTTACTATTGAAGTGATGCAAGTTAAAGACACATCGAAACATTTCTTTCAATTGTTTCAACGTTAACGTTTCGTACCAGAAATAAATGAAAGAAATTTGCAATCTTCTTGAGAAATAATTCTCACACGCGATCTTAAGATAATTCTGTGCATTCAGAGGACTAAGTAGTCGTTTGAAAAATCCGTCCACGCTTCTGGCTAAAAGCGTGACCGTGTTCCTAAATATTATGCGAAAAACTGCTTTGGACAAAGCACATGATAATTTAGATTCAGGATATTCAGTCGGTGACATCAACAGAGACCTTGAGGTGGAACAAAGCATGGGCTGTGAAGTTTGTTGGAACGTTTGAAAATTTGATACATTAAATATACTTCTCTTTCGAGATGCAGAAATTGTATGCTCGTGTGGGTACTACATGTGGTGAATTTTTAAATCGCAGAATGGAGTTGTTTGTTTATGATTTGAAGAAAATGAGAATGCGATGACGAATTTCAAATGAAACGAGACAAACTGACAAAACGACTTCATGAATGAAGCATATTTTGTCTTAGAGACTGAATGTATCGACCTACATTGAGAGTCAGTTCAAGTCGATACATACAGTTGGGCGTTCTCAACTTTTTCTTTAATTTTTTTTATTCTTCCAAAAAAGGCGTTTGCTTCAGTAAAGATGCTTGTCCTATAGAACTGACGTGGTCCAAAACGAATTTGAATGCTTCAAACAATAACATAAGAGCTCTCTTGACGGAGTACGGTATCCATCGTCACCATAATTCAGTCAACCGCTTTTATCTGACAATGCGTACTGAGGGTAAAGATCTATCGAACCTTAAAGGAATTCACGATAGAGATACAGAGAACCTCAAAAAATACTTCAAAGGGCACAACTCGCCCATTATGCGTGCGATGTATCGATGTAACGAGAAGCGCAATTAATTGACGAGATTCTACAGAAAATATCATACTCAACTTGAGAGTGGACGTGTAAATAAGGCTGAACCTCTCGCTCATCTGATGGCTGGCTTTCTGTTCCCTGAAATTGAGGGATACCCAATTCGCACCGACGGAGTACCTTAAGGGACTTAAGTACCATAAACATCTAATGAAATAAGAGTTAGCAGTAGGTCGGCAGATAGGTCGGCAGACTCTAGGCAATAACCGACCGGATATTGTTATCTTGGAGTAAGGCAGCTATAAAATAATACTCGATGAGACCTTCAAAATGAGGTATCGCAACACCCCTCATTCCTATTCAAAATCAGGAGGTTGTGCTCACCCCCGTTAAGGAATTGAAGTTACCTGGATGAAAAAAATCGGAAAAATTGTTTCTCCTCGAATCAGAAATCGACAGGTCCGATTTTTATTTTAAAACCGGAAAATCGAGGTGTTAAGATTTCGTTGGACCAACCTATATATATATATATATATATATATATATATATATATATATATATATATATATATATATATATATAATGCTCTTCAATTCGAACTCTATTCATCATTTTCATTATAAACTGACTAACCTTGCAGTTAGAAGCCTTTAGGTATTCTATATCTTCATCAGATTGTTATTGAATTTCCAAATTTTTGTAGGTAAGCATCCCTCATGTGTGAGATGAGACTTCATCCTAAAAGATATCTCCTTCTAACAAAATCCACCTGCTTCTATCCAGTCGCTGTTATGTTATGTCTTGATTTTATAAATGTTGAAACTATTGAATCTAATTCGTTTTCGTTGCCATAGCTTGTATATAAAAACGAACGTAAATATGAAATTCTGTTGGTATCTTATGTATCACTACATCATTTATACGATCGTAATGAACCTTTAGAAGGTGTCACTCTGTAGCATGGTACCACGATCGTACGATAGGAGGTGCACCTGTTTTTTTAGAAAATTGTATCAATTGCTTAAACGTTTCATTTTTTCAGAAACATATGTGAACTGCCGATGTCTGCAGTACGTATCATATTGCTGACAGATATAAATATTTGTGTGTTTATGACAATTGATAACAGGATGAAAACAAGTTGCACTCAGTTTTTGATATTGCTTCACCCAACAGCAAACCACACAATGACGAAAGGAAAAAACTCAAATGTCACACATAATGTTTCGTGGTATTTAGTTCATAGAAAATTTGAATATAGAAAAAGCGTTCTCGCTGCTACCAAACAACCTCATGTTCGTCGGCTTCTGCTAGTAAGTACTATATATAATTCAATCAACTTCGCACAATGGAATTAAATTATATTTTCAAGAATGAGACACAGTTATATAAGTGTATAATCGCTTACTACTATAGAATACAAGAGATTGAAGCGGAAAGTAAACTTTGATTAAAACGCCTACTATTCGACCTTGCAATTTTTGTAGATCTCCATCAAACCTATTGACACCCACAATCATGTCTGTCATCCTTTCAGTATGCACAGGCGGAAGTGTGCCTGCTTTTCAAGTCTCCATTTCAATGAGATATTTTCCCAGAAGGAATTTCTGTAATATCTTATGGTTCTTATTCCAGAAAACAAAGCCTGGTTTGCTTAAGAGCATATTCCGTTTTCTTGAAATCATATGGAAGATGAATTGTCGGAGTTGACAGACTTACTTTCTGCCCACCCATCCCCTTTGAGAATTTGTTTTCATTCTAGAGACCCCAACTTTATTTTACTTACGTTTGTCAATTCAAAACAGCCATTACCAGGTTTATGTTTATATGTGTGGTAATAACAAATTAAATAATAATCGCACAATAGGATATCATATTTCTAATTTCTGAGTTTAAATAAAGAATGAAGAATAATGTTACATCGAAAACTATTGAAACGCATATTATCACAATATTGAGGAATATTGTTATTGAAATTTAAAAGATATGAATTCATTTTATCGTATACAGGTTCCGTGAAAGACGTCCTAAGCTGTAGTTTCTGATAAAAAAGTATCACGTAAAAAGCTGTATTTTCTGAGAAAAAAATCATTCGAAAATTTCGGAGTGAACCTCACATGCCCAATACATCAATATAATTCGTAGGATGGGCGACTATTTGAGTTTGAGATAAAAATTTTTCTCTTCTAGAAAGTGTTTTGGTGATTAGGGCAGTTTGAATAACTCATATTATTCCGTACTTCGAGTAATCAAAACGACACAGAAGATTCTAAGCAATCGTGAAGTAACCTCTGGCGGGTTAGCATTAAAAATCAAAGAGTTATAAAATGATAATGGATGCCATTCGCAATATTAACGAGAAATTATGAACGATTTGGTATCTACCCGCCAATCATTGTTATTGTTTCGTTTCGACTATTTTTCTCGGACAATCATAAAGTATGGAAGACGGAAATCAAGTAAATACAGACATAATGCTACTTTATTTTTAATCTAACAGAAGTGCTGGTGCAATTCATTTCTATCTGGAACGAAATTATCATTCACGAAAAGAACTCAAGGAACGGAGATATATGTTCCTTAATTGGCATTTCCTGAATACGGCACATATGGCATTCAGAATGGCAGCTGAAATAATCTATAAACAAGTGGTTCTTATTATTTCCTTCAGCACGTACAAATTTTTATGTGGATTGCGGTAAACTCGATCCTGTAAGTAATTCCAGAGCCAAAAATCAGGTGGGGTCAAATCTGAGCATCGAACTGGCCATCTAACAGTACAATTGATCACCAAAATTATTGCTTAGTCATTCTAACTTGTGGGGAGCAGCACCATCTTGTTGGAAACAGCTATTTTTCTTCGTGCTTCCAGAGGATAATCATCGAGATAACTTTGTGATGACCGCATGAGAATTTCTTTATGATTATTCAGATTCAAGTTTCTTTCGAAGAAAACTGGTCAGCAATTCGAATAAATGGCGTTGCTGACGTTTACACCAAGTCTACACACAGGTTCTATTTCTATTCTATCATATTTTTTTTTAGCAATTGCGAATGACACCCATTAGAATTCTATAAAGATTGCTCTGTGATTCTCAATGAAATTCCGCCATAGAGCTCACTTCACGATTCGTTAGAATCTTCTGTTACGTTTTGAGTATTTTTTACTCAGAATACGAAATAATGTGAGCTATCCGAACTGAAATAATGACCAAACGATTTTCTAGGACAGAAAAATATTATCACAAACTCAAACAGATGCCTATTTCACAGATCACATCGATGTATTGCAAATGTTTTCTTCCGAAATTATTCGATAATTTCTTTTTTCTCGGAAAATACAGGGTTTTGAGTTATTCCTTTCTCGCATAATGTACTCGAGAAGTGATCGTAACAAGAAATGGAAATACCATTTAGAAAGTCCAAGAGAAAATGTTTCAGGCTGCCAATTTATATACGAAAAATCGAACGAAGCACTGAAACCTTCTAGGTTTCTAGATCATTCAAATGAAATACGTATTCGGATGCGAAAGACAAACATTTGATCTATTTTCGAGTAATTGACCATTACTAATTTTTGCAGTTCTTTTGAGAAGTAACCCCGTTCGGACTTTCATCTTAATGAGCTAAGTAACTGCTTTTACCACTACAATGTATAAGGCACATCATCCTCTTGAGTTTTCTACTTACGAGGGTGGTCTGCAAAGTTTCTGACCTAACAAAGATATAAGACATTTTTTCTGAATATATTTTTTTCTATTTTTAAACATAGTCTTCTTGTAACTTTATACACTTCTCCAAGTGATGTTCCTAGCTCTGTAACCCGCCCAAATAGTACTCGGCGTTTTTTCTGCAAAATAGTGGTTCACGAAGGTGATTGCCTCTTCATGTGACGACAAGTTCTATCCTTCGAACTCACTTTTTGGATGAGGGAACGCGTGGTGTTAGATCTGGTGAGAAAGGCCGATGGTCGAGTAATTGAAACCGTAATTCGTTCATTTTCGCCATCGCAACCGCTGGGGTGTGAGATGGTACATCGTCTTGTTCAGACAGAATTTCCTTTTTCTGTGAATGTGGCCGTTTTTCCTCAAGTATTGATACGTATTATGCTCTCGTTATGGTTTTTCCTTTCAGAAGATAATCGATTGAAATAACTACATGACAATCCCAAGAAACAGTCGTCAAAAAAACAGGTTTTGCTTTTTGTGGAACCAAACATTCTGGCGTATAATGATGTTTACAAGTTTCATCTACAGTAGTTAATCAGCACCAAAAATTTATGGCGCCCAAACTGCGTCGAACATTGGATATGTTCACTCAAAGACGTATTTAGTCTAACGACAACAAACGCAGCACCCAAAGCGCGGACAGCTTTCTCAGTGTGATTGTTGATTGAATCTATGACGTTCTTTTGATATTTTTATAATCCCTGATATCTCTCTCACTTTAATTCGGTGGTCATCTGTTACCATTTGGGGAACTTTGGCGATGTTATCGTCGGTAGTTTCAATTTTTGGATATCCTGAACGTCCATCGTCCCCCAAGCTCATATGGCCCTTTTAAATTTAGTTGCCCAAAATTTCACTGTGGTAAATGATGGTGCAAACTCGTTTCGTAAGTTTGTCAATATAGTGAAAATTTGTACATTATTGTTCTATTGAATCAATAAATGTATATCAATTTTTGTTGTGTAATGACCTACTTAATCAAATAAAAAAAAACTTATTTCATAGCTTTCAATGAAGTTTTATAAATGTATTGCTCGTCTGGTATATCCCAATCTAAGTTCAATCCTTATGCAAAATAATTATATCGCGTTCTGACTGTACAGAATTCTCGGCTTCTGCTGCTCAGCTTGACCGAAGCCAGAACCTGCAGAACCCAATTATAAAATATATACAGAGGGTCCAAAAAAAGTAAATCCAAAAATAAAAAAAGATAAATAAATAAATAAATGAGTCATTGACGCTCATTATCTTAAAAACTAGTCATATGATTCTACTAAAAAATGCATCGTTATAATCAAGAAGCGAAAAATTAAACATATCAAACATTCTTGAAAAATGCAGGTTTTCACAATTTCCTCTACAGAGAATGAATTTATAGAGTCAAATCGGCCAAAGGCTGTACATTTTCTCACAGCCCCTTTTTTGTAATTAAATCGAGTGCTCTCGAATTGAAAAACTCATTATTTAACAATTTTTTTGTAGAGAAGATTATTGTATTTCCACCTTTTGACTTTAGAAAAAACGTCATTGCGGTTAACTTTTGAAATTCTTTTTACAGGTAACTTTAATATTTGCGATAGCGAATAGTTTAGTAATGAGTTCGAGAACAAAGAATGCAAGATTACCAAATATGTAATATGTAGTTCATTTTCTGCGGGTCAACGTGAAAACCATAAAAGGAAATAAATAGACCCGAAATGCCTTAATAGACAGAAACTCTAAAATAACTTAAAGAAATTTTATCCATATTATCGAACAATTTGCATTTAACATTCATTCAAGAGCTGCAATAGGTGCTATGTAGATATTGTAAAGGTCCAACAGAGTCGCATTAATTATTACGAATGAAAAATAGCTCGAATCATTAATTTTTTATCCTTTTTTCATGGCAGATTCGATCACTTTTTGGATGAGGGAACGCGTGGTGTTAGATCTGGTGAGAAAGGCCGATGGTCGAGTAATTGAAACCGTAATTCGTTCATTTTCGCCATCGCAACCGCTGGGGTGTGAGATGGTACATCGTCTTGTTCAGACAGAATTTCCTTTTTCTGTGAATGTGGCCGTTTTTCCTCAAGTATTGATACGTATTATGCTCTCGTTATGGTTTTTCCTTTCAGAAGATAATCGATTGAAATAACTACATGACAATCCCAAGAAACAGTCGTCAAAAAAACAGGTTTTGCTTTTTGTGGAACCAAACATTCTGGCGTATAATGATGTTTACAAGTTTCATCTACAGTAGTTAATCAGCACCAAAAATTTATGGCGCCCAAACTGCGTCGAACATTGGATATGTTCACTCAAAGACGTATTTAGTCTAACGACAACAAACGCAGCACCCAAAGCGCGGACAGCTTTCTCAGTGTGATTGTTGATTGAATCTATGACGTTCTTTTGATATTTTTATAATCCCTGATATCTCTCTCACTTTAATTCGGTGGTCATCTGTTACCATTTGGGGAACTTTGGCGATGTTATCGTCGGTAGTTTCAATTTTTGGATATCCTGAACGTCCATCGTCCCCCAAGCTCATATGGCCCTTTTAAATTTAGTTGCCCAAAATTTCACTGTGGTAAATGATGGTGCAAACTCGTTTCGTAAGTTTGTCAATATAGTGAAAATTTGTACATTATTGTTCTATTGAATCAATAAATGTATATCAATTTTTGTTGTGTAATGACCTACTTAATCAAATAAAAAAAAACTTATTTCATAGCTTTCAATGAAGTTTTATAAATGTATTGCTCGTCTGGTATATCCCAATCTAAGTTCAATCCTTATGCAAAATAATTATATCGCGTTCTGACTGTACAGAATTCTCGGCTTCTGCTGCTCAGCTTGACCGAAGCCAGAACCTGCAGAACCCAATTATAAAATATATACAGAGGGTCCAAAAAAAGTAAATCCAAAAATAAAAAAAGATAAATAAATAAATAAATGAGTCATTGACGCTCATTATCTTAAAAACTAGTCATATGATTCTACTAAAAAATGCATCGTTATAATCAAGAAGCGAAAAATTAAACATATCAAACATTCTTGAAAAATGCAGGTTTTCACAATTTCCTCTACAGAGAATGAATTTATAGAGTCAAATCGGCCAAAGGCTGTACATTTTCTCACAGCCCCTTTTTTGTAATTAAATCGAGTGCTCTCGAATTGAAAAACTCATTATTTAACAATTTTTTTGTAGAGAAGATTATTGTATTTCCACCTTTTGACTTTAGAAAAAACGTCATTGCGGTTAACTTTTGAAATTCTTTTTACAGGTAACTTTAATATTTGCGATAGCGAATAGTTTAGTAATGAGTTCGAGAACAAAGAATGCAAGATTACCAAATATGTAATATGTAGTTCATTTTCTGCGGGTCAACGTGAAAACCATAAAAGGAAATAAATAGACCCGAAATGCCTTAATAGACAGAAACTCTAAAATAACTTAAAGAAATTTTATCCATATTATCGAACAATTTGCATTTAACATTCATTCAAGAGCTGCAATAGGTGCTATGTAGATATTGTAAAGGTCCAACAGAGTCGCATTAATTATTACGAATGAAAAATAGCTCGAATCATTAATTTTTTATCCTTTTTTCATGGCAGATTCGATCGAGAAATAATATTTATGAATTTTTGCTACTTATTTTCTTATAACGTTTGAGAAAATAAATCATCAAATTATTTTCAAGTACTTTTCTTTGATTTTGTCGGAACAATTTATATTACGAATAGTGTTTTTTGCCAGAAACATAATTTCCACTGAAGACCTTCGAATACCATAGTGGAAAAAACCAGACGGTGATTAAAACTCTGCTATTTCATATGTGCTCATCTATGAGGCAAGAATTTATAAAAGAAGCATTATTTCAAAAACTTCCTCATTAATCCACTTCATTACAGAAAATTATGCTTCAGTAAATTTACTCAATTTTTTAAATTTTGAAATTCACAGTTTCAAATCTCAGTGACGACTATGTATAATATCCCGAACATGTGGTGATAATTCAAAATTTCTTATCATACTATCCAGTTTTTATAACAAAAACTTAGCTTAATTAATGTAGTCCTTCTATGAAGGAATCGTAAATAATATTGAAAATAACTGTTGCTTCAATATAGATAAGAGAAATTTTCATATTGTTCTATGTATAATTAGATTAAGCTTCAAGCCAAATGGTCTGATTAATACTGATGATTCTCATTCGGTGTTTACCCTATAAAGTTATAGCTATAACTACTAGATTTTTACAACCAAAACTAAAGTACACAAAAATGACTCTAGAACTGTATGGGGAATTTCTACTATGTATATAATTAGTTATTTTAAGAATATTCACAACCCACGTTAAACTGCTGACGATTCAGTTTTCAGTTCATTGAGGAATATTAATATTCCCCATTCATAAGTTGCCAGAAAAATAAAAATATTTTGTGATTTCCCTTCCAGAAAAATTACAAATTCTTTTAACCACCTACATATTTCCACACTTCCATGAAATTGAATACTTTTGCAGTCATCAATCGGATACGTATTTCTTGAAAATATCTCAAATGAGTTTTGTTGCCAAGATTCTTCACGATTGATGAAATAGAGTCCACCAAATTTCTTGGGAATAATTCAAAGTTAAATTTTTCGTGGATCTTGAAAAAATGACAACTTTCGGCAGAAATAAGAATAGCCAATATGTATTATCGTTTTGCTGTATAGAGTGACCGAATTTCGATATCCGTGAACTTCACCTCCGCAAGCGCGAGTTCTAGAAATCACTTTCGATCTATTTTCATAGATTTTAACATAAGTGACGTTGGTCTTTCAATATGAACCGTTTTCGAAAGGTACCAAATAAAACTCTTTCAAATTCTTCTTTTATGACTTTTTCATTCTTTTAAAACTTTTTTCAAGGCTCTTGTACACTGTAAGATTTTTGTATATAGTAAATATTATAGTCATATAGTACAGGGTGTTTGAATCATAATTGAATCACGAAGAAAAATTTATTCACCTAAACATTCTGGTATCAGAAATACTAGCAGTCATTTTTCTATTAATTATAACTCAATAATCTCATGAAAATTTCATGTATCGTCTTGGGAGTTTTGTTCATCCAATTAGAAATTTGCGGTTTTCTCGAAAACTCTTCCACATAAACTACGAGTATTTTCTCAGAAAAAACTTTTGTTTTCATATTTTAAAATCTATAACAAAATTAAAAAATGTCGACAACATCTTTAGAGTATCTTATTCGAAAATATTTGTAGTATATATACGTTTTCCTATTTCCTTTTCGTTCAGTTTTGTCTATTCATCGATAGTACGGATGCGAATTCACCTGTTGTGATCATTGTGGCTAATTAAATAATGGTGAAGAAGGAATAGAAATCGAATTCAACGATCTATATGGATGAGAGGTGACTTGGAAAAACCAGATAATGATTTCGGATCATGTCATGTATGTGTCGGTTGTGATCTGTACAATAAACTTGAGAAAGATATCAGAAAAATTCTGACAATTCAAATTTATTTCTCAGTTTACAGATTTGGGAATTCGTTAATTCGGAGACCTTTATGATTTAATGAAGTTCATTAAAATTTTGTCTTTTTTTGATGAACGTAGAATTTTCAAATTCTTAAAATACATTTTGAGAAAAAAAATTTAAGAAACTTGAAATCGAAAATCACAAGTAGTCTGGTGTTGGTCATAATGATTGTATTATTATTTTCGTCTGGTATGTGGTGACTTTCTTGTGTTATATTTTAACTAATTAACTAAAACGATTCTACATTTTATAACATATATCCATATCATAATCATGAACTGGCTGACGCATTATATGTACTGATTATCTGATGGGAACACAGCATTTGACAGACGTTTAAATGTAGATTCCCGCAACAATATTCACTAAATAAAGAAGTTTTGCTACCGTTATAGCAAGATTTTATGTAACTGAGTGTGGAAGTGGTTCGCCAATCTCCTAGAAGAAGATATGAAGCATGCATTAATGATGAGAGGGAAGGTACTTTCTATAATTTGAAAATGTGAGTGCCTAAATGGTTTTAAGCGTTCAAATTATATTTCTTATAAAAAACTCATCCACAGTCTTTTATATATTTCAAGATATCTTGGAAAAACTTATTCGTTCATAAAATCAGCCTGTACAGGGTGAAATCTTTTCACTTATATTGAGGATTTCACTAGCAAACCTTTAAGAGAGAGCGCTTCTCAACCCCTCCAAATTGAATAGGGGAAAGGGGTGGGGCGATACTTCATTTGTAAGCTCTTCGAATACTATTTAAAACGGCGGATGAGAAAAGTAAATCTGAAGAATCTTTCCCGCAAAAAATTCTTTTCTTATCTCAAGCGAGCCACTTTGAATATTTCTAGAGTAGTTAGAACCTGAAACTATTAACCAGTAAATTTACTTACCTCGAGGTTTCAGACGACAAGGAGATTTGTTAGAATCTCTCTTGAAAGTTCTTTTTGAAAACTATAACCATTTTATAATTTTATTTGGATTGTAATTTCTTCTCATTCATTAAGAAAATAATCTCCCAAACTATATATAAATAAAAAAATAAAAGAAACCATTTAGTTTGACTTAATTTTTGTTTTTAGAAGCAAGGTGTTTATCTGATAATACGTTTGTTCGATCATTTGTTGTATTGTGACCATACATCTTTGAGTTCCTACTTTGATGACTTGGTTAAAATTTAGAAAATAACCATGATTAACACATCGCAAGAACTTGTTGAGCTGGTAAGCCTTCATTATCAAAATCAAAGTTGTGCCTGAGTAGCTGCAAAAATGGGCCACCAAAACCAAATTGAACGTAACGTTCGCCATAAGTACGTAATGGAATTGATAGCGAAATATCTTGAGACGGGTTCAGTAATAGATGAAAATAGGGCGCCTATTGGAATTGTAAATCATGAAGTAGCAGCTGTGGCGGTATCGGGACATGTCCAATTTATGCCAAACATGCAATTTGTGGTACAAATTTCTGCTGTGTCCGTTGTTTGCCAATCTAACGTTTTCAGAATTTCACTTAAACAGAAGTTCCTTCCATAAAAAATTGAATTAATTCATGAATTAAATGATGAGGATATAGATCGGAGGAAAAAATTTCCGAAATTATACATTTCTTGTACAACGTTCTCTTTTTCTGACGAATGCATTTTTCACTTCATGAACAGGTCAATACTGTAGCATAACTGTAGCTTTTGAAGCGATACAAATTATCATGCATTTCGAGAACCCACACTTATCATCCGGAAAAACTGAACGTTCGCGTTGGAACTTTGAGAGACCACCTACTTAGACATCTGTTCATTCCTGCTAATCTAAACAGCGAAATTTATCTCTGTATTCTGGAAAATGCTATTGATCCATTGAAAAAATCTACTGAAAGACTATAAAACGATATCCTACTATTTGAACAACAATTATCACAATTCGCAATATCCTAATCGTCTGATTGAAAGAAGAGGACCTATGCACTGACCTCCTGACCTGAACCCTCTAGACTCTTTCTCATGGGGGCATAATATATCCAAAATTCTTGTGACTCAGCCTGAGAAATTGAATCTATATCAACGGTTTGTATATGAGTGTCGTCTAATAACTCCAAATTTGCTGAACCATATTAGAGACGGTTTTTAGTCAAGATTTCATAACTGTTTCTAAGTGAATGGGGGACAATTTCAACATCTGATTCGAAATCTAAATTAGATTCAGTTTTTTTTCATTGTAAAATTGATAAAACTATCTTTAGAGTGTTGTTGTAGTTTATGAAAAGGGCTTATTAAAAACAATGCAATAAAACTAAATTTTCTTGTCCTCTAAATTCTCAAGTATATAATGGGTATCCTCAATGACCTTGAGGATAGCCAAAATATTCAAGGTAGCTCATTTGGCATAAGAAATAATTTTATTCGAAAAAGATTCGTCAAATTACTTTTTTAATACGTCGTTGTAAAGAAGCTTAGAAGAACTTTCAAATAAGGTATCGCCCGACTCCTTTGCTCTATTCTATTTCGAGGGGTTGAAGCGCTCCCTTGAAGGTTATCTTAAACATACATCAAAATGTGTCCACAAAACAAAATCATTCGACGTGTTTCGGCAAATTTTCTCAATCACTATAGGAAAAGAAGTATACAGCGTGGCTTCTTTGAAATGGAACTCCCTGTATACCATATTGATGAATGGGCCAAGGTAACCCGTTGAACGGGTGCACTACGTTATGAATTAACTTGAAGTCACCTAGCCCAGCAATCTGAAACGATCAATAGCAAGATAATTCCAGGCGAATTAAGATTTATGAATAGGAGAAATCGAGTTTCATAAAGTAGGACATTCTTATCAGAAATTTCGTTTCCTCTTAGAGTCTGTTTCAATATTCTCTAAATTGTTAGTTGTTAGTGAATTACATAAATGATTAAAAACTAAATTCTTTTCTCATCTAATTAACTCATAACTGTTTCAATTTCATATGTGTTAAAACATATTTCTCTCCTCGTAATTTAGAATCCAATGATCTGTTTCTAATCTTTTTGGAACATTATGTAAAATGAACACAGATTTGGTTGAATAAATAACGTAAGTGCGTGTTAGATATATAAAATACTTGAAAGAAGGATTCAATGATTATGCTATAAAATCATACACCTATTGTAAGCTCGAAGGATAAATCATGCTTATAACTGTCAACATACGTTTGAAACATCAGCTTTTCGGGAAAAAATGACTCGTTCGTTGAAAGTAACTAGAGTTTCAAGAAAAAGTTGGTTAAACATCACATGCAGCGAGTCATGTCACTCAATATGAAATGAGCAAACATTCCGAACGTTCACGGAATATTTCACCATACAAAGAAAATTGGGTTTGTTTGAATATAATTATAAATCCACGTCGAGATTGTTTGCTGAATTCTATAAATACTGAGAACTGAATTCGAAGTAGCAAGAGATTTGAGTTTCATCTCTCACATAATTATTTTTTTAATCCACCTTAGTAGTGATGACCCATATTTATTCATTCTGCGAAATATGGAATTTAATTAAAAAACTATAGCACTTCCTTGAGTGACTAGAAGATCTTGGTGTTTTGGGCACATTGTCAACTTCATGTATGTTATGTTATTCTTGCTTATGCTCGGAACATTGGAAATAATTTCATAGCAAGCTTTTCTTTAGTAGTTTTCGTGAACCACGACGATAGATTCACTTGTGCTTCCTCGTACCAAACATAAGGACCTTATTAGGACTCGTCAATGTTGTATATCGTCTTTCGGCATTTAATGAAACTACATCTAAACTCCATAGCGATTCTAGTAAGACAGCTTTTCGTATGTACATACTCCCAACGCCTCCTCGGAGCCGAGAATGAAGAACCCGCTTGCATTACCAGTAAAGAAAACTACATACACAGCAGACAGTAATTTAAGTTTATAAAACTTACACCCATAATGTTGCAAATCATGCGGGTTGAAAATATAATAAGGAGAATAACTAATTTTGCTACGAGTGGGTAGATAATGCTGACGAGGTTAAACGAGACCGAAACTGAAGTCCATTATTCCCATTCGTGACATCTGACCGTGCTGTACCACTTCCCGGTGGCCCCGGTTAACGGTGATTATGAAGAGTAGATCGGAAAACTACCTCCTTCAAGGGAGGATATTTAACATTCTACGGAAGGTTTAATATTGTTATTTAATATGTCTACACATTGCGAAATCTCGCATTTAGTAACTTTTTGTTTTGAGAATAACTACCTTGATAAACTTTTTCTAATATCTGCTCATGCATTTGAATTTAAGCTAGATGTCGAAGAACAAAGCGGTAGATTGAAGTTTCATTTTATAAAGACTCATCAGTGTCGCATATCGTTTTTAAACTTCTATTAACATCTTCACATTGGTTGATCTCTCTCCAATATATGAAGCCACTTTGGAAAAGTAATAGAATTGGCTTAAAATATAAAGGAGATCTATGATATTACACTAATACTGATGAGCATTAATTTAGGAGAAGGTGCAGTAACTGAATTTTATTGAAATATAATTGATGTAGTATTTTTTTTGGTCATCAAATGGATACAACAAATACTAGGGGAACGAAGAGCCATGAACTCTTAACAGGTATTGCACGCTACTGTGAAACCTAGTAGTTGATGATCTTCTAATGAAAATAGTGGAAAAGATATACAAAGGTACGTGAACGATGATGATTATAATCACATTCCCATTCCCAAACACCCTGATGGGAATTATACATAGTCTAGTGGTAACGGGTTGGTATGGAAGGACTGTGCTATCTGCCAATCCGAAAAAGCCAGAGCCATAATCTTCACAACTTGTTATCAATACAATAAAGAAGTTTCACCTCAAGTGAGTACAAGCTGCAGTGCTCTAGTGGGTCCTTGGAATCACGCTTGACGTGAAACTTTCCTGAAAATAACACTTAGAGAAGAGGCCACCATGTTGCAGTTTAAGCGAGCTATAGGGGGCTAGTAAGGTTGGAGACTCTCGCCTCTAGTGTGGGATATACAAAATTATCACCAAGCTATGGCTGGTGTACGCGGTTGTCTTTTGGTGTGAGAGGATGAACGCGAAAATGACCGAGGCGATTCTGGAAAAAACGAGAACAAGTGCTCTAGTCAGCTATAGCGGCTAGATCAACATTGATGACTACGCTAGGAATTCTCCTCGGTGTTAGATCTTCGAATAACAGCATCATTTACGTTCAATAAATATTGGATAAAAAATCGTTCACCACCTAGGGAAGACTGGTTAAGTGGTTAACTGGTTTGTTACCTAGTATTCATAGAGTATTCTTTACTGATTAAACTCATAAGAGAGGCGACTCTGTAGATACTGGGGTGTATGGACGTAGGGTAGGGAGTCGAACGATCAATTTTAGCTTAGAGCACTACATTAAAGTAATGTAGATGGAGATTGTAGGCATTATAGCAGCTGCATAGCTCGCCAAAGAGTTAGGCAGTTTGTGGACGGAGTGTATATCTATTTTGAAAACTAGGCCACCCTATTTCGCTATGATCGGGGCTGTGAACTTATCTGGATCTCCAGATACAGCGAGATCAGAGAGATGGCTTGACGAGTTTTGGAACAGAATGACTTTTTATGGGTTCTGTGCCAGCAGGCTATAGACTTACACAGATCGAATTTTATTTTTCTTCTTCTGTCATCTCTCGGATGACAGAAGAAGAAAAATAAAGCATAGCGAAGGTATAAGACTGCAAACAGGCTAAAACTGCATTGGCAATGAACAACATGATCAGCAGTTCTGATACGACTGAGCAGAAGGGAGGCTAAGACACTGGTTGAACTAATTTTCCAGACTCAGTGAAGTAAATTATCATGAATATAAAACATGAAAGGCTGAAAGTCCTACTTGTCACTTCTGAGAAGATGCAGATAAAACTGATCTGTACATAATCTGCGACTAAGGACATTCGACGGCTTTTATCTTTATGTAGAGATGCTTATTACTATCCTCGGAAAAGTTAAAGGAAGATATGAAGGAAGAACTCAGATGTCAAGGGTACCTTCAGCTTCTAAGCTACTCTAAAATGATAAAAATTGTTGAGAACTGAAGAGATCGTATACTTGCACATATCTCCGTTTATACCCAAATCTTACTAGAAAGTTCATTACTGTGAGAATTGGATTATTGTTTACAATATCTTTATTTTATTTCCGATTATTCAACTTTGAGAATATGGCGAAAATATATTTCCTTCCTTCATAAACCTGATTCGACGAACTTCGTCCTTGGTTTCGAAAAAAGGAAGCAAGATATCGCCCAGTGTCAGCCTACACGCTTTCTACTCAGGAAATAATTCACGTGATGTAATTGAAACCATGAGGTGAACGATGCGTTCCCATTTCGCAACAATTACTACATGCATAATACGGACTAACTCCATGAAAAACTTCGCTTCAATTAGATAAAACAGTGAATAAATGAATGTTGCGATAGATCTATTCTGCAATATTTTGAATTTTAGTATCTCAAACAAATGCGTGTTAATTCTATAATTTAATTGTTACATAACATTTTCTTCTCTAAACTAGTTGAAAACTATACAGGTTGATCAAATTTATGAAATCAAATCTATAATTTTACTTCAACACTTCGTTTGTAACAATTACAATTCAATGAAACTATTATCATTTCACTTATAGAATATATAGAATATATCATATATATTATATATAGAATTATAAACGTTCTTAACTATTATAGTCCAATTCACAAGTTCAAATCGATGTTAATTCTTGATGGAACTCCTGGCGATATATCATAATTCATTATATTCGAAAAGCATCTAGAAGAATGTGTTGAAATATTTTATCATAACATACGAAATTGCAAAGTTATTGAACGAATGAAATGGAAGAAAAGATCTGTTTTTCGTTTTTCGCAATTAATTCTGAAAAATATTTATGATTTAAACGTCATCGAAAGAGATTCTTGAAGAGGACGGAATTTCATATAAAGAAATCCAACACGCAGAGCTATCTCCCTTATTTATAACATTCTTATATATAGAGCTCGTTGCGAACTTCACGATATGAACTTCTAACGTAACCTTCAGAGTTTATGCAGCATATACAATTTTTATAGTACTAAATATCAATTTAAAATAGAATAGAGTATAGTGTCATTTGGACACTCGCCAGAATGAAAAACAATGAAAACATATTTTTCAAAAATTCAAATTCACTAAAAATTTTCAAATATCTTTCTGGAACTTTTCTCACATATAAACTCAACAAGAATATTCCATAAATGTATTTGAATATTAATTATGAATTTTTCATATTATTAAAAGGTGTTATAATTACTGGACTGGAACCTTTGACGTTGTATCATACTAAATACACTTCACCAAAAGTATATTCAAGAAAGTCGACGTACTTGAATGTTGATTATAAATTTTTCAAATTTACAAAAAGTGTTCTAATGACTAAGTTACTGGATCCTCTGAGGTTGTATCATACTTTGATCACTGTACACCACTTCACCAAAACATTATTTGAAAATGTCGAGGCTTAGTTCGCCAATCAAGCTTACATTATTAGGAGACGATAATAGAATAAATCTGATTCTACATGGCTATCATTTACACTTAATCCATTCCTACTACTAGACGCTTTCGACGTACTATTGTCGTGATAAAACGAAAGTGCTATTACGTGTCTAAGAAAACGTAGATTACACTGAACGGAATTGGACATTTGTTGTTTACTCGATGTTTGCAGTTCATTATATGAATACTTTCAAATGCGTTCAGTGTATTAGTATTTCAACATTTTTTATCAATTTTACATTCTCAAAATCTATTCTATGGTCTTGATCAAACGCATGTTGAGCAACGGTAGATTTTTCTGTACTTCCGTATTTCAAATGTACTTCATATTCTTTCAATCTGCTTTTGGCCAATTCAATGTTGATATTTTCAAGTAGAAGAAACGAATTTCATTTTATGTTCTTCGAGTTGAAGAAGAGTGGTTTTCGACAATTTTTATTTATATTTTTGTTTACTGATCTAACCTTATCGACTAAACTTTTGTATAACCATCCAAAGTAGCTACATTCTTTATGGGAGAACTAGGAAATGTGAACTAGCCCTTTTTGTTGATAATAAAAACAAGTACTGTTTTAAGGAATTTTACTTAATAATTGCGATTCGTAACGCGTTTCACTACACCGTAGCTTCTTCAGACGAATGAATATACTGAAAAAATATAAATGAGAATATAACTATAAATGTTCTTGAGTAATCAAAAGCTTATTGGGTTGCTTCTTCTTAAGTGGTTATTTATGACAGGTATATCCAATAAAATTAAGGAATAGATTGCTCCCCGAAGAGATTCAATAGAGGTGAAGGGCTTAAATCGACTTGTTCATTGACAATGAACAAGTCGATTTAAGCCCTTCACGGGGATCCCGGCACGTTGTTTCACTTAGAGCAGCATCTCCGTGATTTTTTGGAGCTCTATGAGTTTTCTTCGAATGAAAGAAGAAAATCAACACTTCCCGTAAATGACGATTATTTGGCATAAAATCAGACATTTTCTCACAACTAAAAGTATATGACGCAAGAACAGAATCACTAATGTGTCACAGTGGTTTGTTTACCATATGTCTAAGCTTTGTTCGAGACGTTCTTGATATGTAAAAATCGACCAGCACTTACTGATGGAGCCATCTATTGACAAACAGCGAGAACTTAGTTGCGCACCTAATACATAAATTATAACACAGATATAAGAAAAATCGTCGAATGTCAAAAAATAGTATTTATCTATTTACCTTTCGATCCGTGTTACATCAAAGTATGAGAAAAAATAAGTTATAAAAATTGTGAATGGAAGAATATTGGACAAACTAAAATCAAAACCCGAATCAAAGATGATGAAGGATGGTGGTCTTATGTTGAAAATCAAACGGAAGAACAGATTATGGAAAAAATATAAAAAGACTGGAAGGCATGAAGACTTTGCAATTCACAGAAGTTTCTCGAGCACTTTGTCCACTGAGCTAAAAAGAAGCTAGGAGGAATTAAGAGGAGTTCATCGCAACTCAAAATAAAAAGAAATTATACAAACATATTTGTTCCTTTGTCGAATATAACCGACGGCGAAACTTGACGCAATGATGAAGAATCCGCAAATATCTTTCCAGAAAGTTTTCTCAGTTGAACCGGATGATAGCCCTTTCAACATGAGATACGTCGACGCATCCTTAGAATCTATTGAATGAATTTTCCCCCTCAGAAATCGATAAACGGTTGAAATTTTTAAAGGATGGATCAGCACCAGATTTCGATGGCATATCAAGCACCGTTTTGAGGAAATTACACGCAAAACTCTCTCTAGCGTTATCAATCATGATGAAATAAATCATCCTTTCAGCAGAGTACTCTACCTCATGCCTGGAAGAGAGCGTCTGTAACTCAACAGCGAAAACAACCGGCCAATCAGTCTGGTGCCTATCGTTAGCAAGGTCATGGAGTCGATTATTCAAGATAAAAGGCGGAGCTTCTTGATGTCTGAAAAAGTTATTCCCGAGGAACAACACGGTTTCGTGCCTGGTCGACCAACGATCACTAATCTTCTACGATGTGTTAACTACTGATCGAATGCTCTAGATAACCTGATAACCATTCATGTCATTTACCTGGATTTTGTTGAAGCATTTTATAGAGTGTCGAAACGGCGGCTTTTACTGAAGTTGCAACAGTGTGGTATTCGGGGTGATCTTCTCCGTTGGATTGAGAACTTTCTGACAAACCGTAGTTACTGTGTGAGGGTTAGAGACTCGTTCTCGGGCCATAAATCGGTCCTAAGTGGAGTACCCCAAGGTTCGGTGCTGGGGCCTTTCCTATTTTTACTGTATGTCTCTTGATGAAAACCATATAATAGATTTTGAGAATGTAATTGATAAAAAATGTTGAAAAACGTTAGCAGAGATAGATTAAGTATACATGATAGAGCAATTTAGAATACTTTCATCTCCTAGTGATAGTACGCATGTCGAGTTTTTTTAATAAAGTTTCGGTGAAGTGGTGTGCAATGTTTTCTGTGTATTCTAATAGTATTATAATACTATATTCAAAATTTCAATCTGATATTGAGTACGTTAAAAAAAACTTACACGTATTGTGCTCACTCCTCTGTCTCTGGCAACGCTTTGGTGTGTTTTCTTATTCCACACAATGTAATAAAAGAAATATATTTTGAGAGATTTTTCATGGAACCACTATAGATTGTTAACAGTAGTTGATCAATTTTTGCAGGTAACGTTTGTTTTTCTTCAGAATTTTAATTTTCGATAATGATGCAACGCTAATCACTAAATTTGACCACGGCGTAATGTGATGAAGCAGTCATGTTAGATAACCTACAATGACATACAAAGTCGTTTTGTTTATAGGTGAGTCGACATTTTGTCTTTTTCATTGCGATCGACGCTCTCTCTATTATACAGACGTCGAAATGAAAGATATTTCCAGTGAAAATTTTTCACCTACCTGTGGTTTTTTCCTTAAAATAATAATGGCATGGAAGTAATTTTCTTTGAACGCCCGCACTGATTTGATCATCGTAAATGTTGAAAAAACATTGCTTTTAAGTATGAATCGTAAATTTCATCGACATTTCACATTATTCTCATTTCAATTTCTATGAGGGCCGTTTTTAATTCGGTTGTTTTCAAGAATTCCTTAGCGCTGGTGGATTACTGGAAAAATTTTTCTTCAACATATATTCATTCCATGTGCATAAATTTAAATATTCGATTCTGTGCATTAATTTCTTGCTGCAGTGTACTTACAATTTACCGTGTTTGTGAATTTGTAGTTGACTAAGTTTGAACTACATCTTTCGGTTTAATATCTCAAGAAATGTGCCTCTTCAATCTTTATTCCTTTAAATAGCGAAAATAGAGGGGTGACTTTATCTTAAATGGGACACACTGTATTGATATTTTAAAATTCAAGAAAACACATTACCACTGTGGTGGTCACTAAGGCGAATTTTTATATGAAATTCCTCATTTATTCTTTCAAATCTATTTCTTCTCCTTCAAAATATTACCCTCCCTATACGATTTACTTATGTCAACGTTTTCTTTTATTATCGATTCATACTAGATAGTCGTTTGCAGGTCTGGCCCTCAAACAGCGATTCACGTTGAATCTTTTTGATCCACTCAAAACAGTGTCCTCGGAGTGGTCTTTTGAATTTTGGGGAATGGTTACGAGTGCAGTGTCAGACAGCACCTTATCGTGGTGCAAAAACCAAAAATTTAGGCACTTAATTCTGACTTCTTTTTGCAAATAACTTAATAATTTTTCTTGTTAACAGTTTGACTGAGCGGAAGGAATCTACCACACCACTATAATTGAAGAGAACTATCAACATGACATTGATTCATGAGCGATATTGGTATGATTTTCCCGATCTTGTCTCTTCTTTAGCACGAAATTCTCTTGATTGATCGATCGTGTTCGGGTCGTGCGCATAGATCCCCTAATCATGCGTTATGGATTATCCTGATAGTCAGAAAGTATCGTGTCACACTTCAACGCGATGCCATTTCTATTCCAAAAAATTTAGCAATTTTGGACCAAAGGGAGTTAAATATTTAACGAATAGTATCTTAAAATGATTTTCACTAATCCCTTTGAAATTCCAACCATATCAGTTAAATCTCTGACTGTTGGTCGAGGATTCTAGTGCACTAAATGTTTGAAGTTTGGAAGACTAAAATGGAGTGGACTTTACAAGTTATTATAGAGACGGCCAAAAGTCTTCATATTTGATTACATCGACTGTCTACTATGAACGAGGATAACTGAAAACACAAATGATAGGTTTCAGTATATAATGAAATAAATATTCAAAAATTTCAGATAGAAAACTCCCAGAGGAAAGGTGTCGACAGGGGGAGAACGAAACGTGTACAAAAAATCGAGAAGGTTCAGGAAATTCGTGGAAAAATCAAACCATCCGAATTCTTCAAGATTGTTCGTTATCATTGGAACGCACTGTATATAAATTATACTGATAGATTCAAGTCGAGGAAGGATAGATAAAATATATGTCACTCTAAGAAAAAAATTAGATCAAAATTCTACCATGTTGTAATTGTTTGGTTGTACTTTCTTTCATCTAATTTTCCACATGTCAGTTTTTAAGGATGAAAAAGGTGTGATGTCGAGAGAACCTAGTTGAAAACGAACTATATTTTGTTCGTTGCAGAAAATTTGTGTAAAATACGGAATCATATCAAAAAGTCTCCATCATTATTTAGGAAAGTCTCCATTCATTGAGAATTAGAATAGAAAAATGTTTATTGTGTAATGAAATAAAACTACAAAGATTATTACACAAAGGGCAATATTTGCTGAAAGTGTTCTTCCATATTACCAAAAATAAAAACATCACTGTAATACAAGATTGAACAAATATAGTAAATTATTTGAGTCATACACAAATCATTAAGAAACACATTGAGACCTGAGGGCGACTTCTGTCATTCAGTTGACTGGAGGATGAGGAGATATTCTTTGTGTTTCTTTCTGAAGGTTTTTGTTGAGGAACCTGCCAGATAGGATTATTAAGCATCTTGACACACAAATACGAGAAAGTACTTTGGAATCCAGAGGTGTAGAATCTTGGTAGTTGAAAAATAGAACCTCTAAGGTTTAGCCGATGCACTTCCCGTCTGATGATCATCATATCAGAAAGATATTTTAGGTATTTCGATTTCCAAATTTTCTGGATAAGCAAACCAAGATGAAGTTCAGTCCTTCTCTCATATTTTAGTATGCTATGCCTCCTATAGACTGGGGTCACATGATCGAACTTACGAACACAGAAAGTATACGGTATACTGGCATTTTGCGCCAGTTGCATTTTTCTCCTAATATCAAGGTTCAAATGAGTATAATAGACCACACTGCAATGATCCAACTGAGGAAGAACAAGTGACTCAATCAACATCAGCTTTAATTTTTCTGGCAAATTTGAATGAGTAAAGGCTTTTCAATTTGACGTAACATGATGGTAATTTAGCTTCGACATGGGATTCAAAACTAAGAATAGTGTCAAAAATGATTCCAAGATTTTTAGCCTGTTCAACACGTGGTATCAAAGAGCCTTTTATATTAGGAGGGATAGAGTTGTGCATTTCAAATTTCTGACGAGCATCTCTGGACCCTATAGTCATGCAAGCACTCTTGTTGGAGTTGAGTACAAGTCCACTCCTAGCAGACCAACCAGCCACACTACTCAAATCATCATTTGCTCTCTGCATAGCATTATCTGCATCTTCTGGTAAAAATCCAATGGGAAGTTGGATATCATCTGCGTATAAATGTATTGAGCAGTGGTTCACCGGTTGAGGAAGATCAAAAGTATACAGGCTGAAGAGCAGCGGCCCAAGTTCACTGCGCTGAGGCACTCCCCATCCAGACATCATAGGATCTGTCCATCTAGCTCTATTATTTGTGATCTAGAGCAAAGATAACTTGTAAACCATCGGCATACTTCCCCAGAAAAACCGCAGTAACTCATCTTTGCTGTGAGCAACCGATGATCAATCATGTCTTACTGTAATCAAGAAGAAACAGGACAGAGGCCATAGATGTATCCATGTGCAGACCAATATCAGAAGGTATCTTACAAAGAGTTGTTCCAGTACTGTATCTCGCCCGAAAACCAGATTTGACCTTTGGTAAAATTCTCCACTCTGACATGAAACCCTTGATCATCTCGCACACCAGCAACTCAAGCAACTTCGTAGTGATTGGTAGAAGGCATATAGGTCTCAAGTAATTGAATTTTCTAACATTTGTCGACTTTGTTTGGGGCTTGACCATCGAAGTCTTCCAGATAGTGGGAAAAAGTCCGCCCTCCAGATTTCCGTTATAGAGCTCTGTCAGAACTTGCGCAATGTGAGTGATACTCAATGAGAGCATGAAATAACTTATTCCGTCAATACCCATGCATTTGAGATTTTATTCTTCCAAGTGCATTCATTACATCCTCTTCAGATACTTTCCTGAACGTCAAGCTTTACCCCCTCAAGTGCTCCATTTTATTAGCGGAGCCATTTTTTGTCCAGCGTAACTGAAGTAATCTCTCATTTCGTGACGTATTTTAAGTGGGAAGGAATCTCATTAGTTGATCTGGAGTGAACATTAAACCTTTTCATTGTGTACCATAAATTTTTAGAGTCTTTACCAGCTTTTTCATATTCATATAACATATTGGCTTTTTTTTCACTTTTGATTGAAAAAGAGAGGTAGTTTTTAAGATCAAGACAATATCTTCTATGTACATCACTCATGGTTTTGTGTATCTATTAAAAGCATTTCTCTTCAGCCTTCCTATTTGTTTGATGGTGTTTTTGATATAAGGTTTATAATTACGCCTAATCTTGACAGTTTTAATAGGAGCATGCTTATCGAATGTAGAAATTAGTACCTCATTAAATGGCTTTACCTTATCAGGTCTCAGGCTGCAGATAATTTTTAAAGTCTATTCGCTGCATGTCATCATCAAACAAAACTTTGTCAAAATAACTAAAATCTCGATATGTAATTTCCCCAGCAGTGAAATTGGGTGCTTTTAGTTTAAGGGTTGCGAATATCATACGGTGGTCAGACAAATCAAGCATATCCCTAGTTCCTGAGTCTGCAACGCCAATTCCCCTATCTACACTCATCACATCAAGCAGTGTACTGCTACTTTCTGTTATCCTTGTAGGCTCGACAATAATCTGGTTCAGGTTTAAGTATACAAAATTGAGTTAAGATAAGTGCAATCTGGTGTTTGTACGGACATGTCAATATTCAGATCTCCAATGAGAATAGTGAAGTCATAAGAGGCATACAATCCAGATTATGCATTCTCAATAGAACTGAGTTTTTTCTAACTGATGGAGGTTTATATAAGGCACTCACCAGAAGTCGATATCTGCCATACACCATTTCAAACCAGACACTTTCCACAGATCCATCGTTATCAGTATCAGCAGGTGAATTCAACATTTTCAATTCAAAATGAATTACTGAATGATAAATCTATATTCTTATAAACATATTCTTTATGGCGATTTTAATAAAATTGAATTTTTCCTCATAGGAACGATGCGAGGGATTGCGAATTTTCCCAAGTAAAATTTAACGAAATTTCCACGTGTTCAGTTTTGAGGTCACACTCGTATATAGTAGAAGGTGCTATTTGTTATCTGATGATGAATTCCACCAAATCACTCTTACCAAAAAATCGTCTACGTGAACCATCATGAATTCATTCAATTTGTGATCAGCAGTTTATTTTAAAAGGCCAGTTCATCTGGCATAATCTAGACATTCAATAGCATTCCCATCATTATCACAAATTATAGACGGAATAACTATTTCGCTAAATTAACCGTTACGGCTAATAACGAGTAAGTACATTCGCTAACACATTGTAGGTTAAATTAAAAATCACAATTAAAATCGAAGATATCTAGGGTAAGGTCGGAAGAAAACATAAATACACCTCCGAATAGCGATCTCGTATTTTATAATAATGGCCACGCTTGAAAGCTATTAACGGACTTGTTTGATGATTACCAGCATTCATTTCAAAATAAAAACAAGCCTTCTCGGGAATCGGTCCGTTTTATCGCAACATCGATATAGAACAAATCACGACCGCACCAGTTTTTCTGAAGATTGAAACTAGGTTGCAATTGGAAGGGTTTCCATGAATCACTGAACATTGAGCGACTTCGGATACCTGCAGAATTCTTAGAGATATGAGTATTCAAACAGTAGCCACGATTTTATGGTATAAAGTTGATGGTTTGTGAGTTTTCATCTAGGGGGTGGTCAGAAATTGTTTTCGAAAATTATTTACGTAATTTATTCTACTATCCTCAATGATTATTTTACCCTAATCTTCTTCTTCTCATCCTAGTATTTGGAAAATTCATCTTGATCCTTGATGGAGCATTAATAAACCTCGAAATGTTCAAACAGTAGTATTCGTTTATATCGGTTCCGTGAAAAACCGTCCAAAGCTATAGCTCCATAATTTTTATCGATTTCAATGAATCAAAAACTGAATTGCATATTTTAACATTTTTATTGGTCTATTACTTTCGAAAATACTGGAAATTGATCTTCACGTGGACTTTCAAATAGTTACTCAATATTTTCATTTTGTTTCGATTACAGATTCAATCTTCTGTACCTTCTGCTGAAAACGTATCACGCAAAACGGTCTATTCTTCAAGAAATGAAAATATCGAAAAATTTCAGAAGAAAACTCACATTTCAAATTCATTGATGTAATTCGTAGACTGGGCGACTATTTGTGTTTGTGATGAAGTTTTTCTATTTTGGAAAGTGTTTTGGTGTTTATTTAAATTCGGATAACCCAGATTATCTCCCAATTTGGGTGAAAAATACTCAAAACGGAACAGAAGATTTTAATGAACCGTGAAATAAGTTCTGTTGCAGAATCGCATTAGAAATCACAGAGTCTTCATAGAATTATAATAGATGTCATTCGCAATTATTACCGAGAAATTTCGACAGATTACGTTGTTTTGTCTCGAGTCTTTTTCTTTTCACGGTGAATTAATACGTATGGAAGACGAATATGGAGTGAATACAGACATAATGTAAGTTCATTTTCATTCTAACAGAAATAGTGCTCTAGACTTTCGACTCTATCGAGAACGATTTCCAGATCGCGATGAACAAGAGCGCTGCAAGTTTACCATATTCAAAAAGTCGAGACATCTGTTTCAATGAACCGAAAGCATCAAAATAAAAAACTCCACTTATCTCAAAAAATTGTGGAAAATGATCTCCATGCTGTTGAATACACAACTGGCATCTCCTGAATACGGCACCTGTAGCATTCAGAACTTCATCTGGATGAACTTCTAGACAGGCAGTTTTTTCTTTCAACACGTCTAAATTTTCTGATGGAGGGCCGTAAACTCAATCCTGTAGGTAAATCCAGATCCAAAAATCATGAGAGCTCAAATCTGAGGTACACCTTTGCTTCCTGGAATCCATTACATTATTATGAAGTAGCACCATCTTGTTGAAAGTAGATTTTTCTTCCGGGTGAAGATCGAGGGAATCTTGTAATGTTTGGTTGAGAATTTCATTATAATTGTACTCACTCAAGTTTCCTTCAATAAAAAACATCAAGCGATTCTAATAAATTGGGCACTAAACGTTTATACCGACTCTTACGTCCAAGCAAAAACAAATCCTCCTTGGTATAGTAGGAACCTAATTCATCATAATTTCTCGTTAATAATTGCGAATAACATACACTATAATTCTATGCAAATTGCTCTGTGATTTTTATTGGTAAACCGCCACAGAGTTTACTTCTCGATTGATTAGAACCTTCCGCTACGTTTTGGGACTTTTTTCACTTAGAATTCGAAATAACATGAAATATCCGAACTGTTTGAATGACTTGTTAGATGACAAATTGGATGGAATATTGTTATATTTACCGTGAATTTTGTTTTTTGTGTAATGCAAAGACGTCATCTTTAACGAGTTATACAATGGCGCGCAGTTTGCTTACTCGTAACTGATTCATCATAAAGATTTGTCGCTAATGCTAATCACTCCATTATTGTTGCTTGTGTATTCCTTACAGGTAAACTGGCGACGTCAGAGTTCGTATGACCACTTATTCCACTGAGAAATCCCTCCGACAGGGCGGGTCAACTGAATGAAGAGGTCAGAAACATTCACCACATAACTTAAGTAACCAAACTGCGACAAAAAAAGGTGGATGAATCTACACTACTTCGCTTGGAAAGCACATTGCATGGGGCATTTAACATTGGATTCTTGTGTTATTTAGTGATGAATCCGTATGCGAATAGCCTGGAAATGTTTGCAGATTGAAAAATTCTTAGAAAGTTCGCATCCACCAAATAGGTACGATGATGATCTCCATTGACAGAAGAACTTCTATTTTGCTCGAGTGATTCGTGAACTATGGCTATGGAGAATTTGAATCAGCACCTCTTCGTTATGCAACTTCAGTAAGATGAAATTTCATTTTTATGCATAATAATGCTCGTTCTGGTAACGCTGGAGTACCTAGAAGAGAATGTTGTGAATGTTTCGGATTGGCCTGCTCATTCACATGACCTTAAGCTCATCGAACACTGGTAGGTTGAAGAATTTCTTTCCTGTTAAAGCAGAAGTCGAGTATTTTAGATTCTGGTATAGAGATGGAATGCAAATAATCATAAAACAATTGACAATTTAATTTTAAGTATGCCACACTAATGTGCGGAGCGGTTTGAAATGATCGGGATGGTGTAAATAATTGTACTTAACTTTGGAAAGGAATGTAACCAAAATTTCTGTAACCTAAAATTTTATTTCATTTCACAATTGCGGAAAATTTAGTGTCTTTATTATTTTGTGTTATCAGGTGTGGAATCATCGGATGTTTCATGTTATGAAGTTAAGTTTGACCGAATTTTGGTGAGAGGTGCTTCTAGGTAGTTTTTGAACATTTCATTTTAATTCTGCTTTTAGAACCATACTGACTAGGGTTCGTTTTCGAGATAGATACTGTTCAATTTGAAAGGTTCTGAAATCTGGTTCTTCCGCCGATTTTTCGTGCCTGGGACTCACGTTTAGAATCTTCAAACCCATGAAATATTGTCCTTATAACCATAAATAGGTGTATCATTAAACGCTAATTTATACACTCCACAATATACAGGGCCAATGAAAAAAAATCGTGAATTCGATTGTGAAAGATTTAATTTTGTACAAACACTCGCATGGAACACTGTGGTATCATGCGAAATGTCTTAACCATTGAACTCATTGGATTGACTGTTCGACTGGGGATCCCCTTAAATATTCCAGGTGTCCTATATATACACACAACCAAATTTATATGGAATCACCCGATATTTTGAATATTACCTCAGGGATTTTGGAAATTTCGAATGATTGTTATAATTGATCCTTTTGAAATATTTCAATTGAAAAAGAAATAAATTAAGGCTTATTTTAAGAAAGAAACAAATAAAAGATAATAAGAGACTCTTTCCGCATGTAGTAAAAAAATTTAAAATTGTTTTCTTACAGAGTAGATGTTTTTTCTCCACCTCAGTTGCTTGTATTACCTCCTCTTGTCCTGATACAAGCCTGTATCCGTCTAGGCATGCTTGGGATTAGGTTTTCGACCTCCTCTGGGTAATATTCTGCCACTCCTGTGGCGGCTTTGATTAGCTGTTGTGGTTTTCTTGGATTATCTTGGTGCGATCTAATTTTCCTTTTTAGATTATTCCATAAATGGTCAATATGATTTAGGCCTGGAGAGCAAGCTGGCCAGTCCGAAATAGCGAACCCTCTATTCCAAGATGATATCGCGCGAGATTGCTGGTATGAGGAAGAGCATTCACTTGCATAAAAGTGAAATTCTCACTGTGGGCACCTCTCCAAAGTCTCACTATGGGCTGCAGTACTAGGTTTACTTAATTTCTAGCCGTTACACTCGCAGAAAACGAAATAAAATCTGTTTTGCGTTCCATCATAATGCCACCCCAAAACATAACACAGCCCCATTGGTATTTTGGATTTTGTTTTGCTGCCCGAAGTCTAGTTTGTCTTTCGCGACCCCTTCAAACACGAATCCGGCGGTCATCTGATCGAACACTAATTCTGGTCTCATCCGAAAAAAAACATAACGCCAATTCTCAATATTCCAATTTTGGAGCTCGATACACCAATTAAGACTTAATTTTTGTTGTCTAGTTAGCTCTGGAACTCTTAAGGTCCTTCTGCTGTATATACCCCTTGAACGAAATCTTTGACGTATCGTTTCGACAAATACACTGATGCCTTTTGCTTCCAGAAATTGCCTTTGGAGTATGGGGTGCGACGTACTAGGGTCTCTTCTTGTAATTTGGACAAAAAGTGTTCTTGTTCATCAGAAGTGATCTTCCTACGCCTTCTTCTAGGCCTATTTTGCAGAGATTGTAGCTCCACGTATCGGTCGTTGGTTTTTGAAATTACCCCCTGTGATACCCCCATTGTGGCCGCTATATTCCTCTGTGTCAGCCCTTCTTCAACGAGGGCAATTATTCAACCCCTTTGCACATCACAGAATCTAACGTAAGGCATTTTCAATTATAATTATAGACTTTTTTAAATTTTGAAATTCACAATTTGGAATCTGAGTGACGACTGAGTACAATATCCCGAACATGTGGTGATAATTCAACATTTCCTTACATACTATCCAGTTTTTTACAACAAAGAATTTCATTCTTCACAAGTAGTTAAAGATCTATGGTTACAAACAATAAATAATGTAAAATACCTAGTGATTCTACATAAATTTGTTTGTGTGTATGTAGTGTTAAATTCTTATATGAATTTCTCATTGAAAAATATATAAATCTTCAATTTCTGAGTGCTTCTATACATCTCTACTACAAATGATAATACACTATAACCAGGATGGTCCAAAATATACTGAAAGTGAAATTGAGCGCTGTTGAATTTAGGTCGTATTGGTTTCTTCTCAGATCTCACGAAATTATATAATAATATAATCACAAGTTTTGCGACAACTATCCCTATTTATAAATTATCAGAAGACTATTATTGAAAGAATATATCAAAATGATATTTTTCAAGAAGTCGAAGAGGAGAAATTTGGTGAATACAAAAAATAGAAACGTCCTTTGCTAATAATTATTCTTCTTTTCTTCAATTTCTACTTTTTCATTTCATCTGCTATATGTACACCGGCTATTTTCTCAAATAGTGTGGTACTCAGATACCGTATGCCTGGTTGCAGACGAGCATGTCCCAGAAACCAAATGGCTCTAGCAATATGAGCGCAATATCTGAGTGTTCTAGCTCCAGTATTGCACATTCAGTAATAACCTAGATTTTATTCATCTATCTGGTTAACATTGATATCAGTGTTAACAATTAGTGCATTTTGAATCCACAATTGATAGCTTGGCCAATTTTTGAATCTAGAATACACTCTCAAATACGATTTTAATTCAGGTTGTTCCATACAGCAGCAGGAAGATTAGATTATTGTCTTCTGATTACTTATAACTGGAAATATTTTACTAATTCATATGATTATGCTGTGATCAAATTCCTTGATTTCTGAAAAGAAATTAACCAACCTAAATCAAATTCAAACGCGCTCAAAGTTGCCTCAACTTTATTTTTGGACCAATCTGTTCACAATATGTCGTCATCATTTATAATAGGGATGGATATAAGTACCCAGGAGTACAAGTTTTATTAACATTTTCAATCATAAATTCACCGAAGACCTTTTCAATTCTCCATAAAGGTCTACCAACACTATATATGGGACACCCAGTCTTTTGCAATTGTTTGTGAATAAAAAATTATATTTTTCAATATTGACTTTTTTTATATCGTGGAATGTTTTGTAAACTAAAGAGTTCTAGTGGAGACTTTTGAATTCGATCATCAAATACTTCTTGATTTCAGTGAATGTATCTCTTTTGAATCAATATATCCAGCGCTTTTTGAAAATCTTTCCATGGAGGTACTTTTCTTAAATCTGCCCAATAAAACATCACAATTCCTTCATTAAGAAAGCAAGTCTTCTGTTTCAGATATTCAAGGATTGTTTTATACCATTCTGTAGCCATATTTTTCACTAATCTCTTCATTATTAATAGTGTCATTATCATTTAATTCCACCATTATGAACAGTACGTATATATGGAAGAAACTGGTCGATCTGTTTCAGAGCCAAATTGTTCTTAGGATGGTTGATTTCTTTTGCAGCTTCACTACAGCTTGGTGAAAACTTGCATGACTGAGCATGTATAAAATGAAGGCATAATTCTGATGTAGGATCCTCAAAATAGTTGATTATAGATTTCGGGCATTTTTCAATGATAAAAATTAGTCTTTTAGCGTCTGGTACATTTTTAAAACTCTCTCCAAGGCCCTGCATAAGCGCAAGCCACCTGGTTTAAGTGTAGTCGAAAATTTGGTGATATGCTATTTCAGCTTTAACGTGAAACTCCATTAGAGCTACACCCCGAACCGTGTATATATAAAAAAATTAATATATTTTTACAATATTGCTTTTGTAATCTAAAGTTAGACCATCTGCAGATTTTTCATTTTTTCAGAGATTGTAATTTTTCTAATGCATTATTAGTTTTTCGCCTACCTACATCCTCAAAATTGACATTAGCACTAATCGCCACGACTTTTTTGTCAATTTTTTCTCTGTCAATACTTCATGTAAATAATCGACAATGATATCAAAGGTTTCATCCGGTACATCTTGGAGGCCTGAAAGTTTTACTTTCACACAACTTCGTAAGGTTGGAAAAGCGTACTAAAAAAGGATATATTTTCTGTCACCGTCGTTGGAATTGTAATACAATTGGACCTACTGAGATCATCTCTAAAATTATCAATCGTTGTACGCTCTGAAACACTAACTTAGCTTTTGTTTTTTTACGCGCGCATATGAATATCGCATCGAAAAATGATTTGATTAATGTTGACGCACAAGCATTAAAGCGAATACTGCATTTTTTTTAATCGTGTGATAAATGCCAAACCCCTTCTGCAGCAGCACTATCCTAATCCTTTGAAGTTAATGCGTTTGAATTCTTGAAAAAGATAGAGAGAATATTGAAAAATTAGAAGCAGCTGTATGATGGGTATTTTTATGTTTTTCAGACTTCAAAAGCTATTCAATGTTCCCAACACCATTCTGGGAAACACTAATTTCTGTACGACACTTTTCCCATCTGACTTCCGATGAACATGCTTAAGAAATAGGTACTTTGCTTGTAAGTTGACATTAAATGTCACTTCATTTCCGAATATCTATAGGTAAAATCGAAAGAACAGAAAACTTCGAATGAATTACCAGTTTATCATTAAACTATTTCAAGAACATTACTATCTAATAACCAAATAAAGGCTTCTTCTCCCCGCTTCACTAGGGAATCACTGATCGTCGACGACGCGACGACTCGTGATTCCCCGCCGCGCGTGTTTCACGAGTTCATAATTTTAAATTCTGTCTCGGAAAACGCGACTACTTTGCGTACCGGCGCTTTTTTTTTGGACAATGAGACAGGTGGCCGAGAAAAAGGACAGTCTCCTTCAAAACGGGACGTATGGTCACTTTATTCTTACCGCAAGCCGCTTTGGGGAACATCGTTCTTAAAAAGAATATAGTCTTATATTCATATCTCTATTCTTATTTGTAGAATATGAATCAAAAAAGTCCAAGTCATTAAAGAGATTGTTTTTAAGAGGGCAACAAAAAATCGCTCCTCTCTTCAATATTTTCGATCACTAAATCAAGCAAGCCAAGTCTTCGATTGAAGAACAAGATTTACAGGTAGAAGAATGCCAATACATGATTTTGGTTTTATAAAACTGGTCGTAGGAATTAATGGAAAAAAAATAGGAATTGCAAGTCGATTGGTGTACAGAATAAAGTGGCAGAAAATTAATAGTATATTCGATTTTCAATGCCGGAAGTTCGTCTAGAACGTTGTTTATGATTAAGAGATATGCTTGTTGCTTCTTATTCCCAATCAAATGAGTATTCTCTTTCATAAATAATCTCCGTCTTTGTAATTATGATGTCATAACCAGTTCAGCTTGCATTAACTACAAATGAATTAAACGTTGATATTTACACAAAAGAATGGAAAGAAAACTAATGATTTCGCCATATATAATAATACACTCAAGTTTGTGTTGGTATTTTTTTTTATTCAGCCATTATTCTATCTTTAAATACCTCGAGAGTCTATCACGTAACTCTATTGTAACTTCTGTGAGTAAATCTCATTTTAGTTGGACCGAACTCGACTGCTTTATTGTTGCATTATTGAATCAATGTTATCACCCCCTTTCTGACTCATATCATCCGTCAAGTAAACGATAGATGATTGCCGATTACTGGTAAGCTTTGAAGGTCATAACGTGCTACAGAATAATTCCTTTTTGAGAAATAAATGACGATCGATATATTTGTCCGTGATTTATGATTGTCATAAGGTATGAGGCAACTATCAGAGTTTTTTAAATTAGTAACTACTGTGAGATTTTTGAAATATTTAAAAGAAATTACTTCATTCAGCAAATTTTATTCATTGATAGATTAATTAATATATGATCAATTGGAAACATCAAAAATGCAAAATGTTGCTTCAAAGCTGAAAAATAAACTCATACTTTGATTTGATAGTATTCATTTTTTGTACCTTACTCATTTTACGAAGCCCAAAAATAAAATAATTCATAGATATATAATAAATATATAATAATATGGAAATGAAATTTTGGCAATGAATTAGTATATAAAATATGAATTCAAATACAATATATAAATAATACTGAACGGAACAAAATTTATCATAAAAATCAGAACAAATTTCATCACATTTAATTTTATTAAAACAATGAAAGAGGCTGTAAAAATCGGGAACAAGTGTCACATAATAATATGTCATAATTTGAGGGGGGAAACTGGTACTTTTACTGCAAATAATCATTTAAAAGGTGCAACTCAAACTATGAGCACTCCAGATATTGAGGAAGCAGTTTTGAATTGTATTGATTTGAATCATCATGTGAGTACAAGAAAAATTGGAAATCAGTTGAATATCTCACATGTTCTAGTTTGGAGGATTTTCCACGACTTTTTGTTGTACCCGTTTCACATTCAACGCGTGCAAACTCAACCTCCTCGAGATTTTCCTTCAAGACTGATTTTGTGCCGATGTTTCTCAGATAAAGTACGAGAATATGCTCATTGTGATAGTGAAATAATGTTCACAGACGAAGCTAACTTTTCGAGAACTGCTATCACAAATTTTCACAATAATCATTATTGGGCTGAGGAAAACCCCCATTTGATTGAAGAATCTCATCATCAAGAACAATTCTCACTTAATGTCTGGCTCGGAATAATTGGAAATTATTTGATTGGGACATTTTTTTGCCTAACAGACTAAACGGTCCTCACTTATCGGCAATTTCTTGAAGATGAGTTAACTTTATTGCCCGAGGATGTGCCACTTTTGGTGAGAAACATAATGTGGATCATGCATGACGGGGCACCAGCACATTTTAGTGGAGAATCTAGGGAATTCTTGAATAATACATTCAATAACTGATGGATAGGTCGGGGTAGGCCAGAACCATGGCCACCTAGGTCCCCAGACTTAAATAGTTTAGACTCTCTCTTATAGGGATATCTCAAAAGTTTAGTTTATACCACTCCAATCAATACCGTAGAAGAATTGAGAAATCGAATGATAACCTCTTGTGACACGATAGAGGCCTGTATTCTTGCAGGTGGGGGACACTTCCAGCAATTTATTTAGTTTTTAATTGTTCTTTTTTTTTTAGTTTGATATTGAATAAGTATAAGTTGAGTCTCAGAAGATGAGCTATTAAAATAAAAGCAAATATTCGGCATACCTATCGAGTACTTCTATTATTTTTTTTATTTTGTGAATAACATACAATTCAAATCCAATAATTTTTCACTCGAAAACGGTTGGAGATACGAAAAAATTACAAATGTCAAAAAAGTGTCTAAATTGAATGAAGACGACGGAAATTGATTTTACTCTGATCAGTGGCGTACTGCGAAAAAGTTTAAGAGGCAAAAGGAGGCATGGCCTCGGAAAAGGAAACACATTGTGAATTTCAGTCAAAATCTAGGGCGTGTAATGATGGAGGCTGTAAGGAATAGCTTGCATTCCAAATTTGGGCTGGAAATCTCGAAAACTGCAGGAGTTTTGAAGAAAAACCCAATTTTGTTCGGAAATGTCAACACCCTGTAGTTTATATGAACTTTTTTTCTTGAAATTGAACGCAGATTAACCCCCTCAAGTTGTGACATACTATTATGTAACACCCTGTATATTTCTAGAATGAGTCTCTTTAATCACATACAGTTGATATTTTGCTGAAACCCGAGTAGTTTTATGGACAGATGATAAGACCGCGACATTAGTATTAACATTAGATAGGTGAAAAAACTTAATACTATTACTAGTTCTTGGCACAACGAAATTCATTTTATTCCACAAATAAGGGGAGAAAATAAAACAATTAATTAGTTTATATAAAATGCCACTTCAAACTCCGATGTCCAGATTGAATCTTTACAATGATATATTATTATTCACCCCAATTCGCGGATACGCCGCTTTAACCTTCACAACTAATTTCATAAACCTCCTCTATGTTGTCTGAATTATTATTTATATACAGGGTGCTCCTGATAAGAGTGAAAATAAATTAATGGTAGATTGCCGATATGAAGGGCATATCGGAACACTATATATGAATGTTCGGGGCAAAGTCGCGTCTTGTCCTCTCGATCAACTTGTTCCTCGTTCTGATTACTCCTTGATACACCTTCCACTTCAAATAGCCCCATAGGAAGTAGTCTACAGGATTAAGATCTGACTATCTAACAGGCCAGGCGATAGGCCCTCCTCGACCTATCCATCTGTTAGGGTATTTGTGATCTAGGTGGGCCCTTACATCCAGAGCAAAATGTGGGCCTGCGCCATCATGCTGGAAAATCGTACTTCTTCTTCCATTCATTTGTGGGCCCATCAGTTCCCGCAGATCATTCCTAAGGAAGTCCAAATAACGTGACCTATTCAGAGACTCTTCAAATATGTGGGGTCCTATCGATTGGTTATCAAATACCGTACACCATACATTCACTGAAATTTTGTACTGGGATTTGCAAACAGCTCTAGGATTTTCACGAGCTCACAAATGCCTATTACGTGAGTTGTAAATTCCATCTGATGATGAAGAGCGATTCATCTGTGAAAATTATCCTCGAAATAGATCTCCTATGGTTCATAATGTAATGGCAAAAATTCAGTCGAGTAACTTCATCTCCAGGTTCCAACCATTGTACTGTCTGTAAATGATAAGGGTGCAACTTTTCCTTTCTAAGAACCTTCCATACTTTCTTGTGGGAAATACCCAACTCATTTCCCATTTTTCTGGTACTAGTAGATGGATTATTGAGAGCCATATTGATAATTACTTATTCTTGATTTCTGTTATTTTCCGCATATTCTCGTTTCTTTATAGGGGATGGAAAGTGCCCGATCCTTAGAGAAAATTTATATAAATTACTGAACGTCTAGCTTGAAGGGAACCTGTCTCTATTCCGAAACTGAATGCGATATTCCCTCTTCAAAGCGAGGGCATTACATCTACACCATGAACAATTAGCATGTCTGCATATTCTTCATGAGAGAATAAGGGCATTCTGAACGGAAAAGGTATTTTAAACTCGTGAAAATTGAATTATGAATGAACACTAATAATATGACAACCACCGTTTTATGGTAGTAGGTTCACAGTCACCATAGAGAAATTTCAATGCGTTCTGTGGCCTGTAAGCGCAGTGAATTTTGTCTATAAATTTCACCTTGGAGTACGGATATTAGATAGTACTTACATAAAATGGAAAATACATGATGAGCTTTGTTCATTTGGGAAGGCAATCGATATGAAATGAAGAACGAATAGATTTGTAAATCGAACTTTCAGTCACTAGTAAATTACCTGGTGAAAAATGTCCGTTGAATGCGAAAAATATCTGATTATTGTATTCATCTGTTTGCCCTAGAAAAAATTGTTCTCAGCTGTTCATTTCATTGTAAAAAATTCCCAGATTCTGAAAGAGCGGATATAACGAAAACATTCAATGAAACATCTCATGATCAATGATCACTTTGTTACCTTCTTTCAAGATATCTGGAGAAAAAATACTCAAATCTTACGATTCCTTGAACAAGGACATATTTCATGAAAAAAGTCTCATTTTCATTGCGAGAAAAAGAAAAATACTTCGAATTGATTATTTTGAGAAATTCAATTTATTTGCTTCCCAATTGCATTGATATCACCTTAATTAGGGATTCAATAAAGAATTGACTAGACAAGATTTCCAATATTTTTCGTGAATAAATTTTTTTTCTGGGTGGCTTTCAGTGTGCTAAGTTATTTTATTGGTTTTTCTGAACCAACAGTTCTTGTTGTTTTTTACTATGAGAAATTTTTCAATAGGATTCATTAATTTTATATCCTGAAGCATTTCGTATCAATTCATGACATCCGGACCTGGATTTTCTCGAAATTTGATAGTGGTTCCGATTGATAATAAGAATAAAAAACCTACCAAGTTTCATAGAATTTGTTGGATTCGTAAAGAAGATATGGCCGATCGAAATTTCGACGAAATTCAGAAAACATCCTGTAACTCTATTATTCGTCTTCTGAATACATTTATACAAGGTGTTTCGAGATGCCCTCCATATCGGCAATCTACCATTAATTTATTTCCACTCTTGTCAGGAATACCCTGTATATTACATCGCCCATATCATTCTCAAACGATTTAACTTACACCACATCTTCTTTTGAGAGCAAAACCAGGAACCTTCTAAATGGGATCTTCTATAAGCAGCTTGTAAAAAACAACAACTTCATCCCTTTCATTTTCCCAAACTTCTCATGCATCGAAAGGAATGTTCTTAGGAAGAATAATTTTACAAGGCACGTCGCATTCACCAACTGGATAAGTGCTTATGCTTTGGCAGTTTGTCATATTCGGGTTTAAAACACCAACTGTGATTAGTATACTGGTTTCCATATAACTATGAGTATTCGAAAGTTTGAACCTTCAGAATTGGCGTTTACTGAATCAATTCAGTTAATTATTAAAATCTGTCAATTGAAATTCATATAGAATGATGCTCTCGCGTTGGAAAAATATTGAAAGAAAATCATTACCGTCGTATCAAATAGATAGTTTTATTAATATGTCTGATAAGCATCTGCCAGAAACAAGATGCACTAACGTAAGACTCAAATCCAAATACTGCCCATTCAGGTCAGTAAATGTGAAACAGCCTTTTTCCACTTCTCTACAAGAGTACGTAATACACACCCCACAAAATTTGTCGCATCATCCTACTTTTACGACAATACTATAAGTATAAACTTTTAGGTTGGTCATTCAAGAGTCGCTTGGTAAGTTTCAGAAGTATAAAATAAGAAGATATTTATAAGAGATGAATTTTGGTGTGTGTCAGAAAAAACACTAGTGTGAGCTCAGGAAATATAATAGCGGAACCATACTATCTTGTATATGATTCAATAAGCGAGTGAAAAAACCTGAGAAAAAACTCGTTTCCCTGTCGCTGTTGCACTAGCAATAGCTTGTCTATTTATGTTGTGTTAGTGTCGTGTGTACATAAAGGGAACAAAAAATTTTGCTGCTTAGCGGCTTCATCCTCTCTTGCATTCCATGATTTCCAAACGAAGACAAGGGTGAAAGGAGGGGAGTTTGGGACAGGAATCTAATAATGGAAAAAGAAAACCAGCAGAAAAATATTTCAACAATCATACTTCTTATATGTCTAAACAAATCTAAGAAAATATTTTACATAGCAAGCAAGGTCATGAAAAGGACTAAGGAGATAATAAAAAAATACATAACCTGCGATATTTCCTCAAATTCCCTCTCTGTTTGACCGAGAGAGCCCTGATGGCCAGGTTCAGTCTTCCAAGTGATGCCGATTATGCTCTATAGATGTTTTAGTATCATTATGGACCCAACAATTTGGGTTGACATCGCCCATATATTATTTTTTCGTGAAACTTGTTTAATTTAAAGAAAAATTTGCGAAGAAATGTTGACAGTCGTTTGAAAAATATGACAAAAATGTTAGTTTATGATGGAAAATATCAACAATTTTCGAGTTAATGAAAAATTAAAAAATTCTACCATCTTCAAACATTCGCCAAGAGATCAACCAACTAGCATCGAATGGTCACTAATCATTTTCAAAATCGAGTGTTTCCTCCCCGGGCCCTAATTACTGCCAGTATACGTCTCGGAAGCCCCTCAAACAAATTTTGGATATACTCTTCAGTCACTGAGTTCCATATTTCAAGAAGCAGATTTTCTAGTTGTTGGAGTGTTCTACAAAGCATCCTACGTTGCTGAGTTTGCCACCCCATGTTGTTCCAAACATGTTCTATGGGATTCAAGTCGGGACATGCCGTCTGGCCATCTTAAAATATCAATTTCGGCATTTTGCGGAAATTCTGTAACTACTCTAGCTGCATGAGGCCGAGCATAATCATGCAGTAAATGAATTTTCGCCAATCAATGGGCCAAAGGGTAGAACGTGGGGTTCAAAGATATCTGCGATGTATCTGGCCGCTATCATTTTCCATTATTCACTAGAGCTAACTCAGTTCGACCATGGAAAGAAATGCCTCCCCACACCATTACTGAGCCCCCTCCGAAGTTTGCCGGATATTGCATTGCTGATACCATTCCCCAGTTCGTCTGTATAAGGCATGCGTCTATCATTTGATACTCGTCGGAAAAGAGAACATTCGACCATTCTAGAATACCCCAATTTGCATGTTCCCTCGCAAACTGAAGTCTTGCAACTCGATGCTCTCTGGTGAGACGCGGGCCGGTAGAAGCCACCCATGGTCTGATATCGTCTTCTCTGAGCATGTTCCTAACAGTTTGCAATGAAATATGCACATTTCTGGAAAGTGCAAGTTCATTTTGTAGCATTCTAGCCGTACAGTGTCGAACTCTTAGTGCAGTTGAAAGAAACCAACGATCATCAACTGGTGTTGTTATCCGATTTCTTCCCGGTCCGGCCCTTCTTCCATATTACCCTGTTTCGTGGTACCGATTAATTGCTCTTGAAATAGTGCTTTGGTTAACATTCATACAGTTAGCCACGCAACGTTGGCTTCGCCCCTCGTCTAGAAGTTCTTACCACTTCAGGATCACTCAAATAACGTCCAGGACGTTCATCAGCCATTACAATAAATTCAAATATTCGGAAATCAACAAAAAACACAGAAAACTTGCATTAATTTAGCGTGAAAACTGAAGAGAAATTGAATGAATACTGATAGTCAAAAAAACTCATTCTTGTTTCAGACGTGTTTGAGATTGTATGGAAGCAAATGTTACTACATAGATAAGATTTTTCCTCCTCATATGTTCAAAAACATATGTTGACAAAGAAACTGCGATCGAGCTGCTTAATTGATAGTGGAGTTCAGAATACCAGGCGATGCGACAATTTTTATGGTGTATGTATTTTACAGATCGAGAAGCAATTTCTTAATAATCATTGCATATCATTGTTTGTTAAATAACACCAGAAAAAGAAGTCCAGACGGCTCATATCAGATGACCTGGCAGGTCATTCAATGCCTCCTTGTCGTCCAAAGAAATTTTGATCAAAATAAAGGGTCACTATAGCAGGCAAAAGTTAAAACCAGAAAAAATAGGTTTTATTTGTCAGATTTTTTTCAAGCAAAATGATCCTATCATTGAATTTTTCAATATGCCTGCCCATACATTATGTTTTTGAGGTGATTGCAACTGGAGTCCAATATGGTTTTAATTTGGACCAGCGTCGGCTATTTTGTATATGTAGTGTACCGTTGAGGTGAAAAGTTACTTCATCCGAGAATAAAATATTTGGGTAGCAGTTCTCATGTCTATCACAATTTGGTAGCTTGATTTCGCAGAATTGCAACATTAGGTCGAAAACATATCCATCTAATTTTCGAATAGTACGAAGCTAAATGTGTTTTTTCTTTGTATCAAACTTACATAGACGTATGACCTATTCCCGGACCAAATGATAGTTGTCGACTGACACTGTTTAGTCAGTGAGACGTCAAGTTGGATATTGTCATCTTCTTTCCACTTTCGAATAAAATATACATAACAATGCTCTTCATATCTTTTCAAAACTGGATTGTAAAATCGATGTTCGGTATAGATTGGGTTTGATTAAAACGGTTTAATAGGCAACTATCTTCAATGAACTCTACAAAACCAACCATCATCAGAATTTCAATACTGTCTGTCACTGAGCTACATTTTAGGTTTATTTTATTTGGATAGACTTTTACTAATTTCGAATCTAACCTTTCATCACAATTGATTTAAATTTCCATTTGTATTTCCTTTCAGTCCAATATTCAACGACACAGCGATATTTTTCATGGTGAAAACTCCGTCTTCACATCGGTCTGATTTCATAATTGTGTCTGTTGTTTTGTTTCTTCTTTTTCCTTTTTCATAATGAAAGCGTATTCATATTTGCTGACACTACAAGTAAGAGACTTTTTACAATTGAATAGACGTCATTTCGAAAAGGCACGAAAGAGTTGCATGAAAGGAGAAAGTACATAATAAAATAATGTACATCTAATGAATGATGTATTACATGTCATATGTATTGATTTAACAAAAAATGTCGATACATTTATATTTTTGACAGGTGCCATCAACAGAGTAAATAGATTTTACTAAAAAAATAAAAAATCGACCGGTTCGAGTGTTTCCCTAAAACTTGAGGACTACCTAATCATTAGGTTAAGTCCATAGTTTCCTCCGCAATAGTTGAATTTCCTAAACCAATTCTGAAACGAAATGGTATTCAGTTTTTGATTATTGATTCATTTCTTTGGATTTCAATTTCATCTATGCCTTCCCTGTCCTCTTAGAAAATGTTCTTAACATTCAATTCTCTGAAACCTGAGACGTTTTTCGTATAACGGACTAACCGGCATCCATACCGGGGAATAGACGAAGTCAGTAGACAGAATTTATCCGATTTCTTCTTAGATTGGTAACTTGGAAACGGTCTGATACCCTTATCGTAACTCGTGGTCGAACATCTTGGCGTACTCGTTTGTTCTTGTATTCGATTTCAAGCGTGGTTTACCCCATACTTTACGACATATTGTTGAGTGTCTGCTGTTTCTTTTGTACATTTTCCTTTTCGCAAAAAATCCATATTTATGTCGACAATTTCGGAGAATTCAAAGAAATTATATCAGCAATAAATATAGCGATGTTATCGATTTGTAGAATTGTTCAGGTCAGACGAAATCTGGTAGAAATGGCTTCGATTTTGTAATACGTGTGTGTTCGAAGAATAGATTGGTTTATTGATTTAAGTTTGAATGAAAATAATTTATATTCCAAAGACATCAAGAGTTTATTTGATCAATCTGTTCTGCAGTTACTGCTAATTGAAAAGAAATAAACATGCCTCATTATAATGATGAATCACGTTACATAATTAAATCCAATGACGTCAATATTGATTATTTTCCAAAAACAATACAGTATATCCGAATATCTTTCGCATATATCCTTAATATCATTTCATCTTGAAATAGGTCGACTGTACCAAATGGATCCAAATGTTTCAGAAATTTATCAAATTGAAATTACAAATTTATTTATCTAAATCGATATCTAGAATGGCAATGCATAATCCAATTTTCAAAATATATTGTGTCCCCTCAATAACACGTGAAAATTTGTTATATGCTAATTGCATTATCTAATCGGGACAGTTTTCGTGTGAGTGGAGTCGCTATATACCATGATTCTTAGTATACCGTGAATATTTGTACACTAATTGTGCAAATGATTGTCTCAATTAAAAATTTGAATTGAATATTAATCGTTCATCAAATTATGGAAAACTCCCGAACAGATTTTCTTATTAATTTTCTCACATTTCGATATTTGCTATGTTGATGACAACTGATCGACCTGTTTTTAAATAGCTTTGTATGACATGCGATACGTCATTTTATATACTGCATACTGTATAGATTTTTGAACGACTCTGTCGTGACATTTCGAAATTTCGACTATCAATTTATTGTGATTTCTATAAAAAATATTATTCATTGTTCTGTCAGAAGAAAAAAATTTGATGTTTCAATATCAACAACGAATAATATGAGAAGAAAAAAAAGAATAAAAATGTGTAAAAAATAGAGCAGATGAATATCAAGAACCCTTCTCAGTGAAAAATCGAAATGACATGGTTTATGAATAAAGTAATGAGACTGGCAACGTCGCTTCTGATCCAGCAACGCGTAAGATGACAGGCTTTGAGCAGCGTCAGGTGCACATGTGATACGCCTTGAGTATGAGTTTGAACTCGCTACAGTCATTTGTTTATCGTTAGTTCTTGTGAAACCGTTTTTCTTGTGCGTTCTCAAAAATAAGTGGTATTAATTTTGAGTAACGGTGTGCTACCACGTTTCGATTCAATTTTGGACACAATATAACAGAAACATTTGAAAAAACTTCGGCAGGCCTATACTTTGTATCATTTCAAATGGTCACTCAGTACATCTCACTCTCTCCTACCAAATAAAATGAATGGAAATATTTGACGTCACACGGCACGTCGAAACTCGGCTCAACCAACTTTGTGAGCATAGAAACTGCATCCGTTGTGCTCTTGCGCTGGAATTGGCGCTCGAAAGCAATTTATTACGATCGTAATTGATTGATATTCGTTCAAATTTGAGTTTGAGAACATTAAATTGTACAATTTTCTATTTTGTCTGGTTGTATTTGGTAGTAAGTTATTTTATCTTTTATCGTTAATTTCCACACTGAAATCATTGGATATCTTCGTATTCTTCAACGAAGTGGATATAAATTTTTGAGGCTATATAATAATAGCCAGCAGCACCACAGGAGTGTATGACAAATAATCTTCCTTCTACGAAATCATGTAGCATGTAGGACATACGTCCGACTGAATTATTGCAAAAAAAAATTGATCAAGTTAGCGATGAGTGGCCATTTGGATTTACGGAGGATTTACAAAAATTTGAATAATTATAGTTACAATAAATGCTTATATCTATAATTCTGGTGTGTATCAGAAAAACACAATCGTAAACAACAAGTGAAAAAATAGAATACCAGCGAAAAAAACAGACCATGCCTGTTCCTTAGTCTGGCATCTAAACTCGCATCATGCCTCCTACGATTGCCCCTAAAGTGTGAGCACAGGAAATGTAACAGGGGAACTATACTATCTTGCGTATGATTCAATAAACGAGTGAAAAAAAATTGGTTTCTCTGTCGCTATTGCACAAGGGTTGAAAAGGAAGGGTTTGGGACAGGAAAAATCTGTAACAATAAAAAAGAAAACTAGCAGAAAAATATTTATGTATATATATATATATATATATATATATATATATATATATATATATATATATATATATATATATATATATATATATATATGTCTACACTCACTTGAATCTAAGAAAATGATGACAATTTTACATAGCAAGCAAGACCATAAATAGGACTAAGGAAATGATCAGAAATACATAACCTGCGATATTTCCTCTTTCGCGGAGATGTTCTTCCGTCGCAGTGTGAGTCTTCTGAAGCATGATGACTTCCACCTTGTTCTCGCTTGCCAATTTTGAAGTATAATCGCATTTATCCTCGGAAAAATATTCAAAACTCAACAAAACAATTCCCTCTCTGTTTCACCCAGAGAGCCCCGATGGCCAGGTTCGGTCTTCTAAATGATGCGGATTATTGATCTATATATGTTCTAGATTCATTATGAACCCAATAATTTGGGTTGACTTCGCTCATATAATATTTCTTCGTGGATATTGAGAAATTTATAGAAAAAATTTTGACACTCGTTTTAAAATTGTGACAGGCGTATGGAGTCAAGGCACAGGTTTTTATGTGATTGATGGTATTTTCAGAAGGCCTTCAAGTGCAAACACCGTTGTGAATGTCAACAGAGTCTGGAATTTCGTGTGTTCAAATCGACGGTTGACAGTCACGGAGTCTTTCGTGTGGGACCAAACATCAAAAACAACTGGGTGTGTTGCATCACGACAATGCGCCATGTCACATTTCAATCTCAAAAATTAAGTTTTTAGACAGTAAAAACATTCCTGTGGCTGCTCAGCCACTTTATTCATCAGACTCGATTCCTTGTGACTTTTTACTTTACCCGTGAATTGAAAATCATCGCGAAGGAACTCATTTTGGAACACTTATTACAGCTGCAACCGATCAGCTGAATACTATTTCAGTATCCGAGTTTCAGCAATGCTATGATGATTGGAATGACCGTTTTAAGCGGTGTATGGTTTCCAAAGGAAACTTATTGGAAGGAGATAATATTGCATTGTAATTATATTTAAATAAATATTTGAAAAAATCAGTCTCATTACTTTATTTACACACCTTGTACAACTTGACAGTGTTCAAGTTTCGAAACGAATACTTCATAAACATTTTATATTATTTCGGGTGGATTTTTTTGTATTACCGTTCTCATGTAAAACTTTTTGATTACTACTCATTCATTTCTGAGTACTTTCCTTCTGCGAAAAAATTATAACAGGTTATTTTTCAAGTAAAAAGAAATTATCGAAAAATTTCGGAAGAAAAGATTCAATTTTTCAAAAAATGTGTTGTGAAGGCATTTCATGCTGCTGAATACACAATTGGTATCTCCTGAATACGACACATTTTACGTTCAGAACGGCATCTGGAGAAATTTTCAGACACTTAGTTCCTATTCTTTCTTTCAACACGTTCAAATTTTATGGTGGAGTACGAAATCTAACCTTAATCCTGTAGAGTCAAAAATCAAGAGTGATCAAATTTGTGGAGCAGGCTGGCCACCTTACCAGACCCCTCCAATGATCACCAAAATTATTGTTCAACCTGTTCACATCCAAAGCTGTTATGAGGAGCAGAACCATCTTGTTGGAAATAGATTTTTCTTCGTTATCCGTTGTCTTTGTGAAACAGGATTTTCTTTTTTCGTAAATGTGGCCGTTTTCCGCAAGTTTCGCTTTCAGCTTGTCGAGTTTCAATGCGTGTAATGGTTTTACGTTTTTGGAGATAATCGATCGAAATAACTCCATGACTATCCTAAAAAACCGTCGCGATGACTTCTCTCCCAGCCGAAAAATCATTTTTCTTTTTTGTGGAATCGGTTCCCCTTTTGCGGTTCACTTTCTTCTTGTTTCTGGCGTTTAATGGTGTACCCCAGTTTTATTTACAGTGATTAATCGGCGCCAACGCTCGGAGTTTTGCGCCCAAACTGAGCCAACAGATCATTGGATAATGTTCATTCGTACACCTTTTTCATCTAACGTTAGCAAGGGCAGACAGCTTTCTTATGTTGATTTAATATGTGACAAACAAGTTTTTTTCACATGTTCATAACCTCTGATATGTCTCCCACTTCAATTTGGTTTTCTAGCCGCATTTGGTGAACTTTTAGAATGTCATCCTCTTCGCCCAAAATAATAGACTCGGAGTCGAATAAGATCATAATGCTTTTCTTACTCCAACGAGAAAAGTATTATTTTAATCTCCGATGCAATTTCATATACAGAATGCTTGAATATAACTTGTCATCTCAATACAACTAAATGGTCAAAAAAAACGTTTTTTTAAAGACACGTACATTTTATCTACTGTATTTGGACCGTTTTTCACATTACTATTCATTGGTATATTTCCTCATAACTAAAATTACTCGTTTTCATTTTATTCGTGATTTTATAAAAAACCTGCAGTCACTTCCGAAAATATACTTGATCACGCCATAGAACAAACACAGAGTGAATTTAAATCCGATGCCAGTTTTTATGTTCAACAATGCTTCATTTGAATTTGGGAGGCTTTTATCTGGTAAAATTCCATTATCAATAATAAAAAACAAGTACTGTGTTTTAAGGAATTTTACTTAATAATTGCGATTCGTAACGCGTTTCACTACACCGTAGCTTCTTCAGACGAATGAATGTACATTAAATAAGAATGAGAATATAAATATAAATGTTCTTGAATTATTAAAAGCTTATTGGGTTGCTTCTTCTTAAGTGGTTATTTATGACAGGTATATCCAATAAAATTAAGGAATAGATTGCTCCCCGACGAGATTCAATAGAGGTGAAGGGCTTAAATCAACTTGTTCATGGATGAGTCTACCTGAGTGTTTATATTTATTGATTTGTAAAGTTTCCTAAAGATCTACCTTCCAATATTTATTATCTGTATGCAAAATTTCAAACCGTGGGTCGAAAGAGTGATTATTTTCTAAGAGATGATTCGCGTAATTTGAATCTGGTTTTTTATTTGAAAAACTGCGTGTAGTGAAACGCGTTACGAATCGTAATTATAAAGTAAAATTCCTTAAAACAAAGTACTTGTTTTTTATTATAAACAATGTTTCACCTTTGAGAATTACTTGAAAATAGCAATACCACTAATCATGTTGGTGTAGTTTATTTATTAATTTAAATACCCAATGAATAGTCATGTTCCATAACAAGTGCGTGTCCTAAGTAGATGAAACTTCGGTGAGCAACTGTCAGCAGATGAGCAATGAAAATTCAATAGCTTTTATTAACGACTTCTGTCATGTTGAGGTCGGGCACTTTTCAGATCATCCTCGTATGCGGATTCTGCAACCATCTGAAATGATGGCTGTTGTGAAAGGTCCACTCATTATACCACAGTTCTGAAAAATGAATAAACTGAATGCATTGTACTACTAAAAAATTCGAAATCTCGAAGCATCTAACAATGTCATGTTTTTCAAGAGCTTGATCTTTTGTTAACAGTTGAACAGTCGTCGTCGTCATCCCGGTTACTGCAGAAATTTGTCCATCAGATGTTTCTGGGAACGCTTCGATACGTAACAAGACAGTCAATGGAAATCGTTCCTAATAGAGTCCAAATGATCGAGGTTTAAATCTTTTTGATTGAAAATAGGCTTGTATCATGTATGTTTTTGATTTTCGTCTTCTATACTTATTAGTTCTTCGTGAACAGTATTTGTATCAAAGCAATAACAAGGATAAGCAGTTAGGTACCTAATTTGTCATTAATAATTGCGAATCACATCCATTATTATTATATAATGATGGCTCTGTGATTTTCAATGGCATTCCACCATAGAGCATACTTCAGAATTCATTGGGAATTTTTTTTACGTTCTGAGTCGTTTTTTATCCTAAATACGAAATAATCTGGGCTATCCGAGCTGAAATACTAGGTGGGGTGAAAAGTAACCACCTTGGGAAAGAAAAAAAAAATTCTTTAAAGTGTTTTCATTTTATTCAATGTAGTCCCCTTTAAGCTCGATACACTTATTCCAGCGATTTTCCAACTTCTTGATCTCGTTCGAAAAGTAATTTTCCGGAAGGTCTGCAAAATACTCCTGTGATGATTTCCTTGCGTGAGCTGAATTTTTTATTGATGAGCCATCTTTCAAGGTTTGAGAGGAGACAACAGTCCGAGGGGACTAAATCGGGCGAATACGCTGGATGCGAAAGCAATTGGAGCCCTAAATCATTGATTTTAGTCGTGGTTGTGATGTTCTTGTGCTCCGGCGCATTATCTTGCAATATCAAATTTTTTTTTCGCTTCATGCGAGCCCGTTTTGCAGCGATTTTGGTCTTCAATCGCTCCAATTAGCCACAGTAATATTCGCTGTTGATGCTCTTTCTTTTCTCGAGGAGGTCCACGAAGAGTATGCCATGACAATCCCAAAAAACCAATGCCATGACCTTTCCGACCCATTGAGCCTTCCTTGGCCGCTTCGGTGCACTCGTGCCGGCTTCACTTCATTGATGGGCACTCATTTTATTTTCTGGTGTGTAATAGTGGATCCAGGTTTCATCAGCAGTTCATAATCGACGCCAAAAGTTCGCTCGATTCCGCATCAGCAAATCAAAACACTCTTTCGAAGTGCTCACGCGTTTGTGTTTTTGGTCCGGAGTCAGCATGCGCCTGACCCTAGCGGCAGGATAACTTTCTCATATGCAGAATCTCGCCCAAAATATGGCGTGTGCGCTCAGTTCTAATCCTTCAGTTTCCGCTCAGCCAACACCATTTCATGTATTTTTTTAACATAGTCTTCTCTAACTACATCGAAATTCTTGCCGCTGCGGACTTTATCGGTATAGGAGTTGCGTCCACCACGAAACTCTCGAAATCAATATTTAACGGTGTAATCTGACGGAGCATTACTCCCATAATACTTATCCAACTTTTCTTTTGTTGCCTTCGTCGTTTTGCCTCTCAAAAATTAATGTAGTGTGGGAGAACGAAAATCGTTCTTGTCCATATTCAACATGCTAGGAAACACTTCAACAAGAATCAGCAAGCAATACAAAACTACGACCAGTATCGCACTGAAATTTGGTATGTCTGCCTATATATGAACGGACAACAAGGCACATTAACTTTTTTGCAATAGCAGCGTATTCTGGCGGCAAGGAGGTAACCTTTCACCTCACCTAGTAAAAACCAGAACACTTTGGAAAACATAAAAATTCAATCCAAAGTACAGTCGCCCATCCTACGCATAACATCGAAGAATTGGAAGTGTGAAATTTTTTTCCAAAATTTTTCGAAAGTTTCGAAAAATACATCGTTTTAAGTGGTATATTTTTCGCAGAAAATACTCGAAATAGAAGAAGTAATCGGAAAAAAAAAATAAAATATGTGCTTACTTTCAAAAGCTCCAAATGAAAGTTTGTATTTCTATGATTGACAGATAAATGAAAATATTTGAAGCTGTTAAAATATGATTCAAAATTTTTCGCATGGAATACTCGATATATATGTTTTGCCTATATTAGAGACTTATTCTTAATTTTCTTGGAGCAGTTTATCTGTTTCCGCAAGTTATTGCTGAGCTTCCGAAGTTCAACCCTGAACGATACATAATCCTTCATAATGACAATACAGGTTTCAACAAGGGATCGTAATAATAATCTTTTAATTTTATTAATTGATCACGACACATAGCATAGACCTCGTCCATCAAGTACTTAAGGTTTTACATATTCATTTTACCTTCCTTTCATTGCATTTTTCAGTAAATAAGTCTTCTGTCTATGTTCTCAAATCTATTCTCAGACGAGATGGTTCAGTAGGCTATTGTAATGTCTTTCTAATTATTATTATGATGACCGAATGTTGATATTATTGAATCCAAATGGTGGTATTTACCTTCCTCATACGCAATAATTATTAGGTAAGAAGTATTTTCGAGGACGCTCTGTGTTTAATACCCAATGCAATTAAAAGTGATTTGCAATGCAATCCAAACAAATATATATCATTAAATTGAAGAGAAGTCTTCATATGGGAAAAGTAATAAACCTCGTTGCCGGTATTGCCTCATTCTGCAAATGAACTTGTTGACTATGAATAATTCCATTTTATAACTTCTTATTCACCTTCCCAGTTGATTGGGATGAAATTTGGAATAGGTGCACAGCCCTATCATGTTCTTTTCAGAGTCTCTCAAGGCACTTTGATTGACCCGTAACTTCATTGTGGAAGAATTCATACTAACTCATGACTGGAAATATTTTTGTAAATTTTCTCTCAGCTTTTAGCTATTCTATCACGGCCATGTCAACGGCAGGGAATAACCAGTAGTCGTATAGACCTCAATTCGATGAATAACGCCTCTATGGCCAGAAACTCGCGAATCGAAAGCGACATAGACAGGGTACATTATTCTGTTGAACAAGAAAGTCATTGGTCTATTTTTCCCATTTTTTCTTCGCACATCGTTTCACGAATGTTTCATTACCACCTTGTACAACTAGGACATTTGTCATATTTTTAAAACGACTGTCAAAATTTTTCGCAAATTTTTGTTTGAATATTGAAGGGATTTTGCGATTATACCTCAAAATTGGCAAGCAAGAACAAGGAAGAGTTTATGTTTCAGGGAAATAGGAAATACCTCAGGTTATGTACTTTTTGATTATCTCCTTAGTCCTTTTCATGACTTTGCTTGCTATGTAAAATCTTTTCTTAGTTTCAAGTGAGTAGACATATAAGAGTCAGGTATGATTGTTGAAATATTTTTCTGCTGGTTTTCTTTTTCCATTGTTACAGATTCCTGTCCCAAACCTTTCCTTCCACCCTTGTCTTCTTCTGGAAATCATGGAGTGCAAGTATTGAGAGAATGAAGCTGCTAAGCAGAAAAATCTATATATATATATATATATATATATATAACGCGCCACTGGTGATTCAGTGGCGCGTTGCTCTGTAGCTCGTACACAAGATTTCATGAATTTTTACGGAAAAAAAAAATATGACGAAACTACTCACCAAAAAAACTTATTACTTAAAGACATTATAGCAGAGTTTAGGACGCTCTTGAATCTTCAACAAAAAAGTGGTCTTCCACTGTGAAAAACCACCCAAGATTCTTTTATAGAAAATTGGGACACCCTGTTCACTTAAAAATAAGTTGCCGAAGTAGATTTTCACTTTCTAGATACAATACCGTTCGAATAAAATGTAAATCTTCAAGAGTCTTCGAGCTACAGAGCACCGCTTCATTGGTGAATTACCCAGTATATATATATATATATATATATATATATATATATATATATATATATATATATATATATATATATATATTATATATAACTAGGAGATCAAAGTTGTTTCCTTGAAATTACTCTGATTGCACTATATATATTATAGCAATAGATGCAGCTTTCATTTCCGGAAATGTCCATGAAGTTCGGATCTGCATGACGCGTTTCTTCAATTCCCAGTAAACTTAAACGCGACTCAAAAATCTCCGAACGATTTTGACACTCACTTATTTTATTTGTAAATCATGTATTAAAATTCTTTACACAAACCCGTACGAGGATGTATGTTAGAGTTCATCAATAAGATCTCGAATATTCGTTCGCCTGTTTGAATGAATAACTTTGGCCGCGATGAGCACATTTTCATCTGTATTGAAGGACGTGTGTTTCTTGTTCTTAACCGACTCATTTCCATTTTCAATTCGCTCAAAACACCGCTCCATTTGATTACAAGTTCTGCGTTTATTCAATTATAATTTATCACACGTATTTTATTACTCTATTTTATTGTAAAATGAAGTTTCGGAAAGATTTTCCTAGTTTTTATTTCGATCATTTAATATTACACTTGCAATGATACGCACACATTTTTAACAGATAATTCCTATAATTAATTAATTACGTATGATTTATATAAAATAATAATCAACTAAAATCTAGCACATACAATTTAACGAGAAATAAATTGATTTGAACAATATTTTTGTTTTCACTGGTATCCTCTTTTCGAAAAATTTTAAGGGTCAACTTTTGCGATTTTTCAATTTTTATGCGGTCACTTCCATGATTTTTAAGGTACCGTATTTGAAAGGGAAGAAGGAATCCTTATAGGTTCACGTTTGTCTATTTGTCTCGCATATCTTGATTCTTGACAAGGAAATCAGAAGCTCTTTTTTGTTCATTTGAACGCTTAAAATTTTGCAAGATGCTATATCGTCGTAGTGGATCACAAAAATATGAGATAATGAACATCGCATTTTCTCAGAACCTCGTAGGTGTATAAAGTCGAAATGTATCAATCACTCCTGTGGAAATCATGAACGAGAAAATGTTTCAATGCATGTCACGGTAGAAAATTATAAGAATACTATTCGAAAGCTATGCAATAAATTAAGAGTTTAAACAATCAAACAAACTATGAATATCAACGAATATTTGATGTCAGAAGTGCGACGCTTTTAATTGTCCTTATATCAAAAATCTTGGAGGTATCAAGTTTAGAATTGACACCGTTGAAATTTGTTGATTTCTTCAGTATGCTTTTAACTATTGATATAGCTCCCAGTTTTTATGGAATCCTTGGTGCGCGAGCCCTTCTCGCACTTGGCGGATTTTATTTCTGTTTTGCATCAATCACCGTTTATATTTCCAATTTATCATTTTAAGAGTAGTCGATTGTTCCTATAGAAAAGTGTTTACATGAATTTGCTTAAGAGCAATCAAAGGTACTTAATGAATTGATTGAAATACAATTATGATGTAATACACTCCACGAGTAACTATTAATGAATTTTCATAGCTACGAAATGCTTGAAATTATTTCTTATAATTGCATCAGTGTTCCATATTTGTTCTCGTCAATACAATCAGATTTAGCACAATTACTTGAAATCGATAAAAAGTATCAAAATTTGGTATATTAGTGCTGTATTTGGATTGGCCATCTCCCAACGTTTCTATATAGCCTTATTTCATCAGAAAAACTTTTTTCATAGACAAACAAATTCTATGTAATATCTTTTAATTGAGTACTGTGTTATGAGATAAACCATTTTTACAGTACTGTGTCGTTGCTCAGGGTAGTAGTATTTTAATTTTTGGATTTATTCTGAAATTAACATCAAGTATATTTCAGTTTTTATGTGAACAATTATGGAAGAAGGATTATGTCTGAGTGAATCTGATGAGGTAGCAAAACCTTCAAAAAAATTCGACTCATGAACCATGCCAACGAATTTCAAACTGGATTACGCCTTTTTCTTATATATTTTGTATATTTCAATCTCATCAGTTGATCGTTTTATCATGGGTTCTGCGGCATTATCTACAATTCAGTTATTTTCTTCAACCTTATTCTAATTGTCGACATAGAATTACTTACTAATTTGTAATTATTCATTATCATCATTAATCAAGATAAACAGCATGCCCAACGTTTCTGCAGATACGATAAACATTGGGGTTGTATTCGAATCGACGGATTATATTCGGTTATTACTCATATGTGAATTTCCTTTGAGAAAACTGCTCAAGAGATAATGCGGGATGATTACAAACAAATAGTGAAAGTAAAAGATTACTCTCAACTAGGGATCAAAAATCTGAAGTTTAAAACTGCATGCATTTTCTTTATTGTGCGTTTTTCAGGCCATTCATATATCTTAGATATGAATGATATTTCAATACCATTAAGTTCTTTCACTGTAAACCTAATTTTCTTGAATTAAGCTATATGTCCATCATCAGAGTCTCTTTCCAGCGTGTAGCGTACAGGCCGCTGGAAAGCAACAAATATGATTTTTCTTGCATTACATACATCCACTCATTGTTATGGATTACATTTATTTATGACACAGATGATGCGAAACTGAAGAGCGTTTAAAATTTGAGATTCAAACTTTTTTATAATCTTTTTTAGGAAAAAATAGTTTCGTATAATTAAGTTGTTCCAAAATCAGGACCAATAGTTTAATGACGATTAATTTCATCTTTTATTTTCGAATATCGCATTGGTTGATGAGAATAGTTACCTTCTTCCTACTGCTTCATTTTAACTGTTCCTCGCCTAATCAATCCGAGGCATGCACCGTTCCATACATGTACCAAGTAAAAATCGATTTAATGAATCATCCAATGTAATTTTCCACATTAATTGTCGAAACTTAATCAGAATACAAATTTCCTCTCTATAATTTTGTTCTGAAGTTAAAACTCTCCATCGCTATTAATTTCACAAGCATAATCTTAGTAACAAAATCAATCAGTTCTTGTAAGAATCCAAATACCAGTTATTGGCGATTACATTTTCTGCTGCATCAACTCATTTTATTAAAGAATTACTTATGAACTCTTTTTATAAAACTTGAATAATTATGTGATGATCCTTTTCAAGCGTGATAGATTCGCCTTAATTGAAAAAACTCTATAAAGAAATTTAGGAACTGAGAACGCTTGAGAAACTCTGATCTATGAAACGACATTTTAAAAATTTATTGTAAAGGACCACGCACAAAATGCACTAAAAATTGCATTCAGTGAAAGTTCACCAAATTTTCGTCAATTGTACTTCGAAACACCCTGATTACAATTCTGCACTAAAAAACATACCTCAATGGACTCGTTTCTGAGATACAGGCTGTTTAAGTTTGACGAAATTTGAAGCGGATTTTTCCTAACTTCCCTTTTTTCAACTGTAAATTCTATTTAGAGTATTTTTGAACAGAAAAAAAAATTTTTCAACTGGAAGGTCATAAAAGTGTTGATAAATGCATTCGAAGACCTGTCTTTGTATACAGGGCGAACCATAAAAAATCGCGAAATTGATAATGGAATATCTCAGTTTTCTTTCAATGGAAAACTACAGAACGGCATGAATTTATTCGAATCTTCACTTCGAGCTTTCTTATCCTACAGATCACCCAACTGTGAATCTCCTTGAGTATACAGGGTATCTCATGAATGGCCGAATATTGAAGAAAAATTATCTCTTGGGAAATTTTTTTTTTAATGAAATCATTGAATTGTAATGAGGAGGGGTAGTGTGAGTGTTTGTGTGTGTCCGTATGAGTCTGAATTCTTTGTTTCAGATGTTAATGGCATACAGGTTGTTTGAGTTCGATGGATTTGGATCGGATTTTCGCCAACTTTACTTTTTCAACCGTAAAATATGTTTGGGGTATTCTTGAAAATAGGAAAAATATTTTTTCACTAAGAGATCATAAGAGTGTTGATGTATGAAACTAAAAACTTGTCCTCATATACAGGGAAATTGATATTAGAATATTTTGGTTTTTCAGGAATAAGATCGTTCACCTGTTCCTTTTCATCTTCTGAGCATACACCTTGCGACGTTTTTGGAAAGGTGATTCCATACTCTATACGACTATGTTATTATTCTTTTCCAAAAAAAAATGTGACGAATCAAAATCGAGAATTGTTCGGAATGCAAGATTTTCACGAAACCGTTTCGATCTCCGTTGGAGCAAAAGATTCGATCAAAATCGATTTGGTTAATTTTGTAAAATTTAGAAATTAGAAAGGTAATCTAATCCTTAATATCAATCTGCTTTTTGAAGTGCCATTAATTGAAGAGTAATACTGCGAGGAATTCTATGATTCTCATGAAAATCTAACATGAAATTAAACATAGAATTGATTTTTCAGTTTGTTTATCGTGATTGATTGCCTACATTCAATCAATCGAACTTCGATTGATTGCAGATTAATTTTGGGTCTGTAATATATATATATATATATATATATATATATATATATATATATATATATATATATATATATATATATATATATATATATATATATATATATATATATATATATATATATATATATATATATATATATATATATATATATATATATATATATATATATATATATATATATATATATATATATATTTTTTGAAGAGAGAGTATTTACTAGAATTTTAAAACATTTGTGTTGTTATCTGCGCATATTCTTGAATAATCCTTCCTCGTGTTCGGGCGATCTAGCCGGCCATTCTATAGCGGCTCTCCTACCCATTCAAGGAGCCGAAAATTTTTGTCCGGATAGTTTCGCACATCGGCGGCATAAAGAGGCTATACTTCATTATGTTAATACATAACATTATGTTCAGATTAATTTTGGGTCTGTAATATATATATATATATATATATATATATATATATATATATATATATATATATATATATATATATATATATATATATATATATATATATATATATATATATATATATATATATATATATATATATATATATATATATATATATATATATATATATATATATATATATATATATATATATATATTCTTTTGAAGAGAGAGTATTTACAAAAATCGAATAATTGTATTTACAATAACTGTTTATAACTATAATTTTGGTGTGTGTCATAGAAACACAATCGTAAAAAACAAGCGAATAAATAGAATGCCAGCGAAACAAACAGACCATGCCGGTTCCTTAATCAGGCATCTAAACTCGCATCGTGCCTCCTACGATTGCCCCTAAAGTATGAGCACAGGAAATGTAACAGGGGAACCATACTATCTTGCGTATGATTCAATAAACGAGTGAAAAAACCTGTGGAAAAAACTCGTTTCCTTGTCGTTATTGCACAAGCAATAGCTTGTCTGTTTATGTTGTGTTAGTGTCGTGTGTACAAAAAGAGTACCAAAATTTTTTTCTGCTTAGCAGCTTCATTCTATCATTCTCATCTTGCACTCCATGATTTCCAGAACCTCTTCACGGAGACCAGGATAAAAAGGAAGGGGGATTGGTACAGGAAAAATCTGTAACAATGGAAAAAGAAAAACAGCAAAAAATATTTCATCAAACATATTTAACTCTTATATGTCTAAACTCACTTGAATCTAGGAGCTTAACTAATGCTCCTCTGTTTTTCAACAGGGAAAATCTCATACACCTTTTGGGAATTAAGCCCTACGGGGGTGTTGTCCTTGCCTTATCAACATAACCATGGGAATAAAGCCCTAAGGGAGAGCAGTCCTAGCCTTATCTAAGAACTTTACTAATGCTCCGCTGTTTTTCAACAGGAAACATCTCATACGCCATTCGGGGGTGTAGCCCATAATTACCTCAAGATTCGAAAACTAATCTCCTAAATAAACTTGAAGTTCTGTACCCAGTTAATGAAATTATCTGAAACGGAATGAATTTCTTGAAAACCACCCGTAAAATGGTGAATAGTACAATAGAGGACTAAATGTCTTATCGTTTCTTCAGCTGCGCCACATTCACATGCCGGACTTTCTACAGTATTCCATTTGAACAACAACTTTATTGAAAACATCAATTTCCTGCGATTCAGTTCTCCAAAGATTAACAGCCTTCACCCGAGTACGCAAAAAGTCAATCGATTAAATAGGTTTCCTTGATTTCAATCTCAGGTTAGGTGGATTTTGAAGATCGTGTATTATCGGAAAAACTTCTGGCAATGAGTGATACTTATCCCAAGATGATTTAAGAGCTATATATACTATATTACAAATAACCACACCTGACAGCAATATTTTGCTGCTGAATATACTAAAGCTAAAGCAGTAGTTCGCAAAGTAGAGACTCCGGCGCCACATTTAGATCCAGCTAGTTTATGTAGTATATTGTTTCTTGTTCTCAACATCTGACAATTTATCAATATGAAATTTGAAAGTCAAAAAACGATCTAGCTTCAGACCAAGATATGTTGGAGTGGAATTATGAGTTAATAGTGATTGATTGAAGAATACTCTTAGTTGCCTATCCTTCTCATGATTATTCAGATGAAAACAAGAAACCTCAGTTTTCGAAGGAAGATCAATCAAATCCTCAAGCATGTTCAAATAGGTTTCACTAAGCAAGTTTCCTGTATAAATAATTCAGACCGAAACATTAAGTTCTTGAGGTTTCTTGAGCATGATTCTTCCTCTTTAAGTGGGGATTTGTGTCACTCCAGACTCTACAGTTATAGCGATGCACCTCGCCATTGAAAAAAACTCGATTCGTCAGAAAAACAAGTATTTTAAAGCAAATCGTTATTGATCCGCTTACTAAAATGTTCGCTCGGGTACGAGACTAATTTTATATGGATAGAATTTGTACTTGTCAAGAATCCCACCAATTCCTTCATCATTCAAATTTCTGATAGGATAGTGTTTTTATTAATAACGCATAAAATTTCCATGAATTTGCTGCTTAACTCAAAAACGTATTTGTGCCCCAAAATTCTTCCAAGGTTATTTTCCTTGAAACTGCGTGCAGTTACCACAGCTTAATTATTATTTTTCAAAAATGAACTCACAATTTTAATGCGTTCCTGCAATGTGTACACCATCTTCAACTAAATCTTCCAGGTTAGGTATAGGTTAGATTAGGTTATCAAAACAATTGACTATTTCCAACGCAAGTTATCTGTCTTTCAACGAATAAACAAAAGTTACTGAATCTAACACATCTGAAAAAATTGCTGAGTTCAAATGAAAGAGAAAATTTTTTCTGAACCAATAGAATCGATTTTGATCAATTGTTTTCCTCGAACGGATTGATAAAAACTTGGAATTTTTTCAAGCAATTCTCGATTTGGGGAAGAAGCTGCCAGGGCAAAAGGTTGATAGGAGGAGAACAAAACACGTAACAAAAAATTGTCCTTTAATCAAAAAACGACTTGTTTCAGGAATTTCACGGAAGAATCAAACCAGTCGACTTTGTTTGTTTTCCCTTTAACGTGCTCTATTTCTGCTTTTCGGCTAATGGCACGCCAGGGAATTCTGTCACCTCACTAACCCGGGAATTTTGCCGAACCCCTCTCGTGTCAAGGGAAGGGATTTTTAATGTCCAACACATCTCTGTTAGACAGAACCGACAGCTTCACATCTCCTCCGAAAGATGGACACTCAAGCAATTCCCAGAATCCAAAAAATCGCACCGTCTTTGTGGGGATTGAACCCAGGTGACTCTGCGTAGGAGACGAGCATCATATCCCGTACGCCACCGAGCCGGCTAACCAGTCGAGTTATTCACACTGATTTGTTTTCTTTTGAACGCACTTTATAAAATCCGAATCGTTAAAAACGTGCAAAAGTGTTTTCATATCAAAACACTGCAATGTTTCAATAGGTAACTCCAATGATAACTTATGAAACCGATGAGAGACTTTATCTATAAACTATAATAGTATTCGGTATTTTTGTATTTCATCAACGCTGAATTAAACCACTCTCCCAAATCTACGTGTATAATTCTGGTTTAAAGCATACATGCGATATCAATATTTGATTTTTCTAGAAATAATAGGTTCGGATTTTTTGTGACGAATCACTTGCATGCCTTTTTTTTTGACCTCATAAACCATGACTACTTAATCCAATCATTACACTTCAATAAAACTCATATGATCACACACAATACCACATACCTCGATAAGACTCAAACCGGCAGTCACAAGTGTACACAGTAGAATCTCCTCTTATTGGGCCACACGTGGTAGTTGATTCAGATTTCCGACCACTGATAAGCCTTATGCTGCAAAGAATGATTATTCATCGAAAACTCTAGTTCTTTCTCCAACTAACTTGTCAGCATGTTTATTAACCCAACAGTTATCTTGAATTCTTGTTTAAACTATTCTGAGTAGCGTTTTTATCTTTTCATCAAAACACGTCGTTTTATGATAGAAACTAATATTTATCAACTGTCACTGTTATTATCAACAAAATGACGTAAATATGTCAAGCAAAAATATAATATCAGGGACATTGTTGAACTTGTTTAAAACTTAGATTTTTCGTATCTCTTATAATATGATCCCGGAAATTTTTATTCCTTTCCATTGGAATTTTTAATTATCGAGTGAATTGCCATTCAAGGAATAACAGACGGAAATGAAAATTCTCGGATTTTATCAGCAGATCATATTTGAGGAAATATATTTTATTTATTATAGCTGAAGGAAATTGAAATCTAACTTTTGAGATAAAAAGTCAGGAATAACCAAATTTTAAATGTTATTTCAAATGAGAAATATTGTTTTTCACAGCTTTGATGGACAGTGCATACTGAATTAATATGAACCTCCTTGCTATTCTATTAATTAAGTAATTTTCTTCTGGAGAGAGTTACTCTGAGAATAAGGTTGATGTTGAAAAATTGAAAATTTTCTTTGTTACCGTCGTATTATTAATTTCATTTCGCTTGAGTCATTCAGTTTAAGTAATCAATATTAAATATTGAATATTTGATAATACTATTTATCTAATCAGGACAAAGAACGGGTATAGCCGGACAAACATAGCGAATCTACCCCAAATGATGATCTAACCTAACCTAACAACCACCGGTGAGAAGATCACACGCTTCCCAGTTTGTACACATGCGGCTACCGGTTCGATTCTGGCGAAGGTTTGGGTGTTGTATGCGTCTTTGAATTTGACAGAGTCGCCTATAGAGGGCATAAACTTCCTGGATCACATAACTTGTATTCCTTCTGGGAATCGCTTGAATATCCGGAGGAGATGTAAAGCCGTCGGTCCTGTCTAACAGAGATGTGTTAGACATTAAAGATCCCTTCCCTCGACACGAGAGGGGTGTTAGAATTCCCCGGCGTGTAATTGGCCGAAAGACGGAAATAGAGCACGTTAAAGGAATAACAAACAAACAAACTTGTATTCCTTGTGATGGCAGTTATCATTGCACGATCTGGGAGAGTAGTTCGGAATCAACTATAAGCTCTAGGTCCACCTGTGTAAATGGGCTTAGTTCCGAGCACATCGTTGGGAGAAAAACAAAACAAACCTAACCTAACCTCACCTCAGCTCATCTCATCGCGGTACTACTGCGCCTTGATTTTTGTTTATGTTTCAAACTTATAAAGCTAGAAACTTATAGAAATGCAAGATTTTAGGTAACATTTGAGAATTTATGTTAAATTTTTTCTGATTTTTGTATATTCAGGAGCATTTTACTTCTCAGTGAATTATACACAGGCTGCAACAAAAATGGCTGTCTGTATATTTACTTGAAAAAAAATACTCAAAATTTACCAGAATATCAGATTATTGTGCAAAACGCAAAATTTAATATAAAAAGATTTCTTTTGTGACATGAAGTCATATAAATATTTTATTTTGATTACTCTTTTCAAGTGTATACATTCCATAACTATTTTTTTTCTAAATGAAGAATGCTCTGTGTGATGTATTGACAAACATAAACATGTTGTAACTCAAAAGTGGGCGCTCCGATGTGGAACAATTGCGTATTAGCTCGCCATTGTTTCATAGATCTTTGTTCACATAGTGTGATGTCGTCTGTAAAGAAGTGTATAGATTCGTCTGACAGGTTCTGTTATACTTGTGGCGAATATATGGTATTAAATCATTATCTTAATATTACGGATTCCGCTTGAAACATGGAAACCCCCTAAGCGGGGGTTGCAATCCTTACACATTTTGAATAGGGAAGATGGGTCGAGTGATGACTCAAAAGAAAGGTGGTATCTTTGTCTACATTGCATTGAACGAATTTCCATTTTTAATTGAAACCTGTAAAAGATACAGGGTGACCAACTGAAAGATAGGGAAGACTATTTCACTGAGACTATTCAAGTTTCAGTGAAGTAAAATAGAACAGATCCATGCTGATCAATGGCAGTCATCATCAAGTACCATCCATGACTGAAATCGCGCTAACCTATGACAATAAAGCTCAAATATCCGAAAGATAAGATTCCTCCAGAAAATCAAGGAGTTTAATATATATCATGATACAACCGAGTTTACATCAGCCAGACATCAGCGAATAAAATGGAGAATAGAAGCACAAAAGAACGGTAAAAATTCAATCCACCACATTTGCCGTTTATCCACAAAAACTATACTCAGGTCATACATTAGATTTCGAAAGCTCCGAACAAATCTGGACAACATAACAACTTAAAAAATGCCTCATCAGGGAAGCAGTAGAAATCGAAAGAGACAGATTAATGAACAAAAGATATGAAACTCAGATTATCAAATACTTATTTTGCCACCCAAAAAATCAACACCAACAAAGAATAAAGAAACTCTTATTACCGACGCCCACAACGAAAATATATAAGGGAAACCTCCAACGAACCGCTATCAGTTACGCTCGAGATCGTCTTCCGAACGCCTGAAGATGACAAGGGAAAACTTGTCGACTTCTCCAGAATTTGAATGAATCATGGAAAAAACTTTGCCTCAGATTTAAAGGAAATCTACTGATTAATTGATAGTTAGAAACCTCAAAATTGAATTCGCTGCTTATTGTCATAAATCTTGAAATGTTTTTCTATAAATCATCGTAAGCTGATATACGAGCAACATAAATCAATTTAAATGAAATTTGCGGAAATATAAAGGATTTTTATCATGAGCTTTCATTTATATGTGATTCTCCATACTGCATTCATATAAGCCACATCACACTTGGGTCACTTGGGAAAAATAACCCCGTTATGTGGATATCCTGACAATTATCAACCAAAAATTGTATCAAAAATAAAAGATTAACTGAAGTTACGCGATTTTAAACATTTTCAGTCTATTCCGGAGAATTATAAAAACGTAACAAACTGACAAAGATTTACCAGATCATTGAATAATATTGGGTGGAAGATTTCAAATTTTGTGTAAAAGACGAATACAAACACATCAAAATGGCTAAATAAATGTTATAAATATCAATATACTTTGATTAAAATATTTCAGTCTTGTAAAAATCTTTAACTTGCCACAAGTAATAACGATAAGTATTTCAAGCATAATAAAGTTTATTTGGGAGAATAATTAAGAAGAAAAAATTTGAATTTATACTTATAATTTTGAAACAGATGGATATCTTCACTATACAGAACAGTATACCCTTGTTATTGATGACAATTTTCTGGCGTAGTCAAGGTTTTATTATCGATGACTATCCGGCCTAACTTATTTCAAGCCCCTTGGACTGCCAAACTAAACTCCTCTTCATGTTAGAAGTTTTGTTTCTGCAAATTTCTTTTAGGAATACCCAATGGGACGCAGTTCTGTAGAGATCTGGACAAAAAAGATTGATTTTATTCTCTTCCAGTGCATTTCGGACTATTATTGCACAGGGGGGAGAAGTATCATCTTATTGGAAGAATGAATTCAGGCCCATTGTTCGGGAGTATCACTATTGGTATAGGTGTCTCATCCTCATAAGAAGTTTCTGTTATATTGTTCTGTCAAATGATTTTTCAGGTTATTCAACAGGACCTATAGCTCTCTACAGCATCACTTATGTTTTTTTGTCAGATAATTTCTCAAGAATATTCCAAGATCTTCCATAAACGAGTTCAACTCGAATCGGTATGAAAACTGAATCGCAACTGAGGAGAATTGTGGCCCATTTCTCTTCATCCCAATTTACGTATTCTTGCTGCCAATCTAAACGAGCAGTGCGATTCACAATTGTCAATCGAAGTACTCCCAAAAGATGACCTCAATGGATTTGACCTTCATTCAACTGATTTCTGACAGATTGGTCTGAAATTAGTACATCACGTATTCGAGACAGCTCTTGAACCAAATGTGTTGCTTCTACGATCTCGTCTAGCTTGCATAATCGAAAATTGGTGTCAGGACGGTGGTAATCCAGTTCTTCCACGCTATCAGCTGAAGCGTACCGTCCACAATTTTCTCGATCCCTGAATCTCTCTTTAATATTTTTTTCTCTGCTCGAATTTCCTTTCTCTATGATTGTTTTATGAAATTTATATAGGTTTGTTTCTTATTTTAACCTTCCGGCGTGCTGGTTCACATAGACGGGAGCACGGTGGCATTTTGGCTTTTCCAATGAGCAATTTTTTAACCCATATTTCATTACTATCGTTATCTGTCGGTCATGATTTTTTAATAGTAGGTATGAAAACAAATATAAGAAACATGACCAGAAATATATAATCAAATTAACTTTATTAGAATGGTTTTTAACAATATAAGAAAAAATTTTGATAACAAATAAAATCAGTCTTTTAAGTAAACATAGTCTTTCCTTCTTAATCAAGTATGTAAGAACTATGAGTAGAATTATAATCAAAAGAATATCCAAAAGGAACAGATAACATCATATATCAAATAAACTTTTGAGCCTTCAAAAAAAAGTAGGTATCGCAACAAATTACGAATTGTTACTTTTTGACTAAAAATGTGACTAGAAAATTAGTCTTGTTTCTGTTCCCAGTCGAATTTTCTTTCGTTCCTCGTTTTTTTTAAATCCCAATGACGATGAGACAATATTGAACACAATTCGCACTTCAAATATTTCGCAGTTAATAAATGTATTCTTGCTCTTAAGCAGGTTCAGCACATGAATTGCATGTAACTTTCCTCGTCGAATGTTTTTGCAAACATTTGCTTCATTCACAGCACGGCATGGAAGTTCTATTATTTCTCTTACTACTGCAAAAGAAGCAAATCTTCCTTTCCATGGAAGGAATAGGTTCTGCTCGATTTTATACTTTCTTGTACTTGAAAACTAACATCAAGGAGTCAATGAAAAATGACCAAAGACTTCGAGTTGTTCTAGAAGTAGAGCAGCGAGTACACATCAAATCCACAGTGTCTACGCTTCCTTCTGTTGCATTGTAGTCCATTATATGATTAGGTTTACCTGTTTCAGCATCAGTTTCATTATCGTCGTGCATGATGGACAAAACAAGAACTAGTTATTTTTTCTTGGTGACCATGGATACTATTGTTGTATCATGTTGGGCACCAAACATGTAATTTCCTGCTAAACCAGTTATCAGTAGTAACATTTCTGTTACTCTCTTTTATCGGCTCGATCAATCGGACAACAATGTCCTGAGGTTTATTGGAGGTAGCAAAGGGGCCTGTATTTTGTTGATCACAATAGACTTCATTGCTGTATGTATAAATGGTACGTACGAGCATATCACGTGGCATACATTTTTATTTCATATCTAGCGGGCCTTTTTGCCATATATTGGATGAAACTGCAACGACCACGGAAAGCTACCAACATTTCGTCGATGGTTATGAACTCTCCTAGAGCATATGAACGCTGACAATTTTGAATGAATTTATTGAAAAGTTCCCGAATTAGGGCTAATCTGTCACTGTCCATAGGTTGGTTTTTTTGAGGTAATGTCATCAAACCGTATACATCTTAGTAATAAAAAAATTTAATTAATTATTAATTGATAATTGAAAATGTAAACTATCCGCCTATGACTTAGGTAAAGCCTTTGTTAGCATCGTCCACCTCGTTATTCTCGAGAAACTTGAGTTTTTTGGTATTAGGGGGGTAGCATTACAGCTTCTGAAAAGTTATCTCAGTGATAGAGTTCAGCAGGTATGTGTCCGGGGCGCTTCCTCTCAATGGCTAGGAGTGCATAGCGGTGTACCATAGGGGCCGATTTTGGGCCCACTGTTGTTCCTCCTATACGTGAACGAACTCCTAGGAAGTATGAAGTCTGATGGTTCTATCTTGTATGCTGATGACACCACGCTAATGAATATTGGTGTGGACATAGGCTTGATCAACTACCAATCTGAGGAAACACTAAGACAGGCAAAACTATGGTTTGATACGAAGTTGAGGATCAATGCCGACAAAACGCAAAACCTCATTTTTCAAACTAAACCCCTAAATAATGGACATTTAAAGTTTTTGGGAATCATATTAGAGTCAGATCTACGTTTTGGTCGCTATATTGAAGATTTGGCAAGTAGGTTATCTGGGGCCATCCTTACGGTAAGGACAATAAAACAGATTGCTTGCCCATCCTCAGCCAAGACTGGTTACTTCGCATACTTCCACAACCTTTTATCATATGCAGCAGCAAAAATATGCAGTGCGTATTCTCTTTGGCGCCAATAAAACTGATAGCTGCAGAGAATTGTGCAAAAGGGAACGCATTCTCACTCTGTCATCTTTGTTTGTGCTTGCGGGCGTTCTCTTCGTGAAGCCAAAATAGAATTGCCAAGGAATGGCTCAAACCATACCTACCTCACCCGGAACGCAGACCAGTATATTATTCCCTACCACAGAGTGAACGCATCACAACTCAGCGTTAATTATACTGCTCTCAAAATATTCAATAATCTTCCGCACAGATACAAAAATATGGAAAAGAATAAGCTCCAAAAAGAGGTTAAAAAGGTTCTGATGCAGAAAGCATATTATTCCCTCGCAGAATATTTTAGTGATGACCGTTTCTTAGATGGTTTCAATCAATTGTAAATATTGTGAATTCTGAATATTGTGTATTTTAAATATTGTATATTGTGTATTTCAAATATCGCATATTTTTAGTGTTTTGTATTGGATTTCACTTGTTTCATGTTTTGTGACTCCCCATGTATGTTATTGATGGGTCAAATTTATTGTTCTAATTTGTATAACTACTGTATCTGCATGGACAATAAATGATGGGTTCGATTTCCTCTTTTGACCTCCATTGAAAATAAAGCTACAAAAAAGGCCAAGATTTCATTTTTATTGGTAAATTTAAAATCTTTCTCTCGACTCTCTAGGTTTTCATTTCTCTTCTTCTGTATCTAAATGTTTGTATTCTGTCAATGTCTTCGATGATGTCCGTAGTCATGATTAGAAAAAAACATTCAAACTCGGACATACATTATTGATCGGCTCCTTTGGGTCCAGGAAAAGTCTTGATAATATTTTTAACCTTGTTTGAAAAGTATGTACCACAGGTTCATTTATCCATATTGTTTCATTATCTTTGCCAGTATAAATCTGGAAGTTTTTACCTAACTTGAGGTCACCTTCTACATCGGCTCCTTCAAATTCTTGTTCCGAAACACTGTCATAGTTGTCATTCTCAATCCTTTCATCCTCGTAGTCCGTGTCATCTGCATCTTCGCTTATGTCTTCATCCCCATGTTGCATTGAATTTTCGTCCTCCAATTCCTGGAGTATTCCAACGGTATCTTCCGGTCTATGGTTACTTCATCATCTTCTTCACGTGTCATGCCCACCTAGAGCGTTAGCGATCAAAAGCATGACTTGAATTTTGTCGCCAGCTTTTCTGAATAAAGATGCCGTACTTTGTTCGAACCACTGGCGAAGGTTCTTAAGCCATGATGTTCGACGACGGCCTGGCTCGCGGTAACCTTCGATTTCCCCCTGAATTATTATTTCTAACATATTGTATTTGTCGTTACGCATAACATGACCAAAATATTCCAATTTCCTCTTTTTGATTGTATTTAAAACCTCTGTTTCCTTATTCAGTCGATGCAAGACTTCAATGTTTGTAATTCGATCGGTCCATTGTCGAAAACAAACCTATATTTGAAAGTACAATATACATTCATCAAAGTGAAGTGAAATAATTAATAAAACTGAACAAAAGTTCACTTACATTTCATTCTGAAAGCTGAAAAAATTTTGTTCGCGTTAAGGCTCAAAGCGGCGAATCGGCCGCCGGAAGGTATCTTCTCGCACTTGTCAAATTTCGCACTGATTTACGGGGAGCTATTACAATTCGAAAGTATCACTTACAGCATATCTGGTATCTTAGCGTGTAATTAGAGAGTACCAGTGGTGGCAGTTTCCCTGTGTAGCCTTATGACCACGAAAGAGAGACTTTCGAAAGGTTAAGGAAAGAGGGACGTAGGCAATTCAGCCCTCGTCTGTCTCTTCTTGACCCTATAGGTCTGAATTTGTTATATTCAACATTTATCCAACAATCACATATACTCATACTAGACAAGCAGAACGCTCATTACCTCAGCCGGACTCGAACCGGCGGCCTCAGCAGGATGTTCTCCCACTAAGTTAGTGGTTAGTGTTTGTAACGAAAAAGACAACAACAAACTATATTCCAAGATGATTTAATTATGCAATATCGTCCCATTTCATGTGTTTAATTTTTGTCATGAAAAAATCTCTGATCGGTTTTTGCATTGGACATTATTCGGTAACGAAGCGATGCAAGTTTATGAACGGTATATACCGTTTACTGACTAATTTATAATTAATTCAATAAATAAAAAATTTAATTTTCACTCTATTCATAACGTGTGGCTCTTTTCGTCACACTGTGGCTTTGTCAGATAAGTAAGTCATAGTGTGGCGGAACGCGTCAATAGTTTGTGAATAAAGTGATAATTTGAGTAACAATATTTTATAGAAATAAAAAATGAATATAAATTTTAATAAAGTATCGACCTCAATCACAGCGATTTATCGATATTCATAAACTATTTTAAGGTGTAATTTATTTATTTACGATTTCGACTGAAAACACTACCGCAGGTTTTTGGAATTATTTAGAATCATAAATAATTTGAGGCAGGCCTTCGAAGCAAATGAAGAAAATGATTGATCTGGAATGACGGAAAAAATGTGGTCGAATAATTACGGAGACACTTCTCTTTGAGATAAAAGTTTCTGAAAGATTCTTTCATTAAATCTATGATTTCTCAAGTTAGTTTTAGTAGATTTCTTCATTTTTCCAACGTTTTTCATAAATCTTTTTGAGGCCATCACTGAATTATTCAAACGATGCGTTTCATTAGAAGATATTTTGCTTAAATGATATCTAATCTTATTCAGTTTTCATTACTGATTAACAGCTAAAATTAGATTTCTATGCTTTACATATAAATTTCGATTTTGAATGCATTTGCATTTCAGCAGCTCACAAGAATTGATAATAATTCATATCAGGAGACAGAAATGACATATTTTCCTTGTCCCGGCTCTTCGATATAAACACTTAACGCAAAGCATCATCGAGCTTGAGATTGTGAAAGTGGCATGCAGTGTCAGTCGCACCGAACCAGCCAGCGATTCTAGAACGGATAGCACGTATGCGGGCTAGGTTAGTGCACCTAGAACTAACTGCTTGTCCAGTCACAGACAGCCAATCGAGTAGGCTCTTCCCGGAGAGCGCCAACTACGATTTTGACGGATCTTTACACGCGAGAATAATCACTAATACTTGATCGAAGACTTCTACGAATTTCAGTGCTAGTTCGCAAAGTTAAGTGTACCGATTGACTTCTTTCCTCATTTAGCCTAGATTCGCTGAGATAGTTTAATGTGAAAGTCTTTTGTCCCGTTAAGTTACAATTTGTTGCACAACTTCTGTTACCAACCGCTGTTAGAACAAAGTGTTTTTCCTCGATCTTATTCAGTTCAGTGAAAGTGGCAATGTAAATTTAAAAAAATAAGAAAATTCGAAACGGCACAATGATGATGAACACGGAAGTTTTGCAAGTGGTCCACGAAAAGGAACATTGGCTTGATGAGTCGCCAATTACCCCTATTACCCGAAATCGCGAAGAATCCTGGCCTAATATCCAGGAAGAAGTGGCTGTGCTTGTAGATAAAAAATCTAGAAGGAAGTCGTGGCATGCTATCAAATTCGAAAGGAAGAGAAGGAAGGGTGTTGTTGATCCTAGTACACCACCCGAAACTAGACAGAAGAGACCTTCTTGGTGGAATATATTCGCTTCGACGCAGTGGCAAAGGTATTGATTAATCCAAGGGTTTGTTTGACCCTACTTTTTATTAGCATGATTATTTGACATTTTTCATTCGGGAATCGAAATACTTCATTTAGTTAGTTTAGACGCATGTATTTATTTTTTTTTATGTATATTATTTCATCGGGATTTCTCATATATTCAAATATTCAGTTAGTGGGTAGTAAATACTTTCCTTGGTTCAGGGAAAACAGGTAGTTTTTCGTTGGAATGTCCATTTTAGATTCAAAAACATTTCATTCATTCTAAAAGGGTTCCTGATCACTACCGCAACATTTTTAGGCTATGAACACTATTGTAATTGGGAGCTAGCACGATATTGAAGAATTACAATTTCTTTCCGAAATAAATAGAGATTAATAAGCAATAAATACCGAATTATAAAATAATTATTGAATCAATTGGTTTCCAATGTACCAAAACTTTGTAATCGAAATATATAGATACTTATTCCTTTAATTATATTTGCATCATATTATTCTATACATCATCACTACATGTTAGCACAACAGGAGATGATGACTACATATCAGAATAAGTAAAAAAGAGAGTGTTGTGACAAAATTTTCAGAAGACTATTAAGTATCCTCTGATCTTCTTTTTCATATAATCTCAATTATTTAGTGGTTGTATGTAATAATTTTTGAAATAATCTTCATCTCGATGTTATTAGAGGTGGAATGAAAACCTGCATGTCTGCACGTTTCAAGTTGCACATGTATTGTGAATATGGGGAACGATTAAATAATTGAGTTTTCATTCCTTTTCAAAACTATGTGCGATACCGCACGTTATTTCAATACTGTAATTATTATTATGTTGTATAATATAGTTTAGAATTTCAGAAATGAAGAGATGAAATTGAAATATATTATCAGTTTATAATAATAAATATGCTCTTCAATTTTGGAATAACTGGTTTTGATCCTTTTAAGTGTTTCGTTGTTTCTCGATTGCTAACTCTTTGTAAGTAATTGATTTTAAGGCCAATTGGAAGCGTCTTATGTAGTTTCCCAAAGTTGCTGAGAGAAAAGCATTACATAAAATTAAGATAATTTTTATTTTCTATTTTAATGGTGTCAATATCAAATCGTTAAATAATTTATAATGTTGAATTCTTTTACATAGTTTACAACCACTGAGCTCATCTGGAAACAACGATAGGTCAGGACTGAAAACTTTTCGGAAATGAATTTCAGTTTTTATTTTATCATAAATAATTTTTTTATTTATTCCGATCATTCGAAGTCAAGTTTAGTTTACCAAAGATTCGTTTGAGTATTCAACGTCAGCAGGATTGAACTTATGATCTTCAAAACGATCAACTATATATTTGAGTTAGTTAAAAAGACGAACTTTTGCATGGAGATTTTCGGTTCATATTTACTTATTACGTGTTTTATATCAGTTTTGATGGGACTGTCTATCTTTAAAAGTAAACTTTTATGTAGGGTGTTCCAATTACATCCGCAGATAAATTGATATATAGTTGAAATTGGGCTTTTTGCCTATGTCACACACATGCTCTAGTGTCATCGGCATAATATAGTACAGATTTATACGACCAATTATTATTGCCAAATTTCAGCCAAGCCAAAAATAAACCTCGGAAAACATTTTGGTAATGAAACAACTAAGATATGGACTAAATATAATTTTTGCGTGGCTATAAACGTTCGGAAGATGCAGTTTTTCATTATTTCATATGAAACCTGTTTGAAAAGTGAAAATAGTAAAAGAATTTTGCTGAATATATTTACCATATCAATAAACTCGATGTATTTAATTATGACCAACCTCATACTTTTCTCCTTTAAAAACTTGAGTTTAGTTCTACAGAAAATTGCTTTCTTCCTCGAAGAGTTAAGGAACAAAATTTTCAAACAACATGAAGTCAAAAATTTCCATTGAATTCAAAACGTTGTGTATTGTGTTTGATTAGTGGATCTCTGGAACTAGCGTATGTCATCTGCGCCAAAGCTTTTATTTCCATTCGAAATATAACAAAATTAAGTTCAGTTCTAATAAAAATTGCTTACTTTCTTGAAGAGTGAAGAAACAAAACTTTCAAAAAATTCATGTGAATTCAAAAGATTCTGTATTGTGTTTGATTAGTGGAACTGTTGAACTAGTGTATGTCATCTTCGTCAAAGTTTTCATTTTCATACAAAATATAAAGAAAAAATTGCTAAACAGCAATTGTCCAAAGTGACTTTCATGATATTAGTAAAAAAAAGAAAATGAGTAAATTTATAGATATTGCAATATTCTTCTAATTTCCATACACCTATTCTAGTTTCCAAGATTAAATCGATGATTATTCTCAATAAAGCTTCTAAAAATATAAGCGATAGCTGATTGGCTCGTAATGGAAAAATATATAATAAAAGATTTTCCAGTACATAAAAATTGAAAAAGTTATCAATCAATTGTGATCTGGAAACAATGGTAGTGAATTATTCGCAAATGATTGAGAAACTTTTATTAATTTAAATATTATGGAATATGATTCTTAAGAGGAAGCAAGTTTCGATGAAAAGTCCTCACTCTGAAATCTCCCTATATAAATTTCTTGATTTAACATAGAATAAAGCTGCTGTCCTATCAAATGGAAAAAAACGATGAAAAACAAAAAACAAGATCGTATAGAAAAAAATTTTACGTGTTTTCTGTCCAGTAGATGTCGGAAGCTTTTCAGCCAATAAAATAATTAATCACTACAATCTGAATGCGTCACCGTGTCGTATTAATATTGTTACCGACCCAAATTGTGAATGCGAGGAAAACGAAGAAACGGTTGACTATATACTCTGGCAATGTAAGTTATTAGAACAACACAGGAAAGAATTCTATAATGAAATATTGAAAGCCAAGCTTCAATTTCCTAGGAAGGTTGACCTGCTCATCCAAAGAACTTAGATTCAGGTTTGCATTGCTATGATGAAATTTCTGAGTAAATGTAACGAAAGTAAGATATAATAATATGTAAAATTGGAACATGTGATAGATAAAGACTGTTTTGTTGAATGATTCAATCATAAATTTGGATATAGTTACAGTTAAGAACATAATGTAAAATATCTGTACGCCGAATAAACCTTAGTTGGTTTGAAGGAGAAAAAAAGCTCATAGAAAAAAATTTTGAATTGTAAGTATTGTAAGTGTTCAAAAATTTATCAAATTCATGTTCTATTTTTCTTTGTTCTTTTTCCTTCGATTCAAAGTTTTATAATTTCTACTTACAGCAAGATTAGCACCGAATCCAAAAACAATTTCTCGCTTCAAAGATTTTATTATTAAAGTTTTTTAAATATAAACGTTCCCGAAAATCACACGTCACATCTCGATAGATAGTCTTAGGAAGCAAATTTATTGTCTTTGTTATTTATACATTATAATATCACTGTATAAAAGAAATGTAATAATTTCATTAAATAATTCGATCAAGGTGGTCATCATTTGATGGAAATTGATATACATGTTTCAATTAAATAAGACAATGATGTTCAATTTTTCATGATATTCGCAAACTTATGACAGCTTTCACCACACTGTGGCTTCATCAGATAAGTAGTATATTTAAAAGAATGATGCGCCTTAGATATTACATTGGTAAAAGTAGGAAGATAATCCTAACAGAGTTACTTCTTTTAAGAACTGAAAAGATCTGATTTTTGTTTGTCAACCAAAACAAACAAATATTAGATTACCACTATGCCAATCATCTACTCGAAGGAAACCAAGTTATAATATTTATAATATAATAATAATTTAGATATTTTTCATAATGTATCTATAGTCATTTAGACAATTCCTCACCATCTTTTCACTTTATAAAAGACGCAACCCTGTTTGGATTTTCCTGTAGTATATAAGGCACCTCATTCTCTCAAATATACTAATGATGGTAATAAGAAATTAAACTATGTATTATACTATCACAAGTGATTTATTGAAAATCAGGATGATATCTCGACCATCTTCAGCTGACAACAAGTATTGAACTAAAGTTGAAAATACATACATACACAAGCAGGTAGATACAAAATTCATGAAGGTAATAAACTAATTATGATAAAAGCAGGTATCATTGAAATATATCAAATAAGGACGAATAAACCGGGCCATACAGGTCGTTCAGAAGGTTATCTCTATAGGTAGTTTTCGATGAATTCCAAGAAATATAACTTTCGTCCCTTAGGTAATTCTGTGAATATTGTGAGGCGAAAGTAGATTCGTCGGTTCCCTTGTTACTGTAATCTGATTGATGCTCTCTGTATCTAGATTTGAATGAACGACCAGTCTGATCTATATAAACGCCTTCACAATCCGTACAGGACAACTTTTTAACTCCAGTATCGTCAAATCTATCGTATTTATATTTACTATTGAAAAATTCTTGGAAAAGTTTCATATTGGCTCTGAAAGTTACTTTTTTCATGTGGTTTTGAAATGACATTTGCAATCTTTTCGTTGATAGGGCCAAAATATATTAATGAAATGTAGTAGTTGATTCTATTCGTGGGTGAATATTATGATATGCTATTTGTGTTCGTTTCTTTGTGATCATTCTGTTTATAATCTTTGAGGATAACCAATAACGTAATAATCAGAAAGGAACAAACACAAATAGCATATCATAATATTTACCCATGTATAGAACCAACTAATACGATAAATATATTTTATTAACATATTTCGGTCCTATCAGCCAAAAGATTGCAAATATCAATCCAAACCAGCATCAAAAAGTAACTTTCAAGACCCACATGAAACTCCCCCAGGAATTTTTCAATAGTGATGATAAAACTGATAGATTTGACAATACTAGAGTTTACAAGTTGTCCTGTAATGGATTGTGAAGGCGTCTACACCGGGTGTCCACGCGAGATGGAACATCAATAGTATTTGGATAAAGCCTCTAAATCCACTGAATTCTTCTGAATGAGCCTCCTTACTTACAACGAGATAGAAATATTCGATATTGAATGATCTTTACCATTTTTATGGTGCCTTCTAAGAGAGAACCAAAAATCGCAAGATTCCGATTGAAAAAACCATATCGGTTGGTTTCAAGTGGCAATGATATGAAAAAAAATTGTTTAGAATTTAATTTTCTACAATAAAAAAATAGAAACATACATTATGCTATTTAAAATAATGATGGTGTCAACTTCTGGAAAACTAGAAGTACCACAGCATTGAAAATATTTTCGGAACTTAGTTCGACTAACATTCATGAGAACAAAAAAAAATGTTTCCAATCAATCATTCCCTTCTCCCTATACTTTTATCGTCCCATCTCGCGGGGACCCCTGGTATAGGTCAGAGTGATCGTTTATACAAAACTAGAAACAAAGAGCATCAATCAAATTGCAATAATCAGAGGACCAACGAATCTACTCTCGCTCCACATTGTATCGAAAATGGCCATCATTTCCACCCATAGATCAACTTCAAATTATTCACAGAATACCCTAAGGGACGAAAGTTGGATTCTTGAAATCCATTGAAATTTTTAATCTGCAACAAACCCCCTATAGAGATAATCTTGTGAACGATCAGTATGACCCGGTTTATTCGTCCTTAGTTGATATCTTTAAATAATACCTGCTTTTTATCATAATAAGTTTATACCCTCTTGTTTGCCCCCTCATTAATATTGTATCTACCTATTTAGATATGTATGTATTTTCGACTTTAGTTCAATACTTGTTGTCAGCTAAAGATGGTCGAGAGACCGAAATTGCAATCCTGATGTCCAATAAATCTCTTGTGATAGTATAATACATCGTTTAATTTCTTATTATCTTCATGATTAATTTACTCGTAGTAACGATGGAATCAATTAACTATTTATGTATACTACTTATCTGATGAAGCCACGGTGTGGCGACACGTGTCATGAGTTTGTGAATATAGTGAAAATTTGAATGTCTTTTTTTTTTATTTAATTAAAAAGTTTCATTAATTGTAAATGTCTGAAAATGAGTTTGAAATAATCGAGTTTTTAATCGTTCAGGTTTTTCGTGATTATTGTTTCATTATTTATTTATCAATAATGGCTGGTTCGGGAATCAATTCCTACCATTTCACACGAATTTAAAAAAATATGTCCTCCAAACGGTAAAAGCAAATATGTTTCTTTTGAATTCATATAAATGCCAGGAATTTATTTCCGAAATAGCATTTATCGAGAAACGGAAAACGTGAAATATTGCTAATATTTTACCAATTTTTAACGTGATTGAACAATTATTTAGGCGAAAAGTGAGTACAGATTTTATTCTGTAGGACTATCTGTCAAGCTGTATAGTCGTACTAACTTTACTGGAAATGACACCTTAGTTCGCAAGAAAAACGAAAAAAGCCGATTTTTCTGATGTACAGTACAACTTTACTAGTCCGGGCAGATATCGTTCCAGCGCATGCCCGGACTATCGAAATGCCTGAATTTCTGAAGTGACTTGAATTTGTTCAATTTTCAAAATAGAAACAACCCAAAATCTGTTAAAGCCGAGTTTATTATTAAAATATCGAAAAGGTGAACAAAAATAGTTTCTATTATAAAATAGAATCAAATTATAAAATTTCCATTCATTTTAATCGTTCCTCATAGAAAATACAGATTTTAAATATAAGCTAGTGTACATAAACAACATGCTATTCCTTATGACGTTTAAAATATCCATCAATTTTACTTTGAACCTTTCTCGATGGTTCAGAAGCAATACGTCTTCTATGGGAAGATTATTCTGTTCGGCCCAACTGATAATCTATACTATACTATACTATACTATCTAATCTATCTACTATACTAATCTATACTATTCAAATCATCCCCTGAGTCAGAAGATTCTCCTGCGTTCTCAATATTCCTTCCTAAAGCATCCTGTATAAGCTCTTCTTCAGTCAAATTGATAACAAACTCTTTGTCTCCCACAGCCCAGTTGGTAATGTTCTCCATGGTTAAGTCATTTTCTGGATCGATGACCCTTAATGATTCGGCAATATTTTTCGAATCATTTTCACTGATTGGACGAAATTTCTTCTGAAGCTCTGAGAGTGGAATATTTTCATCATCTCATTCTTGTACTTCTGTAGTATCATGCCACAATGCTGTTCAACTTTTTCTAATATTTTTTTGAAGTTATGGCTTTCCAAGATTGGGCAAGATTATTTACGGCATCTTTCAAATTATACTGCTTCAAAATGGAAGTTATCTCTTCACCTTCAAGCGAAATTATATGATTAAGAAGGCATTTTCAATACCACATTTTAATGTTTTGAATTAAATTCAGATCCATATGTTGGAGAACGGCAGTACAGTTGGGTGGCAAAAACTCTGAAGTTTGGATCAGTATTAACCTCTTCCTCAGGTGGGTGCGATGGTGCATTGTCTACCAACAACAGAGCTTCAGAGGGCTTGTTAATCTTAGTTAAAAAATTCTTCACCTCAGTGATAAAAGATGTTTTGAACCATTCATTAAATAATGGCCTGGTCATCCACCCTTTGGTAGATGCTTTGTAAACAACTGGTAGTGAACTTTCGTTTTGAATGCTCGTGGATTTGCCTCTTTTCCCAAGACTAGTGAAGGTAAATGCTCCAGTTCCAGCCGCGTTGCAGCATGGCATGAATGTTAAGCGGTCTTTTGACACTTTTCGACCTGGTGCTGATTTTTCCTCTTGATGAACCCAAGTTGTGTCTGGTAAACATCTCCAAAAAATGGCCGATTCATCAGCATTATAAACCTGTTCTTTGCCTTATTCCATCTGTTCAACAACCGATAGACATTTTTCCTTGAATGGTATCACAGCGGAAACATCACTGGAAAGTTTTTCACCACAAACCTTCAAGACAAGAACTGCACGTCTAAGCTTGAATTTATCTAACCATCCCGAACTTGCCAGAAAAAAATTTTTTTCCTGTGATTTGTTCATAAAACTGTTTAGCTTTTGCTCTCAATATGTCTGACGAAATTGGTACGTGTGCGTTGCATTGTTGAAGAAACCAGTTATACAATGCAATTTCAACAGGATTCTCAGCTTCTCTAATAATTTTTTTTCCTACAAAAATACCTCGGAAAGAATAAATTCGAGAAAAGTTTAAAATAATATTGCTACTAGGGATGCATCGAGGGCCCGGTTGGGCCAACCTAGCTCTCGGCCGTGATACATGCAGTAATTTTTTTGGCCGAGAGCTCGGTACCCTTGCTCGGCGCATCCTAATTCCTACCTGTTCCTATATATATATATATATATATATATATATATATATATATATATATATATATATATATATATATATATATATATATATATATATATATGATATGATGATATGATTTGCATATAAATCTCCTTATTTTGTTCTTGTTCTTTTTATGTCAAACACTGTTGATTTTGGAATAGTGAATTTTTCTATACATCATTTCGAGTTCAATCATGAATCCAGACCGATTTAAACTAAACAGAATGAGTTGAAATCGTTCTATTGATGTACTATATCCACGCTTGTTCGATAATTCAGAAAAAGGAATGATTAACACATACTGTTTTGCTATTTTAAAGCAATACTGCAAATTTTCCCATACAATTTTCCAAATCATTCATTAGAACGTGACATTTCCCACAGTTCCAAGATTCTATTAATTCTATATTTTACAAAGATTTTGAATAAGATGATTACTAGGTTCTTTGAAATCATTACAAGGAAAATCTAACTAACTAATATATGCTTAAATTTTCCAGAAAGTGACGCAAGTTTGAATATTGATTCTTTTAACTATTCAATATGAAATTAGAGAGTATTACTGTGTAGTGCAGGGACAGTTCAGCTAGAAATTATGGCGAATGTATTGGAGAATATTTATAGATTTCTAAGTATGGAGTAGTTTTCATACAAGCTGTATAAAAGTTTCATTACTTACTAATCCGAATGGTAATCAGATAATCTGAGACTAGTGTTATCTGAAGACGGATAGTAACCACCCGTTTTCTTCCTAAGAGAGAAAATAATCTATACTCGCCAAATAATATTGCAATCTTTGAGTTGTTTTAGATCATGTCACAGTAGCTTTGTTCATTTCAAACAACTATAACTGCCATTCTCATATTCAGCTATTAGATATTATATTTTCACAATCGAAATAAATAGAATAAACGTTGAGTTCTTGTAAAAGCAACATGAAAATGAAACAATTTTATTTCAAGTACACCGCATAAAGCATAAATTGTATCCCTTGATTTATTGCCTGAAAAATAATTAATTTATTGGACAATTTCGTTTGATAGTATCTTTCAATTCAAAACAGATTATGTGAAAAATATATTGTGTGGCATAGTGTGAAGTAAGATTTTGGTCCCGGGTGATGATGGTATCGTATACAGGCTGTTTCAACGAAAATTTTACTCCTCCCCCCTCAACTCACAAGAAGGAAGTGTCAGCGTAAAACGCTGAAACAAGTCAATTTTTGTTTCGAGGGGAATATTGGGTGAGTGGCTCATCGTTAGAAACGTCTTTCGATTATCTATATGTATCAATGATCTTTTTGAATTAAATTTTTGCTGCAGGGTATTCCAACTACCAAAAGATATCTATAATAACAATCTTTTGAACCCGACATATTTTGAATAAATTTTAATACAGCATGTTGATTAGAAAGTGTTGGGATCAACCCCTGACCCTCAGCATCACGAATCTTTAGAACTTCCATCTCAAATAGTATCGTGTCACTCCTCATTGGAAAGATTGTATCTAAATGCTCTTAAAATTTTGTGTTAGGGGTCTATATAGAGTGTTCAAACCGATTAATTCATTTCATTAGCTAGCTAGGTACATCAGATCGATTAATTCAAATTCAAATATTGTATTCTCTTGTTGCGTTGCATATATTTTCGGTTTTAAATGACCCTATGAAAAATATTAAGATGATTCATATCCAGTCACTTTTCAGCCTACTCAATTGGTCCCCCCTATCGATCCAGTTCCCTGAAAAATTATAAACTAAATATTTTCGCACTTGAATATCAAAATGTGGAGGAGCGCCATCTTGTTGAATTAAAATTGATCTCCTGAGAGAGTGGGATCGTTTTCCAAAATCTCGATAATTTTAGGGTAAATCAATTCTTCTATCTAGTAGATAACTATCTCCATTGAGATAACCCTCGATTAAGAACGGCCCAGGAAGAGAACGCTGCCCAAACATTCAATATTTCGTGGTGTTTGTGCATGCATTTCCCTGTACAAATGAGGATTCTGGATGCCCCAGTATATTGTGTCTGTTCTAATCTAATCTAACCTTTGAGCATGAAGAAACCATCGTCAGAGAACAGATATATAGAAGAAAGTTGGGATTGTTCATATGCCTATGACAGGATTATTATTCATATATTCAGGCGTTCAGAGTCATCGTCATTTAATTCATGGTGCAATTTTATTTTTCAGGGAAGAAACTTGTGATGATTCACTATTCTGTAGACAGTTGTACTCAATATGCCTTTTTGAAGGAATTATTTCCTGATAAAGTGAGTGTTGTCCATTTGTAGATGACCCAATATCACAACTTCATCAGAAATGATATTGAGTCGGCGTTACTACGTAATATTTGATCATCATACGGTGATTTTGGTGTATTCTGTAAAAAATTTCACAAAATAGATAGAAAATATTTAATTAACAAACGTAATAGCTATTCCGATATTTCTATCATCATCAGACGTTTACAAATTGTGAGTTAAAACTAAGATACAGTTGTACAATTTGTCTTGAATATAAAAAACAGGTATGACTTATAAAGAGAGAGAAAAACATTATTGGAATATAGATAGGTACATTCATAATTACTTGAAAATCCCAAATATTGGGGAATAACTTTGAGAATTGCCAAGGATTTTAGTTAATTGAGTTTATTGGTTTTCGGGTCTCGATGAATAATGTTAAGATTATCTATACTAGGGAAGCGGTGGTTGTTATTTAGGCAATGATGTGCGATGGTGGAGTCATTTTTGTTTGAACAAAAGAAAGAATAATGTTTTTTATATCTAATGCGAAAAGGTTTTCTTGTCTGGCCTATGTATACTCCGTTACAATCAGGGCAACACAGTCCGTACACTCCTTAATAGTGTAATTTGTGAGTTTTGTCTTTGGCATTAAAAAACAATTGTGATAATTGACATGTAGGTTTGAAGGCAATTTTTATGTTGTGACTCGACTTTTGATTTGTGACTTGCTGTGAAATTGGACCAAAATAAGTTAAGGGAGATATTTTTTGAATATACCGATTTGGTTCAACATGGTATATACTATTGTGAGCTAACTGTGTGTGTTTTTCAAGAACTATTTTGTCTATTATGGTAGGAGGGTAACCGTTATTACTGGCGATAGTTTTTATGATGTGAGTTTTTTTATAATGGTTTTCAATTGAAAGTGACAAATAAAATGCTCTATGAACCATTGAGTTGAAAACGGCTAGTTGCAAGAGATGAGAAAAGTTTTTTTTTCGGGAAATAGTTAAGTCTAAATTATTTATTATATTTCGACTGTATGTTTCTATTTCTAACTTGAAATTGATTTTGGGTGGATATTGTTGATGGAATTCAGAAAAAGATCAAGTTGTCTTGATGTACAAGTGAAGCACGCTAGTACATCATCAACGATACCAAAAAATTATTTGTGATCTGGGATTGTGAAAAATTTTTTCTTCTATATGACGCATGAATATTTCAGCAAGAAGTGGACTCAACCAAATTACGATGCTCAAAAATTCTCTCCATTTACTTTTTTCGGTCCAATTTCACAGCAAGTTGCAGATCAAATGTCAAGTCACAATATAAAAATTACCTCAAAACCTACATCTTAATTATCACAATTGGTTTTTAATGCCAACGACAATACTCACAAATTAGACAATTCAGGAGTAATTTTAAATAACATTACTCTTTTGAATTAAATGCCGATGGCTCTGAACGTCTGAATATATGAATAATAATCCTGTCATAGACATATTAATATTCCCAACTTTCTTCAATATATCTGTTCTATGACGGTGATTTCTTCATGCTCAAACGTGAACAGACACAATATACTGGGGCATCCAGAAACCTCATTTGTACAGGGAAATGCATGCACAAATATCATGAAATATTGTTTGGGCAGCGTTCTATAGAATCAATCTTCCTGGGCCGTTCCTAATCGAGGGTTATTAATGGAGATAGTTATCTACTAGATAGAAGAATTGATTTACCTTAAAATAATAGAGATTTTGAAAAACGATCCCTTTCTATCTTCAATTCAACAAGATGGCTCTCCTCCACATTTTGATATTCGAGTGCGAAAATATTTAGATAATCATTTTTCAAGAAACTGGATCGATAGGGGGTAGCCTGAAAAGTGACTGGATATGAATCATCTTAATATTTTTCATACGGTCATTTAAAACGAAAATATACGCAACGCAGCCAGAACATACAATATTTGAATTTGAATTAATCTATCCGATGTACCCACCTAGCTAACGAAATGAATTCATCGGTTTGAACACCCTATATACAATACTTAAACATTCCAACCATCATTCCTACGAAACAAGATCTCGGGAAAAGTATGTTTTGCCTCATCATAGGATTAAAAAAAAACAGAATAGTTTCAACTTCCTAGGAATCAAAATGTATAATGTGTTACCAAAGTATCTCAAGCTATTACCTGCAGAGAAATTCAAAAATGAAATCAAAAAAACACTTACCTCTAAAGTTTTTCATTCTATCAAAGAGTTTTCGAATTCAGAATATTCGTGAAATGTATCGTCTGTAAATAAATCGTGCGGTGTCTTGCTGTCCTGTTGGTGATTATGTTTTAAATATTTGAAAAAAATTAGCTTTTAAAAAATTTGTCAATTTGCATATCAATTTTGGATATTTTATATTTATGCACATTCACTCACCTACTTTTATCATGACAATTCCTTGTAAATATTGAAGGATTTTAAAAATAATATAGATCCTTAGCATAAAATGTTAAGAGCATTAAGAGACCTTTCCAATGAGGATCACATGAGACTATTTGAGATGGACGTTCTCAAGATTGGTGATGACCATCTATATTCCAATAGTAGAAACATGTGTTTCTCTCTTTTTTTAATTCATACCTGTTTTTCCTTGTTTAAGACAAATTGTACAACTGTATCTTAGTTTTAACTCACAATTTTAATCATCTGATGATGATAGAAATGTCAAAATAGCTATCACGTTTGTTAATTAAATATTTTCCACCTATTTTTGTGATATTTTTTCTAAAGTAAACCAAAACCACCGTACAACTTCATGAGCTTCATTTCTCATAGGACCTGCTACTTCATGCTTTCGGTTCGCCACTGAGCCAGTTGCCTGAAATTTTGGTAGCAGAAATTTGACATATTCTTTCTCTGAATGATTTGTGTTAAATATTCTTTCAGTTCCTTTTGTGCAACTGTTCCTTCGAAAATAAAGTGACACGATTTTTACTATTTCCTCCATTGGATACACCTTTTTCGATTTTTCTCGAAAGTACTAGTGATGCAGTTCTGATTGATACAACAGATTGGTCATTGATGAAAATATTGCCTTTAAAGAAATGCGTAGAACATGTGTAAGAATTTGATGTGCTGATTGCTGTGAATTCTTTAAACATCAAGTGAATCTTCTTCTAATTATAGTTATTTTCTCCACCATATGTCGGTAGTTTCTGTCTCCAGTAACAAAACAAATACATCCGAATGAATCTGAATTAATCGACTTGGCGTACCCAGCTACTTAACGTAATGAATTCCTTAATTGGAACACCCTGTTTAGACTCCCAACACGTAGAAATGGCCTAATTCGTTCAGAGCATGAGAATACCTTTGCAATGAGGTGTCACATGATACTCTTTACGATTGAAATTCTGAAGTTTGTTGATACTAGGTTTAAGGGGTTGATCCCTACACTTTCAAATCAACATGCCGACACGCCTTTTTCAATACTGATATCAATCTGTATCATTTATGAAAAATACATCGGGTTCAAGGGGTTATTCAATTATTCTATGATAATATATTTTTGTATCGAAAATTTAACTCAAAAAACTTGATAATCAAAAGGCATTTCTAACAATATGGCACTCCACCTATATTCCCTATGATTATTTTGTAGGTTTGTGATGTCGGAGATTGATTTGACATCCTCAAAGTTGGCATAAACAATTGTCCCTATCGAAACAACAATCGACTTGCTTCAGCGTGAAATATCCTATATAACTAGTACTGCTATAAATTTGGAAATATTCGTATATGTACTTCATATTATCATAATAATCACTTATTGCAGGGATAGATTGCCATTAATTCTTTTCATAAACTATTAGAATGTGATATTATAAACAACGGAATTGAAATATTAATTGAAATGTTGTATGATTGAGCTACGTCTGCTATAATGGAAGCGATCATTATGATATTGAGAATGTAATAGTAGAAATATGGTTTAAAATTGTGTCATTTCGGAGTTCAAATAACATTACCATCATATCAATATCTGAACAATTTATTCGGTGTTTATTGCGTGATATGGATCAAGAAAGTCTTCAGTTCCAGGAAATAATTTATCACAGACATTTACTAGTAGCTTCCTCATCGACATAATTATTTTATACTTCTCGAATATTACTGCACGAAAGTAGTGGTACTTTTCAATAACTGTTAGGTTTACCCAAATATATATATATTTTTATGTTGTCGAAACCTTAAGTAACATTTTCCACCAGATGATCTCTTTTCTATTTTCATATGAATACTAAATATCAGTGAATAAGTTGTGTCGAATTTTATTTTGAAAAATATTTTTCGTATTCTATGTTAGAAAAGTTGGGCATTTGGGCAAATACCATGTCCTACTCTAGCGTTTCTGATGGATTATCCCAAAGTAACCCGAGACCGCAAAACAACACAAAATTCAGTATATCTTTCTAGTTTTCTTAGACTGGTAAAACTTTAAATACGGAATATTATCTTAGGATTAAAGCAGTACGTTTATTTTTTTTACGTGTCAAAAGGCCAGGTTTGTGAACAACTCTCGATTTTGTCATCATGATAATATGCTTCTAACGTGGCTTTGGTTGTTTTTCGATTTTGTTTTTATCAAAAATTCCGTTCATAACGATCTGTAATCGTCCTATTCACCTGATTTAATTGTAAACAGCTTCTGATTGTTCCCCAAACTCAAAATTTTTCCAACTAGATAGAGAAAATAAAATGACAATCGAAGAAAGCGTTGAAGGCCATCTTGAACAAACAAAAATGTTGGTATGTGTGTAGTAGTTTAGGAACTAGCATCAATACTCGATTCCTTATAGTGTCTTAGTTCACTATACTGGATAACGATGAAATGGGCACAGCAGAAACATTATGATGAAGCAACTAATCGGATTGAACAAGAATCGGCAATATTATATGTGGTATAACACTAGAAGCATTCTCACTACATTGAAACGTACCTCATAATTCTGTTCCAGATTTCTCATCATGTTTTTATCGTGTGGTTCAAACATCGAATCGTCGTAAAAAATAAATTAGAAAGTCATAGACCTTAAGATTATATTTTTTCGGTAGATACGAATCAACAAAACAATTGCAAAATATTTGAATAGTATGGTTTATTTATTAAGGAACAAATATGCTACTTCATCTCATAAACATATGAGATTACTTTATCAATTCATTGTTATGAATAATACATTTTTAATACGTCTATGACATGATGCAAAACACTGACCGCCATAATGTTTCTTGTGGGACGTGGTCCTTACAAACAAAGCGTTTGTGTTTAACTACGATCACTCTGTTTTGCGATCAATCCTTTACGAATCGTTTCATGATTTTCTTCTAACGAACATACTTTGATTTATGTTTCAGAGATTCAATACGTGTTTATTCTAATATGGATATGTATTCATTGTATTATTGCAGGGGTTTGCTGTATTACAATTATCAGTTGAGAATTGAAAATAGCTTACTTCAATTTCTGCTGTCAATTTATATTTATATTTATATTTCATTAATACACACACCACAAAAATTGTCGCATCACCCTATTTTTACGACAATACTATATAAACTTTTAGGTTGGTCATTCGTTTGGTAACTTTCAGAAGTGTAAAATAAGAAGATATCATTCAAAACAGATGAGTTTATGATGGAAAATTCAAAAATTAAAAAATTCTACCATCTTCAAACATTCGCGAAGAGACCAATCAACTAGCATCGAATGGTTACTAATTATCTTCAAAATCGAGTGTTTCCTCCCCGGGTCCTAATTACTGCCAGTATACGTCTCGCAAGCCCCCCCAAACACATTTTGTATGTACTCTTGAGTCACTGAGTTCCAAATTTCAGGAAGCAGATTTTCTAGTTGTTGGAGTGTTCTACAAGGCATCCTACGTTGCTGAATTTGCCACCCCATGTTGTTCCAAACATGTTCTATGGGATTCAAGTCGGGACTTCCGGCTGGCCATCCATAAATATCAAATTTTGTCGGAAAAGAGAACATTCGACCATTCCGGAATACTCCAATTTGCATGTTCCCTCGCAAACTGAAGTCTTGCAACTCGATGCTATCTGACGGGACGCGGGCCGGCAGAAGCCACCCTTGGTCTGATATCGTCTTCTCTGAGCCTGTTCCTAACAGTTTTCAATGAAATATGCACATTGCTGGAGAGCGCAGGTTCATTTTGTAGCATTCTAGCTGTACAGTGTCGAACTCTTAGTGCAGTTAAACAAAGCCAACGATCTTCAACTGGTGTTGTTATCCGATTTCTTCCCTGTCCGGCCCTTCTTCCATATTCCCCTGTTTCGTGGTACCGATTAATTGCTATTGAAATAGTGCTTTGGTTAACATTCAACAAGCTAGCCACGTGAGGTTGGCTTCACCTCCTCTGGAAGTGTTACAATTCTTACCACTTCATGATCACTCGAATAGCGTCTAGGTCGTTCAGCAGCCATTACAATAAATTCAAAGATTCGAAAATCAACAGGAAACACAGAAAACTTGCATTAATTTAGCGTGAAAACTGAATGGAAATTGAATGAATACTGATAGTCAAATAAACTCATTTTTGTCTCAGGCGTGTTTGAGATCATATGGAAACAAATGTTACTACATAAATAAGATTACTTTCCCCTCATATGTCCAAAAACATATGCTGACAAAAAATCTGCGATCGAGCTGCTTAATCGATTGTGGAATTAAGAATACCAGGTGATGCGACAATTTTTGTGGTTGTTTATTTAGATAGGAAACAAAATGGTTTCTATAATTTATTTCAAGTAGAAGCGAAGAACTCATTATGAAAAGAACGATATTTAAAATTCTTGATTTGGGAAACTACCAAAATTTAAAACAGGCACCTAGTTTGGATATTTTCAGTTGAGAATCATTTTGGAAATCGATTGGATTTTGTAAATTGTAAATAATTAGGACTTAATAAGTCGTTTATCAAATTCACGTCAGTCAAATCTCATAGAATAGAATCAAAGATTAATAAAATATTTACGACAAACCGTTTTTAAGGTTTGACACTTTTAGGAAGTATTTGTATGTGTGTTTAAAGGAATTATTTGCCTTGAAATTATATGACGAATTTATTATATTATTTTAAAAGCACCCTCTATATGATTAACTTGATGGAAGGTCTGGGTAACATCCTTAGTAGTTCTGAATTTTTGCAATAAATCCATTTATTTTATTCTCAAGAAGTCTGTATTTTTACTTGAAATAATTTACTTTGTAGAAGACATTGAGTCCTAAAACAATTATTCCATTAGTAGATATTCGTCTTATTCCAATATATCCCGATATCCATTCTGAAATGAAATGCTCATTGTAAATTCTAATCCTTCCTAGAACTGCATTTTACCCCTTGTCGTTGGCGTTTCTTGGTATTGCATTTGGAATCTGCAAAGGAGTAGTTGTCGTCTAGTTGGTTTTGTATGACCCTGAGTGGTTCAGACGCCTACGAGCGAGTTTGCATTTTTAGATGCAGTATTCATTCTGTTGTCCACACCCATGTTCTTTGTCTGCGCCGGTATGTTTTCAATTGCATATGTTCCTTTAGAAACGAGTTTTTCATAAAATTCCGCCATCAACATGTCTGGTGCACTTGACTGATTCAAATGAAACGTTCATCGACTTCCTGGAGTATATAAACATAATCCATTAACTCCATAATCTTTTTAGTCTAACAGGTTTTCAAAGAATTACTTCATTGTGATCGATTTGAAAATCAAATCGATTTCATAATTTATTTATTCTGAAACCCACGGTTGGTGCCTCACGGATGTTATTTTATTTCAATGTCAGGTTAATACACTCCCCACAAAAATTGTCGCATCACCTTACTTTTACCACAATACTATATAAACTTTTAGGTTGGTCATTCAAGAGTCGCTTGGAAACTTTCAGAAGTGTAAAATAAGAAGATATCATTCAAAAGAGATAAGTTTATGATGGAAAATATCAACAATTTTCGAGTTAATGAAAAATTTAAAAATTCTACCATCTTTAAACATTCGCGAAGAGACCAATCAACTAGCATCGAATGGTTACTAATCATTTTCAAAATCGAGTGTTTTCTCCCCAGGCCCTAACTACTGCCAGTATACGTCTCGACAGCCCCTCAAACAAATTTTGGAGACGCTGAGTTCCAAATTTCAGGAAGCAGATTTTCTAGTTGTTGGAGTGTTCTACGAGGCATCCTACGTTGCTGAATTTGCCACCCCAAGTTGTCCCAAACATGTTCAATGGGATTCAAGTGGGGACTTCTGGCTGACCATCATAAAATATCAATTTCGGCATTTTGCAGAAATTCTGTTACGACTCTAGTTGCATGAGGCCGAGCATTATCATGCATATAAATGAAATTTTCGCCAATCACTGGGCCAAAGGGTACAACATGGGGTTCAAGGATATCTGCGATGTATCTGGCCGCTGTCATTCTTCCATTATTCACTAGGACTAACTCAGTTCGACCATGGAAAGAAATGCCTCCTCACACCATTACTGAGCGCCCTCCGAAGTTTTCGGTTTGCCAGATTTTGCATTGCTGATACGGTTCCCTAGGTCGTCTATATACAGGCATGCATCTATAATTTGATACTAGACATAACCTGGACTCGTCGAAAAAGAGAACATTCGACCATTCTGGAATACTTCAATTTGCATGTTCCCTCGCAAACTGAAGTCTTGCAACTCGATGCTAGCTGGTGAGACGCGGGCCGGTAGAAGCCACCCTTGGTCTGATATCGTCTTCTCTGAGCCTGCTCCTAACAGTTTGCAATGAAATATGCACATTTCTGGAAAGTGCAAGTTCATTTTGTAGCATTCTAGCCATACAGTGCCGAACTCGAAGTGCAGTTAAACGAAGCAAACGAGCATTAACTAGTGTTGTTAACCGACTTCTTCTCTGTCCGGCCCATCTTCCATATTCCCCTGTTTCGTGGTACCGATAAATTACTCTTGAACTAGTGCTTTGGTTAACATTCAACAAGTTAGTTGCCACGTAACGTTGGCTTTGCCCCTCCTTTAGAAGTGTTACAATTCTTACTGAAACTGAAGAGAAATTGAATGAATACTGACTGATAGTCAAATAAACTCATTCTTGTTGCAGACGTGTTTGAGATCATATGGAAACAAATGTTACTACATAGATAAAAATTTTCCCCTCATATGTCCAAAAACATATGTTGACAAAGAAACTGCGATCGAGTTGCTTAATCGATTGTGGAATTCAGAATACCAGGTGATGCGACAATTTTTGTGGTTTGTGTATTGAAGGAATATCTATTATGGAAAAAGTACATTTGTTTACCACCTTCAGTACGAACATCGAGAAATACCATATCGAATTCAATTGCAGGACATGAAATAAAAATCACCTAATCATTCATACATCATCAGGGCGTGATTTTCAGTTGTTAGCGGAATGAATGAAAAAATATCAATAACAAAGTTAAATACAAGTCTTCCATGCTACCTAGATTTAAATATGATATTGAATTGATGTCTCAAAAAAATTCGAAAAATATTAGTTTATGGAATTTTTAATTCAACAAATTTAGTATGATTTTATTCTTGAAAATTTGTTCAACACATTGAAATAAAGCTTATCATGAAAGTCAGAGATTAAAAATACTAAATCTCTAATATATATAAGAAGATAAATGAAAAACAATGTTGTCATGAAATCGTATGCACTTTTTCTGTGAAGCAAGTGTTTTGACGAAGTATTTTCATGAAATACGATCGTCAATGTTTCGCAAAATTATCATAACATGGAATCCGAAGTAATTGCAGCAATCAGTATGGAGTCGAAAATATGAAAAAAAGGTAAGGTAGTTCTTCTAATAAACAAACAGGTAGTGTCCTGTGTTAAATCGAAACCTAATTACATAACAGAAAGTTCTTTGATCTTTTCATGCAAAAATAATGCAAAACTGGAAATTAACAATATCGTGCCACTAAAAAAACAATTTGTAATGAAATCAGATTCACGTGTTTGTATTTTGTTGCCTTTAATGAATAAAATAAATATTTATGACAATAGATAGAAAGACGTGAATAAACAACATTTTTTAGTGCGATTAAATTACTATGAAATACTCGTTTCGGAATATTTAACTTTTCGAGTGGAACTTGTCGAATTACAATTAGGAGATATAATGTTTCACGATAATTTGGAGGTTCCTGAGAAGTTCTAGAAGTTCCAGGTAATCATTGCAACTGTCCAGGTAATATTGTACGGTATGAGTAATGAATTGTTGCTTCCTTCCATTAAGTTTATCTCAAATGCACGATAAGGTTTTGAATATTTTATCAGTTGCTTTCTATTTTATAGATGGCGGAAACTAATCTACACCATAATACGTAGGTTCATTCTTATCCCAGTATAAAATATGAATTCAAGATTTTTTATATTACGAAAAATTTTTGAAGGAACTATTCGAAAAAAGTTGATGGTGATTTTGTTTTATTGTAATTTGGAGTGCCTATATAAATAAATGGACAATTTGACCTCGTCCATCGTTCTTGATCTTATAGACAAAAGATCTGACGACGGTTTTTTGAGAATGCTTCAAATACACTCCCCACAAAAATTGTCGCATTACCCTACTTTTACGACAGTACTATATAAACTTTTGGGTTGGTCATTGAAGAGTCGCTTGGTAACTTTCAGAAGTGTAAAATAAGAAGATATCATTCAAAAGAGACGAGTTTAGGATGGAAAATATCAACAATTTTCGAGTTAATGAAAAATTAAAAATTTTCAACATCAACTAGCATCGAATGGTTACTAATCATTTTCAAAATCGAGTGTTTCCTCCCCGGGCCCTAACTACTGCCAATATATGTCTCGAAAGCCCCTCAAACAAATTTTGGAAGTACTCTTGAGACACTGAGTTCCAAATTTCAGGAAGCAGATTTTCTAGTAGTTGGAATATTCTACAAGGCATCCTACGTTGCTGAATTTGCCACCCCATGTTGTCCCAAACATGTTTTATGGGATTCAAGTCGGGACTTCTGGCTGGTCATCTTTAAATATCAATTTCGGCATTTTGGAGAAATTCCGTAACTACTCTAGCTGCATGAGGCCGAATGATATCATGCATATAAATTAAGTTTTCGCCAATCAATGGGCCAAAGGATACAACATGGGGTTCAAGGATATCTGCGATGTCGCTGTTATTCTTCCATTATTCTCTGGGACTAACTCAATTTGCCAATGGAAAGAAATGCCCCTCCACACCATTACTGAGCCCCCTCCGAAGTTTTCGGTTTGCCGGATATTGCATTGCTGATACCATTCCCCAGGTCGTCTGTATACAGGCATACGTCTATCATTTGATACTAGACAAAACCTGTACTCGTCGGAAAAGAGAACATTCGACCATTCTGGAATACCTCAATTTGCATGTTCCCCGGCAAACTGAAGTCTTGCAACTCGATGCTCTCTGGTGAGACGCGGGCCGGTAGAAGCCACCCTTGGTCTGATATCGTCTTCTCTGTGCCTGTTCCTAACAGTTTGCAATGAAATATGCACATTTCTGGAAAGTGCAATTCATTTTGTAGCGTTCAAACCGTACAGTGCCGACCTCTTAGTGCAGTTAAACGAAGGAAACGATCATCAACTATTGTTGTTATCCGATTTCTTCCCTGTCCGGCCCTTCTTCCATAGTCCCCTGATTCGTGGTACTGATTAATTGCTCTTGAAATATTGCTTTTGTTAATATTCAACAAGTGAGCCACGTAACGTTGGCTACGCCCCTCCTCTAGAAGTGTTACAGTTCATACCACTTCAGGATCACTCAAATAGCGTCCAGGACGTTCAGCAGCCATCACAATAAATTCAAAGATTCGAAAATCAACAAGAAACACAGAAAACTTGCATAAATTTAGCGTGAAAACTGAAGAGAAATTGAATGAATACTGATTCAGTCAAATAAACTCATTCAGACGTGTTTGAGATAATATGGAAACAAATGTTACTACACAGATAAGAGTTTTTTCCCCTCATATGTCCAAAAACATATGTTGACAAAGAAACTGCGATCGAGCTGCTTAAAAAATAATGTTCCGGGGAGTATATTATTTTCAAAATTGATTTCAGATTTCAGATTTTGAATTAAAATCTACATTAATGAAACAAAATGAATTTTCCAATATTTGCAAGCAATTGAGAGTGAAGAGATGGTGCTCCATCGCAATATTGTTTAATTGCAAATAGTTGAAGGAAAATCTAATCATTAAATGGTTAGGGTGATGGGGAAGCTGCAGGATGACCAAATTTCATTACTGTTTATTGAAAGAAGAATTGAAAAATCTGCCCGGTAATCACAAGATAATCACAAAGGAAAGTCGAAAACTTAGGATTTCGTTTTCTTCCTTTGTTTCACTTTTTTCTTTCCTCCTTTCCTTATCTCGGAAATTTTTTCAAGATTCTGAACCGTTTCAGAAGAATGTCGAAAATTCTGACACTATAAAAGTTTCAATGACAAGATGAATGGCATGTTTACTCTATTCGTTTATTTGCTTATTTATGGTTTCTTGAAATTTCGGAGAAAACAAAATAAATTAGGAAATTCTACTAAACTACAAAAATCATAAGAAATGACAAATTCGGCGTACGAAGATAACTGAATTGAAAAAAAAAATAGAATATTTTAGATCAAAATTTGAAAATTTAGGATTTAATTAAATGAATTAATAAAATATCATGTATGTACTTATAAGTAGAGGGTGGCAAAGCCATTGCACCGTAGTCCCTTTATCAAATTTTCAGCCATCTCCACTGTTCCAAGCACTTGGTATTGTTGCCCAGTGGGTATTTCGAAGTTTTAGCCATTTCTCCCTGATAAGTTTAGGGTAATGGTGATTATCTGACATTCGCATTCAAACACAACACGTTTCTTCGTCATTCGCGTACCCTCTACACAAGGCTGTGTCGCTGTTTACTACAGATATCTTTCCTTAGTGAACATATAATAATAATATATGTACATATATATATATATATATATATATATATATATATATATATATATATATACACCTTGACATTGTAGTTTTACGTTGGTTTACTCCAGAAGTTCTCTCGCTAGCCGTCAGCTTGTAGTTTCATCGTATAGCGTTCTGAACTGGAGCGTTTATGCTTTTGCTTGTCTCGTTAGCAGACTAGAATATTTTACTTCTAACTTCTAATCTAACATGTCTGTTTTAATATTGCACTTTCACTGTTCATGTCCCTTCATCCAAGATATCCAAATGTTTTTTGCAAAAGTGGCCTCTGTCCATGCTGGATGATATTTCCATGTTAACTTATGAGGTAGTATGGATTGTCTCCTGTCTGCATATACTTTGATGATTTTACTCTCTATCTTTCATCGAGTTGTCTTATTTTCCTCTTTGGTCAAAACTACCAGAGTCCTTGTCCGTTGTAGGTTCAGTACACTGCGCATACTGCTCCTTTTTTGTTCGTTGAGCTTGAATCTGTGTGAACTTTGATAGCCCTTCAAAATCGGTCTCTTTTTTCACCCAGTAGTAAGCAGTTGTTTAGTATAGTTGAACAGGGATGGCCCGATATCGATTCCTGCTAGCAGAGACATCTCAGTGGCCTATGACATTGCCGCCGACTTCCCTATCCCAAATTCGCGTTCGATTGATTATCCATATTTTCCAAGGATGAAGTCGTTGCCAGGCCACCCCCACTAGATAAAAAGCGAATAACGGCAAACACTGAATTGCACCTTCATTGCTGGTATCGTTGTCATATGCATAGGTCTAGTTACATTTAGGAAGACAGCTGCTTGCACATGACTAAGCTTGTCTTAACTGTCGTTTGTATTGTCTTTAGGCTACCATATCATGATGAAGGTGTGTATGTATGGGACAACCTCGGATTTCATTCCGAGATCTTACCCATTGTCGGCATTATTCATAAAAAAGATGTATATGACTCCTGGAGTCTTCCTTCTAATTGTGAGTTCCAGTTAGGTTTGCTCTACAGAATTAAATCAAATTATTTCACTCGTGAAGAGAAAACAAGCTTTGAAAAATAGTTTGTAAATTTTTCCATTTATTCAAAAAACTGCCTATATAAGATACGGAAGGGATGGTTAGATGTTTCTGAAATCTAAATGATCCCCACGTTTTATTGAAGATAGATATAGCCGCTCAGTGCTGCTGAATTATAAAATGTATAATCCCCGATGATTAATTGATCATTTAATTGAATTCTCAAGTAACTATCGATTGAGTTTTATTTGGTTATTCACTTATAATCCCTATTTGGAATTGATATTGTGCAATATGTATTGAATATCGAATAATATTCATGTGATAACCTAACCCAAATATTGACTGAACGCAAACGTAAGTCCCGATATACATCGAATATATGATCCGAATTTTGCAGTGTATGAATTCGAATAAATCATGTTATCATATCACACGAAATTTAAATAGATTAGTATTTTTTAATCTTCATAAAATTGAAATTGCTTGTTATCACTTTACTATTCAATATACATCCGCACAACAAGCTTGTAATATTAAAAGATTATCTCGAAGAAAATGAACGTACTTCTTTATTCACTGTATTTGGTATTTTATTGATTGGAATAAAATTGTTGCAGTTACAAATTAAGGAGTTACAATATCAAAACGAAAATTAACTGTCAACAATGAATGGTAGGAGGAATAAACTATAAAGCAGAAATTCTATGTTAAGAAACTAATTAATATCGGAAAGCTCTACTTCTCATTCTAATATCAGTATTAATTCTTTGTGGTATATTACGAATAACGACGTCTATGTAACTGTATATTCTAAATGCTCAATATTTTCTGGCTATGGGTGATGGTCCCAAAAATCTCATCCAAAGTATGTTCGAAGGAATTTAGATCTGGAGAGCGTGGGAGAAGCGTAACATGATCAAGTCCGCAACCTTTCAGGGCATTCACAACTTACTGCATTTAATGGAAGCAAGTGTTGTCGTCATAGAAATGAAGTTTGAACCAATAGCGGCTTGAAAATTCGATCAAGAGTCCGAACAATGTCTTTAGTATACATCTGTTCAGTTATTTTTCCTCTGATGTAACTATATACTTCCACGCATGTTGCATATATATCAATGACCATCAGTATGCTACCCTGACATGCAACTTTTCTTTCTATAAAAATTTTTTTTTTCCTAAATCTTCTCCAAACACGAACACCTTCAATCAACTTACCTATCGTGGTGTTTTAGAGTTATCGTAAACGTGCTACATGGTCTGTATTCGAAATTTTAGGTACTCGATTTGTTGAAGAATTTTTATTCAAGGAACAATAGTCAACCTTCCGTAGAATGTTAACTATCCTTCCTTCAGTTAGCTGGTTTTCCGATCCATCCTTCATTATCATCGTAAACCAGGGTCACACAGCAGTGGTACAGCTAGGTCGGATGTCATGAATAGGAGCAATAAACTGCAGTTTCGGTTTCAGTTGACTTCTTCAGTATTACATATCCATTCACAACATCAGGCCACACTGTCACCTACTCATCTCAATTCGTAGGAGCATGAGAAAACATGTAATTGTTATTGCGCCCTCCAACGAACCGAGATAGAGGCCACTCACCACCGCCACCGGGAAACTATGATAACAAAGGGTAGATAAACAGAAAACACAGAATTCACACCAGTGGTAATGGTGAGTGGCCTCTGTCTTGGCTCGTTGGAGTGCGCAATAACATTTATAGGTTTCCTCACGCTCCTACGAATTGAGATGAATAGGTGACAGTGTGACCTGATGTTGTGAATGGGTGTGCAATACTGACGAGGTCAAATGAGACCGAAACTGCAGTCTATTGCTTCTATTCATGACATCGCACCGTGCTCTACCAGTGCTGTGTGGCATGATTATGAAGGGTGGATCGGAACACCAGCTCATTCAAGGAAGGATATTTAACATTATACGGAAGGTTGAATATTGTTCTTTAAATAAAAATTCTTCAACGTGTCTACACATATAGCGATAATATCGCAAGTATTAATTTTTGAGATTGTACTTGATTCCTTTTCGAGAACGATTTAGTTCAGATTACACACTAATTGATGACCTTAGTGAAGCGTTTTTCACTTGGGAAGCAGGCGGAAAAGAATTTCGTCTAACTGTTAGGGTAGGTTAGGTTAGTTAGAGTAATTGTTAAGTTAATGTAGAGATAGTTTTGAGCCGTCGTACGACGTGAATGAAAGTCCACTTCTAGATCATGTTTTCAAGAACCAAATAATTCCAACTTTACAAACTTTTGTTAACATCAAGTCTTTCCGTAACATCCACTTCTGAAGTCTGAAGCATTGTAATTACACTGACTTGCAATAATTATACAATCAGCTAATCGGTAATACAGTAAAAATATTTGTTATAAAATTCATATTAAAAGAATTGTGTGAAACTAAAAAAAATATATTGTCTTTGTGATGTAACTGTAAAATGCTCAAAAAAACAATATACAGGGTGTAACATAATAGTATGTCACAACTTGAGGGGGTAAAATCTACGTGCAATTTTAAGAAAAAAGTTCATATAAACATAGGTCCGCAAAAGCTTCGTTACGGAGCTACAGGGTGTTGAAAATTTCGGAAAAATTTTTTCTTCAAAACTCCTGCAGTTTTTGAGATATTCAGCCTAAATTTGGAATGCGAATTATTTATTATTATTTTTAAAGCCTCCATCATTATACGTTCTAGATTTTAATTCAAATTCACAAGGTGTTTTCTTTTCGGAGGATATGTCTCCTTTTGCCCTTTCAAACTTTTTTGCAGTACGCCACTGATCAGCGTACAAACAATTTTCGTCATCTTCGTTCAATTTTTGACACTTGTAATTTTTTCGTATATCTAACCGTTTACGAGTGAAAAATTATTGAATTTGAATTATTTGAATTGTATGTTATTCCCTAAATAAAAAAAATAATAGAAATACTCGATAGTATGCCCAAAATTTGCTTTCATCTTGATAGCTCGTCTTCTGAGACTCAACTTATTCTCATTCAATATCAAACTAAATAAAAAACAATTAAAAACTAAATAAATTGCAGGAAGTGTCATCCACCTGCAAGAATACAGGCATCTGTCCTTCTTCGCATATTATCATGCACTCTTAGGAATATTCCAGGGGTATTTCTCATCGTGCCACAAGAGGTTATTACTCGATTTCTCAATTCTTCTACAGTGTTCATTGGTGGTATAAACTAAACTTTTGAGATATCCCCATAAGAAAAAGTCGTAAACTATCTGTTGTGTTTCCGTCAGCCAGACCGTACATGTAATGGATATCAGCCAATTCGGCCATTTTTTCTCACAGCAATAACTTCAAAAGTCTTGAAACTAATCGAAAATTCAATAAACAATTCGAGCAGACACTGGTTCAACTTTAGCAACTGTCAAAATAAATAAATAAATGAAGAAAACCAAAGCCTACAAATCATTTTTTTAATTAGAAGTGCTTTCAATTCAGCGAATGCATACAATCGTTTAATAATTTTTTATCGAGAACGGTCGGAGATATAAAAAAATGACATTCGTCAAGAAAGTTTCTAAATTGAACGAAGATGACGAAAATTGATTGTACGCTGATCAGTGCCGTACTGCAAAAAAGTTTGAAAGGGCAAAAGAAGACATGGCTCCGGAAAAGAAAACACCTTGTAGATTCTAGTTGAAATTTAGGACGTGAAATGACGGAGACATTTCAACACCCTATAGCTCCGTAACGGACCTTTCGCGGACCTATGTTTATATGAATGTTTTTTCTTTAAATTGCACGTAGATTTACCCCCTCAAGTTGTGACATACTATTATGTAACAGTCTGTATACATATGAACCGCTCTAATACGGTGACATACTCAAAATTCTTGACGTCTCTAACTTTTTTTGAGCAGCGTATTAATCATATTTACACAGATATGACTCTGAATATTATACGAAAAGGAAGGAGAAAGAAGGAAATCAAATCAATTTTCTCAGTTCATTTTGAATCGAATTACATTGCAATTGCACAGATGGTTCAAGAAAACTTTCAGAATATTTACAACTTGGCAAATTAAATCAGAATATCATCTGCATGATTTCGGAAAAGGTATAGATCATTTAAGTTGTTTTCTTCATTAATTTCAATCGAAGCGAGGTGGTTATGTAACTAATTAACCATTAACTCAACTATAAATACCTCGTTGATTGGGATATGCAAATCGTCCGGCGGAGTTTATTAAACTGCTTTTTCGAAATTGGAATTCGTGCACTGCATATTTCTGCCAGCTAAAGTTACTTTGAAATATAACAATCCAAATTTTAGGTTATTACATGTTGGATAGCTAGAATTCGATTATGTGAAAGAATTTCATCAACATTTACAGGATACCAAAATATAAATAAGCTTCGTGGAATAAATTGTATAGTTGTAACTTGAAATGACATCGATAGGGATTGATTATGTAAAAGTTTTTGAAATATCACGTGTCGTAGAAACAATCATCCTTATCATGTTGCGATCATCGTTTTGTATGCAGATCTCGGTGAATCTTCCCATAACGAAGGTCAAGATTTCAGTGATTTGCTTCCTTTAATTGATGGAGGGATTGTCTTCTAAACATTTTTGAGGTATTACCATAAAAAAATTGGCTAGGACGTAAATTTGTTGGAGAGTTGAGATCAGATTATGTCCTTTTATTGAGAAATTAAACTACTGTGAACTTTTCTTCGAAGAGAGTGCAAAGGGATGGTTAGGTTTGAGCTTTGAGGTCTCATTGCAGTTTGACGACATAAGTTCAGAGACGAATGAAATCTTCAAACATATGCTACTTCAGAGTTGACTGAAACATCAAACACACGTGAGGTGTACAGCGATTGGTAATGAATTCGTCTTATATTTTCAGCTCCATAATATAAAAATGTTTGTCCCTTGATTCAAATATATCTTCAATTTAGGACCAACTTTACAGAAAGTAATCATGGAAGTCCATTACCCCTTGATATTATTATAAACAAATACATTATACCGGGTGTACCGCTAACGGGCCCATTAGAAGTATCTACGGAACGGGTTCATCAATCAATTTCAAATTTTGGCGTTAGAGTAAACGAATACTGATCTACATTTTGCAATTGTTGCCAGAGCTGTAGCATTTCCGGTTATACCGTACTTCGATTACAACTTTGCTTTTTCAAATGACATCTTTAGTTAAGATTTCTCCCATATAAAATTAACCTCCATTGAGCTAATAATTTTTTTATCGAAATTGCTCAGATTTGACTGAGATTTTAAGGGCAACGTACTTTCCAATGCTATTTTATATGCAGGGTGCTGAAAAATCACTTTTCAACTCAATAAAACTGAATTTTCCTTAAAATGTATTTGTTTCAAAAACGAGTACCTTTTTTTTTGCTTTATTAGAACTGTATTTTACATCAGTATTGATTGGTATGGTATTAGGTTTTCTTATGCCTCAAATGACTCGTTTTCATTTTATTCGCAATTTTATTAAAAACCTGCTGTTCTTTCGAAAAATTGAATCAGTAGGCCGTGAAACATAGAATTAGACTGAGTGGATTCAATTCCGATGCCAGTTTGTATGTTCCACAATGTTCTATGTAAGTTCTATAAATGTCGGCTTGGCGTTTGGAAATTATTTAAAAATAGCAATAAGACTTATTTTTATTTGTGTGTAGTTTTTTGGTTAGATAATATAGCAAAATTTTATTAGTTGATATACGTGTTATCCCCAAATCTGCAACAGCAGCATATACAGACGCATACGGATTGGCATAAAAATAACCCATGAAGGTGACTGCAATGTCTTCATCGAGGATAACGAAACTAAATCTACCCCTTTCCGTTGTCTGTTTTCCATCTTCCTTATTTCATAAAATGAAAATTTGATTTTAATGTCCTAAATTAGTTTCTGCAAATTGGTCGTAAATTCCGGTACTTTTAGTACAGCTTAGTTTTCGTTTCCATTGACCATCAACGATGAATTTATTCATAATATCTTCCTGTAAGTATTTATTTGCTATTTTATTCAACAAAGCAAAAGTATATACAAAAAGAATTAATGTTATTGCTTTCTTTAAATAATTTCCAAACGTCAAACTGAGGCCGAAATTCGTAGAACATTGTGGAATGTAGAAACTGGTATCGGAATTAGGAAATAAATCCACTATGTCTGTTTCTATATTACACGGCCCAGTGATTCCGTTTTCCTAAGGAACTGCAGGTTTTTGAGAAAATCGCGAATAAAATGAAAACTTTTTCATAACACAGTTTATTGAGTTGAGAAGTGATTTTTAAGCATATGATGCATTGATGCATATGAAATGGCATTGGAAAGTAAGTTTTCCTCAAAAATAACACTACTCAAACTAAAAAGAATTATAATCTTACTCAAATCTAAGTCAATGTTTGTGGACAAAACAGATACCACGTAATTAGAAACTTTAGAAAATAAAATCATAGCTCAATGGTGGGTAATTTTGAGTAGGAAGAATCTTAAAAGGATGTTTTTTTATAAAAAAAAAAATAAAATAAAAAGCACACCAAGCCAAATAGTAAAGTTGTAGTCGATGTCCGGTATAACCGGAAGCGGTAACGCTCGGAAAATTGCAAATTGTAGATCAGTATTCATTTACTGGGATACCACAAATGTCTATAATCCTAATTGAAAGTTGGTATCTTGAAAAATGGTCCACTTATGCTTTTTCAAATTCCAAGCTATTCTCTTGAATCACCCTGTTTATTATATAAATTTTTTGTCTCGTCATAGGATGGCGCCACTCACCATGATAATCATCTAAGTCGACATTTCTGACAACGCAAACTTTTATCCGCAAGACATTTTTCACTGTCAAACTCGCAAAACCTTTTGTAATTCCTCTTTCGTTTCATGCAATTGATTGAAATATCTAAGACATCTGAAATTAAATGTCCAAATACATGACATTATTATAAAAAATTGTTCGTACTTGGAAATGATGAAATTTGTTCTGAAATCCGTTTATAAAACTCGATCTTAATAAGAACAATTCTATCATATATATGTTAAAATACATAGATCTTATCCAACATCGTAATCTACTCTTTCTTATGAAAAATACAAGAAAAGTCTGAAAGTACTAGAAAGCTTCAAGGAAAATAATTTATATGAATAAGAAAAATGAAGAATAAATATTAAATGATGAATAATTGATGTGGAAATTGAAGGTAATTCAAGTTTAAAAGTATCACTCAATAAATATCGATTTTAAATTTTCGGATGACTTGAATACAGATTAGAGATTAAATAAAGAAATCAGTTTCCCGAACAATGAAAATTGAAAATGATGTTTTTAATATTTTATATAAATATAGAATCCATCTTCCGAAGGAGTGTCTATTCAATTACAACATGTTCTCAACGCCTTTTCGAGCATTGGAATCGTAGAATCGTCGTCCTCCAAGCGGTGTTTTCAATGTTGAAATCACGCAAATGTCGCCGGGTTAATACGGGGATTGTACGAAGACTGAAAAAGCTGTAAGACCTAGTGTTTTGTCCAATATTCGCTGAATCAGCTGACTCGTAATCGTAATGAAACAGCTGACCATCTTCTCCTCTTTTCTTTTAAATAGTATTTCCTGTTGACTATCTGTTTTTCAGGAGAATACTCATGGTTCACAAGACCATGACAATCAATATTGACTTGACATTCCTACGGCTTCCACTGAAAAGATTTATATTTGGTTTCGGGATCATAACCATAAACCGACGATTCATGTCATCACCATTAATTATAACCTGCTGATTTTCATCATAACCGACCATTGCCAAGCGATTTCATCTCGACATTTGTGGTGTTCATCCGTTAGCAATTTTCAAATGAACTTCACACATATGCGAACCATCTGCAAATTTTCATTAAAATCCTCTGAACAGTACTTTTCAATATTCCAATATCGCTCAGTTGATCGGCGATCTTCATTGATTGCAGGTCACATACATTCGATGTTCTTGTCATTTTTTGGTGACGAGGGTCACCTAGAACGTGGATCGCTATCAACAAATAAGCGGTCATCGTGGAATCGTTCACACAATTTTTTTATTACAGTTTTATCCATTCACCCGTTCTCAAATGCTGCCTTCATAATTTCGATGGTTTCTTCCATACTTCAAAACTCAACATAAAATTGTCATAAAAAAATCAATTCTCAAACGTCCTATTAGACTAATTTCCATAATCGTTGAGTTATATCTTTTAGTTCGTTGTTTCTTCTTCACTTTATGCAAAAAACTTTTCATCTTTGTTCAGATATGATTTCACGTTATCAGAAAGAACGTTTATACGTCAATTTTTTCATTAGTTTGTATGTAAATTGCACAGTTTATTTAAATTTCTAGATGAAAAACCATATTCTTGACAACTAGCAAATATTAAGCAATATCCTCGTCCCTCACTTTCACCAGAACTCGCTAATCGAAATTGTTACGAGCTGTAACGAATATTTAGTTGCATTCAACATCTGTTTGCCGACATTTAACAGGTTTCGAATGGTTGAATGGAATTTCGCCTCACTTTAATATTCTTTCTTCAAAAAATGTACCATGTGAATAGATTTACGAAGTAAATACAATCTATTTTCATGCATTTCTTCGTAACAATTTTTGTTGTATAAGGAATAGAACCGATTTTACAGATAGAACTATGTGGTAGTTTTTAATTATCAGGTATTATAAAAGAGAACACTAATAAATTCGCATTAGCAATATTAACGCGAGTATACAGAAATCAAAAGAGCGATTAGCGGTGAGGTATTATTTATTACAATTCAAGAAAGATCATATGATTTTCTTGATCTCTTTTGAGTCAAGATGCCTCGGAAATTTTGCTATTTGATCTTGAGAATTGAGTGAATTTATTAATCATTGCCTTATTAAGCAATTTTGATGCATATTTTAAGAATTGAGTTAATGGGTAAACTTTTTAAAAATCAATTTTATAAACATTCAAACATTTATATATAAATGATTTATATATGGGATATTATTATTATTTCTTCTTCTTTCTGAAGACATCAAGATAAAAAGATTATAAAATTAAGGAACATCTTAAGAGGTGCTGCTTGTTTAGCAAGTCTAGTAAGAGAATCAAGTCTTCTTCAGGTAAAGTAAGTTATAACTTTTGAGTTTAATACGGAAAACTTCATATCATTATCTAATATGATGATGATATTTATAAAATTATTGAAAAAAGGATTATGATTGTAGAATCTTTGAGGAAGACAGACGTGCTATCAAATCTTAGACAACTTTTCTTCTGAAGTTTTTTTATTAGCGCAGAGACTGGATTAAAACGGCAGAAAATTTTTTTCGTCTTAATCGTCAGTTTTCATCAATAATGTATTCATAAATTATAATTTATGCAGTTGTGGATTCTTCATCTTCATTTGCAATTGTCACGAATTTTTTCCCTTGAAAATGTTTCCAAAACCTTAATGTTATTTTTATCGTTAGTTATGATCGTACAAAAGTTATTATTTTTGTAGTTCAAATGATTTGACTTCTTTGCTATTCATTCTAAATTTTTTCTCCCGTGACCATAAAGAAAAACGAAAGAGAATCCAACAAATATTTCATTTATTGTCAGTTAGGCCGGTCGTCCACTGACTGTATTACTTCTGAATGCCCCTGTCCGATCCTAAAAGATGTATATTGGACTGCTTGATCCTCGTGCATCCTTTGGCCGACTACAGTTGCGCTCGGCAGAAACCGCCTTTGGGCCCATCGAATTGGATTTCTATAAATGCCCACCGAAACATTCTAAGTGTAATAAAATTATCATTGAGCAGCCATTCTGTACCTGGTGGGATATAAGTACGGGGAAGTACTCACCTGATATTCAAGAGCATTCCAAAGTTTCAAACAGATAACAAAAACTGCGGTCGTATAGAAAAGAAATTCTAAGAAAGATGGCCTTTTATCCCAATGGATCTTTAACGTCTTTTATAACCTGAACAGTCACAAATTGGAAAAAAGTCTTTCAAAAATAAAGGAAAATCAAAGCTCATAGAGAAATATGATAATCCATAACGTCGTAGGCGTTAAAAAATCCAACGACTAATTTTGTATTTTATATCGATAGTTGTATCTTTTCGGGACATATGGGAGAAACCATTTCTTTATTTTCACGTTTGTTTTTCCAACTCAAGTTTTCCTAACCAACTGATTGCTTTAAATGTTGCCTAGGGCAGAATTTAGGTTTTGTTTGGAATTTGAAAATTTTGAATTTGTTGAGATCTATCAATTTTTCGGAAAAAAAATGTTTTCGAATCTCAGCTCTCTTGACAGATAAATACGGAGAAACAGATTTGGGCTAACATTTTCCTGAAAGAATTTTACTACTACGGCATGAAATAATTATAACAATTTTGTGGATTTCAAGCGTCCGGAAAAAATTCAGTAATTCCATTTTCGGACACTTAAATTTAGTAGATGTGCCACAATTATTTTTCTCGTTAAAAAAAATTGTCCTAATTAATTTATCCAGATCAATCATTCGAGATGTGACTGGTAAATTTCGAAATAATCTATTTTTTAGATAAATTAATACAATGTCAAGAAGTTTTGACATTCTTCCAAATTAATAAAACTTACTTTTCCGTTTGCCCTTGGACTATATTTACAACAAGTGGTGAATTACATGATTTCCAAGACATACGGCGAAAATAAAACAGTCGATTTTAACGATTTTTTCAAGTGATTCTAAGATCGACATAAAAATGTGTCCATAAATCACCTACAACCTTATGATTCAAAATGTTTTTCTTCGACCTCTAATTTTCCTCTATTTGGAAAAAACCGTTCGTTTTTAATTTTGCCAATTATCCGATTATTAACGACATATGTGAAGATCCACGGGAAAAAATCTTCTGAAAATTTCTTCTCCTATACAACCATATTTTATTCTACCTCGGAATATTACAAAGATTTTGAAACAAGAAATAACAAAGAATAGTTTTGATCATTTATATTTTGAATTCGGCATTATCATTACCATTGCAGAAGGCCTGTCTTAATTATGAAAAATTAGATTTCAACCAGAAAATTAAAAGGTCAAGTTAATGTTGTAAAACCTGGGAGAAGTTGAGTTCATATAGTAATGAAATTGCCATTATTCATTCATCTTCAACGTGGTAAATTATCTTTCAAATTTATTTAATCATGAATTCTATCTCTACCGTATATCTAGTAGATACCGTTACTACTGTTAGTACTTTTCAGAATTCTTGCAGTTTTATTACTCTTTTTTTCAATTGGTATTCGGTTCAACACTTCCTTATCCTTGCTTTTATTCGAAAACAATAATCTCTATATCGCCGTAAAACATGGCTCATCCTTTTTTTATTCTCACGTATTGGAAATATTTAAAAAGAAATACGATGTTTTCGAGGAATTATTATATTTGATTTATACGTCGAAAACAAGTTTTTAATTCAATTGCGTTTTGGCTGACAAGTAAAACAGACTGACTCGAATAACTCGTGTTTTCAGAAGGATGATTTATTTCTTGGTTAATTATAAATCATATTCCACCGCAATTGTTTAACGAGAAACTCAATGCAGTGAGCCTTGCTTGAGAATTATTTTTTTAGTTGTCGATCTTGTGGAAATGTCAGGTGCAGCTACTAACTTCTTGTTATTTGCAGTTTGAAGAATGTTTTCGGTAGGATATGCGTATGAATAAAGCATCATTTACGGCAATGACGTCAATGACTGAAAAAATAGAAATAACGTTCAGACATCTCCGAATATAACTGAAGTTGATAAACGGCTCTCTCGAAAAATGTACGAGGTACTTTCGATAACTGAAGAGGCAAATTGGTTTGCAGAATTTTTTTTTTGCAAAACCTAACATTCCCACCTTTTTAATATAATCCCAACCAGTATTTAAGCCATTGTCCCAACGCGTTGCCGTCTGCAGAAATCTTTTCATTTCGGTGCTCGAGCCAACTTCCTACAATCTTCATGACATTCCCGATTTTCTGTAGCTTTCCCTCGCAACACTTCTTTCAGTGGACTACATCTAAGTAGTCTTGAAACTTTATTGTATGCTTCGTGAAGATTATCGCGAAAATACTCTGGCCGGCTAGATTACATATACAGGGTGCGGCATAATGGAAGGGCGTTTTTGGAACGGATAATGCACGTAACTGTGAGTGCGTAGAGGGGAACGGCTGAGGTAACTCAGGAGGAATTACCTCTAGTTCACAATGGATATCTGGACAAGAGAGCACCGTGCGTTCGCAGTTGAAAGGTATTTAAAATCGGGAGAGTCTGTCATTGGTCGTAACGCTTCAGTTCCGAAACATGACACAATAATCCGATGCAGCACTCCAACTCAAAAGTTTTTTGAAATATATCAAGGAATAGTTTTCGAAAATTAGCTGTCACATTTCGATTGAAGTATTGTACTATCACAGTAAAATTGTGGCAATTATATTAAATAATAATGATGATAATCGCTGTTACGAAAATCGATTTCTGGCATTCTTATACGAACTTAATACAAAAATATCTCCTAACCATCGTTTAGTGTGAAATCAAAATATATTTTCTTTAAATTCGTGTACTTGATTATTATCGAGAAGAGAAAACTGGGAGAATGCAAAACGTCACTGACTGAAAAAATTTCATTATTTCATAGATAATTTAGGATTTATAAAATTGTCACACTTTTTTGACAGTGATTCTACAGACTAAAACGTGTCCAATTTATTCCTCTGAAACTATCTTTCGAGAAACACAAAAAATACGGCGAACAGAAAAAGAGTTGCTTCTCGATGGTTTTTCCGAAATATCTCGAAAAGTAATGCACTGATCATATGAAATGAAAAGTGATTCGATAGAACACAACCAACCTTATAGTTTCACACTTTTCTATTCGCGCTTTAGTTTTTGCTCTATTTTGAAAAAAACAATATTTCTTAGAATTTTTGTATACTACCATAATTTTTTGTTTTCTTTTACTTATCTTATGGATCTCCTAAGTATATTTATGGGACCAACTCCTGAGTCCTTATTTCTAACTGGGCAATCATACCATCATGTTATATCCAAAAATGCATCGTTATGCATCAAAAATGTCAATAAAATTGTGTATACAGTAATCTATCAATTGTCAAACACCGTATTTTAATGACTTATAGCAAAAACCTCGGGTACACCTGCGCAAAACTGGATAATAGTTCATGAGCCTGTTGTTTTTGATAGAAAAAATTGTCACGTAATCATATGGAACAAATTCAAATATTCTTTGGTTCTAATTCAAATATAAATAACTTCTACGTGAAAAGGTCAGTGTTTTATGAAAAAAAATATGAACTGCTGGCTGAACATTTTACGATAGTAATTGTTTATAACCATTTATTCTCCTTCTATTGTTAATTATCCTAAATGGTTCATAAATTAGGAGAGTAATTTTTTTCAGTACTATAGGGGAAGGTGTACTGTGCTATCTCGTGTAAAATTGAATGTATAAAAATTCTTTTTGGTGTTCTTTATATGGATTTCTTGGAGTGCCTACATCGATTTTGAATTCTCTCCAAAATTCTGCAACCTAGCTTTCCCCATCTTATATGAAGTTTATTTCAGTTCATGTTTCTAGTTGAAAACTAGAATATCGTCGTAGAAAATGGAGAATTTTCTTCAGTTCCGAGGTGTTATAACAGTAATGGAATACTTAGAGATAAGATGTATCCGATTCAGGCCTTCCAAGAAAAGGGGATTATGTTTCCAAAAGAAAACGTTTCAGTGAGAAAGTCGTTAAGTTTCTACTTCTACCTAACGATTGTATTATTTATGCCGTCGAAGATCGAATTAAACACAAATTAATTATCTTCTTCCCCAACTTTAAAGCCTTCTAAATAAATTTTTAATTGACGAAGACAGAATCAATATTTTTAATATCATAACAAAATTTTCAGTATCGTTGTATCAACAAGAGATTTGATGAAAATATTTCTGCATCTAATGTATCATAAACTTGATGTTCTGACCAAAATTTCACCTACACAAAGACACAGTATGCACAGTTATTATTAACCTTGTGCAATACGTTCAATTGCCAGAAATCTGAAAATCATTTCCCGTTAGTAATAGAGATCACAAGTTCTTTGAAATTAACCTAGTTTTGACATTCGGACGTAACGATTTTTTTTTCTGGTATCGTGACTTAATATGATGAATTTGAACGGTTTTTAGGTGATTATTGGCTATTAGAAATGTCATTATGTACAGTAATTTTAGTGATCCTCTAGGTTAAGTATACTTTCGGGTTCTTGAAGTTTTTTCTGAATGACAAAAAAATGGATCAAGTTCTCTGTGTTAAAATTTATATAATGAATAAAATTAAGTGCTCCAACTCACTGACAATGTTGACTGCTGCATTTAGCGAGTTTTTTTTAGCAAACAAAATATTTATGTGGTAAAATCTCCTCACACCAGGCCGAGAAAAAGTTCGAAACCCGCTCTAGACTTTCAACCACGCCGAAAATCGATGAAATCGTAGTTGTTACCAAGTAAAGAGAATTGTCATGACGCATGATTGACTTATTATTCGAGAGCTTACTGTAGATATTGATTGGCCCAAGCCATGCAATTTTTAGAATTTAGAACAAGTTTTTCGTTCCGAAATTGCTTAATTTTCACTGAACCAATAGTCGCTTACTTGTACATTTTTTGCAAGAAAAACATTGAAATCTATCCTAAGCGGATTCGCTTTCATGCAGGATTTTCGTGTTTCCACCTTGTTCATTGCTAGAAGAGTTTGAAGCTATATTGAAAAAAGGGATGCCTTGAGAGTAATATATGTGAGACCGATTACTTTGAAGGAGTAAAAAAATTTCAATGAATAGATGAATATTTTTTGTATATTGAGTAACACCCTCCAGGAGTTCACTTGCAAAATCTGCTAAATTGGCTATACTCGGCTGCGAAATCGAGCAACAACATCGCCTCATCCCATATCCTTGGTGGATGATTTACGAGTTATTAAATAGTTATCTTCAACGAATTTTAAGCCTATTGAAGTCGTTTCGATACAAGGTTGAATCGACGAGCAGTTTCATACTTTTATTTACTACTCTATCTGTAGTGAATGTTGAAAATAGCATTGGTTGAAATAACATTTTCACACTACCTTACGTTTCTTTATTCGTACTGCTTACGGAAATCAGAACATAATAATAAATAATCGATTTTAAACCTGGGAGTGGTGTCTAACCGAACTAATTATCTATGAACAATAGTGTTAATTCAATTATTGTTACGTCAAATGGAGATCGTGATATTATTGATCTAAATGAATCGTAGTGACTTGCAAGAAGAGTATCGTGAATTGCTATAAAAAAGGCGTGTACCCTTTCATAAAGGTACCTCACCATTCAATTGAAATAATTTTTTTCGTGGCGCACATTATAGGATCATCAATTATCTGGAGTCACTGCCTTGCCCATGTCAAGTCTGGTAGTGCTGAAAGCACAACCTATTCTTTTCCCGAAGCTAGTCAAGTTGTTTTCGACAACACTGAGATATTTCTAGCAGATAACCAAACTTAAAATATTGGATTTAGTGCTAATCTTGCGAAGAAAATTTTGAAACCTCCTGGAATATCAGTTTTTTCTAAATCTTTGACTCCTCACAATATAAAGTATGAAAGAACATCTTATATTGATTCGTATTATGTATATACATCGTTCTCTCTGCATATGAAACTGTATTTAAATATAATACGATTCATCTCATTGTTGGTAATGGTAAATATTCACGTTCAAATAACGCACCGCACTCGTACAGCTTCCAGCTGCGTAATATATAAAGTGGGCTGCGCATATGTTGAAATAAACAGGCAAGCTGATCGGCTGGGCACCAACACCCTTCCTCTATAACTACGATTCTCATTTAAAAATTTCGATTGCTGTTATTGGTTCGACGTTAAAAAATCCACTTATTTATTAACTGATATTATCTGTTAGCGATTTGCATGTTTAGATAGTTTTAAGGATCTATTGTATTCGTCTACACTACCTTTTGTGTTTCTCACCTTCTTAGAGACAACATTACCAGTAATGATAATAATTTGATTATATAAATTGAAAACGACATAAACCTCTTACTGTGAATGTGAAACATGCAACAAACATTATTTCGCAATAAAGATATATTAGTTTTGAAATGCAGTTATCATCTATGTTAGCACCTATTCAATAACTTCCTTATCAATTGTTGTATAATAATTAATTGCGTACCAACATTTATAGTGATAGTATCAACATTAGTGATCTTTATTCCAAGAAAATCGCCATCACACGGCAACAAAATGATAATAAATCTAAATAGTTTTCCGGAGGAGGAAGTAAGGGAACACTTACAAACGACAAAATAAATTTTCAATGGAAAAGTTCAGTTTGATATAAATCTTTACTTGTCACAGTATTGGGCACCAAGTATTAGAAGAGAAAAAACGTAAAGTGAATATCTTTAGAAAACCACTAGCGTTGATACAATGGAAATAGGGGAATCTTCTACGGAGGAAAAATTGGTAAAATACTATTGTCAGGAAGATATCGTAACAGTTGGATATTTTTCGTATACAGAAGGTTCATTTTCGTTATCGATAACACTCTGTCAAAGTCTTGGCATATTCAAGGTTGAATTATATATGACCGTTTGGTCTTACTCGTTCCAAGTTCGTTGAACCACCAAACGAAGAACCTGTTCGGGTTGGAGGAACTTTCACCGTCGAAGTTTTTTTGTAATCGATGGTATCACACACGGCCGATAGGATTGAGGTTTGGAGAGCAAGATTTTATTGCTCTCTTTCATGATAGATACCACTATTGGTAGAACTATCTAAACCCTTTATGAATATTACGTCAAATTTTTGTGTATTAAAAAGAGGTAGCTTTTTCCACCATGTCTTATTGTCTCTTAAAAGGATCGCTGATCTGGCTCCCTGTCCAAAATTATCTCGAGTATAATGGGGACGGTTTGCATTTCCAGGTTCTCCTCATATTCAAATTTGACTTTTCAATCGTAATAGAAACTGATAAGTGACTAACTCATCACTGTTCTTGGCACCAAATCAAAAGAGGATATAGAATATATAGTTGACCTTCATGTAATTGGTACCTTGATGTAATCGGATCAGTTTGTCATGAATTTGCTCATCATATACTCGAAAAAGCCTCTTGAAACAATAAAAATGCGTTGATTGTACGATCTATTCTGGCTTGTATTCACCAATCGTTCGTGTGTGAAGTGGTAATTGTGGAACGTTCTACTAGTTCCACTGAAACGCAACCAGAACTAATTAACAATACTTGGGTTATTTTCTTGATGTGTGAACGCCTTCCCGTATGAGTTCTTAGTTGGGGGGTGAGCATACTAAAGGTTTTGAACATCTCTTCTATCAGATGTAGTCTCCCCACAATCGTTCTATAAAATAAAATATTTTCCTTTGTTTACGCGATTAAACTAAACTTAAAGATGAGATAATTAATATATAATATCCCACCTCTTAGCGAATCACCCTTATATTGAATTGCAGTAAATTCCTCTTTCGAGGAATAGTTAATTTATATTGAATTGCATTATATTACTGTTTCTAGGAAAAGTTAACTCGGACAGAAAGTTACATAGTTTTCATTTGCTCTTCGCTTGACAGCTAAATTGTATTGAAAGAAAAGAACAGAGGGAAAACCTTTTTAATTTACTTAATTTTAAGTTGAAAGAAGAATTAAATAGTATGAGCTTAATTGTTCAAAATATAAGAAATAATTGGCTGACATGTTATATAAATTGCACAGCCGTTACTCTCCTAATTTTTTTTATATAAAGGTTCAGTGTTGCAACACGTATGCTTATGGAATGTTGATTTAATACTAACTACATGCCTTGTATGCGGGGTCATTGCATGTTTTGTTGCAAGTTTTATTGTCACAGATGTATTATGCTTTACATATTTCATTGGCATTCGAGTCAAAGCCATCTTTCAAAGGAATTGTTGCATAAAATGCACTGAATAAATTCTTCACTAACCAAATGGAAATTGATTCTGTCTTCATTTTAAACTGTTAATTATGTTAAATAAAGAAGCTGGGAAACTCCCGTGAATTTTTCTGTATTACATAAAAAGCTGAAAATAGGAAAGTTAATCAATAATTGCTGAAAAGATTTTTTATTATTTATTACTTTTCTCTCCTTATTGAGACAAGCTCTTTCCTCTCTTAAGATTTTTAGACGAGCTCAGTCGTAGGTCAGATAACGTTCTGTTATCCCTTGATTTTTCTTACTTGACATAATTCTTCTGATTATTTTGTACTTGTACTTTTTATTGTACAATTATACGTTACATGTTCCATGAAAGTTAGTCCTAAAAACAAGATAACTTTATCATGGATTAAGACGGTTTTAGGCATCCAGAATGTTATATCATCACAGTATTATTTTGATATCTGGGATGTTTGAAGAAAGCAATTCGGTATGAAAACTGAAATTTTCCAAATTTTAGGAAACTAAAAAGCACTGCTGCCCAATACCATCAAAATTTGCAAATTTTTGAACCATACCCTGTTAAATACTATCTATCAGCTTCCAAATTTTTGTGCGAGCTCTTTGTTACTTTTTTGTCTCCGTATTCCAAAAGGAAACCTTTATAGTCATTGTCTACCTATATGTCGGTCTGTGAAGAATTGATATTGATACTAAATACTCTGGTAGTACTTTCCGTTAGTCTAAAAATATAAAATTTGGCGAGAAGAATTTTTTCATAGAACAGTCACAGGACAATATCTGTAGTTACATCAGGAAGAATTTTTTTTTTTGTAATGAATTTATCCGCCTTCTCTAAGAAACGCGTGAAGGTATCGCGTTGAAATTGATACCAGAAACCCAAGTCTGCAATTCCTTGAATCTAAAAAAATTAAATTTTCAAGTAAATTTGACCCGAAAATATATGTTTTCGTCGCATTCTGTTGCATATTTTGACACTCACCATTGAATTTATAAGATATTTTCCGTTACCTAGAAACATGAAGCAATTTATTGCATCCCAAGTAAAAATAAAAATACGAATACTGTAGATTTGTAATTTCATCACAAGAATAAATTGCGATAATAAACTTCTACTCAATTTCTCATTTCAATTTGAAATTAATTAATCGTTCCGGTCAAAATTATGAAATTCTTCAAGAAGCAATCTTTGAAAGTAAAGAGAAATGTTCAAAAATCATTAATTGGTAGTTACATAGCGGAGAAAATCCTTCAATGCTGATCAACTAAAATTTCGTTGAGAGGGATGATAATGTTTTTAATTGTGCCGCGATTAAGAAGATGCAAGAGTTGTATTCTATGACAGGAAATTCTGAGTATAATTATCGAAAGTCATGGGATACATTATGAAATTAACTAATATAATATACGATGCCAAGTCTCAGTGCATATGGATGATTTAGAACAGGGGTTCCCAAACTTCTTTGTACCACGCCTCACTCTGGTTATTTGGAGACGCTTCCTTTGTACGTATGATGATAATTAAAACAAGTATTACATGAAATTCGATTTTAATTACTGATACAAATTTCAACATCGTAACATAGATACATTTTCAATTTAAGGAAGGAAAAGCAATAGCCCTACCTACTTACAAAAACAAAACATTAAATGTAATTTAGTGAGATGGGTGCGCTTGCATATTCTGGATAAGTTGACAGATCCTGGGTTGAGTGTCAGACAAAGCACAGCGTAAGTCACTTTCGACATCAAGTTTGTTGTGGTACTTGGTTTTGATCGCCACAAGAGTTGAAAACGCTTTTTCGCACATGTATGTTATTGAAAAAGGCTTTCTCTGAAACACTGGGGTGAACTTTTAAGTACTTTAACCAAAATGAGGGCTTGTCCATTTTTTCAAAAGTTTTTCAATAGCGGTCCTTCAAAAACGTCCTCAAAACATGCTTCTTCTGAGACTGACACTACTTTGTTGAAACTTGAATAGTTCCTGGGGTTCATTGAGACTTTAGATATCCAAAGTTGTAGTTTTTCAACGTATATCTTAATGGCATCCCGATGTGTTACTATATTTGAGTCTGCACCTTGCAGTCTCAAGTTTAGGTTGTCTAACGTGTCAAAAAAGTCTGATAAATAAGCCAAAACCACTAGGTTATTGGGTTTTTCGAACTCTGAACTAAGCTCTTTTTGTTTCTGCAATTCCAAAAACGTAATCACTTCATCACGGAGCTCAAATAGTCTACCCAACATATTGCCTTTTTATACTTCTGTATGAAATAGCATCGTTGTGTGGTCACTTCCTAAATCTTCACAAAGACTTTCGAACAGTCGAGTATTTAATTCACTGTTCTTTACGTAGTTGACTACTGTAATACATAGCTTTTAAACATCATTGAGTTCGTTTGGAAGCGTTTTTGCTTCCAAGGCTTGGTGGTGAATAAAACAATGAATCCCAGCCACGTCAGTATTCTTCTGGTTGACCAACTGCACAAAGCCTGAGCGAGAACCGAGCATTGAAGGAGCACCGTCTGTGCATACACCAATAAGTTTTTTCCAAGAAACTTTCATCAGATCTACAGCTTCAGTAGCTGTCACCAGCCCAGTAGAAAATATCAGTTCATCCTTCATTCTTTCATTTTCAATGTAACGAACATATACAATCAAATGGGAACATTGTGCTACGTCTGTACTCTCGTCAAGATGGATAGCAAAAAACGGGAATTTTTTTTGCCACCTGCTTTTCAATGTCTTCGGCCATATCATCAATTCGGCGTTTTACGGTGTTGTCTGAAAGTCGTATTTGTGATACCTTTTGCCTACTATCAGTTCCAAGGAGAACATCGGCTGCTTTTGAAAGGCACGGTTTAACAAGCGTTTCACCAGTAGTGTGACTTTTCTTTTCCTTAGTAATAAGAAGAGATAATTCATTGGAAGCTTCAAGCACTTTTAGAGATGACTGAGCAGCAGATCCAGTGTTATCTAACTTGATGCGGTTTAAATTCAGAGATTTTTCAGCGAAAAACTCTTTAGGTTTGTCCTTTAAAAAGGCATGTTTGGTTGATAAATGCCTCAGAAGACGATTAGGCCTCATCGCGTCATTGGCTAATACTTCGTAGCGAATAACGCACTGAGGGTGATCAACATTATCTTTAGGTAAGGAAACAAACCCATATTGAATATAATCGTCAATATACTTGCGGTTCTTTGCCGTGTTCATCTTCTCTTATTCAGCTTCACACAGAACTCACACAACACAAAAACAATTACTGCCATTCAAACGTCGCAACAATTATAGAACAACCACAATATAGCAAACACGCTGACTGATATTTCACGGAAAGCACTGTGCCAGAACGGACTAGTTATAACTCAAGCACTGAACAAACTGCAAGGTTATTGACATTGGAACGACAATGCGGTGGGGGTGGGTTGGAAGGGGTGCGTGGATACTCGCACTCACACCAAGGCCAAACGGAGGTATCGGTACACACCGGCGTTGCCGTCGAGATGGACAGTTTTGAGAACCTTGAACTCTTTTGTTCTTTGTAGTTTTAAAAAGTGTAGCCTTCTTTGATAAAGTTCACAACTTTATTTTATTAAAAGTTTACAAAAACAATTATGAAAACTTAGAAAGACTTTATTTCAAAGATTTAAGAAAATTATTTTTGTGTTTTTTTTATTTATTTCATTTGGGTGTCACGCCTTCCCTGGACTTTCTCCACTCCCCCCAGTTTGGGAACCCCTGATTTAGAAGATGTGCAACTGGCTGTATGGATTGGCGGTATATTTCAGGGATCTCGGAGCTGTCGAATTTTATTATTATTAAATATTTATTTATATATGAGTATTGCTTCTCTAACCTAATGAAATAATTCGCACGAAATATCATCCTGTCATGATTCGGGAATTGAATGGCAACCAATAACTGGAAATTGCATTCATTTTTTATTTTACTTCTTGCAAATTACATAATTCGAATATCAAAAAAACGTTAGCTGAACTCGCTTATCAATAAGTCAACGTTTGGGGGAAGCAATAATTCGCGGAAGATATTGAATAAAACTCATAAAAGTGCAGAGTATTAAAAATAGTATGAGTTCTCAAAACTTTGGAAAATACTTCACTTTCTGTCGATGGAGTATTGCAAGAACATGATGGCTTCAATGCTGCCGATATCAGGGGAGCTACAGCAGTAAACTCAGTTATTTTCAAGAAAACAAATATTCCTTCTTCAATTTCTCAAATTTCATACATTAAAATTTAAAGAACGTAATAATGATAACATAATCAGTTATCTTGAGGTTAAAGGGAACGGTCTCATTTGCTGATAACAATATTTTGTTATTCAGCTTTCGTCATTCTTATTTTAGTATATTTATTTACCAATAATATCATATCATATGTTTTAAGAATTGAAGTACTTTCCATTCAAAAAATATCATGGTTATTCGCAATGGTATCGTCCGAGATCTTATGATATTTTTAGGAAATTATGTAAATTAAGCAAATGAGAGTTTGATAGCTGGTTAAACAGCAAATTTTAGCATCAAATGAGAAATTTTGGTAGTTGGTTCTCTACACTATTTAATATCGAATAGAAATCGGGCAATGAGTTTCCCAAAACTTTCATTTTAAAATTTTCAACTATTATATGTTGTTACAACTCTCAAATTGATTTTTGTTAACGTAATAGTTGATGGTATCGTTGTAATTATTGATTGTGTTATGAGGAATTTGTTTATTACCCACAGTTAAATCGTTTCTTTATTTATGCCAGTGCTACTTATACCGTTACCCATTATGGCGAATTTATTAATTCCGACTCTCAGAACTGTACATTTTCCAGATTGATAATTCAGAAGGTATTCAATAGGTGCATGATACACTGAATTTTCTTGATGATTTTGACTCTGTTGAAGAAATACTCACTATTTAAACTTCATTGTAATCTTCTACGTCTCCTATCTTCATGGCGAGTAACTAATTGGAGAATTAGATTCCTCTTTATTTAGAAGGAACGTCTCATCTAGGGCTTCTTTAGTGATTTTTTTCAATTCTTAAGTTGTGAAGATCTTTGGTCGATGTCCTTTAGATTTTTTAGATTTTCTCTTCGAGAAGGACTACAATTTTTGGTAACTTTCAAGTCGAATGTAGTGATAAAAGCTAAGAGCGCTTCGTAGAATTGAGAAGAATGGCAGTCGTCGCGAATTCCATTATCTCAGACGATGTACTCTCAAACCCCCACTCATTTTTTGATGACAGTTCACAAATTTCCATGAGAACCAATAATGGCTGTCATCGCTTAAGACGAATTCCGACATACAAAACCACAGAATTAGCGCAGTCATAGAAACTATGAAGGCTTGTGTAATGGATTCATTATTCAATGGAACTGTCATTATTATTCAACGGGTAGTTGTAATGAGTGCTATAACTGCTCAAAATATTTCGTATAATGCATGTATTACTAGTAAGATGTAGATGAATAACAAACCCAATCTATCGAATTCTGGAGAAAAATCAAACGCTCTTCTAATTTTGACCTATTTGATTCAGTTTTTATTTTATAGTAGAATTAAATATTTTATCTTTAATGCCGTTAGTAAACCGCTAAGTTTGAACATAATATTTCATTTGGTCATTTTAAGCATATTATTTCAGATAATAAAAATAAGCCATAGGAAGTAAGAGATCTGTTTTCTTTTCTTTTCATTTCTAGTATAGTTAATATATCGTTTTTCGTGACTTTAATCGTGTATCATTCTAAGAAGCAATTTATGAATCTTCTTATATTGTATCAGGTTTCCTTTTATCTATATTAGATTACAATCCTTAAATATTTCATTTCTTCTGTACAGGGTGGACAGTTCTGGACGTTTTAGAACTGCAGCTATGTGAAATATTGTGAATAGGGGAATATGAACACAGCCCCCCAATTCCTCGCGTTCTTTTCGGGTGAGAAATTCATTGCCCCAACATATTCAAGCTAGCTTTTTAGTTTTAGAGTTATTTGGTAATTTTCGAAATCAGTCAAGTGCCCATATCTCAGTTGTTTTTGAAGTTATGTACAAATGGTTGCGTGCGACATACTTTTTGTTCAACGGTTTTTGAATTATAATGCAAACTTTCTTTTTTTTAAATGTGGACAATAAGTAACTTCGATTTCGATAAATAGCGTTTTTCTTTCTTTTTCAAAAATATATCACATGGCCCACAGTTTCTTCTTTCAGAACATGTTTTCATGAAAACCGTAACTCTATATCCAATCACAGAATTTACGCGAATGATTGAAATAGTTTCAGTGTGTTCTGTGCTCTCATTATGACAATTCAAAAATTAATACTTGCTATGAAAATTCAGTTAAATTATTGAATATTCTCATCAACTTACTACTATTAATCGAATATAATATCGTTTGTACTAACGCTGTATGGAGATTTCGAAAAGTTCAATATGGTTGAATGTTATTTTCAAAATAATTATGATGCGTATGCTACAGAAGCTGCTAATCTGGATCGTTTTCCTGAGAGACGTCTAATTCTTAAAAGTGTATTCGATGAGTTGATATAAAATCTCATTCATTCAATGTCCGAAGAAAAAGAATATTAAGTAGTTGATGGATTTTTTAATGAATTGTTTCTTGCTGGATGAAGAAATATCTACAACATGATGGAGCTCCTGATCGAACTATGGCCGTTGTTGGTTTACTTGAATTAAATTTTGGCAATGATTGGATTTGAAATAGGGGACCAGTAATATGATCTGCCTGACCGTCAAATTTGAATATCATTGATTATTCCCATTAAATTCATTCCATATAATAAGAATATCCCTTTAGTTTTCTGTTTTGAAATAACGATCGCATGTTACTTCTAAAAATTTTCGTATGGCATGCTCGTTCCGTTATTTCAAACGATACTATATTTACACAAAAGTTGTAACTTGATGAAGAACATAAATTTCTTTAAATTTTTATTGCAACAATTAATTAGATCTGTCATAATGAGAGCATAGAACATACTTAAGCTATTTTAATAATTCCGTGTTAATTCTGTGAATGGATATGGAGTTACTTCATGCAATTTTCGATTTCCATGAAAACACATGTGAAGAAATTTAGAGGCACATATATTTTTGAAAAGGAAAAATCTCTATTTAACGAAATCATATTTGCCTATAGTTCATATTTGGAAATTTGCCTTATAACTGAATAACCGTTGGATAAAAAAAAATCCGCACGTAGTTGAATTCTACGTGAAAAAGTGCTTGTAGAATGTCAAAATCATTTTCACATAACTTCGAAACAACCGAGATATTGGCACTTGATTGTTTCGTAAAATTTTCAATATTTCCAAATGACTCGAAAACAAAAAAAAAACTAGCTTGAATCTTTTACGGCAATGCATTCCTCCCCCAAAAAGAATATGGAAAAGGGAGATCATTTTTGCCTATTACAAAAACTGTTCACCCTGTACATGTTTCGTAGAAGATTTCATTATATTTATTATGCTCAAGTCATTACAATACATTGATAATCCGATGATATATATATATATGCAATTCAGGATAATCCTACAAAATAACTCGAAAATTTATCTGAAATTCTATTTTATTAATTATTGACGGAATTTCATCTACTTAACCTTGGATCCAGCAATATTTTTTAATATTTGTTCAATCCGGTTATTTTTCGTTTTCAATCTCATTATATCAATTCGATAAATGCTTTCGTATCGCGTTGTTTTTTCAAATTGATAATCTTCATGAGTGGAGAGTGTAAACACTCATCCATATTGTTAAAAATACTCAAAATTGTAAAAATTTCTTCCGTGATTCTTTCATATGTGAAATATAATTAAAAGAAGATTAATCGAAATTTTCGTTCTTATTATCAGTTTTATTTAGGCGTTCATATTAAACATAATAAGTTTCTGTTCTAGAGTGTTTTTGTCTCTGAAATATTTTCCATATCGAACAAAAGAAAAAAGAATTGTGCATTTTCATCGTTTCAGTCGTTCTCTTCGAGAACACCTTGTTTAGACCAACCCCAATATTTTCGATCAATATATAGGCAATTCGTTCTAGCCGGCAATTCGAATTCATTCATATAGATTATTTTTTAGTGATAATCCGTAATTTTCAATACAGGAATGTTATCTTACAGTAGTATCACCTGAAAATTGATTTCCAATAATCCATAAATATTTATATTTTATATTTAAAATATTTCTGTTCGATATCGATTAATATCGGTGCTAAATTGATACTCAATATTCGATAGGCATATCTGAATGCCATCAGATATAAAAATGTTGTTTCAATTCACAAGAATTATTATTACGTTAACTTGTTGATGGCGACAGCTGAAGCAATATGTCGAATCAATTTGATGATTGGTTATTGTTAACACATATTTTGTGCTTTTTTTGAAAAAGAATCAAAGTGTTATGTCATAGAATTTTTGAATTTTTCATTATATGTAGTAAAACAGACTACCATCATTCTTAAATATTAAAGCGGTTTGAATTCAAAATTAGGGTTTTCGAATAATCTTCCGCAATCTTCAACATTTTTCACTGGAAATTGTTGCATCAACAATTATCACTTGTGGAACATGAATTGGTTCATGGCTGATGCGTCACTTTTTACGATCCTACTGAAATCAAAAATCTTCCAAGGGTTAAAATTGAGTTCATACGTCTGTTGTCTGTCATAATCTTAATTTGGAAAGGAGTGAGAATGAATGATTCCAAAACCTTAATAAGTTACTTTTCTAGTTTGATTAGTTTTTATACTTTCAAATTGAATTTTTGTGCAATTAAAGTAGAATTTGAAATTGGTTATTTATGTATCAGTATGCCATCCCAACTTCTGGAAGAAGCTGACAATGTTGCTTTGAGCGCATTTCTTTTGGTTCGGGGTTGGGTTAGGTTAGATTCAGTTTCTTCCTAAGAGGAAAGTAGTGACGATCTAGCATTGTGACAAAAATTTCACTCAAGATTTCTTCAATTGTGTACGAGTAGCCTCCTAAATTTCGTTGGAAAATATTGCATATTCTGGCGGTAAATTTAATTGAATTGAAAACAAGAAAATACTCTTATGGTTCGCAAAATTGAAAATCATTTTTCATTATTTTTTCAATAAAATTGAATATTTCCAGCACTTTCGAGATTTCAAAATATCTCTCGTGAAGTATGATGCCGTAATAGTAGCGCACATACCGAGGTAGGGTATATTGAAGTTACTCGTTAACATAGGTATCCAATAAAATTTTTATCATAACGACAAATTTAAAAGGACAAAAGCTAGTGAAACACCTTAAATACACAATTACAATAGGTCGAAAAGTATACTTTTCTTTATATATATATATATATATATATATATATATATATATATATATATATATATATATATATATATATATATTCTTTATTTTACCTTTCATAACATATACTCTATAGAACGAGCAACTTTATATTGTATCACATTCTTATGAAATCAGTCAGTATTTCTCCTTGTCCAGTCCATATTCTGTTTATTATGAAAACTAAAACAAAATCGATGTAATATTTATTTAACGTCACATCAATAACGATGCCGCTTTTCAACGTTCTGCTCATTATCAACCCTCTCTAGGATTCTTATACTATTGGTTTGCATACAAAACAATTCAATGATGTCATCTACCGCAATAAGACGAGTGTCATATCATATTGGCGTCTCGCTTTCTCAAGAAAGCACTGTTCTAATAAGGTGGTAACCATACACCGAGCACATTAGCATGACGTAGCTCGGTTGATCGTTAAAATTTTCTAATCATAATTGTTAAATTTTTAATTTTGTAGTTCTTGTACTTGCAAATGTAATTAAGACGGCTCAATAACAATGCAATATTGTTGCCCTCCAATACATTACTACAACACTAGTTGAGCCGCGGGTTCAAGCTAGTACGAGGGTCAAGCTGTATATTTTCAGATACAACAAGTACACGTGGCGTATGATGCAAATTGGTTTATTTATGTTCAAAGTAATCCTCACCTACGTCACTACATTTCTGTAACCGAACCACAAGTGAAAGACTTGATACTAATCGTATTTGGGAATGCTCTCAGGGCAATGATGAATAATTGCCTCATATATTTTCTCCCTCGCGAAACATCGACCACGTAATTGTTTTTTAGGTAAAGGAACAACCAGAAATCACAGATGGCCCAATCAGGCTAGTAGGGCTGATATGAAATGCCTTTCTCCTTATGTTCATGTAAAAAAATCAACTGTTTGCTGTACTATGTGTGATGATTCATTGCCATGTTGTAACTTTATCCCGCGAATTCTAACTGAATCAAGCATTGCAGATAAACATTTGATGGTATACTAGATAGCTGCAGCTATTCGTCGATTTTTCAAGCTTAATTGATTCCACTTATCCTGTACTCCGAAAAAAAACTGCGTAGGTACATAACTTTTTTGTTAGATATTTACTCGTCGCAATAGTTTGTTGTCATGTCATCCTCACGATCCATAAAAAAATAGAATGTTTTTCATCACCTGTTACGAAATTAGACTGAATGCGATGACCAGCATTATTCAACATTTATTACTTGCTGTGCCTTTAAACAATGGTTTAGTGTAATTGGTACCGAACGACTAACAGATCAATTTTTTTCGTATGGAGATGGTAATGGAAAATTGAAACGACTGTTGCGGATCCTATACCAAGAATTGTCTCAATCACTTGTTAGGTGCTTCTTGGTTCTTCTTCCAGCATACGTCTCATTCGCTCAATATTGTTAACAATCACTGTCGTACACCGTAGAGGAGTTTTTTCTTCCTTTAAATCAACTTTGTATTATGACTAATTAAGGGTGGTGCTTTTAAATAATGCAGTATTGAAAGCTCTCAATTCTTTAGTTTCGCGGTATCTCAGGATATACAGCGTGGTATCTCACGATCTATAGCATTAATTCAATCATCACTTAAAACGACTTAACCTAGCCCGATTTTCATGGAAGGCAAAAATGGAAAATATGACGGAAAAAGTAGAAAATTCTGGAAAAACAGAAGAACAAAAATGATGATTTTATAAATAAATTTATAATTTTTGTGTGCACTGTTGATTAAAACAGATGATAACAACGGCATAATTCATTAAATTCTTCTGTTGTATTTGGACTGTTATGATTCTATAAGTTTTCAAAAAATGGGAATAATCATGAAAGGAAGTCAGAAAATGTGGACAAATTGCAGAAACCATTTTTGTATGAACTCGCTTATTTCAAATCAAGACAGAGAAATGAATGATATATTTGGTTGTCCCTTTTAGGTTTTGTGAATTAAGATCTTGAAAGAGCCTTCAGGATACAGGTACAAAGAAAATTCGTTAAATGAGGATAATTGATGAACGAAATGTCATATGGTTATTCTTTTTTCTTGGTAGGTTTTAATTTAATTTAATGACAAACCTGAAAATTTCTTGAAATTTCGATAGAACAGCTTAGGTCGGATCAGATAGTTTGTATAATAAAAATTTTGTTCCTTGAAATTATAATGGATCTCTTGCTGGAATGTTAGTTGAGATCGTCAAACATTATGACTGCATCGAAACTAGATAGTTCGGCATTCTTATCATGTTGAAATTATGAACTTCTATTTGAATCTCTGTTGAAAGTTTGATGACTTGAATCATCTTTCATTGAATTTCGTTTTTTTATCTTCAGAATGATAATTTGAATTGATCAATGTCTCTATGATATGTCTATGCGAAACTATGCATATAAAATGATTTTTATCGCATATTAAAAATACCTCGGTCTAATCTGATTTATTTTGATCACCTGGCAAGAATAATTTCCGCAATAATAATATAAATATTTTGATATCAGACACTCGGAATAATATTCGTCACGTTTTATTGAACACATTGAATGTTGGATATTCAGTTGGTATTTCGATATAATTAAAATTGATGAGAATGTTTTGGAATCAGTTTAGTTGGAGTTGATTTCTTCTCTAGGAATTAACAGTTTCAATGACGAAATTTTCAATCAGTGTTTGACTAATTACTAACTTTTTAATTACTCAACATCTCCCTTCTGAAACCACTATCACATTAATGCAATGCAGTCACTTCGACCACTTCAAATTCTTCACGCTGCTTTTATAGCATAGGTTAATGTGAATATTCGCAATTTTCGCAGAGATATGTTGTTTTCGCAACATGTCGTGTCACTTTCAACCTCATTGTTTCGCTTATATCGAAACCGTAAATCCGTTTCTCTTGTGCTTGTACTTGATCTATATAATCGACTGTGTACAGTAATCTTGCCAATGATAGCGGCTCACAGTCGCTAAAATTACCGTTTCTTGAAATCGTCGTTATTATTAGCTACTATAACATCGATTTCTACTTGGATAACTATGTTTTGCTGCTTATACTCAATCATCATTATTATTCTGTATCTTTGTTGGAAACTAGCAACTAAAAAACTAGGTATATTCTCACGTTATTATTACATTCAAAAGAATATTTTAAAATATATAAACAAACCATTGTTTCATGAAATATTATTTTTGAACGCTTGCGTTACGAATTAAGTGATAGATTATGTATCAAACGATGCGTTATGCTTACTCCATGCGACACTTATATACGACTGTATATACTGTATTGAACAAAAATTGAACTCTCCTCTAACTCTGGAAAGAGCCATACTAGCGAAAAACGCCGAAACAAGTTAATTTTCGATTAGAAGAGTTTGGAGTTTAATTTGAAGTGATTGAAATCAACACTCTGCCATCAGCATCCCCCAATTCAAAAATCATTGTGAAGAAGAGGAGTGAAGTGGCTCTTCTGTGTGAAAAGTTCCTTCAATAACTTATTCAAATATTCCATTTATGAAATATTGCAGGGTGTATGTTCGCATCGAAAGTTATTATACTAAATACTTCTAAAGAGTAGGTTTGTTCTTGTTCCTAGACTTGCTGCACTTTTACTCAAAGTTTACACTTTAGTGATCTTGTTGCCGAAAATGACGACATCACTGCAGTTCTCGCTGCAAGGTGTATCTCGGTGCAAGATGTAATATTCGTTTCTTTTTTTTTCATTTATTATTGACGATATTGAGAAATGTGTGTATTACTAATTAGCTGGTGAATTGAAAGCAACTTGAATTCACTCACTTCAGGAAAAATATATCGCCTGTTTGTAAATATGTTCATCATAAAAATGTAACTCTAGATTTCTTTAAGCTTAAATCGATAATTATACACACAACAATAACAACAACAGTGAGTGATCATTTCTGCATAGTGATTCATTTCCTTGATCCAATCACGTATTTTCAGTTTATAGAAAAAAGCTGCACTTTGAAATTACACTGTGATCAAACGGAGAATGACGAGTACAAAAGTACAACAATCCCCTACGGAAATGGGGGACACATTTCAGCAGATAAAGAAAACATTTTTTGTTTGGGTAAAATGTTACTAACCTAACCTAACCCAAAGCATCTCATCAAGAACTTAATCAAAGTTCATGAACGATTATTACATTACTTTTAGTTAGCTCTTCACTACACAGTCATGCTGGTTGTAAGGTTAAATGGAACAATATTCATGTTTTTTTTTTACCAAAAAGGAGTTATTTCTTTGCTGGGATTCATATGTAGGGGAAATTTCACAATTTCACAATTGGACGGTCGCCATTTCGAAAATGCTCGACAAAGTAACACAAAAATCTATTGAACGTCATATATTGCCATTGAAAAAAATGTCGATGACTTCATATTTTGGACAGGTGTCATCAAGACAGCAAATATAATCTTTTTAATATTTGGGTAAGTTAATATTTCTTCATACTATGCAGTCCCACGAAATAAATATAGTACCCGCTCATCCTCCAAATTGAATTTTAACTTCGTGAACTTGACCGCTACTAATCATAAGAAATTCCATTTTCATTGAGCTAATCATTGTGTAGGTAGTTCCATAGACAAGTTGGACTATCACTGTTCTACTGAATAACTTTAACAAAGGAGGATACAAAATAATCGGTGAAAAACTAAAAAACGCGCTTCAATAGCAGGTCTAACAGAACAGTTTAAAATAATCATCAATTATTGAGAACTTATCTAACAGTGTTTGAAAAGTAACTTGAAGAAATAAGATAATTTTAGAGAGTTTATTAGTAAAGTAATAAAAATTCAATATAAAAAGCATGGGGGGCTTTACTGTTTCACTAAACGCTCTATAAATCATTTTATTTCATCGAGTTAATTACTGCTTGATCCCAATTGGATAACTTTTGTTGATTTTGAACTTCGATCTGCATGAAACTATTTGAATTTTAGTGACAGATATTGGAACATCCTCATTGGATTATTATATTGTCATCAGTCCTTGATAAATATACTAAGTTTCAGTTGAATCTGATATCTTAAAGTGGGTTAACATAACGTTCGAAGATTCCCTTGCATGGATAGATAGATAGATGGTTAGAGTGAAGCTAATAAAAGCGTGTTGCAAAGGAAAGTTGGAAAATTCGAACAAATTTCAATAATCCACCTCTTTTAAGCACTCTCGATCATAACTGGCGATAGAAATTAAATATTTTGTGAATTTTATTTTCGACTAAGAGTCCTGATTTTGAAAAATGTGGGGACAGTGGAGAAGTACCGGAAAATTTAGATAAACTGCAAAAATCTTACGTTTCGTATATTATCGATCATAATTAACCATTTAGCCCTAGAAAAATTTTCCAGAGAAATTCTGGGCAAAGTAAAGTCGGAAAATACGGGAAATTACAAAGGTCACTTTTTTATATGCTTCAGATCATAACTGACGAAGGAAACGTCGAACGACTTATTTATTAATTTTTGTTCGTTTTTGTTTTGCTCGTCATAATGTTGAAGAAGTTATGAAAACTCATCAAATGCAAGCATTATGATTTTCGTATACTCTTTCGATCGATTTCTCCGGTTTTTTTGTCATCAGGGTCCCGAAATATTCTTCCGAGGAGAAAAGCCGGGACAATCTCAATCTTATGTGTTGATTATTTTAATTTTCACGAATAGTGAAAATTATTTTTTTTGCATATCTGATTAAGACTGACAATAAGAATGAACGACATAATTCGTTCATTCTCTTTTTTTTTGTGTGTTTCATTTACTGAACTGCGAGTAACTTATTTGAAATTTAGAAAATCAGGGGAGCATTCTGTGAAATCATTTGAATTTGGACGAAATCAACTCGGGCGCAACTAGTATTAATATAAAAGTATGATTGAATGAAATCTAATTAATAAAAACGAAATTATTTCCATTGATATGGACTTCGTTTATTGTAACGAAAAAGTTTCCTGTTTCCTTTTCGTTTTAACGAACTAATCTTCGCAATGGTTTTTGTCGATTCAATTCATTAGATTACGAAATTGTATAACAAGACAATAAGGTCAGGATGTTTAGCTCAGTCAACATCAATCAATTATACTAATTTTTCACCCAACAAATTAAAAGGTTGAAATATCATTTTTGTAAAATGTCATCAATTAAGGTAAATTGAGCGGAATTGAAGAATTATAGCTAGTTTGCTAATGGCTATTAGATGTCATATCTCAATTATTTCCATAATTTTTAACACACTTTTATTTGCTTCACCTTTATACCGATACGTTTGTTCACATATGATGGAATTTTCGAACCTAATTTTCATCAACATCAAAACGCCACACACTCATCCAGAACCGATGGTTATATAATAATTCAATATCTTTATTCCAACATCTTGACCAGGATAATTAATTAATTAACGACTTGTTCATGTTTCACTTTATTTCTTGATAGTAAACCTTACACATATGAGTTCAAAAACACCATATATATAGGATATGCTCATTCATTACCGGTATTTATTTGCTTGCAGAGTTGGGAGAGGCAGTTTAGAAACTTGAAAACACTGACAGATCGAACTTAAAAAATCACATCCCATTCTATAATATTTATTTTTGTGTTTTCAACTTACTCTTATTGTTTTCTCTGAAAGTTATTGGATATTAATGAGTTTCTTTCGTTCATAAACAAAATCCTACTAATTCAAATCATTTTTTTCAAATCGATCTGTTAGGAAAGTGTTGCTTTAGTTTCTTGGACCATTATTCATTGGGTATCAAGCCACCTGTCTCATTGGACTTCACCTTTCAAGATACTGGTAGTCTATAATTACAGGAGTATTCGAGGAATAATTAAGTGTGAAACGTTGAATTATTTAGGAGTTGTTTTCATTTTCATTGACCAGTCTGACACTTATGTAACAAATATGGGTCGAAATGTTAATTCATTATAATGAGAAGGTCAAGAATGATGCAAAATATCACCGAGACTGCGATAATGAGTAATTGATTATTCCCGTATGAAATGCACCTCTGTTATCTGTTATTATCGCGGGCAGAAATAATTTATTTGAAAACCGGCATACCAGTCAGATTTACCTGACCTAATATCTATGAACAAACCAATGAGAAGAAATGCCGATTCAACAGTTTCCTCAATCATGTTTTTGTGTTTCAATGAAATTTTGGTGACGGCCTTTTTCATGAGCGTTTCTTCAATTTTTAGGCTAGAATAAATATCTAAAAATCTTAGACTTCATATTACATTCATAAAAGAAATTTTTCCAATTCAATATTATTTGTCAGATTGATCAACTAAAAACATGACATTTCTTTTCTCATTTCGTACCGTTTTCTGGACAAAAAAACTGGTCCTGAGGTAATTCTTCCTCTTTAGGTACGGAACCTACAAAAATTGTCTATTCTTGGGGCAACATATCTATATATATAAAAGAAAGTCGCTTTAGTTACACTATTTATAACTCAAGAACGGCTGTACAGATATGGCTGAAAATTGGTGGACAGGTAGCTTAGAGCCAGGAGACGGATATAGGATACTGTTCATCCCGTTCGACAGCGTTCCCGTGTGACTTGGACGTATGGATGACAATTTGATTTTTGTAAGAAATGAATATTTATAAAGTGAAGTGAACTATAAAAAGAAAAAAAAGCAAAAATTTGAAGAGTGTGAATGAAACACCGTACAGAAGGAAAGTCAGCATCTCTCACACCTTTCAACATGTTGACAGCATTGTCATGAGCAACAGCGCAAACTTTTGTTGCAGCAACATCCCCTAATAGTTATCCATTTGTGTAGTTTTATCATTATGTTTTGTGCAGTATGGGATTCTGGTAAATGTTTTATGTTGAGAACTACATGATTCAACGCAAATTCCTGTGATAACCAATGCCCAGTGCAGCTTATAAAGGCGAGGTTGTTAACTGAACTCGTCCTCAAGTCTGTAGTTATTGCGGTGGGTTCAGCTGTTTGCAAGCTAGACTTTATCTTTTCGTAAATTTCCGGAATTATTTTATCGCCAAAATAATATCTCCAGGGTATTTCATACTGTGGAAAAGTATTAATAATTAAACGCCGAAACCCCAAATGATTTTCGACCATCGAAATAGGCTATCATTTCATCAATAAGGTAATGGTAGCGTTTTGTTCGAGCATCATTTATATCCCAAAGTTTTTCCTTTTCTACTACTTCTTCCAAAGACAGTTGCTTTGTATCATGACGTATTTGTGAATTTTGAGATGTGTTTAAGTCAGAGCCTGATTCAGATTGAGAAGGAGTCCTACTTAAAGAACTATAAAGCTGTTCGTATTCTACCTTATGTTTGAATTGCAAATGCTTTTTAAGAGATAATGTTCCAGTCTTTCTTTCCATTCCCCCACGAGACACATTTGCTTGACACAAACTGCACTTTGCACTTTTCTCATTTACGGTAAAACAGGTCCAAACTGCTGACTTTTTCGGAGAGCTTGCCATGGTTGGTTCCTACTAAAGGTAAATAAACCTTCGTTAAAGTTTATGACAATTTATCCAGTCAAATAACACAAGTTTTGAGGTTATATTATACAAAATCAAAGTAATTATTCCATGCGCGTGAACAAATAGTGACAAAATGCACAAGCGACAGTAGCGCCATAACAGTTTTCGGAATGCATGATTTTTATTGCCGGATAATTCTGCCGGGTACCTGGCTACAGGAAATAGAGGATCCGGTGCATCTCTATTAAAAACTTTATCCTGGTAATCCACAGAAAGATTCACATGAGTTTCGATTCTCTTATCAAATCTTATATTCTCACACTATTACAATTTTGCTTCGGTCAAATTCATTTGCATTTTGATAATAAATTTCTCTCAAGTGAAAGCGGTCTGATTACGAGTAATCTATCAAGTCCGTTATTAGCCAAAACATATATCAACAACTATAATATAATTATAATATAATCCACTCAGTACTGATATCGCTTCGTAGACGATATTCTAGTGTGTTTCACAGGATCGGACAGACAATTAATGCTATTAGAAAACTTTATCTATTCATTATATCCAAACATTCAATTTACCACTGAAATGAAAAATAATTTCATTTCAAGTAACTTTAGATATGACAATTTCCAAGAAAAACATGCCAACATTCTCAATTTACCATAAAATATCACATACAGATGTAACAATACATAACTCGCCATATTTCAATCATTATCTTCACAGAATTTCAGTCTTCTACAGATAGCTATCAATGATTGATACAACTATGCATCAACAAATTATATATTGAAGGAGAAAAAAGTAAAGCGATTCTACATGTAATTTATCCTACTGTTAAATTCAAATAAAAATCAACTATACCGGCAGTACAGGTGAGAAACTTAAATTTTTTCTGAATGAAAACGAGTTTAATATATCTTTTCGAGACTATACGAATCTGATCAAATACAGCAGAAATAATAAAACTATATCCAATAAAGATAATAAGTCAGGTGTATACAAGTTGAACTACGACGACTGCTATAAATTTTACATTGGTAGGACCAATAGATGTTTCATTATTGAAATAACTGACCTCAAACGATGTTTTGAATCAGACATCGGATTCGAATCATCTCTAGGAATATAGTCATTCTTCAAACCTAAAATTCGAAATCTTATACGTACAACTTCACTAGTCGGGGCAGATATCGTTCCGGCGCATGTCCGGACTATCGAAATGCCCGAAATTCTGAAGTGACTTGAATTTGTTTCATCTTCAAAATAGAAACAAACCAGAATCTGTTAAAGCCGAGTTTATTATAGAAATATCGAAAAGTTGAACAAAAAATAGTTTCTATTATAAAACAGAATCAAATTATGGAACTTCCATTCAGTAGAATCTTTCCTCGTAGAAAATATGGAATTTAAATATAAGCTTGTGTACATAAACAACATGCTATTCTTTAGAACGTTTAAAATATCCAGCGATTTTACTCTGGACCTTTCTCAATGCTGCCATCTGAACTGATTTTTCCTTGAGCCTTTTCAGGAGCAATACGTCTTCTATAGGAAGATTATTCTGTTTGGCTCAACTGATAACCAGGGAGAACGCATTGACAGTATCTGCATGTTTCACTTTTACCATACTATTTAAACCATCCTCTGAGTCAGAAGATTCCTCTACGTTCTCAATATTCCCTCCTAAAGCATCCTGTATAAGCTCTTCTTCAGTTAAATTGATAGCAAACTCTTTGTCTCCCACAGCCCAGTTGGTAATGTTCTCAATGGTTAAATCATTTTCTGGATCGATGACCCTTAATGAGTCGGCAATATTTCTCAAATCATTTTCACTGATTGGACGAAGTTTCTTCTGAAGCTCTGAGAGTGGAATATTTTCATCATCTGATTTTTCTACTTCTGTAGATGTCATGCCACAATGCTGTCCAACTGTTTTTGATATTTTTTGAAGTAATGGCTTTCCAAGATTGTTCACGGCATCTTTCAAATTATACTGCTTCAAAATGGAAGTTATCTCTTCACCTCCATGCGAAATGATATGATTAAGAAGGCATTTTCTATACGACACTAATATTTTGAATTAAATTCTGATCTATAGGTTGGAGAACGTTGGGTGGCAAAAACATAACTCTGAAGATCAGTATTAACCTCTTCCTCAGGTGGGTGCGATGGTGCATTGTCTACCAACAACAGAGCTTTAAAGGGCGTATTGATCTTAGTTAAAAAATTCTTCACCCCGGGGATAAAAGATGTTTTAAACATTCTTTAAATAATGGTCTGGTCATCCACCCTTTGGTAGATTATTTGTAGACAACTGGTAGTGAACTTTCTTTTTTGAATGCCCGTGGATTTGCCAGGTTGCAGCATGGCATGAATGTTAAGCGGTCTTTTGACACTTTTCGACCTGGTGCTGATTTTTTATACACCTGTTCTTTGCTTAATTCCATCTGTTCAACAACCGATAGAAATTTTTCCTTAAACGTTATCACAGCGGAAACATCACTGAAAAGTTTTTCACCACCAACCTTCAGGAAAAAAATTCCATGTCTGAGCTTGAATTTATCTAATCATCGCGAACTTGCCAAAAAATCTTTTTTTCCTGTGATTTGTTCATAAAACTATTTGGCTTTTGCTTTCAATATGACTGAGGAAATTCGTACGTGGGAGTTGCGTTGTTGAATAAACCAGTTATAAAATACGATTTCAACATCAGGATTCTCAGCTTCTCTAATAATTTTTCGTTTTCCTACAAAAATACCTTGGATAGAATAAATTCGAGAAAAGATCAAAATAATATTCCTACTAGGGATGCACCGAGGGCCCGGTTGGGCACACCAAGCTCTCGGCCGTGATACTCGGCATGCAGTAATTTTGTTTAGCCGAGAGCTCGGTACTCTACTTTTTGTGAAAACCCTTGCTCGGTGCATCCCTAATTCCTACCTGTTCCTTGATACGATTTAGATATAAATCTCCTTATTTTGTCCTTCTTCTTTTTTATGTCAAACACTATTGATCTTGGAATAGTGAAATTGGCTGCTATTCGACGAGTACTCATTCCATCATCAATAAAATCTATTATTTTTGATTTCTCTGCCAGTGTGAGCGTTTTATGATTTCTCTTGGTTGGGGCCATTATTCACACCACCGGCGAGATTGAAATGCAAAATGCAACTGTAGAACGATACTCGCCACTCTTAGATAGTACAAGTACATATATACATGTACAGACAGGAAAATTATTATTATTTGTATATCAGCCGGCGTCGACGAGCCCGGATTATAGAGGTAAAATTCTCATTGCCCGAATGAGTGCCCGATAAAGCGAGTGTCCGGACTAGTGAAGTTGTACTGTATAACAGTTATTGGAGATCTTTCGGAAATTTTAGTCATTAATAAATACAAGCACTCAAGTAATATCATCAACGAAAAATAGAATAAAAATTCTTCACCTTATTGAATCTCTTCAAGGAAACAATTTTTACAACAGCTCCATGGTATTACCTGAGGTAGTCATTAACTCATTTGGGAAAATCTATCTATATTTCTTGTCCAGCTATAACACTTATAAGTATGTTATCATCTTGTTGCATGCTCAATCCCTGATGAAGGTACTGTGTTGTGAAACGCTATACGATTTAACCAATTGTTAGTAGATATCCTTAAACTTTTTAAGCGTTTTATTTAATTATGGATTTTTTTCGAGTGAAGGAGAATTCGAGCAAATTTTCTTCGTTTTTTGGATAATAGGTAAAAAGTTTTCAAAATATTTCGCGAAAACTTATGCAACATACAGTTCATAGTCGAAATCGACAAAATCGGCTTAGTTTTTGAGTTTTTGAGTGCCATCCAACTTTTTTGTCATATACAGCGTATCCCAGACAGAATAATAAAGTTCGGTACAACCAAGAGTGGTATATAGTTGAAAATATTTTAGAAACGAAAAGAAACACTATCATTTCAGAACGATAGGTTTAATACTTCCATTAGTATATAATGGAACATCTGTGGCGGAATACCGTGTAAAGGTGAATATAAATATTTTCAATAGCTGAATACTGGAATAGAAAGCAAATTAGCAGTGTTGAATGCAGCTTTTTGAACTATCTGATTATATCTTTGTTATGCTAACATATTAGCATTAATTTCAATTTTATCTATAACCAGTTGGGTTAGTTAATAATATATTTCAAATTTTGAATTAATCCATAACTTTTCGACCTGGTTACCACTGCAGATATAAATACGATATGAAATTCAGTTACATAAAGGAAGTAGAGAATACTGTTTCTCAAGTAGTGAGATAACATTTAGATTTCATCAGTTTGATTATATTCATATAAGTTACTTCGAACTATATAAACCACGAATTATGTTACGCATATATTATCTCGTCTTCAAGACGTAATTGCAACGAGAAGCCGTTTACAATAAATAAAGAAAACGGAAATATCCTTTTTCACATAACTTGACAGCTCTGAATAATATTTTTTTTAATCTGAAATAGTTATTACGAATTAATCGACGAGTTTATATTCAGATTCGAAGGTTAGTTTCAAATTAATAGTTTCTAAAAATTTTCTTTGCTATTTTTCTTCACATGTGTCTCTTGATAGTCGACGTTCTCTTCAATTTTGTGAAAATCTACGAGCTACCAATATATAAATTAGTGTGCCCTTACAACCGATGGAGCACCAGCAATGACTGGAAACAAAAACGGTTTTGTGGCATTGTGTCGAGCTAATGAAGATTTCTCTTCATTTTTTTCATTCCATTGCTTTATACATCAACAAGTTTTGTGCTCTTTAAATTGCAGTTGGAAGATAGAGAGTCAGCTGAACACACTGATTTAGTTCTTCACACGGACGTCAGGTGGTTGGGTCGCGGAAAATTCCTATAAAGGTTTCAAGAATTATTGCCCGAAATAACAGCTTTTTTAGACGGAAGAGGTGATGACACTCAGATGTTGAAAAACGAAAAAGAATTGAAGCAAGATGCATGCTCTACATCCAAGTTGCATTGAAGAAAAGTGATGTGTTCATTCAAATTATTGTTTACTTCTTGTACAAGGAGCTGAGTTAAAAAAATCCCCAATGACTAGAGAGAGAAATTTTGCGATTCAGCAAAGAATTGTCTTGTTTTATTTTGATTAACTGCGAGAAGTTGAGATTAATAAATGATCTAAGTACCTAGGGAGTCGCTAAACGATGCCGACTCCAAACCCCCTTTATGCTGATGCTAAAGATTTTGAAAGGAAACCCATACAAGAATGAATCAGGTTCGATATTGACTCTGAAGTAAAGAGAATAGAAGAGAAGCTTCCTATCGAAATGGTTAAATTCAAAAGTGTTCAGTATTGAAGCAGTCTCAGTAATTAAGACCATTTTTCGATGGGTTGAAAATCACAATCATAAGGTTTATAAAACATGAGAAGATTCTCTGTGTATCCAACCCATTTTTCCAATGGCTTATTTAGTATAATTCAATTTTCCATTTCATGTATTCAAAATATACATGATAAACTTCATAATTAGCCTGCGACTTTTTTCTAAAGTCCTTAATTAAAACATTTCATGAGTGAGTAAACTTTGTTTTTCATCGGCAGTTAATGTTGTTGGTTCGGACAAGTACCTTTTTCCCTTACATCCTTTACATGGCATTTAAATTTTTCACCGAACGATGTATCAAATCATGTTTCGAACCATGTTTATATATTCAGATATTACTACTAGTTATTAAAGACAAATATTCAATTTCTATTTGCATGTTCACTTCAAATTCTATACTTTCATTATTTCATGTTCATTCAGAATCTCGTTTGCCAGACTGACAATTTGGCAGAGACTTTTTCTGTTTTATTTTAACTATTCCTTGAAAACCATCAATTGTAGGGTCTATACAATATATCTGTAATCCCTTGAACGGTACGATGAGTCAGGTATGAATACCTGACCATTATTTCTTAGAAGTTAAGGAAACTAAAACAGAAATTATTCTTGTATCAGTCTTCGAACAAGCAAAACGTCAACAGTTTCAGCAATTTATAAATCCGTCTTCACATGAAGTTGTTCAAAGACTGATACAAGAAAGATTTCTGGTTTACTTCGAAAAATGTTTTTTAGTTTTCTTAGCTTCTTAGAAATAAGGGTCAGGAATACAGACCTGACTTATCGTAACGTTCAAGGGATTACAGAGATATTGAATATTTGTTTGTATTTGTTGGTATTTCTACGAATGATTAAGCTGAAACAGAAAATATATCAGGCAAACGAGATTCTGTATGAGCATGAAATACTGAAAGTAGAGAATTTAAAGAGAACATGAAAGTAGAAATTGAATATTTCACTCAAATAACTAGTAGTAATATGTAAACATATGTACATGGTTCGAAAGAAATCATAATATTCCAATACTTTATATTTTACTTTTATATTCTCATAGTAATATACATGAAGAATATTGACACGTCTATCTTGGTCATTGAAATACAGATAAAAAGGTTTACCGGGTGTCCACGCGAGATGGGACATTAAAAGCATATGGAGAAAGGAATGACCGATTGGAGAAATTTTTGTTGTTGTCTTGAATATTATTCGAACTATGTTCCGAAAATATTTTCAATACTGTGGCACTTCCGGTTATACCGGAAGTTGGCACCATCTTTGTTATTTCAACAGGCATAATGTATGTTTCTATTTTTTTTTTATTGTAGAAAATTGAATTCTGAACAGTTTTTTCTGATATCATTGTCACCTGAAATAAACCGAAAGGAAGGTATGAATTTTTCAATCGGAATTTCGAGATTTTTGGTTGTCTCTTAGAAGGCATAATAAAAATACTAAAGATGACTTTCCTGACAAGTAAAGATGTAATCGAGAATACCTACTAGAAAAGAAGAAAAACGGGAAGTCAGATTCAATCGACTTCAATAGTTATTTCGCACTTTTTCTCTCGGAATGCTGGCCAGAATTACTTTGATGAAAATTTTGAAATGGTTCTTGTATTGAAATCATATACTTTGTTAATTTCAGGATCCTCGCGCGAAAAAGGGTAAATTTTGGGATAAAATCGCGAATATCTCGGATACGATACATTTTAGGTATAGGAAAACCTATAACTGATCGATGCTCATTAATATTACGAGTTAAATGGTTTGCGCAAACATAGATAGTCTAATTTGAAAAAAAAGGAGTTTTGTACCTTTCAATGTACTACGATTTGCCACATGCTTTGGAAACACCCTGTATACCGTGAAGCCTCTAAATGCATTCAATTCTGCCGAGTGAGCCTCTTTGTTTACAACGAGCTAGACATAATCAATATTGAATGATCTTTAGTTTTTCCATGATGCCAAAAATCGCAAAATTCCGAATGAAAAATTCATATTCAAATTATACAATGATAATTCAGTAGTACAACTTAATTGTTACTTGACATCGATTCCCCGATATAATTCTTTTCGACCATAACACATTTGAGACATCGGTTGATTCAACCCCCCTAAGAAAATTTTATCGTCTTTGTAAGATGGTCATCCGAGCCGTGTACGATTCATTTCTTACCGGCATTCGAACCTCAATCCGTGTATCTATCAAACTGAAAAATTAAAAGGGAGTCTAATCTAACCTACCTTGATCAAAAAGCTTCAGAGAATTATTTGTACATTCAGAAGAACAACTTGGTACATCTTACTTGATATCGATTCTCCGAAGTAATTCTTTTCGACCATAACAGATTTACGATAGCGCATTATTTCATTCCCCAAAAAATTTTTATCGTCTTTTTAAGATGGTCATCTGAGCCGTTTAGGATACATCTCCTACTGGCACTTGAAACACGTTCTCTTCATCCATCAAGCTGAAAAAGTAAAAGGAAGTCAAATGAAGCAAATTGGATAGCTTTTGGAAGGTGACGAGGTGAGTCATAAAGTGTAAAATCGCCAAAATCCATGAGTTCTTCGCCTTCCAAATCTTTTCTGACGGACTGCTGAAATGAATTCTCTGCTTCAAACATTTTCTGAAACTTCAAACTAATTTAATTTTGTTTACATTTCATTGCACTTAATTAACTCATAATGGTGAATATTTGAGAAAATTCAACAATATATTCAGTATAATTAAATAGTTTCCTCAATATATTTAATTAAATTCCTCAAGATCAATCTTTATCCCTAATAACTTCTTGTCAAGTTCACATGTGCAAATCAGTTTTGGATAGTACTTCTATAACTTATATTTTGGAAAAAATCTTGATTAGTTTTTCAAAAGTTAGGTAATTGTTTGCTACCGAAATATTTCCATATTTTCTCCATGAAATACCACAAAAATGTTCAAGTAATTGTTTTGAAAAATTTTTCCTCCTTGAAGCTTTCTGCGTATAAACTTAAAAAGATTACTTCATAAAAATATTTAAATGTTGTTTCTCTCAATAATTATAAATATTTAAAATTACCAAAAATTTAAAAATCGTCATTAATTTGGAAAATTAGAATCTAGTAGTTAATTCTACGTCCAGAGATCTTCAGAAAGTGATCAATTTTATACAGGTTATTTAAACATTTTTTCTTCAATGGACAGAGGTCTGAAAACATAGTAACAATCAGTTTTGAAAAATTGATTGAAAAAAGCTGTGTTCAATAAGACCTCATTCTTTCAATATCGAATTACACCATAATTTTTCGAATACTTAAAATGATATTTAATACTTCAAAAAATTACCAAGCTCACTTCGGAGATTTTGTCTTCCTTGAGTAGTAATAAGTAATTTCGTATATAGATATATTATAATATATATAAATTAATCAAATTTCCACATCTTAATGACCATGAAATACCCCAACATTTTTCTAAACGTATTCATTTAGTGTTTGCGAAAACCTAATTTCTAAATTTATTATACAATATGAAACAATATTATCCGAAATAAATGAATTATGTTTTTGGGAATTTATTTTATGTTTATCAAAATAAACGTTTCCTATGTTTTAACCCATCGATTTGATTTTCTGCGATGTGTCATAGGCTTATTTGGAAAACAATCACTTATAATTTTATTCAAGAAAATATCAGTAATTTATAATAATTATATATTTTATCAATCCGTACATTATAAACAGCTATATCATTTATCGTTTTTAAAATAAAATACTTGATCAACAAAAAAGAATCAAGCTACAACGACTATTCATGACTGAAGTTTTTCGTTCACTTTATAATTCTCTCACTGTGATGTTGACCTTGACGATCGAACTTGTTTGCGTAGTTTTTTTAAACACAATGATAATGCCTCAAGCACAGGAGTGCCTTTTTAGCCTGGAACGTCCGCCGCCTTCTAATATAAATAGTTATTTGGATAATATATTTATCCTGAAGATATTATATTCATCGTTTCAATCAGGATGATCATTAAATCCACTTTTCAATTAGAAATTTCATATTCAATCGAAAGTTTTGACCTTGTATTCAATTAACTCTCCAATGTAATATTTTCTTGAGAAAGTTACTTTTTCAAATAGAATTTCTTAATATTTAATATCGATTCTTATATTATTACTAGAAGGCTTTACTCCTTACTCTACCTGTTTAACAAATCTTGGATTATTTGTTCTTCCATTCTTTCTTTCATCATTTCCGAAGAAAATGTTAGTCTTATCGAAAATGAAGCAGAAACACATCGCCCAATGTATTTGCTTATTAAAGAATAATTAATTTAGAATATACTGTACAATTCGCTTTGAGAGTACAATTTTTCTCTTTGATACGGGAAGAAAGCCCCTGCATGCATTGAAATAGAAAATGAGAAAAATGAATGAACAGTATGTCATTCTTTATAGAATTCTAGAGTACAGCTATTGGAATTATTGGGCTTTCCATTTCATCTCCATTCCTTACAGATTTTCTATTGGTAGTGGAATGGAATTAATTCGAAAAATAAATGAAAGCAGCAGAGAAATACGATGTAACAAATATCAAATGGGCTTATAGAGTTTCAAACCAAAGAAAAAAGCATCGGATTCCATATGTATAAGATATGCTGTAAAATATCAAGATCATCCTCACTACACTAGGTACTTAGACAATCTACACAATCCAAATATATTGAAATCTACACTTGAAAAGCACAATACTATAACTTTAAAGACTTGTTCTCAAACGAGACAAGGTACACCAAATCTTCCTACTGATATCAAAATCAGAGACTTTCTGCGTGTGATCTTGTTCGAGGAACTTTTTGAAAGCAACTACTTCATTCCATTCGCTTTTCCAAAGCGCTTACGCTTCAATTCTTCATATCATCGCCTTCTACACGAAGTGACGTAACTAACAAAATTTTCAAAATTGAGTTACAGCTATAGAACATCATATTCGGATGAACTTTATCATCTCACGAGCTATCGTATCTGAAATATGCATAGTATTCCCATAAACCAATATTGAATTTTTGACGTATCTGATCTTTGCACATAGTCGGGTGTCCCACTTTTAATATGTAACACCTTATAAGTGTGTTCAACCACACAGCTGTTTACCTAATCGTAATTAGGTGAGGATTTTATTCTGGTAAAAGTGACGAAGTATTTTGTGAGAATTTTGTTTTAAATGGATGTTTTGTGCAATGGAAAGATATAAAAATGTAGCATCGGCAAATGAACTGCGAGTTTGCGATGGTGGTGAAATTATTGCGGGAAAAATTGTTAAAATGTTCTATGGTAAAAAGTGGTATAATGAATGCTACTCAGACTTTGTGTAACGATAATCAAAATGTTAATGTTCGAGATTTGTCTCCAAATAAAATAGAACAATTTCGAATGAAAATGGAAAACATGTTTTCGCAATTTACCATAAGCCGTCACATACAGATATTATAATACATAACTCGTCGTGTCATCCGTATCAACATAAAATATCAGCATTCAATAGTTTTATTCATAGTTATCATCAGAAAATTTCAACAAAGAATTAAATTTGATTAAACAAATAGCCAAAAATAATGGTTACAATCCCAAATTAATAAATAATATTTTAAATAAAGAACAAAGTAGAATCGCATTGAAAGAAGTTTACCCTGTCGATAAATTGAAACAAAATTCAACACCTCAACCTACGTTGGCATTACGAGTGAGAAACTGAAATCATTCTTGAGTAGCATTAATTTCAACATAGCTTTCCAAACTAATAATAATTTAGACAAATATATAAAAATAATAAAACCAAATCAGGTAAAAACAATAAATCAGGTGTTTATAGATTGAATTGCAATGACTGTGATAATTTCTACATTGGTAGAACACATAGAAATTTTAATATTAGAATGTCGGAACATAAACGCAGTTTTTCAAATAAAAAATCAGATTCAAATTACACGAATCTTCTTTTAGAAAATAATCACTCTTTCGACCCTCAGTTTGAAATTTTGCATACAGATAATAAATATTGGAAGGTAGATCTTTGGGAAACTTTAGAAATCAACAAATACAAACACTCAGGTAGACTCATCAATGAACAAGTCGATTTAAGCTCTTTACCTCTATTGAATCTCTTCGGGGAGCAATCTATTCCTTAGTTTTATTGGATATACCTGTCATAAATGAACACTTAAGAAGAATCAACCCAATAAGCTTTTAATTACTTAAGAACATTTATATTTATATTCTCATTCTCATTTTCTGTACATTCATTATTCTGAAGAAGCTACGGTGTAGTGAAACGCGTTACGAATCATAATTATTAAGTAAAATTCCGAAAACACATTACTTTTACTTTTTTAATACTAACAGATGTTCATATGTTCAGGAAAGTACTATTGTACAAAATAAAATTAAAATAAATTAGCAAGAAATGCCAAAAAATTAGAGATCCAGGTAAAGATTACACAAGTTCATTTTTAAAAAAGCTCATTCCTTCGAAAACAAGTCAATGTTGTGAATCCGAAAATTGCAAAAAGTCTGGAAAGCAGTGTATACAGATAACCGATGAAGATCGAGTTAATATTTTTAAAGACTATTATGGATTGGGGATTCGAAAAGGCGAAGAGAGTATTTGTTACGACATATTGAAAGTGAAGATACCAAACGAAAAACTACAGGAAAAAAGGAATCACGTAGAAAACAGAGCTTAAAGTACAATCTAATCATCGAATCAGTATTTTACTGTTTGCAAAACATTATTTTTAAATACTTTGTCAATATCAGAGCGTACACTACGTACTGCATTGAGTAAAATAAATGAATTTGGTATTCTACAAAAGGATAGAAGAGGTGTCAGACAAAGAGGTAGTGATGTCAAGGAAAAATTGCACTTAGAAGACGCAATATTGATGAGCACGTAGATAAATTTTCGTGAGTGTTCCGTCACCCTGATCTATCTTTAAGAAAAATGTATGCAATATTCATCGTTGAATTGAAACAGAATGGAGAATCAGAGACCACCCCTAGTTTTTCAACGTACAGACGGGTTTTTAAATATAAAAATTGTCTTTTTATTCTCCCTAGAAGGATCAGTGCTCGCTTTGCCTATCATATCTAGAAGACAAGGAAACCAAGAAAGAAACATTGAAGAACCGATTCGATAAACATACTGCTGAAAAGATTAAAGTCCGCCAATTGATATTCGAATGTAGACAGAAAGCCCAAGAAGATCCTTTCATCTTGTGCGGAGTTTTCGATCTACAGCAGGTAATTAACTTGCCAATTTCTAAGTTCTTTTTCATAAAACTCGCTTAGCTACATACAGTTTCACCTTTTATAATATAGCAACAAAAGAATTGTGATGTTGTTTCGTTTGGCAAGAAGCAATAAGCAAACGTGGATCTTCTGAAATTGCAACTTGCATATCTCATTTTTTAAATTACTATGCTAAAAAAGGAGTAAAACTTGTTTATTCATACGCAGGTGGATGTTATGGGCAGAATAAAAACTCTATTATTTCTTCAATGTTACTTCACACGCTAAGCAAGCTTCCAACTATAGAGGAAATTTCTTTGCATTTTTTCAAGGCAAATCACGGGCAAAGTGAAGGTGATTCAGCCCATAGTGCCATAAGTAGAGCTATATCTACCGCTGGGAATATTTGTCTCCCCTTTCAGCTCTACCCTATTATTCGCTTTGCACGGATAAATCATTTTTATACTGTCATTCCAATGATATATAAGAGTCATTGTCCAAAACTCTTAGAATTCTAACTATTCGAACCACCAATTCGGGTGGTAATCTTGAATGGACTGACATAATGAAAATGAGGGTTAAGCAAAAGTCCACACATAAGTTATTTTTCAGAAACAGTCATTTAGATGAAGAATATGATAATATCAGTGTGAAGCGTTTTGGAGCTTCTGTCTCAGATTTGGTACTCGCGAATCTAAATATCGAATTCCTAAAATAACAAACAAAAAATATCGCGACTTGAAATAGCTTTATGGAGGAAACACTCCAGTAGTCCGCTTACCAGAGTATTAGCAATTTTTTCTATCTTTGGCTCATAACGATAAAGATTTCTCAGAAGATTAAGAATAACAACAACAAATTTTGATTTAGATTCAATGTAAACATGTATGTTTTTTGCTCTTTCTGAAAATTTAATGAATAATTATCATTTCTTGTATTTTTATACCATTTTTAGTTTTGGCGTAAATGTATGTATTTTTCATGTTTCTTAATAAATTTTCTCAAAAAATATTGTTTTACAACTTTTAATTACAACATAATAAAATGTATTACTCAGTTTTACAACGTATCTGCACGAATCGTCAGATCTACTTTATAACTTTTTCAAAACAAAATTTGCTATGCAATATCTTTTTGTGTAAAAATTATATTTTATGAAGCTTAAAGAATATAATACGAACATTTCCTAGACATATTTAATATACTCTTTAGCCTGGGCCATTCGGTAGGATCTCAGTTTTTGTTTTTTGGGCCTCCTGCATAATTTGAAAAATATCAGTTACGTCACTTCGTGAGATGAGCGACGATATAATTATTGAGTAAGTAGAGATCAAAATATTTGGAAGTATTCTGAACAACTTTTGGTTATCCAAAAATACTAATTGTTTGTCAAATAATTATCACTGATGATAAGAATAATATTGGTATTGTCCATCTTGTGACTCGATGGAAATTTTGAATAGAATTTGTTTGTCTGTATAATTTGATTATGATCAAAAAGTACATAACACTTTTTCAAATAGAGATATATGTAAAATATTGTTGTTGTAACTTCCATTCCATTAGGAGGAACTTTTATACTAATATTTGTATTTTACTGATTCAAACGAGGAAGATTTGTCTTTAACCTTCACTAATAGAAAGATTGTTTGAAGAGTCCGTGCAAAATGAAAACTACTCCTTTGGGATGAACATTTTATGTTTCAACAAGAACAAATATGCAAAACCTTATGCCCCGTTCTTTCGAAATGCTCGCCTTACTAGCATTCTCACAAACCTTACTCTTCTGTCATCCATCATCATATCATGGATTTTATCAATAATTTCTGGAGTAGTGACCTCAACAGGTCGTCCAGAATAGTGTCTGTTGTGCCTATACGACCACTCTGAAAATGCTGAAACCACTCATAAACTGTTCTACTTGCATAGTCGCCATAATTTTCACCAAGCTTCTCTTTAGGCTTGTGAGGTGTTTTGCGTTCCATAAAGTAATGATTAATCAATGAATGAAAGTCTTTTCCATCAATTCTTTAAAATTCACTCGAGGTCCTCGATTCAAGAGATGCTACTAATTGAAAATAATCTCGATATACACCAGTAGTGACATCTCTTTAATTTCTCATGAAATTTACAAACTAAATAAAATATTCCACTTTCCGTTTATGAAGAGGGTTTTTGCGGAAGCGCTTGACATGTTATTTTTTAGTGTTACCATATCTGAAATGGAAAAAACAACCCTTGTAGGGTCACTTCGTTGTTCGCCTGTCTGTCTGTCTATCCGTCAAGATATAGAGGTATAGATTTCAAAATTGATACTTCGGATCGGAATCTCTTGGAACATCTAACCATGAAAACAAATGATAGATCAAACAGAAAATTTCAAGAAGCCATACAAGTTCGACTATCTACCGGGACGCTACACACTGTGTGAAATATGCGACCTGTCAAAAAGATAACGCTCCTTATACTCATCTGGCTGTAAATTTCAGTTTCCACGCTATTTCGAAATATTAGTGAAAAATATCAACACTGTATTCACTCGTAGTATGACTGGTTATTGACGGCAAATTTCAATTTTCTTTGTTAAATTTTGATTTGTTGGAACTCTTGAAAAAGTTAAAATCAAACATCCTGTTAAAGAGCGTTCATTTGCAACTGAAAATATAGAACATTAAGATTAAAAACCATATTAGTATTCATAGAGTGTGTGATAATTACTGAGCCTTATGAATTTATGAATACTTTTTTTATTGTTATGGAAACATAAGCACTTAAGAATTTAACATATTTATGTATAAATGGAAAAATTAGCCATTCAACTCATATACTTTCGTTGCCTTGTTCTGAGTATCCTCATGTCATTAAGGCCAAATAAAACTACGAGTCTGAATTCAGAGATGAATATTCTCGACCAAAATTACACAGAAACGTGTATCTTTAGTATAGAATTGTCCATAAATTAAAAAACTTATGATTCCTTAATCGACACGTTATTATTCGAGATTCTTTCGATCAAATTCTTTTTTTTCTCATGACGCTCTCGTGGACAGCACCCAGGCTTTTTGGCTCATTATAGCTGTTGTGGCATATTGAGTTTCTGTACCTTAGAAACTTTGTTTTGAATATCCCCTTTATGAGTTTGACTCTTTAAATGAACATGTTATGTAGTATCATCATTATCGTGGCAGCTACAGCATTGTGTGGTTTACAATAATATCGTGCGATCTCTTAGGTACTTAGGAAGCCTTCCTTTTGTACGAAGATCTTTAATGAGCGGTGGTATTTCAGTTTTGAAAAAAGAGAGCCTGTTGGTCTACGTAATGCTCAAGATAGGTTCTGTTCCCATCGGCTTGGCAAGACTGTATGTTCTCTCATTTTCTTCAATGTCCAAGAGGGCTAGATACGAAAGTAGTGTATCTCTATTTATTGTGCTCAATTGTCGTAATTCCTTTTCTGTGTTCAAGGCTATTTTGGCATATATAAAGATAGGTGTCATTGTAACTCCTGAAGAGGTTTTCTTGCACGCATCGGAATATGATATAAATTCTGCGTATGTTGTAGTGGCATTTTACCCTTCGGCAGTCCGAATGCTAGCCCTGGGGCTATCAGTGTCTTTAGCCGTCCTAATTTCAGACACATCTGTAAACCAGATCAAGCTTTGCAGGCTACCCACCCTGCATGTGTGCGGTACGTCTTGATCAGGCTGTAACTCTCTTATTTAGCTTAGGGACGTTTAATGAAAGCCTTACATCAGTAATTCCAGGTAGGAAGTCATATGACTTCAGATTACTTAATCTCATCATATATTTCAGAAATAGGAATGTTAAAAAATATATTTAAAATTATCATGAGTTCCCACATGTGCTAATAGAAACATATCGCAGTTATTGTGGAAACAACTACGGGATTTGCGGTTTGAATGGTGCGAATCTTCTCGAAAAACATGGTCATTATCAATATGTTTTTGGTGAATCATCCAGTAATTCTATGAAAGAAAATAGCAAAATATCGCAGGATGCAAATGTATATAGTTAATCAAATCTGGAGCGCCGATTATACTTCCTGTGATAAAAATTGTCGTTCGAAGGCACAATATATGTTGAAGTGAAACGAATTATTCGGTATTTATGGAATAGTAGAACGCACTGACCATGATCTTTTGTTATTTGTAAATTTGAGAGACTGAAATTCGAAATGAAGACCGTTTCGATCCAATGTCCCCCAAAATTCAAATGAATAATCATTATCATCGGCATTTTGGTATGATGCTCTTAGATTACCCAGCGGATGTCCCATCTCTATCTTGTTGGTCTTGAAATATTTAAAATATTATGAAGGTAGCATAATATTAAAGAAATCGTATAAATACTAATTATCACAGAAAATTCTCCATATTTTTCTGCTTTAGTTTTTTGCTTTGAAAGTCTCTTCTACTCCTGTTCTTTTCCATTACATTCTGTCACTAAATAACTTGAATAATTGGTAACCAAAAAGCACAAAAATTTCTGTAATCTGATTGAAATCTTGAATCTGTCAAGAAAATGAATGAAGATTTCTAGTTCTTATACAATATAGAAAATCTCATCACAGGTTTTTCTAGTACAGTTGACGTAGAAAAACATGTTGCCAGATTCGCATAAAACATATATATCACCGTTTCCTGAGAACGCAACAGAATTAGGGAAACGAGCGTCGTGATTTTTCGACTGTAGTAACATATTCTTTGAACATTTGTTAAACTGGTTGTGGTTGTTCATTACCTGTGGTATTGTGTTTCTATCACTCAGTATATCATTTACCTTCACGTAAGAATTATTGTATGTAATGAAAGAAGCTTGTTCCATATTGTAGTAGCTACATTTTATCAGGAAATAATAAATTTATGAACGAACATTATGAATTGGACAAGTTAACCGACAGGCGGTCGTAAATACTTCGTGGAGTATTTCCGACTCTTGAGAGGACGACAGCAAATAGTTGGAGGTAACATGCAAAATAATTAAACAATATTTAATTTATTCAAAACATATGTGCAAATGTTCGTCACGATAACTCTACAAATCTAGTTATCTAGTATATCGCTGTATCAGTAATATCTATTGATCTGACTGACGTTAGCTTTGTCAAAACTTTAATTGGAACACTTTATTTCAAACGTAACAGCACACGTCATGACAAGGTCGGAGACATACTCCGACCTTTATTTTGTTATCTCACATCGAAATCTGCTATAATATTAAGAAAGAAAATAGCCCTGAAATCATTGATTGGATTCTTACTCACAAATAGTGATGTTTGCACGTATTCCATATTAATCGAGAGTAATCAACATTTGTATGAAGGTCGTGCAAAGAAAAACACATCAGGAATGATTATATTAACCGAATTTAGATCAGTTTATCGTAGATTAAACTTCTTTTGCCGAAAATATCTTGAGTGTTATTAAGATCACCGACAGAGATAAGACAAAGTTCACGAACTATAAAAAATACATGGTTAATTGCCTGTTTGGCGTTGAGGTTCAGACAGTGGTACGAAAATGTCAACATTTGGGGAACCAACAAATTGAAATTTTTTCGTTTTACTTAATTTTTATTTACCTATATTCGTCCCAAGCTGTCCATCAGGTTATAGATCTTCAGAGTGGCATGGACAATGTGCTCTCCATGACGCAAATATTCTTAATGTGAATTTCAGATCGCTCGTGATCTTAGTTTACTGCTGCTGCAGGTTGCTGATTTTGAACAACTCATCTGTCGAAGCTGTTGAATATACAGTTTGCTTCAACTAAGCAGAGGCTATATCTACCAAGATATTCATTTCTGATCAAAACGCAAAAACAGGTCAATTTTTGTTTCAAGGGGGACATCTTTTGGGGTACAAAACTTGCCTGAAATATCATCCCCCTAAGCGGGGGTTGCAATCCTTGAACATTTTGAATAAGGAAGATGGGTCGAGTGATGATTCAAAAGAAAGGTGGTTTCTTTTCACATCGCCTTGAACGAACTTCCATTTTTTTTCAATTGAAAACAGATCTGTGAAAATCCTCGTCTCATTTTGATTGAAAACTGTAAGAGGTACTCTCTGAAAGAAAGGTATCTTCTATCTCGTGAGTTTTCATTTTGATTGAAAACTGTAGAACTCTCTGCATCTTCTACAGTTTTCAATCAAAAATGAAAATTCTTTCACGGGAATGCAGTCAAAGATAATACCTTTCTTTCGAGTTATCACTCGACCCATCTACCCTCTTCCAAATTTTCAAGGGTGGTCACCCCAGCTCTAGGGGTTGAAATTCGAGATGAGGATGGTACTTGATGATGACTGCCATTGATCAGCATGGATCTGTTCCATTTGAGTTCACTGAAACTTGAATAGTCTCAGGGAAATAGTCTTCCCTATCTTTCAGATGCACACCCTGTATCTTTTACAGTCTTCAATTAAAAATGGAAATTCGTTCAAGGTGATGTAGACAAAGATACCACTATTCTTTTGAGTCATCACTCGACCCATCTTCCCTATTCAAAATGTTCAAGGATTGCAAACAAGTTTTGTACCCCAAAAGATATGTCTCCCTTGAAACAAAATTTGACCTGTTTTTGCGTTTTGATCAGTTTAGTTTTCGTTGAAGCACCCTGTATATGTATATATATATATATATACATATATTTTTTTTTTGAAGCGTCATGTTGGTGTCACCCCCTTAACCTTAACATAAGCGAGCTAGAAGCATCTATTGAAAACTTGCAAAAAAATTCCTTAAGCTTTCAACTAGTTTGCTATTTTCAATATTGAAATTCGACTATTCTTTACAATTTTGAAAAAACTTCAGCAGTTTCATCTGTTGTAACTCCCAGAAAATAACTATTATTCATTTCCATTAGAATCACTTCATGATAAACCTATAAAATGCAGTCTAGCAAGTCTTGATTTTTCTTGAGTTTCTTCGAAAATAGTTGCTGTTTGTGAATGTTTTTTAATTTCAGCTGTATAATTGATTAGGCACTGAAATATTCTGATTCTAATTCTTTTGTTTGAACGTGTCCCTTGAGCGTGAGCTCAAATGTTCCACCAAATAATAAAGCATAATTCTTGAAAGTAATTAATCACTTTATCGTTATGTTTAGCAATGTTCTGCCAATATGCAATGTACAGTTCTCCTTAAGTATTATATTTCCGCAACAAAGTGAACTTCATTTCATTAGTTGAATATTGCTTCGCGTTTACCTAATACACCACCACTTGTCTAATTTTAATCATCTCCAAAAAGTAAGCAGGGTTAACAAAATAAACCACTTTTTCTCAACCATATGTGCATTCGTATTTTGAATGAAATTTTTAGTTAATGCTTTTCTATTGTCAATTCCGGGTTTGGGTCGTCTATTATTATTATTAATTTCCAGTTTCTCATTAATGGAATGAAATTGTTTATATTTTATTGAAATATCCTCCTCAGTTACTGAGAACGAAAGTTATTGCAGGACATAAATATAATAATGAATGATCGAGTACTCTTACTGCAAACAATATTTACCGTTTGGTTACGTAAAGTATTATGTCTTTTTACGGGCAATTTTCATTCGAAATATGTAATTTCAAGGATCAACATTATAATAAGCATCCCTATTGGTTATACAGCGTCTGACTTGGGTTGTTTGTAGGAAAGCATTGCTCCTATGGTTCTCTGACGTACATAAGACAGTTGAAACGCAATGAATATTCAGAGGGATTGAGTATTTTCAATGAAGGAGAGTATTATTTTGTGAAATTAATTATAGTTTCACGGCAGTTTTGTTTTACTCAACCTGCGTATATAATTTTGGCATTGAACTTTGATTCAGTTCTTTCTACAGCTTAGTACTTAATATTTCATGTTATTTCAACAGATCATATTCTCAATATATTCGGAACACTTAAAATTAAGGTACATCACAGCGTTAACATGTTTGTTGCATTAAATTTAGTTAAATACATTTATGATGTTCTTTTGATTTTCTGCAAAATAACAATCTCTTTCCGAACAATAATTAATATGTAAACTCAACGTCCTTGAATTTCAAACCTCAGCTTCAACAATGTATGTGTATGACGTCCAATTAAAATATTCAAAATATATTTATATGCATAACTTACTTTATTAGAACAAATGGTAAGAGCGTGATGCGGTAATAGTTTGCCCAATTACTATATATGATTTTTTTTCGAAATAATATGATAACCTATAATGATTTTCATTGAATCAACAAATATAATATATTTTATTGCTCCATATATTCATTTCTCTACATCGAAAATATACAAATTCACATCCGTTATTGATTCTATTACCTTTTAGCTTTCCGTAATGAACAAGGAAGTTTCATCTATCCGTCCGTTTGTATGTAAAAATGTATTCAGTTTTTCGAAAATAATTGAGAAACTATTGAAGTGTTTATAATTATCGAAAGAATTTCTCAAAGTAAACTAATTTTCTATTAGAAAAGTCGTAATTCGAGAGACTATTTACACGCTACATAATGAATTTTAAAATTTATGGGGTAATCCTGTTAGGTTTATATGTTAAAACAGCTCTAGAAAGTGAAACATTTTTAGATCAATTATTCAACCATGTTTTGAGGTCTTCAATGGAGATGAAGGTCTGAAAACAATTTTTTCGTTAACATGTGCATTACTTTCAAATTTTCAAATTATCAGATTATCATTTTCAGACTCAGGCATCTTTTGCGAATTATTTTACTACTTCAGTGTCAAATATTAATGTATTAGTAATGTGAAAAAATTATAGTAGCAACGCATGTAAAAAATTTATTTACAAGTTAACCAGTATGACCAATTCATAAAATTTATTTGGGTAGATTCGTTATCAATCTTCCTCACAGTTTGATTCTTCACGCTTTGGTGCACAACTCAATAGTACTAGCTATGGGCAAAAAGTAGAGTGAAATGTGTTATAAAATGAAAAATCTTTATTCATTTAACCGAAACTATGTCATCCCCTTGCCCTCTCGTTACAATATATGTATGCCAATGCTCCAATTCTCGATGTATGCCAAATAGTCATTTTCAGGTATAGCCTTCGAAACATGCGCCGATTCACGTTGAATCTTTTCGGTCGATTCAATGCTGAATCCTCGGAGTGGTCTATTCAATGTGGATTATAGCTAGTCACACGAAGCTAAATCAGGTGAATACTGTTTTTGTGGAACGTATACGTTGAGTTTTTGCGACATGGTTACGAAAAACGAGTACAGTCTTAGAAGGCACATTTTCGAAGTGCAAAAACCATGTAAGCTCATAATTCTGGTTCCTTTCTGTAAATAGCTCCTCTCAAACAACGCATAACGTTCAAAAGATATTTCTTGTTGATAATTTGGCAGGACGAAAGAAATTTATAATGTACCTCACCTCGCTAATGGAAGAAAACTGCCAACATGGCCTTGATTTTCGATCGACTTTGATCTTGTCTTGTCCATAAAACAATATTCGTTTATCGGGTTTCTCCGGGTCATAAGCATAGATCCTAGTCTCATCTCCTGTAATCATGCATTTCAACTCATCCTGATAACCAGAAAGCATCGATTCACATATTCAACACTTTTTTCTTTAAAAAATGAGAATTATTGGAAGCAATCAAGATTCGGCTTTTTTTAGCCCTTAATTGTCCTTGAAAATGGTTTTCTCTAATCCTTCGGATATTTCAACAATATCAGTAAAATCTGTTCATCAGTTGAGAATTCTGGAGCACTAATTCTTTGATTTGATTGACGTGTTGCATATCAGTAGATGTTGATGGTTGTCCGGAACATTACAAGTCATTAACATGTTCTCTGCCTTCTTTGACATCTTTGTACCATTCATAAATATTTTTCTACATCATGGTCAAATCACCAAAGGTCTTCTACAATATTCTGAAAGTTTCTGATGTTAAAACTCAATAAATGATGACATTGACAAAAAATTTGGCATATATGTCAGTACAGTAGTATCAACATAAAAATAATTGATACTTCCGCAAATTTGATATCAAAAATTCTCCTTAGTTCTTACCAACACTAGTTTTTTTCTGACTTCTATTGTGACATATGTTTATAACTAGCCTAACCCATTTTCGTCAAACCATAAACTCATAATATGCGTGACCCTATACGAACTTGACCGGTTCTATTAGATGTGAAAATATCGAAATTATTCAGTTTCACTAAAGATTTTGTTTACTAAGGATTAATATACAATCATTTTGAAAACCAAAAATCAGCTCATTAATGGTTTAAGCAATTTCGAAAAGAATACATATCTGAAAATCGGAAATATTCAGGAATTAAAATGAAAACTATTTTCTTGTAATAAAATAGTGCAAAACTCATAAAATACATTTTTGAGTTACATTCTGCGGTTATTTATCAAATTAAAACTCAAATATATCTGACGTTAAAGGTAGCATTTAGTTTGAGTTTTCATGAAGGTGCATTTGTTAAAATGTGTGAAATCTACCCTCTTCGAAATTGTATATTCAATTCTAATAGAAAAACACTTTTCTTAGTTTTATAAGGATAAAATGCATATTTTGTAAGTTTCTAATCCGAAAACTTATTCAAATACTTCCTTTTTCTTTGCCGCACATATTCTATAATTAGATTGTAGATAATTTCTTTCTGAGATTTTCCTATAAGCACTTAGAACATGAAGCACTCCATTGGTTGTTTCTTAAATAGCGACTCGATTGAGTAATCGGATATTATAATACGAAAACAGGTTATCTATGAAAAACAAATCGATAAGTGGATTCTCGTCGATCACGGAAAAAGTTTAAATAATGCAGAATCTTCGCGATTCCGAGTAGATGATTTCAGTGATTCATTCGAGTAGACAGATTTGACGATTAGTTTTGAATTATTTGCTTCAGTTTGTTCAAGTTATTTGAATGAAAGATGGTGAAGATAAATTCCGGATCACGGTTCAAGTTCTTGGAATTTACTCTAAGGTGCGTGCTCATATAAATTTAAGTTCACAAATATATCTATCTTTATGTATACTTCATACATTTTTTCTGTACGTATGTTTGTCACTAAACTCCTCCTAAACGGCGCTACCGATTTCGATGAAATTTTGTCATTGTTTAGGTGAATTTCAGGTTGACTTTGATTCATAATTTGATGAGAAATGTTTGAAATTTTGTAAAGATTCGCTTATGAGAACATATAACCACAAAATGTCAATCCCTCACCCCTACACTTGAAATGAAATTCATAGGTTCGTGAGTAGTTGCCGCTGTTTTGAAATTGTGAACTTGCTATGGGTACCACAATATCTTATTTGCAATCACATTACTTTACTTACCACCAATCTCATGAAAAGTACTGCCTCTTATGCCAAATGTGCCAATGTCATGAACTAAATATTATTCTACCTTGATACGAGAATTTCATAAACAGGAGAACGAGAAATTGCAGTTCTCTTTGATTTTGCTACGGGCAAATGAGGAATGAAAGGACTGAAATATCTTTCCATGTCGAATGTCAATCAGGTATAGCTTATCGGAAATTCGGGTATCAAAGAACCCGCTAATAGCAAACCACGTTCAGGCGGCACATCTGTCGGGAGCGCTAGATACATATAAAATGGACTTAAGAAATTATTTTAAAAAATTTCTAGCATTTAAATTACCAATAGAATTTTATATTTATATCTATATATATATATATATATATATATATATATATATATATATATATATATATATATATATATATATATATATATATATATATATATATATATATATATATATATATATATATATATATATATATGTTTACCATCTGAAATGGTGTAGGGTCTACAATATATTAACATTTCATGAAAATTCGATATACCAACAATATTGTTCATATATGAAATTTCTCCATTCAATATTCTGTTTTGCGATTGTTTTAGCCTCTGTCCAAGTTTTTCCCTGTTGTCCCAATATTTCCGCTATTACTCAATCCCATGTTTATCGTGGTCTACCTCTTTTCATCTTTCCGTTAGTCTTTGTCTCCCATATACGTTTGACTTGCCGTGTATTATCCATTCTCTGCAGATGTCCCCACCAGCTGAGCTGCCTTTTATCTATAAGTTACAAAGTTGATTCAATTCCTAATTACTTTCGTATGTCAATGTTCTTTTATTTTTCTCTCTTTGTGACTTTCCTTACCCTCCTAGGATATGTCATTTCAACAGATTGAATTTTACTTTTTTGGTTTTTATCTAGAACCTATGACTCACATCCAAATGTCAGTATTGGCCTATAGATAGATGTGAATACTTTCATTTTTGTGGATCTTGACACCTCTTTCTTATCTATGAAATTGTTGCTGATAACATGCCTTTTTGGTCTTTTCGATCCTATTATTGATTTCAGCATCTTGCTTTCCTGATTCTTCGAGTCTAACTCCTAAGTACTTATATTTTTCCAGTTGTTCAATTTTTGTCCCCTTTATCTGTATATTTGTCTTTCTTTTTCATTCCAATCACCATTACCTTCGTTTTTTCTTTGTTCATTTTCATATCACTCTTCTATTATTCTCTGTTTCATATATTCAAGTTTTCCTTGATCTTTTTCATTGCTGGCCATTATCATTATATCATCCATGTATGCCCCTTCTGATACTTCTACTTGCTGTAAGTTTCTATATCCAAGCTGAATTTTGCTCACTTTTGTCGAGCAATTTTTTATTATTTCATCCATAAAGATTATAAACAACATAGGACTAAGCCCACCCCCCTGTCTGAGTCCCTCCGTTTTCTTGAAATACTCCGATCTCTGGTTTCCGCTTATAATACAATTTCTATTACTTTCATATATATTTATTATGAGTCTTATAATTTTTGATTTGATTCCTCTTCTGCGTAATATTTCCCATAATCTTCGTCAAGGCACCTTATCAAAAGCTTTTTCCAAGTCCATGAACGCTAGGTATATTTCTTCCTTTTCGAAATCCACTTTGTGTCTCTCCCAATGTTCTTTCAAGAATTGTTCTCAGCTTCATACCTATTATTTGTTCATATATTTTCATAGCCTTGCATAATAACGTGATTCCTCTGTAGTTGCTACATTCATGTAAATTTGTGAATTGATATTACCATTGAGATCTGGCAGTCTTTCGGGATTTGTTCTTCTTGCCTTACCCTATTATATATTTTCAAAAGTACGTCTTCTCAATATTGTCCCGTATTCTTGATCATTTCGGTCGTAAGCTTGTCACAGCCTGGGGCTTTTCCATTTTTCGAACGTTTTATAGCTTCCTGTAATTCCTGTTTTGTTATCTTTTCTTGGTCTCTATCTTCTTCTATACAAACTTCACTATCTTCTGATCCGTTTCCTCTGCTCCCAAGTACCTCTTGAAAATATCGCTTCCATCTTTCCATTACTTTCCTGTCATCTATGAGTATTTCTCCATTTTTGTCCTTGATGTTATAAACGTCAGAGTTCTTTTTCTTTCTACATGATTTAACTATTTTATAGAATAACTTTTGGTTTGCTTTGCTCTCGGCTTCTGTTTTCTCCCCGAATTTGACCCATTTTCTTCTTTTAGATGCCAAGACTGGATCTTTCACTCGTTTTCTTACTTGTTTGTGTAACTCATATTTCTCTATAGTTTTGCAGTGGAGATAATTTGCCCATGCTCTCTTCTTAATTCTCACATACAGAAGATTCTAAACTGAATCATTGATTGCTTCAAGTTAGATGATAGTCAATTCGATCATGATGTGATATCTATCTTTGACACCTTTCGTTATTCGAGAAATTTCGATTTTATACGACAAATTAAAAAAGCAAGAGTTTGGTATGGAAATGTATATTGTTTCAAAGCTTTGCTTACATAAGGGTATCAAGTTATCATTGTATCTGTTACCGAAAAATTATATTATTTTCGTGAATAAAAGCAGTAATCCGCGAAAATCATTCGCACAAAATAATTAAGATCTGAAATAGAAATTTAATCCCTACCCCATCATTTGTGTTTTCAGATTTTTCATTATAATTTGCAGAAGATATAAATATATGTTAATTTTGTATTAAACCTAATAATAATTTTAGAAACAGTCTAGAACTAATATCCATAGTATTTCAACTATACATCATGTAATTGTTGAAGGGTTGCCGAATATTATGATTGAATCCAAGAGAATTGTAAGTTGACATCATTGAAAAATAATCAAGCTGGTGGTATACCAGGATAATTTGGAAAGCTATGTAGTTTCACATCACCTAGCCATTTGTGAGGCAAAGTTATTTAACAATTCTTTTATTGAATCTATGTGAATGTTTTTTTTTGTGAAATGGAAAAAAAAATCAAGTATCTAACTATGATTCAACATTTGTTTTTGTAAGGAAATCAAAGATCTATCAGCTTTGAATTTAAGCAATTAAATCTAAACATGGCGTACCAGCCGGTAGTCATGAACGTTCGGGAGGTTCAAAACTTCAATCACAGTTGGTGCCAACCGACCGTCAGATAAAACTGAGACACATAGCCGAGGCTGAAAACTTGTCTAATCGACTCATATTAAATCGAGAATTCGGAATTAAGCAACTATTCCAAATGAACATTTCTAACGCTATATTAGCAAAGTTATGTGCAATAACTCAGAGTCTTAGCACTAATTATTAATTGTAAGAGAAACTTTGATGCACCATTATACACCCTTAACACAAACACAGAAATAGAGTAAAAATTCTAACTGCTCTCCGAATAGAAAATCAAAACCGAAAATATCAAAAATCTGTTTTTTCGAAGGGAAAGGAGATGTGCATAATTGGGCCCATGTATAGAATTGTCATTCACATATCAATGTAATGATTTAATCATAATCACTGAAGTTCATGCACAAATAGCCATACCTCCACCAGATTCGAACCGCAGCCTGTGTACAAAGCTGAATTATCTTCTACCGACCCACATGCGGTGGAAAAAAAGTTTGTAACGCGAAAGTAATGACGATTGATTTTTGAGATAGTCAAAGAGTCAACTTGATCGATTGTCTTCAAACTGAATAAAATAGGAGCATATTAAGCAATATCACCTAATTGGTTGATGGCAGAAATTATATTTTCGCTGGAGGAAAAAATTCTGTTTCACCAAGATAATGCGAGGACCTCAGTGCATGACACCATCCACTTAGTCACCAGATCTAGACCCACACGAATTTCTAATACAATAAACAGAGATTTTCGTCAATACGGGGGCGATCTTTTCCGTAAACAACTATTTTGTGGAATAAGAGACGGGATCAATGCTAGAAGCTTACAACAGAAATGAAAATTACAAGAGAAATTGAAATAAATTCAGAAGAACATATCTTGCAATTTTATTAGATCTGAATTATTCCTGATATTATTATCCCACATTTGTCCACTCACGCTCAATACAAAATGCTAATATCAATCAACAATTCAAATACGGAAATGAAGTATGGAAATATTATATCAATCAAAATATGTCCAGGTTTCGTGAATATTTTGTATCTAGGCTTCTGATTTATATTCAGTTTGCATGGTTATTCATTTCCATTTGTTCATTATGTAATTTTTATTTTGCAACATGTCCATTGCTTGTTTTGCATGATTTTTTTTCTTGCTTGTCGTAGGTCTCGTAGGGCATCACAAGATACTGGTAGAGTAACTAAGGACAATTTTCCATGGTTAAGGTATGTATGAATCCAGGATATACTATATTATTCCAAATCCATACATTGGATTTGCCAGATTGAAATTCTCAGGCATCACTAATTGATTTCAGTGCTAGGTAAAAGTTATAGTTTGCACTTATTGTTGTCGTGTTGATAGTTTAATGGCAATTTATGTCACCTTTATACAGGGATATCCACCGGGACCGTCTGTTAAAAACTTTTTGAGTTTCAATTACAATATCAAGCTGAAATTTTATACGCCGCCATAAATAGCGATTTCCAATTGAAGTGAAATATTTTCGAAGTGATACCATTTCCGGTTATACCGGAATTGGGTCATCACTTTGTTATTCCAAACTTTTGACAGATTTAATTATTTTTGTTATAAACTCGATTTTTGAGGAACATTTAAAAAAACTGTAGCTCGTAGATCTTTTGCACTATAGACACAACTTTTGCTTGGGTATATAGAAGGATCAAGGAATTTTTTAAGCAGTCTACATATGTGAAATGTTTATTGCGTTGTTTTGTATGATTTTTTCAATTTGGCCTTTTTCAAACAGCAATAACTCAATTTTTTCAAATGGCACGTGCCAATTTTTATATCGCCATCAGATGAAGCGTCGAATTTCAGATGGAATTGTATAAGCATGTACTATACCCATCTCTTATAGTTCCGAAAGAATTTGGGAATATATTGAATTTTGAGGATTTTGCAAAAACTAACAGAGAATGCTTTGAAATATTTGAATCAAGTAGCTGAACTGGCTACGCTCACCTGACAGGTGCCTAAAATTAATGTGCTTGTCACTTCGTTCATTCGAATTTGATATTTCAACAAGAATTGTCGTTATTTCAGATTGAAAATATCCAAAAAATACAACACATTTGGAATAAAACCACCGGTTATTCAAATGAAAATATGTTTAATCTTTTTTTAATTCATTTTAGAATGTGCACCAGCACATAAAACACGAGCTGTAAATCGGCAGCTAACAGAAATGTTCGAGGATAGATGGTGGGGTAATCAAGGACCAAATTTATGGCCTCCGCGTTCTCCGGACCTGACGCCCCTTGATTTTTATTTATGAGGCAAAATCAAGAGTAAAGTGTATCTTATTCCTGTAAGAAATGTAGAAGAGTTACTAGAGCGCATTCATAATGCTTTTCGTAATGTTGATCCTGAGGAAACTAGGAGGGCAACTCATCATGTTCGTATACGAGCTGTCAAGTGTATCGAGCAAAATGGGGCCCATATTGAACATTTATTCAGATCGTAAATTAGTTTTCTCCTATGATGTTTCCTATCATTTATTCGTATTAATGTAATTATTTTCGATGATTGGTTTTCGCTAAGTTCCTACAATTTTTATACCTCCGAATTGTAGAAAATTGCTTCTAATGCTTCGAAATTTTATTTTACTCATAGACGGTAAATTTGGAAATTGGTTATTGAATTGCCTGCAATTTCTACCCACTACTTTTTGACATTCTAAAATGAATTAAAAAAAGATTAAACATATTTTCATTTGAATAACCGGTGGTTTTATTCCAAATGTGTTGTATTTTTTGGATATTTTCAATCTGAAATAACGACAATTCTTGTTGAAATATCAAATTCGAATGAACGAAGTGAAAAGCACATTAATTTTAGGCACCTGTCAGGTGAGCGTAGCCAGTTCAGCTACTTGATTCAAATATCTCAAAGCATTCTCTGTTAGTTCTTGCAAAATCATCAAAATTCAATATATTCCCAAATTATTTCGGAACTATAAGAGATGGGTATAGTACATGCTTATACAATTCCATCTGAAATTTGACGCAATGACAGTTGCTGTTTGAAAAAATCATACAAAACAACGCAATAAACATTTGACATGTGTAGATTGCTTAAAAAATTCCTTGATCCTTCTTCTATCCACCCAAACAAAAATTATGTCTGTAGTGCAAAAGATCTACGAGCTACAATTTTTTAAAAGTTCCTCAAAAATCGAGTTTATAACAAAAATAATTAAATCTGTCAAAAGTTTTGACAGATAAGTGGCAACAACTTGAGTATTTTATGCCTTGCTCAAATATCGGTTCTAGATGTATAATAAAAAAGGTAGATTGCCATTTGAAATAATAGAAAGATGACCCACTTCCGGTATAACCGGAAATGGTATCGCTAGTTATGGCCGCGTAAAAAATTTCAGCTGGATATTGTAATTGGAACTTAAAAAGTTTTTAACGGACGGTCCCGGTGGATATCCCTGTATATGATCATATCAAAATATATTGAAATAAATAACCCTAGCTGTCATTTTATAATGATTCTTCATTAATTACGTCATTTGATGTGATTATTTCGCTTTATCACATTTTGTTTGGAGAGAAAAAATTGAAGATGCTTTTTAATAGATAGAATATAGAAAAAAATTCAGTATTTTTTCCTATTGGAACTCTGATGTCTCTTATATCCTAAAATATTGTCTGCATTGTAATGCAGGTAGAATTTACAATTTAAATGACGTACTTCATACAACCCTCAATTTATTTTGTATCTCTTTGTGAAAAAGACAAAATGTTTCTGCCAGTTTCTTCTGTCTGTGGAAGATAGCGTTAACTCTGAAACACGTAACTTCGTATAGTCTCTAAATATAATCGGATCCACAGTATAAACATTTGATAAGTGACCTCTCTCTTGACATCTCCTATCTTATAACTTATTTAGCTTTATAAGAACAACGACCATTTGTAACGATATGATGTGTCTTTGCAGGAGCAAGAGCCGAAGTGTCGATCACGGCATCTCTTCGCCTTATGACCTCGACGCCCTAAGAGCTAAAGTGGACGGCCATCTGGATAGGAGCATCGACAGAGGTAAGTCCTTTTATCTGATTTTTTTATACATCCAAAATCGTCTAGAAATGAAACAATATAATTTTCTTATCTACATATTGTTTACCCGAACTGAGTTAGACCTGTTTTGTGAGAGATTCAATATAGATATTTCGAGTGCAAGTGCAATGAAGTAAATGAAACAAAATTGATTTGAACTGAAATTGGCAGATTGATTGAAAAATCAATTGTGGCTTATTAGGGATTGTTAAAAAACGCGAACGCGTGCTAAAAATAGGAGATCATATTTTTCTATCTCAAATTAGTTTTGAATAGTTTCAAGGAATGCTAAAATCGATTGGTTCAAAAAATCTATTGATGTATTGTCAATAAATTCTGCTCGTCGAGTTCTATGAACTCTTTAAGGTGCCCATATTCAACTCAATTGAAAGTCGATTAGACAATACCCCAATTCTGATTTAGTCATGGACTCATTTCTCAATTCTAGGACCTTACCGAATCAAGGAAGATAAAGAATGCATTAATATACGAGATCAATGAATAAAATTGAATAATGGGGCGAGTGAAATTTTTGTTCGATAAGATATATTTAATTCGACTTCAGCAAGTCGTTAGGTAGTTGGCAATGACCGTTCGTGTTATATATATTTTATTTTGCATGTCGCATTACATAAGTTTTGATATATGAACGAAAGAAATAAATATTAGAAATTACATTGTTTTATTTAAATCTGTTAGATAGTTGCATTCTCCTTTCGATTAGTCCAATTTTTCACCACTTTTTCCAATAAATTCAGCATTCGATGCTTCAAGAGTTGCTGGTTTATCGGCATCAACCAGTGACTTAACATAACCTCATAAAAAGTAGACCAAGAGGCATTAAATGGCACGACCGAGGAGGTCAGTTAACAGGACCGCTACTGGAAAAGAGTTGTCTCCAAACTGATTTTGCAATAACTTCATGATTCCACCAGCGTGAATCACACCAAACAGTAAATTTTAATGCATGTATTGGTGGTTCAAGGACAGCCTGAAGATTGTCATAGCTCCGTATAAGACAATTTTGCTTAGTAACGTAACGCTTCAACCAGAAATGAGCTTGATCGTTGAATACAATTTTTCGGTAAAAACGCTCATCTTCTACCAATTTTAAATGAGTCTAATAAGTAAAGCTGCGCCGTAAACGGTAGTCGTTTGGCGATTCTTGTATGACATGTGCTTTATGAGCTTGTAAATCTAGAACCTCTTACGTAGTTGACTGGCAAAGACCAACAAGTTAAGAACGGCAAAGCATCGGCATTTCGTGGTCTTCATCAACAATTTGCGATATAGCAGCAGTATTGTTCTCGGTACGCACATTTTTTGTCTTGTTGATTGTTTCGTGTTAATAACTATACGATTTGCTTGCTCACTACAACGATTATGCCATCCATAATATGGACGAAGTACTCTATGAACTTCGCGAAATTATTATTTTGCAAATAATATTGAAAGATTCATTATTATTAAGTGGCAAACCTTACGGAACCGAAATATCAACGCAGTTTCACAATTCCTATCAATTAAATCATGAATATCTCTAGCGTATGTTCTCATGCAGCAAAAAAACAGGATTTATAAATTTGGAGTCTTATTTTACGCTTGACCGTTCAATAATGAAGATTTACATGATAACATTCTGAACGTTTTCAATCTGTATCTACTAAACGTGATTTAGATTCAGAAAAGTGAATTTTAGAGTCGTTGCTTAAGTCCTCGGCTGAATTAATGAAGGTGAACCCCTCCATGATCAAATTGAATTTAAAAAACAAAGTATTCTCTAAAAATGGAGAGGGAAACAGATTTTTTTTTTAAAACTGATATTTTTCCTATCCATGCTTTGATTATGGGATAAACGTAGAAATAATTGAATGTTTCCCATCATATGAGGATATATTGATGTCGTACATATGTCCTCGACATTTGAGTTCATTTGGTAGGAAATGTTTTCGTTATGCCTCGAAGACGTTTAAAACCCGTCCAACTGAAGTAAATTGTCCGTTAGATTTCAACATCTGAAGTATTTTTTTCGAACTGTTCTCGACATTGTGGTAAATAGAGCCTGGAATATACTATACATACACGGTGGAAAAGTAGGTATCACCTCACACAGTATTACACAAAAATTTGCCTTCCAACAGTTCGAAGCAGCCCTTCTACAAGTATGGGCAAATTTCCCAAACGAATAATTCTGACTCATCTACGCTCTTGTAAGGGGCCCTTACTGTCTCACAATAATTAATCAATCCTTATAATGTCTTATACGTCATACTTCTCAATACAAAGATACGACCTTAGTTCATATGAAGTGTAGTAGAATTAAATGATTCTGAAAAATTATAGTCCATGATTTCTTATGGTAATGGAATAGAGCAATAACTTTGCGATTCGTTCAAACGATGTAGCGAAGAAACTTATGAGAAAAAAGGGAAAATCCAAATAAGAGAGAAAAATTTTGTTTGTTTGTTTGTTTGTTTGTTTGTTTTGTTCCATGGATCTACAGTTCATAGTGGACTCCGAACTACTCACCTAGACCCTGAATTGATAACTGCCACCACTCTCGTCTTCGATGTTAAAAATATGGGTTTAGCCAGTAGCCATGAGCCGAACTCAATGTATGTCTTTGTCAAATTCACTTGTTTCTTCAAAGACAACATCCATAACTTGAACCCAGATTCGAACCAGGCACCTCGGCTAACCAGTTCCAATATGCTTGCGTACTAACCGTGCAGCTACCGAGGTGGTTGAGAAAAATTTCATGAAAAAAAATTCTAATAATTCAGCTGTCTCAAATATTGTGATCAAAAGAACAATATTCTCTTGAGAAAGAGAACTAGTCAAATTGGACACCTTCGTTCATACTTGCTTTTATTCGTTTAGAATTTTAGCTGTGATTATATTCTTGATCGAATTTCATATTATCTATTAAGAATCACTAAAATTCAAAATTGATAATCACAAATACCAATAATCGAAACAGGGCCACATGCTTGCTGTGATGAACTCTTATCCAACCATTGTGTTTTCATTTAAGTTTTGCCTATCCGGCAATATTGTTTTTTTTTTGTTATTTTTATACTTTTTTAATACTATGAATGGATATATTATATTTTGTTGTTTTATATTTATAGAAAAATATAAAAGTGGTATATTTTAGCAAAAAAGAGTGCGTTATAATCACTTAGATAAGATTAATTAGTATTCTCCTTCATATTCCTCTCTTGCCGGCCCGGTAGCGTAGAGGATATGAAGCTCGTCCCCAGCGCTGTCGGTCCTGTCTAACAGAGATGTGTTGGACATTAAAGATCCCTTCCCTCGACACGAGAGGGGTTCAGCAAAATTTCCGGGTTTCTGAGATGACAGAATTCCCTGGCGTCAATTGCCGAAAGGCGGAAATAGAGCACGTTAAAGGAATAGCAAACAAACAAATCCCCCCCTTGGCAAAGGAGCAAAATGTATATTGGTTAGGCCTGAAATTTCCTCTTAACCATATGGTGTCAACAAATCAGATTCTGATACCGTCTCATAATTCTACCACTTGAGCTATCTATCGGATAAACGCTGTATTACTTGCTTTAACGTCAACGGTGATATAGAATACTTCATACTTAAATTTCAAGTGTGAAAACCTTGAACTGAATATTTAAAATACTTCGTAGTGGGAAGAAGACCGAGGACGTTTCCTTTAGTCGAGAAATGTATTACAACAATTTCTAGAAACGATTTCCGTTACGAGGAATTCGTGAATCATATTTCTTATTACATATACAATCAACCGCATAAACACATATATTATCTTATAAAGATTGAATACTAGGAAAATTTATCGATTATAATGAATTAATAATCAATGATCAAACTTACGCAATTCCACCTTCTTCAGGCTAGTCGACAACATATACTGGTGAAGAAATATTTCATTAAGTTTAAAATTACCTGTATGTATTCCGAAAATGCCTATAGAAGTCTCGCTTATTACTTAGTAACTTTTTACTAGATAAGTAAACAACAGAAGAAAAAACACTAGGCTTAAATTTCACAGAATATAATGAACAAAAATGAGTTTCGGGTTTTTTCCTATTTTCCTATTTTCGAAAATTAAAATTTAACAGTGTTATTTATTCCTAAAAAACATATGAGAAATGTGAGGACAAACGGAAACCAAGCTGGTCGTAAGTTATTGGAGGATTATTTGTGTGAGCTGATGAAATTTCTACGAATTCTAAATAATCTAATCTGTTGCTACCTAAATGTAAAATTTGGGTTTATTATGAAATCTAACAAATGATTTTCATTTATGCAATGTTCTAAAATACCAGCTGTTAATTTATAATGAATTATTGATTTTTATGTTAGCCTACTCTGATATTGATGAAATGACCCGATTGACCTATATAAAAAGCAGGACAATCATTACAATATAATTTATATACACTTTTTTCGCCTGTATCAAGTCGAGCAATGTTATTTACTAAGAGTGAACATAGATTTTTCTTATTCGTATATATTGTATTGCTTTCATTTTGTTTTAATAAACGTCATAATTCAGTTCTTATTTGTGGGACATAATTAATGTTGTGATATTTTACTTTTTCGTGAAACTAAAGGGTTACCCCACCCTTCAAGGATAATAATAATTTGTGTTGTTTTTTAGCTATTGATTTGTCAATGATGTTATTGTCGTACTCGTTATTTGACACTGATGTTTTCGAAATTATAATTTCTTTCCCACGGTTTCTCGTGAAATGGAATGTTTGAAACATGATCATTTTAATTTGATGGGTATGGGAACTACTTTTATGGATTAAAGTATCGGTGATCGTTGGTTTTCTATAAATCTCAAACTCAGGATAACTATCGGTTCTCATAATTTAAATATTTAATAAATCGAGTGTTTCATTTATATTTTCAATTTTCATAGTGAATTGTAATGAAAATAAATGAATTCAAGAATTTTAAAAAGAGATTCAATTGTCTATCAGTACCTGTCCAATTAAAAATATATCATCAACATATTTCCCAGTAAAAGCTTTTTCAATTAAAATATTACATAAAGAAAATTCAAAGGCCATCTAGGTGTGAATATTATTATTGAATTTGAAATAACTCTGCATCAAACAAACTATTACTAACATCGTTTCTAATTTTATTTGAGGGGTCAGTGTAGTGTTTTCAAGTAACTGGTTGTTGATAATAATTTTGAGTTCTTTATTCGATATTAGTGGGAACATCTTTACGACGTCAAATTAAATCAATCTAGCATTAGGGGGACTATTGAGTATTTTTAGCTCTTCTGTTAATTGTTAGTTTCGACTGGGTATGCTGGGTGATGTTCAGTTATGTTTGGTATTATTCTTTTAAGATGTTTTCAAAGTTTTGAATCGGCTGTCTATTTTCGGAAGAACATAAAGTAAAGGAATTATAGGGGTCATCACCGTTAGAGAGAATTAATTTTCAAAGAGTACAATCGGACAGTTTTAATGGATTCTTTAATAGATTTTTGCAATTTCACAGTTGAATCGACTTTAGCTTCATTGAATTTTGCTGGATCTAATTGTTTTTCAGATTTTTCTATAATAACACATTTTTTCAAAATGAAAATCACTTAGCATACTCAATCAAAAATACTTTACAAGAAACAGATGAGCTAAAAACTCTCAATATTCCCCCTCATGCTAGATTAATTTCATTTGGCGTCATAAATTTGTTCCCATCAGCAATGAATGATGAGCTTACCATTATTTTTAATACTTGAAGATACAACATTGGCCCCTCAAATAGTAAGAAGTTTGTTTGAAGCAGAGTTGTTTCGAATTCAAAATAAAATTAACAACTAGATGTCTTCCCATGGGTTCTTTTCTTTCTACTCTTTTGATCGATATCTTCATGACCAAGCTTGAAAATAAACTTTTCTCTGCATGTAACATTTTAATTAAAAACGTTCTTTACTGGAAACGATATGTTGATAATGAAATCTCTTTTCAAAATTCTTAAATTCATTTCACGATACGATCCATACCACTTAGGAAATTGAAAATATGCATAAAATACTGAATTTCTTAGATATCAAATTATGAGAATATATAATAATTATCTTTAGTTTGACATTTATCGAAATCCAACTGATACCTTAATACATAGTAGTAACTTCCATCCGCATAAAATCATCATGTCCGCGTTTTATACATTTGGGCATAGATTTTCACTATTACCCGAAATTGAAAAAGAAATTAGAATTTTGAAACATTAGTATCAAATAACTGATACTACAATAACATCATAAACAAATTGAAAGCAAAAAACAATTCAAATTATCCTCAATTTACCATAGCCTTCGGATTCACGAAACAATAAAATATCACAACAACAATTATGTCCCATAAATAAGTACTAAATTATGCCATACGATGAAAGAGTAAAATCAACATAATATGTACGAACAAGAAAAATCTATGTTCACTCTTGGTCAATAACAAAGATCGACTCGATTTAGGTAGAAAAACCTGTGAATATAAATTATATTGTAAAGATTATCCTGTTTTTTATATAGGTTAAACTGGTAGTTCCTCTAATATTAGAGTATGTCGCCTCCGTGGGTAAGTCAGCGATTGGCTCCCTATCAGATGGCCTGAGTTCGAGACCCAGATGAGACAGGGTCATTGTACTTGTCCATAGAAGTTTTATAAATAAAATTTAACCTGCTGGCAAATGTTTAACAACTTGCCAATCATACTAAATAAAAAAAAATATTACAGTAGACGAATATAAAAAAACAGTTATTCATAATAAATTAACAACTGTTATTTCAGAACATTGTATAAACGAAAATCATTTCTTATATTCAACAAATACCCAAACTTCATATACAGGTAGCAAAAGTAAGAAGTTTGTTCCCACTTCTCTCTCTGTTTCTTAGGTACAAACGGCATTGCAATATTTTAATTAATTAATTAAGTTAAGTGTCATTTAGATCCCTCAGATCACGGCTTAGAAGCCTAAAAATGTACTTTTTTCAAAATCAGCTGAGATGTAAAGTTAAAAGTTGTATAACTGGTACTTCAATAAAGAATATGTTAAAGTAAAGTAAATTAGTTTGTATCTATCTCATGAAGGTGGTGAAACCGGTCATAGTTTTGTTAATATAATGAAAATCTAAATACTTTAGTTTTATTTCATTGAAAATAACCAGTTTACATTCAAAGCTGCGTTGTGAATAGCAGTACCTTCCTGTTGAAAGTGAAATTTTTCGAAGATATAAGGCTTGTATTCATGTTTCCGTAGAACAGATTGAACATTTTTCGCTGACATTTCTGCAGAAACTTATCGAACACATGTTTGTGAGTTCGTTTTTATACTCAACAAGAAATTAAATTCCCTTTCTCCATTGAACTTTGATTGAATGAACCGTATCTTCGTAAGTTGTTTTTGAGTCTGCAAAACTTGCGGCGGTCTGGTTCATCGCGATCTTGTTGGATGAAGTCAAAATGCTCGAGCACTGTTAGATTACAAATAGTCTCGTATCATGTCTGTATTCACTTGATTGTTGTCTTCCTTACTATATATACATTCTTTCGTGAGATAAACTCAATATACAACAATAATATTCATGAGCAGGCAGATATCTTATCACGAATAATTTTTATTAATTATAAATGACATGATATTAATGAAAATTGGAAAGAATTAGCTAAAAGAAATATTCCGTTGAGACATATCATCAATGTATTTTCTCTCATAGATTAATCGTCAATTAAAATCCCTATTTATATTAATTATCACGTATAAATTTGCGATGAAAAGTAAGTGAACGTATAGAAGAGATACCTACGTAAACTGGATTTTACGTTGTCAATGTCACTTCCGCACCTTTATGCATTTTCTAGACATTTTTATGCTATAAGTTTCATCGTATTTGGCTTTGGTGCAAATATTGCGATAAGCAAAAACCATTTCATAGATAATAAAGAAAAATAAAAGTATGTCGTGGGAAATTTCCTCTTCCTTTTTTCGTGAAGGACACATTAACGCCAAAAAATTGAAACAAACTTTTTAGTTTTCCAATTATTTAGAAATTTTGAAATTAAAATTAACGTGCAGAATATTTTTTTGTCCAGCCGTTTTTTATACACTGTGGGCTAAAAGTTAAAGATATAAGCAATTATGATTTTGTTATCCATCAATTTGCTATGCATATAACATTATGTTACTATTATTGATTTTTTTTTTTGATATATACTTTATATAAGGTTATACCGATTCAACGATTAATACGTCGTTTGTTTTTTAAGCTATACAATATCACAAATTGACATTGACATGAATTACCGTAATCAACTGCAAATCGAGCAATTCAAATGCTCAGGCTGGAAGGTAAATGCTTCCTGTTCGCCAAAGTCTGATAAGTAAGCTGAGGAATCGATTCTTGGGAATAGGTAAAATTGCTCAAAATCCTAGAAGTGAACGTCGACGTTGAACAACGATGGCTACATTTATCTTACAATTGGGCAAAATCTAGTGAGAAATACCTTATATGGCCCATCGATATCATCTTCCGTACCGACCAGTTAAGCTTTCGAATGCGGATCATGAAGCTCGTTTACGATGCTTGCTAAAACGCAATGAAAAGAAAAGAATGTCATGTTTTCTGAAAACGAATTAGGATTAGGTTTATGTAACGATAGTCAACATATTCGTGAAGCAGGACGGCAAGGTATTAATAAAGGTCTATTCGAAAAAAACTGTTCCCTTTCAAGATGATTCATCAATGGTTTATCCTACTATATATTTAGAAGAATGCACCGATTTAGTTATTCGTAAAGTAATCAATGACTGCTGAAATGTTCATTGAAGACATTGTTGAGACCAAATTTCGAGCCGTTTTTGGGGAAACTTCATCTGTATAGACGACAAAGCTGATCCCCAAAACACACAGCCAGTTCTGAACGCCCTCCCAGATAATCGAATTGCTCATGTTCTACTTCCCCTTCGTTTACCGAGCCTAAATTCGAACGTCTTGCAGTTGAAAATGATTAATCAATAAATAGAACTATGTTTCATTTTCGGATTCGAACCAGACACTTCGGCTAAGCCTGGTTCGAATCCAGGATCAAGTTATGGACGTTGTGCTTTAACAAAAAGTGAATTTGATAAAGGCATACATTGAGTTAGGCACATGGCTACTGGCTAAACCTATATACCATCGAAGGCCAGATAACTTGTTATGTTGTCTAGGTGAGTGATTCGGACTCCACTATGAACTGTAGGTCCATGTAAAAGAACGAAAAGACTTTGGGACCATCTATCTACGTCACGACCAATCTCTAATAATAATTCCAGAAGAAATTAAAAATTTATTTTTCTGACAAATACCTTGAATTCAGTTTGATAGGATTGTGATATTGCTTGACAACTCATTTCGAATTTTTCCGTAATTAGACTTGAGCCATAGATTTCTTCTTCAAGTGCCCTTCTCGGTCCCCCGAACGTTGGCGATTACTGTGGAAAGTGCATCTCTATCTTCTGCCATTCTAAAAAGGTCACCTGCATTTCGAATGCCGGCCCACGCTCTTATGTTACTAAGCCATGCCATCTATTTTCGACCTACACCACGTTTTCCTCCTGTTTTCCCCTTTATGATCAACTGAAGCAAGCGGTATTTGTCTCCTCGTATTAGATGACCCAGATAAGTTATTTAGCGGAATTTTATCGTTGTGAATAGTTGTCCTTCTGTTATTGCACGACTTCTTCGTTAGTAATTGAATCGGTCCAGGAAATACGCAGCATTCTTCTGTGGATCCACATCTCAAAGCTCTCCAGACGATTAATCATGCGTACTTTGAGGGTCCAGCTCACTGCACCGTACAAAATAACTGGCCAGATGTAGCATTTGACCATTCGTTGTCGAACCTTGAGGTTAATGGTGTCATTACGAAAGAGCGTTCTCATGATCTGAAAGCGATTTCCGGCAGTCTCAATGCGACACTTTATTTCAGTATCGGGATCTAATTGCTCTGTCAGAATACTTCCCAAATACTTATATTCCTCAACTCTTTCAATTTGAGAATTATTCAGAAACAGCTTGGTGTCTTTGTGTGGATCGCGGCTAAATATCATGAATTTTGTTTTATTGGTATTTATGTTAAGACCATAACTTGAAGATCCTCAATTTTGTCACATATGACAACTGTGTCGTCTGCGTATCTAATAGTATTAAGCAGGACGCCATTTACCTTCAGTCCATGGTCCACAGCCTCCAAAGCCTCCTTAAATATCCGGTCTGAGTAGAGGTTGAAGAGTAGGTGTGAGAGGATACAACCCTGCCGGACTCCCCGACGTATCTGAAGACCAGATGTTATTTTACCTTCTATACGCACCTCCGTCGTCTATACCCAGTATAGGTTCTCAATTATTCGTATATCTCGGCTGTCCAGTTGTATTTCCCGAAGCACCGACATCAGCTTAGAGTGAAGCACTCTGTCGAATTCCTTCTCATAATCTATGAAACAGGCGAAAACATATTTACGCTGATCTCGACATTTCTGGAGAAGGACGTTAATACCAAACAAAGCCTTACGAGTTCCGAAAGCATTCCTGAAACCCATCTGAGCGTCAGCAAGAACGAATTCACACTTCCGGCTGATTCTGGCATGTATAATTCGTAAAAATGTCTTCAAAAGATGACTCGTCAGACTTATCAAGCGAAAGTCATTTTTTAGGTCTGGGTTTTTTGGGGATTGTCACAAAGGTGGATCTGAGACAGTCACCTGGGATCAACCCGGTGTTATATATCGAATTAAATAATTTTGTGACTAGTTTAATGTTACTCTCGTCTATGAATTTCAGTATCTCTGTCGGTATTTCGTCCGGGACTGGTGATTTTTGTCTAGGTGCCACAGAGATGGCATGTAGTACTTTCCTCGTTAAGTATTTCTGGGACTTCCATATTTGCTTCGTTGTTTGGCAAGGGGTCTGTCGTCATAAAATAATTCATTTGTATAGTTTTTCCATGTGTATCTGATTTCCTGTTCATTTATTATAGGTAGATTTGATGAATCAAAGAGAGTAGTTGGTTATGATTTCATGTGTATACCAGAAATATCTTTTAGGTTTTTATGATGCGGAAATAATCATGCTTTCTTTCAAGTTTCTCCATTTCTCGGCACATTTATTTCATTCATCTTCCCTTGGCTTTCTTGACTTCGTACTTGATGATCTTCTGCAGTCTTTTATATTCTTGTTTGTTACTTTTAATCTGTCTTCTCCTTTCCATCAGCGCCAAGATATCGTCGGTTGTCCACCTTTTTTTCCTGATGTTCCTTGCTGGTTGTAGGTGACTTTTACAGTCCCTTTCACAGCAGTCCAACTTCTGTTATGCCGAGTTCAGGCTTGCTGAACTGTTTCATCATAGATATATTTAGTTTATATGAAAATGATTTTCCACTGGATTTTGCTAATGAAATACTTTTATAAATTCAGAATCAGGGAATTTCCGCTTTTCATTATTTTATTCACGATAAAGGCCGTATAGAATTAATTGATGTGAATAATTTTCATGAAGGTCTGATAACATTTATTTGAATATGGAAGAAGTATTCTTACGTCGATTCAAAATTCAATTCTCAGAATACAAATGAAGAATAAAATTCTGAAATATAAACCAGTATCCGGTTCGAATATTTCACACGTTTCGATATTTCATTGTCGCATTTCATCCAGTAATTTTTTCTTATGTGATTAAGAAGCACAGCTAATCCCTACGGACTAAATTATTTTAAAAATACATATTAATATACATTCAGTCAAAAAGTACCAGGAATTGATCAATGAAACACAAAATATTTATTTTTCATTCCTTTTACTATATCCCTTCAAAGTAGGCCTCTTTTGAAATGAGACGAAAAATCTAATCATCAAAACATTTTTCAATCGCTTTTTCCACAATCGACTTCAATTCCTGCCGCGAATTCTCTTGATTCGAAACGAATACCTCGAAGTGGTAATTTTTGGGAAGGAAAGAAGTCGGCCGGAGCCATATCAGGTGACTACGGTGGTTGTTGTGTAAAATGGTACGAATTGATTCGTGAGACACAGAAAGTTCTTTGCCTGTCGGTCCCAAATTCAAATGACGGTTTTCAATTACCATTTCCTTTCCTTTATCGATGTTATTTTCAGTTAAAGATGTTGATGGCATGGCATGGCATGAATGTTTAGCGGTCTTTTGACACTTTTCGACCAGATGCTGATTTTTCCCCTTGATTAACCCAAGTTGTGTCTGGTAAACATCTCCAAAAAATGGCCGATTCATCAGCATTATCACCTGTTCTTTGCTCAATTCCATCTGTTCAACAAGCGACAGAAATTTTTCTTTGAATGGTATCGCAGCGGAAACATCACTGAAAAGTTTTTCACCACAAACCTTCAAGAAACGAATTCCATGTCTAAGCTTGAATTTATCTAACCATCCCGAACTTGCCAGAAAATCTTTTTTTCCTGTGATTTGTTCGTAAAACTGGTTGGCTTTTGCTCTCAATATGTCTAACGAAATTGGTACGTGTGCGTTGCGTTGTTGATGAAACCAGTTATACAATGCGATTTCAACATTAGGTTAGAAAAGTTTAAAATAATATTCCTACTAGGGATGCACCGAGGGTCCGGTTGAGCCAGCCGAGCTCTCGGCCGTGATACTCGGCATGCAGTGATTTTGTTTGGCCGAGAGGTCGGTACTCGGTTTTTTGTGAAAACCCTTGCTCGGTGCATTCCTAATTCCTACCTGTTCCTTGTTACGATTTGGATATAAATCTACTTCTTTTGTCTTTGTTCTTTTTTATGTCAAACACTGTTGATTTTGGAATAGTGAACTTTGCTGCTATTCGACGAGCACTCATTCCATCATCAATAAAATCTATTATTTTTTATTTCTCTGCCAGTGTGAGCGTTTTATGATTTCTCTTGATTGGAGCCATTATGCACACTACCGGTGAGATTGAAATGCAAAATGCATAGAACGATACTCGCCACTCTTAGATAGTACAAGTACTATCATACATGTACAGACAGGAATATTATTATTGTTTGTATATCAACCAGCGTCGACGTGCCCGGATTATAGAGGTAAAATTCTCAAAGTGCCCGAATGAGTCGCGTGCCGGAGTTACTGGAGTGCCCGATATAGCGAGTGTCCTGACTAGTGAAGTTGTACTGTACATCAATTTGTTGTACATCGTAAACGAGCTACATGCATTCGGGGACTTAAGTGCCCAGTATAGAGAATAATTTGGCCACTGTCATTACCGAAAACGGTTGCTGACAGATTCCACGTTTTTCTATGGACCAGGCATTTCTTACATGGAAAGCACGTAGGAAGGGGCTTCGCCTAACACAAGGATTGTTTTAAGCCATTGTATAACATCGGCTTTCTACTCTATAGGCCACTGTGTATGTTTCCAAGAACCGACTCTACAACCTGAATATCACATTAACGCAAACACTAAGTTCTTCCGCAACATCCACTTATTACCTGAGAGCCTCAATCATTCCAATTGTCCGATTTGATTTTGTTTGCAGTAATAGATGTCTTCCTCTCACGTAGCATTCGACAAGCAAGCGTTGAATGAGTTGAAGTACTTGAGATAAATTTATATCAGAAAATAATTGTGTAGAACTTAAGGTTGGTTGTCTTTTTAAAAGATAAGAACAAAAAGCATGAAAAATAGTTAGATAAAAAGTAAATTGCTTCATACATACTCATAATTTCTAAAATCTCTCATTTAACTCGAACGGAGTAGAATCGATTGATATGCAGGGTACCTCGGCCACCTAACATCCCTTTATATGCATTTATCGTACAACCCTCGTATGTAATCAATTTTGATGGTTTGTGATCCTATACGAGATAATACATACTACTAAGTTCCAATAGATTGAAAAGCTTAGTAAGCATCTGCCTGTCCCACCTAACCTAACAAACTCTGAGCCTGAACTACCGAAGGTCGTTCAGTTCTATAACGCTGTAAGCAGCCGGTAGAAGCAGCGAGCACGCGTTTAACGGAGTCGAGAACTCGAGAAGTCACTTTCAAATTTCATTCGTACCCATCCACTGCTACGTCCGATCTGTGCTATAAATCAAATTATCAAATTGCAAATCCTGTATTGATACATTCGTTATTGCGTAGTTGAGTAATACATTGTTGAAATACCTGTAACGACTCAATCATATGTCAGAAATATGTCAGACAATGAATTTCGTCGACGATCATTTTGCTATGAACGATATTTTCATTACTCTGGACGGCGAGGATAATTATGTGGTAGTGTTTTTGAATAATAAACAAGGTCAATAACTCCAAACATTCTCGTCTATAACGATTTCATCAAATACGTTTGTTGTTTCAGATTTGAATAGTTCTAGTAATAGTTTGACGGAAAAGAAGAAAAGTGGACCTCCAGAGAATACAACACTTTACACGGTAAGATTGATTTGTTATTAATTTACCAGATATCTCTAAGTGCTGCCGTTATCACTGATGTTTCGTCACGTGAAAATGCGGTTTCGATAAAAACCGTCAATCAACCAATTTCATGTAATCTATATTTAGAATCGAACGGACACAATAACTATTGAAGTATCATAGCATTAACAAATATGACGGTGTACAGTTTTATAGTGAACTGGATTTACAATCAAGTAATATTTCTAGTAAACTCTTCTTGTCGTTTAGTTTAATTTGTTTCTATTCTTTCAGGTTGTTGATAGAGATACACTGACATCTGTTGCTGCTAGATTCGATACGACCCCCACCGAATTGACCAAATTGAATAGATTAGCTACTCCATATATTTTTCCGGGTCAACAGTTGTATGTACCGATTAGAGAAACAGTTGACGAAGAATCTGAAGGTTCTACCCCTGTAGAAGAAACCCATGAGGATTTACCTACAGAAGAAAAAGGTAGGCAGCTAATTCTTTATAAATCAATGAATTATTAATTTTTTTGGAAGATGAAAAAATGGAAAGCATATAGTTTCTAGAAATATGAAAAAGATCCCTTTCAATTCATAGCTTCAAATTTTCGATGTTTTCCTAAAGATTGAACATGTAACATGTTTTGGGACGAAAATATAGGAGATACGTACAAAATGACATACAGTTTCGTTTTTGAGTCATAACTTTCTATTAATTAATCACAGCATATTCATATTGTACACCAGTAATTTTGGTTTCATACCTATGAGTCCTAATAGACATTAGAAGAAAAACGAAGTAGAAAAATTATAATTTCAGTTTAACTAAGAACAACAAGAATCCTTAAGATTGGCCTTATTCTCTGTACAAAATTCGCTTTATCGAAGCGATTATCAACATTTCTGTTTTGATATCATTTATATATATTCATATCCCAATAGTTGATGAGAGAATATAGAAAACAAATGAAACCTATTGGAATATTAGGAAATCGTTTCCCAATGTTGGAAAATATGAAAATAACAAAGCTCTATTCTTCATATAATCAGAAACTTTTTATTCATTTTCGAAAATATTAACAGAGTTAGGTCAGTGAATGAATGATAATAACTAGCAATCCTGGTTGGCTACATATGGAATAAATGACATATGTGACAAAAGTTATAAAATTAGCAGCAAAGCTCGCAAATGAATCGCTTGGTTCGTTCATGAGCTTCTGCGCAAGAAGCGTGTGTCCAATGCAAACAACTTAAACATCCCAACCAGTTTTCTCGAGGTTTTGAGTGCGAAAAAAGATCGTTTGCGTTATATGCAAGCGATATCCTCTTCGCCATCTCGAGCGTTACTTGGCGAATTTTCTTCTTCACTGTCGACTTCGAATGAGGTTTTCATAATTTTTTGTCTCCTTTTCTCTGAAGGAGCTTTTGGCTCTCTTTTTGACGTAATTTCGTTGCTGTTTGGAGTGGAAATCAAAATCAAAGAGGTTAGTTATTTCTTTGGCTCACGTTTTCCTTTGCCACTTATGTACTGTCCTTTTGGGATAGAAGATATATTCTCAATAAGCACTCCTAGAGTATAGGATGAAGGTCGTTCTTTATGGGAACATTCTATCTTGGGAAACAGATGAGCGATACTGATTTGGAGCAAGTAAATTAAAGATTTTCAGCTTGTTCAGGAGGGTCGGTTGTTTGAATTGTATTATTTTTATCAGATGTGTACTGCAGACGTGGAGTTTCTGTAGTTTCAGAAGTTTGATAACCGTTCGTTACTGGGATTAAAATTGAATTATCTAGATCCTGTATAGAGGAGCCGGCCACGGGAACTGGATTATGAGCTATTTTACTATGACATTGCTAATTTGATTTGTTTTCCAGAGGGTTCTTTGTAGTCTCTGCAGGTTCGTACATGTAATCAGGAAATATTTCAGAATTTAGAGGCCAAATGAAGGTGTTTTTAAATCCATCTTGCACTGTAGTTGCCTGACCAGGTGGGGAATCTGAAACTGTGTAACGACGTCCGGGGTGTTGCTTTCACCCAACCCTGAAAAATATAACGTAATTACAAAAATCTACCTACAATTAAAAAAACTCGTAACTTACCAATGTTTGTCGTCGCCCATGATATCCAAACTAAAGAAAGCGCTATTTCACGATTTGACAAGTTGGTATGAGCTGGTAGAGTCACGTGATATAGTTGTCTACGGCGAGCTAGAGTGGCAGAATTCGAAATATGATGCATGTGTCATTTTGTCCGCGTATGTTATTTTGTATGTACTTCCTCTAAAGATATGGATTTACATCAATAATCGATCTACTCTAAACGAATATTATTCTAATAACTGAATATAACTCGAGCTGTTCAATAAATTGGGCATCATCTCATCACAATAAATAGTCTTTCTGATAAAAAAATGGATTAATATTCAGATTTCTATGCACAGTACATAAGTGGGGTATTTCGAAGTTCATAAAAATAGAACATGGAGTTCTGGAACTAACATATTCTCAGAAATTTCTGTAAAATTAATTTTCTGAAGTACAAACAAAAATTGTTATATTTGAAATTTTATTATGTGTATTGCCAAACAGTTCCCTCGCGAATAAGACCTTCACCCTGTACCAAAATTAGGTCTTCAAGAAGGTACTATTCTCTGCATACCATAGGTTAGGTTAGTTTAGATTTCCCTCACGAATAAGACCTTCACCCTGTACCAAAATTAGGTCTTCAAGAAGGTGCTATTCTCTGCATACCATAGGCCTTAGGTTTTGGACAATACACGATATCTTTAATTTTCCATTCTCCATTGCCCAACGATTCCCAATTCTACGAACAAATAAATTAAAAAATGGTTTGAGAAGCGGGTCGATTGTGGAAATTTCGCGATCTTAACTATGGCCAAAACACAATGTTGTCTTTGAATATGATGCAAATAAATAAAGCACTTCATTATTTAGTTCCTCCGGCCTCGCTCTTACCCAGCCCACATATGAGTTGGATATTCCTGCGGAGGAAATTACGCACTAAACTTAAATTTCTACAAATTTTTCTTTATCTTTATGCTTTCCGTTTTATATATCTCTACCTGGACAGTCTTTTGTCTCAAAATTATCCAGATTCGAAAACGTTATAGCCCATAGTACAGCTTTTCCTCCTCTATATTTGTAACCATTCTAGCTCTAGAGTACGAAAATTCCATCCCAGACAGTCTTTTGTCTCAAAATTATCCAGATTCGAAAACGTTATAGCCCATAGTACAGCTTTTCCTCCTCTATATTTGTAACCATTCTAGCTCTAGAGTACGAAAATTCCATCCCAGTTTCCGGAGTAACAGAACTTCAACTCAACTGCCCTAATCACCAATCTATTTACTCTGGCATAGGTATAAATAAAGGTTATTACACTTTTTGGTCGTTTTGGACTTTGTTTACCTTGCTCATATGTACGATGTTACCAATTAACTTTGAAACTGATCTCTACGTGATTCTTTGACTCAAATCTTCAGGCGAAATATTGAGCCCTTCTATCCTTCGAAATGTTTCCCATTGGATTTAACAGGACGGCCCCAACGCCTCTTACAGATCTAGATGCAGTTTAATTATTCGCTTTTAGGAATCACCTCCGTAGCGTCCATCACATTTATTTTAATCATTTGGTTGCGTCAAATCAACGCCCCTTAAGCGGTACTTTCCATCAATCAAATTTTCCAAGAGTAGTATCAGGATCTTGTTTTATCAAGTATTTCTGCACAAGATTCGATTAATGTGTTAGCGCGTTATCGTGATCAAGACACCAATCATCGCTTACCCAAAGATGTGGCCGTTTTCTTCTTATTGCCCACGGAATCTTGCCAAATCTTGGACATGATATTCGTCGTTGACTGTCTGACGTTCGGGAACATATTGATGAAAAACTCAGCATTGACTTGGTATTACTCCAACTTTTCAGCCGTGGCCCAAATGAAAGCTTCCACTGAGATGATTGATGTTTGGTTTCGAGATTATAACAATAAACCCACAATTTTTCCTCACTCATAATTTTTTAAGCAGATTTTTATCGTTATTGGCTATCTCGAAATTGTCGTAGGCTATTTCGATATGACAATATTTTTGCTCATCTGCCAGCAATTTTGGAATGGCTTTGATCATGTTTCGAACCATCTGCGAATCTTTATTCAGATTCCTCCCTACATTTCGATATCTCACGGTCACATTCTTAGACACGCGGTGATATGAAGGTAGTTCGGATACTTTTTAGACAATCCTTGTATTCTGGTACCACGACCAATATAATGAAATTCTGAAGAATTATTAGTTCTAATACATAAATTTGTTGAAGCTAGTATCAAGGTAAACCTCAAAAATGGGGATCCCTTGAACTATCAAATCTCCATTGATAAAAATAGTAGTAAATCTTTGAAGGTGATGATTTTATGTTTCTAACCCCCATTGGGGATTCTATGTTAATAATTCGGCACAGATAAAAAATGACCTCGTGGCAAAGATTATATTACAGTTATTGAGATTGAATCTGCCAATAATAATACCTATATATCAGAAAAGAAACTTTAGTGGCGAACTTTATTGATTATGAACTATTTATCAGATCCATCAAAATTGAAGATATTCGACGTAATTATCTTCCTATAAGATTGAGACAGTTAAAATTTGTTTTGCAAAACTAACGCAGTAGTTGAAACCTACGCTTTTCTATAAAATAGTTAATGAACAGAGTAAAGGACTAGGATCCATGTCGACGTCAATATCAGAGGTTGGTTTGCGTTGTTAGGTTAGTGTTCACCAGCTCACCAATACCATACTCCATAGCATAATGTAAATATGGCATTTTGTACTCGGAATCAACATGATAATTTCAAAACTGTAGTTAATCCATCATTTTCAATCTCCAGTAATTCGCCTGCACTGACATAATTCTTTTATTTTTCAACACTCTTGTAAAATCCAGAGAAGTACACCACTGTCTTAAAAAAGCAGTCTTGCAATTAACGCTCTATTTTATATGACCTACAAAATCAAACATTATTATTACTGCACGTTATATTTCTCGTTGCCGTGAATTCGTACTCAGTTTTTTCGAATATGGTAGTAGTAGGTAATGAATATGACACTTGTGCAGTTGTTAAAATATGAGTTTCCGTTACATTATACAGGTGAATTTATTTTCTCAGCAAATAAATGTTTTATTTTATTATGATGGAGAATAATAACAATTCATTGAATATGTCTATTCCTAGAGAATGTGGTACGAAGCAAATTCACAAATTGATTGTGTGAACAAACGCAAATTCATTGTCGGTTGTCCTAGAAGATACTCTCATATAAAAACTCAACTACTCGATATTAGCTTCCCCAAATTCCTAATCTTAATAATTAGAGAAAACAATTCGCATATTTTCCCATTTTTCAAATTGAAGCTTATGAGTTTGTTTGCAAACGGTTTATTCAAACAAAAACCATCAGAAATAGCGGAAATAACTATTTCATTTAGAATTCCTTCACAAAACATTAAATTCGAATCTTAATTTCGACATAATTCAACAGTCGTATCATTTGAAAATATTAATGTTCTGTATATTCAGCGCCAGAAACTCTAAAACATTTTCTGTTACGATGTCTAAAAGATGATCCAGTTCCCATAGGAATGTTATTCCTGGTGAATTCACATTCATTTTCGCTCATATCAGTTCCATGGGGCTTTACTCGCAATAATAAGGTGCAAAATCAGATTATAGTTGCTTCCCGTTCATAATTTTGTCTTATGTAATTATCATTATAACTTATATCTTTTGTATGATACTTTACCTAATGTAGCGATTGTCAATAGTTTTTTATTTCGACATTATCTTCAAAATTGAAGCTTCTATCCGACAACCATCTCATGATGGTTTCACGTTTTCATCAATTCAAGTTTTCTTAAGCATAAATACTCAGTTAAACCAAGTCTCCTTCAAGTAAATATTATGTCTTTGCTCGGCAAATTTTTTCTGATTGCTTTCAAGTAACTCCTTCAGCATACAATTTCCTCTTCGTCTATGAACTACTAATTTTCTGTAACGATTCTTCCATGAGAAATTCAATTCATGCTTAACTTGCTATAGTTTGTTTTTTATATTGAAGGTAAGCCCTGATCTTTCACTGTAGTCTGTTCTCTGTTCAAAATAGGAACTTCCTTCCGAATTATTGTTTTTGAAGCCTTCAATAACCGTTTAAGACCTTTCTTCATATTCAGATTCTCTCTCCTTTAGAAGTTTGTATAGTGTTGCCCCCTCCGATTTCCATCATTTGTGCACACACAGTATCATTTGTATCCACTGAACATATACAAATTCGATCACTTTAAGCATGTTTAAATTGGGTGTATTTCTTCATTGTATGAAAGATAGCTTCTTGTGTTACGTTTAACACAATTTTAAATCTTTTGCGACTGTGTGAAGTTATTAAAACCACATCACCAACTACTGACTGTCCTATTAATTATAACATTATTTCAATAAATTTCATAAATATTTACCTATGTTATTTATTTGACTGATGAAATTATTGATTCGGAAATTACGTTAACACGTATCTTAAATTACATTTAACTACCAATTCTACTCAAAATAAAGTTTTTTCACAAATTATACATATCTAGTTTTTCTAGTTGAGCAATTCTGATTAGTCGGTTATTGCTTAAACATTAATCCTCTTACTTTTGCTACAGATTTTAAATATACTATTACAAAGAACACACAAAAGTTCTTGGCGATTCTAGATTTGCTAAAAATATCATTTACTATTTCAACGTCAGATAACTCTCTTCATCCTTTGCGCTGCATATTTTGTACAAAATTTAAGTATACATAATCTCATACTATGATTTTTGGGCTCAATATATTTTGTACAAAATTTAAGTATATATAATCTCATACTATGATTTTTTTGGGCTTAATATGGAACAAGAGTAAGCATAATCATTACTTGATGAAGATGACTTGTCGTGAAGAAACGTCAAACGATCGAATAGTTGAATACTGTTCCTTTAGCCTAATCGCAACTTGCTGATGTAGTTTTGCAGTCGGTTATTGCTTGTAAAAATAAAATAGGTTAGATTGAGTTTAGGTATGCACGTAAACTTTTCGTTGAATAAATTATTGTTTACTTGAGCTCTCTTAAGTATCAAAAAGTAAATAATCTTATCAATTGGAATTTACGCAGTTCAGTAATGGTTTCAAATCAACATCTTCACCAACTAACAGCGAACATTCTATTTGTTCTACGAATTATTTAATAAATTTGAAGCGGGACGTTTTTAGGTTATTCATTCGGAATCATATAATTTATACATATTTTCGTGTGTGAGCTACACAAGTCATGGCTGCCATATTTCTGCTTACTGCATGTTGAATGACCGATGGGCTTATGTGGATATTAGGACAATGTTTGAAATCACAGATTCTAAGCAATTGTGGTTTATACAGGTGCTACAAAACGAATGAGCAAATGCTTTTGATGAATCATAAAAATCATTTAACTTCATGAAATATCATAAAATATTTCACTCCAGAAAACTTTGTTGTCAATTATAACATTTTTGAAAAAAGAACGAAGAATAATTGTCGTCCGATTATTTATAATGGATTGCAGCCGCAGACAATAGACGAAAATTGGCTTCCGCTCTTTCCAGAAAGCCGTGTTCATTTATGCGATTGATTGAAGTTTTCAACTCTCCTGTTCTTTCGAGTTCTCCAGAATACCTTCTGTGAACTCTTAGCTGAGATCGATTCATTACGATAAGAAATAACTCTATATCTGATATCTCCTATAATCAGAATATATATCTTTTAAGTATACTGCCATGGGCCTCTATACTTTCCTGCGGCATTCGTGCCAATAATAATGGAAGTATCTCTGCCATAGACTTGTGTATTTCGAGCAAGAAAACTCTACCAACTGTTCAACATTCACTGAATGTTACATGTTCGATGATATTTAGAGAAGATGAAGGATCAATTTTGTGATCCTGTATTGCATGCTGTTCACATGGAACAGCGGAAAATTTGATAAAATAGTCTGAACAATGTCTTGGGTACACCTACATCTGCCAATTCATTGTTTGTTACTACAAACATATAGCAGCTTATACTATTAATGACACACCTATACATAGAACAGTCCTTTGTGAATCTTTGTCAATACGTGTCCCCTTTTCTCCTCCAGACACGAATAAGTTTATTCTCGCTTCGAAAATCACACCTTAATTCGTCTCCAAAAGTACAGAATGTATTTTCTTTCGAATTATTGAAAAAGTCAGATCAGTTCAAATCATGGATCTTGTTTACTTCCATATATATGGATTAATCTAAAAGATTCTCTATAGTTCGAACATCAGTTGATCCTGCAGATTTTTCAGATATAGGTGTATCCAGAAAAAATATCAAAAATGATTTTTCTATTCAAGGCAAAAGAGCTCCTTACTTACTACCTTACTACTTACCTTCATCGAATTGAAATGTCCGCAGTGTGTTATAGGAATGGTTGCTCAATATATAATTAACAGATTGAGAATTAAAAATGAATTGACAGATTGCTGTTAATAAATAATATTCCTCTAGCCCAATAATCGAAATCATTGATTGAAGAGAAATCTCACATTTTTATTTTCAAGCTCATATTTCGTAACCCAAGCAAGAAATGTATGAGTTTGATTTATCAACATATTTTAGAATCGACACTTGCATTTGCCTAGCATTTTTTTTATATGTAAGTCATATCGTTATTGAAAATTTGCAATACAGAATAAACTCTGTAGCTAATTTAGACTGATTCATGGTACTCCATGCCGATCCGATGCTGAGCCGAGCCTCGGACGGGCACTGTCCATAATTATTGTTCCCACGTTTTCTACTTCATTTTTCTCAAGGCCCGTTTGCAGCTTGTTTTTATACACAGTCGCACGTGATTCTCTTGAGATTTCTATTGAAAGGTAAAAATGCTAATTTAGATTTACGCACTAATGATGTATCTTATATTTAAAAAAAAAACAACAAAACAAGAATCTTATGATAAAAATGAATGCTTATGTTATCACGTTTAACAATACATCATTGAAGTGAATAAATGTATATTTTTATACATCACGAGTAAGAGAGTACCTACTTAGCGGCTACTTATACTTGTCTGATGATTTCATTAAAGCTACTATATCATAGAGAAAGAAATAATCTATTGTCCTGGTCAGTAGAAGATACAGGAGGGTCGAAAGGAGCGGTCGCCTCCGAGCAAACCTAAAAACATCCATAGAATTAAGATTCGATAAAAAATTTATTTTAAGCTTAGTTATCGATCCTCCCTTCATATTCAGACCTGTATAGAAAGACGAAGTTATATCTGTGGTTTTATTATTGAAATTTTGAGATACCAAAAGCTATAAAAGACTAGTATAAGTTTTGTCTGTACTTTCTGAAATGGACAATCACCATCTTTAAAATCTTTGGATCGTTCATGATTTTGGTGCACTTTGCGTTGCAAGACCTATATTCATTTCAATATGATCTATTGTATGAACGATGGAGTGTTTGATTGCAAATTCTGTTTTTTTGAATTCCTTTAAATGGCCTCGATGATTTTTATTGGACACAGAAAGTCAATCGTACTTCTACTATCCCATTATGCCGTACATTGAAAACTGAAGCGAACTCTGGAATTATCAAGAGTGGTAGCTGCGTTCTTTGGAATGAACGAATGCTCTCACTGACTCCCCATAAATTACTAAGTGAACCTAAATACACGGGTAAATTTCAATTGATCAATGACCTTTACAGACAGAGTTCAAATTATCTAGATGCCAAATTGACAAGCAACAAAGATTTCAGCAATTTTATCAACCAATCCCATGCAAACCCAACGCTTCGTACACTACAACTTAACTGTAAACTGTAACCTAATAAATCTTTTATATTTCTATATATATCGACGATAGTTTAAACAATCTATAATTTTTTATATATTCATAATAGACGAAAGCAATAAATGTTATTTCTTCCGAAAGTTTTCGGTAAGGTAGTTTATTATTAATAATGATCAGAGTACAGCACCTTCATCATCAAATATTTATATGAAATACCGACCTTCAGATAAGGTAATCTTTAATACTTAAACCAAATATAGAATGACAAATATCAGTACAATTGTAGTTGTTCTATGGACTGTTCTATAGTGAATTTTTCATTACATTGAATATACCGCGCCTGGAACTTCTATGTTTTCGTATATTTACAAATAATATTTAGTGCTTCTCGCGGAATACATTTGTATTCATTCAATATGTTCTATTTATTCTCATCCATTACACGATGCCCATTTCGTGATGTTTCACAAATACAACACCGCGATAACGACAGGAAATATTGATAAAACGGTTGAAATAGCTGTTCAGAATGCTATAAAACAGTCACCTGAAACTACAGTGATGAATCTTGTAATTGGCGTGTTCTGAAAGTGTTTCCAGATGTTTCAGATACTTTTTGATTATTTTTCAGAATTACTTGACAACCTGAGGCCGGTGAGTCCAAAACCTGGACATGTGGAAAGAGTCCGGACCCCATCTTGCGCCCAAAGCTCGACCGATAGAGATGAAGAATCCCCAATCTTCAGAGAGCGGTTCCTTAAGATTAACGTTCGTCATATTACCGATGGACAAGGAGTGGTCGGCGGGGTCCTTCTGGTTACCCCCAATGCGGTGATGTTTGACCCGAATGTGTCAGACCCGTTAGTCATTGAACATGGCCCGGAGGCGTATGGTGTGATCGCCCCCATGGAGTTTGTAGTAAATGCCGCTATTTATAACGATATCGCCCACATGAGGGTTGGTCAGATCGAAAGCAATCAAGGAGAAAAGCCAGAAATTTATTACCCAAAATCTGAAAATAGCGTTGCTGAACTCGAACAGGACTCTTTGCTGGTTAAAGATGAAACTTTCCCCGAATTAGGTGAGAATATAATATTGATTTTATATACAATAAGCAAGTACTTTTGATATATTTTTCATGTTTTGATTATGTTTACTTTATATCAACTCGACCTTAAATGAAACGTATCAACTTCCTTACCATTCTATTGCATATATAATTCTATAACATCATCATGAAAATGAGTATACATAGATATTTGAATGCAGAGAATGTTTTCACACTATATAGTTTGCCATAACTTATTACTAGATAACGCATCAGCGCATTATTGAACACCGGTGTGCGTAAACACTTGAATATTTGCGAGAAATTTTATAATTTCATACGAGAAAATAATATTATATATACTATTTCATAAATCAGGAAGACACATATTGAAAGATTGTTTCAAATATATTACTTAAACTCATACAATGTGGAAATATTTTAGATGTAGTCCTAATCTTCGGACAGCTTAACGGCTGCCAAGTATACTAGTAACATCTAGCTTAATTTTACTAGAACAATTCAGTTCATACAAGAATCCTAATTATGTTATGGGGTAAAAGTTCAATTGACGAGGCTTTAACATGATAGAAATCCATTTTCACAAATACAAGTGAACTATAACTTCTAAGATATACTATTTAATGCTCGACGCGTTTCGATAAACAGTATCTTTGTAAAGAGCGGATTAATACTACAAATATATCTTACTAACATATACTTATATATACTAAAGAGGCAATCCACTCAGAGCTATCTGCATTTGAACTTGTGTTTAGGAAACAAGTTCAATATGGGTGAGTTATTTATGTCTAACTGATCATTAAGAATTTCCGGTGAATACCTAAATCTGTTAATTTCAAGTCCTTTCAGAAGGTTGAGTTTTATACCTCTATTCTCAGAATATAGGATTTTAAATTCTGAACTGAAAGAATGACTATTTTCCTAAGGTGATTTGAATAATTTGAATCGGTTTTCCATTGATGAAACTGCTTTTATGTTCTGAGATTCTAACATTAAAATTTCTTCCTGTTCTACCTATATAAAAAGAATTGCAATCTGCACAATACAATCTATAATTATCTGTATGAGAAGGCTTATGATGAATTGAAAACTGGTGTTTATTATTTGATCTTATGATTGTTAGATCTAGGAAATTGATCGAATTGTTCTGTTCTAATTCAAAATTAAATATAGCGTTCAAAACATCAACAAATTTAGGTTCATTTATCAGAAATTATAAGTCTCCAATTAATAAAGAAAATAAATCAGGTCTTTATAGATTGGATTGTGCAGATTGCAATTGTTCTTATATGGGTAGAACAGGAATAAATTTTAATCTTAGAATCTCAGAACATAAACGCAGTTTAATCAATGGAAAACCGATTCAAATTATTCAAATCTTAGGAAAATAGTCATTCTTTCAATTCAGAAATTAAAATCCTACATTCTGAGAATAGATGTATGAAACTCAACTTCTGGAAGTACTTGAAATTAACAGGTTTAGGTATTCACCGGAAATTCTTAATGATCACTTAGACATAAATAACTCACCCTTATTAAACTTGTTTCCTAAACACTAGTTCAAATACAGATATGTCTGAGTGGATTGCCTCTTCAGTATATAAGTATATGTTAGTAAAATATATTTGTAGTATTCATTCGCTCTTGACAAAGATACTGTGTATCGAAACGCGTCGAGCATTATGGGGTAAACCCCATCACGCCCATCATGTATATAATTATATATATTCTTTATTCATCCTAGTTGCTGGTGATGATGCAGAATCAGTGTGTTCCTGCACAGAGAGAGAAGGTGATGCATTTCCTAAAGCTTTCGATAGAGATCTTGTAACTCCAACTAATTTGGATGATCTTGAAAATCAGCAGAAATCTTTGGAAGAAAGAAGAAAATCTCTTCTAGATCACCATTGGCCCATAGCATCGAGGGATAGAGCGTAAGTTTTTTTATACTTCAATATTCACTAAATGTAATTTCATAATTTGTCCAGATCTTTAGACGTGGATGAAATGCCGATTCATTCTTCTTCATTGCAAGAAGAGCATGTGGAAAGTGTCGACGAAGAGGAGATTATTTCGAAAGAAAGTTGTCATGATTCAGGAATAGATATTAGGGAATCAAGTTTACCTCCAGTTGTCCCTATATCTACCAAAAAAGTAGGTGATCTAACTATCGAATTTAAAAAAATTTATACTCATTCATTATTACTTTCCAGCAGTACAGCGATGCGGACATAGTTTTATCAAAGGAGTGGGTACCACCCATTACCATAGCACCAACAAATGTTACTGCAACAAACGATTTAGTTAGTCCAAGAAAAAAGAACAATTCAGTTTCTTTCAGCCTTGATTCTACTTCGGAGATAGATCCCTCACTTCCTCCATTGTCATCTAGTATGGAGTCTAAGGATGATAGCGAGAAAGCCGAAAATAGAAAAAACAAAGTGAGAATATTTATATTGACTTTCTTTATTACTTCGTTGAACATTAATAGTTTAGAAAAATCTTTGGGCTAGTGAATGTTATAAGATGAAAATAAAAATTTCGTGGTTCATTGAAATTACTTTCATTCGGCTCATTTCAAACATGAGATATGCCGAATTACAAAAGATTAGAGATCAATACAATATCGGCACCTGCTTGATCCCAGGTATTTCGTTTATGGATTTGAACAAAATATGATATCTTTGTTTTGCGATTATCTACTTTATATTTTTCAAGTACCCGACAAGATTATAAACCCTCTTGAATTAGAGGGATTGAAGGCCAAATATTAACATATAATACATAATTTTATTTAGAAAGAAAGAGGGGCGTTCCTATTGAAATTTTTCCATTTAGTAAACGGGGGGTGAGATGCTGAGTTGTAAAAAATTAATTTTTCGGTCATAAAGTGACTTCCAAAAACTAATGTTTTCGCAATTTTACGGCACTCCAATAGTTTTTTATCATGGATGGACTGATTTTATAACATCATCCTGTATATATACATATTTGATCTACAAAGGAGATAAAATACAGAAAAACCAAATCTGATTCACTTCCCAATTTTATAAATTATTTTATGAAGCGTTCGTTTCTCTGTATGCAACAGTTAATTTAATTGTTATTTTCGAACATATTCATTTAATAAATTTGCAAAATATTGGTATTTTTTGTGAGTTTGTGAGATTTTTGTTCTAGTCTATGATTAAACAAAATATTAATCGGTGATTGAATGTTCCAGATGTTGAAAAGACTGTCCTATCCTTTGTCATGGATGGAAACATTGGGTGGGGACAAAGACGATGAGAAACCTTCTAGTCATCCAAATTCTGCGGATTCTCATCACTCTTCAATGTTTTCGAAGGTATTTTCAAGGTGAGTGCTTGGAGTAGTTAAAAATATATAACATTGTCAGTGTTTGACCTCTATTCATGTAAAAACTTGTTCAACTTAATTCAGTATACCACCTTTAACTCTATTAATTTACAAAAGATTGACTAATTTATTTAATTTTATATTTATCTGAGTTGAGCCCTCGTTTTATTTTCACGCTGGACCGTTGTATTATATAAAGTGTTGTATTGCAAAAATAATGTGATTAAAAAAGATTTACTATTGAAGAATTGATGTTATAAAAAACCTAATCTGATTTTTTCTTGTCATACTAACTTTGGAACGTAGCTCCCCTATCAATTTGGTGGATTTCGGTTCAGGGCTATTCAACAAAACCCCTTCTGAAGAAAGTGGTGGTTCAGGTGGACCCCAATCGAGTGGCAGTGGCGGACCTCCGCTTACTGATTCCCCTCGCATGGAGGGTACAAGCTTCTTTCCAACTAACATCATTAATACCGTTGGGGCGAGCGTGGGGGCGGTAGGCGCTTCGGTGGGGGCTATGGGAGCGTCCGTTGGAGCTTCAGTAGGTGCTATGGGTGCGTCCGTAGGCGCCTCTGTTGGTGCTATGGGTGCATCCGTAGGTGCCTCTGTTGGAGCTCTAGGAGCAACGGTTGGCTCTTCTGTCAAAGAAGTGGGTGCTACGGTTAAAGACATGGGAGCTACCGTCAAAGATATGGGGTATGTTGTGTTGGTGGAAACTTATTAGTTGTACACTCAACACACAACAGAACACTAATAGCACTAAAACTACTGTTACACAATCAGACAAATAACACCGCTAGCGATTGTATGTATTATCATACCTTTGTGTTATGTTCTTGTTCTTCATTCATCTCATTGTTCCATACATTCTAATTTCACTTAATCTAGTGAGATAAAATGCCATGCGAAATCATCTTTCTATAATATCATATTTGGTGAGATAATAGCTTATTTTCAGAACTTGACACCGGCTGAAATTAGAAAATTAGTTCCGTACAGGCTCGGTTATATACTTGGAATATTGTTTGGCAATATATATATATATATATATATATATATATATATATATATATATATATATATATATATATATATATATATATATATATATATATATATATATATATATATATATATATATATATATATATATATATATATATATATATATATATATATATATATATATATATATATTTTCTTTGAGCGCTTGCATTTTAATTTTATATTTCACCAGAATTTTGTAGCGTTTTAAAAATCTGAATGTTTTCCTGTTTGCAACACATTAAATTGATAGTTTATCATAAGGTTTTCTTCCAGACGGTCTTCTGTTGGCACATTCATTAGACAACCAACTGAATCATCCAAGACCAAAGTGCCGCCTCCAAAACTTGATTACAGATCAATGGTTTCTGTGGATGATATGCCTGAATTGTTTGTTTCCTTTGACAGTAAGTACATCAAATACTGCTTTTTTTCAATTGACGATTTAGAAAATCTTTCTAAATTAACTCATTTCAGCTAAGAATTCAGATTTTAACTATTTATACTGCCATTCTGAAATTCTGCTCTATATGTTGAAAATTGTATGATCAAGCTCGGGATACATTATTGATATAACAGATTCAGATATAATCTGCTCCAAAAAGAATACACACTATAATGATTTTTCTGTTTGAATCTTGTACTATAGGAGTTATTCAAAACGAATTTTCACAATTCTCTTCTAGAATTTGAATCTGTTGATGGGTTATAAAATTTAAATAGTGAAACACTTCAAAATTCGCTTCAGGATGTTGTAATAATTAAAATCGAAATGTTTTGTTCATGAATTCATTCAATACTTACATATATAACTTGGTGTGTTTTGGTTAAAACGCCTAAATATGCTTTCTGCTAATAAATGATTCAATTCTTCTTTAATCAACAATACTAATGTTTTATCGTTCTGCTGAAGGTTGATAGTATGCATCATTTTGCTTGGGATGATATTTCGTAGATATTCAAATTATTTATTTGTGTTTTGCTTTGGAATCGCCAATAAACATTTCAGATTACATCATATTCAGTTTGAATTCTTTATTGTATACTTTTGCAATAATATGAAATGAACATTCATTTTGAATTTTCAAACGTTACATATTTCATTAAGTTATATTGAGAATAACCAACATTTGAATAATTTGACAATACATGATCAGTTATTCAATTGATAACCAATTTAGTTATGATCTCAATAAATTTATTATTTTCATAATATGGTCTCTTTTTCAAATATTCAGGACAAGATGGTTTATTATTTTTCAACAAATTAGTTAGGATTATATATAAATAGAAACCCTAGAAAATTGGAAAGCATACCAAACGCAAACTATATTGAAAAAGTATTATAATCCAAAATATAATTTTTCATAGACAAATTGTGCTAATGAACTGAGAATGTTTCGCCATGAAAAGAATTTTGGAGTTTTGAATCACTCAAAATGCGTTCTTATCTCAAAATATATATCGAGAAAATTAGTAATTTTGTCCAAGACCTATTCGATACTGTAATACACTGAATTGTAGGGAATACTTAATATTTATAAATTTCCTTGCCATATAACCTATACTGCTTCATGACGTGAATAAACATATACAAACACAATTTGCACTGTAATTGGCTAACTTTAAGATAGTAGTATTTTTATTTTTCATCTTAGTAATCATATTTCATTGATTAGCTTCTTAGAAAATACAAATTTGTTTGCAGTTGTTCGATCATTAGGGCTCGTTATTAAATCATTGGCGTAGATAGCGTTAGGACATAGTAAAGATTCTTCATCAATTAGCACATAAAATTGAGGAATTGGAATTACAATTTTCACTCTTGAACATATTAGATTACATATGTTCAACAGAAATTCAACAAAATATTTTCCATTAATTCATTTTTCGTGGTTTTTAGCTGTTTGTTGCTAACATTCTAGTATCATTTTTCATGACTTGTTTCAGATTCTAAATAATTTTCAATTGGTTTTTACATTAACAACCATATTATGTTTTACCTTCTTCAGCCGATTATATTTAACTTTTCGATTTCTTGCCTAAAAAAATAATGCCTTTAGTTTGATTTTCTGTTTCAATTCATTGACAACAGTTCTTGAAATTATTGTAACTATAATTTTATTGTCTGATTGCTGCAGTCCATTCACCTCGTTTTGGGCTAGACTCAATTGGTAGGTTGCAAGTTTGCATGTGGCTGGTTTTTAGCACTTCCCAAATTATACTTCACCCACGAGATTTCCACTTACTCATGATAAGCAATTATCCGTATATGAATGAACAATGGTTACATATCTTATTGGGGATAACTCCTGTTTTACGTGTATTTTATAGTGTGATTAAATAATTGAACATGGAAATATTGAGATTTTGCATGCTTTTTGCTATAATGTATGTTTCGCATTATAATAGTTTCATTGGTCTCGTTATGCGTTCATAATTCTTTGAATTACATATATTTAATGATATCTTGCTTGAAATTAAGTGGTAACCACCCTTTACGTTGAAAAATTATCAGTTTTGTTTCTTAATTTATACTTTAAATAAAGCACTTTCATTGCCAGTGAACCATAGAAGAATATTATTCATCTTGAGAAAAATTATAGTTATGGATGACCATAAGAAAATTCATTGTGAGCTGGTATTGCAGATAATACGGGATGAAAATAGGAAAAATACCTACTAGACACATTAATCTATCTACATCTTGATTTACCTATTTCAGAATGCTAGTTGTGGTTACGCTCTATCAAAACTCTCAAAAAACTCTGTTAAAAACATAAACTCAAATTAACTGGAAACGTCACGTAAAAAGTATATTTCTATCATGAAATTGAAAGGATGTTTCAACATACTTTGCGTATTTTCAATATTTACCTTATCATGATTTATGTTTACTACTTGAAGATAAAATAGAATCAAAAAATTAAAAATGAAAATCGTCAAGTAGTCATTAACTGTGAATGTAAATATTGTTTGTATCTGCAACACGCAATCCTTAATCATGCGAATATTGCAATTGTTCAGTTTTTAGTCGATAATTGTTGCTAGCAGTTTCTAAATTCAAGAAGATCATTATAAATGGTGCTTTATGAAGAATTATTAATTCTGCTACACGTTTGCAATCAGCAAATACATTTTTGGTTTGTGATTTTTTACCTTCCGAGAAATATTTTTTGGGGATACAGAATAAACACATCTTAATGTTTCAAAATTGATGCTTCTAATTGCCTTGGACGAAATTTTCATGGAAAGTTTTTGACAAATTAGCAGATAATTTTCTGTCTTCTGTTTTATGTTCATATCATTTCATCCTGTGCAAAAGTTTCCCTATTGGTGAGAAATCTGTTGAAACAAAGATTAATTTTTGCTACAAAAGCACTAAATAGGTTCTTTTTTCTTCAAATTGTATGTCGTTTAGAATCGAATTATCACTTTATTGTGAAGCTTCTTTGGCGATGATCTAAACGAATTTTGTTTTTGTCCTAGTCTTCCTTCTTCTGACTTGATCACCTTATCGGAGAATAGATGTTATTTCATCAAGTTTATAAATATAAGAAAAAAGAGGAAGATAAGATTCTGCTGCTGAATATATTTCACAGAAATTAGTAAAGCATATCTTCGAATTTGTATGAAACTGAATAATTCGTCATATGAATTAAAACCATCTTCGTTTTAACAAAACATAAAACGATTCCTTTTATAATGTCTCCTTTTGTGAGTGATATGAAATATCAATGCAAACAATATCTGTCTATTGAATTTCATATAGAAATATGTTATAAATCTACTCGAAAGATGAGTGTCATTAAAATTGCCATACCTCGTATGTATAATTTATATTTGAAACTTTGTAGGAAATGATATATTCTTTTTTCAAGATATTACGAAAAACACTTACAAAACTCGAATATAAAATTATAAAATGACAGTCATTATCAACTAAAACGGTTTATATTATAGGTAAATAAAGTTTTCATAATTTCTTGAGTAGATAAAAGTGCTATTCTCGCATGCCAGAGTTACGTTTGTTGTTAGCTATCTCTAACTGTAAATCCCTATAATATGTAAAGCTTTTTTAGTGGTATTGACGTTCGAAAGCAACAATATTTCAATTTGATTGTTTTTTTATAGAATTGATTCCTCGCCCGGCCAGACCCTCCGAAGATCCGCCCTTGTACTTGCGATTACGGATGGGTAAACCGATGTTCAAACCAATTTCAAAGTCTACGCCTCTCATGTCGTATGGCAAGAAGAAGATGAGACCGGAATATTGGTTCAGCATACCAAAGAATAGGGCCGATGAGCTATACAAATTCATACAAGCCTGGGTGCCAGACATATACGGTGAACTTAACGAGGAACAGGTAAGCTCTTTCAACTCGATTTGTATGTTTGGTGTAATATAACCTTAGAAAATTGATTGAAGGATGCTGTTAATGATGTATATATATATATATATATATATATATATATATATATATATATATATATATATATATATATATATATATTCCGTTTGACGGAGGCCATCAGAGCCGTTGAACTATCAAAGTATCAACCACTAGATTGCCTGTAACTCTTAGAAGGCGTGACATCTGAGTTCGCTTCGAGATTTTAGCTTCTGAAAAGTATTGCCAGCAGAAATCGTGTCTATTTAGATGATAGTCAGTTGGTAAATTGGTTTTCAATTTGGATGAATTTTGGTCAGGAGTCGAGCACTCCTTGAAGCAATTGTGGTCCACCTAATATTTATTTCAGTCTTTCATAGATGTAGAACACTTTTAATGAACAGTCATCATACCACTTTGCTACGAAAAATAGGGTTTCAACCTAACATAGTTCTAGTGTGATTGATCCATCCATTTCAAGGAACATTCTGGATTTGATACTAAAGATCTTTACAATGTTCCGCATAGATTCTGGGGCAGTCAATGACTACAATAGGAGGGAACTAAGCCTACAACTGCCTTCTTACATCCTTCTAGAAATCTTTTGAAATATTCTCGGAGATCATATACCTTAAAATGCCACGCATCTTAAGTACTGTATTAATTATTGATTTCCTTCATATTTTCAGTTAGTGACTTTTTCGTCAATGTATTTTCTTTGCTCTCATACAGTTCATGTGTATGAGTTACTCTAACCAATAGGATATTGTCGAACATCCTAACAAATCATCAAATAATTTGAAAAATGGTTGATAACCATTATTGAAAAATTTAAATAATGATCTGAAATTTAATTAAAATAGGATACTTTTATAATTTTGAGAACTTTGGAATATCCTGAAACCTTTGTGATGATGAAGCATTGTTTTTCAATAAGTAAAATATCGTTCAAACTAAGCAATACCTCGATAATGTCATTCAAACTGCTCCATAAGTGCAAATAGTAGAGATGTTGTGATTTTAAAATCAGTCAATTCAAATACGAATGATGCTAATTGCTTTGGTCGCTCTAATTTGGCAGTTGTCCTAGATAAAATTAAAAGGAAAAAAATGATAAAATAGTTTCGTTCAATCGTAAACTAAAGGTGAGTAAGACATCAGAAGTCTCATAAACCTCATCAAATCAGCTGTAAAGTTTCAACCCCGGTTCTTTGTGTCTTAAACACCATGAAGAGTGAATTTTATATATGGGTTTTGGTACGTTTCAGAATTGTAAATACACGATAATAATAAATAAAGAAAAAAACATGCTTTTTTATAACATGCATCGTCACAAATCTACAATAATAATAGCACTAACACAGGAATGTTTTAAAAATTTGTCTCCCCCATCCACCGTATTTTTCGGATGCTCTCTATCTATTTGCAAATCTCAAAATTGCCTCGGAGAAGTAAGTTAAGGTCTCAGTAAAAGCTTATTCTGAAGCCAAAAGAGTCATCAAAATGTTGCAGAAGCATTCATATCACATTTATGTCATGTAAGAAAAGTGTCTCAATGGATGAGGAAAAATTATTGGTTGAATAAATTACAACCAATATTATAATTGATTAAAAATAGTAAAAAAAGTAAGTGATCATATGTCCCAGGTATAGTTCTGTCATTATTTTGCATTTCTATCTGGTTAGATTGAAAAGTGAAGCATAAATACAATAATTCTGATTACTCTTTTCATTCACAACTCACAGACTAGCTGTGACTACTGTTTCAGTCTTTTCTCCCTGTTCTCACGAATCATATAAAAATTTTTGTATGGCTCAACTGTTTCTTCTCATTTTCCTGAGTTTACACTTTAGGGGCGATTGTAGTAGGCTTAGTGTATTCTGAATGTTTATTCATTTATTTTATATAATGTCAATTCGTCCAATCGATCATGTTGTGAATTTGACATTTTGGCATGATCAATATAGTACCCCAATTTTTGTTATTCTCTTATTCGAATGAATAAATAACTACATTTTATAAGAAACCTCATGGAGCATATAATTTGGAATTGATAGAAAATAGGAGCCTTTCTTTCAATTACTTAGAGTAATGCTGAAAGTATCCTAGTTGCTTCCAGATTTTTATATTAATTATTATATCACACTTGAAAGATGTTGCTCTATAGTCTATATCGATAACTAATTTTTGATAATCAAGCATTCCTAATTATATATTGTATGAAGATAACTTGTTTAAAAATTTTTAAGCATGTAGGTATTGATTCTGATCATTTTGAAATACATCTCTGCTATAATAATATTTCTTTGTGAGGTCGTTTTGTATTCTGAAGCATGCAGAACAAAATCAGTATAGAAATATTTTTATGATTTTCAATTTGAAGCCTATTATCTCAACATTTAATAAGAATATCTCGCCGATTTGGTGTTTGTTTTCGACATTATGTGTGTACATCACATCAGTCATCAATATCTCTTTGGAAAAAAAGGAAAAACCGACAAAATCATCCTTTCTGGATCCCTCCACATTATCAAAGAATTGTTACGGCTGGTTGATATACAATCATTTATTCGCGTATAGTTTGTCTGTAATTTTTCGTGAGTCAAGAACGAACTGCATGATCGAAAATTCCAGTACCAGCAAACGCAGTTTTCAAAGTAAAAACAAACGAGTGGATTAACCAATACCAGAGTTGACTCGAGCAAATGCAAAGTGCATCACTCTTAGTGTAGAATAATTTGAAAAATAAAGCTTTCAGAAGCTGTAAACTGTTTTATTGCAGCTCCATGTACAAAGCATAAATGTATCTAATAGTGAATGAAGCTATGAGTATTCAAAAATATTCTATTCTGAATTTCAAACCCTTGAATTTCGTTTTCCGTGAAATATTACTTTGAATAATACTGAGCTTCAAACACACTATAGTGTGTCCGAATTTTTCCGAATAAAATTGAAGAGAATTCACTTAATTGCGAGTTTCTTAGGATTGTCGATTCGTATTTTTATACGGCATAAAATTTCGCAACTATAAATTACTCATGACTCATAGCATAAACATAATGACTGAATATTCATTATTTGGAATACCTTCAATGTTATCATTATTGGATCCTCGTTAATCATTCAAAAAAGCGTTCTGCAATGACTAAGATTAATATTAAGTCATAGTGCAATAATAAACATCATCTTTAATTATTTCAAATTGAAAACACTTTGCTGGACAAGCATTGTTATTTTCATATTGTGTAAGTGTACCGAAATTTACTCTATTTACAAGTTTCAAATAGTTTTGTCGTGATTCGTAAACGTCATCCCAATTCTTTGTCTTGTTACGCACTGTTCGTATTACCATCGCAAGCCAATTATAAATTTGAACTTCCTGCAACAGCTTACATAATTCATTCGAATTGAACCCGTCGCAAGTGCCAGATACACGTTAACTACCTATTTCATTGTTAAGTAAAAACATGAACGTGGTATGGACGATTGCAAAAATGTTTCACAAAATGAACATCAAACAAGTAAATATGTTTGATATTTTGAAAGTTTTTGTTTCGTCCAGTGTGCGTCGCATTGTGATCTGGTTAGATTGATTGTTCAATACGGCATGATGAGTCTAATTATAATGTTTGTTTAGATCAAAGACCGTGGTTATTCGCTAGTCGAGATGGATACCGAATTGTGGAGTGACGAGCCGACCCCATCGAATAGCAGACATAACAGTCAGGACGGAGATATCTCGGATATCACTAAGGAAAGTTGGGAGGTGAGTTTTGAATCATATTTATTTGGTTTTCATACCGGTCGAGTCGAAATATTCGTATCTCAGTTTGAACAATTGAGTTAAAAATAATCGTCAACTAGAAAATTGCGAAATTTGGTTCATCAGATTCTTTTTCTCTAAATGACTACTAAAACTAAACAAAAAAGATGAAATTTTTATACCAAAAAGGAAGTAATTAATGAAGTGAGGAATAATTTTGATAATTCAAAATATTTCATTGCAAATTGCAAATTCAGAAAAACTAAAAATGCAATATTGTTTCTTACATCTTATAATTTTGATTAATTTTATGTATGAAATTTTCTCCAGATCATTTGTTTTTATGTTTTTATCAGTTCGATCGATTCAAACAATGTCTAAGGAATTGATAGTTTCGCTGGAATTCATACTTGTTACCTAATGAAACATGTTTTCTTGGATCCTATATGAGAATAATACACAGAAAATAAAAATTGAAACATTTCAAGGGTTCATACAAATGATGCTTATTTTTCTTCTTTCAAGCAAAACTTTATATTCATATACAAGTAAAATATTGCAGTTTCCAATTTTCGTCATATTGCTCCATGAATTCCTTCAGGCAGAATAAATATTAGTTTAAAAGACCAAAAAAAACACTTCTATAATAGGTCAAACTGAAAAGCTTGGAAAAATTTCAATTATGTTAACTCCATAAAATAAAATAATTGGTGCTTGTTTTTCAGTTTTTAAATTTTATTAAAATTATTGTATTGTCATCGGTATACAAAGTTTCAATTGAATCAGATGTCTTAAAATGACTTAAAACAACATTCGGAGATTCCGTTGCATAAAGAGATAAATAGATACAGGTGAAACTTATAAAAGCGCGTTGAAAAGAAAAGAAAGAAAAGATCATATTCATTGAAAACCTGAAATTACAAGAATGTTACAAAGGATGTCGATCAGTTACCTATCATCAAAATAATTTTCAATTTACAGTTGCTACGTTATATCATTCAGTTATGAAATTAAAAAAAAGTACTTGGTGACATACAAGAAACAAGTGTTTTCGAAAAAATCATGAAATTCGTAATTCAACAACAGAAAAATCTGTCCTGAAGAAGCCGTTTGGCAGGTAGCACGTCTGAAACACAAGAAAGAAAAAAGAGTGTCTGGTAGACTTCTCTTTTGTGAATGCCGGTTGCAGCTATATACGGAAACTATCGGTAGGGCTGTGACGATTGATGCAATCTCTTGAATGACTGATATTTTCAGCTTTTTTGACAATCCTGAGTTCTGAAGCTAATCGGCTTGTGCTTTGGAAAAACGTACCTCTTACTTTGAAATAAGAATAAATCTGGGATTGTATCCACTGCATGTAGATGAAATGTGCATTCTGATATTGGTTTTTTTTTTATTTAGATTGAAGTTAAAAGGTACTTTCAGAAGCTCAACTCACTTTTCATTTTTAAATTCATCAGTTCCTTATTAGAAATTTGTATGAATAAAATTGTTTTTCAATATTTTGCATAACGAAAGTGAACTTATAAAACATAATATAACTCAAAAGAAGTCACATTTCATTGAAGTAATTGTTTTGAATCCAAATATTTTGAACTTAGAATTCTGCAGTGAAAACACGTCGCATTATTGAGAAAATACCCTGTGTATATAACGGAGTTGGTAGATTAAAATAAGTGCTTTACAGTGCAGTACAATAGTCTACAATAGAAACAATGCAAAAAGCGAATATTTGTAGGGTCCAAGAAAATACTCATGGCTAATTTTCTCATCCGCTTTCGATAAAATATTGGAATTGTTGTACAATCTCACCTTGAGTATGTTGAAACTTCCTCGACTGTTCCATAATCTTATCCCGAAAAGGAGGATATGAATATTGAAATAAATAATTTCTCATCGCAAATTAAATATTCCGCATGCTTGTACAGAATTAACAAACGAATCCAAGTATCGATGTAATGAAGTCGCGAATCACGAATGTTTCGGCTCGACTGCGGCCATTATCTATTTTAAGACTGTACCTGTTTTTGTGAAAATTGATTGGCGTCAAGATTGTAATAAATTGTGATTATTTAAACGCAGCTGATCAAGGCGCCGTATGTAAAGATCTACAGCATAATCAAGACTCAAACCATGTCAGCAGACGACAGTGATGAGGTGATTTGAAATGCACCACACGCCACATTCTATATTCAAATTACAAAATTCCTTTCTAAATACGTACCTATTCTCTAGTCCTCTCGGCTAACGTTGACGCATGGCAAATTGTGAACTTCATCCGCAGACATGTCGTTACACTTTTTAACATTTATTTGAGATTTGGTTCGCCTCTTCAGAAATTTGAAGTTGTAAAAATATTTAGTGCGAAAAAAGTTGAAAATAATGAAATACAATACGCAATGAAGGTAATATGCATTAACTTGTTACGTTCTCATTTTTTTCAGTGCAGAACATTCAAACTTTTCTTCATATGAGTAAGTTGTAAAAATTATGAATATGATTAAAAATATTTGAAAATGCAAAGTTTAGTACTAATTTCGAGATCTTAAAACTCATATTATACACTCATAGGTTGAATGAAAGGTATCGATTTTTTATTTGTTTGTCTTGTATTTGCTGAAACCGTCTAATTTTATCATTCTTTTTAATTTCAAAGAGTTGAAATACGTTCTAACTTGAAGTAATTTCTTTTAACGCAATATGTTTTTACCAACACTTTTTTCGAATCTATTCTTTCTTCTTTGTAGAAAATCTTCATTTCCGTTCTCTGAAATACGAAATGAGAGAACATTTTGATCGTTGTCAAAGCAACTTTAATTGTGAAGAACTTATATTTTCATGGAAGTATTTTTTTCGTTCTATTGATCTGAAATAAGATCATTTTTCAATCGTTAATTTAATATAATTTTGATATCGAATTATATTCGTGATAGAAAATATTTGAACTATTCATAGAATGAGGAAAACATGTTTTGTGTACATTACTAAACTCACTTCTAACGCTCAGTAAAAATAGTACTAAAAGTACTAGTATTGTTCGTCCTTAGTTCACATTTTTGGACAATTTTACTTCGGATTGTTCTATATTTGCTTAACACATACGCTTGAAAAATAATAGTATATTAAAAACAATGAAGAATAGATTTTCTCAGTGGAACTGAAAATATGAATTTATTATTGAATCAGAATTGTGAACTTTTCATGTTTCAAGTCAGATACGACTTACCATAATATAAGCGTAGGTTCTCTTCAAGCTGAAGCTATTTATCTTCATTTTTATATTTTTTCGATGCTATTTAATCTACTGAAGCAAGCTTCTTTTGATGATGCAACAATACGTCATGGTCGCGGGAACAAGAGAATAGATGCGATTAAGTGAATACCTTATTTTCCGAATTCATCCTATTCGACCTCCAAACAACACAATGTAGTGGCTTTACAAAGAATGATATATATGTTCGATGTTAGATTTAGATTAGTGAATAGAATGACTTTGATTGAAACATTCTCCTTCTAATATATAGAGTATTTCATAACTGACTTTAAAGATCTTAGAGTGTCATTTTTTAAGTAATTTTCATAAATAAGTTCCTATATGCATGGGCTCAAAGAAGCTTCATTTCTAAATTGTTTTGAAAATTTAAAGGCTAATATTCTGGCGTAATACCTCCTTTTGCAACCTCCAAACTGTTTTATTTCAAAACTTTCTCATTTCTTGCGTATCTGCATCTCTTTCCAAGAAATATTGTATGTAAGAAGCAAAAAACTAATAATATTAACTAAAATTCAAATAATCAAGGAGAAAGTAAAACATATATATTTTTGGCAGTTAGCTTTGGCTAACTATCGATTAACGGATAAAACCAGCTTCTCCAAAAATTCAATGAAGAATTTTCATAATAATCACGTACGAAAAGAATCACAGTGTTTTGAGAGAATCTCTTGGTCAATATATGGATAGGAATCATCGCCCATTATTTTTGATAAAGCGCTTCTTTCACCCCTTAGGCTGAATGTATCAACATACTGACAGTTTCTAGAAGAAATATTACCAATATTGCTAGAATATATCGTTTCTATTGAGACATCGTCTATAGTTCATGCACGACGCAGCTCTTGCACGGGAATATTTAAATGTTTCTATACGGCCATCTTAAGACATTGGTTTATAGTACCCCAATAAATGAGTACCTGCGGTAAGAATTGGGGCTCAGTGAGGAGAAGAGCAGGTATGCATTGTATAGTAGGGATTGGGTATTTTCAGCATTTTATTTGGTTTCCCAATAATCCTATATTTTTTATTTATGTAGAACGCTTAGTCCTCTTAATTTTATTAAACCTACAGTAGGTGGTTTATGATTTTAATCATTTTACATTTCAGTTAATAAAATTCGAATTGAATATTGAGTCATTCATGTAGAAATACAATATTTTATGCACTCAACTTATTGTTCAGTTTTCAATAGACTCGAATTTGATTTGAGTCAATTTTCAATTTCAACTCCTTACTCGTTATGAGCAATAATCTTGTTATAATTTACCCTTGAAAATATTTCCGACATGAAAATATTGTAAAAGACAAATAATTTCCAAGTAAAATACATCATTTAATGAATGTTTGGGAATTAAAAAGGAGTTATAACTCCAGCAAAACTCACACTCGATGATTTTTCGACAGAGTACCAATTAAGACATATAAACGATAACTGAATGTTTTGTCGAAATTTGACCGCTTGAATTTAAAAAATGGAACGTCTGCAGAAGCATGTTTATAGGAACTTTTTTCCTCGAATTACCTGAAAAATTACCCGTGAAATCTTCATTTCCATTATGAAACTCCTTGTATGTATACCTACTTAAATACTTATACACAAGTCGTCCAGAAAGAGTGAGGTAGTTTGAAGAGAAATATTACGTCTTTCTCATTTTAAATTAATGATTATAATCTAGGAATAATGTAATATAATGAGCTCTTCTGTTGAAGGGATCTAGTAATAGATGAAGATTTCCTAATGTCCCATGACTGAACTAACTTTCTAGATAATGGTAACATAATCTCCTTCAATTGAGTTAACCTCCGTTCATCTTTTCTCGATGTTCAACGATTCTAATAATTATAATGTAATTCGTAATGTAAAGTAAATATTAGATTATTGTTGACGTAATATGCTCGAACGCAATTCGTACTATTTTCAGCGGCAAATGGCTCCATCTGATTAGTTCCACGAACAGGGCTGTATATTGCTCGTTCGTTTATGTCATTTAAGAATCAAATAGCTCTTACTCTTTTCTGACGACCGGTTTGGTTAAAACAAACAAAGTCTCCTCTCACGATTTGCTTGTATAGTTGTCCAAATTTCTCTGAATTAGTGAAGAATTTTTAATCTGTAGTTTTGCGGTACACTAATGATTTTATACTTTACTGAATATTTAAACGATTATTATCCCATACCGACTTAATTCATTGTGTTTTTTGCATAATTCAGTTCCGAGTTGATGTTGTGCAAACGTTGAGTAGAAAGTCCGGTTAAGTCCACTCTCAAGTACCAGTTGTGATCCTTAGTAACCAAATTGAGATATTTTGAAATTATTACTACTCGATATAACTTGATTACCTTTTAATGTGAACTACACAGTTTAAATGAGAAAGGACAAATAAATTTCATCTACCACTATTGAATTTCTTAAATTAAAAATGTTTCAAATTATTAACTTCGTTCAAAGTGGCACACGGGAAAAACTTTTTTTTTGAATTATGAAAATCGGTTATTCAAGTTCAAAAACAAATTGTTACTAAAAAACATTTGGAAGAATATAGATAGCATTTGTTAAACATTATGGATGGACACTAATGTTTTTCGTTTTCGTTAATGCAGTGAAGACGAAAATTGGCTTCTATTATTGTCAGTAGGGTTTTTTGACTAGTGTAGTTTTTGACGAACTGAGTTCCAAAGTTTTTGGCGTTCGAGAGGATCGGCCTGGGCTTCTGAAAATACTGTCACTCCGGTGAGTCTCTGATGTGTGAACCGTGCGTAGGTGTTCCAGTGGTTTCTCTTTATGATTAATATTATATAGCACCTGAAATATGGTTTCATATATATATATATATATATATATATATATATATATATATATATATATATATATATATATATATATATATATATATATATATATATATATATATATAGCGTATCCAGAACGATCAATATGGATGATTTTTTAAGAAATGAACACCTGCATCAATTTCTCACCAAATTATGTAGAGTGCCGTAACAGATTTCAGTTTTTTTTTATGAAAAACTAAAAATGCAGCAGATGCGACGCTGCTTTATAATAATTTCATGTATTCAGTGTTTGAAATCAGTTAGTTGGCACTTTGTTTCTGTTGTGACCACAAATAAAAGATTCAAGTTTTGTGATTCGACCATGGAAAGACGACATTTGACTAGAGAAAGATGTTACGAGCCGTTGGCATACTTCAAGCTGGGAGCTCACAACGGGAAGTATCCAGGGTTCTGGGAAGTAGCCCAAGTGTCATAAACCGTTTATGGTCGCGTTTCAACGAAACAGGTAGCGTAGAAGAACGCCATACAGGTCGTTTCAGCATTACTACAGTCGCCCAAGACCAATTTTTGGTTTTACAAGCCATAAGAGATCGTACTACCACAGCATCTCAATTAGCTCAAGAGCTATCACGAGTTCATAATGTAAAAATTTCCACACCAAACTGTGAGAAATCGACTACACGAAGGTCAACTCCACTCCAGACGTCCTTTAAGAGTTCCACAACTGACCCATGGAAATCGCGCTGCTCGTTTAGCTTGGTGCCAAGAACACGTAAACTGGGATCAAGAGAGGTGGGCTACAGTTCTCTTCAGTGATGAATCTAGATTTAGTTATTATCCCGATTCGGGAAGAATTCGAATATGGAGGGAACCTGAAAAGCAAAAGCGTCTCCAGCATGCTCAAGAAGTTGTTAGACAGGGAGGGAGGCGGATCAGTGATGTTTTGGGGAGGTATACGCCTTGGTGGAACAACTGACCTCGTTTTCATACAGAACAACCTCACGGAAAATTCTTACGCAAATGAGATAGTTTTACCTGTAGTGGTACCGTATCTCCAAACAATGGGTCAAAATCCACTCTTCCAACAAGATCATGCCCCTCCTCATCGTGCAAGAGTTGTCTTGAACGTTCTTGAAGAGAATGATATCGATCTTTTAGTGTGGCCATCCTGCTCCCCAGATCTGAATCCCATCGAGCATCTGTGGGACACCCTAAAAAGAAATCTCCTGCGTCAAAACATCTTCCATCATGAACAGGAGCTTCGATTAGCAGTTCAGGTCGCTTGGAATGACCAAAAATGTAATAGACAATTTAATATTAAGCATGCCGCGACGATGCCAAAGTGTCATTAATAACAGAGGTGGACCTTTTGGGTACTGAAAAATATAAGTGCTTCCATATCGTTTCGAAAATATTAGTTCAGGATTTTTTTTTGTGTTTTACCAAATTTCGTCATTTTCAAATTTCGAATTTTTTTTTATAATAGGTGCTGTGGAGAAGTCAAATATTATTTTGTTTTCTTAAGAATACATTATATACAATACATCCTAACAAAAACCGAAAGATTTCTATAAATTCGAATCATCAAATTCATATTTTAAAGATATTGGTAAGTGTTCCTAGACTTTTTGAGTTGTTTATATATATATATATATATATATATATATATATATATATATATATATATATATATATATATATATATATATATTGTATATTGAATGGACGGCAAAATTCCAAATGAACCGCTATGTCGGTTAGAGTTATTACGAGCAAAACTGCTTTTCAGGAAAACGCAACTACAAAAAAAGAGACATGGAATGTTCCCTGTCGCACTACCAATCATCCCATTACTACCCATTTCAAGAAGACTTCCAATTTTATGTATGACAATTTCTTCAACAAACATTTATCTTAGAAGCTTATATGAACCATAACCAATTTCTTGATAACCATCTGGGTTGTTCATAAACTTATTTCTAGAGTAGAATACGTTTTTATCCGAAAGATCGAACAGATGTTGAAACCATTTTATGAATAAAAGGTTTGGCGTTTTTCTTTGGTTTCTTTATTTCTATTTGCTTGACTGGAAGAAAAAGTTGGCACTGATATTTCTGCATGCCCACCATCATTATCTTCCCAGAATTTTTGATGATATCTGGATACAATTATTCCACGTTATACTAAATTATCTTGTCCTCGAATTGAATAATTTTCTTTGACTTATTGACATAGATCTTTCATACAACAGGACATGAAGATCTCAGTAGTCGATTGACTTCGCAGTTTAGAATGGAATCTTAGCACCTCTAATTCAGAGAATTCATTCTTTCAGCGGCTGTGTGGCAAATCCTATCGAAACTAAGCATCGTCAACATTCGTATCATCCAATTCAGGCCACAAAAAGTTGAATGACATTACTCGATCAGTTTCAGAGGAAAATATTATCATACCGTAGGAGTACTCTCCTAACATATCGCGAAAAATGCTCACAATACCGTAGCTTATTATGAGTGTCTTTGGCTATTATGGATTCCCAATTTTCAATAATCCTAAGGTGATAGTTTTGCCAGTGAGATGGAAATGAGATAATTTTTCTCAAATCATGTCAGAAGATAAAACGTTTGGCAGTGATGAACTTGCTTCAAATAGTTGAGTTATGTAAGTTTGTGAAGACAACTCGTTTTTGTAAAATCCGAATAATGTGATCGTAGTTCAATCCATTCATTTATTTTTGCAACTGCACCCCAGACCATCTATTTTTATCTGATAGATTTCTATAACTTAAAAATTTGTTTGTCAACACTTATCAAATAAATAAAAAGTAAGACGGTTCAAATTCCATGTTTGAGCGTTATTTAACATCTGTTCTTTCAATTGGAACATTCGATAGTATGAAAAAAGTATGGACTACATAAAACTATCGATTAGATCTCAGGATTTATGTAAAACTCTCAAACAGATCATTTTTTGTTTGATGGAAGTTATCTGGTATCTCTCAGTAATATTGATTCGTGTTCACGAAAAACAGAAGGTTGTATTATAAACCAAAATTTATTGAAGCCTAACGAATCTCTGGACTGTGAAAAAATAGCTTTTGTAACATACTGTGGAAAAAGTATAGACTACCTCTAACAGTTAAGTTCAATCAAACTTTCAAACAGTTCAATCTTTTCCCATCTTCTAAAAAAATATATATATTTGTTTTTTTACCATTTACCAAGAGTATGACGTTCATTTTTTCCGCAAATGACAATATACAGGGTGTTACATAATAGTATGTCACAACTTGAGGGGGTAACTCTACGTGCAATTTCAAGAAAAAAAGTTTATATAAACATAGGTCTGCAAAAGCTTCGTTACGGAACTACAGAGTGTTGTATTTTCAGGGAAAAATTGGTTTTTTCTTCAACTCCTGCAGTTTTTAAGATATTCAGCCCAAATTTGGAGTGCAAGCTATTTTCTACAGTCTCCAACATTACACGTTCTAGATTATAACTGAAATTTACAAGGTGTTTTCTTTTCCGAGGCCATGCCTCCTTTTGCCCTTTCAAACTTTTTTGCAGTACGCCACTGATCAGCGTTCAATCAATTTTTGTCATCTTCGTTCAATTTAAAAACTTTTTTGACACTTGTAATTTTTTCGTATCTCCAACCGTTATCGAGTGAAAAATAATTGAATTTGAATTATTTAAATTGTATGTTATTCGCGAAATAAAAAAAATAATAGGAATACTCGATAGGTATGCCCAAAATTTGCTTTTATTTCGATAGCTCGACTTCTGAGACTCAACTTATACTTATTCAATACCAAACTAAAGAAAAGAACAATTAAAAACTAAATAAATTGCTGGAAGTGTCCTCCACCTGCAAGAATACAAGCCTCTGTCCTTCTTCGCATATTATCACGTACTCTTTGAAATATTCCTGGGGTATTTCTTATCGTGTCACGAGAGGTTATTATTCGATTTCTCAATTCTTCTACAGTGTTCACTGGGTGGCATAAATTAAACTTTTGAGATATCCCCATAAGAAAAAGTCTAAACTATTTAAGTCTGGGGACCTAGGAGGCCATGATTCTGGCCCACTCCGACCTATCCATCGGTTGGTGAATGTATAATTCAAGAATTCCCTAGCTTCTCAACTAAAATGTGCTGGTGTCCCGTCATGCATGAACCACATTATGTTTCTCACCAAAAGTGGCACATCCTCGAGCAGTAAAGGTAACTCCCCCTCAAGAAATTGCCGATAAGCGGGACCGTTTAATCTGTTAGGCAAAAAAAGTGGCCCAATCAAATAATTTACAATTATTCCCACCCAGAGATTTAGTGAGAATTGTTCTTGATGATGAGATTCTTCAATCAAATGGGGGTTTTCCTCAGCCCAATAATGATTATTGTGAAAATTTGTGATAGCAGTTCTCGAAAGGTTAGCTTCGTCTGTGAACATTTTTTCACTATCAAAATGAGCATTTTCTCTAATTTTATCTAAGAAGCATCGGCATCGGCAGAAATTCAGTCTTGAAGGAAAATCTCGAGGAAGTAGAGTTTGGACGCGTTGAATATGAAACGGGTACTATAGAAAGTCGAGGAGAATCCTTCAAACTAGAACATGTGGGATATTCAACTGATTTGCAATTTTTCTTGTACTCACATGAGGATTCAAATTAAAACCAATTTTTTCCGGAAATTCAAGTTGTGACATACTATTATGTAACACCCTGTATGGTTTAACATTCATCAATGAAGATCTCTTGCTTTACATATTGTGCCTTTAGATTTTGGTGCTATTCAGCATTGGATCGTTTCGAAAATGTCACTCAATTGTAAAAATTACTCTGAGAGAAACCAAACTTTCTCGAAATTTTCGTTCATATCTGACAAAAAAATGAAGAGGTAATTGAAATACTATAAAAATCATACCAACTGCATAAAAATAAACACCGCCCATCTCTATACAATGATAGAAACGATTTCTCTTCCAACATTCACGAAAACCCTAGATGTCACAGATCTGCATTCAATAATAGAAAATATTTCCTTCAGAAAACGTTTATTGCATTTAATACCCATTTTCATCCATTTTATCACCTACTGTCAAGTTGTTCCGAATCAATTTAGTTGAATATTCAAATATATTATAATATAAATAATCCAAAGGCCTTTTTAAAAGTACACTGAAGCCACTTTCCTTATAAAGAATCTTGAGTTGAAGGGTGCTTAGGGAGGCAGGTTTCAACATAATCCATAATTTGAGGGGGACTTAAACATACCGTTATTCAATAATTTTTTTCAGTAAGTGATTGAAGTAATCTTTCTAACAAGAGATGTAAAAATACTGTGATACTCTCAACCACAAGATTCTGCATGAAGCTTTTAGGAAAAGCTATGAATCTCATAATTGAATCGTGAGAGAGATCTTGCCATTATTGAATTGAGGAAAAACTATTTTAGTACTTAATTAGATCACTACAAATATCAAGTTACTAATTGACAAATTGACGATTTAATACATATCAAATAACAGAGACAACTAAGAAGAGTATTTCGATTCACAATACCGATAAGACATTTCCATTATCACTAAAATGAATAAATAAGTTTATAAGAATGTTGTCATTCGTTAAGAATGGTTCCACTTGGCCTTCAGTTATATTATTGTTTACAATAATCATAATTAAAATAAAAGTGTTTTCATGTTTTGATTGCAGCAAAACTAATGTTTGATTTAAACAACTTAAACCCATATTATGTTAGTAATCAGTACAGAATTGAAAATTACTTCGTGAATTATATATAATATAACGTAAGCCTTTTTTAAAAACCTGAGGTTGAGTGGATTCTACAGTCTAGACAAGTACACTACATAATGTTACAAACAGGTTTGACGTTGTTTTCGCGTTCTAACGATGCAGAGTTGATTCAAAAAGATAAAAAGGTTTAATATCATTTCCTTCTTACAAGACTGGTAGATGATTTGGATCACACGAAATTCGTGTAATATTTCATTCTACCATTCTACATGGTAAGTTTATTTGATTTGAAGTCTTGAACAGGATTATGGCGTGTATAGGCCGTTGCCTATTTTTCGTAAATATGGTTGCCTATTTACGCCATTATCAGTACATAAAATCGAAAGTACTTGAAATTATAAAAAAATACTATGCATGTGGGATTTATTAAAAATGATGCTTAAACTTAAACTAGGCTGCTGGAATCTAGTAAGTATCATAACGAACATAGTTCATGTCAGACTTCAATGTACATTTTTTAATCTTCTAATTTATTTCGCTTCCGAAGACGGAATATATTTTCCTAGTCTTAATTGAGATAATCAAGAAAACAATGAAGCAGTTCATTAACAATAAAAAGAGAGGTCTAACAACTATTTAATTTTGTCTTTTGCTTATTTTGTTTCAGTCGTTTCCAATGAAGAAACAATTTTTCTTAGAAAAAAACTCACCCTCCAGATTCTTATACTCTCGAAATCATCGTAGTAAAGAATTTATGAATTTATGTTGTATATTTGTAGGTGAGAAGTAGATGGTGTTATAAAAAAGTCGTTTGATAACGTTGAGTTTCTGTGAGATGCACCTAAAGTGATTCAACAAAGTGATAAACTAGAAAGTTTATATTCTCCAAAACCTATCGGACCAAATTTTAGCTAATAATAGTTTTGCTTACGTGTGGTAGACATTTGTTGTAACGATTAAAATGCAAAAATAAAAAACAACGAATTTGTTGCACCGATAAAACATCCATTTTATGGCAAAGGGCAGCAACGTAGATCGAAGTCAAAATTCATGGGAGTTTGGCCCCTGTACTGAGGGCCATCCATTTCTAGTAAAATGAATTAAATGACTCAAAACCAATATTGAAGACGAAGCTGGCTACGGACGCTCATTCCAGTTCGAGATATCACGGAAAAATCTGTGGATATAAAAGTTCTCTAGTTGAAGTTGCGTCAGATTTCTGAAGCCATCTCAACGAAATGTGTGCATTGCATTTGATAACTAAAATTGCATATAAAGAAGTAGTATGCACCATACTTGCTACTATTGGTGACTCTCGGTTACAAACTGGGTCTGGATCCATTATTACATTCCCCATTCTATGTAGAAGTCAATGCAGCGGATAATGCCTTGTGAACCCCCCTTTTTTTTTGATTCTCAAAGAATAATACATTGAAAAGGGTAACACATGAGAATACTATGTGCAAATTTCTGATAGAAGACTATGGCGATGAGATTTAAAAATTGGAAACTTGCAGTATTATACTCGATGTTGAGAAAGGTTTCCCCAAAAGAATATGTCCAATACTATCGGTAATAAAAGGATTTGACAATTTATTTCTATTTTCTGTCCTTTTCTTTTCCAATAATTTTTGTTCCTATCTTCGTGTTATTGATTTTCTAAATCTTTTACTCAAGGAAAAAATAACACATAAAAATAAACGTTTCATTATAATCCACAAGAGACGATGAAAATTTTCAAGATGAATTAAATTCAAAAATTCATCGTTTACATTAATCCAAGGTTTATGGGATCTATAGATGTCTCCGCTAGTTAATTGCATATAAGAATATCTTTAAATGCAATTCGCGTTTTGATATAGAGACAATGTCGTCGAGCGTGTATTATCATCACCATTTTTGATGCGGTGGAAATGATCGCGATGTTTCTATCGCCTTGACCTTTCCGACCGTTTGAATTAATTGAAATACAGGCTAATCACTATACCTCTATCAATTTCACCTTGGGTGTCAGTGTCTTCATGTATTTACAGTCGGATAGCGCGGTTTTCAATTTCTTTCTCGACTTGTGGAGATTGTGCATTAACCAACCGGTTCGATAATATCAATCGGTTCTAAACCACCTCCTCCAACAACGGTTCCTTTTCTTTCTCTCTATTCAATGTAGCTACCTGAACGGTAACAATAATTTTTAATGCACAACTATAAAAGTTATCGCATATATCTTATTTCGCTTTTATGTGGCATTCAAAATTCTTTCAATTATATATTGTGATGTATTTTGCTGACTCTTTTCGTATTAATTCAGTTTATGTGATGAGGACATTACTATAATTATTATCAATCAGGAATTTGGATATTAGTATTTATTATTGAAAAATGGTGAGTTGCATTCATTCTCAATGGTGTAAGCATGTTTTGGCGTATTGAATATCCATAAGTACCCTTAGTTTTTGCAATATGGTGCTCAAGTAATACTTCACATGCAATTTTTCTTTTTCTCGATGTTTGTTATATAGTTTGCCAGAATTAATGCTTTGATATGACAATATTTTTAATATTTTTGTTGTATTCAAAGTAGCTTCCAAGACTTTTTATAATATAAACTAATGTGTTCGATAGATTTGTAATTAATAAGGTTAATTTTAGCAAATGGTAGATATTGATATCTTTTAGTACCGATATTATATATATATATATATATATATATATATATATATATATATATATATATATATATATTTTAAGATTTCTTGCTGAGAATTATCGATATACTTTTCTTAATATGCATGGCGTCTAAATCCCGTCGTTTTCTAGGCACTTAACTGTTTCTATAGAAAAACTCCAAACATGTTTGAGGTTATATGCCTGCGGTTTAAATAGACAGTCTACTTCGTAGTAAATTACTATACCCTTTGCATTTGCAACTTATTCACTTGTTCGTGAATATGAAGTCATTAAAATATCCTGTAAACTGTTGAAAGCGCCATTAAATTTCTTTTTCATTGATACGAGATTGTTCAAGAAATAAGTACTTGAAGTATTTGCTTTGACAATATTGTTTAATATATATTTGGACAAGCCAACAAAACGTGATTCTGACTAGAGCGCCCAGATTTTGGGTTGTACAATAACAGGCCGAAATGCTTTTTTAGCAGTTTATAGAGAGCGTAATCTAGACAGCGGAGTCAGAAAACTTATATTTCCAACTACTGCTTAAGATATTTGGATATAGTAGAAATATTCAATACATCTAATTCAATTGTGCTAAAACGATAAATATCGAAGAAAAATATTTTTTTCTGCTAGGATGTATCAATGAAATCCTCTCACTAATGTGTGCTAGATCAGTGTAACACTTGTACATAGAATCATAAAAAGCATAAATATCAACTGTTTCATATCTAACTGCACCAGGAATTAGCACCAAGCACGCGTTTCCGTCCGAGTGAAAATAGAGTATGACAGAGATCAGCCATATTATGTTGGTGTTAAGCCATCTTCATTACATATGCAAGTACAAATCATCGTAATGAATTTCAATAATTACGACTGAAATACGAGCATAGATCAACCATAATGTCATGCGAATAAGTTATATGCTCAGGCGGCAGAATGCAGCTGATGGCCTATAGCAAGCATTCTATGGATATCTATATCATTCTGAATTTGTCCATTGAAGAAATAATAAAATATTCAGTAACAAAACTAAAATTAAAATACCTTTCGCGCCCTGATCATCCATCCAGAGACTGTCCGCCTTGAATATTTATAGTTTAAACACAATATAAGAAATCTTTTTTTTCGGTTTTCGGTGTCATGTATGCTTAGCAAAGACTTTTCTAATTGTAAGATGAGAATCTAAGAACTGGTGTTTCTTGTAAAATAACAATGATTTGTCGCGAACTGTTGAGGGGGCGTATTGTCCAAAATACTCGCCTTATATATCTCACATATTTTCAAACGATTGTATTTATCATTTTTGGCTGACATTGATAATGAAAAAGATTTAGCTGAAATATCCAGAATATATTCCGAAGTAATTTTGTTCGGGATGCAAAATATTGAGTTCAACATTGCGGTGAATTTTATTTAGCATATAATGTGACATCTGAAACTTTCAATTCATTTTATTTTTATAAAATTCATCCAGTCCAACTAATAGGATCCGATTTATTGATTCTCTTATCGAATTTAAGTATCAAAAGGGTGACCGCATAATTCCGGTTCGATGGAAAATCCAGATGCGTTGACATTAGGTTCGAAAGAAAATTCTTTCTAATACTCGCGTTCGATTTTGGAGTATCGAAATCGAGTCCAAAAACGAAGTAATGGGAAGTTTTTTCTTGAAATGTGTAAACAACAAACAATAACATTCGATATAAGTTTATAAGCTTATTAATTGCAGCCATAACTTCATTCGGAATTATAGTTAGAATCATTTAATATTTAAAACATTATAAATCTTACTTGCAACCCATCTGTTGTGCCCTTATTCCAATACCACAGGGTCGATCCGCTCACTAAATCTTCATATCGATAATTCACCATTATTAATGCAATTTCACACATGACGTACTAGTTATTGTTATTTTAATCATTGAGTCTCGAATGTCAGGACATTATTTCGCTTTCAATAATTTAATAATATTCGAATGAATGAATTCTTATATTTTACATTTTAAATTTGAAATGCAAATGCATTCTGTTTATAAACTAAACAAAGTGAATTTTTATCGCGAGCATGCTGGTAGTTCCTATGTGTTGGCTCTTGTTTAATATTATCTCCCTGTTTCAAAACTCTTTAATTGCATAAGAGGAAATTCTGAAAACTCTTACCACATTATATTTCTTGTGATTACATTCACGACGGGATCAGAATCATGACGAAAATAACGTTGTTCCGGGCATTAATGGACTGTTTTCAGGCATTTACATTAAAATATATTTTTTGTTGCGATTTAGCAAAATGTGGATTCGGACGAAATGAAAATGATAAAACTGCTTTAATAGAGGTGAGATTCGCTCAACTTTTCGCTGTGAAGATTTTCTTAGCATTAAGAAATGCTTTACAGATACAAAAGTATATTTCTGTTATTTGATATGTAATAAAAATTCATACTTGTGTAAAGCATCTCTGTAATTTCTGAATATAATTGATTGAAAACTTCTTACGTTGATAAAAGGTAGTAATTTGATACATAGAGCTATATCCTTACGAGTATCAATTAGATGTTATAGCGGCATAGTTAAATTATTAGGAAAATATATTTTTTTTATACAAGTTATTTTCCCACAGGTGCTACCTATGTCAGAGGAGTACCGCAAAGCCTTTATGTGCTCAGCGGCACCTTCATTGGATGTTGAATTGACACCACCTGATCTTATTGGTACAACAGAAATTCTGACGTACGAACATCGTGAAAATTTGTGTCGCCATTTACCAGCAAGAGCAGAAGGATATGCTTGGACGCTTGTTTTTAGCACTAGTCAACATGGATTCAGTCTCAATTCCATGTATAGGAAAATGTACAAACTCGAATCACCCATTCTGCTTGTGATCGAAGATACTGACAATAATGTAAGTACATTTTTCAAATTTATAAATTATGAAAAAAGTCGACTGACATTGTATTTCAAATGGGGACGAATTGCTGTTCTAATCGTACCTTACCTATGATATTTGGAGTACTACTCTTCAAGAAATTGAACTTTGTGTTTAAATTTCGAACGAATAAATGAGAAACGCGCAAAGAAAATTATCTTAACAGTATTGTCCCGGAATCACACTTGTTCCCTCGAAAATTAATCAATCATTCACCCTTATAGTCCTCTATCCACTACTGTCAGTGGCAAAGTTTCGTGAAATTAGATTCGTATCAAACAAGAAAAAAATGCTGAAATTTCTGTACTGACTGGAGCCACAGACATTTCAGTTTTGAGACATATTGCAATCGACCCGTACCGAGCACGAGGAAAGTGCCCGAAATTTCAGGTGTGTCATTCAGCGAATTGAATTAACGGTATGAGTTCATTACAAATTATAAATGGTCCATGAAATTAATAAAAATAATTACATTCACCGGTTGCAATTTCGCGAGATAAAGTATTCCACAATTCATTTTCACTATTCGTTTCTCCGATGAAAGCTTTTTTGCTGTGGTGTTATTCGATATGATTATAGATATGGGTTGAATTCGAATCTCAGAGTTCAAATAGAACTCCTTACACAACATCCAGAAAAATTTAATATATGGGCTAGAATTTTCTTAGATCGTACCTAGAGTTGTGGGAACCCGTTATTCACTCTGCTTTAACAAATGCCATATAAGGAAACGAACGTTATCAGTCAGCAGGTGCATTTTTTTCAGCAGGATGGGACACTACTACCCTTTGTAATTCAAACATTCTCTAGAAGAACATTCTAGGCAGATAAGAAGTGTTCATTTAGATACTTAAAAATCTCCAGATTAGCCTGTATTTGAATATTTCTTATGTATACATTCGAAATGAAAAATGTATGCAAGTACACCCAAATCTTCAGAAAAGTTGTGACAACCAATAGTGCAAGAGTAAATGAATCCCAAAATACTCCAAAATATTCACGAACTTTTCGAACACATCCTTTATATGATTTATATTATATGAAGGTGGAAGGATAATATTTTCAACATTCTATTTTCTAACTCAATTAGCAGTCAAATTTTACTTTCATTCTATTTTTTCTCTCCATTATCGATAAAATACTCGATCTGTACGAGCAAGGTACCATTAGAAGGACGAGTTGATCCCTTATCTATTATTGTTATAAGGGTTAGAAGGTCTCAACTTGAGAGATGTAAAAATGGAAATAAAAATTGTCTCCTTAGAACTACTGTTGGCGTGCCCAAATATTTTAACAATTATAAACTCACTAAAAAGACAGATGATAACAAAACTTTATACTCTCTTCTTCTCTGAATCAGGGAACAAATTTCCAGAAAAGTTAGATAACTTAATAATAATCAATTATTAGGGTTTGAAATTCAAATATTCTTTCTTAGCGGATATCTACTATCTATGAGGAATCCAACTGCCAAATTTCGAGTTTTTAGCTTTTATAATTACATTACACTCAGATTTAAGACTTCAAAATATATAAAATTTAGAATAAACATCGAAAAAGTTTGAACTGAGTAATTGTCTATCAAAATAATGGTTCATAATCGTACCCGCTGCAAGTGTAGTTCCGATCATCACCAATGAAATCCAAATTAAATAATATACAATCGTAACTTCAGCATTATATCCATATTACGAACCAAAAAGTTTCTTATCTCAATTAAATAATATCCTTTTCAAAAACCAAAATATTTTTCAAGTTTTGTTGAAGAAACTCTTACCATTAATTAACCAGACTATATATTTCCATTTCAAGTTCAATATAAATTTTCTCACGAGGGTGACAGTAAACAGTTTTCGAATACTTAAAATATAAGTAATTGACGGTTTCTGCCTGAAGTTAGTTACCTTCATTTCCTAATATAATTGTTATTCCTTTTCATTTCAGGTCTTCGGTGCTTTAACGTCATGTGCTCTGCAAGTTTCGGAACATTTCTATGGTACAGGAGAATCACTTCTATTCAGATTTAGCCCCGAATTTCAGGTATACAATTGGACTGGTGAAAATCTCTATTTCATCAAAGGAAACAATGAGAGTTTAAGTATTGGGGCAGGTGATGGTAAATTTGGTCTCTGGTTAGACGGCGATCTGTATCTAGGTCGTACAGAAATGTGCAAGACATACGGTAACGATCCACTAACACCTTCTGTTGATTTTGTTGTTAAAACCCTAGAATGTTGGGCGTTCGTGTCAAGTTAAAAAGTAATTCTATTGGCTGCCATAGATGAACGGGGCTTTTTTAATTTATTTGTGATGATAAACTCGGCAAATCATATTCTTTTAAATCGGGAATATACTATAGCCATAACAAATGATACAATAACAATAATATTACTGCACAAAATCTGAGCTTTTGTATCTTTTCCTATAATGCTGGCTACTGGAAGAATTTCAATGATTTTGTAACTATGTAATAGTTTTGGGAGTATTAATAATGTTCATATTGACAAAATTGTTAGAGGACCAAATTTAATTTACTTCATTCGATATGTACATTTTTGTTAATGAAGTTAAAGTTTAAACTAAGAACTGATAAATCAAGTTTTCTTATTGAAATTTCAAATATTCAGTGCTCAAAGATATTATTTCAAGAGAATTTTTCATTTGATTTATTGGTATTGAAATTTAGGCCTTGGTGGAAGAGCATTATTATTTCCTGGCATTTGCTTGACATCAAATAAATGAATTTTATCTTCTATTGAATATTATATTTCACAAATATTTCAATCTAGTTTCTGGTTCAATAATACTTTTATAATTTCAGCTTAGTTTCAAAATTATGATTAAAAGCTTACTTGGCTCATATTTGCTTATCAAACTCTGATATGTATCAAAAATAAGTACCTCTCATATTATCACGGGGATTTGTGTTGAATATCATATATTTTTCATTTATAATTAATAAATATGCCATTATCAACCTCATTTAGGTAGAAAACTCATATTTCGCATATTTCCTCGAATTCTTAGTAAAAATTTTGTAATTTGTAATTAACATTCTTAATTTTTGAACATCTTAGCTTGAGAAATATTTAGTGATTCAAATTGACCTAGTGCTAAAATCTATAAGATATCTTCTGTTGATATTAAATTTGTAATTTATTTAAAACTGATAAGTTATCACTGACTGTATTTAGTTATGATTAGTTTTCCTAGTCATTTTTCTATTTTTATTTTGTAGCCTCGTCTGAACTTGATTTGAATAAATGATGGTTAAACGTTGTTGCATAGTTATAGGTTATAGTCATTCTGTGTTGCTTAGCTTACAACGAATGACTTGGCATTTCTATTTTTATCATGAGATGAGAATACTTCTTGTAAAATCTGTGCGCAACTAGGATTCGAGTTGGATCTCCATCATTCGAATGAAAATTTCCCTCAAGCAGTTTGAGCGCCAACTTTCAATCTTTAATTAACTATAGATATAGATGTATTTTCATAAGTACGAATTGATGTTTTATTTTCTTAATTCGAGTCTTTTCATGGCGCTAGGGATTTTTTGGATTGGCGCGAATCTCTTAGTTGCATGCAGCCAGGTTCAGAGTGATTGTGTTGTAGCAATTGGAACACGGGGCTGTAGTTTTTATGTCTATCTGTCAATTAGGTGCGTAGAAAACACGCCATATCAGTTGTCAATTTGATAATTTAATGTTAGAGGCTGTTATGCGGACTGATGTTATTTTGTCTTGAATAAGTGAGAAAGTGTCAGCTTGTTGATATGTTATTTATTGGTTCAACATCAGTCCGTAAATTTACTTAGAATTAGTTTGATGTCTCAGTTGTGTATTATAAACATTTATCTAGATATTTATCTGAAAGAATTCTGTATATAAACTGAATATAAATGAAAATAGAATAAATAGTGTATTTTAATTTGTTTACTTGTGTTTCTTCTCCCAAGAATTATCTAAATATGTCCTCCATTAAACGAAATTTCTAGTATTTGAAATGGATGTTGAGGAGCTCTTAATGTTGATTGATATGATTAATGGGATCTATTTTGTAACTATGTAAGAATAGCTGGAAGCATATGTCATGATGCTGTATGATAATAATACCTGTGTGCAGGATGCAAATACATTTGTCAAAAGCTATCCACGATTACTTGGCGTAAATTTGTATACTTGATTTTTCAAATATAGGCATTATACTAGTATGAAAAAGATATTTATGTTACTTGATAAAATTATTTTTCATATATGATCCAAAAATGTGTCTATTTTCAAAATAACGATGCACTAAAATATGATTATAGCCGATTATATTGCAGGTGTAATCCATTAGAGGTGGTATTAATCACCACATAATAAATAATATAATTGGCTGGTACCTGGAAAGTTGCAGGCTCAGAAGAAATAATTCTGTGAATATCGTTTGAAAATTGAGAGTTCTGTTCTTGATGCTTTGTCAATTACTGGTCACTGAAAAAGAGCGGACCAAAGCATTTATATACTCAGTCAATGGAGCGGAGTAAAACAACGGCAGAAATAAATGACACACAATTCAACGCTATTACATTTGTTCCTGTTACTAATTTAGTTATCTTCCAAATAAATTGCAGATACAACACGCGCGTCATCTGTTACAAATTATTTGTACTGCACCTTTTCATAAATGCGAGCAATAAGTTGACAACGTTTTATCCATGTATCATGGGGGGTAGCGATAAAGAGTATCTCTGTGTACACAGGTCCCCCCTGAATGAGGGCTACTAGCATGTGTGCAAAAAAGGATTTTGGCGCCCCTTGAGGCATTTTGGATCATGTTTTTTATTTTTTAAGGTAGGTACCACCCGGTAATTAATACCATTGCCAGGCAATGATTATAATCAATATATATATATATATATATATATATATATATATATATATATATATATATATATATATATATATATATATATATATATATATATATATATATATATATATATATATATATATATATATATATATATATATATATATATATATATATATATATATATACATATATAAGTACTACTTTCTACTTATACTTGGATATTTCAAAGAATATGCAGATGTTTCTAATAACAAATACCTAGAGATCTTCGTTTTAAAATAAAAATGATAGGTGCAATAGAAAATTAAAAGATAGCTATTCTAGTAGCGATATTTTCCGAGATTTTGCTGTTGCAAATTCATTAATTACATCGCTAAAATTTATACCGTCAAAAATTTCTTGTTCAATTGCTAATAGTGTTAGCCTAGACAATCTTTCTTGAATCATTGTCGATCTTGAATAATTCTTAATGATTTTTGAATTTGAAAAAGATCCCTCGCCAGAAGCTACAGATACAGACAATGTCAAAAGAATTCTTAGTGAAATGCTTACGTTTGGAAAGGTGGAGATTAAATTGTTTTCAAATATATATTGTAAAATACTTAAGGAGTCAGTATCATCAGGCAATGAAAACAACTTTAACGCTTTAATTTCGTTAAACAGATCATTTGAGTCTATATCCTTATTATCCTGATCTGTCAGTCGCTCTTCAAGAATAGAACAATGTTTTAAAAGATCGCTGTCACTTAATTTCAATATGTCGCTAAAAAATCCGAAAATATCATACTCATTTAATAAGTCAAATTGGTTTTTTAGAGAGCTTATAGTTTGATCTATAATTTTTAAGAGAAAACTAATTTTAAAGGCGGTTTTTGGATCATGAGGGGTCTCATCTCGGTGTTCATAGTCAAACAGTTTTGGTTTAAATTTCCTCCTAACCGTTGGTAATGGTGAAAAGTCTTCTTCAATTTCGAGAGAGGATACTACTTCTTTCGCTTGCACAAGAATTTCTTGAAATGATTGGTTGGATCTATATTGCTGGAAGTAATCAAATAAATTTTTTAGGTAGGTTTGGCATATTTCAATATTAATTGTAGCACTTTGCATTTGTTTGCTGACAATATTTATATGAAATAAAACGTCATGCCAAATAATAATTCCACAAATAAATTGAAAATTTTGTACAGACGTTAAGAGGGAACTCGCTTTATCTGTCTTGCATCATTGTGAAAGGAATTAATTATCTTCAGCCACTTCTAGAAGACTTTCGCAAACCTTAATTAAATGAACTTTAAGGGGCTTTATGTCGTCGTTCTGCTGGACCATCTTGTCTCACTTAGAGGCTTTAAACTTAACCCGGGGACATTTTTTCTCAAAACATACCACTTTTTTGTGGATGACGAAAAAATATTATATAACTCTTGCACAAGATTAAAAAAGTTTATTGTAGCACCTGACACCTTAGAAGCGTCATTTACTGTTAAATTCAAAGTATGAGCCGCACAAGGTACAAAAAGGGCTTTCGGATTCGCATCAAGAATGCGTTTTTGAAGCCCAACATGTTTTCCCTCCATATTTGTCCCATTATCATAACCTTGTCCCCTAATGTGTTTTAATTCTAAATTTAATTTTTTCAAATTTTCTATCACAAATGTATATATCTCTTCTTTTGTAGAGTCCATTATTGGATTAAACGCAATAAAACTTTCCTTAATTAAACCTTTTTTGAAGTGGTGTTAAGGACAACATACCTCAGAATAAGACTAATTTGCTCAGTATGGTACAATCTAATATTATTGAAAAATATTTTGAACTGCGAACCATTTATAAAATATTATTTCTTACTTTGGACGACAATAATTCAATTATTTCTTTCTGTATTTGCACGCCTAAATAATGAGTCATTTTAACTTTTTTTTTGGGACTTATACACTCGACTAACGTGCTGTCTCATCACTGAATGAAAAGAAGCAATCATCTCAACAGCTTTTAGAAAATTTCCATTATCATGTTCGAAAAGCAATTGAGAAGAACATTGAAATGCCAAGCATTGTGTAGATGAATACTTTACGATCGCAATAATTCTTTCCAACGCGTCTCGCCAATATTTTTTTTTCGTTTCTAAAATCCGCAGATGATGAGCATTAACAGTCATAGATGTCTCCAACATTTTTTTTTTAAATTTACCCAAGTGTTTATATAACTGTTGTGTAAAATTGACGTTTCGTGTCTCTTAATTAACAAAGACAAGAGTTTTACATTCACAAAACAACTTACAACAAAAACCAAATACAGAATCTTTAGAAATAGAATAAATAAGCCAAGCCCTTTCGACTTTTTCTCCATTTGCTAGATTTCTTTCAAAGTATTGGCACAAAAACTTTCTCTTATCTTCATTACAAGGAAAGTTAAAACTGATGTCTATCAAGGGCGGACCACGTTTAACCAATATGCTAGCCATCTCATTGGTGATTCTTTCGGGCCACAAACCGGAGTCGGACGGAAATATATCGATACTAGTCTCATTACAGCCTTCATCGAAACTGTCACTTGCAGCAGGTATTTCGGTAGCTGACATTACCGAACTTTCTACACAAGCTGAATTACCTGAAGTGGAATGTTCAAGTGCTGTAGACGAGGATGGTGTCATCGCTTCATTGGTCTCTGCATCAGTAGAAGCTGTTATGCTGCTACAACCGCTACCACTTGTTGCAGGACCTGATGTTACTGTTGAAATTTCAGATGGTCTACTCACGGTTATTGATATTACGGATTTAGAATCTTGAGATTAGGACGAATCGGTCGCATCAACATCGATAGTCTCCGTGGAATCTCGATTGTTTTGCAAGAAATGCTTTAAAGATTCAACCATTTTTCCCTGTCTTGTGGTCTCAGTTTCTTTTGCTCGCGAAACCTCGCACCTGAAGATCTCTTTCTTTTATCCTGAAAAAACAAATAAATAATTAGTACTCATGGTAATTAGGAATTAACTTCTAAAGTAACTACAATAATACGCACCATGTGGGTAGGGTAGAAAATATTCTTAAAAAGTTAACTAAGTAGCCAATAGTTTTTAACCCTTTATAGGGCAGCTTATTATTAAGTAAGATATGGCCGATTAAAGTTTTGCATATTTGATTAAAAAGCAATTTGTTCGAGCCCTTTCAGCTTAAATCCTTTCAAAAATAAAGACAAAAAAGATATTAAACTAATTTGATCTTATAGCCCTTAAAAAACCCTACGAAATGGGTTTTTAAAAAGATCAATAGCATAAAAACTAAGCGAGTTACGGATAAAACCAGTTACTTTTTTAAACTCGTGCATGACATTTCAATTAATAAAAAGATATTTGGCTAAAAAAATTAATTATAACCAATATCCTATAAAGGGTTAATGTTGAAAGTATAAAGTAGGGAACACTTACCATTATATAAAAAATCAAGCCGTTGAGATTGCAGTCAGCAGGTATTCGGCACTTAATTAAAAAAAAAAAGTAGTAAACATAATATCACACAACATTGCACCACACTTGACAAAATAAAAATAACTTAATATGTAAAAATTAATAGGATTACTTGTTTTTATTCACTTGTTGCACGGTCCATTGAACTAACTGATTTAAAAACGCCTGTGGCGATGCATCGCTTTTATAGCGCTCCAGGCGTTATTCATGTCTGAACAGGAAAAATCAAGAAACTGCCGGCTGACATGTTCTCGCATTATAGGAATTGGCAGTAACTGGATGATATACTAATTAAATTTCGTGTGTATTCTACTTAATTTCTCAATTTTTATTTTAATATTTTTTTTTGATCCTGGGTTTTGGCGCCCCTAAAGGCAGGCACCTGTGCACACTTTGCACATATGGTTGCGGGGGCCCTGTGTGTACGGAAAAGTGTCTGTCAGAACGAGTTAATTAAGGGGCGTTTCTGTTGCAAAAGGGTATGTTTCATAGCAAGCTCAAAAGTAGGATAGAGAAGTAAACAAGGCTTGATTTTGGGTCATATTCATTGAATTAATTTGGACAACTTAAATAGTTGGCAGTTTATAACTCTAGTTCACAAAAATACTTAATTTTTCAACTCGGCGCACTTCAAACCGTCTAGAACAGATAAATTGAATTTGTAATCCGTTTTAGCGCTAGCGCCATTCTGGGCGATTTTTGAACTATTAGTTCAGCTGGACAATTAATCCCCCATTCAAGAGTTCTCCTTACCTCTACCTCCATACCAGTTTATAACTAGTAGGGTCTGAAGACGACGAAATCCCCGCACGGTTCAAAAATATATGCATCTGTCTCTCAGGGTACAACTTATTCCAAATACAAAGCATGCGTCGTTATTTCCTTTTCTAATGATTTGATTGAAGTATAACCCAAAATATGACTTACAGTATGAACAAAATCGAAATTGAAATTTCCTGCGTAGATGCATGCCCATTAATTGCGGGTCCACGCTCTGCACTAGTAAGTGATTAATAAATTATATTTCCCAATTACATTTTGTTGCTCCGAAGATATTTTCAATTGAAACTGAAGTTATTTTAGTCTTTATATTTAGGGAAAACTTTTCAAAAATTTCATTAGAAAGCATAAAAATCAGTTCTAGCTTAATAAAGCACTATACTTTCTCATTTCTTTACTTTCTTCAATACCATTACTAAAAATCTATCTCCATCATGAATGAGCATTGTTCGAAGATAATTGTTAGGAGAGCTGGAATTGTGCGTAATGACTTTATATTTCAATAATGAAGGAAGCATAATGTACATTCTATTCGTTCTTTAAGATCAACAGCAATCATTGTTCGTTTTTTCTGCATACGAACACAAATATCAGTTTTAAACATTTGCGTTTATTCTACCGCTGAGATTACAATTAATTTCTTTCCATCATAAGAGTTTCATGTAGTGGAAGGTAACGAAATAATGATTATCTTATAGATGAATGAACTATAATGCACAAATCTGGCGCGATTGAAAAAGGAGAGGCGCTTCACAGATAATCTACTTTCTACTTCTACAATTTGTTGCTGCACCTAATTTTGGGTGGGTTAGGTTATCTTCGTTCAAAGAAGAGTTTGAACGAGAGGTTCACTTCTTGAAAATGAATCACTTTCGACAGAGAAATTCAGATAATAGAAATGAAGAGGAAGCTTCAACACGTAGTTATGAATTTCATTCAAATCAATATTTCTCCAAAAGAATCTTATTTGTTCCGATTTCCAAATTAAACTAATGTATTTCGAAATTGATGTTCAGCACAGAACAGATCTTTTCTATGATGTTAAGTTTTACTATGCTCCTCGTACAGATTACCCCTGATAACTAACACTATGGAATAGAAAGAAAATTCGTCTCTTCTATGCATTGTTGCCTTTGACAATTCTGGGTATTAAAAATGACATTTGCCGGCTTTAACTTATAATTTTAGAGCAGGTCAAGGAATTTCTCGGATTTAGTGATAAAATTATTGTTGCAAAGAAAATTGATTATGATGGCTTTATCTCGGTTATCGTACAGAAAGCTGACAAGCAGCATACGGTGTCTGTATGCGGCTGGATCAGTATCTACAAACATACAACGTGCTCAGATGGTATGACCTTTTTCATTTTCGTTATATCATCACATATTCAAGGAAGAAAAGTTGATAATACTATATACTTTCATTATTCTTCGTAGGCTTCTTCAAGTAAAGATGGATATAGAATTGAAAGAGATACATTTGGCGAGCTGAAGGTGCCCAACAATAAATATTATGGAGCTCAAACAGTTCGATCAACTATAAATTTTCCAATTGGTGGTGAATTTGAGAGAATGCCAGTAAGTACTAATCATTAAGTCAAATTTCTATCACAAAAAATAACATTTCCATAATTACAGGCAGTCTGAATTTCAGTTTTTTTTTAATGTTTTGAGTTGAGTGATAAAGAATGATAAAACAAGAATAAACCGCTAGCAGCTACAATGTTACTTATTATTAAATGATTAGTGAATGAATAATTATTTGAAAGATAACACAGGGCATCAGATGAATTAATCACCTCTTTATATTTCTTTAAAAATATTCATAGTGCATCTCAGATTTTTGATATTTGATTAATAGTGCTTTCACAGGTATAGTTCAAACTTGGAAATTTTTTCCAGGTGCATTGTTTCTTTTTACAAAAATACACAAGTTGTTTCCTCTAAACTTAACTAGATGATTTTTAATGTTTTAATAATAAGTCAAAAATAAGTACCTAAAACATTTTCTTCCCATAAAAATGCCTAAAATTTAATCTGTGAGCAACAGGTTCCTATTTTCTGAAGAATATTTCTGCTCCCTGCAAAGAAGAAAGTAGTGTTTTAATTTTGGTCAAAAAATGATCAGTATACTTATACCAAATACATCACCAATCCTATTGTTATCTATGGACAGTAAAGCCAAGGAGTAATTATGATGTTCTTCAGTTTGAATTTTTTAGCATCTGTAGTGTAGTTGATATTTTTTCATTGGCACTGGAATAGCTCGTGTATATAACGAGTTTAGAGATCCCATCAAAGTCAACTTGAGCCCTTCAATAATAAAACTTTGTCTTGCTCCATCTCTTTTTTCTATTGTTCTTGGGAGCTTTTGCTGATACGAATTCCTCGTAAGGGCTTGGTGGAAAATGGGCACTTCTTCTAGTACATTGGTGCTAGAAAGTCTGTCCAATCAATCAATGATATTATCTTTGATGATTGGTTTTCGCTTAGTTCCTACAATTTTAATTCATCCGAATTGTAGAAAATTGCTGGTAATGCTTGAAATTTTATTTTATTCATAGACGGTAAATATATATATATATATATATATATATATATATATATATATATATATATATATATTTACCGTCTATGAGTAAAATATAAAATTTTGAAGCATTAGCAGCAATTACGAAAGGCATTATGAATGCGCTCTAGTAACTCTTCTTTACTTACAAGAATAAGATACACTTCACTCTTGATTTTGCCCCATAAATAAAAATCAAGGGGCGTCAGGTCCGGAGAACGCGGAGGCCATAAATTTAGTCCTTGATTACCCCACCATCTATCCTCAAACATTTCTGTTAGCTGCCGATCTACAGCTCGTGTTTTATGTGCTGGTGCACCATCCATTTGGTAATAGCAATTCCTCAGAATGTTAAGGGGTAATCCATCTAAAAAATTTGCTAATGTTCCTCTCAAAATTTCCAGGTATTTTTGTCCATTGAGATTTTCCTCATAAATGTGATAAGCCAACAAATCATTCATTAAAATTGCAAAAAAGTTCACGATCATGAATTTATTTTGGAAATCAATAACCTCAATGAAATGTGGATTTTCTGTGGCCCCAAAAAGTCTATTTCTCCTGTCAGTTATTCCACTTTCATTGAACTTGGCTTCATCAGACCATATAATTTTTTGCAGAATTGTTTCATCTTCTTGAAGCCAAATTAATAAATTTTCACAGAAATTTAGCCGCTTGGGAAGGTCAGTAGGTTTCAATTTTTGTAGTCTGATAAAAGAATACGGGTGCATGTTATGTTTCTTAAGGATCCTTTGAATGGAAGTATAACTCAATCCAATATCCATTGATGCTGACTTAATGGACGCATATGGATTGGCACGGAAATACGCTAGCGTATTAATTTCATTGTCGTCGTCCTCGAGAATTGGTTTTCTTCTAGTTTCTATGTATTGTGTTCCTTCAAATTGCAGAAAATTGCTTCTAATCCTTCGAAATTTTGTTTTACTCATAGGCGCCAAATTTGGAAATTGGTTATTGAATTGCCGGCAAGTTTTGAATTGCCTGCAAGTTCTATCCACCACTTTTTGACATTCGCCATGAATTAAAAAGAGATTCAACATATCCTCGTTTAAATAATCAGCCATTGTATTATCAGTCTGGTGTTTTTCAAAAATTCTCACTTCAAATTGCCAACAATTCTCGTTGAAACATCAAATTCGAAAATTCGAATGAACAAAGTGACAAGTACATTAATTTTAGGCACCTGCCAGGTGAGCGTTGCCAGTTCTGCTACTTGATTCAAATATTTCAAAGCATTCTCTGTTAGTTCTTGCAAAATCATCAAAATTCAATATATTCCCAAATTATTTCGGAACTATAAGAGATGGGTATAGTACATGCTGATACAATTCCATCTGAAATTTGACGCTTTGTCTGATGGCGATATAAAAATTGGCACGTGCCATTTGAAAAAATTGAGTTATTTCTGTTTGAAAAATTCATACAAAACAACGCAATAAACATTTGACATGTGTAGACTGCTCAAAAAATTCCTTGATCCTTCTTCTATCCACCCAAGCAAAAATTGTGTCTGTAGTGCAATAGATCTACGAGCTACAATTTTTTATTTTTAAATGTTCCTCAAAAATCGAGTTCATAACAAAATATATATATATATATATATATATATATATATATATATATATATATATATATATATATATATATATATATATATATATATATATATATATATATATATATATATATATATATATATATATATATATATATATATATATATATATATATATATATATATATATATATATATATATATATATATATATATATATATATATATATATATATATATATATATATATATATATATATATATATATATATATATATATATATATATATATATATATATATATATATATATATATATATATATATATATATATATATATATATATATATATATATATATATATATATATATATATATATATATATATATATATATATATATATATATATATATATATATATATATATATATATATATATATATATATATATATATATATATATATATATATTCTATCCTTGCAGTCCCCAGAGGAACTCTGAACCTAGGTTTTGGTCTGATGAATCTCAAGCCTGTTCCTCGAGCGGCCAGTGAGTCCGCGTTCTCATACCCCTCGATGCCCGAGTATCAGGGTACCCATATCAGACGAAGCCTGCTCGATTCTCCTAGTTTGGCAAGGGTGGAGCGACATTCCTGTACTCTATTAGCAAGATTCAGAGGTTTATATCCCTTATCAGCCAACGATACCACTCTGTGGAGGTCAGAAGTGCGAGCTTTTGCAGAGAAGAATTTTCTGGGATTTTTTATCTGTTCAGTATGTGAGTTGACAACATCCATCAGTCCGAGTCCTCCTTCTTTCCGCTTCAACTGTTGTTCTTATCATAGATGATTTTGGATGGTGATTGTTGTACTTTGTCAGCATCGTTCGGGTCTGCCTTTGAATATCATCCAGTTCTGTATTTTCTGTCTCAGTCCATCTGATTATTCCAAATGGGTAAAGCAACACTGGAATGGCGTAGGTGTAATTGCTTTGACTTGGCTAGTTCAACATTGACTTCAGCACAGTCTTTAGAGGCTGACTTTTCTCTGAACGTATCTTCTCCTCTGACTGTTTTTGGTCTAGCAATCATACTCCTGGCAACCAAATAATCGACGCCAGATGCAAACAATCTCTTTAACCGCTTTTTAGCAGTTTCCCCAGCCTTTTCTGCCTTAGGGTGAGTCTTTCCGTCTCATCTTCGGCAGCTGCTGAGGTACTAACAGGGCCAGCGGCGCCGCTCACAGCAACTGCCTTCCCAGTCGCCGCTTCAGATTTGGTAGGAATCACGCGCTGTAATAGCTCGCTATCCACCAATGTCTTTGCAGTGACATGGTAGTAGGTGGAAGTTGAACCTCGTCAGGTTTTGTAAAATAAAAAGTCCACCAGGGCAGTGCTTCCATACCCTGGCAAGCCAAAATAAAAACGGATGCTGGCTGGTGTCCGGAGTCCGCATATTCGCGACCCATCTTTCCCAATGGGCCACGCCCACAAGGGGGGCAGGTTCTTAGGCATAGAAAGTTCAACCATGAACCTGGGGTTTTTTGATGAGTTTTACTCCTCTTGGTCCGGGCGGTTAAGCCAAGGCCCCCCACTCATGCTGGCCGTAATACATGATCACAGACACCGACACAAGCCTGGTAATAACGGCCGTTGTGACTAGCATAGCCAGCACATACGGTTGGCGCCGTAATACCCTTGTGCAGACCCTTTGGCACGACACGACAGCAGATTAAGGAGAAGTTGGTCCGCGGCCAGGATTTCGAAGGCCGTCAGTTCCAGTGAAGCGAACCTCCTTATAGCCTATCCGCCATCTGGGGACTCGCTGGATAGGTACTTCGCTCCAGACCAGATTTTATATCTTGGCCTGTGCAGGAATCACAGAAGATCTCTAAATGTTGTATTCTTGGATCGAGAAAATTATAGCAAAAATGGTACAAGAGGGACATCATTAGACCCATTTTTTATTAACTGTGGACTGCTCTGATGAAAGGAGATGAATATTGAAGTAACCGAATGTCAACTGTCTTTTGCAATAGGTATGATTGGTTGAGATGTTTGGAGTTGATGAGTTCTTTGAATAATCCATTGTAATAGCTTCTAAGTTTTCTGTTTTCGGGTGTTTTCGTACCAATACGTTTTTTATGTAAAAAGTTTCTGCTTTGCGCTTGTATAATACATGCTCACTTTTAATAGTTCTCAGCTGTTTTCATATATCTGACTTTGTTCTTGTTAATCAGTACCTATGTACTTTAGTTGAGCTTGCGATTAAGGTTTTTTTAATTCAATTTCATCGCAATTAATGTAGGCATCTGACCTAGGATACCCAAATCCAATATCAAATTTTGTGGTAAAATTAGCCTGTTATATTCATAATGTATTTTCTTATCTGGATATTTTTCACGGAAGAAGAAATAAATCTTTTTTATATTTAGGGTTTCTGGAAGTTTTCTCGACTTTTCAAACTATAATGATATACATAACCTACAAATGATCTGATACATCTCTCAACAAGTTGCACTACTCCTGGCATTAGCTTATGTGGTTGATTTTGATGCCAATCTAGAATTTCAGAAGTACGCAGATCTAATACCTCACTTTTGTGTAATTGCGTTATACACATCTTACTTTTCATATCACCAACTGAACCAGCTTGCCATTTCAAGGTCACCTTATATTCTATTAGTAATATGTTATTCCATGTAGGCTAATAAAGGGTTGTGGACAGATTGGCATTTCATGAAATCCATTATTCTCATCATTTTGACTCCTTGTTTTATAATGAAAATTTTTGGATCTCAAATTTGCAATATGTTCATTATTATTTTGTGATCTACGTCTTCTAATTGATTGCATAAACATTAACTCAGCTGAATGCCTGTTTTGCGAATTCTTATCCTCTAATAAATTGAACTTTCCCACAATATTAGTTTTTTCTCCATCGTTCAGTTTATGAAAACATTGATTTTTACAATTACAGGTGTTCCCAGTCTCTAACTATGATTTCTTTCATAGAGTAGTGTGACAATGGCACAGAAATGCTATCACTACTAGACATATTATGCCGGATATAACAAACGCCCAACAACAAACTTATTGCAAGCTGCAACATTTATGTTAAACTCAAAGATAATTAAATAATAATAATGAATAAAAATTTTCCATCCTTCATTGATGAAATTGAATCGGTTTTAGGTAAAGTGGAAGGACGTAGATCGCTCTTTTATTTTACGCTTGTTCTTTAACGTCACTTCAAGAGACTAAGATTAGTCATTTGGCGCAATAATCTTAATTTTCGATATTTTGTAATTATATTGTTTTTTTCCGTGCAGTAGAGTATAATGTGTAAAATTAGCATACCAAATAAATATGTCTCTCCTAATTACCTGAGTTCTGGTTACATTTACAATAGTTCTAAAGTTCGCATAGACTGGCAGCTCATTAGGCGGAAATAAAACATTTGAGTGCCAATTTTGCAAAACATAATGTTTTTGTAATGAAGAGGAAAGCTGAGGAAATCCAAAACTCATCACTGAGGTCTGAAAAATCTCTTCAGATCTCCTTTTCACGAGAAAAAGGATGTTGCCAATATTTATATTCGCCATTTTGTGACTCAACCTGCGGTTCTATCACCGTATCCTCTAGGCATTCTAGAACTTTTCCAAAAGCACCCAGATCTTACATGATGTGGAAGGATGTCTTTATTTGCAGTGGTAATTTAACACACTCTTTAGAGCACATCTGATATTCTGTTTAATGACTGCCCTAATTATTCACTTTACTTATTTTAGAGATTTGTGATTCTGTTAAGGAAGAGCAAAAATAAACGAACAAAAATTTTCATCATTATCTAAGCATAAATCTATCGAATCGAATGAATGAAAATATGAGAGACAATAAAAAATATAATCAAACAATTTTTTTATTACCATTACATACTAACAATTCTTTGGAAATTGAAATTAATATCAGTGACGTTAAAGTAACTGAACCCACGATTATTCAAATATTCAAATCTGTGCTGTTATAATCGCAAATCTTATATTCCATCACAAATTTTAAAATTGGTTCAACTGTGTAATTTTCTTTCACCTTGTTATTTCGAATGAATTGGCAATTTACTGGAATTTTATTTTATTATTGATAAAATTTTATCAGGTAATAATTACTCTCGAACATTTCAAACTTGATACACAAGTATGAAACTAAGTTTCGAAAGTATGAAATACATTACCATGCTTGAGTTCTCTATGCCTATTTTGATGTATATCTTTGAAAACTTAACAGTAGGGATGCTTATCCTTCAATTGTTGATATAGGGAAAATAAGTCGAGTGATACCGTATTAGAAAGCTGCTACGGTCGAAGTCATCTTCATTCATTACTGAACCGCTCTAATTTTATATGGACGAAATTTATCATTTTTTGAAACAATGAAATAATCCAGTTATGCTAGCCAATGGTTTCTTACTCAAGTTGGATCCACCACTACTTAAGAGGCCTTTCGATATCAGTTCGTATCTTAATTTAACGGGTCCAATTTTCTCGAAAACTACAAAACGTACATATGATTCACTTTTTCATCTTCGTTACCGTTTATTAACGCAAAAACTATTGCTGTAAAATAATTCAATAATTTCAATCCTTTCTGAAATAGAATCAACAATAATTCAAAATGCATCCCACAATCCGATATTCTTCAGAGAGGAATGTTTTGTGTCGTGAATGCTAGACACACACTTTAATTTCGATCTTATTTTTCCGAAGATAGTATACAATGCGAAAACAGACATTTCTCCGCTTTTGTTGTTGCAGAAATAAGGTCATTTATGTCACGCTATATATCTGATCTACATATTTACATGAGTTGGTGGAAATTCAAATGTTTGCAGCTGGAAACTTTATCAGGAAGGATATTCATGAACACGCTAAAAATGTGATATCACTTTATCACTTGAAAGTGAAGATTCTCTGCATTTTCAATGCAACACCTCTACAGATGTTGATCTCCGATCTGATTGAATTCAAAAATCATATGATGACAGTGAAGGTAACCTTTCTGAGGCATGAGTTGACTTGGCTCCCTATTCAAAGATCTAAAGGGAATGATATTTTAAATGAAGTCTGTAGAATTTTCTAATGAAAATTAATTTTTATGTTCATCTAGAATATAAACAAACTTTTGGGTAGTTTTGAATTTGCTCATTCTTCGGTGTTTCATCCTGTTTCTTGTAGGAAAATGTGATTAAATGTAAAAATCCATGAACAGTAATCTAGTATGTTGAGGAAACTGTCCATAAAGATAGTTCTATAACTGCGACGTTTGGAGCGTTGCATTCCCAATTTATGGAATAACGTTTAAGATAGCAAGTAAATGTTTCCTTCAAACGAAACAGCCTGTTTGTGATGTTTGGTAAACAAAAAACCTTGCAGTTATTTTTATTTCGGTAGTTCACTCTATGACTTATCAGATTGTAGTTGACTTCAAAAACACCTTAACAAGGATGTAGCAATTCAAACAGATTTCCAATAAAGTATCACCCGTCCTATCTTTCCTATTCGAAAAATTGAGAGTTAAGGATCTGCTGTATGTGAAATTCTGATAAAGATAAGCACCACTATTGCGTTCTAACCAGAAATTAATAATTTTAGTTATTGATCTGTTTTGTTTTCGTCGCTGCACCCTTATATAATGTACTTTCATACCGAATTCGTTTCACTTGAAATTCAAGATGAGGCCATGAGTACTAATTACCTATCTTGATATTATTGAAGTTTAAATAGATTAAACTACAAATATTTTTAAAACCTCATTCATTTAGGTGAAATATCCGGATAGTCGAAAGTGCATATCTACAAATGGATTTTCTCTTGTGAATTTGAAATTTGTAAGACCAATTCTCTCACTAAGATTATCTATCATCTATCTTCAAAATTATATAAGCAAAAATAGGTCGAGTTGCACCACTTCCAGAAGATAATTAAATTGGCTGAACGATTATTGCATTATTTTCAGGTTGTTTCTTTGTTAGAGTGCCTATTGTGTGTTTATTAAAAATGTAAACGATTGGGAATAACTAGTGGGATTCTAGTGAAAGGATGGGAATAAAAGGAAATAAGAGAACAACTGTCCGTTTCTTGGAACTTTGAACTTCCTTTCGTTTTTCACAAGGACAAAATAACAAAGTACTGAATAATGATAAATGTCAGAACATCAGGCTTCAAAACTTTTCATTTGAAAATGACCATGTTTGCTAGTTTTTACTGGCAGAATTATTTTTATTATTTTCATCCCATAATTACCAATGCATTTTTAATAGTTGTGGTATAATGATCGTTTCAGTTTGTTAGAAGATCAATCCAAAAATGGTTTAGTTCACTGAGGAAATGGCCGAAATTGAGTCATCAGTATGTAAAATTTTTGATAATTTTTAACGAGTACGGTGGTTTTTAGAAAACATGTGGTTTCACGTTCAGCATGAAATGAGGCAATTTAGTTAGTTGGTCGTTAGAGTTGGAAAATAATACTTCCATCAGATCATCATCATTATCTCCTGTGACTGGTGTATCAGCTACAACTGTCCACAAGATCATGAAACATCACAAATTCCACCCGTATGAATTGAAATTAGTTCATGAATTTAACGTAGATGCTCCTGATCGTCACATGCAGCTTTGTGAAAATTCAAGTGATCTTTTGTGTAACATCTGTTTTTATGACGAGGGTATCTTCATGTTCAATGGTGAAGTGAATAGGAATAATTGTATTGAGATAGCCAAAATCTTTATTGGTACAGAGAGCTTCACACACAAAAGCCACTAAAATTGTACGGTTGGACGGAAATTTATGGGAACTATCTTGTAGGGTCTTTCTTTATCAAAGGTAATTTCAGTAAAATTTGTTATTTGCAATGGTACTCCTCTACATTTCGACGTTCGTATGAAATAATATTTGGATGATAATTTTCCAGGTCGACTGGTTGGTAGAATAGTACCATTCGCGTGGTCAACCATGTTGCCTGACTGGATTCTTTTAGATTTTTGCTTATGGGTTCATCTTGAAATAAAAGGTTATGCCACACGACCGGAAAACTTAGAGTGCGGATGAATTCTGAATGCTGACTTTTGGCACCTAAAGTATTCGCAAATGTGGAAAGGGGAATCGAGAATCGTTTATATCCTTGTATGGAGGTGGGTCAAGGTCGTCTTGAGCCATTCTTATGATTATTTAGTATTAAATATTCTTTTCCTACTAACCGTGCGGGGTACTGATTTTAATGTACCAGTTAAATTTTCTGATTTTGAGATAGGTTGTACTTTGAACAAATCTAAACAACTTTTGTCTTGGGTTAGGGTTCTGTATTTAGTATCACGGACAGGTTACAGAGTGGTTTTATTTTATATCTCGAAAATTAAAACTGATACGTAAAAAACTCACAAAACTAAAAAGTTGTTTTTTGAGTAGATCAATAAAAAATATTAAAATTCAAAAAATCAGTGGCATGCTGTTTCCTTATCGAAAGTTTTGGTTGACCTGTCTGCTGGGACACCACTGGAGTCTATAAGTTGAAACAAAAAAGAGTCAAATTAGCCTCTTGTTACATTGAATAACACTACCGAATCGAACAGAAAATCATCGAGATATTACCAAAAAACCAATTTTTTCACGAAACTTCGACACCCTGTATCTCAGTAAGGAGACACATTTTATCAATGTGAGTTAGGTTAAACCTTAATAGTTTGAGTCCAGGATTCCACAGTTGAAATATTTCCAATTGTTAATGAAATACCCTGTATAATGGTTTTAGGCAGTACCCTGTACTTTAATTTTAAAATAACTATTTGCAATGGCATGCAGTACCTTTTTCACAAGTGATTGAACATTGATTCATAGTTTATATAAACATTTGATCAATATCAAAAATTAATTAATTAATTTTGAAGCATATTCAATAATTTTGAATTCCAATGGAAAAGATAAAGGAAACATTTTAATGATCTTAAATACTTGTTTTTCTCCTGAAGAACTTGGAGAAATATTTGATTCACTAGTACAACTGTTTTCGATTGACCGAAAAGAAGCCTGCACATTGCTCTCAATTTGAATTTTAAATATAAACAAACATAAGTTTTAAGGTTCTAGATGGAATAAATGACCTATTTCATTGATCTAAGTTGAAAGTATTGAAATTGCAAGTGATTTGATTTTTAATTAAATTTTGATAAAACTAGGAAGGGTTAACTCATATCATTCGAAAAACCTTGTGTGAAAGAATGAGTGAATATATAATTTTCATTATTTTTTTCAGTATCCAGTCATTGTTGCTATGGGTATTTTAAAAAAAGCTGCAGCGATAGTAAATAAAGAATATGGATTAGACCCAAAAATATCTGATGCCATAGTTAAAGCAGCTGATGAGGTAATTTCTGGCCAACTGTATAAAGATCATTTCCCTTTAGTAATTTGGCAAACAGGCTCTGGTACACAGACTAACATGAATACAAATGAAGTGATCAGTAACAGAGCAATTGAAATTCTTGGCGGCAAACTAGGCTCTAAGGATCCAGTTCATCCAAATGATCATGTCAATAAGAGTCAAAGTAGCAATGACACCTTTCCAACTGCCATGCACATTGCTGTCGCGATGGAAATCCATAGGGTTCTCTTTCCAGGTCTGAAAATGCTGAGAGATGCTCTCCAAGAAAAATCTGAAGAATTTAAAGACATTATTAAAATAGGTCGTACTCATACTCAAGATGCTGTACCATTAACTCTTGGCCAAGAATTCAGTGGATATGTCCAGCAATTGACTTTTGGTATTGATAGGGTGGCTGACACATTGCCAAGACTATACATGTTAGCTCTTGGTGGAACGGCTGTAGGTACAGGATTGAACACTAGAAAGGGTTTTGCTGAAAAATGTGCATCACAAATTGCACAAGAAACAGGGCTTCCTTTTGTGAGTGCTCCTAATAAATTTGAAGCTCTTGCTGCACATGATGCTCTAGTTGAAGTTTCTGGAGCTTTAAATACTGTTGCAGTATCTATAATGAAAATAGCTAACGATTTAAGGTAAGTCAGTGATTCATCATCCACCATAATTTGGTAGTTTTCTTTGCTAGTTTTATTTATGGGTTATTCCAATGCGATACATAATGAAATTTTCATTTTATATTTAGATTTTTCTTCATGTTAAAATGTATTTGCGAAATATGGGACATTTTATAGATACAGTTTTCAAAGGTCTGATTTATCAATTACTTTATAATAAGAATGGAACTTGATGTACAGTGTCCCATTTTTGATATGTTTGAATAGTGTCCCCATGAAATACAAGACACAGAGGAATGCTGTGCAACTTTAATGACTCTTTCTTTCTGAGATTCAGAGGATTTTCAAAATTGCATTCATACTAATCCCCTTCGTACCTCTAGTGTATGAAACCTGATAATGAAAATGAATCCAGTTTTGCACACACCATTGGGGTTGACAGATTTTTCTAGGGGCATGAATGCTTGGGTATAAGACAAAATTCATATTTTTGCCATGTATCAATTGATAAATGGCAAAATCTAATTAGATTGGATTTTTTCTAGATTTTTAAATAAGAGGGTGGTACCAGAAATACCAGGCCTGACTTGGTGATGGCAATAATTGATTGAAAAAATACTGTGTTTGAAGGTACACAATCTATAAAATATACGTTTCAAATTTGAAGAGGCTTTGTTGTTTAATATTTGTTTGGCAACCAACAGTAGTGACTGCGAGAGTCTGCTCCTTCTTTTGCAACCATAAAATATTGTGTAACAGTTTTGACGAGGCCGTATGTGCTGCCAAGACAAGCTAAGTGCTTATCTATTTTCAAAATTCCCCATGAAATAGACTAATTACTCTTTCACCATAACTTGTCATGAGGACGCTTATTCCAGAAAAAAAACTTCATTTTTATTATGAAAATATGAATAAAATCAAAAATATGAACCCAAAAATCGTTCAAAATTGTTTCCATGATCCCACAAAATTCATAAATTTTCCAGCTCTTTCTCAATCCATTTGATAGTATCATTGCTTGTTCTTACAACATTTCGAAATGCTATTGAGGGAGCCTTGTAGAATTCTTCGCTATTGTGATGTCTGCTATAAATTCAAATGCCAGAAAATCAAACGACGCATAGCATCTCCGGAGGGGAAGAACTTTTCTCATTATAGGAGTTATATTTGTATTTTTTTGAATATTCTGTGAGCTTGTGATATGCTCACTCTAACTGCTGCCTCAATAACTCTACAAAAAGTTCTTCCTCTTTATATACTTGAGTAATAATTTACTTAAACAATGATTTCGGTTTTGAAAACTCACAATTATCAAACAAATTACGTGTATTCCTACCAAATATGTCTTGAAATTGCGTCCTATATAGATAACTGTGATGAATGAACAGGATGATGCACCCAATAAAAATAAAAAATTATAGTAGTAAGATAAAAAAAGATGAAGTTGGTTGGCTGCTAAATTTTTCCAATTGAATATTCTATAAAGCAAACTATCAACTCTAATATTTTAAGATTGGTGTAATCCATTCCAACTTTTTCCTTACGAATTATCATAAAATGAAACTTACAATTTTCGAATAGTAATAATTTGACAAATAGCATCCCAAGTAAATTTCTCTGACCATTCTCATATTAATATTATCTGTGCACAGTCCACTTGGAGTAATAGAATTTTTGTTTTGTGGAATGTTCAAGGATAATAAAAGATGAGTACTAAGTGTTATATAAATAATCCAATCTAAATGATAAATAAAAGAAAATTTGATTTACGCTATATTTGTAACGCGTTTCGACGACACTGCACCTTTATCAGACTAATATGAAATGAAAACTAAACTAAGCTGAAACAATTTATATATAATCTACACAGTCAGATCAAAAATGAGAAAAACTACCTAGACAAATTCACAGATCTATTATCTAAATCACTCAGCCGGAAACAAATTAAGTACAGAGGAATTATTGTCAAAATCTACCTGTTCATTCAATATGTTGGAAAGTTTATATCTATTGATTTCAATGGATTCCTAAAAATTAATATCAAATGTTTATTGATTGAAAGATGTTAATTGAAATTATGAGTTTCTTCAAAATTAGATAGTTCGCCTAATAAGAATTAGTTTTTTCATCGATGGAACTAAGATAATGTTCATTGACTCTAATGCTGAAATTTCTGTAAGTTCTACCAATATACATATTACTACAACTACCGCAGATAGATTTTGTATACACCAGATTTCTTTCCTTTATCTATTTTATTTTTATTATTTTTGGATAGATTATTAATGGTTCAAAATGAGATGAGTAATTGGAACTTCATCTTTTAAATTATGGCTAACTTTATCAACGCAAGTGAGGCTACTATATCTGTTCTGATCTTTAGATTTTGGGTATACTAATTCTATTGCCTTGTATGCCTTAATTTTTTGTGATTAGTTAGCTATACATTGTAACCATTATTTAGAGATACTAATTATTATTAGATTATCTGAAGATGAAGAAACATCTGATAATCTGTAGATCATGCTGTGGAAAGCTACTTTTATATATTGAATAGGATGAAATAACATATTATGCACTGTTTATGAAAGATGAAGAAATGATGTATATTATTAATTTAAGTAGGAGTTGAATCTAAAAAGTTAATTGAATCGTTTTATTCAATTTTGGTAGTGAATTTTATTTTTCAATGAATTAAATTTATAAACTTCGAAAAAATTTAGCAGACGGTCAGTACCAGTAAAGCACCATATAACACTATCAACCACATACCGAAACAAATATAAAAACTGTTTTGCTAAATGGTTGCCCTGTATTGTAGTCCCTAAGTTAGCCATAAAAAGTTCTGATAATAGGGTACTGAGTGGATTTCCCATAATAAGACCTCGCGAACGGTGAAATAAAGACTTAAAAACAGAGGAAAGATATATGGAGGATACTCCTAAAGACCCAATCGGTAAGTGTGTGTAAAACAAAATTACTTTGCTTGCAAGTCTTCATTTTTCGAAAAATTTATCCAAAAACTAAAATAATTCAATATCGAAATTGAATGAAACGATCCAATCAACTTTTAGATTTAACTATTACTAAAATGAATAATAGACATGATTTTTCATCTTTTATAAACTGTCTCATGCAGACATCATAATTTATATTACACTGTTTCATCCTGTTCGATATAAATGCTTTCCACAGCAGGATCCACAGATTATTAAATGTTCCTTTATATTTATATAATTTCGATGAGGAATTCTATATTATTAAACAAGTTGCTCTGAGTAAAGGTTACAATCTCAATATTTTTATAAAATTAACAAAAAACTAAATCACAAGGCAATTGCATTTGGGTACTCAAAATCTAAAGATTAACCCAGTCTCCCATTATGATCACCTCAGCTCACAGATGCTGTATTTGTATCTTGTCTACCTTGTCGCCTACATACTGAAACAATCTAGGGTAGTTAATATCGTTAGTAGATCGATACAGACAACATAGAAACAGGTCGAAAGCGTTGTCTTCCAACGCATCCTCTTGCGTGTCTTGCAAGTGTTGGTGAACTGCTCTCACATACATGGTGATGTGACATGTCCTCCTATGTTGTAATACTCTATAACGAATTTGCTTCTCTCATTGTATTTTGGGGGACTTCGTGCGTATGCCAGAGGACCGTAGTTAATCGTATTACCACCATGTGTCCCCCGAGCCAGTTCCCCCAGGAGATCCCACTAGGGAACGAGTTCCGCTCTGGATAATTTTGTCCCAAGCGAGAGCTCATTATGCCTCATCTGAAAAATCTTTTCCACTCTGGAGACCGTACCATCTGCCAAGCATCCGAAACTTAGTCACAAATAACCAATTCACGGAGTCTATAGCATGATGTGGTGGTATTACACCGGGAGTGTTATCGTCTGTCACCTCACATGCATTGGCAACGTTAGCCATAACTCAAAATATTTACTGAAAAATTTCCAATTATACATCTCATTTCGAACTAATAATAATCTATTCAAACATATTAAAAATAATAAGATAAAGGAAAGAAATTTGGTGTTTACAAACTAGGCTGCGGTAGTTGTAGTAAGACGTATATTGGTAGAAGTTACAATAATTTCAGCACTACAGTTAATACATATTATCGTACTTTCTTCAATAAAAAAAACTAATTCTAATTTCATGAACTATATAATTTCAACAAAATATTAAAATCTTCTAAAAACTTGATATTAAGATTTGGGAATCCTTGAAATCAATAGATATAAAATTTTCAACATATTATTTAATGAGCAGAAAGATTTTGACAATAATTCCCTTTACTTAATTTGTTTCTGGATGAGTGATTTAGATAGTTCTGTGAATTTGAAGCGTCGTCGAAACGTGTTACAAATATTATAATTGATCGAAAATATTAGTGTTATATATTAAATGAAAGAATTCTATCTATATACAACCCAGAATCAATGTCCTTAGAAAAACAATCGTTGACATCATATGCTATTTTTGTTCATGGTGAGGTTTCAGAGATATGAGGGGTTCGCTTGGGGCAAATTTTTAAAATCACCCTATATCTGAGAAAGCGAGCATCAAAAATACAATACAGTAAATTATATTGCTTTCTTCAGTTTCTATATAGTTGTTCCAACATATTTTCGAAAATTTTTCGAAACCAATAAAAAATGCCAAATTCAACAATAGCTAGTAATACATTAATTCTGCTATATAATTGATATGAATCCTACAGAAATATTACTTCCAGGTTTTTAGCTTCTGGTCCACGTTGTGGTTTAGGAGAGCTTAGTTTACCAGAAAATGAACCTGGAAGTTCAATTATGCCAGGTAAAGTAAACCCAACCCAATGTGAAGCTATTACTATGGTAGCTGCACAAGTAATGGGCAATCATGTCGCTACAACAATTGGAGGTTCAAACGGTCATTTTGAACTCAATGTTTTCAAGCCAATGATGGTCTCTAATGTCTTAAGATCTGTTATATTACTAGGCGACAGTACAAAGTCCTTCACTGAGCACTGTGCTAAAGGTATCGTAGCAAATAAGGAAAGGATCGCACAACTTTTGCATGAAAGTTTGATGTTGGTTACTGCCTTGAATCCCCATATTGGTTATGATAAAGCTGCTAAAATCGCAAAGACAGCACATAAGGAAGGTACAACTCTCAAAGAATCTGCTATTAAATTAGGTTATTTGAATGAGGAGCAATTCAAACAATGGGTAAAGCCTGAAGATATGCTTGGTCCAAAATAAGTTACTAATTTTAAGTTTCAATTTATGTATAAATTAAATTTATGCATTACCTATGTTTGTAAATAAAACAATGTTTTCAAAAATTATTATTCATTTATTCTTTTGAACTTACTGCTTGTTATGATCTAATTCAGATTATGAACAAACAGGAAAAATTTTGAGCTTTGGTTTTTTCTTCTGTTGAAGAACAATGAAAAATAGATTTGGCATATATTTACATATGCCAATAGATTTGGCATATATTTACATATATAGGCTGACAAAAGTTGGTTCCAAAAAATTGTAGATGGCAAGTTAAAACTGAACCATGATGACGTTGATCACTTTGCAATAGGGAATAGGTTTCCTAAAATAAAACGGTATATACAAAAATACAGTCATGTCTCCACTGTCTTCATTACAAATCAGTTGGTAGAAAGGAACCGGGAAATCTGAACTCACTTCCGAAGTAGGCAGTCTTTCCACACCATCCATATTGACCATTTGTGAACGCATACACAAAATTGTTCTTCTCAAGCGTGTAACAGGCACTAAAACCGCCACATTATCACGAGTTTGTCAGACACGTTTACACTTTTTGGTTACCCATGAAGAATAGTTGTCGACTGAGAAAATTACTCCCAGCAGAAGAATTCGAAACTTCTGTGAAAATGGGGGTTTTCGCAGTCACATAACGGTAGTAGGTATGTCGAGGAGAAAAAGACAAGTTGTGCGGGTGAATCGAACTGTCATTGACGCACAAGATACTGTAGGAGCTGATTTGGATGCAGAAAATTGAGATTTAGGTATGAAAATCCAACAAGGGATTAACAGTACTAGGCATAAAACGACAAAGACATCGATACTGATCTGATGCTTGTTACACGATTATACGAAGTCGGGCTGACTGATACATAGAGGAAGAAAGTGCTACCTTAGATGACAAAATTAAGAAAAAGAACTTAAAAGCATTTCAAGAATCAAGACAATTTAAAAAAACGTTCGATAATAAGAGGAAGCCAGCAGGGGTTTCTTGAGGTAGGAGATTCAGTCTTAGTCAATATAGCAAGTCTACCATCAAACAACTATCAAAGTAAGAAGTTGGTGGAAGAACTCAAAAGTCCATTCAAGTTTGTAGAGGTTCCTCTGAACGATTGATATAAAGTTAAAGAAGATTGTCGTTCTAAAACGACGGCCAAGAATACTCATTATGGAGGACTGACATAGTTTGTTCTTCTCAAATGAGGAAATATATCTGTGACGAAATTCCTCAACTATATAGGCTTATGGAATAGGTAGGTACTATATGTATGAAGGTTATAGTATTAGCAATTTCCTTAAGTATAAAGTCTCATGGAAGACTTGGAAAAGTGACAAAGTATAAAGGATTATGAAACGTGATAAACTATTTAGGTACTAATAGTACCCTGAGCAAAGAGAGAAGTATTTCAGTGCTACAAGCATGTTGTCACAGTCATTTTATTCAGTTCTTAAAGGACGTAGAAGGGTTAAGATGGCTGTGTTTGAGTACGGCAGTCACCCCGAACGTATGACAGCGTGATGTGTTTTCGTAAGGAGAGTTGACTCAGCGAAATAGACCCGTTGCCTGTTGAGATCGTCGTGATAATTAGCACATGCAGAAGGAGAGTTAGTTAACAAGTAGACAAATATTGCATAGGACGTTAATTTCGCTACACTATCCGTTTATATATTTCACCAACAAATTGTGTTTTTATGCTATATGAACCTAATAAGTACATTACTCAAATAAGTCCCAAACATAAACCACTCAATAAGGACTCTGATTTTCAAGCCAGATACACTTAGAGGGGAGATGGGTCCCACAAATTTACATGTAGAAGTCCATTCTCTAATATGATTTTTTCCTGATATATTACTGAAATTATCAGTTTTTGAAAGAATTCAAAGTTTAATAAATAATGACTTTCGCTGTGACGGAACACCTGCATAATGATTTAACTTTTCAAAAATGGCATATTTGAGTTGAGAATTGAAAGAACTTTTCGATGAAGAGCCTATCGAACCCTTTTCCTCATAATGATTTTTGATTCCAGGGGAACCCTCGAATCAAAAATTGACCTGTTTCAGCGTTTTTCGCTATCATCACCCTTTCCACCGTTAAAAGGAGGGGTCAAATTTTTGTTTGGACACGGTAAAGTTGAATTACATCAAGTAAAATCATGAAAATACTTTAGTGATCACACGATACGACGATGCGATTGGATCAAAATATTACAAGGTCACAGTAATTTATTGGTTTCTTGAAAAGTACAATTATATTTATGTATTGTTTATATAATATATACACAATTATTTGTTTATTATATAAACTAGGTAGAAGTGTATTCATTCATCCATATTTCATGAATATGATCGATTTAAACTTCATTCCTGATATAGATGTTAGTTTGTTTAACACTTGAAAAGTATTATGCAGCTCTGCTTTTTTAATTCCTAACAATATAGTTTGTAAACTAGAAGGGTTATCTTGTTTGACTATGATAGAAGGAATATTTATTCAAAACTCTAAATATATGAAGGGGTATGCATTTTATGTTGTTAACTTTAGTGTTCATGTACTTTAGGGCAGACAATAATTTTGGTTTTTGATTTTAACCCATGTTGATCTTGAGATTCTGCTGTACGTGAATATGCTACTCATTCCTCAACTATGAAAATTCGAATTCGTTTATTTTTACGTACGGCGTAGCTACATCTACCTAAAGTTAGTTAATTGTACTATGCCTATATTCTACGACCAACTATAAGCAATAAATTATCACAATCGGATGAACGGCATCGCAGCATATAAAATGCGAACATTGATTTCATACAGAGTTGTAAGGTTTGACATACTGTGACAAGTGGCAATTCTGAAGAAAATTTGGAAGAATATAAACAATTTAATGATAATAATACCTTCCAGCCATATTACAAGTATTAACCGGCGCCCGTATTGGAAAATCAGATTATACTACGACAGGCCTGTTATCACTGACAGAATGGTGACGAATGATAGGCTGGACATAGTGGCGTATGATAAGAGAGCCAGAACAGCAATGCTGTTGGATGTCGCCATACCAAATAATTACAACGTCCTGAACAAGTTCCAGGAGAAAAAGTACAAATACACAGACCTTGCTGTTGAGATCAAGCAGATGTGGCACCTCGATAAAATAGATATCGTTCTTGTCATCATTTCTTCGACTGGGTTAATACCCAAAAGTTTGCATGATAACCTCAAGAAATTAGAATTGCATAAGAATACTTATATAGAAATGCAAAAACCTGTAATTCTCAATACATATAGGATAGTAAAAAAATTTATGTCAAGTATATTGTAATCGAGCCTATTCCCTTTGATTCCTGAATCTGGGAAAGGTAAATTATATCCAGCTAAAAGCTGAGATAGTGAACAAGTCCATGATAATAATAACGTTTATTTACGGGTTACCCCTTATTCAGTAGATTACATAATTTACAAACTTGCAACAAAAACATATCTATCTAGCTAAAATTAAAATACACTTTTAAAATTCAAAATTTTATAGCCGGTAAAAGGAACATTGAGTTACATCACAAAACACAAAACGGTAGCCCAAGAATCGTGATGACATATCGCAAAAAAAGGGAATTTAGAAGGCTCAAATTGAATCTATTCAAAGTAGTTCCAATAAATTCCAGGACTCGCGCTCCGTATTCGTTTGCTAATCTCACACAACGGGTGAGGGGATTGTTTAGACCGTAATTTGTTGAGTGGAATGGTATCTGAAAGAGATCAGAGTTCCTGGTAGCTCTCACTGGGATTTTAAAATTCAGAAGTTCCACTAACTCAGGAAAAAGGATATCTCCTGACAATAACATGTATGTGAATGTAAGATCGGAGATTTTCCTTCTATCGAAGTTCAAGAGAGCCATGATATCCGAATAAGAGTAAGTGCTCGCTGGCATATGCATTTTGTATACGGCACCTCTCAAAAACCTGTGCTGAACCCTATCAATCTCTGAGATTTGAACTCTTAATGAGGAGACCATATGATCGAACCGTATTGAAGGACAGAACAGAACAGTGAAACAAAGACGGCTCTGAATGCGTTAACAAGTAAATCTTTTAATGAACGAAACCAAACTGTTGTCGCCCCTTAGCTGTTGCTGAGTTTATGTGCGGAACAAAAGTTATTCGCTCATCGAAAAAAAACCCTAGATTCCTCACCTTATCTACCCGGTTTATAGAGACGTCTGATATTGTGTAATTCATTCGGATTGGGCTTCTAGATCTAGAAAATGTAATGCAGCAGCACTTTCCAATATTTAGCTCCATTCCATTTGCTACCGACAATTCGGTAAGAGTATCTATGTCGTGTTGAAGTCTATGGCAGTGGTCATTGCTTGATATGGGCAGATACATCTTAAGGTCATCAGCAAATGTTAAGTACTTACAATGTCTCATTATCAGATATATCAGATTAAAAAAGAATAGGCCTTAAATGAGAACCTTGTGGGACTCCAGACGTGACCAAAATGGGATGAGATACATGATTTCTGATTTTAACCCATTGAACACGATTTTTCAGGTAGCTCGACAGGCACTCCAGAATGCAATCAGGAAATTCCATGCCAGCCAGTTTCGCTAACAGTCGTTTGTGGACTAGAATATCGAAAGCCTTGTAATAATCGGTGTAGATAGAATCGACTTTCCTAATGGCTATTTTTATTTATTAAAGAAGAGAAACGTGATAAATAATGGCGTAACAATTTGCAAACAAATTTATAATCGTTTTGTGCTTTTTGTGAATGAAATGATAATGTAAAAAGTTGCATCATTTTAATCATAAATTATTACTTATATACAAATTACTATAAAACAAATGTACACTCTAGAACAAACTTCCTTCAATTCAAATTATTCCAACCTCATACATTGGTTTATCTACAATCAACCTATCAAATCCTAGTCTTGTAAGGTCTATAGTTTGATACTTTCCATCTAAAATTAATTCAGAAATTGCACGTCCTACTGCGGGTGCCTGCTGTATTCCTAAAATAATTTTTATTGAATTTAATGAATCTAGATATTGAAATTATATTTGGTTGGCAATACATAAAATCACATGTAATTCCACATACCATGCCCGCTGAAGCCTGTAGCTATGAAAAAATTAGTGTAGTATGGATGTTGTCCAATTATTCCATTTTGATCATAATAATTATAATCGTAATATCCGCTCCATCCACTAAGAACCTAGTAAGAAAAGTTTATTGAGAAAAGTACAAAAACTATAATTGAGGCACTGAAGCTCAGCAAATTCATCATAATATAACAATCTAATTTTGTATCTATTTTTTAAGAGCTACGATTCCACAAAAACTCGAATTTTCATTTTGACTAGTTCGAGGGCCCTCAATTCAATTCACATTTTGAAACGCATGTTATATTCTTGCATATTTAAAATTTCCTCTTGTTGATGGTAACTCAAATAAAGCAACGTACATCCAGGAAAATCCAATAAAGTTTTGTGGAAGTGGCGATCGGTTTTGTCATTTTCATTCACTATTACAGGAATATTGAAAATTATTTACAAAGAATAATTTAACTGAGAGGCGCTGTCTTTGAACATTTCATACATAACATAAGATATCGATGAAATATATATGATCATTGATTTCGAACTGCTTTGAATATTGACATAAAATGGTATGTTTGATTATACTTCATTCAAAGTTAACCACTGGTCAAGAACGGAACTGACAAGTTCAAACTCAAAGCACGAACCGTGCTTACGAAATATTTATTGTTTTCATGCTACTGTGAATAGATAACTGAAATGGCACCGGGAATCTCTAATAGCCTTCGATGAAAATAATTCATCACTACACAGGTATATCAGTGAAGTGCACGATGTTATATTTGTGAACGGCCTAGCGAGTGGAAACACTTCAAACATGGATTTTGATTTCTGATGTACACTCTCCAATCCATAAGTAACCGAACTGTTTTAAGAGAACAGTACTACCAGTGTCATCTGTTGTAATATTGTACCCGTCGGTAACTTGGTATTGGCATTGACTGCTGTTAAAAATTTCATGACATTTGTATGTAAACAACTTGAGTTATTGCATCATGTTTGTTAGTGCGTTTGATACATCGGTCGGAGAATGTGTTTTAAACTGAGCTGCAATTGAGTTTAGTGTTAAACTTGCTAAATCTTTTATCGAAACGCACCAAATGATACAAACTGCATATGATAATGATTGTCTATCTCGTACGCAAGTGTACGTGTGGTTCAAGCGATTCGAATCGGGTAGAAAGACTCTGCATGATGAAGAAAGATCAGGCTGTCCCAAAACTGGATTATCGAAAGAAAACATCGAAAAAGTGCGTGAATTAATAAAAAATCATCGGTGAAATTTATTGAATAAGGCATCCCTCAAACAACTCAAAGAGGATAATTCGAGGTTGTTACCACACAAACCAAAAATTTAATCAAATTGATCATAACTGCTGGGAAGGACTCAAAGTTCTTGAAAACAATGGCGAGTAGTGACGAGACGTGGTGTTTTCAGTATGAGCCCGAAACAGGACGGTAAACTGCTGAATGGAGAGCGTTGGATGAAGGAAAACCCAAAAGGAAAGTCGCTTGGAGAAGTCAAAAGATGAGGTTATGCTAATTTGTTTTTACGATTGTAAAGTAGTTATCCACAAGGAATTTGTTCCACGCGGCCGGACAGTAACAGGATACTTTTATTTGGGCGTCATGAAGCGATTGCTGTCAAGAATTCGTCGTATTCGGCCAGAATATCGAGAAAACGGCTACTGGACTCTTTTCCACGATAATGCCCCATCACATCGTTTAAAAGTTGCAACTGAATTTTCGATCAAAAATCACATTATTGCCTTACACCTTTCTTATTCACCTGATCTGGCTTCGTGCGACTACTATCTTGTTCCCTAAGCTGAATTTGACGATTAAAGAAAAGCGGCACGATCCGATTGAGGTAATTGAAAGTGCGATGACCGACGCAATAAAGATCATCCCAAAAAAGAAGATAGAGAAGTTGTTTGACAACTTGTTGGCGCGTGCAAATTTGTGTATCAATGCAGAAGGCGAATGCAGTGATTAATAAAAAATGATTTGTATCAAAATTAATACTGGTTGTTTCTATTTTCAAAAAATTCGTTTACTTTCGGAATGGAGGATGTAGTAAAGAGGTCACAACGGTAGGCTTGTGTTGAGTATCAGCAGAGTCGTGCTTTGTCAATAATGATTTATCGAAGAGGTTATAATACAAACATAACTGGCGGTGATTGACAAAAGAAAAAAAGAATATACATATATGCCGACTTCCTTATTTCATTGCTCAACAAGTTGCACAGCTAGCTATTTTTAGTTGACATTTTTGAATTATTCAACGTGTGGTATCTCGGACTTTCATTTCAATTATGATGTCTTGGAGCTTGGGAAGAAAATCGATGCATCAAAATAATTAACGTGTAAATTTTGAAGACAAAGATGACATGAAAAATGTTAAATTAGTTTCCGAATTCATGCCTGAAACTGAGGGACTGAATAAACATGATTTAACTTGCTTTTTGTTGCCTATGTTGTCTTCTTCTTCTTGTGGTGCCTATCCTTCTTGTTGGCGATCACTCTGGCGATTATAATCTTGTTTGTTACGACATGGAAAAGTCCTGTTGGTACTGAGAACCATGTCCTGAGGTTCTGGAGCCAGGGATCCTTCGTCTGCCAGGCCCGCGTTTACCTGGGATCTTCCCTTGTAGTATCCTTTGCAGCAGCCCATATCTTCCTTCATTTCTCATTATATAACCCAAATATTCAAGTTTGCGCGTCTTTATCGTGGTTTTTAATTCAGGATCTTTCTCCATTCTTCGGCAGACTTCTTCGTTAGAGACATGGCCTATCCACGGAATTCTTAGAATCCTACGATAAAACCACATTTCGAAGGCTGCAAGTTTTTTGGTAGTTGCCTCTGTTAGGGTTCATGATTCCACGCGTAAAGCAATACAGAGAAAACGTATCACCTAAGAAGTCGTATTTTTGTGGTTAAAGTTAGAGATCGGCTCTTAAGCACTGAGCTCATTTTAAAAAACACTGTTCTTGCCTTCTCTATCCTGCAACGGATCTCCTGCGAATGATCCCATTGGTCATTAGGTACAATGCCCAGGTATGTGTATTTTGTCACTCTCTGGACATGTTGTTGGTTGAGTATTGGATGTTCGTGTGGGATTTGATTTTTGCTGATCACCATGTATTTTGTCTTGTTGACATTAATATCTAGATTGTACTCCATGCTGACTTCTACACTCGTGTCATCAGTTGTTGTAATCCACTCACACTATCTGCCATAATTACTGTATCGTCAGCGTAGCGGATGTTGTTCTGAATTTTACCGTTGACGTTTATCCCGGCGTTCACGTCCTCAAGAGCTTTCCTGAAAATGTGTTCCTAGTACACATTGAATAATAGTGGGGAAAGTACGCATCCTTGTCTTACGACTCGGGAAATACTTATCGCCGTTGACTGTTCTTCGTCTATGGTTATGTACGCTGACTGTCCCCAATATCATCGTGATATTATGTCCAAATCTTTTCCATCGACACCTATATTGCCCAAAATTTCGATTAATTTGTGATGTACTCGATCGAAAGCCTTACTATAGTCCACAAGGCAAGCATATACTTCGCAGTTAACATCTCTGTACCTCTGGAACAGCACCTGAATAGTAAATAGGGCTTCTCCGGTGCCTACACTGAATCCCGAAATCCAGACTGATTCCCTCGATTGTCCATCAGTTTACATATTGTTTTGGGCCTATACATGCCAGCCGTTCGTTTAACTTTTTTATGGATGTTAAAACTGTCATATTTCAGCTGCAGAGCTCCTATTTCTTAGCAATCTTCTAGGAGTTTTCTTTCTTTTGTTAAGTCACTGTCAGAATATTTCAATAAAATTTTCTAGCAGATTCTGAAGATTCAAAATGTGGGCAGTCGAATCTTTTTTCACCAGTTGAAGATGACAATTTCTCAATTTAAAAATAAGAACTCGTTCATATTTCAAGTGATCCGCACTTAAAATTAAAAAAAACATTTCTCTCGGAATTTTGGGTGGCACATCTTAATGAGTACTCACAATTTAGTGATAACACGCTTATGCGAAGAATCATTTTCATCACTTCATCAAAATGTATAAGCAATGCAACTGACTGACAAATTTAGATGCTCCAACGAGAATGATCCTAACTGATTTCAATCCAAATAGGTATAGACAAGCTATGTGATGGTATGTAGGATCGAGGTAACCAATAAATTATTTATTCATGTCGCTTTTCTGATATTACTTTGTTTTCATTCGACAAGCGAGAACATAAAAATAAATAATGGTGTCCTAAGAACTTCAAATAGTTATAGAATATAAGTAAGTGTAATCATATCTATGTCTACAACCACATATAATTTGTGCGGGTTGAAGACTTTAACCTGTCGATGAAATTATTATTCAAGAAACAACATTCAACCTTCCGTAGAATGTTAAATATGCTTCCTTGAAGGAGCTAGTTTTCCAATCTGTTTGAGACTTTAACCTGCTTATGCTTCATGGGTGCTTAAAAAAACTAAGTCTAGTCCTCTGGTGAGAGAAGTTGTGAAGTACATTAATCGGTATGTTGGCCGCTTCTTTTGAAGTATTTCCTTTGAGGTATCATCATGCAGTGAAAAACTCCATGAGCATGTTTATATTAACATTCTGAAATAACTGTCACAGTTCACTCACTCATTTTATTGAAAAATTAATAATTCGGTTCAACAAGCGTATCGAGAATTGTGGACGTCACATACCGCACTTGATTTTTGAAATGAAATTCCAAATGATTAACTTTCGTAAAAAAAGAAAAGAATTTGGAAAGATGTCTTTTCTACATATTGTTTCATTAAAATATGAAATAAAAGCAATGAAAAAATATCGCGCTTGAAGCACCGTCTACGCGACTTCATTTTTTCTTCTCATGTAACGTCACATGTTTTGCTTTCAATTCATATCAATTTATCGCTTATTGAAATCTTGCCTTACCGCTATACATTTCTCAAATGAAATCTTCTCTAATTACCTTTATATTTTCGAAAACTGGTACCCTTTTTGCCAATGTTGGCCAGATTTGGTCATCGAAATACTTGTAGTCTACATCCAAATTATCAGTTTTTGGTTCTTCACTGGGAAAAGGACTTAAACCTGCAATAAATCTTCCACCCAAACCGTCCCTACGGAAATAAGTACCAGTTCTATCAACCGTTAATGGTGTATTGATGCCTGGTAACTCTCCTTGGCAAGCGAAGTTATATACGTATCTCTTCCTATGAAAACATATTTCTTTGTGGTAATTGTAAACTCAGAAGAATTTTCATACCTCTTCTCTACCGGTAGTGGCACTGATAGTATTCCTGTTCCACTTCCTATTTTAACTAATTTAGCAATTTCATTTGAGTCACTACCTGCAGCTAGTATACAAATGGAGAAAGTAATTGATTTTTTTTCACCATTCGGCAACTGAATCTAGAACATTTCCAAATAAAAAAAGTTTAGAAGTATTTCAATTATCATTGGAACGGAACAAGAATTGGAACACTGATATTCTGCTAAATCAAGACTGAAGCTATAAAATAAGACACAATGTAACTACTGTAGACAACATTTTAAAATTGTAAGAGAAACCTTGTTCCTTTAATATTTATTGAAATAGGGCTTGTAAGAATAGAGTTTTGATATCCAAGGTTATACGTTATATCGTGAAGACCTTAGACTATTTTTGTAGAGAATTGAATGTTTTACAGAAAAGACACGGGTCATTTTTCGATAACTCAACGCGGTCAAAAGTTATTCAAGGTCAAAGTGAAATGCACCTTTAATTTAGCCGTTTTTCAAAACGACTTTAAATGTTTTCCGTAAAAATGTGCACTAACATTTCTCTCAAAATACAAGTTGGACTTCTGCGATATTTTTTTGCTATAATTAATTTTCACTTGAATGTTAGTTCTTAAATTATAACTGCAAATATATTCTGGAAATTTTATCATTCCACGATTAGATGTGCCACACATGTTAATTCATTATTCTGAATACAAATAAACATTGATTTCAACATAAAATTGATTAAAATAAGTGTTTATAAAGTATATTAAAGATACAGTCTTTTTGGCGAGGTCATTTCAGAGTAAACAGTAAGTTAATTATTTCGATATTTTATCAAGTATAAATGCTCTTTTCACAAATTGTAGAAATTCGCGAGCAATTAGTGAATATTTTAATCTATTTAGTTTTAATATTTGATTTATTTATTGTAAATGTCGTTACATTTTACGTAACAAAGGGTAAACGAGTTAATATTATTGGTGATTCAATTGAGGATTTTGGTGAACGTGAACTTACTTCAATAAATGAGAATATATTGGTCTTTTTGATCAAAAGAATATTTTTCATCAATAATTATGATAACAATTGGTAAAATTGAAGAAAAGTGGTCTCAAGCTGGTACCCCATGTGAGGAAAAAATATGCATTAGGAAAAGTGAGAAAATACTAGACAAAGAGGAAAAATTTCTAATGAGCCTGATGCTAACATGATGTTAGCTACTCAAAAATTGGTATTTCAATCTAATCAGCAACAAGATCAAATCTTGTAGCTACTGAAGCATCTCCCTTGAACAATCAATCCTGCAAACCAACACAAATCCAGAAATTTGATTTCATGACACCTGGACTCGATGCAGCACTTGATAGAGCAAAAGTGATCAATAGAAATGGCACTTTTATTTTTGGTGCTGTATAGGAATTGATCTGTCAACTCTTAATCTGAGTTACAGTAAATGTTATCGTGTGAGAGTTACATTTAGTTCCGATATCGCTCAGGATTTAAAATGGAAGTTCACATAGATGACTGTTATGTGGAGCATTGGGATGGTAAAAGTCTCAGCTATATAGTAGGTCCGACTTCGATCGACCGTATTGCAGTTCTTTTACCTATTTCTGAAGCTGATCAATTTCTTGGCGTTCCAAAAGCTGACGATGAATGTGCGCTTAAACAAGCTATATCCGCACTTAACACTTTGAATTCGTGCAAAGTGGCTTGTATATTGGTATGATTTATTATTATTCACGTAATTTCTATATTTCAATTCATTTGGATGCTTTTTTATGAAGTTATCTACAAAGGAACATGTGTTTTAATAAAAAAATCAGTAGACATAAAATTAGTGTGACTCCCATGTCGTCATGGGCATTGTTCGGAGGGAGTTTTTTCGAAAGCGACATTTAGGCGTTTGGTACCAATATTCGTTCGATTCAAAAATTAATGGAACGAAAAAGGAATGGAAGATAAAAATACAGCAAATATTTTGGGAGTAGAAAAAACTTAAATTGTTATCTTTATTAACAAAGTAAAAATGGTTCATTGCTTTTATGAGGATATTTAATCCCTCATTTATTATTTGAAGATGTCACAGCCTTGGGATAATCATCGAGTGCTACTTTTATGATTTTTTTGATAGTTTATCTCAAGAAAATTTTTTGTTAAACGACATTGTGCCATGCACCACGCGCGGTAGATGGCGAAAGCCATCTAGAGCCTAAAAATATTTTTATCTTGTTATCAGTTCCATCTTTAGAATTTGAAGCAAACAAATTTAGCTGAATTTGTATTTTTGCTATTTCATTTTATAGTAAAACATGGTATACTTCAACGTCTGTTATTCACGCGCCGAACAATGATTAAGAATTCATGAAAAAAATTAATTCTATTTCAAAATACTGTCTCATCAGTGGTAAGGGTTTGTCGAAAAATGATTGAGCACTTGTGATATTCAAATGACGAATCGGCCACAATCTCATTGACGAAAATGTATCGGTTGATCTGAAGATAGAAATTGTTCAGGCAATTCAGAATCGAAAAGGATGCATCAATAGAACGAAGTTGAGTGACGTAGTCTCGGAAAATTCCTTAGTTCTTCAAAAACTATGACTTACCATGCGATTTTCAAGAAAATGATTTTTGAATACGGTGCAATAATGACATGCCAGGAATGCTTACATGAGGGATTGGTATGATTGAGGAATATAATTACCTCACTGATGATAAGCAACAGCTGCAGTATTTGATTTGATATTAATATGTTAAAATTATTTTTAAATGCAGTAAATTTATAATTATGAATAAAAAATATATGAAATCATAATGGTTTGATCTCAATAAAAAAAATAAAAAACAGGTAATCCTGTTGACCATTCCTTGATTTCTCGTTACTCTTGAGCACAAATCATTTAAAAGAATTCGTATCAAAAAATTAACCATTATTCCAAAGTATAATATCGATGATTTCGTTTTTGTTTTATCAAACTTCTACAACTCAAAAATAAAGTTTCAATTCGTATGAAGGTTCTTGAACCAAAAAATGTGAAAAATGTAGGAGAAATTGGCTTAATTAATGATAACTTTATCCTGAATAACTTAAGAAAGAATTAAATCATTCAAAAATTACTTCAATCTTTTTTGTAGAATCTTGGATTCTCTACAAAGGAACTTTGAGACCTTCACAATTCAACGAATGGATCGTTAGATATAAAGATCAGATCAAGAAAATCAACTTCCAGTAGCATTCTTGAAAAAATTTGAAAAGTGCGATGCAGACATTCTTAATATTAATATTGAGGGCTCATATTGTCAGACTTATTTTAATATCATATCCTAACTTTTGAGCATAGTTCCAAAAAAAAAAAAACATTTTCTGAATCGCCTTAATATAACGCTTTTTCATTAATGAATTATGTTTCAGACACTATTAAAATAAGTTTTCAAAGAAACTAGTATTTACTAGTTGGATACTTACAATTGCTTCATTTGTACCAACATATTTGGCTTCCTCTTGACCAGAAACTGTAATATCATTTTCTGAAAACAAGAAATCGACTACTTCTCCATGAATAAACCTAGTTCCAAGATTAGTGGCACCCATTTTCATTAAATTCAAAAGTGACCATGGATCAAACCATCCTTCTTTATCTAAACCTAAACAACCTAATTCAATATCATCTGTGTGCAACCAAGAAAACCTGAAAGGAAATACTTATATATGTTATATATATATATATATATATATATATATATATATATATATATATATATATATATATATATATATATATATATATATATATATATATATATATATATATATATATATATATATATATGTATATATATACTGGGTGATTCACTAGAGGCGTGGTGCTTTGTAGCTTGTACACTCTTGATCTTGAAAAAATCTTGGGTGGTTTTTTTCAGATTGGAAGACCACTTTTTTGTTGAAGATTCAAGAGCGTCCTAAACTCTGCTATAATGTCTTTAAGTAATAAGTGTTTTTGATGAGTAGTTTTGTCACAATTTTTTTTTCCGTAAAAATTCATGAAAATAGGTTCTCACATCATCGCATGCTCCTTCGGCCAAAGGATGATACTTTTTCCTTTCGTTTTCTTATTGCCCAAGGATAGCTTTATTGATGAATTGAAATAGATTATCCTCATTTTATACAGGAGTGACTCAAAAAAATTATTGAATATTGTAATTTCAAAAATATCATATCTTGTTTTTTCAAACGGAACATCCTGTATTTTATTTATTATTCATTTCAACGCGCAAAATATTGTGCCATATTTTTGCAGAAGTAACCTTATCTTTATCATCGACCATTTTGGAAATAAAAAAAAAACTAAAATAATAAAATCAGAGGTTGCGAAAGAAGAGTTTATTAGTATATACATACATAGTACTTGATCAGAGAAATGGAGATATTTTAAGGTAGTCGTGTATGAAATACGTGATCGATTGGTTTTTGGTGAGATGATCTACAAGGTGTTGAACTATTTCAATAAGTGTTCGAAATGTTGCCCGTTTCTTTGTAGATACAACTCAATACTTCTGAGGAAAGACAGTGGAACTCTCGACAACATTTGCGGATTAACTGACTGAAAGTCGTCGACTATTCTCTGTCTCATATCCAACTGTGTTGTAGAAGGAATCTGGTAAACGATGCCCTTAATATAACCCCACAAGAAAAAATCTAGACTTGTAAGGTCTGGAGACCTAGCTGGCAATCTAACAGGACCACACCGTCCTATCCATTTGTTTGGAAATGAATGATTCAAATGCTCCCTAACCTGATGTGAGTAATGTGCCGGTGCTCCATTCTGCTCCATGTATACATGAGTATACAGGGTGTTCCATTTGAAAAAATCAAGATAAGATATTTTTAAAATTACAATATTCAATAATTTTTTTGAGTCACTCCTGTATAAAATGAGATTAATCTATGTCAAAGCTATCCTTGAACCGGCTCGGTGGAGTAGGGGATATGATACTTGTCTCCTGCCCAGTTACCTGGGTTCATTCCCCACAAAGTCGGTGCGAATTTTCGGATTCTGGGAATCGCTTGAGTATCCATCTTTCGGAGGAGACGTAAAGCCGTCGGTCCTGTCTAACAGAGATGTGTTGGACATTAAAGATCCCTTCCCTCGACACGAGAGGGGTTCGGCAAAATTCCCGGGTTAGTGAGGTGACAGAATTCTCGGTGTGTATTGGCCATAAGGCGGAAATAGAGCACGTTAAAGGAATAACAAGCAAACAAAGCTATCCTTGAAAAATAAGAAAACAAATGGAAAAAAGTATTCATCCTCTCTGGTCGAAGGAGCATGTGATGATGTGAGAACCTATTTTCATGAATTTTTACGAAAAAAAAAATATTGTGACGAAATTACTCACCAAAAAAACTTATTACTTGAAGACATTATAGCAGAGTTTAGGCCGCTCCTGAATCTTCAACAAAAAAGTGGTCTTCCAATCTGAAAAAAACCACCCAAGATTTTTTTCTAGATAATTGGTGCAGCCTGTGTACTGCAAAATAAATTGCTGAAGTAGATGTTTACTTTCTAAATACAATACCGTCCGAACAAAAATGAAATCTTCAAGAGTGAAATATATATATATATATATATATATATATATATATATATATATATATATATATATATATATACAATAATGAAAAAATTTCTAAATATATGATGCTTGCCGATGAGATCAAAAATGTGGAAAATGAAACAATATTTATTCTACCGATTATTATTTCTACATCGGTGTTATTCCTAGGAATCTTCACAAAAATTGAGATTTTAGGTCTGAAGAAGAATTTATTTGAACAGTTACAGAAGATAACAGTCATCAAATCTTGTAATATTCTTTGAGATTTCTTTCCAAAAGAAATAATGAGGTAGAGTCATAGGTTTCCTCTTTTCTCTTTATTTTATACTGTTCAGAATCTTATTTCATATTTCATTTATTTGCATATATAAATGTAATATAATCAGCTGAAAATTTTATCATTTATATTCAAAGCAGTATTCTATCTGATTGTTCATCACTTCACACAAAGAAAACTATGAATGAATAACATTCAGTGTTACTTGACTAAGGTCTGTACACTGGATTTTTCCGGAGAGAAAGCATCTGACACTACTCGTTGGTACATTGAAGTCATTGGCTAATAATGCTATAGTTTATATATATTCTAGTAGATTATATTTTTATAACATTCAACGTTATCCTAATATGTAATCATTCCAGAATATTTTGATTATAATCATTGCCTGGCAGTGGTATTAATTACTGGGTGGTGGATTTATATTTTTCCATGAAATCGCTTTGATTGCATGAACAGATATATGGGCAACTCGCCGGGGTTAAACCTTTTTTAACGCATATAGCAGGACTTTTTTCTGAAATAATAGCAAAACATTCAAGTACAGAACAAATCTCACCTTTGCTTTAGCTGGTCCTTAGTTAAAATAATATTATTAGCCCCTAATTCCTTTTGTAATTTATGATTATCTAAAAGTTGATGTGCACCATCTTCCCCAGCTAATGTTAAGTACCCATTTGGAGTAAAACATACATCAGCATCTGAACCAAATCGATTCTTTAGGGTTCTCAGAAATTCAGCTCCAAATAGAGACATTTGTATATTCTCTTGTAGGGAAAATTGTTGTCTCAGTCCTCCAACAGATAACACAGTAGAGCTTTTAGAAAACTACAAATAACTTAGTTAGATCTTATGACAAATAACCATAAATTAATTATACCGTGGGATCTTTTTCAATTACGGTTGTTTCGACTCCTTTATTACCACTTTTTTCCCTTAACCAGTAAGCAATAGAGGTACCCATTATACCTCCTCCAATAACAAGAACATCTGTGTATGATGGAAATGATTCTAATGCTTTCAGCTGAGACTCCTGGAAATTTGGTGACAAAGCCTTAAAATCATTACCCAACACTTTCAGTGTTCTCAAAATAGGATTCATTCTTTTCTTTTCATACATTATACTTGAAATGCATAGCATTCGTTTTGAAATAAGGTTAATTTTCAAATTATTTATGTGCTTGGACAACATAGTTATTAATACAGGTTTCGGGATTTCAAATTGATCGTTTCGAGTTTCTTTACTTTCAATTATAATTATCAATACATATGAGATAATTTTATCACTTCTAGAAAATATTTTTCTTTGTTGTGATAAGCATATAGATGTTATGACCTCATGGTAAATTTGTTTTTCATAAATAAATGATACTCTACAGTAATTATGGACAAGACTATTCATTCATTTCTATTAGTAGAGAAGCTGATTTGAAGAATGAAAAATTAACAAAATTGTGTTCAACTTATTGGTTCCTTAGATTTCATATGTTTCATAAGATATTTCAATGAAAAGTTAAATTTATGAATTAAAGAATCACTTTCAAAATGTTACTATTGGTTTTCAGGTTATAATCTCAACTAAGGTTATGGTTATAATGTTTTCTTTTTCTTCTTATTCTATATTCCCATCACCGAAGGACAATGGCCTCAGCCTATAACTTATGCTGCATGCTCTATAATAATTTTCTTCTTTGATTCTGGTATTATTTTTCATTTTTCCCGCCGTTGGTTGTTCCCACCCTCACACCCAAGGTTAGAAGTTCAATGACAGGGTACACAATTACATGAGTAATGATTGAAGTTAAGATTCTTTACAAAGAGAGTCAACTACGTTTAAATTTTCTTCAACTTTTTCACTTTCCATTCAGGGACACTAAATCAAGTTATACATTCACTATGTTCATTATTTATAAATGACTTAGCTATGTGAATGCAGAGAAAAGAAACAAAAATTTTAAATGAAAAATTAAAAATTATAGGAATTATTAGTATATTGTAGATCATATTAATACTGCTTCACATCGTTAGCTTTTCGGCAAAGGATATAATGCATAATCCGTTCAAAGCTTTAATTGACATGAGCTTATAAATTATTAATAAAAAACAAGTACTGTGTTTTAAGGAATTTTACTTAATAATTGCGATTCGTAACGCGTTTCACTACACCGTAGCTTATTCAGACGAATGATTATGCAGAAAAATGTAAATGAGAATATAACTATAAATGTTCTTGAGTAATTAAAAGCTTATTGGTTGCTTCTCCTTAAGTGGTTATTTATGACAGGTATATCCAATAAAATTAAGGAATAGATTGCTCCCCGAAAAGATTCAATAGAGGTGAAGGGCTTAAATCGACTTGTTCATTGATGAGTCTACCTGAGTGTTTGTATTTATTTATTTCTAAAGTTTCCCAAAGATCTACCTTCCAATATTTATTATCTGTATGCAAAATTTCAAACTGTGGGTCGAAAGAATGATTATTTTCTAAGAGATGATTCGCGTAATTTGAATCTGATTTTTATTTGAAAACTGCGTTTATGTTCCGATATTCTAATATTAAAATTTCCATGTGTTCTACCAATGTAGAAATTATCACAGTCATTGCAATTCAATCTATAAACACCTGATTTATTGTTTTTACCTGGTTTGGTTTTATTATTTTTATATATTTGCCTAAATTATTATTAGTTTGGAAAGCTATGTTGAAATTATTGCTACTCAAGAATGATTTCAGTCTCTCACTTGTAATGCCAACGTAGGTTAAGGTGTTGAATTTTTGTTTCAATTTATCGACAGGGTAAACTTCATTCAATGCGATTCTACTTTGTTTTTATTTAAAATATTATTTATTAGTTTGGGATTGTAACCATTATTTTTGGCTATTTGTTTAATCAAATTTAGTTCTTTGTTGAAATTTTCTGGTGATAGCGGGATGTTAATCAATCTATGAATAAAACTATTGAATGCTGACATTTTATGTTGATATGGATGACACGACGAGTTATGTATTATAATATCTGTATGTGACGGCTTATGGTAAATTGCGAAAACATGTTTTCCATTTTCATTCGAAATTGTTACGTCTAAGAAATTTATTGAATTATTGCTTTCTATTTCGGTTGTGAATGCAATTTTGGATGTAATGAATTTATATGATTTTCGAAAATTTTAACTGTCTATCTGTTCCTGTGAAGCAAATAATGATATCGTCTACATAGCGATACCAGTATAAACAATATTTACTGAGTGGATGATTATGAATTAATTTCTCTAAGTTATTCATGAAAATTTCAGCTAACAAAGGACTTAACGGATTGCCCATAATCAAGCCGTCTTCAATAGTATAATATTTGTAATTGAAATGGAAATAATTTTGATCTAAACAAATTTTTAATAATGAAAGAATATCTGATTTAATGATAGTATTGACATGATTCCTTTCTAATAATTCTTCAACTAAGTAATACGTACCTTTTGGAGGAATGTTGGGAAATAGATTCTTAACATCGAAAGAAATAAGTTTGGAATTAGGTGGTATAGTCGTATCTTTGATATTGGCAATAAGTTCGTATGAATTTTTGACCGAAAATTCAGATTTAAAATTGCAATGTTTTATTAGCAAGTCGTTGAGGAATTTTGAAAGTTTGAACGAAGGTGCCGTTACATAAGAAACAACAGGTCTAATAGGGTAATTAGGTTTATGAAGTTTTATCAACGAATATAATTCGGGGGATTGTGGATTGGAGTTAATGAATTTATATTTTTCTTGGTCTGTAATTAATGATATTGCTGTCGAAATTATGTTTTTAACAACTTTCTGAAATTTTGCGGTAGAATCCTTAGTTGATGTTATATAGTTTCCGGCTGTTAAGAATTCTTCAGTTTTAGAAATATAATCGGTTTTACTAATCGCAATGACGGTGTTACCTTTATCTGCTTTAGTGAATACTAAATCGTTCTTGGTACTATTTTCACGAATTGTTTTTATTATCTTATAATTGGAATTGCAATGAGGTGATAATTTCGAAAAGTCTTCTTTGATGATTTTTGCTGTTTGATGTTTGGCTAAAATATTATCTTTGGAGTTTTTGAGAATAATTTCGGAGTCTATGCCTAACTGTTCAAAATTAGTTTTATTATGTTTTGGATGTAAATTATGTTTGAATCCTTTTTCTAATAGATCTTTTTGTGGTTGTGTAAAATCGGTATCAGTTAAATTAGTGAATCTGTCAAAAATTTATGGTCTGAAAATTTATCAGTTGAAGGTTTGGGTGGAGAAATTTTGAATTTAAGTGAATTCAACTCTTTCTGTTGTTGCTGAAACTTTTTATGAATTAAAATTTTGACATCGTATCTGGATTCAGAGTCTAAAATATCAAACTCAACAGGGTGCAATCTAAACAATAATTCCGTATGGATTACCTTCAAATATATGTTTGCAACGTCCCTCCTGTTGTACTGGATCTTCATATCCTCTTTGAGCCATATGCGTTGGCCTTTCTCAATTGCTCTTCTTGCTGGTCCACTGTTGTTATGTGTCTTCAACCGTATGTAATTGGGAGTCAACCTGTTTTTCAAGCACATTGAGTAGAACCATATATTCTGAGTGTGAACTGCACATCTTAGTAGTATTTTGAAATACCACAAAGCCAAAAACCGGTATCAGCTTTCTTTAACATTTGAATTTGGGAGGCTTTTACTTGGTAAAATTCCATTATCAATAATAAAAAACAAGTACTGTGTTTTAAGGAGTTTTACTTAATAATTGCGATTCGTAACGCGTTTCACTACACCGTAGCTTCTTCAGACGAATGATTATGCAGAAAAATGTAAATGAGAATATAACTATAAATGTTCTTGAGTAATTAAAAGCTTATTGGTTGCTTCTTCTTAAGTGGTTATTTATGACAGGTATATCCAATAAAATTAAGGAATAGATTGCTCCCCGAAAAGATTCAATAGAGGTGAAGGGCTTAAATCGACTTGTTCATTGATGAGTCTACCTGAGTGTTTGTATTTATTTATTTCTAAAGTTTCCCAAAGATCTACCTTCCAATATTTATTATCTGTATGCAAAATTTCAAACTGTGGGTCGAAAGAATGATTATTTTCTAAGAGATGATTCGCGTAATTTGAATCTGATTTTTTATTTGAAAAACTGCGTTTATGTTCCGATATCCTAATATTAAAATTTCTATGTGTTCTACCAATGTAGAAATTATCACAGTCATTGCAATTCAATCTATAAACACCTGATTTATTGTTTTTACCTGGTTTGGTTTTATTATTTTTATATATTTGCCTGAATTATTATTACTTTGGAAAGCTATGTTGAAATTATTGCTACTTAAGAATGATTTCAGTTTCTCACTTGTAATGCCAACGTAGCTTAAGGTGTTGAATTTTTGTTTCAATTTATCGACAGGGTAAACTTCATTCAATGCGATTCTACTTTGTTTTTATTTAAAATATTATTTATTAGTTTGGGATTGTAACCATTATTTTTGGCTATTTGTTTAATCAAATTTAGTTCTTTGTTGAAATTTTCTGGTGATAGCGGGATGTTAATCAATCTATGAATAAAACTATTGAATGCTGACATTTTATGTTGATATGGATGACACGACGTCATGTGTGTGTGTGTGTGTGTGTGTGTGTGTGTGTGTGTGTGTGTGTGTGTGTGTGTGTGTGTGTGTGTGTGTGTGTGTGTGTGTGTGTGTGTGTGTGTGTGTGTGTGTGTGTGTGTGTGTGTGTGTGTGTGTGTGTGTGTGTGTGTGTGTGTGTGTGTGTGTGTGTGTGTGTGTGTGTGTGTGTGTGTGTGTGTGTGTGTGTGTGTGTGTGTGTGTGTGTGTGTGTGTGTGTGTGTGTGTGTGTGTGTGTGTGTGTGTGTGTGTGTGTGTGTGTGTGTGTGTGTGTGTGTGTGTGTGTGTGTGTGTGTGTGTGTGTGTGTGTGTGTGTGTGTGTGTGTGTGTGTGTGTGTGTGTGTGTGTGTGTGTGTGTGTGTGTGTGTGTGTGTGTGTGTGTGTGTGTGTGTGTGTGTGTGTGTGTGTGTGTGTGTGTGTGTGTGTGTGTGTGTGTGTGTGTGTGTGTGTGTGTGTGTGTGTGTGTGTGTGTGTGTGTGTGTGTGTGTGTGTGTGTGTGTGTGTGTGTGTGTGTGTGTGTGTGTGTGTGTGTGTGTGTGTGTGTGTGTGTGTGTGTGTGTGTGTGTGTGTGTGTGTGTGTGTGTGTGTGTGTGTGTGTGTGTGTGTGTGTGTGTGTGTGTGTGTGTGTGTGTGTGTGTGTGTGTGTGTGTGTGTGTGTGTGTGTGTGTGTGTGTGTGTGTGTGTGTGTGTGTGTGTGTGTGTGTGTGTGTGTGTGTGTGTGTGTGTGTGTGTGTGTGTGTGTGTGTGTGTGTGTGTGTGTGTGTGTGTGTGTGTGTGTGTGTGTGTGTGTGTGTGTGTGTGTGAAGGTATCTCTTTGATTGTAGTGAACAGTGTTGCAATTTGTATGGTTGATGAGTCAGTATCCATAAAACAATACTGAAAGCTGCGTTACCCTAAGGATGTGTGAGGCAATATATGGGAGAGTTCCATGTAACATAAAAACTATAAAGTATAAATCTCACTGAATCTAATGAGGCGTTCAGTATAGAAAGAGTTGCATGTGAAAAGGCGTTCAGTATATTTAGGATTTAGTATAGTATATAATGCCTTCAGTTTATTAGGCGTTTTTGTATATTAGGCGTTCAGTATATTAGCTGTTTAGATATAAAAGGCGATCTTAATGGGCTCACTTGTCTTTGTTATAGTCTCAAGAATTTTTATAACACATGATGAAAGTGTGATAGGTCTGTAACTAGCCGCCTCCAAATGGGATCGGCCAGGTTTAATGAAGGATATAATCAGGTACTTTGAAATTGTTGATAATTGTTTGGGGTTGTTGATAGTTTCATTGAATAATTCCATCAGTTTGTTTTCTGCTATTCAGAGCAATTTTATTATAAAAGGTGCCGTGTCTCTCTTGGAGGCCAGAGCTAAGTTCAACCTTAAAGATAATTCAGGTGTATTTTCATTAGGGTAATTGTGTAGTTGTCATATTGTTCCGTATTTGAACGGGGGTTGCTATTCTGTCCAAGATGTCATTAGTTTTCTCCATGCCGCTTTGCTATCTTTAAAGTTGATGATTTTGCAATATGTTTTAAATGATTCTTTTTTTTTAGTTTTTATTAATAATTTAACTTCCGCCTTAGTTTTGTTTGCCTGTATAAAGTTCTTCATACGCGGGTTTATCCAATAAGCATTATATGTATTTTTTCTCATCTCAATAGCATAAGTTATCTCATCATCCCACCAACTGACCCGAAATTTACCACAGTTGGTTTATTTACATTGTATTTTCTAGTTATTTTAAATGGGGTATAGGTAAATAGGCCGAAATTTATGTTAATTACAATTGGTAAGTGGTCACTTCCACCCATATCCTCTATCACTTCCCACGTACAATTAAATGCAATGTTAGTGAGCACACAGTTATATCTGGAGCACTTATATTAGTGTTTAGTGTGGTATATCTTATTGGCGTTCGATCGTTCAAAATAAAACATTGATTATCTGATATGAATTGTTCTAATGCCTCTCCATTGTGATTTCTTATTCTCGCTCCCTACGCCGGGGTTTGAGCATTAAAATCCCGCATAATTAATATATTACCTTTAGTTTGATTTATCATACTTGTTAGGGAATCCAAATTGAATGCCACACTTGGGGGGTTGTTAATGTTGAAAATACATAAATCTTTAATTTTGAAACTCAAAAGATGGGCTATGGTATATATTATGTTTTTTTAAGAAATGCAACTACACCTCCCCCATCATCTCTGTCTAGTCTTATGGTGTTATAGTTTTCCACTGTTAATTTTTTTTTGTTCAAGTTCAAAAAGGTTTCGGAAAGGGCAACTATATGAAGGTTTTGTTCCCGTATATTACCAATACGTTCTACGTCATTAGTTAGGACCGATCGTATATTCCATTGTTAAATTTTAAGATTATTGTTTCCCGCCATTGTCATAATAAATATTTTTATATTGTTTGTTAGATGTTTTATATGTCATGTTTTGAAAACTTTATCTAAATTGTCCTTTAATCTATATAAAATCAGAAAAAAATCTACGTGAAATATTATTCAATGTTAACCATTCTACTCATGTTCTTTTTCACAATTACGACATCTTGTGTTTCCTCTGCATTGACTACCCGCGTGTCCATAACGAAAGCATTTATAGTTCATTATTACGGGGGTAATATTTTGGGTTACATCCAATGCATTGTAATATATATATGTAAAGAAATAGGAATATTTTCCCATCAAAGGTTATTACTCACGATTTTGAATCAACATACATGTTGGTTTACCGTTTTAAATTACGCTTCTTTTTAATCTTTTAACATATTTAATTGTATGGTCAGCTTTTCCGTATTTTTGATTTCTTTTTCGCTAATATTTAAGTCTATGTCTGAAACTACAGCTCTACTAGTGATTCGCGATAAGGCATAAGGCAATATATACGTCAAAATCCGTAAGATTATTTTTTCCACAATGTTATTTGCGTCTTTCGCCGTTGTAATGTCTACGCCTACTCTATTCCAGCCTCTTCTCCTGATTCTTGTGATATAGCTGAAAGTATCATTTGTGAAAAATAATTTACCTATTTAAAGCGGATTCTAATTTCCTACATTCCACCTTTTACCTTCCAAAAAAACTGTGAACCGTGCGCTATCACCTACACAATATTTACATTAATGTCGAATATTTTTTTATTTTGATATTTTTCAATGATCGGCGAGAAACTCTCCAGCTGTAATAACATTTCTTCGTCTTTGTTCAACATCGCTTGCTTTTTTGGTTCCATAAACTCAATATTTAAAACCGCAAGGTCTGTGAAAGATAAATTCGCATTCTCATTTTCAACTTGATTGACAGTTTTTCTGGATTTGGAAGTTAAATCACACATTCCCGGGCTAGACGAGTTCATGATGAATTTATTCCTCACTTAAAGAAATCAAACAATCAAACGGAAATGAAGCAAAGAAGAAATACTGATGAATAATAAGAAAAATGATCTGATATCTCTTTCAGAAGAATCCACTTACCGAATGTTATTTTACAGTATGTAAAATCACAGGTTAAACATTGACACCACTCGATTGGCTATTTTCAAGGATTAAGGATTTCCACCCAAGCATAAAAAGGCACCTGTGATCCTGCAAATATGCAAAGAGTAGTAGAAAAACATGTATGAAGTCTTTCAAAGCAGTCTACAATGTGGCATTTTCCATTGTAGAAGAGACTAAATGCTGGTATCCGAATATGAGATAGCTTAATTTGTTTCGTCTGATTTCAACTGCATTAATATTGGAGTGAATGATTCGCGAGGAATTGGAATTCATACTTTTAACAAGCATACTACTTCAGTGACTTGATTAAATAGATTTTGAAAGGACTAAGGTAACATTAACTCCGTTCAAAGCTTTTATCTCATTAAAAGTCAGAACCAATAGCTTCAACCTCTGATGTAATGAACCAGATAAGCCTGTCTGCATCAACACTGAACTTAATACCTCTGCAGAGTTGGGTAGTATACATTTCTACTCTCTTTCGACAGATTGAAGTAAACGCGTGAAGAACAAAGAATTTCTTGTTTATTCTAAAGAAACCCTAGGATGATAGTACTGCTAGACTCTTCTCTATGTGTATACATAGTGATGTTCTCTAGAAACCAAAATGTGAATCTTGATAGTTGTGATTTATTAAATAGTTAATAATTCTCACGAAACAGATACTTATTATATGAATTCGTCCGAAATAGGGTGATTCTATTTTTCTCCATAAAATCAAACCAAGAAAATTTTAAGTTTGACAAATTATTGCACCAAAGTAAAATAAAAAAATAATTTTCTTGTGTTTACTTCCTGAATACATGAATATGTCAGACCTATATATTTCACTTCTTCATAGCCTATTTCCGATTGCGTTCAAATAGAAAATGTCTGATAACGAAAACTCTTACGCAAAGTCTTATCAATTCAGTGGAGATCACCGGTGGTTCGTGATGATAAGACATTTCCTTCCTAGATGCTAAGATTGAATGCTGATTTTTCTGTGTGAGCCACAGCACTAGTGTGATATAAGATGACGAAAAAATCGTACGATGTATCAACTGGTCGTAATGGGGAAACTTCTCCTAGGAGGTCGGACAGGTCGTTTGTCTTATGTTTATGTACTATGTTGGTTATTCTTACGATTTGTATTTTGTTATTATTAGTTTCTTCGAGGTGGTGCAATTTTGGAACAACTGAAAAGGTATGTTTCTCATCAGCAATATTAAATTTTATATATTTTAAGGGTTCCTAAGCTAATCTACTTGATGTTGCTAAACATTGATTGATTTATTTCGAAAACTTTTTGGAAATATCTGTTCTTCACATGTATGAAATTTGCAGAAGTTTGGCACAACATTCAATGAGATGACAATAGTTAACTTTGAAGTTTGCTTCGGAAATTTCTCAATTGTTTCACTTTTATATCTTATTGCAAGAAATCAAACGAAAAAATTAGATCTTTTTGTTGAGCGGAAGTTGAGAGCCAGAATAATTCACTTGGTTTCAAACCAAAATTATTCTTGTAAAACTAGTAATATACAGATTGGAATACATTCAGTAAAACTTCAGACAATATTTTTCAGAAGACATTCGATTTTGATTTTAATTTCTTTCTGTTTCAATGTTATTTCGTTGTTTCTTGAGTAATAGAGGGGGTGGGAACAACTTTTCGTTTTTCAAATGGCATAAAGTCTCATATTACTTTTTGTTGGAAAAGTCTCTTCAAGACAAATATAATAGTTTAATAATTTTAACCATCACTATTTCATGAATAATTCTAATAAATTCCAAAAAACCGAATCGAAAATTAACATCTTATATTCTATAGCAAATAATTTTGAGGAAATTATTATTTTCAGCGATATTTGGGACCGTTTTTTGTTACAGGTGAATATTTTGATAGCGTAGTATCGTTAGTTCGAAAGCATAGGGATAAACCCCATACTCTGCATCCCCATACTTAAGAATTGCAAACGCAAAGAGTACGACACTTCATTAGGAAGGCCTCTTGAAGCTTTGAACGAATTTGGCCAACACTCAGTACACACACTATATAGACCCCTAAGGTCTAGCTGATTACATCGGGATTTATATATATGTATGTATATACACACAACCAACTTTATATGGAATCATTCGGTATTTCACATTATTGATTGTTTTTAACCATGGATCTTTGACTACTTGTGAAGAATGAATTTTTTTGTTGTGAAAAAACTGGATAGTATGATTGATTAGAAATGTTGAATCATCACATGTTTATTGTACTCAGTCGTCACTGAGATTTGAAACTGTGAATTTAAAAAAAACCTATAATCATAATTGAAAATGCCTTACGTTGGATTGTACGATGTGCAGAGGGGTCGAATAATTGATCTCGTTGAAGATAGGGTGACACAGAGGGATATAGGGGCCACAATGGGGGTATAACAGGGAGTGATTTCAAAACCTACGCCCGGTACGTGGAGCTACAATCTCTGCAAAATAGACCTAGAAGAAGTCGAAGAAAGATCACTTCTGAAGAAAAGACCACTCTTTGTGCCAAATTGCAAGAAGAGACCCTAGTGCGTCGCACCCCATACTCCAAAGGCAATTTCTGGAAGCAACAGGCATCATACGTCAAAGACTTCGTTCAAGGGGTTTATACAGCAGAAGAGTTCCAGAGCTAACCAAACAACAAAAAATTAACACATCTAATTGGTGTATTGAGCACCAAAATTGGAATATTGAGAACTGGCAAAATGATGTTTTTTCGGATGAGACCAGAATTGATGTTCGATCAGACTGCCGGATTCGGGTTGGTTTTAGGGGTCGTGGAAGATAAGCTAGACTCCGAGCAAGACAAATTCCCAAATACCAAGGGGAAATGTGATGTTTTGGGGTGGTATTATTCTGGGAGGCAAAACAGATTTGATTTCGTTTCCTGCGAGTAAAACGACTAGAAATTACGTGGACCTAGTGCTGGAGCCCATAGCGAGACTCTGGCGAGGTGCCCACGGTGAGAGTTTCACTTTTATGCAAGATAATGCTCTTCCGCATACCAGCAACCTCGCGCGACATTATCTTGAAACAGAGGGAATCACCATTTTGGACTGGCCAGCTTGCTCTCTAGACCTAGATCTCGTTTAACATTTATGGGATAATGTCAAAAAGAAAATTACATCGCGCCAGTATAATCCAAGAACCCCACAACATCTCATCCAAGCCGTCACAGGAGAGTGGCAGAATATCACCCCAGAGGAGGTCGAAAACCTAATCCAAAGCATGCCTAGACTGATTCAGGCTTGTATCAGGGCAAGAGGAGGTAATACAAGCTACTGAGGTCGAGAAAAAAACACCTAATCGGTGAGAAAACAATTTCCAATTTTTTTACTACATGCGGAAAGAGTCTCTTATTTTCTTTTATTCGTTCCTTTTTTGAAATGAACCTTAATTTATTTCTTGTTGAAATATCTCAAAAAGGATCAATTCGTAACAATCCTTCGAAATTTAAAGAATCCCTAAGGTAATATTCAAAATATCAGGTGATTCCATGAAAATTTGGTTCTGTGTATATTTATTTATTTATATGTATATATATATATATATATATATATATATATATATATATATATATATATATATACTATCTATTTTCATACCCCTAAGTTATAAGGGTTGTCCACCCCTGACATTTTATTTTTATTTTTGGACAAATTTTAATTTTTTATAATATGGCATTGAAAAATACATATAATCCTAAATTTTCACTCTTCTATCACTAACCCGTATTTTTAATAGGTAATTTAATCATTTTTCATCCATATAAAATTTCATAAAAATCAGTCAAGCCGTTTCGGAGGAGTATTGTTACAAACATTGTGACACGAGAATTTTATTTAAGATTCACTAGGTCTGAGGATCGGCTACTACCTATCTTTCATAACCCTGCGCTATATATATATATATATATATATATATATATATATATATATATATATATATATATATATATATATATATATATATATATATATATATATATATAAATAATATCTCGTTAGTACAGTACTAAACTCAATTTAATATTATATATAAAAGATAGAGTTTCATGACTCAAGAACTTTTGAAATTTCGTCTTCTAAATTATAAACATTTTTGAAATATTTGCAAAAACCATTTAATATGAGTGTCTACAGCTTATATTAGGCTTATTGTCTACAGGTAACAATTATTAAATGTTCTAGACTAGATTCATTGTCATCCTTTTATTGCATTTATGAAGAATTGCTAAATTATCTAATGAAATTATGTGATTTGTATAATCAAATCTTTTTTGCTACTCAATATTTAAAGTAGGTACAATTAGTTCATTCTTGCTCATAACTATTAAATCTAGACACTTGAAAATGACGTAACTGCCGAAACCGGTAGTTTGTATTACCTAACAAAAATGTTGTGGAAATCAGACAAAAGTGTTTCATTTTATTTATATTAAAATGAATCTCCATAGAACAAATACATCAGCAATATCATTAACTGATGCAAACCTTTTTCAACTAAATTTGCTTATAAAGTTTATAACTTCTGAATGTTCTAAAAAACATTTCATTAAATTTTTCTTAACGTAATTCCGTACCGAATATTTTGAGGAGCTTTATCCAGAAGAAAACAGCAATTTGAACTTGTGAATTAGAATGAGAGCTCTTGTATATTGAGGAAAGCTTAAGTAGTATGCTGATTGGTATTAATGTTCTATACTGGGTGATTCAATAGTGGCGCGGTACTCTGTAGCTCGTACGCTCTTGAAGATTTAATTTTGTTCGAACGGTATTGTATTTAGAAAGTAAGAATCTACTTCAGGAATTTATTTTGCAGTAAACAGGGTGTTCCAATTTTCGATAAAAACATCTTGGGTGGTTTTTTCAGATTGGAAGACCACCTTTTTGTTGAAGATTCAGAAGCGGCTTAAATTCTGCTATAACGTCTTTAAGTAATAAGTTTTTTCGGTGAGTAGTTTCGTCACAATATTTTTTTTCCGTAAAAATTCATGAAAATAGGCCCTCACATCATCACATGCTCCTTCGGCCAGAGAGGATGAATACTTTTTTCCTATTGTTTTATTATTGCTCAAGGATAGCTTTATTGATGAATTGAAATAGATTATCCTTATTTATACAGGAGTGACTCAAAAATCATTGAATATTGTAGTTTTGAAATTATCATATCTTGGTTTTTTCAAATGGAACACCCTGTATTTTATTATTCATGTCAACGCATGAAATATTGTGCTATATTTTTGCAGAAGTAACCTTATCTTTATCTTAGATCATTTTCGAAATATTAGTTTATTTGTAAAAATTTTTGGGAAAATTCTACAAACCGTATCAAACACATCAACATGCATCATTATTCGCACAGAAGATTTTTATTCTGGGTGAGTGTGATAGAAATTCTTTGTTGGCAAGTAGAGTTTATGCACAAAGGTTTCCTGATAAGAGGCATCCTGATGCAAGATGCTTTGAAAAACTTCTAATTAGATTTATCGAAACGGGTAATATAGCTAACAAAAAACATGAAAAACCAAAAACTGCTACAGCTGAAGACAACCAGTTATCATTTTTGTAGACAGTGACAGAGGACCCATATAAAAGCCAAAGAGAGATTTCTCAGCTAACAGATATAAGTCACACTTCCGTCCAGAGAATCTTGAAAGTGAATAAATTTTATGCATATCATGTACCGCTGCACCAGAAACTGAACAATCAAGACAATGAAAATCTAATCAATTTTTGCAATTGGGCAAGTGACAAAGTAGCGGAAAATTCAAATATGTTCAGCAGACTTCTTTTTTCGGAAGGAGCAACTTTCCACAAGAATGGGCTTGTTAACAGGCAAAACTTTCATTATTACGTCTCATGAGACAAATAGATCACCAGCATCGTTGGTCCTTGAATGTATGGGCTGCTATAGTAGATGAATATCTAATAGGGCCGCACTTTTTCGATGGGAACGTCAATAGTGAAATGTATTTAGATTTTCTGCAAATCATCTACCAATGTTACTTGCCGTTGTACCAGAGCATGTAAGACAAGATTTGTGGTTTCAACAGGTTGGAGCACCGGCACATTACTCACATCAGATTAAGGAGCATTTGAATCATGTATTTCCAAACAAATGGATAGGACGTGGTGGTCCTGTTAGATGGCCAGCTATGTCTCCGGACCTTACAAGTCTAGATTTTTTCTTGTGGGGTTATATTAAGGGCATCGTTTACCAGATTCCTTCTACAACACGGTTAGATATGAGACAGAGAATAGTCGACGCCTTTCAGTCAGTTAATCCGCAAATGTTGTCGAGAGTTCAACGGTCTTTCCTCAGAAGGATTGAGCTGTGTCAACAAAGAAACGGGCAACAATTCGAACACTTATTGAAATAGTTCAACACCTTGTAGATCATCTCACCAAAAACCAATCTATTACGTATTTCATACACGACTACCTTAATATATCTCCATTTCTTTGATCAAGTATCATGATATGCACTAATAAACTCTTCTATCGCAACCTCTGATTTTATTATTTTAGTTTATTTTATTTTATTTCGGAAATGGTCGAAGATGAAGATAAGGTTAATATGCGTTGACATGAATAATGAAATATAGGATGTTCCATTTAAAAAATCAAGATATGATATTTCTAAAATAACAATATTCAATAATTTTTTTGAGTCATTCCTGTAGAAAATGAGGATACTCTATTTCAATTCATCAATAAAGCTATCCTTGGGCAATAAGAAAACGAAAGGAAAAAAGTATTCATTCCCTCTGGCCTAAGGAGCATGCGATGGTGTGAGAGATTATTTTCATGAATTTTTAGGGAAAAAAATAATATTGTGACGAAAATACTCACCAAAAAACTTATTACTTAAAGACATTATAGCAATATATATAAATTAATATGCAAGTGTATAATTTTATAAGTATAAGTTTATCGTGAACATTTTCATCTTAAATTGATCAATATAAATAATTTATTTATGAATAACTCCTTATTATTATATTCATTTTCAATTCTGTCATGGGATAGACATTTTCTGTGAATGTAAAAAAATTACATTCATTACTATAGTTTGTCATTATGCGCTTATTAAATGAAAATTAAAGAAGTAAAAGAGGAATGAAATGTATTTGAGGGATTAGAGAAAAAATTAAAAGAGTTAGAGGAGATGATTTCCTATGAAACTAACAATAGAAACTTGGTTTTGTTTACCTTTGAGGCTCAATCTATAGATATGAAATGAACTATTTTAATATTAATTACCATGTTTTTAAAATTTCCAGCATCTGCTTGATAGTGTAATAATAATAATAACAGTGTAGATTAATGACAAACTGAAAAGTAAGCGATTCACGAGATTAATAACATAAATAATGATATTTAAAAAAGTCTGCAAAATTTATTATCTATACAAATTCATTATACTTATTTTATACTTTGTCAGTTTGTCATTTCATCCATATATTATCAATATTTTTGTTTTATTGTTATTTGTCTTTAATTATATACGGTGAATAAGTACATTCACTCCTCTGCACAGTGTATGTGTATCATTAGAAATATTAATTATGGTGCCCACAAGAAAAAATGGAAAAAGCTGAGTGTAGAAAGAAAATGAAATTATCTGAGAGAATATCGCTGCTAAACGTTTATGATGTTCTGAAAATATCTTTCACCTTTTTTCCTGCTCGAATACTAGAAAGATATTCTCATCTTGATTTTCAATTCAAACACTCTCCGCATCTAGCTACATAATATTTTACATCATTTTGGTCTGCAGATTCTATTGGTTTCCGACTTAGTTATCGGTTGAGTCGGAAGTGGTACCAATTACTTTTTCACTACCTCAACCCACATAAATCATGTATTTATCAAGCAATTAGTTCGGCTGCTATGCTAATGACAACTTATCTAATCTTCAAAATTTCTTTACTTATCTTGAAACATTGTGCACTTATTATAATAATTTGAATGAATAGAATAATATATATATATATATATATATATATATATATATATATATATATATATATATATATATATATATATATATATATATATATATATATATATATATATATATATATAAACTTGAGGATACCGAGAAACGAAGCGGCAGAATGCAGTTTTGCCCTTATTAGGAGCTCATCAGTGTCGCATATCGCTTCTCAGCATCCTATGAAGCTACATCGGGTTACCCTATCGATTCTAGAGAGGATGCACCTCGTACATACGTATGAGAGTCGCCCTCTATGGACCGACATGGCGAACCCGCTACCGGACTTCGAGAAAGATAGGAACAATAACAAACAGATGTGGAAACGTTAAAAATTCTAAACATTTGGGAGACATCTTTCGCGTTCCGAGAATCCGTGAATCACATCAACGGTGGAAAACGAGCGAAATAATCCATCAATAATGATATTATTGTTCGTATTTTTCCCGAAGTCCGGTAGCGGGTTCGCCGTGTCGGTCCATAGAGGGCGACTCTCATACGTATGTACTAGGTGCGTCCTTTCTGGAATCGATAGGGTATCCCGATGAAGCTTGATAGGATGCTGAGAAGCGATATCCGACACTGATGAGCTCCTAATAAGGGCGAAACTACAGTCTATCGCTTCGTTTCTCGGCATCCTGCTTAGTTGCACTATTGTGGCTCTTGGGGGCTATTCATTGATCTACGGATTTTTGAATAAGTCTTCTTGTCTCAAGTTTACATATGTAGACTACTCATGAAGTTTATCGCGGATATATATATATATATATATATATATATATATATATATATATATATATATATATATATATATATATATATATATGAAATCTCACAAATCAAGACATCGACAAATGTACTTCGTCTGATTACTATCAGTTGATGCGAATATTAGTTTTTGTCCACTTCATTGGTTCGAATAAGATTTACATGAAGAATTTCTACTTAGAAAATGTCATTTGTCTAGCAAGTTCAGTTTGTAGAAGACTTTCCTCAGATAATATGGCTTAAGTCCATGCCTTCTGATAGCTCTGTGGACAGACGAATTAGATATAATTGACGAGCTACAGGACTAGTGTGAGTAGTGACGTCGTTTCCTACCATTTTTTCTAGGACCCTGTCTTCAATCACATTGATTATTCTTCCAGTTGCAGCATTAGCTATTTGAGAAACCTAACTGTCGAAAGCCAGTTTTTTCCTGTTTGGAATACTTCCTTTCGGGAGTTGCCTCTTTTATTCCTGTATTGCCCTCACTGAGTTTTACTTACATTATATCAGTTGGGACATTTAAATCTATTCATCAAAATAGATGAATGCTTAGCAATCTGCGAAAAGAAAGTTTGGCAGATTTGATTGATGATTTCTGAGTTAACCTTCAAGGTCTATCAGAAGTCATAAGATATCTTTGATAGGAACTCCTTGTTTCATAGTTTATGGTGAAAAGAAAGAAAATTCCACATTAGAATTAGTGTTTAATATCTTTCACTCTCTACCTCAACTAGGTCAAATAGAAATCATATCATGGAAGTTATCTTGGATTTTTTAGTTTCAGAAAACTCCTTCAGACAAGTATATTTTAGGACAGTACTCATCATTTCCTATACAGCTAACCTTGAATTCAAGGTCAATCTACAACATTAGACATCTCTAGTTCTATAGTGAATATAAGAAGTTGGCAATTTCACGTCATCATTATCAACCATTTTTAAGTGATCAGCTTAGACTTGCCAAGGAATTCTTATCGAGTTTATGTCAAGTATTTAAATTTATTATAGAGATAGAAGTCTAATTTTGATAGTTTCTCTAAGGGTTGATTGCTACGTAATTAGATAACAATCTATGATGAAGTTGTTGAATAGGTGCCTTAATAACAACTGAAATAACTGACTAGATTTGAAATGAATTTCATATTTTTTGCGATAGATGGATTGTGCTGCAGAACGTGACAATTTATGTTGTTGGTGGTACATGGTGTTGCTTTAATTGTTTGGCTAGTCACTATTTCATTTTGAGTTTCTTATATACAGCTATAGATTTTGATTCATCTCGTTATGTACTGGTTATTTTTTTTTAGAAAGATGATACTAGCAAAATGGCGTATGACAACCTCCAAAAGTCTAAGGAAAAAGAATCATCACCCAAAAATTCAACTATAAACGATGACCATGTTCATAAACTTTCAGACATAGTCAATATAACAAAAATGTCAATTTTACCTGTTACTACGGAAATAAATGTAGATCAAATGTCAACTGAAGGAATGAAGAATTTCATTGATCTTCGACAAGGAGTAACTACTGAACAAGGAGACATTGTAACAAATACTGATTGGACTGAAAGCACAACTCTACATGGTAACAATAAGTCAGACACTATCAAAATAAATTCCCTAGAACGTAATACTAAAAAAGACGTAACAACAATGCCAGAAACTACTATAATAAGCATAAAAGGAGCTGACAAAATCACATATCTCACCAAAAAGCCAATAGTTCAAAACACAACGAAAGAGAAAAATACTACTGAACAAAAATATCCTTCCAAAAATACAGATCAGATTGAAGCTACAACGTTGAAGGAAAGAGAAAAACTAACAACTACAAAAAAAATTGAACACAAAGCAGCTCCGGCAACTACAGAAGTAAACGCAGTGATAGAGGGAAAACCTATTTCCACAGTAAGAGATCAAGATGGAAGGTAAAAACGTAACTGTGGTGAAAGCTTTTTAATTCTAAAATTTAAAGTTATACTGAATCTAAAGTTCCTAAAAAGTTTCCCATTCTGAGTTCTATTTTGCTCATAACGTCATTGAAGAATTAGAAAACGTAACAATGTTCCAATTTTATACAACTCTCGATTTCATCTGCACCAGATCGGGACATTTTTGAATATACATTTTTCTGTCGACTTGAAACAAGCACATATATTCTTCAATAAAGTCGTGAAATTTATAAAATTCAAATTGCCATGAATAATAGGAAATTATAGGAGAACTTCACTTTAATTAAACTATTATATCTATAGTCACTCCAAGCAGAAGAGTCATATTTTCAAAGTGATTGTTTGAGTGATCTTTGGTGTTGTCTTTGTTATAATTCTTTATCCCATGAATTGAATGAAACTGTTTTAGGTTGAAGTCAAGTAGAGCTTCGCACCGTGTTAGTCGTTGCATCTTGCCAATATCTCCGCTCTTTCAAAGTCCCACTATCGTCCTGGATCTACGAAGGGTATCTCCATTTCTTTTTTACAAGTTAATCACTTATTTCGTTGAAGATGTACCTCTGATGACTTGGAGTCCAGACCAGTTCCTTTTATATAACAAATTATTAATGCCCGGGACGTTGAGACAGCAGTGGCCACTCGAACATGCCTTGGATGAGAATTCACACTTGTTTAAGACTTTTAATATCACTTGACTTTTAAAGAGTATTTATATTCTCAGTCACTTGAGGAGTTTAATCCTTTGTCATGAAGACAGTATTTTGTATTGATGAAAGTTCTCCAGGAAAATCATTGTGTTTGTGTTTCGTTTAAATTTTGGAACTATCTGTATTTTATTACATAATCTAACCATTCTACCAAAAGTCTGAATAAGTAGATCTAAATGATCCAGTCTCTTTAGGCGTTCCATTAATTTGTCACTCTGAAGTTTTTGACCCTTTGAGGCTCGCAGCTTTTACTGCTTCTTCTTTCATACGAAGATGATACGGCGCTAGACAAATTAACTCCAATCTGCAGTGAATGCTGTTATACTTGAGTAAACTAGCATTTAGACCTTGTCAAGTTGCCTTATGCAAGTGGTGAGTTTCATTCTCTTCCAAATATTGGCCCCATATAAGATATTTGGTCTCACTATTTGAGTGTTTATTTGGACTGTCTGGCCCTGCGTTCTTTCCAACTGTTGTCTAGAGGTACATAGTACCTTATGGCTCTGTCCATCACTTTGTGAAGTTTATTATAGCAAGTGAGCCATTGTGACAGCAGTGACCTCTCGAATCCGCTCTTAATCAGAACTCGCATTTGTTCAAGACTTTTAATACTGAATGAATTTTGGAGATTATTTTTATCCTCATTCATTTTTTTATCATTTATAATATAGACAGTCTCTTGTATTGATAAAAGTTTCAAAGGAGAATCATGAAGTTTTTGTTTCGTCTACATTCTTGAGCTGTCCGTATATCATTTCAGTGAACCCTTTATGTTCCTATATTTCCTCTGATGCGGTCGTAGCTCTCGCTTGACAGCTATTATTATAATAATGCCTGTTAAAGGTAGGGGGGGTAGGGCAGCATTGGGCACTCGGGAGGTTTGGGCACCCTCTCCTTTCACAAAATCTATTCTAGTTATTTTTTGTTTTCTATCACAGCACTAGAATTTAATAACTGGCAACACCGCTAATTAAAAGTGTAAATAGTAAATATTTTCTTTGTGATTTGAAGAAATATAACAAAGATATCTGCAAGAAAGTGTGAGTATCTGTCTTAACTTCTTCTTTTTTGTTTGATGAAGATTATATTTACCTGTCCATTAGGATTCAACATTTGATGAAAATAAATTAATTCAAATGACATTGAATAGTAGGGTTATGGGGAGCATTGGTACGTAGGTAGGAAGGAGGTTAGGGCATGCCCAATGCTAATCTAACCTCTGTTTTCAGTGTATTCTGTTGTCAAATTTTTGTGCTTTTTTATTATGCCTATTAGATTGTATTGTTGATCATTTATTTTCAGGACAATGCCGTTTTCATTATAGAAGAAAGAAAAAATCAAAACTACTACGATGAAATATGATATACCCAGGTCTTACCTTCAAAAATACTTAAAGCTGGGTAGCGTCGGGAAAGATATTCCTTCTAAATTTATATCATCTCAAATATTCATAAAAGATGAAGAAGAAACAATTTCAGAATCTTCTTATATCGTTTAAACTAAACCATGGGCTGTCAAAACTGAAGGCACGCGAATTGATTCATGAATACGGCACTGTCATTGAAATAAAATACCAGATAACTGAACAGAGAAGGAATTTGCACCCAAAAATTAGATGAGGGGATTTTTCAAGAGACCTCAGCTTTCGATAAGGACACCAGAAGCTACCAGCCTCTCACGGGCCACAAGTTTCAATAGGAAAAAAGTCGGATATTCTTTTGAAAATCTCAAAAAACTGTATATGAACGGCATCGATTCGAGCCTGAGTCTATTTACAATATAGACGAAACTGGATTATCAACAGCATAACGAACCTAGAAAGTGATTGCTCTCAGAGGCACTAAGCAAGTTGGGCAAGTAACGTCAGCTAAAAGAGGGATGCCTGTAACGGTTAGCTGTGGTATAAATGCATTGGGTAACTCAATTCCACTCTTTTTCATATTACTACGGGTCAATTTCAAAACATATATGCAGAATGATGTCCTTGTTGGTTCAGATGGGGCAGCACATCCTTCAAGTTGGATGACAGCACCAATTTCTTAAAAAATATATGCACCATTTTGCAAAACACGCAAAGCCAACGCCTTCCTTGCCAGTTTTTTTGTTACTGGACAATCACGAGAGCCATATTTCAGTATCCATTCTCGATTTTTGTAAAGAACCAGCCATTGTTCTAATGACTTTCCCACCCCACTGTAGCCATAAACTACAACCCCTAGAGCTGACTGTTTATGGACCATTCAAAACTTATTATAACTGTTTTAACAAATTGGATGCAATCTCGGCAAAACGTTAACAATTCATATGAAATTCCGAATAGTAGCAAAAGCCTTCTCACTTGCACTCATGTTGCGGAATATTCAAAGGGGATTTGAAAAACCTGACAAATGGCCATTCAATTCGAACATTTTCTTCGATGAAGATTTCGATTGTTCTTCTGTAACTGAAAGCTGCTAGCCGGAAGAGGATGGCGTTCCTATAAAACCATCGATTTCGGACCAACCTATCATGAAACAGCCTTCAACAGAAGAAAATCAGAGTCTAGAGGATCATATAAGTTTAAATGTGGAAGTCACTGGGCCATCTTGACTGGAATCTCTTTCTAGAAGCCAGATTAAGAGGACTGCTCCAAAAATACAGGTCATGGAAGAATTCCGAAGCCTGCTCATGAATTTACTTCCAAACCAGAGAAGAAGATTTTGATGGTGACGACGTGATCGTTCTGGATAGAAATTTTCAGAACAATAAGTTTGTGTTGGTTGAATTGGACATCAAAAAAACTGTATATCATTATGTTGGAATAATCGAAGAGATTAATCATTGTCAAATTCATAATACTGACTAAGATAAGAAATATGTTTATATTTCCTGAGATCGAGGGCGTAGCCAACGTCCCCTAGGAGGATATGAAGACAGAATTGCCTACATCAAAGACATGGATGAAACGTGGCAGCTTAAAATATAAATCTGACAAGCTTATCTGGCTTATATCAAATATAAGATAAGTTTAATGCAGTCCAACATTTTCCAGTATTGATTCTAAGTCATATTGATTAATTTTTCTAAAGTCTATGATAAGAAAAAACTTTTGTATTACAATTTTTCATAGCAATGTTATATAATATTTAGGCATAGTAGTATAGTAAAGCAATATCGTGCATATTGAATACAGTGCCCAAACCTCTCAGTGGTCGGGAGGTTTGGGAACTTTGGACATGCGTTCGGAGATATTGTGTAAATTTGAGACTAATTGTAATACCAAAATTTTTCCTAGCAATAATTACGGCCAAATATGTGTGCTCGATATATTTGGAATAAAATTTTGATGATGATAAAAAAATCAGTTTTATTAAAATTCATGTGAAAAAGTGCCCAATGCTCCCCTACTTCCCCTTAAGTGTTTGACTGATTCTATCAGAAGTCTGAGTAAGCAGATAAACGGGTTCCTGTTTCCTTGGGTGTTCCATTTATTTGTCACTCTTGAAGATTTTGACTCTGTGAAACTATATCTTTCAAAACAAAAATATCCAAATTAGTCCAGCCGTGATGCACTTATCAAAAACCAAATTATATTTCAATTTATATCGAACTTCAAATTTCAGCACCACTGATGATTTTGGTGTTATTACCCAGGTTGGCATTTTACCAAGTTTGAAATTCGAGAGTATAAAATCGGGCTTGAATTTGTGCAACAGTAGCAAATGTGACCTTATAGCAGCACGCATCATCAGTTCTATGGATTTATCCAAGGCACCATGCGAGAACTTTTACGAATTTGCCTGCGGAGGAGTTTTTGGTAAAAAGAAAATGGAAATGGATATTTTTTCGTCGAGAATATTTGAGGAAGAAATGGTTCCTGACTTTGTAGCCAAGTTCCATAGTTTTTATCACTCCTGTGTGACGCACGAGGATATGTTTCACTACGACAAAAGAATCGGAGCAGGTATGCTTGAGATTAAGAGTATCTTTTGAACAAATTCATGTCAGTTTTTCAAAATCATGTATTTTTCACATTTGTTTTCACTATGACAGAAAAGTCGAATGAGATATGCATACAAAGTTCGAGAAAGTATCCTTTGAACAAATCTCGAGTAACTTAATAAGGAATTCTCGAAAATCATGTGCATTTATATCACAAATTTTCACAAACATATGTTAAATTCGTTCTCGTGATAGACAGTGTTGAAGTTTGATTTTTCGTTTTTTTTCTCATTCATTACCATATCTCAGAAAAAAACCTGAAATTGACTCATTTTCATTCATTTGTGATGATCCATTAACGATTCATATTTTTCTATGACTGAAAACCACATATTTTTGAGGTTCTGTCTGACACCCTGGGTTTTTTTATGGTTTCATTCAATTCAGAGCATAGAAATTATAGGTGGTGTTGTTGTTTGATAATTATTTACAATTTTCATTGTAAAGTATATCACCTTTTCGAAATATCAAAATCGAACAGCTTGCTTGTAGTATATTCAAAGTTATTTCATCTGAAAATTCATTCAACAGTGTCTTCTTCTGAGATGAAGTATGAAAGTCATTACTACAAAAGTTATAAGAAACTTGACATGGCAGATTCAGCTGCAACGGCAGAAATATATTCGAATCTGTTTTCTGAAGGCACCAGCCTGATAAGTTTAATTTTCAAAAGTTGAAAGAGAACTAGATAAATAGCGGATTGTTCAAGGCGCAAAGGACAGACAAGTAAGAGATAAGGAAGAACTAAAAATTGAAGTCATAGGAACAGGCAAATAGAGGCTAAAACTGGAAATTCGAGATGTAGTGCGTTCGGTATTCTGGAAAAAAGAAAGTTCACGTTCAATAAAATGAGAGTATCACTATTTTGCAGCCAATTTTCGACGAAATTTATGCAGTTAGAATTTATAAAAAAATCCGCCCAGATTTTTTTGTTGACGTCATAGGACCGATGATGTCCGGATCACTAGTGATGAGATATTTAATCGCCAGAATGAGAATAATGGGACTGATTTAAATTCCCTCCACCATATAGATGTGCAGAATCAAAAAAGACAAGGCTTGAATGTGTAGTTTGCCCTAAAAGATATCCGCTTTTCACCTTTCCTTATTTGTTGAAAACCTAAATGGTGGTCGTTATGGAGAAATCAACGATATTAATATTAATGAAAGATTTCTTTACTTTCGACCAAACAGAGTCTATCGCTGATCTGTTGAATTTGAATTATGGGGATAAGAGAATAGGTACTAGAGGTCTTATGAGATGGCCACCTAATTCCCCTGACTTGAAAACAGATTTCTTTCTCTGAGGTTATATTGATTTACTCCACAAAAAACTAGTAACAATTTAGAAGAAATGAAACAGAATTCCAGGGATTGCTTTGCTTCTGTTAGCAATCTTCATTTTTTAAATGCTGGCCGTAATATTTCTCGGCGATATAGTAAATGCATTGAATGCAATTGCCATACTCTGGAATGCTTGCGATAAATTGTGACACTTTATTTGGGACCGATAAAACAATTCCTTGTTTTTGTTGAATTTTCTTGTGAAGATTTTTCATTTTGGTTTAATGAACATTTGAGGCTTCTCATCTTATTTCTCTATCATAATATATTTCCTTCACTTGCATCGTTTTGTATTCATTCTCATTGGAATATGGCTGTTACTCAGGGACCTAAGGAAAGCCAATTCTGAATTCAGAAAAAGTAATTATATATTGAAGAATAGAAGTGGTAATCAACCTCCAAGATCACAGATTATTACAATGGTCTGAATGCAATGAATTCATAGAAACAATCATGGCTCTCAATAGGACCTAGAGATTTTCTGTCATAGAACAACATAAATCGTTGATGGACATAAACCGATTGAATGAAAATGGGACAATTTCGAGTATTTCCTGAAAAAGAGCAATGATGTGTAATAGGAAACGCTCTCGGTGTATCGGAATCGTACTTTTTGCAATCGTCGCGCTCTCCTTCGTACTATACAGGGTGTTTTTCATGAAAGTGGTAGATTTTTCTTGCCTCAAAACTCTTAAACGACTTGATCGATTGGGATGAAATGTGTTAGTGTCGTGAGTACATAAAGAGTACCAAAGATTTTTTCTGCTAAGCCGCTTCACTCTCTCTTGCATTCCATGATTTCCAAAAACAAGGGTGAAAGGAAGGGGGTTTGGGACAGGAATCTGTAACAATGGAAAAAGAAAACCAACAGAAAAATATTTCAACAATCAAACTTCTTATATGTCTAAACAAATCCAAGAAAAGATTTTACATAGCAAGCAAGGTCATGAAAGGGACTAAGGAGATAATAAAAAAATACATAACCTGCGATATTTCCTCAAATTCCATCTCTGTTCGATCGAGAGAGCCCCGATGGCTAGGTTCAGTCTTCCAAGTGATGCCGATTATGATCTATAGATGTTTCAGAATCATTATGGACCCAATAATCTGGGTTGACATCGTTCGAAAAATATGACAAATATAATATATATAAAACATTCTTATCACACCTCGAGAATTTTGTGAAGAAGGGTTGATTTTTTAATACTGAATACTTTTTGGTCAATTCGCTCTAACATCTACTCTAAGGTTCAGGAGAGAAGAAAAAATTCAAGACTTAAAACAAATCATTTTAACAACACTTTATAGTTATCTAAGAATATAAGGATAATTCGGGTGAACGATAATTTTTTTATCACATAGTTTTATCAAGGAACAAATATTGCAATTTTATCCAATAACGCATGGAAAAAGCACATCTGGAACATAATAATTAAATAGGAACTCGGGTACCTAAACTTAGCGATAGTCGGTTCAAATCAGGTGTTCAAAATGGTTTCCCTTTTGCTAAATGCATTTTTTTGCTCTTTTTACAATGCTTCCCTTGGCTGTTCGAATAAGGTCCATATTATTTCTTAGAATTTCACAACTATCTATAATTTGTTGAATCGAATGTTCTCTTGACAGTATTTCAACTTGAGAAACCTTATCTTTTAAATAGTTTCATAAGAAAAAATCAAGCGAGTTCAAATCCCGTGATCGAGGAGGCCAACTTATCGGTCCACCTCGACCAGTCCACCTATTACGATAAGTGTTATTCAAAAAATTGACTACATTGTTAGTAAAGTGAGGGGAAGCCCCATCGTGTTGAAAATAGATTCCTCGTATTTCAATTCCATTCAGGAAATTTGGAAGCGTATTATGAAGGAATTTTAGTGTATCTTCGAAGAAGTGAGGACCAACCAAAAAACCATTCACCATTCCCAACCAAATATTTACCGAAAACCTATGTTGAAAATGGTTTTGGCGTGTTAGTCTAGGATTTACCTGTGCTCAATTGAATATGCCGCTTTCCGTAAAAGTGGCATCATCGCTAACTAATATTCTATACACATGTGGCTGATGTCCAACGATCCAACGGCAAAAGCTCAGACGGAGATTGTATTCATTTCCTTGGAGTTCCTGCACTCTGTGATAATGATATGGATGGTATTTCTCATTTTTAAAAACTCGCTCAGTTGTTGTTTGGGTCAACCTCAAATCACGAGCGATTTTCTTGTACTCGTTTGCGGCTTATTATCAATAGCTTGGAGCACTTCATTAGTCGGATGAATATTTGCTCTTTCAAGCTTCATACTGTTTGGAAAAGTTCCATTTTCTTGTAAAAACAGAAAAGTTCGAGAAAAAAATCTTATTGTTCGGATGTCTGGGTGGGGGAAAACGCTTTCCGTATTCTAATATAGCTGCATTGCCACTTCCGTTGCATAATCCATAAATGAATACCATATCTGCATATTCTGTCAGCTCGTGAAATAGTTTTTCGGCAAAAAATCGAACGATTAGCAACAATAAACACTTATTACATAAGAAGAGGAGTTCAAATGATAATAACACTGAGAGAAAAACAAAAGTGCCAGAATCGATAACTGACATTTCGTATTTATTATTTGACCACTGAATTTGGAAAAATATCTATGACCCTGGATAAGAGAGTTATTACACGTTTATGGTTACTACAATAAGGAAAGACAAATAATTTCTTGACATAAAAATGAGAAGAAATATTTAGATTGTTGTGATTTGATAGTAATGATCATCCATGAAAGCTCGCTGCCAATGTGGAAAGAAACGAGTGACCTATTTGTCGAGGGAGGTTTTCACGGAGTATGTGGCATGTCAAGTAATACTCTGCACGTATGTCCTCACCGTAGTCAACTTATTTTCTACATTTTGCTCACTTTATTCGTCAAATAGTTAATGTTCGGTGAGAGATATCGATTTGAGAGCAAGAACCGAATTTCATGAAACAGATTAAAGTATTCTAATTGTCATTTCACAAGTCGCCATAATGGCGTCTAGAACATTTTCTGAATGAATTAAGTTCGAAGGTTCGAAGTAATATGATTACCAATATTAAATGTAACATCCTGTAGATTTTATTGAGGTTTACAACTGAAATCTAACATATTTCATCAACTGTAATTGTATCATTTTTTACATTAATTCAGACGTTAATCGCCTAGTATTCATAATTGTCTGTGAGGCTTGGTCTGAAAAGTAACATTATTCCAAAATGAATATTTTTTAATAAAATACCTTAGGCGCAATAAGAATGCTCTGGTGGCATATTGAAAGAACTACCTTTTCTTGTTCTGACGATGTATTCAGAGTTCTGCTAAAGTGTTAAACAGGGTGTTGTTATATCATCTATTCATAAAATTTCTATAGTTCTGCCCTGTACGAGAGAACAAATTTCCTCTGCGAATAGTTGGCCTACTGGGTGACTGATAATCCTGAAATTTTCATTCAAATGGGACCAGCGATTTCAGAGTTATGAAGCCTGGAAAATTTAGCCAGTTCACACTAAATAGCCTGTATATGCAAAATGGAGACGCGTAAGTCAAAAAATGTATCATTCCGACACACCAGGAATGTTGCCTATCCTCACCAAAAATATCTTCCTCTCCTCCTGAATCACCCTGTATATCCCATAAATGTTCCTTTGTACTGCGGAACCCTAAAAATGAATACAAAAAATTACATATAAACGGGGTGGACAGATTTCATCGTTCTAGTACTGCATCTATATGAGTTATTGTGAATAGAGGATAATGACAACCCCTTCCCCGTGCTTTTTCTGCATGAGGAATTCATTGTCGCACACAGATTATAGGTAGCATTTTTCGTTTGCGAGTTATTTGGGAATTTAGAAAATTTTTCAAAAGTGCCAATATCTCAGTTGTTTTTGATGTTATGTAGATTGGATTTGAAATTCTATAGTCGTAGAATCGAACTAGATGCGGAATTTTTCTCTGTCCAACAGTCCAATTATAATGTGAACTTATTTTCTTTTGAATGTGAAACATAGTATTTCGAGGAATAGAGTTCTTTCCTTTTTTAATATATCATATGTGCATTAATTTTTTCATCCGGGACGTGATTTCATGAAAAACCGCAAATTATATATTTTTCCCCAATTTTATCTAGTAACTATATGTTTTCACAAAATTTGCACGGAATGATAGGCCAATATCTCGGTTGGTGTCAAAGTTACATGAAAAATATTTTGGCAATTATTATATTAACTTGTGTTGTTTTCAATATTTATTATAGGTAAATGTGAATGAAATGGTGGGAAGATTTATTCTTTTCCCAAATATTTTCAGTTCCTTTTGGATATAATCTACTAGTAAAAAAGGGTCGCTTCATTATTTCAGCTCCTCTTCGTACTCTAACGTCTTTTATTTTTTCAGGTTGCTTTTCTCTACTAATATGTTGTCTATTATCGATTTCTCGTTTCTACTTTCTACTTGTCTCGTAAATTTATGTATACTCCTGTATTCGAAGAAACTGTCACTAATTATCAAATTATTCATTACCGCAAAGTCTAGTAGTTTCGTTCCATTGCTATTTCTTGTCTGTTCTCCATGTTTGCCTAATGTCCTATAAATACTATCATTTTTTCTTTGTCCTACTCTTCCGTTGAAGTCACCTGCAATACAAATACTGCCCCCTACTTCTTTCCAGCTTAATATCTGCTCTGCGATTTCTTTATTTATCAAACATACAACTCCTGCTGCCGCCCTGGTTTTTTCGTCTACTCCGCTGTATATTGATATGGGTTTGTTTTCTAACTGAATTATTCCTTGGCCTTTCTTTTTCGTTTCTGTTATAGCAAGAATTTCTGATTTCTCAAATTCGTATTCCAATACCTTTTCTTTGCCTTGTATACTCCTTGTGTTCCAAGTTCCTAGTTTCCATGTATCTTTCTTTCTTTGTTTCATTTTCAATTGTTTATGTATACCTTCAGACTGATTCTTTACGTTTTGCAATTTCATATCATTATTCCCATTATCTTCATCCTTTTCTATAGCCAATGTCTTTGTCATATTTATTCTATCTCCATTCTTCAGTAGTTTTTTGAAGTCGATGTCTCAACTTCCATTCTTTCTATTATATTTCCTTCGCAACATTCCATTTGTGAATTTTACCATCCACTGCTAGTTTCTGATGCAAGACTTTGACTCTTTTTCGGCTTGCTTTCAATTTTTCAGTTTCTTCTCTAATTCGGGCCTGTATTTCGGCTTCCTTTCGTGTCAAATCAGTATTAATGAAAATCGGCTGACCTGGTTCAGTTCTGACTTTGCTCTTGTTTTTAAATACCAGTTTTTTTTCTTTGAAACTCTCTAAAACCACTATTCCTTTCTTCTCTCTGATAATTTTAATGCCCTTTATTTTTGTTTCGACACCTAATTTCACCTTGAATAGTTTTCCAATCTTTTGAACCATATCATCCTCTTTTCTCATCTCAATTCCAGTTATAATTACGTTGTTTCTTATCTTCTTCTTTTTTAAGTTGTGTATTCTTGTGTTCATATTCTCCAGTGTCTCTTTTAGTTCTTTTTTCTCCTGGTTCCACTTTTCTTCTTTACGTTTCATTTCTCCCTTGATTTCTCCTAATTCTTTATGTGCTCTAACTAGTTCGGATATTATCTCTTCTGGTTTTACTTTGCTATTTCGAAACCCTTCTTTTATTTCCTTCCTCCCATTTTTCAAAATGTGAAAATTGCAATGCCAAACACACTACTGGGTGCATTTTGAATTTGAATATTGGTAATTCTTTTATATCTTCATGAGTTTATCTATATGATAAACCCTTGACATAGCTTCAGAGATAAAAAAAACTAACGGGGTTGAATCTTGTCACGGAGGTGGCCATCCCACTGGTCTTTTCCTTCCTTTTCAATTTTCACCAAAAGTTATTGTTAGGTGTGGGGGCACCGTCATGCTAACTAATCTTCTCTGAGCCCAGGGATTTCATCCAAAAACTTTCGACTATCTTCTCATTTATTATATCATAATAAAGTTCCCCATGAGAATTTTCCTTAAAATGACGGTGGTTCATTAACGCGATACGTCAGCTTGTGACGTTACCTCTTGTCTGGAAAACGAACAGAAAAATTTTTTGAAGCCGCATCAGAATCATACTCACCTTGAACGTAGCCTTCATTCTAAGATGTCGAATTTTTCACAATTTTCGAAATTCATGAACATTTTTCAATCAGAAAGTTTTCAGATAATCATTTGTAAATAAGGATTGTGAATTAAATATTGTTTTCAGCATACAATTGAAAATACTTAGGTTGTTCTACGTAACTTCGCACCAACATAATAGATGCAACCGCAGAATGTTAGTATTTTCATTTCTGGAAAAATTCACATTTTTGAGGAAATTCTATCAGGCATGTTATATATATTTGAGAAGAGAAAAAAAGTCTTCCTGTTTTATCGAAACTTATCTATCGGTGACGTATACAAAACACAAGTTTATATTAGAATTCGAAAATCATTCGACAAAAAATATTTAAAATACTTTCCTGCTTTCCACTCAAAGAAGTGTCTGTAGAAGGTCAAAATAGTATTCACCTAACTTTGATAGTAACCGAGATATTGGCTTATGCTGAAATTCGAGGTGTTGAACCATTTGTGACAAATATGGGTGAAACATTTTGTCTATGCATGATAACGCCCATATCGTTATCTTACATCTTCAAAATCATGAAGCCACTTCAATGGAGTGGCCTGCGCGAAGTCCATATCTAATCCCATCAAACATGTCTGGGACATTTTTAATAGAAGATTAAGAAGTCGTCAAAACCAGCCAGCTACTGCGAATGAGGTTTGGTTATAACAAACTGATCGAAATTCGAAACAAAATGGATCAGAATGCTATAACGTCTTTGATTTTTAGTATGAATCCTAGATGGCATGCAGTAACTCTCGTCAGCGGTGGAAATATCCGGTATTAAAAGGATTTTAGGAAGTTTGATTTTTTCCAGAAGTTCTAATTTTTCGTTTTCACTTTCATTTCAATTTCAATGAGTACCATTTTCATTTCAGTTGTTTTCATGCATTCCCTACTTCTGCTGGATTAGAGAAAAAAATAATTCTTCAACATATCTGAACTCCTGAATAAATTTGAATAATTAATTTTGTGCATTAATTTCTTGGTATGGTATATGCGTCTAGATCTTCAGTTCACCCGTGTAATTTATCGATTCTCTTTTGAATATTCATAACTACTAGTTCAATTAACGGTTTTTCATTTATTTGAGTTTTAAATTGGAAAGTTGACAGGTGCGCCAATGTGAAATATATATCTATTCGGGGTGGACAATTTACCAACTCATGAATAAGATGCTTTGCTCACAAATCTGAAATGAAAATTATTAACTCAATCGGAAGTTTTCACATCTTGAGGGGGTGCATCTACATGCAATTTTAAGAAGAAAACACAGGTCCACAAAAGCTTCGTTACGGATCTACAGGGTATTGAAATTTCCGTAAAAATTGTTTTTTTCTTCAAAATTCCTGCAGTTTTCGAGATATTCACCCCGAATTCGAAATGCAAGCTATTTCATACAGCCTCCATTATTACACGTCCTAACTTTTAACTAGAATCAGAAGGTGTTTTCTTTTCCGGAGCCATGTCTCCTTTTGCCCTTTCAAACTTTTGTGCAGTACGCCACTGATCAGCGTACAATCACTTGAACCAGTGTCTGCTCGAATTGTTTGGTAAATTAACGATTAGTTTTCAGACTTTTGAAGTTATTGTTGTAAGAAAAAATGGCTAATTTTACTAACGCCTAATTGGCTGATACCCATTACATGTACGGTATGGCTGACGGAAACACAACAGAAGCTAGGCGATTATGTCAGGTGTGTTCAAATATCCACAGAAGGTTAGGGGAAACTGGTACTTTTACTGCAAATAATCATTTAAAAGGTGCAACTCAAACTATGAGAACTCCAGATATTGGGGAAGCAGTTTTGAATTGTATTGGTTTGAATCATTATATGAGTACAAGAAAAATTGGAAATCAGTTGAATATTTCGCATGTTCTAGTTTGGAGGATTCCCCACCACTTTTTATTGTACTTGTTTTGTATTCAACGCGTCCAAACTCTACTTCCTCGAGATTTTCCTTCAAGACTGAATTTCTGCCGATGGTGCTTAGATAAAATTAGAGAAAATGCTCATTTTGATAGTGAATTAATGTTCACAGACGAAGTTAACTTTTCGAGAACTGTCATCACAAATTTTCACAATAATCATTATTGGGCTCAGGAAAACCCCCATTGATTGAAGAATCTCATCATCAAGAACAATTCTCACTGAATGTCTGGGTCGGAATTATCGAAAATTATTTGATTGGGGCATATTTTTGCCTAAATGACTAAACGGCTCCGCTTATTGACATATACTTGGGGAGGAATTATCTTTATTGCTCGAGGATGTGCCACTTTTGGTGAGAAACATAATGTGGTTCATGCATGACGGGGACCAGTAAATTTTAGTGGAGAAACTGGGGAATTCTTGAATAATACATTCAATAACCGTTGAATAGGTTGGGGTGGGCCAGAACCATGGCTTCCTAGGTCCCCAGACTTGAATAATTTAAACTTTTTCTTATGGGGATATCTCAAAAGTTTACCACTCCAGTGAACACTGTAGAAGAATTGAGAAATCGAATAATAACCTCTTGTGACACGATAAGAAATACCCGAAGAATATTTCAAAGAGTGCGTGATAATATGTGAAGAAGGACAGAGGCCTATATTCTTGCTGGTAGAGAACACTTCCAGCAATTTATTTAGATGACGAGCTATCAAAATAAAAGCAAATGTTGGGCATATACCTATCGAGTATTTCTATTATTTTTTTTAATTTAGCGAATAACATACAATTCATATTCAATAACTTTTTACTCGAAAACGGTTGGAGATACGAGAAAAAAACAGGTGTTGAAAAAGTTTCTAAATTGAACGCAGATGACGAAAATTGATTGTACGCTGATCAGTGGCGTACTCCAAAAAAGTTTGAAAGGACAAAAGGAGACATGTAATAATGAAGGCTGTAAAAAATAGCTTGCATTGCAAATTTGGGCTGATTATCTCGAAAACTGCAGGAGTTTTGAAGAAAAAAAACAATTTTTTTCCAGAAATTTTAACACCCTGTAGCTCCGTAACGAAGCTTTTGCGGACCTATATTTATAAAAACTTTTTTTTTTTAATTGCACATAGATTTACCTCCTGAAGTTGTGACATACTATTATGTAACACCCTGTAGAGCGTATAAGATTCATTGGATGTGAAATGTGCTTATGCTGATTATCATGAATCATTTTCAATACAGACGCAACACTATTATGGTTTCCTACTTTTAAGTATCAGTGTGATATTTCTAAATCCAAATAGAATTCACTTCAAATACTAATCAACTACCGTGAAACTTAACCATGCTCTGGTGGATCACTCTAAAAACATTCTAAAAACATGGATCAAGCCCTCATACCAGTAAAATGAGAAACTTGCATTAAGGCCTCGACTATATAGTGCTTCACCACCAGACATTCATCGGGTGATGTCAAAGCAATTATTTTTTTTTCAAATAAACACTTAATTCTAACGCAACGGAGATAGTCGTCGCTTCCATGAGTTTACCTTTGTTGCAGTTCGTTTGCCTTACGTCTTCGGTTGACGTCATCAGACGAACATACTTTGCTAACGCAATGTATGATGGGGTCTTGTTCTCGATCCTTCATAGCGTTCTTTACCAACGGATATTCGTCCGGTCAGGCCACTAACCTAAGCAATTGATTTTATGACTTAAATGCAACGAAAGATGAGGGGTCGCTCTCCTCAGCTCACATTCGTTACGGTTCATCTGCCTTAATTTTTTGGTTGGTGCCAACGGATGAACGTCCGTTTGTTACGCAGTGTATGATCAGGGCCTATGGCCTCAATCACTCAGCTTTACCAAAGGACATTTGTCCGGTACCGACCATACATAACCATACCTACAGACGTTCGTCCAGTGACGTCTAAGCAATTGTTTTTTTTTTATGATGGACAGTTGATTTCTACGTAAGGGAGGATGTGTACAGGTTCGTCTAATCTACTTCTCTGGAGGCGACATAGCAAAAACTCCCGTTGCCTCCGCTATATATGATCAAGATCCACTATTTGTTGATTTTCCTTTCCGATATGGCTCAGTTTATGTATATTGTAGATGGTATGAGTCAATATTATTGCAAAATATTGCCTCATACAGTGACATCTAAGAATATACACTGCGCCAAGAAATTAACGCACAACTTCAATATGTCAAATTTCCTTTTTGGTAGGCAACTGATTATTAAAACAAGTCTTTTTCGGATTTGTCCGGACATATGTCAAACAAAATTCGATGTTAATTTTTGGCGTACATGTTCTAACCATGAGGAATAAAATGAAAGAAATAAATTGAGATTTGGCAAGAAACAACCACATATTGATAATATCAGATGTTGATCAATTTTTGCCAGTAATATCCACAACAAAAATGAGTATCTGTGAATTTGTTTTTACTAAAACCAATGAAGTGAAAACTTAAGGTAGTAATCTTGGAAAAAAATTGAACAAATTTATTTGTCTAAATTGACAGACGCAGAGATTAAGTAAATTCGATTTGTTTTTATTGAAAATGCGTTTTAGTAACAACGAATCTGCAGATATTCATTTTTGTTGAGGATTTTCTGACGGAAATCAGGAAGCGGCAGTTCGTGAATATCGAAAAAGCTATCCAACTAGAACTAGAACAATTACAGATTCTCGTGTCATCGTTAGAACACATCAGAATTTCCGTAACTTTGGTCTGCTCGTTAATAGTGAACAAAAGACAAACCGTCAAAATTACAATCGCAATCGCATACTTCGTATCTTTGATAATGATTTGAGACTCATCTTTTGCAAGGCAGATCAGCAATTACAAATACCTAAGTCTCAAATATTACGAACATTACGAGGCGACCACATGTACGAATATCACCTTCAGCCAGTTCAGGATTTACACCCTGGAGAAAAAGAAAAAAAAAAGAAAATCCTAATTCTTTGCATGAAATTCTTTGAACTGATAACTCCTCTTTCACTAGACGTGAAGTAATGAATTACCATAATATCCATGTTTGGGCACACGGAAATCCTCGGGAAATTCGACCAAGATCATTTCAAAATGAATTTTTGGTAAATGTTTGGTTAGGAGTTTTTGAAACAACTACAACCTATTGATTTAAGAATTAAGAAGTTGAATATAAATGGATAAAATTCCTCGAACTTTGAAATAGCTGTATGGGAATGAATAAATACTAATTTTCCGCAACGTTAGTTTGGTCGAGTAGGGAGAAATTGTATCGAAAAGTGATCAATGGCATTGGACTAGTGACTTGGCCACCCAGATTACCGTATCTAAATCCACTGAACTTTTATGTTTGGGGAAATATAAGAGAAAAATTTACGCTATTCCAGTACGTACAAGACACGACTTAGTTCTAATGATTCGGCAAGTCTGCAATGCTATGCATCAAAATGCGAATGAAATATCTGCTGGAATGAGTTCATTAATAAGATGCTGACGCAAATGTATCGGGATGGGTGGATTTCATTTCGAGCAATTTTTTTTTCAAATGTTTATTCATTTCATTTTGTTGTTGAACACCATTTTTTGTGAAAAATCAGTGCCGTACTCATTTTTTCTTTAAAAATACGCAGTTAATGGCTACAAAATTTTATGCGAATATCTGCAGTTGTTTGTCAACAAACTCATATAATTTTTCGATTCTTCATTGGTTTATAAGTTTTCCGCTATAGAAACTGTATCACCCTGTATATATAATAATGATAATAATTAATGTCATTTCAAAATTCATGTAATGTGGTCGATTTTCTGTCCTTTTTTCAAATGTTACCTGTTTGAATCATGATTACATTGTTAATATTTTCTAGTATCTTCTCGATCAAAACATTTTATCTATGTAGGGAAGAAATTTTATGACGCAATGATCTAATTTTCATTTATGCAAATTAAGTGGAAATGCGTAATAGAACCCCTCATTAGATTATTCATATCGTTCTTCTTTATTTATAATATAGATGGGTGGCCAAATATTCTTCAACTACAAACTTATTTTCAGCAAAAAAGCAACTATTCAATATCGGCTCATTTCAATTTGATGGACAAACCAACAAAACTTTTGATATCACAGTATTTGTTGCCAAACTGATATTATTCAAAGCAATGCCTCTTTTCGAAGTCGATGTAGATGTTGATGCAGATACCAACAAATATATTTTGAAGGTGAGTTTTTAGTATATCGAGTTGCGTTCATTTTGATACAGAATATTTAGTGTTTACCATATTTTAAATATGAATGATTTTTTTCCTCAGTTACTCATGCCGGATCAGACTTCTCTGGAACTCGATCATTGGTCGTCATTGTCAGAAATTAAGAGGAAATGTTTAAGAGAAACCGATGAAAATGCAATGAAATCGCCTTCGGATCTGACTTCGTTATACAGGAACTTCAGGGGTTGCCAAAAAAATTACAGTGATTATTTGGACTCCATAGAAACTGCTGTCAAAGAATTCGGATTCTACTCTAATCTTACACAGAAAGGAATGTTTGATATCCGAGTTTTCATTGAGTTTGAAATTTTGAGTTTATTTGATGTGAGTATGGTTTTTCCGATGACTCTTTTCTCTATCCTAGTATTTGGCTATAATATCTACAAGAGACATAACACTCCTCAACTGAGCTAAGGATTCACTTTAGAATATTAGTCAAGATTATGATAAATTCGAAATGTTTTAAGAATCTTTCTTTTTATTGATGGTTTATGTTATCCTGAGTGAGTAATATGCATTTGTACTGAGTGGAAAAATTTCAATGTTTTTGTACTGCAGCTAAGTAAACAATCATAATTTGCTATTATAAAAGTTACATAAAAAAGAGTATAACATTCTACAGGACTTTGAGTCAAATTAAGTGATATAAAAAATCGGACAAATGCGATTTCACTTTTGTTAAATGTATTATTTTTTTCCATTCTTCGAAAATATATAAAAATCGTAGTCAGTTTTTGCATTCACTACTCTTTTTCAAGAAAAACTCGAAATTGTTCCAATTTCATTTAGGTGGTGTATATCCATCAATGATTCACTTTGTTGTTGCATGTTATTCCTTTAAGGTGCTCTATTTCCGCCTTTCGGCCAATGACATGCCGGGGAATTCTGTCACCTTACTAACCCGGAAATTTTGCCGAACACCTCTCGTGTCGAGGGAAGGGATTTTTAATGTCCAACACATCTCTGTTAAACAAGACCGACGGCTTTACACCTCCTCCGTCAGATGGATACTCAAGCGATTCCCAGAATTCGGAAAATCGCTCCGACTTTGTGGGGAATGAACCAGGTAACTCTGCGCAAGAGACAAGCATCATATCCTCTACGCCACCGAGCCGGCGATTCATTTTGTTCTATGACTACAAATCACAGATTTCTTATGTTGTGCAACACTATGATTATTTAATCATAGTGAGACCATATTAAATATCTTTATTTTTTTCCGAATATAATAAATCGAACAGGTTGTTTGTTGTATGTTCAAATTTATCACATTCAAAATTTTTCGCTTGTGCGGTTCTATGAGATGGAGAATGAGAATCATCAATACAACAATTATATTGATAAATTCTTTGAAAAATGATCTGTACTTCCTATGGGATTGCCACAAAGTCACCTATTGTCAGATTTTTTCAGAACAACTTAGAAAATACATCAATACTGAACAGCTACCTAGCCAAAAACATATAATGTTCTTGTAGCGGCATGACAATTAGATACATTTTTGAACTTCCTCAATAAAACTCACGATCATTTAAAATTCACCGTTAAAGTTGAGTCTACTAACTGCATAAATTTTCAAGATATAACTATAACAAACATAAACATAATCCTAATCTATAATATCTATAGAAAAAAATCGTTCACAAACGCAAAACGGCTCATGGGCTCATGCTATTTTTAATTATGTCAGCCCATTTTCTCATACAATAAAACATTATTTTCCAAATTGAAAATATACACCTCAAGCGGTCTAAATCTTAGCTTATTACTTTTTAATGCAAAACAGATAACAGTTGAACTAAAACAATGTTCTATCTACAGAATCGAATGCCCTTCAGCTTATAGGTCAAACAAGAAGAAATTTTAAATGTAGATTCAAAGAACATATATCATCAGACAAAAAATTCCTAATAGTTGAGCATATTCAATCAATAAACCACACAGTAGTTCTAGACAATCTCGAAGTCCTTCACAAATGTAATGAAGGAAATAGAATGAATTTGTTGGAAAGTTTGGAAATTAAAAAACTACTAAAAACTCCATAATATACTTCTCTGAATAGCCAACTTGAAATCGATAGTTCTCTCTTACTTAAAATTTAAAGAAAAAACATATCTTGTAATTATTTTGTTACTGAAGTTAGTATTCAGCTATTGAAAATTACCGAAGGGTCGAAACCGGCCGTGCATTAGCAAACGAACGTGGAAAACTGACAAAAGTGTTTTTTACTCTTTCATACTTTGAAGTGGATTTTCTCGAAATAAATATGTCATTAATGTCATCACTACGAAGATAATCAAATAATACCTAACATGCGATATTCCCCTCTCACAGAGCTGATCTTCAGCCGCTCTATGTGCTTCTAGTACAATTACTTCCGGTGCATAGGATCTTGCTAATTTCGAAACATTGTAACTTTTGACCTTTGAAATACCTTCAATGTTCAAACACAACAACACAAATTCTTTTCTCTATCTTTTGATCAAGACTATAGAATAGATTTTAAGAATGTGAAATTGATGAAAAATGTTAGAAACGTGAATACAATACAACGCTTCTGAGAGTATCCATATAATGAAATGCAAACCTTGACTAAACAAGAACAAAGATCCGATTCCGTTCAGTGTACCCTACAGTTTGTTGGAAGAGACAGGCCAACAAATAGCGCGTTCGTCGAAATCGTCTAGTAGCAGGGATAGATTAGGTATAAATGATAGAGCCATGTAGAATTTGATTTGGTATACTATTATTCCCTGAAGATGCCAACTTAGTTGGCCAAACGCGCGTCAAGTTTTGAAATGAAGTTTTGGTGGACTGGTTTACAGCCTTTAAGCGTAACACATAATTTGGTTATCTTCGAAAATTTTGTATATAAGTACTATTTGATTACCACATTGAATTAGTATTGACTGTAATGATGAATTTCGAAGTTGCGTTATAGCATGATGAGATTGAGATTGAGATGTCCAAGTATTACTTAGAAAAGAGTCAGACAATTACGGGAAAATAATATGCAACATTATTAAACCGCTCGAGCTAAAAGTTATAAGCTCATTCAAGTACTAAAGCTGTCTTCATCCAATATTGAAAATAGTCACAAAATTTTTTCAAGAACTATTTTTTAAGGAATTAGATCCACCTACTAATTTACAAGAAATGAAAGTTCGTCATCGTTATGAAGTAATAAAACTAGAACAGTTGAAAAAGGAGTTTCCGTTGATCCAATGGGAAAATCTCTTCACAATGATTAGTAATCTCAATGTCAATAACGACACATTGATTCAAATGTACAATCGAAAATATTTTGAGGATGTGTTCAGAGGTTTATCTGGGTGGAATAGAAGGTAAGTAATAAAAAACAAATATATAATTTGTTTATAAGGGTATTATTTTTTCAATCTGTTGATTTAAGCTGATCTCAAAGTAGGAAGCACAAGTTTGAATAAACACAAATACACTCCCCACAAAAATTGTCGCATCACCCTACTTTTACGACAATACTATATAAACGTTTACGTTGGTCATTCAAGAGTCGCTTGGTAACTTTCAAAAGTGTAAAATAAGAAGATGTCATTCAAAAGAAATGAGTCTATGATGGAAGATATCAACAATTTGCGAGTTAATGAAAAATTAAAAAATTCTACCATCTTCAAACATTCGCGAAGAGACCAATCAACTAGCTTCGAATGGTTACTAATCATTTTCAAAATAGAGTGTTTCCTCCCCGGGTCCTAATTACTGTCAGTATACGTCTCGGACAGGATACCTAATGAGGAAATACGCCGAAGAATAGAAGTGACAGATGCAGTTAGACGCATAACTCACCTTAAATGGAACTGGGCTGGACACATGGCCAGGATGTCCAACGCAAAATGGACGAAGAAAATCATGGAATGGCGCCCTATGCAAGAAGCGTTCAGAAATAGAGGGCGCCCTCCAACCCGTTTGACAGACGATATAAAGCGAATCACAACTAACTGGCTCAAGAGCGCACAGGATCGAGAAGGATGGAAAATATTGAGAGAGGCATATGTTCAGCAGTGGACGATGAAGGCTGTTTGATGATGATACGTCTCGAAAGCTACTCAAACAAATTTTGGATGTACTCTTGAGTCACTGATTTCCAAATTTCAGGAAGCAGATTTTCCAGTTGTTGGAGTGTTCTACTAGGCATCCTACGTTGCTGAATTTGGCACCCCATGTTGTCCCAAACATGTTCTATGGGATTCAAGTCGGGATTTCTGGCTGGCCATCTTAAAATATCAGTTTCGGCATTTTGCAGAAATTCTGTAAATATTCTAGCTGCATGAGGCCGAGCATTATCATGCATATGAATGAAGTTTACGCCAATCAATGGGTCAAAGGGTACAATATGGGGTTCAAGTATATCTGCGATGTATCTGGCCGCTGTCATTCTTCCATTATTCACTAGGACTAACTCAGTTCAACCATGGAAAGAAATGCCTCCTCACACCATTACTGAGCCCCCTCCGAATTTTTTGGTTTGCCGGATATTGCATTCGACCATTTTGGAGTACACCAATTTGCATGTTCCCTCACAAACTGAAGTCTTGCAACTCGGTGCTCTCTGGTGAGACCCGGGCCGGTAGAAGCCACCCTTGGTCTGATATCGTCTTCTCTGAGCCTGTTCCTAACAGTTTGCAATGAAATATGCACATTTCTGGAAAGTGCAAGTTCAATTTGTAGCATTCTAGCCGTACAGTGCCGAAATTTTAGGGCAGTTAAACGAAGCCAACGATCATCAACTGGTGTTGTTATCCGATTTCTTCCCTGTCCGGCCTTTCTTCCATATTCCCCTGTTTCGTGGTACCGATTAATTGCTCTTGAAATAGTACGTAACGTTGGCTTCGCGCCTCCTCTAGAGGTGTTCTGATTCTTAATATTTCATGATCACTCAAATAGCGTCCAGGACGTTCAGCAGCCATTACAATAAATTCAAAGATTCGAAAATCAACAAGAAACACAGAAAACTTGCATTAATTTAGCGTGAAAACTGAAGAAAAATTGAATGAATACTGATAGTCTAATAAACTCATTCTTGTTTCAGCGTGTTTGAGATCATATGAAAACAAATGTTACTGTTACTGGTACTGTTGACAAAGAAACTGCGATCGAGCTGCTTAATCGATTGTGGAATTCAGAATACCAGGTGATGGGACAATTTTTGTGGTGTGTGTATTTTGATAATTATCCAATGATTTTGGAACATTCAATTATCTATTGTAATCATCAGATAGATTTAAGAGTATATCCATATCAATTTGTAGAGTGACGTGTAACTATTAGAGTTCTCGAATCTACTCATCATAATAATTGGCAACCAGGGTCACGATAGTGATGATAGGAGGGATTTATTCTAATTTATGCATATAGAGCTAGAATGAAACAATTGAGAGCTTTCAAAGAATTTATTATTTTTCGAAGTATTTTCTACGGAGATTAATGCACTTGCGTTCGTTCGACCCAATTCTGGAAATAGCTATTCCATTCGTTTATTGCTACATTCAAAATTGCCTTTTGTAAAGCATCCACAGCTTCTTCTGAAGATAGAAACCTTTGACCACGCACTCCGTTCTTGATTCTTGTGTGTTCAATATTCAATTGTTTTCCGGGCTGTGTGCGAACTGCCATTTTCTTGGTGAAGGTTGATTCGCCGTTCAAGGTTGGTTCCTCGAAGCTTACTAACTACTTGCCTTAAAAAAATGGTTGTGTACCAATCGGCAGTAACTGTTTTTTGATCTTGTAAAGAAATTGTTGCTACATGACCTGTTTTTGAAACCTACAACAGAAAAGAAGATTAGCGATTATTTTCTGGATTGTATGAATGAATTCAAGATTCATTACCACTAACACTGTTGTAAACGCTTTTTATTTTCCAAATTTGAAACGGTTCAGAATTTTTTGACACAAATTCATCCTTGCATCCTTCTGTTCTTCGGTCAACAGATCCGGTATCCTATGGAACACTGTTTCTTCATATAAAATTCTTTGTAACGAGGTCTCTGAAGTCCGCAATGATGTCTTAATCTCTAGATATGTTGCATGCCGATCTTCCTGGATAATTTTACGTATAGCATCCACATTCACCTAAGTCGTCACTAAGCCTACCCTTTTTGCGCTTAAATTCTTCATACCAACGGAAAATTGTTGACTGGTATGGTGGTTTTAATAAGAAAAGCAGAAACTAACTCGTCGAGACATTCTTGTTGAGATTGTTGTGGCTAAAATAAAGCACGCATAGTACTGAAAATCTGCATTTATACTAACAAATCATAGAGGTTCAATTTTAGTACTAACATCGATTAATGGTGTCCTAGCATGCAAAAGAACTTCCTCGTATTTCCATCACTAAAATGGTAATAAGAAAATAAGTTTCATGATGTAAATTTCGACAATTTAGTTAAGTTACGAGTTGCCTAATTCTTTGAAAATATATATATGACCATTCACATTGTTCCAGGTTACTTAATAATGCTTTTTTGGCAATCCTAGCCAACAGTTTATACGAAAACACGATTTTACCAGTTCATCGACATTCAAGAGTAGAATTTTGTAAGAAGCAAACTCAGGAACTTATGCCAGACATCGCAAACTACCTCTATAAGAAATTAACATCAACAGAAGAATTTGAAGACCAGAGTAAATTTGTAGAGACAATGTACAATGATCTCAAGATTCAGTTCGATAAATCCTTAGAGAACCTCGAATGGTTAGATGTTAAATCATATGAATCTGTAAAGAAGAAAATTGATGGAATCAACCTGGCTTTGTTTCGCAACGATGATATTTTATCAGAGATGGTTTTATTGAACACAAGTTATGCTGCTTTGGAACTGGTTCTAAATGGGTATCAAGATAATCTCTTTAATCTAATGAAGTTCAGGAGACGAAACTTTTTCTCGTTACAGGGTGAAAAAGTTACTCCTGAAAACATGTAAGTAGTTCCACATGGAAATAAACAATTTTAATTTATTGAATCGAAATTATATATTCACTATCTTTGGTGAAAATAATTAGAATAGAAATAGAATTATTATGTATTCATATGAGTTAGTGGTAGTAACACCTAGTGGCCCATTGTTCCCAAATAAAACGCTGGAATCAAAACAGTCCCGAGCAAAAATTTGAAATTGTAAACACCTGAAATACGCGCAGGCAGTGAATCACAACTCGTCGCGTCGCCGTCGATCGGTGATTCCCTTGTAATACGTGGGGAAGGGGCATTTATTAGGTAGGTCATGGTAAGCCAGGCGCATGCACACAGTTTTCGCTATTTTTGGTTTTTGCGTAATGTTCTTGAAGTAGTTTAGTGGTAAACAGGTAACTAATTTGAAATTTTCAGTTGGTTTGATTTTACCTATAGTTATGCCGAAGTGTTCATTTGATGTCAACTTACAAAGTACCCATTTATTAAGCAGATTTATACTTCTTCGGATCTCAGATATGTGTGTGTGTCGTACAGACTTTAGCGTTTCCCATAGGGGTGCTGGTAATATTGAACAATAGTTGAAGTCTGTAAAACATGAAAATGCCGATCGTGCCGCTGTTTCTAGTTCTTCAATATTGAACTTTTTCAAGAATTCAAACCTAACCTACTTCATAGGATTTAGATATTATTGCTGCAGAAGGCTTTTGGTCTCATTTATCATAGAATAGAATAAAACCACATTTTTCTCTCCAATTATTGTGCGTCGAAATTGATCCAAGCCTGTTTTGACTGAAATTCAAATGCACACGAACAACAACAACAGCTATTGCATTAAATGTTTCGGCGCGTATAGCCATCAACATTAAATCGAATTATATTAAATTTTTAACGACGATTCAAACCATGGCAACAAGAATTTATATCATATTGCACAGTGCGTTTTTTTCAACCTAACGAAGCTATGCACGTGAAAATTTTAGACTACCAATATTAAGCGAGTGAAACTTTTGTTACCATTGCTGATTATTTATACCAAGTTTTGACAGATAATAATTTGACAAAAAAAGTGGTGGCATTTTGTGGCGACAATGCTAATGTCAATTTTGATGTGTAGCAAGGCGAGGAACTAATTATATATTACCACAATTACAATCATCTCTGAAAAAAACGTAGATAGGAATTAGATGTGGAACCCATATAATTTACACTGCAACAAAATCTGTTGTAGATGGCCTAATTTCATATTACGAAAACATTATTATAAAAATATATTCTTTCTTTTATATTCACACGGTTCGAGTTGAAGCTCCAGATGAGTTTTGCGCTGTAGCTGAAATAGAACATCAACAAACGCTTTGCTAATGTGGAACCAGCTGGTTCTCTCTTTCGCCCGCCTTGAAGAGAGTTTTAAAATGTACCAACCATTGAAAGACTAATTTTTGAGCATTAAAAAATGTCCTAATCTTATCACAAACTTTTTTGAAGATACCTAAACAGAATTTTTGAATTGTGTCGGTAATTGAGCCTGCAAAAGAAATAATTTCAGAATCAATTCGCCCCAGAAAGAGATCAACCAGTTTCTTCCATTTACTTTTCATTGTTATATTATGAATTTAAAAGAAAAGGATAATCATACTGAGGAAGGAATGTAAAAAAACCGCTACAGAATTTATAAAACAAACCGTGAAAATCTGTAACAGCGGAATTGCTTTTTCATTAAAGAAATTGAGATATTTCATTGGACAGAATTGAGAAACGTACCTGCATGGAAAGATATTCAAAAAGCGGTATTAACTGTAACAAAGGTACAGAAGGATCTGACGAATTCACATTATTTTCAAGCTGAGTCACATTGGACAAAAGTGTCCTCAGAAACTCACACCACCAACCTTCAACATGAAAATTTTCGTATTTTAATTGACTATATTTTATGCCTAGTTGGTGGAAATGCTCCAGTAGAAAGAGTTTCTTCTCTGATCAATAAATTGCAGACGTTTGAAAGATATCACTTACAGGTTCCAGTTCTGAAAGCGATGTTGATAACTAAGGTTGATTAAAAAAATGCGCAAACACGAGTGCACGAGGAAACTCTCGGTAAGTTGGATCTGACGTACCGTTTCTCGAACGCTATCTCAATTTGCGTCTTCTTCCGAAGAACATAGCTACATCAACGAAAAAAACGACTTAATTATTGATGGTATTGATAGCAGTATGCCCCACTTCTGGTGGGAGAGAACCAATGAATACGTCAACTCGAGACGAAGAGACACTACAAGAAAGTGATGTTGACAATATTACGGAGCCATATGAAGCTTCAATGTGGACTATGTCCCGACAAATTCCGAAGATCCGAGTTTGAATGATGAAATTTCTACTAATGAAAAAAAGAGGAGGAAAAAGGTAGACAAATCTTCATGGAAGAGAACAGAAGCGAAAAATTAGCAAGTCAGAGGCAAGAAATATATTAACAGAAGTGGAAACGAAGTTCAGGAAAAAATTCCTGAAAAATATATTATATTACTGAAGAACAAAGACGGTTTTTATGTCGAGAGTATTGGAAATTGGGGGATCATGATAAACAAAAGTTAAACTTAAGCTCGTTGATTCTTAATGTTCCTGTAAAACGCCGAAAGTAGGAAGAGAAAATTTCAAACGGAAAACCTCAAGAGTTTTTCTTATGAAGGACCCTTATGGTTTGAGGATACAAGTTTGTTTAAGTTTTTTTGAAAAACTTTCTCTATAAGTCATAGTGTGATTGATACTTGTAAGTAATAGTGGAATGTAAATTGGCTACCACAAAAGGAGAGAAACAATATCCCACAATGCCACAAGTGAACAGGCTTTGCCTTTAGTTAGAGAGCACATAGATAGATTTCTAAGAATGGAGTCTCATTATTGAATGCGCGATACATCCAAACACTACTTGGGGACTGATTTCAATATATCAATATTATATAGATTGTAGATTGAAGATTTCTGTCAAGCTAGAGGTATCATGATTCGTTTATCAAAAAGTGTTCCATCAATATCAACCAGCCTCAGGCTTTTTGTCCCGAAAAAAAACAATGCTACAAATGTAATGCATACAGTACGGCTGTAGATGAAGAATTATCGCAGGAATCATTTGATGAACATAAAAGAACAGAAAAGGAAGCAATCGCAATGAAAAAAGATGATAAGGAAAAGGCAATAGCAGAGGAGAGTGAAACTTTTCGATCAATAACATTCGATCTGTAGGCTATTCTGTCGGTTCCCTTTGCTGGCGATAGTCAGATATTTTACAAACTAAAGGTGAATGATTACAACTTTACAATACTCGATCCAGTCACTGCTGTAGGATATTGATATATGAGGGATGAGACAATTGGAACCTGCCAACTCAAATCCTTGAATGAGTTGCCCAAAAGTGTCACACATATTTCAACATTCAGCGATACATGCGGGAGGTGATAAAGTACAAGTATGAGCTGTTAGCTGAAGAGTAATTGGAAATAGATTTCGCTGACAAAAGACGCTCTAGGGCAAGACCCCAAAATTGGGCATCAATGGTTTTATCGACATAGGTTGCCAGTTTCCTAAAAAGAAAAAAGCAGATCTGCTATCATTACTACGCACCGGGATTATCTCTGCCGATTACCAACAGTTTGTAAGGGATATTCCTACTACTTCTTTTTCGCAGCTTCCTGATGGGGGTGAAGATGAGAATTAAGTTTGTTTTGCTTTCCGAGAATTTTTTCATAAGTTTATTACTTTATTACATTTGAATATTTCATAAATAAAGAACAAAAACTGAAAATTTGTTCATTTTATTTGAAACATTTTCGGCTCCGGTTTCAATTCCCGCAAATTGATTGTGCCAAGCACACATGTGATAAGTACATTTTTTTTCGTTCAAAATATGCTAGAATTTGAAGGGAAGATACTAAAATTTATGATTAGTTTGCTTATGAATCATCCTACTCTGCATATTAATGAAAAAGTAATATCAATTACCTCCTGAAGTCAAATTCGTGAATCTAGTAGCTGCAAACGTTAAACAGCATTTTCTCGAAAACAATCATTTTGTACTTATAGCATATGTGCTCTACACCATCGATATGCAGTTTAAAAATTACTGTCAGGGAAACTTTGCTTCAATATTGATGGTGAACTGGTGATTCATCTAACCCAACCGAAGAAGTAAGGCAGACGAACCGTGTTACGCTCATCTTCTAAAAATAAAGTTTATGTGAGTTTAAATTTGATAGTGGCTTTCCATTCAATTTCGAACAATCGATTCGCGTAATACCACGCAATACCACGCAATACTATGCTTTACTCTAATAACTTCTTATGTGTATATGTTGGTGCAATTCTTCGGTGAATACTTTGGTTTAGCTCGGCTTCTAAACGTCTTCGATTATGGGATAATCTCCTTTCATATAAACAGAATTTCAAAACAAAGAACTAGATAAATTCTGAATTGCTCAAATATGAGTTTGTTGCTAGTTATTCAGATATGGTCGACTGTGAAAAAATATTACAACAATCTTGGTTCAAAATATATGTCAGACATGAAAGATTTAATTATTTTCATGTTACCTAGACAATTTATAAAATAATGATTTTAATCAATTATTGATGGTTATAAATAGCTACAATTTGATGATGAGGCATACATTTTTCACCTCACTTTTCGGTATATTCATTTGATAAAGTAGATTATTTGAAAACTATTTTTATTTTCAATTGATGACATTCGTTTTGAATTTTTCAGGTTTCGACATTTTGTTGATGTTACCGGAGAAGAGCCTGTTTTTTTCTACACCAATGACATTGTTTGTGAGTATTTCCTCATAATTATTCTAGTTTAAGCGTGAACATATTTACGTACTTATCCTTAATATGACCAGAAAATTTCTGGCTTTCTTTTTGGCACAACTGAATAAAAAATACTGGAAAGGGATTCGAATAAGGAAAGTTTATAATGGTGAAAAAAATTTTCTCCCTTCCCGGATATCTCGGTTTTTATTTAAATTTATATAAAAATGTGTTTTATATTCTGCAGTTTTTTGGGTGAAATGTGAATATTCTTTTTTAGATTTGGACTATAGGCGATTCCCCCTTTTTTGAAATCGATATTGTTCTCCTTCTCAAAAATATATAACACATGTAATATGTTTGCATATTCATTACGATATTTCAGTAAAAACTTGAATTGTCACAATTTCATTCGTTCATCACATGAGCAATCATTGATTCTGTTGTTCTCTGACTTAAAACCAAAAATTTTTCAGATCTCCTCCAAGGCCATGGTTATTTCTATGGTTTGATTAAATTTAAATCATAGATATTATCAGTGATTTTAGAATTTCCAAATAATGGTATCGAAAATTCGTTTGATGTATGTTCAAAGTTATTTTATTTAAAAATTTGTTGATTATTTGTGTGATTATTCTGAGATGCAGAATGGAAATCGTTGCTACGAAAATTGTGACAAATTTGATATGAAAGAATGATATATTCCACGTGGGTATGATTCAACTGGAACGGTGGAAACATATTTGATCGGTTTTTTGAAAAGTATTAGCCGGATAATATACTTTCCAAAGGTTGAAAGAAAATCTTATTAATAGTGGATAGTTCAAAGCATCAAGAATACAGAAATATGGAGTAAGAGACAAAGGGCCAACAATCGAAGTAACAGGAGCTGTACGGCCAAACTTTCCATCTTGAGTAGGCAAATACAGGCAGAAACTGGAATTTCTAGATGTATGCTCGTTGTTTTGAAGAAGTATGACAATGTCAGGGCAAGAATTCCCTTCGTAAAACAAATTCTTGATCGTTTGGACTTTGTTCGAGAAACCACATGGACCGATGAAGCATCACTACCATTTATAGGATATTTAATCCCCATGATGAGAATCCTAAGCGCCATATCGGTGTGCCGTATCAAGATATGGCTATATGTTGTGAGCCCAAAAATATGGTACATCTTAGTTTTCGAAATTTTTGATGAAAGGTTGAATGGTGGTCATTATGAAGAAACGAATAAATCATCAATAATAATATCAATAAAAGATTTCTCGATGAACTGCCCCTAGTACAAAGTGGTGCCTCTCCCTACCAAACAGGGCCATCACCTACCTGTTGAATTTGAATTTTGGAAATAATTGGATAGAGATTAGAGGTCTAGCGATATGGCTAGCTAGTTCTCCTGACTTGACTTCCCTAGGCTTTCTTTTGTGGTGTTAGGTTATTTTTGAGTAGATTGAAAGTTGGAGATTTAATAAGCTGTTTATTACCTTTAAATTTTCTGAAGGCGATTCGGTATCTACACCAAGTCGTTTGAAGTGGTTGAACGTTGTGTTTAAAACGTTTAATCATCAATTTCTCTTTCTCTTCTGAAAAATATTTGCTTGTCAAACTTGTGAATTTATAGAAAATGTGATATTTTAATATTCTGGGGTCAATGAGGTGCCTTTCTTTTTTAGTTTTAAGAAGTGAATTTAATTTACGTTTTTGTATGCAAAAATTTTTGTATATTGAAGAGTTTATTTCAATTTTAGTATTGACATTGAAAACAATTACATGCAGTCTATATAAAAGTTCAGTGGATTACCTTTAGGCACACATTATGTCCCGCTTGTCTTACTGCAGATAAACTGGTATTCTGTATCTTCAGTTTCATGCTTTTTGTGTGTAATTATTGAACAACTTGTTAAAAGCCATATGTTTAAATTACAATTTGACCAAAAAGCTGGTATTCGCTTTCTTCGAAACTTGAACCTTAGTGGCCGTCAACTGTTGCAATTTGGAAGAATTGTGGAATATTACCCATAACTTAAACATTTCCTTGAAAAGTTTTAATCACTTATCTTATTCCGAACCAGTGATGATCTATCTATTCTCATCAAAAATAATAGAAGTAAAATAAATTAAGTGGAAAAATCTGGTGTATATAAACTGCGATAGTTGTATTGGAGTCGATGATCATTATCGAAGTTTCAACAATAAGAAAAACAAATTCTAATTATGCGAACCATTTAATTCAACAAAAACATAATTTCAGCCAGAATTTAAAAATTTTACATTCGTCTGATGAAAATCTTCGAAATCAATATATACTTTCCAAAATATGATTGAATGGTAGGCACAGTGTCGTCGCGTTACAAATATAGTAGTGTAAATCAAATTTTCTTTCATTTAACATTTAAATGAATAGGATTCAAGTAACGGCTATAGCATTCAACCAAATCTTTCTTGTGAGATCAAAGTTAGGAGCCTTCTGAGTTGGATCATGTATGAGGAACTTATTAAAAATATTAACTCCAATCCATGCAATTTTTCAAGGGGTTAACGTCCCAAAAGGAGTGCGTTGAAAATGGAGCCAAATCAGTTTCCAAGATTTCAATCTCAAATGAGGTCGACTCCGAAATTCGACAATTAGAAAAGGTTCCGGAACGAAGTGAAACTTGTCCCAACTTTCTTTCAATGCTGATTGTCTTCTAATATGTGTATGAATTGAATTCCACAGGACATGAAGTCAGGGAATTGGGATTGAGCAAATAGTATCACTTATAATTTTCTTGACTGTTTCGAGAAATCTTTTATACAATACGCCTCTGTGTACACACAACTAAACTTATATGGAATCACTCGGTATTGCATATTATTGTTTTTAACCATGGATCTTTGACTACTTGTGAAAAATGAAGTTTATTGTTGTAAAAAAACTGTATAGTATCATAAGAATTGTTGAATTATCACATGTTCGGGATATTGTACTCAGTCATCACTGAGATATGAATCTGCGAATTTCAAAATTTGAAAAAGCATATAATCACAATTGAAAATGCCTTACGTTGGATTGTCCGATGTGCAGAGGGGTCGAATAATTGATCTTGTTGAAGAAGGGGCGAAGCGGGCCGAAGCGAGCCGAAGCGGTCACAATGGGGGTATCACAGAGGGTGATTTCAAAAATCTACGTCCGATACGTGGAGCTACAATCTCTGCAAAATAGGCGTATAATAAGTCGTAGGAAGATCACTTTTGAAAAACAAGATCACTTTTTGTGCCAAATTGTAAGAAGAGACCCTAGTGCGTTGCACCCCATACTCCAAAGGTAATTTCTGGAAGCAACAGGCATCAGTGTATCAGTCGAATCGATATGTCAAAGACTTCGTTCAAGGTGTTTATACAGCAGAAGTTCCAGAGCTAACCAGATAACAAAAAATTTACAGACTTAATTGGTGTATTGAGTACCAAAATTGGAATATTGAGAATAGGCGAAATGTTCTCTTTTGGGATGAGACCAGATTTGGTGTTCGATCAGATGTCCGCTGGATTCGGGTTTTAAGGGTCGTGGAAGACAAGGTAGACTCCGAGCAGCAAGACAAATTCCGAAATACCAAGGAGGCAGTGTGATGTTTTGGGGTGCCACACTCTTGCGAGTATAACGGCTAGAAATTACGTGGACCTAGTGCTGGAGCCCATAGTGAGACTCTGGCGAGGTGCCCACGGTGAGAATTTTACTTTTATGCAAGATAATGCTCCTCCGCATACAAGCAACCTCGCGCGACATTATCTTGAAACAGAGGGTATCGCTATTTTGGACTGGCCAGCTTGCTGTCCATTTATGGGATAATCTCAAAAGGAAAATGAGATCGCGCCAGGATAACCCCACAACAGCTCATCCAAGCCGCCACAGAAGAGAGGCAGAATGTCACCCCAGAGGAGGTCGAAAACCTAATCCAAAGCATGCCTAGACTGATTCAGGCTTGTATCAGGGCAAGAGGAGGTAATACAAGCTACTGAGGTCGAAAAAACCTCTACTCCGTGAGAAAACAATTATAAATTTTTTCACTACATGCAGAAAGTCTCTTATTCCTTCTATTTGTTTTTTCTTAAATTAAACCTCTATTTATTTCTTTTTTCAATCGAAATATCTTAAAAAGGATCAATTTCAACAATCCTTCAAAATTTCCAAAATGGTAATATTCAAAATTATTTTTTGAAAATTATATATTCGAAAAATAATACTTACCTTTCAGATGCACTTTATGCCGGGACCCGAATTTTAAATTTGGGACAGTTATTCTGTGAGAAGATTCTTTGCCATCACTTCAGGGGCGGAAATACGAACGAACCAATCTCGCACGTTCACATGACTACATATGCTAAAAATGCCTCAAACGCGGAAAACGGCAGGTCAGAGGTGTTTCTTATACTTAGCACCTTTCAATATGTTGCCACAGGATATCAGAAGCTTGACCGCCCTGAAACTGTTCAAAAAAAGCATCAAGAATTGGATTCTCTCGAACACCCGATCCTTCATAACCAACTTAATGGATTTGAAAAACGAAATTTAACTCACATATGTGTACATGGTCGTTCTGATTAAACTACTTCTATACGTTTATTGCTTCACTTTTCAGTAGGAATATGTATTTTTGTCGAAATTTATGTTACTGTTATCTTTTCCTCTTTTTATATTGGGGATATAGGCTCATCAACTATTGTTGTTGTTGTTAGAATCAGGCACAAGGATTATCCTTTTCTGATTCACAGTTCATTAGTAGAAGACAATTCTAATAGTTGTATTTAATAATTATTTCTTAATATATTAATGTTCTTACCTACTTTAATTTCACGATAGTACTTATACTATGAGATAAGAATTCTCTAATAGTAAGAAAGTTTCAGTTTGTAAATGGAAATGAAATGAAGTTTATTATTATTATTATTTATTATAATATATTGGGTGATTCCATATGAATTTGGTTGTGGGTATATCTAAGAAAACGAATAGACCATGGAAAGGAGGCAATACATCATCGAATATGGTATGGCAGCTGATCACGTTCGTGGTTCGGCCGCATTGGATTCGATGGTCTATTTGTACCTTTAGATATGTCAATAGATACTTTTTGAATGTAAGTGAAACGTATGAAAGACCTCTTAAAACACTAGGCATCGAAATTGAAGACTCTATTGGACAATAATGCCGAGAACATATGAAGCGAATATAAGAGGTACCATTACCACAACTCCAACTCCCTGGCTATATGTCTTCTGGAACATAATGTCTCCATATATCCACAGATAATCAGTATTGAAAAAAAGTTGGGAGAAGTATCAGTGTTTCAAGTGAAAGTATGACACTTGACTAGCAAGAAAACGGGTGAAATACGAGGAGGCTCTTTATCGTGAACCGTAAGTACGTTGAAAATATAAATATAGACCTTTCAATATTTGGTCATCCTTTACAGTTGGCAGCACTAGTACAAATTTTTGTCAGAGCGAAAAAAATGCGCTAGATACAAACAAACGCTACTACTACTGGCAACTCCTGGGCCTGTTACCGAGGGAACAAGAACAAAATATCTCAAAAGCCAGTAGGACTCTTACGCCGAGGGTTCCGTAGAAAGTTAAAAGTATATTTATAGCTATAAATATACTGAAGAAATTGGAAATATTACTGGTTTGAATTCTGAAACTGATATTCGTGAAAAACGTGATTGCAGAATTTCATGTTATTAAGACAACAATGGTAATTTATTAGTATTAATTTTAAACGCCTACCTGATTCTGAGAAAATGCGAAAAAGTCCATGGTGGCTATTTTTTGTGTGATGCAACTGAAAATCTACATTGTTCGCATTTTTTCTTTCACATCGAATGAACGACATTGCTTCTAGTCAAATTTCATAATTTTAGGTGAACAGAAAAAAACATAGCTCCTGATTTCCTTGCTAGAGTCAGAATATAAAGCAGAATGGCACACAAACAGTCGTATTTCTCAGTTTAGTTGACTTAAAAAGTTTGATTTTCTGCGCTAAAAGACATTACTCCTCTCCGAATCTCATGTTTTCAAGTTAACGCGAAGTATCATTGCGAATGTTGATATGAGAAATGTTTGATTTTTCCACTTATTCTAGGGATTGTAGATATGAGTATCTGCTATCAATTTAAACTCCATGCTTCCACGGGTATCTTAGGTGAATACGTTTATAATGGAAAAACCTTTTTTTATGCTGTAACTACAAATTCACAGCTTTCATATTTTTTCTATATCTGTACTATAAGATACTGATTCTCGCCAAATTTAATTTTTGTAGGTTTAGGGGAAGTGCCCTTTATGTTTTGATTTTCTTGACATTGCCAAAATATGACGCAAAATGTCACATAAACGACAGTATCTCTGGATTGCGTTGATTTAGAAGTTCGATTATTTTGTAGTTGCAAAAGTTTACCGACCTGACTGTTCGGTACCAATTTTAAATATTTACCAATACGTGTCCCTGAAAAGAATGTCTTGATAGGCAGACGGCATGGACTGATGGACAACGAAGTGATCCAATAAGGGTTCTTTTTTCTTTCTCGGAGTACGGAACTTTAAAAATGAATATAAAAAATTACTTATGTACTGAGCCGTATGTCTTTGTCTTCTCCTGACTCCCACTTAGTTGTGCTGTCAGGAGTGACCACCCACTCCCAGTGATAACAATTGAGGAGAATGAAAGATTACGCCCCCTCTCAAATTAATTAATATTTTGAAAAAGTGACAATATCAATTTTACGATGAAAAATTGTTTTGTGTCGGGAACAGAAAAAATCGTTTGAGATTAAAAAAAAATGGAAGTAAAAAGGTTAATATAAGTTGCCCTTCAAAGAAGTGCTACATGGTAAGGGGTGCGCCGCTATATCACCGTTTAGAAATTAATTTTGAAGAGTAGTTTGAAAACTATTGTTTTGTTATGGTCTTGATTACGTTGTGTACATAGGTGACCTCATTTCAAAAAACGCGCTGATCCTGGCAGCTATGTAGGTACACCACGTGGAAAGAAGTAATCATATGGAACATAAACCGTAATTTTTCGATCACACTAATATGGAATGCAGTTAGTTATCTTAAATGAAAATTGGTTTGAATTTACTTTCAAGCGCGAGCCATTTGCCGGTTGCCTTGCTCGACCACCCTCATGAGACTCGCTCCCCTTATGTTTCAGATGCTTAAGTGACAAAGTATTCAATATGACTGAATCGAATTTAGCTAAAAGTTACGATAGGCGGAAAGAGCAAAAATAATTATTGTGGAGAAGTTTATTTATGTGGGGAGACAATAAAATACATTGTAGGTAATTGGGATTATGTATAGAAGGTAAGCAAAAAATGAAAGAGCCAATTTCATATAATCACGCCTCATTCAAAGGCACAAAAAGATCGGTCTCAAATTAAAAAAAAAATTTATACGAACTAAAATATATTCTTTCAGAACAACTGAATAAATACATTCTTAGTCTATTATGTAAATAAGCGGCTCATGTTTACTCGAGACGGTGCTTATTTACCACTTTTGTGACACCAATACCTGAATAAATAATAATTTCAAACTACTCGAGATATTGACAGAAAATGATTGAATCAAGTCTTGTGTATAGGATAACATACATTCAACATGCCAAATATGTTACACAAATGAGTAGTCATCAACAAAAAGAAGGGTATATGTTCTCTATTTTTCAGTATCTACTTTTCACCTTTGTGGCACCAAAACCATCATAAATGAAAATTAACCGGCTCGGTGGCGTAGGGGATATGATACTTGTCTCCTGCGCAGAGTTACCTGGGTCCAATCCCCACAAAGTCGATTTTTCGGATTCTGGAAATCGCTTGAGTATCCATCTTTCGTAGGAGATGTAAAGCCGTCGGCCCTGTCTAGCAGAGATGTGTTGGACATTAAAGATCCCTTCCCTCGACACGAGAGGGGTGAGATGACAGTATTCCCCGTCGTGTCATTGGCCGAAAGGCGGAAATAGAGCACGTTAAAGGAATAACAAACAAACAATAAATGAAAATTTAAAACCTTTAGAATATGCCACCTACTGATAAACAGTAAATTTATAAAACCAAATCAAGTTATATTTTCAAACACTTCTACCTACCTTCATATAAACCTCATACTTAGTTTTGTTTAATCACCCTCAGTTTTCATAAAATATCGATTACGCGCATTTTGCTTACCGACGTATGTTTCAGAATAAATTAACGAAAAATTATTGAAATTAAAACAGTTTCGCTTTTGAGATTAGTGTTATACATCATACTAAGATGCCGAAAGTGTGTGTAAACAATCCTGATAACTTCTGTTATATTTGCGGTCAAGTTACTGTTAAAAGTCAACGTCGTAGTTTGATAGTTAGAAATTGTTATTTTAATAAGTTTGGTTTTCGTCAGTCTCCAGTAAACATGGATGACGTGACTAAAGAAAATGTATCCGAGAGTTCAGATTCCGATCCGACTTTTGAGCCCAGTACTTCAAACAGAGATCCTCATTCTATAACTCAAAACGATCTCAATGACTTGGTACGTGATTTGGATCTCATGAAAAGACAGGCAGAACTATTGGCGTCCCGTCTTCATGACTGGAATTTACTGGAAAAAAATATCAGAACATCCGTATACAGAACTCGACAATATAATGTTTTGCAGTGACATATCCTCCGTGAATTGGCTGATAACCATTACATGTACGGAAACACAACAGAAGCTAGACTATTATATCAGGTGCACTTTCATAATCGAGTAACACAACAGGCGAACATCCAAAGAAGGTTGAGGGGAACTTTTACTGCAAATAATCATTTAAAAGGTGCAACTCAAACTATGAGAACTCCAGATATTGAGAGCAGTTTTGAATTGTATTGATTTGAATCCTCATGTGAGAACAAGAAAAATTGGAAATCAGTTGAATATTTCATATGTTCTAGTTTGGAGGATTCTCCACGACTTTTTATTTTACATGTTTCATATTCAACGCATCCAAACTCTTCCTCGAGATTTTCCTTCAACACTGAATTTCTTCGATGGTTCTTGGATAAAATTAGAGAAAATGCTCATTTTGATAGTGAAATAATGTTCACATACGAAGCTAACTTTTCGAGAACTGCTATCACAAAATTTTTACAATAATCATTATTCGGCTGAGGAAGACCCCCATTTGATTGAAGAATCGAGAACAATTCTCACTAAATGCTTAACAGACTAAACGGTCCCGCTTATCAGCGATTTCTTGAGGAGGAGTTAGCTTTATTGCTCGAGGATGTGCCACTTTTGGTGAGAATTGTGGTTTATGCATGACGGGGCACCAGCACATTTCAGTGGAGAAGCTAAGGAATTCTTGAATAATACTTAGGACTTAAATAATTTGGACTTTTTCTCAATGGGATATCTTAAAAGTACAGTTTATACCAGTGAACACTGTAGAAGAATTGAGAAATCGAATGATAACCTTTTGTGACACGATAAGAAATACCCCAGGAATATTTCAAAGAGTGCGTGATAATATGCGAAAAAGGACAGAGGCCTGTATTCCTGCAGGGGGAGGACACTTCAACCTTTTTTTTAGCTTCTAATTATTCTTTTTTTTTAGTTTAATATTGAATGAGTATAAGTTGAGACTCAGAAGGCGAGCTATCAAAATAAAAGATAATTTTGGGCATACCTATCGAGTATTTCCATGATTTTTTTTTATTTAGCGAATAACATACAATTCAAATAATTTAAATTCAATAATTTTTCACTCGAAAACGGTGGGAGATACGAAAAAATTACAGTTATCAAAAAAGTTTATGAATTTGACGAAGATGACAAAAATTGATTAAAAGCTGATCACTGGCGCACTGCAAAAAAGTTTGAAGGAGCAAAAGGAGACATGGCCTCGGAAAAGAAAACACCTTGTGAATTTCAGTTAAAATCTAGGACGTGTAATAATGGAGGCTGTAAAAAATAGCTCGCATTTCAAATTTGGGCTAAATATCTCAAAAACTGTAGGAGTTTTGAAGAAAAAAACAATTTTTTCCGGACATTTCAATACTCTGTAGCTCCGTAACGAAGCTTTCGCGGACCTATGTTTATTTGAACTTTTCTCTTAAAATTGCACGTATATTTATCCTTTCAAGTTGTGACATGCTATTATGTAACACCCTGTATAACTATAAAACTAAATTTCTGAGACAAAAAACGACAGTTATCGAGAAAATTGCAATTAACTTTCATCATTTCAGGTATACCATATGGTTTAGTTAAAAAGGTGGCAAAAGAATTGCCTGCTTACATTACGATGGCACAAGTTGGTTTTTCACTAGCAAAAATAATAGGCCACGCTGTTGATCCAATCGGAATTCGGTATAAGATTCAACTAAATGAAGATGCTAATTCGTCGTACATAAATTTTGCAGAACAAACGAGAGACATGGTCGTATTGTCGAATCCTATTCATTTTAGGGAACGTGAATTTTCTTTCACAGTAAGTACCACTTTTTAAGAATCGTTATTCTATTTAAGTATTGAATTATACTTTGGCAGCAATTGAACATATAGTGCTTAGTTAACACATCATGATAATAAACTTCAAAAGTTCATCGTTTTGTACAAATTTACTCAGATCTTACGGAACAATATTATTCAAAGAATTGTCAAAAATAGGATATCGAATAGAATATTTTGATATTTTGGATTTCAAACGTACAATTTACTAAACCTCGATAAAAATAAATATATAGATATTATACATCTGAAACTTTTATCATACATTGAAATATTAAACGCGCATTGTAGCGTTTTGACAACGCGCGCTGTCATTTTTCAGAACCAATGAATTCTGCCCCGAATTTCTAAGTCGTGTTCAGTCTGACTATTGATGTTATTGAAAATGGACACGTATATAGACGAAAGGAAGAGGTTATATATCAGGTGTTCACTATTTTATTCCGGTATGTTAATTTTTGAAGAGGTAGAAAAAGGGCTTCAAAAAAAGGTGAATAGGGTTAAAACAAGTCTGTTTCTTGTTATTGTCCCCAAGACATGAAGACACGATGAATTTTAAAACAATTGGATATGGTCCCCAGATGGGACCAATCCACCCAAATCCCACAATTTCAAGAAGGGCTGCCTTACGGAATCTGGGGGTGGCAAAAATTCATATTTAACGAACCAACGAGACAAAAATAAAACAAAGAGAAGAAAACAACTACCTCTCAAGGTTGCTACCTACAACGCAAGCAAGATCCCTACTCTCAAATGAAAGGTTCATCGAGATGGAGCAGAAACTAGAGAGCATAGAATGGGATGTTGTCGGAATAAGTGAAACTAGAAGACATGGAGGAGGCTTGGAAAATTTAAAATCTGGCCATATATTCTACCATAACGGTTGAAATGACTCCATCGGTGGAGTAGGCTTTCTTATAAATAGAAGAGTATCCAGATACCTGCTAGCCACATAATCTATTTCAACAAGGATAATATTTATAATTTTACTCCTAAACTCTAGATATATTTTAAAGATCATTCAAGTGTATACACCAACATCAACGCTTCTGATGAAGAAGTAGGCATATTCTACGAGGGCTTATTGTCTGCTATTCAGGTAAATCCATCCCACTTCACTGTTATTTGTGGTGGCTTCGATGCTAAAGTAGGGGAAAAAGCCGATCCGTCTGAAACAGCACTTGGAAAGTTTGAAATGAAAAAGGAGAAACACTTTTGACATTTCCCCTAGAAAATAATCTATTCGAAATGAATAGCTTCTCCCAAAAGAAGGAGATGGACATGGAAAAGTCCTGACGGAAAAACCCGGAACAAATTAGATTATTTCATTACTAATAAACGGTTTTGAATAGATTTACAACATCCAGTGACCATAGATTGATTAGGCCTACTATCGAAATATTTACCGATCTGGAAATACACAAAATGGTCAAAAAGAAGACCAAGTAATGGGTTAATCCAGCAGATGAGATAGTATACAGGCAATTCATCGATGATAATATGGAGAACATGTCGGCTCCAACTGACATAAATGAACTAAACGACAAAATAGTCAACACCATCAGACAGGCAAAAAACAAATTCTGTCCGAAAAATGAAAAGGAGCAGAGAATATATCCAGAAACTAAGAAAAAATGGAAGAACGAAGAAAAAAGGCTAGCGATGTTACCATGGAACCATGAGATGAAGGCCTTCAATAAGGACATAAGACAATACAAAAATAAACAAATGCTCTGAACTATTGAGGAAAACAAAGGTGTGAAGGTCATGAGGAAAAAAATTAGAAATGGCAAGAAAGAAATATTTCCGCTTAAAGACGACAACGGTAGTATAGTAACGGACAGAGATAAACTAGTACAAATAGTAGAAGAATTCTACACAGCCCTATATAAGTCTCAAATAGATAAAACAAGAGAGGAACCACTACAAAATATGCAAAACCAAAGATCCGAAGAAATACCCGATATATCCTGTGATGAATTATACTAAGCACTTCATAAAATGAAAAATAACAGGGATCCTGGAGGTGGAAACGGAGCTATGAAGCTGGGAGAATCAATATTGATGAAGAAGATCCTAGAACTCTTCAATCTATGCCTACATAAACAGAAAATCTCAGCATCATGGAATGACTCATTTACGATACTGCTCTATAAAAAATAAGACAAGACAAGGCTAGAAAACTACAGGCCAATCAGCTTGTTTAATCATCTCTACAAGTTGTACACCAAAATTCTTACAAATAGACTAGAATCGAAATTTGAGCTCTACCAACCAAGAGAGCAGGCTGGATTTCGAGCTCATTACGGCACTAACGACCACTTTAGGTGCTTGAAAACCTTGATCGAAAAGACTATTGAATATAATAGCCCTTTAGTCCTGACATTTGTTGATTTCCACAAAGCGTTTGATACGGTAGAATTAACGGACATTATAAAAGCATTGAATACATGCTGAATCGACGATCGATACATAAATGTCATCAAAAATATATACAACAACGCCACAACAACGACCAACTTTTACTCTCAGACAGAGAAAATCGAAATAGGAAGAGGCGTAAGACAAGGTGATACTTTATCATCTATACTATTCATCAGTGTCCTAGAGTATGCTCTCAAAAGATTAGATAGGAAAACAAGGGCATCAGTATCGATGGAGAAAGACTCAATCATCTTAGATTCACCGACGATATCGTAATCATCTCTGACAATCTGAGAGAAGCCGCTATTATGATCCAAGAACTAAAAAACGCCATACAGGTGGTCGAACTGAGGATAAATTTCGAAAAGACAAAGATGACCAATCTAGTCCCCAATAAGCTTTTGACAACAATCAGATACAAATGGTCCATAGCTACATATATCTGAGGATGAAGTGAGGATAGATAGAGACAACCAAACATCAGAACTACTCAGAAGAACAATTAGGATTGGCAGCATGTGGCAAACTTCGTGATGTCTTCAAGAGCGATATTTCGATTAAACTGGAAAGGAAAGGAGAGGCTTTCAGCATGTGTGTTCTACCCGTTCTAACCTACGGTGCAGAGACCTTAACCCTGACCAAACCATCGGCATGAAAACTACAAAAAACACAACGAAGGATGGAATGAATTCGAAACGAGGAGATTCGCAGAAGGACAGGTGTGGATGATGTTTTGGAGAGATTGAAAGGAGAAAGTGGAGGTGGGCAGGACATATTGCAAGATCGAACGATGGAAGGTGGACGAGGAAAATTCAGAAATGGCGACCAAGAGCAGATAATCGAAGCCGAAGCCGACCTCAAACCAGATAGACCGATGACCTGAAAGGATTCCACACCAATTGGACAGCGATCCTAGAGAATAGAGAAAGATCGAAATGCCTTAAGGAGGCCTATGTTCAGCAATGGAAAGTTCAGGGTTGAATGATGATGATGACTTTTACTAACTCAGGAAAATTAAAGCTGTAGTTAGCAAGTAGTTCTGGTGAGAAAATGCGAACCAATTCCTTTTTGCAAAAAGAAATGCACAAGATGGAGCCATATTCAATAAATTGCACAGTTTTGAATTCAGTTTATTTTCCTTCTCTTTATCGCTAACCCTGGAAAACATTCAATTTCGTAAAGTTCTTTGCGGGGGTAACAGGGTTCAAGAAAGTTGCCTATGTGCTATTAATCGGTGGTCGCATTTCAATGAAACAGATGGCGTCAAAGGTTCTTCCAGGATTACCACTCCAGAAGAACACGTCATACAAATTAGTCAAGAGCTATATTTCACCAAACTGTCAGAAATTTGTGGTTGAAGTAAACTCTGCTCCAAATCTCCTTGGATAGTGCCGCGGGTGCCAGTCGAGAATCGTGGTGTCCGTTTACTTTGGTTTCAAAACCATGTAAATTGGGAGCAAGGGAGGTAGACTACAATTCTCTTCACTGGTTGGTTACGATAAAGGTTGTTCTTCGATTTTAGATGTGTACTCGTCAGCTACAAACAATATAAATATGAACGATGTAATAAATAACGTCATATAGATACATGAATACAGTTAGCAAAAGGTCCTTTGACTAGTTTCATGAAATCACAAGGAAAAATTAATAAAAATGATGAAAATAACACCATAAAGACTGTCCATTTCACAAATAGAGACACAAAAACTAAATCACATTGAAAGTTAACAAGATCCACAATTCATTTGTGTCATCCCAGGTTTTATACATTAAATTCTCTTAGAGGGCATTTTTAAACTTACTTTCGTTATTTATATGTCTAATCTCAATTGGTAATTTATTGTACACCTTAATTGCTGCATCCTTTAGTGAGCGCCTCTACAATGTTGATTAGTGATTTGGGAAACTGTTCCTTGTGCCGTGTTTTCAGCAATCACCAAGTCTCTCACTTTACAAAAAGCTACTTATGGCATATATTACAGCTTTCAAGAGAAAAATGGATCAATATACCATGCTGTGCAAAAGTTCAAGTTGAAAGTAAGTTGCTTTATTATTTTCTGAGCTATAAAGATTATATGCCGAAGAATAGTAAATGCACCATTTCATCTGCATAAGAGTAAAATGGGCCTGGGTAAGGTGCTTGCAAAGAAAATCAATCTGGGAGGTCCACGATAGACTGAATATTAGTAAGAATCCCAAATATTTTATGGTCTTTGCAAAGTTATGCCCTAATAGGCGGTACAGGCTCTGTTATAAATATTGACAATCACTGTTTCAGATTCATTTAAGACAGGTTGATTTTTTTGGCTCCAATTTTCCATTTCAGTGTTTATATGATAAAACCTACCAACAAGCTCCATATGATCAAGTCGCGATACCCACAAACGTATCATAAACGAACATGATGACATGCACGCTGTCAAGAAAGCTCGGAAGATTATTTAGTAAATAACAATAACAGTAGCAGCCACAGAACATAATCCTGCGGAACACCCATTCCAACGCGAAATACATCCGACCTACTTTACCTTAACTACGAACTCTCATTCAACGAGATATGATTCAAGCCATTGTAAGTAATTACCGTGCAGGCTATGGTTGCGGATGTTAAAACACCTTAGGGTCCAACAAATCATGTCGACATAGGTCGAAAAACGAACACATTATACCGGGTGTAACTGGAAAGAGGCTCGCCCCTAAAACTTTTGTCCTATCCAATATTTTTCAATGAAATTTTTTGAAATTGATTAAAAATTTACTTCAAATTGAATGGCACTGACAGTTTATCTGAAACGCTTCCGGTTTCACCGAAAATGAGCCAAAGTATCAATTTTCAAATGGCTCAGCCTGTATATTTTTTTGGGAAATCGAATGAAACTCTCTTTGTGTAGGTGGCTATGACGACTCAGCTGGTTCTAAAATTGTTATGCACACAAAGCATAAACGCAAAACCTTAGCTTCATTTTGGCATGGCGCACATACTCATCATCGTACAACGAGTATTATACTATAACCAGGATTACGAATGGAAATTTTGAACGAAAAATTATCAATTTGGTATCCAAATATTCGTAAAAATATTCTGCGTATTATAGTGCTAATGAGCCTCTATTATACCTTGCGGAAATAAGATTTTTTTCAAATAAACAATGTTTGGAATGTAACGATGCCAATAACAGAAGGAATTCTACAGTTTCAGTGATGAATCCAAATGTACTCAATTTCGATCGATAAATCACGCAGTTTTTTGTCGTCATAGCCACCTAGACTTGAAAACAAATTTATCAAAAAAAAATTAAAAATTCGGCAAATTCGTCTGAAAATATGCTGAATGTACAGACAAAGAGAGTTTGATTCGATTTCTCAAAAAATATACAGGGTGAGCCATTTGAAAATCGAAACTTTGGCTAATTTCCTTTGAAACCGGAAACGTTTCAGATAAACTGTCATAGCCATTCAAGTTGAAATGAATTTTTAATTAAGTTCAGAAAATTTCTTTGAAAAATATTGGACAGGAAAAAAGTTATAGGGGCGAGCCTGTTTCCAGTTACACCTGGTATATTTCTCGGAGTCCATCTTGCAATGAACGAAATTAAGGACATGCTGCCCTTTCTGTAGATCTATTAGATCGGAAGCCCTGCTAGAAATGTGAAAAAATTTTATATTTTTCAACAAAAGACGATATCTTATTATAGATACAAGTTTATAAAATCTTCAAAACACTACTCAAAACAGATATTTTCCGGTAATTTTCAATATCCCTTGTATCACGCGTCTTAAATTTGGGACCACCATTGCTCCCTTAAGGAATTAATCTTAACTCTTAACAATGATCCCAAATTCATTTTCCCAACAAGCTGTTGCTACCCTTTGCCGTGCTACAGAAGGTCGAAATCCACTGTAGGAGCAGTATCAATATTCTTCCATGGATGTACACCTGAATGTCATAGAGCATGTGTGGAAAATCCTAAGATATCCAAATCCAAAGACCTTCAAAGGCAAGTCCAACGGGCTTGGATTGATATAGGTTAGAGTATCATCAATAATAGAAATGGACCTTCTGCTCACTAAAAATATCCTGTTTCGATATCCATCTGAAATTATTCATTCGCGAAATTTCCTTTCTGTACAACATTTGGCCATATATAAATATTTATCAATTTTTCAAAACTGCTGTTCTAGGGATAATGAAAATATTTTGTTTTCGATACTTCTTTGTGTTAACCAACAAATTTTCATCAAAGTGAAAATTTTACTCAGAATTTAGTGTATAGAATGAGTTGTGGTAAATTTTGTTAGCAGAATATAATGATATGTCGTTTTTTCTTCACCGCTTAAATATACATTTTTATACCCTTATGCAAGCGATATTTCTTTTCTAGCTCAATAATGCGTTATCTGAAACTGAGAGAATAGCTGAGAATACAGCATTGGGATTGCTTACTAAGTATTTCACTACTTTTGGAAATGAATCGTTACTGCCATGGATCTCCAACAAATATTCTCAAGAGAAGATATTTTTTCTTGCACTAGCACAAGGTAATACCACCAAAATGAAAATAATTAGAATTAAGCCTCCGATAAAACATGCAACATATTTTAATGTTGAAGTGTATACTTGAATATAATTTCGATTTGAAGATTTTAAGGAATGTTTCAAATCATGAGGAAAAGAGCCATATGTTGACAATCTCAAGACAGTCGAAATCTATAAAGTATTTCCCGTTGACCTAGAAATATGAAATTCAACAAGCAGTGTGCTATAGTACAAGTATAGGTTGAAATCAGAAAATTCACCTTTATCTGAGAAACGCGTTGAGGTATCAAGTTGAAAGTGATACTAAGTACTCAGGTGTGTATTTCGATCTGCGGAAAGTTTCACATTTTCGCCAACCGCCACGATGTCGTACTCTGCTGGTTATTTCGATAATCGCAACGGAATCATAATCTATAGGGTATTTATATACTTAGGCGTTGACCTAGAAACAATATTCAGCGAGGAGTAATGCATTTCAGTACGGATTTAGGAAAACTGTAAATTATTCTATGGTTACATGATATACTGGGTGCTTTAACGAAAACTAAACAGAGGCTATATCTACCAAGATATTAATTTCTGATCAGTAATAGCTGAAAGCGTAATGATCAACATTGAATTAATGATATTGATGATGGATTTATTTTACGGAAATTAATTTTAATATAAATGAAATTAAACACTTTTGTCTGATTTCCACCATGTTTATTTTTAATAAAAACGAGGTGTTCGATAAATACGTCATTTTCAATCGTCTAGAGAGCAACAGTAATGAGAAAGAAATGCGCTAAGTATACCTATTTAAAATGGGAAACAATATCATTACGGAAAGTGCATCAAATATTATTATTCGAGTTTCTCACATAAACATTATCATTAAACGCCAAGAACAAAAACCAGAAACCAGAAAATAAATACCCATATCTAACTTACATTGGCCCTCTCTATAATAACATCAGCTACTATATTTCCAAATTTAATTAAACAGCATCCATTTTCAGTGGTCCCAACATAAGCAAATTACTATTCAATGCCAAACAAAAGATTAATAAATTCAAACAGTCTGGAAAATACGGAATGAAAACCAACAGCATACGTGGGACAAACAGGCCGAAATTTTGAATCTAGATTTAAAGAACATCTCTTATCTGATAACAAATCCGCAGTTTTTGATCATATTAAATCTATAGATCACATAATAACATTAGATAATTAAAAAAATACTCCACAAATACAAGAAAGCGATGACATTGAATCTGTTGGAAAGTTTGGAAATTAATAAACTTTGTCAAAACCTAAAAGTCACCCTCTCAATAGTCAACTAGAATTAAATGCCTCCCCTCTACTCACTATTCAAAATAAAATAGGTATAGTTAGCACATTATTTCTCATAAATGTTAGGTTAGGTTAGATTTTCATTTATCCCCGAATTTCGAGCGTGTTATCTTTCGTAAGCGAAACAAAATAGTTCAATAATAGAAAATATATATAAGATAACCATTTAGGAACTGAACTGGTCCATTGTATCCCAAACTGACAGGTAGAAAGGGAGATACCATAGACGGCGGTAAAATTAGTTGCAAAAATAGGTTTTATACATTTGTTAATTCGCCAATTATTTGGTCCATCTTGATAGCTAGGTACTTAGTTGAAGATCATTTACATGCTATTAATTTAACAATACCTTAATTGATATTGCCGATATTATTAACGAAATAAAGGCTTAGGGGTTTTAAGACCTGGTTAACTGCATGAAAATAATTATTAAATCATTAAGATGAATAACTTCCTGAAAATTATAATAACAGGTAATTTATTCAATTATGAAACTGAACATATAACAATGATAGATACTTGTCAATTTTGGTGATTGAAAATAATTAAAATACTTAAGGTTCCTTATATATTATTAGTGATTAATTTGCAAAAAAGTTAATCATCGCCGTCATACGTGTTCTTATCATCATTGTGTTCATAACAGCAATCTCTACCTAAATGGAAAATTATAGGATCCCTACTATCAACATTATTGCCGATCAGCAAATTTTTGAATTGCTAGATTCTTAACAACTTCTAACTTGAGGGTGAAATTTTTTGAGGCAACTCAGTTTTTGAGATATGACCACGTTTTTTCTATTAGGTTCAATTAAGGATGATAAGGGGGGTGAGCGGAGAACCGAATGCCCATGAGCCGCCAGTAGGGAATCGATAATATACAGGGTGCTTCAACGAAAACAAAACAGAGGCTATATCTACCAAGAAATTCATTTCTGATCAAAACGCAAAAACAGGTCAATTTTCGTTGCAAGGGGGACAACTTTAAGGGTACAAAACTTGCCTTAAATATCAACTCCCTAAGCAGGGGCTGCAATACTTCAACATTTTGAATAGGGAAGATGGGTCAAGAAATAACTTAAAAGAAAGGTGGTATCTTTGTCTATATCGCCTTGAACGAATTTCCATTTTTAATTGAAAACTGTGAAAGATACAGGGTGAGCAACTGAAAGATAGGAAAGACAATTTCCCTGAGACTATTTAAGTTTCAGTGAAGTAAAATAGAACAGATCCATGCTGATCAATGGCAGTCATCATCAAGTACCATCCTCATCTCGAATTTCAACCCCTAGAGCAGGGGTGACCACCCTTGAAAATGTGGAAGAGGGTAGATGGGTCAAAGGATACTTCGAAAGAAAGGTATTGTCTTTGTCTGCATTCCCGTGAATGAATTTTCATTTTTGATTGAAAACTGAAGAAAATACAGAGTGAGCTACTGAAAAATAGAGGAGACTATCTATCGCCCTGAGCTATTCAAGTATTAGTGTAAAAAATGGAACAGATTCATTCCAGATCAAAGGCTGTCATCTTCTGAAACACCATTCACATCTCAAATTTCAACCCCTACAGCAGGGGTGACCACCCTGTGTTATTTTTAAAGCAGAAGATAGGTCCAGTTATAACCTTCTGAGAAAGGATTATTGTTTGTCTCCACAATGGTGTGCAAGTTTTCGTTCTCCTCTGTATCTTCTACAGTTTTCAATCAAAATGAAAACTCTTTCACGGGAATGCAGACAAAGATATTCCCTTTCTTTCGAGTTATTACTCGACCCATTCACCCTGTTCCAAATTTTCAATTGTCACCCCTGATTAAGGGGTTGAAATTCGAGATTAGGATGGTACTTGACGATGGCTGCCATTGATCATCATGGATCTGTTCCATTTACCTCACAGAAACTTGAATAGTCTCAGGGAAATAGTCTACCTTATCTTTCAGTTGCTCACCCTGCATCTCTTACAGTTTTCAATTGAAAGTGGAAATTCGTTCAAGGCGATGTAGATAAAGATACCACCTTTCTTTTGAGTCATCACTCGATCCATCTTCCTTATTCAAAATGTTCAAGGATTGCAACCTCCGCTTAGGGGGTTGATATTTCAGGCAAGTTCTGTACCCCAAAAGATGCCCCCCTTGAAACAAAAATTGACCTGTTTTTGCGTTTTGATCAGAAATGAATATCTTGGTAGATATAGCTTCTGCTTAGTTTTCGTTGAAGCACCCTGTATGTCTCAACCCGTGGTTTATGCTCCTGAATTATTTTACATAATTCTTGTTTGGTCGCTTGTTGACTAAAAATAAACATTGTGGAGTGTTTTGATTGAATTAATAATTTAACTAGTGAGGACAGGTATGAAATATGTGTGAATTTTTACATGAAAGTCCATTTGGAGAATGTGTTTTCATCAACATTTTCTGCGAAAGTCTGTGCAAATTATTATTTATTAGCATTCCAACATTAAAATTCCATTGAAGAAAGATGTGAAGATGGAAAATGTTCCTCGATATTGCTAGGACGCTCTTTTATTTGATAATAAAAATACACTCTTGATTAGTTGATTTATATTTTCTAATCAACAGCACATTCCTGTTAAATATAAAATCATATTTCATTTTCAGAGTTTTGCCGAGATATATCCCTGACTCAATTTGTTGTTGAAGCCTATGAAAGTCATGTTTTGCCAGCACAATTCCGTATAGAAAATATTTTAGGCAACTCGAAAGAATTCTTGGAGCAATTTCATTGTCGACCAGGATCTGCTATGACTAGGATAGAAGATCGTATTCAATTCCCTAATATACAACTGGTGACACCTGATAATAGGGATTATTTGTGATTCGCGTACTTTATTTAATTATTCATTATTTTATAAATTCGATGTTATTCATAAGATCAGGAAGAATATAAAATATTGTAGTATTCAAGTAAGATAAAAGTGGATACAATGTCACCTCATATGTATGTATGTGAAACTAAATGATTTAGTTAATATAACTAGTGATCCCATTAAGATCGCCTTTTATATCTAAATAGCCAATATACTAAACGCCTAATATACTGAACGCTTTTTCATATCCAACTCTATCTATGCTGAACGCCTTATTATATTCACTTCATTATTCATATTTTTACTCAATAGTTCTTTATGTTACATGGAAATCTCTCATATATTACCTCAGTCATCCTTAGGGTAACGCAGCTTCCAGTATTGTTTTATGGATACTGACTTATCAACCACACAAATTTCAACACTGTTCACTACTATCCTAATTCAAAAGGAAACATTCAATTTGAAAATCCCAACTTTCTCCAATTGAGCTAGCATAAGATGAAAACATTTCAATATTGATTCAAAAAAACAAATTGGCCAATCACCCTGTAGGCATAGAAATTAAATCATCAACAACTCTGATATTAATACACTATATTCCAAATTTTTAGTTCCAAAAGTATCAAATATATACTTCAGAAAGATCAATATATGCAGATCTATAGTTTCAAATTTTTAATTTTTACTCAACAGTTCTGATTCGTATTAGATCAGATAAGAATCCAATAAGATTCATGAATTATAATAAACAACAAATAAAAAAAAGTATATTAATGAAATAGAAAATAAAAGTTCTTCTCAAATTAAAATTTGTATCAAAAATACAAAAGTGAGAAATTAGTAATGAAGTAAAGAAACACTACTGAATACATAGAAATTTCACCTTATGTGATTGCCCTTTACATAACTTTTTCGTATAAATTGAAATTGACCAAAATTCACACAATTTGCTTACCAGAAAGAACAAACATCTCAATTGAAGTGTTCTTGTCGAAAGCAGAAATAAGATCCACAAATTTGTAAATTACAAATGAGGGACCCTCATATACAATACAATGATGTTAACTATATATCAGATTCAGTGAAACTGTTTCTTGTAACTGTTAATTTCCCATCATTTTGTAAGATCCTCCAATTGATTCGTTAAAAAATCCTAGTAATTCCAGGACATTTTTCAACGCATAGAGGTTAAAATAACCATGAAAGAAAAATGGAATATGTGAATTCTGAGTACATTTCTTGAGCATGCCTATGAAAATATACATTAAAATACATGAATAAACCTCAGATTACATTCACTTACCTTTCAAACATTATTGTAAGTCTCCTTAACTCCTTTTTATTATGACATTCCGTTTGAATCATATTGTTTAGGTTAGAATAACCACAAAATGTTAAATTTATGAATTTTGAAAGTTCGTCGTTTCTTTCCTTGAACAAAATAAACATTAACATATGTAAAACAAACATCAAACTACGATCACTTACCTCTAAAAGTTTATTTCAAGTTTCGTCAAACTTTTCATTCATATAAAATTCGGAATGACTTATTTTGACAGATCGAATATAACACTAATTTAAATAAGGTTAGATTCGATATTCACTCACAAGAAAGAGAGCACTATATTCTAGATGTTGTTAGTACCGAAATTATGTTGGTGAAAATTAAAGTTACTAACTTTTTCCCTCTCACTATTTTCGTTCAGAAGAGAGAGAGCATTAAATTTTAAACGTTGGTAACGCTCACTTCCGACATTGAATAGCGATATAAGGGGCAGAAGGAGCGGTGACTGGCTCCGCTCCCGTGTTTCCGGTCTCAAAACTTGTCCCAAATTCGAAATTTGAGTCTTACAGTAACGATTTCTCTTCGCGGACCCGATCTCGAGATATGTAGGAATCGTTCGAAGGTCGAATCCTTTCTCCCAGTGACCCCGTTTAAGAAGGATGGTTAAAACAAGAAACCGTATTTTGACAGCTCGAGGTTTGTTTATTTCGCGAATTTCTGGCCGTCGGAGATTTTCGAAATATGGAAAGTAGAGCGAAAATTTGCGAAAGTCGGCCGATAGCCCTCCGTTCGATGGAAGATTTTTCCGTTTTCCCGTGGTTTTATGAGAATCTAACTATGGCGGCGCAAAATGCGAAACTCGAGGCTTTTTCGTCGTCCAGGTTTCGTAGCGATCGAAGGCGATAGAAATATTTTGTATAGCTGCAAAACTCCATAGAAATTATCTCCTCCATCCGGGAGATTTCGGAGACGTATTTTATTTTCGCTTTTTCGGAACTTTTTCCCGGAATTTTTGCCCGATCGACCTCTCTGATCGCACTCCGAAAGTTCCAAGTTATCGATTCCGAAGAAATCTCGCCGTTTCGACGTTCCATTCGCCCGGGGCGACGTTTCGGCGAAATTTTTCGAAAAATCGTCGCGCCGCCGTCGTTCGAGCTTGGGACTCCGAATTTCGCCCGGGTCTTCCTCAGACGTTTCTCTACCGGAAAAAAGTTATTCGCGGGGGCCTATGGACGCCTCTTTTCCGCGCCGACCCTTTCTTACCGCCCGGTTCAAACTCCAACCGTCCCCTCCACTTTCCTCGAAATGAGGCTTACTACTTTAGTATTATATGGATAAAGACTTCAATTCACGATTGAATTATACGTCTTCACAATAACGTTGATATGTTTCTTCAAAGCAATGAATCTGCCTCTTTAGTTTTTGGTTCAATATGCATTTCAAACCACTTTCTTGTCTAGATAAATGTTTATTGGGAGATAGAATAGAAAATAATAGAATACTCATTTAATACACACATTGTAACAAAATATACATATCTTTGGTGTTGTTGGACATTAATACTTAGCAACATAAAAACATAAAACATATGCAAAAGGGCAGAGATTCAGTTCAAGCTGTTCTCCCACTCTACCCAGTGTAAAAAATACATTAAAATCGATTTATAAAAGCTATGATCAGATATTAAAATCAATTACAGTTTTCTCTCTCAAATGTCCATCAATTGTTCCCCATTTAAACATTCTTTGAACTCTTTTTTGAGTTTGAGCAAGTTATCACAGTTGTTATGAATTGAAAAATACCTATTAAATATTGAAGCTGCTCCATACTCACAAGGGCCTTCGAATCTGGTTGATTTGTGACTTGGAATGGTAAGTAGCTGATGATTGTGAATGTTCACACCGTAGCATCTGTATCTTGGGACCATTAATTAATATGACATTTGTCATATTTTTCGAACGACTGTCAAAATTTTTTCGCAAATTTTTCTTTAAATTAAACAAGTTCCGCGAAGAAATAATATATGGGCGATGTCAACACAAATTATTGTGTCCATAATGATTCTAAAACATCTATAAATCATAATCGGTATCACTTGGAAGACCGTACTTGGCCATCGGGTCTCTCTCGGTCAAACAGAGACGAAATTTGAGGAAATATCGCAGGTTATGTATTTTTTTATTACGTCCTTAGTCCTTTTCATGACCTTGCTTGCTATGTAAAATCTTTTCTTAGATTTGTTTAGACATATGAGAAGTATGATTGTCGAAATATTTTTTTGCTGGTTTCCTTTTTTCATTGTTACAGATTCCTGTCCCGAACCCCCTTCCTTTCACCCTTGTCTTCGTTTGGTGATCATGGAATGCAAGAGAGAATGAAGCGGCTAAGCAGACAAATCTTTGGTACTCTTTATTGACACACGACACTAACACAATATAAACAGACAAGCTTTTGCTAGTTCAATAGCGACAGGAAAACTAGTTTTTTCCTCAGTTTTTTTTCACTCGTTTATTGAATCATATAAAAGATAGTATGCTTCCCCTGTTACATTTCCTGAGCTCACACTTGTGTTTTTTCTGACACACACCATAAGCATTTATTGTAAATACATCATTCAAATTTTTGTGAACCCTCTCTTTTCAAAAGAATATATATATTAATTCAAAAAGATATTTTGGACACTTGAATTTAAGGACATTATAAATGAACACACCAAAAAGGTAGGAGAACTGAAGTTTACACTTTTAAAGATTGTGTGCAACATAGTGTGGCGTTACATGATCTCTATAGTTACCATTGTAGGCATATCGCAGGCAGCAATTTTGCAATTTCTGCATAGAGTACTGTACTTCATTTGTTAAAAAGAAAAAATAGACACCACAACAATAATTGAAATTTGCGAAGATCAGACTACAAGCCAGTTTCCACTTCACCTCACTGCACAGGTAATATTTAAAGCCATAGATGAGTTTGAGTTTAAGGTAAACATTTTTAATAATAAAAAACAAGTACTGTGTATGAAGGTATATTACTTAATAATTACGATTCGTAACGCGTTTCACTACACCGTAGCTTCTTCAGACGAATGAATGTACAGAAAATAAGAATGAGAATATAAATATAAATGTTCTTGAGTAATTAAAAGCTTATTGGTTGCTTCTTCTTAAGTGGTTATTTATGACAGGTATATCCAATAAAATTAAGGAATAGATTGCTCCCCGAAGAGATTCAATAGAGGTGAAGGGCTTAAATCGACTTGTTCATTGATGAGTCTACCTGAGTGTTTGTATTTATTGATTTCTAAAGTTTCCCTAAGATCTACCTTCCTATATTTATTATCTGTATGCAAAATTTCAAACTGTGGGTCGAAAGAGTGATTATTTTCTAAGAGATGATTCGCGTAATTTGAATCTGATTTTTTATTTGAAAAACTGCGTTTATGTTCCAATATTCTGATATTAAAATTTCTGTGTTCTACCAATGTAGAAATTATCACAGTCATTGCAATTCAATCTATAAACACCTGATTTATTGTTTTTGCCTGGTTTGGTTTTATTATTTTTTATATATTGCTACTCAAGAATGATTTCAGTTTCTCACTTGTAATGCCAACGTAGGTTAAGGTGTTGAATTTTTGTTTCAATTTATCGACAGGGTAAACTTCATTCAATGCGATTCTACTTTGTTTTCATTTAAAATATTATTTATTAGTTTGGGATTGTAATCATTATTTTTGGCTATTTGTTTAATCAAGTTTAATTCTTTGTTGAAATTTTCTGGTGATAACGGGATGTTAATCAATCTATGAATAAAACTATTGAATGCTGACATTTTATGTTGATACGGATGACACGACGAGTTATGTATTATAATATCTGTATGTGACGGCTTATGGTAAATTGCAAACTAATAAGTAATATTTTGAATAAAAAACAAAGTAGAATCGCCTTGAATGAAGTTTACCCTGTCGATAAATCGAAACAAAAATTCAACACCTTAACCTACGTTGGCATTACAAGTGAAAAACTGAAATCATTCTTGAGTAGCAATAATTTCAACATAGCTTTCCAAACTAATAATAATTTAGGCAAATATATAAAAAATAATAAAACCAAACCAGGTAAGAACAATAAATCAGGTGTTTATAGATTGAATTGCAATGACTATGATAGTTTATAAATTGGTAGAACACATAGAAATTTTAATATTAGAATATCGGAACATAAACGCAGTTTTTCAAATAAAAAATCAGATTCAAATTACGCGAATCATCTCTTAGAAAATAATCACTCTTTCGACCCACAGTTTGAAATTTTGCATACAGATAATAAATATTGGAAGGTAGATCTTTGGGAAACTTTAGAAATCAATAAATACAAACACTCAGGTAGACTCATCCATGAACAAGTCGATTTAAGCCCTTCACCTCTATCGAATCTCTTCGGGGAGCAATCTATTCCTTAATTTTATTGGATATACCTGTCATAAATAACCACTTAAGAAGAAGCAACCAACAAGCTTTTAATTACTCAAGAACATTTATATTTATATTCTCATTCTTATTTTCTGTACATTCATTCGTCTGAAGAAGCTACGGTGTAGTGAAACGCGTTACGAATCGCAATTATTAAGTAAAATTCCTTTGAACACAGTACTTGTTGTTTATTATTGATAATGGAATTTTAGTAAAAGCCTCCCAAATTCAAATGTAAACATTTTTCATTAGGTTTTTACATACACCTGGAAATTCATAACACAGTCATAAATTACACCTAGGTTTCTTATATTATCCACTAAAGATATCACAGATTCATTTATACATATTACATCATTCATAGCCTCTAATGCTTTGGTACGAGAGTGCTTAGATTTAATGCATATTGCGACGGTCTTTACAGAGTTCAGCAACAAGCCATTTTTTGTAGACCAATCTGCCACCATGTCCAGATCCTTATTCAATAAATTTATTGCACTGTCAATTTCAAGCGGAGAAAAAGATTTATATAACTGTGTGTCATCTCATACTGGTGTACTGTTGAAAATTTGACCATACTACACATATCAGACGTAAATATCACAAAAAAGAAGAGGCCCCAATATACTCCCTTGTGGTACGCCTTTATGTATTTTGCATTCAGATGATTTTTTTCCATCTGTCATAACAAACTGGACCCTATCAGTAAGATAATTTTGAAACCAAGCAACAACTGTTTCATGAAACCCAAAGTAATGAAGCTTTACTACCGTTAGAACAAGACTCATAATGTCAAATGGTTTGCTATAGTCTAAAAAATTTAAAAAGTATGACTTCCATATTATCGACTGCTTTTGCAAAGTCATTGGTGATTTTGAGAATGGCAGTATTAGTGCTGTGGTACTTTCTAAAACCACTCTGTGTTAGGGGAAATATATGGTAGTTAACAGACTGGAGAATCTGCTTGTGAACCAATTTTTCTAATATTTTTGAAGCGACTGGTAAAATACTGATAGGTCTGAAGTCCGACGGAGAAGTGGGATGTGAAGTCTTTGGTACAGGCGTTATACGTGCTATCCTCCAGGCTTTTGGTAGTACTTTGGTTGTAACTGAGCAGTTAATTATGTGAGTTAAGTGTCCTAGACAGTGAGGCATAACCAGCTTTTGACTCAAATTATCATTCCCAGCTGCACTTTATGTGATAGTGCCAAATGCTTTCAATACTTCTGTCTTGCTTACCTCGACAAACTCACACAATTCTTCTATACCAGGCTTCACATTAATTTGATAGTGACCCATTAACCCCAAATCAATGTCTGTGTCCGGAATTGATGTAGTGGGTATTTAGTGCTTCTACCGATATACTCTTTGGTAGATTTTTCAAAGGCATCCTGTGAATGTTCAACTCATCCAGGGCTTATCACAACTTTTCAGAATCCTCCCTGTTGTTATTGACATGAAAATTCGAATTAGCTTTCTTCTCTCTACGTATTACACCCACAACATAATTCCTCAGTTCCCTGTAATATTGAAAGTGTGCATTTAACTTAGTTTCCTTAAACCTATCATAGGCCTTGTTTTTGAGGATTATCATTTCGCTGATAGTAGATGTGATATATTGATGTTTATACTTTGTAATCGTAGATGTCTTGGTTAGTGCATGTAAATCAAAGAGCGCAATAATTGCATCATTGATATAATCCATTTTTTGATCTATGATATCTAGTTGGTGAATGAAATCCCAGTCAACACGGATGGCATCCCTCGTGAACAAGTCAATTCTGAAATTCGAGAAACATATATATGTGATAATTTTCGGGGTCTGTTTATATAACTCAATTTGCAACTAAGAAGAAAGTGGTCAGTTAAGCCACATAAATCTGGCCTCACATACTCAATTTGGTTATCACAACAAATTAGATCAATTAGAGAGCTTGACGTTTCAGTTACTCTTGTTGGTTCTTCAATTATCTGAGACATGTTGAAAGTTTCTAGTGAAGTCATAAGTTCAGATTTTAGAGGGGACTCCTGGTTCATATTACTATCACCCATTAACACGACCCCATTAGTTTCAACCATTCTCTCCAGCTCCTGTAGACGAACACTGGTTTCAGGGGGTCTATAACACCCACCAAATGTATATGTTTTACCATTAATTTTGATGCTTGCCCATAGTTGTTCAATACGGCTATTTCCAACAAGATCAATCGATTTCCTTTTTACATTTAAAGGTTAATGTTCATACAGACATACCCCGCCCCCACGGGTGTCTCTATCGTGCCTGTACAATTTGTAATCTGGTATATGGATGCTACTATCCGATATGTCTTTATCAAGCCACGTTTCTGTTACAGCTACTAGGCGAAAACCATGGTCACTCACATTGTTAACAAAGTCCTGGAAAGAGGAGACCAGAGATCGGATGTTAACATGACAAATATGGACACAGCTCTTTTCTTTCCTATCCTTTCGCGGCACTTCACAACCAAGTGAATTTCGTTTCAAATTCAAATATTTGTAATTTTTGTTTTTATATCATTTTCTGTTCGAATCTTGTTTCCCGATATAGAAATTTGTTTTGATCGGGATTGATTTCCCTTTTTTGTGGGTACTCTTGTTTGATAAGCATAGAGTAAATAACACTGGAAACCGTTACTGAAGTGGAGTGAACAATCTCAGCTTGTAATCTAATCGCAAAATCTGGAAGGTGACACTAGGTTCCTATAAGATTCATGGAATTCATTTATTTAAGTTCAGCCCTGGCATTCAGATGATTTCTGAAAGTGATAAGGACGTCATTTTTAGTTCAGTGAATTATTTTTCCAGAAATTTGGTCAATCGCATGATTAGCTGATGCCGTTATACATGCATTGTTATTTCCGTTGGTTTCATTTAATATTTCAAATTATTCCGTGCCAGTTTTGTTTAAAATTATAGAAAAATTTGTGTCGTTATATTTTGAAAATATATCATATGCTTAAATTCCGAAAAGTAACAGTTCATTTAGTTTCGTTGTTTCCGCTTGTAATTTTGAATTGTTTCACGCCCGTTGAGGTAGAAAATTGTTATGAAATTCGTGCTGCTATTTTCCGAAATTCAACATACGGGGATAGTCTGAAAAGTAATAGATTATCTAAATCGATTCAAATCGGTTGTATTTGTTAGTATAGTCTGGTTATTTTAGTGTTTGCCAAATAAACATTTTACCGCTTTCGCACGACCACATGCAATTCCGTATTTGATATTGACAATCCCTAGAGAGATTTACGTACCAACGATAATTATTTTGTTTCAATTGCTTTAATAGTAGTATTTTCTTTCCATTCTACGGTGGCAGGCGGCCTCACTCCCGTCGCCCGGTGTGATACCACCACATCCAGCTATAGGTCACTTGAAGTCGAGCTCTCCTCCGGCGAATTCACTAATTCATTCACGTTCTAGAAAAGAAAGCAAACTCTTGATAGAGTTCTGCAATATCAGAGGACTGGGACACAAAAACCTGAATGCAGCCCACCAGCATCAGCAAAACGCACAATCCCATCTTCTAGCTGTACCCGAAAACCAAATAAGTCAAACAGCCGACACAACGTATTTACGTTTTAATGGGTATGAGTTACATACGAGATTTGGGTTTAAAGGGGGCCTCTGTGTTTTCGCCAGATCGGATGTTGCATGCCAGAGAGAGGACACGATGGAGGACGACGCTTTCGACCTTGCGCGGTTTAAAATCTGTTTGCAGAATAAAACACTGTTCTTATGGTGTATATATCGCCCGCCAAACTATATTCACTTCCCTAGACTGTTTCAGTATCTAGGTAATAAGGTGGAATGGATTCAGGTACATCATCCGACAGCTGAGATCATTATACTGGGTAACAACAACGGCTCCGATATTCCAATAGAACAGATGAAGCGCGAAGACAGACTAAAACTTTCGCAATCAGCCATAATCTAACGCATCTAGTCGACGAACCGACAAGAATACCTGATCACAAAACCGACTTCCCGAGCACCTTGAATCTCTTTTTGACTTCAGATCCAGATAATTTTGGAGTGGAGGTCTCAACACCGCAAAGCAACTCAGAGCACAACCTTATATCTGCTACTGGAACCATTGTGCTGCCGCTAAACCAAAAACCTAAGCCACCCAGACGTATTTGGCACTATAACCGTGCTAATTGGGATGAGTTTCGTGAATTCTTTTCGTGCTTCCCATTCAGTGATGTTTGCCTTTCAGATCCTGACATCAATGTGTGCACTGAATCTGTTACAGAAATCATTCATGCAGGAATGGATCTCTACATCCCTCACAACTGCAAGAGCAAAGGCCAATTTCAACAAATGGTTAACTAATAACTTCCTTGTACAGGCAAGCGGGACTAGACAATTCTGGTCTATGGTGAAGACTGTCAGTGCCAATTTCAATCGATCCCAAAGAAAGGAAAGAAGTCCTTACCGCAATACTACCGCCCTGTTGCGGTTCTATCCATTATGTCCAAAGTGATGGAGAGAGTCATAAATGATGAACTCATCAAATATCTTGAGTTGCAGGAAATTATTAACGTCCGTCAGTATGGCTTTCGCAGGCAAAGATCGACAGGAGATCACTCGCCTACGTCACTCATGTTTGTACATCAACGATGGAAAAGCATGGGGAATCCAGAGCAATAGCCCTCGACATATCTAAAGCCTTCGATAGGGTTTGGCATGCAGCCTTGTTTAATAAACTTGCTGTATATGGGCTTCCTGAAAAATTGCAGGGTTGGATAAGTAGCTTACTCTCAAATAGATCAATACAGGTTGTGGTCGATGGTATAGCATCTGATTGTTTCCAGTTGCAAGTAGTAGTACCTCAGGGATCCATTCTTTCGCCAACCTTGTTTCTGTGTCAGATATACGATCTTCTGTCATCTACAGAGAACAAGATCTTCGGTTTTGCACACGATTGTACCCTGGTTTCGTCTTTTAGTAGTCTGCGGCCGATTGCAGCTGCGGAATCTAAGCGTCAGAAATGTCAACAAATTAATAACTCAAACTCTGACTTACAGAGGATATCTGAGTGTGGTCAGTTCAACCTGGTGAGCTTCAACACGAGCAAGACGCAAGCAACTACGTTTTCTAGATTGGTCCCCACTAGAGAACCTCCTCTAATGATGCAACGCCAACAAATTGCATCCAAAGATTCGATACACCATCTCGGATTAACGGTCAACTCCGGGTTTTGCTGGCATGAGCATGTATCAGCAATAGCTAAGTCGGCATCAGCTAAACTTAGTTTTCTTTTCAGAGCCGAGCGATACTACACGTCATCTCAGCTGTTGTTTCTATATAAGGCGCAGATTCGTATGGTGATTTGCGCCCAACCATTCGTTGCGGATGTTGGATAGTGTGCAAGAACGGGCTGTGCGCTTCATCGACAACCCGGAGATCACCCGCGATCTCCAACCACTGGCTCTCAGAAGATAAGTTGCTAACCTTTCTCTGTTTTACTTCCACAGAAGATGTTCCAATGAGATCAAAGACTTTGTTCGGGGAAACTCATGTTTTGCCGCAACACTAAGATGGCAAGGAGTTCTCATATGGCCGTACATTTAACGACCCCTCGAACCTCTCTCTATAATATAATTCCTTCGTGTACAGGGCTAGTGAGCTGTGGAAGTCACTTCTGTCCAACATCTTACCAACATCCTACAATTTGGCTCTCTTCAAGAAGCGAGTAAACAGGCGCCCACTCACGTGGTTTAACAGGTTCACCTATTCTTGGGAAGCGCGCATAAAAAACATTCTGTGCTGTAAGATACCCCTATACATGCAGTATACCTATTTGGAAGTGCCTACTGGGCCCTGTAGTGCTGTTACCCCACACATGCTACTATGGTATTCGTAGAGTCTCGTTTAGTTCATCGTTCAGACTAAGACTGTGATAAAGCCTTGCTATTATACAGTTTGCTAGTTTACTTATTGAAGCGAGTTAAATAGCCAGTAATTAGTTGAACTGTTATAGTTTTAGGTAATAATTAGTTGGATATTTTTTTTATAAGTTATTTCGAATTGGTGGAAGTAAGCCAGTTTTTTTCCAAAGATCTTCATTTATACATTCAGTTTTGGAGACAAGTTTAGTTCGCCTTATAACTGCAAAAACATTCCGGTTAATGATCTAGTAGTGGATGTTGAGGTTGCACTTCAATGTTATAGGAATGATAATGAAAGAGTTGAAAAGGATCATCAAATTATTAACTGCATAACTAATCATTCAAGAAATATTTTTACATCATCAAAGGGTAGGTGTTTTACTCAATATGAAAAAGATACTACAGAATTTTTTAAGTCACATGCGGATATAGTCATCACTAGGGCCGATAAAGGCAATACAACTGTTGCCATTCGTAAAGAAGATTATTTGGATAGAGCTAGGGTTTTATTGAATGACCGAGATACTTATCAGATACTTGAGGAGGACCCAACAAAAAAAGTTCAAACGAAACTTATTAAAATAATAGATTCTTTAGTTAGGTCACAAAAGTTAGAAAAGAAAGAAGCCAAGACATTGAAATGTTAGAATGGTGTGTTTCCTAAAATGTATTTCTTACCTAAAATACATAAAGTGAATTATCCTTTACGTCCCATAGTAAATTATATAAATTCTCCACTATACATGCTCACAAAACATTTAGCTGAGATTCTGAATTTCGCTTTGGATAAAGATCAATACTATGTGAAAGATTCCTTTGAAGTAGTAACACATTTGCGAGGTAAAGATGTGCTTGATGGTTACAGACTCATATCCTTGGACGTGATTTCTTTATTCAGAAATATTCCTATTGACCTCACTTTAAATATAATGAAAAAGAAATGGCAAAAATACAGGATGATTGTAGTTATACTTTGGAACAGTTTTTGGAGTTGTTGAATTTTGTTTTTGATAGCAGTTATTTTTAATTTGATGGAGTTTTTTATAAACAAGTTTATGGCTTGGGTATGAGGAACTGTCTTTCTCCGATATGTGCCGATTTGGTCATGAGTGAATTGCAGGACACGTGCATTCCAAGGCTCAGTTTTGTGCTTTCGTTCTTTAAGAGATTTGCCGACGATATTCTTACCTGTGTACGTATGTCAGGAAGAGAAAATATATTTACGGTTTTCGATTATTTCCATCCAAAGATATAGTTCACTGTTGAAGTAGAGGAAAATAATAGTATATCGTTCTAGGATCTTCGAATCATAAGAACGGAGAATAATTGCTTGCTCACAGATTGGTACCATAAAACAACGTTTTCTGAGGTATTTTTGAACTTCAATTCACACCATTTTTTCAAACGTAAAGTAAATATTATAAATAATCTGAAACACAGGGCCCCCAATTTGTCTGATACCGTTTTTCATGAAAAAAAAGAGTCTCATTAAGTCGTATCTCGTGAGAAATGGTTATCCAGTAAAAAATAAATTAGTTAGGATAGCAAATGAAACTGACAAAACGAACTTATGTCAGAACAAAAGAATATATTGCGAAATTCTGTATGTACAGAATTTATGTGAGAAAATTGCGAAGATCTTAAATTCAAATGACGTTACTATCGCTTTCGAAAATCAAAACACGTTACATAAGTATTTCACTAGATTGAAGGAAAGAACCCCACCCCATGTAGAAAGTAACGTAATATATAGAATTCCATGCGAACAATGTGAGGAAGTTTATATAGGGCAAACGGGAAGATATCTAAGTACAAGCATTTCGGAACACAAACGAAGTATAAATTCAGCAAACCGTGCAAATTCAACAGGTAAAACCGCTCTGGCAGAGCATGCTATATCTATGAATCATGCATTCGATTTTGAAAATGCATCTAACCTCAGCAGACAAAAACTGGAGCTCCATCTTTTCCATACGAACGAAAAGCGATAAAAATGATATTGAGTCCAGCTCAAATATTAGCGTTACACAAATTAAAGTGGGATAGTTCATTCAAAAAAATAAAGGGTTCGTTAAAGTCTTAGTTTTTTTATGTTGTGGTGTTTTGAAATGTAACTAGGCATATTCATAATGGGACCTCACAGTGGCAAAGATTGTGCATATAATTTCTCTACAAATGTAGAGGAAGCGTGAGGAGAAATTTTTATTATGTAAAAAAAAATTTCAATATATGGTGAGGCATTTGGAAGTTTTATGAGAGTATTGAGAACCGAAAATATAAGTGTTATTCAAAAATTTCATTATTTACGATCTTGCGTCAAAGAAGAAGCCGCTGAAGTTATTCAAAATATTGAAATTTCAGCCATTAATTATCAGAATGCGTGGAATTTGCTTTGTAAACGTTATGACAATGAACTTAAAATTATATCAAATCGTATACAGGATATTTTGGATATTCATTATTCGAGTATAAATGCCTTAAAGGATTGTTATCTAGGCGAACCTGTACAGCATTGGGATCGATTAATTATGCACATTTTAGTGAATAAACTAGATCACCACACTCGACGCGATTTTGAAACTGTTCGTTGTAAAGACGAATCATTTCACAAATTTCTTGAAAATAATTTCAGCATCTTAGAGCCATTAGAATCAAGAACGCATAATCATAAATCTACAATGAACTCAAGTTATTCAAACAAATCTGAGTCTCAAGCAAAATCAAATACATACCTCGCAACATCTCAATCTCAAAATTAATGTACTTTCTGTAAAAATAATCATAATACTGATTGCTTCCCAAATATAATTAAGATACCTATCGCTTCACGAAACACTGAAGTAAGAAAATTAAAACTATGTACGAACTGTTTGAGATCGAACCATGTTATCGATGAATGCAAATCTAAGTTTTCATGTAAAAAATGTAATAAAAGGCACCACACTTTCTTGCATAATGATTTCTTCAAAATTAATTATAATTCTTCTCTCATTTCAAATATTAGCGTTGATAAAACTTTAAATGATCAAAATGAAACTAATCAACTAAGCACAATTAAACAAAATTGCGAAACGCAAATATTTAATAATTCATGTCAAATTAATGCAACACAAAACCAAATTATTTTATCGACTGTGATGATTCAAATAAAAAATAGAGAGGGTTGGTTCTGTAAAGCTAGGGCTCTACTCGATTCAGGATCTCAGTCTAATTCTATAACCGAATCAATATGTAATTCACTGGGTATAAATAAAACTGTACTCAATGCTACCGTAATTGGAGTAAGCGGTAGAACATTCAGCATTAAAGAAAATACTCTAGTCGAATTAATTTCAAATAACATCGGAACTAGGTAGAGAAAATATTACTTGGCATACGATTCCACCTCGGAGCCCACATTTCGGTGGACTCTGGGGGAAGCGGGAATAAAGTCAAAGCTCATTTCAAAAGAGTAGTTGGTAACGCTTTATTAACGTATGAGGAATTTTATACTGTACTCACACAAATTGAAGCTAATTTGAATTCTCGTCTCTTCTCCTCTTTATCATCCTCTCCTGATGACCTCAATCCTTTTACACCAGCTCACCTGTTGATAGGAAAATCTTTAACGGCATTGACTGATATCTATGTGAATGACATCCCAGAAAATCGATTATCATCATACCAAAAAGTTCACAAAATGATTCAACACTATTGAACTTCAAACACGTACCCACTGGAAAAAATCCACGAGCAATATCAGAGTGGGTGCGATGGTGATAATTAAGGAAGACAATCTACCTCCTTTACGATGGCAGCTTGGGATTATTATAGAAATACATAAAGGACAAGGTGAGATGATTCGTGTAGTCAGTGAAGTTGTCCAATGGCAATACACACAAACGTCCACCAACATCCAACAATCAACTTTCCCACCAAACAACGGACTTCTCATAAATAAAACAACGAATAGATCTTTAAGCTTCTTTCTTTAAAACATTCTAACGTTTCGACACCAGATATGTGTCTTCCGCAGGGAACCACAAATAAATTTACACTTGGAGAATATGGGAAGAATAACATACAGATATTGCTCATATTGGGTACTTACATTGATAAAACTTTAAAATGTAGATAATACAACCAACTTCAAGTTAAAATTATTGAAAATCTTTTGCTCAACAAGAGAGAATAAAAAACTACATGTAGGTAATAAAACTTTTAGTTAAAATCATTAAAAATCTCTCGTTCACAAGTGACTATCACAACCGATTAAAACGCAAAAGAAATTGATCGAGCAGAGAAATTCTGTTTGAAAAAAAACCTTATGTTCATCGACATATTTTCCGTCATATAAATTTCAAAATACATACATACATACATACATTCTATATTTCCATAAAAACAAAAGTCCTCTAATGTTGAATACCAAAGGCATTCAAAGGGGGCGGTATATTGCGAACCATGTACATATATTTAGATATTACTACTACATATTTAATTCAAAGTCAATTTCTATTTTCTAGTTCACTTTCTATACTTTCATTATTGCATGTACAAGATTCAGAATCTCGTTTGCCTGCCTCACAATCTGGCAGAAATCTTTCTGTTTTATGTCTGTTACTGTGGAAATACCAGCAAATGGCTGTTTTATATCTTTGTAATCCCTCAAACGTTACTATAGGTCAGGTCTGTATACCTGACCCTTTGTTTTCCTAGAACTTAAGAAAACTGAAACACATTTTGTAAAATTAACCAGAAATCATTTTTGTTTTAGTCTTCGAACAAGCAAGACGTGTACAGTTTCAACCATTTCATAAATCCGTCTCCACATAAGCAAGACATTCAATTTATACTTTAATATATTCTTAAATCAAACTCTCATCTTTCTACTACCGAATCTTAAGAGGTAATCAACGGTGCAGTATTCTCCTGTGAACCTCAACAGAGAGTGTGCATAATTTTTGACGATTCGTCAAACTTTGCAGCATAAAGGAATAGTGTGAGGGACTGACAAAATATTGTGTTATATTCTGTAAAGAAAATTCGTCACGTGAATAACGATTCGTTATGTATACTTACCAGCTAGTACAGGGGATGAACACATATCCTAGCTGTCTCAAAATATTTAGTATTACTTTCGTTTCTGGAGATGTTTAGGTGGTATCTAGCTTTTAGGAAAGTTAAATCTGAAGAACAGAAGGCAGGAGTAGAAATGTCGGTACGTGGGAATATCAAGTAAAAATGCCCTTCTTATAAGAAGACGATATCAAAAAAGGGTTTATATCAATGTCAACCAGAAATTAAAAACTCAATATTTTTGACCGATATTTTTATAATGAATATCTAGTATAGAGAAATTCAATTCTATAGGCTATAGGATGTGGCAAAAACAACGACATGGCTGATAATAGGCAATCAAATCGCCGCATACCTTTCGGATAAAAGGAATACCAAAGTGTTACAAAAATGAAAGGAGCGTTTCAGTTATTTATCAGGATGTGACTTAGACTAAACATGAAATGGATCTCACCTCATCGATAAACGTTGTCAATCTATAAATTTTTTCAATTCTAATTAATTTAACAGGCAAAAGGTGCTACTTTGTAGTATACTAGAATATGATTCTCGAACAGAATGAAGTGTGAAACAATTCCGTTAATACCAACCAGGCAAATCAATCATCTTCATATTTCCACGACAACATGACTCAAGTGGGCAGGACACAACTTAAAATTCCTACGACTTCAGACCGTGTATAAATGAGCAAGTCAGCGCATAAACATCTTATTGTAATATGAAACGTGGGCTTGTTGTGATGGGAATTCGGCACTCGCTTGCATGTAGTGTGTTAGTTTATAATGCACTCTTGGTTCCCGATTTAACTACTAATTTTGAATAGTGAGAAAATTGTTGTAGACGATAAATTAAATTATAATAAGTATAATTCATCAAAGTAACAATAACCGAATACAACATCGTTCCAAATGATAAATTTATTGAAAATCCAAATATTATCCATGATTTCTGGAACAATATTGAAGCAGAAAAGTCCCATGAAATCAATGATCGTGTACTGATTACATTCCTGTACCCTCTAGGTATGGTCTAAGTTAAGTCATGCAGGATACTGAACCCAGTCAATTGGAGAGCACCAATTTTTGCCAATTTTGAAAATCATGCCGACCTTGTAACGCTTTTCTGCAATGAATCCTTAGCATGCTCAATCGATCTAAGATCAGGTGTTTGAGCAGGTCAATGTGAAACATTCATTTCAAGTGAATTAAGGAAATCTGTCGGAGCAGCTGCAGTTTTGTAACAGGCGTTGTTATGCATGAATAGAAAGAATACCCAAATGGCTGTAGCATATAGTAGCTTAGAGGGTGAAGAAATCTGATTAACATTGAAGTTCACATTCAAAAAATTGTCAGTCAAAACCGGATCACTTCTGCGATTGGATTAGATTCCATCCTAAACCATCACTGTACCACCTCTTTAGCTGTGTTGTATTCACAGTCGCTCTCCCCTGAAAACTGAGTGCAATCCAAACCGAGATTCATCTGGGAATAAGACATTGGATCAGTCTTCAGGTCCTCATTCAATATGATTTTGATCGATTTGGACGATACCCCCATATTAGGGGGTGCTTTCTTCAAGGCCTTTTGGAATGAAGATTTACTTGATGCAACCTATTGTCTTGCCAACAGTTATTCTTGAAATATTTAGATTATGCGTTTCATTTAGCTGATTACGTCATTCATTGAACATTATAGTGAAATGACCGCTGGTGGTTTGCTGAAGAATGCGAACTTAAGCAGCTATAGTGCATGATGTCCACCTTCATGTCGTTCCCTTGTACTCCGTGTTTCTCTATATCAACCACAAAATAACGCTCTGACTGAAACCTCACGTTGTTGCAACTTCTCACTGTGTTGTCCCAATCTCAAGAATTCTAACTACTCTAGTATCTATCTATAATTTTTTAAAAGTATCTCACAAATTTGAGAAAGAAAGAATTTCTGTCTAGGTTGAATGAGAAATTAGAAGAAACTGGAATTCTAACTAATCTTCAATATTGGGGTAGTTTATGCTATAAACGTACTCTATCACTTTTTCATTTAGCTTATCTCTCAACGGAAAAGAAGGTATTTTCCAATAAAAAGCCGAAACACCCTAGGAACTAAATTCTCAGAACATCTTCTTAAACAATACCATATCTTAGGACTTAGAAACTCAAAATTAGTTAAGTAGAAATCTTTATAGTAAATTGACAACTTTCTACAAGGGCTGTATACATTTTGGCTACAAAATTACCATCTCGGCCCCTAACCCCTTTTAATTACTCTTGGAAAATACCCATATCGGCCTGGAATTCCACAGGTAAAAGGTGAGGGATAATCTCCCCAATCTCAATCATTATTTTACTGTTCATTGGTAGTTTATGCTGAAAACGAAAACAGCATCAATCTGACTTCGAATGTTATTGCAAGTGTCACGTGGAAGAAGGCCATGTTCGAGAATAATAGTGCGAGTTTGAGTGAAATGCTCAGTCAAAAAGAAAAAATTTCGTTAGTTCATAAGTATTTCAAATATAAAGAGCATAATGATGAATTATCATTAGGAGAAACTAAGGAGAGGTGTCTTAAGGATAAATGTCTCAGCATTTCTTCCACATGAAGAGCAACATATGCTGCAGCGACTATATATGAGCTCCTCTGTCTAATGCAATTTAGAGCAAGATGTATGTGAAAAACTGTCAAAAATCATAGAATGAAAAATGAGCTGAAGCGAAGCTGACATTACATGTTCAACGACGACTGATCTACACTGTTAAAGGAGAAATATTCATTATGCACGGCGTATACTGTTACCAGCTTTACCGAAATGTATTCAAGGAGTTTATGTAGCATTGGATAAACCCAACCTGATAACCAACAAAAGTGATTAATTAATAATTATCGCGGATGTTTCAGAGAATGTAGTAATTTTTCGTGAGATCAGAACCTAATCTATTTATAAGATTGCAAAATTATTTATGAGGACGACACATTCTCATACTACAATGATTTTAAACAACTGCTCACTAACTAAAGATATTACAACGGCCATAATAGAGACCGGATTATACTCAGCCAACAATGTGAAAATATGCACTTATATATGCAAAGTTTCTAACAAAGGTATGCAAGTTTTTCAATTATATGCAACAATTAGTTTCACATCAAATGAAAGAATAATACGTATACTACAGATCTAATTATACAGGGATATCCACCGGGACCGTCCGTTGAAAACTTTCGAGTTCCAATTACCAAATATCGAGCTGAAATTTTATACGCGGCCATAACTAGCGATTTCCTATTGAAGTGAAATATTTTCAAAGTGATAATATTTCCGGTTATACTGGAAGTGGGTCATCACTTTGTTATTTCAAATGGCAATCTACCTTTTTTATTATACATCTAGAACCGACATTTGAGCAAGGCATAAGATACCCAAGTTGTTGGCGCTTATCTGTTAAAATTTTTGACAGATTTAATTATTTTGGTTATAAACTCGATTTTTGAGGAACATTTAAAAAAATTGTAGCTCCTAGATCTTTTGCACTACAGACACAATTTTTGCTTGGGTGGGTAGAAGAAGGAACAAGGAATTTTTCAAGCAGTCTACACATGTCAAATGTTTATTGCGTTGTTTTGTATGATTTTTTCAATTTGGACTTTTTCAAACAGCAATAACTCAATTTTTTCAAATGGCACATGCCAATTTTTATATCGCAATCAGATGAAGCGTCAAATTTCAGATGGAATTGTATCAGCATGTACTACATGTAATACCCATCTCTTATAGTTCCGAAATAATTTGGGAATATATTGAATTTTGATGATTTTGCAAGAACTAACAGAGAATGCTTTGAAATATTTGATTCAAGTAGCTGAACTGGCTACGCTCACCTGACAGGTGCCTAAAATGAATGTACTTGTCACTTCGTTCATTTAAATTTGATATTTCAAAAAGAATTGTTGGTAATTTGAAGTGAAGATTTTTGAAAAACACCAGATTGATAATAAAATAGCTGATTATGCAAACGACGATATGTTTAATCTCTTTTTAATTCATGGCGAATGTCAAAAAGTGGTGGCTAGAACTTGCTGGCAATTCAATAACCAATTTCCAAATTTGGCGCCTATGAGTAAAAAAAATTTCGAAGGATTAGAAGCAATTTTCTGCAATTTGGAGGAACAAAATACATAGAAACTAGAAGAAAACCAATTCTCAAGGACGACGACAATCAAATTCATACGCTAGCGTATTTTCGTGCCAATCCACATGCGTCCATTAAGTCAGCATTAATGGATATTGGATTGAGTTATACTTTCATTAAAAGGATCCTTACGAAACAAAACATGCACCCGTATACTTTTATCAGACTACAAAAATTGTAACCAACTGACCTTCCCAAGCGGCTAAATTTCTGTGAAAATTGAAAATTTATTAATTCGGCTTCAAGAAGATGAGACAATTCTGCAATAAATTATATGGTCTGATGAAGCCAGGTTCAATGAAAGTGGAATAACCAACAGGAGAAATCGACATTTTTGGGCCACAGAAAATCCACATTTCATTGAGGTTATTGATTTCCAAAATAAATTCAGCGTGAACGTTTTTGCAATTTTAATGAATGATTTGTTGGCTTATCACATTTATAAGGAAAATTTTAATGGACAAAGATACCTGGAAATTTTGAGAGGAACATTAGAAAATTTTTCAGATGGATTACCCCTTAACATTCTGAGGGATTGCTATTACCAAACGGATAGTGCATCAGCACATAAAACACGAGCTGTAGATCGGCAGCTAACAGAAATGTTCGAGGATAGATGGTGGGGTAATCAAGGACCAAATTTATAGTCTCCGCGTTCACCGGACCTGACGCCCCTTGATTTTTATTTTTGGGGCAAAATCGAGAGTGAAGTGTATCTTATTCCTGTAAGTAAAGAAGAGTTACTAGAGCGCATTCATAATGCTTTTCGTAATATTGATCCTGAGGAAACTAGGAGGGCAACTCATCATGTTCGTATACGAGCTGTCAAGTGTATCGAGCAAAATGGGGACCATATTGAACATTTATTCAGATCGTAAATTAGTTTTCTCCTATGATGTTTGCTATCATTTATTCGTATTAATGTAATTATCTTCGATGATTGGTTTTCGCTCAGTTCCTACAATGTTTTTCATCCGAATTGTAGAAAATTGCTTCTAATGCTTCGAAATTTTATTTTACTCATAGACGGTAAATTTGGAAATTGGTTATTGAATTGCCTGCAATTTCTACCCACTACTTTTTGACATTCTAAAATGAATTGAAAAAAGATTAAATATATTTTCGTTTGAATAACCAGTGGTTTTATTCCAAATGTTTTGTATTTTTTGGATATTTTCAATCTAAAATAACGACAATTCTTGTTGAAATGTCAAATTCGAATGAACGAAGTGACAAGTACATTCATTTTAGGCACCTGTCAGGTGAGCGTAGCCAGTTCAGCTACTTGATTAAAATATTTCAAAGGATTCTCTGTTAGTTCTTGCAAAATCATCAACATTCAATATATTCCCAAATTATTTCGGAACTATAAGAGATGGGTATAGTACATGTTGATACAATTCCATCTGAAATTTGACGCCTCATCTGATGGCGATATAAAAATTGGCATGTGCCATTTGAAAAAATTGAGTTATTGCTGTTTGAAAAACGCCAAATTGAAAAAATCAGGCAAAACAACGCAATAAACATTTGACATGTGTAGGCTGCTTGAAAAATTCCTTGATCCTTCTTCTATTCACTCAAGCAAAAATTGTGTCTGTAGTGCAAAAGATCTAGGAGCTACAATTTTTTTAAATGTTCCTCAAAAATCGAGTTTATAACAAAAATAATTAAATCTGTCAAAAGTTTCGACAGATAAGTGCCAACAACTTGGGTATTTTATGCCTCAATGCTCAAATGTCGGTTGTAGATGTATAATAAAAAAGGTAGATTGCCATTTGAAATAACAAAGTGATGACTCACTTCCGGTATAACCGGAAATGGTATCACTTCGAAAATATTTCACTTCAATTGGAAATCGCTAGTTATGGCCGCGTATAAAATTTCAGCTTGATAGTATAATTGGTACTTAAAAAGTTTTTAACGCACGGTCCCGGTGGATATCCCTGTATATTATCCGGAAATTTATATCTCACTTCTACTCATCGATGGCTTAGAGTGAAAACCTCGTACTTACTAAATAGCAAACTTTTCAGGAGAGACAGAAAACTTCTCATCTTTCAAGTTTACCGATTTTTTTATTTTTTTTGTGACTTAGGACTTGAAATATAATTTGTTATTCCTCCAATTTTTGGAAAGAAAATGCATTAGTGTTTTTATTTTCTGACTTACGAGATTATCATTCCAATCAGTAATTGAATTACGCGTTTTCATTGATTTACGTGTTTTTCAGATTGAAAAACGTTATTATATGGGGTTTTCATGAGGGTCATATGACTGAAATCCCCCAAGAAGGCAAAGAGTTTTCAGGTTTTTTTCGCCAGAAATTGTATTGACAGGTTTTGATTCAAGAACATAATAAAATAAAAATACTCCTCTTGAAGAATTAACAAAATGGACGGAGTGAAAACAGAAAAAAAATACATCAAGCTTATTCTCAACCTTAAGATGACCCATAAAGGAATAATTCGGGAACATCTACTCTTATCACAGATCTTCCTTCTACTTTTACATGCGTAGTGAGGTGCTGAGTCGTAAAAAGGGTGCACGTCCCTTGGTAAAACGCTTTTCATCTCCTGAAGTTGATTCAATTTTGTCGCCTGAATTGGGAGGCTAGTTTTATAGAGTTGTTTAACATGAATTTCTGCTGATGGTTGTGCAATAGTTCTTGGCAGATTCAAAAATGTGTCCGAAAAGAGGAGTTCAAATTTCAGTGATCCCTTAGCTTCGTATCTAATGCATCTCAGATCAGTAACTACAGAATCACCTTTCTTCACGCCGGGCCTAATTGAAAACACAAATTTTAAGTTGCTGTATTTCTTGAAGAAATCAAAATAGAAGCACTTTACCGAGTACGGCAAGGGATTGATTCTTGCACTTCGACATGCATCGAGGTAACCTGCAGGAGAATATATTTCTCTGTTCTTTATTTTACACTCGACCCTGCTGTGGATGGAGTCGCACTCTATCTGAGTGTGACCCTTTTCCAAGAATTTCTGAGTTATAACCAATCCTGTTTTTTTCGACAGGAGTAATCGGGTATTTTATAGGATACTATTCCTATTTTGATGAGTACAGCCATCACTGTATAAAATGAGATGGCTGTACTTTATTTTGTCAACTTCTTCATCTATGAAATGGACTAAAGTACTAGAAAACGCGTCAGCGTTGAGCCCTCCTTCTGATTCATCCTAGAGGAAACAATAGTCCTCTTAAGTTTTCAGAATGAATATTGTAAAGTTGTGTGCTTTCAATTTCGTTCTGTAGTAGAGAGCGGACGCGTTTAATTTGGGACTCAGTAACACAGCTTCAAGATCCATTGTAGAACAGCGTTTTTATTATCTGAATTTATCTCGTCCTCTTCTTTTTCACGTCTTGCTTCATCTTTCCTACTAATATGGAAATTGTATGCTTCATGGCTGAAGTTTCCTGCAACATATGAGCAGCAAATATCACACTGACCTTTTTTAGGCTGGAATAAGCTCAGGTTGCTTGCATTGAATATTCCATAAAGTGTACAAATAGATGCTTTCAGAGCCCCCTCCCTTGATTCTCACAGAAAGACTCGTATAATCGGAATAATTCAGCTTTGGTCTGCCATTTAGGCTCAAGATATAGTTTAGACGTGTCCTTTCTACAACAATGAGATTCAAGTTTTGGCAGGGAATCGAAAAAGATTTTAATGAGATCCCTTTGTAGTTTTTTCTACCCTCTTTCTGGGCTGCATTTCAGAGTTACTGTCTTCAATTTCTTCCCCTTTAGGTTTACTTTCTTCCATTTTTTGGCCATCATCAGCTCTATGTCCTTCAACTGAAGACACAGACACTGTTGTGAAGACACAACAGTTTAAAATAGTCCATTCTCCAATAAAAAATGTGCTCAGAAACATATTTCTGCACACTTTTATTCTATCTCCATTCTGAGAATATTTCAGATGATAGACTAACGAGTTGTTGCGTCTATTCTTACCAACAGCAGAAGGCACTTTTCTTTGAGCTACTGGTTTTCTATCGATCAAACTTTCGACGTAAATTTTTCTTTCCCCCCAATTCAACCCCTAAAATTTTTCAAAACACAAATTTCTGTTTTCATCGGATACACTATGGCAGTTGAATGATTTTTTATTGAACAACGGGGTCTCAATTCTCTCGCCCTCTTTTTCACGTCGAAAAACAATTTTTCCTTCCTCAATTTTTCTTCTTCCAATGTATTCTTCGCCTTTCATTCTCTTTATTTTGTTTTTTTCTTGAATCCATCCACTTTTATCTGACCATCCTCTCTTTTCTCGCTTTTTTTTACCTTGAACTTCCTTACTGTGATTAGCTAAATCATCTCTAAGGAGAGTTGGTGCCAACTCTTCACTGAAATGTTCCTTTGCTGCTAACTCATAATTGGGATCTTCGTCGTCATTGTCTTTTTCACTGCCTTCGGAAGATATATTGTTTTCTTCATTGTTGAGATGTTTACTCGGACTTATTCCATTACCAGAGTTCCTAGCAAGGAAATCTTGTGTGGTATGCACAAGAAAACTAGAATTAGGGCTGGTGTTGGAAAGCTGTAGGTCGGACTCATCAATGCCAATGAGTTCTATATTAATTGATTGCTGTAAATCAAGTGGTAAAAAGTGCCAGCTTCTTGTGCAGATTCTGGTAACTAGTCATTTTTTAGAGCTATGTCACCGTCGTCCCAATCACAACCTTCAGGTACTTCAAGAAAAAAGTCGGTGCTTCTTAACCTTGCGATTTTAGTTTTCAAAAGAATGTTACTATTTTCATCAGATGATGTGATGAGTTGTGAGGAAGAAGCCTCAATTTTTCTTTTATTTTCAGTTATCTCTGCATAACGGTTATCTTTAACTACTGTTTTAGCATCATCTTCATGTTGCTCAAGAGCTAAGTCAGGTGACTTCTCGATGTCATGTTCTGAAAACAAAATGTTTTCGATTTCAGCTATCAATTATGAATTCCGATTCGATATTGGCCATCCCGAAAATTGAAAAAACAATTATGATAATTATAATGCATCATTCAATTTGAATTGACTACTTCGAAGCAGCTACGATAACCATCCAGAAAATTGATTTCAAAAAATTTTGTTCTTGAATGAGAGTGAAAATCTCGTATATCTGACATAAACGTTTAAAAAAACGTATTGTCTGAGAGTGAAACCTCGTAAATCTGATATGCGGGATTTGCACAATAACATAGCGTGAACATTCGATGTGAAAACCTAGTAATCCCGATGTATGAGTTTATCACGAAACCGGCAATGAAAACATAATCTAAATACAAGGTTTTCATTCTGTAATTCGTAATGCAAGTACTTTTATATTGACGAATGATGTAACATAAATCAATATTCGCACCTGTCAGATGAGAGTACGAACCTGGTGCGATGCACAGCCCTTAACTAACCTACTAGAAATACGTGTTTCTCATTATTAATCTACTAAACTTCCGAACTACGAGGATAGAGGGCAGTACAGATTTATTTAAAATATTGGACCTGTTGCAACACGTGTAATACGAGTTTCTCAATGTAGATCACCGAAAATCCCATTTTGACGAAAATTGGATTTACGAGGTTTTCACTCTAAGCCATCGTCATACTTAATTTCTCATTCTGACTAAAGACAAAACCATCTAGTTATTGAATATTATTTGAAATTTACAACAAGAAAATCAGTTATTGTATCTTAATACATGTTTTTGTACATAGAAAAGTTTTTAAAAGTTGTAATTAACTCTATATTCAACGAATTTTCTTCTACGATTTCACCTCTTAAAATTCGAGCAACTTCATTTAGAACTTAGAGTACTGATTCTAGTTTCACTTTAATCATTTGACCGCTTTGACCTCTAATATTAAAATAAAAACTTTTAAATTTTTCTACAATTTTGACAGATACAATGATCTCTAAAGATGTATTTTCAAAGCCTCCGATACCTGTAATGATAAGAATATAGTTACATTTCAAAAACCAGTTACATTTCAAAAACCATTAATGGTTAGAAAGCTCCTTGATGCTGAACAATTTTTGAGCATCCAGTTACACACTGCATTGACATTTATTCCGGATATTACTTCTTTTATTCTCGAAAAATTGTCCGCATGATCTATTGCCGCTTTTAACCAGATTCCCCATCTAGTTATCACGGTTTGCGGCGGAAGTGGCGTTCCTGGGATTTTTTCTCTACAAAACTGAATCCTCAGTGGAAATTTGAAATATACTTTCTTTACCTCACATATCAAATCGTTCACTGTAGGAGATCTTAGTTCTTCTGCCGCTCTATCAAGGCAGTGAAGAATATGAATGAAGTTGGTATAAAAAAGTTTTGAATTGTTACCGGCTTTCAACATATGGAGTGCGTCGTTTGAAATGAACAACAGTGCTTTATTAACTGGAACTGTCTCGGGCAGAAAAAAATCTGCTTGACCACCTGTATAAAGCTTGAAGTAGTGTTTTTGTTTGTGTGTGCCATATTTGAATTGTTGAACATTGAAATAAATTTAAAAATGCTTAGAATATTGATGCTCGCAGTGCAGAATATGGCTTAATTTTCACAACGTAATTCTGGATACAGTATGATCCAGGAAAGACTATTAGCAGAAGAACACATCATTTTCGCCACACTGAAAAAGATTCAATCCACAGCACGCAAAACTTTTATGAAAATTGAAGAGAAAAACTCACGAGATTTGTTGATACGAAAGGAGAACTCAAGGTTTAAGGCTGAAGCTTTATATTGGAAGATATTTGGAATCTTCAGGCTACTTTTACTGTATTGGAAATTTCAGAAATGACCATGACTTGAATACTCCCCATAAATAATAATGGGATTATCTTTCACATCAGGTAGAATCGCTCACTCAGACACTCTAAATTTTCAAACTAGGTATAATAATCAATGAAATAATGGTTGCAGATATTTTAAGCTATTGATAGAATTGAGAATAAATAGGGACGAAATTCCTTAATTGCATTACTTTGCCCCTAGAGATGTCATTATGCTTGTTTAGGTAGGTACTTGATACAAAGGGGAAGGGTTCTTGGTCTATACCTGAGAATGACTCTGGACCTAGTAGGAAAACCCACTGCCAATCCTTAAGTATGAGCAAACTAGCAATATCATGCAGGATATGCTGATAATCTGACTTTTTTGCTGAAATACTGAAAAATGTGTAAAATATGCAAATATACATTTTGCACAAAATCCGGTCCTTAGTCGTATTACTACTTGTACTTAGGACGGCGGATTTGAATAAAATTTGATGCATTATTTCCTTATGTTCAAGTTCTTCAGATTCAACCCAATCGAAGAGAACTTTTCAAGTGGGAAAGACAGTTCAAGCATCGGTATGGAAAAATAATCGACTGTGTTGGGAATTTGGAAATATACAGAAGAAAATTGGTCAGTATCATTATATAGTCGAACTAGATTCGGAAGGACGTTTCAAACGGCACATCAACCAACTACATAAAACGTTGGTTCGTAAAAATGAATGACATGTGTCTTTTGGTCCAACCCAACTTTCACGTGTACCACAAAATCGCGAGTATCATAAAAATAAAAAGTCCTATACTCATTCCTTAAAGCGTTTTTTTAATTCAAGAAGCAGAAGTTTGTCTCGTGGTCCCATATCGGAGATTTGTTTTCGATTAGATGCATGTATAGGGGAAGAAGTAGATAATATTCTTCAAGACCAAGTTTTTCAAATTTCCAGCGAGAGTATCACAGCCAAAACAATAGCAGAAGAAACAGTAGATACAGAACTATTTGCCTTGTTGACAGAGTTGAAACCTCACTCTTCTGACACACCGTTCACGTTGGCGAACAATATTATTTTCCGAAACGATCGTGTTGTAGTACCCAAATCATTACAAGAGCTCATTCTCAACGAACTTCATTCAACACATATCGGTATCACAAAAATGAAACATTTGGCACGTCGATATATTTACTGGAAAGGTATCGATCAAGACATCGAATCCCTGGTACGGTCATGTGAAAATTGTGTCAAATCTTCACCTCTCAGTACGTGGATATCCATAGTGTATTGTTTTTGATAATGCCTCCATATTTTCAAGCACTGAATTCCGTTCATACTGTTCCAGTCGTGGTATCTTTCAGAAATTCACTGCCCCAGGATATCCTGCGACCAATGGATTAGCTGAACGAAATGTATAATCTTTTAAGCGAAAATTGTATGCACGTGAGAATGAACCGAGAACACATCATAAGAAATTGCAGAAAATACTATTCAGATTCCGGGCAACTTCATTGGATTGTGGAAAGTCTCCAGCTGAAATGTACTTAGGACGGCGGATTCGAATAAAATTTGATGCATTATTTCCTCATGTTCAAGAAAGTCCTTCAAATTCAACCCAGCCGAAGAGAACTCTTCGAGAGGAAAAGACAGTTCAAGCATCGGTATGTAAAAACAATCGACAGTGTTGGGAATTAGGAAATATACAGAAGAAGACTGGTCAGTTTATATAGTCAAACTAGATTCGGAACGACGTTTCAAACGGCACATTAACCAACTACATAAGACGCTGGTTCGTAAAAATGAAAGACATGTGACTTTTGGTCCAACCCAGTATTTTCAAATTCCAAGATGTGTGAACAGCGATCCTGAACCTAAGCTATGTATCTCTGATCGGAGGCCTGTTGAAAATTTAGTTCCACTTCGTCGATCCAGCCGAGTGAAGCAACCCACAGTGCGTTTTCAAAATTAAAATAGATATTGTTTCATTTGGTTTTATTTACATGATGTTATTTGTATGTTAGTATCATTCAAGTGGGGAAGACTGTTGTGTTTCTTCAATATCAAAACGATACTTGAATCTAGTTACATAGTTAGTTATATCCTAGCAACAGTTCTTTCTGATTGCAGTTATTCAATTTTTACATTTTCACGAAATGGTATTCATATTCCAGTTCCTGTTCAATATATCTTTTCCATAATAACAGTATATATATTTACTCCTATTCGATGCAACAGTTTTTTTCTCTGTTAAAAGACAAATCAACTAAGACATATAAATTGTGCTTATCAAAAATCGAAAACTATTGTATTATCTCCAGAAGAAGTAGTCAATACAGGATGTAGGTATCATCTCACAGAAACTTGATACCGCCAACTTCAAAGATTAGGTTTGACCGAATGAAGGGAGAAATGCTCTGAAAAAGACAAATGTTTTCGATATTGTTTTGGGTTTTTTTTAAGCCAATGAGGTGGAAGATTTTTATTTCTTTGAAATAAACGAGATCGAACACAAGAACAAAGGCTAGAGTTATTATTCTCGGATCACTTGTTTGAAAAATATATAACGGTTCTTTCTAGTTTTCCACTATCAATCTGGACAGAAGCATAGGTTGCTTTGAATAAAACGAGAAATGCATTTCATTCTCATATTAATAATTTCATGCATTGTACATACCCCTCGCTTTTCACATTTATGTGAATTATAATAGTAATCGCCTTTTTCATAAATTTGAAAATATCCAAGCTAAAGAAACATGTCTTAGCAAAAAAAAATAATGCTGTAGGTTGGTCTACATTAGAATTGTTTCGAATCACTTCAGTGATATGTTGTAACATTCTATTGTAACCTCATTTAAAATTTTCAAATTAAATAAATATTCAATAAATATCACTTATATTCTTAGACGTGTTTTCTTTCCTGAACTTATAATTTGAAGAATATTAAAATCATGAATGAATTAAGGATATGGGCCGAGATGACCATATACATTGTACACCTAAAATTCACTTGGGGGCGCGATGGGAAATTTCAAAATCCTTATACCTGGGTCTTGGGCCAGATGGGCACCATCGCATTCAACTATAAGTCTTCAAACTTCAATTCAGGACTTTCCATTTTGAATCTTGACACTAATCGAGGGGCAAAAAAGTTTGAGAGGACTAATTAAAACTTTACCATACTAACAATATGACAACGTAAAAAAAGCAATGGAATTTATGTTATGCAGAGGAAAAACATGTTGTCCCAGCTCCTGAATTCGGAAGACACAAATTAGATGACAGAAAGAATTCTGCCAACAAAATTGGATCTCTCCGAGAGAAAGATGTATTATGTTCCAAAAAACTGGGTATTTTCTTTCGAACTTCAAACGGTAATTTACATTTCGAAATGAAAAATTGGTCAATCGGTTGAGCTAGTCTTGAGTGATACTTCCAAGAAGAGCATTCAATGTTTATTTTTATAAATTCACGGAACCTTGATGAATGCAGCATTTGCGAACTCGTTGAAGTAGCTAAATAGGTTCAAGCATCATGTTAAATTTTAATTTGGATGTGCGGTTGCAATTTTTGGGTAGTGAGCACTGAATAGTTTTTTGTAATTGAAATATCGTTTTTATATTAATACCAATAAATGAACTCTAGAGCGATAGGTGCACATAAATTTCCCACTCTCCCTATTTTGAACATTTGAATTGAGACAAACTTTCTGTGCATATGTTATTCAGCTAAGCGACTGTGTTTGATTTCGAAACTTTTTACGCAAATCCTCACCGCGTTAGATCACCAGTTCTCCCTGATGATAAGACATTTCCTTTCTACAGTGAAATATTGCGCTAATATTATTATATGAGCTCAAGTGTGTGTGATGTTGAGATGGCGAAAAATTCATATGATGTATCGGTACGTCGCATTGGAGAATCTTCTTCTAGGAAGCCAGACAGTTCATTTTCATTATGTTTATGTACTATGTTAGTAATTCTTACGATTTGTATTACGTTACTGTTGGTTTCTTTGATGTTGGGCAAAATAGGAAAAACTGAAAAGGTATGTATGTCATCAACAAAATTAACAATCAATTATATTATCTTATGGCTATGTCTAAGGCCATGCTTGTGTTGTTTTTCTTTGAATTTGTGCCAGAAATGTTACCAAAAATATAGACAACATTATAGTAAATGTTACAGTCTGCACTAGGTGTGTTTTCATGCGGAGAGGTTGAAATATTCAGTTTATTTAATATCTCCTGTAGAAAAGTGCAGGCGAGTTCATTTGCTGGCGGGTTTTTATGCGGTGAAGAGTGAAGTTTATAGTAGGAAAAACATCCTGTATGATCCGAGTGGACTGATGAAAAAAAAATAAATCTGTTAGTTGGAAGGAAGAGATGGTTGAATCAGAATCATAATAAACTATGGCAGGGCTATATGACCCTAATTGACCACGAGCTATTTTTAACTCTCCGTCAGGCGCGTGGGTATTCTTAACGTCATTGGTCGCGTTGTACCTCCCAGGTAAATTCAATGATCGCACCAAGAAATTAACGCACAATTTAAAATTTCTTTACTGGTAGGCAACTAATTATTAACACATGTTTTTTCCGGATATGTCCATACATATGCCAATCAAATTCGATGTTTTTTCTTAGCGCACATGTGTCTCTCATGAGAAATAATATAAAAGAAATTATATTTTCAATGAAATAAAACTAAAGAATTTAGATTTTCACTATATTAACAAAACTATGACCGGTTTCACCACACTGTGACTTCATCAGATAGATACAAACTAATGAACAGAGTTATTCCTTATATATTAGTCTCATTTCCTACTTAATATTACAATAGGTACAAGAGGTATGTTGGAAAACCCATCGGAGTTGTTTACTTTATGAATTGAAAAGATTGAGTAAAGGAGAAGGATTTAGATCTGATTGACTATTAAGTAACCTACCTGAATTCTTTTCTTTGTTGATCTCTAAAATTTCCAATAGATAGAGTTTTTGTCTGTTATTTTCATTGTGTAAAATTTTGAAATTATCATTAAAGTTATGGTTTTCTTCGAGTAAGTGATTAGAATAATGGGAATCTGATTTATGATAATTAAAACTACGTTTGTGCTTGGATAATCTAACTTTGAAATTTATGAAAGTTCTACCAGTATAAATTTTATTACAATCCCTGCAAGACAGTTTATAAACACCGGATTTATTACTTTTATCAATTTTAGATTTGCAGTTTTTGATATGTCGGCCTAAAGAATTATCAGTTCGGAATGCTATATTGAAATTATAATGCGAGAGGAATTATTTTAATTTCAGACTAGGATTACCAATATAAGTTAAGCTGTTGTATTTTGTGTTAGAACTTTTATACTTGGAAATACTTCCTGGATTGCTTTTGAAATTTTTTGTGTGAAATTATGTTCACAATCATAGTTGGACTGTAACCGTTATTGACTGCTATTTGTTTAATTATATTTAGCTGTTTTATGAAATTATTTTGTGACATTGAAATATTAATGAGTCTCTGTACCATACTATTGTAAGCTGCTAATTTATGTGGATAAGGATGTGAATAGTAATATCTGAAAAATAGAAAAATCATGTTTGCCGTTAATTTTAGTAAAAGTTAAATCCAGAAAGTTAATGGAGTTTTTGTTTCTATCTCTAACGTGAATTTAATATTATCGTGAATTTTGTTAATGAATGTTTTGAATGATTCTTATTGTCTGTTTGTGCCAGTGAAACAACAAATGATATCGTCGACATATCTAAACCAATAAATAAAGTGTTTGAATAACGGATGTTCTTGTATAGTTTTTCAATATTATCCATGAAAATTTCAGCGAGCAGAGGGCTCAGAGGATTGATTACTCATAATTAAACCTTTTTTACTATTATACAATACTCCATTGAAGTTAAAATGATTTTGTTCTTAAGAAATTTCTAAAAGGTGTAAGATTTCTGATTGAATTATCGGATTGACTTTATTAATTTGAGGGGCGTTCTTGATGAGTTTCACTGTATCACTAGGTGGAACACTAGGGAAGAGATTTACTACATCCCATGACATAAGTTTAGCGTTCGGTAGTAGTATCGTGTGCTGAATTTTATTTATTAGGACTGACGAGTTTTTTATTGAGAATTTAGGCTCAAAATTAGCGTACTGTTGAATGATGTCTATGAGAAAGCGTGAAAGTTTTGCAGATGGAGCTTGAAAATATGAAACTACTGGTCTAATGGGATGCCCTGTTTTATGGAGTTTGACAAGGGAGTAAAGTTCTGGTGATTGCGGGTTATCAATGAAAAGTTTATATTTTTGGTTGGTAGGTATTATAGACTTGCATACTCTAAAGGGTATTTTACTATGGATTGAAATTTGTTAGTTGGATCTTTATCAATTTCTTCATAACAATCTGATTCAATGAAATTTTGGATTTTAATAAAATAATCTGCTTTATTTAAGGCTATGACTGTATGACCTTTGTCTGCTTTGGTGAATATGATATCTTCAGATGCGGACTTAGATTTAATGGACTTTAATTTCGAATTTCTTAGGTTGAAAACTATTGAACTCTTTTTGAAGTAGTAACGCTGAAGAGTGGTTTAGGTGTTTGGCTGAATAATTTAGGGCTATTTCGGTTTCAATTCCGAAAGATCGAAATGGAGACGAGCGTTATTTGACTCTAAATTGTGTTTAAAGCCCTTTTCTAGAGGTGAAACTTCATCTTCGGGAAAATTAGCATCTGAAAGATTACTGAACCTATCAAAAAATTGGCGATCGGAAAATTTGGACTGGATTTTTGAAGTTTCAGGTTTATAACTCTATAATTTATTTAATTTTCGCAACTGAATTTTATACTTTTTGTGAATTAATGAATGAACTTTGAACCTTGTTTCGGAATCTAAAATATCAAATTCTACTGAATGCAATCTATGAAGCAACTTCGAATGGATTTGCTTTAAAAAGATGTTGTAGTTGTCTCGTTGGCTGTATTGAAACTTGATGTCTAACTTCAACCATTTCTTTTTGCCTTGTAGTACTCCATTTTGGGCTGCGGGGCTGATATTATGGATCTTCAGTTTTATATATTCCGGAAATACTTCGTTCTTCAAACAACTGGATAGGAACCAGATATTCTGTGTGTTGGTAGCATATCTTAAAATTAGCTTGAAATACCAAATGACCAAAAAGCTTGTCTCAGCTTCTTTCAATCATTTGATTGAGGAGGTCGTTACTTGATGAAAATCGATATACATATTTTCAATGAAATAAAACTAAAGTATTTAGATTTCCACTATATTAACAAAACTATGATCGGTTTCACCACACTGTGGCTTCATCAGATAGATGCAAACTGATGAACATACAACATACCTCTTGTACCTATTGTAATATTAAGTAGGAAATAAGACTAAAATATAATGAATAACTCTGTTCATTAGTTTTTATGTTTCAAAATAACTATTGCATATAACTTTTCAAAATTTTCGTAGGGCATGGTCGCTTCATTATTACAAACGATACTATATTTACACCAAAGTTGTAGCACGATTTAGGAACAGGCTCAGAGAAGACGATATCCGATCAAGGGTGGCTTCTACCGGCCCGCGTCTCGCCAGAGAGCATCGAGTTGCAAGACTTCAGTTTGCGAGGGAACATGCAAATTGGGGTATTCCAGAATGGTCGAATGTTCTCTTTTCCCACGAGTCCCAGGTTCTGTCTAGTATCCAATGATAGACGACCTGGCGAACGGTATCAGCAATGCAATATCCGGCAAACCGAAAACTTCGGAGGGGGCTCAGTCATGGTGTGGGGAGTTATTTCTTTCCATGGTAAAACTGAGTTAGTCCTAGTGAAGAATGACTGCAGCCAGATACATCGCAGATATCCTTAAACCCCATGTGGTACCCTTTGGCCCATTGATTGGCGAAAACTTCATTTATATGCATCATAATGCTCGGCCTCAAGCAGCTAGAATAGTTACAGAATTTCTGAAAAATGCCGAAATTGATATTTCAAGATGGCCAGCCAGAAGTCCTGACTTGAATCCCATAGAACATGTTTGGTACAACGTAAGGTGGCAAATTCAGCAACGTATGATGTCTTGTAGAACATTCCAACAACTAGGAAATCTGCTTCCTGAAATTTGGAATTCGATTGTAATTATATACAAAAAATGATGTAGAGTTACCTAAAGAATGGGCAGAATCTGAGGCTGCAAATGTAAAGAATGCCCAATGCGTTAAAATGAGGTCATTCTCTACCAATATTCATAAGATGGAAACAGTTGTCACATATAAAAATGATGATTTATAGAACTAATAACTCAACATTCTGTAGTTTTAGTTGAACATCAGTTTTCTTGATGTTTTAATATTTTAGTTATTGATATTTATCTCATTTGGTACCTAATATATTTATTTTTCTCTGTTGAAAAGGGTGAGATTAACTTATAGTAGTTCATTCTCATGGAATTTGAATAAAATATGCAATCATAGTGATTGTAATTGGATTCAGTGACTCAAGAGTACATTCAAAATTTGTTTCCGAGACGTATACTGGCAGTAATTAAGGCCAGGGGAGAAAACACTCGATTTTGAAAATGATTATAACCATTCGATGCTAGTTGATTGGTCTCTTCACAAATGTTTGAAGATGGTAGAATTTTTTAATTTTTCATTAACTCGAAAATTGTTGATATTTTCCATCATAAACTCATCTGTTTCGAATGATATCTTCTTATTTTACACTTCTGAAAGTTATCAAGCGACTCTTGAATGACGAACCTAAAAGTTTATATAGTATTGTCGTAAAAGTACGATGATGCGACAATTTTTGCGGGGAGTGTATTTTTGAGATTACTTTGAAGGGGATTGTTAATATAAAATATGAATCAGCCAAAACGAATGAATTAGATAATTCTTCAAAAACTCTGAACAAAGTTCATGTAGTATGCTGTATACGTATCTTCAATTGTTTTAGAAATAGTTGATGTATTCCGATTTATTACAAAAATGAGGAAATGAGAAATGAAGGCAAAAACGATTTTTGTGTTTGGTTTTACTGATATGACATTAAAATACTTCATCGATTTTGTTAACTTTGGTTTGACGTTGTTGTTGTGTCACTGGAAGACAATAGTTGTCAGTAGCAGTTCTATAATAGTTGGAAATTTATTGACTCCATTTCAGAAAAATGGTTCATTTAACAGAAATGCACATAATACAATCCTGTAGATGATTGGTTATGGGGATAGTTCACGGACAGAAATGGAAACTGCTCACTCATTTCAAACTTTTAAAATTGCCGCCTATATGCAGAACAACAATAAGTACAATAGAAAAGCAGTTTTGCAAAATTAGATATGTAGGGCAGATGATAAAAGTAGCTGCCAATGTTATAAAAATATTAGTAAAATCCACATACTTCTAACAAACAAGCAGCCCTCATTTCTGATGGTTTTGATTGAAAAACGTTTTCCTGTGAAGAAATTATGGCAATGTAGGCTAACAATGTGATCCAATCAAATATGTTTTATTTTCTGAATAGTGCACCTTAATAATTAACGGCCTTGCTTATCGTCAAAACTGGCGCTCTGGATGAGAGAACATACGTAATACCCTGGAAACAGTAATGCTTGGACATAAATTGTTGGAAATGAAATCGTAGGTTTTTTCCCATTGATGGCAATAATAATAGCACTCTACTACACATGTCGTATGTGGTTTAACAAACATTACCTGGTCTGACGAATACGTAAGTTATTATTAAGTATTATATGGTTTCAGTAACATGGAGCGCCATACTCCCAAATTATTGTCCGGCGATAGACCCACCGAATATTCCCTAATCGGTAGATGGAGTCGCAAGAAAAGATGGAGTGGCAAGAAAAGATGGAATGGTCAACGCACTTCCATGATCTGACTATTAGATTTCTATGTGGAAATATCAAAAGTATTAGGGTATGATGATGTCATGTCTGTCAACGGGCAAGGATCGTCACATCGAAAACTAAATGTTCCATTGAAATTTAGCTAATGTTAATTAAGTTACATCTAGAACTTGTCTGAGTAAGCTTGATAACCAAATACCACGAATATACTTTGCGCACAGTGAATTTCATTGAAAGAAGAATATGAAAGATAAGCTGGAAAACCATAATACAGGGAATTTTCTACAATTAACTGGGAATATATTCGCTATTTCATTCAGCTCCCTTCAGAGGCGGTTCAATAACGTTCCAGAGAATTTAACTTTACGCAAGAAGTAGAAAGGAGTATGACTGATAATATAAAACTCTGCATATTCGTTGTACATCTGAGAAGCGTAACTTGAATAAAGAAAGAAAACTTGCAAATGAAGATTGGTTGTGTAGTTTTTTTGTGAAGGAATGCTTCAATAACTATTCGCCAAATGGAGAAAACCTGTATGAATCACGTGACAGCTTTCAACAAGGTAGGGGGTAACCATTTCTTTTGGAATCTAGAAGATGTTATGCAGAAACACCAGATAGTTCTACTGAAAATGTACAATATGGATGAGATAGGAATTACCACCCATCAAGACCATGGTACAATTATTTCCGGAAAGAGACGTCAAGAGGCAGATGGGCAAAAGAAATTAGGTCCCATTATGGAAGGGTGAAAGTATAACTGAAGTTTACATTCCTCCGTGGTTATCTATGCGAGAAAGAAGATATCACCTCAATTGTGTAACAACGCTCAGCTGAAGCTATTTTCTTCTGTTACAAAAATGGCTATACGAATAAAAAGTAATTCGAGGTATGGCTTAAACATTTTGTGAAAATTCCAAAAACTTTTACAGATGAGCTGGAATTTCTTTTATGAGATATTCATTACTGAAATGTATCATAAGAAGATTATTCGCTTTTCCGAGAAAAGCATTATTTTTGCGTTAATCATTCCACCGTTCACATCTCACAGAATACAGCCGTTAGACGTTGGTTTTTATGGACCCTTAAAGAGCTTTCAGGATGGAGGGTGGTTTGATCATGAAAAGCCACGTCATCCTGAAAATTATTCCAGTGATCGTTGCTTATGTATTTAATAAAATACTATACACCGGGAAGAACACTGTAATTTTAATGGGTTCAGATTTGTTAACAGTCATACAAATATAGGTATTAAAAGTAAGAACAGATATCACAAGAACACAAACTTTCAGATGAACAAGAAGACTCCAATAGAAATCTCCACTTTCAACAATAACGGTGAATCAGGATGTGGAAAATATTCATGTTGTTAATGGCAACGACGATATTTATTGAGAAAATAAAGCAGATATATGTTGTATAATCTGACCTAACCTAACCTAATTGCAGAGTCTCCAGAATTCATAGATGATTTCCATGAAAATTTATAGGGGTGAAAATTATTCTTGACTAAAATTTCATTGATACGTGCTATTTCGAAATTTGCAACACCAGTACGTACAGACGCATACGGATTTGCGTAAAAATAACCCAAGACGGTAACTACGATGTCTTTAACGTTGGTAATGAAACTAACTGTACTCCTTTCTACTGTCTGCCTATACTGGGTGATTCACCAGTGGCGTGGTGCTCTGTAGCTCGTACACTCTTGAAGATTTCATTTTTGTTCGAACGGTATTGTTTTTAGAAAGTAAGAATCTACTTCAGAAATTTATTTTGCAGTAAACAGGGTGTCCCAATTTTCTATAAAAAAATCTTGGGTGGTTTCTTCAGATTACAAGACCATTTTTTTGTTTAAGATTCATGAGCGGCCTAAACTCTGCTATAACGAATTTAAGTAATAATTTTTTTTGGTTAGTAGTTTCGTCACAATATTTTTTTCCGTAAAAATTCATGAAAACAGGCTTTCACATCATCGCATGTTCCTTCGGCCAGAGAGGATGAATACTTTTTTCCTTTCGTTTTCTTATTGCCCAAGGATAGCTTTATTGATGAATAGAAAAAGATTATCCTCCTTTTATACAGGAGTGACTCAAACAATTATTGAATATTGTAATTTTAAAAATATCATATCTTGTGTTTTTCAACTGAAACACCCTGTATTCTATTATATATCATTATTATATTATTATTATATATTTATCATATTATCATGTCAACGCATAAAATATTGTGCTATATTTTTGCAGAAGTAACCTTATCTTTATCTTCGATCATTTTCGAAATATTCGATTATTTGTATAAATTTTTGATGAGAATTCTACAAACCGTATCAAACTCATCCATATGCATCATTATTCGCATAGAAGTTTTCTTTTTCTGTAATGATTCAAGTAGTAAAAATGAAACCCAAGGAAGATAATTCTTTTAACGAATGATAAAATCAAGATGATTAAAATGTAAATCGAGGTATGTGTTGACATTTCTTTTATTTGTGCTTTCTGTCAGTTGTCCGGACATATCATATTCTGCATTTTACATGGAGAACTTATCAGTGTTTCGTTATTAAACATTGTTAAAAAGATGATTGAACCCAATTTCCTCAATTGACTGCCATGAAGTTCTCCGAAGAAGAAATGATTTCAGTTCTGGGTGAGTGTGATAGAAATTCTTTGTTGGCAAATAGAGTTTATGTATAAAGGCATCCTGATGAAAGATGCTTTAAATAACTAATAATTAGATTCATCGAAACGGGTAATATCGCTTACAAAAAACCAGAAACTGCTTGAGCTGAAGACAACCAGTTATCAGTTTTGTTGACAGTGACAGAGGACCCATATAAAAGCCAAAGAGAGATTTCTCAGTTAACAGATATAAGTCAAACTTCCGTCCAGAGAATCTTGAAAGTGAATAAATTTAATGGATATCATGTACAGCTGCACCAGGAACTGAACAATCAAGACTATGAAAATCGAATCAATTTTTGGAATTAGGCAAGTGACAAAGTAGCGGAAAATCCAAATATGTTTAGCAGAGTACTTTTCTCGGACGAGGCAACTTTCTACAATAATGGGCCTGTTAACAGGCACAACTTTCATTATCACGCCACGGAAAATCCACACCTCATGAGACAAATAGATCAACCGCATCGTTGGTCCTTGAATGTATGGGCCGCTATAGTAGATGTATATATAATTGGGCCGCACTTTTTCGACGGGCACCCCAATAGTGAAATGTATTTAGATTTTCTGCAAAATTATCTACCAATGTTACTTGCCGATGTACCAGAGCATATAAGACATGATTTGTGGTTTCAACAAGATGGAGCACCGTCACATTACTCATATCAGGTTAGGGAGCATTTGAATCATGTATTTCCAAACAAATGGATAGGACGTGGTGGTCCTGTTAGATGAACAGCTAGGTCTCCGGACCTTAAAAGTCTAGAATTTTTCTTCTGGGGTTATATTAAGGGCCTCGTTTAACAGATTCCTTCTACAATACAGTTGAATATGAGACAGAGAACAGTCGACACCTTTCAGTCATTTAATCCGCAAATGTTGTCGAGAGTTCAACGGTCATTCCTCAGAAGGATTGAGTTGTGTCTACAAAGAAACGGGCGACATTTCGAACACTTATTGAAATAGTCCAACACCTTGTAGATCATCTCACCAAAAACCAATCTATTACGTATTTCATACACGACTACCGTAAAATATCTCCATTTCTCTGATCAAGTATAATGATATGTACTGATAAACTCTTCTTTCGCAAACTCTGATTTAATTATTAGTTTATTTTTTTCATTTCGTAAACCGTCGAAGATAAAGATAAGGTTGCTTCTGCAAAAATATGGCACAATATTTTATGCGTTGACATAAATAATAAAATACAGGATTTTCCATTTACAAAAATCAAGATATATCTTGAAAATTACAATATTCAATAATTTTTTTGAGTCACTCCTGTATAAAATGAGGATAATCTATTTCAATTCGTCAATAAAGCTATCCTTGGGCAATAAGAAAACGAAATGAAAAAGTATTCATCCTCTCCGGCCGAAGCAGCATGCGATGATGTGAGAGCCTATTTTCATGAATTTTTACGGAAAAAAAAATTTTGAGGAAACTACCCACCAAAAAACTTATTACTTAAAGATATTATAGCAGAGTTTAGGACGCTCTTGAATTTTAAAAAAAAAGTGGTCTTCCAATCTGAAAAAACCTCCCAAGATTTTTTCATAGAAAATTGGGACACCTTGTTTACTTCAAAATAAATTGCTGAAGTAGATTTTCACTTTCTAAAAACAATACCGTTCGAACAAAAATGAAATCTTCAAGAGTGTACGAGCTACAGTGCACCGTGCCACTGGTGAATTACCCAGTATAATATACAATAAACATTAGACATCTTTATTTTTATGATGAAAAAACAATACCGACTTAGCAACTCCATGGCCACATAATATTCCAATCATATGTACTCTGTGTGGATGGCATGACAATGGAAATTCTTATTTTCTTATTATTCATATCATAGTTACTTTGCTGTATAGAATCTAACATCTTTTTGCGGTGGTTGGACTCTGTAGGTTATTCCTTACATTTTATATTATTCATGGAATATTTATTTCTTGAGGTGATATTTTATTATTGGTTTAGCGTTTATTGGCTATTTGAATTATTTTGCTTTGAGATTTGAAGATTCATCCATACTGTTTCTATTTGATTGTGCTGATATTCTGAATATATTTTTCAGAGATATGAAACAAGCAAAGAGGCGTATGACAAATTTCAGAGGCTTAAAGAAAAAGTAACTACAACAAGTACAACGTTGACATCGCCCAAAAATCCTACTCATGAAGTTCATGTCCATGAATTTTCAGATAATGAATATACAATAGGGGTAACTACTTCACCTATTACTACTGAAATAAATACCAACCAGAGAATAACTGAATATGGAATAGGGGTAACTACTTCACCTATCACTACCGATATAAATGGCAACCAGAAAATAACTGAAGAAATAGATTATTTCACTGATCTTGGGAAAGGAGTTACTACTGAACTAGGAGAGCCTTCAACAACTACTGATTGGATTGAGCATACTATTTCACAAGTCAGCAAAAAACTAGGAACTATAAAAACAAATCCTTTACAGCATAATAATGAAAAAGAAACACCAACAATTCTAGAAACTACTGAAGTAAGCACAACAGAATCTGAAATTTTTTCAATTATATATGCAACCAGAATTCCAATTGTTCAAAACACAAGGAAAGAGCAAAATACTTTTGAAAAAGAATATCCTTCAAAAAATGCCGAACCTACTGAAAATACTACTTCAGAGGAAAAGGAAAAAGTAGTAACTATGGAAACAGAACATGTAGGTTTCTTTGATGATAGCAGCGAGAAGATAGTTCAGGAACCTGCCATAGTAACCACGACAGAAGCTCACAAACCTATTACATATTTTTCTAGAGCTCCAATCGTTCGCAGCTCCTTGAAAGAGAAAACTACTACTGAACAAGATAACCCTTCAATAAATACTGAGCGTACTGAAGCTATTACTTCGCCGAGAGAAGAAAAACTAGAAACAACAGAAACAAATCATGTTGGTTTATTTAACAAAAACAACGAAAAAAGACACCGATAGTTTCAAAAGTTACTTTTGTTACCATAACAGAAGCTGATGAACCCATAACATATTTTACCAAAGCTCCAATTGTTCTAAGCACAATAAAAAAGAAAGATACTACTGAACGAGAAGATCCTTCTGAACAGACTGGAACTACAATGGTTCAGGACAGTAGAAAACAAGGAAGTACAAATGAAAATCAATTGTTATTCAACAATAATACTGTGAGAGAAACGGCAACAATTCCAGTAACTACTGAAGTTAGCACAATGAAAGATAGAAAACCTATTCCAACAGTTAGAGATCAAGAAGAAAGGTACGATACGTAATAGTGGTAAAATATTTTCAGTTTTAACTCTTAATGTACTACTAGGATTGAGGTTCCCAAAATTTTTGCCAATTCTTGAATCCATATCGTTCATGATGTCACTGAAGATTAACAGAATACAACATTCTATATATACAAAACTAGTTGTCTCCAGTGCGTTCAATCAGAAGAGGCACTTTTCATAAGGATTGGTGCTATTTGGTTTCGTCTTTGTCTCAATGTATGAGTTCATGAATTAAGGGCTATTGATTTGTGTTGAAGTTTAGTAGAGCTACGAACTGCCTCTGTCATTTAATTTCTTGCCAATAATTGAAGTTCATCTCTGTGTACGTGCTATGTAGATTAGTTTTCGTGTCCACTTAATTAGAGTTCTATTGCTATACAGAAGCTACAAAGATTATTTCCTTTCCGTTTTTTGCGAGATTATCCGTTATTTCGTTGCCGATATGACCGTGATGACTTTTAATCCAGACTAGGTATACTTCGTTATTCAGTCTCAGGTCATTGAAGCAGCTCTGGTACGATTTTTAATGCGAACTATCACTGTTTTTTTACTTCACGTGACCGTTATGCAAAAAATACGACGACCATAGTTAGGTTCCTTGTTACCATGTATATGTTTAGATGTTCCATTTAGTTCTACCCACCTTCTTCTTGGTGTGCCTTCTCCTCAATGGAGGTTAGCGACCATCATCTGGAATTCTTCTCTATCACGAGCCATATATATATATATATATATATATATATATATATATATATATATATATATATATATATATATATATATAGTGTGCCGACGTGTCTGATATTGAGCCAGTCGCGCAAGTTTTTAAGCCACGAGAATCTTTTTCGGCCAATACCTCGTTTTCCTTCTATTTTTCCGTCAATGATTAATTGCAACAAGTTGTATTTCCTGTTTCTAGAAGTGTAGCCGAACTATGCTGCTTTTCTTTTCTCTATCGTGGTTATAAGTTCTTGTTATTTTACCATTCTTTTGAGCATCTCAGCATTTGTTACATGTTCTACCCACGGAACTTTCAAAATCCTTCTATATAGCCACATTCAAAATGAATCGAGTCTTAACATTGTTCGATTTTTTAACACCGTACAAAGAGGTGGACAGAAAATAACATTGTGCTGTACTCCACCGTGTTGTTATGCTCAAATCCTGGTTGCATAACAGCGCATTCATTTTTAAGAACGTGTTCCTGGCGATTTCTATTCTAGTTTCGATTTCCATACCAGAATTCCATTCTTCGTTAAGCCAACAGCCCAAGTACTTGAACGGACTAACTCTTTTTATATCCTGGTTTCCAAGGCGCACTTCGACATTCTCAATTCTAGCTTTGCTGATTACCAAAAGTTTGGTTTTTCTGATGTTTATATTGAGACCATAATTCTGTCTGACGTTATTAACTCTATTAAGTAACAATTGGAGGTCTTTCTCATTGTCTTCAAGGAGTACCGTATCATCAGAATATCTTAAATTGTTAATCGGTTTGCCGTTTACCTTTATTCCAATTTATGTGTCCTCCAAAGCCTCTTGGAATATGAACTCAGACTACAAATTAAAAAGAAGGGGTGATAATATACATCCTTGCCTGACTGCTTTGCTGATTTCTTAGTCTGGAGATGCTCTGTGTCTAACTTGTATGTGAGCTGACTGGTCTCAATATAAGTTTTTAATAATTCTGATATCCTTGCCATCCAACTCTAAGTGTTTTGAGAGATATATCAGTTCATCGTGTTTCACGTTATTAAATGCCTATAAATAGTCTACCAAACACGCAAAGACATTTTTTCGTTGATTTAGGCATTTCTGTGTGAGTAGCCGATATTCGCTACATTCCTTGGCGTTGGCACTTTTAGGAAGAGGGATAAAGGTGAATTTCAGCCATTGCTCCGGGATGTGGCCAGTGTTATTTATTCTGTTCAACAATTTCAGCATAACATCAATACTTTCATCGTTGATAAGTTTAGGAATTCTACGTTGACATTATCAGGTCCCGTTGCTTCACCATCTTTTGTCTGTCTCAGAGCTTCAATTAATTCATACTTAAGAATTTCTGGTCCCTCTAAGTTTCCCTCCGCGTTATCTATTGTATATCTATGGTCATTAAAGTATTCGGTAATATAACACTTCCATCCTTCGACTTCTGTTTCCTTGTCTTTTATAAACTGATTGTTTTCGTCTACTAGATTGTTGGAGTCTTATCTCTATAGGTGTGTCATCTACTTGATCTGTTTGTGAATATGGAAGCTATCGTATTGATAATCTAAGTTTTCTATATCTTGGCATTCTTCTCTAAGCCATTGTTCTTTTGCTTCTTCAATCTTCGTTCTAATCGTTTTTACGTATTTTATTGTATTCCGATATGTCGTTTTTGTATAATCTTCTTTCTTCCATTGGTTGTAATAGCTCGTCAGTCATCTAATAATTCTTTTTGAGCTTGTTCTCCTTTCCTAGAATTTCTGCTGCTGTGGTTATAACTGTATCTCAAACTTCACACCATATTTCTTCGATGCTCATGTTATCCCTGCGTTCTCTGAGTGGTTTTATTCTGTTTTTGAGTAGGATTGATAGTGTAGCTCTTTTCCATTCATATTTCAAGTTGTTGAGATTAATTCTTGCTTGTATGTTGGGTTTTGCAATTAATTTAACAATTACCAGGTTATAATCTGACCCTTCAGTCTGATGAATCGTCTGATGCTGTCTATGTCATCTTCTGATCTCGTTCTCTGTACCTGCTGAGCACCTGCAAAGTGGAATATTAATATTATTATAAAATAATAGTGGCTGTATTCTGTAGGAGTAGAGTTTTCCGTTGCTTAATGTCTATGTTACATCATCGGCATAGTCCAGAGAAATCCCATCTCTATGATGGTGATAGAGAAGGAAGCAGTGACCAGTGCTAAAAATCAACATTAATTTTCATTTCTCCTCCATCTGATGAAAAAATAAGCGAAGGAAACTTCTTCGAAGGCCTTCTTTTCAGTTTTTTCAGGATTCTGTCCTCAGGCATTGTTTGCCGAGCTTGAAGTTTATTTTTTGTCAACTAGTTACTCACCTCTATGCGTACGTCTTCGGTGAAATGCCGCAAGCAGGTTCTGATCCTACTATCAGTACCTTCGAAATGTTTTTCGCCAGTTCATGCAATTTTTCATCATTCACATGGTTCTAGTGACCCGGAACCCTGGGTTTCAATGTTTTAATCCCAGACTTTTATACAAGTTATCCAGTATGATTGGAGTGTTTAAACAGCAGTATGACAGTCAGCGAATATAAAAATAGCTTTACTATGGCATCCTAGATATATTTTTTTCTATTTGCACTGAGCAATGGCAAATATATCAGTGAAGTGCCTACTTACATTTTTTTTGAAGAATGTTCAGGAATTGAGATTCCTCCGTTCATGCTTCCCTGAAAGGAGTTACTTTTTAAAAAAGGAGTTGAAATTGAACTCCGTGTAGTTAGAAGGCATAAGCATGCAATCCTCAATTATACCAAAGCTACTGGTGGAGGGACTACTTTGAAGATGCTTCCAGCAATAAGTATGGTCAAAGATGGCGAGTCGAGAAAATTTGAGTCGGTCGGGGTGTCTGAAATGACCCCCATGATACAAAGGTACCCAAGTTTCTGCTCACTATCCAACACACATTTAGCACTGGTTTGGTTTAAGTTGGGCGACTGAAACACAACAGCGTAATATATCATATGCCTTACAAAGGTCTAAAAAATTAGCTTGAAATTTTCGGTTTTAGTTCACATGAATTCTTTACTGTCCACCTGCATACAAATAGATTTTTTTTTGTTTGGGAAATTTCCTTCTCTTAGGTCACTAAGGTTGGTTTTACCCCAGTTGTGGGCGTTGATGTTCGTGGAAGCCAACCACTGGAACTCGCGTTTGTGCGCGTGCTGCTCCAGACTATAAAGTGTGGATTTACATCACATCCAAGTATAAAAGGAATGCTTTCATCCTTACAGAAGCTTTAAAGAGGTGCAGTAGAGTTTTATCGACCGAGGGGAAATAGACAGAAGCAACTACGTCCTCCTTCGAATTCGCTTTAAATCCGTCCGATCTCATCTTGATGTAACTTAAGTCAGCGTTACACCAGATCGACGTAATGGTTGCTGTGCATCCCTTGACCACTTCAGACATGGTTTCTTTTGGATCCTGGTATAAGTTCCTCCTTACCCTTTTATCTCTCCCTGCGCAACCCACCGCTCTAGTATTAAGAACATGTGTGTATGCAAACAAAAACTTTGACTTGCCAGTTCAAATTCAGTTTTGGCAGAGATACGTAGATGAAATACTTATTTGTCTGAAGGGCGCGTTGAGACAATTGTGTTATATTCCCAAATTCATAAACAGTTCCCATTCGAAAATAAAATTCAACTTTGAGATAGAGGAGAATAATCAAATATCAGTTTTAGATTTTTTAATTTCTCTCTAAGATTGCAAAATTGAATTCAACATTTTAGAATACTAGCATGGATATATGTATCGTAGTTCAAATGGAAAAATAGTGAAACAAAAACAATTATAGTTATCAGCCAAATATATCCAATTCGAAAAATTTATCAATTTGATATGTTTTGGGTAAATAAGTATGAATGTAGCAAATGTTATTTCCAAATTGAAAATACAAATTTGCATTCGACCAGACTGATTGGTGTAAATCGTAAGTATTTGATGAATTGAAATAATAGCTGTCTTTCAATACTTTATGAACTCACTACTATCTTGTTTTCTCAATCTGAATCAAGATACTTATATAAACACGACGGCAGTTTACTAACTTTCATACTATTGAATGTTGAATAAAAGTACTAAGCCATGGTAACAGTAATCTATTAATTCATTTGTGGTTGAAAAAATTTTTTCTAATTCCATCGTGTTTCAATAAAAATTATATATGGTTTTATCGCCAGTTATGATCGAGGTGCAATCAAATCTTTTTTTTTTGCTGTTTGTCCTGATTTTTCGAATTTCAATCGTAAATGTCCAGCGAATTATACGATTCTCTGTTCCTATTTTTCTAGAATTTTCATTCTCGAAAGTACTTTCAAGAATATAATAAACAAAAAAAAATAGTTTCTGCACAGTTGAGGTATGTTCCGATTCTGTTTTATGATTGCGTCAATTTATTGCGAAAACTTATAATCTGAACGTAATTTTTGCAATTTGGTCGAACTTATTTCTTTTGTAAATGTCGCAAACAATTTTTTCTGTCTTTCAATCTTTTCCTAATTTTTCCTTCAGCTCATATAATTGTTTTTAAACCTACTTCAATTTTAAACCATAAAAAAATTAGTCTGGCTATCCTCACGCTCACCAATGAACCGAATTTCACTTTTAATTATTTATATGGATTTTCAAATTTCAGCACGACTGATGATCATAACGTTATTGCTCCTGTTGAGACAAATTTCGTCATCTTGCCTAGTTTGGAATCGGAAAATGTCAAATCAGGCCTGAATATGTGCAACAGTACCAAATGTGACATAACAGCTGCACGTATGATCAGTTCTATGGATGTATCAAAGGAACCATGTGAAAACTTTTACAATTTTGCATGCGGAGGAGATCTGGGTAAAAAGAAAATGGAAATGGACATTTTTTCGTCAACAATATTTGAGGGACAAATGATTCCAGACTTTGTAGCAAAGTTTCATACTTTCTATCACTCGTGTGTGGCACATGAAAATATGTTTCACTACGTTAGAAGAATCGAAGCAGGTATGCATAATATTAATTTTGACAGGTACAGGTGAGTTCACATAGAAAAATATGCCATAAACTCCAATAAAAAGATGTTCAAAAATAGTTCAGGAGATACAGGGCGTTCGACCTCACACCGTGTGAGTATATATATATATATATATATATATATATATATATATATATATATATATATATATATATATATATATATATATATATATATATATATATATATATATATATATATATATATATATATCTTGATACGAGCATACTGCCGTCCGGTTTGAGTAAGTGGGTATGTAACTATAACGAGTTCAATAGATACCAAAGCTGCAGTATGTAGCTTCTATTCATAACGTCTGACTAGATGGTGCAACTAATATGTGGCCCTGGTAGTTGATGATTACACAGTGCGTGAAAATGACACTTCAAAATTCTAACACGCGGGAGACATACCTAGTAAACCTATATCGGGTACGCTGAATCCTGTGGTAACCACCGTCTTTGAACTTTAGCTCTTGTTTAGGAGATATTCGCCTTTGAAGTTAGCTGATTTTAGTAGGGTTCGTCGCTTATGACTTCAGTACATTATATGCTTGTAATTCCCAAACCGTTCGGAACTTCGCTTTACTGTCTTCGGCAAAGTTTTAGCTATTGTCATGGCCAACAACTTTTCTGAATATACCAACATAAAAAACCTCATTCCAATACCGTTTCTTAACAAAATGTCCAAAAAACTCCATTTCTTTGCCATTTTTTCGTTAATTATTGTCTAAATAATAGAAAAATCAAGGGAATTTCGCTTTAAAATCTCAAAATACGAAAAGAAAACACATTTCCTATAGTTAAATCAAAAAATTTAAACGCACAATCATGTTTTCAACTCAAATTTCTGACAGATGTCACTGTTAATACGTATTTATTAGTATTGTCACAGATGTTATTACGTATTTTGCTATGTATTTGCGTTTACACAAGTTATATATTTGGTAAAACTATCAAAAATGAATTCGTGCAGTAAATTCAATAAATTTTGCTACATTTGTGGAAAGTTTACTATAATGACAAGCAAGCGTTCAATTTCTGAAGAAATTGCTGAATCGTACACACAATATTTCAACCAAACTGTAATCAAAGATGTGAACTGGGCTCCAAAAATCGTTTGTACTGGTTTTGTCATAAGATTGAGGGGATGGAAAAGAGGTAAAACGAAATTATTTATCATTTATTTCAAAATTATATCAATTGAAGCTATTCTTATTACAGGTGATTTCCAATCTATGCCTTTTAGCATTCCAGTAATTTGGACAAATCCTCAAGAACATAATCCAGATGACTGTTTTGCTTGTGTTAATGAAATTGTCGGATTGAACAGAGCTAAAAAACGTAAAGTTGAACTCAGAGAAACTCGGTTTGTTCAGTTGCCGTTACCACATTCCGAATCCATTCCAATACCGAAAAGACCCTGTCCGACAGAAGAGTACATTCCATCTACTTTTGATACTATTGGCGAAACGTCTACATCGGTTTATGTACCATCAAATGTATCTCCACAATGTAATCATGCCGAATTTCCTCAAAAAGATCTGGATAAAATTATTCGTCGATTGAAATTATCGCAGCGTCAGTCCATTATTTTGACTCAGGAATTGAAAAAAAGAATGTCTTAGCACCTGATGTGAAAGTATATGGAGCAATCGGCCGTCATAGACAGTTCACTGCTTTATTCAAATCCATCGAAGACAATTCATTCGCGTACTGCACTGATATCAAGGAATTGGTATTAAAAATGCATCATGAGTATAAACCAGAAGACTGGCGTCTTTTCATCGATTCGTCCAAAAGTAGTCTCAAGGCGGTTTTGCTTCATGTCACAAACTCAAAAAACAGTGTCCCGATTCCCATCAGCACAAAAAAGAAAGAAAATTACGAATCATTAAAAAAAACCCTTGATTCGGTGAAATATGAAGACCATCGTTGGAAGATTTGTGCAGATTTGAAGGTGATAACTCTTTTGAGAGGAATGCAGACGGGATATACGAAAAACATGTGTTTTATATGTTTATGGGATACTCGATATGCCGGCAACCAATATGCCAATAAAAGTTGGCCTATGAGACAAGGGTTCAGATTGCGTCGAGAAAACGTCGTTGAAATTCCACTTGTGCCAATCGAAAAAGTGTTTCTTCCACCTCTGCATATCAAGCTTGGGATTGTTAAAACTTTCATCAAGGCCCTAGATCCTGAAGGCAATCCATTCAATGAGTTGAAGCGAATTTTCCCAAGATTGAGTGGAATGAACATAAAAGAAGGTTTGTATGAAACTATATACCTACCAATCAACCTCACTTATTTAATATTCAACACATATTTTTTCGAATTATTTTATTACAGGCATACTCAATGGACCTGATATTCGACGCTTGATGGGAGACCAACAATTCAAAGACAGTTTGTCGAATTTGCAGCTCGTTGCTTGGGATTGCGTCAAAGGAGTCATCGAAAATGTACTTCGAATTCATCGTGACGAAAACTGGCGCGTACACGTTGAAAATATGCTCGTTGCTTTCCGTAACATAGGTGTAAAAATGTTTCTGAAAATTCATTTTTTACATTACCATGCAGACAAGTTTGCCGAACAATTACCATGTGAATCAGATGGCAACGGTTTCATCAGGTGACGGCTAGGCTTGAGCACTGGTATAGTGGAAAAAAACTTGATTCTCTAATAGGAGACATTTGCTGGAATTCACAGCAAGATGAGATGGAGAAGAAGAAGAATGAACATGAATATATATGTTTATTTGTTGAAAATTGTTGCAAGTGGAATAAAAATTTGAGTTAAAATCATGATTGTGCGTTTGAATTTTTTGATTTAACTATGGGAAATGTATTTTCTTTTTTTATTTTGGGATTTTAAAGCGAAATTCCCTTGATTTCTCTATTATTTAGACGAAAACAAAAAAATGGCAAAGAAATGGAGTTTTTTGGACATTTTGTTGAGAAGCGGTGTTTGAATGAGGGTTTTCTATGTTGGTATATTCAGAAAAGTTGTTGGCCATGACAATAGCTGAAACTTTGCCGTAGACAGTAAAGCGATATTTCGAACGGTTTGGGAATTACAAGCATATAATGTACTGAAATCATGAGCGACGAACCCTACTAAAATCAGTTAACTTCAAAGGCGAATATCTCCTAAACAAGAGCTAACTTTCAAAAACGGTGGATACCACTGGATTCAGTGTACCCGATATAGGTTTACTAGGTATGTCTCCCGCGTGTTAGAATTTTGAACTAGCACAGTGTTATTAATCGGAAAATCAGCTTGCTCCTTATATTGTACGGAAAATTGAATATTGCTACCTGAACAAAAGTATTCAATATAGACATAAAATTCAAGTGTTTATTTGATATTGAGATATGATATAGGTTAAATTATAGATTCAATATGAAATTAATATTCGTGACTAATAGTCCAGTTAACTTTTCACTTTATAATTGAGTTTGTGGTTGTGAAATTCATAGGTGCGTGAAATATAAGATATAGAAATATATGAAGTGGAAATGAACCGAATTATCAAATTTTGGCCATTCTGTATGAAACTGCAATGAAATACATAAACTCATTCAGAAGTTTTCGTGATACAGAGTGCCGAAGTTTGATGGTGACTTATGCTGATACCTTATCTTGTATAACTTGAAAGTATTTCGGTTTCCTGCTTATCAATATTATAGATAACATTTGCAATATCCAAATGAAATCCACTTCAAATCTAGAGATGAAACGGATATCCGTTAACTCTCCGGTACCCGACCTATCTGGCTCTGTTTTCGCAAACAAGTCCGAATGTCTGATGTAACAGAAATTGCGATAGCTTTTGAAATGTTTGTTTTCATTTTGTGGTGAATTTTATTCTAGATAACGGAAACAATTTTTCGAGACATAAGAGTGCGACTTGGAAATTCATAACGAGATAGCGCTTGTTCTATTTACCTTTTAAACCACATCTTTTCACAATATTGAAATTGAATGATATTTCTCGGCTTTGGCATCAATCATGCACATCCCAAAGTAATTTTCTTTCAAACCATTCCGACAGTGTGAAATCACAAACTTGCTTTCATAAAATTGGTGGATAAGGTCTTAAAGATTTGAAGTAGGGCCGTATTAGATAGTGATAAAAATAAAAATGAAATAACACACAGACAAAAATTTCTTTATACTGGTAGGTTATCGCGTTGGTTAATGTAGAGCAGGAGTGTTCAGACTTGAACTGGTGACGATTTACCTCAATATTTTTATAACACTTACGATCGACTCTTAGAGGCTGCAAGTATGTGTGATGCAGGGTTGTCGTACATACACGATACACCCTACCTACCTACCTAGGTAGGGTTTACCGTAGCATATATAGATATTAGCTTTTCGTACAATATACATTATTTTAGTCAAAGCTTGGGTTAGGTTTAGTTAGGTTCTTCTCTATATTATAAATGAAAAAACTCATAGTTACTCAAAATTGCAAGTTTATAGGTTGTTACAAAGCAAAAGAGTTACATATGGTGTTAATATGGGGTGACTTTGGATGTTGAAGCGTGGTACTGCATGTCCTCAGCATACTTTTCATAAAATGGTACGTAACCACTGAGTGCTAATCGCAAGCATGATGACATATGATCGTCAGTTAGTCGATTGTGATAGTTTGACTTAATCATCTTCAATTCAGAAAATGCAGACTCGCACAAGTAAGTTGACATTGCCGTCAGTTGAAGGGCGATTTGCCTTAGATTTGGATATTTATCTTCAGATATAAAACACCAGAGATTTGTATCAGATGCGGTAGCTTTGAGATGTATATCTGATATAATCTGCACCAACTCATTGTCAACAGAACATGAGTTCATATTAAACTGACTTGCTATTTCAATAGCTAATTCCTCAATGTTTTTATATGAAAAAGGATAACTATAAATGATGCTAATTTACTGCAATCATAGAAACGCATTTCAAATAGTTCCAAAATATTTGATAATCCAGCCTCATACGTATCATAATTAAACTGAAGAATCCTTGCTGTCAAAGACGGAAAATGTTTCAGATCTTTTCTTTCCTGTTGATCTATCATAAGTTGATATTTACTTTTGAATGCGTTTACTGTGTTAATCATCTCAATAATAGTCCTTCGTTTATAATTCCAATGAAATAAAACTAAAGTATTTAGATTTTCACTATATATAGTGAAAATGAATATAGTGAAAATCTAAATATTTTAGTTTTATTTCATTGAAAATATGTATATCGATTTTCATCAAGTAACGTCCTCCTCAATCAAAAAAAAAGTCCTTCGTTTATCTTGAAGCTCCAAGTTAATCGTGTTTAAGTGCATTGTGATGGCAGTCAAAAATGCCAAATCAGTTCGGTTTTAACATCTGAGTGTCATCACCCCTTTCTTCTAGAAAAGCTGTTGTTCGGACAATAATTCTTGAAACCTTTCTAGGAATTTTCCGCGACTCAACCTCCCGACGTCGGTGTTAACAACTAAATCAGTGAGTTCAGCTGAGTCTCTATCTTTCAACTGCAACTTAAAGAGCCGCCGTTGAAACCTACGTGCACGGATGGAATTCACAGTTTTTATTGCAATGCTCATAATTTCCTTCGTGTTTGAAACTTTTGAACACAAAACTTGTTGATGTGTAATGCAACGGAACAAAAAAAAATGAATGGAAATCTTCATAGGCTCGACACAATGCCACCAAACCGTTTTTGTTTGCAGTCATTGCTAGTGCTCCATCGGTTGTAATGCACACTGATTTATATATTGGTAGCTTTTAGTTTGTTTACAAAATTGAAGAAAACATCATATATATCTTCGCCACGGGTCTTCCCCTTCAGAGGAATGATTGTCAAAAATTCTTCCTTAGCCAACATGTCATTGAATGCCATCCGAATAAAAAATACACAGCTGGGCAGTGTCTGTCATATCGGTGGATTCGTCGAACTGTAAGAAAAAGTATGTACATTTCATGATATTATGTTTTGGTTTATCTGTCATGTCCTGATTCATTACTTCAATACGCCTTGTGACAGTCGGACGAGATGACTTAAGTTCTCTAATAGCAGACATGATTTCTGTTTTATTTTTGAATTCAAACTGATCGCCACTTGAGGCCCAATAAAGGGACGAATATCCGGAAGCTGGATACTCGGCGATCTAGCCTCAAAGATTGACGAATATTAGGTATCTGGCCAAACTACTATCATCTATACAAATAATTATCAGCTTCGATGTCGATAAACCTTCAAGGAATGCCGATTTCTGCTGATCTCAACCTTTCATTTGCACAATGGGTGAACTTATGTTTCTGGTTCCATTTCTGTTTACATAAGACGCTTCAATGAAAGTTCAAAGATTGATATCCAATAAAATATTATTACAGCGATTACCAGGAGATGTCATGCCTTAGCTATGTTTATAATTATGGCAAAAATATATGAAAAGGAAAAAATTTCCGAGAAAAAATATCTTTCATTTTTTTTGGATCAGCAAGAGCTTTGAATTGGTTCTCAATAAATATTCAGATTATTTCCTAGAAAACGTCAATCGCGATAAATCCTGTATTTTTCATCTGATTTGAAGAATCTGAGACACGGTGGTTTTTAATTTGAATGGGTAACAGAGTAGGTGAAAAGCCTGTTAAAAATCATTTTAAAGTGGAAAAAAATATTCATATATTTTTGGAAAGATATATTTCTTTAGCGATGTATGGAAAGTTAGTATGATTCTATTTTTATAAGGAAATATTATTCAAAATTCATGACGATTTAGTTATTCCGGCGGGTGCATACATATTTCAATCAGATCATAGATAACAATAACTTATTATAAATGTTATTTTTATTTCGTATACAATATTGATACTTATTAATAATAATTATTAATTAATAATAAATAAGTATTCTATTATTATGATTGTTTCAAGTATCTAAATGAGAAATGAAAGATAATAACGAAAAAAGAGAGAGACGGATGTTATGAAAATCAAATCAAGCCACCACGTTATGCTACAGTGGTATGTACTTTAGCCTGTGCTGGTAGGTAAAATTCGATGTCCCTAAAGTACCACTTATGATTTTTCACTTTCGAGTTGTAAGCAACAAATGAGATTTGGCGGATTTCTTAAAATATATCCATCTTCGCTTATATTGGACGTGGAGTTTCGAAACTTGAACTTTATCTAAGTACTTTTTTGATTAGAATACATTGGCGTAGCCAATCGGGGTTCATTCAACAGTTATAACATGAGCTTGTATTTTTTTAATACAAATATAAGTATTTTTTGACATACTTGAATAGCTTGCACTTCTTTCATTTAAAAATAGAAAAACCGCATTGTATGATCTATTTCAGAGTGCCATCGTCTGAGACCCTTGGAAAACTTAGGGTTACCAGTGGAAATTGCAATGATTGTGTCAATTATTGTTTCTTAATCTAAAACTCGAAATGTTCCGATCATTTATAGGTGGCAATATTTTGTCATCGTATATTTTCTTCTTTATTAGGTTATGAAGAATCCCTCAATTTGCGTGAAAAAGTTGGTAATATATATTCTATATTCCTGTCGTATGCGCCTAGAATTTTTTCGAACCATGACTATAGCAAATGTAAAAATAATCTATGTTTCTATTATGACAAATTGTTGAACTGTCGAAAGATTTGCTATAGTTGTGCAATCATTCTTCTTGGCTCACCTCAGTAGCTAGCGACTCGGGAATATGAAACATAATTTAATGAATTCTGTTATTTCGAACTGACTCATTTTAAAGAGTAGATAAAAATAAACCTCACATTAAACTGAAATACGTGAAAACAAACTACAAATGAAGAGTAAACAAAACTCCACGAGAAGAAAACAGGAAAATCTTGAATCATTCTGGAAGTTTGGTGAAATAGCATTCATAGCAAATGTTCAGTTCGTTATTTTCCAAACACTTTGCACCTTCTCCTCATATTTCTGAAAGCATTCACGATATGGACTATTGTTACTTATATCAAAGCATTCTCTGTACTTTGCCTGAGATAGTAAATATTTTCAATTTCATTTTTATAAATTTTATTCTTCTGAAAAAATCCAGAGGCATTAAGTCTAGAGAATGATGTAGCCATCTCCCAGGAACGCATGTTCCTACCCAATTATTTTCATGATTTGTATTCAAAAACATTCTTGTTGTGACCACATTATGTTCGGAAACCCTGTCTTGTTGAAGATGGACGTGTTATAGTTGTTGTAACGGCATATTGTCGACAAAACCTTCAATATGCCGTATGTTTCTATAATTTTCTGCATTCAAATTTCTATACTTGTATAAGGCAACCCATATATAGAAGCCAAAATGCCCTTGCTGAACACCCTTATCAAGAACGACATAGGGATTTTTGGCGCTCTAAAAACATTCTTGTTGTGACCACATTATGTGCGGAAACCCTGTCTTGTTAAAGATAGACTATAACGTGCTAAAATCACGTCAGAGCAATTAGAGTTGAAACACCTGATTCCAGTCAGCCCTCTATATATGTCACGCCACTGGTTAACAATCTGATGAGCGTAATACGCATATGATAAGTACATGTGCTACGATCATTCTTCAGGCGTTTATTTTTTTGCAGACATTCAAGCGAATGTGTTGAACTTGAAAATCCTTCTAAATTGCAGTTAATTAAATTATATTAAAATTCATATCTTGTTTCTCATAAACTGTGTAGTGACCTTTATCAAAATATAGGGTAAGTTGAAAGTTTATTTACCAAAATGCTGCATTTATCCTTGAAAATCTGATTTATAATTTTTCCTTACAGAATTTTTTTATTAACTGCTAGAATGTCTTAAAGTAGCTATTAAAAATTCAAATTCTGCTCTACTGAGTTTGTCTTTTTCTCACGATGGATTTCATAATCGTATTCCTTTAATTTCTACAATTTTTTATAATGACCTTGATAGATTTCTCATTAAAAACTTGATCAAAATATTTTTCTGGGAAGAAAACGACAAAAGTAACTCAAACTCATACATTCAATCATAATTTCCTTCATTTTTAAGTAATTTTCGTGAAATTATCATGTAAATCATGAAATTTCTTCAAATTTTCGAACTGGTTGCCAAACATCTGTAATTTTTTGTAAATAATTTTTATAGATGCTCCCTTGCTTTTGATGTAGCTTCTCTCTTATTGTAAATAGTTTTTTATGCTTCCTCGCTTTTTATAGAACTTATCTTTCAATTTTATGACCTACCTGAACAGCTAGCACGAGTTTACTATTTTAGAATCTCTGTAACTTTTCATATTAATTTTTGTCTTTAAATAATATTAGATCCTAGTTATTTTGTTACTTTAAATTCCCTGGTGTAGCTGGCTGTAACGTTAGAGCATAGAATATCTTGATGATACATGTCTAATTCGTGAAATTCATTCCTAGGTGGAGACCGGTAACTAAAAATTCCTAGGTGAGGAGCCGTACCTATAAAGTCCTAGGTGGAGACCCATAGCTAGACAAATTCATAGGTGGAGACCTGTACCTAGACCGATATTCCTAGATGGAGACCCATGAATAGAAAGTCCTAGGTAGAGACCCATGAATAGAAATTCCTAAGTAGAGACTTGTACGTGTAGTTCAACATCTGAAATAGAGGTTTTCCCCAAAGGCAGCAGTAAGATCAAGAACCACCAAGATAAATCTTATTGCCTATATATAACATAGAGAAGTATTTGTGACACTGTATAATTATCATAATTTTTGTAATTGATTAAATATCTGAGTAAAACTTTCTTGACTTTTCTTCAAAGATTTCAGTGACGAATATTGAATGAGAGTCTCATTGCTCATTTTCTCTGAAAAACAAAGTATGAAAGTTAATTTTTGTTATTTTTACCTTTTATCTTCGATGAAAAATACCAAATTAAAATGAAGGAAATAACGATTGAATATATGAGTTCGAGTTACTTTTGTCGTTTTGTACTCAGAAAAATTATTTTGATCGAGTTTTTAATGAGAAATCTATCAAGGTCATTATAAAAGATTGTAAAAATTAAAGGAATACGATTATGAAATCCATCGAGAAAAAAAATTATTTTGACAGATTCAGTAGAGCAGAATTTGAATTTTAATAGCTACTATAAGGCATTCAAGCAGTTTAAAAAAAAATGCTGTAAGGAAAAATTATAAATCAGATTTTCGAGGTTAAGTGCATCATTTTGCTAAATAAACTTTCAACTTACCTTATATTTCGATATAGGTCACTACACAGTTTATGAGATACAAGATATGAATTTTAATATAATTTAATTAACTGCAATTTAGGAGGATTTTCAAGTTCAACTCATTCGCTTGAAGGTCTGCAAAGAAAAGGAACGCCTGGACTGAAGAATGATCGTAGCATGTACTTTTCATATGCGTATTTCGCGCATTAGATTGTTAACCAGTGGCGTGACACATATAGAGGGTTGACTGGAATCGGGTGTTTCAACTCTAATTGTTGTGACGTGATTTTTGCACGTTACAAGACGTATTGTAGTTCTTGTCACGGCATATTGTCGACAAAAGCTTCAATACGCCGTAAGTTTCGGCATTCAAATTTCTATACTTGTATAAGGCAACCCATGTATGGAAGCCAAAATGCCCTTGCTGAAGACCCTTATCGAGAACGACATAGGGATTTTAGGCGCTCCAGTAAAGGTGATTGTATCTATCGATACTGATGTTCTCAATCCGTGCTTCAGCCGTCTATATTATTTTGGTCAATAATGAATTGTTTTCTTTCAATTAGCCCAGATACCATTGACATAACTGTAACCTTCTCTCATAATCACTCACTCAAAGCCGATGCTTCTTGTGATATAAAGGGACTGAATTCATTCTGCTTCAAAAAATTGAGGGGCACTTTGGAATCTGAAATTGGTTTTGAATTTGTCATAATGACTTCGTTGAATTTTTCTTACACAACCAATAACGTGTATACAGTGTGATCCAAACCCCTCCGTCCAATACTGACTAATTTCGGCAGAAAAATCTGAGACAGGTAAATTTTTGATTGGAGGAATCAATTTCTGAGTTGGTTAGGAGGATGTGAAATCAACCCCCTAGCCTCAGCAGCAGCTGACGGAAAATTCAGTACGAGGAAAGTGGGTCGAGTGACATGTTTTTGGCAAGGTCGTTTAATCATCTATTCAAAAATAGTATCTTCAGGAACATTTTATATCACTAAGGAGTTCAAACACAACAAAAGTTTGTATTCCAACAGAAATTTGCTTCAAACTCTATGTCAAGAAAAACAGCGAGAACTCTAGATTTAAGATAACCCCATAAGAAGAAATCTAAACGACTCAAATCAGGTAACCTGGGTGGCCACTTAACTGTTCTCATTCTGCCTATTCACCAAATTGGGAAATTGGCATCCAAATATTGTCGCACACGAACAGTGTGCAGGAGCACTATCTTGCTGAAAATATGTCTTTGAAGTAGTTTGATCATTTTCCAAAGTTTCTGTGAGCCTAGGATTAATTGATTCTTTTAACAACTGCAAATAAGTTTCCCATTGAGATTATCTTCGGTAAAGAATAGTCCTACAATATAGTTTCCACAAAGTCCAGTCCAAACATTCAATTTCTGAGTCGTTTGTGTGTATGCCTGTGTGAAACAATAAGGATTCTAGGAATACTAACGTCGACAATTATGCCTATCCACTGTACCATTGAAAATAAAAGTACTGTCGTCAACAAACAAGTATTTTTCAGTATGGGTTATTGTTAATATTTTCATTGAAAATTGCAAGTGGCGATTAAGATCGTCTTCATTTATTTCACGAACTACTTTCACCTCATAAGTTTGAAATTAGTGATATTTCATGATCCTGTAGACTCTTGAAGCTGATACACCAGACACACGTGATAATTTTTTGATGAAAGTGGTGTTTTCCATTTGTAGGTGGAACTGCCACTTCAGGTACTGATATACTACCTGTTCTACTGAATGGTTCACAATGAAAGACCTTACTGTTTTGCTGGCACAACTGAAATTTCGATGATAAATTGAAACAATTCCGACCCACTCATCAGTTGAGTGAACCATTTTCAACGTTTGTACAACAAACCACAATAGTGATCAAAAGTGTTGCGAAATTGAAAGACCAATGTAGACCAGATTTATCATTATCAGATGGTTGTGATATAAGCAATTCTGCGTCCCCTACAAACTGTATCATTGAATGTATGTCAGACGAGGTTATTTGAGAATTTAATTTGATTAAAGCATTGTCAAATTTTCGTTGGATAACAATCTTTTGTTGCGTTTGGACTGTTTGTATGATATCAAACGTTGATAAGATTAAAATTTGAACAGAAAATTAAAAGACCCATCCACTTTCCCAACAATGAATTTAAACTACAGAACTGCTGAGTAGATTGATTTTGTATGCTCCGAATCAACTAAAAAATTGGCCCCTCTCCAATCAAAAATTGACGTGTCTCAGCTTTTTCCATTACAGTCAGTCTTTATTGACATAGAAGGGGTGTCTAATTTTTGTTGGAATACAACTTTCTGTTTGATATGAAATGTTTATGAAGATACTATTTTTTAATAGAGAATCAAAAGACTTTTCCAACGATATGTCACTCGACATACTTTTCGTATAATGAATTTTAACTCAGGTGCTGCTGAGGGTTGATTTTACTTACTTCCAACCAACTAGGAAATTGGCCGCCCTTCAATTAAAAACTGAGGTGTCTCGGCATTTTTCGTCAGAATCAGTCCATCTTAAGATAGGGGGAAAATTTTCGTTGGAACAGAATGTAGTATTGTACTCTTGATTCCCGATGATCTATTTATGAGGCCGTGGTTTTTTGAATGATGCAAAATTTTCCACATTATCAGCTGAACGCCTTCGTACATTATTACCTTTCGAGATGTCATTTCGAATACACTTCGCTTGTTTCCCTAGAATGTTTGTGGCCGAGAATATAGCACATCATTGAATTTTCCATTAAACATTGAATAATTTTGATATCGTTCCATTTTTTCAAAACTTCTGCAAGGAAAAATAAATCGATTGAAACTATTAGCGATTATCTATTTCGTAATAATCTTAATTCCAATACCTTATATTCGCGCACTACATAGTTAACTCTTTCAGGCACAGATATTTATAAACAGCCGCATGTCGTAAATTTTTGTATCTAATTATTGTTTTAGGGATCAAAAACCGAAATATGGTGTTTTTTGAAAAAAATATATATGATGGGGGTGGGCTAGAAGGTGGTTACCTGGAGTGATCACTGTGAAATAAGTAATTTCATTTTTACATCAGTCAGTCTTTTATTAGTATCATTATTAGGAAATTAAATTAACGTAATTAAGAGTAAAACGAAATGAGACACTTTTGTCCTTTTTCCACAATTTATTCAATAATCACGACCAGTTTCGACCCTTCGGCCATTTTCAAGTGAATAACAATATAATACATGAGCAGGCAAGTAAGAGTAGATCCTTGAATTTTGGTGAGGGTCGAAGTTATATCCTTTTTCCTCTTCATCTCGCTTGTTTTACATCTCCTTGGTTTGTTCTGGGATTCTACTGGTCGGTTATCTTCCTTCTCTTTTGTTGTGGACCATCTATGCTGGCCTGTTGTTTTCTTTTCCATTGTACTAGGGATGTCCTCTTTCCTGTTGCCCTCGGTTGTAGTTCCATTACTTGGTTGATCTCATTGTTTTTGTGGTTTTCCATCTGGTCGGTTGTCTTCGTCGTTAGAGTAGGCAAGTACAAGTACAGAATGAAATTTACCCTAAATATTAAGTAGTGGGGATCCATTATGCTCTAGTTGGCTGTTGAGGGTAGTAAATTGTGGGTTTTTACATAGTTTGTTACTCTCCAAACTTCCTAACAAATTCATCTCTCTCCCTTTGTTACATTTATGAGGGATTTTAAGATTGTTCAATGATATCGAGTGGTTAGTTGATTTTATGTGTTCAAGTATTGGCGAATTTTTATCTGAGGAATATGTTCCTTGAATCTAGCTAGATTCAAAGAACATATTTGAACACATAAAATCAACTATATATATATATATATATATATATATATATATATATATATATATATATATATATATATATATATATATATATATATTTTGAAAAGAGAGGATTTACAAAATTGGAATAATTGTATTTACAATAGAAAAACAAAGATCAACTAACCACTCGATATCATTGAACAATATTAAAATCCTTCATAAATGTAACAAAGGGAGAGAGATGAAATTGTTGGAAAGTTTGGAGATTAACAAACTATGTAAAAACCCACAATTTACTACCCTCAACAGCCAACTAGAGCATAATGGATTCCCACTACTCAATATTTAGGATAACTTTCATTCTGTACTTGTACTTGCCTACTCTAACGACGAAGACAACCGACCAGATGGAAAACCACAAAATCAAGGAGATCAACCAAGTAATGGAACTACAACCGAGGGCAACAGGAAAGAGGATATCCCTAGTACAATGGAAGAGAAAACAACAGTCCAACATAGATGCTCCACAACATAAAAGAAGGAAGATAACCAACCAGTAGAACCCCAGGACAAACCAAGGAGATGTAAAACAAGCGAGATGAAGAGGAAAAAGGATAGAAATTCGACCCTCACCAAAATTCAAGGATCTACGCGAACTTGCCTACTCATGTATTATATTGTTATTCACTTGAAAATGACCGAAGGGTCGAAACCGGTCGTGATTATTGAATAAATTGTGGAAAAGTGACAAAAGTGTCTCATTTCGTGTTACTTTAAAAATGAATTTAAATGAAATAAATAAATCATCAATACTATCAAGTAATTAACAGTATTGTAATTGAAGATTTATTTTAAAAGAGCATTATTAAAGTATTTCAACTATGATGATCGTCAAAACATGTTTTTCCTTCACGGTAACATAGAGGAACTTTACATATTTTGCAACTCCACACTGTACGAACTGGATTCATTTTAGTACTGCAAATGCTGCAACGTCTTTTAGTGCTAGGTTGGTGGTTTGCCAAGGCATGTTTTATTGCTGATCGCACTTCAGGTTTGTGTTTTTTTATAAATAAGCAAGTTGGTGAACTAGGTTCGCGAAGTGTAAGCGATCCCACTTTCCATGGAGACAAAAGCTGGTGCCAACATGTCCTGGTATACATGACGTCTAAAATCTTTATGACACAGCTTTTCCAAACAAGAATTTGGGTTCTGTTGAAGCTCTTCATATATAATGAATGCATTTACTACAGTACAGTTCAAGTAGTGAAAAAATTCTATGCCACTAATCTTTTGACTTGCGATCAATCGCGTAACTGCCTTTGAGCTGGTCATATTTGTCGACAAAGTTCATATTTTCATTATAGTCTTTTAGAGCGAGAGTGCATGGAACTTCAGGCTTTTCTCCAGTTTTCTCTGTCCTCGTCACTTGTACGGTATTTTTAGGATCGTGAAAATTTGTTAGCAAAAATACTGACCGTTTGTCTTTCCATTTCATGTACGAAACCATTTGATTGTCGCTCACACGATGGTCAAACTCACCCCGTTTTAGTTGGGCGTCTGACTTCAAATCTGGGAGATATTTCCGATTGGAATTGACTGTACCACAAGCAGAAATCTTTTTCTGTCGTAATTGAACTTGCAATTCATAACTGTTGAAATAATTGTCGAAATAAATTCTGTGGTTCTTGTCTGCCAACCGCAAAACCTTATTACGACTTTACCTCCTAAATTTGTTTCCACTTTGTGTCCTGACTTACCTGAGTATATGTCCAAATTCAAACAATAGCCACTAGATGCACATTTTGTCCAGACCTTATACCCTCTTTTTATTGGGTTTTTGGGCATATATTGCTTCAATGTACTTCTGCCTATTTTATCATAGACTCGTCAATCGCAAATTTTTCTGTGTGATTATAATTTTTTTCTATAAGATTCTCTGAGCATCTCTATAAAAGGACGGATTCTATATAATTTATCATAGTTGGCATTATTTCGAGAAGGCATCATGTTATCATTTAGATGGAGGTTACCTAAAATCCATGGGAACGGTGTCAGTGGCATGAACGAAGATATATATTCGTCAAGAAGATCAGGTGAAGACGACCAATAGTCCCTGTAACTTGGACTCTTCTTTACACCCATAACTAAATTCAATGAATAAAAATAGTCATTTCACCCATAGTGACAGGTTTAAAATTTTTGCCACTTTGGTAGAGGAACTAACTTTTCAGGCAAATGAATAGATGGTGAGTAATCACCAGGGGCTAAAATTGAGTAAGTTCGCTTCCATTTGGGAGCTGTTATTTGAGGTTCAGGTAGGTTTCCGCACTCTGAAGCTAGTGGACCACAACGAAGAACAGAAAGCGAAACGTCATCATCAGACTCGTACTCTTCATCTGAAGACTGCAATAGAATATCTTGAGTAGCAGTGCTACTGATCTTCTACGTCTGAACCATCGCCGCCAGCATGACTATCCGTGTCAGAAATTATATCTTCATACAATAATGTATTTTCAATTTCGCTATCCGATAACTTTTTCTTCGACATCTTTCTAAAACAAATAATAACAACTCGAATTTATATATAATACAAACCCAAAATGAACATTTACCGAACGATGGTGACCAGCGGTTACCACTTTGAATAAGTAAATATACATAAAAACTACATGCTAAAATGCAATGATTTTATATAAAACATAAAGAATAAAACTTGTTCAACAGAAAACACACAAATTCTTAATAATTCTAACGATTTGTACTTACCAATAATAACAACAATCACATCAATCAATTTATGCACAGAAGACAGTTTTCGAATTTAAATCATCAGTTACATTTATTGGCCGTGGCGATAGCACCATCGTATGTACCTAAAAATGTTGATTGATGTAACACGCAGTCGTCGTAGTACTAACGAAATCCACTAGATGGTGCCAATAGTATAATTTAGGGACATAAATACGTGGTCACTACAGGTACCCACCATGAAGAAAAGAGATATGGAATACATATTATCAACCTTTTTCACACCATCAATGATAAAGATATTACGAGTTTTGTATAAGGAAACATAATAATTGACATACCCATAGCAAAGTTTATTTGATTAAATTCCAAATAATAAAATTAAGTTAAAAATGTAAACTATTCAAAATTTATCGAAGAACCTCTAATCAGATTTTTCCTAACGGTCGTCTTCATTCATAATGTAGCTGCTTACCTAATTACAGCAAAAAAGCAACTGTTCAATATTGGTGCACTTCAATTTGATGGACAACCCAACACAACTTATGATTACACAGCATTTTTGGCCAAATTGATATTATTGAAAGCAATGCCCCTTTTCGAAGTCGATGTAGATGTTGATCCAGATACCAGTAAATATATTTTGAAGGTCAGTTTTTGTCCATAGAAATGAGTCTATTGCAATGTAGGATATTTAGTTTATGAACAAATTTTGAACATGAATGTTAAAAATTTTCTTCTCAGATGCTCGTGCCGGACCAAACTTCCCTAAAACTCGATCATTGGTCTTCATTGTCAGAGATTAAGAGAAAATGTTTAAGAGAAATGAATGAAAATGCAAATTCAATGGGATCAACTGTGGATGCGGATGTATTATATGAAGATTTCAGGTATTGCCAAAAAAATTACAGTGGTTATCTGGATTCCATAGAATCTGCTGTTAAGGAATTCGGGCTCTACTCCCTCCTCACACAAAAAGGAATGACCGAAATCAGTAATTTCATAGAGGATAACATTTTGGGTTTATTTGATGTGAGTATAATTTCTTTAATTCTATTTTTCCGTTTTTCTATATTAGCATGATTTGTTGAAACTGATTCTTTCAAACTAAATGAGAACATTCGAGTCCGATCTTAACAAATTTTTTCATCCTGTTAGTGTAGAATTTCCACCCTGTAGATTGTTGTTTTGTTTGTGGGGTTAGCTATGTGAAAACTGCAGATAGAAAAAATTATTCTCGGTCTCGATTTTCAAGAAAACCTTGTTGGTGAAAACCAATTTCATTTATCATTTTTTGTTTTAGAGTTATTCTGGAATTTTCGATTTTCCTGAATTCAAGGGAATATCCATATCTCGGGTACTGATTAAGTTAATAAGTTAATTGAAAAATTTTCCACTTTCTCTAGGCACTTTGTTGAATGGAATACAGGGATGCGTGCGGATTTTTTACCGACGGTTTTTCATCATCAGTGGCTTAGAACACAGGAGGAAGAAGAGAGACTAGACTATGCATACGGAAATAAGAACGTCAAAAAAGAAGTTATGAAAAGTAAATACCGAAAGATGGGAGAACAAATGCGAGGTACTAGAACAAAAAATGGGAGATACGAGAGTATCAGAGGCCTGGAAAACTATAAAAAATGTAAGGAAGGAAGGGAAGTATTCAAATCACATTTCAATGATAATCTAAGAAGAATAGAAAAGCTACTACGCAAAACTGTTCAAAGGAGACAGGAAAGAATATGAAAGAATTAATTTCCATTTGAATGAAGCTAGTGGAAGATATGTGGAGGTTGTAACAGTAGCAGAAATAAGAGGAATTTTAGCTGAATTGAAGAACAGAAGTGCGGCGGGGATTGGAAGCATTCGGGTCGAACTAGTTAAGAATCTAGTTAAGAGTCTGACATGTATGATTCATGGATATGATATTCCACAAGAATTGAATTCAGCTTAGATTACTCTGATATTTGAAGGGACATAAAAAAAGCTTGTGAAAATTATCGAGGAATAAGAAAACTAGTTCGGTTGGGAGGTTGTACGACAAAAAAAGAGAAGAGAAAAAGAGATTCAAGATAGTGAAGAACAAGCAGGATTTCGTGCGGGTAGATCCTTCATGGACAATATCTTTATTCTGCAACAAATCATAGAGAAACGCAAGGCGAGAGACTTGCTTATCTTTCTTCTTTTCGTCACCCTATAAAAAACATACGACACGGTACCCTGGAATAAACATTTCAAAACATTGACGTTGATCGGCTTGAATAGGGTGTATGTTCGCTCTGTCTGGAATGTGTACTGAAATTCGGAAAGCGTTATCAAAATAGGATATATGATCTCCACAAAGTTCTCTATTACGAAGGGTCTTAGGCATGGTTATTGTTTATCTCCAACACTATTCAAGATCTATGTTCAAGAAGCCTCACATTCATGGAGAACGAATGTCTCTGAAATGGAAATAAAAATCGGTAACTCTTGCCTGACAACTCTTTTTTACGCAGATGATCAGGTGGTTGCGAGCACTGATGAAGCTGACATGGACTTCATGTAACATATAGAAAACTAAAGGATGAATATAAAACTGGGGAATAACAATGAACCTGAGGAAGACAGAGTATTTAGTTATCGGCGGAACGACGAATGATCCTGAATTGCAAATAAGCAAAGAAATCAAAGAATGTGAACAATATAAATGTTTGGGAAGTGAGAAACATGCAATAAAGACATTTAGAACACAGCGTAGCAAGGCAGAGCGAGCGTTCGCATCCTGAACTCCCTACTATGGTCGCCTCAGATTAGACTTACAACTAAAGTTAAACTTTATGAAGCGATTGTGGAACCCATTTTGACATATGGTTCAGAATGTTGGCAACTTTCAGGAAAAAACAAGAGAGTCATCGAAACTGTAGAAATGGATTTTATGAGAAGAGCATGTCAGATCTCCAGTTTGCAGCACATTATAAATAAAGAAATAAGGCGCAAGGCTCACCGAGTCTACAGCAGCACATATAAAATTCAAGCCCGATAGTTAATATGGTACAGACACGTCAAAAAATGGGGAGTGAGAGATTGCCCTAAAGAGCCTTGGGATATGTACCAACCAGTAGAAGAAAACGAAGAAGACCAGCAACAACATGGGATACAGAAAACTATGGAAGACAGCGCTCGGTAAGAATGACTGGTTAGACCGAGAACAATGGCGATCGAAATGCGGGAAGCAGCAAAGCCTGTAAGACCCCGCTATATATATATATATATATATATATATATATATATATATATATATATATATATATATATATATATATATATATATATATATTATGTTATAAGGTTAACTTGTTTTGTGTTTTTTAACACAAACTATACACAAAATTGGTCGCGGTCAGTAGAGATTTTTCTCTTCGAAAATATATAATATGATAATAATATTATGATGGCGTATGTTTCAAAAATAAAACTTATTTCCAACCGAATCTCGATATCAATCTTGGCATTCGCAAAATAATACTTTATGGCAATATCAGTAGAATTAATGTGTGAATATGGAAAGATAACGGAGAAAAGCTTTCGATATTGAACAAGGCGTATTTGTGTTTGGCGAAACCACAGAGAACGCCTCATCTTTGTCGAAATAATTAATTATTATCTTCCCTTTTCTGGAATTTTTATATTGTTGGAAAGAGTTTGAAGTATTATGGATGGTTTTTCGAAATTGAATATAGAAATGACGTGTACGATATGATTTTTTTATTCTTCGAAAGCAGAAATATAAGTAAAGCTGTTGGTTATCTTTACTGAGAGCTGTTCCCGGAGCGGCACTAGCCTGACAGATGTATTTTCGAAAGCCTGCAAACAGGGGCAAGGGATATGCTAAAGAAAATAATGTATGAATTGAAACGAACGTAAGTGTTGCAGTAATTGAAAATCCAGAAACATCGACCACAGAAATAACCGATTTAATTGGTGTTTCGAAAAAATCAGCAATCAGAGAATATTTAATAAACATAAGTTTGAATAATGAATTTCCGGGCGATGCCGAGCGGCGAATTATTTTCTGCAGTTCTGCAGTGGTAGTGGTTCGAAGAGAAATGCCTCAAAAATGCAGATTTTCCTGGAAATGTCGTTTGGAGTAATGAGGTTTGGATAAGCAGTGATCGACTCTTCAATAAAAATATAACATTATTGGTCAGATGAAAATCACCAGAGAAATCGCCTATGTCGAGGTTGGAAAATATTGGTAAATAAATGATAGGACCATATATTCGTGGGGAATCCGTAAACGCTAACACGTATTTGAATAAGTTGACTGACTTTGTTGAACCATATTTGGAAAATGTTCCGCCTGCAGATCTCGAAAAAAAGTGTTTTTAACAAGACGGCGCATAATGCAGACATTATCATTCGAGTATGATTTATATTAGAAAAACCTCAAAAACCGTTTGATAAACGAATCTTTCGAATGTATCTCTGTATTCTATTGAAAAAGGGGCCTTAGGAATGTGAAAATATATTTTACGTTACTCAATTTGTACTCGAGATTCAGACATTTGCTCAGATTCCGGAAAATCGAAAATTCAGGAATAACTCGAGAACAAGAAATGATAACTGAAATTAGTTTTCAATTATAAGGCTTTCCCGAAAATCGAGAATGAGAAAGGGGGGTCATTCTTTTCTATTTGCAATGTTTCACTAGCTTCATAAAGCTATCGAATTTGGGACACCCTGTACAAATATTTTTGACTCATGATTTACATTGCCATATGAGGCTGATATGTTGAATTTAAAATTTAAGTTGCATGGTCTGCAACTGCAGATTAGAAAAAGTGGTAGCAACGCAGATGAAAGACGAACTAGAATAATCTCGTAGGTACATTGCTCCATCTCTCAAAAACGTCTATTCCTTCCTAGATAAATTAAAGTGCAGGCGGCAGAAAATGAAGCAGGCACTGGAGGCCCAGTTATTACTTCGAATATAGAAGAAAATCTATTATACTGTTATACAATGGATCTCGATGGATCAAGTGCATCCGGTTATAGCTACAGAAATAATTGCACCGTGACCCTTAGAACCAACTGTAGATTTTTCTGTGGTAGGCATGACATATCTTGAATGGAGTACATCATTGCTTCTCCTAGCAAAATCGGACTGTGTTGTTATCAGTCATTGAGATGTACGTTTGGTTAGCATCTGTAATACGTTGAGATCTGACTTTCCTTTCCCCAGGAAATGTTGTTTTCTTCTTTTCAGTTCTATCGCAGCACGAGCTGGCGAAGTTGCGCATAACCACAGGAAACCTAAATGAAAATAGAGGTCGGTCAGTGTACTATTCTCATTGATTAGGTTACCATTGAATATTTCATATGAAAAAGTTGTGTGCAAAGCGATTGTCAGGTTTACTGCCTGATTTACAATGTCTAAGGGCGGAAAGAAACTTGAGCAGCAGTTTTTTGCAGTTTCTCGAAAATCATGGCTGATATAAAAAAATGCATTATATTTGAAATTAAAGCTGACGAAATTCTTAGCAAAATTTGTTTAATGTATTTTTGTGCTTAGACTTGCGGTTACCGAACTCATAAGTTATAATACTTTTATCATTTTACTATTCAGAGTAACATATTTTAAGAAAATAATTTGATTCAGGTCTATGAGAAATCATTTAGGTATTTTTAAAACAGTTTTCTGATTGCTTTCCAAGCAAAAGTTTCAAAAAATATTGATACGCTGTCCAAATTCTTACAGAAGGAAGAGCAAAATATCAAAGCAGCTTCTTGAATGTTCATCACAGACAGTAAAATTATAAATCATATGCGAGATTGTATCAATTCAATTCAATCAGAAGCTATGTCCTTAGCAGGTGAACAGGCTACAAGCACGCAATTTAGAAACTAAACAGATATTTCGACCAAAAATGTACTTAGTATTTGGTTCCGAATGAACGTGTTTATGAAAATCCTAGATATAATTTCGGTTCACCTGAAGAATCGAAGTACGGGCTTGGTTGAAATAAAATCCGTCTTTTAAGTAAACGTAGTCTTTCTTCCTGAATCAAGTATATAAGAACTATATGTATAATTATTATCAATAGAATATCCAAGAGGAGCAAATAAATATCTTTCTTAAAAATCCCGATGACGATGAGAAAATATTGAACACTATTCGCATTCAATTATTTCGCAGGTAATAAATGCCTTCTTGTTCTTGAGCAGGTTCAGCACATGAATTACATGTACCTTTCTTCGTCGAATGGAAGTTCTATTATTTTTTTTACTTCCGCAAAAAAAGCAAGTCTTGTACTCTTCTAAAGAAAAGCTTGATATCTCAAGGAAAGTTATTGAGTGTAGGTCTTTGTTTCAAGTTTTACTCCATGAGTGACAGTAAGTTAAATGTAAATACTCTTTTTACAGTCTTGAGATTGGGATTATTGCCCCTACATATCTTGAACGAATTGATTCCAGCCACATCAAGGAGTCGATGAAGAATGATGAAAGGCCACCTTCGAGTTGATCAAGAAGTAGAGCAGCGAGTACACATCAAATCACCAGTGTCTACACCCCCTTTTGTTGCATTGTAGTCCATTATATGATTGAGTTTACCTCTTTCAGCATCAGTTTCATTATCTTCATGCATAGTGGACGAAACAACTACTAGTTTTTTTCTTGGTGACCATGGACACCAAACATGTAATTTTCTCTCACCAACCTGAAACGTTCTTAGATGAACTGGGAAGGTATCTCTTTTTTGTTGCATTTTGGGGTTCCCAAGAAGGGCAACCCATCTTTTTAGCAATTCAGCAGTAACATTTCTGTTACTCTTCCTTATCGGCTCTGTCAATATGACAACGATGTCATGGGGCTTGTTCGAGGTTGCAAAAGGGCCCGTATTTTATTGACCACAATAGACATCAATGCTGTATGTATAAAAGATACGAGCATCACACATGCTCGTATCACATCATACATTTTCATTCCATATTTAGCAGGCTTTTTACGGAAAGCTACACTTCATCGATGGTTGAGAACTCTTCTAGAGCATATAAAATCTAACAATTTTGAATAAATTTATTCAAAAGTTCTTGAAATGGGGCTAATCTGTCATTATCCAAACGTTGGTTTCTTGAGGTTGATATCATCAAACCGTATGCACCTTAGTAATAACCGAGAACGTCTTTCGCTGAAATAAGCTCGCAATATCAGTTAACCAGTGTCGTTGGTTGTGAAAAATTCTGTCAGATTGGTTCAATTTCCTTTTTTGACTTCCATTAAAAATGTCATGTCAGCCGTTTTCTACCCTCTGGGTATAGGCCTCCCTTTAACTCCCCCACAATTCGCTACTGGTACCAGTTCAGACCTGCAGTTCTTTTGAGATCATCACTCCATCTCATTTGAGGTCGTCCTCTTCCTCTTTTCTGATCCCACGGCCTCCATCTTATTATTTTTCCACTCCAGTTTTCCGGGTGTCTAGCCACATGTCCAGCCCATTTCCATTTCAAGTTGGCAGACCTCCTCATCACGTCCTTTTCACCAGTCATCTCTCTCATCCATTTGTTCATTTTACCATCACTCGATCTACTTCCTAAGAACTTTCTATCTATCGCCCGTTGATTTACTCTCAGTTTGTCGAGGATGGTTTTGTGAAGACCTACGTTTCTGCGCCGTATGTTGTTACAGGTAAGAGGCACTGGTTGTAGAGATCAGCTTTCAGACGTAGTGGAATACGCATCTGAGTCACATATTTTATTTTAGAGTAAGCTGCCTAGGTCATTCTTATTCGTTCATCATTCTCGAGTTCTTGATTTGCTTTTCCAATAGTGATTTTTTGGCCTAGATATTTCAAACACTCTACTTTCTCTATCTCGTTGTAATTTATTATAGAAGTTGCTCAGGTTCATTTTGGTTTGACATATATTTAGTTTTCTCATAGTTGATTTCCAAACCTACCCTTTCTGTTGTTCTACGAATATCATCTATAAGTGTATTTAGTTCTTCCTTGGTCTGACCAATCACAACAACGTCATCTGCGTACAATAGCTGTGTTAGTTTTTCTTCATTGATATTTAAACCTCAGTCGCCCCACTCTACTCTCTTCAGCGCATCTTCGAGAACCGTAATTAAAAGTTTAGGTAACAGAGTATCACGCTGCCATTAAAAATAGAGCTCCAAAAATGGCCAAGCTTTCATTTTTAATGGTAAATTTGAGATCTCTATCGAGTCTCTGAGTCTTCGATGAAGTCCGAAGACATGATTAGAAAAATACATTCAAGCTCGGACATACATTGGCGATCGGCCCCTTTAGGTCCAGGAAAAGTCTTGATAATGTTTTTTGACCTTGTTTTGAAAATATGTGTTACAGGTTCATTTATCCATATTGTTTCATTATATATCCCAATATAAATCTGAAAGTTTTCACCTCGAGCTCACCTTCTACGTCCGCTCCTTCAAATTCTTGTTCCGAATCACTTTCATGGTTGTCATCCTCAATTCTTTCTTCCTCGTAGTCCGGGTCATCTGCATCTTCACTTATGTCTTCATCCCCATGTTGTATTGAATCTTCGACCTTCAATTCTGGGAGTATTCGAGCGATGTCTTCCGGACTATGGTAACTTCGTTCCCTAAAAACCCAAAAGGGACAAACTAATGAACGATTGCAAACTCGGAGATAAAATAGAGAGAGAAAAGAAAGAAAAAAACAGGTAGAAACACCACAAAAAAAAAATTGTAATTGAATTTAGTTGTTGTGGGGAGGGTGGTGGAAACAAATCTATATTTAAAAGTACAATATAGATACATCAAAGTAATGTGAAATGCTTTACGGGGAGTTATTACAATTCGAAAATATCTCTTTCAGGCCATCTGGTGTCTTAGCCTGTAATTAGATAGTACCAGTGATGGCCGTTTCCCTGTACAGCCTTATCACCATGAAAGAGAAAAAATATTTTACATACATCAAAATTTAATTTGAATGTTAATTGAGGGCCCGCAAAAATTTACGCAATCAGGCTCGCTGCTACGTTGGTGATATTAGACTGTAAATAAGATGATTTCGAGACATTAAGTGAATGGAATATATTGGATTAGACTGCTCATTCAACTACTATTGCTTCCGAATGGGAGCTATAGGTTTTATTATGAAAAGTTCTTTATCAAAATGATGTGAAGATAAAAGAACATTTAAAAATCTCTGAATCGTAACGAGGAAAGCTGGAATTTTATGCTGAACCGGATGATACGACGTATTGTAAATTATGGCTATTATTTAATTTGGTAATAGTTGAATATGAAAAGTTGATTGAATCGTTTTGTTCGTGTTCGGCAGAGAATTTCATTATTAGATGACTTGAATTTATAAACTTTTCGATAATAATGTGTTCCGCACCAATGAAACATACAATAATATCATCAACATTCCGAAGCTAATCCAAAAAATGTTTAGCTAAACGGTTGTTATATATTGTAGCTTCTAAACTATTCATGAAAATTAGTGCTGAGTGGATTTCCAATGATGAGGCTCTTTCCGAACGGTACAATGACTCATTTTCGTAACTCTCACTTATCATATTGTATCCCTTGAAAGCGTTATGATCTCATAAATTAATCCTACCAAGAATGAAGAAGACAAAAAGGTCTCGATATTTGATTGTTTTCAAACATTATTTCTTTAAGGAATTAGATCCTGCTGACATACAAGAAATGAAAGTTCGTCATCGTTATGAAGTAATAAAACTAGAACTGTTGACGAAGGAGTTTCCATTGATTCAATGGGAGAATCTCTTCACCACGATCAGTAATCTTAATATCGATAAGGACACAGGGATTCAAATATATAACCTACAATATTTTAAACGTGTCTTCGAAGTTTTATCTGGACCGAATAGAATGTAAGTATCAAAAAAAAATGATTGATAGTTTTCTTGAGTTTGGCGGTAAGTGATTTCGAGGCGACTGTGGACTTCTAAGCTTTGCTGCTACTGAAGTCCAAATTAATCCCACCAAAAACATTTTGTAAAAAACAAGCCAAGTCTCAATGGAGCTGCTTGTTAATCTTCAAAAAGTAATGAAATCTAGACAAAGTCATGCCGAGTCTAAGGTTCCTTACTGCGATTTCTTTATTATTTTAGTTAATGTTGTGTGACTTGGCCGTTGAACATTTTTTATACGTGAATGGGTAGGTACAAGTTAATTTTGTTTACATGTAATGTTATATCTGTTGTAACTACCCATGTTTTTTAAGCGAGATAATAGCCCCTACTGGTAATTAGACGCAAGTGTCTTATTTTAGGATATTATTGATTGTGCAACACCATGCATTCAGCATTATCATTATCGACTATAAAATAGACGTACAGACGGACTTCTATCAATGATTAGAAGTCCGTCTGTTCTGGAAACATTTTTTTATACTGTTTGTTTCAAGCTCGCCTTTACATAAGTATTATTGAAATACGCAGCTTCATCAAGCCTACAATTGACTGGTTATTCAATGACATTTGTCATATTTTTCGAACGACTGTCAAAATTTTTTCGCAAATTTTTCTTTATATTAAACAAGTTCCACGAAGAAATAATATATGGGCGATGTCAACCCAGATTATTGGGTCCATAATGATTCTAAAACATCTAGAGATCATAATCGGCATCACTTTTCATCATCTCCTTAGTCTCTTTCATGACATTGCTTGCTATGTAGCTAAGCAGAAAAATATTTGGTATTCTTTATCTACTCACGACACTAACACATCATAAACAGACAAGCTATTGCTAGTGCAATAGCGACAGGGAAACGAGTTTTTTCCTCAGGTTTTTTCACTCGTTTATTGAATCATATACAAGAAAGTATGGTTCCCTTGTTACATTTCCTGAGCTCACACTTGTGTGTGACACACACCAACATTATAGATATAAGCATTTATTGTAAATACAATTATTCAAATTTTTGTAAATCCTCTCTTTTCAAAAGAATATATATATATATATATATATATATATATATATATATATATATATATATATATATATATATATATATATATATATATATATATATATATATATATATATATATATATATATATATATATATATATATCCACCGGACCGTCCGTTAAACATTTTTTAAGTTCCAATTACAATATCAAGCTGAAATTTTATACGCGGCCATAACTAGCGATTTCCAATTGGAGTGAAATATTTTCGAAGTGATACCATTTCCGGTTATACCGAAAGTGGGTCATCACTTTTTCATTTCAAATGGCAATCTACCTTTTTTATTATACATCTAGAACCGACATTTGAGCATGGCATAAAATACCCAAGTTGTTGGCACTTATCTGTCAAAACTTTTGACAGATTCAATTATTTTTGTTATGAACTCGATTTTTGAGGAACATTTAAAAAACTTGTAGCTCGTAGATATTTTGCACTACAGACACAATTTTTGCTTGGGTGGATAGAAAAAGGATCAAGGAATTTCTCAAGCAATCTACAAAGTTAGCCAAGTCTCGATGGAGCTACTTGTTTATCTCCAAAAAGTAATGAAATCTAGACATAGTCGTGCCAAGTCTAAGGTTCTTTACTGCGATTTCTTTTTTATTATAATTAATGTTGTGTAACTTGGTCGTTGAAAGGTACGCAAGGGTACCAAACCAGTTGCTCCATGACACCATTGCACCAATCTGTCTCCAGAACCGCTACCTATTGACGATGGAGAATTGCCACTTGAAGAACGTTGATTAAATATATACTAAATTCGATTTTTGAGGAACATTTGAAAAATTGTAGCTACACTACAGACACAATTTTTGCTTGGGTGGATAGAAGAAAGATCAAGGAATTCTTTAAGCAATCTACACATGTCAAATACTTATTGCGGTGTTTTGTATGATTTTTTCAATTTGGCCTTTTTCAAACAGCAATAACTCAATTTCTTCAAGAGACACGTGCCATTTTTTATAATGCCATCAGATGAAGCGTCTAATTCCAGATGGAATTCTATCAGCATGTACTATACCCATCTCTTATAGTTCCGAAATAATTTGGGAATATATTGAATTTTGATGATTTTGCAAGAACTAACAGAGAATGCTTTGAAATATTTGAATCAAGTAGCTGAACTGGCTACGCTTACCTGACAGGTGCCTAAAATTAATGTACTTGTCACTTCGTTCATTCGAATTTGATATTTCAACAAGAATTGTCGTTATTTCAGATTGAAAATATCCAAAAATTTAAATTTGAAGTGAAAATTTTGAAAAACACCAGATTGATAATTAAATGGCTGATTATTCAAACGAGGATATGTTTAATCTCTTTTTAATTCATGGCGAATGTCAGAAAATGGTCGATATAACTTGCAGGCAATTCAATATCCAACTTTCTAATTTGGCGCCTATGAGTAAAACAAAATTTCGAAGGATTAGAAGCAATTTTCTGCAATTTGGACGAAAAAAATACATAGAAACTAGAAGAAAACCAATTGTCGAGGACGACGACAATCAAATTAATACGCTAGAGTATTTTCGTGCGAATCCACATGCGTCCATTAAGTCTGCATCATGGATATTGGATTGGGTTATACTTCCATTCAAAGGATCCTGAAGAAACATAACTAACAGAGAATGCTTTGAAATATTTGAATCAAGTAGCTGAACTGGCAACGCTTACCTGACAGGTGCCCTAAATTAATGTACTTGTCACTTCGTTCATTCGAATTTGATATTCCAACAAGAATTGTCGTTATTTTAGATTGAAAATATCCAAAAAATACATCACCACTGGTTATACAAACGAAAATATATCTTATCTTTTTTTAATTCATTTTAGAATGTCGAAAAGTAGTGGGTAGAAATTGTAGGCAATTCAATAACCAATTTCCAAATTTACCGTCTATAGGTAGTATAAAATTTCGAAGCATTAGAAGCAATTTTCCACAATTCGGATGAATAAAAATTGTAGGAACTAAGCGAAAACCAATCATCGACGATAATTACATTAATACGAATAAATGATAGCAAACATCATAGGAGAAAACTAATTTACGATCTGAATCAATGTTCAATATGGGCCCCATTTTGCTCGATACACTGGACAGCTCGTATACGAACATGATGAGTTGCCCTCCTAGTTTCCTCAGGATCAATATTACGAAAAGTATTATGAATGTGCTCTAGTAACTCTTCTTTACTTCTTACAGGAATAAGATACACTTCACTCTTGATTTTGCCCCATAAATAAAAATCAAGGGGAGTCAGGTCCGGAGAACGCGGATGCCATAAATTTGGTCCTCAATTACCCCACCATCTATCCTCGAACATTTCTGTTAGCTACCGATCTAGAGCTCGTGTTTTATGTGCTCGTGCACCATCCATTTGGTAATGGCAATCCCTTAGAATGTTAAGGGGTAATCCATCTGAAAAATTGCTAATGTTCATCTCAAAATTTCCAGGTATCTTTGTCCATTAAGATTTTCCTCATAAATATGATGAGCCAACAAATCATTCATTAAAATTGCAGAAACGTTCACGCTGAATTTATTTTGGAAATCAATAACTAATTTTCTGTGGCCTAAAAATGTCGATTTCTCTTGTTGGTTATTCCACTTTCATTGAACTTGGCTTCATCAGACCATATAATTTTTTGCAGAATTGTCTCATCATCTTGAAGCCGAATTAATAAATTTTCACAGAAATTTAACCGCTTGGGAAGGTCAGTTGGTTTCAATATTTGTATTCTGATGAAAGAATACGGGTGCATGTTATGTTTCTTCAGGATCCTTTGAATGGAAGTATAACCCAATCCAATATCCATTGATGCAGACTTAATGGACGCATGTGTAATTTGATTGTCGTCGTCCTCGACAATTGGTTTTCTTCTAGTTTCTATGTATTTTGTTCGTCCAAGTTGCAGAAAATTGCTTCTAATCCTTCGAAATTTTGTTTTACTCATAGGCGCCAAATTAGAAAGTTGGATATTGAATTGCCTGCAAGTTATATCGACCATTTTCTGACATTCGCCATGAATTAAAAAGAGATTAAACATATCCTCGTTTGAATAATCAGCCATTTAATTATCAATTTGGTGTTTTTCAAAAATTTTCACTTCAAATTTAAATTTTTTGGATATTTTCAATCTGAAATAACGACAATTCTTGTTGAAATATCAAATTCGAATGAACGAAGTGACAAGTACATTAATTTTAGGCACCTGTCAGGTAAGCGTAGCCAGTTCAGCTACTTGATTCAAATATTTCAAAGCATTCTCTGTTAGTTCTTGCAAAATCATCAAAATTCAATATATTCCCAAATTATTTCGGAACTATAAGAGAAGGGTATAGTACATGCTGATACAATTCCATCTGAAATTAGACGCTTTATCTGATGGCGATATAAAAATTGGCACGTGTCTTTTGAAAAAATTGAGTTATTGCTGTTTGAAAAAGGCCAAATTGAAAAAATCATACAAAACACCGCAATAAGTATTTGACATGTGTAGATTGCTTGAAGAATTCCTTGACCCTTCTTCTATCCACCCAAGCAAAAATTGTGTCTGTAGTGTAACTAAAATTTTTAAATGTTCCTCAAAAATCGAGTTTATTACAAAATACCGGTCTCGGTGGATATCCCTGCATATATATATATATATATATATATATATATATATATATATATATATATATATATATATATATATATATATATATATATATATATATATGTGTGTATATTCAATCACCGTTTTCAAGTGGCAATTCTCCATCGTCAGTAGGTAGCGGCTCTGGAGACAGATTGGTGCAATGGTGTCATGGAGCAACTGGTTTGGTACCCTTGTGTATCTTTCAACGACCAAGTTACACAACATTAACTATAATAAAAAAGAAATCGCAGTAAAGAACCTTAGACTTGGCACGACTTTGTCTAGATTTCATTACTTTTTAGAGATAAACAAGCAGCTCCATCGAGACTAACTTTTCACATAATGTTTTTGGTGGGATTTCACTTCTTTTTGTAGAAACGTGAGAATATTGATTTATTTTGTTAGATTTTCTTATTTGACAATTTTTTTTCGTTTTAGGAGTAGTTTTCTTATTATTACCAATCTTTCTTTTCCTTTTTTTTCGGTTCTGATTCTTGTACATTAGCAACAGTTTTTCGAATTGCCAATTCGTTATTTCTCTCTGTAAACTTTTAAGTATAAGTATAAAAGCCAGTCTAGTTTTATCCAGAGATTTCGTGCAATTTTATTTATATGTGCATTGAAACCAAAAGGGGAGGAATTCGCCCAGCAGTGACTGTGGGACGCTATAGGCTAGATTAAATTAGAAGATGTGTCCCACTACGGATTTTTGGAATGATAGTCGAATTTTTTCAGCTGATACCAGCCGAGGGTTCTTCATCAGATTCTTCAGAACTTCGATTTTTGACATCAAATGAAGTGGCCCACCAAGTTAAATTTTGTTTGTAAAGGTGGTATGTCGATCTCTAATAGTTTGGTTGGGCTCTTGTGTTTTCTAATCAGGGTCACCAGATCTTCGAATATCCTAGTTTTTATAGTTTTCCCTTCATGTTGCCATTCAACCCTAATTCTGTACCAAATTTCAGCTCTCTGAGTTTATGGGAAGTACTAGTTCTATTCTGATGAGTAAGTAAGTGAGTGAGTGAGTGTCATTAATGCAAAACTTTGCTTTCGCTTCACTTTGGAACTAAATGACCTACAGATTCAAAATTTTGAATTTTGAGTATGTGATTATAGCTTACTGGATGAAAAAAATTTCTGCGATCTGGTTTCATCCAGAGGTTCTCAAATAGGGGCCTGAAAATGCGGCGAAATGGTTCTAGTATAGAATGGTACGACAGTTTGCTTCGCGCTCGACTGACTGACTAGAAATTCTATCAGACTTGTCACTCTAGATCCGATATAGTCTAGTGCAATGTTTACACCTCTTGACCCTACTCTTATACCAAGCGTGCACCCTCCACCCGTACTCACTGACGACAATCAGTACAAGCGCAGTTCATCATTAATACTAATTAATACTAATTTTCTGAAGAGTATTTCATAAAAATTACATCAAGAACTAAACTTTGAAGAATGGAATTTGATTTTTTTTCACTAATAGGCTGAATACTAACTGTAGTACTTATTCGGAATCATTCTGATTATCATTTGCATATTTGAAAAATTTGATTCTTGGATTTTTCCAAACAGAGGGTTTGTTTAGGTCAGTCAGTGTATGTTTATTTGGCCTAACAATTCGGAAAAGATATGGATTTTTAGTCCTGAATGCTCACCCTACCATATTACTAGCTTTGCATCCCAGGAACTTGTGTAAAAGAGTGTTTGCAAAATACGGCCAGATCTAGTAATTGCATCAAATGTGGAGGTAATTTCATAGTGGTAATTTGTTAATCCATCTTTGCTTGAATAATTTCTAAGTGTCGAATGTTCATTATATATAAACAGCATAGGCTGTTAGATTGCACTACCTATATTTGGTATGAATGTTCTCCTGAAATAATTTAAGGAAACGGTCGTTTCTTAGTGGCGGCACGTGATGTTGGAGGATAATCAGTTCTGTCTGGAACGATCCACTTATTTCAGGAACTCTTCCTTTGAAAACAGTCACGGGTGGAATTTTCATTCCTGAAGCACTACAGTCCATTCTTTGTAACTGCAATGGTTTTACGACCTGGATCGGTCATTGACCTGGTTGATGGAGTACAATATTTCCACCAGCTTTAGTTTCATAATTTGGAAAGTAGTGAAAGGGTCTAGAATCTTCTACTTCGCACTTCCACACTTTAAGGCTTCTTTGTGGAGAGATTGTGTCTTTTGCGAAATTTTATGAATTATTCCTTGACGGACATTTATTTTTGATATATGTTTTGATTTTCATCTTTATTATTACGAATTCACTGACTAGATCGAGAAACTCAATGATGGAAAAGCCAGTCCTATTTTTCCATAGAACAGAGAGAGTTTGTAGTTGTTTCTTCAACTTCCAGATTTAAATTAGTTGCTCGGTCGTAATTGAAACTGTTCTTCCTCCTACGTGATCTTTTGATGTTTTCATAGGAATACCGTAATTTGCTCTGTTGATACTCCGGATCCAGATCTTATATCATCAAGAGCTGTTCGAAGTGTTCCTTGTTTATAGGCTCCAGTCCGATCACTGTTTCTAATGTAATTGAGGACCATGTTGCTTTAGTTGTAACAATTAAATCAATAATCAGATGAACGCATCAGCATGCAATGGATAGGGCAAGTGAATCAGAAAATGCACTTGCCCGTTAGAGTCGTGAGTGTTAAGTTGTATTGTAACACAAAACCGTTGCACGAGATATTGGCAATATATAGAACATCGAGTTTGAAAATTTCGAAATAAGTTGAAGAACGAGGGCGATAGCCAAACTGATTTCTCAAGTCAAGTTTGCCTCGAAATTGAGAAATCTGAGAATTGATTTTTTTTCTAATCCCAATATTTGTCCTAGATGCTGACTTAAAGAATCGAAATTTGTCCACCTGTACATAAGGTTAGCATGTACGTACCCTTCTGTAAATGGAAGGTTCAGCATTGATTGCAGCATTGCACCGGTCAAAGTAAACTGTTTGACTAATTCCCATATTTTTCAAGCATCTGAGTTGCACAGGTTTTTCTATTGAGCTGGCTCTCTGCTCACCTGAACCCTTTTTCAAGGCAGGTAAATGTTTTCCCCGTTAAGATCTTCTCTCTTCCTCACATTTTCTTCCTTAACTTTCAATAAGCGCATCACTATTCAGAATTCGAAACTAATAGCCTGAAATATTACGCTCAATGCTCTTTTCAATAAGTTCATAACCAACTTAACTTTTAGGAATTTAATAAGGAATATTCCTGAATCTTTCAAGTGCGACGTCAACTCCATTCTCCCTTGTTTCTTTAGTGGCTTTTTTTGAAATTCCCTATCAATTTTCTACATTTCTTTCTCATCTTCAGTTGATATGCTTGTTCGGTGCACATTTTGAAGTGACTGTCTCTACCAGGCTCCCAGCTTTCGTTACCATGTGTAAGCAATTGTTCAAATAAACTAACACACCTCTTTAGCCTTCGTTTTCAACCAAAAGTTCTCTTGAAGATTACCTTATGTAATGGCGATACAAGTTTTCTATAAGGAACTGGTCCATTGGTTGCAATAACCTTGTGTTGTTGGGCGGTCTTTCAATTATCCACTGGTTTTTTCTAATAATTATAGGGTGATATGAGTTGGCGTATAACTAACGACCAAAAGGAATGTATTGTTCTCTTTTTCAAAATATTTTAGGTACTTTTTCATTTAGATAATGAAAATTTCGTCGCGCCACTCGCGAAACAATGTTGCACTCGTTCAAGTTTTGGGTAGAGTTTAAGGAGGGGGATTTTCTACATTTTTAAATGTTCTTCGACTTTCCCATTAACAGAAGAGTAATTTATGACTTCTCGTACAAATCATACAGATGGAGCACGGATATTACTAGCGATATGTTCTGGCAAATTACATCCTTTTTTAAATGTTAAGATAAATTTGGGCATATCTCTCTAATTTCATCAACGTTATATAAATTTTTCACTTTTCTACAGCTTTCGGGATCAACTTTGTTTACCAAAGGACGTTGTCAACATCACTCATTTCAGCCAAATGTTTACCCGCACCTCTTGTTGATTGCTATATAACAGGGGTGCTCAAATTTGAATTGCTGGCGATCTACCTCAATATTTTTAGACTACTTACGATCGACTCTAAGAGGCTGCAAGTATGTGTGATGCAGGGTTGTCGTACATACACGAGAGACCCTATCTACCTACCTACCTAGGTAAGGTGTACCGTAGCATATAAAGATATTAGCTTTCCGCACAATATACTTATTTTAGTCAAGGTTTGGGTTAGGTTCAGTTAGGTTCTTCTCTATAATATCAATGAAAAAACTCATAGTCATTCAAAATTGCGATTTTATTGGTTGTTACAAAACGAAAGAGTTACATATGGTGTTAAACTTAACTAAGGAGTGACTTTGGATGTTGAAGGATGGCACTGCATGTCCTCAGCATACTTTTCATAAGATGGTACGTAACCACTGAGTGCTAATCGCCAGCATAATGACATATGATCGTGAGTTAGTCGATTGCGATATTTTGATTTAATTATCTTCATTTCAGAAAATGTAGACTCGCACAAGCAAGTTGACCTAAACATTGCCGTCAGTTGAGGGGCGATTTGCCCTAGATTCGGATATTTATCTCCAGATACAAAACATCAGAAATTTTTATCAGATGCTGTAGCTTTGAGTTGTATATCTGATATAATCTGCACCAACTCATTTGCAACAGAACATGAGCTCATATAAAACTGACTTGTTATTTCAGTAGCCAATTCCTCAATGTTTTTACATGAAAAGAGAAAGCTCATAAATGATGCCATATTTACCAATTTACTGCAATCATAAAAACGCATTTCGAATTGTCCCAAAATATTTGATAATTCAGCTTCGTACGTATCGTAATCCTTGCTTTCAAAGATGAAAAATGTTTCAGATTCTTTCTTTTCAGTTGATCTATCATAAGTTGCAATTTATTTTTGAATGCGTTTACTGTGCTAATCATTGTGGTGTCAGTGAAAAACGCCGAATCAGTCAGCCATTTTTGGTTTTTCAACATCTGAGTGTCATCACCTCTTTCGTTCAGAGAAGCTGTTATTTCGGGCAATAAAATAATTCTTTAAACCTTTCAAGGAATTTTCCGCGACTTAACCACCTGAGGCTCGTATGAAGAACTAAATCAGTGCTGAGTATCTATCTTCCAACTGCAACTTAAAGAGCCGCCGTTGCAAGCTAGGTGCACGGATGGAATCCACAATTTTTGTTGCAATGCCCATAATTTTCTGCGTGTTCAAAACTTTTGAACACAAAATTTGTTGATGTATAATGCAATGGAATGAAAATAATGAAGGTAAATAATTAGCTCGACACAATGCCACAAAACCGTTTTTGTTTCCAGTCATTGCTGGTGCTTCATCGGTTGTAATGATCACTGATTTATATATTGGTAGCTTCTTGTTTCTTACAAAATTGAAGAAAACGTAATATATATCTGCACCACGGGTCTTCTCCTTCAGAGGAATGATTGTCAAAAATTCTTCCTTAGCCAACATGTCATTGAATACAATCCGAATAAAAATACACAGCTGGGCAGTGTCTGTCATATCGGTGGATTCGTCGAACTGTAAAGAAAAGTATGTACATTTTATGATAACATATTTTAGTTTATCTGCCATGTCCAGACTCTCTCTTCAATACGCCTTGTGACAGTCGGACGAGATAACTGAAGTTCTCTAATTGTAGATATGATTGCAGTTTAATTTTTAAAATCTAAGGTCTCACCCGCTTCAATAAATGCTTCCTTCACAACCTATCTTCGAATGGTTTCTTGTGTTTCGCCAAAGATATTTGAAATGACCCGATCGTAGCAGCTTTTGATTGTTTGGCTGGTCTTGTGAACATGGTTAGTTCTTTTTCAAACAAGATAATCACGTACTTTGCGTTTTCTTTATTCACTCTGTGGCGGAAAATCATTTTCATAGTTTTTATGAACCGTTTCATGATGCCTCTCTAAGTTACCACGCTTAGATGTTTCAACTGACGCACGACACATTAGACAAATGCACTTATCCTTCAGCATACAAAACAAAAATTCTTCCTCCCAATCGTTATTAAAATGATACGTTTTAGATTTCTTTGAAGCACTCATTTTGAACTATTTAATAATAAACTTTGTATCAACGTAGTATTGCCTTTAAGTTACAATTCAGAGAGACTCCAATTCCTGCAGGCGCAACATTTAAATCGGCGTAAACGAAAGTGTCCAATGTTCCCGTTCAACGCGCCGCCCCAATTTCTAGGAAAGCGGCCAGAATAAAAAGAGTGGCTTTTCTTTGACAAGTACCGCGCGTTCCGTTGATAAAGCCGCCTTTTGCCACTAGTAAAGTGTTATTTTATTACGTAATAAATTTTTGTAGTTCAGTTATCTACTTATTAAAATTTTTTTCTTCTCGAGATCTACTTAAAAAGCACTCGCGATTGACTGTTTGAGCACCCTAGCTATATAATATACATATAGTTTATTCTCTAACGTCCCACGACACGAACATGGCACAAATATTATTTTGCGAATCACAAAAGCGATTCGAATATACCGCGATCTAGTTAGATGGAGTACTTTTGAAATTGGGTGGTTAATGAATATGCCAGTGAGAGAATTTAAGAAGGCAGCGACGATAATTTGATAACTATAAGGTCTATCCTAATCTAATCTAACCTAAGTGTTAGGTAATTTGAGAATACATTAATTGTAGCACATCTATTTGGTAATAGAAAGTTTAGACTTCCATCACGAAGTTGGATTGCTTTTGGAGAACGAAGGAACTAGCTCGGGTACCAGCAACAGATTCTTGCGACCAATTGCCCCCCTGAAAATTTGTGAAATACTTCAGAAATTATGCAGAGAAGTCTCCTGAATGTCAGCTGCGTCGGTTCAGCCAAAGCAGCCCCAAAACAGGTGACACAGTTACGTTAGTCGACAGTTGATAGATGTTATATCCAAATGAAAAAAATGTCAGCTAGTTGTAACGGATTATACGTCAGATGCTCATACAAACAAGTAAAAAAAGAAAATATTGTGAAATTCTCAAGGTAGACATTTTATCAAATGGTTGTTTGTATGATACGTTCAATGAAACGAGACGTCAGTAGAGTGTACGACAGTAAAAAAACCGCTAGCTGACGTTTTGAAATCAGTGTTTTCGTAGCTCGTCTGTATCAGTTTTTACTCACAGCTGAGATATTTTTCCAGACATACGTCAGATCCTCTATATACAATATTAATAGCTACACATAAACAATTCTTCAAACGTAAGGTATTGTATTGCGTGAATATAATGTTCAAGATAAAATTATTTTACGTTTTTTGCCAAAAAGAGCTTCCAGGTTGAAGTCATTTGGTGAAGAAATATTGTGCAAGTACAACAAAAAATTAGTTGAGAAATATGTGGTTCTTCCAATCGAAATGAAGGATTTCCGACTGTATAAAAATTATTCAGAAATTCGCATTAGAAAAATGGTGAAATCGGGCAATCAGGTGATTATTCAAAACAGGTATTTTTGCTCTACAAATCATATAGCCTTTCACTTTTTATGTCTGTGAAATGATTCGATAAGATAACTAATCTTTTTGTACCTATTTGTGGAAGAAGTTAGTCTCAAATCAGTGACTCCTTTCATTGTTAAAGTAAAATGGTAGGAATTTTCCAATTACACTGCTAGATAGAAATACAGTTTGCTGCAGGTCCCGCGAAAGTCAGCTGCGGCACCATTTATGGAACGCCAAAACACGGTGAAATAACCACCAGCTGGATGTAACGCAGTGGGTTTTACGTCAGCTACTCATAGGAACATGACAGAAAAAAATTATTGTGCATTCTTCGCGGTTGAAATGAATACGAACAGATAGGTGATAATGTCGCAAGTAATCTTTCCGAGTGGAAAATTAGAACTGCATTCAGACCTTAAAATAAACTGTCATCATTCTTTTTAAATCCTATGGGGAATTTTATGTTGTCTTTTTCGGAGAGTAATAATTTCTACATACTGGTAGTTGCTTCAGAATTAGATATGAAGAACATCAATCTTAGTTCCTTAAAAACAAACAAGATTCAATATTACCTAACTACTGTTCAAAATGACTACCCTTTTCCAAGTATTGATAAATTAAAATTCTACACATTGCATCAAAGGAAGAAAACTCAATTACCTAGTATTGATGGAAAATTCTGAATATAGTGTCCAACCATGAACGAGAGTTGGAAACCGTTGTAACAGTGATCTATTAACTTAGTTTATTTTCGGGTAGTAAAAACATTGTAAAAAATTCCATTTGTGTCTTATTCATGCTCAACTACCAAATAGTAACGGCGAAATCGATACAGTGTCCTTTTGTATGTACCTAATTGTTAAAGAAAAAGTTTCAATTCATCTGGTGACTTCTTCATTTTTGATATAGATTAGCTGTAAACATCTTCTGATTGCACTACTCGACAAAATACAGCCATATTTTTGTTGTCATTTTGATTTGCTTGAAGGAAATGACAATTATTCTACTTGATTATCGCATGTTTTCGCTATATCGCCAAACTCAAGTGAAAAATATTCATAGCATCGTTATGGTCCTAATTGATATTAAATATTAATATTTTTCAAACAGCTTTCGCGTAAGAGAGTTACGTTTTCCGCAAATACAATCTTTTTTTCATGCAAAGTTATTTCCTTTCGAACATATAATTTTTTCTGTTATATAGAATTTTCTTTCTTTTCCCGATCATTCTAATAAATAAGCAAATTTCCATTTTGTTGATCTTCTGTTTGCTGTATTTTGTTGAACTCTCTTCTTGAACGAGTGAAAGAACCTGAGGAAAAACTCGTTTTTGCACTAACAATAGCTTGTCTGTTTATGTCGTGTTAGTGTCGTGTGTACACAAAGAGTACCAGAGATTTTTCTGGTTTGCAGCTTCAATTCTTATCTTGCACTCCATGATTTCCAGCTGAAGACAAGGGTGAAAGGCAGGGGGTTTGGGACAGGAATCTAGGAATCTGTAACAATGGAAAATTGAAAACCAGCAGAAAATTATTTCAACAATCATCCTTCTGATATGTCCAAACAAATCTGAGAAAAGATTTTACATAGCAAGCAAGGTCATGAAAAGGGCCAAGGAGATAATAACAAAAATACATAACCTGCGATATTTCCTCAAATTCCATCTATGTTTGATCGAGAGAGACCCGATCGCTAGGTTCCGTCTTCCAAGTAATGCCGGTTATGATCTATAGATGTTTTAGAATCATTATGGACCCAATAATTTGGGTTGATATCGCCCATATATAATTTTTCGTGGAACTTGTTTGATTCAGAGAAAAAATTTCCTTATATAATATTATTATTTCCTACTTATTATTACATTCGGTACAAGTACAAAGGGTATGGTGGAAAACCCATCGGAGTTGCTTACTTTATGATTTGAAAAGATTCAGTAATGGAGAAGGATTTAAATCTAATTGATTAATAAGTAACCTACCTGATTTCTTTTCCTTGTAAATCTCTAAAGTTTCTCATAGATTGAGTTTTTGTCTTTCATTTTCATTGTGTGAAATTTATCATTAAGGTTATGGTTTTCTTTGAGTATGTGGTTAGAATAATGGGAATCTGATTTGTGATAAGTAAAACTACGTTTGTGCTCGGATAATTTAACTTTGAAATTTCTGAAAATTCTACCAATATAAATTTTATAACAATTCCTGCAAAACAGTTTTTAAACACCGGATTTATTACCCTTATCAATTTTAGATTTGCAGTTTTTGATATGTCGGCCTAAAGAATTATCAGTTCGGAATGCTATACTGAAATTATAATGCGAGAGGAGTGATTTTAATCTCAGACAAGGAATACCAATACCAGTTAAGCTGTTGAAGTTTGTGTTAGAACTTTTTATACTTGGAAATATTTCCTTGAATACTTTTGAAATTTTTGCGTTGAATTATGTTCTCAATAGTACTAGAACTGTAACTGTTATTGGCTGCTATTTGTTAAATTATATTTTGCTCTTTTATGAAATTATTTTTCGACATGGGATATTAATGAGTCTATGTACCATACTAGTGTATGCAGCTAATTTATGTGGATCAGGATGTGTAGATGAGCTGTGAATAGTAATATCTGTATGAGATGGCTTATGAAAAATAATGTTTGCCGTTAATTTTAGTGATAGTTAAAATCAGAAAGTTAAAGGAGGTTTCTGTTTCTATCTCTAACGTCAATTTAATATTATCGTGAATTTTGTTAATGCATGTTTTGAATGACTGTTTGTGCCAGTGAAATGATATCGTCGACATATCTAAACCAATAAATTAACTATTTGAACAACGGATGCTCTTGGATAGTTTTTTTATTCACGAGAATATTGAATTCACGTTAAAGATAGAAACAGAACACTCCATAAGCTTTCCAGATTTAACTATTACTGATATTAATGGCAAACATAATTTCTCTATTTTTCATGAGCCATCGCATAGAGATAATACTATTCACAGCTCATCTACACATCCTTATCCACATAAATTAGCTGCTACAATAGTATGGTACATAGACTCATTAATATCCCAATGTCATGAAATAATTTTATAAAGGAGCTAAATATAATTAAACAAATAGCAGAGAACATGATTTCACGCAAAAATTTCAAAAAGCAATCCAGGAAGTATTTCCAAGTATAAAAAGTTCTAACACAAAATACAACAGCTTAACTTATATTAGCCTGGAATAAAATCATTGCTCTCGCTATATAATTTCAATATAGCATTCCAAACTGATGATTCCTTAGGCCGACATATCAAAAACTGCAAATCTAAAATTGATAAAGGTAATAAATACGGTTTATAACAAAATTTCAAAGATTTCACACACAATTGAGGGAGAAAAGTATTTAGATATCTCTCAATGAAGGTAGAAACAAAACAAATAAAAAAATAATTAATAAACCTTCGGATCACCAGAATGAGAAATGAATCATATTGTCGAAAATAATCAATTTCTGCGAGTGATTGTCAACTAAATAGTTAAGATTTAGATTTCAACCATAGTTCGCCATCATATACTCATCCCTATCTTTATCTTGTAGTATATATTCAATTCGTTATTATTCGGACAGTATAATTGATGAATGATTAGGAAAGAAGGAATTCTGATACATGTTAAAGCTATAAATCAATTAGAGTTTGTATGACATTGTTTCCAGAATTTATTAATAAGTCGCACGTACGGCTGGAACCTGGGCCACAGTAATACAGAATTTCGACGCGTGCCTTTATCTTTTGAAAGTTCAACAAAATACAGCAAACTACAGAAGGTCATCAAAATGGAAATATACTCATTTACAAGAATGAAAAGAAAGAGAAATACATATCACAGAAAAAAAAATGTACGTTTGGAAAAACTTCGCATATGGAAGAGTGAAGAGTTTGAAAAAGTCAACGATTATAAATACGGAAATCGTGGTTTTCCTTAGCGGAAGCTTTTTCGAAAAATTAATATTTTTCCGATCATCACCGAAAGGTAATCGAGCAACAGAATGGTCATTTGCCAAAATGACAATAAAAGATTTGCAATAAAAATATTTTTACAGCTATTCTACTTGAGAGATTGAGAGATGAAAGAAGTCACCAGATGAATCAAAACTTATTTCTTCAACAATATGGTCCATACAAAAAATACACTGTATCGATTTGACCGTTACTGTTTGGTAGTTAAGCTTGACTAAAACACAAATGAAATTCTTGACTGTTTTTACTACCATCAAATGAACTAAATTAATAGATCACCGTTACCGCGGTTCCGAACTCTCGTTTATCGTCAATCAGTATGAAAACCAAGTACCAAGTACAAATTGACATGATATATATATATATATATATATATATATATATATATATATATATATATATATATATATATATATATATATATATATATATATATATATATATATATATATATATATATATATATATATATATATATATATATATATATATATATATATATATATATATATATATATATATATATATATATATATATATATATATATATATATATATATATATATATATATATATATATATATATATATATATATATATATATATATATATATATATATATATATATATATATATATATATATATATATATATATATATATATATATATATATATATATGAAAAGGAGGATTACAAAAGTTGAATAATTGTATTTACAATAAATGCTCGTATTTATAATTTTGATGTGTCTCAGAAAAATACAAGTGTGAGCTCAGGAAATGTAACGGGGAAACCATACTATCTTGTATATGATTTAATAAACGAGTAAAACAACCTGAGCAAAAAACTCGTTTTCCTGTCGCTATTGCATTAGCAATAGCTTGTCTGTTTATGTTGTGTTAGTGTCGTGTGTACATAAAGAGTACCAAAGATTTTTCTGCTTAGTCGCTTCACTCTCTCTTGCATTACATGATTTTCAAACGAAGACAAGGGTGAAAGGAAGGTTTGGGACAGGAATCTATAACAATGGAAAGAGAAAAATATTTCGACAATCATACTTCTTATATGTTTAAACAAATCTAAGAAAATATTTTACATAGGAAGCAAGGTCATGAAAAGGATTAAGGAGATAATAAAAAAAATACATAACCTGCGATATTTCCTCAAATTCCATCTCTGTTTGACCGAGAGAGCCTCGATGGCCAGGTTCAGTCTTCCAAGTGATACCGATTATGATCTATAGATGTTTTAGAATCATTATGGACCCCATAATCTGGGCTGACATCGCCCATTTATTATTTCTTCGTGGAACTTGTTCAATTTAAAGAAAAATTTTCGAAAAATTTTGACAGTCGTTCGAAATATATATGAATAGGTCGTTATGTGGATTTGGAAAAACCACATATTAGGACTGTTTTTAACAACTATGGAAAGGGAGCTATTAGAGAGTTTTTGCAACTTAGACGATTTCGTTAGTTTTACCATTAACTTTAATTATATTTACGATAATAACGCTCACTTCAAATAGAGTTTTTGCATCCTTACAAAATAATGTAGTTATTCAATTCTCAGTTTGACACCATAAAAATTGTCACTTGTCATTTTACTACGGCCGATTTGTTTTTGTTAAGTTAGGTTGCACACGGTGAATGAGAATAATTACCAGCTCTTATTCTGCCGTAATACCGGCAATTCTTTATCGTCATTAGAGATTTCGGGTACTGTTTCTCGAAAGCGTATGCGCAGAAAATAACGAAGTCTTCAAATGAGAGGTGCAAAAACTCTCCATCATTAGAATACGAGGAAAATTTAGCATTTACATTGATCAATGTTCATTATTTGGAAATCAAATTTCTTCACTGACTATGTAATTGAGTTTTCAACCCTCTGCAGCAATGTGTAGACTTTAGATATATCCATACAAGGAGAAGTGTGGCCATATAGGATTTTCATCATTAAATAAGGGTGATGACAATTTATCTTAAGGTGTGAATACGATTCTAGTTCTCCATTCGGAAATGTTATTTGTGACATTATAACTTATCTGCCCAAATCAATCAATTCAAAACGGATACGTGGAAGTGGTAATTGAGCTGAAGGCGGCAGGAGCCAAATCAGTTGAATACGGTGTAGGTACGATGGTATTAACCAAACGTGAAAATTCAAATGAGAAAATAATTAGAGACAGACAGGAGATAGTGAAGGTAGTGGAAGAGTTCTACTCAAAACTATATTGCAGCGAAGATCATCCGGAACATAACGAAAACCTTCCTCGAATCCTGAACCAAGGTTCTGAGGAAATGCCAGAGATTACTAGAGAAGAAATTGCTAAGTCCATGTCAGAGATGAAAAACAACAAAGCACCGGGAGGAGATGCTTTAGTTATAGAAGCGATAAAGAAAGGTGGGGTGCATCTTATGAACGCCATAATCACACTTTTCAATAAATGTGTTGAAGAATCAACAACACCTGAGGCTTGGAACAATGCAGTTATTGTTATTATACACAAGAAAGGTAATATTGCAGACTTGAGAAATTTCAGACCAATAAGCTTACTACCCCACCTTTACAAACTATTCACGAAGATTCTCACAAGGCGTCTGACTCCCAAGCTGGACCTCTACCAACCCATGGAGCAGGCTGGTTTTAGATACGGGTATGGCACTAACGATAACTTGATGGTAGCTAAAACACTAATTGAGAAATCGGTTGAATATAATAGGTCACTCCTACTGGTTCGTGTTGATTACAAAAAAGCATTCGACTCCATCAAACACACCGAAATGCTCAAAACACTTGCTGATTGTTCGCAGTGATACAACACATCTATGGGAATGCAACAGCTAGTGCCAGACTACATGACGAAATGGACAAGTTCAGAGTGGGGCGTGGTGTCCGACAAGGTGATACAATCTCGCCGAAGCCCTTTATCACACTCCTCGAATACATGGTCAAGGACACAAAATGGGATGGCAATGGCATAAATATTAAAGGAGAGGAGCTCAACCACCTATCGCAGATGATATTTTGTTGATTTCAGATAGCTTAGATAAGGCAGAAGTACAACTCAAAGAACTTATCACAGCCTCACACAAAGTTGGCCTCAGAATGAATACATCCAAAACGCAGTTCATGAGAAAGCTGGTTACCAGCCGAAATATTTTGGTGGAAGGAAATCAGATTTCGTAAGTACCATCGTACGAATATCTGGGTCATGAAGTAAGAATAGGCAGAGATAATGAAACTTGCGAGATTGAAAGAAGAGTTGGATTGACATGGGCTGCTTTCGGAAAACTTGAATATATTTTCAAATCTGATATCCCCGTATGCTTGAAACGAAAAGTGTTTGATCAGTGTGTTCTGCCGGTGCTGACGTACGGCGGCGAGACTTTGACACTCGCAAAAAAGTCAATACATAAGATTCAAGTGGCTCTGCGAGCTATGGAACGTTTCTTATTGGGAGTCACGTTGAAAGACAGGATACCTAATGAGGAAATACGCCGAAGAACAGGAGTGACATATGCAGTTAGACGAATAACTCACCTTAAATGGAACTGGACTGAACACGTGGCCAGGATGTCCAACGCAAAATGGACGAAGAAAATCATGGAATGGCGCCATAGGCAAGTAGCGTTCAGAAATAGAGGGCGTCCTCCAACCCGTTGGACAGACGATATAAAGCGCATCACAACTAACTGGCTCCAGAGCGCACAGGATCGAGAAGGATGGAAAATATTGAGAGAGGCCTATGTTCAGCAGTGGACGATGAAGGCTGTTTGATGATGACGATGGTATTTGTTGAGTTTGTGGTCAGCATTGTTAGAAAGTTCATTATTGTGGTGCAAAATTTATGAGTTTTCTTTCCCCAAATCTGGCCTTCTTCGACGAATTTGCTCTCTCAAACACCGCATAACGGTTAGGTAATATTCCTTATTTACCGTATGACCTTCTGGCCGGAATTCTGAATGCAAAACACCACGATGATCAAAGAAATCAATCAACGTTACTTTTGCCGTGGTTTTTTGCCTTCGGTTCAGTTGAAAGCGCCATTCCGAAGCTTCTCGACTGTATTTCCATGTCACATTCTTAAACTCACAAGGTACAATGCGTTTCATGAATGTGGGGTCGGAATTAACTCGTTATAGCATGTCTCTAGGGACCTTCAAGTGATTCAATTTTTCAAGAATGTTCAGGTCTTTCGGAACTTTTGAAAATGGTACGAATTGATTCTTGAGACACTGAAAGTTCATTGCCTATCTTTCTCAAACTTAAATAACGATTTTCAATCACTATTTTCTTCATTTTATCGATATTAACTTTAGTTCAATATCTTGGTGGCCGATCAGAGCAAGGCAAATCTTCCACTACAGCTGCTGTTGAATGCACTGTATCACTCATATGCACGGATTTTTGGAAAGCCGATTGACCGTAAGCTTCCTATAACATTTTCAGCAATTCGGCACTATAAATAAATTAAATGATAATGAGTTTGGCAACAACAAAAATTTTGGCAAACGTTCTAAGCAGATTTGTTTGATAATCAATTCCCGATACTTTTTTAAAAAAATTTATAATTCACTGCGTTACAAACAGCTGACGGCTTCTTTTCATCTATTCATTATTTCAACAATTTAACTATCAATGCTTTAATCGAAAAGAAATGACCAAAATTTTTTTTTGTATTTTGGGGACTGCCGTGGCTAAACCCATTCACGGTGACGCAGCTGAATGTTACGATACTTCACGAGACAATATTCTGAAGTAGTTATCAAATTATCCTTCGGGAGGAAACGACAAATACAAAGATGTCGCTGGATCCTGGGCTCTTAATTATATTATTCCTTCAATTCTCCAGCACCGCTAGCCTGCTCCTTGGCTTTTCTGGTGCTACTCTTTGAATTGTAGAACCAACTATATCCAGAAAAAGCCAGATAGCGGAAAATTTACTTGAACATTGATGCGGGATGCAGATGCCATGTAACGTATTAAAGATGGCGTGATCGTCCTAAACCAGTTAATTGCCTGAGGCGCGCGCAAGGTTGGTGCTACGGTTCTGAAAAATTAGTCAGTTTTGGTGTTTATGATGTCAATATTCATCTTCAACTGAAAATGGTTCTGTTTGGTTTTGTAATCATGTGAATAAATGTACTACGAGGTAGAGCGCACTCCGCGGGACAATAGCCACTATTGAACTGAAAACCCGAAAAAAAATGCTTCAGTTCGTCTTTGTAAATAGTTTACTCATAAAAGAAGAGGTTATGAGAAAGTAATCTGTCTTATAATATTTATTTCATTATTTTCGATACCACTAGTAGGATGGAGTTCATCAATTTTTTATATTTCTTATATCTTTTTCAGGTTATTGAATAACGCTTTGTTGGCAATTCTAGCGAGTAGTTTGTACGAAAACACTGTTCTACCCGTTCACAGACACTCAAGAATAGAATTTTGTAAAAAACAAACTCTGGACCTGATGCCCGACATCACAAACTATCTATATAAAAAATTAACATTAACAGAAGAATTGACAGACCAGACTGAAGTTGTGGAGACCATGTTCAATCAACTCAAGAAGAAGTTCGATGAATCTTCACAAAATCTTGAAGAGATTGATGATGAATCATCTGCAAAGAAAAAAATTAATGGAATCAAACTCGCTATGTTTCGCAACAATGATACTTCAACGGAGATAGGTTTATTGAACACTAGTTATGCAGTTTTGGAACTGGATCATAATGATTATCTATATAATTTCTTTAATTTGATGGAGTTTAGAAGGAAAATCTATTTTTCGTTGCAGGGTGTTGAAGTTACTGCCGAAAATATGTAAGTAGTTAACACTTTCATGGAATGAAACATTTTGTAATTTATTGAATCGAAATTATGTCAAGTGTTCCATGAAGATGGCCCCAAGATATAGCTCCTATAGTTATTGATCTATTTCAATTAAATAAGAACAGTATTTCATCTTGAATCGTATTCTTACGGTCTGAAACATTTAAATTGGTTTTCATTTCCGGAAACACCGTGAGAAGACCTTCACTTGGACTTTTCATATGGTAACCACATATTTTTATTTTTTTTCGATTACTTTTTGACTTTGAGTGAATTCTGCTGATAGAGTATCACTAAAAACTCACATTTTCAGTTTCTCGATGTAATGAATGAGCGACTGTTGGAGTTTGTGATGAAGTTTTTCTGTCCTAGAATGTGATTTGGTCATTATTTCAGTTCGAATATAAAGGGTGTCCCGAAACTCAACGATAATCCGGCTCCACGAATAAGCTGTGTTTATTTCTGTCAAGAAAACAGAAGAAAGTTCTGCTGAAAGTTCAGCGGTTTTCGGGTTATAGTAATTTTAGTGAAAATTGAAAATATTGCATACCTCCTCCAAACTTTTGCATATTGCGATTACAGATTTGCGCCAATTGTAATTGTATTGTTCTTTGTGCAATCTCTAGTTACTATATCGTCAATTTCACTCCAAAATTAAATATAAAATTCGTATTTTCGAGTCGAAAATTCTGTTTTCAGTTGAACTTCTACATAATTTCTCAAGCATGTGCTTAATTTAGCCCTTCATATTCTGTGAGAAATCCACTACGTGATCCTGGCAAGTTTTTTCAGAAGAAGGCATATTCAATAACGATTCCTAATACGTACAACACTTTACTACTTTTTCTCTAAAAAAGAGAAATATGGTTGTGTTTTTGCAAAAAGACTTGAATATAAATTTAAAAATAATTATTAAGAATATCTATGCTCAGTGGTTCGGTCATGGAATTCGAACAGCCACAGAATTTTTCATTGTCAAAATAAATTTGAGAATTGATTTGACATACACTGCAGATTTTGTGAGAATCAGTGTGTTTTTTGTGTTTTGCATAATTGCACTATGCCGTTTTTATATTCAGCACAAGAATATGCCAACATGCATCTCATTTATGGAGAATGTGGATGCAATGCTAGCGCAGCAGCCAGACTCTACAGGGAAAGATACCCGAATGCCGAACGACATCCTGATTACCGGTAGTTCGTACATGTGCATCAGTCATTCTCAGAGGGAAGATTGCCTCACGTTCGTGAAAGTGGTGGTAGACCTCAAGCAGACTACGAAGACATGGTTTTGGACGAAGTCGAAAATGACGCTGACACTTCAGTACGTGCGATTGAAATGAATACAGGTGTACCAAAATCTATTTCTCAGCGTATTTTGAAACGACACCAATACCACCCATACCACGTGCAACGTGTGCAAACCCTACTACCTCAGGACTAATTTTCCAGAATGGAATTTTGTAGAAGAATGTTAGCAAAAAAACAAGAATATCCGCAATTTTTGGACAAAATACTCTGGACGGACGAAACAACATGCAAGAAAGATGGCTAGTTTAACCTCCATAACTTATATGTATAGTATACTGAAAACCCATATTTAAAGAGAAAGGACCGATCCAAAAACCAATTCAAAATTAACTTTGAGCTACCTGAACATTTAAATGGCGAGAACTATCTGAATTTCCTTTAAAATGAGTTACCTATACTGTTAGAAGATCGCTGAATATTCGAAGAGATATGTGGTATCAGCAGGATGGTTGCCCTGCGCATTACGCTCGTCCTGTTCGGGATCACTTGTATAATGAATATCGAGGACGATGGATTGGGCGTCTCGGACCAATTTTATGGCCGCTTCGTTCACTTGACCTAAACCCCCTCGATTATTTTATTGGGGTTGTATGAAAGAAAAAGTCTATTCACAACCTGTGCAAAATTTGCAAGATCTGCGCCACAAAATTTCTGATGCCGCAGAACTAATTAATTTGAGGAACCATGCACGATTAGTGAAGCGGTCGTTCTTGAGACGATGTAGGGCCTGCATTCGTGTCCAAGGAAGTCAATTTGAATATTTGCTTCAATCGCTTTGAGTCCCAATGTAAATAAGTAACTTATTTGTAATTGAAAATTTGTAGAAAATACATTGATAGTTGAAGAAGGGGAGGTATCATCATTAAGTTGTAGAATTATTTTTATAAAGAAAAAAGTGTTTACAGGAAATCGTTCGGCATTCAGGTATCTTTACCTGTAAAGTATGGCTGCTGCGCTAAAATTGCATCAACAATCTCTATAAATGAGATGAATACTTGCATATTCTTGTGCTGAATATAAATATGGCTTAGTCCAATTATGCAAAACACGAAATAAATTCACTGATTTTTAGAAAATCTGCAGTGTATTTTAGTATTTTACAGTAATCAGGTGTCAAATCAATTAGCTAAGTATCTAATTTATTCTGACATTAAAAATTCTGAGCTTGTTTAAATTCAATCACCGAACCACTGAACGTAGATATTGTTACTATTAAGTTTTGTATTAATTTAGATATTCAAGTCTTTTCGCAAAAAGACAACCATATTTCTATTTTTAGAGGAAAAGTAGTATAATATTGTACTTCTTGGGAATCGTCGATAAATATGCCATCTTTTGAAATAACTTGCCAGGATCCCGTAATGAATTTTTCATATAATATGAAGGGCTAAATGAGGCACATAATTGAAAACTCATGTAGAAGTTCAACTGAAACTAATGATTTTCGACTCGACAATCCGAAATTCACATTTTATTTTGAGGTGAAATTTATGATATAGTAACCAGAGATTGCTCAAAGAACAATGTTTGGAGGAGGGATGCGATATTTTTAATTTTCACTAAAATGACTTCAACTCGAAAACCTAACTTTTAGCAGAACTTTTTTCTGTTTTCAGGATAGACATAAACACACCTTTTTCGTGGTGTCGGCTCAACGTTGAGTTGTTTCGGGACATCCTATATGTCTGTCGTATTTTGGATAAAAAAACTCAGAATATAACGGAAGATTCTAATGAATCATGAAATAATCTCTGTGAAGGAATACTACAGAGCAGAGTTCATGGAACTATAACGAATGTCATTCGCAATTATTAATGAGGCATAACTACAGATAAGGTATCTACCTCCCTATTTCTGTAGGTGATTCGTTCCGAGTCTTTTTGACGGAGAATCAACAAATATGAAAGACAAAAATTAAGTGAATATAAAACTGATGTTATTTCTAGTCTAATAGAAAAAGTGCTCGGGCATTTCGATTCTATCTGGAAGTATTTCCAGAACGTGATGAATCAGAGCACTGCAAGTGTACTATCATCATCATCATTCGTCAGTCAGCTTAATCTCGTAAGCTTCTCGTAAATTATGCTAAACCTCTCTATTCTGCGCCGTCTGCATCCAGTTCGACTTGATACGTTTTATGTCGTCAGACCATCTGGTAGGGGGGTGACCTCTTCTTCGAAATGCTTTTTGTCTTGATCTTCATCCGATAACTTTTTTGGTCCATCTATCGTCTGTTCTTCTGGCAATGTGTCCGGCCAACTTTCACCTTAACACAGTTATTTTGCTGGCAGCGTCAGTGACTCCCGTTCTTCTCCTTATTTCCTCATTTGGTATTCTATCCCTGAGAAAAATTCTCAGCATGGTTCTCTGGGTGACTTTTATTTTAGTGATATTCTTTTTCGTGAGCGTCAAAGCCTCTGCTTCGTATCTCATTACAGGCAGAATACATTTGTCAAACACTTTTCGTTTCAGAAAAATGGGGATGTTCGATCTGAAAACATCTTTTAAATTATCGAAAGTCGCCGAAGAGAGTCCCAGTCGTCTATAGATTTCTCTAATTTGGTTGTCCTGACCTATGGTTATCTCGTGGCCCAAGTATTTGTATGAGGTTACTTGATGTATTTCCTTTTTTCCGCAAGGGTTCTTTCCATCTACTACCAAATTGGTCATGAACTGGGTCTTAGAAAATTGATTTTTAGTACCACCGTTTTTGAAATTTGGTGAAGTTCTTTCAACATCATAGCAGCTTTATCTACACTATCTGATATGTACAACAATGTTGTCTGAGAACCATGAATAACTTAAATTTTCTCCATTTATATTTACTCCTAGGTGGTCCCAATTCAATTGGTTAAACACGAGGAGGGGTTATAAATAATTTGAGGGAGACTATATCGCCTTGGTGGACTTCACGTTTTACTTCGAAGTTATTTGAATCTTCGAGAAGTCTTATACACGCTATGGCTGTATCATAAATATTCTTCAGTAGAGCAGTGTAATGATGATCGCTTCGACAGTCTGCAAGAGCTCGAAAATTTTTTTGATGGTTAATGGTTTCAAATGCTTTCTCATATTCTACAAAGATCAAAATAAGTGGCTTGTTATACTCCACACACTTTTCAATCAAGGACTTGATAACTTGTAAATGGTCGTTGGTACTGTACCCAGAGCGGAAACCAGCTTGTTCCCTTGGTTGGTAGTTATATAATTCTCCAGTGATCCTATTCGTGATTATCTTCATGAAGAGTTTATAAGCGTGAGATAGCAGGCTTATAAGGCGATAGTTTTTTGAATCTGTGATATCTTCTTTTTTGTGTTAATTACATTTAAAGCATTATGCCAATTTGAGGGGGTTGTAATATACTCACAAAAAACTCAAGGAAGTGGAGATATCTGTTTCAATAAACCGAAAACATCGAAATAGTAAACTCAACTTACATAAAAAAAAAATTGAATACCACATATGTCCCATTCAGAACGACATCAGGAGGAATTTCTAAGCTGTAGGCATCTGGTAGGTAACTCCGAAGCCAAAAATAAAGGAGAGGTCAAATCTGTGGAGCCGGCTGGCCACCTAACAGTACTATTTGTCCTTATCCATTGATCAACAAAATGATTGTTCAGCCAGTTTACATTCAAAGCTGTGTTGTGAGGAGCAGCATTTCTATTAAAATGGCGATTATTGTGAAAAGTACACCCCTCAGATCAAATGATGGTTATTAACAATCGGAGGGATATTCAATATTCTACGAAAGGTTGAATATTGCTCCTTGAAGCGTATTTTCTCATCATGGCTACAATCTAAGTTGAAGATGAAATCTGAAAATCGGTAAATAGATTTGATTTTATATGAGAGACTTGTGAATTTTACTTAAGGATTCTATACAAATTGAATATAAGATAAAAAGATAATGATTGAATTATTCTTCTTCCCATAGTTGTAACAGTTTAAAATTTGGATTTTGAAACTAATTCCCAAAATATCATTTAATTAGGTTCTTTTCCTGACCCATGTTTGTCTCAGTAATCATAAGTATTATAAGAACTAAATTATAATTTGACTATTTTAAAATTTTCAACTTCGTTCTAAAATTCGAAACTATTTCTCAACTAACTCAAACTGATATATCTGAGCTTTCTTCATAAGAATTTCTTCAGTATTTTCATTCGAAACCGTGAAGTATTTAAATACTTTTCCTTTTATCAAAATGATAACTTCCTCTCGAATTTTTCAGGTTCAGACATTTCGTTGATGTCCGTGGAGAAGAGCCTGTTACCTTCCACTCAAGTGATATAGTTTGTGAGTATTTTCTTGGAATTATACTCTAGTTAATGGCAAAAAACATACGCTCGGGATATTTAGGTACATGTCCTTTGAATATGATATACTTTTAATACATTTTACTACTTCATGCACAGTGCCCTTATTGGAATCACTCAGGTCCTTTGGTATATTTGTGCTTACCGTGTTGTGTTGTTATGAGCTTTGCAGCAACTTTTGAATAAATTAGGTGTTTCTGTGCCTAATGTCTCCAATCTAGTCGCCGGATGAGCGGGAAATTCTAAGAGTATGCGTTCCGTTGTTCCCTAATTTTCTAGGCAAACACGGCACAATATGGATCCGATAGTCTCTTGACGTGTAGATGTTTATTGAGTTGATGCCTCGTTAGTAGGCCAGCTACTATCGCAATAGACTTTTTGTCAACAGACCCTCTTCATTGATTGGGGAGACTTTTATGAGCCATTTTGACTGTCTCCGTCCCGAGATGCCTGCCTAGCCTCAATGATGCCCTCAGGGGCATCTCCTCCACCATTGTGTAGAAAGGAAAGACCCAGATGACATCCCATATATGCCTTGGATGTCGATCTCAAGGCTCTCGTGACTGCCAGACATGCTTGGCTTTAGATTTTCCTTATCTCATTCCGTTTCGTCTCCATGTTCAGTGCAGGTCATAATACGATTGCCACTTAGGTCCCGAGCGGTCTAATCACTGTGTATAACTGTTGTAATATTATGTTTGGTTAGATTCCCCATCAGGGCCCAAATAACTTGCAATTCGGAGTGTGTTTTGCGGTCTTAGCGCTTGTCTTTCGATGTGGTTGTTTTAATTTAGTTTGGTGTCAAGTATCATACTACAATATTTGACTTGCTTTACCAGTGGTAGTTCCTCGTTAAAAGGTTTTCGTGCTTTAGAAGGCGGTAACTTCCTATTACGTGTTTTGTTGGGATTAACGGAGGTAGTTCTCTCTGTACCCTTGCTCAGTCAATCCTAGAGCATTCTGCGCAACGTTGCATATGGTGCTGAGGTTTCTTTCAGAAATATGGAGTACTAGATCGTCAGTATAACCCACCGAAAAGTGCCCAGCATCGACGAGGCCTGTCAGATGATAATACCTACATGAAAAATACTTGTAACAGATGCAACAAAGGGTATATCTTGAAATTTTGAATTCTATTTATTACTAATCTAAGCTTGCAACTTCGTTTTCGTGATATTGAACCATATTGCGTTGGTGTTAAACCGTCTTAAAATGATATATGAGCACGCATCAGAAAGTTTATAAACTACACAATTATGAATTTCAATAGTTACAACCGAAATACTATTGCAAATTATCCCGTATATGAGATGCCATGGTCTATGCTCACGACTATAATTACGGTTTCCTTAGAAAGCATTGTTTCAATATGACTGCTGGCCGATAGTGGTGGACGGTGCTACTAAAAGGTTGTATGTGCAAACCACAGTATAGAAGGTTTTTTAGAAAGCGTTAATTGTGAGCAAACTATTAACATAGGGCCCTTCAACAGTGATAAACATTTTCTCAACGAGTTTCCCTGATAGCAGTGAGCGTTGTAATACTTCTGATCACTTTTCTGAAATAATTTTCGTCTTAGTTCTATTTTCGTTATCATGAATTTCATGTTGTGGACTGAAGAGAAATATGAAAAATGATAGATTTTGAATGAAATCATGGCCGTTTCACAATGTAAAAACTGCAAAATATAGCAGAATTATATATACATGAGTTCAATTTTCTCATTATCACGCTGCAAAAAGCGATGCTGCAATCTCTAAAGCTTCTTTTGTAGCACGGTTTTCTATATAACTTAATGGCCTTCGAACGATATTCTCGGTTCTCAGTTATTCCTCATATTTCATATACAGAGTGTTCCAACGAAAATTTGACCCCCCCTATAACTCCGAAATGAGTAACATTAGCGAAAAACACCAAGATACGTCGATATTTGTTTCGAGGGGGAGCATTTTTCGAAATAATTCGAAACTTCTCAGATCAACCCCTACCCCAGCAACCCTAACTTTGAAATTCATCATAGGAATAAGGGTCGAGTGGCACCTTACTGAAAAGGTCTGTCAATTCTCCACCTTGATTTGTCATTTTAGAATTTTAAATTAACATACAGGGTGTCCCAACCAAGGGTGAAGTTGAATTCTGGAAATCCCAAATACTAAATGAAATAGATTTATTTTGGCATAATGCAAGCTCAGGTTTATGCTCGGTCTAGAAAAACGACCTACACTTGTGAATTTGGAGTTGGTGCAATCAACCCCTATTTCCAGCATCCCCAACTCAAAAATCATTCGATCGATAATAGGTCAAGTGGCACCTCGTTGGAAAGGTACTGCAATTTTCTCTTCGAATTTGGTATTTTCGAAATTCAGAATCATCATACAGGGTGTCCCGAAGCAGGAACATTGAAAATCCAAATAACTTTTGAAACTGGTTCATTTCGGTATACGAGAACATGTTTGATCCGAGAATAGGACTTTCTTGTGTGGTTATAGAATTTTTGCAATCAACCCCTTCCATTCAGCATCCCCAACTTGAAAATCATACAAATAATTCAAGTGGCATATCTTCAGAAAGGTTTTTGAATTCCAGAATGATTAAAGCATTTCATTCAGTTCGGCTCTCCATACAGGATGTCGCTTTCGAAAAATTCAATATCGTCATTTGAAATTATCAACTAAAATTAATTCGAAACTGTTAAAAGTATTGGGGTACGATGTGTTGAGCATCAATTACGAAGAAATAAAGCTGATTTCTGCATTGAAAATGTTCACATTTTTTCATTTCCATCTGGCGTGCAGTCATCTGTTATTTCTCATTTTGCAATGAAATATTATTATTATTCAGATCAGTTCCTCATTATTGTTGTTGTTCGTCAGTTGAAATTAATCTGAAAATGGTTTATTCCACTGAGGAAAGGGTCGAAATTGTATCGACGTATTTTCGAAATAACAGTTGTGCCAAAGAAACGGCAAGGATATTCGATAGGAACCATCCTGAAAGAGAAAGGAGTCAGTCACCAGTACGTTAAATATTTGGTTGACAAATTCCTAGCTACGGGTTCGGTGGCAAACAAAAACATGAAGTGGCATGTCCTGTCAGAAATGAGGCAACGGAAGTGGCAGTAGTGGGTCATCTACAAATGGAGAATACTACTTCGATCAGAAAACTATCTCGTCTGACTGGTGTATCAGCTACAACTGTCCATAGAATCGTGAAACATCACAAATTTCACCCTACAAGGTAAAATTAGTGCATGAAATAAACGAAGATGATCCAGATCGTCGTTTACAGTTTTGTGAAAATCTAAGTGAAAACCTAAACGCTAATCCAAATTTTCTGAATAACATCTGTTTTTCTGATGAAAGCACCTTTATGCTCAGTGGTGAAGTGAATAGACATAATTGTCGATATTGGGACACACAGAATCCTCATTGGTTTAGAGAGGCCCACACGCAAAGGCCTCAGAAGTTGAACGTTTGGGCAGGAATTTTTGGCAATCATCTAGTTGGGCCTTTCTTTATTGAGGGTAATCTGAATGGAAATGGCTACCTACAGTTGTTAGAGGAACACATACATCCTAGATTGACAGAAATTTTACAGAACGATCCAACTCTTTCTGAGGACGAAATGCGTTTTCAACAAGACGGTGCTCCTCCGCATTATGATGCTCGGGTGCGCCAATATTTAGACGAAAATTTCCCAGGAAGGTGGATTGGTAGAAGAGGACCTGTTGAGTGGCCAGCCAGGTCACCAGATTTAAATCCCTAGATTTTTTTTTGTGGGGCCATCTAAAATCTAAAGTTTATGCCACAAGACCAGAAAACCTGGAGGAGCTGCGGATGAGGATTATCACAGAATGCCGACTTTTGACTCCTGAAGTTTTCGCTAATGTGAGAAGAGAGTTCGAAAATCGTCTGTATAACTGTATGGAGGTGGGCGGAGGTCATTTTGAACAATTGTTGTAATAATCAAGTTAGTTTTTGTTTTCAATTGAATACAAGTTCAATAAATCTCGTTTTCCTGTTTAGATGAGCATCCAATCAGTTTCTCCATCATCCCTCATCCTGATCCTCACGCCAGAAAACCTCGATTGCCAAACTGAAACCAATGCCTCAGTGATTCAGAAAATAGAAAAATCTTTCTGGAACTTTGCCACTCAACCTGTAATCACTTGTATGATTTTTTGAGTTGGGGATGCTGAATGGAAGAGATTGATTGCAAAATTCCATATTCACGCAAGAGAGTCTTATTCTCGAATCAAACATAAACATGTTCTCGTATTATACCGAAATGAACCAGTTTCAAAAAGTTATTTGGGTTTTCAGTGTTCCTGCTCCGGGACACCCTGTATGCTGATTCTGAATTTCGAAAATACCAAATTCGAAGAGAAAATTGAAATACCTTTCCAACGAGGTGCCACTTGACCTATTTTCGATCGAATGATTTTTGAGTTGGGGATGCTGGAAATAGGGGTTGATTGCACCAACTCCAAATTCACAAGTGTAGGTCGTTTTTCTAGACCGAGCATAAACCTGCGCTTGCATTATGCCAAAATAAATCGATTTCATTTAGTATTTGGGATTTGCAGGAATTCAACTTCACCCTCGGTTGGGACACCCTGTATGTTAATTTAAAATTCTAAAAATGACAAATCAGAATGGAGAATTGACAGACCTTTACATTAAGGTGCCACTCGACCCTTATTTCCTATGATGAATTTCGAAATTAGGGTTGCTGGGGGTAGGGGGTTGATCTGACAAGTTTCGAATTATTTCGAAAAATGCTCCCCCTCGAAACAAAAATCGACGTGTCTTGGTGTTTTTCGCTAATGTTACTCATTTCGGAGTTATAGGGGGGGTCAAATTTTCGTTGGAACACACTGTATACTATTACTGCTATGTTAAGATCATCTTCTGTACCCCACAGTCCAGAATTAAATAATCATTATTTAAAGGAGTCACTGTTGAATGATCTTGTCTTAATCAGCCCTCCTCACTGTTATAATACCATTTCACATAAAAATATGAGGACATATTAGACTGTCTGAATGTTCTACCTGAGTAATGTAATTAGCGCAAAACATCTTAATGTTAACCGCATTCGAAGCTGATCGAGCATAATGTATAGTCGACGTGTTGAAAATTGGGAAAAAAAGTCTATAATTTGACGTACTCGTTTTAAACGTAGCGCGCGTTACTTTAACGTAACGCGCGATTTTCAGCGTTGAATTAAAATCATAACTTTCGCCATCTTGTGGACCAGACTAACATGCAGTCATTTACGACGAGGTTAATTTTTATCAACCATTAAGGTAAGTGTTGAAGACATATGACATACTATCTCAAGTTCTTCAGTTGAATGAGTGAATAGCAGGTCGAATTTTGTTGATGCTAGTGATATAAAAAGTCTCATCTGACAATTTCAAAGCCCCGTGTTTCAAATTTTGAATAATATTTAGTTTCTGTGATATGGAATGCTACGAATAATAATTTAAAAATCTTTCGGCAAAAGTGAGTTTGTGATACCAATCTCTTTCAATTTTGTTTTTGTCTCTAATGAGGAGAACATCTAAGAATAACACCTCTTTGGCAGAACATGCCTTGAGAGAGTTACATACCTTATATTTCGACGATGTGAAAGTACTCGGTAGACAGAAAAGATTGGTTAATGAAATGATTGAAATTAAGAAAGAAGAAAACTCTCTCAACAAAAGATCAGATATTGATAACTTAAATACTTATTTTAATCTAATTCGAAAAATTAAGAGTTAGAATCGTTGTTAACCCTCGATCAGAGTTATCATTGTCTTTTCAACGCGATACGTAGCCATCCCCTGCAGACGGTCGTCATGATAATTTAGTCTGTATCATGCTGTGTTTGGTAAAAGAGAGTGAATAAACCGCTCGTTTGTTCTTTTATTATTAATGGTATCTCATAAATTCAACTTGTTATGTAAGTAACTCTGGTTTTCAAATCTTTCAAATTAGTAACTGTCCTCGTCAATCATAAATGTTTTCACTGAATTTTCATTTATACATCTATCAGTCATTTTTGTTTGATTTACATGATTTTATACTGTTTTCTGGTTCTCTAGTTTCGAGATTTACAATTTTTGAATTTTTTTTATGAATCCTTCTTCATTCCTAGAGCAAGAAGATTTAAAATAAATCGAAACGTCGGTGATTAACTGATCTGGTTTTAGTCATTCGACCTGATATCCACTCATTCAACTGAAGAACTCATTATCGGTCGTAAATCAATTTCAATACTATCTTGAGGTTGTGTGGTGTATTTCTCTTATAGACCGCAACCGGTGATGGAACGTGATATTGCCGCCACAGACTGTCGCGTATATGTAGTATGCTGTACAAAGATGTAGGCGAACGCAAATGTCCGAAGGCAGAGGGCAGCACGAGGCGTCTCGGAAGGATCGTATGGTACTTTATACCAAATTTACGGAATAAAATCGACGAGGAGTTCCAGAATAGAAAGAACTATGCTTAAAACCTTCGTCGAGATTGTAATTATAACCGTACTCATTTGGCGTTTTTCCGTAATTTGATTCAAATTAAATGCTAGATGTATAATTTTCACCAAAGTTTTGACTAACATCGTGCAAGGGAGAGTGAGGAAATGGGATCCATGAAAAAAAAGTAAAGAAAAATACTAGTTTACATTACAATTATCAAATTTTTTGTCTTTTTCAATCTCTCAATTATTTGTCTATCGTTAACTATTAAAAAAACACAAGAAATATACCTTTTGTGTTTCAATCTACTTTTTTTTTGAAGCTTACCTCCGCCCAAAATATCCTATATATCGGATAGTGGGGGCCAAGAAAATTTTATACGTGTAATGAGGGCCTTCACATAATATTAACAACATCAAATTTCTCTTTATACATAAATAAAAATTGAAACTCTAAATTCATTACTAAAATATGGGAAATAACACAAAGGAACATTCTTAAAAGGTAAATGAAATCACAAAGTAGCTTGAGGATCTGAATAAAAATTGCACAAAACTTTTCAGCATCATCCCAACCTGAACATTCAGATTGAGCCCATTTGCCACAAGCTCTGCAACAGTATCATAATTCTTTATCTTTACCAAAATCGTTGCAGATCACGTATTCCTTCTTTTTCTCCAAATATTCATCGATCGATCATTCTTCTGTTGTGCCTTGAAGAAATTTTTGGTTGCTCTTTTCATGTTGTCTTGAGGAAATCTATTCTTTAGTTCAGCGTTTCTAGATTTGTTTTTCGAAAATTTTTCCCATTGTTCTTTTCTTTTTTTTTCTAGAAAACCCTTTTCAGGGCAGTACTAGTCAAAACTTCTGAATGCTGTTTGTTTCTGTTAGTTCTTGTTTATATTGTTGAAATTTGTGGACAAAGATTAAAACTATTTGAGATATTAGCATAACTTGCAGAGGATAGTAAAGAATCTTTTTTTTGTATTTGCAGCTGTGGTGATTGGTTAGTGGTATAATATGGAGCGGTAATTAATATTTGTAGTGGCTCTTGAATGAAAGTCAGATATTGTGAATTAACTCTAGTTATGGGTTCCGACGGTTTAAAAGTGTTGCCATTGTTACTTGTGCTGTCATCATGATTATGATAGTTAGCCGCAAAGAAATCTCTATCTGTAAAAACTGACGGGTCAATAGGAATATTTTGCGGTAGTTTTAAAGCTGGATATTCCATTGACTAAAGATGCTATCTTTGATTACACTTTATTGAATGATCTAGCTTTTTCATATGGAGTAGTCTTAACCATATTTCTCGATTTTATATACATGTCTTAAGTAATCCAAAACAGGTCATATCTTATGCTTGTAAAGGATGTGACGAATGAGGAGGGGTAATTAACATTGTTTTATAATTCTGTTTAGCAAGCTCATATGCTTCTAGTGCAGCGCGATCATCATGGTTATCCATAATTGACAGAATATGATGTTAAGATGTACGCTCGGTATATTGTAGAAAACGTTGGAGCTATGTTAGTGATATTTGTTCATTTGTCCGAACATTTTTTGTACAAGTATACACAGCTCCTGGTGGTCCATTCCATTTCAACTGTGGAGAGTTCCTTTGCCGAGGAAATATGAATAAATGAGGCAAATAAATGGGAACTCATATCACAAACTGATGTCACATTTATGCCCCTCCCCCATGAAGTTGCCTCTCCAAAACGCATCCTCCCTTTGAGAGCAATAATATTGTCTGATTCGTGAACTAGGACAAACTCTGACTCGTGCATATCAAATATATTGTGTAGCTCCAAATCAAATTTTATCATGACCAATTCAAGGTTATTGAAGAAACAGTTGACTTCGGACTTATCAGAAGAAAGTACTTTTCTGGCTTCCTAAGTTCCGGGTGTCTACTCATAAACTCGAAAAACCAATCATCTTCAACAAGTTTTTGCCAGTAGTAAATATATTTTTGACGTTATATTTAATTGATATATTATAATAAATCTTACGGAGTTGCATACTTGTTAAACCATAAAAGATATTAGACATATATAGTATAATTGTTAACAATTATTTGTTCTTGTTTACTGTTGTACACCGATTTTCTTCCAAGCAGCAGAAAACTACTTTAATTTATATCGTAATTAATCATTACCATTCGCGAACCCGTACCGTTTCTCCAGGGTGCTATATGGTGTTTGGTTTTGCTATATCGTTTTATTAACTGATATTCCCCCCTTTCGTATTATTTCAATAAGAGATTCTGGAGTATTCGACGTCCAATTAGCCTTTGTGGTAGTCCGCTTCCTAGTTCTTCCTTATAAAGGGTAATAAGAGCTACAGCGGGTTATTAAGGGCCTTGGCGGGTAATGAGAGCTTGAGTAGCTCCTATTACTCAAATGGCAACCATTTCGACGTGATAAAAGTAACCCCAAAACAGCTCGCTGATGTATCTACCTTTTATCTACCTCTAGAATGTATTTTTCATTTGTCTTGAGTTTCATGTATTTTTAAAGTCCTTCAATGGCGAAGGTGTAGTTGTTTTCTACTTTCAATAATCCTCCGTCTCATTCATTTCTAGATACACATATCCGGTCCATATAGGCACTAGGAAAAAGTGTACATGCATTTTTAGTAGCTTTTCAGTTTGTCAGACAAGTTTACCGATTGGTGCTTGTTTCCACCTGATGATGCCAAATATGTACTGGATAACAGGAACAGCGGCAGATGTAATAGCGAATATTTTGGTTTTATCGTTCAGGTCTTACTCTTTGGTGGTATTCTGGTTGTAGTTTGCTTTTCTCTATTTTGCGTTGGATCCCCTCATTTTCATCAAGATATTCACATAAGTCATTTTGTTCTGGAGATTCGAAGCTTGTTTCAGAGCATGTTTGTGAATTTTCTACTACTCAAGCAGATCAACTTCTTTGAAGTCATCTCCATCAAAGGCAGTTTCAAAGAAAAGGGTACCGAAACTTTCAGCTATCATCTGTAGATGCACCATTTTTGATATGCTAACAGCTGCTCCTAACTTATCTCTTTTCGAACAATGAAAGGCGACGTGGAACTGGCGTACATTTGTTTAAAACCTCTAGAATCTTCTTCCTCCATATTTATGATTTAGAAGGGATTTGTCATGCTACACATTCTGGCAAGCTATTGCCAATCCCACGGAGTCATTATTTCGAGTCCAGGTATTTTTTCCTCTTTATATGAGTGAATGACATGCATCCACCTCTAAGTGAGTATGGCCTCTTAATAAAATTTATGTTCGATCGTCTTTAGTGTTGGAAATTATTTGAAGATATAAAAGTAGGCCATCACCATTATGAAATTTCTATTCTGTGGAGGACAGTTATCAGACCAAACAATCAATGTTTCGTGATGAGATTTTATATTTGCAATGGCCTACTTGACCATTCCAGATGCCATCAAATTGGCACCTCAACTGGCCTTTGATTCGTATTCGTCCCACATTACGCATGTATCATCTTTATTTGTAACGTCATAGATCGTGTAATTATACGTCCACAGTTTCAAACTATGAAAGATTTGAGAATTAGTCAGAACTGATGTCAGTAAACATTTTAACAAACCACGATTTCTTTCGGTTTCTCTTTAATAGAATGTTCCTTGTCCACTCTCTTTAACTCGTATCTGTTTGATGCTTCAGCCAAATATGCATCATATTCAGTCCGGAAAGACTCCCTTTCTCCTGCGTTTTTGCCTCGCTCATTTGGAGTTTCGAATGATCCCATTGATCGCAAGTATCATTATCTGGGGGTTTGGAAGAAAGGTTGAATTCTGTATTAAAAATATGTGAATACAATAATTCTTTAGCTATATGAGTATCCTCTCAGTTGTTCTCCACACACTCTGATCGATACATTTGAAAAATCCTACTTATGTTCGAATGGCAGCCCAAATAATTTCTTCTCGATCTTTCACGGGAATAGTGTCACTGCTGAAAAAGAAACTTTGCAATGTGATCTCTAACACTCTGGTTCAAAAATTCTGGAACTTTGGCACGAAAATTTTTGAAGCACTCAAAGTATTGTGGTCCCACAAACTCGATCAGTATTTCCATTTACTTCAAAATAAAAACAGCGTGTGTGAGTTCTATAGAATCTGCCCTAGCTCCAGTCCGACCCCGTTTTCTGAATATGGGAACGACTTTGACATGAGATGCAACAAATTATCTTTTGTGATTACTGTACTTGGCACTATCCGAAAACCTTTCATATATGTTTGCCCTTTTTTCCTCGTTTATTTTATCTTTACATTTGAGTCTGCAATAATTATTACAAGGTGACCCAATTGCTTTTTTTGGATTATTTTTTCTTCGTTTCATTTTCTAGTCCGGCATTTTTCGCTGTTGATTTATTTTCCTCTTTTCTGTTTGTCGTTTTTTCTTCCTGACTCTTGGTGTGTTTTCTTGTTGTACTTCAGTTTCATCTATGTTACTTGATTGAGATGTATCTGACCAATTCGGATCTGTCTCATAGTTGGGATATTTCAAGCTATCATCTGAGTCCTCAGAAAAAGTTGAATACTCGTGCTCAATATCTGAAGACGTATCTTCCTCGATATTAGATACTTCATTTTCGAAACCTTGCTCTATTTATTTCATTGACTGCTCTCCAGATGAGTTGCCAACCTCTTGAATCTTCCTTTCATCAGATCTCTCAACAGCTGACTCATTTGAAGATATTTGCTCAAAGTACATGCTTGTTCTACATTGTTCCATTCTTGTTTCTACAATTTTATGTTCTTCATTTTTAATCAATCTCTCAACAAGTTCCCCATCGTGAGTAATGACCTTCGATCCTTGCAACTCATACTTTTCTTTATATTGTGGAAGAAAATTATATTTGAACCTATTAATTTTTTACTATCTTTAGGTTGTTCTTGTCCATCGAATTCCGCATCATTTCTTTTTAGTTTTATCGCTTCGGAAAACGCTGCACTCTGTTACGAGACAAAGAAATTCAGCCCGTTCCTTATCTCTTTCACGTAATATACCTATAGATTATCCGTCATATATATAAATATATATATATATATATATATATATATATATATATATATATATATATATATATATATATATATATATATATATATATATATGCATAAATTAATTAATTAAATCTTACTTGTCGAGAATATATGTATATATATATATATATATATATATATATATATATATATATATATATATATATATATATATATATATATATATATCTAACCTCCTAAATCTGTTGCAGTAGTCCCTGTCCCTAAGTTATTACGAAAGGACCATATTTATATATATATATATATATATATATATATATATATATATATATATATATGCATAAATTTTTCTTGCTTGTCGAGAATATATATATATATATATATATATATATATATATATATATATATATATATATATATATATATATATATATATATATATATATATATATATATATATAATCTAACCTCCTAAATCTGTTGCACTAGTCCCTGTCCCGCAGTTATTACGAAAGGCACAATTAAGTTTTTTCTTTTCAGGTATACCATATGGTTTAATAAAAAAGGTAACAAAAGAACTACCTCCTTACGTTACGCTGGCACAAGTTGGTTTTCCTTTAGCAAAAATTATAGGTCACGCTATCAATTCAATTAGAATTCAGAATCAACGAAACGATTTCACCAATTCGTCAGACATAAAGCAAGAGATGGTATTTTCGAATCCTATCTACTTTGGGGAATTTGAATTATCCTCTTTCACAGTAAGTAATATTTTTTTTTAATTGTGCTCTTCGTTAGTATTAAAATCATTTTTGGCTCCGATTATGATTCAAGATCTACTTAGTGCTCTTGGTTTATGTACCTCTATGATAATTTTCAACGGTCTGATTTTATGATCACGAAGATCGCGCAGGAACATTAGTATGGCCTTCTATAACCCCAGACCCCAACATTCCAGACTTCTTCCTATAGAACCATCTTGAGATATCTTCAACATATCTTGATAAATAGTGTGAGAAAACTGAGGATCAGAATAATTCATGTATTAACATGTTCAAAATATGTATGTAATATGAAGTATTTTATATGTCAATACATGAATTATTCTGATCCTCATTTTTTTCACAATATTTATCGGGAAATCTAACCTAATCTAACCTCACAGAGAAGCAGAGCAGAGACTTGGATTCTGGTAGAAGGTTGGCATTTCCAGCACTTTATTTATGGCCATTTCACTGGGCTCTTAGCATAAATGCCGTCCATTGTGATGCAATAACAGGATCCCGGTCTACAAATGAACTAATCCTGCTCTTAAATTTGTCGAGATCTAGCAGGATTTGCGGAACTCTATGCACGGGGATTTACCCTACGCAAACTGAATCAAACAAATGAGCGTATTGGACTTCTTGTCAACGCGATATAACTCGACGGCCGTAAATATTCAAAAACCACTTCATTTAATTTCAATTTTCAACTTCTACTGCAAACCTTATTCAGATCAAACGAAACCTAGTATTTTGAGAACACGGTATTGTTTTTGAGTTCTTGTGGTGTATGGAAGTTCCTTTTGAAGGCAAACGATTCGCAGACAGCAAAATGTAAGCTTTGAAACTCAATCATCAAAACAACAGGACGTTCTACTAAGAATGTGATTGTGCATTTGAAATGAAAACATAAAATTGACACCAAACTGAAAGATTTGGACGATTCGTCCAATTAACAAGATACTGCTTCAGCATTCCCTTTGACAACCAATGTCCGATTCCCCGACGTCAACTGATTTATCTACCTCGATGAAAAAACCAAATATCACTGATCGTTTCTGAAGGGAAAACAATAAAGTAGAAAAAAGTATCCTGTATGGTGTCAAAGTCATAAATGGGCAAAATAAAGTAGTAGAGGAAGAAACAAATCAGAATAATGTGTGACTTAGAGGATGGCAGTTATATCTTTTCAGTTGCCATAAGCGCAATAAACCTATGGAGTACAGAAAAGTTATAAGAAAGTAAGAAAATTCGTCAAGCTGTTTAAGAATTCTCCTACAACTATTTTAGAACATGATGATCTAGTTTGTACGAAATGGTAACAATGCAACGAAGTAAAATTTCCAAAGCTCTAGTTGATTCAAAACTTGGCGCAAATGCAGACTACTTATTTGTGGAACTCACATGATCTGTTCAAGTACGAATAAAACGAAACTTAATTTATGAAGAAGTTCCGGGAAAACAACAGAAACACGCTTCTGCTTATGATTCTGAAGACGACGAACCACCAAGCAACGTGCAGCCAGATTTAGCAGCAATGCAATTCAAGACAAGTAAGAAATGACTGATCAATTTTAGGGCTTCTAGGATACCTGAACTAACCGAGATCTACAACTGATAAAAGCAATCTACATATATTATTATGGAAGGAGAGGAACTAATATTCACTTTTTGATGATAATAATAATATTTGACAATAGTATCAAACTAATTTAAAGATCATTCTAGTATATGGTTCACTTGCGAAGTCTAACTTTCATTTGCGGAATCCAAAAATACCTAAAAATCGTGGGCTTGAAAATGAGTAATTCCGCAAATACCGGGATTGAAATTTTGAGCCGGGGTTGAAATCCGTAGTGGTAATGCAAGTATCTTGTGTGGAAATCAACTATTTTCCTCATTTCTTTTCAACTAAGTGAAACTATGTCCAAAGTGAGCCTCCTAGAAGACATATCTAGATTGTTTCTGATTTCTGAGATTGCCAAGAAAGAGATGATGTCATGGGGAATCGATGATACTTACTAGGGATCCTATTTTGTGTATATAAGATATATGTCAATAGAAGGCTAGTGTGAGATATCAGCATTGGGTATGATAAAATTTGATGTGACAGTTATTTGTTCCTAGAGGCCGCCTACTGTTGGTAATTCTCTAGCAAGCGCTCAAAGTAATGAAGACAATTTTAATGTAGAAAGTAAGATTATTGTATGTGGTAATTTCAATTTCAGGTTTGATACTGCCGATAACAGATCAGCTCCATTCTGCAATCTATTCAGGTTCTTTGGGCTGTGTCAGCGGATCTTTGAGTCTACACGGGATGCTAACTATCTTGACAATGTTTTTTTATAATTATTTAAATATTAATAAATGTGCCAATATTATGAAATTCGAATTGTCTGCTCTGGACGCACAGGTATTTGTTACGGATATTTTGTTGGACGCTCCGGTGTCTTCTTCTTTGAGACTCAGACCCCTGATACTACTACTTCTAAACTTATTCAACAGTACTCATGGTACACATAAAAATATAAGTCGGATTTAAAGAGAACAGAAGTACAGTGGGGGTCACTCATGGACCTTGTTTACAGTATTTTTGATTATATGGAGCAGGATTCACATTCATAAGCATTGTTCCTAGAGTTAACTATAGCTTGTTACTGTGTTTGTTACATGTCTTACATGTCTTTATATTAGTTCGCTTGTTATTGTATATGTACATGAATTAGTTGATTGAACGTTAATTGTGTTTACATAATTTTAGTAATCTTATTGATCTGGGTGAACGTTTTGTTGCAAAGCATTAATATATCTAATGTATTCATCTGAAGCAAACAAATCAAGCAGACTTTGATCTCTGCCTCAATATTATAATTGACAAAAACTCTGGCGCAGGCAAAAAAGTTGAAGTTTTTCGAAACAGGTCAGAAAAATCGCCTGCATTTTGAATTTCAGCGGGAAGTAAATAAGAAATATTGGACCAATGATCATAGGAACTGCATTCTTTGGCCTTTTTGTCTGGAACTACCTGCGAAATGACCCCGTAGTAGACACACAAAACGATTTCAAAGTTCTAGTGAAGAAGTCTCGAAATTGTGATTCTTAATGAATTTCAAATTCGTAGTTTCTAGTATAGATATCAATCTCAAATATAATATAAAATTTTTCTATAAGTTATTAAGGAAGAGAGCATAGATTTGGAGGTTCAATTTTTTTCCCACACTTCTATCTTCTCATGGAATATTTTTTCAGATCAATAATGGGTTATCTGCTAATAAGATAGTAGCTGAGAATATTGCATTGGGATTGCTTACTAAGTTTTCCAATACCTTTGGAAATGAAACCTTACTACCATGGATCTCCAACAAATATTCTCAACAGAAGATATTTTTTCTTGCGATAGCACAAGGTAATAAAAAGATAGATAATAGAAAAACTGCCTTCGATACTACATCCATATAGCTGACACAAAAACAGAGTTAAAAGAAGTTTATAAATTGTGGAAGATGAAGTTTTTTACATATTATTCACAACCTTCCTTCATTCTGAAAATTTTCCCACTTGCAAGTCGAAGAGGATTTGTGACTGACGATACACTCCTTGACAAAATTGAAGCACATTATCTAAAAAATAATTAATTTTTTTCATTTGTCACTTTTAAAATTTATTGAGTATTTAAATAGTAAACTATGGAGTTGGAGCACTTGACTTCGAAAAGAGGATGAGCGGTAGGCTGCAATTTATGCCTAAAATATAAAATCAAATCCTTTTAATTCAAATAACCCTCCTATCGAAGTTGATAGTGTTTATCATGAATTAAAACTTCGATTCATTCAACAGAAAATTCTATATACAGTGTGTCCGTGAATTGCGTGTACAACGTTATACCACAGATTCCTCAGCTCGAAATAAGTCGATTTAGACCAACTTACCAATATGAAAAGTTTCTACGCTTGGCCGCTAGAGGTCGCCAAATCCAAAGCTTTTTTCTTATTTTTCAAATAATTCGAGAACGACTCGATCGATAGAAACCATATTAAGTAAGCGTAATCGAGTGCGTTATCCACGTTTTTTAGTGATCCACTCAATGACTTTGGCGTTTTACAAGTGTCCCTAAAAACTCGAACGTGTTTTTAATGAACCAACTGTCTGCGTTTGAGCAAAACTGTTTTTAGACATTGAGCAGCTGGGCTAATTATCAAACTTTTTTGTCTCTTGAGGAATTTTGATATGAGGAGTGATTCAATCACAAAAAACAGTGTTTTAATTTCATGATTTCATTACTTCAACCACCTAGCAAGTCAAAAATATTACATTTGACCATGTTGGCTTTGGATTCACTCCTGTGGTAGATTGTCATTTTATTAGGCAACCAATTGTAGACACAATAGTGTTCCTTAAGTTCTTAACTATGTATTTTGGTGATTTTTTTATCACTATTAGGCACAGAGATGTACACTAACTCTGAAATGGTTGATATGGTTTTGATGCACGGATTTTGTCAAGGCAATGGATGTGAAAGCGCGAGAGTAAATGATGAAAGATTTCCAGATCGCATAGTGCCAAACCACCAAACGTTTTGAAATCTGGAGAGGCACCTCCGCGGGAATGGTTACTTTAAGGCCAGGAATTTGGATCGAGGACAACAACGAACAGTACGGACAGTAGAACGCGAAAAACAAAATTTGGACATCGTTGAGGAAAACCCACAATTAAGCACGCGGCGTTTAGGTTTGCAGTTGATCGTTCCTACATCAATGATTCATGATGTCTTGAAGGTACAATTATTTCATTCTTATCAAATTCAGGAAGTTCAGGAATTACTTCCCAACGATCCTGACAATCGCCTAAGTTTCTGCCGATTTATCAAAGAGAAGAGAACTCAGGATCTCCACTTCTGTAGGAAAATTCTATTTACTGATGAATGCACTTTTACTAGGTCTAGCGTCACTAACCTCCACAATGAGCACGTGTAGAGTGTCTAAAATCCACATCCTCTAACATGTAGACATCATCAAAATCAATTCAAAATTAACGTATGGATTTCAGTAATCGACAATTTCATTATTGGTCCGGTAGTGATTCCAGATCAATTAAACGGAAAGGCCAATTTGAATTTTTTGAAAGAAAGTTTGCCTGATTTGGTGGAAGATATTTCAGTATTACTGCTTGCAGAAATGTGGGTTATGCACGACAGTGCACCTCCTCCCTTCACTTTAACGTTTCCCGAGTTCTTACATGCTCAGTATGCGAATCGTAGGATCGGATGACTTCTTTCATTGGAGTGCTTTAAAATCTAGAGTTTACTCTTCTCCAATTGATACCCGAGAAGACTTACATATGAGAATATTAAATGCGGCAACTCCTTCAACAATGACCCTGAAGTAATGACAAGGGTCCAATTTAATTTCTCAAAGAGGATTAACTCCTGTATTCAGTAAAATGGTGGAATTTTTCTAACATTTACTATAGTTGAATGAAATTTTGGGTGTAAACTAATCAATGGTTATCCTGAAGTGATTTGTTTTTTCTTATTTAGTTTCCAACTGGCCAACCTATTTTCATGTTTTCAAATAGTCATTGTGAAGCACTCATTAAATTTTTTCTTCGAATTTTTTGATTTTTGTACTACTGAACATTGAATTTCTGATTTGCTTGATCCGATTCAGCAACCTAGAAGACATCGTTTTGTCAACAAGAGGTTGTCAAGCATAATGAAATGATAATCTGCCAGTCAACAGAAAAAAATCCAAAGCCAACATGGTCAATATGTGATATTTTTAACTTGCTAGGTGGCTGACGTAATGAAATAGCCCAGCTATTCAATATCTTAAACAGTTTTGCTCAAACGCAGACAGTTGAAAAAGTATGGTTCATCAAAAACACGTTCGAGTTTTTAGGGACACTTGTAAAACGTCAAGGTCATTGAGTGGATCACTGAGAAACTTGAATAACGCACACGATTACGCATGCCAAATATGGTTTATATCGATTGAGACGTTCTCGAATTATTTGAAAAAGAAAGAAAAACAATCTTTGGATTTGGCGTCCTCTAGCGACCAAACGAAGAAACTTTTCATATTGGTAAGTTGGCCTAAATCGACTTATTTCGAGCTGAAAAATCTGGGGTATAACGTTGTACACGAATTTACGGACACCCTGTATATGGTCATCTCGGCCCATATCCTCAATTCATTCATGATTTTAATATTTTTCAAATAATAAGTGAAATGAATGGTACTTACCTACTAGTACTATTCTAGAATTTCTTCGTCATCGTCATTAGCTTATAAGTTTGTCCACTGCTGGACGTAGGCCTCCCGTGAATGCTTCCAAAATTGTCTATCCTGCGCACTCGGAATCCAATTAGTATGAATTCGTCGAAGGTCGTCAGCCCATCTGGTTTGTGGTCTGCCCCGGTTTCTCAACGCTTCCTGTCTAGGCCTCCACTCTATGAGCCGTTTTGTCCATATTTTATCGCCCATTCTCTCAATGGCATCTATCACTCCAGTTCTTCTGCGGATTTCTTTATTGGAAATATTATCCTTAAGCGATAATTTGTTTGAAAGCATATTCAAGAAGCGTGATAAACAATTTTAGAGATATAGTATCGCCTTGGCGTACACCTCTTCCAACTGGAATCTTTGCTGTATTTTCATGAAGTTTGATACTTGCAGTTGCATTTTCATAAATATATCTTATGATTGTGGTTTACCGATAGTCTATTCTACAGTCTGCTAGGGCCTCAAGCATCTTGTGTTGATAAATCGTAACAAACGCGTTCTCGTAGTCAACGAATACAAGGACTAGTGGTTTATTGTACTCAACAGATTTTTTACATCTAGGAGATGATAATTTGTGCCGAATCCTGATATGAATCCAGCCTGCTGTCTTGGTTGGTATGACTCAAGCTTTGCGTTCAGTGTATTGGTGAGAATTCGGGTGAACAGCTTATAAATATGAGACAATAAGCTTATTTGGTCGATAGTTTTCTAGTTTTGTTATGTTACCTCTCTTGTGTATGAGTACAATAATGGCATTATTTCACTGTTCTGGCGTAGTTCCCGTGTGAAGGCATTTGTTAAAAAGTGTTTTCAATGCATCTAGTAGTTTCTCTCCACCTGCTTTAACTGCTTCAATCGCTATCTCATCCTCACCTGGTGACTTCGGGGATGTCTTCTGAGCCTTGGCTCATGACTTGTCGGATTTCATTATTATTTCTGAGCTGTGGGTGATGCCTGAACAATTCTTCATAGAAAATTTCACTGTTGTAAGAATATCGTTTCTATTTGTGACTAGTTCGCCTTGTGCGTTTGTTAATTTACAGATATTTTTTCACCAGTTGCCATTTTCCGTCTGAGAACCTTCATTATCTTCAATCACCTTAGTGATAATTTTTGAGTTGTACGCTCTAACATCTATCATCTGCCACAGTCTTTCATAATTTCCACCATATTATCTGTTAAATCTCTTTTCTCCGTTATGTTTTGTTTCGTGTTGTCGCTCAATTTCTTCTCCCTTGAAGATCTTTTATCACAGTATTTTCGTTCAGCCTCTTTAATTCCCTTGATGATACACATATTGAGCTTTTTGGTGTCAACAACGTTGTTTCGTAAATATTTCTCTCTATCTAGATGCCTTTCTATTTCATTCTGGAACTGTGTCTGGTTTTGAGGTTCTGTCCATCCTTTTCCTCTGTTTTTCAATATTTGTTTTGTTTGTTCTTTCTTTATATCGATGGTTACTTTCGTTCTGATCAACCTATGGTCACTACCAATTGAAACTTTATTCAACACTGACATCTTGGATAATGTACTTTTTGTCTGTGATAATGAAATCGATTTTATTTTTATGCTGTCTATTTGGGCTTATCCGAGTCCATTTTCTTTGTGGTTTTTCATTGAAAGAAGTGTTAATCGCATAGAGACCATTAAGCTGTAGAAAAAGTTCAATAGTATATTTCCTCTCTCATTTCTTTCCCCGTAACCATATTTTCCTATTGGTGTTTCTGACTCATCTTGCTGCTAACCTAGTTTGGTACATTTAAATCACCCATCAGTGTAATGTGCGTTGTTCGTCCAGTGCATTAGCAACATCGTCGTAAAAGGATTCGAGTTTTTCGTCTTCACAAATTGATGTCGGGGCGTATACTTGTGATATCTTGATGGTATATTTGGAATTCAGTTTCAGTATGAGATTACTCGTGGGCTGATACCTCTTAAGTCCATTATGTTACATTGAGCTGGGAAGCTATTTGCAAGTGTCGTTTACAATGGTAGCCTGGTCCACTCCAGAGATTCTTCGCACCCTCTGCTCTTGATCGGATATGACCGCTACCGTAGTCTTGGATCGTCTAGCTGCTGGATACTGAAGGCCGTTTTTGGTTTTGCCTTTCCGTTTTATACATTATACATACATTATATACATTTCGGGGCTTTTTTAGCCATAAGCCTCCACGCTGGCCAGTGCGGGTTGGTAGGGGGGGAGTGCAGGATGGGTAGGATGAAGGTGGTAGTAGTAAGGAAGAAGGTGCAGGACATGATTCCTCCCTAGGTTTGTATGAGTGGAAGAGATCAAGAGCTCAAGTGGGCAGGGTTTGCTCAGGCCCTGAACCAGGTCTATCCACTACCGGGTTCATAGAGGAGTACCTGACCGCTACCGTGGCTATATGTCATACAAAAAATAAAAAGAACTTTTTCCTAGACAAAGCCGTGTGCTATTCGAAATGAAATCAATTGCAGTTCTGACGCCATACTCAATAGCGAAAGAGACATGTTTGAGAAATGGTCATTGAAGCTGTTCTGAAGCCCAAGATTGCTTCAGATACTGTTTAAAACCGAATTTTAATCATATACAATTTAGGATACCGAACGATTTTCTTTTCGAAAAATTTCAACTCCGGTATCTCGGAAACGAAGTCTATTGTGCATTACGTCCTTGAAAATTTTCGTTGAAATTGATCAAAGAATCGAATCTGAAACTTTCGAGCTGTACTGTCTCACCAGTAGTACATTAAAAATATGAATGAATGATATAATTGAATGCTAAAATTTCAATCTTAAACTTGTTTCATATTTTTTGGAGACCATCAAATTATTCCAGTTGATTTTAAGTGCATTCTTCATTTTCAGAATTATGTCAAGTTTTATCTCTCACTCAGTATATCGTTGAAGCCTATGAAAGTCCTATTTTGCCAGCACAACTCCGCATAGAAAATATTTTACGCAACTCGAAATTCTTGGAGCAATTTCATTGTGGACCTGATTCTTCAATGTCTAGGATAGAAGACCGTGTATATGGAATAGGAATGTAAAGGAGGAGTTTTATCAGAACTGAAGTTGAAGTTGAAGTTTTTAAATTTGGAATGTCAGAGTCGGAACCGGAACTGAATCGGGGTTGGAGTCGAAGGCAGAAAAGTTGTGTTAAAGATTAATCTGATGATATGAAATAGCACAAATTTTATTTAGTCTCCTCGCTTTTATTTTTGTAACAGAATCTAATCTACCTGTGTTGAAAATAAACATAACAAACATATTCTTAAATCTTCATCTGTAGGTATCCTACCTAAACTTAATCAAATGAAATGACTCCGCGAAAAACAAATTGAATTTGATATATAAACAGCACAGTTACATCTTGTATTCAATTGGTAAACTTATTGAACTAGTGTTAGTTCTTCAATTTGTTCCTCAATTTGTCATCTTCAGTTTGTAATGTATGTTTTAGTGTATGTAGTCATGGGATTATCAATATGATCTAAGCAGTACTCTGAGTAGAATAGAATAAAAATATTTCCCTAAGTGTTTTGAGCAGCAGCCATTCTTAAGAGATATGTGTGATATCTTGTTTACTTTCGTAAGTAAGGGGAGTGAATCCTTTAATATATTCATTTTTCTCTTCATATAAAATGTAGTGTTCCACTTGCATATAGAGAGGGTGCAATATGCATTGAATTGTTAATCGTGCCGACATGGCCGACCTGGCTGACTTTGACTGCCGTTGTTGCTGTGCTTCCACAACCTTTTGTAATTTCCAATCCAAGTATGCCGAATGTGTCATGAAAGGTAAGCTTCCATAGATCCACATCAGGTGCATCCTACTCTATATATTTATGTATGCTCTCTATTGAAATTGATGTAGCTGCGTCCACTTATCCTCATTATGCAAATCAGATGCAGTTGCTCGAAGAGGCAACTTTTTCGATGTGAACCCAGAGTCATACATCTGTTCGAACGAGAACAGAACACTGACAGTCCGATTCATCTGATCTGTTCGATGTGGATTAGTAGAGACTTCTACTGGGTGATTCACCAGTGGCGCGGTGCTCTGTGGCTCGTACTCTGTAGAAGATTTCATTTTTGTTCGAACAGTATTGTATTTAGAAAGTGAGAATCTACTTCAGCAATTTATTTTGCAGTGTACAGTGTCCCAATTTTCTATAAAAAAATCTTGGGAGTTTTTTTATATTGAAGACCACTTTTTTGTTCAAGATTCAGGAGCGGTCTAAACTCTGCTACAATGTATTTAAGTAATAAGTTTCGTCACAATATTTTTTTTTCCGTAAAAATTCATGAAAATAGGCTCTCACATCATCGCAAGCTCCTTCGGCCAGAGAGGATGAATACTTTTTTCCTCTCGTTTTCTTATTGCCCAAGGATAGTTTCATTGATGAATTGAAATAGATTATCTTCATTTCAAACTGGAGTGGCTCAAAAAAATTATTGAATATTGCAATTTTGAAAATATCATATCTTGATTTTTTCCAATCGAACACCCTGTAGTTTATTATTCATGTCAACGCATAAAATATTGTGCTATATTTTTGCAGAAGTAACATTTTGTTTAACTTCGATCATTTTGGAATATTCGATTATTTGTAAAAATTTTTTATGAAAATTCTACAAACCGTATCAAACTGATCAACATGCATTATTATTCGCACAGAAATTTTTTTTTCTGTAATGATTCAAGTAGTAAAAAATGAAACGAAAACAAGATAATTGTTTGTTTGTTTGTTTTTCCTTTAACGTGCTCTATTTCTGCCTTTCGGCTAATGACACGCCGGGGAATTCTGTTACCTAACTAACCCGGGAATTTTGCCGAACCCCTCTCGTGTCGAGGGAAGGGTTCTTTAATGTCCAACACATCTCTGTTAGACAGGACCGACAGCTTTACATCTCCTCCGAAAGATGGGCACTCAAGCGATTCCCAGAATCCGAAAAATCGCACCGACTTTGTGGGGATTGAACCCAGGTAAATCTGCGTAGGAGACGAGCATCATATCCCATACGCCACCGAGTCGGCTAAAACAAGATAATTCTTTTAACGAATGATGAAATCAAGATGATTAAAACGTAAATCGAGGTATGTATTGAAATTTTTTTTATTTGTGTCTTCTGTCAGGTGTCCGGACATATATTCTGCATTTTACATGGTGAACTTATCAGTGTTTCGTTATTAAACATTGTTAAAGTGAGGTTTGAACCCAATTTTCTCAAATGACTGCCATGAAGTTCTCCAAATAAGAAATGGTTGATATGATTTTTATTCTAGGTGAGTGTGATTGAAATTTTCTGTTGGCAAGTAGAGTCTATCCACAAAAGTTTCCTGAAAACAGGCATTCTGATGCAAGATGCTTTGAAAAACTTCTAATTAGATTTATCGAAACGGCTAATTTCGCTTACTGAAAACATGACAAACCAAAAACTGCTACAGCTGAAGACAACCAGTTATCAGTTTTGTTGACAGTGACAGAGGACCTATATGAAAGCCAAAGAGAGATTTCTTAGTTAACAGATATAAGTCAAACTTCCGTCCAGAGAATCTTGAAAGTGAATAGATTTCATGCATATCATATACAGCTGCACTAGGAACTGAACAATCAAGACTATGACTATCGGACCAATTTTTGCAATTGGCAAGTGACAAAGTAGCGGAAAATCCAAATATGTTTAGCAAAAGTTCATTTCTCGGACGAGGCAACTTTCCACCAGAATGGGCTTGTTAACAGGCACAACTTTCATTATTACACCACGGAAAATCCACACCTCATGAGACAAATAGATCACCAGCATTGTTGGTTGTATGGGCAGCTATAGTAGATGTATATCTAATTGGGCCGCACTTTTTCGACGGGCACCTCAATAGTGAAATGTATTCAGATTTTTTCAAAATCACCTTCCAATGTTACTTGCCGATGTACCAGAGTATATAAGACAAGATTTGTGGTTTCAACAAGATGGAGCACCGGCACATTACTCACATCAGGTTAGCGAGTATTTGAATCATGTATTTCCAAACAAATAGATAGGACGTGATGGTCCTGTTAGATGGCCAGCTTGGTCTCCGGACCTATCAAGTCTGGATTTTTTCTTGTGGGGTTATATTGAGGGAATTGTTTACCAGATTCCTTCTACAACACAGTTGGATAAGAGACAGAGAATAGTCGACGCCTTTCAGTCAGTTGATCGCAAATGTTGTCAAGAGTTCAACGGTCTTTCCTCAGAAGGATTGAGTTGTGACTACAAAGAAACGGGCAAAATTTCGAACACTTATTGAAAAAGTTCAACACCTTGTGGATCATCTCACTAAAAACCAATCTATTACGTATTTCATACACGACTATATTAAAATATCCCCATTTCTCTGATCAAGTATAATGATATGTACTGATAAACTCTTCTTTCGCAACCTCTGATTTTATTATTTTATATTTCGAAAATAGTCGAAGATAAAGATAAGGTTACTCCTGCAAAAATATGGCATAATATTTTATGCGTTGACATAAAAATAAAATACAGCGTGCTCCATTCGAAAAAATCAAGATATGATATTTTTAAAATTACAATATTCAATAATTTTTTTGAGTCCCTCCTGTATAAAATGAAGATAATCTATTTCAATTCGTCAATAAAGCTATCTCACTCTTTTTGGCCGAATCGCATGCTCCGTGCGATGATGTAAGAGCCTATTTTCATGAATTTTTACGGAAAAAATATTGTGACGAAACTACTCACCAAAAAAACTCATTACTTAAAGACATTATAGCAGAGTTTAGGACGCTCTTGAATCTTCAACAAAAAAGTGGTCTTCCAATCTGAAAAAACTTCCCAAGATTTTTTTATAGAAAATTGGGACACCCTGTTTACTTCAAAATAAATTGCTGAAGTAGATTTTTACTTCCTGAATACAATACCGTTCGAACAAAAATGAAATCTTCAAGAGTGTACGAGCTACAGAGCACCCAGTATAGAATGCATATAATTTCGTAGAGTGCATGGCGTTCGACATATGGACGCTTATCACCAATCGGAATCGTCGCTTCGTAGCATCCCTACTATACTATGAAAACTAATCTAACCCAACCAAAGAATTGAATTTTCTTGGGACTCGACTATTTTATTTATACATTTTATGAAACCTATTTCATACATAAGATACAGTTTTATACAAAAATATTTTATGTTTAAGTAAATCGAACAGAAAGAAATTTCAAATATAACAAATAACTTTCCACCAAGAATTCAATCATCCTCTTCCCAATACCTGTCAGTCTCTATGCATGCATGCATGCTTGTGGTCCCGCGACACTCATCCATATAGCCAATTTGAAATGCCATACGAAGATAATGTTAGTTTGCATGTTCTCTCTGTGGAAGTTACACGCTGTTGAACTTCCAACTTCGGGAGAGAGTTTTTATAAATATAACTTAAAACGTACTGCGTTGTAAATTATTAGTTAATTTCTGCTGAAAATTGTAATGAGTTCCAGTCGAAAAAGTCATGAAAATCATCCCGATGTGATATATTACATATGTGAAGATGACACGTTGAAAGAGAACCGAAAATCTGTTAGAAACATTGTTAAGAGAGCTTATGTAATTTTGTAATAGGCTTGGTGATTAAGATCAAACCTGTAACCGCTTCAGATATATAAAACTTGTACAGAACACTTATGATAGTAGACTAAGAAGAAAAGAAAAAGTATCAAATTCGGTATATTCCTACTTAGGAGAGAACCCTATTATATTTTATTTCTGTCTAGTAAATATTACTGAAATTGATTAAAACACCCGTAGTAAGAGAAGTTATCCTAATTCATTCTCTGCACGATTCCTCAACGGAAGTGCCGATCCCTACATTTCACTAGCTACCCGAGCTCTGTGAGGATGGATACTGTCTCTCTGATCTCAGTAGAGATCTTAATATGTCAAAAAAAGCTTCTAATAACTGGCTTCGAGATTGAACGAGAAAACAAATATATACTGGATCAAGGAACAAAATTGACCTTTTACCGCTCAAAGGAAAATAAATATTAGAAGGCTCCTAAAAAAATGGGAAAATGGGTTTCTGAATATTTTCCTTTTGATTGGCACTCATTGTTGATAGCGCAAAGCGGAGTTTGAGAAGTGTACTTCTACACAATGGGAACAAACATAGTTCAGTACCAAATGCTCACTCAACGAAAATAAAATGAGAGAATAATACAATAGCTTTGGTCTTTGAGAAGATAAAATACCATGAGAACATCAATAGATAGTTTGTGTGAACTTAAAATAGTAAATTTCCTCCTTGAACAGCGGAGCGATTATACCAAATATCCTGGCTTTTTGCATTTTTGGGGTAGCAAAGACAAAGCCCATCAACAGGTTAGAAAAGTGTAGTCTTAGAGAGAGAAACATGAATGTTAGGAAAATGATTGTTATTAATAACCACTTAGTTGGACGGGAGAAAATAAAACTCGACCTTATGAATCAGTTTGCAAGATATCTTGATAAAAGCGGATCATCCTTCGTACATAAACACCTCAAAAAAGTCTAGGGAACACTGCTGAATATCAATAAATCGTATCCAGAACGATCAAAATGGATGATTTTTTTATTGAAAAATGAAGACCTGCATCAATTTTCCACCAAATTATTTAGAGTGCAGCAAAAGATTTCAGTTTTTTTTTATAAAAAACTAAAAATGCAGCAGATGCGACGCTGCTTTATAATCATTTCATGCATTCAGTGTTTGAAATCAGTTAGTTGGCACTTTGTTTCTGTTGTAAGCACAAATAAAAGATTCAAGTTTTGTGATTCGACCATGGAAAGACGACATTTGACAAGAGAAGAGATGTTACGAGCGCTTGGCATGCTCCAAGCTGGGAGCTCACAACGGGAAGTATCCAGGGTTCTGGGAAGTAGCCCAAGTGTCATAAACCGTTTATGGTCGCGTTTCAATGAAACAGGTAGCGTAGAAGAACGCCATACAGGTCGTTTTAGGATTACTACTGTCGCCCAAGACCGATTTTTGGTTTTACAAGCCAGAAGAGATCTACCATAGCATCTCAATTAGCTCAAGAGCTATCACGAGTACATAATGTACAAATTTCCGACCAAACTGTGAGAAATCGACTGCACGAAGGTCAACTCCACTCCAGACGTCCTTTAAGAGTTCTACAACTGACAAATGGAAATCGCGCTGCTCGTTTAGCTTAGTGCCAAGAACACGTGAACTGAGATCAAGAGAGGTGGGCCACAGATCTCTTCATTGATGAATCTAGATTTAGGTATTATCCCGATCCGGGAAAAATTCGAATATGGAGGGAACCTGGAAAGCAAAAACGTCTCTAGCATGCTCGAGAAATTGTTAGACAGGGAGGCGAATCAGTGATGTTTTGGGGAGGTATACGCCTTGGTGGAAGAACTGACCTCGTTTTTAGTCAGAACAACCTCACGGGAAATTCTTACGCAAATGAGATAGTTTTACCTGTAGTGGTACCGTATCTCCAAACAAGTGGTCAAAATCCACTCTTCCAACAAGATAATTCCCCTCCCCATCGTGCAAGAGTTATCTTGAACGTTCTTGAAGAAAATGATATCCATCTTCCACCGGGGCCATCCTGCTCATCAGATCTGAATCCCATCAAGCATGTGTGGGACACCCTAAAAGGAAATCTCCTGCGTCTACACGTCTTCCATCATGAACAGGAGCTTCGATTAGCAGTTCAGGGGGCTTGGAATGACTAAGGCCAAAATGTAATAGACAATTTAATATTCAGCATGCCGCGACGATGCCAGAGTGTCATTAATAACAGAGGTGAACCTTCTGGGTACTGAAAAATATAAGTGCTTCCATATCGTTTCGAAATATTAGTTCAGGATTTTATGGCTCACAAATTAGAAAACTGATTAACGATCCTGTCATCGTAAATTTAATGAATGAGGTTGAGAGGAAAACCTGGATTTCTGTCGTTACAGTTGTTGAAAACTTTCTGGTAAAATGCATAGCAGATGAACTTCTGAACAAAATGTTCAAAAGTTTTCAAATCTCTTGGGAGTAACATGAGCGCTAAGATGCAGAATTCACACAGCCGCTTGGATCGTTTTTCTAAGAATTTAGGAAACTCTAGTGAGAAACAGGGTGATAAATTTCACCAGGATATTATGGCTATGGAGGACCGCATCCAAGAAAAATGAGATACGCACATAATGGCTGATTACTGAAGTGGCTGTTCTGAAATACCTTCAAGAATGTCTCGGCGAAGAAGCTTTCGACAACTTCAGTGGAATTGGAGGAACTTATGACTTTCTTTCATCTAAAGAATATTTGTGAAATATGATTATTAAATTATTATTTGATTATGTGTATGAAGATAGTAACCAAAATACATGGATTTAACCTAAAATGGTTGAACATATAATTCACTGAAAAGTTTTCATCTCAAGAAATTCAGTTCTCTCGAAAAAAATACCTGAAAATAAAGTTGCGCATGTTTTTAGACTCTTTTTCATGAATTTCGAGGTGGAATTATGAATAATAGCAACTACTAGAGTATTCTCATCTCGTTACCCTTCAATTTTTTTATTGTGCAAGATGGGAGTTTCAGAGTTTTATAGAAATTCCAAGTTGGAAAATTAACCCAACGGATGAACTATTAAGAATCCAAAAACAACGTATTGAATTCAGAAAATTGACTGAAGGGAGTTTGTTCACTAATTGTGTAGGGTTGTTTGTCTTTGCTGAAATATTTTTTCTGGGTTTCATTTTGGAAGTTATTTGAAATTTTTTTGGATTTATATGTACGATATTTTTCGACATTAACGGCTATAAATATGACAGATTGTGTAAATGATACACCTCCAGGAGTAATACAAATTGAAAGTGAGTAAATGTCGCTGATAACTGCGGTCGTTCGATAAATAATTTCCTTCCAGGAGGAAGATTAAAAATTTCATTACTATTTGTTGTTTAGCCTACCACCACGATTCTCGAATCAAATGCTGAAATGATGGAATATTCTTACGATGTCCAAAATCCTGATGATTGTATACAAGTTAGAGATGAATCACGAAGAAGTTCGAATAAGATACTTTATTTATTGATCATTATTTTACTCATATTGATTGGAATTATTATATATCTTCAATTTTTCAACGAACCTTGTTCTTCTGAGAAAGTAAGTACTCAATTTTAATCTTTCGTAAACATTATAAGATCTCCCAAAGAATATAGGAAAAAGTAATTACAATTATATTCTGAATGAACATTTGCGAAAAATGAGAATTTTTTTCCGCATTATAAGAAAATAGCAAAAGATATTAACCAAAGTTCATAATAAAAAGTGATTGTCAAAAATTTAAATGTTTAAAAAATGTTTATTTCTGAAATATTTTATGAGCTATTTGTTCAACAAATGCAATCCATCCAATCGCGATGTCTAGGATGTCCGCTGCCAGAGATTACGAATAAATGACCGATAACGCATTGTATGATGATAGTGGTAGAGTTAAGTAGAGATATATAGTAAAGATGAGTACCACTGCTTCGAACAATATAAATTTCATTATTCCTACGAGAAAAACTATATTGCGTGGTCGAAATAATTCGGTTAAAGAAAATGTTTAGAGCAGTTTTCAAATAGACCAGAAAAACGCCAACAACTTTTACTTTCCAGTGAAAATAATTCCAATCGAGTAGAAATTAAGTTAATTAGACTTAGACGGATGCAAGAAGCATCAAACCATGTATTGCTTGCATTTCTGAGTCCTACGGCAGAGTATATAAACAGCCATAAAAATTGGAGTTATGCGTTATACAAAAAAAAAACGCAAATCTCCATTAATACTATGCTTCTTCACTGGTTGCATTTTCTGAAAGTCGCTGTATTGTACAATATTGCTTCAGATACTGCCTTAAAATGAGGGAAATTGCATATACAGCTTTGGCTTCCGGAATTTTGCTTTTAGAAATTACAACTTGGACACCCTGTATCTCAGAAACGAATTCTATTTGATTCATTATATTATCTCGTAATAGATGCGGCAATCAAACTCTGAAGCTTCGTGCTGTACTTATGCATAAAAATTTCAAATTTTTATCCCATAGTGATTGGTAAAATTTGTTGCAACATTTGGAATCATTCTATTTGGAAGATCAATTTTGACTATGATTTAATCTAACCTAAAAGGAGGCGCTCCAACCCCTCAACACTGAATACTCCGAAGGGTCCAAGCAATACCACATTTGAAAGCTCTTCGCAAGCTCTTTACAACGGTGTAATAGAAATGTTATTTTGCAAAATTATTTTTGTCATCTCAAATGAGTAATCTTGAATATTTTGGCTGTTTACAAGATTATTAAAAAAAAATGGCTATTAAAGCCTGAGTGCATTAACAAGTAAATTAATCTTGGACTTTCAGACAATAAGGAAAGTAGGTATTGTAATATATTCTGAAAGAACTTTTGATAAACTACAACAATAATGAAAAGATTTCGTTGTTGGAATTAAATTGCAATTTTTTCATTCAATTAGGAAAAATTCTCCCGGAAATATATAAATAAAAACATAAATGAAAACGTTTGTTTTGACTTAATTTTCTATCCTTAGAAGCAAGGTATTTATCTGATAGTACTTTTGTTCAATCATTTATAATATTTTGAATCTATCATTGACCTACTAATTTGCTGTTTGCTGAATTCTACAAATAATTATGGTGTATAAATTGCAAGAACGTGTTAAGCTGGTAAATTTTCAAACAAAAATCGAAATAGTCGCTGCAAGGATATTTAACCAAAATTTTGAACTTAACGATCCTCAAAAGTATGTGATGGAATTGATATGAAAATTTATTGAAACGAGTTTATTAATGAATAAAATAGGGTACCCAGTGGAATTACGAACGATGAAGAAACAGCAGTGGCGATGTTGGGACATTTCCAACTTATGCCAAACACGCAATCTGTACAACAAATTTCAGTAGCTTTCGGTGTTGATCAATGTATCGTTTTTAGAGTCTTAGATATACACATACCACAAAAATTGTCGCATCACTTCCTATTCTGAATTCCACACTCGATTAAGCAGCTCGCTCGCAGTTTCTTTGTCAACATATGTTTTTGGACATATGAGGGGAAAAAAATCTTATCTATGTAGTAACATATGTTTCCATATGATCTCAAACATGTCTGAAACAATTTGATCCATATTCAATTTCAATTTATGCAAGTTTTTTGTGTTTCTTGTTGATTTTAGAATCTTTGAATTTATTGTAATGGCTGCTGAACGTCCTGGACGCTATTTGAGTGATCATGAAGTGGTAAGAATTGTAACATTGGCGATGCCAACGTTACGTGGCTTACTTGTTGAATGTTAACCGAAGCACTATTTCAAGAGAAATAAATCGGTACCACGAAACAGGAAAAGAACAGGAAGAAGGGTCGGACAGGGAAGAAATCGGATAACAACACCAGTTGATGATCGTTGGCTTCGTTAAACTGCACTAAGAGTTCAGCACATTCCAGAAATGTGCATATTTCATTGCAAACTGTTAGGAACAGGCTCAGAAAAGACGATATCAGACCAAAGGTGGCTTCTACTGGCTCGCGTCTCACCAGAGAGCATCGAGTTGCAAGACTTCAGTTTGCGAAGAAACATGCCAATTGGGGTATTCCAGAATGGTCGAATATTCTCTTTTCCGACGAGTCCAGGTTCTCTCTAGTATCAAATGATAGACGCATGCCTGTATACAGACGACCTGGGGAACGGTATCTGCAATGCAACATCCGGCAAACTGAAAACTTCGGAGGGGGCTCAGTAATGGCGTGGGGAGGCATTTCTTTTCATGTTCGAACTGAGTAAGTCCTAGTGAATAATGAAAGGAATGACAGTATCCAGATATTTCGCAGATATCCTTGAACCCCATGTTGTAACTTTAGGCCCATTGATTGGCGAAAACTCCATTTATATGCATGATAAGGCTCGGCCTTATACAGCTAGAGTAGTGATATTTTAAGATGGCCAGCCAGAAGTCCCGACTTGAATCCCATAAAACATGTTTGGTACAACATGGGGTGGCAAATTCAGCAACAACTAGAAAACTTGCTTCCTTAAATTTGGAACTCAGTGACTCAAGAGTACATCCAAAATTTGTTTGATCGGCTTTCGAGACGTCCATTCGATGCTAGTTGATTGGTCTCTTCGCGAATGTTTGAAGATGGTTGAATTTTTTAATCTAACATTAACTTCTGAAAGTTACCAAGCAACTCTAGAATGACCAACCTAACAGTTTATATAGTATTGTCGTGAAAGTAGGGCGTATGAAAAATCCAGCCGTATGAAATTGAAATTAACTCATGAATTAAATGATGATGATTTGGATCTAAGGCAAGAGTTTTACAAAATTGTTGCCGAGCGTATCAATAATCACCAGCATTTATTGTTGTTTTCAATATCTTGGTTGTTGGATTGGAACAAGTTGAGTGATCTACCCGATCTCTTGACCTGGATCCTCTAGACTCACCAACTCTTGGGGGGACATCTTAAGTCCAAAATTTTTGTGACAAAATCTGAAAATTTCGACGATCAACGTCTACGTAAGTAAATGAGTGTCATCAAGTAACTCCAAAATGCGAATGGGGGATAATTTGAACAGTTGATGATGTCATTTTTTATTTTAAATATGAATGGGTGTATGAAATATCTTGAAGGTTGCTGTAGATTGTAATAAGGGCTATCAAGAAACATTTCAACGAAACCTACTTTCCATATCTAAAACCTCAAGGTAAGTGAATTTACAGATTAATGTATAAAGGCGCTGAATACTCTTGGAAGGTTTTATTCGAAAACAAAAAATTGATTAGTTTTCCCGTTTTGAAAATAGCCAAAGTATTTGGTGACTTGCTTGAGATAAAAAATATTTTTGAGAGAAAGATGCGTCTACAGTACTTTTCTCATACACTTGAGTGTATAATATAGCCATAAAGGTTAATTTTGAAATGACCAACCGTTTCCTTTTAACATCATTTCACGAACAAGTTCAGGAATTCTAAAATACCGTTTCCAGGAATGTTGAAATAGGGTCACCTTGCCTTCGCGTTGACTCTATCTTTCAACTAACACATTCACTTTTATAATCTATAGTGAGCCGGCTCGGTGGCGTATGGGATATGATTCTCGTCTCCTACGCAGAGTTACCTGGGCTCAATCCCCACAAAGTCGGTGCGATTTTTCGGATTCTGGGAATCGCTTGAGTGTCCATCTTTCGGAGGAGATGTAAAGCTGTCGGTCCTGTCTAACAGAGATGTGTTGGACATTAAAAATCCCTTTCCTCGACACGAGAGGAGTTCGACAAAATTCCCGGGTTAGTGAGGTGACAGAATTCCCCGGCGTGTCATTAGCTGAAAGCCAGAAACAGAGCACGTTAAAGGAGAAACAAACAAACAATAATCTATAGTGAAACGATGACTCACCCGCAAAAGTATATCTCGTTGATCTCGAAGGTTTATTTTTGTGGGTAATATTTGATAATTATCATCAGTTAGTTCTCTTAACCAGAACAATATTATGTTTGTAGAGGGCCAACGCTTCTCAGTAGCAATGGTATTGTCCTAATATAGTTTACAGTAATTTTCATATCAGTTGTAAAAATTTCAACTTGTTTACCAACAAACTCTTGAGTTTGTCTTGGAGTATCTTTGCTTTTAGCGTCAGAAGATCCGGTTTGAGGGCAATAGGGATGGTCATAGACTTCGTCATTGCATTACGCCTTTAGACATATTCCCTTGAGGTAGCCAAGCATGTTATCTGCTGGACACATAGTTTTCAGATATCTAGAACATATTTAAAATTAGCGAGAGCAAATGTCTCCACCATCAATGTACTAACTAGATTCCCTCGTTGGCAACCTAACATACTATATAGCGACGAGACGACTCTCAACCTCGAGAATACGGTGCACAGCATGTATATATGTCGGAGTCCCTGTTTATCATTTGCCAACCTGCCCATTTCGTAGGGATAGAACATTGTAGGTCAAAATCAAAATTGATCAGTTAAAATCCCTTTGAAATTTGTCCCTGAAGGTGTAGAGTAGGAAACAATATATGAATGAATCGTCTTTTGTAGAGCTAGAATTAAAAGAGATTCCAAAGCTGATTAATCAACAAATCTTCATAAATGAAAGGCATGAAAAAGGGACTAATTATCACGTAGTCTTCAAATTTTACGTAGAACGCTAGGACATATGGATTTTCGTTTCTAATTTTTCACCTTCTGAAGACATTCATTAGTTTTTTTGATGACATCTGACTCAAATCATATATTTTTTTCAATATATGGTATGTGAAACATCACTGGAAAGTTTTTGATATATTCCATACGTTCCGAGATTTTTTGTAACATCTGTAATGCCGTTTCCAATTAGGACCCCGTCATTTGTTTACCGAAGAAAAACATAACAAAAACAATTATGGCATCGAAATGATGTGAGGTAATAAATGCATGGGCTGCAAACATTAAAAATATAACAATGTCGTTTGCATATTGGCTTATTCAAAATCAATAACTAGGTCCGAAGTTAATGGCTGGTACTAAAATTCTGATGATGATTGGTCACGGAGATTCTCGAAGATCCTCTTTAAGAGATACTTGAAGTTTTTGATCAAATCCACCCAGATGAAACACCGATTTCGTTATTCATCCTTTGCGAAATAATGGAAAAATATGAAGAACATGGAGAGTGTAAAAATGTATGTTGAAGATGACAATATTTAGTTCGACGTTTTATTTGCTACTGAAGAAGCCCTTCACACGGGAATAGGTATATCAGGGCAAAAAATTTGACGCAAAAGAAAATTTCATCCTCACGAAATCAGCCTCGTTTGAGAACTCAGTGAGAATAATTACGACCGATTCTATGAAATTATGCAATCAAACTGATTGGGATGAGCTTCAGCTCAAATATTTCGTTCTAGGATGAAGTCTTTTCACATTACCAGTTGTAAAGACAAAATTGTCGATAATGGCTCAAGAGAAATCCACACCTCAAAAACTTAATGTACGGATCGGCATATTGAAGGGGAGAACGATCAGACCATTTGTCTTTGAAGGAACCTATTTGAATTTTTGTGTTTTGAGGTTTTGACAGCATTAGTAACTCTTCGTCCGTGTCAAGTTCAGAGATTTCAACAGAATGGAATTTCGACCTAGTATGGAAGAAATGAATGAGTTGTATTTATGGAAACAGCTATTCAACAACTTTGTCATGAATTGTTTTCAAATAAGCCACCTTGGATCATTTTAGAGACAGTATGAAATGTATACCTCTTGTATCATGTATTTGACAGAAAATATTTTATGATTTTTCTTTCTGTCAGCAAAATTAAGCTGAAGGATCCTTTTTTTTCAGTATAATTATCCATAGGCTGCATCAATACAGAATTTCGAATGGCTTTGACCTTTATTTCTTTTTTCGATAGTCCCACATCTGCGAAGATGAAAGAGTATGCTTAGTGTTGAACAAGGTAATAAACTGGCAATAAATCTAATCGAAATCCGTACAACCGTTTTTGTTCGATTGAATAACAAACAATCCAACATACAAAATGTCACTATAAAAATATTAGAAGAATAGATAAATTTTGATCCACCTTTTGAATTTTAAATTTTCGTTATTACCATTATCCCCAACCAAGAGTATCATCCTAATATTCGATTTGCAGAAATTTTATTATTTTTTCGCGATCTTGCAATCATTTGATTTAACTTTGAAAATTATGTTTCATATTATTCTATTTAGTTAAGAATATTTCTGCATTAATAATAGAACATTTCCGTTTTGAAACGGAAACAATAGCAAAAATAAAACTCTAACCTAACCTAGCCTAAATCTCTATACGGAATATATTGGTACTTGTCTGACTCGACACGGAAGATCATGCTTCATGTATAAGGAGTATATCTGAAAAATATTAATCATCATTTTGGGAGTACGTAGGAAATTTGCCTGAACTAAAACCACTAAAAATATCATATAACCTACCTCAGTTTCCATTGTTGAAAATATTATAATATTTATATATATATATATATATATATATATATATATATATATATATATATATATATATATATATATATATATATATATATATATATATATATATATATATATATATATATATATATATATATATATATATATATATATATATATATATATATATATATATATATATATATATATATATATATATATATATATATATATATATATATATATATATATATATATATATATATATATATATATATATATATATATATATATATATATATATATATATATATATATATATATATATATATATATATATATATATATATATATATATATATATATATATATATATATAGTTTATTGAAAATACAAATTCTACTGATTATTATTTCTACAACAGGTGTTAGTCCTAGGAATCTTCACAAAAATATTGAGATTTTGGGTCTGAAGAAAAATTTGTTCGAACAGTCACAGAAGATAACAGTCACCAGATCGTGTAATAATCTTCGTAGGTTTCTTTCCGAAAAAACTAATGAGGTAGCGTCATAGTTTTTCTCGTTAGTTTATACTGCTCAGAATCTCATTCCATATTTTATTCATTTGTATATATAAATGTAATATAATTAGATGACATATTTATCATATTTATATTCAGAGCAGTATTTTATTCGATCGTTAATCACTTCACACAAAGAAAACTATGAATAAGTACCATTCAGTGTTACTTGACTAAGGTCCGTACACTGGATTTTTCCGGGAGAAAGCATCTTACCTAGTCGTTGGTACATTGATGTAATTGTCTGATAATGCTATAGTTTGTATATATATATATATATATATATATATATATATATATATATATATATATAAACCGTTGCATGAACAGATATATGGGCAACTCGTCGGGGTTAAACCGCTTATATATATATATATATATATATATATATATATATATATATATATATATATATATATATATATATATATATAGGGTTTAACCCGACGAGTTGCCCATATATCTGTTCATGCAACCAACTGGTTTAAACTATTTTCAACGTTGAATATTTAAGTATAATGTTCCGCATGATAACATATCATTAAAGTTATAAAACTTATTAATCGCCATAGATTTGCTTAACCACACCCAGACATAATAAAATTAGATTTTATCTGAATAATGATATCGCTATATGTGTAAATACGGAAAACTGTAAACACATCGGAAAATCTGCTCCTTGAGGGAAAGATGTTCAACTTTCTATGGAAGGTTGTGTATTGTTCCTTGAATAAAAAACGATTTAGATAACACTATCTAATTATACGAAAACCTAAAACAATAAGTAAGTTGTTGGTTCGTGCACAATTATTTTCATGCTAGCCAAACAACAGAAAGTGCTTTATAATTTAGGGTGATCCAGTATTTATAACAGAACTAACAGAGGCTAATGGAAAATCGGAAAATGATATAACTTCCTGAACAATATTTCAAATCTGCTTTGTTGAAGGAATACTATTCACTGTTGATAAAAAAAATCAAATCTATCAATTCCAGCTGAACGACGGGATATATTGGAAGTATTATTGGTATCCAAGAGGTATTACCACTTATTAGATATTTTTGAAGAAAAATCTGTACAACATTACTTTTTCATAAAAAGTTTTGAATTTTCCATTCAATTGAACGGGAATAAGCTTTGATTTCGACATCTTTGTAAGAAACAGTATTTGCGAGCGGGAAACTAAAAAAACTATAACAGAGATAACACTATATATGATTTGCTTCAATAATTTTTCCTGAACGGAGATGTCCGTAAGATGTGGTTACCTGAGAAACCAAGGTACTAATTCTCTACGACAGACATGTCATGATTCCTGCTTTTTCTGCCTACCGGTCCAATTTAAGGTTGCGAATAATTAATACTGAGTCATCAACCTACTGTTAATCTAGCACCGCCAGGCTCCATCTTTCATATATTGAGTTAACAGGTTAGTTCCAAAACTGTTAAGTCTTTGGAGGCAATTGAGAGCCACTGATAAAATCTATGTGTATCTTTAGTTAATCCTTAGTTCTTCTAGAATTATACCGCCTTCAGTAATCATGTACTGTCGCTTCAGTATTTTTTCCACAAAATCGGGAATAAAATGACTGTGTACTTATATTAGCAAGAAGCACAAAGTGAAAGATGAATAAAATAGTAACCTGCTAATAAAAAATGGGCGAATCTATCTTACTAAATTGATAGATATTTGAAGATGTTCTGAATACTCTCGAATGAAAAATGTTTGCTATGGCCGTTCTGCTATGAATTTCTTGTGCCGAAATTTAGATATAGTTATTCCTTTCTCCATGCTAATGAAAGAAAATTCAATTTAATTTTGCGCATGTAGAGAGGATTTTCTTTCGTCGAATTGAAAAACTGCTTCCAAAAAACATACAATTATGTGGTCATCTCATAATGTTTCTTATATATAAATGAGACTCAAATATTAATATGATACTCTTATTTCAGTCAAAAAAGGTGCAAGTAGCACTCGTGCACCGAGGGCTCCGTATTCGATTCCTCAAAGATTTCTGATGTGTCCAGAATCAAAAGCACCGCACATCTGTAATCAAATCTTTGCAAGCATTCGAAAAAACCGTATTTGTTTAATTCATCGCATAGCTTTCGATTGTTATTCTTCTAATTTGCTATCGTGATATGCTCCAAAATATGTATTCTTGCATAAAATGCTGAATTTAAGACATCAGGAATGATTCACAACTTAAACTTTGTACGCCTACGGGATCCTCAGAAAATTCGAATAAGTTCATCATCACTTTTTTTGTGATACTACAAAATAATTATATAAATATTTGTATTCTTTCTTTCACTTTGGATATACGACATTGCTTCTTGCGACATAGATAAACGGAAAATACCCTAATTTCTCATTTCCTTGCGAGTTTTAAACTATGTAGTCGAATATAACATAAACAACTGTATTTACTGGTTCGTTTACACCTTCTCACAGAAAGAAAGGATTGCAAAGGTGTGTAGCTCGTATCAATTTTACGAGTTTGTTAGAAAAATGTAAATACGTTCAGTTTAGAAAAGCAAAAAAAAATTTTATGATATAACTACAAATTCACCATTTTTGTATTTTCTACTATACTTGTACTATGGAATAGTGCTTCTTGACAAATTTCACATTTATAGTTGAACGGGAAGTGTCTATAGGTTTTGATATTCTTGACAGTATCAAAATTCGCCGCATAATACAACATAAACGGCTATCTTCAGATAACGTTTACAGTGAAGGTTTATTTGTTCACAGTAGCAAGAGATTGACGACTAGAGTGTAGTGTTCCGAATTTCAACTCTATACCTGTACGTGTTCGTTAGGAAACGATCTGAATATTCAGACATATAGACAGATGGACGGACAGACATACAGATAGACAAACAAATATGCAGGCAGACAGGTAGGCATGCAGGTAGACAAAGGGACAAACAAATTGTGGAATAGAAGATAACAATTACTGATCCATTTCATTTAAACAAAAACCAAATTGCAGCATGGCTGAATGATATTCTATCATCCAGAAACATTTTCATTGTTCTGCCAATTCTGGAAATACCATAAGTTGACCTTTACTCAAAATTTTGAATGATAACACTATATTTTCCCTTTCTTCTCATTACTTATTTAATTTTGAGTGCCACTTAAAATTCTGTATCATAATTTCCGAGAAAAAAGAAAGGGTCGAAAAATTTCGGAGGAAATGAATGAATTTCCAATTCATCGGAGTAATTCGTAGAGTTGACAACTGTTTGAGCTTGCGATAAAATTTTTCGGTCCCAGAAATTGGTTTGGTAATCATTTGTGTTCAGATAACTAACATCATTTGAAATTTTGGACGAAACGGACTCAGGACGTAACAAAAGATTCTAATGAACCGTGAAGTGAGCTCTGTGGTGGAATACAAATAAAAATCACAGAGCAATATTTACTGAATTTTAATGGATATCATTCGAAATTATAACATATTAGGTAACTAGGCGCTAATTCTGGTTATTGATTAGTTTTGGGTATTCTCAATAGGTTTTAATTAATTAAATAAGTATGGGCGACAAAAATCAAGTGAACATTGAAATTAGTCAAGCCTATTTTCAATCAAAGTGCTCGAGCATTTCGACTCTATAAGGAACGAATTTTAGATCGTGATGAACCAGAGCGCCTTAAGTTTTCCAGACTCGAAAAGGAAGTACGCAAATACGGTTCATTGAAAAACCGAAAACTCTCAGAGGGAAGATCATCGAAGAACCGGAGTTGAATGTGTCATTAAATGTAAAGGCGAACCCGGAAATATCTGTTGGACAAATTTCTGCAGGAACCGAAACGTCAGTGACGATTCTTCAATCTGTTTTACGAAAATATAAATGAAAGCCCGATGTTTTTCAGAAGTTCAAGCTCTTGAAGAACATGACGGTGTTACACGCCTCGAAATTAATAGAATGCATTTCGATTATTCTTTTCCCAGAACCAACATTTGGTCTGTAGAGTGTTTCTTTGTACAACAGGTGAAGGTCAATTTCAGGTATTATCGGAAACGACGGGCCAATGAAAATGTGTCAGGCAGCTAGAATATCATTCAATTTGGTTTTCTCTCTTTGAAATCGATCCACAATTATAGGAGCTATTGCTTCTTGGAGGCCTTTTTCACCCAATATGGTATAAAGAAGACAAAAATTAAATTTACTCAAAACCTTAATACTAATATTTTTATATATTTTATTCATATTTTTAGTATACACGCCATTCAGGAAATATATATTCTCATCGCAATTTTATTTAGAAGCCATACGCATAATAAATTTTTACAATGGATGAGAAGTTTTTCTTGAATTTTCATTACATATAATGGAATTTGCTCAGTTTTCCACTTCAGCATCGTATTTTTCTCCTCTTGCTCAATATTATCTCATTAAATCATCATCGTCCATATCTATAATGTCCAAATCATCTAAAATTTTGGGGATATTTGTATTTGTATTTTCAAGATTAAGATATAAAGATACGTTAAGGCAAACTGGACCATCACACTCGCCACAAGCTGAAGAACATTGTAACTCTGATTTTTCCCAAGAAAATTTTTCTCTTTGTATTTTATTTGAAATCACCTATGTTTACTATTGAAAAAACTTGAAAAGTTTATATTTCAATTCGAAACTCATTCAATAAAAAAAAATTCAAATAATCTACTGTAATCTACTCAGAAAAATTACCCGCAGAATGTAGATAGACTTTTCTTCTAACTCTACTTATCCCGACAAAATGAGCATTATGGAATAACTCGAAAACAAAAGAGGATAGCTGCGACCTATTTCCACCGATGACTTCTCCTCGAAAATCGAGGACGGAGATTCATATAACTGCCTTATTGATAATTCGGAAATGAGATACACTATACTATGATTACGAGATGCCACACACATGTAAAATCCTCTAACCCGTTTAAGACTTCCACCCTGGCTATGCTGGAAAGCGAATGGAACTCTGAAAGCCGCTTTTCTATTAAACGAAAAAAGCCTAACTTTATGCGACATGTGACAAATTCAAACCGCGAATTGTTTGAAATATCACAGACATAATCAATTTATTTGAATTGAAAAATTTTATGCCAAAAAATACCGGAAATCTTTCAGCTAATGCATTTTGATTTCTCAATACGAGAACCATCTCAAAATCTTCATCAAAGTAATTCTGGTCACAATATAGCACTATGGAAATGGATCGAATGTGACTTCACGTTTTTCTTCTTTTCTATTTAGATTGAGATGAGTTGAAATCCAAGAATTGTCCTGAAACAGAATATTTCACATATTATTTTACAATTTAAGACTCTGATGTTTTTCAGCATAATTGAAGTAATACGCAGTCAATGGTTCTTTCGGTGGAAAAAATTTTGAAGTACCTAAATCTGTACATATGTACATATATACATATGTACATATATACATATTTCCATATATACATACCTACATATATACATATATACATATATACAAATATACATATATACATATATACATATATACATATATACATATATACATATATACATATATACATACATACATATATACATATATACATATATGCATATATACATATATACATATATCCATATATATATATATACATATATACATATATACATATATACATATATACATATATACATATATACATATATACATATATACATATATACATATATACATATATAAATATATACATATATACATATATACATATATACATATATACATATATACATATATACATATATACATATATACATATATACATATATACATATATACATATATACATATATACATATATACATATATACATATATACATATATACATATATACATATATACATATATACATATATACATATATACATATATACATATATACATATATACATATATACATATATACATATATACATATATACATATATACATATATACATATATACATATATACATATATACATATATACATATATACATATATACATATATACATATATACATATATACATATATACATATATACATATATATATATACATATATACATATATATATATACATATATACATATATACATATATACATATATACATATATACATATATACATATATACATATATATATATACATATATACATATATACATATATACATATATACATATATACATATATACATATATACATATATACATATATACATATATACATATATACATATATACATATATACATATATACATATATACATATATACATATATACATATATATATATATATATATATATATATATATATATATATATATATATATATATATATATATATATATATATATATATATATATATATATATATATATACATATATATATATACATATATACATATATACATATATACATATATACATATATACATATATACATATATACATATATATATATATGGGAATTTCTACTAAATCCTACCATTTAATAGAATCATTCATTTTGTCTTTATCTTTTATCTTCAAATTTCTTTTTCTTTTATGACATTCATAATGTTGGACAGTTTTTGTAATTTCGGAGCTATTATTTTCGATTCGTCAGAGTGATTTTGCTGTTGACATTTTGTTACCGGTTTGCCGTCATGATATATAGAGTCAGAGAAATCAAATATTCATAAATTGGTTGTAAGTGAACTGACTTTTGATATACTGTTGTCATTCTATATGTTACTGATTGTGGGAGATAGATTTTGCGGAACTTGTAATGATTTCAGTTTTTTACTCTTACTCTTTTTGCAAATTTTGTATAATTTACTGGTATCGAATATAATTTTATCATAAAAAACATCGAATTTTATAAGGTAGAGTCATGTAATAACATAAAGATATTGTTAAACTGAGTTCTTTTCTACATGGATTTTACTTCTTCTTTAGTCCATGATGTTTCTCCAAGTGGGAAACCTTTCTTCGCCGAATGGAAAATCTAGTTAAACTTGGCACAAACACTACTTTGTACGATGTTCACGGTATGAATTTCATAATATCTAGAACTATTCAACTAACTCCCTTTCAAATGTTTAAAAACTGTATACCAACTATCTGGTTTTTTCAAATAAAAGACGGTTCAATTTTTGCTCACTACCGCACTTTATACTTAGTTTCATACTGTCCAATGATGAACAAGAAAACGAAAATAACAGTAACTTATTAATTTATATGTTGGTTGTAAATGCTGTAAGAATTCCATCTGTATTGTAATCGAGCTTTTCTTTTTGTATCGGTATTGAGCTATTCAATTTTCTTGGAAAAAGAAAGCTGAATTGTGCTGCATTTTTTTTTCAGCTGGCACTGGCCTGAGTGTGCCATATGTCTAGGTTATAATCACGTTACATTATTCGAAAAAAACTTGTTACAAAGAACATTGTAAATGACGTTTTATGTTCTGAAGTTTTTGGGACGTAAGCCTCAGAGTAACGTGAGTGACTATTGAGTTGGTTTTTTTCAGAAATATCTGGCTTTAATCTCAATATTGAAAATTTCATACAGGGAACAATACTCAACCTTCCATAGAATGTAAAATATTCTTTCCTGATAGAGCTGGTTTTACAATTTACCCTTCATAATCATCGTCAATCAGCGCCAGTCTTCAATGGTACAGTCTGGTCGGATGTCATGAATAGGAGAAATAGATAGCAGTTTCAGTCTCGTTTGACCTCGTTAGTATTGCACACCCTTTCACCCATCAAGCGACAGTTCGAAAATAGCGATATTCGAAAATATTTTCGAGACATCGCTTCTTGCAGACACAGTGTGTAGCATTGCAGTAAAAAGTCGAACAAGTATGGCTTCTTGAAGTTTTTTGTCTGATATACACTTCATTTTAAAGGTTTCCGGTGACAATTGTGTAAGTTCGTTGTGAGGGTGACATTGCATATATATTTCTTGATGCAGATTGAGATGAGTAGAAGGCAGTCAGACCTGCTGTTGTGAATGGGTGTGCATTACTGACGAGGTCAAACAAGATCGAAACGGCAGTCTATTGGTCCTGTTCATGACATCCGACTGGACTGTATCACTGCTATATGACTCTGGTTGACGATGATTATTAAGAATGGATCGCAAAACCAGCTCTTTCAGGGAAAGATATTCAACATTCTATGGAAGGTTGAATGTTGTTTCCTGAGTAAAACTTTTCAATGTATTTACATATCTAATTCTGCTCACCCTATATGGATATGAAACAAACCTTTACTGTCTTCAAACTTATCTATCAATAAATAATATTAATCACGAATTCAGGAAAGCAAATTCAAGATTTGGGATTCTTTATGGTCAGAAATATTAGAAAGTAATACATTGGAAAATGATAGACCTCTGATAGAATATTTAGGCCAATTTCCATGCATGATACCACGATAACAAAATTTATCACATAGGAAGGATTTGATAATTTGTGTTGTTTCATCATGATAAACTATACATTTTTCGTATATCTATTATTATGGTTTGATAGGAAATATGGTCAAGCTAACATTCTTCCGCATTTAATACTCCGCAATAGTTTTTTATTTCCTTATAGTTAAGGAAAATTATTGTCTTCAAATTTCTGTGCCTAATATTCAGGTTCAAGAATCCGATTATCGACAAGAAGTTCATCTTTACGGAAAAACAATAGATGTCTGATTAGAGCACATTATTGTTGTATTTAAATGCGCGAAAATAATTTTTAAAGGTTGCTTCCCCAAAAACAAAAGGGAATCTTTTAGGATAACTCGTCGGTCAATCTGTCTGTCTGCAATCCTTGGAGCTCTGGTAAAATTGAACTTCTTAGGCAACGTAATCAAAAGATGAGGATGTTTATGTTATATTTTGAGGCAGTCGTAACCCTCGCAAGGAAATCAAAACTCCCCATTAACATATTTTGCTGAGAAGCAATATCAATGTACGGATACAGTAAAATATCCGAAACCTATAAATTTGCAGTTGCAGTACAAAAGAAGCAATTTTGCCGTAATGAACTTATTAACCTATTCTCTGGAATGAGTAGAATTATCAAGTTAACATTGTTTCCTAATACTCAGGTCTGTAATTCTTGGGAGGGGTAAAATTGGAGCTTTTAAGTTAACGCATCCACTGTTCATACTGCATTCTGCTGCATATTTTGACACGCAAGATAATCAAAACTCAAAGGGGCTCTCTGTTCACCTAAAAATGAAAAATTAAGCGAGAAACAATATCTTCTGGCATAGAAAAAAATCCGAAAATTATAAATGTTCATTCACATCACGAAAAACAAAATTTGCTATGATGGAAATATGTATTATGTTATTTGGCAGAAGAAATGTCTTATATCCCTTAAAACAAAAAAATATGAAAACTGAATCTTTAGTTACATCAGAATGTTACGATAATGAATTTGATCCCATTTTCTCAGGAATGAATAAGTGGACCAAGTTGAAATTAATTAATCATTCCTGTTATCCAAAACTACTGTGAAAAGCAATTTCTCAAGAGACATTGAGACAAGAGTAATATCAATAAAATGAAATACTTTTGTTGTGTTTGTGATTTCCATAATGTTTACTTTCAATTCATACGAACGGTTTCGATAGTTATGTCATTTTCAATGGCCTGGAACAGTTATGATAAAAAGAGTGCTATCTATACCTATCTTAAATGTTGAGTAGTGTGGATGATTCAATTGTAGTTAATTGTTGGGAATGGTGATTTTTGGGTTTTTACAAAGTTTGTTGATTTCCAACAGTTTGGGTTCTCGCTTCATTGCATTTGTGGAAAATTCTTAAATTGTCAAACGTAATAATTTGATTTGTAGATTCAGTTTGAATTTTGGAGGCTTTTACTTGATAAAATTCCATTATCAAGGATAAAAACAAGTAATGTGTTTTTGGAATTTCACTTGATAATTATGATTCGTAACGTGTTTCACTACATCGTAGCTTCTTCAGACGAATGAATGCGAAGAAATTATGACAACTATATATAGATACAATTGAGAATATCAATACAAATGTTCTTAACTAATTGGAATCTTATTGAGTTGCTTCTTCTTAAGTGGTTATTGATGACATGATATGATATATATATATATATATATATATATATATATATATATATATATATATATATATATATATATATATATATATATATATATATATATATATATTCAGAGCACCCTTCTCATCTGAATAATCTGAATATAAAAGGAAAATTATTTTTCGAACAATATATAATATGTACCAAATTAAGTGTCCATTCTCGAAACTGGGAATATTTCTTGCAAAGATATGAAGAATTGACAGATAAAATCATATCTGGTGATGCTTTATTTCCAACATAGTTAAAAGTGTTGAATTTCGAAAAAAAAATTCTTGAGTTACTTTTCATAGTCCATACAATTGAGTACGTTTGTTAATGTACGTGTTCAATATTTTTGCCCTTTTTGCTTCCAAAACTCGGTCAATGACATTACTATTCGTTGGAAATTTTCAATTCCTCATTCAATTTTCGAGAAGAAGAAGAAATACTCGAAAAGCATTATTTTTACTTCGCTACAAATTTATCCCCGAATATCCCTCTGGTAAATTTATGGCCTTGTCAACTTTGTACCTTTTGATAGTGAAATGGCCTCAATGATTGTTCTTCAAACAATTTTTGAGTTGTCGAACTCGACTGTGGAATCTTGATGATACTTTCCTCAAACTTTTCTTAAGGCTGCCGCGTAATTGAAAACGTCTTCTTCAATTTGTACATCGGGGCGATATTGATTGTCACAAGTTTGAATGAATTTTTCAAATATATTCCGTTTTCTTAGCCTTCTACCGTTGCCAAAGAAGTTTTTCTGCTTAGATGTCGAGATGTCAATGGTTTGAAAACTTTTAAGCATAGCGCCTCACGGCGTGTGTAGCTTTACTTCTACATTGCCCAAGACTAAAAATTATATCGATTTAATCGTTGTTCGTGTATCCAAAATAAAAATGATCAAATAATCAATAATTGAAGACCAGAGTGAATTTGAATTAACTGTATATGTTTCTGCTATTTGAAAATAAATTTGAATTTGCGGTAAAAATTTGGATTAGAATAATCGGAAAAAGTAAAAGTTGATTTCTTATTCATTTTACCACTTAAAATGCACGAAACGAAAAGCTTTTAAATTCAATAAGGGATAAAAAATGTTTCAACGAATAAGATAACTGGCCTACTTACTGCAAACAAGTTCTAGAGAAAACATATCTCTCTGTACATTAACAGACAAATTCGGAACACTTAATGATATTGACTATAAAAGTAGTCTACTGTTAAAATTTGACTACAGTATCTGGAACATTGAAAAGTTATTCATGAAGAATAGTTTTTCACTGGAACTTCAACATCCTGTATCTTTGAATTCAAACATCTCCTGAAATTAGAATAACCATCAATTAATTTCTAGTATTTCCAGCTTCAAGAATGAATACGAAATGCAAAACTTCATATTTAATAACAATGATATGTTCAACATATTTATTTTCATTTATAAGAAAATTCCACTTAGATATGTTATACTTACAGAAAGGAAGACACTCGTTACCAGAGTCTATTCGAAACGTTCCTGGTTTGAGGACATCCACTCGTAAAACTACCGAAGCACAGGTTACGCAAGAAACAAAAATGCGCTTAGATTTTCGGTATGGAGAATTATCTTCTGCTGAAAATGATACAGTGAGTAGTTTCTGATAAATTATCTAAATTAATCTATTTATACTAAAAACTAAGAATTATTTGTTGATTGGTTATGTGTCGATGTACAGCCTAGCAACTAGTGAGTCTAGAAAGCTGGAATTTCGAGCATCTAATTATTTTTTACGTAATCATCCGGTTGGGAAGGAAAATCGAAAATTTCAATTTTCAAGGGAAATGGGAGAGGAACATTTTTATGTTTCTGGTTTTGAACATAAACACTTGAACTACAGCTACTGATTTTAATAATGAATATTAATAATAATAAGGTAGAGGACGATGAAATTTTGTAATGGAGAATTGGTTTCACAAATGTAGATAATAAATAATGACGGCTGATAGGGCTTCAGGATTTTCACATTTTCACATTTCAAGACAGAGGAAATTGGAAAAATAAAAAGATAAGAATTGTATCTACTCATCATTCATACTATATGAATAGCATACGAAGAGCATACTATGTCCTAAAAATAGGAAGATGTCATACGGCGGAAGTAATTATTTCACATGAAGCACATACTGCTACTGAAAATCAGCTCCTTGAGGGGGAAATATTGCATATTATGTATTTTTTGATTGTCTGCTTAGTGATGATATTGATCACATATTTGTTTTGTGGGAATCCATTTCAAAATACGGAAACACAAAAAAAAACACTAATGTCCACGTTTATTTGTTAATACACCAACGGTTCCGATCCTTCTGAGGTACAAAGATTATTGCAAGGTATATTTCTTCCTTAAACGTTTGGTTAGTGGAGTTATTGTTTCACGTTGAATGTTGAAGGCAGTGTAAACTGAGGTTTCCTCAGTTTATTAATTTCTAAACCTTCCAACAGATTCATTCTTCTTCATTCAATGAATTTGTGGAGGACTTTGAGATTATCTGAAACTATTGTGTGGTTGATTGAAGGTGCCCAAATATTGGGGATTTCTTGTCTGATGATACATGTTTTTTGAATTTGCATTCAAATCTTCTACCTGTTCGACCAACATAACCCGAAGGGCGTTCGTTACATTCGCTTCTGTATATATCAGATTATTTGAGTTTATCTGTTTTCTGTTCTGCATCAAAACATAATTTGCAAAGATTTTTAACTGAATGATAATTAAAAAGTTATGGAGTCATTAGTTTCGATTCCAACAGTAAATTTTAGATGAGCGTGAAGGTTTTTGAAGACTTTCAAAAATGTACCAGATCATCTATTTGAGCCATGAAAACCAACCACAAAATATCATCAACGTCCGGTACTAGAAGATCAGATGGTTTTTGGCTAGATAGCTGTTCAATATTGGTGTAATTTCTTAAGTGGTCGATGAAAATATCTGACAATGAAGAGCTAGATGGCAAACCCATAGAAAACCCCGAGTTTTGGTTCAAGAATCTATTTTAAAAGTGGAAATGATTTTGATCTGAATATGTTTTCTATAGGATGCAAAATTCGAACGATATGTGGATATTTGTTTGTTTTGGTGAAAATATCTGAAACTAATAAGTACAGAAATATCCTCAATTTAACTATATATATATATATATATATATATATATATATATATATATATATATATATATATATATATATATATATATATATATATATCCTTCCTGACAAGAGCTAGTTCTTGAATATGCCCGTCATGCACGTAGCCCCAAGAGCCACAATAGTACAACTAAGCCCATGGACTCATTCAACCATTTAAATCAAAAACTATCCTGCTACAATTCCATTCTATTACACAGAGCTTTTACTAATCCTCCTTTTAATTCAAGATTTCAAAACTGAAATAAATACCATAAAAAGAATAGTCTCGAACAACAATATATCAGATTTCATAAATAAAATAATTTGGCGCAAATAACAGAATCGTACGTCACAATTATTATGTTGCAAAACCAAGAGAAACTTCAAGAAATATTAGAGAGACTTCTTTGTCGAAGATTAGAACAGATTGTTGACGAAGAATTATATCGTTTCTGAAGAGGCTTTAGAACAAAATTCAAATTATTCAGATTTAGGCTTGAGGCTATAAAGGCCCATTGGGTGGGCATTTCAGAGTAAACTGAAAACAGGAGTTGTATTCTTGGATCATCCTGCAGCATGTTATGCAATGTGGAAAGATGGCCTGCTTGAAAAACTATACCAGGATATTTCTGTAGCACAACTTTCGAGCTGATAGAGAGTACGTTGTCTTACAGAAGGACAAAGTAGTTGTTTTTGCACTTTCGATAAAGGTTTCCCACAGTATTCCTGTTTGTACTTCTATTACCGAATTTATACATGAGTGATATTCCTACAACTTTTTCTAATAAGTTCATTTATGCCGATGATATGGCTCTATCTTTTTGTCACGATTACTTCTGAGCAAGTTTTTAAATCTAATCTGAAAATTTATAACAGGTTCTTTTGGGAGAATTGACTCTCACCCCAAAAACTGAGGTATTTTTTTTCCATCCAAATAATCATCAAAACGATATAAAATTGAGGGTAATCAATGATCTTTCCTTGAATCATAATTTCTATTCCTAAGGCCTCGAAATCAAATTTTACCTCTCATTAACCTTCGAGTCACATATCAATGAACTGAGTCGAAATCTGAAAATAAAAAATTAAATTCTACAAAAACTAGGTGGGTCAGCTTTGAAAGCCTTTGTTCACATTTTACCAACAGCTTCTCGTGCTATGGTCTTTTTTACAACTGAGTACTGTTGTTATGTCTAGCTTAATATTGCTAATGTGCGAAGAATTGATTTTAAGTGGTACCATAAGATTAACCCTCAATCCTTGGCTACATGTCTTCTGTACTATAGTTTTGATTGAAAGAAAGTTAAGACACGGATCATTCTTTTCCGAAACTTCTTTCAATTATCAAAGAACATCGGAGCCAACCTCTTTTGAGATCTGGGATACTTGGTTTTCTACGCGCTTCTTTCGATGCTTCTACTCTTCCAAAAGTCAATAGAATAAAATTGTGGTTTTAAATAAGCTCTTCATACAAGAACCCACTCAGAAAGTTTCTGTTTTTGGTCGCAGTAGAAATGTATTGTACCTCAAATCCTTCAAAAACAGATCACGGGCGTTGTAATAGTAAGCTTTTCAAGTAGAATTCTTTATATAGTCCAAACTGTGAGTGTGGTGAGCCTGGAAAAACTGTGAGTCATTTAGTGTTCTCAACATATAAGTAGTATATCAGATATATTACTTATTTGGATTAGAACAGTAAGTATAACTGTCACGATGTTTTTATGATGGTTCTCTTTATTTTTTAAACCACCAATCGAGGTTTGTTTTAAAACGAAGAATGAAACGTTGACAAAAGCATTGTTGCAACTCTTTGTTCACAACAGAAATACAGTTAATGTTGTAGTGTAGTGAGACAGGGTTTTCCTCAGGTTTTTCTTCTTGGATCATACAAAAATTACATATGGCTCTCCTATTTTTTTCTCATATTTCTGAGCTTACAGTTCAAGGACGGTTTTACATACAGCGGTTTCTTCTGATCGTCACAACGAAATTTAACATTTTAAAATATAGTTTTTCTTGATATGTAATTCTCTCCTCTCTCGTTTGAATCAAGTGAAAAATTATTTATTTAAATTCATCATAGTTCTCACATAAGTGGAACTTTGAGAAAGTTAAAATCTTTTATGCGTGATTGCGCAGCTGACACTTGGACGCGGCTTTCTGCTTGAACCGTCATTATTGCCACCTTGGTACTACAGAATCCAGGGTCGTGGCTAGAAGGCGGCTGGCCAAGGTTGTACTTCAAAAAAAGGAATTCGAGCCTTTTTTAAAAAATTAAAATTGAGAAATCAATAAAGTCTTATATTCACCTTCTTATCTATGACAAACAAAAATTTTGATTTCATTCTGTTTTTAATAATATTTTGTTAACATCTATACTAAGGAAATTTTATTCCTACAATTTCGTTCTATTTATTATAAAAAACAAAATATTTCAATTAAGGTATAAGCTTAGGAAGAATCTAGATGGTTTTCCGTTGTCTTATATATCTTTTATTTTTCATTTATTTTAATTTTGAGAAGAAATTCAACTGGGAAGTGTTATACTTACAGAAAGACAGGATTCCGCATCAAGAGTCTACTCGTAAGGTTGATTCGATATCCACTCCGGAAACTACTGAAACACTGGATTTTACGCAAAAAACAACCATGTCGACAGAATTTTCTTCAAAATCAGCTGTTGAAAATGATTCAGTAAGTTTTATTGATAAATTACATAAATAACACTATTTATAACGTATATCACAAAAGTCTTGGGAAAAAAATTCGAATAGATAAATAGATTACATGAAAAAAACTCTATTGCATTGATTATATCATTAGGATTTCACCTCATATCTAAACTCTATAAAATCGTATTCAAACGATCGATAGAGGCCCGTTCCGCTCAATGGCGGGAAATTTTCTCCAAACATCTCCCATCAGTCTTTGGACAACATCCACATCGATTCCTCGTATCTTCTGAAAGATTTTCTGTCTCAAACCTTCTTCGTTTTGGGATTTCCCATCCATTATCATAGACTTTACTTGTCAGTAAACCCCAAAAATCTTCGATTGGTCATGCATGTGGAACGTTTGGGGGGTTATCTCCGTGAGGTACAAATGGGATGTTTTTAGCCTCTAACCAATCTCTCGTAACTCGCGCATAATGGGAAGACGCCAAGTTTGGCCAAAACATTATTTCGTCATCAGCATGATAGGTATTGATGAAATCTTACAATTTTGGGAGTCATCTTCTAGTATATAGGTTTGCATCAACAGCTTCGCCTCTCACATGCCCTACATATGGTCACGGCAACTAGATCTTCCACGAATTGCATGAAAAAACTTTTTCCCAAGACTTTCGTGACATACGTTACTAGAGACTTCAAGAATTATCATTTGATTAGTTGTGCTTCGATATATTACATCCTGCCATCTAGTGGGTCTAGAAAGCTGAAATTTGGGATTTGTATATATTTCTTACTTAAGCATCCTGTAAGAAAATAAAATTTTAGAATTCCAACTATAAGGAGGAAATGAGAGGGGACCTTTGCACAAAATTCTTCATTCTTTGAAGATAGAAACATAAACAAAAAAAAATTTGTATGGGAGTATAGGTTTCTCAAAGTTGAAACTGAATTGATTTTGCAAATAAGAATTGTATCCACTCAACATACATAAATAATGATGTAGCAGGGTATTCGCATCATCACATTCCAAAGGTGTAATAGGTTAGAGCTATAAGGGTTTGATTTTTTTAAGTTTAGAAGTTGAAAATCGCTATTGTATGTAGTTAATATAAATATTGGCATGCTTCAGGTTTTGAATAATTATAGGGTAGGGAGGAATTAGAGTAAAAGTTTGTATGGGAAATTATATTTTTCAAAATATGGTATTCTTTACATGAATATTAATCACATTTTTTGCTTTTTATATAGGTTGACTTTTATATCCTAAACGGGAAATATTCCAACAAATGTTATTATATTTATTACTCAATTTCAAAGGAAACATATTTAGGTAATAAACATTGAGCAACAAATATAAGGAACAGATTCTGAGAAAAGAAATAGATTAAAGAAAGTGTATCACTTATTCTATTACTGTTGCAATATATCCCATACTTTACATTTAGCAACAAACATACTCCGTTTCATTGATCACTCCTAAAAACTCTCATATTTCTCATTTTTTATCAATTATATTTTTGTCTGCCACTTAAAAAACTTTTTTCCGGTGTATTTGTTGATCTTCCATCTCTTTCTGCCTCTGTTTTAATCCTCAAGTCTAATAGAGTATAATTAAAATCTCTGGAGAAGAATGAGTGCATGTACCTTCCTGAGGATCCAAAATTGGGATTAAGGTTCTGCCCATCAAAAATCGTTTGTTTTTTTCAAGGCCTTCAACTTCTGCCTGTGAAATAAACGATAAGGAAACAGTTTAATCAAAGAGACCTGGCTTAGAGGGTGAAATTGTAGATGAAGCGAAGCGAGAAGCAATGTAGATCGAAATCTTAGCATTCAGATTAGCTGTATCAATGGTTTTCCACAGGTCAAGGAACGTGAAAATTTTACGCGAGCTATTTTCAGCTAATGGCTCATTACAACTTATTAGTGGAGAGGTTGTAGCCTGAGCAAAAGGGAGGAAATGAGAAATAACTACATTGTTCTCTCTACATATATCCAAAGCCTCAATACTAAGGTGTGATGAAGGATTGTGATCAGAAGTGCTGGATTTTTACGTGTTTTCTTATGCTTCATTGAATGGCATATGAACAAGACTAAGGTTCCATCCTGATCAATTAGCAGCTCTAATGCATTCAGATGGTTCATCAAGTACTTAGTGATCTCAAAAATTCTGTCTAAGAGAGAGAATCATTCAACGTATTGCTGAACCCCGAGCATTTACAGCTTCAGTGATAGTCACCTGTTCCTCTATTTTATAGCAAGTAACAACACCAATTTGTTTAGTACCCCTCAATTGAACTAGTTGATTTGAACGTATGACAGTACTCACCTGTGATTCTTCCACGTTCCAAATCCTGTAAGCTTCTAATCAATACCTATGATAAAACTGACCATGTTTTTCGAAACATTTCAAATATTATCTGTGCTGAAACTTGAATATCTAGCTGAACTGGAAATCTCTGGTTGACGAATAGACAATTAATGCGCTGTAAAAAACCTCTGAGCCAATCATGATTATAGCGTTTTCTCATTTTTTCTTCTTATGATGCCTCATCTGTAATTGAATCCGGCTGGGAATCAATTTAATAACTTTAAAAGAATCTACCTCAAATGCTTTGTAGAATTCTATCGAAGGAAAGAAATATATTTAATATCCTTCTCCGGTGGGTAATCCAAAAATAACAACAAATGGTTTTGTGCACTGCTGTATCAAACACTTGTTCGGTCGCTTCCGTGGCACAGTGGAGAGAGGTCTCCGCTTCGACACGGCAGGTCGGTGGCTCGATTCCGTCAAAGGCCTAGATGTTGTCTTTGTCCCTTGATGGGTTAGAGATAAATTACTCTGCTGAAAAAATGTGGCACGTATCAAAGCCTATAAAATCAAGGAAGGACCGGCGTGGGAAAGCATGCCTGCGTCCTTGCTCCCTCAAAAAAAACTTGTTGAAAAGAGACTGCGGCTTTGATTGAACAAAACCTGCACATTATCAGATCATAAGAAGGACACTGTGGTTTTCGATGTTTTCACATCCACAATTTTATTTTCACAAACACGACAGGTTTCGACTGTCAACTCATTTTCAAGTGGCCAACTACAGGTAACTAACCTAAATACAGATTGAATAGTGGAGAGGTATTAATATCTAGCTGGATATTAAGGGTGATTTCACTTGGGTTTTTACGAAGTTCATTGATTTCCAAACATTCCAACAGATTTTCTTCGTTTGTCACAAATTATGAAGAATTTTGATATTATTTAATGATATTGATTTTTTTGTGGTTTTGATATGTTCACATATTGGGGAATTATTATTAGAGGATGAGTGTTCGTTGAATCTAGTTTCGAAATTTCTGCCAATTTGGAAAAATAGTTGCTCAAGTTATTGGAGAGAGGACCAGCGTAGTTGAAACTAGGGTATTTTTTCAAACAAATATGTTATATGGAATATGTGACGCTACTTCGTCGGCGTCTCAGTAACAGGGATCACTATTTTGCCCTTATCTTCCAAGGTTGCCTCTCGAGCTCCATTCTTGTATTTTTTAGTAGCAGGAATCTACTTCTGGACTTAGACTTTCAAAGCTTCAAAGTCTAAGGTCGGGGTAACTACTCTAGCCGGAGAAAGTTAATCCAAAGTTCGTAGAAAGGATAATTCAAAATAAACAATAGATACGTAGTCATATCAGGTAAAATAACTCTTTATTCAACTCAAAATGATATCCAACATTATTCTTGAAATGAATCAGGAAAATCAAACAAATTTCATTCATATATCAAGAACAATGCTCCAGAGAAAGAACATCAACTCTCATTAGAAATATTTGAATTCCATACAGGTGCATCATTAGTTGAATGGATATCGAATTAAATCTTTCGTAAAAGATACCACATACACTAGCCTCACGAGTGTGAACTTAATGTTACTGCCACGATAGCCTCAAAGTGCAAAATAAAATTGAACTTAATTCTGGATAACTCTGGAGTTTTGAAAGATGACGGATATCCAAAGAGTCGGAAAAGAGCAACGCCGAAAAGCGATTAATTATTTCTACAGGTAGTATAGCGGTTTATTTATGACGAGGAGTACAGAGTCGGGTTCGATACTTGAATTTCCTAATGTTTACTGGTAGCTACTGTCTTGCAGGTTATACGGTTGATTGCTATACTATGAATAATTAATTTACGGAATTGAACAATGATCAGGCGGAATACATGATTTGAAAACTTACTGGTAACGTGCGTGAATGGTAAGGAATTAGGAAATCGGATTGAAATGCAGGTAAGAATGATTGAAGCAAGTTAAACAAAATTTGCAATGAAAGTTAAGGAAATGATCCAAACCAGTTAACGATAAATCATTAAAGTGATAGTTGAATGGTGTACAGGCCAATATGAATGATAGCAATAGGAAAAGCGGGAGAACAGAAACTGTTTGTTTGAATGAATTCAAGTGCTATTATCAAATAAACCAGGAAGTAAGGAGCTACTCTGAATCATACCTCAGAATAGGTCTTCCTGATGGCACGAACACTTTGGGGTAAGAGACGGGCCTTACTCAGGACAGCAACTGCGTAAGCCGTCCACACGCCCCGCGGTATTCAATGTTCGAGAGTCCAGAGTAACAGAATCACAAATCGTCGGCACAAGTTTGTGTGCTACATCACTCTCGACACTCTCCTAGGTATGATAAGAGTATTAGACGTTCTCTACACTAGGACACAGAACTATGTAGTGCTTGAAACGCGAAGTGATCTCTAATTTCATTGAGTACAAATTTTGTGTTGAGAATGGAACAACGAAAAGAATGAAACAAAACATCGAACGAATTTGGTTGAAGGAAGAGCTCAAAACGCTGTATAACGAACGCTACAATATCAAGATCTATATTGAATCTGTGCAAGATGAATTATTCTTCATGCCACGTAATATCGAGTTTGATTGTCTAGAATTATAATTAATGTGGAATATAGCCAGATGTCCAAAAGGAAATATGACAATTTGCAAGAAAACTTTCTACCTTAGAAAAAAAAATACTCCAACCAAAACACCCAGCAACCTGTCACCGATTCAGCATTGGCCGAAACAATGGATACAATCTTTTTCGCCAAGATTAGTCAATATATCAATTAGTATTTGCAATGAAAAACAAATAATTTTGTTAGAGAAAGAGCCAAAATTCACTTCAGAGAACAATAGAATCAAATCAACCAAAGAAATGATTGGAGTCCAAGTCTAACTAAATATTCAGAAGCATAAAAACATCATCAACAATTCCATTTTCCATAAACATAAGATTGTTGAAATAATCAACGAAACCAACATTCAACCCAAGAAGCAAAATCACACGGAAACAATAAAATACATATCATCAATAATCCAAGAAGAAGATCTCATTTCAACAAAAGCTGATAAAGGTAACATCATCGTATGCCTCAGTAAAGACCAATATAAAGAAAAGATGCATGATCTATTAGAAACACTGCACACAAGAATGGGCTTGTTAACAGGCATAACTTTCATTATTACGCCACGGAAAATCCACACCTCATAAGACAAATAGATCACTAGCATCGTTGGTCCTTGAATGTATGGGCCGCTATAATAGATGGATATCCAATTGTGCCGCACTTTTTGGACGGGCACCTCCCTAGAGAAATGATTTGTATTCAGATTTTGTGCAAAATCATCTACCAATGTTACTTGCAGATGTTCCAGAGCTTATAAGACAAGATATGTGGTTTCAACAGGATGGAGCACTGGCACAATACTCATATCAGGTTGGAGAGCATTTTAATCATGTATTTCCAAACAAATGGATAGGACGTGGTGGTCCTGTTAGATGGCCAACTAGGTCTCCGGACCTTATAAGTCTAGATTTTTTCTTGTGGGGTTATATTAAGGGCATCGTTTAGCAGATTCCTTCTACAACACAGCTAAATATGAGACAGAGGATAGTCGACGTCTTTCAGTCAGTTAATCCGCAAATGTTGTCGAGAGTTCAACGGTCTTTCCTCAGAAGGATTGAGCTGCGTCTACAAAGAAACGGGCAACATTTCGAACACTTATTGAAAAAGTTCAACACCTTGTAGATCATGTCACCAAAAACCAATCTATTACGTACTTCATACACGACTACCTTAAAATATCTCCATTTCTCTGATCAAGTATTATGATATGTACTAATAAACTCTTCTTTCGCATCCTCTGATTTTATTATTTTAGTTTATTTTTTTATTTCGAAAATGGTCGAAGATAAAGATAAGGTTACCTCTGCAAAAATATGGCACAATATTTTATGCGTTCACATGAATAATAAAATACAGGATGTTCCATTTGAAAAAATCAAGATGATACTTTCAAAATTACAATATTCAATAATTTTTTTGAGCTACTCCTGCATAAAATGAGGGTAATCTATTTCAATTCATCAATAAAACTATCCTTGGGCAATAAGAAAACGAATGGAAAAAGTGTTCATCCTCTCTGACCAAAGGAGCATGCGATGATGTGCGAGCCTATTTTCATGAATATTTACGGAAAAAAAAAATATTGCGACGAAACTACTCAACACAAAAACTTATTACTCAAAGACATTATAGCAGAATTTAGGACGCTCTTGAATCTTGAACAAAAAAGTGGTCTTCCAATCTGACAACACCTCCCAAGATTTTTTTATAGAAAACTGGGACACCCTGTTTACTTCAAAATAAATTTCAGAAGTAGATGTTTACTATCTAAATACAATACCGTTCGAACAAAAATGAAATCTTCAAGAGTGTACGAGCTACAGAGCACCGCGCCACTGGTGAATCACCCAGTATAAGTAGGTTCATTTCCTGTAGTTGACCACTTGAAAATGACAGTCGAAACCAGCCGTGTATTCGAAAATGAAATTGTGGAAAGTATAAAATAGATGTTACTTCAAAGTAATCCTATTGCAATGCGTCTAGATTTCCCCTACGAGGAAAAAATTGAATCTTCTCGACAGCACGCTGTCTTCTGCTTCACTAACAAATTATTTCATATGGTAATGATTCAATTATGACATTTAACTACATAATTACTTATTTTTCATTTTAAAGGACAATAATACTTGCAACAAACCCGAATGCATTCATACAGCAGCTCAAATATTAAGCTCAATGGATTTGACAAAAGCGCCCTGTGAAGACTTTTACGGCTATGCTTGTGGCAACATTGATCATCATAAAAAGGAAACATTGGATATTTTTGATATGAAATTATTCGAAGGTAAAAAGAAGCCTATGTTCTTAACGAAATTCCGAACATTCTACGATTCATGTATAAAGTATGAAGATAAGTTTGAATATCAGAAACGTATATCCAAAGGTAAGTCTCTTCTCAATTGAATATATCTGTCAATTTATTAATATCAGTGAAAGTTTTAAGTGAATATTATTTCTACTGGAAGTAGGAAGTACCTAATATTACTTTTGCATAATTTCGAATTAGAAAACCGAAGGATGAGAAACTATTTTATTTATACGCAGAAGTCTACTTTGAATAGTACACGCACACCTACGCGAACACGGGTACGCACCGGTACATGCACATATCCACGCACACGCACATGCGCACGCGCACGCACACGCGCACACACACACACGCACACGCGCACGCACACGCACACAGATCGATTTTTGAAGGGGGCATTTTTCGTTATATGTTTCGGTCTTCTCCTAAGACCTCAAAACACTTGTCCGGCATAATGCAGATATTTGCCATAATCTCCTCACAGATTGTGTATTCTCAATCATGGCAACTTCATCCAGAATGGCCACACTAATCTCTCTCGTCATTCACAACTCTGATGGGATTGTGTTTTTCATTAATTAAGCAACCAGTTTCTATGAATTCACTAGTTAACTCAAAGACTGTTTTTTGCCCCAAACTTCTTCTGGGGATATTTTCTTTGAAAATGCTCACAGTTGATCTAGCACAGTTATTGTTTTTTACGAATAAACTCACAGTTTTAATGCGTTTCTGCAGTATGTACAACATCTTCAAGTAAATCACCGTTATTTAAGGTTATCAAAACTATGGAAAATACTACCAACGCTTGTGTTTTAACCAATAACCAAAACTAACTGAATCTAGCAGATCTGGAAACAATTTCCAAACATGGGAAGATAACATACCGACACATGCTGTCGAAAAGAAAAATCGTGTTCATTTATTGATTCAAACTGAAAAAATGTAGCTTTTTTTAAGAGAATTATATTGCACGTACTGGTTTTCCATTTCTGATCAGCAAAGCTAATAACTCGATGATGAATTTCAATGGAAAATGCAGTAAATTGAATAACTTTTCGAAGAGGTATCATTCAATCATTTCACAGTTGTAAATTTTCGGGGTCGTAGTTGGAAAGTGTAGGAGGATGATGCGTCATGATTCAAATAAGGAGAATTTTTTTGCTGATCTAACACAATCGATGTTTTCCTCAAACGGAGATCCAATGGATTATTAAAAACTTAGAATTTTCCAAAGAATTCTCAAATTGAATTTGTCAGATGTAATTTCAGGAAACCAAATAATTACGTGGTTGTATAGAGAATGAATTCACATTTTCAAAGAGGTATCACACTGCCCCTTTTTCTTTAGGGTTGATTTGGGGAAAACGAGGCAGAAATGTTCTCATCCAATCAAAAAATTCACCTGTTTCTAGAAATTCACATAAGAATCAAATCAGCTGAGTTAATCAAGGTGATTGATTTTCATTTGAATGCACTGTACATACCTACATTATGAAAAAAGACTAAAGGACACATTGAGTCATATTATCAAAGAAACTATTTTGACAAACTTCTTTCGTATATGATTTCATTTCTAGGTAATGTAATATCTATAATGTAGGTTAGATTAGGCAGCTTCCTGTGAGATGGATTCTTCCATTATGTGGAAATTGTTTGCGTTATTAAAAATGCAGCTAAAATTACTATTCCATTATTCCTAAAGCAATCCGCAGAAACTATATATCTGGTTGGTCTATGGAATCTGATATTATATATAAGGATTATCAGCAAAATCGATGTAAGCAAAAGATGCAATTATGAAATGAATTTATTTATTGTATGGATTTCTAATCATTCAAGTCGAACTTCTTCGATTTGTTGAGATACTTGCGTGAAACAAATCCTGTATCCAAAAGTACATCCTCTATTGATCCTTATTGAATATTATCTAAACTTGTAACTGCTTCAAACGGTATTCAGGTGAATGAAATGATATTGAGCATATTGACCGAATTCCTTACAAACATAGAAAATTCATCTCTGGATGTTAACTTCTCTCGTCCATTCGTATTGGAAGCGCTAAAGTGTGTTTTGAAAGCAATTAAGGTACGTAGGGCTGCAGGGTTTGATGGTATTTGCCCCGAATATTTCGAACATTTGGGAAAAAAGCTTTACGTTGGCTTTTGTCTTTTATTATGATTTGCTCGCTACAGGTAATATTCCTGCAGATTTCAGAAGAACCGAGATTATCGCAATTCCAGTACCAGGTGAAATATTCATAGAATCCGAATAAGTATTGTCTTTCAATATAATAAAGAGAAATCTATATTAAAGATTAAAACCGGTTATTGAGGAAGCTTAGTCTCATCTCAACGTGGTCTTTGTAAAAAACTTTAAATATTCAGATCAAGTCTTGAGTCAAGACCACTGTTTATTGTGTTGAGATTTTAGAGCAAATTGAAAGAGAAAGTTTTATTCTTGGATTTTCATCCAGGGTATGATACAATGTCGAAATATGGTATAATGTAAACACTGTCTGAGAATGATCACTGTAGTAAACTATTTAACTGATCGAGATTATATTATTTGACAGAAGGTTTCGTGTTTCTATTGAGGGGAAAAGTAGTTATTTTTTTACTCTTCATAATGATCTGTTCTTGCACCTTCATTATTCAGGTTATATATAAGTGATATTCTTACAACTTCGTCTACTGAGTTCATTTATGCCAATATCTTTTCGTCACAATAACTCCGGAGCTATATGTTTCGAATGAAAATCTGGAAATTTTGAACTAGTTCGTCCATGCCTTCAATAAATTATCCTTCGAAAATGAAAATTTGAATATCTTATTTTTTTCTGAAGAATCATCAAAGACATAGGCAATTGAGGGTACTTTTTAATAATTCTCCACTGAACCATAATTTCGATCCCAAATATCTTGGTATCACACTGAACTCCTCAACGACCTTCACATATTAATAAATGGAGTCAAAAGAAGAAACAATTAATAGTATTCTACAAAATTTTGCTTGGTCCCCTTAGGATACCAATTCACCTTTTTTGAACTGCTGCTCTTGTTTTTGTCTCTTCTACAGCTGAGTGCTGTGGTTGTTTCCGGCTAAATAGTGCTCATGAGCACATAATTGAATTATGTAATGAGAATTATAAGTGGTTTCCTTAGCTCAGCCCCAATTTCCTGGCTACATATCCTCTACAATATAATTCCTCCACAAATTGCAGACAGTTATTGAAAATGAATTGGAACTTAATTCTCTTTCGGAACTTTTCACAATTATCCAAGAACTTCGGATTCTACCTAAATTTTGAGATTGAAATCGCGGAAACCCATTTGTTCGCTTGGTTTGTTGGGCACACTCTTTGAAGTGTTAGCCCTTTGGAAAAAAATGGAATGAATTTCCTCATACAATATCTACTCGGCAGGTTCCGGGTTTGGTCTCTGAATAAAGATTTGGTGTACCTTGAATAACAGATGACTTTTTCTGGCGTGGAAACGAAACTGAGAAGAGAGAGTGAATTTCTCTTAAAAATAAAACTTGTTTCCCTTCTCGCACCAAACAGCAGAATGTGGAAATCAATGTGCTGAAGAATAATAGCAGTTATCCTCATATTTTGTTGGCAAAATTGGCAGAAGAAATGAAAAATAGCTAATCGGGAGTTCATGAATTCGAATTTGTAGAAATGTCATTATCCATCAAAATTCCTCTCTTACGGTAATTATGACTTGCAACTTCGAGAGAAGATGAATATTTATTATTTATATGAATATGGCTCCCATGATAGTCCTAATATGAACCTCATATTTTGTCGGAGACAAGTAAATTCCTCACGGTTTCATCAATTCTTAAATGTTCATAACGATATATAACTATCGTCTTGCTTGGTAGAGGCATAAAAATGGTGTCCTTCCACACAACACAGCTATCGTTTCTGAATTTCAAAGCTTCCGATTTGGGATGGAGATGGATTGGTTGTAACGATCTAGTTACATCTTATGCAATTCCTCTCTCGCCAAGCTTGTAAATTTGACACAAAGAGAAATATTCAATAATATTTGGAGAACACCCCACAATAGCAATTCTGAGGATTAAGTTATGGCCCATGATGTCAGTCTTACTTTCAATGACGATTTCAAATCCGTGATTAAAACTTGTGTATCAGATCTAGTTTAGGAAATATGTGGCCTATTTGGCAACCAATCAGAACTTTTTTGAAATTGGTCTTATTTTATTAAATTCTTAATTGAAAAAACTTTCCTTTTCAAGATTTTCATGCAGAAGTAATGTGCTGTTCTGAATGCTCCAATAAATGTCAACCATCATGTGTGCGTTTCAGTAGCCTTGATTGCGATCGTTGATAATCCGAGGGCCCTGGTCGAATCGCTTCCCTGTTCTTCACCTAGATTCCCAGGAAAATAGTCTACGTGATTGTGAAGAAAGTAAAACTTGATCCATGCATTTGAAAGTGAGTCATGTACTGTAATAGTCTAAACTGTACTGATAATAGTCTAAACGTACCAAACAAACTAATTCCATGAATTTTTCTCAATTTCTGTTATACTTCCCGTAAAAATCTGTGACACAGTAAAGATGCTCACTTTTATCTTTTCTGCACTCAATGTTAGGAACTTTTAGGATAAGAAAAGGAAACTAATTCCATTTTTGTTAAAAGCTTCAACAATTTGTTTATTTAGTCCTAATTTTAGATGCAACAGAGGCATCTTATGCGATTCTTTGATACTAAAGGTGGATTTATCACGTTTTGTTTTCTTGGAATTAAAGCTTCTCGATCAGGCTAATCCTTTTCAACCTAGTGTTGATTTTTAGCTCTACTATTACACAAGCAGAAAGAACAGGGTTACTTTGTGTAACCACTTTTTTGACCTAATGGAAAGTCGAACTCTTTTAAATCAAGACATATCAGCCAGTTGTTTTCTGTATACTTAATCTTGTTCAAAACCAAATTAATAGATGTATATTCTTCTTTTACTTTAGTAGAGTGTGCAATCGCCAACGCCCGTCATTCATTCCTGTTATTTAAGAGAACACATTTCAGACACCGTTTAGACGAATTTTTGAACAAACGCCATTCATTACAAACATAATTTCGTAATCCCATTGCAGCGGTTAAACCAGGTACAAAATACAAAATCATCTTCTTCATCGAAATATTTTAGGAAATTCTGTTCTCTGGTGCGGTAATAAGAAACTTTACTTCCTTGTGTTACTACGTTCCTTTTTTCTAGCCTAGAAGCCAGAATTTCCGAATCAGACTTTGACAGTATCAGATATCTAATAAAGTATTTCACATCGAAGAAATTATTATTCGGTGAATAATATTCAACCTTCCGTAGAATGTCAAATATCTTTCCTTGAAGAAGCTACACTCGGAGGCAAAATTAGCGGAACACTCGAAAATTTAACAAAATTCGAAGTCCGATATTTTTCCTAATTCTCAACCGATTTAGATGATTTTTTCGGCAAGTTATAGATCAACTCTTCTGCTTTGTAGAAATTATAAGAAAAAACAAAGAAAATCGAAAAAAATTTCATACGGGGGCAAAACTAAAAGTGTTTTTTTTGTCAAAAATTCGTAACACCCTGTGGAATTTCGTGATCCGAGTTGAAACGTACAATATCATGGTCTGTCAAGACACATCTTCCTGCAGTAACGTCCTTCTTGTTTCATGCATTTATCTCTATTTTTACAAGAGATATTCAATTTGAAGCGAAAAGTCACAAATTTCAAGAATTTATTTTTAATATTGCGTAGGTGCATAACATCGGAGGTTAGCCAAAAAATAAAATCAAAATTAAAGAAGCAAAAATCTAACGAAATAAAAATTTTTGAAATTCACTGGCCAATTTCACGCTCCGGGAGAACTCGAAGTACACTGGAAAAGTCGTTGATTTTGCACATTTATTTTTGAATTTTTTTGTGTGAAACTCTATAATAATTATCATTCCTGTCCAAAATTGAAAGCGTGTGTATCCTGGCGATACACTCGTGAAATGAAATGAATATGTTGAGAAAAATATTCATGATGACCCACAAAAAAAAACATTTGATTTTAGTAGCGAGTATGACCCCCCCGAGCTCTTATTACAGCGCGCATATGATTTCGCATACTCCCAATGATGTTGTCTATCATCTGTTGAGGTATTTTGTCCCACTCTTCCACCAAAGCCAATGTCAGCTCTTCAACGTTGCCTGGATTCCGTTGTCGAACCCTTCTTCCAAGAATGTCCCAAACGTGTTCGATCGGGTTTAAATCCGGTGACCGCGACGGCCAGTCCATTCGTGTGATCCCAACTTCATTGAGATATTCTATTACTATGCGTGCAGTATGAGGGCGCGCGTTATCGTGCATAAAAGAGAAATTTTCCCCTATGTAAAGAGCAAAAGGCACAACATGGGGCTCCAAGATTTCTGTTATATACCGATGGGCATTAAGTGATCCACTGCCAATAATCTCTAGTTCTGTTCGTACTCCCAAGCATATGCCACCCCATATCATAACTGACCCTCCACCGTATTGCTCAGTTCCTGCGAAGTTCGCTTGATTGTACCGTTCCCCTCGATGCCTCCATATTCTATCTCTACCATCCACGAAATTCACACAATATCGGCTCTCATCACTAAATAAAACTCGTCTCCACTGACTGATTGTCCATGCTTCATGCTCCCTAGCAAACGCCAACCTTGCTACCCGATGGGCTCTATCGAGTCTTGGTGCTCTTGATTGCGCGTATGATCTCAGACCAACTTCACTTAATCGTCTTCTGACTGTCCTCACACTGACGTTAATGTTATCCACTGCTTGTAAAAGGTTACGTGCCTGAACCGCAGTAAGACGAGGATTTCTTATGGTTTGATTGACGGTGAAACGGTCATGTATAGCGCGGGTTGCCCAATTTCTTCCTTGTCCTCGCCTCCTCACGTACAATCCAGTTTCCCTGTAACGTCGGTAGATTCGATGGATAACCGATTTCGAGACACCCAACATGATACCGACTGAGCGGTAGGTGCGCCCTTCCTCGATCAATGTAACTGCCCTTGCTATTGAGGTTGGTGGTAAATCTCCTTCTGAATGAAAAATACCGTTTCGAAACGTAAACAGTAAAAGAATCACAAAACACCGCAACCGAACGAATTTGTATCATATCAAAGAATGGAAAACTCTCATATTTTAAACAAGTGCAAATGTGGTCATATACAAAAAAACGTGTGTTGTATTTCATATTTGATAAAAAAAGGTGTGCACATGTGTAAATGAAAAGTTTTATCAATGGTGCCAGAATTCGGTTGTGTATTTTAATACCTACCGACTGTTATCTCCTATGAATTCCTAATTTTCACCAAATTAACCAAATTGTCATCAATAACTAATGCAATTCGAACATAAAAATCGCAAACGACAATTTCGCCACGCCTGAGTGATAATAAGAAAATTCCAAATTGATAGACGAATTTTAATGACAGTTTCTTGATTCAATGGAATTTCTCCAAAATGGTGATTTTCCACTTGAAATTAAATATATTTTGCAAAAATAGAGATAAACGCATGAAACAAGAAGGGCGTTACTGTAGGAAGATGTGTCTTGACAGACCAGGATATTTCCGTTTCAACACGGACCACGAAATTCCACAGGGTGTTACGAATTTTTGACAAAAAAACACTTTTAGTTTTGCCCCCGTATAAAATTTTTTTCAAATTTTTTTTGTTTTCTCTTATAATTTCTACAAAGCAGAAGAGTTGATCTATAACTTGCCGACAAATCATCTAAATCGGTTGAGAATTAGGAAAAATATCGAACTTCGAATTTGGTTAAATTTTCGAGTGTTCCGCTAATTTTGCCTCCGAGTGTAGTTTCCCGATCGACTCTTCAAAATCATCGTCAACCGGGGCCACAGAACAGTGGTATAGCACGGTCGGATGTCATGAATAGAAGCAATGTACTACAATTTCGGTCTCATTTGACCCCGTCAGCATTGCCTACCCATTCACGACATCAGGCTATGCTGCCACCTACTCATTTCAATTCGTTCGAGCGAAAGTAAGCATGTAAATGATACTGCGCCCTCTAACGAACGGAGACAGAGGCTACTTCACCATCGCCCCGCGAAACAGTGATAACAAAGAGTAGATAAAACAGGAAAACATCAAGCGGTCCCACTAGTTCGACAACTCACCGCAACGCTACGTGTCATCTAGGGAACGGAATGTCGAAAGACCGACGCTCCTCATTCCTATGTGGTTGTCAACCAGACATACACAAACATCTCGAACAAAAAGTTACTACATGCGAGATTTCGCATCTGTCTTGGTTCTTCGGAGGGCGCAGTAACATTTACATATTTACTTTCGCTCCAACGAATTGAGATGAGTAGGTGGCGGCATAGCCTGATGTTGTGAATGGGTAGCAATGCTGACAAGGTCAAATGAGGCCGAAACTGCAGTCCATTGCTCCTATTCATGACATTTGACCGTGCTGTACCACTGTTCTGTGGCCCCGGTTGACGATGATTATGAAGAGTGGATCGGAAAACTAGCTCATTCAATGGAGGATATTCAACATTCTAAGGAAGGTTGAATATAGTTCCTTGAATAATAATTTCTTCGTTGTGTCTAATGCGAAATCTCGCATGTAGTAACTTTTTGTTTGAGATGAAGGTTATTCAATTAATCTTGATTGAATGATTTCGACGATTTCAGGTTACATTTAAAGTCATTAACACTACTATCAGTTGTCGTCTCCCTGTTGATTAACTTCTTCTGTGAACATTAACTTGCATACAAGGGGAGTTCTATGGCTCATAATTCATCTATGTGCCGATTGTATGGAAGAATATTTCCATTTGGCCCAATTTTTTCGCTTATGCGATGTTCACCAAACAAAAATAGCAATGATAATGGAGGTTTACGGGTTCTTTTCAGATCATAACAGTTTCGTATCTGGAAGTTTTTCTTTTTTTTTATGTGTCCATGAATATAGAAGCTCAACACACATTTTTCAAACCTTTTGAGAAACCCAAGGCTTATCACGCCTTTCCATCGGATGCCGAAAGTAATTTTTGTGTACACATAGAAGGAGTGCCGTCTATGGACTTAGAACGGTGAGCTTGCTACCGAACTACGAGAAAAACGACAAATATGATAAAAAGATGTAGAAAGGTAACATCTCATGGCTCGAAGACATATTTTGCAGGGGTGAAGACATCTTTTGCTGGGGCGAAAACGTCATCACAGCTCAACAGTGAATAGTCCACTCGAGTAGATTTATTCCGCAATGCATTTCGCGTCGAGGCTATGTATGTAAGCTTGGGACGAGAACAAATATGCCATAATCCTTAAATCATGGAATAACCCAACCCAAATACTTATCTGTCAAATCTGCTGCCAACATGCGCTATTCTGATAATATTTCTGGAAATTTGTCACCTCAAGCTGAAAAATAAGGGGGATGATATTTGAACGATTCATCGATGGAGAAATTACAAACATGAATAATCATATTAACGCCATCCTTATTTCACATGAAATTTTTTCATAAAATTTAACCTCGAATGCAGTAAAGAAGTTGGTGTTGTACAAGTGTTTTGGAATTTTATCCCTTGAGTTGAAAAAAAAAGCATGAGATTTAAACAGATAATTGCAAAGTTACAAACGTGATTGTTCTTCTTACGGCCATCCAAACTTGTGTTTATCTATATAGAAGCGAAGTTTCACCATGAAATTATAAAAAGTATAAATGCTAGAAATTTGTGAGTGTAGGTAACAGGTAACAGTTTTCAATAAAATGTAGAGATATTTCTACTTGATAATAGATTATTTTTCCAGCTAAGGATTTACTGACAAGAATTGGTTCATTTTATACCAACAACGCACAGAACCCAGTTATAAATCTAACTCAATTTGTAGCGAATTTGATATTATACGATGCAATGCCATTTTTCGATATTCAAATTGATATTGATCCAGAAAATTCGACGTACATTATGAAGGTAGGTATGTGAACGAATAACTTAATAATAAAATAATTCAGATGATGTAGAAATTTATCTGAGAGTGCTTCAATAAGAGTGCAAGGTGTGAATTGCTCGCCATTCAGTAGTTGATATATTGAAAAGAACTGGTTCGATTAGTAATATGAATCGGGTGTTGCAGAGAATCCGGGAACATGGATTTATCATCGTACACGAGAAGTGAACTTTTATGCCCCCACCTGAATCGAGCTGAATGTGATACAGTCGGTCAGATCTTCCAGTGCTCTGGTCATTTACGACGTCCATACTGTGGAAAGCAAAGCGATGATAACATGTTCACATGTTCTTTTCTGTTCAGATTATCTGGCTTGATTACAACTGGTACTGTCCAGAGTAATCACACTAGCCATTCGCATTTCCATATTTGCAGAATCCAATTGGCTCCAAAGCTGGTCAAACCATGTATAGAGAAGAGAGTTCACTAATTGTTTTCTTGGACAACAAAAGTTGCCTGAAGAAACGTAAAAAAAATCATTGTCAGTGATGAAGGGATTGCTTACTCCGATAATATGCAAAACTACTACATTTGGGACTCACTAATTTGTAGGTGAGCAATGCATCCACTACGTATCACTGCCTGGAGTACAGTGTGATCTGAAGAAATCATTGGTCCATTTTTTTTGAAAAAAGTAAGATAACAGTGAACGGTGCCCTAATCATAAATGATAACTCATGTTTTTGTACCTCAAATTTTTTTATTCTCAACTATTCTTGAAGATGGCCAAATTGTAAGTTATTGGAAAAATGTTCGATAGAAGCAAGTTCCACAATATACATCTTATATCTTATAGAGAGAGGTACGTAGCTTTACTAGTTGAACCATCTGCTGATGAGAGTTTTCCGCATGCCTAGTGTACCTTAACGGGACATCTCTCGATTTGGCGACGATAATTCGCCACCCTATCCCGATCAGATTTTTGGTTGTGGTGATTATTATGAGTCACGAACTTCTACTTTCTACCCAGGCACCACAAAAACATCACATCACAAAAGATCACAATTAGATGATGCATTGACAAGATCTCCCCATATTAACAAAATCGTTATCAGAAATTTTGCAGAAAAAAAACGCATATTTAAGCAGAGATATCTGCTTTATATCTCGATGAATATTGAAGTTTTTTGTTAAAAATTTTTCCCTAACGAAACCTCGAAACTTGCATTCCTCTTTATTGAAGCACACTTGATATAAAGTTGCAATCAAGATGAAAAATGAAACTAAAGTTTTTCTGAATTGCATTTAACTGTTTCACTCTTATTTATTCATTCTGTGTCCCAACAAGAATTTGACCCACTTCTCGAAAAAGTGATTCTACACGGAAATACTTAAACAATTCAATTTTTAGTTCGAGAAGAACAAATTTTAAGGTTGATTTCGACCGTGTGAAATCAACCTCCTACCCTCAGTATCCTCGACTAGCAATTCATTATAGGGAAAGTGGGTGGAGTGTTACCTTGTAAGAGAGATTCTATTCACAATTGAAATACATTATTTCAAAATGTTTCGCTCAATGGATTCGAAAGAATTTGGCAATAGGTATTCTGGAAGAAAGAAAAAATGTAGGATAATGGTTTCTTGGTTTGTTAAACTCAGAATTGAAACAAACTCTGTCGACCTTTCATTTCGGACAGAGAAAAAGCAGCCAAAGAAATTCATTTTCCTGATAATTATAGTACTTTCTCAAAATTACCTGTACTCTTCTCCTTACAATGATACTAACGATTTTCAAACGTTCGCCAAAATCCCAAGTTTCGAGAGTCTGCATTCGATGATTTGATTTTTGTACACAGCTCCTCCAAGTTTTCATAAATATTTTTGTATCGCACACGAGCAGCGAAATGCGGAGTAGTACCATCATGCTGAAAACGTATTTAAGTCTTCGAAAGGGTATCATCATTTTCCCAAACTTTCTAGCTCGTTCAATAACTGCAAGTAGCTATTCCTTTTGAGATTACCTTGTTTGTGTTTGTGCCTCTTTGAACTTATGAGGATTTTGTGTAGTCCAATACTGAAAATTAGGCCCATTCCCTTCACCATAAAGCATAAACATAAAGTTGCTCCTGTCAGAAAAACAGATGTTGAACAGAAGACTCTCGCCGGGGTTTTCATAAAAGTGCAAGTGACAATTACGATCGACTTCATTCATTTCATTTTGTGTAATGATGTTACTTCATAAGAAAGAAATTTGCAATGTTTGATGTTTCTGTTTATAGCTGAAGCTGATACGTAAGTCACTTGAGATAATCTTCCGATGAAAACTGTGCTTTCCATCTACCCTCACTGCCGCTTCAGTTGCTTCAGTTCTCACCAAACGGGCAATTCATCAACCAACTGGTCATTTTTTATGATAAAAGCAAATTCTTAAAGTAGGTTCACAGGGCTTTCACTTGTACAGTTAGAAAACCCCATCTTGAGAAACTAAATGGAGAAATATGCCAATCAAATGTGGATCATGAGAATGTATTAGCTGATTCTTTCGGATAAGTTTTCATTTGGTTGCCTTCGACATTGTTACTTCCATCTATATCATCACCTAGAGTTGAAAGCATCATCGATTATATAAATTTCACTCATACTAAATAAGTTGCAAAATACTTGAACCAGCTCAAATCGGAAAGTTCATCTGGTCCAGATAACTAGTCTGTGGATTTTCTTATAAATTATTCTACTACAAAAGCATATACTCTGGAAGCAATTATGCTTGCTTCTTTTCCTCATATTGATCACCTTCCGATTACTATTACAGCAAACTAAATAGTGATAAATTCATAATTCGGGAAGAATATAATTCCTAAAGAACAAAACGGTTTTTCGCCATGCTGAAACGATTGGTCCAGTTACATTGATAAAGGCCTGGCAGTTGATACGATGTATCTAGACTGAGAAAAAGCCTTCGAACGAGTTGCGGGGAAATCGCTGTTTCAAAAACTAGATCACTGTGGAATGAAGAAAGATCTCTTGCACTGTATAGAAGACTTTTTGATAAAACGTACTTACAGGGTTAGGATCGCAGACGAGCACGCAGTAGCAAGTAGGATTCTGGAAGGATCTCTACTCGGACCTCTACCATCCATGGTGTTTATTAGCTGATCTGAAACACTATATTGGTTAAAATGCTTAGCAGAAAGCATGACAATCTACGACGACCAATACAGTGACTGTAATCAAATTCAAGAAGTTCTCACGAACACAAAAGCTGGATGTGACAGTTGATTTCTCCCTGTAAATACTGAAGATTATGTCGTTATGTACATAGGTAGCTAAATTTCACAACTAAAATACTGCATCGGTTGAGTAGTCGAAGGGTTTGAGCGTCAACATATCTCAAGATTCAAAATGGTCAACAGATTTTACAGACATCTGCGATCGCACCGGCTAGCGTATTTAAGTTTCGAAGAGGGCTTTTAAAAAGACCTCTTTCTAAACGTCGAACGAACTATACAAATGAACGTGTGTCCTATTGTACAATATCATGCGCGATAATAATGCTTTAGGGGCAATCCAACGCCATGCCACATGTTTCCCGTTTGGTCCAATACGTCTTGATTATGTAGCGAAACTGAAATTAGCGAACTAGTTTCGAACAACGACAACGCCGCTGTGACTTCATAGTAACATTTCGAGCCATGGATAAACTCATAGAAGGAGGAATCTCGTCAAATAAAATACCGATCAGCGTCTGCGGGGCCACGGTCTTAAATTGGCAAAAGAAACTTTCAGTCTTCCGTTAGGCAACATGTCTACTATAACCATGTATTTAGCAACTGGAACAATTTGCCTTGTTAGAGGTTTCTATGCAGTAACAGTGAAACAATTTGAGAACGAATATAACTCATATATTTTTAAGCAGTTGGGACATAACTTTCGTGGTGATATGATGATTTTTCTCTTTGCTTTTGCTTTGATAATTTAATTTTAATTCAATGAAGGGGTAGTTCTAAGTTTCAGGGGATTTTCTTCTTTTGTTTTCCTTCTAATTGTGAATAGAAACATATAGGATTCAGTTGCTTGGTTCTTTTCTAAAATTCAAAAAGATAATATTGCATTTTAGGAATAAAACGACCCAATTTCTCCCTTCTTTCACTAGAGCAAACTATTTCGAATTGATCCTTTATCAAAGGACGACTGAAGCAAAGATGAAAGAAATATGAAAAACAGATTGATGATTCCGAGATGGTATTAGTAGAAACAAATCCGCCCATAAAAAATAGAGAACCAATCAATCTGTTATATTAACAGGTTTCTTTTTTGTACTTTTCTCAAATTGAAAGTTTAAACAAATAGCTTGAAATTTTAGAGGAACTGCGAAAGAGAGTCATTACTAAAAGTAGAATTTTGTTGTAAAATATTCGTGCGAATGCTAAGAGAGGTGGGGTGGGCAGTTGTTATGATTATTAGGAATCCTACTGTTTCGGCGTTATTTCTCTTCTTTTTCCCAGTCCCTATTCCCTACTTCTATTTTAAACCATCCTATCATCAAAATACCTACTGCCAGTTATTCTGAAACACTAAAGCCAACAATTCTGAGATAATGAAGGTAAGTTCAGGGTCGAGAGGAATTTTTAACGAAGTGCTACTCTATCGATTTTCCCCAGAATGAATTTTGAATTGAGGAACGCTGTGTAGGGATGTTTCATAGAACCTCTAGTTTTTATAGAGAACGGCAATCTCGATAACTCCTCAATTTTCATCCGATAGAAAAATTTTGAACACTTGGTTAAATGATTTAAAATGACTATAAATAGAAGCACCATTCATGAAGTCAAGGGATAACCCACTTGGTCAAATGGTTTTAAATGACAGCACTTTTTATGGACTGAGGGGTAAGGCCTGTAAAAAATTTTCCTCATTTCAAATTGGGACATACATATTTTCCTTTTTTTTATCTGGATAATACTCTTAAATGAAACGATCTGTACAAAATATTAGTTTTCCATCAAAATAATATTTGAAAATATAACTTTAAATGAAATTCAATCATTTTTGGAGTATGCTGTGGAATAAATATTCTAATTGGGGCATATGTAACAATAAATTATTATAAATGCCATTTAATTCAGAGACAATTTAATTAGTTATTTTGAGTTGCTTAGAGATCGCAATAAAAAAAGAAAAGACTGATAAACTGAATAATTTATAATAATTATTATTTGAACAGTTTCACGTTGAATGTATTGAAAACTCTAATTTTGTCGAACGTCGCTATATCAATGCTCCCGATAAAATATTGAAAAAATTTAAGAAAATATGGAGCCTTTCTTAACACAAAGTAATGGATTTAGACTTTAGAATTTGAAATTTGAAATACGATTGAAGCAAAAATGGTATATTTTCTATGATTTTACTTCCAACAAGTGAATTAAATTGATAGATCACTGTTACCGCGGTTTGTAACTCTCGTTCATCATCGCAGAGTATAAAACCAAATACAAAGTGAAACGACATATATATGTATAGGTTGCTATTTGGATTTGGAAAACCAGATATAACGTAAGCAATAAACAATTATTGAAGGAAGTAATTATTTGAATACATCAAAAATCGTGATTTACGATCACTCTCATCATTCATTATCTGAAACTCGTCATAAGAAAGTGATTTTATTATTTCAACTGATTCTTAGTATTTGAGTTTTATACCATTGAGGCTAATTTTAGGACTTTCGATTTATCAATACTAGGAGAAGAGTGGCCATTTTGGATGCAGTGGTTAGGATATGTTGAATCTTCTTTATTTCAAGGAAATGAAGTTCGATGTTGTTTGTTTTAATTTTGAAGCAACGATCTGTCTGTCCATTAAAGAAATTATTGCACTCTGGACAAAATAACTTATAAACTTCTGATTCATTCAAATTCTCTATAGGAATTTTAGCATTAAGTGAGAATTATTACAATTTATTTCGATTCAAACCACCAAAATTTACATGAAATTTTGACTTACAATTCAACGTTACACAGAGGATTTTCGTTACCTTTATTATAAGTAAGTCTTGGAAAAGAAACTGAAATCATTGAAACTAAAGCTAACAATAACGGTTTTGATCGTGACTTAATTGTCAAAATAGAGAAACGAAAACCAAATATATACAGCTATTAGCAAAATATATCCAATTATAAATACCAACAAATCCGAAAATTTCATCACTTTAACATATTTGGATAGATAAGTGAAAATGTTGCACATAACTATTTCAGATTGAAATCTAAAATTGTTTTCAGAGCTCAAAATGAATTGACATTACCCCTACTCAGTGCTAAAAATCCTATAGAAAAATTGAATAAATCAGGTGTTTATAAGTTATCTTGCCCAAACTGCAATAATTACTCTACAAGTCTGACTGGTCGTTCTCTTCAAATTTGATTAAAAAAAACATCAAACTTCATTTTTTAAAATGAACAAGATTCAACATTACTTCATCAAAGCATCCAAAGGGTCACTTTTTCTCAGTATTGATGAATTAAAAGTCCTTCACATTGCCTTTAATGGTAAAAAATTCAATTACCTAGAATTAGTTCATTTCAAACCACTTTCTAATTACAAGCCTTAGATGATGAACGACCAGACTGATCTATGTAAGACCTCTCGTTTTTGATGCATTCAAATAACTCGCTTTCAATAGTTGAATATCTGGTTTTTCCAAATACAAATATTGACCTATTCATATATATTTCAAGGCACTTTGTACTTATTTTTATACTATCCGTTGAAAGTTCGAAACCACTGTATCATTTATTTGTTGATAGTAAAAATATAGTCAGATATTATATTTGTTTTTTAATGTAAATTCAATGAAAATGAGGACACAAATGAGCTTTTACATGTAAAAAAATCCAAAAGATAACCTGAAGAAATAGCACTGAAAACGATGTGTTCTAAATGCACTGTGAACAAAATGAAAGGTTTTTTAATACCTGCCTAACATAAATAAGTCATGGAAATGAAATACATAGAACAAATAATTCCTTATTTCTATTGCATTAAAACTTGCAAATCCTTCAAGACAAGTATTAACAATTTTTGACCCCAAATTCTCTTCATTATTTGCTAGTGTAATGTTAATTCGATCCCGATTCCCTAGAAATCAAAAGTCGTCAGATTTAGTGAACGGGCAGACAACTGCAAGAGTCCGTTTACTCTTATCCATCATTATGCAAATATAGCATTCAGCCAATTAGTATTTATCTTCTTATTATGCTTCGGGAACACCATCTTGCTGGAAGTATCTTCCCACCATTTCTGCTAGTGAAAAATATCTAGCCTTGAGACGTGCGGTTTGATTCAAGATTTCATTACATTTCATATTGTATCAAGTCTATTCCTTATCAATTTTATTTCATTTTGACACTTTCAAAGTGTCAAAAATCTATGAATAAATGAGTATCAATATCATATACGAAAGAAAAATGATATTTGTGATAGTGAACTGTTATGTAAGAGGAGTGTTTTTTAAGTAGGTACCGTTTTGAAATTAAAAAAGACGTGCAAAGATATCTCAACAATTTTATTTTTACATGAAAGCAGGTACTTTACTCTACTTTTCAACATAATCTTCTTCGATATTGAGGTACTTGTCATAACGTTGTACCAGTTATAGTCTTAGAAATCTGCCGCCTGAGTTCTTGACCACTGAAACACAACTGTTTTCAGACGAATTAAAGTGCTCGGTCACAATGCTATACAAAACACTACGAGTAACATAAGGAAAGTCAACACAAGGAGGAAATCGTAAAGCGTCTGTTTTCTCTCACCTTATTGCCCACTTCCGCCACCAAACTTTCATTGACAACTGTTGTTCATCATGTACATTTCTGCGGCCTTCTTTGAATGCTCTCACCCCCTTTCTAACCATTCCATCACTCATAATGTTTTGTCCACAAACTGCACAGATCTTAGGATGAATATCGTTTGGTTTTGGGTCTTTAGCACTAAGAAATCTTATAACAGCCCGTATTTCACAGTCGACGGGAATCACGATTATCGGAAGCATCTTAAACAATCAGTAGAGCACGTTAGCATGGAAGAAACAGACTGCAATGGCGTCAGTGCATAGGCAAGAGATGTAGGTACCTAGTGTGCATACGTAAAAAGCCGACCGCAGCACTATCCAAAATAAATGAATTTCATTTGAAATTATGTTTTTTGAATAGTTTTATGGAGTTCAATAATATAAAAACAGTAATTATCTGAATGACGATTCATAAAAAACATTATTCTTCATACAAAAAGAAATATATTTCGATTCAAAAATGATTTTTTCTCGCGACTATCCTTCTACTTTGTGAAAAAAGTGATGATCCAATTGAATAGCCCTGAGAAACCATTGAACCTGATGATTGAATGTTCCAATCTGATGAAAAACAGAGTTGTTATCGCAATCGGAGTTTTTTTGGAAATACTTTTTATATTCGCGCAAAACTGCGGTACTGTTTGATCGATCATCGGCAAACTGAACATTCTTTCAAGGAGAAGGCCCTTTTGCTATTGATTTGACTTTAATTTCTTTACTAACGTCTGATCTGGTAAATTAACCTAAGTGTCGTCATTCATAAGATGTAATTACTCTTCCTATTGAAGTTCTGTTTCAGTAATAATGAAATTAATTTTTTTCTTTGTAGTTACTGATGCCCGACCAAACATCTCTCAGCTTAGATCATTGGTCTTCATTGTCCGAAAATAAGAGGAAATGCTTACGAAAAACTGGTGAAGGCGCAAATGAAAAAGCATTGAATATGTCACATCGGTACGATTATTTTCTATTATGTCAAAAAAACTATGCAGACTATCTTGATTCAATAAGTTCATCAATAGAAGAATTTGGATTCTTTGGCAATATGTCAGAACGTGAAGTATTTACCCAGGTCAGAGATATCCGGCTTTTCATTGAGTTTGAGATATTGAGTAAATTTGATGTAAGTAAAATGAAAAATAGCTCTTAAGCTGACAAAATATACTTAGCTAATATATATATATATATATATATATATATATATATATATATATATATATATATATATATATATATACCGGGTGACACAAGATCATGGTACACCCTCTTATTTCTATATTTCTGAAGGTTATTTATTGAAATTTCGTTATTCGATCAAACTTATGACAGGCCACCTTTTGATTCTTGAAACTTTTTTCCACTTCCGGTGTTGCCGGAAATGACCTTTAATGAAGATTTTTAAATGGAACACCCTGTATATTTTTGCATAGTTAGCTTTCAAATAATTTTCCAAATTTAACCAAGAGTCAAAATTTCAGATTTGCTCTGTCCATGCCAGATCAATGTTCTTCAAAATCATTTTTGAATTAAAAATTCATTTTTTCAAAGGGCACCAGATAAGTACCGAGGTGCCATTAGAAGCTTGATACTATGGGTAAACAAAACATCTTTCGCCGTTCCTTGAATCACATCAACGGTAGAAAACGAGCGAAATAATCCCGCTGGAATAGTTCTCATAGCCTCTGTTCCGAGATAAAACCTCCAGTCGGTAAATATTTGATGGGACAAATATCTTCCGCGATAACCTTCGCGAGGAATCTACATATGTAAACTTCAGACAAGAAGAATTATTTATAAATCCGTAGATCAATGAATAATCCTTCCTGACAAGAGTTAGTTCCCAAATCTGCCTACCATGCACGCAGCCCCCAAGAGCCACAATAGTGCAACCAAGTAGGATGCCGAGAAACGAAGCGGCAGACTGCAGTTTCGCCCCTATTAGGAGCTTATCATGTCGCATATTGCTTCTCAGCATCCTATCAAGCTACATCGGGGTACCCTATCGATTCCGATGGTAGCACTATTGTGGCACTTGGGGGCTGCGTGCATGGCAGGCAGATTTGGGAACTAGCTCTTGTCAGGAAGGATTATTCATTGATCTACGGATTTTTAAATTATTCTTCCTGTCTCAAGTTTACATATGTAGATTCCTCGCGAAGTTTATCGCGAATGATATTTGTCCCATCAAATATTTACCGACAGGAGGTTTTATCTCGGAACAGAGGCTATGAGCACTATTTCAGCGGGATTATTTCGCTCGTTTTCCACCGTTGATGTGATTCACGGAACGGCGAAAGATGTCTCCCAAATGTTTGGAATTTTTAACTTTTCCACATCTGTATGTTATTGTTCGTATCTTTCTCGAAGTCCGGTAGCGGGTTCGTCGTGTATGTGTATGTACGAGGTGCGTCCTTTCTGGAATCGATAGGGTACCCCGATGAAGCTTGATAGGATGCTGATAAGCGATATGCGACACTGATGAGCTCCTATTAAGGGCGAAACTACAGTCTCCCGCTTCATTTCTCGGCATCCTGCTTGGTTGCACTATTGTAGCTCTTGGAGGCTGCGTGCATGGTAGGCAGATTTGGGAACTAGCTCTTGTCAGGAAGGATTATTAATTGATCTACGGATTTTTAAATAATTCTTCTTGTCCCAAGTTTATATAAGTAGACTCCTCGCGCATATAGGAAATGAAACGCAAATTTTGGATTTGGGCGGCATAATTATTTCAATATTTTCTGCTAGTTATAGTTTCAGACTTATATTTCAGTAGTTGTATAACTTTCTGTTCTAGATTAATATTATTCGCAAAAATCTATGATTATTATATCAAGAGAATTGAACACAACTCTCTCATTAATAATTTCGAGATACTCAGATTTATTTCTGAGACATTTTAAACACCTCACAAAAGTATAGAGAATACCTAGAAATATCAATGAATCCTCAGTGAAATGTATCATTTTGTTCTTTTCTTCTTCCTATGAAGTAGCAAAAACTATGATGAAGAGAAACATAGTTATTTAATATGTTTAGAAAACAAATTATGAAGGAAAAAAAGGAAATCGTTACAAAAGGAAAAACCTGCAAAGAAATTTTTTCAGAAGCAATAAAATATTTTCTAGAATCTATCATTGATGATACTTTGGCAATATCTCTGCATACTCAAGATTATATTGTCGATCACATTTTGTCCTAACTCATTTCAAGTCCCTTGATCTATTAAGGGAAGCTCCTGTTCGAAGAATTTTGCCTCATTTCAGTGTCCCACATTCCCTATTGGATTTAGGTCTAAACAGTGTGATAATTAAAGGAGGAAATTGTTGTTTTCAGTGTATTTTGTTCTACTATGACACAGTGAGGAATAGCATTACCTTGTGGTAAAATCGGACACATTGTTCGAAGGTAAGGTATCACTATTAGTAGAATTATCTCTTTTTTCTATAAAAATCTTATTCTATATGAGGTCAAACTTTCATCAAAACTCTTGCCTCCCAAAAACAACACTGAACCGCCTTCTGTCTGAACATTTCTCGAGCATGTTGCAGACGAGATTGAAAATGAATTATTACTGATCACTTAAGAGAACTAAGGTCCTCCTCTGCTGATCCCATTTTACAGTGAGTTAAACGACATGGCGATTCCCGAACGTCAAACAAGTTACTCTCAAAAGAATTATTGAGAGGAGTTGAGTTTTATATCACAAATTTTTCACAGTTTGTTGTCGTTACGCTTTACGATGTTTGGATGCAGTAGATATCCTGGAACAACCAGTCCACTCAAGCAAATACTATCATAGCTGATTGGTAGTTCTTTAGCACTTGGATTACTTCCGAGAATCGTAGGACTCCCATCTTGGGGCATACCTAGGGCTCTCCAAATCTCTTTTTTGTTCAATTTTTCGAAATCAGAAAGTTTTCTTTTTATTCGCAACAAAAAGGAAGACAACGTAACTATTTTCTATATATGCTCAACTTATCCACTTATTATATAGGGTGCGCCAGGGAAACCGGACAATTTTTTTTTCATTATAACTTTCGCCATTTCAGAGTTAGATCATTCGTTCTTGCTTCATCTGAAAGACAAAGGACTAGGTTTTTCAGACATTGTATCGAAATTTCACTTCCGATGAAATCCAATATGGCTGACTCATTAGAAAATGAGCAATATGTCATGATCGCTTGAACGTTTTTTTTTCACTAAAAAATTCGAATGGGTCATTCCTTCATCATTTTTTCAACAATTTGACATATTGGTCTCAAAAGAATTGGTGAGAAAGTAGCGTAAAGAATTTTCTTTCATTTTGATTTTCAGCTGATATAGAAATACTTTTTTCACCTTATGGCGTTGGTTCTCCTAAAGCTGCTGTGTTTATCATGGATCTTCTACGAATAAAAAGAACCATATTTTACTAAAACCAACCTAAAATTTGATTTCCGTTCAAATTCAAAATGGCCGACTTCCTCAAATATAAACAATTTTTACCGCTCATTAAAAAATTTTTCGCGGTCGTAATGAATCAACTGCGTAAATTATTCAGTAGATTGAACCTTCCCCATCATTTTGAGGGAACGAACTCAAATATTGATTCAGAATTGGGCCAATTGTTGTCAATAATGTTTCTCTTTTCCACCATCATATGCACCTCCCGTTGTGAAACCTCTCAACATAGATTGCATGCATTAACTAACTCTATGATAAACAAAAAATAATGAAATATCATCGAGCTTTAGACGACATCTGGTTTCAACTCGAATTTTATCTTGGTGTTGCTTGTTGTTGGCATTTGAATTTGTCAACAACGGTTTAACAAAATGAGTCAATTTCCAACCCCTAATTACAAGAGAAGAAAAGAAGTACAATCTATGATCTTGAGGAAACATTTCAGACAACAGGGTCATAAGGAAGAAGATCAGGATGACTGTTTCCCAAATATCTCAGAGATGCCAACTGCTAATATTATCTGCGAGAATAATAATACGACATGACTTTATTCGACAAATTACATGAGAAAAAACATTCAACAAAAAGAATCAAGTATTCAGAATGTAATATGACCTCCATTGGTATCCACAACCATCTGCACCCGTCTTCTCCAGTTCTCTATGGATCTCGAAATTCTTACTTCTTGATCGAGATTGTTCCAACATTCTTGAATCTTTTGCCTCAGCTCCTCACAATTTTTGAAAATAATACCATTTTTATTCACCATTTCTTCCAAATGACATCACAGAAAATAGTCGTACGGATTAAGAACGGGACTATTTGAGACCCATTGTTCTGGTCCGATGATATCGTCTACGCGTTGTCTTATATAATCCATAGTATAGTGACTGGTATGACATCTGGCTCCCTCCTAAAATCAATTGAAATAGATTTCATTTAGATACATCTAATTTGGGACACTCTGTACACTGACGGCCAGTTGAGAGTAAGTAGCGTTTTTTTGTAATAAAGTACTGGTTGTTCATTTCTTTGACAAACAATGTCAGAAGAATATGGAAAAAATTGTAGAATTCCAAAGAAGATTTGAACGAATAAAAATCATTCAAACATCTACTCAATTTCTGAACCGTTCATTTTCAGCTGGTGGCAACTTACTTATTCATGTCATACAAAAAACAGCAATCATTCACCTGCATGAAAGTGAACTGAGGAGTTGACGACTCATTAGTTGGTAACATATTATTCAGAATTATGTGACAATAATTTTCCTAATCTAATCTTATGCCTTGTTCTATAAAAATGATATTTGATTAACAGTTCCTCGAAATAACGGCAGAGACCATTACATGCCTGGAAAATTTTTGTCTTTCCCTCTGCAAACGAATTGAAGGCACATTCCTCTTGATTTAATTTGTCGGAACACAAATTCTGTCATTCTGGCTGTTCTATGGTGGGGCAACACTGAAAATTTTTTCGTCTTTGAACCAGATATGTTCAATTTGTCTACGTGTTCTAAATCTATTCAATAGATATCTGCATCGCTCGAATCTGTGCTCTTTGACAGCTTGCGTCAATAGAAAATTATAGTGCCTCTGAAAATACATGAGACCCAAATCGTGTCTTATTAGTCTCCTCAAATTATAGCCGTGCAAAAATAAACATTCAATAAAACGCTTATCTTCATTTGTTAAAGCCATTGTTAACAATTTCAAACGTCAAAAAACAAACAACACAAAGATAAAATTTGAGTCAAAAACTCGATGGCATTTCATTATTTTTTGTTTATCATAGAGTTAATGCATGCAGTCTATGTTCAGGGGTGTCACAACGGGAGGTGCATATGATGGTGTAAAAGAAAAACATTATTGACGACAATTGGCACAATTCTGAATCAATATTCGATTTCGATCCCTAAGAATTATTGGAAAGGTTTAATTTAATGATTGAATCACGCGGTTGATTCATTACGACCGTGAAAAATTTTTTAATACGCGGGGAACATTTTTAAGATTTGAGGAAGTCGGTCATTTCGAATTCGAAAAGAAATCAAATTTCAGGTTGGTTTTAGTAAAATATGGTTCTTTGTCTTCTTAGAACATCCATGAAAAATACAACAAGTTCAAGAGTGTCAACGCCATGAGGTGAAAAAAATATTTCGATTTCAGCTGGAAATCACACTACTTTTTTACCATTATCTGGAATATTTTCAAGATCAATTATTCAAATTGTTCAGAAATGAATGAGTTATGGACTGAATGCCCCATTCAAATTTTTTATTAAAATAATAACGTTCCAGCGATTTGAAATATTGCTCATTTTCGAATGGGTCAGCCATACTGTATTTCACCGGAAGTGAAATTTCAATTCAATTTCTGAAAAATCTAGTCCCTTGGGTTTTCAATGAAGCAAAAACGAATAATCTAGCTCTAAAATTGCGAAAGTTTTAACGGAAAAAAAATTGTCCGGTTTTCTACATCTAAACATATCTCAAAAAATCACTTGTTTGTAAGATACTTCTTGAGTTGATAGCAAAAGAATAAAACATTTATCCACAATAATAATAATTATTTTTTCTTTTTTCACAACTATGAATCTGTTTCATCTGTTTTATCCAATAATTATGTTGAGTTCTCAACTGGCAGCCTTGGCCGTTTTTTCTACACAGTTTGATTTCCCATCTACAACAACTGAGAGATTCGATATTTCTGATACTCAGTGATAGGTAGCTATTTAATAGATGCAGAGGCTATGAAAATGATTTGACTGAGGACGTCGTTGGTTGATTGAAAATTGATATATTCTTCAATCAAATAGAACAATGATGTTCAAATTTTCACAATATTGACTTATGACGCGTTTCATCACACTGTGGCTGATAAGTAGTATATTTAAAAGAATGATGTGCCTAATATATTACATGGTGAAACCAGGTATTTAACTGAATAGGAACAAAATCCTAATAGGGTAGCTTCTTTTGACAAATGAAAATATTACGTGATGGTGACGAATTTAGGTCTAATTGACTGTTGAGTAAACTTCCCGAATTTCGCAGTTGATTAATTTTCCATAAGTTCAGTTTCAATTTATTATTTTCATTATGTAAAATATCATATTTAAGGTATGGTTTTCTTCTAGTTGATGATTTGCATAGTGACAATCAGATTCTTCTTTGTCGAAAATATAGCTATAACCAAAATTGATCACATACACGATTCCTCTATTTTTCATGAAACAGCTAAGACTGCGTTCATGCTCAGATATCCTAATGTTGTGATTTCTTAAAGTTACCGAAAGAACTCTAATGTGCTTTTGATCAACCAATTTTTTTACTTTTAATGCTGAGTAATTCTATGGTCGGCATTAAGTAGCTAGGTCTATAATGAAACTTTTTCTTGTATTCAAATAATTGACCAGAGGGGTGGTTTAATCACAAAAAAATTTTTAACACATACTTTATTATTTCACTGGATCTGCTTAACACAGCATTATGAAGGATCTTATCTTCGGATTTGTTTTCTTGTCTGACAGATTGCCGTTTAAGTAGACTCAACATCCAATTTTTGACGCAACAGTGTGTACTGAGTGGGTTTAGAAGGTTGAGAAAAATACCACAGCTAGCTTTCAAGGAAGTAGACGTGTTTAATGATTTATAGTAGAATAATATAAAATGTGTAAAGGAAAAAAAATTTTATATAAAACTATTCTGTAACAACGTGTTATACCATTCATACCTGTACCAAGCTAATAAGGGGTGATTCTATAAGATAGAACACTATAGATATCGTAAACAATTGTAATACACTACGATATAGCTTCCTCAAGCGATGTCGTGTGAAAGAGTGAGTCTCACAAGTGTTGAACAGAAAAACATATTAAGTAGTTAGAGTTCTAAATTCCTGATATGATACCGGCAGTGTCATCTGTATAACATTGATTGAATAAAATGATTTTGTAATCTATAGAAATCCATAGAATTCACTGAATAATAAATTTCAATATGCTACTTTAGTACAAGTGTTCCTTTGGTTGCTAAAATTCATCAATTTTATAAAATATTTTGGTTTGTAAAGCGGAGTTAACTTTTTATGATGGAGATTTACAGCAACTCTGTGATAGATATGATATTAGTATATGGATTTGATTGAGACAATGGACGTGAAATCTCGAAAGTTTACGCTGGAAGATTTCTGGATCGCTGAGTGCCGAGTACCGAACGTCCAGAAGTCTTGAAAAACACCATTGAGAGAATGGTAGCTTTAGATCCAGAAATTGGGATCGAGATCGGCAACGAAGTATTAGAACGATAGAACCCGAAGAACAAATTTTAGACAAGGTTTATGAAAACCCACTGAAAAGCACTCGGCGGTTATGTTTCCAATTGGTAGTTCCTAAAACTTTAACTGCTCATATTGGTATGCGTATAAGTTTTTGATCATTTATGACGAATACACTTTTTCTAGGTCTGGCTTCAAGAACCTGCATAAAGAACAAGTGCACATCACCAGCGTGCATGCAAAATAAACATATGGATTAGAGTATTTGACAATAACATCATGTATACTGTTGCAATGCCAGATGAATTAAACAGAGAGGGAGATTTAAATCCTTCGAAAAAAAAATCACCTCTTCTACTAAAAAAATACCATTATCACTGCATGCAGAAATGGGGTTTATGCACGATGGTACTTCTCATTTCACTTTAGCGGTTTGCGAGTTCTCGGATATACGAACCCTTGGGTTGGAAGGAAACGTGATGCACCTGCAAGTTGGCCAGCATGATCCCCCACTCTAGAAACCTTTGAACTTCTTTCTTTGGGATAATTTTCTCCAATTCGCAGATAAGAATTGCATAAAAGAATTGTAACAATGAGTAAGGATGAATGCCATTTTGATATTTTTCTTGATGGTTTACCAAATGACTCACCTGCTTTTACATTGTTGAAAGTTTATTAGAAAAACTAGAAATGAACATAGTTGTGTTATGTGTCGATATAGAATCACTTAGACATAAACGTCAAAAAAATATGGTTAATTTAAAGCACGTTTGTGTTTTTCGTCCATTTGTGAAACTTTAAGGTTATTGTGTGGACCAGCAAAATACGTCATTTTAGTACCAAGAAACGAAGAAACTTTGTATGTATGTAATTTGGGCTGTCTCGACTCATTTTGAAACAGAGAATCTATGGTATTGTGTTGTACATGTATATATATGAGTAATTTTTTCACCTAAAATTAATGTTATGTCTTCTGAAATACAAGAAGTGTACTATTCCCCACTTTAGACACCTTTCAATTTCTTTCTTTGGGATAATTTTCTCCAATTCGCAGATAAGAATTACATAAAAGAATTTCAAATTCTTCAAACTCTTCGAAAAATAATCCTGAAATAATGCTCAAGATACAGGTTAATGTTTAAGAAGGATTAACTCCTGTCTTGAACTAAATGGTGGACGTTTCAAGCATCCGCTATAGTTAAGTATGAGTAAGGATGAATGCCATTTTGATATTTTTCATGATGGTTAACCAAATGACTCACCTGCTTTTACATTGTTGAAAGTTTATTAGAAAAACCAGAAATGAGAACATAATTGTGTAATGAGTTAATATAGAATCACAATATTGGTGAAATATTTTTTTTGTGAAATTTTTCAAGAAAGGAAAAAGCTTCATTATAGTCTTAGCTAGTGAATGCCAAATATAGAATCACTTAGTCACAACCATTTGAAAAATATGGTTAATTAAAAGCACATTTGTTTTTTTCGTCCATTTGTAAAATTTCAAGGTTATTGTGTGGACCGGTAAAATACATCATTTTAGTACTGAGAAACGAATAAACTTTGTATGTATGTAATTTGGGCTGTCTCGACTCATTTTGAAACGGAGAATCTATGGTATTGTGTTGTACATGTATATATATATGAGTATTTTTTTTCACCTGGAAATTAATGTTATGTCTTCTGAAATACAAGAAGTGAGTTGGCAAATATGTGTCTGGTTGTAAAAACGTCAGCTCGGTTATGTAGATCTTCAGTTTGGTAGGTGTAGTCTCTATAATATTTTATTTTTTTAAATCTCTCATTTAAAGTCTGACCAGATCTGCAATTTAGTCTTTTTGTATAGTCGTGTCATTTATGGATTCTAAGAGACCGTTTGTTGCTCTAGGTGCATTTTTTCTGTTTTGATTCAGGGAAAATATGCCATGCTTGATTCATGTCTCGGTTATTGTATAGTCCATCCAATGTTCATGCTTTTAAGCTAAGAGATACTTTGTTAAAATCGATATAACTTTTCGTTATGACAGCTTCTTTGTTATTGGCTGAGCTGATTTCCGATTTGTATTTGAATTCAACGAACGTTAAGTAATGATTATTTGCATTAAAAGGATCAAACATTTTTTGTTATAGATGACTTCTAACAAATTTGTGATCCAAACATGAACTCATATGAGAAGTGACCCTAGTGTAATAATTTTTTGAATATGAAAACTTGTTTGCACCCTGTTTCCTTGAGGATGTCTACGTTAATACGTCCTACAAAAAAATCTGCATCTATTCTGTTGTGGTCTTTTCGAGATTCGAAAAATTGACTGGAATTTTCAATGAATTCCAAAGAGAAGGAGTTTGGTGACAGAAATGTATTCACGACAGGAAAGGAATCTTCTTTCTTAAAATTCATCAGTGTGGTTACTTGGTCGTGTATGAGAAACCAAAAATGTAGATTCACTAAGTCTGAATAATGAATCAGTAAAATTTGAGCATAAATTTTTCTTCCTTTCGATTCAAAATTCAAGTGAACTTCATTATATCATAAAGTTTTGCACAATATTATTTAATATTAACTAGCACTCTATCATTTTCATTTAGTTTGCTGTTATAAAATAGAGGTATAGCCCCTTTACGTTAAGTAAAAATGGATTGGTCTAGATTCTCAGTCAGACTTCTCCTACATTCTTGTATTTCGCTTTTTCTGTAATTTCATTGTAGAAAAAAATCTTTTTTGCTGGGCCTCCTACTTTTTAAGTGCTTCTCCAACATAAGTTCGGTAGAAATTCTTCAATTGTTTTTCATTTGTTAAACCCTCATCTGAATCTTCTTCAAAGCTTCATTTCGATGCAACGGTACATCTCTGGCTAGTCCACTTGGATGTTTTATTGCGAACACTATCTTTCTTCCTCATATTCGTACATTGTTGATGGCTCCATCCATTACACTTATCTCAGAATTGTATGTATATCACATGGTATATTGTGCGAAACTTTATAATATAATGAAGTTCACTTGAATTTTGAATCGGAAGGAATAAAAATTTATGCTCAAATTTTACTGATTCATTATTCAGACTTAGTGAATCTACATTTTTGGTTCCTCATACACGACCAAGTAACCACACTGATGAATTTTAAGAAGGAAGATTCCTTTCCTGTCGTAAAGATCTTGACTCTCAACATCTCAATTGTTCCTATCTGTAAGATTTCATTGATGAACTCCAAATTAAATTCAATATTAACTACCACTCTATCATTTTCATTTAGTTTGCTGTTATAAAATAGCTGTATAGCCCCTTTACGTTAAGTAAAAATGGATTGGTCTAGATTCTCAGTCAGACTTCTCCTACATTCTTGTTCAAAAATCGATAGAGATATGTGACATTTTCAAATTTTCTTGTTCTTATCACTCCCACGTCAGAATTCCTAATGAATGGTTTCATATTATAGATGAGATGCTAAAACTATTGCTGAATACTGAACTGTTTCGAAAATATCAACTTTATCCAATTCGCAATAGAAAATGACCAATTAAACGAAAAAACTAGTTGGTGAAAATATAACACTGATCTAGTTTCTCTCTTTCAGCTCTAGTATTTCTCCAATAACTTTTAGTTTAATTGCTTTTGAGAAATCATCTCTTTCACAGAGTACCTTGCCTTCCTTGGACCATATGCACTTATATTCACATTTCTCCAAGTCCTTAGCTTTGATGAAGAGTAATTGATTCAGCTTGGGTAAGATCGTTGACAAAAATGTTCCTTTTGCTTCCCTTAAAATCGATGGCAGTTGATTTCAGTTGTTCTTATATTTTGCAGTTGGTTGAAATTGTACTCCATTTTATTCATCCTTGAATGTTACCAAATGAAGTTTCATTTTGGTTTTTCTCTGGTATACTTTCTATATTCCACTTCACCTATGACATCAAGGTAGTTCAATTTTTCTAAGATGGTGAAATAGTTGTTCATCTCAATTCCGCTTTTTCTGTAATTTCATTGTAGAAAGAAATCTTTTTTGCTGGGCCTTCTACTTTTTAAGTGCTTCTCCAACATAAGTTCGGTAGAAATTCTTCAATTGTCTATTTGTTAAACCCTCATCTGAATCTTCTTCAAAGCTTCATTTCGATGCAACGGTACATCTATGGCTAGTCCACTTGGATGTTTTATTGCTAACACTATATTTCTTCCTCAGATTCGTACATCGTTGATGGCTCCATCCATTACACTTATCTCAGAATTGTATGTATATCACATGGTATATTATTCAAGACTTTATAATATAATGAAGTTCATTTGAATTTCGAATCGAAAGGAAGAAAAAATTATGCTCAAATTTTACTGATTCATTATCCAGTCTTGGTGAATCTACATTTTTGGTTCCTCATACACGACCAAGTAACCACACTGATGGATTTTAAGAAGGAAGCGTCTAACAGTTGATGGTTCCAAGATGTGATTGATTACTTTTCGTTCTATTCTTCTTAACGGTTTCTTAAACCAAACAGGAAAGTGATTCTCCTACTGTGACTCAAGGGTCGCCATTTCAGATGGGCACAACTGAATCATATCAAAACCCTGAAACATATTGAGTAGATTGAGAGCATTCCTATAAAGTATCATATATCATACATATATTGTCATTCGAAAAAATTTTTGATAGATTTCAACAAAAGAATGAATACTTTCTGTCAGATGATGGAGGAAAAATTAATTTCTTTCAGCATTTTTCATTAAACCTGAAGACTACCAAAAAGTAGCTATACTTTTTGTCATAAATGATATTTATAATTTTCACACCTCTTTAGATCAACTTATATTTCATATACTTTGCTTTCACATTTTACCTACTGATACGAAGTTTCAGTGGAAAAAAGTTGAAAAATAAATCTACTCTGATAGGGTGCTTCCTCAAATTCAACAACATCCGAAAACACTTGTAACACAATAATAATGTCTACAAATTTTTAGGAAATTCCTCTACCCCCAAATCTTCAAGAACAAAATATCGAACGTGAATATACTAACATAAAGATTGGGCACTTGAAGAAGAAATTTCCGTCGATAGAATGGGATTATCTTTTCCGAGTGATAAGTGGTAAAAATGTAACGAATGAAACTGTAATACAGATGTATAACAAGGAGTACTTTGATGATGTATTCAAGAAAATCATTTCAGTTAATAAATTGTGAGTATTTAATTTTATCGAAACTTAAGATATATAGTCGCACTTATTCAAAGACACATAATAAAACAGTATACACAAACTATAACATCATTATATCATTAGCTAGTGACATCAATATAACGACTAGTAGTGTCTGATGCTTTTTCCCCAGAAAAATTCAATTCGATATATATATATATATATATATATATATATATATATATATATATATATATATATACAGGTTGATTCAGGAGGAGAGGAGATATTTGCGGTGTCGGTAGACAACATTCCTGGTGTGTTGAATTGATACATCTTTCTGACTTACGCGACTCCATTTCGCATACAGAGGCTGTTTAGTGTCCAAATTTTCCAGACATCACAACTCTGACATTGTTGGTCCGATTTAACTGAAAATTTTCGGATTGTGAGTCACCTAGTAGACCAACCATTCGCAAAAAAAATTTGTTCTCTCGTACAGGGCCGGACTGTAGAAATTCAATTTTATGAATAGATGATAAAACAACACCTTGTATATCACTTAAGAAAAATTCTGAATACATCATCAGAACAAGAAAGGGCAGCTCTTTCAATATGCCACTAGACCATTTTCATCACACCTTAAGTATTTTATTAAGAAAATATTCATTTTGGAATAATGTTAGTTTTCAGTCCAATCCTCAGAGACAATTCTGAATACTAGGCGATTAACGTCTCAATAGATGACAAAAAAATTGATACAATTATAGTTGATGAAATTTGTTAGATTTCAGTTGGAAACTTCAATGAAATCTACAGGGTGTTACATTTAATATTGGTAATCATATCTTTTCGAACACATTCAGAAAATGTTTTCGACGCCATTATGGCGACTTGTGAAATGCCAATTTGGATACTTTAAGCGTTTTCATGAAATTCGGTTCTCATAAATCGATTTCCCTCACCGATCATTAAATATTTGACGATTAAGTGGGCACAATGTTGAAAATAAGTTGACTACGGTGCGGACGTACGTACAGAGTATTACTTGACATGCCAGTTATTCCGTAAAAACCTCCCCCGAAAAATAGGCCACTCCTTTCTTTTCACATTGACTTCAATGGCAGCGAACTTTCATGGATAATGATCACTATCAAATTTTCAGATCACTACTAACTAAATATTTCTTTGTGTTTTTATGTTATGTAAGAAATTATTTGTCTTTCCATTATATAGTAACCATAAACCTGCAATAACTCTCTTATCCAGGAACATGGAAAATGCTTTCAAATTCAGTGGTCACATAATAAATAAGAAATGTCTGTTATTTATTCATTATGGAAATACAAATAATTTCTTAACATAGAAATGAAGAAAAATATTTAGATTGTTGTGATCTGAAAATTTGATAGTAATCATAATCTACATAACACCCTGTTGATTTTAGTGCAGTTTTCAACTGAAATCTAATATATTTAATCAACTATAATTGTTTCAATTTTGTTTATATCAATTCAGACGTTAATCGCCAGGTATTCAGAATTGTCCCTGAGGATTCGACTGAAAACTAACATTATTCCAAAATGAATATTTTTTTAATAAAATACCTAAGGTGTGATAAAAATGGTCTAGTGGCATATTGAAAGAGCTATCCTTTCTTGTTCTGATGAGGTATTCAGAATTTTTCTTAAGTGATATACAAGGTGTTGTTTTATCATCTATTCATAAAATTGAATTTCTACAGTCCCGCCCTATACGAGAGAACAAATTTTCTTTGCGAATGGTTGGTCTACTAGGTGACTCACAATCCGGAAATTTTCATTCTAATCGAACTAGCGACGTCAGAGTTATGATGTCTGGAAAATTCAGTAACATCACACTAAACAGCCCACATCATTCTAACACACGAGGAATGTTGCTTACCGCCACCGAAAATATATCCTTCTCCTCCTGAATCACCCTGTAGCTTGATATTGTAATTGGAACCCAAAAGTTTTTAACGGACAGTCCGGTGGATATCCCTGTATATATATATATATATATATATATATATATATATATATATATATATATATATATATATATATATATATATCCACCGACCGTCCGTTAAAAACTTCTTGAGTTCCAATTACAATATCAAGCTGAAATTTTATACGCGGCCATATCTAGCGATTTCCAATTGAAGTGAAATATTTTCGAAGTGATACCATTTCCGGTTATACCGGAAGTGGGTCATCACTTTGTTATTTCAAATGGCAATCTACCTTTTTCATTATACATCTAGAACCGACATTTGAGCAAGACATAAAATACCCAAGTTGTTGGCACTTATCTGACAAAACTTTTAACAGATTTAATTATTTTTGTTATGAACTCGATATTTGAGGAACATTTAAAAAAATTGTAGCTCGTAGATCTTTTGCACTACAGACACAATTTTTGCTTGGGTGGGTAGAAGAAGGATCAAGGGATTTTTTATTGTTTCGAAATAATTTGGAAATATATTCAATTTTCACGATTTTGCAAGAACTAACAGAGAATGCTTTGAAATATTTGAATCAAGAAGCTGAACTGGCTACGCTCACCTGACAGGTGCCTAAAATTAATGTAATTGTCACTTCGTTCATTCGAATTTGATATTTCAACAAGAACTGTCGTTATTTCAGATTGATAATATGTAAAAAATACAACACATTTGGAATAAAACCACTGGTTTTTCAAAAATATATTTAATCTTTCTTTAATTCAATTTAGAATGTCAAAAGTAGTGGGTAGAAATTGCAGGCAATTCAATAACCAATTTCCAAATTTACCGTTTATGAGTAAAATAAAATTTCGAAGCATTAGAAGCAATTTTCTACAATTCGGATGAATAAAAATTGTAGGAACCATTATAGGAGAAAACTAATTTACGATCTGAATAAATGTTCAATATGGGCCTAATTTTGCTCGATTCACTTGACAGCTCGTATACGAACATGATGAGTTGCCCTCCTAGTTTCCTCAGGATCAATATTACAGTTATTTGATTCAAATATTTCAAAGTATTATCTGTAAGTTCTTGCAAAATCATCAGAATTCAATATATTTCCAAATTATTCCGGAACTCTAAGAGATGGGTAAAGTACATGCTTACACAACTTCATCTGATAGCGATAAAAAATTGGCATGTGCAATTTGAAAAAATTGAGTTATTGCTGTATGAAAAAGGCCAAATTAAAAAAATCATACAAAACAACGCAATAAACATTTGACATGTGAAGACTGCTTAAAAAATTCCTTGATCTTTCTTTTATCCACCGAAGTAAAAATTGTGTCTGTAGTGCAAAAGATCTACGAGCTACAATTTTTTTAAATGTTCCTCAAAAATCGAGTTTATAGCAAAAATAATTAAATCTGTCAAAAGTTTTGACAGATAAGTGCCAACAACTTGGGTATTTTATGCCTTGCTCAAATGTCGGTTCTATATGTATAATAAAAAAGGTAGATTGCCATTTGAAATAACAAAGTGATGACCCACTTTCGGTATAACCGGAAATGGTATCACTTCGAAAATATTTCACTCCAATTGGAAATCGCTAGTTATGGCCGCGTATAAAATTTCAGCTTGATATTGTAATTGGAACTTAAAAAGTTTTTAACGGACGGTCCCAGTGGATATCACTGTATATATGTTTGCCATTGCTATAGCTGAGCTGATGGAATTGATATATGAACTGCTACATCATCCACCATATTCTCCTGTATTTGTTTTCAAACATAAAAATATGGATATCGTTTCCCAAACAAAGACGCATTTCGAGTACCTCGGTATCCTTACCGAGGTACTCGAAATAGGGCATCAGAATCCTGACGCATTTCCTAAGTAAGAGTATAATCCTAAAAATAAGTAATGTTGAAGAATGAATGAAACCCGGTGGAGAGAAATGAAGTTTTGTTTAATTTTTACCTGCCTCATCTTTTGACCCTCATACCCTACCCTGGCAGATGGATTGGGAAAATTAGCTTATGATGAATACTTATCATATCCATATTTGCCGACATTGGGCTTTCAGTTATAAGGAAATTCATGCAACTGAAGTCAAGTTTTCGGAAAACCAGCGACAACGAATAGGACAGGGAAATAAATTCTGAGAAGTGCCTTCGTAATCACATGATTATCAGAGGAGATTGTTTCCAACATTTATTTCATTAACAAAATTCAATCTTTCTGAACGAGCAAGTTACCATCACCAGGGCATCGATTCCCTTCAAAATAAGATCTTACTCGACCCATTATCCCTATCGATATAATAAGGGTTGAGGGCGAATGGGTTTGAGCTGAGGAGGTGTAAAAATCGGAAGAATATGTTTTTTGTAGAACTGCAGTTGGCGTATCTAAGCAAATATTCATTTATTCATACCTGGGTAGAGAGATTTTGATGTGCCACCTGTATATCCATATTCGTGAAATATAAAATTGTTTAAATTGAATAATTCAAAGCTATTCCTTTCTTTTTCAGGCAACTCAATAATGCGTTCTTGTCTATTTTGGCCAACAGTTTGTTCGAGAATACAGTTTTGCCTTGTCATAGACATTCTCGTATTGAATATTGTCAAAAACAAAGCAGACGACTCATGCCAGATATTGCAAATTATCTTTACAAGAAATCTATCAAAACTAATCTCTTGAATGAACAAAATTCACACGTTTTAAGAATTTATGAGATTCTACGCCAGCAACTCTATGACACCTTACAAAAGCAAACATGGTTAGATGAAACGTCGAAAGCTTCGATGAAATCCAAATTGGATAAGATTCAAGTTGTCACTCTCAATAACACAGATACTTCTTCAGAAAAAAAATATTTGGAAGAATCATACCAGAATTTAATAATTCAAGAAAATGATTTTCAATTGAATTTTTTCAATTTGAGAGAGTTTGGAAACAGGAAAACTTTTTCCCTTCATGGGGAGAAAGTAACGCCAGAAAACATGTGAGTACTCAGCAAGCGATATTTGATGAATGTCCGAAATTGGTGGATCTTAAGATTCACCGATGTAAGATGCTCCAATACTATTCTGTGAATGAGAACCAGAAATTATTATTCTTTCCTCATAATGTAGTATTTTCGCATTCTCCTCATAAAATGCATATATATATATATATATATATATATATATATATATATATATATATATATATATATATATATATATATATATATATATATATATATATATATATATATAGTACAACTGCACAAGTCTGGATAGATATAGTTCCGGCGCATGCCCGGACTATCGAAATGCCCGAATTTCTGAAGTGACTTGAATTTGTTTCATTTTCAAAATAGAAACAACTTAAGTTTATCATAAAAATTTCGAAAAATTGAACAGAATATAGTTTACATTCATTATAATCTTTCTTCATAGAAAATATAGAATTTAAATATAAAAAGTAGTGTACATAAACAACATGCTATTCCTTATGACGTTTGAAATATCCATCGATTTTACTCTGAACCTTTCTCGATGCTGCCATCTGATCTGACTTTTCCTTGAGCCTTTTCAGGAGCAATACGTCTTCTATAGGAAGATTATTCGGTTCGGCCAAACTGATAATCAGGGAGAACGCATTGACAGTATCTGCATGTTTCACTTCTACCATACTATTTAAACCATCCTCTGAGTCAGAAGATTCCTCTACGTTTTCAATATTCCTGCCTGAAGCATCCTGTATAAGCTCCTTTTCATTCAAATCGATAACGAACACTTTGTCTCCCACAGCCCAGTTCGTAATGTTCTCAATGTTTAAGTCATTTTCTGGATCGATGACCCTTAACGATTCGGCTGATTGGACGAAGTTTCTTCTGAAGCTTTGAGAGTGGAATATTTTCATCATCTGATTATTTTACTTCTGTAGTGTCATACCACAATGCTGACCAACTTTTTTGAGGTAATGGCTTTTCAAGATTAGGCAACATTGTTCACGGCATCTTTCAAATTATACTGCTTCAAACTGGAAGTTATCTTTCACCTTCATGTGAAATGATATGATTAAGAAGGCATTTTCTATACGACACTTTAATGTTTTGAATTAAATTCTGATCCATAGGTTGGAAAACGGCAGTACAGCTGGGTGGCAAAAATATAACTCTGAAGTTTGGATCAGTATTAACCTCTTCCTCAGGTGGGTGCGATGGTGGATTGTCTACCAACAACACAGCTTTAGAGGGCTTGTTGATCTTAGTTAAAAAATTCTTCACCTCGGGGATAAAAGATGTTTTTAACCATTCATTAAATAATGGTCTGGTCATCTACCCTTTGGTAGATGCTTTGTAGACAACTGGTCGTGAACTTTCGTTTTTGAATGCTCGTGGATTTGCCGCTTTTCCAAAGAGTAGTAAGGATAATTGGTGAGTTCCAGCCGCGTTGCAGCATAGCATAAATGTTAAGCGGTCTTTTGACACTTTTCGACCTGGTGCTGATTTTTCCTCTCGATGAACCCAAGTTGTGTCTGGTAAACATCTCCAAAAAATGACCGATTCATCAGCATATTACATCCGTTCTCTGCTTAATTCCATCTGTTCAACAACCGATAGAAATTTTTCCTCAAATGGTATCATAGCGGAAACATCACTGAAAAGTTCTTCACCACAACCCTTCAAGAAACAAATTCGATGTCTAAGATTGAATTTATCTGATCATCACGAACTTGCCAGAATATCGTTTTTTTCTTGTGATTTGTTCATAAAACTGTTTGGCTTTTGCTCTCTCAATATGTCTGACGAAATTGGTACATGTGCGTTGCGTTATTGAAGAAACAAGTTATACAATGCGATTTCAACATCAGAATTCTCAGCTTTTCTGATAATTTTTCTTTTTCCTACAAAAATATCTTGGATAGAATACATTCAAGAAAAGTTTAAAATAATATTCCTACTAGGGATACACCGAGGGCCCAGTTGGGCGAGCCGAGCTCTCGGCCGTGGTACTCGGAATGCAGTAATTTTGTTTGGCCGAGAGCTCGGTACTCGGCTCTTTGTGAAAATCCTTGCTCGGTGCATCCCTAATTCCTACCTGGTCCTCGGTACAATTTGGATATAAATCTCCTCATTTTGTCCTTGTTTTCTTTTATGTCAAACGTTGTTGATTCTGGAATATTGAACTTTGCTGCTATTCGACGAGTACTCATTCCATCATCAATAAAATCTATTATTTTTGATTGCTCTGCCAGTATGAACGTTTTATGATTCTCTTGGTTGAAGCCATTATGCATACCACAGGGAGATTGAAATGAAAAATGCAATTGTAGAACGATACTCGCCACTCGTAGATAGTACAAGTACATTATTGTTTTTATATCAGAATAATCTTTCCTGACAAGAGCTAGTTCCCATATCTGCCCGCCATGCACGCAGCCTCCAAGGGCCACAATAGTGCAACTAAGCAGGATGCCGAGAAACGAAGCGGCAGACTGCAGTTTCGCCCTTATTAGGAGCTCATCAGTGTCGCATATTGCTTCTCAGCGTCCTATCAAGGTACATAAGGGTACGATTCCAGAAAGGACGCACCTGGTACATACGTATGAGAGTGGCCCACTCTGATTCGATACGGCGAACCCGCTACCGGACTTCGAAAAAAATACGAACAATAACAAACAGATGTGGAAACGTTAGAAATTCGAACACTTGGGGACATCTTTCGCGGGTCGTGAATCACATCAACGGTACAAAACGAACGAAATAATCCTGTTGAAATGGTGCTCTGGGCCTCTGTTCCCGAGATAAAACCTGCCGTCGGTGAATGTTTGATGATATCTTCCGCGACAAACTGTGCTAGGAGTCTACATATGTAAACTTGAGACAAAAAGAATCATTCACAAGTCCGTAGATCAATGAATAATCCTTCCTGACAAGGGCTAGTTCCCAAATCTGCCACCATGCTTGCAGCCTCCAAGAGCCACAATAGTGCAACTAAGCAGAATGCCGAGAAACGAAGCGGCCGACTGCAGCTTCGCCCTTATTAGGAGCTCATCAGTGTCGCATATCGCTTCTCAGCATCCTATCAAGCTACATCGGGGTACCCTATCGATTCCAGAAGGATCACGGACCAGCGAAAGATGTTTCCAGGTGTTGGAATTTGTAACGTTCTCACATCTGTTTGTTATTGTTCGTATCTTTCTCGAAGTCCGGTAGCGGGTTGACCGTCTCGGTCTATTAGAGGCCGACTCTCGTACGAATGTACGAGATGCGTCTTTTCTGGAATCGATAGGGTACCCCGATGTAGCGTGTTAAGATGATGGGAAGCGATATGCGACACTGATGAGCTCCTAATAAGGGCGAGATAGGAGATGTTGGACTAAGCCAATTGTCACTGTTTATGGCTTTCTAGAACGAAAGTTGCAAATTGTTTTGTTTTTCTTTCAAAGATATGTCAAAAGGTCGTAGGATGAGATGAACAATTGAAATGAGCCAAAAAATACAGCGCATCCTACTTGAAAATCGAAGGTTGGTATCATTATTTTCCTGTGATATGAATCTTGACTTCTTGAAAAACAGTTTCATTGGTAATATCCTAAAACAGGAATAAATAAATAGAATAATTTGAATGTTAGAGCAAATATTCGAAAATTTTCGCCTTCTTGATACTGAGATCTCCAAGAGAATTTAGTATGAATTTGTTCAGTATTTGTATCAGTAAGTAACGCATGCTTGCCTATTCTTGTATGCCTTTTGTTGGAGTTAGATCATAAGAAAAATTCGGTAGGAGTTAATTCCAGACAATAAAGTAGTCATTTCATGGAATCTTTATATACTCCTGACTACTTTGTAGATAATATATCTCTTTAGAATCTATTTTGAGACTTAGACTTAATTCTACATCTTTTGAAGATACAAACATAAGCAAAACACGCGTCAAAGTCTTAAAAATAAAGTTTGGATGAAATAAATTTAAAGATAATGGGTTGCTAGTGAAATAGTGAAAATCATCCGGAGAATATTTTTCAGAAATACTCTTGTGTCTGACTCTTTAATATACTTTCAGGTATCGAGAGTTTGTAGATGCTACGAAGGATGAACCAGTTTTCTTTTACACTAATGACATTGTATGTAAGTATTTACTTTCTTCCGATTAGTAATCCTCAATATATGGATATAAGAAAATTATCAATCTGTATGCATCAAATCTATTAGCCTTTTTTTTGAGTTGGAACGTACCGAAAAAAGTAATTGTATTCGCGGTGTTCTTTCATACTTCTATTATTCTACGTAACATAGACTTCAGACAAGAAGAAATTGGGAGGCATTAGATCGGTCTCTAACCGGCCATTCTATAGTTCCTCTCCTGCCTACCTAACGAACTGGAAATCTATTGTTGAGATAGTCTCATCAAATATTTACAGACAGAAAATAATTCCAGATAATGTCACTCTCGACTCTACAGTTATGGCGATGTACCTTTATTCTTCATTATAATATCCTTGAAGCTCAATACACTTTTCCCAACAATTGTCTAATTCATGTATTCCCTCCCTGAAATCTGATATAAACGGCTGCATTAACTTCTTTATTTGATGATAAACGCTATATACATTATGATCTTTTTCATTTCGGGACCAAATGGAACTCAGAGGGAACTATATCTGGTAAATAGATGGTAATAGATGTTCCAAGCGTTCGCATACAGGGTGTTACATAATAGTATGTCACAACTTGAGTGGGTATATCTACGTGCAATTTTGAAGAAAAAAGTTTATATATACATAGGTCCACAAAAGTTTTGTTACTGAGCTACAGGGTGTTGAAATTTTCAGAAAAAAATTGTTTTTTTTCTTCAAAATTCCTGCAGTTTTTGAGAGATTCAGCCTAAATTTGGAATGCAAGCTATTTTTCACAGTCACCATCTTAAATTTTAACTAGAATATACGAAGTGTTTTCGTTTCTGGAGCCATGTCTTCTTTTGCCCTTTTAAACTTTTTGCAGTACGGAACTGATCAGCGTACAATCAATTTTCGTCATCTTCGTTCAATTTTGAAACTTTTTCGACACATGTAATTTTTTCATATCTCCGACCGTTCTCAAGCAAAAAATTATTGAACGATTGTATGCAGTCGCTTAATTGAAAGACTTCTAATTAAGAAAATGACTAGTAGGCTTTGATTTTTTCATTCATCTATTTATTTTGACAGTTACTAAAGTTGAACCAGTGTCTGCTCGCATTGTTTATCAAATTAACGATTAGTTTTAAGGCTTTTGAAGTTATTGTTGTAAGAAAATATGGCTAATTTAACTTACGCCGAATTGGCTGATATCTATTACATGTACGGTCTGGCTGACGGATACACAACAGAAGCTAGGCGATTATATCAGGTGCGCTTTCCAACTCTAGTAACACTAGACAGGCCAACATTTTCCAATATCCACAGAAGGTTGAGGGAAACTGGTACTTTTACTGAAAATGATAATTTGAAAGGTTCAGCTCAACCTATGAAAACTCCAAATATTGAGGAAGCCGTTTGGAATTGTATTGATTTGAATCCTCATGTGAGTACAAGAAAAAATGGAAATCAGTTGAATATTTCACATGTTCTAGTTTGGAGGATTCTTCACGACTTTTTATTGTACTCGTTTCATATTCAACGCGTCCAAACTCTATTTCCTCGAGATTTTCCTTCAAAACTGGATTTCTGCCAATGGTTCTCGGATAAAATTAGAGAAAATGCTCATCCTGATAGTGAAATAATGTTCAACAACGAAGCTAACTTTTCGTGAACTGCTATCACAAATATTCACAATAATCATTATTGGACTGAAGAAAACCACCATTTGATTGAAGAATCTCATCATCAAGAACAATTATCACTAAGTGTTTGGGTCGGAATAATTGGAAATTATTTGATTGGGCCATTTTTTTCGCCTAACAAACTAAACGGTCCTCCTTATTGGCTATTTATTGAGGTGAAGTTACCTTTATTGCTCGAGGATGTGTCACTTTTGGTGAGAAACATAATGTGGTTCATGGATGAAGGGGCACCAGCACATTTCAGTGGAGAGGCAAGGAAATTCTTGAATAATACATTCAACAACCGATAAGGTTGTTTAGTTTGTACGACTCCAGTGAACGGTGTAGAAGAATTGAGAAATCGTGTCTTGAGACACGATAAGAAATACCCCAGGAATATTTCAAAGAGTGCGTGATAATATGCGAAGAAGCACAGAGACCTGCATTCTTGCAGGTGGAGGACACTTCCAGCAATATATTTTGTTTTTAATTGTTCTTTTTTTTGTTTGATATTGAATAAGTATAAGTTGAGTCTCAAAAGAAGAGCTATCAGAATAAAAGCAAATTTTGGGCATACCTATCGAGTATTTCTATTCTTTTTCTTCATTTACCGAATAAAATACAATTCAAATTCAATAATTTTTCACTCGAAAATGGTTTGAGATAAGAAGAGATTACAAACGCCAAAAAAGTTTCTGAATTGAACGAAGATGACGAAAATTGATTGTACGCTGATCAGTTGCGTACTGCAAAAAAGTTTGAAAGGTCAAAATGGAACATGGCCCCAGAAAAGAAAACACCTTGTGAATTTCTGTTGAAATCTAGGACGTGTAATGATAGAGGCTATGAAAATATCTTTCATTCCAAATTTAGGCTGAATATCTCAAAAACTGCAGGAGTTTTGAAGAAAAAACCAATTATTATCCGGAAAGTTCAACAGCGTGTAGCTCCGTAACGAAGCTTTTGCGGGCCTATGTTTATATGAACTTTTTTTTCTTAAAAATGCACGTAGATTAACCGCCTCAAGTTGTGACATACTATTTTGTAACACCTTGTATACTGAGTCTGTCGACTGAATTTTTAGTATGATTTTTATAATAACAATGATTCTCCTATAAATTTGATGAGTTTAACTTGGATAAATGCCGCCAATCCACAGCTCCGAGTTGCATATATGTCTACAATCTAATTCATTCATAAATCCTCAAAAAAATCTTGCTGTTTGTTCATTCGAATTTTTTTCTGGAAATTTCAACACTCTGTAGCTCCGTAACGAAGCTTTTGCGGATCTATTTCTATATAAACCTTTGTTCTCTAAATTGCACGTAGATTTACCCGCATAATTTGTGATTTACTATTATGTAACACCCTGTATTAATTCTACTAATTTGGTTTTCAAAATATCACCGGTATGCATTGACCAAATTATAAAGGAATTGTTCATTGCAAATCAGTTCTTTTGTTTTTTATTTATATACTATTTGCCAGCATGATAATGGTAATAATAGACGGATAACCCCTATTTACAAAATCAAGTCACAATTTTGATTAAGTAGAGAAAAATACATCACAAAATGATCTATTATTAGCGAAAACAAAAAAGCAACAAATTTTCACCCTACTAAGTTATGTTATTGTGAAATAGGTACAAATAATCTAAGAACTTAAGACCAATAGGCACCAAATGATCGAAAAATTTTTAGAGTGGACGCCAAATTATTATACAACTCACATCTTATGAGAAGAAAAATTTTGTTTGTCTATAGTAAGTATGTGGATTACAAATGAAAAAAAGACCCTGACATCGAGTTTTCCGCATTGGAATTCTAAACCACAACTGTGTCATAGTTTAGGAGAGGAAACCGACCCACTCAATAATTTATGCAGGAAAAGATGTTCCAGATGAGAGAGAGTGAATGTTTATGCTCACCCTGAGGATGACATAGCTAGTATAAGCTAAAGAAACTCTCTGCTTGTAAGCTTTAAACCGCAGAAACCTATTCTACACACTTTGGATGTTGCTAGCGGTAATACTCTCGGAGACCAGACAACAGCACCGTACTCTAATATGCTCCTTACTAAAGAGCAACATAGAACCTTCAAGGATGCCACAGAGAACTTCCGACAGTTCCTCAGAACTAAGCCTAAAATCCTCAGATGCTATATGAGCATTAAATGTCAATTTCGAATCCAATAATATTCGGAGGTCCATTATTTCAGAAACTTGTTTTAATTTGCCGTTATCCAAAAAGTAGTCATAGTGAGTGCCCGATTTGAGTCTGGAAAAAGTAATAACTATACAAATCTGGGAATTCCAGACCATTCTATCAATGTGACACCAATCTTCAATTCGAACAAGATCCTCCTGTAGAAAATATGAGTCATGAGATGATGAAGTGCAACGATATAGCTTGAAGTCGTCTGCAAACATAATGAATTTACTATTTTGAATTACACAGGCTATATCATTGACAAAAAGAGGAAACAGCAAGGGTCCCAAGTGGGACCCCTGAGGACCCCGGAACAGACAGAAATTGAACTAGAGGTAAAGCCATTACACTGCATTCTATTTCTCATATGATGTTTGTTTATGATCCAAACTTGACAATGCGGATCCCACCTGGCCAAAATTCTTCCCAGAGCTAGTTCATTCTTCAAGATATATCACTCCTTTAATTAACTTGTTCATAGCCTCAATTTAAAACTTGGTTAATCTTGTTTAAGATTCATAGCCATACACAGAGTGTTCTAACGAAAATTTGATCCCCTTCTAACTCAGAAGAAAGCAGTTTCAGCGTTCGGAGGGGACCATTGTTTATACCGACTTTGAATATTTTGAATCAACACCCTATCGTCACCATCCCCTACCAAGTAAATCATCATAGGGAATATAGGTCCAGTGGTACATCGTAAGAAAGATGCTTTACTTATCCATATAAATCCATATATTTTTCAAGTTGAGTTCTGATAAATGGTATTCTAACTGCAAACAAATATCACCATATAATATTGGGACAACTCTTTGAACTCGATGTATTTTGAATAAATGATAATACCGATTGAAATCAGTTCTAAGAAGGTGTTTTAGCATGTTAATTTGAAAGTGAAGAGATCAATCCCCCACACTCAGCGTCTCCAAACTTGAGAATTTCAATCGCGAATAGTATCATGTGACACCTAATTGGCAGGGTCTCTTGATACTCAGAACGAATTTTGTTAACACTCTGTGTTAGAGGTCTATACATGGTATTATAATCGAGGTATTAATTCCGTTTGGTAGCTGGGTGGGTATAATCGACTGATTCGAATTCATTCGACGGTATTCTTCAATTTGCTTTGTTACTGTAACCATAAACTGCTGACAGTTGCTATATGGAAACTTGGGTTCGAATAAGATCCACTTATTATTCAACAAAATTATGAAAATCATTTCAATATTTTTATATTTCACATCATACAATGATCAATCTGTTGTTGCAAATCTCAACCTCATTACTGTTATTCGATACTTACGAGAGGAACTCGAAAGTGGTGTAGGCAACTGAGGAAATGAATAAATTGTGTCACTTTATTTTCAAAACAATAGTTCCACAAAAGAAACATCGAGAATATTCAACACAATCATCCGAAGAAAGAAGTGAGTCACCAATATGTCAAATCTTTGATATAAAAACTTCAGACAACTGGTTCAGTGGAAACCGAAAGCATGAAGTAGCACTTCCTGTGAGAAATGAAGCTATTGAAGTTGAGGTATCGGGTCATCTACAAATGGACAACACTCAGTCCATTAGGAAATTGTCCATTACTGGCGTATTAAGTACAACTGTCTACAGAATAGTGAAGTATCACAAATTTCATTCCTACAAAATAAGATTGCACCATGAAATAAATGCAGATGACTCTGATCGATGCCTGCAATTTTTGCGAAAATTTGAGGGGAAATGAATAATAATCACAAATTTCTTCAAAATATTGGTTTCTCTGACGAGAGTATATTCATGCTCAATGAAGGGACACAATTGACTATTCTGGGACATCCAGAATCCTCGCTTGTTCATGAAAATACATACACAAACCCCACTAAAATTTGAGTAAGGTTGTACGAGACCGTTCTTCATCGAGGGTACTCTCAACGGACAGTTATCAACAAATGCTAGAAGAATTGATTCATTTCAGAATTATCGAGATTTTGTTAAATGATCCTGCTTCCTCAGAAGAACAATTGCATTTCAAAATAGATGATGCTCCCTCGCTCAATTCATCAATTGAGTGGCCTGCAAGGTCACTGAATCTTCCTGATTTCTTTATGAGGTGATTTGAAATCGAAAATATACGCTACGCAGCCAGAGACTTTGGATGAGCAGCAGAAGAAAATTGTGGCAGAGGGCCAACTATCAACACATAATGTCTTCGAGAATGTAAGAACGGAATTTGAGAACAGTTTACACCATTGCATGGAGGTGGGAGGAGGCCACTTTAAACAGTTTCTGTAGTAACTTTTACCTCCATTGCTTCACTTGCACTACACGCAGAAGTTCAATATAATGTAGACGGATATTTTCTCTGCATAATTTGTGTTGAATATTATAATCGTTCTTTTGGCACTACTAAAATTTTGAAAATGTATAGTAAGAGTTTCTGATTCATCTTTCATTGACAACTACTTTTTCGAGTTTTATTTTGCATCGAATATTATATTTGAATTTAAATTTGAATTTGAATTTATCGACCCTATGTACCCAGCTAGCTTACGGAATAAATTCCCCAGTTTAATTTTTCCTATGAGCTGTTACATGATACTCTTTTCGATTAAAATTCTGAAGTTTGGGGATGCTGAGGTTAATGAGTTGATCCAAACACTCTCAAATTATTATGCCGAAGTTCCTTTTCCAATACTTATATCAATCTGTACTATCATTTATTCAGAATTCATCCAAAAGATTGTTCAATTATTATAAGATATCTTTCGGTAATTGAAACACCCTGTGTCAAAAATTTAGCTCATAAAACTTATCGATTCGTATATATAATCGACATACCTTTCGAACCATGTGCCACTAGGCCCATATTACACATCATGATTTCTAGATAGGAGATGGTGGGGAAAGGGGGTTGATCTGACATGCTTGAAATCGTCATAAACAATGGTCCCAGTCGAAAAAATTCGATTTCTTTCACGGTTCTCCGCTTACACTGCTATACTCTGAAGAACACCCTATATGTCATATTAATATGTACAAAAATTAATCTCTTCTGCAGTAGTAACTCTTCTGAGCGAGGATCATCTTATCTTCAAGGCCCATATGGCACCATGGATGTGATGAATTAGATATTGTTGCTTAGTTGTTATTCTGACATAGGTTATTTAATCCCATTATTTAAATGTACCTCATTCTTTCATTTTAGTAAAGCCTTGTTTGAGGTCAATTTGTCAATTCTATCACAATTTATTGAACTAAACTAACTCAATTCACCAAAAGATGGAAAAACTTCTGGCTCCTGAAGATTTAATATCGATCCCGCCCCGCCGACAGCTGCAATCGAATGGGAACATTGGTACAGAAGATTCCTCAATTCCGGATTCGAGAGATCAGACTCTGAAAAATTGAAGCTCCTGTTCAACTATATATCGTCAAAAATTCATCAACATGTAAGCGAATCTCATCCATACCACGAAGCCGTCTCTATTCTAAAAACTTTATATGTGAAACCTATTAATGAAGTTCATGGTCGTCATAAACTTGCCACGCGTTATCAGCAACCTGATGAGACAATAGACCAATATCTACAAGCTCTGAAGATTTTAGCTAAAGACTGCATGGTCAAAACTGTTACAGCTGAGAAGCATCGAGATGATTTTGTAAGAAAATGCTTCATACGTGGATTATCAACTCCGCACATTGGACAGAGTCTTCTTGAAAATTCTACTGTGAATTTGAGTGATGCTTATGACTCTAGGCTAGATCTTTAGAATAGGCTCAGCAGTATGCTTTTTCTTATAATCAAACTCTCACTATGAACGCGGCATCATCAACCTCTATTAGACCTCGTTACTCAAATGAAAAAATAAGATCTGCAAAAGGGACATGACTCTATTGCGGTTATGATCTATATGTTAGAAAGATGTCCTGCATGTAATGCAATTTGTAATCTTTGCAATAAAACGGGACATAATGAAAATTTGCAGATCCCGGAAACCTCATGATAACTCGACTCAGTCTGCCTTAGTTAATACAGTCGCGACTAATTATAACACATCCGCCTCATCAAGTCAATCAAAAGCTTTAACTTCAGTACAAGTGAATGGATTTTAGCTCCAAGCCCTTATTGATACTGGAAGTTCCTGCAGTTTCATTAGCGATCGCTGTGTAGGAAAATTGGGCCTAACTAAAATTTCCATCAAGAGAGCAAGTTTCAATGGAATCCATGTCTCTTCATTTGACTACTGCTGGACAGTGTTTTGTAAATATGACTATTTGTGAACACCAATATAACCAAGTTAGCCTTTGCGTTCTTGCAAACCTTTGTTCGGATGTAATTATTGGTCAGGATGTTATGGAGAATCATGAAAGTGTTGAAGTAGTATTTCGAGGATCTAGAAAATCATTGAATATTTGCCGGGATATCTGCAGCTTAGCTCTAGCTAACGTCCAGTTGCTCTTTTTGAAAACCTTTCTCCTGACTGTAAGCCAATTGTTATAAAAACCGAAGACAAACAACTAGTGACGCGAATTTTATAGATGCGGAGATTGAACGATTACTATCTGAAGATATTCTTGAAGTAATTGACCTTGGAGGGCCCAAGTACTGATTACTTCTTCTATAAATCAAAAAAAACGAATGGTCATTGATAACAATCAATAGATTCACACAATTAGATGCTTATCCGCTACTACGTATGGAAGACATGATCAATAGAGTAGCGAATTATGAAGATTTCAGTACTATTGATTTGAAAAGTGCATACCACCAGTTTCCTATTGAAGATGATGATAAACTCTATACCACATTCGAAGCATTCGGTAAACTGTATCAGTTCGGAAGAATTCCATTTGGTGTGACTAACAGTGTAGCAACTATTCAAAGAGGAGTTGATAGTATAATACAAAGTTACTGACTTGTGGATACTTACTCCTATTTAGATGATGTAACTATATGTGGAAGAGATCAAAAGGAGCATGATAAAAATTTGAAGCGTTTCGTGGAAGCTGCCTGCAAGTAAAATTTAACACTGAATAATGAAAAAAGTTCTTTCTCACTGCGATCAATCAACTTGTTAGGCTATTCCATTTCAAATAAGACTATAAGACCAGATCCAGAGCGGCTTAAGCCTTTACGGGAGCTGCCTCCTTCAGGTAATGCAGCGTTTCTTAGAAGATTTGTAGGTATGTTCGCACATTTTTCAAATAGAATTCCAAGATTTTGTCAGAAGTTAGCGATACTCTCACGCACTTCCTTTCCTCTCTCAGTAGAATCACTTGAAACTTTTTATGCTCTAAAGCAAGACGAAGAGAATGCTGCACTTGCTCCTTTCAATGAAGATGCCATATTGACGGTCGAAACAGATGTATTTGAAAACGCTATAGGTACAACACTCTTTCAATTTGATAGGCCCGTGGCCTCTTTTTCAAGAACGCTATCTGGATCTGAATGTCGACACTCATCTGTAGAGAAGGCAGCATATGCTATAGTTGAAGCTACACGAAAATGGCGCCATTATGTTATGGGCCGCCAATTTTGTCTAATCCGAGATCCGTCGCATTTATGTTTAATAGCAAAAGCTCTATTAAAATCAAAAATGAGGAAATTTTGCGATGGAAGTTAGAATTATCATGTTCCAGCTACGATATTATCTTCAGACCAGGAAAACAAAATGAAGCAGCTGATGCTTTCTCACGAATTTGCGCAGCAACGATATCAGAAAAAAACAGCCTTGCACAACTTCATGATTCTCTATGTCATCCCGGAATCACCCGAATGTATCATTGGATTCGTAGTAAAAATTTACCATTTTCGGTTGAAGATATAAAGCAAGTCATTTTATGCTGCTCAGTATGCTCTGAACTGAAACCTAGATTCGTCAAACATATGGGCACACTCATAAAGGCTACATCTGCAATCGAACGCCTGAATATAGATTTCAAAGGCCCTTTGCCGTCCTCTTCCAATAATCGGTACCGACTAACTGTAGTTGATGAATATCCACGGTATATGACATCACAAATAGTTATTTTCTCTTTGAAGAATATTTTTTAGCTCTTCAGAACTCCAGCTTTCATTCACTCGGATAGGGGAACTTCATTCATGTCCCACGAACTCAAAACTTTTCTTAATTCGAATGGTATTGCAACTAAAAGAACAACACCCTACAATCTTCAAGGATTGCAAAATATGGAAGACTACAGAGCTTGCACTAAAGTCAAAAGGAAAGCATATAAAGAATTGGGAAACTGTGGTCTCTGATGCTCTCCACTCAATCAGATCCTTATTATGTACTGCAACAAATGAGACTCCTCATGAAAGAATGTTCCGCCATCCCAGACGATGGTTTCTTGAACCTGGCTCTGTTCATTTACGATGCCCAGTTAGAAATTCGTAATTTGATTTGTTTGTAAAAGAAGTAACGCTCTTAGAAGGAAATGATGAATACGCTCACATCAAACATCCCGACGGAAGAGAATCTACTGTTTCAACTCATCATCATCACACTCCAATGCGAAAAGATAAAGAGGAGACTGTCCCAGATTCAACTTGACAGATGCAGAATTATCTGAACCCCAAGATAAGATTACAAGTCAAGAAAATGATGGATCAACTTTAGATGGTACTATCAGTGAATCCATTGAGGGCAGAAGAACCAATTTAATTAATCGAACTACTGTTCCAAGAAATTCTCCATTCATCTGACGAAGTTCTAGACCTCGAAGAACTCCTGCTAATCTTGAACATTATGAACACCATTAGTTTAAGGATGAGGGGGAATGTGGTGAATTAGATATTGTTTCTTAGTTGTTGTTCTGACATAAGTTATTTTATCGAAACATTTAAATGTACGCTCGTTCTTTTAGTTTAATAAAGCCTTGTTGAAGGTCAATTTGTCAATTCTATCACAATAGGAATTCCAAAGTCCATTCGCATACCATTATTTTTGAAGTTTCATCATATCCAACACATTGACGTTTTCATAATGAATTTCCCTAGCCTTCAAACCTTTTTTCACAAAGAATTTTATTTCGGCCCTTTAATCCATTTCATTAAATACTATATCACGTTTACATTGAACAGCTCGTTCAATGAAATAATTAATCGACTTGAAATTTCGTGTACGTTAATATGGCAGATGAATCCGTTCAACAGTGAACCGAATGAATGCTGCGATATGAAAATAATAGATATTATTTGATAATTTTCGATGAGGTGAAAATCGGTAAAAGTTTTGAATTCGATATTAGACAGTTTTTCTAATCTTGTAGGTATACCATATGGACTGATAAAGAAAGTATCTCCGGATCTACCAGAATATATGAATTTGGCAGTTATCGGACTACCATTGGCGAAAGTGATAGGTCAAGCTTTCGATAGAATAGGAATTCGATATGAGGTCAATTTATCTCAGACTGCTAAAAGTTCTTATGAATATTTTACTGCGAAAACCACAGACATGATTGAACGAATGAATCCAATCAAGTTCGGGAAACAAGAAATTTATTTCAAGGTAAGAGACACGTTTATTCCTCTTTTCCCAGTATTTTACGAAGCTGTAGTCTGAAAACGTCGAAATATGTCCACCCTATACACTGTATCTCACTTAGAAATTATCTGAGACGAACCACCACCAAAATTCAATCAAAAACGCATTGAATCATCCCCAAATATTCCTAATTATTATCATTTTTAAATAATTGGTTGTCAGTTAAAGTGAAAACTGCGCTTAATGAAAAAATAAACATTCTAGAACTGGAAGTAAAAGGAAAGTATTTTATATTTAGAAAATATGTGCCAAATATTGAATGAATCGGAAATGTAGTTTTTTTTTTCACTTAGCTTGCATCTCAGCTATATTGATGCGATAACTATCTTTCAAATTCGTAAGTGCTCAGATCTAACGCTAGAGCTTCTTGATACGAACATCACGAGTTCTCGATATTCACGTTTATCGTGTTAATGGTTACCATCTGTTGGCTACAGTACGTTACTCAGAAGGCATTCATCATATTCTTTTCCGAATCCTAACTAAATTTGATTGCTGCTACGTAATATCGATTTAAATTATCGATTGCTTTTCGAGCAAGTTTTCGTTTGCTGTCGAGTAGTTTCCATTGCCGTGTTCTATCTGCATTCTTCCAGTTCTCTTCAACACTATTCTATACCACATCACGTAGACGACTTCTCAGTCTCTTTTAGTCGTGACCTTACACACCTACACATTCAATTCTTTTTATGACAAAATTTTCACCATGAGATTTCGCTGCACTAAGTTGCTGTAAGTTTTAGTGGTCCGTAGTGATTGACTTGGCATTCAGCATTATCAATGTGCCCTTCGTATCACTCTTCAAATTCAACAGTATTCAGCTATTTTCCCAGAATCTGTAAACCCGAAAATGTGAACTACTTACGGAAGTATGAATAACTTTTCCAGTCCAATAACAATAAATGAAGTGACGCCAAACTAAAAGTTGAAGCCTTGCTTCTGACCTATTGCAGATACGGTGAAAGAAGTAAATTCTGAATTTGTACTCGTTTTTTTGTTTTTCTTCATCATTTTTCAGTATTCTCATTAGTAGAAAATCGCCATGGTATACAAATAAGAAGGTTTGATTGATTAAGCAAGCCAATTTAACTAAATTTGAAATTGTTGAGAAAACAAGCAGAACATCGATGATCCTATAATGTTTTCAACGTCTTCTTGCAAGCCCGGTCTGATTTTCGATTTCATTTTATGTTGACTGTGGACTCTTCGTACAAAAGAAAATTATGATATCAATATAAATAAGCACAAACAAAAAGCGGAAAAGCTAAGACACGTCATTTTTCGATTGAAGGAGGACATGAGGGACCTGAGTTGGTTTGTAACATGGTGAATCAACCTCCTTACCCTCAGCAGCATCAAGTTAAAGTTGATTAAAGAGAAAGCGCGGGTGTCCACGCGTGAGTTTTTTTTATATTGAAGACCCTCGCGTAAGGAAGGTAAATCCTATTATGTCTCAACGACACCGCGAGTACCTGAAAAGGAGAGGCGGTTAATATTTCGGTTGAAGGCTAGCAAATTGTATTCATGGGGAAATACTTTACGTGGAAGAGAGTTCCAAAGTTGTGGTGTTTTGTGTATAAAGACGTTCTAGGTGTCTTACTTTCAACCTCGTAAGGATTGTTGGCATTATAACTGTATGGAGAAAGGAATGACCCATTGGAGAAATTTTTCTTGTTTTCTTGAATGTTATTCGTTATGTTATTCGAACTAAGCTCCGAAAATATTTTCATTAGTGTGTCCCTTCCGGTTATACCAAAAGTTGAAACCATCGTTGTTATTTCACATATATGTATTTTCGTATTTTTTTTATTGTAGAAAATTAAATTCTGAACAGTTTTTTCTCATATAATTGCCACCTGGAATCAACCGAAAGGAGGATATGAATTTTTCAATCTGAATTTAGCGAATTTTGGTTGTCTTTAAGAAGGCATCATATAAATACTGAAGATCATTCAATATCGATTATCCCTAGCTCCTTGTAAGTGAAGGGCTCATTCAGCAGAATTCAATGCATTTAAGGGCTCTACGGTGTAAAGGGTATTTCCAAAGCTTGTACCAAATCGCATATATATATATATATATATATATATATATATATATATATATATATATATATATATATATATATATATATATATATATATATATATATATATATATATATATATATATATATATATATATATATATATATATATATATATATATTAGATTTCGACACTCATTTTATGTGTCATCCTCAGGGATTCTAAGAAACAAAATTTCCTGATTATATGGACTTGAAATCACAAAAAGTTTTGTTTTTAACTAACAGCTATGCGAATTCGTAAATAATTAAGAAATTACATGAGACCTCTTTCCTGCTGCTGGACACAACCACAATAGTGGTTGGTTATTGAAGAATCAATTCGACAAACAAAATTTTATGAAATTATTGAGAATGTGCGAATCTCGTCAAAACAAAAACTAGTCAGAAATTGTCAGTATGTCAGTAATCATTATGAAAAAAGCATTCTTGACCATCGAGTAAAATCTTAATTCGTTCTCTCAAATTTAATTACTATTAATCAATTGATTTTTTTCATGTAATTGCTCAAATATGTGTTATAAAATAATATAATTAAATACAATAAGTATATTTTAATGAACTATTCGAATGTTGATATCTCATAAAAATCTATTTCTATCAATTATTATTTACATAAACAATATACTTATTGAGAAGAAATGACTTCGTTTCAAGTACAATTTGTTCCTATAAATAATTCTATAAGAGCAACACTCATGAAGGATTTCAATTCAATCTTTAATTAATTTGTCATGTTATACATTTTTCAGTTGAACAATGACTTATCTGATAGTCATAGATTAGCCGACAATACTGCCATGAGGCTTTTAACTGACTTGTTCATCACCTTCGAAGAACAGAAATTACTACCTTGGATCTCTGATAATTTCTCGAAGAATGAGATATTTTTCCTACAATTAACTCAAGGTAAATCAAATATTGTAACTGATTTTTTCAGCTAACAGTTAGTTAACTTCGGAAATATATTTTTCAGGAATTTGTGAAAAGAAGGATATTATGGATTTCATGGTTCATGCTTACGAAAGTCCATCTTTACCTCCACAACTTAGAATAAGGAACTTCTTCGGCAATTCAAAAGTATTTTTAGATACTTTTCAATGTCAAAAAGGTTCGAGAATGAATATTCTAAAAGAGGGACTTCAGTTTCCATATTTCCCAAACATCACCAATAGAATCAGATAGGCATGATCCATCAGTGATAATTCCCTTCAATAACTGGAACTTCAATACTTAGCTTTCAAAGTATAACTCTGAGTGTTTCATTATTTTCGTATTCGGAATATTGTTAATTGAATAATATTATGTATTTGATGCAGTGTAATTAAATAAAACCTACTGAACTGATTCTTCTTAAATATATTGGTTGACGAAGTCTTTACTATGTAACAATTCATAAATCATCATAAAGATGAAGTAAGGAAACAATTACTTTGTTTTAACTAACTATTTTCATTGACTATACAGGGACATCCACCAGGACCGTCCGTTAAAAGCTTTTTAAGTTCCAATTACAATATCAAGCTGAAATTTTATACGCGGCCATAACAAGCGATTTCCAATTGGAGTGAAATATTTTCGAAGTGATACCATTTCCGGTTATACCGGAAGTGGGTCATCACTTTGTTATTTCAAATAGCAATCTACCTTTTTTCTTACACATCAAGAACCGACATTTGAGCAAGGCATAAAATACCCAAGTTGTTGACACTTATCTGTCAAAACTTCTGACAGATTTAATTATTTCTGTTATAAACTCGATTTTTGAGGAACATTTAAAAAAATTGTAGCTCGTAGATCTTTGGCACTACAGACACAATTTTTGCTTGGGTGGATAGAAGAAGGATCAAGAAATTTTTTAAGCAATCTACACATGTCAAATGTTTATTGCGTTGTTTTGTATGATTTTTTCAATTTGGCCTTTTTCAAACAGCAATTACTCAATTTTTTCAAATTGCACGTGCCAATTTTTATATCGCCATCAGATGAAGCGTCAAATTTCAGATGGAATTGTATAAGCATGTACTATACCCATTTCTCATAGTTCCGAAATAATTTGGGAATATATTGAAATTTGATGATTTTGCAAGAACTAACAGAGAATGCTTTTAAATATTTGAATCAAGTAGCTGAACTGGCTACGCTCACCTGACAGGTGCCTTAAACTAATGTACTTGTCACTTCGTTCATTCGAGTTTGATATTTCAACAAGAATTATCGTTATTTCAGATTGAAAATATCCAAAAAATACAACACATTTGGGATAAAACCACTGGTTATTCAAACGAAAATATATTAAATTTTTTTTTTCATTCATTCTAGAATGTCAAAAAGTAGTGAGTAGAAATTGCAGGCGATTCAATAACCAATTTCCAAATTTACCGTCCATGAGTAAAATAAAATTTCGAAGCATGAGCAGCAATTTTCTATAATTCGGATGAATAAAAATAGTAGGAACTGAGCGAAAACCAATCATCGAAGATAATAACATTAATACGAATAAATGATAGCAAACACAGGAGGAAACTAATTTACGATCTCAATAAATGTTCAATTTGGGCCCCATTTTGCTCGATACACTTGACAGCTCGTACACGAACATGATGAGTTGCCCTCCTAGTTTGCTCAGGATCAATACGAAAAGCATTATGAATGCGCTCTAGTAACTCTTCTTTACTTCTTACAGGAATAAGATACACTTTTCTCTTGATTCTGCCCCATAAATAAAAATCAAGGGGCGTCAGGGCCGGAGAACGCGGAGGCCATAAATTTGGTCTTTGATTACCCCACCATCTTTCCTCGAACATTTCTGTTAGCTGCCGATCTACAGCTCGTGTTTTATGTGCTGGTGCACCATCCATTTGGTAATAGCAATCCCTGAGAATTTTAAGGGGAAATCCATCTGAAAAATTTGCTAATATTCCTCTCAAAATTTCCAGGTATCTTTGTCCATTAAGATTTTCCTCATAAATGTGATAAGCCAACAAATCATTCATCAAAATTGCAAAAACGTTCACGCTGAATTTATTTTGGAAATCAATAACCTCAATGAAATGTGGATTTTCTGTGGCCCAAAAATGTCGATTTCTCCTGTTGGTTATTCCACTTTCTTTGAACTTGGCTTCATCAGACCATATAACTTTTTGCAGAATTGTCTCATCTTCTTGAAGCCGAGTTAATAAATTTTCACAGAAATTTAGCCGCTTGGGAAGGTCAGTTGGTTTCAGTTTTTGTTGTCTGATAAAAGAATACAGGTGCATGTTATGTTTCTTAAGGATCCTTAGAATGGAAGTATAACTCAATCCAATAGCCATTAATGTGGACTTAATGCACGCATGTGAATTGGCACGAAAATACGCTAGCGTATTAATTTGATTTTCGTCGTCCTCGAGAATTGGTTTTCTTCTAGTTTCTATGTATTTTGTCCCTCCAAATTGCAGAAAATTGCTTCTAATCCTTCGAAATTTTGTTTCACTCATAGGCGCCAAATTTGGAAATTGGTTATTGAATTTCCTGCAAGTTCTATCCACTACTTTTTGACATTCGCCATGAATTAAAAAGAGATTAAACATATTCCCGTTTGAATAATCAGCCATTTTATTATCAATCGGGTGTTTTAAAAAATTTTCACTTCAAATTACCAACAATTCTTGTTGAAATATCAAATTCGAATGAACGAAGTGACAAATACATTAATTTTAGGCACCTGGCAGGTTAGCGTAGCCAGTTCAGCTACTTGATTCAAATATTTCAAAGCATTCTCTGTTACTTCTTGCAAAATCATCAAAATTCAATATATTTCCAAATTATTTCGGAACTATAAGAGATGGGTAAAGTACATGCTGATACATTTCCATCTTTTTGAAAAAGGCCAAATTGAAAAAATTAGACAAAACAACGCAATAAACATTTGACATGTGTAGACTGCTTAAAAAATTCCTTGATCCTTCTTCTATCCACCAAATAAAAATAATTAAATCGGTCAAAAGCTTTGACAGATAAGTGCCAACAACTTGGGTATTTTATGCCTTGCTCAAATGTCGGTTCTGGACGTATAATAAAAAAGGTAGATTGCCATTTGAAATAACAAAGTGATGACCCACTTTCGGTATAACCGGAAATGGAATCACTTCTAAAATATTTCACTTCAATTGGAAATCGCTAGTTATGGCCGCGTATAGAATTTCAGCTTGATATTGTAATTGGAACTCAAGAAGTTTTTAACGGACGGTCCCGGTGGATATCCCTGTATATAAATTAATTAGTTGCACTACTTTCGGACTACATCTGTCAGGTATAATACCTTTCTGAATCATAATAAATATAACAAATAATATAACTAAATTAATGCTTGAGAATTATAATTAGGGATGCACGGCTTAACTGGACTTGACTTGAAATCAAATCAACCTTTCGTTTTCAGAATTCAAGTCAAGTATATATTTTTTTCACAAAAGCTTGAAAATTCCAGCTTCTTGAATTGCAAAACTTGAAAGCTTGAATCAGAACACAATTGCAATAAAAATTGACTTCCTCCTATATTCAATGAGAGCGATAATAAAAGTTCAAATAATTCAGGTTATTTGATTGGGACCTATTTAAATGAAGTTCAACGTTAGAATCTGAAAATAATTCCAAAAATTGTTGAAGGAAACACAAATGCAGAACAAAAACAAGGCTGAAAGTGAAATATATATTTTCAAATAAAGTAGACTTCAGTAAAAATGAAAATAACTTGATTAAACTTCTCTGGGGATGAGATAAATACCTACATTGACACCACAGCTCCACGAAAAGAAATTCGAAAAATTATGCCAGAACCCAGACCAGTCCTACAATATGTTTTTGGGGTCGCTGAACCCAATCCAAGGTCTTAATCGCTCCATCCGTCAGGATTTTTCATAACCTCAAAACTAACTCCAAAAACCATATAAATCAGGCAAACATTAACTCCTCTAACTTAAACTTTCAAACTCCCATTACCCCATAACGTAATTTCCAAATTCCTATAACTTCATATACTCCGTTACGCAGCGGCTATTACGGAATCTAAGTTTTTATGTTATAAGGTCATGGATGCGGTTTTCAATGCACCGCATAATTCCATAACCTCGGAATTCAATCAGGAATAGAGTTCTAAAGTACGTTTCCAAATTGCGTAATGTTGACCTCCTTAATGGAATGCACCTATGTGAAAAAAGAACACAAAATAATTACCTTAATCCCTAGCTATTCAAATAGATTTGACCCAACAACTTTAGAAGTTAAATGAGTTTAAAAATGTATAACTTTATACCATAAGCTTTGAACAGCCATAATCTCATACAGTAAACTTTTACACCAGCAATAACCCATTACCTTAGTGTTGAACAAATGAAACACCCATAGCCTCCTAATCTGACAATTTGAATTCTATTACATCAGCGTAACGAGGTATAGAGTTATAAGGGTTTAAAAGTTTAAGATATTGGGTAATAAAGATTCGAGTATACAGAGTTATGGGGCTACGTGTATTGAAAAGTTATGCGGTTTTCAAGATTATAAAGCCCGAAAGTTGATGTTCGCCTGATTTATATGGTCTGGGTTCTGGCATAATTCTTCGAATTTATTTTTGTGGAGCTGTGTACTTAATAAGAATAAGAGAAACCACATTACCACTTCATCAGATAGTTGATAGTTCGCTGTTTCTGAACCAAGAGTTTGATGTCTTGGTAATACTTAACGCAGCCATTGAAAACTGCCTCTCTATAGGAGACGAACTTGCAGGAGTGGCCAAAAAATCTCTTGCAAAATTTGGGAATAGTTTCGTGCTTTTTCCACCACTCTAAAATGTTTCCCTAGCTTTCTGCTCGGGAGTTACTCAGGTATTTATCTATCCCTAATCGCCACATATCATCATTCGGTGCGAGCAGAAAATACATTTTGTATGGACCTAGTAGGTCACTGAATTCATCCTGCTTCGATGCAGACCTTCTTGCTGAAAGATGTAGGCTTGGGTCGTACCTCCAAGCCCTTTCTCCAACTATAATTCAGAAAAGTTACCAACTCAAGATGGGGGTCCGAGTTAAAACTGCACAGTATATCCAAATGCTTTTTCTATAATGTTTAACGATTTTATCCGTCATCTCCAATATGCTGCGTATTGATTTTTCATCGATTCCATCTCTTTCTGGTTGATTGTCGAGCTCGATAGCCCAGTTCTATAATATATCTAGGAGTTTGTTGATGCTAATAACTCCAAGAGGAAGTGTAAAATAGGTTTCGCCTTCTAATATTGTTGAAATAGTTTTGAACTTTTTGAGGTGCATACACTTTTTCTCTATCAATGGACAATCTGTATTTGCCAACTTGAGTAATTTCGAATTACTTGTTTCAGTATTATAGAAAATATATTAAATATCTTTTATGACTTCGAAGCTAACTGGAAGATTTTCAAAATTTCTAATGTTTTTGCTTGAAGTATGCATTTTCCTAACTGACGATTTTATGGTAAAATCTTCTTCCGTATCAAATAAATTTTTTTCAATAATATTGCCCATGTCAGAATCTAGTCTTTTGATAAAATCGCTTGCTTCTAAGTGTGCAAAGCACACAAAGTGGTTATTTTGGGGATCAATTTCGGGAATTAATTGTTTTAATTCATTGATGAAAGTGAAATTGCTTTTAATATTACTAGTTGATATTCCTTGTTCTAAATTTCGGATTAGTAAGATAGTGGAGTACAACCATGAGCTTTAAGAGAATCCAAGAGAATGGAATGAATCTTCCATTTTTCATCTATGAAATGGACAGGTACCCCATAATACCCTAGCATATTGAAAGACGACCACCCATTAATTGTGAAAGACAATTTTGTGTTTGTTTGTTACTAGAGAGGTCATCTGGTTTCTACCAGGTAAAATAACCCTAAATTCAAATATTTGAAAACATTTCACTATTATTTTGTGGAACTCTTCTTGGCCATAACTGTATAAATCATCCTGAAATAAGATGGATTTATCAACAGAAATTTATTGATATCTCATAAAGTATGAAAACACTTAATTTCATGAACACCGGTGATTCAAAGTTCGGTATTTTGCTGCTATTTTCAAAACCCTGTATCTAACTAAATAGCTGTACACTGAAGACTTGACCAGAATTACTTTATAAGAGACCCAGATAACGACGCAAATCGAGACAAAGTGCAAAACCTATACCAAGACCACCTATATGATGCGCTAAGACTAGATGGGCCCCAGACGAGATAATCACTTATTTTATTGCCACACGATTTTCAACACTAAATATGTATTTTACCTTAATAGTTTATTCTTTACGTGAGATCTGCCTTATTGGTATAACAGTAACAGTATATTCACAAGAAATGTAGTAGGAAGAGGAAAGTATTTCTCTTTATATACTAGTTTCGGGGGACTCCCTGGACACTTAGTTCTTGAAAATAACCGTTTCATCTCGATTCTCAGAAATCCATCATTCTCGGAAAAGGTTCTGCTGAATATGGCAATGTAGTAAACCTTGATCGACAGATTATTATACCTACACTTCTGGTCGCTCGGTGAAGGCACTAAATGAATTTTACAAGGAATATTACATTTTTAACGAATCATACGAAAAACTTTCGAAAGAATCGTTTCATTTGAATCTATTCTATATTATATAGAAATCTATTGTTAGTGCTGTAGAATAAAGAAATTCTTCACACTTCTTAAACGCCTGCCGTTCGATTTATTCCCTTTATCCTTTGAATTAACAGAAAAAAGAGATTTTCTGTGTCTACTTGATGCGCTACGAAACGAATTGACTAGATCGAACCTACTAAATTTTGAAAACCATGTGTATCGCAGTCATTTAAAAAATTCTGTATGACCATAGATACTACATATTCCCATTGTACCTGTGCGGATACGCCAACAAGAGATAAGCTAGTTTAGTTAACTTTATATTCGTACAAGTATTAAGCTTTCATGCAGAATGAAAAAGCTTGATGTCAAGTCAAGATTCTGGTTTGTAAAATCAAATCAAGTGGAACCTTTGATTTTTCAAAAGCTTGAAATTTTAGGCAAGTCAAGTGCATAGAAAATTTTGAAGCTCTTTGCTTTGATGAAACCCTAATTACAATATTTTAAGCAAAGTTGATTGATAGACCTACCGGGTCCTTGAGGAGTTTATCCCTTTCAATTTTGGTACCAATGACAAAATGGAAATATTTTGAATCTTGAATTTCCGAGAAATTATGTTGTTTTCTTACGCAATATATTGCATTATTTGCAGAATCTTGGTTTTTATGCCTCAAAGATCTACGGCACTGTTTGTACCAAGTACTGAAAGAACGAACAGTCTTTCTCATATAAAAAAATACACCCTGAACATGCTAGTTGGTGCACTCCTTTTGAATATGTCGCTTTCATCTTTCATATTTTCATAAGTGGTAGGTTTAAACCAAGCTAAGTAACAGAGAATAAAACCACTCTAGTTTTCAACTGGTGATCAAAAAGGGAATTGCACGAAAAAGAGAAACCAGACGGACCAAGCATTTGATCGGGTAAACATATAACTACATAATAATATAAAAAAAATGGAGAGGAAGGACACCTGACCGGTAGAGAGACGAGCTCACAAATAGTGCAGAAGTGTCGTAGCTAACAAAAACAAGGGATTGCACACATAGAGGAACAATATTAAAAGCACAACTGAGCATTAATAAGTGAACAAATTACAAAAAAAGCATAGAAATAAGAAAAGTAGAATGTTACAGGAACTCAATCTAAATATCCATCCAACTTTCTTGGACTTCAAGAGATCTCTCTACCAAAAACGGCCAACGAAGAATCATCATCATCATAACCATTACCCTAGCTGTTTACCTAAAAGTTTTCCGGAAATGAGTTAAACAAACTAACATACCACGTTGAAGAATTTTTATTCAAGGAACAATATTCAACCTTCCGTAGAATGTTAGATATCCTTCTTTGAAGGAGCTGGTTTTCCGATCCACCCTTCATAATCACTGTCAACCGGGGCCACACAGCAGTGGTAGAGCATGGTCAAATGTCATGAACAGAAGCAATATACTGCAGTTTCGGTTTCATTTGACCTCGTCAGTATTGCATACCCATTCACAACATCAGGCTATACTGCTAACTACTCATCTCAATTCGTTGGAGCGATAAAAACATGTAAATATTTTTGCGCCCTCTCACGAACCGAGACAGAGGACACTTCACCATTTCACCGGGAAACCGTAATAACAAAGGGTAGATAAACAGAAAAACTTCAAGTAGTGACACTAGTTCGACTATTCACCGCTACGCTACACACCGTGTCAGCTAGGAAGCGGTCTGTCGAAAGACTAACGCTAATCTTTCCTATCTGGTTGTCTACACATTTCGATAGTCTCGCCAATAGTAACTTTTAGAAACTAACATATCAGGTTTTCGTTTTTTTGGTAAAGGTTCAAATCATATTGACGGTGATTGATCGTATTTTCAGAGCAACAAGCAACAAGGGAAAATAGTCATTTTTTCAATTCAGAATTCAAAATACTACATTCTGAGAATAGAGGTATAAAACTCAACCTTCTGAAAGTACTTGAGATTGATGGATTCAGGTAGGTATTCACCAGAAATTAATGATCAATTAGACATATATAACTCATCCTTATTGAACTTATTTCATAAACACTAGTACAAATACAAATAACTCTGAGTGGATTGCCTCTTTAGTCTATATAAGTATATATTAGTAAGATATTTTTGTAATATTCATTCGCTCTTGACAAAGATACAGTATATCGAAACGCGTCTAGCATTCATTAATATATTTTAGTATAAATCATGTAAAAGCCTCGTCTATTGAATATGGAAATCTCCCGGAAATAGAGTAGAGATGCTAAATGTGCAGAAGGTTCACTATTGAAATGTACAGTTGTATTGTGGAAAAGCATTTCAATTGGTCGAGGATTTTGTTGGAACCATTCGTCACTGTAAACGAACATGATGCTACATTTTCTTAGCGAGAACTATATCAATGATCCGAAATAGCCGGCGCAATTAACCGATCTGAATCCCATATTCTCATATTTTGAAAATCAAAATCACTTCGAAAATAGTCAGCAATTGATCCCTACAAGATAGCTGTAAAAGAAGGTAGATCAAATCGAATTCAAATTAATTCCAAATATCCGTAGATTTGTTGACATGTGGGTTTCTCATTGAATTGAAACATACTTTGAGCTATAGTCTTATTACCAAACATCCTGATTGGTGCTAAATATTTCTAATTCATAGTTCCAATAGCGATACATAAGATAGCGAAAAAAAAAATCAACGTTTTTCGTTTTCTTGACGAATAGTCAGCGGAGAATGAAGATGAACACCCTATATAGAGATACATACAAAAGAAAACAAAATCCAATAACACAGCCACAACTTAGATAGATCGAAATTTCTCAATTTGATCTCTTGTATCCCAAGAACTAGTTATACTGAAACTGAAAATTGCATTATTGAATCAAAGAATCAAGAAACCACAACAGACCAAAACGTTAGAGTATTTGACTGAAAGCCGTTTTGTTTACCAATTGTCCGGAGTCTCTTGAGCATATATAAAAGCAGCACATACTTACCATGATAAACCAGAATATATAGTGTGATACTTTGGCTTGTATTGAACATGATAATATAATAATGAAAGTTTATTTCTATAATATCAAAGATGATGATGGCCTATTTCACTCGTTTACCAATAAACCCTAAAACACTGTTTTTCTTCTGAAAGACGTGATAGGAAATCCTGAAATGTCAGAAACTGAGTTCAATGATATTTTTTGCGCCACAAATCGAATGAAAGAAAATACAAATAATCGTACAAATATACTACAATATCATCTAATTCTCCCTTGTGAAAATCCGTTGGCACTGTCTCATTAATGAATCGCCCCATATACGAAGGCCTTAACCGCCGTGTCAATATCGAGGTGATCAGAAGGCCCCGGTGCGACCGCACCGCGGACGTGACGTATCGCTGATCTGACCCCAAGAACTCACGGAGAATCCCCCAATGCTACCTACAACGACCCTCGTTAGATGCTTGTCCGATAAAAATACTCTCGCTGCATGTATCCATGCTTTTTGACTGGAAAGATAGCTGACGATCCATGCTATTCGGAAACCCTTATGAAAGCTCCCAACTCGTGACACACTTTTACTTTACCATAGTTGTTGAAATCAATGAATATACTAGTCAACGAAAAACTGTTATTTGATTCAGTTTAGTCAAAACTATTGTTTTCTTTGCGTTATGTCGAATGTTCAGTGAAAACTACCTCAAGCTATAGCACGATTTCGATGAAACAAAAACCGAAATACATCTTGAACGATATTCGAACAGCCTAAAACATTTTCCTTTTGGTTGTCACTTTCGGAAATATCAGAAGTTGACCTTCTCTTGAGCTTTCTAATTGGTAACCCATGATTTCAATTTTTGTCATTACTCATTCAATAAAGAGTACATATACGAGAAAAACATACCACATAAGAGGAAAGAAATTATCAAGAGGATTCATAATCCAATTCATCGATTCAATACATAAAATGAGCGATTGTTTGAGTTTGTGATTACACTTTTCTGTCCTAGAATGTCCTTTAGTCATTATTTCAGTTCCGATAATAATAATCTTAATAATAATAATCCTTTAATGTGCGAAATAACTAATACAAGATTAAGAAATATGCGTATACATAATCTCAACTCGTTTTAACATTAACAAAGAAATATTTCATTCCACGCAACATCAAAGTAAAATAATCTGCGAAGCCCCTTTTGAGGCTTGTTTGCAGATGTTGAATACCTTGAATTGAGGAGAAAACCCTAAATAAAAAACATTCCCAAACTTACAACAATTTAACAACTGGAAATTAAAATATAAACCACAGTTTCTTTTTCTATAATATGCTGCAAAGAGCAAGAAAATCGCAGTTACAGGCTCAAATTTTTTATACTTTTCTCTTATTAATATCATGAGTTTTCAATCGGTCAGTATTCCCAGCCAATATTTTATTTTCGATTCAAACGCAACCAATGAGTTCAATTTTTTATATTCGACTGGTATCACATTAAATATTTTAGGACCCAAGTATAAGTAGCTCTTTTGAGTACTGCTCTTCTCAGTTATCGGAACCTGATTTGACGTAGCCTTACCACGGGTCATATATACGTGATCAGTTGTTCGTGAGATATTTCGATCTCGATATTACCTTATTATAAGAGAATAGCAAAAGAAGCACCTTCAAATCGAATAAACCAGTTTCCTGAAAAAGAAGGTCTGTTGAGGTTAGGTTAGGTTAGGTTAGGTTAGGTTAGGTTAGATTGAGTGTGTGTGTATTTTGAAGGTATCGAAGATGATTCTGAGAGACTCCATCCCATGTTACTATACCACATGCCATATAAGGTTCAACGAGTGATAAGTAGATTATTCCAAGTTGATGTATACTGAATACTGAGCGCATGCATATGTATATATATATATATATATATATATATATATATATATATATATATATATATATATATATATATATATATATATATATATATATATATATATATATATATATATATATATATATATATATATATATATATATATATATATATATATATATATATATATATATATATATATATATATATATATATATATATATATATATATATATATATATATATATATATATATATATATATATATATATATATATATATATATATATATATATATATATATATATATATATATATATATATATATATATATATATATATATATATATATATATATATATATATATATATATATATATATATATATATATATATATATATATATATATATATATATATATATATATATATATATATATATATATATATATATATATATATATATATATATATATATATATATATATATATATATATATATATATATATATGATATATATATAATATATATGTCGAATTGAGCATTATCTAGTTAATGACTGAGTCATGTCGACTATTATCAGAGAGAGTACAGAAAGATTGCGCTTTAACAGTATTATCAGGGTTTTTCAAATATAGCACGCCAGTATGGAGCGTAACTTGCTGTCGACCACCACCAAAATGAACTGCTTGAATTTCTTCCCTGTATTTGCAACAATAATTTTCACTAAAATCAATGTGGATAAGCACTTCATTTGTTGACAAATCCTTTTTTAATTGTGTCATCACTTGATACTGGTGTGTAATGTTTCCTGCGTGTAGCAAAATGATTTTAATGTCTCTTCTAATACTAAAACTAGTTCTTTCACAGTAACAGTTATTTCTTTCTTCAAAGGTTTGCGTACTGTCTTGGTCTCACCATTTTTTTCATATGTTGTATTTTCGTACATCCATTGTCGGTAAGTAATAATTTTAGTAGCTTCGGGAAGGTTGTATTCTAAAGCCTTGTCTTTACAATTTATACACTCTCTAAATAAACATTTAGTACAGTAAATATCACATGTTATATCTGATAACAAACTTGGAATATTATTATGTATGAAGACCTTATTTTCATGTAATGTTGAAATAATTAATTCAATGTTTGCGTGAACGACGCATTTACACGTGTCTCGTTCTTTAAGGTTTGCCCAAGTTACCCAAAAAGGCCTGTACTTGCAAAATGTTGATAAACTTATGTTATAGGTAATAGAATTTAAAAATTTTTTATGTAGATTACGCATATTATCAGTTAACAGACGCTTTTGCTTAACTAATTTTCCTGATCTAACGAAATCTCTCTTTCCTGGACACATTCGAGAGTTTTCATTTTTCTCCAAAAAATCAATAATGTCTTGTTTCACTTTTAAAATTTTTGATTTGAGTTTTCTGTTTTTACTTGTTTTATAATCTTTATTCTTGAAAAAGTTTTAGAATAATGCATTAGTTTGTGTTTTTTAATGGATCTAAATTGAAATTTTTATAGTATGCTTGTTTATCTTTCTGAGTCTTTAGCTTAGCATAAGATTGTGCTAATTGTTTAGTGATAATTTTCGAGAATATCAGTTTCTTTTTGATTGGATCGGGTAACTTCGTATTCTTTATCAGTGTTTTGACCTTTTTCTCAGGTGAAGAAAATTTTATTTTATCATTTAACCGCGTGTACTTCTTTCGATATTTTTCACTCTTCTTAGACTCTTCTTTTAATTTTTGTTCTAGCTTTGCTATTCTTCTATGCAATATTGCTCGTCGATTTCTTAGCTGTTGTCTTCGTCGTAAAGCCGCAGTATCGTTTTTTACAGCATTTACTCGCGAACCAGATTCTACCAATGAAACTGGGCTGGCAGGTGGTGTCTCATTCATTAGTCTTGCTAGATTTTTACGCACATTAGGATTCCTCTCCGGTATTTTGAACTGTTTAACCGCCATTGTTTCCGCTTTTGCTTCTTTTCTCGTGAATTCATAGCACTGACAGACTTGACTTGACCTTTTTCTTTCTTCTTTAAATACTTGAGTCTTTCTTTTTCTCTGAGTTTTTCCAAACTTTTAGGACTGTTTTTTAATTTTTCTCGCCGCTTCCGATCATAATATTTGAATTTGGGAGGCTTTTACTTGGTAAAATTCCATTATCAATAATAAAAAAAACAATTACTGTGTTTTAAGGAATTTTACTTAATAATTGCGATTCGTAACGCGTTTCACTACACCGTAGCTTCTTCAGACGAATGATTATGCAGAAAAATGTGAATGAGTCTCATTCACATTTTTCTGCATAATCATTCGTCTGAAGAAGCTACGGTGTAGTGAAACGCGTTACGAATCGCAATTATTAAGTAAAATTCCTTAAAACACAGTAATTGTTTTTTATTATCCGATCATAATCCTTTTTCTTCAGTTTTGCTTTTGCAGCGGTTAATTTTCCACTTCTCGACATGATAGACATTCAAAGTACTAAAACCAATCAAACAAACATAAACATCTTATACTTATTAGAAAATACATCATTCCCTCACAGGAATCATTCCCTCATCAACAAATTTTATGAGGGAATGATGATGAGGGAATGACAAAATACAACAAAATTGCCACAGGCTTATGAACATAACCTTACTTTCTTATGGACTGTCAATTGTACTTTATTACTACCGGAAATATATACAAATATGCTATGATTATTAAATAAAAAGTGCTTACCTTTTGATTACATTACATGAGGAATAACATTAAAAAATTAACATTTAAAAACTTGTTGTAAAAGTCGTTTTAACAAAAAATCTTTTCTTGGACCATCCGCTATAGTGAATGTTGTTAAGGCTAATGTTGCCAACTACAAAAAAAAATTGCAGTGGAGCTTGATAGGCCTTAAAATTTTACTCTAATCACACTGTTTCAAAACGGTGAGGGAATGATCGATTTTCACGGACAAACTTTGAATTATATTTCCAAATATTTCCAATCACATTTTTAAACCATAAACTCATATAGGTACAGTTCATACTATCCTATATGAGTAAAAATAAGATAACAAATAATAAGTAAGAAATTTTACGATTTAAGTTAATGATTCTCTTCAAATTTAGCAGCTGGGACATAGTGAGGAATGATTTTCAGGGTACTTTCTTGAATATATCTTTTTCGGTTATCATATGAAAAATAAATTTGTTTCATAAATTTGTCAATCTAGTACGGTAGTTTTATTTAAAATAAAACTTTTTGTAGTTGACGATCCTGGTTTGTAAAAATCATTAAGGACATCAATTTCGATTATTTTTGAGAACCACCCATATATATATATATATATATATATATATATATATATATATATATATATATATATATATATATATATATATATATATATATATATATATATATATATGCATGCGCTCAGTATTCAGTGTTAACTCGTAGGTTTTCACGGACGTATTTCAGTGTGGTTTCTTCGTTCTTCCGGTTTCTCGTCCGTTGATCCTGGTAATGACCATTCGTTGGTTGTTGTTGACGACGTTTTGGCTGGATCGCACCAGCCATCTTCACGTCGGAGTTTCAACATAGATTTCCATATTGTATATGAGGCGTAATCTATCCTGTTCATTGTCGTTGTTGCAATGGCTTCTCGTAATTTTCTTTCTCGGAGTTGTTCTATGTTGGCTACCTGTGTAGTGTTGTCGTAATCGAATTTGTGGCCTGTTTTGTGCGAGTGTTGAAACACAGCAGATGTACTGGTTTGTTGGTCTTCAGAGTTCTTATGTTCTTATATCCGAACCTCCATTCTTCTATTTGTTTCCCCAATGTAGACGAGCTCACAGCCTGTACACGGAATTTTGTAGACTCCTTGGTTTTCAAGTGGTATCCGATCCTTTGGTGTTCTTAGGTTTTTGCGTATCGTATTGTGTGGTTTGTAGATCGTTTTTATGTTGTGTTTTTGTAATATCTTACCAATCTTGTCGGTTCCACCTCTTATAAATGGCAGGAAGGCTAAACTTCTTGGCTTTGTATCCTCTTCTGAATCTTTTCTGAGAGGTTTCTTATACTCCATAGCTTTGTGTATTGTTCTTCTGCTATATCCATTTTGTTGAAGAATATCTTTGAGCTTGGTCAATTCTTTGGTTGTATTGTTCGGAGAGCAAATACTTCCTGATCGGTGAACGAGTGTCTTGATTACTGAGTTCAGTTGGGCGGGATGGTGATGTGAGTTTCCATTCAAGTATCGGTTGGTATGTGTTGGTTTTCTGTACACATCAAAGTTCAATCTGCCATTAGTTGTTTTCTGTATCAGGACGTCTAGGAATGGTAGTTGACCGTTGGATTCCAGTTCGAGGGTGAATTTGATTTTCTTGTGAGGTTTGTTCATTTGTTGTACGAAACTCTCTAGTTTCTCTTCTCCGTGTTGCCAGATTATGAAAACGTCGTCTACATATCTCAGCTAAATCTTCGGTTTATGTTCTGCTTGTTCCAGTGCTTCCGTTTCAAACTTTGTCATGAATAAGTTGGCTACTGCAGGCGAAATCCAGGATCCCATTGGGGCTCCATCAATTTGTTTGTAGTATTCCTCCTCATATCTGAAATATGTATTCTTCAAGCAGTGTTCCGTTAGGTCCACAATATGTGCTGGAAAGTCCAAATCTGTGCTGAGGATGTCCAATAATTCTTCTCTTGGGATATTCGGGAACAGTGATACTACGTCTAAGCTGGCTAGAATGTCATCTTCATCAATCGGTATATTTCGCCAGTTTTTCGACGAAGTGTGCTAAGTTTCTTATGTAGGATTCAGCTTCTGGGACCTTGGTTTGTAAAATATCTGCTAGGTTTTTCACCAGTTTCTGAAGTGGAGATCAAATGGGGCTTACTATTGGCCGGAGTGGAATATTTTGGTATCAGCTTGTTCTTGGTGTTGGTGTCTAGTGGTGTGTTGGTGATCTTCGTTTTTGTGATTTTCTCTAGATATGTTGTTGGATCGTTTTTGTTCTTCTTGTAGATAGGATCTGATAGTATTTCGGCCATCTTTGTTTTGTAGTCGTGTTGATTCATGACAAATGCGGCGGCAAGCCCGCTTCCCTATATGACTCCTGCGAGTTTACCGCACTTCAGCGGAAAATTTGAATGTGGTGAACGAAATAATAAAAACCGTCTTTCTCTTCGAGTGTGTTCAGCCTGCAAATCCTTGGTTCGTGATGATCTGGAAATCATTTCTGAAAGGGTTGAAATGCTCAAGTACTATTTCTGTTAGATAGAAAATAAACTAGCATCATGTATGTATTCACTTGATTTTCGTCTTCCATACTTCTTAAATCTCCGCGAGAAAGACTGGAAGCGAAACAGTAACAAGAATTAGCGGGTATGCACCTAATCTATAATAAGTTCTCGTCAATAATTGCAAATGATATCCATTCTAATTCTATAAAAATTCCTCTAATATTTTCAGTGGAATTCTGTTACAGAGGTCATTTCAAAATTTACTAGAATCTGCTATAACGATTTTAGTCTTTTTCACCCAAAGTACAGAATGATGTGAGTTATTGCAACTAAAATAATGACCACAACATTTTCTAGGACGAACAAGTCTTATCACTAACTGAAACAGTCACCCACACACACATATATATATATATATATATATATATATATATATATATATATATATAATGTGAGTTTTTCTTCTGAATATTTTATTCATTCATTTGATCATTACAAATTCAGGTTGCCAACAGTACAATGTACCAAGAACAACATCCACTACATACAAAATGAAAAAAAGAATCAACTAATAAACTATACAAAAGATGAGCAACCTAGTCTTACGGCGTGTGAGTCTTACATGAATATGTGATTACAGATACATAAATGACAATAAAGGAAAAAACTGCACAATCAAAAAAAAATAACAAACAGGAAACAATGAGTTGTTTTGAGATTTGACTGAAATATTTCTTTATTCGACACTTATAGGAATATAACGACGAATTGAAGATGTCTATATTTAAGAAATTAGTGTGAACATTAAAAACAATCTTTAAATCGCAGAGTTCAGTCCCACATTAGTGAGGTGGAAATCAACTTAGAATAGATCCCTGATTCTTGAGTTTTTTCTGGATTGCGAAAATGAATTCTGGATAGGAGGTAGTGTGAATCTATATGGCAATTTATTACTTTAGGGAGCTTACAGAGCTCACTCAGAACTTTTTATGTTGAAGGGTTAAAATTTTAAATTTAGAACGAACGTTTGTGCAGTTATGATTGATTATAGGAGTCTTCGTTTTGAATCCGAGATACCTTGAAAACCTGTTTTGTACTCGCTCCAGGCGTGTAATATGAATATTGTATTTCGAATTCCAGATAACTGAGGCGAAAGAAAGTTTACTATGGACGAACGCGTAATACAAGTAGATAATAGAGTTTGGATTCCTGAAATCCACTGAGTTTCTCTTAATGAAACCAGCCATTCTGTTGGATTCACGGATAACTCTTTCTATGTGTGGTTTAAAACTCCCTTCATCATCAAGCGTGATGCCAATGTCTCTAATTTCAGTGACTCTCTTTAAGGACCTGTTATCAATAGAGTAATGTGACATTATTTTTTTGATATTTTTCGTGAAAGATATGCAGAAGCACTTGGAAACATTGAAAAAAGACTATTCTTCTGACAGTACTGTGCTAAGTTCTTGTTGAATTTTGAGGCAGTTCATCTGGAGTCTCAATGTTCTTATTAATTTTCAAGTCATCTGCGGAAAGCAGTATTTCATAATGTTTGAAATATTTCTCTATTGAGTTAATGTAAATTGTAAAAAACAATGGTCCCAGATGACTGCCCTGTGGTACACGTGATGTCATATCTGTCTGATCTGATAGATGTCCATCAACTACAACTCTACCAGTTCTATATGCGGCACAGAAACTTGCTGATTTGTAACGGTAGCCTTGTCGCGAAGGGTGGGGGGGACATAGACGAGTTCAATGAAATTGGAGAGGGAAAGTCCTGAAGTTTTTGTTTCTTTCCTCTTCAGTCGCCATCATGCATTGGACGAAGCAGCAGCGTGCGTTTGCCTGCGAGGCTTACTCTCTCAACGGTCGTTCCATTATCGCCACTCAACGTGCCTTATGTACTCAGTTTCATATTCATCCTACAGCTCCGGTGCCTGGACGGCAAATCAATTGTTTCGTGGGTAAACACATTCAGAGAGAGTGGAAGTGTAGCAAAAACCGGTTCAGGAGGTCATCAGACAACCAGAACTCCAGAAAATATTGAAAAAGTAAGAGAGTCATTCGTCCGATCTTCTCGGCGTTCGGCGCGGAAACACGCACTGCTCTAGGGGTTATCTGACCGCACTGTGAGACGAATTCTTCATCAAGACTTCAATTTCCATCCCTACAAAATGGCTGTAACGCAGCCACTGAATGAAAGCGATTTTAATGCCCGCCGAAATGCATGTGAAGCCCTCAGTGAAAACCTGCCTCACAACACGCTCGTGCCCTTCAGTGATGAAGCTCACTTTCACATCTCTTCTTATGGGGTTACCACAAATCTGTCATCAATACTGATCGCCCACGGACCCTAGTTCATATTTTTTATGAAGCCTTTCACGACCCCTTCATCAATATTATAGAATTGTTCTACCACTATATCAACGTAGTCAACCGATTAACAATGATTCCAAGAAATATCGTATAAACTTTGATTAATGTTTTCGAAATGTGCTTTCATAAATTATATATTTTCATGTTACTCAATTGTTCATACAGCATTTTCTTTGCCACTTTCTATTAAATATCGTAACAAAGAAATTTACATCATAAAAACTATCGCCAGTATTATGGTTACCCCCCAACCATAGTAGACGAAATAGTTCTTGAAAAACAAACACAGTTAGCTTTTATTATACCATTATACATATTAAACCAAAAACCGATATTCAAAACTTCTCTGCCTTAACTTATTTTGGTCCAATTTCACAGCAAGTTGCAAATCAACTTTCAAGTCACAATATAAGAATTGCATTCAAACCTTCATATCAATTGTCACAATTTTTTTTTAATGCCAAAGACAAAACTCACAAATTAGACGGACTGTATTGCCCTGATAGTAACGGTGTGTACATAAGCTAGACAGGAAGATCTTTTCGCATTAGATATAAAGAACATTACTCTTCCTTTTGTGAAAACAAAAGTGACTCCACCATCGCATACATAAGAACCACCGCTTCCCTAGTATAGATAATCTTAACATTATTCATCGTACCCCAAAAAGCAATAAACTCAACTACCTAGAATCTCTAGAAATTTTCAAAGCTTAACACATAGAACATAGAAACAATCATACCCTTCTCAACAACAACACAGGCTTATATTCCAAAAGTAGAAAAATGTTTCTTTCTCTCTATTTATAATTCAAACCTGTTTTTCTATATTTAAGACAAATTGTACAACTGTATCTTGGTTTTAACTCACAATTTGTAAACGCCTGATGATGATAGAAATATCGAAATAGCTATTATGTTGATTTAATATTTTGCACCTATTTTTGTGATATTCTTTACAAAGTAAACCAAAATCACCGTATGATAGCAGAAGTAGCCGATGTTGTTAGCTCATTGCGACGTTATTATCGTATTAGTCATGCAGACTAATAGTTTTACTTATATTATAAGGCCAATGACGAACAAAGGCAGTATATTCAACCTTATATGGAAAATACAACTAAACTAAGTTTTGAAATCGCTTTTTCTTTCAGAAATGGTTAATGTTATAGAAACGTGTGAGAGCAATTTTTTGATAATTGCATGATGTACAATTTTATCTGAAATATTTTTATGATAAAACTTACCGCAGAAGAATCCAAAAATCAATTCTTGTAAACACAATCTCATTTTAATAGTGATTATGCAAATTATCAAGTTAGTGGATACTTATAATACGCGGCTACGAGTTGAATATTGTGTCATTCATATTTGTATGACATGGCAGCTAAAAAAGTGGAAGAGTACTTTCTTTTGTGATTAATTTTTTAAGTGCTGAAAATGGACACAATTCCCTTCCATGCAGTAAAGACGGCTGGCGTGTGGCTAGCTTATGTTGTATTCACCTCGAGGTATGCACTGTTTTTATTTGTGTGTTAATTTTTGCTCGAAAAAATAGACATACCATGTGTTTGATTCACCTTAGTCTTTCGTTAGTCTATCGTGAATTTTCAGGAACGTTGAAACTGTGCCAAAGCAATCGTAAATTTGTAGTAGGATCAAAATGATGTATTCCGCAGAAGAAAGGGTGAAAATGATAAAATAATTTTTTAGAAATAACGACTCTGCGTGATTAACAGTGGCCTCATTTAACGAATGACATCCTGAAAAAATGTATCCGCTGCTTACGTTGTGCAACTTTTTGCTGAATTAGACGCTACTGGTTCAGTCGGCAACAAGAAGAGGGTGTATGAAGGAGACGGAGCGATGGAAGTGGCTATCTTAGGTCACGTAGCGATGAATCCGACCCTTAGTACTAGGAAATTGTCCAATGTGTCTGGTGTTTCACGCACAACAGTCATGAGAACTTCAAGAAAACATAAGTTTCATTCTTTCAAGATACGATTGGTTCAGGTACTGAATGAGGATGATTTTGATGGCCGACTCATGTTCTGTGAAGTGGTCAGTGAAATTATTAACATTAATCAAAAATACATGTTCAATATCTGTTTTTCGGATGAGTGTTCATTTTACCTTAACGGCACTGTAAACTCTCATAACTGTCGGTACTGGTCAGATGAAAATCCAAGATTTTTCAAGAAGAGCATACTCAGCATTCCCAGTTAAATGTTCTATTACAGAATGCTATTTAACAAGCCCTCGTTCGTATTGGAGAATGAAGAAGACCATGAAACGATCATTTTTCAACAAGATGGCGCACCACCTAATTTCGTTCAAGCCGTACGTCAGTTTTTAGATAAAAATTTTCCTCAGGCCTGGGATTCGAAAAAGGGGACACCCATATCACCTGATCTTGCGCCATACTGCATGGAAGTGAATGGTGCCCATTTTCCGCACTTGATAAATTAATCACAAAAGTAAGTAGTCCTCCACTGTTTTACCTTGCCATTTCGTTAACGAAGAAAATTTAGGGTCACATAATACTCGAAGGATCTTCCAAATGAGCTATCGCAACAGAGTCATAGGTTTTCTCTTTAGTTTATACTGCTCAGAATCTCATTTCATATTTTATATATTTGTTTATATAAATGTAATATAATTAACTGACAATTTTGTCATATTTATATTCAGAGCAGTATTCTATTCGGTCGTTCACCACTTCACACAAAGGAAACTATTAATGAGTAACATTCAGTGTTACTTGACTAACGTCAGTACACTGGATTTTTCCGGGGAGAAAGCCTCTGACGCTACTCGTTGGTACATTGATATCATTGTCTGATGATGCTATAGTATGTATATATTCTGGTAGATTGATATATTCTCATAACATTCAACGTTATCCTAATATATAATTATTCCAGGATATGTTTTGATTATAATCATTGCCTGGCAATGGTATTAATTACCGGGTGGTGGATTTATATTTTTCATGAAATCAGTTTGATTGCATGAACATATATATAGGCAACTCGTCGGGGTAAAACCCTATATATATATATATATATATATATATATATATATATATATATATATATATATATATATATATATATATATATAAATTCCGAAATGAACTACAAATCCGTGAAAAGACAAAATTCACATGCATAAAAAAGAAGCAACTTAAACCCAATAACCGATTGACGGCGAGTATAAACGTTCTGTATTGATTTAATGTTTTCAAATGATCTATTTGGGAATGCTACTTTCGTAGCGAAATGAGTCTCATTATGCGGAAAAATATGTAAATCAATAAATATTCATTTTTTTTACTAAATATGGATTTACATCAAGTAGTTTTCCCAATTCTAATACACCCATCAATATTGTAATATAGAATGGCCGTCACTGGGTAGAAAATTAATATGAAACGGACCTCTATGTATTCGCGGATAATACGCACAACGCTATCAGTGTGCACATAAATCAGATGCAATTTGGGAGCATCGAAGCGAAAAGCCACAATTACACCAGCAAGATTTATTAGTAATAACTTATACCGTCGGCGTCGGCGAGTAATATACTCGTGTAGGAGAATGAAGAGCCATCGGTGGCTAGCCAATTTGGTTAGGGAAACCGAAGTTATATATACGTTGCTAGATGGCGGTTTTAATAACCATCCATCATCTGCCACGATTTGTTCCATATCTCGTTCTTGTTATTCAAGTTTGTCTATAAATTTTTTTACGGAGAGTTTGCAGTATTCCTGAGCAGGACAACGAGTTATACTTTCGAACACGTAAACGTGGATCAATGAGGAGCCATTTACTCTCTTCGAAATTGAGAGAAAGGCTTTTGTAATTAAATTGCGAACACTCAACTTTTAGGTATTGCGTTTTGAAATGTTAATCAAATATGTTTTTAGATACTCTAATGGTGGACTTTTAATTTCCTCCCTAAGTAACATTTAGTGGAATCGTAAAATCGGTTTAGCTTATGCTGTTCAGTGGCGACGTAAGGCGTCGGCGGTGTGGCTACCATCCACGGTCTCACGGTACAAAAAGTCTCGCACCTCAGAGCCAAAAATGCAATTAAAAAAGTATGGAAAATCCAAAAGTACATGCCACAAGATTTTTCTTACAATGAATATATTAGGGTGAATTCTCAGCTATTCGACTCCCGAAATCTATGTGAATGGAATATCGATATTTTTGATGAGCTATATTAGGTAATGAAATTAATTTACACTCTGATAGGTGCGTGGGTATTCGTACTGCTGTTGGTCGCATTATACAGATACATCTAACAAATAAATAATTTTTTCATATAATCAGTCCAGTGATGGTGAATATTATTTATATTTTTCAAGAAATAGAATACATGCAGCAGAATTAATATATGTACATACAAGTTATTCTAAAGAATCTCTTATGTCAACATTTTTATTCAAAAATCGTTGCATATAGTTTTTGCATGTAATGTTTAACACAAACGTATGTTTCCATTTCCGCAACTAGTTTCATATACTATACACAGTAAATGATTTATTTTATTCCCAAAACATGGACGATATATTTTTATTTATTCACCTGCTTGAAGGGCTTGCTTCTGTTGCTACTTTTTCTGTATAATGAAGAGGTTTTCGCTGATAAGTTTTGTTACATAATTTTTATATCCTTTGAAAAATTTCTATGATAGAGTTAATGTACTGATGTGTACGGCACTATCATACTGATGCATAAAATGATCTATAAAACAGATCCCAGCTCCCAATTATAGTTGACATATTCAATGCGGTTCAGTTTGAAGCTCCTGGTAACTTTGCTATAATATTACGGGGCCGCATTCAAGTTTGTTCATTCAGAAGTTTGATCCATCTCCAATCCATAGGTGGATAGAATGTAAAAACATATTATAAACTTCTTAGGCAAAAATAATCAGTATTCACTTATGAAGAAATAATTCTGTTGTATTTCAAATTCATTTTAGTGACTCAGCGATTAGATGATAACCTAATGTCTAATCGTCAAATTCGTTGAAATTTTCTTCAAGCATTTGACATTTGTCCAGAAGTTACAGGACTTCATTCATCAACATATTTCGGTTGGTTTAGATCATATTCTTCTGTTTATTGTTACTATTTCCAAAAATAATAAGCAAAAGAGCTAAAAAATTGTGGAGTAAACCCAAAAAATAAAAAATTTATATCACAACACATCTAACATAAATCTTTCATGGGCAAATTTCCGTTGATTGTGGTTGTAACGAGAATCGTTGCATCCTACCTAGCAAGTTGCAAGTACAGAATTGATGTAGCCGGGGATGTACATAAATAGAATGCTCCAGGTGAACTTTTTCACTTGAGCGTCTTCGATATAAGTTACTTAATAGCTACTGCAAACCATAAAGTAATGAAATTATCCGAATTTCAAAAGACGTGTACCTCTCTGATACATAGGCGACTAATGAAGAGTTGAAAAATTCTCATCTATGCCATTTCTGATCATTTATCGTTTATATTTTGACTTGCGTTTAGTTGGCGTTAAGCAACGATAGTTGGGAGTCCACTTACTAGAAAGGCAAGCAAAGTTCTTATCGCATGCTGACGCAGTTTCGCTTAATGTTCCTTCAAAATAAATAAGTAAGTAATAGTGTTACATATTTTCAAAAATGAAAATACGTGTTTAGGTAGCAATTCGGTGGCGGGAGGAAAAAATCGGTACCTGTGTTTATTTGTCAATAATATGGTGGAAAATATTTATTATACTTACACTCATATTCTCAAAGTTTTATTCACAAAACATTACAGAATTTGTTTAATTCCCTCGATTTCTTGCGCTAAAATCTGCCTTCTTTCTTGAAGTTTTTTCAGTATGCGTTTGGTATTGTATTGAACATATTACGTTCATGAAATACTGAAGTAGGTACAAAATAGGTAGGTAGCAGGCATCATATCCATCCAATTTTTAATCGAATGAGTTAGTCCATTTCTTATACATAATAGTATGCCACAATTTTTCCAGAAATTTCAATACCCTGTAGCTCCGTAACGAAGCTTTGGCGGACCTCTGTTAATATAACTTTTTTTTAAAAATTGCACGTTGATTTACCCCTCAAGTTGTGGCATATTATTATGTAATTTATATTGTCATTTGCGGAAAAAATGAACGTCATACTCTTGATAAATGGCAGAGAAAAACCTATATATATTTTTTTTTAGAAGATGGGAAAAGATTGAACTGTTTGAGCGTTTGATTGAACTCAAGTGTTAGAAGTAGCCTATACTTTTTTCCACACTGAATATCATAGGAGCTATTTCTTCACAGTCCAGAGATTTATTAGGCTTCAATAGTTTTTGACTTATAATACAACTTCCTGTTTTTCGTGAACACGAATCAATATTACTGAGAGATACCAGATAACTTCTATCAGACAAAAAATTATCATCTGTTTGAGATTTTTACATAAATCCTGAAGTCTACTCGATAGTTTAATGTTTTGATTAAATTAATTTCAACAGTCTTACGTGGGAGAGAGGAAGAATATTATCCTCAAGATGATGGTCATGGACATTCTTCCAATTATAATTTGTGAAGAAAGCTGAATAATGGCGAAACTCACGGTCTTCACTGATTGGTTTATTGAAGAGCTAAGAATAAAGTTTTCTGTTATCCATGCAGACAATTTAGAAATTCACACAAACTCAAATGGTAAAGGAAGGTCTTGTGAATGATATTTCACACAGACAGGTGAATACTGAATGGATAATATTAGAGAAGGATATAGAGCACGAAAAAATATTCAAGTAGCAAAACGAGAGGCAAATTTTTGAATCTCAAAAATATTCGTTCAATGTGTTCAAGAATTCAATTGATATCATACATTTTGTATCCTCTCCTAATCACTAAGAATTATCTAAGCCACTATATTCAAAATGATTTGATCACATTGATGTAAAAACACTTACCAGTGTAGTGATTCGTATGATAAAAGAGGGAAAATATTATTTTTGACTCGACTGCACTAGAGACTGTAGAAGAGTTGAACAGATGTCGATTATCTTAAGATATTGTAATACATCAACTGCATCCATAAAATGAAAGTATATCGGATATTTACTGTCATTGAAATGACTGGAGAATATTTGACAAATGCAATACTGGGAGAGCTCGAGAAAAATGACTTCAAAACTGCAGCCAAGATACAAAAATGGTGCTAATATGGTAGGCATTAATAGTGGAGTTACTACTCAAATATTAAATATTAATCCCAGGATATTATTCACCTTCAGGGTTGTCATAATTGTCAGTTTTTGCTTTTTCCAGGCTACAACAAACGCTGGAAAATAATCAATGATAAATAGAAGCTTACTACGAAGTCTTCATCAGACACCAGGTGGGAAAGCAGAATCCAGGCGATGAAGGCCGTAATATTGCAAATCAATGATGTTAATAAAATCATAAAAAAACTTGAAATACCAAACTGAACAATCGGATACACTTAGCGATTGAGATTCCGTTTCAAATTTATCATACCATTATATAAACGATATGAGTTATTGACGCGTGTCAATACCATAAACAAATTATGAAAATCTGTACAAATCCATTTGAGTATTAATCTTGAACATTTGCTCACATTTCGTGACTGGATCAAAGAATACCGACCAACTGAATTCGTAAAATGCTTGTCCAGCGCTCGTTAGTTTATAGAGAAAAGCAGAGAACGATTTGAAAGAACTTTACCCAAATGTTGATGTTTTGATACCTATAAGTACTGCTTATGCTGAGAGAAGTTATTCAAAATTAGAACTAATTGAAAATACTTTGGGTGAAGAGAGACTTTCAGTTTTGACAGTCTCATCTATAAAAGTAGCTATAGCATCTAAGATAGATTACGAACGTAGACAATTTCTGTTTCTTTAATTTTTCCTTCATTTTCTTTTTCATTTTTGTTCCATATGTATAGTATAAATGAACATTTTGATCCGTTCAAATGAATAAAAAATTATATTTTTAGTATTTTTCATTTTATGAGCCCTTCTTCTTGCACTATCACAGGGCTTCGCGAAATATACCTAGGTCTTAAATATAGTCTAGGTTTTACGCCGCCACTTGTTTTCTGAAATGTTTTATGTTTAGCTAGTATTTCAACTTTGAATACCATTGCTAAGGCAGTCTATTGAAAAAAAAAACCAAATGGAAAAGCAAACTATTAAATAGAGACCGAAACCGACCAAATCTTGACTTGAAATCGGAGAGTGCATTGAAAAATGCTCAATCGTGGTTCGAGGTAAATAAACTACACTTGTTGATAAAGCACAAAATTTGACTGTAACAAATAAGAAGTTAGATATTGATAATGAACCAATAATAATAGGTTTTCATTTGGATGATATACTATCATGGTCACATCATATCGGGGAAATGAAAAGTAAATTATCTTCAGCAGTGTACGCAGTCCGAAGAATGAAGCAGGTAGCGGACGAGGAAGCGGCTAAAATTGCGTACTATGCTAAATTTCATAGCGTAGCCACCTACGGAATTCTCCTATGGGGCGCAACCACGGAAGCACAAGAAATATTCATCAAACAAAAAAGTGCGGTTAGATCACCGGCTGGTCTACGGAAAGATCAGAGCTATAGAGGACTGTTTGCAAAATACGGTATACTTACTCTTCCGTCATGTTTAATAATTTCTTGTTTGTGTTTTGTGCACGACCACTGCGATTTATTCGTCACAAACATGAATATTCACAGCCACAACACCAGGCGCAAAAATGATATAATAGTACCACAGCATAGCTTGACGCTCACAGAAAGGAGTTCCAACTACGTTGGGATAAAACAGTTCAACGCGTTACCTGCAGCTGTTCGGGAAGTGAATACTAGACAGCTCAAACAAAAAGTTCGACAAGTCTTATATTGAATGTTTGTTATTCAATAAATGAGTTTCTTGACATAAACACCTCAAAAAAGTCTAGGGAACACTTCTGAATATCGATATATCGTATCCAGAACGATCAATATGGATGATTTTTTTAAGAAATGAACACCTGCATCAATTTCTCACCAAATTATGTAGAGTGCCGCAACAGATTTCATTTTTTTTTATAAAAAACTAAAACTGCAGCAGATGCGATGCTGCTTTATAATCATTTCATGTATTCAGTGTTTGAAAGCAGTTAGTTGGCACCTTGTTTCTGTTGTAAGCACAAATAAACGATTCAAGTTTTGTGAATTGACCATGGAAAGACGACATTTGACTAGAGAAGAGATGTTACAAGCCGTTGGCATGATCCAAGCTGGGAGCTCAGAACGCGAAGTATCCAGGGTTCTGGGAAGTCGCCCAAGTGTCATAAACCGTTTATGGTCGCGTTTCAATGAAACAGATAGCGTAGAAGAACGCCATACAGGTCGTTTAAGGATTACTACTGTCACCCAAGACCGATTTTTGATTTTACAAGCCAGAAGAGATCGTACTACCACAGCATCTCAATTAGCTCAAGAGCTATCACGAGTTCATAATGTACAAATTTCCGACCAAACTGTGAGAAATCGACTGCACGAAGGTCAACTCCACTCCAGACGTCCTTCAAAACATCCACAACTGACCCATGGAAATCGCGCTGCTCGTTTAGCTTAGTGCCAAGAAAAAAAACTGGTATCGAGAGAGGTGGGCCACAGTTCTCTTCAGTGATGAATCTAGATTTACTAATTATCCCGATTCGGGAAGAATTCGAATATGGTGGGAACCTGGAAAGCAAAACCGTCCCCAGCATGCTCGAGAACGTGTTAGACAGGTAGGCGGATCAGTGATGTTTTGGGGAGGTATACGCCTTGGTGGAAGAACTGATCTCGTTTTCATACAGAACAACCTCACGAGAAATTCTTACGCAAATGAGATAGTTTTACCTGTAGTGGTACCGTATCTCCAAACAATGGGTCAGAATCCACTCTTCCAACAAAATAATGCTTCTCCTCATCGTGCAAGAGTTGTCTTGAACGTTCTTGAAGAGAATGATATCGATCTTCTACCGTGGACATCCTGCTCTCCAGATCTGAATCCCATCGAGCAACTGTGGGAGACCCTAAAAAGAAATTTCCTGCGTCAAAACGTCTTCCATCATGAATAGGAGCTTCGATTAGCAGTTCAGGGGGCTTGGAATGACTTAGGCCAAAATGTAATAGACAATTTAATATTGAGCATGCCGCGACGATGCCAAAGTATCATTAATAACAGAGGTGAACCTTCTGGGTACTGAAAAATATAAGTGCTTCCATATCGTTTCGAAAATATTAGTTCAGGATTTTTTTTTTGTGTTTACCAAGTTTCGTCATTTTCAAATTTCAATTTTTCTTTATAATAGGTGCTTTGGAGAAGTCAAATATTATTTAGTTTTCTTGAGATTACATTATATACAACACATCCTAACAAAAACCGAAAGATTTCTATAAATTCGAATCATCAAATTCATATTTTAAAGATATTGGTAAGTGTTTCCTAGACTTTTTGAGGTGTTTATGTAATAGTATAAGTTAATTGCACTGAAACTGTTTTTATTTGTGATTTCGTATTCTGTGTTCATATTTATAATTGTGATTATCAATCTATAAGTGATTATTTCTTATATTTTGTATAATTATTCCTACATATCTCTGGATATACCTTGTAGTAACTCATGTAATTATTGATGAGACAATAAATTGTTATTTTATTTTTATATCCCACTAGATTGTACCACTACAATGTCGCCCTGGTTGACTATGACTATGAAGAGTGCATCGGAAATCTAGCACCTTTAGGGAGAGATATTTAAAATTATGCGGAAGGTTGATGTTCCCCCTTAATAAATATCTTGAATGTGTTCAAAGATATAGCGATAAATTTCGCGTGTTATCGGATATTGAGATATGATTTACTTCTAGTTTAATAGCGAAACAAGTACTGAACTGAGAGATAATTTTGACCTCTGCATCAAACAGGAAAGAAATTTATATGAGAAGTTTACAGTCTGACCGTATGCTCATAACATCCGACTAGAGTGTACCACTACTATGTGGCCCTGGTTGACGATGATTTAAAAGATTGGATCAAAAACAAGCTCCTTCAGGGAGGGATATCAAACATTCTACGGAAAGTTGAGTATTGCACTTTGAATGAAAGTCTTCAATGTGAATGCTGTTACAGTTCGATTTCTCACAGTCACAGTCCATTTAATATGAACAAAAATATAGCTCATGTTTCAGAAGTAATTTTTCAGTTTTCTGAAGTCTCAACCATTTTTTTAGGTATAATACAGTAAAAATTGAATCCTTGCACTTTGGTATACACATTCAGTATTCTTTTCAATAATTTCATTCACATATAACTGATCATTCCGAAGTAACTTCAATACACAACATAGTCCTTCTCCATAGCTCTTTCAAAATTGATTTTCTCATTCACTGCACCTGAAACAAATAAAACCAAGTGACTAATCAATAGTAAAACCTTTCCTGATAATCCTTACCTTTCTTTCACTTCATTCTATTCGAAAATTAAAATAAGGTTATTTGAGTTCTTTGTGGTGACAATTCGTTTACCTTGATAGCGGTAGTTCTAGGTTGTCTTTTTCAGATCACTTCTTCCTGGCTTGCTTGCATCTTTTAACAATGTGCTCGGGAACATAGCCCATTCACACTGCTGGACCTACAGTTTATAGTGGATTCCGAACCACTCTCCTAGACCGTACAATTATAACTGCCACCACAAGGATTACAAGTTATCTGGTCGTCGGAAGTTTATGCCCTCTTTAGGCGACTCTTTCAAATTCAGCACTTTTTGTTCAAGGACAACATCCATAACCTGACCCCAGATTCGAACCAGGAGCCTCGACTTAGCAGTTCCAATATGCTTGCGAACTAACCGTGCAGCTACCGAGGCTGTTTTCAGTTCACTTCAATTAACTGACATAGGAACTACGAGGTAACGTACCGAAGGTTCCAGTGGTCACATAAATAATTTCCAACTTAGTTCAAGAATTATTTCAAAATACCCATAGACACTTTTCAAGTATTCACTAAATTCAAAATTAACTTCTTAACATTATTTTTGACGCCACCTTCATACTTTTGGCTTCATTGATTTCAGTCTATGTCCATTAAATTCTTTCTGAAGTCCGTTGAGCTGTTTGCTTTTGACGTTTGATTGAGATTGAAAGTTCGTCATTCGTGAATCCGGTCGAATTCAAATATGGTTTTTTATGAACTTTGAAATTTATATATTCCTTGGGTGTAAGGCGACGTTAGTTTAAATCTGCTTGCCAGGATAGCCGATGCTACAGAGTACAGAGATTTGTGAATTTTGGAAAACGCGGTTGAAGGAACTTATACCAGGGATCTTGGAGTCAATTATTTTCTCAGCACCTCTTGAATCTGTCCACCTTTGAAAGCCTGGTAAACTCTGGAACTGAAGAAACCGACCACATAGAAGTTTGAGACCGTTTTTTTGATCTCAACTTTTCCCCACCCTCAGCAGCAGCATTTTAAGCAATAGAACCGATCCACCTGTAACCTACCGACCTCGCCTACAGTATAAGCAAAGTCTACCGTCAACTTTGTGACATACGTTGGGGACCATCTTTACCTGTAGACAATCATGTCAAGATAAGTACCTTGGTCATATCAATTGTTTCCATTTTCCACTGAGTTTCAATTCTATTCAGCTCAGAAGTAATTTCCTAACCATTAGAGAATTAATTGCTCCTTAGAATTTTAGAAGTTAGCTAGTTTTTTTTTCTCAATAGTGTAGTGAAGAATTTCAACGTTATACGGAAAGAGAGTTGTTCTCAACTATTACTGTGATATCGATTTTGAATTGTTTTGCCTGTTTGCAGAGCGTCTCTCGCCAATTTTTTTAAATTCATTTATTGATTTGTGTCGCTAGTATAGTTATATTATTCAATTTTCTCAATTTTGTTTATGTAGGTGCCTACTTGTCAAACGTCAGTTTTTATTTAATATTTCGCTTCATGTCAAATTTAGTCAATTTCAAAGTTACCCTTTCTTGAGTTTTCTCATCTTATTTATTATTTATTGTATTAAATTTTGCTAGTTGAATTGTGGCTGTCGAGTAAATATTAGCTTGAATGAATTTGGTAGTTTCATATGATGAGTTTGAGTTGACAGTCCTTGATCTTGAAGCTAACCCTTTTAGAGATAGAGAATCCCAACCTGAGTAATTGAACATTTTGAGTACCTCTTCTCCGTAGTCCTTATAGAGTGACTGATACCGCTTTCTACAGGTACTCTAGTGGAAGTGTACACACCGAAACAACACGTTTCAATGCACATATAGACAAATTTTGCGTGTTATAGATATTGAGATATTATGTACATATTTTAACACTAGCAAAGGAATCAAAAGCTATATGGCATTTTACCCATTTACTTGGGAACGTACAATTTGGCAAGAAGCAAAAAAGGGACTAATGGAAGGGTTTTTTATTACGTTAGTTTATACATACATAACAGAATAACGTCTCGTCCACGAGAAATTAAGTTGATTCACCTTTTCAATACTGTCTCTCGAAAAGGACAAACAAATTGAAAAAAGCGAAAATGATTCATTCATATACCTACAAGTTTTTACGGAATGCTCGGTATACGAGTCGTATTTACAGCTGACGTACTGAAAATACAAACTGCACAGTACAGATCTAGTCTGGAAATCCCGTTTAAGTAATGATTCTCGACTTCTCACTCCACCCATATTCCTCATAATTATTTTGTAGATAGGAGATGGTAGGGGTATTGCTGAATTTTCGTTGGACATCCTATATTTCCCTGACTGAAATATGTACTGCGGAAACAAAACATACGTCGATGTTCTGGCTGTTCATTAGTGAAATGAAAATTATTAATATTGATTAATTCGCAGTATATATTTTTTTTAAATCTAGAATTGGAATTGAATTAATTAAATAAAAGTACCTATCAAAGGGTTGAATATTTATAACTGGAATTGAGTTAATTGAAATTACCACATTCAGTGATAGATCCACTATATTCTATTGTAATCAAAATCAGTAAATACTGAAAATTAAGCGATGAATAATATTCGTGAAAATATAATGGAAAAGCTAAACGGTAGTTAGCCAGGTTAACGGCATACTTTAGAAAGATTTCTACGAGTCAGCAAAACGTCTCGACGCCGATGCCTAAACGCGGGAAGGAACACTCGTTAATCAGACTGCTGCTTCACGAACGCACCCCAGCATTAATGGAATTATGATCGGTGTCATTTCGGTGAAAACAATTATAATCATTCTTGTATCTTGATGAATCGAGGAAGGAAAAGAATTTCATTTGGATGGTTTATCGTAAAACTACTGCATATATTAAATAATTGAACGTACTAGATGAGCCGGTATGCGTTATAAAAAAACTAAAATGATTTTCGACTTCGAATAAATATCATTATGAGGTTATAATCGGGATGTTGTCTCAAAATCATATCGAAATTTCAATTTCAGTTAAAAAATTAATATTTGAACGATAAATTCCGGAATGGATCTGTAATTTTCAATTTGTTTGTATTTTTTATTCTGCCAGCTGAAGGTAGGACTAGCATACCGAGGGCCCCGTAGAAGCTTGTAGGTTTATGAATAAATCCTTTTTCGTGTTTGAAGTTCTGTTCAGAAGGTCAGTCTTCGAACTTCTTTTGTATACATTCAGTACTAGTTTAAACCAACACTGAAAAGAAAATTATTTAATAACTTGAATATACAATGATTTCAACACTTGTTCATCGAAACAGAATAAAATCTACATTCTTCTTAAATCAAAAGATGAATGAAATTCTCCGATAAAACCGATAACTCAGATTTTTGATAAACCGCCAATCGAGTTGCACATCTACATCATGCCATACTTAATAAATCAATAAATGGATGAAATTCTCCAATTGCTCATCTTCTATATCCTGCGAAAGTATTGAAATCTACATCGCAAAAACAGAGCTTTTTTGTTTCAATTCAAAATTCGCATGCCTCTCCACGACTATAACTTGGAACATTGTTATTTCCCGCGGATGAATAATGTGTCTATTGCGTATCTATAAACTAACGGTCTTTATTTTCTACCAAATTTCACGTTCCCAAGCAAACGCGAAAATGCGCTTTAACTTTTGATTCCTTTACGAGTGCTAAAATATGTACAAGCTGGACCTAATTCGAAGGTTTAGTACGGCAGCTATGTGATATATTGTAGATAGAGGAAAAAGGATCCGCCCTATCTCGAGCTTGACTTTCCAGAAAAGCTCTTTGGTGAAAACGGATTTCTATCTATTTAGTTTTCGAGTTATCCGGGAATCATGGATTTTTCGGGATTTCTACATGTAACAATATCTTGAATCCTATTGAAGTTAGCAAAAAATATTTCTACATTTTTATATGTAGAATGCAGGGACGTATACGAAAAATTTTTATGCCGATCGGTTTCCTAGTTATGAAGCACACTTGTATTTTCTTTTTCAAAAAGAACTACACGAGATTTTGATATCAATAGAGAGGATTATTTATTTTCTTTCCAAATATGTATCACATGCCTCATTAATTGCTTCAATATCAGCTGTTTTCTCAAAAAAAATCGAAAATTTATACCTGTCCACTCGGAATATCGCAGATATTCACAATTCCATGGTAAAAAAGGTTTGTCTATGTACGTCAAAAATCCCGTTCAGTTATTTCTGTGTTAAAAACGATAGCATTCACCCCTTAGAATATAGTTTTTCCGTTTTTTATGACACTATTTCAACTGTTCAATCTAATTGATATCGATGCATTCAATTTAGTGTTTGGAACAATTGCAATATTTAATTAAACTATATATATAATATATATATATATATATATATATATATATATATATATATATATATATATATATATTTTTTTTTTGTCATGAAATCAGTTTGATTGCATGGACAGATATATGGGCAACTCGTCAGGTAAAACCCTATATATATATATATATATATATATATATATATATATATATATATATATATATATATATATATATTTGTATTTACAATAAATGCTTATATCTATAATTTTGATGTGTGTCAGAAAAACACAAGTGTGAGCTCAGAAAATGAAACAGGAAACCATACTAACTCGCATATGATTCAATAAACGAGTGAAAAAACCTGAGGAAGAAACTCGTTTCCCTGTCGCAATTGCACTAGCAATAGCTTGTCAGTTTATGATGTGTAAGTGTTGTGTGTACATAAAGAGTACCAAAGATTTTTTTGCTTAGCCCCTTCATTCTCTCTTGCATTCCATGATTTCCAAATGAAGGCAAAGGCAAAATGAAGGGGGTTTGGGACAGGAATCTGTAACAATGGAAAAAGACAACCAGCAAAAAAATAATTCAACAATCATACTTCTTATATGTCTAAACAAATCTAAGAAAAGATTTTACATAGGAAGCAAGGTCATGAAAAGGACTTAGGAGATAATAAAAAAATACATAACCTGCGATATTTCCTCAAATTCCCTCTCTGTTTGACCGAGAGAGCTCCGATGGTCAGGTTCAGTGTTCCAAGTGATGCCGATTATGATCTATAGATGTTTTAAAATCATTATGGACCCAATAATTTGGGTATTTCAGAATTCACAATGTTTTAACACTCGCTAAGGAATAAAATGCTCTGGCTTTGTTCCGTGTGTTTGGAAACGTGCAAATTGGCATATTGCAAATGAAGAAAGTATTCTATAGATGAACAAAGGAAGATTTTCTTCAATATTTCTCATAGGTTTCTGATCTGATATATATATATATATATATATATATATATATATATATATATATATATATATATATATATATATATATATATATATATATATATATATATATATATATATATATATATATATATATATACATTATGTTATTCCTTTATTAATTATTTCGTAAGGGTAACTTAATTTAGAAAAATTATTACATTAGTAAAGTCTTCTTTCGGCCCATATTATCCTCACAGTGTTTTTTATGGGCCACCTAAAACATTACCAGAATTGATAAAGAACTTTATTAAACACAACATATTAATACAAAACTAAAAAATTATATTTAAATAAAATCTATTAGTAAAATAATTAATTTTATAACATTCAACGAAAAAATCCTAAATATTGCGCATAAAAAAGGTCAACAACACTCAAAATTTTCTGTATCATCCTCTTCTAAACCAACGCACTCCTCATGGTACCAAGTATTGCAGTTAACACACATCCTCATATCTTTTGGTCATCAGATTGACAAGCAACACAAAACCAAGATTCAGTAGCCGCCTGTTTTTGGCACTTTGTTTAGAAGTTGAGGGTATGGAGACCTCGGAGACGAGTGACTTTTTACAGAGTTAAATAGGTCCTTTGTCACCTGCTGAGCTTTGTAATTTAATGCTTTTTTGCGAATTGCAACTGTTTTAGTTGGGTTGAGAGGAGTCGGCAACATTTCTTTAAATGACGTATTTAATACATTTTTGTCTATGTCAGGAGACAGATGATTAGAATTTTTTTTGTCCTGTGTGCTATAACAGCCAATGTCATATCATCTTCATCCGACGATAAATGAGTATCATAATCTGGTAACACCTGATCCTGAGTATTAGGTGTAGGACTGTTGTTTAATATGCTTCTTTTCATATCCCTTTGCGATAGCAATGAAGGCGCAAAGGCTGACTCATGAATTGCTTCTGAGTTTAAAGGAAATAATCCTGTCGCTTTAAATCCATTTATAATATTATCTGGTGTCATACATTTAGGCCAAACTCGGGACAAAATAATATTAAATCTAGCCTTATTTAGTGATCTTTGTGGATTAGCGTCTCAGTAACGCAAAAGGTCATTGTCCCAATGAGCTTCAAACGACCGAAAAACAGCTTTGTCCAGTGGTTGAAGCTCATGGGTTGTATTTGATGGTAGGCAAAATAGAGTAATGCCAAGATTATCCGCCTTTTCTGCAATGGTAAAATCCAAGTGGCTTGAGGCCCCATCAAATACAAGCAGCGTTGGACCATTGTTACATTTATATTTAGAAAAATGCTCTAAGAAGGCAATAAAGAGCTCTGTGGTCATACTTCCTTTGGGAGCCATTTTTACCAATGCTCCATGTGGTAGATTGTCAAGAAACTCACTTTTAAGTTGCTTACCTTTGAATAGAACCATCGGTGGGATTGAGTTACCAATTGCATTACAGCAAGCCACTACTGTAACATTCTCTGCATGCTCTGGTGCTACCAAATGAACTCTTTTCTCTCCTTTTGCAGCGAGAACACGTTGTTGGTGGTGAATAGTAAGTCGGCATCCCTTTTCATCCATATTGTATATGTTTTGAGGTTTGTTTGTAAGATGCAAAGTCCTCATAAGCTCTGAGATCTTCATAAAATAATCCGATACAATTGTCTTGTTAAGTTTTTGCGCACGAGCGGGGTTCATAGCCTGCGCTCTTCTTGTTGACAAGTCTGGATTTCGTTTAATAAATAGCTTTAACCAGTCTCTAACCGCAATCTCTTTTTCTGCATTAAATTGGTTGGGAATGTTGTTGACTTTACAATATTTGAACATTTGACGACAGACTAACTTTGGTGTAAGAGGTAAACCAACTTCGCAATACCGTTTTATTCGCTGAACAAAATCCCTTTCTTGCTGTACACTGAGAACGCTTGGGCGACCAAGTCGTTTTTCTGACAAATCATTGTCCAAATATCTTTTTAGAGTTCGTCTAGGCACTTTAAATTCTTTACTAGCAGCTCTTTGGCTTTGCCCCTCATTTATTGCCTTAAGAGCATTTTCGAGTTGAATTTGACTCCATTGCTTTCGCGGCCCCATCTGTAATAACAATTAAAAAAATAATTTTGATTTTATCGAATAATCTCCAAAGAAACTGAAGTCGGGCTATATGCGCCGCGGTGCATATAACCCGCAATAAACATGGCCCATATTGCCCGAATTGACTATGTACCGAATTTATATAAGAAAAAAAAATAACTTGTTACAAAAAACGTTATAAAGTTCATCAGAAAATGGTCTATACTACAAAACTTACCTTTGCGTTATTAAAACTCAAAACCTTTTATTTTCAACACTGAATTTAATTCGTAAACATTGAAGAAAACTTATAAATATGTCTAGCCTCACGGTTGGTTGAACATAACCTAATTTACTATAAACATATTTTAGTTAGAGGGCGCGATTCAACCAAATCTTAACTCACCGACTTGAAAGCAATTGTACACCGTTGCCACAATGTGTAAGAAAAAGTGTCATTTTAGTATTGTGAGCATTGGTCCATATTACCCTCCGGCCCATATTTACCTCCAGTACCTTATATATACAGGGTGTATCACATAAGGCTTTACATGGCTTGAGGGAAGATAGACGTGACTGAGGTGATTTCGAAACACACCCCTATTAACTCCCTGAGGAGCTTCGTTTCAGATATACGGGCTGTTTTCTGAATTTCGCTTAATATTCAAAAATTCACAACTCTGCAACTATTGCACCGACTACCAAGAAATTCGGCACACAGGATCACATCTGCAAGATCTATCCAAAACGGGACATTAACTTGAAAAATTTCAGGACCAGACTGAATAAATGTACAAAATTTTATTTGGAGCGATACAACACCCTGTATGATGTTTTTCCAATGATTTGTTCACTGATGCTCGAACCGCACGAACAGTGTATACAAACTACGTAATAAAATATTTTGGCACCATTGAAATGACCTTGAAATAAATTTTTGATTTTGCTGAATGACAGGAAATCCATCTGAAAAAAAATTGTTTTCGTTTTTTACAAGGAATAAACGTGATTGAGTCCGGACTATTAGTGGAATATTTCATCGCTCATATTATGAAGACTGTCGCTATTAAAATACTGGAAGCATTAATAATGAATGATAATTTCTGTTCTGTCATAAATCTGACTTTTCAAGAAGAAATTTGTTCTTTGTCTAAGGCAGTTAGATATCTTTTAGTCACCAACGAATAGGTAAACTGTTTAATTTAAACCAAATGATCCGTGCATGTTGAATAAATTAATGATTATTCAAAATAATGGAACTTGTGAGCAAACTGATACTAAGCGTATGAGCATCAAAACAGTTTCAGTTCGTTTCAATACTTTGTGAATTTTTGAAACATGCATAACCTTTCATTCTTTATAAGCAGCATCTCAATCTACTTTTAGTCTCAAACCTCTGAAGCAATTATAGGTACTCATTTCAATGAGAGCGTTCTATGCTTGTCACCATAGATCCTCTGGCAGTAGACTTATGTCAGTATGAATAATTTTGAATTTGAAAATAGTAGTTTGTCGTTCTTTCTCAGAAAAACGAAATTTTAGGTTCCTTAATTAACCGAAATGTCCAAATTCTCTAATGAAGAATATGCTGATTTTCTGTTCGTCTATGGATATTGCGACGGCAATGACCCAGCTGCGGTTGGATAATACCAAACAAGATTTCCGAACAGAAAACTTCCTAGCCATGTGATTTTCAATCAAACTTACTAGTTTTCGAGAACTCATGGGAAATTTCCATCTGAAGAGAAGAAACGTGATTGTATAGAAATATTGATAACGATGACCAGGCCATTAACAGAGCAATAGAGAATCCTTCCATCAGCACTCGAAGGATCGTAAATGAAATGGGCATGGGCACATGAAAGTATGGAGAATTCAGCATGAAAAAAAAACTACACCTCTATCATCTTCATCCTGCTCAACGTTTGGAACCTGAAATTTCGCCATTGGACTTCTGCAATTATATTATCAACCATAGAAGATCCAGCGGTAGGGTATTTTTTATAGACGGGTCAATGTTTACGAGAAATGGAATACACAATTCTCGTAACAGGCATTTATGGTCTTATGAAAAGAGAGCTACCTTGAAGAAAAGATCACAGTATAAATTTGCAGTCAATGTTTGGTGTGCACTTCACAATAATCGACTAATAGGACCTCATGTTTTCAATGAAACTCTTGATGGGGAACGGTATCTCGAATTTTCGAGAAACGACACAGATTAATGGCGGAAGTTGATATGAGGGGTCTTCTTTCCACCATTATGGGACAGCTCCTCATAACGCACTTCCAGTGAGGAATTATTTAAATCAACAGTATACGGATCGATGGATTGGCAGAGGAGGTCCCATCGCTTTGCCACCTAGGTCACCAGATCTGAATCCGGCTGACTATTTCCTCTGGGGCTTTCTACAATAATGAGTTTACCAGGCGGAAAATCACACAAGGGAAGAACCCTTATAACGGATCACAAAGAGTTGTGATTTCGTCAGAGGAAACCCTGAAATTATTCAGAAGGCAACTAGGCATATTTTCAGACGTTCGGAAATATTTCTTAATGAAGGTGGAAGCTATCTTGAGTATAAACTCTGAAATTGGGTGTCAAAAAGTATTTGTTTTAACGGTCAGTAGTTTCCTTCTGTTATTGTGTTATCATTCTGAAATATTCACACACTAGTATTGCAATCAGTTGAAACGACATGTATGTTTATATTCCTTTTAATATCTTACTATTCATTAATTTCTGTGTGCAGCAATAATTAAAAATAATTTTTCATCCGCTTACTTATTCATAGTCTCAATTCAAAATCAAACATTCAAACTGCAGTACCTTTACCAGAGATAAATACCGAATTAACACATCACAAGTAAGATTGGTAGTAGAGTGTTGAATAAATAATATTATTCATTCATCAATATTGTCATCATTTTGATAGCAACAGTCTTCATTTAAGCAATAAAATATTCCACTGATAGCCCGGACCTGTATTGTGAGTCAAAGACCATACGTAGACAAAACATCATACAGGGTGTTGTATCGCTCCAAACACAACTTTGTACATTTATTCAGTCCGGTCCTGAAATTTTCGAAATTTATGTCCCGGTTTGGATAGATCTCACAGGGCTGGTTCTGTCTGCCGAATTCCTTGGTATTCGGTGCAACAGTTGCAGAGTTGTGAATTTTTAATATTGAGCGAAATTAAGAAAACAGCCTGTATATCTGAAACGAAGCTCCTCAGGGGGTTAATAGGGGGTGTTTCGAAATCACCTCAGTCACGTCTATCTTTCCTCAAGCCATGAAAAGCCTTATGTGATACACCCTGAATATATATAAAAGTGTGTGTGTATGGAATATGTTAACTCTTATTTACTGAAACTAACAAAAACTTTCTTTTTTTGTTAGTTTCAGAAAATAAGAGTTAACATATTCCATACACTAACAATATCACGAAAGACAAGAGATAGAAAGTGAAAAAATAAAGGAACATTTCCGCAGAGGATGAAAGGATCTGGGTCTGAATTTATGGATTTATAAAATATGCTGCATTTGCACTCTTGACCAGCACCCGACTAACTTTCCTCGGCCATCTGGATATATCTATCTGTCAGTCCGCAGCCTACTGAGCTCGAAGGCCCCGATAGCGGCAATCTCGTCTCGTTCAAACATTTTCGCCCCATAACTCGGGTCGAATTCTGTTTACACGCCGCCTTATTAATATGCATAAATTGACATTGTACGACCTCTTAGCGTATTAATGCAAAAATCTATTGGATTTGGATGTGTTGACAGTGGTTTACCAAGCATTATTACATGTGTTAGAATGAGAGCAAGAGAACAAACATAAGGGAGTCGTTAAAGCGATTGGACATCGTGAAAATGACCAGGATTGTGTTTTGAAGATTAGGAAGGAATTATCTGCTTTTCGGAAACTACTGCTGACGAACTTTCATTCGAAAGGGCATATTTGAATAGCTGATAAAGGAATAAAATTACCCTTGGCACATTTGAAGCAATGTTATAGTAATAGGATTTGCCGAAAGGTTCTGCTCAGTTCATAAATACGATCAGTACACCCAGAATATAAAGTTAATGCTAACTAATTTCGTGGTAATTGCTGCGTCCACTAAAAAATTCCTTGTATGCATATTCCTTGGTATATGATAACGTTACTTGATTTTCTACCATATAACATCATGATTTTTGATATTCATTGAGATAAAAAGAATTATTGAAAAATCCGTAGATCAATGAATAATCCCTCCTGACAAGGGCTATTTATCAAATCTGCTCGCCATGCACGCAGCCCCCAAGAGCCACAATAATGCAATTAAGCAGCATGCCGAAAAACAAAGCGGCAGACTGCGGTTTCGTCTTTACTAGGAGCTCATCAATGTCTCATATCGCTTCTTAGCATCATAACCAACTACCTCGATTCCAGGAAACACGCATCCCGTACATACACATATAAAGCCGCCTTCTATGGACCAAGACGGTGAACCCGCTACCGGACGTCGAGGAAAGCAACGAACAATAAAAAACAGATGTAAGAACCTCACAAATTCCAATAGTTGTAGAACATCCTTTGCTGGTCCGTGAATCTCATCACGAGTCAAAAAGCGGAATAGTCCAGTTGCGTTTGGTGCTCTAGGCCTCTTTTTCAGGAGAAATCTCTTGTCAGTAAATATTTGATGAAACAAATATCTTCCGCGATTAACTATATATATATATATATATATATATATATATATATATATATATATATATATATATATATATATATATATATATATATATATATATATATATATATATATATATATATATATATATATATATATATATATATATATATATATATATATATATATATATATATATATATATATATATATATATATATATATATATATATATATATATATATATATATATATATATATATATATATATATATATATATATATATATATATATATATATATATATATATATATATATATATATATATATATATATATATATATATATATATATATATATATATATATATATATATATATAGATACGTCTAAATTACATGATATTGTTGTTGCTTCAGATTATAATCTTACACCTCTGAACTTGACAATGCAAAAGGTAGATTTTGATATATTTGATGATAATTCTAAAGAGAAAGTTGGATGCAGAAGGAATTACACGGAAAGCACCTAAAGAATTGAAAAATGTTTATATTGATGAAATTGCATCGAATAAATGGTTAGTATCTGGAGAATTGTTTGCTGAAACAGAAGGCTTGGCAATTGCGATCCAGGATCAGGTTGTTTTCACGAGGAATTATAGAAAACACATCATCAAACAAAATATAGATGATTCTTGCCGTAGATGTTTTTGTTCTTCAGAAACAGTTTTTCATATATTATCATCTTGCTCAGTCCTTGCTTCAACAGATTATTTAGAAAGACATAATGCCGCCGCTAATATTATTCACTTTAATCTAGGAATTAAAAATGAGCTAATTCCCAAAAGAAAAAATTTGACAAATATGAACCTGAGATTATTTGTGAAAATGACAAATATAAACTTTATTTTGATAAAACAATTCTTTGCAACAGAGCTGTAAAACACAATAGACCAGATATCGTTCTTAATGATAAACAGAATCAAATAACATATATAATTGATATTGCTATACCCGACACACATAATATACAAAATAAATACAATGAAAAAATTTCTAAATATATGATGCTTGGCGACGAGATTGAAAAATGTGGAAAATGAAGAAAATATTTATTCTACCGATTATTATTTCTACAACAGGCGTTATTCCTAGAAATCTTCACAAAAGTATTGAGATTTTGGGTCTGAAGAAAAATTTGTTTGAACAGTTACAAAAGATAACAGTCATCAAATCTTGTAATATTCTTCGTAGGTTTCTTTCCGAAAATAATAATGAGGTAGAGTCATAGGTTTTCTCTTTAGTTTATACTGCTCAGAATCTCATTTCATATTTTATTTATTTGTTTATATAAATGTAATATAATTAACTGACAATTTTGTCATATTTATATTCAGAGCAGTATTCTATTCGATCGTTCACCACTTCACACAAAGGAAACTATTAATGAGTAACATTCAGTGTTACTTGACTAAGGACCGTACACTGGATTTCTCCGGGGAGAAAGCCTCTGACACTACTCGTTGGTACATTGATATCATTGTCTGATGATGCTATAGTATGTATATATTCTGGTAGATTGATATATTCTCATAACATTTAACGTTATCCTAATATATAATTACTCCAGGATATGTTTTGATTATAATCATTGCCTGGCAATGGTATTAATAACCGGGTGGTGGATTCATATTTTTCATGAAATCAGTTTGATTGCATGAACAGATATATAGGCAACAACAATATATATATATATATATATATATATATATATATATATATATATATATATATATATATATATATATATATATATATATATATATATATATATATATATATATATATATATATATATATATATATATATATATATATATATATATATATATATATATATATATATATATATATATATATATATATATATATATATATATATATATTGCATGATATGACAATATGAATCTTGTATATTGGGGAGTTCTGTGACCTCCATAAATGCTCTGACATTTTAAGTCACTGTAGAACTGGTGGAAATTCAGCATTTAACAAAACAATGAATTTTGCATCATTCAAGTTCAGTTTTCTACCCACAAAAAATGGATACGTGACATGTATTTGAAGAAGATCGAAATTATACAGCTCTCAAGCTGTGAATGAGGTTTCTCCTACTCGAACAGATACCATACAACTATTCATGATAAAGCGCATCAATTTATTTATTCATGAGTTGCTTCTCCATAAGATTCAAATCGAGATACGTTGAAATGAATGGAGGTCGAAGTGGAAAAAGCATGTCTAACGAAGTGATATTTCCCATGTATATTATTTTTCAGTTTTTTCAGACTCCCATTTTTTCAGGATACATACTCTGTCCTTTCAATATTTTGAAACTTTCATCTCTCTTCGAAATCATTTCAATTGACGAAAGGATAACAATTAGGACTCCTAATAATTGGATATAACTATTTTGCCACAAAAGAAAAGTTCATTCAGTTACTTACATCTCTGCGAAATCATACAACCTACTTGTAATCAAGATGAACATTTTCAGCAGATATTCTGTTTTCAGATTAAGCAACTTCTTACCACAACGATAAGGTTAACAGGCAAAATTATCGTTCGAAGAGATTATAATTCGAGAAAGAATATTCAACCTTTCCTAGAATGTTAAATATCCTCCCTTGAAGGAGCTAGTTTTCCGATCCACCCTTCATAATCACCGTCAACTGAGGCCACAGACCACGGTCGGATATCATGAATAGGAGCAATGGACTGAAGTTTCGGTGTCATTTGACCTCGTTAATATTGCCTACCCATTCACCACATCAAGCCATGCCGCCACCAACTCCTGATGTTGTGAATGGGTAGGCAATGCTGACGAGGTCAAATGAGACCGAAACTGCAGTCCATTGCTCCTATTCATGACATCCGACCGTGCTGTACCACACTGCTCTGTGCCCCGGTTAACGGTGATTATGAAGGCCGGATCGGAAAACTAGCTCCTTCAAGGGAGGATATTTAACATTCTACGGAAGGTTGAATATTGTTACTCGAATGAAAATTTCTTCGATGTACCTACATAATGCGAAATCTCGCATATAGTAATTTTTTGTTTTGAGAAAATTATCGTTCTTGTTCCGAAGGAAATGAAACCAGACTGTATCTTTGAAGCTCACTGTTAATCACTTCAGAAACTTAATATGGTCAGCAAGAAGTAGGACACATTGGTGGAATCATTTTCCTTCAAGCGAAATCCAAATGATCACATCTATCTGTTTTTTTAACTTTCACCAGCTTTAATACTTTTCATCCTGATATCATAGTTAGAGAGTATAAATATTATATATATTATTGGAAAATGGATCAGCTGCCGGGAAGTCATTAGATGGGTAACCAAGTCACCTTATATTACCCCTTAGTACTTATTTTTATGGTGTCATTCAAATTCAAAGTTTTTTTCACATGCACAAATTAATTTTGATGATTGCGACATTAATAAATCTTACAAAAAGATATAATATATAAGGGAATTAGTTTCTAGTCGTAGTCAATGGTTCTCACTACAAGCATTTACTGGGATAAGATCTTCATTTATCTGGTTTATCATCAGCACATCATTATCCTTTCATCATTGATTATTATTAGTTATGTTTTCATTTTCTTAACTTTTATCTCTCTTTTACGTACTTTGGAATAAAATCATGTTTTTATAATTGATAAATTTTGGCCAAAAGTGAAAAATCGTTTGCGCCACATAAAACTAGAGATTGCCCAACAGTTATACTATGTAGATGATATTACCGTCTTTTCTCACTGTATTATTTATACCATAAAATATTATCAAAGAGTTATCCATATTATCTGACGTAATTTTGTCGAGTTTATATGTGAGAGGACCCAGAGAGTGAGACATTTTTATACCAAATATTTATATCTCTTCAGTTTGAACGGAATTCCGAAACCATTCTTCTAGTTAACAACAAGGGAGATAAAAATATTCAAAAAAAATTATTTTCATTTTTCAAGCCATCAAAAGACACACCTATATACACACAACCAATGCACAATGGAATCACTCAGGGATTTTGGAAATTTCGAAGGATTGTTAGGATTAATCCTTTTTGAGATATTTCAATTGAAAAAAGAAATAAATTGAGGTTTATTTCAAGAAAGAAAAAATAAAATAAAATAAGAGACTCTTTCCGCTTGTAGTAAAAATTGAAAATTGTTTTCTCACGGAGTAGGGTTTTTTCTCTACCTCAGTAACTTGTATCACCTTCTCTTGCCCTGGTGCAAGCCTGAATCCGTCGAGGCACGTTTTGGATTAGGTTTTCGACAACCTCTGGGGTGATGTTCTGTCATTCTTCTGTGGCGGCTTAGATGAGCTGTTGTGGGGTTCTTGGATTATCCTGGTGCGATCTAATTTTCCTTTTGAGATTATACCATAAATGTTCAATTGGATTCAGGACTAGAGAGCAAGTTGGCCAGTCTAAAATAGCGATTCCCTCTGTTTCGAGATAATGTCGCGCGAGGTTTCTGGTTTGCGAAGGAGCATTATCTTGCATAAAAGTGAAATTCTCACCATGGGCACCTCGCCAGAGTCTCACTATGGGCTCCAGCACCAGGTCTACGTAATTTCTAGCCATTCCAATCGCAGGAAAGGAAATCAAATCTGTTTTGCCTCCCAGCATAATGCCACCCCAAAACATCACACTGCCCTATTGGTTTTTCGGAATCTGTCTTTCTGCTCGGAGTCTAGCTTGTCTTCCACGACCCCCTAAAACCCGAATCTGTCGGTCATCTGATCGAACACCAATTCTGGTCTCATCCGAAAAAAGAACATTTCGCCAATTCTCAATATTCCAATTTTGGTGCTCGATACACCAATTAAGTCTGTTAATTTTTCGTTGTCTGGTTAGCTCTGGAACTCCTAAGCGCCTTCTGCTGTATAAACTCCTTGAACGAAGTCTTTGACGTATCGTTTCGACTGATACACTGATGCCTGTTGCTTCCAAAAATTGCAGTTGGAGTATGGGGTGCTACGCACTAGGGTCATTTCTTGCAATTTGGCATAGAAAGCGGACTTTTCCTTCAGAAGTGATCTTCCTTCGACTTCTTCTAGGCCTATTTTGCAGAAATTGTAGCTGCACGTATCGGGCGTAGGTTTTTTAATTCACCCCCTGTGATACCCCCATTGTGGCCGCTATACCCTTTTGTGTCACACCTTCTTCAACGAGAGAAATAATTCGACCCCTCTGCACATCGGACAATCCAGCGTAAGGCATTTTCAATTATGATTATAGGCGTTTTTGAATTTAGAAATTTACAGCTTCAAATCTTAGTAACGACTGAGTACAATATCCCGAACATGTGGTGGTAGTTCAACATTTCTCATCATACTGTGTTTTTTATAACAAAAACTTTTTTTTTTTTTTTTTAAATCAAAATGGTCTCTAATACAGAGAGACCTGAATTGGCTTTGACTGAAGTCATTAGCCATCATATGCAATAAAATTTGACTAAATTAATTACAGGAACCGTGCGATTATACATTGATCAGTGATCCACAAAACTAAACCCTTCCCATTGGCGAACAAGATTAGATGATGCAATTACTCAGAGGATAGACAGGGATACATAACGCCAAGGGGCTCGTCAAGGCGATTTTGATCTTCATACACATACAGAATCAAGCCACGGATTGTAGGACAAAAATAAACACGAGGATAGGTAATACATAGGAATTAACACAAGTATTAGAATTTTAGATCAGCTGATCTTATATAATCATAAAGTTCTTTATACACGTTCAAGTTTTTCTGACACAATAAAAATTTAAATTATACGGTTGGTTAATTTTAATAATTTCCGTGATTTTTGAGTTCATTTCTACACACTGGTGACGAAAATTACTACAACCCAAGATTAGATGATCTAGGCTGCCGAACTCACCACAGCTACAAAAGGGTCATCCCTAAGACCATTACGATGTAAATAGGATGGACATAAAGCATGACCACTCCTTAAACGACAAAAATTCTAATAAATTCTCTTGAACCCCGACGTTTTTAAACCAAACTACTGATGGTGGAATGTTTTGGATATTCTTATAAAAGGCTCCTCTATCGTTTTGTTGATATTCACTGCACCATCTACCAACGACAATTCTTTTAGATATTGAAAAAGATCTGATGATGTGCATTTCGAAATTTGGACTCGATTCTTAGAAGCCAATTTCGCGGCTTGGTCCACTTTCTCATTGGCAATTATACCCACATGAGCTTTAACCCATATAAACCAGACGGAAATATTGTTTTGTTTAATTCGATTCAACGAAGAAAGAATTTTTTATGAATAAATGTGAAGGAGGCGTCATATTTCATATTTTTATTGAAAGGAGAGCACTTTGACTGTCTGAAAGAATGAGGAATTTTTTTTGTTGAAGACTGAACCAATTGTCCTCTATATATTCCAAAGCCATTGATATAGCATAGAGTTCACCGTTGAAAATGGAATATTTTTCACTTAAAGTTGAAGTTGAAGTTATATCTTCGACTGGGATGTAAATAGCTGCACCGACTGCTGAGAAGCATGTTTTGGAGGCATCAGTATATATGTGAAGAAAGGAAGAGAATCTTTTTCTATATACATCATAAAATCCGTTTTGACTGAAATAACATCGTAGTTAGGAATATACACATGTACTCCTATAAGGAAGAAACTATAGTCGATTGTAAAATGGGTAGCTTATTTTCCCGATTAAGTTCCTCTGAGTGTCGTAGTAATGCATTGTAGGCTGTTATATAAACAGGATCTTTCTTGACAACCCAAAATTTGTGAGTCAAGGTTTTTAAAAAAGTTCGTGGATGGAACATATGACTGAACTCGAAATTGACATCCTTTAAGAAGAAACTTACTTGCTAGGATTTCACGGCGATGAGACAAAGAGAGTTCCTGAGATTCTGCCAACACCACGTCATTCGGGGTACTCTTAAGAAAGCCTATACACAATTTCAGACACTTCCTTTGCAGTACATCTAGACTCTGCAAGTTGCAGGAAGTAGCACTGCCATAAAGAAAACAACCATAATCAAAACCGACCTAACAAAACTACGATAGAAAAGCAGAGCGATATTTTGATCTGCACCCCAATAGTTGTGACAAACGTATCTTAAAATTTGAATTCGTTTTTCAGCTCGTTGTTTGACATAAGTAATGTGATCCCCCCAATTTAATTTTGTATCTAGATAAATACCTAAGAATTTCACAGATTCTTTATGCTGAAAGGTATGATGGCCTATTCTGTAAGCATTGCGAAATTCAATGCGTTTTTTGGTGAAAGAACACATTACCGTTTTGGAATCTGATAAAGATTGACCATGTGAATGTAGAAACGATGTAAATTCTGACATTGCTACGGTGAGAAGTTGAAGACAGCCTGCTATACTCTGGTTAATACAGTACAGAGTTATATCATCAGCAAATTGTACCAACTTGATATTTGGATTACTGAAAATTTTTTGCAATCTGTGAAAATAAATTATAAATAGAATAGGTGAAAGGATGCCACCCTGGGGAAGACCACGACTGGTGAACCTTGGACCTTCCAAAGTATTTTCAATTTTCAAGAAAATTTTTCTATTTATATATAAATAAAAGATGAACTCAGCAAGTCTAGGACTGATCCCTATTTCAATCATTTCTTGTTTCAGCACACCCAAACTAACATTGTCATAGGCACCCACAACATCGGCAAAGATGGACATTAAAATTTTTCCATCAGTATGAGTTAGATAAACATCATTAATGAATTGAATAAGACCGTCGGTTGTACACATTCCTCTTCGGAAGCCATATTGCGAGAGTGGAAATTTTCCATGGTGTTCCATCCACCATTCTAAACGAAATTTAAGCATTCTTTCAAACGTTTTCAGTAGGCAAGAACCTAAAGATATGGGCCGATACGAATCGGCCAAGGAAGGATTTTGTTTGGCTTTAGAATAGGCACAATAATATATGTTTTCCAGTCTTCTGGAATATTTCCTGTTCTCAATATGTCGTTGAAAATATGAAGAAGTATGAATTTAGATCGAGAAGGTAAGTTATATAACATCGAATATTGAAAATTGTCAATACCAGGTGCCGTATTTGAATTCGATTTCAGAGATCTTTCTAGTTCATGAAAATCAAAAGGTTTATAAAAAAAATCTGAATCATTAGTTGGAGAGAGCTGTATCTCCTGATGAAATGTACAAGGAGGTGTTAATTTAGAAAAAAATTCTTGAGACCAATCCCCTTTAAAAATTGGTTGGCTTTGTGACTGAATATTTCGAATTTTTTTAATATTCCTCCATACTTCTTTGATTGGTGTGTTATTATTTAGAGTCGAACAAAATTTTTGCCACGCTTTTCTCTTTTCATTTTTTATGGTGTGCCTGGCTATAGCTTCTTTATTTTTGAATGCTAAGAAATTTTCGAGAGTTGACGATTGTAAATATGATTGGAACGCAAGTTTTTTATTTTTTATGGCACTTTCACACAATTCATTCCACCAATGTTTAGAAAAATTTTTGTTAATCGTTTCCTTATACTTGGGAATACTCATTTCGATAGCTTCGGACAAACTGTTTTTGAATTCTTCATAGCAGATATGCTCTGTATTTGTATATGTGTACTGATTCATTGTATCCGAAAACCTAACCCAATCTGCTTTACTTGTGTTAAAAATACGTGAACGGCGCCTAATTGATTTCTCAATTCGTATTAACAAATCACACCTGATTCCAAAATGGTCAGACCCAAAAGTATCGCTCACCGTATACCAATTCAATAGGGCCTTATTGAGCCAGAACAAAAGTGATATCAACTGCGGACTTATTTTGACCAGGGGAGTTAGTCTGGTAGGAGACCCGTCGTTCAGAATAAAAATTGGTTTTGCTCAGACGCTGAAAGTAAGTGAACGCCCTCCTGACTATCATGAACAGAACCCCACGCCGAATGATGAACGTTGAAATCACCCCAACAATGACTGACCCACTTAATAAACCGAAAAACGATTCCATTCATTTTCTGGTATTTTGGATTTAGGGGGGTTGTAAATAGAAACAACCGATAATTTTGATCCATCAGATATTTTGATAGATACCCCGAGGCTCTCAACCCCATTAATAAGTGGAATGTCGATGTTCTCGCAAGCTATAGATTGTTTAATTAAAATTGCAACGCCACCAGAACAATTATTTCTGTCACTTCGGAAAATTCTATAGTTAGCTAATTTGAAATTAAGACTTGGTTTTAACCAAGTTTCGGAAATTAGACACACATCTATATCGTGTTGATATATAAAAATTCGAGAGATCCTTTATTCGATGATATTGACCGTGCATTCCACTGTAGAAACTTGATTTTATTGTCCATTGAAAATATTTTTCAATTTATGCATTATAACATCTTTATTCAAATTAGAAAATGTATTAAAAGAAGAACCACTGAAATCTCTTAAAAGTGACAGAACCACTTCAATTATAATGTTGATAATGGAGGAAACGTCCTCTGAATCTAGATTCAGAGGATTGGTGGCAATTTGAGAGGAACTATTAGATTCCTTGCCATTCAAACACACCCCATTCCCAGACGTAGATGGGATTGGTTTTATAATTTCTGCATGTTTTCTTTTGACCTCAATATTCGAATAATCGGGTAAATTTTTACGCTTAGTTTTCAGGAGAGCGGAATGTTTTTCGTTCCGAGAAGAATTGTTAAGGGAAGGAAAATGTGTTTCATTTCGCGAATAACTATTCAAAGGAGTTTCCACATGTGTAACTGAGGACAATTTATTTGCAAAACTATCTTCCACTGACTTGAGGGCATCCCTGTAAGATATATTTTCAAAGGCCATTTTTTCTTTAATTTTTTTTTGATTGGCGAAATAAGGGCAATTTTATTATCATCGGATGAATGACTACCACCACAATGAACGCAGGTAAAACCTCCGCCTTACAGTCATTTTGAGAATGATTTCCCCACACTTGGGGCATCGAATAGCGCTTCTACACATATTTTCTACGTGTCCGAACCTAAGACATTTTTACATTGTATGACCCTCTGTATAAATGGAAACACTTCATGAGTACAATTGAAAATAGCAACCCTGTCAGGTAAAGATTGACCCTTGAAGGTCACTAAAATGCTTGTAGTAGGAATAAATTTCGGAGACCCATCCTCAAAGATTTTTCTTGTCATTCTTTTAACCTCTAAAATTTTGAAGGAATTTCCTCCTACAGGTTCTATACAAGACTTAAGTTCGTTATCAGATATATCTAAATCAATCGCTTTCACCACCCCTTGCCTACGAATTATAAATTGGGGAATATTAATTCAAGGTTATTTGAAACCAGAAACTCTGAGTTCAAAAATTTATTCGCAATTAAAAAAGACCTGAATGTTAACTTTATTCTGTTTTTCCACTTTTTCTATAGATAATATATTGTTAGAAATGTTTGCATCGTGTCTGAAAATAAGTTTTCCAATCGACATCGCGTGCAAATTCCCAATATTTTATCGAGACTTTCGACAAAAACAATGAACGGGCCACAGTCAGATAAATCATATCTGATAGACACCTTTTTATATTGTTGTTATTATTAGGCGTCTTTGGACTAGAAATAAGTTGAGATTTTTCCTTCGATGATAGATCATTTTATTTAATTCAATTGAAGAAGAAACAGAATCTTTATGGAACGAACTCACCGAATCAGAAACCACGTTTTGCATCGGAAAATCATCGCCAAATTCTTGCTCCTCTAGAATCATTTTAACAGCACCTGATATTATATCAGTATTTATAACACCTCCCCCTTTATCAGGGGGTTCCGAATTAGATGACATATTAAAAGATAATATGTCCGAAAACTACGAGATCAGTTAATGAAAGAATACGCGTTATCGAAACCAAATTCGCAGAGATAAGATTAACATCCGTTCGACACGAAATCTGGAATGCAACTGAACAAAAACTTCATTCTTCACAAGTAGTCAAAGATACATGGTTAAAAACAATCAATAATATGAAATACCTTGTGATTCCATATAAATTTGGTTGTGTGTAAATATATGATAGCAAAATTATTTGGTGTTAATTTTTATTGTCCAAATTTGATGAATTTCAATTAAATGGATGGATCTGAATAAGAATTCCATTACCTATCGAATGGTGCATAAATTTTCTATAACTACTTTCAATGGTTCTCCGATTGAAAAGGTTTTTGATCTATTCAGGAATTTATTCATAAAAAATGAAAGCTACAATCAATGCTCGAGATGTCTAACATCTTAATAAAAACAAGTTTCAAGTCGATGGATAAAAACTCTTTGAAAATTACCCAGAACTATAGGAATTATCCTATCTGCAGAATGCTTCAAGCATCTTCCGTTTCATATCGTCAATTGTAAGAGTGAACTGTAACTTCTGATATTATCGCTCCCCATAGGAAAAAGTTCATTGAAGTGAGATCTAGAGATATAGGAGGCCTATGGATAAACTCTCTTTGACCAACCCATCTGTTCTGATATAGCGCATTGAGTTCTTAACGAACTTGTATAATGTGGAAGAGCTCCGTCTAATTGAAACCACAATTCATGTCGAGCTCTTTCTGGAAAATCTATCCTAAAAGCTCTAGGCCATTCAATGGTCTTTCAAAAGAATGTGGTGCAACTACATAATTTCTCACAATAGCTCTCCGAATATTAAGATTTCATCGAAATGCAGCTCCACATGGTGAAGTTGAACATGGTATGGATGATATTTACTCACTTTCAATGTCTTAGATACTTAAGATTTTTCTATATGTAGCTCTGTAATGACCTGCCGTACACATATTTTCGGATTCTCTACGTCACCCAGGAAAATTAGCAGTTGATTATTGTTTACTTAATTAGTTGTCGTTATTTGATTGAAACACTGTTTGATTATGATATCTTCTTTAATGTTGTACGATTGCTTTGAATGAGTTGCAAATTGAATATTCAAGATGCTGCACTGTTCGTGTGCTGTGAAGTTATGATGTTTCACTCTTCCTGTGCTTTGAAGTTATAATATTGGGAAATATCTTACACTTCAGGTACCATTGTAAAAGGGGCTGAAGCGGATTATTCCAATACCAATGGAATCAGGAAAATCGTACTTACAAAATGGCAATATGGCTCTGTTCTTTATCGTATTAATAATGAACTGAGCATAGTAAGAAACATAACGCAGCATATAATATTAAAAATATTTAGAGATTGAGGATGAATATATACATGCATGAAAATAATGCGAAAATGAGCCATTACGTTTGTCAAAAAATTTTAATGTTCATTCAATAAAATGCAATAAAAGAAAATTAAATATTGAAAATTTATATGATCAATCGTGATGAAGTGCACACTGTAAATACAAGTAAATACTGGAAATACTATAAATAATTCCACAAAACACACAAATGTGAAAAATTAAAAGTAGTAACCGCAAGTTGATTTTGACTAATCCAGCCTCTTCAATGAATAACTATGTTTACTTTTGCGAGATTATAATATGCATATAAAATTTCCGGAATACAAAAAATACAAAATTGAAAATATATTGACTATTTGAATCACATAAAACTTTAATACTACTGAAAACTCAGCGGATTTTAAAGTCATACATATTTTTCTATCAGAGACAAAGAGAATAAATTAAGAATCAAAACATGTTTAGTGGAAATCCTGGAAATACTGAGAGGAAATCGAGCGAGCGTTAACCATTATCGTGTTCTCTAATCACTGCGGTTGGTGGTTACTAATGATGGCATTGTCTAGAACCCGAGGGAGCAGTTCTGCCCCTGAATGTGGGATCATTCTTTTCCAGAGCCGAAAACGAACACATCAAATATATTTCGATTATTTAGTGTTCACCAACTTGTAAAACGTTCAATTGAGTCAAGCAGAAATGGATGACATAATAACTATTCTAGATATAAAAGTCTTGTTATTATTTTGTAATAATTCTTCATAGAATATCGTCCACAATATTCCCATTTAAAGTCATACTTAAATAACACATTACATATACCTTTAAATTGTATTAAGATGTATTTGAGTTATCGTACTCATTGTACTGCCAAACAAATATCAGAAATTCAAAAATTAAACATGATAAGAACGAACAGAATTATTTTATTTTCATAGATGTAGAATATATGTTCAAAATCAACTATAAGTGCAAATTTTTGTGGCTCCGGTTGAATTATTCTTGCTCGAAGCAGTTCTTTTCACAAATATATAAGGACCATGCCTCTAGACCTTCACGCCAACTAGTGGCTATCATCTTCATCAGCTGGGTTTTATTATTATATATGATTACTTATTAGATTTCATTTGTTAAATTTTAATACGTGATTTATTTCTTATTAATTATTGATAAAATATATTGAGATTGTTTGAATTATGCTATTTCTGTGGCTGTAAAAATATGTCAGGAACGAAATATTTTATGAACTCCCAGAGAGCAAGTACGAAGTTGCATGGAAAATTTGAAAACTCAGTGGATAAAAGCAGTGAAAAATTATGTGCAAGCCCGATCATATTAAAAACTTATTACATAATTAAAATCAGTTTTCAAATAAAACTCGAAGCATGGGAAAGAATCATTTTCATAACTATATTCCTAAAATTTATGAGATTTATTTCGTAATGAAAACTTTTTTCCGTTTCATCAAATCGGAAAGATTGAGTACCAAATAGAAATACGAGAATTTATAGTTCTGATGTTTTCAATAATGAAAAATCAGAACATAAGCCTTATGTTTCCTCGTTTTTGGTTGGAAGTGAAAATAGAAATAAAATAAACAATCCTTAGGACGTTTCCAGTAAATTAAAAATTGTGACAATACTGATGCTTTTTCGTGAATAAGAAAACTGATAATATGATAAATTATACATTTGATAAAGTGATGTTCTTATTGAAAGTATTATTCTGAAACCTGTACAAGAAAGTATGAATTGTCATACGGAGAAAGTTGTAGATGAAACCCACGACCATTTCGCATATTTTTTTTAGCTGGCTTGACTATCATGATGGCATAAGCACTGCAGCAGTACTGATGTGCCAATGAAGAAAAAGAAGACAAGAATTGTAAAGCAAATATCTGAGAATGCCCAAGATTCAAGTTGTGATCCAATAAATGTGGACCTCACCAAACCTTGTCAAGGCCATCCATGGACTGTCTTCAATAGCTACTGACGAAGTTATGGCTAACTTAACGGCAATCTTTTCATACCTTCTAGCTCCACCACATTCTGTAGCCTCAAAAAGTGACAAAAAACCAATTAATTAATTACATTAATGAAATTAGGAATAGGTTTTGCATTCAAAACACTCCCAGTACTATTTAATATTCACCGAGCTTCAGCCCATATGATATTTGTAAAGCATATACAACAATATAATATTTTACTGAAGAATTCAAGTTTTGGCTTCGACACCAACTATATAAGCATCTCTATCAGAGTTTTTTAAACAACATTATTCAGAAAATATGTTATAATTGACAGTATGGAAGTTAACACTGAAACACCAACAGAAGTTAATCAAATGGTATTAATGCATTCAGAATATGAGCATCATCATACAATCAAGTTCATGGTGAGTTATACGCCATGTGGATTTGTAAGTTTTGTCTCTAAATGATATATATGGTGGTCGTGCTGATCATTGCTTTGTAACAAATTATTGTGGTTTATTAGATGCAATTGAGGCTGGTGATGTAGTTTTTGCTGACAGATAAACACAAGTAGAGTATAAAAATGCTGTTTTTGTCATGTCTCCTCTTGGGCACAAAGATCAATTCACCTTGGAAAAAGTAGATAAAACATACATCATTGATTCTGTAAGGATATATATTGAACGGGGTAATACAACGAATTAAAGACTTTTGAGTACCAAAATCATAATTTTCCCATATTGATTGTTTTCGATATATGCGCCTTAACTAATGTTAAGAAGTTATTGTTTGAAGAATTAGAAATGGTTAAAAAGACCTTTTGTGAAAATTGTGATTAATATTTTGAATAGAATGGAATGAAACTATACATATTATTTATTTATTTATTTGTTTATTTATTTATTTATTCATTTATTCATTTAATTATTCTTTTATTCATTTATTTATTCATTTATTTATTCATTTATTTATTAATTTATTTATTTATTCATTTAATCATTCATTTATTTTTTATTTATTTATTCATTCATTTATTTATTCATTTATTTATTTATTCATTTATTTATTTATTCATTTATTTATTTATTCATTTATTTATTTATTCATTTATTTATTTATTCATTTATTTATTTATTCATTTATTTATTTATTTATTTATTTATTTATTTATTTATTCATTTATTTATTTATTTATTTATTTATTTATTCATTTATTCATTTATTTATTTATTCCTTTATTCATTTATCTATTTATTTATTTATTTATTCATTTATTTATTTATGTATTTATTTATTTATTTATTCATTTATTTATTCATTTATTTATTTATTTATTTATTTATTTATTTATTAATTTATTAATTTATTTATTTATTCGTTAATTTATCCATTTATTTATTTATTTATTTATTGTTACAAAACATAGGAACCCCTACAGGATAGACCTAATTACCGGGATTCACAAAAAATGATAACAGAAAAATAACCAGAAGTGAAACTGTCATACGAAATGAAGATTATAACTTTCATAAAAATTCAGGAGAGAAAAGGACTCACTCACTAGATTCAGATCTAATGAGATATGCAATAACATTTGTTTTGAAAGAAGAAAGAGCTTCATGAAAAATATCTATACTGGCAATATGCCAATTGAAGAGACGCATAATTCGCAAGAAAACAGAATGAAAAAATGAACTAGTACGGGCCTTCGGAACAGGGAAGAGTGCATTTCGACGACTAGGATACACGGGAACATTGAAATAAAGATTCTTAACAAGCAGAAAACTAAAAGAATGATTTAAAATTCGATATAGAAATACCTTGTCAAAAAGGACTCCCCTGTGCTCCAGGCTCAAAATTTTGTGATGATGCAAACTTAATTGATAATTATGGTTAGGACTGAAAAATCTAAAGTTGAAACATTTGACAAACTTTCTCTGGACTCGTTCAATTCTGTCAAAATACTTGTAATAGTGAGGGGACCACACAGGTACAGCATATTCCAAATTACTCCTCACCAACGAGAAATATAGCATTTTTAAAGATCTTTAGTAATTCTTAGAACGAAACCCAACATTTTGGAAGCCTTAGAAACTATATGATCAATACGATACTCAAAGGACAACTTAGAATCAAGATATATACCAAGATCCTTAATTTGGTTTACCCTCCCAATTACGAGCCTATCAACAGAAAAAGTAACATCGAACACATTGACATTCTTCGTTAACCTTATATGCTTACACTCATCAATATTTAATTGAAAATACCTACTTTGACAAAAAGAGAAAGTCTATCAAGATCACTCTGAAACCGTAAAATATCATCATAGGACCGAATAGCACTGTACACTCCAAGATCGTCGGCATATAAATCATGTTTTGTATAAAGAAAACATTCCGAAATATCATTTATGTAAATTGAAAATGAAAGGGGGCCCAGATGTGACTCTTGAGGAACACCGTAGGTGACACGAACGAAACCGGAATGAGTGCCATTGAGTGCAACATACTGCAGTCTATCCGACAGATACGTTTCTATCCATTTCGGTGAGGACTCCACCATACCAAAGTCCTCTATAACCCACAACAAAGTTGCATGATGTACCTTATCGAAGGCCTTAGCCATGTCTGTGTAGACGTCATCAACTTGAATACCATCATCAAAACTACTACTTATGAAATGAACGTAAGGAGTTGAATTAGTTAACACCGACCTACCTTTGGAAAGCCCATGTTGAGATTGAATCAACTTGGAACCGGATGAATGAAAAAAATTTATCAGTTACTATTGCTTCAAAAATTTTACCGAAATAACTTAGAATAGAGACAGATCGGTAATTACTTACTTCATTTTTCTTACCACTTTTGAAAACAGGTACGATCTTTGACTCCTTCCACTTATGTGGAAAGACACCTTGTACTAAAGATTTGTTGCAAATAATTTAAAGTGGAGTCGTCTAACTAGCGGAACACGATTTTATAAAAATTGGTGGGATGGAGTCCGGACCTGCACCCTTCGTGACATTCAGTCCCTCGATTTTAGCTTTGACATCCTTCAGATCTATCGTGTTAAATGTAATCGATGAAGAAGATTTATATCTACTTTGGTAAAGAACAGGTTTATGCGGATCTTCATAAAAACTAGAAAAGTACTCAGAAAAAGCATCAGATATAGCCGAACTATTTTCTAAGATTTTTTCACCATGACACGTGGATTGAGGCATCCTCTGGGTATCTCTCAACTCGCCCACATAAGACCAAAGGAGCTTAGGATTTTTTCACAATTCCGCCCTCTACAGAAGCAATATGTTTCTTATGATCTCTATTAATTCTTTGATGTAGGTCAGTCTTTTGCATTTAATAGTGTCTTTAACATTAACAAACCACGAAAGGAATCAATCACACTTAACAGATCTACGAGGTACACACTTATCAATAACTACACTCGGAGGCAAAATTAGCGGAACACTCGAAAATTTAACCAAATTCAAAGTCCGATATTTTTCCTAATTCTCAACCGATTTAGATGATTTCTTCGGCAAGTTATAGATCAACTCTTCTGCTTTGTATAAATTATAAGAGAAAACAAAAAAAATCTGAAAAAATTTCATACGGGGGCAAAACTAAAAGTATTTTTTTTGTCAAAAATTCGTAACACCCTGTGGAATTTCGTGGTCCGAGTTGAAACGTACAATATCATGGCCTGTCAAGACACATCTTCCTACAGTAACGCCCTTCTTGTTTTATGCATTTATCTCTATTTTTACAATTTTAATTTTCTTTAAGCGAAAAGTCACAAATTTCAAGAATTTATTTTTAATCTTGCGTAGGTGCATAACATCGGAGGTTAGCCAAAAAATAAAATCAAAATTAGAGAAGCGGAAATCTAACGAAATGAAAATTTTTGAAATTCACTGGATAATTTCACGCTTCGGGAGAACTCGAAGTACACTGGAAAAATTGTTGATTTTGCACATTTGTTTTTGAATTTTTTGTGTGACACTCTATAATAATTATCATTCCTGTCCAAAATTAAAAGCAGGTCTGTATCCTGGCGATACACTCGTGAAATGAAATGAACATGTTGAGAAAAATGTTCATGATGACCCACAAAAAAAAAGAACATTTGATTTTAGTAGCGAGTATTCACCCCCCACCCCTCCCACCGAGCTCTTATTACAGAGCGCATACGATTTCGCATACTCCCAATGATGTTGTCTATCATCTGTTGAAGTATGTTGTCCCACTCTTCCACCAAAGCCAATGTCAGCTCTTCAACGTTGCCTGGATTCCGTTGTCGAACCCTTCTTCCAAGAATGTCCCAAACGTGTTCGATCGGGTTTAAATCCGGTGACCACGACGGCCAGTCCATTCGTGTGATCCCAACTTCATTGAGATATTCTATCACTATGCACGCAGTATGAGGGCGCGCGTTATCGTGCATAAAAAGGAAATTTTCCCCTATGTAAGGAGCAAAAGGCACAAAATGGGGCTCCAAGATTTCTGTTATATACCGATGGGCATTAAGTGATCCATTGCCAATAATATCCAGTTCTGTTCGTACTCCCAAGCATATGCCACCCCATATCATAACTGACCCTTCACGGTATTGCTCAGTTCCTGCGAAGTTCGCTTGATTGTACCGTTCCCCTCGATGCCTCCATATTCTATCTCTACCGTCCACGAAATTCACACAGTATCGGCTATCATCACTAAATAAAACTCGTCTCCACTGATTGATTGTCCATGCTACATGCTCCCTAGCAAATGCCAATCTTGCTACCCGATGGGCTCTATCGAGTCTTGGTGCTCTTGCTTGCGCGTATGATCTCAGACCAACTTCATTTAATCGTCTTCTGACTGTCCTCACACTGACGTTAATGTTATCCACTGCTTGTAAAAGGTTACGTGCCTGAACAGAAGTAAGACGAGGATTTGTTATGGTTTGATTGACGATGAAACGGTCATGTATAGCGCGGGTTGCCCGATTTCTTCCTTGTCCTCGCCTCCTCACGTACAATCCAGTTTCCCTGTAACGTCGGTAGATTCGATGGATAACCGACGGCGAGACACCCAACATGGTACCGACTGAGCGGTAGGTGCGCCCTTCGTCGATCTATGTAACTGCCCTTGCTACTGAGGTTGGTGGTAAATCTCTCATTCTGAATGAAAAATACCGTTTCGAATCGTAAACACTAAAAGAATCACAAAACACCGCAACCGATCGAATTTGTATCAAATCAAAGAATGGAAAACTCTCATTCTTTAAACAAGTGCAAATGTGGTCATATACAATCATATACATATACATACAAAAAAACGTGTGTTGTATTTCATATTGGATAAAAAAAGGTGTGCACATGTGTAAATGAAAAGTTTTATCAATGGTCCCAGAATTCGGTTGTGTATTTTAATACCTACCGACTGTTATCTCCTATGAATTCCTAATTTTCACCAAATTAACCAAATTGTCATCAATAACTAATGCAATTCGAACATAAAAATCGCAAACGACAATTTCGACACGCCTGAGTGATAATAAAAAAATTCCAAATTGATAGACGAGTTTTAATGACAATTTCTTGATTCAATGGAATTTCTCCAAAATGGTGATTTTCCACTTGAAATTAAATATAATTTGCAAAAATAGAGATAAACGCATGAAACAAGAAGGGCGTTACTGTAGGAAGATGTGTCTTGACAGACCATGATATTGTACGTTTCAACTCGGACCACGAAATTCCACAGGGTGTTACGAATTTTTGACAAAAAAAACACTTTTAGTTTTGCCCCCGTATAAATTTTTTTTCGATTTTTTTTTCTCTCATAATTTCTACAAAGCAGAAGAGTTGATCTATAACTTGCCGAACAAATCATCTAAATCGGTTGAGAATTAGGAAAAATATCGAACTTCGAATTTGGTTAAATTTTCGAGTGTTCCGCTAATTTTGCCTCCGAGTGTATATTCAAAGCAGAATGAAATTAATCAATACATTTATAAAAATGATTTTTCATTTACAAGTAATAAAAACCTTATATTTATAGTTGTTTACATAGTTATTCTAACATCAGGTAAGTACAGGTACAGTACTATTACGAGAAGTATTTATTATTGTTAGGTTATCAAATTTGTTATAAAACTTTGAACAAATTTTACATTTCATAAAGCTTTTCTTTAAAACAATTTGAAAATTAAGCAAGTATATTTTTGAATTAATAATATTTTTGATTAATTTTCATAAATATAAAAGGTGTTCTTTACTTTAGTTGAACTCTAGTAAGGTTCTGGAACTATTGCCTACAAAATCAATTTATAATGTAATTTCACATAGAAAGCTATTGATTCTACGAAAAGAAGCAATTTTACTTTGAGTAAGTACAATATTTGGTACGTCATCGTTGGAAATATTCCATAATAATTTTTCAGATGAGGATCATCTGTATGAATAATTCATTGCCTCGTTGTATTTTTAGTAGCACACTATATTGTGGCGAGTTAATAAATAAATCACAGGATCCTATATTGGTAATATTGGTAACATACATTTGGAACTTTGAGGATAAATCGAATAAGTTGGATTTAAATGTAAACCATTTTTAGCTATTTTCAAGTCCATAAAGTATTTTCCAGCAAGTGTATGGACACTTCATTTCGACCAGTAGCTTTTACCAAGCTTCTTTTCCATATACTTGAATAGCAGCTGAAAAATAGCTTAACCACATTTGTGTGCAGATTGATTATTACTCCAACCTTGAAAATTTCCAAACTTCGATCAAGTGATTGTACTCTTACAGAGCTAAATCCTCATTTTTCTTTCCATACATTATCGCAACATTTTGATTAATTTTTGGGTTTAGCAAATCAGTCACAACTTTCTCTACATTAAAGCCGCGGGCATATTAGCATGTAGCCGCTACTGTCAGTTATTTGTAGAGTACCTTATTCAAACCACTCGCTACTATTTGACTATCGAATGGTTAAAACACTCAAATTTAGCGCAGATTTAAAGTCACAACAAATATACTGTTTATAAAACGAAATGAGTCTTAAACAAGGACACTTCTTTACTGTAAATATATTGCTCACAATCTTTTCAGCTTTTCCCGAAGATTTTGCTTCATCTTCATTTGAGTCATTTTTAAATGTGATTCAGCTGGTGTCACGAAAACATTTTTTTTCTTCCAACCCTAGCATTTCTGCAAGAAATGTTGTATTTGTCTGGTGAATTGACAGTCGTAATTTTTATAGGTTTCTATTCGGGTGCTTCTGGACATAAAGGCTGCGTGCTTCGACATCTTTTCACCTTTATTATATCCCAGTAGTTGCCGTTGAGTCGGCTCACCCCATCATTGCAGGTGACTCATCTTAGATGATGAGCTTTCTGAAAAGTTGACGTAATGAACCAACGCACAGATATGCTTTCATTTACCTTCAACACCTGTTTTACAGGTATATCCAACATTACTTACGTTTCGATACTTGTCAAGCCAGAGAAAAGATATTTCACTAATTATCCTTATTCATATGTCAAATTTTATCAGTTCATGATCCAGAAATTCGGGTCTTGGTAGTATCTATAATAATTAGTTCAGGTTGAAAACACTAATGAGCATGCATGTATATTTGAATAAATACTTATTGGTGTTTTTACCTGAATTGATAATTATGTTCTAGTTTTCCAATTAAATTTCGAAAATCTTTTCTTTAGTTTAATTTGGATGCGTTCCAAAACTCTCATTTCATGGAAATTAAACAAACTCGTTTAGGGCACGACTTTGCCAGTTTTGATTCCTTCAAATTGAACCGCATAGACATGGTTCGAAATGAATAATTGTTTCCTTCTTCATTTTCCTGACCACTTACCATATTATTGAGATTGAAATCCTCATTTCATTATTTTGTCCATTTTGTTCCTTATGTTATTTTTCATGAATGTTTTGATTTATCTTCGGTAAAAGAAGGCAGCGCTCTACCTCTATGTTTCGCGGACGATCGCGATCATGAGTATAAATTCTGCTAACCTATAAAACATTTGCTTATATTGAAGCGAAACTAGTTAATTAATGTGTTTCCTAAAATCTCGAAGTTGTAATCGTTTCTGAAGGTCTTCCTTTATAATATGAACAACACAAAATAAAATACGTCATTCCCAAAATAACCTGACAGAAACAGTTCATAAATTCTAACGGTCGCATATATGTCTACACTTTTTTGTTTGATTTCGCATAATATTTCACTGAAAACATAAAATTGCCATTATCATGCATGGACCAGAGTGGACATTGAATAAACGTAATAAATACAATACGCGTGTAATCTTCCAAATTAAATCTGTGAGCCAATAATCACAGTCTCGTCATGAGGGGGACTTGCGTTCGTTTGTGTTAATCAAATATCCAAATCTAGGGTGTGGAAGGTGAAAACACTATGAGATTTCCAAATATTTCTCTACAAAGAGGTGCATAGCAATTCTAGAAATCGAAATTAGAGAATATCTATATTGAAGCTTTACTATTTCATCGACTAACTGGTTTGTTTCGCACGATAATTCATCTTCCATCAGATTCAATCACTGAATAGATAAAATAAGAAAGGATGGGGTGTAGAAATTCTTAACGTTAGAGAACATTCTGGAGATCTTTCGGGATTAGAAATTTAGCTGCATTTTCTCTTATAATTTTTCACATGGTTTGATTAGTTATTTTTCTCCAGTTCGTTCAATTTCATGCAACTGTAGACCAGTCTGTGATTCATATCTTCTTCCTTTTCCACCTGCCAACTTGTTCTTGGCCAGTCTCATTTGCTACCACTATACTAATATCTCCCTACGTACATTGTTATTCTATTTTTCAGCTACCTTCTACGAGCCCCGCCAATCCTAACCTCCATCCACTGGCCGCACTGATAATCATTTTCTACCTATGGAGGGTGATTCACGAATGACTGTGCATGGTAAAACTGTGGTCATAGATCACCTATGGTAGTCTGAATGGAGACCCAAAAACAAGTTAAGGCTATCCGTGTTTGATATACAGACTGTTTTATGTATTTGAAACGAATATTTTAAATCGAGGAAAATTATAATTGAGATGAGTAGGTAACGGCATAGCCTGGTGTTACGAATGGGTAGACAATGCTGACGAGGTCAAACGAGACCTAAACTGCAATCCATTGTTCCTATTCGTGACATCTGACCGTGCTGTACCACTTCTGTGTGGCCCCGGTTAACGGTGATTATGGAGAGTAGATCGGAAAACTAGCTCCTTCAAGGTAGGATATTTAACATTTTACGGAAGGTTGAATATTGTTCCTTGAATAATAATTCTCTTCGATGTGTCTATACATTGCGAAATCTCACCTATAGTAACTTTTTGTTTTGAGATGAATATTTTAAACTCCATAAGTCTAGAACTCATAGATCGATTCACTCAAAAATTCGTACTGACAATGACAAAGTTAATGAACTGGTAGTAAAAGAAAATTCAACTTCAGGTCTGGGCAGAAAAAACGAGTTTTTACCTTTAAAGAATCAAACCAATGACATGACATTCCAAGAATCCTTATATACGGTGTGAACGAGCACGAATTACTCTGAAGAGCGAGCCTAATGCGAAAACCGTCACGTTCCTTTTTAACTTTTTTATTGAAGAATGATCATGTAGAAGACTAATTCTTTTCAGTTTTGAAAACTCTTCACCCATCCAATTCAGAATTTGATATTTATCAATATTCACTCTTTTTATGAGTATTTAAGCTACCCCCTGCAAAATGAAACAGAAGATTTTTTCTATTAAAGGAATAAGAAAAAGAATTTTTCAATCTCATGAAATTTGCAATGCTATGCAAATTTCATTACCCGATCTTTTTCAACAGCTATAGTCATTGCTTTTTTCGCAGTTACAGGCAGTGTTCTGACCACCAACCCCAAGAGATGTTTCGATTATTAATTAGGATTATGATGCATATGATCAATTGCTCCTTTGGGACATCAATCGCTGCCAAATTTCCCAAGTTGATGAAAATTTCAAATTAAAATAATAACTCATCTATGAACGATGACATCGAATCAGAATTTTCATGGAAAAATAAGAGATGATGGAGAAAACCAGATTCAAAAAATTTCACTATGGATTTTCCAAAATGCCCCTATTCTTTCGTACATAAATCTCTATCCAAACAGTCAAATTGTCAACTACTTTTCTTACTAGATCCGGTAGGTACATTACATTCGTGGGGGTCGTTTGGCTTTGCAAGACTTTCTGAACTGCGACCAAATTGGTCTTTTGTTCGTAACCCTTCTTATTAATTTCCTTGTAGGTCTAAATCCCTTACAAAATTAAGAATCTCCCTGGGAGCTTTCGCTTTTACTTCGTGCGGCTCTAGTTTGTCGCTACCGAAGTGTATATGTCTTTGACGGACAGTTGCGATGCAACTGTAAAGAATATGTTCGGCAGTTTCATCGCCCTCTTTACGCATTCTGCATGTTGCCGTTTCCAATTTGCCCATTTTATTGAGATGATATCTCAGTGGGCAGTGTCTAGTAGGGAGGCCTGTTATGGTTCTCAACTCGTCCCTAGAGAGATCGAGAAGCTGTTTCGTCTTCTTTGGTTCAGTTTGGTTCAGTCAATGAACTTTTTCGCTTGCCTTTGGCCTCTAGTTTTCCTCCAGTATTATTTTTTGCTAGATTCTTCCCATCGTTCCAGTTCCTGTCCTCTGTGCGGCTTACTTAAACCGCAGAATGGTTCAGGTCCGATGGGTGGGATTCCAGCAGCCGATTTGGACAGTTTGTCAGCGGCTTCATTTCCTCGTATGCCTTCGTGGCCACGCACCCACCACAGGAAAAGTTTGTTCCCCTCAGCAAGTTTCTTCAAGGATTGATGGCATTCCCAGACAGAGATGCTCCAATAACTGTAAGAGTTTAGAGCTTTTATCACTGCCTGACTGTCCGCTAAAATGTGAATCTTTGCACCTTTGAGTTTCCTTCGTAGTCGCTTCTAGCAGCAAAGGTTTACATCAAGTGTTTCTGCTTGCATGATTGTGGGAGTAGAGCCCAGAGGCACTGAAGACGAGTACTTGTGTTCATATATGCCTATTCCATCAATTGTTTTTGATCCGTCTGTGTACCATTTTTTTGTCTTTTTGGTCTAATTGATTTATTTTTCCCTTTACGATGGTACGATCTTCTATGGCCACTTCGAAGGGTGTGTGAAAATCAAACTTAAGTGGCATTATATCCGATGGTTGTGCTAAGATTTCTGGCGCTATGTAACCCAGAATCCCCAGGTGTCCAGGTTTTTTGTGTCTTGGAGCCTTGATGCCGCCATCCACACATCCTTTTTCAATTTTATATGAAGAGGGAGATTTAGGATTATCTCCAGGACAGTAGTCTCATAGCACCTGTTATGCCCACCGTCCGGTAGGTCTCGAACAATCAACTCGAATAAACCCTCCTTTTTTTCAATTGATTCTTAAATTCTTCTCATCATCATTGTTCAATATTTTTACTTCATGTTCGGGATGTAACATTTCTAACGGGTGTCTCTTCAGAATTCGCCACACTCTACATTCCGTAAAGGATGTCCCATTTTTGTTGTTTTAGAACAGCAGCTATGTGAAAACTGCAAATACAGAAAAATTACTACTTCCTCTTTTTAGGAGGAAATTCATTGGTGAAAACAGTTTGCAGCTATCCTTCTTTTTAATATAGGATTTTTGAATGTTCCGGTATTTCGGCATATACCAATATTTCGGTTGCTATCAAAGTTAAGTCAAAATTATTCGAACATTCTCAGGCACTTTTTGAGTAGAATGCATAATTATAATATAAACTTGTGTTTTCGTTCAATGTTGACCATAAATGAATCTGGATGAAATTGGTAGATTATGTCTCTTCTCTCCAAATATATATATATATATATATATATATATATATATATATATATATATATATATATATATATATATATATATGTATATATATTTGGTTGCTCGAAAAATTTCCTCAAAAATGTGAGTTTTTCCAGGAATGAGAATTCTTCGAACATTCTGTGATTACGTCTAGTATGCTGGGCCAATATACACAAAATATCTCAAGTGTTCTTAATTTGATGCTCGCAACAATAAATGTCAAATTTATCCATTACTCAATTCCCATTGTTGATTTACAAATAATAAGCTGAAAATAATTCAAAAATATTCGTGAAGTCTATATTCCAAAGATAGAAATAGAATCCTATATACACTAGTTCTTTCAAAGGTCTTTGAGAAAAAAGTTGCAATGAAGAAGATTATGAATAAGCTACAATGGAAATTTTAGGAGCTTTTACGTCGAATCCTTCAACTTCATTCACCCAAAATGAAGCAGAGAGATACCAAAACCTCGAAAATCCTTAGAAAGAATGAGCTTCCACCTTGAAGGATGAGGAAATATCGGTTTCTGCAACCTAGAGGTCAAGAGAGACGGTTAGGATTTTACGATGTATCAGGAAAAGTCAAGCGCAAATCCCGAATTCAACAAGTATAGGTTTTAGTGTTTTGATTGTTCCTTTCCGCAAGAGTAACAAATATCGTTTATTTTTATTATGATTAGAGGAGGAAGGAATCAGTCTTCATAAGATTCTATTTCAATGTGTGGAATATAGACTTCTAAGATTGCCTTCTGTAAGGAAAACTAACAGAATATTCTTCTGAATCAGAATTACACTCTTCGGCAACGTAGCATTTGAACGTGTACAATTCTTAAAAATTTACAAACATATTTCTAAAGGTTTTCAGTTAATTTCTTTGTGAGTCAACAATGTGACTTGCATATTGGATCAATTTATTTAAGTGGGAATAGAATTGAAAACTGTCCGTAAAATGTCAAAATACTATTCATCTAACTTTGATTTCATCCGAGATATTAGCATACAGCGAAATCCTGCAAAATCGAAATAATTTTGATAATTCGAAAACAAGAAAAAAAGCTGTGATTTGTTTTCACCTATATATTTTCCTCGAAAATTGAAGACAGCAATGGGATCATTTTTCTCTATTAGCAGTATTTTACAAAGCTGCCGTACAAAATCATCGAAAATGGGGCATTCCATACATAGTTTTACCACACGTACCGACGATACCACATTTTATAAATTTTCTTTTATTCTTGCAATTTTTCCGACTAAATGCTCCTCCGAAATGATCTACTCCATCGAAGCGAATTGAAATTGATACCAGATATTCAGATCTGCAATCCCTTTGATCTGTGAAACCATTTTTCAACGCAACCGGGAGGTACGGCCGCTAATGTCACAAACATGACGCTGTACATTTCAACTAAATCAAAAGATTTAAGGTTTTTCTATTTACCTAGAATCATGAACTTTTGCAAGAAGCAATGTCGTTTCTAAAGTGGAAACTGTAGATTTGCTGTTGCTTCACAGAAGAATGCTGTAATGAGCTTAGTAGATTTTCAGAATCGCTGAAATTTTGAAAAATGTTTCAAAACATAGAACGGTAGAATATCTTAAGTATAATGATCGAAAGTTATACGATAAATTAAACTGAATTAAACGAGCAAAGTTTCTATGAATGTCCAAAGATACTTTATGATAGATGTGCGGTGCTTTCGATTGTCGGAATATCACAAATCTTTCAGGTATGGAACTTCATCGGTGAACCTCAGGGTTGTCAAGAATAATATTTAACAACGGTTTTAATATGCTTTCTAACCATTGATAGCTGCGTGGGTCCCATCCGTACTTGACGGATTTTCTAGATACGCAATTACGTATTCTTGACACAACTTGTATTTTTGGATAGTATGATTGGTTGGCATACATTATTATATTTGGGGAATGACTTTTGCCACCACTGTTCCTGGTTTGATGGAATATAATCGTCTTTTACGATTTTATATTTTCGATTCATAGTGAATGCCACAGTTGAAGACCTTGATTCAAAAACTGATCAAGTATATATTTAAAAAATGTTAGAAAATCGATGAAAAGCTTTCAGCCTGAAATATTCATCATAAAAATGTGATATTCACCCTTTGAATCTTAGGTTCTGTTGCTTGAAATGGCTTTGAAAATTGAATGTCTCAAAAACAATTCATGCAAAACTTTTCAAAACTCTGGACTTCTGCGATTTTTGCACCATAATAGTATAAAAAATAATCAGATTCGGAAAATACATTAGTAGCTTTTATCCAACGGGTTTTGCAGTGTAAAATTACGAACAATTATATGAACACAAAATTTGAATCATCGGCCTCCTCTTCCACGACTGGTACTTCACTACAAGAGTTTTGACGTTATTGATCTTCTCGTTTACAGTTAATAGATAAACTTGCTTCATTTTTGATGTTGTTAGTAACATATTTTGCAGAGTTATTTATGGTTTTTAAGACTATAGCTAAGCTGAAAATAAGGGATTAAGGAAATAAGAAAATTTGATCATTTGACCATAAAAGAAAAATAAATTTTTAGATGGGCTTTTAAATGATAAGAAGGGTTAACATATAATTTGTTTAGGAGTTTTCAGATCCGTCTTCCGGGATTTGTTTTTTGTTGAAGGAAAGTGAATACCTCATTGCTTCCTTTCTTGGAGAGTACTTCATCGTACATGTAAAAGGTAGACCAAAAACATTTTTCTGAAAAAAATACAGAAATTATACAACTACACATGGCGTTTATAATGAAGCATCCCCAGCAGGAACGTGTGGCAATTTAAGATTTCGCTCAGAATCCTAACAGAGCATATGATGTTTCATGAGTTTCAACAGGCTCGGTTTGATCTAAACTAGTGCAAAACGATTCAGAGCTTTGAATTTGTAGTGTTTTCAGTCTATATAACTCTATTTGCATCAGCATTCTGTTCAGCTTCAAAAGATTTCTGAATTGTCATATTTTTGGCAGGGGTCTGAGCGGGGTAATCCGAAAGTTGTACAAAACGGACGATAGCAAAAGTCGTATGTATCGTTTGCTCTACATTTTTCATTCTTCTTCTATGTTTCAAAATTATCAGGTTGATATTTTGGAAGGTAGAAGCAGTGAATTTTCCAGATATTTAGTTCAGATGACAAGTAAGTTCTATGTTCATATTTTTTCTACTGTAGAGCGAAGAGCGACGTGGGAAACTTTTAATATCACACTATGATAAATAAAAGTTTGTTGGGTAGTTTATTTTGCCTTGATGAGTGTTTGCCTCTCATATCTGGTAGAGCTGAAGTTTCACTTGTTTGATCTGTAACTATATGAGCTTCGTTATTTCATGGAAGACACAAAGTGCTGCTATCCATTGCCATTAAAACGAACGAGGATTGCAAATATACAATTCTCCTCTACATATCTTCTAGACACAACTTTGTTACTTCTAACTGTTACATATTCTTCTTCCCTGGTCCTTTGGTCTTTCTAACATTCCTCGGCCAAGCTTATTCATTTCTTTTTCTTATCCTTCTTTGCGTCTTCTGATCACTTGATTCTGCGGTACCTGCTTCTTTTTCTGCTTTGCCGAAGCACTTGTACTTGAAAGACTGACCTAATTACTAGGTAAATGTTCACTATCGGAGGATTGAAAGTTTTCAGATGCTTCTGAAGAAGACAGCATAGAGCAAATCATACAAAACAAACAAGCAAGAACGCCGTTTGAAAAACACTACTCGAATAAGTTGTAGCCGGATCGTGCTGCAAGCAATTTAGAATCTTCAAATAGCCAAGTCCCCACGAATTTTGTAGCTGCTAGTGTATCTACCGGACAAGTCCTGGATCCTGCTGACATTTTCATAGTTTAGGCAGTGAAGACGTTGGAATGAATAAAAACGTTGTTTCTCGTTGAATTTGACTGGTTCTTGTACCGATCGGTGATATTTTGATGAACAACTCTAACGAAGACACTGATTTTAGCCTGAAACTGGACATGTCCGGTTTTGCACCCAGGTTTTCAAATATAACTCTAGCTAGATGCTTTGAAGCATTCGCGAAATATTTCAATATGATTTCATGTTTTATTGATGATGAAATAGACTGACAAACCGTAGAACTTGGTCCTGTCCGAAATAATGAGATTATTCAAAAGTGGAATGAAACGTAAATAATAATAGCTTTATGATTTGAAATTTGAATTCATAGTTGACGGGAATGTGAAAATATAGAAAAATACTAGTACGCCCCTTCTCGCAAAATATATGGAAAATATTAAAAATTAGCTCTTATTTGAGGAGTTCAAAATTTGTTGGGTTTGAAATATTTTGATTTGAAATTCATTCTGAAGAAAATTTTCTCACCATGCTCCGAACACGTTTTGACCATTTCCAGTTGAATGAAATTGCCCGTTGGATCTCAGAAGGATTGTCGGAACATGAAATATCAACACATTTGAATTATATTCTGATGAGTAGAGCATGTTATGTAACAACTGCGGCACCTAAAAACATACACAGTGAAGTATGATCGATAAGTACCACTCCCACTGAAGACTGCTATTTACTGATAACGCGAAGAAGTAATCGTATTTTTTCAGCATCACGTATCAACACTATCTTTGGAGATACAACTACAACAATTATATCTAACCATACATAGAAAACAACGTTTGCATGCGGTTCGACACTACGTGCCAGGCATCCACAGCTACGTATGCAGCATCGTTCAGTTCGAGGATAAAGGGCCAATAAGCATCTGAACTGAAACTCGATAACATGGAAACTGGTGTCTGAACTTTGCTTGTATCATTCCGTTGAATATATAAAGATTTAAAGAGGACAACAGCCTTGTTATGTGCAGAAATCTTGGGTGCCAATAGAGTATCAATATCATTCGATATCGCAATATGCCCATTGAATAACTAGTTCGTTCGAGTACATAACAATCATTTGTTCAATAATTTTATTAGTTATTTGAGAAAAAATCACTCACATCTGATTCACTCCTTTCAGATATGAAACTTACATGAAAAAATACTATTCTGGGAACGAATAAAGAAGAAGAAGGTAACTTATTAGAAACAATAACGAGCTTCCACACGTGCGAAAACGATAAATGATAAATTATTCATTTAATATTGTTCCAGGTCATTAACAAGTCACACATACGCCTGGAGTTTGGATGATCGTACTTCAAAATTTCGAAGCGTTATTCTGAAAATTCAACAAAATACCACGAATAACAGAATGTCATCATATTAGAAATTTAGTTATTCAAATGAGAGAATTGCATATAATAAGAAGAAATATTGTAGATATATTTGAAATTACTTTGCATTTGAAAGAGTAGCGAATTTCCGAAAAAACCGTGATCGTCCTTAGCAAACGCTATATAAAATTGCAAGAATTAACATTTCACCGATTAATTCGGCCCTATAACTATTTTATGATTGATCAGTTGATCGGATTCTTCACATGAATTCTGCGATATAGCGGAAAAGTGTTCGAGCAAAACGATGGTCCATTCCAATTGACCTTGCAACAAACTAATTTTTTCTGTTTAGCAGTGTATTCACAAAAGTTTTACGACTATTCTACCTTGTATATGAAAGATCATAAATGAAAGATGAAAGTCACAAGATAAATTAAGACTTATATATTTAACGATCAAATATGTACGAAATAAATATTTGGCTTATGTTATAGATATTTAAAGAACGCAAAAGCTAGGTAATTCATTTGAAAAAGAAATTCACCCCATTTGAATAACCACAAAATCTATTCTCTGATTTTTCTAATGAAAAATATCTCACTTGTTCGTTTCAATAACTGTAATATATTTCGAAGTCAGAGCTGTGAAGTATCTAGAAATAGCAATCGCTATGAAACAATTGAAAGTTGTTCATCTCAGTAGGTAGAGTATTTTCCAATTGAATTTTTGTATTTTTAAGATACAATTATTCTTCGAGAAATGTCCTTAACTTGAAAATTCTTCTTTGGCAAAAATGGAAAACGGATTTAACTTGTCTATTTGTTTCACATAGCACAACTATCTTATACTCCTTATAATTATTTTTTCTAAATGACTTGAAGAAATGTTTTGATCTACCGTTTGTATACCTAGAAAAAACCTGTGAGGTGGTGAATTTTTATCTCAGTTTATCAATTCATTTTATACATATATAAATGAACAAGCAAATCATTTGAAAAGAAAAATTCTTTGACTTGATTAACCACCTAATTCATTGTTTGATTTTTACCATCTCTTTCAATGAAGAAATCTTATTAATCTTTTAATTACTTAGTGTGTTATAATTTGCAGGAATAACTATGAAACGTATATAGATAACAATAGGGTTGATTCGAAAAACCTTTATTTCGGTAGGTAGAACCGCATATTTAATATATCACTGTACTTGAACAATGTTTCTTCATCAAATGATTTCAATTTGCATGTTCTGATTTAACAAAGTAAAACGGATTTTTCTTGAAAATTCTGTCCTCGTAACACAATAACTATCTTATACTTTCGAAAATGGTTTTCCAGTTTGTATAACTGGACAAACCCCTCAGCTGGTGAGTTCAAATATAAACAAATGAGCAGAGCTCATGCCTGGTGTCAGAACCACTAATTTCAATGCGTTACTTGACGGGTTTCCCACAATCCTTATCTAGCTGACGATTTGTTTTATTTAAAGTATCGTGCAAACTACCACCTAACAAAACTTCAAGCGAGTGGAAATCAAATTTTCATTTTACATGTTCGTATGAGCAGCTAACGCATAATCCATTGCGATACAACCAGCAGACCTTTTCGTTATTCCTATATTTTGTCAAGTATGGAATTTTAAAGTTCCAACTGGTGTGAAATGGCAAAAAATAGTTTCTATGGGGTGGCCGTTGCCAAACCGTGACTCAGCTGACGTTCACTAGACTACCCAACTCTGTTATCTGAATCATTTCTCCAATTTTCATCCAGGAGGAAATTAAACGTGGTCAGAACGGAGTTTTCTATATACATATCCTTAGTGTGAAATTGACCGAGAATAGAGCTCATTCACAGACGTTCCTCAGTCGCACAAAACTTAGATCCATTTGAAACATTGTTTTTTTCTCTATTGTCGTAATAAGAATATCGAATATAGAATCACACAAACTAATTAAAATTTTGATTTCATTTGCAGTATAATTCGCAAATTAGTTTTGTACTGAATATATGCCCCCCAATTGGTAACTACTCCTATGATGGAATTCATTGAAAATGTATTGTATATGGAGCTAGCTTAAAACAAATCTCAGATGATCTACTTACAGATTAGAGTAACTTTGTCTTTGGAACTGTTTCTGCAATCTGGCGAATGCGCCAGGTAAGTGAACCCATATCTATTATTACGGGACATCCTTTTTCCATCATAAAAGCTGAACGTTATTGCCGTGAAATAAGATCGAACCGCCCCCAAGAATTATGGGATTGGGAAACCCTTATTAGTCCGTATATTGTTCGAATGTTCGGAAAGGAATTGCGGGCTATAGACATCTCCCTGAATGACTCTACTAGTGAGTTACTGTTACGCAATCGTTATCTTGTTTGTTTGTTTTCTGAGATTTCACTTTTATAGGCTTCTTCGAATATCACTGGATCTCCTCCTTTTCTCCCTGTTCAGTTCTTGCGATATATGTTGAATCAATTCATCTCCCAAAATTTTTCATTCACTCAGAAGTATTTCAGGGATTTGTGACGTGATTTGTGATTTTCGTTTCAAGTTCAAATACTAGTAAGCTTCGATTTCATTTCATTTTCCGTTTGAATCTTCTTTTCCGATATTAATAATTAATAATTTTTTTGATCTCTATTTTTTATTGGTACTCTCGCTTGATAAGCGTAATGTAAATGAACTGGAAACTATCGCTGAAATGAAATAACCAAATCGACGATCGTGATCTAATCGCAAAATCTGGAAGATGGGACATTAGGTCCATGTAAAATTCATTCCTAAAATTTGGAGAGTCGCTTGACTAGCTAACACCGTTATATATGCATTGTTATTATATTATTTATCGATTTAATTTATTTTCACGAATAATTCCGAGCCAATTTTGGTAGAAATTGTGGTAAAATGTGTCACTATATTCCTAAAATACAATATACGCTTATATTCCGAAAAGTAACCGATTATTTTATTCCGTTGTTTCCGTTTGTAATTATGAATTATTTCACTCCCATTATAGTAGAAAATTATAATAAAATTGGTGCTACTATTTTAAGAAATTCAGCATTTGGGGGTAGTGCGGAAATAATAATAGTTTATCTTAAACGACTCAAATCGGTATTATTCGTTTGGAAAGTATATTCCGGCTATTTTAGTGTTTGCCAAATAGGTATTTTACCGTTTCCACATGACCACGTGCCATTCCGTGTTTAGTATTGATAATACCTAGAGAGACTTACGTACCGGCGATATCTATTTTGTTTTAATTACTTTAACACTAGTATTTTCTCATCTTGTTGCATTTGCGTAATTATTTCCGAGAGTTCCGTTGAATCGATGTTATGGTGTTACCCCAACAAACTCAGTACACGGATCTGGAAATGCCAACTGCTAGTTGAATAACTAAACCGAATCAAATTGTCACTGATAGCAGCACCTGATTAGTTGAACTGTCATAGTTTTGTTTCATAAACCATAATGTATCTCCGCATATACCGTATTGTTTGTACACTGACCGCCAGTTTCATGTCCATGGGTAAGACTGCATACTAGTTTTACTCATCATCGCTTCGCTTACCTCCTACTACTTTGACCTAGCTCATTCACGCACTCTTACATAGTTTAAGCTCAACCTGCATGCTTTGAAATATTACTTTTCAACTTATACGCATGTATTTATATTATTGTTGGAATGGACACTGACACTGTATATATTGTATAAATTAATATTGTATTGGACATTGAATATGGTCATAGAACATCTTGTCTTTCTTCAATTCCTATATCGGTCAATTCCCAGTAAGATCTGTTCTACCATAGAACCATTCTTGGTTCTAGTTAACGCCTTAGATAACAAGGAATTCCTCTCCAACTGCAGTTTGCCAGGGCACGCCTAAAGCAATCTCGAAAGAAAGGTGTAACAGACCTCTTTTCCCGAGGTGACCTCGGAAAAGTAGGCGCCCGAGCTATTCCACACGAAGAAAAATCATTACACAGTAAAAAACCATTATTATAAATCCAACTTTTTCATGAAAGAATGCCAAAAAATGATTCAATACAAACAACTTCCCTCTGACAAATTGACATCTCGTACAAATAGTTGTTCATGAACCAAGGTTGATTGAAATAAAATCAAGTACTGAAAGAAATATGACTGGTTCAATAATTAGTGATGGTTTGTGCATAACTCCGTTTCGCTATGTAAATATGCAAAATACTAGAACATAAAGGACAAGAAGTTTATATAGCACATTAATGTTATATTCAGACCAGGAACCATGCCTACTGTTTTCAAAATATCTAAATTTTCTTAAGTGGGTAAACATTTCTTACAAATGACATATTTGAATTCAAACGATGATTATATTGTCTTAAGTGTACTCACCATTTCGAAAAATATAAATAGAGTCATGACTATTTGTCAAGTTTCTATTTATTATTTTTACATTGATTCATTCTCACATCACTCATCCTCATTTTATAACTTAAATTTCACTTTTTCTTTGCAAAACTGCTGATCCGGCACCAATTGACGGATTTCCTTTGAAATTTAAATCATTAGAATGTGGAACATGGAATATATTCTATATATTCTTTCATGAATTTCGACCTCAGAGTGATATTTAGAAATCATTTAAAAATAACTATAACACTAATTTTGGTGGTGTGAAGTTTTTTTTGTCAAATAAACTAGCAAACAAATACTTGAACGGCGATATTGAGAATTCATCTATCATTCATGGTCAATGTAAGGTTGGGGGACTACTCACTTCTAACCATAAAGATCCGCTTTGGCGACGCCATCTAACTGGTACCAATATGAAAAACATGCATTTAACGGGGGCTCATCCAGGAATTCAACAAATATAGTAAAAATCTCTAAAAATTTCGTACTTGTTAAATTTATTCATAAATTAAATGATGACATTGGTTTTTTATTGAACTGAATATAAGATAAAATGATTTTGGAAATTTCGCTCTCGTGTTCGATGTGGATTTTCGATGGCCCAGATATGAAAAATTACACCGATTAAAAATTCCTTTCTCCGAAAAATCGTACTCATCGTTCAATTCAATGTTTTGTCAAGTCTAAGTTTTCTCATACGAGAACCATTAACATTTCATAGAATCTGCAATCATATCAGCTTCCAGTCATCCACTGCTGCATGTTAGCTTCTCACAACCTTTTCCATTCTTCCTTGTCCTGTGCGCGGTGATACCAGTTGCAGCCTGCGTATTGTCTGAGGCCATCTACCCATCGTTTATGTGGTCTTCCAATACCCCTCTGGCTTGTTCTAGGTCTCCAGTGCACTAGTCTATTTGACCATTCATCTTCTGTTTTCCTGGCGACGTGTTCTGCCAACTCCATTTCAATTTACTAGTTCTTTTCATAATATCAGTAACACTGTTTGTTTCTTCTCCTTATCTCTACGTTCTGGATTCTGTCTCTCAAAGTGACTCCCAGCATGCTCCTCTCAATATGTCTTTGGGCAACTCTCAGCATTTCTGCGCTCTTCTCAGTTAGTGTCACAGTCTCTAGGCCATAGGTCATGACGGGAAGAACGCAGGAGTCAGACATCTCCCTGCATAAACAGATGGGAACATCTCTGTTCCTTAAAATGTTACTCATTTTTCCAAACGCTGTCCATCTAAGTCGGGTTCTTCCTTTCAGCCAGCTGGTTTTGTTTTCCTAGTTTTATAACATGACCGAGATAAATGTAATCTTCAACTTTTTCTATCAGCTGTTTAGCTATTCTCACCGGGTTTTCGGTGTTGCTTAAGAATTTTGCTTTGCTGAAGTTCATATGGATGCCTCGTTCAGTTGAGTTAACATAGTTCTTAAATCTTCCTCGTTTGAACTGATCAAGACCACATCATCGGCGAACCGGATATGATTTAGGTTTTTTCCATCTACATTGATACCTTTTTCGTCCCATTCGAGTTTTTAAATATGTTTTCCAGAGCAAGAGTAAAGAGCTTGGGAGATATTGTATCCCCTTGTCTTACTCCCCTCTGAACTGGAATGTCTTTCGTCTTCGTATCTTTTTCTACTTTCACTCTCAATGTGGCGCTTTTGTAGATATTCCCCAAGAGGGTGATGTATCTGGAGTCTATTCTTGCATCGTTCAATCCTTCAGTACCTGCCCAACGTTCGATAAGATCGAAGGTTTTTCTGAGTTCTACAAAAGCCAGATGTAGGTTAATACTGTATTCACAACATTTCTCTATCAGAGTTCGAATGAATTGTGAGTGATCGATGGTGGTGAAACCTTTTCTGAAGTAAAATTCCTAAAATTACATTACTTGTTTTTATTGTAGATAATGGAATTCTACCAAGTAAAGGCCTCCCAAATTCAAATGTAAAATAAAAAGAACAAAAAATGAAATACCTTTGTTTTACAAGAAAAATGCAAAATCCATACAAGTTAACCGCGTAAAAAATCAAGGACAAAAAAACAAAGTGAAAATGAAGACCATCCCAGGGCAGCAAGAACAAAAACGAGAAAAATCTATTGTTAAGAAAGAGGAAAAGATACATTTACCAAAATAATCAAGCCCAATCTGTTGTAAATGGATCAGGTGTTGTTTCAGGCGAGTACGCATTGAGATTGTTGAAAGATTTTTGAAACTATTTGAAACCTGATTATAAACATTCATAGAGTTATATGTGAACGATCTTCTGAAAAAAACCAAATGGAATCTAGGCAGAGAAAAAGTAAGGACATTTCTCAGATTAGTAGTGCGCATATCACTTCTGTATATAGATTTCTCACGAAGGTACGAAGGTTCACCCCAATGTAAAATGCGTTGTACTAATGTAGTAAGGTGAAATTGAAATGAGTGATGAATCTTCAGCCATTTCAATTCTTGAATTGGGGCAGAAACATAATCATTTTTCCGCAAACATCAGGCAAATCGGCAGCATGTATTCAGAACACGCTGCAGTCTATTTTGCGTTAGCTTGTCCAAGCAAGGAAATACGAAAACCAAAGCATCATTCAGAATAGGTAGCACTAATATGTCAACTAGTTTTTTTCTGAATTCGAAATTAAGATTTCTTGCATTAATTTATAATGTCTTAAAGGCTGCATTACATTTTCTGATCAGGTTCTTCACAGAGCTCTTCAAGTAAGATTTCGTACCAAACACTATGAAATCACACTTAACTGTTACTCACATCGAAACCAAAATATTTCAATTTTGCACATAGTAATCGGTGATTATCTCTGACAAAAGCTTTCGCAAAATTTAAGAGGACAAGTGCCGCGATCATAACACAATCAACGGACCTAACAATATCATTAACCACATCCAGAAGCAAGGTTGCCGTGCTGTGCCCCCTAAGGAATCCAGACTGCATGGATGATATAATTTTATTTTCCTACAAATAATCATTTATCTGGACCGCAATGAATTACTTCCGAACTTTAGACATTAAGGGAAGGATGCTGATGGGATGAAGATCACCATAGTTTGTGGGATTCTTCATCTAGGCCAGAGGCCTCACCAATAACGATTTCCAGCATTCAGGAAATATCCAAACAACAATTTATTATATGAGCTTTCGACTTTAGTTTCTCGATCAACTTCATCAACCGTCGTCAAACGAAAACGGAACTTAGAATTCGGATTGTATTCATGCTGTAGAACTCCGATGCCGCCCCACAAGCATTTCTCTGTCCAAACACAGATGAGTAGAAGTTCACAACACTTCTTGCCAGAGTCAGAAATCTCTTTCTTGCCATGATTATTTTTGATGCCCAAGTTCTAAACCGCCTTCCATAGGAGCGCAGTATTTTGCGCTACCGCCTGATGTTCCAAATACCCACTCTTATCAGCGCGTACAGCATTTGTAACCATATTCCTTAGCCGCCTGTAATCCATCTATTGGGTTCTTTGTTCTCTTATATTTACTCATGGCATCGTTTCTCAATTTCATCTTGTTTCGAAGATTGTTGGTTAACCAGGAAGCATACATTTTACTAACTTTCACTGTTCTGAGAGGAGCATGCTTGTCGAATAGAATCAAGATAATGCTTTTCAATAATTGAATTTAACTGTTGACATCATTTATATATTATATATCAGTCCAAGGAGCCTCATGAAGGTCGATAGCAAACTGTTGGAATCGAGATTCTTTAAGTCACTATATGTAATCATACGTGGTTGAACAGAAGGACACTCGAAATTTGCCGAACAGTGCACCAACTGGCGATCAGAACAAGCACTATTCAGGACCCTAGAATCCACAACATGATCAACAACGTTAGTGAAAATCAAATCTATGATGATAGACACGCTGGTCTTAGTCATACGACTCTGCATTGGAGCCTAATATGACATCAACTAGCTGATCCATATTGAAATCACCTGTAATAAACATATTTGGATACGGTTGCGAGATAAATGAGAGGATATTTTCAAAGTATTCCCGAAAAACAGATGAGTGAGAAGAGGGGTCTCTATAAATTATACCAACAAGAATCACATTTTTACCTAGTTGACACCTGATCCACAGATAATCTACAGAAAGTATACTTTCAAAATCACACAGCAACTGACAAACTCTTAAATTTCTCCTATAATAAATTCCCACTCCTCCGCCTCATCGACCAACTCTGTTTCGTGCCATGAAATCATAACCTGGAAGCTGTATTGTACTTAGTGGAGATTCATTTTTCAACCAAGTCTCCGAAACACACAATCGGACTAGTGTTATCAGAATGAAGAACTTTGCCCCAGAAAATGACCATGATAGCGATATGTAAAGTTTCTGTCTATTTATGAACACAAACATACACAATTTGATATGTGCCGTCATACTATTCATCACTTGAATAACACGTGTTGAATCATTCAAGGGACTAGTTTTGTTAAAATAATTTTCAATACTAAATAGCTCAGGAATGTTTTATGCCACATAAATATTTCTTACAGCACATTTCTGGAACACATGGATGCAACAACATAATTTATGAGATCCTTGATGATTTCCAACTCATCGGATAAAACCGCAAAATAAATGGAGAATCTAGAGCTGGAGATAAACGCTCCTTTTGAATGTTAATTTCCATTGAACAGAATCCAACCGCGAGCATCTTGTATAATTTTAACGCATCGGTTGAAGAGGGCGTCCGTGAAGGGGGTGATCTCTCGAAATTTAAATTTGTAGTGGGTGACTTTTATGAATTATTCATCGGTAAACATAGGAATATACAGATATCGAAGAACCCTAGCCTCGACTGATGTGATATTAATTAACTGGGGTTTATATACACGTTCTAACCACTATTAATCACTTCCTGCGACGGGGGATGGAAAATTCAGTTCTCTCCCCGTTCTCTAACGCGTTCTCTTAATCTCTGCACTTGTCGACTTAATGTGTCAACGAGCAGCTACATCTCGCTATCGAAAGGAGAGGAGTTTTCTGAAGATGAAGCTAAATAGCTTGAATGTTGGGGAAATTGGAATCAGGTAAGGATATATAGGTTGATTTCTTTCCAATGATTGGGAAAGAAGTTAGAAATTCCAGGCAAGTGAACTTATGAACAATTGATTATGTCCTTGCTCGATTTAAAATAGAAATATAAGTTCATAATAAAGGAAATCTTAAGATACGGTTTCCTAAGAAAACGAGGCTACAATATAAATACCGATGTAGTCGTGGACGGCGTCATTGAAACGTTATCTCAACAAACTACACTCGGAGGCAAAATTAGCAGAACACTCGAAAATTTAACCAAATTCGAAGTTCGATATTTTTCCTAATTCTCAACCGATTTAGATGATTTGTTCGGCAAGTTATAGATCAACTCTTCTGCTTTGTAGAAATTATAAGAGAAAACAAAAAAAAATTTATAGAGGGGCAAAACTAAAAGTGTTTTTTTGTCAAAAATTCGTAACACCCTGTGGAATTTCGTGGTCCGAGTTGAAACGTACAATATCATGGTCTGTCAAGACACATCTTTCTACAGTAACGCCCTTCTTGTTTCATGCGTTTATCTCTATTTTTGCAAAATATATTTAATTTCAAGTGGAAAATCACCATTTCGGAGAAATTCCATTGAATCAAGAAATTGTCATTGAAATTCGTCTATCAATTTGGAATTTTCTTATTATCACTCAGGCGTGTCGAAATTGTCGTTTGCGATTTTTATGTTCGGATTGCATTAGTTATTGATGACAATTTGGTTAATTTGGTGAAAATTAGGAATTCATAGGAGATAACAGTCGGTAGGTATTAAAATACACAACCGAATTCTGGGACCATAGATAAAGCTTTTCATTTACACATGTGCACACCTTTTTTTATCAAATATGAAATACAACACACGTTTTTTTGTATATGACCACATTTGCACTTGTTTGAAGAATTAGAGTTTTCCATTCTTCGATTTGATACAAATTCGATCGGTTGCGGTGTTTTGTGATTCTTTTACTGTTTACGATTCGAAGCGGTATTTTTCATTCAAAATGAGAGATTTACCACCAACCTCAGTACCAAGGGCAGTTACATTGATCGAGGAAGGGCGCACCTACCTCTCAGTCGGTACCATGTTGGGTGTCTCGACGTCGGTTATCCATCGAATCTACCGACGTTACAGGGAAACTGGATTGTACGTGAGGAGGCGAGGACAAGGAAGAAATCGGGCAACCCGCGCTATACATGACCGTTTCATCGTCAATCAAACTATAAGAAATCCTCGTCTTTCTGCTGTTCAGGCACGTAATCTTTTACAAGCAGTGGATAACATAAACGTCAGTGTGAGGACAGTCAGAAGACGATCAAATGAAGTTGGTCTGACATCATACCCGCAAGCAAGAGCACCAAGACTCGATAGAGCCCATCGGGTAGCAAGATTGGCGTTTGCTAGGGAGCATGTAGCATGGACAATCAATCAGTGGAGACGGGTTTTATTTAGTGATGAGAGCCGATATTGTGTGAATTTCGTGGATCGTAGAAAAAAAATATGGAGGCATCGAGGGGAACGGTACAATCAAGCGAACTTCGCAGGAACTGAGCAATACGGTGGAGGGTCAGTTATGATATGGGGTGGCATATGCTTGGGAGTACGAACAGAAATGGAGGTTATTGGCAATGGATCACTTAATGCCCATCGGTATATAACAGAAATCTTGGAGCCCCATGTTGTGCCTTTTGCTCCTTACATAGGGGAAAATTTCCTTTTTATGCACGATAACGCGCGCCCTCATACTGCGCGCATAGTGATAGAATATCTCAATGAAGTGGGATCACACGAATGGACTGGCCGTCGCGGTCACCGGATTTAAACCCGATCGAACACGTTTGGGACATTCTTGGAAGAAGGGTTCGACAACGGAATCCAGGCAACGTTGAAGAGCTGACATTGGCTTTGGTGGAAGAGTGGTACAACATACCTCAACAGATGATAGACAACATCATTGGGAGTATGCGAAATCGTATGCGCGCTGTAATAAGAGCTCAGGGGGGGGTCATACTCGCTACTAAAATCAAATGTTTTTTTGTGGGTCATCATGAACATTTTTCTCAACATGTTCATTTCATTTCACGAGTGTATCGCCAGGATACACTCCTGCTCTCAATTTTTGACAGGAAAATAATTATTATAGAGTGTCACACAAAAAAGTTCAAAAATAAATGTGCAAAATCAATGATTTTTCCAGTGTACTTCGAGTTCTCCCGAGCGTGAAATTGGCCAGTGAATTTCAAAAATTTTCACTTCGTTAGATTTCCGCTTCTCTAATTTAGATTTTATTTTCTGGCTAACCTCCGATGTTATGCCCCTACGCAAGATTAAAAATAAATTCTTGAAATTTGTGACTTTTCGCTTCAAATTGGATATCTCTTGTAAAAATAGAGATAAATGCATAAAACAAGAAGGGCGTTACTGTAGGAAGATGTCTCTTGACAGACCATGATATTGTATATGTTGTATATCAACTCGGACCACGAAATTCCACAAGGTGTTACGAATTTTTGACAAAAAAAACACTTAGTTTTGCCCCCGTATAAATTTTTGTTCAAATTTTTTTTATTTTCTCTTATAATTTCTACAAAGCAGAAGAGTTGATCTATAACTTGCCGAAAAAATCATCCAAATCGGTTGAGAATTAGGAAAAATATCGGACTTCGAATTTGGTTAAATTTTCGAGTGTTCCGCTAATTTTGCCTCCGAGTGTATGTTGGTTTCTTGAAAATGATAATCGTGAGCCATTAAAAAAATTGGCACCGATTATCATATAAAGTTAATTTATATTAAGTTGTTTTCAACATAGTTCTGATTTTGTTATCATAATTTACGAAAATGTGAAATGGAGAAAAGAACGAATGATTTCATAAAAATCGTTCACAGCTAAGAAACAATTTCATGTGTAGCACCATACTCCTGACGCTCCCACCACTCTTTAAAACTCAAGTATCGTACAGGGTGAATTCGATAGTTTAGTGAGACAGCAATGTAAAAGACTACAGATTAGTTTAGAATTCGAGAAAACCTGATTGCTGAAAACCAATTTCAGTTATCTTTATTGTTTTCAAGTTATTCCGGAATATTCTTTTTTCCGGGATCTGAGCAAATGGCCTAACTGAACTAAGTAGCGTAAAAAATATTTTCACATTCTTGACGTATTTTTACAGAGCACAGGCATGTATTTGAATAAAAATTATACTCAACGGTTTTCGAGCTATGAGGCAAACTTCTTTTCTTTTCAATAAAAACCAAACGTTGCATTGAGTAGAGTTTTTGCTTCCTTTCCGAAATATATAATATGAGAATAATATTCTAATATCGTATTTTTCAGAAAAGGAAAAGTCTCGTTATGAGATGGGAATCTTCCATTCGCCAAATAATTATGTATGACAATAGAATAAATCTGTGAATATGAAAAGATCATAGATATTAACTTTCGATACTGAACAAGGTGAATTTATGTTAGGTGAAACCACAAAGAACGCCTCATTTTTATCAAAAATTTAATTGCCATCTTTCCATTTTTAAATTTTTCAATGTAGAAAAAAGAGTTTGTGGTATTTTGGAAGATTATTCGAAATGGAATATAGAAACAACAAGGACATGATATGATTTCTTGTTTCATTGAAAGGGAAAATATTAGTAAGGATGTTGGTATTTTCAAAAGATTGGGAACTAATTTGGGAACCTTCGGGTCTTAAAAATATCCGAGAGGAAACTGAAACGAACGTAATTGCAGCAGTAAATCATGAAACAGGCGAGAGAAATACCCGTTATATTTAGTGTTTTGAAAAGCCATAATCACAGAATATTAAAGAAAAAATGTTTAAACCATATAGGATGAGATTGAATCACCAGCTTCTTCCTAGCGAGTCCGAACGTCGACTTAATTTCTGTGGATGGTGCGAAGAGAATAGACTCGAAAATGCACATTTTACAAGGAACGTTATTTAGGGCGTTGGGGTTAGGATAAGCAGTGATGGATTCACTCATAGAAATAATCGACATCTTTGATTAGACGCTAGTCACCATTTTTTCCAAGATTCTTTCAGCAAGTTCCCTTTGGCTTCGATGCGTGATTTGCAATTGTCGGGCAACAAATGATAGGACCATATGTTTTTGAGAAATCCGTAAACGTTTACACGTATTTGAATATTATGACCCGATTGTTGCGCCATATTTGGAAAAGTTCTGCTTGCAGACCTCGAAACAAACCGGTTTTAAATGGACGGTGCAATTGCGCAAATTACAGGTACTTCTGTCCAAAATTTGAACGACATTCTAGGAAATAATTGGTTGATTCCGCCGTTACTACGTGATATAGTTGATCATGATGAAAATAAGAAAATTAAACTATGAATTATACTATCACAAGAGATTAATTGAAAATAAGGATTTCAATTATGGTCCCTCGACCACCTTCAGCTGACAAGTATTGAAGAAAAGTTGAAAATACATACATATATAAAAGGTAGATACAAAATTCACAACCCTGTATATAAATTGGCAAAATAATTAAATGTTGTATTCGAAAATTCAACAACAGAATTCACACCTAAATATTCTATACAAATCTCAATTCAATTAACACAATTGAAACAGGTTCAAACCCCAATCAAATCATATTTAATCAGTTTCTACATAGATAACATGTCCTTCAACATCACAGGGACGAATGCCTTAAATTAGTCTTAGACATCTTGAAGAGATCACACCTAAATCCGGTTGTGCAAAATGATTTCATGTTTGTGTTGTGCCAACAACAGAATAATTTCAAATTCAATAACAAATTCTATGAAAAATCTCGCGGTCTATCGTTGGAATCACCATTGTGTCCTTTACTAGCTGACATTTTCATGGCGTATATTGAAGAAATCATATTCAATTTCTCCAAATCAAAATAAGTACATTTTTGGTATACGAAGTCTGGCTATTGAATAATGAGACTGTGCACCTAGAGGGCGCCCTAGAGTAGTGGGGAAAAAAGAGTAGTGCGTTGGGTATCTAGATATCTTGTCTATGCACATACAAAAACACGTTTTCGTTATTATTATAGTATTTGTGCAGTAGCGGTTTGAAACGAACGTGTTTTTTTCTTGTGCCGAAAATCATGTGTGACTAAAACCTGAAGCAACGTATCAATCTGTAATTTCTCATTAAATTGAATTAAACTACGACTGAGGTCTACGTGGATGAATCTCAATCTTGTGCGCGTGTTTTTGAGTGGTGTAAGCGCTTCCGTGAGTGCTGAGAGAACACTGAAGATGACCAGCGCCCAGGTCGTCACTGTTTCATTTCCGGAAACAGTGACCAAAGTCAATCAAATTGTACGTGCAAAACGTCAAATGAGTATTCGGGTGACAGCCGAGGTTGTAAACGTGGATGAAGAAACGGTTAGAAAAATTTTACACGAGCAATTACACATAACAAAAGTTGGTGCCAAAAAAGCTGCCCATAACGCGCTCTGTGAAGCAGTATTTGGCCAGTAAGTGCACTCCAGTGCTCGAATACGCGCCGTACTCGCCAGACTTGGCAACGTGCCACTTTTTTCTTTCAAAGATAAAATCTGCTTTGAAAGGGACTAGATTCGAGCCGATGGAAGCGGTTAAGCACAAAACAGCAGAGCTCCTAAAGGCCCTCACCAAAGAAGAATTTCAGCACTGCTTCGGTCAATGGAAAATTTGTATGGAAATGTGTGTGGCGAAGGAAGGGGAGTATATTTAAGAGGAGTATTCGAATGTAGAATAATTTTTATATTTAAACCCTTTTTCGTAACCAGTCCCGTTATTCAATAGCCAGACCTGGTAGATATGTAGACGATATACTAGCATGTTTCATAGGAACCGCTAGACAACTAGATCAATTCTTAACTTACATCAATAGCATTTATCCCAAAATTAAATTCAAAATAAAGAGAGGAGTCGATAATCATATTCACTTTTTAGACCTAAAAATCCCTCATATAAATAACACACTAAGTTTGATATACATCGAAAACCCACTTTTACTGATATTGGCATCCTCAGGACTCAACACACCCAAAATCTCATGAATGCGCTGTGTTTGATTCAATGATTGATACTGATTTTTATCTGCCATTATCCGAAGAAAATATGTTCAGGGAAGTGTCAACTATTAAAGAAATAGCCAAGTACTATGTTTATCCCTTAAATATAATGAACGGAATAATCCGAAAAATACAATCACAAATAGCATATCATAATATGTACCTACGTATAGATTCGCAAATACAGATAAATATATTTCATTAACATATTTATATCAGCGAAAAGATTGCAAATGTCATTTCAAAACAGAATAAAAAAGTAGCTTCCAAGACCCACATGAAACTCTCCCAGGAATTTTTCAATAAAAGATAAACTGATAAATTTGATAATGCTGGAGTTTACGATTTATCATGTACATATTGTGCAGGCGTCGATGTAGGTCGAACTGGTCGTTCATTCAAAACGAGATAAAAAGGCCTTCAATCAGATTACAATAACCAGAGAACCTACTTTTGCTTCACATTGAAATGAAAATGGCCATCATTTTCCACCCATAGATCAACTTCGAATTATTCACAGAGTACCTAAGAAACGAAAGTTAGATTTCTTGGAATCCATTGAAAGTTTCAAACTGCAACAAACCCCATAGAGATAATCTTCTAAACTACCAGTATGGCATGGCTTATTCGTCCCTATTTTATCATAATTAATTTATTACATCTTGTTTGCGCCTCATTGATTTTGTGAGTTCGGTCAGAAAAAGATGAAGCTTATTTGTAAAGAATTTGTGAGGACAACTCAAGCATCTCCTTTGAAATTGTTGTTTCTTTCTCATCAATTTTCGTTTTTCATTCAATAATTCAACTCAAAAAAGCCATATATTTTTGAAGAGCTGAACTCTTTATATGAAGAGATTTCAATGGTTAACAGTTGTAATGAGAAAATTGCACTTTCGTTATATTTCGGACGTTTCCGGATTAAAAATCTATCTCGAAATTGTGTTTGTAGTTTTCAACATTTTCGAAAACGAGATTTCAAGAATGCTCTTTCAGTTTTTATCAATATATAGTTAATGTTATCGAAACTGGTTTCCACATTTACGCGGCATGAATCGTGAACACATCTCTTTTGATATAAAGATCATCATCACTAGCAGCTCAATCATTGCCTCTATTTTCAGTTGATTAAGAATCTATATCATAAAATATTATATTTTTTGTCATTCTAATACAACGGAATTCCTTTCGTGATACAACAAGATCTTTCTAACAAAACGAAAACGTTTTCTATGGTTTTCATCTTCACCTATTCAGTATCGATAGTTCATCCGAATCATCATGTGATCCCTCCATATTCATAGATATACTAATATTTCCAAAGAGAATTATTTTGCGAATGGCAAGATTCCTATCTCATAACGATGAAGAGAAAACTGGTGTCACTACCATAGCCTGATTAAATATATTCTCATCTCCGATAAAAATATTTCATATACCAGAGATATTTCCTAACAAAAAGAACAAAATTTACAGAAGAAATTTTCATTTAAAATTAAGTACCTATAATAAAACTTTTTCTTCTACTCATACGTGAAAATAGTCAAACATAAGAAAAATCACCAATGACCTTTCTACTACATTTTGTTCCTGACTGCCGTCGTAAACATCAGTGCTCTCATAAAGGAAATCGGCGTGAAACCCAACAAAGGTCCTGATTTAAAGTTCCGACCTGCATGGGGTATTATTTCACCCGAATTGTCGCGGTTTCTTTTCACACATCTATATTCCCTCCTGTGGCACATACGGGCCCTAATGATGGTATTTTCGGCTAGGGAAAATACGCGGAAAATATCTCGATTCCGAGTTCATGCCTTAAAACGTGGAAATATTCTATTCCGTTATTTGACGAAAATTTGGTCCATTATCTTAGGAAAGTTGATTATGAGTGAATTTACAACTATAGAAATATTATAAATGACTGTTCAATTAATAGTGTAGCCTGTTTTATGTGGCTTTTTATAATAACTTAGTAATCCCACAGAGATTGATTTTCGCAAATATTGTCCAAAAATACTGTTACGTGTTCGTAGAGAATATTTGAAAGTGGTGAATATTTCTGCTCTGAGAAGAGTATGATTGACAGTTCAAACATCTTCTCGGTATGCAATATTTAGGCCTATTCACTAATATGTTATGTAGCGTGCTGAGTGGCCGCTACTACTTTATTTGAATAACCTTTAGATTAACACGATGCAAGTTTAACACAGTGCAAGTCACATTAATTCAATGACCATTCATTCCGTGAAAAATTCCCTCCACCATCGGCGACTCTCGAAGGATGACAACGGATATACATGAGAGAACACCGGAGCTCATTCATTTCCTTTGAAGACTTCGTTGAAACCACGAGAAAATAATTAATCACAATCATTTGTTAATTGTTTAATAACCCTTTGAAAAAAAGAGGTTAGCAAGTAATAAATGATGTTAATAAGCAAAAGAAATATAAGATAAATATGAAAAGAATGAAATAAAAAGAAGCGATGTCGGGTCATGCTAAAAGGAAATGAACGAAGCAGTAAAATATTCCTGTATGAATATTAAGAACTAAGAACGTAGAAACCATAAATCCATGCTGTTAGTAAATATAACCTAAAGAGAATATAAGATTATCGAGGATGAATATTCAAAAATCTGTGCACATGATAAGAATATTAATTTAAAGATGGAAATTGAAGATAATTACTCAGTTGTGCAAGGGATCTAGGTATTAATTAGATGTTTGCTCAATATTAACAAAAACTAAGGAAATGAAGCGGATTACAATGGATTATTTCGTATTCCTTTCATTTTGAAGGGTTATTAAACAATTCACGAATTATTGTGATTAATTATTTTCTCGTGGTTTCATCGAAGTCTTCAAAGGAAAAAAATGAACTCTGGTGTTCTCTCGTGCATATCAGTTGTCATCCTTCGAGAGTCGCCGATGGTAGAGGGGATTCTTCACGGAATGAATGGTCATAGGATTAATGTGACTTTCACTGTGGTGATTTAAAGGTTATTCAAATAAATTAGTAGCGGCCACTCATTCCATTCCATTCCATATCTCTAAATCTCTGAAGTAAAATCTTCAGACAGTGAGATCGAAAAAATACCACAAAGAAAGGGACAATCAGTGAGTTTAAAAACAATGATGTGAAAGAGGTTGAAGTAAAACCGCATCAACAGACTGGCTGACAATATCACCATGACATATGTTTTATGAACCGATGAACAGCTGATTCAGGACAAAGTTTTTGATTACGTTAATTTTTTAGTAGATTTTATTATCTTTTCCCTTTATTGCGCTTCCACTCCACATAGAAGACAAAGGTAATTCAGCAAAATATCATTTCGACGCTCAACAGGAAAAACATAAAATGTGAAAAAATGTTATCAATGAAAAGAGTCTTTTCACTTGTAAAAATTTTAGAATCTCTCGTAAAAGCTAGTCAGATCAGTATTAATGAAGACATTTTCATTTCAGTGATAACTGTGATTTGAAAATCACATAGAAACATGGTTACATAGGAAGAATCTGCTATTTAGTTCAAGTGGAAGAACTTACCTTCGAGTAAAGTATTTGAATAAAATATCGTTAGTCGAAGAACAAAAATAATATTTCGAAAAATCTGATTTTATTTTATTCCGGTATCTAGCATTCAATTTGATGACAATATCTATGTACCAGCTCTTAGGATATAAGAAATAAAACCAAAGGTTAAAATGTTTTGTAGTTCCAAGTTATATTTTACATATTCCAAATGTTCCTTTGTGATATCAGAATTCATAAGAAGTATAAATAAGTATATATTCCGATTTCTAAGACACCATTTCGTTGATATTCTACGGTTTGAGCCAATATTTGATAATTCCTCCCATATATGTTTTTGTTCTACTATATAGAAATCGATAACAACTTAAGAAATATCAATACGTGTATTAACCTTTTTGAAGAAGAATCTCTGACATTATTCATTTGAAAATTTTCTTAAGTTTTGTGAGCTCTGGTGTAAGAATGAAATACTAGATGGGTCTTCTGTAACATAAGAGTTTTTGTAGTTTGCTTCAATGATTTCAGTTTTAATTCTACCCGATTATCGAGAAACGCAATTAAAAGAGAAAACTCGAATTTTATCCTGATATTACCATGATTGAGTCGAAAAACCTTCATTAATAAAGACGCGAATTTTACCTTCAGTCTTCAGTGAAGATGTCTTAACGAAAGAAGAGAGATGATTGCCAACGAGTTCGGCTGAATGTGAACTTCTGAAAATCTGAAAATAGTAATAAAAGTATTCATGATCAGATCTGATTGTCTGGAAAGGAAAGAAAATAGGTCATATCCAGCTATCACAGGGAAAAGAAGGTTCCTGATCTCATGGTTTTATTATGTGAAAATGAGATTGGATATTTTAAAAATTGTTGAACAAAAGCCATATCAAAACTTTAGCACATAATCTCACCTTAACAAAACTTTCATGAAACAAATGACAGCGGATTCATAACCAATATAAATTTTTAATTGCATTAATCTTTAATTGGTTAATTTCGCCGTTACTAAGTGATAGTTAATCATGATGATAATAATAAATCAAACTATGTATTATGCCAACACGAGAGATTTATTGAAAATCAGGAGTTCACAAGTTGTCCTGTATGGATTGTAAAGCCATCTATATAGGTAAGATTGGTCGTTCATTCAAAACTAGATACAAAGAGCATCAATCAGATTACAATTACCAGAGAACCAACGAATCTACTTTCACTTCACATTGTATCGGAAATGGCTATCATTTTACACCCACAGATCAACTTCAAATTATTCACAGAATACCTAAGGGACGAAAGTTAGATTTCTTGGAATCCATCAAAATTTTCCAACTGCAACAAACCCCCATAGAGATAATCTTCTGAATGACCAGTATGGCCCGGCATATTCCTCTCTATCTGAAATCTTTAAAAAATACCTGCCTTAATCATAATTATTTAATTGCCTCTTATTTGCACCCTTATTGATTTTGTATCAACCTGGTTATATATTTATGTATTTTCAACTTTAGTTCAATACTTGTCAGCTGACGATGGTCGAGAGACCGGAATTGCAATCCTGATTTTCAATGAATCTCTCGTCATAATATAATACATAGCTTAATTCCTTATTATCAACTTTAATTTTTCACTATAGTCGATTTGGTAAAGCCGTAGAGTTATAAATCTTTAGTAGACAGGATGGTCATAGGCATCCGTTAATTATATTCTTCTTACATATTATAATCTGGGATACCTCGGTATAATATTGGCAATTCAGGTGGATTTCATCTTTATTTTTCTCAAAAAATCCTGAACGCTTGGTTGAGTACCCATTAATTGATATGGATCCGTTTTCCTCTTACACAATAACCTGTATAACAGATCATTATACATATAAATTTGAATTGAATTCCTATTATGAATGATTCACAATGAACAAAACAGTTTTGATTACTCGGTGGTACACATGTGCCACCGCCCGCCATGTATATTGAGACAAATGTCCACTCGGATGAGGGTTAAAGAGTATTATTAAGTATATTCTCCATATTTTACCTCTAGAAAGAGAATTATCACATAGAAGAATTCTTGAGGTAGCTTTATCATATGAATCAGTTAGTAGATGGTAAAAGTATTTTGTTGATTTCAAAAATAATGGAAAAGTATTCTAATTTTACCCGTGTTGAACGTATTGAAATTATACCACTTTCCCAAAGTGAAAAATTAATTATATTGAATGTATCCGATCTTTAAGGCATCAAAGCCATTTACCTTCAATCGATGAAAATGTTAAAATGTGTTCTGAGATGACGAGAATTGGAAATTGCACAATATACAAGCTTCTCAAGAAAGTAAAATCTGAAAATGGATTTATAGTGAAACCTCCAAAAAATCATCCAGGAACGCCCCGAATGGTTATGGATAAAGTCTTTAGAAATACGTTCTTCTTATTTTCGGAAAAAAAACCCACGCTGTACTCGTAGATTCAGGACTTGATTTGAATATCAAAAAACAATTTGTGGCAAGTTTTGCATGAATTGAATTTCTCATGTGAAAGCACATCAGTTTTTATAGATAAAGAAAAAATTGTTTGCTGGAGAAGAAATTATTTCAGAGCAATGAAAAAATATTGTGCTCACAGTAGGAAAATTTTTTATCTGGATGAAACTTGGGTTAAATAAGGGTACACGGTTCAGAAAACTTGAAATGACAAAAACATAAAAGATTGTCGTCAAGTCTTCCTTAAGAATTTGTCTACAGGATTTTAAAATCCGTCAGAAACAGGACGACGTTTAATAATAACGCATATAGGTAGTGTTAACGGTGTTGTGGATGAGTAGTTATTACCATTTCAAAGTAAGAGTACTGGAGACTATCATGAGGACATGAATTCGGCTGTTTTCGAAGAATATTTTGAACAGTTTCAAATTTAATCCTACAAGGATCTGTTATAGTAATGGATAACGAAAGCTACAATTCGAGGCAGATTGAATTAAAGCCAACATCTTCATGGCGTAGAGCAGACATCATCAGATGACTGACGGATAAAAATATTTCTTTCAAAGAAAGTATGGTAAAAAAATAATTATTATCAATTGTAAATTTACATAAAAAATCATCAAAAAAAAATTAATATACTCCGCCTTCCACCTTACCACTGCGAATTGAATCCGATTGAACTGAGTTGGGCACAAGTAAAGGGTGAAGTGGCTAGAAAGAACACAAGTTTTAAGATAAAAGACGTCGAACTTCATTTCAACAGTGCAATGAAAAGTGTTAGATCCCAAAACTTGTATAGACCACGTCCTTGAAGAACAACATAAAATGTAGGAACATAATATGGATACCATGACAGATCCTATTATAGTGAATAGAGGTAATGAAGATCTTCAGAAGATGAACTGTAAATATTTTATAAAAATATTCCAACTTAAAATATATTTGAGCATTTCGACGAACATTATTCTGATTGTTGTAATTTCAAAGTGTACAAAGAAATAGAATTCAGAACTAGATGAAGTCATGAAAATATTTATAAACATTGTTTAACATTCTATTGGGTAATGTTAAAACTCATGTGGAAAATTTTGCTTAAGTCTACTATAATATAAAATAAATGTTCATTTCTATAATATATTAAAATTATTGAGTTATCTAAATTATCATAAACATTATTCAATTATTACATACTTTAACGTATAGAATTTAGCGTAGGTTGAGTATGCATGGAATTCATTAAATAATTTTCTTTTGTAAACGTCACTTTCTAAAAAATCACATCAAATTATTATCGTTTTTAAATTCATTAGCGTTCAGTTGATTCAATTTTATTTTCGACGAGAACCCTAGAATACATATTCGTCTACATTACTGACTACAATTCTTAGACGCAATATTCGCAAGCAACAAAAAAACAAAGAAGATCTTAGTCAGGTAGTTGGTTACCTCCTGGAGAATTGTACGAGGGTTTCTATCAAAGATCCGGCTATGAATTGGTGCCTGCTTCAAGATAAAATCATAGAAACTACATTTATTTTCGAACCTGCCCACGCCCATTTGCATACTTAATGAGCTTCGATTACTCTACATCTTTACCGAATAAATTATAGAATTCCTTATCTTCTCGCTCTATTACACTTACATTTCACATAGAAGACGCAGTAATTTTAGCAAAATATCATTTCGCCATTGTACCCACTTAATGGGGAATTTTTCGGTCACTTCTTCGATGAAAGTTATATTTCATCGAAAACATAAAATGTTGAAATTTGAGTGCAATGAAGAAAGTCCTTTCATCAGAAAAACTGTGAGATCTCACTCAATACTAACTTATCCCAGTTTCAATGGAAACATTTTCATTTTATTGATGAATATAGGAATTTTTTGACAATCTCAAGGGAACTTGGTCGCATGAGAATAATCTGTAGTTTCGAATGCAAAGTAAGTTTAAACAGAGTACCTTAGAATGGAGTAGTTTAAAGAATAGAATATCGTCAGTCAAAGTGAAAAACGGTATATGTGGAAAAATTTTATTCTTAATTTTGCTCTAAGAAGCATTCAAAGATCCGATGACAAAATCTGTATATCAACTGTTATGGTGTACGAAATAAATCCAAATGTCAAAATGTTGTGTGGTTCCGAGTTGTATTTTACATACCCCAAATGTTTTCAGCCTTATCAAATTTTAGACTTATCAAAAAGTGAATATCTCGATTCCTAGTTCCATAATTCGTTAATGTTGAGTACGTGGTTTGGCGCTAAAATTAAAAAATTTAACTCATATATGCTTTTGGTTATAGAAATAGATTATTGGTTCTGACGAAGTATACGCACGAGTATTATTTTTTCTGAAGAATAATCACTGACATGATCAATTGCACGATGTCATATGTAATGTGAGCTCTGGTGTAAGAATGGGGACCAAATGGACTTCCTGTAAACTAATACTTTCTGCATTTTGCTTCTTCAATAATACGATCTTCAATTCCTCGCGAATATTGAGAAACCCAAATGGAAAAAAGAACTCGTATGTCATCCAGATATTACAATGATTGATTGAGATATTATCCATTAATGCAACATCGAATTTTACTTTCAGTAAAGCGGTTTAAACAAGAAAAAAAGAGGTGCGTGCAAACGAGTTTCGCTGAATATGAGCTCGTGAAAATAAAAATCCCAGTAATCAAATTTGATTGTCTTGAATGGAAGAAAATTGAACATCGCCAGTTATTTTAGGAAGAATGAAGGTTCCAGCTGTTACAGTTCAATAATGCAGTTCACCATATACTGAGCAGAAATGAGTTACCCTTCATATACAACTCCCCCTCTTTTAACAAGACCTGTTGATGCTTTTGTAGAATAAGTCTCTCTTGTCTCATCTTGAAAAGGACCAATGAAATATATTGATAAGTCCTACTTTAGCTGTGATTAAAGTAAGTAGATACCTGACAGATGTTTGGAGAGATATGGGTCCTAATGCTCCCTAATGGAGGGAAAAATGGAAGATTGGTGCTGTTATCGTCGAACTAAGTTGAAAAAATTAAAGATGCCATTGTTACTTCCTCTAGTTGTAGCCAGCCAAATACACCATGATGTAATGAAAAATCACCGCACATGGACGGAAAGGAATCCTTAATAAATGCTTGATCGCCCAGACTATATAAAAAAGAAGAATAGATAAATTGGATCCATAGTTCTGTGCCAAAAATGCTTATAACGCTAAAAATAGAAGAGGCGAGTATATCCGTTTGAAGACAGAGAAGAAAAGCAGTTATTAATTAGCATTTGAACAAATTTAGGGGCAGCTCAAGGATCTTTGAAATCAAGACACATGTTTAGTGTATTTCCGATAGTTGAGTTACACTGTTTAACTCAGTTTAAAAATTCAACTAGCAGAACTTCTAACAGGACGACTATGAACCGTTCTATGTCTGAAACGGATAATCAAACGAGACCCTAAGGATACCACTGCAACGTGTGTAGCGGAAACAGCACTACAGGGCGCGATTGGTACTTCCAGATCAATATACTGGCTGTATGGTGGGAGCATTACAGCACTGAATCAACGGAAGCATCCGAAATCACAAAATGAACTTGCACTTCCCAGAAATATGCATATTTCATTGCAAACTGTTAGGAACAGGCTCAGAGAAGATGATATCAGACCAAGGGTGGCTTCTACCGGCCCGCATCTCACCAGAGAGCATCGAGTTGCAAGACTTCAGTTTGCGAGGGAACATGCAAATTGGGGTATTCCAGAATGGTCGAATGTTCTCTTTTCCGACGAATCCATGTTCCGTCTAGTATCAAATGATAGACGCATGCCTGTATACAGACGACATGGGGAACGGTATCAGCAATGAAATATCCGGCAAACCGAAAACTTCGGAGGGGGCTCAATAATGGTGTGGGGAGGCATTTCTTTACATGGTCGAACTGAGGTAGTCCTAGTGAATAATGGAAGAATGACAGCGGCCAGATACATCGCAGATACCCTTGAACCCCATGTTGTACCCTTTGTCCCATTGATTGGCGAAAACTTCATTAATATGCATGATAATGCTCGGCCTCATGCAGCTAGAGAAGTTACAGAATTTCTGCAAAATGCCGAAATTGATATTTTAAGAAGACCAGCCAGAAGTCCCGACTTGAATCCCATAGAACATGTTTGGGACAACATGGGGTGGCAAATTCTTCAACGTAGGGTGCCTTGTAGAACACTCCAACAACTAGAAAATCTGCTTCCCGAAATTTGGAACTCAGTGACTCAAGAGTACATCCAAAATTTGTTTGAGAGGCTTCCGAGACGTATACTGGCAGTAATTAGGACCCGGGGAGGAAACACTCGATTTTGAAAACGATTAGTAACCATTCGATGCTAGTTGATTGGTCTTTATATATATATATATATATATATATATATATATATATATATATATATATATATATATATATATATATATATATATATATATATATATATATATATATATATCATACTCATCTATTTTGAATGATATCTTCATATTTTACACTTCTGAAAATTACCAAACTACTCTTGAATGACCAACCTAAAAGTTTATATAGTATTATCGTGAAAGTAGGGTGATGCGACAATTTTTGTGGGCAGTGTATTTGGGAAAACTTCTTGTTTTTAAAGGAAATTTCAAACTGAGCGAAAAGATTTCTTCACTTTCTTCAAAAAATAGTTCGATATACCGAACATTTTGTGCACAGCATATAATTGTTGCAACTAATCTACTGAAACAAAATAGGTAATTTCTTTCCTGAGTGGGGAGCAGCATAATAATTTAAGAATGGAAGTATCTTCACTAGATAACTTTTTAATTTGATGTTGTCACATTGCTGAAAATCTCAAAAATTATGAGAATTATCTCCAGGGCGCGAGAAAGTTGATATTTAAAAAGACATCGTATTAGTGGCAACTGCGGCACGGCAATAGAATAGTAATGGCTCTATATTAACGTCTGCGATGAAATGATTACGAATGTCGGAAACAGGATCGAACTAGCACTTTTTGAGATAGATCGTGTGTAACATTCCATATCGTCATTTATAATCCGAAAACCATTATTTCATTAAATGGATTTTACGTACTTGGTCTTTATATTCGGTTTGTTCGAATCTACACTGTCCAAAAGGTTGGGGATATTAGAAATAATAATTATGTAATCGGATTGGTATATTCGTGTTTAAGTGTTGCGTAATACGTTTATATTAATATAAATAAAATGAAACACCATAGTCCTATTTCCACAATGTTTATTTTTAATACACACGACCGGTTTCAGCAGTTAGTCATTTTCAAGCATCTAGAGCTAACAGTTATGAGCAAGAACGTTATAACTATAATTATTTTAAATCTTGAGAATGGTGAACTTTGGGTTCTTACCAAGTTCGTTAATTTCCAAACTCTCCAACAGATTCATTGTCCCTTCATTGCATTTTTGGAGACTTTTCAAATATTGAGTACAATTCTGTATATTCCAGACTGTTTGAATTGATTAGATTTTTTGTTTGGCAATGAATAGTAATTTGCTTATATTGGTACCCCTGGAAAAGAAGGTAGTTAAATTAAATTTGTAAAGATAATTGCTGATGTTATCAAGGAGAAGGCCAATGTTAATTAGACATGCGTCTTTATTTTCTGGTTTTTCTATAACAGAACATAGTAGTTGAGAAATTTGTGTTTTTGTTTTCTGCGTTTAATAATACTGTTTATGTGATAATGATTTCCGTTTTGTAATCTATAATGGATAGGGGAATAGAAAGGGCTTCATAAAGCATTGAATTAAAAACATCTGATCTATGCGTAATGTGGTTGAGAAAATCCAATGGGATTGTTGAGCCTCAAAATGTTTCTTTTCTATATATGTTGTAGGTGAGATTATAATTGAGTTGTGTGATGGTTGCTCTTGAGAAATTTATTGAATTGTTGAAATCAATTTCAGCAGCAAGGATTATTTTATGAATTTCATTTAGAAAATGTGAAAACTGATTTATACGTCAGTTGAAGCCTGGAAAAGCTACGAGAACATCATCAACGTATCTCATTATAGATTTTTCAACATTATCAATAAATATATCTGCTTATGAGAGACTGAATGCAAATCTCATGGTGACTTCAAAGATTTCTTTGGGGAATTTGGATTCAAACTGAAAAAAATTCTGTGACAAATAGGTCCGTGAAAGATAACATAATTCATCAATGATGTGTGATCAGTTATTTTTCGTTCAATATAATATAAATATACAGATCCAAAAACTATCACTCCTTAGAAAACTATTTTTGAACATAATCTATCTTCAAATCGCATAATGACAATAGATAATTTGAAAATTCTCCATTTTGAATATTTGAATATTTATTTCCAATAATTGTCTAACACACATGGTTGTACAATTCGTCAATAGCAGAGAATAAAACAAAACAAAAACGAAAATTAAACATCTAACAGAATAACATTGAAATAATAACACACATCGCATATAATTAAAATTTTCTCATTGAGCATTTAGGAACTCATTTATGGTGTAGGGCTCGATATCACGGATATATTTGAATATTTGAGATTTGAAAATTTTAAAGATTTCTGTACGTTTGATTTCAGACGGCAACTTGTTATAAAACAATATTCCCGTATAGAGAGGTGATCTTTCAGTCATGTTGAGTCTATCAATCGGTGTATTGTAGTTGATATTATTGTTTCTAGTGGCAATGTCATGATTTATCAAATAATTGGAAAATTGTGCTTAGTTTTTGAACATGAAAAAAAATGTCTCATATATGTAGATACCCAGAAAAGTCAGCAAGTTATTTGATCTGAAAACATTTCTACAGGTCTGAGTGAACGCCATGTTGAACATAATCCGTATGATCTTCTTTTGAATTATAAAAATACGCTTGCAATGCACACTACTCCCCCAAATGATTACACCGTACTTTAATATGGGATAGACATATCCAAAGTAGACCGTTTTTGCGGCATAGTGAGATAATTGTCTCTGAATAACTCTAACTGAATAACATGCCTGAGACAATTTTTTACTAGTGACCTCTACCTGAATATCGAAACTGAGACTACCGTCAATATGAATGCCGAGCAAATTAGAACAATTCTCTGTACTTATGGGTTCTCCCCGAAGACGAATTTACATTTGTTGATCATCGATAGCCTGGGAAGGTTGAAAAATCACAAGATTAGTTTTTTTCGTATTTAATATTAATCTATTTGTGTTAAGCCACTTTTGCAGGCGTTCTAGCTGAGCATTGACCTTGTCTGAGCCAGTGGAGCCATCGGAGTCCCTCCCAACCGGAATAATTGCAGTGCTGTCATCTGCATAGGTAACGAGAGTAGTATCTGGGAATGAGCACTCAAAAATGAAAGCAATGACAATGAATCTGTTGGAAAATTTAGAAATTAACAAACTTCGTAAAAACTCAAAATTTTTCATTCTCAATAGCCAACTAGAATTGAATCATTTCCCACTACTAAACGTTTAAAATAGGTATAGTAACATTCTTTCTCATAAGTGTTAACTCTAGACACTTGAAAATGTCTAAGCCTGTCGTGTGTATTAAAAATAATCACCATGGAAATCAGACACAAATGTAAATAAAATCATTAATGTTTACATTGGTATTTTCTTTGGCATTTTATAGTTGTTTCACCAAAACAGGAAAAAAGGACACATTGGGCAGTTACGATGCTTCATGCTGAAAGGCGGCAGGTAGATATTGCGAAAAAAGTTCACGAGAACGATATAGTTACCTAAAGACCTAAACGTTGACATCCACGTAGAACAACGCTCGAACAGATCATTCATTACCCTTATTGTTAAACGAATTGACTTTCATCTATTTTGTTGAAAGGAAAGGTAACTATGCTTTGATGAAATCGATTTCTGTGTGTAGAAATGAGCTATCTACAAACACCCGATTGTAGAAAAAGTCGAAGAAACAAATTTCAGACAGAAAATGTATAATTATTAATCAAATAACCATACAAAAAGCAAAACTTCATTCGTTTCGATTTTCTATAATTCTGCATATGTGTTCGATAGAACACATCTGCAATAAAAGGAAAAGGACAAATGGATTATCGATCTAACTTAAGATCTCAGTAAAATATTAGTATCACATAGATCATTTCTTTCTGCAGCTGAAAGAAACATGAATTCGTAAAGATTTTATTTCATCATAGGAATTTCAATAAAACACGAAAAGCTTATCTTTATGAGATACAATTTCTTCTTGAAGATATAGCTTCAAATCATCTTCTTGAGCCAATACGCCTCTGCACTAAAAAAGCCATAAGAAAAGAAGGGCGAGGAAGGAGACTGGGATTTTTAAATCGGTGTAGATGTAACAGCAGCACCGACTGACTTCTAAATAGACAAATTATTAAGCTATTGTAACCTAAGTGAACGTAATTTTAAAGTGGGGGATTACCGACCGCTTTTACCCTTGGGGTCGCTTTCCCGGGACCTCTGTTGCCGAATGTATCAATTTATTTTGCTCCTTTAAAGTTCTGAATTACAGAGGGAACATTTAGGGAGACAAATTGAAATTTAATTGGGTCAGTTTTCTCTCGATTATATTCTGAGAAATTATTCGAGAAATTTATTTTGATATGCAGAATTTACTTCTTCGTTATAATACAGCATATAAAAATTGAGTTTTGAAGGTGCATCTTATATTGATTTTGCCAATTTTTTGACGTTTATTTATAATAATAATAATAATAATCTGCAGAATCTACCGTTCCTATCAGATACTGAAAAACAAGAGCAATGGTGAAGAAGGGAATTCATGGACGACATCACCATGAGATCAATTAACCACACATTGACAAAGAAGCTTCCAACAAATGGTTGATGAAAGGAGAACTATTCGCGGATTCCTTATGGCCATTCAAGACTGAGTCATTGCTACAAACAACTACAAAAAATTTATAATTAAGGACGGAACATCATAAACAGATAAGTGCAGAAAATGCCATATAAGATCGGACACTATTCAGTATATATACGTCCGGATGCGAACAACTGGCCAATACGTACTATCTTCACAGGCATAATCAAGTATGCAACATTATTCACCAGAAACTTGCACACAAGTACGGACTTCTGAATGCCTCCCAGCCATATTACAAGTATCAACCGGCGCCCGTATTGGAAAATGACTCTATGAGATTATACTACGATAGGCCTGTTATAACTGACAGAATGGTGACGAATAACAGGCTAAAAATAGGGGTGTATGATAAGAGAGCCAGAACAGAAATGCTCGTGTATGTCGCCATACCAAATAATAAGAACATGCTGAACATGTTGCAGGAGTAAAAGGAGAAAAAGTCCAAATACACAGACCTTGCTATTGAGATCAAGCAGATGTGGCACCTCGATAGAATAGATATCGTTCCTGTCATCATTTCTTCGACTGGGTTAATACCCAAAACTTTGCATGATAGTCCTAAAAATTTGGAATTGCATAAGAATACCTATATAGAAATGCAAAAAGCTGTAATTCTTAATACACGTAGGATACATAGGAAATTTATGTCAATTATATTGTAATCGAGCCTATTTCCTTTGATTGCTGAATCTGGGAAAGGCCAAACGAAAACAGAACTTCGAATGCAAATTGTATTCATGTTAGCTATATAATTCCGATGCCGCTCCACAAGCATTCTTCTGTCCAAACACAGATGAGAAGTAGGAGTTAACTTCACAATAATACCTGAGAGAGTCTGGAATCTCTTTGTTGCCATAATTATTTTCAATACCTTCCATAGGAGCTCAATATTATGGCCCACCACCTGATGTTCCAAATACTGAGTCTTCTCAGTGCGTACAGCATTGTTAATCATATTCCTTAGCCGCCCGTCCAGGTCCATTGGGTCCTTTGTTCTCTTGTATTTACTCATGGCATCGTTTCTCAATTTCATCAAATATCGAAGATTATTCGTTAACCAGGGAGCATACATCTTACTAACTTCCACTGTTCTGAGAAAAACATGCCTGTCAAATAGACTCAAAATAATACTATTTAATAATTGAAGCCCAAGGAGCCTCATGAAGGTCAGCAACAAAGCTGTTGGAATCGAGATTCTTAAAGTCTCTATATGTAATGATGCGGGGTTGAACAGAGGGACATGCGAAATTGGCCGGACAGTATACCAACAGAACAAGCACTATCCAGCACTCCAGAATCCACAACATGATCAACAACGTTAGTGAAAATCAAATTTATGATTGGATTAGATATTATATGAGTGACGGCTGCCTAGCAGCCCGGCCCCTGCGACCCAGTGGTCTATTGCGGCACAGTCTGTCCTAAATTTCATCCACGAGCTCCATAGTTATCCTAAAGGATACGAGTTTCATGAGTGAGAGCTTAATACGCTCAGTCAGCTTCAGTTTGCAAGATCCAAGTTCTTCCATCCTGACTCTGTCCCTAACTAGGTACTCGCACAGACATGTTTCATTGATTCTATATTTTCTTCACATAGCTTACATGAAGGATCCTAAATCAATCCTAACTTATTTTGGTATTTCTTGAGGTGACAGTGCCCCGTTAGTATGGCAGTTCTAACCTAGAGAGTTTGAGCCAGACCTTGGCTTTCGCAGTGGAAGGTCCACTGATGGCACGTCGAGCGTGTCTGAGACCTGGGAGACTCATACAATGCTCACGTACCCTAAGGTCCAGCCATCCTTGCAGTCTCCAGGGGATTCCGAGGTTAGGCTCCGGTCCTATGATTTCCAGGCTTGTTCTTCGAGCAGACAATTAGTCCGCCTTCTCATTCTCCTCAATGCCCTGGTGACTGGGATTTAAGTGACATTCAGGTATCGGATGCCAACGCTTTCAGTGCAGCTTGGCTATCAGTGAGGATTTTAATTGACCTATTTGTTAATTCTCCCGCAAGCCAGAGGTTAGCACAGTTGTTTATGGCGAATATTTCTGCTTGAAAGATAGTCACATGCCCACCAAGACGGATCTACTGTTCCTTTGCAGCAGCTCGACCGTAGACACTAGCTCCAACATTTTTTTCAGTTTTTAGCCATCGGTGCACCAACAAGCACCCTCAAGTAGACGGTCCGTGGAGTTAGTCCATCCCTGTCTATCGGGAATGATGATATGAAATGGCCTCTGCATGTCGGTTTAGGTGTTGCTATGTCAGACCTCATTCTCATCACTTCATTGTCCTCGATTTCAGACAGTAAGGCGCTGAGCACAAAACCGAAGTTACCCGTTTCATTATGGTAAAGATGATGGAATCTGTGGAAATCCATTCTAGCCACTCCTCGTGATGAAGAGGGGCAAGGCCCAATATCAGTTCCATGGCCGAAGTGGGTGTACAGCGAAGGCAGTGATCATCATGCCGGCCGTTCTCTGCAATTTAAAATGCTTGAGTTGGGACTGCTTCTTAAGATTGCACTCCCACTAAGCAATGCAGCCGTACGTAATACGAGGTCTAACCACCATCACCAATAGCCACTTAAGTTGATTTGTGGCAAGACCCCACTTTTTTCCACAGGTCGTTTTACATGCCCATAGGGAATGTCCCGCCTTATGTATTGTGTTTTCCAGGTGTGAATTCCACGTGAGTTTGCTATCCAGGGTTTTCCCCAGATATTTTGCTTTTCCACAACCGGAATAAAAATAAACTAACCTAACCCCGCCCAGGGTCGGGGGGTTAAAAAATATCTCCCCTTCCTGACATTGCTTCCTGAACTTCCTCCGGATCCAAACCATAGACAATATGGGGTTGAACTTTTTTGGCTCCTTTACTTCAAAATTACTCGAAAGTCGATGGTTCAAATCATCCTTCAATTTTCCCAAAGAAACAATATTTGCATTGATCAACTTGATTTCACTATGGAATTTACTTCATTTGCTACAGCAGTATTGGGAATATTCGTATCAGATGTTCGTACAAGCAAGATAGCCGGAGAATGAGTGGATTTCACGATGTTCACGGATTCCCCCGTTATCGCGACTGCATATGGGGTATATAAGTTTTCATTAGCTGATGATTTATAATTTGTTTGGAATGAATTTTCAGGATTCATGAATTTGTCTGTCAGCGTTTTATTTGAAAACTCAAATTCCGACACATACTTCGATAGTAGATCGTTTTTTCTTTGTAGGCATTCCACTTCCTTTCTTAATAATACAATTTCAGAACCTACATCAAACGTTTTTAGGCAGTTTTTGCACCCAAAGTATTCAACATTAATATCAACAATTATTTTTTTCACTATTTCGCAACACTTGGAATGAAGAACAGTTTCACAACTAACACCGCAACATCAAATAATTCGGTAGAAACAGTTTTACTACAAAATCTACATTTATTTTCATTTAATTTAGAGCGAGTTAAAATACCATCCGACTCGTTCGACATATTGACCACAGATATTTATCCTACTACTATGAATTCAATTGGTGAATTCAATAACATTTCTGAAAGGTTTTTCAACAATAGCTTTGATCTTTGAAACAAGTTTATGTTTATTGCATTATAAAGAGAAAAGTTTTTGCTATTAAAAAATGAGAATCATCACATAAATTTCTTTGACGACCATAATTCTAGATGTCGATCGATATTTTCAAATTTTTGGCAAAATGGCGGGTAAATTCCGGACAGTTTTGAAGCTGAAATCCGTTTGATTAGCTCCACATAGACTGCTTTCAACATAACCCCACAAATAATAATCCTTTGGTATCAAATAACATGATCGGGCCAGCCATTTACCAGCTGAATTTGTGAAATTATGCCATCGGGAAATTTGGTTTGCAATGAATTCATTGTTCCGACGGCTGTGTGACTTGTAGTACCGTCAAGTTGAAACTTCATTTCATTGATATCATTATCGTCCATAATAGGCCCAAATAGAATTGTTAACATCTCTCGATATTGTAATATATTGATCGTTTCTGCATTTTCTGCAGAATTTGCGAAAAGTAACCGGCCAACTACGCCACCATATCACATAGCGCACAATATATACAATCAATAATTGCTCTTGGATTTTCAGAAGCCGAAATACGGTAATTTTCTTTGTTGGCGTATCTAGACGAGCGAAATTGGAAACAAAGATTTTTTCGAAGAATTAAGCGAATCTATGGTGATGTGAATTGTGGACCGGCTTAAATTATTGCACCAATTTCACTTTGTTAGCCTATAAATCGGAATCCTCAAGCAGAAATCGCTATGATCTCATTGTGCATAACCGCAATTGTATAAATATTCGATAAATGATAAATTCGGATCTTCTTCAACACTGTGGCTCACGGCTCCAATATTTCAACATGAGCGACCCAGACCCGTTCGAACACGTGTTGGCATATTATACAGGGTGTTACATAATAGTATGTCACAACTTGGGGGGTGGATCTACGTGCAATTTTGAGGAAAAAGTTCATATAAACATAGGTCCGCAAAGCTTCGCTACGGAGCTACAGGGTGTTGAGATTTCCGGAAATAATCAAAACTCCTGCAGTTTTTGAGATAATCAGCCCAAATCTAGAATGCAAGCCTCCATCATTACACGTCTTAAATTTCAACTAGTATCTACAAGCTTTTTTTCCGGAGCCATGTCTTCTTTTGCCCATTTCAAACTATTTTGCATTTTGCCACTGATCAGCGTACAATCAATTTGCGTCATCTTCGTTCAATTTAAAAACTTTTTTGACATATGTAATTTTTTCGTATCTCCAACCGTTTTCGAGTGAAAAATTATTGAATTTGAATTATTTGAATTGTATGTTATTCGCTAAATAGAAAAAAAATAATGAAAATACTCGATAGGTATGCCCAAAATTTGGTTTTATTTTAATAGCTCGTCTTCTGAGACTCAACTTATACTAATTCAATATCAAACTAAAAAAAAGAACAATTGAAAACTAAATAAATTGCGGGAAGTGTCCTCCATCTGCAAGAATACAGGCCTCTGTCCTTCTTCGCATATTATCACGCACTCTTCGAAATATTCCTGGGGTATTTCTTATCGTGTCACAAGAGGTTATTATTCGATTTCACAATTCTTCATTAGTGTTCACTGGAGTGGTATGAACTAAACTTTTGAGTTATCCCCATAAGAAAGAGTACTAACTATTTAGGTCTGGGGACCTAGGAGGCCATGGTTCTGGCCCACCCCAACCTATCCATCGGTTGTTGGATGTTTTATTCAAGAATTGCTAGCTTCTCCACTGAAATGTGCTGGTGCCCCGTCATGCATGAACAACATTATGTTTCTCACCAAAAGTGGCACATCCTCGAGCAATAAAGGTAATTTCTCCTCAAGAAATTGCCGATAAGCGGGACCGTTCAGTCTGTTAGGCAAAAAAAGGCCCAATTAAATAATTTCCAATTACTCCGACCCAGACATTTAGTGAAAATTGTTCTTGATGATGAGATTCTTCAATCAAATGGGGGTTTTGCTCAGACCAATAATGATTATTGTGAAAATTAGTGATAGCAGTTTTCGAAAAGTTAGCTTTGTCTGTGAACATTATTTTACTATCGAAATGAGCATTTTCTCTAATTTTATCTGAAAACCATCGGCAGAAATTCAGTCTTGAAGTGAAGGAAAATCTGGAGGAAGTAGAGTTTGGACGCGTTGCATATGAAACGGGTACAATAAAACTGCTTCCTCAATATCTGGAGTTCTCATAGTTTGAGATGCACATTTTAAATGATTATTCGCAGTGAAAGAACCAGTTTCCCTCAACCTTCTGAGAATATTTGAAAATGTTCCAGTGTTCCAAATCCAGTGATACTGGATTTGGAAAGCGCACCTGATATAATCGCCTAGCTTCTGTTGTGTTTCCGTCAGCCAGACCGTACATGTAATGGATATCAGCCAATTCGGCGTTAGTAATTTTTTCTTACAGCAATAACTTCAAAAGTCTCAAAACTAATTGTTAATTTAATAAACAATTCGAGCATACACTGGTTCAACCTTAGCAATTGTCAGAATAAATGAATAAATGAAAAAAATCAAAGCCTACTAGTCAATTTTTTAATTAGAAGTGCACTCAATTCAGCGAAAGTATACAATCGTTAAATAATTTTTTGCTCGAGAACGATTGGAGATATGAAAAAATTACAGGTGTCAAAAAAGTTTTTAAATTGAACAAAGATGACGAAAATTAATTGTAAGTTGATCAGTGGCGTATTACAAAAAAGTTTGAAAGGGCAAAAAGAGACATGACTCTGGAAAAGGAACACCTTGTACATTCTAGTTAAAATTCAGGACGTGTAATGATGGAAGCTGTAAAAAATAACTTGCATTCCAAATTTGGGCTGAATATCTCAAAAACTGCAGGAGTTTTGAAGAAAAAACCAATTATTATTCGGAAATTTCAACAGCTTGTAGCTCCATAACGAAGCTTTTGCGGGCCTATGTTTATATGAACTTTTTTCTTAAAATTGCACGTAGATTAATTGTAACACCTTGTATACTGAGTCTGTCGACTCAAATTTATCAACTGAATTTTCAGTATGATTTTTTTAATAACATATACTTCTATAAATTTGATGACTTTAACTTGGATAAATGCCGCCAATCGACAGCTCCGAGTTGCAGATCTGTCTAAAATCTAATTCATTCATAAATCCTCAAAAAAATCTTGCTGTTTGTTCATTCGAACTCGTAGGTTATCACATGGCTTTCGATTATTATACATTATATCAAAAAAGTACAGGAATTGGTCAATGAAACACGAAATATTTATTCTCTTCCAAATTTATTTTATCCCCTTCCGAAATAATACATTTATTCCAACGAATAACCCAATCATCGAAACATTTTTCAAACACTTCTTTCAGAATCGACTTCAATTCTCGGCGTGAATTCCCTTATATGTCTTCTATCGATTAAAATGGGTGCCTCGAATAGGTAATTTGAGTTTTGGAGAAATACAAAAATCGGTAGGAGCCATATCAGGTGAATACGGTGGTTGTTCAATGGTATTTCGTTAGGTTTCGGTCAAAAATGCATTCACAATGGTAGCCTTGTGAGATGGTGCATTTTCGTGGTGCTGGTGCAAAATCCACTAATTTTCTTTTCACAAATCTTGCCTTTTCGACGAATTTGTTCTTTGAACTGCCGCATAACGCTCAGGTAATATTCTATATTTACCGTATGAGCTTTAGGCATGAATTTCGATTTCACAACACCGCGACAATCAAAGAAAATACTCAACATTAATATGGCTTTTTATCGACTTTGAAGTCGTTTTTTTGTTTCGGTTCAGTTGGAAGGCGCCTTTCCGAAGCTTGTTGACTGGTTTGCATGTCAACCTCAGAAACTCATGTCTGTTCACCAGTTACTTGCTCTCACATGTTTTCAGCGAGCTTTACGCGGCTCAATTTTTGAGGAAAATCCTAGTCTTTTGAAACTAGTGAAGCGACAACCCGTTTCATACCCAACCAATCGTTTAAAATGGTGAGAATTGATTCATGAGACACAGAAAGTTTATTGCCTATCTCTTTCCAACTCAAATAATGATTTTCAATCAACATTTCCTTCCCTTTAGCGATGTTTACTTCAGTTGAAGATGTTGATGGCCGACCAGAAAGAGGCAAATCTTCCATCAATTCTCGGCCGCTGTTTATTGCACTGTACCTCTCATATGCACGTGTTTTGAGAAGTCGATTCATCATAAGACTTTTGTAACAGTTTCAGCGATTCGGCACACGAATTTCCAATTGCAGTACAAAAGTTGAGACAAATTCTTTGTACGAAAATGTCATAGATTGTGAAAATCGCAAAGCACACTTTTGAGAGCTGACAAAATCGAACACTGTAAACAACTAGATGACAGATTGCGTTCAAACTTTGTTGGTATGGAGAACAGTTGTGCCTCAGCAACTCAGCAACAACAAAAATTATGACAATCGTTTCAAGCATATTTTTCAATAATCAATTCCCGGTACTTTTTTAACTGAATATATTTATAATTTCTCCCCTTTGGAAACTGCTTAATCAAGTCATTATCATCACTCGAGAAGGGGAGTTTTCAATCATAATTAGATGATTTTTTCTGTTATATAATCACAAATTGAATTGATAGTATTTTCTGTCTACTTGTTCTTTAAAATTTTGATCCTTCAGGATTTCATTATTTAAGGACAACATTAGTGATTAATCAATTTTAACTTGATATTACTATGCACTATGCAAATCTATAGTTTTCGTAATATTTCTTTTACTTGAGAATTCAAACATTGCTCTTGACAAATTAGCTATTCATTACCATGTGAATGTTAAAATATGGCGTAAGTAGCCGTAAGGAAAGTGGATTTCTCACAAATGCGAGGGACATCAGACCTTTATATCTGGTATCAACTTCAACTCCATCGGTAGAGCAATGAAGTACATTGAAGAAAATATATTAATAATAATAAATTTTATTGTTCAAACGGTGATATTATACAGTGCATGAGAGATGGCGAAACATACAAATATCTGGGATACCAACAAGCCAGATTGCTAGACCAAAAACAATCAAATAGAAGATTCGTTCAGAATACAGTCAGCGTCTGCAGTCTGTGCTGAAATTGATGTTGAACTCGGGGAATCTAGTCAAGGCAATTAACACCTACGCCATTCCAGTGTTGCTTTACTCATTTGGAATAATCAGATGGACTAAGACAGATCTGGATGATATTCAAAGGCAGACCCGAACGATGCTGACAAAGTACATCAACCATCATCCAAAATCGTCTGTGATACAAACAACTTTAAAGCGGAAAGAAGGAGGACACGGATTAATATATATTGTCAATTTACACACCGAACAGATAGTGGTATCATTGGCTGATAGGGGATATACAACTCTAAATCTTGCTACCAGAGATGACCTTCTGAATCTACCATTCCTATCAGATACTGAAAAACAAGAGCAATGGTCAAGGAAGGAATTGCATGGACGACATCACCATGAGATTAATCAACCACACATCGACACAGAAGCCTCCAACAAATGGTTGATGAAAGGAGAATTATTCGCAGAAACAGAAGGATTCCTTATGGCCATCCAAGACCAAGTGATCGCTACAAACAATAACAAAAAATTTATTATGAAGGACGGAACATTACAAACAGATAAGTGCAGAAAATGCCATATAAGATCGGAGACTATCCAGCATATTACGTCCCGATGCGAACAACTGGCCAATACGGAGTATCTTCACAGGCATGATCAAGTGTGCAATATTATCCACCAGAAACTTGCACACAAGTACGGACTTCTGAACACCTTCCAGCCATATTACAAGTATCAACCGGCACCCGTAGTGGAAAATGACTCTATCAGATTATACTACGATAGGCCTGTTATCACTGACAGAATGGTGACGAATAATAGGCCGGACATAGTGGTGTATGATAAGAGAGCGAGAACATCAATGCTGGTGGATGTCGCCATACCGAATAATAACAACGTGCTGAATAAGTTCCAGGAGAAAAAGTCCAAATACACTGACCTTGCTATCGAGATCAAGCAGATGTGGCACCTCGAGAAAATAGATATTGTTCCTGTCATCGTATCCTCGACTGGGTTAATACCCAAAACTTTGCATGATAGTCTTAAGAAATTAGAATTGCATAAGAATACCTATATAGAAATGCAAAATTAATTCTTAATACATGTAGGATAGTTAGGAAATTTATGTCAAGTATATTGTAATCGAGCCTATTCCCTTTGATTGCTGAATCTGGGAAAAGTAAATTATATCCAGCTAACAGCTGAGATAGTGCATAAGTCCACGATAATAAAAAATTTGATGTTACTACAAATTTGCACTTGTCGGGTATTTTTTCTGCATTTCTGCTAAGGGACATTCTTTCTGTCTATTTTCATGATATTCAGTTAGTTTGAATTGCCCGTAAGGTTTGTTATTCCCTTGCGGGTGTCAAAATATGCATCATAATACGACACAATCGGCCGTAGTTTTTGTTTCCATTATTCCAGAGAAATAATCGATAGTATTGATGATCTTTTTATTTTATGGAATTTCATCTTAAAAGTAAAACGAAACAAGACACTTTTGTCACGTTTCCACAACTTATTTAATAATCATTTTCAAGTGGATAACAATATAACAGATGAGTAGGTAAGTACTAGTACAGAGTGAAAGTTATCCGAGATATTGAGTAGTGGGGATGCATTAAGCTCTAGTTGGCTGTTGAGGGGAATAAATTGTAGGTTTTTACATAGTTCGTTAATCTCCAAACTTCCAACAAATTCATCACTCTCCCCTGGTTACAGTTATGAAGGATTTTTAGGATGTTTAATGATATCGAATGGTTGGTTGATTTTATGTGTTCAAATATTGGCGATTTTTTATCTGAATAAATATGTTCCATGAATCTAGCTTCAAAACTTCTCCCTGTTTGTCCGACATAGGCTACCTGACATTCATTGCATTTGATTTGATAAATTCCTGATTGCTTGAAAAGTAATTACTGATTTTATTAGAGAGTTTGCCGGAGTATCTGAGACTAGTGTATCTTTTTTCCGGGGTTTCTACGATGCTTTATGGTAATTGAAAGGTGATACGTTGTTCTTTGCGTTAAATAATTGTATTTAGAAAATTTTGTGGCTTATTGTTATTTGGGGCAATTTTTCTGATGATGTTCAGTTCAGTTTGGAAATTTTCTGCCGCAAGGGGAACAGAGTAAGCTCTATGAATCATAGAGTTATATGCAGCTACTTTGTGGCTTAAATGACCGAACGAGTCCAATGGGATCGATGTATCTGTGAATATTCCTCTCTGTAAATTTTATAAGTAAGATGTAAGATTTGCATTTATGATGGTTAAGTCTAGGAAATTAATTGAGTTATTATTTTCTATTTCAGCAGTGAAGCTGATGCGGCATTTTGATGTATGTTATTCAGGAAATTTAAAAATTGCTGAATTTGTCAGTTTGAACCACGAAAACCAACTAAAATGTCATCTACATATCTGTACCAGAAAATAATGTGTTTTTTAGCGAAATAAATCTGGGTTTAATATTGAGTTTTTCTCTAAATTATCCATAAAAATGTCAACTAGTAGGAGGCTAAGAGGTGACTCGATTGAAATTGAAAGTACCTTTGAGAAAGGCATATTTGAAGAAGATTGTTAAATTCATTAGTGATATATGGCGGTGTGTTCGACTTGGATAAGATATCTGTAACAAGGGGAAGACACTCATTTGTTGGAATGTTCGGGTACATATTTTTGACATCGAAAGAGACTAACTTAATATCTTGGCAGATTGTGAGATTTGATTCTTTGATTTGAGAAATCAAAGAAGAGCTAAGTTTGTCAAAACACCTAGCACACACAGAATGGAAAAATAGGAAACTGATTTCAATGAATGTTCAAGCTCCAAAAATGTACGGATTGATTAAACTACATAAGGAAGAAAAATCTGCAAGACTTGTAGTGTCTTATACAAACATACCATCAGGTAAACTAGCGAAATTCTTGAATCAAGAATTTCTAGGCCTCAAGAATTTTCTCGCACAATTCACTATCTCCAATTCTGTAGATCTCATAGATAAACTTTCAAATCTCACAATCTCCCAAGATATTAAGTTAGTTTACTCGATAACATTAAACAACCTTAAAATCCTTCATAACTTTAACAAGGGGAGAAAGATGAATTTGTTGAAAGGATTAACAAACTATGTAAGACCCACAATTTACTACCCTCAACAGCCAACGAGAGCTTAATGCATCCCCAATACTCAATTTCTAGGATAACTATCATTTTGTACTTGTACTTACCTACTCATCTTTCATATTGTTATTCACTTGAAAATGACCGTAAGATCGAAACTGGTCGTGATTGTTAAATAAATTATGGAAAAGTGACAAAAGTGTCTCATTTCGTTTTACTTTGTATTCCAGAGAAAGGTCGAATAAAAAATAAAAAAATAAATTTTCTTTTTTCGGATTTTTTTTCTTCTTCCGTTCTATATGAGATGATGTTTCTCACCTAATGTCATATTCTTTTGTTACCCTAAACGTTTTAGCTCCCGTGCGAGCGTCAAAATATGCTGCAAATGCAACTTAAACGACCGTGTATTTCGATTATGTAGACTTAGGACCGGTTGTACATACGAAGTTCAAACTACGGTGCTGTCTGAAGTCGGTTCATCTACGAAAATGAAGTTGTACATACCTCATTTATAAGATAAACGTGGTTCAAAATGTCGTTCACTTGAACGACCAACATTGATTTATCAAACTCCAGATCACGTTGAACTTAGCATTTATGTGACAAATGACAGCTTGCAATAAACTATTTGTTTTCACATGTAAAACGATTGTTGATACAATTGGAGACGACGGCCCATTGAGACCATGTATATACAACTCCAAGTGCTCGAAGTGGTTCAACCCACTCGCACAAATATTATTGTACTTGTGGGAATTGGTGGTCGGCTTCTCCTGGTACGATTTTTTCTTCTGAGGATCAAAGTGGTCAAATTCACTCGCCTACGGAGAACATAATCGGATTGACCAGGATATGTCGAAAACCCATTCTCATTACCAGGAAGTGTGGCCAACGTACGGCTGAGGCTTGAAGTAGTCCAATCCACTCGTCTTCGGTGGCTGAATTATTTCCAATATTGCTTGTGGTAGGTCTCGGAGTACTCGAAGTGGTCCAACCCACTCGTATAAAGAGACGTACTCACAATGATAATTATATTGATGTTTGTCTCGAGGCTCGAAGTGGTCCAACCTACTCGCCTTTAATGCCAGGACGGAGTTTCCTGGGGATCATCCATATTTTTCCCTTTATTCGTTTAATTCGCAAGAATCAGAATTAAAATTATAGTTATTTAATCGTACGTGACATAAGTCCAGAAAGATGGAAGACGCAGACTGTTGCCCTCCGGGAAGCTCGACAGGGGAAGAATCCCAGTTTCCGTAGTATCGTGACCCACAGGTAATTATTTTCTGGATATTCTTACAACATTTCTATCCAATATTTCATGAATTTTCTTAGATATATGCATCGTTATTTCTGAAGGCGTTGATGGTGCATTAAAATGATCGCTCATTGAACTCCAAATTATTTACACATTTTTTACTTAGCAAATGATCTATTTGAGCTGCACTGAAATTATGATTTTGAACATTTATTTTCATATACTGAATTTAAACATTTATTTTCATAACATGGCAGAATTTGGAATATACTGTAATTATTTTATATTGATTTTCACAGTTGTTCTCCTAACTTCGCAAATTATTTAAAGTGTACTCAAACTATTTAATATTGATTACAATATTTGTTTTCCAAACAAGGAACATTGTGGAAACGCAATGAAACTATTGCATAATGATTCCAGTTACTTGGTAACTGTTTGAAATGTCATGAAGTTAAATATTAACTCGAAACTTCACTTCTATAACTTATAATCTGATCTGGTTGAAATGTTACCATTTGATATCAAATCCAAATCTGTTATATTATTTATTGAATGATATATTTGAATGTGAGAAACATTTAATATTGATTCTTTGCTTCTATATGCCATATGGGACATTTGACTATTTGAAATGTCATCATCCATTCATTCAGTATTTATATTTATCTCAATCTTCTAACTTTTCCGAAGGTTTACTTGCACTGTAACGCTAATATTAATAATTATTCATTGTAATCCAATGGTAAACTGTCCAACTATGGAAAAGGTTTTTACTCTCAAATATTGATTTGATGTCCGATACTTCTAAGCTCAATAAGGAAAACTTCTCCTGCATTAAGATGATATAATCGCCTCTGGATTATAACCTATTTCATTAGTATAAAGAAATTAATTTAGGGACGATACGTATGTACTCACAGACATTGTCTGTTCAGTCAGTATGAAGGTTGCGAAGAATATCTTAGTTGGTGATATGTATGCGTGTTTGTGGTATATGCAAGAGTATGATCAGAGGACAGGATTTACAGGTTGGCCAATCCCCAAATATGAGAATAGAGGAAGCTTCAGAGTCAGTGACATACTGAGGCCATATTGAGCACATACGATTTCGCGGACTTAGATCTAGGCCTATAATATATATTATTACTATAAGAATAATAGAAATCGATTAAAAGAACGTGAGCGAAATGAAGCGTGCAAGTTGTCAACTTGAGGCATGTTCCTTGTTTCTTAAAATTTCAAAATCAAATCTCTGAGTTCGGAGCAACAGGGCAACGACTCATTTATGAAACAAAATATCAAACTACCAAAACCGTTAGAGGACCAGCTACCACTCATCATGGTGAGCGCCAATTTGGCCTGTCACTAAATGATCTGATATTCCATTAAATTTATTCAAAGACACCTGTTTGGTTACCACTTCCATCAATTTTTGATTTCATTTTTCTTCAATTTTATAGTTTACATTTTCTTATTAATAATTCGAAATTTTATTATTCAGTATATTTTCTTTTATTTTTCAACCACTTGCACATGTCGCGGCCGGTTCTCAAATCGAACTTTTGGCTTAATTTCATATATTTGTTTAATAATATCTTTTTTCACAATTTAGACTTGCCTACTTCCTTTCTACTTTCCTTCCTCTTACACCTTGGCAACACTGCTCAACATTAAGGGAGCAGAGAAACACACAATACAAGAGACACAAGAAGAAAGAATACGCACGCAAGAAGACGAACCACATTTTCATAAAATTTACTTTACATTACGAAATAAAATTAATATTTCACAATTTAAAACGTATCCAGTGTGTGAGTGAAAGTGCCGAATCGTGGAAAATTTTTCTACAATACAACGAAAAACTGTCATTGCTTTCCTTTTTTTGTTGCTCACTCATTTCCTGTACACCCAATTGGTAAGTCTTTTCTCTTACTTATCTCATCGTTTCATATATTTTCGATCATATTGTTACGAGTATCTTTTCAAAAGAAAGAAGCAGGGTTTCCGCATGAAATAGGAAAATTGTAACAGCTTCTAATAAAAAAAACAGTCTGCTATATCGTCAATTTTAAAACAACACCCAAGATTGCAAAGAAAATAATTAATATGAATGTTGCAAAGATCAAATAGACATTTTGAATTTGTTTTTGATTTTCTAACTTCCTTACCCATGATTTAAGCGATGAAGTATTGTTCGCATTATATCAGACATCGCATGCAGAACTTGAATAGGTTACTACAAATACAAAACACAACAGAGGGTCGTATTTCATAAAAAATAACTTCAAGGCAAGTTCAGATCGGGGTATGGGTGGTTTCAGCACATAATTCGAATTTATTCAACCTTCTACTGTGGAGCACCGCATAACCAGTGGAAAATATGGAGATGGAAGTTTAATACTAATACTAATACTTTGCTGAACCCATTTGCTAAGGTCTTCTTCGACGATTCCCCGAAAATAAATGTTGTCAAAAGATGTTTTAGGGGGTGGAAACGGAGGTTTCCAATTGTATTTGAAGGCTTAAAATTGAAGTGTGATAGAGTAGAAGGTATTTTAGTAGCTACGGGTGTATTGCACAATTGTGCGAGAGAAATGAATGATCATTTTTCTGTGGATGAGGAACTACTAGAAATGAAAAAGGAACCAAAAGAAATTGACAATGGAAACATGAACACTGGTGACAATATCAAAAGGCAAATTTCAATTGAAGAGTATTTTCGAAATTTATAACAAAAGTATGCTCTCAATTATTTAGTTCAAAAGCAAAAATTAATTGTTATTGGTTATTATTCTGCAACGAGTCCTCATGGTGCCTATACATATGATTAGTTATCTGTACAAGGCAGGGTTCATTTTGAGTTTTTTCAGTTGACAGTCAAAAACGATAAACTGAAATCTTTGAGTTGTTGGTAACTCAAATCTTATTTATGCATCTCCTCTTCGTGTATTTGCTTAAAGTGTTTTATTTTTAATTCTGCAGTTGATTTTTTCCGTTGAGGCGTTGAATCTTTTTTGCGTTCAAGGTTTCAGATTTTTGTTTCGGTACACTCATAGTTATATTGTGTTCTATTGCGACAATTCGCAAAAATTTTATTTTCTTCCAGTATTGGTGTTGTATAGCCTGAAAGGATTGGGTGATATTTGTTGTGTGATTCAGTCAAGGACTGAAGCATAGAACCAGAAAAGTAGTAAATGAAAGTGAACAGATTTTCCGAAAAACTGACCTCATCAATAAATTTTTCGAAGATATTATTCGTCTATCCAATCTCCAAACACTAGTTCATTAGTTTCAATGTCGTATTTTTCTCCACTCTAGCTGAATTAGATGCTTAGAGAAAATATACTGATAATTTCAGAACATAATACAACTACACATGTAAAATCATTAGTGATGACAACCCAGTGACCTGTTTTCCAACTTTGTTTCCATTTGTTCATCAACAAGTTTAATGTGTACAACTCGATTAATGCCGCAATCGATCTTTTATACTCTCACTTTATCAACAGCAAATTTTATTTTCACCTTGTTCTACAAATTGTCAAACTTTCTTCTGGGAAAATGACATATTGAAGATATTCGCCAGTTCCTCGCATGTTTCCATTTTTGCTTCATTGCCTAATTCCTTCTTGGTCGTAAGATTGGCTGTACGCTTTTTTAGAACAATTGATTCCATTTTAAACTTGTGAGTCATAGCAAACAACAGGTTAGCAATTAATGAATAATACAAGCAGTCAAATTTATTACACTTGTGATGTTAACCATTCACACATTTGAAAACATGGCTAACTTCTATTCCCTGGGATCACTTCTATAGTAAAACACCATGACCACCAAAAGAAATACAATGTCATTAGTAAAATAGTGATTATTATATTACTAATATTTACGGATCTCGGATTAGTTGAACTGTTAGTCAGATAGATATATACAACTACTGAGACCATGAACTTCGTTTAAATAGTGATGTCCATTCAATTGAACTACGTATGTACAACCGGGCCCTTAGGCGTTAATTTTTTCTCACAACTTTAAGAGATTTCCTGAGCGTTTGTGGTTCGATCGAGTGTTGTAAAATGTAAAAAAACATTTCAAACTATTGCGTAAATATTTCGCGTTTGCGTTCCGGTCACGCTACAGCTTTATAAATGTATAGCTATACGGTTTGTTCTAACAAGTAGTACTATGGCATTCCAAATCAGTATACTCGCAAGTTTCAGGCATTACTAGTTCAGAACCAATTCCTGATCAACGATTCGATTGCGTTCGAACTCAAAACTGACCAATTTACAATTGAATCTGAAAATAATATCCGCAGGGCGCATACTCGTCATAATTGAATGCTCTTTCATCCCTAGATCCACGAACTAATTCCACCATTCTAAAATCAGCTCTGGAAAACGTCTAGGAACGTTGGAACACGGTGTTCACTAGTTCGAAATCGATTCGAATGTTTGTAGGAATTCCAATTCTAATTTTCGCCCGTTGCTCTCAGTTCTGAAATAATTTAAGTCTATGTTGGAACAAACTTATAAATATGAGGTGTTTCTGCCACCGTCATGCTAAATATACATATGCACTAGGTGGAAGAGTGGGACAACATACCTCAACAGATGATAGACAACATACTCGCTACTAAAATCAAATGTTTTTTTTGTGGGTCATCATGAACATTTTTCCCAACATGTTCATCTCATTTCACGAGTGTATCGCCAGGATACATACCTGCTCTCAATTTTGGACAGGAATGATAATTATTATAGAGTGTCACACAAAAAATTCGAAAATAAATGTGCAAAATCAACGATTTTTCCAGTGTACTTCGAGTTCTCCCGGAGCGTGAAATTGGCCAGTGAATTTCGAAAATTTTCATTTCGTTAGATTTCCGCTTCTCTAATTTTGATTTTATTTTTTGGCTAACCTCCGATGTTATGCACGATTAAAAATAAATTCTTGACATTTGTGACTTTTCGCTTCAAAGTGGATATCTCTTGTGAAAATAGAGATAAATGCATGAAACAAGCAGGGCGTTACTGTAGGAAGATGTGTCTTGACAGACCATGATATTGTACGTTTCAACTCGGACCACGAAATTCCACAGGGTGTTACGAATAATTTTGACAAAAAACACTTTTAGTTTTGCCCCGTATAAAATTCTCTCAAATTTTTTTTGTTTTCTCTTATAATTTCTACAAATCAGAAGAATTGATCTAAAACTTGCCGAAAAAATCATCTAAATCGGTTGAGAATTAGGAAAAATATCGGAGTTCTGAAATAATTTAAGTCTATGTTGGAACAAACTTATAAATATGAGGTGTTTCTGCCACCGTCATGCTAAATATACATATGCACTTCGCAAGAAAATTAACACACAATCTCAATATCTCAAATTTCTTTCTTGGTATGTAACTAATTATTGACACATGTTTCTTTTGGGGATATATCCGGACATATGCTAATAAAATCCGATGTTTTTTCTGGCGCACTTGTTCCTCTCATGAGAATTAAAATGAATTGAATAAAGTGAAATTTTGCAAGAAACCATCACATATTGATAAAATTAGTTTTGATCTACTTTTGAGAATAACACTTGTTCTTTTAATAATTTTAATTTATGGTAATGATGCAACTCGAATCAAGAAATTAGACCCAATGGTATTAGATGACCTGGGTAGGGCTTATACAAAAACACGCCAACGGCTTGGGTTTCCCATCCAAATATTTACTGAATAATCCACAGGTATAGGAAGAGTCGTAGTCATGAAAGGACGACCTCGAGCAACAACGACGATCCATGACTGTTATTTTAGAATTTCCTCGTTGAAACCTCTGTTCGCTACAGCTTAACTCCTTCAAACGCAACTTCGACTAAACAGTAAACTTATCATTGAAATTATAGGACAACATATTAGGGAATTTAGTTTGAGACCTCATACCGCAGCACGAGGGCCAGCTGTAACCACAACACATCGATGATGTCTATTGAATTTTGCCACGGAACATGTCACTTGGTTAGAAGCTAACTGTCAGTGAATTTTGTTTAAAGATGACTCGAGAATTTATCTTTTTCATTGTGATTGATATTGTCTATTGTTCAAACGTCGTAATCGAAGATATCCTTAATGCAACTTTTCACCTATGATTTTAGTGAAAATTCGATAATGGTGGGCGGATGAAGAACATTTACCATTTTTGGAAAACATGAGTGAAAACTTTCTGTTTACGTATGATACCGCAAGACTTGCTCATATCGTAAAGATCTACCTTCAAGATCACGAAATCATTTCAATTGAGTGGCCTATTCGAAGTTTAGACCTCAATCCTTTAGACATGTTAAGTCACAACAAAACATTAGGAGTTCATCAAAACCAACCAGCTACCGTGAGTGAGGTTCGGGACAGACTGATCGAAATTTGGAACAAAAAGGCTATGAGGTTATTGATTTTGAGTATGAATGGTAAACGTCATGCGGAAGTGATCACCAGATATGGAAATATCAGTATAAACAGGTTTTTTCGAGACTGTTTCTTTTCAAAAGTTTTACATTTTTCATAAGTTTTTCATTTTCTTTGAGTACCATTTTCAATTCGATTGCTCTCAGGCGTTCCTAAGTGCTGATGTATTACTGAAAAAATAATTCTTCAACATATCTGAATTTTTCTGAATAAATCTGAATAATCGATTTTATGGGTTAATATCTTGGCGCAGTGCATTTATTTTAGATTATCAGCAATACAAATGTATATGTATATACACTCGGAGGCAAAATTAGCGGAACACTCGAAAATTTAACCAAATAGTTCGATATTTTTCCTAATTCTCAACCAATTTAGATGATTTGTGCGGCAAGTTATAGATCAACTCTTCTGCTTTGTAGAAATAATAGGAGAAAACAAAAAAAAATTGAAATAAATTTTATACGGGAGCAAAACTAAAAGTGTTTTTTTTTGTCGAAAATTCGTAGCACCCTGTGGAATTTCGTGGTCCGAGTTGAAACGTACTATATCATGGTCTGTCAAGACACATCTTCCTACAGTAACGCCCTTCTTGTTTCATGCGTTTATCTCTATTTTTGCAAAATATATTCAATTTCAAATGGAAAATCACCATTTTGGAGAAATTCCATTGAATCAAGAAATTGTCATTAAAATTCGTCTATCAATTTGGAATTTTCTTATTATCACTCAGGCGTGTTGAAATTGTCGTTTGCGATTTTTATGTTCGAATTGCATTAGTTATTGATGACAATTTGGTTAATTTGGTGAAAATTAGGAATTCATAGGAGATAACAGTCGGTAGGTATTAAAATACACAACCGAATTTTGGGACCATTGATAAAACTTTTCATTTACACATGTGCACACTTTCTTTTATCAAATATGAAATACAACACACGTTTGAAACATTTGAAACGGTATTTTTCATTCAGAATGAGAGATTTACCACCAACCTCAGTAGCAAGGGCAGTTATATTGATCGAGGAAGGGCGCACCTACCGCTCAGACGGTACCATGTTGGGTGTCTCGACGTCGGTTATCCATCGAATCTACCGACGTTACAGGGAAACTGGATTGTACGTGAGGTTAGATTAGAAGATGATCAAATGAAGTTGGTCTGAGATCATACGCGCAAGCAAGAGCACCAAGACTCGATAGAGCCCATCGGGTAGCAAGATTGGCGTTTGCTAGGGAGCATGTCGCATGGACAATCAATCAGTGGAGACGAGTTTTATTTAGTGATGAGAGCCGATATTGTGTGAATTTCGTGGATGGTAGAGATAGAATATGGGGGCATCGAGGGGAACGGTACAATCAAGCGAACTTCGCAGGAACTGAGCAATACGATGGAGGGTCAGTTATGATATGGGGTGGCATATGCTTGGGAGTACGAACAGAACTGGACATTATTGGCAATGGATCACTTAATGCCCATCGGTATATAACAGAAATCTTGGAGCCCCATGTTGTGCCTTTTGCTCCTTACATAGGGGAAAATTTCCTTTTTATGCACGATAACGCGCTCCCTCATACTGCGCGAATAGTGATAGAATATCTCAATGAAGTTGGGATCACACGAATGGACTGGCCGTCGCGGTCACCGGATTTAAACCCGATCGAACACGTTTGGGACATTCTTGGAAGAAAGGTTCGACAACGGAATCCAGGCAACGTTGAAGAGCTGACATTGGCCTAGGTGGAAGAGTGGGACAACATACCTCAACAGATGATAGACAACATACTCGCTACTAAAATCAAATGTTTTTTTTGTGGGTCATCATGAACATTTTTCCCAACATGTTCATCTCATTTCACGAGTGTATCGCCAGGATACATACCTGCTCTCAATTTTGGACAGGAATGATAATTATTATAGAGTGTCACACAAAAAATTCGAAAATAAATGTGCAAAATCAACGATTTTTCCAGTGTACTTCGAGTTCTCCCGGAGCGTGAAATTGGCCAGTGAATTTCGAAAATTTTCATTTCGTTAGATTTCCGCTTCTCTAATTTTGATTTTATTTTTTGGCTAACCTCCGATGTTATGCACGATTAAAAATAAATTCTTGACATTTGTGACTTTTCGCTTCAAAGTGGATATCTCTTGTGAAAATAGAGATAAATGCATGAAACAAGCAGGGCGTTACTGTAGGAAGATGTGTCTTGACAGACCATGATATTGTACGTTTCAACTCGGACCACGAAATTCCACAGGGTGTTACGAATAATTTTTGACAAAAAAAACACTTTTAGTTTTGCCCCCGTATAAAATTCTCTCAAATTTTTTTTGTTTTCTCTTATAATTTCTACAAATCAGAAGAATTGATCTATAACTTGCCGAAAAAATCATCTAAATCGGTTGAGAATTAGGAAAAATATCGGACTTCGAATTTGGTTAAATTTTCGAGTGATAAGTTTGCCTCCGAGTGTAGATGTTTGCTGCAAAAACCGATATATTGTGTTTTCCATTAAAAATTATGAAATTTTGTATATTTTACAATACAGTAGAAAAAAAGATCCAAGAAAATACTACTGTATCATAGATTCAGGTTTCAATATCTCTCAGAGTCTCCAGTAACAGGCTATCATTATTTCGGCAGCTAGATCCCAAGTGAAATGTAGAAGTTTGAACAACAAAGTCTAAATTTCATTAGTTGGTTTCTTAAGCGCCCTTCCATCTATAGATCGGTTGAAAAATAGATGTTTCCCTCTGGTTCTCTCTATTATAGAAATCTAGGAAAGATTTACAGTGAAAAGGCCGTCCCTATCGCGTACCCTGCCACTTTGAGATTTATTTCAATCGAATATTTATAATCTCCAAAAAGACGGGCCAGATAACATAAGGAATTAAATGATATCTTATGCCCGCCCAAACTTTGCTGGACCGGAATGGAGTGGAAAACATCAATACCGAAATGGGATGGAAAGCGATTAACGAAGTAGGATTATCTTGGTTACTATGAATGCCATTTGGAAGTATCACTGAAATGGGTACCAATATAAGACTGTTTATAAGAATACAGAGTGATTCACGGTAACTCTATTAGCTTGTAGAAACTTTAATTTAAATTGTTCATAGGTAGTTAAGTAAAATTGAAATAAATCTAAACTGTTACTGGTTATACCAGAAAGTGAAATGAGCTTTCTTCTTCAATTTCATAGAGATTCCAAAGATATTTCGGACGCAACCTTATGAAAGCTTCTCTCTGGCATCAATTTCATATGGAGAAAACACTTGTTTTGTCACATTTTGACGAGTCCTTTTTTATTGAACGCGCATTTCGAACAAATTTCGAAACACTAGTATTTTTAATATTTTATGAAGACAATTAAATATTAAAAATGTACGTTAGGTTCTTCAATAATATAAATATAATATAAATATAATACATAAAATGATAATAATAATAATAATATATATATATATATGTAATATAAGACCCTGAACATTTAAAGGGGGAAAGTCATTGTCCAAACGGTGATATTATACAGTGTATGACGGATGGCGAAACATACAAATATCTGGGATACCAACAAGCTAGATTGCTAGACCAAAAACAATCAAAAGAGAAGATTCGTTCAGAATATAGTCAGCGTCTGAAGACTGTGCTGAAATCAATGTTGAACTCGGGGAATCTAGTTAAGGCAATTAACACCTTCGCCATTCTAGTGTTGCTTTACTCATTTGGAATAATCAGATGGACTAAGACAGAACTGGATGATATTCAAGGCAGACCCGAACGATGCTAACAAAGTACAACAACCACCATCCAAAATCGTCTGTGATACGAACAACTTTGAAGCGGAAAGAAGGAGGACGCGGATTAATAGATGTAGTCAATTTACACACCGAACAGATGAAAAATCTCAGAGAATTCTTCTCTGCAAAAGCTTTCACTTCTGACCTCCATAAAGTGGTATCGTTGGCTGATAGGGGAAATACACCACTAAATCTTGCTACCAGAGATGACCTGCTGAATCTACCATTCCTATCAGATACTGAAAAACAAGAGCAATGGTCAAGAAAGGAATTGCATGGACGATATTACCATGAGATTAATCAACCACACATCGACAAATAAGCCTCCAACAAATGGTTGATGAAAGGAGAATTATTCGCGGAAACAGAGGGATTCCTTATGGCCATCCAAGACCAAGTGATTGCTACAAACAACCACGAAAAATTTATTATGAAGGACGGAACATTACAAACAGATAGGTGCAGAAAATGCCATATAAGATCGGAGACTATACAGCATATTACGTCCGGATGCGAACAACTGGCCAATACGGACTATCTTCACAGGCATAATCAAGTGTGCAACATTATCCATCAGAAACTTGCACACAAGTACGGACTTCTGAATACGTTCCAGCCATATTACAAGTATCAACCGGCCCCCGTATTGGAAAATGACTCTATCAGATTATACTACGATAGGCCTGTTATCACTGACAGAATGGTGACGAATAATAGGCCGGACATAGTGGTGTATGATAAGAGAGCCAAAACAGCAATGCTGGTGGATGTCGCCATACCGAATAATAACAACGTGCTGAATAAGTTCCAGGAGAAAAAGTCTAAATACACAGACCTTGCTATTGAGATCAAGCAGATGTGGCACCTCGAGAAAATAGATATTGTTCCTGTCATCGTATCCTCCACAGGGTTAATACCCAAATCTTTGCATGATAGCCTTAAGAAATTAGAATTGCATAAGAATACCTTTATAGAAATGCAAAAAGCTGTAATTCTTAATACATGTAGAATAGTTAGAAAATTTATGTCAAGTTTATTGTAATCGAGCCGATTCCCTTTGATTGCTGAATCTGGGAAAGGTAAATTATATCCAGCTAACAGCTGAGATAGTGCATAAGTCCACGATAATAATATATATATATATATATATATATATATATATATATATATATATATATATATATATATATATATATATATATATATAGGTTTTCTTTAGTTTATACTGCTCAGAATCTCACTTCATATTTTATTTATTTGTTTATATAAATGTAATATAATTAACTGACAATTTTGTAATATTTATACTATTAATGACTAACATTCAGTGTTACTTGACTAAGGTCCGTACACTGGATTTTTTCGGGAGAAAGCCTTTGACACTACTCGTTGGTACATTTATATCATTGTCTGATGATGCTATAGTATGTATATATTCTGGTAGATTGATATATTCTCATAACATTTAACGTTATCCTAATGTATAATTATTCCAGGATATGTTTTGATTATAATCATTGCCTGGCAATGGTATTAATTACCGGGTGGTGGATTTATATTTTTCATGAAATCAGTTTTAATTGCATGAACAGATATATGGGCAACTCGTCGGGGTAAAACCCTATATATATATATATATATATATATATATATATATATATATATATATATATATATATATATATATATATATATATATATATATATATATGTAAAAAAGCTGTAATGCTCGAAAATAGAGCTTGTAAGGACTGGAAAAAATCAATTACATGAAACTAAAGCTGAATATGTGCATTTCAGGAACATGTATAGCTCAACAAATGATAAAGCGAAAACCTACTTCAATGAAAGAATTAGGAACACACTCCTGGAGCAGACCGATGGATCTCGTAAATTCTGATGTATGGCGAAGGCAGCCACTAAAAACTATTGTAACTCATCGTTCTCATTTTTTATTAAATTTGACGATTCTATCACATCATAACCCTAAGAAAAAGAGGATCTCTTTGCAAAAATGTTTTCACAAAAATGCCACCAAGCATTCCACATGTTCAATCGAATATGTCTGGAGTGAAATTCAGAGTGCATACGGTAAGGTGCGTTCTTTAGAACTGAATTGTAAGGAACCTGTGGGTCTTGATGGAATACACCTAACTATTTCGAAGGAATGTGCTTCAATGTTAGCACCTGTTCTTAATCGTCTGTTTCAGATTTCGTATAAGAACCCCACGTTTCCGGAGTGTTGGAAAGTTGTTAGAGTACAACAACTTCTAACGAAAGAGAAGAAATGCCTACGCCTAAATTATCGTCCAATAGCATTGTTGCCTATTATGTCGAGAATCATGAAATGATTGACGATGATCTTCAAAAATATCTCCATTGGAAGAGTATCATCACCGATACGTAGTCAACGATCAACTTGTGACCTCCTCGCATATGTCACGCATTTGTGGAGATCAACAATCGAAGAACATGACGAATCAAGAGCCATTGCTCTTGCTATCTCAAAGACCATCGACATGGTTTGGCACACCGAAAAGATGAATGGTTGGATGAGTGTTAGTTGATGGTGTAACGAGTGAATCTTTTCAGGTTTATGCAAGAGTACCCTAGGGCTCCATACTCTCGTCGACTCTTATTTTGTTGCAGATTAATGATCTGCCCCATTCCACACAGAATATTTGGAGTCGCAGATGGGTGAACTGTGGTGTCCCCATTCTCTAGTCAGCGTCCAATAACTGCTGAGCAATCACACCGACGAAGATACCAATAGAGCACACTGAATTAAGTCTCGGAGAAGATATCAGAGTGGGGCCAGTTCAACGAAAACAAGATGCAATCAACAACGTTCTCCAGAGAAATCACTGCTGCAAAACCTCCTCTTATCATGCAAGGACATCGAATTTCGCCAGAAAAGATCATGTGTCATAGTTAACACCATAGTTTGCTGGCATGACAGTCTATCAGCAATTACCGAATCTGCTGCTGCAAAACTCAGTTTTCTTTTAAGGGCTAAGCAGTACTTAACTCCATCACAGCTGATGATTTTAATATAAAGCATAGGAATGGCCTGGTCTGGAATACTGTTCTCATGTGTGGGGCTCCGCTCCTAAACATTTATTTCATCTATTGAATATTGTGTCCTGAAGAGGGCACTCGCGATCTCCACCTTCTAGCTCAAAAGCGGAAGGTTGCTGATTTGTCTCTTTTCTACAGGTACTTCCATGGTAAATGTCGTGGAGAACTGAAAGTCTGAGTTCCAAAAAGAATCCGATTCCAAAGAAAAGCTCGCTCGCGAAAAACTCTCATTAGTGGACGGTTCAACTAGCTACATCACGTACCTCACTCTATAAAATTTCTTACAACTTTAATTACAATTTAGCCTCTTCAAGAACCGAGTGAACAAACACTTTGAATCATGTCGGCGGCCACACATGTATTACAGGCATAGCCTCCTCCTAAGAGTTAAGAATTGAAAAAAGAAATGAGAATAGGGGGAAAAACCAGATCAGCTAGTCTGTGAGTGGCTGTAAATGAATATTATTATGAGAATTATTGTGTTCATTATTCAATCTGAGAAATCAAAGAGGAAAACAGCAGAGAGAAATTGTAATACATATCCTGTCATACCAACCGAACGTAATTAACAGGAAAAGGTCGTATACGGCACTGAGAAGATATTCATACAAAATATATCTGCTACACTTTCCCACGATGCTGATCCTCGGCCGCAGCTTTTTTTTCCTTTATGCGCGCTTTCCAGGAATAGGCGAACCTGTTACACCACATGAGTAGGTGCCTGGAAAGAATTGAGGTGTTTGCTTACTCACTTCTTGAAGAGGGCCAAATTATAGGATGCTGGGAAGATGTTGGACGGAAGCGAGTTCCACAGCTCACCGGCCCTATGAACGAAGGAATTCGAATAAAGAGAGGTTCGAAGGGTCGTTAAATGTACCGCCATATGATGAGAACTCCTCCAGCTTAGTGTTGCGGCAAAACATGAATTTTCCCGGAACAAGGTCTTTCAGCTCCTTGAAGCATTTTTCTTGGAGCATCTTCCTTGGAAGTATCTGTAGAGCAGAGAACTTGTCTTCTGAGAGCCAACGGTCGGACTGCAGGTGATCTCCGGTTGGTCGATAAGGCGCGCAGCCCGTTTTTGCACACTATCCAACATCCACAACATATGTGCCTCATATAGAAGCAATAGCTGAGATGACGTGAAGTATCGCTTGGTTCTGAAAAGAAAACTAAGTTTAGCCGATGCCGACTTAGCTATTGGTGATGCATGTTCATGCCAGCAAAACTTGGAGTTGACCGTTATTACGAGAAGGTTCATCGAATCTTTGGATGCAATTTGTTGGCCTTGCTCGCGTTGAAGCTCACCAACTTCAACTGACCCCACTCAGATATCCTCTGTAAGTCAGAGTTTAAGTTATTAATTTGTTGACATCTCTGACGATGAGATTCCGCAGCTGTAATCGGCCGCAGACTACTGAAAGACGAAACCAGGGTACAATCTCGAAGGGATTTTGCAATTATACTCCAAAATTAGCAAGCAAGAACAAGGAAGTGATTATGTTTCAGGGGACTCACATTGCAATGGGAGAACATCTCCACGAAAGGGGAAATATTGCAGGTTATGTACTTTTTGATTATCTCCTTAGTCATTTGTATGGTCTTGCTTGCTATGTGAAATCTTTTCTTAAAAAAAAAAGTGAGTTTAGACATATAAGAGTCAGGTATGCTTGTTGAAATTTTTTTTCCATTGTTACAGATTCCTGTCCCAAACGTTTCACCCTTGTCTTCGTCTGGAAATCATCAGTGCAAGAAAGAATGAAGCTGCTAAGCGGAAAAATCTTTGGTACTCTTTATGTACACACGGCACTAACAAAGCATAAACAAAACAAACTATTGCTAGTGCAATAGCGACAGGGAAACGAGTTTTTTACTCAGGTTTTTTCACTCGTTTATTGAATCATACGCAAGATAGTATCGTTCCCCTGTTACATTTCCTGAGCTCACACTTGTGTTTTTCTGATACACTCCAAAATTATTGATATAAGCATTTATTGTAAATACAATTATTAGAATTCCTGTAAATCCTCTCTTTTTCAAAAGAATAAATATACCAACCCTTTGAAAAGTGGGAGTCAGCCGCGCCCAGCCCTGTATATTCATTCTAGGATATATTTTAATTTTAATTACCGTTAATAGATTCAATTAATATGAAATCTGTTCCATGCTGCGCTATGCAATGAAATTTTTTATCATTGTTGTTGCCCTTGTCGACGACAATGTTGGATGACACACCTAAAAAATAGCCTCAGGAAAATTTTTCGAGCATAAATGAATAATGAATTAATGATAAGGTTTAGAAAATTATTCGAGCATTAATGAACAATTTTCCATGATATCGTTTAAAGTTCTGAAGACTTCTTACTTTCTATGAATATTGGAGCTGCATCATAAGGGAGAAGGTTTAGACATGTTTTTATATTGAGACATTTTTTCGTGTTCCCCTCGCATCATATATTGATAAATTCCCAGGTACGTCGCACATCATTTGCTGAGATAACCAACCAGGAAATCGACAGACGTCTTGAAAAACTAGAAAATGGGGAAGCAAACAAGTGAACTCATAAGTTTAAAAGTTATGGAAATGGCTTTATAAGTCGCGATTTTGCATGGGGCGCGAGGGATATTTCCGAGGTGCAGGAAAGGCGATATTCGACATCAATCGGGCGTAGGTGTCGTACGTGCCTGAGAAGTTGCAGGATAGGCAACATAGATCCGCTTATATTGGCATTATTTATTTCACTGACATCTGTTCGATATGTATATTGTCGGTCAATCCGGATTGCCTCCATTCAATCCGGATAGGGCCTTTATATCTCTCATACTTCATAAATATGCCACCGGAATGGACGCGGATGGTTTTTCTGGACCGCACCGGACTGCCGGACGACGATTTATTGTTTTATATATTGAGGTCCCCAAACATTTAGAAGGTCGTTGAACAAGTAATTGATTTAAGTAAATTTCCCCTTTTTCTTCAATATATTTTCTGTGGTTGACCGATCGCATAAAATTTTATTTTACGTTGGACCGCTATACTGAAATTCATGCCGGAAACGAATTTATATAAAATGGAAAGTATCATATACGAGGGATGTTTTTAGATTTTGTATTCAAGACATAGCGATGACCATTCAAATATCATTTCTAAAATTTAACACTCATCTCCTGTTTATCTCAATCCCAATTGATATCAGGAAATGAAAGCAATTTGAATGTAGCAATTTTAATCAAGAATTTTCAATGATTTTATATAAAGATGGTTCAAATATAATCGAGGCAACACGTTTATTATTCAAAAAATTAACACACAAAGAATTCTTCGACAACTCGATAGCCTTGTGCGCACTTCTATCTCATCATCGGTGATGAATCTTTGACCCCCGAGAGCTTTTTTCAGAGTAATAAATGATGACTGTAGGGGAGGTTAGTTTATTATTGTATCAGACGTGAAACGAGCGGTATAAGGGCGCGCGTTATTCTAGAGAAGAATCGTAGGGGGAGGGGGGCACATTGATTCACGGGGCACATTGGTACAGTATCTATATCTCAAAACCGATAAACGCTACACAGTCCGGCACATCACTAGAATGCTCAAGGACATTCACAAGAATGACAGTTGTGACGTCGCTCGCCGCCAGTTTGCCGTTGGGCCTCAACGGTCACTAACGTGTTGGAAGTGGCGTGCACGGCTGCCTACAAAAAAAATACGTGAAATGTAATTGTGTCTCAGGAGGACACTCTTAGTTGTTTTTGTTATTAGTTGATACTAAAGGTAAGTAAATATAGTTATTATTGTATTTTAAAATGTTTTTGATTGCAAGATTATTATATATTTGATAAAATTAATTGTTTGTGGAAAAGTCCTTTGGGGCACTTTGATACGGTAATGTGCGGGTACAATGATACGTATCAATCTGCCCTCTAGTGTATTATAGTGCCCCGTCAAAATAATAGTTTATTTTATTGTTTTTTTTCTTTTTTTCAGAAAATGGTGCGCACTTACAAACCCAAAACTGATAGAAAAAATATCAATGAAGAAAGCATTGAAGATGCAATACGTGAAGTATTGTCAAAAACTTTATCTATACGCAAAGCAGCCGACAAATATGGCATCAAAACTGCAACCCTACAACATCGCATCGAAAAGGCCCGAAAATCATTTGAAGCTACCAGACCATTATCTACAATTGAAGCATCCTCTTCATTACAAGCAGAATCTTCTTTATCACAAGCAGGTCCATCTTCATCACAAATAGCACAATCTATGGAGATGGCACAAATAGCATCATCTTCAGCACACACTACTACTGCAGCTTTATCACCACACACTGCTACAGCTACTTCATCAAACATATATGGTTCCAAGTATACCGTTGCACAAGTTTTTCAACCGAACAAGAAAAGGCATTGACTCAATATTTATTGAATTGCAGTAAAATGCACTACGGCCTTTCATTGAAACAGCTTTTGACTTTGGCATACGAGTACGCAGAATCCTCAGGTGTAATTATCCAAAATCCTGGAAAGAAAACAAATGCGGTGGAAAAGATTGGGCAGCTGGCTTCAGGAAGAGAAACCCAGAATTGAGTCTACGAAAACCAGAAAACACAAGCGCAGCAAGAAGCTTTGCCTTCAATAAATCTGCTGTAGCTCAATTTCATGATAATTACGAACGCATAATGAGACAATACAATTTTACACCTGATCGAATAATAAACTTAGACGAAACAGGCATAAGCACAGTCCTTTCTACTCCTAAAGTTATGGCTGGAAGAAAACAAAGACAAGTGGGACAAATAGTTTCTGCAGAACGCGGAGAGTTAGTTACTTTCTGTGGTATTATTACTGCAACTGGTTCTTCCTTCCTCCAGTATATGTCTTTCCAAGAGTTCACTATAAAGATCACTTCCTAAATGGTGCTCCTGATGGAAGTCTAGGGTTGGCAAACAGAAGCGGCTGGATGACTTCAGAATTGTTTATAAGAGTTTTGAAACACATTCAACGCCTTACTTCGAGCAATAAAGATAACCCAATCCTAATCATTTGTGATAACCACGAATCTCACATTTCAATAGAAGCTGTTAACTACTGTCGTGACAACGGTATTGTTTATTTGAGTCTTCCCCCACACACGTCGCACAAATTGCAACCGCTTGATGTCAGTGTGTCCGGACCCTTCAAAGGCAAATTGAAGATAGCTTTCAACGACTGGCACATTCAAAATGTTGGAAAAACTTTGACCATATACAACATTGCTGAACTGTCCAAATTAGCATATTTGGAATCATTTACATCAAAGAATATCATAGGTGGTTTTTCCAAACCTGGAATATGGCCAATTAATAAACTGGTATTTGGCGACGACGACTTTGCACCGATAGACATTTTCAGCACAGGTTATCACGATTTGACAGATGAGAACACTCACAACACACAAGATTTACATTTTGTAGACTCAGAAGCAAGTCAAAATAATGAGGTTGTTGATAGAGAACAAAATAAAACTCCTACTTTGGATGCCGACCCAGTTTCAGTGTCTGATGCTGACGATCCTTTACATGTTTCTTCATCAAAGGCTATTCTTACTCCTGAAGTAGTTAGACCTTATCCAAAAAGGCGATTACTGACAGTGTCTTAAAAAGAAAAGGAAGAAAAAGGGACGATCAAGAATATACACTGAAACACCAGAAAAAATAGATTAGAAAGCTTACGTAATGAAAAGAACAGGAAAAGAGAATTACAAAAAGCAAAACAGCATGCAAAAGAATTGAAAACAGCGAAAAATCTGTTGGGATTAACTGAGCCAAAAAAGAAAAAGAGAGTGACTTCTTTGCCTTCAGAAATAGATTCCGATTCTAGTCAACATGAAGTCGTGATGACGAGTGATAGTGAAGACATTGAAATGCCGTCGGAATCGGAAGAAGAGGTAATTAATGAAGAACCAGTTAATCCTGAACACATAAATATTGGAGATTTTCTGCTAATTAAATTTGAGAAGAAGAAAACTGTGATTCACTACATAGCCAAAGTTGTATTTAAGTATAGTGTGACAGAATATGAAGTATTATATCTCAGAAAAAAGCAGGGTCTTCTAAGTTTATATTTCCAATTGTGGAAGACAAAGCAATTGTGGATGTTAGAGATGTAGTTTTGCAATTACCAAAACCAACTTTCTCCAAAGGCACATCTCGAACATCGTCGCTTTATTCATTTTCGGTAGGTTTAACTCGATATAATGTCCAGTAGATTGTTTTGTAATTTTAATATGAGAGTTTTATGATTATTTTTGTTAAATTTTTGATGTTTGTTTAATTTTTAAGAAAAACATTGTTAATTACGATAGAAGGTTTTAATATTATATTTTCATTAACAATATTCAATGTTAAAGTCTGATTACTTAGTAAGTATATAACTGATTATATAATTAAGAAAATAACAGAGAATTTAGTTTTGTTGTATGATGACAATATTGTTTTTTGTGATTTTATTCCTTAAGTAACTTAAGAGACTGATTATGGCTAATGTGCACTCTGAATAAAAAGTATTTTGCGATCTCAATCAATAAAATTGTTTTATTTCTTAATTTTAAGTAAAAATACAGTTTATATTGGGTTATTAGTCAGTTTAAATTTGCATTTCATATGGATCTAAAATACGTATCAAACTGCCCCACCCCGTGTATCAAAGTGCCCCACTGGTGGGGCAGAATGATACAAAAATGATTTTTTCTTAAAATGAGTTTATCTCTATACGTTGCCAGTTTTTGCGGTTTTTGCGTAGCCAAAATATAAGCTGACATATCAGCCAATGCACACATCAAAACAAATATTTAAATATAATGGTTTATGGTCCTCAAAAAAGAGATTGAATTTTTGTGTATCAAAGTGCCCCCCCTCCCCCTACTTGGCACTCGAATGTTCTTCCGTTTTGGGCGATAAGCAGGTTTCACTTGTATTGATAGAACGTTATATGCACACGAAGTTGACGTACAACACGCCTCAGAAGTCCCAGAATACAGTGCACATAACCTCACCCACAAACTTTGTTATCTTCGCTTTGACTGGCGCCCCTACTCACTTATTCCTCCACTCTTTAGACGACACCTTGCTTTCGGAAGTGTAATAGTGTACCCATGTCTCTCCTGCAGTGTATCCATGTAACTTTAAAAACCTTCCCCCCAACTTGCTATCACGTCAGCTAATAGTGACAAACTTACTGCTACGTGAATTACTGCACGAAGTTCAACAGCTTGGGAACCCATCGTAGCGTTATTTTGCGATATTGAAGGTGTTCGTGAATGAGAGACTCTACGAGTTTACGCTATCATAACTTATATCGAGTTCAGCCGAAATATCTCAAACATTTCTCATACGGTCCTCCAAAATGAGTTGTTCTACCAGTCGAATGTTCCCTTCATGATGCTGGTTCACGGTTGACGATCACACGGCTCATTTTTTCTTGAACGTACTGCAGTGCTACTGAGGCACTCATTACAGAACTAATTTTGCAAATGCAGATGAATTTCCGTGTTTTTAACGCCGTCCCACACGTGCCCGCCATCTACAGCGTTTGTCTCCATGATATTTGAACTGCCCTCGTAGTTAATATTGGTTGCTTCATTATGAAAGATGGTAATTCTTTCGATAGAGCCAATAAAGTTTCTGCTTCTGCAGTCAAATATAATGATCATCACTTGGAGGACTGGACCTTGTCCTGAAGGCCCTATCGATTGAAGAGAGAGGATTTTATGTTAAGTTTGAACGTTGAAGGTATTTGAAAGGACGAATGTGATAATGTTAAAAAATTATTGAATTCCAACGTGATAGAAGAAATTCTGCAAGATAAACTGCGTCTGAACATCAGCACAGTGACAGTAAGAATATCGCAGGTTATGCATTACTTGATCATCTACTTAGTCCTGCATATGGTGTTGCATGTTATGATAATAATTCTCCTTTTAATCATATTGGGTGGTACGAAAGGATATTCTGTGCGGTGTGCATAGTTTTTTAAATGTTTGATATTTATCTGGTAAGTAATTATAAATAACCTGGACCTATCTGGTCAATATGACATCATTTTTTCTCATCCAGCTCTTCTTCCTAGCGATTTCAATTATCACCATCTTTTATGGAGATATACTTAAAATGGCAGAAGTGGTATTTATCTCGTTAACTTAATTCCACCAAAAACATTCTCTAAAAAACTAGCCAAGTCTCGATGGAGCTGCTCGTTTATCTCTAAAAACTAATGAAATCTAGACAAAGTCTATTCTAAGGTTCCTTACTGCGATTTCTTTATTATTATAGTTGATGTTGTGTGACTCGGTCGTTGAACATTCTTTATACGTTAGTGGGTAGGTACAAGTCAATTTTGTTTACACGTAATGTTATATCTATTGTAACTACCTATGTTTGTTAAGCGAGAGAATAGCCCATACTGGTATTGGTAATTAGACGCAAGTGTCTTATTTCAGTTTGTTGATTGTGCAGCACATGCATACAGCATTGACAATGCTGACTTCAGCTCTCTTCTTTATGTAGCGTCAAATCGTTCACCGATCTAACATAAAATAGACGTACAGACGGACTTCTACAATGATTAGAAGTCCATATGTACTGGGAATATTTGTGTATACTGTTTGTTTCAGGCTCACCTATACATGAGTATTATTGAAATACGCAGTTTTATCAAGCCTACAATTGACTGGTTATTCAATCAACGTTTTCCAAATGGAAATTTGTCACACAACATTAACCAAAATAATAAAGAAATCGCAGTGAGGAACCTTAGACTTGGCATGACTTTGTCTAGATTTCATTACTTTATAGAGATAAACAAGCAGCTCGATTGAGACTTGGCTAGTTTTTTACAGAATGTTTTTGGTGGAATTTCACTTCTTTTTGTAGAAATGTGGGCATATTGATTTATTTCATTACATTTTCTTATTTGACAGTTTTTTTAGGAGTATTTGTTTCATTATCACGAATCTTTCTTTCCTTTTATTCCGTTTCTGATTCTTGTACATTAGCTACAGTTTTCCGTTTTGCCCATTCGTTATTTCTTTTCGTGAACTTGTAAGTATAAGTATAGAAGCCATATTTTCCTTCAATTTTATTTATATGCGTATCAAAATCAGAAGTGGAGGTATTCGTCCAGCAGTGACTGTGGGGCGCTATAGGATAGATTAAATTAGAAGATGGGACATTACGTTGGATTTTTGCAATGACAGTCGATTTTTTTTAGCTGAGACCAGCTGAGGGTTCTTTATCAGATACTATAGATCTTCGATTTTTGACATCAAATGAAGCAGCTCCTCAAGATAAATATTTATTGTAAAGGCGGTATGTCAAACTCTAATAGTTTGGTTGGGCTCTTGTGTTTTCTAATCAGGGTCACCAGGTACTCCAGATCTTCGATTATCCTAGTTTTTATTTTATAGTTTTTCCTTCTTGTTTTCATTAAACCCCAACTCTGTACCATATTTCAGCTCTCTGAGTTTATGGAAAGTACTAGTTCTATTCTGATGATCATGAGTGAGTGAGTGCTTTCGCTTTACTTCGGAACTAAATGACCTACAGACTTGAAATTTTGGATTTGAAGTATGTGATTATGGCTTACTGGATGACGAAAATTTCTGCATTCTGGCCTCATCCAGAGGTTTTTCAAATAGGAGCCTGAAAATGCAGCAAAATGGTTCCAGTAGAGAATGATACGGCAGTATTTGCTTTGCGCTCGACTAATGGATTCATATCTTTTCAGATAATATCTTGAGATAAAAAGCTTATTCCTACAGGATTCCGTCGAAAGTGTATACCTGCTTGGTGAGGAATCTAATGTTCTGAGGAATATCAAGAAAATCCATCCAAAGGAAAGGATGATGTTCTTCTTAGTTCTTAAAATTCTAAAGGAATAAATGGAATGAGTAAATTATTAACATGGATTTTTTTATTCTAGTCGAAATTCTTGCGACTTCTTCCTGCTTCAAGAAGTCCCCCCTTATTATTCCTAATTCAGTATCATCCAAACTTTTGAGTACTTCACTAAACAAAATCCACACTATGAGGGCTTCACTCTAAGAGTATTTGAAAGTAAAGTTTTACAATTTTCATATATTTTTCACTGGAACTGTGAAAATGATGACACATAGTTTTTATTCCTAAATAAGAATCAATGCTTGAAGTTCAAACTTCAAGACCCGACATGATCCCGAAGAATTATTGAAAAAAGATGGCTTTGAGCCAAATTATATGAAATGTTTTAGTTTCTTGTTTCTTGAAATCAATAACAATTTTTGCGCGAAAACGGATGAATATTTTTTGATATTCTATCTACATACGTCTATGTAGATAGACGCATTTGTTTCTTTTGAACCCTTTGTAGAGCAGGTTCAGACTTCGATCCACCAGACTGGGAGAGATTTTTATAAACAAAGTGTAGCAGAAATCCAGAACAGTACGTAAGTATTCAAACAGAATAGGAATATAAAAATAAAAAATAAATAAAAAAATAAAAATATTCCTCAAATTATTCGCTATTTCATTTTTGGGGTATATTTTTCAAAAGAATTAAATTTACCCTGTCGATTTAAAATAAAATAACATTTTGGTTTTTAACGGATTAAAGAAGGTATGTATAGAAATGAGTGAACAATTAATTTGTAGTTTCAGTAAGAAATTGGTTGTGGAAACCTTCAGGCTCCATTGGTCCAAACGACTTCTCTAGAAAAGTCTGTGAGCGTTCATGGACTCTTTGCTTAATACTAATTCCACAAATTTTATCTGCGAATGGGATTATTTTGGCTGCAGAAGTTATGAGACTCGCATTATATACAATCCACCAAATTAATGAAATTTTCTTTCAGCCTTTGAAAAATAAACTTCAATCTGGTACCTTTCAGGAAATCGATTCAAAAATGTTTATGTTATTGCAGATTTATTATTTGGATGCAAAATTTCAAACTGTGGGTCGAAAGAGTGATTATTTTCTGGAGATGATTCGCGTAATTTGAATCTGATTTTTTATTTGAAAAACTGCGTTTATGTTCCGTGTTGGTTTATGAAAAACCGAAAAAACATGATTATTATATTTTTCGGTCTTTCGTAAACCAACACATACTGATACAATTATACATATCTACTCATTACATCCAATTCAACACAAAGTTGCAGCTTTAAACAGCATGGTACATCGGTTACTGAATTTACCTTTATCAGTAGAAGATTATAATAAAGAGTTAAACATCATCAAACAGATAGCCATTAATAATTCATATAATCCGGATATGATAAATCTAATCATTCGTAAAAAACTGTATCAGAAAGCAATAAATGAAGTATATCCTATTCATAAAGACTATAAAATATTCAACAGTTTAACATTCTGCGGTTCTGCAAGTACAAATATTAAATCCTTTCTCGTCAAACAAAATCTTAATATAACTTTCAAAACTTCTAATAACTTAGGTAAACATATTAAAATAATGAATCTCGTGTTGAAAAATCAAGTAAATCAGGAATCTATAAACTCAATTGCGGTTCTTGTGATAAAATTTATATCGGTAGGCCTATAGGAGTTTTGGCATAAGAACATCTGAACATAAACGTAGCTTCGATAAAAATAAGTCTGATTCAAATTATTCAAACCACCTAATAAAAGAAAACCATTCATTCAATAAAAACTTCGACAAATTACATATAAAATCAAAAAGTTCAAAATTAGATCTCCTAGAAGCATTAGAAATGAATAGATACAAACATTCGGACAAGCTTTTGAATGAACAGGTAGATGTGAATTATTCACCCCTACTTAACTTGTTTAATTAGTTTTAATTACCTTTCCTACTAACTGTACAATGGCTCGGTGTGGATTTTCCTGTTATTCATCCAACTTGTTCTAGGATTTGTTTATAATACCATACTCTTCATTCTGTTTTTCATTCTTGATAAAGCTGCTGTGTCAGCGAAACGTCGTCGAATTTTTTCAAATAAAGTGTAGATTAAAGTTAAACCTTGTGTTTTTTATCTCATTAATATTGGTTATATTTAATATGTTCTAGCAGTGATTTCATATTTTCATAGGATCCTTTTATTTCAGTAGCATGAGCGATCGGTACGGAAGGGTATTTATCACCATTAAATAACAGTACAGCTTTTAAACTAATCTTTGAGGAATCTATAAACAACCGCCAGTCAGATGTTTTATATTCAAACGTCAACTCCGTCATCACTGAGGGAATGTCACTGCAAAACATCATATTGCCATCCTGAGACAAAAAAACTTGAGAAGTGCGTATGTCGAGTTCTGTATACGGATATTTTGTTATTTTTTCCAGTAATTTCCAGTCATGAAGTCGGGACGCCAACAATTCTGCCTGTCACTTACTGATATCCAAATCACGTACCAAGTCATTGAGATCGTTTTGAGTTATAAAATGAGGTTCTCTGTCTGAAGTACTGGTCTCAAAAGTCGGATCGGCATATGAACTGTCGGATACATTTTTTCGGTCACGTCATCCAGGTTAACTAGATGCTGAGGAACACAAAAAATCACCACTGTGTGGGAAAGGTCTTTGAGCAGATTGTAGATTTGGATAGTTCACAGAGTGCCTAGATTTGTGATTAATTCCTTTTATAGAAGTTTGGCAGAAATAACAATCTGATACATGGTCTTTCGGTTCGACCCATATCATTGGAACTGCGAACGGCATAAGACAAGATCCTTCAGCCCATGATGTTAATAAGGTGACACACTGTGCACAACAAACACTAGGAGTCTAGGTTTTATCCAAATTTCGCGCCGGAAAACCAAAATAATTAAAATAACAGTTCTTAACTAATGGTGTAAATCTACGACGTTGACATTTACATGTTTTAAAAAACTAATTATGAGGTTTATATGCGGGTAGAAAGTAGTGTTTGAAAATATGACTTGATTTCGTTTAATAAATTTACTGTTTATCAGTGTAATTAGTTTCCTACTAAAAGAAATCTGAAATGTTAAAATTATGAGTGAATTTCTTAGAGCAGTGCATTTCATTGTTTTTCATTTATAATATGTAGAAATATGCCAAGCTAAAAGAAATAACACAATGAATTTTCAATTAATATTCTTCTCAGTAATAATTAGTAAATGGAAAAATTTCTTGGCAATAATTTTACAAGTAGAGAATAGTGTCCAAAGTATTTTTCTCATCATTTATGAAATTATTAGATGATATACCTCGACGTCAAGAAACTGCCAGAAGTGAATTTCATTGTTCAATAGGTCTCTTAGTTTTAACAAATCTTGATATTTGTTAATTACGCTTTTATATGGATTCACATCCTTCTACTATGTGGAAGCGAAAGTAAAAGTGAAATGGATTTATAAACCAGATAATGCTGTGAATCAATCCCAATCGGGGTTTATGTGTAAAAATCCTAGGGATGACGACATTCCGTAGTCTACAACCCCGATCCCAATCATCGTCGATGCAGTTAGTAGTCTCTTCTTCAGTCTTCGGACCGGCTATTTGCGATCCTGAGCGGAATTGCAAGTCGCAAGGGGTGTATTAGGGGTATCCGGGGAGATAAGGGGTGCCGATATCGATTCCCGGTTGCATCGGCACCCCAGCCTATTTACCGGAACGAACCCACATTTGATTCTGATTGCGCTCATATTCGTAAGCTTTGAAGTGGATCACTTCTATGAGGATGCTGAAATTTTTTTCTTCCAACTTCATAGGAATTACATTACAAGGAACATATTTGAAACGGAAATAATGAGAAGAATGCTTCTTAAAAAAGAATTGATATTAATTTTCAAAAACATGAACCGTAGTCTGTGTTCAAGGACATAACTAAATTTCCACTCGCCTTAAAATAATGACATCAGGAATGAACAATTTTTTGTTATTAAATCGAAGTTATCATTAAAAGAAGTGCCATATTTCTTCTAACTATATAATCAACAGAATAAGGAAATGGTCATAAAGTAAACGAAAAGGCTGAGCCATATCTACAATGATAAGTCAAGTATGCCAATCAAATGTATAGATTAAATTTTCACTATGGTGCGCCAACGGACTGGAGAAATGAATTCTTCAATCTGAATTTAAGGTTAAACGATATATACGGTATATATTTCTATATATATATATATATATATATATATATATATATATATATATATATATATATATATATATATATATATATATATATATATATATATATATATATATATATATATATATATATATATATATATATATATATATATATATATATATATATATATATATATATATATATATATATATGTTCGATGGAATATATTATAAGCAGGTAAAGGGATGTGCCATGGGAGCCCCACATCTCCTATCTTTGCACAGGTGGTGATTCATATCCTTATTATGACTGTTATCCACTCTTTAAATTTTGCAATTCCATTTCCGAGGTATTACGTGGATGATATGCTACTTTTATTACCCGCAGCCAAAGTTAATGAAGCGTTAACTGCTTTCAATTCATATCATGTTGACCTAAAATTCACAGTTGAAATGGAAAAATAATTCTAGACTTCCTTTTTTTGAATCTTTCATTGATACGCACGGGCGAGCGCTTGATAACAGATATCTTCCGCGATAAACTTCGCGAGGAATCTACATATGTAAACTTGACATAAGAAGAATTATTCTGCCTGCCATGCAGGCAGCCCCGAAGAGCCACAATAGTTCAATTAGGCACGATCCCGAGAAACGAAGCGGCAGACTGCATTTTCGTCTTTATTAGGAGCAAAAGATGTCTCACAAGAATTTTTACGTTCTCACATCTGTTTGTTATTGTTCGTTGCTTTTCTCGAAGTCCAGTAGCGGGTTCACCGCCTCGGTCCATAGAGGGCGTTTGTATGTACCAGATACGTTTTTTCTAGAATCGTTAGGGTACCTCGATGTAGTTGGTTACACTGCTGAAATGCGTTATACGACACTGATGAGCTACTAATAAAGACGACACTGCAATCAAGCGCTTCGTTTCTCGGCATCCTTCGTAATTGCACTATTGTGGCTCTTGGGTTGAACTAGCTCTTGTCAGGAAGGATTATTCTTTGGTCTATAATACTTGTCTCAATATATATAATAATAATAATAATAATAATAATATCAACTTTGCATGATAGCCTTAAGAAATTAGAATTGCATAAGAATACCTATATAGAAATGCAAAAGCTGTAATTCTTAATACATGTAGGATAGTTAGGAAATTTATGTCAAGTATATTGTAATCGAGCCTATTCCTTTGATTGCTAAATCTGGGAAAGGTAAATTATATCCAGCTACTAGCTGAGATAGTGCATAAGTCCACGATAATAATAATAATAATAAGTCTATAATACTTGTCTCAATATATATATATATATATATATATATATATATATATATATATATATATATATATATATATATATATATATATATATATATAATGCTATCGTTCAGACATTTTGGTAGTTGATTTAGCTGGTCCGAAACTCTATTTCTAAAATATTTTTGCCTCAATGGCACTTCCAGTTATGTGATATGAGTTATGAGTGTTATCGAACAGTCATCAATATACAAGGTGTTCTAAATTGAACAACAAAGTTGCTATGCATTGAGATGAAAATACTTCAGAAATTGATTTTCGGACCAGCTGAATCAACTACGAAAATTCAAGAACGAAGGCAGTATTAGTTCTCCATAAACGTCTAATATTCAACTTGGGAACTTGGGATACCCTGTAAAGTAATATTGTTGTATGCCGATCGGAAGTCGATGATAGAGCTCTATATTGCATTCATAGCATTCTTCAGGATTTTTTCGATGGTAAAAATCTAATGTTATTTATTTTAGAAAAAATTTTCAAGACGCAAGTATTCTGATAAAATTTTATTTTATATCGCAATACTTTGTTTAAGTTAATGCTTAATTGACTTTGTAGATAAAACATCAAAGAATATGAAATCAATAAAAGTCAGTTTCAACTCTGAATTTTTCCTTGTTTGAAAATTGGACATACTTATATTGAATAGGAATGCTACTTTTTGAGTGTTGTAACAATTGAAGTTTATCTACAATTGTATTACTGTTGAATTTTCGGAAGAATTTATGAAATAATTTATATTGTTAAAGATTAAAATTTTAAAACAGTTTTAAGAAAAGTATTGAATAATAATTAATTTGTCTAATATTGGTTGCGTAAAGATTCAACGGACTGCTAATGACAATAAAAAAATTGATGATCCTTTAGTGCATACTATAGGCCACGAAAAATGGGTTATCTCTCAATTCAATAGAGATTCAATAGATAGTTTGCAATTTTGTATACTCAAGAGCAACTTAGTGCAATTTAATATATGTATGCCAAAGGCGTATGTTGGAAATGAAATTAGGTGGATTATCAAAAGATAGAAAGAAGACAATTATCCCATTTAAATGTTTCGGATCACCAACAATATCCATTAGATAGTTAATTTTAAAACAATTTTGATAAGATATAGCGTATGTTAAATATGAAAGTTATTCGGTACAATATAAGAAGAAAATTTATCGAATGCTTGAATATTAAATTGTGAATTATTTTTTCATATGTTTATCCCAACATACGTATGGTTGTCATAAGCTATATGGACACTTAGATTTAGAGTCTGTACACTCTACTATAAATTATTTGTTTCATATTCAGTTATGGTGAACAAACAAAGTCTGCATATATATATATATATATATATATATATATATATATATATATATATATATATATATATATATATATATATATATATATATATATATATATATATATATATATATATATATATATATATATATATATATATATATATATATATATATATATATATATATATATATATATATATATATATATATATATATATATATATATATATATATATATATATATATATATATATATATATATATATATATATATATATATATATATATATATATATATATATATATATATATTATGGAAAACTAATAATGCTATCCTATCGTTCTGACATTCTGACAGTTGATTCAGCTGGTTGATTCACAGAATTCTAAAAAAACATAAACTGCACCCTTATAAATTTTCATTGGTCTAAACTCTACAAACTAGTGATCCACAGCTTCGAATAGAACTGTGTGAAATCCTTCTTCTCAGAACACATGAAGATCCCGATTTTCTGAAAAGGATCATCTGGACGGAAGGGGCCAAATTTTTTAATGAGGAGGTTTTTAACCGGAATAACTCAATGTTTTGTCCGACTAAAATCCTCATATTACGAGGGAAAGAATTCCACAAAATACATTTAGTGTTAATGTGTTTGTACTTTTGAAGGTCAACAGATTTTCGTTTTTTGTGTATGTTGAAAACATAAATAATGAACTTTATATGAAAATTTTGAGGACGATAGTACGTGACTTCGTTGACACTTTATGAGTAGCTGAATCAAGGCGTTGTTGGTACCAACTCGATGGGGCGCCAGCTCATCGCACAAGGAATATTATCGAATTTGAACTGATATGTTTGAAGATAGATGGATTGGAACGAACGGTTCATCTTTTTGGTCTCCAATGTCACCTCACCTAACGCCTATAGATTTTTATCCTTGGGGAACGCTGAAAGATAAAATTTATTCTGAACCTGTAACTTCAAGATATGATTTGCATAATAGACAAAATGCTTTTCATGCAACTGGATCGGGAGGAACTGAGGAGGGCCACATCACAGGGTGTTATGCGTCGAGTGGAACTATACCTAGAAGTGAATGGTCATCACTTTGAACAATTATTATGAAATTTAGAAAAATAGAGTCTAAGTCGTTCTGATATATTTTAATTTGACTTTGGACATTCGACAATAACTGCGTTTTCGAATTTTTTTTCTCTCAATTTATCAATTATCCAATGACAAAAAGACAGTTATTTGTTAATGCTCTGGAAACTGTCTATGCACGTGCAGGAATCCAATCCGCCTTTGCCAACTTTAAGTAGGTACATAAAATTCGTTTTTTCGCTATAACTTGAAGACATGAAATCTCGGGTACAGCGTATGTATGGGGAATTTCATTCAGTTTTTTACAGCGAATCTAATGAGTTGAAAGAAATATGAGTTACAGTTTTCGATGTTTCTTCGTTTCGAAATGTAAGGCGAAGAAAAGAGCACTCCGTATACTGACTGAGATTCAGTCAGATATGAGTTATGTCCCGATTGGTCTCTTGTTTGTAGCTAGCTTGTTTCACTACTATGGCAGCTGACGTCGTTCTCGAGATATATCAATTATTTCAACAAGCGAAAATTCGAAAAATTTCAAGTCAAACTAGGATATTTAATGAACAAACGGAGCTAGACATATGACTAGGCGTTTTGTAATTGGAATAACAAGTGTTATGGAACCAATCATCATTATATAGGGTGTTCTATTATAATAACAAAGTTGGTATGTATTTTTGGTATTACCGGAAGTGCCATTGAGGTGAAAATATTTTAGAAATAGAGTTTCAGATCAGCTGAATCAACTATCAAAATTTCAGAATGATAGCATTATTAGTTCTTCATAAAAAAACATAATTGGCCCCTGGTTTTGGAGAATCTCCCTCCAGCTCACGGTGGGCAGATTTCGGGGATACGTTTTGAGAAACGTCAATTTTTGATTGGAGGGAGATCAATTTCCGAGTTGCTTTATAGTATGTTAAATAAACCCTACCCTCAGCTGCACCGAAGTCAAAATTCATTAGAGGAAAAGTGGGTCGAGTGACATATCATTGAAAAGGCCTTTCAATTCTCTATTCGAAAAAAGTATCTTCATGAATAATCAATCTCATACAGACAGTTTTAATGCAAAAAAAGTTTGTATTTCAACGAGAATTTGACAAAACCAATGCGAGTAAAATGCACAAAATGACGTTCTTCTTGCTCCATACAATGATATAAACGATTCTCGAATACTCTTGCAACTTCTGGTGTCAAAAGTCTACTTTCGGTGACGATTCTTCTCCGCAACTCTTCAAAGTTCTCAGGATGTGTAGCATGAACGCTGGATTTAAGATGAACCCATAAAAAGAAATCAAGGACTCAAATCAAGTGACCTAGCTGGCCACGCAACTGCTCCTCTTCCGCCAATCCATCGACCATGGAAATTTGCATCCATTCATTGTCACGAACATAGGAACATACAGGAGCTTGCTGGAAACGTATCTCATTCTCTGAAATAGTTTCATCATTTTTCAAAATTTCTGAGAGCATTGGATATATTATTCTTTCCAACTACTGCAAATGAGTGTCTCAAGTGATATAACATAAGAAGAGGATGATTATCATGAATTCCAGCCTGTGCTTTCAATTTCTGAGTCTTTTACGTGTAAAGCCGTGTGAACCAATGGGGATTGTGGGTATTCCAATATCGCCAATTAGGAACTAGGAAGTGCTAAGGACAAGAATCTTTACTCGAGAACGAAAGCAGAGAATTATCATTAAATGAATGACAGATAGGTCATTTCGAGTTGGACTTCACATTTTCATTGTTTGAACTTTCTGTGTGATATTGAATGTTCATAAAAATACTATTCTTGAATGAAGAATTGAAAGGCCTTTCCAAATATATGTTGCTCAAGCGATTTTTGCTATAATGAATTTCGACCCAGATGCTGCTAAACATAGCGGGTTGATTTTACATGCTCCGAACCAATTCAGAAAGAGGTTCACCTCCTTGACGTGTCTTAGCTCTTTTCGCCAAAATCAGTCCATATTGAGACAGAGGAGGAGGCAAATCTTCGAAAAAATATATTTTTATCGGAAAATAAATACAAAAGAAAAATCAATGGTCTCATAGTCTATCCTTCGGGAAATGGAAAATATTGTGCGTCAATATATACGAGTGACATGGGCTATATATGAATCTGCGAAAATTATTGATGATACATACAAATATTCTACAACATGTTCGTAGTACTCGCAGTTTTTGTGGTTTAACTATAATAGTTGCATATGACCTAGTCCATTTCTTGTATATAGTGATTAGTACTAAGAACGTATAGTACATTATTTTAATGTTCATTCTGTCGAAAAAGCAACAGGAATTAGTCAATGAAACAAAAAATATTTATTTTTTATCCAAGTTTATTATGTCGCCTTCAAGGTAGGCCCCTTCCGGAATAATATATTCACGCCAACGAATAATCTAATCATCGAAACATTTTTTAAACGCGTTTTCCAGAATCGACTTCAGTTCTCGCCGCGAATTCGCTTTCATATCTTCTACCGATTCAAAACCCATAGTAACCGTTTCCCGATAGCGATATCCGAGAACACCACCATGCAAACTCCAGCGACCACACGAGGAAGATGGCGCCCTGCAAAAGCTGCCTGGTCTGATTTTTCCGCAGAAGTTGACGAGAATATAACACATTACACCTTTCCAGAAGACGTTAATACGACAGTAGAGAACTTCTGTAGATATTTCATAACCTCAGCAGAAAAACACATAGGAAAAACTACAGGTAGATGTAAAAAAACAGGTACCGCCATGTGAGAAACATTGAAAACTTCATGAATTTCAGAAAACTGAAGGCTCTCACCAAGAGAATTATCAAACAGAGCAACAATGACTCTTGGCAAAAATATACTTCATCTATCACCAACGACACCCCACGTGAACTAAAATGTTAGTACAAGCATCCAAGACGTAGTCAATATTATTGCAGCAGATATACGAGATAAAACCAACAATGATCCACTGCTGTCACCCAGATATGCTCAACCCACCCAACACTGAGAGAATGGGGTGCGAAGCAATCAACCAGCCTTTCAGCCAACAAGAACTCAATCACTCCCTCAAAACATGTAAAAACACCGCTGCTGGACTTGACGATATAATTTTCATTTTCTTGAAACAACTCTTCTCAATAGCTCAAAGAAAACTGCTCGATATATATAGAATCAAACATGGGCATCGAAAACATTTCCCACAGCCTGGAGACAGTCACTCTTCCTACCTACCCGAAAACAAGACAAACCTGCTACGAACTCAAACTCATATAGACCTGTATCACTCTCCTGCACCATGAGTAAATTGATGGAAAAAATGATTAACAAAGGCCTAGAAAAAAACAATCTCTGAACTAATGTACAGTTTGCCTTTAGAAAATATTTCAGTACCATGGACAACCTGATATTTATTCACAATGAAATTTCAGAAGCGTTAGCAGATAATCGTGAACTGTTTGCCCTAATATGCCATATAGACAGCGCATACGTCACAAGCTCGAGATCTATTATTTTGAATAACGTGAACCAATGTGGCCTCAACCGAAATACATATGCTTTTCTCGAAAACTTCGTCACTGGGTAAACGTTCAGGGTCATAGCAAACGGCTTAGTTTCTGAAACCCAAGCGCAACACACTGTCGTACCACAAGGGTCTGTTTTGAGTACGACCCTGTAAGTTAAGCACGTTATGTACACGGACGATCTTATTTTACTCTGTCATGGTAGAAACTCCAGAACAAGTGCTAGCCTCATCCAAGAAACGTTAAACTCACTAGCATCATGAACTGAAAGAACTCGCTTTCGCCTCTCAACCGATAAAACAAAAGTTCTGCGTTTTAGTAGAAGAAAAAACCAAGCAACAGAACTACCCATAAACTTGAATAGGAGTATCCAAGAATAAGTTAAACACAATAAGATCATCGGACTCACCTTTGACAGCAGACTCAACTGGGAAAAACATATCAAGGAACTGAAATCAAGCTGTATGAAACGAATGAACATTATAAAAACACTCTCACACTTTGGCGAGGAAGGAGCCGTCTGCAAAGTATACCGATCGATATCAGATCCAAATTGGATTATGGCAGTCCCATCTACTCCATCGCTATCAAGTCTCTATTAAAATCGCTCCACACCGTTCAGAATACAGCCCAAACTTTTTCGGCAAGCATTTCTGGAACTCACTTCCAAAAGAAAATTCAACAAAATTCTCTACACCGATGCCTCCAAATCAGACACCTATGTAGGAACCTCAGTCACAACTACCTCAGACATCCTCCAAACCCATCTCTTACCCCGAACAAGCTGCATACATACAGGAGAACTATTCGCAATAGTATGCTACCGGGATGGGGTCACACACGCAATGGAAACACGATGGTTAACACAAACACTCGTGGTAAACGTAAATGAAAAATGAAATAAAAACACGTGGTTCGTTTGTAGACAACGGTGGTTTGGCAATATGGCAGGTGGCGTAGGTACGTAAAGTTGGCTAGTGGCAACGCGTGCTGCGGCTGGTTTACGAAGACAGTGTGAATTCGATGAAGTTGGTGAAGAGAAAGAGAGGAAACGCACGGATATTTAAACCCTCGGTCCAGGTAGACCCAGAGTTTGTTCTGTGCTTAGCCTGGTCGAAGGGCGATCTGTCATTGAGGAAGCATGGTTAACATGGTAACACGCTTGGTCAGAAGATACCGAAGTGGACACAGTAACAACTACAAGCTTACAAAACAAAAAAGCAGCGATATGCACGGATTCATTGGCATCACTAGTTTCAATAAACGACATGTTCACTCAACATCCTCTCGTTCAAAATATCCCAGAAACTCATAATGGACTCGCCAGTGGAGGAACATCTGTCATTTTGATCTGGGTACCATCCCACATAGGCATCACTGGTAATGGGATGGCCGACAGAGCAGCCAAAACAGCTTATGCAGCACAGTTGCCCCTAGAAGAAATATATCTGCGAAACGATGCTTTAAATGAGATGAAGAATATCTTCAACAGAAAATGGCAGCGTGAGTGGGACTTATCATAGAATAAACTGCATGAAATACAACCCTCAGTGCCCTCCACGAAACTACCACACATGCTCAGAAAACAAAAATTGATCATTCGACGCCTACGCACTGGACACACGAGATTGACTCATGAAAACCTGATGACCTCTCAACCGCAACCACAACGTGAGTCCCTCACGGTAAAGTATATCCTCACGACATGTCTATCATATCAAGAAGGGCGACAATCACAAAGAATTGAAGGGTCAGTAGCAGACACTCCCCGCAACTCACAAAACTTCGATAAATTACTGAAATTCCTCGAGGAAACGCAACTATATAACCGTATTTGAAAAAGTTTTGTATATTCCTCTTTTATTTAAACATGATTATCTTATATAGTACACATGCATTATGTAAAATCAATGACCTCTGTAGTCGAGATATAATAAATAAAATTTTAAAAAATGATTAAAAACCTCAAAGTTGTAATTTGAGTTTTGGAAAAAGAAAAAGTCGGCCAGTGCCATATCAGGTGAAAGCAGTGGTTGTTCGATAGTATCTGTGGCGTTTTTGATCAGAAATTCATTCACAACAATAACCTTGTGAAATAGTGCATTACCGAGGTTCAAAATTCATGAGTTTTCTTTCCACAAATCTGGCCCGTTTTCGAAAAATTTGGTATCTCAAACGCCGCATAACGCTCAGGTAATATTCTCTATTTACCATCTGACATTCTAGCAAGAATTCCGAATGCACAACACCGCAGTAATCGAAGAAAACAGTCAATATTATCTTGACATTTGATCGACTTTGACGTGGTTTCTTCGGTTTCGGTTCAGATGGAAGGCGCCATTCGACTGGTTGACATGTCAACCTCATGAACCCATGTCTCATCATCAGTTACAATGCGTTTTATGAATGTGAGGCCGGAATTGATTCATTCTCGAATGACTTCAGTGACCTTTACGACATTGAATTTTTGAAGAAAATTCAGGTCTTTTGGAACTAGTCGAGCGGCAACGCGTTTCATACACCCAAACAATTATTCAAAAGGGTAAGTATTGATTCACATCTCATCAACGATAACCAGCGATATTATAACTATATGTGTGGACAAATTAAAGAATTTTATTTAAGGAACAACATTCAACCTTCCGTGGAAAGTTAACCTCCTTCCCTGAAGGAGCTGGTGGTCTGATCTACCCTTCATAATCACCGTCAATCAGGGCAACACAGCAGGGGTACAGTTCAGTCGGATGTTATGAATAAAAGCAATATACTGCAGTTTCCGTCTCATTTAACCTCGTCAGTATTGCATACCTTTTCACAACATCAGGCCAGACTGCCACCTATTTATCTCAGTTCGTTGGAGTGCTGCAATACATGTAAATGTTATTGTGTCCTTCAACGAAATAACACAGAGGTTACTCACCATCGCCACCGGGAATCCATAAAAACAAAGAGATAAACAGAAAATCTCAAGTAGTCACACTAGTTCGACTATTTATCGCAGCGCTATATATAGTGTAACGCCGTGATTGACGGTGATTATGAAGGGTGGATTAGAAAATCAGCTCCTTCAGTGAAGGATATTTATAGCGATAATTTCGCAAGTTTTCATTGATGAGATGTGGAGTATATCTGGTTGACAACCAGACATGAATATGGAATGTTAGTCTATCGACAGATCGCTTTCTTGCAGACACTGTGTGTAGCAAACTGGTGTGACTTCTTGAGATTTTCTGTAAATCTCTTTGTTTTCATGGTTTCCTGGTAGCACTGGTGAGTAGCCTCTGTGTCAGTTCGTTGGAGGGTGCTGTACAATTTACATGTTTTGTAGCGCTCCAACGGATTGAGATGAGTGGGTGGCAGTCTGGTCTGATGTTGTTAGTAGGTATGCAATACTGACGAAGTCAAATGAGACTAAAACTGCAGTCTTTTGCTCCTACGTATGACATCCAACCGAGCTGTACCACTGTTGTGTTGCTCTAGTTGACGGTGATCATGAAGGGTAGATCAGAAAACCAGCTCCTTCAGAGAAGAATATTTAATTTTCCACGGAAGGTTGAGTATTGTTCCTTGAAAGAAAATCCTCAGGAATTGATTCACGAGAAACAGAAACTTCATTGCCTATCTTTCTCAAACTCAAATGACGATGTTTCGTTACCATTTCCTTCACTTTATCGATGTAAACTGCAGTTGAAGATGTTGATGGCCGAATAGAGTAAGGCAAATCTTCCAAGACATCTCGGTAGCTGTTGAACGCACTGTACCACTCTCATGCACGTGTTTCTTATGAAGTCTAATCTAACCTAACCTTCTGTAACATTTTCAGCGATTCGGCACATATATATATATATATATATATATATATATATATATATATATATATATATATATATATATATATATATATATATCCATTGTAAATATTGCAAAACACACTTGTAAAATCGAGCACTGTAAACAAACTTAATGACAGATCGCGTTGAAACTCTACGTCAGTAAAGAAAACAGTTGTACCAATTAGCTACAACAAATGTGTTGCAAATTTTAAATATTTATTTATAATATATTTATAATAATTGATTGAAATCAATTCTCGATACTTTGACGGAATGTATCATCAATAGTTTTCGAAGTGCACGCCAAATAAGCTTGGTATGAAAAATTTTAATACCTTTGTGAGATTGAAATATAACCCATATCACTCGCAAATAGTATAGTTTTCCATAGGAAAAAGTCAAATTTATAACAATCGATAAAAAGCACAGTAATAATTTTTGTTCATCAAAGAAATTATATAATCTAAACTTCATTTAATATTATTGGTTGAGTTAAAATTCTATCACTTTTTAATATGTGTTCTGGATCAAACAATTTTTTCTTCGATCTGCTGTAAGACCCTGTTTTTGAACTATTATTGAGTATAAACTCCAAAGTTGCATACGTCTATATACTATATAGCAGGATATTGCTATATCAATTTGTCGTATTATCGTCGATCATTGCTCCTATTTTACTGAGGACATCGCTTCTTTGATTATTCTTCTACTCTCTAACGTTTGATGGCAAAATTCGAGACAACTGATTCAATAAATAGTCAATGATCATACGTATATGGGAGCTAGATCAAGGAAGAACGTAACCATTGTCCGTACAAAACAAGAGAATTCGGGGCAGATCCAAATAATTCGAATTTTTGAAGTTAAAAGACCAAAGCCCAAATTTTTTCGCCTATTCAAGTCATTAAAACTAGATCTGTCGCATCCGTTTCATCAAGAAAAACCATTGGGGATCCTTGCACTTTATATTGTATACATAATTGCGTACATGAGTATTTCAACTAAAAAAAAAAACTTTCGTTAATACTTCACTTACAGATTTTACTCCAAGTCAACATTGGAAAACTCTTTAGTTTAGTATTGATTTCTTTCCGACTCGAAATTTGCCTTCAACAGAATACCTTCATAAATTGACCAAGTATTTTCAATATTCTGTTCCATTCTGTTTTCGTTTCGATTCAATTAAAGATAGAATTTCGGAAGGTAATACTATAATAAAAGCAAAACGCCTAATATTGTGTAAATCAATAGGTATTATCTTTAACGTTACAAACATTTTTCATGAATATACTACGAAAATCAGACTTATCAATTTAAATATTGACATTTGAGAAACATCTTCCGTTCATGTAGTGATTAACGTAAATTCAATCTATTTACTAAAGTTCAAATAACAATACACATCGAAAGTGTTCACCCTCTATTTCAGAGCAATTAATGATTTATTTCATCCAGCACCTTTCACGCATATCGCCTAAAGCACATCAGGAAGCATTCGATTTTTTTGTCTCCTGCGGAATAAATATGTTAGGGTGGCGGCGTCGTTCAAGAATCGGATCCCCTGGGAAGCGAGGTTAAGCGCTCGATTTGTCGCGAGAGGTCATTAAAGTCTCGGCGGTGACAAGGCGGCCGGCATAGTTCCCCGGAGGCTCGTCAACTGGATTACCCTCTAAATGTAATCCAATCATGGGGACGAGACTTTATGGACTCACGGCCTTCAAGACCGTGATGACTGATATCATCGTATTTTTATTGTATTGTCTTTTAGATTTGGGCTAAATTCTAAGTCCAAGTAGGTACATGATGCCCAAAATTCCAAATTTCATGTTAGTAAATCCGAGTTCGATGTTTTGGATTATCATAGTTAGGTGGCTTCAAAGATGGGGAATTATGAGTAATTTATGAAACACATAATATGAAAAATATCATAATTTTCCATTATTTTATACTCTTAAGTTCAAAAACCTAAAAAAATTAAATGACAAAAATAATACCTTTCTTTCGTGGTATCACTCGACCCATCTACCCTCTTCCAAATCTTCAAGGGTGGTCACCCCTGCTCAAAAGCTTGAAATTCGAGATGAGGATGGTACTTGATGATGACTGCCATTAATCAGCATGGATCTGTTCCATTTTACTTCACTGAAACTTGAGTAGTCTCAGGGAAATAGTCTTCCCTATCTTTCAGTTGCTCACCCTGTATCTTTTACAGTTTTCAATTCAAAATGGAAATTCGTTCAAGGCGGTGTAGACAAAGATACCACCCTTCTTTTGAGTCATCACCCGACCCATTTATTTTCCCTATTCAAAATGTTCAAGGATTGCAACCCCCGCTTAGGGGTTGACATTTCAGGCTAATTTTGTAATCCAAAAGATGTCCCCCTTAAAACGAAAAATGACCTGTTTTTGCGTTTCCATCAGAAATTAATATCTTGGTAGATATAGCCTCTGTTAACTTTTCGTTGAAGCACCCTGTATATTGTAATCATCTCATAGCTTCAGAAATTTCGAGCACACAATTTCCCGAAGGTAATATGATAAATAAAAAATTAATTTTGCATTTCTAATTATTTCCATAAGGAAAAAATTCTCCTAAAATATAACAAAATAATTCAAATATGATGTATTCTTCTTAAGCCTCTATTGACTTCGATACATTTGTCATAGCTTCTACGTATATTCCTGTTGGCTCTATGGTGGCAGGCGGTCTCACCCACGTCGCCCGGTGTGATACCACCACATCCAGCTATAGGTCCCGTGAATTGGTCACCAATGTGACTAAGTTTCCAGGGTGGGAAGGATTGGCAACGAAGCATGATGAGCTCTACTGGGACAAAATCATCCGGAACTAAAATATTCTCCCATTCGGACCTCCGGTGGGGGACTGCCTCGAGGGGTTCATGATGCGGGTAAGTCGAGCACTCCTCCGACGAATTCACTAATTCATTCACGTTCTAGAAAAGAACGCAAACTCTTGATAGAGTTCTGCAATCAGAGGCACAACAACGTGAATGTCGATGCAGTCCACCACCATCTGCAAAATGCATAACCCCATGTGCTGGCCCTAACCGAAACCCAAATAAGTCAAACAACTGACGCAACGTATTAACGTTCTAATGGGTCTGAGTTACATACGAGATTTAGGTTTAAAGGGCGCCTCTGTGTTTTCGCCAGATCGGATGTTGCAATCCAGAGAGAGGACACGATGGAGGACGACGCTTTCTACCTTGCGTGGTTTAAAATCTGTTTGCAGGATAAAACACTGTTCTTTACTACCCTAGACTGTTTCAGTATCTAGGTGATAAGGTGGATTGGATTCAGACACATCATCTGGCAGCTGAGGTCATTGTACTGGGTGAATTCAACGTACACAACTCCAACTGGCTTGGCCACTCCAATAGAAAAGATGAAGTGGGAAGACTAAAGCTAAAGCAGCTATTCGACGAACCGACAAGAATACCTGATCACCCAAGCGACTTCCCGAACACCTTGCATCTCTTTTCGATTTCAGATCCAGATGATTATGGAGTAAATGTCTCAGCACTGCTAGGCAACTTAGGCCACAACCTTATATCTGCTACTGGAACCATTGTGCTGCCGCTAAATCAAACACCTAAACCACCCAGACGCATTTGGCACTATAACCTAATTGGGAAGATTTTTTCGTGCTTTCCATTCAGTGATGTTTGCCTTTCAGATCCTGACATCAATGTATGCACTGAATCTGTTACAAAAATCATTCATGCAGGAATGGATCTCAACATCCCTCATTCCATGAAAAGAACAACAGCACAAAAGCCATGGTTCAATAAAGACTGCGAAAGAGACCCTGCGGCCAAGAGCAGAGCTTACAGATCTTGGAAGATAAATCCAACAGAGGAAACAAGAACAACCTTTGTAAGAATACGGAACGTATGCAACCTGACAACTGCAAGAGCGAGGGCCAATTTCAACGGAGGGGTAACTAATAAATTCCTTGAACAGGCAAACGGGACTAGACAATTCTGGTCTATGGCGAAGACTGTGCTAATTTCTGCAAATCTGCGTTTCCACCTCTTGTTAGAGAAGACGAAAGTATAGCGTCATCTCCGAAAGAGAAAGCCGATCGCTTTGCTCTCTTGGTCTCAAAGAATTCTCTGCTAGATTCATCTAACGCAATAGCACCGAACATTTCACCTACAAATTCTTCTATGACAGAAATCAATTTCAGAGTCCGCACATATGCAAGAAGGAAGTTGGTCTAGACCAAATACCACCAATCGTCTTGAGGAAGTGTGCTCCCGAACTAGCATCCATTCTTAACCGTCAGATTTCTTATGAAAGCCAGACTTTTCCGAGCAGCTGGAAAAGAGCGAGAATACAACCGTATCCAAAGAAAGGAAAGAAGTCCTTACCCCAAAACTACTGCCCTGTTTCACTTCTTCTCATTATGTCCAAAGTGATGGAGAAGATCATAAATGATGAACTCATCAAATATCTTGAGTTGCAGGGAATTATTAACGACCGTCAATATGGTTTTAGCAGGCAAAGATCGACAGGAGATATGCTCGCCTACGTCATTCAGGTTTGTACATCAACGATGGAAAAGCATGGGGAATCTAGAGCAATAGTCCTAGACATCTCTAAAGCGTTCGATATTGAGCATGCAGCCTTGTTGAATAAAATTGCTACATATGGGCTTCCTGAAAAATTTGCTGGGTTGGATAAGTAGCTTTATTTCAAATAGATCAATACAAGTTGTGGTCGACGGTATAACATCTGATTGTTTTCGATTGCAAGCGGGAGTACCTTAGGGATCCATTATTTCGCCAATCATGTTTCTGTAGCAGATAAACGATCTTCTTTCATCTGCAGAGAACAAGATCTTCGGTTTTGAAGACGATTGTATCCTGGTTTCGTCTTTCAGTAGTCTGCGGCTGATTACAGCTGCGGAATCTCAGAGTCAGAGATGTCAACGAATTAATAATTTAAACTCTGACTTACAAAGGATATCTGAGTGGAGACAGTTGGTAAGCTTCAACGCGAGCAAGATGAAAGCAACAACGTTTTTTAGAAAGGCCCCTGCTGGAGAACCTCCTTCGATTTGATGCACCTTCTCCGAATAACGGTCAACTTCGGGTTTTGCAGCAATAGCTAAGTCAGCATCAGCTTAACTTAGTTTTCTCTTCAGATCCTAGCGATACTCCACGTCATCTCAGCTGTTGCTTCTAGATAGGGCGCAGATTTGACCTGCTTTGGAATATTGTTCCCATGTATGAGGATCTGCGCCCAAACATTCGTTGCGGATGTTGGATAGTGTGCAAAAACGGGCTGTGCGCCTCATCGATCACCCGGAAATCACCGGCGATCTCCAACCGTTGGCTATGAGAAATCTAGTTGCTGTTCTTTCTCTGTTTTACAGATATTTCCACCGAAGATGCTCCAAGGAGCTGAATGACCTCGTTCCGGGAAAACTCATGTTTTGCCGCAACACTTGTCTGGCAAGGACTTCCCATCATATGGCGGTACATTTAACGACCCTTTGAACCTCTCTCTATAAGAATTCCTTCGTTTACAGGGCCGGTAAGCTGTGGAACTCGCTTTCATCCAACATCTTCTCAATATCCTACAATTTGGCTCTCTTTAAGAAGCGAGTAAATAGACACCTCAATTCTTCCCAGGCGCCCTCTTATGTGGTGTAACAGGTTCGCCTATTCCTGGGAAGCGCGCATAAAAGAAAATAATGCAGCTGCTGTGACATATAAACTTTTTCTTCGAGCATTCCCCACAAGTATCTATGGGAGTAAGGTCCGGCGATCTAGGTGTTCAATGTATAAATGGACTATCGCGACTAATCCAATGATTTGTAAAATATTCATCGAACTAATGTTTTATTATTTTAGCGTTATGTTAAGTTTTATCATCGAACATCCATCTAGTTGAAAGGTAAATTCAAATCTTCCTTCAATTGGGGTTCGTGGATTGAATCCCAAAGCTCATTATCTAAGAATTGTTTCAAAAAAGTTGGGTTATTCTAGTATTCCACTTGAGCCCATAAGCAAAATTTCATCCTCATTCCTTCATATACACGCTCTAATGATTGTAGAAAAGCATGATCGTATTCTTCTTTAGACATGTTTTTATATTATCCCTTGGTATATTTAGCTCTTAATTTGCAATCCTCAAGCTGCTTTTGGGATTATAATGAATATAATCTTCAACAACTAACTCATAGTCAGCTCCTCTGTTTCTGTCAATTTTCTTCAAAAGCTAGGACGAAACAACACCATGGTGATCAAACACTTTTAATATTTTGCTGACAATCCCCCTTGGAATAGGGCATTCATTAGCGTGCAGGCCATTGAAAATCCTACATACTTCTCTTAAGCCTCAATCATTATCCGCTCTGAGGCGTACAAGTTCGATTTTTTCTTCTACTCTTGAACGTTCAGCCATTCTCTTCAATTTGTCGAATTAATTACATTACAACAAAATATCGTTTTATGCTTTCGATGACATTTATCTTATTAGTCTAGTCGTAATGAATTAAAGTCTGTGAAAAGTCAAAAAAATTTACCGGATCTGCTTTCTAAGCAAAAATTACATAGTAGCTGGCAAAGAACTGCCCACCGAATACACTAGGATCTGATTTAAGTGAATTTTTTTCAATTATGCTTATACGAATTGATATATTTTCATGAATTCCGTCGTTTCAGTTCCGATATACATAGTTTTTCAATGGCCGGCACCATAATAGGATTCCTTTTGAAAGCATAGATACTATCAGTCAAATATTGAGAATGTTTTAATCATGATCGACAGAAATAGAAGAGCTCAGTATGAGCTTGATGTTCAAGATTAAATTCCTTTTAATCCCTGAAGTACTTTGAGCACTCAAGTTCATAGTTAAATACGCCTAAAAAAACAGAATATGTCTAAAGAGAAGGAAAATGGTGCCATTAAAATAAAAATTTCTTCAAACTTGAGAACGCGAAGATGAAGGAAACAGGATGGAATTATACCCAATAATCATTGAGCTTCTGAAAACCTGCAGTAGGTAATTAACTAGTGACGGCAGTATTCAGTGAAAATGGCAGTTTGGTGCGTGATTCTAAGTCAAAACATAATTGGCTCTTTGTTCTTCGAAAAAAAATTTGGATCCATATCAAATTTCAGAGCTCTGAGAGAATGAAACTAGATGGATGTTTGATATATAATGCTAAAATAACTAGATATTCTCTTGATGAACATTTTCTAAATCATTGGACAGTTCATTGATACGCTGCCCACCTAGATCGATGGAGCTTACTCTCTTAGATTATTAGTTAATGAGTCGTTACTACGCAACAGAGGAGAAAAGCGTGAAAGAATACGACAAGCATATGGAGAGCTAACACCTCAGTTACAGTCAACAGATATATACCTAGACACTACACCGAACATCCTCCATTAACTATAGTATAAAAGTGGGTTTAACTATAATATGAAAAGTGGATATCCATCATACTGAATTAGAACCGGTTCGGTTGCAGTTATTGTTTTTTGAAGAAAAAGAAATAATAGTTTTTTTGCGGGTCAACTTAGGCCTCTGTACCGAACGAGAAGAGGTTGGGAACAAACTGATCGACATTGAGAACGAAATAGATCAGAATGCTATATGGCCATTGAATTTGAGTATGAATCGTAGATGTCAGGCAGTTATTGCCGCCAGGGATCGACATATTCGGTATTTTTTCCAAGAGTCTTACATTCATAATTTATTTTATTCCAATTTCTATGATTACTAGTTTGATTGTTTTCAAACAATCTTTAGTTATGGTGAATAACTGGGAAAACAATTCTCAACCCTCAGTTACTCGCGCCCTCTTTTCGAACATATTTACTGGCGTGGTTTAAGATTGTAGACTATTAAATAGCTCCTTGCACCATTTGTAATTGAAGTTGTTTCAGTTCTGATGAAAACTATCGATTTTTCCTCTGTAGAATTGAAAAAAACTGAAAAGTGCCAGAATAAATTCATTATTTGCCATAACTCAATATATTTTCCATTTACTCAAAAGTACATGAACGTGAAAAAACATGAGGTGTGAAACTGAAAGGAACAGATAACAAGCTAATGAAAAAATGTTTACAAACTGAAAAACTACCAATTTTCATCCCTTGTATGTCCCCCTGAAAAGAGTAAATTTCGTTTATTTACACAATTTACACATATTTCCTTCATATGATTTTTACAAGCATACCTGTAGCATTTCACACAATATTTTCGTGTCGATTTATTGTCACTTCTAGGAGATATGCAGCAACGTCCAACATCATTTTGTGGCCTCTGAGAGGGAGGGGGTACGACCTCACAAATGCTTTATATATGTCGAGCGCGGCACCTCATTTCTGCAAGTAATTGTCCTATTGTTGCCCTAAACTCGATTTGGGGTTTAATGAGTTCCTAAGCACATTTTCCAGAATATCACTATGAAATACTCGGTGTACTGGGCGATTAACCTTTAATACGCATAATGCGTTTATACCTGCATTAAGTCATAAAACGCAATCATAGGCCACCGACTGATATTTCTAGCGACATTGTTATTGTTGATCAACTAAATCAACACCAATTTTCGTTTTGTTATAGTCTGTAATGATACCTGGTTTCTTGTCATCTCCTGTCTCGGCCTCTACTAATTGCAGTGATGCATTGACCATAACAATAGCACTGATTTGTTTTTCTTAGAGCAATATGAAACAAGGGTGCATTCTTCCTTACTTGGTAAGAATTCTGCTGGAATTTCCCGTTTATTCCTTCGTAATCTATATATATAAAAGAAAGTCTTGTTAGTTACACTATTTATAACTCAAGAACGGCCCTACAGATATGGCTGAAAATTGGTGGGTAGGTAGCTTAGAGCCAGGAGACGGACATAGGATACTGCTTATCCCGTTCTACAGGTTCTCGTGTTACTTGGACGTATGGATGACAATTTGATTTTTGTAAGAAATCAATATTAAAAGAGTGAAATGAACCATAAAACGAAAAAAAAAAGGAAAAATGGAAGTTTATGATACTTTAATGAAGGCAATCGATGATGAAAATGTTGGTTTATATTTCCTAGATTCCCCTGGTGGAACTGGGAAGACATTCTATATGTCAGTAGTTTTAGCCACTGTTCGTGCTAGATCCAACATAGCAGTTGCAGTTGCTTCTTCTGGAATAGCAGCCACATTGTTAGAAGGATGTCGTACGGCTCATTCAGCAATAAAATTACCGTTAAATCTTCAAACTATTGAAGAACCAACACGTAATATTGCCAAACACACAGCAATGGCCAAAGTTTCATCGGCATCGAAAATCATCATCTGGGACGAATGCACAATGGCGCATAAACGTGCATTAGAAGCAGTTAACCGAACATTGAAAGATTCACGCAATGATCTATGGCTGCCGACGAATTAAACGCTTGCCTCAAATCGTCGAACCTATGGGGCTATGTGAAGAAACTGCAGCTGACAACAAACCAATCTTCTCTTGGATAAATCGGAAGAAAGTTAGGCGATTCTCAGGATCGTTGGGAAGTAATTTCTGAACTGTCTGAATGTAATAAGGATGAGATAATTGTTCCTTCAAGACATCATGAATCATTGTTTTTGGGACGACCAACTGCAAACCTAAACACCGCGTGCGTAATTGTGGTTTTTCCTCAACCATGTCCAAAATTTGTTATTCGCGTTTTACCGTCCTAAGTAATGGTTGTCGTCCTCGATCCAAATTCCTGGGCTTGAAGCAACCATTCTCGCGAAGGCGCCTCTCCAGATTTCCCAAGGTTTGGCGGTTTGGCACTAAGCGATCTTGAAATCTTTCAGCATATACTCTCGCGCTTCCACATTCACTGCCTTGACAAAATCCGTACACCATAACCATATCAACCATTTCAGAGTTACTGTACATCTCCGTGCCTAATGGTGATAAAAAAATCACCAAAATACCTTGTTAAGAACTTAAGGCACACTGTTGTGTCAAAAATTGGTTCTCAAGCCTAATAAAATGACAATCTTCCAGACCACAGAAATGAATCCAAAGCCAACATGATCAAATGTGTTATTTTTGACTTGCTAGGTGGATGAAAAGATGAAATCATGAAATCGAAAATATGTTTTTTGTGATTGAACCGCTCAAGATATCAAAATTTTTCAAGAAACAAAAAAGTTTGATAATTAGCCTAGCTACTCAATGCCTAAAACAGTTTTGCTCAAACGCAGACAGTTGAAAAATTAGAGTTGATTGAATACGCGAATTCGAGTTTTCAGGGACACTTGTAAAACGCCAAGGTCATAGAGTGAATCATTAAAAAACATAAATGATGCACTTGATAACGCATACCAAATGTGGTGTCTATCTATCGAATTGTTCTTGAGTTATTTGAAAAATAATAAAAAAATCTTTAGATTTGGCGACCTCTAGCGGCCAAACGGAGAAACTTTTTCATATAAATAAGTTGGCCTAAATCAACTTATTTCGAGCTAAAGAATCTGAAGATATATATATATATATATATATATATATATATATATATATATATATATATATATATATATATATATATATATATATATATATATATATATATATATATTAGGGTTTCACCCCGACGAGTTGCCCATATATCTGTTCATGCAATCAAACTGATTTCATGAAAAATATAAATCCACCACCCGGTAATCAATACCATTGCCAGGCAATGATTATAATCAAAACATATTCTGGAATAATTATATATTAGGATAACGTTAAATGTTATGAGAATATATCAATCTACCAGAATATATACATACTATAGCATCATCAGACAATGATATCAATGTACCAACGAGTAGTGTGTCAGAGGCTTTCTCCCGGAAAAATCCAGTGTACGGACCTTAGTATATATATATATATATATATATATATATATATATATATATATATATATATATTGCAACGAAAATGACATCGAGACTGAGTGGCACCAGTTGAACAATAAAACATGGACCAGTTCCTCTACCTCAGCTGATTATTATTCTGAAATTTCAAATGGAACTATCGAACGCGCATTCTATATCTATAATTTTGTCAAAAATAAATTACGGAATAGATTATATATTCAAATGTTAGGAAGCATGAATATCATATTGCAACGAAATGGTGAATGTTGCATATCATTCAATCCATCTGCTGAAATGTTGAAACTATTTAATTTCAAAATGTATATCAGAAGCTCAGTGAATCAAGTGGCACCAGGGTATCGTCAACAAAATCTTAACGGAATCCAATGAGTTGATAATAGAAGATTTTCAGGGAGGTTTTCGACTAATTGTGGAAATCTTAGGGGTCTTTAACTTAATCTTTAGGGATAAGTATTTTTGAGAGTGGTAATGCAGTACCCTTTAACTTGTTGAAGGTCAGTTATTGTAAATCTCTATTCGCTTACCGTGATACGGAAAAAATTAAATCGAGCAACTATACGCTACTAAGTTTTGTGCTAAACTAAAGAAGTCTTTTGAAGAGATTCTGCTCAGCTCACTAATTAATAGGTAATTGAAGGCTTTTAAGGAGGAATATATTCACGACGAACAAAAATCTGGACTGTTGTCAAACAGCAAAACCGACGACATTGTGGCTCGTATTCGACAGTTAGTTGACTCTAACGATTAAGATCAAGATGGATGTCAATGAATTGAATTTGTCATCTATCATTGTAGTTCGCATTAATACTGAAGATTTAACGATGGGAAAGTGTGCCCCAAGCTCGCACCCATTGTGTTGATAGACGACCAAAAGACAGAGAGGCGAAAGTTTCATTTCGAGTGAACTTTTGCAAAGTGAGAAAATCAAACTTGTCATCACTGATAATGAAACCTATTTTCTTGAATACAATCCAGAAAGAAAATGTCAAAGCTTCGAGTAGCAAACCGACCAGTCCTCGAAGGTAAAAAAGAGCAAATCAGAAGAGAAAACAAATCTCATTAACTTTTCCGACAATGAAGAAGTAGACTTTAAAGGGTTTTTTTCCTTGGTGTAGACAGTTATGGCTACTTGGATGTACTAAAATCCTCCGCGAAAGAATCATCAAGATGCGAAAAGCTATATCCAATACGTGACAACTCTGTCATGACAATACGTCTTGCGACAACGCGATATGAGTCCCACCAACACAAGGTGCAACCTACTGCTCCTATAGTCCTGAAGATGCCTCCAGGAGACTTTCTTCGTTCCCTCAAACCAACATAGCATTGAAAAGATCCCGATTTTCGCCTATAGAAGAGATCCAATCAGCTATAACGAAGACCTCACGAGAAGACTCCAAAGCCATGGCAATGTTCACGAGATCCAAAGATAGTACTTTGAAGAATTTTAACCAGTACTATCCGTAGGAAGCCTATTCACTTGTGAGGAAATTATATCATCCTGACATCGGCTGCATATTTGAAGCAACGTGTGGAGGCGCTCCATCTTGTTGAACCCCAATTATCTCGACCGATTATTTCTGGTCCATCTCATTCGGGCACAAGGCGGCTGAAGAAAGGATTGAACCTTCTTGTAGAATATACACTATAGTAGCATGTAATGCTAAACTTATGTCTTGGTATGTAGTTAATCTCTACCCTACTGTTCCACCTCACGATTCATTGAAATTGATTAACTTAACTATGTAGAAAAATAATATGCATCCCATTATAGAATCAGACCTTATGAATCTTTCAGCACTATATTTAGAACGAGATAATTTCAACTTCAATGGTGAAATTTACATGAGCAACAACGGAATAGTTATGTTAGTACGTACTTTACTAGCAGAAATTTTCATGGATAACATTGAGAACATAATAATCAATCACCCACTGTCGAAACACTGCCTTTATTGGTTCAGATATGTGGATGACAGAATCTGTTGCTTTACAGGTATGAAAATACAATTAGATTCTTAATCTAATTGCCCTTTAGTACATTAACAAATTCTATTCCCTTGATATAAAATTGACTCTGGAAATGGAAACTGAGAATTCCATCAACTTATCTGAAGAAGCCACAGTGTGGTGAAATGCGTAATAAGTTTGTCAATATATATCTGAATTATTAAATCCTAAATACTAGAAAATTATATTGATCAGAAGTGAACTCACATTCCTTCTATATACGGTGTTACATAATAGTATGTCACAACTTGAGGGAGTTAATCTACGTGCAATTTTAAGAAAAGAAGTTCATATCAACATAGGTCCGCAAAAGCTTCGTTACGGGGCTACAGGGTGTTGAAATTTACGGAAAAATTATTTTTTCCTTCAAAACTCCTGCAGTTTTTGACAAACTCAGCTCTTATTTAAAATGCAAGCTATTTTTTAGATACTCCGTCATTACTCATCCTAGATTTTAACTGAAATTCACAAGGTGTTTTCTTTTTCTTGGCCATGTCTCTTCTTGCCCTTTCAAACTTTTTTGTAGTACGCCACTGATCAGCGTACAATCTCTTTACATCATCTTCGTTCAATTTAGAAACTTTTTTGATACTTGTAATTTTTTTGTATCTCCAATCGTTTTCGAGTAAAAAATATTTGAATTTGAATTATTTGAATGTATGTTATTCGCTAAATGAAAACATAATAGAAATACTCGAGATGTAAGCCCAAAATTTGCTTTCATTTTGATAGCTCGTCTCCTAAGACTCAACTTATACTTATTCGATATCCAACTAAAAAGAAGAACAATTAAAACCTAAATCAATTGCTGGAAGTGTCCTCCACCAGCAAGAATACAGGCCTCTGTCCTTTCTTCGCATATTTATATTATTATTATTCAAGAATTCCCTAGCTTCCCCACTAAAATGTGCTGGTGCCCTGTCATGCATTAACCACATTATTTTTCTCACCAAAAGTGTCCTCGAGTAATAAAGGTAACTCCTCCTCAAGAAATTGCCGATAAGCGGAACCGTTTATTCTGTTAGGCAAAAAAAATGGCCCAATCAAATAATTTCCAATTATTCCGACCCAGAAATTTTGTGAGAGTTGTTCTTGATGATGCGATTTTTCAATCAAATTGGGGTTTTCCTCAGCCCAATAATGATTATTGTGAAAATTTGTGATAGCAGTTCTCGAAAATTTAGCTTCGTCTGTGAACATTATTTCACTATCAAAATGAGCAGTTTCTCTAATTTCATATAAGAACCATCGGCCGAAATTCAGTCTTGAAGGAAAATCTCGAGGAAGTACAGTTTAGACGCGTAGAATGTGGACCGAGTACAATAAAAAGTCGTGGAGAATCCTCCAAACTAGAACATGTGAAATATTCAACTGATTGCCAATTTTTCTTGTACTCACATGAGGATTCACATCAATACAATTCAAAACTGCTCTCTCAATATCTGGAGTTTTCATAGTTCGAGTTGCACCTTTTGAATGATTATTTGCAGTAAAAGTACCAGTTTCCCTCAACCTTCTGTGGATAGTTGAAAATGTTAGCATGTCTGGTGTTACTCTATTTGGAAAGTGCACCTGAAATAATCGCCTATATTCTGTTGTGTTTCCGTCAGCCAGACCCTACATGTGTAATGGATATCAGCCAATTCGGCGTTAGTAAAATTAGCCATTTTTTCTTAGAGCAACCACTTCAAAAGTCTTAAAACTAATCATTCATTTGATGAACAATTCGAGCAGAGACTGATTCAACTTTAACAACTGTCATAATAAATAAATGAATGAAAAAAATGAAAGCCTACTAGTCATTTTTTTAATTAGAAGTGCTTTCAATTCAGCGAATGCATACAATCGTTTGATAATTTTTTTCTCGAGAACGGTTGGAGGTACGAAAAAATTACAAGTGTCAAAAAATTTTCTAAATTAAACGAGGATGACGAAAGTTGATTGTAGTCTGATCAGTGGCGTACTGCAAAAAAGAAGACATGGCTCCGGAAAAGAAAACACCTTGTAGATTCTTGTTAAAATCTAGGACGTGTAATGGATGCAAGCTAAAAACTAGCATGCATTCCAAATTTGGGCTGAATATATCAAAAACTGCAGGAGTTTTGAAGAAAAAAACAATTTTTCCGTAAATTTCAACACCCTGTGGCTCCGTAACGAAGCTTTTGCAGACCTGTGTTTATATAAACTTTACTTCTTAAAATTGCACATAGATTTACCCCCTCAAGTTCTGACTTTTAATTATATAACGCCCTGTATAATAGCGTTTTCGGCTGGAAATAATTCGGATCGATCTGAGATTGCTCGGAAATCGGAAAATACGTCATCACTCTGGTTGCGATCTATCAAGGGCAAATTACAAACCGAACATAAATTGTATGGTTAAAATCACCGAAGGCATATAAAAGAAGAAATCCATTCAACATAAATTGGCATGTTTGCATGAACATATCAAATCTAACAATTCCCCTTCAATAGAACTATGATCTTCTAGATCCCTCATAATTGTCACTTATGTATTTTTAACGAAAGCGGCAAGTTACAAGATATTTTTGCCTAAAATATAATTTTACGCTTTCACTATTATACCTATACTCATCCCAAACAATCCAACAACGTCATATTTGCTCGAAATCTGTTTCTCTGATCCATGGATTCAGACCAAATCCGAGCAATCTCGGAGCGATCCAAAATGCCAGTCGCACATTCAAATATATGAGCGATCAACAGAAATCAAACCAGTCGAACATAAATATTTCTGAGAGAGCTCAGATCACCCGAGATCAGTCAGCCGAAAACGCTATAAGTTACATGATCTACACATGTATTTCCGATGCCTTCATTTTCTGTGTTTCAACAATATAAGGATAAAATTCATATTTCGCAGGGCATTATCTTTAGGATATATGACACTAATGTTTTCCCATATAAGTCTTGCTTTCCAAGATTTTCCGGGTCCAACGAAAAATGGTGGGTGACCTTCATCGTCCATCAGAAAGGGACCCTTTGTCGCAGGCCGTTAAGTGAGAACGATCGTTGGCGTTTATGGAGCGTGAACCGGCTCGCTGACCGATTAACGCTAATTCGATTAACACCCGAGGCCTATCAGGACTTGCATTTAATCACCTGCGCTGATTTACGACACGTAATAAGTCAATTGTTGATTGTGGTTATCAATTGATAATATATTAATTATGTACCGTAGTGGAGGAACGTCGAAAATATCAGTGTAATTGATTTATACCAAATACACATTAATATAGAGATATTATAGATATATTCTTGATCTATGATAATTTCATAGTTTCATGATGTTTGTATTTTCGATTCCATATTCTGAGACGATTCTAGTTTTTATTCACTTTCAGTCAAGTCCAAACATCGTCGCATTATTTTTCGTATAAAATTATGTACAGAGTATATATTAAATCAAAACTCGACATTTAAATGAAAAACTCAAATTCCCATTGAAAATTATTTCACTAAGTTCTTAAATTATACTCTTTCTGTGATTCAGTCACCTGATATACAGGATGTCCACGCTGAAGGGTCCATTATAAGTATCTGGAGAGCGGGTTTATCGATCAATTGCAAATTTCGGCATTAGAGTAAACGGGATACTGATCTACAATTTTTAATTGAGCGGTATCTCTTCCGATAATATCGGACATTGACTACAACTTAGCCATTTCAAATGGCATAGTGTACCTTCAAATTTTTTAATTGATAAGGATCATTTTTCAGGCATCTTCAGTTAAGATTTATCCTATCTAAAATTAATCACCATTTCATCAAAATTTTCGGAATTGTAGTGTCGCCTTCTCTGCCCAAAAGAACTGATTCCGATTTATGTAAGATTATATTTTTTATTTTAGTTTAACCAGAAGAATATTATTTTTTAGGGCAACATAGTTTCCGATGATATTTCATATACATTATTTCGAACTTGTATTCATTGGTGTTAGGTTTTTCTATACCTGAAATGCCTAGATTTTATTTCATTCAAAATTTCATCAAAAACTTACTATTCCTTCGAAAAATTAGACCGTGAAAAAGAGAAGCAGTCAGAGTAGATTTATTTCCGCTGTAGTTCCACAATGTCCTATGTGAAGTTCTATGAATTTTAGCCTCAGTTTGGAAATTATTTGAAAGAAACAATAACACTGATTTTGTATGTGGAAAATTTTTTGATGAATAAAATGGCAAATAAATACTCAAACGAGAGTATTCTGAACTTATTCTTCATTTATGGTCAATGCCAACAAATAATGAGTCGAACTTGCAAAACATTCAACGAAAGTACCAAATTGCAGAAAAAATTAGAAAATTACAATAACGTTTTGCCGTTCGTGAAAAACTGACAGCGGAAAGTAATAGAGTTAGTTTCGTTAACAATAAGATAATCTTTATTCACACAATTGTAATATACAATAATAAAACAGTAAATATGTCACAAAAGTATTAAAAATTCTCACAGCCTTGAATCATGTGACCTACCCCGACACCACTCACAAAACGTGACAACTGAGTAGGGCTCACATTCAATGATAAACCTCCTTAGTTCTCTCCTAAAAATCTTCACATCAATAACTCTTTGCGGAGTTCTTGGGATAGAATTGAGCAGTTTGTGACACATGAATTGAGCATTATCTTGAGTAAGACTCAGGGAACAAAGAGGATACAAATAGGGAGACATCTGTCTTGTACAGTTACGGTTCTTAAAGTTTTCAAACAGATCAGCATGAATTTTAAAAAACATGAGGCACTTGAAAACGTAGAGACCACTGGGGGTCAGCAGACCATTCTTTCTAAAAACCCCACGGCAAGACTGTCTATACCTCATCGTATGCATTGTTCGAATTGCAGTTTTTTTGTGTAAGAAATATGCGAGTACCATGACAGCTATTTCCCCAAAACATCAAATCACACTCTAACAGAGACTGAAAATTTGCAAAATATATACAGGTCAAAACGTTAGATTCAACCTGAGACTTCAAAATACGTATAGTATAGATGATTGAACATAATTTTTCACTAAGAGCAGTGATATGGTTCTCCCAGCTCAACTTTGGATCAGTATGAAGACCAAGAAACTTTGTGCACTTCTCCACTTTGATTTTAGATGTTATAAAATCAATTTGAGTGGGTTTGATTCCAAGTGATCTATTAGTATCAAAAAACATACATTCAGTCTTGTCCATGTTGAGATTGAATTGATTATTACAACACCAAGATTATGCAATTTGAAGAGCATCAATCATGTCACTTATGGCCAGGGTCATATACTTATTGGAAACCAAAATATTTGAATCATCAGCGTATAAGTCTTATGAGCGGCCCCACTGAAAAAACAAAACAATATTTCAGACATTGCAGTTACCGTCTTCAGTAATTTTTATTCCAACCCGTATGCGTCTGTATCTGGTGCTGTTACAGATCTGTGAATACCACGTTCATCAATTAATGGAATTTGAGACAAAAATAATTTCCACTTCCGCAAATGCTCATTCTCATTGATGAATCCAGGAGACGCGGTGATTAGGATTAATTTGTACGAAACATTGATGGTTCAGATTCAAGAAACGCCAGACTTCTTACAAAACATTATATAAACCGATGAGTGCTAATTCTCAAACGAGGGTATCTTTTGTTGGCATATTTCTCATGTCTGGGCGTCGAAAATCCACCTCAAACATGGGAGCGAAATCTCCAACATTGGTATGGCGTATTCAGTTTAATCAATGGCAATATTCAATTTATAGAAAAAATTCAAATGGTGCAAAATATTCAGAGAATTTAACTACATTCGTATCGGAATTCCCAGACGATCTCTCATCAAATGCGTGTTTCATATTCGTACCAATTAATGGTACTCGGGCCTATTGCATACCTTAGATATCGAAAGACTTAACCAACTTTTTTGACGGTAGATAGATAAGAAGACTGTGTCTTGGATTTAGCCTGCAAGATCGTCAAATCTTACCCTTTAGATTTTTATCTATAGGGATACCTAACGAGCAAAGTTTATTGTTAGCTGATAAATTCGCGGAAGGATCTCAAATTGAAAGTGGGACGCGCCTTTGTCAGCTTCGATCCCTATCGAGTGCAAGAAGTAACTATTAATGAAGTGCGTTCTCGGATTGAAGAATGTTCACAAAACAATGATGGACGGGATGAACATTTAAGTTGATTGCATTTTTACTGCGTTGCTTATGTTTACGGTATTTTTTTGATATTATATTATAGAAATGTTGTATCGTGATTCATGTTGCCAAAACGACATCTTTTTGGTAATAATATTCATTCACTTCTTTTCATTTCATAATCTACAAGATTTCAGGTCTTACTCAATTTCATAGCTGAATATCTATTCTCAGGAGAAAATTTACAAACAACAACTATTTTTGAAGGAACTTCTAAGGAAATTCAAAACGACTTGTATTGCAAACTTTTTTATCGGAAATAAGAGTGATTTTTTTGAAAGTGACCGTGAAACAAACAACTGACTTTTCCTCAAAATTGCAAAAAATGATCGTATTTGGACATATATATTAAATATGTTGAACCAGTTGAACGATTCTCGTGATTTGTTACAATCCTTCAACAAAGAGCAGATGTACTCAGCTCATTTATTTCAATCATACTAATGCCTTAGCATGTTTGTTGGTTGAACAAAAAGTTATTGAGACTATTCTGAAATTGAAAGGAAGAGTGATTAAATTTTCTTCCGATTTAGTTTTGAGAACAAAATAAAGCATCGGGAATTTTCACTAGTACATTTAGCAAGGACAGTTAAATTTAATTGAATATTGTCTTTATTGTTTGAATCAAAGTTTCAATATTGATAATCATTACCAGTGGTGATAGGAGAGTTGTTTGAATTGAAAACACTCGATCCTTCATTTTACTGGCATAAACAGCAACTACCAGCATTGCCATTATCTAAGGTCACGAGTCGCCACTGGAGATATATCCTTATAATAAAGATGCTGCTGTGTAATCTGCGAAATTTCTTGTTATTATAAGTCTACTGTCCACGGTTTGCACAAATACTTATCTACCAAGATATTCATTTCTGATCAAAACGCAAAAACAGGTTAATTTTTGTTTCAAGAGGGACATCTTTTGGGGTACAAAACTTACCTGAAAAATCAACCCCCTAAGCGGTGGTTGCAATCCTTGAACATTTTGAATAAGGAAAATGGGTCGATTGATGACTCAAAAGGAAGGTGTTATCTTTGTCTACAACGTTTTGAACGAATTTCCATTTTTAATTGAAATCTGTAAAAGATACAGGGTGAGCAACTGAAAGATAGGGAAGACTATTTCCAACAGCAGGTCAATTTTTTTTTCAAGGGGGACATCTTTTGGGGTAAAATACTTGCCGGAAATATCAAGCCCCTAAGCGGGGGTTGCAATTCTTGAACATTTTGAATAGGGAGGATAGGTCGAGTGATGACTCAAAAGAAAGGTGGTATCTTTGTCTACATTGCCTTGAACGAATTTCAATTTTTAATTGAAAACTGTAAAAGGTACAAGGTGAGCAACTGAAAGATAGGAAAGACTATTTCCCTGAGACAATTCAAGTTTCAGTGAAGTAAAATGGAACAGATCCATGGTGATCAATGGCAGTCATCATCAAGTACCATCCTCATCTCGAATTTCAACCCCTAGAGCAGGGATGACCACCCTCGAAAATGTGGAAAAGGGTAGATGGGTCGAGTGATACCTCGAAAAAAAGGTATTATCTTTGTCTGCATCCTCGTGAACGAATCTTCATCTTTGATTGAAAACTGTAGAAGATACAGAGTGAGCTACTGAAAAATAGAGAAGTCTATCTATCGCCCTGAGCTATTCAAGTAATAGTGCAACAAAATGGAACAGATTCATTCCAGATCAAGGGCTGCCATCTTGGAGCTAAATGAATCTATTCCAGTTTTTCGCACTGATACTCCAATAGTCTTGGGGCGATAGACTTCTCTATTTTTCAGTGGCTCACTCTGTATCTTCTACAGTTCTCAATCAAAAATGAAAATTCTTCCACGGAAATGCAGACCTTTCTTTCGAGTTATTACTCGACCCATCTACCCTCTTTCATATTTTCAAAGATTGTCACCCCTGCTCAAAGGGTTAAAATTTGAGATGAGGATGGTACTTGATGATGACTGCCATTGATCAGCATGGATCTGTTCCATTTCACCTCACTGAAACTTGAATTGTCTCAGGGAAATAGTCTTCCTTATCTTTCAGTTGCTCACCCTGTACCTTTTACAGTTTTCAATTAAAAATTGAAATTCGTTCAAGGCAATGTAGACAAAGATACCACCTTTCTTTTGAGTCATCACTCGACCTATCCTCCCTATTCAAAATGTTCAAGAATTGCAACCCCCGCTTAGGGGGTTGATATTTCAGGCAAGTATTTTACCCCAAAAGATGTTCCCCTCGAAACAAAAATTGACCTGCTGTTGGAAATAGTCTTCCCTATCTTTCAGTTGCTCACCCTGTATCTTTTACAGTTTTCAATTGAAAATGGAAATTCGTTCAAAACGTTGTAGACAAAGATTACACCTTCCTTTTGAGTCATCAATCGACCCATTTTCCCTATTCAAAATGTTCAAGGATTGCAACCACCGCTTAGGGGGTTGATGTTTCAGGTTTCAGGCCGATTGTAAATTTCTCAGTTTTTCGTTCATTAACTTTCAGTTTGTTGCTTGAGAACGAGTTCTTTGTTTCATCCATGACTTTATTTTAATTTGCTTAAAGATCTTCATTATCTTCCCCCATCAAAACAGTGGATGTATCATCACAATAAAGGCAAACACTTGCTGCCCAGGAACCGTAATGACATTTATATATACCAGAAATAAAAGCGGACCCAGAATAGAACCCTGGTGAACACCTCTATTGTTATCTCTGTTATGAAAGATTCTGATAACTTGTCATCAACACTTATAAACTGAGATCTATTCGTTAAATAATCTTTGAGGAAGGTATATACTCTGTCACGAAAACCATAATGAAGAAGCTTTTCCAACAATATATCGCGACACAGACTATCACAAGCTTTACTAAGGTCGAAATTTAGCATAGCCACTTTAACGTCACTGTTTAATCCTCTCGTAATTGTGTTTATAGCATTCTGTATAGCAGTATTAGTACTTCTCTTCTTTCGATAACCATGCTGTGCTTCACTGAACTATTTTGATTTTTCCAGGAATTTGACCATTCTGTTTTTAATTGCCAATTCGAAAACCTTTGATAAAACTGGCAAAAAGGCTATCGGCCTGTAGTTATCGCACATTTGTTTTTCCCCTTTCTTGTGCTAGGGTACAACTTTTGCTACTTTAAGTTCTTTTGGAAAATATCCGTCCTTGAAACATTTATTTATCAATATTGATATGGGATGACAAAGTTTCTTTGATAAAGTCTTTATCATGTTATTCGATTACCATATATGTCTTTAGAGGATTTTGGCTTAAGTGAGTCTATTAAATTTTTGGTTTCTTGCTCTGAACACTCAAATAAAAAACATGATCCTGTGCTCCCAGAAACATTCTTCTCAAGCATTTGCTTTGAACTGGTTCGATCCTCAGTGTCCAAAAAACTCCTATGATTCACTTCTTTATGCACTACATCCCAAACCGCTCTAATTTTATTAGAAGCATTTCTTATGTAGTTCTCGTTGTTTCTTCTTTTTATTTTTCTATTTGATCTAAATAAGAGATGTATTGTTTATTACATAATTTATAGGCTTCCACTGGCTGATCATTTTTTTTTACACTGTGAACTGTTTGTAAAATGTCTATTTTTTCTTTGATGAACTCCAGACACTTTTCAGTTTTGTATTTGCCAGGTTTGTTCTTGATTTTTTTTTCCATTTCAGGGTAATATTTGTCGAGAAGACCCATCCATAGTTCGTGAAAACATGTATAAGCATCTTCAGTGGACTTTTCGTCAAGAAAGCTGTTCCAGTCAATATTTTGTAATTCCTTCTTCAACAGGTAAGTTTTTTTCCGAGTAATTTTTCTACACTTAAAAACTTTCTGTTTTTCAGGTGGTGTCTTACACCAGTTTGTGAAATCTAAATTCAAGCACTGCCCAAAGTGATCCGAGAAATGAGGTTCAACAATCCTCTGTGAAGAAGTTTGATCCAATTCAGCGGAAATGAATATATTATCGATGCAAGACTCTTTAGTTTTTGATACTCTTGACGGTTCCTTGAACATCGGGGTTATTCCATATGAGGAAAACAGATTCTTCACCGTATGAAGCTTCTTTGTTGGTTGTAAAAAATCCACATTGAAATCCTCAGCGAGAACCACTTTTTGTTTTACATATTCGTTGCTCACAAAAGCAAGAATTTCATTCATATAAGTGGAATAGTCTTCAAAAACCTCATTTGGTGATCTGTATGTTGCAATGAACACCATCCGCAACTGTAGTATAAATAATCTAGAAACCTCCATATCTTTTCAACACCAAGAGAATCCAGTTCGTCTATTGGTAGACATTTATATTTGTTATTGACTGCCACGAGAACACTACCATGTTGGTATTGTACTCTGCATCTTGAGTATATTATGGAAAAATTTTTCATGTTGATTTGCAATTCACAAAGCCAATGCTCCGTCAAGTAAATTATATCCAAAATTCTCTGTATTTGCATAATATTCTAGGACGCTATTTTTTTTTGATAGCTATTGTATATCATAATTAAGAATGTTTATGGTATTAGCTTTTTTCATTTCAAATGATTGCTCGGTGTCTCCGAGAGAAACGAAGTCTCTTAAGCTTTACTCCATTTGGCCAGAATTCTGGCTTATTTAGGTCTTCAAAAAGTGGCATGTCAGCACCTACCTTAAAGGCAACACTATTAGAATCTTCCTGAATTGGAAGCATTTCCACATGGAACTGTTCTCCTGGAAATTTATTCTCCAGATGTTGCATCACAAGTTCTTCCTTAACTTGTGAACCAGCGTGGCCCACAAACAACCATGCACGCCTTTCCGCACCGGCAAACATCCAGGAATCTCTGCTTCCTGTTATATCTGATTTCCAATTTTTAAGAATTCCTGTGGGCTTTTACTAATTCTTTGTTCGTAGTCTTAGAAGCTGACGTATCCGGCCTTTTTGCTGCACCTACACCAAAAGAAGTTTACCCCGACTGACGAATTCGAAATTGTATTCTGCCCCATGCCCGAAGATTAATTATTCATAACGGCAACGTTGCTTCCCCGTGTGGCCGGAAAGCGAGCCGAAGAGGAAATGTTTTGATTTTTGTTCAAGAGTTTAATTATTAAATCTTTATCACTCACCAACTTCTGAAGTTGAGTTAGAATTTGTACAATTCAGTTCAACCTGAGCCACCTTCAAGTCGTTGGAGGTTATCGTCGTTGTTTATGTAATTTTCACAAGTTTCGCGAACCGAAAGTTTCACTTTTCTTGTGTACCTGTAACGTCCGGAGGTATATTGTTTTTTATAATAATCTCTATAAAAAAATCTTTTTTGAGTTTCATTAATTTGAATGAATAATCCATTCAAGACGCCATGTTGCCAATTCTTCGTAAACCGGGAATCGAATCGCATGCTTCGTAAATAATAATGTTATTTTTAAATATTTTACTAAGCTCAAAACACTAGACTAACTGGACCAATTGTTTTTTCAGCTATTCATTAAAGTCAAAGGAAGGCAAACATAGAAAAACATAAAACTCACATTTTTCTTTATACGGGTTCCACAATTTCTATGAAAATTTTTTGAGTTTGAATTGGGGAGACATGCAAAACCACTCCAAAGTGTGCGAAATAGGTGTTGAAAATATTGTTTTGGATTTTCCCCAGTTTGGAAGTCTACAACTCGCGAAATTAAAATTGAGATCTTTTGACAGAGTGAATTCTTTCAGAATTTGAGAAAACTTCCGCTTAATATGTGAAATAGGGTTATTGGAATTCGCTCCGTTTTAAAGATGAGAATATAAAAATCCGTATTTATATTCTTTACATCGAAGTAAAGAGCTCACAAGAGTACAAAATAGGACATGAAAGATTTCACTCAACCGTGGAGTTCGAGACACGAAAAATGACGTTTTGGTTTCGATGTCAAAAGAAAAGAATTCATAAATTTTAGTAAAACTGCCTTATGAGATGTGAAATACGAGTCGAAATGTCGTATAGAGTTCGCTTAATTTTTATGTTTCGAATATGAAAGGATTTATTCAAGATCTTAATTATAAAGTGAAAAATTAGCTACAAGGGTGCGAAATAGGATTACGAGGTTGGTATGACTTTCACTTCAGTTTTGAAGACATATGAAAATTATTTATGAGTTTTTCAGAACAGAGTGAAAGAGCTTCTCTCTACAATTTGTTGATAATGAATTTATTATTCAATTTTAAATGTAACAGATAATAGATTAATGTCACAAGCGTGAAGCAATAAATATAAAGCACACATTTTGCGAATTAAAAAGAAATAGAACAATTCAAAAGAAACTTATAGTCAGAGGAAAATACATCCAACTTCCTCAAGCAGATCTTGAGATGCAACTACTTAACTGTCAGGATTGGATTCGATTTGATCAGACTATAACGAAAACCGATAAATAAGATTTTTTTTTCACCAAAAACATCCGGTTTAAAAGATGATATTCCAGCAGAAGCGAATTCAGAAACAATGATTTTCGTCAGATCGTGAGAGTTTTAAGAGGGTTGCTTTGGAGCCTATAATTCATTTTCAAGCTACACTGATTCTTAAAAGGTCCAAATACTGATAAATCTAACCTAGCCAATATGAATAATATGGAGAAATTGTAAACAAAACTACGTTATTTTGTTTACATTCATTTAAAGCCTCAACACTGAGGTGTGATGAACGATTGTCTAACTTCAAAAGAATAGTATTTTCCGGAGATGGGTTACTATGTTTTATAAAATGACCTATCAGTATGACAAAGGTTTCTTCATTCATTCACCCTAAGCAATTTGCAGCTCCAAAGCATCCAGGTGTTAATCCTGTGAAGAATAAAATCTTTTTATTATTTCCTAGGAAATATAATCATTAGTAGCATTGCTACAAGTATTCATAGCTACAGCCGAAGCAACTCCACCAACTTGTTTAGCGCCCTTTCTTGCAATTAATTTATTTGGACGTAAAATGGCACTAACTTCTGTTTCGTGTATATTCCAGAGCCTATCATAAACCTGACCAAGTTTTTCAGAAAATTTTGAAACATTTTCCTCGTTCAGAAGTTTACATCTAGCTAAACTGGTTGACAAATAGACAATCTATTTTTGCGCTCTATAAAACCGCTGAACCAATTGACAACAACTACCTCATTGAATGTGCAAGACTAGAGCATTCGAAATTCGTAAAAATTTGTGTTTTGATAAGCAATTCATCCAGCTTTTTCTGAAAAAAGTTTCATCATTATATCGCAATAAGTTTTTATGTAACTGGCTAATCTGTAAACGGCTTTTCATGCCTTAAGTAGCCCAAACTCATCTTTTTTTGATTCCAGCTTCTTAAGACCTTTTTACGTATTATGAAAGAGTCAAACAATCAAGTTGAAAATATTCAGTAACTCTTTTTATACTGAAATTTCTATCCCCCTAATTAGCTGTATGTTCTAACTGTTCTATGTATTACGTCAAGAGACGTCCAACCTCTCTCGGTTTTTTTCTTGTAATGCCTCATCTACAAAAAAATGGAAACAGTAAAATAATAATGAATTTTTGGACAGGGTAACAACAACAACAACAACATAGTTTATTCAAGAAGGTAAGTAGGTACATGGCTTTACATTCTTAGATATGTTTATTATTACATTTGATAGGTTTCCCGAATAAACGATAGGAAATCGCAGAGATGGATATAATCCTTCTGTACGCGATCACAATCTGTTGAACTTTTTAGTACAGTTTGTTCTTATTATCACATACTTTTTATGTCCTGGTTAATATGTCGCAATTGGGTTAATTTGTCACTATTTGGGTTATTTTGTCTCATCAGGGTAAAATTGTCTCTTTCAGGGTTAGTTGTCCAGGCATTAGACTGTCATTTTGGGTTTTAAATTGTCACTTTTAGGTTTCACTTGAATCGCAATTTCATTGTTTTTAGTAAAACTGGTTTATGATTTTATTAATTTTTCCTCGTCCGCAATCCCTAATCCAGAAGTTTGATTGTCTTTTGAACTGATTTAAGTTTTTGATTTTTGGCTCCTGTCGGTAATAGGTCGTATATCCTTGGTGCTAGGTAGGTGTACACTCTCTTCCCGATTGTTTTACTAGCCTTCGGTCTGATGTGCTCTTTATTCCTGGTGGAGTAGGGATGGTCTGCTACAGTTAAGTTTATTTTTCCTCTGTAAACTGAAATAACAATTTGCATTGCAAATAACTGTCGAACATCAAAATATTAGCCTCAGCATACAGTTCATTACTTGAGTAGGTGAGTGGTTTGCCGTAAATTATCTTAAGTATATATTTCTGCATCCTTTCAATTTTTTTGATGTAACAGTCATACGCGCCACCCCATCCTATGATTCCATATGCAAGCTGTGATTGCACCAGCGAAAAATATAGCTTCTTCAAGTCTGTGATACTTAGGTAGTTTTTCAAATATTTAAATTTATAAGTGAGTCCCCGTAATTTTTTACCAACCAGTCGACTTGTTCATCCCATTTTAAGTTACGATCCAATACAATCCCCAGATATTTTATATTTCTAGTTTCAGGTATCTTGATATCTTCGACATGAAGGTCACCCATATTAGGCAGTCCAGTGCCGTAGGAGGAGAAGGGTAAGTATTTTGTTTTACTTATATTTAAGGTTAATTGATTGAATTGAAACCATTTTTTATTCTACAGAAATCATTTTCAACTGTATCTTTTAAACTTTGCCAAGAGTTGCCCTCATACGTTATTACGGTATCATCGGCGAAGCTGATAATTTTCCTTTACTTTTGAGTTTGAGAAGACTATTCATATAAATAATAAAAAGTAAAGGCCCCAACACGGTTCCTTGTGGTACTCGAATTTTATTTCTCTCATAGAGCTTCTTTCATTTTCAATCTCGACACACTGTTTCCTATTGTTAAGGTAGCTTTCAAGTAAATTATATGCTCTTCCTCGAAACCACAAACATGCAGCTTTCTCAGAAGTTTCTTATGTGATACAGTATCAAAGCTTTCGCTAAATCCACGAAGATACACAGGGCAGGCTTTTTTTCATCCAACCATTTATAAATATCTTGAGTTAGCTCTCCAATTGCATCCTCGGTAGATTTTCCCTGTCTGAATCCATACTGATTGAAAGAAATAACATTATGTTCGTCAAGAAATTCTGTAATTCGTTTCTTCAAAATTTTTTCAACTATTTTTCCTACGTTTGACATCAAAGAGATCGGTCTATAGTTCTCCATCAAGGTTTTATCTCCAGATTTGTATAAGGGCTTAATTATACCAATTTTCAAAAGATCTGGGAATGTGCCAGTTTCAAAACATAAATTAACCAAGTGGGAAATGGGGTGAGCTATTTCGTTGCTTACTCTTTTAAGAACTTCAGATTTTATGCCATCTTGTCCTGCAGCTCTACGATCCTTGAGTTCACTTGTAATCTTTTTACTTCTTCTGGATCTGTAGGATACAGAAATATTGTCTTGTTTACAAAATCCTCCCTCTCCTCAAATGATTCCGGATCTTTTATTTTCTTTGAATACTTTTCTCCTAATTCACTATAATATTCAACGAATTCTTCTGCAATTTCACTGATTTCATCAGTCAGCTCTCCATCTGCTCTTATCATGGACTCTATTTTTGTTTCAGGTCTGGATTGATTGCATATATTGTTGACGTACTTCCACAGAGCATTGCTTTTGGATCTATTCATGTGTAAGTATTTTTGGAAATGTTCCTTTTAGCTTGTGTTATTAATTTATGTAGTGTATTCCGATAATTAGTATATTGTTTTTGAGAATAGCATTGCCTGGATCTTTGGCAAGTTTTTATATAATTCATTTTTTTATTTACAGATTTCAGTATGCCAGATGTTATCCATTCTGTTTTACCAAACTTTCTTCTGCTGAAATGTATTATTTTTGTATTTTTATTTATACAGTGCGTTAATTTCTCAATGAATAACTTCGTGAATTCATTGACGTTTTTGAATGACTATAAAACCAGTCAATATTCCTCAAATCAACCTTCAGGGTATCGTAGTCTATGAATTTTTGACTCCATCAGCTCTTTTTGAGAGGGGGTACATTTGCATCGATATTCAATATTATTGGATAGTGGTCGGTAATACCACTTTGTACAATAAAAGCAGAATGATGATTCCCACATATTTGCCTTTTTTCCCTCATAAAGAAATGGTCCAAGCAGGTACCACTTGCTGGACGAGTGACCTCGTTGATATACGAATCAAAACCGCAAGAACTCAAAATATTTTTGTATTCTTCAACAAAGTCTTCGGTCTGCAATATGTCCAGATTTATATCTCCAGTAATCACGTGATAATCAGTAACTTTTGTTTGTTCTAGGTAGTTCAGTAAAGTTCTATTGAATATATAAGGACATGAATCTGGAGACCGATATATACACGTTATTTTTATACTATTATTAGGAAGTTTTATTAAAATTTCTACAGCTGTGATTTGATCAAGCTTAATAATTTCAGATTCGAAACTAAGATCATTACTAACGTATACAATCACTCCATCGTTTTTATTAAAAGTGCCATTGCTATAAACAATCGAATACCCAGGAATACCGAAAATTCCGAGATCCTTCACCTGAAAAGTTTCGGTTAGGACAACTACATGGAATCTGTATGGGCTAGTTTCTAACAGAATTTTGCATTCATCGATATTCTTCCCCACACTTCGGATGTTACTGTGATATATCCTGAAATATTCACTTATTGCAGAATTCTTTAGATCGGTTATATTCTCCAGTTTTCTAGTATTCGGGGTGTTCACTCGGTACTCTCTGATATACGGATCCATTTTTGGAAAGATGAGTTATATACTCTGGTTGAACTTCATGCTTTAGTTTCCTTGTACTCGTTTCTTTTTTAATTATGTTTTTTTTTTTTTTTTTTATTCTTTCCTTTTCATTTATTTTGTTTAGACGCTATTCTTGAGCTCGATTTAGTTGGTTGAATATTCGTCCTTATTAATTTTCTTCTCGAACTGCATAGAGCACTATCATCAATCAGGTCCAGAGAATGTTCTTGTGTAGTAGGTTCAACGTCGTCGCATTCACTATCTGTTGAAGCTTCAAGTTCTTCGACTGTATAGGTTTTTTGTTTTGATCAGCTTTCCTCCTTTTATATATGCTTCTGTACCTTGAACAGATTTTGCCTTAGCTAAGTGTTTCCGCAAAATTTTATCTTTCTCTCTTTGTAGAGGAGTTAAATCATTCGCTATAGCTATAGTGGTGCCCTTCAATAGGGTTCCTTGGAGATTATTTCCTTTTTCTTCCGGTATGTTGTGAATTCCACCTTGACTGGACAATTCTGATGTTTTCCAAGCGGGTAGAAGTCGGATACGTCCGAATTTTCAATTTCCACCCCGAAAAGAGACGCGAGTGAATCCTCACAAACTCATACGATAAATCAGACGGAGCCTTATCAAGACCGAAAATGACTATATTCCTCTTTCGAGTATTTCTCTCTAATTTTTCGACTTTTCTCTCAATTCAACGTTCTCCTTCTCCACCTGTTCAATCTTTTGTTGCAATGGTCCCAATTTTGAGACGATGTTTGCTTCTGAAGAAGAAATCAATTCTTTAAGTTCTGTCCTTAATTTGGTAATTTCCACAATTAATTCCTTCACAGACCTACTCTCGAGTTCCTCCGCCATCATCCGTTACATCGGTGAGTGTGTGATGGATTTTAATTTATAGCAATAATAAACTGTATATCCGATCCGACCACCGTTACCTGTTGATCCTGTTTTTTTTTATATATATCGCTGATAAAATACACGTCTCAAATCTGTTTATTGATGGATATTTTCCAACAAACAAATACAACAACGGACTGGAACTCGATTTATTGATTTATTTCAAAGATCCGTTTCAGAAAAATGTTGAATTTTTCCTTATTGTGATCAAAGGGCTTATCAACTAGAGACTCACTGCGACTCGACTTTTTCTGTGCACGATTTCCCTGATGATTCACACAATTTCCCTGAGCTCGCAAAAACACGTGTATACTTATAAATATCTTCAGTTGCAATACTTTGTTTACGTGCCTTGGTTGGAATTCAATGAATCTTAATCTTGAATAAATCTAACCTACATGCTTGTCGATCGTGAAATATATGTATGAATATCCTTCTCTGATGGAAAATCAAACAGTAGGGTGAGCTGGGTACGGTTGTGACAATTTTGGTTTGATCGCCTATAATTTTGTGAATTTTCCAGTTATCTGGGAGAAAAATCACTTTAATACTTAATTTGATTATTTATCTACCTAAAATTGATAAAAAATTTTTGCTAGCAACGCTGTTTTAGGCATACGATCAAATTTAAAAAAAAAAGGGAAAGTGTCACAACCGGCCACACCCCAAGGGCGGTTGTGACAATGGTTGGGGTCGGTAGTGACAGGCATACAAAATACATCCGAATAGATTTAATGACTTTTATTGTTACAAATAATTAACTGAACACCACATAATCTTCTTCTAAATAAAGTTAACAATCACTTTAAGGCAAAAAAGCGAAAATCTGTGATCACTTCTCTTCTTAAAACTAATAAGGCACTGTAACATATAACAGTCTTCTCTATAATCAGTCAAAATGTTAGCTTAACTACTACAAAATTTTAACAAAACTGTAACCCAACAAAGAAAAAATAAACATTTATAAATGTACCAATCAAAATACTGAGTAAAATTCAACATGTGACAAATGTGATGGGGACTATCACCTGCGCACTATACGCGAGACCAGAGCCTAAAACTAATATAGCACTGTACCATTTAACAGTCTTCTTTAAAATCAGTCAAATTGTTAACTCAACTTAAAATTACTGTAGCTAACTGGAAGAGGTTTAACAAAATTTTAACAGAACTATAACACAACAAAGAAAAATCAAACATTTATAATTGTATCAATCAACATACTGAGATCTAGTCAGATTTATCACAGTTGTGACAAATATAATGGGGACTATTACCTGCGCTCTCCGCGTGGAACCAGAGGCCACATGTTCCTTGGCACTAGATCCATTTTTCGCCAGCCCTACTTTCAGAATATGCGGTTACACAAAACAGACAGAAATAATCTTCTTCATCGGATGACTGCTGAGAGGTCTTTTTTTCTTGCCATTGGTTTTTCTTTTACCTTTCCCTTTATTATATGGTTTTGGTTCAGTTAGGTTTTTCTTTACATGCTTAGCCTTCAGACGTTTTTCTTTTTTTTTTCATGTTCTTTCCTAACTGCCTCTTTCTCGGGTGTATCTGTGTAAATGGTTGACTTTTTTGATCTAGCACTTCTTGTTTTTCTTTTAGCAGCTTTCGGAAGAGGTCGAACAATTCCGGGCGAAAAAGCAGGCGGTGTGTCTGGGGATGTTGCAGTCTGCTGAACCCGGACAATTTCAGGCAGAGAAGCAGGTGGCGGGGCTGAGATTGAAGCAGTCTGTGGAAGCCACAGACGGACTATTTCAGGCAAAGAAGCAGGTGGCGTGACTGAGGTTGTTTTACTTATCTGAATTTGGTCAGTAAATGGAATTAAAGATTCTCCCGATACAGAATCTGTAGGTAACAACATTTGATTGTTGAGTCCAGAACTGTTATTCACATAATTAGGAACGCACAGAGCGTTGATTGCACTAGACGGTCCTGCAGAAACCTTATCCTCAGTGTCAGGGTTTGGTCGATCCGTTATAAAAGATGGCGCAAAGTCAATTTCTCCGAATAAATTACAATTTAACGGATAAATACCAGTTTTGATGAAATCTGAATGTTTGATTGTGTAAATGCCTGAGGCATAGCAGTCTTGACAACACCTGGTATGTCGTATATAGTCATAGTCTTGCCAAGTTGACTTCGCATCTATCCGTCACAAGCAGCATTTATGGCCTTTTTGAATGGTTCAATGACAGATCGGTCTAATGGCTGCAGCTTGTGCGAACAATGCGGAGGAAATGAAAGCAGAGTAATGCCATTCTCTTCGTAAAAATCCAAGATTGATATGGACATGAGTCGAATGATTGTCCAGCACTAATAAGACTTTATGTGTTGGAGAAGCATTAGTGAATTTCTTGAAGTGTTCGAGAAATACCAAGAATGAAACTTCCTGCATCCAGCCTGAGGAATTTGCAGTTCCAATCAATCCCGTCCCTAACAAAATGATCATGATAACGAACCCTCGGAAATATAAAAAAAGGGGGAATTGCGTTCCCCAAGGCATTGACTGCACAAGCAACTGTGACTAATGTGCCACGCTTCGCTGAAGTAACAGCTCCAACTTGCCGTATACCACGTCTTGCCACTACTTTATCAGGTCTTTGAACAGTAGTGACACCTGTCTCGTCAATGTTGTATATATCCTGTGACTCATATGCGTGTCTGTCCAACACAGTTTGTAAATTATTATAAAAAGCTTCACCATTAGTTTTGTTGAAACTTGTAGCTCTTGAAAGGCTTGTCGCCTGAGCTACGCGTACAGGCAGTGACGAGTTTCTATTCATGAATAAACGGAATCATTCTTCAGCAGCCATCTTATTCTCAACCCAAGTAGCAGGTCGCTTTATGTTGTATTTAGTTTGTTAGTTCAAATGTCAGCGTCCGTACTTCTTTCGTAGAAAGGCCAAAATAAATGTCTGCGCAACGTGTAATATATTTTGACAGCTGCTGTTCTTGCTCGACAGAGAATACAACATACCCCATGCTGATGGTGCCTTCATCTTCATTATCACCGGCTTTGTCGCGTTTGCGTAGGTATCGCAAGAGCGACGTGCGATTAACTTCGTGTATTTCTGCAGCTCTCCGTAATGAAGTACCGCGTTTCACCTCTTTGTAAGCATTTTCATATTTACTAATATCAAACAGGCCTCTCGGTCATCCGCACGTGTTTCCTAGGCATTTAAAATGAAACAAAACAAAAGAGCAATGTCACAAACGTACCCACAAAATTTGTCACAACCGTACCCAACGCATACTTTTGAAAACAAAAAATGACCATGACTGAGCTAAGAGATCTGCATTAAAAGTAATTACTCGTAAGTAACTGCCAATGTCAAGTTATAACAAAAAAAATAAAGGGCAATCTATCTGTGTACAAATAACCGTAATTACAAAAAGAAATCGAACAAAAAAACTTATTTTTGACTGTCGAAAATCAATGTGGGTTCCTACTTACGTTATCGTCGCACGTCAGCTGACGCAACACTGGTACACGCGTTTAAACTTGCATGCCGCTTGTCTTTCAACTTGCACCCCACCCGCGATCCGTATAGTTTCGCTGTTATAGCGACTGTCACTACCGTACCCTGGCACAATCGTACCCAGGTTACCCTATTCTAGAATCTTTGGAACAGTATTTGTACGCGTTAGAAAATCATTTATTCGAAAACAAATTCAATTTCCTGAGAGTTACAGCTGAAATTCGACGTTTCACACAAAGAAGCAAGAAAGAATTTATTGAATAGATGAGTGGATGGTTCAATTCGCGTTCCGGGTTTTATTTTGTTTCCGTATACAGTACCCTGGGAACAGAAATTTGTTAATCGCACATTAAATTTCTTTATATTATATATGCAGATGACTGTTATCTTATTAAAACCAGCCTTGAAGGCGCAAAACAGCTAGGAGTTTATATGGAAAAAAATTGATATAATAACCGAAAATTATATTATGAACACGAAACATATTTTTCCATAAATATCAGGTAGGTAAATCATTTACTCCACTCGAAATTGAGATTATCAAAATATAAAATTAAAAACTGTACATCCGTTTGTGCTTCATGCCAAATCGAAGAGGATGGAATAGGTTTCCAGAGCAGGAGAGTGTCAACCGGGTCCCCTAGCTTTTATTATAAATCGTCATAATCCATTTCATATTTTTGAAACGTATTTTATCTTTAAAACCCCCAAGTGTCGAAAACAATGAACACCACCGAACCCACGTCACTCCAAATTTCATCGAAGAATATCAGTTCAGAGAGATCTTGGCCACCTCACTGGAACATTGATTCGATAAAAACTGTCAATAGAGAGGGGACTAATTAGTGGCCCTCTACTCTATTCTTTCAATCGCCGCAAAGGAGAAAATTCCTGACATGTTCACGGTTCCGTAATGCGATTTCCTCCTCTCCGCGGGCAGGCCAGCACCCGGTATTGCTCGTGGAATACCAAAGACTTCGTGCGAAGACAAAGCGCGTATCTTGGCACTTAACCACGCGCCGTCCACAGCTACTCACCCTGTCTTCTCGTTCTTTATGCACTTCATACTGAATGAATAGTGAAATGTTACAATGCATGGGATATATCTCGAACTTGAAATGTTGGCAATGTATCGATTAATTAATCATAAATATAAGGGTACAACCGACCCAATATAATTGCAATTTTTATATTTCGCTGAATTTGATTGAAATTGAAAGAGGAAGCGCACTACACACTTTAAATTGAAAATATAAATTGATATGTAGCTAATTATATTAGCGTAATCAAACGAAGATACAGAAAATAATAGGAATAAGGTTTTGTTAACGTGGTGATAGTTTTTGTTTGTTAAAAACGTTAAGTTTTCAAGTTTCAAGGAACTTCTGATCCAATAATTGAAAAAGAAAATATCAAAAATTCTAGGTAACGAGTGAAATGCAAACTCGGCCAGTATTAGTCTAAAATCACATTCAAGCTGATGAGGTTTTTGCTAAAACGTGCTTTTGCCTTGAAGTCATCCATATGGATGAACTGGAAAAACCAAAAGTTGTTAACAATTAATTCCAATTTTTAGAGCCATAAAAAAATATTATTGTATGAATATTTTATGAAATAGGTAATTCAATAGAGTTAACCCAACATGGGAAAAGAAATTATCTGAATACTTCGAAGCGCTAGCTGATATCAACAACACTAACAATATCATATAGCTCTTTCTGTTCTGAAATTGAATAGAGTATAAGGTTAAGAAAATGAAAAATTAAGGTTATTCCTTTATTTGGTTAAATTTTCAATAAGATTGTGTTCTGGAACAACAGTAGACTTGTTCGTTCAATAAAAATACCTCTGGACAAAATTGACACTTTTCATTAGACTCAAAGGATAACGATTCAAGTAAGGAGATTATTCAAAAGAAGACGAACAAGGAAGTCAATGAGGCCTTAATGGATTAGAGTTAAGATTGGGAGTTCCAGAATAACGTCGTTTTAACATTGCTAAAAATTTTAGTAGATATAGTACTTAAGAACGTATGGGTACTTGTTAGTTAGAAAGCAGAATCATTTCACACGTAGGAAGTTTTGAAGATACATGAAATCCTTACCGCGCAGAATATACAACTTGATAATCATCATTGCCAGGTACTTCCTGTGAACCTTTTTTCCTGCCAAACGCTTTGAAACACCAAAGCCAAATTACTGAGCATATGACATAGCACCGAATAAATCCGAAGAGATAAATATTTCCCTGGCATAATTAAAATCTCGCTATGAGTATCAGCGCGAGGACATTATCTATGTATCTGATGCAAGTGAGAAGTACTTGGCGTGAATATCTCCCGCTCATTCTCATAGCTTGCTCTGTGCGTGTTGCGTGTTAGCCTATCTGCTATCTTACTGCTGTCTTTTCACTTTTTACAGCTTGCAATCCGTGTATGTAATATAAAATTTGAAATATTTGCAATGTTTTGTTTTCAAAAATATATAATCCCAGAAGTATTTCCTTGTGTTTTTGCAATCACTCTAGGAAGAATTAAGCATTGCGTGCCTAAGAAACGTTAATGATGTGTTAAACAATACTCAAACTAAGAAAAACCAATTTTAAATTTAAAGATTGGCCAGTAGAATTGTTTGAAAAGGGTTATCACAGAGAGTGCTTGAAGTCTTTTACGAAATATTACACGAACTGAAGAGAAACTACTTCAACAAAATTCTAGCCTTCTTTTTTACATTCTTCAAGTTCAGCAACTTTTTCTATCATTGGTCGGATTACAATACCTGAGCGAAATGGTGTGTAGCAAGAAAATTTTAATTAAGGTTTCGAAGTTAGTATTACAAATGGAAGTGATGCTAGTGTTGTGTAAAAGAATATTATTTACATATTTTGTGAACAAAAGACTGGAAAGCATCGTTCTCGAAGTGAGCCTTTGCATTAAACCTTAAAAAAATTATACAAGTTATCCGAAAGGAATAAGGAAAGGAATGAGGAGGATATTCAGCCCTTCGATTTGGTCTGGTTGTTTAGAAGGGTAGAATATACATAAAATAAAAATTTGCTGATATTTTTTTTAATCTCTGTGTGGTAACTCGTTCCTTGAAGGCTAAATTGTAAGTTATCGGAGAGATGTTCGATGAAATCCAGTTCCACATCATAAAAAGTAGTAGTATATAAAGGAATTTTTATAGAGATAGGTACGTGGTTTTGTCAGTTGGACCTTACATGATGACAGTTTTCTGCAAACCTGGTTTTTCTTTGGAACTAAGTTTACCAGAACAAAGCCATTCAGTTTCACAGAATATTTACCATGGAAGCGTCTGTAAAAAACGAGAAAGATCAGTAACCTGCCACCTTTGAGCCAGAGGCTGGAGATGACGCGTTATTTCAGGGTAGTCACTAACCAATAGATAGAAAAAAACTAACTAAAAAGGTTCAACGGCGGCAGGTTACTGATCTTTCTCGTTTTTTACGGAATCTTCCATACATATATAAATATATATATTTACCACCACCCGGTAATTAATACCACTGCCAGGCAATTATTATAATCAAAACATATCCTGGAAGGATTACATATATATCATTTATAACGTTGAATAGTATGAAAATATATCAATCTATCAGAATATACATAAACTGTATCACTATCAGCCAATGACATCAATGTACCAACGAGTAACGGACTTTCTCCTCGCAGAAATCCAGTGTACAGACCTTAGTCAAGTAACACTGAATGTTATTCATTCATAGTTTTGTGTGAAGTGATGAACAATCGAACAGAATACTTGTTTGAATATAAATGATAAAATTGTCAGCTAATTATATTACATTTATATATACAAATAAATAAAATATGACTTTAGGTTCTGAACAGTATAAACTAAAGAGAAATCCTATAACTCTACCTCATCATATCTTTTGGAAAGAAACCTACGAAGAATATTATAAGATTTGATGACTGTTGTCTTCTGTAACTGTCCAAATAAATTTTTCTTCAGAACTAAAGTCTCAATATATTTGTGAAAGTAGAATAAATATTTTTTGATTATCTACATTTCATCTCGTCGGCAAGCATCATATATGTAGGAATTTTTCATTGTATTTATTTTGTATGTTATGTGACGGGTTTAGGAATATCAATTATATATGTTATTCGATTTTGTTTATCCGTAAGAATGATATCTGGCCTATTGTGATTGGAGTCCTCTTGTTGATTTAAGTTTATATTTGTCGTTTTCACAAATAATCTCAGCTTCATATTTGTAACATTTTTTTCCCTTGGGAATGAGGTCATTTTTCATTCCTAAATTGAAATGAATAATATTAGCGACGGCATTATATCTTTCTAAATAATCTGGTAAGGCAAGAATTAAACAAGATGAAATCATCATATTTATATTCAAAGCAGTACTCTATTCGATCGTTCATCACTTCACACAAAGAAAACTATGAATGGGTAACATTCAGTGTTACTTGACTAAGATCCGTACACTGGATTGTTCCGGGGAGAAAGCATCTGACACTACTCGTTGGTACATCAATGTTATTGTCTGATGATGCTATAGTTTGTATATATTCTGGTAGATTGACACATTCTCATAACATTTAATATAGTAATATACAGTGATTCCAGGATATATTTTAATTATAATCATTGCCTGGCAATGGTATTAATTAACGGGTGGTGAATTTATATTTTTTCATGACATCGGATTGATTGCATGAACAGATATATGGGTTACTCGTCGGGGTTAAACCCCTTTTACATGTATATATATTTATTTTCGTTCTTATGATGCATTTCATATCTTCAATATAACTGCATTCATTTTTTTTGGAAACATCAAATAGAGTTGTTCCCTAACATTTTTTGCGAACTGGTACTCTCATCTTGTTGAAACGAAATGTCTGTACTTGGCATTTGAGACTATTTAGATCACGATAAGGTGTTACGAAAGCTTGTTAAAGTTCAAACCTTGAAAAATTTGAATAGGTTTCTACGTTAAGGTTTCTATAAAGAAAAATGGACCGATTCAGTCTTTGAATAAGTCATATACATTAAGTATCTAAGGTGATTGACAGTGAGCTTCTTGAATTCAATGTGGATTTTCTCTGAACCAAAATCGGAAATTTTATGTTATTACCGCACCACTGAGGTAAAAAGTTGCTTCATTCGAGTAGAGAACAATAACTAGGATTAGCGAGTATGTCCATATCTGTGATTATTTCTCTTTAATAATCGCGTACGTCGACCATGATAAGTCTATGAAATTGTCACTATAATTTAATACCGTAATTCGCCACAGAGCTTACTTCCGATTCATTAGAATGTTCTATTACTTTTTGAGTATTTTTTACCCAAAATGCGATATAATGTGAGTTATACGAACTGAAATAAAGGTCAAAATATTGTCTTGGACAGAAAAATTTTATCATAAACTCAAGCAGTCTCCCATTCTACGAAGTACATTGATGAATTGAAAATTTTTCAACAGAAATTTTCCGATAATTTCTCTGATCTTTGACTCACTTATTGGTCCAAATCTATTTGCCGTGTTGGGTAATGGTGATCATCTTGTAAACTTATGAGCATATCTTGACTTGAAACGATCCCTAACAGAACCTTCCCAGAATGTGGTTTCAATTTTACTTACTGTGTACTGATTAGTTTGAAACGAATTTAAGTATTTGTTGTTCAACAAACCGCATACTTCCTCCAGGTAGCGATGTTCTCAAATTCAAGATAATGACACAATGAAAAGCAATGAGCTGGTCTGGTGAAGACCATTACTCGTTTCGAAAACAACAAAAATGATATCTGCATTCTCACAAATCGAGCATCATGTAAAATACCATATGCAAAATATTCATTCATTCTTCTGATTTTAAATAACAAAGCAAAAAAAAAATTTTTTGGCCATCCACAATACCTACCAAAAGAAGTGTCACTCAACCTTAATTCCCTATATTCTTATTTTAAGGTGTGCAGGGAGTGAGAAGATTAATTTCATCACATTGTCATAACAATAGAAGGGGTTTACTTCAAAGCAAAAGTTTATTTGACAAAGCGTTGGAAATTTTTAAATCTATGATGAAAAATATCATATTAATTTTTTCTTGATCTCCAGAATCATTCATCGCAGATCCCTTCTGAGGGACATTGCAGGACTGAGCATTTTTCCCAAAAACTGAACTGATAGAAATGAGGAATTTCAAATATAAATGAGATAAAAAACACAAGGTTTAACTTTAATCTACACTTTATTTGAAAAAATTCGACAACGTTTCGCTGACACAGCAGCTTTATCAAGAATGACAAACAGAATGAAGAGTATGGTATTATAAACAAATCGTAGAACAAGTTCGATGAATAACAGAATACCGAGCCATTGTACAGTTAGTATGAAAGGTAATAAAACTAATTAAACAAGTTAAGTAGGGTGAATAATTCACATCTACCTGCTCATTCAAAAGCTTGTCCGAATGTTTGTATCTATTTATTTCTAATGCTTCTAGGAGATCTCATTTCAAACTTTTGATTTTATATGTAATATGTCAAAGTTTTATTGAATGAATGGTTTTCTTTTATTAAGTGGTTTGAATAATTTGAATCAGATTTATTTTATCGAAGCTACGTTTATGTTCAGATGTTCTTATGCCAAAACTCCTATAGGTTCTACCGATATAAATTTTATCACAAGAACCGCAATTGAGTTTATAGATTCCTGATTTACTTGATTTTTCAACACGAGATTTATTATTTTTAATATGTTTACCTAAGTTATTAGAAGTTTTGAAAAATATATTAGGATTTTGTTTGACGAGAAACGATTTAATATTTGTACTTGCAGAACCGCAGAATGTTAAACTGTTCAATATTTTATAGTCTTTATGAATAGGATATACTTCATTTATTGCTTTCTGATACAGTTTTTACGAATGATTAGATCTATCATATCCGGATTATATGAATTATTAATGGCTATCTGTTTGATGATGTTTAACTCTTTATTATAACCTTCTACTGATAAAGGTAAATTGAGTAACCGATGTACCATGCTGTTTAAAGCTGCACCTTTGTGTTGAATTGGATGTAATGAGTAGTTATGTATAATTGTATCAGTATGTGTTGGTTTACGAAAGACCGAAAAAACATGATTATTATTTCGTTTAGTGATTTTCAAGTCCAAAAAATTAATGGAATCGTTCTGTTCAATTTCTATAGTGAATTTAATGTTCAAATGGATGGAATTAATGAAATTTATAAATAAGTCTAGTTGACGAGTAGTTCAATGAAACATACTAAGATGTCGTCAACATATCTATACCAATAAAAAATTTGGAAATGAGTGGATGTGTATGAATTTTCTGTTTAATATTATTCATAAAGTCTGTGCTAAAAATGGACTCAAGGATTTCCCATGATCAACCATTTTCACTACTGTAATAGATGTTATTGAAAGAAAAATAATTTTGTTCAATGCAAACGTCCAACAGATTCAATATTTCTGATTTAATTATGTGGTTAACATGATTCAAATTCAACATGTTTTCGATTAATATTTCGACATCACCTGGAGGAACACTTGAGTATAAATTCTCAACACCAAACGAAATAAGTTTTGCGTTAGGTGGTAGGTTAACGTTTTTTATTTTATTTCACGGCTGGGGCTGTAACGTAAGATACGACTGGTCTAAGGGGGTTATTTACTTTATGCAATTTAATGAGTGAATACAGTTGAGGTGGTTGAGGGTTTGGTAAAATTAATTTGTATTTATCTATTGCTTTAATTAAAGATTTTGCGTCATTTATTGCAATTTTGATATTTTTCTGGAATGTAATAGATAATAAAAAAAACAAAAAAAAAATATTAAAATTGCAATAAATGACGCAAAATCTTTAATTAAAGCAATAGATAAATACAAATTAATTTTACCAAACCTTCAACCACCTCAACTGTATTCACTTATTAAATTGCATAAAGTAAATAACCCCTTAGACCAGTCGTATCTACGTTACAGCCCCAGCCGTAAATTGTCGCACTACCTTATAGATATCATTAAAATTATTCTTCATTCAAATCAAAATTTTCTATAAAAATTCTTTCGAATTGATAAATAACATAAAAACGTTAACCTACCACCTAACGCAAAACTTATTTCATTTGGTGTTGAGAATTTATACCCAAGTGTTCCTCCAGGTGATGTCAAAATATTAATCGAAAACATGTTGAATTCGAATCATGTTAACCACATAATTAAATCAGAAATATTGAATCTGTTGGACGTTTGCATTGAACAAAATCATTTTCTTTCAACAACATCTATTACAGTAGTGAAAATGGTTTGATCATGGAAATCCTTGAGTCCACTTTTAGCAGAGATTCTTATGAATAATATTGAACAGAAAATTCATACATCCACTCATTTCCAAATTTCTTTATTGGTATAGATATGTTGACACATCTTAGTATGTTTCATTGAACTACTCGTCAATTAGACTTATTTATAAATTTCATTAATTCCATCCATTTGAACATTAAATTCACGATAGAAATTGAACAGAACGATTCCATTAATTTTTGGACTTGAAAATCTCTAAACGAAATAATAATCATGTTTTTCGGTCTTTCGTAAACCAACATACTGATACAATTATACATAACTCATTACATCAATTTAACACAAAGTTGCAGCTTTAAACAGCATGGTACATCGGTTACTCAATTTACCTTTATCACTAGAAGATTATAATAAAGAGTTAAACATCATCAAACAGATAGCCATTAATAATTCATATAATCCGGATATGATAGATCTAATCATTCGTAAAACTGTATCAGAAAGCAATAAATGAAGTATATCCTATTCATAAAGACTATAAAATATTGAACAGTTTAACATTCTGCGGTTCTGCAAGTACAAATATTAAATCATTTCTCGTCAAACAAAATCTTAATATAACTTTCAAAACTTCTAATAACTTAGGTAAACATATTAAATATATTTGAATTGTGGAGGCCGTTACTTGATGTAGATCCATGATATAAATGAGATAAAAACACAAGGTTTAACTTTAATCTACACTTTATTTGAAAAAATTCGACGACGTTTCGCTGACACAGCAGCTTTATCAAGAATGAAAAATAGAATGAAGAGTATGGTATTATAAACAAATCGTAGAACAAGTTGGATGAATAACAGGAAAATCCACACCGAGCCATTGTACAGTTAGTATGAAAGGTAATAAAAACTAATTAAACAAGTTAAGTAGGGTGAGTAATTCAAATTTACCTGTTCATTCAAAAGCTTGTCCGAATGTTTGTATCTATTTATTTCTAATGCTTCTAGGAGATCTAATTTTGAACTTTTTGATTTTATATGTAATATGTCAAAGTTTTTATTGAATGAATGGTTTTCTTTTATTAGGTGGTTCGAATAATTTGAATCAGATTTATTTTTATCGAAGCTACGTTTATGTTCAGATGTTCTTATGCCAAAACTCCTATAGGTCCTACCGATATAAATTTTATCACAAGAACCGCAATTGAGTTTATAGATTCTGATTTACTTGATTTTTCAACACGAGATTTATTATTTTTAATATGTTTACCTAAGTTATTAGAAGTTTTGAAAGCTATATTAAGATTTTGTTTGACGAGAAAGGATTTAATATTTGTACTTGCAGAACCGCAGAATGTTAAACTGTTGAATATTTTATAGTCTTTATGAATAGGATATACTTCATTTATTGCTTTCTGATACAGTTTTTACGAATGATTAGATCTATCATATTCGGATTATATGAATTATTAATGGCTATCTGTTTGATGATGTTTAACTCTTTATTATAATCGTCTACTGATAAAGGTAAATTGAGTAACCGATGTACCATGCTGTTTAAAGCTGCAAATTTGTGTTGAGCTGGATGTAATGAGTAGTTATGTATAATTGTATCAGTATGTGTTGGTTTACGAAAGACCGAAAAAACATGATTATTATTTTGTTTAGTGATTTTTAAGTCCAAAAATTTATGGAATCGTTCTGTTCAATTTCTATCGTGAATTTAATGTTCAAATGGATGGAATTAATGAAATTAACAAATAAGTCTAATTGACGAGTAGTTCAATGAAACATACTAAGATGTCGTCAACATATCTATACCAATAAAGAAATTTGGAAATGAGTGGATGTGTATGAATTTTCTGTTCAATATTATTCATAAAAATCTCTGCTAAAAGTGGACTCAAAGGATTTCCCATGATCAAACCATTTTCACTACTGTAATAGATGTTGTTGAAAGAAAAATAATTTTGTTCAATGCAAACGTCCAACAGATTCAATATTTCTGATTTGATTATGTGGTTAACATGATTCGAATTCAACATGTTTTCGATTAATATTTTGACATCACCTGGAGGAACACTTGGGTATAAATTCTCAACATCAAATGAAATAAGTTTTGCGTTAGGTGGTAGGTTAACGTTTTTTATGTTATTTATCAATTCGAAAGAATTTTTTATAGAAAATTTTGATTTGAATGAACAATAATTTTTAATGATATCTATAAGGTAGTGCGACAATTTCACGGCTGGGGCTGTAACGTAAGATACGACTGGTCTAACGGGGTTATTTACTTTATGCAATTTAATGAGTGAATACAGTTGAGGTGGTTGAGGGTTTGGTAAAATTAATTTGTATTTATCTATTGCTTTAATTAAAGATTTTGCGTCATTTATTTCAATTTTAATATTTTTCTGGAATTTAATAGTTGGATCTTTGTTTAAAATTGTATAGTTTCCGGACGAAATGAGATTTAGAGTTTCAAATAGGTAGTCATTTTATTTAACGCAATAACAGTATTACCCTTATCTGCTTTTGTAAAAATAACTTCATTTAGTTGAGATTTTTGTTTGATGGCCTTTAAAATATTTTGTTCTTTACTCGGTTTAAAGTCAGCTAATGATTCATTTTTATAATGTTAGATGCTAAATATTTAAGGTGAGTGTTATTAGGAATATTTTCAGAGAATTTCAGTATCTATGCCAAGTTCCTCTAAATCAGATTTTATCTTGTTTGATTTAATATTGTGTTTGAAACCTTTCTCCAAGAGATTTGTTTCATCAGTTGTGAAATTAGTATCAGAAAGGTTAACGAATCTATCAAAAAATTGATGGTCAGAGAATTTAGTTTTACGTGGAGTAGGTTTCGGTTTTCGTGACACGAGAAACTTCAATTTGCGGTATTGGATGGTATATTTATTATGAATTATTGATCTAATTTTGAATCTATTATTGTAATCTAATGAAACGAATTCAAGTGGATGAAGTCTGTACAATAACTCGGTATGAATTACCTTGAGATAAATATTGTAGATGTCTCGCTTGTGGAACAAAATCTTGCATTCTGATTTGATCCATATCTTCTGTCCAGAGATAACTGCTCTTCGAGCTGCATAACTGTTGTTGTTGGTCTTGAGTTTGATGTATTTAGGACACACTTCACTCTTCAAACACGTGGTTAAAACCACAGGTTTTGGGATGTTATAGCATTTTAAGTAACAACTTAAAATACCAAAGGGCCAAAAAGCTTGTATTCGCTTTCTTCAAATTGTGAGGCCGTTACTTGATGTAGATCCATGATATAAATGAGATAAAAACACTATTTAAAACTCTAAATTTCATTTCGTCCGAAACTATACAATTTTAAACAAAGATCCAACTATTAAATTCCAGAAAATATTAAAATTGCAATAAATGACGCAAAATCTTTAATTAAAACAATAGATAAATACAAATTAATTTTACCAAACCCTCAACCACCTCAACTGTATTCACTCATTAAATTGCATAAAGTAAATAAACCCCTTAGACCAGTCGTAACTTACGTTACAGCCCCAGCCGTGAAATTGTCGCACTACCTTATAGATATCATTAAAAATTATTGTTCATTCAAATCAAAATTTTCTATAAAAAATTCTTTCGAATTGATAAATAACATAAAAAACGTTAACCTACCACCTAACGCAAAACTTATTTCATTTGATGTTGAGAATTTATACCCAAGTGTTCCTCCAGGTGATGTCAAAATATTAATCGAAAACATGTTGAATTCGAATCATGTTAACCACATAATCAAATCAGAAATATTGAATCTGTTGGACGTTTGCATTGAACAAAATTATTTTTCTTTCAACAACATCTATTACAGTAGTGAAAATGGTTTGATCATGGGAAATCCTTTGAGTCCACTTTTAGCAGAGATTTTATGAATAATATTGAACAGAAAATTCATACACATCCACTCATTTCCAAATTTCTTTATTGGTATAGATATGTTGACGACATCTTAGTATGTTTCATTGGAACTACTCGTCAATTAGACTTATTTGTTAATTTCATTAATCCCATCCATTTGAACATTAAATTCACGATAGAAATTGAACAGAACGATTCCATAAATTTTTGGACTTAAAAATCACTAAACAAAATAATAATCATGTTTTTTCGGTCTTTCGTAAACCAACACATACTGATACAATTATACATAACTCATTACATCCAATTCAACACAAATTTGCAGCTTTAAACAGCATGGTACATCGGTTACTCAATTCACCTTTATCAGTAGACGATTATAATAAAGAGTTAAACATCATCAAACAGATAGCCATTAATAATTCATATAATCCGAATATGATAGATCTAATCATTCGTAAAAACTCTATCAGAAAGCAATAAATGAAGTATATCCTATTCATAAAGGCTATAAAATATTCAACAGTTTAACATTCTGCGGTTCTGCAAGTACAAATATTGAATCCTTTCTCGTCAAACAAAATCTTAATATAGCTTTCAAAACTTCTAATAACTTAGGTAAACATATTAAAAATAATAAATCTCGTGTTGAAAAATCAAGTAAATCAGGAATCTATAAACTCAATCGCGGTTCTTGTGATAAAATTTATATCGGTAGGACCTATAGGAGTTTTGGCATAAGAACATCTGAACATAAACGTAGCTTCGATAAAATAAATCTGATTCAAATTATTCGAACCACCTAATAAAAAAAACCATTCATTCAATAAAAACTTTGACAAATTACATATAAAATCAAAAGTTCAAAATTAGATCTCCTAGAAGCATTAGAAATAAATAGATACAAACATTCGGACAAGCTTTTGAATGAACAGGTAGATTTGAATTACTCACCCTACTTAACTTGTTTAATTAGTTTTATTACCTTTCATACTAACTGTACAATGGCTCGGTGTGGATTTTCCTGTTATTCATCCAACTTGTTCTACGATTTGTTTATAATACCATACTCTTCATTCTATTTTTCATTCTTGATAAAGCTGCTGTGTCAGCGAAACGTCGTCGAATTTTTTCAAATAAAGTGTAGATTAAAGTTAAACCTTGTGTTTTTATCTCATATTAAATATAATAAATCTCGTGTTGAAAAATCAACTAAATCAGGAATCTATAAACTCAATTGCGGTTCTTGTGATAAAATTTATATCAGTAGGACCTATAGGAGTTTTGGCATAAGAACATCTGAACATAAACGTAGCTTCGATAAAAATAAATCTGATTCAAATTATTCGAACCACTTACTAAAAGAAAACCATTCATTCAATAAAATCTTTGACATATTACATATTAAATCAAAAAGTTTAAAATAAATCTCCTAGAAGCATTAGAAATAAATAGATATTAACATTCGGACAAGCCTTTGAATGAGCAGGTAGATGTGAATTATTCACCCCTACTTAACTTGTTTAATTAGTTTTTATTACTTTTCATACTAACTGTACAATGGCTCGGTATGGATTTTTCTGTTATTCATCCAACTTGTTCTACGATTTGTTTATAATACCATACTCTTCATTCTGTTTGTCATTCTTGATAAAGCTGCTGTGTCAGCGAATTGTCGTCGAATTTTTTCAACTAAAGTGTAGATTAAAGTTAAGCCTTGTGTTTCTTATCTCATTTATATCATGGATCTACATCAAGTAACGCTATACATCAGAAATGCGCAAGTGCGCCATCTAGTTGCAAGTTATAATGAAATTCATAACGTGAAAATATTCTGTGTATTCAAAACTTGTCGATTTTTGTTGTGAAATGCTAAATGGTATAGAAGGCATCTTATGCGGTGCTGCTCTACTAGGAGTGATAAAAATAAGTTGTTCTACATAAAAACACACTTAATGAATATTACTTGTTTGGTAATGATCGTGCACATAATATTAGAGACACAGCTATGCAGTATATTCAAACGTAAATTTTTCCCCCTCTCTATCTCAAGATGGACTCATTCTGAAGGAAAAAGCCGGGGCATGTTAATTTTTGATTGGAGAGGAACCAATTTCTGAGTTGGTTCGGTGAATGTAAAATCAACCCTACCCTCAGTAGCAACTAAGTCAACGTTCATTATAAGGAAATGTTGAAATGTTCTTTGAATTGTCTATTCAAAAATAGTATCTTTATGAACATTTAATATCACACAAGAGTCCAAACACAACGAAAATCTGTATTCCAACAAAAATTTTCCACCCCCTTTATATTAAGAAACACTTATTGTATCGGAAAAAGCTGAGAAACGTCAATTTCTGATTAGAGCGAGACGAGTTTCTGAGATAGTTTGGAGCATGTGAAATCAACCCCTCATCCGACATGCATTTAATAATTCAATGCTTATTCTCTGATATCATTCTCAAGTGACGTCTCAAGTCTCCTCACCACTTTCATGTTTTTAATTCTCACGAAAATGTAATAACTTGGGATATTGAAATATATGATAAATCTGTTCCATATTTGTCTTTAATTTTCGCAATATTCTTAACCACAGTTATCGTTTGTTAGACAAGTATTGAAAATTGTTTACTCAACTGATGAGCGGGTCCAAGTTGTTTCAATTTAATAGCGTAATAATAGTTGTGCCAGAGAAACGGCTGATTTTTTAAAAAGGAACCATAAAAAAACGGTAGGTCGCCAGTATGTTTTATATTTGATTAATAAGTTTTTAAAAACGGATTCGGTGACTAACGAAAACATATGAAGTTCAACATCAGCCTATATAAAATAACACAACTGCAATGGCAGTTGCGGGCCACCTACAAATGAAAAATACTACTTCCATCAGAAAATTTTTATGTGTCTGGTGTATCAGCTACAACACTCTACAGCAGGGATGCTCAAACTACCTCAATATACTACTACTTACGATCGACTCTGAGAGGCTGCAAGTATGTGTGATGCAGGGTTGTCGTACATACACGATACACCCTACCTACCTACCTACCTACCTAGGTAGGGTGTACCGTAGCATATAAAGATATATACATTATTTTAGTAAAGGTTTGGGTTAGGTTTAATTAGGTTCTTATCTATAACATCAATGAAAAAACTCATAGTTATTCAAAATTTGCGAGTTTACTGGTTGTTACAAAACAAAACAGTTACATATGGTGTTAAACTTAACTAAGGAGTAACTTTGCATGTTGAAGCGTGGCACTGCATGTCCTCATCATACTTTTCATAAGATGGTACGTAACCACTGAGTGCTAATCACAAGCATGATGACATATGATCGTCAGTCAGTCGATTGCGATATTCTGACATTTCAGAAAATGCAGACTCGCACAACTAAGTTGACCCAAACATTGCCGTCAGTTGAAGGGCGATTTGCCTCAGATTCGGATTCTTCAGATATAAAACACCAGAAATCGGTATCAGATGCTGTAGCTTTGAGATGTAGACCTGATATGATCTGCACCAACTCATTTCCGACAGAACATGAGTTTGTATTAAACTAACTTGCTATTTCAGTAGCTTTTACCGCAATGTTTTTACATGAAAAAGGATAACTCATAAATGATGCTATATTTGTCAATTTACTGAAATCATAAGAACGTATTTCGAATTGTTCCAAAATATTTGATAATACAGCCTCATACTAATACAGTATCATAATTAAACTGAGGAATCCTTGCTTTCAAAGACCGAAAATGTTTCAGATCCTTGCTTCTCTGTTGATCTATCATAAGTTGCAATTTACTTTTGAATGCAGTTACTGCGCTAATCATCTCTATAATAGTTTTTCCTTTACCTTGAAGCTCCAAGTTAGTGATGTTCAAGTGCATTGTGATGTCAGTCAAAAATGCCAATTCGGTCAGCCATTTTTCGTTTTTCAACATCTGAGTGTCATCACCTCTTTCGTGTAGAAAAGCTGTTATTTCGGGCAACGATTCTTGAAACTTCTCTAACCTAACCTAACCACCTGTTCAGCTGACTCCCTATCTTTCAACTGCAACTTAAAGAGCCGCCGTTGCAAGCTACGTGCGCGAATGGAATTCACAATATTTGTTTCCGTGCCCATAATTTCCTCCGTGTTTGAAGCTTTTGAACACAAAACTTTCAAATCGCGTACTTTTAGTTTTCTTAATTGAGTCTGTGGCGGAAAATCATTGCCTCTCTGAAATACCACGCTTAGATATTGCAACTGACGCACGACAACTAAGACAAATGCACTTATCCTTCACCATACAAAAGAAAAATTCTTCCTCCCAATCGTTATTAAAATGATACGTTTTAGATTTGTTCGCTGCTCTCATTTTGTACTATTTGATAATAAACTTTGTATCGACGTAGTATAGTCAAAGTGAAACTAGTTCATGAAATAAACGAAGACAATCCTGATCGCCGCTTGTGATTTCATGAAATTTTGAATGAATTGGCAATAATCCACATATTCTGTATCGTAGCAGCTTTTGTGACGATAATTTCTTTGCTCTCAAGAGAGTGAGTAGACATAATTGTCAATATTGGGTTACTAAGAGTCCTCGTTGGTTCACACAGGGATACACACAAACGACAAACAAATGTTTGGGCTGGAATTCATGGTAATCATATAGTAGGACCTTTCTTTATTGAAGGTAAAACCTCAATGGAGACACTTATTTGAAGTTGTAATAAATAAAATCCCAGAAATTTTTTTAAATGATGAAACTCTCTCAGAGAATGCACATTTCGATGTTCGTGTGCGACAAAATGTGGATGCAAACTTCCCAGGTCGGTGGATTGGCAGAAGAGGAACAGTTGAGTGGCCAGTTAGGTCACCTGATTTGAGCCCTTTAGATTTCTTCTTATAGAGTCATATTTAATCTTAAAATACAGTTTATGCTACACAACCTGAAAACTTGGAAGATCTGCGGAGAAGAGTCATCACCGAATGCAGACTTTTGACACCAGAATTTCTCCAAAATGCTGGTTGATAATTCGAGAATCGTTTGTATCATTGTATAGAGGTAGAAGGAGGTCATTTTTAGTATTCTTGTCATTGTCAAATTTTCTCTAAAATTAAGAATTTCTCTGTGTTTGAACTGTCTGCATTATATTGAATATCTTGAGGATATTTTTCTCGAATAGAGAATTGGAAGAAGATCTTTTCAAAGATATGCCACTCTTCACATTTTTCATATAATCAATTTCGACTGCTTAGGGTGAAGTGCTGGTGAGGGTAAGGGGTTGACTTTACATGCTCGGAACCAACTCTGATGTTGGTCTCCCTCAAATCAATTGACGTACCACAGATTTTTCCGATACAATCAGTTTTTTTTGACATAGAGGAGGTGGCAAATTTCCGTTGGAACTGAAACTTTCGTTGTGTTTGGACTTTTTGTGTGAAATTGAATGTTATAAAGATACTATTTCGAATAGAGAATTAAAAGTCCTTTCCAAAGATATGTCACTCGACTCACTTTCCCAATAATGAATTTTGACGCAGGTACTTGCGTGGGAGGTTAATTTTACATTCTCCGAACCAACTCAGAAATTGGACCCCCTCCAATCAAAAATTGACGTGTCACAGCTTTTTCCGCCAAAATAAGTCCATCTTGACATAGAGGTGGTGGCAAATCTCCCTTGGAACACACTATATACAAGCACCCATTTTATATAAACAATTCAACTGAATTCCAAATAAAGCTGGAAGAAATCCTGAAAATCTAAAACCAAACTTCATTACGTAGGCCTTAAATTTTTTTCGATGTTCAGATTGCGGAACTGACCGTCCTCCTTCCCAGCTGTCAGGGCTCGTGAAAGGCGTTAGATAAACTACGGTATCCGGCTCTAATATAATAACGACCGGAACAAACTGGGCCATAAAGAGAGATGCCCCGTAAATCAGACAAGTACACGGAGGAGTCCGGACTTCGGAGCGGGAACTTATACGTCGCCCGGCTTTTGTACCGGCAAGTGTTAGATAAATGCCCCTAAACTTCCGTTCCTTCGATTTATTGAAACTAAATTTCGGGGATTTATTTTTATAACGGCCATGTCGCGTTCATCATTTCACAGCCGAGGGGAATGGGGAAGATAGTTTTCCTTGTTTATCATCAGAAAACGAACCGTAATTGATGGTATTTCAGGTTATAGTAATAGGTTTTGTTACTTTTAGCTTAGAAAATTCGAAGCTGAATGGTCTACAGTTTTCTTGTATGTAGAAGTTATTACTGGAATAATATAACGGCGAAATTTGAGTTTTCATAGAATAAAATGGTGAACAAAACTTTCTCAGTAAAACCTTTCCAAAAACGTCACCTACACGTGACTTATGGCATTGGGTAGCAACGTTCATTATTCACTATCGCAGAAAATCTAATGATAAATTAGACTTTGTTCGTAAAACCTATCCAAGTGACGTCACCTACACGTAACTTATGGCGTTGGATAGCTACAATTATTATTCACTACAGCATAAAATCTCATGACAGTTGGTATACTTGTAGCAGACTTATAGTCAGGCCCCCCGCAACCATATGTGCAAAGTGTGCAATGCACACGGGCGCCATCCTTTAGGGGCGCCAAAACCCAGGGTCCAAAAAAATATTAAAATAAAAGTTGAGAAATTAAATAGGATGAGGCATAAATACACACGTAATTTTATTATCATATCATCCAGTTACTGCCGATTCCTATGTTGGGAGAACATGTCAGGCGGCAGTTTCTTGTTTTTTTCCTGTTCAGACATGAATAACTCCCGGAGCGCTATAAAACCGATGCATCGCCACAGGCGTTTTTAAATCAGTCAGTTCACTGGACCCTGCAACAAGTGAATGAAAACAAGTAATCCTATTAATTTTTATATATAAAGTTATTTTTTTCGTCAGGTGTGGTGTTGGTTATGTAATATTTTGTTTACTACTTTTTTTTTAAATTAAGTGCCGTATACCTTCTGACTGCAATCTCAACGACTTGATTTTTTATAAAATGGTAAGTGTTCCCTACTTTATACTATCCACATCAACCCTTTATAGGATACTGGTTATAATTAATTTTCTTTACCCAGATATCATTTTATTAATTGAAATAACATGTACGAGTTTAAAAAAGTAACTGGTTTCATCCATAACTCGCTTAGTTTTTATGCTATTGATCTTTTTAAAACCATTTCGTAAGATTTTTTAAGGGCTATTAGATCAAATTAGTTTAATGTCTTTTTGTCTTTATTTTTGAAAAGGATTTAAGCTGAAAGGGCTCGAACAAATTGCTTTTTACTCAAATATGCAAACTTTAATCAGCCATATATTACTTGATAATAATCTGCTCTATAAAGGGTTAAAAACTATTGGCTACTCAGTTAACTTTTAAAGAATATTTCCAACCCTACCCACATGATGCTTATTATTGTGGTTACTTTAGAAGTTAATGTCTAATTCCCATGAGTACTAATTATTTATTTGTTTTTTCAGGATAAAAGAAAGAAACCTTCAGGTGCGAAGTTTCGCGTGCAAAAGAAACTGAGACTCTTTAAAGCAAAACAATCGAGATTGTTTTAGTCCACGGAGGCTATCGATGTTGGTGCGACCGAATCTCAAGATTCTAAATCCGTAATATCAGTAAGCGTGAGTGGACCATCTGAAATTTCAATAGTAACATCAGGTCCTGCAACAAGTGGCAGCGGTTGTAGCAGCAAAACAGCTTCCACTGATGCAGAGCCCGATGAAGCGATGACACCATTTTCGTCTACAGCACTTGGACAATCCACTTCAGGTAATTCAGCTTGTGTAAAAAGTTCGGTAATGTCAGCTACCGAAATTCCTGCTGCAAGTGACACTTAGGATAAAGGCTGTAATGAGGCTAGTATCGATATAATTCCGTCCGACCCCGGTTTGTGGCCCGAAAGAATCACAAATGAGATGGCTAGAATATTGGTTAAACGTGATCCGCCCTTGATAGACATCAGTTTTAGCTTTCCTAGTAATAAAGATAAGAGAAAGTTTTCGTGCAAATATTTTGAAAGAAATCTAGCAAGCTGAGAAAAAGTCGAAAGGGCTTGGCTTATTTACTCTATTTCTAAAGATTCTGTATTTTGTTTTTGTTGTAAGTTGTTTTGTGAATGTAAAACTCCTAACGCTTTTTGTGATACAAATGGAGTATCTGTTTGGCAACACTTGTCTTATTAAACTAATTAAGAGACACGAAACGTCAATTTTACACAACAGTTATATAAACTATATAAACACTCAAATTAAAAAAAATGTTGGAGACATCTATGACTATTAATGTTCATCATCTGCGGATTTTAGAAACGGAAAAAAAATATTGGCGAGACGTGTTGGAAAGAATTATTGCGATTGTTAAGTATTCATCTACACAATGCTTGGCATTTCAAGGTTCTTCTCAATTGCTTTTCGAACATGATATTGGAAATTTTCTAAAAGCTGTTGAGATGATTACCTTCTTGGGTTCAGTGATGAGACAGCACGTTAGCCGAGTGTATAACTCCCAAAAAAATCTGTTGAAATGACTTATTATTTAGGCGTGCAAATACAGAATGAAATAGTTGAATTAGTGTCGTCTAAAGTAAGAAATAATATTTTAGGAATGGAGATTGTACAGCAGACACTAGTCATACTGAGCAAATTAGTCTTGTTCTGAGATATGTTGTCCTCAACACCACTTCAAAAAAGGTTGAAGTTAAGGAAAGTTTCATTGCGTTTAATCCAATACTGGACTCTACAGGAGAAGGGATATATACATTTGTGATAGGAAATTTGAAAAAATAGAATTTAAACACATTAGGGGACAAGGTTATGATAATGGGACAAATATGATGGGAAAACATGTTGGTCTTCAAAAACGCATTCTTGATGCGAATCCTAAAGCCATTATGTACCTTGTGCGGCTCATACTTTGAACTTAACAGTAAATGACGCTTCTAAGGTGTCAGATGCTACAATAAATTTTTTTAATCTTGTGCAAGAGTTAATATATAAGAGATAATTTCATTTCGTCATTCACAAAAATTCGGTATGTTTTGAGAAAAAATGTCCCCGGGTTAAGTTTAAAGCCTCTAAGTGAGACAAGATGGTCCAGCAGAATTGATGCAATGAAGTTCCTTAAAGTTTATTCAATTAAGGTTTGCGAAAGTCTTCTAGAAGTATCTGAAGATAATTCCTTTCACATTGATGCAAGACATAAAGCGAGTTCCCTCTTAACGTCTGTACAAAATTTTCAATTTATTTGTGGAATTATTATTTGGCATGACGTTTTATTTCATATAAATATTGTCAGCAAACAAATGCAAAGTGCTACAATTAATATTAAAGTATGCCAAACCTACCTAAAAAATTTAGTTGATCATTTCCAGCGATATAGATCTGACCAAAAATTTCAAGAAATTCTTGTGCTAGCGAAAGAAGTCGCATTCTCTCTCGAAATTGAAGAAGACTTTACACCATTACCAACGGTTAGGAGGAAATTTAAACCAAAACTGTTTGACTATAAACACCCATCCATGATCCAAAAACCGCCTTAAGAATTAGTTTTTTCTTAAAAATTATAGATCAAACTATAAGCTCTCTAAAAACCGATTTAACTTATTAAATGAGTATAATAATATTTTCGGATGTTTTAGCGACATTTGAATTTGGGAGGCTTTTACTTGGTAAAATTCCATTATCAATAATAAAAACAAGTACTGTGTTTTAAGGAATTTTACTTAATATAATATATATTAAGTAAAATTCCTTAAAACACAGTACTTGTTTTTATTATTTTAGCGACATATTCAGATTAAGTGACAGCGATCTTTCAAAACATTATTCTATTCTTGGGGAGCGACTGACAGATCAGGATAATAAGCATATAGACTTCAATGATCGGTTTAACGAAATTAAAGCTTCAAAGTTGTTTTCATTATCTGATGATACTGACCCCTTAAGTATTTTACAATATATATTAGAAAACAATTTAATCTCCTCCTTTCCAAACGTAAGCATTTCACTAAGAATTCTTTTGACATTGCCTGTATCTGTAGCTTCTGGCGAGCGATCTTTTTCAAAGTTAAAAATCATTAAAAATTATTTAAGATCGACAAAGATTCAAAAAAGATTGTCTTGGCTAACAATATTAGCAATTGAACAAGAAATTTTTGACAGTATAAATTTTAGCCATGTAATTAATGAATTTGCAGCAAAATATCGGAAAATATCGCTACTACAATAGCTATCTTTTATTTTTCTATTTCACCTAGACCTAGCTATCATTTTTGACTTTAAAACGAACCGGCACCCCGGTGAATGGTGATTATGATGAGTAGATCGAAAAAACTAGCTCCTCCAAGGGGGGATTAACATTTAACATTCTACGGAAGGTTGAATATTGTCCCTTGAAAAATAATTTTCTTCGATATGTCTACACATAGCAAAATGTCGCAATTAGTAATTTTTGTTTTGAGATATATATATATATATATATATATATATATATATATATATATATATATATATATATATATATATATATATATATATATATATATATATATATATGTAGACATTAGGCAATATTTCTGTTATTTGTTCCTAAAAAAATGTGATTTTTAGTTTTAGGTTATTTTCTAGTATTTATAAACAACGAGTCAACGTGTCTGTATAACATGACTTAAGTAAGTTTTAAGATGGATGTCAACCAGAGTTTATTTTGTTATGATTTTGTTCGGTTTGTTTCATTTTGATATTTTAGTCTACAAATAAATATGACTTCTAAAGTTCAGTTTTTTGCTTTACTTAAAGCACCTACCTACCTACCTACCTCCTACCTTAAAAAAGATAAAAAATTATGATCAAAATGCCTTAAGGGGCGCCAAAATCTTTTCTTGCACACAAGCGCCAGTAGCCTTCACGAGGGCCCTGCTTATAGTAATTGAAGTGACAGGATGTTTACGTCATTTGTAAAAGGATGAGCATTGAAGGAAAAGCCAATAGTTATGTTTTCAACTTGTTAAAACTTTCATCAAAACATTTCAATTGATAAATCAATTTTACGATGCTCATTGTCTATCCAGTAAGCAAAGTTTATGGTGCGGTTTTTGAAACGGTCGTAAGAACCTAAATCATGATCAATATATTCGATTATCAAAATTCATGATTATTGACGCATTGCACCAAAACTGTACTTTATCTAATTGAATATCAGAATAAAGTTTTCCTTAATTTATGGAAATGGGATTCTGCTTATCTGAAAAATTAATGTATTGCAAATTTGTGGTAATGAAAGATAGTTTACATAATTGAAGACTTTATTTGAGAAGTAATATTGAACTTTCCTTAGAATGTCTGATATCTCTCTTTTAGAAGGAACTAGTTTTACGATCTACACACAATCTTAGATGTGTTAATACAAATAGCGATGATATCCATGGGGTAAATACTTTTTGTAGCGTTTCAAATATTATCTTTACGCTACTAATTTGCAGACACCAATTCTACACCGCTCAGATTTGCCTTTTCATCGTATTATGTGATTGATGTCAATGCACACTCAAAAGATTCATCTTTGTTTAGTTTTCCGTTATTTTTTGCTTGATTTCTTGTACAAATTCTCACGTCTCAGTATAGTTATATATGTGATCTATAGTTTTCAGTATACTTATGAAAGTTTCGTAATTGTGAAAATGAATAACTTCGAATTATAAAGGGTGAGTTTTTATATGAATTCCAGATTTTCATTTCTTTATTGTGCAACTTAACACTGAATTAGTTTATATTTATCATTTACAAGTCATATTCGTCCTTTTAATCATTTATTGATTTATTTGAATGAAGGAGAAAATTCCGAAAAATGAGAAACTTCATTTATTATATAATAATATCAATTTTTGATGTGAGTTAATACAGTATTAGAGCACACAACGCCTTTCAAGCTCGCTCGTAATATTTAAGTAATCAGAAAACTAAAAGAGAAAGAGAGGAAAAAATGTTCTAAGGGAACAATCAAGGCTATGCACAGGACAGATAATCAAATTATACTTAGGCTGCGAGATTTCTCCTCTCACATGGATTCTTAATCCACTCACTAACTTTTTGTCCATCGAAATACCTTAGTTTAAAATTAACGTGGCAACGGGTAGGTGGGGTCTTCTAGACCCTATATTAATGGTAAATGCCACTGTTGTCTTATTTAACCGTTTGCGAAGCTTAGGTTGTCAGTACCTTCTGAAAACACATCCCTCCGTATAATGTGATGCGTAATTCAGTTGTTATGGTAATTTTAGCGAGTGCACATCAATTTTAATCATCTGGGTTCCAACGAACCCCACCTGACTGTTAACGTTACCTTTTTTCACACTCTTCCGGTGAATAAATTTTGTGTGTACGGGGTATTTGATATTTAGATTTCTGCAAAAAACAAAATTTCTTCGAGAAATATGGCTTCATACTCCTACAATAAAGGGCAAAAACGACATTTGCAACTTTGGAATAACTTAAATGAGTAAGGAGAAGAACAAGAAGATTTCATCGAAGGCGAAAGTGATTTCGAGACGATATCAGGCTGAAGGACAAGTCCAAACAAGAAACGAAGCACTAGTAGCTGAATAAGAAGTTTACGGAGACTATGATGCGGAGATAAGTAGCCAGGAAGAACAGGATGAAATAAGTGATGCTAAGGTGAACCCAAACTATGATGATTCAAGTTATATATTTTCAGGGAAAGGATAGCACAAAATGGTTGAAAAATTACTCAAATACTAAAATCCAAGCAAGGCTGAAGTCAGGCGAAGTGCACACGATTCCAAAAATTTTATCAGATATTACAAAATATATCACAATGAAATGCTGTATGAGTATGAAGGAAAATATTTTCATCAAGATACGAATAAGATTGAAATGAATCCGTGTTTGGTTTGCTTTATCTTGCTGGTGTGCTTAGGGGAAACCACAGAAATTTGAAGAAAGAGGGATGGAGATTTTTTCAGCAAAATTATCTGCCAGAAGATAATATTGATAATAGCACAGAAAAACAAAAATTCGACAAGTTTTCTCCTAAAGAACTGTTTTCGAAAAGTTCGTAAATAATTGTCAATCTATTTATACCCCTAGTGAGCTCGTAATTTTAGTCGGAAAGTTTGAATCGTTTCGAGGCCGCTGTGCGTTTTGATAGTACATTCCAAAGAAACCAGCGAATTACGGCATTAAAATACAGGCTTGGGTTGACTCTGAACAGCCAGAGGGACCTCATCAGTCGTGCAATACTGCTAAAGACATAGCTCATCGAATGAACTAATTTCAGGAACCAATCGAAATGTCTCGTTCAAAAATTGGTAAACTAGTTATGAACTCGTCGAAGTACACTTGGAAAAGTACAAACTTCCTTCAGTGGGTACCTTCCAAAAGAATAAAGAGCAAATTCCTCCTGAGTTGCTTTCCAAAAAAACGAGGCCTCTTTAGATTCCAATGTCGTACATTGCTCAAAGAACAAAAACGTCTTAATTCTTTGATCGTTTTACCATGGCAATTCTATCGATACTATTGGTGATGAGAAGCTTCTCGATATTATTGAACAGAAGACGATGGTTTCTTACATTTTTTTTTGTCTTTTGAATACCAGATGGTGTCTGGAATCGTGGCTACGAAAAGGTGTTTAATAACTATCAGGATAAATTTCGAAGATTCTTTGCGCTTGATTTCTTATCTAAGTTTCGATGCATTCCTTCGACAAAGTTTTAACGCATTTGGGTGATTTTAAGCCTCTTTAAAATACGTAATATTTCACTACATTGAGATTTTAAAATGAAATTATTGAATAATTCTGGCAAATGTAATTTTGGATTTAGATGAACTATATAAATGGGTATACAGGTAGATCTACACAATATCAGTATTCACAATTGATAATAAAATTCATTCAATTAGATTGAAAATCAGGAAATTTATGGATAATTTTATCAAATAAACGGAAAAAAATTAGACCTAGGTTCTGGGTCGTCTGAACATGTTCGTTTCAGAAAAGAATCCAGTTTCAGAAACCTGAAGTATATTACAACAGTTTCTTTCTCAAAAAGTCAGTTTTCAGAAGAGAATACTCTCATCCAGGCTCCAAAAATTTGGAGTCGAATTTGTTTCTGGGAGGATACCCCATCGTTTAACTAAATTACCAGGGAAGCGCAAAGTTATGAAAGCCCACGGGTACTGAGAACCATGCAAAACTGTAATCATCCAAATCTTGCATATGAGCAAAATTTAATTCCACGAAATAGTTGATTGTTTCTGGCCCTATCATTCTAATAATTCTTCAATTTCATATTCAGGGGTAAGTATTAAAATGAAATGCTTGTTTTAATATTTTTGTATCAATTATTTAACCATATCCTTCCAATTTCATGTAATCAATCAAATTTCAAGAAATGCGAGTGTTGGAGGCTATATAGCCCCCCTTGCCGCTCACATTAAGAGGATATGACCCCCATTATCCCTTTCTTAATTTCTACTAGATATTTCATATATATTTAACAGATTCCAATTTTTGCAATACTTTTGGAGTATTAAAGTTGAAAGTTCGTTTATGTCTTTAGATGCCTCTGAAAAAGACACGTGGGTGTATAAAATCCTCACAGAGGCAGGCATATCGTACAGACACTCAAAAAACTATACAAATTGGCCGTTTCCCTTTTTTAATTTTTCTACGCTACCGCCTCTCGCCCTAATGAAGATAGACCACCAGTAGCTATGAATACCTGCTCACATAATACAGATTGAAACATTTCATAATGCATGCAAAACTTTCTACAGATCGAAGATTTATATCCATGCAGCAATATTCAATCTTCCGTAGAATATTGAATACTCGAAGCAGTTTCCATAATCATCGTCAACCACTTAGTAGAAGTACAATTTAGACGGATGTCTGAATAGGAGCAACAGACTGCAGTTTCGGTCTCATTTGGTCTTGTCAGTGTTGCATACCCATTCGCCACATCAAGCCAGATCACCACCTGCTCGTGAAAAATTCATTGGATCGTATCCAGTCACATATATGTAAACATATAAAATTGGCGAACTCCAACCAACCGACATAGAAGACTACCAGACGCACCGTGAAACGAAAAAGACAAAGAGTAGATCAAATGAATAAAACTTGAGTATCCAAACTAGTTTCATCATTGACCGCAACACTGCACACTGTGCCTGCTCGATGCAGTTCAAAATCAGCTAACACTCCAGCACTTCAGAGAAGGAAATTTAACATTCGAATAGAAACCATGAATGTATTTACACAAATAGCGAAAAATGTCACTAGTTATAAGATGATGAGATATTTCTGCAGATTGAGAAGTTCTACTTATGATGTATAATCACAGTAAACATGAGTATTCCTCCACATTAATCCCACCGTTAACAAGTATTACAGGTCACCTATTTTGGGCCTCTATAATAAGGAGTGCAATGTGCTCATGAAAATAAAAAATGACATCATATGACATAGCAAGACCGTTTAGTAAAGCTTATAAGAGTTGGAAGTTTGGATATGGATGTTTCAGGTTTAACAGCAACGGGAATATTTCCCTTGAACTTTGCAGGTTTGGGCGATGAAGATTTCATGGAAAATCATCTATTTGATCTCATTTCCTGAACCAGATTCTACTCATACAGACTACATCCAGTGAAACCAGAGAGTAACAAGAGAATAGATTTTCTGCGTCTGAGGAATAATCTGAAATATATCAATCGAAGTCTAATGGAAGAAAAAGAAACCATTACAAATCTATCAAAGAAAAGGAAACTTGAATGAAAACAATATCAGTACCAAAGTACTCTCTCTGTAGTGACGAGTGATCTGAAGAAGAACGAGATACAAATACAAATTTGAACTGCTGTCGATCTACCTCAATATTTTCAGAATACTTACGATCGACTCTGAGAGGCTGCAAGTATATGTGATGCAGGGTTGTCGTATATTCACGATACACCCTACCTACCTAGCTACCTAGGTAGGGTGTACCGTAGCATATATAGATATTACCTTTCCGTACAATATATATTATTTTAGTCAAGGTTTGAGTTAGGTTTAGTTAGGTTCTTCTCTATAATATTAACGGAAAAAACTCAAAGTTATTCAAAATTGCGAGTTTATTGGTAACAACAAAACAAAAGAGTCACATATGGTGTTAATCTTAACTAAGGGGTGACTTTGGATGTTGAAGCGTGGCACTGCATGTCCTCAGCATACTTTCATAAGATGATACGTAACCACTGAGTGCTAATCGCCAGCATGATGACATATGATCGTCAGTTAGTCGATTGCGATATTTTGACCTTATTATCTTCATTTCAGAAAATGCAGACTCGCACAAGTGAGTCGACCCAAACATTGCCGTCAGTTGAAGAGCGATGTTCCTTAGATTCTGATATTTATCTCTAGATATAAAACACCAGATTTTTGTATCAGATGCTGTAGCTTTGAGATGTAAATCTGATCTAATCTGCACCGACTCATTTTCAACAGAATATGACTTCATATTTTCTATTTGAGTAGTTAATTCGTTAATGTTTTTACATGAAAAAGGATAACTCATAAATGAAGCTATATTTGCCAATATACTGCAATCATAAAAACGCATTTCAAATTGTCCCAAAATATTCGAAAATTCAGCCTCATACATCTCATAATTCAACTCAGGAATCCTTGCTTTCAAAGACGGAAAATGTTTCAGATCCTTTCCCTTCAGTTGATCTATCAGAAGTTTAAATTTAATTTTGAGTGCGTTTACTGCCCTAATCATCTCAATAATAGTTTTTCCTTCACCTTGAAACCAAGTTAATGGTGTTTAAGTGCATTGTGATGTCAGTCAAAAATGCCAAAGCAGTCACCTTTTTTTCGTTTTTCAACATCTGAGAGTCATTACCTCTTTCGTCTAGAAAAGCTGTTAATTCGGGCAATAATTCTTGAAACCCTTCTAGGAATTTCCCGCGACTCAACCACCTGACGTCCGTGTGAAGAACTAAATCAGTGGGTTCAGCTGACTGCCCATCTTCCAACTGCAACTTAAAGCGCCGCCGTTGCAAGCTACGTGCACGGATGTAATTCACAATTTTTGTTGCAATACTCATAATTTCCTCCGTGTTTAAAACTTTTGAACACAAAACTGGTTGATGTTTAATGCAATGGAATGAAAAAAATGAAGGGAAATCTTCATTAGCGCGACACAATCCCACAAAACCGTTTTTATTTCCAGTCATTGCTGGAGCTCCATCGGTTGTAATGAACACTAATTTATATATTGGTAGCTTGTCATTTTTTACGAAATTCAAGAAAACGACATATATATCTTCGCTACGGGTCTTCTCCTTCAGAGGAATGATTATCAAAAATTCTTCCTTAGCCAACATGTCATTAAATACCATCCGAATAAAGAGCTGGACAGTATCTGTCATACCGGTGGATTCGTCGAACTGTAAAGAAAAGTATGTACATTTCATGATATCATGTTTTAGTTCATCTGCCATCTCCTGACTCATGACTTCAATACGCCTTGTGACAGTCGGACGAGATAACTGAAGTTCTTCAATAGCAGACATGATTTCTGTTTCATTTTCAAAATCTCCAAATAAAGTCTCATCCGTTTCAATAAATGATTTCTTCACAACAGATCCATCTTCGAATGGTTTCTTGGGTTTCGCCAATATTTGAGATATTTTAAATGACGCGATCGTAGCAGCTTTTGATTTTTTGCCTGGTCTTGGGAACATGTTTTGTTTTTTTTTCAAATAAGATATCAAATCACGTATTTTTCGTTTCTTAACTCACTCTGTGGCGGAAAATCCTTTTCATAGTTTTTATGAACCGTTTTATGATGCCTCTCTGAGTTAACACGCTCAGGTATTGCAATTGACGCACGACAAATAAGACAAATGCACTTATCCTTCACCATACAGAATAAAAATTCTTCCTCCCAATTGTAATTAAAATGATACGTTTTAGATTTTTTCGCTGCACTCATTTCGTACAGTTTGATAATAAACTTAGTATCGACGTAGTATTGCCTTCATGTTACAATTCAGAATGTCTCGAATGTTCCCGTCAAACGCGCCGCCCGAAATTTCTAGAAAAGAGGCAAGAATAAAAAACGCGGCTTTTCTTTAACAAGTCTTTGATAAAGCCGCGTTCCTTTGATAAAGCCGCGTTCCTTTGATAAAGCCGCCTTATGCCGCTAGCAGAGTGTTATTTTATTACGTAATCAATTTTTGTAATCTAGTTACCTACTTATTAGAAATTTTTTTCTTCTCGAGATCTACTCAAGCACTCGCGATTGACCGTTTGAGCACCCCTTTTCTAGACGTAGGCAAAGATAGGGAATGTCAGTATCGTTGCACAAATTGCTGTAAACTGCTCGCATGCAGAATGCCCTAAAAAAACAATGCGAATGATTACATGTGCACATTTTGTTTTCATTCTCAAGTTTTTTCTTCATAACATTCATTAATTCATCTTTCTCATTTATTAATTTATTAAATATTTCTGACTGATGGTTAAGTAGATAAAGCAAATAAGTTCAATTTATTAAGATTGATTGCAATTAATAATTTTATTCTTTTACTTAGTCTGAAGATGACTTCACGCATTTTACATAGTCACATTTCCCGTAGAACTGAATGACTTTCTGGTTTTTAGTATTTGAAAAAAAAACATTTTAGTTTATAATTTTTCCGTTAGTTTTTGTAACCAGATAACCACAGCTTACGCGTATGATAAATTTAACACTAAAGCAAATGAATTGCAAGTTTCATTAATAATTGTTTTTCGAAAAAAGATAATTCTTTGTTAACATTATTGGATTTAAAATATATGACATGGAATATTATATCTTTACGATTAAATCAATTCGAATATTTAAGCAACTAATCAAAATGGCAATTCAAACTCACTCTTGTCTGTGCAGATGCTCCATTTCATTATCATGCATTCAACGTTCCGTTGGAAAGACAATTTTATATACAGTTATAGTTCAATAACGTGAACACAGAATGTCTTGTATTAGCGCTCTCTAGGGTGAACAATTGGCTCCTTTATATGAACAGGAATTAACTTGTTCAGACCAATAGTATTAAGGGGATAAGGGAAACCCATCACTTTATGAAATAGACAAGTACTCATTTCGTGTTTGTTGCAGTTCATAGAAAAATATGCTCAGTGTTTGTGTATTGATTTCACTGATGAAATAATGGCTACAACAACAAAAAAGTTTTTGACTCTTTATGAGAAATTTTCAATTATATATAGTGGGTGATTCACCAGTGGCGCGGTGCTCTGTAGCTCGTACACTCTTGAAGATTTCATTTTTGTTCGAACGGTATTGTATTAAGAAAGTAAAAATCTACTTCGGCAATTTATTTTGAAGTAGATAGGGTGTCCTAATTTTCTATAAAAAAACCTTGGGAGCTTTTCTGTTGAACATTCAAGAGCATCCTAAACTCTGCTATAATGTCTTTAAGTAATAAGTTTTTTTGGTGACTTGTTTCGTCACGATATTGTTTTTTTCCGTAAAATTTCATGAAAATAGGCTCTCACATCATCGCATGCTTCTTCGGCCAAAGAGGATGAATACTTTTTTCCTTTCGTTTTCTTATTGCCCAAAAATAACTTTATTGATGAATTTAAATAGATTTTCCTCATTTTACACAGGAGTGACCCAAAAAATAATTGAATATTGTAATTTTGAAAATATCATATCTTGATTTTTTCAAATAGAACATACTGTATTTTATTAATCGTGTCAACGCTTAAAATATTGTGCCATATTTTTGCAAAAGTTACCTTATCTTCATCTTCGACCATTTTCGAAATAAAAACAATAAACTAAAATAATAAAATCAGAGGTTGCGAAAGAAGAGTTTATCATTATACGTGATCAGAGAAATGGAGATATTTTAAGGTAGTCGTGTATGAAATACGTAAAAGATTGGTTTTTGGTGAGATGATCTACAAGGTGTTGAACCATTTCAATAAGTGTTCGAAATATTGCCCGTTTCTTTGTAGACACAACTCAATCATTTTGAGGAAAGACCATTGAAGTCTCGACAACATTTGCGGATTAACTGACTGAAAAGCAACACCTATTCTCTGTCTCATATCCAACTATGTTGTAGAAGGAATCTGGTAAATGATGCCCTCATATAACCCCACAAGAGAAAATCTAGATTTGTCAGGTCCGGAGACCTAGCTGGCCATGTAACAGGACCACCACGTCCTATCCATTTGTTTGGAAATACATGATTCAAATGCTCCCTAGCCGGATGTGAGTAATGTCTTGTCTTATACGCTCTGGTACATCAGCAAGTAACAGTCGTACATGATTTTGCACAACATCTAAATACATTTCACTATTAAATTTCCAGTCGAAAAAGTAGATATCCATCTACTACAGCGGCCCATACATTCAAGGACCAACGATGCTGGAGATCTATTTGTCTCATGAGATATGGATTTTCCGTGGCGTAATAATGAAAGTTGTGGCTGTTAACAAGCCCATTCTTGTGGAAGTTGCCACGTCCGAGAAAAGAACTCTGCTAAACATATTTGGATTGTCCGCTACTTTGTGACTTGCCCAATTCAAAAATTGATTCGATTTTCATAGTCTTGAGTATTCAGTTCCTGGTGCAGCTGTACATGATATGCATGAAATTTATTCACTTTCAAGATTCTCTGGACGGAAGTTTGATTTATATCTGTCAACTGAGAAATCTTTCTTTGGCTTTTATATAGGTTTTTGGTTTTTCATGTTTTTTGTAAGCGAAAAATCTAATTAGAAGTTTTTCAAAGCATCTTGCATCAGGATGCCTCTTATCACGAAACCTTTGTGCATAAACTCTACTTGCCAACAAAGAATTTCTATCACACTCACCCAGAATAAAAATCATATCAACCATTTCTTTTTTGGAGAACTTCGTGGCAGTCAATTTAGAAAATTGGTTCGTAGAATTTTCATCAAAATTTTTACAAATGATAGAATATTTTGAAAATGATCGATGATAAAGATAAGGTTACTTCTGCAAAAATATAGCACAATATTTTATGCATTGACATGAATAATAAAATGCAGGGTGTTCCATTTGGAAAAATCAAGATATAATATTTTCAAAATTACAATATTTAAAAAGTTTTTGAAGTCACTCCTGTATAAAATGAGGATAATGCTCTCACCGAAGAGCATGCGGATGATATGAGAGCCTTTTTTCATGAATATGAATTTTTATGAAAAAAAGAATACCGTGACGAAACTACTCACCGAAAAAACTTATTACTTAAAGACATTATAGCAAAGTTTAGGCCGCTCCTGAATCTTGAACAAAAAAGTGGTTTTCTAATCTGAAAAGACTACCCAAGATTTTTTTTATAAAGAATTGGGACACCCTATTCACTGAAAAATAAATTGCTGAAGTAGATTCTTACTTTCTAAATACAATACCGTTCGAACAAAAAAGAAATCTTCGAGAGTGTACGAGCTACAGAGCACCGCGCCACTGGGGAATCACCCAGTATATACTTCATCAAAATGTTCGAGGTCGCCAAGTCCGCTATAAGCTCTATAAGAAGTAAACAACGAAAAACTTCGGAAGTATTAAATAAGAAATTCAAATCAAGCAAGATCAAGAAGTGTATTCTAAGCAAAGCTTTTGCATGAGAAGTTGATGTCACCTAACGAAAAAATCAATGCAAGTGATAGATACTTACATTGAATCAACAATTCAAATGTCAATATGTCCTAGCATACATAATATTACCGTACTGGTATATACTGGAAACTTCTATCTGCTGAAACCTGTTTCGATTTCTGAAAAAACTGCCCCTGATTTAAAATTAGCAAACAATTCAATGGTTCAAGAATACAGGTCAACACCGTTAATAATAAGAAAAACAAAGTTATCTATAAGTTTCAAAAATTCCAATAATCTTCTCGTCTACAAAAACAATGAAATGCATGGATGCCCAAAGAAATTTTCAGAAACTAGTTCCTTCAGTAGCTTGTTCTTGAGGTTACAAATAAAAACTTTCTTGAAATATGAAAATCTTCCTATCAGAGCCATCTCTTTGTTAAATAATGATCCATTCCTTCCATCAGTAAAGCAATAAAAAACGTCTGATTGTGATAATTTCATCAGATTTATGCCAAATAATGTCACGCGTCTTTACTAACCTATGGATCATAATGTGTTGGGACTCACTACACTTTATCACACAAAAAGCTTGCTTGAGACAATAACATTGAAAGACGCTTTTCTATATTTACATACGGCTTGGGAACGACTAGAAACGGATAACAACGATATTAAAGTGTTGATATAATATTTTACAAACAAACAATGATGATGAACCTTCAGCTAGGCTTCGTTTTGATGGAAAATGTAGCAGAAACCTTGACTAACGATACTCTTCACTCATTCACATGCTCTTTCACCTTCTGAGTTCACAATGCAAGATGTTGAAAAATGGAAGGAAGATATTTCAAATAATGAGACTGAACTATGAGCAGTTAAGCAAAGAGATGAAGGCTGTGAAGATTATATTATTCCATAACAAAAAATTTGCAACTCCGAAGCTTTCACAATGGCAGAACAAGTAAATTTTGATGTCAGTGACTTGACGACTTTAAAATGAATTCAGGAAAGAGCAGTCATAGCTCGCACCAAGAATAAATTCAAACTAAAATAACTTGATTTTTCAAGTAACCCTATATGTATGTATACAAGCTGATATGTCAAAATGTATAAGTATAAGTATGTACATCACTAATAAAAAAAAATTGAAGAATATGTAAATGTGTTTTTTTATTTAATTCATTGGTGTAAACATGTCGAAAGTGCAACTACGAATTTTTCGAGTTCACATTGTCGCGTCTACTGTATTGTATATATAGACAATTTCGTAGGTTAATAATACTCTCTTTTTCTTTTCAAAAGAAGGAATAAGTCTATCAAATTTGTCCAACCTGAAACTGATCTCACGTGCACATGCTTCGAAAGGAAATAAGCACAAAATAATTGTCAGTGTTACAAATAAAGCCACTAAAGTTCATGTGATACTTTATGAACTTGATTCTTTGATACTTCATTACTTTCGTTATCTGGTTTTATGAGAGAGATTCTTGAATAGATAACACCGTTCAGAAATAGATATAACACAAGTTTTCTATTTCGCCGTAAACATCACGTAGTAGAGAAAGAGGTTGTCGCACAGACGTTCCCGGTTCCCGGAATGGCCATTGTGTCTGCTGGCAGATAAGAAGCTGTTTGTATCTGGTGTGTGCCATAATGACGCACGACGTCTCTAGGAAGACGCTAACTTTTTACGAGCCCGGACGGTCGCCTTCCTCCTTCCGATATATTTTATAGGCAATGTCCAGTAGCAGTCAATAAATAGAGGCGACCACCTCGATAAAGAAACTTACGGAGCCATTTCGACCCTCGGAGGCGGAATATACAATATTCGGAGAGACGTTCCCGGACTCCCGATCTGTCTCAGGAAGCAATTGGTATAATTAGGATTGGGGAGAGAATGTTTTCGATTTCAATGTCGATTTGATGTTTATAGCTACCACGAAAGCTATAAGATTTTTGAGAAACTTTTTTCCCACTTAGATGCTTGTAAATCATGATTGACTCTCCGTGTGATAAGAACTGGAATGAAAAAGATAAGCATAGAGTGCACAGGTGCTTTTGGCATCAAAATTGGTTATTCACCTACAGATTATTATATTTACCAACGCAAAAGGTTCTTAATATAAATGAAATGAAACACATTTGTCTCACTGAATGTTTATATATATATATATATATATATATATATATATATATATATATATATATATATATATATATAAAACAAATCGAAAATAAACATTCAGTGTGACAAATATGTTTCATTTCATTCATAAAAAATATCATAAGCACCACCCAAAGTCAGCTATTCAGAGAGTTACACTACCTAGATATCTTGGAGGTCGTGGATTAACTGCTTTGAATAATCCACATAGTGAACAGATTTTTCATCTACGTTCTCATTTGCATGATAAACAGAGAACGTCTGAATTACATGATATTGTTGTTGCTTCAGATGATAATCTTACACCTCTGAACTTGACAATGCAAAAGGTAGATTTTGATATATTTGATAATAATTCTAAAAGAGAAAGTTGAATGCAGAAAGAGTTACACAGAAAGCACCCAAAAGAATTGAAGAATGATCATATTGATGAAATCGCATCAAATAGATGGTTAGTTTCGGGGGAACTGTTTGCTGAAACAGAAGGCATGGCAATTGCGATCCAGAATCAGGTTGTTTTCACGAGGAATTATAGATAACACATCATCAAGCAAAATATAGATGATTCTTGCCGTAGATGTTTTTGTTCTGCAGAAACGGTTTTCCATATATTATCATCTTGCTCAGTCCTTGCTTCAACAGATTATTCAGAAAGACATAATGCCGTCGCTAATATAATTCATTTTAATCTAGGAATTAAACATGGCCTAATTCCCAAAAGAAAAGAATGTTACAAATATTAACCTGAGATTATTTGTGAAAATGAGAAATATAAACTTCATTTTGATAAAACAATTTTATGCAACAGAGCTGTGAAACACAATAGGCTAGATATCATTCTTACCGATAAACAGAATCGAATAACATATATAATTGATATTGCTATACCCGACAAACATAATATACAAAATAAATACAATAAAAAATTTTTAAATATATGATGCTTGACGACGAGATTAAAAAATGTGGAAAATGAAAAAATATTTATTCTACCGATTATTATTTCTACAACAGGTGTTATTCCTAGGAATCTTCACGAAAATATTGAGATTTTGGGTCTGAAGAAAAATTTGTTTGAACAGTTACAGAAGATAACAGTCATCAAATCTCGTAATATTCTTCGTAGGTTTATATTCAGAGCAGTATTCTATTCGATCGTTCATCACTTCACACAAAGAAAACTATGAATGAGTAACATTCAGTGGCACTTGACTAAGGTCCGTACACTGGATTTTTCTGGGGAGAAATCCTCTAACACTACTCGTTGGTACATTGATGTCATTGTCTGATGATGCTATAGTTTGTATATACTCTGGTAGATTGATATATTCTCATAACATTTAACGTTATCCTAATATATAATGATTTCAGGATATGTTTTGATTATAATCATGCCTGGCAATGGTATTAATTACCGGGTGGTAGATTTATATTTTTTCATGAAATCAGTTTGATTGCATGAACAATATATGGGCAACTCCTCGGGGTTAAATCCTTTTTTTTATATATATATGTGTGATGTGTGATTATGTGATTTGTAGATTTAATATGTTCGTAAACTGCAAATTTGTTATCTGAGGAGAGATGTTTTTAAATCTCGATTCAAAATAACTACGTAAACTTTTGGACATTCATTGCATACAATTCTATATACTCCAAGCACTTTGAATTCAATTAGTTTTCTGTTAGGCTTGAAATAGTAATTTGCATGTGTTGCGACCACTGGAAGAGGTTGTTAAATTACACTTGGAAAAATAATAGCTGATGTTATTCGAGTGTGGGCCAATATAAGTGCGACATGCGTATTTATATTCTGGTTTTTCTATAATGAAATATAGTATTTGAGAAATTTTTTTTATACAGTTTAGGGATGGTTATGTCAACGAAATATATTGAACTTTTGAGTTCAATTTCAGAATTAAAGATTAGTTATTTTATATTTATTCGAAAAATATAAAAATATAGAAACTGATCTATTTGTCTGGTTGAGCCTTGACAACCCACAAGAATAACAGCAACGTATCTGTACCAGAAAATAATATATTTTTGTGCTATTGATTTTTCAAGGTTGTTCATAAAAACATCCGCAAATAAGAGGCTGAGTGGGTATTGCATGGCGACTTCTGAGTTTAATTTGACAAATGATTACAAAATTCATGTTTAATATGTAGTGAAATGTAATTTTGGTTAAAGATCCATTCATCTTTTTTGTAGTAATTCGACTTTAATATATAACTATCTATAATGTTTTTATGGCGGATGTTTATTTCAGCCTTGAACTCCAACTAATACCTTATTTCGACTAACTTTGTTAGTATAAGGGATGAATTTAGGTTTTTCATTCAGCAGGGCGATTTGATCTCTATTGAACTTATTCGTGGAAACGTTGATGAATCTGGGTAGAAGTGAATATTGTGTGTTTGATATGAGCATTTGAAAGTGTTGATTTCTTGCTTTATTCTGTAGTCAGTTTTGTGAAAAAATGTATTTTTCACTTGATGTTTTGCTAACTTGCATTGGGATCTTCTATTCTAACAATTGCATTGAACATTATGTAGAAAGTAAAATAACTCATCTTGGACTCATTTAATGTACAGTATTATATTATTTCGTATTTTGTAGAACCTTTTCATCGATACACTGGTCGTAATAGAAATATCAAGAGAACCCACAAAACAGTTCATTCAAGAAATCAAACAGAAATTGGAACAATTGAATTATCAAACACATTCAGAATGAGACAAGAAGAAAATCATTTCAATGAACCCACAAGTTTCTAAACTATATGGTTTAATCAAACTTCACAAAAAGAAAAACTCCGCCATTCGAGTAGTATCCTACATAAACACACCTGTTGGTGATCAAGCTTTTTGAACCACAAATTCATGGACTTTTAATCCGCAAAACACCTTTTTAAATGCTGTAGACGTGAAAGATAAACTCTCAATATTCAACATTTTCAACTTTTAATTTGTCTCTCTTGATATATGTACTCAAACGTTAAGGTTTGGTCCACCTCTTATGGAAAAAAAAGAAATCATTGACCGAAATAACATTTCATCACATATTAAAGATGAATTTCATAATCATTTAGAAAGCTCTTTGTCACTTGGATCAAAATTATTCAAACAAAACTCAGGACTCCCCGTGGGATCTATATTCAGCCTCTTATTAGCAGATATTTTTATCGACAATCTTGAAAAATCTATAATGAATAAAAGGTTTGCAAAAGAACAAATTATTTTTTTATACATGATACAGATACGTTGATGATGTTCTTGTGGGTTTTCAAAGCTCAAACAGACAAATGGATCCATTTTTATAATTTCTGAATAAAATTCATAATAACTAACATTCACTGCTGAAATTTAACTCAAGCATTCAATAAATTTCCAAGACATAACATCACTAAACTCCATAATAATCTCACCTACAACATATATAGAAAAGGAACATTTACAGACCCAACAATCCGAATGGTTTCAACCATATTACTCTTAAATTTGCTTTAAATTTAATGATTCATAGAGCCTTATTCATTCATCTATCCATAAGTGACATCCATACGAAAACCAATATCATTAAGAAAATTGTATCAGATAATAATACAGTTTATTAAACGCAAAGAACAGAATCAAAATTCTCAATTACTATATTCTATTATAGAAAAGCCAGAGTATAAAGACGCATGTCTAACTTACATTGGCCCCAACTCTAATAATATAAGCAATTATCTTTCAAATAATTGATCGATGAAGCTTGAACTACGTGATAGTTGATATTCATAATGAATAATAAAATAAAAGAAGTTATTATCATTAATTTATTGATGTAAAGAATGACAAAATTTTTACATTGGTTAGACCGGTTTCGGACATACGTCCATTATCAACAACAAGCTAATGAAAACTGACTACAAGAATTACCATCAATAAAATACTACTAGAGGTTACATTAAATTGAACAATGGTGATTGGTAGGTAATTAAGTGTACCTGGTCGTTGAGGAGCTTAACCCTTTCCACCCTAGTTGCCTTGAAAATTTCCATCGATTCTAAGAAATTGAGTTCATAAGATTTATCACAGGAATGAAGAATTTTTAGCTGTTGAAGTTCTGGAAAAAATGAGAGTCATTCAGGTAATGTGCAGCTAAAGCTGAATCATATTTCTGATGTAGAAATGACCGGAAATGTTCTTTGTATCTAGCCTTGAAAGAGCGTCCTGTTTGACCTATATAAAAGGAATTGCACTCAGAACATGTTAATTGGTATACTCCTGATTTTTCGAATTTATAGGTTTTATCTTTTGTGTAGAAAAGCAGGCCTGACAATTTGCAAAGTGGTTTGAATGCAATATGAACTTTTTTACTATCCGACAAAACTCTAGCAACCTGTTCTGACGTCTTACCAAAATATGTTAGAGACATAAATTTTTTCGGTGTTTTCTCTCTTGGATTGGGGATATATCATATTGAGTGTGTTGTTGCGTATTTTTCGATTAATTAAACTCTCTATTGCTTTTATATCGAAGCCGTTGTTCTCTGCTATTAACATAATGGTGTTAAATTGTGATTTTCGGTCCATGTCCGATAAAGGCAAAGAAATCGCTCTGTGAATCATGGACTTGAAGGCTGCTATTTTTTTAGAATACGGGTGAAATGAATCTATGGATATGACATTATCTGTGTACGATGGTTTTCTGAAGATATTAATTGATAAACGGTTATTATTTTCCCGGGTAATTGTTAGATCTAAGAAATTGAATTTACTATCGACTTCTGTTTCTACTTTGAACTTAATTTTAGGATGAATGTTATTAATGAAATTCAGGAAGATTTCTAGTTGTCTATTCGTTCCAATAAAACAGGCTAAAATGTCATCAACATATCGATACCAAAATAGAATATGCCTTTTCGTCATAGTTTCAGTGTTTTCCAAATCTAATTTAGCAACCGCTTACTCAGGACATATAGGTGGAAATTTCTTATCAAGATGCAAAAAACATCTCTCCTCGAATAACGAATCCGTAGTTGTTAAACAGATGAAATTTGCAAAGCACATAATTACATTGAATAATTCAGTAACACTCCACAAATGCAATAAAGGGATGACACTGAATCTATTGGAAAGTTTGGAGATTCACGAACTCTGCCAAAACCCAAAATTCACCACTCTCAATAATCAACTAGAATTGAATCACTCCCCACTATTCAACTTCAAAAATAGATATAGTTAGCACATTCTTTCTCAAAACTGTTAGCTCAAGACACTTGATAATGACCTAACTGACGAAACTAGCGTGTGTATTAAAATTGAACATTGTGGAAATCAGACAGGAGTTTTTCTCTCCACTTAACTTGAAATGAATTTCAATAATATAAACCAGCAATCAGCAATATCATTAATTTTGGCCTCTAGTCTATGATTATGAATTCGAGTTCAAATGAATATTTCTTTGAATATTCGGGTTATTTCTCGTGTAGCTTTCAGTTAAAATAAAGAGGATTTGTCAAATAATTTTTTTTCAATGTCCTACATATCGAGATAGAATTGCTCACAATGGATAACATAAAATATGATTTTCAATTTTTTCTTCGAAATCTAAGTTTTGACCTTAGAATTCTTCAGATGTCCCCGATTTAATAAAGGTTTTTATATGTCGTAATTTTTCCCTTTGCTGAAAATGGGTGAAATGCGCAACCCCGTCTAGTTGTTCATCAGACTTTTTTCGCATAGTATAAAATAGTTGTTTACTCAAGCCCTAATTTGATGGAACATTTCTTGTTTTTTGTGTTCTTCTCAAAAAATACATATATTCTGAGAAAAATGCTTTGAATGCAATAATAAAAAAACAAGTACTGTGTTTTAAGGAATTTTACTTAATAATTGCGATTCGTAACGCGTTTCGCTACACCGTAGCTTCTTCAGAAGAATATTCGAATGAAAAACCCATGACGATTTAAGGTGCTCCAAATCTTTCTACTGTACCAAAAGCAGTAAGCTTTTGAAGGATCTTGCAAGGGCAACCTATTGAAAACAGCAACTTCACTCCATTCGCTTTTCCGGTGAAAGAAATATGCAAAAACCAAACAACCAAATTGGTTTCTTTTTTTCAGAGCAGCTTATCTACAGATATGTAGTCAGGGAACGGCTAATGGACCATCTTCAAATCTGATAGCATAATGTACTCGGTAATCGACTTTCTGTGCATTATTTACCGGATTGAACAATAGCTGGTGAAACAACCAGAGATTGATCAGCAGTTCGAAAAGTGGATACAACTAATTTTTGCAGAATATTGTTCGTCGCTTTCAGCCTTCGACTCAGTTTAATGATATGGGGTTTGAAAGTCAATGAAGATTCAAGTGCCACACTAAGATATTAGGGACAGAAATTATGATTCAGTGGAGAATCATTAAAAATACCTTGACTATCCTTTTCTTTATTATTCAGATGAGAAGAAGAAACCTCAGTTCAGAATTTCCTAATCAGCAGTAAAAATTTGTTCAGTGGTTAAATGAACTCATTTGACATTAGTTATACAAATATCAACTATTAGGTGGGGATTGCAAGATCAACCATTTGTGAAATGAGAAGACCACAGCAATTCTCCTTCGGATGTATGAACCAGGATGATAGAATGTTGAATCTTCGCCAAGCTGTCAGAACCATGAATGGAGTAGATATCTGGAAAGTTCAAGGGTGGATGAAGTAACCTATCTAATCCAAGAGTATTAAGGAAAATGGAAAAAAAACAAGAGATCAAGAAAACATGAACCTGATCATTACTAGAAACGTTGCGAGACTTTCGACATGTGCTGCATGCAGAGAAGTACGGATTGTTTCAACTGAATTCGGGGGAGTGGTTTTACTATAATACTAGTCGATTGTTCAAAGCCGCCAGAAATCAAGAACTCAGCCTGGGTTGTTAAGGCAAGGCTGGGAGACTGGCTAGCGAAACAACATGAGGACAACTGGTTGAATGGTTGAGGTTGTTGCCAATCCAATGCAGTACTGAGTACATCATCTAGTAGAACCTGGATAAGGTTGGCACTTGAAGGCAGTCGAACCAGCGAACGGCTCTAGGCACAGATAATGAAGGGGAATGACAGGTTTAGATATCACCTATCCAAAATAGGACTGGACAATAATCCTGAGTGCAAGTATTGTGAAATTGAGATCGAAACATCAATTCATTTGATTGCCACATGCCCGGCATGGATCCGATTTTGACGTAACCACTGGACTCAGAAATGCTGGAAAAAAGTAATCTGCCGAAGATACCCTCTCGCTCTATTAGAGACTTCTTGATAAGGATTGAGTAGGAGAAGTATTAACAAGGAAGGGGGATATAAAGAGCCTTATGCTCAGGTGTCCATATCCATGTCGAACCCCTTAATAATTACTTCCGCATCAAGGGTTCTTCCTAATTCCAAAACATAATCAATTTCAAAATACCTTCAATACGAGGAATGTCTTTTGAGTTTTGCATTTACAGCTAGAATGGAACAATTGGGAGTATTCAAAAACTTTATTGTTCTTCAAAGTGTTCTTTGCGAAAATTAATTTACTTCAGCATTCGTTCGAACCAATTCTGGAGTCAGTTATTCCAATCGTTTGTTGCTACTTTCAAAATGGCTTTCTGGAAGGCATTAACAGCTTCTTCTGAAGACTTTCAAACCTAATCTTAGACCATGCAGTTCGTTTTTGATTTTGAGAAAAGTGAAAAATGAGTTGGGACTGTACGCAGCTGATGTAACAATCTGATGCTTTCTTCAGTTGAAAATTTAATTGTTTCTCTGGCTGTGTGCGAAGTAACATGTTCTTGGTGAAGGATGATTTGCCGTTGGAGGTTGGTGTCTTGAAGCTTACTAATCACTTGCGTTAAACAAATGATTGTGTACAATTCGGCACTACCTGTTCTTTGAACTTTAAAGGAATTCTCGCCACATGACCTAATTCTGAAACAAACGTTGCGACTATCCTCTCGGAGACACTTCGATCACGGATTGCCAACGAGAAACTAATTTTTCACATGAATTCCTTTCGCGAATTTTTTTTTATTGAGGTCTTTGAAATCCGCAATGGTGCCTTAATATTGTGTTATGTTACATGTGGATCATTCTGGATAATCTTATGCACAGCATCCACATTTTCTGGAGTGACCACTGTTTTTGGTGCACCTGCCCTTGGATCTTCGCTAAGCCTAACACTTTAGCAGTAAAATACTCCATACCAACCGTATACTGTTGACTGGTGTGGTATTTTAATACCGAGAACAGAAACCAACTAGCCCAGACATTTTTGACATTATCTTTGAAAATTTTTGAAGATTATTGCGCGAAAACGCTAACGGTTTAATTTCATTCATTAACTTGCTTGTCAACTTTGACAGTATCTTGAACATAGCACGCATAGAATTGAAGATTTGTATTTATATTAACAAATGAGGTTCATTTTCAGTACTGACAGTTGATTAATGATGTCCCCTACTGTACTGGTCTTATTATTACCTTATTGATCTTCTTTTTAGTGTTTCGAGATACATTTTTTGCCCTTAACATTCTATGTGATCCACCCATACCTTTAACTACTTTGCTATCCTTTGGCGTGTTTCGTCTTTATTGAAGCAGTATTGTCTGCCATCAATTCTGATTTTCAAATTTCTGTTATTTGTCATCATTTGTTTCATTCCAACTTATATATTTTTTGTTTCCGCTTCGTTTGAATTTAATCCTCGCTTTTGTTTTTTCCAAAATATTGCAGTTCCTTATTATAGATATGTCTGCAAAAGTGATTATTTGAGTTTTTTTGTCTCTATATGGCTCCTTTAGTATTAATCTTACTCTTTCTTTCTGACTATACAACTTCTTTAAACAAATATATTGATAAGGACTCCCCTTGTCTGAACGATCTCAGCACTCAAAATTAATTTGATAGTTTTCAATTTATTCCTACTTTATAATCCGTATTCATAAGCGTCATTTGCACCAGTCTCATCAATGTCTTTCCTATATTTAGCTCTTCTAGTGTCTCAAGTACTTCATTCTGGACTACTTTATCGTATTCTTGCTCAAAATCAATAGACGTTATTTGAAGTGGTAAATGCTGCTTTATACTATTGTCGATCATTTGTTTGAGGACCAATATTTGATTCATTACTGAGCTATATTTCCAAAATACAATCTGATATTGCCGTTTTTATTTTTCTACTTTTTCGTTTAGTATATTTTTGATTGCTATGGCCAAAATTTTGAATACCATATCAATTGAGGTGATACCTCGAAAGTTCTGACGATTTTCTGTATTATTTTCATTTGTATTTGTTTATTGTTTAATGCTATGAACCTTGAAACTACAATATAAGAAAAAGGGAACAAAAACAATATGCATGAATTGAAATCAGTCCAATACCCCTACTTAGTAGGAAAAATAATTGCGAAAGGCTGAAACGCCAGTCTGCATTAAGGTACTTATTACCTAGTAATATTACCCCTAGTACTCCTCCCAGGAACATGAACGCCAATCTGATACAACAAATGGGGACAATCCACCTCTCCATCAAGACATCTACAGAGAAAAAGAAGATCCTGCACAATTTTTCTTTCGGATAGCTTTCTTTTGTTTACTTCAGCCCTGACAAATGTTGCAGAAAACTATATCCCAGGGATAGACATTTTATACGATATTAAAGAACTTTGTTCTGGACCCTCTCAATTCCAATCGAATACTCCAAATAGAAAGGGACCAGACAGTCGAGGCGTACTGAAGAATAGGCCTGCAATAACAATTGAATAACAATTTCCAAATGTCACAGCTTGTTAACATAGCTGTGTTACGCCTAATAAAGCCCAAGGTTTTGAAGGCTCAGCCTACTATTGTATCGAAATGAGGCTTGAAAGCAACTCGTGAATCGATGAACACCCCGAGATCTCTGACAACATTAACCCTTTTGAGTTTGGTAAGTTGATATACACTATTTGTCAGGTTTGGTAAGTTGATAGTGTAATCTAAATGAATTACACTATCTAACTTACCAAAAGAAATGCACTGGCATTTATCCAAACTGATCTCCAAGCCATTTCTGACAAAACAGTAAAATACAGCATCCATACGGACAATGCATCAGTGATGCTATTGATACTTTTGAGAATGTCTGCATTGAGCAGAAAATCAGAATGCTCAATGACAGAACCAATATCGTTGATGGAAATTAAAAAATAAAGTGGGCCCAAATGGCTGCCATGTGGAACACTTGAAGTTACAGAAATACTTGATGATTCAAAACTTTTCATTTTGACAACTTGCGTTCTATGCCTATAGTAACTTTTAACCCAATTCAAAAGTTGTCCCACAAAACCAGCCGACTAAAACGGCAGGAGAAATTCGATGAAAAGCCTTGATAATATCCGTAAAGGTAGCATCAACTTGATGCCCCCCACTGAACACATCAAGTAAGAACTGAACAAATAGAAGCTAATTCGTAACTGTCGATCTACCCCTAATAGAGCGATGTTATTGGTCAATAAAAATTTGCTTCAGAAATTTTATCAAGGATGATACTCTCAAAGATTCCTTCCCGAATTGTATATGGGAGTTACAAAACATGACTTCCAAATTGTTGGAAGATATCCTTCCCTCAAAGATCTTTTGAATAATAGAGTTAGAGGTTGTGAAAGTGAAGCCGCACAATTTTTGATAAATATCGGAGGAATACCATCCGGTCCACTGCTGAATTTTGGCCTCAGTTCAGTGATCTTCGAGCGCACTTCATAACTCCCGATCAGACAACTATTCAAATCCAAGCAGATGCAATAGTCAACAGGTCACGGAAGGTGAGTTGGTATGTGAGAGTTGAAAGAAGAAGAGAAATGATCTGCAAAGAGATTGACGATTTCACTCCCTCCATGCCCCAATCGACCATTGAGAGACATGCATAATATTGGGCATATCAACGTCTCGCTCCATCTTTTCGGCTTTTCTTTTTCGCCTGAACTTTTAGTATCATTCTTAATATGCTTTATTGACGCCTCCTGCCTTCAGAATTTCGCCACTAAAACATTTTCACCCGGTGCTTTATAATTTTTAGCTTGATTATTGATTTAACTTCTTCTTTACTACTTCTTTTCCTTCTTTTTCAGACAGATCCATAAGGCATTCATTCCTTGCATCATCCAAATATATGTCTTCTGCTTGCAGCAAATCTTCAAAATAGCTCGCCCGTCTTTGTAAACTTTGTTCAATTCCTCCTACTGAATTTCCCTCTTCAACCTTACCAAATTTAATTTTTTTCTGTTGTTCATTCCTTCTCTCGTTCTTTATGTCTGGTAAAATTCTTCAGCTTTTTTCTTCCTCTCTCTCTTTCGAATTTCTTTTATTATTTGATCTGCTTTTTTACTGCGTATTCAAAGTTTTCCCAGATTGTTTTTATGTTCTCATCAATTTCATCTTCATTTGCATTGATTATCTTCTGAAATTCTGTTCTTATATTATTATCCATTAATTTTTCTTCATTTCATTTGAATACAAACAAACTCTACTAAATAAAATACCTTTACTATCGTTCTTTCAAGACGTGCATTTAGAAGTTTCAAATTCAGTGCTAATAAAATTGAAAGATTCCGATCAATTATAGTTAAAAAATTTGAGGAAAGTGTCTTGGTTATTCTTGATGAACAAAAGACAAGGAGTTCTATCATTAATTTTCGCAATAATCATTTGTGATATGAAGATAATCCACATGCCATCACAAAAGGCAGACTTAATTGCGAGTTTTGTATGAATGTGTGGATAGGAATATTCGATGTTTTTTGATTGAATCCTTTCTTTTATTAAATATCATTGCTTACGCATACTAACCCATAGAAATTTTTCTGAACCATAACTTTCGGAAGGTATACCACTTATTCCTATACGAGGGTTGTTCAAAATAAGGTTCCGTTCATTGTAACTTTGGTGCGCGAGCGGCTAGACAACATCTGCCAACACCTGCGTGTGTGTTCGTTCCCCTACTCTAGATCCCACCAATCAATAGTTTCTCGTTGGTATGGAGAATTCTGTCGCAAAGGGGTTAGCTTTAGCGGCTATCCAAGGTCAAGTTCACTAAAAGCGGTGGTCTCTCAAGAAAATGTGGAAGCTGTGCGTGAGATTATCCAGGAAAATCGACAAGCAACATATCGAAGGTTAGAGGGTTAGGGATTTCAAAGACCCAAATACAAAAAAGAAACATTGCGTGTGAAGAAACTAGTTTCCTCTTGGATACCGCATTTGTTGACCGAAGAATAAAATGCTGCAAGATTAGAGTCAAAAAACCCTAGACCGTTTTAACTTTGAAAGGTCTGAGAGCTTTTAAACATTTTCAGTGATCATAAGTCTTGAATCTATTCATACGAGCCAGAAAATTAGCGCCAATCTTCTGTGAAATTGTTACACATAGAAGAAAAACCGAAAAAAGGTATCCGTCGCAGAACTGTCTCCATAAAGATGATCGCAACGTTTGTTTCAAAAACAGGTCTTGTAGCAACAATTCCTCCACAAGATCAAAGAACAGTTGATAGCGATTGGTACACAAACATTTGTTTACCGCAAGCCGTTAATGAGTTTCGCGAAACAAACGGTGAATCATTCTTCATCAAGACAATGCTAGTTCGTACACCACCCGGAATACAATTGAATATTCAACGCGAAAAAACATCCAATTGATACATCATCGTGCGTACAGTCCGAACCTTAGTCCCAACGATTTTTTACTTTTCCCCAAATCGAGAACGGACTGCGTGGTCTCAGATTTCACTCTTCAGAAAAAGCTGTCGATGCCTTCCAAAACGCCATTTCGAATGTAGCAGAACACAATTAGAATGACTGCTTCTAGAATTGGTTCGAACGAATGTAAGAATGTATTGATATTCACGGGGAATACTCCAAAAAACAATAAACTCTTTGAAAACTCTCAATTGTCTCATTCTAGCTCTATATATAAAACCTAAAAGACATCCCTCCTACAGACAAAACACAGTGCATACGTTATTAAATAGAAGGATTAAACAATTGAATATCTTCACACTGCAGTTCAATCCTAGTTGAAAACTCAATTGTTTTAATTTTTTCAGAAAAAAATCAGAATCTTTAGTATATTCTAAATCATATATCATATGTTTTTTTGTTTCGTTGGTTTGAAGCAATGCATTCCATCTTCAAACATTTTTTTCTCATAATTTGTCATAAAGAGAATGTGAAGCAAATTTAGAATACCATCGGTAATCTACAATACTGTATTAATCAATATTCTAGTAATCTCATTTGGTGCTTAGCATTGAAAATATATTGTTTATGCTGAAATTGACCAATCAAATAAGTTTTGTTAGTTGCCATATTCTTAGCTATTGGCTGTCTTGATGTCTAAGTGTTGTAAACGAAACTCTTTCAAGAGGTAAGTAATTTGTTCACATCTGTTTCACATATTATATATTTGTAAATGCTCTAGTAATATACTTTGATTTGGAGTAGTATAATTTCTGTAGTTTAATAATTATTTTGTAAAATAAAGTTTTGTTAGTTGCCATATTTTTAGCTATTGGCTGTCTTGATGTCTAAGCGTTGTAAACGAAACTCTTCAAAGAGGTAAGTAATTTGTTCACATCTGTTTCACATATTATATATTTGTAAATGCTCTAGTAATATACTTTGATTTGGAGTAGTATAATTTCTGTAGTTTAATAATTATTTTGTAAAATAAAGTTTTGTTAGTTGCCATATTTTTAGCTATTGGCTGTCTTGATGTCTAAGCGTTGTAAACGAAACTCTTCAAAGAGGTAAGTAATTTGGTAACATCTGTTTCACATATTCTATGCTTTGCTTATTTTTGATGACATGGGGGTAGAGCGGATCTAGATGATGATTACGTCATCTGTACTTATTTACTTTTTTACACATAGGGCAATCCACAGATTGTCTATGCCTGAAATAGAAACTAATTTTCGGGGATTCCCCTACAACAAGGAATGCATGTACTCTCTTAGAACCGAGGAGAGGAATTTTAAGCTTTTGCGTGAGTGTGCACTCAGTTCAATGTTTCGTTTGGATACAACGAAGAGTAGGTAGACGTATTCTTAGCATAGCAAACCAAGTTAACATTGGTATCATCTTTAATTCAATTCGCCAAAGTTTGATGTTTAATTAAAATGTCTTTTCAAATAGACAAATCCAAGTTATGCCAAAAATTGTTTGAAAGTTTTAAAAAATCTCATACAAATATGAAAGTACAAAATATACAAAAGTTAGTTAACGACGTGTGGCGTAATTATAAATCACAAGCAAAGTCCGACAAGGAACTTGGTATTATTGCATTGAAGAGAATTGAAGAAGAATTGCAAGCAGCGACTAATAATAAATCCAATCTACTACATTTTTTTTTCCAAGGTGAGACTGATAAAAAAGCTTCATAAGTATAAATACTACATGGAAATATTAGGAATTATCAAAACTTTCTGTTTTATTTGTGTTAATTTAGACGATCATTACAAGATATTATGGCCCACCTCAAAGTATGTTCATCATATAAGATTCATTCTATACGATTGTCTCTGACAATTGGTGTTAGTTCACTACAAGTATTTGATGGCTTCCATTACCGACTGTGCCCTTTAAATGCAGTTTGTAACAGGATTCATAAACAAAAAAATTGTATATTAATAATTATATAATTAAAAAGTTTTCCTCTGAAAAAATGTTGGTATATAATAGTTTCTTGGGTTCTCAGCACTGCTCATATTAAATCGAAACACTTAATGGATTAATGAATTTCAATTAAAACAGTATGTACTCACTACAGTGGGTAGAATGTAAATTACCCTATTTAGTCACATCTTTATATTTTTTAGATTACTAGGATAAACTAGTAGTAGTACCTTTAGAATGTTTTAATTTTTAGGCAACGACGTCCAGCAAGCTTGCAGAAAAGACACAAATTATACAACCAGCTTCAAATACTAAAGAACAGGAAGAAGATAAATTAATCAGAACATCAATGCGAAAAGAAAAAAATACAGATAAATAGAGAGCGAAATCTTCTCAGGAAGCTATGAAAAATAAGATTGCTCTACTCGAAAAAATCTGAATGATTTTTATTCTGCTAGAGATACTATGCCAAACCATACTGAAGTTGATGAACAGATCATTAAGTTGCGCGAGGAATTCAAAGTAGCAAAACAGTCTCTACACGGAAAGATTCAAAACGCAGTGGCCCAGAAGAAGCACAGGGATGATATGAAGAGAAAATTGAAAGATATCTGTCATGAAAATCCAGAAATAACGTCCTAGCCTAGAAAACGATCAAACATTACCATTGAAAACAATTGCTGATATTGCTTCATTTGGAAGTGCAGCAGATGATGGAACACGAACGGAATCTATTCGCAGAGTAAAAAGTCTTGATGAACACAAGGAATACGTAAAATAGGATTTGACATCAGTCGAAGTGAAACATATCTTCGTTTCACTCCCAGAAAATCTAATTCTGCAGAGGGACGCAGACATGTATCGACAGTCCCTGTTAAGCTCATTCGGGCTGAGACTAATTACCACAAAAGCCACTTAGATAGCAATTTCGCCGAAACATCAATCCATTATTTAGAGAATATAGCATCCATACTTGGACCAGATCAAGTATTTTTCATGTCCCAAAATGACAAAGCTCGGGCAAACACCTCTTCTAATGCATAAGGAATATAAAATCAAATTGCCTGATCATGACTGGGTAATCGCTGAACGGCATAAATTAATTCCATCTGTATATGCTGGTATCAAAATCACTTCCGGTATGCTAGGACAACCGCAAGCCGTTGAATATTCTGACCCAGAATACATCGCTATTCTAAGTGGAGAGCATAGTACATCTTCTTCTCATACGCATGCTCGGAATTTTGAGATGCTTCTCGACCTTAAAAATTTCAACCTGAAACTGTCCGTGGTTTGGTAAAACCTATAGTGATCATTACTGTTGATAGAGGCCCAGATGAAAATCCGCGCTATCAAACAGTGATAGGGTTTGCTATACAACAGTTTAAGCGACATGAACTCGATGCATTGTTTTTAGCCACCAATGCTCCTAATCGAAGTGCGTATAACAGAGTAGAGCGAAGAATGGCTCCTCTTAGTCGGGAACTGGCTGGTTTAATATTGCCTCATGACCATTTAGGGTCCCATTTGGATGACCGTGGGGTTACAATTAATGAACAATTAGAAAAATCTAATTTCGAGTTCGCAGGAAATGTGTTAGCTGAAGTATGGAGTTCAATGGAAATTGATAGCTACCATGTTACTGCAAAATATAATGGGCCGAGCGAACGAGCTCTTCCTGATTTTCCAGACTCTAAATGGTATTCGGAACATGTGCGTGAAAGCTAATACAGTGTGTTCCAACGAAAATTTGACCCCCCCCCTATAATTCCGAAATGAGTAACATTAGCGAAAAACACCAAGACACATCGATTTTGTTTCGAGGGGGAGCATTTTTCGAAATAATTCGAAACTTGTCAGATCAACCCCCTACCCCCAGCAACCCTAATTTCGAAATTCATCATAGGAATAAGGGTCGAGTGGCACCTTACTGTAAAGGTCTGTCAATTCTCCATTCTGATTTGTCATTTTAGAATTTTAAATTAACATACAGGGTGTCCCAACCGAGGGTAAAGTTGAATTCCTGCAAATCCCAAATACTAAATGAAATCGATTTATTTTGGCATAATGCAAGCGCAGGTTTATGCTCGGTCTAGAAAAACGACCTACACTTGTGAATTTGGAGTTGGTGCAATCAACCCCTATTTCCAGCATCCCCAACTCAAAAATCATTCGATCGAAAATAGGTCAAGTGGCACCTCGTTGGAAAGGTATTTCAATTTTCTCTTCGAATTTGGTATTTTCGAAATTCAGAATCAGCATACAGGGTGTCCCGGAGCAGGAACACTGAAAACCCAAATAACTTTTTGAAACTGGTTCATTTCGGTATAATACGAGAACATGTTTATGTTTGATTCGAGAATAAGACTCTCTTGCGTGAATATGGAATTTTTGCAATCAATCTCTTCCATTCAGCATCCCTAACTCAAAAATCATACAAGTGATTACAGGTTGAGTGGCAGAGTTCCAGAAAGATTTTTCTATTTTCTGAATCACTGAGGCATTGGTTTCAGTTTGGCAATCGAGGTTTTCTGGCGTGAGGATCAGGATGAGGGATGATGGAGAAACTGATTGGATGCTCATCTAAACAGGAAAACGAGATTTATTGAACTTGTGTTCAATTGAAAACAAAAACTAACTTGATTATTACAACAATTGTTCAAAATGACCTCCGCCCACCTCCATACAGTTATACAGACGATTTTCGAACTCTCTTCCCACATTAGCGAAAACTTCAGGAGTCAAAAGTCGGCATTCTGTGATAATCCTCATCCGCAGCTCCTCCAGGTTTTCTGGTCTTGTGGCATAAACTTTAGATTTAAGATGGCCCCACAAAAAAAATCTAGGGATTTAAATCTGGTGACCTGGCTGGCCACTCAACAGGTCCTCTTCTACCAATCCACCTTCCTGGGAAATTTTCGTCTAAATATTGGCGCACCCGAGCATCATAATGCGGAGGAGCACCGTCTTGTTGAAAACGCATTTCGTCCTCAGAAAGAGTTGGATCGTTCTGTAAAATTTCTGTCAATCTAGGATGTATGTGTTCCTCTAACAACTGTAGGTAGCCATTTCCATTCAGATTACCCTCAATAAAGAAAGGCCCAACTAGATGATTGCCAAAAATTCCTGCCCAAACGTTCAACTTCTGAGGCCTTTGCGTGTGGGCCTCTCTAAACCAATGAGGATTCTGTGTGTCCCAATATCGACAATTATGTCTATTCACTTCACCACTGAGCATAAAGGTGCTTTCATCAGAAAAACAGATGTTATTCAGAAAATTTGGATTAGCGTTTAGGTTTTCACTTAGATTTTCACAAAACTGTAAACGACGATCTGGATCATCTTCGTTTATTTCATGCACTAATTTTACCTTGTAGGGTGAAATTTGTGATGTTTCACGATTCTATGGACAGTTATAGCTGATACACCAGTCAGACGAGATAGTTTTCTGATCGAAGTAGTATTCTCCATTTGTAGATGACCCACTACTGCCACTTCCGTTGCCTCATTTCTGACAGGACATGCCACTTCATGTTTTTGTTTGCCACCGAACCCGTAGCTAGGAATTTGTCAACCAAATATTTAACGTACTGGTGACTGACTCCTTTCTCTTTCAGGATGGTTCCTATCGAATATCCTTGCCGTTTCTTTGGCACAACTGTTATTTCGAAAATACGTCGATACAATTTCGACCCTTTCCTCAGTGGAATAAACCATTTTCAGATTAATTTCAACTGACGAACAACAACAATAATGAGGAACTGATCTGAATAATAATAATATTTCATTGCAAAATGAGAAATAACAGATGACTGCACGCCAGATGGAAATGAAAAAATGTGAACATTTTCAATGCAGAAATCAGCTTTATTTTATCGTAATTGATGCTCAACACATCGTACCCCAATACTTTTAACAGTTTCGAATTAATTTTAGTTGATAATTTCAAATGACGATATTGAATTTTTCGAAAGCGACATCCTGTATGGAGAGCCGAACTGAATGAAATGCTTTAATCATTCTGGAATTCAAAAACTTTTCTGAAGATATGCCACTTGAATTATTTGTATGATTTTCAAGTTGGGGATGCTGAATGGAAGGGTTGATTGCAAAAATTCTATAACCACACAAGAAAGTCCTATTCTCGGATCAAACATGTTCTCGTATACCGAAATGAACCAGTTTCAAAAGTTATTTGGATTTTCAATGTTCCTGCTTCGGGACACCCTGTATGATGATTCTGAATTTCTAAAATACCAAATTCGAAGAGAAAATTGCAGTACCTTTCCAACGAGGTGCCACTTGACCTATTATCGATCGAATGATTTTTGAGTTGGGGATGCTGGAAATAGGGGGTTGATTGCACCAACTCCAAATTCACAAGTGTAGGTCGTTTTTCTAGACCGAGCATAAACCTGCGCTTGCATTATGCCAAAATAAATCTATTTCATTTAGTATTTGGGATTTCCAGGAATTCAATTCACCCTTGGTTGGGACACCCTGTATGTTAATTTAAAATTCTAAAAATGACAAATCAATGTGGAGAATTGACAGACCTTTTCAGTAAGGTGCCACTCGACCCTTATTCTCTATGATGAATTTCAAAGTTAGGGTTGCTGGGGGTAGGGGGTTGATCTGACAAGTTTCGAATTATTTCGAAAAATGCTCCCCCTCGAAACAAAAATCGACGTGTCTTGGTGTTTTTCGCTAATGTTACTCATTTCGGAGTTAGAGGGGGGGTCAAATTTTCGTTGGAACACACTGTATTTGCTGCAAATTGTAAAATGTAAAAATATGGAATGCTGTCGTCCAAGAAGTGGGCTATTTTGATTACTAGAAAACAGGTTTCTTCCATCACCAGTAAAAGTAAACCAAACAGTTAATGACCTGGTTTTGGATGAAGAAGGGCAATTTCTCAATCGTCCAGTCAATTTAGCTGTACGCTTAAATACTTCACTCAAAGATTTCTTGCAAATGCCCTATGATTATTTTTGTCCGACGGTAAAATTGAGGTTATCAAGTCAAACATGCAAAACGTGTCTTTATCATGCTTCCGTCAAGTCACTAAATCAACACATCAAGGAGATCCATAATAAAGTAAACACTCACTCTGATGTCGTTAGGGGTGGGGGAGTCGCTGCGTCGTGCCAATGAACTAATGTGCTTTGTTCAAAATTTAGATCATCATGATGTTGAATGGCTCGATGAGAAGGACGTAGACAAACCAAAATCGGAAGAAAGTGAGCAGGAACAAAACACTGAGCAGATAACGTGTGTTATCAAAAACTTAGAATCCTTGATTCAGGTATCATGGACAGAAGACTGTTGCTTCGAATTAATATGATTATTTTTTTACCTATATTGAATACCATGTCATTAAAATTTGTTTAAATGAGAATTATGTAAGTACCTTATAACTTAATAGTCCTTTAACCTAAATCTAGTTTCTTATTTCCATAATTATAACTTCTGCTCATTAATATTAAAAAACAATACATTAAGTGACTGAAAATGTTTATGTGATATTTATATGATTGAGGAGGTCGTTACTTGATGAAAATCGATATACATATTTTCAATGAAATAAAACTAAAGTGTTTAGCTTTTCACTATATTAACAGAACTATGACCGGTTTCACCACACTGTGGAATATAGTGAAAATCTAAATACTTTTTTTTATTTCATTGTAAATAGAAAAAATGTTTATGTAAGCATGGGTGGGGGGTAAGAGCATTGCTTACTTTTGCTGACAAGGGGGACGGTGACGGGGACGGGGAGGGGGTGGTAAATAATTGCAAAAAATCTGCTTACTTAATACTTGAACGGTCCCAAAACTCTCTGGAAATTATTTTATTTAATCGGGATAGTTGCCTTTCTATCATGGCTGGATAACTCTTCATTAATCGAAACGTATTTGGAACTTTTTAGTTCGACGACCTGTTATAAGAGAGTGTTTTTAGGTTAGTGTCACTAAATTTATGATTTATTGAAGAATACCAATAGAAATCAAGATCTCTTATTGCTGCTTGACTGTCTGCAGGTATGCACCACAGTTTTAAATGAACTTTCAGTGAAAACGCAGTTCAATGTTAAATATCTCTCCACAATTTCAAAGGGTTTGAAATATTTCGAATTATCAAAATTTCACTGATTATGCCGATCCTGTTCGCTGTAAAATATTAATATTCTCGAGAAAATGAGGAAATTCTTAGGGACATTTTCGATTCGGAGAATCGGAAAGCAACACAAAATCAATAAGTAATCATTCAAATTCAAGAGACAAATGAAAGGATTTTCATCATTCATTACCTACAAATTCGAAAATAAATTGATTCAGATTGGACTACTTTTTACTCAAAAATCGAAAAATAAATGAAAATATGGGATTACCGTTAAAATGTCCAAGTGAAGATGAACTTCCGGTTTTTACTGATAGATCAATGAAAATGTTTCAGGCATTTTGAATTTCATTCAAAACGCAATTCAGTTTTTGTTTTCTTGCAATCAATCATTAATTGTATAGTTCGGGGCATTTTTCATGGAACAACCGATATGACAATCCATATATATATATATATATATATATATATATATATATATATATATATATATATATATATATATATATATATATAAAGAACAAAAAAACGGCTGTACAGATATGGCTGAAAATTGGTGTGTAGGTAGCTTATAGCCAGGAGACGGACATAGGATACTGTTTATCTTGTTCGACAGCGTTCCCGTGTGACTTGGACGTATTAATGACAATTTGATTTTTGTAAGAAATCAATATTAAAAAAGTAAAGTGAACTAAAAAAACGTAAAAAAAAAGGAAAAAATAAAGTTTATGATAATTTGATGAAGGCAATTGATGAAAATGTTGGTTTATATGTCCTAGATGCCTCTGGTGGAACTGGTAAGACATTCCTCATGTCAGTAGTTTTAGCCACTGTGCGAGATCCAACATACCGGTTGCAGTTGCTTCTTCTGGAATAGCAGCCACATTGTTAGAAGGATGCCGTACGGCTCATTCATCATTAAAATTACCGTTAAATCTTCAAACTATTGAAGAACCAACGTGTAATATTGCAAAACACTCAGCAATGGCCAAAGTTTTATCGGCATCGAAAATCATCTGGGACTAATACACAATGGCGCATAAACGTGCATTAGAAGCACTTAACCGAACATTGAAAGATTTACGCAATGACTCAAGATATTTTGGAGGAGCAATAATTTTACTGTCTGGCGATTTCCGCCAAACACTGCTAGTAATTCCAAGATCTATGGCTGCCGACGAATTGAACGCTTGCCTCAAATCGTCGAATCTATGGCGCTATGTGAAGAAACTGTAGCTGACAACAAACTTGAAAGTTACATTGCTTAATGATACATCTGCTGAAGATTTCTCGGAGCAATTGCTGACTATCAGTAATGGTCAAGTACCTATCGATGAATCGAGCAAATTGATATCATTTCCAAATAATTTGTGTAATTTTGTCTCATCGAAAGACGACCTTATCAATAATGTATTTCCAAACATTATTTCTAACTACAAAAATAATGAATGGTTAAGTGAGCGAGCAATTTTAGCGGCTAAGAATAAAGATGGAGATGACCTGAACTACATAATTCAAAATAAGATCGTTAGAACAATGCATTCATTCAAATCTATTGACTGCCTCACAAATGAAGATGAAACCACCAACTATGCACTTGAGTTTTTAAACTCCTTGTATGTGCCTGGCTTACCGCCGCACAATTTACGCCTAAAGTGTAAGCTCCGTAGTAATCATGCTTCGAAACATAAACCACACAGAACTATGCAACCGTACGCGTTTGGTGGTTAGAAAATTGATGAACCATTTAATTTACGCGACGATACTGAAAGAAAAATTTAAAGGTGAGGAAGTTCTCATTCCGAGGATACCGATGATCCTAACCGATTTGCCGTTTGAATTTAAAAGACTTCAATTTCCGATTCGTCTTGCATTTGCTATGACCATCAACAAATCACAAGGCCAATCCTTAAAAGCTTGTAGTTTGAATCTAGAACGTCCATGTTTTCCCATGGTCTATTATATGTGGCATGTTCACGGGTCGGAAGACCATCTGCGTTAATTGTTTTTGCACCTGATAATAAAACAAAAGATGTCGTGTATCACAAGGTACTTGAGTGGAGAGCAAGCTATGTAATAAAATACAGAAATAATAATGAATGATTAATATAGGTACTTCATTTTTTTTTGTATTTTCTGTAATGAAAAAAAATTAGTAAATTCCAAAATCTGCTTATTTATTGCCTTTAAGGCGGAACAGAGTTCGCCGGGTCAGCTAGTTTCAAATAATGATTCATTAAGCTCCAGCAAATTCATGAAATTATTTTTATTGATTGAAAAGCACTCGTGAAACACAATTTCATGCGTGTACAAATCGAAATTTATCCTAGATACCAACTGACGTATTTCAAAAATTTAGAGTAAAGTGATATGATTCTACTGTTCTACCTGATTCTGAATGGAATATTGAAATTATTTTCTACATATGAAATTCAATTGCTTCTAAATTAAAAATGTTGAATGGTGATGAAAATGATGATAACATTCAGTAGTCTTAATTTATGTTCGAAATTCATCATGAAATAGCGACAAAAGAATAGAATCTATTTCTTACCCAAATTCCTTATCACCCCCTCACCATTGAGAACTATCACAATTCTCCGGATGTGTTTTACGATTTGCTGAAAAAATATATCATTCTCTGCCCCCCAAAGGCGGCATAATTAGATGCGTGTGCAAGGCCATAAAAGTGACCATGGGATGTCATCTGTTTTTTTAGTGTTTCCGCATAATAATAAAAGCTCGCCTTAGACGGCAGTTACTAGCAAATGTTACTTGGGCATTTGCGTTTTTGGACATTTATTATACGACTGGAAGTGATGTCCATCCCAAGTCATCCAATCTCTTTTCCGATCCTCAGTCGGTACAAATTCTTTCAGTGGTGTAGTCTGACAATAACATTTGATATGGTTTCATTTTTCGAACTAAAATTAAATGCACAAATTTTGATGAACAAAAGATTATTTTGCTCAACTTCAGTAACAGGGTAATAAGGTAAGTTGAAACAAATTTTTAGAAAAAATCGTATATACATATATAGCTCGATGATCAAAATAAAAGTTTTTCTCGAAATTAAACGAAGATATACGTAAATCAACAACGATTCGTTACCGAGATACAGGGTGTTTAAATCTTCAAATTTTTTCAATTCTTTTCTTATGATTACTATAGATTTTCGTATACCTAGTTCAAATTCGTGGCCTTTCTACCACTACAACTATTTTCCAGTACGCCTTAGGAAATTTGAAAACTTGATCAAAAAATTTTCAATTAATTTTTGATCTTTTTTACTTTTGCATTTTTCATATCTGCCACACTATATGTGTAAAAAATTTATCAATTCTATATGTTTGATGAAAATATAATGTAAGGGAAGCGTTCATAGTGAGTGCGTAAAATGGCCTCCTTCAGCCATTACCCTGGAGTCTAGACGTCGACACATAGATCCTCGTATCCGATTGAAGAACCCAGGAATATCTTAAATGTGAATGATATCTGGTTTTTTGAATCTTCTACGTCATGTATTCTATAAACCAACGTCTTCAAATGTCCTCGAGTAGAAAAGTCGATTAGATTCAGATCAAGTTAACGAGCAGGCCAAAATTGGAGTCCACTTCAGCCTGTCCAGCTATCTCGATATGTTTCGTTCAAATTTTGACGTGATCTCATACTGAAATGAGCAGGAGCATCATCGTATATGTACCACAATCCCGCTCTGTTACCTAAAGGACTAGGATCAAGTAGATCCGGTTGGAAACTATGTATGAATCCCATTTAATCTAGATGAAAGGAAATGTGGACCAATTAGGTGATCTCCAATCATTCCAATTCACACGTTCCTGGTGATAAGCTTCAACGAAAGCATGATGATTTTCTTCCGCCCATATGTGCTTATTAATAATGACATCGCTCCAAAAACTTGCTCTAGGAATTCAGTCTAATCATATCTAGCATCCAGAGCGAAAATGCAAGATGGTTAGTAAAATAACGATGTAACAGTTACTGGACTCGTTGTACATGATATGGATATAAAAGATGTTCTTTTAAGATGGCAAATACCGTCATATGATTAACATGTAGCTGTAAAGCAATTTTGCTAGAGCTGGAATCGAGTTGCTCATTAATTAAATTAAGTAGGACTTCTTCTAATTCTGGTGTTCTAATAACCCGCTAGAGACCACAATCATGTTTTCTAGTTTTGAATATACCTGTTTCTCGAAGTTGTTGATGAAGCCGTATAAACATAGTATGATGAGGAGCGACACGTTGAGGGTACATTTCAACCTATTTTCTCGACGCTTCTAAGGAATTACCGTTAGAGAAGCCGTAGACGAAATGCATGTCGGCCATTTATGCGTTTGAATAAACCTCCATCTTCGAAACTCGAATGAGCTACCAGAACTATCACTGCCTATCAGCGAAATATCAACGAAAGTAGACGAATAGCAATCAATTTAGAGTTATAAACAAAAGAAATCAACGTGACAGGCTTCTACTTGTGAAATAATTCACCGTACGCATGAAATTGATCATTTTTTCACACAAACACTGGCAGATACAGAAAAAAGATAAAATATAAAAAAGATTGAATTGAGAATTATTGTGTCTATTTTCTGTTATCTGATTACGTAGATTTTAAAAAGGAAGCCCATGTGCTGAATTTGAACTGTATCTGAAAAACTGTAGTTGAAAGAAAGCTGCAAAAATCTGAAGATTCCAACAACCTGCATTCCGGAACGAAGCTTTTGCGAACATATGTTCATAAGTAAATAAGTAAATCATTTAAAATAGAAGCTGATTTTTCAATGCTGGATGTACTCTATAAAGGTGAAAATTGGACCCCAGGGGTAACCATCTCACGTTATAGGTTTTTTCGAGGCTCAACAATCGGCGACTTCCGGGAAGGAAACTATAAAAACTGACAGAACAACATTTTTTTACATTCATATGCAGCGCCTAATAAATAAAGTTGACACTTTAAGCTATGTTTTGGAAACTAACGGCTGTTCAGTTGCATTCGTGACTGAGCATTGGATGACGAGCGGTAGCGGGGACATGGTTACCAGATTGCAGGTTGCTATAAACGAGAGAATGCTAAATTGCAGCCGCGAAAGTGCCGCACATGGGTTTTACTGTACTCTCCCTTTATCGACCTCCAAAGGGTGAGATAGTCCTGTTTGTTACACAAATGGAACTAGCATTAAACGCAATAACCCAAAACTCAGATGATATTATACTAGCAGGAGACTTCAACGTAGATTTCTTAACAAATTCATCAGAGAAAACTAAATTCATAGAATTGTTTGCATCTTTTGGCCTTTTGATGAGCCTTCCAGGATAACCAAAACTTCTACAAAGTGCATAGATAATATTTTTACGAATATCGATACAAGTTCCAGTCCCAAGGTTACCTTTAACCCTCACCTATCCGATCACATGGCACAGAAACTAGAGGTCCATTTCAACATATTTGAAACAAAAGAAATTCATTATTATAGAGATCTGAGTGAAAAAAATATAGACATCTTCATTAAAATTAGATAGTGTTAATTGGAGCAGTATCAATTACTCCGAAGCGAAGGTAGCCTACGAGGACTTCCATGAAAAGAAGTATTGATTTAAAAAAGAACAAAAACTTAACTTCTAATACGAACACCTGCAGATTCAGAAAGTAAGAAATACGTGACGAATGTCAAATCATTTGACTTTGGATCTATGTTTCAGAAACGGACAACTCCGGAAGAAATTTTAACAACGGTGTCGAAACTAAAAAACAAATCTTCGTGTGACTATTACGGATTTAATGTACTTAAACGGGTTATCCGGTCGTCGGCTGATCCATTGGGTAAAATAGTTTTGAGGAGGGTGTCTTTCCAGATCCCTTGAAGATTGCCAAAGTGACCCCAGTTTTCAAGAAGGGAGAGAAAGATAACGCTAATAACTACAGGCCCATTGTAATATTACCTCTTTTTTCAAAGATCTTGGAGTCGCTATAAAAAAAAAGGTTAGTGGACTATATTGAGACAGGGGGCATTTCGAGTGAGCTGCAGCACGGCTTCCGCAAAGATAAGTCTGTTATTACAGCAATGATGAGGATCATGGAGTTCTTGCTTGAGGCGCTTGACAATCGAGAGAATGCAAAAATTAGCGGCTGTGACCTGAGCAAAACCTTCGATTGTGTTGTTCGAGCAGTTCTTCGTTCGAAGCTAAAATACTATGGCATGAGAGGTCCAGTTCACAAAATAATCGAATCGTACCTCAGCGACAGATATCAATCAGTTTCATGGGGAAATTCTTTGTCCGGACTGGAAAAAAGTGATGTTGGGGTACCACAAGGATCTATCTTGGGGCCGATTCTATTTTTAATTTATATAAACGACATGCCATTCAATGTCTCCTCAGGTGACAAGACCCTGTTTGCGGATGATACTACTCTCCTAAATAAGTCAACCTCAATTGAAGAACGAAACTTTCTAACGAAACAATATCACAAGCCGAGGAATGGTTCTCCACGAACAAACTTAAACTCAACGTGGATTAAACACAGAGATCGGTAGTGATCACCAAAACACTAAATGAAAATGAAAACCCGATCAAACTTCTCGGTTTTACCATAGATAGCTCGTTGACATTATGGAAGAGCCACATCGATATAGTTTGCAGAAGGTTATCGTCAGCAATTTACGCCATCCGACGCATTAAATATATCAAGAGGCCGCGATACTCACCTTCTATGCACAGTTTCTTAGTTTGGGATTTTATGGGATTCTTCTCTGCGGGTCTTCGACAGAAGCGGAGTGTGTTTTTCTGCAACAAAAACGAGCAGTAAGAACTAAAGCTGGAGCGCGCCAATCTCATAGTTGTAGGAAATTATTTTTCAAATATAGAATATTGACAATTCCGTCAATTTACGCACTCATCTGCTTGAGTAACATTCACAACAATCCTGAAAAGCAGTGTGCTCATTCCACAGTACACGGATGTTTAACTCGCCACAGAGATCGTCTAGTTTTGCCACTACATGGACTCTCTTGTACGCAAAATAACTAATTTTTATCGGAGTCAAACTCTACAACATGTTGCCAGCTGCATTTAAGAAGCTTTGTCTTCATTTGTAGATGAAGAAGAATTAAGTCCATTTTAATCGAAAACGTGTGTTATAGTGTAGACGATTTTATTGATTGTCTTAAATTTTAATAATGATAATTTGTTGTCATAGTCTTTTATCATTATTGAAATTTAATTTTGTGTATTTAAAGACGGGCCATGTAATTATTTGATGGTAAATAAATGAATATGAATATGAATATGTTGAATTTCAAGTATTTTGAAAGATCACTCATATGTTGTCAAGATGATGAACTCAACAATGACAGCACTGATATTGATAAAATCATGGAGAAGTATCTATGCACTGATAAAAAACAAAATTCGAGTGATAATCCCCCTAATGATTTCACTTTTTTACTAGATGATGGAAATGAAATATCAAACGATTTTAGTCCCGATGATCCTTCAACCCTTTCATCTGCAAATGTTATTAACTAAAATTCAAACTGGATTGGAACTAAGGGATTCTTTTATAATTTATAATTTTTTTATAATTTACAAACATACTTTCTAGTCTGTGATATTATTCATTTTCCCCATGCACTTTTTACACTCATGGGGAAAGAAATTGATCTGTGAACAAATAATTGAATATTTTGGCTCCTCTACACCCTACATTCCTTTTGTTATCTATAATACATGTTAATTTTGTGATAAATACATTATTATTATTCATTAAATTTTCTGAGTTCTTTTTACTGAGAGTATATATTGTTGTCTTTTTTGTTACAGCGGGATTTTTACACTCTGCTTACATTTATGGTTCTGCGAGCAGAACCTTATATATTTGGTTTATATTTCTACTATGAATCTATCGATTGAACCCATCAGGAATATCAATGCAATCCTAGTGTCCAAGATTAGTAATGAAATTGTTTATTTTTACCATGTTCCACAATTTTGAGAGATCTCAAATTTATAAGATAAAAACTTCTTGAGACAGTTAGTACTGCTTTATTTCTATTTTCAGAAGCAGTATGGGGTAATTGCCGTGAAGATGACAGTTTACCCCCAACTGGCGACCAATGGTAGCAATGGAGAACCAATGGCAGTGGCTGACAATATTCCAGAATTCCTTTTTTATTTTGAATGTTAGAATGGTTCTGTTTTCTGTGATATGTGTTTATATTTATGGTGTACATGTGTTAAGAATTTATTTTATATTTGGAAATGTTCTGCTAACATACATTTATATATGATTTAAGAGATTTTTTATTTCAAAATAGAAGTGCTATTGTGAAAAAATACTCATTATTTTCTCCCTTCCAGTAGTTTCTGAATCTAGAAAAACATCCATATTGAAGGAATGGATACCTACTTTGGCGCAAATTCAGATTCGGCAGTTGGGATGTTTGCCGCTCATTTGAAATCATTTCCGAACAATTCCGGAACTTGAAATATTGTGACGAATCTTCCAGGATGATCAATGTGCCACTTGCGAACTCTTTGTTCATAATAAGTTAACAGAAGTGCCATCAACGGAACGTCCAGAGGTTCCGTATATGGGTACAACACTTTCTTTCTTCATTGATTAATTATATACTCTCGATATGTGATGCATGGCCATCAAGCAATAAAATAACTAAATTTTCTGGTAAATGTGTGGATAATTCTCTCTTAAACTTTTTGAGCTAAATGGGTAGAAAGCGAATGAGCTGGCAGGCGCGTTGTTTATCTGAAAATGATTCTATATCTTACTGAGAAAACGTACATTGAAGTTGCCTATGTACTTACGCAGGTCTCAGCAGTGATTACGTTTTCCTTTTCCAACCAGGAGTTTTCCAGGTTTATCAATAAAATCATCTGAACTAAAGAAGAACATTCAGGGGAATAACCGGGTACTATCTGATTCAGCATCATGAATAGATGACGCCCCGAACCGACAAAGGTTATAAAAGAAATGATCACTCGATTGATATTCAATATAGATGAAAGGAATAGTTCAAAATATGATCTTCAGGCCATATTGATTCAGAAAAATCTTAACCGTCCATTCGTTGAAAGGAAGTTATGAAGGAATATCTCAATTCGTTAGAAATCCGTATAGAATCGTAGATATTATTCATTATAACCAGTCATAAGTATTACTCGCGCGAACTAAATGTCAACTTATGGAAAAGCATTGTGCTCACAAAACTACACAATTTATTATTTTACTGACCGATGTCGGCCCATGTTCCAGAATTAGAAAAATACTCGATTGAACCCGCCTACCTAGTTTTACCCCATGCTCTCTTAATCAATGAATAGTTAACAATCTTTCTGGGATCAACAAATCTCTCTATTATTATATGAAACGTTATGCTGTTGTTCATTATTGTTGAAATTTGTAATTATTTATTATGAGGAATGCGATTATTACTATGTAAGAAATATCACTGTTCAAGATGGTCAAGTTTATTCAATGTTGTAGCTATTTCGAGCTTTCGCTCCTCATCCGGCAAGTATGAGTTTAAAACAAAAATACAAAGTTAGCAACTCTATATTATTAAAGTCGTAAGTCCTTTTTCGAGAATAATCCGACTCTGCGAAAAATCGGGAGCCGAAGGGTCTGAGGAAGGTCCGTGCCAAATTTGGAGCCCCTAGCCCAAACGACGGAGCCTGAAGTCTAAACGGCGAGATTTCTTCGGAATCGGAAACTTCGGTCTTTCGGAAGGCAATCGGAACGATCGATCGAGCGAAAATGCCCAAAGAAAGCCCCGAAAGAGCGAAAATAAAAAAGGTCTCCGATTTTTCGCGAGTGGAGGGGATAATTTCGTCGGAATTTTATGTCTATACAAATTTTTCCATCGCGTTCGATCCTTTCGAAATCTGGACAAAGAGCAAGTCTCGACTTTCGCATGTTGCGCCCTAATTGTTTCATTCCCGTTAAGCCTTGGGAAACTGGAATTATTCGATTCAACGCAGGCTATCGGCGGACCTTTGCGAAATTTTGCTCCATTTTCCTCATTCCGAATATCTCTGACGGCCAGAAATTAACGAACGTCGAGTTGTCAAAATAAGTGGTTTTCTTCCATCCGTCCTACTTATACGGGGTTACCGGGAGAATGGATTCGGGTGTCCCTACGGTCGCTATTCAATGTCGTAAGTGAGCTTTACCAACGTGTAAAATTTAATGCTCTCTCACTTTTGAGTGAAAATAGTGAGATGGAGATAGTTAGTAACTTTTACCTTCACTAACATAATTTTGGTACTACCAACATCTAGAATATAGTGCTCTCTCTCTTGTAAATGACAATATGAGACGGAATGAAATATTTATTACATCTAATCGAATCTAACCTTATTCCAACTAGTCTTATATTCGATCTGTCAAAATAAGTAATTCTGAATTTTAGTTGTATGAAAAGTTTGACGAAACTCGACATAAACTTTTAAAGGTAAGTGAACATAGTTTGATATTTATTTTGTCCATTTTTATGTATGTTTTGTTTAAGGAAAGAAATGACCAACTTTCAAAATTCATAAATTTAACATTTTGTGGTTATTTTAACCTAAATAATGTGATTCAAACGGAATGTTTTAATAAAAAGAAGTTAAGGGACATACAATAATGTTTGAGAGGTAAATTAATGTAATTTGAGGTTTATTTATGTATTTTAATGTATATTTTCTCAGCATGTTCAAGAAACGTACTCAGAATTTACATATTTCATTTTTCTTCCATGGTTATTCTAACCTCTATGCGTTGAAAGATTTCCTGGAATTACTAGGATTTTTTAACGAATCAATTGGAGCTATTTTACAAAATGAGGGGATATCCTTTGAGTTGCAATTAATAGGTATTGAGCTCTTTTGTATAATAATATTTTTCCTGGAAGGAACTCGATGAAGTTTTCGTTAGGTCATTCAGAGTATGTGTCATATGAATATTGAAATCTATCCACTAAAGGCTATTATATAAATATATATGTATATAAATACATTAAAATATTTCAAACTTGATGTCAATGTTTATTTTTTCGAATCATTTTGTTAATTATATTTGAAGGATAACCATAGTTCTTAGCTATTTCTTTAATAATTGACACTTCCCTAGACATATTTTCTTCAGATAATGGTAGAAAGAAGCTTTATGAATTATTGAATTAAATGCAGCTTATTTGTGGAATTTGAATGCGTTGTGTCATAAGAGATGCAAATATCAGTAAAGATGGACTTTCGATATATATTCAAACTTGGTGTGTAATTTATATAAGTGATTGTTAGGTCTAAAGAGTGAATCTGATTATCGACATCTCTCTCTATTTTGAATTTAAACAACCTCACGGTCTACCGATGGAATCACCATTGAACCCTTTACTAACTGACATTTTCATGGCGTATGTTGAAGAAATCATATTCAATTCCTCCAAATCAAAATTAGTACATTTTTGGTATAGATATTTAAACGTTATACTTACATGTTTCATAGAAACCGCTAGACAACTAGATCAGTTTTTAGTTTACATCAATAGCATTCACCCCAAAATTAAATTCAAAATAGAGAGAGAAGTCGATAATCGGGTTCACTTTTTAGACCTAACCATCACTCATATAAATACATTTATACATACATACAATATATTTCGGAAACCCACCTTTACTGATATTTAGCCATCATTTCTCACCCATAGATCAACTTAAAATTATTCACAGAATACCTTAAAGAGGAAAGTTAGATTTTGTGGAATCTATCGAAATTTTCGAACTGCAACAAACCCCATAGAGATAATCCTCTGAATATTTGAAATCATCAAATAATACCTGCTTTCATCATAATTATTTAATTGCCACTTGTTTGCACCCTTATTAAATTTGTACCTACCGATTTATATATGTATGTATTTTCAACTTTAATTCAATACTTGTGGTCAGTTGAAGAAGGTCGAGAGACTAAAATTGCAAACCTGACTTTCAATTAAATCTCTAGTGATAGTATAATACATAGTTTTAATCATAAGTATACATACAACGTGATAAGAACGGCACGATTTCAAAGAAGCTACGCAGGTTTCTCTATATGTGTACCATATATCTTATAATGCTGTTATTGAGGTAATGAAAATATTTTTCCCACCTACTTTTTCCACTACATTTTCCCAACCTTTTTTTTCGAGAACAAAACCATTATTTTTCGATATGTAACACGAAATTAATTTTCAATTCAATGGTGAATTGAAAATAATTAGCCATATTTAAAGAAACATTTCAATGTGCTAGTTTGTATGATTTGGAAGGAGATTAAGGACATAATGAGAAAATTCATTAAAAATCTACGAACATTTCAACAAAGAATTTAATGTGTGTGCTCACTCGCTATAGTGCTATAACACTAACACTATAAACAAAAGAATTTTTATAGAGAGAGGTGCGTGGCATTGGACACTTTGCTGATGAACGTTTCTCGCGAGGTTTTCTTCGGAACTGGATTCTTTCTGAAACCAAGACTTTCAGTTCTTCAGAGCATTACCTGTAGAAAAAAGAAAGATCAGCAACCTGCCGCCTTTGAGCGAGAGGCGGCAGATCACGCGATATTTTCGAATGGTCGATGATGCGTACTTCTTCCTTCTGGACACTATCTAATAGATGTAATGTTTAGGTGCGGAGCCCCATACCTGGGTACTGTATTCCAGACAAGGTAGCACCAATGCGTTGTATAAAATCATCAGCTGGGATGGCGAAAAATACTGCTTAGACCGACGCCGAGTACATGCATGTTCTTTTCTGAGGAAAGCCGATGTTCTAGCACGATAAGAAGAGAATCTCCAGTAGTGACTTTTCTAGAGAACTTTGTTGGTTTCATCTTGTACGCGTTGAAATTGACTAAGTTCAACCGACACCACTCTAATATCTTCTCCAAATCTCAATTCAGTGAAATGCTATGTTGGGTTATAACTCTTCAGCAGTTATAGAACGCTGACAAAAAAATGAGGACACCAGATTACAGCCGTGCGCAAAACCAAGTATTATGTTTTCGGTTGAGTAGTGCTGATAATTAACCTGCAACAGAAAAATAATTTGAGAGAGTATGGAGCCATGGGATACTCTTGCATTAACCGGAAAAGATTCACTCGTTACACAATGAACTACCATCCGAATCCATTAATGAAGAGAAAGCTTCTAATCCAACCACGCAGTTTTTCGGAAAGACCATATGCGTTTAATTTATTCATCAAGGCTTCATGCCAAATGCTGTCGAAAGCCCTTGAGATATCAAAAGCAATGGCTCGTGATTCACCGTGCTTTTAGATTGTTGATGTCCACAAATGCGTAACGTATGCAAAGGGGTCACTAGTTGATCGTTATCTACGGGAACCATATTGTCGATCACTGATAATTCCTTGTAACTCGAGATATTTTATGAGCTCATAATTTATCGTTTTTCCGTGACTTTCGACATAATGGGCAACAATGCGATTGGACGATAATTTTGGGGTAGACATTTCTTCCTGTCTTCGGTTGTACTATCGCATCTTTTCAACAATCCGAAAACGTGTAGCTCTTATACGAAATCTGAAATAGACGATTAAAAACAGGTGCTAACTCTGGAGCACATTCCTTCAAAAAGTTGGTGGTATTCCATCAAGACCCATTGCTTTCCTACAGTTCAGTTTTTGAAGAAGGCACCTTACTGTAAATGTAAATTTCACTTTGGACATATTTGATTGAAGATGTGGGATGCTTAGTGTTACTGCCTTTGATGTATCTGAAACAGAATTTTGCGAAAACATTTTTGCAAAGAGATCCGCCTCTGCTTGATGTGATGATGCGATAGAGCCGTCATCTCTAATCGAAGGTCGGAAGGATGACTTGCTAAATTTGTTGCTTATATGTCTTCGCCATACACCAGAACTGATTAGTTCCACTGCTCTACTCCAAGAACCAATTCCTAATTATTTCATGAAGTAGGTTTTCGCTTTATCAATTGTTGAGCAACAAATGTTCTTTTTGATGGAGTGTGGAATGTAGAGGTCCATACCTGAAAGAATCACTTCCATGACGAACTCAGTGCAGACCATAGTGTCAAGATACCAGTAGCAGAAACGAAGTTGTGTTCGGAGTTGCCTAATGATGCTGTTATAATGAGTACTTTTCTGATTTTAGTGCTTTGCGATTCGCACTACAACCCCGAGAAAATCAGGTGAGTTTTTTCAAAACCATTTCTCAAATTTTACTTTAATTGTGCGTTCATATTGCCTACTAGGTGGAACTTCTTGGGCAGCGATTCGATAATCGATAAGTGGAGCAGAAGTAGGAGATGAATTCAAGGAATGATTCAATCTCAATTAACCTATAATCGTTTTTCGACAATGAATTTTCAAATTGTTTTCGTACATGCAAATGTGATAAAGACGTTTCAAAAACAAAGCAAAACGGTTCCACCACAATAATTTTCTACCACTAGACTGTATTAAAAACGAGCTTCAATTCAAATCTACATTGCAAAATCGGTAAGTTAGTTTGCTAAAAACATTTACAATTATTTTTTTAATCGGCACAAAACAGTTGTCCCGTACGACCACACGTTCTTCGCACTCTCAATTGTTTCTAATTCCACATCATTATCAACCTATAATATAGAAGTCTTAAAAACAATTCATATATCCTGTTGAAATCAATTTCTGGGCTAAGTATAATTGGATTACTTTGATGATAAGATACTAAAACTGCAGAAGCAGAATATCAAAATTGGTTTCACTAGTGAGATTTATTTAAAGGAAATTGGATCGATCATTCTGTCTTTCAATATGCTGGCCCATCCATTGAGTTTTTAAGACGATTGACTGTGAGGTTCTTGAATTCCATGTGATTTTTCTTTGGACCAATAACGGAAATTTTGTCTATTTATATGAAATATTTGGGGCGACATTCCCTTCTCGATCACAATTAATTGAATGATTCCTAAGGATTTTAATCTTCAGTCGAAATCATATTCGTTTAATTTTTTCACGAAGTTGAAAAAATTGAACGAATATGCTAGTTGCCGACTGTCACTATGCAAATTTTCTTCTGCCAATAAGAAATCAAATTGAATATTCTCATCTTCAATCGATTTTCCACATCAATGTAAATTTAGCAGAATATGTTCTATATTTTCAAAATTTTGCAAACGCTGGACTGCAAAATTGGTTCTCGATGTGAATGGATTTGATAAAAAGCTCGTGGTACTTCATAAGTAGACCTACAACGATCTCTGTAACCAATAATCATGAAAATTTCATTATTTTTTCTCAATATTAATTGAGGTTTTTCAGTTTCAATTTAGATTCAAACCTAATTGCCCATCAAAACTGATCTAAATTTTTATTTGTTTTCGACCTTTCTTCAGCCCGATATGCAACATCGTATCATTCTGATTCCATTATTGGCTTTGCAGTGTTATTCTTTCATTTCATTCCTAGGGTAAGTCCATACATGTGTGGTCTGTATTTGAAGCTGTATATAAATTCATACTAACATTATATATGTGGAAACATCTCTCTTTATCTTCTAAGATAACACGTGTTAACTGCTGAACGAAAATCGCTGAAAATTAAGTGTAGAAATTATTATAAATGTGAGAGTAACTTTTTGTGCCTGTTACGCTCTCACGTCTTAATCACTACAGAGATTTTAATGAAATATGTTATATAATATACGGTTTTATCAAACTACACACAGAAGAGGACCCCGCCAGGCCAGTCGTAACCTACCAAAAAAAGCCTGCAGGAGAATTAACCAACTTCTTAAACCACAAATTCATGGAACTCGTCAACTTTCAATACAATTCACCATTTTAAATTCTGTTGACCTGATAGATAATTGCTGTCTCCTACTTAATCAGTATTATTGGACGCAAAGATCAAAAATAAATTTCTCAATTTCTACATTCTATTTATATGAAAACCAAAAAAGAGTCTAACTCATATTGGCCCTTCTCTCATAACATCAGCGATTATCTTTCCGAATTTAATTCAACATTACTTCTCCACTGGTCCGAACATAAGCAAATTCAATGCCGAACGAAAACATAATAAACAGTCTGAAAAATCCAGAATTGAATTCAATGAATGTCCGACAGCTCACGTAGGGCAAACAGGTCGAAATTTTAAATTGTAATTCAAAGAACATATCTCCTCACATAAGAAATTCGCAAATTTTGAGCATATTTAATCCCCAAATCACATCATTAAAATAGATAATTAAGAAATTCTCCAATAATGCAAGCAAGGGACAATAAATCTATTGAAAAATTTGGAAATTTACACATGTAAAAACCAAAAATTGACCACTCCCAATATTCAACTAGAATTAAATCACTCCCCCTACTCAAAATTTAAAATAGGTATAGTTACCACATTCTTGCTCACAACTGTTAGCTCTGGTCACTTGAAAATGACGAAACTGTGGAAACCGGTCGTATATATTAAACATAAACATTGTGGAAACCAAAGACTATGGATACTATGGAGACTATAGCCTACGGGCTGGGACTCCAAGAGGAGGTTTTTAGTCGGTAAAAATCCGACATTGGCCCTGACCCCGGGCTGCATCTTTTCCTCCTCTTTGTCTAAAAAAAAAAAAAAAAAAGTGGAAACCAGAGATTGGTGACTGTATATTTTTCAGTTTGAATTACTGTTATTTTCGAATTTCATTGTCGAATGGAATGGTATTTGTCAGTAATTGAATTCAATAGTAAAATGGTCCAATTAAGCATTTTGATAAACAACGTTATGAACATTTTCCTATACTGCTTTGGCATTAGTATTTCAAAACAATTTCCTTAACCTTTAACTAAGCACGCCGCTGCTATCCTCTGATATTCTTTTCCATTCGAATCGTTCCGTATCCGCAGATGGGATTTGTTTTATTGAGTCTCCTACGCTCTATTTGTTCCTTATTGTGCCAGATCCGAATCCTATAGCGTATTGATTATTACAAAATCTCCGAATCCGCCTTCATATTCTTCGGTAAATCGCCGATAACTTGATAGAAACTCCCAAAACTCCAATGAGCATGCAATTATTGGATACTTTGTAACTTTCATAATGCTTCATTTCGATCACAAAGTTATAATATTGTCCTTCTCGTTTCAGTATCCAGCTCTACTCTCGTGAATTCGAGTGACAATAATACAACGTTGAGATTGTGGTGGAAGCACACATTGTTGAAGTACATTTGCATTAGAATTCGAATTCTGACACAGTTTTCGATATACCATATAAAGTTCGCCATTACTTTCTTCTTCAAATTTCATTGCCTTTAAATGGATTCAATGAGGACTTAGAACCTTCTACACTGTTTCAAATGTTAGCATTATCTCTAAATAATTATTGTTTTATTTATTCGTTCTAGTGAATAAAAATGAGAGTAACAGAAAAAGGAAGTGGAGGTAGATTTTTCATTCTAGCTCAGAAAATGAGAAGAAACGGGTGATATTTTGGTAATCTTGTGTATGATTCAAGAGGATAGGGATGAAAAATCCAAAGCCTTTGTATTTATATTTGTATTTTTTCTTGTGTCTTCAGATTTCGGTTCCACTGCAGCCATTCCATGCTTTTTGTGCTCCTCCGTTGATTTTCATTCCTGAATATTCAGGGGTATCTATTCAACAAGTCTAGAATCTCATTGTTCATGTTCCTTTCGCTTAGCGCTTTCAAGGTTCCTTTGTCCCCTGAAAATTTTCGTCTTTTCCAGGCTAGAGCTTCGCATTTGTTTACAATTTTATAGGCTGCTTCTTCCCCTTTGTTGCATAGTCTACATTTAGGTTCTTCGCGATAAATGTCTACTATGTGCAGATGTTTTCTTAGCCTCCCATGTCCAGTTATTAGACCTGCTTAGCTTTTTTGTGCTCAGTCTAACAGATTCTTTAGTGAACTTTGAGGTTTTTTCAGCAGAAGTTTGATTTGTTTACGCTCCTGTCATCATTTGGCTTTCCATGCTTTTTGTGCTCCTCCGTTGATATTTTTTCCTGAATGTCCAGGGGTATCTATTCAACAAGTCTAAAATCATGTCCCTTTCGCTTAGCGCTTTTAAGGTTCCTTTGTCCCCTGAAATTTTTCGTCTTTTCCAGGCTAGAGCTTCGCATTCGGTTACAATATTATAGTTTCTTCCCCTTTGTCGCATAGTCTACATATAGGTTTTTCACAATAAATGCCTACTGTGTGCAGATGTTTTCTTGCTGCTTAGTTTTTCTGTGCTTAGTCTAACAGATTTTTTAGTGAACTTTTAGGTTTTTTCAGCAGAAGTTTAATTGGTGGTGGTAATTGGTGGTGTTAATCGTGTCCTGTACCTTAGAGTTAGCTTTACCGAGAGAGAGGTTCCGGGCCAATACATCTCGTCTTAATAGTTTCACTGGCAGGAGTATTCTTCTCCACAATCAGATCGAAAATAGTTCCGTTTGGCTAGCTCAGTTAGCATATGCCGACATTCCATATGAGTTTTAGAAAGGTTTCCCTCCCAGCCAGAGCTTTTACTGCACCTGACTGTACAGAGAATGTTTATCTGCCTGTTCTCATAGCGTTTGTTCAGGTCCTAATGAACCCAGATTGTTACGGCATATACTTTAGCTTGAAAGATGGTTGCGTGCTCTCCCATTATCAGCAGACATTCGGGGTTTCGTGAGTACACTCCAGGTCCAGCTCCCTCTTCAATTTCGGATCTGTTCGTATACAAATTCAAAGCTTTACAAATATCAGAGCCGAGCCAATTATTCCAGTTTGTCACCGTTTTATGCCCCTTGGTGTTTACTCATCGTGTTTATTCCCCATACTCAGTAATGAGTTTTACATCAATTGCTCAATTCGGGTGTGTCCCAAGTGTCAGGTTTTCCAGTTTCCCTTCACCTTCTGCCTAAATGCCATTTTTCTTGCCTCGCTCCTAATATAAATTTTAAAAAAATAAAATAATTGAGAGGGAGTTAATCCAAGAAAGCATCCGGGCTTGCGGTTGGTGTTGATCGTAAAGAGCCTGTGATGCAAACCCCGCCTAGTCTTTGAAGCATGCTCAGCTTGGAACCATGTAAGAGCACAATGTGCAATCATGCAACATAACCAGCGCAGTGTACAGCCAGTGAACATTTTTAGGATTTAGTCTCCATTCATTGCGATGGTTTACTGGACATAAGGGAGTATTTACCTTATTTATGACTTGATTAAGGTGATTATTCCATGTGAGTCTTTTATTTAGGACTACTTCCAGATATTTGACCTGACCATTGAATTCCACCTCTTTTTTCTTTTTCTTCCTTGTCATCGTCTCTTTTCTTGAGTGTATACGGAACTAGTTTGGCCTTATCAAGGTTAACTTTTTACCCTATTTGGTCGCACCAATCCTCTACAAGAGCTCTTAGTATGAGCTCAGATACAACGTTGAACTTTTCACTATCAAGACTATGTCATCAGCCTAGCTCTGAGAGTAGAAGCCCTTGTGTTTAGACTACTCATGCGGTCATCCACTACCAGGTTCCAAAACGTTGGAGAGAGAACCCCTCCCTGCGAACATTCTCTGTTGCAATTCCCCAGTTACAGTTTGGCTGAAGTTTGTCTGTTTATAAGCGTGTTGTCTATCTACCTGCAAATGGTGTCGATAAAACCATGCCTATCTACTGCTTCAACCACTGATGCTCTAGAGGTGTTATCAAAAACACCCTTTATGTTAGGAGAAACTACCATAGCAATTTCTTGAATTCTGCATAGCAGCCTCCAGTTTGCCACAAGGTGATGGAGTGCTGATTCGCACAACTTTCCTGACTGATTTGCGAACTGCTGAAGTGCAGAGGTTTTTCTATAAAAATTATTTCGAGTACCTATCCATCAGTTTTCAATTTTCTTCATAATAAACAAAGCGAGACTGATCAGTTTATAGGCCTTGGCCTGAGCGTAAGAGTTTTCACCGGGCTTTGGTATATAGACTACATCTGCTAGCGTCCACAGGTTGGGTACCCATCCTTAGACTTGGCTTGTCCAGTAGAGTTGTCAAAGCTTTTATATGTGTAAATGCATCAGATAGTACTTTCAGCATGTGATTTACGTGTTACAATATCATCAGCAATGCGATAGAATGTAAGAGTTGGCCATCAAGTTTACACCATTTGAATTGGCTTTCCTGATGTCAATACCTACTTCGATGGGTATATTGAACAAGTATGGGGATAGTTAACACTCCTGATTAACACCTTTTCAAATTGCTTCTTCTTTCATTGAACAATCTGCGTCAATCTGAGTAGTTTTATCTTCATGAATGTTGAATATGATTCTTTCATCTATTTATTTGAATATTATCCAGGTCAGTAGCTTTTTGACCACTCAGTTCTTTCAATGTCTTTCTTAATTACGATCTGAAAATGTTTGTTCGTTCTTCATGTACATCATTCTCATCTTTCATATAAAGCCTTTCATTTTATATTATTTCCCACCATTTAGCTCTTCCACATATTTCTTCCACGTTTAGCAACTTTTTCATTCTCAAATACTATTGTATGAGTTTTATCCTTCACAATACTGCTCATTAGAGTTATTTTTTCCCAACATTACGAACAGCTTTCACTTTTTCACTTTTTATATCCTTTCAGATTTCTAATATTCCTTTTGCTCCCGTTCAAAGATTTTTCCTGTGCTTTCATCTTTGAATTTCCCCAAGTTCCATTTTTCAGATTTGATTATGTTACTTCTCCTCTGAATTTGATAATACATTTCACAAGAATAAAATCTCATTGATATCGAGCTTAGTCACCTGGTCGTTTCCAAGTAGGCCTCCTTTTTATGGGAACCTCGAACACGCGTTAGTTATTATTAGTTCAATTCCCTAGAATATAGACATCTGAATTCAATTCTGAAAAGGATATATCCAAATCTGTAGAGCATCCTTGCGTGCTTCTTTTCAATCTAAAAGGGAAATCTGAATGTGAAACTACTCACTGGTCATCAATTTTTCAAACAGAGCTTCAGAAACCGTTGATGATCGTGACAGTTCCAAGTTAGATGACACTGGAGCTCAAAATTTTGGATATTTTAGGTTAGCTTAGACAACGACAAACTGGCCTTTTCCATATAGATGTGATATAAATTTGGAAAACAGATATCAGCTTTTCAATTATTTGCTGCAAGGTGAACAATCTCACGTTCCTTTCTGCGATGTAATCGGATGATTTACCTAATCTAACCTAAGCCTCATCCTGAAAGTAGTTCGATGACAAGCACATCTTCAATAGCTCAGCCCAAATCACCTATCCCGAGCCCAGAAATTAGAAGCCTATTCATTTTCATTTGAATTTGGAAGGCTTTTACTTGGTAACATACCATTATCAATAATAAAAAACAAACAAGTACTGTGTTTTAAGGAATTTTACTTAATAATTGCGATTCGTAACGCGTTTCACTACATCGTAGCTTCTTCAGACGAATGAATGTACAGAAAATGAATGAGAATAAAAATATAAATGTTCTTGCGTAATTAAAAGCTTATTGGGTTGCTTCTTCTCAAGTGGTTATTCATGACAGGTATATCCCGTATATACTTGTATATACCTGTCATACAGGTATATCCTGTATATACCTGTCATATTCTCATTTATCTTCTGTACATTCATTCGTCTGAAGAAGCTACGGTGTAGTAAAACGCGTTACGAATCGCAATTATTAAGTAAAATTCCTTAAAACACAGTACTTGTTTATTTTTTATTACCTCTTCATTATCATTATCATCATGACATCCATCGTTCTGCAAGATGCTGTTTCATGTAACACTGAACAAGTGACTATAACATAACAAGTAGTCTTAATCTTTGTGTCCAGCCCTCTAAATAAACCGGGCAAATCGTCTCTTCATAATAACAAAACAAGGTTCAATTAAATTTCTAGTACATTTATGTGCTATATTATACGCACATTCTCTAGCGTTCGCTAGATTCAGAGCTGATGTGGTTGTTGATAGCCGTTGTTTCGTAATAAATAATAAATGCCATGACTGCCAACTGCGAAATCCAGGCAGAATGGTGAGTTATGAAAAATAGTGATATCACTAGCCAAATCTTGGCTAACAGGCAATAACAACAAATTAACTTCTGAGTCAGTATCGAAGATTTTTTGTAGATTAACAGAAGAAAAATCTCTTCTATTCATGAGTTTATCTGCGTTATCACTACCAGGAGAACATATTTTAAATATGAATGGAATCGATAGTCCCCATTACTCGGGGAGCCACGAATATTATGAACACGGGTTTTGAATTGGAAACAACCTTGGCGAAAAAGCGTCATCTGAATATTCAATCAACACCAAGTAACTGATGAAATGATCCAGTTGAATAGATTATTAATATGACGAAAAATGATTGATTTTTTTGCGTCTAAAACTTCATTGAAAGTACTTTCCGTCACTCGATACCTTAATTAAAAATTATATTCGTCATATTCTACAAGACGGTGGTGAACTTCGTTGAGCTATAGTTCGAAATCACTATCATCACCCGAAGATGACAAGTTGAACAAGGAGTTTTGTAGAAAATACATCGTAATTGTAAATTAATGACAATATACCACAGATTGGGAATAATAACTCATTTCTATATTTGAAGATATTCCAATTTCAAAGTGTTAATGATACTTGAATATTATAGATATACATGTGGGCTGACTCCCACTTTTCAAAGGGTTGGTAAAAACACTGTACGACAGGGGTTCCCAAACTGGTGGGCGTGGAAATAGTCCAGAGGGGCGTGACACCCAAATGAAATAAATAAAAAATTACAAAAATAATTTCCTTAAATCTTTGAAAAAAGTCTTTCTAAGTTTTCATAACTGTTTTTGTAAAGTTTTAATAAAGTTGTAAACTTTATCAAAGCAGACAGTTTTTAAAACTACAAAGCACACAAGAGTTCAAGGTTCTCAAAACCGTCCCCCTCGAAGGCAACGGCCGTGTGTACTGATACCTCCGTTTGGCCTTGGTGTGAGTGCGAGTGTCCCCGCAGCTCTTCCACCCCCGCCCCAACCGCATCTTCAGTCCAATGTCAATAGCCTTGCAGTTTGTTCAGTGGTTGAGTTGTAACTAGTCCGTTCTGGCACAATGCTTTCCGAGAAATATCAGTCAGCGTGTTTGCTGTATTGTGGGTGTTCTATAATTGTTGCGACGTTTGAATTGGAGTAATTGTTTTTATGTTGTGTGAGTTCTGTGTGAAGCTGAATCAGAGAAGATGAACACGGCAAAGAAACGCAAGTATACTGATGATTAGATTCCATATGCATTTGTTTCCTTGCTCAAAGATAATATTGATCACCCTCAGTGCATTATTTGCTATGAAGTATTAAGAGACATTTGTCAACCAAACATGCCTCTTTGAAGGACAAACCTAAAGAGTTTTCCGCTGCAAAATCTCAGAATGTAAAGCGCATGAAGTTAGATTGCACTGGATCTGCTGCTCAGTTATATCTAAAAGTGCTTGAAGCTTCCTAAATTATCTCTTCTTATGTCTGAGGAAAAGAAAATTAACACTATTGGTGAAATGCTTGTTAAACCGTGCCTTTTAAAAGCAGGCGATGTTGTCCTTGGAACTGATAGTAGGCAAAAGCTATCACAAATACCACTTTCAAACAACACCGTAAAACGCCGAATTAATGATATAACCGAGGACATTAAAAGCCAGGTGGTTTTTGCAATAAAAAAATCCCCGTTTTTTGCTATCTAGCTTGATGAGAGTACATACGTCGCACTCATTTGATATGTTCGTTACATTGAAAATGAAAGAATGAAGAGTGAACTGATGTTTTCTACTACTGCTACTGGTGACTACTACTAAAGCTGTAGATCTGATGAAAGCAGTATCAGACTTTTTTGAGAAAAACACGAACTTTCTTGGCAAAAAAAAATTGGTGTATGCGCAGATGGTGCTTCTTCAATTCTCGGTTCTCGCTCAGGCTGTGTGCAGTTGATCAACCAGAAAAATGCTGACGTGGTTGTTTTATTCACTGTCAAGCCTTGGCAGCAAAAACGCTTCCAAACGAACTCAATGCTGTTTTAAAGATATGTATTATAGTAGTCATTTGCGTAGAGAAAGTGTATTAAATACTCGACTGTTTAAAAGTCTTTGTGAAGATTAAGGAAGTGGCCAAAACACACTGCTATTTCATACAGAAGTACGGCTATCAAAAGGCAATATGTTGGGAAGACTATTTGAGCTCCGTGATGAAGTGATTACGTTTTTGGCTCTACAGAAACAAAACGAGCTTAGTGCAGAGTTCAAAAAACCCAGTAACCAAGTGATTTTGGCCTACGTATCAGACTTTTTTGACACGTTAAAGAACCTAAACTTGAGACTGCAAGGTGCAGATTACAGATAAAGTAACATATCGGGATGCCATGAAGATGTACGTAGAGAAACTACAACTTTGGATACGTTAAGTGTCAATGAATCCCAGCAACTATTCAAGTTTCAACAAAGTAGATTTGTCTCAGAAGAAGCATGTTTTGAGGACGTTTTTCATGAACCGCTTTTGGAAAACTTGATTATTGACCATTTGCAGAACCCCAAGGAGGAGTTCAGCAGGTACTTTCCTAACTTGTCAGAGGAGTTTTTCAACATGGACTTACAGTTGCTGCCAGAAGAGTTGCAAGAGGAGGAAATAGAAATGAAAAATGACTCTGCTGCAAGATAGGATTTTGAAATCTGAAATGCCTTCATTTTGCCTTCATTTTGGTTGAAGTACTTAAAAGTTTATCCCAGTGTTTCAGAGAGTAGCTGTTCAGATGTACTGGCCTTTTTCAACATCATACATGTGCGATAAAGCGTTTTCAACTCTTGTGGCGATCAAAACCAAGTACCGCAACAAACTTGATGTCGAAAGTGACCTACGCTGAGCTTTGTCTGAAACTCAACCCAGGATCTGTCAACTTATCCAGAACATGCAAGCGCACCAATCTCACTAAATTACATTTTGTTTTGTTTTTGTAAATAGGTAGGCCTATTGCTTTACCTTCCTCAAACTGAAAATGTATCTGTGTTACAATGTTAAAATTTGTATCAGTAATTATAATTGTTTTTCATGTAACACTTGTTTTAATCTTCATCTTACCACAAAGGGGCGGGGGGTGGTCCTCCAAATAACCACGGGGGTGCGATACAAAAGTTCGGGAACCTCTGCTGTACGTAATATTTACAATGAAAATTATTTCGACAGGTATGTTATATAATGTAGTTTTTTTCAGTTAATTTTAAAAAATGATATCGTCCAAATGATGGCCCTGGCAGGCAACACACAAGTTTAGCTTTTTATGGAAATTCCGCATGAGTTTCACAAGAGTGACAGGGGTTATCTGCTTAATTTCTTCTTCAATGGCAGTTTTCAGCTAATCAATGGTCCTTGGACGATGTTTAAAAACCTCACCCTTGAGATAGCCCCACAGAAAAAAGTCACAGGAGCTCAAATCAGGGGAGCTTGAGGGCCGCTGAACTGGGAGACAAACTACTCAGGGAAGAATTTGTCGTGGTCGGCGGGCTGTATGCGCAGTGGCACCATCTTGCTGGAACCAGAAGCTCTGTTGGTCGTAGGTTTAACCCAATTCCTCGATTTTCGGGCGCAAAAAATTCTCAAGCATATCACAGTACCAGCCAGAGTTCACGGTAACGGTGACGCCACTCTCTTCAAAAAAGTAAGGCCCAATGATGCCTACTTTCGATACTGCACACCAAACCGTGACTTTTGGGCTGTAGAGGGGTCTTTAGTGAAGCTCTCGGGGGTTTTTATGTCCAGTAGCGAAAATTTGTTTAGATTAGGTTAGATAAATTTGGCTTTTTCACGCAACCTGAAAGATTAAAATGAGCTTCATCGCTCGTCCATAAGATCACAATGGGAGACACATGTTAAAGGACTGCCTGACAACTGTCCACACGCCTTCTCCAAGCCGTCGAGGACAATCCATGTGCAACCATGATCTTTTATGGGTGTAACCCGAGATCAGTATGCAAAATTTGTCTCACTGTTCGAGCCGAAATCTGAAGAGCAGAAGCATGTTTGCGTGCCGCACGCAATAAAGACTGCTCAATTGACGCCCTCACTCGAGCGATGTTTTCAGGGGTTCTGACGGTGACAGGCGGGCCGATTCTCTTTACATTTAGTGTGGATCCTGTTGCTCGGAATTTTGGCATTCATGCCAAGATTGCTTTTCGGTCGGAAACATTCTGAGAAGAGTTCAAACGATACTTCGTGGGAAAGGCACGCTGCGTCGCGATAACAAATTCACTTGTTTTGATAAAGGTCTCAACAACAAACGCGCGCTGCTCACCCAAACCAGCGCCACCACTCTAGCACCTCCCGTCTTTGTGCAGTGATTTTTCGAAAAGTAGGGGTTAGCCACGCCCCACCCTGTAGTTTTTATTGGAATATATATGATGAGAATATATCTCTTATTTATGATGAAGATGTGTGTGAATTTGATATCAAAAATACTATCAAGAAGATGATGAAAGGATATTGTCCTATCAGCTGACAAGCCATTAACATGAACTTGACTGTTGAGTTTTTACTTTTATGACCTCAAATTCTACATTACGAGACATATCCAGAAAAGTACACATAGTCTCCATTCCTCTCTATGCAAGTGGTGGGGCAGGGTATCAATTTTTTTATGCCTTTCTCGAAGTAGTTTTCCCCTAACCCCTTCGTCCACTTCTCCAGCTCCTCCTTCACCTCCTCTTCAGTTAAAAACCTTTTTCCATCTCCATCTAGTTTGCAGCGCCTTAAAAACTCTCGCCCGATCTCCCCTCGATTCAACTTGTATTGGTCCATCAGTTCTTTTAGAACCCACCTTGCGGACAGTTTTCGATATTCGAGGGTTGTTGTGATGTAGAAGAGATCGAAAGATTTGCTAAAACATCGCAGAAACTTCATCAACAGTCAATCTGCGATCGTCACGCAGCAAATTTTCGAATTTTTTTCACGGTTTCGTTAATCACAAATGAAGGACTTCCGCTCCTCTCGTTTTATACTCACCACACCACTAGTACGCACTTGCCCGATTCAAACCATTATCACCAAAATCAGTTTTCACTTCATTATAAATAACAAACAGAGGTTTTCCCTTCCAAATAAGATAACGGATGACACCGCGAATTTTGCACTTGGCTGGAGAATGGATTGACATTGTTCACAAACGTATTGACGTGTCGACCGTTCTCACTTATCTTGAACCGATCTCGTTGCAAAAGGGACAAGTCAGGCTACACTGTCGTATATCCAATATGATGAAAATAAAATCCCTACTTCCGTGAGAACCTCAGTACACTTATTTTCTGGAAATACCTCGTAACATTGCAAGCTAACTTCCGTCAACTTCTTATTAAATGTTTTATGCAAATTCAAATGTGATTTTAAAGAACATAGAATCAACTTGTCATGAAGCTTTATACAACCTGACCTAAGAGAAAAAGTTATATTAGTCGAGGTGAAAACTATAATTAATTTTTGTAACTATCCCTGAATTAAAAGCCCAAATTGAAATTCCTACATAGAATTGCTTCGTAGAAAAGCATAACTTGTTCAGTTACCAAAACAAATGGAGGAACCCTTTATTAAATACTTACTAATCGGTGATTCATCGGCCATCGCTGCAGAGTGTGACCAAATTAAGCATGATAACTCGTTAATAAAAGCTTTTCATGGTTTCTATTTCTAAATTTTCAAAATCAGACATTGAAACGAACTTGACAATTAAACTCGTCGCCAGTCGAAAATCCAAATTATGATACGACATAATTGCTATGTGCCGTATCTCAAACAGCACGATCCTTCCCGCCCTAAGGAAATGAAGCCGTTAAAAATGAAATTAAAAGTATCACAGAGGGCGCTCAATTAAGACTTGGGCGTTCTTTGGAACATCAGAAGAGGGATCATGATCATATTCTTAATTTGGAGAGAGAGTAACTGGTAGGCGGGAAATTGCGCAGTTTTGTCGCTTGACGTGATTTCGGCCCTCGCTTCGCTCTGCCCTTCGCGAACCCTATGATAGACTGCCGCGCTTGGGGGACCGGAAAACTATATCACATAAAGCGATTGCGAATACTTTATAAGTGAAGCCGACCATCTCTTATAAATGGATTTTATCAATTTTAAACGATGTAGTACGAGATTTATAGGTAAGGGAGTTTTTGTCTGCGGAAAGGGTAAGTGATTCTATGGTATACTACGTTCTCTGGCAGTCTTTTTTACTGGGCTACATTGCCTGAAATGAGTAAATCATGCGAAGGGTGAATCTTAATAACAATTTCAAGCGAAAAAATGTCTTAATTATATATCCATCAGAAGTGTTCATGAGATATACTTCCACATTTTCAATTTAGAGACCATCATAACATATAACCATAAGACTTTATCACCTCACCATCCAATATATTTCAAATTGACACAAATTATAAGTTGATGAATATTTCTCGCTATTTTTGCCTTTCAAAATCTGAACAAATAATTGAAATTGTAAACTCATTGCCAGGTATTCCTGGGCATAAACTTTATCGAAAATTAATCAAACACTGAACACTTCAATTCCAAAAAAGCCAATGTTCATCAGGAAAATCTCTGCCTGATCCACTTTGTTTTGAAATGTTTGAATTGAATTATGTTTCTCAGAAAAGTTTCGAATTCAGCAGAAATTAAATGTACTTTTATATGGGGTTTCTGTATGAACTGGAGACCACAACTCAAGATTCAAAAGATGGAATTTTCTTCGCAATACAGTGGGAAAGTTTTCAAATAAAAACAATACGGGACAATATATTTGGTTATTTTGACTCTATTTTATTTAGTTATTCTTCTAGTCTTCCAAAAATTTCAAAAATTAAAATTGGGTTACAAAGGAAAACTGGAAAATTCCGAAAATTTGCAATAATTATACTTTTCATATGGTCTGAGGATAAAAACTACATATTTCGTTGATTTCCTTGATTGTATTCAAACTGTTACTACATAAAGAAAAGAAATTGAAGACCATGCAATTATTAACAAAAATTGTCCTTATACTTCTCTTCATACCATTAACTATTTCTGAGAAAAAAGACTCTAAAATTTACTTTGTTGTATTCTCCATAACATACTCACATTTCCACGCCACCTGTGAGGAAGTGTACTTAGTGTATTTTTTAACGTGTTTTCTCTGATAAGCTTACTCCATAGTCTATCTCAGTTAAATTAATAGAATGTCTGGTCGTCTTATGCATCATCATCATCGCCATCACCTTCCTCTTCTTCATCTCCTTCTCTTACTATTTCGCTTTGTTTTTTCATTTCTTCTTCTTCACATCTTGAGTTGATGTAAATATTTTCAACAGCGATACATCAGTTGTTACGACATGGATAGAAAGATCTTCTACTGTTGGAGATTCAACATTGGAACACGCCTGGCATAAGGAAACGATTTGCTCTGCCAGCCGGAATAGTAATAAAAATTATCGTCCTAAATAGCTTTATGAAAAACCATGTATCTACCTTTTTGTCAATTGTTTCGCCCTAACAGTATATTGGACAAAAGTTCAATCTCTGTTTTCATGGAATCATGAAAAAAAGCCTTTGTTCACAATTTACAAGCAAATCAAGCATATGTCGCATACTACAAACGCTACGAATTACGTGTTTTAACCAAACTGTCAAAAATATACCAACAAACTCGTTTTCCTCAGGAGAAAAAATTTTCAACAAAAATTGTGTTCAGAACAGTTTATAGAAAATATTGTTTTATTTATATAGAAAAACAAATCTTGTTGACATTTCAATCGCAAATTAAGAATGGCTGTTCTCGAAACGGTTTACGCTCGTTCCTCAGAAATATTCCTTGAATCGAGAACTAGCACTCTGAAAATTTATTTGAATCTTAAGAGAAGTTTAAATTCAGAATAAAGTTTATTGAAAAATAAATTTTACTGAAGCGATTAAACTCAATTATCGAATACTATAAAGTTCATATATAACAATTATCCTCTGAATTCTGGATACCAACGATTCACTTCAGTACGAATTCGAAATAACACAACTGTAATTAGTGACGTCACTTCAAGAAATATGTCGTATAGGACAGTGAGAAAGCAGAGGGTGAGAATTAAGTTTGGAACGTCTCGACGAAGGAGGGTTCGTTTGGGAGATTTATTATGTTGTTGACAAAGCATCCAAAAGAATTTGATAGACAATAGTAATAACATTATACCATGTAACTCACAAAAACTTTGTAAAAGTATAACAAAGTATCGAATGAAATCCGTAATTCGTTTCGATAATGTTTTAGGCTGGATAGCGTAGCTATTGGGGTCAGCGGTGACGGCCTGCATCAGGTGTCACCCACTTAGGGCTTTCATCCGTAGCAAGGGATAATTTTGCGATGGCACCACCGGAGACCTGGTCTAGATGAACCGTAAACAATGTTCACTTATGGGAGTGACCACACATCATCCGTTGCTTTGAAATCAAAAGAACATAAGAAAAAACTAATTGCTCTAGCGTCACCGTAAAATCATCCGTTGCTACTGCTGTTCTCAAGCTAAGTCTGCGACCACACATTCCGGTATTATGATATTTTTGCGGTGGCACCCCCAGAGAAACGGTCTAGACTAGGGTGCTCAAACTGTCGATCGAGTGTGCTTTTTGAGTAGATCTCGAGAAAAAAATTTTTAATAAGTTGATAAATAAACTACAAAAATTGATTACGTAATAATATAACATTCTGCTAGCGGCAAAAGGCGGCTTTATCAAAGGAACGCGCGGTACTTGTCAAAGAAAAGCCGCGTTTTTTATTCCTGCCGCTTTTCTAGAAATTTCGGGCGGCGCGTTTGACGGGAACATTCGAGACTTTCGTTCACGCCGGTATAAATATTACGCCTGCAGGAATTGGAGTCATTCTGAATTGTAACTTGTAAGGCAATACTACGTTGATACAAAGTTAATTATTAGATAGTACAAAATGAGTGCAGTGAAGAAATCTAAACGTTGAATTTCAATTACAATTGGGAGGAAGAATTTTTCTTTTGTATGGTGAAGGATAAGTGCATTTGTCTTATATGTCGTGCGTCAGTTGAAATACCTAAGCGTGGTAACTTAGAGAGGCATCATTAAACGGTTCATAAAAGCTATGAGAAGGATTTTCCACCACAGAGTGAATTAAAAAAAAACGAAAAGTACGTGATTTGATATCATATTTGGAAACAGACGTACCATGTTCACAAAACCAGCCAAACAATCAAAAGCTGCTACGATCGCGTCATTTGAAATATCTCATATATTGGCGAAACACGTGAAACCATTTGAAGATGGATCGGTTGTGAAGGAAGCATTTATTGAAGCGGGTGAGACTTCATTTCGAGATTTTAAAAATGAAACAGAAATCATGTCTGCTATTAGAGAACCTTAGTAAGCTCGTTCTACTGTCACAAGGCGTATTGAAGTCAGGACATGGCAGATAAACTAAAACATGATATCATGAAATGTACATACTTTTCTTTACAGTTCGACGAATCCACCGATATGACAAACATTGTCCAGCTGTGCATTTTTATTCGGATGGTATTCAGTGACATGTTGGCTGAGGAAGAATTTTTGATAATCATTCCTTTTGAAGGCGAAGACCCGTGGCGAGAATATATATGACGTTTTCTTCAATTTTGTAAAAACTACAAGATAGCAATATATAAATTAGTGTGCATTACAACCGATGGAGCACCAGCAATGACTGGAAACAAAAACGGTTTTTTGTCATTGTGTCGAGCTAATGAAGATTTCCTTTCATTTTTTCATTCCATTGCATTATACATCAACAAGTTTCGTGTTCAAAAGTTTCAAACACGGAGGAAATTATGGGCATTGCAACAAAAATTGTGAATTCCATCCGTGCGCGTAGCTTGCAACGGCGGCTCTTCAAGTTGCAGTTGGAAGATAGGGAGTCAGTTGAACACACTGATTTGGTTCTTCACACCGACGTCAGGGGATTGAGTCGCGGAAAATTCCTAGAAAAGTTTCAAGAATTATTGCCCAAAATAACAGCTTATCTAGACGAAAGAGGTGATGCCACGCAGATGTTGAAAAACGAAAAATGGCTGATCGATCTGGCATTTTTGACTAACATCACAATGCACTTGAACCTCACTAACTTGGAGCTTCAAGGTAAAGGAAAAACTATTATTGACATGATTAGCGCAGTAAAGGCATTCAAAAGTAAATTGCAACTTGAGATAGATCAACTGAAAAGAAAGGATCTGAAACATTTTCGGTATTTGAAAGCAAGGATTCCTCACTTTAATTATGATACTGTATGAGTATGAGGCTGTATTATCAAATATTTTGGAACAATTCGAAATACGTTCTTATGATTTCAGTAAATTAACAAATATAGCATCATTTATGAGTTATCCTTTTTTCATGTAAAAACATTAAGGAATTAGCTACTGAAATAGCAAGTCAGTTTAATATGAACTCATGTTCTGTTGAAAATGAGTTGGTGCAGATTATATCAGATATACATCTCAAAGCTACAGCATCTGATACAAATATCTGGTGTCTTATATCTGAAGATAAATATCAGAATCTAAGGTAAATCGCCCTTCAACTGACGGCAATGTTTGGGTAAAATGAAGATAATTAAGTCAAAATATCTCAATCGACTTACTGACGATCAAATGTTATCATGCTTGAGATTAGCACTTAGTGGTTACGTACCATCTTATGAAAAGTATGCTGAGGACATGGAGTTAAGTTTAACACCATATGTAATTCTTTCGTTTTGTTACAACCGATAAACTCGCAACTTAGAATAACTATGAGTTTTTTTACAGATATTATAGAGAAAAACCCAACGAAACCCAACCAAAACCTTGACTAAAATGATGTATATTGTGCGGAAAGCTCATATCTATATATGCTACGGTTCACCCTACCTAGGTAGGTAGGGTGTATCATTTATGTACGACAGCCCTGCATCACACATACTTGCAGCCTCTCAGAGTCGATCGTAAGTAGTCTTAAAATATTGAGGTAAATCGCCAGCAGTTCAAGTTTGAGCACCCCTGGTCTAGACGAACCACAACCAATGTTAACGTATGGGAGCGACTACAGATCTGTTGCGATGAAATCAACGGTCCATTAGGAAAAAAATTAATGATTTTGACGTAACTGCAAAAATCATCTGTTGCAACTGCTATGTGTGGTAGCAGACCCCGGTTTTTATAAGAAATCATTTATAAAGCACGTTTTACTAGTGAAAGCACATTTCATTCATATGAAGGTAATAATTATGGTCGATTGATCATATTATGATACATCGTATCTTTATTTTTGAATATATTACTTTCAATTTCAAGGTTCAAACTATTAATTTATCAAATCTAGTTACGGGAAGTGTATTCAGTCGCCGTCATAATTTATTTATTAAATTAATGTATTACTAACTAACTAAAAACATCAAACAGTTTAAGATGGACATTTAGAGAATGTCTGAGTCTTTCTTTAAATATGTTACAAAAGCAGACAACGGCCAAAGTTCAAGCCAAGAACATGGTCCCCCGCTGATGAAAGCAGTGATTCGGTCGGATAATACGCTTCTTCCAGAAGACTCACATTCAGATTCAAAATTGATATTACAGAATTAATAAAAAGGGCCCATGATGACATCAATGAAACTAAAATAAATGCTAAAAAAAGACGTCAGGAGATATTATTAGCTTAGAAGAATTATTTCAACCCTTGAGATATGTTTCACTTTGGAGTTAACCCGCTCTAGATAGTACAGAACAAGCAGAGTCGTTTACTGATGTATCCCAACATGGCTCAAAGAGAAAAAGTAAAAGTCGTCATCTTTCAGTGGAGTGGTTTCATAAAGTGATGACTAGTGTTAAAAAAACAATTGCGGTCACGGATGGTTTATTCTGCAATATCAAATAACCGGTACTGTTTTTGCCGACACTAACACAGAAACAACATTCACAACTAGGTTTCAGTAGCGGTGAAAGCTAAATCGCAAAGTACGAACCAAGAAACTACATGTGAACATTCAGAAATGTCGAGAAGTGGTAAACTTCAGAATGGAGATTAAAATCGCATACGACAATGAATTACGCAGCACATTTATTCGCACAGACTTGAGTTAGAATTGTTGGAGCAATAGAAAGAATATTCAATTTTTTTCAGTTTCTAAAAGGCACTGGGTAGTCCTCCCTCCTCTAATCTAATCTCCTCACAGCAAATCTTCTGTTAGAATATTTTCGGCAACACGCTGAAGTAAAAGTATCGGCTGAAAAATTTGATGGGATTAGTTTTAGAATTGAAGAATTATGTCTCCAAGAATCAAATATAGACACCAGAGGAGCTGCACAACACCTTATGCCTGCTATGTGCCATTTCACATTTCTTTACTTTCTTTTCGTTTTGAATGATGTGTTTAAGAAAATGAACAATGCTCAGATTGGATAACAAAGTAAAGGCTTTAGTGATGATCAAATATTCATAAAACTAGAAGAATTTCGCCTTTCAATTACGGAGGAACGCATACATCTTACAAAAGAAGCAATAAATTTTGCTGTAAAATCAATCTGATGGAACACCGAATACGTCGCAAGAAACGCATGCCCGGTGATTTGGCATCGTACACCGATGCTGGACTTACACAAGCGAAAATTCAAAAAGACGTGTAAGATTGTCTTGACAGCTTCAACACTGCACTCGAAACAAGATAGAAATCTATTATATGTTTGAAGTTTTGCAGTCAAAGACTTTGCCTCAGACAAACAAATTTTTTTTATTGAAATTTACTGACCTTCACGATGCAGTATCAGAAATCTAACTCGTCCTAGAGATACAAAGACTGAGACGATATTTGAAAGCAGACACTGTTTTCCAATTGTGTGAGTCTGGATTACCCAAAATTCATTGTGAAATGGGATTTTACAGAATCTCTTCCGAATCTAATGGTCGCACAAAAGTTATTTATAACAATATGAGTATCAGTGGCTTCATGTAAGAGGAGCTTCAGGACATTGAGATTAATCAAAAATTACTTGCGGGCTGAATTGACTAAAAACAGATCATGGTGATGATAAAAAATTGAAACAATGTAGTATATTATCACAAGAGATTTTATTGTGAAAATCAGGATTGCAATTTCGGTCTCTTGAACATCTTCAGCTGACAACAAATATTGAACTAAAGTTGAAACTACATAAATATATAAATCGGTACAAAGTTAATAAGGGTGCAAACAAGAGGCAATGAAATAATTATGATAAAAACAGGTATTATTCAAAGATTTCAAATAGAGACGAATAAGCCGGGCCATACTAGTCGTTCAAGATTATCTCTATGGGGGTTTGTTGCAGATTGAAATTTCGATTGATTAAAATAAATATAACTTTCGTCCTTTAGGTATTCTAGAATGATTTTAAGTTGATCTATGGGTGGAAAATGAGGGCCATTTTCGATACAATGTGAAGCAAAGGTAGATTCGTCTGTTCTCTGGTTATTGTAATCTGACTGATGCTCCTTATATCGTGTTTCGACTGAACAACCAGTTTGACCTATATATACGCCTTTACAATCAATACAGGATAACTTATAACTCCAGTTTTGTCAAATTTATCAGTTTTATCTTTACTATTGAAAAATTCCTGGGAGAGTCTCATCTGGGTCTTGAAAGCCAATTGCAATCTTTTCGCTGATAGGGCCAAAATATGTTAATCAAATATATTTATCTGTATTAGTTGATTCTATACGTGGGTAAATATTATGATATGCTATTTGTGTTTGTTTTTTGGAATCATTTTGTTTATTATATTTGAGGATAACAGATCAAATTACCAGGGCATTTTAACTATAGGACATGGTGAAATATAACATATAAATTTTGATGATGTAATTTCGGAATTGCAACTGTAAAAGGAAGAAAAAAATTTTAACTTTTTCACTAACTACGTACTCAAACTATTTTACTCATACTTTATTATTTTTATTATCTACTATTTCAATTTTGTACATGGATCCTTTATAGTTCGGAAATAATTTTTATTATTTCTACTGAACAGAAATGATTACTTTTATTTTTTATTTAAACAGTTTGATTGAGTTTTAGAGTGGCACCTACAAGATCCGCCCCGGATCTTGTAGGTGTCAAAAAAAGCTAGGAAAACCTATAAATATAGATGTCGATGAATATCGATATATGGTGCATCAAGTAATGTCCAATATAACATCTGGTCCAGGAGTTATTTAGAGATTATAGAGAGCAGTTAAGAGGTGTTAAGAACGATTGGTTAGCTCTAAACAGAGAAGACAAAGCAGAAGATTTATACGATTATGAAAAGTAACGGAAATGTTTCAATCGATTGTTGTTGTGTTTCAATAAATCTGGTAGTGTGGAAGGACGCCAAAAAGCGTAGATGTTGTTACAGTATTATCATTCCAGGCAAAACCGATAACTGATTTCAACAGCCAAAAGAGATCATACCACCACATCATTCCATTTGCAACTGCCCTGAGTACATTAGTACAGTTTCTGACCAACGAATGAGAAATTGATTTCATGAAGGTCATCTCTACCTAACGCGTATTCTATGAGTCCGGTAAATTGAGTTCAAGATAGAGGCCATAGTTCTCCTCAATGATGAGTCACGAATCAGTTTCTATCTCGATTCCAAACGAAGCCTTCTCCAGATTCTGCAGAAATTATTATACAAGAAAACAGTAATATTTAGGCTGGCCTGAATCTCAGTGGAAAAACTGGCCGCATTTTTATATAACCTGACAAAACCTTAAGGATACTAAAAACATACTACTGTTTGAATATCTTTCAGAAAAAATTTCTTCACAAAACTTTCCTTATGTACAAGACTTCGCGATGTAGATATTTTTATTTTTTTTTCTCACCGGCAAGTTGTATCAATTGAATAGAACATTTGAAGTAAACTACCCAATACAGACACTCTCAATTCAAGAGCTAACCTGAATGTAATGCAATAATTTTTCGAAAAATTGAATGACCTTTTCGAGAAAGTTCAATTCGATCAAATTTTTCTCATATGATGCCAAAGTCAGATACCCTTAGGGAAGGATTAGCCTCACCAGTTCCAAATTCACTTGTGGAAATCTCTTTTTTGATACTGTCTATCCTGATCATTTAGTGAAATCAATCAGTTTTTTGAAGTATTGGGAGTTTTTATGAATTATTACTTTCGCTGCGACGGAATAACTTGTATAACAACTCTTCCAAAAAGGGAATTTTGGAGTAGAATTTGTCCTTTTTGTAGTGTGCCACCTGATGCCCTTTTCCTTTAACAGTTTCTGAGTTGGGGGATGCTCAGCGTACGGGGTTGATTTCAAATGCTCCAATTCATTTCTAAAAACAGTCCACCTTGAGATAAAAATTAATCTGTTTCAGCGTTTTTCGCTAGTACCACTCCTCTCATAGTTAAAGATGGGTGAAACTCTCCTTCAAGTACAGTGCTTATGTGCGATAAAGTAATCATCGAGATAATCCATCATCTTGACAATTCGGTAGTCATCGAAAGACATATACGAGGGTGGCTTGATAAGTCAGGTTAACATTAAATGAGAACACATCTTTCTCTACTAGTTGTAACTTCTTGTTTAACATAATCTTCTTTTAGTACACTTACTTAGGCGATGCCGAAGTTTTTTTGATGCTCTCTTTATAGTAGTCTTTCCCAAAGTCCTCAAAATACGCCATTGTTTCGAAGGTGACTACAAAATCTCCATTGGTCAAGCCATATTTTCTTGTTTGAAAACAAAAAAAAATCACTGGGAGCCAGATGAGATGAATATGATGGATGATATAGCAATTCATACCGTTACTTGTCCAGATTGGCTGTTGCAATGGTGGAAGAATGGGCAAAGTCTTTATCGTGATAAAACAACATCTTCTTCATAGTAAGATGGCCGCTTTATTTTGATTTCCTCTTCCAATTGGTCTAACAGTGATACATAGTACTCCTCGTTTATAGTCTTTTCTTTCAGGAGAAAATAAATTAAGATAATGACATGTGCGTTCCAGAAGAGATTGGCGATCACTTAGCTGGTCGATGAAACCACCTTTCTTGGGTACACTTTCATTGAATTCCACTAACTTTTTGGATTGCTGTTTCATCTGGGACATGTAAAAATGAATGCATGGTTCATCTACCGTAATAAAATAGCTGAAACTCATCGGAGTATCGTTCAAAGAACAGAAGATTAGCCTGGTGAAGAAAAGTTTCACTCTTTTGCTTTTATGGTTATGGCTATCAAGAGACCCAACTCCCATCTTGTTAAAGATGGGAGCAAGATGTTAAACACCCGTTCATGTAGAATGTTCACACTCTTCGCTATCTTAAATAACCTAACACATGTGGCCTTTATTAAACATTTCCGAAGTTGTTTCCTCGATGGGGTATCCTAGGGATATGGGGAGTTAGATTTCCGTGATGCTTTTCTTGAGTATCAAGTTACATTTTATTAGCACACGGTATTCCCTTTTTTCCATTTTAACACAGAAGGAGCCATTCGTTGGGTTTGATTGGCTGTCAAATCAATATTAATTAACTTATCTTCATGAAATATCATGTTTGCACTTTGAATTAATTATATGTGTTTTATTGTCGAAACATCTTATGACTTGTGAATTAATAACACAACTTCATCCATTTTTACCAGACTTATCCATTCGCCCTCGTAGACACATACTCATATCAGTGTTGGCGGATGGAGTAGATGAAGGATTTAAAATGTCACGAGTAACCGTCAATAATGGAGGTTTTGGAAGAATATGTTTCATTAGTAATTATTTGTCCTCTCCTGAAATAATGAAATCACGTCAACCTCATTGTCAACGGATCATACTTGAATATGTCAGAAGTTGTTCTAGTGAACATTAAAACGAAATCAAAATATTGGCATCGATAGAAACTAGCAAATTGTAATCCCCATATTTTTATCAGAAAACTAATTCGTCCAAATGTTGGCCTTAGAGACTCGTATTCAACTTCTTGCCTTATATCGCCTGATCTAAGGCATCTCGATTTCTTCTAGTCTGAAATCTATTTTACGCCACCCGAATCGTTGTAAGAACTATGAGAAAGGATATCAGCAGATAACACCATGAATATTGTAAAATATTTGGGAATCATTCGAATCTCGATTGTAGCAATGCATGCATTTGCGATAGCAATGTACCACGATTAAAAACACGGAAAACGTGGAAAATGTTTCATTTAATAGGAGATTTTCATGAGAATTGTAGAATTTTAAGCAGTGTTATTTTATAGTTAATGGTACTTCACAAAGCCGACTGTTATTGATAATCAGATGACCTTTCTATTCAGGTATCAAACAAACCCTTTTTCATTATAAATAGTTTTGGGGTAGTTGTTGATATTGATAGGGGGGAGGGGATCAAACGTTTGATTAAGTAACAAAAATATTTCAGATTTAGCCAAATTTCAATTGAATGTTTTCCAAAAACAAAGATTGGACGAATTAATGAAGATCTGAAGTTTTTCTGAACAATTCTCGATTCTAATTCGCCACGTACAATTTTGGAATGTAAATAATCACATGGTCCTATAGAGAATAGATTCGCCTTCTTAAAAATGTGTCACTATGTCCTATTCTTGAATTTGGGACAGAAGCTGTCAGGGGTAGGTTAGACTTCAACTTATATATAACAGATAATGTCCCCCTCCAATTGAAAATCGAGCTGTTTCAGGAATTTCCTATCACAAAAGACCTTTTATTGAAAACGTTTCCCCTTTTTTTTTTCAATTTACCTACCTATTCAGAGTACACCCCTATATTAGCCTTGATTATAAAAAATGTTGAACCTTAGACACGAGTATCTTTCGTAATTGGTCATATTGCAAATTCTTAAATCAAAATACAAATATAGTTAGTTAGTTATCTTCAACATTATCCCATTATTAAATTCCCATTTAAATTCCTGATTGTAAATGAATATTCTATTCATTTGTTCTATTTCTGTTCAAATCAGTTATCATTAATAAACATAGATGACAAGCCAACACGACCTATAAAATTCTCTGATCCATTAGTATGAGAACAATGAAGAAGCCAGTCTTAGAGCACAACATAGAACTTAATATTGTTACTACTAACTCATAGTTTTCACCCTACGCTTAATTGATGTCTGGGCAGGACTAGTTTCTCCAAGAACGCGAAAAACTGTTTTCTGCCTTTTAGTGCTGAAAATTCAATTTTCTACATGTTTCTACATAGTTTAATATTATGATATCCTTCAAGCATAATATTCATTTAATGATTTTCAACTTTTTTCCTCATTCTTAGTGCGAAAAACTCAACATTCACTCAAATGAAAATAGTCTAATACTACTACTTATCTTCAAAAAATTTTTCAGTATCGGTTTTCAATTATTTTTGCCATTTATCTTACTTATTTGCCAAATTTTTCTTTCTGAAGGTGAAATTTAATTATTTAGGAAACTACAATTGCACAATAGAACATTCAACTGAGTAATCAATATCCGATTGTGCGGGACCGTCGTGACTGGGGACCTGAAAGAAACTCCTACTGAGGGGGTTCCTCCAAGCTCTGGACATAGTGAACCCGGAAAACTAGTGACAGACCCCAAAATAAGTCTGGCGCAAAAAAGAGGAAGAGAAAGACGGCTAGGGAAACCGGGACCCTTGCCAACCTTACAACACCTCCCTCAGCTGAGAGACCGGCCAAAAATGCCAACGTCTCTTACAGCGGAGCTGCGAGGGTGACCGTCAGGGTGTTACTGGTTCCGGCGACATTCCCTGACAGGGCCCCAATAGAGGAGGAAGCTCAAGAGACAGAAAAGTCTCTTGGAGAAATGATGGATACCACTCCAAGCAAGTGGAGATATCCATTATTCAAAAATACCACATATGTGGTACCAGGTGTCCTGTCAGCTGTCTGCGAAGACAACTACAGCAGGGACTGGCTGAGAGCCAGGGTCAAAACCCTGAAGCTGGCGAAGGAACACCGTCAGAAGGAAACTGAGGAAGGGGACCTACTCGCTAGGCTCACGAAAGTGAGCATGCTTCTAGGGCGGCCACCAGAGCCGACGGGGATGGTCCTAACGAGGATCCAAAGGGCTACCCTGACGGTAAGGACCAAGATTTGGCGAATCTACGGGAGGAGTGAAAATCCGTCCTCCGCCCCATTAATATTGGGCATAGACGAAGCCTCCTTGGACATCATCAAGTCGAAGAAAAATCGACTTCATGCTGGCCTAAGGACGGCATCTTTCAAGGTGCTGCATCAAATAGTGATGAAGAGGATGGGGCGCCATAGGTCCAGAATAGCCAGAAAGGCTATTCCGGGCCCTGGCCCCTGTCTTCCCGACAGATCAAAGTCTGTCGTGGAGGGGGGCCGGAACCCGATGCTGCGCTCGGACCTCCCATAGCTGAACCTAAAGAGGCTCACGTGGCTCCCAGCCGGGTGCCGCATGCAAGCCCTAGGAGATCAGGTACACCTACGGAGAAGGGTTCCCTGCCATCTTAAAACGCCATGGGACAAAATCAGGTGTACGCAAATATATTGCACCACTCTATAGCCGCAACCGACATATTGAATTCGCGGCTTGAAAAAGTGCATATATTCATATCACTAATACCTTGGGTGAGGAGCGGCGTGGTTGGGGGCCTGGCGGCCTGCGATAGAAATGTTTTCTACTGTAAGGATGGCCTGACCCCTAGGACATGCGTTCTCACTTCAAAAAGTATTAGAAATCACATATTACCTTATTTCTGTTTCAGAGACCTGGTGGCCGTCAGAATCGATGGAAAAAGGTACACAAATAGTACCTTTGTTGTATGCTCAGCATACTTTCCCTACGACTCACAAATACCACCTTCAACAGAAGAACTACAGGAATTGGTGAACTACTGTAAATTACAAGTCTGGCCACTCGTCGTTGGGTGTGATGCCAACGCTCACCCTACTCTATGGGGAAGCCAAGGCAGCAACATCAGAGGAGGAAAGCTGGTCGAATATCTCTACAGTACAAACTTTACACTTCTAAATGAAGGAAATGAACCAACTTTCGTCACATCGAATAGGAAAGAAGTCCTGGATTTCACTTTATTCAGTAAGCAATTCACCCCAAAAATTCGAAATTGGAGAGTGGCAACAGAAGTAGTTCCCCTCTCCGACCATCGACATATCTGATTCGACATCGCAAGTATACCGAGACAACGACCAGGAACCCCAAAAAAACCGATTGGGACCAATATCAGGAACAATTATCGGATATGGCGGGACCTTCAATTAAGACACCGAAAAACATCAAGAATCTGGAAACTGCCGTTGAGAAACTGCAAACTAGTATTACCTTGGCGTACAACAACAGTTGCCCTATACAATACAATAGAGGCAGGAAACAAACCTAATGTTGGACAGCAGAACTCATTGCCCAAAGGATGTAAAGCAGACGCCTCCTAAATAAAGCGATGCGCAGTAGCACAAAAAGCGATTGGGACAACTACAAGGAAGCCCAAAGAGCATACAAAGGATTGATCAAAAAAGAAGCATGGCATTCCTACTGCGAGGAAATAGAGAGTGTACCGGAGGCAAACCGTCTTCGTCGTATCCTCTCCGCAGCGGGACCGACAGACATCCAAAATTTCGATACACCAGAAAGAGTAAAAACACAGACGAATGATGAAACACTGAGGCACCTGGCCAAAGTCCACTTTCCGGGTTTCCTGATCGACAACATAGCAATCCAGAAATCCAATGGATGTGCTGACAAAGCAAACTGGAACACAGCCTCAATGGTAGTTACAGTAGAAAATGTTGGATGGGTAGTAACTATCTTTCAACCATATAAACCACCAGGAGTATATGGTATATACCCTGCACACTTAATTAAAGATATGAACCAAATTGTTATACACTTAATCCACATCTTCAGAACCTGCCTTGCTTTGGGAAACTGTAACAGTCCGATTTCTGGAATTAATCATTTATATCTTTTAAACTCAGTTTTCATAATTTTTTTAATAATTCAATCTCATTTCATCAAGTTAAATATTCAAACAGTTTGAAATTCGAATCAGGAATCTACAGGTACCCAATGAAAATTATAGTTATATCCGTAAGTTGTCGATGCTATTGATCTAGGTTGTTCACCGGTTAATTGTGAAGTCAGTACTTGAAAGAAAATCATTTTCTCATTTCTGTGGGAGAACGGAAAACAGTAACTCATTCTATGTTTCGTTTCCACTTTATTGTTGTGATGAGAACAATTTCGCTTTTTATTAGTTTCTTTTTGAAAATCAATAGTGCTTTTATAGAACCGAGTCTATATAAGTTCGGAATTCATTGGATTCTCTCTTTTCCATTTGGAAATCTTCGGAATCGTTTGTAATTTTATTGGAGCTGTGTTGTAGCTATTAGAGTGAATAATTTTCAGTAATAGAAATTAAGTATTCTTTGATTTTCTGGATAAATTCCAATCGTCTGAGGCCTTATAAGTAGTAGGTAATTTTGCCGGATTTCCTCGACAACCAATTCAATTAGAGAGTGGAGAGATTTCGAATTTTTCTGTTATATTAACCTAGATCGATATCTGCTATTCCAAGGGTAAGTGGAATTCATTCTGTTCATTTTAAAAATATATATTCGAGAGATATGGTATTGTTATAGATTTTTCTCACCGTCAAGATATATGAGTTTTCATCTTTATGTCAAACCATGATATTTTACGACTGGGGTAACCACGTCTTTAGGGAACTAGTCTTGCCACCTAGGGCAGTCACCTTGCGAACGATATTCAGCCAATCAAGTAACCTGTAAGCTGTTAGATACAGGAATACCAGTAAACTGATATAAAACACCAAATCCAATCATCGTGGGAATAAATCTCATTCCTAAAAAGCTAAGTGTTTCTCTTAATGATCAAATTCTTCTCTTCTATCTTCGTTAATTGTTGAGTGAGCTCTATCATTGAGTCTCAATTTGTTGAAAAGCTCAGATTGTTTGAAATTGAAAATTTGTACTATGTAATTTGAATTCATCTCGTCTGAGACTCTCTTTAATGTTATTGGTTAAACTTTTTAGTTAAGTTTTTTTGTATAATTACCTTAATAATAGTAAGTAACTTATTAATCAGTTACTGTAATTTCTATATTTATCTCGTAATAAAGCTAGTTGAATGAAGTGATTAGTATTATTCCTAAGGCTATATCTAGGACCTAGGTTCTAGACGAAGATCTCATACACTGAGATAAAGGGACCCTGATCTAGCTAGGCATAGGTATTAATAAGTTGTGTCAATTGTAATTTTCTTTCAACTAGCCTTTCTATAATTGAATCTCATTAAACTTCATCATTCAAATTTCTTAGTTCCAGTAGAATTGAAATATTTCTCCAAATTTTAGATAAAATTAGAAACAAACCATTACAATACATTCCGGACCTCTGGAAAAGGGTTCGGGTTGTCTTCATCTCTAAGCCGAACAAGATCGCGCACAAAATCGCCAAAGATTTTAGACCAATTAGCCCCACCTCCTTCCTACTGAAGACGATGGAGAGACTAGTAGAAAGATATCCCAGGGAGAACACTCTAGTTGAGCATCCCCTACATATCACTCAACAATCCTAAGAGCAAGGTAGATCAGTCGACTCATCACTACACTCCGTAGTAGGGTATATCGAGAAAGGACTGGAAAAAGGAAAAGTTACTCTAGGAATATTCCAAGATATAGAGGGAGCTTTCGACAATATACTATACAAATCAATAGATAAAGCTATCTCAGATAGGAAAGTAAACAAAACTATAGCAAAGTGGGTGGGACATCTGCTGTCGACCAGACGCATCGAGGCTCACCTCGGCGAGTAGACCGTCCGGGGGACCACCAGCAGGGAATGTCCACAGGGGGGAGTTTTATCTCCTCTCTTTTGGAACCTCGTGCTGGATGGGCTACTGGCGGACCTTGCCGATGCTGGGCACTTCACGGTGGGTTATGTCGACGACCTCGTCCTCCTTGTTCGTGGAAAAAACCTCAGCACCATATGTGAAGTGGCACAGAAAGCTCTGCGAATGAGTGAACAATGGTGCAAGGAGAACGACTTGTCTGTGAATCCTAACAAAACTTACATGTTTATATTCACTCGAAAAAGGAAACTACCGCCCTTAAAGGCACCCATTCTTTTCAACGAGGAACTTACACTAAAACAAGTGAAACACCTAGGTGTGATGCTGGATGCCAAACTAAATTGGGACATTCACATCGAAAGACAGGCGCAAACAGTCCAAAACACACTCAGATGGGGACTTAAACCAAAAATAATATACTGGATATACACAACAGTGATAAGACCGCTGCTGACCTATGCCGCCATCGTATGGTGGCCCGCACTGGAAAAAGGGATAAAACGGAACAAAATAAACAAGATCCAAAGGCAAGCATGTCTGGCAGTTACGGGAGTCTTGAGATCCACACCCACGGCCTCTATGTGTCTTCTGGGCATTCCTCCACTACACATAGTGGTGGAGGAGGTGGCCATGAGGGCCTCTATAAGACTGTGGGAGGGAGGTATGTGGAGGGACAGAAATCCAATCTTTGGACACTCCACATCCCTGAACAAAATCAGAGAACTCCGACGTGACCTTCTCACAAGAGGAGATCAAACAAGAGCCATCTACTACTTTAACGAGCCCTACAAAGTCGTTATTCCACCAAAAGAAATTTTGAACACACCCCACGGCTTACTCACCCCACAGGGCCCCACCTGGTTTACGGATGGGTCCAAAACCGGGACGGGTACAGACATCGGCGTTCACAGCCCTAGGGCAAACTTATGATTGCGCTGGGAGACGTCACCGTAACACACGCAGAAATATTTGTACAGAAAAACCTACATAGGATCTATTGAGACGCATACATCTACATATGCTCTGATAGCCAAAATGCCCTTGGATATCTTAAAGATACGAAGGTTACATCCAAAGTGGTTGACGAATGCAGAACAGCAATTCGACAACTTCTACAAACAGAGTCACTCTGATTTGGTGCCCAACCCATCAGGGCATCGACGGAAACGAGATAGCAGACATTCTCGCTAGAAAGGCAACAGCTAACAGGCCGATGGGACCAAAACCAATTCTGACCATCCCATGGACCCATGTGCTCTCTTTCTTTCAAAACTGGACCACCACCGAGGCCCAAAACTACTAGGCAGGCATCTCGGGACTGAGACAGTCAAAAAGGCTCATAAAAGGGCCGCAATCAAAGAAAAGGGTACATGAACTACTGTCCCTCGAAAAAAAGTCTGTTGGGATGGTAGTGGACCTATTGACGGGACACCAACTCAAAAAACACGTCATGAAACTATCGGAAACCACACAATGTCGTGGTTGCCTAGAAAATGACGAAACAACGGAGCACATACTCTTCGAATGTCCCGCTCATAAAGAAACCAGACTGAACATCTTGGGCACTGAAACACTCAGCGCCCGGGTGTTATAGAAGTCCCCCTACAACAGTCTTGCAAGCTTTATCAGGAAGTTTTCGCAAGACAAATAACAACTTAACAAAACACGGCAAGCACAATTGGCAAAATGGCCTGAGTGCTGCCCATAAGGGCGCCGTGCAGGAAGAAGAAGAAGATCCGGTTGTGAGCTCATTTGCGCACAGATGGACTTGGTAAGAAGAGGTCATGCACAAGCGTAGGTAGACAGTCTCAAGAGTAGTGGCCAGATTCATGGCAGCGCACTTCTTGATCTTCAGTTGACCTCTTCTGCCCATTCTGTCTGCCCATATGAGCGCATATGATCGTTTATGTTTATGACAATTTAGCGTGTCTGAAACTTAATTGCGTATACTTTGTATTACATATATCGAATTCGACAAATAGAGGCATAAAATCAATCGAATACTACTCAATACGCAACTCTCGAACTTCAATTGTTTTTCACTACTGTCATCGTGCTGTCCCATCCGAATTCCAAATTGGAAAGGAAAGTAATTGAGCGTATGAGGGCGCTAGCATGAACTCTCATGTATTCGATTCTGTCACTATCGAGATTCGAATATTGCTTTGCTACCGCTGTTATTTATTTTCAACAAAAAAAACGCGCACGTATTGTGTCTCGTTGTTCATGTGTTTATCCAACAACTTTTTTCATATTTTTTAAGCGATCAGGTTCGAAGAATAATATCTGAAAAACACGTTTTCTAATGTTGTTGAAGAGGGTGTGGGGAGGGGGGGTGAAATTATGATGAAAGCTTTTCTTTTGATCACCCCAACGATGTAATCAAGGAAAAAAATGATTTCGCAATTGAGAGCATTTCGAGTAGAAGCTGGCAAACAGTGTACTTAAATAGTTTTTTTTTTAATTGATTCCCCAGACTGGAAAACTAAATCTACCTTCGCTCTACTGAAAGGTATTTTTTTGCGATATTAAACACAAAAAAGGGTTATTTTTCCAAAAATTAGCTCATATAAGTAATCGAAGGAATTCCATGAGTCTTTGTCGGCGAAAGTCTTACTCGACAGAATCGAAAGGAAGCTGCTTGTGGAAACTTTAATGAAATCCTATTTTTTACATCCATGAAAAATTTCCCAATATGATTACGCTTCACCGAGGAATATAAAACCTAAATATTAATGTGTTTATGCCTATCCTTCCCTGGAAATTCTCCACCAATAAATTGCTCTTACTTAACGAGAATACCGTGAAATACGACAATATTCATAATCATCATTCATCATAAGCGCGTTTACATTCATGTAAATGTTCAGATGAAAGCGTCAAACAAGTACATATAATTTCTTGTTGAAAATGAAAGGTCGAATAGCCATTATTGTTCTCTATATTAGTATTAAGATGTCATAATTCTTTAGCTGTTTATATAAATCTCATAACTCAGAACAAAGTCAAACGCGTCGCGCGCCGTAAAACGACAAATTATTATTCCCATTGATGTCTAGATTCGAAACCTTGAAACTATTAACTAGAACTAGGGATTTTGAATGTAGACCATCATTCAATAAATAGATCGTAAAAAGAGTTAATTACATTCATATTTCTTCAGAATGATGCTTGTTTGTTTCATATTTTTAATTAGAGCACCAAACGATATTTTTCGTGAAAAAAACGCACGACACTAGGTAGGTGCATTAAATTATCAACAAATGAAGTCATTGGGATCAAAGATTTGAAACCTTTGATATTTAACATTATTAAGAAATATACCATGATTAGGTATACTTCTTTGTCAGGATATTCTACATATTGACATAACATTGAAAGTTCCTAACAGCATAGACAGAGTGAATAATTTTCAAGGAAATTACAGCCACACCCAGAATATTTCTTCTACGATATCTATGGAACCAAAATAAACAAACTGAAGAAAAATGCTATTTAAACATTATATTCAATCTTCTTGTAGATCGCAATGTCGAAATCGAGACAATAAGCTTCGAAATCAGGGTAAAAATAACATGATCTTTTTTCGATGAATTTAAGCCATTTCAAATATCACCTCTGAAAAAAAACAATAGTTGTCTCAAAAGCGCGCAGTTTTAGAGTAAATGGATTTTAAAATTTTGCTTTTTCACGCACATATAAGTTTTTTCTATAGGATCATCAAAATGCTCCAGATAAAAACAACTACAACCGAACAGAATCGATTTTTGATGGGTCGATGGATTCTTGAATTTTTCTTACTACAGTTAGAATTACGATGAAAGCTTATCACCCCACTGATATAGTGTACATCTTCTAGAGCAGCGGTCTCCAAACTATGGCCCTGGGGCCAAATCCGGCCCACCAGTGCCATCAATCCGGCCCGCGACAGCTCAAGACTAGTATCATCAATCTGGCCCACGACAGCCAATATTTTACTGTTGGTACTATTGCTGTGATAAGTTGAATGGAAGAAAATGAAAACACAGAATGATAATTACTCTGTTTTATTTACTTGCGAGGTTGAACTTTACGACAGAACTTACCACGCAGAAACCTAAGCTTAAGTATCGCAGCTTAAGCATATTCTAACAAATAATTAATATGAAATCAATCACACTAATAAAAAAAACACTAATGAGATTTATGTAATTGTGGTTTTTCAGCGACAATTGTTAGTAGTTGTGGATTAATTTTACTTGTACCCATTATTAGAAGAGATTTAAGATGTTCTTCAGTTAATTTAGATCAGTAAACGTTCTTTGTGTACTTCATCTTGGAAAACGTTTTCTCAATTAAGTACGTAGTACCAAATACAGAAAACAACCCACGAGCAAAATTATTCAAATTATCAAATTGTACCAGTGGAAGACCCTTGTAAAATTCCAATAAAGATGAAGTTTTATATTTAATCTTAAACATGTCATTGCACTGTAAATCAATCACTTCTATTTGGACTTCCGGAGCTAGGTTCTCAGCGTCAGAATCAAAAGGATTTTGAAAAAGCCTAATTTCATTCGCAATCACATCAAAGTCTGAGAAACGAGAATCGAAATTTATCTGTAAAGCACTCAAAGTTTTGACTGCAAAATCGACGGGAAATTCTGTCTCTGTAGTGTGGCTGAATAATTCACATGTTTTGGAATGTGTGAAACATTTTTTACGTTATTGGGATTGAAATAGTATTATTTTCTGCCTGATATTTGTGTATAAATCAGGGAGATGCTGATTTTCTCTTTGCAATCCCAAATTTAGTGCGCTCATATGATTTGTCAAATCAACATAGAATGCTAATTTCCACAACCATTCAATGTTTCCTAAATCGGCAGAAGGGCGATGCTTCTCATTCTAAAAAATTTCGATCTCTGTTCGAAGTACAAAAAAACGCTTAAGGACTTTTCCGCACCTTAGCCAGCGTACGGCAGTATGACACGGCAAGTCATTTTCTCCAATCGCTTCATTAAACTCGCGAAATTGTCGGTGATTCACTCCTGTGGATCTGTTGAAGTTAACAACTGGTCTGACTGGTTTTATAACTTCAGGCAAATCCAAACATTTTCCGTACAAGGACTGTTGATGAATGATACAATGTAAGACTAATGGCTTTGAACCACCATCATTTTCTACAGCCTTTGACACAAGTGCGACAACTACTTTATTTTTTCCACATATATTTTTGCCTCCTTCGGTGGTGATACATTTTGAGTTTTTCCATCGAAGGTTCTTTTTATTAATGACATTTTCAACTCCCTTAAAAATATCTGCCCCAGTTGTCTTGCCGTGAATACTATCAATATCAAGCAGTTCTTCATACAAGCCATAGCTTTTATGTAATCCACGAATAAAAATCAACACTTGAGCAGTATCTGACACATCCGTTGAATCATCCAAGGCTAGAGGAAACCACTCAAGGTGTCCATTCTTGTCAGGCAGTTGAGATGATATATTTTCTGCGATGTCTGCACCCTCCAAGTCACGGTTTTTGCTGACATACTAATACCTTTCAATAAATTTACTTTTTCGGGGCATATTTCTTCCGCTGCTGTAGTCAAGTAGTCTTTTATCATTTCTCCATCGGTGAATAGTTTTCCACGTTTTGCAATTTCAAGAGCCACATGAAAGAGCGAGTTGCAGACTCTCGCTTAGCATTTGCTTTGGCGAACACAGATTGCTGGGATTTCAGTCCGCGCTTCATAGTTTCAAATTTTTCCGTCCGCAAACTTCCTGTATATTTAGAGTAATTTTGAAAATGTTTTGATTCATAGTGACGTTTAATGTTATATTCTTTGAGAACAGCTATGGTTTCATCACAAATTAGACATAGCGGCTTATTATTGCACTCAATCACAAAATACTGAAAGTTCCATTTATCTTGGAACGTTCTGCATTCACTGTCTATTCTTCGCTTCTTTTCCATACAAATAAATCAAACATAAAACAAGTCTAATCAAAATACTGTTACTTATGCACGGGTGTTACTTTATTTCACAATAGGCAGTTTCGCTTCCTTCAACTTTCCCACTCAAATTGACTCGCAATGGCGCCGCTAGCTTTTTTATACCTATGCAATTACTACCATCTAGAATTGATCGAAAAAACTAGTCAGAACCAGAGTTTTTTCGAACTAACGCGGAAATTCTCAAACGTGCCACCTGTTAGTAGTTAGTGGGTAGCCGAAATAGGTAGTAGCTGCATCACAGACCTGCATAGTATCACTACTCGCCACAAGATGTCCCTACTGGTCACAATATACTGAATACACAATCAATAGTAATTGAAATGCAAAACGCCTATGTTTGCTTACGTGGGCAGAAAAATTAAAATTGTTGTTGTTTTGGCCCTTGGAACGTACCGAAAAAAATATTATGGCCCTAAGGCTTCAAAGTTTGGAGATCCCTGTTCTAGAGCACAGAATTTAGGTTAGTTTAGATTTGATTTACAAAAGTCTATATAGTTTTACTGAGCTGATTCCCCAGATTGGAAAACTAAATTTACCTCGCTCTGCTGAAAGGTATTTTGTTCTTTTGAAATATGAAACACAAAAAAGGGGTATCTCCAACAATAAGCTCATCTGAGTAATCAAAGGAATTCAATAAGTCGTTGTCGGCGATAGTCTTGCCCGACAGAATCAAAAGAGAAAAAAAATATTAATGTGTTTATGCTTGTCCTTCCCTGGAAATTCTTTACCAATAAATTGCAATTACTTTAACATCCTACAAATAAAACAACCACAGAATCAATTTTAAAGACTACTGGGTCGATGGATTCTTAAATTTTTATTACTACAGGGTGTCTCAGTTTGGAATAGGTTAATTTTCCCTATATAAATGAAATAAAAATCTTTCGTCTGATTTTTACATTGTTTATTTTCGATACACACGACCAGTTTCAACAGTTACGTCATTTTCGAGTGTCTAGAATTAATAGTTGTGGGAAAGAGGGTGTTAACTATACCTATTTTGAATGTTGAGTAGTCAGGACTGATTCAATTCTGGTTGACTATGAGAGTGGTGAATTTTGGGTTTCTGAAAAGTTTGCTAATTTCCAAACTTTCCAACAGATTCATTGTTATCTATTTATTGCATTTGTGGAGAATTTTCAAATTATCTAATGTCGTTATGTGATTTTTAGATTAAATATATTCAAGAACTGCCTATTTATTATCCGAGAAGAGATGTTCTTTGACTCTTGCTTCAAAATTTTGACCTGCAATCTGTTGGGCATTCATTGCATTCAATTCTATATATTCCGGACTGTTTGAATTTATGAGTTGTATGTTTTGGCATTTAATAGTAATATGGTATTTTGCTCATGCTGGAATCTTTGGAGAATTGGGTTATTGAATTAAATTTGGAAAAATAATTGCTGATATTATTAAAGAAGTGGCAAATGTAAGTCAGACATGCATATTTATTTTCTGGTTGTTTTAATTGAATATAGTAATTGAAAATTTTTTTCCATGTTTTATTATTCATTTTACTCCTAATAATCTCACCTTCAACATATATAAAAAGAAATATTTACAGACGCAACAATCCTAATGCATTCTACATATAAATTAGTCACTTATACTGCAATAATTCATAGAGCCTTTTCCATTCCCTATCCATAACTGACATTAATACGGAAATCAATATCAACTTCCATCAATTAATAATATTCAAGTCTCCTACATAAACTGTAATATTAAACGCCAAGCACAAAAACGAATTTCACATTCACTTCATTCTGTTACAATAAAACCAAAAAGTATATTTGCCTAGCTTACATTGCCCCCCTTCCAATAACATCAGCTATTATTTTTCCAAATTCAACATAAGCAAATTACTATTCAATTCCAAACAAAAAGCTAATAACTTCAAACAGTCAAATTGAAATACAATGAATACCCTTACGTAGGACAACCAGGTCGAAATTTCGAATCAAGATTCGAAGAACATTTTTCCTCATATAACAAATCTGAACTTTTCGAATATTTAATCTACAAATCACATAATCACATTAGATAATTGAAAAATTCTCCACAAATGCAATTAAGGATGACAATTAATCGGTTGAGAAATTTGGAAATTAACGAACTCTGTAAAAATCCAAAATTCACTACTCTCAATAGTCAACTAGAATTGAATCGCTTCCTCTGCCCTGCATTTGAAATTAGTATAGTAAGCACATTCTTACTCACAACTGTTAGTTTCAGACACTTGAAAATGACGTATTTGTCGAAACCGGTTGTGTTTATCAGAAATAAACATTGTGGAATTCAGACAAAAGAATTTCATTTAATTCATATTAAAATGAATTTCTTTAAAATATAAAATTTTAGACGCACGGTTGGTAGAAAAATTTGCGTAGCAGAAAAGAAAAGTCTAAAAAATAATCTTCCTGGAGCTCATTAGATTTTCTTCAAAGATTATACAATGCAAATATTACATCCCTGAAGTGCGATTTCGGAAGGTCTTCAAAATAACCGTCAACGTCTGCAATTATTGCTTAATTGATGAGAAATCTTGTTCACGTAGAAATTTTTTGAGGTTTGGTAACAAATGGACGTCAGAGGGAGTCAAATATAGTGAATAGGATATTGAAGTTCGTATCTAATTCGATCAATTTCGCTTTTACAATATCGCTGGTAGGAGCAGAAGCATTGTCCTGGTGATGATGATTTTCATTTTTGCAAAGAATGTCTTTTCTCACGAATTTTTCAGTCCCCAAGACATTTATAATAGTCTTCTGTTATTGTTTTGCCGGTTTGAAGTTAATCAATTTGAAAATTTATTGTTACATCCCAAAGAACTGATGCCTTAATTTGCTTCGACGATTGTATGCCGGATTCAGAGCATTCAACGGTATGTTATCGCAATTCAGCATCATAGTGGAAGCCGAACTCTCATCAACAGTTACGAACCGAAGGACAAAAATGGTTTTCTTCTCTTAAAAACGGGCCAAATATCTTGAAATAATCTCACTCAGTGAGGTTTCGAACTAAAGTATAAGTGCGGCACCTATCTTGCCAATAACGTTGAGTTGTCAAGGCCATAGCCTCCACAATTTCAAGCTTGGTCAATCGCTTGTTATCATGTACGGAATTAATCATCTCTGCAGTATTAATACTTTTTAAACGTCCTGAACGATGATCATTTCTAAGGCTTGCATGGTCTGATTGAAATTCCGAAGTCCACTTTCACACTATTATTTTTGAAAGCTCATCATTTTCCGTCGAATTTAACATTTTTTAATGAATTCCCATAATTTTTCTCATAGATGAATCCGTTAAATACAAATAAAAAAACATGAATAGGTATTTCCTGCTCTTAATCGATAGGATACATCGTTTGGGGTAAACTTTTATAATATACTTCAACCCAATATTTCGAACCAGTTTTGATTGATTTTTATTATTTTCTTTAAATCTATTGAAAAGCCATAACTGCGTCCCAACTATTACTGCTGCCTTAGATTGACAGAAAAACGTTTTTAGAAATAAGTACACTTAACCATCTGAGTCTTTGTTTTTGCGTAATAATGAGAATTGTAAATTTTGAAAACACCTGCATTCGTCAATGTGACCTGATGTGTTCAAAATATTTTTCGGACTATAGTATCGCTTTGTTCGTTCTATGTGCTGAAAATGATCGAATAGTTTCTATTATTCATTATACCCACTCTCATTCAGTGTATTACTGTTGTTCAAGGTAAGATGTTCAGAACATTTTCAACATGCTCACATTAGACCTTCCTCAATGTATATCTGGGCAAGACTCACCACAAGTACTGGAACATACCTGAAATTACGACTGACTGGTGTATTCTCCGTTTTGATTTGGTAGTTGTTTTCATCGTTTTCTTAGAGATTTCTGGGAGTCCTCTGTGTCAGTTTATTGGAGAGCGCCACGTGTGTAAGTAAATATATTACGAATACACAGTACCTTCCATCGTATCGATATAGCTGAGTTAGTCTCGCTCGATGTTGTGAATGAATATAAAATACATACGTGTTCACACAACAACAAAATTGCATTATGTTGCTCATATTCATGACATGAGACTAAAATGTACCACTAATATTGTGGTTCTAATTGACAATGTTCATAAAGAATTGATTCTCGCGAATAAGGGTCCTCACATTGGAACACCCTCTAGTAATTATTATTCAAGAATTCCATCGATCAAAAAAACTTGGAAGTTGATTCTGTTCAAATGAGGTTGTTTTGTTTGAAAGACCTCAAAAGTTTACTTGATAAAACTCGGGTTCACAATTTGGGTAGAATTTAAAATTTTACTGATTTTGAAAAATTGATTTTTAAAATGACGTTAATTCATCCAAGAAAAAGATAAGGTTATTTTACCGCCACAAACAGTTGAAAATTTCTTGGAAATATTATTTAAGAATGTTTATTAGATTCACCCACAGATAGGTAACGTACCATGGCCCCCAAGATATCCCGATCTTCTACCTATTTGACCACCTCTAGTTTCTTTTTCGATAATCGACACAATTGAATCAACGGGGGGTGGGGTTCATGGGGCGATATTGTGGACAATAACATTGATATTTAAGAAATTCATGTAGTGAAAAAAATCAACTATGATATAATCGTTCATAAAACACGTTGCATCCTATCGATTGAGAGCAGAAAATAATATGTTCAATATCAGCCAGTGCCATCGAGACCCTTTGTGAATGGACAAAAATAAAACAGAAGTACCTTCTACAAATTTGAAAAACTCCCATTCATTGGGACACACTATAGTACTAATTCATAAACCTATGGGCCAAGAATTATATTTAGAATTAATTCTATTAATTGTGGCACTTTTTATTTGCATAACCTGGAAGAAAACCCTTTTGTTTTCAATGCGAGTGAAAATTTAGAAAAATTTAAGAACCCATGATCCTTGAAACAAGAGGAACTAATTTCACAAAAAATAATTTTTTTCTAGAATTGATATCTAAAATGGCTTAAACTTACCAAAAAACGATAAAGTAATGTATACCCCCCACCCTGTCTTGATTTTAATGCTTGTGCTCTTGACTTCAAATTTTGAAAGAAATAGTCTACAAAGGGATAAACTACGATGCCTATTTGTCAAATTGTGAATATGTTTCAGCGTTTCATAGATATCGTTGAAAACCCATTTTAGGGACACTAGGATGAAGAACTACACCTAATTATGGGACATCTATATGTATAATCTTCTTTTATCGAGTTAACAAACCGCGAGCTTAGAATAGAAAAATTGAGTTTTGCTGAAATAATAACTTATTTTATATTCTAAATACTATGTTCAACAGCCAATTTGGAGAATCAAAAATTAAATTAATTCGAACTGAAGAAAGTTGATTCTGGAGGAAGTATCATTTCAATGAAAAATTCTCTTTCCTCATAAAAAATTTGGCCTTTTCTCAATAAAACGTTAATTTTTCTTATTCTATTTCCTATTCCAGTTCGTAACGGTACATTTCGACTGAGCTACTTGAACTAAGAACATAGTTTATTGTTGTATTTCCTTTCATAAACACAGTTTTCACAATAATTAAAAATGGTAAATAACTCCATTTTGCAATGGTATAAGCCCGGGTGAACAGCCTTCAATACTGTAGATATTCGAAATCATGTCAGGTAAAATGAAAATTGCTAACGTGTGTTTGGGTAACATTTCAGTCGATCAGGTTATTGACCAAATATTGTTTTCTGTATTCGTTTTATTTAATAACTAATTCATAAACAACTTGTTGTTTCTTTTCAAGAAAGGGGACATCTCTCAATATTATCTATCAATCTACAACTCTACTATGCACATCTGAAATTATTTTAATTTCTACTTTTCCTACTTTGATTTTCTATTACTTACTAAAATCCTTGGAATTAGTTTGAACGGGAAATGTAACTATGTTTGAGACTATGGAAACAAACGAAAATTTTTCAATTGAAATTTCCTAGTTTCACAATACTTTATTTAATTTGTCAAAGTCCTTTCTTCATATACTAAATAAGTGTAGATGGCCAACTCAAAAATAAAGGATATAACTTTTTCGTATATTCTTATTAACTCTTGAAGAAAATTTTCAAAATTGAAAATTATAACAAAAGATACCAAATGTTTCCATATTTTTCGACGAAGAACCGATAAAATGGATAAGCTATTCAATAACAGATAATTATAACCTTAATGTTTGAAAATTGATCGATAATTTGACGGGCTATAATCTAGACCAGGGCTTCTTGAACTTTTGTCATTCACGACCCCATTTATAATTGCGAGTTTCTTGACGACCCCATACAACTATAAAAGAAAAATGAATTCATATTTTTTGATGATTTATTTCTTAGGTAACAATATACATATACATATGAAAATATATAGTTTTAGAATTCGTTTTGAAACATACAGAAACCTAAAATTAAAAATTGCACAAAAAATAATAATATTGTATTTATTATAGTTTCAAGAATAAAAAAGGATTCTGACCGTCTTATTTCGCTCGAATATATTCAAGTAGTTGCGTGGTAAGTATTAAATTAAAATATAAGTAAAAAATTTAATGAGATGGATTTGCCTGTTTTTTATTGCATAACAAATCAAATCTTGGTGCAATGTATGAAACTGCTGGACATAAGACCTCTCCTACATTTTCTAGCGGTACACAATATTGGGATTCAATATGTGTTATAGCTGAAAAAGTAGCTTCACATAAATATGTGGTGTTGACTGGCAGAAGTACATTTAACGCCATATCTGCGATTGTGGGGAATTCAGTTCTCGTTCCGATCCAGAATTCAGTCGAGGGCTTTTTTTGAAATTGTAGTTTTGAGTTTGAGTTACTCGAAAGCTCAGCAAATTCCTCTTGAGCTTTAATTGACAGATGATCAATCTTACTTAAGCCAATCCATCCAAAACGACAGTGAAATCTCTCGCGACCGCAGAATTTTGTTACGCGACCCCATTTGGTGTCATAGTTTTGGATGCCCTGATCTAGACGATTACAAAAATCATAAAATGATACTGATGCTGCGTTTGAAATGCTTGCCAACCTACACTTGCTTGTGTACCGATCTACAATAAGTATCCAAAAACTAAGAGAAGGAGAATATTTCCCTTGATTCTTTATTTCTTATTATTCTCCCTCCACCACGCCATTATGGAGAACACTCAGGCCTTTTGACCCATTGCTCTTGCCTTATTGTGTATTTCAGACTTGAAAAACCTTTTAATGAAGTTTATCAGGCTGTTGTAGGAGGGCTATTGTATCACGTGGCGCTAGGTATTCCAGTGCCTAATGTCTCCAATCTGATCGCCTTGTAAGCAGGACATTCGAGGAGTTCAATCATTTTCAAGGCAACCACGGCGTAGAGGTTCCGCTCTCACTGGCCTGACAGTTTCTAATATCTTGTATATATTTATATAAAGGAGAGTAGCTAACTATCACACTACTCCCCTTTTGGTAACCTTACGTTTTTACCGGTTCCATACCCAAGTGCCAAACTAGTGCGCGCATTCGACTATAAACAGATTTACTATGGAGAAACCCAATCATACCTTCAAATGACTATTGTAACGATTAATGTTACAACTCAAATTTTTGCCAACTGTTCATTGTGATCAATTTCACATAACATCATCAGTAGCAATACTTAATCAAATGCAAGTCTCGGAAAAAAAGAAATAATTAACTTTTCTGTCTTCTTGTGCTTTCCATTCCGACCAGTGCATCTATACTACCACGTGATATTGTATGTTTAAGTTGGAAAGAAACGAACTAGTGAATTGACTGTAATTCTAATCATTTGTCTCAATTTATTCGTGATCATGTTGGTAGCATTGAATTGAACGTGTCCTAAGATGATGTTTGTTACATCATTTATCGCAGATCAGGTAGAATTTGGGCCATAGAATCAGTCTTATCTTGAAAACTGTCATGTATCTCAGACATCAATAGGATAATCGAAATATAATGAACAATGTGTGAAACAATGACCTTGACGCATCTTCTGCTTATTCAGGTTTCTCCATAATTTCAATAAATTTTAGTTTCCCCATATGATAAACTGCGGATGTTGTATCACATCCTGAGAAAGTATGAAGAAATTGCAGATTCTGTGCTATAACATATCCATACATAAAACTTGAAGGTCTATATAACTGACCAGGTGTGCGCCTTTTTGAAGGTTTTGAAGAGTAAATGTTGGGCTATCTTCTACCTAATGTCGTGAGAAATACAAAAATGCCAATACCCTCTGCCACAATAATCACAGATTCATGAGATTGGGATGCATTAAGCGCAGCAGAGACGATGATTAAATCTGCATCTGATTGAGCATTCTCAAAATGTACACTCCTCTTAGGAATTATTATAAGAAGAAATAATTTGGTAAGTTCTATAGTAAGGAAAACAGTTAGAAATGAATGAGTGAAGTTATAGTTAGGGATTCAACGAAAATTTTCGAAAATGTATTCACAATATAAAAAAATATCATAGAACTAAGCATTTGAATTTGGGAGGCTTTTACTTGGTAAAATTCCATTATCAATAATGAAAAACAAATACTGTGTTTTAAGGTATATTAAGTAAAATTCCTTAAAACACAGTACTTGTTTTTCATTATAGAACTAAGCATTTTGTTTTGACCGGTTTCTCATGATCATTGACGAACCGGTCAAATTTGGAGCGCTGTAAAAGCGTTTTAAATGAATGAAATTGAAAAAAATTGAAGAGGAAAACAATTTTTACTTTATAGACCATCTACAAGATTGGTCTGTAGTAGTTTCTTCGTAAAATGTATAAAAAAAAGATATAGACCAAAACAGAACATTTTTATGGAAATTTTCTCACTTTTTTGTTTATAACTTCTTCAATTTAGGTTTAGGCAAAAACTTATATGAGAATATTTGTAGGCAAATTAATTTGCTACAAATAATGCTTTCATACATTTTCTGTAGGGCGTATAGTTTCCGAGATATCGCGAAAAAGTTGTACCCCTTTTTCCAAGATAGCAGCCAGGGGACAAGGGCGGTAATCCCACAAACTTAGGGTTATGCTTCTATTGAACCCCCCCCCCCATGTCTCGAAAATAAAATTGCGCTCACTAAAATATGCAATATTCTGCCTTCAAATTGTAACATTTCAAGGGACTAATAGTATTTGCATCACCTAAAGAAGAAATAGCGAAAAAATTCTCATGCAGGATAGTGTTATCTGACGACAAAATAACTGTGAACATTCGGTATCAATATTTTAAAGCTGCAGCAAGAATATCAACATCAATAAATACACAAATCTTTTTTAAGACTTACCGACTAGATAACAACTCGTATTCTTTCAAATGAGATTCGAATTTCACGAGAAATACGCGGTAGATTATTTTTCTTCTCATCACGTTCACTTTCATAGTATTGAAGCCGCCACTCCTACGTTCCGAATATTTGGACTACCGATATGATAATGTTTTTCGTTCAATAATAGAGCTATTCAGGAATAATAATAATAATAATAATACTGGACGGAAATGCCAGAGTATCATCACAGAAATAATAATATATTAAGTTAGAGGAGTTTTAAGTTTTTTGTTTTCCATACTTTGATCTCCTATCTTCACCAACCTTTCAATTTTTTTTTATTCAAATTGTATATTTTTGAATAGGATACTTATAACTTGCGATTCAAAGTTACAGAAAGTCAAAAATAAAAGAAGTATAACCACAAGTACCAAATACTGTGACATACATACGTCACAACATTTTCCATCCATCATTACCCGTGAAATTGGTCTTCAGGGAACAGTTAGATCCCATATAGGAACATTCACCATGAATTATTCCAGCTCACAAAGCAAAGTATTAAATCAAATATTTTCAATGATTCTGAACCAAAATAATCATGAATATACTTCATTTACAAATTCTGTGGCTGAGCTTGAATTACGAGATGACATTTGGCCCAGCTATGCCTAACTTTATTGGAAAAAGAATATCACTCTCACAATTTAGAAACATGAGATGCAAGTTGCTAGGGTACCACATTTCAAAAAATGGGACCCAGTTACTTTTGAATTATTATGTTTGAATGAAATAAAACATAATTTCAGCTTAGATTTTATTTGTTTGGAGAGTGTACAGAGACTGGTTCGCCTTTGTTTTACCTGAGACATGTCAAGCATTCCTAAGGATACCCTTCACATCACATTATTCGATATGCCAGTTTTAAATATAGGTATTTATTGCCAGGCAAGCGAGAAATATGCTGAAGTAGAGGGGACACTGCAAGCAACTCCATAGTGGAGATCTTCAAGTCAGCTCTGTTACTGTGAAGAACTGCATTTTATGCTATACCATCTGACTATATGTTACTAGAGTTCAACATCAAGTGAATTTACCAAATAATTATTCGTAGGAGTAAACGATGGACTAAGAACGCCTTAGTGATTCGAGCTGAAGGTACGCACAACCAAATTTATATGGAATCACTCGGTATTTCACATTATTGGTTATTTTTATCCATAGATCTCTGACTACTTGAGAAGAATGAAGTTTTTTGTTGTTAAAAAAACAAACTGGATAGTATGATAATAAATGTTGAATTGTAACCACATGTTCGGCATATTGTACGCAGTCTTCACTGAGATTTGAAACTGTGAATTTCAAAATTTATAAAAGCCTATAATCATAATTGAAAATGCCTTACGTTGGATTGTCCGATGTGCAGAGGGGTCGAATAATTTCTCTCATTGAAGAAAGTGTGACACAGAGGGATATAGCGGTCGCAATGGGGGTATCATAGGGGGGGCTTCAAAAACCTACGCCCGATACGTGGAGCTACAATCTCCACAAGATAGGACTAGAATAAATCATAGGAAGATCAATTCTGAAGAACAAGACTGCTTTTTGTGCCAAATTGCAGGAGAGACCCTAGTGCGTCGCACCCCATACTCCAAAGGCAATTTCTGGAAGCAACAAGCATCAGTGTATCAGTCGAAACGATACGTCAAAGACTTCGTACAAGGGGTTTATACAGCAGCAGTCCCTTAAGAGTTCCAGAGCTAATAACACAACAAAAATTAACAGAATTAATAAGTGTATGGAGCACCAAAATTGGAATATTGAGAATTGGCAAAATGTTCTTTTTTCGGATGAGACCTGAATTGGTGTTCGATCAGATGACCACCGGATTCGGGGTCGTGGAAGACAAGCTAGACTTCGAGCAGCAAAACAAATTCCGAAATACCAAGAAAGCAGTGTGATGTTTTGGGGTGACATTATGCTGGGAGGCAAACAGATTTGATTTCATTTCCTGCTATAGTAACGGCTAGAAATTACGTGAGCCTAGTGCTGGAGCCCATAGTGAGACTCTAGCGAGGTGCCCTCGGTGAGAATTTTGTTTTTATGCAAGATAATGCTCCTTCGCATACCAGCAACCTCGCGCGACATTATCTTGAAACAGAGGGAATCGCTATTTTCGGCTGGCCAATTTGCTCTCCAGACCTAAATCCTATTGAACATTTATGGGATAATCTGGAGAGGAAAATTAGATCGCGCCAGGATAATCCAAGAACCCCAGAACAGCTCATCCAAGCCGCCACATTAGAGTGGCAGAATATCACCCCATAGGAGGTCGAAAACCTAGTCTAAAGCATGCCTAGACGGATTCAGGCTTGTATCAGGGCAAGAGTTTCCTGCATTTCTATTGCCTCACAAATAAATCGCTGTTGTGAATTTTCTATGTTTGCAACCGTTTCTGATGAGGCAAAGTCGATATCGTGTTATGTTGACTTAATTTGTTGATAAAAAGCTGAAGTACCAGTTTCATTTCTGACACCATTCTAATGTTGATTCATTCCGACCAATATGCAGCGATTTATTTGTCCAATAGAAACACTGTCTCATCCTTTACATGAATGATATCCTTTGAATTTCCTAGTAGTTGTGATATTGTTTTATATGGACAAAATATGGTTCTGATGTTGTTTCTTCGGAGCTGCCGATTCTACCTCTTGTGCCTTTTACATAGGTAGATAGACTTAATCTTATGTTCAACTTTTTTTTATCTATAGTTCGCTTGAGTGTACATGGTGAAATTCAATTGAGGTGAATAGATTTCATTAAAATTGTTGAGTTCTGATTCGCCACGGGACAATATAATGGTGATAGTGGAGATCCCATAGATGTTTCTATGATATGGAGCGATATTCCTTGCGTCTGCTAGATTTCCGGAGTGAAGTGGAATCCTCTACTTTCGTAAGTTTCTGTACAAATGATTTCGATGAAAATTAATTCAAATTTAAAATTAAAATTCTTGAACAAAAAACAGGAAAGATTCACTTCCAAAGACTTCTTATTGGGACGTTTTAATTCATAATATTTCCACCAATTTTCGAACATTCAGGAAATTTTGCTCTTTTCATAATTATGACAGTTTTTATTCTAACCGTAAACCTGAATTTCTCCGTGAAGGTTTCAGAAGTTTCAATACTATACAGATTTTGATTTCGCGTATGTCAATCTGCTATTGCACAAGAACACAAGATCACCCAAAAGCATGCAAAAATTGGTTCATGAAACTGCATAAACAGAAGGAGAAAATGAGGAAAACTATACCATAATTACCTAGAGTTTGGGGCTACTTAAGCAACTCGCCCTATTGAAAATGTTTATCCATTTCTTATATAGTTTTCCTCAAAGTTCTAGTGTTTTGTACCACAATAGTTTTCAAATAGCGAAAATTTATCAGAACAATTTTTATAATGGAGAACAAAATAAACTTATCTAGCAATTGATAACACAAAGAAGTATCCCTTTCTAGACATATGGAAATGCGTCGAAACACCTTCAGTTGAGACTTTAAATAATCAAATTGTTGCTTTCAAAATAGCGAACTTATGGCCCCTTTATTCATTGCCTCGTTCGAGATTCATATACGTATAGAGATTTCAACATTTTCTGCATGTATTTTAGTTCTGAAGTTCAAAAAAGTTTTGCTCATGCTTTTGCTATGAATGCATGAACTATGCAAAAAAAAACAGACTACCGTTGAACTAACTACTTGTTTCGACAAGCAGTTGAAGATTAACGGTTCAAAAAATGGCTTCATTCGAAAAATTTCCATCGATCGAGATGATTTCTGTGAAGTCTATGATTAAAATAAACATCTTTGAAATTTTATCATTTCACCTGAAAACCCAGAAAAATTTCTTCTGTTTCATGTTGAACCTTTGGATAGTTCATATTCAGAAAATGAAATCATCTGATTCCTTGAAGAGAATCGCTTTTCTCATATTTGATTTGATTCTCACCAACTTCTTTCCAAGGAATTGAAGAAAATTACATCGTATGTGTAGAGCACGTTTTGAAGAGCTAAAATACTCAATGCCCATCAGACCGAGAAAAACTCTGTAAATTTCAATTTGTTTTCCACCTTCAACCTTCAAATTGAAATTGATTTCGGTGATTTTTTTGCCGTCCATCATACTCCAAATAATTTCAAGAAATTTAACTCATCAATCAAATTTTCCTTGAAACGATCTAACAGAATCGTTGTAATTCTGCATTGGAATGGTAGGGAATTATATATATATATATATATATATATATATATATATATATATATATATATATATATATATATATATATATATATATATAAATCAAATTTCTTCCGCTATATCCTGGCAATTATATAAGCTTTAGTAGAATAGGCAATTATTGCTGTGGCAGATGTTATCCGAAAACATAATAATTATCTTACATGTAAACTATTGTTTTTTTTTCGCATTTCAACCCTGTGATCATTTGATCATTGTACTGAGCTCTTCTGCCATCAATTAAGTCACATTTGGTTGTGGACATCACGAACAGACCTCGCATAATATAGAGGAAACTCATCCTTCCCTAACTGGGTATCCATGTAGTGCTTTTAAAACATTGGCAAACCAAACTGACTTAATTGAAACGAGTTTTTGTTATATTCTTGTATATATGGCTACATCGTTCTTTAGTAAGTTATCGTCAAAACTGATCTCTTCCCAATCATTCAATTTCCAACACTTCCAACCCAAACATTGATATACAGGGTATCCCAAGTTGAGTGGCCTATTAGACATTTACGGGGAACTAATGATGCTATCGTTCTGAAAGTTTGGAAGTTGATTCAGCTGGTACGAAACTCTATTTCTAAAATATTTCCAACTCAGTGGCACTTCCGGTTATACTGGAGTTGCGTACCAATTTTGTTATTTAATATGGAACACTCAGTATATTGATGTATGGTACAAGAACACCTATTATTCCAATTATAAAATCATTTGACACATAAGTCTACTTTCTTTTGTTATGAAATATCCTAGTTTCACTTGAAAATTATCAATTTTTTGCTTTTTGAAAGAATTGATATATATCGAGAACGGCGTGAGCTATCAAAATAATGAAAGGCGTTTTGCAAATAAAAAACCTTGCGGGACATAACTCATATCCCACTAAATTTCAGTCAGTATACCGAGAGCTCTTTTTTCCACCTCACATTCGGCAACAAAGAAACATCGAAAACTACGTTTTTTCAAATTGTAACCCATATTTTTTTTCAATAAATTAGATTTTGGAGAAAAAACGAATTTTACGTACCTACCTAAAGTTGGCAAATACGGCTCAGATTCCTGCACGTGCATAAACAGTTCGCAGAGCAATAACAAATAACTGTTCTTTAGTCATTGAATTACTGATAAATTGAGAGAAAGAAATGAGAAACTGCAGTTGTTGTCTAAATTCCAAAGTCAAATCAAAAAATATCAAAACGAATTAATCTCTATTACCCTAAATTTCATAATAATTGTTCAAAGTGATGACCATTCACTTCTAGACATAGTTCTACTCGACGTATGACACCCTGTGATGTGGCTCGCTTCAGTTTCTCCACATCCAACTGCATTAAAGCATTTAACAGGTTCAGAATAAAATTTTTCAAGGTTCCCCTAAGATAAAAATCCATAGTCATTAGGTCTGGTGATCTTGGAAACCACAAAGACGTAATGTTCGTTCCAATCCATCTATCTTCAATAATATCAGTTGAAATTCGATTATTTTCATTTGTGCGATGAGCTGGCGCTCCATCGAGTTAGTACCAACAACGCTTTGATTCAGCTACTGGTAACGTGTCAACGAAGTCACTCCATAGAAAGTTCACCGTTTAAGTTTTCATCATACACAAAATACGAAAATCTGTTGTGTTTCAAGTGTGCAAACACATTGAAACTAAATTTATTTTGAGGATTTTTTTCCCTCGTAATATGATGATTTTGGTTGACCCAAAAGTTTGAGTTATTCCGAACCCCCTCATTAGAAAATTTGGCCTCATCCGTCCAGCTAATCATTTTGAGAAAATCGAGATCATCTTGTGTTCTACGAAGAAGGATCTCACACAGTTCCATTCGAAGCTGTGGATGGCGAGATTGTACAGTTTGTACCAATAAAACTCATAAAGGTGCGGTTTATGTTTTTTTTTAGGATTCTGTGAATACTACTATGAGATAAATTCAGATCATACTCTGCTATTGCCAATGCGCACGTGGGATTAACATCAAAATATGCTAGAACGGCAATTTCATTATCTTTATTGTTGACTACAGACGATGAAAGTAATTACTTATTCTGGACCGTCCAGTTTGTAACGAATCTCCTGAATTTATAGCTGTCATAGACGGCATATAAGGATATAATTCGTTAAATCTCCTACAAGTTCTACTCACATTCCGTCTCTCATTTCCATGAATGAAAAATAAATTAAGTATTTGCTCGTTTGTGTAGCTAGCCATTCTGTTCCAATTTATTCGACTGACAAAACAATAATAGTTTGTGATCTATGCTCAGGAGACTGTCTATGCTCTAGGATATGTCTATGCGCGTGCAGAAATCTGAGCCTCCTTTGCCAACATCAGGTAGGTACGTAGAATGCGTTTTACTTGAAAACTTGAAATCTCGGGTACAGGGTTTGTATGGGAAACTTCATTTAGTTTTTAACTTCGAATTTAATGAATTAAAAAAATATGGGTTACAATTTCAAAAAACGTAGTTTTCGATGTTTCTTCGTTTCGAAATGTTAGGCGGAAAAAAGAGCACTCTGAAAACTGTCTGAGATTCAGTCGGATATGAGTTATGTCCCGCATGGTTTCTTATTTGCAAACCATCTTTCATTATTTTGGTAGCTCACGCCGTTCTCGGGATATATCGATTTTTCTCAAGAAGCAAAAAATCGCTAATCCTCAATAAAACTAGGATATTTCATGAATGAAACAAGCTCGACTTATGTGTTAGATGTTTTTGTAATAGAAATAACAAGTGTTATCGAACCGGTCAATACACAGAATGTTCTATATTAAATAACAAAGTTGGTACGATGTAACTGGAAGTGCCACTGAGGTGAAAATATTTCAGAAAAAGAGTTTCGGACCAGCTGAATCAACTACCGAAATTTCAGAACGATAGCATTATTAGTTCTCCATAAGCGTCTAATAGGCCACTCAACTTGGGATACCCTGTATATACTTTCCTCGTCCTATGAGGATTTTTATTTGACTAATAACAAATCTTCTCGATTGAGATGGTTATGTAAGATAGCTTTATTTGAAAATAATTGGCTTATGACATTTCTGTCAATTGAATCCGTATTTCCGTCAATGATTTATTCTCATCGCAGGATCATAGATATCAGTTTATTTGAGGAGACGTATTTTGAAACTTCATTCGTACACAATTTTTGAGTTTCGGTAATGTTCGTATAACTAAGGGAATATTCAAAGCCATTCATTAAAATCAATTGAATTTTTGCAGTAAAAATTATTACTGGTTTGATACCAACGAACGTACTCATTTGGAACACTTATCGAGATAAATTCAATACATTCATTGAAAAGTTATTTGATTCTAGAACAATGGCGGAAGATGAAAATGTTAAAAGGCCACAATCTTAAAAACAAAATACTAATGACAAATGTATATCATTCAAATAAAGAACCATAATCACAAATTTTCCACTTTATGCGCAAGGAGAAACAAAAGTTCTAACATCTATTCGATACTTGGGAAAATCTATGAAGATGATACTTAATAGCATAAAAGATCTTCATGCTATATGTACAAATCCCAAACTGCAAGTCTAACTAGCCCGATTTTTAATGTGCTTTGTTTATCGTTAAATTTGAAAATTATACTGTGATAGAAGAAAAATTTGACAGTCAATATATGCAACATGTGTTTTTATATTTTAATAGACAAACTAACTGACTGAATGAACTTTTCAGATAATAGAATAAAAGTACTTATATACTGAAATATTACTCAGACATAAGATTGCTTAATACCAATCTACCGAATAAACTCATACTCCACATTTGAATATTCTTATCGTGTTTCCCTTTTCATCCGATTTAAAAAAATATTGATTTCTTTGGATGCAATCTAGTTGCCGCCAAACCAACATCAATTTCAACAATGTACTCGTAATTATACAAGTGACAAACGTGTTGTTTGTGAATCGGGCATACTAGACAGAGAATTTTGCTGAGCTGTTTCCTGCGAGTGTTGGGTTTCTTCGGGGCCTCATGAAGGATCAACCTCATTGAAGAAAGAAAACCTTGCTGATTGGACACTACGGCATCACATTACTTTCATGTTCTCGGTATGACTTGATAACGTACAATGATCGTCGTAGATTATATTATATTACTGTGATTATAATGCGGACAAGATCTTCATTATTTCGATTAATACTTTGTTGTTTTAATTATAGAATAGAATTGATAAAGATAATTGTTCGATATAATTCAAGATTATCTCTGGTGGTTTATGACAATAACTGAATGAGCTTATTCATTTATACGTTCAACAAGCCTTATGACCAATTAGGAAGATATTTTCAATTCTCACATGGAACTAGGGATGCCACCTCTGAAAAAGAGAAAATGAGAAATGAAATGAAACATATTTTTAGGTTAGTAATTATTATTCATTGAAGTTGATCAAAGCTTATCACATTGGATAAATCAAGAGAGCTACTGCTGGGGCCTGTTTGATTTGCTATTAGTAAGAAAATAACAAAATCTAGGATGCTCTGAATATAAACATCTATTTAAATTAATATCTCATCTTTTCAGCAATGGTACTCAGTGTTCAATTGGAAAAATTGTCCACACCTCACACAGGGAGGTATGAATCTACCTGAAGACAGACTGAAAACTATCTTAAAATATAGTGTAGGTTATTGCAGTCATTATCTCCTTCAATTCATACAAAGCACCAGGAGATAATGGAATCTTTCGAGCTCACCTGCAGAAAAACTAGGCAACTTGATTTGCATCTCCTAAATATTTTCAGAACTAGCCTAACATGGCACTTATCCCAAATACCTGGACGAAGACGAAGGTAATTTACATACCAAAACTGGATGACCCAAACCATTCCAACATAACTAACAATATAAAACAATTTCTTGATGAGCAAGAGGTATTTCTTAATATTGAAAAGGCGTTCACTTACCCGCTGATAGATTTAATACGAGAAGTTACCTTCGTCCGTGAAATCGAACCAATGCTTTGTAACTAGATTCAAACAATCCTCCAAAATCGGCGTAGCTAGCCGATGTCCGCTGGTGATCAGATCACTGAGGAGCGTTGAAGTCCATGTCCTCAATCTAGTTTTAGCTCTTAAAAGAAAGTCGGGACAACGATATCAAACGTCCATCAGAAAAAGGAAGTTGGACGAATTGAAACCATCATCTGATGTGAAACCATCGAGTTCACGAACGAAGTTAAATATCTTGGGGCGATTCTGCATAAGGCATTTAGCTGGAATGTTCACTTAAAAAAAGTTTATCATAAAGTCATGCTTGACTTCGATTCATTGGCTATACACTATGGTCAGATCACAGATCACTATTTATGGCTCCGTTGTGTGATTTAAAAAGAACCAACAGGTAGTTGGTCAACTGAAAATTAAAAGCTTGAAGAGAGACCATTGTCTATTACGGAAGCATTTCTTCTCGATTATTGTTCCACTTGATACGGAATACATACTGATTACATTAGATGGCTATAAACTTGCCGAAGACTCTGCTAAGAGAGGGTCAGAATTGTTGGCTTGTATGAAGTAACACAGCAATTTGATTATACTCTTTAATATCATGCCTGAATTAACGGTCCAAGATCAGAATTTCCGAGTATCCCCAAAATAGAACGACGGGTCCATTACGAAATAATTGTTTACTGAACGTGGAGTAACAATAGGAGCTCCTGAGTTCCAATCTCTGTACTTCTGAAACGGTAAGGAACTACAGAATTACTATAGAGCTGAGGTTTCCAAACTACGTCCCGCGGGCCAAATCCGGCCCATCAATCCAGCTCGCGACAGCTTAAGACTAGTATTATCAATCTGGCCTACGATAGCCAATGTTTTACTGTTGTTACTCTTTCTGTAATAAGTTGAATGGAAGGAAATGAAAGCACAGAATGTTTATTACTCGGTTTTATTTACTTGCAAGGTTAAACTTTACTACAGAAATTATCACGCAGAAACCTAAGCTTAAGTATCGCAGCTTAAGCCTATTCTAACAGATAATTAATATGAAATCAATCACACTTATAAAAAAACACTAATGAGATGTATGTAATTGTGATTTTCCAGCGACAATTGTTTGTTGTTGTGGATTAATTTCACTTGTACCGAATATAAGAAGAGATGCTCATCAGTTAATTTAGATCTGTAAACGTTCTTTGTGTACTTCATCTTGGAAAACGTTTTCTCACACAAGTACGTAGTAGCAAATACAGAAAACAACCCACGAGCAAAATTATGCAAATTATCAAATGGTAGCAGTGGAAGACTCCTGTAAAATTCCAATAAAGATGAATTTTGATATTTGATGCATGTCATTGCACTGTAAATCAATAACTTCCATTTGGACTTCCGGAGCCAGGGTCTCAACGTCCGGCTTCTCTCCGGCTTCTGGAAATAAAATACCCTTTTTTACAAGGCAAACCTTTAGACTTCTTCAAGCTCAAATCACTTTTTTTCGAAAAATCAACAACATGCTATAAAAAAATCCACCCGTAATGGGATTGTTCTTCATATATCCTACTTCGTAGCACTGTGTGTAGCGAGAAAATCTAAACCACTGATTCCCACAGTAGTCTATGTCGACCCCCACGGGTCTATGACAACTTGCAAGGGGTCTACATCAGCGAAAAAAAATTAGGGGTCTATGAAATGAAAAATGGGGGTCCACGATAGTGCATCTCAACACATACACTGATTGTACCTATTTACTTACATCATACTATCTTATAATATAAAGACATATACATTATTAATGAAAGTATCTTTGAAGTGAAAAAATTATTATACAGGGTGTTTCCGAATAAGATGTCATCAATGAAGGATGCGAATCCCTGAATGATTTGAGCAAGAAAGTTCGAAGAACCAATGGTCAAAAAAATGCTTCGTTGCCGAGATACAGGGTGTTAAAGTTGAGAAAATTTTTCGATTTTCTCTCGATAAAACCTAGACTTCTCAAAATTTCGGGCTCAAATTTTCCACATAAGCTATTAAACACAATCTGAATCACCAGGTGAGGCCAAATTTTGTAACAGTATACAGGGTGATACTTTTTCATGGGCCATGTTCCATTTTTACCCTCTGAACTTTTTTTTGGTACGCCACTGGCACTAACAAAAAATAAAATCGAATAGATCATTCAATTTGAAATTTTTTTTGACTCCTGCATTTTGATCGTAACTATCACCGTTTCTGAGATATTAATTATTGAAAATAATCCAATAGTTTTCCCATATCGAAGCCATGGAGATATTATCTTAATAACTGATGCAATTTTTCAGGAATTGAGCTGAAATTTACATCAGATATCTCCTTATTGTATGTTTATAACAAAATGAGGCAGAAATTCCTGACAGTATACAGGGTGTTATTTTTTCACGTGCATTTTCCTCTTTTTGCCCCCTGAACTTTTTATGTGGTGCGCTACTGGTATATTCTGAAAACAGAATCAAACAGATTATTCAAAGTGAAAACTTTTCTGTTCTTTGTATTTTTCCGTATCTGCCACCATTTTCGAAAAATTAATCAACAACGCCCGAACAGGCTACCCCTTTGCCTCCGTATATTTTTTCGGTGCATAACTGACGTTTTTCGTAATCAGAAACGGATTTTTCATTCAATTCGGATAATTTTGTGCTCATCTTGATCCTCATGTCTTTCGCCGTTTTGAATTGAAAATCATCAGAATTTATCGTGTCTTCCTCATATCAGAACACGTTGGTGATTTCAAAAGGCTTAGTAGGCTCTGATACAATTTTGCAAATGAAATCATAGAAAAAAAACTTGACACTTCAATGATTGTAAGTTTTGTCATTCAGTTTGTTGTGCCTACATTTGAAACAGCTGTAAGTAGTAACCAATAATCTTTGAAATGGTTTTCACTAATGCAGAAATGGCCGATATACATTTCATGTACGGTGTGGCTGAAGGAAACGCAGTGCACGCAAGGCGTTTGTATCAAGAACGCTTCCTAATCGAATCATTCCTGATAGGCGTACGTTTTCTGACATCCACAGAAGATTGAGAGAACGGGGTACATTCAAACCGAATCATGACTTGAAAGGGGCAAATCGGACAATAAGGGCCCCGGAAATCGAAGAGGCAGTCCTAAATTGTATAGATGAGGATCCTCAGCTGAGTACAAGAAAAATTGGAAGAGAGTTGAATATCTCATTTGTATTGGTCTGGAAAATTCCCCATGATTTCTTGCTTTACCCATACCATATTCAACGCGTCCAAGCTCTACTACCCGCGATTTTCCTCTGCGACTCAATTTCTGCCGATGGTTCCTTCATAACATTGCTCATAATCCCTTTTCGATAGCGAAATCACCTTCACAGATGAGGCGTCCTTCTCGAGAAATGCAATCAGGAACTTTCATAACAATCACTATTGGACTGAAGAAAATCCCCATATGATTGAGGAATGTCACCATCAAGAACAATTTTCGGTTAATGTCTGGGTTGGAATAATTGGGGATTTCCTGATCGGGCCATTTTGTTGCCAGACAGGCTGAATGGAGCCTTATATCGCCACTTTCTAGAAGAGATTTTACCTGTGTTGCTAGAAGATGTGCCGCTGCAAACTAGAAATAGAATGTGGTTTATGCATGACGGAGCACCACCGCACTTCAGCATGGAAGCTAGAGAATATCTGAATATGACATTCAATAACTGCTGGATAGGGCGTGGTGGACCAGAAGCTTGGCCTCCAAGGTCGCCAGATTTAAACAGTTTGGATTTTTTTCTTTGGGGACATCTGAAAACTTTGGTTTATAGCTCTCCCGTGAATACACTTGAAAAATTGAGGAATAGAATTACAGCATCATGTGACGTCATCAGAAATACCCCAGGAATATTGCAGAGGGTGCGCACTAATATGCGGAGACGAGCAGAAGCATGTATTCTTTCAGGTGGAGGACATTTTCAACATCTTCTTTGATTTGTTCTGTTTGTTCAATTTTGTTTTCATCATTATGAGTTTTTGTTATTGAAATCATTCGCGATTATTTATGTTGTTTATTCATTTACTTCCGATTTATACACTCAATAAAACACATTTTGAATTCGAATTCAATGATCAGGAAATGATATCACCCTTTATACTTTGTCATAAATCCTACCAATCTAGTGGTGCAGATCTTAAAATGTGAACTTCGTTTGAAATTCGAGCTCAAGGTCTTCACAAATGGCCGAAATAACATGAAAAATATCTTCAAGCTTTCAATACGGAAGGGACTATACGATTACTTTTCTTGATTAATATCTCGAAAATGGTGGCAGATACGGAAAAATACAAAGAACAGAAAAGTTTTCACTTTGAATAATCTGTTTGATTCTGTTTTCAGAATATACCAGTAGCGCACCACAAAAAAGTTCAGGGGGCAAAAAGAGGAAAATGTGTGAAAAAATAACACCCTGTATACTGTCAGGAATTTCTGCCTCATTTTGTTATAAACATACAATAAGGAGATATCTGATGTAAATTTTAGCTCAATTCCTGAAAAATTGCATCAGTTATTAAGATAATATCTCCATGGCTTCGATATGGGAAAACTATTGGATTATTTTCAATAATTAATATCTCAGAAACGGTGATAGTGACGATCAAAATGCAGGAGTTAATAAAAATTTCAAATTGAATGATCTATTCGATTTTATTTTTTGTTAGTGCCAGTGGCGTACCAAAAAAAAGTTCCGAGGGTAAAAATGGAACATGGCCCATGAAAAAGTATCACCCTGTATACTGTTCCAAAATTTGGCCTCACCTGGTGATTCAGATTGTGTTTAATAGCTTATGTGGAAAATTTGAGCCCGAAATCTTGAGAAGTCTAGGTTTTATCGAGAGAAAATCGAAAAATTTTCTCAACTTTAACACCCTGTATCTCGGCAACGAAGCATTTTTTTGACCATTGGTTCTTCGAACTTTCTTGCTCAAATCATTCAGGGATTCGCATCCTTCATTTATGACATCTTATTCGGAAACACCCTGTATATGTTTATAAAATTGTGTAAGTTGTAGGATGTAGGGATTCACTTTGTGGTCGCAATACATTCTGAACTTGTGAAAACCTGCACATAATGAAATACCAGTATCATCTTGTACGAGCAGTCTCAGAGCTTCGCTAACTTGCACTAACTTGTTCAATTCGTCACTCTATAAATACGAATGTGGGACAAATACGTTTATTCGTTACCTGAATCTTGAAAAGAAAAGTACTAAGAAAATATTTAAAAAAAATATAAACAGGTAGTTTATCACACAAATTACAGTGAATCAGTAATATTTTGTTTAAGGGTGCTGGAAAAAGTAAGTCATTGTTTTTTATTGAATTTCAGTTTTGTACTCGTAGTTAGAGAAGATAAATTACGCCGATCATGACTTCAGTTATCAGTAGTTTAATATTCAATCATGCAGAATTACACGAGTACTCCTCAATAATTTCTGTTAGAAAGTTTTAGCAATCGGGTATTATAATTACATTGCAATCTCCGTAATCCGAACTAATTGCTGCAAGGAGATGTTCGGATTATGTAATGTTTTCGGAAAAATCTGAAAATTTTTTTTAATATTCCGCTGCTGGTGTTTATGTCTTATTTAAATAATGTTATTTTATCCACAGATGACTGATACCATGCCCGAATCTAAAAAAAAAATGTAGACAATACAGTGTTGATTATTTGAAATTTGGCTTCATTCTATCATTGTCGGACAAACAATTGCCTATGTGCCTTTTATACAACAAAGTTTTGGGCAATGACGCTATGAAACCATCTAAGCTGCAGGATCATCTGAGTAGATGTTACCCTGATAAAACAGATAAATATTTGAAAAACTTTCAAATACTCAAAGATACACTTCAGAAGAGACCCACACTGGACAGAATGTTCGCTTCGACGTCACAAAGAAACGATTATGGTTTGCGGGCGTCTTACAATATCTCGCTACTTATAGCAAAATCCGGAAAACCGCATACCATCGGTAAGTAGTTAATTTTGCCAGCAGTTGAAGAGGTTTTAAAAACTGTTTTACACAAACCTGCATCTGATATCATTAACAGAATTCCCTTGAGCAATAATACTGTTGAAAGACGTATTGCTGAAATGAGTTCTGATATTGAAAGCTTCTTGTGTAATTATTTGCAAACGACCCATTCCTCTATACAACTGGACGAGTCAACTTTACCTGGTAATGCAGCATTATTATTAGCATATGTTCGTTTTGTTATGAATCTACGAGGAACTGCTCTACGCAAGAACTTTGATAACCGACACTAAAAGTGAATCAATATTTCATGTTTTGAAGGATTACTTCATTGAAAAAAAATCCTTTTATCAAACATAATATCAGTAGCTACAGATGGAACTGCTGCCATGGTTGGACGTTATCGTGGATTTATGAGCTATTTAAAACAAAATGTGTCAGGGGTGGTAGCAATACATTTCGTCATCCATCGACAACATTTAGTTGCATAAAATTTGAGTGTTAGATTGCATGAATCTCTTCAATTAGTCATTACTCCTTCACACTGAAGTACGCTGGGTGACGAAAGGCTTATGTTTGACAAGATTTTTTGCACTTTATGAGACTATTTTAGAATTTCTGGATACGAAAGATAAAATTTCAAAAGAAAATTTAATGAAGTGGAAAACAGACATCGCCTATTTAACAGATTTGTTTGCAAAATTTAATATGGTTAATTTGCAGTTACAAGGTGACAGTTTAAATTTGATTGAAACAAAGTCCATCTTAACAGCGTTTCTTGCCAGAGTTAAACTAATGAAGTAAAATATTGGACGGGGCGAATTTTCTCAATTCCCCAGTTGGTCTCAGACAAACTGCCAAGAAGACGACGTTTCAACCTACGTTCAACATAATATAAGAGGAACTGACTGAATTAAGTACAAACGAAGAACTTAAGATTCAGTTTGGCTGCAAAACAACAAACCCGTTACTTATCTCGTATTACGGAATATAGCGGGGAAATTTTCAATTTCCTTTCCATCGTCACACCTAGTGGAAAGGGGGTTCAGCGCTGTTACCAATCTCCTAACGAAAAAAAGAAAACAGACTGGACATCATTAGCCGAGGAGATTTAGGATTAACCCTTACAAAATTGACGCCATATGTTGATAATTTATTATTAAAGCATCATGTTCATCTTTCTCACTAAAAATATTTGCTTATTTCTCAGTTTATTTTATGTTAGGTATATTTTATATAACAGATACAAAACTTTATTGTGACTAGTTTTAATTTAAATTCAAATAATAAATGTATAAATTAACACGTGTTTTTACTTCAAGTTTTTGACACTGAACTACAGTTAGAAATTTACAAAAAATCAATATCAAATAAGTAGGGGGTCTACCCAAACCCGAAAAACATGGCAAGGGGTCTACGACATAAAAAAGTTTGAGAACCTATGATCTACACCAAACGTCCGGAAAAAGCTAAAATATTGAGAACTATACCCCTTTTAAATGATATGATATCGAGGTGCATCAATGAAATGGCTGTCGATATGCACAAACAATTAATAGAAAAAGTTAAATTAAGTGAATTTTTTGCCATTCAGTTTGACGAGTCAAGAGACGTATCGAACTTGGTGCAATTTTCATATTTAGTTCGAAATGAATGGGAGAAGTTGCTCTTTTACTATTCAATTCCTAGTCTAGCGCCAGGCGAAGGACTTTTTAATGCCTTTATTGAAAACTTGCATTGCGGCATGTACTGAAGAAGCGAAAGCAATAACAGGAAAAAACGATGTCGTGATAGCCAAATTAAAAGATATTATGCCGCATGTGGAATGGACGCAATGCCTTCTTCACAGACATGCGCTTGGCATAAAAAAGATGCCGAACAGTTCATAAAATGTTTCAACACAAATTATTGCGATTGCTAATTTTATTGTCAACTGACCGTTGCAAACTGAACTGCTTTTCAAACTCTGCGAAGAAATGGATTCCAAGAATCATACACTACTTTTCCATGCTCCCTAAATTAAGAGATGAATTGAAAAGTTTTTTTTTCTGACGAATATAGTTAGTTTGTAGAATGTTCACAAGATCATTACTTGTTGTTTATTTCCGTACTTGTCTTACTTGAGCGACATAAACAACTCAAAAAATTCTAGGGAACACTTACCAATATCTTTGAAATATGAATTTGATGATTCGAATTTATAAAAATCTTTCGGTTTTTGTTAGGATATATTGTATATAATGTATTCTCAAGAAAACAAAATAATATTTGACTTCTCCAAAGCTCCTATTATAAAAAAAATTGAAATTTGAAAATGACGAAATTTGGAAAAACACAAAAAAAATCCTGAACTAATATTTTCGAAACGATATGGAAGCACTTATATTTTTCAGTACCCAGAAGGTCCACCTCTGTTATTAATGACACTTTGGCATCGTCGCGGCATGCATCAGTATTAAATTGGCATTTTGGCCTAAGTAATTCCAAGCCCCCTGAACTGCTAATCGAAGCTCCTGTTCATGATGGAAGACGTTTTGACGCAGGAGATTTCTTTTAGGGTGTCCCACACATGCTCGATAGGATTCAGATATGGGGAGCAGTACGGCCACGGTAGAAGATCGATATCATTCTCTTCAAGAACGTTCAAGACAACTCTTGCACGATGAGGAGGGGCATTATTTTGTTGTAGTGGATTTTGACCCATTGCTTGGGGATACCACTACAGCTAAAACTATCTCATTTGCGTAAGAATTTTCCGTGAGATTGTTCTGTATGAAAACGAGGTCTGTTCTTCCCCCAAGGCGTATACCTCCCCAAAACATCACTGATCCGCCTCCCTGTCTAACAACTTCTCGAGCATGCTGGAGACGGTTTTGCTTTCCAGATTCCCTCCATATTCGAATTCTTCCCGAATCGGGATAATTACTAAATCTAGATTCATCACTGAAGAGAATTGTGGCCCACCTCTCTTGATCCCAGTTTACGTGTTCTTGGCACCAAGCTAAACGAGCAGCGCGATTTCCATGGGTCAGTTGTGGAACTCTTAAAGGACGTCTGGAGTGGATTTGACCTTCGTGCAGTCGATTTCTCACAGTTTGGTTGGAAATTTATACATTATGAACTCGTGATATCTCTTGAGCTGATTGAGATGCTGTGGTAGTACGATCTCTTCTGGCTTGTAAAACAAAAAATCGATCTTGGGCGACTGTAGTAATCCTGAAACGACCTGTATGGCGTTCTTCTACGCTACCTGTTTCATTAAAACGCGACCATAAACGGTTTATGACACTTGGGCTACTTCCCAGAAGCCTGGATACTTCCTGTTGTGAGCTCCCAGCTTGGAGCATGCCAACGGCAACATCTCTTCTATAGTCAAATGTCGTCTTTTCATGGTCGAATCACAAAACTTGAATCTTTTATTTGTGCTAACAACAGAAACAAAGTGCCAACTAACTGATTTCAAACAGGTGTTCATGTCTTAAAAAAATCATCCATATTGATCATTCTGGATACGATATATCGATATTCAGGAGTGTTCCCTTGACTTTTGTGAGGTGTTTATTTTCACATTTGAAAGTATTTAATACGAGTTTAGACTACCGTCACAAAAATATTTCACTTATGACAAATAAAGTGAATGGTTTTATCCAGAAGCTTAGTATTTGGCTTATACGCCCTGAATCGAAATTTTGATGCATTTACCGCAACTTATGATTATATTAGCAAAAAGTCGAATGTAGAAGACTCAGTTATAGGCTGCCTGTTGGAGAGCATGTAAACGCATGAAAGTGAATTAAAGATTCAGTTACTAAAATATTTTCCAAATGACAATAATGATTTATCTAATTGATGGGTTCTTAACCCGTTAGATGACAATATTATTGCAGCTGCCGAGTTGCGAACTCGTTGAACTATTGGCTGATAACACTTTTCAACTGAAAGTTTTTCTCAGGATTTCAATGGTAACCTCATATTTTAATGTTTTACTCCTTAAATTTCAAGTACCTTCTTCTAAAAAAATATTACATCAAACGCTGTAATCACCGAGGAAATTATCTACTCATTACGGAATGAAAACTCAGTTTCCAATGCATCGATGTAATTCGTAGAATGGACGTACTGTTTGAGTTTGTTGAAAGTGTTTTGGTCATTATTTCCAGTTCAAATAACCCAAATCAGTTGGTATTATGGGTGAAAAAAGCTTAACAGAATATTCTAATGAATCGTGAAGTAAGCTTTGTGGCGGAATACCATTGAATATCAATTTCCATAGAATTAGAATGAGTGTTATTCGCAAATAGTAACGAGAAACTTCGACAGATAAGGTACCTACCCACTAATTCTTGTTATTGGTTCGTTTCTAATATTTTTCACACACAATTAATAAGTACAAAAGATAAAAATCAAATAAGTAGTGACATGATGCAAATTTATTATCAATCCAACAGAAATCTTACTGGAGCATTTCGTCTTTATCGGAAACGATTTCCAGGTCGTGTAAAGACATAATGTTTCAATAAACCGAAGACATCGAAATGAAAAAAAACAACTATATCAAGAAATTTTTCTCAAAAAATGTTAAAAATGCTTCCATACTGTTAATTACACAATTGAAAATTCCTGACAACGGCACGTGTTGCATTCAGAGCGGCATGTTGACGAATTTCCACACAGGCACTTTTCATTCTTCATTCCAAATTTTCTGGGGAAGTGAGGTAAACTCGATCTTGTAGGTAACTCCAGAGCTAAAAATCAGGAGGGGTCAAGTCTGGCAAGCTGGCTGGTCACCTAACAGGACCATTTGTGTCCCATTGATGACCAAAAATATTATTCAGCCAGTTTTCATTCAAAGCGACGTTCTGAAAAGCATCACCATCTTATTGGAAGTGAAGTTGTCTTCGTTATTCCGGAGGAAGATCACCGAGGAAATCTTATAATGTTCAAATGAGAATTTCATTATAGTTGTTCTGTTTCAATTTCCTTCAAAGAAAACTGGTCCTTTCGATCGACGTTCACCCGAATCTACGCTGAAAATCATTGGTCATTATGTTATGCGGATTCTGCAACAGAAACCAATGTCTAAAATTATTCATACTGAAATGACGACTGATGTGGAAAGTATGCTAATCAGACTCGACAACTTTCGGTGTTTCCGGAAATGATAGACCAATGAAAATATTTAAGACTGTTAGTATATCATTCAAGATGCAGCTTGGGACGTTCTCAAATGGTCGGTTAAAACAATCATAATATAATTTTATATGTAGTTTCTTTCGAGTGTCACAAGATGCTAAGCGATCTTATACTAAACTATATTCCGTCGCTATAACTTGTTTAAAATGAATTTCGTCAGCATATTATCATTTCTACTTAAAGTTTTTCAACTTGTCACTTCTGAAAGACATCGTTGAAAACTACTACTTATACATTAATATTCGCATGATCAAATGAAAATTCAAATTCATTAAATCAGATATTACGAATTGATACAATAAAAAACATCTAGGATATCGAACCCACTTTAAGATCGTAAAAGAAAATGGCAAGTATGCACAAAATCGAGAAGTCGATGTCAATGCACCTGACTAGCATTTAAATTAAAATGCAATGTAGGAATTTAAGTCTTAATGAATGAATAATATACTTTTGATTCAAGATGATTCTACGCCTCAGGCGCCACTAGAAAAATGCATATATTCGGAGAGTTTGAACGCCTCAATTTGCAAAAAATGTTTGACTTAATGCAATTTTGTCAGAAATAATCTGCTCATTCATATCGCGATCCTCTCCATTTAAGAATAAAGTATGGCAACCTATTCTACAACATTAAGAATGAATTTTAAATTGTGGTCATCCTATCAGTTCATACCGTGCAAAATCTGTTGCGCGCAATAGCACACCAAACAAAACCCTTTCAGCAGAACCTACCTACAAAGGTAGATTTCGTTTTTCAGTCTGGGGAATCAGCTCAACAAAACTATATAGACGTTTGTATGTGTAAGTTCTTTATTATTTTGAGACCTAGAAAAAAGAAAAAAAACTTTTCAAACGAAGGTCTTTGGTAGGTCCGCATTGGTGTATCTTGGTTATTACCAGAGATATGGCGATTTGAAAATTTTCAAGTAAAGGATTGTACCAAGAAATTCTGAAACGAAACTCTTCAATAATAGCATATCGAAGAATAATAAGAAAACCGCACTGGTTTTTCTCGGTTATTACAGGAGATATGGTAAGTTGAAAATTTCGAAGAGCGATAAAACAGAAGTGTTATGCATTTCTAACTGAATAAACCAACATCTTTATGACAACAAAATATTAGCAGAGGAGCAGAATAAATGCAGAAGAAAACTCTACGGGTGCAAGGAACAACTCATCATCGATTCTGTGATAATGAAACAGACACAAGAGGTGATCGGAATATGCATTCAGCTTTTTAATTATCGGGAGGCATTTACCTATTCCTGATGCGGATACACAAAATTCATCCAGTCGTGGTACAAGTTTTAAAGATAACAATGAAACCCTGGCGAGGTTCTATGCTGTCCAATAATGAATAATAACTCAATTCAATCGATGAGATATCGATACGTCGTGAAATTCTCCAAAGAGACTCTTCGCGTCCACTATAGTTCTATTTAGCTATGAACCCATTGTATTCAATACTCAATACGACAAAATAAGGCCTTTGGATCAAAATAGATAAGAATTATCACTCAATCTGCTGTATATAGATGACATCAAATTATATACTTCGAACAAGAAGCAATTGGCCTTAACATTCAAATGGGAAAGTCACAGATGGTGAAACTCAACTTCCAAACGGTGAAATTATACAGAGTATAAAGGATGGCAAAAAATACAAATATTTAGGGTACCAACAAAACAGATTGTTAGACCAAAGCAGTCAAAGGAGAAGATCTGTCCAAACTACAGTCAAAGTGTGAAAACTATGATGAAGTCAATCTTGGACTAGAAGAATGTAATCAAAGCGATGAACACGTATGCAAATCCTGAGTTGGTTAACTCATTTGAAATAACCAAATGTACTAAAACAGAACTGAGAGGAATTCGGGGCAAGACCCGAATGATGCTAACAAAATACAACAATCACCACCCAAAACGCCCGTAATAAAGACAACTTTAAAGCGGAAAGAAAGAAGATGATTCATAGATATCAATGGATATTAATGGCATACAATTAATGGCATATCCAACAGATCAAAAATCTCAGAGAATTCTTCTTTGAGAAACCTCACACTGATCTTCACAGAGTGGTATCGTTGGTTGATTGGACATCACCACCAGCGAGCACCTGCTGGACCTTCCGTTCCTGTCAGATACTGAAAGACAACACCAATGGTCAAGAAAGAAATTGCATGGATGACATCATCATGATATTAATCTGCCACACATCAAAAAAGAAAATTCCAACAAACGATTGATTAAAAAGAGACCGAAGGATTTATTATCAACATTCAGAATCTCACTAAAAGTAATTATCATCTGAAACTGCAGTCTGCAGTACGAATCACAGATTCATGAAGAGCAAAAGTGATTGTCAACCTTTAAGACCATAGATATAACTACTGTCTGAAGACAATAGAAACAAACATGGTCTTGGACATGAAATCTATGATTTTCTGTTATACAATAACACGCATCGTTGATGGAGATGTACCGAATAAATGAAATGGAAAATTCCAGGTTTTTCCTTAAGATGGGTAGTGACTGCGAAAGTTATTAACATTGTATTAAATATTTTTAAAAAGAAAAAATATTGCATCCAACAAAAGATAATCGCTTTTAGTTTATATCTAAAGCAAAGTTTGCATGATAACATATAACCTCTAACCTAACATAACCTCTGAGACAAAAAAATTTATCTTCACATCAATGAATTTTACTCCAAAACGTGCCTGTATAATGTCAAACTCATTTGTATGTAACTTCTGTAATAACCGAGATATTCGCGAATGAGGATTTTCTGAAATATTCAGAAACTTTGGATAACTTGGGAAAAAATGTTTTCATCATTCAACTGGCCCCTGAAAAAGATATCGGGAGATAGGGGTTGTGCAACAAACGCATGAAAATTCTTCGAAAACTAAATGAAATCAAAAACTGAATGTGAAGTGTGAAAGGTCTCCCAAATAGCTTTTGCGATTTCACCCAATTTCAAAGGAGAGCAACCTTTGAAATTGAGTAACCTAAACAGTAAAATCTTTGTACCGGCGCATTTTCAGGACGAATATAATGCTGCTGATGGAAAATTATTCACTGAAAAATTCTCGAGATATAACATTCAACTTCCTTATTTTGATTTAAATACGGGGCATTCCAACGAAAACGAACCACCATGAATAACTCGACTGGTTCCGGCTCGGTGGCGTAGAGGATATGATGCTCGTCCCCTGAGAGTTATGTGGGTTCAATCCCCACAAAGTCGGTGCGATTTTTCGGATTCTGAGAATCCGTCCATCTTTAAGAGGAGATCTAAGACGTCGATCCTGTCTAACAAAGATGTGTTAGACATTAAAAATCCCTTGCCTTGACACAAGAGAGGTTCGGCAAAATTCCCGGGTTAGTAGGGTGACAGAATTCCCCGGGGTGTCATTAGCCGAAAGGCAGAAATAGAGCACGTTAAAAGATCAAGAAAAAACTCGACTGGCTCAAGTTTTCTGTGAAGTTTCTGAAACAGGTGGATTTTTTATTGTTACATGTTTCGTTCATGTTCATGTAACAAACCTCCGCCCCTGGTTGCTTCTTCCCGAATATTTTGAAAAGGGGAAAAGGGGTCGTATGTGTTGCTTGGAAATGTTTGGAAAATCCCATGTCATTGAGTTTTCAGTTCTTCAAGCGTGGTATATTCCTACCGAAACGTTCGAAATGGCCCACTTACAATGGAGATTCGAATGATTACCTTACATTTCGCAATACTTGTGGTGTTATCTGCTGATTTGCATGAACAATCCGTTCCCGTAGAGCTTCCAATAATTCGGGTGGTGTAATATAGATTTCAGACTTGAGATAACTCCACAAGAAAAAATCGAGAAGCTTTAGATCGGGCGATCTAGCCGTCCATTCTATACCTTATCTCGTCAACGAATAGGAAATCTATGGTTCATAATGGGGTGCAATCTGCCTTGGTGGATTCCATCATGTTGACAAATAAAATTATATTCAAATAAATATGAATCCCCCTCAGTGATCACTGCTATGAGAGGGTTAATCAAATTCTTAACCATATTCAAATAGGTTTTATTTTGTTTGAATAAGGTTCCTATAATATGTATAATATGTCTTAGGTTATGATATATGACATTCAAAACAAAAACTCGCTTCATCAGATAAACCAACATTTTGAAGCAAATTCGAATCGTTATTAATCTGCTCACTCAAATATTCGTGGAGTTCTAAATAACGATCGAATTCATCTTCACTCAGTTCATGTGCGCGTCTACTACAGACATTTAACACAATCTCTTCACAGATTGGGTACGGCAACACCAATTCCTTTGCAATCCATAACTCTGGAGGGATATTTTTATTAATAACGCATTCAGTTTCGATGAATTTTCTCGTTAACTCAAGAACATATTGATGCCTAAATTTCTTCCAGGGTCATGTTCGTTGAAAATGCCTGGCAGTTATTCTAGAGTCGTAACGTAACTTTGGTGGTATATTTTTATTAATAACGCATCCAGTTTCCATGTATTTGCTCGTAAACTCAAGAACATATTGGTGCCCTAAATTTCTTCCAGGGTCATTTTCGTTGAGAATGCTTGCAGTTGTTCTATTAGGTGCGCTGATAGAACAACTGCAAACTAAGTTCTCGCTGTTTGTCAATAGATTGCTCCAACAGTAAGTGCTGGTTGATTTTTAAATATCAAGAACGTCTTGAACAAAACTTAGACATATAGTAAACAAACCACTATAGCACATTAGTGATTTTGTTTTTGCGTCAAATACTTTTAGTTGTGAGAAAATGTCCGATTTTGTGCCGAATAATCGTCATTTGCGGAAAGTGTTGATTTTCTTCTTTCGTTCTAAGGGAACGGCAGGTGAAGCTCATAGAGAGCTCCAAAAAGTTTACGTAGATGCTGCTCTTAGTGAACAACGTGCCGGGATTGGTTCCGTCGCTTCGAAAACGGTGATTTCGATGTGGACGACCGTCCCCGTGAAGGAAGGCCAAAAATTTTAAAAGACACTGAATTAGAGGCATTGCTCGATGAGGATCCGTGCCAAACGCAAGAAGAGTTTGCTTCCACCTTAGGAGTTATCCGCAAGGCCATTTACAAGCGATTGCATGCGTTGGGAATGATTCAGGAGCAAGGAACTTGGGTTTCTTATTATTTTAAGCCAAGAGACGTTGACCGTCGTTTTTTCGCCTGTGAACAACTGCTCCAGCGGCAAAACAGAGGGTTTTCTTTATTGCATCGTAACGGGTAATGGATTCATCACAGCAATCCAAAGAAAAAAATCTTGGATATTGCCCGGTCATGCTTCTACGTCTTCGCCTCGGCCGAATATTCACGCTGCGAAATTTATGTTGTGTATTTGGTGGGACCAAGTCGGTGTTATTTATTATGAGCTGAAACCGAACGAAACCATCACTGGGGAACGGTATTGAACTCAATTGATGCGATGGAATAAAGCACTGCGCGAAAAACGGCCACAATACGAGCAGAGACATGAAAAAGTAATTCTACAGCATGACAACGCTCGGCCTCACGTTGCCAAACCTTTTAAAACCTACTTGGAAACGCTCAAATGGGAAGTCCTACCCCACCAGTCATATTCCCCAGATATTGCACCATCCAATTATTATTTGTTCCGTTCGATGGCACATAGTCTGGCTGATCAGCAGTTCCGCTCATAAGAAGAGCTCGAAAAATGGCTTGATTCGTGGATAGCCCCAAAAGACGAATACTTCTTCCGTCACGGTATTCGATCTCTGCCAGAAAGGTGGGAAAATGTTGTAGTTTGTAATCATTTTTCACAATAAAGTTGTATTTTCATAAAAAAACAGCGAGAACTTTATTGCGGACCTAATAGTATTGTTTTTATGTATATGAACTACTAATTCCAATGCGTTGCTGCAGTATATACACCATTTTCAACTGAGTCAGAGTTATTTCAGGTTATCGAAACTATGCTAATAGTACCATCGCAAATCACCTGTTTTAACGAATAATCAATAGTCACTGAATCTAGCAGACTGGAAAAATTTTCAAACATGAAAAAATTGATGCCGTTAAAATGAAACATAGGTTTTATTTATTGTTACAAACGGATGAATTTTTCTCAAGAGAATATCATACGCTCGCTGTTTTCTATTCAAGATCAACAGAATTATTAATTCTTCGGAACAAAATCGACTTGATAGATCTTAACATGAAATGTAAAGGGTTTCTCGATCGTCCATGAATTTGAAAATAATGCAGTAAATTGAACAACCTTCCGAAGAGGTATCACTCAAGCCTCTTTCGGTGTGGTAGTTAACAGGAGTAGAGGGATGCTGCACAAACATTCTAATGAGGGAGAAAATTTTTTTCTGGACCAACAGAATCAAGGATTTTCCTCAAACGGAGATCGAACGGATTGATAAAAACTATAAATTTTTCTAAGCAATTCTCGATTTCAATTCATTACATGTTATTTCAGAGGATAAATAATTACTTGCTTGCATAGAGATTAAAATCACCTTCTTGAAAATATATCCATCGATACCTTTTTTCTTTTCAAAAGTTTGGAGTAAAAACTATTAGAGGTAGGAGGTTGTTAGAGGGAAAACATGTAACAAAAGACATTTAACACCCCTCAAATTGAAAATCGACCTATTTCTGGAGGTTCACAGAAGAATCAAACCAGCCGAGTTATTCAGCGTGATTTGATTTCATAGCAACGCAATGTATAGGAACATCTTCGGACCTTATTTCATCTGAATCCTTTCAGCCGTTTTTTCAGTTTTCCACAGCCCTGAATTAAAATCTAGATTTTCCTATTTCGATATTGAGGCTTTTATAATGCTATATAATTCTATCATATAAAACAGAAAATAATGGAAAAAATGATAAAAATATTTATAAAAAATATATAAGCAATTCTGAATAAAATACCACAACACCTTCACCGCGCAATGAATCAGACAAATGGTACCATTTAAGTATGAAAGCTCGGATTCCCACAACACCCCTCTAGTCGACCTGATTTCAGAGGAGGACACCGATAGTTGTACACCACTAAAGGAGCTGCTAGTCCCGATATCGGCCGGTTGCCGATTGTCGTTCACACGACCACGACATTTATCTCGGCTGCCGGATTGGCGAGAAACAAGCTTATGCGTATTGCAGTGTTTCGATGATCTTTCCATTATATTATCAAATATTTAGAAATGTTATATTCATCCAAAATCATAGTTGTTCAAACTGGAAAAAGCAAACACTCGAAAAGACATTTCCCAACTACGTCAGTACGTCAACCAATCCATTAAACACTAATTCAAGGATAATAATGAATGTTCTTGTATAGTTTTACATATTTTCTATTCGACTATTGCGATTAACATTTTATCAGACGATGCTGAAAATTTTTTTCTCCAAAAAGTAATGAACTATAAAGGAATAACGGAAATAAGCATTTTTATTGGACAATTTTGACCTTGGAGCGACAACAGTAATGAAGAAACGGTTTAGAAAGTTAAATGGCGATGTGCAATTCCCATAACCCCAAATGCGTCTGATAACACAATAATATTATCATCAATTTTATTTCACGACACGATCATGCTAAATTATGCTACAACTTGAACTTCATTCAATTGATTACGATCACAAATGCCCCCACAATTCATTCTGTTCAACTTTTATTCTACTTTGACTTGCACAACAGTAAAGACCAATTACTGTTCATGATTATAAACATAACCTCCAAGAACATTCTGAAACCGTCGGAAAGTGCAAGTTTTACGAATTTCCACTAATACCTGGTGTTGAGTTGTTCAGCATTTCTTATATTTTCGCTTCAATATTATTTTTTTTTGTAGTTTTTAAAACAATTTAAAAAAATTTATATATAGATGATAGCAAAGAAGAATAATGAAATCATTATTCTTCTCAATTCTCGAATAGATTCGAAAAACCGGAATTTCAAGAAAAAAACAACTAGGTTGAAATTTAACATCCCTCTAACTATACGAAACAGAAGCAACGTGTGCCCCAAATATTCCTGCGGAAACTGAAAGCGAAAGGACCGACTGGATAGAAATTTTTGCTGACACGACGACATTGAAGGGACGCTGAATCGATTCTTTCGTCCCGACAAACAAATCGTCAACCTGAAAAAGGCGATTTCCTTGAAGAACTCGTTCGGATCAAAACTGTTTTACATGAAATATATAATCAATACACAGGTGTATATCATTATCAATTCACAGGTGTGTGGAAATCCTAATGCGCCGGCTCCGTCGCGGCGCTCCAATGGAACCGCTATGCGTCTTTATTGGTCAAAGCCACCTATGACCCTACCCCTTTACGCTGCCGGCGTTACGTCATACTCATTAGGTATGTCGGGCGCAACACCCACCTTCGATTGCTTCAAGAGCACTTGAAATGACCCTCTTGATATGGGTGAATCGATTTTTCTACAGGAATTTTCAGGGGTAGAATCTATCCTCTATTTCTCCTCTGAGAGAATGATACGGAATTATTCCACTGTATTGACTATTGTAATCTACATTTGTAAACGTTATACCGAAACTCACAATAAAAAACCAATATCTGACTATCGAATTTATTTTTCATGTTTCATAAAGTATTAATGTAACCAATCGAATAAATATAGTATAATCATTTTAAAATATAAATAGAATGAAACACTTTTGTCTGATTTCCACATTGTTTATTTTTGATACACAGCTACGCCATTTTCAAGTGTCTAGAACTAACATTTGTGAGAAAGAATATGCTAACTTGAATGGGGAGTGATTCAATTCTAGTTGACTATTGAGAGAGATTTTGACATATTTTGTTGGTTTCCAAAATTTCCAACAGATTCATTGGCATCCCTCTTTTGCATTTGTGGGGATTTTTTAAATAATCTAATGTAATTATGTGATTTGTAGATTCAATATGTTCAAAAACTACGGACTTGTTATCTGCAGAGGGATGTCCTTTGAATCAAAATTCAAAGTTTCAACCGCTTATTTAGTGACCACTGAATAAGGGGTTGTTAATCTAAATTTGGAAAGATGTTGGCTGCTGTTATAAGTGAGGGTGACAATGTAAGTTGGAAAAGCGTATTCGAATTTGGTTTTAAATGATTCCGCCTTTTTCTTCAATGGCGAGGTGCTTCGCCATGATTGTAGAGTCTGGAGAAATACTAATCCCCATTTAAAGAGGGAGAATCGTAAGCAAAGACCTCAAAAACTTGGCCGAAATTTTTGGACACCATCCTATAGAACCATTATTTTTACAGGAAAAACTTGGATGACTGAACCTATTTGAACGCGCTTGGGAATTTAATTGATGCTCTCATAACTGTTATTATCGAAGGAGATTCAAATTTATTTGAACATAACGTTATTTATCAACATGATGGAACACTGCCCCATTACGATGCTGCGGTATGGGACTACCTGGACAATAGATTTTTCCTCGTCGTTCTATAGGTGAGAGAGGTGCTATAGAATGGCCGGCTAGATGGCCCGATCGAACATCTCCCAATTTATTATTGTAAGGCCACCCGAATCCTTGGATGAAGTATGAAAATGGATTATTTGTGTCACCACAAATATTGTTAAATGTTAGTTAATCATTCGAATCTCAATTGTACCAATGTACGGAAGTACACACAACCAACTTTATATGGAATCGCTCGGTATTTCACATTATTGATTGCTTTTAACCATGGATCTTTGACTACTTGTGAAAAATGAAGTTTTTTGTTGTAAAGAAACTGAATAGTATATGATAAGAAATGTTGAATTATTACCACATGTTCGGGATATTGTACTCAGTCGTTCATAATCGAAAATGCCTTACGTTGGATTGTCCGATGTGCAGAGGGGTCGAATAATTTCTCTCGTTGAAAAAGGAGTCACGCAGAGGGATATAGCATCACACAGAGGTAAAATCACTTCTGAAGAACAAAACCGCTTTTGGGGCCAAATTGCAAGAAGAGACACTAGTTTTCGCACCCCATGCTCCGAAGGCAATTTCTGGGAGAAACAGGCATCAGTGTATCAGTTGAAACGATACGCCGAAGACTTCGTTCAAGGGGTTTATAGCCCTTAAGACTTCCAGAGCTAACCAGACAACAAAAAATTAACAGACTTAATTGGTGTATCGAGCACCAAAATTGGAATATTGTGAATTGGCGAAATGTTCTTCTTTCGGATGAGACCAGAATTGATGTTCGATTAGATGACCACCGGATTCGGGTTTTAAGGGGTCGTGGAAGATAAGCTAGACTCCGAGCAGCAAGACAAATTACGGAATACCAAGCGGGCAGTGTGATGTTTTGTGGTGGCATTATGCTAGGAGGAAAAACAGATTATTAATTAGGAATTACGTGGACCTAGTGCTGGAGCCCATAGGGAGAGTCTGGCGAGGTGTCCACGGTGAGAATTTCACTTTTATGCAAGATAATGCTCCTCCGCATACCAACAACCTCGCGCAACATTATCTTGAAACAGAGGGAATCGCTATTTTGGATTGGCCAGCTTGCTCTCCAGACCTAAATCCTATTGAACATTTATGGGATAATCTCAGAACAAAAATTAGATCGCGCCAGGATAATCCAAAGCATGCATAGACGTATTCAGGCTTGTATCAGACCAAGAGGAGATAATGTAAGCTACTGATTTGGGGAAAAAACACCTACTCTGTGAGAAAAAAAATTTCAATTTGTTTACTACATGAGGAAAGAGTCTCTTCTTTTCTTTCATTTATTTCTTTCTTAAAATAAACCTTAATTTATTTCTTTTTCCAATTGAAATATCTCAAAAAGGATAGATCTAACAATCCTCAGAAATCATCCCTGCGGTAATATTCAAAATATCGGGTGATTCCATATGAATTTGGTTGTGTGTAAATGAGGTACCCTCGAATATTTCAGATAAGAATGTACCACGATTGAAATTAAAATAATGGAAACTGAATCATATGTCTCATTTCATAATAGATTTCCATGAGAATCATAGAAATTCAAGCTGTGTTCATTTAATTAATGGCACTTCAAAAGGCAGAATGATATTGAAAATCAGATAATCTTTTCAATGAGGTATCACACAACCCCTTTCCCATTATAATGAAATTTTGAGATGTTTTGATAGGAGTAGGGGATGGATACGTAAACATTCAAATCAGTCTCAAAAGTTATTTCGATTCAACCAAATCGATTTTAATGGAATGTTTTCCTCAAACAGAGATCGAACGGAATCATAAAAAACTCGAATTTCTCCAAATAATTCTTGATTTCAATTATTCACATAATATTTGAGAAAATAAATTATTATATTATCATATAATTATCATATAGAGAATTAAATAATCTTTCCAAAAAGGTATCGCAGGACCCCGTTTCCAGAATTTGGGGTAGAAGCTATCGTAGCAGAAAATGACCCCTTCAATTAAAATCGACCTATCTCAGTGGATTCACAAAATGAACAAACCAACCGAGTTACAGTTTAATATTTGGCACGGATCCTAGAAACTTGAAGTTGGATATGATACATTGTTATCCTATTTATCGTTAGGTAGATAGATAGATATTATCTTTGAGTGAGGGCTGCCTAGCAGCGACCCAGTGATCTATTGTGGCACACTCTGTCCTAAATTTCATCCACGAGCTCCATCCTCCTCGTAAAGAATACGAGTTTCGTGGGTGAGAGCTTAATAAGCTCAGTCAGCTTCAGTTTGCAAGATCCAAGTTCTTCCATGCTGACCTTGTCCCCTGCTGGGCACTCGCACATAACATGTTCCATTGATTCTGTATCTTCTTCACATAGTCTACATGAAGGATCCTCAACCAGTCCTAATTTATTTTGGTGTTTCCTGAGGCGACAGTGCCCCGTTAATGTGGCAGTTAAAACTCCCAGTTCCAACCTAGAGATTTTAAGCCAGTCCTTGGCTTTTGTATTGGAAGGTCCACTCATGGCACGTCGAGCGTATCTGAGTCCTAAGAGGCTCATCCAATGCTCACGTACCCTCAAGTCCAGCCATCGGTTGTTTTCCATCCTTGCAGTTTCCAGGGGAATTCCGAGCTTAGGCTCCTGTCCTATGAACTCCAGGTTACTTCCTCGAGCGGCCAATGAGTCCGCCTTCTCATTCCCCTCAATGCCCGAGTCGCCAGGAACCCATATTAGTCGGAGCCTGCTCCGCTCTCCTAGTTTGGCAAGGGTAGAGCGACATTCCTGCACCATAAGTGAAGTACAGGTATCGGATGCCAATGCTTTTAGTGCAGCTTGGCTATCGGTGAGGATTTTAATTGACCTATTTGTTAATCCTCCCGCATGCAAGAGGTTAGCACAGTGGTCAATGGCGAATATTTCTGCTTGAAAAACAGTCGCATGCCCACCAATACAGATCCACTGTTCCTTGGCGGCACCTCGACCGTAGACATAAGCTCCAACACCTTTCGCAGTCTTTGAGCCATCCGTGTACCAACAGGGACCCTCAAGTAGACGGTCCTTGGAGCTGATCCATTCCAGTCTATCGGGAATGATGATCTGGAATGGCCTCTTCATGTTGGTTTTAGGTGTTGCTCTGTACGGCCTCATACTCAGCACTTCATTGTCCTCAATTTGAGACTGTAGGGCGCCAGGCATAAAGCCGAAGTTACTCGCTTCATTACGGGAAAGATGATGGAATCTGTAGAAAGTTATTCTAGTCACTCCTCTTATCACATGATGAAGAGGGGCAAGACCCAATATCAGTTCCATGGCCGCAGTGGGTGTAGAGCGAAAGGCTCCTGTAATCATGATGCAGGCTGTTCTCTGTAATTCAGAGAGCTTGAGTTGGCATTGCTTCTTAAGACTGCACTCCCACCATGCAATGCAGCCGTACGTAATACGTGGTCTAACCACCATCACATATAGCCACTGGAGTTGCTTTGGGGCAAGACCCCACTTTTTTCCACAGGTCCTTTGACATGCTCATAGGAAATGATTAGCCTTGTGTATTGTGTTTCCCAGGTGCGAATAACGTTAGGTACTAGAAACTAATAACAATAGAATGAAATCATTCTGTTGTGCTGAGGTCGTCCAAAAACTCCCTTTACTACTTTCAAATGCTTCTCGAAAGTCTAACTTATAACGACAATATAATCAAGATATACAAATACAAAAGAATTCAATTCTGGACTAAGAACACTATCAATAAAACGCTGAAATTTTCCTGGTGAGTTGGACATACCCATTGGTAAATGGGTATAAACCCCTGCCTGGTACCGAAAATGCAGTTAACGGTCTTGATTTCTCAGAAACTGGTACCTGAAATTATGCTGCTTTAATATCCATAGACGATATGTACCGAGCCTCGCGTAGCTCGGATGGAATAAGCGTCTTTACGGGTTACTTTGTTCAACCTACGGTAATCCACATGAACACCATAGAAAGAAACTTTTTCTTGACTAGGAAAAGTGGAGATCATTACCCTAAACCACTAAAGGTATACACATCCAACTCTTAGAATCACATTTATTTCCAGTAGCGACTACACAGCTTATCACCTTTTCGTTACTCCATGGTAACACTAAATCTTTCAAAATTCTACAACCATTAGCACCCAGAATAACCCAGAATTGAATAACCCTAAAACTTCAACCATCAAATATGGTCTCTCATCCCCAGTGGCACTGGCTGATATAAAATTCAAAATGACCTGATGCTCAGATTTTAGCTCAGAAAACTTAGCAGTTATATAAATCGTCTCTTTTTATTTGGTGCAGAATAATAATTTTTGTTAGGAGAGGTGCAAGTCCGAACAGTTACACCAGTTTTTCTATACTTATAACAATATCGGCTCATCTGCGGTTGTTTACAAGCCGCTCTTAAATGATGAGCAACAATTCCAACATTTTATTATAGTACGTTCCTTCGAATTGAAAGTCACGGCATTAACTCCAGCGTCTCCAAGATCTACATCCTTCTGTATTTGATACATTCCGGGAAAACACATTTGATCAACCGTTTCCAAAAACGAACACAAAAGATACCAGTCGTTTTACCACTAAATTTCACATTCCACCTGTATACTGGTTCTGACTTAATTGAACATGAGATTGAGAGGCTGTTATTGCTTTTATTGAACTATGCATTGTATTATCTAAATCTACCTCGTCCTCTGATTCAGACTCAACATCAGAACCTGAGCTGGCAGAATGCCTGGGTTTCTCCCATTTCCTAACCTTCATCTGTAGATCAGCCTGTATATTGATTAACGTAGCTAACACATTCCTATTTGCTACAATGTCTTCTGGCTGTTCCGGTTAAGATTTTTTCGCACGATCAATACTATGTAACAGTTTTGTATTAATCTTTTGGAAACTATTTAATTTTCTCAAGTCCTCTTTTAACTAAAATGGATAAGCTGAGTATGTGAAACCTAATCCAACTCTACGACATTTCGTACGGATTGCCTCATATTTTCTGTCGTAACAGTAGTTACTCCTCTGACTATCAATTCATTACTCAACTTTTCTTTATCCAAACGGTTAAGCTCCAATTTTCCCGCCATTTTATCCAAAGAATTTAAAAAAATTCAAAATAAACCAAACTTATTACCTTTCATTATTTCTTATATAAGTTAGATGGCAGAAGGAAAAATACAAGAAAACAAACCACTACCTCAATAAAAATAACTAACTCTAAATCTTAATTTTACCATACCATCGAGCTCCTAAGAATTGCACGAGCAAGTTGTAGTAGCAAAAAGTATCTAAACTTATAATTAAAAATAAAACTATACTTGAAAATTTTTCGAAACCCTGGTCAGTTTAGTATGTATAAACAGTAATAAGAATGCTGTTTTTCCTCTACTAAACATACAACCAAATTTATATGGAATCACTCGGTATTTCACATTATTGATTGTTTTAAACTATGGATCTTTGACAACTTGTGAAGAATTAAGTTTTTTGTTGTAAAAAAAAACGGATAGTAAATAAGAAATATTGAATTATCACCACATGTTCTGGATATTGTACTCAGTCATCACTGAGATTTGAAACTGTGAATTTCAAAATTTAAAAAAGCCTATAATCATAATTGAAAAGTCCTTACGTTGGATTATCCGATGTACAGAGGGGTCGAATAATTGCTCTCGTTGAAGAAGGGGTGACACAGAGAGATATAAAGGCAAGAATGGGGGTATCACAGGGGGTGATTTCAAAAACCTACGCCCGATCGTGGAGCTACAATTTCTGCAAAATAGGCCTAGAAGAACACGTAGGAAGATCACTTCTGAAGAACAAGACCGCTTTTTGTGCTAAATTCCAATAAGAGACCCTAGTGCGTCGCACCCCATATTCCAAAGGCAATGTCTGGAAGCAACATGCATGAGTGTATCCGTCGAAACGATATGTCAAAGACTTCGTTCACGGGGTTTATACAGCAAAAAGCCCTTAAGAGATCCAGAGCTAACCAGACAACAAAAAATTAACAGACAGATTGGTGTATCGAGCATCAAAATTGGAATATCGCTATTTTGGACTGGCCAGCTTTCTCTCCTATTGAACACTCATGGGATAATCTCAAAAGTAAAATGAAATAGCGCCAGGATAATCCAAGAACCCCACAACAACTCATCCAAGCACCCACCAAAGAATATTCCCACAGAGGAGGTCGAAAACCTAATCCAAAGCATGCCTAGACGGATTCAGGCTTGTATCAGGGAAAGGAGAGGTAATACAAGATACTGACGTCGAGAAAAAAATTGTTTTACTACACTTTTTTCATTTGATTCTTTCTCAAAATAAACCCTAATTCTTTTTTTTTTCAATTGAAATATCTCAAAAAGGATCAATTGTAACAATCCGTTCAAAATATCGGGTGATTTCATATTAATTTGGTTGTGTGTATATAATAGTAGTAATGAGAATGAAACTTATCATGAAAATAAAGTTAATTTCATTTAATTTCTAAAAACCATGGTCTCAAATACGGAATGTCTATTCAAACGCCAAATGTGTTACCGCGCCCCACGTTGGGCGCCAAAATTTGTTAACCTGTTTATCGGTAGGCTTTTCTGCAAACTAATAACAATATGAATAATCATTCTACTGTGCTAAGGGGGTCAATGCTCAGGTCGAAGACGGGGTGATTCGAGGATGCATTTATAAAAAAAGCGAAAAGGGGGCCACAGTGTTTCTAAGGAATACGATCAGCACACGATTTTTGAATTAATGAAGAAACGCTGAAACTTTTTGATTGAAATTTATATCTCTTTCGCCTATAAGAGTGTATGGTACCTAAAATACCGGTGTACAGATTTCATGTACACTTTTCTCAATGTTTAATTCACGACAATATCTGAAACTAATTGTTATTTGATTGTACATGGTGCTAATATTAAATGAAAGTAAATTGAACTTGACACCTTCATCTGGTCTTTCTAGATATATATAAGCTAACTGAACTATACATATATACGGCCTTGACCTCAGTAGTCCCGTGAGGCACGACTATGTCAGCCTGTCAAGGGGACATTCTGTAGCACCTCGAGGTTGCTAGATACCAATATTACAAACGAAGATGATTTTCTACCATGAAATGGGATATCCAGAAACTTCGAACTCTGATGGACTTCTACCACAAAATGTGACATTCCGGAACTACGATCCTTGCTTGTCATTATCTGGTGAACAAAAATGAGGTTTTCAGATAGTGAACGAAAATATCCCACGAAATGGATATCTCCGTTTTAATAGAACTCAACTTCCAGTAATGTACGACTGATCAGTGATGGCAAGAAATATTCCAAATTAGGTTGAACCACGTTATTTTCCGTTCCCATTCACTTGTTTGCACCTTGAACTTTTACCTCAAAAAATAACCAATAAATGACAGAACTCATTTTGACCATTTCCCACAATACACCGACCAATTTTCAGAACTACGAAATTATTAAATAACTTAGCAATGATAATCTCCAACTCAACCTTACTTTTCGAAATATGTAAACAACAGAGGAAACAAGCATAAAGTGATACAAGAATTAAACTAAAGTATATGCGGTCCTGCCAAATTGGCACGTAACAACATGTTTGACCAATATTCAACTGGTTCGTATTCCGGGCAATTAGGGGCACATCGGCATCGAAATGGATGAACTCTCCACATACAGGCAAAGATATCTTTCCTTTATCCGGGACCACAATAAAGCGGTCGCGGTAACATATACACGCTTAACATATATACAGATATAGTCTGAAGCTCTACTAAGAGCTCTCATAGACTTCTACCCAAAGAAATCGAATGAAGTCTCTAATTTTATCAAGAACGATCCCTGCTCATATCACCTTCGATACGTCTTGAGCAGAGTTTTCTCTCTAATGCGCACAAAGGAATATATGCTTATTCTGAGAAAGAGTAACTTTCATGTTATCATAGAGATATAAGAAGTCTTTCTTTTACTAGGTGAAACATTTTTACTAAATGGTTAATAAACAGTTGAAGAAGAAACACTAGGTTTAATTTTCATAAAGTATAATTAATAAAAATATGTATGTTAAGTTTTTGAAAATGGGGAAAAACCCGAAACATATGTCAAACATTATTTTGTTCGTTCTATTTTGTGAAACCTAAGCCTATTGTTTTTTCTTTGATTGTTTGATTATTTTATGAAGACATATTTTAAGCCCACGGCAAGGAATACAAAACAATTGCTTAGCTACCTCTTTCCAGTACCACCTACTGCAGTCAAGGGGCCTGTTGATTAGGGCTGACCTATCTTACAAAGCGAAGCAAGATGCTACTAATATTTATCTCTTCAATTGAAATTAATTTAATTTGTATTATTTTTATGTTTATCATTTTCGTTAATATTCGTGTTTTAGATTATCCAGGCAGCTTTTATTTCGACGAAATATATTCATCTTATTTGATGTTTGTTTTCAAAGCATGCGTGAATTTTATATCAAACGGTTTTAGATGAACTGTTCAAGTACAAATTTGATGAATCCATTTTTCATTAATGAACCGCGGTATCAGTCAATAGCAATAACAAATTATACTATGAAAAAATATAAGAAGCTTTGATGAAACATTGTTTTTCTTGATTATTTTTGTAGTTTAGGTTAGCTTAACTCCACCAACTCGGACCACATGCATCTAATTTTAAGGGTGCTGTCTCAAGAAAGTTCTATGGGTCCCTTTCGTTCCTGCAATGTGAATTCGGGTGGAGATAGTATAAATTTCTCGTCCACCTCATTTCCGAAAATCTTTCAAGACAACAAGCTCATTAGACGCAACAAATTTTTTCAGTTACGGCAAACAACCCTTTTCTTTTTCACTTCTTTTGTAGTATTTTCCCAAACATCTAGTCTGATAATTTCATGCATCTTATTGACTTACTGAGACAGATTCAAATCATTCAGTTCATTGAATATATCGCACAAATATACTAGTTTCAACAAATATCTGATTCGAAATTTGATTCTAAAGCATATGTGAAAATTCTTTTAAGAAAAATTATAAATTTTTTCATTGACTCGAATACTCGAAATAAGACATTTCTACGTGAAGGTCATCTTGAACCGCAATGATATAACCTGCCTGCGTGTTCATCTTCTATATCTATGAATAGTTCTTTGAAAAGTCTGACTTTCAAAGACCTAGTTTTTATTTATTTTAATATATCGATGGTACGTTCTAATACCTGATTCTATTCGGAGCTCATTGACTTTGAGGAGAGCGCCTACCAATGAATAATGCAACTAGCCTACATAACTAGTATGCTGACGACTAAAAGCTTGAATTCGTCCATATCTACCTAACATTGCATGTATATTTTCTGTCATAAGCTTGCCAAGAATTTCAAATAATGCTTGAGAATTTGCTCTTTCGGTAATGCTTCACAGAAAAAAAGGATACCCAATGTATTGTCAGCCAGAAATCACTCATTACAAAAAATCACTGTCACTAGCCTCATCACGTTGCACACCATAACAAAAATTGGCATCTCATTTTTTCTATTGATTGTTAATTGGGATCTTCAGCAATGTCATGGATTGTTCCACTTATAGTTGGGTACGTAAGGGTATCTAGAAAATTGATTCTTCCTCAGATTTTATTGCCATATCATTCACCAAAGCGGCCGGTATTGTAAGCTTCCCTGCGATAATGAGAAGATTTTTGCTTTTCACCAGCTTGAATTAAGTTAACGATTCATTGTAAAGCACGAAGGCTTGTTAGGTGAACTGGCTTTTTACATTTTTACACTTTGTTTCAATAATAGGTCCACTTTTATTGAACTAGGTAAAGCTAAAATCCGTACTTGTGATATTCTACCTTTTCACTTCCCACTTTTTAAAAATATTTGACCACTTGAAGATAAGTTGTCTTACATACCCAATAAAATCATTAAGCATTCGTTTGCACGTAATATTTTCGACATATATCCATGAAATAATCATGAACTTGACTACTATATAATTATGAGTGATAGTTCACATTTTGTCGCACCGTATACTATTTTCTCTTTATATATAATATCTTAATCTGATCTGATTACAATGGTCATCTTCAATTTAAATGATTTATTTAGCCGATATATTTTTTTCCGTTAGTATATCCTAGAAAAACTATTCAAGAAAGCATTATTAATAATTCTTATAGCTTTGAATAATCTAACTTGTCTTTGTGTTCCTCAATTATTAAAATTCCCACGAACATCATAGGAATATTGTTATGTCATGCTCGTATTGAGTTCAAATTTTCGAATATATTAATGACTCTTTTCCACATATCCAAATAAGTTGAATGATCAATTCAGTTGAAAAATTTCATAGGTATTATAGCTAAAATTTCAACAATACTACTTACCTTGAGATAGATAAAGCAATAAAAACAGGATTTACTGGACCAGAATAATAGGAGATTGAACGCACTTGCGAATAGCGATTGCGTTTTGTTTTTGAGAATCCGCCGCGATGGCTTCTGAAATCATAAAACTACTTGGTTAACAATGTACGGTCCGATCGCGCGGCTACGCGGTTTCCTATACGTAGTATTTCTGTATATAACAACAGCAGAACCGCCACCGTTTCCGGTTAGTGCGTTATACGAATATTCATTGCACCTCTAACATTATGAATCAGATTCATCCCTCAAAATGTAACAAATCTATATAAGTGAGGGAATTGAATCTTTCTCAATTTTAAAGATCGATTATGAAATATAAATTTTTTTTCGGAAATTCACCGAGTGAGACTTCTGAAAATGTTACTCCAAATTATTATGGAAGTTGAATGGGACTAATATTTTGTGAGTAACTCATAAGGATTGTATACAATTTACTGAGACATACAAAAACGAACAAAAATGTCTCGATTTGTGAAAACTTTGATAATTACGAAATTTCGATCAAGAGAAGGCCTCAGAAATGTCTTCTCCTGATTATTTAGCACATTTTGTTACCTACATCTCGATCATTTAACCAGGTGTCCTATGTTGCTCCGCTAGCTAGTCCCCCAGCCTTGCCTCAACAACGCAAGCTGAGCTCCCAACCACTGTCCCTGGTCCTATTAGATCATTTTAGCTCCTAGTCATCAGCAATCTAATTTCCTCTGATCCCGATGTGACCCGGAACCCAGAGGTTACAGTGCTTGAACGCACTCCCAGGGCACCTTAAAAGTAATCCTATGTGCGTCCAGGGCTCCCAGAGCATCCCGACTCTCGGAACAGATCGTGATGCACTCATTAGTTATACCCAGTTATGCCAGCCGTTAAACCCAACAAAATATCACCATAATCTGCGACTAGAGATGTGTTGTTTGTTTATATAAAAAGAGGTAGAAACCCCTGCCATTTCTACGGCAGTTAACTCCGCTACCAGATCACTCTTTAGTCATTGGACAATCCGTGTACCAAATAGACCACCTGGCAAGGAATACTTCATTTCTCTCGCTCCTGTCTGAATGGGCTTTTCACCTCAATCTTAACATTGAAGTGGTACCTAGCCATGGTTTTTTCCAAGTTCATTCCTAGAAGATGATCGCTGTTAATTGCCTCAGGGAACAGGTTATACCTCACACCGACCACTAGCGTGCCTCCGTCTTTAGCCAATAATTAGGGCAGTCAAAACTTTTAAGCATTAATATTTTTAATTTTTTGCCATTATAAACTTTCCCTTCTATTATGCCGCCAAGATGGTTTCAACAAAAACACCAATTTTTTTTACTATGCCACCTTGAAACTGAGCGAACATTCAACCCCTATGTCACACTTTTGAGAATGGTTTTCCTGAAAATTCTGAAAAACTGGATCTGTATTTTATAATCAAAATGCTAACTATAATTTTTCCTGTCTGAAACTCAAAAAATGGAGGAAATCTCATACAAACTTTATTCGCATACTTTGGGAGAGATTGTCTTGAAAAAACTGAAAGTCATATTTCTCATTTCATTAATGAAATCTTGAATTGGAATTTTCATATTTCATATTTTAAAACCAAAAGAACTCTGATACAAACATTTAATTCTACTCTGCTACACCACGGGGTGGAATTTTGACAAAAAAAGTAGCCTTTGTCTGATTCTGAAGTTCAAGGTACTTCCATACCGAGTTTTATTGAAATCAGCGGCTTAGCCGTGAAAGCGTATAAGACCAAATATTTTCACATTCAAAATTTTAGTATATTAACAATGTACCTTAACGGTACGAATTGAACATGACGCGCAAAAACGGCTGAACGAATTTTGTTTTTCTCACCGATATTTAATTACCTACAGAAAGATAAATGAGGCTTCATATTGAGGAATAATGTACTATATGAACAAAATACATCTCAAGCAAATTTTCAAGAGAATACGTCGTTCTGTAATTGGTTTTGGATTATTTAAAAACTATCCCATCTATCTATCTAGTAAAATAATTAATTATTCAAACACTTAGCCGTTTTTGTGTGATTAAATATCGAACATCCCATCTTTAATAGGTAGTAGAATTTATAGTCAACATTTAGTTAAGGCATTTTACTCCTGAAGAAGCAGATACGATTATTCTCAAAGTATAAATGGGACATCATGCAAAGTTCCCACCATGATCACCAGATTTAAATCATCTTGATCTTAAATGATATTGCTATCGAATTAAACTTCTTTCGAATCGAAAATTTTCAATATTCAGAAGATATAATAAATATTTGTAATCATAGTAAATCTTTATAGTTTTTGATGTATATTATTAGCAATGCTAAATAAACAATATTATTATTATTATAATCATCGTGGACTTATGCGCTGTATATGTATTATGCTGTATTGTCACCGATCTTATATGGCATTTTCTGCACTTATCTGTTTGTAATGTTCCGCCCATAATAAATTTTTTGTAGTTGTTTGTAGCGATCACTTGATCACTTGGTCTTGGATGGCCATAAGAAATCCTTCTGTTTTCGCGAATAATTCTGCTTTCATCAACCATTTGTTGAAGGCTTATTTGTCGATGTGTGGTTGATTAATCTCATGGTGATGTCGTCCATGCAATTCATTTCTTGACCATTGCTCTTGTTTTTCGGTATCTGATAGGAACGGTAGATTCAGCAGGTCATCTCTGGTAGCAAGATTTAGAGGTGTATATTCCTTATCAGCCAACGATACCACTCTATGGAGGTAAGAAGTGAGAGCTTTTGCAGAGAAGAATTCTCTGAGATTTTTTATCTGTTTGGTGTGTAAATTAACAACATCTATTAATCCGCGTCCTCCTTCTTTCCGCTTCAAAGTTTTTCGTATCCCATATTATTATTATTATTATCGTGCACTATCTCAGCTTTTAGCTGGATATAATTTACCTTTCCCAGATTCAGCAATCAAAGGGAATAGGCTTGATTAGGTTAGTTGATAACAGGCCTATCCTAGTATAATCTGAAAGAGTCATTTTCCAATACGAGCGCTGATTGATACTTGTAATATGGCTGGAAGGTATTCAGAAGTCCGTACTTGTGTGCAAGCTTCTGATGGATAATGTTGCACACTTGATTATGCCTGTGAAGATAGTCCGTATTGGCCAGTTGTTCGCAGCCGGACGTAATATGCTGTATAATCTCCGATCTTATATTATTATTATTATTGTAACATATTGAAATATTCAAGAAACTTAAGCCGCAATCTGCCATTCAAAGTATCAGATGGAAAAATGGCTATTATGGAATGGTTGATATATTTTTTTATGTTAATCGAATAATAGTGCTGCGTAGGGTTGTGAGTCAAAATTAACATCAATCAATCCCTCAAAACATACAATAAATCAGACCATACAAATTAGACAAAGATGTGATTGGAAATGATTATATCAAGGAAAAAAATTTCAATAAATGCGGACTCCGCTTTTGATATTATTTTTGAATAATAAGAATCGCCAAATTCATCAAAATAGCACATATGAAGCATTGAAAAAAAGAAATATTTCAGCCTTACATCTGCTACTGCGCTAAAACAATTATTAATTATAGATTTAAAAACTGCATGGTTGTCTTTATATCAAATAATCAAACTAGAATTCGATATGCATGTCATTAGTTGTCTTTTTCATTCCTCTAAAGGCTTTTTAGAGTTGCATAACTCTTTTCAGAAGAAGTATGATGTTCCAAGAAACTTAACGAAAAGATTTGCAGTTTTGTAGCTATAGAATCTAATTCACAATTACGATAACATATACCTTTCTAGAGCTACAGATTTACTTGATAGGAATTACAATCATCAAATCAGCTCAATACTACAAAAATATCATATTAATTAGTCTATTTCAAAAAGTCAAATCGTTTATTCTTAATTACGCTTTTGAATATAAGAGCGATGGTTCTTTGTATTTAGAAAAGTGTATTCAAATACTTTCTTAGCAAATAGAAAAATTGTAAAAGCAAATCATAAAACTTTATCTATGCAATCTATAATCTTAATTTAAAGTTGCTTACAGGGCTTAGCATGACTGACGACGCGAGTGCAGTTTCTAGAAACTGCATAGTACCTAAAACAATTTTTTTCGATTATTAAATATCAAAATTCAATGTTTTAATAAGGGGTCTAGAATTTTTTCTTTTCATATATGAAAGGTTATGTCATAAAAATGAATATTGTTTATTTTGCTACTTCTAAATTTATGAAATTATCTTCATTTATTGTTAATTTTAAAATTTACAATTGACAAGATAAGAAGCACTTGAATGCTTATATGACTTATTATTTTGAGTTTGTATGAAGAAAGAGCTTCAAAAAGTGAAAATTTTCTAGACCAATTATTTAAACATTTTTTGTGATCTTTAATAGAGGCGACTGTGGTCCCAAACATTTCGTTAGTCAACAATTGTCTAACTTTTGAGAAAAATCATAAAAAAATGTTTTAAAAATAGGTACCTCATACTTTCAAGTCCTCAAAAGTCACCATACTTTCTTTCAAATTAATATTTAGTTCTCCGAAAAACTTATTTTAGGTACAGTGCTCACTCTTCTAGGGAGTGAGATCGTGTCGTAAACGTCGTGCTATATCCAACATTAAATCGAGATTACAAATAAGAGAAATATAGTTTCGTGAGTTGAGACTGAAAATTTGTCTTCTTTGAGAAATTTTTTAATAATTTCTAAATTATTAACAGATTCTGAAATATTTGCGAAATTTCGAAAATCTTCTTTCTATTTTAATTATCCAATAATTTTCATTTTTTTAAAAAACATTCAAAAAAGTTTCTTTTAGACGTCATGCCGATTCGAATGAGCTATCGCTCATAGTTTTAACAACAGAGTTAACACCGATTCGAACTAACTAATATTGTCATCCTATATCTATAGGTCGCCAAAACGGTTAGGAGGTAAAATAGTTCTTATCAAATTTTCTGCACATACAAAGTTTTCTCGTACAAGTTAACAAAAACTTTTTATTATGGATATGACCAACAGTCAAATAAACATTAAGAATTCGGATTGAACTTCTTAATTAGGGCGTTATAAACCTAAAATTAAAAACTTCAATTTTCATAAATCAATTCTAAAAAATTAAAACAAATCTCAATTTATTCATGAAAATTATCACTATTAGTAGTGTTCAAATATTTTTATTTATGCAATTGAATTTAATCTATTTGCTTTCATTATAATTTCATATAATTTTTCGGAGTTTTGAGTTTTCATTTTCAAAAATTAACTTACCTGTCATTCGTTTTGCAATATTATGAACCATGAAGTCGACTTCGTGTATGACGAACATAATCAACTATACTTTCATGAAAGCAATTGTTATCTCCAAAATTCGAGAGGAAAGTTAAAATTCATATTAATAAATAATTTGGTACTGAATTCTGCTTCAAAAATCATTCTTCCTTGAAGTCAAAATGTTACACTTTTTATCGGAAAATATGTATAAACCAGAAGTATTAGTTTAGATAAGTTCGAGCCATGTGCGTGTTTTTTATATTATGATAGAATTTTAATTCTTTGAAATAAAAAAAGTAATGTCTACCATAATTCCACCTTCGACTCAAAATTAATCGTACATTATAGGTAAATTTAACGAATATTAAACCTAAATTATGAATGGAAATTCGATATCTTTCATTTAAGATAAAGACACAAAGAAAATGATCATAAACCAATATCGGAAGCATGTTGTCATTGTAGTAAATCTTCAGTTAGTATTTCTATCAATTGCATATTAATTAAGTTATTTTGAAAGTTTCACAATTTGAGAATGAAGTAATCGTATTTTTAAGAATGAAAATGAGTAATTAGTGATTCGATAAACTATTGTAAGTATAAAATAAAAGAACTCACCTCCATATCTCTCAAAAATTTCGAAAATATCTTCTTCCAGCAACTTTGTTGCGATTAATTACTTATTCATTAATTGATGCATGATAACCTCATGGCTCGATAAATTTGGTATTTATCTATGATTTTTCAGATAATATTTTTTGGATAACAGAAAGTGAAAGTCACACGTCACTGTTCTAAACCATATTTTATTAATACTATATATTTTTCATTTACAGAAGTAACATATTTTATATAGTATTTTCATCTTAAACACAACCGATCAGGTATGAGACACAGTGACCTGATTTTTTTTAGAAAAATAGAGTTATAAAATTACGAACTGGACTAAAACAATGAAAAAAGATATGCGGATTCACTTCGAGTGATTCAATAACAAAAATTACAAAAAATTAACCTAACAAAAATTCAACAGTCTTCTCTATATATGTATTAAAAATGCTGTAACCAGAAGGTACACCACATAAGCGTTTCTTTTTGTACAAGTCCACACAATTTCGAGAACACGGTTGTTTAGTGGCGGGACAACCGCGGGGCCGAATAGCATTATAATCTCCGACCCGGAAAATGATGTCATAGGTAAAATTCAGGTGAGCTTTGTCCATCAGAATTCAAACTGGTCATCTGGCTTCTACCAAGATGAAGTCTCTGCTTCAGTAAATCTCTCTCTTGGGTAACTCTAGCAAGTTCTACTTTTTTCTGGTGTAACTCAAGTTGAAGTTCTCTGTTTGCTTTTTCGAGTTGCTGTCGATGTTCTAATCTTTTGTATCGACAATTTTGTGCATACCCTCTATTTTTCAAAGTTCGACGCTTTTGTTTTAGCCTCACAATTTCGTCTCTTGGACAACCGTGTAATTTTTTATTCAGTTCTCTTACAGATAATGTCATTAACAATTCGTCATTCAGACCAATTTCTTCGCCGCAGGTGGAGTAGCCGCTACTGTGAGAATTATTCAACCTGGGGGATAGTGGGCTTGCACCACTGCATACTGATTGCGGTCTTTGGTGGTGTATTGAGTGATGACTATTTTCCATACCTGAAGGAATATATTCTCTTCTTTCCCAATCGGGCTCTCCTCCTACACAATGCATCGGGCGTAGGTCCAGGGGTTGAGGATCTCGCATTGTCCACATCCAATCTTCCATAAACGCTGGAGCTCGACATGGACCGAGCTGCGCACTTGGTGGAGTTTCTGGGGGAGTTCCGGGATCATTAATAATAGGCATATTAATTAAAACTGCTTGTTGGCTATATGCAGCTTCTGGAGGTGGTGACAATGAAGAATACCTTCTATCCTCCGAATCTTCCTGAATCCAAGTTTCACTATCCATTAAATGTCTACGGTCTTCACGTTTAACGGTAACATCTTCGAGATGGTCAAGGACAAATTCCTGCACATATTCCTCTGCAAGATGCTGATCGTCTTCCATTCTACGATTACTGAGAGCATGCATTCGGTAAACTTCACTTGCCGGCTTAAGATCCGTTTATCGCGCGCGTGTTTCCGCTTTTGGGTTCGACATTAGATTGAGCCCCCGGCGTCCGCGTCTTCCGCTCCCGCACATTGCGGTGAGCTGGAGAGGCGGCGTTACGCGACGCTAGGCACCGCCTCCAGACGGTTCTTATAGGCGCATTGAATTTTACTCTGGAAATTTGTTTATACCTCTACAGCCAGTCAATATAGAGAATATTCACACCATATTGTTCTTATGCCCGTCCATTGTACACCGCTGCAGACATACGACGAGTGGGTAGAAAAAAAAACAAAAAATAACAGCCCTTTTATTAACAAGTTCCGCTATTTTATACTATAGCCGAGGTAATTTCACATTCAGTCCGATTTTATGGGTAATAACGTTTTCGAATTCGAAATTAGGTGCTTTTCTAGAAAATCCAAACGAATTTGAAATAACCATCAAACTAGGTTCACACAAAAGCTATATAGGGACCGAATAGGAATTTTTATTTTGGTTACTAGCCAATAAAGTAACTTTCCCGAATAAAGATATATCAGCCATCCATCTTCTGGACTATATGTATGGAAAATTTACATAAGACCTCTTCAGTGAAGCGAATTTGTAGGGAAAATCTTAGAATAATTTGCGATACTTCTATCTCAGATTGAGATAAACCAATTTAGAATATCGTTCGCTAGATTTAATTCAATTATATTTCATGAATCGAACAGTAAATACTAAACCTTACTGATTCGTACGGTGGTACACTACTCATCCCCTAAAGGTTTTATTTTTCACAAATTTCAAATTCGAACTGCATATTTGTATCAAATTTGAATTTGAATCTTAAGTTAGTTGATTAAATTCAAAATAATTCTGAAATCTTCGCCTGAAATTGCATAGTCGCAACCTTATATCTTGTTATTTTGCGTTCTATAAGGATTCCGAAATGTTTGCATTTCATAGAATTGATTCGGTTTCTATTTGGAAATTAATTAATTTTCCCAATATTTAACTCAATTCAATTCAGGAATTTAAAGAAGACAATTTGATATAGATGCGTAATCGTGTTGTTGAATCACAACAAATCTTCAACAAAGTGATTTGTTGAACATTTTTACAAAATAATTGAACAATTCAAATACACGAGACTTAAGTTCCACAAAATATTATGAATGAAAACATATTTCACATAATTTTCGGGTCTTATCCCATTTTCAAAAACTTAGAGGAAATTGAAATATTACAATGTAATTTATACCTAACAAACAGATAAGGGAAGTGGGGGCAGACCGAAATAAAGCTGGTCGATAGTTATTGGTAGATTATGTTTGTGAGCTAAAGAAATATATCTAAATGAATATTTTCTCTTGCTTTTGTTACATGTATAGAATTTGGGTTTTTGTGAGATCTAAGAGCACAAAATCAAAATGTCTAAGTTTCATACATTTGGGTATAGATTATCCACGGTTTACCTTTCATGAAAAAACTTTGAAAAAGAAATTCCTACAACATAAGCTCAAATAACGGGTACGACAATAACATTATAGACAAAGTAAAAGCTAAAAACAAGACAAATTACTATTATCCTCGATCTACCCCACCCTTCAAGTTCAATAAATAATAAAATATCACATCATTAATTATATCCCATAAATACGTACCAAATTAAGGCATATATTGATACAATAAAATCACAAGATGTACCAATAGGAAAAATCTATGTTTTCTCTTGGTCAATAACAATGATCGACTTGATAGAGATGGAAAGGGAGGTGTAGACAAATTATAATATAATGATTGTCCTGCTTTATAGGTCAAACAGGTCTTTCCATCAGTATAAGAGTAAACGAGCGTAAAACATCAATAAGTCATAATAAATCAACAACTGGTTCTCCAGAACATTGTGTAGACGAAAACATTGCTTAGATTTCACAAAAAACCTAATTATATATTCAAGTAACGAAAGCAAGAGACTAGATTTATTAGAATTCGTAGAAATTTCATGAGCTCACAACTATAATCTACCAATAACTAACGACCAGCTTGATTTCCATCTGTCCTCACTTCTCTCGTCTATTTCTTAAGTACGAATGAGATTGTGATATTTTCATTTCCTCTTAGTTTTAGATAGAAAATGGGATAGAACCCGAAACATGTAACACATATTTTATTCATAATACACACACCACAAAAATAGTCGCATCACCTGGTATTCTGAATTCCACAATCGATTAAGCAGCTCGATCGCAGTTTCTTTGTCAACATATGTTTTTGTACATATGAGGCCATATGAAACAAGAATGAGTTAATTTGACTATCAGTATTCATTTAATTTCTCTTCAGTTTTCACGCTAAATTAATGCAAGCTTTCTGTGTTTCTTGTTTATTTTCGAATCTTTGAATTTTTCGTAATGGCTCCTGAATGTCCTGGACGCTATTTGAGTGATATGTGGTAAGAATTGTAACAATTCTAGAGAAGGGGCGAAGCCAACGTTACGTGGCTTACTTGTTGAATGTTAACCAAAGCACTATTTCAAGAGCAATTAATCGGTACCACGAAACAGGGGAATATGGAAGAAGAGCCGGACAGGGAAGAAAGCGGATAACAACACCAGTTGATGATAGTTGGCTTCGTTCAACTGCACTAAGAGTTCGGCATTGTACAGCTAGAATGCTAATAAATGAACTTTCCAGAAATGATCATATTTCATTGTAACCTGTTAGGAACAGGCTCAGAGAAGACAATATCAGAGCATCGAGATGCAAGACTTCAGTTTGCGAGGGAACATGAAAATTGGGGTATTCCAGAATGGTCGAATGTTCTCTTTTCCGACGAGTCCAGGTTCTATCTAGTATCAAATGATAGACGCATGCCTGTATACAGACCACCTGGGGAACGGTATCAGCAATGCTATATCCGGCTAACCGAAAACTTCGGATGGGGCTCAGTAATGGTGTGGGGAGGCATTTCTTTTCATGGTCGAACTGAGCTAGTCCTAGTGAATAATGGAAGTATGACAACGGCCAGATACATCGCAGGTATCCTTGAACCCCATGTTGTACCCTTTGGCCCATTGATTGGCGAAAACTTCATTTATATGCATGATAATGCTTGGCCTCATGCAGCTAGAGTAGTTACAGAATTTCTGCAAAATGCTGAAATTGATATTTTAAGATGGCCAGCCAGAAGAACAACATGGGGGGGCAACATGGGGTAGCAACTTCAGCAACGTAAGATGCCTTGTAGAATACTCGAGAGTACAACCAAAATTTGTTTGTGGGGCTTCCGAGACGTATACTGGCAGTAATTAGGCCCGGGGAGGAAACACTCGATTTTGAAAATGATTAGTAACCATTCGATTCTAGTTGATTGGTCTCTTCGCGAATGTTTGAAAATGGTAGAATTTTTTAATTTTTCATTAACTTGATAATTGTTGATATTTTCTATCATAAACTAATCTCTTTTGAACGATACCATCTCATTTTTTACTTCTGAAAGTTACCAAGCGACTCTTGAATTACCAACCTAAAAGTTCATATAGTGTTGTCGAAAAAATGTGGGTGATGCGACAATTTTTGTGAGGAGTGTATTTTATGAAACTTAGGCCTAGTGTTTTTTTCAATTGTTATTTTGTACTTGTGTTGATAATACGAGGTTCATTTTCATCATTCGTTTAATGCAGTACATTTTTCATTTTCAATATAATCTCTCTCAATCTCTCCCTTGAGCTCTATACTCTATAGATCTATAAATTTTTATATTATTATCTATAGATCTATACATATTCAATCTCTTCAACACTTCTAGAAAATAAGGTCAAGAATTGTCCTACAGATAGCATATATTTGGGCAATGACCTCCTCCTTTCCTAGAAACATTTGACGACTGGTCCATTTGTGAGAATAATGAAAACCACTTCGTGGGGATTTCTGGTGATTACAATAGATACATTTTCATTTTCATGATGGAAAAGTTTTTTTCATTTAGTAAAAGAAGACCAGTTATCTTTTTCGTCTTTCTCGGAGCCTATTCGGTTTTAAGAGACCAATGTTTCGACTTGAACCTTCCTTTTACTCTGGACTGGATTGTAGTAGGGTAAATGCTCGTGCTTTTTATCGGCAATTCATCATAAAAATTATCAAAAATAACAATATATGAACACATACAGATATTCTGAGTACATTTTCCTTCTCAGTCGTCTTTTATAAAGAAATTCGATTACAGCGCCACAAGTGACTAGAAACTGTCATTTGATATGGAACGTACTGCTGAAGTGAACTTTTTGTTGATACTCAATTGTCGAAATTTATTAGTGAACAGCTGCAAAAAAAGATAAGTATCATCAGTTAATCACTCATATTATTGATAGTTTTCTTCCAATCTCATGAAAATGGAATCTTTAGGCCACAACTGTAATGAGAAATATTCCTTTCATTGCCACTAAAGTCACGAAAAAACGGCGACCAGCTAACTAGGCACTGAAAACTGTAGAAACAGGGCGGAAAGTTGGTAATACTGTCGCTTGATAAACTATGTCTTCTTTTCTCATTCAATTAATATGGTGACAAAAAAATATCTGGAATTCTCATTTAAATTGCCAGCGTTGAGTATTTTTAAGTATTTTAAGTTTTGTATGTTGGCAGTTAATTACTATGCCAAACATGAGCGAGATTTCAATTATTTGTTTACGACAGCTGTTAAAATCAGTCCACCACAGTGGTAATCTGCGAATTCTACAATGGAAAAAAATATTAAACAAAGAGTTCGTCTCAAATTCTGTGTTTTGAATGAAATTGCACGTGCTGAATCGATGCGATTTCTGGAAAAGGCTTATGGAGACTCTTTTTAATCGAAAACCGAAGTGTACGAGTAGCACAAAAACTTTAAAGACGGTTGGGAGATCGTCGAAGATTTGCCTCGTTCCGGACGACCTTTGACATCTTCAACCTACGATAACTCCTGAAAAGTCAAGGAAATGGTGCTCGAAAATCGTTATAGCAGTGTTAGAAAGATAGCTCGTGATCTCAGCATCTCTAGTGAACCCGCTTGTTTGATTTTAGTGAACCAATTTGGCATCCCGGATCGTTCCGGTAAAACTGAATTTTCCTCAAAAACAGTACCGGATACAGGAAGCTGCAGAAATGCTGAATCGTGCGAATTCTGATCTCACGTTCATGGGACGGATCATAACTGGTGACGAGACATGGATCTATAAATACGACACACTTACGAGCCAACAGTCAACAGAATGGGTGCGATAAAATAAGCCAAAACCGAAAAAACCTCTCCAAAGTCGTTCAAAAATCAAGATGATGCTGATTGTTTCTTCGATATTCGTGGTGGGGTTTATCATGAATTCGTTCCACAAGGTGAAACGCTCAATAAGGACTTCTATTCAAACGGTTGAAGGTTTTTGCGTGAAAATATTCGCCGTAAACGTCCAGATTTGTGGCAAAACAAATCGTGAATTTTGCATGACGATAAGGCATCATCTTATCAAGCTACGGTCATTAACCTTTTCAGACCAAACACTCGATAAATACCATCGAGCAGCCGCCTTTTTTTTTGATCTAGCTCCGTGACTTTTTTCTTTACTGCAAACTGAAATTGCCGCTCCAGGAAACCAGATTCGATTCCATAGACGTCATAAAACAGAATTCGCAGTAGGGGGTAAAGGCCATGCCTGAAAGCGACTATAAGAAATGTTGCGATGATTGGAAAAAACGTTGACACATGTGTATCGCTTCAAATGGAGCATATTCTGAAAGAGATTCAATAAATATTGAAGTAGATTAAAATTTTTGCGCTTCATTTCAAGTTTCCAGAAGTACCCAGTGTACTTCAATCTCTCTCTCATACATTGTTGATTACAGACTAACTGAAAACAGAAGCTAGTTATCGCCCAACTAAAATGTATTATTAAATTAAAAAAAAAAGGGTCTGTAAATACTCGAAAACTTCGTATTATTTACTTTAACACAAGATATTAGAGAAAAAATACAAATTGGATAATATTTATAATAACACCATTAAGTACGATAAAAAACATATCATTGCTCTTTCGGAAACCTGGTTGAAAAGTTCTGAAATAAAATTTTATTCTGTTCCCAATTACTCAGCCGTTCATAACTGCCGTCCCACAAAAAGTGGAGGTGTAGCATTATACATCAGGAATGATCTTCATTATGAAGAAATTGAGATAGATTCACAAAAATATTGTAATATCACCTGAGTTCTAGTAAAATACTTGGGGTATCAAATTCATGTTGTGTATAGGGCAAAAACTCCAGGAAAGTAGCCAAAAGTTAATTGTGATTAGAGATATGGATTTGGATGTATCAATATCAAGCAACATGATCAAACGCTACAAGGACATTGTACTTGAAAATCACTTCATTATTCAGATCACAAATAGAAGATTTATATCAATTCGGAGCAATAGAAAAAGAACCACTATAATTGATCATTTATTAACTCCAAAGTCAATCAAGAAGTGCAACATGATAACTACAGATACTGCAATATCTGACCATAAATTAATATACTCAAAAATATTCCTTAAATGAAAATATGGGTGTGTAGAGAGATCAAAAGATTAGAAAAAGTTAAGTATAACCAATTATGACACTGTCACCTCATACCTGAAAGCGAACATAGAGAAATCAGACGAGTTTGACACGTTTATCGATATTGTGAAAAAAGGTAAAATGAAAAGCACTAGCACTAAATATCTGAGCACCCAAAACAGAAATGACTGGTACAACCTTAAAATAAAGCGCAAAATCAACCAAAGAGACAAGGCTTCCAAAAAATTAGAAAACACCCCAATATTAGTAAGTTTACGGAAAAATTTGAAGAACTTAAAAAAAACAGAAATTCGATCAAAAAGTCTAAAAGCGAATATTACAATAGGCAATTGAACTGGGCACAAAATAACATGAAAAAAGTATGGCAAGTTCTCAATAACGCTTTGAATAAATCCAAAATTGAAACGAGGGATATCACAAAGCTCGTACTGGACAACAAGACTTGTGTGACAACGGATGAAGAAGTAGCGTAGATCCTTGAATTTTGGTGAGAGTCGAATTTCTATCCTTTTTCCTCTTCATCTCGCTTGTTTTACATCTCCTTGGTTTGTCCTGGAGTTCTACTGGTTGGTTAGCACATGCTCTCAATGACTACTTCTCTAATATAACCAAAGCTATGCAACGCAAGAAACGTTACACCCTAAGGAAATTCAATGAGATTAGGTGCGACAGGTCAATTTACTTGAAGAAATGTACTGAAAAAGAACTTGATGGAATTATTAAATCATTAAAACCTACTTCATCGACCGTTGAGGATAACATCTCGTCTATAGATCTTTTGACAATATATCCCTTGATTAAGACGAAACTTTTAGAGCATATCAATAATGTACTGAGAAGTGGAAATATTCCAACTTCATGTAAGGTGGCAAAAGTAATACCGCTATTCAAAAAAGGAAGAACGGAAGTGATGAGCAACTATCGGCCTATAGCTTCGACCTCTATATTCTCAAAATTCTCATTGAATTTTTCAACATTTCCATGTACCAATAAGTATTTCAGGAAGCCAGTTCTACTTGTAGTGTAGCGTTTGACCTTGTCGAAGACATTATTGATTCATTAGAAGAAAAATTACATGTTCTAGCAGCTTTTGTTGACCTTCAGAAAACGTTTGACCCTGTGAATCTCTACAGAATGGGAATTCGTGGTCCAGCTTTCAATTTGATAGAATCATTTTTGTGCGGTCGGTCTCAGTTTGTGCAACTTAGTGGGTCGGTGAGAAGTTCAAAAAAAGTGTGTGATTCAGGGGTGCCACAAGGTTTGGTTTTGGGCCCTTTATTGTATCTTCTCTACGTTGAAAACTTATCATAGGCAAATTTGAAGGCAAAACGTTACATGTTTGCCGACGATACTGTCTTATTATACGCTGGTAAAAGTGAAAAAGAGCTACAAAAATTGTTGAATGATGACCTTGATTTTGTTAGTGATTGGCTGAGTTGCAATTTACTCACTTTGAATGAGGATAAAACAGTATTCATGAAATTCCATAACAAAAACTCTGCACATGACTTTCGAATAACAATAAATGATAAGAGTATCAGGCGAGTTTTAACTTTCAAATATCTTGGACTTGTCACAGATGAAAATTTAAGTTGGTCAGAGCATATTGATGACATATTTAAGAAACTTGCAGGTATAATAAGTGCAACTAGACTTTTCAACTATTTCTTCACAAAAAAATCAAAATAATGTTCTATAATGCTCATATAAATACTATCTTTATGCATATTTTACCTATTTGGTCTAATACTACTGTTTTCAATTTAGGTAGACTTCAGAGACTCCAAAATAAGGCAATTAAATTTTAAATTTCTATTCAATTACCCATTGGAAATAAGTACAGCTTCATTGTATAAGAACACGGGCATTCTTCCTATTGAGAAACTTATTGTCCTAGAAAAGTGTAAAACTATTTATAAAATGAAACATGGTATCTTGAAGTCGAAGTATAAGATGGCTTCTGTACCTACTGTACATAATCATTTCACACGTAGTGGGGATACTATAGCACTAAAAACCATGAAAACAGAAAAAGGAGAAAAATCTCCTAGTTATTCCTATGTTAATTAGATTGAGGAGGTCGTTACTTGATGAAAATCGATATACATATTTTCAATGAAATAAAACTAAAGTATTTTGATTTATATTATATTAACAAAACTATGACCGGTTTCACCACACTTAATTTTCAATAGGTACAAGAGGTATGTAATTAATTAATATTGTAATATTAAGTAGAAATAAGACTAATATATATTAACTCTGTTCATTAGTTTGTATCTATCTGATGAAGCCACAGTGTGGTGAAACCGGTCATAGTTTTGTTAATATAGTGAAAATCTAAATACTTTAGTTTTATTTCATTGAAAATATATTCCTATGTTACCGCCGACAATGAACTTCCACGCCAATTTTTGCATAGTGGAGTTAATCTGCCCAAATTCATAAAAATGTTGAAGGAGTATTTGAGTTAAATTTTTTGTTTATGCCTATTATTTGAGTATTGTTCTCTGTTTTTGAATTTAATTATACTCAACGTTAACAACCTCTTAAGTAGGTTGATTTGTAGTTTCATCGATAAATAAATAAATAAAATTACTTAATATCGAACCTCAATGTAGTGGCCGAGAGTAGGCCAAATATCTTACGGGTTTCCTGTACATGGCCATTTTTTAAAATTAATTGAATTAAAAAAAATAATTCGGCGTTCCTCGGTCTACGATACAAGATTGCATTAAGAATTTTGCATGCGGCAAAGTCTTCAAAAATAATCCTGAAAGAATGCCCAGGATCCAGGTTATTTTTTTTAGAAGGATTAACATCATTCAACATATTTTGTATGTTGTAATTGAATGAATATAATTGAAGGTAAAAGTTCATCTAATGTATTTTGATATTTGTCTGCTGATTTACCAAATGGCTTATCTGTTTTGGTATTGTTACAAATTTATTGGGAAAAACAATAAATAGTATCATTAAATTATTTTGATCGAAAATTGAACTCTTAAGGATCCTTTCACATAATTCATAAAAATAAGTGTATCAGCTTAGTTTATAGTTTATGATATCCATTCATCATCTGATAGTAATTTTCCAAGAAAAGACCATTGTTGCTTAAACAAGTGGTTGAACCGCTGAAATACTTTATCCTAAAATCCAAATACATATTTACAAAACGGTCAGAATCGATTAAGGCGATTTTGAATTATTTAAAAAACAAGAAAAAAGTTTTGAGCTTCGACGACCTTTAGCGGCCTTATAAAGAAACTTTTCATATAAAAGTTTTGTACTAAATCGACTCATTATGAACTGAAGAATCTGTGTTATTGCGTTGTACACACAATTCACGGACACCATGTATATCTTTCCCTGCCCTGCGCTATGCGTTACTTTCCTAAAAATATAATTGTCAGTGAAACTCAACTTCCCGTATTTTGTTCTTGTAACAAACAGGGATATTTAACATTTACCATTAACGAATCTCTTTGAATAGTCCATGTGTCACAGAATGCTGGCCGTTCATTTAACATTTGGCGCGCTCGTGCTAGCAGTAGCAAATACAAGCGAAGAGAAGGCATAGAGACTAGACCAGAATAAAGTGGACGTATCCAAGATGAAATTAGGTTATTCATTAATATGTGGTACTGATTTTCATGAAAATTTGGAATTTGAGCTTTCATACAAAAAGCTGTAGCTTGACTTGACAGGTCTTCTTAATATTCTCCGCCAGACCAAGTAGTGCTCGTGAGTATAGAATTGATTTCAAATTGAATTATGCCATGAGAATTATAAGTGGTACTATAAGCTTAACCCAATATCAAGGCTACATGTCCTCTGCAATATAATTACTCAACATATCCGCAGACAATAAGCATTGAAAAAAGTTCTGGAAATATTTCCAATTATCCAAGAACTTCGGAGTACACCTGTTTTGAGATTGAAATCTCGGAAACCGATTTGGTCGCTTAGTTATCTACACACTCCTTTTGATGTGTTCGCCCCTTGGGAAAGTGAATGGAACGAAGTTTCAACGAGGTGCTCATAAAAGATCCTACTCAGATGTTCCTGTTTTAGCTTACTTTAAATCGTTTCAGAACCGGTTCTTGACATTGGTATGGTATGGCGGAATTCTTTAGATAGTCCAAAATTCGAATGTGCTAAGGCTGAAGAAATTTTAAGATTTTAGTCTTGGACTGTCCTATAATTATTTATCAAGATGATTTTCTTATTTACATATGGTATTAGATTTTTTTCTTGTATGGGTTGACACATTAAAATTCAATTAGTATTACTGATACAATGTTTTTCTGCGGCTTTTTTTATGCGCGCTCCCCAGGAATAGGCGAACCTCTTACACTACATGAGTGGGCGCCTAGGAAGAATTGAGGTGTCTGTTTACTCGCTTCTTGAAAAAGGACTAATTGTAGGATGTAGGACGGAAGTGAGCTCCACAGCTCACCGGCCCTTTAAACAAAGTAATTCTTGTAGAGAGAGGGGTCGATGAATGTACCGCCATATGATGAGAACTCCTTGCTAGCCTAGTGTTGCGGCAAAATACGAGTTTTTCCGAAACAAGGTCTTTCAGCCCCTTGGTGCATATTCCGTGGAAGTATCTGTAAAATAGAGAAAGGTCAGCAACTTGTCTTCTGAGAGCCAGCCATTGGAGATCGCGGGCGATCTCCGGGTGGTCGATGAGGCGCACAGCCCGTTTTTGTACACTATCCAACATCCTCAACGAATGTTTGGGCGCAGATCCCCATACATGGGAACAATATTCCAAATCAGGTCGAATCTGCGCCTTATATAGAAGCAACAACTGAGATGACGTGAAGTATCGCTCGGCTCTAAAATGAAAACTAAGTTTAGCTGATGTAGACTTAGCCATTGTTGATACATATTCATGCCAGCAAAACCCGGAGTTGACCGTTATTCCGAGAAGGTGCATCGAATCTTTGGTTGCAATTTGTTGGCCTTGCATCGTTAGAGGAGGTTCTCCAGCGAGGACTTTTCTAGAAAACGTAATTGCTTGCGTCTTGCTCGCGTTGAAGCTCACCAGGTTCAACTGACCCCACTCTGATATCCTCTGTCAGAGTTTAAGTTATTGATTTGTAGACATCTCTGACGCTGAGGTTCCGCAGCTGTAATCGGCCGCAGACTACTGAAAGACGAAACTAGGGTACAATCGTCTGCAAAACCGAAGATCTTGTTGTCTGTAGATTCTCCTAACTTGAAGAATGACAAAGGTGGCGATACACAGTTGTCCACACATAAACGTACTAATAAGAAAACAACTGTTTTCGGAACATTTGACAGCTGAGGAAACAGTTTCAGACTTATGTCACGTCACTCCTAAACAATGAGTGTATTTTATAGTAATATCTATATAAATAAAAATGAATCGTCAAATGTGTAGCAAAGTAAAAAACTCGGGAACGGTTCCACCAATTACGTTAATTTTTTTCTAATATTTTCGTTACGACACAAGAAACCTCACAAACCACAGAGTGAATCAAAACATATGTCCCAGACTGTCAAAACATTGGTGTAATTTATATAATCATTCGCTTGTATTCATTTACTCGAATCAAAGAAAAAATAATTACATTGTAAAGAAGGAAAAAGCTATATTACTCATCGAATTCTGATGTGAGTTAAAACACGATCTGGTAAAAGCATAATATAGAGATTGGATAAGCATTTAAATCACGCTAAGCTCCCACAATCGCCCTTAAAGTATAAGCTCAAGAATATGAGGAGAAAGAGGTGAATAATACGTAATTTTTCATATAATTCAAGAAAACAAGGATATAAACCAGGGAAAAACCGGTCTCAGTAACATCATCATTGCAGAAACTGGACGTCAGCGACGACTATCGAATCTGTTTCACGAAAACACAAATATAAGTCTTAGATTTTTGAAAAAGTTTAAGTTCTTGAAGAACATGACAGTGTTAGACGCCTCGGGTTTCATTGATAGAATGAATTGAGATTATTCTTTTTCAGAACCATCATTTGGTCTGATGAGTGTACTTTTGACAAAAATTGTCATTTCAATAGAAATAATTTTAGAGTTTGGAGACCGCAGAATTGGCAAAATATAATGAACAACAATTTTTAACGTAGATTAGGTGTGAACGTCTGGTGCGCCAATTATTCAAATCGCTTGATTAGACCAATTTTCATTGAAGTAAACTTGAACCACCACAACTTTAATAAAATTCTCATTCATTATTACAAGATTACCTCTATGATCTCCTTTCGGAAGAACGGAGAAAAATCTACTTCCAACAAGATGCTGCTCCTCATAACGCAGCTTTTAACGTGAGTAGGCTGAAAAATAATTTCGGTGATGGATGTATTCGACCCCTACTAATTTTTAGCTCACCGTTACCTAACAGGATCAAGTTCATCGCACTCCACCAGAAAATTTGGACGTACTGAAAGATATAATAAAAACCGCCTGTATATAAGAAATGTTTCTAGATGCCGTTATGAATGCAACTGGAGCAGTATCCAAGAGATGCCAATTATATATGAAGGGTATCTTAAACATTTCTTATGAATAAGTTCATTTAAATGTTTTTAAACTTGCATTGTTCTGGTTCGACACGATCTGGAAATCGTTCTCGATAGAGTGGAGCTCTATTTCTGTTAGATTGAGAATAAACTCGCATCATGTCTTTATTTACTTGATTTTCATCTTATATACTTTTTAATCGTTCGTAAAAAAAAAACACGAAACGAAACAATATCAAGAATTAGCGCGTAAGTACCTTATCTGTAAGATTTTTCCGTTAATGATCGCATATGACATTCTTTATAATTCTATGATGAATTGCTCTGTAATTTCAAATGATATTACATCACAGAGCTTATTTCACCATTCATTAGAATCTTCTATTACGTTTTGAATCTTTTTTTAGCCAAAATGCGAAAATCTAATTTAAAATAATAACCAAAACACTTTCTAGGACAAAAAAGTTTAATCACAAACTAGTCGAATTACATCAATGAATTGTTTTCTTCTTGAAGAGGGCGAAATTGAAGGATCTTGGGAAGATTTTGGCCGGAAGCGAATTCCACAGCTCACCGGCCCTGTAAACGAAGGAATTCTTATAGAGAGAGGTTCGAGAGTTATTAAATGCCATATGATGAGAACTACTTGCCAGCCTTATGTTGCGGCAAAACATGAGTTTTCGCGGAACAAGGTCTTTCAGCTCTTTGGAGAATTTTCCGTGGAAGTATCTGTAAAACAGAGAAAGGTCACCAACTTGTCGTCTGAGAGCCAGCAGTTGGAGATCGCGGGTGATCTCCGGATGGTCAATGAGGCGCACAGCCTGATTTTGCACACAATCCAACATCCGCAACGAATTTTTGGGCGCAGATCCCCATGCATGGGAAAATTATTCCAAAGCAGGTCGAATCTGCGCCTCATGGAGAAGTAACAGCTGAGATGACGAGAAGTATCTCTTGACCCTGAAAATAAATCTAAGTTAAGCTGATGCCGACTTAGCTATTGTTGAAACATGTTGATGCCAGCAAAACTTGGAGTTAACCGTTATTCCTAGAAGGTGCAAGGAATCTTTGGATGCAATTTGCTGGCCTTTCATTATTAAATGAGGTTCAGTAGCGGGGACCTTCCTAGAAAACGTAGTTACTTGCAACTTGCTCGCGTTGAATCTCAGCAGATTCAACTGACCCCACTCAGATATCGTCTGTAAGTCAGAGCTTAAGTTTGGTTGACATCTGTGACGATGAGATTCTGTAGCTGTAATCGGCCGCAGACAACTGAAAGACGAAACCAGAGTACAATCATCTGCAAAACCGAAGATCTTGTTCTCTGTGGATGACAACAGATCTGTCGTTTATCTGCAACAGAAACAAGGTTGGCGAAAGAATGGATCCCTGGGGTACTCCTGCTTGCAACTGGAAACAATCAGATGTTATACCGTCGACCACAACTTGTATTGATCTATTTGAAAGAAAGCTACTTATCCAACCCCGCAATTCTTCGGGAAGCCCATATGCAGCAAAGTTTATTCAACAAGGCTGCATGCCAAACCCTATCGAGGGCTTTAGAGATGTCGAGGGCTATTGCTCTAGATTCCCCATGTTTTTTCATCGTTGATGTACAAACATGAGTGACGTAGGCGAGCAGATCTCCTGTCGATCTTTGCCTGCGAAAACCTTACTGACGGTCGTTAATAATTCCCTACAACTCAAGATATTTGATGAGTTCATCGTTTATAACTGTCTCCATCACTTTGGACATAATGGAAAGAAGTGCAACAGGGCGGTAGGTTTGGGGTAAGGATTTCTTTCCGTTCTTTGGGATCGGTTGAATTTTCGCTATTTTCCAGCAGCTCGGAAATGTCTGGCTTTCATAAGAAATCTTAAACAGCCAGTTAAGAATAGGTGCCAGTTCGGGAGCACACTTTCTCAGGACGATTGGCGATATTTCATCTAGACGAACTTCTTTCTTGCAGTTTAGCTGCTAGAGAGCCCGTCTCACAGTGCGGAGTCTGAACTTGATTTCTGTCATGGAAGAATTTGTAGGTGTAATGTTCGGTGGTACTTCATTAGATGAATCCAGCACAGAATTCTTTGAGAACAAGAAAGCAAAGAGATCGGTTTTCTCTTTAGGAGATAATGCTTTACTTCCATCTTCTTCAACAAGAGGCGGAAACGCAGATTTGCAGAAATTGGCACTGACAGTCTTCGCCATAGACCAGAATTGTCTAGTTCCGCTTGCCTGTTCAAGAAGTTTATTAGTCAGGTTGCATACGTTCCGTATTCGAACAAAGGTTGTTCTTGTTTCCTCGGTTGGATTCATCTTCCATGACTTGTAAGCTCTGCTCTTGGCTGCAGAAAAAAAGTCCAAGTAAAGATCAACTTCTGGTATTTCTAGAAATGACAGACCAAAGAAAATTTTCAGGCTGTTATAATATAATTCGAGATGCAATTCGGTTTTTGTTTCATTGAAATCGATCAACAAATATAGGAACTATAGCTTAGGGCTTTTTTCACGAAACATTTCAAAATTCAGTCGTACTGTTTTAAAATGGCTACAGTTAACTTGTGAAAACTGCTCTGAATTAAATCATAGTGGGAAAATAATACCTTCCTATTTTGTCTGAAACATTATCAAAACTGTATGAAATAAGAGAAAAAACAGAAATACAACAAAGAACAATTAATAATGAATTTAGTATAATGTCTTGACGATTTATGTGTAGTCACCTTGAGCCTATATCAATCTCGTTGTAATAGATTGAAAATATGACAAACTAAAACACCAGTTTTGGCAACTTTGATTATTTCTAACATTTCTTTTGAACAATGCATAATTTTTCTACTGAATATTAAGTTTAAAGTTCAAGTTCAATAGTTTGATAAAAGATGACTTATATTTCATTACATACATACTAAGTAATCACCATAAATATTAAGGAATATTTTGTTTAGCTATTAGCAAAGTCGCTGACACATTCTGTCCGATAGTTTTTGATTTTCACAGTATAGATATAAGTACATGTTATGAATCTATATGGAATAGATCAAGTTGATGTTTTTAATTGATGAGGGTAGACTGTGATTTCTTTAGTGTTCAACTGGGAGTGTGCACGGTAAGTTAATTTGTTGTTATTTTTCGTTATCAAACATAATTTATTGCAGAACATTTCTGAAAATAGTACATACTATATTTTCATGATAAATAGTTAAAACTGAAACTAAGTATTTTGGTTGGTAAAAATAACGTATTTTGCTACTGTACCTGACCAGATACAATGAGCAGATGTATATAATTTTATATATTTTTTTAGAAATAAAAAAATGGCTCACAGACAAAGCTTTTCGCTACAAAACCACTATTTTCAATTAGAACAGTCAGTTAATTCCATAATTGGTGAAGAAGACGATAATGCATACGACTTTCTGATTGTTCCGCCTGACCCTGGTGCGATAACTGACGAAGAGGAAGGTCCAAAAGATGATCTTGTGACACAGGCATAGCCAAGAGATGTTCCTGAAACTGTAAAAGTAGTACGACGTAGAAGACTATCCTCGGATGGTGATAGCAGTGGCGATAAGCCGCGTTCGACATATGCCTCAACTTCAAAACGCCCTCGTATGTCTTAGGCTGCTTTGTAGCCTCAGGTAATCGTATTTGGCGGAAAAACCTTAACAATTTACTCTACTCCGCATGAGGTGAATAATGCTATTAAATAATGATTGAACAATCTGTATAATGATATAAAAGACTGTAGTCCCGTAATATTCTTCGTGAAGATTTTTGACCAAAAGATGTGTAATTTGATAGTGGAACAGTCTTTTGTAGGCGGCACAAAACAATAGGCATGACTTTCAATTTGACAGAAAGTTTGAAAGATTGTTTAGGGATACTTCTGATATCAGGCTATCACCAATTGCCTACAGAACGTGCATATTGGTCTTTGGACGAAGATGCCACTCGTTTCAGACTGTATGTCAAGGAACAGCTACATGGAGATAAAACAAAATTGACATTTTGTTGACAATACATTTATAGCTTCATCTAATGACAGGATGTATAAGGTAAGGCTAGGTTAGATGTTTGATATTTTATATATAACTCCTGTCAGTGGAAAGTATTCCATGAGAATTTGTCAATTGACGAATCTATGATCAAATACTATGACCATTATCCCAGCCTAACAGTTCATTATGTGAAAATCAGTGCGCTTTGGATATCGAAACTGGGCCGGGACTAGCTGGTTATTGCTACGGATTTGATATATATTGTGTCAACCGAAGCATCTACTGACCCCTTGGGATCTAGGGTGGTAAAGTCTCTTTTGCAAAAAATACCCACAAATTCAAAAGACAATATCGATTATTTCGATAACTTTTTCACAAGCTATAATTTGTTGAGTGACTTACGTATGACTGGCTATAGAGTATCGGGGACACTTAGAGAAAATAGGACAAAAAACTGCCCACTAGATACAGTGAATGAAATAAAAAAGAAACCTCGAGCGGCTTATGACTATCGCTTTGATGAAACCAATGAAATACTTTTCGTGCGATGGAAGAACAACAATGTTTGCACTATTGGCACAAACTTTGATAGCGTAGAACCATTTGCTTAAGCTAAACGTTGGTGTTCGGTAAGAAAAGGAAAAGTGGACTTCGATATGCCGCAATCATTTCAGAGTTACAATAAGGGGATGGGCGGTGTGGATCGAATGGATTAATCCATCAGTTTATATCGTGTGCCAATGAAAGGTAAAGAATGGTGGTGGGTAATTACACCTCGAAGGAATACAAATCCATTAAGATGAGCTATTTGCCATAACAGAATACATTTGAGTTGTCAAAAGTGCCCAAAAACACTTTGTGTAGAAAAACCATGTTTCGGTATATTTCACACTTGATCTGCCCATTGTACAAGCGTGAGTACACTCCTTTAACTTTACAACAAAAAAACTTTGATATATTTTTTTTATCTGTCCTTTCTTATTTTGTATTTTTAAGTTTATAATTATTAAAGCTAAATCATTTAAAATATAATTTATTTCATTTTGGGCTTTAATGGGTTCATTCGCGGGTTATATGTTCCGTAAATATGCCGTGAATACAGAAACCGAGAAAGGGTAATTTATATAGAATTATAGGGGATACGTTCCTAGGTGACAAAATAAAAAATGCATATATGAAAAAGATCAATTAAATTGAAGTTCTTGATCATATTGATTAATTATTATCTTCAGGCTTAGGCAATGGTTTAAAGAATTTTGTAATTTTTTTTGCTCGGCTGTTTTTAAAAGCTGATTTAGATATTCAGCATTGAAAATGAGACTTCGTTCCATAGAACGATCATTCTCCATAAAGAAATCACAAAGCTCATTAGCCATTCTTAAACCTTCATTAAAATTTTTCAAATTAAATGGCACGATTCCAGTGCTAATTGAAGCCTCATCTTTAATATGCTGTTTATTTAACATTTCCTCCATATCGGTTTCAGTCAAACCTTCATCCTGCATTTCAAGCAACTCCTGAATGTCACTTGATTCTGTCTGTTTCAACCCATCTCGTCCTATTCCATCCAACTTCGGCAATGTTTGCAGATAAAGTTTGAATTTGCAAAGATTCTTCGTCATTTTCCGAAATCAGAACAGGCCACAGTTTTTTCCAGCATGATTTCAATGTGTATGTGTTCAGTTATTCCAATGATTCATTCATGTTTGAGATACATTTTGTTATGTCAAATATCTTACAGCATTCCATAAGCATAAGAAGAAGAATAAGAATAATTTATTTCGTACTTTTGACTCATAAGGATGTATATGTCATTTGAAATAGATACGTGGTACAGTTTGCTTACAAAATAAAAACATCAAAATACCTAGAAAAAACATCACAAAATCATTGCACAAGTGATAAAAATTACAATTACAATCACTTGTCCATACTTTAGAATTCATCGTAAGAGTAGAGTGCTCTTCCAATCAAATAATTTTTTATAGCAGCTCTGAACCTTTCGTAGTTTCTTATTGACTTTAGTTCACCTGGCAATCTATTGTAAAAGTAGATTGCAGAGAAGTGAGGCGATTTTCTGTACATTGTGGTTTTATGCATAGGGACTGACAGGACATCACAATTCCGTGTTCCATAATTATGGAAACGGTTTAATTTCTGCAGTTCATTGAGCCTCTTTTTTGAGAACGAGTACAGATGGAAAGGTCAAAATTTGCTGCTCTTTGAAAACATTACGGCACGATTCTAATGGATCCAGACCAAACATTAAACGAAGAATTCCCTTCTGTAGTATGAAGACTCTGGTCCAATGAACAGAATTGCCCCAAAGCAAAACATTATATTCTAAATAGCTATAAACTATAGAGTAGTAAACACTTTTGAGCCCATCACGATCAACGCTCGACTTCAGCTGTAGAAGTGCAAAAAATCATTTGTTCAATTGTTTAAATACAAAGTGGATATGTTCATCCCAAGACAGATGAGAGTCGACGTTAACACCAAGATATTTGGTCACAGTAGCAAATTGAAACTCAATGGAAGGCTTTCTATTGCAAAAATTAAGGAGAACAGTTTCATCACTATTAATTATTAGCCTTTTTATATCAGGATGTCATTCCATATTATACAATATGATTATGAAGGTTCGTCTAATGTAACAGAGCTTAAAGGCCTGGGTTATTCCTTGGTCCATCGGTTGAAGCAGAATGAAGACAGTTGGGAGGTAGAAATATCACTTTTGTATTTGGATGAATAGTTTCAAGTTCGCGATGATGGCCTGGTGCATTGTCCAAAACTAGAACAGCTTTTAAAGCCTCGCCTTCTTATTATCACGCCAAGACACTCGCAGGTCATTATTGATTCGATTTTTTAAGGCACGAGGATGGTGCGATCTGTGAAGCATCAGTAGTGTAATGACACAATATCCAAATGCAAGAGAACATAGCAGCAGTGTTACTCCATCCTTTGCTACCTGAAATCCAACGGCAGACTTTTCACTTTTGGAAATGACTGTTATGTTTAGCATTCTCTTACAAAACAGTGCAGTTTCGTCTACATTAAATACTTGCTCAGGTTTGTATTGTCCATCGGCTAATAGCTTTGGAAATTCTTCTGGGCATTTTTCTACTGCAGCAATGTGTGCAGATGCAGCTTCTTCAACGATTTTAATGTTATGCAATGATTGTCGCACTTTAAATTTATTGAAATCCTCCAGTACCATAACTACCATCAGGTTCTCTAAGATGTGCATAAAGACGCTTTTCCTTCTCCCGGATAATTGGAACCACTCAGGGCCATTCTTTTTTGGTTTCGGTCTTCGATCCATAATGACAACGCCACTTCCATTTGTTTCTATTGATGGATCATGATCAAATTTCGTGAATTAGAAGCTATAGACCTTTTTTCATCTTCGGATTTTTTATCGATCGTTCAGTTGATTCGTTAACATAGAATGAGTGTGATGTGGATACAAACGACTCTCCAAGGCGTAAACGATCAAACATTTCTATTCTCACTTTAAGCGATAAGATTAATTTCTTTCGTATCGAATCTCGTTTTTTTAGGCGAAATTATAAATTAGGAAGACAACGGTATTATTCGATCACAATTTTTGTAACGAATGAAAAAATGAAAACAATAAAAAACGAGAAGCGACTTTTACCAAAGGACGGAAAGTTTCTTAAGCGACACATAACAATATACTTTATACATTGAGTAATAAGGTCGCTTTACCTTAACATTCTGTTTGCTTACATTCACGAAAACACCGAGCGCGGCGAAGGCGCCTTATGTTAACGGAAAAACCAAACCAATTTTAACGACGATATCATTTAAAAACATACTTTAGGCTTAGTAGTATTAAGGTCTATTCTAAGTTTTTATTAGTCCATTTAACGAAGCATTTACATAGGATACCGAATCCTATTCATTAATACATATGTACGTACCGATGTATAGATTAGATCCGCAAATGAAGAAATCTTCAGCCGCGAATATAGGAACTGGACCGCATTTTTCTATCCGTTAATAGTGAAAACGCGAATTTAGGAAGCGTGAATAAGGAGAACAATACAAGTAGTCAAGTTCGCATAGTTTACAAACTTTAATAGGACGAGAATAATATTTATTATTCTTGTCCAATTTGATATTGAATTAATTGGTTTAATTAGGTTTTTCTAATCCGTAGCAACGAATGTTGGGCCATATTATGTATTCAGTTCTCCAGATGACTCAATGAGGGTTAGTCTTAGCTGGAATCATTTCAATTTAGAACAAATACAGGGTGTTACATAAAAGTATGTCACAACTTGAGGGGGTAAAAAAAACGTTCATATAAATATAGGTCTGCAAAAGCTTCGTTGCGGAGATACATGGTATTGAAATTTCCGGAAAAAAATTTTTTTTTCTTCAAAACTCCTGCAGTTTTTGAGATACTCATCCCAAATTTGAAATAAAGCTATTTTTTACAGCCTTCGTCATTACACGTCCTAGAATTCAACTGAAATTCACAAGGTGTTTTCTTTCCCGAGGCCATGTCTCCTTTTGCCGTTTCAAACTTTTTTGCAGTACGCCACTGATCAGCGTACAATCAATTTTCGTCATCTTCGTTCAATTTACAAACTTTTTTGACACTTGTAATTTTTTCGTATCTCAAACCATTTTCGAGTGAAAAATTATTGAATTTGAATTATTTGAATTATTTGAATTGAATGTTATTCGCTAAATAAAAAAAAAATTATATAAAAACCCGATAGGTATGCCCAGAATATGCTTTTATTTTCATAGCTCGTCTTCTGAGAATGAATTCATTCAATATCAAACTAAAAAAAAAGAAAAATTAAAACCTAAATAAATTGCTAGAAGTGTCCTGCACCTGCAAGAATACAGGCCTCTGTCCTTCGCATATTATCACGCACTCTTCGAAATATTCCTGGGGTATTTCTTATCGTGTCACAAGAGGTTATTGTTCGATTTCTCAATTATTCTACAGAGTTCAATGGAGTGGTATAAACTAAACTTTTGAGAAATCTCCATAGGAAAAAGTCTAAGCTATTTAAGCCTGGGGACCTAGGAGGCCATGGTTCTGGCCCACTCCGACCTATCCATCGGTTGTTCAATGTATTATTCAAGAATTACCTAGCTTCTCCACTTAAAGTGCCGGTCCCCCGTCATGCATGAACCACATTATGTTTCTCACCAAAAGTGGCACATCCTAGAGCAATAAAGGTAACTCCTCCTTAAGAAATTGCCGATAAGCGGGACCGTTTAGTCTCTTAAGCAAAAAAATGGCCCAATCAAATAATTTCCAATTATTCCTACCCAGACATTTAGTGAGAATTATTCTTGATGATGATATTCTTCAATCAAATGGGGGTTTTCCTCAGCCCAATAATGATTGATGTGAAAATTTGTGATAGCAGTTCTCGAAAAATTAGCTTCGTCTGTTAACATTATTTCACTATCAAAATGAGCATTTTCTCTAATTTTATCTGAGAACCATCGGCAGAAATTCTGTCTCAAAGGAAAATCTTGAGGAAGTAGAATTTGGACGCGTTAAATATGAAACGGGTACAATAAAAAGTCTTGGAGAATCCTCCAAACTAGAACATGTGAAATATTCAACTGATTTCCAATTTTTCTTGTACTTACATGAGGATTCAATCAATACAATTCAAAACTGTTCCTCAATATCTGGAATTGTCACAGTTTGAGTTGCACCTTTTGAATGTTTATTTGCAGTAAATTGTACCAAGTTCCCTCAACCTTCTGTGGATATTTGAAAATGTTCGCCTGTCTGCTGTTACTCGATTTGGAAAGCGCACCTGATATAATCGCCTAGTTTCTGTTGTGTTTCCGTCAGCCAGACCGTACATGTAATGAATATCAGCCAATTCGGCGTTAGTAAAATTAGCCATTTTTTCTCACAGCAATAACTTCAAAAGTCCTAAAACTAATCGTTAATTTAATAAACTATTCGAGTAGACACTGGTTCAACTTTAGCAACTGTCAAAATAAATAAACAAATGAAAAAAATCAAAGCCTACTAGACATTTTTTAATATAGAAGTGCTTTCAATTCAGCGAATGCATACAATCGTTTAATAATTTTCTGCTCGAGAACTGTTGGAGATACGAAAAAATTACAAGTGTCAAAAAACTTTCTAAATTGAACGAAGATGACAAAATTGATTGTTTTCTGATCAGTGGTGTACTGCAAAAAAGTTTGAAAGGGCAAAAGGAGACATGGCTCCGGAGAAGAAAACACCCTGCAGCTTCTAGTTGAAATTTAGGACGTGTAATGATGGAGGCTGTAAAAAATAGCTTGCATCCCAAATTTGAGCTCAATAACTCAAAAACTGCAGGAGTTTGAAGAAAAAAACAATTTTTCCGGAAATTTCAACAGCCTCTAGCTTCGTAACGAAGCTTTTGCGGACCTATGTTTATATGAAATTTTTTCTTAAAATTGCACGTAGATTCACTTCCCCAAGTTGCGACATACTATTATGTAACACCCTGTATAATTGTTACACTGTTTGAAAATGATCGATGATCATTTATGAACTATGCATCATTTTTCATGAAAATATCAGGATAAGAGATTTATTCTCAAGAGAGCGTGCTGGATTTTATCCATCATTAATATTACACAAAAAAATCCTATATTAGATGTTTTTATTTAGTCGAAACACATATCGATGAGTACCATAATTTAAGGATTTTAAATTATTATTTATAAAGGTCTTGGTGTCACAAAGATGATTACTAGACACGGCTTGGTAAAACAGAGCACATAAAAAGTTTATTTTACGTAGTTGTCTAAGAAGCGAAATATTTCAGTTCGTATAGAACACTCTTTAAGTAGAGACCGACCTTATTGTGCTTTAAAATAAAGCACGAGTATTTTATGAAACTGGCTCTTTCGTTTATTGATTACCTGCCATACATAATCCCAATTATCAACAGGAGACAAACAATTGTCAAGAATGCCTCACATAATTAATATTGTTCACGTATCGAAAAGATATCTCTCCAAGTTTAATCATTGTTTTTCTCCGCAAATCCTAGATATGAGATGTGTGAAGTACATTTCTTCAATATACATCTCTCCAGTACTGAAAACAATCATCTTATATACAGAATAATATTTTCAGAAGGGAAAAGAAATCAAATTTTCAAGTTCATCCCTGTAAAACGGACAACTTTTGCATCGAGCTAAACTAAATTTCGAATCAACAATGAATAACTCCAAACAGCTGTTTATGATTCATAACTTTTAACATGTTTCTCCAAATCGGTCAAAACAGCCTGCATATTCCTGATGCGGTCCTTCAGAACCAAATGTGATCTGCGTTCGATGAGCGCTTTCCTCACACGAAATATGTCCCTCTGCTCGTGAATCACCCTATATAGATTTTCCTATACAGATCGATGACGTTTGCGGTAAAACACGAAGTAAATACGTATTTTTTCACCAAAAACGTACACTATATAATTCCTAAAGTTTTAGAATATGATATTAAAATTTCTGAATGGTAAATTTTTGTACTCAATGTAACATTTATTTCCTGTTATTATTAACAAACATCGTAATACGCAGTAGGGATATAGAAGCAAACACCAGTTGAATAAATTGCATATTCAGCTTCTGGCTTATCCCCTTATTCCCCGATTGTTGGACGGGAGTTTATAAATGACTCAGCAAAACAACATACGCATTATACGAAAACTTACACAGACGAAAGTCCCTGAATATATTATGGAATTGTGGAATATTCATTCTTGTTACTGATATTTGATTTTTCTATGAATTTAAATGAAGTTTTCTCCTTGGCATTGCATGTCAATTTTTCATCGTGTTCAATTTCTACAGGAGAAAAAATTTCAATTATGGATTATTTATAGGAGTACTTTTGATTCAGAAATTGCATAATCTAATGGTTCGAAAAGTTTTGAATATAATGTAATCCTAATCCTGAAAAACCAAATGAATATTGAACTGGCACAGAAAGGGATTAGGAAATTTGAAAAAATATACCCTAAGAAAAACAAAGAAATTTATTCTAATCACATCCCACCTGAATCTTGAAAATGCAGTGGCGGCTGTTATAAATGGACATGCCACATATCGTGTGGCAAAGATATACAAAATTCCAAAGCCAGCGCTATTCAAACACTTAACAAAGCGCAAGGGAATAAAGAGTAAGTCAATAGGTCGTCCCACTATTGGGGAAGAAAAAAATATTGCAGATTGCCTAAAATCAATAGAAAAATAGGGCTTTATTATTTCGAAGATGAAATTTCTAGATTCCATGAACCCATATGTTCAAGATGATGATATAAAAACTTCTTTTGAAGACGAAATTCTTAGCAATGATTTTCATCCCCAGGTTGAAAAAAACAACAACTCGTGTTTGAAAAGCTCAAGCTGTGGAAAAAGTCAGGAAAACAAGTATGGATCCGTTTATAATTTCTGAATATTTCAAAATGTTCATAAAGTAATGGCTGATATTGTGTCAACCGAAATTTTGAATCTTGAGGAATACAGTTTTTGTTGGATGCAAACAATATTACAGTCTCAATAGTTTGAAATGCTGCTCGTGATAGTATTCAAAGGCAAAAACGTATGGGACACTTGGATGGCACCTAACACTCCAGAGTTTGAGGCACGACTTATGTCGCAATAAAAAATGATTGGTAGGAACCAGTGACATTCAACAATTGATTCAGCCGTAACATTTTGTGAAATATTCGCTTTCAAAGACCGATTGTTCTGATATATGATCGTCATTCTTCTCGTGTAGGCTTGGGTTTGATGCAAAAAGCAAGTGGTGAAGGCATTATAATATTGAAATTATCATACGAACATGTGCTGCAACCCCTTGATCTCTGTGTTCAATCCTTCGAAATTGAAATGTGAAGAGGAGATAAATCAAATAGCAGCGTAAAAATTATGGTTGAAGATTTCATATATTTGGAAAAATCTCAATCCTGGAGTTATAAAAACTTGCAAAGAGTTGAATATATCCTTTTTCAGATGAACAAGTTCTGTCAGAAAGAAGCGAACCAGAAGCTTACAAAAGATGGTTACACTTTTTAAAAATAAGAACTCATTAAATAATGCATCATCTATCAAAGCACCTTCAACTTCAGCCACCACTACACCTGCGTTGCCCATTTCACCTGGTCCTATTTCAGAAATGACAAATACAAGGGATCTGGAAATATTAGCTCCAACATATAAAATCCTAGATCAGGTGTCAACTTCATCCGAAAAACCCTATCAGAGCAAATTAGACAATCTACTAATGCAAAAACGAGAAGAAAAAAAATTGGTTCCATTGGATGCTTGAAAAAGAGTTGCAAAAGAAAAAAAAATCGAAATGTAAAGACACTCTCTTTGACGATACTGATGACAACGACGAAGAACCGCTCCAACTAGTCCAAGACGAATCAGATGTGAGTGAAAGTGATTCATTCGACGAAAAGGTATATGGGGATGATGATAACTTGACACACCTGATCAAAAAAGATTTCGAATGTTTAGATGTAAGATTCAGCTCTAGCTTCAGAAAAAAACCAATTAGAATGTTCGTGACTATATTCGCCAGAGGAAACGGAAAATTTTTAATCACACCACTGGTCAATTGTTGATAATATTAGTTACTTCAACCAAGATGAAATATTTATTTTTACCACCTCCGACAATCGATAAAAGCTGAAAAATAATGTTTATGTTTGATTCGTTTAAGGAGATTCGACCTCAAAAAATGACCAGTTGTGACAGTTTTTCAGTTTTTTATTTTAAATTATTCTGCATAGTTTTCCAGACATTTACAATGAAAAAAGTGAAAAAATTCACACCAGAAGTCACTCAAATGAATTTTTGAATGGAACATAAGTGGGCTCCCGGCGTGTAAGATAGATTCTCCCCTTCTCGCTCCTCTCAGTGGTCTTTCAGACGTTTCAGCGCTCGTGATATCTGCTGCCTTGATTCTTTCGACATTTCTAAAGCTGCATTCCGCACTTTTTTCATCCTTCTAATGTCCTTTTCTTTGCAAAACTGCACACGAAAATGACCAGGCGTGATTCCCAATTAATACAAAATCTTGCATTTTCCCGATTTCCTTCGTTGAAACATATGACCGCTTCGAATACACCAAGCTTTAGGGTATTGATGGCAACGAATGTTCTCTTTGGTATCTTGTCTCAAAGAGCATTATTGAATCTTTCGTTGCAGTTTTGAGTTCCCCCGTGCAGGCATTTGCGGAGAAGCTTAGAGCGTAAATAGTGATTTGAATCTGAAAGGAACTGAAAGTGTTGCATAACCTCGTTTTTATTGAAACCTCGGCTGAAGTGGTTCTACAATAACTTAATGGTGCCTTTATTAAATATTCGAACATTCTTGAGTACCGAAAGTGTGGAAAAAATTGTAGAAACAATGTTCAACTCAACTGCCCTTTGGCGCCCATTCGCAGAAGGTTGCTTCAGAAAAACTGCTTTCGTGTAAAATTACATTTTTTTGAGTTCTATCTCCAATATCTCGGAAACTATTAGAGAAATCGTTTTTTTTTAATCGGAAGAACAATTATTCGCGTGTTCTTTAGTCAAATAGAATTTCAAATTTTCAATTCTAACGAATTATATCGTCAGTGAATTGCAAAAATCCGTCGTTGTGCTGCCGCCGCCAGAAACTAGCTATGGAAAAATGGTGTCAAATTTTTCAGACTTGAACTTCCAAAAGATGGATGATGAAGATGAAGTTCATTGCCATCACAACCGTAACGGAGATAAAGGAACCCAAAGTAAGCAGTTTTTTCTCAAACATTCTAGACTTTCCCGATTTTTCAATTTTTTTCTATTCAATGGATTCCTTTTAAAATCGTACAGTATATTCTTTAGGATCTATTGGAAATTGCCTGAAAATTTGAAATCAATTGAGCTGATAGTTTGGCCTCGGGAACGTCGAGAAGGTGACAACTGCGGATTTAGTTTCGTGCTGCGGTCGAACCCCCTAACTCAGTTTAATCAGGGTAGTTTCACATTCACTGCAGATATTTTTTTAATATTCCATTGAATATTATGTTCAATAGAATGTTTCTTGAAGTACGAAATACACTATGCGAAGGAATTAACGCAAAAAATTAAATGAAAGGTAAATTGAGATTTTGTAAGATACCCCCACATGTTGATAACATCAATAGTGAATTAGTTTTTGCGAGTAACGTTAATTCTTTTTGAAACTTTTAATTTTCGATAATGTTGAAACGCGAATCACGAAATTTGACCAAAGCAGAATGTGCTGAAGCAGTGATGTTATATGATCTAGATTAGACTTGTACAAGAATAGGCCAAAGGCTTAAGGTCTTCTGTTTCCAGAATAATCCGCAAGTACAGAAAAACTGGTAGTCATGAACTAAGACATAGGCAGGGACGACCTCAAGCAACATCGGTGACTCATAACCATTATTCAAGAATTTCCTCGTGGAGGCAGTGGTTCGCTACTACTTGGCACCTTTGAATGCAACTATGACAGAACAGTGGAGTGTAAATAAGCACTGTGGAACATTACAACAACGTTTAAGGTCATTTGGTTCGTGGCGTCGTATCCCAGCTCGAGGCCCAGCTTTAACACCAGCACATCGAAAAACGCGATTCAACTGCCAGACAATATGCCAATATAGTTAAAACTAAATGAGAATTTTATTCACAGATAAGTCGAGATTTTACCATTTTCATTACGATCGACGTATATATATATATATATATATATATATATATATATATATATATATATATATATATATATATATATATATATATATATATATATATATATATATATATAGAAATGAGAGTAATACCCAGAGCAACTTTTTATCTACCGTAAAACGAGGTAACTGTGTGCCACTTTTTTGGGTTTTCAGGTTATTACGAGAATATGTCTAGCAAAAATTCAAATTCATGACTGAATAAATATGACTACATTGTTCCCACATGCATCAGGAAATTTGAAAACATCGAAAAATTCAGGACATATGAAAACATCGCAAAATTTTCGCTTTTCGAATAAAAAATTTATTTTTGTGGCACAATTGCAGGATCTGGGGTGACAATGTGCCAGAACAGTTTTCTATGCATTATTCATAAAGAGAGCCCAGTGGCATATTCTCGCGCTCATCTTTCAGATGAATAAGGATAAGAAAACTCAATAAAACTTTTTTGATGATATGACAAAAATTCATTTTTGAAAAAACTCATTACAAAATTTGTGAATTTATATTTCACAAGACTTGGAGTTAATTGAGCATGAAATAAGTAATGATGAAATCAATAAAAATAATTCCGGAACTTTGAAGTTTTCTTTTTTTGATATACGAACTGGTTCATCAATTTTTTTCTTCATATCCTCATAGCTATACCAAATTGAGTCTGCTTTTTCTGGCCACTTCCAATTTCCTCCCTACTTCTCCATTGCTGATACCAAAACTTCATCATCTGCTGTTTCTATCACCTGACCGGGGTACAGGTGGTTTTCGTATGCGACGACAACGTAATCACCAGAACTCACTTCATTTTCTTGTACATTAGTCTCGATAGGTTTCATATCTGTGTCAGAGGCGTCGCTTAGTTTGGGATGAGGACTGTCATCGCTTTCTGCTTAAGAGATATGCCCTATGCTTTCATCGTCGCTATCAGATTCGCCTATCAGGTTAATATTAGGTGGCTTATCATTAGTCTGTCCAGAAGAAGTTGAGGTTTGATAAATACTCATAGGAGTTTCATTGTCATTTTGAGGATTGATGTCAGACGCTGCGATACTATCTCCTGGAGGAACGTTACTTTTTCTTCTTCTCTTGTTAGTTCTCGTTGATGTGATGAGCTGCCTCTTTGCGTTTAGGTTTTCTATAAAGCATTCACTAATCAGAGCTTCCACTTCAGGTAGAGCTTCAATAGTATGCATAGGTAATCTATTTAAAACTTCCAGCCTGTTTGAGGGAACGATACCACATTAGCGAAAACCAGCCTTGAGATTGTCTGCTGCATTTTTCTCCAGAGCAAACAAAAGTTTTTTTAAAAGTCCTGGAAATTCATCCTTAGGGACTGTCATGTAGCAACTAGTGCGAATATTTTCTTTTCATTCGTTTAGTACCTTACGCCAAGCAATTTTCACAGGTCTAAAAGATGCAACGTCTAAAGGTTGTAACAGGTGGGTGGCGTTAGGCGGCAGAGCAATGAAGGAAATATTATTTCCATGGTAAAGATCAATAACTTTACTATTAATATGAGAACTTAAGTTATCACCAATCAGAATAATTTTTTTTCGTTCTTGTTTCCTCAAAATTGGCAGCATTTGGCTGATAAACCAATCTTCGAAACATTGAAAGTCGAACCATCCTGATTTGGTTCGGTTAGATTTCCCACATCCTCTCAGCTTTATAGACTGGTGCCAATTAACCCCCTGCACTTCCACACATCATTATAGACGTACTGGATTTAGAAGAATTCTTTATATTTTCAGGGTACTTATAGCCTCGTTTGACGAACACTTCGGAAATTCCTGGGTCATCAACAAGTTTCGTCATAATTCCATATGTTCGACGGAGGAACAGCTTCGATTTCTTTTTCTAAGTTATCGAAAAGCTGGTTTACAACTTCCGCATCAATTGAAGCCCTGTTGTAAGTTATGTTTCTGGCGGTTCTATTTGAAATTTTTTGTGCATATCTCGTAACGAAAGAATCGGCCCATTCCTTTCCAGGAAGATTATTTTTCAATTTTCCAACTGTTTTGCCTTTTTTATCTAAGATACTTTTAACGATGAATCGCAATTCGGTTTTATCCACTGGAAACCCATAACTGGAAAGGCTGACAATATGCGACACGATCACAGACTCTTCCTCATTCGAAAAAACAGTCTGTCCTCCGACTTCCAACAATCTATTGAAAATCGCCGTCCTGCTCACCATATGTTTATGTTTTTAAACAAATAGAAAACACAGGGAGTCTGGTCAACAGAATATACCCATCCAGCTTGGCTATTGCAATGGTGGAAGAATGGGTTAGAGCATTGTCTTTGTGAAACAGAATTTTCACCTTGACAAGATGCGGTCCCTTTGTGTTGTTTTCCGCATTCAATCTGACAGTGATGCGTCATACTCTCCATCTTTACTTCTTGGAGAAAGTCAATGAAGATAATGCCTTGTGCGTCCCAGAAGACAATGGCCATCACCTTATCGGCCGATAGAACCATTTTGGCTTTCTTGGATGCACTGCCTACGGCCTCCGGCCACTATTTGGATTACTGCTTCATCTAAGGTGTATATAAATGACTCCTACTTCATCTATCAGTATGAAACGACATTACAAATTCATCTGGGTTTCATCTAAAGAGCCGAAAATTAGCCTGGGAAAGCATCAGTCTCTCACGTTTTTCGACAATTGTCAACAAACACGGCACCCATCTTGCGGATAACTTTTTTTATGCAAATGTTAACAACTCGTATATATGAAATGTTTACATTCTTCGCTATCTCTTCCAACTTCATTCGGTGATGATTCATCACATTATCATGGATTTTCGTAATAATTTCCTATGTTGTTACAAGAATGGAACGTCCTGGGTGAGAAGACATCCATGCTTGCTCTGTCGCAACGAAACTCCGTACGAATAATCATCTTAAGTTATGGGGAAGAATCATCGTAGTACTTATGGAGAAATCTTTTGGTTTTCGTGATAGTTTTCTTCCGTAAAAGTAATATTTTATTCGCGCTCGATATTCACCCTTTTCCATTTCAACTCAGAAGGAACTCGTCCGGTTTGATTGACTGTTAAATCAATACGAATAAACACACCAGTATGAAGTTTTATGTTAGGTTAGGCACTTTCAAGACATTGTATTGTTCAAACTTAAGTATCACCACTTCATTCATTTTAAAGTACTTATCAATCTACCCCCGTATCTAGAATAGTTTTAATAGCAATAAATAAAGAAGTACTTGTAGGGCATAGGCCTTTTCAACTCATATTAAAATTCTCTATCAATTGAAAAATTTTTAGCAAATGGTGAAGGTTAGACATTTGATACCGCCGACAAGCCGACAAGTTTAAACAGTATCGCTTGACATGTCAAAAGTAGAAAAAGCATATTCTTGAAATATTATAATATAGTCGAATCAACTGATGCAATGTTTAACCCAATTCTATTGTAAATTATTAATCTTATGAATCATAACAGCTGAGAAAAACTTACCAAATCCAAAAAATATGGAAATATGTGAACTTATTTTGTGCAGAAATCAAGCTTCGTCAGAACAATTTTATTGACTGTAGTGTGTAAATATAGCAACGAACTTGCTCAATTATTTGTTCACAATTAAAATTTTAGGCATATTAACCCTTTAGCATAATGTTCGGTAATTCGCTATTTGAACAATGAACCAATCTCAGTTGGCGAATGTTCTAATTACATTAGAGATACAAGCGTTCATCATAGAGGTGACAGTCAATTGGGCAACAGTAGTATAATAGCAGATAACGTTTATTTTTATATTGATCAACGCATATTTTATAAACAACCATTTTTGTGGAAAAAAAAGGAATACATTGACTCGAATATTATAAAGTGAAACTTAAATAATGAAATGGTTCTTTGAAAAACTGAAAATCATCAATGTGGATATGCAAACAACCTACTTATCTATGTACAAACTGAAAAATAGAAAAAATAATTTAATTATCACAGCTTCATAAATTGGTGTGTCACTTGACTGTTTCATTTACAGTTGAACGAAAAAATATAAATATTCTTCGAACAAACAAGATTTTTCTTATTATTTTCCTCTGGTTAAGAGATTAAAATAGTATTTTCGTCTGATTTCCTTCTATGCCTATCTGTCATCCGCAACTTTAGATTGAAAATGGTGGTGGGCAGTTCGAGCAGCTTTTGTGCATTCCAAAAAATTTGCTACTTGAGATACTTTTCACTCCCTTCCTCCAATAAATCTGATTAAGCCCACAATAACTGTTGTCGGAGCCCACTTTTTTAAATTTGATATTCGAGTCAAACTGTATTGGAATAAAAAATGAAACGCATACTTTCGTTTATGTTTCTCCTTAAATTTATCGACACTACCTTTTTGATTGGTAGATTAGTTCGTAATTCCTTTTTTCTTTCAAGCTAGAAAATGGGCGCTCTCCACAAAAATTGGTGGTAACAACTTCCACATTCGTGAGTGTCTCTTCTAATTTGTCGACTACTATCAGGGCAATGTAAGGTTGAGATACATTATTAATCAATGTTCCTAAAATACTAACTTGAATGAAAACATTCATTATAGGTATCTTTCGATTCATTTGCGTCCTCTTCTCGAATATACATTTAGTTTTGTGCAAATGTGCAAAATATTTTAGATATCATAACTCTGAAACGGATGAGTCAATTTGAATGAAAATTTCAAGATTTGTTTCTATTCAGCAGTTTCAACCTTATCCTTTCACAATTTTTTTTAGTACCCGTCCAAAAATCTCATACCACTGTCGAATGTTAAAACAACATCATGTACATGAAAGAAAATATGAATTCACATCCGTGAACTAAATAGACTACAGTTCAAAATTATTCAAGTTCCATTTTTATGGCACCATCATTTTTCATGAAAATTAATTGGAATATGGTAGAAGCGCAGTTTTGGCAACAAGTCCAAACATCATCTTGCGGTGAAAATCTGAAATATCGGGAGTTGATGCTATTTAGAAGTCTCACACTTAGCTTTTCACATTTTCATATATGTATATTTAAAGAAAACTATGAATGAGTAACATTCAGTGTTACTTGACTAAGGTCAGTCCACTGGATTTTTCCGGGGAAAAAGCCTCTAACACTACTCGTTGATACATTGACGCCATTGTCTGATGATGCTATAGTTTGTATATATTCTGGTAGATTGGTCTATTCTCATAACATTTAACGTTATTCTAATATATAATGATCCCAGGATATGTTTTGATTATAATCATTGCCTGGCAATGGTATTAATTACCGGGTGGATTTATATTTTCATGAAATCGGTTTGATTTCATGATTGATTGTTGATGATATATATATATATATATATATATATATATATATATATATATATATATATATATATATATATATATATTGGAATTACGATTCCCCATATGTAAGCGTGAAAAGATTATCATATCAACTTCCGGTTTCACCGGAAGTGATATAAAATTCGTTTTTTTAATGACACCCTGTATATATTGTTATGCCATAGCAACCGCATCAGGATTACTATTTCAACGGTCTATCACTTTATTGCATTTGTTCCGATAATTAAACACAGAGACCAATAAATCGATTTTTACTAATATGGCCGCGATATGAATTCGGGTAGCGATGGCTGCTCAATGTGCTCTTAGATAGTAAGGGCTCAGTTATTTCGACCATATCCTTGTGCGTTTTTCCATTTTATCCGATCATTTCACATAATATCAGGTTGATGCGATTTTGACTGGGTGGATCAGTTTAGACAGTCCAGGAATGAAGATTTCTACCGAAACGAATAAGTAAAGGATTGCTACAAGCGCTCATGAAATATAAATGTAGTGTTCAATACTAAAAACAGAGAAATCGCAAATTTAAATCAGCGAAATTCGGATTCCGTGAAAAACCTGATATTATGAGAAATGATCAGATAAAATGCATAAGAATATGGTCGAAATAACTAAGCACTTACTATCTAAAAGCACATTGAGCAGCCATCGATACCAGAATTCATATGGCGGCTTTATTAGTAAAAATCGATTTATCGGTTTCTATGTTTAATTATCGAAACGAATTCATTAAGGTGATACACCGTTGAAAAGGTAATTCTGATGCGGTTGCTATGGCATGAAAATATATATAGTGCGTCATTAAAAAAACATACTTTATGTCATTTCCGGGGAAATTGGAAGTTTATATGATAATCTTTTCACGTTTACATGAGAATCGTAATTCCAATCACTCTACAAAGTTTTGTTCAATTCGCTCTTCAAACAAAAAAGTTATGGTCTGTTATATATATATATATATATATATATATATATATATATATATATATATATATATATATATATATATATATATATATACATTATAAAAGGACTTTTGCCCAATTAACCCTCATCCTTCCATCGTTTACGCGATTGTTAACGGGAAAACGAGGGTAGTTCGACCCCTCTACGGTTCTCCTCCTGCCACTCACTGTGAACTCCAGCTACCGCACAAAACAATGCCATTATTACAGAGTCGAACCGTTTCGAATCCAAAATGACAGAACGCGTGTTGACTTATTAGCTAATCTCCGTGAAATGACAACGATTATTTATGAAGCTATCATCCAACGGGGTATGTACGAATGACATCTCGATGACATTTCAGTGCAGATTTAATCCCCTCGACGCCGGTCTATCAACATGAAAATTCCAATTAGTTGGTATTAAAATTATAATTATACCGGATATTGAAAATGAATCAAGCAAATGGGGTTGTTTTAATTTTCTTCATTCTCTGCGAATCATTAGAATTATAGTCGTGTATTATAGAAGAAGATAATTGATTGTCAAAAAAATTAATCGTGGAGAGAATACAGAGAAACTGTATTTGAAATCAACTGGAACAATACATTTGATTGGTGAATAATCTTGAAAGTAGTTCTACCCTCAGTCGATGCTTGATTTCTAGGGGAACATCTCGATTTAATCCAAATTGCCGAGAAACGAAGCGACAGACTGCAGTTTCGTCTATATTAGGATCTCATCAGTATCGCATATCGCTTCTCAGCATCCTAACGAGCTATATCGGGTTACCCTAACGATTCCAGAAAAGACGTGTCTCGTGCATACGTACGAGAGTCGCCCTCTATGGATCGAGACGGTGAACCCGCTACCGAACTACAAGAAAGAAACGAACAATAACAAACAGATGTTAAAACGTTAAAATCTTCGTTTCTCGGCATCCTGCTTAGTTGCACTATTGTGGCTCTTGGGGCAGCGTGCATGGCGGACAGATTTGGGAACTATATATATATATATATATATATATATATATATATATATATATATATATATATATATATATATAAATATAATAGAATATTAAACCAAAAAGTTTTCGATGGATAGATAACACTATCTTCATCTTGAATTTTCATTCAAAATACAAAATTAAACTAAGATTTTGTTTCGGTACGTAACTAATCCTAATTAGTTATATTTCACACAAATTAGAGACTCCTGACTTTTGAAAAAACTATTTATTCTGTTATAAAAAAACACTTATAAAATTCCACACTATGTAATCAATCAATAGATAATCTGAATGGATATATTTGTATAATACAACAATTTGTGGACTTTGTCTGGTCGTCCGGCGCGTAACGTCTCATCGATCTCCAGATAACCTTAATATTTGATTACGGATTTCAAACACCTCAAGTAAAAAAAGTTTTTGATGAAATATTTCTGTGTTGAAATATAATATTCATTTAAATTCATGCATGTATTGACGGAGGATAGCTAGCATATCATAGAACTCTTCAATTCTGGATGCGTATGTTACAACTTCGTTAGCGGTAATGAATCTGATTGAACCTTCTCATACGAGTCGGAAAATAAGCGTCAAGCGTCTGTTAGAGTCTTTCAAGGTGAGGAAAAATCAATAGAAATCATTCGTTCTAGAAATTGTCCCACGAAGATGATCGCGACATTCGTCTTGAAAACAAGTCATGTACCTTCAATTCCTCTATTAGATCAAACAACTGTTTCTGATTAGTGTACACACAACCAAATATATATAGAATCACCCGATATTTTGAATATTACCTCAGGGATTTTGGAAATTTCGATTTATTGTTAGAATTGATCATTTTTGAGATATTTCATTTGAAAAAAGAAATAAATTAAGGTTTATTTTAAGAAAGGAACAAAAACCAGAAAATAAGAGACTCTTTCCGCATGTAGTAAAAAAATTGTGTTCTCACGGAGAAGGTGATTCTTCTCGACCTCAGTAGCTTGTATTACCTCCTCGTTCCCTGATACAAGCCTGAATCCGTCAAGGCATGCTTTGGATTAGGTTTTTTACCTCCTCTGGGGTGATATTCTGCCACTCTTCTGTGGCGGCGTGGATGAGCGGTTGTGGGGTTTTAGGATTATTCTGGCACGATCTAATTTTCCTTCTGAGATTATCCCATGAATGTTTAATAGGATTTAGACCTGAAGAGCAAGCTGACCAGTCCAAAATAGCGATTCCTTCTGTTTCAAGATAATGTCGCGTGATGTTGCAGGTATGCGGAGGAGCATTATCTTGCATGAAAGTGAAATTCTCACCGTGAGCACCTCGCCAGAGTCTCACTATGGGCCCAGCACTAGGCCCACGTAATTTCTAGCTATTACACTCGCAGGGAACGAAATCCTATTTGTTTTGCCCAGCATAATGCCACCCTAAAACATCACACTGCCCGCTTGGTATTTCGGAATTTGTCTTGCTGCTCGGAGTCTAGCTTGTCTTCCACGACCCCTTGAAACCTAAAATTGGCGGTCATCTAATCAATTCAAGTCTCATCCGAAAGAAGAACATTTCGCCAATTCACAATATTCCAATTTTGGAGCTCGATACACCAATTAGGTCTGTTAATTTTTTGTTGGCTGGTTAGCTCTGGAACTCTTAAGAGCCTTCTGCTGTATAAACCCCTTGAACGAAGTCTTTGACGTATCGTTTCGACTGATGCACTGATGCCTGTTGCTTCCAGAAATTGCCTTTGGGGCATGGGGTTCGACGCACTAGGGTGTATTCTTGCAATTTGGCACAAAAAGCGGCTTTGTTCTTCAGAAGTGATTTTCCTACGACTTCTTCTAGGCCTATTTTGCAGAGATTGTAGCTCCTCGTATCGGGCGTAGGTTTTTGAAATCACCCACTGTGATACCCTCATTTTGGCCGATATATCCCTCTCTGTCACCCCTTCTTCACAGCAATTATTCGACTCCTCTGCACATCAGACAATCCAACGTAAAGCATTTTCAATTATGATTATAGGCTTTTTCAAATTTCAAAATCCACTGTGTCAAATATCAGTGACGACTGCGTACAATATCCCGAACATGTGGTTATAATTCGACATTTCTCATCATACAATCCAGTTTTTTTACAACAAAGAAATTCATTCTTCACAAGTAGTCAAAGATTCAAAAATACTGGGTGATTCCATATGAATTTGGTTGTGTGTACATCTGTTGGATTGAAAATCTAACCATGAGTCATCCTTCATCAAGATAGTACAAGTTCGAATGACAAAAATTGAATTTTCATGGCAACAAATCGTGAAATTGCTACATATAAACAGAATAAAAGAGAGCAGAGAATCGGAAGAACATTTTCAAAATACTGCTTATCAGGTATATAAAAATGTGACTGGTCTATAAAGTTGATAAATTTCGAGGGGACTGAATGATCATGGACAACTATTGATGACAAACTATTAGATCAAATCGTTATAGCCGAATCAATCGATCGAAAAAGTTTGATAAAATCAGAAGTATTTGGACCCTACTCTCATTTATAAGCGCTCTATTACTAGTTCATTTTAAAAAAGTGCCTTTTTTCTGTTGTGAAATACATCGGAAAGAAGTAGAAATATTGTAGCTTGCTATAGTCTAAGATTTTCGAAATCATACATTCTGATCTGAATTCCGCTTCAATATTCACAAGGTGCACTGAATTCAATGTACAATACGGCAGCTGGGTGAAATATTGCAGACAGAGAAAAATGACATATCCCTCTTTCGAACTCGATTTTCAAGAAAAGCTCATTAGTGATAACAGATCGTTTAGTTTAAATATATTCCGGAATTCTGCATTTTCCGAGATTGCAGCATAGGACAAATATTTTGGTTCCTATTGAAATAACTAAAAATATTTTCATATTCTACAGCTATTATTTTGAATAGAATGCAGGTATGTCTACAATTTTTTTCATGTCTAACGATTTTCAAATTATAAGGATAACTTGTGTTTTTTAAATACGAACAGTGGTTGCCTTTGGTGCAAATGGGGGGGATTTTTTTGTCATTCGAAAATAACATTTTCAGAAAACATAAAATTTTTCTGAAAAATAACTTTTTTCACTCATATCTGCCTAAGCGAAATATCACAAATAATCACAAGTTTATGTTAGAAGCAGTTGATTTATGTCTCTGAATGGTCACATTTATTCAATTTTGTATTCAACATTAAAATCCACCTCTTCAAGCATCAGTACCTAATGAACCAAATTATTATATTATATTTTTATTATTTTATTTTTATATTGATATATTAAATATCAAATTGAAATTGAAAGATATTGAATATGAAACGAAAATAATGACAATAACCAATAAATAAAATAAAAATAAATACAGATATAACTCATTAACTCAAAAGCATTTCCATTATTTAAAATGCAGGAACTGCAACATTTGGCAACACTGCATGTATAACAAATATGAATGTTTATTACATCCCAAAACAATTCCTGAAATTTTCTTCTATCTTCTTCTATGATATTAGTACTTTCTTTAGAAACTAAATTTTCCGCATATCTCCAGAGAAAGACGTGCCAGGTTTTACCACTGGAGCACTAGTTCTTATCCAGTGACCACCGAAATCAAAACCGAGCAGTTGTGAACGATGAATGATGTGGCGGTGCATCGTCATGACGAAAATGAAGATTTCTTTTTTTGCTAATGGCATTTCATCTAAAAATTCTCCTACTTCATTCTGATTAATGATTCGATGATAAGTTTCTCCACTAAAGCTGTTGCCAAAAATGGCATATGCTTATGCGCAACCATCCATCAAAGCGCAACATATAATGAAACTGTATCGCCCTTGGTGTTAAATATTCAACTGTCGAAGAGGATTGACATTTGAACAGCAGTGTGTAGGTAAATTTTGATAATAATTTCCTTTTACATAATTTGTTTTTCAGCTGAGTCATTTAGATAATAGTTCTGTGAATTGTCTGGAGCAGTTTTCTCACTTTGAATCCAAAATTGTAAATCTTATACAGGATGTTACATAATGTCACAACTTGAGGGGGGTAAATCTACGTACAATTTTAAGAGAAAAAGTTTATATAAACATAGGTCCTCAAAAGCTTCGTTACGGAGCTACAGGGTGTTGAAATTTACGGGAAAAATTTTTTCTTCAAAATTCCAGCAGTTTTTCAGATATTCTGCCCAAATTTGGAATGCAAGCTATTTTTTACAACCTCCATCAATACACTTCCTAGATTTTAACTGAAATTCACAAGGTGTTTTCTTTTCCGAGGCCATGTCTTCTTTTGCCCTTTCAAACTTTTTTGCAGTACGCCACTGATTAGCGTACAATTAATTTTCATCATCTTCTTTCAATTCAGAAACGTTTTTCAAACACTTGTAATAATTTTTTCATATCTCCAACCGTTTTCGAGTGAAAGATTATTGAATTTGAATTATTTGAATTGTATGTTATTCGCTAAATAAAAAAAATAGAAATACTCGATAGGTATGCCCAAAAGTTACTTTTATTTTGATAGCTCGTCTTCTGAGACTCAACGTATACTTATTCAATATTAAACTAAAAAAAAGAATAATTACAAACTAAATAAATTGCTGGAAGTATCCTCCACCTGCAAGAGTACAGGCCTCTGTCTTTCTTCGCATATTATCACGCACTGTTTGAAATATTCCTGGAGCATTTCTTATCGTGCCACAAGAGGTTATTATTCGATTTCTCAATTCTTCTACAGTGTTCACTGAAGTGGTATAAACTAAACTTTTGAGATATCCCCATAACAAAAAGTCTAAACTATTTAACCCGACCTAGGTATGCCCAGAATTGGCTTTTATTTTCATAGCTCGTCTTCTGAGAATGAACTTATTCAATATCAAACTAAAAAAAAGAAAAATTAAAACCTAAATACATTGCTAGAATTGTCCTGCACCTGCAAGAATACAGGCCTCTGTCCTTCGCATATTATCACGCACTCTTCCAAATATTCCTGGGGTATTTCTTATCGTGTCACAAGAGGTTATTGTTCGATTTCTCAATTATTCTACAGTGTTCACTGGGGTGGTATAAACTAAACTTTTGAGATATCTCCATAAGAAAAAGTCTAAACTATTTAAGTCTGGGGACCTAGGAGGCCATGGTTCTGGCCCAGTCTGACCTACCCATCGGTTGTTCAATGTATTATTCAAGAATTCCCTAGCTCTCCACTAAAATGTGCTGGTGCCCCGTCATGCATGAACCACATTATGTTTCTCACCAAAATTGGCACATCCTAGAACCATAAAGGTAACTTCTCCTCAACAAATTGCCGATAAGCGGGACCGTTTAGTCCATTAGGCAAAAAAATAGCACAATCAAATAATTTCCAACTATTCCGACCCAGACATTGAATGAGAATTGTTCTTGACAATGAGATTCTTCAATCAAATGGGGGTTTTCCTCAGCCCAATAATGATTATTGTGAAAATTTGTGATAGAAGTTTTCGAAAAGTTAGCTTTGTCTGTGAACATTATTTCACTATCGAAATGAGCATTTTCTCTCGGTACAATAAAAAGTCGTGGAGAATCCTCCAAACTAGAACATGTGAAATATTCAACTGATTTCCAATTTTTCTTGCACCCACATGAGGATTCAAATCAATACAATTCAAAACTGCTTCCTCAATATCTGGATATCTCATAGTTTGAGTTGCACCTTTTAAATGATTATTTGCAGTCAAAGTACCAGTTTCCCGCAACCTTCTGTGGATAGTTCAAAATGTTCACCTGTCTGGTGTTACTCGATTTGAAAAGCTCACCTAATATAATCGCCTAGCTTATGTTGTGTTTCCGTCAGCCAGACCGTACATGTAATGAAAATCAGCCAATTGGGTGTGCTTTCAATTCAGTGAATGCATACAATCGTTTAATAATTTTTCCCTCGAGAACGGTTGGAGATACAGAAAAACAAAAAAGTTTCTAAATTAAACGAAGATGACAAAAATTGATTGTAGTCTGATCAGTGGCATACTGCAAAAAAGTTTGAAAATGCAATAGAAGACATGGCTCCAGAAAAGAAAACACCTTATAAATTCTAGTTAAAATTTAAGACGTGTAATGATGGAGGCTATTAAAAATAGCTTGCATTCCAAATTTGGGCTGAATATCTGAAAAATTGCAATTTTTCCGAAAATTTCAACACCCTATATCTCCGTATCGAAGCTTTTGCGGACCTATGTTTATATGAACTTTTTTTCTTGAAATTGCACGTAGATTTACTCCCTCAAGTCGTTGCATTCTATTATGTGATACCCTGTATAAATTGCTTTATCTTAGTTCAGTTTTCATTTTGTATTTATCTAATGTAGGTGCTGTGTCGACGAAACGCTTTACAAATATAGTAATTAAGTGTAAATCAAATTCTCTTTTATCATTTAAAATACGTCGAGGTGCATCTCTTCAGAAAGGTAATCTAATTATCTGAATTACAGTTGCATTACTTTCATATTGACCCTTTCTGACTGGATGTCCCTACGGAATTGTTTTCTCCAAATCCCCGACAGTATTGAGTCGGTATTCCGGTTGAAGGATGGAGAAGAAGATAAATACGGGAACACTCTTTCCGTTTCTTTAAACTTTGAACAGAAACAAACTCACGAACTCTTTTCATACTGCACAAAGAAGTATAAGAAACCCAAACATGTTCAACTACCTACTCATAAATCATAATAAATCATAAGAACGGCTGATGTGACCTCCACCCACCTACATATAATGATAAAAACAATTCTCGAATTTCCATCTAACATTTTCAAATTCTTCAGGAGTCAGAAGTTTGCATTCTGTAATGATTCTCATCCGCAACTTTTTGTTTTCAGGTTGTGTCGCATAAACTTTCGCCCCCCAACCAATCCACAGATCTGGAAAATTATCGTCCAAATATTGTCGCACACAAACGTCGAAATACTTCCTAAAAGAATTTCATCGTTCTTCAAAATTTCAATAATCCTGAGATATAAGAGTTCTTCCAACTGCTACAAATATCTATTTCGATTGAGATTACCAAAGATGAATAAAGTTTCTTCAATATAGATAGACCATAATTTCTCGCCAAGCTTTTAATTTTTATCAAATTTGTATCTCTCAGAACCAATCAGAGTTCTGTATATCAACAATTATACCTATTCACTTCACCATAGAGCATAAAGATATTCTCGTCCGAAAACAAATAATCGGAAAATCAGGATTTTGGTTTATATATTCACTAAAGTTGTCACAGAATCACAAGCGACAATCAGGATCATCTTCGTTCAATTCAAGAACTGATTTCAATTCATACGGATGGAATTTGTGATGTTTCAGGATTCTGTGGATAACTCCGTCACGCGAGATTATCTCCTGAAGTATTATTTTCCACCTGCAAGTGACCATTACTGCCTCTTCGATTGCCTCGTTCCGTATGAACATGTTACCTCATATTTTTTATTAGCCACCAAAGCAGCAGTTAAAAAGTATGAATCAAAAGTTTACATACCTTTTGACTTGTCGTTCTCGATGATTTATATATATTTGCTATTGCTTGACACAACTGTTATTCAGAAAATTTTGGCCCTTTCTTCTGTCTAGTAAAACTATATTCAGATAGATCTTCTAACAAACGAAAGCGATTATTCTATCGCAAGTATTAAACACACATAGAAAACAGGCTGATGATAGGCATGAAAATAATAGAAAAAATTCCACCCGTAAAAACTAATAAACATGTTAATCTGATTATCAGAGTTTTTCTGTAATCCGAGAAAGGTTCATTATTGAATTGAAAATTTTGAAACCTGAGGTGCAGTCAAATGTTGCCATTTCTTATCATAATAATACATTTGAGTGTCATTCTTCGGTCGGGCAGAACTTTCCCTTATTTCCTTTTATTCCCATCTTTTTACCAGAATACCGCCAAGTTGTTCCGAATCAGTTGAGTTGAATAGTTGTAATAAACAACGCAATGAGACACTCTGTGATGAAGAGCTAACCTGGGGGCAATTCAATAATCGTTCAGAGAATTAAATTACTCTTCCGATGAGGTTAGATAGCTCGACCTATTAAAGCCAGATACACTTAGAGCGGAGGTTGATGCCACAAATTCTTATTGTGGAAATCTCTTTTCTGACACGGACTTGATAATATCCTGATATTTAACAAATATGAAACAGTTTGTAGAAGTATTTTAAGTTGATAAGTTTCGTAGCGGCAACACACCCTGTATAATAATTTATATGTTCGAAAACTAAATCTTCGAGTAGAGAATTGAAAGACCTTCTCAAATAAGTGAATTCGATCCTTTTGACTTATAATCGCCGTTTTTTCTCTAGTATTACTCTTTCCAGATTTAGAGAAGGGAGTCAAGTTTTCCTTGTAACACAGTGTATGACTGAAAAGTTTGACTTCTTTCACAGCTACCAGTGATTGCAGACTTGAGTATTTTTATCCATCTCGATTTGATATATTTACGAGTTCCAAAGAAGAAACGCATAAGTTCATTATCACAAAAAATGTTTTTGTGATGTATTTACAAATTTACAGTTTTCGTTTCTTTCCTGTAACTGAGCCATATGACATTGCTTCTCGCCAAATTCCATGCTTGTAGATCAACGCAAAGTATCCTGTAGATTTTGATTCTCAAAATATGATTTTCAAAATATGCAACATGAACGGTTATATCTTTCAATTGTGTTGACTTAGAAGTTTGATTTTTTTCACAGCTCTAGATGTAAGCTGGCCTGAATATTCGGTATCAATTTCAACATTATACATTTAGGTCTTCTTTAGAGAAGAGTCTTGACAGACAGATATGCAAATGATCTTACAAGGCTTCCATTTCTTTTTGGGAGTACAGAACTCTAAAATTTCAAGTTTGCAGCATTACTCAAAAAAAAATCGACAGAAACCAATTTCTTATACATCCCTATATACTACTCAAAAATATGTCTGCAGAATGTAAGAACATTTCTTACGTTACTTCCGCATGATGCTGAAATTCTAGAAAATTCCAGAATATCTCTAAAAACAAGAAAATCCGTAGCTGAAATTAGTTTTCACCAAAGAGATTTCTATATAAGCGAGCTCGAGCGAGGGATGGTCATTTTTCTCCATCTGCATATTTCACTTACTACCGTACTGAAATGTCGAATTTGGTTCTTTAATACATTTATACACATAACCAAATTTATATGGAATCACCCGATATGTTGAATATTACCTCAGGGATTTTGGAAATTTCGAAGGGTTGTTTGAATTGATCCTTTTAAAGATATTTCAATTGGAAAAAGAAATAAATTGAGGTTTATTTTAAGAAAGAAACAAATAAAAGGAAATGAGAGACTCTTTTCGCATGTAGTAAAAAAATTTGAAATTGTTTTCTCACGGAGTAGGTGTTTTTTCTCGACCTCGTAGCTTGTTCTACCTCCTCTTTCCCTGATACAAGCCTGAATCCGTCTAGGCTTGCTTTGGATTAGGTTTTCGACCTCCACTGGGGTGATATTCTGTGGCGGCTTGGATGAGCTGTTGTGGGGTTCTTGGATTATCCTGGCGCGCAAGATAATGTCGCGCGGAGTTGCTGATATGCGGAGGAGCATCTTGCATAAAAGTGAGATTCTCTCACTATGGGCTCCAGCATTAGGTCCACGTAATTTCCAGCCGTTACACTCGCATGAAACGAAATCCAATCTGTTTTGCCTCCCAGTATAATTCCACCCCAAAACATCACACTGCCCGCTTGGTATTTCGGAATTTGTTTTGCTGCTCGGATTCTAGCTTATCTTCCACGACCCCTTAAAATCCGAATCCGGCGGTCATCTAATCGAACATCAATTCTGGTCTCATCCGAAAGAATAACATTTCGCCAATTCACAATATTCCAATTTTGGTGCTCGATACACCAATTAAGTCTGTTAATTTTTTGTTGTCTGGTCAGCTTTGGAACTCTTTAAGGCCTTCTGCTGCAAAACCCCTTGAACGAAGTCTTTGACGTATCGTTTCGACTGATACACTGATGCATGTTGGTTCGTGAAATCGCCTTTGGGGTATGGGGTGCGTCGCACAATAAGCGGTCTTGTTGTTTAGAAGTGATTTTCCTACGACTACTTCTAGGCCTATTTTACAGAGATTGTAGCTCCACGTATCGGGCTTAGGTTTTTGAAACCACCCCCTGTGATACCCCCATTGTGGCCGCTATATCTCTTTGTGTCACCCCTTCTTTAACGAGAGCGATTATTTGACCCCTCTGCACATCAGACAATCCAACGTAAGGCATTTTCAATTATGATTATAGGCTTTTTTTGAAATTTGAAATTCACAGTTTCAAATCTCAATGACGACTGAGTACATTTTCCCGAACATGTGGTGATAATTCAACATTTCTTATCATACTATACAGTTGTTTTACAACGAAAAACTTCATTCTCTACAGGTAGTCAAAGATCCATGGTTGAAAACAATCAATAATGTAAAATACCTAGTGATTCCATATAAATTTGGTTGTGTGTACAGTGTATACCCAGTAAAGCATGAAATATCTCGATGATGAATTAGCATAAATGCTAATTTTCATATTTCATGTTTGATTATTACCATCAATTGATGTATTTCAATTCGGACAATGTCCCTGTTAATACTAGACGAGATCAATAGCTGTGTTAACTCATCTCGTTCACAATAGTCTGAGACAAATATAAAAGGTTCTCCAATCTAATGAAACTGGGTACGAATTACTTAAATTCAATTATCCTATTCGCAAACGAATGAATTGTTTCAATTTAATTATACGAACAATCAAGTTCAGATCGAAACCTTGAATATACATTTTTCTTGGCGCTCTTGTGTGTATGATATGAGAATTTATTCAATGTTTCTTATCGTGGCATTACCCAACTTCATTCATGAATTTGAGCTAATTATTTCCAAGAATCTTTTTCCGATAATGTAATTTTTCCGTTTAATTTTCGTCTGGTTATCCACATGTTAACACACAATTACATAAATTACTTCCATTCACTAAAACAAAATTTCATAACGAGTATTAAAATGAGATATAATTTAGAGGGATCACCAAAGGCGTTCGTCGAGAAGACACGTGTCGATTTTTTTGTTCATCAGTATGGAAATGAGTATACACTAATGCAAAATTTACCGATAAATAATTCCAAAATGATCTTCCATGAGGTCTATCAACCGAAATTGTCCGTCAGAACAGTGATTTTTCGTTTATACCAGCATAGAACGATGAGCTGCAGTTCGCCATCAACAATCAAGACGTTGCCGTCGAGCCAGTAAATCTTGATTCATCACAAAATCAGAATAAAAACGTAAAACGTCAGTGTTTGCCTTTGCCAATATTTAAGAAGATGAACTGATCACATATTTCGTTCAGTCTATCGTAAGAGGTATCAATCAATGAACTTGGCAGAATCAAACATAGCGCGAATATTCTTGACGATATTAGTCAATTTCTCAAATGCAAACTTTAATCAAAAAATAGTTCTTGAAGTGAACCTAGTAGACTTCTAAAATTGATATGGAACTCCTCGAAAAATGTAGGTGTAATTTATAATTTGCACATTTTCTTCAATTTCAACATAAGAAGTTCGCATGAGCTGTTAAAAATAAATAATAAAATAAATAAAGAATGAATAATAAATAATCATTCATTAAGCAATATATGCCATTCTCAGTTCTCAGAATAAAATTTACACACAACAAGAATTTTAGAGGTTTGAATGGAGAGGCCCAACATGTCCTGTCATTACCTACCTGTTGTTAAAAACATTTCACATACATATTTTTTCAATTTTGACTTATACACTGGTAACTCATCACAATGATTAATGTCTAGAGGTGAGGTGTTGTAGACCTCTTGAAAGTACTGTTTTTTCTACAAGGGTTTTATTAAATGTATCTACATAAAAATCATCTCTTTGAGGAGTAGAATAGGAATGTACTTCTCTTATGAATCTCACATTTTTATAAAGACATGTAACATAAATAGTGTATTTGATTTCATCTTATGGATAAATATCAATGTATTATTAATAATGATTTGGTGGACGCGCATAAAATTCAAGACCTCTTACATCTGTCGAATAGGTGTGTATCGCTTACACTTCAATATAATTCTCATTGCCCTATTTTGTATAATTTGGAGCATTTGTAGTTGACCTTTATTCAAATTATTCAAATTGAATAGAACCGACGCACAAAAATCTAGATAAGGAGCTATATCAATAACAATAATAATAATAACAAACAACTACAAAAAAATTATTATTAAGAACGGAACATTACAAACAGATAAGTGCAGAAAATGCCATATAAGATCGGAGACTATACAGCATATTACGTGCGGCTGCGAACAACTGGCCAATACGGACTAACTTCACGGGCATAATCGAGTGTGCAACATTATCCATCAGAAACTTGCACACAAGTACGGACTTCTAAATACCTTCCAGCCATATTACAAGTATCAACCGGCTCTCGTATTGGAAAATGACTCTATCAGATTATACTACGATAGCCCTGTTATCACTGACAGAATGTTGACGAATAACAGGCCGGACATAGTGGTGTATGATAAAAAAGCCAGATCAGCAATGCTGGTGGATGTCGCCATACCGAATAATAACAACGTGCTGAACAAGTTCCAGGAGAAAAAGTCCAAATACACAGACCTTGCTATTGAGATCAAGCAGATGTGGCACCTCGATAAAATAGATATTGTTCCTGTCATCGTATAATCGACTGGGTTAATACCCGAAACTTTGCATGATAGCCTTAAGAAATAAGAATTGCATACGAATACCTATATAGAAATGCAAAAAGCTGTAATTCTTAATACATGTAGGATAGTTAGGAAATTTATGTCAAGTATATTGTAATCGAGCCTATTCCCTTTGATTGCGGAATCTGGGAAAGGAAAATTATATCCAGCTAACAGCTGAGATAGTGCATAAGTTCACGATAATAATATTGTTTATTTTTCTATACAATTTTGTGTGTACATGAAATGTGAAAACCAGGTTGTTGGCAATAAACTCAGAAAATAAACAGAAAACTGCGAAATCATATGACTGTATGCAGTGTACGAATCTAGTTTTTTCCCTAAGTAAACCAAACACACCGACATTGGTCCGCTTAACAAAATAAAGAGTGAAAACAAAACTCAAACAGAAAAACTCAGATTCGACAAAAAATATAATAACTTCTCAACTGTCATGAATTTTATCACTTCCATAACAAAGTATAATCTTCTTCAGCTGAAATTTAAAATTCCTCATGTCAGTAACATTTCTTCTGTCAATGCCAAAGCATTAAACAATCTAGGCCCCAAGAAAGGAAAATTTAACAATGTTTTTGAATACAAACTTAGAGAGCTTCCAACCCTTTTCATGAAATAGACTTTTTTGACTTTTTATTCTTAATATATTCGGAATAGTTTTTAAAATTGAGATGTTCATCTATATAAACTCCAAGGTACTTTATATCTGTTACTCTTTCTAAACTGATGTTGTTCAATTTAACATCTTTGTTGTATTCTTCGAGTGCTGTCATTACTTTATTTCCTCTTATTATCATATATTTACTTTTGTCTATATTAACACTTAAATTATTATAACAACCACTCAAATACAGCATTTAGTTCTTGGTTCATTGTTTGAATCATTTCAGGGATATTTTTACCAGTAATATAAATCATAGTATCATCTGCAAACATAGAAATTTTACATTTATTAAAACGTTCAAGCAAATCATTTACATACAGCAAGAACAACAGCGGTCCAAGTACAGTTCATTGAGTTACCCCCTAGTTAGTCTCATCTGTATCGGAAAAGTGACTTTTGAATTTCACCTTTTGAATCCGTCTGTCAAGGTACGACTTGAATCACTGCAGCGCCCACTCAGTGATACCAATTATTTCCAGTTTCTTCAACAGAATCCTATTTACCGTTTCGAAGGCTCTTCTAAAATCTAAAAATACTACTACCACAAAATTTCCTTTGTCAAATTACTCTCATCCACATATCACAAATACTCACAATCACAGTTTCACAAGAGTGGTCCCTACGGAACCCCGACTGATCAGCATTTGTCACAGGCAGATCATCACAGAGAGTTTGGAGTTGATTTTTCACTCCTAACTCAAGCACTTTTTCATAAACTGGCACTGTGTTGATTGGCCTAAATTATTTACATAGAATAGTACCTGGAATCTTAGGCACAGGAATAACTATACTTGTCTTTCAATCGTAGGAAAAGACTCCACTATTTAAGGAACAATTTATCACATCTAGCAGGCGGTTAGTAATCACTTCTGTAGCATCCTTCAGTATCCTTGTCGATATTCCATCTTCCACACGTGATGTATTCTTGAGGTGGTTAACAATCTTTTTTAGTTCATTCATAGAGATGGCATTAAACTTGTTGAGGACACCTTTATTCGGTATTTTGTTCAGTATTTCTTCTTCGTGTTTCAATTTGGGGATACCTGTGACAATATTATCGATGCTTTAAATGAAGTAGTTGTTGAACTTGGCTGCTATTAAACTTACATCAGCAGTTTCCAGATCCTCAAACTTCACGAGATCAACAGTGTTTTTTTCACCATTAAGCAAGATAGTCTTTAGACCCTTCCATAGTTTCTCTTTTCTTGTTTTTATCGATTAATTTTTCATTATACTCTTTTCTTGCTTGTCTTATCATGGATCTCATGATGCTCCTCTGCGACCTATAGTTATTCTACTCAACTTCATCTCCAGTAAATACTGCCATTTTATATTTTGTATATCTTGTTTTTATTCTGTTCATTATGTCCTGATTTATCCATTTATTAGATAAATATTTTACAGGGATTTCAAACTAGATCATTGGACATGATTCGTCCAGTATATGTGTTATCGATTTGGTGTACAACGCAGCGAGATAGTTGACATCTTCGTCATCATTGTTCCATGGTGTTCCTCTAAGTTGCTCTGGAAATGTGGATTTATTGTAAATTTCGAAAGATCACTATTTCGACTTTTGTTCACCCTACCAATATGTACTGAGATTATACAGTGATCGCTGATCTTTGGTGTCATATGAACTTTATGTTGGATATTTTTATTGTCTGTAATAATGAGGTCAATTATTGTTGTACTGATCTGTGTCGCCCTTGTCAGTTTCTTAACAGTTTGATCAAGGCCATTTTGGTACACCATCCTCCTCAATTTGTTTCCATAAAAACTGTCTCGGCTCATGTCCAGATTAAAATCGCCAAGCATAAGGAGTGTTCCCGAACGGCTATTTAGTTCATCTATGTACCCCTCAAGATAATACAGGAAAGGTCTATGGCTCACATGGGGTGGATGATATATTGTGCATAAGTTCGAAACTTCATTTTTCAGTTTTATTTCTACTGTGAACAACCACAACAGCAATTCCAAGTTAATTGTACTTACTAACTGATATTTTAAGTCTCACCGAATGTAGACAAGTACACCACCAGTCCTTTTTGTTGGTAGTTGGACATTTTCCAACATCATACCCATCAATGAGTAACTCTTTATTTGTCACATCATCACTAACATGTGTTTCTGTGAGACACAATATCATAGGTTTCCATTCAGATACAAGGTGTACAATTTCTTCTTTGTTATTTAAAAAACCTTGGCAATTTAGGTATGCAACCTGATTTTTCAGTCGAACAGCAGTTTTCCATTGATATTAATTGCTATGCTCCTTTTTCGTAGTCTGTAAAATATTTAAGATAATCATCCAAAAATAATAAGAATTCAAGGCGATCTCGTCATGAGGAGGTTGAAAATCACTGATTTGAAGAAATTAAGACACTAACACAAAATCCTCTTACGAAAATTGCATGACTGAGAAGCCAAATGCTTATTATGTTCAGCGACTGTTAAAAATAACCGACTTTGTTCACCATAACTGAATATGAAACAATTTACCATGAATAAATTAAATTCCCAATTAATTTATAGGTGAGTTTACAGACACTAAATTTAAGTGTCCATATAGTTTAGGGCTGTTCAACCATACATATGTTGGGATAAACATATGAAAAAATAGTTCACAATTTAATACTCAAGGCTCCAATAAATTTTCTTCTTATAGTGTACCAAATAACTTTCATATTTAACATGCGCTTTATTTTTTCAAAATTGTTTTAAACATTAACTATCAAATGGATATTGTTGGTGATCCGAAGCAATTAAATGGGATAATTGTCTTCTTTTGAATCGACTACTTTCTATATACTTATTAATCTACCTAATTTCATTCCCAACATACGCCTTTGGCATACATGCATTAAGTTGCACTAAGTTGCTAATGAGTATACAAAATTGCAAACTATCTAATGAATTAAGAGATAACCCATTTTTCGTGGCCTATAATATGCACTAAAGGATCATTAATTTTAATGTCATTAACCGTCCGTTGAATCTTTCGCAAGCAAGATTAGACAAATTAATTATTATTCAATACTTTTTAAAACTGAAGTTCAATCTCTTACAATATAAAATTATTTCGTAAATTCTTCCGAAAATTCAACATTAATACAATTGTAGGTAAACTTCAATTGTTACAACACCCAAAAAATATTATTATTATTCAATATAAGTATGCTCAATTTTCAATCAAGAAAAATTCAGAATTGAAACTGACTTTTATTGAATTCATATTCTTTGATATATTATCTAAGAAAAAGTCAATTCAGTAATAACTTAAATTAAGTATTGCGATATAAAATGACAGTTTAACAGAATTCTAGAGTCTTGAATTTTTTTTTTAATTTGATAGGAGAATACCAATGTGAGTTCCGACGAGGCAGATCAATAACTTCAGAGTTTTACCATCAGACAAGTCCCGAAAATGCTATGAATGCTATATTGAGCTCTATCATCGACTTCCGATCTGCATACGACAATATACCTTTACAGGTATAGTGGCCTATTGGACGTTTCTGGAGAACTAATAATGCTATCGTTCTGAGATTTTGGTAGTTGATTCAGCTGGTCCGAAACTCTATTTCTAAAATATTTTCACCTCAATGGCACTTCCAATTATACCGGAAGTGCATACCACCTTTGTTATTTAATTTAGAACACCCTGTATATTGATTACTGGTTCGATAACACCTATTATTCCAATTGCAAAAACACCTAACACATAATCTAGCTTGTTTTGTTCATGAAATATCCTAGTTTTACTTGAAAATTATCGATTTTTTTGCTTTTTGAAAAAATTGATATATCTCGAGAAGGGCGTGAGCTACCAAAATAATGAAAGGTGTTTTGAAAACAAGAAACCATGCGGGACATAACTCAAATCCGACTGAATCTCAGTCAGTATACAGAGTGCTCTTTGTTTCCGCCTCACATTTCGAAACGAAGAAACATCGAAAACTACGTTTTTTCAAATTTTAACCCATATTTTTTTTCAATTTATTCAATTCACCGTATAAAACTGAATGAAGTTCCCCACAAATACCCTGTACATGAGATTTCAAGTTTTCAAGTTATGGCGAAAAAAACGAATTTTACGTACCTACATTAAGTTGACAAAGGCGGCTTAGATTCCTGCACGTGCATAGACAGTCCCCAGATCATTAAATAACTGTCCTTGGATAATTGATAAATTAAGGGGAAAAAATGCGCAACTGCAGTTGTTGTCGAATTCCAAAGTCAAATTAAAAATATCAAAAGGAATTAAACTCTATTTTCCTAAATTTAATAATTATTGTTCAAAGTAAAGACCATTCACTTCTAGACATAGTTCTACTCGACGCGGTTCCTCCACATCCAACTGCATGAAAGCATTTCGCAGTCTATTATGAAATCATATCTTGAAGTCACAGGTTCAGAATAAATTTTATCTTTCAGCGTTCCCCTAAAATAAAAATCCATAGGCGTTAGGTCAGGTGACCTTGGAGGCCACAAAGACGGATAGTTCGTTCCAATCCATGTATCTTCAATAATTTCAGTTGAAATTCGATAGTTTTCATTTGTGCGATGAGCTAGCGCTCCATCGAGTTGGTACCAACAACGCCTTGATTCGGCTACTGATAGTGTCAGCGAAGTCACTTACTACCATCCTCAAAATCACCATATAATGTTCTCCGTTTAAGTTATAATCATACACAAAATATGAAAATCTGTTATCCTTCCAGAGTGTAAACACATTAAAACTAAATTTATTTTGAGGATTTCTTTCCCTCGTAATATGAGGATTTTGGTTGGCCCAAAAGTGTGAGTTATTCCAGCTAAAAACACCCCCATTAGAAAATTTGGTGTCATCTGTCCAGATAATCCTTTTCAGAAAATCGGGATCCTCTTGTGTCCTCAGAAGAAGGATCTCACACAGTTCTATTCGAAGCTGTGGACCGCCAGCTTGTAGAGTTTTGACGAATGAAAATTTATAAGGGTGCAGTTTATGTTTTTTTTAGAATTCTGTGAATACTACTATGAGGTAAATTCAGATCATGGTCTGCTATTGCCAATGATACACGTGGATTAACATCAGAATAAGCTAGAGCGGCAATTTCATTGCCTTCATTGTGGACTACAGGCGATGAAAATGATGTCTTATTCTGGACCGTTCCAGTCGAAAGAAAGTTTGTCATGCATCTCCTGAATTTTTCAGCTATCATAGACGGCATGTTTGGATATAATTCGTTAATTCTTCTACAAAGTCTACTCACATTCCGTCTCTCATCTCCATGAATAAAAATTAAACTAAGTATTTGCTCATTTGTGCAGCTAACCATTCTGTTCGAATTAATTCGAATGACAGTTAAAATAATAATAGTTTGTTGCTATGCTTAGGAGCATGTTTATGCTCTGGGATATGTTCATGCACGTGCAGAATTCTAAGCCACCTTTGCCAACTTCAGATAGGTACATAAAATTCGTTTTTTCGCCATAATTTGAAAACTTGAAACCTCAGGTACAGAAAATCTAATGAATTTTCGTTTCGAAATGTGAGGCGGAAGAAAGAGCACTCGGTATACTGACAGAGATTCAGTCGGATATGACTTATGTCTCGCATGGTTCGCAAAACACCTTTCATTATTTTGGTAGCTCACGCCGTTCGCGAGATATATCAATTTTTTCAAAGAGCAAAAAATCAATAATTTTCAAGTAAAATTGGGATAATTCATGAACAAGACTTATGTGTTAGGTGTTTTTGTAATTGGAATAACAAGCGTTATCGAACCAGTTTTCAATATACAGGGTGTTTTGTATTAGATAACAAAGTTAGTATGCCCTTCCGGTATAACCGGAAGTGCCATTGAAGTGAAAATATTTTACAAATAGAGTTTCGGACCAGCTGAATCAACTACCAAAATTTCAGAATTATAGCAGTATTAGTTCTCTATGAACGTCTAATTGGCCACTCAGCTTAGGATACCCTGTATTAATCAAATTTCTACTCAACAATGTTAGAGCAGAATATCTCACGAAAACTTATAAAATTGACTGAAATTACTCAAGACAATAAGCTCATGATATCCTATCAAGAAAGTTTACAGTGAAAATGGGAATATGGCAGTTCACAGTTTTCCTTCAAGTTATACCTCGAAAACACTATAAGAGATATCGACCTGAACCTTGACCCCTCAAGCTTCAACAAGGGCTGTACTTGCTTGCCTACGTAGCAAAGCGGAAGAACTTGTTAGTTCAACCACCATTACTCATTTAAATACTTAATTTACTTAACATCTTAAATTCGATGAAAATCCGAATGTCTCTGACCCGGGCATGCACCCCTAGTTATTCTATTGACGAACTTATAGAATCGAGAGTGTCTGTATTATTTTTGTTTAAAGAAGAGAAATTGTACAGAATTGTTACATTCAACGCTCTTTCACTAATTTTTCTCTTAGTTTCAGCTGATGAAGACCAATGTCCTAAACTAAGAGATGTTTGCTCTGGCATTATTAACTACAAAAAAAATAATTGAATCTAATTATCACTGTAGTTGTAAGGTAATTAGAGCTTTTGAATTAAAACATTTAAATCGAAGAGAAACTCTGAAAAAACAATTTTTACAGGGATCCCTCTCATTTCGATACTCGTATGTGACATATTTGAAAATAAAATATTTGAAAACTTTGAGAAAAATCAGCACCAAATGCAGACTTTTTACATCAGATATTTTCGCAAAGGTTTATAGAGAATTAGAAAATTGGTTGCATCATTGTATAAAGGTGGGCAAAGGGTAATTTTAAGCGATTGTTTAATTTGGTTCACGAACGTCGATATCGAAGCAGATAATCAGCACAAGGCACAGTACTCTACAAATAAAACAGAGGAAAGACAAACACTACTTTCTTGTGATTAATATCTTCAGAAAATCATTTCCATTGTCGAAGTTGCAATATGAGAACATATCATAGTTTCAAATGAGAGCAATTTACAACTCCTTAATATAAAATGGATAAATAAATAACAAAACAAAATATATTCAATATTCATTTTCTTTATGTGAGTATCATGTTTCCTCAGCCAATTTTGGATAAAAAACGCATGTCATCCAATATCGCCTCAATCTAAGTTTGTCATTTTGTCCAAATGAACATTGAACGTCCTGCTTTATGACTTGTTGCCCAAAACATTTCAACCCGCTTTGGTCTTATTTCATTAAATTTCGGCTATTCTATCCCTAATACAAAGATGAGTAGACAATTCTTACAATTGTTATTCACCAGTATTGAGAATTAAACAATTACTTCAATATAAATGGATTATACTAACTAGAGCACACATTTTCAAACGCTGAAAAATATGCACACTACCAATTTAGACTTAGAAAAATAAGAAGTCATCAAAATTAAATTTATTAAATATTTATATATTACATCGAGTCTATAAGATCTTAAATCTAAAATATTACACATTCTCAGTAACCAAACCTTTCAAATATACAAGTCTTTTGATTTTATCAAAATTTTCCTATCTCTAACATTTCTTAATATTAGGAAAGGCGTTGACTAATATATAATATAACAACAACAAAAAATAAATTTAAGCAAAATAGGTGTGTTGATACACAAGCTTTAATATTTTCAAATGAACAATATCATATGATATAGGTCTGCAAGAAAATCAACAAAATGTATATAACTTTGGGGGCTACATCATATGACTGGTGGAATTGGAATTGAAATGTCCTGCTGGTTGTTGAGAACCATTTTGAATAACGTGGGAGCTCACTGGAGCTCCAAGTTGATAATTTTGAGGTATAGGGGACGGACCGCCATAGACAGGCATTCTGAAATAAAGAAAATGAATAAAATAAAGCGAAAAAAGATCGATTAAACAAAATGAAAACTCTATTGTGCAATCATCATAGAAATGGATAAAATCAATTTACTTCGATTTTTGCATCAGTCAATTTGAGACAAACACAACACAAAATGCCTGATTTAATCCATTGAATAGATAGAAGTAAATCTAGAACAAGAGTTCCGTCAGCCTTTTTTCATTCTAGTGATGAGCCTACCCATAATGCATCATATTTTGTTCTTGCTTTCTTTCTTCATTTGGATTCGGCATCATCTGATGTGGCATTCCCTGTGGAGGCATTTGACTAGAAGTTCCAGGTCCAGCTTGCATTGATGGTACATGATGAGGCATCATTCCAGGCATTGACATAGGAGTTCCATATTGTACTGGAGCAACTGGATGCATATATGGTGGTCTATTCATACCAGGTGGCAGGGTACCAGAACTCATCATTGGGAGAGATTGGGGCCCACTGTAAGCCTACAAAATAGGAAATACATCAACAATCAAGATTTTCAAAAACTAAGAATTCAGTACTTACCACTGAATTTGGAGAATACCCATAAGGTAACTTAGGCAAAGGAGGAAGGGCTGGTTCTCTCATAAGGGTATGATACAGACTTAAAGCTTCTACAAGGTCAGCACTTAATTGTGTGAGTTGCGCATGTTTTCTGTCAACTCTCTCCAGTTCTGAATCTATAAGTGGGCCCATTGAGTTCACTTCCTCTACAAAAAAGATAGGAGATATGACATATTTCTATACATAACTAATCATTTCATTTCCTGTGAAAAAAAAAATTATTTCAATAATATGGAATACAGACTTCATTGCAATAAAAAAATATAATAAATTAAATCTGTTTTGTTTCTTTCTCTTCAACTGTACCTACTAATCCAGAATCATGAAATTTTGCAGAAGCAAGGTAAAGTCAAAGATGAAACACTGATTATGTAAATGCATTTGCACATTAAAGTTATTGATGTGGTTACATGTCAGGGTCTGAATTTGGGGTAAAATTGAAAAATACTATGACAAAACAGGCTTAATGCTCACACTATCTACACAGAAGTTTGAGCAGAACCATTGGTGTGCAAGTACAACTCTCCATTTTTTTAATCATGATTTCATTAAATAGAACAATTCCATTTTCACCCATTCCAACTTCTTCAAAATCGTAATTTTAATGAATCGAATAAAGTTTCAATTCGAATCAAAGTAAGTTGGAGCAATATGCTATTATATGATCTATTATAATGTAGCACTGATTATTCAAAAAATTGTAAACTCACGTTCCAAAATCAACATTTCCTCAGTGTCACGTTCAGGATTAGTGGGATCAGCCTCATGCATTAAATGTAGCAGCCTGTCAATTTTGTCTTCATTTATTTCTATATCTTCAGATTCCTTCTCTAGTTTAACATCTACAGACTCTTTGAATTGGACAATTTTTTTCGCCTTTTCATATACTGTAAGAATAAAAAAAATATTACGTTGAAGACAAATGAGGATTTCACAAAACCTACAGAATGTTTCAGGTTCAACACTCAAATCTGTTGTCACAAAATTTGATGGAAATAAGCCCTCTGCTCCTTTCTGATTAGTGCCTTTCCACCAGTTTTGATCAGAATCATCTATCACATAAACTGAAATCAAACAAATTTTATTTAGCATTTATTTTATGCAAATTACCTCGAAAAAGAGATAGTTGAGACATCGAACTATTTCTTTTACATATTAAATGCTGATGTTAATAAATAAATTAATTTTGAATAGTATTTTGAAAAATTATCCTCCTCTATGCAAAACGTATGGCACAAAATAGGTTGCTTCTTATAAATGCTTCAATATTAACACAAACAGTGAAAGAGTTTGTACTTGCATTTTATAGTGAAATCTATATCTGTATGTGTACATGTATTTAACTGCATGTTGAATACAATAAATTAACACAGTTTTAATAAGATAACGTGAATAAATACAGAAAAATATAGATATAAATTATAGCAATACAGAATGATTAGATTTAAACAAAAGGATTTTCTGTGAGTCTAGTGATTTGTTCTTTCAATAATTTCAGAAAAATTCATAATTTATACAGCAATCTTCTGGTTCAGTCAACAGATCTCTCAGATCATTAGAAAAATAAGGCAAGAATATAACAAATTGTTAGAAAAACTCTAAACTGAAAAACTACTGTAAAACTGCTTTTTATCATACAATTTTTGTCTAAAACAGGCTCCAAAAGGAGCACCAGGTGTTGCACTGAAATATACAAAACTGATCACTTCTTACAGTTATGTACAAGAAAAAGGAGAAAAGGAAGTTTATTTCTTGAAAAAGGATTGCCACTTTATCTCACAATATTCATTTAGATTAGGTTAGAATTTTCATTATAACCTAATGATGATTCATGACAAGAAAAAACAAGCGTCTGTCAGATTCATCTGATAGATTTTTCATGAAATAACTCAAAACCTGATAAAGGACCAACTTGCTTAAAAAATTTACATTAAAAATTAAAAAATTAGGTTTTACAGTTCTACTTTAATGTACTTACTTATGTCGCCTGCATTGAAAGTGAGTTCGTTGTCTTCTGCAGCTTCAAAATCATAAATTGCTTGTACTTTTATAGGTTCTTTGGTGGGTACAGATGTAGAAGGCTGGGAAGAAGTCATACTCACACTGGAGAGATTTGTTGATGGATAAAGACTAGTATTTGTGTTTGCAGTTGCTCTGGGAGATCCTGTACTCTCCTTCAGCGATAATTCTATGGCTTTCATTATCATCTCTTCTTCTTCATTGCTTTCAACAACATCTGGGTCTTTGCTAAGTGAAGCTGATTTCTTAGGTGGCTAGACAAAAATTATTTTGAAAATTCAATCATCTTTCAATTTTAATGAGAAAATTTTTTCTCAGTGGGTGATTTCTTCAAATTTTAAAATGCAAACAAAAAATACTATCTTGTATTACTATTAGCTAATAAGCAAATCAAATATGAGAAGTTTTAATTTCTTTTTGCTTAATTCTTCTAATTGTCAATCTAAAATGATAGCATCATCTAACTTAATTAGATGTACTTTTCCTTTTCAAGGAGAACATACCGTATCACTAGAGAAATTGAAATCCATTCCTGAACTCTTCAATTTAGCATATAAAGAAGGAATAAGATTTAAAGTAGAGTCATTTTTGAACTCGTTCTCAGACCATCTCTTCAAACATTCCCTCATCTTCTTTGATGCAGATGGATGCCCTTTTGTCATGAGCTTTGTGAATTCATTTTCAAAATCTCTGGAAGCAACTTCTAAATGGAATTTCTTCCCAGAATTCTTCACACACGCATCCAAAAGCTGAAATAAAAAGCATTTTTTTTGTAAGCTTGACATTCAAAATGTAGCAATATTATAGAAAATCGCCATGAACACCTAGTCAGTGTTTCTTATTTTGTAATGGTTGATATTTCACAATGATATAACTATGCAGTTTCTGCACAGATCACATTGGTATCTATCAAGTAGTGACAAAATTTCAGAGTTTATTCAAATTGAATAGCACTAATTTTTAATTGCGTTTGCTGAGCTCCCCAATACTAAAATACGAATAGTCTTACATACAAAAAATATTTGTTTATGCATAACCAGCACACAAAATGTACAATAGCTTCTTAAATTCTTCTTACTATTCATTAATATATTTTTAATATTGTTAGTGCTCATTATTTTCTGGTGAGAAATAAGAATGTTCCAGAATATAAAACTTACAAATTAAAGTTTTATATTTTTTATATATAAATAAAATGGAAATAAAGTGTTACTTAAAGAATAAAAAGAAAAACTTTTTGTTCAATATATATATATATATATATATATATATATATATATATATATATATATATATATATATATATATATATATATATATATATATATATATATATATATAACAGTTCAATTTTAGGGTCACTTGCAAATGATTTATGCACAGATATAGCTATTTGTAAGTTTTATTTTTATTTATTCTGGAACATATACAGTGTGTTCCAACGAAAATTTGACCCCCCCTATAACTCCGAAATGAGTAATATTAGCGAAAAACACCAAGACACGTCGATTTTTGTTTCGAGGGGGAGCATTTTTCGAAATAATTCGAAACTTGTCAGATCAACTCCCTACCCCCAGCAACCCTAATTTCGAAATTCATCATAGGGAATAAGGGTCGAGTGGCACCTTACTGTAAAGGTCTGTCAATTCTCCATTCTGATTTGTCATTTTTAGAATTTTAAATTAACATACAGGGTGCCCCAACCGAGGGTAAAGTTGAATTCCTGCAAATCCCAAATACTAAATGAAATCGATTTATTATGGCATAATGCAAGCGCAGGTTTATGCTCGGTCTAGAAAAACGACCTACACTTGTGAATTTGGAGTTGGTGCAATCAACCCCCTATTTCCAGCATCCCCAACTCAAAAATCATTCGATCGAAAATAGGTCAAGTGGCACCTCGTTGGAAAGGTATTTCAATTTTCTCTTCGAATTTGGTATTTTCGAAATTCAGAATCAGCATACAGGGTGTCCCGGAGCAGGAACACTGCAAACCCAAATAACTTTTTGAAACTGGTTCATTTCGGTATAATACGAGAACATGTTTATGTTTGATTCGAGAATAAGACTCTTGCGTGAATATGGAATTTTTGCAATCAATCTCTTCCATTCAGCATCCCCAACTCAAAAAATCATACAAGTGATTACAGGTTGAGTGGCAAAGTTCCAGAAAGATTTTTCTATTTTCTGAATCACTGAGGCATTGGTTTCAGTTTGGCAATCGAGGTTTTCTGGCGTGAGGATCAGGATGAGGGGATGATGGAGAAACTGATTGGATGCTCATCTAAACAGGAAAACGAGATTTATTGAACTTGTATTCAATTGAAAACAAAAAACTAACTTGATTATTACAACAATTGTTCAAAATGACCTCCGCCCACCTCCATACAGTTATACAGACGATTTTCGAACTCTCTTCTCACATTAGCGAAAACTTCAGGAGTCAAAAGTCGGCATTCTGTGATAATCTTCATCCGCAGCTCCTCCAGGTTTTCTGGTCTTGTGGCATAAACTTTAGATTTTAGATGGCCCCACAAAAAAAATCTAGGGATTTAAATCTGGTGACCTGGCTGGCCACTCAACAGGTCCTCTTCTACCAATCCACCTTCCTGGGAAATTTTCGTCTAAATATTGGCGCACCCGAGCATCATAATGCGGAGGAGCACCGTCTTGTTGAAAACGCATTTCGTCCTCAGAAAGAGTTGGATCGTTCTGTAAAATTTCTGTCAATCTAGGATGTATGTGTTCCTCTAACAACTGTAGGTAGCCATTTCCATTCAGATTACCCTCAATAAAGAAAGGCCCAACTAGATGATTGCCAAAAATTCCTGCCCAAACGTTCAACTTCTGAGGCCTTTGCGTGTGGGCCTCTCTAAACCAATGAGGATTCTGTGTGTCCCAATATCGACAATTATGTCTATTCACTTCACCACTGAGCATAAAGGTGCTTTCATCAGAAAAACAGATGTTATTCAGAAAATTTGGATTAGCGTTTAGGTTTTCACTTAGATTTTCACAAAACTGTAAACGACGATCTGGATCATCTTCGTTTATTTCATGCACTAATTTTACCTTGTAGGGGTGAAATTTGTGATGTTTCACGATTCTATGGACATTTGTAGCTGATACACCAGTCAGACGAGATAGTTTTCTGATCGAAGTAGTATTCTCCATTTGTAGATGACCCACTACTGCCACTTCCGTTGCCTCATTTCTGACAGGACATGCCACTTCATGTTTTTTGTTTGCCACCGAACCCGTAGCTAGGAATTTGTCAACCAAATATTTAACGTACTGGTGACTGACTCCCTTTCTCTTTCAGGATGGTTCCTATCGAATATCCTTGCCGTTTCTTTGGCACAACTGTTATTTCGAAAATACGTCGATACAATTACGACCCTTTCCTCAGTGGAATAAACCATTTTCAGATTAATTTCAACTGACGAACAACAACAATAATGAGGAACTGATCTGAATAATAATAATATTTCATTGCAAAATGAGAAATAACAGATGACTGCACGCCAGATGGAAATGAAAAAATGTGAACATTTTCAATGCAGAAATCAGCTTTATTTCTTCGTAATTGATGCTCAACACATCGTACCCCAATACTTTTAACAGATTCGAATTAATTTTAGTTGATAATTTCAAATGACGATATTGAATTTTTCGAAAGCGACATCCTGTATGGAGAGCCGAACTGAATGAAATGCTTTAATCATTCTGGAATTCAAAAACCTTTCTGAAGATATGCCACTTGAATTATTTGTATGATTTTCAAGTTGGGGATGCTGAATGGAAGGGGTTGATTGCAAAAATTCTATAACCACACAAGAAAGTCCTATTCTCGGATCAAACATGTTCTCGTATACCGAAATGAACCAGTTTCAAAAAGTTATTTGGATTTTCAATGTTCCTGCTTCGGGACACCCTGTATGATGATTCTGAATTTCGAAAATACCAAATTCGAAGAGAAAATTGCAGTACCTTTCCAACGAGGTGCCACTTGACCTATTATCGATCGAATGATTTTTGAGTTGGGGATGCTGGAAATAGGGGGTTGATTGCACCAACTCCAAATTCACAAGTGTAGGTCGTTTTTCTAGACCGAGCATAAACCTGCGCTTGCATTATGCCAAAATAAATCTATTTCATTTAGTATTTGGGATTTCCAGGAATTCAACTTCACCCTTGGTTGGGACACCCTGTATGTTGATTTAAAATTCTAAAATGACAAATCAAGGTGGAGAATTGACAGACCTTTTCAGTAAGGTGCCACTCGACCCTTATTCCCTATGATGAATTTCAAAGTTAGGGTTGCTGGGGGTAGGGGGTTGATCTGAGAAGTTTCGAATTATTTCGAAAAATGCTCCCCCTCGAAACAAAAATCGACGTGTCTTGGTGTTTTTCGCTAATGTTACTCATTTCGGAGTTAGAGGGGGGGTCAAATTTTCGTTGGAACACACTGTATATGTTCCAGAATAAATAAAAATAAAACTTACAAATAGCTATATCTGTGCATAAATCATTTGCAAGTGACCCTAAAATTGAACTGTTGTTGCTACCTTTCCTCCAAATCTCGTCCAGACACAAATACATCGACTATTGGTACAAAAACCAAACTTTTTTTATCATCAAAAAGAACGAAATTCCGTTCTTCTTAACAACTGCATGGTCCTCATTGGCAAACCAAGGTGCTCAGTATGGACAATGAGTTGCCTACTGCAATTTCCGAAAACACTTGTGAGTAGATCGCACACTTATCGATGGACCTTGGATCTCTGGAAAACATGTAGAAAGCGATTCGACTGTTAGGTTTCTTCGTTACAATGATTTTGGTCGATTGTACGTTGTGGACATCCCCTTCTAGGTCTTTGGGCAAGTTTAGACGTTCCCAAGAATCGAATACACATCCAACTTATCACACTTTGGTGAATACTGTTTTTACGCAACATTTACATGCCGCCTTCTAGTCTAAAGCATTCCCATTGCCTGATTAGCACTTGATGGAGGTAATACAATTCGTCGCAATCACGTCCATTAAAAAAAAATTTTTTTTTGTTAAAGTGAAGTTAAAAGGCACAAAATCAGAAACCTAAACATGTGAATAGCACCCATATGAGATGAAATACCTATAATTCCGAATATCCCTAACTTTCTGAGCACTGTATATTTTATATTAGCTGCAATATCGTTTATACGGTCGTGATAGAACTTTGTTAATTTATTGCTTGCAGTGACATATTTCAATTCACTCACAAAAAGTGGCACGTATGTTGTAGGGCCAATCTTTATCAGAAAAAGCATAAAAGTAGTGACAGCAACAAACACATAAACATTGTATTGTGTTTTTCACTTATTGCTATTTTTTTACTCCACTTTTTTTTAGTCTGTTATTTTTTCAGAAAGATGTCATCAACGCGATATTGTTTCAAGCAAATGGCACAGCTTCTCAAAGTTTATATTTCAGTAGATACACTAGTGCATCACATAGAAATGAGTGATTTCTAGTTTCTCGAGTAAATGAGGAATGCCAAGGGTGCAATAGAGCAAAACATTTAGGAATTACAAATTGCACAAACATCTGCATCTGAAAATCAACATCAAGATGCATACAATTTCAATAAATGTATTCATTATTGACTTAAAAGTTATGTTATTTCTATAGTTCATTATACATCATTTTCTAGTGAAATTTTCACTATTTTTCTTATGCGGCAACAACTGGTACCAGCTAGTAAGTAATATAAATTAATGAAAATGAGCATGGAAAGGTGGGAATAAATGAAATATTCAATTAAAAAAACTTATCCTAGACACATTATATCAAGGTATATGGTGCTCCAACATTTACTTACATAATAGTTCTTTCTTAAACTATTAAAATTTGATAGATACCATCTATTAGACAGAGATAGATTTTTCGTAACTCAAACTATCTTTCTTCATCAACTTATGCTAAAGCACATACCAAAAACAGGTAGTCTGTAATGGGATCAGAATATTTACTTTCAATAATACTAGCACTTCCTTCAAGGTTAGACTGATTTCACTATTTCAGACAGTGTCAGTAAGCCACAACTGATCTATTAGTTCATTCAGTTCAATTCATTTTCATTTTTGATAACAATGGATACTATAATAACTATTTACTATATTATTGACAAATAATTTACTTTTAGATCATTATTCTTCAATGATAGATGATATGATGGGGACAAGAGAAAATTTTAAAACAATATATTTATGAAATAAATATAAATTTGTATTCAATACATAGCTAGTAACCAAACTGATACTTATTTTATTCCACTAAGTTGCCAATTTACTTGCCATCTTTTCGTATTTGACATCAAACAGATTTACTAAAAATGGGAACCGAATTTTGCAATTAATACATAATTAAAATTGTATTTATTGGGGAACTTGAGAGTTTACAAATAGTCTAATATTAAAAATTTTTTTCCTTCCTGTTCTCAAAAATTGAAAAATATTCAACAGCAATAATTAATCTTTATATAGAACATCTATTCGATAAAAATATTACAAGCTTTGATAAGATAACCACAAATTATCAGAAAAACGGAATCACTAATACTAAACTTATTCTCACTTCCATTGAGTATTTATTTCCTGCTTATTTATTTCCTAGAACTGAATTAAGCTAGTTAAATATTTTGTATTATCTTTTCTACTGGATTTGGAATGAATGAACTTGTTAAAAATGCTTTTAGTGGATTAACATGTTCATGTCTCTTTTATAATTTTTATTCCATGCAACATGAATAATATTTACACAAATATTAAGGAAAAACAAACTTACCACCACAGCCTGAATTGCGACATGTGGATCGGCATGATACAATCTTTTAATTATTGCTTTCAAATATTTTTTAGCGTCTTCACTATTCCTGCCTGCCTTATCACAAATGGTCATAATCTCACCCCAGTTTTCCTCTGTATTGTTTTCATCTGTAGCTTTATCTGCAAATATTGAAAATCGTGCTACCAAAGTTCTGTTTTACATGAATTGTTTTGTTATCAATCTATATTGTGACAAATAGATTATCAATTATCCAAACTGGAATAACAATAGTGACTCACCAATTTCTTCTGTTATTGGATCCTCTGGAAATCCCAAGAAACCCATATCTGCACAGTTTGATGGTAATAATTTGAAATAAATGATTTATAAAATTGTTTCAAATACAGATATCATAGGAAAAGAAAAACATTCTGTTAATAAATTCTCACGTAAGATTTCATTATGTTATTCATTGTATGATGGAACCGATGGATGACGTTCATTTGATATGACACTTTTGACAGCACCACAGAAAAAAAATTATTAGTAATACACATTACCTACCTACTGCATTCGAACTACTCAGAATAGGCTCATTATCACAATAACGAACAAGGGATTGAGCTAATGAAGTGAAGTTAGTTGCTTGATTGCTTGCATCTTTTAACAATGTGCTCGGGAACTTAGCCCATTTACACAGCTGGACCTACAGTTTATAGTGGATTCCGAACCACTATCCTGGACCGTGCAATGATAACTGCCACCACAAGGATTACATGTTATCTGGTCTTCGGAAGTTTATGCCCTCTTTAGGCGACTCTTTCAAATTCAGTACTTTTCTGTTCAAGGACAACATGCATAACCTGACCCCGGCTCCGAACCAGGAGCCTCGACTAAGCAGTTCCAATATGCTTGCGCACTAACCGTGTAGCTACCGATGCGGTTAGTGAAGTTAGTTATTGTATGTCGTTTCTCTGACCCATCATACATCTTATTCAACCCTTGCCCTTGTATTAGGGTTTTTTAAACTATGGGTCGCGACCCCAAATGAGGTCGTGTAGCAAAATTCTGCGGGATGATCCAGGATCATGGAATTGCTTATGATGAGCTTCTTCCGCGTTACCCAAAGCTAAGTTCAATCGAACATGCCTAGGATTTTCTGGAACCAACCACCCGTAACCATCCGTCACCTCAAGTAGACATGTTGGCAGAGGTATTTCCATTATTATGGGCTTAAATTCGGCAGGAAAGCTTGAACGATCTTATTCACAGAATGCCAGAAAGAAATGATGTTTTAATTAAATGAATGATTTTAATGTCAAATATGTATATATACCATTTTAAAACACCACTAGAGTTGGCGGAATACAGTGGACTTGCAGCGTTTAGACACGCGCATTTGTTTTTTGTATAGGTTCGTCAAGAAACAAGCAATCATAAATGGGGTCGTGAATGACAAAAGTTTAAGAAGCCCTGCCTTGTATCATGCGTGAAGTTTCATCAACGAAGCGATTCCTTGAAGCAACGTTTCGGCAGTGCCCCTCTGAAAATGATTTCAATACACGTTCATAAATGCCTTCGAGTTTGAGATCACGCTGAGATCGTTGAATTTGATGAAAATCGGAAGATCATTCCTTGCATCTATTAATCTCGTTTTACCATTGTTCTACAAATATTTAAATATGAAAATTTCATCTTTTACCTATTACTGTGTGAGGGCATTAACCTCCCCTTGCTGTATTGTTCCGAGTGAGAAAAATTACAACCTTCCTTTTTAAAGTTGTACTTGTTTCTTCTTCGTCTCGTTTTTTTTTCTATTGTACCTCTTTTTCCTCTTTGTTTGATTTCCTTGAATTCTATTTCGTCATTTTCGTCTATGCTTCTCTTTTCTGTTGTTTTGCTTGCCAGTTTGGATGTTTTTTCTTTTGTTTTAATTTCCATTTCATGTCTTATCTGGCCATTCGTTATGTACCAATGTGCACCTAGGGCTGTTCTCTGTACTCACTCAGTGCATTTAGAAGTAGTCAAAGTAGTCCGATAGTATGTTCACGTCCTTCTGTAATTTTTTGTTAATACTTTCTTGCTTATATTTGATTTGTATATTGCTATATCGAATTGAGCTATTTTGCTCTGATTAATTTTGATCATGTCATTCATATAGTGTTAAACAAGAGGGGATGTTAAATTGATCCTTGTGTCACACCTGCTACTATTTTCTTCACTTTCGATTTGGTATTGTTTATCCTAGGTATTTTCTATTCTCTAGGTAGATTAGATTAACGTATGTGAACTTTTGTGCGAAGCGTGCCCGTTTCATCTTGAATATCAGTCCTATGTGCCACATTTTATCGAATGCTTTCTCGAGATCTATGAATACAGTTTGTGTTGAAATATTCAGTTTATCCTAAATGTTCTCAGTAATTAGTAGCCAATTGGTATATCGTTGAATGTTTTTTTCTGAATCAACTGAACTAATGGTCCGGTATTATTTCCTCATCTTTTGCACTCTTGAGCCTTCTGTATAACGCTTTCTCTATTACTCAGCTCAGATCGTAGTAAGCTGGTTTGTCTAGAATTGCTTGTTTTGTTTCTTGGTTAGGGTATCATTATTGTTTCTTCTGTTATCCATCTTTCCGAGTAGCATTCGGTTTTCATTATTCATCTTTCAATTTATACTATTTCTTCGATTGCTATCTTTGGTAAAATTTTGGATGCTTGGTTTTTGATTCTGTCGATTGCGAGTGCTTTGTTTGTGTTAAAATTTGCTAGTATATCTTCTATCTCATCCTTTGAGATGTTTTTTACTTCCTGTACTGCATTTCTCCATTACTGACATTATTGTTGTGTTTCTATAAAAAGCTATCCCTTCTCCTCGTCTTCGATAGCAACCTTTCCTTCATATGAAGTATTGGCTTGTTGCTCTCTTTTCTGTCAATGTAGTTGAGCCATTTGCCAAAGGCTCCTCTGTTGTTAATTCCTTTCCTATAATTCGATGAACATCTTTCTGAGTTCTTCCTTAACTTCCTTTGTGATTATTCAATATTTCCTTGTACTCCCCAGTATTCAGAGTGTAGAACTCTCTCACACAGCTTCTTGGCTTTTTTCTTCTCTTTCAACAGTTCCTTGACTGCTGCTGGAAGATTATTTTCGCTCATTTTCGTTGTTTCCTCTATTGATTTTTCTATTACCTCGGTGATTCTTCTTTTTAGGTCCTCTACTGCCTTCTCTAATTGTTCCTTGTTTTCGATCATTATCTTTTCTGTTTTCATTTCTTCTTTGTTTTTTTTTCAAATGTTGTGAGCATTTTCTGCGTTCTCATCCAGTTCTATTTCCAGCATTAGCATAACTAGGTAGTGATCAGATGAAATATCCATCTTAACCTCCATTTCATACCTCCATGGCATATTTTTCATGATGGCAGTATCAAGTATATCAGCAATGTATATATGCGCCAATTCCCGTGAGACTATTACTGTAATATGATCTTCCTCTATCATTACTTATTTCACTAACTTTGTTTCTGCAATTCAGTTGCTTTTCTTTCGTATTAAGGTCTCCTGCTGCTATAGTAGCTTTGATGCTTCTGAGTAGCTTCGTTATTTATATCTTCTTCGGTTACTTCTCTGTTCAGTGGTTTGTAACTGCATGTAAATTCAATTCTCCTCTCTTTGCTTTCACTCTATTATACCTGTTCCTTTTATGTTGTGCATATTACCAATTCGCCGTCGTTCTTTCTCCGACCAATTTGTTCCGTATTCGCTTCACCGTGTTCTTCAGTTCTCTTCGAATACGATTGGCTTCTCGAAACTTTAGTCCTTTGGGGGGTCTTCTTCTCCTTTACAATGAAATAGCCTATATTGAGCCATACCACGAAAACGGCTGAGATCGCGTTCCCTTGTAATCAGGGCGCTAAGTGCGATCAGCGCAAACTGGTCCAACTTCTCGTGTTCGGCTTGTTCATAAATATGCATCTTCGGTTCTTAAAACGCTTTGTTCGAGATCTCTGTGAGTTGTTTATGCGCTGACTTGTCTATTTATACGCGGTATTAAATCAAATGGGCTCTACCCATTTGTGGTGTATTGTTGGAATAAAATAGAATAATGACAATTTACTCGGTTACGTCAACGTTGTAAGAAACACAATTTATTTCGATTTTACTCGTCCTGTTCTTTCAAAGGGGATTGAATTACGTTTCAAATGGAACCTTTCTTCTCGTACTTGATGCATCACTTTTTGAGGAACAAATATTAAACAAATTTGTATGTGAACTAACGAAAAAATCAATAATAAACACGAAAAAAGACTATTCTAATCAGTAGTTCTCTGGAATTTCACTTGCTTCCTCGAAATGCCTGCTATTTCAGTTTGTCTTTGGCAAGGGTGTCATCCGAGGGGAAAATCGAATCTTGTTAGTCATTTCCTTGCTCCTTTTGCTGAAATCATTTTCCCCTTTCTTACCACCACGCTGTACGATTCCTGTAAGGCAGTTTCTCGAGTAGATTGATTGGGAAAAGAGGTTATACTAAATAACCTGCAAAATATTCCGATTTATCACCATTGAACTTCTTCTTACGGGACACTTATAATTGAAATCATGCATCTCAACCCAACTCTCTTGAAGACTTACAGCAACGAATATTCCACGAGTACCGACAAATAAACTCCAAAATATCCAACATTTTCGCGATCATTTCGAACATTGCCTTTATAACTGCATGGAGGTGGAAAGAAAACATTTGCAATTTGCAAGTACCATTGGAAATGCAATTCAATTCCTGTTGACGCCAGGATTCTAATTTCATATTACAAACTTCAATGATGGAATTCCCAATAAGAATAGAAGTGTATTGCTCTGAGGTCTCAGCCCCTGAAGGATTAATGAATCGTTTTATTGTTCAATGAATTGCTTTTTCCTAAATGGCTGGCACCAGGTTATGGGGAATTTCAACTGAAAGTAGTCTTCATTGGTTTGGATCATCACTTAGAAGAGTGTGAAGAAAAGTAATTTTCCTTCAGAGTAGGATTATAAAAACTATGGACTAATTTTTTTTCAAAATCAATATATATATATATATATATATATATATATATATATATATATATATATATATATATATATATATATATATATATATATTCTTTTGAAAAGAGAGGATTTACAAAAATTTGAATAATTGTATTTACAATAAATGCTTATATCTATAATTTTGGCGTGTGTGAGAAAAAACACAAGTGTGAGCTCAGGAAATGTAACAGGGGAACCATACTATCTTGTGAATGATTCAATAAACGAGTGAGAAAACCTGAGGAAAAAACTCGTTTCCCTGTCGCTATTGCACTAGCAATAGCTTGTCTGTTTATGTTGTGTTAGTGTCGTGTGTACATAAAGAGTACCAAAGATTTTTCTGCTTAGCCGATTCATTCTCTCTTGCTTTCCATGATTTTCAAACGAAGACAAGGATGAAAGCAAGGGGTTTTGGGACAGGAATCTGTAACAATGGAAAAAGAAAACCAGCAGAAAAATATTTCAACAATCATACTTCTTATATTCCCTCATCCCTTGTGACCCGATGGGACCTGAGTGAAAAGCAGAACAGTCTTAGAAAATCAAATCGAATGTCTAGTCCTCATCAGAAGTTGAAATCGCGAATTGAATAGTAAATAGTTTACTACTGCAATATCAATATTTTCCAAAACTTCACATCAAAACTCAAGCACCATATTGAAATTGACAAATATAGAGCAAAATTCAAGAGCTAACCTATTTGACATCTCCTTTCTATGCAAGATAGTCAAAATTGTGAAAGATATTTCACATTTTAATCCAACATAATTCACTACAAGAAAAAGAAATGGAAGATGAATATTCATACTCTGACGATACTGAATTTATAAATGGAAGTGATGTCGTTGATAATGTGACAAAAATAGTAGAAAAGCAGTCTAAACATTCAGAAAATGTGGCTACTAATTCGAAAGCCCAAAATGTTATCCGAACTCAGATCAAGAAAGATAATGTAGAACATGATTTATCAATCGCTTCTTCAATAAAATATCAGAATGAAAACAAAGATGCGAAAGCTTTAGACGTTGAAGAAAAGATATCCAGACTATCAGAAAATATGTCTACTAATTCGAAACCACAAAGTTTCATCCAAACTCTGATCAAACAGGATAACATAGAACATGATTTAACAATCGCTTCTTCGATAGAAGATCAAAATCAGAACGAAGAGAAGAAATCTTTAGAAGGAGAAGAAATGGTATCCAGACTTTCAGAAAATCTGTCTACGAATTTGAAAGCACAAAGTTTCATCCAAACTGTGATCAAGCATGTTAACGTAGAACATGATTTATCAACCGCTTCGTCGATAGAACCTCAAAATGAAGAGGTGAAAGCATTAGAAATAGTTAAAGAGCTTGAGACCACACAACCGGAAAAAAAGTTGTTACCAGTTACACATGTAATATTTGATTTGGATGGAACTCTTTTAGGTAAAATTACTATCTATTACCGTATGGCAATTTATATTAATTTGATTCTTGACGCAGATACAGAGACAATAAATAACCGTATTATCACGGAAATTGCGGAAGAGTACAATAAAGAATTTACTCCCGAAATTAGAAGTCGAGTAATGGGAAGAATTGCCAGTGAAGCTTCAATTACAGCGGTACAATTGATGGAAATACCGATGACTCCAGAAGAATTTGATGCCAGAGTGCAAGTGCAGAATTTTAACTTGATGTTGGATGTTAATTTGATGCCAGGTGAAAGTTTCAGCATATACAATTTTCATAGTAGTGATATGAGATGAATATTTACTATTTAATTAACAGAATCGAAAAGTCGTTCACTCTTTCGCGAATTAATCTTTGTCAAGTTCCAATATATTAATTTGCTGCTCTTGTTTCAAAAGAGAAAAGTATGAATTTCAATGAATATATTTTGAATTTCCCAGTAACTTACGAATGAAGTTTCAGGAATTAGTCAATAAAACACAGCCATATTACATTACTAATTACTAAAATTTTATTATTCACCTTAACAATACGCTCCCTTCAGTTAAACCATTCGTAGGAGCAACGTTTATTGGGTAGAGTTTTACCCAATAAACGTTGCTCCTACGAATGGTATTCTCTGAAGTGAAACCGTATAGCGAGGCGTTTATTGTTTCCTTGAACCCCCTGTACACTGCCACCATGAGTTGCCTCGAAACTTAATCTAAAATCTATTTTCGACAAAATTTCTTGGGCAATTGTCGACGCTTTGTCGTGGTGCAAGATCTATCGGCTGCTTCAGGATGGCAACAGCTCTGTCCAGTCACTAACTGACTAGTAGGAACATAATCACGATGAATGAAGCGAAGGATATCGAAAAAAGCTGTCAAAGTTGCCAACACTTGCATGCAAGTTTTCAGTAGCTAATCGTCTCATTTAATCTCTACCGTTACCCTGAATACGGGACGGGACATAAAATCCTCCTAAATCAATTTTTGTTAATGTTTCTGTTCATGGGTGAGAAATAATCTGGTCGCAAATTTTTCGCGTGTTCAAATTCTCGTGTAGTATCTTATATATGCTTAACTATTCAAACAAACTTAGCGCCAATCTGACATGCCTAGCACGTGCAGTGGGTCGACATTTCAATGGGAAGTCCATCACGCGGATCGTTTTTGTTTTCGATTCATGATAGAAGTTGATGAAATGGAACGAAGAAATGTGTTACACCAAGCAAGTGTAAATCAAAATGATCGATATATTATGGAATGCTTCCCAATTAAGAAATGCCTTACATGCAGCCCCTGGCACATCGATAGGTATGCAATCTTTCCGCAATGAAATTCAGAAATGGCAGTGATCAAGCCATCCTTCATACTGAATATCTGGGCTCTCGAATGCAAATCATACAACTCGTTTATCTAGGATGGCTAGGAGAACAACAACACTGCAAAGAGAAATGGAATTTCTCAGTTTTTTTGAAGACGAATCAAGATTTGGTTTATGTTGTGATAGTCCAGATACGAGAGAAGGAGATGGAGAGGGAGGTATCCTCAACGGTTTATGCAAAGAACGCACAGATTTAATTACAATGACAAGATGTAGACTCAAGAAATTGTTCAAACTATTTACAAAATTTTTTAGTCTCTGTCGGTGAAAACTTCATTTATAAATGATAACGCTCGTCCCTTCGCCTGAAACAAGTTGCTATCCAGGATCATGGAATTACTTATGATGCGCTTTTTCCGCGTTACCCTTGTTCAATCGAACATGCCTAGGATTTTCTGGAACCAACTACCCGTAACCATCAGTCACCTCAAGTAAATATGTTGGCAGAGGTATTTCCATTATTATGGGCTTAAATTCGGCAGGAAAGCTTGAACGATCTTATTCACAGAATACCAGAAAGAAATGATGTTTTAATTAAAGTAAATAAACGGGATATAAGTGGTGAATAGTGGTTCTGAATATTTCTTGCCATAGCTAAAATGAAGATTTTCTCATATGTTTCTGGATTTCAATTGTTGAAAAGTTTCTGGAAAAAAGTTCTGATACTTTTGTACACGGGATTCCGTGAGAGTAGAAATTTCAATCTCGCGAGATCTCGAATTTTTCGAGATATCTCGGGGGAAATTCAAAAAACTATTGTCTTACTCAAGTAACTAAAACAGCTTAATTGTGATTTTGATGAGAATAAGTTACAATACTAGTTCGAAGACCAAACCCTTATTTTTTGTAATTATTTACTAAGCCATTCGTGAACACAAATCACAATCACCCATATTTTTGATGTAATTTTACAAATTAATTCACAAAAGAATCTCTTACGTATAAGTATTTTAAATAAAATAGAACACAGTAAGAAGTTCTTTATTTTTCATTCTAGAGAATGGATCTTATCGCTGTAGTAAACGGTTACAGTCAGGCCCGCCGCTAGCGGTTTGAACGCCGGTGTGCAATTCCTATCGTGCCGCCCCTATCTAACTACAAAACCTAGGTGTTTATAAAAATGTGAAAAAAAAATGCTGTGCAGTGAAAAACTATGTTATGTTAGGTTATTTTATACAAGATAGATACACTAATACGACATTAAATGAAAAAATGGAGGCAAGAAAGGTGCAGTTTATACATATTATGTAGGTAGGTATAGGTATTAAGTTATTTTACAGGAACTGCACCTTTCTTGACTTCATGTTGGCAAAATCAGCTATAATTTTTTTGGTGTCTAGTCTATTTAGAATCTCATGTTCAATTGAAATTATTGCTAAATTACTTAGTCTTTGCTGGTCCATAGTTGATCTCAAATAGTTTTTTATTATTTTTAACTTTGAAAATGACCTTTCACCAGATGCAACTGAAACCGGCAATGTAAGTAGTATCCTTAGCGCTATTGCTGTATTCGTAAATGTTGACATTAATTCATTAGCAAAAATGTATTGCAATAGGGTTTGTGGATCATTAGACTGGTTTTCAGTTAAATGCAACTTTAAAGCATTGATTTCATTAAACATATCTATACCGTCAATATCTGCGTCACTACTTGAACTATCTTTTAGCTGCACATTCAAATCTTTACAATGTTTCATTAAATCATCTTTGGAGTAACTAAACAAGTTGTTATTGGTGAAAAAGCCAAAAACGTCGGTAAAAGTTTCCAGCTCATCGAATCTACGTTTTAAAGAAGTTAAGGTTTGGTCCAGGATCCTAAAAAAAACATCTACCTTGTATTTTGTTTTAGAGTCTAGTAAGACTTCATCACTCTGTTCATACTGAAATTGAGTTGGTTTTCTTCGTGGACGAACGGTATCTATAGGCGGAAAATCTGCATCTACATTAAGTTCCCGAGCCACAGTGGTAGCTTCTTCTAACACCCTTTCGAAATGCTCATCTGTGCGATATTCGGTGAATTTATGAATCAATTTATTTAACAAATTTATGCAGATTTAAGTATTTATTGTGGGTTTTGCATCATTTTGCTAATAGCATTAATTTCGTTTAAAATATCAAACCAAATTACAACTAAGCAAATAAATCTATAATTTTGAATATTCAAAGCAAGCGAATGTGCTTTGTGAGTTGTTGTACAATCCCATTTCGACGAATTGTTATCTGATATTTCAAGTAAAGCGTCAAATATTTTTTCGAGGTGATACCGTAAAGGTTTGACTGCATCGATTCTGCTAGACCATCGCGTGGCACTTAATGCCTTTAGTTTTAAATCAGGTAAATGCTTGCAAATTATGGACCACCTTTTGGTAGAAGACGAAAAGAAAACGTAAATTTCTTGAATTAAGTTGAAAAAGTTGACCGTGTCGTGCGTTATATTTGCCGCATCGTAAACGACCAAATTGAAACTATGCGCCGAGCATGGAACGTAAAATGCACGATTATTCATTTCCAATATTTTTTTTTGTAATCCATTGTGTTTTCCACGCATATTAGAACCATTGTCATAACCTTGGCCACGTAAGTTTTTAATATCATGGTTTAATTGCGAAAATAAATCTAAAACAAAATTTAATAGTCCTTCACCTGAGGAGCTGGTTATCGGACAGATGCCAATAAAACTTTCGCATATTGTAACATTTTTAGTTTCACTGTTTAAAACAACATACCTTAGTATAACTGTAATTTGTTCTGTGTGACTTACATCTGGTGTGCAATCTAATATGATAGAGAAATATTTTGATTCTCTGACTTTGTTCAGGATATAATTTTTTATGGTCGTGCCGCGTAAATCAATGATTTCATTCTGAATCTGATCTCCTAAATAGTGAGTCATGCGAGTTGAATCGAATTTCGAGGCTTGAATTCTGTGAATATGTTACCGCATAACTGAATCAAATGATGCTATCATTTCTATTGCTTTGAGAAAATTACCATTATCATGCTCATATAATATTTTGGACGAGCCCCTAAACGCCAGACATTGATGAGATAAAAATTTTATAACAGCTCTGATCCTTTCCAATACATCACACCATTGTTTTTTTCAGATTCTAATAGTCTCAGTTGCATTTGATTTACAGTAGTTTTATTTTTTTACATATGATTCAGTTGGACCCAACATTTCAAATTTTCGCTATGGGAAATGCTTGTTTCGTGTCGTTTTAAGGTAGATGACAGATGTTGCCAATCGGAAAAACCGCTTGGAGCTGACAGACTACTTACAGTTTTACTGAATATTTTACAACAAAAACAATAGACTGAAACTTTTGACGTAGAGTAAACAAGCCATTCTCTGTTAATTTTTTCTCCATTAGGAAGATTTCTAGAGTAATAACTGTTTGCAAATTTCTTCCATCGATATTAGCAGGAAAATTGTGGTTAAACAGCTGCACGGGTCCACGGCTAACCAAAATATTAACAATATCATTAGTCATACTGGCGGGCCACGAACCGGGATCATCACCACAATCTAAACAGTTACTTGATGACGATAAATTGCTTACAGGTTCTTTAGCACTACTTACTCTTTTTTTAGTTTCACTGGAGTCTCCTTCTGAAGGACTAACATTTTTCTCTTCAGATAGCTCCATAACTTCTAGATTTAAAGCTGCGCTTGTTGAAGCTACATCTACGTCAACATTCTCTTGACATTCAGAGTCCCTATTTTCTGGTTTGCTAAAAAATTTCTCAAGAGATCCCGCTAGTTTTTTTTTCTCTGTATCTTTTTCTCGTTTTTGCCGTCGAAATTGAGCTTCTGAAATTTTTTTCCTTTTTTGCGGTTCCTGGAATTTTTTTGAAAAAGTTTAGTATACGGTTGTACAAAAGTAACTTAAATCCCAAAAGGGGTCGATCATTCCACCCATTATTGCGAACAACCTTTACTAGGGGGTCAACACTGAAATCGCGAAAAAAAATCAGCTTTTCCATACATTTTGTATGGAATAGTTATTTTTTTTCGCGATTTCACCGTTGACCCTATAGTAAAAGTTGTTCGTATTTATGTGTAGAATGACTCCCTTTCGGGATTTAAGTTACTTTTGTTACACCCTGTATAGGTATAATTTTAATATTTTTTATAAATCTCACTCTTAAGTTGTATAACATAAAAAATACCCTTTAAATCACAATAATAATCACAATACTACTGCGAAAAAAATGTTCATACCTACTGCACACAAATGTAATGGAATAACTAATTTTTTTTCGCGACTTCAGAGTTGACCCCATAGTAAAAGTTGTTCGTATTGATTAGATGGAATGTCCCCTTTCGTTACTTAAGTTACTTTTGTTACACTCTGTATTAATTTTAATACATTTTTTAATAAATCTTTACTTTAAGTTTTTCAGTAAAATAACCTTTAAATTTTACATGAATACCTGCTGTTTATATGAATGCTCCCATATGCTGATTAATTAAACAAAGACACTTACCATAATTATGATTGTTTGCGCCGACGGATAATATAAATAATTTTCTAAATTATTTTTATAGTCGCACAAAAATATACAGAATATTATTAATTTTAAGTACCCTGGACCGTTTCCGGATCTCACATTAGGGCTATAACCAAATAATTGAAGTTTGTTGTTCACTCACATCAATTTCGCATTTGTGTTAAATAAATAAAAACAAAGAAATGAGTATATAGTTTTAAGGGGATTTCCCCTGATATCTGTGGGATTTCCCTATTTCGCATAGAGCACGATACGGATTAACTTTGTTCTCATGAATTTCAATAGATGGCGCTATGTAATGCTACGATATAAAAGAAATATTTGGGCGCCGTTCATCATATTATTTTTATAAGGATAATCTTTTTAGTATTGTGAGGTGACAATGTCTGAATTTTAGTCGATGATTGTCTGATTTGCCGCCCCCCTGAATACGCCGCCCGCGTGCATTGCACGCCTTGCACGCCCGCTTACGGCGGGCCTGGTTACAGTAAAGATAAAAACAAAATGTGGTTAGAATGCTATCTGACAAATGTATGTGTGTATGTATAAATGTGAGTAATCTGTTAGAACCAAATTTTAAAAATGTACCTCTTAATCTTCTACACATATAGAGATCCATCTCTTTTTTAAAGAGCTACTGTAGTCTATCTATAGTCGTAGAAACGAAATCTAGCGGTCTGTCAGAGTATCTGATTACCACCGTTTAATCTCGCCAATCTCGTCCGAAGTCTCACCATTTTATGCTAAGGGATTAATCTCGTAAAATTGGGTGAGTTCTAGCGAGATCGGATTTCCTTATTCTTACGGCTACCATGCTGGTATCTCTAAACATAACCCTTTTACTGAAGACACTCAAATATACACACATGTCCATAATATAAGGATATTCAATTTATGCACAGTTTTCAGCAGTATTTTCCAAACCTTCTTCGCATATGATGATTATATGGATAATTCGGGGACTGAAGAAACATTATTGTCGATGTTTTATTTTATAATCACCAACAGACGAAAAAAAAACAAGGAAACGATGGGTTATTTCGAATATTAGTCATTCTGTGACTATACAATACTATCTGTGAGTATACAGTATTCATTATGTATCAAGAGTTTCCTAGTTTTTCAATCATCATTAGGCATCATTTGTGCAAAAATGATAAATTATGGGCGATCGGTATGTTTCAAACAGACCTTTTTCAATCCCAACTCGCTGAAGCTATAGGAACCACTTAAACTGTCACTTCGCGACATTGGTGACCAGGTATCGTGAAACTGGTAGTGTAAGTGAGAGATATTCAGAACTACTACGACCAAAAACACCAGCAATGGATGATTTTGTACAACTGTCAGCCCGAAATAATCGTACATCAACTGTTGCAGAAGTGAATAACCGGCTTCTGCAAACATAAGTTTTGGAGATTTCGCGGTAAACCATCTACAAAAGATTAGGAGTAGCCAATTTATTCTCTTGGAGGCCTCAGAGGAGCCAACCTTTGAACAGTGGCAATCGTGTAAAAATTATTGGGCACAAGAACATGTTCTATTGGACAATGAACAGCGCTAATGTGCTCTTCACCGATGAGTCGAGATTCAGTTTGTACCCAAATTCTAGAAGACAAAGGATATGGAGATATCCAGAAAATGTACCAAGGCTCGTAAGTGTACAGGAGGTTCACAATTATAGAGGGGACATAATCATGGTATAATATGGTATATCTCCATTTGTCAAAGAAAACCTCTCATTTCGTTGAAACGTTTCGACACTGCAAACGAATATGTTCAGAACTTTCTTTAGGATGTTGTTGTTGCAGAAGCAGAAAATTTCGCCCGAATATCATTATCAGCAGTATCAAAAAATATTTGTAACGAGAATAATATCAATATTATTGAATGACCAGCGCAATCACCCGATCTTGAATCCCGTAGAATGTGCATAGAATATCCTCTAACAACGAGTTTTACAAAGTTAAAATCACACAAAAGATTCATTTGATCTTGAGAATACATAGAAGATGCAAAGCTGTCATTCGAGCCAGAGGTGAATATATTTCGTATTAGTTTTCTTCCAGAAAGACCTAAAAATATTACATTTCCGATAAAAAAATACATTACTAATGGGGCGATTTCTTATAGAAAAATAACCATAAAATGTGTTCACCATTTAAATGTAAAAATATATGAATGAGACAAAGTTATTGTTGTTGTTTTTTTGTAAACATACAAACATTTTTTCGAAAACGATAATTTATTCCGTTTCAAACTAAGAGAATAAGCCATTTTATTATTTCAGGAGCTGAACGTCTTATAAGGCATCTATACAGAAACGAGGTTCCCATCGCAGTTGCAACTTCAGCGACTAGAGCTAACTACGAAATTAAAAGTACAAAGCATAAAGCACTTTTTTCTCGTTTCCATCATATTGTAACTGGTGGATCTGATCCAGAGGTTATAGTCGGGAAACCAGCTCCAGATATTTATTTAGTATGCGCCTCAAGATTTCCAGATAAACCTAAGCCGCATAAATGTCTTGCGATTGAAGATTCCCCAAATGGAGTGAAAGCAGCTGTTAATGCAGGAATGCAGGTGGTTATGATACCTGACCCTAATACTGAAAAGGAACTTTGTCGAGATGCCACAATTGTGTTAAATTCAATGGAAGATTTTCGTCCCGAACTATTTGGATTACCTGAATTCGAGACCTAAATAATAAGGCAATATTTTGAATAAGTTTTGAATGAATCAGCAAGATTACAAAGTAACTGATTTTGAAATAAAAAAGACTCATAGTTTAATGATGCTTTTGTTTAAATACCAGGTGTACATGGATTATCTATTTAGTTTCAAATAGAATTGAATTCTACCTAACATAAGAATTGTGACAAGAGTCATAGATGTCGGATTTTTGACTAATTTCATGTACTGTTCTAGGTACCTTAAGAAATTCGATGTTGCCTTCAGTCATATTTTCTTCATTTAATTAGCATAGATAAGTATTAATCCTAAAAACATATTGAATTCGTTCAAGTTTGTTCAGAAATGATAATCTTCTTACCAGATAGTCTGTTCAACAATAAACGTAAAACACTCACAAACTCGTACCGTTAAAATGAATTGAATCCAATATTTTAATCTAAGAAATATTCGATAACCTTCACTCAGTTTAATTTGCATATCGATATATTTGTCTCCACAAATTAGGATTCATTGATATACTAGTTCATCAGTTCCCTCTGTTTGTTGCTGAAGGGTTGAACTCATTTAACAGAAGCCTTGTGACCCTTCGAAGTGGACTCTACGTTTGGTGGCCAACTTCGAGACTTTTAATTGGTAAATAAGTAGCCTGTACGTCAAAATTGCTCACCATGCGAAGGAACTCAAATTGGTGAATTTCGTCTCGGTCTACACCTGTACACATAAGTTCAAAGCAAATAACATTCAATAAGGCCGTTGGTTCGCTGACTTGGTATCGAAGGAGCGTTTGGAAGACACCAATTTCGAAAACTCATCTTCAGCGAAGAGCCGTGCAATAATCAGAACGTACATAATCATTGTATGAACCTTTTTCACAAAGAGCTTGTCTTATTCCATTTCAAATTAGACTAATCTTCATTAGAAAAGCCGTTCTATGAGCCTTTTTTCTTTTTCACATGTTATTGTCCACAATTCGTCCATAGATAGAAGACGAATTTAATTGCACCCTGAAGGTGAAAATAGTGTTCCATGAATTTTACGTTAATTCCTTTAGCAGTTCATGCCTATACCAACCTTGAGCCCAAATTTTCAAAAGAGTGTTTCATCAAATTAAAAGTTCAAATTCATCTAATCCTTGAAATATTTATAATACTCTGATATTGGCGTCAGAACTGTCTTCATTTTTTCATTATCTTCTTTCCAAACGTATTGGTCTGAAAAATGTTTTGAGTTGGAGTCATACCAAGCAAATTTAATGGCTGTCGAATGAAATCTGCCTTGTTTCCAATTAAAAAGTCGTTCAGTTGATGTACAACCAAAATTCTATCTAAGGAACTGTTCAAATGTATAACAACCAAATTATATTCTATCAACCATCTTATTGATTATTAAGATTGAACCTTTGAGTTGCGATTTAGAGTAGTACTTACGCAATAAATTACTGATGGTCCATTATCTTCAATAATAGGAGACATACGTACAAAATGACATAGTTTTATTTTTGAGTCATAACCTTCTATTAATTAATCACAGCACATTCATATTGTGCACCGGTAATCTTCAGTTTTATACATATGAATTCTGACAGACATTTGAATGAAAAACAAACAAGAAAAATTAATAATTCAAGTTTAACTAAGAACAACGAAAATCCATTTTGTCCATATGCTCTGTACAAAATGGCAAACTATATATGGACTAAATGACACATATATCACAAAAGTTATAAAATTAGTGGCAAAGCTTGCAAATCGTTTGGTTCGTGTAGAAACGTCTACGCTAGAAGCGTGGGCCCAATGCGAACAACTTAAACATCGCAACCAGTCTTCTCCTGGCTTTGAGTGTGAAAGAAGAGATCGTTGCAATATATGCAAGCGCAATCCTCTTCGTCATCTTGAGTGTTGCTTGGCGAATTTTACTCTTCACTGTCGACTTCGAATGAGCTTTTCGTAATGTTTCGTCCCCTTTTCTCTGGAGAAGCTTTAGGCCCTTTTTTTGACTTAATTTAGTCATGTTTGGAGGGGAAGACCAAATCAAATAAGTCTGTAGTTTCTTTGGCTCATGTATTCCTTGGCCACTTATGCTATATTCTTTTGGGACATGAGATATATTCTCAAGAGGCACTGCTAGAGTCTAGGATGAAGGACTTTCTTTATGGTAATATCCTATCTGTTGAGAAACAGATGGGCGATATTGATTTGGATCAGGTAAATTGAGGACTTGCCAATGCTTGCTGTTGAATTGTCAACTTGTTCAGTAGAATCCGTTGTTTAAATTGTATTATTTTCATCAGGTGTTTACTGCAGATGTGGAGTTTCTGTAGTCTCAGAGGTTGATGACCGTTCGGTACTGGAAGTAAAATTGAATTATTAAGCTGCTGTGTAGAGGGTCCGGCTATGGGAACTGAATTAGGAGTTATTTGACGATGACATTGCAAATTTGATGTATCTCCCAGAGGAAGTTTGTAGTCTCCACAGGTTTGTACATGTAATCGGGAAATATTTCAAGATTTAGAGGCCAAATGCCGGTGCTTTTAAATCCGCTACTTCCATTTTTCACTGTAGTTGCGTTACCATAGGTTTGTTTGATCACTTCAGCAATCTGTATCTGTTTGTGTAACGACACGTCCTGGGTGCTGTTTTAACCAATTGGATGTTTTTTGGTTGAAATAAGTCTTTGAGGAAGCAGAAAAAATGAGACATCTAGAGGCTGCATACGATGAATGCAATGTGAAGGTAGACAAAGCATAGTAAAGTCGTTTTATTTCAGATATTCTAGTGATTCAATCCCTTCGTGACTTGCATGTGTATCGACTATAAATATAACTTTATCGTCGATGAATGATTTAACGAAACTTTGGAAGTGCTTGAGTCATTTCAGAAGAAAATCTGTTTTCATCTATCCTGATGGTTGAGCGACACCTTAAGTACCAGGGAGAGCTTAAGTGACAAGTTCATTTTTCATATTTTTCCTCGAAAAAGTCAGCATAGGTGGAACAAGTTTACCAACATCATTAACACTACAGATAACAGTGGTATTGGTTCCACGTTCTGCGCTAGATATTATGCCAACTTGCTTCCTGCCAGCAGTATTCAATACCTTTTGGGTTTTTTGTGTAGTAGCCAGGCTTGATTCTACAGCATTATGAATTCGGTGAGGACCAGTTTTCTCAGATTCCAGCAGATTTCCGTTCATCTCAAAAAACTTTATGAGGGGAGGCCAATTAAAAACCTGAGCACGAGCGGCTGAAGTAGCTTCAAGTTTGCAAAGAAAATCATATTTCATCTCAAAAACCCTTCCAACCATTCTTGTCCAGCTTTCTGTCAATGTGGATTGAACTTTTGAGCAAAATCGTTCTTTTCAGCCAACTCAAAAGCTAATTCTTGAACAGAATCTCACGTCAGTCCAAACAAACGAGATTCAAGTAATTTTAAATGCTCTACTAATTTTCTTTCCCCACAAGTGGAAAAGTAGCTTTCAAATATCCTAGACCCTTGGCACCGGACTCCAAAGTTTTGTTACTAATCGAAGCATGTATTCGGAGAGTTGCTTGTGGTAATTCAAAATTTTTTAAATAGCCGAAAGTCAGCCCTCTTCATTTTTGTGAACTGATTCGACAGCTTCAAGCATTGATTGCTATTGGTGATCAGTCCTGCGCTAATAATTACGCGGCATTTTGGTATATCTGTAAAGAAATAAACAGCCTCAAATAAAGGAAAACAGGTATTGGGGACCTAAATAATTAGTTGAACAGTTATGTACAAGGCATACCATGTCATTTTGTCCGTTCAATACATCATTTTGTCCATAAAGCGTTATAAAATTAAAATTCAACAAAAGCAAAATTAATGATTTTATAGTAAAAGTTAATAAAATACAAGAATAAATACTCAAGGGGTGCAGTAATAGTATACACGAAATAAAACCGTGAAAAATATAATGTAAAAACAAAAACCTTCCCGTAATGAAAAAAACTCATAACTCATCAATATTTGTTGTCGGCGATGACATCCAAATTGAAGACAAGCACGCTTTTACGTTTAGACAGGTTGGTTTGAACCGGTAGAGTCACGTGATATAGTTGTCTATGGCGGGCTAGAAGCGGGTGAATTTGAATTATGATATATGTGTCATTCTCTCCGTGTATTTTATTTTGCACGTACCTACCCTACGCAATGAAATCTTTTCTCGCTCTATTAGCCTTAAGTAGGTTCTTTTCCATGGAGACAAAGGAGACGACGGTTAACCAAATTGGTGGTTTTTTGCATAACGACACAAAGCAAGATCTGACCAAAAAATTGTTTTCCATTGAAGTGACTTATGTGATAATTCTTCGTCTTCGGTACGAATACATCTCGCACTGGGAAATATCAGCAAACTTTCCCTTTCAATCTAATTTCATCTTTACGCAATCGTTCATCTCTGAATTCAACAAAGTAGAGCATTTTTTATCGTCCATAACAGATACTTTATCAACAAAGTGTACACCTCTCAACACGCGAAAAAATCCTGAAATTATTTGCAGTATGGGTAGCAACATGTTAGAGCTTTCGTCCCTTTTCTATATTTCAAATTATTTCTAGGGATGCTTCAGCTTACTATCATGCGTGAAACACGATATCTCCTGCTTCATTCATTGGTTCCAGTTCATATTTAAGGTCTTCTATTTTTGATAAGTTAATGCATAGTAGGTATTGCCTCTTCATAGTTTCTTATAGTTCGAGAAATTGTGACCGAAAAACATTTAGCTCCTGTATAATATAAAAATTTAGCACCTAGGTAGGTGGGCAACTAACTGACAATGTACTTTCACGAATATTAATCTCGTAAGACATTGTATTCAAAACTGCTAATGAAAGCTTTGACGTTTCAATTCGAACGCCAACTTCATTTTGATCGTTTTCTTATACGTATAAACTTCAACAGCATTTTTTCCCAACACACTAGACATGGATGTCAGTCGTTCATACAATGTTGATTCCATTTTTGAAAGCACGAAAAATCGAAAAGACGTAGGCAAATGTACTATTGTAAACAGCCAGACGCGAACAAAAGGATCTCTAACTTCAGAAACTTCGAACTATCATTGAAATAAAATTAATGATAATAACAGATGTTCAAAATTTAGCAAATAGAAGGAACTGAAACCCGATACCTGATGAAGATAGTAATTCAATTTGAATTAGGGTCGGAAAATAATGAAAATTTTAAAAACCTACCGAAATAAAAAAATCTGATCAGTAGAAACTTTCAAAATGTGACAAGATCATTGACAATATTTTCGAAAATGTAGATTAATTAAGTAAAAGTTTCAATACCTTAACCAAATTTCCGTGTAACTGACAAATATGCCTCCAAAAGAATGTGATCCAAGGTGCACAGGTCGTTGTAATAAAAACAGACCACCCGTGAATGTACCTACAATTAACAAAGGATGTGATCCAAGATGTACAGGCCGTTGTAGCAAAAAGAACGTTGGAACATTCACACCACCGGGTGGGGGTTTTTCACCAGAACAAACAGGGAAGTTTGAAGAAATACCTGTAGATACTCCTTCAAGAACAGAGAAGGAAAACACTGGTGATATTCAAAGTAAATTAAAGGGTGAAATAACTTGCATTATAGTGGATTTAGATGGAGTTATTTTAGGTATATTTCAATCAAAATATATTACGATAATCATAAATCATATTCTAGACATTTAAACTGGAAAAAAAGTTCGAGAAATGTATGTGACCATCTCTTATTTTCAGTTATATACTCATTTTCACTGAAACTTCAAAGTTTACTTCTTGATAAGCAGTAGGTACTCCAATTTCTTTGTTACTCCTACGTTTTTTCCACAACTTTAAATTTCTGATATTTCATTAAAATGGGGGTGATTTTGCACCAGAAAGAAAGGTCAGTTTGCAATTGGAAATCAAAAGTCAATTGAAGGGAAAAATATCCATTTCGATAAGTAGGAATTTTATAAGAATATTTCCATCGAAATCATATTTGTGCAACCATTAAAATGAAAAAGAAATGTTTAAGGTTTAAAATGGTAACTACATCTTACACATAAGGAAACCGGAATCATCTCAATCCATTTCAGCGAAAAAATTTATACTCCCCATAAAGAATTCATTTTTTTGATGAAGGAAGATGTGTAAACCAAAAAGCTCGTAGACTATAATTTTCAGTTATATAGCTATAGCCAAATAATAACAAGTGCTGAATTCGGGTTATTCATAATCTGAAAAAAAAAATTCCAATTTTCGGTTCGTACAAGAATTCTAGTGATGTAATTGAGTTGAAAAATGCAGCGCATCTTTCATTAATGTTTGATTTATTCGAATTACGTTGCTACTTATACAACCATTTTGGAAATAATGCAGATGAAAACGTTAACATTATAATAACTCCAGTGTAGGAATAATTCAATTTTCCAATCATTAAAATTTTTCAGATATTGAAAAAGTTTATGAATGGGTTATCACTGATCTGGTTCTGCAATATCGTATACCAAAATCTGAAGCGCAAACTATCATTGATTTGCAAGATGAAGAAACATGCAGAAAATTATGCACTGATTATAAGTTGTCGATATCTCCGCAAGATTTCATGGTAGAATTCAGAAACATTTCCATTAAACATTTAAAAAATTCACCTCTGATGCCAGGTAAGTTTCATTTGAATATACCTTTAATCCTAATGCAATAAACGACGAAAATGTGAATATATTCAACCTTTTTTGTATGGAAGGTGCTCTAATTTCCAGAATATACACATTCTGATAGATAGGGGTGTTCGGTATGTATCGAACAGTCGAATAATCTGGTATCGTATATACTATCGATATATTTCATTCGATAATCGGATATCGTGAGAAATTGAAAGCTACAATTTTGGACCCAAGATTCAACAAACTTCATTTTGAAGTACCGCTGGCCCTACAAAAATGACTATAATAACTAGAGTGATCACCATAAACTGATTCAGCGGAATTGGAAATCAAAACAGATTAAAGTCCTTAAGATGAGTTATCGCTGTATTTGAGGGTTTCAACTAGGTTTATCGAAAATCGTTTGGAAGTTTGGGTAAATTACAGAGTACAGTTCCCCAAGTTTTTGAATGTACCATGCAAATACTTGACAACGGTAGGTACCTATATTCCACCCAAAATACTCTTTTCAAAATCTGCACATGTATTAACCCAACAGAAAAGCAGACTGCAAGCAAAAAGAGTACAAAACATTTTGTTTTTACAAGGTTTAGTGAAGAAAAATTGGAATTTTGATTAAATAAAGTAGGTTTTTCGACCCCGGCGGTTTTTAATTTTCCATCGTATCAACCTATCCCCGTTTCTAATATGTTTGCATCCTTATATATACGATATATCGGAAATATCGATATATTTGTGTGATATATCGCGAAGAATCGATACAACATTACGATATATCATATCGAAAAAATATCGATATATTTATATGATATATCGCGAAGAATCGATACAACATTACGATAAATCATATCGAAAAAAAATATATATATATATATATTTGCCTGGAGTCAAACAAGAAAGTAATTACAGTATTTACGATCAGTGCAATACGCATTGCAGTGTTCTGTAGCACTTAAACTTGGTCATTTAATTTTGATTCATAACATAAAAAAAGGGCAGTTAGGCAGTACTCAGTGTAGATAGATCATTGATTTGAAAATCAACAATTTAGATGCTTGATTGAGGGAGGAAGTTATTTTCCTAAAATAACAGATTTTTTTATTGATTTTCTTCATCAAATAGTCGGTGCGATTTTTAAATCTTTGTCCATCGTCAAGTATTGGAAAGAAGGAACATAGTTTAGATTATCATTGAACGAATTCAACTTTACTGTAACATTTTATCTGTTAATTATCCTTAGATTCACTTTCGTTTACAAATAGGTTATTATATTACAAACCAGGAGAGACTTCATTCAATTCAGATTGCAGTTTATTTACCAGCTCTATTGAAGTTCCACCCTACTGATATATTAAACTAAGGTCAGCAAATAAATTCATTTTGAGCATCTGATGAAACCGTTTGAATAGCAATGTTATTAATATAAATTAAAAATAATATCGGTACTATTATGGAACCTTGGGGGGACACCGTGCATTTCACTTTGTTTAGATTCGTCCTTTCCTACTTTTGTGATCAGATACCTATTCCTCAGCTAGTTTCTTCAACAACATGATTCATTTGCAATGAGTATTTCATTTTGCTATAGAGATTTCAGTAGTTTATCCTTTTCGTGCATATACATAATCTTGGATATTGATGGGCTGAAATCTTTGAACTTTCAGTTCCTGTTATAATTGGCACAGATATCACATATGTTACTTTTTTTATTGATGACATCAACTAATTTCACAATCTAGATGTATGTCCTGCTTGAAGAAGTTCGAAATCTACTTCGTGTTCTGAGGATAATTTCTTCAATGTTTTAAGGTATTTGCCAACAAGGGGTGTGGTGTGGTAGAAATCAATTCAATTTTTGATATTAAATCAGGAACAAGATTTTGCTTTATAGTATCATTTAGCGGCAATCTTTTACCATTTCCACCATTACTTTGCACAATTTATCTTACGCTAAACGCTATTTTTTCTCCTAAACTGTTGCATGATTCGTGATGAAAGTGTATCTTTTCCTTCTTCTTTAAATGATAATTGTTCTGAATAATAATAAGTTTTTTCTATCCATCAATGAAACACAAAACCTCAAAGATTTTTACGACTCTCCAGTGCAAATACTAAAGATGACAATTCAATGCCTTGTTGGCCTATAAATAGCTTCTTCCAACAGAGATAGCTCCTGTGATTAACTTCATGAAATACTTATAGGCCAATTTCAATCCGACCCGCCTTCACGAAGATATTTAAATCGCTACTAAAAACTAGGCTAGGTAATACATAGAAAGGAAGTCATCACTGAGCGACGCTAGCGCAATTTTTTGAGAAGTAAATCGACAATAAAATATAGCACTGATCGAAATAGTCGACATTATCTTTGAGACTTTCGACAACAAGGCAGAAGAATATTCATATGATTAGACTTAGATTGTGCCATCTATGAGAAACTACTTACTAAATTGGAATACGTTGGCGTAAGAGGGCATTAGAGTATATCATCTTCAAAACATGCATCAAGTAGTGGAATGGAAGAGAACTGCCCTCCCATAGAGTTTGACCGCGGGGCCGATTCTACTAGTCTATACATAGACGACCGGATGTATAATATAGAGCCAGATAGTATTTAGATATTTGTGAATGACACAACTCTTGTAAGCAAGGCTGAAACTGGAGAACATGCACTGTTGAAATCAAAATTTGCCAAAACAGTTGCAAGTTACTGATTAATCTCTGAATATGAAAAAACCTAAAGCTACTCAGAATCTAGCTGAATACATCTGTTGTAATGGCTGTAGCAACTGGATTCACTATGTCAAAAACCATCAACTATACTGTTCACTAGTAGGATTGAATCAATTGTAAGAAAACAAGGGCCGCTGATGACATACCATGCCCACTTTCAGTCAAATGTTTTCAAAACAAAAAGTGATATAATTATTGGCTGATTTAAGCCACAGTTATGCTATAACTTTGTAGAGGCTCTGCTTGATTAGAAGATCTAAATTTTGCACATACTGAGCATTGATCAATGAGATTTTTCAATTGAGACGACATATTAGGCCAATAAAAAGATTCCCTAGCCAAATTTAGACATTTGCTGTGGCCCTGATGACCTTCATGAATTTTTTGAACATTTCATTTTGCATTATTACCGGGACAATCAATTTAGTTCCTTTGAAAAGTAAATTTTTCATGACATGTATTTCATTTTGAAAATTCCAAAAGGTTTTGCAAGCACATTAGTTTTATCTTTGGAATCAGGCCATCCTTCGTAATAGTATTTTTGAGAATTTTAGAAGTTTCATCTGACTCAGTACTTTGACTTATTTTATTATGATAATTCTCAGTTATTGCTATATTTGAATAAATCATATTAATATGATATGGCATATCAGACTCATAATTTGGAATAAAATTATCCTGTAATGCTGCTCTAGACAATGTATCAGGGATATACATTTGTTTCCCTGGTACATAAATAACATCTAGATCATAAGATTGTAAAGCTAACATCATACGTTGTAATCTAGCAGGAATATTGAAAAGAGCTTTTTTGAAAATATATATCAATGGCTTATGATCTGTATGGACTATGACTTTCTGGCCAAATATATACTGGTGAAATTTAACACAACCAAATTGAATGGCAAATAATTCTTTCTCAATTTGTGCGTAGTTCTTTTGTGAGGAAGTTAAAGTTTTTGAACTATAGGCAATAGGACGATTATTTTGCATTATGACTGCTCCGATAGCGGATTGTGAACTATCAACAGATAAAATTAAAGGTAAATTAGGATTATAATGTGTTAATACTGGAGACTTCGTTATAACATCTTTCAAATTGGAGAATGCCTTTTCACAATTTTCATCCCAGATCCAGTGACTATTAGATTTCAATAAATTTCGAAGAATTTCTGTTTTTGCGACAGATTATTGATAAAAGGGCCTAAAAGTTAATCATTCCTAAAAATCGTTGAAGTTCTTTAGTATTAGAAGGAGAAGGTAAATGTTTAATAGCTTCAATTTTTCATCATCGACTTTAATACCATCTTTACTGAATATATGACCTAAAAACGTACTTCAGTGACAGCTATTTTACTTTTTCTCTATTAAATTTAAGATTGAGTTCTCTAGCTCTTTGTAGAACTTTTCTAAGACGATTATTATGTATCTCTAAAGTAGCACCATATACTAAAAATTCATCCACAAAAATCAGTACACCTCAATATCACCAAATAAATCATTCATGACTTGAACAAATTTTTCAGATGATGAGCATATACCAAATGGTAAACGATTGAATTTGTATCTACCGAAGGGTGTTTGGAATGTGCATAGATCTGAGCTTTCATCATCTAATTTCAGCATCCAAAATCCGGAGAATGCATCCAAATGCGAAAAATATGCAGCATTGACTAATTTTGACCTGACTTCATCAAAGTTTTTAGAGGAAAATATTCTCTCATAATATTTTTATTTAAATTTCTTGGATCTAGGCATATTCTTAATTGACCTGACTTTTGACCGTTATGACTATAGAATTGACCCAAGACGTAGGTTTTGATACCTTAGATATGACATCCATGCTCTCCATTCTTTCTAATTCCTTTCGAAGTTTATCATGTAGAGCAAATGGTACTTTTCTAGGTGGATCGACATGAGGAACAGCGTCTGGACGTAACTTGATATGGCAGATTGGCGGTAAACATCCAAGACCTTGAAAGACATCCTGAAATTCGTTGAGAATTTTATTACAATCATTATTATTATTTGTGATATTAAAAACTCTTTTAAAATACCAATTTTTGACATGTTGGTAGACCCAAGACAGTTTGACAAGATATATCGACTATTATAAATGTAATCATTTCATATGTATTATTGAAAAACATTTGAGATCACATTTTCCAATTACTGGTATTTGATTTCCTCCGAAGCTATTAATTGAAAATTGACATTTATCAATGACTGAATCTGGTAAATTTAATTTACTGAAGGTTTGAGATGACATGACATTAACATCAGCACCTGAATCAAGAATAGACTTAATTATGAAATTATTGACGAAAATATTCAAAGACCAAGAATCTTTTTCCTTATTTATAATAGTATCTTCTATCATACCGACAAAAGGAAAGACTAAATTAGAAGTTGAATTATCTTCTGATTCTAATGTTTTGACTGACTTTGTATTTTTAAAACATAATTTTGCAAAATGACCTTGTTTTTTACATAACCTGCATTTGACATTTAAAGCTGGACACTTGTATCTATGCTGTTGTCCACATTTTCCACATATAATGTTGTCACTTGGCGATGGTCTTCTATTTTGGTATTCACGTCTGGACCCATTGGATGACTGACTGAAACTTCTGGATCTTGATTGTCCAAATTTATTGTAGCCTGATGTAGAACTTCTTTTATTGATGTATAAGACTTGATCAGAACTTCCTACATGCTCCTTCTGGATTTTATCTGAATTTTGCTGAGCCATAACTACAGACTTGGCTAATTCGACGGCTTTTTGTAGAGAAATATCGACTTCTTGAAGTAGACGTTGGCGAATATTCATCAGATGGGAATTCATGTTTGCAATGAATATATCTCTGACTAGAGATTCTCGAAGGTCCTTAAATTCGCATTTCATGCTTAAGTTTTCGAGATCAGTTATGAAATTTTCATTGTACAAGCCACCATCATTAATTAAAAAGTCAGTTCAATAAGTCGTAGTCATTCCATATATTATCCCAATTGTCTGACCGCTCCAAAAGTCAGAAATATAAAATAGAATATATTTATAACATGGTGTCAGAAGTGGGGTGTTCGTGAAATATAAATACAGAAGATATCAAATTAAAATATTGTTATCTGTTCAGAAGAAACACATTTCACGTTCACAAAATGTCCGACGATGGTGAAGCGAGAGTCGACCATGTGCCGCATTTAAAACCGATCAACGAATTGATTATTTCATCGAGTGAAAATAATGCATCGAATTGGAAAGAATGGTGGGAAAATTTTGAAATATATCTAATAGCAACAGGATTGATTGATTCCTCAGATTGTCGAAAAATTGCAGTAATGTTACATCCAATTGGTTCAAAAGGTAGGCAAATTTACAACTCATTCAACTTGAAAATCGCAAACACAACACTAGAAGATGTTAAAACCAAATTCGATAAGTACTTTGAACCTCAAAAAAATCTCACGATGTTACGTCATACTTTTTTCACTAGAACACAAAAAGTTAATGAAAGTATAGAAAATTTCATAACTGATCTCGAAAACTTAAGCATGAAATGCGAATTTAAGGACCTTCGAGAATCTCTAGTCAGAGATATATTCATTGCAAACATGAATTCCCATCTGATGAATATTCGCCAACGTCTACTTCAAGAAGTCGATATTTCTCTACAAAAAGCCGTCGAATTAGCCAAGTCTGTAGTTATGGCTCAGCAAAATTCAGATAAAATCCAGAAGGAGCATGTAGAAAGTTCTGATCAAGTCTTATACATCAATAAAAGAAGTTCTACATCAGGCTACAATAAATTTGGACAATCAAGATCCAGAAGTTTCAGTCAGTCATCCAATGGGTCCAGACGTGAATACCAAAATAGAAGACCATCGCCAAGTGACAACATTATATGTGGAAAATGTGGACAACAGCATAGATACAAGCGTCCAGCTTTAAATGTCAAATGCAGGTTATGTAAAAAACAAGGTCATTTTGCAAAATTATGTTTTAAAAATACAAAGTCAGTCAAAACTTTAGAATCAGAAGATAATTCAACTTCTAATTTAGTCTTTCCTTTTGTCGGTAAGATAGAAGATACTATTATAAATAAGGAAAAAGATTCTTGGTCTTTGAATATTTTCGTCAATAATTTCATAATTAAGTCTATTCTTGATTCAGGTGCTGATGTTAATGTCATGTCATTTCAAACCTTCAGTAAATTAAATTTACCAGATTCAGTCATTGATAAATGTCAATTTTCAATTAATAGCTTCGGAGGAAATCAAATACCAGTAATTGGAAAATGTGATCTCAAATGTTTTTCAATAATACATATGAAATGATTACATTTATAATAGTCGATATATCTTGTCAAACTGTCTTGGGTCTACCAACATGTCAAAAATTGGTATTTTAAAAGAGTTTTAATATCACAAATAATAATAATGATTGTAATAAAATTCTCAACGAATTTCAGGATGTCTTTCAAGGTCTTGGATGTTTACCGCCAATCTGCCATATCAAGTTACGTCCAGACGCTGTTCCTCATGTCGATCCACCTAGAAAAGTACCATTTGCTCTACATGATAAACTTCGAAAGGAATTAGAAAGAATGGAGAGCATGGATGTCATATCTAAGGTATCAAAACCTACGTCTTGGGTCAATTCTATAGTCATAACGGTCAAAAAGTCAGGTCAATTAAGAATATGCCTAGATCCAAGAAATTTAAATAAAAATATTATGAGAGAATATTTTCCTCTAAAAAACTTTGATGAAGTCAGGTCAAAATTAGTCAATGCTGCATATTTTTCGCATTTGGATGCATTCTCCGGATTTTGGATGCTGAAATTAGATGATGAAAGCTCAGATCTATGCACATTCCAAACACCCTTCGGTAGATACAAATTCAATCGTTTACCATTTGGTATATGCTCATCATCTGAAAAATTTGTTCAAGTCATGAATGATTTATTTGGTGATATTGAGGGTGTACTGATTTTTGTGGATGAATTTTTAGTATATGGTGCTACTTTAGAGATACATAATAATCGTCTTAGAAAAGTTCTACAAAGAGCTAGAGAACTCAATCTTAAATTTAATAGAGAAAAAGTAAAATAGCTGTCACTGAAGTACGTTTTTAGGTCATATATTCAGTAAAGATGGTATTAAAGTCGATGATGAAAAAATTGAAGCTATTAAACATTTACCTTCTCCTTCTAATACTAAAGAACTTCAACGATTTTAGGAATGATTAACTTTTAGGCCCTTTTATCAATAATCTGTCGCAAAAACAGAAATTCTTCGAAATTTATTGAAATCTAATAGTCACTGGATCTGGGATGAAAATTGTGAAAAGGCATTCTCCAATTTGAAAGATGTTATAACGAAGTCTCCAGTATTAACACATTATAATCCTAATTTACCTTTAATTTTATCTGTTGATAGTTCACAATCCGCTATCGGAGCAGTCATAATGCAAAATAATCGTCCTATTGCCTATAGTTCAAAAACTTTAACTTCCTCACAAAAGAACTACGCACAAATTGAGAAAAAATTATTTGCCATTCAATTTGGTTGTGTTATATTTAAATATTCTCAAAAAATACTATTACGAAGGATGGCCTGATTCCAAAGATAAAACTAATGTGCTTGCAAAACCTTTTTGGAATTTTCAAAATGAAATACATGTCATGAAAAATTTACTTTTCAAAGGAACTAAATTGATTGTCCCGGTAATAATGCAAAATGAAATGCTTCAAAAAATTCATGAAGGTCATCAGGGCCACAGCAAATGTCTAAATTTGGCTAGGGAATCTTTTTATTGGCCTAATATGTCGTCTCAATTGAAAAATCTCATTGATCAATGCTCAGTATGTGCAAAATTTAGATCTTCTAATCAAGCAGAGCCTCTACAAAGTTATAGCATAACTTATTTTCCGTGGGAACGAGTTGGGTTGGATTTCCTCGATTTCGATAATAAAATTTATTTATTAGTCACAGATTATTATTCCAAATATATTGAAATAGCTTTAATGGACCATGGTTACTCAGCTCAAAAAGTCATTATCAGTCTTAAGTCAATATTTGCACGTCATGGAATACCAATGCAGCTAGTTTCAGATGGAGGTCCACCTTTTAATTCACTCGAATTCAAATCTTTTTTGTTTGATTGGGATATTGAACATATTTTTTCAAGTCCCTATCATCCCCAATCAAATGGTCAGTCTGAAAGTTCAGTCAAAATAATTAAACAAATTCTTAGAAAGTCCAAAGAATCTAAAACTGATCCATATTTAGCTTTGTTACACTACAGATCTACTCCTAAATCGAATTTACCTTCACCTTCTCAACTACTAATGTCGCGAAATATAAGAAATAATCTACCAATTTTAACGAAAAAATTAATACCAAAAGTAGTTAAGTTCAAAACATATAAAGACAAAATCATACAATCGCAAAATAGTCAAAATATTACTATGATAAAAATAAAAAATCGTTACCTCTTCTCTATCCAAATGACCATGTATATTTTAAGAAAAATAACAAGTCTGATTGGTCTCCAGCTACAGTCAAAGAGAGACTAAAAGCTCAGAGATCCTATATAATTCAAGATACGAATGGAATAAATTATCGTAGAAATAGAATACATTTGAAATTCAGATCGAATGATAGTTGCCATAGATATGATGTCCATCCTCAAAATTCAACTGAAAATGTATTGAACTCTGAAGAAAATAACGAAGGTATATATAAAACTAGATATGGCAGGGCAGTGAAACCTCCTGATCGACTCAATATTCAGGGAAAGTAAAATGTAATTGTACAAATTAATTGAAATTGTAAATAGCTAGATATAAAACTTAGAATTAAGGATCTAAAAATAAAATAAAATAAATAAAAAAAGGAGATAGAATATAGAATAAGTAGAAATAGAATAATAGAAAGTTTAAAATGCACATATATAAAAAAAAAAAAAACATTTAAATAAAATGACAGACATTTAATTGTAATATCTTACACTTAAGAAAAGGGATGTTGTATATTTTATATTGAGTAGTGTATGTTGTTTGCCGTCTAAAAGAAGTTATAATATCTTTGTCATTATGCGCATGATGGAAATTGCACATGTCTTAGATCCTCCTAATCATCATTGTACAAGCCACTATCATTAATTAAAAAGTCAGTTCAATAAGTCGTAGTCATTCCATATATTATCCCAATTGTCTGACCGCTCCAAAAGTCAGAAATATAAAATAGAATATATTTATAACAAAGTTGTAGGGAGCTTGCATTTCCGGTTCACTTTCACTAGTTAAAGGCTAACCAAAGGAGAGATTTGGCTATTCACTCTCACTTCACAAGATCCTAGGATCACTACTTGTTACCGAAACACATATTGCATAAGACTCAGAATTTCTTTAACTTTTGGAAAACTTGTAGGGAAAAACACAAATATTTATCTCATTTTCAAAAAGGGAGATGGAATGCAGACAAATGACCTAGGTCCGACCTTCCTGACTCCTTCACCCTTTCAACTTATTCACATCATTAATTCCTGGATATGAACACAGACTAGCTGTGCTGAAATATTGTCAACTCACTTACCCAGGAAACACTCTGTATTAATATTTACACTTGAAAGAATATGCATTTACTATTTTTCTAATAGTATTTGAAAGCAAATAAAAATTGATGCAGAATATTACTAACTTTGACATTTGAGTCAAGTAGGTTTTAATTGGAATTTCAATCACAATTATTCAATTAATGATTGTGTAATTACATTTCTCAACCCTTCAACAATATTCTAATGTAATTTAAATCCATTAGAAGAATAATCCAAATGATGTAGTTCGAAATTAAATTACAAGAAGACATGTCATAATGGAAAATTGAATTTCATATATTTGTACGTATAGAAAAACTGATGGAATATTTTACAGAACAACTCACTTACCCAGGAGATACTCTATATTGATATTTACACTTGAAAGAATATGTATTTAATAATTTTCTAATTGTATTTGAAAGCAAATAAAATCAATGCAGAATATTACTAACTTTGGCATTTGAGTCAAGTAGGATTTAATTTGAATTTAAATCACAATTAATCAAATTATGATTGTGTAATTACATTTCTCAACCCTTCAACAACATTCTAATGTATTTAAGAATAATCCAAATGATGTGGTCCCAAAATGAAATTACATCATCATGGAAAATTGAATTCCATTATATATTTGTAGGTATAGAAAAACTGATGGAATATTTTACAAAAAATGGATACCCAGTAGCACTCACAAGTACTTCTACTGAAGAAGCATTTCTACATAAAACTCATAAACATGCTCAATTTTTTAAACAGTTCAGCCACATTGTTCTTGGAGGTTCAGATCCTGAAGTGGTTGCTCGTAAACCTTCACCAAGCTTATATGAGGTATGTGGTTCAAGATTTCCTTCCAAACCTGATCCAAGGACCATTCTTGTATTAGAGGATGCTCCTGAAGGCGTTACTGCAGGTAATAAAGCAGGAATGAATGTTGTCTGGTTTCCAAATAAGTATATGACAAAAGAAGATGGAAAGGAAGCAGTTGCAATATTAAATTCCATCAATGAATTCAATCCCACAATGTTCAATATGCCACCAATGAAATAATTACTGCTATAAATAATTTATTGAACTACATAATATTTTCCTTGAATCGATTCATTTCGATAACGATGCGATTTTTGACATTACCTCACTTGCACTAAGATCTTTTAAGGATACACTTTCTTCTACTCCTTTCTCTGAAAACAAGAGAGAAATCAATGAAAAAATCACAAAAATTTCTATACTTACCATATCTAGCCCACACTTTTGGTTGCACCCCAGAACATTCTCGTATTAAAATTGGAAACTTGGGATTCGCTTGCTTCAGAGTCACATAATGTTGTTCAATAAAATCTCTACAAACAGTTAACATACACCAATACTAAACAGTATTTGGATAGAGTACTTACCTTACACCTTTACTAGCAGCACCTGTCTGGCACAAATGAATCCTTAATTCCCTCAATCGCGGTGCGAATCTAGACATTTTTTAAGAAAATACGCCGAGAAAAACTTGGAAATTCTGAACTCAATATTTCTAAAATAAGGTTATGTAATTTATCTGTGGTTACGTTACGTAAGGCATCGCAACATAGAATTCGAGGCTTTCTATTAAAAGCACAGAATGCGTCAAACAAACAGTAAAGTTGAAATGATTCTATTCCGCACCGCAATGTTATTGTGAGTTGGGTTCTTTCGTTTGAGGTGAGGAAACGAAAGGCCTCGGGGAAAGATCCGAAACAGTAAGAATTCCCGATTATATTTCTGTATTGAGAACAGCTGCCGAACATTCACCAACATTATTTGCCAGGAAACATACTATTACAATAAATATGCCTGACCCCTCTGTGAGGAAAATTAAGCATAAAGATTATAGTGGTTCTGTAGTTGATGCCTCCAGACTTTGAAAACCGTGTGAATCGCTCCTATGAAAAGCTAGATCATATCTGGCAAAGTCCAAGTTCTTCTACAGTCTGGAGCCGTAAACAAACAAAATGTTCGTTATTGATCGGATAATAACCAATGACAAATTTATGAGAGTGCTCATTATTCCCTGAAAGTCACTGTATGATGTGCTATTTCCTAATTTAAAGTTATTGTAATGTAGTTTTCAAGTTGAGGGATTGTTTATAATTTCATGAAGAGATACAGCTCAAATCAATCGTGTTCTAATCAAAAATGAGGAAAAAAGTTTAGCTATCTCTGTCCACCAAAATCTCTACAAAGGTTTTTGAGAAGATGGCTCAAGAAATTATTTAAACATTTTCGAGAAAACAGTCAAGTAAGTGCCAATGTCTCGATTGTTTTTATGCAAAAATGGTTTCGACATCCCAGAGGCACTTTTTTACGTAGAATCTAACTAAGTGCGGAAACATCTTTTTTATTCAACGGTTTTCTGAGTTATAATGCAAATTTGCGTTCTTTAAAATATGAACCATACGCAACTTTGATTGCTTTAAATTTATTATTTTTCATTTTCAAAAATATATCACATGTGCACACAATTTTTTCATGCAGAACGTGTTCTGATTAAAAACCGAAAATTGTGTAAATTTTTCCTTATTTTGTCTAGTAACCCAATGTCTTTTCAGAGAATTCACGTGGAATGAAATTGAAATAGCCAAAGAACATTTAAGTATAATATCTATGAAATAGTTTGGTATGTTCTGTGCTCTCATTATCACAGCTCGAAAAATTAATTCTTGCAATGACAATTGAGATAATTTGTTCAATGTTTTTTCATCAAGTTATAACTATTGTGTGATTGTTTTATCGTTTGTAATAACGAAGCGACCATGCCGTACGAAAATTTCAAAATTCCGAAAGAAGCTGCCTTGAATCTGTTTGCAGCAACGAATTCCTCGCGCAAAACAAGAAGACTTGAAAGGAGGAGGGATAACTTTCTCTATTCACAATATTTCACATAGCTTTAATGAAAAAATGACGAAATCTGCCCACCCGGTACAAATTACATCTGAATTCTGAACACAAAACGCTAAATTATATGATCACTAATGAAATCAAACTTAAATTAATTGATTAAGATATACAAGTTTATAGTAAAAACTAGAATTGAAACTCCATGCATGTATTTCAAAACTCTGCAAGACAATGTAAAAATGGAGCTTTGAAATAACAATCATAGTTTCACTCCAAATTAAAGGAAGGGCACAGTAACAGAAAATTATGGTTTCTTATGATAAATTTTATTCTTAAATCATGAAATCAAGAATTCGAAAAATATATATTGTTTAAATCTCAATATATCTGGCATGAGATTTCCAACAACTATGATTTTGGTCGAACATATTTTTAGCTACAGTAAAAGACGACTGTAATGACTGCCTTGCTGCTGAAAGTCCTACGGAAATGCATATGTCCTCAGGTTTTCCTTCTAACATCGACATTATCAGTCCACTAGCAAAACAATCTCCTGCACCACTGACATTGACTATATTTTCAATTATTTCGGCTGGATAATGTCTGATACGTACATCTTTTTCATTAGATGCAAGTAGAAATGGTTGGGAAGCATCTGCTCTTCTCGCAATCAAGATACCGTTCGATCCCAAAGTAACAATCACATTATCAATGTAATTAGCCAAACTCTTGGCAACTTCAGAAATTTCTTCAATTCCTTCGAATTTGTTTTTGATGGATGGGGAAACAATATTTAATTTTGTTGCTATGTAAAGAAGTTCTTGTACATTCGGTGTAATAAATTTTACTGCTTTCCAATAATTAGTTTCGAAAGGTTTGGCTGAGACAATCACATCAGTTGGCTCGAAGAAAACTGAAACAAAATTGAAACTGGGTATTAGAATTATATGAATAGCATATTAGTTGTTTGAAAAGTGAAGACAAAGAAATTTTAATGATAACATGTATTACTTATTCTATGTTATCAATAACAAGTATTACTTATTCTATGTTATCAATAACAAAATAAAAACATGGCGTTGAAAAATAGAACTGGACTCTTTGCCATTGGAACGACTGTTGCTGCTTTTATATTTATTTTAATTGCCTTTTGCACACCATACTGGCTTCAAAATGATGAAAAAATTGAAAATCCGCAATTCATAAAAATAGGTAGGTAAGCTTTCATATAACCTATAAGTTTAGTCATCACAAGAAAGGAGTGGCTATTATAGTTGTCACATTCAAAGTAAACATTTTGAAATGTAAATCTCTGTATTTTATTCTTTTGCAGGACTGTGGGAAGTATGTTTCGTAAATTTCGAAGATTTCCGACATCACTACGACTATAGATTTACAGGGTGTTGGTGGGTATTCGAAGAAGAATACTACATCATTCACGATTTTCTACTTCCTGGATTCTTTATAGCAACACAATTTTTTTTCACTTTATGTACTACACTATTGCTAGTTGGAATATTTTTGACTTGGATGTACTGCTTTTGCAGTCGAGATCATGATAAATACATATTACTCCTTTTGAGTAATGGTTCCAATTTAGTTCTGTCTGGTATATTTGGTGTTATTGCTTGCTTGATATTCGGAATTAATGGAGACAGGAGAGATTGGATGCCTAACTGGCAACACAATAGTTTAGGATTTTCATATGCTTTTGCATGTATAGGTTCTTTGCTATTATTTCCAGCGGGAGCTTTGTTTATGATTGAGGCTCGTAGAGCAAGGTATAGACGGTTAGCATCCAGCCAACCTCCCTCACAATATAGTATGGAATTACCAAAATCTTCACACACTGATATTTAATCCAAATAATCAAATATAAAATTACTAAATTTATTTAACACTCAAAAATGTTTATATACTAAAATTTGTGCCTAGATTTTAGGAACATTTCTTGAATTTATTAATTTAAATCTTCATTTGGCACAAATATTATATTTCCCAAAGAGAATATTTTTGATTTTATACTCATTTAGGAGTAATTTCAAATCACTAATGACTTAATTGTCTTCAGAAAGTAAGCATCCCAAAAGTGGTATAATATTCTAGATTAAAATTGGCGTCTCTGAAAAGTATTGTCTTATTACTGAAAGAATAAATTTCAGTCTATTCAAGATCTCGACAGTAATTCAAATTCTCACAAAGGCAGAATGAAGTATACACTGATGTAATCTCAAGAAGCTTAATCTTTTCTTAAAAGGAAATAATATTACTAAATCTACCCAATTTAGCATTTTAAGGTCCATTTTAGCATAGTTTCCAAGAATAACATTTCTAACTCTGAGAGTTTTTCATAAATTTATTCAATATTGATTGTGAGCATTTCTTGAATTTTTGTTTGAACACTTTGATTTGTTCAGTTATTTTATCTATTTCGTTTTGAGTATTATTTTCATATATTTGAATTTATTATATATATTTTTATATACCGTCCATTTTTTAATAAATGTTGAATTTGAAAATAATATTTTTAAAATACAATATATATATTTTTTGATGTGTTTTCTTTCAAATTGCCCTGTTGAAATGAGAAATATAAATTGAAACTTAATAATACTATTTGCTTCCTGAAATTTTGTACTGATTGAAAAATGAGAGATAAATAATACATGCCTAAATTTAGACTACTTAATCATTTTACAATCACATCTTTTAATACTGTTCTCATTATACTATATATAAGTGAGGAAAATTAATATAAACTAATACTCTTAGTAATTTTTGAAATTATAGATTCAACTGAAATATACCTTTTCTGTTGCTCTGTGCTAGCTGAGGCAAATTATTATTTATCGTTTTATAATATGTTGAACGTTACTCAGTGAACATTGTCGTACTCGTTAATCTTACAGGTACAGTCACAAAAATTGCAACAATATATATAACACTTCATTTACTCGATGAATTCAGTTCCAGAAAATTGAAAAAAAGATCAGGAAGCTTTTCGACACACCTTAGCAGTGGACACTGAACCAAGTTTATATATTTTTATAGAGGAATTAAGTTTTTAATGTTCAAATATACTTGAACAATATACATTATTCGTAAAAGCAAACATTACTAGGATTACTGTCATAGAATGTTAATATTAGTTAATTAATACTTTTATAGAAAGATTAATATTTAAGGAACTTTGCGTGTTTTTCTATCAAGTGATATGAAAATTATATGGATAAAATTCTGAAAATATTTTACTTTTAATATTTATAATACATAAATTCTCAAAGATAATGTGTGAAAATATATTATTTAGAAGAGTATAGCCCTTAATTTTAACAAAATATCTAATATTATATTTTTTCATTTTAATCAGCATAAAATATTCATTGTAATATGCTTTTTCTTTAAAATAGCAAGATTTGATTGATGATTCCACGGGTATTACTTTGTTTCAGCTTTTTGAGAATTAATTGCCATTCTATCCCTTTTTCGTTTAACCGAGCTTTCGTGGATAAATTTATGGAACAAACGAAAAATGAATTATTTCCAGAAGTATCGCTACTGCACATGAGCCTAGTAATTTGAATCTGTTCTTATAAGTAATGAATATATACTCTCAAAAGAAGGTACATATGGTTTATAGATTTATTTACCACCGTCCACCGAGTGTATAACTTTCATGATTTTTTGTAGTTGAATAGCCGTCCTGATGGCCAAGAATTCAACTCTGGTTCAAGGTAGTTTTTTATAGAAATGATTGAGACATACAGCATAATTAGTGTGAGAAAACATCAATGAATATGTTTTTGTATTTATGTAGTTCAAGAGTATACTTTATAATTTGAGACAATGGTCGATAACCTTGACGTAATTAGTGCATTGTGAAATGTCTCGAAAATTCCTTGTTTCACATCCTATATGTTATGAAAACACAATTTTATATTTTAATATTTCATAAAGAAATTCCTTTAGTCATCATCAGGCTGTATACGAAATAAACTTAAATTAAATTGTGAGGAAAAGCATATTTGTAGTTATGCACGTTTATTTATACAGCGATTTTCTGATTTTTTTGATCAACTAGTCATTTTATGGCCATGATTTCAATTTCACATTACTGTAATAGAGGACCCGATTAACGTCGTCGTACCCTGAAGCCCTAACACAGTTAGGTTTGGTTTCTTAAAAAATTTTGAAACATCGTTTTTTTTAGTACGAGATTTTAAACAAAATTTTTATGACTTAAATCTTGAAACTCAGGAAAATTTCATACAAACTATTCAATCTCTATTTAGTACATTTAAGCGTACTTTTTACAAAAACGCTGGGACATATTTCTATACAAACTTTTCATCTTTATTTCACATCCTTAGTGGTAGAGTTTAAACAAACAGGCCTCTGTCAAAACTCTTTATACCATGACATCAAAATCCGCTCAGCGGTTTAGACGAATTTATCTCAATGTGATTACGATTCAATATACTTTTGTGGCATGCATGTGTAATGTGCCCAGCTTGAATACATAAGGTGTAAGAACTAGAAAGAAAACACAGATCTACAAGGTAAAATTGGGGAAAAGTTATACAATTTTCTATTTTTCATGAAAACACATATATGAACAAATTGTGTGCTCATCATATACATTTTAGAGAGGAAAACTTTAAAGTAATGGAAGTCACCTCTGTTGGATATTTGAAAAATAAAAAAGTTTGCTTATCTCGAAAATCTCTCATTTCTATCTTCTTTAAACATTTTTGACACAGCCATGAGCGAAGAGATAATAGAATATTGAATTAAAAGCTAAATTAGTGTATTAAAAAAAATTACTTTTATTTCGTTATATGCGTATGAACGATTTCGAATTCGACTTTGCACATAATTATTGCATGAAGTGTAGATTCAAATATTGAACTATATCTAGTATTATAGCCATTAGCATACACCTAGGGTAAATTGTGCTCATAAATCCATATTCCCGATGAGAATACGTATCAAGTTAATTTAGAAATTGGTTGGGTATCTTCCTATTTGACAGAGAATTGAGATACCAATGATACCATAACCTCGGAGTTACTAGCACTTAGCACTATTCGAATAGTGGTAGTGGAATGCGTAGCGTAGCAGGAAAGGAGGTGACTGTAAAAGCAAAGTGAAAAGTGAGCTGACTGACGACAGTGACGACTTCTGGCAGAAACTGGACGGAATTAGAAAACAAATAAACCAATTCCGAAGACAAACCGAAAGGCAACGGAAAGTAGGTGTGGTTATTGGCAACTGACAACATTGTTTAGGATTAAGTGACAGTTTAGTGTTTTGACTGTGTTATTTATCTTCAAACATCCTTAAAAGTTCCAGATTCCAGATCGACAATCTTTTAAGTGTTCATATAACATCACTTATTGATAACCATTAGTTGTGGAATATTCCTAGTGAGGTTCGACGATTTTATAATTTTGACAAGGTTATCTAAATTAACCTAGAATCACAGGAAAGAAAACAATATATGTGAGAATGGTTGAATATCGGCGTTCAGAGGTAAGTTAATTGATTAAATATTAATCACGCACATTAATGTATGATTCATAATTTCTTAAGGCTTCTATATAATGTAATTAGGGTTGGTCAGTTTGAATTATAGCATTTGCTTTGCTATTAGTTCTACTACTCATTACCGTTTTTCATAGTAGTAAAGGTAATATTCCAAATAAAACAATATTAAATTATTAAGGTTACGGAAATATCACGAATTGTAAGCAAACACACCTACAAAAATCAATGGATGAGATGTTTATAGTTTTAAAGATTTACAAGCATATAATCGATACATATTTCTTACAGATTCAATAATTTTTGAAGAAATGTTTCATCTCTCTATTCGAATATTGGAAGATTTAAAGCAAATAGAATCCGCATAATATATTTATCAATTTCTGATGTACCGTGACTTCAATTTTTGTATACTTTTTGAGCTTTAGGTTGAAAGAAAATATGTCAAAATGTAGGTCAATATTGAATATTTACTCATCCAATTTGAGCTTTAAGATTTTATATTATGAATTATATCTTTGAAATACATATATTTACTTCAAATAAGCTCTCTCATTTTTTTTCAGGGAAAGAACAGAAGCCTAGCAGGAAATGTGGGTTTGGGTTTCTTTGCATTGTCTTTTGTTCTGATATTTATTGCCTTCTGCACAGCAAGTTGGTTAGTCTCTGATCGAAGAATAACAGGTGCAAATATGGATAGATTGGGTCTGTGGACACATTGCTTCAGATCACTTCAAGATCCTAATGACATAAGGGCCAAACGATTTTTTGTAGGTTGCCGATGGATTTATGATCCATTTACAACAGGTTATGATGAAATACGCGGTTTTTTAGTACCTGGTTTCATGGTAGCAACACAGATATTTTTCACACTGTGTTTTTTAGCAGCCTTAATATGTGCTGTTCTAAGTTTGCTATATTTCTTGTGTTATGGACCAGAGATAGATCACTTTTTTATGCTGATTCAGTTAAATTCTTTCATTTTATTAGCAGGTGGGCTAAGTGGTGGAATTGCAGTTGTGGTGTTTGCCATTCTGGGAAATAGAAATGGTTGGATGCCAGGGCATGAGAATAATTTCTTTGGATACTCATTTGTATTAGCATGTGTTGGAAGTGTTGCAATGTTAATTGCTTCAGCACTGTTTTTGACAGATATGTATATTCAGCGCAGAAAAAGGGATCAATCCCAAGACTCTCAAGCTAGATTTGAACTGGGACGTAAATCCTAGCCTCGCGTTCATATTCTAGTGAATCATTCCATCCATATTTACAGAGATAAGGTTCTGAATGAATTACAGAAAAGTATTGAAGATTTTATAATTTACTTTGCAATATTTATGTGATGTTGAAAGTGTTTCACTAATGTAAATCTTCATTTGTTAACAAGGAGTGATGTTATATAATCAAAATAATATTTTCAAACATTTTCACATAGTTGTAGAAATTTTGCCATTTTATATTTCAGTTGAGGATTGTTCTCTACTTATTATAATATCATTAGCAATAATTTCCCAATTATTATTAAAATGATAAATCTATAAGTCAATTTTCATGGCACTTGTGCATGTACCAGGTTTTATATGAAAAATTGTATATTAGTATCAATATTTCAAATTTGTATATATATTGTCATAGTATCTATTTTAATTTTTAAGTCATACATTCCTGAGATTTGAATAATATTCTTGGCATTCAATTAATCCGTCCATGTAATGCGATATATTTAATTAATATTCATGATTTTTACTTTTGTGATGTGAAAGTTTCATGAGAACAGATTTTATACTTTTTACACTAAAAGTGTTTTATTATGTATAATAATTGAAAAGATTGTTATATTAAAAAATTTATAAATGAATTTTTCTTCCTAAAACAATTTTGAGATAAGTACATTGGAGAACTGAAAGAAAGAAATAAATTCAGATGAAAAATTTATCAGGGAGATTTGTTGGATCACAAAGTTTTTCCTTTGGTAACGGAATTTTCGGAGCGGTAGCTTGTTTTTTTTTGTATGGTTCTTATACTTTTTCAACATTGCTGTTAATAAGTTGACAATTTTTGACGTAAATATTTCTTTAAAATTGCTTATATCTCTGAGAAGTTGAAACGTTTGTTGTATCAGATGCGATGTGTCGATTGCATATATAAAGCAATATTTAGTAATTGTATACGGTGTGAAACAATGGGCTTTTTGTTTAGATCACTTGTTCGTTCCAACATCTTCTACTGGTGATTTTGTGAAGGATTACGTGTTTGTGTTCTCTCATTAGCATCAAAACAAAAAACTAACTAAATTACAGATGTGGAAAGACTGTTTTAAACATTAATATTCGCACATAAAGTGAAATAATCTGTTTAATCTCCGTGATTAAGTTACCTTAGATAAAATGATTGATTTGACGATTTTTTCAAATTTGTCCGTATTGCATTCATTTTGTTATATTTGTTGAAATGAAATCATTTATTTTGGTAGATGAGAACGAGCAGCCTAGCGAACAGCGTGGATATCGATAACTGAAAGTTGAGTTTTAAGTTAGGACTTGGTTAGTCACATTTGCTAATTTCTGTATCGTTTGACGTTTCGATATTATATTTATACATTACAATTGGCATACATTCCCAAAATGGAATGTGAAATGGAAGCAGTGGAAACGTCTTGAGAACCTACATTAGAAAACTCTTGCATAATAATGGTTTTCTTGAAATATTCATACATTTATATTACTGATTTTCACGACAATGCATAATTCGAACCGTGATAAGCCCCCCTCAACCAGAGGTTAGTATTTGCGCTTAATCACAAACTCATACAAAAGGATATTTCAGCAGTAATGGCCACCGTATTTTGATATCAAAAAGCTTAAAATAGTGATGTTCTATAACGAAAACAAGTTAATCGTAACAAAAGTAAAGTTACATGAATCGGGCATTGAATTATTTCCTTATCTAAACTATTCCGTACATTTGATTCCAGCGACTTGTATTGTTTTCCCAAACTCGCTTGGCGTAAGAAGTTTAGAGCAATCGTCGTAAAATTTGCCGAAAGATAAGTTAAACCGTAAAGTTCTTCAAATAAGTTGAGACCCTCCTTCGTACGTCAGATCAATAATTACTCTCTTACTCTCTTCATAAATTGACAGATTTAATAACTTGTGAATCCAAAACATTGGCCTTTGACTGACAGAGCTGGAATTTAAAGTACAAAAATAATGAATGGAGAAGACGATATGATGATAATGATGTTGAGGATAACGGAGAAGAGGCAGTTAATTTAGTGGTTGAAGAAAATTCCATCAAAGTTACGATATATTAGGTTTAACGTAAAAACAAATTATATTAGCGTTTAGGGTTAAATGCACTCTACTTCTGATTCAATTTAAAAAAGGAAAAATTACATGCACGTATTGAATTAGTACATTGAGTTGTGATTAAACTTGAAGATAATCTGAATTTTGATTTTCCGCCTCCTTTTATAGTTCTATAGTTTTTCATATGAAATACGCTCTGTTGCCATAAAGGTCAATTTGAATGTTTGAACCGGAGAGTAAGTGAAATAATAAGTTTTGAATACTCAAGTAATATTTAAGATTAAGCTTCAACATTGATGAGAGGCAACATTGTTTTGCTTTGTCAGTCAGTTAATTGAAAGATCAGAGAAATTAACTATAATCTGATATTCCAATTTTGAATCTTGGAGATATTTTATAAATTTGATTAGAGTAGGAATATAGGAGTTCCGTGTATATTGAATTATATCTTTGTTCCGTTGGAAAAGTGTTTTGTCTAGATAATCGATAGCCGTTTAGCACTCGATAATAGAAAGCACATCATATTTCGTGAATATTATGGAGATATCATTGATGATCAACTATATTTCTTTTAAGGTTTCGACATTTTACGACACTACAACCAGTTATCAAAAGATCAATCCATTCCATAGAATTAAGAATATTGATTTCTATGGTCATTCATCCGTCATTGAAGAAGAGAGCATTAATTATTAACGCATCTATGGCAAAATTGTTGATTTTTGTATGAGTCAAACAGACATTAAATAGCAATCTTGAACTGATTTATTTTCGATTGTAACAAAACTATCGAAAATTAAAACGGAATTTTGAATTGATCAAGATGAGTCGAACAATCGACAAATATAACTATCCAAAAGCATCAGGTAATATTAAAAGAAAAAATAAAATAACTCGAGAGTGAGTGGACCCACCTATTTTTCAGATCATCTCTTCAATGGGGCGATTTTGACCTATATCGGTGGAGTATTATTGATGATTTCTTTTTGCAGGTGAGGAACATGAATAATAATTAATATTCTGATTGAATGTAACTTTCATTTCTTGCATTTTTAGTCCTTATTGGGTCAAGTCATATACAGAGACATTTTCTGATTTCAAAAACATGGGAATCTGGCAGTATTGCTTTGAAGGATTCAGATATCCCTATTACCAATTTGATAAGAAATTTTATGGATGTCATCATGTATTCAGTCAAGAATATCATGTTATTCGGGAGTGGTTATTACCAGGATGGCTTATTGCTGTTCAGACATTCATGACTCTGGCCTTTTTATTAAGTTTCAGTGCACAAGCAATAATGGCTTGTCAAGTTTGCAGATTTCCATTAAAATTTGTCTTGAGGTATGAGTGGATTTTGTCAATAGTCAATTTTGGATACATTGCAACCACAAGTGAGTTTTTGACAACTTGATATTGGAAAATGTTAATTAATTGAAAAATGTTTCCAGGTGTATTCATGTTCTTGGCTGTTCTTATATTTGGATGTTCTTATACACGTAGAGATTGGTTGATGTACCCAAATTACAACTTCTTAACTTGGGCATATTGGTTGGGTGTTATTTCTTTAGTGTTTCATGCAGCTGCCACACATTATCTATATAAGGAAGCGAAATTAAGTTATGAATTGAAACAGCAGTCTAAGAATTTGATAATGCAAATGCAACCTAATCCACAGCATAGGTTAGGTTGGCCTTCTTACTGAGTGTAAAGAAGCTTTTGAATTTTCATATATAGCAATACATGTTTCATGGAGGTATTTTGTATTTCATGAGAATTTAAATAAGGGATTTTTCAAAGTTTATTAAATACCTAAATATTCACCTCAAAACCTTGTACTTGTTGCTTGGGAACTTTCTACATATTTTTTATAATGCAATTTATCTAATGAATATCACACTAATATTTCATATAAGAATTTTTGCCTACAATATGATTAATGGTTGATAATAAGTTGCAATTACGCTTGCACTTTTTAACAATATATTCTTGGTTTACATTTAAATGAATTGTGAATAATTAAGTACAAACTATGAATTGTCAATAGTCAAACAAATAGATATTTTCTATCATGTTTTCTAAGCTTTGATATGTTTCTATCTTCGCATATCAAATCTCTTCAATTTGAAAATATTTGAAACTTTATTTCAAATTGTTTTAAAGTTGATTGTATTAAATATCTACATGATATTTCGTTCATGGCTGATTGAGGTATTGTGTTATATTAGTATTTCAATTTTCTCAGAATGAAAGGAATTGTTATTATGTTTTTATGATTTCATCATAAATCCGTCCATTTTCTATTTTCCCATTATTGATTTTGTACTTTTGAAGTTATGAATAAATATATTTATGTACTAACATTTTTCTTACCTGCAATATTGTAATTCGTAGCTAGTTCCAGGACCTGTTGGATACTTTTAATTGTCAAGTTCCCATCTAGAACAATCAGCTTTGCTGTTGATATCTTCTCCTCATTTTTAATAATCTGAAAAAAATTTAACTGTAATATTCTGATTAGAAAATGGCGCAAGATGTCTTGTGTTATACCTTTTGAGTCCAATTTCACTCAACTTTGTGTGATTAACTGACAGATAATTCATGGTTTTGCACAATGAATTGTTCAATTCCTAATCTTCAAAAATGAAATAGAGATAACAATTTATCTCATATTCTAAATAATTTCGAATGATGTCATATTTACATTTCTTCCAGGATTGGATTGAGCATTTTGTGGTTTTGGACTATAAAGAGTTTTTGTTTAACCATTCCACATTGTAAATTCATTTTCAGGTTTTATTTTTCTATTTCTAGAATATGTGGAATCATTGCCTCAAACTACCTTGACTGATTTTTAACGATGAGAATTTTTATTTTGTTTGTGTTGGTTCCCAGTTTTGTACAAAAATGGTGGTGGGTGGCATACTAAGTTTATTAGTATTAGCTATTTTTAATCGACCTGTTTGGATGAGAAATTTTTCTGGAGAAACCTTCAAAATGTATAGATATTCGACCAATTTTGATTGAATAAGAAATTTAAAAACTTTATTTCTTAATAAAATCATATTTTCATATATTTTCTCCTTTTCAAATTAAATATTGAAGTTTTCTGATATTTTTCTAGTGAACTAATGAAATTGAAGAAAATTAAAGACGGATTTTCTGAACAAAATATTGTGAGCATCTTTTTGAATGTGAAGGCATCCTCAAATTTAGACTTCGCTTACGACATGAAGAAGAGAAATGCAATAGATGATGGGGTTAGGTTTGGTTATATTTTTGTGGGCAACTTCACTTAAAAACAATCAACAAGCGTATGGAGAGCACTATGATGTCAAGATGAGGTGAAACAGTTTATACCCATGTCTGCGTGGCTGATGGAATGAAGAATCTCTAATGATGAAACCTCGGTTTGAGTAATGCTTTACGGTTCCTTTTTATTGGAGCGTTTTGATGCTGATTCGTAGTCACGTGGTTTTCAGCGTCGACGCTAGAAAGTTGAGAATTTCTGAATTTATAGAGGCAGACGCTGGAAGAAACAAGAGACAAGTTGTCATTTCCGGTCTGCAATGGTTACCAATGAGAAACCCCAAGTAGCAGGTAGCCAGTTTTCTTTGATACGAAATGGCTGTCTCCATTTATCGTTGTCTAATTATTACGCCATGTCAGCTTTCTATACTCGAATAACTAAGTTAGACGTTTCGAAAAATAGTTTCGCAATATAAGAGGCAAAAGATTCTAGAAATGATACCGAAACAACAGTTAACTGTTTCAACCGAAAAAAGGGACAAACGGCAGATTTTGCCGCTGAAAACCCTTTTATGCCAACATCAAAATTTCATAGAAAAGGAGGTCAGTGTCAGACAAAACGCTCTAATGAAAAGGCATCTTTTTAATTTGAGCATGCGGCGCTCTGCTGGAGTAGACTGTCCTTTCTCTAGATACTTACTTTTGGGACCCACTTAGAAAATCCAAGTAACAAAAAACCCAATCAATGGTCAGGGATCGTTATAGGTCATTAGTTGGGGGAGAGGTCGATCAAGGCAGGTCCATGGCTGAACAAGGTAATTAATGAATACTTTGTCGAGTTCCATTTTCATGGACATCTTTATGTCTAGGAGGGAAATCCCTTGTATCTCAAGAAACTGAGAAACTTATGGAGATTAGGGTACATCCAACTCTAGAAGTTTAGTCTAGGGACACTCGCCCTTAATATCAGAGGGTTCGGAGAGCAGCGTGTGCAGTAACTTCTAATATATAATTAAATAAATAAATAATTTTCTCAATCAAGTCAACGGGAGGAGTGAGATTTTCAGGTACGAAGGAAAAACGCCGCACCTTCTTGGTTAAAACTTACGAAACCGATTTCAGTAAAGTGGAGACAAAACATCCATGGATGAAAGATCTGTGAAAAGACTACGTTGAGATTGAAATTCACCTTCGTAGACTCTTTAGAGACCTCTACCCCCTTACGGAGAGATGGCGGAAGGAGCCAGGTAGAGTTTAATCTGCATTGATTTCCCTGCGGTCTAAGTGTCGGGAATTCAAGGAGGTTGATTTGATCGCTGAAAAAACCAGACGGTGACTTTATGGGATCCAGGAAAGAAATATCTGTACTTCTTGCAAAAAATACCTCCTAGGAGTCTACCAACTCAGAGTTACATAAATCGACCTTAAGGCACGAACTGGAAACTACCCAAAATATAGTAACGACGAAGGGAGTCATTTCCTACTGCCCCTTAGAGCCAGCCTAACATGCAGCGTTTTCACAAATAGTTGGACATAGGTAACTTACATACCAAAGATGGGACGAACCAAACCTTTACTGCTTGAACCAGGCCCATCAGCCCGACTTTATTCCTTCTAAAATTTCTGAGAAATGTTATTGATAATTATATCAGGAGGTGGACTAATCATCACCTTGCTAAACTCATTTCAATACGGCTAATACTCTGGCAAATTGGCATTTCTCGCTTTGCATGATATAGTTAGGAATATAGATAAATCCTTTAAGATCAAGAGCTGACAGCGTTTATTGATATTGAAGAAGCCTTCAATACCACGCTGTCGCGGTGGGGGAATACCAGAAAGGAGGCATTCCATATCTCTTGCGACTCTTGCTGTGTACCTTATTCGTCTTATTCTGCTGGCGATCATCTCATTGTGGAAGGTTGAGGATCAATTGCAGATAGTCTAGATACAACTGTTATGTATCAGGGAAAATATGTCTATATTTTCGAACAGTGTTTTCTTTTCATCATGGAAAAGAGATTGGACTGATTGAAACCATCAACTATCGTTGGTAGGCTAAATATTAAGGGGATATCCTGGATGATTCAGTTAGCTAGAATATTCAGTTAGAGGTAGTTTATCACATAGCCTGAATATCCTTCTTTGTCTACGGTAAATCATGGAACGTCAACGCCGTTGCAATGGTTGTCCACTTTGGTCGTCAGATTTCAGATTATCTAGTGTGGTGGACAAAGGGCCAATGATTAGAGGTTTTCCTCCGATATTCCATCTATTTATTGAGGGTGAGGCGAAATTAACTAGATATGGATTACAGGCAAGCAACATCATGACTAAATTAACGGGTGGAGATTGGCATTTCCGAATATGTTTCCTCGAAAGGAAGTATTGGGTCTAGAAAGCTGGTGTTGGCAATTGGAGGCAGTTTAAACCTGTTTACCGATGGCTCCAAATTCTCTGAATGCACAGAGGCAGGAATATAAGATAGCAATTCTGTGGTCAGCATATCATTGAGCCTGAGGCTACAACGGCGCATCTACTTATAAAGCGACGAGTCGTCGCGGTAAGATTAAAATATTTACTGATAGTCAATCATTAATAAGAGATCTCGATTTCAATTGCCATACTTCGAAAATGGTCGGAACTGCTGAATTACTTTAGACAAACTCACTTTTGTCTAGGTACGTATACTGAGCCATTCAGGCTTATCAAGTAACGAAGAGGCCGATCGATTTGTACAAATCGGTGCCTCACCTCGTGTGGTGAGACCAGAGCGTTGTAGGGGGTCTCATTTCTATTTGTGAAGCAGGCAGTAACGGAGAGAATGGAGGTCAATTTTGTTTTAATGTGAAGGTTTAAAACATTCGGAATGTTCATCAAACGCTGATCAAAACATAATACCATCCTATTATTCGGATTAGGATAAGCAAAACTGACAACTCGTGTTGGTATGCATACTGGCTGATGATGAATGTAGGTTCTGCTGGGAAGCTAGTGAAACGCAAAGCAAATCTTTTCAGAATGTCCTGAGTGAGTGAAATCAGATTCAAAGCTTCGAAGATTACTCAAGACTAGAACGCATTGAACTGAAGAAGCTCCCTTTGAACAATCAAATCGATTTCTATCAAAAAGTGTACTTATTTAAGGAAGTAGATAGTCAGCACATATGCCGCGGAGGGTGATCGTCGCCAGCTCATTATCAAAACAACAAACAACAACAAATACAACAACGGATGAGACTACAGTTAATTTTAATTTTGTGGTCTTTGATTGAATTCTGTGGAATGTCTGATTTTGTCAACGATTTACGTTGACTACTAAAAGTCCTTAACTGTGGGATACCAGTTGCAAATTATTCAATGACTGCGGCAAGCATATAGGAATATAGATTGGGTTGCCTGGATGAAATCTATTTCAGGTAGTTGAGTAATTTTAGGTAATAGCACCCTGCATATGAGAATTTGGGAGCATCTATTAAGAATAAAAAGTCAATGTAGAAGTGATCTGCAGCAATATTGAAACTGTCGGTATGAAGTAGAGAGGCCACTAAAAAAGGCGACTGATAACAAACCCCTGGCTGTCATTTTCAGAGGAACCTTTCAAAAGATATTCAATTCCGCGCAAAATATCACTTGTTTGTTTATACCCTGAAGGATCTATGTTCAAATGTCGTCAACATTTCTGTAACGTCTGCACGAACAAATTCAAGATCCTGAAAACCATTTTGTTCATCCTAATGTAGAGAATTCTGAAGTATTTGCACCAAATCTATAAGATACAGGTAACTAGATGAAAACTAATGGAAACATTATTTTCATTCAACAACTTGAACTTGAAAAACACTTTTATCGGAACTATTGAAGTAGGCCAGACTTCTCTCAGAAATTAAACGTGTTCATGTTTCTCTTACGAATTTATTGAAACTTATTTCAGGGAGTGCACTAAGAACCACTTTATGCCGAAATTTCAATTGCATCTCCAAAAGAAATGAAAAAAAGAATGAATTTCAAGTGAAAACGATGTTACTAATTTGTTAGACACTTACCATTTCCGGTGTTATCTGCTTATGTATTTCAAAATCGGCGAATAGGCAGGAACAATCGCCTTGGGGATCTAAAACTATGATACATTGCGCTGTATTTTTCCCTTTGATAATCTTTGCACGCTTCATGAGATCTTCAGTCATCATTGAACTCAAAAGTCTTCCAGTTTCATCATCTCCAATCGCTGTGATGAAAGTTGGCGAACTCCCCATTTTTGATAGAGCCTCGCTTATGTTTCTCGCTACACCTCCTGCAACGTAGGAGAATTTTGAGGGATGCATCCTCCCGTCTAACTGTAATAAAATGAAATAAATTGTTTCAATATTTTTAAACTCTAAGAATATAGAAGAACATTACTTAAACATGAAACGTCATTATTTTTGGTGATGACGCTTCTTGATGAGTTCATATACAAACTTATTGTTCAATATTTCAGCAAGTTTTAGTGTCTGCAAATTAACATCATCGACGATAGAGGCTAAATATTCTCTTGTTGTTAAATCTATTTTTCTCACGATATGGAAATTACTTAAATGAGAGGTCGTTGGTGCTTGGAGGTCTAGACTTTCATTAGAGGTAATATATTTACTCATTAATGCTTTCGGCGAAGATGATCTCTTAGTTTATTATTTCTGTAAAACATCAATTGCTGGCTAAAAGATTAGGGATTGTTTCGTTACTGTTTTTGTCGTGAAAAGTTGTAACTGTCAAAGCATCAATTTGTTTCGATTTCATTTATCAGTAGAGAAAAATGACTGGGCAGAGGACCGCTCAAGATGAATTTTCAAAGATGCTATTGGAGAAAACTTCGATCATATAGACAATAACGCCCGTCCCAGTTTCATGCAGCAATAACACGGAATTCAACATGCTGCAGATCGAAATTCTATCGAACATACTGGAGATTTACTGGGATAGGTTCTTAGAGTCCGCGAGCTCTAGAATGAGCCATGTCAATCATCCTTAAAGTTCAATATTGATTATCAGTATTCAACTACTAGAAATGTAGAAAACAAAATGCCAAGATTGCTTTCCAGAAATCCTCGAATTTTGGTCGTGTTATCGTTTATAAGCGAAACAAAACAGTTCAATAATAGAAAAGATATATAAGATAACCATTTGAGAACTAAACTGGTCTATTGTATCCCAAATTGCCAGGTACAAAGGGAGATACCATAGACGGCGCTAAAATTAGTTGCAAAAATAGGTTTTATACATTTGTTTATGCCCCAATTATTTATATAGCACTCTGGTGCGAATTTTCACAAAACATCCTAAAGGTTTCAAATCAATGCTCGCAACAATACATGATGACATTAATCTATTATTCAATTCTCATTGTTCATTTACAAACAATTAGCACAAATTTTTTTGATTGAAAATTATTCTTGAATTTTGAATAGAAAATTCGAAACGTTAGAATGCTAGAGTGGATATAATTCTAATGCAGCTTCAGAATTTTCTGTGCTCGTTTTTCTGAGTTAAGAATGTTTTCGTACCAGAATACTAGATGAAATCACAGAATGTTCAAAGTATATTCATTTCTGAAAAAATCAGATTCTTGAGGAGATTTGTCAGGCATTTATATATATTCAGAGAGAGAATCAAATACTCTTCCTATTGCATCCAAAATCTGCTAGGTTCATATTTGAAAAAAGAATTTACATTGAAACTCGAAAACCATTGAACAAAAAAAATTGAATACGTCCCTGCATTCTACTCAAAAAAGTGCCACTAGAATTTGAAAATAGTTTTCATCTAACTTTGATATCAACCGAGATACTGGTAAAAGCCGAAATCCCTGAAGATCGATAATTCCACCGATCAATTTTCCCCTTAAATCAAGGATAAAGAGGGGGGGGATATTTGCAGCACATTTCACAAAGCAGCCCTGTAAGAGTTGATATCGGTTATTCAATAATTAATGTGTTGTACTTCGTTTGTGCCCTTTTCTACAGATATATATATATATATATATATATATATATATATATATATATATATATATATATATATATATATATATATATATATATATATATATATATATATATATATATATATATATATATATATATATATACTAGTCAATAATCCGTACTATTGTCTACAAGGACTTTCTCATATTCGTGTCGAATTTCCATTACTCTGTACTAAATTAAAAAGTCATAAATTTTGTGTACGTGACGGAACATTATTCAGTTCATTAACGTACCACGCAGTTGCTTCTACTCACGCTTGGAACGTCGTAAACTTCCAAAATGTTTACTTAAATTAGTTAGGATTGGTTTTTTTGCGCCATTTATGTTTCGTGGCGGAAGCAGAATGGAAAATTGATAGTTCGCAGAAGAGATTTTCCACAATTTTAAGAAATATAAGTTAAAGGAAGGCACACAAGTTTTTTTTGAAAAATTATAAAGCTCTATTTCTTCATGTAATTACTCACCCAAGGTAATACTACTACAAGAAATGTGATGTTTTTTTATTTTATTCAATATCCTTTGGGATACTGACGGGTTGCCCCATAATTAGTATCCACATTACAATATTATGAAATGATATTAAAAATATATAACAATTATAATCACTTAAAACATACAAAAAACAAACTGTATCAGCAGAAGAAACGGTAACTTAAAAATATTAATCATTAATACATATTAGTGACCAAAGAACAGAATCTATGTCTGTTCGAGGAACTGTGCCTTCAATCTGCCCTTGACTTGGGCTTTTGACATAAAAAAAGACATCCACGATGTTAGAAAACTCATTTGAATTTCTGTTTATTCTTGTTGAAGGGGAATTTTGCGAGCACGACGGTCTCTTGAAAGGAATAGTAAATAGTTCAGACTTTCTCAGTCTCCTAGATGGAACGTTTATGCCAATCGCGGCGAGCAATTTCTCACTCTGAACAGAATTCTGAAACAACCCGCATAGAAATACTACGTCTGCTACTTTGCGTCTATTTTCAAGGCTTATGAGGTTAAAGTGTCTCCTGTCTAGTGAGTGGTTACCCGCAAAACTCAAACCAAACATAGAACAAAGTTGGTAGAGAAATTAATTCTGAATAGATTCAATTCGAGACCTATAAATCTCATACTGGGGCACCAAACCACACTAGCGAAAATCAGCCCACTAAACACAAATGCATAGTACAAAACAACAACTGTCGGCGCGTTTGTAAAGTATTTAGTTCTCCTCATTATAAATCCTAACATTCTTGATGCTGTTGTTGAAATATAATCAATATGGACGTCAAGTATTAATCTGGAATCAAAAAAAATACCCAAGTGGGACCCCTGGTGTACTCCATACAAAGAAATATAACTCTCAGATTCGAATCCCTCGACTAATACGAATTGGGATCGATTCCTCAGGTAGGTTAAAACTACTATAAAGTAATAAGTTAACTACAACTTCAACTACTCTTCAAGAAATGTATTCTGGTACAATTTTGTAAGTGTAGTTATACTTATATTAATCTTAGAATCGTCATGTATCGTAGTTTTTACGACGCCCGAATTTTTTCGGTACATTTCGCAAAGATGGGATGATTGAAATAGGCTCAACGACTGATTACCTTTCTAGTTATTGTTGTGTTAGACGTACCCTCGTGAATATCGTTATCATTCGCCCAGTTACTGAGTTATAGAGCGATCCATAGTGCAATTCACGAATAATAACTATTAGAGTTATTTTTTCAAAACAAACAGCGACTCTATTTTGTAGGTAAACTCGAGATTATTTCATTTCTTTCATGAATTGATCGATTTAATTTGTTAGAAAATGGATCCAAGAAATAGACCCTTAAATAACAAGGAGCTGGAACTTGAAGTTGAGATGACGGTACTATAGATGGATCAGATAGTGATATGGAAGATGACTGGGAAGGGGTAAATAGTTTGAAGGTTGATGATTCAAGCAACGGTATAAGTGAGCTTGAAGATAATGGGCTTGTACTAACAAAGAAGGAGATAATCCAAAAGAATGACACTCGGAAGCACCTGATCGAGATATCGATATCCGATGATCCTTCAGTTGGTGATTGTAACATTCTGATAGCTCGATTATCGAGGTAGATGTCCGTTTCGGATGTATATTCAGAATAAGCATTCAAAATACGGAATAAAAATTGTTATGCTCTGCGACTAGTCCTTGAAGTACATATTGTGTGATATTATTCTAAATTACAACGAGACAAAATTTGGATTAGACTCATTTGACCAATTGTGTTCAGATATGTCATGTAATACAAAAACTAGAAGATGACCACTCTGCATTTTTAACCGTATGATAAATGCCGCCTGCATCAATTCTTATATTCTGTTCTGTTACAATAGTATAACAAATCATCGAAAGCCTATTCGAAGATATCAGTTTATGATAGGAAGTGGACTTCCGCTTTGGCCTTTGTTCCTGTAAGACGTGTTTGTCATGTCGAGGAAGTCCACGTTATTACAAAACATTATGTGAAAAGAGTTTTTAAAAGTAAAAAATTTGTAATAATGTGTTTAAATGATTGTGAAAAAGTTTATTGGGTATTGGATAATCCAAGATTCATAGAGGGATGGGCTCAATTAAATAGGATTGATTACCACATGCCTAGATGGTCAATGTTACCAAGGGCAATAAAAAGAAGGAGAAGAGAGAGAGAGAGAGTTTATGATAGACCTGAGCCATCAACTTGCCAAGCCATGGACGGAGCAAAGACTGCAAAAAACTCTTGCGTCGAGATTTACGCCAGACAATCAAAGACAACCTTAAAATTGATAACTTAACTCCAGATATTATTGATGATGAAGGTAAAGGAGTATTGTGCTTTAATTGTCCCAACCGGCTGAGAAGCTTGACGACTACAGAATGCCTCCAATGCAAACACCCTATTTGTGGCGAGTACCGTGGAAAATGGTGCATCGAGTGCTCCCAAAATGACTATTTTTCTTGTTTTCTTTTCTGTTATATGTATTTTAAGTTCCGAAAAACAAACATTACTTTTCGTTCAAGAAAAATTTTGAGTTTGAGTTGATTCTTCATATCAAAAATCCTAAAATTTACAACTTATTAGATTTGATGTATGAAAAAATCATGTTAGTATTCTAGGGTTAATCCACTACTCAAATACCTCGATACCTTTGCTCTGAGAAAACGAAGGATGAAAAAAGACGACCAAGTTGTGCAAAAACATGTTTATTGAAAAAAAATTTATCTTTTCACAAAAAAATAACATCTGTGATGAACTATCATCTTCATTTTGACCTACAATACACAGTGACTGACATAAGTTGGTACATTTTATGAACAATTACGAATTATGTTTCAAGAAAACTTGTTGGCTGAAGCAGTTTCTCTCATGTACTGATTTTAAATGTTCTAGCAACTCTATTCTGGTATAATTAATTTGTATTAATGAGCGAAGGCATGCCTACATGGGAAAAAATGATTCATGTTGAATCAATAGATATTTCTGATCTTCAAGTGAACCAACACTTTCGATGTGATCAATATTATTATAGATAATAATTTATTTGGGCATGGAAATAATTACATAACTTATCAAAAAGTACAGGGGATAAAAGATATCTAAAATATTTCGAGTTTATCGTATAACAATGATGCAGTTTTGATTGGCACAACAGATTGATGATTGTTTGATGAGAATGAAGAAGAAATTGCTTCAGGAAAAAATTGTAGAACAAGTGTAAGAAATTGATGTGTCGGTTGTAATGACTTTTATCATAGTTTTAAATAATAAGTGGATCTTTTCGAATTGAAGTCTTTCTATACTATCAGTCGGCATTTTCTGCGAATGAATCTGTATTACCAGATGTACCCAGCTGCCTAACGAAATGAATACCTCGATTGCAATACCTTGTATATACCCGTAACACGAGTACTTGACCAGGTTTGTTCTCATGTTTGGGGATGCTGAAGCTAGGAGGTCGATCCCCACACTTTTAAATCAACATGTTAAAACACTCTCTTCAGTATTGATATCAATATGTACTTGCATTTATTCAAGAAATATCGGGTTCAAAGGGTTGATCAAATATTATATGGTTATATATTTTTGGAACTTTCTTTATCAAAAATACCTTTCTAAATATGTGTTAGTCGAGCCATATTTCCCATGATGGTTTTGTAGGTGGGAGAAGGTAAGGGGTAGGGGGTTCATCTGATATGCTCGAAGTGGGCATAAGCAATGGTTCTCCTCAAAATAAAATTTGACCTGTTCTAGCGTTTTCTACTGACACTGCCATCTTCAGAGTTAGAGAAGGGGTAAAATTTTTTTTTGGAGTATCCGGTATAATAACGATTAGTTCACTCCGTCAAGAAGCAGGAATTATTTAATTCAATCCTTCATTTAGTATGAAGTAAAATGAAAAGGTTCAGATAATCCATCTAAGTAATCATCGAATAATAAATTCACCACATATTATGACGTTCTACTTTTCATGCTAAAAATATAAATGGAAAGAAGTATTTGATGAATTATTTCACAGAAGAATTTTCAACAGGTCTGATTTGATGATCATTAATTTAATGTTTCAATTAGTATGCAGTTTTGCGGAAAGCGTAAAATGTTAATTGAATAATTTATGTACTCCATTAGCTAAACTAAGCTGTTCTAACCACACATCCCGAAAAAATGGTACGAACATAATCCGTTTACTCTCTCATAATTCAACACGATATACAGACGCATATCAGTTGCGTATCATGGGGAAGGTAATACTGCTAGGATAATCAATAATATTCCAAGTTTGAAGAAATATAGACGAAAGAATCATTGGTCACAAGTTAAAATAAACCGGTTGAGTAAGATTTCAGTATTTCTCAAGTTTATTGCATTTTTTGTATTTCTCATGTGTTCTATTCTGGTATGAATAATTTTTTTGAAAATCATGTGAAATCCTCTATTTATCGATAAGAACGGAATCATAATTATGATTATGATTTGATTTGAATAAGTTTATAATTTTATTGTAAGTTCGTATGTGTATATGAAAAAAGATCTGTTGTGATCTTCTGATGTGTGTTAATGTCAACTAGGTCTCAATCTGCCTTCTCCTAGTTGAAAGTGTATTGCCTTAACCGAGCCTCAATCTGCCTACCCACGGTTAAGTGTGTGTGTATTCCAGACTGGGCCTCAATGTGCCTATTTCCAGTTGGAGGGTTAATGAAATGACTTGTGAAAGATTGTTCAACAAGTACTTTAATAAAAAACTAGAATTCCTTATATACTAAATGAAAATGGAATCATGCTGACGTCATCTGCTTCAATTATTATTATTCGTCGAAGGTAAAATGTGTAACGTCATCTCGCTGAGTCGCCGGTACTACATGTATATTTCAAACTAATTGAATAAGCACCTATTGTCTGATGAGCTACTTGGATTGGACGTTGATGGGTGCATCGAAGTCGAAATTCCACTGCATGGAATTTTCTGAGTCCAGGTGCCTCGCTAATTTGGATTATGGAATCCTCTAATGAAATCCCATGTACGGACGATTCCTGTAGCTGAATTTGCTGGCACTGGGTGGAGGTGTCGCTATTAGATCCCCCTGTATGGAAGCCTCTGGTAGTCGGAGTTTCTTTCATTCTCTGATGACTGTGTAGAAGCGTTGCTGTCTGGATGCCCTCTGTATGTAAAGCTCTGTTCATCGAAGTTTCTCGTGTGGAACCCCTGCAGATGAATTCGTTGGTACTGGGTGGAGGTATCCCTTTTGGATGTCCCCTGCATGTTGAATTGTGTGTGTGTGTGTGTGTGTGTTCCATTTAAAAATCTTAATTGAATGTCATTTCCGGCGACACCGGAAGTGGAAAAAAATTGTTTCAAATGTCAAAAGGTGGCCTGTCATAAGCTTGATCGAATCACAAAATTTCAATAAATTCCGTGGCCATTTCAGAGAAACACAAAGATTTAATATTATACGAAGAATAAAAATATCAATATGACTTTTCTCAAAAAAATTACAAGAACTAGAGTAATTATTCCGTTATTTTATTCAATATTTCATTAATCTCCAGTATTAACCTTAAGACATGGATATTTCACAGACGAACAAGTCAAAGTATACTGAATTAAATCTAAGATGTTTACAACACTGGGATTATACGGAGGAGCGTCTGTGTACTCAAATATGATCGAAACAAAACAATTCACGTAAGACACCGAAATAAATTTTAAAAATTTTTACAACTTTATATTTTATCTAGAAAAATGCAATAAATGTCATTTTCGGTATCTGATTTTGAATTTTCTGAGGTTTTGCCTTTTATGATGTAGTGCATTTTTAGAAAAAGTCTATTCTGTGGATGGTTTCCATGATCCAAAATGTTTATGTTATCAAAATCAAATATCTGTCCAGTTTTTTGATGGCGAACTACTTAAACGAGCGTAAGACTTCTTTCTTATGCTACAACCAAATCGTGCATATTGCATTATCGATCAAAAACATTATACAAAAAGACTTTTGAATGAATAAAACAAGAAAACAAAGAAATTTAATTGGCTGGATAAAGAACAGTTAACTGAAAATAATATGTTCATAGTCAATTCAAAGTGCTTCAAGAATGTTTAAAATGTTGTAATTCCTCAAGATGAGTCAGATTTTCTCTCTCGGTCCGAAGTTTGGGCCTACGAAAAGAATTTTCCACATCACACGGACGGCTTAAGGGCGAGGATGACAAATATTACTGAACTTCTCATCGTTCAGTCTTATGAAGATGGTTGTACAGTCGCCCTGAACAAATCAGATTAAAATAATGAAAAACTGTTACTGATTGAGATAGAGAAATGAAAAGGGGTCGAACCTGCTCAATACAAACGAATTTTAACATCATAAGAGATTTGAGAAAATATGAACTTGGATGAACATTTAGCCAAATATTCATTTATTTATAATTCCTCAATTCCTGAGCTATACTGTCTACCAAAAATCGTTAACAACTTTTCTATTGCTTGCAGAACTCGAATTTGGCGGTTCAAAGATTGTAATTTGGATTTATGGAAATGTTCTGACATATGTTTGGTCACTGTGGTATTGGCATCTTCTGATCCCATTGTAAGAATGAATGATGCATATTTTTAATCCACAAAGGTCGTTCGGCGCCCGTTATCAAGATTTTCAAAAAAGAATATTTATATTTGTTGACAATCATCAACTTCTTTTCCCTTTTACTTTATACAATTTCAACAATCATTATTCCTTTTTATTCATACGATACACAAATGATGATATAGAATCTTCAATTGATTCATAATAGGAAAAAACCGATTGGAAAACTCTATTCAAGAGGGCGTGAGTACAAAAGCGATTCTTATAGCACCATTGTACAAAATCCTTAATAAAAGTTTTAGAAAGAAACTTTACAGGAGATTATTCAATTTCCAAAATTCCTAATTCTTAAAATCCCTATAATTAGGGCATAGCACATCTCATTGAAATTTATTGGACATGGATTTTTTTCTTCTCAAGGAGATAATTAAGTACATTCAGGTACCTAAAAAGCTCGGAAGAGAATTTACAAGTCGATGGCTGCAATAATACATAAACCATTCTGGCCGCTATCTGTCGGGACCGAATTCTCCACTGCCCCAAATGCTCTCCTAACTCCTAGTAGAAATTAAAATAGTTCTCACATCTAATCCAGGTAACAACACAAATGACCCAACGAAAGTGTGAACAACATATCCGGTCAAGATGTTTATAAGGATCTGATGCAGATGCTGTGTTTGAATGAAGGTATGACGACTTTCATTAGTCCACAAATGTAAATTGCCTGCATCATTGCGATTTGGCCAATGCAGCTGCTGGAAAGTTTTCTGGAGAAGATACTTGGATATTGAAAAAATTGTAAGGGTGGAGAAGTTGGTCTATTCTAATTCTATGGATGCTTCTCTTAGATGTATACAATTGTGTTGATAGCGGTTGGTGTTGATAGAAGGTTTCTCAACTCTCACCTAGAATACTTTCTTTCTCATCAAGAGTACGCGCGGTCCTCGAGCAACCTGAAGTGCGTGAATTTTTCTCAAATTTATCTAGCTATTATTAAACACATCCTGAATCGAATAATCATGCGAAAAACTTCATAGACTTTTCATCTATTTCTCTTAATCGGCGATTTTCATTTACGAGTCAACCGATTAGGTATTCTTTTGTTTGGAAACCCCTCTAAATAAGGTCTTTAAGCATGAAGAGTATTTCCGAATGTTAGATTGTGTATCACATTTCATTAATTCAATATATAATTCAATTGGTTCAATTGAATAATTCAATAATAGGGCAAAATCTATGGACAATCAAAAATTTAAGTGAAACTAGAAAACTTTCCGTTTGGAGCACAAATTTTGTTCAATTCCAATAATTATAGGACCAGACACTCTTTGAGGGCGTTTTTCTCGAAAACAGTTCACATTTTTGACATCAGATGAAACCCTTTTTCAGGTAAAATGTTTATAGAATTCGAAAAACAAAAAACGCTGTACTTAACAGTTAACTTTTTTTATTGGGATCTTCAGAATTTCATTAATATTTATCGAGTGGTTCAGATTTTATTGAATAAAGCATTTTTTTTAATTTAACTTAAGAGGTGAACTCCTAGCAGGAGTTGATCCCACTGAAAAAAATTTTACAATGTTGTGGCATTATTTTGATGAGTTCTATATATATTGGTAACTTATTAACCTTGTACAAAAATCAATTTTTATTGCTCCTTTTACTTACAGAATAATTGAATGTACGTGTAGTAAACACTGAAATATGATTAGAAACATCAATAAAATTCAAAATCTCTTATAATTTATACAGTTTTCGAGACCATTGTGGGTTTCTGAAGCGGAAATTAAATCGATTTAACTCAAATTTCCGTGAGCAAAAAAAAAGATATACAGATATCAATATAAACATTGTATTACATTACTACAAAATGGTAAGTCTTGTCAGAATTAGTAATTGGTATTGGCTAACTCTCTGAGTTGGTTGAAGTAAAAATTAGCCCTAAGGATGGGAATCATGGGTTAAAAGATATGTAGGGCGTTAAACACACATTTTAAATTTGAGATATAACAATTGTTTTGGAAGAACGAAGTGAAAAAGTAGCGTTTCAAAATTTTTAACAAAACTACCCCACAAAGGAATATAGCTGTAGCTATATTGTTAAAATATTGCTCCGTTTCAGAGTTGGTGACATGAAAATTTGTTAGCAAGATGTAAGTTCAAAAATAAAAATTACCTCAAAGACTGCGAATTAGGGGTTGAATGATTTGTATGTCTCTCAGTTTTCAGGTTTGCTACACAATTGTATTTAAGTTGCTGAGAACGGAATAAAAACAGTATTTCATAATAAACACATCCTTGAATTATTTTTGCGTAAATATTATGTCTCATGACGCTGCTGACCGCTGTGTTGCGAGCAAATCAAAGGGACGGCTGTTGGTGGACGTTTATTGGGGGCGGATGATTTCTTCATCTTACTTAGACCAGGCCAAGAAATTGACGCACTATTTCAATATTCCAAATTTACATCTCATGTAAATAATAGCAGCTGTTGATCAATTTTTTGCAAGTAACGTTTGTTTTGTTCTTCAAGAAAATTTTATTTTCCGAAAATAATGCAAAGCACGAAATCGGACAACGGCAGAATGTGTTGAAGCAATGGTGTTAGATGACCTAGACTGGACTTATACAAGAATAGGCCAAAGACTTGAGGTGTTCCATACATTTGTTTTCAGCATGATCTACCGGAAGACTGGTTGACATGAAAGGATTCTTGGTCAAGGACGATCTTGAGTAACATCGGCGATCCATGACACAATTCATTTAATTCGACTAAACGGGCTATCTCTAGTTGCAACGCCAGTAATAAAGAATTAGAGACAATTTCCCGCACAGAAATTTCATTCTTTCATCGAACAATAAATCTGTTCCTTTTTAATTCATCCGAAAATAAATAAGCTGGTTGGTATAATATAACTAGAAAAACATATTTCTTAGAAGAATACAAAATGTTCATATTTTATTGATGAATAAAAATGATGACTTCGCTTCATCTCATGAAATTTTTATATCAAATAAGTGCGTGCTTTATGAAACTGAAATTCATTCGTTTTTAAGACCCTTTCCAGAGAGATTCAGCTCATGCTGTGGTTTCAAGTCAATACTCTTATTGATGTTATGTTCAACCTTGTACAGAAATCAATAAATTTGGGAAAGTTAAAATTCCAAGTTGCTTACTTATTGGAAATAGACTTGATGTCGAATATTAACTCCCCTTAGGTTTTCTTCATTGAAAGGTATCTACGAATTTGAACTATTTACTTCGGTTGAATTTATAATTTCAATAACATATCTCTATAAAAATTTCCATTTATAAAATGAAAGATGAGGAATGAATAATATATATTCCGAAATAAGTTCGCAATCAAATGCATTCCAATAGGTTTATACATATAGATCTAAAATGTTTTAGAAAGAAGGGAAAAAAAAATCATAGATAGTTAGACTGTACAGGTGGACAAAATGTTTACTTAGGCCATCTCAGTAACCATAGAGCGGGAAAAAATGGATGTTTTCTGAGAATAATTTTGAGAAAATGATATTGTTCTGATTTTATGCCAGACGGTTTGACTATGATAGATGGGAGATTGAAATCTATTGATGAAACTGGTGAGAATATCGATTTTTCTACATTTTCCGGATATGTTGTAGATTGTAAAATAAAACTGAGAGTCCTCAGTAATTAAATACCAAAATATATCAGGAAATGTTTCAGTTTCATTTTGTGAATACTCATTCGAATTCAGATAAATTCTATTCATTAGTGTTACATTAAAACAAACAGAAACGCAGCATGTGTCATGCGCGAATCTCATGCAATGAACCTTGCGAAAGAAACAAAATAATTTATTTAAGAAATTCCTCTTTGAGACGCAATGCAAGGCACTTTTGAATACAGCTTTGACAGAACAGTGTAGTGCAAATGAGCACTGAAAGGATACCACAACGTTTCAGGAAATTTGGTTTGAGGCCTTTTGTCGCTGCTCGAGGCCCAGCTCTAACCTTAGCACATAGAAGGGCCTGATTGAATTTGCCATTGAACATTTCAATTGTCAAGCTGACTGGGAAACAGTTTTATTTACAGATGAATTGAGATTTATCATGTATATTGCGATCGACGTTTTTTAATGTATAGGCGTTGAGATTATAGATATGCCCGGTGTAACCTTTTACGCATTAATGGTTTTGTTGGAGGTTCAATAAATTTGTAAGGAGGAATTTCTTTGAACGCTATGATTTGGTCATCGTAAATAATGGAACCGTGAATGCTCAGATGTACGTTACAGACATTTTAGAAGAACAGGTTGTACCGTTATATACATGAAAACGCCAGACCTCACTGAGCTGATATCGTTAGGAATTACTTTCAAGACCACAAAATCACTTCAATGAAGAGGCTTGCACGAAGTTCTGACCTCAATCCCATCGTGGATGTGTGAGATATTCTCAATAGAAGGTCATGAAAACCCTGAACCGGGTTCGGAACAGACTGATCGAATTTGGAACGAAATGAATCCAAATGCTATAAGGTGATTGATTTTGAGTATGAATCGTAGATGTTATGCACTAATTCTCGACAGGGGTGGAAATATCCGATATCAACAAGTTTTTGCGGACTTTGATAGTTTTATTTTATTTTCTATGAAAATTTGAATTTTCGATTTTGTGCGTAAATTTTTTGGCTCAGTGTATTCATTATTCAGTACTCTCTAAACTGAGGTGGTTAGAATATAAAATTAAAAATCTTATGTTTGTTGGTGTAGTTTCATAAGAAAAGTCATAAGCAGAAATGTTTTCGATCGGTGATGACTTTTTAAAATGGAAAGCTTTATTCAATATATTCTACGTAAGTTATTTAGATTAGGTTTGAATTTGAAATATGACATTTTTCAAGTTTGCTTGGTTTCATTTTCGAATAAATGGCATATAAATTGGTTTATAGTAGTTCACGAATGTCCATCAAATTGAATTCATCAGCAGTTAAAGTTTATAATGCCATTAAATATGAATATAAATGCATTGAAGCATGATTTCATGAAAAATTCTATAACTGGATGAAACGGTTTCAGGAAAAATATGACAATGGGGTTGACGTGGGAAATTTGAATTGAATTTTCTACATTTGCAAGCAGTAGCGACTTGTTACCTAAGCAAGTTGTAGTTTTTCAGGCTTCAATTCATGGCAGTAAATAATACAAAATTACATTTATATAATGTAAACTACTCACTCACCTGTTTCTGCTGATCGTTGAATATTTGTATTTCGATTCAAACTACAAAGAGCACTATACACAATTCAAATGAACTATTTCTACCGGATGAAAGAAGCGAAGAAATGTTATCATTTTGAACTTTTTTCAAACGAAATTGCAACGTCTTTTTTTCGCAGCAAACGTGTCAATTACTGTTTCATTTAATTCGACTGAACAAATCGAATATATATATATATATATATATATATATATATATATATATATATATATATATATATATATATATATATATATATATATATATATATATATATATATATATATATATATATATATATATATATATATATATATATATATATATATATATATATATATATATATATATATATATATATATATATATATATATATATATATATATATATATATATATATATATATATATACAGGATATCCACCGGACCGTCCGTTAGAAACTTTTGACTTCCAATTGCAATATCAAGCTGAAATTTTATACGCGGCCATAACTAGCGATTTCCAATTGAAGTGAAATATTTTCGAAGTGATACCATTTCCAGTTATACCGGAAGTGGGTCATCACTTTGTTATTTCAAATGGTAATCTACCTTTTTTATTATACATCTAGAACCGACATTTGAGCAAGGCATAAAATACCCAAGTTGTTGGCACTTATCTGTCAAAACTGTTGACAGATTTAATTATTTTTGTTATAAACTCGATTTTTGAGGAACATTTAAAAAAATTGTAGCTCGTAGTTCTTTTGCACTATAGACAAAATTTTTGCTTGGGTGGATAGAAGAAGGACCAAGGAATTTTTTAAGCATTCTACACATGTCAAATGTTTATTGCGTTGTTTTGTATGATTTTTTCAATTTGGCCTTTTTCAAACAGCAATAACTCAATTTTTTTCAAATTGCACGTGCCAATTTTTAAATCGCCATCAGATGAAGCGTCAAATTTTAGATGGAATTGTATAAGCTATACTCATCTCTTATAGTTCCGAAATAATTTGGGAATATATTGAATTTTGATGATTTCGTAAGAACTAACAGAGAATGCTTTGAAATATTTGAATCAAGTAGCTGAACTGGCTACGCTCACCTGAAAGGTGCCTAAAATTAATGTACTTGTCACTTCGTTCATTCGAATTTGATATTTCAACAAGAATTGTCTTTATTTCAGATTGAAAATATCCAAAAAATACCACACATTTGGAATAAAACCTCTGTTTATTCAAACGAAAATATATTTAATCTTTTTTTAATTCATTTTAGAATTCCAAAAAGTAGTGGGTAGAAATTGCAGGCAATTCAATAACTGATTTCCAAATTTACCGTCTATGAGTAAAATAAAATTTCAAAGCATTAGAAGCAATTTTCTACAATTTGGATGAATAAAAATTGTAGGAACTCAGCGAAAAACAATCATCGAAGATAATTACATTAATACGAATAAATGATAGCAAACGTCATAGGAGAAAACTAATTTACGATCTGAATAAATGTTCAATATGGGTCCCATTTTGCTCGATACACTTGACAACTCGTATACGAACATGATGAGTTGCCCTCCTAGTTTCCTCAGGATCAATATTACGAAGAGCATTATGAATGCTCTCTAGTAACTCTTCTTTACTTCATACAGGAATGAGATACACTTCACTCTTGATTTTATCCCATAAATAAAAATCAAGGGGCGTCAGGACAAGAGAACGCGGAGGCCATAAATTTGGTCCTTGATTACCCCACCATCTATCCTCGAACATTTCTGTTAGCTGCCGATCTACAGCTCGTATTTTATGTGCTGGTGCACCATCCATTTGGTAATAGCAATCCCTCAGAATGTTAAGGGGTAATCCATTTAAAAAATTTGCTAATGTTCCTCTCAAAATTTCCAGGTATCTTTGTCCATTGAGATTTTTCTCATAAATGTGATAGGCCAACAAATCATTCATTAAAATTGCAAAAACGTTCATGCTGAATTCATTTTGGAAATCAATAACCTTAATGAAATGTGGATTTTCTGTGGCCCAAAAATGTCGATTTCTCCTGTTGGTTATTCCACTTTCATTGAACTCGGCTTCATCAGACCATATAATTTTTTGCTGTATTGTCTCATCTTCTTGAAGCCGAATTAATAAATTTTCACAGAAATTTTACCGCTTGGGAAGGTCAGTTGGTTTCAATTTTTGTAGTCTGATAAAATAATACGGGTGCATGTTATGTTTCTTAAGGATCCTTTGAATGGAAGTATAACTCAATCCAATATCCATTGATATTGACTTAATGGACGCATGTGGATTGGCACAAAAATATGCTAGCGTATTAATTTGATTGTCCTCGTCCTCGAGAATAGGTTTTCTTCTAGTTTCTATGTATTTTGTTCCTCCAAATGGCAGAAAATTGCTTCTAATCCTTCGAAATTTTGTTTTACTGATAGGCGCCAGATTTGGAAATTGGTTATTGAATTGCCTGCAAGTTCTATCCACCACTTTTTGACTTTCGCCATGAATTAAAAAGAGATTAAACATATCCTCGTTTGAATAATCAGCCATTTTATTATCAATCTGGTGTTTTTCAAAAATTTTCACTTCAAATTATCTTGTTGAAATATCAAATTCGAATGAACGAAGTGACAAGTACATTAATTTTAGGCACTTTTCAGGTGAGCGTAGCCAGTTCAGCTACTTGATTCAAATATTTCTCATAGACGAAAAATTTTGAAATTGGTAATTGAATTGCCTGCAATTTGTACCCACTACTTTTTGACATTCTAAAATGAATTAAAAAAAGATTAAATACATTTTCGTTTGAATAACCAGTGGTTTTATTCCAAATGTATTGTATTTTTTGGATATTCTCAATCTGAAATAACGAGAATTCTTGTTGAAATATCAAATTCGAATGAACGAAGTGACAAGTTCATTAATTTTAGGCACCTGTCAGGCGAGCGTAGCCAGTTCAGCTACTTGATTCAAATATTTCAAAGCATTCTCTGTTAGTTCTTGCAAAATCATCGAAATTCAATATATTCCCATATTATTTCGGAACTATGAGAGATGGGTATAGTACATGCTGATACAATTCCATATGAGATTTGACGCTTCGTCCGATGGCGATATACAAATTGGCACGTGCCATTTGAAAAAATTGAGTTATTGCTGTTTGAAAAAGGCCAAATTGAAAAAAATAATATAAAACAACGCAATAAACATTTGACATGTGTAGACTGCTTAAAAAATTCCTTGATCCTTCTTCTATCCACCCAAGCAAAAGCTGCGTCTGTAGTGCAAAAGATCTACGAGCTACAATTTTTTTAAATGTTCCTCAAAAATCGAGTTCATAACAAAAATAATTAAATCTGTCAAAAGTTTTGACAGATAAGTGTCAACAACTTGGGTATTTTATGCCTTGCTCAAATGTCGGTTCTAGATATATAAGAAAAAAGGTAGATTACCATTTGAAATAACAAAACGATGACCCACTTCCGGTATAACCGGAAATGGTGTCACTTCGAAAATATTTCACTTCAATTGGAAATCGCTAGTTATGGCCGCCTATAAAATTTCAGCTTGATATTGTAATTGGAACTCAAAAAATTTTTAAAGGACGGTCCGGTGGATATCCCTGTATCTAAAAAGTTTCTTATTTGGATTTGAAAACACCAGATACCAGGTATATATATATATATATATATATATATATATATATATATATATATATATATATATATATATATATATATATATATATATATATATATATATTTTATTGATGAATGAGAATGATGACTTAACTTCATCTCATGAAATTTTATATCAAATAAGTGCCTGCTTTATAAAACTGAAATTCATACTATTATTGATGTTATGTTCAACCTTGTAAAAAATTAAAGAATTTGGGAAAGTCGAAATTCCAGGTTGCTTACTTATTGGAAATAGACTTGATGTCGAATATTAACTCCCTAGGTTTTCTTCATTGAAAGGTATCTACGAATTTGAACTATTTACACCGGTTGAATTAATCATTTCAATAACGTATCACTATAAAAATTTTCATTTATAAAAATTAAAGATGAGGAATGAATAATATATATTCCGAGATATAAAATCTCTTCGGGGAGCAATCTATTCCTTAATTTTATTGAATATACCTGTCATAAATAACCACTTAAGAAGAAGCAACCCAATAAGCTTTTAATTACTCAAGAACATTTATATTTATATTTTCTGTACATTCATTCGTCTGAAGAAGCTACGGTGTAGTGAAAGGCGTTACGAATCGCAATTATTAAGTAAAATTCCTTAAAACACAGTACTTGTTTTTCATTATTGATAATGGAATTTTACCAAGTGAAAGCCTCCCAAATTCAAATATCGTGAAATATTTGATTTTCTCGAAGTTTATGGAGGCTCCAGTCGCAAAACTGCTTCCCTATGAATCTTCGTTCTGAAGTCATTTTGATACTTATGGGGTAGATATTTATCTTTTTTCCGTAATTCAGTTGAATGTGATATTTGAATATTTCGTAGAATTTTTTGAAATGACACTTTCTGATTTATAATTATCGCTCCAATTACGTTCATAATATTCTCCTACTGTTATACGACTCTATAATTTTTCGGACGAGGATTTTGAAATATTCCAAAGTTTATAAGTTAATATACGAGCCTATCGTTTATAGCTGGAGTAGGTTGCTTCCTTCCAGGATACAATTCTTAATAATTTTTCGATAAAGGCCAATCTAATTATTTCTGGGCATATTGGGTATGCACTTCACAAAAACGCCTGCCTGGATTAGAGTATGGCTACTAACGATAATTAATGCGTTCAACAGCACTGTCCAAAAAAAAAGATTATTCATCCAAAAAACAAACATTATAACTTAAATAGGGATTGTTAGCGTTTCGTTCACTCGTTATTTAACTAAATTGGAGTCTACGATCAAAGTGATTTTCATTGAATTTCTGAACCAATTTCATTTCATATGATGAAATTTATATTGCTTCAAATTCGTTGTATATTTATATCACTTTGGCTTGCCAATTTTCTTGTATTCAGAGTAAAATCAATCACAACTTGCTCCGTTTGCTTATATTATATGGGCCTTCGGAGATTTTCTTATTTCTTATTTTAGACAGATGCAGTTTCACAGAATTTCATCACCAATTCAAGAATATATTTCTCCCTCATGTTTATTCTCGTGGCGCTTATTAAAAGTAGTGGATGTAATTAATGAAATTTATGATATATTCATTTTTTGAAAATCAATTTCAAAATATGAAAGAGAGAGAACATTTGTTAGTTTTCCACGTTTATTTGTTAATACACGACCGGTTTTGACCTTCGGTCATTTTCAAGTGGTGAATACTAACTTAGGTACAAAGATGTTAACAAACGATATATATTTTCCTTAATTGTAAGTTAGGGGGAATTACTGATTTCAAGTTGGATATTAAGAGTAGTTTAATGTGGGATTTTCCTGACTGTATAAATCTCCAAACTTTCCAACAGATTCATTTCCTTTATTGCATTTGTGGTGGACTTTGAGTTTGTCTAAAGCTATTGGGTCGTTTTTTGATTGAATATGCTCAAATGACGAGGATTTATTATCTGAAGATATATGTTCATCGAACCTGCATTAAAAATTTCTTGATCTACATAAGCTGAAAGGGATTCGTTGCATTCGATTTTGTAAATACCAGATTGTTTGAGTTTATCTATTTTCTGTTTTGCATTAAAAAGTTATTTGCTAAGGTTAGGACCCCTTGAGAATGTTGTTGTGGTTGTTTTGAAATTTAAAAAATATTGTTTTATTTTATGAGAAAAAGGTCCGTTATGATTAAAACTAGCTTCTATTGAATGCAATGTAATAATTGTGATGTTCGATTTTGTTCTTATGATTTCTATTTATGAAAGAGGCTGGTAAATTGTTGTTGGAGGCTATTATTTTTATGGTATATATTTCGAATTTTAAATCTCGAATTGATAGGAGATAGTGAAAGCTCTGTGGACCATACAATTGTAGGCGGCGAGTTTATGATTTAAATAATTTAATGAATCCATGGGGATTATTGCATCCATGAACGATTTTTTTTCTATAGATATTATAAGTAAGGATATTGTTTATGTTTGATATAGTTAAGTCTAAAAATTTATGGAATTATCAGTTTTAATTTCAATGGTATATTTTAAATGATCGTGAGTTTTATTGAGGAAGTTCAAAAATGAATATAATTTTCTATTTGAGCTATGAAAACGAACCAAAATATCATCAACCTACCGATACTAGAATATGATATGTTTTTTGGCTAGGTCGCTGTTCAGTATCGATGTGTTTTCTAAGCTACCCATGAAAAAATCTGATAATAGGGGGCTAAGTGGCGAACCCATAGGAATTCCTGATTTTTATTCAGAGAATTTTTTTTGAAACTGAAAATAATTTTGGTGTAACCATGTTTTTAATAGGTTCCAAATTCAAAAGAGATATGTGAAAATGTGTTGGTTCTGGTGAAAATATCTGAAACTAAAGGTAGACTGTTTTTAAGTGAGAAAAGTTTTGATATAATTGCCACATCATTAGAAATAAAGACCAACGGAGGTACGTTCTTTGGTAAAGGTAACATTCATCCGTGCGGAATCTAGTTGATCGAGGTACTATATTAGTAGGATTAATTATGTTCCATTATTATTGTTCCAGTAGCGTATCGAAAGGTGCTGTTTAGATGTAAACTAGAAATATTGAAATATTTCCATGCAATAAATCGCAAGAATCGGTCGTCGTTGCTAATCTCTTCGAAAGATTACCTCAAAAGAGGAAACTTCCAATGTGAAAACTAATGAACTGAAGCGTTTCTAAGAAAATGTTTCTACAGAATTTGGTCTTTTCTAATGTTTCACAGTGTATGCATGTCACTCAATGGATTTATCAATTTTTAAATATGCATGTTTATTTTAGTGAATCGATAAGATCATTGGATGCATTAGGATTTCAATATGCATCCATTAATTAATAGTGAACATATTGCAATGAAATATCATTAGTGGTTTCCATTATAATAATTGTAATCGATACAAGAATTTGGTAATTACGTTTCTCCGCATGGTTCAGTAACACAAGCTCGCTGCATTTGGTTTATTTATATATAACGATCTAATTATTGTTTTTCTTCATCATTCGTATGAGGAATTACAAAATTGGAAGACTACATACATTAACTTATAACGTAAAATTTTGATGAGATTAAAAATATGATGGGAAATAGCTTAGTATATAGAATGGGTAAACATTAAAGATAAACTAAGCTTCACATGCTCGCTCCTTAAGTATTAACTCAGATGAAGGAAAAGAAATTTTCTACTTCGGTTGTCTTTGATCATGTCTTCGTTGATGTATTATCGTGAGAAATATAAAGGAGGCCAGTTATAAAAAAGAATTTTTTGAAAATTTTCATTTGAACTAACTAATAGATCACTTGTTGACTACTTCCGAACTGTGTGTTATTTGCAGCAACTGTTCACAAATGATGAAGAATAATTTTTAATTTTTGGTTGGTAATATATATTTATTTATGGTATAAAATGATTCAATGTTACGAAATGGCGAATGCGCCGGGAATAATAAGAAGCTCAAATAATGTCCTGTTACATTTTCGTTCAAACACTATTTACCCTTTCATTTTGTTTTCCCTTTGAATATTGTTTCCCGATAATATGATTTGTTAGACCGGGATTGATCTTCATTTTTGTGGTTCACTTTTTTGGTAGGCTAAGGAAGGGTAAATAATTTCTTTAGAAAATAATTGTAGAAAATTTTGCTGGAGCGGGGTGACGAATCTCAGCTCCTGATCTAATTGTAGAATTGGGATGATGAGCCAGTTGGTCCGTGTAAGATTCATGAAAAGCCATTGAATTAAGGTTAGATTAGGCATTAATACACTTTCCACAGTGGTTATAATAACAAGCATTGAAACATTTTTATTGAATTCGCTTAATTAGTTGATGCCTCTGAACATGCAATATCATTTCCGTGCTTCAAGAGAAGTTTTTTCTTGTTGTCACTTTACTAGCAATGAATTCAAATACGATGCTGTACTGTTTTTCCCTCACACTCAACAAGTTGGTCTGAAAGAGCCTACTGCACCTTATAGTGCAGTTTTCTTGTTTTGCGCAGTGGTATTTGTTTACCTCAAACACGCAATATAAAAGTTTGAAAGTTTCGACTTCACCCTGTATTGTTTTTCTTTTGACACACGCTTCATAGGTATTTGAGGGATCTTGAATAACCCGAATACAGAGACCGTTCATTTTATCATTTCCGAGCTTTCCGTCGATTCGGTGGTATGCTGTTCCCCTACACACGTAGTTTGCTTATTTGGAAGTGCTTACTGTGCCATGTAGTGTAGTTTTTCTTATAGACTTTTATTATAATCTTATGTTTAGCCTCCAATTTCTTCCAATAGAAGTTAGGTATTCCATCTCTTCCTGGTGTTTTTCAGTTTGCAAAGTTGTTGAGTGCTGCTCTAGCTTCTGTTGTTGTTATTTCATCCCATTCCATTCGCTTACCAAGAACATTGTTGTTAAATTTGCTCGCATTTTCTGCAAACTGTTTATTTTGTTGGTATAGGTTACTCTTTTCTGTATAGGAAATCCATATGATTCCGCTGCTATTTGCTGTTTTAACTCTTCTGATGTTTTAGCTTAGTCTTTTTAGTATTTTATGCGATATTTAGTGTGGAGTGGGTTTTTCATTTTGAAGCTTTGACATTTTCTTTGATATGATAGATATTTTCTAAGTTCATTCGTTTTCTTTTATCCGTTTCTTCCATGGTATGTTTCCTTCAATAAATTTTCCTTCCTTAGATTTGGAATCTGTTATGAGTATGTTTTGTATAAAGAGTGCGGTTGCATATGTGGGATTATCATGTTTCGCGCCTAATTTTGGTTCTCAAATTCTTCAGATTTCCATCTTTCATTTCATATACTTTAGTTTTCAGTTAGACCATAGAAGATAATCACATGGATTCAAATCGGGAGAAAAAGCGCGCCATTCCACTGATTCTCTTCTACCAATCTGACGATTTCCAAAGACCTCATTCAAAAACAATTCACACTGGTTGATCTTAGTGTGGCGCAGCTCTAATCTTGCTGAAACTATATAGACTCATCAGCGTCATTGATGTTGAGGTATAGCACAGTTAAAGTGTGTAAAATATGTATCCTCGAACACTCCAGATACTTCTCTCTTGTTACATTGCCAAATAAGTTCCCAGTATTCTATTTTCTATTATGAGTAGATATTCACTGATCCAAGGTGCGTTTTTTCAGCCCAATATCTAATATTTTGACGATTGACGTCTCCTTTCAGAGTGAACGTTGCTTCATCAGTATATAACATTCTGAACGGCAACGATCTAATATTATTTCATAAACCCATAATTGAATAGCGAAATTCTACTCTCCGATCTGGATCATCTTCGTTAAGTTCATGCCATTTAATTTAATTTTTAATTTTAATAAGCTGCCGGGATTGTAGGTGATGAGAACATCTAGTATCATCGGAAACTTTTGAATGACCTGGTTTTGCAAAATCTCTTACAGAGTCTTCTTCCCGAAATTTTGTTTCTATTCTACTCGCCGTAGATTCATTGATTGGAGACTTCTTTTTGGCTAGGACATCATCACAACCGAGAAATATATATCGTTTCTTTTTCTCTTAAACAAGGCATAGTCAAGTATCACAGTGTGTATAGAATCACACACTACTTGACCGAAATTCCCTATTCTGATTCTCACATGGGAGTATGTACGGTGGGTTGGGAGTTGATTTCATACGCACAGAATTGACTTCAGAAAATATCATTACGTAAAAATTAGTATATCTGTCAGAGAAATTCGAATGAGTGTATTCATTCCGATAGTTATCTATGCCGATTTATATCGATTGAAGCAAGATCGGAAACAGCAGTTCACCTTAAAAATAAAAAATTTGGGTATTTTAATTCGAAAAAAGGTCAATGACGTAATATCTCGCCGAAAACGCGAAAAAATTGATCTCCATTTTTCATTAAACCTAAAATGATAGGAATTATAAATTTTAGGCGTTTCTTTACATCTGCAAGGTATAATGAAACTCGATATAAAATGGCGAATGCGCCAGGAACGATAGAAAGCAAAATCATTTTCAAATATTTTTGAAGGATTCTGGAGCATCGGCAGTTGCCGTATTATGAATAATTAGGGCTGTATTTTTGTGTAGTGAAATTGGTTAATATGTTGATAAAGAATTTTGGGAGGAAAATAACACGAAAATTTTCGAATCCATCTTGCTTTCTTATTTGTTGAATGAATTGCCCATTATTTGGGTATATTCATTTGACCAGACTTATGCAGTTCCTTATTGTCTGTTAGTTACGTTTATGATAGATAATTTGATGGAAGATTAATTTTCTTTCAAGAACGAGATGTCTGGAAATGGTGAATAAATGTATATAATAGCTGAAAGAAACTTCTTAAATTAATTCGAAAGGTTATGTTTGTATCTTTGAAAATAATATTCATGCAGATGGGAGAAATGTCTACCGATAGTGAGGAAGGATGCAAGCGGAGTATTTGGCTTTGAAGTAGCATTACTAAGAATGTTCTAATACTATAAACAAAGTTCATAATTCTTGAGAAAATAAATTGGTCGAAATGGGGCTTCCTTCAGCGAAAGCGTAAATAAATAAGGAATGAACTGAAGTTCACTTTTCTCGAAATGAGAAAAATATTTGGATTACTTGTCATTACTAATAGTCCAAGGAATTATAAATGTTGTTGAAAGATACAAGAAACTCGTCAGTCTTAGACAAAAAAAATCAATTTGTGAAGTGAACTATCAGGTCAAGCTCTGAACTTTTTATCCCAATATTATCCTCATTTCGAACGACAATAGTTGAAAAATGGTCGAAAGTCTAGATTTATAATTAAAGCGAAGAAACTAATAGATTTATACAATAAAACTTCAATGATATAAAATGCTCAATACACTAGGTACAATAAAAAGCTTTGGTCAATCTTTTTTCCTTTCCCGTAGAGCGAATAATTTTTTCAATAGAACCATCCTGATGCAATGGACTTTATCAACGTTTTCAATGGAATTTTGAACAGAATATTTTTTCATTTGAACGAAAAACTGTATGGTAATGATGAACTAATGATTTCTATAGTGAATAGAAGCAAATATGAAGGAAAAACATTCATGATGTTATTTGAAAATTTGTTATTTGTACCTGTAAAAGTCGCCAGAAAGAATTGTTTTTGTGTTTCACTTAGATAGCCGACAAGTAATTTCGTTGAGCCAAAATTGAAGATAGCTTATATCGAGATTAAAGTGATAATTTTTCACACCGTTCATGCTAGGAAGGCCCTAAGGATAAAGTTTAATTTAATTCCGAAAATATTCAGGTGATCTTTGGAAGATTAAGAATTTTGAAGGAACTATTAATGAAAACCAGAAAAGATTCGGGATATGCTATGTTTAAAATGGGATGATATCATAAAAAATATTTAATTTTCGTATAAATATTATTGCGTTGTTATTAACGCAAAAATTCGAAAATTCAGGTTTATTCGGAAGAAGTTTTGATATATTGAATAATTATATTAATCCATCAACGCTAAGGAATGCATGAGAACAATCGAAATCGAAAATGTTACTCATAGAAACTGAGATAAAACTAATAATGGAAATTGTAAAACTTTTGGAAGAGAATCAAAGTCTCAAAAAACTGTTAATAACGGATATTTCCATCCCTGGCGAGAGTAACTGCTTGAAATTCACGATTCATACTCAAAATCAGTAACCTTATAGCATTCTCATCCATTTCGATCCAAATTTCGATGTCTGTTCTGAAAGTTCATTTACGCTATTAGTATAGTTTTGAGGCCTGCTTGATCTTCTATTGATATTGCCCCAGATATGTTCGAGGGGATAGAAGTCTAGAGTTCATGTAGGCCACCCCATTGAAGTATTTTTCGCGATCTTGCATAAAAAAAAAGTTTCTACCAATGTTTGCCACAATGGTACAATAAATGGTTCTTCTAAAATGTCTGTATCCCCTAAGCATTCAAGGTTCAATAGGTTACGCCCTCACACCATATTTGAACCTCCACCAAAATTATAGCAAGGTAAAAAAATGCTCTGGGTATATCTCTCTTTTCGATGTCTGTGCACTAGAGAACGTTGATTTTATTGAAAAAGCTGCATTTGTGTCTAGCAGTAACGAACCGTTGTCTTCTTAAATAACGGTCATGGATTGCTGTTGTTGTCAAGATCTCCATGCTCAGGTCTACTTTTATCACTACCAGTCTTCCTGTACCTGCAGATTATTCTGAAAACAGTTGAATTGGATACCCTTATCTTTTGGACTATTCTTGTATAAGTTCAACCAAGATTACTTAACATCACTATATCAGCATATTCTGCGGCGATTTCGTGATGCGCGTTGCATTATTACCAAAAATAATTTTCAAGAAGAACAAACAGTACTCTCAGAAATTGATCAATAACTACTGTTATCAATAAGAGGTGGTTTGTTGCAAAATCTCGATGTATTCCTTTCATTATGTTTCTTATGACAAGGACATGCGTGCTAAGAAAAAACTCGAATTTTGTTGTCATATGTCTGGACATATCCGAAAAAAACATGTACTAATATTTATTCGACTAGGAAGAAAGAATATGGAAATTTGGAAATTAGGCATTAATATGTTGGTTGGATTCGTGTATTTTGTTTATTGGAGAGAGAATAATTTTTTCATAATCATTATAGAATAGGTCTTCATTTCAGAATGCTGTAACACAAGTTTTTTCAACTGATAGGATTAGTTTTTGCGTAATTATTAAAAGCGAAACGGAGCCCTTCAGAAAGATTGCAAAAGTAAGAAAATGGGAATTCTGATAACTTGAAGTAGCAAGAGTAAATTTGGGAGTCAGTTCATCAATAGTAATATCACTAAGCAATGATAAGAATGATGAACATTATCCGAATACACGTTGGTATTCGACTAGATATCTCCACTACGTTCGAAGTAGCGCAGATTTCACACTTGTTCCCGTGAATTTGAATTTCCTTCGTGTCATGACCTACCATAAATTGTTTTTCAGTACGTGCTTCCAGTTTATCTCGAATGGGAACTAGCTAGACTTGGACGTTTCCAGTCGTACAAGCCCTGATGTTTTCGTTCTATTTAAATGTTATCTCTTTCATCGTGATATATAGGCTTTAACACTTTCAAGAAGTGCAGTTACTATTTTCTATGAATCTGTATTTTCGATGGAAAGACCAGAACATCTTATGAACTAGAATTGCATGACAAAACATGATTTCACAACAACGGTATCTTTATTTGTCAACTGTCATTCAAAGAAAAAAGTTAAAGAGCCTAACTTTCAAACGGTTTGGATGAATGGTGTGCTTTTTATAAGTGACTTCGTTTTTTTGGGGAAATTATAACCGGGATGTGCAAATTATAATTTTCACAAAATGGTTTTCCAGAGCTATTAACAGCTATACCCATCGCTGAATGTCAAACGATATGGTAGCAACCAGATGCAATCCTTCCACATAATGAAGCTTTCTAAACGCTGATTTGGGGAATGAAGAATTAGTAACAACAAGAAAAGTGATTTCCAACTATGTGCAAATCAAGACCAATTCCATCTCTCATTCAGCGAAAAAGGCCATGAAACTCGATGAAATAAGATGTATCGAAGAAGAACTTAAATTTCTGTACCAGAAGAGGAATATAATTCAACATTATCTTAAGGTAGTGCATTCTGAATTAACCCAACAGAATTTAACATATTTGACGACCAAATTAGATTTAACATTAGCAAACTTATCCATGAAAAATTTGAAAACCAAAAGGAAAAACTGGATTCAATACGAAAAGCACAAAATATAACTCCCACAACCAATGATACTCAGAGTGGGACCTTTTTACCAAAATTTCATTCACGGACAATGAATTTATCCAAAACAAAATTTTCTTATTCTGAAATTAATTAACTTGATAAAGGACATACATTTGCACCCAATATTAACGGATAAGCGGTAAAGGAAATTTTAACGGTAGAATCTACTATTGCTCTTTTGAATTCCGAAGACTCAAAATTAGTTTCTCAAAAATAACAAAAACACTCAAAAATTTTAACATCTCAGAAGATAAACGGACAATCAAAATAATAAAATCAATAAAAGAGAAAGTTGAAAACAATGACCTTACTATTACAAAGGAGATAAATCTGACGCCATAGTTATATTACAAAAATCCGATTACATAGATAAAATGAATGATTTTATTCGAAAAGAACAACCAGTAGAATCCTCTAGTGACCCAACTGCAAAAATTCAAAAATCGCTCAACAACGCTAACATCTAACCTTCTATCTAAGCCTACTCATTCATTTATAAATATGAATAAATTGAATTCAATGTCTTTAGAAAACCTACTAGTACGGATATATATATATATATATATATATATATATATATATATATATATATATATATATATATATATATATATATATATATATATATATATATATTCTAAAGGACTGCAACCACCCGCTTTCACATAAAACTTCGGCATATAATTCAATGATACATAGAGCCTTTTCAATACCTTTATCATCAGAAAATCTTAAAACAGAAATTAAGACCATTAAAATTATAGCTGTCAATAACGGCTTTGATAACATCATAATCGATAAAATAGTGAAACGAAAACAATCACATACTGGGTGATTCACCAGTGGCGCGGTGCTCTGTAGCTCGTTCACTCTTGAGGATTTCATTTTTGTTCGAACGGTATTGTATTAAAATCTACTTCAGCAATTTATTTTGAAGTAAACAGGGTGTCCCAATTTTCTATAAAAAAATCTTGGGAGGTTTTTTCAGATTGGAAGACCACTTTTTTGTTGAAGATTCAAGAGCGTCCTAAGCTCTGCTATAATGTCTTTAAGTAATGAGTTTTTCTGAGTAGTTTCGTCACAATATTTTTTTTCCGTAAAAATTCATGAAAATAGGCTATTACAATATCGCATGTCTCTTCGGCCAGAGAGGATGAATACTTTTTTCCTTTCGTTTTCTTATTGCCCAAGAATAGCTTCATTGATGGATTGCAATAGATTATCCTCATTTTATACAGGAGTGACTCAAAAAATTATTGAATATTGTAATTTCAAAAGTATCATATCTTGATTTTTCAAATGGAACATCCTGTATTTTATTATTCATGTCAACGCCTAAAATATTGTGCCATATTTTTGCAGAAGTAACTTTATCTTTATCTTCGACCATTTTCGAAATAAAAAAATAAACTAAAATAATAAAATCAGAGGTTACGAAAGAAGAGTTTATTAGTACATATCATTATAATTGATCAGAGAAATGGAGATATTTTAAGATAGTCGTGTATGAAATACGTATAACATTGTTTTTTGGTGAGAATATCTACAAGATGTCGAACTATTTCAATAAGTGTTCGAAATGTTGCCCTTTTCTTCGTAGACACAACTCAATCCTTCTGAGGAAAGACCGTTGAACTCTCGTCAACATTTGCGGATTAACTGACTGAATGGCGTCGACTATTCTCTGTCTCATATCCAACTGTGTTGTAGAAGGAATCTGGTGAACGATGCCCTTAATATAACCCCACAAGAAAAAATCTAGACTTTTAAGGTCCGGAGACCCAGCTGGCCATCTAACAGGACCACCACGTCCTATCCATTTGTTTGGAAATACATGATTCAAATGCTACCTAACCTGATGTGAGTAATGGGCCGGTGCTCCATCCTTTTGAAACCACAAATCTTGTCTTATGTGATCTGGTACATCGGCAAGTAACATTGGTAGATGATTCTGCAGAAAATCTATATACATTTCACTATTGAGGTGCCCGTCGAAAAAGTGCCACCCAATTAGATATCCATCTACTATAGCGGCCTATACGAACAACGATGCTGGCGATCTATTTGTCTCATGAGGTGTGGATTTTCTGTGGCGTAATAACGAAGGTTGTGCCTGTTAACAAGCCTATTCTTGTGGAAAGTTGCATCGTCGGAGAAAAGAACTTTGCTAAACATATTTCGATTTTCCGCTACTTTTTCACTTGCCCAATTGCAAAAATTGATTCGATTTTCATAGTCTTGATTGTTCAGTTCCTGGTGCAGATGTACATGATATGCATGAAATTTATTCACTTTCAAGATTCTCTGGACGGAAGTTGGACTGTTATCTGTTAACTGAGACATCTCTCTTTGGCTTTTATATGGGTCCTCTGTCACTGTTAACAAAACTGATTACTGGTTGTCTTCAGCTGTAACAGTTTTTGGTTTTTCATGTTTTTTGTAAGCGATATTACCCGTTCCGATAAATCTGATTAAAAGTTTTTCAAAGCATCTTGCATCAGGATGCCTCTTATCAGGAAACCTTCGTGCATAAACTCTACTTGCCAACAAAGAATTTCTTCAAACTCACCCAGAATAAAAATCATATCAACCATTTCTTCTTTGGAGAACTTCATGACAGTCAATTGAGAAAATTGTGTTCAAACCTCATTTTAACAAAGTTTAATAATGAAACAATGATAAGTTCACCATTTAAAATGCAGAATATGATATGTCCGGACACCTGACACAAGGCACAAATAAAAAAAATGTCAACGCATACCTCGATTCACGTTTCAATCATCTTGATTTTATCATTCGTTAAAAGAATTATCTCGTTTTGTTTTCATTTTTACTACTTGAATCTTCACAGAAAAAAACTTCTGTGCGAATAATGATGCATGTTAATGAGTTTGATACGGTTTGTAGAATTTTCATCAAAAATTTTTACAAATAATCGAATATTTCGAAAATGATTGAAGATAAAGATGAGGTTACTGCTGCAAAAATATAGCACAAAATTTTATGCGTTGACATGAGTGATAAAATACAGGGTGTTCCATTTGAAAAAATCAAGATATAATATTTTTAAAATTACAATATTCAATAATTTTTTTTTCAATCACTCTTGTATAAAATGAGGATAATCTATTTCAATTCATCAATAGAGCTATCCTTGAGCAATACGAAAACGAAAGGAAAAAGTATTCATCCTCTCTGGCCGAAGAAGCATGCGATGATGTGAGAGCCTATTTTCATGAATTTTTACGGAAGACATTTAAGCAGGGTCTAGGCCGCAAATAAGTGAAAATATCGCAAATAAACTTTCCGTATTGAAATAAAAAATTGCCTTTAGACCACAAAATAACCTTCAATGCTAACTAATGCCAAAACCCGTATTCAAAATTTAAATAAATCCGGAGTTAATAAATTAACTTGTCCAGATTGCAATAATTTTTACATAGGTCAGACTGGTCGATCCTCCAAAATCAGATATAAAGAACATCAGATTTCTTTCAGTAATAATAAACAAGATTCAAAAGTAGCAAACCATTGTATTCAAAACAGACACTCCTAGTATTGATAGTTCATTATTTAGAATTAGTTGAAATATGCAAATCCCTCTTTAATAATAATGCACAGTTATGAATGACCACAGTGACCTGCGTAAATCCCAAATATTTGAAGCATTCATGTAATAATACAATTAAACAAACATCCTATAGTCTGTATTTATATCTGTACCACTGAAATTTGTATTTTAGTCTTACACTGTCTGACGATGAACGTGAGTTTGAAACCGCGGTAACAGTAATTGTTCATTTTTATTTATATTTTTTGGTAATAAATTTTCATTAGTGTTTTATTAATTAGTAACAACGTTCCACTTAGGTGGCCAGCACGTTCATCTGACCTTGCACGGATAGATTTTATATCTGCAAATTCATTTTTGGCTCAATTGCCTGTTGTTTTTGGCTACATTATCAAATTGTTGGGAAGATTTAGAAAACCAGAAAAAGGAAAATGCAATTTTATCACATAAAATATTGAACAAGTATACATAAGGAAACCAGTGCGTCACTTTCAAGTGAGTTGTTGTTAATAAAACTTCTTCATTTTTGTGTATCATTTGAATATTATTAATAATCAACCCATCTTTATGGAATTTATTGGTGAAAATTTGGAAAAGATCTTTTATTTCAGATCTGTGAAGAATGAAATATATAACGCTACGAATAGCTGAAGAAACAAGGTATATAAATAGTACATTCGGTATATACAATATTACAACAGTGATATTTGAAAAAAAAATTGATTTTATCTGTACTGAGATAATCTATAGAGAAGGAAAACACGTCGACTTCGAGAAATGGGGGAACAAAATAAACGTGAGAACGTAAAATTCAAACGAATGTAGACTATTTTTCTACACACTGTGATTTGCGGCATAGTTATATGGTAGAGAAACAGCCCCCTGTAAGCGATTCTAGGCCGGCGGGTTTCGAGGTAAACCATATATAGTATTGTATGTATTTGAATGAAACAAATATCTTCTGCGAGTCTACATATAAAACTTGAGCCAAGAAAGCTTATTCAATAATCCATAGATTATAGAATAACCCTGTTTCAATATTGCTGAAGATATTTGTTTCTTTCTCTTTTAGAGCAACTCAATTATTGATCGACAAATTGAAGGACAACATTTTTAGTTACAATAGATAAGTCAAGATTTGAATTCGTTGTAGAATGTAGTGAAAATCTAAAATAATAATGCTACGCATAACCTCGATAACTCTTACCTTTCAATTCTGGAATGTATAAAATCGGTAAGATTGGTCGATATAGTCATGAGAACTCAAGCTTTTCACTTCAAAAGATAAAAAGATACATGATAAAAACATGTTATAATAGCATAGATGAATAATTTGAATATAGACGAAGATAGAAATATACAGTTTGAAGATTATTCGTTATTTAAAGGAATAACATCAGAGACACAGGTTTCCGCGACTGGAAATGCAGGAGAGGGTTCAACGTGGATCCTAGAAAATTTTGCTGGGATGCAAGAAGATACATCAAAAATTTGTGGTGAATAAACTTGCTACGTGTGTGTCTCAAAAATATTACGATTGGTGTTGTTATGCAGGTTTCATTGAATAACAATAATATTTTGTTACTAGAAAATCGAAAGCCATCATTCAAATATATAACAAATATTTACTTCTAACAATACCTATAACTAGGGCTATTTTTGTTATGTTATTGCACTGCGACCTTTAGCGCCAATTGTTCACCTTCTTCATGGCCTAGAATGACTCCTTGGTGAAGCGGTTTAAAGTATCTACAGGAATTTGCTTATATTTTTCTGTTATACTCTTCTGAGATTCTTGTTGTTATCTAGAAATTCCTTCGACTTCTACAGCTGAAACTCTACCAGACTTCAACCTAGAGTTTCTGAAGACTGTCCAAATATTTGTACTTCAGAACTGTTGATATGCTACGTAGTTTTGTTATCGTGTCTAATTTATTCATTATTATTCATTGTGGCACGTACATATATTACATAGTATCACTATCCCAAATAAGTTGGGGACTGGAACCTTTGGCGTTGAATAACACTAGAAAACACTATCCACCACTACACCAAAACTTTATTTCGAATACTGGACGCGCGTTTCGCCAACTAAGTTGGCATCATCAGGAGATGAAAGTACACTAAATCTATTTCTATATGGCTCTATAATTTATACTTAATCTATCCCTGCTACTAAATTTGTTTTTTGTATCGAAAATAGGTTTGGTCTTATCAAGCCATTCTTTTAAATCATTTAGGGCATGTGGTACAGGTGTTTCTTCTTCTTGTAACTGAATAGCTTTGTTCTTATTTATGAATTCTGAAGAATTATCAACTGCAAAACTTTGAAATTGTGTTGGGATATATTTGTTGTTTTTGATACCAAGAAAGCTAACTTGGAAAATTTCCTTAAGAAGTTGAATGATCAACACGATTCGATTAAATTTGTTCATGAAGAAGAAAAAGATAACCAGTTGGCTTACTTGGCACACTTGTCATCAGAAATAACAATTCCTTAGAATTCGATGTTTAGAGAAAGAGCATTGCCACAAGTAGGTACATTCCTCCGGACTCTATCCATTGTCCACAACAAAAAATAGCTAGTTTACATTTCCTAGTTCACAGATTAATTAGTTTTCTTCTAAATGAAAGAAGATTCGAGAAAGAAAAAGCTCTCACAAGGAATGTAGCTACTTCAAACGGTTATTATGATAGTGTAGTCGATAAGTTAATCAATAGATACAAATATAAGGAAAAATTGTCCAATGCCACTCTTCTCCAACCGGAAGAACCAAAAATAAAATTCGTTTCTTTACCTTTCGATCCGTGATACACCAAACGATATAAAATATTTGAAAATATCAACATAAAAGTAGCCTACAAATCATTCAACTTTAAAAACTTTACTCGGAAACCCAAAACACAAAGTTAACGCGTTGGATATAAGTGGCATATATGAAATTAGTTGTGAAGATTGTGAAAAGAAGTATGTTGGACAAACTAAACGATCTGTTAAGACTAGATTAGAAGAACATGAGGCACATTTAAGATACGGACGAACAGAAAAATCTAATGTTGCCTAACATGCTTTTGATCAAGACCATAAAATAGATTTTGCGAATGTGAAATTGATAGAAAATGTTGAAAACGAGAGTACACTGAACGCGTTTGAGAGTATCCACATAATGAAATGCAAACATTCACTAAACGCGTCTAGTAGCAGGAATAGATTAAGTATATATTATAGAGCCATATAGAAATAAATTTAACGTCAGCAGACAACACCCATGCCACCCATACAAGGGGAACGAGGGTTAGTATTCTCTATTTCAGACAAAGCTGAAGCCTTCGCAGACAGCCTGGAACGCCAGTTCATGGTGAATTATGCGGAAGCTGACATCGACCACGTGGAGAGAACTGAAGCAGAAGTCCGGAGACGTCTAGCCGTAAATAACGAGGAGATCATCCAACCTACCACCACGGAAGAGATAAGAAGCGTAATCTCTCGAACAAAAGTGAGAAAAGCACCTGGACCAGATGAGATCAGCAACAGAGCACTGAAGAACCTCCCTCAGCGAGCTCTTGGACAGATGGCATCAATCACCAAAGCGAGTCTGCGGCTCCAACATTTTCCTGAAAAACGGAAAACAGCGGATGTGATTGTCATCAGGAAACCAGGTAAGTCCGCTTCCTTTCCACAGCATTATAGGCTCATCAGTCTACTGTCAACGATCGGCAAGACTGTAGAAAGGATCATTCTGCGACGTCTGAAGGATCATGTGGAGGCCCATGCTATCATCCCAGATGAGCAATTTGGCTTTGAAGGAAGCCAGTCTACACAACAGCAACTTCTCCGAGTGGTTGAATTCATCAGTTATGCATTCAATAGGAACCAGTCAACCGGTATGACACTATTCGACAGCGCAAAGGTATTCGATAGGACTTGGCATGGAGGTCTACTCTTCAAGATGCTGAAGACAAACTTCTCACTTGCCCTGGTGCGCCTGGTCCAGTTATACCTGAGAAATAGAGCTTTCGCAGTACGAATAGGAGACACCCGATCTTCCACCAGTAGGATGGAAGCAGGAGTACCACAAGGATTACTACTAGCGCCGTTGCTGTTTAACATCTACACCTCGGACGTCCCGAAGACTCCCAACACGAGCTTAGCACCCTACGCGGATGACACGGCCATGTTGACCAATTCGACAGCCCCCCACCTGATAACCAGATGACTCCAAGAGGCCGCAGACCAATTGGAGGAATGGTTTACCAAGTGACTGATTACCATAAACCCAGAGAAGAGCTCGGAATTCTATCTGTCCAGAAGCAGAAGTAGCCCCGAGGAGCAGATCACCATGAACGGACAACCCATCCTGTTCGTCAACAAGGCCAAGTACCTGGGAGTCACAATCGACCGGCTGCTGACATGGCGTCAATATGTGGAAGACTGCACGAGCAAGGCGAAGGCAGCCCAAGCCTTCCTGTACCTCCTGAGGAACAGGCGGAGCAACCTGAGCGCAGCGAACAAGCTGAAGCTCTACAAGACCATCATCAGGCCCATGATGACATACGCGTCCACAGTCTGGGGACATGCAGCGGCATGTCATATCCGAAAACTCCAAGTCGTGCAGAACAAGGCATTGAGGATGACCGTGGACGCCCCCTGGTACGTGCGAAACTCCCAGATACATCGAGATTTGCAGATGCCGAGTGCGATGGAGTTCATCAGAGAGACAGCGGTGAAAGCATTCCAAGCAGTTGACGACCATCCAAACGCATTGGTGAACACCCTAGGAGACTACGAGGTAGACGAACCGAGAAAATACAAGAGGCCCAGGATGGTGCTTCGTGAAAACCCGGATCAGCTGTAAGAATCTTGTAAAATAAATATGTTGAGGCCGTCGTCAATAGGATGACAAAACGAATTGTACTTGATTAAATTATTTTATGTTACATTTAGATTCCTCAGATCATGGCTTAAAAGCCAAAAATTGTTCTATTTTCCCTTTGAATTCAATAAGAGATGTAAAGTTGAAAGTTGAAAAACTGGTACTTGAATAAAGATTATGTTAAAATCAAGTTAAAGTCAAATAAATTTAGTGTACTATCATCCCCTGATGATGCCAACTTAGTTGGCGAATCGCGCGTCCAGTATTCCAAATAAAGTTTTGGTGTATTACTATCCCTCTTTGTGAGCTCATTTGCAATCCTCTAGCCCGTCATGACATGGAATACGGTTTCTTATATGAATGCGTCTTGTTTAAGACATCTAATTATTATAGCCCCACTTTCAGAGTGTACTTTTATCTTTTTATAATTTTACAGATACAGTCTCTTGTATTGGGTCTGTGACATAATATGTTTCAGCCTCCTTAGAATCTACATTGTTGAAGCGCTTGAAGCTGGTCATGCAGCTCAATCCTCTTTTCGACAATGAAACAGCGGAAGTTCGTATTACCTTTAAGCTTGCTGTGAGAATAGTTTACGGCCCTTGCTCAAGCAAGCCAGCCGATCATATCAAGTTGACTTCTTCAGGTGCTGTGCTTCGTGCTCTTCAACCATGCACTGGCTTCATAAAGGATGTATGGCGTCATTGATCTACTTGTTTATGTTGGTGCAAGAAACCAAACTCATCATACCTTGAGGTCTATGGATCTGTTAATTACTTTGTAGAGATACTTTCATCAATAACTACATTATCTAAAGTTATTCCATAAAAAATGTTCTTTGAGGTGGAATTTCCACTCGTTCCACTTATATGTTAAGGTTTTCTGTTTCTGATTTAAGACATTTTGCATGAATTTACTGATTATGTTTTGATGTTCGTCAGCTATCTTTATGGTTCAGGCATCTCTTTACTCTACGTTCCTGAGTCTTTTGTTGTTGATGAGTGAGACAAGGTTAGGACGAAGACATTATAAATAAATTATTCGAAATTACCGAAATTTTTTGTTGAGCATAACTGTTTTTTTAAGCAATCTTACTATAGATCCCCTGCAATGAACGAGTATTTTTTTTCTCACAATATTTTTTTATTTAGTCCTTAGAAAAATCTCTATCAATAGAATCGTTGGTATATAGGAATTTGAATTTGGGAGGCTTTTACTTGTTCAAATTCCATTATCAATAATAAAAACAAGTACTGTGTTCATATTCATTCGTCTGAAGAAGCTACGGTGTAGTGAAACTCGTTACGGATCGCAATTGTAAAATTCCTTAAAACACAGTACTTGTTTTTTATTATTGTATATAAGAATGGTTGAACTAACTGGGCTATTTTTTCGTTTAACAAATCGAGATAAGGTTTTCATGGAAAGGAAGTCTTCAACAACTCAGTATACTTCGATAGCTGTTTTTTGTTCGGCAATCGAATTATAGTTGAAGGTGAATTTGTTTGATATCGTATTATGGTGTACGAAACCAAATACTTCTTGAAAAGGATCGAATATACGTTCTGTCGTTCTATGCTGATGTAATCTATTGAACTATTTTCTTGCTAGCTTAGCATATATCAAAGTCCTGTGGAACAAGTTTTTATACGTCGCTGCAAACCTTGTATACTTTACTGTTTCACCGTTCGCTTTTTGATAGATTCTACATTCATCATGGTTCAAATACTTCAGAAGGTTCATGAATCGATTTTCATAGATCTCCTTTCAATGAATATATGAATATTTTTTAATGTTTAGTAATCAAGTCATACATCAAGGTAAGTTAGATTTATATCGGGAGAGCAGAGTTTCTAATACGAATGAAACTCCAGTCCGACATTCTAAAATTTATTTATTCTATTCAGTCTAGATATTTTCAACGAGGACTTCCGCTACTAATTTTCAGAATCAAAATATAATACTATATGAATTAATGAGGGTCTACCTCCATGAATTCTTTATTATACAAATATTGTTAAGAAGTTTTTGCTTCTTGTTGTGAGCGTATAATTTTCAGCCTTATAACTGTATACGTGTTTGATATGATATATTACTACAATAGTAGCTCTAGAAAAGTTTGTAATGTGATATAAAGCCCTCAATATATGGCTACAGAAACCACGATAGAATAGAATAGTGTAACCTTTATATGACCAGAGAAGCTTTTTCCTATTTTATTAGATTTTTATCAATTGAAGACATCATTTTTCTTCTAGCAAATGTCTCATACTCATAATTATTCAAACAAAGCATCGACGAAGAATATGCTGAACCCGCTTTCACAACCAATGCCTTTATCAAAGAACAGTATTAAATTTTATATTCCCTTCCAAATTTTATGAATTATACTTGCTGGTAGAAGTTGAGCTTATCTGTTCTCTTATACTTGTAGATCAAATTATCAAAAAACATTGTTGTCTTGATATTAAAAATAGTTGGCAAATTCATTTCTGTGTCAAATAGTTTAAAACGGTGAAAGAGTAAGAGAAGCAAGAATTGAGAAAGAAAAGTCATAGTTTTAATCATTTGTTCTGTGATGTTCTTTCTGTTCCTTTGGAATAACACTAAGACTTTTCGAGAAGGTATGACAATTTTCCAGAGCCCAAGATATTTTTCGAGTATTTTTCTCTGCAGCCAAAATGTTTGATAATTTTTTTTTGAAATTTCACCTACTGGGCTTCATTGTTTAAAGCTCGAGTAGCTCCTCCAGCAATACCACATTTGCTATTGATTTATCAAATGCATTTATGATCCATCGTGGTATTTTTATCGTCAGAATATTTGCAAATCTATTTTTGAAGTCATCATGCGGGTTGTCTTACCAAGAAATTCTGCCGTGACGTTTGAAAATAGAATATTCGCCGCTTACAATATTTCAGTTCGAAGACTTTGATTTTCCAAGACAAGCTGAAACTGTACCGTTGGTTTTTGTTAAATTTGAGCCGTCCCCTTGTAAATTAATTTCATTATATTTTTTGAGCAATTCTATCGAATGCCCGCTTTCAATTTGAGCAGGTTTTTTATAAATCTGGATGTTTACTTTCTAGAAAGACTACAACTGATCTAAAAAATGAATTAAATCATGTTTAGTAAGCTCCTTTTGCCAACCAGGATATTTTAGTATGTAAGAGCAACCGTTGGATGTCTTCATCATTCTTGTAGAATAATTATGCGAATAAATGGATATATTCAACGAATTTGCTCTTACTTTGTTAACTGCTTCTATAACAAATCAGGTGTTGTCGGATGACACAGTGAGTTGCGGTCAGTCCTGATGTTATTATTTTTAGATGGCTAATAGATGCATGATATCGCCCGAACTCGTTTGTAGGTGGAATCATTTTTTTTTCTATTTCAGGTACCTTATGAAAATTCTTTGTCCACGACCATCACTGATTGTAATAATTCTGAAATCATTTTAAATAATTGAATTTGAACATTTTCACTCTTGTGTTTGAATATTCATTCTAAAACACTTCCCTCTTATGTGTTTTGCATGTACACACAACCAAGTTCATATGGAATCACTTGATATTTTGAATATTACCTCAGGGATTCTGGAAATTTTGAAGGATTGTTAGAATTCATAATTTTTGAGATATTTCAATTGAAAAAGAAATAAATAAAATTTATTACAAGAAAGAAACAAACAAAAGAAAATGAGAGAATTTCTTCGCATGTAGTGAAAGAACTGAAAATTTTTTTCTCACGGAGTAGGTGTTTTTTTCTTAACCTCAGTAGCTTGTATGACCTTTTTTTGCCCTGATACAAAACCTGAATCCGCCAAGGCATGCTTTGTATTAGGTTTTTGACATCCTCTGGGGTGATATTCTGCCACTCTTCTGTGACGGCTTTGATGAGCTGTTGTGGGGTTCTTGGGTTATCCTGCCGCGAGCTAATTTTCTTTTTGAGATTACCCCATAAATGTTCAATAGGATTTAGGACTGGAGAGCAAGCTGACCAATCCAAAACAGCGAACCCCTCTGTTTCAAGATAATGTCGCGGGAGGTTGCTGGTATGTGGAGGAGCATTATCTTGCATAAAAGTGAAATTGTCACCGTGGGCACCTCGCGAGAGTCTCACTATGGGCCCCAGCACTAGGTCCCCTAATTTCTAGCCGTTACACTCACAGTAAACGAAATCAAATCTGTTTTGCCTCTCTGCATAATGCCACTCCAAAACATCACACTGTCCCCTTGGTTTTTCGGAATTTGTCTTGCTGTTCGGAGTCTAGTTTGTCCTCCACGACATCTGATCGAAGACCAATTCTGGTCTCATCCAAAAAAAGAACATTTCGCCAATTTCCAATATTCCAATTTTGGTGCTCGATACACCAATTAAGTCTGTTAATTTTTTGGTGTCTGGTTCTTGAACTCTTAAGGGCCTTCAGCTGTATAAACCCCTTGAACGAAGTCTGGACGTATCATTCCGACTGGTACACTGATGCCTGTTGCTTCCAGAAATTACCTTTGGAGTTTGGGGTGCGACGCACTAGGGTCTCTTCTTCAATTTGGCACAAAAAGCGGTCTTGTTCTTCAGAAGTGATCTTCCTACGACTTCTTCAGGACCTATTTTGCAGAGATTATAGCTCCATATATCGGGCGTAGGTTATTGAAATCTCTCCCTGTGATACCCCCATTGTGGCCGCTATATCCCTTTGTTTCATCCCTTCTTCAACCAGAGCAATTATTCGACCCCTCTGCACATCGGACGATCCAACTTGAGGGCATTTTCTATTATGATTATAGGCCTTTTTATAAATTTTGAAATTCACAATTTCAAATCTCAGTGACGACTGAGTAAAATATTCTGAACATGTGGTGTTAATTCAACATTTCTTATCATACTATACAGTTTTTTTATAACAAAAAACTTCATTCTCAAAAATAGTCAAAGATCGATTGTGAAAAACAATCAATAATGTGAAATACCGAGTGATTCCATATGAATTGGTTGTGTGTATTTTCGTTCTCTAACTAGATACGGAATGAATATTTCGTATTTCAACCAAACGTCATTGACTGCCATGAATTTAAAAACAGAGTCAGTGTCAGATGTAAATGTAAACATTATAATATATATCTTGAAAAAGTAATTGTTTAAATAGGATTATGATTGAAAAATAGAGTGCATTAGACATAGAGCTTGAAAATAAAATTATGCAAATAATATAATCGAAAACCTGCTACCGCAAAAATCAAAATACGAATATGAAAACAGTTCAGATATTGGTAACAAGAGAAGAAAACGAACACCTTTCCTGAAAATTATTCAATTGCATTTTTTGATGATTTATCAAAAACTGTATATCCTCAACTCTAAGGAAAATTGATTCAATCCTAAAAGCAACATTAAAGGTGAGCTACGATATCGATGTTTCAAAATATGAAAAATTGAGATCTTTGTTGAAACGATCTATTAAAAATAATATAGCTAAGAAACCGAAGAGTTTTACAGAAGACAATATGTAGAAAGTGCTCCTGAACAGATGTATTTAGCTAAAAAAGTAAAAAAATTCAATTCAAATAACAATTTCAATCAAATTTTGTTTATATTTGTAGGTCGCCCTTGTCATTGGTGTTTTAAGGGATTCTCGCAAGAATGAACACTAAAATTTCCGACATTTCGGATTTGTGACATTGATAATTGCAATTCCTAATACAAAAACTAAAAACCCGAGATAGTTTACACGTAGTTCAAATCTACGTAAAAAATGGCCCGTAGAATGCCAAAACCATTTTTACATAACTTCAAGAACATTATTGGCCCTAGATCAATCCCGAAAACGTTCAAAATTTCCAAATAACTCGAGAACGAAAAAAGCTAGGTTGAACTTGTTTGCAGCAATTAATTTCTCACGCAAAAAGCGCATATGGAAGGAGGGGCATTTTTCCCTATTCACAATATTTAACATAGCTGGAGTACTAAAACTGTCCATCCTGTACATTTGGTAAGATTTAACATATTACTTATCAGTATTCATAAATTTTCTGATCACGTAATTTTTGTTTTCCTAAGTGCAAAGCTGATCTCGATAATTCGACAAGATTGTGCAATTCCGAATACAACAACCTTGGCAACTTCATCGGGAGCATTATTCAAAAAAACACTAATTTGTGTACTCGTACATTTCTCAGCCTGCTTGGGCGTGTAACCTTTTCCATTTTGTTTCAAATGGGATTTTAACATACTTTCAATCATTGAATTATACGATTACACTACACTGTTGATGGTTTTTGTTGTGTCACTTCTGAATAAGTTAATAACACCGTATCCGAGAAAGATCTGCATGTTTTTTTCATTTTCCCATAGATGCTTCTACTAACTTCGATGGTGTCAGAGAAAACTCGAAATCAGACTTTTTAAACTTTATATTATTTAAAATATCTACTAAAAAACCACTCAGGTAGCAGGCCAAAGTGTTGCTAAAAGTACAACAGCCTACCGGTTTCTAACTTCAATTTTGACATCTATAATTTTTTGTCTTTAATGTACTATAATAATATGATTTTCAATATTTAATCGTAGTTAAAATTGTGTAATATATATATAGGCAAAAATCAGATTTTGGCTCTCGACTAATCTAATCGGTGTAACGTGCTAAAATCACGTCACAACAATTTGAATTAAAACACCTGATTCCCGTCAACCCTCTATCTGTGTCACGCCACTGGTTAACCGTCTGATGCGCGTAATACGGTTGATATGTGCATGTGCTACGAGCATTCTTCAGATTCTTCATTTTAGGCTTTCTTTCTTTTGCCGATCTTCGGTCTAGTTAGTCGTTCTTGAAAATTCTCTCTAATTGTATGAGTGGAGAGCCCAAGACAGAGATTCCTAGGTGGAGAGTCCTAGACAGAAATTTCAAGGTGGAGAGTCCTAAACAGAGATTCCTAGTTAGAGACTCATACGTGTAGCTCAGAGGTTGAGATATAATAATTTCTATCTGGAGTTCAGAAATCCACATCTGAAGTTGAAAAAGAGGTTTTCCCCCATAAGCAGCAGTGAGAACAAGAACGTTTTGGAACTATTTCACCAAGATAAGTCTTATTGACTGTATATAAGATATAAAGAAGCATTTGTGACATTATGTATCATAATTATAATATGTAATTAATAAAATATCTAAGTAGAACTTAATTTACTTTTCTTCCAAGATTTCTGTGACAATTATTGAATTAGAGTCTCATTGTTCATTTTTCTCTGGGCTTAACCAGTATAAAAGTTAATTTTCTTACACTGGCGCCCAACGTGAGGCCTCTGATTTCATTACCTTAACTCAGTACTTGTTTCGTAGGTCAAGCCGAACTGCACCCTTCAATTCAATATTTGTCTAGATATGGAAGAGATAGATAAATTGTCAAAAACAAATGCTACTTGTCTATTTATTTTTATTGGACATTTTTATTTCGAAAGCTATATATTGAGTTGAAATATTTATCTTATGTATCTTTTTATCTTTATCTTTATGTATCATCAGTTTCCATTTCTACTTTTCTCAAATTTTTCAAATTTCTATCTTTAATTTAATATATTGAAATTATGGCAATCAAAATGAATCCAAATCACCTTAAGAGCGAAGAATTAAATTATGAAATGAATAGTGTATATGTATAGTGTGTATGTATGGTGTATATGTATAGTGTATATGATGTAGAAATTTTCATGTGAGGGATATAATGTTGGATATTTCTGATGATGTAACTGGAAGTGAGAGATACTGAAAGTGTCTCGGAAGAATCTAGTCAACAATAAGTTTTCGTATCTATTTTTTCTTTATCTTTGATCTTTTTGAGTTCTTGTTTCTTCAAATTTTCTTAAATTTCTTTATCTTTGATCTTTCTAAGTTTTCTTACTGTTCCTTAAAATTTTTTGCCACTTGAATATCTGTTATCTCATTAACATATCTTTTCATGTAGGTTGAATCTATTATATACCTGATGTACCAATTGCTATGTTTTCCTTATCTTATCTTTAGTAGGTGTAGCAAAGTGCTTAACATCTACCTTATCTTTACCTTTCCTGATCTTTATTTTACCTTATCTTTATCTTACCTTATCTCTCTATTCCTAGTGCACAGGAATTTATTTTGTGAATATTGCAACTTGGGGTAACAGAACGAAAGATTAAATTTAGTCGGAACAGTAGGTACTTATATGGAGTTATAAATCTTTCTTTTCTGTATAGTAGTAGTAGTAGTAGTATGGTAAAGTAACCATATTGCTGATATATAGGTCATGTTCGAATATTACTTCAGCAAATAGTTCCACATTTATCTTACTTTAAATAATAGCAGAGCAATAGTACATACATGTTAGATTCACCTTTCATGTATACCATATTTCGAGTTACATAATTTTTTTTCTCTTGTCAGTTTTATGCTTGTATGGCGCCCAAATTATCATTTGATACTGTAATTATTGGTGTCTGTGACTCTGATGATATAACTTGAGTTGATAGTGTGTTGTTTTTATTAAGGGGTAACGATTTAGTGTCAGGCCAGGAGCTTCTCTCCTGCTATGATAATGCCACATTTTCATCATTGTGAATTGACTTTTGTTTCCTAAGATAGAGTTCTTTCAATTTTTATTACTTATCTTATCGTTCCTGAAAATAAGACCTGTCTTGGTATCTCAAATAAATTCTCTTTTATTACCGATCTTGACTGTAAATTTCTACTTGAGCATACTGAGATAGACTTGTTTCAGTTCATTTTCATTATCCTATCCTTCCTGGGACAAGGCCTGCATTGGTATCTCGAGTTCTTCTCTTACCGATTTTGTCATCCCTTATGTAAGTTGTTGAGTTTTCGGGACAACACTGCACAGTCCCATATTCCTTCAGGTATTAGGTGAACATGTTCTGCACAATAGCAACATATTGTGTGGATTACTTACCGATTGTGACTCTCGCTTTTGCCTTGCCTAGCTGTTCTACAGAATAATGCCTTTCGTTTCTTTTCACCTCTCAGGATACTTGAAATGCTTGTACCTTCTATCTTCGATGTATTCTTCTGCATTTCAGTTGGTCAAGACAAAACTACCATTACCTATTTTTGACATTCTCTAATTGAGAATTCTTTTTACTTATCTTGGCTTCATTCTTCTGAATTTTCATTCTCCTTATCTATCATAATCTTTTTGTCGTTTGATATTCACTTCTCATATTTTCATCTCTTTAAATTTTCAAGGTTCTTCTCTTGTGGCTGATTGACTTGTACTTGAAGGTGAAAAAAAATTTTCGTGCTAAATCACGTTACAACAATTTGAATTAAAACACCTGATTCCAGTCAACCCTCTATCTGTGTCATGCCACTGGTTAACATAGCATTATCCGGCTATCAGATGATATGTGCATGTGCTACGAGCATTCTTCCGATTCTTTATTTTAGACTCTCTTTTCTTTGCCGACCTTCGGTCTAATTAGTCGTTCTTGTAAATCGTCTTTAATTATATTTCTCTAGTGAAAATTATCTTTATCTTGTATACTGTGTATTGACCTATATCAAAAATATAGGTCCTAGGTGGAGAGCCCTAGAAAGAGATTCCTAGGTGGAGAGTCCTAGACAGAAATTCCTAAGTGGAGAGTCCTAAACAGAGATTCCTAGTTAGGGACTCATACGTGGAGCTCAGGGGTTGAGATATAATAATTTCTATCTGGAGTGCAGAAATCCACATCCGAAGCTGAAAAAGAGGTCTTCCCCCATATGAAGCATCAATTGTATTTCTCTAGTGAAAATTATGTTTATCTTGTATACTGTGTAGTGACCTATATCAAAAATATAGGTCCTAGGTGGAGAGCCCTAGACAGAGATTCCTAGGTGGAGAGTATTAGACAGAAATTCCTAAGTGGAGAGTCCTAGACAGAAATTCCTAGGTGGAGAGTCCTAGACAGAGATTCCTAGTTAGAAATTCTTTCCCCCATACGCAGCAGTAAGAACAAGAACGTTTTGGACCTATTTCACCAAGATAAGTCTTATTGATATATATATATATATATATATATATATATATATATATATATATATATATTATTTATATTTATATGGTCTCTTCGGGGTATTCGTCCGTTTTGAACTTAAGTTCCTTCCGAAACTTTGGTTTTGGCCACGTTTCGATGCAATCTCATGCACCATCTTCAAAGCCTGTTGACGTTTTCGTTAATGCGTCTAGTCCGGTGTGGCACTCCTATATATAACTTCTCGGCTGCGCAAATTGTAGTGGGTGACTTGTGCGTTCAGTGGTGGGGAAACTGGTTCATCGAGAGTTCGTACTTCGACTCCATCTCTGGAATGTTGACCGCTGGTGTTTGGGATTTCTTCGATGATTGGTAGTTGCTTAGCGCCACTTTCCAATACTGCGACAGGTTCAGGGTGTCATCTCTTTTATTGAGATTGTTTCGTAGTTCTATTTCTATTGCCTCTCTGACCAGTCTTTTATTAAATTGTTCGATGTTGGCCAGTTGCTTTGTTTTATCAAAGTCGATTGAATGTTTGTGGTCTTTCGTGTGCTGGAACAAAGCTGATGTGGACTGTTTATTTTTTATTGAATTTTTATGTTCTTGTATGCGAGATGAAATGCGTCTATTTGTCTGTCCTATATACTATTTATCACAGTCCCGGCAAGGAATGCCATAAACACCCTGATTCTCTAAAGGGATCATGTCTTTGGGAGCCGAAAGTATGTTTCGTATTGTAATTAGCGGTCGAAATATAGGCGTGATTCCCTTCTGCTTTAAGATTCGTTCAATTTTTGAAGTGACGCCACCTACATAAGGCAATACTACCTTCTGCGGATTCAGTTGGGAGGTTCCGTTGGAGTATTTTGCTTCATTACATCTTTTGAATGCTCTATTTACTTGCCATCTATTAAAGCCGTTTTTTTGGAATGCTAACCTCAGAGCCGTCATTCCACCTTGTACATGTTGCTGATCTGTTAGTCGTTCTGATCGTTTAATTAGAGTTCTAAGGACGCCATTCAGTTGAGATGGGTAGTGGTGGGAGGCAGCGTTCAAATATCTATCGGTGTGTGTAGGTTTCCGATATACAGTGTGGCTCAAGTTATCTACTTCCTTCTTGAGAAGCACGTCTAGGAAGGGTAGCTGTCCCTGATTTTCCTTCTCCAAAGTGAATCTGATGCTACTTTTGATGTTATTAAGGTATTTGAGGAAGTTGTCTAGTCCCTCTTCCCCATGCTGCCAAATCAGAAACACATCGTCCACATATCTGAGCCATAGCTTAGGTATTAAAGTTGCGTTCTTCAATACTTGGGTTTCATAGTTCGCCATATATAAGTTAGCTATGACTGGTGAAAGTGTGGAACCCATAGGTGTACCTCTTATTTGTTTATCTTTTTGACCGTTATAAGTGAAGTAGGTACATTTAATGCAATGTTCGGCGAGATCGAGCCAGTGTGACGAAAAATCATAGTTCATTCCAATCGAGTCTAATGCCTCGTTTATAGGTATGTTGGTGAACAAGGAGACTATGTCTAAACTAGCTAATATATCTTCGTCAGTGATATCTATTCGTTTTAATCTCTCTAGGAAGTGGGTGGAGTTTTTAACGTAGGAATTAGACTGTTCTACTTCTGGCTGCATGTTTCGAGCTATGTATCTTGCTAACTCTTGGACTGGCCAACCTATTGAACTCACTATTGGACGGAGTGGTATATTGTCCTTGTGGATTTTTGGGAGGCCATAGATTCTCGGGATTTTCGATGACTTTTCTCTTGGGATGAGCCTCTTCTTGTCTTCTTCCGGAATAGGTGAAAGATTGATGACCTTTTTTGTCTTTACTTCGAAATATGTGGTAGGATCGGTATTGATTGTGATATAGGTGTCCTCTTCCAAAAGCGTTTTCATTTTCGAATCGTAGTCCGTCCGGTCCATAACAACAGTGGCGTTTCCCTTATCTGCGGGTAGGATCACCAGTTCCTTGTTCGATTTCAATTGTTTCAGAGCTAGACGTTCTTCCCTGGTAAGGTTTGATTTTGGAAGTTTGTCCTTTGTGAGTGACTCGGCAATTTTCATTCTGGTATGTTCTGCTTCTTATTTGGGTAGATGCTTCAGATGTGGTTCGACCGATGATATGATTTCTTCATACGGTATAGTTTTCGGTGTGATGGCGTAATTGAAGCCCTTAGATAGAACTTTATGTTCCTGTTGTGTGAGTAGGTGCAATGAAATATTAACATATTAACAACTGTGTCGTCTTCAGTGTTCTTATTTTGTGCGTTTCTGTTGACTCTTCGATTCAATTTGTTGAACTTTTCTATTTGTTTCTTCATTCTCAGTTGTTCGTCTGTTTCCGTTCTCCAGAGTGTCAGTTTCTCAAATTGCCCCATAATACCTAAGCAATGGCTATATATATATATATATATATATATATATATATATATATATATATATATATATATATATATATATATATATATATATATATATATATATATATATATATATATATATATATATATATATATATATATATATATATATATATATATATATATATATATATATATATATATATATATATATATATATATATATATATATATATATATATATATATATATATATATATATATATATATATATATATATATATATATATATATATATATATATATATATATATATATATATATATATATATATATATATATATATATATATATATATATATATATATATATATATATATATATATATATATATATATATATATATATATATATATATATATATATATATATATATATATATATATATATATATATATATATATATATATATATATATATATATATATATATATATATATATATATATATATATATATATATATATATATATATATATATATTACATCTTATACCTTGAATTAAAATCTGATAATTTTTTCCTTTGTTTAATAAATATCCATAATATTTTCACTTTGAAGTTCGTTATGGGTGGTATATAAAGACACTTTCTTGGTTCTTTTAAGTGTCAAATAATGGCCATGTTTAGTAGTTATTTCTTTAATGTATCCTATCCACAAACATAACAAATATACTATTATTACTTTTATAATTAAAGGATGTGTAACAAATAGAAAGGTGACTTACATAAAATATATTACCCAAAAAATCAACGTAGTTATATGACCCATATACAGAAAATTTGCAAATCTGAAATTTAGAATCATGAAGCTTCAAAATGTTTTTTTTTGTCATATGACCATTTTTACCGCAATAGAGCCTATCAAAAATCACTCTAAATTTTCTCAAGTTGTGTATTATCTGCCTATAATGATTGGTAAAGCCAAGTCAATATTGTTCTTTACTATCAAAACCAGATAAATTTTAGTCACTTATGAGGTCACTTGGACCGATTTACGAATCACTGATCTAGACGGAAAATGAAATTATATTGCATTTGATACACTTTGAGAAAAAACACTATCGTTATTTTTCATTCAGTAATTGAAGTATATCAGACCAGCATATGTAAAACAAATTGAATTGTTCAACTATTTCACATTTTATCTCAGCGATGACAACATCCGAAATTTTTCGCTATGTGTAAACATAGCTTTCATTTTATTTTTAATTATTTTAACCCAGACAAGGGTTATTAACTCATTACTGTATTGCTGCTGGTGACATAAAATATGTATTTGTATATGTATATGTCCCTGATAGAGTGAATGGATGAAAGAGAGTCGGTACATATTGCTACAGAGAGGTTTTGTTGAAAACATATTGTCAGTGCTCTGTAGATCTCATAAAGCTCTCTAGTAAGAATGCTACACGAGGAAGGCAATGTTGCTATTTGATCGTATGAAGAACCGTTTGTTATAGAACAGCCTACATCATTTTCTGTTTTAGAGATATCCGTGCAGATTTTCCCAAATTGATTTTTGATCAGGAGTTCTGTAAAGGCTGGCTGGTAAGCGATAGGACTTGTTGTTTCTGTCTTATACTTGGATAGGGTAGAATTGAAAGACGGTAGAAGAATACACCAGAGGGCTACGATGCAGGGAGAGCTTGGAATTGTGTCGGAAATATTACTGCCTTGAAATAGTCCATGGACGAGGGCAGGTATGGAACGTAAGCGATAGGAAATATTGAACAAGGGTAATATAGGAGCTATAAAGTGTTCAAAGATTGGATTCCGGTGAATTGAGAATATTCTGGTGACATAGGCTAATAGGAGTTGTTCTTTACGTAATTTCACGTGGAGTTCTTCGACACTCTGTAGAAGATTTCTACGGGGCTGGATCGAAAAGATCCAATGCATATTCGGAGAACAGTTTGATGAATGCAGCCGAGCTTTTTGAGATTGAACTATGATGTGGTATTGTATAGTGTACTACCGTAGTCCAGCCTTGAGCGAATGAGAGCTTACTAAATGTGGATAAAATTTTGCTCTTCGGCAACCCATTGATAATGTGCAAGAGTCTCCAGGATGTTAAGTCGTTGCTTGCAACTTTGTTTCAGGTTATCAGTATGATTCTTCTAGCAGAGTATTTTGTCGAGTGTAGGTTCAAGGATTTTGTGATTGTTGACTTCGTCGAGGGTTCGACCTTTCAGGAAGAGGTTTGAGGTTGGACTGAGTTATAACAGAATTTTATGGTTTTTGATTTTATTGTCAAGAAGTTGAAACCAAACATTGAATATTCATCAAGACTGTATATCATTCTGTAGTATTTTATGAATGCCAGTAAATGATGTGATCATCAGCATACAATACGTATTTGAATGGCTCTTGAACATACGCCATTGATGGCGAGAAGAAATAATGTTGTACTGATTACAGACCTTTTTTGGACTCCATTGTTAGTGGGGTAGGATTTTGAAGAAATGCCATCAGCAGAGACTTTGAAATATTTGTCGATAAGGAAGTTACGAATAAAATGGAAGGGGATGCCTGATAAGTTAATCTGCTTTAGGTGGTATCGAAAGCACCGATAATATCTAAGATAACTGCAACGGTTTCCATTTTGTTTGTCTTCGCTTGTAGACTCTCGTTGTGTAAAGTAACAATTTTATCAAGGGTGCAACGGTTCGGTGTAAACCGGCCTGGACTCCGTTTACTTTTCATATTATATTTTTCAAGGAACGACATGTGACGCTCATTGATCATTTTTCCCATAAGTTTACATAATGTAGACGTTAGAGATATGGGTCTGGAAGAGTCTGGATCAGTTGAAGTTTTGCTCGGTTTTTCAACAAGAAATATAAAAGATTCCCGCAAAATGAAGGGGAACTCATGACGATACCAGATCCGGTTGAAAAGTTCGGTGTCGTTAATCGAAGGGGATTTTCAGTTTTTGTTGAAAATGTTCACCCATTATATCGGCTATTGACTGGTTATCAGCAATTGTTTCATTTCCAGATTTCAAGGCTGGTATTTTATACATCGTGTTCTGTCCTTTTATTTCTTTAATTTTTTTTCCAATCCTCTGTAGGGGGTGATTCGGATGTGATTGAGTTGACGTATCTAGCCCACGAGTAATTTCTACTTCCTTTGAGGACTCGTTTGGATTCGGCTTTGAGTTTTTTGAAGTAAACAAAATCGTCCGTTCAATGCTTTTTTACATTCACGGACAGGTAGGGAACAAGATGCATTTCACAACCGTACTCCTTTCTTGGATACGTTCATGATGTGTTCTTTTACATGTAGTTCAGTAGCGGATACTAGACAACTTGTCAATTGGTGAAGTGCCTCATCTATATTCTCATGATAAATTAAGGTACGGGTTTGGTTTTCCACGCACAAACAGAAATTATTACAGTCGGTTTTAGAGATCTATATAGTGAGAGGTGCGTGGGCTATTATCAGAACTAAGAATCTAAAAATGGGTGCTGTCATATAAGTTAGATAAAGGAGTCTAGTTGAGAAGTGGTCCACTTCCAGTATCGCATATACTCAGGTCAATGCTACACAATGTATCGTGAAGGATGTTAATAGCATTTTCCATAGTTTTTCCTCTGCCAAATATACAGGTGGAGTCCAAACATCTGTTTGTGCTCATTGAAATTGCCCACTATGATGAAGGGCGTTGAGGGCAGTTGATTGACTAGATTGCAGACTGCATATAATCACCTTTTGACGACAACAAACTATTTTGGTTACTGATTCGAGATTTGTGTTGAGTGTGGAATATATATCTGAAGAGACGAAAATCGACGTACCACCGGTAGCTCTGTTTCATATTGTTCGGATGAGGTAGTAACTTAAGTAGTTTACTCAGAAAACAATATTCAATTTCAGTAGAATGTTGAATATCCTTCAATGAGGGAGCTGGTTTTTCAATAAAACCTTCATAATTATCATATACCATGTACCAAAGCTACACTATAGTTTCGGTGTCGTTGACCTCTTGAGTATTGCACAACCATTTATAACACTAGTCAAGACTACCAACTATTCATCTCAATCCATACTAGCGCCACCGGAAAACCATGAAAAAAAAGTAGGTTGAACAGAAAACTTCGAGAAGCCATTCTAATTCGACTATTTACTGCAACGATATACACTATGTCTGTAAGATTCGATCTGTTGAAAAGCTAAGGCTTTTTAAACACGTTTGGCTGTCAACCAGGTGTACAGCATATCTCAATAATGATAACATGCGAAATGCATCATTATATCTTCAATGTGTTCTACAACCATCTTATTGGAGTTAGTGCTGAAACAATTATTGAAAGGAAAACGCCACATATTATAATCCGCAAAGGTAATTTCAGCATGTTTAAAAATTGAACGAGATGGTTGCAGTTGCCAGCAATTCTTATCCTGTCGAAAGAAGCAAAATTCTCATATACGTAACCTGCAAAATATTCTTAATCAACGCAAAGTCCCTTAGGAAAACGGGGAGACGATCGATTCAAGGCGTGATTTTATCTTTTGCCAACACTAACTTCCTTTTTTCCTCTTATTTCATCAAATTTAAACGTGGAAATATTAAAAAAAGTTTTATGTGAATTGGATCTAAGAGAACCTGAAGTATTCCATCCCTATTCTATTCAGAAAAGCGCTAACATCATTTCCGATTACGATTTAAAAATTATTCTCAACTACCTTATGAACCATCGAGCTATTATTTATATTTCTATTGGCTCTAGTGTTCATTGGGTGGATACGTCCCTAGAGATTGAAATTTTACGTGTACGTGTGGATTACTTGCTAAGCTGACCCTAGCATTTGTCTTCGATAGTGCTAGTCTATTAATAGTTGGCGCCAAAAGTGGTTGACGCGTATCTAAGAACTAGGTAAGTATATTAATGATACATTTGTTTTCTTGAATCTGTAAAATTAAGTACCTCGTGATTTGGGAAAGAATTGATGAAATGATTATGTGCAACGAACTGGAAATTATAAATTCCTTGAATTAGAAAAGGGAAGCAGCATACGAATCTGAAGTAAAAAAAGAATTTATCATTCGATCTAACCATTCTGTTGAAAATATTTGGAGAGTTGCATCCCCTATATATTGGATGTTCAGTGAAACATGCCTCAAATTAAAGCTCCTACAATTGTTGATAAATTTCAATCAACCAAAACCGAATTGCATCTTGAATGATATTCTAATAACCTGAAAAATAGAAATTGTTCAAAAATATCGGAAGGAAACTCACATTTCGAATTCATCGATATAATCTGTAGAAAGGGCGACTGTTTGTGTTTGCGATAAAATTTCTGTCGTAGAAAGTGTTTCGGTGATTATTTCATTTCGGATAACTCACATTTTTTCAAATTTAGGGTAAAGAAGACTCAAAATTTGCTCTTAGGCGGAATACCATTGGAAATCATAGAACAGTCTTCATAGAATTAAAATGCATGTCATTTGAAATTATTAACGGGAAACCATTACAGATTAGGTACTAATGTGCCAATTCTTGTTGTTGTTTCGTATGGATGGTGGTAATCAAGTGAATATAGGCATAATGCAAGTTCTTTTGCAATCTAAGAGAAATAGTGCTCGAGCATTTCGACTCTTTGGGGAACTACTTTAAGATTGTCATTAACCAGAGCGCTGCAACTTTAACATAGACGAAAAACCTTTTAGAAAGTGGAGAAATCAATTTCATTGAACTGAAAACATCAAAACAAAAAATCTCAACATAATAAAAAGAATTTCTATAAAAATTATTGAAAATACCCTTCATGCTGTTGAATACATAATTGACATTCAGAACCTTATTTGGAGGAATTTTTAGTCTAGCGGTTTTCATTCTTTCTTTCAACATGTCGTAACTTTTTAGTGGAGTGCGGAAAACTCGATCCTGAAGGTGACTCCAGAGCAAGAAAATCAGGAGGGGTCGAATCTAGGTAGCAGGCTGGCCACCAAACAGGACCATTTCCATCTATCCATTTATCACTAGTGAAATTGTTGTGCAGCCAGCTCGAATTTAGATCTGCGTGGTGAAAAGTAGCACCGTTTTGTTGGAAATAGATTGTTCTTTGTTCTTCCGGAGGAAGCTCATCAAGGAAATCTTGAAATGTTCGAATGAGAATTCTCTCACAATCAAAACTGGCCCTATCAAGCAATTCGAAATAATAGCACACCAGATGTTCACACGGAATCTATGCTGAAAGTTATTGTTCATTATGTTCAGTGAATTCTGCTGGCTGCATTGTCTGAAATTATTTTCATTGAAATGACGATCTTTGTGAAAAGTATCATCAGTATCATGATGCTTTTGAGGAGAGAATGATCCACATGTATTCTATCATTTGAAAAAGTCGAAAACTCGAGGTACTCAACACTGTCATGTTCTTCAAGAGCTCAATTTTTAGAAATAAACGTTTATGTTTTCGTAAAACAGAGTCAACAGTCGTCGTTCACTTTCCAGTTTCTGCAACAATTTGTCGAACAAATGTTTCTGAATTTGCTTCTATACTCAACCAAGATATTCAATTCCGCCTATTTGAGAGTTCTTAGTTTTTTTAATGAATCGTATTAGCGAAAGTTTTCTTCCAGTCTGGTAAACTGCGCTCTGGTTCATCAGGATCTGGAAATCGTTACCAATAGACTCGAAACGCTCGAGCACTATTTTTTGCATCCTGTCTGTATTCATTTGATTTTCGTCTTCCATGCTTATTAATTCTCTCCAAACGAAACAATAAATAGAATTAGCGGGTAGGTACCTAATCTGTCATAAGTTATGGTTGATAATTGTGAATGACAGTCTTTATGATTCTTTAACGATTGCCGGTCAGAAGAATCATTTTATGATTTAAATGTAGCTTCGTTTTGATGTCACAAGATGCTATGCAATTTGATACTCAACTAGGAAGATAATTTCCGTGAGCAGATTATCATTTCTAAACAGAGATTTTTTACCTCATATTTTTTGAGGATCACCGCAAAACTAAAACTTGGGAACTAATATTCGAATAAATAAAGAACAAATTATTGAACCAGATATCATGAATTAAAATAAAAAAAAAACATCTAGAATATCGAACTCTTTTCGAGATCGTAATGGAAAATGGCAATTATGCACCAAATTGTGAAGTCGATGGCAGTGCACTATAATGATATTCAAGATGATTGCAGATTAATGTTCCTGTTCAAACTGAACTCTTCTGATTTGTGGATTTTGTTGAATCTCAATCGAAAAACCTTGTAGTTATTGGTCCTTTTAATCCCTGGTGTATCTTAATAAAATTGTAGTCGAATCTAAAAAATCCTTTACTATTTTATAGCAAAGCAGCATTCGAACAATGTATCACCCATGCTGTTCTTCCAATTCAAGAAAATTGATGGGTAAGCACTCTTGCTATAAAGACTGAAGTTAAAAAAAATCATATGCTCGTTACTTAGTGAAAATTTGTATTTTTCAATTCAACAATACAGGACTTATCTGGTGAAGCGACAGAAAATTGGATCAATCAAATAAGGACTTTCATTTCTTCAGATCATTTACCATGGAAGTATCTGTAAAAAAGAGAAAGGACAGCAACCTGGTGCCTTTGAGCGTGAGGTTGGAGATTTTCCGTTGGGTCAGTGAGAGGCTCTGCTCTCTTCTGGGCAATAACCAATAGATGTGATTAATGTTTGGATGCAGAGCCCTACACATGGTAACAGTATTCCAGAACAGGTTGCATCTATGCTTTATATGAAAGCAGCATCTGTGATTACGTGAAGTACTCCGTAGCCCAGAAAAGAAAACTGAGTTTAGTAGAAGCAGCTTTGGCAATTGCAGACACATGGTTATGCCAGGAAACTTCGGTGTTGACTGTGATGCCGAGTAGATAAATGTTCGTTCCTGAGATACACTTTCGGTTTTGCTAATTAAGTTAAATTTATAGCTTAGATAATAACTTATTGAACATACATGAGAGTTGTGATAAAATGCGGCAACACAAACAAAACAAAACAGACTTAATAACTGCAAAATTCTTCAATTTAACAACACAAAGGTCTATTCCTAGAATCAAACTTTGAACTCTATCTAATCCACCCAATTGCTCCCTATTAGTTCCATTATCCTTGGTACTGGTTATACGCGGTGTTTTTTTTTGATGCATGAGAAAATTCGCTAGATATATTTATGGTTTATCAGATGGAAATCGTTTTACTATGTTGACATTTTTATCCAGTGAGGTTTACCATTCAACAATAAAATGCTTAACACCAGAACAACACTTGCGAATTGTGGACTTTTATTTTAAGACAATAACTCTTTAAGTGAAGTTCTTTGAGCACTTCGTTTATTTTATAGTCGACATAATCGGCCTAGTGATCAAACAATCCGTGCAGTTATTGATCATTTCTGCACTCATTTTACTTTCTTGACTCGAAGGAATCAACAAGACAAAGAATTATGCGTACCGAAGAGAATATTGTTGCTTTATCACAAAGTATTGAATGAGAACCCAAAGTGATGAACCGTCGCCGATCTTAATACTTTAGTTATATCTTAATAATGATAACATGCAAAAGTTTCGCTATTTGCGTGAACGCATTGAAGGTTTTCTTTGAGGAAACAATATTCAACGTTCCGTAGAGCGTCCAGACATGCACTGGAGTGTTAGCTTCTAGCAGGCACAGTGTGTAGCGTTGCGATAGACAGTCGATCAAGTGAGACTTCTTTAAACATTTTCTGTTTGATGTATTTTTTGTTTTCATCGTTTTCCGATGGCGCTGGTAGTAGCCTCTCGGTCACTTCGTAGGAGGGAGCCAATTAAATAGTACTTGAGGTGCTCCAAGGGATTGAGATAGTAAGTGGAAGTGTAGCTTGGTGTTGTGAATAGGTGTGCAACACACACGAGATTAGATGAGATTGACACTGTAGTCTGCTCCTATTCATGACATCCGACCAGACGTTCCCCATACTACGGTATGGGTTTACGACAGCTGTTAAAACCAGTCGACCTCATTGGTACTCTGCGAATTTTACTATGAAGAAAATATTGAGTTTGTCCCAAACTTTGTGTTTTAACAAAATTCCGTGTGCTGTATCGTTGGAATCGTTGAAAGTTGGACAAGATGGCGTCCAGTGAAGTGCACACAGTTTTATGCGCGGAGCTGAATAGACTCAGAAAGGACGATATTATTGAATCTTTAATGACACTAACAATACCTGAAAAAATGGTTAACCTCATAGTAACTGAATATGTGAAAACCTGAAGTTGGTTTTCGCTCAATACACTGAAAACGATGAAGACAATGAAAATGACTTGAACAGTTCATTTGACACTATCATTAATGGAACGGTTGGTGCATAAGACACTGGATTCATTGAGGATTCACAAGTCGACACTTCATAAGGTACGAATAAAACATGACTTGTTGAAAGAGAATACTAACCTGAAAAATGAAAATGACGTTTTACGAAAAATAGATTTCAACAGAGAGGAACGGTTCAAACTATTGGAATTCAAGATTGGCGTTCTCGAAGATAGAGTAGTTGAAACTAAAAGAACTGATGCCGATATGACTCTATATCCTAAAAATCGACTCAATAGAAGGAGGAATCTCTCTTCCTGGAGAAACAGAGATTCAACACATTTAACAACTCAAAACAACATTCCAGCTGATTTCAGGAATAAAAAAGACAAACATGAACGACATCATTTTTCAAGTGCAAGTGCACCTAGCACCTGTTTATCATTGGAAACAAGTAGTGATAAGGGAAGCGAAGCCGGAGAAGGAGAATCACCAGCCCTGCTCGGGTCCGTCACAGCAGCTCTGACGACACCAGCGAGTTCGCCTTCGTCAACAAGAGCATGGCTGTATCTAGGACGAGCACCGCAAGGTACGACTTCTGAGAAAATAATTAGTTTCATGAAGGGGGAGTTTCCTGATGAGACTTCGTACTTAGTTCCTCAGGGAAGAGGCAATTGTTAAGGAAATACAATTGGCCGAAAGGCCTTTCGTCAGGGAGTTTGAGTTTTTTCGCAAAACACTGGAACATGTTTAACTATCAGGTCAGATTGCTACATCTGAATGTACAGAGTATCTCGAATAAGTTGACTCTGTTAGAAGTGTTGGCGTGTAAATATAGAGTTGACATATTGTGCTTGAGCGAACATTGGGTAATGAATCGGTCATCGGACTTTTTGACTTTGCCAGGTTTCGAAAAAACTTCTGTAGGTCGCAACTCGTACATGGTGGTGTTGTTATCCTGGCTAGAAATGAGATTGATTGCATATCTGTTATGGAAGTTAAAGCTTCCGAACTGGAGTTTGAGTGTTGCGGGGCCATATTTCGCTTAACTAAGTACTGGATGGAAGTGATCCTGGGTCTTTTCTAGATCGACTAGTGAGCACGCTTCAAACAGTCAGAGAGAACTTTGACAAAATTATTCTCTGCGGAGATTTTAATATAGACTATTTGGAAATTTCGAGAGAAAAATTGATTCTGATTTATTCGACAGTTTACAGTTGTTAGGTGTTGATGTTGAACCGACTAGAGTTTTTACTAATTCCAAAGGGATAACGTCTAAGAGTTTGATTGATTATCTTGTTACGAACCTGAAACCAGAGTGCTATGTAAGGGACTTACTGAAAATACGAATATCAGATCACTATGCTCATCTTTCATCATTTACTCTAGCTTCCACCAATTTTGAGCGTCCTAGTAGTTGTACTGGAAGACTATCAACTGATTATAGCTTGGTATGTTTGAAAGATGCACTGGAGATGTTTGACTGGCATGAAGTTTATGATCTTGCCAACGACGTTGATGCTGCTTTTAACTTATTTTATGCAGTATTTTTGAGTTTATTCGAAGAGTGTTGTCCAATAAGAACACTGAAATCACGAATAAGGGGCAGCCACTATGCGAGAACATGGCTAACCGATGAGATAATCAAATTGAAAAAACAACTGAATGACTACAGCTGGTAGATGTCGAATTTTAAAGACGATAAACTCAAGATTGAGTACAATAAATTGAAATTAGAATATAAAAAAATGATAGATAAGGCTAAATCCAAAGTTTTCCAGGAAAGAATGAAATCTTCTTCTAATAGAGCTGAGGAAATATGGAAAGAAGTGAATTTAAATTTGGGTAGAAGAAATAGGACACAAAATATTCAGTTATTGATAGATTATCAATTGGAAAATGATCAGACGAGTGTACCGAATACATTCGGGAAAGTTCGACAAATGCAGCAAATATCTCAGAGCAAACATTGTTTTTCATGATGTCACCGAAGAGGAATTGCGCGTTCTCTTGAGGTTACTATCTAAAAACTCTACGGGATTGGACGAAGTCCCCAGCAGCGTTAACAAAAGTAGTTTGGAATTAGATGAGAAAAAATATATTGTTGCGATATTATTCGATTTGTGACTTGCATTTGACACAGTGACGAAGCCTATATTATCCCGTAAGCTATACAATATTGGAGTTAGGAATAATATATTGAGTTGGTTAGTTTCCTTTATTAGTGACAGAAAATTTACAGTCAAGGTTGGTTCTTCAAAGTCTGAATCTTTTAATTTGAATAATATTGTTCCTTAGGGCTCCATTCTGGAACCACTTTTGTTTTTGATTTATGTGAACGATTCGATTTCTTACATGAAAAAGTTTTTCGTCACTCAGGTTACTGATCATTCCTCAGTGGTGGTCTCGGGATCGACTCTTAAGGAACTCATTGAGCATGTGAAGGAAGCACTTCAACTGTTCTTGGGTTGGTGTAGTTTGAACGAGTTGATAGCAGAGGAAGGAAAGACGGTATTGATGAACTTTCATTTGAATCGAGATATATCGTCTAATGTTTTGATGTCGCTGGAGCTAAGGTTTCAGCTTTGCGCGAGGTTAAGTTTCTTGGTTTATGTCTGGACCACAGACTGATGCGGAATACACATCTGCAGCTAGTGAGACACAAGCTCAATAGTGCCTATTGCGCGTTAATGACCGTGAGAAAAAGTCTTGATTTCACTTCTCTTTTGAGCGTGTATTATGCCCTTGCATACTCACATATGCAGTATAATATTTTAGTTTGGGGTCGGACAACCAACATTGATGATGTTTTTCTTAGGAGAATTCTCAGGTTTCTCTTCGGTGCTGAATACAGAGATTCATGTAAGCCACTTTTCATTAAACATACACTCGGAGGCAAAATTAGCGGAACACTCAAAAATTTTACCAAATTCGAAGTCCGATATTTTTCCTAATTCTCAACTGATTTAGATGACTTTTTCGGCAAATTATAGATCAACTCTTCTGCTTTGTAGAAATTATAAGAGAAAACAAAAAAAAATTGAAAAACCATTTATACGGGGGCAAAACTAAAAGTGTTTTCTTTGTCAAAAATTCGTAACAAAAATTCGTGGAACTTCGTGGTCCGAGATGAAACGTACAATATCATGGTCTGTCAAGACACATGTTCCTACAGTAACGCCCTTCTTGTTTTATGCATTTATCTCTATTTTTACAAGAGATATCCAATTTGAAGCGAAAAGTCACAAATTTCAAGAATTTATTTTCAATCTTGCGTAGGTGCATAACATCGGAGGTTAGCCAAAAAATAAAATCGATATTAGAGAAGCGGTAATCTAACGAAATAAAAATTTTTGAAATTCACTGGCCAATTTCACGCTCCGGGAGAACTCGAAGTACACTGGAAAATTCGTTGATTTTGCACATTTAATTTTGAATTTTTTTGTGTGACACTCTATAATAATTATCATTCCTGTCCAAAAATGAGAGCAGGTGTGTATCCTGGCGATACACTCGTGAAATGAAATGAACATGTTGAGACATGATGACCCACAAAAAAAAAACATTTGATTTTAGTAGCGAGTATGACCCCCCCGAGCTCTTATTACAGCGCGCATACGATTGCGCATACTCCCAATGATGTTTTCTATCATCTGTTGAGGTATGTTGTCCCACTCTTCCACCAAAGCCAATGTCAGTTCTTCAACGTTGCCTGGATTCCGTTGTCGAACCCGTCTTCCAAGAATGTCCCAAACGTGTTCGATCGGGTTTAAATCCGGTGACCGCGACGGCCAGTCCATTCGTGTGATCCCAACTTCATTGCGATATTCTATCACTATGCGCGCAGTATGAGGGCGCGCGTTATCGTGCATAAAAAGGAAATTTTCCCCTATGTAAGGAGAAAAAGGCACAACATGGAGCTCCAAGATTTCTGTTATATAGCGATGGGCATTAAGTGATCCATTGCCAATAATCTCCAGTTCTGTTCGTACTCCCAAGCATATGCCGCCCCATATCATAACTGACCCTCCACCGTATTGCTCAGTTCCTGCGAAGTTCGCTTGATTGTACCGTTCCCCGCGATGCCTCCATATTCTATCTCTATCATGCACGAAATTCACACAATATTGGCTCTCATCATCAATAAAACTTGTCTCCACTGATTGATTGTCCATGCTACATGCTCCCTAGCAAACGCCAATCTTGCTACCCGATGGGCTCTATCGAGTCTTGGTGCTCTTGCTTGCGCGTATGATCTCAGACCAACTTCATTTAATCGTCTTCTGACTGTCCTCACACTGACGTTAATGTTATTCACTGCTTGTAAAAGGTTACGTGCCTGAACAGCAGTAAGACGAGGATTTCTTATGGTTTGATTGACGATGAAACGGTCATGTATAGCGCGGGTTGCCCGATTTCTTCCTTGTCCTCGCCTCCTCACGTACAATCCAGTTTCCCTGTAACGTCGGTAGATTCGATGGATAACCGACGTCGAGACACCCAACATGGTACCGACTGAGCGGTAGGTGCATCCTTCCTCGATCAATGTAACTGCCCTTGCTACTGAGGTTGGTGGTAAATCTCTCATTCTGAATGAAGAATACCGTTTCGAATCGTAAACAGTAAAAGAATCACAAAACACCGCAACCGATCGAATTTGTATCAAATCAAAGAATGGAAAACTATCATTCTTTAAACAAGCAAATGTGGTCATATACAAAAAAACGTGTGTTGTATTTCATATTTGATAAAAAAAGGTGTGCACATGTGTAAATGAAGAGTTTTATCAATGGTCCCAGAATTCGGTTGTGTATTTTAATACCTACCGACTGTTATCTCCTATGATTTCCTAATTTTCACCAAATTAACCAAATTGTCATCAATAACTAATGCAATTCGAACATAAAAATCGCAAACGACAATTTCGACACGCCTGAGTGATAATAAGAAAATTCCAAATTGATAGACGAATTTTAATGACAATTTCTTGATTCAAAGGAATTTCTCCAAAATGGTGATTTTCCACTTGAAATTAAATATATTTTGCAAAAATAGAGATAAACGCATGAAACAAGAAGGGCGTTTCTGTAGGAAGATGTGTCTTGACAGACCATGATATTGTACGTTTCATCTCGGACCACGAAATTCCACAGGGTAATACGAATTTTTGACAAAAAAAACACTTTTAGTTTTGCCCCCGTATAAAATTTTTTCAAATTTTTTTTGTTTTCTCTTATAATTTCTACAAAGCAGAAGAGTTGATCTATAACTTGCCGAACAAATCATCTAAATCGGTTGAGAATTAGGAAAAATATCGAACTTCGAATTCGGTTAAATTTTCGAGTGTTCCGCTAATTTTGCCTCCGAGTGTAGATTACTTACCTTACCATATATTTATCTCTACAAATTTCCGTTGTACATGAAAGGTCTGTCTGTGGGAATGCCAACGTTATCTAGTTATCATATATATGAGACCAGATATGGATCTCTAATGAGGCTGGAAAGACACTCTACTTCTTTTCACGAGACATCACCTATTTATTGGGCAACAGTTCTTTATAATAGATTGCCCAAAGAAATTAAAAAATTGGATGAAGTTGAATTTGGAAGAAGAATCAAAGAATTTTTGTTATAAGGCCAATAATTCTTTGATTGAATATGTTGAAGACCCCATTACATACAGAAATATGTGAATAATCGTCTCAGCTGTTAGGTGGATATAATTTACCTTTCCCAGATTTAGTATTCAAAGGGAATAGACTCGATTACAATATACTTGACATAAATTTCCTAACTATCCTACATGTATTAAGAATTACAGCTTTTTGCATTTCTATATAGGTACTCTTATGCAATTCTAATTTCTTAAGGCTATCATGCAAAGTTTTGGGTATTAAACCAGTCGAGGATACGATGACAGGAACAATATCTATTTTATCGAGGTGCCACATCTGCTTGATCTCAATACCAAGGTCTGTGTATTTGAACTTTTTCTCCTGGAACTTGTTCAGCACGTTGTTATTATTCGGTATGGCGACATCCACCAGCATTGCTGTTCTGGCTCTCTTATCATACACCACTATGTCCGGCCTATTATTCGTCACCATTCTGTCAGTGATAACAGGCCTATCGTAGTATAATCTGATAGAGTCATTTTCCAATACGGGCGCCGGCCAATACTTGTAATATGGCTGGAAGGTGTTCAGAAGTCCGTACTTGTGTGCGAGTTTCTGGTGGATAATGTTGCACACTTGATTATGCCTATGAAGATACTTCGTATTGGCCATTTGTTCGCATCCGGACGTAATATGCTGTATAGTCTCCGATCTTATATGGCATTTTCTGCACTTATCCGTTTGTAATGTTCCGTCCTTCATTATAAATTTTTTGTAATTGTTTGTAGCGATCACTTGGTCTTTGATGGCCATAAGGAATCCCTCTGTTTCTGCAAATAATTCTCCTTTCATCAACCATTTGTTGGAGGCTTCTTTGTCGATGTGTGGTTGATTAATCTCAAGGTGATGTCGTCCATGCGATTCCTTTCTTGACCATTGCTCTTGTTTTTCAGTATCTGATAGGAACGGTAGATTCAGCAGGTCATCTCTGGTAGCAAGATGTAGTGGTGTATATCCCCTATCAGCCAACGATACCACTCTATGTAGGTCAGAAGTGAGAGCTTTTGCTGAGAAGAATTCTCTGAGATTTCTTATCTGTTTGGTGTGTAAATTGACAACATCTATTAATCCGCGTCCTCCTTCTTTCCGCTTCAAAGTTGTTCGTATCACAGACGATTTTGGATGATGATTGTTGTACTTTGTCAGCATCGTTCGGGTCTGTCTTTGAATATCATCTAGCTCCGTCTTAGTCCATCTGATTATTCCAAATGAGTAAAGCAACACTGGAATGGCGTAGGTGTTAATTGCCTTGACTAGATTCCCCGAGTTCAACATCGATTTCAGCACAGACTTCAGACGCTGACTGTATTCTGAACGAATCTTCTCCTTTGATTGTTTTTGGTCTAACAATCTGGCTTGTTGGTATCCCAGATATTTGTATGTTTCGCCATCTCTCATGCACTGTATAATGTCACCGTTTGGAAGTTGTGTTTCACCATCTATGACTTTCCCTCTTTGAATGTTCAGGGTCTTACATTTTTCAATCCCGAATTTCATATGAACATCTGCCGAGAACTCTCTGACAGTTTTCAGCAAATCATCCAATTGCTTCTTGTTCGAAGCATATAATTTGATGTCATCCATATACAGCAGGTGGGAGATTGTATGATAATTCCTTTCTGCTTTTATCCTAAATCCGTATCCAGTTCTATTGAGCATTGAGGACAATGGGTTCATTGCCAAACAGAACCATAGTGGACTCAAAGAGTCTCCTTGAAAAATTCCACGACGTATGGGTATCTCGTCGGTTTTAATTGATTTATTGTTCATGTTGACCTGCAGAGACGTGGGCCAGTGTGTCATTGTTGTCTTCAAGAACTCTACCAGGGCTGGGTGAATTTTGTACATCTGCAATACTTCAACAAGCCAAGAATGGGCGGTACTATCGAATGCTTTCAGATAATCGAGAAAAGCTGAATGAACATTGCGATGCCCTACGTGTGCCTGTTTCATTATCACAGAATCGATGATGAGTTGTTCCTTGCACCCGTGGTGTTTCTTTCTGCATCCTTTCTGCTCCTCTGCTAATATATTGTTGTCGTCAAGGTGTTGGTATATTCGATTGGATATGCATGAAGTGAGTATTTTGTAGAGTGTTGGCAGGCAAGTGATTGGCCTATATTGAGACGGATCCTGTGTTCTATCGCTCTTAGGTAGCATATATGTTAAGCCTTGCGTTAGGAAAGTGGGTGTTTTCTTGGGATGTTGAAGAACATACGTGAGCTGTTTCGCTAGGGCTCCATGGAGCTTATCAAACTTCTTGTACCAGTAGTTGTGGATATTATCTATACCTGTGGCCTTCCAATTGTTGGTCGCTCCAATTACTGTTGTAATTATTATTATTATTATGATCGGGAAACCAGCCACTTCAGGCAAGGGTATTCAACATTCTACGGAAGGTTCAATATTGTTCCCTGAATGAAAGTGTTCAATGTTTGATTGTCTTTGTTCATCATCTAAATGAAAGATTTCAAGTGGGGACCATAGTTAACGTGCTATTGAAATACAGTTAGTTCAAGAACTAAAGCCAAACGATCACCGTTTACGCCGTACTTGCTGATTGGACTCATCTGACATTGGCCGAAAATTAGAGTTTAGGTCGAAAATTTGTGTTTAGTACTCATTTATGATTGAATGGTAAAATAAATATCTAAAATCGCGAAACATGAAGGGACTATAAATTCCCAATCATCCAATGATTGGGAATTATCAATCTCCCCAGGTAGATTATGCTCGGTGGGTACCGTATCAACTACCTAAAAGGAAAAATGGATTAGTGAAATTGTTTGTTTCGCCACAAACATTCACAGAAATGAGGATCGGGTAGATCCTTTCAGTTGAAAAATTTTCCAGACAATGTATTCATGACAATCAAAATGAATTATGGAAGCATTTTCATTTTGGTTTATTGTGAGCGGGCCAATTATTACTTCTTAGTATTCAATCTTTCGAAAATGAATTCCACCGATTTATGTTCGAGTGAAATTTGTATCGAAAAAGAGCTCCAATTCGATATAAACACCTCAAAAAAGTCTAGGGAACACTTACCAATATCTTCAAAATATGAATTTGATGATTCGAATTTATAGAAATCTTTTGGTTTTTGTTAGGATGTATTGTACATAATGTATTCTCAAGAAAACAAAATAAAATTTGACTTCTCCAAAACACCTATTATAAAAAAAAATTTTGAAATTTGAAAATGACGAAATTTGGTTAGACACAAAAAAAAATCCTGAATAAATATTTTCGAAACGATATGGAAGCACTTATATTTTTCACTACCCAGAAGGTCCACCTCTGTTATTAATGACACTTTGGCATCGTCGCGGCATGCTCAATATTAAATTGTCTATTACATTTTGGCCTAAGTCATTCCAAGCCCCCTGAACTGCTAATCGAAGCTCCTGTTCATGATGGAAGATGTTTTGACGCAGGAGATTCCTTTTCAGGGTGTCCCACACATGCTCGATGGGATTCAGATCTGGGGAGCAGGATGGCCACGGTAGAAAATCGATATCATTCTCTTCAAGAACGTTCAGGACAATTCTTGCACGATGAGGAGGGGCATTATCTTGTAGGAAGAGTGGATTTTGACCCATTGTTTGGAGATACGGTACCACTACAGGTAAAACTATCTCATTTGCGTAAGAATTTCTCGTGAGGTTGTTCTGTATGATAACAAGGTCAGTTCTTCCACCAAGGCGTATACCTCCCCAAAACATCACTGATCCGCCTCCCTGTCTAACAACTTCTCGAGCATGCTGGAGACGGTTTTGCTTTCCAGGTTCCGTCCATATTCGAATTCTTCCCGAATCGGGATAATAACTGAATCTAGATTCATCACTGAAGAGAACTGTGGCTCACCTCTCTTGATCCCAGTTTACGTGTTCTTGGCACCAAGCTAAACTAGCAGCGCGATTTGCAAGGGTCAGTTGTGGAACTCTTAAAGAACGTCTGGAATGGAGTTGACCTTCGTGCAGTCGATTTCTCACTGTTTGGTCGAAAATTTGTACCTTATGAACTCGGGATAGCTCTTGAGCTAATTGAGATGCTGTGGTAGTACGATCTCTTCTGGCTTGTAAAACCAAAAATCGGTCTTGGGCGACTGAAGTACTCCTGAAACGACCTGTATGGCGTTCTTCTACGCTACCTGTTTCATTGAAACGCGACCATAAACGGTTTATGACACTTGGGTTACTTCCCAGAACCTTGGATACTTCCCGTTGTGAGTTGTGTTTCAACAGAAACAAAGTGCTAACTAACTGATTTTAAACACTGAATACATAAAATGATTATAAAGCAGCGTCGCATCTGCTGCATTTTTAGTTTTTATAAAAAAAAACTGAAATCTGTTGCGGCACTCTACATAATTAGGTGAGAAATCTACAGTAGTAGATAACACGAAATCATGTGGAGGTATACAGGTGATATTTTTTCCTGGTTATACCCACTTTTTGCTTTTCATTATTTGTTCAATTTGAAAACTTTTTGTACCTTGCATTTTAACGTATCTATCACCGTTTTTGAATTAGAAATCGTCGTAATATTTCCCCCATTTCATAACGCGTTAGTCACTTCAAAGTAGTAGGCTAATGAAAGTAGGTAACTGTTTCAAAACTCTTTTCTTGTTCCTGCTTTCACGTATCTGCCAATTGAAGTTAGTCAACAGATATTTCGAAAAGTATTTTAATTGAAACTAGGTAATAATATTTTGTGAAAGACGGGAACGGAAGAAAAACTCCAAACTAATCCCAAGTAGTTACGATAACAATATCAAGTCATTAAATAAGTTTCTAGAGATAGAAAGTCTCAACTACTGTAACTGTCGAAGAAAATGCTGAAAATGGCCTCCACCTGCGGGAATACATGCTTTTGTTCTTCTCCGCATATTAGATCGCACTCTGTGAAATATCCATGGAGTTCCTGATTATTTCACATGAACCTTTTATTCTATTCCTCAATTATTTCAAAGTAATATTTTGGATCTCCCTGCAGAAAAAAATCCGAAATGTTTGAACCTGTAGACATGGGAGGTTAAACTTCTGTTCGACGGTGACCTATCCAGCGGTTAGTTAACGCAAGATCTAAGTATTCTCTCGATTCCTTGCTGAAATGCACTGGGGGTCCATCATGGATGAACCACATTTTGTTTGACATAAAAAATGGTCCATTCAAGTGATCCGCAATAGTTCCAAACCAGATATTGATCGAAAATTGTTCTTGCTGGCAACCTTCCTCAATTGAATGGGGGTTGTCTTCAGCCTAATGATGATTATTGTGGAAACTTCTGATCGCATTTTTGGGGAGGACGCCTAATCTGTAAACATGATTTCGCTATCAAATAGGGGATTCCGTGCAATTTTCTATAAAAACTACCGGCACAAACTGATCCTCAAAGGAAAATCTCGAGGGAGTAGGGCTTGAAAACGTAAAATATGATATGAGTAAAGCGAGAAGTCCTGAAGAATTCTCTACACTGATCTGAACGAGATATTAAACGCTCTTTCAATTTTTTGGTGCTCAGCTGAGGATTTTCATCATAATCAAAAAGGCTTCTTTGACTTCTGGAGATATTCTTGCTCGATTTGCACATTTCAAATCATTCATTGCATTTAATATTTCCCTTTCTCTCAATCTTCAGTGGGCATCAGAAAATGTTCTCCTGTTAGGAGTAAATCTATTTGGAAGGTGCTCTTGAAATAAACGTCTTTCTTCATCTGCATCTAGTGTATATCTGTTAATTCGGCATGACTGAAAACCATTTTGAAATGCATTATTTGAAACAAACATTCAATTTGATTGAACGCACGAAGACCAAATGTCACAATTAACAAACATTGAATTTTACTGTGATTTTATGATCGCGTTCTGGTATCAAAGTCTACTAGGAGGTACTCGAGGATTTTGTAGTTACTGACGCATATTGGAATGGGATTTAGGCGATTTTCATCTCGAAAACGGTGAGAGATACGGAAAAAAATGCATCATAATTCGAAGAAAAACAAAACTTTCAAAGAAAACAAAATCATTAAGGGTTAAGGTTTTATTTGACGTCATAATTAGCGATATGATCGAGAAAATATAAAATTTCAATTGAACAAGATGGAAAAGCAGATATTTATATAACATAATATAATAATATATTTTCAATATTCGTGCATGAATAAACTTCTCGTAAATGGATACTGAGTGTATTGATGCTGAAGATCGTTTCACAAAAGAAACAATTCAACACAATCGAAATTATATCAAATTATGATATCGATTTAACAATATTGTATAATAGTTTAATTGACCATTGAATACAATATACAACAGTCAAAATAATAGCTTCATGCAGGTATACATTATTAATTTCTACGAACTGACCAATTTTTCTTAACCATACGCATAAGATCTACAAAATATAGCTATTTTCTTCCGGTCTGATAAGATTTGAAACTCGAAAACATCGTTTGGCTGCCATTCCACCCGAATAAAAACGACGGAACTAATCTGGGTTAAACTAGTTGAAAGAAAATACCAATTTGAAAATTTCGGAGTACGACACATCCCTATCGACGCAGTGAAATATCTATCAGACGGCGTGGTGGGGAGGAGCACCACCCCGACACAGGCGCCGCGACGCCGGCATCGTCAGTATGGTGTGCGAACTATGCACGCGAGGGAACGTCTCTCCATAATGTTAATTGAGAAAAACTTGACGTCTCCCAAACCGTATTCGCATCGGGAAAGACAGTGATTTCTTATGCTTGGATAATGTTACGCGAGACGATGTCAGTGACGATTTCGAACATGTAAACGTTAGTTGTTAATATGTAAACGAACTATTATAGGATATTAGATTTAGAGAATTTTTATAGTTCGTCAATCGAAAAAATCACTGATTGGAAGGCAGCTGGAGCAAGTAGATTTTAACCAAACTCTAATTACGGAAAGAAGGTAAACAATAAGCATATAATTTGACACAGATGCCATATTTCATAAATTTTTATCATTTCAAAAAGTACATAGTTTTCATTACTCAATAAATTTTATTTGTGTGTATCTCTATGTGAATATCTATTTGTATGTGATTTCTACAAAAACACAATGATTATGAGAGTATAATTACGAACTGTATCACTTCCTTATTAAATGGGCACGCCCCCATCTCTAACATACGGAGGGCTGACAAATTCTTAACTAACTTTTACATTGTTTGTTTCACAATGTTGCAATATGAAAAAACGTAAAAAAACATAAAACTGAAGATACATTGATACTGTTTTTGAAAATATTTTTGGGAGAGATTGTTAACAATTAAAAACTCTCGTTGTTGTCATTGAATACTCTAATTGGTATCACGTTTTTATTGAATTGACTTATATTTTAGGAATTTATGAGAAACTTTTCCGATTATAGTATAGCAGCTAAGTTCTGAAATATTGATTAGAAAGCAATTATTTCTAGTTCTAATTTGAGAAATATAAATTATACTTTTCACTCTTTATATTCATATTCATATTTTTATATAAATTATTTTGAAAATTAGTAGTAGGAAAACTGCATATAAGATTTAATTATGGATTTTATATAGTCTTATATTGAGCGAAGGTCTTGACCTTGAAATATGAAATATTCCTGAATTCTGAGCAAATTGAAATTAACTAATCTAAACGATCTATTGACTACATAGCATCAAAAGAAAAAAAGGTGGAATCAGGGATTCAAATGTAAACAGGTACGTACAATGTCAAGAGATTTGTCATATTTCAAACAAATATTAGAACAACCACAGATTGAGAAATTGTAACACAAGAATAATGGATCCAGCATAACTTAAATTTTGCCAATTCGAGAAATTTTAAACATACATTTGAATAATTTCATTGTGGACGTCGTCACTTGATTGAAATTGATATAAAATTTTTAATTAAATGAAACAATGATGATCAAATTTTGACTATATTTACATAATTATGGCGAGTTTACCCACTTTGTGGCTTCATTAGATGAATAGTATATTTAAAAAGACGATGAACCTTGTATATTACTTAGAGTAAAGCAGATATTTAGCTCAATAGGAGGAAAGTCCGAACAGGTTTGCTTCTTTCAAGAACTGAAGAGATTGAGTATTGATGACGAATTTTGGTCTGATTGACTATTGAATAAATTTCCAGAATATTTCTGTTGATTTTCAATGCTTGACATAGGTTCGGTTTCATTTAATTATTTTCTTTATGGGAAATATCAAAATCGATATTAAATGTATTGGTCTCTCATATTAGATGATTTGCATAGTGAGAATCAGATTCTTGTTTGTAAAAATTGCGTTTTGTGCTTTGATAACCTAATATTGAAATTTGTAAAAATTCTACCGTTAAAGATTTTATCACAACTTCCACAAAAAGCTTATGAACACCTGATTTGTTTCCTTTATTCGTTTTTGATTTACAGTTTTTAATATATCTACCTAGAGAGTTATCTGTTATGAAAGCCATTTCCAAATTATGAGATGTGCAGAATGACTTTAGACTTAGAATAGGTTTACCAACACAAGTTAATATAATATATTCTGATTGCTCTCTTTATGCTCATGAATTGCATATTGGAATTGAAGCTGAAGAAGTGATGAATTATTCTTCGAAATCAGAAAATTCAAAACATTTAGAAGGATCCTTACTAAAACCAGTATTTATCTACTTGAAAATTAAAGAATTTAATATATAATTGTTAACGAAATGTATACTGCAAATCATAGTAGAATTATAACCTTTATTGACCGCTATTTGTTTCATATTAATGAGATTTTTCATGAAATTTTTACTGACATTCGTATCGTAGGAGTCTATGTATCATGCTTCTATGAACAGCTATTTTATGTTGATATGGGTATGTGGAAGAATTGTGAATGGTTATATCTCTATGGGTTGGTTCATGGAAAATAGAAAAATCATGTCTGTGGTCAATTTTGGTTATAGTTAGAATTGCAAGTTCATAGAATCTTCAGTTTGCATTTCTGTCAATGACGATTTCGAACATGTAAACGTTAGTTGTTAATATGTAAACAAACTATTATAGAATATTAGATTTAGAAAATTTTTATAGTTTGTCAATCAAAGAAAAATCATAGATAGAAGTCAGCTGGAGCAAGTAGATTTTAACCAAACTCTAATTACGGACAGAAGGTAAACAATAAGCATATATATTTCAAAAAAGTACATACTTTTCATTGCTCAATTAATGATATATGTGTATAGGTCTATGTAAATATATATCTGTAAGTGATTTCTACAAAAACACAATGATTACGAAAGTATAATTACGAACTGTATCACTTCCTGATTTAGGGGCACGCCCCCACCTCTAACATACGGAGGGCTGACAAATTCTTAACTAACTTATACATTGTTAGTTTCACAATGTTACAATATCAAAAAAATGTAGGAAAACATAAAACTGAAGATACATTGATACTGTTTTCGAAAATATTTTTGGGAGAGATTGTTAACAATCGAGAAAACTCTCGTTGAAGTGAATGAATACTTTCATTCAAAAGTTGTTATTAAATACTCTAATCGGTATCACGTTTCTATTGAATTGTCTTATATTTTAGGAATTTCTAAGAAACTTTCTCGATTATAGTATAGCAGCTAAGTTCTGAAATATTAATTAGAAAGCAACGATTTATAGTTCTAATTTGGGAAATATAAATTATACTTCACACTTTTCATATTTATATTTATATTTCTATATAAATTATTCTGAAAATTAGCAGTAGGAAAACTGCTTATAAGATTTAATTGTGAATCATATATAGTCTTATATTGAGCGAAGGTCTTGACCTTGATATATGAAATATTCGTGAATTCTGAGCAAATTGAAATTAACTAATCTCACAGGTCTATTGACTACATACCATCAAAACACAAAAGTTAGAATCAGAGATTCAAATGTGAACAGGTACATACAATGTCAAGAGATTCGTCATATTTTCAAACGAATATAAGAACCGCCACGGATTGAGAATTGTAACACAAGAACAATCGATCCAGCATAACTAAAATTTTGCCAATTCGAGAAATTTCAAACATACATTTGAATAATTTGATTATGGAGGTCGTTACTCGATTGAAATTTTAATTAAATGAAACGATAATTATCAAATTTTCACTAAATTTACACAATTATGGCGAATTTTCTTACTCTGTAGCTTCATTAGATGAATAGTATATTTAAAAAGAAGATGAGCCTGATATATTACTTTGGGTAAAGCAGATACTTAGCTCAATAGGAGGAAATTTCGAACAGGGTTGCTTCTTTGAAGAACTGAAAAGATTGAGTATTGATGACGAATTTTGGTCTGATTGACTATCAAATAAAGTTCCAAAATTTTTCTGTTGATTTTTAATGCTTGACATAGGTTCGGTTTCAATTCATTATTTTCTTTATGTGAAAGATCAAAATTATTTTTAAATGTATTGGTTTCTTCTATTAGATGATTTGCATAGTGAGAATTAGATTCTTGTTTGTGAAAACTGCGTTTTGTGCTCTGATAACCTAACATTGAAATTTGTTAAAATTCTACCGATAAAGATTTTATCACAACTTGCACAAAAAAGTTTATGAACACCTGATTTGTTTCCTTTATGAATTTTTGATTTATCGTTTTCAATTTATCTACCTAGAGAGTTATCCATCATGAAAGCCATTTTTAAATCATGAGATGTGCAGGATGACTTCAAATTTAGAATGGGTCAACCAACACAAGTTAATATAATATAATTCTGATTGCTCTCTATATCACTAGAAACATCCCCATGGATTGCATATTGAAATTGAATTATTCTTCGAAATCAGAAACTTCAAAACATTTAGAAGGATCCCTACTAAAACCAGTTAACGAAATGTATACTGCAAATCATACTAGAATTATAACCATTATTGACCGCTATTTGTTTCATATTAATGCGATCTTTCAAGAATTTTTTTTCTGACATTCCTACCGAAGAGACTCTATGTATCATACTTCTTTAAGCAGCTATTCTATGCTGATATGGGTGAGTGGAAGAATTGTGAATGGTTATATCTGTATGGGTTGGTTTATGGAAGATAGAAAAAATTATGTCTGTGGTCAATTTTGGTTGTAGTTAGAATTGAAAGTTCATAGAATTTTCAGTTTGCATTTCCAAAGTGAACTTTTTATTAGGTTGTATTGAATTTATAAAGGTACAAACGGAATTTAATTGCCTATTTGCACCTGTAAAACAACAGATTATATCATCCATATATTCATTATCTCAATCTTATCCATGAAAATTTCAGCTAGTAAAGGACTGAGATGATTACCCATTGAAAAGCTAATTTTGCTTATATCAATTGCAGCATTGAAGTTAAAATAATATTGTTCTGTTTATATTTCTGAACTATTCAATTTTTGATTGTACAGAGGAATTCACATTATTATTCGGTGAAGCTTGGTTAATAAATTTCAATCGATAGTGAGGGTAGAGATTATTTTTATATCAGGGCATAAATTTAGCATTATATGGTGGTACAGTATGTTGAATTATGTCTATTAGATCTGAAGAATTCCTAATTCAAAATTTTGAACTCAAATTACATATGTGACAACTGGTCTGATGGGATTACCTCTTTTATGTAGACGAAAGAATAAAGTTTCGGGGACAGCGGATTATTAACTGAAAATTTGTAGTTTTGATTGATCCGTATTGAAAACTTGGTATGCTTTAAGGCATGTTTGATATTGGATTGAAATTCATTAGTAATTTTTGTTTTGAGTAAATAATCTGCCTTATTCAGAGCTATAAACTTTATATGCCTTAGTAAATACCATTGTCTGATTTACACTATGATTTCATGGATTTCGAGGATATATTAATAAATTCATTTGGTTTGAGGCGGATAAGCTCATGTTTAAGTAATGATGCTGATAAATGTTTCAAATGTTTAGATTGCAAGGAATATTTTACGTCGATTTCAGCTTCAATTTCAACATGCAAAGTTTTTACTTGTGTTGAAGGGACCAATCGAAAACATAATATATTTACTAACATCGGTAAACTCAGTCTAAATTCAAGGTAATTCTTCTCATCTCTTAGTAAGAAAAAAGCTTTCGGTACGGATTACTTTCTAAGGAGAAATATCGAAAACTGTATATGTAAAATTCATCAAGGAAATAAATCTGATCGAATGTATACCGATAGAATTTTTATAAACTTTAATATTAGTATATCAGAGCACATATGCTGTCTTGACAAAAATTAGATTCTGTACTATAAAAATATTTACAAGAACAAAACCATACATTTAATAATAATTTCTATATTTTCCATAATGAGAATAGTAGATTGAAACTGGGCCTTTGAGGAACAAGAGAAATCAATAAACAGAAAAATTCGGGATAGTCAAATACACCTAAAGTTGTCACCATTATTGAATCTTCACTGATATATGTATGAAATTCTCGCTTGAAAACATAATGAATGAATTATTCGTTTATCACTTGGCAAAGGTTTCACAAATATTTATTGAAAATACTCGACATATGTTTCGGGTTGTTAGCCCATTATCAAGAGTAATACAATACCTAATTCAAAATGAGTGATTTCACTTATGTATACCGGCATTCACTACAAGAGGTAAATTGAAGACTAGTTGGTCGTTAGAAATTGGCTGGTGTTTTCTTATGAGCGGACGTAATTTCAATAGTTTCCAAGATGTGCATCCTTTTTCTTTCATTACCTGGATGCATGAGTTCGATATTCTCGAAATCTATGAAATGATTTTCATTGATGCAGTGGTCTGAAAAACCCGTAGAATTTTTATTCTGGAGAATAGATCTTTCATGTTCTTCAACTTTTCTCTCGATGCATCTTCTGGTTTGGCCTATATAAAATATCTCACATTCACTGCAGTGTATTTTATTTACTCCGCTTTTATCTAATAATTTTATTTTATTTTCATTATCAACTAATAATGAACCCAAATTCCTTTCATTAGTGCTGATGATGTTAATATTATTTCTGTGCAATCTGTTACAAATGTTGTTGCTAATATTAGAAATATAGTTAATTGGAAATTTTCTGTTAGATTTCCCAGTATGCAAATGCTCTGCAATAAAAGTTTATCTTGTTTGTGAAACCTCTGCCAAGTGATAAACGAATCATTTAAATATTTTCTGTTCTGGAAAGAAGCAATCCTATGCCGGTTTTCCTCCTATTGAGTTAACGATCTGTTCTCATTACTGTCATTCATAAGCACAGCATTCTTTTGAATGATGATGAAGCCGCAATGTGGTGAAACGAGTCAATATAGTGAAAAATTTGAAAATCCTTGTTTTATTCAATTAAAATACATCAATTTCAATTTCAAAACATTCGAAAAATATTATTATTTATTTATTTATTTAGCAAATTTACGTGTCTCAACGGCTATGGTCATTGACACGATGAAATTATACATTCATGTGAACATTAATTATATAGAAACAATAGAAAGTATTGTAAAATAAAACAGAGATTATCATGTCAAATGAGGTTATAAAAGTTTGTGTTTTCAGAAATTGAACAAATTAGGATTTGAATTTGGGAGGCTTTTACTTGGTAAAATTCCATTATCAATAATAAAAACAAGTACTGTGTTTTAAGGAATTCTACTTAATACGAATGAATTCGTCTGAAGAAGCTACGGTGTAGTGAAACGCGTTACGAATCGCAATTATTAAGTAGAATTCCTTAAAACACAGTACTTGTTTTTTATTAACAAATTAGGAATCTGATATTCGGAGTTGAGCAATTCTTTTAGGTTTCTACTGAGGATGTGTTGTAATCTGGCATCTCTGTATTTGTTGCAGTCTATCAAAATATGTTCTACTGAAAGCCGACTGTTACAGACTTTGCATTCAGGAGGGTTATCTGACTCCATCAGGTAGCCGTGAGTAAGGCGCGTGTGGCCTATCTTAGTCTACTTAAGATGATTTTATTCTTTCTGCACATCGGGGGTAGTATACAGGGTTCGAAGACAGGCGGCACTGGATGGAGTTTCGTGTTTGACCTGTTCCACTGGCTCTGCCACCCATTAAAGATTTGATACTTTATGGTTGTTTCAAGATCGTAGGATAGTTGGATATCTATTATGGGTTCATCTGACATGGACGCTTCCTTAGCCGCTCGATCGGCCCTTTCATTCCCGGGGATTCCAAGATTGGACGGGACCCAGATGATAGTCATGGATACTCCGTTAGATGTGAGAAGATGACATGTCTCTTGAATGTTCTGAACAATCCAGTATTCAGAATAAATATCTTTTATGGCATATGTGGAGGACAGTGAATCCATGCAAATTGCAACATTTCTCTGATAAGGTCTAACCATTTTAAGTGCTTTAAAAATAGCAAATAGTAGTGTACACACTACATTCGATAGGGAGTCGATATTTTTCTAGTGTCGTTTCTGCAGTAGTTACGAAGCAACCGAAATTTTCTTCTCCCTTGGATGCATCCGTGTGATACTGGTCAAACTGATGCTGATTCAGAATTTCTAAGAATGAATGTTTGAAGAAAACACTAAGGGTTTCGATTTTGCTATAGTTGCTTAGGGTTTTGTTCACAGATGGTCTTATTTTGATCCAAGGTGGTGTTGTTGAAGTAGAGTTTGGTGTGGTGTTGGTAAGATCTATATTTAACTGAAGTGTTCTCAGAAAATGAGGAATTGGTGGAGAACTTCTTTGTCTATTGAAAGTTTCTGCATGGTTATTCATCAATTTGAAAACTGGATTCGTGGGATTCTGGCTGCACACAATGTCAAATTTCGTTATCCCGAAGTTGAAGTGAAGGCTTGTGTGACTCGCAGTAAAGACTTTCTGATGGGCTTGACCGGAAAGCGCCCAGACATATGCGGAGAGCAGTATTGTGGACTAACTTCAAGGAATTCAAGTTTGAGTTTGAGGCTGACATGTGAACTACGCTTTCATAATCAATTTTTGGAAGAATTATGGCTTTATTTTTCTTAGTAGTAACTTCTCTTCTGAACCCCAATGATGATGTGATAAATACTTTTTAAGATATTCAATTTTTCTAAACAATTCTTTTTGATCTCCTGAATCTGAAGTTTCCAAGTTAGTTTGGAAGCGATAGTAACTCCTAGAAATTTGAAATGATCTATAACATCTAGAGGCACTCCATTTAGGATTAGGTATGGTATCTCGATACTGATGTGTCTTCGACTAAACTTTATGACCATGGACTTTAACGAAGAGAAGTTGAAACTAGTCCGTGTCGACCATTGTGCAAGACATTTTGAAGAAGAGTGCAAGTACTAGATGTATTTTTCCCTTGAGAAATTATAATTAGGTCATCTGCATAAAGTGCGTATTTGATAGGTGCTTCTATGAGGGAACAAATATCATTTATGGCCAAGATGAATAACGTTAGGCTAATAATACAGCCTTGGGGTACTCCGTTTTGTTGAGGTAAGAAGTAGATATCTTTCCATTCACTCGTACTTGGATTGTCCTGTCAGTGAAAAAGTTCCTCATGAAGCCATAGATATTTCCAGTTAGGTTAATCTCCTCGAGTTTATTGAGTATGACTTCTTTCAGAGTAGTGTCAAAAGCGCTTATTATATCGAAGACAACCGCAATCACATCTTGTTTTTTGGCAAAGTCATCGACGATCTCAGTTTGAAGGATTACCAAATTGTTCATAGTGCATCGATTAGGCCTGAAACCAGATTGTGCAAGGGATATAATGTTCGGGCTTTCTAGGTTCCACAAAAGGCGTTTATTGATCATTTTTTCAAGTAATTTACATAGAGTACATGCTAGTGAGATTGGTCTCTGAGAGTTAGGAGAAATTTCTACCTCTGCGGAATCCTTTTTAATTGGAAATATGATTGATTTTCGCCATTGGGAAGGAAGTCTTGACGTGTCCAAACTAGGTTATAAATTTCTAAAAGTTTAATGAGGGTGTCTTCGTGTAATTTTTCAGAAAAATAAATGGAATATTGTCTGGGCCAGAAGCCGAATTTTTAGATGTAGATAGGGCAGCAGTTAGCTCTTCTATTGAAAAAGGTTCGTTGATAGGGTTGTTATTATTATTATTATTTAGGTAACAAAAGAATGAGGATTTGAAATCTTATGATATTCTGAATGTAGAAAGCAATAAACGCAACATAATCAACAATTAATCAAATATAGAAAAAAAATAACAAAGATTTCTATAGTTCACTCATAAATCATACTGTCTATTCTGTTTTTAAAAATACTGACAGACTCAGTCTCAACCACTACACTTTAAACTGCATTCCATGGACCGAATACACGGTTCGGTAAGAAATGTTCCCTTTGCCGTGCCAATACCTCTCATTCTTCAGTCTCATTTCATGTCCGCGTAGACGTACATCGGTATTCAATTCGTAGAGATGTTGTAAGTTGGCATAATTGTACTTGATTATACGAAACGTCATAATCAAATCTCCGCACAGCCGTCGTTCTTCAAAAGAAAGCAATCCTGCACTTTTTAACCTTTCCGGGTAAGATTGACAGAAACGACCGTAAGACAAACGCGTGGCGTGTCTTTGCACATCTTCCAGCATCTTTCGATCGCGGGCAAGTACCGGACACCACACTGGACCGGCATATTCCAGTATCGGACGAATATAGGTTTTATAAAGTTTGATAGAACTTTCGAATGATATATATGAAAATGTCCTTCTCAGCTGATAGATTAGTGAGTTAGCTCGCTTACAGATATTTATGATGTGGCTCGACCATGTTAAGTCGGACGTGATTGTCACTCCCAAATCTACATGTGAGGATACCGGTCTCAATTATCTTCCATTTATAGCGTAGGTATAGCGGGGATTCGACTTTCCAACATGTGAGACGATACACTTCTCGATATTTAGTTGGAGAAGCCACTCGTTGTACCACTGGTTTATCGAGTCGAGGTCACTCTGTAGAATGTGATGTTTAAGCAGCGGGTTGGTGTATATTTTTGCATCGTCAGCATAAAACGATTGACCAGACCGGATGTGTAGCGGAAGATCACTACCGTACACAACAAAAAGATGAGGACCCAGGACCGAGCCCTGCGGCACTCCACTAGTGACCAGCCTCTCAGACGAAAAAGTTCTGCCAACTCTCGCCACGAAACATCTTTCCGACAAATAATCGCGAATCCAGTTGTCCAATTTTCCACGAACACCCCCGACTTCTAACTTGTACAAGAGTGTTCTCATAGGTACCCTATCGAATGCTCGGGCATAATCCAGGTAAAAGACTTCCACGGGATCTCCTTGATCAAATGAGATGGTCCAGTCATTCAGACATTCCAGAAAGTTAGTCGTAGTACATCTACCCTTCGTGAACCCGTGCTGCTCTGGAGGTATTACAAAGTATAAATGAGATAAAAAACACAAGGTTTAACTTTAATCTACACTTTATTTGAAAAAATTCGACGACGTTTCGCTGACACAGCAGCTTTATCAAGAATGACAAACAGAATGAAGAGTATGGTATTATAAACAAATCGTAGAACAAGTTGGATGAATAACAGGAAAAACCCACACCGAGCCATTGTACAGTTAGTATGAAAGGTAATTAAAAACTAATTAAACGAGTTAAGTAGGGGTGCATAATTCACATCTACCTGCTCATTCAAAAGCTTGTCCGAATGTTTTTATCTATTTATTTCTAATGCTTCTAGGAGATCTAATTTTAAACTTTTGATTTTATATGTAATATGTCAAAGTTTTTATTGAATGAATGGTTTTCTTTTATTAAGTGGTTTGACAAATTTGAATCAGATTTATTTTTATCGAAGCTACTTTTATGTTCAGATGTTTTTATGCCAAAACTCCTATAGGTCCTACCGATATAAATTTTATCACAAGAACCGCAATTGAGTTTATAGATTCCTGATTTACTTGATTTTTCAACACGAGATTTATTATTTTAATATGTTTACCTAAGTTATTAGAAGTTTTGAAAGCTATATTAAGATTTTGTTTAACGAGAAAGGATTTAATATTTGTACTTGCAGAACCGCAGAATGTTAAACTGCTGAATATTTTATAGTCACTATGAATAGGATATACTTCATTTATTGCTTTCTGATACAGCTTTTTACGAATGATTAGATCTATCATATACGGATTTTATGAATTATTAAAGGCTATCTGTTTGATGATGTTTAACTCTTTATTATAATCTTCTACTGATAAAGGTAAATTGAGTAACCGATGTACCATGCTGTTTAAAGCTGCAACTTTGTGTTGAATTGGATGTAATGAGTAGTTATGTATAATTGTATCAGTATGTGTTGGTTTACGAAAGACCGAAAAAACATGATTATTATTTCGTTTAGTGATTTTCAAGTCCAAAAAATTAATGGAATCGTTCTGTTCAATTTCTATCGTGAATACAGTACAATGGCTCGGTGTGGGTTTTTCCTGTTATTCATCCAACTTGTTCTACGATTTGTTTATAATACCATACTCTTCATTCTGTTTGTCATTCTTGATAAAGCTGCTGTGTCAGCGAAACGTCGTCGAATTTTTTCAAATAAAGTGTAGATTAAAGTTAAACCTTGTGTTTTTTATCTCATTTATATCATGGATCTACATCAAGTAACGGACTCCACAATTCAAATGTATTACATAGTGATCACTGGAGAAGTCCGACATCTCTTCCACTATTATAGTTTCCATGATCTTAGATGGAATTGACAAATGGCTATTCGGCCTGTAATTCGCTAGATTCAGTTTGTCTCCCTTCTTGAAAATAGCAGTTACTGAGGACTTTTTCCACGCAAGGGGTAATCTTGATTTGTTGAAAGATGCAGTCATGATAATTAATAATGGAAAAGAAAGTATTTCAGCGAATCTTTTCAGCAGGAATGGTGAGAGACCGACTAGGCCAGGTGTCGAATGACTTTTAAGGAGTAGTAAACTTTGTCAGGGGTGAACAATATATCCGTTAAACTATCCTCAATACGGGTTGACAAAGAATCAGGAAGAGTATCATCAATGGGTTGCACAGAATAGGCAACCGTGAATGTATTTGCTAAGACCTCCGCTGACTCGAGGTTTGTGGAGCAGATGGTGCCATCTGCCTCCCGAAGCAACGTTACGCCCATCTTAGATTTGAGGCTGGATCGAATAAACTTATATAGTTGTTTGTTATTTTCAGACTCGGCGATCGATCGTTCATAGGTTCTGCGAGAACTGAGTACTGCGGTCGATAAATAGTTCGAGAAATGACGATGACGCTGGTAGTCTTCCATGTCTTTAGATTTTCGGAATTTTCTCTATAGGCGTTTCTTGAATTGAATCGAAGACAGAATATCACCTGTAACCCATTGTTTAAGAGGATTCTTATAACATTTCTTTTGGTATGGATATTTCTCGATGTTATTAGTTACAATCTCTTAAAATTGTTGCCACCATATGTCTGGATCTGGTTAGGTTAGGTTGATTTTGTACAAGTATATTCCTTGTTTTGGCTTGAAAATGTTGGACCAGTGTATCAGCCATCTTTGGACTGTCCGTTATAACTTTAACTCCATGTTTTAGAGCTGGAATCTTGTGAGCGGTATTTTGTCGTTTAATTTTGTTCCAGAGTTCATTCACAGGTGTATCTTCTTTTAGTGAGTTAGTGTATTTGTTCCATGATTTTTTTTTTACTTTCTTTCAATACGTGCTTTGATTTCGCTTTCAAGCGTTTGAAATTGATTGAGTCTTCATTAGATCTGGTTCTGCGGTATTTATCAAGCGCGCTTTTATATTCCCTGACGGCTTTAGAGCAAAACTCATTAAACCATGGAACTGCCTTTTTTTCAGAGCTTATCTTAAATTTAGCAATGTACTTTTCAGCGGCAATGATTATACTAGAGGTAAAATGAGTTATTGTGTCGTCAATACTTCCATTAAATACAAGAGAGCTTGTTTTTTCTTTTACACTCAAACTGAAATTTAACCAATCAGCATTATCAAATCGCCATTTGTCGTGATAAAGTGAATTGTTAGAGGTGTCTTTGGATATCATAATAGGGAAGTGATTACTATCGTATAAGCTATCTAGAGGCTGCCAGCTGAAAAGAGGACCTAGTCTTGAGTCACTGAAGCTGGGGTCAATGCTTGAGAAGTTTCCAGAAGCTATATTCAAGTGTGTGTGGTGTCCAGTATTTAGAAGATACAAATCTGAGATACTATTCAGCGTATTTTCTATGATTTTGCCTCTTCCAAAAGTTAGTTCTGATCCTCATAGTCCATTATGAGCATCAGAATCACCTACGAGAATGAAAGGTTTTGGTAGTTGCCTAATCAGTTCAGAGATTTCTGTATTTCCCAGGTTATACTTCGGGAGTATATGAATACTGCATATAGTTGTTGTCTGTGGACACCAAACTGTTACTGCAACTGCTTCTAAATTGGTATTTAGGGGAAGTTTTTCAAAAGAAAAATCTGAAGAAACAAAAATTGAACTTCCACCACTAGCTCTTGCGCATGATGTTCTGAGATGGTGAGTTCCTGAATAGCTTTTTAGTTGGGGTTTTTGATGTTCTTTGAAAATTCGTTTCTTGTAGACAAATTATATCAGATGTAATTTCAGAGATTAGTTGTTGAATGCGTTCAAGACGAGGATAAAACCCGTCGCCCGTCTCAATTCCACTGGATTAAGTTCAAAATATTAGTGAAGAGATTTTTGTGAGATCTGTGAGCTATCAGACAATCCTTCTTCATCACTAAGTTCTGCAGATGACAACAAGCTGGAAATGCTTCCTACTTCGATCTCATCTATTCGTAAATTTTCTTTGATTTTCTTAGATAATCGAGTGATTCTATTTTTTAACACCTTCCTTTGAGAAATGGGCATATTGTGTGCATGTTTGATAATAGGGATTTGATATCACACTCAGACACATTATTTACAAGTGAGCCCTTTGGAGTTAAATTCTCCGATTTCCCCATTCAGTAAAAACACAATGCCACCTCCGACTTTTTCTTCAGCTCCAGTTGTTAAGAAAGCTACGAAAAAGAAACTCAAAACAGAGACATCTGTTGGACAAGGCTTATCGGAAGACACTTAACAGAGAATTGCCTAAGCATATCAAGAAACTCCACATCTTTTCATTCTTTCTATAGACAATATCGTTGCATTTATAGAGAATACTTATGGCAGTAGTGATCCCTATCAAGAAGCTAAAAAATTTACGAAAAAATATTATGTTGATTCCCTTTTCATCTTATTGTGAGAAACCCTTTTTTCGAATGGTGTCTGGATGGATTTATTCATCAACAATTTATCTAGATAACGTGTTCTAGTACTTCCAAACTGCTAACTAAATTTACAGAATATCACCTATGAATTTTTTAAATTAGAAACTGAATTCAACTGACCAAAATCGCCTGGCGTTTTAGAATATTATCACTCTTTCGACCTTACATACGAATAATAGTTATTGAAAATAGAGTTTTTGGAGATAGACAAAAAGAAAAAGGTACTTCGATTAACGATAAAATGCACTTGAATTCCACACTAATATTGAATCTCTTTGGGAAGTGATCTTCAAGTATATATATTTTCGGCATAACTGGAAGTGACACATTTAATCGAATGTCTGTTTCTGAATATTTGAATCTCTTTAGAATTGGATACTCAACTTGATTCAGAAAAAATTAAATCTACCGATCTACTTATGAGGTATCTAACATTGAATAATTACTCTTTTCTGTACAGAAAAACTTCAGAAGAGATCATCAAGAAAATTAAAATTTCAATTTTGTGGTTTTATCAGTTTTTTTTTATCATAAAAATAGAAAAACTTTTTTTCTCGTATGTCACATGTGCGTTCTAGTTGTCGTTGTTGCAGGTATGGTAACATGATAACTCGCGTAATTTAGCAACAATCTTCATGAAATTTTTATAGGATATTAATAATTTGATTCGAAGTTCTCTTATTGAACAAGAGGTGTAGGGTGACATCTAGGAGATCGCTCCAGTACTTCTGTTTATTCGAAAACCGACTATTTGTTTGTGAGCTTCATCCTGATAGATGATGTTTCAGAGGTAGCTTCAGTACTAAAGATCGTTTAAAAATCGACTGTTTGTAAAAGAATTATGCACAAATCCAAACCAAATTCGAAACTATGAATTGTTTTGTTGTGGATTTTTATCGAATGAATACACAGGATAAAATGTATTTGGAGTTGGAAGTGTCCTCATTATTTGAACTCTCTACAACGTGCACTTAATGAACGTCAAGAAATTATTTATTACAGTTGAAAGCTAAATGTATTCGACAAAGATATCAATTGTTGTTTCATTAAACAAAGAACTCCAAACAGTGAAAATGAACAGAATGTGCTATTTGATAAAACGAAGTAAATATGTTTACTTTCATTATGGCCGGAAGTGACACATTTAATCGAATATCTGTTTATGAATCGTACAGGCTTTTTACAATGGTAAAGTGAACTCGATTTAGAAATAATAAAAATTACCGATCTACTTACTTGTATCTATCTAACATTGAATAATATATCTTTCGCATGGTGGAGAGATCATCGAAAAACAAGCATTTAAATTTTATGTTTTTATTACGGTTTTTTATATTAAGATAGAAAAAAAGCCATTTGTCGAATCGTATCTATATCCAAATTAAAATCAAATTCAGTAAAATTTTGACATAATGTGTATTTTCATAAAAAAATGATGTTTAAGAAATCTTCACCCTGATAGGTGGCCTTTGGGAGGTAGCTTTAATAATACAGATTGCTAAAAAATTATTCTTGAAAACTCCAAATGTATATTTTAAATACCTTGATAATCATATGGTATACATCAGTGGAAGGGGGTTGGGTCAGCTGTAGCAGTGGGTCCCTTAAGACCTAGTTTATGGGGTATATTTCGATATTTTTGTTCTGAAAGTTAGAAAAAGATGCAACCTTTTTGTACTGAATACTTTCGTCGAGATGAACTCATTGATAAAAAAATATTTGGACTATCGCCTTTAATTTCCGAGTTATTCCGAAATTCTCGGATGATAATGAAATTGAATAAGAATTATTTTGGCAGTATAAAGACACATTTTTGAGCAGGGTGCAGTGGAGTACAACATTTTTTAGCGGTTTTCCAGTTGAATTAGAAAATTATATTTTTGAAATTTTAAACAATACGCTGCTTTCATAAGCTGAAGATTTCTTTCCTTTTGAAAATATATATATATATATATATATATATATATATATATATATATATATATATATATAAGTTGTTTATCAAATTATTTGATTAAATCATTTTACTTTGAAAAATTAGAAGTATTGGAATATTTCTCAGTAGGCCAACGTCAAGATTGCTTACACCAATTTTATTCTGTCAGTAGCAAAGAAAATCATGATAGCTGAAATTTTAAACCATATTGAGGAGTAAACTGATACCGTACTATTTTGAAGGTCATCATATCTTGTCGTTTCCAAAAAAGTGCTATAAATTGTATGAACTTACATTTCATAAAATGAAGAATTCCGTATTCTACGATGAAAGAGGAAAATATCAGATAATTTCGTCTCTCTCTAGTAGCTAAGCGATGAGAAATTTTTGAAAAGAGATTTCACTTCAAGTTTCTCATCAAAAAAGCTTCATAAAACTATTTTTCAGAGACTTCGGAAAAATCCCATTATTAGCAGTTCGTTCACTGGCTAAAGATGTGAAAAGATGTTATAGATGGAGAAAAACCTACTTTTGATGTTATAGGGGTTGTCACAGCCAATTCGTTCATTTCTAGCCGGCAAATTAAAGAGAAGACCGGTGTATCGTGGCATAGAGATATGAATGAAATGAAAACCATGGATTCAGATCACAAAAACAAAGGATATTTCAGTTTCTATTACCGGGTGATCCTTTTGCGAAGAATTGCTTTTCGTCATTGGTTTTTGTGAAAAATTCTAGAGGAACCTTTATTTGATCGTCGTTTAATTAGTAATAAAGCTAGAATTTAGAGTGGTGGAATATATAATCCCCTGGTATGATTCTACATCGCAACTCGAGATTTGACTTTGAGGTCGATACGGGTTTTCTAGACTGTATGCTATCTAGAACAATATGGTATTGGCCTGAGAGTTTTTCGAAGAAAACCACTTTTATGACGAATCATATCTTCAATTTTGAATGATAAAATAGGGTGTTACATAATAGTATGTCACAACTTGAGGGGGTAAATCTACGTGCAATTTTAAGAAAAAAGTTCATACAAACATAGGTCCGCAAAAGCTTCGTAACGTAACTACAGGGTGTTGAAATTTCTGGAAAAAGTTGTTTTTTTCTTCGAAACTCCTGCAGTTTTTGAGATATTCTGCCTAAATGTGGATTGCAAGCTATTTTTTACAGCCTCCATCATTACATTTCAACTAGAATCTACAAGGGATGGTCCAGAATCATGGCCTCCTAAGTCCCCAGACTTAAATAGTTTAGACTTTTTCTTATGGGGATATCTCAAAAGTTTATTTCATACCACTTCACTGTAGCGGAATTGAGAAATCGAATAATAACCTCTTGTGACACGATAAGAAATACCCCAGGACGATTTCAAAGAGTGCGTGATAGTATGCGAAGAAGGACAGAGATCTGTATTCTTGCAGGTGGAGGACACTCCAAGCAATTTATTTAGTTTTTGATTGTTCTCTTTTTTTAGTTTGATATTGAATAAGTATAAGTTGTGTCTCAGAAGACGAGCTATCAAAATAAAAGCAAATTTTAGGCATACCTATCGAGTATTTCTATTATTTTTATTTTTATTCAGCGAATAACATAATTTTTCACTCGAAACGGGTTGGAGATACGAAAAAATTACAAGTGTCAAAAAAGTTTTTAAATTGAACGAAGATGATGAAAATTGTTTTATACGCTGAACAGTGGCGTACTGCGAAAAAGTTTGAAAGGGCTAAAGGAGACATGGCCTCGGAAAAAGAAACATCTTGTAAATTTCAGTTGAAATTTAGGACGTGTAATGATGGAGGCTATAAAAAATAACTTGCATGCCAAATTTGGGCCGATTATCTCCAAAACTGCAGGACATTTGAAGAAAAAAAAACTGTAGCTCCGTATCGAAGTTTTTGCGGACCTATGTTTGTATAAACTTTTTTCTTAAAATTGCACGTAGATATACCCCCTCAAGTTGTGACATACTAACACCCTGTATAATTGAGCGTTTTATAGATGAAGTTTCATGGCCTCAAAGGAATGCTCTATAACATCAGCACTATGGCGCATCACCCCATCAATCCAGCAGTGAGTGATGGACTTACTTTAAATTTTCGAATGAAACGGAGACCACTGAAATGATACATAGTAGTATGGAAGAATTATAAGCATTTATTTTATAATGTAAAATCAATAATACATGTCTATTAGTTAATTTAGTAATAGTCTAAGAAATAAGTTGATCTATGTTCTTCAATTTCAGTAGATTATCTTGGAGGAATTGAATTTATAAATTTGTTAAAACAAAATTCATCAATGCTAGTAAAATACAGAATGGTATCTACATGTCGAAGCCAATAGAAAAAATTTTAAGATGAAGGGTTATTGTGAATTGAATTCTTGATTTTAGTAATGCATAACAAATGCCTATAATTAAGGGAAAATTGAATTCATCTTCATTTATTTTCAATGTTTCTAGTATATCGAAATGAAAATACTTAATAAACGAAACGTTAAATAGATGTTAAATATTCTTGGAAAGAGAAAAAAGTTCTTCGTTTTATGGAACGTTTAGTTTATATTTAAGAAATATAACTTTGCATTATTACTCGAAAACTGTTGAACTTGGAGAAAAATTCTGCACACCTTTTTACTATGCTCAAGATAGCAGACATTGACAATCGAGGAAATGTTAAAAATTCGAGAATTCCTCAAGAATGGAATATGATAAGCTGAAATGTTTTTTCCAAAAGTTTGTCCCAAAAAAGTGCTTCATTTTCAAGTCTGATATTTCTTCTAGCAGCTGATCAAAAACTTGCAAACCTTGTTCATTCACCGCCTTCAGCTTATTTTCATTAAGTGAAGGATATTTTTTGCTTTTTTGGCAAAATATGCTCATATTCCTTTGTTGTTATTGAATGAAATGTATCCTAGAGCTCTTTCTTTTTGTGTGGACATTTGCTTCTGTTTTTTCATCGATCCGTTCGATGTTATTTTGGTGATTTAGGCAAGTCTGTGACCCGTTAAAATCTCGCAAAGGATAAAATTTTTCTTGCTTTGATTGAAGACTTCATTCATATTCGGGCGAATGTATAATGATTTTAGTTTTATTGAAAGTATTCACATTCATTAGAATGTATTAACTGTTTTTATTTTCTGTTTTTCTTTACTGTTTCAGTGATCTGCGTTTTCCATTCGAAATAATAATCCAATTCATTGGCATGTCAAAGTAGAATTTTCCAATATGGTTACTTTAATCCCGTATTTGAAATTATTTTAAAATCCTAATAATTAAACATATTTCATGCTCTGATTTCACATTGAAATGCAAACATAGGTTTAGAGACATCAAGTGTAAAATAAAATAAATATTTCGTCCCATGTTAATAAAATAATTTAGGTATTTTCGAATTATTCGATATCGGGAAGCAGAGAGGGAAAGTACATATTTTATTTGGGTGATCTGTATTTATTTAGGCTTATGTCGACATGTGATGGATGAATGATGTGTAAATAATTCTCCGATAATTGGAATTCTATCAGAATGAATTGCCAATTATTAAGGGAAAAGTCCGCAGTTAATTTGTTATGTCGATGTAACATGAGAATTTTCAGATATGAACGATGTATGCTATGTTTATAGTTGGTGAAAGAATGAAGATAATTACGTTTGATTATACAAAATATCTTCACTGATGGGAATTTCCATCTTTTAGTTTCCACTAAAAATGTTATTTCAATTTAAACATAATTTGTAGGTACGGTAGTTCTACCCCCAAGTTGAGCAGAAAGCTCGTTCGTTCATCTATGATCAAAGCTACTCAAGTATTTTCGATTCTCCTGTGAGTTTGGCTAGTTTCGAAACTAGTAACAGTAGTTCTTTAATTATTGAAATTCCAGTAGAGATGCAAATTTCTAATATATATATATATATATATATATATATATATATATATATATATATATATATATATATATATATATATATATATATATATATATGTAAACTTGAGGCAAGAATAATTATTCAGAAATCCGTAGATCAATGAATAATCCTTCCTGACAAGAGCTAGTTCCAAAATCTGCCTGCCATGCACGCAGCCCCCAAGAGCCACGGGTTCACCGTGTCGGTTCATAGAGGGCGAGTCTCGTACGTATGTACGAGGTGCGTCCTTTCTGGAATTGATGGGGTACCCGCTTGGTTGCACTATTGTGGCTCTTGGGGGCTGCGTGCATGGCAGGCAGATTTGGGAACTAGCTCTTGTCAGGAAGGATTATTCATTGATTTACGGATTTCTGAATAATTCTTTTTGTCTCAAATTATATATGTAGACTCTTAGGGAAGTTTATCGCGGAAGATATTCGTCCCATCAATGACTCAAAAGGAAGATGGTATCTTTGTCTTTATTGCCTTGAACAAATTTCTATTATTTTAATTGAAAACTGTACAAGATACCGGGTGAGCAACTGAAAGATAGGGAAGACTATTTCCCTGAGACTATTCAAGTTTCAGTGAGGTAAAATGGAACAGATCCATGCTGATCAGTGGCAGTCATCATTAAGTACCATCCTCATCTCGAATTTCAACCATTCGAGCAGGGATGACCACCCTTGAGAATTTGGAAGAGGGTAGATGGGTCGAGTGGTACTTCGAAAGAAAGGTATTATCGTCGTATGCATCCCCGTGAACGAATTTTCATTTTTGATTGAAAACTGTAGAAGATATAGAGTGAGTTACTGAAAAATAGAGGAAACTATCGCCCCAAGACTATTTGTGTATTAGTTCGAAAAACTGGAATAGATTCATTTAGATCAAAGATGACAGCCTTTGATCTGGAATGAATCTGTTCCATTTTTTTGCACTAATACTTGAACAGCTCAGGGCGATAGATAGTCTCCTCTATTTTTCAGTAACTCAGTCTTTACCTTCTACAGTTTTCGATCATAAATAAAAACTCATTCATGGGGATGCAGACGAAGAATACCTTTCTTTCGAGGTATCACTCGACCCATCTACCCTTTTCCAAATTGTCAAGGGACGTCACCCTGCTCTAGGGGTTGAAATTCGAGATGATGATGGTACTTGATGATGACTGCCATTGATCAGCATGGATCTATTCCATTTTACTTCACTGAAACTTGAATAGTCTCAGGGAAATAGTCGTCCCTATCTTTCAGTTGCTCCCTGTATCTTTTACAGTTTTCAATTAAAAATAGAAATTCGTTCCAGGCAATGTAGACAAAGATACCACCTTTTTTTTGAGTCATCACTCGACCCATATTCCCTATTCAAAATGTTCAAGGATTGCAACCCACGCTTAGGGGGTTGATATTTCAGGCAAGTTTTGTACCCCAAAAGATGTCAGATCAGAAATGAACATCTTGGTAGATATAGCCTCTGTTTAGTTTTCGTTGAAGCACCCTGTTATCAATGATTAAAGTTCAAATACAAGCACTTAAAACAAAGTTCTTGTACTACTTCTGATTGCATTGGGTGGAAGAAGTCGCGCTCTTTGCAAGATGAATCTGATCGAATGTGCCTGAGAATGCGATTTTCATTTCAGATCTCGATTGATATCATCCGTTTGATGATTGAAACGATTGAGAAAAGTTTTTCTCAACAAACAGAATCGATCAAATTTTCAGGATGAGAGTTGAAAGCAGTAGGGTGTGGATACGCAAACGTTGAAATAAACAAAAAAATTTTTTCCGATTCTATTGAATCGATTTTGATTGAATGTTTTCCTCAAATCCAGATCGAATTGATTCATGAAGCCGGGAATTTTCCGAACAATTCTCGATTTAATTTCGTCACATTCTATTTCAGAAAGTCAATAATTACGTGGTCGAATAGAGGATGGAAGCACCTTTTCAAAAAGTATCACACGACCCCTTTTTCTTTTTTTTTCGAAGTTTAGGGGTGGAGCTCTCTTGCCAAACTAGGACAGCGGAGCAGGATCCATTTAATAATGGTTCCCGGTCTCTCGGGCATTGAGGGAAATGAGAAGGCGGACTCATTGGCCGCTTGAGGAACTAGCCTGGAGTTCATAGGACTAAGGCCCAAGCTCGGAATTCCCTGGAGACTGCCAGGATGGAAAACAGACGATGGCTGGACCTGAGGGTACGTGAGCATTGGATGAGTCTCCCAGGTCTCAGACACTCTCGACGTGCCATCAGTGGACATTCCACTGCAAAGGCCTGGCTCAAACTCTTTAGGGAGGAAATGAGAGTTTTAACTGCCATACTAACGGGGCACTGTCGCCTCAGGAAACACCTACGAAGTAAGGATTGATTGAGGATTATTCATGTAGGCTATGTAAAGAAGATATAGAATCAATGGAACATGTTATGTTGGAGTACCTAGCTGGGAACAGTCAGGATGGAACAATTTGGATCTTGCAAACTGAAGCTGACTGAGCTTATTAAGCTCTCACCCACGAAACTCGTATCCTTTACGAGAAGGATGGTGCTGATGGATAAAATTTAGGACAGAGTGTGCCACAATAGAGCACTGGGTCGCAGGGGTCGGGCTGCTAGGCAGCCCTCACTCATATAATATCTAATCTAAAAAAAATCTAATTAGGGGTGAAGCTACCAGGGATATGGGGTTGATAGGGAAGGAATAAACCATTAAACAAAAAATGTCCTCCTCAATCAAAAATCGATTTGTTTCGGGAAATTCAGAAAGATCAAACCATCCAAGTTATTCAGAGTGATTCGTTCTCATTGTTAGATCATTATTAGATGTTAGATAATTCTTGGAATTGTTAAATTGCTAACCGAGATCATCGCTATATAGCCAATGACGGCATTAGTATATAGTTAATTAAGTATTTAAGCAGTTCCGCTTTTGGTACAACTCGTATATATTCTACGATATTTGAACGAAATCTATCCTGAGCATACATTGAATCCTGTAAAGATCCATTTACAATTCGAGTAGTGCCGATGTGTACTAGATCCTTGCATTCATCCTAGCATAATATTTTATGAAATGATAAGAATGTTGAGCAAGAGTGGGATAATTTTGTGCAAATATATAATTCAGAAAGGTAACAGAGTAGACAGGCGGGAAATGAAGGACAACGTGAATTAAGTTAGAATAGTTTTCACAGAGGTAAGTGTTTTCATCAATTGAATGTCATTGTTCTCAAAATATTCGATTCAAAGTTATTGTTATTTTATTCAAAATTCAATCAAATACATGGTTTTCTTGTAACAAATAGTTTGAATTATCAGAATTTCTTTTGTTATCATCAGAACTACGTTCATGTTCGGAGATAGTTAACCTACAATTTATGATTCTGGCAATGAAAACTATTGCTAGCTAAAATTAGTATCCTCGGGCATGTCGACGAATGACACATATGAGTTATAATAAAGTTCTTCATATTTGGAATGAAGTTATTAACAATTTTGGAGGTAATGTTTTTTTGCCTTACGACAAAATTATGTTAATTTTTAAACTTGGCTTCCTTTGGATTAAAGGGATTTAAGTAATACTGGAGCATTTTTATGAATGAATTTCTGATTCATTTAAACGTATCATGAGATGCTCAGATCAAACGGTTCGAGATTATAATCAAATGACCTCAATTGCTTGAGTATTTTGATTGAAGAAATATTTTTGTACTTTTTAAATTGAGAACTTCTGTCATGTATCTATATAAAAAAACGATTGGTTTCCATTATTAAACTTTATTCTCATTACTTTTTACATTTGAGCTATAAGTTTGCGTTGAAGCGATGAACAAAAATAATGCACTTCTATTCAATGCAGTTAGTGCAACGTGAATGTATACCTAGTTAGATGAAGTCCATGATCACACAATTTTTGTTATGATCACAGTCCACTTTTGGTTAGGTTAGATTTCAGGCCAACTATCACTGAAGGCTGAACTTCTGAAGTTATTTGAGAGTATTGGATATCATGGACATAATCCAAGGTATGAGCATGAATGATCGCCGGGAGAAGAAACTATTTGGTATCTTGACAAGATGGGCCCATATTTTGCATAACGTTCTGTATGAAAAAGTTGCCTTCAAAATTCATACTGCAATGGCTAACTCTGAAAGGACATTCCAACGTATTGTGAAGTAATATTCGAGCGCAATCTTTTATCGTAATTCATGCCTATAGAAGGTACTTGGGTACATCGTTTTAGTTGTATGGGTTGGAATTTTTTGGGGTTCTCAAGGTTGAACCTTGAATAACTTCCTACATGCAAAAAGGCCCAACTCTGTACAAGAGATTTTCAAACATTCATAATGCTGCAGTAGTAAGACCTTATTACGCCCCTTTATGCCTTTGCTCGCTCCTTCTGCGCAAAGGGTGTTACTTTTTATATGGCATGAAGGTGTTCAATTCGAGCCCAAAGTATATTTAATTTGCCTCTCATCTGTCATAGTTCACACCTTCGTATTGGCACAAAGCCGCAGTAGCAAGACCCCATTAGGCCCCTACATTCTCAGCCTTCTCAATTCGTCGAAGAAGCTGACAATTTTCAAAAGAAATATGTTTGATTGTTTCTTTATCTTGCTCGCTCCCTCTGCGCAAAGGGCAAAACTTCTTCCTATGACATGAAGGTGTTTAATAGGGACGCAAAGTCTAGTTAATTTGCCACTCATCTGTCATAGTTCATACCTTCATATTGGCACATAGCCGTAGTAGAAAGACTCCATTAGGTCCCTTTCTGCCTCCGCCTATATTCTCAGCCTTTTCAATTCGTCGAAGAAGTTGGCAATTTTCAAAAGGAATATGTTTGATTTTTTCTTCATCTTGCTCGCGCCTTCTACGCAAAGGGTGTTACTTTTTCATATGACATGAATGTGTTTAAGTTGGACGCAAAGTCCAGTTAATTTACCTCTCATCTGTCATAGTTCACACTTACATATCGGCACATAGCCTGTGAACTTACCGTATTATCGCATAGCGTTCTGAACTTTTCGAGGGTGTACTTTCGCTCGTTTCCATGGCAGAGCGGAAGGTTCTTGGAATTTTTGCCTAGAAGTTCTATTAGGTATTTGTTTCACTTTGATGATGCCCTTGAAACGTTAATTCGTTCGTTCCTGCTCGTGCCCTATTATCCAAAGTACCGAAATGCTATTTGTTACGCCAGCTCCGTTCGATAACATATTCATGTTAATAATGGACTGTCTTACAAGTCTACTATGGCATTGATAAACTTAGGCTTTGGTTTCTAGTTGATTCCCTGCCAACCTTATTCACTACAATTGACTACTTGTAAATTTATTTCCAAATTTGGATATGTAGCTAGATACTTGCGTCGAATAGAAAAGCTGAGGTGACCATATTGATCCTACAATGTTTAAGACAATGTGTGTTTTTGAAAGTACTAAAAAATTAAAAAACCTCTGGACCATGTTGCTTGTATTATTCCATAACAAATACGTTAGGATATCTTTGCGTGTGTGGATATAGTAGCAAATTTTTGTGAAACATACCGTTCCAGAACCACGGTTCACAAAACTTGATATCGATCTGAAATTCTCCTGTATTCCAATAAACCACAGGGACCTGAAACTTCTTTCGCTACAAACTAAGAAATAGTCCTCGGAGATTAGGTTGAGATGAATTGCTCCCAGTTCAACCCTTACCGTTAAAAAGCTCTCAACCCATCGAGTACATTTCCGCATTTACACTTCCGTAAGTTCCATGAAATAACTCATTTAATGAAAATGGACAAGTCGTTCTTTTAAGTGAAATAAAGTGTGCATTGTACGGAATGTTGATGTATGGAAGTTCTGCGGGAAGCGTCATTCTCTGTGAAATTAACAGAAACTGAGTTGCAACTTCAGTTCGAAATTTTATAGGATCACATTGTTGTCTGTTGGTCTAACAAAATCTCTTTAATTAAAAACGTGTGAAGATATAAACATATTGTCGAAAAACTCGCATATTTCAGCAATTTGAAATAAGAAAAAATTGAAACACTTCACTCTGTTTTTATCACGAAGAGTTCCCAACGAAATATGTATGTATGTAAGTTCTAGTACTAGTTTTGCAGTTAATATGAATTTTTCAATGTTAAATAAGATATTTTTAAGACCTCAAATATCTGGGATATTGCAGTGCTTCCTCCAAAGTTGAGTACAATGCAAAGCATAGCTTTACCATCCTTTTCTCGAACCCACTCGACTTACGTTCTACCTCATTGTACTTTCAAGTTATATATAAACATGAAAGTGTGTACTATATTTCAGAATTGCATCTAAAGCGCAACATGGACATAAACTATGAAATGTGCCAAAGAAGATTCTTTGGATGCTTTTGTTGACATCTTTGCCACATTTAGAATCAGTCCACTCATCACATCTACTGCATTGCAGCCGGTCTTCAGAGCAGTTTCTATGCGATGTTCCACAAGCCAGAAAAAAAATTTCGTCTTGTTCAAAGGAAGATGTTTCAAATTCGGCCTTCTTATCTCTTTTACCAGTTTCCCTTCTCTCAGGTACATCTCCCAGTTTCTTTTGACTTCTTCTTCTGGATTGCTCCTAGTTCCAATTTTTCTGGCTGATTTGTTGAAAATGCTTATTCTTCGTCTGCAATCTGTTCTGGTTCAGTAATATCTGCTTTTGGAAATGGTTCTAATTGTTTTTGATGTTTGAGGAATCGATTCGTTCATTTTGGGTGTCTGTGGAGGGAAGAATTTGTTTTTTTCATTATCATCATCCAACCGTCTGCCTGTCAGAATACTTGAAGGATAATCGTTTTACCTGAAGATATCATTGTTGGAAGGCCACATACCGGTGTAACTGAACCAACTTGTATTATTCTTGAGACTTAATGTTCCCGGTAAAGAATCCTTTACGATTCTCGGAATATCACAAATACTTGTTTACCTGGATTATTTCCGATCCATAGATCCATTGTTGTAAACATTCTTGAATGATCCAAACACAGGCGATCAAGAGGTTGCAATTTGTGAGAAATATGGGACGAAAAAGACATGAGTGTTATGAAATTGTCTCGACAAAAGTCTATTACTGGAATGAACAAATGGTTATTCAAAATAAGCAGCATTCTGTTAGTCTCGGACAGCTAAGCATAATCAGGAAAATGTTTCACAAAATCAAAAAATCCTTTATCCTTTATCCACCCAGTTTTATTGGCAGCTCTTCCACAGCCATCTGGTCTATTTCTAATGAAATACTCAAGAAACCAAGCTCGAAAAACGAACATTGGAGGAATATCATTCTCTAAAGGATTAACAAATAAAAATACTGTTTTTACTAATGTTCCACTTCCTTGGGATGTTAGGAAGCCAACTTGTTCCACTTTTTTCTACAATGATTATCTTATTTGGTTTCTATCTCATCCACATTGTTATTGTGACTTCAACTGATACCTATCTAAAAGGTTGTCCCAGTTGTCAGAAAATTTGCGGACATTTTTTTCGTTGAAATTCTCTACTCTAGCAAGGCCAGTGGACTCGGGAGTTTCGAAAGATTAATATGTATTTGTTTTGAGAAATACATCAAGCCCGTCTTTATTTACCATCAGGAAATCATCACACGTATTTGGGTATTAAGGTAAGGCATTCTTCTCATTTTATTCCTTTACATTCCATTATCTTCCTAAAACTCTTGTTGTGATGAAAGATGAAAAAAAAATATAAGGGTGGTATCCCACGTGATAAACTTGGTCGTTCGACATGGCTCTAACGAATCAAAGAGAGAAACATCGCACAAACCAAACCTTTTCTGATGCATCTTTTAACAGACTTGTTCTCTTTCAATGTTCTCTAGGTTGCTTCCATGTACAATTTCTGGGAATTTTCACTTTCTCTGTTTTTCTTTGTCTCGGTTTCATTCTAATCTTAGTAGAAAAAAATGCCTAGGTTGAAAGAGTTTTCTCGTTGATACATTTTGTTTATATTGTAAAATGTGCAGTTTCTTTTTTTGGGGATTGTGATGCGAAATGATGATAATGGCTTGTTCTGATGCTACATTTCGATACTGGAGTACTTGCAAACTCAAGAATATGAAATTATGAGTTCAACTCATGTAGCGAAAATCATATAAATTCATTACATCCAAAAATTGGATTCACAACCGAAATAGAAAGTAATAATTCGATTAATTTCTTAGACGTAACAATTTCGAATGAAAATGAAAAACATGTTTTCGCAATTTACCATAAGCCGTCACATACAGATATTATAATACATAACTCGTAGTGTCATCCATATCAACATAAAATGTCAGCATTCAATAGTTTTATTCATAGATTGATTAACATCCCGTTATCACCAGAAAATTTCAACGAAGAATTAAATTTGATTAAACAAATAGCCAAAAATAATGGTTACAATCCCAAACTAATAAATAATATTTTAAATAAAAACAAAGTAGAATCGCATTGAATGAAGTTTACCCTGTCGATATATTGAAACAAAAATTCAACACCTTAACCTACGTTGGCATTACAAGTGAGAAACTGAATTCATTCTTGAGTAGCAATAATTTCAACATAGCTTTCCAAACTAATAATAATATAATAGTAATAGGCAAATATATAAAAATAATAAAACCAAACCAGGTAAAAACAATAAATCAGGTGTTTATAGATTGAATTGCAATGACTGTGATAATTTCTACATTGGTAGAACTCATAGAAATTTTAATATTAGAATATCGGAACATAAACGCAGTTTTGAAATAAAAAGATTCAAATTACGCCAATCATCTCTCAGAAAATAATCACTCTTTCGACCCACAGTTTGAAATTTTGCATACAGATAATAAATATTGGAAGATAGATCATTGGGAAACTTAATAAATCAATAAATACAAACACTCAGGTAGACTCATCAATGAACAAGTCGATTTAAGCCCTTCACCTCTATTGAATCTCTTCGGGGAGCAATCTATTCATTAATTTTGTTGGATATACCTGTCATAAATAACCACTTAAGAAGAAGCAACCCAATAAGCTTTTAATTACTCAAGAACATTTATATTTATATTTTCTGTACATTCATTCGTCTGAAGAAGCTACGGTGTAGTGAAACGCGTTACAAATCGCAATTATTAAGTAAAATTCCTTAAAACACAGTACTTGTTTTTTATTATTCATGTAGCGAAACAGATTCTGGAGCTTAATATGCGTTCCGTTCAATGTTCCATAAATGATCGGTGCAGAAGGCGTCAAAATATGTAGTGTTAACATTGCCACCTCTGTTACGACTGCCACCGATCTCCTCTACACGTGAAATAATCCAACTTTTGGTAACAAATATACTTAGGTGTTAATGATTGCGATAACCAATGTGAAGTAGTTGATCAGAATTCGAATCTAACCTTGATTTAAAATTACGTGTAGTGAATTTAATATTTGAACTGAATAAAATACAATAACTAGGTAACCAAAATTTGATCAAACTCCAGTAGCCTTTTTACAAGCGTACAAGACCGGTTTCTGTCTTTCACTGATGGGGACAGAAGTAAGATGTTCTCAACGGTGATCATTGAAAAGAATTATTTATTTCAAAACTACGGAGTACAATAGTTGGTTTACACATAGTCAATGGTATATTTGGAAGATGTCATTTACTCTTCAATAATGACAAAATCAGGCATTTCCGAAAAGCAGATCACATATTTATTGTGCGTTAGTTAGGATTTCCTATAGTATACTTTTTGAAGTAAAATTTTTAGGCGGCGCTTCGATAATCGATAATTGAACAAGATTTGAAAGTGAAATTTTAAAGTCACGTTCGTTTGGAAAGAAAGAAGGACGATACAAAAAAGAGATATATCTTGATTTGATTGAAGTGGAGCAGAAATGGATGACGTTTATATAACGATGTAAAGCGACATAATGAGGGGTTTGGAAGTGTCAGCTCTTTCTGCTTCTGACAATTATTCACACATGTTTATTTTTCAATTTAATCACGTGTGCGAGGCTGCACGTACAATTTACCTATATATCCGTATTATGGAAGCTTATTAAGAGATAACTCAGTATATCATTTTCGTCGTCAAAAGTATGATAGTCGAAAAAACCATGACGAGAGCAATTAAATGAAACCGCCCAACAGTTTGATAACTGTTTATCACTGTCGTGTAGATGATGATGCCGCTTTTTGAAGTTCGGTTCGCGATCAATGTTGTGGCCTATTTTATCAGGAAATCGTTGCTCGAGCTGGATAAAGTCGTAAGTATCGAGCTTGTTGGCATGGCCGTCCACGTTATGTTTGACCTCTTATCATATTTCAAGTATCTCAATCGTAAAAATTTATTAAAATTTGTAATTGTGTAGTTTTTGTATTGGCAAGTGTAACGTTAACTGTAAGCTAAGAAGATGTATATTTTATTCAATCTGATCTTGAGCAGTGTGCACAAAATTTTAGTATTGATTATTTATTTGTTTATTGCGGTCCATTAGCCTTTTTCCACAATCTTTATGTTTATTTTTATTTTAGGGTATAATATCATCCCTTCATTCTCATTAGTTGTCTTATTTATCATTATTTTCATGAGCGATCTGATATCCTGCTCCCACAGTTATCATATACATGTGCAAGCTGTCTCTTTCTGTTCATTAGTGAATATAAAGAGAAACGTTGGCAAATAAAGCTCCTTATCTTACCTGCACGGCTTTCCAGTTCAATTAAGGTTCAGTAACAAACAAAAAAGATTAAGTCTAAGTTAGATTTTCATTATTTAGATTTTGCTTCACCGTTTTCGTTTCAAGTTACTCACCGAGATAGAAAAATTGCGAGAATAGGGATGATCTTCAATAAAGATTTCATACTTTTAATAATGAATGGATGGAATATAAAGAGATTATATACGTTATACCCTTAGAGCTATCCCGGAGATCAAAAAAAGGTGAAGCCGCAAAATGATGTTTGAAGTTATTCCATTGTGCTCTGGAGGTTTCATTACGAAGAACGTTGTTGAATTGTATACACGGTGGAAATATCTAGTGCATAATTTGGTGCATTCATATTGTTTCCACTATAATGCTTTTCTATAATTAAATCAATACTTCAGCTTAGGGATGGGTACAAAACTATTTTCCCATTTCTCTGAAGTTTATCAATGTTATAATTTGTGGTCGGAAATGTGATTGTATCATTTTATATAAAGTGAAATAGTTAACATCATGATAAATATATGACGGTCTTAGTAGACATATCTAACTACTTTGAGGGCAAATGAAAACTTGCTCGAGACCTTCAACCCTAGACTATATTGGACTACGCCACCAATACAATCAGCAATGTTCTGAAACAATAAAGGTTGCGGTAGACTTTATAGCTGATGTAAGTCAAGTGCCCGAACATTGCAGTTCCACGTGAAGGGACCGCGAATATAAATGCGCATGCTCCGTATTTATATGACAGAATCACAGCCAAACTTTAGTAAAAAATTAGCATCATTGGGGAGTAATAATATCATATTGTATCGAAAAAACGTGTTATTCTGTATCGTCAAGTCGATTCTGGGTCCAAGGGACATGCATAGATCCCGAAATCACCACCCGTTCAAAAATTTATATATACATACATAATCGTTATACATTTGGATTTAATTTGAATCTACGACAATTGCCATAGTTATGATCTGACCGTCAGTATCATTTAAGCTGGCAAAATCTCGGCGTGGGTTGATATTGGGATATAAATAAAATTAAACTTTTTTGCTGATTTCCACAATATTTATTTTTGATGCACACCTGTGCATCAAAAATAATCATTATGAAAATAGGACAAAGGAGTTTCATCTATTTATTTGTAATTTACATAAAATAAACTCATCAACAATATCATTAATTGCTATTGGCCGAAATCTGCTTAAGGGAGTAGGCATAGGAATGGTAATAACCAAGATAAACCTATATATTTTCATACTATTGTTAGGCGTGTTATTATCAAAACTGTTATTTGAAAAGTACTTTGATACGGCCCTTATCTCCCGAATCGGGAAGGAGAGGATGAACATTTTCAAATTGCCATATCTCCAGTAATAACCAAGTGACATCTATGCAGTTTTCAAATTATCTTAGAATATTATTATCACAGTCTTTCGATCAATAAAATTTTCGAAACAACTTTCGAAGTGGAGTAGACGAGAATTGAAATTTTCAAACCACAATATTTCCGGTAATAACCAAGATAAATCTGAGCGGATTTCATATTATTCTTAGAAATACTCATATAAAAGATCTTTGTTGAAAAAGTATTATTTTCTTCTATTTCAGACCTCTAAACTTAAATGATTTACACAAGTCGATATAGCTTTGCTACGCTGATTCCACAAACTGGAAAACCTTTGCCTGTAGGCTCGATTGAGAGGGTTTTTTTCTATTTTTCATCTATATCTTGAAAATACATCTCTTGAAGGGATATGCTTCATAAAAACAATCAAAGATAATAACATTTCTAACAAGAATGGTCTTTCCCATGCATATATTCTGTTCCTAACACTTATCTGTTAGGAAATTTTTGTGCTTCATCTCCTTCTGAATTATAGTCAAAAATTATCTTCCAACATAAATTTTGAATGACATTATGAAGAATATTTCTATTTAAGTCAGAAAGTAAGCATTCATTTAGTGAAACAGTTCTTTCAGGTGTGTTAAGGAGGTTCATGCTCCATCTCATTCTTTCTTTTACCTCTCTTCGGTACTTGGAATTCCTAGAATACACTAGAGAGTGAGGCCAGATCTCCCTCACTACATTTACATTTTTCATTGCTCTGCACTGCTACAGCCATCAGAGTGCAGTTCAGGGATGTTTGGACAACAAAAGAGTACTTTCTAATTGAGGATGTATGAAAGAGGCATGGGGACCTTCAACCCTAGACTACATTGAACAACCTATCCTGCTACAATACAATCAGCAATGTTCTGAAACAATATCAAAGGCTGCGGTACACTTTGTAGCTGCTGTAAGCCATATGCCCGAAGGCATTCTAGTGGAAGACGAAAACTTATTCAAGGAATATCCTGAAGTAAACATGGATCTTCTTGTATGGTGAATTGGATCTTATGGTGAAATGAATTTGAGAATTTCAAAGAGAGAATTAATTGTCCATCAGTACCTGTCCAAATACAAAATAGATCATCAACATATGAGTTAAGAAGATTATTAATTGACATATCAGAAGGAGAGAAAGATTTTTTCAAAATTGATCATGAACATTTAGCTCAGAAGGGAGAAAGACGAGAACCCACTGGAAGACCACCTAGTGCTGCTTCAAACAAACTTCTTTATTCTCATTCCTTATATGTTGATGGAAGCAAATGTTCGACCTCAAATGACAGAAAACTAGCATCAGGGGAAATATTGAGTGTGTTTAGCTCTTCTGTTACTGAAAAGATATTTTTGAGTAAACTGGGGGATGTTCAGTTATATTCGGTATTATTCTATTAAGATGTTTGCAAAATTTTCAGATGGATTCATTAGTATATGAAACGATTAGCCCCATCAGATAATGTTCATTTTGTATTGTATTTCCGGAAGAGTGTGAAGTAAAAGAATTCTAGACATGATTTTTTCATTTAGGTCAAACACATTTAGGTCATTGATTCTTCTATAAATTTATTCGAGTAGACTAGCATAAAGAAATCAATGATTCATAATAAATTAACAACTGTTTTTCAGAATGTTGTGTGGACGAAAATCATTTCTCAGATTTCACAAAAACCCTAGTATAACATTCACGTAACAAAAGGAAGAGATTAGACTTATTAGAACTCGTGAAAATTTCATCATCTCACAAACATAATCTACCAATAACTTACGATCGGCTCGATTTCTGTTTGTCCCAGATATTAGGACAGGAAAGAGTTTAAGGGAAAAAGTGATCTTGCGATACTGGCTTATAATTAGTATCGAATGATTTTGAGGAAGCAGTAGTAACTTGGATAATGTTCAATTACTTCGTAGACACTGGAGAACGATACCCCAAACTTTTCGCACGAGTTTCGCAGTTATATGAGTGTTCGGTATTAAGAAAACTTTGGTCTTCTTGAAATTTCGGGACACTTTAGTTCTTCATATTTGCAGAACTATCCCGATCCGAAATTAAAGAGTTGATACGTCCCCGACATTTTGTTTGGTGTAATCTAAAAGTTTTTCACTTGAAATTTTTGTTTAGTTAGGGACAGGAACCTTTGGCGTTGTATTATACTAAAACCACTTCAGAACTTCAGAATGCTTATCGAACCTGTGGTATGATTTATTCAGACGAATTTCTTATTTACTCGGTAGGGCTTCAAAGTTCGCTTTAGAAAGACGCCTTAGCAATCCCTTTCTCGAGATGATGAATTTTGAGTTGACGTTCTGTTATTAGCAAAGTTTCTGATCGTACCTAACACATTTTTGTAGATATTGAAAAGAAATATTTTGAGTAGACCTGAAATGACTAACTACCCTACATGCATTAAGAATTACAGCTTTTTGCATTTCTATTTAGATATTCTTATGCAATTCTAATTATTAAGGCTATCATGCAAAGTTTTGGGTATTAACCCAGTGGAGGATACGATGACAGAAACAATATCTATTTTCTCGAGGTGCCACATCTGCTTGATCTCAATAGCAAGGTCTGTGTATTTGGACTTCGTCTCCTGGAACTTATTCAGCACGTTGTTATTATTCGGTATGGCGACATCCACCAGCATTGCTGTTCTGGCTCTCTTATCATACACCACTATGTCCGGCCTATTATTCGTCACCATTCTGTCAGTGATAACAGGCCTATTATTATTATTATTATTATGTAGCTTTTGCCAAAACTTTTCGAATTTGAATATCGATATCCAGGGTGGAATATTGTGGTTAATCCGAAAAAAGATATGGGTCATTTAAATTTTGAAGAAATTCAGAAAACAGCCTGTATATCGTAAACAAAAAAGCAATGGAACATATAATAACCCGTTTCGAGATAGCCTTTTGATATTTCATCACTCCCTGAAGTGTTTCCGTATATATTAAAAATAGCACTTTCAGGTTAATCTGTATATATTTATTTATTCGTATAAAGAAGAGAGTAACAGAAAAATTGAAGTACATTATCGGTATTGCCATAATATCAAATTCTGCAGTCAGTCTGAACACGAATGGAGGAAAGCACGCTATGTAGAAAAGATAAACATTCAATACAAACAGATACCAGCTCCGTGAATTGGTACCGCGATATTTAAGGAAATGAAATGTAATCATACGTTTGAACACCGTTTTACTGCGATTGACCACCAAACAGTTTCGTTTAACCACCCCTAATGATGACAAAAAAAGTTTTTATTCATGGGTCGAGTTTTGGTGAACTCAAATATAATCTATCAATAATTAACAACCAACTTGATTTGAGTTTATCCCTAATTCTCATCTGTTTCTTAGGTGTAAATAATGTTTTAATATTTCAAACTACTCTCAGATTTTGAAAATAAGATGAAACCCTAAACATATATCAAATATATTTTCATTCATATGTTTTGAAACACTCAAGCTTATTTAATTATTTATTACTATAATTATTAAATTATTTTATTTGGAGAAAAACGTAGCGCGATTCTTTACATCTCATACTCAGTCTTATGTTACATTTCCTTGAAGATTTAGATGAAATCAGAGCAGGAAGTTTTTTCTTACGAACCGTTCTATAAGTAAATCAATTAGATAAAATAGGGTTCCCAAGTATATAAAGCATTGAATTATGGTGATCATTCTTCCAAGAGTCTAACTTCGTCTCGTAAACTAATAAGAGCAATTTCAGTTTCATAAATTTCAGACAAGTCATGTCTGATAAAGTTGGGAAGCATTTCCGACTAACCCACACTTTATTATTTTCGGGTCTATGGATTTCACATTCCACTGCCCCAATAGCGTGTATTAATAATGTTCTCAGATCCTCCAAAATTGCTCGATATGCCGTAGTAGAAGAAACTTTTCGCAGCGTGATTCTGAAGAGGACCGCATATTCTATTCATACTGCTATACTGCTTGAAGGGATGAGAGCCGCTCCAGGAATTTCGCAGGAGGTACGTGTGTGGAGAACTGAGGTGTAAACTTTCCAAGAATTAAATTTTATGCCCATATTTTAAAGTTAACCCTACTCAAAGGGATGTATGGAATAGTTGACCTTTGCCATTCTAGAATGGTAGTTTGTGATATTAACAGAAGCATTCACAGAACATATTTGCGAGTGAAATGAGTGATATATTCTCGATGTAGAAATTGTTGAAATGTTTAAAGTTCATTAGGTTCTCAAGTCACTGTAGAATATATGTTTTTCCATTTCTTCATAACCTAACAACAAATAAATTGTTAGGGTTAGAGTTATTTGAAAAAAATTTGGAAAACCTTTACGATTTTTGTAATGTACTAATGAAACCTTTAAACCGTTAGTCCAAATAATCGGGGTCCGCACAATGTAGAATATTGCAAGTTTGCATTTGAAAATAAAAAATATGATGATGTAGAAGAAAAATTCTGAGTAAAATGTATTTCTTTTAGTGGATGCCTAATGTATAATTCATAAAAATTCTGAAAAACACGGCTTTCCGCAAATAAAAGAAAATTCAAAGCTTCTAAAGGAACATAGAAAGAAACCAAGCTGTAGGTATTGCAAAATGTATTGATTTATTTATAGTTATACAGGGTGTTTAAAAAAGACGCGGCAATATTTAAGGAGATGATTGCTGAAGTCATTTCAAGATAAAAGTCCATATAAACATAGGTCCGCAAATATTTCGTTACCGATTTATAGGGTAATAAAATTTTCGTAAACCGCTTGCGATTTTGAATTAAAAATTCGAGGTGACGAAAATTTTCAAAGACTCATAATTTTCAATACGATACAATATTTTGGACTCACCAGTGGCGCTCGTATGGACAACGTATGGTTATTCTCAAAGAAAGAACTAAGACGAACTGATATTTTAGAAAAAAATTTTTTTTGAATTTTCCAATCATTCGTCAATAAAAACGTTCCCATGACCTTTCTTCATACGACGCCAAATTTTGGGTAAGAAAATGTTGAAAAACTTTTCTAAGAATCGTTGCGATTCCATTGATAATACCTGTTCTTTGGTCAGTCATAGATGTGTTCAGAAATGATTAATGTCAGTCTCATTTGAGTGTTTCTGTTTTTCAATAATTTTGAATATATAGAATTTGGATTTCAAATTGGCTAACATGAATCGTTATACGAATGCTGAGATGACTGACATGCACTTCATTTATGGATGTGCTGACAGAAATGCATTCGAAGTACATTGAATTATTTCCAAACCGTATTGCTCTCGATAGAAAAAGTTTCGAAAGCTTATCGACCCTATCGACCCTATATGGAAAGGGTACATTAAGACGATATTAAGAAGCTGAAAGGCCAAGAGAAGTAAGGATGGTAGAGCTGGAAAATGAGGTTCTTACAATAATTCAAGACAATCCTAGTACATCCACTTGAAAAATTTCTGACGTTTTAGGTGTCAGCAATGCAACTGTTTGAAAATTCATCATGAAAATTTGTTGTATCCATTCCACCTACAACGCGTACAAGCTTCTTCTTACCGATTTACTTGCCCGTATTGCGTATTGTCAATGGATTTTGCGTGAGTTTATTCAAACTCTGCAATTTCTTATGCTAATCCTGTTCACTGATGAAGTAAATTTCTCAAGAAATTCCATAAGGAATTTTCATAAAAATCATATTTGGTGTGAAGAAAATCCACATCCAAAATATGAAGATCGATTTCAACATCAGTTCTCGTTGAAAGTTTGGGTCGGCATTGTGCGTGACAGCCTGATTGGACCTATATTTCTACCACGTGATTTATCGTCATTTTTTGGAACACACGCTTCCAGAATTTTTGGAGAATGTACCTTCGGAAATAAGACAAACGATGTGGTCCAAGCACGATGGCGCACCTGCTCATTTTAGTCAGCTTGCTCGAGACTTCTTCACACAAGGGTATGGAAATCGTTGGATTAGTCGTAGTGGACTTCCATTTTGGCCTGCACGGCCCCCAGACTTGAACACCCTCAATTTTTTTCTGTGGGGTCATTTGAAGTGTTCGGTTTACACTACCCCCGTGGCAAATACTTAAGAAATAGAATCATCGCTGGGTGCAACTCGATAAGAACAGATCCTGGTGTTCCTGAAAGAGCACGTCAATCAATAAGGCGAAGCCTGTAATCTTTCTTTCTTCAACACACTGTGAATCGGTAACGAATTATTTGCGGACCTATGTTTATATTAACTTTTTTCATCTAATGATTTCAGAAATAACCCCCTGAAATATTGCCGTGTCTTTTTTAAACACTCAATGGATCGATATGTCCTTTACATTCTGAGATGTATCAGGTATTGCTTGATTAACTTCCCCCAAGCTATAGCTCCAACAATTGTTGATCGATTTGAATGAAACACAAACCGACTTGCATCTTGAATGATATTCAAACAGCATGAAACATTTGTATTGGTCTGTCTCTTCGAGAAATACAGGAAGTTGAGCACTCAGTCATTTTAAGTAGTAATTCCATATTTTTCAATTTTTTTCGATTATTAAGTCAATTTTGAGTTTTTCTTAAGAAAAAAAATTTCACTTGAAACACTGTATTTTCCGAGAAAAACTCGAAAACTTAATTTCCAATTCATAGATGTAATTAGTAGAATGGGCGGCTGTTTGAGTTTGTGATAAAATGTTTCTGTCCTAAAAAGTAATTTGGCCATTGCTTTAGTTCGTTTAACTAATATAATTTCGTATTTTGGAAAGAAAAAGACTCAAAACTTGAGCGAAGATTCTTTTGAATCGTGAAGTAGGTTCTGTGGCGGAAAACTATTGAAAATCATATTAACGAGAAAATAGGACATTAGGTACCTACCGGCTCTTTTATTTTATTATTTCGTTTCGAGTCTTTTTAACGGAGAATCAATAAAGTATGGCAGACGAAAATCAAGTGAATACAGTCATCATATAAGCTTTTTTTTTTAATATAATGGAAATAGTGTTCAAGCATTTCGAATCTATCGATAACGATTCCCACATCGTGATGAACCACAGCGCTGCAAGTTTTCCAGACGCAAGAAGGGGCAATTGGAAAAGTCTCAAATTCATGGAATTGAAGTCTTGGCTGTAATATTTCATGCGTGCTTTCCAGGAACTGGCGCACAGCCCGTTTTAGCAAACTATCCAATATTCGCAACGAATGTTTGGGCGCAGATTCCCAGACATGAGAACAATATTCCAAAGCAGGTCAAATCTGTGCCTTATATAGAAGCAACAGTTTAGATGGCGTGAAGTATCGCTTGGCTATGAAAAGAAAACTAAGTTTAGCTGATGCCGACTTAGCTGTTGCTGATACATAATCATGCCAGCAAAACCCGGAGTTGACCGTTATTCCGAGAAGGTGCATCGAATCTTTGAATGCAATTTGCTGGCATTGCAGCATCAGAGGAGGTTCTGAAGCCTTTCAGACTACTGAAAGACGAAACCAGGGTCAATCATCTGCAGAACCGAAGATTTTCTTCTCTGTAGATGACAGAAGATCGTTTATCTGCAACAGAAACTAGGTTGGCGGAAGAATGGATCCCTGAGGTACTCCTGCTTGCAACCGGAAACAATCAGATATCATACCGTCGACAACAACTTGTGTTTATCTATTTGAAAGAAAACTACTTATCGAACCACACAATTTTTCGGGAAGCCCATATGCAGCAAGTTTATTTAACGAGGCTGCATGCCAAACCCTATCGAATGCATTAGATATGTCGAGGGCTGTTGCTCTAAATTCCCTATGCTTTTCCATCGTTGATATACTTACATTAGTGACGTAGGCGAGCAGATCTCCTGTCGATCTTTGCCTGCAAAAACCATACTGACGGTCGTCAATAATTCCCTGCAACTCTAGATATTTGATGAGTTCATCGTTCATGACTCTCTCCACCACTTTGGACATGATGGGAAGAAGTGCAACAGGGCGGTAGTGTTGGGGTAAGGACTTCTTTCCTTCCTTTGGGATCGGTTGAATTCTCGCTATTTTCCAGCTACTCGGAAAAGTCTGAGTTTCATAAGGAATCTGAAACAGACGGTTAAGAATGGGTGCCAGTTCGGAACCACACTTTCTCAGGACTATTGGCGGTATTTCGTCTAGACCAACAGCCTTCTTGCAGTTCAGCTGCTCGAGAGCCTGTCTCACAGTTTGTAGGTTGAATGTTTGGTGGTATTGCGTCAGATGAATCTAGCACAGAATTCTTTGAGATCAAGAGAGCAAAGAGATCGGCTTTCTCTTTCGGAGATGATGCTATACTTCTTCTCTAACAAGAAGCTGAAACGCAGATTTGCAGAAATTGGCACTGACGGTCTTCGCCATAGACCAGAATTGTCTAGTCCCGCTTGCCTGTTCAAGGAGTTTATTAGTCACCGCTTCGTTGAAATTGGCCTTTGCTCTTGCAGTTGTCATGTTGCATTCGTTCCGTATTCGTAATGGTACAGAAGCAAATCCGGAAACATTTGGATCAATGTGTTTACAATGAAAATGTTTCAGGATGTTAGGATATCATTTGAGATGGAATTCAGTTTTTGTTACACCGAAATCGATCAACAATTGCAGAGCTACAGCTTTGCGCGTTTTTTACGGAACACCCGATATTGGAAACACAAGAGCAAATCAAAGGAATGTATTTATGAATGAAAAGATTTCAAAATTTTCTTAAAATGAGTCGATGTAATCAGTAATAGTAGTTATCGGGAAATAAGAACCCATAAAATAGTCAAGAACAATGTGACAGATTAGAAGCTTATATTTTTAAACAATTTTTAAATAAAAATTTATAAAATTGTTGCCACTTTTTAACAGTGTACAGTTCTTCAAGAAAATATTTATTCCAAATTAGTTTCTCTAGGACAGCCGGTCGAGGTGCGACGGATAATTTTCTGGAACACCCTTTATTCGAAAAAATTGATACATCTGGAAATTCCCAGAATATTTTAGTTTAAAGATTTTTCTGATTCATCTGGAGCAGTAAAGAACTGATGAATATAAAATAAAAAATGAATTGATAGATCTTTTCGTTGAAGTTTCTAGGAACTCTTATATTGATTAGACTGCATACCACATAGGCGAATTTTGAGTTAAAATACTTCATATAATTGATTTCTCCTGCTAATTGATTATAGTTATACAAAGTCAATGATGAAGTTGGCAATATTTAAACCTAATATTCTGCCTCAAGGTACATTGTTCAATTTTTCATTATTAGAATAAAATAATAATTTCATGAACTGAAAATATTATTTAACGACTATACTTTCTTAGTACTTGTTCAATATTTTTATTATAGGTTATAATCCTGAAAGCCCGGAAGTAACAGCATATTTCAAAAACAAATAGATTGGTTTACATGCGAACTAATTAGAGTATTCGGAAAATCGAATTTCTTTAATTTTCATATACCTATGGATCAATATATTTCAATTTACTGATAAAAACTTCAAATACTGATTGTAATTTATCATTTCTTACAAAAACATATAGGAATAATACAAAACAGTATTCAAGATACAGACGGTTTACAATAAAACATAGGTTGAGTACAATCAACGCTCAAGAAAATTATTAATTGTCTGCCAAACTGCGCCTAAGTAGAATAGCGGCCGTACAGTTCATCGGCCTTCGGATAATCGACGTTCTACTTTACATCAGAATGTTTTCGGAAAACTATAGCTTTTATTGTAACTGTATAATGTGGGCAGATTTTGACGTTTTAGTACTGAGCTATGTTTAATATTGTAAATAGAGTAAAATGATTCCTCTCCCCTCGTGCTTCTTTCCAATGAAATTCATTGCTGATAACAAATTCAAGGTAGCTCTTTCCGTTTTCGAGTTATTTGGACATTTTAATAGTTTTCGAAATCTGTTAAGTGCCAATATCGCGGTTGTTTTTGAGGTTATGTTAAAATGGTCTTGACATTCTACAGGCACTCTTTCACGTAAAATCGAACTATGTGCAGAATTTGTTTTTGTACAATGGTTTCTGAGTTATGATGCGAACTTGTTCTTTTTTAAAAGGTGAAACACAGGCAACTTCGATTTGGTTGAATAGAATTTTCTCTTTACTGTACAGAATTAAAAAACATTTTTCTATTACACCATGGGAGAGGTTAGATTTCATGGAAAGAGTTTCCCTTTTCAAAAATATATCACATGTGCACTAAATTTTTTAGTTCAGTACATGTTTTCAAGAAAAACCAAGATTGTATAACTTTTTCCTGATTTTATCTGGCAAATTCACAGAATGTATGTGCTTTCATTATGATACACCCAAAGTTAATTTTTGCAATGACATATGAGATATATTATTTAATGTTTTTTTCATCAAGTTACATCTTGTGTGTAATGATAGTATCGTTTGTAATTACGAAGCGACCTTGCCTTATGAAAACTTTGAGGAGTTAGATGCAATCCCTATTTCAAAACAGAAAACTAAGAAATATTCTACTAAAAAAAAAGAAATTTGATGGAAGTAATAAATGCATTGCCATTATTCTGTATGCATAACGCTTCAGGTTACTCCGACGTATATTTTTGAAATTTGAGTATTGCTAATCGATGCAAGAAAATGTCTGAAATTTTGCTGCAATTCTTCAATATCTCGACTCGCTCTTCTATATAACAGATTCTTGATATATCCCCAAAGAAAGAAGACCAGCTACTACAAATCTAGAGGACATGTCGGCCATCTTACTAGCCCCTTGTATCCAATCCAATTCTAATTTCTCTAGTCAAGTAAATCAGCTACAGCCATTGTTTGGTGGGGAGGAAATCCATCAGGTTGATAATAGGTATTTCTCCGTTCAATAATAGATAAAAAAACGATTTATGTGGTTATTTGCAATCTCATGATATAATTCAGCAAGAAAGTTTTCATCAAAAATCACACACACTAATACGCGATTATCTTTCAATGCTCACCGTGAATTTTATCCATATCGACCTTGACTTTTGAATATTAATACAAATAAAATCATTATTGATGTGAATTTCATTAGTGAAAATTATTTCTCGGAAAAACTGCAGATTTTCTTCAGATTTCTGCAGAAACTAGTTGCAAAAATCAAGAAAGCCTGGAAACAACCTGGCTGCAAAAACTGAGATATTATCATTCTTTAAGGTTCAAATCCATTTTTCTTGACAATGCTGAGCGCTCGACTCTTAGATACCCCTGTGTCCAATTCAATTTGCCTGCTGGAAATATGGGTTGGTACTTATACTACGTACTACATCAATTATTGTATCTTCTCTATAAACTATTTCATAATCTTTTTTTCCTTGGGACTTTGAATATACTGTGGTTCATCGGGTTTTTCTTCAGGAAAACGATCGAAGTAAACAGCTTCTGCAGCTCTCGTAGATATTTATTTTGAATATGTTTAACATTGAATCATATTGAACTTTTCAATATTCTCGTACGACATGGTCGCTTTGATATTCGATACTCCATTTCATCCACAAAATAGTTGTAACTTAATGAAAAACACTAAATAATTTACCTGAATCTGAGTTCACAATATTTCACATAGCTGTAGGACTAAAACGACGAAATTTGTCCACCCAGTACAGGTTGTCCCATTTTCGTAGGTTAGGTTAGATTGTTGGGTTTGGTTACGAGTAGAGATAAAGAGCGATTCGATTTTTGAAATACTGTGCTACTTTTATGGGTCTATCTGTCATGAAATCTGCGATACAGGGTAATTTTGAGAATTTGTCATTTTAAGACACAGCCTGTACAAAATGATCATAATTTATTGAGGAATATTACTTTAACAGAACATTTAATGGGTAAATGTGAAGAAAAAAATATGATACTGTGATATGATACCATTACAGTTTATGTATTCTTTCAAGAGATTTCTGTGATATGAACCAAATGTTCGTGACAATCGTTCATATATGAACTACTGTCATCATGTCCGAAGACATTTTTTGAGGCAACTTTAAATATTGAGCATTTTCGTATCGCCTCACATAAATTCCATTTCATAAGTAAACTCACAGAAAAGAACGGAATCATCCTGGGATGATAGTGACTATCAATTAGGCCCATTTGTCGCTATCAAATTTGCAGAGAATGTTTTGAACCAGTTCACGATTATTTCAGCAACGTAGACTGGAGCCACAAATATATCGTTAAGTTGGGCCAGGGGAATCTCTACCTAAATTCTCCTAGAGTTTGCCTACTTGGATTTGAACAACTATTTTTCTATTGGAAGACAGTAGAAAACATTAAACCGAAAACTTTCCTGGCGTTCTTGAGGATAGTGAATATATTGATTTTCCCCACTCTCAAACCGAGCTAAGTCTATAATAAAAAACAAGTACTGTGTTTTAAGGAATTTTACTTAATAATTGCGATTCGTAACGCGTTTCACTACACCGTAGCTTCTTCAGATGAATGAATGTACAGAAAATATAAATATAAATTTTCTGTACATTCAATCGTCTGAAGAAGCTACGGTGTAGTGAAACGCGTTACGAATCGCAATTATTAAGTAAAATTCCTTAAAACACAGTACTTGTTTTTTATTATTGATAATGGAATATTACCAAGTAAAAGCCTCCCAAATTCAAAAACGAGCTAAGTCTATATACTAATGCTGAACTTGTAAAGTGTGCCTCATCTGACTAAATGCTTTTTTTTAATCAACATCTTTTTTACCATGGCCAAATGTAGATGTCCGTCAGTTGTGAATTTGTATTTTTGTAAGATTCGGTGCACACCAGTTCTGGCCACCCCATCTCTTCGTTTTACAAAAGATCCATACTGGCGAAAGTTGGATTTTATTTCATGGAATATTCTTATACCTGTTTGTCGACATAATGAAGTAATGGGTTCTGAAATACCATGAACATTGAGAAACTCACTTATTCAAATAAAGGTGTGCCACCTGATTGGCGTTTTGATTCAACAATATGAAGCAGATATTCATATTATATTTCTCAAAATGATCATTTTGGTTCTGAGTCATTTTAAGAATTTAACGAACAAAGTAACACAAAATCTAAAAATAAAAATACAATAACAGAATACTTATAAACAATAAGAATCGATAATTGGATATTTAACAATTTTACTGAAGTTAATGTTTATAATGACAGTTGTGCTGGTTTTCATCCTATGTTCTTTCGAGTAACCATTGATTATTACACATGAACGAATACAAAAAGAATAACTAAATGAATTTTGTGACGTTACATGGAGAGATAAATATAGATTCTGTTAAATTTTCAAAATGCACTCGTTGAATGGAAGAAAAATGAAGAAGAATATACAGGTATTCCATTTGAAAACAGGTTAATTTTGCCAATATCGTAAAAACTGCAATCCATAATAAAAACTGAGTATGCCATTGGAATCTACGCAAATATATCTTGTGAGATAGACCGAATATATTTGGGACTTATTTGGTTTCTATAAAGAGAAGAACGGTATCGCAAAAACTGAGCCGTTCTATCTCTAGTAAAACCTAGATACTACACAAAACTTACGAAAACGGAACATTGTACAATCAAAACAATTGAACAACTACCCATATCCTATCAACCGCTCATTCGCCCAAAGCGCCTCATAAAATCGTCGAAAGAGTTATCACCAGATAAATTATCCCAACAGCAATTAATCGAGGATTGTTTCTTTTCCTTCCCTTTGAGTAGTTTACTTTTGTCCCTTTTAATTCAGAAAGAATCGTGAAGTCTTCACATGTTCAGTCCGAAACTCGAGTAGTTGATCACGTCGCTTTTAAGTACACTTCTAGAATAACAAATTCTCCTAAAATGGATTAGTTAGGATAGTCACAGATAATGTCATTATATTAACTATTAGCAATTACTTTCTTAATGTATTGATAGTACCAATTATGTTAGTGTCACTTTTCTTATAATTAGAGATTGACATGGGTGAGAGCGCTTCACATTATGAAAACATTTTCTACGAATAATAATTCTTGCGAGATATACGAGGGACAACTCATTAGAAATCAAACAAGGACTCTTTCTCTCTATCGAGTATCAATAACTCTCCTTTTATGGCTCTATACTTGCTTAGGAGATGTTTGAGGTTTTTGATGCCCTCTTTGTAATAGTCTTTTCCAAGGTCCTTGAAATACGCCTATATTTCGGATATGACTTCATCAGCCTGGCGGTTGCAATGGTGGAAAAATGGACGATATCATTGTCTTGGGATAACAGCATTTTCTTCTTGGCAAGGCTTTGCCACTCTGTTTTGGTTTTCCTCTTTCTGTATGACTAACAGTGATTTATATTAGCCATCATTCGCGGTCTTTTCTTTTTGGAGAAAATCAATGAAGATAATGTCTTTTGTGTTCCAGAAGACCATCTTGGCTATCTTGGGTGAATTAATGTTGGTCTCCACCCCCTGTATGAATGGTTGGTTTCAGGATATATAAATTAATTCATGTTTCGTGCAGTCTAATAAAAAGTAACAGAAAGCCATCTGGCTTTCGTTCAAAGAGCAAACAGTAGCCTATGATAGTTTCACTATTTAGTGTTTTTGGTCAATAGTCAACACCCCTCTTGTCGAATGAATGAATCATCTTGAGTGTTAGAGAGGAATGAATATTGTAATTATCGAGAGATATTTTGGTTTTCGTGATAGTTTTCTTGCGTGAAAAGTGATATTTTGCTCGATATTTATTTTTCATGTTCGAACTTTTGAGGTATTGCATTGTTTGAACATGTTATAACTTGTTTACTAGTATCACAATTTTATGCATTTTCGCCTGACTTATCAATTTGCAGTAATTACAGTGTAACTATGGGGGCAATTGTAAACTCAACAAGTTTGGTATATAAACAATAAATTTAACAACTGTGATAACAATCGTCGTAATGCAATAGAATGCGAATAGAATTGTATTGTATCTGTATGTATCTTACCCACTAATCCTTGGATGATTGTTTTATTTTTATTTGTAAGAATTCTAGATTCCACATTTTGAGGATGTCAGTTTTCGGAGGCTATGTACGTTGAAGTTTTCTATGGCGATGTTTTCTTTGTGGACTTTTCAGAGGTGTTTCTGGGATCTGTTCGTATTATACTGTGTTCTCTGTATCTACTGTGCTTGTTGACTTTTTAGAAACGTGTTTCTTTTGTACCCTGTTATTGTAGAAGATCAATGTATATGGAGCTTAGTGTCTTTATGTCTTTCCGGTCATTTACAGAGTTGTCTATGTTTTTTTGCGAATGTGTATTATCTCAAGTATTTCTCTCTTTTTTCTGTTGTATTCTTTGTCAAGAATTTTCGTCTGGTCATAGTCAAATTCATGTTCTTCTTGTTTTTTGTGTTTGTTTAGCGCAAGGCTGTCGTTTTTTGCGTATTTATGGGGTTTGAGAAGTCCTTTGAGGTATTGTTCTGTTTGTCCAATGAAATCTAACCTTTTCGCAGTTCTTGCAGGGTATGGAGTATACTTTGTAGGTCTCTAGCATGTGCGGCATTTCGGATTTTAATTTTGTATGAACGTGTTTTATTTGATTCATGGCTGAGTATGCCATTTTGATGTTATAAGGTTTTAGGATGTTCTTGCTGGTTTCTGTTAGTTGAATTATGTATGGAATAGTTATGTATCGTATGGTGTTAGTAATGTCGTTTTTTTTCTTCTGTGTTGTACAGTATGTGTTCGTTCTTCGGTGATTTTTTTTGTTACGGTTTCTGGGTATTCGTTCATTCTAAGTAGGTCTTTTGTGTCCTTTAGTGCGTCTTTTCTCAATTGTGGTGAGGTGAGTTTCAGTGCTCTGTCAATATATCCTTCTATAATGCACTTTTTCTGGGATGGGTGATGGTTTGAATTGTAGTTTATGATTTTATCTTCGTTCATTTCCTCTCGGTACCATCTTGTTAGTAATTTATTGTCTTTTCGTGCTATTGTTATGTCAAGGAAGTTGATGCTGATATTTTTCTCGGTTTCTAAAGTAAACTGTTATCTTTTGTGGAATGCATTGAAGGTTTTAAGACTTTGGTCTACTTGTTTTTGTTCATTATTAGTAAACAGTCGTCTACCTATCTTTTGAAAAATGTGATGTCTAAATGTATTATTTAAAATAAAAATATTCCATGAACATTTGGGCTATTACACTAGATTTGGGACTTCCCATTGCAATTCCATCTATTTGTTAAAAAAAAGGTTATTGAATTGAAAGTAGTTTGTACCTAATATATAATGTAATACTTCAATAAATTCTTCTTTCGGCATGGAGGTGTGGGTTTTGATTTCAACCATTTTATATTAATTATTGTTGGAATTATGGTTATTGGGATGCAAGTGTACAGTGAAATAGCATCAGTCTAGGGAATAAATTTTGTGGTTGGATGGATCATCTATGAGGTCGAGATGTTGTTTCAGATCTGTAGAGTCTTTTGTGTAGTATTTGTTTTTGTTTATACAGTTCTTTAGTATACTTGACATATATTTTGATAGATTGTACAAAGGGGATTGTATGTATGATACAATGGAACGCAATGATATGTTTTCCTTAAGAGTTTTTGGTAGACCATATATTCTTGGAGGGAGACTTTTGTGTGTTCTTAATTGCTTGGCAAGATCTTCTGAAATTTATTGTTTTTCTTTCCATGTTCTTATGAGATGGTTGTTATCTTTCTGCACTGTGTTCGTTTAGTTTTTTTTGATTGGTTTGTAAGTTTTTTTGTCATTTAGTAGGTTCATAATCTTACGTTTGTATACCTCTATTTCCAGGATGACTGTTTTTTTGTCTTTGTCTGCTTTTACTATGGTTAACTGTTTGCTTTCACTGAGGAATTGTTCAAGTCTTCTTTAGGTCATTGATTTCGGCATTGTTGGATTGTGATGTTGCTTTTAATTTATTGTTATATGACATTAATGACTGTGTTACTTTGAGTCTCATTTTGTTTTGGTCTACGGTAGGTAATTTTTTAATATTGTCTGCTATTTCTGTGATAATCTTGTTTGTTGGTATTTGTTGGAGTTTATCTGATGGCATGTTTTGGGTCTTTAGCTAAGGTATTCAGAACGTAATCAGGTAGGTTTGTGTTTGTTGTATTAAGAATTTTTGATCTGTCAATATTTGTCATGTTTTTGTTGGTTTGTTTGTGTATCAGGTTATTAATATTATTACTTTGTTTTTTCTGCTTTAAATTATCTTTTGGAAATTTCGTACTTGTTTATTGTGAAGAAAAAGCTCAAGTTGTTCTTTTTGTGTAAATTGGCGAGTGTCATGTATAGTCTTTGTTAGTTGAACTTTGATCTTGTTTATTTGTTTGGTTGTGCCTTTGATTAGCATATTTATAATTTTCTTCTTTAGTTAGCCAATAAGATCCTTGAACTTGTGGGCAAGATACTTATATTTAAAATTTTTTAATATGTTTACATCTTAGAAGGAAGATCCTTCTTGAAAACAAGTTGCTATGTTTGTTGTTTAGTTTTATTATTATGGCTTACGTAGTAAACGAAGGTAAGAGTATGAGGAGGTTAGCGAAGTGATGGTGAGTGTTAAACTACAATATACTTCTATTTATGGGGATGAGACTGGCTGTGTATAAATAAAACGGTATATAATAACATATGTTGTGGTACATGAAAAAATCTATTACTGTTAAATCAAGTACCTACTGCTATTACTGGCTCAAAACAGTGTCAATGGTTAGTTCAACCACTTCACGATGCACGTTCTATGTATTCCCATAATTCGGGATTACTTTATTTAACTCTGTCTATAGATACTAACTAAAAATGTATAACAGGACGACTATAAACCGTTCTATGTCTGAAACGGAGAAATAAACGATACCCTAAGAGTACCACTGCCTCGTGTTGGGTGAGGTGAGTGAACAGGGTGCGTTAGATATTTCCAGATTCGGGTACTGCGTGTGTGAGCGGAACAGCACAGCATCAAATCGACGAAAGTCTAGAATATAACTGAATTAACGGTCTCTGTAATCAATGAGGAATTTTTTTTAGACTTTTCGAGATCTTGCGAATACCACTGTAGCGTGTGTGGGGCAGAACAGCACTACAGGGTGTAGTAGAGACTTCCAAACCCGGATACTGCGTGTGTGAGGGAACAACACAGCTGCGAATCGATGGAAGCCTGAAATTCACCGAACGAACGCTCTGTACAATCAATGAATATATCAGTATGGAGTGTCAAGATCCTACGCTATCATTGTAGTGGAGTGGGGTGAAACAGCACTACAGGGCACAATTGGCACTTCTAGATCTAATATGCGTGGGGATTACAGCATAGCACATCACAAAATCAACAGAAGCCTAGAAGGGTGATAGGCAGGTACAGTAGAAAGAAAAACCATTAGTAAATAACTTAAAAAAAGGTTATCGTCTCTCTGAGGACTATCTACAGCAAACACGGAATAACACGTGGTCGGGTGAAAATGGTGAAATACCTATCTGGCAAACAATAAAACAGCCAGAATTCACTTCACCAACAAATATCACGAATTTAAATTCTTCTAGATAATCTATTACTTTTCGGACTACACTCGTCTGAATCTAGCGCGAAATCATTTAGAATTACAAGCGAAAACAATGGAACCAGATAATCCGTTACTTTTCGTAGTATAATCGTTTTGTATTCTCGGAATATAGCCACATGAATTTCACTACAATTTCTACCTGGCTCGGAATAATTTGGAATTACGAACGAAATTAACGGAAATAACAATACATAGATAGGGGCCTCAGCTACTTAAGCTAAATACCGAATTTCGGAAAGAATAATTCATTGAACGAGAAATAAAATGTGGTAATAGTCATGGTCAGCGTATGGATGCAAGAATGAATTTCACTTAATAATTTTTTATGGATCTTACACAGACCTACTGTTCCATTTTCCAGATTTTGCTATTGGATCCCGAGATGTGATTCTCTTTAGCGACGGTTTCCAGTATTTACCTTATAGTAATCAAGGCAGAGTACCCACAAAAAAAATAGGTCGATCACGATCAAAACCAATTGCAATATAAAATCTGAATGAGAAACCAAGTGAAAGAGAAGAGTACAAGTTATTACGAAAATCACTTCGTTGTAATCTATATATCAAATCGGACGATCAAGAATGATTTCAGACATATTCAGAAAACTAACATACCATATTTTTTTGTTATAAAGTTCATTCATATGAATAGTAATGAGAATTATGAATATTTCCAGCAATATTTGTTTTACAGAAAACTCATCAGGCCTCCTCATTAAATTCATCGCTAATAAAATTAAAACCTGAAAAACAGAAGAAATGGGCATATTTTTAATAACCAAATTTTAAACCCGAAAATGTTCACTTGTCCAATTCTTTTTTTCATTCTACTTAAGATCGTACTCTATTCAATAATGTACTGAGTTTTTTGCTCGTTTATTTGCAAGCACCTGAATCACTGAACTTCGCACGGTGCTTATTCTGCAACAAAGAAAAATGAATCATCTTTTCCGTTGCTTTTTTGTCGGGCAAACTCTATGGCGAAGAGAAATCTCCTTCAGTTTTCAAGGTATTTCGAAATTCACAAATTTTCGGAATTTTTTCTATCTCCATATCTCGATAGTTATTGAAGTAACTTAAAAATCTCAGTTAACACTTTTTCGAATAGAATGATGAGGCCTACACAAAATTTCTCTTCGTTTGGCGGTTTTGGAATTAAAATGGAAACTTGCATTTTCACAAATGTGAACAATAGACAGATTTGATCTCGAAAAACGAATTTTTTTTTGTCCAAAAATAATAACACTACTATTTGTTTTATACCTTGATTTTGAACAACAAGAAATATTGGGATATTTTCTAGAAGGCTGTTAGATAGTTCATTCATAGTTTTAATTTTATGCCCAGAAAAATCAATATCACTTTCACTTCTTTAAAGTGAAAGTCACACTGCACTTCGTTTGAAATCTGTTATTTATTGAAATGGCACACGGAAACTACCTGAAATATGTTATGATAGAATGTTTTATTCAGAGTGGTTATGAAGCAAATGCAGCAGAAGAAATATATCTACAATATTTACTTGTGAGAAGGCAACTCCAATAAAACTATCTTTCAAGGATAATCTCGTCACCAGATTTGTAAGAAATGAGAAAATTCTTGAGAAGTACAAAAGATAGGAACACATATAAAATGAGACACAAAAAAACATTGAAAATTTGTATTAAACCTATTGATCATTAACACTAAAAAATCATAATATATCTACTATACATATCTCAAATATTCGAGAATTTGTGCGTTATTAGCGATGCACAAATCATAATACCCCGCGACCGGTTGAATTGAGTTGAAGGTTTTCAACTTCGAAACTGAGTTCAAACGCTTCTTGTATGATTTCATTACTTGCATCCCAAATGATAAAGTTGATGAATGACGAGAATGTTCAAGTCTCACCTCAATAAAATTCAATTCACAAACGAGATTGAAAACGGTAGAAAACTAAACTTGTTAGATATGCAAATAAAACATGAGCAAAATGGATCCATTCTAACAAATTGGTACCAAAAACTAACATCCACAGGACGTTATCTGAATTATAACTCTTCAGTGCCGAAGAGATATAAAAATAGCATGATTAATAGTCTAGTCGACAGAGCAATAAAAGTTTTCATCCAAAATATAGAGAAAAATTTTTGAAGAATGTTAAAACATATATGTAAAAATACATATCCTGAAACGTTTTATAAACCACTCATCAAAAAGAGAATACACTGAATATACAATTATGTAGAAAAAACAAAGAACAATGGCGAATTTAAACACATACGACTTGACTACATTCGACAAATGCCTCAACTACTCACCAAATAAACTTATTACTTAAAGACATTATAGCAGAGTTTAGGATGCTCTTGAATCTTCAACAAAAAAGTGGTCTTCCAATCTGAAAAAACCTGCCAAGATTTTTTCATAGAAAATTGGGACACGCTCTCTACTTCAAAATAAATTGCTGAAGTTAAATTTTACTTTCTAATAACAATACCGTTCGAACAAAAATGAAATCTTTAAGAGTGTACGACCCACAGAGCACCGCGCCACTGAATCACCCAGTATTCATATATATATATATATATATATATATATATATATATATATATATATATATATATATATATATATATATATATCTAAGCACCACCCAAAGTCAGCTGTTCAGAGAGTTACACTACCTAGACATCTTGGAGGTCGTGGATTAATTGATTTGAATAATCTTCACAGTAAACAAATTTTTCATCTACGTTCCCATTTTCATGATAAACAGAGAACGTCTAAATTACATGATATTGTTGTTGCTTCAGATTATAATCTTACACCTCTGAACTTGACAATGCAAAAGGTAGATTTTGATATATTTGATGATAATTCTAAAAGAGAAAGTTGGATGCAGAAGGAATTACACGGAAACCACCCTAAAGAATTGAAAAATGATTATATTGATGAAATTGCATCGAATAAATGGTTAGTATCTGGAGAATTGTTTGCTGAAACAGAAGGCTTGGCAATTGCGATCCAGGACCAGGTTGTTTTCACAAGGAATTATAGAGAACATATCATCAAACAAAATATAGATGATTCTTGCCGTAGATGTTTCTGTTCTTCAGAAACAGTTTTTCATATATTATCATCTTGCTCAGTCCTTGCTTCAACAGATTATTTAGAAAGACATAATGCCGTCGCTAATATTATTCACTTCAATCTAGGAATTAAACATGACCTAATTCCCAAAAGAAAAAAATTCAAAAATATGAACCTGAGATTATTTGTGAAAATGACAAATATAAACTTTATTTTGATAAAACAATTCTGTGCAACAGAGCTGTAAAACACAATAGACCAGATATCGTTCTTATTGATAAACAGAATCGAATAACATATATAATTGATATTGCTATACCCGACACACATAATATACAAAATAAATACAATGAAAAATTTCTAAATATATGATGCTTGGCGACGAGATTAAAAAATGTGGAAAATGAAGAAAATATTTATTCTACCGATTATTATTTCTACAACAGGCGTTATTCCTAGAAATCTTCACAAAAGTATTGAGATTTTGGGTCTGAAGAAAAATTTGTTTAAACAGTTACAAAAGATAACAGTCATCAAATCTTGTAATATTCTTCGTAGGTTTCTTTCCGAAAATAATAATGAGGTAGAGTCATAGGTTTTCTCTTTAGTTTATACTGCTCAGAATCTCATTTCATATTTTATTTATTTGTTTATATAAATGTAATATAATTAACTGACAATTTTGTCATATTTATATTCAGAGCAGTATTCTATTCGATCGTTCACCACTTCACACAAAGGAAACTATTAATGAGTAACATTCAGTGTTACTTGACTAAGGTCCGTACACTGGATTTTTCCGGGGAGAAAGCCTCTGACACTACTCGTTGGTACATTGATATCATTGTCTGATGATGCTATAATATGTATATATTCTGGTAGATTGATATATTCTCATAACATTTAACGTTATCCTAATATATAATTACTCCAGGATATGTTTTGATTATAATCATTGCCTGGCAATGGTATTAATTACCGGGTGGTGGATTTATATTTTTTCATGAAATCAGTTTGATTGCATGAACAGATATATGGGCAACTCGTCGGGGTAAAACCCCCTATATATATATATATTCCGCAAATAAGTGTTACCTAAATTTAGAAGGGGAAAAAAGGTCTTCGTTTCATGAGATCAAATCTGCCTATGGTTTACATTCGAAAATGTGAATTAGTATCATACCTCTTAAACCGCCAAAGAAGAAGAAATTTTCTGTATGCCTCCGCATTCCACTAGAAAATGTATCTCTTCATTTTTTACGTTACTCCAATACCAATCGAGATATCGACAACCGAATAAATTTCAGAAATTTGTGAATTTCGAAATAATTCGGAAACCGAAAGTGATAGCCCAAAATTCTTTTCCCCATTGTTTCGCAAAATAGGAGTTCATTTTTTTTCTACTCCAATATTTATCTTAGTTATCGATTAAAAACATCGAAATTTGGCCAACATCCCGTAACATCCTTCAGTCCTAGAATCAGTTTTGGTATTTATTTCAATCGCTAGTTCTTTGAAAAAGTGGTGTCATTCTAGCACTTCCTTCAATCTCAAAAACAGTCAAAATTCGCAGAGAGCCATATCATGACTGTGTGGAGAATGACGTAGATCTAAGAACCTGTTGTTTGTCAATTGTTGTTTCATGAGATTCGATGAATTTGGGGTTATGAACCATGTCTTAACCATTAGTCCGATGGTGTGACCATTTTTCCTTTATTGCATCACGCAATCTTCTTAGAATTTCGAAATAATATTCTGGTAATACCCTACGGTAATAGATATTACCCTGGGTAGAAAGGAAGCCCTATTCTATTTTCAGCTTTTCGCAAAAATTGCCTTTTAGGTACACTAGAAAAACCTATCGAAACTCAAAATCACTGAGCAATAAGCGCTGTAAGAAACAGAGACATGAGAATAAAATAAGTAATCGTCCTCTTACTGCTGAGAAGTCAGACCGACAAAGATATCAACAAAGCATGTCACTGAATTCAGATTTGGAGGACATATCAGAGTGAGATCGTTTGAAATTGGTTAATTATGACCTTTAAGAGCATGTTCATGGTACACCAGTCCATCATTATTCTTACAATTCGACTTAGACGTGTTATTTCGGCCATAGCTCGAATATAATTTACCATTGAGAAGATTGATATTCAGTTGAAGGATCGTAAACCTACGATTCATCATCATTTATGACTTGTTTCAGCAGATTTTTATCAACGAGACAATTTTTCTAGTCTTCCGTTGAATCACTATCTAAATCTTGCTCAGTTAATTGATTTATTGCAAGTCGCATACGTTCAATGATACTGTTTGTTGTTGCCGTTAGGGGTAAGGGACACTTTCAATAGATGTGCGGCCACTTCTGAACTGCTTATCCTCTTTCTCATTTGTGCTTTGGCCCTTCGCTCTTTCAAAGTGGCGTATTCATCATTTGGATACTTCTGCACAATTTTTCCAAGTTTAAGGCAAAAATTAACATGAATTCGTTGTTCCGGTTTTTTTAACTTTGTTAAAAGAAAATAGGTAGAACGCAAAATCACAAATCAAGGCATTCCGTAGGCAACAAACGCCTTCAGCTGGTAAAGAACTATCCACTGGTTACGTCCATGACATCTTTATGAACTTGTTACTATAGTCGACGGTTGTATCAATTAATTATTAAGTCTATAAGGAATATTGAACATCCATCAACTCCCTTATAAAGGATAGTTTTCACCAAGTTCAAAAGGAAATAATTCTAGCAGAAGTGGAATAAATGGAATGATGTCGTTAGTGAAGTTAATAATTCACAATTCACAAAATATAAAAATAGTACAAAGTTTCATTGATTTATTGAGCATATAATCGGGGTCAAGTATGTTGTAACAAGCTTGGACTTAATTCACCGATAGAAGGCCATGTGTTTTATTTCTCGTTTATGGAATAAATCTATTAATAAATTTGTTAAAACCCATTGAATGATTTTATCTAGGGAACATCTTTTGAAGTAAATTTGAGCCTTTCTCGTGCAACCCCCTGAGAAGGGACACCTGAACTCCGCAAAATTGAAGAAAGGCAAATGAGTCGAGTGATACCTCATTTAAAAGCTGTCCGAAGCTTCTTAACAATGGTATACGAGAAGAGTAATTTTGACGAAAATGATAAAAAAAATATGAATATGAATGAAAATTTTTTATTTCAATCGAGCCACCTAGAATATCTTGGCTATTTTCAGGATTATTGTAAGAAGGAAAACAAATTAAGTTTTATTTTGAAAGAGAGTAGTTAGCACTATGGGGTTACGAATGAGGAAAGCAAGTTTTACTGTAATGTTTTTGAAAGTCCTTTTTTAAACTCCATGAATCTTGAAAATATTGTAGTGTCTGTTTACAATAAAAAAATGAAATCCAATGATTTCAAATCGAATATACTTCATTTACTCCCATAAAATCTTCACAGATTATAACATGGTTTATAATATTTTGAGTTGTTTGACGACACTCATCTACAGTTTGTTAGCCACAAACGTCCTCAGGCTGAGTCACAAAAATGTTCATAATTTTTAAAGGTTCAGGTTCAGGAGATCGGACAGGCTACTCTTCAGAACCTCTTCTTCCAATCCATTGTAAATTGAGAGTAGTGAAGATGCTCCGTCTTGATGGGTAGGCAATTATTGTTTAAGTAGAAGGGGATCGTTTTCGTTTTCGCCTTTTAATTACCCGGAATAAACCGAGGTCCACTAAGGCGTTCTCCCAAATTCCTTCTCAAACATTTAGAGTTCTCGAAATACTTGCAAATTTGTATCGCTCCGACATCAGCAGTTATTCTGGTTGACTTCTCGATGAAGTGAAAAAGTGCATTCGTCTAAAAGCAATCGGTGTACAAGCATTGCAGTTTATTATTTTTGTTACGCTCGATCAAAATGTAGCAAAACTCTTGCCTTCGATCGAAATCATCATTCTTCAATTCGTTAGATTGGTTAACACTGCAGGTTGAGAAATTTGTCGTACAGGTTGCGAGTTTGGTCTAAGTTGGACATGTTCCAATGTTGCCACAACTGTTATCTCATTGCTCACAATTCCAATGGGCGTTCTTTTTTCATCCATTCCATAAGATTTAATATCAATTCCATTACATACATATAGTGAACGTTACGTTCAAGAAGTATTCAGTTGAATATCCTTGCAGCCACTAAGGCAAAATTCTGATTTCGGTTATAAGTCTTGAATTAATAATCACATCAGCAAAAAGTAACTCAATGATATATTTACGATGCATCAAATGATGGAACAGACATATTTGAGATGAGCACCATGCTTCTGAGAACAAAAAATCAAGTCAAAAAGAACGCTTTCATTCATTTTTTATGACCATAGTTTCTAACTAAAGTAAGCAAAAATTGCAACTCAAATAGAGCAATAAAATCTTTGAGTTGTAATTATGCGATTCGTAAAAGACTGGTGAATCAATTGAAGAACCAAAACAACAACAATGGCAATTCAGGTATAAAAACAATCAAATTATTTAAATTATCTAATGAAAGAAATTATTTATGGAATTGAGATTTTCGTACCAATATGATAAAGCCGAATATTCAATTTTGATACTTAACTCAATTGTCAAGGCATTTTTACTGAAAAAAGCTTTCCAGGTAAACTTTTAAAAATTGTATCCTTATTTGAAATAGCTATTGTATAGAGAAGCAAAGCAGCCACTATCTTGAATATAGTGAGGAACTTGATATGTTGGTATTATCTTTTACTCATTCGTCATTAATCTACATCAAGTATAGAGACAGATGCTTTGACATGATCTTCCTCCAAATCTCGCAGCTGATCCCATTAGTGCACGGAATGGAGAAACTGTCACTGATATCACGTAGATGGTATTAAGATTTCCTCGCAGAATGTAATTTTCCCTAATATTTTGCAGATACTGGATAGCTTATTGATCTATTTATTAATTCTTTTGTGTCCGAAATAAGTATTGATGTTTATTTTTACACTAATTCAATAGGCATTCTATATATCATAGGACCGGATACCAATGTAGAATCAAAGTACTTCTGTATTCTAGATCGAATTTAGTACTTCAGTATAGGACAAATGAGTATGGAAGCATACATATGATTGATTCAATAAGTAAAATTTACAGTTTTTTGAAGAGGTCGATTTTTGCTAATCCGGAGTGACATACTCGTATCTGATCGTTTGACCATGTGTGACCATCTCAAAAAAAGCTTTTTAATCTCAAGTTTCGTTTAATTACCCCCCATAATGAAAACAACAATTGATGGCGGTGAAGTTAGCACTACAATGTTCGACAAAGTTTATGAAATTTCAACGCGGTTGATCATTATCATCCACCGAAAAGTTTCGTTTGACCATCTTCCGTAACAAGAGTTTTTTTCAAAGGTCTATTTAGCTATTCCGAACACCCCATATAGAAAATAATTTGTTTTTCAGAGGACGATTTTTTCTAAAGTTGCAACATACCTAAGAAGATATTCGATCGACCATAATATTTTTAATCTTTCAATTTTGTTCGACCACCTTATATAACAATGAAACATCTTTTTCTAATTTTTTAAAGGTCGATTTTAGGTAACCCAAAGTGATGATTGTATTCATTAGTTCGACCATATTTCACCATATTTCGAAGAATGCTTCTGAATTTTCATTTTAGTTCAACCACTTTCTATAACAAAAAAACTTCTTCCTATTCTTGGAAATTCGATTTAAATATTTCGAAAATGCATAATTATGTTCGACCATCTCTTGAAAAATATTTTCAATTCTTCAATTTCGTTCGATCACGGATATTTTTATGGTTGGCACTGCAATGTTTGAGATAATTGATGAAATTTATCCACTCGTTTGAACACTGGTTGATCATGATTGACCACCAAAGTCCATAAGAAAGAAAATTGTTTTTTTAGTCAAAAATGGGGAGTGACAGGCTTGTATTTGACCATTTTTCCAAATTTGAACATCTTTAGATACATATCTTTATTCTTCAGTTGCTTCAGACTATATCCAATATCCAAAATGATTTTTTTTTCTAACCGATGTAGGATGCAACATACTTGTGTCTGATCGTTTGATCATGTTTGACCATCTCTAGAGACATATTTTCAATTCTTCTGCGACATTTGACCACACCCAATATCGAAAATAAATGTTTTTTTTCAAAGGTTGGATTTTGTCTAGCCCAAAGCAACACACTTGTATATGATCGTTCGGTTATGTTCGATAATGCCTCGAAAACTATTTTTAACCTTTCAGTGTCGCTTGACCACCTTCTATAACAAAAAAAAAATAATTTTAATTTTCAACACGACATGATATATTTGTATTTAATTGTTAGACCATGTTGGAGAATTATCTCTTTTAGGGACACAAATATATCTTTGCAGGTTGTACGTACGAAGTCGGCTGGTCGGTGGTATTTCCAAAGTTCTCATTGAACTTCAGAACATTTAGATGAATTCAGTGAATGGAACTGAAATAGTACCTATTTTATTCAAATATGAATGATTTATTCTGTGAAACGAGAAGCCGATTAACATACACCACAAATAGATAAAATATATATATTTTATATATATATATATATATATATATATATATATATATATATATATATATATATATATATATATATATATATATATATATATATAATTCCACGGAAAACACCTAAAGAATTGAAAAATGATTATATTGATGAAATTGCATCGAATAAATGGTTAGTATCTGGAGAATTGTTTGCTGAAACAGAAGGCTTGGCAATTGCGATTCAGGACCAGGTTGTTTTCACAAGGAATTATAGAAAACATATCATCAAACAAAATATAGATGATTCTTGCCGTAGATGTTTCTGTTCTTCAGAAACAGTTTTTCATATATTATCATCTTGCTCAGTCCTTGCTTCAACAGATTATTTAGAAAGACATAATGCCGTCGCTAATATTATTCACTTCAATCTAGGAATTAAACATGACCTAATTCCAAAAAGAAAAAATTTCAAAAATATGAACCTGAGATTATTTGTGAAAATGACAAATATAAACTTTATTTTGATAAAACAATTCTGTGCAACAGAGCTGTAAAACACAATAGACCAGATATCGTTCTTAATGATAAACAGAATCAAATAACATATATAATTGATATTGCTATACCCGACACACATAATATACAAAATAAATACAATGAAAAAGTTTCTAAATATATGATGCTTGGCGACGAGATTAAAAAATGTGGAAAATGAAGAAAATATTTATTCTACCGATTATTATTTCTACAACAGGAGTTATTCCTAGAAATCTTCACAAAAGTATTGAGATTTTGGGTCTGAAGAAAAATTTGTTTGAACAGTTACAAAAGATAACAGTCATCAAATCTTGTAATATTCTTCGTAGGTTTCTTTCCGAAAATAATAATGAGGTAGAGTCATAGGTTTTCTCTTTAGTTTATACTGCTCAGAATCTCATTTCATATTTTATTTATTTGTTTATATAAATGTAATATAATTAACTGACAATTTTGTCATATTTATATTCAGAGCAGTGTTCTATTCGATCGTTCACCACTTCACACAAAGGAAACTATTAATGAGTAACATTCAGTGTTACTTGACTAAGGTCCGTACACTGGATTTTTCCGGGGAGAAAGCCTCTGACACTACTCGTTGGTACATTGATATCATTGTCTGATGATGCTATAGTATGCATATATTCTGGTAGATTGATATATTCTCATAACATTTAACGTTATCCTAATATATAATTACTCCAGGATATGTTTTGATTATAATCATTGCCTGGCAATGGTATTAATTACCGGGTGGTGGATTTATATTTTTCATGAAATCAGTTTGATTGCATGAACAGATATATGGACAACTCGTCGGGGTAAAACCCTATATATATATATATATATATATATATATATATATATATATATATATATATATATATATATATATATATATATATATATATATATATATATATATATATATATATATATATATATATATATATATATATATATATATATATATATATATATATATATATATATATATACATCGTCTCGTGTCTCTTAGTTCACAAGATTTATCTATAAAATATTTTTCGGTATTGCTTTCTACTGTTCGATACGACGTTGATGGTTAACTATTTATTAATATTAACATTAATTGTTATCGTGTACTTCAGATTATGAGGTACGGTTATGAATTCTGTAATATAAGCAGTAACTCGAGAGAACTTTACCCAGGAAGGGTAGATATTATATCTATTGTCTTGAGATGAGGAACAACTATATTCAGCGCTGGCAAGTAGGGAAACACTGGGGTTGATCTAAATTCCCAACGGGATATTTCAAGTCATACATGTTTGGACCAGAAAGGTTCTAATTTTCGAAACTCCATTAATACACGTCAAGTGAAAATTATTTTATATTTATATTTAGGTCAAGTATTCCAAATAGTGTTCGGGTCAAACAGTCCAAGTGGCTACCATCAGAAGTAAGATATGAAAATTCTTCGAACACCCGGTGAACTTCAATATGAAAGAGGGAGGTTTGGAGGTTAGGTTAGGTTATATATGGAGTATGACATAATATCAAATCGATCAGTATGTAGAATGGATATACGCAGATATTCAAAATATAAGAATTTTTCAATAATCTTCCTCAGCTCAGAATAATTAAAAGTAACGTGTGAATCATGCGATTCAAGATAACAGAGAAAAAACCTAAGGAAAAACCCTATTCCTTTCGTCGCTGTTACATCAGTAACTGTTCTAAGCCGTAACGAAATAGTGTTATGTCTCCTCCTCCATTTGACTTTTAGTATATACGAGTGGGATTAGCCAATGTCCAGAGTGAAAGGAAAACACAAAAGTGAGCGTGGTGTCTCTTGTATAAACTGAATAATATATAGAGAGTTCGTTAGTACTCCTTTATTATTCATCAATTATATTTCTCATTACATACGAGACAATGTTGGTGCATGTGGAGTCACATTACACGTGAAAACTCTGACAATATTCTCAACATTTATACACACGATTAATTCAAATATTAGTAAATTGGATATTAGACTTTCATTAGTTGGTGACATTGTTCAGTAGTTTGCAGAGCTTGAATCGATGTAGAATTAATTATTGCTTTTATTTATAATTCCGGAAATTAATTGATTGATCATATTGCTTCATTTGTGCATTGATCGTTGTTAAAATATACTGAGGCTCTGAATTACTTGAACAAAATTGTTCAGATGAACTTTCTCTTATATTAGTTGAAGACTTCACTCGATTTCAACAATGAACAAAAATTGGAATACTCATATTAATCTCAGCAACTAAATTAAATTTGATTTATAATAATGATTTAGCGTATTGTACAACAGAATACTTCAATTTATTTGATGCTGCTTTTTCGTAAACCTTTTTTAGATTGAATATCAGTCTTCTGCGATAGAAAGGTACGAAAAGCTGCTACAGAATATCATTGAACACATCCTCCTGTTCATACAGTTATATCGGTATTTATAAGACTCAGAAAAACGTCCTGGTGTGATCTTGTCAAGTCAACATATAAAATAAAGAGAATATCATAAACTGTTCGCAAGATAATCCTTCGATAATTATTCAGCGCATTGCAAATTAGTTGCAAATCCCCGAAGTGATGTGTGGCGTGTTTTAAAGAGAGAGTGACCCTTATCATCGACAGGGAGTGCAAACAATGCTGCTGGATTCTGCAGCTACATGCCCAAGATCCTGATTTCAATTTTAACATCTCATGGTCTGATGAATCATGCTTCACAAGAGATGGTATAAATGATTTTAATGATGATCATTGATGGGCCCTGAAGAATTCAAATGCACTTCGGCAAAGATGTTTCGAAAGCAGGTTCAGTATTAACGTCTGGAGTGGCGTTTATGATAATAGCTTCTTGATCATTAATATTTTGAATAATACATTGAATGTCATCACTTATCAAAACTTTCTAGAGAACATGTTATTCAATTTAACTGATAATGAACATTTTGAGCAACTCTTGTAATAATATATTTGATTTAATTTATTTTTTTGAATGAATTTTCACAACTTTGAAACGCAATGCCAATTCAAAATTATTATATTGATCATAATCAATATCACCACTATTTATTATCTAGCAGCTTGTCGTGCATTTCCATCTGAAAAACCATAAACATAGATTGTATCTGCATATTATTTTTTTTTTGAATTTGGGAGGCTTTTACTTGGAAAAATTCCATTATCAATACTGAAAAACAAGTACAGTGTTTTAAGGAATTTTACCTAATGATTGCGATTCGTAACGCGTTTCACTACACCGTAGCTTCTTCAGACGAATAAATGTACAGAAAATAAGAATGAGAATATAAAAACAAATATTCCTAAGTAATTAAAAGATTAATGGGTTGCTCCTTCTTAAGTGGTTATTGATGACAAGTATATCCTATAAAATTAAGTAATAAATTGCTCCCTGAAGAGATTCAATAGAGGTGAAGGGCTTGAATCGACTTGTTCATTGATGAGTCTACCTGAGTGTTTGTGTTTGTTGATTTCTAAAGCTACCCAAAGATCTACCTTCCAATATTTATTACCTGTATGCAAAATTTCAAACTGTGGGTCGAAAGAGTGACTATTTTCTAGGAGATGATTCGCGTAATTTGAATCTGAAGTAAAAGCCTCCCAAATTCAAAAAAAAATAATATGCAGATACAATCTATATTTATGGTTTTTCAGATGGAAATGCACGACAAGCTGCTAGATAATAAATAGTGGTGATGAAATACATATTGATTATGATCAATATAATAATTTTGAATTGGCATTGCGTTTCAAAGTTGCGAAAATTCATTCAAAAAAATAAATTAAATCAAATATATTATCACAAGAGTTGCTCAAAATGTTCATCATCAGTTAAATTGAATAACATGTTCTCTAGAAAGTTTTGATAATTGATGACATTCAATGTATTATTCAAAATATTAATGAGCAAGAAGCTATTATCATAAACGCCACTCCTGACGTTAATATTGAACCTGCTTTCGAAACATCTTTGCCGAACTGCATTTGAATTCTGCAGGGCCCATCAATGATCATCATTAAAATCATTTATACCATCTCTTGTGAAGCATGATTCATCAGACCATGAGATGTTAAAATTGAAATCAGGATCTTGGGCATGTAGCTGCAGAATCCAGCAGCATTGTTCGCACTCCCTGTCGATGATAAGGGTCACTCTCTCTTTAAAACACGCCACACATCACTTCGGGGATTTGCAACTAATTTGCAATGCGCTGAATAATTATCGAAGGATTAACTTGAGAACAGTTTATGATATTCTCTTTATTTTATATGTTGACTTGACAAGGTCACACCAGGACGTTTTTCTGAGTCTTATAAATACCGATATAACTATATGAACAGGAGGATGTGTTCAATGATATTCTGTAGCAGCTTTTCGTACCTTTCTATCGCAGAAGACTGATGTTCAATCTAAAAAAGGTTTACGAAAAAGCAGCATCAAATAAATTAAAGTATTCTGTTGTACAATACGCTAAATCATTATCATAAATCAAATTTAATTTAGTTGCTGAGATTACTATGAGTGTTCTAATTTTTTGTTCATTGTTGAAATCGAGTGAAGTCTGAAGTAGTGAAACGCGTTACGAATCCCAATTATTAAGTGAAATTCCTTAAAACACAGTACTTGTTTCTTATTATTGCATATTATTTATTAATGAAGGAATCCATTTCCAATTAGAAAAACTGTTTTATTGTTTTAAAACAATACTCCGATATTCATCCATCAAAAGTACGTGAGACGAAACAGGAATCACGGCAGGTTCTACGGGGAGGTGAAAAGTACCCCCGTTGGTGCTCGTCAGAGGCCCGGTGCTACCCATTGGGTCTGTAGAAGGTCCGGATGAACAGTACACGAACTCTGAAAGAGAGACCCAACCTAAATCGTTCAGACGAATAAATCTTATGTCTTTCGTTCTGAAAATCCTGTTTGATGGATTCATTAGGACCGAGGTATTATCGGTGAAGCCTTTGAGTGAACATCAATACGCCTTTCAAAAAGGTCACTCACTAGTTCACTATGTGGGGTTGTGAGAGTCAAAGGAGTACTGAATACTATTGTGGAAAGGATTAGTAACGTGCTAGATGCCAGAGTGATCAGCACTTTCCTGAATGAGGAAGTAGTCGGTTTTGTGGCTGGGAGGGGCTGCCCCTAGGGAAGAGTATTATCTCCTCTGTTGTTATCTCTACTTGTTGATAACCTTCTGACAATAATTGGCGCTCTGGATGTTTATGTACAAGCGTACGCTGATGATATATTCATTCTGGCTGTCGCAGATTACAACGATGTCTCCGTCAGACTTCAGGAAGCGATGTCAGCTATTCAAGGGTGTTGTGAGGGTGAGAAACTTAGCATAAACCCACATAAAATCCCTATGGAACCATGCACCAGAAAAAGGAGGATATTTTCTCCTCCTTTGATCCAGGGTTGAGAGTTAATTTCAGTTGCGGAGGAAGCAAAATCTGGGGGTTACCTGAAATAGTAAGCTCCCGTGAAATTTGCACCTGCAAAACATATTACGCAAGGCTGAGTATTCCTTATTGGCATATCAAATAATCTGTGGAAAGAAATGGGGTCTTGCCCCAAAGCAACTCCAGTGGCTATATGTGATGTTGATGAGACCACGTATTACTTACGGTAATCCCAAATCAAGCTCTCAAAATTGCAGAGAACGGCCAGCATGATAATTACTGGGGCTTTTCGCTCTACACTATTTGCTGTCATGAAACTGATACTAGGTCTTGTCCGCCATCTCTTGCTGGTTAGAGGAGCAGCTGGAATGGTTTTCTTCAGATTCCATCACCTTTCTCGAAATGGTAAGAATATGTTCAGATTCGTGCCCGGCGCTTCACAGTCTGAACGAGGACTACGAGATGCTGAGTATTAAGTTTGACATAGCAATACCTAAAACCAACATCAAGTTGCCATTCCAGATCATCATTCTTAGTAGATAGGAATGGGCTAGCTCCAAGGACTGTCTACTTGAGGGTCCCTGTTGGTACACAGACAGATCCAAATTTGCAAAAGTTGTTGAAGCTGGTGTTTATGGTCTAGGTGCTGCCAAGAAACAGTCGATATACCTTGGCCGGCTTGCAACTGTTTTTCAAGCAGATATATTCGCCATTAACTACAGTGCTAACCTCTTGCTTGCAGGCGGATTAATAAATAGGTCAATGAAAATCATTACCGATTGCCAAGCCGCACTGAAGAAGGCATTGGCATCCGATACTTGTATGTCACTTATGATACAGAAATGTCTCCCAACCCCTCTCAAACTGGGAGAGCGGAGCAGCCTCCGTCTGATGTGGGTACCCGGAAACACGGGCTTTCAGGGCAATGCAAAGGCCAACTACTTCGACGCTCGAAGAACGGGCTTGGGATTCATCCTATCGGAGCCTAGGCTGGGAGCTCCTCTGGAAACTGCAAGGATAGAAAATGACTTGTGGTTGAATCCGAAGGTACGTGAGCACTGAATGAGTCTCTCAGGTCTCAGACACTCTCGACTTGCCATCAGTGGACTTTCCACTGCGACAGCCAAGGCTTGGCTTCAACTCTCCAGGCTGGATCTGAGAGTTCTACTAACGGGGACTTTCGCCTCAGAAATTATCTAAATAAGTTAGGATTGATTGAGGATCTTCATGAAGACTATGTGGAGAAGAGATCAAGAATCAATGGAACATGTCTAAGCGAGTGCCTAGCAAGGGACATAGTCAGGATGGAATAACTTGGATCTAGCAAACCGAAGCTGACTGAGCTTATTATGCTCTCGCCCACAAAACTCATATCCTTCACAAGAAGGATAGAGCTTGTGGGTGAAATTAAGGTCAGATTATGCCACAATACCACTAGGTCGCAGTGGCCGGGCTGCTAGGCAGCCCTCACTAATAATCTATATATCTATCTATCAAAAGTAACTCAACATTCTTGATAATCATTATACTATGGTTACGAATGTCACCTTTTGCACAAGAATATATATTTCATTCCAGTGATGGTAACACCACACAGTAGCTCACGTATGTTGAAAATGATTTCAAGAAGCATGAGGATCAAATCTTCGAAGGTAAATATCTCCGAATTTGAAGATTCGGACCATCCTATTCTCCCTAATTTGTGTTCGAATTTCTTCAGGAACCACCCATAAAAGTTTGTCCTTGAGCTTGGGGGAAGCCCATATATGTATCCTATTATAGATAACGCAACCTGAAAGTATTTTTTCATCTAGTATTATTTTCTATGAAACCCAAAATTTCCTAGTTTATATCTACTTTTCAATAAACGAGTGTATTCCTAAAATTAGAAATAAATTTAGGTAAAATATGATTTCATTACGTACTATACTCCCGAAACTATTTCATGATATGAGATGATAGCGCCAGAGATTCATTCCTGACGGGAGTCTTCCTACTACGCAGGCTATTTCCTGTTATGTTTAGATTTTACCACTGCTTTTGAAATTATAAAATGGTTTAATGAATCTAATGTGTGTTGTTTATTGGATATTGGATTTTTTTTTGGGAAATGTTGTATTTCGAGGTGAGTACTTTATGAAACTCATATTTTTTCAAGTGACATTATCTAACTTTTCATTTCTTGCAACCTTAGAATTTTGTGTCGAGCACAACGTTCAGAAATATTGAGTGACAGTAGATGTTTTCTTGAAAAGAAACATAACCGTACATCACTAGAGAATAATTGAATTGTTCTTTAACACGGAATCATAAATTTTTCATGCGACAGTCGATACTTCCATCGTAGTCTAATAATTTATGAAATATTTTGTGTTTTGCTGACAACATTGCTGGGGATTCCAATGCACTCATATAATGAGTAGTCACGAAATTCCAATAATATCTAGTCGAAATGTATTCTATAAACAAAAGAAATTTGAGGATTGAATTGGGTCCTGAAAAGTTCTTGATAGGTACATAAAATACAAAGGGCAAGGCTACTGAGTGAATATTCGATCATATTGCATTCGGAAAGTCGACTAGCATACAGTATGTGCTCGACCTTTCATAAAGTAATGGCTTGTTCGGCCTCAGCTTTTGATTTTAACTGTAAGCAGTTCTCTTCCGACCCTTATGGGGTCAGCAAAGGTAAATAACGAAAAACAAATAGACCAAACGCAGTATAAAATCAAAACCTTAGTGGATACTTCAACTTTAAGCCTGTAATTTTCGTCGTTCCAAAGCAGAGAGCCGGATAACGGAATTTAACTGAGAATATATAGAACATTTTAGCTCTTGAGATTTACGGTGTTTACTTTGACTATGAACACACGAACTGTATATTGTTTCTAATGAACTAAAACCTTTGAGGATTAAGTTATAATTTGTAATTGAGGTTTTGAGTTAAGTAAATGATTTAGGTTCTGGAGTTCAATCGGATTTGTTTTATTTCTATTGAAAAAATTGTTCCCTAAACTCAAATAGAATAGAACAATGAAAAAACTGTGAGATCTCGTCTGATTAATGATTTACGTATACGAACGCTTGGAAGTTCGACCACCTTAAGCGATTCCGAAGTGTTCATCGATTTCGTACGCAAAATATCTAAGATGACGTGTAATGCAGAGCTGTTTTTTCATTATACAAGTTGGATACGTTAGTAGATCGAGTTTGCCACTAGCGACACCAGCTGCGAAGGTTTTTTTTTCTGGGCGTCCCCATTCCTTCCAAATAATTTTTTTTCCAATTTGAAATAGTTTGAACGGGGTTCTATTCATTTATATTCCTGAGAAATTGAATAATGTCTCTCCTTTCGCACGAAAAAAATCAATTCGAAGTTTTTCATTAACAAGGGAGTTTTGGATTCGAGATCAAGATCGATTACATGAATCAGCCCAATTCAAACCAGGTATCGGTAACCTTCGACATGTTGCGGGCCAAACTTCAGTGTGCAAATACATTAGGGGCAAATACGCGTTTAGAGGTAGTGCCTTTTCAAATAGCTTTTTAAAGTACTTGCAATATATTTTAGCGATACATATTAACCATGAAATATTACGAGAATAAAATTATAATACAATTTATCGAAATAATAAAATGAAATAGCGACACCGAAATCAATGAGAAACTTGAGCTTGAATTTGCGAAACTAATTATCGTTATTTGTATTATTTCCACTGATACAAAGGCGTGACGAATTCTCCAAATTATTGTCAGTAAGCATTGTGCGAAATTCTGATTTATCCACTTTCATCATTGAAAAAACTCTTATCGTCAGTAAGCCTTGTGCGGAATTCTGATTTATTCACTTTCATCATTGAAAAAAAGAAACTGTTAGCATTTATATGTACTGCCAAACGCACAAAACAATCTTCTTACGAATTCGCACAATTCAAATTTAGATTTAACGGGTGAGTTTTTTTGAATTTCGATCAATAGCATTTGCAAGTGTATTGGAACATTTTGTGCATTACTTTTTGTTGTAGTAGCAAATAAATGGAAACAGCCTTCTATGTTTTTGAAATCGCTGAATCTGTTCAGAAATAACAGTACTTTGAGTTCTTCAGCATATAGAGCACAAGGAATATTTTCAACGCAGAGAGCGTGGTGAAATAGTAACTGTTACCAGAAAGCATATGTGTCTCCCACATGTGGATTTTTTATGAAATGCTTTCGAATAGCTGTAAAAATCATTTATACTAAACGCCCTTGTTTTTGAAGCTCAAATTTAAATCATTCAAATAGCCTGTAAGGTCAGCTAAACATGCTAAGTCACATATCTAATTTGGGTTGTTCAATTCAGATAGTAGTTCATCTTTCATTTGCATAAAATATGGTATTTCATTTCTAAGCTCATAAAACCGCTTCAGCATTTTCGCTCTGCTTGACAATAATTTGTACGTCGTTATATTTGGCATATATTCCATCCAGAAACGTCTTGAGTTGACGATGGTTAAGCTCTCGGGATCGAATAAAATTGATGGTTTCAACTACCACATTAATAACATTATAGAGTCGAATGGACTAAGAACACAAGTTCTGTTGGTGTAAAATGCAAGAAAGAACTATCAAATCATCTTTCTGCACATTTAACTCAGTTATTCAGTTGCTTTTTCATTAAAAATTCGGATGGAACCTTTATGTAAGCCGACCATAGAAGGTGCGTCCCCATTTTCAAATGAATACTCATACCTTCCAAATAATTTTTTCTTCACTTTGAAAGAATTTTAACGGGGTTCTGTTTGTTTATATTCCTGAGAAATTGAATGATGTCTCTCCTTTACCAAGAAGATATTAATTAGAAGTTCTTCATTAACAAGCGAGTTTTGAATTCGGGATCAAGATCGATTACATGATTGAGCACAATCTACACCAGGTATCGGTCACCTTCGACATGTTGCGGGTCAAACTTTAGTGTGCAAATATGTTAGGGGCAAATACGCGTTAATAGGTAGTGCCTTTTAAAATAGTGTTTTATAGTAGTTGTAATAATTTCTAGCGAAGATATTAAACATGAAATAATACGAGAATTTAATTATAATACAATTTATTGAAATAATAAAATGAAATAGGGACACCGAAATCAATGAGAAACTTGAGCTTGAATTTGAAAAACTAATCAATCGATATTTGGAATAATTTCACTGATACAAAGACATGAAGAATTTTTCAAATTATCGTCAGTGAACCTTGTGCGAAATTCTGATTTATTCACTTTCATCATAAAAAAAACTGTTATCGTTAGTAAACCTTGTGCGAAATTCTGGTTTATTCACTTTCATCATTGAAAAAACTGTTAGTATTTAATGTACTACCGAATGCACAAATCAATCTTCTTACGAATTCTCACAACTCAACGTCTACAAATTTAGATTTCAAGGGTGAGTTTTCTTGAAATTCGATCAATAGCATTTGCAAGTGTATTGGAGCATTTTGTACATTACTTTTTGTTGGAGTAGCAAATAAATGGAAACAGCCTTCCATGTTTTTGAAATCGCTGAATCTGTTCAAAAATAACAGTACCTTGAGTTTTTCAGCATATTGAGCATGAGGAATATTTTCATAAGCAGAGAGCGTGGTAAAATAGTAACAGTTACCCGAAAGCATGTGTGTCTACCACATGTGGATATTTTTCTGAAATGCTTTCGTATGGCTGTAAAAATCATTTACTAAATGCCCTTGTTTTTGAAGAATAATTCAAATAGCCTGTAAGGTCGACCGAAAATGGTAAGTCACATATCTAATTTGGGTTGCTCAATTCAGATAGTGGTTCATCTTTCATTTGTATCAAATCTGCTATTTAATTTCTAAGATCGTAAAACCGTTTCAGCATTTTCCTTGACAATAATTTGTACGTCGTTATATTTGGCATATATTCCATTAAGAAACGCCTTGAATTGACGATGGTTAAGCTTTCGGGATCGAATAAAATTGATGGTTTTGACTACCACATTGATAAGATTCTTAAGTAGTGGACTAAGTACACAAGTTCAGTTGGTGAACAATGCAAGGAAAAACTATCAAATCATCTTTCTGCTTATTCAATCCAGTTATTCAGTTGTTCTTTCATTCAAAATTCCGATTGAACCTTTACGTAAGCCGACCAAAGAAGGTGCACCATCTGTGCATACTCCAACTAATTTTGTATAAAGCAAGTCAAAACTTGTGAATAACTTTTCATTCTCATTAAAATAGTCCTGTCTTGTAGTAGTTCTTTTTAGCGGTTGTGAAGCAAGCAATTCTTCAATAACACCGAGTTCATTGTCAACACTTCGAATAAATACATCCAATTGAGCCGTGTCAGATAATTCGGTGCTCTTGTCTAATGCTACAGAAGTGATTCAAAACCAGGCATACGGTCAGTCCATGTTGTTTTTATATCATTTTTTATTATTATTATGCGTTGGACAACTGTTCGACTTGACAAACTAAACTTCTCGAATTCAATTTATCACAACATTATGAAGTTGTGTTCTATGTTTATCAAACAATTACTGCTTGTTTCTAAATTTGCTTCAGGATTTTGTCTCCTCCTATTCGTCCTGCAACTGGGTGCATATTAGGATGCTAAGTCAAGTAATGTTTCTTCATTATGAATTCTTTTTTCACTGAAATGGATTCATTACACAGCAAACAAATAAGCTTTCTTTAGTGCAAGATACAACTATTTTTCAGTCTATTTCTCTTAGAACTGGCGACTCTCTGCATCTATTTTTCGGTTCTTTCCATCAGGCTTACTCCTTACTTGTTCAATAAACTTAATAACATAATATAGGATTATTAATTATTAATTAATTAGTAAACAGTCAAGATGCACACAAAGTCACAAATCAGATTGACGTCGCTAGCATTTCTCTAGGATCTCACGTGTCGAAGTTATCACCTCGAAATCTCAAATACCTAAACTAAAGTTCGGGCCATCGCTTATACAGACAAAATGAAGAAATGATGCTCTAGAACCGTCTAGTCTTGAACAATTGAAAGCAATCATCTTTTGTTGTGCCAAGGCGCCGGTGTGGCAACATAAACGGCTCTGTTGTTTACCGCCTCACTCTTTGATGATCGCCGCCATTCGGCGTGCACGCTCACTTCACTCTGCGAGTATGAGTGAAGAGGTAATATTTCTTTATACGTCTATTGTAATGTTAACAGTTGACGGTTTTTGAAATACATTTGCGTTCATAAAATAAATAATTCCTAAAAGGATTAATAAGCGTTGAAAAACTGCCTTCGCGTTATACTTACAAGTTTGAAAAAAATTACCATAACCTGTCATTTTTCAACGCAAAACGCGACTACATTGATTCTTGAATCACTAATTAGAGTGTTGTGACCGTTTCGGTTTTATGTCAATTTTGGGGAAACTGACAAACTTATGTTTATGTTCGGTAAAACGTTGTCATTTTGTGTTAAAGGCTACGTTGAATAGAGTTAAATGATAATAATTATTGGTGAACGCTACATTCAGTTTATTCAAAAAATTTTTTATAAAACTCGCGAGTAAAGCTGTACTTTACTTACTCGTTGCATAAAAATTATTGGATTTTCCAAAACATCTCGCGGGCCGAATCAAATCTTACATCGGTCTGGGCGTTGCTCTTATATGATCTACACCAGGGCTTCTTAAACTTTTGTTATTCACGACCCCATGTATGGTTGCGACTTTCTTGACGACCCCATACAAATATAAACGAAAAATAGATTAATATTTTCGATGATTTATTTATTAGGTAACAATTATATATATATATATATATATATATATATATATATATATATATATATATATATATATATATATATATAATCTAACCTAATCTAACCTAATTCGCTCGAAAATATTCAAGTAGTTGCGTGGTAAGTATTAAATTAAAATATAAGTAAAAATTTAATGAGATGGATGTGCCTCTTTTTTATTGCATAACAAATCAAATCTTGGTGGAATGTTTGAAACTGCTGGACGTAATATTTTCAAGCGCTACACGATATTGGGATTTAATATGTGTGAAAGTTGAGAAAGTAACTTCATATAAATATGTGGTATTGAATGGCAGAAGTAGATTTAACGCCATATCAGCGATTGTGGGAAATTCAGTTCTAGTTCCGATCCCGAATTCAGTCAAGGGCTTTTTTTGAAATTGTAGTTTTAAGTTTGAGTCACCCAAAAGCTCAGCAAATTCCTCTTGAGCTTCAAGTGTCAGGTGATTAATCTCACTCAAGCCAATCCAAAATGGCTTTTGAATCCAAATTATTTTTTGGAAATCAATAGTTAATATAAAATATGTACGGAACTGTACTTCTAGCGGTTTCAAGTGATCTACAATAATTTTTACAATTAAACTTTTACAATGAATTTTCTCGATTATAAAATTGTCGACACTGCAGAACATTTATCATTTGAAGTAAATATATCGCAATTTTTTCCTTGAAGAGACAAGTTGAGATCGTTTAACTTCGTAAAAAATATCTGACAAATAACACAGCTTGGATAGCCATAAGTCATTTTGAAAAACAGCAGCAAGTTAAAAATATTTTGATCTCATCCTTTAATAACAATAATCTTCTTGAACTTTGACCTCTTGACAACCATCTTACTTCTGCATGTAATAACAAAGTTGTGTAGTTGGAATCCGTATCCTAACAGATATTTGAGAATAAGCGGCTGTTAAGGGCATGGGTCTTGATAAAATTTATGATCTTAACAGCGTCTGAAGCACATCGTTCAATTCTGGTGCTAATTTTTTGCTGCAAGAGTCTCTCGGTGAATACAGTGAGTAAAAGTTATATGATCTTAATGAGCAGCTTGAAACAATGATTCAAAACCAATATTTTTGCCCGTCATCGCTCTTGCACCATCTGTGCATTTTTCGCAGCAATTTTTCCATTTTAAACCTTCTGCTCTGAAAAATTCGTCAACTTTACAATATATGTCTTTCCCTGTAGTATGGTCTTCCATAGGACGCTTTCTTTATAAACGTAAATGACATATACTAACAACTGAGTGAATTTAGCAATATCACTTGTTTCGTCCAACTGGATTGAGAATTGTGGGCTTTCTTTAATTCTTGTAATTGATCCTTGGTAATATCAGAAATTTTCGTCGAGACAGTGTCGTTCGACAAAGTAATTTTTCGAATATCATCGCCATATTTTCTTCCATATAGTATTTCTATCATTTTAATAGCAGTAGGTAACACAAGATCTTCTCTAATGGTGAACGCCTTCTTATTTTTAGCAATACAGTATGAATCTTCATATGATGCTAGTAAATATTTTTCATTAACGGTTATACATTTTTCAAAGATTTTCTTTTCTGTATTAAAAGATTTGAACAGTCTTTCAAAATATTCTTTTGGTTTATTGACATACAAAACATGCTTTGATTCAAGATGTCTTTTTAATTTTGATGGTTTCATAATCTCCGAAGCCAATAATTCATTACAGATCAAACAAAGAGGTTGTTCATTACCCTTACAATTTTAAAATGTAAGGCCGAATTGAAGAAAAGACTCATCATATTTTCTTTTTCGCACATTAGATACATGTTTTCCAATACTTTGTCCTGCCTGAGAAGAGTTTGTAGCATTATCATCTGCGTCATGACCATTCTTATTTAAGTTCAGCCATTTATCCATGGCCAAAAATTATTTTTATCCTAAAATACAATAAATATATAAAAATAACATATTGCACATAATAACTGATTCATTAATTACCGAATGAATAAAAAAAAACTAAAATCTTGTTACGGCGGAACAGTGACAATTGACCACACTAGAAAAGCACTTATTCACATTACAGTCAGTGTTATTGAATCATTGTTCAGCTGCAGGTTGCACGTGTGCAACATGTATTATACCGACAAACGCACTAACAATGTATAGCCATAGCGATCATCGATCGTTTACTGCTGTCGGTGGAGATAGCTCAAAACCTTCAACAAATGTGCGTGTCTAGACGCTGCAAGTCCACTGTATTCCGCCAACTCAGGTGATGTTATAAAATGGTATATATTCGACATTAAAATCTCTCGCGACCGCAAAATTTTGCTACCCCATAGTTTGAGAAGCCCTGATCCTCACAATAGTTTAAGCCTAGTTTACAAATTTAAATCCAGGTTAATTATTGATGAAGCTCCTAAGAATATAGAACTTTTGATTCGAATAACTCCCAAAATAGTACTGAAATCTAAATAAAAAATTGCGAAAATTAATAAAAATTTGAGTCGAGAAGGCAAAGAACTATTATTGTCTTGATAACTTGATAACCTAGAAGTAACCAAACTAATATATTCTTGAAGCTGTTAACATTTCCAATGAAAGTTATAACTCATGGAACTTTCATTCATTCAGAAACTTAATTTCAAGTAGAATATCAGCCTACTACCATCCCGACTCCTTTTTTTAGCGGTCAGCGTGAGGACGGTACAGGCTGGACAGATTTCGATGTTTTAGAACTTCACCTATGTGAAATATTGTGAACATAGAAAAAATGCCCTTGCTTCCCCTGTTCTTTTCGCGTGAGGAATTCATTTCCGCCAATAGATTCAACTTAGCTTCTTCTCGTTTTCGAATTATTTGGAAATTTTGAAAATTTTGGAAATCAGTTAAAGGATTGCTTTTGAAGTTATGTAAAAATGGACTTGGAGTTATAGAGGTACTTTCTTACGAAGAATCGAATTTTGTGAGAAATTTTCTTTTCGTTCAAAGTTTTTTGACTTTCAGTGTAAATTTGTGTTTTCTTGAATGTAAACCATAGACAACTTTCATTTTGTTGAATAAAGTTCTTTCTGTGATTTCCGAAAATATATCACAAGTGCATTCAATTTTTCATCCAGGACGTGCTTTAGTGAAAAACCAAGAGTTGTATTACTTCTTCCTAATATTATCTGATAACTCCAGATCCATCCACAGAATTTAGATGAAATGATTAAAATACCTGATATACATTATGTGTACTCATCAACGATGGTTCTAAAATTAATTCTCGCAAAAAATTCAGATAAATTATTCAATGTCTTTTCATTTATATAGTATTGTTTGTAATAACCGAGCAAGCATGTCGTACGAAAACTTTGAAAAGTTTGATATGATTGAATGATATATTCAAAATAATTATAATGCTGATGCTATAGAAGCTGCTTATTTGGATCGTTTTCTTGAGATGCGTCAATCTATTAAAAGTATATTCGATGAATTGAAGTAGTTGATGAAGGAGATACAACAACTGATGTAAATATAGTGCAACTGCTAACAGATCGATTGAAACATAAACAGGGGCATCTAAGAGTTGAGCACTTAGTATTCACAAAAAAATAGATAAGAGCCTCACAAAATGAGAAGATTCTAGTTATAACAGTCAGGAGATTTCCGAAGTCGACTCGATTGTTGCAAGTGGATTGTGAAAAAATCTGAAGAAAATCACTTTTCTGAAAAATAATTCAGACTGATGAAGTTCAAATCTGTAGTGATGGAATATTCAATCGTCAACATGACCATTGGTGGGCGAATGTGAACCCACATCGCCGTATTAATATTCAACGTCAAGGCCGATATGGGTCGCTATGTTATTTAAAACGATATTATATTCACACAGTAGCTGTAACTCGATGAAAGAACATCAAATAAAGTAGCTGAATTGTCATTGCAAGAATTAATTTTCGAACTGTCATAATGATAGTACAGAACAAACTTCATCTAAGCCTTATCAATAATTCCATGAATATTTTACGAATAGACAGAGTTACTAGATAAAATGAGAGAAAAGTTTTACAATTTTTGAAAACAGGTTCTGATTAAGAAAAATCAAGGTATCATAAATCAAAAAATTGTTGAATTAACAAGAAATTACTGCACGTAGTTCGGTTTGAACTAAAAAAGTGGCTGAAGAATGTCAAAACGATTTTTACATAACTTCGTAAAGAACCGAGGTACTGGCATTTTACTGATTCCGAAAATTTCAAGAAGTTGCAAATAACTTGAAAAGGAAAAAAGCTAGCTCGAACATGTTTGCGGCAATTAATTCCCCACGCATGAAGAACATGAAAAAGGCGGCGTAATTTTTTGAAGTATTGCTCCAGTACTAAAACGGCGAAATCTGTGGTAATAGTTTTTAATATCAGTTTTTAATTTTTGACCAATGACAGTGTCATAATAACACTTTGGTGAGTGTACCGTTGAAAAAACTTCATTAATGAACTTTTCTAAGAGCTAGATAATTGATAATAAATAAAATATTCTTGGACTCCCGTTTCAATTGAGAATGACAAAAATATTAAGGTAAGAGGAAGACAAAATTTTCGCTTCTTGCAACTTCTACATAAGAACTGAATGAGATTACACCATAAATGTATCTGAATGTTGTTTACATTTTGAATTAAAACCTCTTTACATCAATGAAAAACAATAATTTCTTTTCCATTTAATGATACTTTTTCTTCAACATTTTGTGATCTTCAATAGAAATGAAGATCTCAAATCAATTCGTTAATTTACAAAACCCTAACTAAAATGATTTGAAAGGTGCAAATCAAATAATACGAACTCCATAAGTAGAAGACGCCGTTCTGATGAGAATCTTCAGTTTAGCATTAGAAAAATTGGAAGAGAGTTGAAAATCTTGTTCATATTAGTGTAGAGAATTCTTCACGACTTCCTGTTTCACCCATAGCATATTCTACGTGTCAGAGCCCTACTTCCTCGAGATTTTTCTTTGAGAACGAATTTTTGGGGATGGTTTTCAGAGAAAATTACATGGAATCCTCGATTTGATTGCGAAAATATGTTCACAGATGAGGCGTCCTTTACAATAAATGCGATTAGAAATTTCCATAATAATCATCATTGGGCATTGTACATTCAATTGAAGAACGTCGGCATAAAGAATATTTTTCGAACAATTTCTGGGTTGGAAATATTGGTAATCATTTGATTGGATCATTTCTTCTGACAGACAGGCTAAATGGTGCCATATATCGGCATTTTTCAGAGGAAAAATTGCCTGTACTATATGTACCACTCTTAATTAGAAACAGAATATGGTTCATGTATAATGAAGCGCCAGCGAATTTTAGTAGGTAATCAATAAAATACATGAATTTCGCGTTCACAACCAATGGAACAGAACCTTGGCCTCCTAGGTCTCCAGATTCAATGGTCTGGGGTTTTCCTATGAGGACATCTAAAAAATTTGGTTTACAGCTCTTCTGTAATTGCTTTGGAAGAATTGACGAATAGAATAATAGGTTCATGTAACATACTCACGAATAATCTTGTGATATTTCAGAGGGTGCAATCTGATATCCTTTGAAGAGTAGAGGCAATCTCGAAAACGGTGACCGATACGGAAAAATACAATAATTGAAAAAGATCATAAATTCATGGATCTATTCGATTTCGTTCTTGAAACATATTATTGGTGCAACACAAAGAAGTTGGAGGAGAAAAGGCAACTTTCTTCTTAACATCACTCGAGGCATAACCTTCACCATTTACAGCACTTCATTATGAAACACTTAGGTCCTACTCTTTCTCAAATTTGTCGTACCAGCATAAGAATTCAGAAAATCGGGATGAATGTCCGTTTCTAGCTTCCCTCAAACTCAAACAAGTTTAGCATGCGATACTCAAATAAAAAAGAGCCGATTGCGACAAGTGTTCTCAGACTGAAATGAAGCGTTTAACTCAATTACATACAGAGATAGCCGGCTCGGTGGCGTATGGGATATGATGCTCGCCTCCTACGCAGAGTTACTACCTGGGTTCAATCCCCACAAAGTCGGTGCGATTTCCATCTTTCGGAGGAGATGTAGAGCTGTCGGTCCTATCTAACAGAGATGTGTTGGACATTGAAGATCCCTTCCCTCGGCACGAGAGGGGTTCGGCAAAATTCCCGGGTTAGTGAGGTGACAGAATTCCCCGGCGTGTCATCAGCCAAAAGGAAGAAATATAGCAAGTTAAAGAAAAAACAAAAAAACATACAGAGATGACAAATTAAAGTGTCCGTACCTTCCATTTAAGAGAATCAATGAAATCCGTCAGACAGAACTATTTGGCGAACTCCACAAAGAAAACACAAATTTTTTTGGGAATATAGAATTTGAGCATGCATTCATGTCAAATTTAGGTGTTTTCCTAAAACTTGGTTTCTAATACAATATTTCTGATAACAATGAACCCTAAACCTAAAATAATAATTAAGAATTCATGGTCGAACCACCGAATTATTGATGAAACTGTTCAGTGCTAACATTTTCCAGTGTTCTTATTTATTTTCGTACAAATAAAGTGTGATGGCTGTAATAATAATACCGGTTTTATCCTATCAGCTCTAATTTTCAATTCAAATATAAATTTAAATTACAGAATATTTTTCTAAAATCTCGATAAAAAATCAAGCAGTAGTTCCATTGTGTGAATATCCTGATGAAACCTTTCACCTTCCTCTTCACTATAAACTGATGTTTCGCAATCTTTTTGTATACGCGACTCCTTTACAGGATGAAAAATTCTCACGACCTACTCAAGACATATACAGACAAAACCTTATTAAATTAAATGAGTATGTTTACGATTTTCTTTATTTTGATACGTATCTACAAGTGTAAAGAAGTAGTCTATGCCTACCCCTACGGGAAAAAGGTGTGCTTTATATGTATGTATACAGGGTGCTTCAACGAAAACTAAACTGAGGCTATATCTACCAACACATTCATTTCTGATCAAAACGCAAAAACAAGTTAATTTTTGTTTCAAGGGAGACATCTTTTAGCGTACAATACTTGCCTGAAATATCAACCCCCTAAGCGGGGGTTGCAATCCTTGAACATTATGAATAGGGAAGATGGGTCGAGTGATGACTCAAAAGAAAGGTGGTATCTTTGTCTACATTGCCTTGAACAAATTTTCATTTCTAATAGAAAACTGTGAAAGATACAAGGTGAGCAACTGAAAGATAGGGAGGACTATTTCCCTGAGACTATTCAAGTTTCAGTGAGGTAAAATGGAACAGATCCATGCTGATCAATGGCAGTCATCATCAAGTACCATCCTCATCTCGAATTTCAACCCCTGGAGAAGGGGTGAGAATCCTTGAAAATTTGGAAGAGGGTAGATGGGTCGAGTGATAACTCGAAAGAAAGGTATTATCTTTGTCTGCATTACCGTGAAAGAATTTTCATTTTTTATTGAAAACTATAGAAGATACTGAGTGAGCCGCTGAAAAATAGAGAAGACTATCGCCCCAAGACTATTGGAGCATCAGTGCGAAAATCTGGAATAGGTTCATTTAGATTTAAGATGACAGCCTTTGATCTGGAATGAATCTGTTCCATTTTCACACTAATAAATTGAATAGCTCAGGGCTATAGTTAATCTCTTGAATAGTCTCTAGTTTCCCTATCAGTTTCTCACCCTGTATCTTTTACAGTTTTCAATTTGAAATGGACATTCGTTCAAGGCAATGTAGACAAAGATACCACCTTTCTTTTAAGTCATCACTAGACCCATCTTCCATAATCAAAATGTTCAAGGATTGCAACCCTGCCTAGGGGGTTGATATTTCAGGCAAGTTTTTTAGCCCAAAAGATGTCCTCCTTGAAACAAAAATTGACCTATTTTTGCGTTTTGATCAGAAATGAATATCTTGGTAGATATAGCGTCTGTTTAGTTTTCGTTGAAGCACCCTGTATATGATACCTAGCTAACAATTATTTATTTGTAAGCAAGGAAACCGCGAAAGCTTTGAAAGTAGGTAGCTACAAACAAACCTGGTAGGCTGCCTGCGGATCTAACTTAAGCGCAGGCGAAATTTCGCGACGTTGCCACACCGCATCGTCGCGTTGGCGTTGGCATTGCGCCACTCGCACACTATCACAGAATGGTCTTTTGTTTCAACTCTTTCTCACTTCGCGTCAGGTCAGCGTTGAGTTTCGACATTAAACATTACCGTGTTATTGTTTTGTTTTTCCACTTGCTTGGCCCAATTGAAAAATGGATAAGTTTCTCAAAAGATCGCAGCCATTAACATCTGGTATAAATGTAAGAGGTGGAGGTGAATCAAAACCGAAAAAGAGGACATTATGACGATTATTATTTGAAATAAGGGTTTACAGTCATAATTAATGAACCTCAGTGTGTATTATGCGGCAATGTTTTATCTCGTGCGAGTATGAAATCGTCGAAACTTCTGCGGCATTTCACGGCCTGATAAGCCGTTGGAATTCTTTGAACGAAGATTGAAAGCTCTGAGACAGCAGCAAAATACCATGGTCTAGGTAATAAAATAGTATTGTCCTAGTCTTGTACAAAACAGTAGAGTTGTGTAAACGCTCAAGTCAGATCAAGCGAAGTCGAGCCTATCAATAATCATTGCTATTTTTTGTGAGTATTGATGTGTTTGATGATTTTTTTATCCAATTTCTCTGTTTGTTTAGTGTTTGCATACTGCCGAAATCAATTGCAACTCAATGCTCGTCTGCAAGACGAGCATTTATTTGTTAGTCATGCTTTGATTTTTATATATTATATTGTTCTATTTGTTTAAGGTATCCAGCGTAAATGACTAATATGAGTATTATTAGCTAGCTCTAAAGTCGCATACCGAGTTGCTCAAGCAGGGAAGCCACACATAATTGCAAAAAATCTTATTTTGGCAGCTGCTCTAGATATGATCGAAATTATGAGAAGCAAGCATGTGGCAAATAAGTTAAAAAGGTTACCGCTTTCTGATTATACTATCACACGCAGAGTAAACGATATGGCCAATGATATTCGAGATCAAATAGTCGAAAGTTTAAGGAAGAGTCCACATTTTGCTTTGCAGTTCGACGAAACTACAGATGTTTCCGATTGTGCTTGGTTTGAGGTATTTTTGCTTTTTGAAGCAAATGACAATATCACAGAAGAAATTTTGTTTTGCAGAGCACTTCGTGCAAATACTTCTGGCCAGTGTGCGTACGACATGTTTTTAGAGAGCACTTGGAATTACGACATTGATTGGAAAGAATGTATCGCTATTTGCAGCGATGGAGCGAAAGCCATGACTGGCCAAAAAAGTATACTCGTTGCGAGATTGAAATGAATAATGACAAATGCATCATAGACACATTGTTTTCTTCATCAAGCTCCAGCAGGTAAAGTTTTACCGCCTGATTCAAATGACGTGCTCACGGAGGTTATAAAAATTGTGAATTTTATCAAAGGTAAAGCCTTACAAATCCTGCTGTTCAGAATTAGTTAGAAGACATGGAATCGCTTCACCACCATCTTCTTTATCATACAGAGGTCAGGTGGCTTCCCAAAGGAAAGCTATTGACAACAGTTCTAGAACTAAAAGCAGAACTGTTCATGTTTTCACAAGAAACTGAACCTTATTATGCTAATCATTCATTTGACCCTGTTCGGTACTTGAAGTTGGCATTTCTGGCAGATCTTTTAAGCCATCCCAACTCAAACAAAAGGCTCCAAGGGAGAGAAAAAAATATATTAACAGCTGAAGTTAAAGTGAAAGCATTTCATGTAAAACTTCGATTGTGGTCATTTTCTCTGCAAAATAATATATTTGAGTTCTTTCCATGTATTCCGAAGAATGTTGATATTAATTCAACAACCCAATCACTTGTAGTAAAGGCTAACATTTCTTGTAAGATCCAGAGTTTACATAATTTGCAAGAGAAATCAACATACTTTCCAGACTCACTCTGAATCTGACAATAGGCGTACGTGGATTTTGGCCCCTTTCTTGGATCAGTTAATAGAATTGGCAGATCTCCCCATTAATCTGAAGGATTAGCTAATTAGGATCTAGCTTCTGACGGCGCCTTAAAAATGGAATATCATTCGCAAAGTATTGACGTGTTTTGGAGGAAAAGAAAACAAGAATATCCAGATCGGGCAAGGGAAGATCACCTCATACTTGTGCGAACTAACATTCTTCTCAGTGGTGGACATTAAAACTGAAAAGAGAAACAGACTACTACTAGAAAATGATTTAATCATAAACGTTTCTAAATTAGCACCACGCTTTGAGAATTTTTTGAAGAATAAACAAGCACATCTTTCTCACTGATATTGTATTTTTATTATAGTGTAGAACCTTGTCATTTCTCTTTTGCCGTCGATCACCCAAATAAGGCTTCACGACCCCCTTACGAAGGTTTCGCGCCCCTAGGGGTGTCGCGACATACAGATTGCAGAACACTGCTCTAAAGTCTTCAGAAAATTGATTCAAATGAAAATGTAAATAATGTAGTTTAATATTTATGTAACATTCTAGATGTTGCAAATTAGATATCATACAATTAGCAAATTGTAAATAGTATTCTAATTTTGATTTCCAAAAAAAATTGGAATAACTGAAAGGAAGCATTTTCAGGTTCGCTTTTCATTCGAGAAACTTCGAGCCTTTTATCAGTTGTTTAATTTATGACCCATCATCAGTATTATATCGAATGGTGGCTATTCAACCCGATGTTTTTGATTTGGTTAAAGATTACTCCTCCGGACTCTCAGTATCGCTTTCAAGTAACATTAATTTCATTATTTTCTGAAGAATAATAATAAAATCCACAAATAATTTCAATTCCTAGCCTTCTGTACAATATTCCTAGGAGTTAGCTAAATAAACCAGGAATTTCACTTTGTTACTCATTGATAAATGAGGTTCTCCCGACATTATAAATCTTCCCCCAAATGCTCCAAGTAAAGGACCATTACTCTAATAGACAAACTGCTCACATGAAATAGGATAAATCCGTCTATCCATTCAGAAATTATATCTCAGTTACAAATTTGCATTAATTCGAATGACTAATAATTCCATCAAAGTTAACATCTCCATGTCTTTCATCAGCTTGGATCTTCACAGATAATCAAGAGAATTCTATATTAGGCATCTTTCGGGAATTTTGTTATTGTCAAGTGGATAGTAGATGCTGATTGCTTCTCATGTGTAAATAATTATTCACCAGTTTGATGTGTTCGGAAGGGAGACGTTTACAGGGGTTGTATTCATTCCTGAATCATAGAAAACTATTTTTGTAAACCTACCAACTATGCGAAAATTTCAAGCTCACCAAACTAGTTGAATGCATGCTGTAGGACAACCGCATTTATGTCGGCAACAAGAACAGTCATTGAAGTTCCTTAAAGAGGTCTGACTGAAAGAAGTGTATTGGCCCCTATATTTTATAATATCTACACCAACGATCAATCTATATACCCTGAAATCAAGTTATTATTATTGTTAGGTACAAATTGAAAAGTCAGATTTGAAAGCTCACCTGAGAGAGAGCACTGGTAAATATATCGGATCTTGGGGAAATTGAGATAGATATAGAATATTTTGTTGGTAATAATTTTAATTATTCCTCCATTCTTATCCAATATTTGAAAGCAATTCGAAAGTGTGTTGTGGGAGGAACATCGTATTCATAAATTGGGCCGGTTAGATGGGTTATGTTGCTCTGATGGCGGTGCATTCGAAATACATTCATTGGTATGAACTTAGCAGACACGGTATTCGGAATTGTGAGGGATAAGGACGTATATTAATTATATGAGTAAAGCAGACAGATTCCACGTAATTGATTGTGTCCTTGTTGTCTGAATGGAGGTTCGTTGAAATTGTACTCTGGGAAAAGAAAATTCTTTTTTCGTACTTGTGATATAGTCGAGTTCACTTCTAAAGGTGATAATTGCATAAAGAATTCTTTGGAAATATCCCAGTTTGTGTTGCTTTGTGTGTAGAGTTTGATTGTGTGAAAATTTTGAATTTATACCATACCATATACATGCTATTTGGAGGAAATCTTATTATCAGAGACGCCATTTCCATATCTTTCGAGCAGCTAAAGGTGAGTTCTGTCTAAACCTTAGAATAAATTTTTAATACTCCGTATTGCCATATTCTAAACTTATATTTACCTTTAACAGAGATTTTTGTATCTATACATGGTCGAACTAGGAGGTTAGAGCTTAAAGCAGCATTCTACTTACTGAGCAACTTATTCTTTGCAGAAATACTGCGGAGTGAATGCGGGGAGCACTACCTACTGCGGTTGTTGTACCGTTTTCAGAAGTAGGGAAACAACCGAGTTTCTGGGAAAGTTGATATTGTGGACCACCCATACCTTTGGGGCACAGATCGTACACATATTCATTCGTTTGGAGGAACATCCTTCCTTTCATTTTTTCCTGTATTTCACAAAAACCATTATATTTATGAAATATCAAGATTTTCCCGTCATATTATGATTTATTTCTAAGGTGTAATTTTTTGCAATTAATTAAGTGTGTATTATCATAAACATACGTTAACTTCACTGAAATTCACTGATTATGCACTAGTGTAAACCTAATAAAGCGCTATTTGAGGAGAACGAAGTTCTTTCAATTAAAGGGATCTCATTGAGTTTGTGAAAGTAACGGATACGTTGTCTTGGCAAGCATATTACTGAAAAAATATCTACATGAACTATTGAGGATAAGAATTAGACTTATATTCCTCGAAATAAGATTTGGAGAATTAGAGATCTGCAATTAATACTGCCGTTATTGATTTGACGTGGTGATTACATATTATTATACTGAGTGTATTATTTGAGTATTGTGGTACCCGTAATACTTTCGAATTGGAAGAATTCACGACACCTCTCCGACGTAGAGCTTGGGACCGCTTATTATAATATGAATGTGACAATAATGTTTTTCACTTTAATGTTTATAACACATTTTTATCGTGTCGGTTTTGTAATAGTATATGCAGATGACAATGCTGAATCTGCTTGAGGTGCTTCTTTTGAAGAAGCAAAGTTAATGACAGAAAAGTCTCTCGAGGTTCTTCGAGAATATTATACGGCCAACAACCTGAAATTTTACCCTAGTAAAACACAAACATACGCAACTCACTCTGAATTGTTTTCAGAGATGGCAACTATAAAATCCATGTGGTAGGGCCAACTATCAAACCAAACCGAATCTCCCAAATACCTGTAACTGTCTTACAAACACCACTGCATGAACATCGAACTCAAAATAACATCATCGGTAAATTGATAAATATACGATGGGACGCACTACCGCACACTTTACTTACATCAGTTTTAGTTAGCACTGAGTGTTTTTGCAGCGAAATATGCTACTTATGAATGTGATCGTCTATAACATGTATATGTCCGGATTCTTAAACCCTACGTCAAAAGAAAAATTATAGCCACTCATAGGCATAGATCCATCTAATATACGTAGAAAAGTTTCAGGATAAATTGGACGCGATAAACAACTTACAGTCTGCTGACATCCCTTGTGTATAATCCTCAAAGTACACGTCAAAAAAAAATTTGTACACATCCAATTCTTCTCTCGAAGAAAGGAAAGTATCAAAATCATGAAGAGAAATTGGCATTACATGGGTCCTTACTTTCTTTTTTTTGGAAAAATATCGATAGATTGATATCGGGAGGCTGAAAGAGTATTTTATGGAGTTAACCTACGTTGGCATTACAAGTGGGAAACTGAAATCATTCTTGAGTAGCAATAATTTCAACATAGTTTTCCAAACTAATAATAGTTAGGCAAATATATAAAAAATAATAGAAATCAGATAAAAACAATAAACCAGGTGTTCATAGATTGAATTGCAATGACTGTGATAATTTCTACATTGGTAGAACACATAGAAATTTTTATTTTAGAATATCGGAACATAAACGCAGTTTTTCAAATATAAAATCAGATTCAAATTATGCGAATCATCTCCTAGAAAATAGTCACTCTTTCGACCCACAGTTTGAAATTTTGCAAACAGGTAATAAATATTGGAAGGTAGATCTTTGGGAAACTTTAGAAATCAACAAACACAAACACTCAGGGAGACTCATCAATGAACAAGTCGATTTAAGCCCTTCACCTCTATTGAATCTCTTCAGGGAGCAATCTATTCCTTGATTTTATTGGATATACCTGTCATCAATAACCACTTAAGAAGGAGCAACCCAATAAGCTTTTAATTATTTAGGAACATTTGTATTTATATTCTCATTACTATTTTCTGTACATTTATTCATCTGAAGAAGCAACGGTGTAATGAAACGCGTTACGAATCGCAATTTTTAAGTAAAATTCCTTAAAACACAGTACTTGTTTTTTATTAAAGACATAGAGGATTGTAGTCAAGTAGTTGGGTTCTTCCTGAAGATTTGTAGAAGGGGTTTCTATCAAAGATCCAGCAATAAATTGGTGCTCCAAGACAAGATCATAGAAACTACATTTTTTTATGAATTTTTATTACTCTATGGCTTTACCAAATAGACTATAACTATACGAGTAAGATCATAGATAACAAGAAAATATTGCTGAAAAAAATTATTATAATCCAACCTACGAACGTTGCAAGGGATAGCGCAAACTACTGTTCATAAGGTGAGCACTTTTCTTTTTGAATTATGTTCTATTTCTTCCAAACACTACACTTACAAGGTCAGAATAAATAACTTGCGCATAGAGATTCACTCTATACCAAATTCACATAATTCGCAGTTTTTATCAGTTTCATCGATGAGAAAACGACGAATCACCATGCACCCACCATCAGAATATAAGGAACAAACGAACACTTCAGAAAAAAAGAAACGATGTTGGGTCAGACGACAAAACACATTCTTTGTCTTGTCGGTGTCTTCATGCAAGTTCGACGTGTGATTTGTCAACAGTCAAATTCCAATTGGAGGTTGAAACTATTATTTCTCATCAAAAGTAATTTATTTCACTTTTATAAATATCTTGATATTCTGAATAACTTTTAATAATGGTGAATAGCTGCCAGATTATTGCATAATCTCTTCGAGGAAAGAAAGCGTTAATAAGTAAAAAATTCTTCTAAAATATACTTTATCAGTATTTACAGTTAAACATTTGTTTTTAGAGAACAGCATATAATATTGGTATAATTGATAAATAACAAATTATTATTGCTGTAAATATGCTGTGTTTATTATGAACGAAATTAACTCAAACAGTTATTAATTATCACCCCTATCCTTCTATCCTTTCGCCCAGTATAATACATGGCCTGTTCGAAAAATGGCTTGAACATGTCGATTGGCATTTAATATCTATGTGCATGTGCAATATAAACTTCTCAGCTAGAGAACATAATTTTACATGTAAATATGTACTCATAACAAAATAAATCATGTTCTGATTAGATCTATTGATTATCTACCATTGTCATAATTTCTCTGCAGAAACACGTTATCCAATCCAAATTTTTTTCCATGACCTACAGAAATAGTAGCATTTCAATCGAATGTATTTCATGTTTTGTTAATGATTCAAAAAACGTTGAACGGCTACCAAGGAACAATGAGACTGCCGAATAGAGCTACGAGGGTTTTCTAAAACTCAAATATGATATAGAACTCAACATTCCTTGACTGATTTTTTTAGTTGCTTTACATGTCCAAGCTCTCGAAATTGTTTTCCCATTTTACTAATTACTATTAGAATACATTCAGCAAATTTGAAGAGTGTTCATGAAATAAGCGACGAGCCATTTATGTCTATATGTTACTTCTATTATGAATCATCAGTTGGATTGTTATTTTCCGCATTTCCGTTTTTTTATAATTGCTGTTATCGAAATTCAAATGTTCATACTGTTATCCTAACTTAAAGAGCAGTATGTAGTAGTTAGTTAGTTTTGTCGAAATGTTCATTATATTTCTTGGCCACCACGACAATAACATTATATACTCAAAGGAATTATTCAGACTAAATCTTCTCAGACCTTATTTCAGTATTAGACAGGAACCTATCAATGGCAGGCTCCTGTCCATATATGAAATGGAATGAAATAAATATCCTTTCCAATCAAAAATCTACCTGTTTCTGGAAATCCACAGAACAATGCAATCAAGCCGAGTTATTGAGTGTGGTTCGTTTTTATTGGCCTGTACTGTATCGATTTCATAAAAAATATAAATCCACACCTTGGTAATTGAAGCAATAACTAACAGCAACAACATTTTGATGATCATATAATAGAGTCATTAAATTTTTATGAGAATACATAGTATAGCAGCCTTATGGAACGAATTTGAAAACGGAAAACTTCGGGCGTGTTCGAAAAACCGCTCAAAAATATAGATTGTTGTGTTTTTCAGTAGATATATAACATACACAGTATATTAGGCAACAATGGCTACTTCATTATATCACATAAAATTTTATGTAGAATATCTTCAACTGCATCGAAAGTGTTCTCATATTTATAGTAGATTCATTCAACAACAATTAAATTATGATTGTAGGTAATTTTACAGCACATTAAAGAAATAATAACTATCTGTCTTGGTAATGGAATAGGCAAAACCCATTCCTACGTTCCATTTTTTGATATGAATTCAGAAAATATATATATATATATATATATATATATATATATATATATATATATATATATATATATATATATATATATATATATGTATATATGTAGTTATTTTCATCAACAAGAACTCTGTGAGTTTGGTGAAATGCAGTCAAAAAACATTTCCTTCTCTGCTGAAATACGACCACACAATATATCAGCGAAAAATCGATATTAACGTAAGAACATCATATCTGTTCGGTTTGTCATGAAAATATACTGCGTGATTCACCAGTGTCGTGGTGCTCTGTAGCTCGTACACTCATTTTTGGTAAAACGGTATTGTATTTGGAAAGTAAGAATCTACTTCAGGGATTTATTTTGCAGTAAACATGGTGTCTAAATTTTCTATAAAAATATCTTGGGTGGTTTTTTCAGATTGGAAGACCTTTTTTTTGTTCAAGATTCAAGAACTCTGCTATAATGTCTTTAAGTGATAAGTTTTTTTGGTGAGTAGTTTCGTCACAATAATTTTTTTCCGTAAAAATTCATGAAAATAGGCTCTCACATCATCGATTCCTTCGGTCAGAGAGGATGATTACTTTTTTCCTTGAGTTTTTTTATTGACCAAGGATAGATTTATTGATGAATTGAAATAGATTATACTCATTTCGTAGAGGAGTGACTCAAAAAATTATTGAATATTGTAATTTTAAAAATATCATATCTTAATTTTTTCAAATGGAACACCCTGCATTTTATCATTCATGTCATCGCATAAAATATTGTGCTATATTTTTGCAGAAGTAACTTTATCTTTATCTTGGATCATTTTCGAAATATTCGATTATTTGTAGAAATTTTTGATGAGGATTCTTCAAACCGTATCAAACTCATCAACTTGCATCATTATTCGCGCAGAATTTTTTGTTTCTGTAATAATTCGAGTATTAAAAAATGACACCTAATAAAGATAATTCTTTTAACGAATGATAAAATCAAGATGATCAAAACGTAAATCGAGGTATGTGTTGACAATTTTTTTTATTTGTGCCTTGTGTCAGGTGTCCGGACATATCATGTTCTGCATTTTACATGGTGAACTTATCAGTGTTTCATTATTAAACTTTGTTGAAGTGAGGTTTGAACCCAATTCTCTCAATTGACTGCCATGAAGTTCTCCAAAGAAGAAACGGTTGATATGATTCTTATTCTGGGTGAGTGCGATAGAAATTGTTTATTGGCAAGTAGAGTTTATGCACAAAGGTTTTCTGATAAGAGGCATCCTGATGCAAGATGCTTTGAAAAACTTCTAATTAGATTTATCGAAACGGGTAATATCGCCTACAAAAAACATGAAAAACCGAAAAGTGTTACAGCTGAGGACAACCAGTTATCAGTTTTGTTGACAGTGACAGAGGACCTATATAAAAGCCAAAGAGAGATTTCTCAGTTAGCAGATATAAGTCAAACTTCCGTCCAGAAAATCTTGAAAGTGAATAAATTTCATGCATGTCATATACATCTGCACCAGGAACTGAACAATCAAGACTATTAAAATTGAATCAATTTTCGCAATCGGGCAAGTGACAAAGTAGCGGAAAATCCAAATATGTTTAGCACAGTTCTTTTCTCGGACGAGGCAACTTTCTACAAGAATGGGCTTGTTAACAGGCACAACTTTCATTATTACGCCACGGAAAATCCACACCTCGTGAGACAAATAGATCACCATAATCGTGGTCCTTGAATGTATGGGCCGCTATAGTAGATGGATATCTATTTGGGCCGCACCTCATTAGTGAAATGTATTCAGATTTTCTGCAAAATCACCTACTAATGTTACTTGCCGATGTACCATAGTATATAAGATAAGATTTGTGATTTCAACAGGATGGAACACCAGCACATTACTCACATCAGGTTAGGGAGCATTTGAATCATGTATTTTCAAACAAATGGATAGGACGTGGTGGTCCTGTTAGATGGCCAGTTAGGTCTCTGGACCTTACAAGTCTAGATTTTTTCGTATGGGGTTATATTGAGGGGAATCGTTTACCAGATTCCTTCTTCAACACAGTTGGATATCAAACAGATAATAGTCGACGCTTTTCAGTCAGTTAATCCGCAAATGTTGTCGAGAGTTCAACGGTCTTTCCTCAGAAGGAACACTCATTGAAATAGTTCAACACCTTGTAGATCATCTCACCAAAAACCAATCGATCACGTATTTCATACACGACTACCTTAAAATATCTCCATTGCTCTGATCAAGTATAATAATATATACTAATAAACTCTGCTTTCGCAACCTCTGATTTTATTATTTTAGTTTATTTTTTCCATTTCGAAAATGGTCGAAAAAGGTTACTTCTGCAAAAATATGGCACAATATTTTATGCGTTGACATGAATAATACAATACAGGAAGTTCCATTTGAAAAAATCAAGATATGATATATTTAAAATTACAATATTCTATAATTTTTTGGAGTCACTCCTGTAGAAAATGAGGATAATCTATTTTAATTCATCAATGAAGCTATCCTTGGCAAAAAGAAAACGAAAGGAAAAAAGTATTCATCTTCTCTGGCCAAAGGAGCATGCGATGATGTGAGAGGCTATTTTCATGAAAGTTCACGGAAAAAAAATATTGTGACGAATCTTTTTTTTATAGAAAATTGGGACACTCGATTTTCTTCAAAATGAATTGCTGAAGCAGATTTTTACTTTCTAAATACAATACCGTTCGAACAAAAATGAAATCTTCAAAGGTGTACGAGCTACAGAACACCGCGTTACTGGTGAATCACTCAGTATATTCTTCAAAATTGTTTCTAGAACGACGTTGCATATATCTAAAATTCATGAAATTCCTTTTGTATGTCTCAGAACTTTCACCTTTGTCTCGTACGCTATCTATGACAGAGAACCGACAGAACAACGGTTTCCTATGATCAGCCTAATCCCGACGCTTTTAACAAATGGGGATTTTTTTATTTTATAGCGTTGACTATAAATCTGGGCCACTAACAGCTTGTTACTGATTGGCTCATATAACTCATTCGTACTGTGTTGTTATACCTTACATCAACAAACTATAGACAATATTACGTACATTTTTTGGTTTAATTATCCGATAATTGGTGTCATGTAATAAATTTAGTATTTAGCAATTTATATATTTATAATCTATCAATTTTTCAATTTTTCAAAATGTCCATTGATAATAAACTTGAAGATAATGGACTGTAGAAATGATAATCGAATACGTTTCAAAAAGCTTGGTAAATATTAAAAAATACTCGAGAAAAATTCAAAGTACAAGTAATGGTGTGAGTGACCAAGTTCATTTGAGTGAAAAAGCAGTGTACCTTGGAAACTCAAAGTAGCATTCAATTAGAAAAATGAAGTTTTATTTGTTGGGAAAACTGAACAATGTATATTGTTACACAATTTTACATTGTTAAACACAACGACAAAGTGGTTAGCAACAAGTTCGTATTTTGGAGAATTGTTATGGAAAATTTGTGGAACATTTGAGCTCAGGCCCAGGTAATCTGACCGAATAATAATGCTCTCATATTTTTCGTAATTTATCTAGAATTCTCCTAGTGTTTTGTCACTATTTCAGAAGACGGTGTATCAGGTAGATACTCTCTTCTCTTCAACCCCTTCGAAAACATATCATAGATTCAATCAGAGTCAGTAGTGTTTTGTATTCTAGTATTGAATATTTTTTTCTCGACTTCTGCGGTGCTACTAAGTTTTCTAGTTGAAGATGATCTTAAAATGTTCTAAGGAATATTTAAATCAAAAATACTATTTTTACAGCTTGAAATGGAATTCCAATCGAATATTCAATATTCTTTGATCATGCACAATAGCGAAAGGTGATTTGAATTGATGAAATAATATTTCACTAACACAAACTTTAACCTCTAGAACTACCAGTCCTAATGATCTCGTGTAGCTACTGAGCATGAAATATAAGAATGCAGATATAAGATTTCAAATTATAACGTTTTGATCTTTGAAACTGTATTTGCAATTGTGGTAGTCGCATTATTTTCCAACTGAAAATCTGTTTATCGAATTATATTCTTTCATCAGCATCTATGTATCTATGAAAGTGGTTCCTCATAATCTTGGGCGATTGATTATTTGGTAGTATATAACTTCAAACGAAGCAACTGAAATTCAGAAGGTTCGTTTCTGACTTGTAAACTTTTCTGATAATGCCTATCGAAGTAAAAAGTTTCACACGAGTTAGGTGAACTAGTCTGAGTGAAAGGCAAAGTTATTCAAATTTTCATCGCGCTTTGTGCTCGGATAGGATAACGAGTAGTAGGGCTACGAAAAGGACGTTGTCGTTAGATCAGCGATGTATTCGCATATGCTGAATTTTTTAACATACTTCGAGGCACTTTATTTAGACAGTAGTAAATGTTACACATGTCCTTTACCTCGACTGTCTAGACTGGTCTTATGCAAAGAAGAAAGCATCTAACAAGTTTGTCCGACTGAATGAAGTCAGCTTCCACTGTTTTCAGTCGATATGTGAATAATAAAATATAGAATAGGATGAAACATAAAATGAACTTGAACCGGAATGGACTATTCGTTTTTTTAAATTCTATCGTTTCAAAATTGCAAGATAGAATTAATAAAATATAATATTAAAGACGTGAGGCTTTTTTTGGGAATAATCCGGAGGGATAACGGTAGTTTGAACCGGGCGGAGAAGAAGAGACGCGGTAAAAAAATGTGAACCGAAGGCCCTCAAGATTATATTTTTCCGATAGGGAATTGAGGGAGGACGGTCCGTGCCAAATTAGGAGCCTCTAGCTCCTAGAACGACGGAGCTCTGAACATTTCGCTGAAACGTCGCCGAGAGCGAAAGGAAAGTCGGTACGGCAAGATTTCTTCGGAATCGATCGAACAAAAATTTCGGAAAAAAGCCCCGAAAAAGCGAAAAGCGAAATGATGAAATGAATGGGGGGAAAGGGGAAGAAAAATTCAGAGAACAATATTCAGATGGGATTGGGAAAACGAAACAGCTCCTTATGATTGGAAAACTGGCATTATAGTTCTAATGATGAGACAACAGTATTTGGAAAGATGATAGAGAAGTCAATAGAGGGTGAATGCAAAATTATTTGATAGAATTCTGAGAACCAAACTGAAAATAATGAGAAACTTGAAACTGAAAACTTGAGAATAACACTTCTGGTAAGGGAGAAGTGTTCGGGATCACATTTTCACTATCAACTATCTAATAGAAAAGAACAGACTGAAGCATGAGAAAAAATTCATAGGAAAATCATATAAGGACTGTAAATTTCATACTGTACTCATGTTCAGTAAATGAACAGTATTTGGGTGACTCATAGATAACTATAGAGAGTCATTGCAAAATTATTTCAAAGAATTCTGAAAACCAAGCAGATGAAAATAATGAAGAAACAATTTGAGAACCACATTTCTGGAGAGAGAGTCATTAGTTAGACTTTTCCTTACATGGGGTAGCAAAAGCTGGCTTCTGAGTTTGGCGCAGAAGAGCGAAAAACATACTATCAAAATGAAGTACTTCGAAATAATGAATGTCACACCACAAAGAGACTGTGGAAGCGAATCTGTCTTGGAATATATCGAAAAATATGTTGTTGATATTGTTTGGACATTAGGTGAGAATGAAACAGTTGTACCGAGACTGACATATAGTTAACATCATTGTATTGTATATAAAGGTTCATAACGTAATTTACGAGTTTGTGGATGTTTAAATCTCATGTCTGCATTTCACAAGAACTCTTCAATTCAGAAGATGTTCGTTCTTTCTGGTAAGTGAATTGTGTGAATTTCACTACTCTTAAGAAATTTTGATTTGAGAAGAACTTTTATATTCTATTTCATTAATATACTGAAGAAGTATTTCTTGCATCTTGCTGTTTCAAGCTAATATTTGTTGTTTATTGTAAGTCGTGAATCTTATCCGATTTTTATCCAATCTTATTCTAATCAGAACAGTTAAGTAAATATTATAAATTCGAAACTATGTATCAGTATATATCAATCTTCCTGAAATATATATTATATATATTTTTGAAACTTAAATTTGTGAATTAATATTCGAGTGCTTGATGATTGAATTTCTATGCCTTAACAATTTGTTTTCTTGAATAAATGTTTTAACTTTTTTCAGATAATCTTAATTTAATTATTGAAAATAATCAAAAATCAATATTTGTTTTGAAAAGGACTCGTTCGAGAGTACTTAGCCCTTGCATGCATCAACCATTAAATTCCCTAACCTTGAGATTTAAGCTAAGGAAAGTGGTTTTTGTTGTATTGTTTTTTGAAAGCCATTCTTACGTACATCTACACTCTTGAGAAGAATTTATTGTTTAATCATGTTAACAATAAAATAAATCATTCTACATCAAATGTTCACATTATTTTCCTTTGACTTTTATAGAATAATCCAATATTGAGTGAAAATCGTCCCTAATATGGTTCAGCATATTTATATCAAGACACTCATTTACAGTTCGTTGGCATAGATTGTCCGGATTCTCAGGCAGAAAAAAAATTAAACTCAAGATGTCCCAACAAGAAAAACAATCTGGAGAGTTCAGGTCAGGAGACCTTCATAGCGACTTCATAGGAACTCTTCATCCAACCCAACGACCAGGATATTGCCAATTGAGGTATTGGCGATCTGATGCAGCTTACTGCTGAGAAGTTCTGTTTTGTTGAAGATACAACAACAAAACAGATACAATTGTTGTTCAAGTAGTTGGGGATCGTCATCTATCATTGGATCAATCACATTTTCCATCATATCGAGGTAACTTTCGTTTTTCAAATTACCAAGAGAGAAAAGAGGTCTAATTGGGTGGTCTTCCAAAATTCCAACCTAAACAGTTAGCTTTTCCGAATACTGAGTGTCGGTTTCTCGAAACAGAAGAATATTTGTATCGCACCAAATTCTACATTTTGGGCGGTTGATTTTTCCATGCAGTGAAGAAGTGAAATAGAAAAGCGAACATACAAGAAATGCTCATTATTGTAGGTATGCTCGACCATAACTTCGCAGAACCCTTCCCTTCAATCAAACTCATGTTCATTCAATTCATGAATTAATTTAATTTTGTACTTGTATTTGTGTGAATTTATAAAAACGTGCGATTGGCTAGTACCGGAAGCTGTTGTAAATAGGCTTCCAAGAGCGTTTAAATGAGTTATCACTCGACCACTTTGACCCATTCAATTTTGAGGGGCTGAAGCGCCGCCTCTTAGGGGATTGCTCGTTAAAGCCTCAAATATACGACAAATAAAATCAAAGAAAATTAGTTTTCAAGGGACGATATTCAACCTTCCGTAGAATGTTAAATATCCTCCCTTGAAGGAGCTAGTTTTCCGATCACCGTTAACCGGGGCCACAGGGAACTGGTACAACACGGTCAGATGTCACGAATAGGAACAATGGACTGCAGTTGAGGCGTTGGTGAGGTAGCCTCTGTTTCGGTTCGTTGGGGGGCGCAGTGATATTTACATCATTGCGTTCGCTCCAACGAATTGAGATGAGTAGGTAACTGCATAGCCTTGTGTTACGAGATAGAAAAAACGATAATCAAGAAGACAGAAAACTTCTTAAAAAAAATAGAAAATCACGAAAACGAACAAATAAGAAAAATTGTTCAAACAAAAATAAGAAAAACTGACAAGCACATTTCACTGCTACAGTGGAAGAGAGGACAGGAGGACGAAGAAAAACAAAATAAAAGAAGGAGGATAACAGAGTTATCTTCACTCGATCCGAAACCTCAAAGAGAGGCTGGTGATCCAAGACCATAAGTAGGTGAGAGTAAAACTTCTGAAAATGAGACAATAGAAAGAAAACAGTAGAAAAAAGGCAAAATAAAGACGAAGAGGCGAAAGGAAAGATTTTTTCGGACCTCGTCAAAATTAAAGGACCACAGTCAGTCCCTGTGTTACGAATGGGTAGAAAATGCTGACGAGGTCAAACAAGACCGAAACTGCAGTCCATTGTTCCTATTCGTGACATCTGACCAGGCTGTACCACTTCCCTGTGGTTCCGGTTAACGGTGATTATGAAGAGTAGATCGGAATACTACCTCCTTCAAGGGAGGATATTTAACATTCTACGGAAGGTTGAATATCGTCCCTTGAAAAATAATTTTCTTCAATGTGTCTACACATTGCGAAATCTCCCATATAATAACTTTTTGTTTTGAGACAAATAAAATCATTCGAACTATTTCAGAAAATTTTTTCATTCATTACGGAATGAGAATTATATTATTTCTTCCTGCTTTGGATGGATAAAATGTACAACAGGTGTCCAGGAAGAAAATTAACGTTTTGCCATTAAGAAAATCCAGATGATAATCAGAAAAACCTCAAGTAATATAGAAATAAGGGTGTAGGCAATGTACTTATATCAGAAGTGGCTGCACAATATAATAGTGTGGGTCGTTACACTTCTTGTAAATTATTGCTCGAGATGTGGAAAACTGAAGGTACTTTGAAGCCAACGTAAATTAAGAACAATTATTTTTCCCATTATATTCATGTTAATGGTCCAGTGGATTTCTTTTCGACTAAATAAAATTTTCGTAACTTGGTGTTAATTTAACGCAGGACAAACCAAAAAGTGCATGTTTTCGTGATTCAAATCAAGTTCTTTGTAAAAAAGACACGTTTACAAAAATCAGCTGTATCAGCTCACAGATAGATTTTTCGAAGGAGTTATAACATCATGATGAGAAATTTGATAGTGGTTTTGTTAACCTTCTACTATCGACGTGATCTTTTTGTAACATTGTAACACAAGTGCCAGTGTGGGGTCGCCTAAACAACAGTGATTTTTTCCAAGGTTCCTTATATTTTGTGTCTAATTATATACTTCATCGTTGATTTATGATCAATGAATGACAGTAAGAAACAGAAATACTGATCAACTCTATTTTGAATTTTGAACATAAATAACTCAGTATTTAGCTTATGAACATATATGCGTTTTGATATTTAGCTTCTTATTTTGAAGTAAAACAGTAAATCACGACACTATGTGAAAAAAGATACATAACAACCAAATTAATTTGTTTGGAATTTCACAAGGTAATTTCTCGAGTTTCGATCATATCGCCCTATTCTGACAAGGAGTTGCTAATATTTTCCCTTTGAATTAGCGTCTGAATGGTAGTCTCAGTCTCATATACTGAGTGTACATTTAGTGTGTAATCAGTCCATAACTTTGTTCCTGTTGGATATATGTACACACAACCAAATTTATATGGAATCACTAGGTATTTCACATTATTGATTGTTTTCAACCATGGATTTTTGACTACTTGTGAAGAATGAAGTTTTTTGTTGTAAGAAAAACTGGATAGTATGATAAGAAATATTGAATTATAACCACATGTTCGTAATATTGTACTCAGTCGTCACTGATATTTGAAACTATGAATTTCAAAATTTAATAAAACCTGAAAACATAATTGATTGAATTCATTAGGTTGGATTGTCCAATGTGATTGAATAATTGTTCTCGTTGAAGAAGAGGTGACACAGGGGGATATAGCGGCCACAATAGGGTGTACCACAAGGGATGATCTCAAAAATCTACGCCCGATACGTGGAGCTACAATCTCTGCAAAATACGCGATACAAGACTGCTTTTTTTGCTGAAGGAACAGGCGTCAGTGTATCAGTAGAAACTATACGTCAAAGACTTCGTTCAAGGGGTTAATACAGCAAAAGGTCCTTAAAACTTCCAGAGCTAACCAGACAACAAAAAATTAATAGACTTATTTGGTGTATCGAGCACCGAAATTGGAATATTGAGAATTGGCGAAATGTTCTTCTTTCGGATGAGACCAGAATTGGTGTTCGATCAGATGACCGCCGGATTCGAGTTTCAAGGGGTCGAAGAAGACAAGCTAGAATCCGAGCTGCAAGACAAACTAGGAAATACCAAGGGGGCAGTGCGATGTTTTGGGGTGGCATTATGCTGGGAGGCCAAACAAATTTGATTTCGTTTCCTGCGAGTATATCGGCTAGAAATTACGTGGACCTAGTGCTCGAGCCCATAGTGAGACTTTGGCGAGGTGCCCACGGTGAGAATTTCACTTTTATGCAAGATAATGTTTTTCAGCATACCAGCAACCTCTCGCGACAATATCTTGAAACAGACGGAATCGCTATTTTGGACTGCTATCGAGACGTTAATCCTATTGAATATATATGGGATAATCTCAAAAAGAAAATTAGATAACGCCAGGATAATCCAAGAACCCCACAACAGTTCATCCAAGCCTCCACAGAAGGCGGCAGAATATCACCGCAGAAGAGTTCAAAAACCTAATTCAAAGCATGCCTAGACGGATTCAGGCTTGTATCAGGGCAAGAGGAGGTAATACAAGCTACTGAATTCGAGAAAAACTCCTACTTCGTGAGAAAACCATTTAACCATTTTTAGTTTTTTTACTACATGCGGAAAGAGTCTCTTATTTTCTTTTATTTGTTTCTACTTTAAAATAAACCTTAATTTATTTCTTTCTCCGATTGAAATATCCCAAAAAAGATCAATTCTAACAATCCTCCGAAATTTCCAAAATCCCTAAGTAATATTCAAAATATCGGGTGATGCCATATAAATTTGGTTGTGTGTATATCGAAGATGCATATCTATATGGTAAATATTTATATGCTATTCTGTGCTTGATGTCAAATTTTATTGTGCTTACTATTTTTCCTATATCGAATGAAATACCCTTGCAAGTAAAAAGAAACCTGTTGAAATTTTTCTCGAAACCTTTTTCAGAATAAGAGTTGAAAATGAATTTGAATTTTATGCTGGAATTTCCACTGAATCGTATCATATTTTGCACTGCACGTTTGGAAAAATGTTCGAAGAGCTCATCTTCTTTTCGGATACACAAACAAATTATTGAGTATTATTTTACATTATATTCATTCACAATATTGTCAATGAGTTCACAAAATGTATAGGAAATATTTAAAATAATTACTTTTTTCTTCTTGATTTGATGTGAACAGTTTTGCTTGATGAGTGATCAAGTGTGATTATCTTCTGTTTTTTATTGCTGAAGTAATTTATCGTATAATCGAAACTCTGTACATTTTTTAATTAATTATTGTTTATACTGAGAATTTTTTGATTTTTCGTTTTTCAAAGTGAGTTGTTCATTTCAAGTTTTTTTTATCGTTCGGAACTTTTTTTCAGGTTTCAGTTTCTTTCAGAAGATTTTTCTCGTCAAAAACTCTTTATTATACTACTCAAGAATTTGTAAATGTAGTATTTGCTGGAGGAAACAGCAGTGAAAATTGTTTATTGGCATCTTGAATTTGTGCGGCACATTGTCCAGAAAGAATACAACCTCAAGTGATGTTTTAAAGTTCGATTTGAGCTGGAGGTGTTCCTAACGACAGAATAATATGAACGAAAACAGTAGGTGGGAATAAATCCTAACTCGAGTATACAGGAATTCAGCACTAAATTGCTCCACTCTTTTGAGTCAATAATTAAAAAAAAAGATTTGTTGATACCATCAGCTATACCAAAAATCAGTTGGGGGGATTATAGTAGAAAAATTCGGTTTTGCGAATGGGTCGAAAAAAAATTGATATAAAATGAAAATTTCATGAAATTCGTTTGTTTCAGAGCAGATTTCTCAATGATTGATCAATGTCCGAATGCCTTAAAAAATTAAATGTTAGAATTAGATGGGGCACCTGCACATGCATTATTTCATTTATGCTCAAAACGAAGTAAGCATCATACATCGGGAAAAATGGATGGGTCGGGGAAGTAATGTTCAATGGCCTCTGAGATTGACAGATTCAACATTCACGAACATTTCTGGGGATTAGTAAAAACAAAATTTACCTGGACAGAGAAAATTCAAGGGATGTTTTGGTGCAAAGAATTCGAAATACTTTCCGTAATATTACTTTGGCCGATCTGAAATACGTGAAGAAGAAATATGTGCGTCGAATAGAAATATAAATCTCTTAGTGTAAATTTTGATAAGAAATTAGGTAAAAATCTAGCATAAAATACAAAATCATTTTCAGCTCAGAATCAAAAAAGGTATAGGGATACCATAATCCTTTCAATATTTCATTGAAATTACTTTCATCTGTAGTTACTAACTACAGTGTTTTATTTGAAAGAAGAGAAATAATGAGGTTTGAACTTAATCAGCCATCAGAGAGCATCTTGTATAGATTTATAATCAATTACTGATTGTTCATAGATATTAAGAATCATAAGAATAAGGTAATTTTTAAAATGGGATTCTGAGACAAAGATTTCAATAGATACAAGAGAAGCTGGAAAAAGTCATATTTTCACAAAGTTTCGATTACTTCAATAACGGTTCAGTTGAGGCTTATACTGATCAGTAGAAATTCACCTCATTTCGGGTAAATCTATTCAAAATTTAGAACATACAACAAATTATAGTTTAACTTTTTTTATGAATAATTTTTGATATATTCAATGAGAACAAAATGATGGATCAATTACTCATAAAATGAGCACCCGGTAACTTATGTCATGCAGAAAAAACATCCAAATTAGCTTTGTTGTTATTTATTATTCGATTAAATCCTGAATTGGAAAACTACAGCGTTCTCTGAGAAAGTTGGGAAGAGCCTCTGTAACATCTCCCGCTGAGGATTGATGAAACGAGCACACTTTGTATGGAGGTGAAGTTAAAGGCAGAGGAGCAAATCGCCACTAATTTAATTCGAAGTTGCAGATTTCCATGAATCTTCTGCGACTACGCTCCAAGGAATCCGCAGTGCCATTTTTCTCTAGTTAAGATTTTACCGCCTTCAGGCGATTAGTGGAATTGAATAAGAAACAGTGCAGTTTTTTTCTTGAAAAATAAGACACTTAGAAATGAACTTGCTTAAATTGTAAAAATGATATACTTTATAATATTTTTGTTCTGCTCCAAGATAATAACTGTCTAGTTATGATTTTACTTATCTATATAAGAACACATTGAATATAAAAATTTCAATAAATTTGAATTCGTGGAGTAACACCATGAAAAATCAAGTTATTTGAACATCAAATTGATAAACATACTGATAGATATTTTTTAATATTTTGTTATTCTGTTGTTACTTCGTGTTCATAAGAGAGATATATTCTTTCGCAAATATAAAAATTATTGGAAAAGTGATTAGGAAAATTAACTCATAACATATAAATGTAATACTAATTGAATCTTAATACGAATAAAATGAAGTTTTGTGAGTTGGTAAGAATAAGAATAAGTTGGAGCTAAGATCCTAACTCATGCCTCAAGCGATGAAAATGCCTAATCCTATTTTGTTTTTGTGATAGATATATATATATATATATATATATATATATATATATATATATATATATATATATATATATATATATATATATATATATATATATATATATATGTATATATTCGAAAACAAGAGCAATTTATATATATATATATATATATATATATATATATATATATATATATATATATATATATATATATATATATATATATATATATATATATATATATATATATATATATATATATATATATATATATATAAACCTCGAAATTTGTAAGAATTTCCGTTTGCTGGTAATCCTGAAGACATCTGCAATTTTCATTTTTCGGGGGGACATCCTGTACAGAAATACATGTAATCCTAAGGTTACTTATATGGGGTCTTAAAAAGCTCATCACCTAACAGTGTTATCGATACTACAGATACACTATTTGAATATCAACCTCCAATGTACTGATTTTAGGATTCTCCCGAACTGTTTGTAAAATGTTTGATTCTTCTGTTCGCCTTCGATTCTGAGAAAATTGTAATGTGCTAAAAAAAAATTGGACTACCTAGTTAAATGTTTTACGATTGAGTAGCCTTTGTTCTGCGAAGAATATTTTCAATTCTGTTGCTGCTTGCTGTGCATTTCCATCACAAAAAGCATATATGTAAATCATGTAGGATTACTCATCGTTTGAATATTGAAGATGCACAATATCAGGTATCAAATTCAATAAAATTTAGAACAAACGACGAATCTTATTTCGCTGAACAGGTGTACTTCTACTTATCTAGTAATGCCATTTGACAACGGCAGATAGGGTTATCCACACAAAAACCATAATTAACTTTCGACAATCATAGATTATGATATAATAGCATAATAATTCTATAACTAATCTTAGAATTCTTCATACTTCTATACAGTGTGGGCAAAATTCAATATCCCAGAACTACAGCTCCGTAATCGTAAGAGCTGCAAATTACAATAGTGAGAACCGCAACCTCTTACGATTTTTTATTCTCGACTTATGAGCAGGAATTGAGATTTGGTGGGTTTTTACAGTGTCCATATCTTCGCTGATATTGGGTTTGGTTAGAAAATTGATTTAATCCGGTTTCATTAAACATATATGCTATAAATTTTCTTTTTTGAATATTTTACATATTTAAAAAGCCTGAATTTTTCCTAAAGGAAGATGTACACCATGATAACATTTATTCTAAGACTTGAAAGATAAATTTCTACACTTAACAATTTTAATTTTGAATTCGCCTCTTCTGATATACAATACATGTAATGAAAGAAATCTAACGAAAATAACACTTCTCCACACAATTATGGTATTTTCAATTTTAATCAAAATTTTTCGAAAAAACTCAGGACTCTCCATGAGATATTTTCATGAACAATCTTGAAAAATCTGATATGATTTTCAAGTCTCAAACAGACAAATGGACCAGTTTTACATTCTATAATCAAGATATATGATGAAATAACCTTCACTTCTGATATTGAACTCAATAATTCAATAGATTTTCTTGACTTAACCATCACTAAACTCAATAATAATCCCACAATATAGAAAAGACACTGATTCATAGAGTTTTTCCTAATCCTTCAATACGGAAATCAATATCATCAAGAAAATTAAATCGAATAAGATTTCAGTCTCCCACATAAATAGTATTATTAAACGCAAAGAACAAAAACAAATTTCTCAATTACTTTATTCCATTAAAGAAGACCAGAAAATAAATACATATGTCTAACTTACATCAGCCGTTCTCTTGAAGGAACGAATGCCCAATAGCTTACGTAAGACGAACAGGTCGAATTTTGAATGTGGATTTAAGGAACATCTGTCATTCGACAACAAAGCCGCAGTTTTTGAAAGAATAAGATCTACAATCCACATAATAACATTAGATATTTTTAAAATTATCTACAAATGCAATATAAAGATGACAATGAATCTGTAGAAAAGTTTGTTAATCAGAGAACTTTGTATAAACCCAGAATTCACCACTCTCAATAGTCAACTAAAATTGATTCTGTTAGCTCTAGATACTTGAAATTGACGTATCTGTCGAAACCGGTTCTGTATATTGAAAATAAACATTGTGGAAAACAGACAAAGTTTTTTCGTTTCATTTATATTTGGTGGAAACAAACTACGAATGAACAATGAGCGAAACTTTTTAAGTACAAAATTTCTGAAAGCATTCAGACTTGGAGTCTTTTTAATTGTTTAAAAGCATTCTCTGTGATTTGCCTGAATTGGTTCATATTTTCAATCCTATTTTCATAAATTTTATCCTTCAGAAAATTCCAAAGGCAAAAAAATCCAGAAGGGTTAAGTCCGAAGAACGAGCTGGCCATTTTACAGGACCGTTTATGCCAAAATTTGCATTAAAAATATTCTTTGTACAACCACATGATGCGCTGGAGACTCCTCTCGTTGAATATAGACGTGTTGTGACTTTTAAACCGCATATTACAGACAAAACCTTCAATATGCCACTCCAACATGTTTTTGTAATCGTCGGCATTCAAATATTCATAATTTTTTTTACGTTACAATCCTATTTTTATCTGAAGCATCTCATATATTGAAGCCAAAATGCCCCTACTGAAGACAATTGCTAAGAGCGGCATGTGAATTTTCGACACTTCTGTGATTGTATCTATCAACGATGCCGGTGCTCTGGATCCGCGCTACGTCCATCAAAATCATTTTGGTGAAAAATGAATCGTTCTCTTGCAATTTGCCCTGACACCATCGGCGAAACTATACTCTTCTCTTAAAATCATCATCACTTCTGATCTGAAATAAGTTTTGAATTTGTCGAGATGAAGTTGTTGGATTTGCTGTTACACAAGCAATAACGTCTATAGTTATGTCATCTTGATTATGTGTGATATATTCATGAGACCGCGGTTTTTCGAATGATCGAAGATTTTTCACATTATCGTCTGAATGAATCCCCAAAGGGTTGTTGCTTTTTAGGATATCGTTCCGAATACACATATTTTTGTGGAGAATTTAGCACATCAATATATCGAAAGTTTCATAATTTTGATATCGTTCCATTTGATTCAGAGCATAAGAGAAAACAAATCCATCAAATGCATTAACGATTCACTATAGGAGATCTTTCGATAGTTATTATTATTAACTTTTTCATACAAATTGAGGAATTCTTCACAATTAACGAGAAAAGACACGAGAATGAAATATTGCCACTAATCAATGATTGGAATACTTTCAGTTATTGATTAGGAAACAGAATAATTGTTATAATTATGATAATTTCCACAGGTAACTCAAGGTTTTGAAGAGTCTCAGCTATTGGCACTTCGAAATATGAGATTTTTATGAAAAAATAGGTGTTAGAATAAATCATGTTATATATTTTTGAAGAATTCGGGATATTCAAATATGTTGATAAAAACTTTTATTTGTATTTGAAGAAACGTTACTGTCAAATGAAAACCGGAAAAAATCGATTAACCACGGCAATGCACTCTAATTAAAAGTGCCTGTAGAAAGTTAGTGTGTCAAGTCTTAACTTCCAAAATGAGGGAAACTATGGATGTTTTAGAGGTGTGCCAAATCTCAATTTCCGCTGATAACTTGAAAATAAAGAATCATAGGAAGCTGCCCACTGCACCATTCTGATTTTCTCGAAAAAGGAGCTCGAAATTGTGCAACTCGTTTTTTCCTATATCTTATGGTTACGGAGCTGTAATTTAGGGACATCGAACCTCTACATTGTAATATCGAATAATCTATCAGCTTTGAGCCAAGTGTGAACACAAGTCGGGTAGCAATTATGATCGTTATACTGTTAGAAGTTTTAGAGTTTTGCATTTTTAAGATGCGTTTTGCTATCACTTTGAAGAATGGAGATTCATTTCGAGATTTGGAAACTAATTATGATAAAATAGGTTCCATTTGTTAATGATTCGTTCGAACAATTCAGTTTTTGTAGGTCAGTCCAGTACAAACTTGAAATTGTTTTTCAGATATTGTTCAATGAGTTTGGACTGAAAATTGTCAATGAATTGATTTTCTTTTGTACAGCCTATAAAAGTTGAAAGCCGTAATTGACATTAAGTTTTCATGGAAACCATATTTTGAGGAACAGTGATAACAATTCCTATTCCTGGGACTTCTGTAATGGATCCAAACAATACTATATGCTAATTTTATGATAACAAATGTTGCTTTTGTGAAAAAACTCAAAATATAAAAAACTGATTTAAAGGGTGAAATAATAAAGTCCAAAAAAATCTAAAATTTTTCTTAGACAGTTTTGTTGTGCTCTCAATACGAGAATATTGACAGATGTCTAACCCCATATTAAACTCAGAGAAAATGAATGAAATAGAAGTAATAGTTATGAAGTTTTGAGATATCCACAAAATTAAGAAACAGTTGATTTTTAAACGAGGGTAACAGCTAGGTGGGAAAGATTTTTGATCAGTTAATCTCAAAAGGAGTGAAATGGGAATGTATAATTTGTAACATTATATTTCGAACCGTGTAATTGTGTTTTCGTGAATTTGTGCCATGAAATTGAAGAATGTGAGATAATATTTCAAATGGTTGTCGTTTACAAAGTTGCAAACAGGAAAAGTCATAATAAAAGTTTTCGAAATTCCTATCCTGCTGCTGGCTGCTGGTGGTATGAATATTACCAATAAAAAGTTCTTCCATGATTCGTCATATTATTACACAAGTTTATTCACGAGCACAGGAGAATGTTTCGTGTAATGATAGCACATCTTTGTTTTACTATGACAGCATATCGTTTTCAATTCGTGCTTCGGCGATTCGAATATATATATATATATATATATATATATATATATATATATATATATATATATATATATATATACAGGATATCCACCGGGACCGTCCGTTAAAAACTTTTTGAGTTCCAATTACAATATCGAGCTGAAATTTTATACGCGGCCATAACTAGCGATTTCTAATTGAAGTGAAATATTTTCGAAGTGATAACATTTCTGGTTGTACTGGAATTGGGTCATCACTTTGTTATTTCAAATGGCAATCTATCTTTTTATTATACATCTAGAACCGACAATTGAGCAAGGCATAAAATACCAAAGTTGTTGGCACTTATCTGTCAAAACTTTTGACAGATTTAATTATTTTTGCCGTTTGTGCTTGGATAATCTAACTTCTGGTTTTGAATGGCCATAAAAAGTCCTTCTGTTTCCGCGAATAGTTCCCCATTTATCAACCATTTGGTGGAAGCTTCTTTGTCGATGTGTGGTTTATTAATTTCATGGTGATATCGTCCATGCAATTCTTTTCTTGACCATGGCTCTTGTTTTTCAGTATCTGATAGGAACGGTAGATTCAGCAGGTCATTCCTGGTAGCAAGATTTAGAGGTGTATATTGCTTATCAGCCAACGATACCACTCTGTGGAGGTCAGAAGTGCGAGCCTTTGCAGGGAAGAATTCTCTGAGAATTTCGATCTGTTCGGTATGTAAGTTGACAACATCCATCAATCCGCATCCTCCTTCTTTCCGCTTCAAATTGTTCTTATCACAGACGATTTTATATGGTGATTGTTGTACTTTGTCAGCATCATTTGGTTCGCCCTTTGAATATCATTCAGTTCTGTCGTAGTCCATCTGATTATTCCAAATGAGTAAAGGAACAGTGGAATGGCCTAGGTGTCAATTGCTTTGACTAGATTCTCCGAGTTCAACATTGACTTCAGCACAGTCTTTAGACGCTGACTGTACTCTGAACGAATCTTATCCTTTGACTGTTTCTGGTCTAGTAATCTGGCTTGTTGGTATCCTAGATATTGAAACGTTTCGCCATTCTCCATGCACTGTATAATATCACCGTTTGGGAGTTGTGTTTCACCATCTATGACTCTCCCTCTTTGAATGTATAGGGTCTTACATTTTTCAATACCAAATTTTATATGAACATCTGTCGAAAACTACTGACAACATTCAGCAGATCATCCAATTGCTTCTTGTTCGAAGCATATAATTTGATGTCATCCATACACAGCAGGTGAGAGATTTTGTGATAGTCTCTATCTGCCTTTATCCTAAATCCGTATCATGTTCTATTGAGCATTGAAGACAATCGGTCATAGGCAAACAGTTATGGTTATCTCGTCAGTTTTAATTGACTTATTGTTCATGTTCACCTGCAGAGACGTGCGCCAGTGTGTCATTGTTATCGTCATGAAATTCTATCGGGACTGGATGAATTTTGTATATCTGTCATACTTCGACAAGCCAAGAATGAGCGGAACCATTGAATGCCTACAGATAAACGAGAAAAGCTAAATGAAAATTCCGATGCTCTCTGTGCGCCTGTTTCATTATCACAGAATCGATGATGAGTTGTTCCTTGCACCCGTGGTGTTTCTTTGTGCATCCCTTCGGCTCCTCCGCTAATATATTGTTGTCATCGAGGTGTTGGTATATTCGATTGGATATGCATAAGATGAGTATTTTGTAGAGCGATGGCAGACAAGGGATCGGCCTATGAGATGGATCTTGTGATCTATCGCTCTTAGGTAGCATATATGTTGAGCGTTGTGTTAGGAAAGTGGGTGTTTTCCTGGGATGTTGAAGAACAAACTGTCACTGTGTGTCACTAGGGCTCCATTGAGTTTATTAAACTTCTTGTAGTAGAAGTTGTGGATATTATCTATACCTGTGGCCTTCCAATTGTTGGTCGCTTCAAGTGCTGCTGCGATTTCTTCCTTCGGAATCCATATGTTTGATATCAAGGCGTTGTTTTTATTAGTGATCCATTCAGCATCTTTATTGTGTTCTTTGGGATTCGACCATAACGATGACCAATAATCGGTCAAACACTGTGAGTCAGGTACTTTTCTGTTATTGTTGGTCGCAGTTTTGTTATTCCTCTTATGAAAATTCGCCTCGCTTTGGAGGAACCTTTGGTTTTGTTGTATCCTTTCAGTGCACTTGATGTATCTTGAGAGCCTCTTTGTTTTGCTTGCAGTTTCTGCTTTAAAGTGTCCATATACACGTCGATGTGTTGTTTGTGATTAGGGTGTTTTGTGTTCGAACCAATTTTTCTATGAATTTCGCTTATATGTAATTTCAAGCACCTCGAGAGTTATTCGTTTCGCAGGAAATCTGTGAGGCGGCCGATCTCAGCTTTAATATTATCAATATCCTGCTCCAGTCGTTTTGCCATGGTGGTTTTCTGAAGCTTTTTGGCACAGCTCCAGTCAGAGTTGTGGATACTTGTTGTTTTTGTAGTCGAAGAACCGCTACAGCTTCATAGTAAATCAGAGTGTGAATTTTCTCCATGGTGTTCAGTGTATTCAACAAACACTGAGTCTATGCTTGCTAGGATGATATTGGTCTTCTATTTCGTCTTGAGTTAGGCAGTTGAGGACGTTCAGTTGGGTTACTACCACTGAATTATTATTATTTATTATCGTGGACTTCTGCACTATCTCAGCTTATAGCTGGATATAATTAACATTTATACTTGACATAAATTTTCTTACTATCCTACATGTATTGAGAATTACAGCTTTTACATTTGTATATAAGTATTCTTATGCAATTCTAATTTCTTAAGGATATCATGCAAATTTTTCGGTTGGTTCTATTCTTATTTATTATAGTGAACTTGTACACTATCTCATCTTTTAGCTGGATATAATTAACCTTTCGCAGATTCAGCAATCGAAGGGAATAGGCTCGATTACAATATACTTGACATAAATTGAAATGATGACAGGAACGATATCGATTTTATCGAGGTGCCACATCTGCTTGATCTCAATATCAAGGTCGATGTATTTGAACGTTTTCTCATGGAACTTGTTCAGCACGTTGTTATGATTCGGTATGGCGACATCCACCAGCATTGCTGTTCTGGCTCTCTTATCATTCACCACTATGTCCGGCCTATTATTCGTCACCATTAAGTCAGTTATAACAGGTCTATCGTAGTATAATCTGATACAGTAATTTTCCAATACGGCGACGGTTGGTACTTGTAATATGGCTGGAGTCCATTCAAAAGATCTTAAATGATGTAAAGGAAACTAAAAATAAAAATATGTCTAGAGGAATAGGTTATCGAAAAGTTAATTAATGTATCCCTGAAAAATGGAGCATGAGGATAATTGATTGACAACCCATAATAGAAAGCTATTTATTAATTAATCATCGACTGAATTATCTTCGCCACTCTTCTTCCATAACCATGAGCAGAGTTGCTTATAGAGCTCTCATTTGACATCAAGTAATGGGCAGATGGTGTCAAATCCTATAGTAAATTAGTAGATTTGAAATTTGGATGTTAGAGTATAAAGGAAGGATTTGATGATATGGATGGCAACCAAAAATCAAAATGATATAATCTATTTTATTAAAGTTCTCTTATGTTTTCGCGCTTTTTCTTTTCACTCATCAACTTTCTTTTTTTTTCAGGTAAGCATCTGTTTGGTTCCATGAAGCACATAAATTTATATTGTTTTTCGGTAAGCAAACCAAAGTATATATAGTTTATAGATCAAAAATTCAAAAAGTAATACTGTTACTGTACCTTTATTTCCAAATTTTTCGAATGAATAAATAATTTGAGTTATATTAATGAGTCACATCCCATAAAAGTTCAAAATCTTGTAAAACTCAAACATATGCGTTTTGATTGCAAATATCAGGTTTTCGAGATCAATTTTAATAAGCTCTGAATATTTCTGGTGCTGTGATGTCTTATTAGCAGCATTTTGCTTTAATTATATTCTTAAAATATAGTGTCTTGTTTATTACTTAAAATAATGATGTTGATAACCGTTTCTGGTTTGAATAGAAATGCTACTGAACTGGAATTTTATTTGGGCGATATTTTGTAGGATAGTAGACTTTGGATTAATTTATGGAAATATGTGTCACATTTGGATGTATACCGGGAGTTCATTTAGAGCACAATAATATCATGAATATATTGATGAATTATATACAGAAAACGTCAGATGCTAATTTGTTGCATGTCTTGAATTATTTCCAAATATTCAGGGTCTTTCATTACAGGGATTCACATCACAGTTATGTTTCTTCAAATGGGGCGCCGTATGTTTCTCATACACCTCATACATACTAATTTTTCAACATGTTTACCCTAAATAAGGTGAGTTTTTTCAGATCAGTATATTCCTCAACTGAACTGTTCTTGAACTAATCGACATTTTATGAAAATATGTCTAATTTTCGAATCTCCCCGTATCTACTGGATTTTTCCATGAACAACTAAACAGGGTATACTGCGATGGATGTCGAATATCATGTTTAGGTTCAAACCTCATTATTTCTCTTCTTTCAAATTGAAGATCGTGTATTCAGTAACTGCAAATGAAATTCAACATCAATATCTACTGAAATGTGTAAGGTGTTTCTATACCTATTTTCAAAATATTTCAGATTTTATATTTCATGCTATAATTCTCACATATTCTTATCGAATTTTGGACTATCATTCTCAAACATCGTTCATTTAGAAACATCATCTGAGAAAAGGGCAGCTTCCACACGCTGTGAAACATGTTCAAAGTTCGTATCTGACTTTTCTCGGATGCTCTCGGAATTCTAATACCGATATCTGAGAAAAGCGTAACTAAACATTCTATGACAAATGTTCAAAGTGTCTACATGATTCTTGTATGCACAAAATTTCTCCTTGCGTTATTGAGATAGTCAGCTGTAAAATAATGGAATGCATCTCAAATTCTCTGCATAAGATCATCTTTTGTGGTTATTCAAATAGACGAGTCTGTATTTAATAACTGCCACATTATATTTCTTTTATATTTTTGACAGATACAATATAAAAAATCATTTTGCATATTATTCCTTCACAATATTGGTACGAAATCTATTGATTATTTGGACATTTTTCACATTTTATAATTTATTTATTTTTTTATAAATTGTTTCTTGAATTTAATTGCTCATCCTCAGTTTTGATTTGTTTTTCTGAAATTTTCATTGTTTTACGTTTTATCGAATTGTTTTTATTTTTTTATAGATAAACACTGTAAATTACACTACTGAAATGTTAGTTAACGTGGTGTAAGTCATGAAAATTATCCGGAAAAAGGACGTCCTCTAGTGAACTGCTTTGAAAGTTGGAAACGACGATTTGAGCGGATTGGAAGTGTTGCATACTAGAAAACAACACGAGCGAAAACAGATTTGATAGAAGATAAAGAAAGAACTAAGTGGAAGAAAATCCCAACTTAAGTATATGGAAATTGAGCACTGAATTATATATAAAAGAAAAGACAAGAAGGTAGACATTTTGATTACCCCATTCTCAGTTATTGTTCTCAATGAGAGCACGTTTGCAAATTTTAGTGAAAACTTTGATAAGGTTATATCCAATTCAGAATTTATGCATGAATCCTTCGAAAACAGGGGTCCCTTCACTTTGATTTATCGATGGGTAGAGAAGTATCCAAGTTAAGGAAATTGCATCATTCAGTTCATGAGCGCGCTTGATCCCAATTCTTACGAACAATTGGTATAACTAATATTTCTATTTTTATTTTTAGAAGAAAAACAGGTGAATGGACATTTAGTTGCAATACCTAAAATAGAAGGTATTTCATTTATTAGATCAGATTCAATATACAGGAGGAGAAAAAAATAACTTTAGTTCCTTCATTTGTTTTTTCGATGAGCGATTAGGGACGACTCATACATTGTTTTAAAGGAGAACTGGAATACTTTCTGCGATTGATATACAAGGTGATTCAGGTGGAGAGGAAGATATTTTCGTTGGCGGTAGGCAACATTCCTGGTGTGTTGGAACGATACATATTTTTGACTTACGCGACTCCATTTCGCATATACAGGCTGTTTAGTGTGAAGTGGCTAAATTATACAGATATTATAACTCTTACATCGCTGGTCCGATTTGACTGAAAATTTCAAGATTGAGTGAGTCACCTAGTAGACCGACTATTCGCAAGGAGAATTTGTTCTCAATTCGATTTTATGAATAGATGAAAAAACATAAATGATGTTTTTGTTCTTCAGAAACAGTTCTTCATATATTATCATCTTGCTCAGTACTTGACTCAACAGATTATTCAGAAAGACATAATCCCGTCACTTATTTTATTCATTTTAATTTAGGAATAAATCATGACCTCACTCCAAAGGGAAAAAATGTTCCAAATATGAACCTGAGATTATTTGTAAAAACGACAAATATAAATTTTATTTTGATAAAACAATTCTTTGCAACAGAGCTGTGAATCACAATAGGCGAGATATCATTCTTACGGATAAACGAAATCCAATAAAATATATAATTGATATTGCTATACCCGACACACATGACATATAAAATGAATACAATGAGAAATTTCTAAATATATGTTGTTGCCGACTAGAAAATGAAGAAAAATATTTATTCTACCGATTAGTATTTCTACAACAGGTGTTATTCCTAGGAATCTTCACATAAATATTGCGATTTAAGGTCTGAAGAAAAATTTATTTCAACAGTTATTTTGATGACAATAACAGTCATCAAATCTTGTAATATTCTTCGTAGGTTTCTTTCCGAAGGAAAAATGAGGTAGAGTCATAGCTTTCTCTTCAGCTTATACTGCTCAGAATCTTATTTCATATTTTATATATTTATTTATATAAATGTAATATAAATATAATCAGCTGAATGAATAATATTCAGTGTAACTAAGGTCCTGGATTTTTTCGAGGAGAAAGCCTCCGACACTACTCGTTGGAGCATTGATGTCATTGGGTGATAATGCTATAGTTTGTATATGTTGGATTTATATATTTTCATAACATTCAACGTTTTCCTAATATATAATAATTCCAGGATATGTTTTGATTATAATCATTGCCTGGCAGTGGTATTAATTACCGGTTGGTGGGTTCATATTTTTTCATGATATCAGTTTGATTGCAATGAATTGGCACATATAGCATCATTTATGAGTTATCCTTTTTCATGTTGAAACATTGATGAATTGGATACTGAAATAGCAAGTCAGTTTGAAATGAACTCATGTTCTGTTGAAAATGAGTTGGTGCAGATTATATTAGATATACATCTTAAAGCTACAGCATCTGATACAAATTTCGGGTGTTTTATATCTGAAGATGAGTCCGAATCTAAGGCAAATCGCCCTTCAACTGACGGAAATGTTTGGGTCAACTTACTTGTGCGAGTCTGCATTTTCTGAAATGAAGATAATTGAGTCAAAATATCGCAATCGACTAACTGACGATCATATGTCATCATGCTTGCAATTAGCACTCAGTGGTTACGTACATCCTTATAAAAAGTCTGCTGAGGACATGCAGTGCCACGCTTCAACTTCCAAAGTCACTCCTTAGTTAAGTTTAACACCATATGTAACTCATTTGTTTTGTAACAACCAATTAACTCACAATTTTGAATAACTATGAGGTTTTTCATTGACATTATAGAGAAAAACCTAACTAAACGTAACCCAAACGTAGACTAAAATAATGTTTATTGTGCGGAAAGCTAATATCTATTGATGCTATGGTACACCCTACCTAGACAGGTAGGTACCTAGGTAGGTAGGTACACCCTACCTATATAGGTAGGGTGTATCGTGTATATACGACAACCCTGTATCACACATACTTGCAGCTCTCACAGTCGATTGTAAGTGGTCCTAAAAATATTGAGGTAGATCGCCCGCAATTCAAGTTTGAGCACTTCTGCTCTTGACCGAAGGAAACAAGAATTTTGCTTACATGGAAGTTTTGAGATTAACATGTCTTTCTATAAACATAAATTATCATATTGGTCAAGAGTGGTTTTGTTGCCTTTGATATAACAATGGTTTTGGATACACTTATGCTCACAATTCATGAAACTATCAATGATTTCGTCCGATTTGCTCTGGTTTTTCTATTTAATCGTCATTCTTATTTTACATTACAAAAATCAAAAAATTTGGAACAAAATAACTAATATAATGAGGTTAGTGTTATTTGGAATACTTCGATGTGACTAGAGAGAAAATTATCAAATTTCATTAGGACGCCTGTTATGATATTATTTTTTTTTGGGACAATCTCACTTTGAAGCCCAGCAGTAATCTACCATAATATGATGATCCCGCTGACCCTGATATCTTTTCTACAAAAACTGAAAATTTAGCCAGATCATAACGAAGATGATCTGACTTGATACTCATATTTGCTTCTAGAATCTTGAAGTTTGTCAGCATCATTAGCAACAGGCTAAATATCTTGTTCCAAAAAATTTGATTTCGAACCCGATGTATTTTAAATAAATGGTTGTGCAAATCGATATCAGTTTTGAATTTGTTAATTTGAAGGTGTAGGGATCAATCCCCTTTCCTAAACTTGAGAATTTCAATCGCAAAGAGTATCAATTCATTTCCACACATAGTATTGCGTGCAGAAAAAACTCGAAAAAGTTGTAGTCAACAGAAAACACAATGAAAATTGTTACTATTCATTTTCAAAATAACAGTTGAGTCAAAAGAACGGTAGGAATATTTAACACAAATTATTCACAAGTGAGTCTACAATATATTGAACTTTTACGAGTAGTGGGAGTGAAGCTTTTGAGGTAAAAGTTACTGAAGAAATTATTCAAAATAATAATAATAAAGTGAGATCTCACTATTTCCTCAACTGAATACACCATGTTCAGGTTTCTCTCATGAGTATCGCACAACAATGATTGGAACAACTGATTAATCATTGTATGATTAGAACGATGACAACATTGTTTCACGAAAACTAATTGTGGTACGTGTATAAGAAAATGATTTTGAGAGTGCAATGATTTTATTCAAGTTTTTGAATAACAAGTGGATACCACATGTCGGCAGTTTTTGATACCGGTAATAAAGAAAATTGAAAAATGGGTGATCTAACATATTCAAAGTCTGTAAAAATAATGGTCCCCCCTCCCGAAACAAAAATCGACGTGTTTCAGCGTTTTCCTCAGACACTGCCATTCTATGAGTTGAAAGGAGTATCAAATTTTCATTGGAATATCTGTGAAGTTACAAATTATGTCATATCATTTTTATTATGACTCTTTTGACTTGGTAATACTATAGACTCATGAGCAGTCGAATAATTTGAAAATTCGATCGTGAGAACTGAGTCTGACAAGTGTAGTCAAGAACGAAGTATTTTGAATAGTAAATCATGTTGTTTCACGCATGTGATGTCGTTATATTGATTATAGAAGTTAGATGTATCATACGGTCACTAGAAATCTTTCTATATGACTAGTTTGAAAAAAATTCATGGAAAAATTGATAACTAGGTACTTTCATAGATTTCAGTTAGTAGTAGACTAACACTATTTGCAAAAACATAAATCAACCATCTTCTGCGGATAAGCTAGATGATAGCGAACCTACCTATCTTGAACTGCGGTATTCTAAAACGGCGGTGTCACTTTATGACGTAACCAAGAAAATGTCTTCACAAACCAATACTTTCGGGTGCTTAGAAAACGTTGATCTCCCATTAATACGGGTAGGTATTGACTCGAAACTTACATGGAATACTCAGATTGGCAGTATATTGCAACTCTGAAAAAATCAATTTTTAAATCAACACGATGCAAATATGTGACAATTTATGCTGCTGTGGAATATTTTGATATTCAGGAGAATAACATTTATATGGCACTTTCCATTGTTCCAGAAAGATGAAATTTGATTGGAAGCAGAGGGTTTAGCATAGATAGGGGAAGATGCCCGAAATTTGAAATTTAAAGTCATTTCACGAAAGAAAAATTTTTTTCTTGAATCAGCATACACTTTTCCCTATAGAACGCGTGAGGGTTTCGAGTTCAAATTCATATCAGATACTCCAATCTACAATTCATCTGCTTTGCGAGAACAGCTAATTTTTCACTCAACGCTATCGAAAAATGAGGCCATATATGTCGCATTATAATGCTTACCTTGACATTGATGGGAAAAAAACAGTCAATATATGTATAATACTACGTGTTGAGCTATAAACTGAAAATTCAACGGAAAACCTGCAAGAAGCATGGATAAAATGAAATCCAAAACGTTAATTTGTAGATACCTCATGAGCAAAAAAATGTTTTGTAATAAAGAGCATACGCACCTTTTTCTGAGCATATTACGTCTGGCTGTGAACAACTAGCCAATACAGACTTTCTTCACAGGCATAATCAGATGTGCAACATTATCCATCAGAAACTTGCACACAAGTACGGAATTTTGACTGCCTTCCAGCCATATTACAAGTATCAACCGGGGTCCGTATTGGAAAATGACTCAGATTATACTACGATAGGCCTGTTATCAATGACAGATTGGCGACGAATAAGAGACCGGACAGAGTGGTGTATGATAAGGGAACCAGAACAGCTGGTGGATGTCGCCATACCGAATAATAACAACGTGCGGAACAAGTTCCAGGACAAAGAGTCCAAATACACAGACCTTGTTATTGAGATCAAGCTGATGTGACACCTCGATAAAATAGATATTCTTCTTGTCCTTAAAAAATTAGAATTGCATATAGAAATGCAAAAAGCTGTAATTCTTGATACAGGTAGGATAGTTAGGGAATTTATATCAAGTTTATTGTAATGGAGCCTATTCCCTTTGATTACTGAATCTGGGAAAGGTAAATTATATCCAACTAATAGCTGAGATAGTGCATAAGTCCACGATAATAATAATAATGATAAAGATGCGGAATGGATCACGAATGAAAAACAACGTCTTGATATCAAACATATGGACTTCGGAGTAACAACGGAGGAAGAAATCGCAACAGTAGTTAGAGCGACCAACAATTGGAAGGCCACAGGTATAGATAATATCCACAACTTCTGGTACAAGATGTTTAATAAGCTCCATGGAGCCCTAGCGAAACAGCTCACGTATGTCCTTCAACATCCCAGGAAAACACCCACTTTCCTAACACAAGGCTCAACATATATGCTACCTAAAAGCGATAGAACAGAGGATCCGTCCCAGTATATTCCAATCACTTATCTGCCAACGCTCTACAGAATACTCACCTTATGCATATTCAATCGAATATACTAACACCTTGACGACAACAATATATTAGCAGAGGAGCAGAAGGGATGCAGAAAGAAACACCACGGATGCAGGGAACAACTCATTATCAATTCTGTGATAATAACACAGGCACACAGAGGGAATCGGGCTGTTCATTAAGCTTTTAACGATTATCTGAAAGCATTCGATAGTACCGCCCATTCTTGGCTTGTCGAAGTATTACAGATATACAAAATTCATCCAGTCCTAGTTGAATTATTGAAGACAACAATAACACACTGGCGCACGTCTCTGCAGGTCAACAATAACAATAAGTCAATTAAAACCGACGAGATACCTATAAGTTATGGAGTTTCTCAAGGAGACTCTTTGAGTCCACTATGGTTCTGTTTGGCTATGAACCCATTCTCTTCAATGTTCAATAGAACAGGAAACGGATTTAAGATAAAAACAGATAGGAACTATCACACCATCTCCCACCTGCTGTACGTGGATGACATCAAACTAAAACCTTCCAACTAGAAACAACTGGATGATCTGCTGAAAAGTGTCAGTAAGTTCTCGGCAGATGTTCATATGAAATTCGGAATAATCAGATGGACTAAGACAGAACTGGATGATATTCAAAGGCATTCCCAAACCATGCTGACAAAGTACAACAATCACCATCCAAAATCATCTGTGATAAAAACAAATTTGAAGCGGAAAGAAGCAGGACGAGGATTGATGGATGTTGTCAATTTACATACCATACAGATTAAAAATCTAAGAGAATTCTTCTCTTCAAAATCTCGCACTTCTGACCGCAACATAGTGGTATCGTTGGCTGATAAGAGATATATACCTCTGAATCTTGCTAACAGTGATAACCTGCTGAATCTTCCAATCCTATCAGATACTGAAAAACAAGAGTAACGGACAAGAAAGGAATTGCATGGACGACATCACCATGAAATTAATCAACGACACATCGACAAGGAAGCTTTCAACAAATTTATGATTAAGGACATTTCAAACAGATAAGTGCAGAAAATGCCATATAAAATCGGAGACTATACAGCATATTACGTCCGGTTGCGAACAACTGGCCAATACAGACTATTTCCACAGGCATAATCAGATGTGCAACATTATCCATCAGAAACTTGCACACAAGTACGGACTCTTGAATACTTTCCAGCCATATTACAAGTATCAACCGGCGCCCGTATTAGGAAATGACTCTATCAGATTATATTACGATAGGCCTGTTATTATTGAAAGAATGGTGATGAATAATAGACAGAACATAGTGCTGTATCATAAGAGAGCCAGAACAGCAATGCTGGTGGATGTCGCCATACCGAATCATAACAACGTGCTGAACAAGTTTCTGGAGAAAAAGTCCAAATACATAGACCTTGCTATTGAGATCAAGAATATGTGGCACCTCGATAAAATAGATATCGTTAGTGTCATCATTTCCTCGACCGGGTTAATACCCAAAAGTTCGCATGATAGCCTTGAGAAATCAGAATTGCATAAGAATACTTATATAGAAATGCAAAAAGCTGTAATTCTTAATACAGGTAGGATAGGATATTAATTATTCACCTTAATATATCTGGTTTGATATATCGAGCTTTTCAATTAGTTCAATGAAGTTTATGTTGCATTAGCTCATAACCCAGGCACATTAAGGAAAACAAAGTAAATATTGAAGCAAACAATGAAGCAGATATGGATCTTCAACTATTTATAGATTGTTGTTTACCTTCTGAAAAATATTAAAATTTTACAGCCATGAGTTTTCTCAATGCCAAGAATATATAGCCGTGAAGTAGTTACCTACTGCAAAGTAGAGCATAGGAAACGGTTTTATAATAGTATCGTATTCTGTTCGTCTTCTCTAACCCTCAAAGAGAGATTGAACTTGGTGAATTTGGTATGACATAAATTTTATATTACTATTGAATATATACGACTGATAATCTCAATTGTACTTTTTGGAGATAAAATTTTTGATGTTTAAATGACGAGCAAGAAAATAGTGTAGTGGTACTTTATTTGAAAACATATGATTAGTTAGTATTGCAGAATGTTTTTTGAATATTTGTGTTGAATGAAACAATAAACTGATTATGTCAAAGTTTCATTCACCCTGTCTTACAGAAACAATCAGATAATTTATGAACTGAGCCATTATTATAGGGTAGTTAGGGTGAAACACAAATGGGTTTTTTGTTATATTTCTTCTATCAACAAATAGATAGAATTAAAAGATCATTGCTGCTGCGGTTTCGAAAATTTGGGATTGACATAGATCAGTCGAGTCGCTTATTATTTCAAAATTGTTATTATTTGAAAATCTTAACTGATTCTAGGTCTTCTCAAAAGAAGAAGTTACTAAATGCGAGATTTCGCAATGTGTAGACACATCGAAGAATTTTATTTTTCAAGGGAGAATATTCAACCTTCCGTAGAATGTTAAATATCCTCCCTTGAAGGAGCTAGTTTTCCGATCTACTCTTCATAATCACCGTTAACCGGGGTCACCGGGAAGTGGTACAGCACGGTCATATGTCACGAATAGGAACAATGGACTGTAGTTTCGATCTCGTTTGACCTCGTGAGCATTGCCTACCCATTCGTAAAAAAAGGCTATGCCGTTACTTACTCATCTCAATTCGTTGGAGCGAACGCAATAACGGTGATTATGAAGAGTAGATCGGAAAACTAGCTCCTTCAAGGGAGGATATTTAACATTCTACGGAAGGTTGAATATTGTCCTTTGAAAAATAATTTTCGTCGATGTGTCTACACATTGCGAAATCTGGCATTTAGTAACTTCTACTTTTGAGATGTTTGTGTATGCCTGGCTGTAAACCACATAGAAAAAAGGAGACTCGGTCCTTCGACGGCCGCTTCTGTCTGATACTTGAGTGTCGCATGGCGGTAGGTTATCGAACAAGTGTGACCACTTAACGTTTTCTTGTTTCATTAGCTCTTTGGTTTCACCCTTTCGCGGGGAGTTGGTGAAGTAGCCTCTGTTTCGGTTCGTTGGGGGGCGCAGTGATATTTATATTATTGTGTTCGCTCCAACGAATTGAGATGGGTAGGTAACGGCTTAGCCTTTTGTTACGAATGTTGTTACCTGGAAGTGGTGATTTGAGTTTTAGAAAAAGAAAAAAAAAGTATTGAAATCGGTGTATTGCGGGGATTGTAATAAAATTCATATTGGTAGAACTTTCAGAAATTTCAAAGTTTCAATTATCATAAATCAGATTCCCATTATTCTAATCACTAACTCGAAAAAACTATAACTCTGATGATAATTTCAGAATTTTACACAATGAAAATAATAGACAAAAATTCAGTATACTGGAAATTTTAGAGATCAACAAAGAAAAGAATCCAGGTAGGTTACTTAATAGCCAATTAGATCTAAATCTTTCACCTTTACTCAATCTTTTCAATTCTTAAAGTAAGCAACTCCGGTGGGTTTTCCAACATACCTCTTAAACTTGTACCTATTGTAATATTAAGTAGGAAATAAGACTAATATACAGGGATATCCACCGGGACCGTCCGTTAAAACTTTTTGAGTTCCAATTACAAGATCAAGCTGAAATTTTATTTGCGGCCATAACTAGCGATTTCCAATTGAAGTGAAATATTTTCGAAGTGATACCATTTCCAGTTATACCGGAAGTGGGTCATCACTTGTTATTTCAAATGGCAATCTACCTTTTTTATTATACATCTAGAACCGACATTTGAGCAAGGCATAAAATACCCAAGTTTTTGGCACTTATCTGTCAAAACTTTTGATTTAGATCTAATTGGCTATGAAGTAACCTACCTGGATTCTTCTCTTTGTTGATCTCTAAAATTTCCAATAGACTTAGTTTTTGTCTATTATTTTCATTGTGTAAAATTCTGAAATTATCATTAAAATTATGTTTTTTCGAGTAAGTGATTAGAATAATGGGAATCTGATTTATGATGATTAAAACTACGTTTGTGCTCGGATAATCTAACTTTGAAATTTCTGAAAGTTCTACCAATATAAATTTTATTACAATCCCCGCAAGACAGTTTATATACACCGGATTTTTTACTTTTTTTTTCTTTTTCTAAAACTCAAATCATAACTTCGAGGTACCCGTCTTGAATCTATAGAAGACAAAAAAGAGAATTTGTGGCGAGAACTGAAGTCGATTCCAGGAAAAGCGTTTGAAGAATGTTTTGATGATTAGATTATTCGTTGGTGTAAATGAATTATTTCAGAAGGGGCATACTTTGAAGGCGATACAATGAATTTGGATGTAAAATGAATATTTTGTGTTTCATTGACTAATTTCTGATACTTTTCTGATAGAATGTATCTTTCAGTCAAGAGTCTAAGAGTCTAAATGAATTGATTGGTTTTATGAAACAACGCTGCAAAAAACGGCTTCATTTGAAAATTTTCATTGCTCGAAGAGATTTCTGTAAAGTTTATGATGGTCTATATTTAGTCATCGGTTTTGACTTCCTGTAAAATTCTAAAGATCTCAAGAACAATGACCTATGGAAGAATCTGCGACGTTCAGAAAAAATCATAGCGATCTAACTGGTAATATGAAAGGTTTTAATCGTTAAAAATCTAACTCCATGTAAGCAGTTCAAATTTTAAGAATACAACAAAGTGTCCTTAAGAATTAAAAGGGAAATTTTCTCGTAGCTTATGTTTAAACACACACGGTCACAAAACAAGAATGAAATTAATTGAAGGAAATCGCTTTCATAACACCAAATTTTTGATTTGGAATCCCTTCAACGGGATTGGGGAAAAATGACGTCGTCGTAGAGCACATTGAAGAGCTAAATAAAACCATGCTCATCAGATCGAGAAAACACTCTACCTCGGACAATCCGCGCGGTACCCAGCAGCACTTCCTTCTGTGCGCTGGAGATTATTCTTTTATCAAAGCGAATGGATAGGGTGTAAGCTATCTATCGCTTATGAACTAGGCCATTAACTGTTATTATAAGAGGTAGAATCACAACAGAGTTGAGGCTAGACATCTCCTTCAGCTAGACAGTCTAATCCTGGTACTTCATTACCTTCTCTGCATACGCCTTTTCGAGTGTTCTCATCGTGTAGAACTTTCACAACCATCAACATTGCTCGTTTTTCCCGCCATAGAAAAAGAGCAATGTAGGGACTGTTATGCGCTGCGCCTCTGTCCGTTATGAGACAGGTGTCCCAGTTGTAGATCGCTATTTTCAAGGACATCTACAGGTGACAGTGCGTAATTCTCAACGCTTTTTTTAACAGGCTATATTTTAGCGCTAACTCCTGATGAAATACCTTTGCCATATCGTTGTGTGGTTGCTGGTATCCAACAGAAGCCAGAATATATATATATATATATATATATATATATATATATATATATATATATATATATATATATATATATATATATATATATATATATATATATATATATATATATATACTGGGTGATTCACAGTTGGCGCAGTGCTCTTTAGCTCGTACACTCTTGAAGATTTCATTTTTGTTCGAACGGTATTGTATTAAGAAAGTACTTCAGCAATTTATTTTGAAGTAAACAAGGTGTCTCAATTTTCTATGAAAAAGATCATGGGAGGTTTTTCAGATTAGAAGACCACTTTTTTGTTGAAGATTTAAGAGCGTCCTAAACTCTGCTATAATGTCTTCAAGTAATAAGTTTTTTCGGTGAGTAGTTTCGTCACAATACTTTTCTTCCGAAAAAATTCATGGAAATAGACTCTCACATCATTGCATGCCCCTTCGGCCAGAGCGGATGAATACTTTTTTCCTTTCTTTTTCTTATTGCCCAAGGATAGCTTCATTGATGAATTGAAATAGATTATCTTCATTTTATACTGGAGTGACTCAAAAAAATTATTGAATATTGTGATTTTGAAAATATCATATCTTGATTCTCTCAAATGGAACATCCTGTATTTTAATATTCATATCAACGCATAAAATATTGTGCCATATTTTTGCAGGAGTAATATATAAAATAAATTAAAATAATAAAATCAGAGGTTGCGAAAGAAGAGTTTATTAGTAAATATCATTATACTTGATCAGAAGAATGGAGATATTTTAAGGTAGTCGTGTAAGAAATACGTAATAGATTGGTTTTTTGGTGAGATGATCTACAACTATTTCAATAAGTGTTCGAAATGTTGCCCGTTTCCCTGTAGAGACAACTCAATCCTTCTGAGAAAAGACCGTTGAACTCTTGACAACATTTGCGGATTAACTGACTGAAAGGCGTCGACTATTCTCTGTCTCATATCCAACTGCATTGTAGACGGAATCTGGTAAACGATGCCCTTAATATAACCCCACAAGAAAAAATCTAGACTTGTAGGGTCAATAGACCTAGCTGGGCATCTAACAGGGCCACCACGTCCTATCCATTTGTTTGGAAATATATGTTTCAAATGCTCTCTAACCTGATGTGAGTAATGTGCCGGTGCTCCATCCTGTTGAAACCATAAATCTTGTCTTATATGCTCTGGTACATCGGCAAGTACCATTTGGAGATGATTTTTCAGAAAATCTAAATACATTTCACTATTGAGGTGCGCCCCAATTAAATATCTACTATAGTGGCCCATACATTCAAGGACCAAAGATGCTGGTGATCTATTTGTCTCATAAGGTGTAGATTTTCCGTGGCGTAATAATGAAAGTTATGCCTGTTAACAAGCTCACTCTTGTGGAAAGTTGACTCGTCCGAGAAAAGAACTTTGCTAAACATATTTGGATTTTCCACTACTTTGTCACTTGCCCAATTGCAAAAATTGATTCGATTTTAATAGTCTAGATTGTTCAGTTCCTGGTGCAGATGTACATGATATGCATGAAACTTATTCACTTTCAAGATTTTCTGGACGGAAGTTTGACTTATATCTGTTAACTGAGAAATCTTTCTTTGGCTTTTATATGGGTCCTCTGTCAACAAAACTGATAACTGGTTGTCTTCAGCTGTAGCAGTTTTTGGTTTTTCATGTATTTTGTAAGCGATATTACCCGTTTCGATGAATCTAAATATAAGTTTTTCAAAGCTTCTTGCATCAGGATGTCTCCTATCAGGAAACCTTTGTGCATAGACTGTACTAGCCAACAAAGAATTTCTATCACACTCACCCAGAACTAAAATCATTTCTTCTTTGGAGAACTTCATGGCAGTCAATTGAGAAAATTGGGTTCAAACCTCACTTTCACAATGTTTGATAACAAAACACTGATAAGTTCACCATGTAAAATGCAGAATATGATATGTCCGGACAGCTGACAGAAGGCACAAATGAAAAAAAAATGTCAACACACCTCGATTTACGTTTTAATCATCTTGATTTAATCATTCGTTAAAAGAATTATGTTGTTTAGGTTTCATTGTTTACTACTTAAATCATTACAGAAAAACATTTTTTCTGCGATAATGATGCATGTTGATGACTTTAATATGGTTTGTGGAATTTTCATAAAATTTTTCAAAATAATCGAATATATCGAAAATAATCGAAAAAAGATAAGGTTGCCTCTGCAAAAATATAGCACAATATTTTATGCGTTGACATGAATAAAAAATTTAGGGTATTCCATTTGAAAAATCAAGTTGAGATATTTTTAAAATTACAATATTCAATAATTTTTTGAGTCACTCCTGTATAAAATGAGGATAATCTATTTCAATTCATCAATAAAGCTATCTTTGGGCAATAAGGAAACAAAAGGAAAAAGTATTCATCCTCTTCGGCTGAAGGAGCATGCGATATGTGAGAGGCTATTTTCATGAATTTTCACGGAAGAAAAAATATTGTAACGAAGAAGCCATTAGAGCAGAATTCTGGCCGTTCCTGCATCTTTAACAGAAAAATGGTAAAATGGTCTTCAAGAGTGTACGAGCTATAGAGCACCGCGCTACTGGTGAATCACCCAGTATATGTACATGCATATATATATATGATGATATTCATGAAAAATATAAATCCACCACCCGGTAATTAATACCATTGCCAGGCAATGATTATAATTTATAATTATAATCAAACATATCTTGGAATCATTATTTATTAGGATAACGTAAATGTTATGAGAATATATCAATCTACCAGAATATATACAAACTATATCATCATCAGACATTGACATCAATGAGTTCTGGTTAATCACTCAGTATATATATATATATATATATATATATATATATATATATATATATATATATATATATATATATATATATATATATATATATATATATATATATATATATATATATATATATATATATATATATTCTACACTTGTTATTGATGTTCGAAGTTCGGGAAGTTTCGTGGAACGGGGTGAAATATTTAAGGGTATTTAAGGTAGCGCCAGCACTTTCGGCCGGTATTCATTCGCGGTGGATGTCTGTTCAAGCATTAGAAAAAAGTTATGGGTTGCAGTTTCATGATTGAGTGTCATGAAGCCAAATGCGTAGTTGTTACAGATCAATGAAATTCTTGATGTTGGCACATGTTACATTGCTGAAGTTGAAAGCACTTCAACTTTGCGTTGGGAAAATCTACGATTTTTAACGTTATATTTCAAGGAGGATGACATAATTCAAACAATTAGATTAGATCTCTTATAACCGAAAATGATAGAATTATATTCCACAACTTCATTTAATGGTTAATCTGCTTATCTTGAGATTCCATATCTAAGTATTAAAAATGAAGAAATATCCAAATGACAATGAAATTTTTCTACTTGGAAGTAATGCTAAGGATGATATTTTCATTATTATATATATTAATACTTATGATTTTTCTGAATGTAATGAGACTATTCATGTAGTAGTTATAATGATAGACTTAATTGTTCGTCCATGATTATTGCCAAGTGTTTTCCACTATGGAAATGGAAATAAACGAATTTATTTCTTTATATTACATTCTACCAAATGACAGACATTGTTGCCAATTGATTCACAAAGTACTTGTAAAGTGTGTAACTCTACAAATTTATGGGAGAATAAAAATAACTTCAGGAATTCAGATCGTTTGTGGAATCTGCAAAATTTGAATTTTTCTTGGATCTGATCATCTCAAAGTATCTACTGGAAATAAAGACATTGTAGTGAAGTTCCATAAACTGTGCTTCCAGATAAGAGTGACAACTATTTTAGAGCATATAAAAATCAGTCAACTGTAAGTATCATGAAATAAAGCAAAGAGTCTGCAGAAAGAAATCGAAAATCTATGTAAATGTTATTCGACATTATTCAATAATGTTAGATGATGAAGGTTGACTTAGGATATTATACAATTTGTGATTTAATTAAGAAAATTGATATTTTTGGTTCCGAATGAAATATTCAACATTTCGAGCTATTAACGATGCTTATTTTTATCTGGTAATTTGATACATTTCATACCAAATCAAGAAGAAGCATAACCTAACCTAACCTTAAAAAACTCGAACGCTTCAATTCGATTTTTGTTTTCTGTTTAATCGTTGATGTTTTAATAAAAATTTGTGTGACATATAATAATGGCTAATCTCATCCTTCTCATTTCAATCATATTCGTTATTTTATAAATTCCTCAGAAAAATCTAAACATATTTTATGTACAGGGTGGGACATTTCTTTGATTTAGTACAGCAGCTACATATAATTAAAGTAAGAGGGAAATTTCCTCTTTCTCTCTCTCTATTCATCGAGCTTTTAAGTTTGACATGGACTTTCCTCAGTTGTATGGAGAATAGGATCTTTTGCTCATCGGCTTTTGAGTTATAATGTAAGTTTGGAAGTTAGGGAACGCTATATCTTTCGCACGTCCGTATTTTGAATGTGTTTCAAGTTTTTTGATCTGGTCTCAAGAGATCTTTTCGTTTCTCCAACATAATTCCTTTCATAATTTTTATAACTAATTTCATATATGCTACTCTGATCCGAAGCGTTAGTTTTGTCTTTAGGAAATTTCGGTGATATTTTCAAGATTGAATTTGATATGTAGGCCAATTTTGTATTGATAATTAAAATTTTTCTTTTCTAATTCTTCGATGTATTGCTGATAGGAAGGTTAATAATGAATGGATAATCTATATCCCAAAATCATTCAGAAATGAGATCAAAATTATTTTCAATACAAAAATGAGAATTTTAAACAATACAAAGGCTAGTAATGGGAAATTGTCTTTCGCCTTTTATCGCTGACATATTTATGATTATATATGAAACAACTATAAGTATGGTATAGGTATGTCGATGATATAATTTTTGTTTTCTGATATCAAGAACATCAACTTGAATGATTATCACATCATTCGCTTGAATTTCCATATGAAGTAGAGCATGATAATTTTTTGGTTCTCTTGGACACACTTGAAAATAGAACAAATTCCTTAGGATTTGATGTTTACAGAAAAGAACTTCCAGAAGTAGGTACATCTCTTCGAACTCATTTCGTTGTCGACAACAAAAATTGGCTAGTTTACATTTCCCAGTTCAAAGATTAATTAGTTTTTCTCTAAATCAAGAAATATTTCGGAAGGAAAAATCTCTTAAAAGGAATGTAGCAACTCTGAATGGTTATAGACATAGTTCAGTCGATGAGTTGAAAAATAGACATAGAAGGAGAAAATTTCGAATGCCATTCTTCCTTAATATGAAAAATAAAAATTGGAATTCGTTTTCTTATCTTTCTATCCGCGGTAAACCTTGAAACGCTTATTCCAAAACCCAAAAGACAAAACTAAATTGTTGGATAAGGGTAGTATATATATGAAATAACTTGTAAAAATTGCGAAAGGAAGTATGTTGGACAAATTGAATGATCAACAGAAACAAGATTTGTAGAATATAAAGAACATTTAAAGTACGGATCCACTGCATTATCTAGCTTTGAGACACTGATGAGTTCCTAATAAGGACGAAAATGCAGTCTGCCGCTCAATTTTTCGGCGTTCAGCTTAATTGTACTATTATGGCTCTTGAAGGCTGCCTGAATGGTGTGCAGATGTAAGGATATAAGAAGTAGCTCTTGTTAGGAAGGATTATTCATTGATCTAAGGATTTTTGGATAATTTTTCTTGCCTCAAGTTTACATGCGTAGACTCCATGTGAAGGGGTATTGTGGAAGATATTATTTTTTCTACACTCTTCTTGTTGTTCGGAAGGAATTTTATAATTCTAAATATGTATAGATTTTGTTGGCGATATCTGCAGTTAAAATTATGAATATTTTTGAAAGGTAGGTTTTTCGTCGATATTGAGATGGATCAATGGTATTATCAGTTTTCAGTTTCAAATGAGTAATTTTTTTCGTAAGAAATGATGGAGTAGCTGAAGGGATATGATTGAAAATTTAAAACCTCATTGTGTACCAAAAGTTATGAATACCATTAACATCTGGTTATTTCCAATTCCTTGGGTATTGTATACCTGATTTTATATCATCCTTTTTCGAATTGCATATATTGTATTTTGGAAATTCCAAACTTTTCATTTATAATTCAACTTGCGTTGGAATTGTTCTGGCTTGGAACTGCCCACATTGAAGAAATATTTTCATTCCAACCGGAAATAAGTTTGCAGAAATATTTTTTATTAATTTTAACAGCTTGTTTCAATGTTCAATTATCTCTGAATTTATTTGATATTCACGTAGTCTAAGGAGTATACTGAACGTTTCTGTTTCAATGTGTCAATATATTCTATTGATTGTCCATTATTTACCTCATTTAGTTTATGAGCTTGAGTTTTCAGGAATATTTCTCAATATTTTTTGTTTAATAGATTACCTTTGGAATATTGTGTCAACGTTCCTATATATACATACATTAATTATTTTAATTTTTTCAACCATAAAAGTATTGTGATAAGAACCAAAATTCAGTTGTTTATACCAACAATGTTTCACTACTGGAATAGCTGCACAGTATGTGTTCAGATGAAGTGAATAAATATCTACTACTTTATCAAGCTGTAGTGAAAGAAATTTCCTATTAATCTCATTCATGCAATCGAAAATTTTCTTTGAATAATGAATTTTAGGAAGTTAAGGTCTTATAGTTGGGTCAAAATTTTTAATATATATATATATATATATATATATATATATATATATATATATATATATATATATATATATATATATATATATTTACATATAATTCATACTAATGAGTGAAAGAATATATTGGCATGCAATACTCCTCAAAGAATTTCTGAGGAATCAAGTGGCAACTCGACTCGGCGGAAATTCATTTAGGACCGAATAGCCGAATAGCCAGACCTTCATTAAAATCTCAAATTGCTCTTTACCCTTTGAAGCACTCAAAATAGAAGTATGAAGGTTTTTTGCCCGAATGAAACCTACTCTCAGATTAACCACTTTCGCAGAGTACTGCATTATGAAAGAGAACTCTGTGTTTGACGGAGACGAACGAAACTTCATTTGAATTGACAAGGTTTCATTATATAGTGCCCAACGCTTGACAGATGTTAACTTTCTTTTTCGAATTTGTAGATTTATGAAATATTTTCAATAATTTTGCGATCCATTTGAATTGTAATGATGAACAAAACTTGAGAAACAAACAAATACAAAATTTTATAAACAGAATAGAAATAATACATCTACATTATTTATTCGAAGTTCTACTAACAAGAGCGTACAAGACACAACTAATTTTGGAATTCAAGCTATAGGTGCGTTTCAGGAGGGCTTCGAAGAGTGGTTAATTCACGCGTTTAATGCAGCTGAATTCGGGAAAACGTGGTGGCCCATCCTTTTATTTCAATTCGTGCAAATATAATGTATTATTAATGAATGCTGTGCGATGCGGTGGGGCACAATTTGTGTATACCACAGATTTACAACACTTACATACATATATTAATTATTGATTTATATCTACATTATCATACATTGAATCGTACTTTAATAATGCGATAGAAGAGAGAGACAGACAAATGTGTCCTTCTACATTATTTCGTTATTATCGAAATAATGGAAGGCTAATCCTTATTTAGGCAGTTAGTAATATATCAACGTTGAGCTATTGCCCTTTGAAATTCTTTATCTTAGGAAGAACATTTTTCCATTATACCTTAGACCCTTAAAAAGTGCTTAGCTAAACCAAATTCAGTGAGAGGTTGATTAAACGTTACAGGTGATTTTAGATGGAAGATAAAATCGTAGTTTTTCAGCATCACAAATTAAAACTAGAAACTAGAAAAATGATATTGAATAAAACAATGAAGAGAAGGTTGCATACCGTGGGTCTAAGGGCTCATCTAGAAGATGAGACAGGTTTCTCTAGTTAGGTACGCAGCATTGTGTAGATTGGATACAAAACATTCAAACAAGACCGTAAATGAATGACTTGCTCTCACTTTTGTTTAGAGTAGAATAGGAGTTTCAAGTTCAAAAATGACGACGGGGGGTACGGTTTCATTGAATTTTTGAGAATTTTCGGTTCTCACATCTCTGTACATCTGATTTTCTTCAAATTTTCCTTGCATGAGATTACGTTTTTATGCTTTCTTCAATTTTTCCTTAGTGACTGAATTCGCTACCGTGTATGTTTTGCTTTATGTTATGGAATAAGTGATTGAAATGACTTCATCTAAAAACTTGACTGGACTTCTGATTCTACAATTCAACGAGTTTTAGTAATTATCCGCGCTTTGTTTGCATCTTCTGAAGAAACCCATCGCTGCTCATGCCGTAGCGTTAGTGGAATTCTATAAGCATATCCAAGATCTTATAGTTGCTCTTTTACATTTTTATATGTTCTGTGTACTACAACAATGTCATATAGTTCGGCTTGCTCATCAACTTCTTTTATAGCATTGCTGAATCATTATTCCGACGAAGTACGAAATATCAATTATAGAAATCTTATAGGGTGTGTAGAAAGAAGAAAATCGAAACTCACCTGAACAAGAAAAGATATTAGCATATTATTGCACTTGCAGTACGAGTCCGAGGACAGTTGGGATGTAGGCTTATGTATATGCGATCTTAAGTTTGCAAGGCACCAAGAAAATAATATAAATATTCCCGTATTCCCTCTTGGATTATATCTTGGATGCTGGACACAAACAGCAATAGTATATAATGGGAAGATAGGTTTCATGTATTGTGTTTATAACTGGTGACAACTCAATGTATTCTGAATGGAATTGAAAAAAAGAGTACATCATCTATAGAGAATAAGAATGAATTATGTACTCTAAAAGACTTGGTGAATATTAGTTTTTCAACAGAGAAATCCATTCGAAATTTTCTAGAGGTTCCTCATATCGCACTGTATGTACGATAATAATGATAATAATTTTCATTGTATTGCACTTCATTACTTTATACATTTGTTCGTGCATTCAGAAGAGCTGTATTCGACTACCAAGTACGATCTTCTTCTTCACTCTGCATATCGTGAGATGTCGGAGATCTTTTTCAATGATAATGATGATAATTCAACGATTATTAACCCACCAAGATTAAAATAGATTTATATATACATTGAGTGAGAACAAAACGTGTATTCAAAGTTACGAAAATTATGATAATAAATAATGAATTGGTTGATTCAAATTTGGAGGGTTAAAAGGCTAAGTTTGCAGCTTTGATATCACTATTACATTGTACAAAATGAATAATTGCTGTCGACGCCCATTTACTGTAACGAATACATAAAATAACTAATATTAATGAAGATATTGATTGGATAGGAATACCTGCAAAACGAGACGAGAATGCTATCGACATAGTGAAAGAAATATCTAGGAAATTGAATTTTCCAGCATCGGTTGAAAATGCCGTTGACAACTGCTACAGGGTTCACTTTCCTTCAAGAAATAGTGAATCGCGACCTATTGTGGTTGGCCCCAAAAATGAATTCATGAAAAATGAATTTTTCAGCGCGTACAAGCGTAAGAAGGAATTGGAGGCATAGGAAATTGGTTTTTCTAACGACAATCGAAAAATTTATATTAACGATAGTCTACCATCATACAATAGGCGCCTTTTTTATACAGCAAAAGATTATTGCAAAACCAAAAATTTTAAATTTTGTTGGACGCAAGAAGAGGATATTTTGATTAGAAAGGATAGTGATATTAAATGTAAAATAATTCATGTTACCTCAGAGGATATCCTGGCTAAATGCCAGCTTGGACTAGTTTTCCGGACGTAGGATTTGTTTTATGTGTATAATGGCTCTCACGGACTCGAACTTATCTGTTTACTATCAAAATTATCGAGGGCTTCGTACTAAAACAGAGGAGTTCTATAAATCAACTTTGAATTGTAACTTTGACATTATTTGTGTGACTGAATCGTGGTTGAAACCTACTATAAGAGATTGTGAACTGATGTGCGACAACGAGTACTCGATTTTTCGGAAACATAGATGTGAAGCAAATAGTGCTAAAGGGGAAGGTGGAGGTGTTCTAGTAGGAATATCGAAAAAGTTCCGAATTCTTCATGTGTGGAGGATGTGTGGAGGATGTGTGGTTGAGGGTTCGAATATCTGGTAACAGGAATCTTCTTTTCGGTGTTTGATATTTTCTACCGGACCCAGGTAAAGACAATTACTTATATTATTTTGACCACATAACTGCTCTGATAGAATCTTGTAGTAATGACATTATAATTATATGTGGTGACTTTAATCTGACTTTCTTCACGTGGACTTTTGATAAGAACCTAAACAATTTCGTGAATAACACCATTCAGTCCGAAATATATACGGCTTTTAGTGACCTATGTGCTTATAACTCGTTGGCCCAGTTCAACTGAATTGTGAACAACAACGAAAAAACTCTTGAACTTGTAGTTGCAAATTCTTGTGAAATTAATGTATTGAGAAGTCCTTTAGCATTTGTCAAAGAAGACTTGCATCATCCCGCGTTAGAGATGTACTATAGTATTATATTGGAAAACTCTATAAAAATGAAACTCGATCCATGTATAAATTTTTTAATGCAGACTATGCATCCATACGTAAAGATTTGTCAGAAATTGACTGGAATTCAGTTTTGATGAGTAATGATGTGAATGAATGCGTGGAAGAGTTATATTCAGTTTTGAACAAGATGATTGAAAAGCATGTTCCTATTAGTAATACTAACAATAGAAATTATCCGCCTTGGTATTCAAGAGACACTATCCGCTTTATTGAAGATAAGGCACTATATCATAATAAGTTCAAAAGATAAGAAAATAGAAATAGAAGAAAATAATTTCGATTATGAGATGTTTGTAGAGCCGTAGGCAGAGCAAGGTTTCGATCCAGGGGGACTATGGAAAACATCTCTCATCAGTTGAGGAGAACATCGTGAAAAATCCAAAAAAGTTTTGGTCTAATGTATCTGAATTTCGAAAAAATGAGCTAATTCCACCTATAATGAATCTAAATGACAATGTTTATGATGACAGTGTTGCTATTTCAATTGCTTTTGGTGATTTTTTTTGCTGGAGTCTTCGAAGATCCACAGAAGCCTGTTATTTATAAAAAGACATATAATGCATCATCATCTATCTCAAGCAATCAATTAACAAAAATTGATATCAGAAATAAAATAGCTCAACTGAATGTTACTGAAGAACCTGGTCCTGATATGATTCCCCCAATATTCATTAAATCATGTTGCTCATCTTTATCGACGCCTCTTCTAATAATATTCAGTAAGTTTCTTCGGTTGGGAGTGTTTCCGAATAGATGGAAGCTGGCCAATATTGTACCTATTTTCAAGAATGGTGAGAAAAATATAATTACCAACTATAGGCCGGTGCCCATTCTAAGTCACTCTGGTAAAATATTTGAATCAATTATAACTGATCGACTTCTTCATCTATGCAGTTCTAGATTCACAAAGTATCAGCATGGTTTCTTCAAAGGGAAATCAGTTCTCACGAATTTAACCCTATATATAAATTTTCATGCCAAAGTCTTGATGATACTGTTCAGGTGGACGCGGTTTATACGGACATGGCTAAGGCATTCAACAAGGTGCACCATGCAACTTTATTAAGTATTCTCTCAGACTTTGGTATGGTTGATCAATATTTGAATTTGGGAGGCTTTCACTTGGTAAAACTCCATTATCAATAATGAAAAACAAGTACTGTGTTTTAAGGAATTTTTGCTCCCCGAAAGATTCACTTAATTTAATAATTGCGATTCGTATTTAATTTGTTTAAATTATTATTGGCTATTTGTTTAATTAAATCACCAGAAATTTTCAACAAAGAACTAAATTTGATTAAACAAATAGCCAAAAATAATGGTTACAATCCCAAACTAATAAATAATATTTTAAATAAAAACAAAGTAGAATCGCATTGAATGAAGTTTACCCTGTCGATAAATTGAAACGAAAATTCAACACCTTAACCTACGTTGGCATTATAAGTGAGAAACTGAAATCATTCTTGAGTAGCAATAATTTCAACATAGCTTCAAACTAATAATAATTTAGGCAAATATATAAAAATAATAAAACCAAACCAAGTAAAAACAATAAATCAGGCGTTTATCGATTGAATTGTAATGACTGTGATAATTTCTACATTGGTAGAACACATAGAAATTTTAATATTAGAATATCGGAACACAAACGCAGTTTTTCAAATGAAAAATCAGATTCAAATTACGCGAATCATCTCTAGAAAATAATCATTCTTTCGACCCACAGTTTGAAATTTTGCATACAGATAATAAATATTGAAGGTAGATCTTTGGGAAACTTTAGAAATTAATAAATACAAACACTCAGGTAGACTTATCAATGAACAAGTAGATTTAAGCCCTTCACCTCTATTGAATCTTTTCGGGGAGCAATCTATTCCTTAATTTTATTGGATATACCTCTCATAAATAACCACTTAGGAAGCAACCCAATAAGCTTTTAATTACTCAGGAACATTTATAGTTATATTCTCATTTATATTTTTCTGTATATTCATTCGTCTGAGGAAGCTACGGTGTAGTGAAACGCGTTACGAATCGTAATTATTAAATTAAGTAAAATTCCTTAAAACACAGTACTTGTTTTTTATTATTGGTTGATCAATGACGAGATGGTTGCAATCATATTTGATGAATAGGTCACAGTTTGTAGTGGTAATTGAGGTCTCTTCAGAAATGCACCTTGTAACATCCGGGGTACCTCAAGGTTCTCACCTTGGACCCCTTCTTTTCGCCATCTATGTAAATGACATTTCTGAGTGCTTTTCTAATACTTCACATGAACTCTTTGCTGATGATTTGAAGATTCACGAACGAATTGAATCTCATGCTGATACACAGTTGTTCCAAAGTGATTAAGATCTCTTTTTTTTGTTCTATAAGTCCCGATATTTCAAACTAAATGTCGATAAATGTTAGCACATAACCTTTACACAAACATCAACATCATACACTCCTCCTTTCCTCTCAATAATCAGGATGCAACTAGGGTTGAACAAGCTAAGAACTTGGGTATTGTCTTAGATGTCAAACTTTCATATGCACTTCATGTGGATTGCATAGTATCGAGAGATTTCAAAATGCTTGGTTTTTTCACTCAGATTTACTAAGAACTTTAAGAATTTTCAGTCATTGAAAACACTATACTTTGCCCTTGTCAGATCAAATTTGGAGTATGCTACACCTTTCTGGTCATCCTTTTACCACGTTCATATTGAGCGAATTGAGAGAGTACAGAGAAAGTTTTTTAAAAGTTTAAATTACAGATTTAATCCCAATTTGCTGCAAAGTGATTATAAAGTTAGCTTGTGGCGATATCGCGTCTTAAGCTTGAATGGTAGACGTGCTCTATTTGATGGTGTTTTTTTGTACCGAATTTTGAATTATTATTACAACTACCCTGTCATTAATTTCCTCACTTTCAATGTTCTACAATATCATAATCGTCATAACACCTTATTTTACGTACCTAAAAACTGCTCTATATATTTTAAGATTAATGCGTTTCTGTAGTTACCACTTGAAGTATTTCGATTTGTTTAATATAAGCTTGGTTTATTTCAAGAAAGAATTGATTTTATATCTAGTAAACCATTATAATTCATGAAACGAAGTTACAATCGACAACTTTGTTTCTATATGAATTAGGTTTTTTCTTGTATCAGTTCAATTGAAAATGTTTTCTTCTGTTTTTCATTAGTTATTCGATATTGATAGAATATCTGTCGAACTTCATTTATAAATATCTTAAATTGTTTTTGTAGAGAACCTCTGTAATTGGAATTTTTCTGTTGGGGTTCCTGATTCGGTAAATAAATAAATAAAAAATATCAACATAAGTATATATACAGCAGTTATTGTATGAACAGTAGAAAATGAATAATACTCAATATATGAAGTACATATCCATACAAAAGAAAACTCCTAATAGGTACATCAGGAAAAAAAGTCAAATTTAAAACGGAATTTGAGTTTGTCTTATGAGTGCCTCATGGGATTGAACGTACCTATATGTAGGCTAAGAAATGAAGTTATTTTGATGATGATTTTTGAAAGTTGTTGATTGAATGGACAAATCATGAATTTTATATCTGTTGACCAGCGATGTTACATTATAAAAAGGAGATTTCTTGAAGAATTCCTTATTATTTGATGGTAAGAACATGTTTTCTTAGAATATTGGTATTATGAATGTCAGTTCTGTAAACAATTTTATTAGCTGAGAAAGATGAAGTTTAATACTTCATAACTTCTTAAAGAAAGCAAAGGGAGTGTAAGAGCCTTCGTTTCTACATTTTCAAACATTTCCCCATTTTAGTTTGTGTGATATTCGTTGCCAATATCGTATACATAATATCAGTCGCGAACAAGAATTTTGAAGTTTTTGAATTCTTTGATTATTCGAAAATTCCAAGCAAATACCATATACACCATCACAAAAGTTCATTGGTGAAAACACTGAACTTCACCTGAATATTCAAGTTACACAGTGTCTTTGTGGGTACAACATTCTCAATGCGAAAAAACGAACTGTTTATTTAGATGTAACTTGTTCCTTGAAACGCTTTTTATTATCGGCAATTAATTTCTGGTTCCGTTTTTAAGGTTATTATGCTGGAATTACGTTTAACGTGTAGATTCTCCAATACGGTATTTCTCATGTAATCACCGTAAAAAACCAATGGAAGTAAATTACTTGAATTGATTTCCAACAAATGTTTGATAGCGAACTAGAATAATGCAGCTTAGTTTGAGATAATCCCAGTATTGGCTTTGAAAACTTGAGGAAGTTCGAAAGAGTAACATATTTGAGTTTCATTAACGTAAATATGATTTTTGCAATATTTTAATATTTAATGAAACCGCGTGGTATGAATTGCCTAAAGTAAAGGACCAAGTATACATCCTTGGGGTACACCAGCCTTTACATTGAAGGGTTCCGATAAACGAACAAAACGAAACTTCAAAGTATTAAGTGGTTTGCCGAATCAAATGCCTTTCTAAAGGTTAATGCACTAAGATAATTTTTAAGCTGCTGTTTAAATCTTTCAATATGTTCAAACCCTTTCTTAAATCAGATTTTCTCCTTAGTAATAAGTTATTATCATTCAAGAAATAACAAATTGGAACTTTTTTGGTGTAGTTGAAGTACTTTTAAAAGAACTGGAAATATAGTGATGCAGTGCAATTCTCCGAAATATATTGTATTGGTGATTATTGTAAGTGGCAAACTTTAGCAATATAAGTAAGAGGTTTCAAAATTTTGTGACCCGATAGTAATACCGAATCTATATTTAGTTAATGGCTACCAAATGCTTTGCTCCTAATGTTCGAAAGGATGCTGTAAACCTCTCTTTCTGACACTAGAGACATGCTCAATGAATTTGGTGCAGTCTATCACTATTGTTGAAGCCAGCTAAAGATAAATATACTGATTGCTTAGGAAGCTGTGAATCTAAATTATGGTATATTAACATGTGATCCGATATTCTAATATCTCGTATATCTTTTGGACTCATCTCAGTTATAGAAAATAATGTCAACTAAGCTAGATAGATTGTTAGATAACTTGTTTTAAATCAAAAGGCTGATGGAATCACTAAGCAAGTTTGAAATTTAGCCCAAGGATCAGCCATGTGAATGTTTGAATAGCCAATATTGATTATCGATATAAATCTATAATCGAATTTTCCAAATATGTAATGAAAACATTTGGATCCACCGAGGGTAAGCAATATATATTGCCAATCTTTATTATCACATTCTACTTGAACCCATATTGAATTCCTTCGAGATAACAAAAAAGTGTACGTCTTTGTGAATACATACCATAATACTACTATTACGAACTATTCAATATTGATCTTGCATTAATATATGCACACGTAAACATAGAAAGGGAGAATATTCTTATCGAAAAATCTCCACATTGAACTCTTTAGCACACACACACAAAACCTGAACTATACCCCCTCAATTCTCTTGCATTTTATGCAACAAACTCATGTTCAAATCAACAATGTCACACTCAATGCTGGTCAATTTCCTTCCATTTGCCTTATTCCGATCAAGTACCCTTCTTCATTTTTCCCTCCTCTGGAACTTTACCAACACTGTTTTCTTAGTTGATCTACTTGCAAGCGCCTCAACCGAATAATCATCGGGAGATGAAGAGGGATCAGCTGTTCGAAGTATCTTTTTCACATTGGCACTCGCATCCGTCATACCATTCAATTTCACCAACATTAGATTAGAACCTCTCATATGCAATTTTTTATTATTCAATTTACTCCAAATATATTACATTTCCGAATTACTTCGAGTGTATTGCATAAATTTACGTCTACCCCAGTTTTTTGTGGACCTTTTTTTCATTTATTTTATTTGAAGTCGCGTCAAATTATTTTTGGTTATTAGCTACATAAAAAATATACAATGATCAAACTTAATGGGTAAGAAACTACACTGATTACTGATATTCAAGGCTATCCCAATTCATATTTAATGAAATATATTTGTCACTATATTCTACACATAAAATTGATATCTTTCGAGAAGTTAATTATATTTTTGTACCTGTTAACAGTCTTTTAAAAACGTTGGTATGAAGTTCCTTGACCTGGCCTCTTGGTGTAATGGGCAATTTATGAGGAAGTGCTCGATCGACTGCACATAGTTGCAGTTCTCGCAGTGTTCCGTATCTTTTTTGGTTATCAGATGTAAGTGGGTGATATTCGTGTGACCAATTCTGAGTCGATTTATGATCACCTGTTCACGTCTACCAAATAACAAGGCTGGAATTTTCTGCTTTACATCTTGTCGAATTTGATGCATTCTTGAGGGACATTGATTTTTCCAATGATTATTCCAATTTGTCAGAATTTCGTTCCTAAGAACGGTTTTTGTTTCCTCGAAAATTGGTAGTATTACAATGTTGAGTTTTCTATTGTTTTCGATTGTTGCTGTTTTGGCTGATTTATCAGCCCGTTCCTTTTCTTCAATACCAACATGTGAGGGTACCCAACCAATTACTATTTCTCTGTCTCTATCCCTGTCGCTGTATCATTATATATTTCAATTATATTCTGTATTGCGTGGTTTTTACTGTTATCATTATGAAGGGCTACTAGCACACTCAGGGAATCAGATAAAATAATGCAGTTTCGTGGGATACCTTTCGCAACGACTATCACTGCCTCTTGAATTGCAATGGCTTCGCAGTTGAAAATGGAAAGGGAACCAGGGAGGTTGAAGGAATATTCATCTCCTAGTGCGACTATAGAGCAGTCAGAATTTCCATTGATTTTGGAAGCGTCTGTAAATACTCTCTCATAGTTCCAGTACTTGCTCATAGCTTCATAGAAAATAGTTCTTGTTTTAATAGGATTGTCAGGATTCTTTTTAATTTTGGGGATAAGGGCAGGTTGAAGCTTTGAGGTCCACGGAGGCGTCTCATTGACATTTCTAAGGAGCATATTCGGAATGGCAAAATTTAGTTCATGCAAGTAGGAATTCACTTCAACATTAAGAGGCTTTGGAATTGAATTTTGTTCATTGTAGAGGTTTGAAAATAGTGGATTTTTCAATAATTTGGCGGTTTCATTTTCCGATTTTGCGAGTGAAGCGATAGCGTAGTTTAATGAGAGGAGAATCCTAATTGATTGGAGTGGCAAAAGCTTGCTTTCGCATAAGATGCGAAAAGCTCCAGTGGCGATTCTAGCGCCGGCGTTTCGAACGGCATTAAGAACATTCAATATACCGGGTTTTTATGAATTGTATACTATTGAACCATGGTCTAATTTCTATTGAATAAGTGCATGGATTGTTCTAATTATCACGTTCTGGTTGGCAACCCCAATTTTTCGATGAAATCGATTTGAGAATATTCAATTTCTTATTGCAGTCGTCTTTCAGCTTTTTCACGTGTGGAGTCCAGCGAATGTAAGACCAAGGATCTTCACTACTATACTAGTATGGAGTTTTTGATCGTCTAGTTCGTTGTTTCTATCTCGTGAGAAGAGTGTTGTTGTGGTTTCGTTTTGGAAAATTTGAATCCCGTTTTTCTGGACTTTTGACGCGGATTCTTGAGACATCTTATCCTCAGCTTTAGTCCTACCCTCTAACATAACTATTGTTCCACTGTGCCTGTGTATCCTTTATGGAGATATCCAGGAAATTCTTGTTTTCTTCTTGTGGAACCATTCTCCGATAAAATGTGTGAAGAAGGAATACTACATGGATAGGTTGCGTACAAATGGTAATAAGAGTGAGTAGATTTGGAGGGTGGTGTCTGAGCTTTGCTCTAATAAAAAATTCCAAGAAAATTTGCAGAAGTTAGAAACTGTAAATGGACTGGTGGAGGGATAGCAGAAGTTCTGAATGAATACTTCACGACTATCGGGCGATCAAGATCAACTGCAGTTGACACCTACGAATTCGGAGGAAATCACCAACATAATATCTCATCTAAAAAAAAAGAAAAGCAGTTGGATTGATGAAATATCTGAAATATCTAGATATTACAAAGCTGGGATGCCATTTATAGTGGCTCCGATTGTTCACATGTTAAATATGATACTTGAGAATGGTGTTTTTTCTACAGTGTTCAAAACCTCAGTTGTTGTGCCGATGTATAAGGGATGTAAGAGAAACAAATGTACTAGTTACAGGCTGATCTCGTTGATTCGCGTTTTGGCAAAGGGTCATAAAAATTAAACTGACATCTTATTTGGATCAATTTAAAATATTGTTTAAACTAAAGTATTCTCACCGAGAAAGTTTACAGGGCTCTCAGTGACGGAAGGGTGGCATAATGCATCCTAGTCGACTTGATGAAAGCCTTTGGCACGGTGGAACACGGAAAACTACAAGATTCATAAGAGAATATGTGTATTGGCGAAACTACTCTCAGTTTAATGCGTAGCTATCTATCAGACAGGAAACAGCTGGTACGGGTATAAGCTATGGAGTTTCACAAGGGACAGTCTTGGGACCCATTTTGCTCACGCTTCATTTGAATAGTTTGTTATCTCTCTCGCTCAAAGGAAGTATTATCAGTTTTGCCGATGATACTGCCATATTTTACTCGGGAGAGGACTGGGAAAGTCGCAAAAGTATAGTGGAATTAGATTTTATTACTATTAAAGCGTGGATGGAGGAGCATCAACTTACTATGAATTTTTCTAATTCCAAATATATTCCTTCTGCCATTGATAAACGCTCTTCACCCCAAAATTTTTCATTAGTCATTCAGGATGAAAACAGTAGGTTTGAAATACCATGCACTTATGGTGTAATATTAGATACACATATGAGTTGGGATGCTCATGTGAACAAATTGATTTTGAAGCTCAGAGGGTTGTTGTCGAGGCTCAGATATCTCACGAATATATTAGATGAAAATCACATGAAAATAATTTATCATAGTTGAATCTTAGTTGCGATACGGAATAATTGCGTGGGGCGGGGCATATAATAACGTGTTGAACAAAGTTGTAATACAACAAAAATGAATCCCACGTATCATTCACAAAAATACATCACATTCTCATCAGATTTTATATAAACTCCCTAAAGTTTTGTACATGAGACAGTTATTTTGTTCCTCTATACTAATACATTAAAAAAATAATTTCACGAAAATACACTTATCAAACATGACAAGAGTACAAGTTACAGTCACTATTCACTTGCTATCCTTGTGTTAAAAAAGCAAGTTGTCAAAGGATTCATCATTATTTACGACCCAGAATCTTTAACAAACTCCATATTGAAATGAAAGTCTTGACTAATGAGGAAAAATTCAGACAAAAATTAAAGGGTTGGCTTTACAGTTCAGATAGGGATATATCAATGATTTAATAGATATAAAAATAATTCGTACCTTTAGGTCCCTTTTTGATTGTATTTCATTTTGTGATTTGTAAGTAAAATTAGAGAAACAAAAAAGAAAAAAATTTTTTTCACAGTTTATTAGAATAATCTATTTTGTTGAAGATGCTCACCACAGATCTTTGTGAGTATTCGAACATTGAATCTTATTGGATGTTGGAATAATTGCTAATCAATTTTGTTTCTAGTTTATTAAGAACTTTCATTTCGTGGCATGCTATTGTAAATGAGTATACATCTCAATAAAGATATTATTATTATTCTCCACATTTACAATGGCCATTTATGCTAACTTAAAACTTAATATTAGATTGACCTTCTGGAGATTGACAGATTTCTTCTTTGTCATGATTACCACCCTTCGAGGGGTAGAAAGCATGTTCGATGTTAGAAAAGTATGAAAAATCCAGGTATGTTTTCTTGAGAAAAAGAAAATTCAGCATGGATATCAATTATGGTAAATAACTATTTGTAAGTAGGAATCAAATTATTCATTCCTGATTTATGGACGCTGCACAAGCAATCGGCAGATTAATTAATTAAACAACCTGTATGACGAAAATCAAGCTATCCATGTTGATTTGTTATGTGGATTTGAGATCAGTAAACCGATGATAACTCTTCACCAAAATTTGGAGAATATGCAGAAAGTAACCACTCGTTGAGAGAAGAATTATCTCAGCACAAACTACAACAACCTTAAGAGATTGTCTTGTTAACAATAGAAAAAATGAAATCCAATGATTTCAAATCATATTCCAATGTTCAAATTATCCTATTTTTTTCCAGGATATTGCAAATTGAGGTATTGGTAAACTAGTGTGGGGTAGTGAGTAGGAGCTCCATCTTGGTATTGTTTAAATTGGCAGGAATGGACAGAGATCTAATTAAGAGGCCTCCAACTGTGACACTTAGTTTTTAAGGTTATTAAGTATGGGTTTCTTGAGATACATGAGGATAAATAAGGGGCTGTGTCAATCCAAAGTCAACAGTTATGCCGGTTATCCTCTCCTTGAAGTGAAAAAGTGCATTCGTCAGAGAAGCAAATGTTGTACAAGGAATGCGGGTTTTTTGTTGATACCCTCGGCCATATTGTCGCGAAAGTCCTCCCTTCGATGCAAATCTTTATAATTCAATTCATGAATTAATTTAATTTTGCGTGGATTAAACTTGTTTTGATGTAAAATTCTAAAAACGTTAGATTGGAGCAGAATCTTGTCGTACAGATTACGTGTTTATAATACCTCCACAGCTGACGCTTCATCATTCGCAATTCCCCAGGACGCTTTTTTTATGCATTAATGAATACGTTCTGTTTGAATAACCTTACTTGGGCACAATTTTCAGTTCGATAATAAAGATCGAACACGTTCTTGCGAGTTATACACTAAAATTATTTTTAGAATTTAAATCACTTCAGAAAAGTAGTAACTCAATGCTTGGTTCACATAAAATTATCGATCAAATATATTATCAGATAATCGCCTTGCTTCCAAGAACAAAAAATTAAGTCGCAATAAATGCTTACAATTATTTTTTCTTCATTCATACATAGGGTATGAAATTTTTTCTCAGAAACAATTAAATCTTTTCGAGATTGCTATAGTTTTGAGAAAGAAGTTTCGAAAAAATTGATTTGTTTTCTCTGTAATTAATATCATTGAATATAGCCAAAATTATTCAGGGTGGCTCGCATGATATATAAAATAATTTTTAGCGAGAAAATTCCGTGAAAAATTACTTTTCTCATACATAGTTGTTTTCGAAGAGCATGAAATGAGGTAACGTTCAACTCATTTTGATAGAGCAAAGGGCCTTATCAAATTGAGCTAAAGTGCCCCCTCTTGTGGGGGTTGTTCGTTGAAGTCTCAAATATACTAAAAAATATACAGGATGATTAGTTTAAAGTGGAATCCGAGATAATTTTACTGTAGAATCCTTTAGTGCAGAAAAGTTTAAATGCTTATAAATGTTTCCTTGCGTAGATATATTCCTATTATTCATGAAATACTTGGATTATAGAATATTTCACCCTAAATTGCTAGTTCTGAATTTTATCCATGCATGTCGGCATCCACGAAACAATAGCATAATGTTGAAAAAAGAAGAGTTAGACAGTTACATACATACACATTGTTTCATCAAGAATCTGACTCTCTCTAACTCCGGAACAAGGAATGCTTGTGAAAAACGTTGTTGTAGATCAATTTTTGATTCGATAGGTACCATTTTTTTGGTTCATTTGTAACATGTGGAATTAACCTCCTATTCTCACCATTCTTAATTTAAAAATCTTCAGAAGAAAATGTTCTTTATTTGTGTCTTTTCACCAGAATACCGTTGATCTGAATAAATTGAGTTGAACATTTTAAATAATCAACTCAAGCGTGAAAATGATGCGATAATTCTTTAGAGAATCCGTTTACCTTTTCGATAAGATGGAACCGACGTATTTTTGACGATATAATTTTTAAACTAGATACACTCAAGGGGAGAATTTATACCAAATTCAAAACTTTTGGAAATATTTTTTTCGATATGGCCTACCTTGATATTTCACCAGAATGAATCAGTTCCTTTAAATTTTCGAGTTTAACAATTTTTTTTTTGAATCTGGAAGTTACTCCCATATGGAACCAAATCTTATTATGTCTTGACGACACCTCGAGTACCTGAAAAGGATAGACGGTTAATATTTCGCTTAAATGCTAACAGGTTATAGTCATGAGGAAAAACGTTCATCAAGCAGCTCGTTCTATCCAATGCTGGACATAAGCCTCCCGTAAACTATGCCACATTCTTCTGTTCTGTGCCGTCTGTATCCAATTCGTCTGGATGCGTTTTATATCGTCAGACCACCTTGTTGGGGGACGTCCTATACTTCTTTTTGCTTTGTGTCTTGGTCGCCATTCTAGAATTTTCTTAGTCCATCTTCCGTCGGTGATTCTTGCCAGATGTCCGGCCCATTTCCACTTAAGTGTGGCGATCCTACTAATAGCATCCTCAACCCCACTTCTTTGCCTGATTATGTCATTTGATATCCGGTCTCTAAGGTATAATCCGAGCATGCATCTCTCCATGGCACGCTGGGCCACTCGAACTTTATTGGCCGATTTCTTGGTCAGAGTTAAAGTTTCCGCGCCGTAAGTCATGACAGGCAACACACACTGGTTGTAAACTTTTCGTTTCAAACAAATTGGGATATCTGATTTTAAGATATTGCTCAGTTTACCAAACGCTGCCCAAGTAAGGCCAATTCTTCTAAAGATTTCACAGGTTTGGTTGTCTCGACTTATTTTGATTTCATGTCCAAGATATTTGTAGGCTTGGACTTGTTCAATTTCAGCATCACCTATCTGAATATTTCCACTTGTAACGAGATTGGTCACATATTGTGTTTTAGACGCGTTCAGCTTTGGTCTAACCCTTTCAGAAGCTTGTTTGAGCCTTTCAAGCATTTCTTTTGCATCTCCTATGTTGTCGGAAATGAGGACGATGTCGTCGGCAAACCTAAGGTGGTTCAAGTATTCATATACTCGAGTAGGGCTATAAAGAGTTTTGGCGAAATCGGATCTCCCTGTCGCACGCCCCTCTGTGTTTCGAATGTTTCTGTTTTTGCGTGAAGTTTCATACAAGCTGTGGCATGATCATATATGTACTTTATCTGTGCCATGTATCGATGGTTTATGCGACACTCAGCTAGAGCCTCTAATATTTAACGTTGGTTTATGGTATCGAATGCCTTTTCATAATCTACAAAGATGAGAACTAGGGGTTTATTGTATTCGAGGCATTTTTCTATTAAGGTTTTAATAGTTTGTAGATGATAATTCATACCAAATCCGCTCCGGAAACCAGCCTGCTCGTAGGGCTGGTAGAAGTCAAGCTTGACTGTCAACCTTTTTGTAATAATTTTCATATAGAGTTTGTATATGTGCGATAAAAGGCTGATGAGTCTATAGTTGTTAAGGTCAGTGATGTTTCCCTTTTTGTGCATTATCACCACCACGGCGTTGTTCCATTGGGTTGGAGTTACACCCTCTGTTAGGCATGCATTGAACAACTTCTGGATCTCTCGCAGCAGAGTCCCTCCTCCTGCTTTCAGAGATTCTACCACAACCTCATCATCACCAGGTGCTTTATTATTTTTCATCTCTGCTAATGCCGTTGATATCTCATCTATTGTTATATCTGGTGTATCTTCTGACCCAACGTTTAGTATTTTAGGTAAAGGGTTTTCTTCTGTTTGGTTCTCTCTTAGTCGATAGAGCCCTTGGTAGAAACCTTTGGTAATTTCAAGGATTTCATCTTTATTCGTTGTTACGTTCCCTTCCTTGTCCACCAACTGCCAAATATTTTTCTTTCCTGGACCCAATCTTCGTCTTAGTACTTTCAAACTCCTGTTCTCTTGAATCACTCTCGTAATCATCTCTGTATTGTAGTTTCGTGTGTCCCTTCTGATAGCTTTCGAAATATCTTTGTTCAGTTGTTTTAATTCGCCTATATTTGTTGTTTGTTTATTTTTAAGTTTTCTTCTCATTTCCATAACTGTCTTTGTTGTTTGACTTAATTTTCCCTTGTCTCTCGATGTTTTGGAACTACAACCTTTTTCGGCACTTTTAATGATCTCAGTTAGTTGTTGATTTTGTTCGTCAACAGTTTTTTATGTTTCGTTTTCTAGGTTTTCCTGGTTTGTTTCTATCAGCTTTTGGAATTTGTTGATATCGTTAGGAGATGTCCATTTCATGTGGTTTGTCTTATTTATCATTCTTGATCTTGCTGTCTTAGTATTTATCACTACTTTTGCTCTGACCAATCTATGGTCGCTTCCTATATAGCAACTATTCAAAACGGTAACATCAAAACGTTACATGGAAGGAAGTTCAAGAGTTTTGCCGTTCTATGAAAGAAAGAATTCTGATATAGAGACTTTCTAGGTATCCCTATTTCAACCACGAATGGGTGATTGCCTTGCAAGAGTTGGCCTTGTTCGCCTTGAAATAAAAACAAGTGGTATAACAATCAAAGAAAGTACCTCAGAGCATCTTACATGAAATACCTGTAAGAAAGAGAAAGCTCACTAACTTTTCATCGATGTTCCAATAGTGGAATGGAATCTGTGAGTGCATTGTCTTCGATTGACCGAATTGCTCTCTTTTGGATAGAGTCCAGGAGTTTTAAGCTGTGTTTAGGAGCAGAACCCCATACATGGGAGCCATACTCTATAACAGGACGAATTTGATATTAATAGAGAGTAAGCAACTGGTTCGAAGTGAAATATTTCTTCGCGTGATAGAGAAATCCCAGTTTTTTTTTACTCTGACTTAATAATATTCACAACATAGTCATGCCATGATAGATTGTCGCCGATAGTTACTCTAAGCATTGTTATAGAGGAAGTGAGTGAGATCGTCTCATTCGATATCGTTATATCCGGGACAGTGCTATTCATCTTCCTAGAATTAAATTGCTTGAGTTTTACTAGCATTGAACTCTACCAGGTTAGCAGATCCCCAACCAAGAACTGATTTCAAGTCGCTATTGACTTTGTTGCACTGCTGGATTCGTATTTCGTTCATGTGTTGTGATAACAGGGGTTTTACCGAGCAAGAAGATGTCTGAAATGTACTGTCATCCGTGAGGCTGTGGAGTTTACAACCTATAACAGTAAGGAGGTCACTTATATCAAGCAAGAAACAGAGTTGGTGCCAAGATGGAGCCCTGAGGCATACCAGCATTAATGTCAAGTCTGTCAGAAATTACCCCATCCATGACCACACTGAGAGATCTATTGGAGAGGAAACTCGAAATCCATAGGCGTTGCCGTTGGGACAAACCATATGCGGACAATTTACCTAGCAGACTTTTACACCAAACGCGATCGAAAGCTTTCGTAATATCGAGAGCCATAGCCGAAGAGTCCCTAAATTTTTCAATAGAACTTTTCCACATGTGAGTACCATACGCAAGTAGATCTCCTGTTGATATCTGGTACCTGAAACCATATTGTCGATCATTTATAATACCAACTAATTCTAAATATTCAATAAGCTCAAAATTGATGGCTTTTTTCATCACTTCAGACATCATAGGTAAAAGAGATATTGTCCTATAATTGGATGGAGTGGATTTTTACCTTTTTTAGGGATAGGTTGGATTCTGGAAATTTTTCAGTTGGAAGGACAAATGACTATTATAAGAGATAGTAAAAAGTCTACAGAGAATAGGTGTCAAAATAGAGGCACATGTTTTCAAAAAGATAGAAGGTAGGCCATCAGGCCTAGCTGCTTCATTAGTATCGAGGTTGAGCAGTATTTTTCCGATTATCTCCTACCTGAAGACAATATCGGGCACAAGAGACCCGACAGAATAACAGGAGGGTGATTATTTCCTGCATTCTGAGTAGAATTAAAAGCTAATAGCCCTGCGAGAAGATTTGCTTTCGCTTCAGGTGTAATGGCCAGAGACCCGTCTTCCCTAGTCCAGAACGGGAGGGAGCTGGAAGTGAAGTTTCTCCCAAAAGATTTGGCCAATACCCAAAAGGGTTCAGAACAGCTAGGATGATTAACAAGCTCAGTTCTTACCTTGTTCATTTGTTCAGATTTTGCATCTGTTACTGCAAGATTGCATAAATTACGAGCTGAAATAAATACCCTTCTGTTTTCAGGATAAGAGTTTCCACACCACTTGCGATATGGCAGCTTATTGGTCTCCACAGCAGCTGCACACTTACCATTAAACCATGACTCACCTTGTTGTGTTTTTGATAGAATGGGGAATGAACAATTCCATTCCCAGATTGATGATTTCGGTTATCTTTTCGGAGCATTCTGATGGATCATCATCTACATCTAATGAAGTTTGCTGCGGCGGGACACCTAGACAATAATTTATTCTTTCAGAAATGGAATATTCAAGTAGAGACTTTAAATGCTCTAAATTAACCCCAAAAATGGCCTTCCTTCGAATGAAAAATTTACGTGTTTCCGGTACAATTACTCTTCCCAGAGTAGAAGCAGAGGATATCAAATATTCGTTGGAACACAATGTATATAGGTATATTACGATTTTGAAATGAATTTGAACAAAAATATGAATCATAGAAGTTGTAACGTGAATAACGCCTTGGCAGTGTATTATATTTTGAGGTATCGTACCGTTCAAAATGAAATGAGCTGGAGGAAAAGATTAATGCCGATACCAATTTTCCATTTATCATGCTAACAAAATAAATAAAAACTAGACCTGAACAAGATGTAAAATTAACAAAGGTATACCGACGTCTTTCTGATGAAAAATGAAAGAGGCTACATCAATAAGTAATCAATATCATGGGTGAGAAGCATCTCAATTTTGAACGTTCAACTTTGACCTACTGAATATTTCCGCACTGAATATGTTTTGTTGAAATAAGCAGCATTATAAGCTGTTATAGAGATAGTCATTTGTCATCCGTATACTGGAAGTCAATATACCTTGGATACGTGTCGAACCTAGCGCCAAAATAATAAATAAGAAATAACTTCAGGTCTGGTATCTGGATGATAAGCATAAGTAATTTTGGGGGATACGAGATGACTCAGTATCGAATGAAAAATTTAATGTTTCATAAATGAAAACTAGATTGTTTCTGAATGTAAGTGTAACATGTTTCCGACTGTTGACAGTTAGAAGTGACATCTTTTCGTACTGCTTCGTCTATCTACAGTTAGTAGATAGACGAGGTGAATTAAAGCATAACTTTTATCATCTGAATGAACGATTCACAGTATTCCAGTTCAGTAATCTTCTCCAACACTGCACAGAACAACTGAATTATACCCTTACTATTAATCATGCTATTCAAAAGCTTTAATCAGTAATGTTATAGTGACAATGAGCTGGTGAGAAAAAGTAAACGGCAAATTCTATCACTGGATTGGGTTGCTCACTGGATTCATAATGCTAGCTGACATAATTTCAAGTCTCATTTCAGCGCTGGTTTCAATCGCTAAAAATGTTGTTGGAATAATGAGAACCAAGCTTTGCACCCAAATTCCTGTAGCGAAATAAAAGGTGCGGTTTGCAAATTTGTTCACTGTATAAGGATATCAGTAATAAGATACAAAACCGATACGCATTGAACTTTGAGGGTCACCATTCAAATATTTTTCCAGCTGCATGAAATTAGTAATGAAACATATTCATAGGTATATTTCTTACCGAAAAGTTCGACTATTTCATTTGAACTGATGGTTGTTGGGGCCATCTTCAGTAGTATAGTGTATTGCCACAAGTGAAACTATTTGATGATTCATCATTAGGAATTAATTGAAAACTGTACACATTTTAACGTTTTTTCGAGTTATATTTTCAATACATGCCGATCTTGTGCGTGATAGAAATGCTCTCGAAGCAGTACAGAGACGTGCGACTCGAGTATCTTTCGGGCGGGTGAGCCCCTCGTATGAAGAAAGACTCAGACAATCTGGCTTGCCTAAGTTCGAGGACCGTAAACTTCGCTGTGATTTCATAACATCTTTTCGAGCCCGAAACGGTTTTATCGGTGGTGATCTAGTTTCCCTCTTCCAGATGAACTCAGATTTGAGTCTGCGCGGTCAAAATTAGAAATTTGGAGCGGAGCCGTTTAGAACAAAATACAGACAAAATTTTTTATCTAACCGAGTGTTTAATGAGTGGAATACTTCACCATAACAAGTAGTGACAGCGGAAAGTATCAATGGGTTCAATAATGTATACAATACATACAAATTACGCTTTAGACTGTTCCTAATTTTTAATTTTTTTTTCTTCTTGTTTGATCTGTGCTTTTGAGTATAGCTTTACAGCCTTAAATTCTTACATCTGCGATTGTTGAAACTTGATTTTGTGTATATGAATTTTGAAGGACCATTTGTTCCTCGATTAATTTACCTCTATAATATATATATATATATATATATATATATATATATATATATATATATATATATATATATATATATATATATATATATATATGAATCAGTTGCTGTTCGTTAGTCTCGCTGAAAAAAGAACGGCTGTAATATATATATATATATATATATATATATATATATATATATATATATATATATATATATATATATATATATATATATATATATATATAAATCAGTTGCTGTTCGTTAGTCTCGCTGAAAGAAAAGAACGGCTGAACAGATTTATCCTATCTTAGTCTTGAAATGTTCTTGGAGGTCTAGGGAAGGTTTAAAGGTGAGAAAAATTTGAATAACTGTCGGGAAAACCATAAAAGGAGCCCTTTTTTACTTCCACACGTTTTCTTAATAAAATATATTATATATATATATATATATATATATATTTATATATATATATATATATATATATATATATATATATATATATATATATATATATATATATATATATATATATATATATATATATATATATATATATATATATATATATATATATATATATATATATATATATATATATATATATATATATATATATATATATATATATATATATATATATATATATATATATATATATATATATATATATATATATATATATATATATATATATATATATATATATATATATATAAATAGAAAATAGATATTACCGCTGCTGCACAAAGCTAAAATTCAATCATATCTATAAAACTAGTTTTCGCGTGCGCGTTGGATGATCTAATGTCGCGTTGCGGAACTAAACAAACACGAATCGCTAATGCGACAAAATTGCATAGTCACAAAATGTAATAGATCATTAGTAGTACTGATTTTCAATTTGGTCTGCTTCGCGAAACTTAATTTTAGCTAACTTCTGTTGTTAAAGATAGATAATTTCCGAACGCAACCATAATATTTGACATTAGATTGTCAATCCATCCTGTCGCACTTCAGAACATGGAAAAAAGTATGACGATATCTATAATAATAATGTTTTATTCAATTCAACAACAATGTTGTTACAATTTCATAATGAGTGTATCCTTCTATCTTTGTGAGTGAAGATTACTGCTACGTGCGCGAGAACTTTCTTCATTTTTGTGATCCTTTGTGATATTGACATTCCAAGTATTGTGTTTTTTTTTATCTTCTGCTAAGTTACCGTGAAATTTTGTCACTTTGATTAATTACAATTTATAATGACGAGGAGAAGAAGACCTGACTTGGGTCGTCACAGTCAATCAAATGTGCGAAGACCTACTTCACGTGCTAACCGCACTGATGACAAGAGCGAGACGGATCAAGAAAATAGTCGTATTGCTATGTCAGAATTGCGTTATTTAGTAAGTAACAATGAAGTGGATAGGCTTAGAATGCAACGAGTTCGTGCACATCAAACACAACAACAGCAAGCACGACATAATGAAATTGAGCGAATCCGCAGACGCAGCGCTCCTGTAATTCTCGAACGAGCTACATTCCGCTATGGTCCAGCAATTGATTATGCGACAAATCGTTAACAATTGAGGGAATGATAATAGTTTGCAATTATTGTAAGGCTCATGAAGGGGCCTCAACCAAATAAGTGGGTATATGATATATGTCCCTCGATAAAAAGTCTATTGGGATGGTAGTTGGCCAATTGACGGGACATCAAGTCAACAAACATCCAAACGTCATGAGACTATCAAAAACCACATGATGCTGTAGTTGTCGAGAAAATGGCGAAACAACGGAACACATACTCTTCCAATGTTCCGCTCATAAGGCGACCAGACTGAACACCTTGGGCACTGAAACACTCAGCGCCCAGATGATCCAGGAGGCCATCTACAACACTCTTGCAAGCTTCATCAAAAAGTATTTTCAAGACACAGAACAAAATAATACAACACAGCAAGCACAATTGGCCAAACGGCCTGAGTGCTGCCCATAAAGGTGCCGTGCAAGAAAAAGAAGAAATAAGTGGTGAATCTACTGGCAAAGTAATATTGTCATAATTGGTCCCACCACCAGATCTTTTACACCCTTCACTTTCTGGGATAGAAAATGATTCTAAGCACTTCTTGGCGAACATTCAGAAATCTAACAGCTGTTTTCAGATTATATCGTTTGGCGCTACACAGGACTATTTCATGCCCACTTTCAAGGTATTATACCTATATATATTTTTTTATAATATTCAAGTTTGTATTGAAATATATATCGGAAATAATTATTGGACAAATCTTCAAAAATTACAGATACAAGGACAAATTTATCACTTACTGGGGGCCCTATTACTATCATCAATTTTTACAAATTTGTTTTATGTGTAATTCAGATGCGGAAGTTGATAAGCAGTGGGCTCACAATCCAACAATAAAGAGAACCATTGTCCAAGAATTACGGATGAGAACAACAATTTAGTAAACATGTTCAAAATATCATTGTATCTTATTGATTACGGATTTCTTCTGTTTGCTTCGAGTTTATTCTATACAAAAGCTTGGGTCTTTTATTCATCGATTGAGGCAGTACAAAGTCTGCTGGGTCAGCTAGAAAATAAATAAATAAAATGCTGTGCGAATCTTCTTCTGAGTTACCACGACATCCCACAGTCTCTGATTCAATCTATCGGTGGTGAAGCTATTGATTCGTTGCACTGAACACCGAAACATGTGGTGTACAGTGTATAGCGATAAATAATTCAACCTTCTGAAATATCGCTGAGTGTGTTCCTGAAAGTGTATATAACTTGCATCCTACCATTACTCTGCTATTACCAGTATGTTGATCTAGTTTGGTTTGATCTTGAAAGCTATCAGGATTCACCGTAAAATGTAAGACATCGACGATATAAAAGTAAAATTCTAATGTTCTTCTAGCGAGCATGTAAACTTAAATTTCAAATTACGTTGGTGTTTTGCATTAAAACATAGGAAGAATTTAAATCTTCTGAAATTTCCGTTTCTTTGTCGAAAGCTTATTAAAACGAGTCTCTCTAGAACAGGGGTCGTCAAACTTGAACTGCTGGCGATATAACTCAATATTTTTAGACTACTTACGATCGACTCTGAGGGACTGCAAGTATGTGAGATGTAGGGTTGTCGAACATACACGATACACTTACCTACCTACCTTCCTAGGTATGGTGTACCGTAGCATATATAGATATTAGCTTTCTGTACAATATAAACTATTTTAGTCAAGGTTTGGGTTAGGTTTAGTTAGTTTCTTCTGTATAATATCAATAAAAGAACTGATAACTATTCAAAATTGCGAGTTTATCGGTTGTTACGAAACCAAAGAGTTACATATGGTGTTAAACCAAACTGAGGAGTGACTTTGGATGTTGAAGCGTGGCACTGGATGTCATCACTGAGTGCTTAAAGCAAGTATGATGACATATGATCGTTAGTTAATGGACTGCGATATTTTGACTTAATTATTTTCATTTCAGAAAAAGCAGACTCGCACAATAAGTTGACCCAAATATTGCCGTCAGTTGAATGGCGATTTGCCTTAGATTCGGATATTTATCTTCAGATATAAAAACCCAGAAATTTGTATCACATGTTGTAGCTTTGAGACGTAAATCTGGTATAATCTGCACCAACTCATTTTCAACAGAACATGAGTTCATAATAAACGGACTTGCTACTTCAGTAGCTAATTCCTCAATGTTTTCATATGAAAAAGGATAACTCATAAATGATGCTATATTTGCCAATTTACTGCACTCATAAAAACGCTTTTCGAATTGTCTCGAATAATTTGATAATTCAGCCTCATGCGTATCATAATTCAACTGAGGAATCCTTGCTTTCGAAAGCGGAAAATGTATCAGACTCTTTCTTTTCAGTTGATCTATCATAAGCTGCAATTAACTTTTGAATGCGTTTACTGCGCTAATCATCTCAATAATAGTTTTCCTTTACATTGAAGCTTCAAGTTAATGGTGTTTAAGCACATTGCAATGTCAGTCGAAAATGCCAAATCAGTAAGCCATTTCTCGTTTTTCAACATCAGAGTGTCATCACCTCTTTCGTCTAGATAAGCTGTTATTTCGGGCAATAATTCTATAAACCTTTCTAGGAATTTTCCGAAACTCAACCCCTTGATGTCCGTATGAAGAACTGAATCAGTGTATTCATCTGACTCCCTATCGTCCAACTGCAACTCAAGTGCCACCATTGCAAGGTACGTGCACGGATGGAATTTACAATTTTTGTTGCAATGCCCCTAATTTCCGCCGGGTTCAAAACTCTTGAACTAAAGGAAAAAAAATGGGGGGAAATCTTTATTACCTCGACACAATGCCACAAAACCGTTTTTGTTTCCAGCCATTGCTGGTTCGTCATCGGTTGTAATGCACACTAATTTATATATTGGTAGCTTGTAGGGTCTTTCCCTCCAGAGGAATGATTGTCAAAAATTCTTCATCAGCCAACATGTCATTGAATACCATCCGAATAAAAATACACAGCTGGGCAGTGTCTGTCATATTTGTGGATTCGTCGAACTGTAAGGAAAAGTATGTTCATTTCATGATATCATGTTTTAGTTTATTTGTTGTTGATGTCCTGACCCATGACTTCAATACTCCTTGTGAGAGTCGAACAAGATAACTGAAGTTCTCTAATAGAAGACATGATTTCTGCTTTATTTTTAAAATCTACAAATAAAATCTTACTCGTTTCAATAAATGCTTCCTTCACAACCATTCCATTTTCGAATGGTTTCTTGTGTTTTGCCAATATATGATATATTTCAAATGACGCGATCGTAGCAGCTTTTGATTTTTTGGCAAGTCTCATGAACATGGTTTTCATTTTCTTAATTCACTCTGTGGTGGAAAATTCGTTTCATGGTTTTTACGAACCGTTTTATGATGCCTCTCTAAGTTACCACACTTAGGTATTGCAACTGACGCACGACGAATAAGACAAATACATGTATCCTTCACCATACAAAAGAAAAATTCTTTCTCCCAATCGTAATTAAAATGATACGTTTTAGATTTCTTCGCTGCACACATTTGATACTATTTAATAATAAACTTTGTATCGACGTAGTATTGCCTTCAAGTTACAATTCAGAATTACTCCAATTCCTGCAGGCGCAACATTTATATCGGCGTGAACCAAAGTCTTGAATGTTGCCGTCAAACGCGCCGCCCGAAATTTCTAGAAAAGCGGCAAGAATAAAAAACATGGCTTTTCTATGACAAGTACCGCACGTTCATTTGATAAAGCCGCATGCAGAGTGTTATTTTATAACGTAATAAATTTTTGTTGTTTAGTTACCTACTTACTAAAAATTTTTTTCTTCTTGGGCTCTACTCAAAAAGCACTCGCAATCGACCGTTTGACCCTACATAATTTAACTGTTATTCCGTACCTGATATATCAATTCTATTTTACATATGCTGAAAAATCATAGGAACTGATCTTCGTTATTGATTCCTTTCAGAATTGAATTATTTAATGGATTATTTAGCTTGAATTTCGTTTCTGTAAGTATTAAAGAAATTTAGTTGATCTAGATTTAAATGGAATATATTATTTTGAGATTCTCTTGAATTCTTTTAGGTTCTGGAAGAAAATTAGTTGTTTGAAGATATTTTTACGGAGGAGATTTAACCTAACCCAACTAATGGAAGTTGATTTTTGAAGTGACTGGAAATGTGGTAATTTTTTATTGACTATACTGATTTTTCAAGTTGATTTTTGAGGAAGTCTGGGCAATTGAAGCTAATTTATGGAAAAACCAGATTTTTGAAGCTACTTTTTCAGATGACACTGAAGGTAATTTGTAATGCATTGCCAGTATTATGCGAAGACATCGAAACGTGATCGAGCACTTATCATCTCATTCTTATGTTAGTGAAGTTGAAATTAACTTTTTTGCTTTTCTGGCAGATTCACTGTAAGAAGTTAAAATAGATTCACTACAAGCATTTTATTTCAACTGCTTGAGGTTCTTTGGTCTCAAACTTTTATTCCGAAATAGCGCTCACAAAACGGTTTTTAAGTTTTTTTTTCTACTAGGTTATTTGTCTAATTTTTTATTCAACACCATCTTTTTGGAACTGAGCAAAATAAAAATGAATCTCTGCTTAGCCACCAGAGGATAATATTGAAAGGTGGTATAATTACGATACACTGGCCTGTAGAACTTAATTTTCAACTGATATTCTCAAAATTTCATCAAAATTCGTTTTACGAAACATATTTCATCGGTTGAAAATCACTTTGGGGACCGCTTTTGTACATTTTTTCAGACGAAGTAGTGGCATTATTTTGACGAGTTTCATCAGGTTCCGGGAGATTGATATCTTATCCTGGGATACTTTGAATACAATCAGTGAAAAGAAAGAATTGAGCAAAAATATGCTACAAGAAAATTTAACTAATTAATCATGAAATTAGGGAAATTTTCAGTTTTAACAAATATATTTTGGCAATGAATGAAGGATGGGGAAAACCATCTCATTCTTGAAATAATGAAACAAATTCCAGGTATATTGAATTGAAAATTGAAACTTGAAACGTAAATTTCCAGAGATACTTATTATATAATGCAAGTGCTTCTAGGAAATGAAAACGATGGATAACAGATGTAAGAGAGGCTGACAATTACGAGGGTTAAAATAAACTGAAAAGCTTCGAGCTTCCCAGGAATTGAACAAGTTAACTAATAGGGAAAGTTTATATTCAGTTCAATAATGAAATATTGAATTCAATTTTCTACGAATCTGATACTGCTTTGATAATTTATGATCATTTCATAATTTGTATTCAATGAATAGTTATAATGAGAATCTATTTCGTTTCTACAAACCTCCTTTATTACGAGAATTTTGATGGTTTTGATGAATTTGTTCACATAAATCTCTTGCCATCTAATCCCGATTCATTCAATTTTTATAGTTTTTACAGGAGTAAGTTATTTATTTCAAAAGAATTGTGGATTTGAGAGAGATAATCTTGAACCTAATTCCTATATATCGAAAATTTAACTTATTTAGAACATAATGTACATTGATTCGATACACTTTTAGAATATTACCCCAATAATTGGGGTTCGATTATAATTCTGAAGATTATCAGTTAATCTCATGGACCAATTTACAAATCTCATGGACCAGGATTTACAAAATTTGAATAATTGTATTTACAATAAATGCTTATATCAATAATTTTGATGTATATCGGAAAAAACACAAGTGTGAACTCAGGAAATGTAACAGGGGAACCATACTATCTTGTATATGATTCAAAAAACGAGTGAAAAAACCTGAGGAAAAAACTCGTTCCCCTGTCGCTACTGCACTAGCAATAGATTGTCTGTTTATGTTGTGTTAGTGTCGTGTGTACATAAAGAGTACCAAAGATTTTTCTGCTTAGCCGCTTCATTCTCTCTTGCATTCCATGATTTCCAAACGAAGACAAGGGTGAAAGGAAGGGGGACTTGGGACAGGAATCTGTAACAATGGAAAAAGAAAACCAGCAGAAAAATATTTCGACAATCATACTTCTTATATGTCTAAACAAATCTAAGAAAAGATTTTACATAGGAAGCAAGGTCATGAAAAGGACTAAGCATATAATAAAAAAAATACATAACCTGCGATATTTCCTCGAATTTCATCTCTGTTTGACCGAGAGAGCCCTGATGGCCAGGTTCACTCTTCCAAGTGATGCCGATTCTGATCTATAGATGTTTTAGAATCATTATGGAGCCAATAATCTGGGTTGACATCGCCCATATATTATTTCTTCGTGGAACTTGTTCAATTTAAAGAAACATTTGCGAAAAAAATTTTGACAGTCGTTCGAAAAATATGACATTTGTCATATAAAAAAAAAATAAATAAAATTGAAAATTGAAAAACAATTGAACTTATTACACCTGATACATTTTTAGGTGAACTCGGTATCAATCGAACAAATGTTCGAAGTGTTAGCCGCCAACTTCCAAACACGAATACAGATTTTGCTCGAAACGTTCCCGGATATAACGTAGCGTTTCCGGGGTTACACGATTACATCCGACTACAATCCGTTGTCGTATATCCACCAAATCTGCTGGATCAGTTTTATAAATTTGATTCATTGAGTGGTCTTATGAGAAAAATCCAAAGGTGATAAGTCGGGAGAACGTGGGGGCCATTCGGTAGGGCCTTTTATTCCTATCCATAGATCAGGAAATTCTTGATCTAGATATTATCCAACAGGAAGTGCAACATACGGGGGGGGGGGGGGCACCATCCTGCTGAAACATGACATCCTCTTTTAAATAGGTAGGATCATTTTCCACAATCTCAATTATGGCCGTATTGATTAGTTCTTCAAGTAGTTGAAGATACATTTCTCCTGTTAGATTTCCTGGTTGAAAAAATGACCCAATCAGACGATTCCCATATATGCCAAACCAAATATTAAAATTTTCAGGATATTGGGTATAAACTCCAAGAAAGATTCTGAAATTAGTGTCCGACCAGAACCGGCACTTATGACAATTTGCTGCGCCATTCAAAAAGAAGTACATTCATCCGGGAAGCAAATATTGTAGAGAAAGTGTGGATTGTTTGCGATTCGCTCACTTATTATTTTACAGAATTGAACTCTGCGGTCGAAGTCATCCTCATTCAATTCCTGGATCAACTCCATTTTATACGAATGGAATTTGTATTTTTAGTCCAATAGTTCTACGACTCACACTAATTTCACTTTCTTATTTTCTTTTAGTCAGAGTGGGATCATTGTGCAATCCGGGATGAGTGATAATATCTGATGTCTCCTGCTCAGAGTCCTCTTCAACCTCAGATCAGTCAGCAGTGCCAGATCTTTCGACATCTTCAGCATATTTTGAACCTGACAACATGGAAATTGAAGGAAAATTATAATCATGAATCTGATTTTGATTTCAGCCTAGTGAAGAGACAAATTCGCAACCATTATATCAAAATGAGATGAATGGAATTTAGATGAAAATACAAACATAGTTTCCTTTGAAGAGGCATGATATAGCATCTATGGTGATAATTGAAAGTTGAAATTCTAATGCAAAAGATGGGTTCACAAAAATATAAACCAAGTGATTGGCCTCTATAAATTGATAGCATAACAAGAAATGTGTCGTGTTACACAACGGAAATAAGTGACATCCAACTTCCATCAAAGAACAACATGGAAATATTTCTTCAGTGCTACAAAAATGAGGAATGAAGAGCATAATTTCGTTAGATTTGAAAATTGTCAATTTTTCCTCAGGAAAACAGATATGTTATATTAAGTAATTGTATTTCATATGCTTTTGGGACAGCCGCACTAGTAACCATTGGACTCAGACACAAAGGCAGTAAGTAATTGTTGGTAAGCAAAATGTAATAAATTCACTTCAAATTCTTCAAGAACGAATTATGTTACTACCGTTATAACTATATGAACTTTATATGAAGAAGCAATTTGTGAGAGCCATTGATAAAGGTGGCAGGTGACTCATTCAAAATTTTCTCTGGAATTATGAATTAGAAACCATTTACAATTGTTTAATCATATGTTGTCCAACTTTGAACATTCAGGGTGTAGTATGAGCTAAATCTAAATTATTCCTATTTAGATTGAGATGAATTTCCTAAAAACCTTGGTAATTATAGTGAAGAGCAAGGTGAAAGGTTCCATCAGGATATCCGAAGAAAGGTTGAACGTAACCAAAAAAGGTTGGACATAAATATGATGATTTTTTGGAGTTTAATATAGACTCTTCATACAAAGAAATTTAATGGAAAACTTTTGTTCCTGAGTCAAAGTAACTGAATAAAGTGTCTTGAATATCATGCCTTCGTAATAATTTTTAGCCTGCATGTAAATTTAACAAATGGATTTCAGCAGAAATTTCTCGATGATACTGCCCATGAACTTTATTAGAGTGGAAGAACATCTGTACAGTATCGAACTTATTATCATCAAATTTTTCGATAGCAGCCACTGCTTTGTGTTCTTTTACAGGGTTTCATCAAATTTTGAGCATAGAAAGAACAAATATTTATACTGATCGATTATTTTCGACATTGAGTAATTACAAGTTTAAGATATTAAGACTTATTGATATAACTAAATTCATATAATATACCGAAGATTATGGTTACACAACTGGCCTAAATATAAATTCAATATAAAAATCTACCATGTACTGTATCAAAAGCAAATGATTTGCAAATCACTACAATAACAGGCTATTCAGATACACCTTTATAAGGATCAAGATCATCTGTGAAGCGTTTAGATATTTGAGAATCAACAATAACCTAAATTATGAAATGAAATTAATACACACTGAACAAGGAGGGCAAATCTTGTTGATTTTGTTCGGCAGCTAGATAAAATATTTAATTCAGAAAAGAAACCAATCCACCTCCCTGAGATTCCGTTCTCAAAGAAAATCTCATTGGCGTAGAAACATTCTGGCTATCGCTTTCAGTTTTCATACATGTCGGTAGATATTTCGATTGTGTAATATTTTCATATTATACAGGCACTTTTTTGAATAGGATGCAGTGACGTTCAGATTTTTTTGTTCGACAGTTTTTGAATTGAAATATAAACTTCCTCTTCTTTTGATAAACTTCAGAGGCGTCTTCGATTCAATCAAATAATTACTTCTATTTTCTCTTCAAAAATAGATGACCTGTTCTAATTTCTTCGATTTTATTCTGTATAACATGAAAGATCATGAGAGGAGAAATCTTAGAACATAGAATAGAGAGGACTGGTAACCGGATTTTGACTCTGAATCACATTTCATAACTTCAAGAAGCATAGACAAAGTTGAGGAAGTTATGTAATCTGAGGATGAGATATTAGAATGAAGGAACGTTTTCTCGTATGCTGATATGGAAAAAAGAAAAATGTTTTAATTTTGTGCCCAGATAATTTAGTATTTTTTAAAATGAAATTGCACTATCTAAAAGAAGTTTAGCGAAATATAGAACGAAAATTATGAAAAATATGATACTTTAAAATGTTTCATTTTGAGGGGTTATGAAACGAGTGCTGTGAATGAAATTGTCCTGGTGGCCTCATGAAACTCTTTCGATAAATTAACGCAATATCTAATGAATAAGTCAAAGAAGTAAGAACTATGCTATTTATACTTGAATGGGAAAAATCTGCTTTTGATGTTATAGCAGCCGGACAGCAATTTTGTCGATTTCTAGCTGGTCTCCTCTGGGATACGAGAAGAGTGTAATAGGACGTGGAACCTCAGGTATTTTGAAAAACAATGCATTCAGACAAAATAAACAAAGATCTATCACAGAATGATATAGATATCTCAGTGAGCCTATCTTAACCTTCTTCAATATTTTAGGATCTGGGATTTCACCTCTCATGAGTTCTAATACTGTAAACAGAAAAAATCGATATATACGATCTTCAGGTCGGCATGCTAGAAATAGTATATTCTGTAACTATATTAGAATGAAGAAAAAATTTATTAAATTTTTTCATTCTTACCAAGTTACCGACTTAGTAATTTCCCCACGTTCGCGAAGTATAAATCAAAAAAATAAATTAAATCTAAAAAACAATTAAACAAGTTATTTATTGTTGGATTTGTATTCACATTCCATCAAGTATTTGAACAATTACTGAAATTAAAAATTGGTGCAATGGACACATTTTCAGTCATTTTCTCTAAAAAGGAGTGATTATTTATTATTTGAGGTAGATTGAACAGTTGTGTGACATGAAGGACTGGAAGATAAAGGGGCGGTTGCTGCCGAATCAGCTCCATTAATTGAAGGAACTAGTTGATTTGCAATGTTTATTCGATTTCGTAGAGGAGTTTCTATGTATCCTTTAGCAACTTGAGAAGATTTCTTGCCTCCATGTCTCTTTAGAGTTGTAAAATACGCACCTGTAGTTACATACGTTATTGCTGAAGTACGACAGAAACAGTGGCCAGTATATTCTACTGGATTATTCAGATTCAGAATTTGTTTGGGCATATTACCACGTTTATTTATTTCATTTACTTGCCGTGTACATTCAACTTTCAGGAAATTAATGAAGAAATTATCAGAGGGAATATTACGAGCTCTAAGAGCCCAATATTCTTCAACGATATTTTTTTGTACCTTTGTATATGTTTCATCCAGAATACTTTAAAAATATTGTTCAATATTTTCTTCTATGAAAATATGCGATTTTGTAGATATATAATTTATATAATTTTCAACAGAGATTTCAATTCTTTATATTTTGAAATATCGATATATTCATTCTGAGGGTTGAATGAATTTTCCGTAGAGCTGAGGACTGCTATTATTTCAATAAATCGCCACAAAATACAAGTAAAACTATTCCAGAAAAGGAGTTCGTTTCCTCTTCTTGTTGCACATCTCTGAACAGTGCTTAAAACTTCTTATTCATATTTTGATATTTGAAGAAGCAGGTTCTCGATTATATTATTTGCATAATTTGTAATTCTAGGTGGAATATTTTCAAGTTCTAAATCTAGAGCATTTGAATTTTCACGCATCTAATTTAAATAATAACTTTTGCAAAGCTCATTATTATGATGATGATATTTACATCTGACACTGACGCTGTTTTGAAATTCATGATTATCGATGATGTTTTGGGTCGATTACAGAATATTAATTTCGTATCTAGTTATAGAATGAAAATGCATGAAAAGCACATAACAGTGAAGAGTTTTAGACTGAATAATTAAACTCAAGAGAGAATGTTTAAAATCTATTATTGTAAATGATTTCTGAATCATTACGTTCAGTTAAGGTCGTGCAGAAACATTTTAAAAATATGGTAATATAGGCTCCTACTTAATCAAAAAATTAGGTAGACGTGCCAGAAAGTTTGAGAAGGAAAAACAATCGTATGGAATTGTTAAACTTCAGCATATAATCCTCCAGAGATGAAAATACATGTGGAAAATACTCACTAATATTACTGATCATTCAGTGTTCATGAATCCCAAGGTTATATGGCATACCTGAAACAAAATCAGAATATCATTTTGATCATCTTCCAACTAATTTGCTGCAATATATGTGTTTGTAAATCACAATTTTCATGACTCACTCCATACAACGATTGTGATGGAAAAGTGTAAAGAGATGTAACAGGGTTTTTGAAAATCTATACAGAGACATTTTTCACAAGGAGAAAGCAGAAAAAAGATGAAAAGAAAATTCAAGCACTAAGTAATCAAAAAACCGCTAAAATGTCGTCTACCCACTTCACATAATGATACAAACGATTTTACAATTTCTTCCCGAAATTGGTAAACGTAACATGTTGTAAAAATTTTCAGTATGGGATGATTCTTTTTCGCAGCGTCTATTAAAATTAAGCATATACTCTAAGTTTCAGATAAGTATAAAAAAACCTGATAATGTTACAGACTGACATTAATACATGTTTTCTTGGTTTAATGGGTGGACTTGTTACTGTTAATAACGTATTTGAGTGGAGAATTGTTTGTTCATTTTAGTTAAATGCTGTAGGCCCCCCCCTCCTATAATGAATTTTGCGTTGGAGAGTGCTAAGGATGGGAGATTGAGGGCACACGCTCCGAATTTAAATTGTAAACTGTTCCTCACGAATCAAACCCCCAGGTCTCGATGGCTTGAATACTATGTTCTTAAGTAGATTATCTGATGAAGTTTCTTATCACTATGGCTGGATCTTTTAATAAGTCACAGGTTTCTGTAGCATAGATAAATCATTTGTTTCATCTTTAATAACAGTGATTAAGTCAATCCTCCCAAATGCAGACTTTCAGTGTCTTCGAAAGTAATGTAAGCAGTCTCTGCTGACAAAATATCGGTTTTTTAAGCTGACAATTCTATTTTACTAATTGAGCAGCATGGTTTTGTGAAGGAAGATTAACTACTACCCATCTTTTGACTTGCTTGAATGACTTTACACAAGCCCATGTCCACAAAATTCTGACTAATGAAATATACCGTTACTTTGATGGCTATTATCTGTCATAAAAACTTTTTCTGTGTTCAGGTTCCAGCTTTTCCTCTGAGAGGCCTGTTGCAAGGAAGTTTCACAATGGTCTCTCCTATGGTCGATCATTTTCAACGTTTTTATAATACGGGCTGAACATTTTCTTTTCTGTGACAGCTGGTTCCAGCTTCTCCTCTGAGAGACGAGTGGAATATTTGAAAGGATCTGTTGTGGGGTCGGTCCTTCACAAAGTTCTCGTAAGTGATCTTTCGTTTCATATTCAATTTTGAAAATCCTTTTACGCAGATTATACGAATTCGTGACCAGAATCTACTAAAAAACCCTTAACGCCGGGTGAGGCGTTTGATCCTCTCCTATCAAATAGATAGGATATTCCTCCTGAATGAGGATACTTGTTTACGTGGCCCTGATCTCAAGTTGAAGAAGGAGAATGAATCAAAAGACGAAGTGGTTATATTTATTTATTCGAATGAAGAAAAAGTTACATAAACAGTGAAAGATTATATTGATTATGTCATATTATCAAATTTTGAAGACTCTACTCACGGAAAAATCGAAGAGATCATTCAAAACATGCGAAGCCTTCCTCGCTCTTTTCTGAAGTGCATAAACAGATAGAATGGAAAACTATATATGTCAAACGAGACCTTCAGTAGGTATGAAGCATTCTCCAGAAAGCTAGTGTCTGTTTAAATAAGGGAAGCTGATATCGTTGAACCTGGACCAAAACTGACGAAATGTGGGTTACATTCGATGGTCTGCAGACCATCCTCAAAGAGTATGTGCCGTTACATTCTCCAAACTAGAAGAGTTAAGGTAAAAAGGAAAGATCCTGCTCGTATGAAGAAGGCTTCTGATGACGACGTTTAGTTCGTGCGGTTGCTTAAATATTTTCGATTCAATTTTTAATTAACTTATTCTAGTAGATTGAATCAGTGCTTGATGGAGATTTTTGTAGTTGTAATGAACTCTTATGGCTCATATCAGAAGACCCTATAAGAATACAGTTTATTGGATAAAGATATTAATTCAATGGTTCGATAGTTTTTGAATTTAAAGTAATAAAACTTTGAGTATCAGAATAAAAAATTTACATATATGTGACTGTAATAAGATAAAATCACAGTACTATAAACAGTTTTCAGTGAAATAGTACGCATAAAGGGCTGTATATGGACTTCCCGCTTATAAGCAATCAGAAACCTCATTGGCAGGTTGGGTTCCCACCTTTGACCTTAACTCAATTCGCAATTAAAGCTTGCGATTCCACAGGAATAACCGCAGTATCAGTTGAAAATTGTAGCAGCGGTTGTGAAATTGTAATAATGAAAATTGGTATTCGAACTGTTAAACATCGAAGTAATAAATCAGAAGCTTATCATTCCATTACACTTGCTTGTTCGCGTGGAACGACGGTTTTTTGTAAATGTTCGTGAATAGAAATCCCCGTACTCCAATTGTGAATTTCAACAAATGCATCTCAAACCATAAGCAGAAATGAATTTGAGTTTCATGAATGCATAGCAGTTGATGAAAATCAGTGTTTTTTTCTCGAGTTTGAATGTGGTTGATGAAAATATGAATAAATTGTACTCAGTTTTAAGATCATTCCAAAGAAAGATGTTGTTCATTTAGCATGTGACTTTCCACACTTCCGAAACCGAGAAGAAATATGGAAATCAATATTCGTAACTGAAATTTAAGTGAACCAATTGAAATTTCTTTGTAATCTACGAGAATTCAAATATCTTGCTGGGTCTGCACGATAGCGAAGAAAGCTTACTTTGTAATTTCTATGAAATCAGAGGAATGAATTTTCTTATGACTGGTTGATTCGTCATCCTTCGCTTCATAGTTTGCAGACTATTGTGGCTAATAAACATGCATATCACTCAAGGCCTCTGCTAGACTTGAACATGCTATACTGATCCTTTCCTGTCTGAGCAATTTGACCGGTTCGAACACTTTTTCAACACCCATGCATCTGCCGACTTTGAATCTGAGATCAAATGTTCACTACTTAGACGCTTCACTCATGTGGTTCATCTGGCTGTACTTGTAGAATGTAAGCCCATATTTGTGAAGGAGTTTATTGAAATAGCTCAAAAGATAGTCGATCCCTTCGTTGAATTCCGTGATAGGTCAGCCTATCTTTAGCAAGGACTTCGCGATCATTACGATCCATGTCATTATCACGGAAATGTATAAAATTATCACCAAGTAATTCGTGCAATAACTATAATTCGATATCGCATAGTTGGTACTTCGGTGATTTAAACGAACAAATTCTCTGATCATGATTTCTGAGGTCTACAGGAAATATTATTATTAAGGCACATTTATTAGAACAAGTGTACAAACGAGACAGCCAAAGGCGAGGCGAGGTTTAGATTGGTTAGCATTGTGCTTAAGCTTCGGTTACGGAGGTACTGATTCGAAGCAGTTGAATGAAATTCGTCAGTTTGCCTCTGTGCAGTACAAAAAAAACTTTCTCTAGACAATACCATACTATTTTTAATCTACGTTTGGGCTGAGGTATATAATATAGTATATATAAAAATATCTTATTAGTACTGTTTTGAGTAACAACTGATTTTTCCAGTTTCAAGATTTTTCTTTGTAACCTCCTCTAAGTTCATTTAAAAATGTCAAAACTACAAGCAGGAAAATTGATCTTTTCAATTAAGTATTACTCTATTCATATAATGTGGAGTATTTGTTTATTGTGCAAACTTTTTCATTTGTGCAGTAATTGCTCCAAGCTTATCTTCCATATACTTCGAAGGTTTTGCTTCAGGAATTAGCATTTGAATTTGCTTCGTTTTATTTATGAGGCCAATTTGTAAATTTTGACCATGAGTGTATTTCAATTTCGGAACAGTTATATGTTTCATTATGCTTTATGTAATTCGCCTATACTAAACCATAGAATGCGTTCTGGAAAACTTTATTACGTCGTAGAAAAACATTTATAAAAGCCTACAAATTGGAGTGATTCTACACACATAGTTCTTGAACGTAGTTTGAATGCAAAATATAGATCCTTTGTATATCTTTATTTTAGATCGAACATAGGGAAAACAGTCTATTTACAAGAATATGAGGTAGATTAGTTGAATGTCTCACGAATCTGCTTGTATTATCAGGTCAAACCGAATGTCACTGAAGAGCACAAGTAGAATGGGTAAAAGCCATTAAGCGAGAGAGATCAGGATGAAGATTATTGGGTCGGGAACATTCTGAAATTAAGAGGATAATCGAAAGGTCCTTTTATGAGATAATCTCTTTCACTTCTGTTGTTCTGATTCAATACTAACTAGAGTTTTATGGTTAAGATTAGTAGAATTGAATTCCTACGACATCAGTTATTATATATATATATATATATATATATATATATATATATATATATATATATATATATATATAAAAGGGTTTGACCTGACAAGTGTCCCATATATCTGTTCATACAATCTAACTGATTTTATGAAAAAATATACATCCACCAGCCGGTGATTAATATTAAATGTTATTAAATGTTATGAGAAGGATTTCTCCCCGAAAAAATCCAGTGTACGGACCTTAGCTAAGTAACACTGAATGTTACTCATTCAAAGTTTCCTTTGTGTGAAGTGATGAACGATCGAATAGAATACTGCTTTGAATATGAATATGATAACATTGTGAGCTTATTAAATTATATTTATATATACAAATAAATAAAATATGAAATAAGATTCTGTGCAGTATAAACTAAACAGAAAACCTGTGACTCTATTTCATTATTTTTTCGGAAAGAAACGAAGAATATTACAGTATCTGATTACTGTTATCTTCTGTAACTGTTCAAATAAGTTTTTCTTTAGACCTAAAATCTCAATATTTTTGTGAAGATTCCTAGGAGTACCACCTCTTGTAGAGATAATAATCGGTAGAATAAATATTTTCTTCATTTTCCAAATTATTTTAATCTCGTCGGCAAGCATTAGATATTCAGAAATTTTTTCATTGTATTAATTTTGTATATTATGTGTGTCGGGTATAGCAGTATCAATTATATATGTTATTCGATTCTGTTTATCAGTAAGAATAATATCTGGACTATTGGGTTTTACAGCTCTGTTGCATAGAATTATTTTATCAAAATAATGTTTATATTTCTCGTTTTCACAAATAATCTCAGGTCCATATTTGTAACATTTTTTTCATTTGGGAATGAGGTCATGTTTAATTCCTAGATTAAAATGAATAATATTAGCGACGGTATTATGTCTCTCTCAATAATCTGTTTAGGCAAGGACTGAGCAAGATGATAATATATGAAAAATTGTTTCTGAAGAACAAAAACATCTGCAGCAAGAATCATCTATATTTTGCTTGATGTATTTTCTATAATTCCTAATGAAAACAACCTGATCCTGGATCGCAATTGGCAAGCCTTCTGTTTCAGCGAACAATTCTCCAGATACTAACCATCTATTTAATGCGATTTCATCAATATAATCATTCTTCAATTCTATAGGGTGCTTTCCGTGTAATTCCTTCTGCATACAACTTTTTCTTCTAAAATTATTATCAAATATATCAAAATCTACATTTTGCATTGTCAAGTTCCGAGGTAAGATTATAATCTGAAGTAACAACAATGTCATGTAATTTAGATGTTCTCTGTTTATCCTGAAAATGGGAACATAGATGAAAAATCTGTTTAGTGCGGAGATTGTTCAAATCAGTTAATCCACGACTTCCAAGATGTCTAGTTACTGTAACTCTTTGAATTGACTATGGGTGGTGCTTATGATATTTACAAAGCATTTCTCTCCTTTGACATTGTAATTCATTTAGATCAGTTTTAGACCATTTAATAATTCCAAAAGAAGATGTAAGAATAGGAACTGCATAGGAGTTGATATATCATATATCATCTAAATAAATTAAGTGACTTAATTTGAATTCTGTTAATAGACTCTTCATTCTGAAGCCAAAACTAGTAGCATTTAATTCATGAGACAATGGATTAAGGCAAACACAAAACCAAAGAGCACTTAAAGAATCACCTTGAAAAATGCCGCTTTCGATTGGAACCACTTCGGATGTTAACCATTGTTTTGAAATATTTAAATGAAGATTGATTCTCCGAATTTTTCATTACAAATTCAAGAAAAAGACGAAGGGTCTTATCAATTTTATAAATTTTCAAAATTTCTTGAAGCCATGAATGAGGAGAACTATCAAAATCCATTTGGTAATCAAAGAAGGCTGTATGAATATTTCTCTTCTTAGTTCAAAGCAGTATTCAGTTAGATTGTTCATCACTTCACACAAAGAAAACTATGAATGAATAACATTCAGTGTTACTTGACTAAGGTCCATACACTGGATTTTCCGGGAAGAACGCCTCTGACACTACTCGTTGGTTCATTGATTCGCTGATAATGCTATAGTTTATGTATAATCTGTTAGATTGATTTATTTTCATAACATTTAACGTTATCCTAATGTATAATCGTTCCAGAATATGTTTTGATCATAATCATTGCCTGGCCGTGGTATTCATTACTGGATGGTGGATTGAACCATATATATATATATATATATATATATATATATATATATATATATATCGGGGTTTTAACCCGACAAGTTACCCATATATATATATATATATATATATATATATATATATATATATATATATATATATATATATATATATATATATATATATATATATAAATATACACGAACTGTATATCAATATATTTACTAGTAGTTAGTATGGCCAAGAATACATATTAATTTTTAATTTCGAAAAATTATATTTTGAATAATATGAAAATGAAATAAGGTTTTAAGCATCATTCACTGCTGACATAATCCATGACTCAACTTCATTATATATAATTTTTCAATATTTGTGGAAAGGTGAATTTTATTAGTTAGGAGATAATAGTCGGAGAAAAAATATATTCTTTTCCATTACTACATTAATTATATCTCATTATATATATTCAGAAAATTTTTCGTGTCATTAAGTTTAACAATAAGTACGATATCTAACACTTTGTGAAGTCTGGATTAATTGCGAAGAATTGTTTCATTGAAGTGAAGGATGTATTTATCATTTTCACAAATATTCTCTAGTACATATTTATAGTAATTTTGTCTCTTAAGAATGAGGTCACATTTTAATGCTGAATTGGAATAAATAATTTTTGCGGCGGCATTATTTCATTCTAAATCTAAGTCAACAACTAAGTATCTTTTAGATTCAGATTATTGAAATGGGATAAAAGGGATACGTTTCTTGAATTCAAAAAAATACGAAATATTTGAACGTAATTTTCGGAGCCTTGGCGATCACATCAATACTGATATTAGATGTATTCGATTTCAGCTTATCACTTGTTTGTGATTCATTCACATGAAGCAATGATTTGATATGATTTCACAAGCAGTAATTTCAAATCAAAACTTTTTGGTCGCCAGTTCATAATGCCAATTCTTGAGATCACTAATTTATCAAATTTTTCTTCCAAAAACCAATGGTTTCACTAATAAGATCAACCGCGTTTTGTTGTTTTTGAATCAATTTCATTCAGATGTGCCTATAAAAATTCAATGATACCATTATTCGCTTATCCATACGATACGATTAGTGGATACAGAATTTTTCGTGAGTAGTCGTGAGTAGTTTTCACACTAAAACTACAATTAGCGAAACTGGTTAGGCGAAAATTGAAACTAGAAACTCTACTCAGAGGAAGATATATACTCGTCCTCGAAGAACGTCTACTGACCGAGCGATTTATTTCATCTGTAATCCTTTCTTACATCAATGACATTCGTCGGGCCTGTTTTTCTTGTTGATGCATTTGCATAGTGCAAAGTGAAATCTCTAACAATTCAACGAATGCAAGAAAAAAATGGCGATTTTTTGCACCAAAAACGTTGTATTCCATTAAAAGATCGTTTTATAAACCTTTCGACTGAGCAACAAATATTTCATGAATTTCGAATATGGCCGTCATGACATTTCAAACACCTACCACTATTTGAGTACACCAAGAGCAGATTGGGCGAAGAAAATCTAATTCGCTTAGCATTGAATATTGTTCCGATGAGATCAGCGTTACTGTATTGTAGAAAAAAAAGTTATATGAACTGCGCCTATATTTGCGGTTAGCGCTGAAATGTCAGTCAAGGTTTTCATTTATCAAGGAAGAAAAGAAAACATGTTTCAATAACCTATTGCCGGTTTTTTATTCCTTGAATTCTGAAGCTTGTCAAAATGGAATATTAATTGTAGCCAAGCATCATTACTAAGAAACAGACTATAGAAGAGAATTATCGATAGCCCAAATAACTGCAAACAAATTACGCCTTAAGACAACAAAAGAGTTGCTCACTAATTGGGAAAATTATTATTAGATTAAGGCGCACGAACAAGCTGGATTCTTCGAGATTCTGAGTCCTGTTTATTCTCTTTATCGAGAAAACCCAGAGGCGGATGCATCAACTCTATATTAAACTCTTCAGACAGGAGATATTAAATTATTTGAAAGAAAGGAACTTTGTTATTGCCGTCCGTATCTAGTACATTAAAAGAAATGAAAATTTTTTGACAATCCCTATAAATTCTCAGAGATATTTCGCTATAATTTTTTCACAAAAATATGTACATTTATACGGCCTTAAGGATTTTGTCTATATTTCAAAAGTTCCATAATGAGTTCATAAAGATATCTTCATTTGAGCCACATCTTTTTTCAAACTAATGTACTGGACTCGTTTATATTCAGTACATTGCTGCCGCGATGGTTTTCGACCTAATTTTCAAATTATGAGAGGGATAACCTCAACATTTTGACAAACATACCGCGAGAGCCTAAAGTAACGCATGAGATTCTTAATTCCTTTCCTTTTCGCCTCAGTCAAAAATGCTCGAACAGGCCAATTCTTATTTTTAGTTAAAAATTTGCGTTTTTGGTGACCTTTTCTCCAATTACAATACCCATCTTGTTTCATTGTCGTCGTGAAGTGCTTATTTTTGTAGGAGTCTGAGATGAGTTGATTTAGGTATACAGGATGTTTTAAGCAATGTAAGTAACCAAGGATAATTCTTGGAATAAATTCACTTATTCGAAACTCTCGGACAGACATACTTTTGTTTCGGAAATGATACCTTTTGATGTTATCTCCGAAAATATGAAATTAACCCTCAACCCTTTGCCTGTGGCCCAATAAGATGATCTGCATTGAAAATGAGTTTTGAATGGCATAACGTGCGAGAGCTTGGGTGATCCTAATCACGAAAATATTATTTTAATTCGGAATTCAGTAATTTCAAACTGACTGGGCAGGTATGAAATCTAGAATGAATACAGAATTATATTTTCAACTGAATTCAAATGAATTCTCAAAACTATCTAGTATTAAACCCACCTAGAAAGCTTCGTGTGTACTGCAATGTCGATTGATTTGCAATTGTCTCGAATTGAAAAATCAGGAAATGAAGAGTAGAAACCTAAATATTATTCATTCCAAATGATCAAAATGGGTACAGTACTTGTCTGTATTAAAGTGCAAGAAAGTTTGGGTATAGAGGTATGTACAAACAACTGTTATATCTCTAAAGAAGATTTGGATTGGGTTCTTAATGGTGGTGGCAAAATTAATAGATGGCCGGAATTAGAAAATATATTAACTAGATACAAGTATTTTAAGCGATGTTATGAACTTCATCTCAACTTTACATATCTGGTGAAAAATATTAATGATCTCTTCGAATGCTTGCAAAAGTTACTTAAACACGATGAAAGCAGGGATCATGTTTTCTACAAGATAAATATTTTGAAAGAGCAATTCAATTTCAGCTTTGAAGGAAAAAAGTCTATGAGTTATTCTCCAGAAATGATTATGCATTGCTAAATAGCAGGGAGAAATATGTTATTTTGCAAATAGATGGGATATATATATATATATATATATATATATATATATATATATATATATATATATATATATATATATATATATATATATATATATATATATATATATATATATATATATATATATATATATATATATATATATATATATATATATATATATATATATATATATATATATATATATATATATATATATATATATATATATATATATATATATATATATATATATATATATATATATATATATATATATATATATATATATATATATATATATATATATATATATATATATATATATATATATATATATATATATATATATATATATATATATATATATATATATATATATATATATATATATATATATATATATATATATATATATATATATATATATATAAAATCAAATCAAAAATCTGATAATAAAATGGTGATATTTTGGGACATGCAGAAAATAAATACTCTTGTGCAGCTGAAACAGTGGTGACATATTTAATTTCTTCAGCGTTTGGTAAATTCAAGGATGTTGTCGCTCTCTTTCCAGTCGATAACGTCATAGGGAAAGAGTTGGCAGAAATGACTCAAAAAGTTTGTACGTTACTGAAAAATTGCAGTCTCCAAGTAGTTGTAGCCATCATTTCTGATAATAATCGAGTTAATCGAGTAATGTTTGAAAATCTCTCAAAAAATTCCACCTCCAAGTTTATGTATATGTTTATTTTAAGAACATCAGAAACAACTGGATAAATCAAAAGATAACGAAAAGAGTTTTGTTTTCCAGAGTTTTATCAAGATGAAAAATCTGATGAAACAGTTGTTGCAAAATTTAGTGATTTGAGAAACTTATATAAAAAAGAATCTAATAAGTTATTGAAAAGAGCTTCCGAAATTACAAATCTGTTTCTACAAATTTGCTTGAACTTCAGAAAATAGCCCTGGTAGTAAATATATTTAATGATTTAACTCTAGTAGCAATAAAACATTATTTGGGTGAAGAATCAGGTACATATAAGTTTATAATTATTATCATCAAATGGTGGACCATAATGAATGTTAAGAGTTCGTTCAAAGATGTTATACACAGAAATACGCTAGAAGCATATTTCACAGAAGAAAGCGATGAAAGATTAAAATATTTGAAAGATTTTGGAGAATGGCTCTGCCGATGGAAATCATTGAATTTACAACATGGTTTTTTAACACTCGACACATTCAATGCTTTGTATCAAAACACTATAGTAACAATAGATTTAATAAAATATTCATTGTCAGAATTAAAAATGTCCTATGTTTTGCCAGGAAAATTACAAACTGATAATTTGGAGGGAACATTTAGTCGCTACAGGCAACTGTTAGTAGAGAGTAAAAGTAATTCAGGACTGAATTCGGCCAGATATGGGCCAATTACTTTTTCTGTAGGAAATTTGGCAGAAGCAGGACAGTCCGCAAAAAAAATTTGTTTAATGAATCAGATGAAATAATTATTGATGACAGCAGAATATTGAGTGAACCTTCTTAAATATACATATGTGGATATACGTCTTCTAAAATAAAAAATTAACTTGCTTCTGTGAAATGTGCACGAATTTTTTAACACAAGCGCAGTCACAAATTCAGGATGATTCAGATAATGATTTGAATAGGGGAATGCTTTCTATTTCATCTGATACAGTGTTTCTACTTGGTAAGCATATATATTATGTAATTAATCATTTATTAAAAAAAATTGAAATAGATTCTCTAAAATGCGAAAATGAGCTTGAACCCCTCATTCAATCAACAATCAAACATTTCGATTTCATTATCTTCTACACCAGGCTATCCTCCCAAATATATTATGATAACTGTGTTTGTGGCTCACAGTTTAAGGATGTTATCAAAATGTGATTGAAAACTAGGTCGAGCATCTTTCTAAATAATTATATTAAAGTAAAGAATAACTCCATTAGTCAACTGAGTGCTCCAAAAAAACGGAAACTTCTTACTGTACTTTAAATCATTTACCTTTTGTTGTTTTCAGTTACCTATTTCTACTAAGATCATTAATATTTTTCTTACACATTTCTCTGTCATTGTGAGTGCATGTTTCCAAGTGTTTTCATTTTACAGTATCATTTCTGTGCATGCGAATTCAATTTAAGATACTCGCGCCACATAAACTCTGTGCTAGTTTAATGTCAAGTAACCCTGTTAGTGTGACGGCACGCGCTGTTGCCACATGAGCAGCTTCGGCCTTGTATAGAGAGGGCCGTGCTCATCACCCATAAAGGTCTAATTGATCATCCACTGCCGCCAACCGGTATGTGAACCGCGCCTCAATCGTTAACTGAAAACATGGTCCTCAAAATAAGCCTTAGTTTGGAGAATACTTCTGAATCTGTTGGTGTGGAGAAAATCCACGAAACGTCCAAGAATAAGGCAGTCAACAATTTGCCAGCCGATGAAATCTCCTTGGTTTTATTGGGTGCACTGCTATCGGCCTCCAACCACTATTTAGATCGCTGCTCCATCTCAGGAGAGTCTAATGCATCCATGTTTTCCACCGTAATTCAACCGCGCAGAAATCAGTTGGATTTCATCCAAATAAGCAGAACTTAGCAGGAAAAGTTTCTCTCTCTTACGTGTTTTGTCCATGGTCACCAAGCAAGGTACACATCTTGCTGATAAGTTTCCCATGAGAAAATGATCTTACGAGATGTTATAAGCTTCTTCATATGAGATCTTGTCAAACCTGATAATTCTCATCTTCAGTCAGTCTCTCTTGTGATAGTATAATACATAGTTCTTATTATCATCATGATTAAGTTTCACGTAGTAACTGCGGGATCAATTAACTATTTTTAGTCAGCGATCGTTCTAACACATAACGTAATAACGTAGACATTCGTTATCATTTTCAGAGTTGTAACCTCAATGAATCATCTGAAGTGATGTAGATGAATCTACATAGCACTGATGAATGCCGGCTCGGTGGCGTATGGGATATGATGCTCGTCTCCTACGCAGAGTTACCTGGGTTCAGTCCTCACAAAGTCGGTGCGATTTTTCGGATTCTGGGAATCGCTTGAGTGTCCATCTTTCGGAGGAGATGTAAAGCTGTCGGTCCTGTCTAACTGAGATGTGTTGGACATTAAAGATCCCTTCCCTCGACACGAGAGGGGTTCGGCAAAATTCCCGGGTTAGTGAGGTGACAGAATTCCCCGGCGTGTCATTAGCCGAAAGGCAGAAATAGAGCACGTTAAAGGAAAAACAAACAAACAAACAGCACTGATCAAAAGATCTTTTGGTTTCTGCGATGTTTTTTTTGTGTAAGAATTATTGATATATTTGCACTCGATATAAGCTTTATTCTATTTCAATACAGAAGGGGCAACTGTTTGGTTGGTTGTCAAATCAATATTTATCAACATATTAGTTTGAAAATTTTCATTTGCATCTTCAATACATTGCATTTTTAAAACATGTTATAACTTGTTTTTAAGTACCTTCACTTCATTCATTTGTATCAAACTTATCAATTCGCCTCAGAGATCTTTGATTTTATCGGAGAATTCCAGGGCTTCCACTAATGTTGTATTTTGATGTATTTTAATGACTATTTGACTGTTTTGATGTGTCAGTGAATGGTGAATGCTCCAGTAATTGAATAACTTTATTTTCCAATTGTGATTTAAGCTGCTATTGAATATTCGAATAATGTAAATACAATTTTTATTTCCATAAAATAGATATTGAGTAATTTAAGTACTGATTGCTGAGTCAGCTTAAATAGTGGATCATGAGGTGCAGAGCCTGCTAAAGACTAATTTTGAATTTTATGTTTCTGATACAATCCAACATCTTTTTACGAGCAGGCCCCCTCTTACTATTTTTGGCTGATATTTAGGTATTGTACGTTGGTTATGGAGATTTCTAAAAAATCCTCTCCACTGTATTGGTTTTTCTTCGAGCCTGTGATTGAACAATTTTCGACAATCTGCCCAGACTTGCCATTCTCGATAATGTAATGTACAACTGAATGTGAATATGAAGATGTCCACTGATAAGACTTGGCCCTGCAACGTTCCTGTATCACAAGCAGCGCCCAGCGGCATTACATTATTATTATTAATTTAATGAATAGAACTTCATAAAAATACATCCCCGTCCATACAGACTATTTTAGGTATGCAGTCGTCAACCTTATCGAAAAATTAGAGAGGAAACTTTCATTAATAGCTGTCAAAGAATTCTTTTTTTCATGAAATACTGGTTATATGATACTTTTTTCAATGAAATTGACACCGTGGTCGAAATAGGCTGAATGAAGTGTAGGTCAAATAGAAATTGTGTTTGCAAGATGCGATTTGTGGAGATGTAATGCTCCAAGTATTTGTCTGGCTGTTAACTAGGTGTACATCTCAACAATGTTAACATGCGAAATACATCACTATAGAGCGATCAATTTTGCATGTTATTGTTGAGGTATGAAAAATTAAAATACTTCAAAATCACAATTGCAAGTGATTGCCAAACTATAAGATCACAGATAATTACTATGACCTGAATTCAATCAAATGATACAAACAATCATGGTCCGTGATAAACGTCGAAATTTGCCCCCCTGTAATTTTTCATGACCATTTGACCGACCAAATGAGTTGGTTTGTGAAAAAATACTTTAACGAGCAAAATTCTATAGCTTTGGTTTTCGAATATTATGGCTCTAGAAAGTAGCTGTAATTCTTCATGCCTTTTTGTTAGTATTTTTTTCATATTTATGAGATTGCTCCATTTATTTATCCGGTGGGTTATCAGGTTTTCCTTTGAGATGGCAAATATTTGTGTTATCCTCCTGGTGTCATTCTGTCAATCGAATTGAGCAAATTAACTACTAGCTATATAGTTGTGTCGCATTTTGAGGATTCATCTCTAATCGTCTCTACAACCAAACGAGTAGTGAATCAAAGATACCAGAATTGGGTACAGTTTTCATAGAAGTTCACTTTCATGTCACTGTTTGGCTGCCTTCTGAGCCATCTTTTTTAGGAGTCAATAGTATGAAACTTCTAAATAATGATTGATAGAACTGTTTCAAGTTTAAAAATTCATCAGCCTTTTCATTCAGTAACTCATACTTCAGGTAGCTTAGACCTGATTTGTTGCCTCGTTCATCATATGGAGATATCCTAATTACTGATTTGGCACTTATTCCCTTGTTACGCAAGAAAAGTATTCAGCAAGCGACAAGGGATGCATCATACAGATAAAAGGTCACCTCAGGATTATCAACAACTTTAATCATCTCCTCCATTCAAACCTCATAATTAGGAGTATCTGAAACAAAACAATTAGTTGTTTCAACAGGGTTCTAGATTTTATTTTTCAGTATAAATGCTGTTCATGTTAAGGAAATAAACCTTCCAAATAATTGATCGATGAAGCCTGAACTACGTGATAGTTGATATAAATAATGAATAATAAAATGAAACAAGTTACTATGTTTTAACTATCACTAATTCATTGATGTAAAGCATGACAAAATTTTTACATTGGTTGGACCGGTTTCGGACATACGTCAATTATCAACAACAAGCTAATGAAAACTGAATACTCATATACAATACAGGAATTACCATCAATAAAATGCTAGTAGAGGTCACAGTAACTTGAATAATGGTGATTGGTAGGTAATTGAGTCTACCTGGTCGTTAAGGAGCTTAACCCTTTCTACCCTAGATGCCTTGGAAATTTCCATCGATTCAAAAAAATCGAGTTTATAAGATTTACCACAGGAATGAAGAATTTTTAGCTGTTGAAGTTCTGGAAAAGGGTGACATTCATTCAGACAATGTGCAGCTAAAGCTGAATCATATTTCTGATGTAGGAATGACCGGAAATGTTTTTTGTATCTAGTCTTGAAAGAGCGTCCTGTTTGATTTATATGAAAGGAAGTGCACTCAGAACATGTTAATTGGTATACTCCTGATTTTTCGAATTGATCTGTTTTATCTATTGTGTTGAAAAGCAGGCCTGACAATTTGCCAACTGGTTTGAATGCAATGTGAACTTTTTTACTATCAGACAAAACTCTCGCAACCTGTTCAGACGTCTTCCCAAAATATGTTAGAGAAATAAAGTTTTTCGGGCTTTTCTCTCGTGGATTGGGGATATATCATAACAACCAAAAAGCGGAATAGACAATCATTTCTTCATTCCTATATAACAACTATCGAAATTATGAAGGTTACAACACCATTGTTGCACTTGGACCTAGATTAGTTGAGAACTGCATTAGCTATTCAGTAGAAAGTGGAAAAACATGAAAACTTCAACATCCCATATTTAGCAAAGGATGCGTTTTTTGGACAAATGTTTATGAAAACTTTTTTGTATTTTTCGATGATGTATCACCTATACAAGTAATAATTGTAGAATCAATAATAAGGGAGACCTCTAATCATTCAGATTATTGTAAGTTCAGAAGGAATTGAAGTGTTTGACCTTTGCTACTATATTTCACTTACTAAGCATTCATAATTATTTAGGAAACAGCAATAATATGGATGTATCTCCATATATATTGGAAAAGGTGGTTGATGACCTGATTTCCAAATCAGAATTCCTCTGATCGCCAATTGAATTCTAGAAAGTTTGTTCTATTAAAAATCATGGATATATCTACTAAAGAAAGTTAATAAACGACGAAGTGTAACCCTGTAACAACATTATATTTCACACACGAACATAGTCCTAAAATAGGAAAAAGCATGTCATATATCGTGTTGTTATAGTCAGAGAGATAGAGAGAGAGGAAGGTAGGAAAAAATTTTAATGGCAAGGAATACTAAGCGCCTGTTCCATATAAACTTGAATGCCTAAATTATATGAAACGAACTGCCAGGAGCTCGGAAAGTTTAGGCGACACATGCATATGTTACAAAAGCAGCGAACAGCTCGCGATACTTTACATGTCAGGAATAAAACTGAGTTCTCTGATTATTGTGTTCTTGAGTTTATTAATGATACAATATAAAATTCTCATTTAGTATCATATAATGTCTCATTTTAGTTCAAGCCGGCAAAAACTCGAAGATCTCAGATTTTTTTCAGACGTTTTAGACATTATTATTACTTTGAAATGAGTCAATTCATTCCTTTTTTATATAATGTAATGTTTATATTTTGATTTACTCTGACGAACTTTACATTATTTCAATAGAAATAGTTTATTACGTTGATTAACGAGAATAATACTTTTCATCCAAAAAAAGTAAAGTTCGTGTTGCATTAAAAAACGAATTAATTTTAAGTATGGAACGAATATATTTTGAACTTCAGAGACAGATAGAGACCAGTTTATTGCTCAAAATTCCATCTCAATTCGGCCAAAGGCGGTTAGAAATTTCCATATGTATACTTTGGGTCTTAAAGTGAGTGACATAGATATTTATTTTTGAGATCCTAATTAGTAAGAAGAATTAATATCAACAGCATTTTCGGAATAAGTTGAAAAGTTTGTATTGGACTTCCACAGATTTGACATTTGAGACAGGAGAAACTATATTTGAACTTTTGATTGAAAGAAAAAAGATCAGTGCCAGTGAATTTTTGGTTTTTCAAGAAAAATTGTATATGTAACTGCGCTGCATCAAGAAATTAACGCACGATTTTAATATTTCAATTTCTTTTCGATACGCAACTTATTATTAACACATATTTTTTCTCGAGTAAGCTTGGAAATTCGACAACAAAATTCGATGTTTTTTCTTGGCGAACAAGTTCCTCTCAGGTGAAATAAAAAGGAATAAGGAAATTGAGATTTTGCATATTTATAATAGCAGTTGTTCATCAATTTTTGTTAGTTTTTCTCGAAAATTTCAATATTCGGTAACATGCTGAAGTTTTGGTGTTGGATGACCAAGGTTGGCTTCATTCAAGAATAAGCCTGCAGTGTTACATTAACTGTTTTTGAGAATCATCCGCAAGGAGATTGGTGGTCATGAAAGGAGACCTGCGCAAGGTCGACTTCGAGCAACAACAGCGATTCATGACCGTTATTCGAGAATTTTCTCATTGAAACAACGGTTCGCTACTGCTAGACACCTTCAAATGCCGATTCGACAGAGCAGTGGAGTGCAAATTAGCACTGAAACGATACGAAAACGTCTCAAGGAATTGGGTTTGACGCCTTGTGTCGCAGCTCGAGGCCCACCTCTAACCAGCAAATCCAAGAATCCGATAGAATTCTTCCTGGGAACTTGTCAATTGGTTAGAAACTGACTGGGAGAGAGTTTTGTTTACAGGTGATTCGAGATTTTATCTTTTTCATTGCGATCGACGTTTTCTAGTATATAGACGTCAAATTGAGAGATATGTCACCTTTTACCTACCAATGGTTTTGGTGGAGGTTGAATAATGGTGTGGGAACGATTTTCTTTGAACGCCGGCAACAATTTGGCCATATGAAATAATGGAACCCTGAATGATTAGAAGTACGCTACAGACATTTAGGAAGGACATGTTTTACCATTTGTGACAAACATGGGTGAAAACTCTTCGTTTGTGCGTGATAATATCAAACCTCAAAAAGCTCATATCGATAGAAATGATCATCAATATCACAAAATCACTACAGTGGTCTACACGAAGTCTACACTACAATTCCATCGATCATGTATTGAAAATCTCAATAGAAGATGGAGTAGCCAACAAAACGAGTCAACAACCGTGAATGAGTTTCGCAACAGACTGATCGAAATTCGGAACGGAATTATCAGAATATGTCATTTATTTTGGATATGAAACATTCGGTATTAACAGGTTCATGGGGACTTCCAAAATTTTTTCGAAAGTTTTTATGTTTTATTATTAGTTTTATTTCAATTTGTATGAGTATCATTTTCATTTCGATTGCTCTCAAGCATTCCTTACTGCTTGCGGAATACTGGAAAAATAATTGTTAAACATATCTAAACTTCTTCTGATTGAATTAGAATTTTCGAAATAGTTTGTTAATATTCTGCTAGATTGTCCTACACCGCTTCTATGGATATTTCTCTGGAAGAAAACTAGAGAATTTACCTCATTTCAAACTTAACTCAGTAGAGAAAAAAGATGATAATCAGAAGGAATTAGTATTGATGCATAGAGGAGGTGTTGTGTAAATCGAATTTTGAATTGTGAAGTTTTTACTTTCAATCAATTCTCATGGATTTGTTTTCATACATTGTTTTTGTGGAGTGTATAAGTCGAATAGTAATTTTCGGTTCATATTTAACTCCCCTCAAGAAAATGAATCGCGTTTATATCTTTACGATCCAATAAACCGAAGTAAAACCTTCTCCACTAGATGTTCAGCACATAACTACTTAGATTATGGAAAACTAGAGTGTTACCTTTTTTTTAATAGCTGCCTCATTTATAGGTCGTGAAAGTCTATTAAACGTTTATCCATATCAGCAGCACGCATACAGAAATCTACAACGATCTCAATATGAGCTCATATAAAACGCAAACCTTCACCCTTCTGGTCAACATTCAAATATTTAAGGATCCGTTTTGCAGAAACAATATAGATATATTATGTCCCAATCCATATGAAATATATAATGGAAGCGTTAATATGAAATATTCGGGGCTTCAAATATCATTTCAGGTCGATTCAACGATTTGACAAAACATTGATGAAATGCACGAATATTTCGAGGACCACACAAAAACTGATCTTCCCGATCAGTGCTGTTCTTCAATTGAAAATTTTTATCGTTTGAAGCTGTCAATCCCATTTTCCACAGTCACATACGAAAGACAATGATCGCTAAGGGTTTTTATCATATCGATGTGAATCGCTAACCTCTAAATCCTTTCAAATAGTTGCTGAAGGTTCAATACTCCAATGTTTCAATTTTCGCAGTATAAGTCAGAATCGGTGAAATTTTAGTAGGCTACTGACATTTATTATTACTACCTAGTATTTCTATTTTTGTCTGGTTTCTGATGACATTCAACATGATAAATTTAATTTAAAGTTCGTTACTTTAAAAAATGTATCAGTATCATGAACTAGCTGCTATGTATTATTTAGTACGGACTATCTCGTAAAAAACTTTTACTACGGTTCATGCAAGACTATGTGAAGCCAGGAGGATTCAAGTTCAACGCCAATGAGATATTTGAGGAACAAGTTGTGTACAGTATTGATTAATATATAGAATAAATACGAAAAAATAGCACAACATTTATACACGTGAACCATGAATCCATCAGGAAGGTTTTGAAAAAACAACTGTAATACGCATATCACATATAAAGAGTTCAACCAGTTTTACTATGTCCCAGATCAGCATTTTGCAAATGGTTCTTAGGTCAAATGGTGATGTTTTTACTGATTCCGAGTTTCTTGCAATTTCGTTTGCAGATACTTGCATAATTTATTTCTTCTCTCCAAATATGCATTTTTATAACAAAACACAGGAGTCAAAAACGTTTTCTCATATGACGAAATTTGTGAGAATAATTATTACATGGTCAAAGTAATTTTTTCAAAAATAAAGAACGAGAGGGGGTGCGGATTTCACTTTTTTCCAGAAAATATGGATGATTGAAAAAAAACTAACATGAAAGGCCTTATTCAACTTGGGATGTCTGCAGAAAACATTCTTTATATTAGGACTTCGTATAATGAAACAATAGTATGAAAAAGAACCCATTTGATTTGAACATCTATCTCTCCAAATAACTAAATTATCAGCAGAAACATTTCTACCCTAACACCTCGCACATGTGCTTTGGTGACATAACTAACAGTGGGTTGGACTGTGAATACTCTAGAAAATAATATTCAACCAATGCCCGTTTTTACTTTGTTTCATGAGTATTACATTAAGGGAGCCAAGATGACTTTGGAGGATCTGCCAATGAATGTGGGTGGATAAGGGATAATGACTTTTCGATTTAAATTCATCATTGTATTTGAACCATTCCAGAAAATTTACAATATAGAATTTTATCTATGGATCAGAAGTAATTTAGGTAAATGAATGAAAATATGTGATATTTCCACAATACCAGAGGACTATCTACCTGGAGCAATAACCTTAAAAAATATCTTAAGTGGGTTCAGCTGCACAGGAATTCAGTCTTTCAACTATAATATATTCGGTCAAATCAATTTTGTTGTCAGTAATGAGGCAGACAGACAGTTGGAAGATGATAATGATAACACTAAGAAGTTTAGTTATCTCAATTTCTGGAACCATTTAAATGAGCGATTCGATTCCTTCAACATCTGAAATAAACTGAAACAAATTTGACACTACACTGTCGTCAGATACTTCCACGATATACAGGGTTTTCCTTCGTAAATTTGACCTCCTTCTAAGTCACAAAAAGGCCGGGTCAGCTGAAATAGGTCGACTTTTATTTCGAGGGGGACTACTGTTTATGCTTCAAGAATGTCAGATCATTTCCTGACCTACACCGACACCTGATCATAGGAAATATGGGTTTAGTAGCACATCGTTAAAAAAGTCTTTCAATTATCTATAATTCTGTACTTTGGAGATGTTGAGGGTAGAGGGTTGATCCATACACTTGAGTTAATATGCTGAAATACCTTCTTCCATATTAATATCGATCTGTATTATCATTTATACAAAATACGCCAGGTACAGAGGGTTCTTCAGTCATTATATGATAGAATCTTCTACTAGTTTGAACATCCTGTATTGAAAATTTAATTCAAAAAGATTATCATCATATATAAATAATCGAACGACCTTTTTAACGATGTGCCACTCAATCCCTATTTCCTTTGATTATTCTGTAGGTAAGTGGAGATGTAGGTAGGTGGTTGATAGGACATACTCAAATTCGGCGTAAATAATGGTCCTCCTCGTAAATAAAATCGTTGACACTAGTTTCTTTTGAGTTAAGGAGAGGGGGCAAATTTTCGTTGGAACACCTTGCATACTCAGGACCAACTGGGATTTTTCTGAACTGAAGACAAAAAGAAGGCAAATTTAACAGTTACGCCACAAAAATTGGAATGAGAAACAAGTCAAAACTAGAAAAAATATCTGCAATCAAAAGGAAATAACTGAATGATGTATCTATAAATATATATTATTTTGAAAAGAGAGGATTTACAAAAATTCGAATAATTGTATTGACAATAAATGCTTATATTTATAATTTTGGTGTGTGTCACAAAAAACACAATCGCAAAGAACAAGCGAGTAAATATAATACCTGCAAAAAAAACAGACCATGGCTGTTCCTTAAACAGGCATCTATGCCTTCTATGATTGCCCCCAAAGTGTGAGCTCTGGAAATTTAACAGGGGAACCATACTATCTTGCGTATGATTCATTAAACGAGTGAAAAAAAACCTGAGGGAAAAACTCGTTTTCCTGACGCTATTGCACAAGCAATAGCTTGTTTGTTTATGTTGTGTTAGTGTCGTGTGTACAAAAAGAGTACTAAAAAATTTTTCTGCTTAGCAGCTTCATTCTCTCATTCTCATCTTGCACTCCAGGATTTCCAGGACTTCTGCACGAAGACAAGGGTGAAAAAGAAAGAGGTTTGAGACAGGAAAACAATCTGTAACAATGGAGAAAGAAAACCATCAGAAAAATATTTCATCAAACATACCTAACTCCTATATGTCTAAACTCACTTAACTAATGCTCCTCTGTTTTTCAACAGGGAACATCTCATACACCTTTTGGGAATGAAGCTCTACGGGGGTGAAGCCCTTGTCTTATCTAAGAACTTAACAAATGCTCCGCTGTTTTTCAACAGGATACATCACATACACCATGGAAAAAAAGCCCTAAGAGGGTGCAGCCCTTGCCTTATCTAAGAAATTAACTAATGCTCTGTTGTTTTTCAACAGGGAACATCTCATACACCATGGGAAAAAAGCCTTAAGAGAGTGCAGCCCTTGCTTTATCTAAGAAATTAACTAATGGTCCGTTGTTTTTCAACAGGGAACATATCATACACCATGGGAATAAAGCCCTAAGGGGTTGAATCAATTAGAAGTGGAAAAACGACTCAAGCTACAGTACTTATAATTGTTGATCGACTCAAATGAATGTTTAGCTGAATTGAATCTTGAATAATTTTTTAACAGCCTGAAACATTATCATTAGTGTCTCTTCCGGTTATACCGAAACTTGACATTCACTTGAACTTTTTAAATGTTGTTTCTTATTCATCGATATAATTCGTGGACTGAGCAACGGTTTGAGTTTGTGATAAAATTTTCCTGTCCTTGAAAGTGTGATGGTTGTTATTGCAGTTAGCATAACTTACATTATTAGGTATAAGAACGCTTTGTGGCGGAAAGTCATTAAAAATCACAGAGCAATTTTTATAACATTGGAAAGGATAGTCTTTAGCAAATGATAGAAATAATGACAGATTAGGTCCTATCTGCTAATTGCTAATAATTGTTGTTTCGTATCCCGTATTTTCACAGAGCAAATGCAAGACGAAAAGGAAGAACGGTAATTTTTTCGCCAGGAAATGCATGTAATTAGAATCAATCAACACAAAGGAGAAAATATATTCCGTATGAAGAAAAGTAAAGTGATATATTTGTGTAAAGAAAAGTTGTTAGGAGGAGTAAGAAGACCAAATGTGCATCATCTTCCTCTGAACAATACGAAGCTTATTGTCTGGCTTTCGGGATATCGTATAGTGATCGCTCTGAAGACTGGCTCCGAGATTTGATCAGTCAGCTCATTTTAAAATGCCGAAAATGATGCACTGTATATTTCTCGAAGTTGCGATTTCGACGTTCATCCTGAAGCCCATAGACTACTTGATTTGAAAAGTATATATATCTTGTTTTATTCGATACTTTTCGAGTATTTGAATATTCGATTTGGTTTCTTTATTGAAGATTTAGAAGCACTTTTCAGTTTCGAACAATTGTCAGTGCGACAATATGTTCTTTTCTTTTATTTCTCAGTTCATATTCCCAACTAATGTTAATGAAATATGAGTTTCAATTGTAAGAAATTTTCGTTTTGTCGTTTCAATTGATTGAAATATAACAAACCCTATACTTGCGACAACACCGCTAAACAAAAAAATTTTCTTGAACGTTTCTGTTCTTATGATGCTTAAATTCTAATTCTAGATATTGAAAAACACTTGAATATTATTTTTTTATCTGAAAATTTGCTTTGGCCTGATTTACATGGATAAGTATATTATAATTCAATTCATGAGCGAAAGATGCCAGCATTGTGATTAATCTGAAAGTAAAATATTCTATTATTTGTAAGAGACACAGTAGTCAATGTTAACTTATTTATTACAGCTGTAAAAACTATATTTGTGTATTACTCGGTTGAAAATGGCATCAAGACTATGAGGTGAAATTATTAAAGTTAGAAGTAAACAAGTCGCTTTGTCAACAAATCTGAAACTTTCTGACCTTACGAAGCCTATTTAAACTTGAAAATCAGCAATCAAAATGAAAATTGGTTACCTAACTTTAAATTTATGGTTAGCAGAATGTCGCATAACTTCATATGCTACATTTTCATCAGGATGAATTTGAACACAACATTAGAGCCTACTCCGAGGAACAAGGAGAACGTTTTCACCAAGATGTGATGGACTTTGAACGGTGAAAACAAAGGCAGTAAGTACCACGAGAATATGATGGAAAATTACATTTACGGTTTAATAAGAGAAATGTTTTACGAGCATAGGAGAAATACAAAAGATATTCACTTTTAGATATTCATTTTTTATTATTTTACTTCTATATGTTATTGTCTTTCACAAAACTCGAAAAAAAGGCACCTGGAATTTAAAAATTGCTCTAGTTACTACAAAAGCAAACTTAAATCAGGGAAAAAAAATCTCTTACTTTTATCGTAGGAGAAACTGAAATTCAACATATAGAAGTTAGACCCAAAAATCAAGTTGACTGGTGTAAATAACACCAGACACATATCGATCGTAACAGACATCAGAAGTTACTTTCTCGTACAAATGAAGTTCATATTTTTCAATATTTACCTAAGGACCTAAATCATTGGAGGTTGACGCACAAAAAATATATTTGATTTTGCTACAATTGTCACTGGTTTTCCCTAACAAATTTATTGTCAAGCGGATATTTAAGGTGATATGAGATGATGGTACATATATTAGGGTTACATAAATCTCATAAAGTTATACTTGTTTATGAGAACTATGTTATGATTTTGGAATCTCTGGCGTATTAATAATGAAGACACCATATCACTACTACACCAAAACTTTAACCTTAACTAATAAGAATATGAACAAATTAAAATACTATCGATTAATGGCATATGAACCATTGAGTTAATTGAGGAGGTCCTTCAGAAAAATTAACCGATTTATAAAGGGTGTTTCCGGACGGAATGGTTGTACTGTTATGGAAGATTAAGACTATTCAGAACTGGTGTATAAAAGTCATCAAAACCGGGTTTTCAAGATACAGAGTGATTACTTGTTTTTGGACAAACTTCCATCATTCGAGAACCCGTTGACCAAAGAGATGAAATTTTGCACATTTATTAGGCTCGTCTTACTTACTCGACTCACGAGGGAGAAACCGACTGCTGGACCGTACTCAGCCCAAACTTCATATTTCTGAAAAAACTTCATCAAATCTCTTTAACAGGCTTTTGAGTGATAATGATGACATTTGACGAAAAAGAACAAATCACCCTGTATCTTGAAAACCCGGAAGACTTGATGTCTTTCTTGCACTATTTCTGAAAGGCCTGGAGTTACTCTATCCCCCATTAGAGTATAACACTTTCGTCCGGAAACACCCTGTTCTACATAAAATTGAATGATATGAGGCAACTTACTTGCAATATTTCCACCCAAAAAATCTCTTTATTTTCTCATGAAAAAACAATATAGTATCAGAAATTATTCGCAATTCAATCTACTATCTAGTATTTCTTTCTCAAAAGAATACAAATGAAATGAACTTTCATTGAGGATGTTTTGATTTGCCTTGCCATGGGGGAATCCAATTTTGCTGGTTTCCATAATCGAAATAATTATATTGGTGAAAAGGTAGACATCTTCCTAATAATATGTAATGTGAACAACGTGATATTGCTCATTGCAATCTTTATTCGAGAAAAATTAGTTACAAAGAACAATAATATTATTTCATTGAATCCATGCACTATTGAGGAGACTTAACGAATAAATTATAGTTTAGTAATATATTTCATTTTATGAGTTAATAAAAATATTTTTGTTTGCAGGTACACAGAACTATCTATGAAATAACAAGTACGAGGAACTAAAAAGGTTTGGTACCATAATTTTTCCCTTTCACATGACTAATGTTACGTTTCGTACAGGAGACTTTCATTTCTCTGTTTAAATTTCACTTATTTGTGGAAAATCAACTTTAAATAGACGTTTAGCACAGTATGCTAAATATATAAACTTAAAAATATCAATTGGGATATCCAAAAGTAATTAAGAGTAGTATACGATGAATTTATAGCCATTTTTTCAATGTACTATAATTATCTGAGTTTATTTCCATGATTTATTCATAAGATTTTTAGATAATACGTATCGGTATGATACCTCACCTCTTAGAAGTGATACATTTATTCATATGAACAGAAATTATATTTTCGGCGTTATGACATTTTAGAATGAAAAACAAGCGAAAATAAACGAATCCCCATAATTCCATCCCTAGAGAAGACGTCATATTCACGGGACGTGTTTGCCATTTTTCGCACTTTTAAGAATGAGTAAATGTGAAAACGCTCTTCAGCGAATTGAATAGACGGAAATAGTTTTTCTCATGCATCATTTTCTCTACACTTCCAGGGACTGTAATAGCTTTTTCATGTAAGCAGCTAAAACATGAAACAATATGTTTACATTTTTGCAAAACATTGCCTAACATAATATTGATGAGGTTAGGAGCCACTTTATCACTTATTTGTTCATGAGGGCTCATAAAATTACATTGATACAATTTATTTAATTTTTTCCAATTCAACAAAACAATGATGTTCAAATTTTTACCATATTGACAAACTTATGACTTGTTTCAGCACATTGTGTCTTCATCAGATAAGTAGTACATTAAAAAAATTGGTGAAAGCAGGTACTTAGCTCGAATGGAGGGAAATACTGACTCTCTCTTCTCTTAAGAACTGGAAACGTTGGGTAATGGAATTTAGCTTTTATTGACTATTAAGTACATTTCCAGAGTTTTTCTTTTTATCGACTTTCAATACTTTCATTATGTTGAATATGAGTATTATTATTAAAAGTATAGTTTCCATCTAGTAGATGATTTTTTGTAAGAATCTGACTTTAATTTGTGAAAAATTTCTGACATCCTATTATTAAAATTTATGAAAAATCTACTGACATAAATTTCATCGCAACTTTCACATAAGAGTTAATAAATACCTAACTTGTTCCTTGAATATACGATCATATCTGCCTAGAGCAGGGGTGCTCAAACTTGAACTGCTGGCGATCTACCTCAATATTTTTAGACTACTTACGATCGACTCTGAGAGGCTGCAAGTAAGTGTGATGCAGGGTTACCGTACATACACGATACACCCTACCCTAGCTAGGGTGTACCGTAGCATATATAGATATTGGCTTTCCGCACAATATACATTATTTCAATCAAAGTTTGGGTTGAATTTAGTTAGGTTCTTCTCTATAATATCAATGAAAAACTCATAGTTATTCAAAATTGCGAGTTTATGGTTGTTACAAAACAAAAGAGTTACATATGGTTTTAATCTTAACTAAGGAGTAACTTTGGATGTTGAAGCGTGGCACTTCATGTCCTCAGCATCTTCTTCATAATATAGGCCGTAACCACTGAATGCTAATCGCAAGCATTATGACATATGATCGTCAGTTAGTCAATTGCGATATTATGACTTTATTATCTTCATTTCAGAAAAAGATTAAGTACATTGCCGTCAGTTGAAGGGTGAATTGCCATAGATCCAAATATTCATCTTCAGATATAAAACACCAGAAATTAGTTTCAGATGCTGTAGTTTGAGATGTATATCTGATATAATCTGCACCAACCCATTTTTAACAGAACATGAGTTCATATTAAATTGACTTGCTATTTCATTAGTTAATTCCTCAATGTTTTCACATGAAAGAGGATAACTCATACATGATGCTATATTTGCCAACTCACTGTAATCATAAAAACGTATTTCGAATTGTCCCAAAATATTTGATAATTTAGCCACGTATCATAATTCAACTGAGGAATCCTTGCTTTCAAAGACGGAAAATGTTTCAGATCATTTCTCTTCAGTTGATCTATCATAAGTTGCAATTTACTTTTGAATGTGTTTACTGCGCCAATCATCTCAATAATAGTTTTTCCTTTACTTTGAAGCAAGTTAATGGTGTTTGAGTGCATTGTGATGTCAGTCAAGAATGCCATATGAGTCAGCCATTTTTCGTTTTTCAACATCTGAGTGTCATCCTTTTTTTCGTCTAGAAGAAGCTGTTATTTCGGGGAATAACTCTTGAAACCCTTCTTGGAATTTTCCGCGACTCGACCACCTGACGTCCGTGTGAATAACTAAATCAGTGTGTCCAGCTGACTCCCTATGTTCCAACTGAAACTTTAAGAGCCACCTTGGCACGCTACGTGCACGAATGGAATTCAAAATTTTTGTTGCAATGCCCATTATTTCCTCCGTGTTTAAAACTTTTGAACACTTGAACTTTTTGATTTATAATGCAATGGAATGAAAAAAATGAAGGGAAATCTTCATTAGCTTGACACAATGCCACAAAACCGTATTTGTTCCCAGTCATTGATGTTACTTCATCGGTTGTAATGCACACTATTTTATATATTGGTAGCTTGTAGTTTCTTACAAAATTGAAGAAAACGTCATATAAATATTCGCGACGGGTCTTCCCCTTTAGAGGAATGATTTTCGAAAATTTTTACTTAGCCAACATGTAAAGAAAATTATGTACATTTGACGATATCATGTTTCATTTATCTGCCATGTCCTGACTCATGACTTCAATATGGCTTGTGACAGTTGGACTAGATAACTGAAATTCTCTGATAGCAGACATGATTTCTGTTTTATTTTCAAAATCTCCAAATAAAGTCTCACCCGCTTCAATGAATGCTTCCTTCACAACCGATCCATCTTCGAATGGTTTCTTGTGTTTCGCCAATATATGAGATATTTTAAATGACGCGATCGTAGCAGCTTTTGATTATTTGGTTGGTCTTGTGCACATGGTTTGTTCTTTTTACAAACAAAATACCAAAAAATATCTTTAAGTTACTACACTTAGGTGTTGCAACTGACGCACGACAAATAAGACAAATGCACTTATGCTAAACCATACAAAAGAAAAATTCTTCCTCCCAATCTTTATTAAAGTGTTACATTTTGGATTTCTTCGCTGTACTAATTTTGTTGTCTCGAATGTTCTCGTCAAAAGCGCCGCCCGAAATTTTTAGAAAAGCGGCAAGAATAAAAAACGCGGCTTTTCTTTGACAAGTACCGCGCGTTCCTTTGATAAAGCTGCCTTTAGCCGCTAGCAGAGTGTTATTTCATTACGTAAGCAATTGTTGTAGTTTAGTTACCTACTCATTAAACTTTTTTTTTCTTCTAGAGATCTACTCAAAATGCACTCGCGATCGACCGTTTGAGCCCTATCCTAGAGAGTTCTGAAAGCTTTTGTCAAATTATGAGATGAAAAGAATGACTTCAAACTTAAACTGGGTTAACCAATAGAGAAAAAAATGATATTTTTGATTGATCTCTTTAGAATTAGGAAAAATCTAAAAGATTGCGTGTTGAAATCTTACTGTCAATCATATTAAAATTATAACCATTATGAACCGCTCTTCGTTTAATAATATTGAGCTATATCAAGAAATAATTTTTTTACATGGGCATCGTGTTGAGTCCACGTATCATACTGTTATAAACAGCTATTACAAGTTGATGAAAATGGGCGTAAGAATTATGAATGGTGATATCTGTATGAGATGTTTTATGGGAAAAAAAATTAGTCTGTGGTCAATTTTGGTTAAAGTTAAATCAAAAAAGTTAATGGAATTTCCAGTTTCCATTTCTGAAGTGATTTCTATGTTAGGGTGAATCGAATTTATGAATGTAGTGAAGAAGTCTAATTGCCTATTTGGGCCTGTAATATAACAGACTATGTCGTCCAGGTACCTAAAGTAATAAAAGCAGTGTTTTGACAGCGGATGATTAAGAATTGTTTTCCCAATACATCCATGAACATTTCTGCTAGGACTGAAAATATTATCTAGAATATCACTTGTTTTTTTGTTATTGATAATGGAATTCTATCAAGTAAAAAGCTCCCCAATTCAAAAGAACTCTAGTGGCCAGTACTTGATGCAAGTACATTCCAAACGATAATTGCAAGAAAACTTGATTCTCATTTATTTGCTATATTTGTGACTTTTCGACCACACTGGCTTCATCAAACAAAAACAGAATAGGAATTAAATGAAGGTAAAAAATTCATATACATAATCTACAACATTGGATTGAAAGTAAGTATTACTACACTAGGGAAATTCATAGAAATATTATCTCAATGACTCAGCCGGAAACGAATTAGGTAAATGGAAATGATCGTAAACATCCTTACTAGAGAAGTTCTAATGTCACGTCTTATTCCGAACAAATAACAATCTATTCAAACACATCAATAGTAATAAAAGTAAAATAGATCAAGGAAAGAAATACCAACGTAGATGCAGTAGTTGTAGTAAGATGTATGTGGGTAGAACTTACAGAGAAATTTTACTAGTAGATTTAATGAACATTATCGCGGTTCCATCAATGAAAAACTACTTTTAATTAAGCTAACCATACAATTGAAGAAAAATAATTTCAACCAAAATTTTAAAATTTTACATTCATTGATAGAAAACTTGATATTTTTATTTGGGAATTCCTTGTTAGCCATAGATGAAAAGTTTTCAACACATTATTAAATTAACAGTTAGATTTCAACAATAATTCCGCTCTACCCATTTTGTTTTCGGCTGAGTCATTTAGAAAATACCTCTGTGTATTTGCTAAGGTAGTTCCACTTACTTTTGATCCAATCTTGTTGATTATATATGAATTTTTATACCTTTGTTCAGTTTAAGTTGTGTGTGTGTTTGGTGTGTCTGATAAAGACGCCATGACGTCGAAACGCTTTACATATACAGGTTATCCCAAGTTGAATGGCCCATTACACGTTCATGGAGAACTAATAATGTTATCGTTCTGAAATTTTGGTAGTTGATTCAACTGGTCCAAAAATCTGTTTCTAAAATATGTTCACCTCAATGGCGCTTCTGGTTGAAGCAGAAGTGCATACCAACTTTGTTATTTAATATTGAACACCCTGTATATTGATGATGTATATGATGGTTCGATAATACTTGTTATTCCAATTATAAAAACATCTAACACATAAGTTTAGCTTGTTTCGTTCATGAAATATATTAGTTTTACTTGAAAATGATCGATTTTTTGCTAATTGAAAAAATTTATATATGTCGAGAACGGCGTGAGCTACCAAAATAATGAAAGGTGTTTTGCAAACGAGAAACCACGTGGGACATAACTCATATTTCACTGAATCTCAGTCAGTATACAGAACGCTCTTTTGTCGGTCTCACTTCGAAAACTAAGTTTTTTCAAATTGTAACCCAAATTTTTTTTCAATTCATTAGATTCGCCAAAAAAACTGATGAAGTTCCCCGTGAAAGCTTGTACCTGAGATTTCAAGTTTTCAAGTTATGGTGAATTTTATGTACCAACCTAAAGTTGGCAAATGCGGCTTAGATTCCTGCGAGTGCACAGACAGATCCCAGAATTAATAAATACCTGTCCTTTTGTCATTGGATAGTTGATAAATTAAAGGGAAAAAAGATGCGAAACCGTAGTTGTCGAATTTCCAAAGTCAAAAACAAAAAAAAATCAAAACGAACTAAACTCTATTTTCCTGAATTTCATAATAATTGTTCAAAGCGATGACCACTCACTTCTAGACATCGTTCTACTCGACGCATAATACACTGTGATGTGCCTCAGTTCTTCCACATCCAACTGCATGAAAGCATTTTCCAGTATAATATGCAAATCATATCTTGAAGTCACAGGTTCAGAATGAATTTTTTCTCTCAGCGTTTCCCAAAAATGAAAATCTATAGGCGTTAGGTCAGGTGACCTTGGGAGCCACAAAGACCGTTTGTTCCAATCCATCTATTTTCAAACATCAAATAAAATTCGATATTTTTCATTTGTGCGATGAGTTGGCGCTCCATCGAGTTGGTTCCAACAACGCCTTGATTCAGCTACTGAACAAATGTTAACGAAGTCACTTACTACTTACTACCGTCCACAAAATCTCCATGTAAAGTTGACAGTTTATGTTTTCATCATTCACAAAATACGAGAATCTGTTGTCGTTCAAAAGTGCAAACAAATTAAATTAAAACTGAATTTATTTTGAGAATTTCTTCCCCTCGTAATATGAGGATTTTGGTTGGCCCAAAAGTGTGAGTTATTCCGGTTATAAACCCTCACTAGTAAATTTGGCCTCATTCCGAGAACCTCTTGTGATCTCAGAAGAAGTATCTCACAAAGTTCTATTCGAAGCTGTGGATCGCCACCTTCTGGAGTTTTCAATGAAAATGTATAAAGGTGCAGTTTATGTATCTTTAGAATTCTGTGGATAATACTATGAGGTTAATTCAGATCATGCTCTGCTATTGCCAACGATGCACGTGGATTAACATCAAAATAAGCTGAAACGACAATTTCATTGTCTAAAATATAATAAATTAAGTATTTGCTCTTTTCTGCTGCTAGCCATTCTGTTAGAAATAATTCAACTGACTGTTAAAACAAAAATAGTTTGTTATCTATGCTGAGGAGCCTGTCTATGCTCTGGGATATGAACCTAAGCCGCCTTTGCCAACTTTAGGTTAGTAAAATTCGTTTTATGGCCATAACTTGAAAATTCAATCGCAGCTACAGGGTATGTATGGAAAATCTCATTTAGTTTTTCTACGGCAAATGTTACAATTTGAAAAAACGTAGTTTTCGATGTTTCTTCGTTTCAAAATGTGGGTCCGAAAGAAGAACACTCGGTATACTGACAGAGATTCGGTGCAATATGAGTTATATCCTGCAAGTTTTTTTGTTTGCAAAACACCTTTCATTACTTTGGTAGCTCACGCAGTTCTCGTGATATATCAATTGTTTCAAAAAGTAAAAAATCAATAACAAAATAAATAATTTTTGAGTAAAATTGGGATTTTTCTTGAAGAAAACAAGCTAGACTAATTTGTGTGAGGTGTTTTTGTAATTGAAATAACAAGTATAATCGAACCAGTAATCAATATACAGGGTGGTTTTCTAAATTAAATAACAAAGTTGGTATGCACTTCCGGTATAACCGTAAAAGCCATTGAGGTGAAAATATTTTAGAAATAGAGTTTCAGAGCAGCTGAATCAACCTCAAAAATTTCAGAACGATAACATTATTTGCTCTCCATAAACGTCTAAAAGGCCATCAACCTGAGATACCCTGTATAGTAAATAAATTGAATCGAATATTCTTTTATTCATTAGAGTAAAGATCAAGGACAACAGCATTTTTTGAAAGAACATTCAACAAGTACGAAAACTGTTCGATGATCTTCAGTATGAAAAAATTTTTCAAATTTTTCTTTGAAATCACCCCTAAGACTGCAAAATTGATGGGTGAGCTTGTATAGGGCAACAAATAATATCACAATCCAACCTAATATTGAAAACGCAAGAGAAGAATGGGAAATCATATAGTAATTCCTGCATGAATATCAGATAAATTTGAGATCCGTCGCGCCATTGTTGGTCGGATACTATTGTTGCTAGCACAGTAGCTGCCATACAAAACACATAATACTGAAGCAAATGTGTATGATCGGAAGCATAGCGTAGTGGAACTGAACATCAGTTTAAAGCATCTAGCACCATACTCAAACATGTTTTGAGTTCCCTGTTTTCCGATTGCGCTGTGAGTTATTGTATATCAGTTATTTTTTATTTATTGTGATCTGAGGAGACCAAATTATAAGAAGAAATATTTCGGATTAGTTTATGTTCAATCGTAAATTGGGACACTACAATAGAATTCCAGCGCAAGACAACGTCTGTTGGTTCCCCTAGTTTTTGATAATCTCATTCTAACCAGAATCTCTCTCTTTCACACCTAATAGACGGATACATTTAATCGTTCACATAATAAACTTTGAATGATCTTCACATCATCAGAGTAATTATTATTTTCTTTCTGATTTAGTTACATTACAGCAATTAGAAATGTAAAACTATACCCTCAAATATCACCTTTGAATTCTAATTATAAAAATATGCAAGTCATGTCATGCCAAGGTTATCAATAAAACAATGATTTATAGATATATGGAACGTGCTAGACAAGCTGGTACATACACACCTAATGATAGGTTCGAGTGTGCAATTGATTCCCATTTGTCATGATTCCAATTGTTCTGTCAGTACATAATAAATACCTACGTGCATAAATTTTCATTATTCGTAGCAAAATCCCTTTGAGCAATAAATCTATTATTATCGAAGCTAGTGGAATTATTCTGATCTAGAAACAACCGTTTCCTGTTCGAACAATTTTCTGTTAGAGGCCATGAATCCCTAGGTTTTGAATATTATTTGCACATTTGAATACAACCAACACACATCGCCGTGCATAATTTCAGTTATGAATCGATGAAGAGTGAGAAAGTGAGAAGAATGATAATTTGCAATCAATATATATTAATTTCTGTTTATGCAGTGTGCGGCAGTATCATTCCTTTTTTCAAAAAAAATAAAATCCTTTGTATGAATCAGAAAATTTGTATACATTTTGTTGTAATGTAGACACACACATGAAGTTTTGTTTTACTTAGTTTTCAAGATCAAATCAGGTAAGTGACGGCCCTATTCTCCAAACACTGAGTCAAACGATTTCTGGCATTTGTCATGACTCCTACTGAGGTTGCAGGCATTATGTTGGCAAATTCTTCTTCGATGTTGGTTTTCAAATCTTGTAGGGTCCTTTGGATGGTTCACATAAACGAAGGATTTCAAAATACCCCATAGAAAAAATCTCAAAGGGTCAAATCGGGAGAGCGGGCCGGTCACTACAAATTGCTCCTAATTGAGATGAGGCGTCCTCAGGATTGTTCCCTCGAAACAACCATCGTCTCTCTGGAAGTGTGTGCCGTTGCACTGTGTTGTTGGAACCAATTGTCTCCTAAGTACAAATCATCTAGCAGTGGGAAAAAAATTCCTGTAACATATTCACATACCGGTTCGAATTCACTGTTGTTGTGACTTCATTTTCCAAGGACCAGTAATTCCACCTGAGGAAATTGCAAACCACACTGTGACTTTGAGTGAATGTAAAGACTTTTGATGCAATTGACGAGGATTTGAGTCAGTCCAGTAGCGCATGTTCTGTTTATTGACGGATCCACACAAATGAAAAAAACAATAGCGTCATCAGGAACGACTTCCAGAAGAATCTCACACGCGTTCCTCCGAGAATTGACGACACGTGCTGAAAGTTCCTGCATAATCGCCATCTTGTATGGATGTAAATAAAGATCATCATGGAGAATTCGTCTCACAGACCGATCGGAAAGTCCAAGGGCAGACGCATGTTTGCGTGCAGAACGCCGTGGCGATTGCAACATTGAAACTCTCACTGCCTCAATGTTCTCAGGTGATCTAATGAGCCGAAGGACTCCAGTTCTTCGTTTTATCGCACTTGCAGTTTGTCTGAACATAGTGACCTACGTAATAATTGATTTCCAGTCTGGGACAGGTGCCAAAGCAGCTAAATTAAAGCGATTTCGAAAGGCGCGCTGAGTTGCGATCACAGAACATCCGCTCAAAAAAATAGGCCTCAACGGCAAATGCACGCTCCTCACTGTTCCAACGGATGATGCCGACTGAACATGTCGGAAAAAACTTCATAGTCCCGCCTCTCGAACGAGACCACTAGCGCTCTACTACGACATCAACTGACTGATTGGCAGGCACTTTAAAAAAGAATATTCTGCCGCCGTACCCTGTATAATGGGAATTACCTCTATTTATGTATGTGTGAGTAAATGATAGCAGCACAAGTTGCTGCTTCTAGGCATTACTTGGATCTTCGTACCTTTTTTTTCTGCAAAGCGGTAGGCTTTCTGTGTCTAAACTACAGCTTTCTAACTCATCTCATAGCGTTTTGAAATTTTCTGGAGTGTGGTTTTTGGGTGCATGTGCTTTTGCAGGTCTCGATAGCTAATCAGAAGGCTTCAGGACTTTTTACACAGTCGTCCACTCAACTAGCTGGTCCAATTTGACGTTTTATTCTTATAGTCCCTTCAAACAATATACACAATTGTTATTGGTAATAGTGACCTCATTCGATGGTTGATGATTTTTCTGTTATTATAGAAGATTCGTGTTAACTCTACCAGTATAGGATCGATTGTTCATGGTCTGTGTATACTTCGATGGATTTACCTCTACCTTAGATCGAGTCATCTCTACTGTGTTGTGGTAAGACCTGTCAACTGCGTCTGGAATCTTCAATACATTGCACATTTTGCTCTATCTATAGATTTCGATAGTGCCTCCCTAAATGACCTCATTTTCACCCTGTCTCAAGAGAGTATATCATTTATCCAAGATCTATGAGGATGGCTTTGTATCACTTTCAACTTGTGGCATGGGAATTTCAACGATTTCTCTGTACCAAAGACGCCGCATCATCTCTCCTCACTCGTCTTATTCGTTATATAATACACAATATAAAATTTTGCTATCGTTGCCAGAGTCTTCTCCTTAGAGAGGCATCGACAGAGCTTGCTGTCCACTAACCGTGTGACTCTATTGATAAAAGGTATTAGTCTTCTCTCTAGATGTGTAAGTTTGATGTCGAGAAATATATTTAACAGTTGTATTTGAGGCAACAAACCAAGCTTTGACTCAAAAACTGGTTTTAGAACCTTCTTTTCTGAAGTGTATCATCTTTGTATAATGAGAGGTTAACAGAGAGGTAGTATACATTTATTTTTTGAAGATTGAACAGTCTTCTGTCTCCTGTAGCAAGAAATGCTATTCAAGTTTCCATATAGAAATTCGGTTATATTTTCTGAATTGAGGTCAGTTCTTCTGAGTTGTGACTCTAGAAAAAATTATGGAAAATGAGGCTCCAAAGTATTTGTGACAATAGATTACCCTGCGAACAGTATCTGATTGCAACTGTTTTTACTCTGGCTTCTCCCACACTGTTCGTTTGGACTGAATATTGGTTATTCATCCACTGACAGATTAGGGATATTTCTTTTTCGTCGACGTTGAATCTATTTTCGAGCAAGTGGTATTATCTGCAGTCACCTCTTCCCGTCAGATACTTTATAGTTTAAGGACATATCAATTCACTTCAGAGCTGATTGAAGTGGTGAAGTGCAAGTGGATTCTTCTGGAGTATTTGCTTGTTGGTTGGCATGTAGTGGATTGTTGGTCATGATGTGATTCTTTATCACATCATGATCCGTATATTTCGCAAGGAGAATTAAGACTTTACAGACTTTCTTGAAAGACTTCTTTAACAAGTTCGTGCTTTTGACTTTGTTGAATGGCCATTCATCTGAACTCGCTTGTTAGGCAGTCTTTAGTTTGGTGAAAATACCTAAACAATTTAATTTTGCTATCTTTTCAAATAATTTATTTGTGTTTATTGACATCTGTCAAACATGAAATATGACGTTCTCAATATTTTCCTTCAAAAACAATAAATGCCTATACTACTCCAAAGTTCTTGTTAGTGTATTTGAAATGAGAAATCCAAAATGGGTCACTGTTGTTTAATATACAAAGTTTTTAGTAAGAATACACAAATAAAAATATTCAAACACGTTTTCTCATTATTCCATTCGGCTGACAGTTTGCCTATTTCGTATTGATTCTCTGAAAAGAAAAGGGCATATATAATACTGACGAAAAATTGGCAACCTTATCTTATGTTATAGATCATTATACAGCACTTGAGATACATTTGATTCATTTAACGCCATCTCTTCGTGATATGTTCAAATTGATCGGATATTCCATATTTTGGTGATAAACTTAGTGACAGCATGCAAAATTCAATCTGATGATACTCCACTACGTAACTACTGTAATGCTATAGAAACCTTTTAGACAGGACACTTTTTGCAGACAGAGTGCAATTCCATTAACTGTATCAGCAATTTCAAACTATGGTAGCGTATCGGTGAAACAACATCGGTATGAGCGTTAAAGTAATTGGCGTGCTAAGAGAGCTTTGCCCCTTTCACACGAACATGGATTAAATAGCACTGCATAAAATTACTTCATTCAGTAGCGGTCGTTTTGTTGACGTTATTTTCTATCGAAACCATACATTATATGTTTCATGATTATAAAAAGGCTTTGAGTTTGAATACTCGCTTCTTATGTGAAAATAATTTACAGAGCCTGTAGATATTTAATTGGAGAAAGAAAAGCTGCGATCACAATCAGTAGCTACAAAGTAACGAACCTCTTCCTTGTTTTTGTTATTTTAATTTTCATCTAAATAGTATTATCGAGGGTCGGATGTTCGGATCTAATCCTTCTGAATAATATACTAAGACTACGATAGCTAATATATATGCATTTTTGTATGGATTATCCAATGATATTGCCATAGAGGCTAGACTTCATGCCTTTCTTTATATAAATAACCTCTTACTATGTTAAAATTCACAAAATATTCTGTATATGAAAATAAAGCTTTTCCAACTCGAGGAATATCATTCGATGACCTAGAACAGTCAGAATTCAACAAGATATACGCTGCGCCAAGGAATTATCGTATTAAATCGAATATTCAAATTACTTCAGAGGAAGTTTAGTTATTTTGAAGAGTTATTCTCCCACCAGCACTTAGGAATTCTTGCGAACAATACAAATGAAAATAGTACTCATAGAAATTGAAAGGAAACTAATAATGTAAAAATTTGTTATAAAATCCAAGTCTTCAGGAACATGTTAATACCGGATGGTTCCACCACTCGCGATTTACCTTATGACGTCTACTACTTATTCATACTCAAAAATGACTTTTTAGCATTCGGATCCATTTCGTTCCAAATTTCGATCAGCCTGTTCCGAACCTTATTAGACGGTAGTTGGCTGGTTTTGCGAACTTTTCAATCTTCTATGTCCTGGACATGTTCGACGGGATTGAGATCTAGACTTCGTGCAGGCCATCACATTATGGTCGTCGCCTTGAAGGTAGTTCCTAACGATATGCGCTTGGTGAGGTCTGGCAAATGGTACAACATTTTCTTTTAAAATGTTTATAATGTAACTATGAGTATTCAAGGTTTCATTGTTGATCAGTGCTTTCGTCTTAATAAATTCCTCTTTTTACCATTATTGAACCTCCATCAAAACCAAAGGTAGGCCAAAAGTTGCACTGGGCATATCTCCCACTTCGACATCTATACACTGTTCATTCATACACAGTTGAATGGGATACCTCAAGCTTCTGGCTAATTCTTGGATAAGTGCAACCTAGGTTATTTAACACCATTGCTTTAGCACATTCTGCCAGGGTCAATTTCCTGATTCACGATGCATTGTTACCGACAATAAGAACTTTAATGGGGAACAAACGTTACTTGCAAAAATTGATCAACAACTGTTGTTATCAATATGTGGTAGTTTCATAAGAAATATCAATTTTCATTAATTTTAATTCTCATGAGGGGAACATGTGCACCAAGAAAAACATTTTGTTGGCATATGTACGGACACATTTGTTATAACATGTGTATAAAATTATTAGTAGCCTACGAGAAAAAGAAATTTGAAAAATTGAAATTATGTATTTTTTCTTGTAGTAATGTGGATCAACTTGTCCACATTATTCTCGAACCTGTATCAGAACACAGAAAAATTGCTCAGCAAGTAAATATGTGTGAAAAATATTTTAATAATATTTGAAATGGAAATTTATTGCATCCTAATCATGTTTATTAGTTTCAAGCTTTAGTGCCTAATAACTGTTCCTTCGATATGGAATAAGTGCAATGCAGTATAATAAAAATTTCAAAAAATCCCAATATCCCACTATGCTGCCAATTTTGTGTTTGCAGGTAAAGTCAACTTCTCTGGTTTAAGAGTTTAATCAGTTTCATTCTTGAAATTATGATCGTTAATTCAGTGGAATAGGAATGTCCACATAATAATGTATGGACCAGCACATAAGAAATGTCAAAAGAAATTATAAAATTGAGATGAAAAATGGTACTCAGATTTACAACCATATTTCATTTATAGCTTAGATAATATCAAAACGAATTCTACAGATAAAAGTTTCAATGAAAATTCTTATTTTCCCAAATTCTATTTTTCTTTCATTTTCAATATATAATATGATATTAATAATAAAGTAAAATTGAATATATGGCCTTCACGATACGAGCACAGTGTCAGTGAGTTCAACAACTATAATAACTTCTTATAATTTTAAATATCGTTTAAGAAGTTTGAAAAATTGTATTCTCATTACTCAAACACTCTTTTGGCTTATATAAACATCATAAAAGTATTTAATTGTTATTTCAGTCGTTAATCATGAATTTTAAGAATTAACAAAAAACAAAAACTCTTAATCTTTAGTTGATTTCAAGCATCTATAGTTAACATGTTATACTCTTAAAAATATTTTGAGTCTTTAAATATTCCTAGATTTGAATATTATCGATCTCATAGCAATTAGTATAGTGCGCAAGAAAGAGCTTACTCAACTGCATTGCGTTTAGACGTTATGTAACTATTTCTAACAACTGTATAACTTCTTTGGGAAGGTTAAACTAATAGGAGCTCAGGTAACTTCATTATTTTGTATTTTTGCTTATTACCAATAAAGTATAAAGTAGATTAGACAATTAATTCGCCTTTTTCTCGGAATTATCGGGAGTACGTATTATCTTAAAATCTACTGAACCGATTAGACTGAAATTTACACCATTTATTTTGTATAATATTGTTTCAACTTGTACCTAAGGGGTTCCACCCCAACGAGTTGCCCATATATCTGTTCATGCAATCAAACTGATTTCATGAAAAAATATAAATCCACCACCCGGTAATTAATACCATTGCCAGGCAACGATTATAATCAAAACATATCCTGGAATAATTATATATTAGAATAACGTTGAATGTTATGAGAATATATCAATCTACCAGAATATATACATACTATAGCATCATCAGACAATGATATCAATGTACCAACGAGTAGTGTCAGAGGCTTTCTCCCCGAAAAAATCCAGTGTACAGACCTTAGTCAAGTAACACTGAATGTTACTCATTAATAGTTTCCTTTGTGTGAAGTGGTGAACGATCGAATAGAATACTGCTCTGAATATAAATATGACAAAATTGTCAGTTAATTATGTTACATTTATATAAACAAATAAATAAAATATAAATGAGATTCTGAGCAGTATAAACTAAAGAGAAAACCTATGACTCTACCTCATTATTTTTTTCGGAAAGAAGCCTACGAAGAATATTACAAGATTTGATGACTGTTATCTTTTGTAACTGTTCAAACAGATTTTTCTTCAGACCCAAAATCTCAATACTTTTGTGAAGATTCCTAGGAATAACACCTGTTGTGGAAATAATAATCGGTAGAATAAAAATTTTTCTTCATTTTTTCAATCTCGTCGCCAAGCATCATATATTTAGAAATTTCTTCATTGTATTTATTTTGTATATTATGTGTGTCGGGTATAGAAATATCAATTATATATGTTATTTGATTCTGTTTATCAGTAGGAATGATATCTGGTCTATTGTGTTTTACAGCTTAGTTGCAAAGAATTGTTTTATCAAAATAAAGTTTATATTTGTCATTTTCACAAATAATCTCAGGTTCATATTTGTAAATTTTTTTTCTTTTGGGAATTAGGTCATGTTTAATTCCTAGATTAAAATGAATAATATTAGCGACGGCATTATGTCTTTCTAAATAATCAGTTGAAGCAAGGACTGAGCAAGATGATAATATATGAAAAACTGTTTCTGAAGAACAGAAACATCAACGATAAGAATCATCTATATTTTGTTTGATGATGTGTTTTCTATAATTCCTCGTGAAAACAACCTGATCCTGGATTGCAATTGCCAAGCCTTCTGTTTCAGCAAACAATTCTCCAGAAACTAACCATTTATTCGATGCGATTTCATCAATATAATCTTTTTTCAATTCTTTAGGGTGCTTTCCGTGTAATTCCTTCTGCATACAACTTTCTCTTCTAGAATTATCATCAAATATATCAAAATCTACCTTTTGCATTGTCAAGTTCAGAGGTGTAAGATTATAATCTGAAGCAACAACAATATCATGTAATTTAGACGTTCTCTGTTTATCATGAAAATGTGAACGTAGATAAAAAATCTGTTTACTATGAAGATTATTCAAATCAGTTAATCCACGACCTCCAAGATGTCTAGGTAGTGTAACTCTCTGAACTGCCGACTTTGGGTGGTGGCTATGATAACAAAGCATTTTCCTCGTTTGACATTGTAATTCATTTAGATCAGTTTTAGACTATTTAATAATTCCAAAAGGAGAATAGGAACTGCATAGGAGTTGATAGCTCTGGAAAGGTTTTTAGTAGTTAAATGACTCTTGATGATAATTCTAAGTCTTTTGTAATATGAACCTCTAATATTTTCTTTAGTGCTGCTATGGTTGATTGTCTTCTCCTGACAAAATCCAAGATATTTATATGTATCTCCTTGATGCATTGGCTCGATTTCGATATTGGAAATCTTTATATAATCAGAGGTGATCTTTCCCTTTTCAATAGAAATATTTTTACATTTTGAAAGCCCGAATTTCATATGAATATCATTGGAATAGTTGAAAGTAATCTCAAGTAGACTTTTCAAATGAGATCTGGTTCCGGCATATAATTTAATATCATCTAAATAAATTAAGTGACTTAATTTGAATTCAGTTGTTAGACTCTTTATTTTGAAACTAGTAGCAGTTAATTCATGAGATAATGGATTAAGGCAAAGACAAAACCAAAGAGCACTTAAAGAATCACCTTGAAAAATGCCTCTTTTGATTGGATTACTCCGGATTTTAACGATTGTTTTGAAATATTTAAATTAAGATTGGTTCTCCAATTTTTCATTACAAATTCAGGAAAAAGACTAAGTGTCTTATCAATTTTATAAATTTCCAAAATTTTTGAAGCCATGAATGGAAAGAACTATCAAAAGTCTTTTGGTAATCAATGAAGGCTGTAGGAATATTCCTCTTCTCAGTTAGAATTTTATATATTGTTGGAAGGCAAGTAATTGGTCTATATTGAGACGGAGTATTAGCACTTTTCGGTTTTAAATATGTAATTCCTTGTGTGAAAAATAAAGGAGTAGCTGAGGGGTTCTTTATTATAAATGAAAAATATTCAGCCAATTTTTCATGAAAGCAAGAGAATTTCTTGAACCACCAAAAGTTATGAATAGCATCAACACCTGGAAATTTTTCAAATTGCATGCATTCTATTTTAGAAAATCAAGCCTCAAATGCGTATATATATATATATATATATATATATATATATATATATATATATATATATATATATATATATATATATATATATATATATATATGATTATATATATATATATATATATATATATATATATATATATATATATATATATATATATATATATATATATATATATATATATATATATATATATATATATATATATATATATATATATATATATATATATATATATATATATATATATATATATATATATATATATATATATATATATATATATATATATATATATATATATATATATATATATATATATATATATATATATATATATTTATATAATTTATATAATTGCATGCATTCTTTTAAGAAAATCAATATATATATATATATATATATATATATATATCTATATTCACACACGCTAAATCGTGAATATAAACAATCCGTCTGCGCGCATATGAGCTCATTTGATCACTTACGATTTAGCGTGTCTGAGTCTAAATTGCGTATAGGTATTATATATATCATATTCGACATATAGAGGTGTAATATCTCGAATCTAATACAAAACACATCTCTCGAATTTAAATTATTGTTTCACTACTATTAAGTGGCTGTCCCATCCAAATTCCAAATCGGAACGAAAGGCAATTTACCGTATGAGTGTGATAACGTAAACTGTTATGTATTCGAATATTGCTTAGCTACCGCTGTTATTGTAAACAAATTAATTGCGCCTGTATTGTGCCTCGTTGTTTATATCTTTATGCAAGAACTGACAATCAAATTGTTCACTAAATTTGGTCGTCTCGTGAACTCCTATTAGGCCAATTTATCGTAGGTGTGTCTGTTTTGTTTACACTATTGGTATATTTCGTGAGAGAAAAAATACAATAGATCGGTAAAATCATGATGCGAGAGACGTAGGTGTCTGAGACAGTAGAAGTATAAGACTATTTTTTGCGTACACCAGATATGAATTGTAAGACTTGAAAGATCTTTTGAGCACTTCAACATATCTAAGTTTATTCAAATGATACGAATACTGACTATAAAATCTGGATTATTGGTTTTAAACAAAATACAGTGACTGTCAAAAGAGTAGAAAGATATTATGAGATGCAAAATCATTGGTTCTCACCAAGTAGTAGGGAGAATATCTCATTGATTGACAATAATTGTAGAGAATTCTCTAGTTTCCGAAAGTTCTGGTTTTCCTCTGAATTTATTGTAATCTTATTTCAAGAAGTGAACAATAAATACATTCTACCATGTTGAGAGGGTCAGTTTAGGATAGGCTGAGTAAAACAACCATAAAGCATGTATTTCGTTCGTCACTCAAGATTCGGATTCATGGAGTTATCAGAATTGCATTAAATAAGGTTCGACCATTGAGATGTTCGTGAGATGATATATAGGACCGTACTTAAATAATCGATAATTTTACTCTGTAATCAACATAAATCGAACAACAGTTTCAATACAAAATGAATTGAACATGTTTCAATATTTTGTTCAAGTCATACCAACAAGTGATATCGTATTTCACAATTTCTATCACAAAATAATTTGAAAAATTTTCGGGAAAATAAAAAGTGAATCGAAACTGCTATTTGTAAGCATAAATTAAAAATTTAAAGAATCACCAAAAGTTTGAGTTTCTCGCACAATCCAATACTAATTACTTGGTTGGCTTTCTATTTTGTAATTGTAGTTTCAAAACTATTTAAATCTATTTGAATCTCAACGGAAGTACGTATATAATCTCAACTTCAGGAAGCAAAAATTTCGTGCAAAAGTAAGATAAATGGCAAAATTAACAGAAAATCGTTACTGAAAAAAATTTCTCGAATCAAATAATCTTCAGTTGGCACTTGAGTTCGTAGGACAACATAGAATCAGATTGTTTTCATTGTTTCATGCAAGCCCAGAAGCGAGAAAAATAAGTTTTTCACTCTAAACAGGGCTGAAAAGTTAGATTGAAGACGAAAATGTTTGAAAATCATCACCAAAAATATTTTTTGAATGAAACAATCTCTAGTTGAATATTATGGTTGTGGGATATTATAATATTAAACTATTTTCATCATTTTCTGCACGCGCAGACATGTAAAAAATTCAATTTTTCACACTAAAAGGAGGTGACGCACGATCAGGAATACTCTGAAAAAATTGAAATAAATATCTTCCAACAACAGAAACCAAATGCTTTAAAGACTAGACTTGCACAGCAATCAACTTTCCTAACAAACAATGGACTTCTTATAAATCAAACAACGAATAGATCTTTGAGCTTCTTTCTTTAAAACAATCCAACGTTTCGACACTAGATATGTGTCCTCAGGGAACTAAAAATAAATTCACACTTGGAGTGGAACAAACCGAAAATGGGACAAATAACATACAAATATTGCTCATATTGGGTACTTACATTGAATAAAACTTTATAATGAAACATATGAAAAATATTTTGGAGTCGTTCAATCTTGTGCCTGCTTAGCATACAATGCATTCCAATCAATCTGTTTTTTCCAAACTTAAGTCTATTGATCCAGAGAAGTTCCAATCAGAGCTAGTGTATAGGGTGGATTGTGGTGCATACGAGAGTGCCTATGTGGGAGAAACTAAACAAAATTTACGAATGAGATTATTCCAACATAACTATTATATTAAAAACATGAATCCGGATCATGCTTCATTATGTCAACATTCTTCGGAAACTGGTCATTCTTTTAAATTCAAAGAAGCAAAAATTTGACATAAGAGCCCACTTAGGGAAAATCTTCTTGCCCTTGAATCATTGTATATTCATACGACTAAAAATTATATCAGTTTACAGACGGGAGTAAAGGGTTTAAACATTTTAAAAAACCTGTTGTAGGTAATTATATTCAAATAATTGTTGACTGGTCTCCTTAATTTTATGATTGCTTTGTTTTTATTTAGCTTGGCGTATCGTAACTTTATAGGTTAGATATTGTTCGAGGTCACGTTGTATGCATTGATTTTTCTTCTTTTTCTTGCGTATGAACTTTGTATTGACATAAAATATACTTCTTCTTTTATGTAACAGTGTATTTTGAAATTTATATGACGGATAATATGTCAATTAACATAAGGTTTTTGTAAAATAGAATTTCTTTGCTCCATCAATTTCTTTTGCGTTTCAACCGGTTGTGAACGAGAGACTTTTAATGATTTTAATTTAGAGTTTTGTTACTTACATGTAGTTTCTTTAATCTCTTGTTGAGGAAAGATTTTAATAATTCTAACTTGAAGTTGTATTGCCCACATTTTAAAGTTTTAATCAGTGTAGGTACCGAATATGAGCAATATTTGTATGTTATTCGTCCCATTCTTGGTTTATTCCTCTCCAAGTGTAAATTTATTCGTAGTTCCCTGAGGAAGACACATATCTGGTGTAGAAACGTTGGAATGTTTTAAAGAAAGAAGCTTAAAGATCTATTCGTTGTTTTATTTATGAGAAGTCCGTTGTTTGTTGGGAAAGTTGAATGTTGGATGTCGGTGGACTTGGAATTGATTACATAGACTTGCACAGATATGTTGTGTTGAGCGTAGGGGAAACATTTTTGAAGAAGGAAAATTTTTTGGAGACTTTCCGTAAGCCCAATAATTATGAAAAAATGTTGCATGTTTTGTGAAGTGGTTAACAGTCTTCATGATTTTTTCAACATTTTTTAAGGAATCAAAATTCGAGGAAAGAACTTGTTTTTCAAAGTTGGGCTAGAGGGAAACGGGAAGGGAGGCTAAAATTACTAAGCAGCTTCTGTTTTGAGCAACTCAATTAATTCATCAAGAAAAAAAGAATTTCGCGAGTTAGGGCATTTCGACTATCTTACCTTTTAAAATCACTTTTAAGTGACAAATTTTGGATAATAAACAACTGCTCCTTGTATATCCGAAATTTCTGTTGTATTCAAATAATAACATCCTTTCAATAGTTCGAAAACAATATACGTAATATTTGGTTTTTACAAATCTAAATAACGGCGTATTCATGTATATTTCATGTCACTTTGTATTTTGTTTTCATACTGACAAATGCTGAGCGAGATTTCGAAATCGCGGTAATAGAGATCTTTTATTTTAATTTATTTGTTGGTAGTAAAACAGTGAAAAATTCCATTTGTGCTTCAATTATGTTAAGTTTCCAAATGGTTACGGCTAAACTCAAATAATATCTTTCATTTTCAGTTAAGATTTCACCTATTTATTATACTATGAATTAGAATCAACAGTCAAAGTAATTTTTTGAAGTTATTTGCTTTTTAATATGAAATTTTCAGGCGGTTCATGAAAATGTCGGATGGCGCATAGAATGCTTCTTCATTTTTCTCAATGTCATACAATTCTTATGAGAACGGAGATTGAATCAATTGGGCAGAACATCATTCCTCTTTAGTTTCAAGTTGAATTTTGTTATTTTCGTGCAATTACTGCAGGAACTCTGAACACATATATGTATATCACATGATGTTGCGTGTGTGATACTGAATCGAGTTAGGTTGGGTTAGATTTCAGCTTGGAAATTTCGAATTGAAATTGAATCTCCATCATGTTGCAGCATCACACATTGAGATCAATATTCCATCTTGAATATGCTACTGAATGAAGGCAAAGGTAGCAGATTGGCGAGTGTGACTGACGTAGTTTCATATTTTGTTTAAAATAATATAACTTCCAGAACTTATTCTCAACATAACTCCGTTCATAATACATAGAAATAATTTTTTTATGGTTGCTCAGTACTTTGAATTCTTCAAATCGAAAGTTTTTGATTGAAAGCATTTTAAGATCAAGAAAGATGATACAACTGAAAATGAGTTTTCAGAAGAAGATAACTACAGGGTGCTCTCCGAACATTAACTTTTTTATTTTGAAGACTTTTATTCAGAGAGCAATATTCAACCTTTGGTAGACTGTTGTATATCTCTCTCAAGAAACTAGTTTCCTGATCCTTTCTCCATATTCGTTATCTATCAGGGCCATATAGTTGTAAAATCTAGTCGGATGTAATAAATAGGAGCAACAGACTGCAGTTACTCTTTTGACCTCGTCAGTGTTGCTTACCCATTTACAACGAAAATTATTTTAATAAACTACAAAACCGATAACTCTTACGTCCTTGAACATAATTAATACTAGAAATGACTTCTTCGGTTGATTCTCCGTTGTGCTCTTCAAGATTTTGGAGAAGAAGCTCCTTGTTTGATTTGCTTGCTCAGTTTCTGTGATTGATAAACTTAACTGAAAGAAATCTGCACGATTTGGAGTGAAATTTTGAAATTGATTAATTAATGAAATTTGAATGGAACTACCTTCGTCATTTCAAGCTCTATTTTGGTATTCTTTTGTTCAGTTGTGTTGTGGGTCCTTACTATCTGCAATCTTTATAGTATAGTCGCCTCTCGAAAGAGATGTAACCTAAAGAACGATTGTAATTAAAGTCATTCAACATTTTAATTATACATTCATTCACAAATTTTGAAGACTAATTTCATATCGATAAAAATGAAGAGTAATGATTTAAACATTCATGATAATTTATTCCAACCGACATTATAGAAAACAAAATCTGTAGATATATATATATATATATATATATATATATATATATATATATATATATATATATATATATATATATATTATATTATATTATATATATATATATATATATATATATATATATATATATATATATATATATATATAATTATTAAGAGTTATTGTCATATTCTGACTTTATCTCCATTTCTAGGTTCAATTCATCTATAACATTTGTTTAATAGTTTTCATAACTGCGATCCTAAAAAAATACTTCTGTGGTATCTTTATCACAACTACCTTCTTGTGGAACTGTCGTGTGATTTCTCCAATTGTTTCGCTTGTTTCCTCTTATATATCATTCTAATTCCTTTTTTTCTGGTTTTCTATATAATATTCATGATTTTTCCTTTTCTCTTTCGCGGTGCAACTAAAGGATACAACCTAAGTGTCTCCAGATTCACTGATTCACTTTCTTGTTGATAAGCGAAAACAACGCTTTATTTGGAGAAATCATAGACAACCAGTGTTCCTACAGAGTGGAAAAAGAGCCTTTCTTTACCTATACACAAGAGAGGTGATAAAAAGGACCCCCTCAAATTACAGATCAATAACCCTTCTAGGGGTACTAACCAAGCTCTTTACCGGAATTCTACGAAACAAAATAAGAGAAGTGATACACATCAACGAAGAACAACAAGGAGTTAGGAGAAACAGAACAACAACGGATGTTGTTGTTATAGTACGACAAGTAGTAGAAAAAGCTCTGGAATAAAACAAACCCTTATACATCTGCCTCATAGACCCCACAAAAGCCTTCAATCGTGTAAGAGTGAAATATGTGCTGTAAATACTGAGAGAGGAACAGATCCCGGAATCAATCATTCAAATTATCGAAGACTTGAACACCAACAACACCACGAAAATAAAATCTCAAGGTAGCCTTACATCAGAAATAACTGTTACTGCGCGCACAAGACAAGAAGATAGTCTCAGCCCTCTTCTATTCAATTGAATAATGGACAGAATCATCAACAAAGTTAAATCAGTAGGAAACGGAAACAGGACGAGTACGGGAGAAATAAAAGTAGCATGCCACTCGGAAGATGCGGCAATAATGGCGGAAAATGAAGATGATCTTCAAAGACTCCTCATTGCTTTCAAATCCGAAGCTGAAAATTACAACTTGAAGATAGCTACCGAGGAAACAAAGAGCATGGTGATATCGAAGGAGCCAAGAAGATGTAGGCTCGCAATTGATGATAAAACTGTAGAGCAGGTAATGTCCTTCAAATACCTTGGGGTGCAAATAACTAGTAACGAGGATTCAGCGAAACAGGTCCGAGAGCAAGTAAATAAAGCAGCAGCGATTTCCGGATGCCTGACAGATGTCGTATGCCTATGCAATAGAAACTAGGACCGATACCATCAAAACCAAAAATACTCTAAGAACGTCAGAAATGAAGACGCTAAGGCAAATATCGGGAAAATCGCTCAGAGATAGAATTAGGAACGAGGTTATACGAGAAACATGTAACACGAATATATTGTACGATGGGCAAGAAAACGCATACGAGGATGGAATGAATATGTAGACAGGATGGAAGAACACAGACTAGCACGTATTGTACGAGACGGAAAACCAATAGAAGTACGTTGGCCACCGGGAAGGCCCCATAAACGCTGGAAAGATAGTTGGCAGTCCATCTGACAAGACCAATAGTAAAGGGATCTCCTGGAGAAAAAATTAGACCTCAAGGTCTGAATTGAGAAGAAGGAGAATACTTTCTTGTTGCTTGGATGACCCAGGTTCATTGATACTTGAGAGATCTAGTGCACTCATACCTTCGGATTCCATGTTTGGGCTGTCTGTTATAAAGTTATTCGAGTACTCATGATCATCAAATAGTTCGGTATCAAATGATCTAATTCCATTAACTTCAAATCTTTTGATAATGTGGAGTTGGTTAAAAGCACGGAGTTAGTCTTTCCATCTATTTCGGTGACTTGACACAATGTAATTGTTCATGGGATTTCGTAACATTCATTGGTCCATCGTTTTCTCGGTTGGGTAAGGTTATGTTCTGTTGGCAATACTATACCGTTAGACTTGGCCAGATCTATCAAGGGAATAGATATATGGCTATCATGATCAATGAAATCTTTCATATATTAAAGAGATTTCTCTTCGCAAGAATTGGCCTAACAAACATCTTCTACTCAGCTCTTTGGAAATATGAGCATGAAGAATTATGTTTTCTATGGCGCTTATATTAGCGGTAGTTGTTGTTATATTCATGTCACGTTCAGCAGAAGTCATACAGTCAATGTGCTAACTTATTCGGAAGCTATAATACGCCGTAGAACATGAATAGTTGTCTAACCAATTTCATTCATACTGTGGATAATATTTGGAGTGAATTTGTATTTATCTGGTCAAAATGTTAGTTTTTGGAAGAACTCTCTTAAGTCAGTTTTGGTAATAGACAAATAAGTAGCCTCTGGTTTTCCTAAAGGCTATATGATATGACGTTTTAAAAAGCAGCGGATCCATTCTTCAGGTGCTTTTCTCTTCACTTTCCATTGATTAGGAAGTTTTCAACTATTTTGATTGACAAATTGGAAAACGAAGATACGTCTCCATTCGAAAAAATTGCTGATTTTCTTCATTCTCTGTAACTACTCGATTCAGTGTACCATTGCAGTTTCCGGAGACTCAATGAAATTTAATATGACGCCTAGGAGTAGAATGCTTTATATTTCAAATCATTGCTCATATTGTTGAACAGTACCTCATGAACAGCTTGTTGAAGTCCATCTTGATTGGTGGGACCTCATTTAGCCTGTCTTACTAATTAGCATCTTCGTCGAATAAAAGTATTCATCAGTAAAAATGTCGATTTTGGAGCAAAAACAGTTATTATCTTTGTTGAAAATATCAAGTCCAAGAATATCATTTCAACTCATATTGATATTTATAAATAATATTACAGGGTGCTTCAACTAAAACTAAATAGAGGCTATATCTACCAAGATATTCATTTCTGATCAAAACGCAAAAATAGGTTAATTTTTGTTTCAAGATTGACATCTTTTGGGGTACAAAACTTGAATTATCAACCCCCTAAGCGGGGGTTGCAATCCTTGAACATTTTGACTAGGGAAAATGGGTCGATTGATGAATCAAAAGAAAAGTGGTATCTTTGTCGACATACCCGTGAACGAATTTTAATTTTTGATTGGAAATTTTAGAAGATACAGAGTGAGCTACTGAGAAATGGAGGAGACTATCTATCGCCCTGAGCTATTCAAGTATTGGGGTAGAAACATGGAACAGATTCATTCCAGATCGAAGGCTTTCATCTTTGATCTAAATGAATCTATTCTAGCTTTTCGCACTAATACTCCAATAGTCTTGGGGCGATAGTCTTCTCTATTTTACAGTGGCTTGCTCTGTATTTTCTACAGTTTTCAATCAAAAATGAAAAAGTTTTCACGAGAATGCAGACAAAGATAATACCTTTCTTTCCAGTTATCACTCGACCCATCTACCCTCTTCCAAATTTTCAAGGGTTGTCACCCCTGCTCCAGGGGTTGAAATTCGAAATGAGGATGGTACTTGATGATGACTGCCAATGATCAGCATGGATCTGTTCCATTTCACCTCACTGAAACTTGAATAGTCTCAGGGAAATAGTCTTCCTTATCTTTCAATTGCTCACCCTGTATCTTTTACAGTTTTCAATCAAAACTAGAAATTCGTTCAAGGCAATGTAGACAAAGATACCATCTTTCTTTGAGTTATCACTCGACCCATCTTCCCTATTCAAAATGTTCACGGATTGCAACGCCCGCTTTGGGGGTTGATATTTCAGGCAAGTATTGTACCCCAAAAGATATCCCCCTTGAAACGAAAATTGACCTGTTTTCGGCGTTTTGATCAGAAATGAATATCTTTGTAGATATAGCCTCTGTTCAAAATTCGTTGAAGCGCCCTGTATATCATAATATTGCCAGTACCAGGATACAATCATACTTAGGTCACAAAGTACATACAAGATATCGTGTCAGAATAATCCAATTTTGTTATTCATTACGAATGGAATATGAATACTCTAGTTAGGAAATGTTAACTCACTGGAAGCACAATTCAAAAATAAATCCAAAACGCAACCAACAAAACAAAATCAGAAAAAAAAACCCGACAAGACATGACGAGAATACAACTTGCTGACTTGAATTCAACTGAACCACGTTGATATATTCCTTTGGAACGTTATTCAAGTGTTATTGGTATACTATCGAAGATGGCGAAATTATCCGAAGTGTCCCAAGCTACATGCGTCCCAAGGTACAACACTCTCCAATATGCTGCAAGCCATATATTCATTTGGATATTAAAATACAGGACTGTTCAGGACAAGATAAAATTGTTATTCCTCATACCCTCAATTCGGACTCTATAAGTATATATTTTCAAACGAACAGCTACTATGTTTATAATCAAAATGATTCATGTTACACTAAATCTATTTACTGAGATAAAATCGGGATCTGTATAATGAAATTATTGAAAACAACAACTTTATTTCAATTATTTGTGCAAATAGTTAACGCTTTAAAAGGAGTGCTCACAAATCCAAATGACCAAATCAGTTTGTGACAGTAGAACCTCTCAATAGACTGCGCCATAAATGAACGCATAACATCATTATTTCAAATTTCTTCTTGGGTAGGCTATTAACACATGTTTTTCTAATTATGTCCGGATATATGCTATCAAAATTCGATGGTTTTTCTTGGAGCACATGTTTCTTCCATGAGAAAACATATAACGAGATTTTGCAAGAAACCACCACATATTGATAACAGCAGAAAAGAATGGTATAAGAGGAACTGCTCCGAAATTATACTTATTTGGGAGACGGCAGTGCGTGATGGTTAATGAAACATTGAGTAGTATGAAGAACATTGAAATATTTTTGCGAGTATAGTTTGTTTTCCTTGAATATTTTGATTTTCTGTAATAATGCAACGTGAATAACTGAATCTGAACCAAGCAGAACGTACTGTAGCAGATGTGTTAAATGATCTAGGTTCAACATATACAAGAGTAGGCCAAATGCTTGGGGTGTCCCACCAAAAATGATTCCGGAATGATATGGAATACAAGGAGACTGGTGATCATGCAAAGAGACCAGGGCAAGGACGACCTCGAGCAACAGTGGCTATTCATGACTGTTATTTGAGAATATATTCATTAAGACAAGGGCCTCGATACTGTGAGACACCTTTGAATGCAGCTTTATCAGAACAGTTTCATGTAATTTGGTATTGAAATGATACGATAATGTTTTGCAGCTCGAGGCCCAGCTCTAACAGCAGCTCTAGCAGCAGCTGTTTGAAGAGCATGATTGAATTTTTCCAGGGAAAATGTCAACTGGTTAGAAGTTGTCTGAAGGAAGGTTTTGTTCGCAAATAAGTCAAGATTTTATCTTTCTTATTGCTACCGACTTTTCACCTACGTATGGTTTTGGTGGAAGTTCAATAATGGCGTGGGAAGTAATTTCTTTGAACGCCCGTGCTGATCTGGTCATGAACCCTGACTACTTAGAGGTTAGGTTAGGTTAGGTTAGATTACTACTACTAGACTACTTAGAGGTACGTAATAGACATTCTAAAATAAAATATTGTACTATTTGCGGCAAACATAGGTTGAAACTTTTTTTTTATGCATGATAACGCCAGATCTCATACAACTCATATCGTTAGGAATTACCTTCATAACCACGAAATCACTTCAATGAAGTCTAGACCTCGATCTCATCGAACATGTCTGGGACATTCTCAATAGAATATTGAGAAGCCAGAAAAACCAGCCAGCTACCGTGAATGAGGTTAAGAACCGACAGATCGAAATTTGGAATTAAATGGATGAGAATGCTATTAGATCATAGATTTTGAGTATGAATCGTAGATGGCATGTAGTAATTCTCACAGTGGTGGAAATATTCAATATTGACAGGTCTTTGGGGACTTTGATTTCTTCCAAAAGCTTTATATTTTTCGTTATTAATTTCATTTCAATTTCTATGAATGACTCTTATTACGATTATTCCCAATCATTCGATAGTACTGGTGGATTACTGGTAAAATAATTCTTCAACATATCTAGACTCTTGAATAGAATAAAACTTTGTGCTTTCATTTCTTGGCGCAGTGTATTTGCCGAATATCGTGAACTATTTAAAAAATTGTCAAAGAAGTGGAACTTACTTAAATTCCTATTCTAAGTGAAAAAAAAGCATCACGTGAATGTTGTCAAGTTGGTTTCTTTAATAAAATGAAACTGGCATCTGTATACGAAAATCTAAAATCTTAATGTTTATGCTTATAAGGCCAAATCAATTTGCACAATCTAATATATAGTGTTGAACCTCATACATTTCCTTCGCATAAATACATGCATCCTGAAATAGGTGATCGCATACGTCACATTCCAGATAAACTAATGAAAATTTATGGTTAAAGGAAATATTTCAGAAGTAACCTTGTTCGAACAAATTGGGAAAACTACTCATAATAAACAACAGTAAAGTAGCCGATATATACAAGATTATACTAATTTAATTGGACGAAATCGTCACGTAGCGTGCCATCGTCTGTTTTGTAACATGCTGGCTAATTTTTAGACGATATGGTTCAACACTGGCAATTTTCAAATAGGAAATTCGTGACCATATATTTCAGTTAATGTTTAAAAGCAAGGAAGACAATTAGATACACTGCCCAACCTCCAAGTTATAAACACTCACAGGTTGGTTGATTTGTCGCGTTTTATATCCACAAATTATTCCAATGATTTTGAAATATTACAATGAAAACTATAGAAACTCATTCTTAATTTAAATGGTTTTCTCCTTCACGAACTGAAGCTATTTAGGGTAACTTGGATTACCATTTTAATAATATTTCGCTGTACTTGCTTCGATATTGTATAACTATAGCCGTTTGTTTGTATGTAAAGCCGTCTGATCATAGATGAAGAGATTTGAATTGAATTATTGAAAATTGAACCTCAGTATTATTTATTATTATAATAATTGTTATTCAAACTTCATAATTGAAAAAATTAAATTAATCAAAGAAGAACAATTAATCATAAGGGTAGGGATTAAGATATCTGGAGGTTTTCAATTTGTTCAATAAATGAGATTTATCAGTTGAAGAGAAGTATACAGAGAAAATTTTGATGGATAAACACCTTCTTTTTAGGCTAGTTTTCTGAACGTTTCATGAAATATAATTCTTCTGTACTGTCCATAACTTATTGTACATCAAAAATGATGGAGTTAATATTGAATCAGACATAAAGAGAGCTTAGTAGATGGAATCAAGTATATTAATTTTTTTCATTTTTATGAAAAAAAAACACTCTATCTAATGTTATTGTCAAGTAATTAAGGTTTCATCAAGTCAAGCAGCTTGAAATTCTTCGAAGAGATGGTTTTGACTTGAAATGCAAGCTTTTGAAAAAATCAAAGATTTTACTTGATTTTGCCAACCAAAAGCTTGATTTTAAATCGAGCTTTTTAAAATTACTCGAAAGCTACTTATTGCGTTCAACTAACAGTATATCAAACGAACTCGACTTCTTCACTTTTTCCTGGATTAGGTACTTATAGTTGAGGCTTCTATTCATTTTGATTCCTGAATATTTCGCTTCATTTTTGTATTATATTTTTCTCCCCTTAATTTTGATATAGTTATCATAATGTATTTAATTCCGTAATTTCGGAGATATATTTGACATGTTCATAAAAAAATTAAAATGACAATAATTATTATCACCTAAATTAAATTACTCTCGAATTCATAATCAACGTGACAGGTTGACAATTATTGTCGAGTATTTGTTGAAGTTTTGATTTTTGCACGAATGAGAGAAAGTTTTTCATTGAAACTATAGCAAGTATTGAAAATTAGTTCCATTCACCTCCAGACAATCACCTAATCGATCACTGAAATTTCTGAGAGAATTGTGGGGTATCAAATTGAATTGATTCTTCTGTAATGCGACGCCTTAACTCATCTAAATTGGCAGGTCGTTTTCTATAAACTGGGCATTTCAAGTTAAAAAGAAGTCCAGAGGCGATAGATCAGGTCACCTCGGGGGCCACTCGATACAACCTCTTCTATCGATCCATCTTTCTGAAAAAACTTCATCCAGATAATTTCCAACATCTACCGTAAAGTGTGGGGGAGCTCTATCTTGTTGGAACCATACAATATCAGGTGGTGTTAACGGATTATTTGAATTTGGAAATAAAGCTGTTATGGCTGACACAATTTCATTTCTTAATAATTCCAAATATCGCTCTCAATTTAAATTCCCTTCTATAAAAAATGGACCAATTATGTGGTCACCGATAATACCAGCCCAAACATTCAATTCTTGTGGATGTTGTGTATGATCTAATCCAATGTCTCTCGACCAAATACGGCTATTTTGCCTATTTACTGTACCGTTGAGGCAGGGCGTAGCTTCGTCCGAGAATATTATTCTATTCAAAAAATTTCGATTCGCCATAATCATTTCCATGAAGGTCTTTGAAAATCGTACTCTACGGTCAGGATCGTCTTCAGTAAGCTCATGGACTAAATGGATTTTATATGGTTTCTTTTTTTTTGTTTTCAGTATCCTACCAACTAATCTCTGAGAAATATCATGAATCAATGCTAGTTCATTTGTAGAAACCTGAGGATTTTCCTCAATTGCCAGTAAATTGTCCAACTTTGTCTCTTCGTCAGGGCGTTCAACAAGAATCGAAGATATACACCAAGTCCTAAAACAAATACTGCACCTGTAATCGACTCGATCGAAAAACCAAATGCTGGAAAACAGACCAATAAGCTTCCTACCAGCTATGAGCAAAGTAATAAAGAAAGTTATATACAGAACGCTCAAGAGCTTCACAGAAGATATAAAAATAATTACGCACCAGCAATTGGGATTCAAAATGAACCACACAACGACAACAATCTTTCATGTCTGACTGCGTTCAGAAATACGTGTTTTCTGATCTAGTGAAAAAAAAACTATTCCCTTGTCGCATTAGAGTGGATTTTATACTCTTACATGAAAAATCGTAACCATTACGATTTTATAGCTAGTAAAATAATTTATTTGAATTCATTCATTTAATATTGACTATGAAAAAAGTATGTCATGAAAGATAGGCTAGTCATATTGAATGACCGATTAACTGAAAATTGATACCGATAATTTTATGGAAAAATAATGACATGTTTTTATACTTGTTTACTTGTTGTTTTAGTACTGCAGTTGATCGCGAGGAAGGATAACGATCAATCAATATCTCGGAGTAGTATAATATAACAGTATTTATTAGGTCTTTACGAATGAAAGTAAGAAAGGTTTCTAACATATTTTATTCTACCAATATTCTGTAGAAGCAATATCTTCACTGGCAATGGAAGGAAAACTCGTATAACAATTTTACGAGGGACCCTTCGCAGATGGCTCAAATTGAAAGTGAAGTGTGTAAGAGCTGTTTAAGTTATGACCAACAAAAATATCATTATTGGTTTTTTGAGCAGATTAATGAATTGAGTGGTCTTTCGAAGTAGAAATTAGAAGAAAATGAGGTGCAATGAAATTGATTGTTGAATCAATCATGCGCCGTTCTCATCTTCCGTTTATCTGTTATATTGATCGTCCTTTCTGAAAATTTGATGACGCAATTTTCTCCGGTAATGGCACAATGAAGGAAAAAAGCCCGAGAATATGGCTGCCCTAAATTTCGATAGAGAAACGTTTCCATATAACTATCGTCTTAACTGATAGGTTTGAAACTGAACCATCATTGGTGGATTTATAGATGGGAGCTTCAATCTCTTTCACAAAAATATTTCAAATAAAATTGATTTTCGTAACGCTCCCATTCAAAACTTTGTGAATTACTAGAAAACTTTGCTGAAATGAAATGCATCGTTTTATCTGAAGAAATTGCTAAAAGTTTGACGAAATGATCGATATTTTTATGTGAGTGGATGAGAACATTGTCAGGTCAGATTATCTGTTCTATAGTTTTCTTCGGTTTGACTTTTGAAAAGAAAATTTGTATTCCACTCAACTTGACTCAAACAAGGTGAACTAGTTCTTTCAGATACAGTTTGTTGTTTCAGGAATAAAAACGATAATTTGAATTTTAAGAATAACTATTCATTTCCTGGACCATTTAATATGAATAGCTGTTAAAAATTTTAGAAATACATCTGTGTCACACTTTTCAAAAGTAACGATTAATAGTATACAACGTGGAAAAAGTATACCGTAATAATTATATAGTCTCAAGATTTAAGAAGTAGTAGATGAATTTTTCTTTGCCTTTCGATGAGAGACCTATAAAAATCTTGTCTCAGTAATTGAGCAATGTATACAATAATGAATATTTCTTATCATTTCTTCATTTTTGTATAACTTTTCTCGTACAAAATCTCAAACGTAATCATCCATGATATACTCATTTCATTGTTCTCCTCTTGATAATGTCGTTTAACGACTATCATAGCTTGTTCAAAATGTTCTCTTATATTTTCTGAATGGGTACTCATGAAAATCTCAAATTCATTTAGAAGAATATGTACTAATTACATTTTGATCCTCATTATATTAAGGCTTTCCAACATAGTTTCGGTAAACTATTCATAAATATCAGCTCTGTTATGTTGGAAAAAGCAAAACTAATGCCTCCCAAAATTCTGCTTTCTATAATATTCATCATAGACGATTATTTGTTTTATTTGTGTTCTTATGTATGACAATTTTTGGAAATAGAACCCTCACAAATGTCAAATTCTTTTCTGAGCCTATAATTATGGTTAAGCTTGATGATAATTTCGTTGTCTGGAAATAGGAAATAAAAATTATTTCAACTACTTAAACCACTTAGAACTACTCATCAAGTTTCCTCCGGAATAAGAAGAAAATAGAAAAATACCTAACCCTTTCTTGAAGTAATGTTGTAGAAAAAGACGAACAACTCTCTAGGATATCGAGTGTACAGAAAGCTAACTAACCCTCAGCGATAACTGAATGGCTTTTCCCATCAGAATCCATCGCAAATTAGTGGTGTCTTGCAAATCTTTGATAAACTCGAATACTAACAGATACCGAACACCAGACGAAATATCTAACTTAAGGCACACTTTTAAGTAGAATGGTTTCAACAGCAAATGTGGGATTAATCAACATAAGATCGTTCTACCGTATGTCATAGAGGAGTAACAGAAAATATTGACAAAAATTTTAAAAGAGTGGAATTTAACTCTTATATTTCGACCTCGCCGTACAAAGCGGAATATATTACCAACTCCTAGAGAGAAGATTCTCCAAGAAAATGAAGGGGTTTACGGCATCCGTTGCAAGACGAGAAATTAAACTATATATTATACTATCACAAGAGATTTATTGAAAATCAGTATTGCAATTTTGGTCTCTCGACCAGTATAATTCATTGTTTAATTCCTTATCATCATCAGACTCCTGTCGGTTATAGTTCAAGAACATAAGAACGCAGTCAAAAAAAAACCATCATCGTCTGCAATGTTTCAACATATCAGAAATTTCAAATACGAATTAGATTTCGACAAAACTAAATAACTAGTAACTATCGATAATTTCAGTAGAAGAGTGATCAAGGAAGTCATCAAAATAGAAGAGAGAGAGAGGTCGATAAGCAGGACGACGCGCTGAACTCATCCCATGCGAGGAAAAGAATTACGAATACAATTAGGTACGAAATCCTACACTAACTGCAGTGTTGTTGATCCTAGTAATGACCAATCGTTGATTGTTTTTGACGACGTTTCGGCTGGATCGCACCAGCCATTCTCAAGTCGAAGTATAATTCTAGTATAGAACAGTCGTAAAAAAGAATCGACGAATGGTCTTTACCAGGATCAACGGATGAGAAACCGGAAGAAAGAAGAAACCACATTAAAATACGTCCGTGAAAATTTAAGAATTAACATATATATATATATATATATATATATATATATATATATATATATATATATATATATATATATATATATATATATATATATATATATATATATATATATATATATATATATATATATATATATATATATATATATATATATATATATATATATATATATATATATATATATATATATATATATATATATATATATATATATATATATATATATATATATATAGGGTTTTACCCCGACGTTCATGCAATCAAACTGATTTCATGAAAAATATAAATCCACCACCCGGTAATTAATACCATTGCCAGGCAATGATTATAATCAAAACATATCCTGGAATAATTATATATTAGGATAACGTTAAATGTTATGAGAATATATCAATCTACCAGAATATATACATACTATAGCATCATCAGACAATGATACCAATGTACCAACGAGTAGTGTCAGAGGCTTTCTCCCCGGAAAAATCCATATACACATATATATATATATATATATATATATATATATATATATATATATATATATATATATATATATATATATATATATATATATATATTATTCCAAAACCTTAGAACAATGAATAATCCCTCCTGACAAGAGCTAGTTCCCAAATCCGTCTGCCATGCACGCAGCCCCAAGAGCCACAATAGTGCAACTAAGCAGGATGCCCAGAAACGAAGCAACAATCCCACTTTTCAAAGGGTTGGTGAAAACAGTGTACGAGATATTTGCAGAAAAATTTATATATATATATATATATATATATATATATATATATATATATATATATATATATATATATATATTTATATTTATATATAAATGTATATAATCCTGTTTTATGGATACAATTTATTCTCACTGGGTAATAGGGTTAAGTGGAACTAGAGTTGAACATTTATTTCATAATTTGCATATTATATTTAAGCGTTTCGGCGTTAGCCATTATCAAAATACATCTCCACAAGATTATCACCTTCAACGGGTTGTTCAAACAATTATAAACAAACTAACCTCTCTTTCGATGCAATCATTTCTTTTCTTTGTTCCTAATTTCATTTTTCATTTCATTCGTTTTGTCAAAAATGCCCGATTCAATTGTGGCAAGCATTTTTTCGAAATTGATTCTGTCCTCCGCTAGAAAAAACCTTTTACCTAGTCCTAGTATCTGTTTGACACTAAAAAGTATTTTGATGTAAGTGAGGTTGGTAATCCATTCAGTTGGTGTTCTCTCTATTGCATTGTTATCCTTTTCTTATAAGGATTTCATTTTTCTCTGGTGTATTTTCTTGACTTTTCCGAAGTTGTCGTCATATTTATCTTGTTGTTCATTGAAAAGGGGTTCTATGTCTTCTTTTGGATATCTATATCTTATCTCTTGTTTTATTGGAAGAATTTGTTTTTGTAACAAGTGAATTCAACTATATGTATCACTTATGCAGTTCAAACACTGTGCATAAAATAAATTAAGAATATTCAAATACCTTGATTTATTTTTTCGATGAATATATTCACTCATCCTTAGATGCAAAAACTGAATATTATACCTAGAATCATCAGAATAAAGCCCGAAGTGAATATAATCATCGAAAATAATAAATCAAGATATTTGAATATTCTTCGTTCCTTTTATGCACAGTGTTTGAACGTACGCATCTGTGATACATATAGTCGAATATACTTGTTACAAAAACAAATTCTTCCAATAAAACAAAAACATAGATATCCAAAAGAAGACATAGAACCCCTTTTCAATGAACAACAAGATAAATATGACGACAACTTCGGAAAAGTCAAGAAAATACACCAGAGAAAAATGAAATCGTTATTAGAAAAGGATAGCAATGCAATAGAGAGAACACCAACTGAATGGATTATTAACCTCACAGAGATCAAAATACCTTTGAGTGTCGAACAGATACTAGGACTAGGTAGTAGGTTTTCTATAGCGAAGGATAGAATCAATTTCAATAAAATAATTGCTACAAGTGAATCAGGCATTTTGACAAAACGAATGAAATAAAAAATGAAATCGGAAACAAAAAAAGAGGTATTTCACTAAGGTGCGTACACACTGGATCTTTATATAAATATAAATATACAAAAATATTCCAACTAATTTTTCCATCCCTTTCTTGCAAGTGATCAATGAAGCGAAGGTTACTTCTGGGGTAGGTGAATTTAGACTAAATTGTATATCTCATGCATATCAGAGATTGACATCTTTCAATTCAAAGCAGTTTCAGTTTTTTATGAGGTACATTCTAAATTCCGCCTACTGAACTTCTAGTTACTGAACTCATAAAACATCCTTCACCTCACGAGTCGTCTCTGTTAAAATTAATTTTATAACACCTAAAAGCTGCTTTATTACCCCTATCTAAAACAGATTCATTGCTTGATATGCGAATGAATGAGGGTGGAAAGCAATGAATTCAAATGATAATTCATTATGCTGCTCCAAATATAGAAGCATAGAATACAAACTGTACTGAAATTCGCATTTATTGTAATGTTATATGAATTACAGCAATAGTGAACTACAAGTTAATTTAGGCGTAAGATAAGACATTACATTCCATGTTATGATATATAAGTATTTTAATAATTTCTGTTCTACATGAGGATTAGGTACAGATTTTGTGTGCTCTGAAAATTTATTAATATTGAAATATTTTGAATGGTGATTTTAATCATATAAAGTCCATGTAAAGGCAAAGAAATTAGTTGATATCTTTGATATTTTCAATGAAATAAAACTAAGGTATTTAGATTTTTTCTATATTAACAAAACTTTGATAGGTATCACCACACAGTGGCTTCATCAGATAAATACAAACTATTTAACAGAGTTATACCTTATACAGTGTGTTCCAACGAAAATTTGACCCCCCCTCTAACTCCGAAATGAGTAACATTAGCGAAAAACACCAAGACACGTCGATTTTTGTTTCGAAGGGGAGCATTTTTCGAAATAATTCGAAACTTCTCAGATCAACCCCCTACCCCCAGCAACCCTAACTTTGAAATTCATCATAGGGAATAAGGGTCGAGTGGCACCTTACTGAAAAGGTCTATCAATTCTCCACCTTGATTTGTCATTTTTAGAATTTTAAATTAACATACAGGGTGTCCCAACCAAGGGTGAAGTTGAATTCTGGAAATCCCAAATACTAAATGAAATAGATTTATTTTGGCATAATGCAAGCGCAGGTTTATGCTCGGTCTAGGAAAACGACCTACACTTGTGAATTTGGAGTTGGTGCAATCAACCCCTATTTCCAGCATCCCCAACTCAAAAATCATTCGATCGATAATAGGTCAAGTGGCACCTCGTTGGAAAGGTACTGCAATTTTCTCTTCGAATTTGGTATTTTCGAAATTCAGAATCATCATACAGGGTGTCCCGAAGCAGGAACATTGAAAATCCAAATAACTTTTTGAAACTGGTTCATTTCGGTATACGAGAACATGTTTGATCCGAGAATAGGACTTTCTTGTGTGGTTATAGAATTTTTGCAATCAACCCCTTCCATTCAGCATCCCCAACTTGAAAATCATACAAATAATTCAAGTGGCATATCTTCAGAAAGGTTTTTTGAATTCCAGAATGATTAAAGCATTTCATTCAGTTCGGCTCTCCATACAGGATGTCGCTTTCGAAAAATTCAATATCGTCATTTGAAATTATCAACTAAAATTAATTCGAAACTGTTAAAAGTATTGGGGCACGATGTGTTGAGCATCAATTACGAAGAAATAAAGCTGATTTCTGCATTGAAAATGTTCACATTTTTTCATTTCCATCTGGCGTGCAGTCATCTGTTATTTCTCATTTTGCAATGAAATATTATTATTATTCAGATCAGTTCCTCATTATTGTTGTTGTTCGTCAGTTGAAATTAATCTGAAAATGGTTTATTCCACTGAGGAAAGGGTCGAAATTGTATCGACGTATTTTCGAAATAACAGTTGTGCCAAAGAAACGGCAAGGATATTCGATAGGAACCATCCTGAAAGAGAAAGGAGTCAGTCACCAGTACGTTAAATATTTGGTTGACAAATTCCTAGCTACGGGTTCGGTGGCAAACAAAAACATGAAGTGGCATGTCCTGTCAGAAATGAGGCAACGGAAGTGGCAGTAGTGGGTCATCTACAAATGGAGAATACTACTTCGATCAGAAAACTATCTCGTCTGACTGGTGTATCAGCTACAACTGTCCATAGAATCGTGAAACATCACAAATTTCACCCTACAAGGTAAAATTAGTGCATGAAATAAACGAAGATGATCCAGATCGTCGTTTACAGTTTTGTGAAAATCTAAGTGAAAACCTAAACGCTAATCCAAATTTTCTGAATAACATCTGTTTTTCTGATGAAAGCTCCTTTATGCTCAGTGGTGAAGTGAATAGACATAATTGTCGATATTGGGACACACAGAATCCTCATTGGTTTAGAGAGGCCCACACGCAAAGGCCTCAGAAGTTGAACGTTTGGGCAGGAATTTTTGGCAATCATCTAGTTGGGCCTTTCTTTATTGAGGGTAATCTGAATGGAAATGGCTACCTACAGTTGTTAGAGGAACACATACATCCTAGATTGACAGAAATTTTACAGAACGATCCAACTCTTTCTGAGGACGAAATGCGTTTTCAACAAGACGGTGCTCCTCCGCATTATGATGCTCGGGTGCGCCAATATTTAGACGAAAATTTCCCAGGAAGGTGGATTGGTAGAAGAGGACCTGTTGAGTGGCCAGCCAGGTCACCAGATTTAAATCCCTAGATTTTTTTTTGTGGGGCCATCTAAAATCTAAAGTTTATGCCACAAGACCAGAAAACCTGGAGGAGCTGCGGATGAGGATTATCACAGAATGCCGACTTTTGACTCCTGAAGTTTTCGCTAATGTGAGAAGAGAGTTCGAAAATCGTCTGTATAACTGTATGGAGGTGGGCGGAGGTCATTTTGAACAATTGTTGTAATAATCAAGTTAGTTTTTTGTTTTCAATTGAATACAAGTTCAATAAATCTCGTTTTCCTGTTTAGATGAGCATCCAATCAGTATCTCCATCATCCCCTCATCCTGATCCTCACGCCAGAAAACCTCGATTGCCAAACTGAAACCAATGCATCCGTGATTCAGAAAATAGAAAAATCTTTCTGGAACTTTGCCACTCAACCTGTAATCACTTGTATGATTTTTTGAGTTGGGGATGCTGAATGGAAGAGATTGATTGCAAAAATTCCATATTCACGCAAGAGAGTCTTATTCTCGAATCAAACATAAACATGTTCTCGTATTATACCGAAATGAACCAGTTTCAAAAAGTTATTTGGGTTTTCAGTGTTCCTGCTCCGGGACACCCTGTATGCTGATTCTGAATTTCGAAAATAGCAAATTCGAAGAGAAAATTGAAATACCTTTCCAACGAGGTGCCACTTGACCTATTTTCGATCGAATGGTTTTTGAGTTGGGGATGCTGGAAATAGGGGGTTGATTGCATCAACTCCAAATTCACAAGTGTAGGTCGTTTTTCTAGACCGAGCATAAACCTGCGCTTGCATTATGCCAAAATAAATCGATTTCATTTAGTATTTGGGATTTGCAGGAATTCAACTTTACCCTCGGTTGGGACACCCTGTATGTTAATTTAAAATTCTAAAAATGGCAAATCAGAATGGAGAATTGACAGACCTTTACAGTAAGGTGCCACTCGACCCTTATTCCCTATGATGAATTTCGAAATTAGGGTTGCTGGGGGTAGGGGGTTGATCTGACAAGTTTCGAATTATTTCGAAAAATGCTCCCCCTCGAAACAAAAATCGACGTGTCTTGGTGTTTTTCGCTAATGTTACTCATTTCGGAGTTATAGGGGGGGTCAAATTTTCGTTGGAACACACTGTATATTAGGGTTATTTCCTACTTAATAATACAATAGGTATAAGTACAAGGGGTATGTTCGAAAACCCATCGAAGTTGCTTACTTTATGAATTGAAAAGATTGAGTAAAGGAGGAAGATTTAGATCTATTCGACTATTAAGTAACCTACCTTCATTATTTTCTTTGTTTATCTTTAAAATTTTCCGTAGATTGAGTTTTGTATTATTATTTTCATTGTGCAAAATGTTTAAATTATCATTGAAGTTATGGTTTTCTTCGAGTAAGTGATTAGAATAATGGAAATCTGATTTATGATAATTAAAACTACGTTTGTGCTCGGATAATCTTACCTTGAAATTTCTGAAAGTTCTACCAATATAAGTTTTATCATAATCCCTCAAGACAGATTATAAACACCGGATTCATTACCTTTATCAATTTTAGATTTACAGTTTCTGATACATCAGGCTAAAGAATTATCAGTTCGGAATGCTATATTGAAATTAAAATGCGAAAGGAATGATTTTAATTTCAGACTAGGACAACCAATATAAGTTAACCTGTTGTATTTTGTGTTAGAACCTTTCATACTTGGAAATGCTTCCTGGATTGTATTTTGATTTTTTTTGCGTGAAATCATGTTCTCAATCATAGTAGGACTGTAAACGTTATTGACTGCTATTTGTTTAATTTTCAATTTTGCTTTTTTATAAAATTATTTTGTGACATTGGGATATTAATGAATTACTATTGTAAGCAGCTAATTAATGTGGATGAGGATGTCTAGATGAGCTGTGAATAGTGAAATCTCTATGCGATGGCTTATGGAAAATAGAAAAATCTTTTTTTTTCTATTTTTCATAAGCCATCGCATAGAGGGATCCGATAGCACATGCCAATAGACTGTGACTGTTGGACAATTCTTCATGAAACCTCTCTTATATATAACTTTTTCACATAAATATTAAGGATATCATTATTTTAATGAATTGAATGATAAAATGAAAGCAACACATCACCCGATAAGTCCCTGTCCTATTAAGTAAAAATACATTTTATTCGTAAACTTCTACTTTGATCAATATAGTCGCTATCAAGAATAACATATCGTGTAAAATCGTGAAAATCACCCCAAACAATAGCTCCAACAATTTTTGATCGATTTCAATGAAACAAAAATCAAATTGCATCTTGAATGATATTTCAACAGCCTGAAACATTTTCATTGGTCTGTCACTTTCAGAAAGACCGGAAGTTTATGTTTAATGATTGTTAATGAGAAAGTTAGACAGATATACTACACGCTGCTTTTTGTGATGTTGCGTTTGTTATTATTTGTTTTGGTTTCAGTTTTTTCTAGAGAATTAATAAATATCACAGACGAAAAGCTAGTGAATATAGACATGATACAAGTTCATTTTTAATTAAACAGAAATAGTGCTCGAGTACTTTATACGAAAGTGGAGACAATTGTTTCAATAAACTGAGAACATCATGATTAAAAAACTCGTAGAAGGTACTCAAAATTGAATGAGTACTCGGAATATCTACCATATAAAAAATCCGAGTGACCGATCAATGAAAATTTTTCTGGCCGTTAGAATAGCATACAAGATGAAATTCGGTTTTTGTTTCATTGAATTCCATCGACAATTGCAGGAGCTATAGCTTTGGGCGATGATATAGTCCAAAGTTCCACTTACTTTTCAATTTTTGTTGAATGATTTGTGCTGGCTATCGAAATAGGTTTGAACCTTGGTGATCTCATTTTCCTTGGAGCGAGTCCTTTTTGCTCTACTGGAGCATTAATTTGTGCCCTTCAGTTTACATGGTAATACCTGGGACCAGATGTGGAGAATACTAGTTCATCAAGTATTATGAACCAAAACTCAATAGGTTAAGCTATCGTGTTCATCTATTTACGTCTTGGTTATATCAATTTGGTGGAACAGCGTCTTTCTCTTTCGCATTTGAAGAGGAATTTCCTTTATTTCTTTACTTAATTGATGCAATAGAGCTACGTAATATATACAATTGATGGTTTTACCTTTATCATAGATATCACAATATATCTTGCACATCCAAAAATACAGATACTTCTTCTTGCCAGCTGATAATTGTTCGATCGTTTTGGACGATTGCTGCCTCTCAGGTAACTCTCTTCTTCTGTCTATATAATTTCATTGTGATTTATCGATGCAAAAAAATCCTACTTATTCTGCATCGTCGATTCGCCGTTGTTTTTGTTTAGCTCTTAGTAAGCTCTTTTCGAACAAAGCATTTTCATGAAAGGAGGATTGTGCAGAATATACTGCCTTCGGATATATTCATCTCTTTCGTTATCTCAACCAACTTCAATTAAGGATCCTATTATATTCTTTGTAAGAACTGTTGAATCAGATCAGCACCGTCGGTGGTTATTCGACTGTGTTTAAAGTCTGCATATCCCTTGCTCGTTATCCCACGGAGTCCCAGTTACACTTCAATAAAACGATTGCTTTATTTTAATAGTATTTGTTTCCATCAGAAACCAGTTTTTGATTATGACAAAAAACTCTTTTTTTATTCATTGTTCAAACAAAAGCAGATATAGAACCACTCAACCTTCAATATCTCTTCAACGGTTCGGCTGACTGGTATGGAATTCTTACACGTACTTCTCTAAGGTTTCTACGGAAATCCGAAGCCTCACGATATTAAAGTGGTTATGCCATCTATCTATTGGAAAACTTATTAAGTTATATGTTTTCTCCCTTTGGTCAGTAATTTTTGAGTCATCATTCGAAACTTTGAGTAGAGAGAAAGTTGTATACAGTTATATTCTATAATCACTCAGGTTTGATAGAGTGTCTTCTTTGATGTTGTATCTGCTGCTTGGAATTTTGGATACATATCATGACACGATCTACAGTCAGAGGTTGATTGTAAGTTACGCTGTTCGGTGGATTTATGTCTTTGATTGGATGCATATTTGTGAGGCCGATATTTTATTGAAAAGGTTTGTTACTAAGACGACTCCCTTTGAAATCTTACACTATAATATATTCAATCTGCATTATAGCCTCTTTGATGTTTCAAACGAGAAGATTGCCCCTTTTGTAAGAACTCAGAGCCTTCAGTACCGATGCCGAGTTGCTATAGATGATACAATGATTATCATTTTTGCCGCAGTTTTTAATATAATCGAGAAGTAGCAGTATTAAATATGTCTCTCTGGATAATAAACACCTCGAAAAAGTCTAGGGAACACTTCTGAAAATCGATATATCGTATCCAGAACGATCAATATGTATAATTTTTTTTAAAAATGAACACCTGCATCAATTTCTCACCAAATTATGTAGAGTGCCGCAACAAATTTCAGTTTTTCTTATAAAAAACTAAAAATGCAGCAGATGCGACATTGCTTTATAATAATTTCATGGATTCAGTGTTTGAAATCAGTTAGTTGGCACTTTGTTTCTGTTGAAAGCACAAATAAAAGATTCAAGTTTTGTGATTCGACCATGGAAAGATGACATTTGACTTGATAAGAGATGTTACGAGCCGTTGGCATGCTCCAAGCTGGGAGCTCACAACGGGAAGTATCCAGGGTCTGAGAAGTAGCTCAAGTGTCAACAACCGTTTATGGTCGCGTTTCAATGAAACAGATAGCGTAGAACAACGCCATACAGGTCGTTTCAGGATAACTACAGTCGCCCGAGACCGATTTTTGGTTTTACAAGCCAGAAGAGATCGTACTAACACAGCATCTCAATTAGCTCAAGAGCTATCACGAGTTCAAAATGTACAAATTTCCGATTAAACTGTGAGACATCGACTGCACGAAGGTCAACTCCACTCCAGACGTTCTTTAAGAGTTCCACAACTGACCCATGGAAGTCGCGCTGCTCGTTTAGCTTGGTGCCAAGAACACGTAAACTGGAATCAAGCGAGGTGGGCCACAATTCTCTTCAGTGATGAATGTAGATTTAGTTGTTTCTCCAAATAATGGGTCAAAATCCACTCTTCCAACAAGATAATGCCTCTCCTCATCGTGCAAGAGTTGTCTTGAACGTTCTTGAAGAGAATGATATCGATCTTCTACCGTGGCTATCCTGCTCCCCAGATCTGAATCCCATCGAGCATGTATGGGACACCCTAAAAAGAAATCTTCTGCGTCAAAACATCTTTCATCATGAACAGCAGCTTCGATTAGCAGTTCAGGGGGCTTATAATGGCTTAGGCCAAAATGTAATAGACAATTTAATATTGAGCATGCCGTGACGATGCCAAAGTGTCATTAATAACATAGGTGGAACTTCTGGGTACTGAAAAATATAAGTGCTTCCATATCGTTTCCAGAATATTTTTTTTTGTGTTTCATCAAATTTCGTCATTTTCAAATTTCAAATTTTTTTATAATAGGTGCTTTGGAGAAGTCAACTATTATTTTGTTTTCTTGAGAATACATTATATACAATACATCCTAACAAAGACCGAAAGATTTCTATAAATTCGAATCATCAAATTGATATTTCAAAGATATTGGTAAGTGTTCCCTAGACTTTTTTGAGGTGTTTATGGTATTTATTTCACGGTAACATTTGGAGTCACAACTGATTTCGTGAAGTGAACCTTATGTTTGAATTCCCATCGATCAGGTCAGTTAGAAGGTTCATATCGATTACTATATCCTGATGAAACTGGTTGGTTCTGCTTATCGCTTCGGCAAAAACATCTAGGGATTTCAGTCTGGAAATTGTGAAGAATATTCAAGAGAAAAAAAAATTTGTATTTTATTCGGGAAAATTTCTTTATTCTTCCCTCTCAGTTCAAGAGGGACTACATTGTCTTCTGCTGGTATGGTGTAAGGCGGGCTAGATCTGAAAGCTTCTGCGATAATTCTGGCTGTGTTATTGATTACCTGAAGATTCCATTACTAGCTGCCTTTTATATGAAAATTTCATAAACGAGTTTACTTCGAATAGTAACTACGTACTATTAAAATGACTTGTTTTGCTTCCTGAAGATATTGCTTAGTTAGTTCAACCTTCCAAAACATTCGGTTTTGATATACTGTATACGGTGTTTCCATGACATCTTCTTATGGAATATTAAACCGAGTATTTACACGTTAAGGCATGGATTTTGATGATCTCCTCTTACACAATGTGTTTTGGTTTCGGACAATTTTATGCCATTCTGTTGAGCTTATGTCATGTTATTGCATCTTGTGTCAATTCAGTTGAGGTATCGCTATTTTTGTCAGCGAACAGAAGATCGTTTGCAAACCAAATACCTCTATCGAGGAAGTTCAATTAAATATTTTGTTCATATTCAATATGAAGAGTTTTAGGCAGCTTGAAGATCCTTGTAGTTCTCCAGTTAAAAAGGTTAATCAGTTGCTTGTTAGATAGGTGATTCTTATATATATCGTCGACTTATATATTGCCGTGATAAAAATTGTTCGTGTAATGAAGATCCTCTCAAATCGATGTTATAGATAGAGTTAAGGATTTTATATCTCCTTAACATATTCTAGCATTTTTCAATTTCCAAGCTCACTGCTAACAGGTGCATTTCATTTTTCTTGTGGTATGTCAAGAAAATTTTTCATACTAATCTATACTTAAAACCTATGATATCGGTCTTCTCTATTCCATGGACTAGACTCTCAATTCCCATGATCTTTTATGTAGTTGTCAGCGAATGCAAATTCGTTGTCGGCCTAATAGAAAACATTTTCAATATTAATATATTTCAAGTGAAATTACCTAATAAAATAGTAAGATAGACATACAATATCTTTTCGAGACGAAAGAAGAATTTTTCGTCCCATAAAATCAAAGCTGCATATTATTTACATCAACAAAAGACTGCAAATTTGCATTCTAACTCTGTAACTGTAAGACAAAAATGAAAATTTTGATTTGCATTCTACTCAAAGAAGTACGTCGATACCGTCAAAATATTTTTGATTTCAAAGAACACTGAAAATTTGAGGTTTACGAAATAACCCAAATACCGAAGATGATAGCCCGAGAAGAAAACTTCTTCTTCCTCATCACTTCTTGTTGCGGAATAATAGATATATAGATAAGGAAGGAGGGTTTCGTAGCAGCCCGGCCACTGCGACCCATTGGTCTATTGTGATTCACTCTATCTTAATTTTCACCCACAAGCCCTATGGTTCTAGTAAAGGAAATAAGCGTTGTGGATGAGAGCTTAATAAGCTCAGTAAGCTTCAGTTTATTAGATACAAGTTCCTCCATCCTGATTCTGTCTTCAGCTGGGCACTCACACATAACGTGTTCCATTGATTCTGTCTCTTCTTCACAGGGTCTACATGAAGGATCCTCAATCACACTCTACTTATTTAGGTGATTTCTGAGGCGATAGTGCTCCGTTAATATGTACATGTATGTTAGAAATCAGATCCAGCCTGGAGAGTTTAAGCAAAAAGCCTTGGCTCTCGCTATGGAAGGTCCACTGATGGCAAGTACAGAGTGTCTGAGACTTGAGAGACGCATCGAGTGCTCATGTACTTACAGGTTCAATAACCAGTCATTTTCCATCCTCGAAGTCTCCAAGGGAATTCCGAGCCATTTCCAATTCAATGTCCAATGAATTACAAGCCTATTCCTTGGGTGGCCAATGAGTCTGCCTTTTCATTGCCCTCAATGCCTGAGTGTCCGGGTTCCCACATTAGACGGGCCTGTTCTGTTCTCCCAGTTTGGCGATGGTGGAGCGACAATCCTGCACCATTAGTGACGTACAGGTGTCAGATGCCAATGCCTTCAAATCAGCTTAGCTATCGGTGATGATTCTGAATGACTTACTTGTTAAACCCCTCCTTCAAGCATCGGGTTAGCACAGTGGTTATTTGCGAAAATTTCTGCTTGAGAAATAGTCGCAAGTCCGCTGAGATAGATCGGCTGTTCCTTGGTAGCATCTCGACTATATACACCACCCCAAACACCTTTTGCAATTTTGGAGCCATCTGTGTACCAACAAGAGCCCTCAAGTAGACGCTACTTGGCGCTAGTCCATTTCTGTCTGCTTGAATGGCAGCTACATGCTGGTTTTGGGTAATGCTATGGCAGACTTCATATTCAGCATCTCGTTGTCTCCGATTTCAGACTGTAAAGCTGAGAACGAAGCTGAACATATCCGTACCCTTCCGGGAAAGGTGATGGAATCGGTAGAAAGCCATTCTAGCTGCTCCTCTAATCACCATATGAGGAAGGGCAAGGCTCAGTATCAGTTACATGGACGCAGTAGGTGTAGAGCAAAAAGCTCGAGTAATATTCTTGCAGGCCAACCTCTGCAATTTATAGAGATTGAGTTGAGATACGTGATATCACTATATTCACGTATAGCCACTGCAGTTGCTTTGTGGCAAGATCCCTATTCTTTCCACAGGTCATTTTACATGCTCATAAGGAATGTCTAGCCTTGTGTATTGTTTTTCCAGGTGAAAATTGAACGTGAGCTTACTATCCAAGGTAACCCCCAGATATTTTGCTTCCTATGCAGCTAAAATAAACACTCTACCCAGAATCGAAGGGGGGAACAAATATCTTGATGAATAGTACCATAAGGATTCTGGGGGAGTTCATGCTGAGTTCCTATTTCAGTACTTCATCCCTGGATAGTTGACATAACCTCCTGAATTCTGAAGGAGACATCATCGTTTTCTCCGACATCCACAATGACTATATTCTTAGTGTACTCTTGTACATAAACTTCCAGTGTTCCTATCATTGCCAGAAGGTCATGAAATAGCAGGGACTACAACAGAGGAAATGATATTCCTTCCTGAGGGGTGACTTGCTAGCCACAAAGCTGACTACTTCTCCTTTCAGTGAAGTGCTAATCACTCTAGCAAATAGCATTTTGCTAATCCATTGCGCAATAATATTTGGTACTCCTCTGGTCCTCGCAACCCCGTATAGTGATCCAGTGGGGGCCATATTAAATGCTCCCTCAATGTCCATGAAGGCTGCAGCTGCAGTCTCCTTGCGGTCCAGATACTGATCCTCCTAGTAAGGTTGTCAAGTGTCAGTTGATTTACTTTCTGGAAAGGCGTATTGATGTTCACTCAGAAATTTCAGCAATTTCACCTCCGTCCTAATAAATCCATTCAACATCTTCTCCAGGGTTTCCAGAAAGAAAGACATGAGACCTATCAGTCTAAACAGGTATTCAATCATTAGGTGGCGAGTTCTATTCACGAACCTTAGAGGTGTATACAACCTCTACATTAAGCCAACTTGTCTTGACAATATTCCAGATTGGACTCCGCTGGAAGAGCCTGATAAGATATAAGAACAGAATGTTCAAACCTTGTTGTGAAAAGACAGGCAAAATGCCATCATCCCCACGAGAAAAACGTCTCTCTTCCAGTGTCCGTGTATTATTCATCCGGGCCCTTTATAGATATAATGGGCAATACCAGACCTCTGACGAGAACCCTGAATAGCCTTGCACTAACTGGAGTACTTTCAACCTCTCTGCAGAGCTTTCTCCAGGACTCTCTTTTTTGCCCTCCTAATTTCTTTATCATACTACGTTAGAGTAGAACGAGAGTGGTCCCACTTACCAGTAATTTCAGTTAGGTTGAAAAATTTCCGAACTACTTTTCCACCTGAAATTGTGTAGTTCTCAGTCTTTTTACTTAGTGGACTGTAATCGTGATACGCTGACGTGATCGACGGGGATACATCCCCAGCCATACGCTCAACGTCTTCACGACTGTTTGTAGCTTTGGCAATACCTCCAAATTAGTACTAACGGAGGCTATAACTGTCCCGGTCCGTGCTCCTAGGGTTTCTATATTCGACCATTAGTCTGAGCCCAGACTCAATAGTGAATTTAGTGCATTTGTGATCAGATCCCGAGGGTTCACCTGGCACATCCCACCTAGAGCTTTTATTGCTCAGGGAACTCCAGCATAATGTAAGGTCCAATACCTCTTCAGGTTACGAATCATCTCAGTACGGCATTCAGCAGAGTCTCCTGGGAAATATGCTGAGCAGACCACTAAATCAAGTCTACGACACTCTCCCGGGACACTCACTGGTAGAGAGGTAGTATCTCTGTTATAGAATTCGTTTACGAGAAGATTATCGATTCTGTTGTTGATAAAGATACACGTCCCCAGGATAGTAGTGCAGTATTAGGCTTGGTAGTTTTCCGAATCCGCAAATTGATCCCCGGTTAGCTAGTCGTGGTTCCTGAACGAAAGCCGGATCAAGGCTCCTGCATTTACCAAGGAGAAAGGTCTTGAAATACTGGTTGTTAGCCTGAAGGTATCCCTCTTTATTATTTTGGAGTCGAAGAACGACCAGGAATCTTGCCTGGACGTACTCCATTCGCCTCCTTTCGTGGTACATGCTGGCTTGCGGAAAAAAACATGTTTTATTATATTTTCTATTCATAAGGGGACGTATGAGATATTGAACTATCGTAGTGAATATTTTCTTCTCAGACTAAGATATATTTTGCAAGAGGCACTCATTATGTGGTTTAACGATAGAAACGCTTGCTTTGGGTTACAGCCTCTCGTTTTATACCTGGAAAATGAAGAACCAATTTTTTATTATTCCCCATGAGGTCGACGCTTTTAAATGGTGACAATATATCTATGAATTACAGGAAAAATTTCTTAAAAGGAAAGTAATCACATACGCGCGAAATATACATAAGATTAGTCTTCCATTAAAACCTCTTTTTGAACAGAATAGAACTGAATTTTCAGAAGAAGAAAGAATTTCAATTTGGGTAAAAACCTCACTCAGTTTGGAGGGATCCGAACCTTTTTTTCATTCGCACCAATATGGATGGAACTATTATTAATAGTTGTGTGATTTATGACTTAACGACGTTTTGTATACCAGTTTATATGCTATGTTACAGAAGGTAAAATATTGTTCAGTAATTTTCTACATCAAAGTAACCTGGTGTATTCATTAAGGAAACTAACTAAATATGAAGTATGATGTTGGGAATGCCAACATGATTCCAACTAGAAAGAATATCTCTAAACCCTTCACATTTGCGTAATATAAACAGAGTTCAGAAAATGCATCCTTATATTCGTACCTAATATCTCCATGTCTTCAAGAATTGTGTACGTACGATATTTTTCTAGTTTGTGAATGGTTAACTATTGAAATATTGTCGTCTTTCATAGAGACTGCTTGACATAAACATGGTTGTTTTTCCATTGACATATAAAGTTTATATCTTTGTAGCATAAAACGTAGTTACAATTTATCTGATTTTTCGAAACAGTAAAATCCTTTACCAATCACTCTCTGTCTTCTTTATGGTCACTGTTTGGAAAATACTCACCTTACGATAACAAAAATTCATTCAGGAATAAATGCTCATCGACAAAGTATATTGTCTAAGATTATTGAAGTCAGCGCCGTTATTCCTCAGGAGCATTAATAAATCATTTGAACAATTTTCAGTTTTGAAAGTTCAGCTTCAGAAAATGACATTTCACAGGACCATATGATCCTGCCAAGAAGGTTGCGTATGGTAAATATTAATGGGAAATCTACCACTTACTTGGGTCTCAGCCGCCTGTAATATGAAGCTAACTCGTATTGAATACCAATGTCATTCGGATCTACCCTGTCATTATCCATGTCATATCCCATTGGTGGACGTCCATGACGTTTTGGGTGGAAAAGAATTCCCTGTCTCGCTTGCTTGATCAGTCGAGAAATAGCCTGCCTATGTACCTGTTTCTGCCCACTGAACTTTTATTTCTCTCACGAGGCCGTTTTGGCCTGTCTGGCTGAAGAAACTAGATGCACTCTATATTCAATGATCAATTGAATGGTGAGTATGGAAAAAAATTTGGACATTATCAAGTAAGTTCGACTAACGAATTTTTATGCTGCTTATGCAACAGAATGCGATATAAATAGCCGTAATTTTCGCTGACCTAAAAAATTGTTAATCACGGATCCAAGGTATTGCAGATTAGATTTCATTATTTTCCTGATGTAATTTGAAATTTGAGGTTTCATGATTTTTTTTTGATAGACAAACAAATGGAATACGAAGTGATTCTGTAAGGACCACTTTTTTTTGGTTGAAAAATCTCGAGATTGCCGCAATTGATATTCACTCGATGATGAATTGATTCATCAGCTATATAACCATATCTATTTTCTATAACACGATATTGAAAAATTGAACTTAAGCGATCGTTGGTTGATGCAAATCCATTTTAAATAAAAAAAAGCGAAATTCGATATGTTAAGGTATTCTTCAGACATTTTGAGACGAATGAAACTTCTACACTTTTTGGATGACTATTAAAATTATTGTTTATTGGTGTCAAAAATGTTTTGTCTAAATGAGTACGTAAATTTTATCGTCAGTATCGAACAAGAATCATAAATTATCCTATGTCGTGAATCATGAAATGCAATTGATGTTTGCATTTTACTGCATCGTAAATTTCTATCCGATTTGTATTGAACAGCATAGAATTTGAATTTTACCGTTCGAATAGAAAGCATTTCCTCAAATTAAATTTGAATTATTCAGGTTTTCATCCATTTTTCTCGCTGAAGGAAGAAAGAGCAAAACTACAAATATTCTCAACTTACTCATCAGAAATACAACTGCGAATTCTATAATAGCTTGAAGAATAGAAAATAATCACGTAAGCTCTTGAACGCTTTTATGACATGGCTTGAATATTCATGAGTTGAATAATTTTCCGTAGTGTTCATGCCTGTCTTATCTATTTTGTTTCGTCTTCCTTGAAATACTTCGCGGGATTCTTGAATATAGCTTTGAAAATCCTTGAAATATCGATTTTTATTTTATCAGCAGCTAGAATATCTGAATTCAATTCAGAAAAACGGGAAGATGAAAGAATACTTACGAAAGATCTTGATTTTCATGCCCACTGCCGTACTCACAACTCAAGCAGGGCAAAAATTAGGACCACATAGTTTCTTTTCCATAAGCAATTAACATTTTCTATTCTCCTGTGAATTTGTTGAGGATTATTGCCAAAAAAATAGAAAGCAAAAAGTATACAGGATTAGGCAAAAGTACCGGAACGGTTAATTATCTCAGTTATTTACCGGGCGATTTTTTTGAAAATTGGTATTCCTACATTGCTAAAAGAAGAATTCAGTGTTGATATTTTGTGCTCGTTAGTGTTTCCGGTGTAGCCGGAAATGTCCCAAAAATGTGAGTTTCAAATGTACTACCCTATATATTCATTTATCTTTAGATTCAGAGAAAAAGACTCTTTTAGAAAAATTAACAAAAAAACATTACTTTTCAATGTCGACTCTATAAAAATTGAGATAATAAAAATTATATCACCTAAATCAAATTATTTTTGCATTAATAGTCAACGGGACAGGTTGACAAATAATGTCAAGTATCTGTTGAAGTTTAGATTTTTGTATTTTGTACTTCAATTCCTAATAATGATATTCAAGCTCAGTGAAGCAAAACGGATCGAGGTTTTGATGATGCGCGGATATGGTGACAGACAACTATCTTACCAAGAAGTTGAAAATTTTTTGAAAATTATTATATGATCGGATGAAGCGAAATATGCACCGAAAAAAACAATTTCGGCTGATGAAAATTTTTATTCAGATTTTCAATTTCACGATCAACGTCAAATTCGGTGAATGTGGCATCAAATGGATTGTCCGCCTGTAGATAATACAAGAATAGTGACAACAATATTAACATTTAACTCGTGACAATTGTATTTTTTAGTTAAACACATGTTGAAAGTTCTTTCAGTTTTTATTTGAAAGGCATTTCAAATGCACAAAAATTAGATAAAGAAAAAGTGTAAAGTTCCTTTTTTAAATATTGGCAAATCAATGATTCTACACAGTACACAAAAATAATGGAAACCTGACATTCTATAACTTGATTTTCAACATATATTTGATGAGAAGAGAAAAACAATATCTTTAGAAAAGCAGTTCACGTTTACTCCATTTGATCCTGGTTTTTTTCTCAATGATAATAATAGGGCTGGCCGCTTCGTTCAAGATACTGACTCAGAGAGTCTGAGATGAACCAGATTTCAAGTGGTGTATTGTAGATATAACTTCCTTCTCTGTGACAGGATTTAAAAAAATTGAATACCTATTTCGTTTTAGTGGAAGTTTTTGATCGCTGAGTTTAATTATTTTAGCTATTTCCGCACCAACATTCGTAAAAAATTTATTGAAACAATCCGCCACGTATTTATCTTCAGTGAATACTAACCCTTGCGTGTTTTCAATCTATATGTGTTCTGTTTTCGAATATGTAGAGCCCGATGCCTGGTTCACTACGCGCCATATCTTTTTTATAATCATTCTCTGATTTTTCAATCTCGTTTTTATAGAAATCACTTTTTGCTGTCTTAATTAGATAGTTTAATTTATTCCTGTATTGCTTATCCTCAGTTGATGCTTCCTCAGAATCGGTTCTTTCGAGTCGTATTTTTAGTAAATCGAGGTTTTTAGTGCCTGTGTATCTAGGGTTTAATTTTTCAAAATTTGCTGTTTAATATTTATTTAAGTAGTGTTCATACTTATATACTTGTTTGAGTTTTGAAGAAATAAACTGCATAGTGATTCAGGATCATTTTTACGAATGACGTCATTCCAAGTTTCCTTGCTCAATACTTTTGATAGGGTTTCAAAATTTGTAACATTGACCTCAGTAGGTCCAGGTTTTTGAATTCTCGCCTGATCCGTATAGTTGAAGTTAATAAAAAGCATAAAGTGATCTGTTAGAAAAGACTTAACAATGAAAGGTGATATTCTAATAGTCTCAAATTTGGTTCTAACGAATATGTGATCCAGTAGTGACTTTCGAGTCGCAGATACTCTTTTATGTTTATTTATAAATGGGGTGAATCCAAAACCACCCAGTACACTCAAATAGTAGTGAATATCATTTATTTCATTTGGATCATTTATTTCCAACAAATCTATATTAATGTCGCCAATAAACATCTCAACACTCTGTGTGGTAATTTCTGAAAAATAGTTTCTCAATTCCATTATTCTTATTTATCGCTGGAGGTCTATATGAAGCTGTCAATCCCACCGTAACATTTCTCAAAGTGAAAGCAATTCTGAGTAAATTTCTTTCTAATAAAGTTTTAATGTTGCTGTCATACTCAAAACTATCTTTTATATAAATTACAATTCTGTCATTTTGATTGAAATTAGATTCACTATAAACAAGTTTAAACTTGGGAACTTTAAAAAGAATCAAATCCCGTATTCTCGTCTCTCGGACAGAACAATTATATCCACATTTTCAACTTGTAATTTTTCCATATATATCAAAAAGTCGTCTAGATTCTTGTTTAATCTCCTTATATTAACATGCATTATGTTCAGAGATTAGTTGGTATCTTTAGATCTAGTAAGATCTCTTGAGAGATCACTTATTAACTCATATCTCTGGTTTGAACTTCTCTTGCATCGATAAGATCAAAATCACTGTGCATTTACACAGTATATACACAAAAAGAAAAATCCTACAATATGAATATTTCCATAAGAAGTAGGAAAAATGATATAATACACAAAAGAAACGTCTCTCGCGACCCTAGATATTTCAAATTATAACGAGTAGAGAGTCAATAAGACGTGATATCTCTGAATTAAATAAACCGAAGTATATATGAAGAAGCAATGTTCAATAGTTCTCTAGAAAATAATACAGAAATTCAAAATTTATTTAAAATGAAAATATCTCAAACCGATCAATTCCAAAATCGAACGGCGTGTTCTCCTTCCCCCATAACGTAGATTTTCTCATTTTGGAAGTCGGACAGTTGTTCCATATTTCTTATCATAACTACATTTCCATTAATTTTTGCTAGAACATTCCCTTTGATGTCCATACATTGTTTCTTCCTAGAACCAATTTTGCACCATTTAAAAGTTCCATTCCAACTCTTGCAAATCCTCACCAGTAAAGATTTTTTCATTTTTAAAAAGCCTTTTGTTTTTCATAATATATTCTTCATGTTTGTAATTGTTGAATGTGACAATCATGGGGCGTGGCCTTGCCTTTGGTAGTTCCCTGCCAATTCGGTTCGACTTAAAATCTTGTTGAGATTTGCTTTGTCTAGGAATTCAATTATTTTCTTCTCAATGTGTTCATTTGTTTCGTCGGGAATTCCATATATACAAACAACTATCTAGGAAATTTGTGTGGAAAATTAGGGACCCTTCAATCGCCCTCACTCTTCTCAGATTTAATATTATAGGACGTGTTCTCGTTGGATTGGAGTAAAAGAAATTGAGTTCGTAGAATCAATCAAGCAATTGATTTTCTGAACTGAAAATAAAAATCCAGTACCCAAAAACCTGAGTGCGTTTATAGTATCGCGGACACATTTTGTCGCAGAGCTTTCAGTTGAGGGTTAACCTATCGAGGAATATTGTGTGGTAAATAGGAGATCGTTAATCAACTTCCATATTCTCTGATTCCATACCATTGGACGTTCTCTTGTTTGGTTGAATTCAAGAAATTCAATTCGTTGAATCGATCAGGAAATTAATTTTCTGAACTACTTGAAATCAGAAGGACCACAAAAGAATACCAGTAGCGAAAAAATTTAAGTGCGTAAATGGTATCGCGAAGTCATAGGGTTTACCTATCGAGGATAATTTTGTGGGAAATAGGAGATAGCTAATCACATTCACTATTCTCTGATTCAATTCTAACGTTTTCTTGTTGCATTAGTTTTAAGAAATTCAAGTGGTAGAAACAATCAGGCAATGCATTTTCTGGATAACTAGGATCAGAAGGTCCACAAGTGAAAACCTGTACCGAAAACAAAATAAGTGCGTTAATGGTATCGCGAAGTCACTTTGTCGCAGGGTGATCAGTTGAGGGTTAACTCATCGAGGATAATTGTGTGGGAAATAGGAGATCTTCAATCAACTTCTCTGATTTAATACAATTGAACGTTAAGTTCAAAAAATTCAATTAGTAGAATCAATCAAGCAATAGATTTTTTGATGTAATCGAAATCAGAAGGGTCAAATATGAAAAACAGTACCCTAAAATGTGAGTGCGTTTATAGTATCGAGGAGTCATTTCGTGGTAGGGTCATTGGTTGAGGGTTAACCTATCGATGAAAATTGTGTGAGAATCAGGAGATCGTTAATCAACTTCACTATTCTCTGATTAAATGCCATTCCTTGGGGTATTTTTTCTTAGGGTCACCGGTTGAGGAATATTATGTGGGAAATAGGAGATCGTTAATCCATTTCTTAATTCTCTGATTTAATGCAACTGGACGTTTTTTTGATGGGTTGGATTCAAAATATTCAATTCGTCAAAACTTAATCGACCAATGAATTTTCTGACCTACTCGAAATCAGAAAGGTTATAAACAAAAATCCAGTACCCAAAAAACTGAGTGCGTTTTATGGTTTCGCGGTGACATTTTGTCGAAGGGATTTCAGTTGAGGGTTAACCAATCGAAGATAATTGTGCTGGAAATAGAAGATCGTTAATCACCTTCACTTTTATCTGTTTTGGTAACATTGAACGTTTTATTGTTAGGTTGGATTCAAAAAATTCATTTCATAGAATCAATCAAGCCATGAATTCTCTGACCTTCTCGAAATCAGAAGGACCACTAATGAGAACCAGGGTCCAACAATGAGTTTATTGGAATCATTATTTTTATTTTCAGGTTAATTTTTGGGTAAGGTTATGAATCAGCAATAAGTTGAAAGTTTTTTAAAAGTAGAATTACAACTATAGCGCTGTATAGATTTCCAAACGTGAATAAAGAGCTACATTTATCAATTATATTTATGCAATCACTAAAAGTCGAAAACTGAAAGATCCACTTCTCTGTCATATACTAGATGAATTTGCATTTCAACCATAGCAAAACTATTCTCTTTGATATTCAATATCAAGAGAAATTTACTTACCTTGAATTTACTCAAAATTTAAAAATTCAGTAAAGATATTTTTCAATATTTCATCGGCTAGATGAATTCATTTGAATTGTTATAACTTGATATCATCGAAAAGTATCAATCAAAATCTCCATACTTTTAATAAAAACTATTGTATTGTCTATCTTACTCATTTTTGTCTGAAGATGTGCAAAAGTTTGGAACGGCAGTAACAGTGTCAATCCTTATAACGTTTCGGTGCCAAGACAAAGTGAATCATCAATTCGTATTCCAGAAACGTCGTCCCCGATTTCTCATGTTGTTGGGGTTATTATAAAAATGGATTACATTTTCAAAAATTTGTAATATTTACGTTTAAATAAGACAGCGCCTAAAATCATTGCAGAGTATTTGGAATTTAGAATTGATACGATGGATATGATAGATACTGTATTTCTTTGGTAATATATGGCAATTACTTTCTTCAGTCCCTGGAAGAGCATGAATATTCACTTCTGAACGAACTGGATTCACCACATTTGTGGACAACTTTTGCTAATTCAGCTTCTGTCAAACTTAAACTGAACTGTTTTCTTTTATAGAAAAACAAATTAAACATCTTCTTTCGTAGTTTACGAAGGAAATCTCTTTATAAATGACGAATATTCTGCTTATCACATGTCAAAATAAAACCAATGAAAACTAGGCTGTCGGAAAAACTCTCTTATGGAAAGCCGCTCTAAAAATATATTTTGTTCTACAGAACATGATACTCAATGATTATTATCAGATTTTCAATTTGCATCAAAATTTGAAAATCGATGCATCGAGCATTTTTTGGTGTTGACACGAAATTCCATTGTGTGAACGTACATATAAAATTGATTTTCTGAAATTTGAAAAAAGAATTTAGTTTTACTTTCTTTTAGTTCAATTTTGTGTAATTTTGGGAATAAAAGGCAATAATTGAAATTTGAGTTATTACCCCTAGTGAAATTTTGTTGAGGACATGCAAGGTTATATTATTTTAGCAATTATATCTTAACTACTGTTTTGAAGGATTGAAATATTGAAATATCCTAACACATACTCACTGAAAACAATCTCTTGTACCAAGATTACTCCACGAGTAGCTAGTCTGCTCGGTGAGACTCGACAAAGACGTTATAATTTATTATAGAAATTCACAGCATAGAAAGACAAACTAAGGTTTTCTTGTTGGGTCATGAATCCATCCTATGACACTCTTAGCTCCTCATGGAAATAGTAAATGCATATACTCGAAAATGCTCTATTTCAGAATTTGTTGTAATGATTGGAAAGGCCTGGGATTATACGTATTTTTGGTCTGATATTTGTAATTGATATTCGTATTTTTCACTATATCTACGATTATAGGTACTTCCGGATTGCTAGAGTTCCATTCGGTAGCTACGTCAGTTTATCGTTAATTTTTTTTATTTGTTTTTTAATGGCTCCATAGCTAGGTCTATTTTTTCCGCTTATAAAATGCAATTGATATTGACGAGTTGAAACTATTGATACATGCAGTATAAGGTAATTATGCTACCACTTTTCTAGTGGATGATGATATTGGTAAAAAGTCCTGGTCACTCACTTATAATGAAGCAGTTTTTTATGATTTGAGAATTATTGTACAATTCTTTGTGATGAATTTTTAATTTTTGCATTTGTGGTTCTCAGAATAGCCACAATGAGCAGTTGGTTTTCGAAAATTGGTAAATTATGGTTCTAGCCGTTACCATTTGGTGAAATCCATACATACTATTTGGCTAAAACAATGTAGTATTTGAAATGTGCTAGTGCGGCAAAACTAGCCATTTTATATTTAATATTATATATTATTCTAATCTCTTTAGTAGAAGGGAATATGATTGAATATTATTTTAAGGTATTGCATTCTGAACTAACTTATAACCTCCACCCAATGGAACTTGGTGTATTTGATGACAACATTAGATTAGAGATAGAACAACAGTTAACTTATTCATTATTATATTGCAAAATTCGTCAATCAAAGCAAAAAGAACCTGTAATCACTACAAGTATAAATGAGATAAAAACACAAGGTTTAACTTTAATCTACACTTTATTTGAAAAAATTTGACGACGTTTCGCTGACACAGCAGCTTTATCAAGAATGAAAAATAGAATGAAGAGTATGGTATTATAAACAAATCGTAGAACAAGTTGGATGAATAACAGGAAAATCCACACCGAGCCATTGTACAGTTAGTATGAAAGGTAATAAAAACTAATTAAACAAGTTAAGTAGGGGTGAGTAATTCAAATCTACCGATTCATTCAAAAGCTTGTCCGAATGTTTGTATTTATTTATTTCTAATGCTTCTAGGAGATCTAATTTTGAACTTTTTGATTTTATATGTAATATGTCAAAGTTTTTATTGAATGAATGGTTTTCTTTTATAAGGTGGTTTGAATAATTTGAATCAGATTTATTTTTATCGAAGCTACGTTTATGTTCAGATGTTCTTATGCCAAAACTCCTATAGGTCCTACCGATATAAATTTTATCACAAGAACCGCAATTGAGTTTATAGATTCCTGATTTACTTGATTTTTCAACACGAGATTTATTATTTTTAATATGTTTACCTAAGTTATTAAAAGTTTTGAAAGCTTTATTAAGATTTTGTTTGACGAGAAAGGATTTAATATTTGTACTTGCAGAACCGCAGAATGTTAAACTGTTGAATATTTTATAGTCTCTATGAATAGGATATACTTCATTTATTGCTTTCTGATAGAGTTTTTACGAATGATTAGATCTATCATATCCGGATTATATGAATTATTAATGGCTATCTGTTTGATGATGTTTAACTCTTTATTATAATCTTCTACTGATAAAGGTAAATTGAGTAATCGATGTACCATGCTGTTTAAAGCTGCAACTTTGTGTTGAATTGGATGTAATGAGTAGTTATGTATAATTGTATCAGTATGTGTTAGTTTACGAAAGACCGAAAAACATGATTATTATTTTGTTTAGTGATTTTTAAGTCCAAAAATTTATGGAATCGTTCTGTTCAATTTCTATCGTGAATTTAATGTTCAAATGGATGGAATTAATGAAATTAACAAATAAGTCTAATTGACGAGTAGTTCCAATGAAACATACTAAGATGTCGTCAACATATCTATACCAATAAAGAAATTTGGAAATGAGTGGATGTGTATGAATTTTCTGTTCAATATTATTCATAAAATCTCTGCTAAAAGTGGACTCAAAGGATTTCCATGATCAAACCATTTTCACTACTGTAATAGATGTTGTTGAAAGAAAAATAATTTTGTTCTATGCAAACGTCCAACAGATTCAATATTTCTGATTTGATTATGTGGTTAACATGATTCGAATTCAACATGTTTTCGATTAATATTTTGACATCACCTGGAGGAACACTTGGGTATAAATTCTCAACATCAAACGAAATAAGTTTTGCGTTAGGTGGTAGGTTAACGTTTTTTATGTTATTTATCAATTCGAAAGAATTTTTTATAGAAAATTTTGATTTGAATGAACAATAATTTTTAATGATATCTATAAGGTAGTGCGACAATTTCACGGCTGGGGCTGTAACGTAAGATACGACTGGTCTAACGGGGTTATTTACTTTATGCAATTTAATGAGTGAATACAGTTGAGGTGGTTGAGGGTTTGGTAAAATTAATTTGTATTTATCTATTGCTTTAATTAAAGATTTTGCGTCATTTATTGCAATTTTAATATTTTTCTGGAATTTAATAGTTGGATCTTTGTTTAAAATTGTATACAATTAAAAAAGAACAAATATAAGAAATTCCAAATGATCCTAGCTAAAATTCATCCCTTAAGAGCAATCTGTTAGACAACATATGTTATATTTTTTCTAAGCCTGCTCACTATTGTATAAACATGAGTCAGTCTAAATACTTATATGGTCCGATAAAAATTCATAAAGAAAATGGTCTGATTCGCCCAGTTGTTTCATTCGTTAATAGTCCATTAACAAGTTGGAAAAATGATTGGACATAATACTCAAAACAATGAAAAATTTCACTCCAAAAACTCAATTCATTACATAAAAAACAATTTTATAGTCAACTGAGTTGACTCAAAAATTCAGGAAATTCATTTGACTAAATAATTCGTACATCTGCTTTTTAGAGCAATTACTTGTTAACGTTTTGATATATTGCGACTTAATGATTCCTTTGGAGTTAAGCATCCTGCTGAATTATCTTCAATCTAATGAAATATGTGTTAACAACCTAGATGGGATTACCACTAAGTCCCTTTTAGCTGAAATATATATGTTCAGCATAGAAATTAAAGTACTAAATTCGAACTTGCCAGTTGAAATTTCTTTTTGATATAGATAGGTTGATGATATACGTATTTGTTTAAAAGGTACGTACAATTTGATCTTTTCCGTAACTTTATAAACCGAAAATAAAAGGGTACCCCCGTAAAGATAGTCGAAATGCTTTCACTCGCGAATTCCTTTCTTTCCTTGACAACATCATAGGGGCGGTCAACAGAAAAGCTTTTATTGAAATATTAAAATTAAAATATTATAATTTGATTGAGGTGGTCGTTACTTGATGAAGATCGATATACATATTTTCAATTAAATAAAACTAGGCTATTTAGATTTTCACTATATTAACAAAACTATGACCGGTTTCACCACACTGCGGCTTCATCATTTGATGAAATTTTCATTTCATTGAAAATATAATATATTATATCTTGAGGATGATATTCAGTTTACGTATTTTTAAATATTGAAAGCCCAAATACATGAGGTTCTTTTGTCTTTGAACAATGAACAAAATTACATGTATTTTTCCACAACAAAATACCCAGATATTTCTCAATGCGTTCTCTAGTACAAATAATATTATAAGTATAAAGATCACGTCACGCTTTCAGAAGTGCATAATAAGAATGAAACGATGGTATGGTGGAATGAAAACTTGGGACCAGAACACAAAGCATAAGTGAGCGTTATTAGTAGACATAAGCGCATATGTATCTCACCTATGTTTATAACCGATGCACTACGATTCTGGAACACAAGCTATTTTGTTATTGAAGTAAAGGCCATGAATTCCGTGAATTATTCTCACAATTTCGTGATATATATAGCACAAATTATATTGAGTTGGTTTTGAATGTACACCTGAGAGCTTAGATTCTGTGACATCGAAATATATCGATCCAACTATCGACTGCGTTTTGAGCCAAGTAAATGCATAGGGTCGGATACTATTGATATAATTATTGGGCACAGAATCTGAGCTGTTGGGTGTATGAGGAGGATGAAGAAATGACAATAACTCAAAAAATAATATTTTCATTGTTTACCGCAAGTGCAGAAGCGCGAAAGTTGGGTTTTCCTCACAAAAAGAGGCTAAAAAGTGAGATTGATGGCAACAGTATCTAGAAATCGTAACAAAAATTTTATTTTAAATGAAAAAAATCTTCAGTTGGATATTATGTCTGTAGGATATTATAATATTTAACTATTTTCATTGTTTCCCGCACGTACACATATGTGTAAATCATCATAAAATCTTGAAAAAGAAATTTAAATTATTGAAACTGTAGTTCACAACAATGGCTTCGATCGCGACTCAATTGACAAAATAGTAAAGTGAAAACAATTACATATATTTATCTAACCTAACACAACAATTAACTAACAAGTTTGATTTCTTTCTCACGAAAGAACAGGCAGGTTTTCGCTCAGAATATGGGACAACTGAGCAGCTTCTCACCTTGAAGATTTTCACTGAAAAATGTATAGAATACAATAAACCTATAATGCTCATCTTCGTTGATTTCGAAAAAATCTTCGACTCAATAAACCACGGAAAACTTTTAGAAACCAATGCCGAGTGGCGCTACGATCACCGATATTCTACAATAACCAAATACATATATGAAAATGCTTCAGCAACTGTTAAAACACCGCAAACCTAATGTACAGATAAGTTCAAAATTGAGAAGGAGTCAGACACGGAAATACGTTATCACCCAAACTATTCGTAACGTTGCTGCAGAGCATGCTGAACATAATTAACTGGGAAAATACAGGAATAAATATCGATGGCTAGAAAATTAACCACCTCTGCTTCGCCTATGACATTGTCCTGATAGCAGACAGTGTAAAAGCAGGGCAAACTATGCTTCAACTATTACACGAGGCCTCGAGTGAGTTCGGCCTAAAAATCAACATGATGAAAACCCAGTATATGACAAATCTTGTTCTAAATGACTCATTTAAAATAATATGGAGTAGGTGCATGTATACAAGTACTTGGGACATGAGATCGGTTTCAGGTGGGATAATCAAACTCACGAAAGACAGAGGAGAATAGGTCTGACTTGGGCAGCTTTCGGCACATACCCAAATCCGATATTCCTGTGTGTCTAAAGAGGAAGGTTTTCGACCAGTGTCTTCTTCCTAATTTGACATATAAAACGGAAACACTCACGTTGTCAAGAAGAAACATCAGCAGAATACAAGTGATGCAAAGTAGAATGGAAAGATTGATGCTTGGAGTTACTGTGAGAGACAGAATACCTAACCAGAATATCAGAAAAAGAACCGGAGTGAAAGACGCTGTTGAAGCAATTCTCCAATTGAAATGGAACTAAGTAGGTCATGTTGCCTGAAGGCAGGATGGTCGATGGACCAAAAAACTTGTTGAGTGGAGACCAAGAAACGAGGCCTACAGAAACCGAGGAAGACCGCCCACCTGATGGACTGATGATATAAAGGGACTGGCCGGGAACTGGATTCAGAAGGCCAAAGACAGAGAAAGGTGGATTGAATTAAGGGAGGCTTTTGTTCAGCAGTGGACAGTATGAGCTAATAATAATGATGATGGTGATGATCAGCCAAATACATCCAATTATAAGTACAAGCAAATTGGAAAAATTCATTCTTTCAATGTGTTTTAGACAAATAAGAAAAAATGGCGCAAGTAACTTTTTTGCATTCAAATCCAAATTTGCATTCAGACATAAAATCTTATTGTAATCACCCTCATTTAATATTTAAGTCTATAGACAATCGAAATAAAACAGGAATTTATCAGTGATCAAATTGATCGTTTCTTCAAAATCAAATATAAAGAATATCAAACTTCATTCATAAATAATTAACAATATTCGACAATAAGAAACCACTTACTTCAAAATGGCTGTTCTTTTCCTGGTATTAATAATTTGGAAATTCTATCCTCAAAAAGTAGAAAACTCAATTACCTAGAATCATTTGCAACTTACAAATAAAGAACGGCCAGATTGATTCATGTAAACCTCAAATTTTGATGTATTCTAAATACATAAGATATATATAATACAATACTCCCTTTCGAAAATTTGTGAGCTATATACCTACTATCTGGTTTTTCAAATCCAAATATTTATTTATAAATGTCACGGCACTTTATTGCTTAGGTAAATACTGGCCGATGATGAACGAGAATTCGAAACTTCGGTAACAAGGATTTATTAATTTAATTTATTTATTGGTAGATTGAACATAGTAAAAATTCTATTCGTGTTCTAATTGGAGAAAAGGATCCGATTCTCTTAGTCAATCGATAAACATTATCTTGCTTAAATTTTATTCTTTGATGTGATCAAATCTCTATACTTAAAATAATTTTGTTTTATTATAGATACATAACTCTCAAATATGTAAAATATTTAACTAGCATTATGAGATTCCAAATTTACAACGTTTTTGGAATATGAATGTACTTGACAGTACCTATTAATTATGTGGTTGCTAATCTATTTCTCCAGCATCATCAAATTCATTAGGCAAAATTCAATTCGAAGCTTGATGTAGACTAGATTAATAAGTTGTTTGATACTGTTTGACATGGCAGTTGCTCTGAAACAACTGAATGAATAGTAGCACTAATGATGGATTACTAATCAACCAAATCAGCTACAACTGAATAGAGTGCCAAACTGAACGAAATTGCATGAAATTTTCAAACGAAATGAAGTAATTACGTTTCATCAAGTGATTAAATTCGTTTTCCGCAAGACGTACTTTAACCGTGAATATGCGAGATGATTTCGGTTTAGAGTAGTATTTATGCTCATATAGGAATATATTTTGTAGTATAGGGTGTCCGCTCTAATATATATATATTGAAGGGATGCCAATCTTCAACTAGCAATTGATCTCACAGCGGAACCACTTCCGGTTGTATCGTAAATCGTATACAACTCGTCTATTTCTAATGGAATGGTGTACCTTTTTGATTTTTGTATTAACAGCATCCTTTTTAAAGAATATTTTGTTGAGATTCGTTCAATCAAATTGAGCTATAATATCTTTCATTCATCGAAATTTTAGGAATTAGAGTGTCATCTTTTTTGCCCAAAAAACTTGTCACAGATTTGACCAAATAATAAATTTTTTTAATTTAACGAGAAAAGTATCATTTTAGAAGGCAACGTACTTCCCGATGCTTTATCATATACCGGGTGCTCAAAACCTATTTGTCAACTCAATAAAACTAAATTGTTACAACAAAACAGTTTTTGACAAATACGAGTACTCATTTTCTTTTACTTTATTAGAACCGTAATTTAAATTATTACCTATTGGTATTAGGTTTCCCTATACATAAATGACTCGTGATAATTTTATTCGCGATTTTAACAAAAATTTGGAGCTCCTTCGGAAAATCGAATTTTCAGTCGTGGAACATAGAAAAAGACAGAGTGGATTTAACTCTGATGCCAGTTTTTATGTTCCTTATTGTTCTATCTAAGGTTCTATGAATTTCGTTTGAAAAATATCCAAAAAAAGTAATAACACTGTTTGTGTATAGTCATTTTTTTGTTAAATGAAATGGCAAATAAATATCCGAACGAGAATATCATTAATTTATTTATCATTCATGTTCAACAACAATGAGTCGGTTTGCAAAAGATATTACCAAATTTGCGACTAATTTACAGAAAACAATTTAGAAATTTCAACTGAATTTTATCACTTAAAAACAGATAGTGGTAAGGGTTAGAGTTCGTTTCATTACCTACGTTGAAGACATTGCAGTTATCATATAGGGTTATTTTTATGCCAATCCATATGTGCCTATACGTTCTACTGTTGCAGTTCCTTCATAAAATTAAATCATTAGTGAGTGGAAGATAGAAACAGAGTTAATTGAATTACAATGCCAGTTTCTATGTTCCACATTGTTCCATCAAAGGTTCTATGAATTAGTTGAACGTTTGAAAATAGCAATAAAACTAATTCTGTTTGTGTATAGTGTTTTTTGTTGAATGAAATGGCAAAGAAATACGACGAGAATTTATTGAATTCATTAATCATTCATGGTCAAGGTCAATAAACAATGAGTCGATCTTGTAGAACATTTTATCGAATTTACAAACAATTTGCAGAAAACAATTTAGAAAATTACAATTAAATTTCGTCACCTAAAAACATACAATGGAAAGAGGTAGAATTAGTTTCATTATCAACGATGATGATATTGAAGTTACTGTCTTGGGTTATTTTTATGCCAATCCGTATGTATCTGTACGTGTTACTGTTGCAGATTTGGGGATAGCACGTATATCACTTAATGAAATTTTGGTCAAAAATAATTACCATCCCTACAAATTCTCCTCAATATTCTCAATGAATCTAGGAGTTTATTTACCATTTCATTTAACCAAAAAACACTATACAATCAAAAAATTGTTACTGCTATTCTTGAATAATTGGCAAAGTGAGGCTGCAATTCATAGAACCTCATATAGAACATTGTGGAACATAGAAACATTCATCGTTATCAAATTAACTGTGTTTCTTCTCACGGTCTAATGATTTAATTTTCCGCAGAAACTGCAAGCTTATGAAAAAAACGAGAATTAAATGAAAACGAGCCAGACCAATCAATATTGATTTAAAATACGGTTTTAGTGAAGTCAATAAAAAAAAATACTTTTTTAACGATTCAATTTTATCGACAAGTGGTTTTTGAGCACTCTGCATATAAAATAGCATCGAAAAGTACACTGTTGAATATTACTCTTTGAACTAGAAGAAGTTATGATGTCACTCAATTTTTTGTGAAGTGAAGAGAACACTATAGTTCCAAAAAATTTTATGAAAAAACATAGCTGGTGATTAATACTAGATAGGACAAATCATAATGAGAGATTTTTTTGTTCATTTTATTCAAGATGCTTTGGGATTCTGACGGGTTGCGCCATAATTAGTATCCACATTAAAATATTATGAAATGATAGTAAAAATGTATAATAATTATAATCACTTAAAACATACAAAATAAAAAACAAACTGTATCAGCAGAAGAAACCGTGGTTTAAAAATATTAATCATTAATACATATTGAAGAACAAAGAACAGAATCTATGTCTGTTCGAGAAAATGTGCTTCTAACGTGGGCTTGACTGGGCTTTCGACATAAAAAAGACATCCACCATATTAGAAAACTCATTTGCATTTCTGTTTATTCTTGTTAAAGGGGAATTCTGCGAGTTCGACGTTCTCTTGAAATGAAAAGTAAATAGTTCTGACTGTCTCACTCTCCTAGATGAAGCATTTATGCCAATAGCGGCGAGCAATTTCTCACTCTGAATATGATTCTACACCAACGCGCATAGAAATACTACGTCTGCTACTTTGCATCTATTTTCAAGGCTTATGAGGTTAGAGTGTCTTCTGGCTAGTGAGTGGTTACCCGCAAAACTGAAAGAAAACCTACAACAAAGTTGGTAAAGAAATCTATTTTGAATAGATTCAATTCGAGACCTATAAATCGAATACTGGGGGCACCAAACCACACTAGGGAAACTCAGTTTACTAAACACAAATACATAGTACAAAACAACAACTGCCTGCGCGTTTGTGAAGTATTTGGTTCTTCTCATTATGTATCCTAACATTTTTGATGCTGCCCTTGAAATATAATTAATATGGACGTCAAGTATTAATTTGGAATCCAAAAAATTACCCAAATCCTTTGCGCGCTCAACGAGCTGAAGATTAACGCCACCAAGGGAGTAGGTGAATTCGATATTTGATTTCTTTCGAGTGAACGTAATAGAGAAGCACTTAATTGTACTTAGAAATAGACCGTTTTGTTGAAGGTTCCGACAATCGGTTATATATATTAAGAACAGCAAGGGTCTCAAGTGGGTTCACTGGGGTACTCCAGACAAAGAAATATAACTCTCAGATTCGAATCCCTCGACTAATACGAATTGGGATCAATTCCTAAGGTAACAATCGAACAACCGCAGAAGACTGCCACTCACTCCGTCCTCAGCAAGACGCTGCACGTGAATATCATGGCTTGTTTCATCAAATGCTTTGCATAGGTCAGAGTAAACGGTATCCGTCTGCGTCTGATTGTCCAAACCGTCATGTAGGTACTCACTTTAGATAGACATGTTCATTTCAACAGACTTCCCTTTCAAGAAACCATGTTGTTCAGGTATGATGAGATGTTTTACAAATGGAAATGAATAATTGTATATCAATTCTTCAAACAATTTGGGAATATTAGATATTGGTCGGTAATTTTTGAGTCTGACTTTGAACCACCTTTAAGGATCGGAATAACTGTTGCATTCTTCCAACTTCTAGGAAACTTACAACTCGCCAAGGACTGGCTGAATAATAAGCACAGAGGTATAGCAATAGTTTCAGCAGACTCCCTCAAAAATACAGCGCCCTTTCTGAGGTCAATGCCACGTAAGGCTTCACCGATCTTCTGATAGATGAATCGAGTTTAACACATTACAGTTTTCTGAATCTAATATGTCGTCTATATTGGGATGAACTTTACAGGTTCAAACACACTCTTGAAGTGTTTAGCGAACAATTCACACATCCGTTCACCAGTGCTACCAGTTTCCTGATCCAGCCGCATTTAGGAAAGGAAAATTCGCTGAATTGTGTTTTTTCAATGATATAAAATTCCAGAAAAATTTCGTATTGTCACGAATCCCGTCCTCAAACGAAGTCACAAATAAACAAGTGTTTCGTAGATTTTTGTGTAATAAAAGTACAAAAGATACAAAAAATGATGGGTGCCATTTACAATGACTGATTTACTTCATGATACAGAATAAACATGGATGCAATATAACAATCTTGATATGACCAACAAGATTTGCAATTATAACTGATCAGTTCTCAACAAGCTCACTCGTTTCCACGATTAGGTGGAAGGCTTTTGATGTAACTACTGATATAGGGAAGTCTTCCAATGTATTTGTTGATATTATTTGAACACAGTTAGATGAATGCTAATTCAAAACTGGAAAACAAAGTATTAAGAAACTCGTGAGAAAAATAATGCTCGTTCAAAATTCATTAATAAGCGTAATGATCTATATAAGGTTTGGGAACGAAATAAAAATAAGAATTCTTGGGAAATTTTGAAACACTATTGAATAAACATAACGAACTTTTAAAATGTGCAAAACCAGAATTTTATATGGATCAAGTGTGTCCCCGTCAGAATAGCAGCAGACAGATGTGGAAGGAGTATACACAACTGAAAATACACAGCCATTTAAACAACCTTGCAGTAATTGATGGAAAAATTGAAGAACCTAAGCAAATGGCGACAGTATTAAATAGATCAATTATCATCAATGTAGAAAAAATTAGCGTAAAAAATGAACGTTTAAATTGAAGAACATGATCAATTCTGATAAATTAAACTTAAGTTATAACTGATATGGAAGAAATAAATAATATAAATGTGAAATTGATGCAACGTCATCGCAAATACAGAAAACTGGAATTGATTGTTTAGTTTCACCAATTACGCGTCTAGTGAATATGATTTTAAATGAAGGCATAATTCCTAGTGCGCTTAAAATTACAGTAGTAATACCGCTTTACAAGGGAGGTAATGAAACGCAATGTAATACCTATAGACCGAACTCATTGAGAAAAAAATTGAAGCAGAATATCATCAAGAAACTCACGGATGATGAAAATAAAGTATCATTATCTATTCTAAATGACCTATCTGAGGCCTTTGATACTTAAATATTTTGGTTTTGATGTATTGAGTTAGAGCTGATGAAAAGCTACCGTAATGATAGAAAACAACTTTTCGAATTGAATCGTGAGGCTGATGAGCTAAGCGCTGTGGAATATGGAATAAAGACGATATTATCCAAACGCACTGTGCACAAAATCTCCGAGTATAGATTCATATTTAAATTGGGATTCACATACAAGAAGGCTTTTTGCGAGACTCAGGTAGGAGGAACCTCCATAATAAGTGAATTTCAGTAAAACTGAAACCTAATTGCATGTATTGTATATAAAAAACTAAGATAACAGTAATTTTTCCATAGATCGCTATATTCAAAAAATTATTCTCTATAGAGAAAAAATAAAACTATGTATCTCCCAATCCAAATTGAGAATTTCCGACTTTCCCCTTACTCCGTGAAGAAGTCAAGGTGCATTTCAAAATTGACTTCACTATAAGTTTAAATTTTTCTGAACGTATGAAAAGGGGCGTTATTGTTATTGGCTTTTTTGAGGAAACACCTTGTATACTTGTAGTATGGAGATCTCTTCCATGTTAAATATTAACTTTCATTCTTATAATGAAGTTATTGTCCATCTTCCGCAAATTTTCTTCAGCTAGATAAGGTTTTAGTAGAATCAGCAATAATAAATTCATGGTTCCTTCCAATTTTCCAGGGGACTCATTTATTACAAGGCTCCCACCTAATTTGCAGCTATAAAATAGGAATCTCTAATTAGACTCTTAATTGAAGATTTCAAATTCTTCCTAGAAGAATAATGGAACGCAAATTTTAATGACTTAATAACCCAATAGATTTTACTTAATGAAAATGTAGCGACTTAATAATATAGCAAATAACAATTACACGCAACTGCTGTTAACTGACCCAATTAATATTCTTCAATGTTTGGGCGTACAATGAAATTGAGGATCCAAAAATTATATTGTAGATATTATGAAAGCAAATTCTGGTTGGTAAAAAGAATAAACAGAAATTAGTTTTATTGATATTACATGTAAACTGAAAACTCGAGATGTGACTTTCGAAAAAAATATGTGTAGTTACTCTAATCATAACTGGTGAGCCCAAATTTCATTTTTTTCTTCGATTTCTCATTTTTTCTGCTCAAAAAGTATCACATAAAACCCTATGTTTTCCGACAAACAAAAATTATTGAAAACTCATTCATGGATGTAATTCGTGGAATGGGGGACAGTTTGAGTTTGTGTTGAAATTTTTCTATCCTTGAAAGAGTCGAGGACATTATTTTAGTTCCGATTACTCATATTATTCCATATTTTGGGTGAAAAAGAGCCAATACTTGACAGATGATTCTAATGAATCGTGAAGTAAGCTCTGAGGCGGTATGCCATTGCAAATTACAGAGGAATCTCCCAAGAATTACGATTGATGTTGTTCGCAATAATTAATGGAAAATTAAGACAGATTAGGTAGCTACACGTTAATTTTTGTGATTGTTTCCTGCCGAATCTTTTTCACAAAGAATTAATTAGTACGAAAGACGAAAATCCAGTGAACACAGACCTGACGCAAGTTTATTTTCAAAGCTAACGGAAATAGTACTGGACCATTTCAACTCAATCGGGCATAATTTCCAAATCATAATGAACCAGAGCGCAGAAAGTTCAAGATACTCGAAAAAAATCTAGAGAATGGAGATATCTATTTCAATGAACCGAGAACATCGAAATGAAAAACTTAACTTATATCAAAAATTTTTTTAATTGTTGAAAATGCCCCACATGCTGTTGAATACGCAATTGGTACCTCATGAATATGCACATGTGCATTTGGAATGACATCTGGATAGACGGATCTCATCCTTTTTTCAACACGCCTGAGTTTTCTGGCGGAGTGCAATAAAGTCGATCCTATAGGTAATTCCAGTGTCATAACTCAGGAAGCGTCAAATCTGGGGACCGAGCTGGCCACCATATTATGTCCTTATTGATAGATCACTAAAATCATTGTTCAGCCATTTCACTTCAGAAGCATTTGGAGTTGTGAGGAGTAGCCTGATCTTGTTTTCAAAATAACCCACTCGCTCTCGTACATATATCCCCGAGTGAACTGCCAGATGCCCAACTAATTTTCTAATAGAAATCCGGTTTGCTTCGAATAAAATCCTCAATTCTTAGGATTAGGTGCTACCGGTTAACTATCTCTTCACCATAGACGAAATTCTTCAGGTACCCCAACCAAAAAAAGTGTGAACACGTACGGTTCTATGTTCCACAGATATGTCGAAATTCCTACTCATATTTGGTTTTATAAATCACTGACTGTTAATCAAAGAAAATCGGAGGAGTCCACGTGCACGACGAGTGGTGAGTACATTGAATGTGAGTCAAAGTGAAGTATGGAGAGCCCTGAAAGACGAAATCTTATGAGCAATATCCTGGAATCTCACTTATTTGTTCGAAATATGTGCTTTTATTAAATTAAATGGCGTGTCACTTCATAATGAATAATATCCAAATACAAAATAGATATATACCCGAGAAATTGGCAAAGTTTTGTAGAACATTGTCAATGTTGATTGAGATAAGACATGCCAAAAATCTTGTAACAAATGGAACTGCCGAAGTAGGTTCAAAGTATATTGCAAAGAAAATCAGTGTCCGAAATATGACGCATTTCATGTAGAAACAGCATTGAGACATTGAGACTTGAGACATGACTTTCTTTTTATCAAAGTTTTTGGTATATTAGAATGTGATATTCGAATAATGGGAAAACATTTGCTGCATACTAATAAAATGCAAGACGATGTTTAGGGTTGCCAAAAACTGCCGGATCCGCTAGTAAAGGTATAATTTTCCTAAAGAACAATCTTTATTGGGGAATACGAAAATATTTGTCTTCTTTGCTTGTCACAGAAGTATGCAACCTACTTTTATATATCATGACCAGAAGCACCGAGTGTTCTATGTAGGACATGGAATAACCAGAAAGTCTTAATGAATTTGATAACATGAATTTTGTGTCAGTGACCATGAATAGGAACTGTGGAAGAATTAGAATGTGTTCTGTTTTATAAATATCGAAAAATAAAGCTGAAAAGATTTCGAACTGAAATTTGGTGACGGTTCAAGTACAGATCAATTCCGAAATTACTGACGCATGGGCACAAAAACTGTCGCATTGAAGTCATACATAATACCTTATAGATGGAGAGTTCACGATTATGATCCCGGAACCAAACCATCTTCCTACTGTAAGGTCCCGTTTAAGCTTTGGTTGAAAAAACACGTTGAATCTAGAGTAACACCAAGTCGATGTTAATTATTTTTGTATTATTATAGTGGTCTTGTGTACTATAAGCATTCTACTAAAGGTTGAACAACAAGGAATATTATGAAGAATTGTTAAAACGGATACGAACCTCAATAAGACGAAACTGGTCACTCCATTGGGACGGCGGTAATTGGCTACTTAATTGCGGTAGCGCGCCAGCACATTAATCGAATATCGTGAAGCAACATTTTCTCACATTGTCCTCATTTAGCGCACTGCGACCTTTTCTGTTTTCAGAATCGAAAGCGCCACTCTAACGACAAAGGATTATAAAAATTCAGACAAATTTTTTGAAAATGATACTGAAAAGCAAGGACCAGGATTACTATTAGAACTGAAAAAGCCATGAAGCATTATGTTAAATTCCATAGGAACGAACTACTCCGAACAACTCTTCTGACCAGATGACGTAGAATAACAAGACAGAAGAAATATGAGGAATAGGTCGGATACTTTTGGGATAACCCTTGTATGAGCGCAGAACTGAAGGCACTCATCTTTTCTCTGACTGTTTTGCTGTTGACACTAAAGCGGAACTAATTAGCAGAGGATGTTAGTTAACTTGAATGTTAGTATTATAACAAGGAGAGTCACCTTTATTGTAAATTGTAAACTTCTATCTCATTTCAACTAGTCTAACTTTAATCAGAGATTATACTGTTTTATGATTATTTTTGCTGTTTAACTTGAAGACTTAAATCCCTTCATAGCGTTGCCCCTAGGACTATCTATTCCCTAAAATTATTGTGTATGTTAATGTTTCAAAGTTCGAGTTCTCTGAGGGGAATATCTAAATTGAATTAGATAATTTCGGCGAATGAGAATTCAAGTTAATTAGACTATTTTGTTGTTTACTGAGAATGATGTTGGATATTAGTTTTCTTTGATAGTTAATATGAAGTTTTCAATCAAAATGAAATGTTGTCGCGTTTAAATTTTCCTTCAGTTAATTGATTCCGCCTTTACTACGTAATAGGTAATCATTATGATGATGAAAAATTAAACTACGTATATTATACTATAACAAGGGTTTATTGAAATTCAGGATTGCAATTTCGGTCTCTCGACCATCTTCAGCTGACAACAAGAACTGAACTAGAGTTGGAATATGTACATACAAAAACAGGTAGATATAAAATTAATGAAGGTGCAAACCAGAGGTAATAAACGAATTATAAAAAAATAGGTATTATTTGAAGATATCAAATATCGACGAAATATGGACTTAGTCGAAATTGAACTATGAGGGAAAATGATGGCAATTTTTGATACAATGTGAAGCCAAAATATATTCGTCGGTTCTCTGGTTATTGTAATCTGAATGATGCTCTTCGTATCTAGTTTTGAAATGAAAACCATTCTGACACAGGAAAACTTATGAACTCCAGTATTGTCAAATCAGTTTTGTCTTAACAATTGAAAAATTCTTGGGAAAATTTCATGAGGGTTTCGAAAGCTAGTTTTTTATGCTTTTTAAAATGACATTCGCAATCTTTTCGCTGATAGGGACAAAATAGCACACTAAGTTTTGATAAATATATATATATATATATATATATATATATATATATATATATATATATATATATATATATATATATATATATATATATATATATATATATATATATATATATATATATATATATATATATATATATATATATATATATATATATATATATATATATATATACCCACCCTTACTCAAATGTTCATCCCATATGACTCAACACACCCAAAAGCTCATAAATACGCTGCGTTTAATTTCATAAGTGATCCATTAGGCTTTCTCTCTACCATTATCCGAAGAAAATATGACCAGGGAAGTGTCGAGTGTCAAAAATCTAAGAATGTTTCAATAATAAAAAACAAGTACTGTGTTTAAAAAATAAGAATGTGAAGCCAAAATATATTCGTCGGTTCTCTGGTTATTATAATCTGAATGATGCTCTTCGTATCTAGTTTTGAAATGAAAACCATTCTGACACAGGAAAACTTGTGAACTCCAGTATTGTCAAATCAGTTTTGTCTTAACAATTGAAAAATTCTTGGGAAAATTTCATGAGGGTTTCGAAAGCTAGTTTTTTATGCTTTTTAAAATGACATTCGCAATCTTTTCGCTGATAGGGACAAAATAGCACACTAAGTTTTGATAAATATATATATATATATATATATATATATATATATATATCGAAAACCCACCCTTACTCAAATGTTCATCCCATATGACTCAACACACCCAAAAGCTCATAAATACGCTGCGGTTAATTTCATAAGTGATCCATTAGGCTTTCTCTACCATTATCCGAAGAAAATATGACCAGGGAAGTGTCGAGTGTCAAATATCTAAGAATGTTTCAATAATAAAAACAAGTACTGTGTTTAAAAAATAAGAATGTTTCAATCAGCAGAGCGCACACACACACACACACATATATATATATATATATATATATATATATATATATATATATATATATATATATATATATATATATATATATATATATATATATATATTTTTTTTTATCACCGTTACGGGTCGGTCACAAGACTGCCGGGCGACTATTCGCCAAGGCAGCTCTGTTTTTGATTTATTTTTATGAGCCCTGAAGGAACTTTCGGACGATTCGGGTGGTACCTAGTATGGCTTCTTTCTGTGCGCTGGATACAATTTCTGGTCTCAGTTTCAATAATTTAGTATTTTCCTGCATATGCGCTTCTACCAGGCCATTAGTCGATATTATAAGTGGCATTATTTCGCCATGGATCTACTTGTGTAGAATGGAGATTTTTTTGTAAAAAAACTGAATAGTATAAGAAGTGTTGAATTATCCACAGTTATACCACATGTTTGAGATATTGTCGTCACAGAAATTTGAAACTGTGAATTTCAAATTTAAAAAAAGATTATAATCATAATTGAAAATGCCTTGCATTGGATTGTCTGATGTGCAGAGGAGTCGAATGATTGAAGAAGGGGTGACACTGGGGGATATAGCGGCCACAATGGGGGTATCACAGGGGGTGCTTTCAAAAACCTACGCCCGATACTTGGAGTTACAATATCTGCAAAATAGGCCTAGAAGAAGTCGTAGGGAGATCACTTCTGTAGAACAAGACCGCTTTTTGTGCCAAATTGCAGGAAGAGACCCTAGTGCGTCGCACTTGCTTCTGGGAGCAATAGGCATCAGTGTATCAGTCGAAACGATACGTCAAAGATTTCGTTCAGGGGGTTTATACAGCAAAAGGCCCCTAAGAGTCCCAGAGCTAACCAGGCAACAAAAAACTAACAGACTTAATTGGTGTATCGAACACCAAAAATTGGAATATTGAGTATTGGCGAAATGTCCTTTTTTCAGATGAGACCACAAGTGGTGTTCTATCAGATGATCGCCGGATTCGGTTTTAAGGGGTCGTGGAAGACAAGCTGGACTCTGAGCAGTAAGACAAATTCCGAAGTGAAAAGGGGGTAGTGTGATGTTTTGGTGTGGCATTATGCTTCGAGGCAATAGAGATTTGATATCGTTTCCTGCGAGTGTACCGACTATAAATTACGTGACCCTAATACTGGAGCCCATAGCGAAACTCTGGCGAGGTATCCACGGTGAGAATTTCACTTTTATGCAAGATAATATTCCTCCGCATACTAGCAACCTCGCGCGACATTATCTTGAAAGAGAGGGAATTGCTATTTTGGACTGGTTAGCTTTCTCTGCAGTCCTTAATCCAATTGAACATTTATGGGATAATCTCAAAAGGAAAATCAGATAACGCCAGGACAATCCAAGAACCACACAACAGCTCATTCAAGTCGCCACAGAAGAGTGACAGAAAATCAACCCAGGGGAGCTCGAAAACCTGATCCAAAGCATGCCAAGAGGGATTGAGGCTTGTATCAAGGCAAAAGAAGGTAATACAAGCTACTGAGGTCGAGAAAAAACAACTACTCCGTGAGTAAACAATTTTCAATTATTTTGCTACATGCGAAAAGAGTCTCTTATTTTCTTTCATTTGTTTCTTTCCTAAAATAAACTTTAATTCATTTTTTTTAATTGAAATATTTCAAAAAGGACCAATTCTAACAATCCTTCGAAATTTCGAAAATCCCTGATGAAATATTCAAAATATCGGATGATTTCATATAAATTTGGTTGTGTGTATATGATTAGATAAATATTTGCCGCGGAAAGGAGGAGTTTACATATGTAAACGTGTGACAAGAAGAATTATTAAAAATCCATAGAACAACGAATAATCCTTCCTGACAAGAGCTAGTTGTCAAGTCTGCCTGCCATTCACGCAGCCCCCAAGAGCCACAATAGTGTAAGTGGGCAGGATGGCGAGAAACAAAGCGGAAGACTGCAGTTTCGTCCTTATTAAGAGCTCATCAGTGTCGCATATCGCTTATCAGCATCCTAATCAGCTACATCAGGGTACCCTAACGATTCCAGACCGCTGATGTGATTCACAAACCGAAGAAAGATGCTCCTCAAGTGTTGGAATTCTTAACGTTCTCACATATGTTTGTTATTGTTCGTTGCTTTCTAGAAATCTGGTAGCGGGGATCACCGTCTCGGTCAATAAAGGGCGACTCTCCTACGTATGTACAAGATGCGTCTTTTCTGGAATCGTTAGTGTACCTCGATGTAGCTGGTTAGGATGCTGAGAAGCAATATGCGACACTGATGAGCTCTCTAAAAGGACGAAACTGCAGTTTGCAGCTTCGTTTTCGACATCCTGCTTAGTTGCACTATTGTTGCTCTTGGGGGCTGCGTGCATTGCGGCAAGATTTGGGAACTAGCTCTTGTCAGGAAGGTTTATTCATTGATCTATTTTTCTTTCTCAAGTTTACATTCGCAAGTCGGAGTATAATTTTACTGAGTAGAATTATACTGCGACTTGAGAATGCTGTTATTTTACTCAGAAGAGCACAATTTCTTAAATACGAATATTTATATTTTTATCTTCTCACTTGTTGATTTCAGGTGGAGTAATTTTTGTTAAAAATAATTTGAAGTTTATTTTCAATAATAGAAAAATTGAAAAGTACATACTGTCATTTGAAATAACAGAAATGCATGCAAATGAATTCGGAATTCAGTTCAAATGAAAATTTCATCAAGCAGTTAACCAGTTCTTCATATACTGCTAATGTACTATCTCGCGTGGACACTCCATATGTATATATTAGAATAGAAAACAATGAATTCAGTGACAGATCAGTGTACAAATAATAGTTATAATATCAAATTAGTTACGGTTAATGTGTTGAACGTTTTCATATCCGTCGCTATTTTAAACAATACAGTTTTATGTCACAATAGTTTCCTGTTAGCTCAATATGAAGAAAAATTATTTTTCATGAACGAGGTAGCGAATATATTTTCAATGGAACACAAATTGCATAATAGAAATCATGAATCAACTAATTATAGTACATAATTTTGGGATCCAGTATATATGTGAAATTTAGTTAAAACTGGATCTTCCACAGTCGGAGAAATGATAAACGGACTAAAACAATTGATTGTTCGTTTTATAAAGAGTATCTTTCAGGCTTGAAAATGAATATAAAAGAGATTATAATAAAAATATCTAAGGATATCAAAAATACAAGAGATATCCAGTACTTGTAGAATAATAATTTCAATTTTAGAGTCTCTCAGAAAGTAATCAAACTTTCATTCTGTAAAACTTAGTTGATATGAAATAGCTGTAATAGTTGGTCAGGTTGCATGTTTTCATTACTGAAGACCCAAATATTTCAAAGAGGTCTGCGAATTCTACGAAAATGGATGTTCTCCATTAAAAGCCCAAAGCTTATGATCTCCAGGGTAATGTCGGAGATAAGGTGGTGAAAAATACACAACACAAACAAACAGGCGCTTTAAATGTCATGTACTAATTAGACCCTCCATATGCTGGCTACTCTATCGTGAAAAAATATGAGAGGTACTCGAATTAGTAGCTTGTGAGCTTTTGAAGTAGGCACTTGATGTTGTATTTCACTTTCTTCTAGACGTCATGTGCAAATGTAAGTACTATGCAAGGTTATTCTGTGTAGAATGGAAATTCGACTGAATTATTTGCTCCTGAAATATCCGAGCGAAATTATCAGTGGGAATAGATCAATCTTTCAGTTCTGAATGTGAAATGTTCCATTCGACCTTTAAAACAATTATACGATTGTCGAAACATCATATTTAGCATTCTGGGTGTATTTATAGAATAATTATGATTGCCAACGATATATTTAACCTAAATATCCCAGGTCATAGCATTCTTGAACGATAAATTGATTAATCATCAAAAGTGCGGAAAAAAGTATAGACTATCTCTAACAATTGGTTTAACTTAAGGCATTATGAAAAATGTTTCAATTGCTTGTCCTTTTCTCCTTCTATCCAATTTATCCATGTTTTTATTGAGATATGTCAGAAATAGACGTCATCAATAATTCTGCAAATATATATATATATATATATATATATATATATATATATATATATATATATATATATATATATATATATATATATATATATATATATATATATATATACCCTGGACACACAACTAGGAAAGTCCCATTTGTCGAACATTTTCGATTCACTTCTCTAAATTGTGATACAGTTGAAACCGGTAAATGTAGAGGTCCCAAAATGTCGCATATCATACACATGAGCTGCTACTGTGGTGTCTCCCATGCGAAAAGAGTGAGACAATCTGCGGAAAATATTCCATAAGCAGAGAATATAAAACATTACAAAATAAAAAAGACATTAATAACTGTTTTGCATTAATTTTTGCATGCTAAAAGAATTTTGGTTCGTGCAAACCAATAGAAACCATTACAACTAGTCATGATACCAAGATTCCATAAGTTATATTAGTCACAAGGACCTTCCAATTTTAGGTGAACGAGTCGAATCAAAGCGGAAGAACCTTCAGGATACTTGAGGAGAATTGAAAATACTAACCTACAACTTTCTGGAGACAAAGGTGGCTCAATGTATCATCCGTCAACTTGGCCATGGTTTGAAATGATGAGCTTCCTAGAAGAAATTATAGCCTCTAGCCAGATGTCAAGCAATTCCACATACTACAACATCGGAGAATTCTGAATAATCAGACAAATAAAAATTCAAAATATAAAAATTTAAATAGAATAAATAAATAAACATCTTCTTACCTCATTGAAACCATAAGTTCATCTTTTGCCGAAATGACCAACTTGAAATTGTTGTTCTGCCTCTGTATTGCCCTTGAAATTAGAGATAGAATGTGATCAAAATTAGCTGAACTCATTCGCAAGTAGCTCCAAAACAGCTCTTTATCCTTCTGTAGGTGGCGGTACAAATGGTGATATTCTCCTGAGGTACCTCTCACCTGATTGAGTTCATGAACCCACTTGCATTTTCTTCTAATTTTTGAAGCGCTATTCTTCAATAAGAACACATTAAGGTTTGAACGGAACGGCATGGCTGCTGGGACACCAAAATTTCAACTGCCTACTCATTTGTAGTCGCTAGCAGTATAAACACATCGTCGCTTCGCTTCACTTTGAAATTTGCAGCTCTTTCCACATCACATCGCTTCGCGCACAATGTAAACGTAGCCTACCTCTATAGATTACATCATGCAACTTCCGACTTTTCTCGAAAAAAATGTACAAAAAGGAAAACGTTTTGCCTTAATTCATTTGCTATTGAAATGCCAAGGGTTTCACGTAGCAATTCATACAATGCTAGCCATGGAGGAAACTTTAAACGATTGTAATTCAGAATCATTTTAATTCAATCAATTCAACTCAGTTCTCACTAAAATTTACGAGCGTATTTTTTCATTACACTTCATATCCAAAATGTTTAAAGAGATTTCGTTTCCAGATTTGACCATTATCAAGTAGTCAATTCCCAGGATTCAATAAATAAGAAGTTTTATTCATCTGCTTCGTCGTCAACACAATGTTTCGTGATCGGTTGTTGATTGTTCATTGTTCTGTGAATATTATTTTCCATTTCATTTCGCGAATTGTTTTTTGTTTATAGAATTATTATATATTTTACTTTTCTGAACTAAAAAGGAACTATTTTACTAACAACATTCATATAAAAGCAACACCTTCGAAATGATGATGACATCATATATTGTCATTTGTCCTATTATTAAAACGATTGTCAAAATTTTTCGCAAATTTTTCTTTAAATTAAACAAGAACCACGAAGAACTAATATATGGGAGATGTCAACCCAAATCATTGGGTTCATAATAATTCTAGAAGATCTCTAGATCATAGTCGGCATTACTTGGAAGACCGAACCTAGCCATCGGGGCTCTCTTGGTCAAACAGAGAGGAAATGATTTTGTTGAGTTAAAATATTGAAGGGATTTTGCGAGTTTATAATTGAAAATTGGCAAGCAAGAACAAGGAAGTTATTATGTTTCAGGAGACCTACACTGCGACGGAAGAACATCGCCGCGAAAGAGGAAAATATCGCAGGTTATGTACTTTTTGTTTACCTCCTTAGTCTTTTTTATGGCCTTGCTTGCTATGTAGAATCTTTTCTTAAATTCAAGTATGTTTGGACATATAGCCGTCAAGTATGATTGTTGAAATATTTTTCTGCTGTTTTTCTTTTTCCATTGCTACAGATTCCTGTCCCAAACCCCCTTCCTTTAACCTTGTCTTCGTCTGGAAATCATGGAGTGCAAGATGAGAGTTGAAGCTCCTAAGCAGATAAATCTAAGGTACTCTTTATGTACATACGACACTAACACAACATAAATAGACATGCTATTACTAGTACAATAGCGACATGAAAGATGTTTCTGCTTAGGAGCTTCAACTCTCATCTTGCACTCCATGATTTCCACACGAAAACAAGTGTAAAGGAAGGGGGTTTGGGACAGGAATCTGTAACAATGGAAAAAGAAAAACAGCAGAAAAATATTCCAACAATCATACTTGACGCTTATATGTCCAAACATACTTGAATTTAAGAAAAGATTTTACATAGCAAGCGAGCGAGGCCATAAAAAGGACTGAGGAGGTAATCAAAAAGTAAATCTAACCTAACCTGCGATATTTTCCTCTTTCGCGGCGATGTTCTTCCGTCGCAGTGTAAGTCTCGTGAAACATAATAACTTCCTTGTTCTTGCTTGCCAATTTTGAAGTATAAACTCACAAAATCCCTTCAATATTCAAACTCAACAAAATCATTCCCTCTCTGTTTGACCGAGAGAGCCCCGATGGCTAGGTTCGGTCTTCCAAGTGATGCCGACTATGATCTAGAGATGTTCTAGAATTATTATGAACCCAATGATTTGGGTTGACATCTCCCATATATTATTTCTCCGTGGTTCTTGTTAAATTTGAAGAAAAATTTGCGAAAAAATTTTGACAATCGTTTTAAAAATAGGACAAATGACAATATATGATGTCATCATCATTTCGAAGGTGTTGCTTTTATTTGAATGTTGTTAGATTTTGCTGTGATTTAGTTTGTAGTTTCGAATTGAGAGATGACGATTTCAATTTCCTGTAAAATAGTTCTTTTTTAGTTCAGAAAAGTAAATATTCACAGAACAATGAACAATCAACAACCAATCACGAAACATTGTGTTGACGACGAAGCAGATGAATAAAACTTCTTATTTAGTAAATCCTGGGAATTGACTACTTGAAAGTGGTCAAATCCGGAAACGAAATCTCTTTAAACATTTCGAATATGAAGTGTAATGAAAAAATACGGTCGTAAATTTTAGTGAGAACTGAGTTAAATTGATTGAATTAAAATGATTCTGAATTATAATCGTTTAAAGTGTCCTCCATGGCTAGCTTTGTATTAATTGCTACGTGAAACCCTTGGCATTTCAACAGCAAATGAATTAAGGCAAAACGTTTTCCTTTTTGAACATTTTTTTCGAGAAAAGTCGGAAGTTGCATGATGTAATCTATAGAGCTAGGCTATGTTTACATTGTGCGCGAAGCGATGCGATGTGGAAAGAGCTGCAAATTTCAAAGTGAAGCGAAGCGACGATGTGTTTATATTGCTAGCGACTACAAATGAGTAGGCAGTTGAAATTTTGGTGTCCCAGCAGCCATGCCGTTCCGTTCAAACCTTAATGCGTTTTTATTGAAGAATAGTGCCTCAAAAATTAAAAGGAAATGCAAGTGGGTTCATGAACTCAATCAGGTGAGAGGTATCTCAGGAGAATATCACCATTTGTACCGCCACCAACTGAAGAATAAAGAGCTGTTTTGGAGCTACTTACGAATGAGTACAGCTAATTTTGATTACATTCTATCTCTAATTTCAAGGGCAATACAGAGGCAGAACAACAATTTCAGGTTGGTCATTTCGGCAAAAGATGAACTTATGGTTTCAATGAGGTAAGAAGATGTTTATTTATTTATTATATTTAAATTTTTTTATTTTAAATTTTTATTTGTCTGATTATTCAGAATTCTCCGATGCTGTAGTATGTGGAATTGCTTGACATCTGGCTACAGGTTATAATGTCTTTTAGGAAGCTCATCATTTCAAACCATGGCCAGGTTGACGGATGATACAACGAGCCACCTTTGTCTCCAGAAATTTGTGGGTTAGTATTTTCAATTCTCTTCAAGTATCCTGAAGGTTCTTCCACTTTGATTTGATTCGTTGACCTAAAATGGGAAGGTCCTTGTGACTAATATAACCTATGGTATCTTGGTATCATGACTAGTTGTAATGGTTTCTATTGGTTTGCACGAACCAAAATTCTTCTAGCATGCAAAAATTAATGCAAAACAGTTATTAATGTCTTTTTCATTTTGTAATGTTTTATATTCTTTGCTTATGGAATATTTTCCGCAGATTGTCCCACTCTTTTCGCATGGGAGACACCACAGTAGCAGCTTATGTGTATGATACTTATGCAGTAATAATCGACACTTTGGGACCTCTACATTTACCGGTTTAAACTGTATCACAATTTAGAGAAGTGGTAGAAAAATGTTCGACAAATGGGACTTTCCTAGTTGTGTAGGAGCCCAGGGTGGCAAACACATCCGCATTCAGTGCCCACTACACTGAGGAACTATGTTCTATGATTACAATAAATTTTTTTCAATCTCTTTGTGAGAAGTTGCAGATGCTAACTACAAGTTCTTAACAGTCGGCATTGGCGCTTACGGCAAGCAGTCAGATGGGGGAATATTCAGGGAAAGTGACTTGTAAAAAAAAATGACCCGAGTAAACGCCCCTATTGTTTTGATAGCGGATGAAGCTTCTCCTCTCTTGGAGAATTTGATGCAACCCTATTCTGGTACGTCACTGACTACAGATCGAATGACATTCAACAAAAGGTTATCGACAAGCAGAATGTGCTTTCGGAATTTTGGCCAACAAATGGCGAATTCCCGAAAGAAAATTGAGACATCTGTACAACACGCAGATCAGATTGTTTACAGCATATGTGTCCTACAAAGACGGTTATCGTTAAAGATGGGCCACCCATCGCTATGTTATTGGAACTTGAACGGAGAGAGGACACTACATCTCTCCCAAGTTGCTTCCAAAATAGCCGATCAAACAGTAGTACTTCAAGAAACGCTGTAAATGTTGGAAATGCGTTTGAAACTTGTTTTATCGATACCTTATCAATATGTTGAGCTAACTTTTTATGTACGTATTATGGCCATCAATACTACTAAAAAATTGTAATTTACACAAAATTCTTTCTCAAAACACTTTTGATAAAAAAAATGAAGAAATTCCTTGATTAAACTTTGTGCTGATTTTTACCTTCAACTTCAAATTCTTGGGTCACTTCATTCCACGAGCGGTGGAGAGTGTCCCAGTTGTGGTAGTGCTTATTCCTTTGGTCTCACAGCGCCCCAAGTTGTTGCACGGCGTTAATTGGTTCGCGTGCAGTGTAAACGCCGCATAAGGCGGATGTAGATAGACACGAAGACGTTCATCGACCAATTGCTTTTCGCTTTCCACCTTGGATAGAATTTTTATAAAAAGTATTATATGGTATGTGATACGTCATTTCAAAGCTGTTGCTTTAACCTAAATGTTCGGACCCAGACGTTCATTGGCCAATTGATTGCCGTTTTAATTTTTCAATCGAATCTTTCTAAATTGCACTATATGGTACGTGATGAGTTATTTCGAGGCTGTTGCTTTAATTTAAATGTTCCTAGAATGATATGTTACCTAGTCGGTCAGTTTCAAAGTGAGATACAACAATTTCTATTGTCAAAGATCGTATAAGTAAAATAAAAAAATTGAACTTTTAAATCGCGCATACTACTGGTGATCAGTTTTTCAAGTCACATCTTTACCTTAATAAGATTTCAAAATTTCATATGTCGTTCAAATGTGAGTCTTCTGATAATTTTCAACTTGTGATGCAATTAAAACATTTTAGATTTTTAATAAAGTGACTAAAAGCAGAAGGATCAAAATATGTCTCTCCATTCAATCACTCGCTGTTAGTCAAGCCATTTTCCTAAAAATATAAGATCGAGTTATTCGCTTGATTCACTGCCACTCTGAGCTGACTTGCAGAAGTCAAACTTGTAGTCAAAATTCTGGACTGGGCAAACCGGAATAAGAGTGATCAAGAAGTCAATTCCTTCTATAGAAGTAGGCATGGACCAGTGAGATTTTCATAAAAAAAAATTGTTTCGAACAAATTGTACTTCAATTTATAGACCTATATCTCATGTTTGTGAGGAGATCGACTATTAGCTTTGAGAATCGATTTTCTTCGAACAGCTTCGTCAATTTCGGCTACCTCAATTGCCGTTTAGTTAAATTTCAACTAAATTCATTAATATTAATTGCCACACGATGACGAAAAAATTTCTATAATTTCTTTACTATGGTAATTTTATCGTGTAAACGTTCTGTTGTGAGATTAGAAATATTCGTACAAGATTGGTGAAGAATTTGCAGAGCAGAAATGGAAAAATGAAGTCTGGTTGATGAAATGAATACATCCTTCAGTAAAATCCTTTTGAAGCTCGATACGATTATTGCAACAGTTTTCCAATCTTATTTTACGAAATTGCCGTCAACTGCTGCAATAAGTTTTTCATTCGATGTGAAACGACGTCCAGGTAAAAAATTTATTGAGGTCTGAGAATAAACGAAAGTTGGAGGGAGCCAGATCTGGTGAAAAGAATGGATGTCCCATGCGTACATATTTTAATTTGACCAATATAGCTGGTATGAGCAGGTGCATGTAGCTCATGATGGAGGATGTTTTTTCATTCGCAAAAAGCATGTCTTTTGTCATAATTGTTTGCATCCAGCTGATTCACAAGGTTTTCTTGATATGCTTCTATAATTGTTCTACTGGTTTGAACAAAATGGATCAACTATATTTTATCTGCATACTTAAATGCCATACCCTTTTAGTTGATTTGACTCATTCATTTGCTTTGCAATAGCCAGCAGTTCATTCTGCAGTTTGTTGTCGTGATGCAGAATCATAGTGGTAAGTCAAGTCTAATCTATAGTCACGAATCGATGCATTCATTCAGTGTTATTCTTTTTAGATAGACCAAATGATATTTATTGAATCTCACTCGAGCGCGTTTTTGATCCAAAGTTAACAATTGCAGCACCCAACTTGTCAATAGCTACTTTAGACTTAATGAAATCTCCAAGATATGTAAGACCTAATCCGATGCCATACCCTTCGCCTCAATAATTTTGCGCTTGCGCAATCGCCATTCATCAATAACCATATCATATTTGAATTGATAACTTCCCAAGTAGCAACAATTTTTAGTGCTCCTCAGCAGGGATCATTTTCAAGGCTTGTACTGCTACGTTGAAATTTCAAAGTCCACTTGCACAATATTGTTTTGGAAGGAGCATCATCACCTTACACATTTACCGATTCGATGCGAATTTCCATAGCCTAAAAATCTTTTTCCACTAAGATTTTTGCAACAGCGCGATGTTCAATTTTATCTTTTGCAGAAAACACTATTAGACTTCTACCTTCAGCAGTCTGTGAATAGATAATGAAATAATATATTGACTTGAATTCTGTTGTGCGATCTTGAAAAATTCGTTTACTAGAGCTATAAATTCGTTACACATGCTAAGTTTGGCTCCATTAACAATTCAACCACCAAATACTTCTGATATATTTCCAGCTATGATAGGCATCAAAATAACGATTTGTTGTGCATAGAAAATATATTATTGAGGATACTTTTCGTCTGGTAAACACATGGATAAATACGTTTTCTCTTCGAATCTTGTACAATTATTTCAATTACTTGTCTCCTACGCACTTCACCTCAGTTTCAGAATACCAATGCTAGTCAGATAATTCCAATTAAATTATACGTCATTCAATCCAACTCGAACCTCTGAAAAGGTCGAGTTGATCAATTTTCACATAGACACTTATTTAATTAAACCTGTAAATGAGCAACACTTTCTCGGGTTTCAATCAATTCGAAAGAAGATCTTGATAAAATTCCACTGGAAAAATACGACAGTCATAGTGTTTTCTGAAATAAATTGAAAATCTCGCCGCTGTAAAATTCTTAGTGGAAAGAGAATTGGAGGTTATGAAATTCGTATCGAATCGAAAAATGTGTTCGGTGATGATGGTCCTTCTAAAACAATGTTGTGCAAGTGGACTGGGAAATTTGAACGTGGTTGTATAAGCCTTGTAGATGATCCTCGCTCTGGACGACCAGAAATTGTTGCTATTGCAAACATTATTAATTCAAATATGATATCAATATACGGAATGGATTTTGATATTCTAACACCCTGTATTCAACAGCGCAATAATTTTTTTGTGGAAGATAGCAGCAAGCCATTATGTATTCTAACACAAAGTTTCTGGATATCAAAGGACGAGTATTTTGTTTTCGAAATGTTGACCCCGTGCTACTGGCATTCTTGTAATCGAAAATGGAAAATTTCCGACTCGCGTTTCACATGTTTCCGAAAACGGTGGATATTTCGGGTCAAATGTTATGCTTCAGTTAGAGTAAAGTTCATGGATTGTCTGCATATATTTTCTGTTTGAGGTATGCATGGATGAGATATCATTTTTTCCGAGAAAAGTTGGGTGACAGCCGTGAGCGATCGGTTTGAGTTGTGGCAAGTAGCACCATCTTGTTAAAACCATGTTATCTCATTAGATCTTCCAAATTCTCTGACTTTAAGACCAAATAGATTCTTGTCGTATCATAACACCGTTCACCATTTGGCCTCTGCTGGTCTTACGAAGAATTAGCTCCAACAATGCCTTCACCGTACATAGCAGTGATCGTTCATCTTTCTGTCTTGAGCTCTCGTTTACACAATGTGGTAGTTTTGTTTGTTGACATAACCGTTTAAATGAAAATTCGCTTTCACCACTTAGTGAGACATAGTCCTATATTGTTCCGCTAGCTAGTTTCCCAGTTTTGCCTTCACAATATAGACAGAGTTCTCTAAAGGATACCCTTGATCAATTAGATCATTTTTAGCCTCTGCGGGGGCTACATTCTTATTTTATCCGATCCCGGTGTGACCTGGAATTCAGAGGAGACGTATATGGTCATTTCCAGTGTCTGAACGCACTCCCAGTCAACCTTAGAAGGATTCCTGTGCACGCCCAGGGCCCTCAGAGTAACCCGACTGACGGAGAAGATCATGATCAACTCATTAGTTGAACGCAATCCTGCCAGCTCTTGAGCACATGCAAGTATCGTCATGAGCGTCATGACCTCCGAATGGAAAACTGTTGTATTTTTATCTAATGGGAGATAGAAACTCCCCTCATTTCTCTGACTGTAAACTATGTCACTTAAGATCTCCCATTGGTTTTCGAGTCATTCGTGTAGCCTCCGCCTGGCAAGGACTTCTTCCTTTCCTCCCATTCTTGTCCGGATGGCATTTTTACTTCAATGCCACCATTAAAGTGGTACGTTCGGTTCTACCGAACCTTCTACCCGGTAGGGTTCTATCTGAGTTCATCCAGAGAAGTTGATCGCTATCATTATCTCAGGAAGCATGTTATTTTTTCTCAACTACTAGCGTGCCTTTCGTTCTTAGCCCATAAGTAGTCAAAAAAGCCCTGGTAATGACTGCGAGTTTTCATTGCATAGGTTCGACCCCTAACAGTACACCAAGCGCCGCAGTAGGATGTTTCTTTGACCACCCACTATACTTCTCTGTTTTTCCATCTACGTCAACCAAACCAGCGATGCTTAGGAAATTTGGGTGGCAAAACGAGTTTGAAGAACCTCATCAACACGTGTGGATTCACGAGCCTCAACCATGTTGGTACCGATTGCTTCCTCGTGGAATCAACCAATGCCGTCCTTTCTGGGTTGATTCCAGACCCGAGGACGTATACCAGCGTTCCACTCTCTTCAAAGTAATCTTCAGTATATTCATACATGCCTGTAGATTCTTTCTTTGGCTAAGAAAGTCGTCCGTGTAAGCTTGAATAAGGACAAAAACATTCCTCCTTACCTAAATGTTGCTCAAATAGTGGAACAGCCGACTTAAATTTTGTATCTTTAGACAGTACAGCAGTATACGCGTGTTGATTAGGATGTGAACAGTGCTTGAAACCTTATCCTGAAGAAACCTATCAACCAGTCTCGGGAGAGCTTCGTAAAGAATTGAGTTAATCTGATAGGCTTGAAGCCTCTCATGTTTTGGTCTCCACGTATTGGGATAAACACTACCCTTGCCGTTTTTCAGCACACGGGAATTAGTCAATACTTGATGTGTATCTTTTTGCTTACGAACTGACTCAGACTGATTTTGACGCTCTGAAACTCTCTTTTCTTTAATATTTTGTTAGATTAAAGTAGATCTCATTCATTTTATAAATTGAAGTTGATCATGAACAGCCACTTTTGCGAATTTTTTCACTTTAACTGGTATTCCCAAACATTCGAATCCATTTTCTGAAGGTATCAGTTAATTCCGTAGATTAAATTCTGCAGAAGTCGTTGAGCTTTCACTTTCAAATCCCCATTACGATAATAGACATGTACACAGAAAACCATCTATGGATGTCCCCGTAGCAATAAAATAACATGAGGGTAACACAACCTTATCTTCAGAGAATTTTATTACTTGAATAACATCCAAATATACTGGTCTCTTGAAAAATGTAGAAAACGCCTACTTATATTCAGAACTGTAGTCAACATGAAATTTTTGATACAAAAAACATCTTGATATTTATACGTGATCGTGATGATGACTACTATATTTTCTTCAAAAGAAGGTGGGGCTCGGCGGATGGCTCACATCCGTTCTTTCTCCACCTTATAGGCCATAATAATGTCTAGTCACATTTAAGAAACCATTTTGATAGGGATATCAAAAACATTAAGACTTCTACCGGGTTTGTACTCGCAGCCACATATATGACAGTTTACTTCTCACCGAGCCTTGTATCGCGGTTTGACAATATTCATACTCAAAATAAAGCTTCTGATACAAAGGTTTTGTTTCCGGTCATCCATCGTTTATGTTAAAGCAAATAAAATCCAATTATAAATTCGCTCATCTCAAAATATTTACTTGAAAAGATTATATTTGAAATTGAAAACATTATTCTCCAATTTTATATTCCAGCTTTCAGAAACACAAACATAGTGAAGGGTCCACTTTGCTTGGCTCACAATTTATCGATCTCGCTTCTGGTTCATAGGGTATTACAAAAGGATTAGCAATGTTTTTGTTATTAAATTATTCACATACACCGAATTCTTGTTCATGCCAAAACAAACAAGATATTCGAATTTGATGAAATATGTTTCGCGTATATATTTTGCATTATTATAGGGTGAATTCGTTGTTAGAGAATGAAAACTGTTGAATCTATTAATTATTATCAATTAACCTGCTCTTTGGTGCAATTTGATTAGTTAGAACTAAATTTTGATAGATATATAAACTAAACATGGAGAGAGAAGACAGCACATTTTTATACGAATACTTATGAACGTTCAAAGAGCTATAAAAAAGTTATTCTAAATAGGGATAATAAACATCGAGTTTACTTAAAAATTCTCCAAAACTTGAATGTGAAAATCTGGTTCTTCCAAAACTTCAAATAGTCAGTGTTCTTCAAAAGTTGACTTCAAAGATAAGTTTTCAAGTTAATTCCAAAAAGAAATTCAAAACATTGGGTCTCTACAAAACCTTAATAATTTCTGAATGATCACAACCTGAAGTTAAAATTATGCCTTTCGTTGTTTGAAACATATTATTCAAAAATAAACTTGACCGAATTCGAATGAGGCATAATTCAATATTCTTCAAATTTAGCAGGTTAGTTCCTTTGTTGAAATCGTAATTTTAAGGTATGAACTTTGGATTGTCTATGAGAATTCTGAGATGATCTTTTCCAACCGAATCCATGTATAAAGGGAGAATAGGACAAGAAATGGAAAAATTAATGAATGAACTGATAACTAGCTCAGGCAAAAGTGTTATGATGATTGCTTCCTGATATGCTTCAATAGGGGTGAAGAATTTGTTTGGACTTGAATAACGCATATAATCTCTCAGAATATAATCACTTATTTGGATCAAAATTAAAAATCGTGCACGCAGATAGTAGTTATCGGAAAATTAATAAGGAAGTTAGAATGGGAGTTTTGGGAGCTGTTACTGCGAACCGCTCAATTTCTTGTAGGCAACTTGAAGCAGGGAGTACGATATCAAAATCTACAGTTTCGCGAACTCTATGAAAAATCAAGTTTAACTTGATAACATAAAGAAACCTCAGTTTCTTCAGCCTGACGATTATAAACGACGGCTGGAATTGTACCGATGTTATCGGGAAAACTCAAATGAAAATCTAGAAATCACCAGTATACCATATGGATAGAAGAATTAACGGTGACCAGTGAAGGATTATCAATCACAATAATGATTATAACTGGTTCGATGTCAATCGCCAATGGAAAGATTCAGTTTCAATGTTTGATACTCCTCAATGATCCACAGTGTTATGGAATATGTCGTTTTTGACGAAAATCGTTGTGGGGGACTTTATTATGATAAAATAAATGGAAACATAGTTTTGGATGAGATTTCTTGGCTTGAAGAATGCCCTCAGACTAGACAAGAAATATTTTAGTACTTTTAAACCAGTCTTTCGGTGATAACTAGAAGAGAAAAACAGAACTAGTGAGATGACCATTTCGTCCACTAGATTCAACCTGAGAAGGATTTACTATATAGACATACCAATAATGATATAGAAGGGAAGAAATAAGACTTTAGAGAATTGTTCAGCCTTAGTGACCAATATTCAGTTTTGAAATGCATGCAGAAATGTTTCTGGACGTAGCAATTCAAGTATAAAAGAAATACTTTCAAGAATTTGAAATTACTTCTATTTGTTTTTTTTTGTTCTTCTCTCTGAGGCTATGTCAATATACACAAACTCATAAATTATAATATAATATAATATATATATATATATATATATATATATATATATATATATATATATATATATATATATATATATATATATATATATATATATATATTGTATATTGTCACGACGTGACAATTATTCCATAAATGAACATCACTGCTAAAATTTTGAATTTTGAATTTTGAAAAGTTTTAGATATTTAAATTAGTTCTATTTTTCAGATAAGTATTTTTTAAGTTATTAACAGTAAGTACACATAAAATTTCCTACCTTTATTAATTCATTTTTAGGAAAACGTTTTATAAAATATATTATTGACAACTGTCAAATTTTCGAATTCCAAAAAATGAATTCTTCATATGAATATGACTCTGATGATGAATATAATCCTCCTAAATATCCTTGTGATTCATATAATAGATATTTCTTGGAGAACTTCAAAATCTGCACTCAAGATCGTTTAGATGCAGGACCATCTGATTCTCACACTTTCATATCATCTGATTCAGGTAACATTGCAAAGAAAATTATTTCTGAGCCCGTTGATTATGAATATGATGATAAGGTAAGATAACAACTTAAATGAAGGTAGGAATAATAGTTTAAAAACTATACATTCATATCATACACGAAGTAAATCTAAGGGATCTGACATTTCTACTTGTTCTGTCTATTCTTCAAACAACAAAAGATTTGATAACTGTTATCATAATCATTTAGAATCACCTTGTTCCTCTTATCTTATCATAACTTCATCACCTAATTCAGATCTTCACAAATCTAAAAAAATAAAACGCATGAAATGGACTTATGAAATGAATAAATTCATAATGTTTTGTTATTACAGAATAACAAATAATGGAACAAATAAAAAGGGTACATGTCTAAACTATATAATATGTTCAAAGAAAAATTCCCAATTGCTGTATTTCAGAACAAAGCATTGAGAATCAAAGAAGGTATATTGAAAATAGAAACTTTATATCTGAATCAGAATTAAAATCAATTAAAAACAACATTCAATAAGAAGAACATTTGAATTCTGAAATTTCAGATGAAAACCTAGTTCCATTCATGAAAAGCATCGAGAATAAATCAGAAAATTCGTCTAAGAATATTGATAACAAAGATATAGAAAATTTATTTCTCAATCAAATGAATTTATTTGAAAAAATTGACCCAACTATGAGACCTAAACTTCCTAAAATTCATTATTCAAAGAAAATTTTCGATTGTATAAACGATCATAATGGGAATATTCTTCCAAAGCAACTTTTTAAAGTAATGAATATTTATAAACTTCATCTGATTATATATTGAGCCGCTATTACAGTCGCTAAACATTCTGGATACAAATTAGAAAATTTTGAATCGAATTATAATATCAAGAAAAAACCATCATGGCAAAAAAGGTTAGAAGGTAAAATTTCTTCTATCAGATGTGATTTAGGAAGATTGACTCAATATTCTAGAGGTAATCGATCAAAAACTTTATGGCACATATTGGAAAAATATTCCTCAAATATAAAACTCATAAAAATAATGAGATAAGTAATGGACAACTGATAGAATACATCGATACTTTAAAACAAAAACTTTCACTATTCTCCATTAGACTACGTGATTATAAAATAAATTCAGATAAAAATTCTAGAACAAACTATTCAAAAATAATGAAAAACAATTTTACAAATTTATTTCAGGTTCAAATGAAAATATTTCTGGAAATGGAGTTCCTAAAATTGATATTCTAACTGATTATTGGTCTTCAGTTTGGGCAGTGCCAAGGCAACACAATTCCAATGCAAGTTGGATTTTAAATGAAAGGTCTCGATTTTCTAAAATAGAATGCATGCAATTTGAAAAATTTTCAAACGAAGATATAACATCAGTTATTAAACACACAAAAAATTGGAAATCTCCAGATGTTGATGGTATTCATAACTTTTGGTTCAAGAAATTCTCTTGCGTTCATAAAATTGGCTGAATATTTTTCATTTATAACAAAGAACCCCTCAGCTACTCCTTTATCTTTCACACAAGGAATTACTTATTTAAAACCGAAAAGTGATAATACTATTGATCCGTCTCAATATAGACCAATTACTTGCCTTCCAACAATATATAAAATTCTAACTGCATGTATTACCCAAAAATTGATGCACATTTGGAGAATTATAATATTCTTTCCGAACAAAAAAATTGATGTAGAAAAAACACCTTGGTACTAAAGAGCAACTTGTAATTTATTCCGTTGCTTTAAATCAAGCTCAAACTAAGAAGAGAAATATTCATACAGCCTTCATTGATTACCAAAAGGCTTTTGATAGTTCTCCCCATTCATGACTTCGAGAAATTTTGGAAATTTATAAAATTGATAAGACACTTCGTCTTTCTCTTGAATTTGTGATGAAAAATTGGAGAACCAATCTTCATTTAAATATTTCAAAACAATCGTTAAAATCCGAAGTAATTCCAATCAAAAGGGCATTTTTCAAGGTGATTCTTTAAGTGCTCTTTGGTTTTGTCTTTGACTTAATCCATTATCTCATGAATTAAATGCTACTAGTGTCGGCTTCAAAATAGAGAGTCTATCAACTGAATTCAAATTAAGTCACTTAATTTATTTAGATGATATTAAATTATATGCCGGAACCAGATCTCATTTAAAAAGTCTACTTGAGATTACTTTAAACTATTCCAATGATATTCATATTGAAATGTGAAAGATCACCTCTGGTTATATAAAGATTTCCAATATCGAAATCGAGCCAATGCATCAAGGAGATACATATGAATATCTTGGATTTTGTCAAGAGAAGACAATTAACCATAGCAGCACTAAAGAAAATATTAGAAATTCATATTAAAAAAGACTTGATTATCATCAAGAGTCATTCAACTAGTAAAAACCTTTTCAGAGCTATCAACTCCTATGCAGTTCCTATTCTTACATCTTCTTTTGGAATTATTAAAAGGTCTAAAACTAAACTAAACGAATTACAATGTCAAACGAGGAAAATGCTTTGTAAATATCATAAGCACCACCCAAATTCAGCTGTTCAGAGAGTTACACTACCTAGACATCTTGAGGTCGTGGATTAACTGATTTGAATAATCTTCATAGTAAACAGATTTTTCATCTACGTTCCCATTTTCATGATGAAAAGAAAACGTCTAAATTACATGATATTGTTGTTGCTTCAGATTATAATCTTACACCTATGAACTTGAGAATGCAAAATGTAGAATATGATATATTTGATGATAATTCTAAAAGAGAAAGTTGGATGCAGAAGGAATTACATGGAAAGCACCCTAAAGAATGGAAAAATGATTATATTGATAAAATCGCATCGAATAAATGGTTAGTATCTGGAGAATTGTTTGCTGAAACAGAAGGCTTGGCAATTGCGATCCAGGATCAGGTTGTTTTCACGAGGAATTATAGGAAACACGTCATCAAACAAAATATAGATGATTCTTGCCGTAGATGAATCAAATAACATATATAATTGATATTGCTATACCCGACACACATAATATACAAAATAAATACAATGAAAAATTTCTAAATATATGATGCTTGGCGACGACATTAAAAAATGTGGAAAATGAAAAAAATTTATTCTACCGATTATTATTTCCACAACAGGTGTTATTCCTAGAAATCTTCACAAAAGTATTGAGATTTTGGGTCTGAAGAAAAATTTGTTTGAACAGTTACAAAAGATAACAGTCATCAAATCTTGTAATATTTTTCGTACGTTTCTTGCCGAAAAAATAATGAGGTAGAGTCATCGGTTTTCTTTAGTTTATACTGCTCAGAATCTCATTTCATATTGTATTTATTTGTTTATATAAATGTAATATAAATAACTGACAATTTTGTCATATTTATATTCAGAGCAGTATTCTATTCGATCTCTCACCACTTCACAAAAAGGAAATATATATTCTGGTAGATTGATATATTCTCATAACATTTAACGATATCCTAATATATAATTATTCCGGGATATGTTTTGATTATAATCATTGCCTGGCAATGGTATTAATTACCGGGTGGTGGATTTATATTTTTCATGAAATCAGTTTGATTGCATGAACAGATATATGGGCAACTCGTCGGGTGAAACCCCTATATATATATATATATATATATATATATATATATAAATATAATTATAAACGATTAATTAAACTCTCTATTGCTTTTATAGATAAAACCGATTTTACCGATAAATTCGAAAAATCAGGAGTATACCAATTAGAATGTTCTGAGTGCAATTCCTTTTATATAGGTCAAACAAGACGCTCTTTCAAGGCTAGATACAAAGAACATTTCCGGTCATTCCTACATGAGAAATATGATTCAGCTTTAGCTGCACATTGTCTGAATGAATGTCATCCTTTTCCAGAACTTCAACAGCTAAAAATTCTCATTCCTGTGGTAGATCTTATAAACTCAATTTCTTTGAATCGATGGAAATTTTCAAGGCATCTAGGGTAGAAAGGGTTAAGCTCCTCAACGACTAGGTAGACTTAATTACCTACCAATCACCATTATTCAAGTTACTGTGATCTCTACTAGCATTTTATTGATGGTAATTCCTGTATTGTATATGAGTATTCAGTTTTCATTAGCTTGTTGTTGATAATGGACGTATGTCCGAAACCGGTCCAACCAATGTAAAAATTTTGTCATTCTTCACATCAATAAATTAGTGATACTTAAAACATAGTAACTTGTTTTATTTTATTATTCATTACCTAAGTTTCGTTTGTTGTTATTTAAAGGTGGCTTCATCGTTATAAGTATGAAAGGAATAGCATTTGGTATATTTATTTGAATTCGCACCACAGAATGTTCAAAGAAATTTCATTTCATCAAATCAACAATAAACATTCTTGAATGCGTCCCTTCATTTTCCTTCAAAAGTGTTTGTAGAATATAAATATTTTTTCTTCCGAAATTTGATAGTAACCAAGACATTAACAGATGCGAAATAACTAAAAATCGAGGAATGCGGAATAACTCGAAAACAAAAGAAGATAGGTATGATCTGTTTTCACCAATAAATTTTCCATGAGAAACGAGGATGGATATGAGAAGTAAATTTCCTTTATATACAGCATATAGCTGCCGTACTAAAATATCGAAAATGGGAGACCTTATACTTGAGAAGTAGTATTTCGCTTAACTGTTTTGTATCGGTTTATCTCCAACTGATTACAGGAATCGATTTCTGTGCCTATTTATCACACTCCTATATTCTCGAAACATTTACTGTAATTATGCATTTTGAGTAACATTGTATATTTCTATGAAACTATAATTTTCGAGTTCTTGGAATTCAGAAGACCAAAGTGTTCTTGTTTTTTTAAGGGAGGAGGGACGAAGGTATTCTATACCACGTCTGTCCTTTCTTGACTTACAGGTCATAGATTTGTCATGTGCGACATTTTTCCAGCAGTGTAATTAATGTGTAACCAATCATAGAAAAGCACAACACCCTGGCCTCAGCCGGAATCGAATCGGCGTTCTACCATGTCTAAGCGGGAACCTCTCTCCATTGTCACACTCAGGCAACCAAAAGAGGATTCAACTGTTAAGATTTCTTCCACCGCTTTGTCATTATTATTGGGGTTTTGGTTAGTTATTTATGTATGAACTGAATTTCTATATATTATTTACATGCTGTATGTCATTGATGTGGGAGTTAAATCTTGCGATAGTTGTAGTGATTTCAGTTTTTATTTTGTAGTCTGTTTTTCGAGTTTTGCGAGTACTGATGTTGAATCTTATGTTGTCATCTCATTCATGGACTTCTTTTGGATGAAGCTTATAAGTTAGTTCAGAATACAATACCTTAAAGTAGTGTTGAATTAGGTTCTTCTTCTGGTACAGGGATTTCACTTCTAAAATCGATGTTGTTTCTATCAGTCAGATATCTCTCCTCGTCGAAAATGAGAAGTGACATGTACGAAGTTGGGAATCACTTTTTTCGTAGACATTCTTGGTTGGACTAATTATTTTGAGAACAAACACTCTACTTGGTACAAAGTTTACGGTATGAAGTGGCTGTTTATGCTGCGATTGAACCAAATTGTATGTATGGATTTTACCGAATACTAACAGAGTTCTTATTTTCGAAACTCAATCGACCATTATGGGCTACTTTAAAAACTACAAATGCAGAATTCGAGAACTCAGGAAGAATTGTACTATAATTTTCAAATCAAGCAATAATACTTCATTAGGAATAAGTCTTTCCACAAATACCATCGTCAACCAGAGGATAGCATAGTTAAGTTATATGGCATGAAAAAATAGCCTGCAGCTTTGACTCGATTCATCAATTTCATTAGGTTCCAAAAATATAGACAAGCAACCATTAAACACGAAGAAATCAACAAAAAAATTACCATGTGACATATTGAATTCCATGAATTGACGTTGCTACCGAAAAGAACTCTGACTGTCCGGCAATGTAATCGTAAATATGATGAGAAATCAATGACAATTATCAAATCAAAAAAAATATCATCTTATTGTTTGAAAAATAATTGAAAATTGTCTGCCAGGATCTCTTTCAGCCTCCCATTTTTAGTATATTTTCCTATATACTAAATTTATTATAAAATATGTTTCATTGTATTATCAACTCGGCGAAGGGCGATTTAGATTCGAATCCTAGACTATTAGTGTAACTTTATCCCTTTCGAATAGCTCCACATCAGAGTTTCTACAATTTTATTCAAAACAATACAAAGTCATCGCAAAAGGCTGGGCATACGCTCTAAAAAATAATCTCCATGAAATAATGATTTCGCACTAATTTAATTCCTTTTAATCTCACCCCTCAAAAGTATTTTAAGAGAAGTTGAGAATTCATACCTCCTTTGACGGATGTAATTCTGAATAATAAGGTTACCAAAGGCTATTATATTTTTTTGAACGACCAACAACAGTAGCATTATTATTCTGAACTGTCATTTGTGGTCCGAGAAAAATCCCCACTTGTTTTTGTTGTCTACTTTCAAATAGTTAGGGTTTGGTGATGTGTGTGGTGATATGTATAAAATACGAGTTATTGAATATCTTTCTTTTAACGAAACCTACATTTTTTTAAGATGACGTTCTAGAGTTTCTGAAAGCTATCCAATGCTGAAACCTATTAATGTGAGGGCAGCAAGATGGACCGTTTTCATACATCTAAGCTATCATTTCCGAACTTCTAAACCACCTATCCAGAAATATATGGATTGGTAACAGTAGGTTATCTTTTTTACCCAATTTTACACCTCACACGATCAACTCATTCAGAAGATATGAGAAAAACTTGCGCACTGAACGTTCCGTTGGTTCCAGAGAAACTGACCGCCAATAGTATCGCATCTATCTGAATCATCAAATATCTGCTGACATTAGAAGAAACCGCTATTGTTCAGTTATATCAACTCGTTATTTCTCGCATGGCTTTCGATTTTTATATTTATAATTTCCTACTGAAGTATGCCACTGTTACATCTCCTTACAAATCTTCATACTTAATTCCCATGGAATATTTTGAAGAATGTATATTGCAAATTTAGATGACACTTAGATGGGTGCCCTTAAATTGTTTTTAAACAAACCGAATGTTCCATTACAAAGATTCATATCAAAGTTTTTTCTTTCAATAGAACTTCAACTGAACCATTTTTGAATTAGTTCATATTTTGAGGGAAAAATGAATATACGATGATTATGAAGAATGAACCGAGAAACTAGCTCCTTCAACATGCTACCAAAAGTTGAATATTACTCCATGAAGAAAATTCCTCAGTGTGTTCAGAAATATGTCTTTTTTTCGAAAATCTTCTGTATTTACTGGAAACGTCAGCAAATCTCAATTTTAATTTTACATTACTCTCATAAACCTAAATATCTATGAACAATACATATTTGTTGATATAGCTTCTCATGGTATTTTGTGATGGATGCTGATTTTTGTTTAGGGTCAAACTTCATTACTTTATCATTTCCAATTTTTTTTCGTTGTATTTATTGACTTCAAATGAGAGATAATTCCAATTCCTATTGAAATGTTTCCCTATAACCATTTTCAATAGTTGCAAAGTTGAAAATGATTGTATATTACATACTCTTATGAAATGTTCCACTCAAATTTCCGTGCATCGTCCAACAATTTTGGAGAAAAAGGTAGCTAACATTCAATAAAAAGCACAGAAAATCCTCTTGTGTGAACTCAGGGAATTGTAAACAAAGGAAAGTGAACCTTTTACTATGTTTGTCTTACCAATGGCAGAAATATAAAATTGGAGAATAATAAGTCCAATTTCGAGTTAAGAGAGTAAATATTGTTTTAGGATGGGCGAATCTATAATTGAATCTTATTTGATATAACTCCCCTATCAATAATTTCACATCAACGATGGACGACAAAACTCATTCAACTGAATTCACCTCATCGAGAGCTTTTCTCAGGATATTATTATTATCGCCGCAACCGGGGCACGTATAAACGATATACTGCAAGAGTTTTTACACTGTACACGTTAGGAGCTGTTACGAATTATGAGTATGTTATCGCATGTATACTGTAAACACGTTTATATTACTATCATTGTTTCTATTTTAAGTGTATGTTAGCAAAATTATTGGACGTTTTGAACATAAAAGAAGAAGGGGTAGGAGAAGAAGAAATATCTTCGTATGAATTTGATGAAAAAATAATAATTCTGGCGAAGGATCTGATCAAACTCACCATTTTACGAATAATATATCGGGCTGTTAATACTGGATATTTCCTTCCTTATAACCGCCTCAACACTTCAATTTTTGCTACTATTTACCAATTGTTTCTGTTCTCTAAAAGTTTTATGACCAAACCGGCATGATCTTGAGTTCTTGAGTGATAATTCGAGTTGAAATGAAAACAAAACTACTAAATCTCATAATAGAGAAAATCATGAGCGCGCAACTAGTTTTTTTATTTATTTAAAACGAAATAAGTAACCGAGGAAGAAAAATCCCAAAGAAAGGAAATAAGATATTTCAATTATTAAGAAAAAGAAATAATGTTTGATTTTTTCCGTAACAACATAAAGTTTCGGTCCGATCAAATGAGTTAAAGAATTGAAATGAAATATCTTTGAGAACATTACTTGAAAGTTCGTCCATTTGTTTCCTTAACCGAATTAAAAAAAAATAAAGAGCTCGCGATGAATAGTACTTATACTGAAACAAGTCACATACGGAATTCTTTTCTACAGTTCGAATCGGTTTGAATGGAAGAAATAAATCATAGCACAGATCACAGCTTGCATGTAAATTTAAGTTTGTAAATGGAAATGAAATGAAGTTATATATATATATATATATATATATATATATATATATATATATATATATATATATATATATATATATATATATATATATATATATATATATATATATTTCATTTCCATTTACAAACTTAAATTTGCATGACATTTCCGTAGATCTCCGTGAGACACTCATATCAATTACTTGTGGACCTCTTGTGTCATTTTATTTTAAAATTTTAAGCAATGACATGAATAATAAAATACAGGGTTTCCTTCGAAAAATTCAAGATATGATATTTTTAAAATTACAATAGTCAATAATTTTTGTGAGTCTCTCCTGTATAAATAGAGGATTATCTTTTTCAATTTATCAATTAAACTATCCTTGGGCAATAAGAAAACGAAAGGAAAGAAGTATTCATCCTCTCTGGCCGAAGGAGCATGTGATGATGTGAGAGCCTATTCTCATGAATTTTTACGGAAAAAAAATATTGTGACGAAACTACCCACCAAAAATATGATATATATAATATAGCAGCCTTTAGGCAACTCCTGAATCTTGAACAAATAAGTGGTCTTCCAATCTGAAAAAACCACCCAAGATTTGTTTATAGAAAATTGGGACACCCTGCTTACTCCAAAATAAATTAGATTAGAGATAGATTCTTACTTTCTAAATACCGTACGAACAAAAATGAAATCTTCAAGAATGTACGAGCTGCAGAGTATCGCGCCACTGGTGAATCACCCAGTATTATATGTACATATATATATATATATATATATATATATATATATATATATATATATATATTTTTTTTTTTTTCAAGCAAGCATCTTTTAGGAAGATAAAATTATTATATTCCATAAAAGATAATTGCTTCAAAAATATGCTATTTTTAACTACGCTGGTCCTGTCTCCAATAACTTGAACCACTATTTCTGAAGTGGTCTTAACATTCAATATCATTGAATTATATCAAACTTCTTCATGATTGCGTCAAAGGACAGAAAATGAATGTGTTGGAATGTTTAAAGACAATGTTCAAGAATAGGCCAAACATCTGCGACAAAATGAGCCTTTTTTAGTACCCCAAACGATTAAAAGAACAAGATGGAAATTCACCCCAACTGATTGAGAATTTGAGGTGACGAATAATGGGTACACGCTACTTGATACCGATTCACGAGCGAATGATATTCTCATAAACCTAACTATCAAACATAGCGGACGACGAACTCGTGTGGCACCGATTACTTTCGGCTTGAGCTTCTTTTATTAAAACAAAAGCAAAATGGAATTAAACGAAAAAATGGAAAAAAAGGTGATGATGGAAAATCCAATTTGACAGAAATCTCATAAGGTACACTAAGTACAGTATACCTATTACCTAGTACTACGATTGACTGCTTAACAAGCGTTTGGATGCACTGAAACCGCATTTTTCGAACACTCTTTGATTCGTGCAGAAAATCTGACACCGCCGCCGATCATTAATAAACACAAACAAAAATAGACGAACACCTATCTGCAAGTTGGTGTTCTATGTTTGTCGTTGTTTGCCAAGCATGTGAAAGTAGCTTTAAATATCATTATTTTCTCGATAAGCTATGCGTGTAGTTCTTAATACAAGTGACTCAAAACAATGATTAATTCTTGTTTCATTTAAAAGCGGTGATTTCACATCCACCACCTTTTTTCAACGTAATGCATCTTTCACACGCTTAGTGTTTGCCACAAATACCAAGCACCTGCCAAGCACTGACCACAATAACTCACCACACACACGGCATTATCAAGTTTGATTAATACACAAAAACCGACGTCGACGCCGACCATTAGTAAACACAAACAGAAACAAACGAACGTCTATCCATAATTCGTGTTTGTTGTTTGGTATTGGTATTGGCTGTTTTTTGTGGTTTCAAATCATGTAAAATCGATATAACAATCGCTCTCATGATGGCGTGGTCTTTTGAAGTCCAAAGCTTCATCAGATGAACTCGAAGAGTTGCAAGATCTGCTGCAAGTGAATCCATATTTTTTGGGAATCCTATATGTGCTCCATCGTGTATAGCTTACGACTCTAAGAAGCTTCCTCATAACATCTATTCCGGCTTCATGAAGGTAAATTCTCAAAACTACGCGATCTCGCTTTATGGCGTATGAAAATAAAATTTGACAAGAGCGGCTGAAGGCATGAGATATTCGCCTACAACTTCGTTCAGGAACGGGTTAATTGTGAGAGAGCCGTGATTGAACACACAAAGGTCAGTACATTCATATAAAATTTTATTCCCCATTCCGTCAGAGAAGGCAACGATTTCTGCATCGTTTCACAAGACAATTCGAATTTTTACACGTCTGAAATCTGGACTCATCACTCCATTAAACGAATTCCCAATCGTGCTTATTATAATGTTCATGTCCTCGAGGAAATTGGAGTCGAGTTGCAGTGAGCTTAGAGCATGTAGCAGGTCATCCAATAATTGGAGAAGCGTAATTTGTTCTATTTTGCTAACATAAACTTAAAAAAGGAACAATGATTGCAATATAAACGTGATTACCGTATTTATACGATAACATACTCATAATTCGTAACAGCGCCTAACGTGTACAGTGTAAAAACTCCTGCAGTATATCATTTATACGTGCCCCGTTTGCGGCGATAAAAATAATATCTTGAGGAAGGCTTTCCATGAAGTGAATTCAGTTGAATGAGTTTTGTCATCCATCGTTCATGTGAAATTATTGATAGGGGAATTACATCAGAAAAGATTCAATTATAGATTCGCCCATCCTAAAGCAATATTTACTATCCTAACTCGAAATTGGAGTTATTATTCTCCACTTTTATATTTTTGCCATTGGTAAGACAAATATAGAAAAACGTTTACTTTCATCTGCTTAGAATTCGTGAATTGCGCCCTGAGTCCATACAAGAGGATTTGCTGTGCTTTTTATTAAATGCTAGCTACCTTTTTCTAGTAAATTGTTCCTAGTTAGACGATGCTCGAGAATTTGAGTGCAACATTTCATGAGAATATGTAATATACAATCATTTTCAACCTGTGTGACGCGGTGCTCTGTAGCTCGTACACTCTTGTTCGAACGGTATTGTATTTAGAAAGTGAAAATCTACTTCACAAATTTATTTTGAAGTAAACAGGGTGTCCCAATTTCACGAATATTCGAATAATTGTATTCACAATAAATGCTTATATCTATAATTCTGCTGTGTGTCAGAAAAAACACAAGTGTGAGCTCAGAAAAATGTTACAGAGAAACCATACTATCTTGCGTATGATTCAATAAACGAGTGAAAAAACCTGAGGAAGAAACTCGTTTCACTGTCGCTATTGCACTAGCAATAGCTTGTCTGTTTATGTCGTGTCAGTGTCGTGTGTACATAAAGAGTACCTTACATTTTTTTGCATAGGAGCTTCAATTCTCATCTTGCACTCTATGATTTCCAGACGAAGACAAGGGTGAAAGGAATATTCAAACAAAACAATTCCCTCTCTGTTTGACCGAGAGAGCTCAAATGGCTAGGTTCGATCTTCTAAGTGATGCCGATTATGTTCTACAGATATTCGAGAATCATTATGATCCGTATAATTTGGGTTGACATCTCCCATATATTATTTCTTCGTGGTTTAGGAAAAAATTTTGACAGTCGTTCTAAATATATGACAAATTTCATAATAAAAAATAAAAAAATAATAAAATCAGAGGTTGCGAGAGAAGAGTTTATTAGTACATATCATTATACTTGATCAGAGAAATGGAGATATTTCAAGGCAGTCCTGTATAAAATACGTAATAGATTAGTTTTTTGGTGAGATGATCTACGAAGTGTTGAACTATTTAAATAAGTGTTCGAAATGTTTCCCGTTTTTTTGTAGACGCAACTCAATCCTTCTGAGGAAAGACCGTTGAACTCTCGACAACCTTTGCGGATTAACTGACCGAAAGGCGTCGACTATTCTCTGTCTCATATCCAACTGTGTTGTAGAAGGAATCTGGCAAACGATCCTTTAATGTAACCCTACAAGAAAAAATCTAGACTTGTAAGGTCCAGACACCTAGCTGGCTATCTAACAGGACTACCACTTCCTATCCATTTCTTTGGAAATACATGATTCAAATGCTCCCTACACTGTTGGGACTAATTTCCAGTGCTCCATCCTGTTGAAACCACAAATCTTGTCTTATATGCTCTGGTACATCGGCAAGTAACATTGGTAGATGATTTTGCAGAAAATCTAAATACATTTCACTATTGAGGTGCCCTTTGAGAAAGTGCGGCCCAATTAGATATCCATCTACTGTAGCGGCCCATACATTCAAGGACCAAAGATGCTGGTGATCTATTTGTCTCATGAGGTGTGGATTTTTCGTGGCCTAATAATGGAAGTTGTGCCTGTTAACAAGCCCATTCTTGTGGGAAGTTGCCTCGTCCGAGAAAAGAATTCTGCTAAAGAAATCTGAATTTTGCGCTACTTGCCCAATTGCGAAAATTGATTCGATTATCATAGTCTTTATTGTTCAGTTCCTGGTGCAGTTGTACATGATATGCATGAAATTTATTCACTTTCAAGATTCTCTGGACGGAAGTTTGACTTATATCTGTTAACTGAAAGGCTTTTATATGGGTCCTCTGTCACTGTCAACAAAACTGATAACTGGTTGTCTTCAGCTGTAGCAGTTTTTGGTCTTTAATGTAAGCGATATTGCCCGCTTCGATAAATATAATTAAACGTTTTTCAAAGCATTTTGAATCAGGATGCCTTTTATAAGGAAACCTTTGTGCATAAACTCTGCTGGCCAACAAGGAATTTCTATCACACTCACCCAGAATGAAAATCATATCAGCCATTTCTTCTTTGGGGAACTATACGGCAGTCAATTGAGAAAATTGGGTTCAAACCCAACCTAACCTCACTTTAACAATGTTTAGTAACGAAACACTGATAAGATCACCATGTAAAATGCACATGACGAAGAATACGAATAAATGATAGCAAACATCATAGGAGAAAACTAGCTTCAGATCTGAATAAATATTAAATAGGGGCCCCATTTTGCTCGATACACTTGACAGCTTGTATACGAACATGATGAGTTGCCCTTCTAGTTTCCTAAGGATCAATATTACGAAAAGCATTATGAATGAGCTCTAGTAACTCTCCTTTACTTCTTATAGGAATAAGATACACTTTTCTCTTGATTTTGCCCCATAAATAAAAATCAAGGGGAGTCAGGTCCGGAGAACGCCGAGGCCATAAATTTGGTCCTTGATTACCCCACCATCTATTCTCGAACATTTCTATTAGCTGCCGATCTACAACTCGTGTTTTATGTGCTGGTGCATCATCCATTTGGTAATAGCAAGTCCTCAGAATGTTAAGGGGCAATCCATCTAAAAAATTTGCTAATTTTCCTCTCGAAATTTCCAGGTAACTTTGTCCATTAAGATTTTCCTCATAAATTTGATAAGCCAATAAATCATTCATTTAAATTTCAAAAACGTTCACGCTTATTTTAGAAATCAATAACCCCAATGAAATGTGGATTTTCTGTGGCCCAAAAATGTCGATTTCTCCTGTTGGTTATTCCACTTTCATTGAACTTGGCTTCATCAGACCATGTAATTTTTTGCAGAATTGTCTCATCTTCTTGAAGCCGAATTAATTAATATTCACAAAATTTAGCCGCTTGGGAAGGTCAGTAGGTTTCAATTTTTGTAGTCTGATAAAAGAATACGGGTGCATGTTATGTTTCTTAAGGATCCATTGATGCTGACTTAATGGACGCATGTGGATTGGCACGAAAATACGCTAGCCTATTTATTTGATTATCGTCGTCCTCGAGAATTGGCTTTCTTCTATGTATTTTGTTCCTTCAACTTGCAGAAAATTGCTTCTAATCCTTCGAAATTTTGTTTTACTCATAGGCGCCAAATTTGGAAATTGGTTATTTAATTTCCTGCAAGTTCTATCCACCACTTTCTGACATTCGCCATGAATTGAAAAGAGATTGAACATATCCTCGTTTGAATAATCAGCGATTTTATTATCGATCTGGTGTTTTTCAAAAATTTTCACTTCAAATTACCAAGAATATTCTTGTTGAAATATCAAATTCGAATGAACGAAGTGACGAGTACATTAATGTTAGGCATCTGTACGGTGAGCGTAGCCAGTTCAGCTACTTGATTCAAATATTTCAAAGCTTTCTCTGTTAGTTCTTGCAAAATCCTCAAATTCAATATATTTCCAAATTATTTCGGAACTATAAGAGATGGGTATAGTACATGCTGATACAATTCCATCTGAAATTTTACGCTTCATCTGATGGCGATATAAAAATGGGCACGTGCCATTTGAAAAAATTGAGTTATTGCTGTTTGAAAAAGGCAAAATTGAAAAAATCATACAAAACAACGCAACAAACATTTGACATGTGTAGACTGCTTAAAAAATTCGTTGATCCTTTTTCTATCCAACCAAGTAAAAATTGTGTCTGTAGTGCCAAAGATCTACGAGCTACAATTTTTTTAAATGTTCCTCAAAAATCGAGTTTATAACGAAAATAATCAAATCTGTCAGAAGTTTTGACAGATAAGTGCCAACAGTTTATGCCTTGCTCAAATGTCGATTCTAGATGTATAATAAAAAAAGTAGATTGCCATTTGAAATAACAAAGTGATGGCCTACTTCCGGTATAACCGGAAATGGTATCACTTCGAAAATATTTCACTTCAATTGGAAATCGCTAGTTATGGCCGCGTATAAAATTTCAGCTTGATATTGTAATTGGAACTCAAAAAGTTTTTAACGGACGGTCCAGGTGGATATCCCTGTATATATATGGCTTATATTAGCCTACTGTGAGGTATACTACTAAGGGCTTCCCGATAATCTACCCAGGTAGTAGAGCAATTTTTCCATTATTTTTGGCATCGTTTTGTTTTATATTCTCTGATTGTATATCCTTACAGCAGTGAGTGTTTTCGAACCAAACATTTCGCACATAAGGAAATGAATGTGTTTCTTGAAGATCAGTGTAGTCTTTCTGATATAATTTTTGTGAAGATTTTGTTCATAGTATTCAAGAAGGGAACTTGCCGGTAGTTATTGTTATTATTATTAATACTTGAATATCCAATAGACTATAACATATGAGTTTTTCAATATATCAATTTCAAGTAATTGAAAATTCTTTGTCTTGGACAACCTCCTCCAAGTTCAAATAGTTAGAATAGGATATTACATCTTCACGAATATTTCCTGGCAATATTCGCCGGTTGCTAGATTTTGGCAATAAACGTAATGGAAAATCGATCAACGAAAGAACGACGTCGACGTCTTCCTTCAATATCGAGTTAAATTGATTCTAGGAAATCGGATTGTTCCAAACGGCATTTACAAATGAGGATGGTTTCTGTGCTCTTGAATTTCTTCTGACACATGGAGACATTTAGACCATTTTTCAGTGTATGGATTCTGTTTGTGAAATCTATCAGTACGGATTAGGGAAGGATAATTGAAATCGCTCTTGGATGTATACTTCAAAAAATATTAATTAAATGTTGATAGTTTGACAACTTTCTGAATAACCTGAACATCGAAGAGTTTCAGTATTATCTATTCAATTTCATAGGAAAGAATCATATATAAACAGCTTAGCACATTTCAAGAGGATGTGCAGTTAGATCATAATTAGCTCTGACCGTAGTGTGCACCTGCACAATTTTAAAAAATGCGTTCCCTGGTCTCAGGTTTTTTCATTTCAGTATTTTCAATTACAAGTCTATGTTCGTGAATCGTATTGATTCGGGTAAATACTGATTCGGAATCGGTTCCGTTTCGGTTCCCTCGCGTATAAAGAATATAATTGGCCATGTCGACAGATGATTAAATCTTAGATAGGAATAATTCATCATGATTCAGACGTGACGTAACACAGAGATATTTGAGATTTCTTGGATATTTAACTACTGAAATTGATTGATAATGAAATCTCACTGTTAACGATAACTCTGTAATAATGACAGCAATACAATGAAATTTTTTGATCAATTCGTTTTTTGGCTTTGATTTTTTTCTTTTCTCCATAAACCATCTCATACATATCTTATCATTCATAATGCTTCCGCATATTCTCATCAACATAAAATAGCTGCTTATAACAGTATGATACTACCAATGTCAGAATAATATTTCTTGGAAGAGTTCAATATTGTAATACAAATTACAGAATGCTTTCTCTCTTTCTCAACATGCAATCCATGAGGTTTTCCCAAGTATAAAAGACCATTCAAAAATATTATATATTAATAATTATTGGTAAATTCAGTCCTAATTATATGTCAGTCGTCTCATCTCATAATTCGAACATAGCGCCCAGATCAGACAACTCTCTTGGGAGATTATTATTATCATTTACAGTATAAAAAACAATAAATCTTAAATTCATGAGCTCATCAAACAAATCAGGTGTTTATAAACTCTCTCATGGAAGTTGTGGCTGAATTAATATCGGTAGAACTTTCAGAAATTTGAATATTAGTTTGTCAGAGCACAATAGTTTTGACATACAAAAATCACATTCTCACTATGCAACTCATTTGCTACAAGAAAATCATACGTTTAATGAAAATTCTGATATCTTACATGATGAAAATAATAGATTGAAATTGAGCTTATGGGAAGCATGTAAATCAAGACAGAAGAATTTTTTGAAATTTTTTTAAGAATAAAGTATTCCCTAAATATATATTGATCTCAACATCCAAAGCAGCTTCTCTGCAGTACGGAGAGGCAAACTACAAGATAAAAGGGTTGAAAACAGAGGTCAAAATATAATACGGCGAATGAGACAACTACAACATCGTTGTGGAGTTAATCAATTTTTGCTTTATAGGTTTCATTCAATAGAATTTGATATTTTATATTTCGAAGCTAGCTTTTTCTAATAAATTCACAAATCCATAAGAAGTATAAAACTCAGATCCAAAGAAAAAATAAGTTATTGTGGGTTAAGCACAAAGATTCGAAAAATAATATCTAAATTCACTGATTCAAAAGGTTCAGTAATTTTTCAAAAACTAATTTTTCTTGGATCAAAATAACACGTCCGCAAAACGTTTTCAAAGACAATTTATAGTCTTTATTTTCATTAATTCCCAATATTGTTTTGACCACCTTGGAATTGAAATTCATATAGCCAGAAACTTTTCATCACAATCCAAAAATTCAAGATATTTCGCAGCATCATTACGAGAACAAGGATATATCATTCCGGAAATTTACTAACCTACTCAATCTTTTCCGTTCTAAAGCACATCATCCATCTAAATGTAGTACTTGTCTAATAAAGCCGCAGTGTGGTGAATAGCATCATAAGTTTGTGAATATAGTGAAAATTCGAACATCATGATTTCATTTAATTAAGAAATGTATACTAATTTTCATTCAGTAGTGACCTCATCAATACAAATATTGATAATATCAATTTTATCAATTTCTCTTGAAACAAATCCCGAAAACAGAGAAACCCCAATAAATACATCGTAATAAGACCTTGATGAAGAATATGACCACCTTGTGAATTAATTATAAACCTACATCTCCTAGGCATGCAAAAAATTAAGTCATCAAGAGACTCGTGATATATGTTGTGCAATTAAAGAGCATCAAGTGTTGCCGAATTTGAAAATCATGTTGATTTTGTACAATGCTTCTGTTCTAATGTATTCCAAGCTTGCTTAATCGGATTCAAAACAGATGACTCAGCAAGTCAAGATGAAACTTTGAAGCTGAAATATGAAGGGGGCATTGTTATGCACTAAAATAAAATTTACCCAATTGCTCAGCATATGGTGACATAGAGATTTGAAAAATGTCTATCCACTATATGGATTATCATAGAAGTTTTCTTCAGGGAGTTGTTAACCGAAACGACTTTAAGAGATTCCTACCCAAACCGTCACATTGCCTCCTCTCGAGCTTTATACTTCCTAGATTTCTGTAAACCTCTAAATATTAATATATTATCAACACAGTTGAACTCGGTTAGATTCTGAGTTCAGGTTGAACTGAAATTCAACTGAGAATGAAACATCGGATCAGTCTTTATGTCTCCATTCCACATGATTTTGAACACATTTCAATCGAGCTGCTCGATCTTATCTAGCCGCGAAGGCTGATACGTCCAAGAACTTCGGAGAGTATCAAGTTATGTGTTTGATTCAGCTGATTAAGCAATTCATTTCACGTTATATTGGGATTCCTTCGAAAGGGTTGTTCAAGAATGTTCCTGTGTAGCTACTGTAACACGATGTCTACGCCTTCGTTCTTCCTTAAGACTCTGTTTCTATACCGTGTAACCAATCCTGAAATAATGCTTCAAACAGTGCCCACTATGCAACTTCTATCTATGATGCCTCAGCCTCAAGCATCCTTACTGCTCTAATCATTTCATCAACACCGAATTTATGCGCTGGGTATAATGAACAGTAACAGAAACTGAATTTCTAACCGATTCCAAAAATTGCGTCTTTGCTTAAACGATAAAAACACATGTGAGAAAAAAACGCAAATATCTGAATTCTTTTTCGATTGAATAAAGTGCAAGTTCACAAGATACTGTGCTTCCATATGGTATTTTAAAATCAATTCAACATGCATACTTACCTTTTCTTCTTCGATCTTCATCCTCCTTCCTTGTTGATGACGTAAAAATATACAACCCCCGAACTAATACCAAACAGCTCCAAGAAGAACTTATCCGCGTCAATCGCTGGTGTTCTGATTGGCTTCTGCCATTAAAACAAAATAAATTCAACGTTGTATGCAGTAATGAAAATAACCCATTTGGCAGGCAAACCAATTGGTATTACAGATAATCAATTAGACTTGGGGTTTATTGTCACTGAGAACCTAACGTGTTCAGCTCATATGCAAAATATCTGCTCCAAAGCTGCAGTACTTTCTCATACATTCCAAAGATTTTTCAAGCGATGTAGCTTAATATAGCAAACTTATATTAGACTCATATTGGAATTAGTTGGAATAGTCTCGTTTACCACCTTCAAGCGTGACAATCATGCACTTGAGCACATCCAGAGGAGTATAACAGGAATCTTGTACACATACGACCAAACTACAACGGCACTTTGGGAATACTCGGTCTTCCAACTATTGAATACAGACACCTGCGGAGTGACCAAATTGTAACATTTCGGATTCTTCGAGGCTTTGTCAGCTGGGATCTTTCTTTACTATATATCATGATGGTTATAATTTTGAGTTATACTGGGAAATCTTTGGAATTCAACAGCGCAAGATTTTCTGACCTACCGAGTTATCTGTACATAGGATGAACTACCTGCTAACATCATCAACCCTACTTCTATCAACTTATTGAAGAACAAATTAGATGCAAGGGATTGACATTACGAGAATTTCGTTTACATTATTCCTTTTTTTTCAAGTTTTCTTTCATTATGTTCAATTTGAGAATTTCTATATCTGAATCCAAGGAGTTTTGTATTATAATTATACGGGGTGTTCATTTCTCATTGTCAAAGTTTGGAAACGTAAAATGAGTTAATTTTTCTCATTTGAAGGACATATACTGAAATGGTTGAATCTGAATAAGAATTCTGATAGCTATTGAATGCAGTATAAGTTTCCTATACATTTTTTCAAAGGTGCTCGAATTGAACTTATCATTTATTTAGGAACTCATTCAAGAAAATTGGCTCTGAGTTCAATTTTCTCTAAGGAAATTATTGAAAACAATGATAAATGCTCGAAATGTTCACCCTCTTCTCCAATAAAATTTTCAAGTAGTTATTTCACGGAATGCTCCACCAATCCTTCGTAGCAAGTAGTCGATTTTACCGTACCCCACAAAAAATGGCAATTGACGAGGGGTCTGGAGGTCTAGCACGCCAATGGATTAATATTCTTCCACTAATCTAAATATCCTGAACTTCAGGCGAAAAACGTGAAGAAGCTCCATCCAACTGAAACCGCATTTTATATCGAACATTTTCTAGAAAATCTATCCTCAAAAATCGTAAGAACTCTTGACAATTCATTAATTTTTCAAGAGAATAATGTCCAATAGTTTTCCACAATCTCTCCCCGAACATTATGCTGAAAATTGTTCATTCGGTTGATGTGTGGATTCTTTTGACTGTAAAAATGAAAACTGAACTCATTCGCAAAATATCCATTTATAAAAAATTACCTTCATCTGTGAATAAGATGAATTTTAAGAAATCTTCATTTTCTGCCAATTGAGTCTGCAACCTTACGCAAAACCGTATTTTTCGAAACCAGCTCCACTAGTGCTTGGTGACGTTATACTTGGTTTGGACGATATTCAATCACTTTCAATGTTATACATACTGAATATTTTTTTTATGTCTCCTTTCTGGATGTGGCCGCTTGTGAACGAGAAGCCAACAAGAAATTTTCATTTGAATACACCATATTCACTATTTCCCCTTTACTAAAATATATGATGTTGAGGTTGTTGTAGTTTGGAATAAGAAATTAACGAGTAGTGTTGTTACTATAAATGTGAACACTGATTATTCATTAATAAACAGTATTACAGTTTTTCAGTATATTTTTTTTACATATGGTAAACCTAAATTAGAAAAGTAATGGCTGCAATTTTTTTGATAGTCAATCAATTTTATTATACTATGAAATAAATAAGATGTTGGACGAATTATTTTTAGCATGAATGGCCGCTCTCTTTTTGGAGACCAAGGGTTCTAATGTTGGGTAGGTGGACACAATTTTCCAAGAGACTATTAAGTAGCCAGGAAATATTTTCGATGCTAAATGAAGAGCATTGAGGCGTATCAGACTCACTAATGAAAACTGTGGGTAACTGTTCCTACCATAAATGATGACATAAAACGAAGAATTCATGAAACATTATTACGATAGGATCTGAACTTGTAGATAATGTTGAAAGAAATTTCATTTATCGGCTTGAAAAGTGTTTTCAAGAAGGAAGTATTCATTTCGAGCAATATAATCCAAAACCTCTTTTAATTAGAGAGGTGTTGAAAACCCATGAACCATTCGATAGGTATTAAAATACTTATTAAGATTCAAACATTCAATGTGCTATTCGAAATATGAAAAATAATTTGAAGTGAATTTTCCCAAATTTTGAAAATGAAAAATGAAAGCACCCTATATAACTTTGCTTTGATCTATGTGGCTCTTTATGAAAGATCTGCTCTTTAAATAGTTGATTGATTCCGCCGTAACTACGTGATAGGTACTTAAGATAATTAGAATTTTATGAACAACCTCACGGTCAACTGATCCCTATTGAGCCCTTAACTAGCTGATATTTTCATGGCGTATATCAAAAATATTATATTCAATTCCTTCAAATCAAAATTCGTACAATTTTGATATTGATATGTAGACGATATTATGTTTTAAAGGAACCGCTAGATAATCAATTTTTCACTTACATCAATAGCATACATCCAAAAATAAAATTCAAAATAGAGATAGAAGTCGATAATCAGATTCTCCTTTTAGACCTTACACTAACTCATAGAAGTAACACACTTTTTTATTTATCGAAAATCAACCTTTACTGATATTTGCGTACTTTATGACTCAACATACCCAAAATTTCATAAATATGTTGCGTTTAATTATTAAAAATGATTCATAGGGCTTCTTCACTGCCACTTTCCGGAGAAAAAATGTCTAGGAAAGTGTCATCTATTAAAGAAATAGCTAAGAACAATGATTATCCCTAAAATATAATAATCGGAATGATCAGAACGAAACAAACACTACAGAATATTCAACCACGTAGAGGATCAACTAATACACATAGATACATTTCAATAACATATTTTGGCCCTATCAGCGAAAAGAGTGTAGATATCATTTCAAAACAGCATAAAAAAGCAGCTTTCAAAACCCATATGAGACTATCCCAAGAATATTTCAATAGTAAATATTAAACTGATAGATTTAGCAATACTGGAGTTTACAAGTTGTCTAGTATGGATTGTGAAGGCTTTTATTTAGCTCAGACCGGTCGTTCATTCAAAACTAGATACAAAGAGCACGAATCAAATTACAATAACCAGAGAAGCGACGAATTTACTTTCTCTTCACATTGTATCGATAATGACCATCATTTTCCATCCATAGATCAACTTCAAAAAATTTTTCACAGATTACCTGAAGAACAAAAGTTAGATTTATTAGAATCCATCGAAATTTTCAAACTCCCCATATGGATTATTTTCTGAACGACCAATATATGGCTTATTCATCCATATTCGATATCTTTAAATAATATCTTCTCTTGAGATAATTCGTTTATTACTTCTTGTTTGCTCCCTTATTGATTTGGTATCTACATGTTTAAGTATGTACGTATTTCAATTGTTCAGTACTCCTTATCAGCTGAAGATGGTTGTGAGACCGAAATTACAATCCTGATTTTCAATAAACTCTTTTGATACTGTCGAATATGGTACATTAGAACACCCAAAAACCAAAATGAATATTTAAATATAATTTCTTTTCCAAATTTATGAAATTCTCGTAAGCCTAAAATCTCCGTTTCGTGAATTATACACGTTTCAAATTCTCGATTCAACATCTTTTGCTCCCTACGTTCTCACGCTGCGAAAATTGAAGCAGTGCTAATAAAATCGACGTTTGGTTTTTAATAAATAATGAATTTGCAACATTTCTAAGATCTACGTGGATCCGTGGGAATTAATAAAACTGAAGTAAATTCACTTTTGGAATCAGAAAAGGAGAGTGAGAAATATTGCCGAGAACATAAAGAGGCCTGTTCGATCAGAGAAACGGCATTACTGAATTAGTGTATTAGTGATACATAGTTTAATTTCTTATTATCATCTGTTTTACTAGAAAACTAATGCATCTCGGTAATTCAGAAACCATTGGGTTTAGGTATAAAAATTTTTGAGAAAACTTTCATTAGTTTAGTAAGAGAATACGAGAAATAGGGTATTCTATTTTCAAAAATTTAACCAATCTAACCTAACCTAACCGAATTAACTACTGCAGCTATGTCCATAGTTCACACTAAGTACTTATATATATGAATCAATTATCAGTTGCGAAACTGAAACAACGTGTTGTTGTTACAAACATGGCAAAATCTTAGATAAATTTCAAAATGGAAATAAAGTCAGTATTTTGCGAACTTACATTTTATTCAACGTTTAATTAATATATTTGTTTACATTTCTTCTCATATGGGTTTTACTATCGTTAGAGGGTAGAGGTAGTTAATTTTTATCGTTGTTCATGAAATTTGTCACTACCGTGGTATACTAATGAAAATATGGATAGGTATTACTTACGTGTTTATAAAATGCCGTCAAGTTATACGGGAACGAACTCCATAACTATCAGGAAAATACGTCAATGTGTAACACCAGCTTTGAAACAATCAATCTTCTGGTCGTTCAAATTGGTAAAAATTTCCTCAGCCCTTTTCTAGACCTTAATTGGCTAGAGAAGAACGCCGATTTAATTTATGGGGGAGTGTTAACAACCGTTGTTCGTCCAACGATCCGAATACAATTGACGCACTTATGGAAAGGAAAAAAGCTATTCACGAAGACACCCACAACGCACAAACAACTGAATCTATAGAGAAATTGGGTAGAATGGGTTGGATGTTATAAAGATTTCATTTGAATGAGAATGCTTTCAATACGCTGGCAGAAATTTGCTTGATTAAATGGTGCCTTTCAGTTGATCTAATAATAATGAAAATCATCGAATAAATTTGAATTTCAAATGAATATACATATTATATAATATATAGCATGCTCCAAAATTCCACGCCTAGTCAGCAATGGAAGGCAGGCCAATCTATGGTGATCTCGGCAATGAGTTCTTGCAAGAATATTATTCGTTCTATACTTATTGAAATTTTAGTGAAAATCGGAAAACTGCATTATTCTCTTACACTTTTCGAAATTTCTGATTTTAACTTACTCTATGTATTCTTCTAAAACTGTACTGTAAACCTAACTGCGAACAACTGTAACCAAAAAGAATTTTTTTATGCGAGCTTCCCACGAATAGGCGAACCTGTTAAACCACATGAGTCGGCGCCTAGGAAGAATTGAGGCGTCTATTTACTCGTTCTTGAAGAGGGCCAAATTGTAGGATGTTGGGAAGATGTTGGATGGAAGTGGGTTGCATAGCTCACCGGCCCTGTAAACGAAGGAATTCTTATAGAGAGAGGTTCAAGGGGTTATTAAATGTATCGCCATATGATGAGAATTCCTTGCCAGTCTAGTGTTGCGGCAAAATATGAGTTTTCCCATAAAAAGGTTTTTCAGCTCCTTGTAGCATCTTCCGTGGAAGTATCTGTTGGATTCATCTTCCATGACTTGTAAGCTCTGCTCTTGGCTCTTTCGCAGTCTATGTTGAACTATGGCTTTTATACTGTTGTTCTTTTTATGGAATGAGGGATGTAGAGATCCATTATTGTATGAATGATTTCTGTAAAAGATTCAGTGCACACATTGATGGCAGGATCTGCAAGGCAAACATCACTGAATGGGAAGCACAAAAATATTTCACGCTCATCCAAATTAGCACGGTTATAGTGCCCGATGCATCTGGGTGGTCTAGGTTCTTGTGTTAGCGGCAGCACAATAATTCCAGTAGCAAATATAAGGTTGTGGTCTGAGTTGCCTAGCTGTGCTGAAACTTCCACTCCAAAATCTGGATCTGAAATCAAAACGAGATCCAAGGTGTTCGGGAAGTCGGTTTGGTGATCAGGTATTCTTGTCGGTTCGTCGACTAGCTGCGTTAGATTATGGCTTATTGCGAAAGTTTCAGCCTGTCTTTCCGCTTCATCTGTTCCATTGGGGTGGCGGAGCCAGTTGGTGTTGTGAACGTTGAAGTCACTCAGTACAGTAATATGAAGTGATCCGTCTGATAATGTATTTTCAGTTTAACGTACACAAAAATGCATTTTCTATAAGTTGATGTGAAATTCTCATACCATAAAAATTTTGAAGCACGGGTACTCGACCATTTTACTCAAAATTTATTCGAGATTTGAAAATTGCAAAAAACTCTCCCTTTTCTCACTCTATAAAAAATTTCGTATACTTTTCTGAGAAGAATTCTGTATACTTGGATCAATTACCGATACTCAGTTTAAAATAATATTCCATTCATATTTTATGATTGCGACATCAGTCGATCATCGAAATCTGTATTTGAAACCGCATAGTAATTTGAATTCACAGTCATATAGACATAAGAAGTTTTCATTTAATGGCTAATCACTTCTTTATGTCATTCAATTTTTTCAGACATATAAGAGTCAGGTATGATTGTTGAAATATTTTTCTGCTGGTTTCTTCTTCCATTGTTAGAGATTCCGGTCTGAAACCCCCTTCCTTTCACTCTTGTCTTTGTCTGGAAATCATGGAGTGCAAGATGAGAATTGAAGCTGCTAAGCAGAAAAATCTTTGGTACTCTTTATGTACACATGATACTAACACAACATAAACAGACAAGCTATAACTATTGCAATAGCGACAGGAAAACGAGTTTTTTTCCTCAGTTTTTTTCACTCGTTTATTGAACCATACGCAAGATAGTATGGTTCCCCTGTTACATTTTCCTGAGCTCACACCTGTGTGTTTTCTGACACACACCAAAATTTCTGTCAATCCTTTCTTTTTCAAAATTGAAATTCAAGTTTTTCTGTGAATTAGCGAAAATCGTTTCCACTTTCTTCATGATTAGTTCACACACGATTTCTGCTTGTTCGTTTATCAGGAATCTTTACGATTGATAAACGATCTACATTTTAGGGTAGAATAGTTGTGAATGGATGAATGAACATTTTCCAAAGAGGTTGATTGGTGGCGGAAATCCAATTGATTGACCACCACGGTCACCATTTCTGAACCCGTTGGACTTCTATGTATGGAGATACATAAAACAACTCGTCTACAGTGTAGAGATGACAAATTACGAGCATTTACTACAACGGATAAATAATGCCGCCGAAATAATTTGAAAATACGATGTCCATCATATTGTTCTGCAGTTACTTCTTCGTAGAATGAGCTGTGCGTTCAAGTTGGTGGCGATCATTTTGGGCGACTCTTGTAATAACTGAAATGATTTCATTCATTATCTTCTTCAATAAGTTTTCACATTCGAAACATAATATCAAAAATTATTATTGATCGAAATATTTATAATTATTATGTTATTTATTATCACATAATCGCTCTCGAGTCTTCAGTGTTATTCTCTAGCAGCTTGTCGTGCTTTTGCATCGCTAAAACTATAAATATAGATCATATCTGCATCAATCAACTTTCCCAACAAACAACGGACTTCTCATGAATAAAACAACGAATAGATCTTCGAACTTCTAATTTTCTTTTTCTTTAAATTATTCCAACTTTTCGACACCATATATGTGTCTTCACTAGGGTACTACGAATAAATTTACATATGGAGAGGGACAACCGAAAATGGGACGAATAACATACAAATAATGTTCATATTGGGTACTTACATTGATTATTACAACAGGTGTAATAGTCACTTGTGAACGAGAGATTTTAGTGTTTTCAACTTGAAGTTTTATTATCTACATGTAGTTTTTATATTCTCTGTTGAATGAAATATTTTCAATAATTTTGAAGCTGAATATTTCCAAATATGAAATAGTACTGACCATGCTCTTTTCGATAATTTGGCTCAGAATTTATTCACGAATCACATGTTATAGTTTGTCATAGAGCTTGGAGAATACAGGATTATAGAAAACGCAATATTTTATTGAAATGAATATACCCAAATTGAATAATAGCAATAGTTCTGTGAGGAATAATAGTTTTGATCAAATGCTCTTCAACCTTATTTCAAAAATATTCAATGAGATATTTTTATCTAACACTTGAAATTTGATTCGTATATTTTCGAATGAACTCATTTTTCAAAAGAGAACAAAGTTTACCCTAATTAAAGTGACTAGATTCAGTCTAAAATAAATGGGCGCTCTTGAATAGATTATTATATTTTGATTTTACTGTAAGAATAAAATCTGAAAAACTAGCATGCTGCTGATGACATTGTTCAAAGAATTAGAGGAACGATTAAATTTTTGTTGAAAAGTAGTTTGCCGACTAACTTTTATCAAGATTTTGCTTGCCTTTAAAATAAATTGGATAGTAAAACTACTTGATAGGTATGTTTTCATTCCTTAATAGTTATTGCATAATAATACATTGCCCAATGCATTTTGTTGTAGGTAATTATTAGGGGCATAAAATAGTAAACATGAGTAAATGTGTGTTTTTACAAATTTTTATTTCTGGAATGATTATTCAGGACCTCACTTTCAATATAAAATAAATAAAGTTATACTAGTGACAACAGATCACCCTGAACACCACATTCCTTTTTCCAATGTTCACATATCTATCTAAATATGCTTCAGAGCAACTATAAAACGAAAATTTGCATGAATATTTTTCTAACGTTTTGATAAGTTACCTGGATGATATATTATTATCAACACAAGCGGAGCTGACATAAATGGGTGAACTCAATGTTTGGAAGAATCTCTCATACGATTCACTAAATGAGTGTTACCTTCCCTGAATACCCTAATCGACAGAGACATCAACCGATTATAATCTAATGTAGTAGTAAACTAGCTGTACTATCAAAATTTAAAAAAAAAAATTTAATTTCTATTCCGATATTCCAGATTTTCATTTTCGACGCAGCTGATCAAGGAACTATTAACAAATTGTGCCTTAATTATAATTTTCAATAGTTTTTCAAAATTTTTTGCCCGATTAGTATTTGTCCCGACTCAAATTATCCAACTCATGGTGTAGTTAGTTTAAATCCTCTACCTGAACATTTTTTCTAGATCATTCAAATAATAGATTAAAATCATCCAAATGTTTCATTAATGTTGCCAGTTGTAATAAAACGTATATAATAACAAAAATTATATTTTGCTCGATGTTTTAACTTCGTCTATAACCGTCTCAAATTTTCAATTCAGAATAACTAATTCCGAGGTTTTAATGAAAAATACGAAAAATGATAACTTAACATGTCATTTCGTTTGATAGTTATCATCGAAAGTAAATGTAGAAAGTATTATCTTCTCAAATTATCCAAAACTTTTGATTCTCGATCGCGATTTTCTCCTGACACAAGAATCTTTGATCATTACAAAACAAACAAGAAGACCGGCTTTGTGTTTTCTATTTATAATTATGATTGAAGGTGCAATTAAGACTATTGCTGTTCATCAAAATTTGACAACTTTCCTCTGTGATTTTTTGAATTTTATTTCCTCTATGAACTTTTCTACAGCCGTAAGATATGAATCAAATAAAATATCGGTTTATAATCAGCAAATTTTACTATACTGGGAATCTTATTGTTAATTTCACATGAATTTTCATATCAGTATTTGTTTATTGAATACAGAAAATGGTAATCCTTTTATGGCATATAAAGCTTCTCGTTATTCTGTTTTCATTTCATTTCACAAAATGATTCATTTTTCAAATTAACAGAAATCTTTGGTGTCAAAGTAATTATTTTATAAGAACACACAGGCTATGTATTATTTGATTATCATGTCACTGTGTATGGTCAGTATAGGTCAGAGGTGTTTTAATAGTATGGTTTTCAATAGTATAGGGAATCTGAGAAGACTGTAAGCCATTTTAGTCCAACATATACATATGATACCTGACTGCTCTATCGTTCGGGTTGAAATGTGAAAACTCATTGGGTATCACTTGCTTCATGTTTTTCTGTTAACTTTCTTACACAGGGTGATTCAGGAGGAGAGGGAGATATCTTCGGTGGTGGTCGCAACATTCTTGGTGTGTCGAAATAATACATCTTTTTGACATTTAGCATATACAGGCTGTTTAGTGTGAACTGGTTAAATTTTCCAGACATCATAACTCTGAAATCACTGGTCCGATTTGAATGAAAATTCAGAACTATCAGTCATCTGGGAAACCAACTATCCGTAAAAAAAATTTGTTTTCTCGTACAGGGCGGGACTATAGAAATTCAACTTTATGAATAGATGATGAAGCATCACCCTGCATATCACTTAGGTAAAATTCTGAGTACATCATAAGAACAAGAAGAGGTAGCTCTTTCAATATGCTGCCAGACCATTTTCATTACACGTGAGCTATTTCATTAAAAAAATATTCATCTTGGAATAATATTAGTTTTCATTCCAATCCTCAAATACAATTCTGAATACCAGGCGATTAACAGTTAATGAAATATGTTAGATTTCGGTTGAAAACGTCAATAAAATTTACATTGTGTTACATTTAATATTGGAAATCATATCACTTCGAACCCATTCAGAAAATGTTTTCGACGCCATAATGGCGACTTGTCAAATGACAATTTGGATACTTTAATCTGTTTCATCAAGTTCGGTTCTTGCTCATAAATCGATATCTCTCACCGATGATTAAATATTTGACGAATGATGTGGCAAAATGTAGGAAATAAGTTGACGACGGTGCGGACGTACGTGCAGAGCATTACTTGACATACCAGATATTCCGTAAAAACTTCCCTCGAAAAATAGGTCACTCCTTTCTTTTCACATTGAATTCAATGGCAGCGAGCTTTCATGGATGGCGATTACTATCAACTTTTCAGATCACAACAATCTTGATATTTCTCTTTATTTTATGTTAATTGTCTTTCCATATTGCAGTAACAATAAACGTGTAATAACTCTCTTATTCAGGAACATAGAAAATGTTCACAAATTCAGTGGTCACATAATAGATACGAAATAACAGTTATTTATTCTGGTATTTTCGTTTTTCTCTCAGTGTTAATATCATTTATTATATGAGAAGTATTACCTTCTTCTCATGTAATAAGTGTTTAGTGTTGCTAATAGTTCGAAATCGAACCATTCCTATCACTATTAAAAAGTGCAGGAACTCCAAGAAAATGACTACAACCTCCGTCTGACCTTTTGCCGTTGGATCGTTTGACATCAGCCACATGTGTATAGAATATTATTTAGCAATGAGGCTACTTTAACGAAAAGCGGTTTATTCAATTGGCGCAATTCACATAAATGGGCACAGGAAAATTCTAGATTAACACGCCAAAACCATTTTCAACATAGGTTTTGTTGGTGAATGTTTGGTTGGCAATGGTGAATGGTTGTTTGGTTGGTCCTCACTTCTTCGAATATAAACTAAATGGACATTTATCTAGTATTCCTTCAGAATACGCTACCCAATTTCCTGAATGGAAAAGAAATACGAGGAATTCATTTTCAACACGATGAGGTTCCCCCCCATTTTACTAATAATGTAGTCAATTTTTTGAATAACACTTATCCTAATACGTGGATTGTTCGAAGTGAACGGGTAAGTTGGCCACCTCGATCACCGGATTTGAATCCGCTTGTTTCTTTCTTATGGAGCTATTCAAAAATAATGTTTATCAAGTTGAAATATTGTCAAGAGAACATTTGATCCAAGGAATTACGGATAGTTGTGAAAATTCTAACGAATTATATGGTATTGTAAAAGCAGCAAAAAAATGAACGAAGAGGAAACCATTTCGAGCACCTAATTTGTACCGTCTATTGCTAAGTTTAGGTACACGAGTTCCTATCTCATTGTAATGTTCCAGATGTGATTTTTCCATGTGTTATTGAATAAAATTGCAATATTTGTTTCTTAATGAAACTATGTGATAAAAACACTATCATTCACCCAAATTATCGTTATGTTCTTGAATAACTCGAAAGTGTTGTTAAAATGATTTCTTTTAGGTCTTGAATTATTTCTTTTCTCCTGAACCTTAGAGTAGAGCGAATTGACCAAAAAGTATTCAGTATTAAAAAATCAACCCTTCTTCACGAAATTCTCAAGGTATGATAAGAATGTGTTTTATACGGTCTTAAAAACAATCTTTTAAGATTTCACACTGGATCACACTGGATATTTTGTCCAAGCGCTATACTGAAATTTGCTTTTCGATTTGTTCCCTACGATCTAAAGACTCAGAGTACAAATTGAACTAAAATATGTTTTTGCGAAATATCAAATTTTTTCCACACAACACCCAAAGTGTGATGAAAATGTGTTTTATGTTGTTTGGATCATCCGTATTTCTAGTTCACAAATATCTATTAATTTTTTTATGCCAATGATATACAGGTTGTCATTTGGGCATTTAACCGAAAAAATTATGTTTTTCAATCCGGTCCTGGTTTGGGATACTATCGAAAATCTCGTATGATAAACCCCATCAATTGAATTCAACGTTGAAATTTTCATCCAAATCGATCGAGTCTTTTAAGAGTTATGAGGCAAGAAAAATCTAACATTTTCATAAAGAACACCGTGTATAGTCCGAAGGAGAGCGCGACGATTAAAACAAATACGATTCCAATACACCGAGAGCGTTTTCTATCACCCCACAGAATATCTCCCTCACCTCCTGAATTACTCAGTATAGTGCCGTTTTATTTTATATGCATTTCTTGAAACTGGCCGATATTTGATTAAACAGGGACATTTTTCCTTACATGTATCGTTTCTCTAATAACCCCCTAGCCTGATAGTTTCCACAGTGAATAGGAAATAATGATTACGTGAAACCGTGCCAAAAAGGCAATTCGACTCTTTATATGGCCACGCAAATATTCACTCCTTGAAATAACGTAACGAATTAGCCGACTCGTTGGCGTAGGGGATATGATGCTCGTCTCCTACGCAGAGTAACTTGGGTTAATCCCCACTAAGTCGGTGCGATTTTTCGGATTCTGGGAATCGCTTGAACATCCATCTTTAGGAGGGGATGTAAAGCCGTCGGTCATGTCTAACAGAGATGTGGTGGACATTAAAGATCCCTTCCGTTAAAGGAATAACAAACAAACAAACGTAACGAATTGAAATCGAGAATGGTTTGGAAGAAGTTTTTATCAGTCCATTCAATCTCCCTTTGTGGAATACTTGTTCAAAATCTATTCAGTTGGTTCAGATTTCTTTTTCTCTCACCCTTGACAAATACCCTGTCCAAATACCACACCGAAAATTTCCATATCAGAAAGAGGTTATGTGATACCTCTTTGAATATTGGTTCAATTTACCGCATTTTTCATCAAATTCATCGGTTAACGAGCAATCCTTTACATTTTATGTTAAGATCTATCAACTCGATTTTGTTTCGACGAATTCCTAATTCTACTTATCTGGAATGGGAATCTCGGAGCGTGCGATATTATTATCTCAAGAAAAGGGTAGATTTCGTCAGTTTGAATCGATTATTGACAAAAATGTTTTTCCATTTGCTGGCATGTGTTAGTTTGTCATCAATTTGAAATGTTTTTTTTTCTAGAAGTGGTAGATGTGGTTACTTTGTGTTCTTTGTTGTACTACTTCTGTGGTATCTTAATCACAGCTTCTACAAGGAATAGAATATACCATTTTAATTACGTTTTTTTTTTCTGGTATCCTATATAATATTCTTGATTTTCCACTCTTTCTTTCGAGGTGCAGCTTGAGGATACTACCTTAGTATCTCCAGATTCACTGATTCACTTTCTAGTTGCTTGCATGACCCAAGTTCATTGATACTTGAGAGATCTAGTGCACTAGTACATTCGGATTCCATGCTGTCTCTCAGAAAGTTATTCAAGTATTCATGATCACCAAATCGTTCAGGATCAAATTAACTAATTCCATTAACTTCAAATCCTTCGATGAGATAGGGTTGGTTAAAAGCACGGAAGTAGTATTTCCATCACTTTCGGTAACTTGACACAATGTGATGGTATTTCGAACATTTATTGGTCCATAGTTTTCACGGGTGGGTTAGGTTAAGTTCTGTTGGCAATACTATACCGTTAGACTTGGCTATATCTATCAAGAGAATATATATATATATATATATATATATATATATATATATATATATATATATATATATATATATATATATATATATATATATATATATATATATATATTAAAAATTTGCCTTCGCAAGACCAGTCTTATGGATCGGTCGCACAAAAATCTCTACTGGCGCCCAATTCAGCTCCATGGAAATATGAGCATAGGACGAATATGCATTTCTATGGCGCTCTTATTAGCGGTGGTTATAGTTTTATCAATGCCACGTTCAACAGAAGACATTCATCCGCATTGTAGATAATATTTGGAGTGAATTTGTATTTATCGGGTTGAATGTTTAGTTTAGTTTTTGGAAGAACTCTTTAACGCCAGTTTTGTTAAAAGACGTTGAACGCGACATATAAGTAGCCTCTGGTTTTCTCAAAGGCAGTGTGATATGATGTTTCAAGAAGCAGCGGATCCATTCTTTACGTGCTTTTCTCTTCACTTTCTATTTATCATGAAGTATTCAACTATTTTGATTGACAAATTGGAAAGAGAAAACTCGGAGTTCGTCTTCATTCGAACCGAAGTTTGGACGTGAGGAAAACGCTATGTAAAAAACTAGCTGATTTTCTTCATTCTCTGTAAATACTCGATTTACAACATTTGCTGCAGAGTAAGTAACAGTGGGGTTTCCGGAGACTTGATGAAATTTAATATGACGTCCGAGAGTAGACTGATTTATATTTTGAATCATAGTTCATATTGTTGAACAGAACCTCATTAACAGATTGTTGAAGTCCATCTTGATTGATGGGACTTTTCATTTTGACTATCTTGCCTCTTAGCATCTCAGTCGAAAAAAAAGTATTCATCAGTAAAAATATCAAATTCGAAGCAAAAACGATTATTATGTGTGTTGAAGATATTTAATCAAAGGATTTCTTCTCAATTCATATTTATATTCATACATATTATTATATTATAATGTTGTCAGTACCAGTCTACAAGCATACTTATGTTACAAGGTATATAAAAGATATCGCGTCCGAATACGAATATTCACTCATTGCGAGCACAATTTGGGAATAAATCTAAAACGCAACCAACAGAAGAAAATCGAAAAAAAGAAACCGACAAGACATGACGAGACTTACTAACTTGAATCCAACTGAACCACGTTGCTATGTTCCTTTGGAACATGTTTTACGTGTTATTGGTATACTATCGAAGATGGCGAGATTATCCGAAGTGTCCCAAGCTTCATGTGTCCCACGGTACAGCACTCTCTCCTATAGGCTGCAAGTCATATATTCATTTGGATATTACAATACAGGAATGTTTATGAATAAATGAAATAGTTTCTCTACTCATACCCTCAATTTGGACTCTTTAAATATTTCCATACGAAGAGCTACTCTTTCGATGCTTAAAATCATAAAGATTCATGATACACTAAATCTATCTACTGAGATAAAATCAGGATATTGTATAATGAAGTTATTGAAAACAACAACTTTATTATTTTCATTTGTGCAAATAGTTTACGCTTCAAAAGGAGTGCACACAAATCCAAGGAACCAAATCAGTTTGTAACATTACCATCTTCTGATAAACTGTGCCAAGAAATGAAAGCATAACATCTTTATTTCAAATTTCTTTTTCGGTAGGAAATTCATTAATAACACATATTTTTTTGGTTATGTCCGGACATATGCTATCAAAATTCGATGGTTTTTCTTAGCGCACATATTTCTTGTAAAATGAAACACATAAACTAAGATTTTGCAAGAAACCACCACATATTGATAACAGCAGTTGTGGATCATTTTTGCGAGTATAATTTGTTCTCCTTGAATTTTTTAATTTTTGGTTATAATGCATCGTGAATCATGGAATCTGAGCCAATCAGAACGTGGAACAGAGGTTATATATGATCTAGGTTCAACATAAACAAGAGTAGGCTATATGCTTTATGTGTCTCACCAAAAATGATTCCAGAATGATCTGCAGTACAGAGAGACTGGTACTCATGCAAAGAGACCTTGTCAATGACGACCTCGAGCAAAAACGGCTATTCATGGCCGTTATTTGAGAATTTTCTCATTAAGACAAGGGCTCGATACTGTGAGACACCTTTAAATGCAGTTTAGACAAAACAGTTAAATGTAATTTGGCACAAAAACGATAAGACAATGTCTCAGAGAATTTGGTTTGAGGCCTCCAGTCGCAGCTCGAGGGCCAGCTCTAACGAGAGCACTTTGAAGAGCATGATTGAATTTTCCCAGGGAACATTTCAACTGGTCACAAGTTTACTGGTGGAGAGTTTTGTTCATAAATAAGTCAAGATTCAATCTTTCTCATTTCTATCGACGTTCTCTGGTAAACAGACGTCGAAATGAGAGATATACTCAGTGCAACCTTTCATCTACCTATGGTTTTGGTGGAGGTTCAATAATGACGTGGGAAGTTATTTCTTTGAACGCCTGAACTGATCTGATCATGAACGTATTTAGAGGTACGTTATGGGTATTCTAACACAAGATCTTTCATATTCATTTGCGGCAAACATAGGTGAAAACTTTTTGTTTATGCATTAAAACGCCAGATCTCATCCAGCTCATATCTTTAGGAACTACCTTCATAACCACGAAATGACTTCAATCGAGTATACACCTGAATCTCATCGAACATGTCTGGGACATTCTCAACAGAAGATTAAGAAGCCAGCAAAACCAGCCAGCTAGCGTGAAAGGGGTTCGGAACCGACAGATCGAAATTTGGAACTAAATGGATGAGAATGCTATTAGGTCATAGATTTTGAGTATGAATGACATGTAGTAATTCTAACCAGTGTTGGAAATATCCAATATTGACAGGTTTTTGAGGAGATTCTGAGTGATGGTGAATTACTGGTAGAATAATTCTTTAACATATCTAGACTTTCGAATAAAATTAAATTTTTGATTTTGTGCTTTTATTTTTTGGCGCAGTGAAGTTGCCTAATATAGGAAATATATTGGGAAAATTATTGAAGAAGTGCAACTTCTAAGCTAAAGAAAAAACATTACGTGAAAATTGGAAAGTCGGTTCCTCACTGAAATTGTGTTTATTTCTCAGAAATGGTAACTAGTGCAATTGCGCACGTTCTCAATGAAAATTACCCTGGAAAAAATTTGGGGCTCAGATATGTTTTTTAGTTAACGAGCAAATTCATGGAAACTAGATGCGTTATTCATAAAAATATACAATCCCACTAGAGTTGAGAATGATGAACGAAGCGGTGTGGCGGTTTTGGAAGAAATTGCCAATGTAAAGAATTGATAATCGGTCAGGAGATTATCGAGTATAACGGAAAAAACTTTTGGGATTCTTTGCTAGTATAAATGTCATCCATATAGATGTAGTTTTCTGGGAACATTTCAGTGAGCAGATCGATCATCCGAATTTATTGGTTTTTCTGACGGAACGAGATCCAGATGCGTCTGAACATAACGTTATGTATCAACATGAAGGGACACTATCTGGATAATAGATTTCCTGGTCGTTTTATTGGTAGAAGAGGCGCTATAGAATGGCTAGCTAGATCGTCCGATGAAACACATTCTGATTTCTCCTTGTGGCGTTATCTCAAATAGGAAGTCTATGTTACGGCCGAATCGTTGTAAGAACTACGTGATAAGTTCGTTCAAATATATCAGTAGATAACACTACAAATGTTGCCAAATTAAAGGCACTCATTCTAAATTTGCATCAATGCATAGAAGTAAACGGAAGCAACTTCGTACAATTGTGATGGAAATGCACCACGATCAAGAAACTGAAAACTCAATGATATGTTTCATTTTATAATATATTTTCATGAAAATCATAGAAGTCCAAGCAGTGTTACATTTCAGTTAATTGTATTTCGAAAAACAGATAACCTTATGAGGTGATCAAACCCTTTCTCAAAATAAAAATTTTCGGTGCACTGGTTGACAGGAGTAGGTTGTAGATACCCAAATAATAATAAGCAATAATAATTTTTCTGACTCAATCAAGTTGATTTTGATCGAACGTTATCCTCAAACGGAGATTGAACGAGTTCATGAAAACCCAACCAATTCTATATTTTAAATTCTTCAAAAGTTATTTTACGAGAACTAAATAATTTCGTGATCATCTTCGCAAATATATCACAAGAATACTTTCCGCTATTCAAAAATTTGGGGTAGAAGCTGCCAGGGGAAGGGTGTTGATCGGGGGAGAATAAAACATGTAACAAAAAATGTTTCTCCTGAATCGAAAATCGACCTTTTTCAGGAAATTCATAGAAAAATTAAACCAACTGTGTAATTCTGGGTGATTTATTTTCATTGAAATGTACTGTTTATTTTTCAGAGTACTGTCATCTTGATGTAATTCAAATTATGAATGAAATGTAACAATAATAATAATAATTCCACCATTTAATTCACAACAGACTTGTGACCTAATTGTGCCATTTTCTAATATCTTCTAGTGGCTGAAAGATCAATTTTTATTTAACTCAGGTCGGAAAACGAGAAGAAAAACCGATTTAATAATTACTCAGAACAGTTTATTGTAGGAGGGCGTAAATTCAAAATTGAATCCTTTCTTTATTCTCAACTCTTGGGAGGAGCTCATGCTACAACTGTGGCTGCCTAGCATGATTTAATGTGTATGTTTATTCGCTTGATGGAAGCGAAATCAACAGCACACTCGTCCTGTATGAGAGGACGTGGTAGAGTCAGTTAGACTGTGGGCTGATGTGAGTTCTCTGCAAGCCTAGCTTGTCTTTGAAACTGAATTTTTTTTTGAGACCAAACGCTTCAATTCTTCAGAGCTTAGACAATGTAGAAAGAGAAAGGATCACTGCCTTCGAGCCAAATTTTGGAGATCACGCGTGATCTTCTGGTGGTCAATAAGGGTATTGCTCTCTTCTGGGCACTATCCAATAGATGTAATGAATGTTTGGTTGCGGAACTTCACACATGGAGAAAGTATTTCAGATCGGTCGCACCTGTGCCTTGTATGAAAACATCAGCTGTGATGGTGTAACGTAATGCTTAGCTCTGAATAGAAAACTGAGTGTGGCAGGAGCAATAGCTGACACGTGGTGCCAAGTAGATGCAAGTTCGTTTCTGAGGAAATTATATGTCCTTGCATGTTTGGAGGAAGTTCTGTAGCAGTGACTTTTGTAGAGAAAGTTTTTGATAGAGTCTTGTTGGCGTTAAAATTGACCAAGTTCAATCGGCCCCGCTCTGATATCTTCTTCAGGTCTGAATTCATGCTAACATGCTTTGTTGGTCTCTTTGTTGGTGTGCCTCCTCAGCAGTATAGAACGCTGATCAGAAAATGAGGACACCAGGGTACAGTCGTCCGCAAAGCCAAATATCTGTTTTCGGTCGAGTGGAGCAGATTATCAATCTGAAACAGAATAAGAGTTGATGAGAGGAAGGAGCCCTGGAGAACTCTTGCATTAACCTGAAAACGTTCCCTCGTTCCACCATTCAATCAATGCTGAGTGCCAAACACTGTCGAAAGCTTTTGAGATATAAAGGGTAATAGCTCTTAATTCGCCATGCTTTTTAATTGTTGATGTCCACAAACGCGAAACGGGAGGTCACCAGTTGATTGTAGTCTATGGAAACCGTATTGTCAATTAATGAAGATACCCTTCAACTCGAGATACTTTATGAGCTTATCGTTTGTCACTCTTTCCATGTCTTTCGACATATTGGGCAACAATGTAATAGGACAGTAATTTTGCGTTGGCATTTCTTCCCTTCTTTTGAAATTGGTTGTACTCTCACTACTTTCGAACACTCCGGAAAAGTCTGGATCTTATACAGAAACTAAAACAGACTCGGGAGCACATTTCCCCTCAGAAATATTCAATTGAACACGTGGAATGCTTGGTGGCACTGCATTTGATGTATATAAGGCAGAATTTTGTGAAAACATTTTTGCAAAGCGATTTTCGTTTGCATTAGGCGATGACGCGATAGAACCATCATCTCTAATTGAAGGTAGAAAGGATTAGTTGCAGAAGTTGTAGCTAATCCACTATATATAATTGGTTGGGAGAAGGCACTTTTCAATTCCAAAAATGTTTATAACTAAAATTTTGAGGAATTGCACATAGCCTCATTCATCGATTCTTATTTGATATACATTATTTCCTTCTCAAGACAATAGGTAGTTTCAGTTACTTGAAAAGCTCGGGATTGAATTTATATGACGATGAATGGACATAAACCTTTCTGCTCGTTACCTGCCGAGACGAAACTTACCACCACTCATATTAAAAACTCTTTCTTCAACTGAACTGAGAATTGAAATTTCCAAATATGTTGACTTGGCGATTATTCAACAAGAAAATAATGGAAAATTGGAAAATCGCGCTACGGCTGATCATAGCAAAACATGGATATAGTTAACTAAGAAGGGGTGGAATATAATTCACCGTGATCGAATTGATTCTTGACCTGAACCATGATTCATCGAAGGCCAGATATATAAATACACTCCAATCGATGCCGAATTCTATCTCTGTAGCGTAAACAAGACGCTTTCTTTCATAGAATAGCTATTAGTGATGTAGCAGTGACAGGTAAGATAGCGTTTTTCAGCAGATGTTATTATCTTTTTTCCATACCATATAAAAGATTCACCCGTTTTTTTCTCATCTTCCCGAACTTACAATTTAAGGCTGAGCGTGGGAGGCTTAGCATACTTTGAATATCTATCCATTCAACCTACTTACTTTGTTCTTCTACCATTTTGTTTTCGCTCTCATAAAAATTTGTTAATGTTTTTTTTTACTCTTATCATTTTTATTCGAATAAAGGAATAAATGAAACAATGAGTTTCATTCTAGTTTTTCTATTCCATGGTCAACTTTTCTGGCTGATTTTTGAAGAAAAACTAATCCAGACTTTTCAAAATGAAAAGTAGGTAAATCGATCGTTTGCAAGTCATGCGCTTACCAACAAACAGTAAAATTTATATCGTTTTATGGATCATTGAATATTTCAATTTTCGCATTAGTTTATGTTCCCTGTCATTCAAAAAAATTGATTTTTATATAATTGTAATGAATATCGTAATTGGATTCAATAGAATTATAGTGTTACATACTAAGTCTACATACTGAACAATCAACACGATTCCTTTTATGGACTCTTTTAATTCTTTTTGGTATGTCATTTGAAATAATCTCTATGTAAAATATTGACACGGCAACCTTAGACAATCCATGAGCAAAGCCTTCACAATTAAATAGGATAGTGAATAAAGAGCAAAACAACATGCAGCAATTGGAATGTAATATCCGCTTGATTACCCGTCCAATAAAATGACGTTTGAGCTTCGCTCTTCCGATAAAAGAGGGAAACGAAAGTTGTAATGGGCCGCATGATTTCGAGAAATTGCTATGGAAATTATTTTCATTGGTGGAATTCATGAGGCAATTTATAATCGGCTTTTTAGTTGAATAATCGGTGAACCCTAAATGATTAACATGCAACGAGATTAAAACTTTTAGGGGAATTATTTTTACGTTTGCAATCCATATACGAATAAAGAAATGTGTTGGTTGATTGAAACAAAATAACGTTGAATTTAGTTGAATGAATCGAGATTCTGAAGGAAACTTTTCCTTATATTTAACAACTACTCACACAATGAATCAAAATTACAACAAACTTTTGCGGCAAAGTAATTTTCATTACATTAGATGAAATATTGGTTTTCGTTCAATATTTCGTATAAATCTTGTTTCCTGATATTGCAATTTGTATTGATCGGGGTTGATCTCCATTGTTTATGAGTACTCTAGCTTGATGAGCATTCTGGAAACCATCGCTGAAGCGTAATGCTTGTGACCTTATCGCAAATTATGCAAGATGGGGCAGTAGGTGTTCAATTCTAGCATCCTGACGCCTTAGACATTGATTATTACCACATTAGTTGGTCCGTTCGGTGAATTATTCTTGCTAAAACTTGTGAAGTTGCTGAATTAATATGATGTTTCTATACATGCATTATCATTTTGTCTGTCATTGCAAATTATTGCTAGAAATTGTAGCAAAACTGTATCGCTATACTACGAAACTATATCATGCAGTTATATTCCGAAAAGTAACAGATTATTCAGCTTCGCTGTTTTCGCTTGTGATCTGAATTATTTGAAGTAAACACCTCAAAAAAGTCTAGGGACCACTTCTGAATATCGATATATCGTATCCAGATCGATCAATATGGATGAATTTTTTCAAGAAATGTACACCTACATCAATTTCTCACCAAATTATGTAGAGTGCCGCAACAGATTTCAGTTTTATTTTTAAAAACTAAAAATGTAGCAGATGCGACGCTGCTTTATAATCATTTCATGTATTCAGTGTTTGAAATCAGTTAGTTGGCACTTTGTTTCTATTGTAAGGACAAATAAAAGATTCAAGTTTTGTGATTCGACCATGGAAATACGACATTTGACTAGAGAAGAAATGTTACGAGCCGTTGGCATGCTCCAAGCTGGGAGCTCACAACGGGAAGTATCCAGGGTTCTGGGAAGTAGCCCAAGTGTCATAAACCGTTTATGGTCGCGTTTCAATGAAACAGGTAGCGTAGAAGAACGCCATACAGGTCGTTTCAGGATTACTACAGTCGCCTAAGACCGATTTTTGGTTTTACAAGCCAGAAGAAATCGTACTACCACAGCATCTCAATTAGCTCAAGAGCTATCACGAGTTCATTATGTACAAATTTTCGACCAAACTGTGAGAAATCGACTGCACGAAGGTCAACTCCACTCAAGATGTCCTTTAAGAGTTCCACAACTGACCCATGGAAATTGCGCTGCTCGTTTAGCTTGGTGCCAAGAACACGTAAACTGGAATCAAGAGGGGTGGGCCACAGTTCTCTTCAGTGATGAATCTAGATTTAGTTATTATCCCGATTCGGAGGGAATCTGGAAAGCAAAACCGTCTCCAGCATGCTCGAGAAGCTGTTAGACAGGGAGGCGGATCAGTGATGTAGTAGGAGATCGGGAACCATGGGACCACTTCTTTCAATCCATCGACCAGGATAATCAAAAATTGAGGTATTGCGAATTGGTGCTGCGTACTGAGGACGAGCTCCGTCTCGTTGAAAATACAATTGCTGTACAATCTGTAAGGGATTGTTTTCTAGTTTTTCTGTTATCAATGAATCCATCACATTTTTCAGTATATTAAGACTAAATTAAAGGGGTGAAATTAGGCGGTCTCCCAAAATTCCTATCCAAGTATTTAGCTTTCCCGATATTGAGTGTTGGTTTCTCAAAATGCATGTGGATTCGTATAACTCCTGAACCTTCAGTTATTCTGGTTAATCTCATCATATGAAATTTAAAAAGTGCATACGTCAGAAAAGCAAACTTTGTACATTAAACGCGGGTTATGGTTGATTCGTTAGGCCATAATGCCGCAAAATTGTTGCCTTCTATCCAAATCTTTTATATTCAATTCATGATATAATTCAATCTTGTACAGATGAAACTTGTGCTTGTGTAAAATTCTATCTATAGCTTACTACCCTCGAAAGGCTTCACTTCAAAACAAAAATTTGTGCGATTTTTCTGTTCTTAGTAATCTTGAAAATAGCCAATATAATATATTCAAGGTGGCTCGTTTGAGATGAAAAATGATTTTTTGCAAAAAATTTTCGTCAAAATTACTTTCCTTATTAACCGTTGTGAATAAATTGGAAGGGCTCTCAAATGTGGAATAGTTGGACTTTGACCTATTCAATTTTGAGGGAGTTCTAACGTCTTCCAATTATACGGGATAAGAAATATGTGCCTCCTTTGAAATGGTATTCTTTGTATATTAAATCAATCATTCTCGATGATTACTGACGATAGTTACGAAATATTTATATGATTATTCTTAGAGTCTGCAACCCAGAACAGAAAATGGAACTCTTATAGTATTATTTCGTTATCCATCTTGTATCTGCCTCTCTGTCGAACTATTACCTGTGAAAAATGTATAGTTATAGAGTTGAAATTGATACCGAATATGCAGGTTGACCATCTCTCAGAATTGTGAAAAAATCAGCAGTATTTTGTAGCATATTTTGATATGAATGATAGGGGACCAACATGACACATCCAATAAACCAACATTCAAGAACACTTTCCGTGAACATAGAAACATGAAATTCTGTGAGAAAAATGTTCATAAACACCCGTTAAGTAAACATTTCCCATATTGGTATCGATATTTCGATGACTTTATTGTGTGTTTCACAGGAACAAACAGACAGTTCACTGTATTCGAAAGTTTCATCAACAACCTGTACCCAAATATAAAATTCACTTCTGAAATGAACACAACTCGATCAATTTCCCAGACTTAACAATAACAAGGTTAAATCATAAACACCTGTTTTCAATTTGTCATAAACCTTTGCATACAGATATCACAAATCATTATACATCGGCATATCCTTACCAACACAAAGTGGCAACATTCAATAGTTATATACATAGACTCTTGAGCACACCAATGTCTAGTGAAGATTATCTCAAAGAATTCAATTTGATAAAACAGATCGCAATAAATAATGGTTATGATGCAACATATTATATAGGAAAAACCAAAATTAGCTTCACAACATATTTATTGAGTCGGTGAAAATCAAGACAAGAAATTCAATAATTTAACATATATAGGCAATATAAGCAATAATGTGAAATCCCTTCTCAAAAATTCAAATTTGAATATAGCTTTCAAAACATCAACCAATTTAGGTTCATTCATCAGAAATTATAAGTCTCCAATTAATAATGAAAATAAATCAGGTGTTTATAGATTGAAATGTACATATTGCAATTGTTTTTATATCGGTATAACATGAAGAAACTTCAGTGAAATCTCAGAACATAAACGTAGTTTTATCAATGGCAAAACCGATTCGAATTATTCTAATCATCTTAGGGAAAAAGTCATTCTTTCAATTCGGAATTTAAAATCCTACATTCTGAGAAATTGTTAATGATCAGATTGACATAAATAACTCACCCTTATCGAACTTGTTTCCTAAACACTAGTTCAAATACAGATAACTCTAAAAGGATTGCCTCTTTAGTCTATATAGGTATACGTTTGTTAAGATAATTTTGTTGTATTCATTCGCTCTTGACAAAGATACTGTATATCGAAACGCGTCGAACATTTATTAATATATTTTAGTGGAAATCTTTGTTCAACTATAAAATAAAATTATTCGAATTTTTCAGAAACGAATGACGGAATCAATTGGTAATTGTTATCAAATATTTTGGTTTGCTATCCTTGACATCGTCGAAAAAGCGAACATTTCAAAGTTAATTTGCAGTTACGTAACAGAAAAATCATTAAAACTCATTCGCGGAGGATAATAATGCTCATTTAGGGGGATGTCCAAAGTAGGAAATTATAAGTATATATAATAATACAAGGAAATTACGAGTTCGAACGATTAAACAAGAATGGTTTTGCGACGCAAATGTCAAAAGAGATCAATGATTTAGGCAAGAGTGCAACTCAGCACGTATAGATTGGTGTTATATAAATCTTCGAGTTATAGAATTGTTTCATACAATCTCAGAGTTGACAATTGTAATATTTTTCAAATTCTGTATTGAGTACATATAAGGACTCAGGTTGATTGTTTCAATATATAAGTGGGGAGAATATCGAATACTCTAGTAATAAAATGAATTTCAATTACTGATTTTGATTCAAAGTACTGCAAAGAATATAAATAATTCAAACGTACATTTTGAAAACTGAGTTTTGAAAGAGAACTGAAGTTATTATCATTTGGGAAAATATACAACGAAATAATCGTATACATCTCAGTTTTATCGAACCATTCTCGGACATTTTGATTTGTTTGTTTAGTTTCCGTAACAAAAACAACTTAATTAAAAAAAAAATTTCCAAGAATATTTGAAAAATCTATTAGGAGTTCATAAAATTACGTCCCTCTGATCCCGATTAATGTTACATTCATTCACGTTTCTTATATTCGGTCCCACACTTTAGTGATGGAACAACATCAGACAAAAAATATCATACATTGGTAAATGATTAGTCTCTCGTTTGCAAAGGTTTTACAAATATTTATTAGAATACTCGACATATGTTTCGGGTTGTTAGCCCATTATCAAGAGTAATACAGCACTAAATTCAAGATGACTGATTTCATATTATACCTTGGTTCTTTTCTGACTAAAACGAGTACCACATATCGTATAATTAGACTGGGAACCCATGTAAATTTCAGTACAGGCATCAAATTATCATTGCGTTCGCTGCTTTCTAATTCAATGAAATGAATATAAAATTAATTGAATCCTGTTTTTGCCTTATATCATGGAACTAGAGGCTCTTTCATGGCATTGATCTCGAAAAGGACTTTTTGGCTCTTTATTCGACTTCTATTCAGAGGAAAAACAAGAGTTTGGAAAAATGGTGTAAAACAAGGGAGATAAAACGGTACGAGCGAACGGCTTTCTAGAGAACACAGATAAATCGAATAAATTATCTTAATTTACTCAGAATACTCCCTTATTCTGAGGCGGTACTAATGAGTTTTAATTTAATTCATTAGTGAACTGAAGTACACTTCATTTGTTGCTTGAATTAATATAGAGGGATATCCACCGGGGCCGTCCGTTAAAAACTTTTTGAGTTCCAATCACAATATCAAGCTGAAATTTTATACGCGGCCATAACTAGCGATTTCCCATTGAAGTGAAATATTTTCGAAGTGATACCATTTCCGGTTATACCGGAAGTGGTTCATCACTTTGTTTTTTCAAATGGCAATCTACCTTTTTTATTATACGTCTAGAACCGACATTCGAGTAAGGCATAAAATACCCAAGTTGTTGGCAGTTATCTGTCAAAACTTTTGACAGATTTAATTATATTTGTTATAAACTCGATTTTTGAGGAACATTTAAAAAAATTGTAGCTCGTAGATCTTTTGCACTACAGACACAATTTTTGCTTGGGTGGAGAGAAGAAGGGTCGAGGAATTTTTTAAGCAAAGTACACATTTCAAATGTTAATTGCGTTGTTTTGTATGATTTTTTCAATTTGGCCTTTTTCAAACAGCAATAACTCAATTTTTTCAAAAAGCAATTTTTATATCGCCATTAGATGAACCGTCAAATTTCAGATGAAATTGTATCAGCATGTACTATACCCATCTCTTATAGTTCCGAAATAATTTGGGAATATATTGAATTTTGATGATTTTGCAAGAACTAACAGAGAATGCTGAAGTAGCTGAACTGGCTACGCTCACCTGACAGGTGCCTAAAATTAATGTACTTGTCACTTCGTTAATTCAAATTTGATATTTCAACAAGAATTGTTGGTAATTTGAAGTGAAAATTTTTGAAAAACACCAGATTGATAATAAAATGGCTGATTATTCAAACGAGGATATGTTTAAATATCTTTTTAATTCATGGCGAATGTCAAAAAGTGGTGGATAGAACTTGCAGGCAATTCAATAACCAAATTCGAAATTTGGCGCCTATGAGTAAAACAAAATTTCGAAGGATTACAAGCAATTCTCTGCAATTTTGAGGAACAAAATACATAGAAACTAGAAGAAAACCAATTCTTGAGGAGGACAACAATCAAATTAATACGCTAGCGTATTTTCGTGCCAATCCACATGCGTCCATTAAGTTAGCAACAATGGACATTGGATTGAGTTATACTTCCATTCAAAGGATCCTTAAGAAACATAACATGCACCCGTATTTTTTTATCAGACTACAAAAATTAAAACCAACTGACCTTTTCAAGCGGCTAAATTTCTGTGAAAATTTATTGATTCGGCTTTAACAAGATGAGACAATTCTGCAGAAAATTATATGGTCTGATGAAGCCAAGTTCAATGAAAGTGGAATAACCAACAGGAGAAATCGACATTTTTGGGCCACAGGAAATCCACATTTCATTGAGGTTATTGATTTCCAAAATAAATTCGGCATGAACGTTTTTGCAATTTTAATGAATGATTTGTTGGCTTATCACATTTATGAGGAAAATCTTAATGGACAAAGATGCCTGGAAATTTTGAGAGGAACATTAGCAAATTTCTTAGATTGATTATCCCTTAACATTCTGAGGGATTGCTTTTACCAAATGGATGGTGTACCAGCACATAAAACACGAGCTGTAGATCGGCAGCTAACAGAAATGTTCGAGGATTAGATGGTGGGGTTACCAAGGACCAAATTTATGGCCTCCGCGTTCTTCGGTCCTGACGCTCCTTGATTTTTATTTATGGGGCAAAATCAAGAGAGAAGTGTATTTTATTCCTGTAAGAAGTAAAGAAGACTTACTAGAGCGCATTCATAATGCTTTTCAAAATATTGATCCTGAGGAAACTAGGAGGGCAACTCATCATGTTCGTATACGAGTTGTCAAGTGTATCGAGCAAAATGGGGCTCATATTGAACATTTATTCAGATCGTAAATTAGTTTTCTCCTATGATGTATGGTATCATTTATTCGTATTGATGTAATTATCTTCGATGATTGGTTTTCGCTTAGTTCCTACAATTTTTATTCATCCGAATTGTAGAAGATTGCTTTTAATGCTTCAAAATTTTATTTTACTCATAGACGGTAAATTTGGAAATTGGTTATTGAAGTGCCCGCAATTTCTACCCACTACTTTTTGACATTCTAAAATGAATCAAAAAAAAATTAAATATTATTTTCGTTTGAATAACCAGTGGTTTTATTTTAAATGTGTTGGATTTTTTGAATATTGTCAATCTAAAATAACGACAATTCTTGTTGAAATATCAAACTCGAATGAACGAAGTGACAATTACATTAATTTTAGGCACCTATCAGGTGAGCGTAGCCAGTTCAGCTACTTGATTCAAATATTTCAAAGCATTTTCTGTTAGTTCTTGCAAAATCATCAAAATTCAATATATTCTTCCCAAATTATTTCGGAACTATAAGAGATGGGTATAGTACATGCTGATACAATTTCATCTGAAATTTGACGCTTCATCTGATGGCGATATAAAAATTGGCATGTGTCATTTGAAAAAACCATACAAAACAACGCAATGAACATTTGACATGTGTAGATTGCTTAAAAAATTCCTTGATCCTTCTTCTATCCACCTAAGCAAAAGTTGTATCTGTTGTGCAAAATATCTACGAGCTAAAATTTTTTTAAATGTTCCTAAAAATTGAGTTTATAACAAAAATAATCAAATCTGTCAAAAGTTTTGACAGATGAGTGCCAACAACTTGGGTGTTTTATGCCTTGCTCAAATGTCGGTTTTAAACGGACGGTCCCGGTGGATATCCCAGTACTGTATCCTCGAATCTAATTATCCGCTGTTATTATTTTCACTCAGAAGAATGAAATACCTTGCCAATGTGAAGTGTGGAATGAAATTCATAACTTTTTTACTCTTGTTTTCGAGAAAAAAGCTTTGATAGGACAATTTTTATGGGGGTCTGATGGAACTAATACTGAGTCTTTCACCTCATCCTGATTATTAGGGAAGCAGCTACAGTGACTACCTACGGACTCAATCACGTATCTTGGAATGGGACAAATATGGTCAGCTTCATGTCCGGCGCTCTACAAGCTAGAATTGAGGACAAGGAGATGCTGAGTGGTTAGTTTGACATAGCAATACCCAAAACTAACATGAAGCTGCCTTTCCAGATAATCATTCCTAGTAGAATAGGAATGGGCCAGCTCCGAGAATTGTCCACACAATTGGTTCACAGACGGCTCCAAACATGCCCAAGGTATTGTAGATAGTGTATATGTTAAAGGTACTGCCAAGGAACAGTCTATCTGTCTTGGCGGGATTATGACTATTTTGCAAGCAGAAATATTTTCCATTGACTTCTGTGCTGGCCTTCTGTTTACGGGCAGATTGACAAGTTGGTAATAAAACACATTACAGATAGCCAAGGTATTCGACATTTGCACTTACAAAAATGTCATTCAACTGTTGCTAAAATTGAAGAAAAAATTAGGTTTCGTCAGATGTGGATGTCAGATGGACTCATTGGGCACTGGATAAACTTCTTTCGAATTCACTGGACCGGAGCCTAGGCTCGGAATTCCTTTGGAGACTGCAACAATGCAAAGTAACCGGTAGTTGAACCGATACGAGAGCGCTGGCTGAGCCTTCCAGTGGACCTACGAGAGCCAAAGCTTGGCTAGGACTCTCAATGCTAGACTAAGCTACTGTTGTCTCCCCAAGAAATGAATATTCCGCATCTTATTTCAACACCACTTTGACGAGTTTTTATCGAGAGAAGACTAATGTAATTTTCAAAACGCTATTATAAACGTGAAAGAACATTGGTTGTAAATGCGTCATGTCATGAACAGAAAAAGGCTATTTTGAACGTTATTATTATGAAATAATAGAAATACAGGATATATCGACAAACATAAACTTCATTCGAAACTGCAAAGCCTTCGTTCTGATTATAGTTTTGCTTTAGACATTTGACCGATTTGACCATTAAAATTCAAACACTAAGTTTCAAACTTCTCGAAAATCTCGACTAATGCAACTACATCTAAAGATGTATTTCCTAAACTTTCGATAGCTGGAACGATAAAACCATAGTTACATTTCAAGAAACATAAATGCTCAGGAATCTACTTGATGCTGAACAAATTTTGAGAATTCAGTACCCACACTGACTGGTCATATATTTCGGATATCATTTTTCTAATTTTCGAAAAATAGTACGCATAAAATATGCCGCTTGAAACCAGGTTTCCCATTTAGTTATTACGGTTTAGGTTGGTGGCTTACCTGGGAGTGAATAATAAGTGGTTTCGTTGGCGCAAATGTAAAAATCATTACTTCCGATGAATAACCTAATTATCTTTTTAACTACAGTATAGGTTAGGTGTGTTAATGTCTTGCGTTCCCAAACTATTTTCGTCCAGAATATTGGCGTTATAATGCTTCTGCATATTCTGCATATATATTATATATATATATATATATATATATATATATATATATATATATATATATATATATATATATATATATATATATATATATATATATATATATATATATATATATATATATATATATATATATATATATATATGTTTGAATGTTGAACATTGGAACGAATAATTTGAAATCTCAGGAAGAAAGTTTGAGATAAGAAAATGTCCGAAATGGATGAAAATCTATTTTTCTTGGAATTCTTTGAAATATATTGAAAATTTTTTACAGATAATTACAATTTCTCTACATTGTCTACATGCAGTGCTGAATATTGCTTTATTTTCAAAACGTAATTCTGGATACGTTCTGAACCAGGAAAAGCTACTACCAGCAGTGCACGTCACCATCAGCATAATTAAAAAGATTCAATCCACATCACGCGAAATTTGTATACAAATTAGAGAAACACCCATGAGATTTGTTGATACGAAATAAGAACTCAGGATTCTGAGACTGAAGTTTTATATTAGAAAATAATTGAAATGCTTAGGGTACTTTTACTGTATTGGGAATTTCGGAAATATATGACCTGAATAATCGTCGTGAATGATGATAGGATTATCTTTGACGTCATGTTTGCTTGCTCAGTCAAATAGCTGGAATGTACACACTAGGTATTATAATCATCGAAGGAATGTTTACATAGATTTCAAGGTATCAATAGAATTGATGATGAATAGCGACAAAAATCCTCAATTGCATAACCTCGCCCCCAATAGGCATCATTATGCGTGTATAGGTAGGTACTTGATACAATGGGAACGGTTCTTGGTCTATGCTTGGTAATGACTCCGGGCTTAGTAAAAAAACCCACTGTCAATCTCTAAGTTTGAAAAAAATGATAGTAATATTCAGATATGCTGATAATCAGGCTTATATGCAGAAAAATTAAAAATGCATAAAATATGCAAATAAGCATAATAAATAAATGTGCACTTTGCATATAATCCCGATTTTACTTATGACACTTCGAACTAAGATAACTAAAATATGAAATTCCCAAACTCATATTAGTTCTACCCAAATTATGCACGCTGCAATAGGGTATGCAGGGTGCGACGACGTCTGCCAGGACTGCTAATTATTAATAAGAAAGAGTTCCAATGTTTTAGTTATTTTAATAACCTAATAAAGGTCTGTATTCAAATAAAATATTTGGCTAAAAGATATCCATTCATTTTATACATTTGTCAATCAGGTATTCATCCAAACCTTTCGATTGAATTCATAAAAAGCTAAATGATATCTCTTTCACTAACAAAAATAGCTTTTATATAAATTGTATTTTACATGACATACGTCAACAAATATAAATCGAATGTGATGAATATTCATACTAAATGACAAAATAAAATAGTGGGAAAAGCAAAAAGCATCAGTTTATTGAAAACGTTGATAGATTTCTGCTGCAAAAATTTGTGTAATTGATGTCCATAATAATTAATGTTGAAATGAATAAATGGCTTGGGGAAATACATATTATGTATGTACGATATTCGATTAATATTCTGAATATGTTATACCTATTGGCGGCAATTGAAAAAACTTATTGTTCGTTCAAATGAAATGATGAAATTATTATCGAACTCGTAAAACACCTTTTCGAAAACTGATCTTTCTTCTTTCACGAGAGCAATGAATAATATAAAAGCACTACACGAGGTAGTTGAAAAAATGTTATATAAATTGTAAGACCTGTTTACTGAAAGACTTAAAGAACGACGAATAGGGCAGCCTATATATATATATATATATATATATATATATATATATATATATATATATATATATATATATATATATATATATATATATATATCGTTCATTATCATGAATAGGCTGCCCTATTCGTCGTTCTTTTATATATATATATATATATATATATATATATATATTTATGATAATTATTACAGTTCTTAAGCGTTTGGGTCATGGCAAAAATATTAATATTTTCCCAAGAAAAGTAAGGGGTAATACTGTTAACTATTGAACTGTTGACGATTCGCATCGAACGAATCCGTGAGAAGGTTTATAGTTCGTCTACATTCGGAGTAATTGGAATACCCAACTATATCACCACACTTTGTAGCAAGCTAACGAGTGACTTATCCGTATGCATCAGGAAAATTATCAAAACAGCTATCCATTTTTGTTCGACATTGATTTTTTCTTAACATACTGTAATGACTAGCCTCAGTTAACCGTATTACAAATAGAATATGGAAGATGGGTCGAGTGATAACTCAAAAGAAAGGTGGTATCTTTGTCTATATTGCCTTGAACGAATTTCCATTTGTAATTGAAAACTGTAAAAGATACAGGGTGAGAACTGAGAGATAGGGAAGACTATTTCCTTGTGACTATTCAAGTTTCAGTGAGGTAAAATGGAACAGATCCATACTGATCAATGGCAGTCATCATAAAGTACCATCCTCATCTCGAATTTCAACCCCTGGAGCAGGGGTGATAACCCTTGGATTTTGGAATTTGGAAGAGGGTAGATGGCTCGGGTGATAACTCGAAAAAAAGGTATTATCTGTCATCTTCCGAAATCACCCTCATCTCGAATTTCAACCCCTAGAGCAGGGGTAATATTTTGATCCAGTGATACCTTTCAAGTAAAGGATTTTGATTGCCTTCATGACTGCTCAATTACCATTGAATTCCATAGGAGTTAGAGGATGCAAAACGGAAAAGTGACTAAAGATGCAATGCATGGTATGCCATCTATCAGCGATAAGTATCAAACAGGGGTTGATTTTTCACTGAATAAACACCTTTTGCAAGATTGTTACTCGTTTGAGACATCCAGTTTCAAATGTAATAGAAGAAAAAACTAATACAATGGCTAAAAATAAAGAGAAGAATGAACGAAAAGAGAAAATTAACGAGTAGGAGTTGTACTTTATTACCCGATAAAATGAACGGAACTGAAGCCACTAAAACTCAACGTAAATGTTCGAATTGTTGGCCACCTACCTCCATGCACACAAACAAATTTTGGGTGAAACGTTCACGGGCATTCTGTAAAATTTCAGGTGTGATTTGGTTACACTCATTGACGATGCGCTGTCTCAGGTCGTTCAAATCAGCAGGTTCAGTTTTATAGATTATGCTTTTCAGGTGGCCCCATAGGAAAAAGTCTAATGGACTGAGATCCGGAGATCGTGGGAGCCATTCCGTTGGGCCTCTCCTTCCAATCCAACGACCAGGAAAATGATTATCCAAAAATACTCGAACTTGTTGTGCAAAATGCGGGGGTGCTCCATCCTGCTGAAATACAACCTCGTTGTCCGAATAGCAGGGGTCATTCTCAATGATCTCCGTTATTGCTGGGTCGATAAATTCCTCCAGTAGTTGATAATACATTTCTCCGGTAAGATTTCCAGGAATGAAAAACAGTCCAATGAGGTGATCGTCACAAATACCAACCCAAACATTTAGTTTTTGAGGCTGCTGAGTGCGAATTTCGTGGAATATTTGCGGCTTAGAATCTGCCCAATAACGGCAATTATCGCGGTTTACGGTTCCATTCAGAAAAAATGTACATTCGTTCGAAAAACACAAGTGAAATGAATAATGAGGATTGTTCATGACTCTCTCACTAATGCGTAAAATAGTAGTTTGGGTTACACCACTTACATTTGCGAATTTCCGCAGGCTTAGGGTTGGATCAACCACCGTTTGACCAAGCACCGCGACTTCCAAAGCTTCATTTCTTACTGGCCGCTCAATTACGCGCTTCTTATTTTGCACCGATCCAGTTTCACGAAATTTGGCAACTAATTCTAGTACATACTTCTAAGTCACTTTAGCACCTTCGTGGCGTTGTTTGAAGATATTGGCTGTTTTGTTCGCGCAACTATCAGAACTGAAAAATAGTTCAATCATTTCAACCCTCTCAGCTATCGAGTAAACCATGACGATTTTATGAAAACTAAATTTCGAATAGAAGAGAAACAATTGTGATGAATGCAACAGAATTTTCACATATAATGTGGAATAAAATTGGGACGATGAAATTGAATACAAAAAGTACGAAAACATTGACAATCAATTTTTTTGTTGAAGAAATCTGATCATTGTAACATCTGCGTTCCTGATTCGTAGTGTTGATTCGTATCGTCAAATAAGAGTCATTTCACATGAGGACGATGATCATACAGTATCACCTGTGAAAACAAATAAGTTTCCTTTCAGTCGACGAATAAAATAGCATATACATGTGAACTCAACTCTAGATGCATTGCTCGCATATCGTACAACGAATGTTCAAAGATCAATGGAGTTACTATGACTGATAGTTTTATCGTTTTTCTTTCAAGCTTCATAATCCTTCATAATCATTTCAATGTTTCAGTTGCTCACCCTGTATCTTTTACAGTTTTCAATTAAAGATGGAAATTCGTTCAAGGCGATGTAGATAAAGATACCACCTTCCTTTTGAGTCATCACTCGATCCATCTTCCTCATTCAAAATGTTCAAGGATTGCAACCCCCGCTTAGGGGGTTGATATTTCAGGCAAATTTTGTACCCCAAAAGATGTTCCTCTTGAAATAAAAATTGACCTGTTTTTGCGTTTTGATCAGAAATGAATATCTTGGTAGATATAGCTTCTGTTTAGTTTCCGTTGAAACACCTGTATATATATATATATATATATATATATATATATATATATATATATATATATATATATATATATATATATATATATATATATATATATTCTGTCTGCAAACTCCATTCAATGGAGAGCAATCTAACGAACGGATGTACTCCCGGATAAACAATACATATATATATATATATATATATATATATATATATATATTGAGTTTCGAATTTACGCGTAGAAGGAGAAGTCAGTATCTCTGTCAGTCGGACAAATGAAGTTGAGGAAACTTGATTATTGTCATGTGATAACACTTTCTCAGAAGAACTGAGCAAGTTTGCACACAAATGAAAGCTGGAAGACATTTAGAACTCGTTAATATTCATCTGTTAACAGATACGTATGAGTTCGAATGCTCTTCCGAAACTATTTTTTGAAGAAAAAAGCGCATGTATAGAGATTCATAGAATAGCTACAATATTTCATTGCAAAAAAATACAAAAGGCATCTACATTGCTTCGACGCTTCTTTTACATTAACCGGAATATACGTTATCGTATTGAAATTGATAAAAATAACACATAGTACAAAAGTCCCTGGACTAACAAATGTATTGCGCCAGAAATATCGAATACGCTATTGGTTCAGGCAGTACCAACCTTCAAAACAAAAGTATCAATATTTCATGACTTTTTGATCAGTTGTTCTCGAGATATTGAGGCAGAAGGGACGCCTCCCTTTTGTAAAAAATCAATCAGAATGATTTTTTTCTTGATCAAAAACTAGTATTTGCTGGGTGATAGTACTCTTCAAGCCTAGGAATGGCCTAGAAAGTGTTACCGAATAAATTACCTGTCGAAAACATAATTTGCTGATATTATGTTGATTTCAAACGAGGTCATACGACCACCGAAGGCTCAGAGAGCTCTGAAAGGCCAAAGGAGGTGATTATGCCTGAAAATATTAAAACAATGTTGAAAATTGTTATCGATCATTTCGAATTGAAATTGCAGGAGTTAGCTGTCGTCCTAAAGATATCAAGAGGCAAAGTATAGTACATTTTACTCTAGAATTTAGGCATGAAAAAACTTTTTCGAAGGGGGTGCTGCGTTTGCTCACAATGTAACAAAAAAACAACTCATAGACAAATCAGAGCATTGTTTTAAGATTTTAGAGCACGATGAAAAGGATATTCGATCATAGATAGAACATGGATCCACCACGTTCTGCCAGAGTCGAAATGAATATTTGCTGAGTCGTACAAAGTGCCCAAAACCCCAACCATCGTTTGGCAAGATTATGGCGTTTGTATTTTGAGATATGCATGAAATATTGTTCATCGACTATCAGACCAGACGATGAAAAAAGAATATTATTCAGCCTCTATCGTTCGATTAAGTGAATAAGTTGAGCGCAAACGACATTATATGACAAAGAACCATTTTGCAATGATATGCAGGTGCCGGATGGATGAAGTTTAGACCTATTTCAAATATATAGTTTGTGAAAAAACAATTGTATGATGAATAAATTAATAATGAAAAATATTTCTTCGAATTAAGTCATTATCAGCATTAATCTAGATATTTGCGAAATAGGAGATTTAAAGCGCATACTTTCATCTTGGTTTCGACCAAAATAAGTGGCATCAATCCAGACGAACCAAACACATAGAGATGGAGTTTAGTTTCGAAATCAAGAAAACAATTCAAACTCAGAATCTTTTCAAGATTACAGTACACATGCATATCTTCTCGATGGTAGGCTTACAATTTCAAACATGAGGTACATAAAAAAATAAAGTGAAATTATTTCTTACTTGAGTTATGAAACAATCAAATATATAATGCATATATCATCAAAGATGATGTATCATAGCATAAAGAATCATGAAAAAGATATGAAAACTTATATTCTATAATTAAAATTTTTCGAATTTTCATTTGTTTGTGTTGTGTGGGTGCCTTATTGCTATTTCTTTATAATGAAAAAAATATTTATGTCTTGCCTGAGAAATTAATTTCCACAATTAGATTTAAGTTAGCTTCTCTCGTTTTAGAGTTATTTGGGAATTTGGAAAATTTTTGGGATCAGTCAACATCTTGGTTATTTTTGAATTTATGTTAAGATAGCTTCACATTCTACAGTCACTTTTGTACATAGGAACAAACTGTGTGCAATATTTTGAATTATGTTGAAAACTTGCAATTTTTCGGATATCAACCATAGGCTTTCGTTAGGTTTTTTTCCTGTTCAGAAATATATCATCCCATCGAGTAACTTTATGTCTATTCACAGAATTTACACGGAATAGTGGAAATTACTCAAGTATGTTCTGTGCTTTTATAACGTTAGTTCAAAAATCAAATTTTGCAACGACAATTCAGTAAAATTATTCATGTTTTTCTTTAAATTATCCTGTAAATATATCAAAGAGACTATACCGTACGATAATTGAGGAAAGTTAAAAAGAAAAAAAAATATTGTACATAAATATTTGAGTGAATTCAATTTCAATGAGAAAATTATTTGTTAATGATAACAAATGATAAATTCATTAATGAAACAGATATTGAAAATGGAATTCAAGATAATAAACCTATCATTTTGCATTCATTAAAATTTATCTAGATTAGTTAGTCATCAAATATCGAAGGGACATTATAAGCATTGGATTTGCAATCGTTGTCTTATTCATTTCCGTTTTATGTTAGAAAAACATTACACGAACGGTAAGAAAATGAACAAGACTAAAGTTAATATGCCTACAAATAAAAATAATATATTGAAATTTCAAAAATCTACTAAATGCTCCGTTCGTAATATATGCAGATATTGAATGATCAAGATGGTAATGTAACTGAGACATTATGTAGGTATCAAGAAACATGAGGCTTGCAGTATAGACTATTATTCGAAATGTTCTTTCAATGATTCCCTCTCAAAATTCTCTTCATATGCCGAGGATGATTGTGATAGTTGAAGAACTACAAGAAATTGCATTCGATTTTGATGAGCGGTTTAAAAATCTGATACCCCTACAATTATCTCAAGAAGAAAAACCAAAATTCATTTTGAATTTTTGATTAATTTTGTTCTATGCCTTCTTCATTATATAAATTAGGATGATATTTACCACAAGAACATGAAACCATTATTAAAAATGTCTGATTTGAAATTTCAGTTATTACAACATAAAGGTATTCTCCTTATGAATATTTTAATTCAGTGGAAAAAATAACCTTCAATAGAAAATTTCTCTTCTAAAATTAAACAACATATTACAAAATTAGAATATGAACATGCTTAGTTAGTTTAGAAAACATTTAATATTACAAATTTACGTGAATATACTGAACTTTATTTGAAAACTGATGTATTATTATCACCTGATATTTTCGAGAATTTTCGAAACATTTGCAAATCCAATAATGGGCTAGACCCGTTCCATTATTGTATATGACCTGGGCTAGTTTTCGATGCTCTGCTCGAAATAACAAATATTAATTCGAATTGATAACAGACATAGACATATTTATGTTTTTAAAGCTGGTATCCGGGGAGGAATCTCACAATGCTTTAATCGATATGGAAAGGCAAATAACATGTATATGAATGATTATGATAAATTTTAAGATGATTCTTATGTTATGTATTTCGATATTAACAACATACATGGTTAGGCTATATGTCAATTCCTCCCTTTCTTTGGTTTGAATGGGTTCTCTACCAACTATTTTGAATATGAATAAAAATAGCGATTCTATATATATTTTTGAAGTAGATCTCATATATCCTCAAAATTTATTCGATTTGCATAAGGATTTACCACTTTGTCCTGAACACCTAATACCGCATGGAGCAAGAATTAAAAACCAAAACTATAAACGACTTTACTAACAGTACTTGGGAATTAAAATGGATAAGATTCAAAGAGTACTTGAATTTAAAGTCAGATTGGTTGAAAAAATATATTGAATTGATAAAATCAGATGAAAATGATTTCTAAACTGCATTCTTCAATTTTATAAAAATTCCGTATTTTGTAAAATGATGGAAAACGTTAGAAAAAACGTAACATCTAGTAACTAAACCGAAAGGTAGATATGGGGCAAATTATTACATTGCGCAACCAAATTTTCATAGTTGTATAATCGTTGATGATAATCTGATTATAATTGAAATGGATAGAATAGAAATAACTTTCAATAAACCAATTTATATTGGTTTGAGTATCTTAGATATTCCAAAAATGATATATGATTTTCATTATAATTTTATGAAAAAACTTCGGTAATGATAGGTTATACAGTGACACAGATAGTTTAATCTATTATTTTTCTCGTGATAATATAAACAAAATTATAAAAATAATATCCATCTCTTGGATACATAAAATTTCGATCTTCAAAATCCATATATTATACCTTTACGAAATAACAAATTTTTAGGTCTTATAAGGATGAAGCTGGAGAACGAATTCATAGGCTGGAAATCAAAATGTATTCTTCAATAATACATAATATACTCCTTCTTATTGTAGTTTAGACCTAAGAAAAAATTAGATGACCAAGGTGCTAATGAGCAAGGTATCAAAATATTTATAGCAAATATAGGTATAACTAAACAAGCGAAAGGTTGTCAATTATCCTCATTAAGAATGATTACATTTGAGGATTATTATGAATGCTTATTTAACCATTGAGATATTTCATCAAATCAGTTTCTAATCAAATCAGAAAAGCATGAAATATATACTGTTAAAAAAATTACTCCTTCAAATAATGATGATAAAAGAATTGTTAATTATATTTCAACTGATACTTATCCATATCGGTTTGAAAAGTTCTAATAGAGTTTTAAGTAATTTACTTAAATTTTAGTTTAGGAAACGACTGGAACAATATCTTGTGGTGAATGTGAAAAAATATTTTGTTTTTGTAAGAAATCTATAAAATCAATAAACTTAATTCTTCATTAAATGAAATAATCAAAGTTAATTCTTTATTATGTACTGAAACGATACCACCTAGTCCCGAAATCGTTATACCTATTAAGAAAAGAGGTAATGATATTTAAAATTTGCTAATTTAGATCAATGATTTCAGTGAAACAATACTATTCGATTCAAATAAAATTCCTGGAAATATTAAGAAGAAACGGTACTATTATAATTTTAAATAATTAATTTATGATATTAATTTTCTGTTTTCTAGGAAACAAAATTTCTGCGTAATTCGCAAGTCTAGTAAATAAAGATTCTTCAGCCAAGAAACGAGAGTATAATAAAGATGACTGGACATTTATTCGACTTAGTTTATAGCTTAATAAAACGTAAGATCAAGATATATGACTTAACATCAGAAGTATTATGTCAACTAACATTGGCTTACTAGAAAAAAAGAAGCAAAAGGCTATGATGTGGAATCGTTTGGATGAAGATTATGAAAAACAATTGAAAATCCATTTCCAACGTAATGGACACTGGTCAAAGTCGGGATTATATGACCTTCGTCATATTTTTCGAACGACTGTCGAATTTTTTCGCAAATTTTTCCTTATATTAAATAAGTTCCACGAAGAAATAATAAATGGGCGATGTCAACCCAGATTATTGGGTCCATAATGGTTCTAAAACATCTAAAAATCATAATCGGCATCACTTGGAAGACTGAACCTGGTCATTGGGGCCCTCTCGGTCAAACAGAGAGGAAATTCGTGGAAATATCGCAGGTTATGTATTTTTTTCTCCTTAGTCCCTTTCATGATCTTGCTTGCTATGTGAAATCTTTACCTAGATTTGTTTAGGCATATAAGAAGTTCGATTGTTGAAATATTTTTCTGCTGTTTTTCTTTTTCCATTGTTACAGATTCCTGTCCTAATCCCCCTTACTTTCACCTTTTTTTTTGGAAATCATGGAATGAATACAAGAGATAATGAAGCGGCTAAGCAGAAAAATCTAGTGCAATAGCGACATGGAAACGAGTTTTTTCCTCAGGTTTTTTCACTCGTTTATTGAATCATATACAAGATAGTATGGTTCCCCTGTTACATTTCCTGAGCTCACACTTGTGTTTTTTCTGACACACACCAAAATTATAGATAAGAGCATTCATTGTAAATACAATTATTCAAATTTTCGTAAATCGTCTCTTTTCAAAAGAATATATGTATATATCTGGAATAGATTGTCCAGATAGACCACTACTTAAAGAGATTGTTAAAATGAATGTCAAATAACTAAAATTATATTTCAAGGTGAATTAATCTGAAGAAAATAGAAGAAAACTTCAAAATCATGTTTTTTTTCAATTGAATTATATTTATACATTCTATGCATAGTTTTATTCAACTTTAAATAATCTTCACAAATAATTTTGATTTAATTTCTAGAATTTCTTCTTCTTTTTAGAAACATTCTTCTTCTCTTTGAATGCAATTAGCAATATTCGTATCAAATTCCTTCATAATAGATTTTTCTTCTTTTAAATTCTCGTACATGCATTTATTTTCATCTTACACGTTTTAACTTCTTCAAATTTGTTTACCATCTTGATAATTTTCTGTTATGTTATTTTTCATTTGCTTGATTTTCAATTTCCAATTGTTTCCGAAAATATCAAGATCATTATTACATTCTTGATACTACAGAAAAATATAATTATATAAATGAAAATACTCTGACCCTAATTCGTATCATTAAGGTTAACATTTTCAATTTCACTTGAAATTGAACAACAGTTAATTATAAGCAGTATCGAAATACTTGAAATGAATTGATTCATTTTTCTCTCTTTACTTTCAACAAATCAGCACCTATCAACAGTAACTAACTAAATAATCTCTTTATTAATATAATAATTTATATAGATTCTTAATTCTCTATTCATATTTATAGAATAAATATTCCATAGAAATAGAATAATATTTTCAAAGTATTAAAAAATTTCTATCGTATTCCCATACATTATTCATCTCATACAAATAAAAATAATATTTATATAACCCTAGAGGTGAATATTTATATTATAATATCAGCAAACTAAGAAACATTAATTAAACTTGGATACACAAGTCAATTTTCTCAATAAACAACCCTGAAAATCATCATTGTTCACTCATTCAACTTGCATCGACAAGTCGAAAATTGCATCAACAAGTCGAGTTTTTTCTGAACATGACGCGCAGGTTATCATATATCTTACAGGCATGAACAAATCAATTAAAATTAAATGAACTTGCGTTATCACACTCTTTCTTGTTTACGTGACCACGAAAATTATCATAATTTACTCATTGAACTTGCATAGATAAGTCGAACGTTGCATCGACAAACCGAGTTTTTTCACCTAAAGGTTAGGTTAGATTTATTATTTCTTCGTGGAACTTGTTTAATATAAAGAAAAATTTGCGAAAAATTTGACAGTCGTTCGAAAAAATATGACAAAGGTCATATATATATATATATATATATATATATATATATATATATATATATATATATATATATATATATATATATATATATATATATATATATATATATATATATATATATATATATACAACAACAACAAACCGATTAAAATTAATCAAACTTGCGTAATAACTTTTCTTAACTCAACCAGCCCAGCCTTGCCCCGCCCAACCCAGAGTGCGCATGCGCAACAAAATCAAGAAAAACAACCCCCATTTAAGGGAAGCAACTCCCACCAAAAAAATCAACCCCTTACCCACCCCTCTGCACTCCTCTTCAACAACCCCTTCTGGTCATTGTCGACAACTCTTCTTCTTATTCTTCTTATTACTTCTTGCAAAAGGTCAACTCAAGGTCACGTATAACCCCCCTTATTGCCCTTTTCAAACAGAACCGGATGACATGTGATCTAGCACACTCCTAGCTTATCTACTTGAATGTTATATTCAAAATAACCATGATGCTGATGCTGTAGAAGCCATAATTGGATAGAAACTAGGGGGCCTGTACGATGGCCATTCCGCTGATTCATCCTGGTTTTTCTTTCTCCTTCGGGAATATATCAAAGATCTGTCATTCAGAAGAAGTAGCCCAAATATTGAAGAGTTGAAGAAATATATTTGATAACCTACCTTGATCATTTCCATTAAATTTCATTCCATATAAAATATCACGTTAGATTTCTGTTTTGAAATAACGATTGCACAATACTTTTCAAAATTTTCATACGGCTTGGTCGCTTCCTTATTACAAACGATACTATATTTACACAATAGTTGTAATTTTATGAAAAAACATCGAATAATCTATCTGAATTGTTACTCCAACTCTTCGAACAGAGTTATGATGAAAGCACAGAACATACTTCAGCTACTTCTACCATTCGGTGTAAATTCTGTAAGTTACTAGATGAAATAAAGGAAACGTTATGAAATTTTCGGTTTTTCAGGAAAACACACTCTGAATTAAGGAACTGAGTGTAACGTTGATACATTTTTGAAAAGAAAAAAAACTCCTTTTAACGAAATGCATGTTGTGTATGGCTTAAATTTTAGAAAATGCAAGTTGTCATTATATTTAGAAACTGTTGGACAGAAAAAATTCTGAACGTCGTTTGATTCTACGCAAAACACTATTTACGTCAAAACCATGATCACATTACTTCATTAACGAATGAGATATTGGCACTTAGCTGACTCCGAAAATTTCGAAATTTCCAAATAACCTGAGAACTAAAATAGCAGGCATGCATCTGTGCACAGAAATGAATTCCTCCGCAAAAAAAAACACGAGGAAGGCAGGGTCATTTTTCCTTATTAATAATAGTTCACATTGATGACATCTGTTCACCTTGTACATTCCTCGAATTTTGTGGAAATCGTCATTGGGATTTCTCGATTATTAAAAAGAGCTGACATAAAATTCTATTCGACATTCGACTTTTTCGAGAGAAATTCAGTGGCGTGAAAATACAGTTGCCATTGGAGATTTCACTTTTTCTTGGTTAGTATTTTCTTTCCTTCACAAAATGCCTAATACGTGTAGTCAGCTTTTGCATTCTCAACCCTCCTCAAGGAAAAAACTGGAAGTGTCTCAATTTGATTCATTTTGTGCATGTCCATCAACGATTCATGTTGTTTTGTAACTGAAAAGCACAAAAATGCATTGCGCATGGTGAAGCTGACTGAGATATTAAGAGGAGTTCTGAACTGTGGGTAACTAGTCATGTGATATCCCGGACTAGAACACCCAGCTGTCTGACATTCTTTTTCGATAACCACCATCCTTCCCAGAGAATATTTCGGTTTATATTTGATCCACCCTCGTATAATGGGTAGAGAAAATCTGCGATAGACTTAATCGGCTACTAATCACTCGAACAGAGTTTCAGCTATTTTTTCGCCGCGTCATATCGTGTCCCCCATCTGAATGATCGCTTTGACCTCAGATGATTCTTACAATACGTAACTCTGTTTACCGAAATTTATTTATTCGTCTTTGAGCATCAAAACAGAATCACCAACTACAAATCGTACAAAATGTGGACGCTTTCTATCTGATTTAAGGTCTTCTACATAACTATTCGATCGTTGCCTTATGTCAGTTCACTGTCTTCGAGTTGAGCTATCAACATCTCTATACGAAGTGAATCCATCATTATGTGCATTGTTTCATTATTGTACTCATCGGAATGCTATTTATCTGATGCTATCTATCATTCATTATAATCTCCCATATTATATGGAGATTATAGAAATTGGGAAGGACCAGGAATTTACCACTTGGACTGATTCACTAAATCTATCGTACTATTGAGGACTTTTCCAGAAAGCACAAATCCATAGCGCAATTCGATTCTCCATTCTAAGATTGGAACGAGCTTAAGGAATATTTTCCAGTTTTGTTACATACAAACACAAACAAAATTTTCCACAGCCAGGCGTCGGTCGAAATAGAGTATATTGCATTTGTAATATTATAAAGGAGGAATAATTGACACAGTTTTATAACTCGCAACAAATTATTCAAAAAACAGTTTTTGCCGACGTTCGTAATATTACTGGTTGACTGCTCAGTCTCAATTTTGATTACGAAAGCCAGATGTTTCTCAATGCACGTTTCACAGTTTTCATGATTCTCAGTAACGATTCAAGGTTCAGAGCAATAGATATCTGAATGCAACGTTTGCATATTGCATTTTAACAATAACTAATAACGGAATTTACTTAAAACCGTTGACGATTGCAAGTATTTCGACATATCAAGCTTTGATATACAATATGCTTCAGTGAATTGAATGATCTCTCAGTCTCAAGTATTGTGTGATTCACACCTATTGCTCAATTAAGCACGAAAGTACGACTAAGTTTAGTTCCTGTGTTTTCCAGATCACTACTCTATTCTCCACGAAAGAATCATACTTAAAATTCCAGACTGTAAAGAGTAATCATCCAATTCTCCGACATTGATGATAAAACAAATGTTAGGGGTAAACATACAAATGGATCGATGCTCATTTCCATTCGACGAAAATGTATTTGCCATGCGAATGAGTGATGAAGGTTTTATCACTACTCGTTCGTTGTTATGAATTCCAAGTTCAGTACAGATGATTGATTCATCTCCAGGAATTATGCCGTTGGGAATGGCCTTTCTCATAAACACATTCGTTCTACACCCTTTTGAATATCTTCTCGTAGATAGCTCCATTCGATGAGAAAGTAGAGAGATGTCATATATTTCGCATCCTAAAGTACGAGTATATATCATATATAGAACTGATGCAGAATTCCTAATATATATTGAAATCGTATCCATTCTGACTTCTCGCCGCAAACGAAATTGAAAGATTTCGATTGACGAAATATAAGATCACAGTTGACTGAATGAAGGATGAAATATGTAAAATCTTGTGCTGTAAATAGGCAGATATTCTTTATTGAACAACGTCGAAACGCCGATAACAAATACCTTGTAAGGGATAATTCTTCGCTAATATCTTTTCTAAGCGAAACGTATGTTATAGAGATCTTAACCTTATTTAGAACAGCCGATCACTCTTAAAAGCATAGGAGAGTCCTCTACTCAATTAACACTATTTGGACAATAACATGTGAAATAAAGTCAGCAAGATGAGAATGATTATGTATGAAAACATATTTTTGAATTACCTTTGAAGGGTAAAAAAGGAATAATACACTGATACAAAACTACCCGATATATTTTTAGCGGTGAGCTATGTTAAGTTCCTTTTAAAATAACTATAATTTTGGAGGCAGTTTTGAATTATTTAACTCGTATATCCATTTTCCATGTTCACACAAACTCCACAATGTTATCCTAGCGGCATTTAACTTTACATGGCTGCATACGACTGTACTCGTTGTACACATCAGTAAGCACTCCATTACCGTATGTCAGTTACTTAACCTATAGTTTTTTGAGAGTACTTGTTGTGTTCTATATGTATGATAGAATTGTTTCACGAAAAATGTATCAGTAACATTATATGAACTGTGTTTTTGTTATCCACATTTGAAATTTGAAGAGCCTGGATGAGAAAAAGGCGAAAGCTTCGTCGTGGCTGGTATCGTCTGCGAAAGCTTAAGTTGGCCAACAGAATATTCGAAAATAGAGCTAATGATATCTGTTCACCAGTCAAAATAATAGTCGTTCGATATACGACAGATATCACTCTGTAATCCTATGTAATTAGGGAGAACAGAAGAAAGAGATCGGTTTTTACATACGATATTCATTCATTGAGGCCATTGAATGTTCAGTGTGATTGTCAGAAAAGATTAACAGGAGCATTTGTATGAAAAAACGATTTCTAGCAGAGACGATTTAAAACGATATTTTCTCTTCGAGAATTTTGATTTATCAATTTAAGATTAGCAGTTTTTGATATGTCGGCCTAAGGAATTATCAGTTCGGAATACTTTATTGAAATTATAATGCGAGAGGAATGATTTTAGTTTTAGACTAGAATTACCAATACAAGTTAGGCTGTTGTATTTTGTGCTAGAACTTTTTATACTTGGAAATACTTCCTGGATTGCTTTTTGAAATTTTTTGCGTGAAATCATGTTCTCAATCTTAGTTGGACTGTAACCGTTACTGAGTGCTATTTGTTTAATTATATTTAGCTCTTTTATGAAATTATTTTGTGACATTGGTATATTAATGAGTGTATGTACCATACTATTATATCCTGCTAATTTATGTGGATAAGGATGTGTAAATGAGCTGTGAATAGTAATATCTATATGGCTTATGAAAAATAGAAAATCATGTTTGCCGTTTATTTTAGTAATAGTTAAATCCAGAAAGTTAATGGAGTTTTCTGTTTCTATCTCTAACGTGAATTTAATGTTATCGTAATTTGGTTAATGAATGTTTTGAATGACTCTAACTGTCTGTTTGTGCCAGTGAAACAACAAATGATATCGTCGACATATCTAACTTGATCTATCTATCAAATTTTAACTTCAGAGAAGTATTATGTAATATTAAAAAAGGTTTAACCATGAGTAATCCTCTGAGCCCTCTGCTCGCTGAAATTTTCATGGATAATAATGGGAAAATTAACCAAGAACATTCGTAATTCCAACACTTTATTTATTGGTTTAGATATGTCGACGATATCATTTGTTGGCACAAACAGACAGTTAGCACAAACAGACAGTTAGAGTCATTCAAAACATTCATTAACAAAAATCACGATAATATTAAGTTCACGTTAGAGATAGAAACAGAAAACTCCATTAACTTTCTGGATTTAACTATTACTAAAATTAACCCCAAACATGATTTTTCTATTTTTCATAGGCCATTGCATACAGATATTACTATTCACATCTCATGTACACATCCTTATCCACATAAATTAGCAGCTTACAATAGTATGGTACATAGACTCATTAATATCCCAATGTCACAAAATAATTTCATGAAAGAGCTAAATATAATTAAACAAATAGCAGTCAATAACGGTTACAGTCCAACTATGATTGAGAACATGATTTCACGCTAAAAATTTCAAAAGCAATCCAAGAAGTATTTCCAAATATAAAATATTCTAACACAAAATACAACAGCTCAACTTATATTGGTAATCCTAGTCTAAAATTAAAATCATTCCTCTCGCATTATAATTTCAATATAGCATTCCGAACTGATAATTCTTTAGGCCGACATATCAAAAACTGCAAATCTAAAATTGATAAGAGTAATGAATCCGGTGTTTATAAACTTTCTTGCGGGGATTGTAATAAAATTTATATTGGTAGAACTTTCAGAAATTTCAAAGTTAGATTATCCGAGCACAAACGTAGTTTTAATTATCATAAATCAGATTCCCATTATTCTGATCACTTACTCGAAGAAAACCATAACTTTAATGATAATTTCAAAATTTTGCACAATGTAACTAACAGACAAAAACTCAATCTATTGGAAATTTCAGAGATCAACAAAGAAAAGAATTCAGGTAGGTTACTTAATAGTCAATTAGATCTAAATCCTTCTCCTTTACTCAATCTTTTCAATTCATACAGTAAGCAACTCTGATGGGTTTTCCAACAAACCTCTTGTACCTATTGTAATATTAAGTAGGAAATAAGACTAATATATAAGGAATAACTCTATTCCTTAGTTTGTATCTATCTGATGAAGCCACAGTGTGGTGAATCCGGTTATAGTTTTGTTAATATAGTGAAAATCGAAATACTTTAGTTTTATTTCATTGAAAATATGGAGACAATTAGTTTAGGTACACAGCATGTATTCCGAAGCAGAGATGCGTTACATTTTTGGCGATTTCATGGAATACTCGATATGTTTTGACATCGGATGGAGATTTTTCCTGAATAGATTGGAATTTTGAAATAAAATTTTTAGGATTGGAAGGATTGTCCCTTCAAATAACCGTTTGAGATCTTGGTCCTCGCCCTGGAGGGTCAAATTTTGGTTTTCTCAAAAAATTTTCTCGTTATTGTACTTTGTACTGCTCGATATTGGCGCATTTTTCATTTTTGTTTTGAAGAGTCTGTAGTGCTCCCCTCCAAAATTTCTCCTTCTTGAAATTGGTTGAAAAATATAAAAATTTACGCTCAACTATTTGGGTTTCTCGAACCAATTTCTCATTTTTCTCGCGTCTACTTTCTTGAGATAGTAATATGTATATATATATATATATATATATATATATATATATATATATATATATATATATATATATATATATATATATATATATATATATATCTTCCACGACAAACTTCGCGAGGAGTCTACATATGTAAACTTGAAACAAAAAATCATTCAAAAGTCCGTATATCAATGAATAATCCTTCCTGACAAGAGCTAGTTTCCAAATATGCCCGCCATGCACGCAGCTCCCGAAGAACCACAATAGTGCAACCAAACAGGATGCCGAGAAACGAAGCGCCAGACTGCAGTTTTGCCCTTATTAGGAGCTTATCAATGTCGCATATCGCTTCTTAGCATCCTATGAAGCTAAATCGGGGTACCCTTTCGATTCCAGAAAGGAAGCACTTCGTACATACGTATGAGAGTCGCCCTCTGTGGACCGAGGCGGCTACCGGACGTCGAGAAGTCTGCACTCAACAAGACATTCAAATTCGTTTCTTCAACATTCATCTTCCTCTAAGGAGCATTCGATCTTTTGAATGAACCGTATTTGGGTAAGTAATATTCGAGTTACTGCGCTTTGATTCATCATGATATGGGAATTGTTCCCGATATAGTCGTAATGCTCGAGCACTCTTTCTCTTAGCTGGAAAATATAATTTATCGTTAATAATTGCTCATCATCATTAGGTGCAACAAAATTCTAAGAATTAATATATTTGAACCATGAGGTTTCTTCCGGAATTATTTATTAATCCCTTTTGATACTTTTTTTGCAGAAGGTACTCAGAATTGAAAAAATAAACGAAAAAAAATTATGAAGTAAGGGGTTAGCATTAAGAAATTGCGTATATGTGATATGAAGAGCCTTCGGGGTTTTTTGTTTCTCAGGAATTCTGTGAGACAACCGATTTCATCTCTAATATTATCAATAACCTTCTCCAGTCGTTTTTGAAATGGTGATATTCTGACAATTTTTTAGCTCAGCTCGAATCAGAGTTATGGAGACTTGTTGTTTGTGTAGTCGAAAAACCACTACCGTTCCACAGTAAATCTGAGTGTGAATTTTCTCCAAGGAGATATGGTCAGTGTATTCTTCAAGCACTTAGTTTATGCTTGCTAGGATGATATTGGTGTTCATGTTCGTCTTGACTGTGGACAGTTTAGGTCGTTTAGTTGGGTTACAACTACTGATATAAATTATTGCTCTGTTGGGTTCTGATTTCGTTAAATACGTAAATTCGCTCTGCTGATTCGATCCAGGAAGGAACCTCCATGTTTATATTCGTTTCCGTGGCTTCGATGTTACCTGTAACACTTTCATTCACGCCGGCATGTGTACCGTTATGAGTATCATCATCGCTTCTGAGTTCCATTATGACCTCTTCTCGTATGCTATGCAGCGTTTCTGAAGCAAGTAGCCTGTTTTTAATGATTGTTCTTCGTTGATTCGAAATTCCGTGCTCGGATATGTGCTGCAATGCCAGATATTTTTCTACGAACGCAAAATGTAACGCGTATCTGTATGCTGTCATTTCCGATTCCAAGTTTTTAATCTTTTAATAGGAACGCATAATGAAGTTATTCATTTCTTGGGTTCACTTCATGCCATTCCTAGAGAGTCCGGCTCTCGTGGTCGTAGGCAAAACGACTTGCGCCATCGTTGAAACATCAAGAGTCGGTTGGGAGGTATTGATGTTATTTTCCATTTGGTTGTGTGTTGCAGTATCTCTACTCGATTTCACGCTGCTTCCATGGGAGACTGTGATTCACTTTCCGAACAAGTCCCTCATTTCCAAATCTTGAACGCGACAAGAGGTTATGGTGGTACAATATCGATTCACCTATTTATTCCTTAGATATTATTATTGTTATTATTATCGTGGACTTGTGCACTATCGCAGCTGTTAACTGGATATAATTTACCTTTCCAGACTCAGCAATCAATGGGAATAGGATCGATTACAATACACTTGACATAAATTTTCTCACTATCCTACATGTATTAAGAATTACAGCTTTTTATATTTTTATATAGGTATTCTCATCCAATTCTAATTTCTTAAAACCAGTCGGAGAAATGATGACAGGAACGTTATCTATTTTATCGAGGTGCCACATGTGCTTTATCTCAATAGCTATGTATTTGGACTTTATCTTCTGGTACTTGCTCAGCAAGTTATTTTTATTCGGTATGGCGACATCCACCAGCATTGCTGTCCTCGCTCTCATATCATACACCACTATGTCCGGTGTATTATTCGTCACCATTCTGTCAGTGATAACAGGTCCATCGTAGTATAATCTGAAAAAGTCATTTTCCAATACGGCCGCCGGTTGATACTTGTAATACGACTGGAAGGTATATAGAAGTCCTCATTCGTGTGCAAGTTTCTGATGGTCAATGTTGCACACTTGATTATGCCTGTGAAGATAGTCCGTATTGGCCAGTTGTTCGCAGCTTGGTAATATACTGTATAGTCTCTGATATTATATGGCATTTCCTGCACTTCTCTATTTTTAATGAATTCATGAATTTTTGTAGTTGTTTGTATCGATGACAAGATCTCCTATCATCAACCATTCGTGCAAGCTTCATTGTCGATATCTTATTGATTAATCTCATGGTGAAGTCGTCCATGCAAATACTCTTGTTTTTCAGGATCTGGTAGGATCAGTAGATTCAGTAAGTCATCCCTGGTAGCAAGATTGGGAGGTGTATATCTCTTATCAGCCAACAATATCACTCTGTGGAGGTTAGAAGTGCTCGCTTCTGTAGATAAAAATTATCTGAGAATTTTGCTCTGTTCCGTATGTGAGTTGACATATTATTATTATCAACTATTTCTCGTCACAGCTGCACTAATGGCAAGTCGAATGCCTCAGCCAACAAAGTCAGTTCTTCCGCTCCTCAATAGCTGACATTAACCGCATACACTGTAATCTAACTCGAAGGAAGATAATATATTCAGTTGAATGATCCATATGATCCTTCATGTATATTTTTTGGGTTTTCCTCACGAAAAATTATTATATAATGAAAATTTAGCGTTTCAATTACATTCATCGGAACATATCATAATTTTATCTAAAATTAAGACTCAATCCAAGAATGAATTATATCTGGTAATCTTCTCTTGTCATGAGATCAGATCTCAACTTTCTCCTGCTCACATTGTATTTGAAATAGGAACCAGAACACCTATACAAATATGAATGTAAAGTTTAGACTTGGACATCTCTGCGAGAATTTATGAATAACAATTAGTAATTTTCACTGGAATAGTTTCTAGAAACGAATATAGTTAATTGAAGGCTTGTACAGAAGCTCGTTGGTGGGTTTTAATACCGCCGGAATTTTGTGTCTCTTTAAGAGACAGGTTAATTCCAAGAACTTCTATTTGTGATGAAGTTTTCGGACAAATTAAATTATGAATCTAACTAGCCGTAGAACCTTTAAGTTTTCAAGAAAATTTCATTTTAATGCTGCAAGAATCTCAGAAGTTGTGCGGAGTGAAAAGCTCAGGTTTTCTTGTAGGAAAAATTTTTTTTCTCTTCTCGTCATATAATTTAGTGTTCCTTCAGTTTCAGTTTCATTGAAATGAATATTTTTTTGTTAATTTCATTGAACACTTAAATGAAGGCAAATGTTGATGGATAAGTGTGTTTTCATTTTACTTTTGAAGAAAGGTTTCACATCTGAAGTTGAATATAAAAAACCTTAACGGTTTCATAAATCCTTATTGATCAAAAAATAGAGACTTTTACGATTACTTAATTCCATTCGCTCATGCGAATTCTTTGGTTTACTTTTTATAATTTGAAAATAGTCCTCCACGAGGTTCTTTGTCAACATTAATAACGCAACAATAGCAGTAGAATCAATTTTTGAATACTTGTCGAATATAAAAATCTATGATCAAAAGAAAATAATTAGCAGCTTTTACCAATATAATATATGAAGCACATCTTACTTTCAAATGTACTACTTATCTGATGAAGTCACAGTATGGTGAAACGCACCATAAGTTTACGAATATAGTGACAATTTGAATAGCACTGTTGCATTTGATTCAAAACCAAATATTTTAATTTTTTATCATACTTTATCTTGTTGAAGAATTCTTCCAAAATCAGCAGATTAACGGAATTGTTCGGTCAGCATAGACCTTTTGGCGATCCGTCAAGGATTACATTGACTACATCGACAGGTATAGACAAAATATTTATGAAAACAGATGAACATTTATGTTTTATTACAACTTTGAACTCTTAGTCAACTGATCATTTAGCTCAAATATTGAATTTATCTCATATTTTGCCGCGGACACAAGAATACAAGTACTGAGAAAGGAATAATGATAATAATTATAGAAAACTCCAAACAATGAATACAAAACCATAATAGAAAATGAGTTAGGAGGCAATGCTTAGAATAAATTAGAATGTAAGAAAACAAATGTAAAACAATCAGGAAAGTTACAAATTCAAACACCAAGTAACGAATATCTACCAATAAAGTAGATAGCAACTATTTACAAGAATATAGGACATAATGAAAATGTTTCAAAAATACTGGGGAGTATATGAGGAAGATAAAGTCTAATTTTGGACTATATTAATGACATTTGAATTGTGGAGGCCGTTACTTGATGTAGATCCATGATATAAATGAGATAAAAACACAAGGTTTAACTTTGATCTACACTTTATTTGAAAAAATTCTATTTTTCATTCTTGACACAGCTGCTGTGTCAGCGAAACGTCGTCGAATTTTTTCAAATAAAGTGTAGATCAAAGTTAAACCTTGTGTTTTTATCTCATTTATATATTAATGACAGTTAAATAAGTCTTAGCATGGCCTCACGCAAGGTAAATCCACTACTACGCTCATGGTTGTAACTATAGAATGTCTGATGGAGGCCTTAGATTGGGGAGATATAGTGGAGATCTATAGTTGCGACTTGTGTAATTTAATTGGTTTCATCTATTGGGATACAATGTTGAACAGAGTAGAGTACTATGGAAGCGGGGAGCAATGTATACTACGGTGCGATCCTATCTGAGTTGCAGGTATCAAGTAACCGTTTGGGACAGCACGGAATTCAAGTTGGAATAGGTCATTACGGGAATGCCACAGGGATCTATCTAGGGGCTCTCCTGTTTTTACTTTATATGAATGACCTCTCAATAGGCACATGACAATGCGCTTTTAAACAGGACCCAGGAAACAATAGATCCCCCCAAGACCACCGGTATATCAATGTCGGAGGATGGTCAGTCGATCCAGACTAAAGGATGGATCCTCAACACAGAGAAAATCCGAAGACTTATAGTTAATGGAGGAGAAATAACTTATTGGAGCTGCCGATCTGTATGCTACGTTTTATCATTGATAGTTCCCTTACAATGAGGAAAGGGCTTATTTACATGTTAAATTAAAAATTATCATCAGCCATATATTCAATTCGACGAATGAAGTTCACAAAGAGTAAGGGAGAAACAGTTCTTATGCACTATGGCTATTTTCACATTGTTTCCACATACGAGATTTTACTATGGGGATCATCTCCAGAAGTGAACATGGTGTTTCTACTATAGAGGAATGCTGTTGAGTCAATAGCTAGACTTCCTCAGACCCATATTTGTCGGGATCTGTATTGTAAATATGGAATATTTACTATCCTATTATAATTTGTTCTGAATAGCTTATGTTATGTACATACCAACTCTGATAAGTAAAACGCACACTGTATTGTGCATATTTATTTAACTCGTGGTTAGTTTCATTTTATATTACCTCTGCATAGGATATGAAAAACTTATTTTGTTAGCATTAAATTGTACAATTTGTTGCCTAGTCAAACCCGAATAAGTTCACACAAGAGTTAAAATAAATTTTACTGGATATGGGCTGTTACTCCCTTGAAGAATTTACCTATTTTGTAGGTCGACTGATTCAATTTCAATCTATTATATATTGTTTGTATTTGAGGTCTGACTATGATATTTAATAAGTCACTTTGAATATATTCTTACATATATTATTCATTTGTATGATGTAACGGCCATGCCATGTGAAAATTGATGGTAGAAAAAGTTTATTTCCATTGTTATTATTATTATAAGGTAATGTAAAATAATTCTATGGGAAGCCCCCATTGAACGAAAGAATAAACATTATTAGGCTGTCATGCAGTAATCCACAACAAAACATAACACATATCGGAATGGTAGAGAAATGAAGCTGAAACCTTGTGAAACCTAGTAGAAAAGAAAGTTTATTTAAACCAAATAGCAGAAAAACCTTCTCTTTCGAAGGTTGTGAAAGATACTAGAGTACGCTAAAGAAAATAGTTGTTTACATAATTACAATGCATTCTTATATTGAACAATATCGCGTATCAAGTATATCCAGAGGGAAAATTAAACTCAAACGAAACTAAAGGTTCAGTACAATCCGCAATACTATTCAAAATACAGAAAAAAAGAGGACAAACATTCTTCGCATATCCAGAAGAGAATTCAAGCCATTCATAATTTTAAGAACGATTTTATGAGTTGTATAACAGGTAGATCAAATGTCGTAAAAACCTACTTTGATCTAATAAGAGAACAGTATCGAAATTTTATAGGGTGATAATTTTCTTGACACATATAAGAAACGTTCTCTGAAGTTAAGAAGACTTTCGAAGATTTCGATAGTCGCGAATACTTAACATGCAACCATTAGTTTTAGAAACAAAACTGTGTTTGTACTCGAGGAATTGCATATATCTTTAAAATTAGATGACGTTGAATTTTTCTACATTCAGCTTGAGAGAATTTATGTCCACTCATCAATGCAAAGTATCAACCTGAGATTGTAAATATTCTGAGTCGTGTGAGTTCTTCACAGCTGAATAGATTTCTCAAATCGTCTGAAAATATAAGAAGTTTGATCCAAACTTTTAACATCATTATCAAAAAGTTTGATTTGAAAGTGGACCAATTTGTGACCCTACTGGTACACCAGATGCTACTTTTTGAGTAAAAAATTTTATATTTTATAATCTGTGCTCAACCATGTAAAAAACTCCTAGGAACCGCACCACCAAACCAGAGAACCAGATATTTCCCAAACCTAAAGCTTACACATCAGTATTTCATGGTTCACTGAAACCGATATAAACGATGCAAAATTCATTGAAACATTTGAAATATCAGTGAAAGAAAATCAATCGTAGTTTTCTGCAGTTCAATAGGTATGTCGGAAAGGTAGAATCGTTATATAGTTTCTTGTATTATGGTTTGAATTTTCCAACTTCCATTCATAATTATTACAAATTCTTCTCCTACCGCGAATTCTCATTCGGTTTACTGAGAGCTTAAATTAAAGATAATCAAATTTGTCCAGTCATTCTCGAACGATGCTCCAACCAACGAAAGCATTTAATTATAAGTTCAATTTTACTTGAGCATAATGAACAGTAACAGCAATTTTCTGAAATTAATGATGTTGTTAATCGAAAATTGGATTGATTGGACAGCAAATTATTTTTTCTGAATATCAATTCCTTCTATAAGAATTCATACAACAGCTACTTTAAGTCTTGCTTTAAGTTGGATTCCAAATCATACCATGTATTTCAGAATTAAAGAGAGAAATCAGCTGCACCAAGAAATTTTGGAATATAGTTAGCAGATCAGCTCATACTATAATATTCGACATCATTGTAAAAAGAAACAAAATTTAGATTGTTGAAATAATCTAATCTAAAACTGTTACATTCACTCGAATTATTAATCATTAGTCAATAATTATATAAAATTGAAAATGAAACACGAAACACGTTCTTAGAATCAATTGAAAGTGTGTTGTACCTTCTCTGATATGACTTTAATATATGAGACGTCTACCTTTAACTGCAATAACAGCTCTGTACCATGTTGGCCTGCTGGTAATTCGATTCTTGAAACACTACCGCTTAAACAAGCGGTGATAGTTTCCTTACCTTATACAGTGTGGCTAAAGCTGGCGGTAGTCATGAAAACGATATTTAAATACGTTTTAGGCTTTTTCATTCGAGTTTACATTAAAAGTTCCTGCTGGAAGCTGTAAGCACGAGACCCTCTTATTGAAAGCTACAGATTCTTGAAGTGCTTCTATTGGGCAGCCGAATGTGAACGTTGGCCACAATCCAAGAATGAGAAACTTTCACCTGCTTGAAAAGTGGACACAATATTGCTCATGATCCTACTAATATACCGCGGAAGAATAACACTTCTTAACAAATAGTATGATCTTATTCTAACGCTAATCAAATCGACTAGATCGTGCCACTACTGTAGTCCCCAGTAGACAATGATATTAAACATTCTACGGATATTGTTTCCTGAATAAAAGTCTTCAATGTATCAAAATTTAGTTCATTTCATGTTATGAGCAAACATAACGAAACTGTGTCATATTTTAACAAAACGAATATTCAAAATAGATCCGTTATTTTCTAGCAGTAGTTCATTGATATTCTTGAAAATTTAATTGAAAATTCTGCTTGTTCATATGATTTGAAAAAATTAGTTGTATACTGAAACTGGTTTGATGTATCGTTGCTACTTAATTCTGAATTTCAGAATTAAATTTCACATTCCATCAATTTTAATTAGACAATACTATTCTTACTCACTGAAAACTATATACTCTTTCAAAGTAACAAATGTCATTTGTGTATTATGTTCTATTTGAAACTTTATGTTGTAAACTAGAACCTCATGGTAAATTTTCGAAGATAAAGTTATGGCATTCCTAACAACTCTAAAATTGAAGTGAATTCACTCATCTCAATTGAAATAATACCATATCAATGTGAGAAAATAACAACATTATATACATTCAGGGCGCCAGATTACAGTATCATATAAGTCATATCAACATGATTGAGAAATAGTAATCAAATAACAAAGAATTGCATGAAATAAAACGGAAGATTTATAAAATATCAAATTTTTTTTTCTTACTTTTTCATATATATGTAGATAGCGTAGTTTAGTTTAGTTTAGTGACCTCTATCCTAAATAACAGTAGCATATCGATCGTATATTGACATGTATTGACATGTGTGTGTGTGTGTGTGTGTGTGTGTGTGTGTGTGTGTGTGTGTGTGTGTGTGTGTGTGTGTGTGTGTGTGTGTGTGTGTGTGTGTGTGTGTTAGAGTGTAGAGTGTTGCAGTTGCAGAACAGCAGAGTAGAGGTAACGTAATATTATATCTGTTTTGCACTGATGAATACTGTTAACACAAAAAATTTTCTGCGATTAAATTGTCGTTCATTTTAGAATTGAAAATCGATATCATTCCTCTCACTGTAATAATATACCCTTTTGCACCCAAAATCAGAGATAAATAATATCGTTTTTTAATATTCGATAATACGATAATACTCTTTAAGAAGAAAACTTGATAGTTCGTTTCCCAAGGACTATCTGCCGAGATGTTACAATTGATTCTCTAGAACGCTTCCTCTTCAGAAAATTGATATATCTCTGAAACTTTTCAATATCATCTTATTTCGAAAGTATTGACTATCTTGATTATCCGTGCGCAACAATTATATCAAATAGCAAATTACGTACCATAATCCGTAAGAGATACTAGTAAGACAATACTAGTTTATTTGCCGCAGCTTTTCGAATAAATCATGAAAAATGAAGCACCGATTGATACGAAAAAATTTGAATCGATAGCTTTTTTTATTTAATATTTTCACTGGGATCAGTTCGTCTTTTTCTGTTCGAAAGGAGACCAATTGATGTTCAATCGAAATCTTATTATGCTTGATACGAATCTCGTTCAAGTAGAGATAGATAGAGATAACGTAATATTCACAAGGACATATAAATTCAACAGTTTCTCATTATCCAAGTATCTGATATATACTTATGGTAACAGCCCAAGGACGATTCCAAATTTGAACGAAACTAAGATCAATACAAGAAAAAAAATCAGTCTCATATGTCAAGCAAGAACATACATCATAAAGATTACATTTTTCATCACTTTATCCTAAGGAAAACCAATATACTGAACATTTTTTAACTAGATGAAAACAAGTAATACATAAATTTTCTGAAGTAATTCTTATTTACCCCTACTTAACCTATATTTCATGGCTCACTATCTGTGAGTCGTAAAAATAATGGCTCACAAACACATTAATTTCAGCATATTAATTGGGAGATAATTGAAATGATATTCTGATTTGGTTTCAGGTATGCTATAAAACCTTGGAGTTCGTGAAAACCAAATGATTGACAGATATGATAAGCAAAGTAGGCTCCGTGAGTATTTTTCCACATTTATTTTTATCACTTTTGTATTGTATTGCTGAAGGTAAAGTTAAATTCATGCAAAAAATTCCACTCATTTGAATTTGTACAGACTAACAGTGAATTTCGGTTTGGGTTTAGATTTAATTTTAACGGAGTTGGGTATCAGTGAAGTATTAACCATAATATTATTCTTAAGTTATCATAAAATTATGATGAATTTCGAATATAGATTGAAATTCAAGGATATGTATAATGGCTTATGAAGATTAACTATTTTCAAAATATTGCCAACTGTATCTTAAAGATGAAAACATTTTCTGACTTGAATTTAATGAGATTTATTCTGAAATATTCGGAACATTTTGTTTGAAACTATTTGATTTTCTGAAGAGAGAGTATTTTGAAAACACTGAAAATTATAATTGGGGAGCAAAAACTTTTGACGTAAATAACAAAAACTGGACTATGTTTTTCTTGTGATACCGATTATCAAGCAACGGTTGAAATTATTAACCAAGTCAAACATGATTTTTCTTTTAAATAGATATATATATATATATATATATATATATATATATATATATATATATATGATATATATATATATATATATATATATATATATATATATATATATATATATATATATATATATATATATATATATATATATATATATATATATATATATATATATATATATATATATATATATATATATATATATATATATATATATATATATATATATATATATATATATATATATATATATATATATATATATATATATATATATATATATATATATATATATATATATATATATATATATATATATATATATATATATATATATATATATATATATATATATATATATATATAATTCACCAAATATACAGCTCTGGAAAAAATCAAAAACAATGGCGAATTTAAATGCATCGGACTTGACTACAACTACTAATTGTCCCAACAAATAGATAGATTCTTATGGAAATAATAAAACTGGACTATGTTTTTCTTGTGATACCGATTATCAAGCAACGGTTGAAATTATTAACCAAGTCAAACATGATTTTTCTTTTAAATAGATATATATATATATATATATATATATATATATATATATATATATATATATATATATATATATATATATATATATATAATAAAAACTGGACTATGTTTTTCTTGTGATACCGATTATCAAGCAACGGTTGAAATTATTAACCAAGTCAAACATGATTTTTCTTTTAAATAGATATATATATATATATATATATATATATATATATATATATATATATATATATATATATATATATATATATATATATATATATATATATATATATATATATATATATATATATATATATATATATATATATATATATATATATATATATATATATATATATATATATATATATATATATATATATATATATATATATATATATATATATATATATATATATATATATATATATATATATATATATATATATATATATATATATATATATATATATATATATATATATATATATATATATATATATATATATATATATATATATATATATATATATATATATATATATATATATATATATATATATATATATATATATATATATATATATATATATATATATCACCAAATATACAGCTCTGGAAAAAATCAAAGAACAATGGCGAATTTAAATGCATCGGACTTGACTACAACTACTAATTGTCCCAACAAATAGATAGATTCTTATGGAAATACAGAATAAGTGAAGGTCACAAGTCAAATAATTACGCAAAACGTTTTTTCTCTAATTTGATACCACTGGTTGAAAATAAGGACCAGTGGCACTGTACCTTTATATACAATCAACTGCCAAGAATGTGACTCCACATATATTGGAAATACTAAACAGTGCTTGCATAGAAGAGTTTACCAGCATGAATATTCAATACGATCGAATAAATATCAAACAGCTTTAGCCAAACATAGTATAGAATATCTTCACAACTTTGACTTTAACAATATGAAGGTTCTTACTATTGAATTTAATGATATGAAACATTGGAATGATAGAAATTCAGAAAGAAGGAACTACAGTTGCATAGTCATTTCATGATTTGCAGATTATATTTACGCCTTTCGGGGTGAGCCATTCTCAAAATATATCTCCCCAAGATTATCATCTAAAACATATAGAATACATAAAATTATCGTTAAATATGTAGACATACAAGAGAAAGAATTCACCTTCAACGGGTCGTTCGAACAATTATAAACAAGCTAACCTATCTTTCGATGCAATCAAAGCAACTTACTGTTCACCTAAATTTATCGATATCAACATATGTTAATACAAATACACATTGAAATATTATTGATGCTCTAAATATTTGATTTTATCTTTTCATTAAATTGCTATATATTTATAAATCCATCAACATCCGTCCTGTAGTTTACTGCCTTTGGTTATTTTTGAATTTCTATCATTTCATGAATATTTTGTTTCGAATCATTGAATTCAATAGAAAGAACCACCATATTGTTAAAGTCAAAATTGTGAAGATTTTCTATACTATATTTCGCTAAAGCTGTTTGATTTTTATTCGATTGCAGTGAATATTCATGCTCGTAAACTCTTCTATGCAAGTACTGTTTGGTATTTCCAATATATGTGGAGTCACATTCTTGGCAGTTGATTCTATATATGAGTACAGTGCGACTTATTCTTAGTTTCAACATGTGGTTTGAAATGATTGAAAAAACGTTTTGTGTAACTATTTGACTTGCGACCTACTCTTATTCTGTATCTCTCTGAGCATCTGTTTGTTGGAACAATTAGGGGTTGTAGTCAGGTCCGATATATTAAAATTCGCCATTGTTCTTTGTTTTTTCTTCAGAGTTGTATATTTGGTGTATTTTCTTCTTGATAAGTGGTTTATAAGTTTCAGGGTATGCATTTTTACCTGATATATTTTCAATATAATTCAAATTTTGTTCTCTATATTTTGGATGAGAAAGTTTTATTGGTGTGTCAACTAGACCATTTATCATCCACTTTTTATATCTGTTTGGTACGGACGATTTATAATTTGGATATCGTCATGTGGACGTTGGTTTTTTGGCCCAATTTGTTGGAATTGATTTTGATCATGTTTTATTTGCTCATCCAAGAAGTTAAGTGTTCTGTCTTTTTCAATTTCGCTTGTGAACTGAATTCTATTGTGGTAAGAGTTACATTTCCTTCGTTTCATCAATTTGGGATGCATGTAATGCAATCATCCATGAAACGTTTGAAGAAAGTTACATTGAATTTAATTTTTGATAATATCTCGCTTTCTAGGTCCTCGAGAACCAAATTTGCTATAGCTGCTGAAATTGGTTATCCCATTGTTCCATAAATTTGGGAAAATACTTGTTTCTTGAATACAAAATGGGTCGACTGCATGCAGTCGTGTGGTGTGGTAATTGGTGAATTGAGATGTTTCTTCCCCTCTTTTATAATAAATCCTCAGAGCATGATTAGTAGGAATATTTGTAAATACAGAAACAGCATCTGATGACATCAAAATAAATTGTCTTGAAACACTTTGTTGACTTATGAAGGAGTGGAAATTTCAAGAGCCTTTGATATGGTGATCGGTTTCACCTAGGACGTTATTGATTGTGTTGCATAAATATTTTGCCAAGTTATAGAAAGGTGCATGGATGTTGTTCACAATAGGTCTCAATGGAATTCTTCTCTTGTGTAATTTGGGTAGACCATATATATGGGGCTCTTACATTGTGACATATCAGCTTATTAATGGTTTCTTCGTTGATATAATTTTTATTCAACCAATTGTTAACCATTTTATTCATTTCTAGTTGTATTTTGTTCGTAAGATCCATTTCATTTTTTTTGTGTGTAGATGTATCCTTCAGTAGGTCATTCATTTTATTTTCATAGTCCCTCCCATTCACTAGTTTTTTTTATTTGTCTTGTCAGCATTCAGTATGTATATATCAGGATTCTGTTTGATAAATTCTCCTGTTGTCTCACACCATGCTCATATTTGTTTCTCTTTATGTTTTTTATTTCCTCTCAATTAGTATTTGGAGTTTGTAGTTCCTCTATATTTATATGTATATATAGACGGCTAAAATATGCAAGGATACCTAAGAGGTCCAAAGATCAAAATATTACAACTAAGCACCACAGAGCTACACTACAGTTGTGCCTGGATATTAGAGGAATTGGCAGAGCCAATTTGGTCTTGCCAAAAATGTATTAACTGCCACGGCAATGGGAACCTATCTTGGACATTGGTTGGATCCATGTTGTCTTTCTTTACCACAAATCAAGCGTAACTGCGACTCGGAATCACTGAGCAGGCATATCAGGCATAGAATATTCAGAAAGGTTCGTAAAAGGGCCCCAAGGAGGAAAGAGTATAAATGAATTATTGCTCCTCTACAAGAAATATTTCGGGATGATGGTTGGTCTACTAAGAGAAGAGACACCAAATTAATGAACATCTGCATACGTTATTGGAGTGTCGGAAACTACACAATGTCGTGGTATTCATTCTGCGAGATACTTTTTTTATGACATTATGAAAATAATCTAAAATCGGCTTGTCCGAGGCATTATCCTTCTATAAAGGATATGTCGAAGCTCTACTAAGCAGATTGAATTTTTTTGAGAGACGAGCAAAAATGGATCGATGATGAAAGATTTGAATAATTTTCCTAAGCTAGCTAACAGAGAATTTAAACCCTCTTTTCGGCAAAGCCTGAAGGCAAAGACCGATTTTGTTTTCCAGTCTAGGGAATAATCTAAGCAAAACTAAACTTTTTTGAGGTCTAGGGAACACTTCTGAATATATCGTATCCAGAACGATCAATATGGATGATTTATTTTAAGAAATGAACACCTGCATCAATTTCTCACGAAATTATGTAGAGTGCCGCAACAGATTTCAGTTTTTTTTATAAAAAACTAAAAATGCAGCAGATGCGACGCTGCTTTATAATCATTTCATGTATTGAGTGTTTGAAATCAGTTAGTTGGCACTTTGTTTCTGTTGTAAGCACAAATAAAAAATTCAAATTTTGTGATTCCACCATGGAAAGACGACATTTGACTAGAGAAGAGATGTAACGAGCCGTTGGCATGCTCCAAGCTGGAAGTTTACAACGGGAAGTATCCAGGGTTCTTTGAAGTAGCCCAAGTGTCATAAACCGTTTATGGTCGCGTTTCAATGAAACAAGTAGCGTAGAAAAACGCCATACAGGTTGTTTCAGGATTACTACAGCCGCACAAGACTGATTTTTGGTTTTACATGCCAGAGGAGATCGTACTACCACAGCATCTCAATTAGCTCAAGTTCACGAGTTCATAATGTACAAATTTCCGACCAAACTGTGAGAAATCGACTGCACGAAGGTCAACTCCACTCCAGACGTCCTTTAAGAGTTCCACAACTGACCCATGGAAATCGCACTGCTCGTTTAGCTTGGTGCCAAGAACACGTAGACTGGGATCAAGAGAGGTGGGCCACAGTTCTCTCCAGTGATGAATCTAGATTCAGTCATTATCCCGATTAGGGAAGATTTAGAATATGGAGGGAACCTGGAAAGCAAAACCGTCTCCAGCATGCTAGAGAAGTTGTTAGACAGGGAGGCGGATCAGTGATGTTTTGGGGAGGTATACGCCTTGGTGCAAGAACTGACCTTGCTTTCATACAGAACAACCTCACGGAAAATTCTTACGTAAATGAGATAGTCTTACCTGCAGTGGTAACGTATCTCCAAACAATGGGTCAAAATCCACTCTTCCAACAATATAATGCCCCTCCTCATCGTGCAAGAGTTGTCTTGAACGTTCTTGAAGAGAATGATATCGATCTTCTACCGTGGCCATCCTGCTCCCCAGATCTGAATCCTATCGAGCATGTGTGGGACACCCAAAAACAAAAAAAAAATCTCCTGCGACAAAACGTCTTCCATCATGAACAGGAGCTTCGATTAGCAGTTCAGGGGGCTTGTAATGACTTAGGCCAGAATGTAATAGACAATTTAATATTGAGCATGCCGCGACGATGCCAAAGTGTCATTAATAACAGAATATTTTTCAGTCAATCTTCTGTGTACTGAAAAATATAAGTGCTTCCATATCGTTTCGAAAATATTAGTTCAGGATTTTGTTTGTGTTTTACCAAATTTCGTCATTTTCAAATTAAAATTTTTTTTTTATAACAGGTGCGTTGAAGAAGTCAAATATTATTTTGTTCCCTTGAGAATACATTATATATATATATATATATCCCATCCGTTTGTTTCGTGGCTTGAAAATCAATCAACATCTCTTTAAGTCACACATCTGCATGACAGTTGACAGCTTCGACTGGATAAAATATGTGACATTCCGGCACCGCATTGAATTTTAATGAGTTCAATCAAAGGATCAGGGAATCGCAATTAATTTTCAATCTGTCAGTATTTGCTACACTCTAATTACATGAAAACACTAATGATGCGATTAAAATAATCAACCAAAAATGATGATTTTTCAATTTTTGAGTAATTGTAAATATTCATGATTAACAGCATAACCAACATTTGAATATTTGTATGGGGAAATCTTAATACATATACCGGTTCTTCATTTTGTACGTAATCGGTCCGTAACTTTGATTAATGTTGGATATTCTGATTTTCTAATCAGTATACGCTTTCATTCAACCGCTTCCGCAGTAATCGACAATTTGTGAAGACATAATTTTTTTTATCCTTCATCTCCTGCTTGTACTCAAATATCAATTTAATTTCAACTATGTACATATTCCACTGGTCATTCACCAGTGGCGCAGTGCTCTGTAGCTCGTACACTGTTGCAGATTTCATTTTTGTTCGAACTGTATTATATTTAGAAAGTGAGAATCTACTTCAGCAAATTATTTTGCAGTAAACAGGGTGTCCCAACTTTCTATAAAAAATACTTGGGTGGTTTTTTCAGATTGGACGACTATTTTTTCAGATTCAGGAGCGGCCTAAACTCTGCTATAATGTCTTTAAGTTATAAGTTTTTTTGGCGTGTAGTTTCGTCACAATATTTTTTTTTCGTAAAAATTCCTAAAAACAGGCTCTCCATTATCGCATGCTCCAATGGTCAGAGACGATGAATACTTTTTCCTTCGTTTTCTTAATGCCCAAGGATAGCTTTATTGATGAATTGAAATAGATTATCCTCAAAAATATAATATCTTAATTTTTTCAAACAGAACACCCTGTATTTTATTATTCTTGTCAACGCATAAAATATTGTGCTATATATTTTCTCAATTAACTGCCATGAAGTTCTCCAAAGAAGAAATGGTTGATATGATTTTTATTCTGGGTGGGTGTGATAGAAATTCTTTGTTGGCAAGTAGAGTTTATGCACAAAGGTTTCCTGATGAGAGGCATCCTGATTCAAGGTGCCTTGAAAAACTTCTAATTCGATTTATCGAAAGGGGTATTATCGCTTACAAAAACATGAAAAATCTGCAACTGCTACAGCTGAAGACAACCAGTTATAAGTTTTGTTGACAAAGACAGAGCACCCATATAAAAGCCAAAGAGAGATTTCTCAGTTATTAGATATAAGTCAAAGTTTCGTCCAGAGAATCTTGAAAGTAGATAAAATGCATGCATATCATGGACAGCTGCTCTAGGAACTGAACAATCAAGACTATGAAAATCGAATCAATTTTTGCAATTGGGCAAGTAACAAAGTAGCGGAAAATCCAAATATGTTTAGCAGAGTTCTTTTCTCGGACGAGGCAACTTTCCACAAGAATGGGCTTGTTAACAGGCACAACTTTCATTATTACGCCACGGAAATTCCTCTACAAGATCGAAGAGTAGCTACTGCTGATCGGTACGCAACTAGTTTTTCACTACAAATCGTAAGTAAGTTACGAGAAACCAACATCAAACGGCGAATCATTCATCATTGAGATAATGCAAGTAATATAGCAGCAAATGATTGGAATAACTGCTTCCTCAATTGGTTCGAACAAATGAAGAAGTGTATTAATCTTCGCGCAGAATTCTTAGAAAAACAATGAAGTCTTTTGAAGCTCTCAATTATTTCATTCTAGTTCTATATGAAAAACTTCAAAGACACTATCGTATGGATATATGTATTCTAATAATGAGTTGCAACGTCTTCCTGCCTTGCTCTATGAAATGGAGGGCAGGACGCTGAAACAGACGTTCAATAACAAGATCAACGCTTTTGAGATGTAGATTTATAGAAACCTACTGATAATCTGTTAGAGAGATTTTGTCCATAATGCAAAGGTTCTCTTCGGCATAGATAAAAATTCTGAATTACTCCTCTTCCTCAAGAATGAAAAGCCCCTGTATTTCGACCAGGTAATAAGAATTAGCAAATATCAACTACTACATCTTATTATGCTGCAAAAATCCAAGGAAAACAGGTACCAAGACGTGAAAGAATTTGTCGGCTGAAAAATCTTCACTAGGGGTACGGAAGAAGTATAACATACTTGTTTGAAGGCGCCATATCAAGAATTCAAGAGAGATATTACGAAAGAGAAGATGAAGAGCGATCGTCTTTTCGGAGCACATAATGTAATAATTTCTAGACATATTATGTATAAAAGGATGAGAGGGGATAATTGAGTTACTAGAATGGATAGGATAGAATTGGGGCAATCCTCACTAAACATGAGGTTAACAAATGTTTTTTGAGAATAGGACCTAGGGAAGAATGTTTCATCAACTCATGAATCTCGCTTTGGTTTACATCCAACATAATTTGAAATCTTTTGGCGAAGGAAACCCAGGAGGTTTACAGCTAGAAAGAAAGCAGTCGTAGTGTCGGTTGTTCGCAGAAAAGTTTAGCTTGATCGAATTCATCGATATATGTTATGCTACAAATAGTCGAGAACATACTGCTTCCTCAAAGGGCAAATACTTTCAGTCCGGATTTCTCTTAGATGCAAGTTAATGTTATTGAACAATCTAGAGATTCACAAAAATTCCTATAGCAACAAAAAAAACTCTATTTTGAAGAGACTCGTTCAGTTACCCTATCTCAATCATGTTTGGATCATTTCCTGGATTTATTAGAAATCAGTTATTTGATGCTCTTCAGCAATTCTGAATTGCAATTCTCCAAGAAGCAATTGAGTTGTACAGCCCCTAAAAATACATGAAGAGACTACATTCCATAATAAATCATTTTTTGTTGTTAGTTTGTGTTAATTTTCCATGTATTTTGAGAAAAATATCAGTTCTTACGTGAATGATCTCGTAAATCTTCATATAATTGATTTATGTTGTTACACTTATTATACTTCCAGACAGAAGAGATAGAAAGAAACAAGATTATTTAATAATGAAACTTTTGCAAATTGCTATCAGTTGAAAATTTTTGGTACATGATGTCGTATAAACTCTTTAGAAAGTTGAAGGTCTGTTGATTGCTACATATAAACGTTGGTATTCATTTCGAAAATATTCTGAATATTCAAACTGTGAGGAAGTGCTTTTCTATATTTTCTCAAATTAAATGACCACCCAATAGTCGGTGTCTCCTCCTCAAGTGATTCAAATATTAAAAAACTTTTAAATTGCTTTCACTTCTTTATATACGCCCTCAAGGTATAAAACAAACGTAATGCTACGAATGGAAGTGCTAAAACAAGACAACGGATTCAAAGAACATGGCATGAAATAATTTGGCGTGACAACTACTGTCTGCACCGGAAGCAATGCAATTTTTCAGTTAATTACATTTTCTAACGCAAAGGGTCCAATGCAATATCAGAAATATTCACTGAGACATTGAACGGTCGGTGCATGAATGAATCTCCGGATATTTCAAGCGTTTTATGTCACAAATCTGGGTGAACCTGTGTTACGACTCTAAGCGGTTGAAAGATATTGCGTTTGGACTCGAGCGAATCTGAAGATGTGAGATATCATTTTTATGTCCTAATATAACATGAAAGTTTATTCGTTTTGTATGCTTGAAATCTCTGAATGAAATAACCTCATTAAAGACCATATCCCGAACGAACTTCAGGAGAGCAAACTTACGTTTCTAGATAATGGACATGTTAAAGTTTGTCGATAAGTAGAAATTTATAGCTAGATTTTCATGAATACCACATAATTGGCTTGAATTACCAGACACATTAACCTTCAGCAACTACCACATCAGTATACAGGGATATCCACCGGGACCGAAATAATTTGGGAATAAATGAGATAAAAACACAAGGTTTAACTTTGATCTACACTTTATTTGAAAAAATTCGACGACGTTTCGCTGACACAGCAGCTTTATCAAGAATGAAAAATAGAATGAAGAGTATGGTATTATAAACAAATCGTAGAACAAGTTGGATGAATAACAGGAAAATCCACACCGAGCCATTGTACAGTTAGTATGAAAGGTAATAAAAACTAATTGAACAAGTTAAGTAGGGGTGAGTAATTCAAATCTACCTGTTCATTCAAAAGCTTGTCCGAATGTTTGTATCTATTTATTTCTAATGCTTCTAGGAGATCTAATTTTGAACTTTTGATTTTATATGTAATATGTCAAAGTTTTTATTGAATGAATGGTTTTCTTTTATTAGGTGGTTTGAATAATTTGAATCAGATTTATTTTGTCGAAGCTACGTTTATGTTCAGATGTTCTTATGCCAAAACTCCTATAGGTCCTACCGATATAAATTTTATCACAGAACCGCAATTGAGTTTATAGATTCTGATTTACTTGATTTTTCAACACGAGATTTATTATTTTTAATATGTTTACCTAAGTTATTAGAAGTTTTGAAAGCTATATTAAGATTTTGTTTGACGAGAAAAGATTTAATATTTGTACTTGCAGAACCGCAGAATGTTAAAATGTTGAATATTTTATAATCTTTATGAATAGGATATACTTCATTTATTGCTTTTGATAGAGTTTTTACGAATGATTAGGTCTATCATATCCGGATTATATGAATTATTAATGGCTATCTGTTTGATGATGTTTAACTCTTTATTATAATCTTCTACTGATAAAGGTAAATTGAGTAACCGATGTACCATGCTGTTCAAAGCTGCAACTTTGTGTTGAATGGGATGTAATGAGTAGTTATGTATAATTGTATCAGTATGTGTTGGTTTACGAAAGACCGAAAAAACATGATTATTATTTTGTTTTGTGATTTTAAGTCCAAAAATTTATGGAATCGTTCTGTTCAATTTCTATCGTGAATTTAATGTTCAAATGGATGGAATTAATGAAATTAACAAATAAGTCTAATTGACGAGTAGTTCCAATGAAACATACTAAGATGTCGTCAACATATCTATACCAATAAAGAAATTTGGAAATGAGTGGATGTGTATGAATTTTCTGTTCAATATTATTCATAAAAATCTCTGCTAAAAGTGGACTCAAAGGATTTCCCATGATCAAACCATTTTACTACTGTAATAGATGTTGTTGAAAGAAAAATAATTTTGTTCAATGCAAACGTCCAACAGATTCAATATTTCTGATTTGATTATGTGGTTAACATGATTCGAATTCAACATGTTTTCGATTAATATTCTGACATCACCTGGAGGAACACTTGGGTATAAATTCTCAACATCAAACGAAATAAGTTTTGCGTTAGGTGGTAGGTTAACGTTTTTATGTTATTTATCAATTCGAATGAATTTTTTTTTTTTTTTTTTTTTATTTGAACATTAAATTCACGATAGAAATTGAACAGAACGATTCCATAAATTTTTGGACTTAAAAATCACAAAACAAAATAATAATCATGTTTTTTCGGTCTTTCGTAAACCAACACATACTGATACAATTATACATAACTACTCATTACATCCCATTCAACACAAAGTTGCAGCTTTGAACAGCATGGTACATCGGTTACTCAATTTACCTTTATCAGTAGAAGATTATAATAAAGAGTTAAACATCATCAAACAGATAGCCATTAATAATTCATATAATCCGGATATGATAGACCTAATCATTCGTAAAAACTCTATCAAAAGCAATAAATGAAGTATATCCTATTCATAAAGATTATAAAATATTCAACATTTTAACATTCTGCGGTTCTGCAAGTACAAATATTAAATCTTTTCTCGTCAAACAAAATCTTAATATAGCTTTCAAAACTTCTAATAACTTAGGTAAACATATTAAAAATAATAAATCTCGTGTTGAAAAATCAAGTAAATCAGAATCTATAAACTCAATTGCGGTTCTTGTGATAAAATTTATATCGGTAGGACCTATAGGAGTTTTGGCATAAGAACATCTGAACATAAACGTAGCTTCGACAAAAATAAATCTGATTCAAATTATTCAAACCACCTAATAAAAGAAAACCATTCATTCAATAAAAACTTTGACATATTACATATAAAATCAAAAGTTCAAAATTAGATCTCCTAGAAGCATTAGAAATAAATAGATACAAACATTCGGACAAGCTTTTGAATGAACAGGTAGATTTGAATTACTCATCCCTACTTAACTTGTTCAATTAGTTTTTATTACCTTTCATACTAACTGTACAATGGCTCGGTGTGGATTTTCCTGTTATTCATCCAACTTGTTCTACGATTTGTTTATAATACCATACTCTTCATTCTATTTTTCATTCTTGATAAAGCTGCTGTGTCAGCGAAACGTCGTCGAATTTTTTCAAATAAAGTGTAGATCAAAGTTAAACCTTGTGTTTTTATCTCATTTATATCATGGATCTACATCAAGTAACGGCCTCCACAATTCAAATTTGGGAATATATTGAATTTTGATGATTTTGCAAGAACTAACATAGAATGCCTTCAAATATTTGAATCAAGTAGCTGAACTGGCTACGCTCACCTGACAGGTGCCTAAAATTAATGTACTTGTTCATTCGAATTTGATATTTCAACAAGAATTGTTGGTAGTTTGAAGTGAAAATTTTTGAGAAACTCCTGGTTGATAATAAAATGGCTGATTATTCAAACGAGGATATGTTTAATATCTTTTTAATTCATGGCGAATGTCAAAAAGTGGTGGATAGAACTTGCAGGCAATTCAATAACCAATTCCCAAATTTGGCGCCTATGAGTAAAACAAAATTTCGAAGGATCACAAGCAATTTTCTGCAATTTGGAGGAAAAAAATACATAGAAACTAGAAGAAAACCAATTCTCGAGGACGACGACAATCAAATCAATACGCTAGCTTATTTTCGTGCCAATCCACATGCGTCCGTTAAGTCAGCATCAATGAATATTGGATTGAGTTATACTTCCATTCTAAGGATCCTTAATAAACATAACATGCACTCGTATCCTTTTATCAGACTACAAAAATTGAAACCAACTGACCTTCCCAAGCGGCTAAATTTCTGTGAAAATTTATTAATTCGGCTTCAAAAAGATAAGACAATTCTGCAAAAAATCATATGGTCTGATGAAGCCAAGTTCAATGAAAGTGGAATAACCAACAGGAGAAATCGACATTTTTGGGCCATAGAAAATCCAAATTTCATTGAGGTTTTTGATTTCCAAAATAAATTCAGCGTGACGTTTTTGTAATTTTAATGAATGATTTGTTGGCTTATCACATTTATGAGGAAAATCTTAATGGACAAAGATACCTGGGAATTTTGAGAGGAACATTAGCAAATTTTTCAGATGGATTACCCCCTAACATTCTGAGGGATTGCTATTACCGAATGGATGGTGCACCAGCACATAAAACACGAGCTGTAGATCGGCAGCCAACAGAAATGTTCGAGGATAGATGGTGGGGTAATCAAGGACCAAATTTATGGCCTCCGCGTTCTCCGGACCTGGAGCCCCTTGATTTTTATTTATGAGGCAAAATCAAGAGTGAAGTGTATCTTATTTCTGTAAGAAGTAAAGAAGAGTTATTAGAGCGCATTCATAATGCTTTTCGTAATATTGATCCTGAGGAAACTAGGGGGGCATCTCATCATGTTCGTGTACGAGCTGTCAAGTGTATCCATTTATTCGTATTGATGTTATTATCTTCAATGATTGATTTTCGCTTAGTTCCTACAATTTTTATTCATCCGCATTGTAGAAAATTGCTTCTAATGCATCGAAATTTTATTTTACTCATAGTTGGTAAATTTGGAAATTGGTAATTGGATTGCCTGCAATTTCTACCCACTACTTTTTGATATTCTAGAATGAATTAAAAGAAGATTAAATATATTTTCGTTTGAATAACCAGTGGTTTCATTCTAAATGTGTTGTATTTTTTGGATATTTTCAATCTGAAATAAGGACAATTCTCGTTTTAGGCCCTTTCAGGTGAGCGTAGCCTGTTCAGCTACTTGATTCAAATATTTCAAAGCATTCTCTGTTAGTTCTTGCAAAATCATCAAAATTCAATATATTCCCAAATTATTTCGGAAGTATAAGAGATGGGTTTAGTAAATGCTTATACAATTCCATCTGAAATTTGACGCTTCATCTGATGGCGATATAAAAATTGGCACGTGCAATTTGAAAAGTTAGTTGAGTTATTTGAGTTATTTCTGTTTGAAAAAGGCCAAATTGAACAAATCATACAAAACAACGCAATAAACATTTGACATATGTAGATGACTTAAAAAACTCCTTGATACTTTTTCTATCCACCCAAGCAAAAATTGTATCTATAGTGCAAAAGATCTACGAGCAACAACTTTTTTGAATGTTCCTCAAAAATCGAGTTTATAACAAAAAATAGTAATTTTTGTTATAAACTTATCTGTCAAAAACAAAAAACTTTCTGTCAAAAGTTTTGACAGATAAGTGCCAACAACTTGGGTATTTTATGCCTTGCTCAAATGTCGGTTCTAGATGTATAATAAAAGAGGTAGACTGCCATTTGAAATAACAAAGTGATGACCCACTTCCGGTTTAACCAGAAATGGTATCACTTTGAAAATATTTCACTCCAATTGGAAATCTTATTCCGATTCAAATAACAACACAAATACTTCTTTTACTCGTAAGAGAACGCCTGCTGGAAGTTTTGTGAGTCACGGTAATCAGATGTTATAGTGGTTAGAAGAGGATAATGAATATCAATTCAGCAAAATTGATGATCAAAATAGGGATCCGACATTCGAGCCAGAAATCCAAAACCTTTAGGAAGACGACATTTCACGTGAAGAAGATCCAGAGCCATACGTCGAATCGCGACAAGAACCTGACACAGTGGTTGACCGCCAGCAATCTTCAGACGAGTCACAAAATCACTACACAGGTTAAAACGGTTTCATTTGGAGTAGACAAGAGTGTACTAGGACATTACGCGTTGCAGCTCATAACATTATCCGATTACCAGGCCGTACTGCAGCAATTAATTTTGAAAGCTACTCGGAACTTTGGTATAAGCTGATTGACCCCACGATGTTAGAATCTCTGGTGCGATTTACTAAACAGAAATTTAGTTTCTACCATACTAAGTTTAAACATACTTCCAAAACCGAACTTCAGGCTTCTGATGTGAACGAGATGAAGGCATTAATTGGTTTGATGTACTATTAATTCGTATTCAAATGTAACGATGCAGATCTCACCACAATATTTCCCACTGATGGTACAGGCCGTGAAATATTTTGATTTGATGACTCAACTACCAGAGAGGAACTTCTAAATGAAAAACTAGCTCCGATACCCGATATGTTTGACAAGTTTATATCAAACAGCCAGTCTCAATATACCCCTGGACCATATCTCTGCATCGAAGAAATGTTACTGCCATGTAGTGGTCTTTACAAGTTCATCATTAACAAGCCCTAACCTGCAAAATATGGTATCAAAATATTGTTATTAGTAGATGCTTGTACATACATATTTATATATATATATATATATATATATATATATATATATATATATATATATATATATATATATATATATATATATATATATATATATATATATATATATATATATATATATATATATATATATATATATATATATATATATATATATATATATATATATATATATATATATATATATATATATATATATATATATATATATATATATATATATATATATATATATATATATATATATATATATATATATATATATATATATATATATATATATATATATATATATATATATATATATATATATATATATATATATATATATATATATATATATATATATATATATATATATATATATATATATATATATATATATATATATATATATATATGTATTCCAACGAAAATTTGACCCCTATAACTCCGAAATGAGTACCATTAGCGAAAAACACCAAGAGACGTCGATTTTTGTTTCGAGGGGGAGCATTTTTCGAAATAATTCTAAACTTGTCAGATCAACCCCCTACCCCCAGCAACCCTAATTTCGAAATTCATCATAGGGAATAAGGGTCGAGTGGCACCTTACTGTAAAGGTCTGTCAATTCTCCATTCTGATTTGTCATTTTTAGAATTTTAAATTAACATACAGGGTGTCCCAACCGAGGTTAAAGTTGAATTCCTGCAAATCCCAAATACTAAATGAAATCGATTTATTTTGGCATAATGCAAGCGCAGGTTTATGCTCGGTCTAGAAAAACGACCTACACTTGTGAATTTGGAGTTGGTGCAATCAACCTCCTATTTCCAGCATCCCCAACTCAAAAAATCATACAAGTGATTACAGGTTGAGTGGCATAGTTCCAGAAAGATTTTTCTATTTTCTGAATCACTGAGGCATTGGTTTCAGTTTGGCAATCGAGGTTTTCTGGCGTGAGGATCAGGATGAGGGGATGATGGAGAAACTGATTGGATGCTCATCAAAACAGGAAAACGAGATTTATTGAACTTGTATTCAATTGAAAACAAAAAACTAACTTGATTATTACAACAATTGTTCAAAATGACCTCCGCCCACCTCCATACAGTTATACAGACGATTTTCGAACTCTCTTCTCACATTAGCGAAAACTTCAGGAGTCAAAAGTCGGCATTCTGTGATAATTCTCATCCGCAGCTCCTCCAGGTTTTCTGGTCTTGTGGCATAAACTTTAGATTTTAGATGGCCCCAAAAAAAAAATCTAGGGATTTAAATCTGGTGACCTGGCTTGCCACTCAACAGGTCCTCTTCTACCAATCCACCTTCCTGGGAAATTTTCGTCTAAATATTGGCGCACCCGAGCATCATAATGCGGAGGAGCACCGTCTTGTTGAAAACGCATTTCGTCCTCAGAAAGAGTTGGATCGTTCTGTAAAATTTCTGTCAATCTAGGATGTATGTGTTCCTCTAACAACTGTAGGTAGCCATTTCCATTCAGATTACCCTCAATAAAGAAAGGCCCAACTAGATGATTGCCAAAATTCCTGCCCAAACGTTCAACTTCTGAGGCCTTTGCGTGTGGGCCTCTCTAAACCAATGAGGATTCTGTGTGTCCCAATATCGACAATTATGTCTATTCACTTCACCACTGAGCATAAAGGTGCTTTCATCAGAAAAACAGATGTTATTCAGAAAATTTGGATTAGCGTTTAGGTTTTCACTTAGATTTTCACAAAACTGTAAACGACGATCTGGATCATCTTCGTTTATTTCATGCACTAATTTTACCTTGTAGGGGTGAAATTTGTGATGTTTCACGATTCTATGGACAGTTGTAGCTGATACACCAGTCAGACGAGATAGCTCTCTGATCGAAGTAGTATTCTCCATTTGTAGATGACCCACTACTGCCACTTCCGTTGCCTCATTTCTGACAGGACATGCCACTTCATGTTTTTTGTTTGCCACCGAACCCGTAGCTAGGAATTTGTCAACCAAATATTTAACGTACTGGTGACTGACTCCCTTTCTTTCAGGATGGTTCCTATCGAATATCCTTGCCGTTTCTTTTGGCACAACTGTTATTTCGAAAATACGTCGATACAATTTCGACCCTTTCCTCAGTGGAATAAACCATTTTCAGATTAATTTCAACTGACGAACAACAACAATAATGAGGAACTGATCTGAATAATAATAATATTTCATTGCAAAATGAGAAATAACAGATGACTGCACGCCAGATGGAAATGAAAAAATGTGAACATTTTCAATGCAGAAATCAGCTTTATTTCTTCGTAATTGATGCTCAACACATCGTACCCCAATACTTTTAACAGTTTCGAATTAATTTTAGTTGATAATTTTAAATGACGATATTGAATTTTTCGAAAGCGACATCCTGTATGGAGAGCCGAACTGAATGAAATGCTTTAATCATTCTGGAATTCAAAAAACCTTTCTGAAGATATGCCACTTGAATTATTTGTATGATTTTCAAGTTGGGGATGCTGAATGGAAGGGGTTGATTGCAAAAATTCTATAACCACACAAGAAAGTCCTATTCTCGGATCAAACATGTTCTCGTATACCGAAATGAACCAGTTTCAAAAAGTTATTTGGATTTTCAATGTTCCTGCTTCGGGACACCCTGTATAATGACTCTGAATTTCGAAAATACCAAATTCGAAGAGAAAATTGCAGTACCTTTCCAACGAGGTGCCACTTGACCTATTATCGATCGAATGATTTTTGAGTTGGGGATGCTGGAAATAGGGGTTGATTGCACCAACTCCAAATTCACAAGTGTAGGTCGTTTTTCTAGACCGAGCATAAACCTGCGCTTGCATTATGCCAAAATAAATCTATTTCATTTAGTATTTGGGATTTCCAGAATTCAACTTCACCCTTGGTTGGGACACCCTGTATGTTAATTTAAAATTCTAAAATAACAAATCAAGGTGGAGAATTGACAGACCTTTTCAGTAAGGTGCCACTCGACCCTTATTTCCTATGATGAATTTCAAAGTTAGGGTTGCTGGGGGTAGGGGGTTGATCTGAGAAGTTTCGAATTATTTCGAAAAATGCTCCCCCTCGAAACAAAAATCGACGTGTCTTGGTGTTTTTCGCTAATGTTACTCATTTCGGAGTTAGAGGGGTCAAATTTTCGTTGAACACACTGTATATATATATATATATATATATATATATATATATATATATATATATATATATATATATATATATATATATATATATATATATATATATATATATATATATAATAACACCTGTTGTGGAAATAATAATCGGTAGAATAAATATTTTCTTAATTTTCCACATTTTTTAATCTCGTCGCCAAGCATCATATATTTAGAAATTTTTTCATTGTATTTATTTTGTATATTATGTGTGTCGGGTATAGCAATATCAATTATATATGTTATTTGATTTTGTTTATCATTAAGAATGATATCTGGTCTATTGTGTTTTACAGCTCTGTTGCAAAGAATTGTTTCATCAAAATAAAGTTTATACAGGGTGTTTCCGAATAAGATGTCATAAATGAAGGATGCGAATCCCTGAATGATTTGAGCAAGAAAGTTCGAAGAAACAATGGTCAAAAAATGCTTCGTTGCCGAGATACAGGGTGTTAAATTTGAGAAAATGTTTCGATTTTCTCTCGATAAAACCTAGACTTCTCAAGATTTCGGGCTCAAATTTTCCACATAAGCTATCAAACACAATCTGAATCACCAGGTGAGGCCAAATTTTGAAACAGTATACAGGGTGATACTTTTTCATGGGCCATGTTCCATTTTTACCCTCGAAACTTTTATTGGTACGCCACTGGCACAAACAAAAAATAAAATCGAATAGATCATTCAATTTGAAATTTTTTTTAACTCCTGCATTTCGATCGTAACTATCACCGTTTCTGAGATATTAATTATTGAAAATAATCCAATAGTTTTCCCATATCGAAGCCATGGAGATATTATCTTAATAACTGATGCAATTTTTCAGGAATTGAGCTAAAATTTACATCAGATATCTCCTTATTGTATGTTTATAACAAAATGAGGCAGAAATTCCTGACAGTATACAGGGTGTTATTTTTTCACGTGCATTTTCCTCTTTTTGCCCCCTGAACTTTTTTGTGGTGCGCTACTGGTATATTCTGAGAACAGAATCAAACAGATTATTCAAAGTGGAAACTTTTCTGTTCCCTGTATTTTTCGGTATCTGCCACCATTTTCGAAAAATTAATCAACAACGCCCGAACAGGCTACCCCTTTGCCTCCGTATATTTTTTCGGTGCATAACTGACGTTTTTCGTAATCAGAAACGGATTTTTCATTCAATTCGGATAATTTTGTGCTCATCTTGATCCTCATGTCTTTCACCGTTTTGAATTGAAAATCATCAGAATTTATCGTGTCTTCCTCATGTCAGAACACGTTGGTGATTTCAAAAGGCTTAGTAGGCTCTGATACAAATGAAATCATAGAAAAAAAACTTGACACTTCAATGATTGTAAGTTTTGTCATTCAGTTTGTTGTGCCTACATTTGAAACAGCTGTAAGTAGTAACCAATAATCCTTGAAATGGTTTTCACTAATGCAGAAATGGCCGATATACATTTCATGTACGGTGTGGCTGAAGGAAACGCAGTGCACGCAAGGCGTTTGTATCAAGAACGCTTCCCTAATCGAATCATTCCTGATGAACGTACGTTTTCTGACATCCACAGAAGATTGAGAGAACGGGGTACATTCAAACCGAATCATGACTTGAAAGGGGCAAATCGGACAATAAGGACCCCGGAAATCGAAGAGGCAGTTCTAAATTGTATAGATGAGGATCCTCAGCTGAGTACAAGAAAAATTGGAAGAGAGTTGAATATCTCATTTGTATTGGTCTGGAAAATTCTCCATGATTTCTTGCTTTACCCATACCATATTCAACGCGTCCAAGCTCTACTACCCCGCGATTTTCCTCTGCGACTCAATTTCTGCCGATGGTTCCTTCATAACATTGCTCATAATCCCTTTTCGATAGCGAAATCATCTTCACAGATGAGGCGTCCTTCTCGAGAAATGCAATCAGGAACTTTCATAACAATCACTATTGGACTGAAGAAAATCTCCATATGATTGAGGAATGTCACCATCAAGAACAATTTTCGGTTAATGTCTGGGTTGGAATAATTGGGGATTTCTGATCGGGCCATTTTGTTGCCAGACAGGCTGAATGGAGCCTTATATCGCCACTTTCTAGAAGAGATTTTACCTGTGTTGCTAGAAGATGTGCCGCTGCAAACCAGAAATAGAATGTGGTTTATGCATGACGGAGCACCACCGCACTTCAGCATGGAAGCTAGAGAATATCTGAATATGACATTCAATAACCGCTGGATAGGGCGTGGTGGACCAGAAGCTTGGCCTCCAAGGTCGCCAGATTTAAACAGTTTGGATTTTTTCTTTGGGGACATCTGAAAACTTTGGTTTATAGCTCTCCCGTGCATACACTTGAAGAATTGAGGAATAGAATTACAGCATCATGTGACGTCATCAGAAATACCCCAGGAATATTTCAGAGGGTGCGCACTAATATGCGGAGACGAGCAGAAGCATGTATTCTTTCAGGTGGAGGACATTTTCAACATCTTCTTTGATTTGTTCTGTTTGTTCAATTTTGTTTTCATCATTATGAGTTTTTGTTATTGAAATCATTCGCGATTATTTATGTTGTTTATTCATTTACTTCCGATTTATACACTCAATAAAACACATTTTTGAATTCGAATTCAATGATCAGGGAAATGATATCACTCTTTATACTTTCTCATAAATCCTACCAATCTAGTAGTGCAGATCTTAAAATGTGAACTTCGTTTGAAATTCGAGCTCAAGGTCTTCACAAATTACCGAAATAACATGAAAAATATCTTCAAACTTTCAATACGGAAGGGACTATACGATTACTTTTCTTGATTAATATCTCGAAAATGGTGGCAGATACGGAAAAATACAGGGAACAGAAAAGTTTTCACTTTGAATAATCTGTTTGATTCTGTTTTCAGAATATACCAGTAGCGCACCACAAAAAGTTCAGGGGCAAAAGAGGAAAATGCACGTGAAAAATAACACCCTGTATACTGTCAGGAATTTCTGCCTCATTTTGTTATAAACATACAATAAGGAGATATCTGATGTAAATTTTAGCTCAATTCCTGAAAAATTGCATCAGTTATTAAGATAATATCTCCATGGCTTCGATATGGGAAAACTATTGGATTATTTTCAATAATTAATATCTCAGAAACGGTGATAGTAACGATCAAAATGCAAGAGTCAAAAAATTTCAAATTGAATGATTTATTCGATTTTATTTTTTGTTAGTGCCATTGGCGTACCAAAAAAAAGTTCCGAGGGTAAAAATGGAACATGGCCCATGAAAAAGTATCACCCTGTATACTGTTTCAAAATTTGGCCTCATCTGGTGATTTAAATTGTGTTCAGTAGCTTATGTGGAAAATTTGAGCCCGAAATCTTGAGAAGTCTAGGTTTTATCGAGAGAAAATCGAAAAATTTTCTCAACTTTAACACCCTGTATCTCGGCAACGAAGCATTTTTTGACCATTGGTTCTTCGAACTTTCGTGCTCAAATCATTCAGGGATTCGCATCCTTCATTTATGACATCTTATTCGGAAACACCCTGTATTTGTCATTTTCACAAATAATCTCAGGTTCATATTTGTAAAATTTTTTTCTTTTGCGAATTAGGTCATGTTTAATTCCTAGATTAAAATGAATAATATTAGCGACGGCATTGTGTCTTTCTAAATAATCTGTTGAAGCTAGGACTGAGCAAGATGATAATATATGAAAAACTGTTTCTGAAGAACAGAAACATCTACGACAAGAATCATCTTTATTTTGTTTGATGATGTGTATTCTATAATTCCTCGTGAAAACAACCTGATCCTGGATCACAATTGCCAAGCCTTCTGTTTCAGCAAACAATTCTCCAGAAACTAACCATTTATTCGATGCGATTTCATCAATATAATCATTTTTCAATTCTTTAGGGTGCTTTCCTTGTAATTCCATCTGCATCCAACTTTCTCATTTAGAATTATCATCAAATATATCAAAATGTACCTTTGGCATTGTCAAGTTCAGAGGTGTAAGATTATAACCTGGAGCAACAACAATATTATGTAATTTAGACGTTCTCTGTTTATCATGAAAATGGGAACAAAGATGAAAAACCTGTTTACTATGAAGATTATTCAAATCAGTTAATCCACGACTTCCAAGATGTCTTGGTAGTGTAACTCTCTGAACAGCTGACTTTGGGTGGTGCTTATGATATTGACAAAGCATATATATATATATATATATATATATATATATATATATATATATATATATATATATATATATACCATGGCAAGAATTCTGCTTGCAAATGCTCGGTTCTAGACTTGTAAGGGTGGTCGAAAACTCGAACGGACATATTACTGCTGACAATTGGTTCAGCTCGATAATACTAGTCGAAATATTATTGAAATGAGGACTGACTTACCTAGATATCTGAAGAAAAATATAGCAGAAATACCACCTTGTTTCTTGACAAACAAAAGGAGACCAGTAGAAAGTTCGTTGTATGGTTTTACCGAGGACTGTTAAATTTTATCATATGTGCCAAAAATTTATAAAGCCTAACAATTTAGGCAAATATATAAAAAATAATAGAACCAAACTAGGTAGAAACAATAAATCAGGTGTTTATAGATTGAATTGTAATGACTGTGATAATTTCTACATTGGTAGAATACATAGAAATTTTAATATTAGAATATCGGAACATAAACGCAGTTTTCAATTAAAAATCAGATTCAAATTACGCGAATTATCTCTTAGAAAATAATCATTCTTTCGACCCACAGTTTGAAATTTTGCATACAGATAATAAATATTGGAAGGTGATCTTTGGGAAATTTTAGAAATCAATAAATAGAAACACTCAGGTAGACTCATCAATGAACAAGTCGATTTAAGCCCTTTACCTCTATTGAATCTCTTCGGGGAGCAATCTATACCTTAATTTTATTGGGTATACCTGTCATAAATAACCACTTAAGAAGAAGCAACCCAATAAGCTTTTAATTAGTCAAGAACATATATATTTATATTTCCTGTACATTCATTCGTCTGAAGAAGCTACGGTGTAGTGAAACGCGTTACGAATCGCAATTATTAAGTGAAATTCCTTAAAAAACAGTACTTGTTTTTCATTATTATTTTATTTTTCATTTCTTTTGCTCACCTCAATCAAGAAACAGGAAATGATACAGGAAAACCACTCATTATTGCAGACTATAATAATACAAAAGGTGGAGTCGACGAAGTGGACAAGAAAAGCTCCATTTATTGTTGCAGCCGTAAACCTCGTCGTTGGCCCATGGAAGTCTTTCAAAGGATGCTGGACATGGCAGGCATAAATAGCTTTGTGTTGTATCAAAGTTGTGCTGAGAGGGATGCTAACATAAGGAAAGCAACTTTCATATTGAATATGGCAAGAGATTTAGTGCTGAATCATATGATAACCTGAGTATACAATGAAAGAATGCCAATGCAGCTGCGCATGGCTATCACTAGGGTTTTAGGTAAAGATATCCCCCCTCCTTCGCCAGTAGGTCGATCTGTTCCAACAAGTAGACGAAAACTGTTCTATTTGTCCGAGAAAAATAACAAGGCAAACTATATAATGTTCTTGTGATTGTTCGAAGCCAATCTGCCCTCAATGTTTCAAGCCATTATGTGATTATTGTTTAATTTTGCAAATATATATTTTTATTTTATTCAAAATTTATTTTAAATTAAAAAATAGGCTAAAGACTCAATAAATATAAATGTAATAGCTGCATAATTTAATTCTATAAAAATATTTGCTGTTCAAATGGTGTCTCGTGTACTACCACGTCAGTATAATTGTAAAAATTGAGGCACGTCAGTCGCAGAGAGTTAATGATGATTAATCTATCAAAAAATTGCACTTACATCATAATGTGTCATACGATGTTTACTAAATAATAGATCTAAGAGCGTTTTACACTCTACACTATGTGCATTTTCCAACTGCCACTGTTGAACTTTATGGTTGTGGCGTAATCGAAAAGTACGAATACATTTAATAGTCATTGGGGTTATAATAGAAGTCTGCATTTCTTGGAAAGCACATTTAGTTCTTCTTGTTAAAGATGACCACACCAAAAGTGGTTATAAGTAAAGGTAATGCATGAAAGATAATTATTTCTAACTAAGTCTAATGATTATTTTATTTTTCACTGAGATAAATGGACGCGACTTCAAGTCTCTTTATTTCAATGTTAACAGATTAATGTTATATTCAATATAACCATTTTAAAATAAAATATGAAACTTTACTATAAAGAGTCTTTGTTTTATATTGATACAGCCATTATTTAACAGTATTCTACTCCAATGTAACGTGCTATATTTTATGTTACACTACACTTACATAGATGGATGGAATAATTAAATTTTCCGAAATATTATATTGAAACCTACATAAATGTTAGTTACAAAATATTTGTCGAATTTTCAAATACTTGAGCTCAAAGTATTAGAGGATTGCGTTAACATTTACAGAATTTGTTTTAATTATGAACAAATCGATTCTTGTGTCAGTGGGAGTAGCATTGTGACTTGTTGGGCTTTGTTGGGCTTCTCATCTGTTCATGCATTTTTTGTCTAGACTCTTGTTACGTGCCCCAGAGATAACCATTTTTGCTCATTGAACTGCTAGTGCTTGAAAGGTGCTTATAGTTGGATATAAAATAAATAATACTTCATTTGTTGTTGTCATTCACTGTGAGGGTGAGAATATTGTTTCGTCAAAGTCTTAGGCCTTAGTATCAGTGAAATCCTCGAAATTCATCGGCCTCATATTAGTGGACCATTTTACAGTGAGTACTTACTACAGTTCCCCTTATACCCAATATTAAAATGTTTTCACTTTTACATCGATTGAGCATTCATCATTTGAGATGGATTGGCTAAAGGGAATTTTAACCCCAAGAAAGGTATTTATGACGTAGGTATATATTGAGAAGAGTTCTTGAACTAGTTTTATCATTTGTATGCATCAGTTAGTAGGAGATGAAAATGTTTTGTTTATTTCACAGATAATGAAAAAGTTTACTTATTTTTCCAGCAAACGTGCTGAAAATATACCACTTTCCCAAAGTGAAAAATTAATTATATTAAATGTATAGGACGCCTTAAGGCATTAAGGCCATTTACCTTCAATTGACGAAAATGTTAAAATGTAAGGAATTCTGGCTTAACACTTGGTGAAACATTATGAATAAATGATTGTTTCATCACTTGGCAAAGGGTTCACAAATATTTATTAAAAATACTCGATATATATTTCGGGTTGTGAGCCCATTATCAAGAGTAATAAAATACTAAGTTCAAAACGAGTGATTTCACTTATGTATAACAGCCTTCACAACAGGAGGTAAATTGAAGACTAGTTGGTCGTTGCAAATTGGCTGTTTTTTTTTTCTACCTGCGGACGTAATTTCAATATCCTCCTTTATTACCTGGATGCATGAGTTGGATATTCTCGAAATCTATGAAATGATTTTTGTTGATGCAGTGGTCCGAGAAACCCGTCGAATTTTCATTTTGGATAATACATCTTTTATGTTCTTCAACTATCTTCTCGATGCATCTTCCGGTTTGGCATATATAGAATGTCCCACATTTACTGTAGTGTATTTTATATACTCCGCTTCCATTCAATAATTTTGTATTATCTTTATTATTAACTAACAATGAACCCAAATTATTTTTATTAGTGCTCATGGTGTTAATATTATTTCTGTGTAATCTGTTACTTATCTTGTTGCTAATATTAGGAATATAGTTAATTGGTAGTATATAAAATACACTGCAGTGAATGTGATACATTCTATATATAACAGTTGATAGAATATAAAAGATCTATTCTCCAAAATAAAAATTCTTCGGGTTTTTTCGGACCACTGCAACAAAAGAATCATTTCATATATTTCAACAATATCAAACTCATGCATTCAGGTAATAAAGGAAGAAGGATGGACATCTTGGACATTATTGAAATTACGTCCGCTCATAGGAGAAAACAGCCAACTTGCAACGACCATTTAGTCTTCAATTTACCTCCTGTTGTGAATGCCGTTATACTATATATATAGTTAAATCACTCAATCTGAATTCAGTATTGTATTACTCTTGATAATGGGCTAACAACCCGAAACATACGTCGAGTATTTTCAATAGATATTTGCGAAACCTTTGCAGAGTGATAAACCAATCATGTGTTCTGAGATGAAGGGAATTGGACAGTCCACAATATACAAGCTACTCAAGGAAAGGATTTACAGTGAAACCTCCAAAAACTCCTCCAGGAAGACCCCGAATGGCTATATGAAGACTTTAGGAATATTATTCGAGAAACTGTGCATTATTTTATTTTCGGAAAGAAATTTTCCCTATGGAAAAAATACACGCTGTGCTCGTAGGAGATCAGGACTTACTTTAATATCAAGAAACAAGTTGTGACAGGTTTCGTATGAATTGAATTTCTCATGAGAAGTGCACAACAGAAAGTCAGTTCTCATAGATGAAGAAAAAATCATTCGCTAGAGTAGAAATTATTCAGGAGCAATTCAAAATTATCGTGCTAGAAGGAAGACAATTTTTATCTGGATAAAACTTGGGTTATCGAGGGTACACGGTTCAGAAAATTTGGAATGATAAAAACGTAGAAGATTGTCTCCAAGGATTGTTTACAGGATTTTAGGCTCCGTCAGGAGAAGGACGACGTATAATAATAACGCATATAGGTAGCGCTAACAGTTTTGTGGATGGGGTGTTATTATCATTTCAAATTAAAAGTACTGGATACTATCATGAGGACATGAATGCGGATGTTTTCGAAGAATATCGCAGACATCATCAGAAGGTTGATGGATGAAAATATTCCTTTTGAAGAAAATATAGTAAGAAGAGAATTATCATTTATTTTAAATTCACATAAAAAATCATACAAAGAATATAAGCTTGATGAAATGGCAAAAAAACGGGAAGTTAGTATACTCCGGCTTTTATCAAACCACTACGAATTGAATCCGATTGAACTAATATGGGCATAAGTAAAGGGTGAAGTGGCTAAAAGAACACAAGTTTTAAAATAAAAGACGTCGTGTTACATTAAAAAAAAAATTGTGAAGACCACGTCATTAAAGCAGAAAATAAAATGTGGGAACAGAATAATATTGTGGATGCCATGACAGATCCTGTTATAAGGAATTTAGCTGAAGGAGATACAGCATTAGAAGATGAACTGTAGAGATTTCATGGAAATATTGCTGCTTAAAATACATAAGCATTATTTTGATTTCTATGATTTTAGAGTGATAAGTCATGAAATTATTTATGAACATCTTTCAATATTCTGTTAGGTCATCTTAAAACTCATGTGGAGAATTTAGCTTGAGTCTACTATAACATAAAATAAATGTTCATTTCCATAATTGACTAAGATTATTGAGTTATCTGAAATATCATAAACATTATATAATTATTTTATATTCCAACATATTGAATTAAGAAAAAGTTGAGAATACATGAAATTCATGAAATAAAAATTCTTGGTAATCGCAACTATCTAGAAATTCATATTAAATTAATATCGTTTTTAAATACATAAGTGTTCAATTGATTGAATTTTATTTTCGAAGAGATGATCGTTGTCAGGTAGTTGGGTTCTTCCTGGAAATTTGTATTAGGGTTTCAATCAAAGATCCAGCTATAAATTGGTGCCTGTTCTAAGACAAAATCATAGAAACTACATTTATATTTGAATTTGCTCACGTACCACATTTCTAAGTAATTTTCATTTGCACTTGCTTTTACTACTCTAAGTCTTTACCCAATAGGTTATAGTGTTAAATTTCTTAGTTCCTATTTTGTTTAATTATTTGTATATTTATTGAAACAAAATTTAGCAGAATACTCATAAATATTGAATTATACTACACTAAGCTCGAAAAAGGAGTCGAATTTAAAATGTATTTAATATGGAGATATGTCTACTCAGAGGAGAACACAATTTCCGTTCAACTCAAAATAAATAATCTTGTTGAGGAAAGATAATTGCATGATTTGTCTGAATATTTGGTTTTCGAGATATATTGTGCATTATTTAGATCTTTCAGAAGTAAACAATCTCACAAGGAGAAGTTTGTATCTCTTACTAATTATAGCAAGCTGAATGAATATTTGAACTTGAACTGAATCTCAAGAGCTTCCCAAAATTCCCGAAAAGTGAGTTCATTTTCGGACGTTTCGAACGGAATAAAATCTGGTCTACAACGAGAATTTAAAATTCCTATGAGATTTATTTGAGTTTATATTGCTTGCTTTTCTTACTGGCATAAATATTGCTTATTGTACAATATAATTATTAGAATCACCGGTTACGTTTACGGGGTTTTAAAATAAAGATCACGGGCAATAATAAGATGAATATCATGAACATTCAATTGAGAAGAAAGTGTAGAAACTTTAAAATATACTTAATGATTGAACGAAAGAAAATTTCAGGTTTTACCTATATTATTTATAGATGATACTCATTATTGCTCAACAGTTTTTTCTAAGCGTTCATCTTTCAAATAGAAGGAAAAAATAATTCGTGAACAAAATTTAGTTCCAGAATCGAGCTTTTATATCAAAATGTTGAAAATTCGTATCTATAATGAATTTTCACCAAATTCAATTTCTTAATTTTTGATATTCGTTCGTTATCCATACAAGGATCATCCAAATGCTACCATTAAAGTATGCATTAATCTTCACAAACCTGTGGTGTTTTGTTTCCACATCGATAATCATCAAAAGGGAAGACAATTGGGGGACTTTTTTAATGGTTCTCCACCTAATCATAATTTTTGTCCCAAATACATGGGTGTCACTTTGAACTCGTCATCAAATTGAGACAAAATTTGATAACTAGAAAAAATATTCTGCAAAACTCAGCAGTTAACTCAAAGTACGCTCTTCGAAGTGGTCGTGTGGTGTTTTCTACGGCTGAGTACTGGTGTTGTGTAAAATACCCAACTGAATTATGCAATTATATTTATATGTGTTATTCTAAGTTCATTCCCAATTTCTCGATTTTATGTCTCTGCTATATAAGTCCTCCACATATCCCTAGACTCTGCTCAAACTTGAGCTACTGGCGATCTACCTCAATATTTTTAGACTACTTACGATCGACTCTGAGAGGCTGCAAGTATGTGTGATGCAGGGTTGTCGTACATACACGATACACCCTACCTACCTACCAACCTAGGTAGGATGTACCGTAGCATATATAGATATTAGCTTTCCGCACAATATACATTATTTTAGTCAAGGTTTGAGTTAGGTTTAGTTAGGTTCTTCTATATAATATCGATGAAAAAACGCATAGTTATTCAAAATTTCGAGTTTATTGGTTGTTACAAAACAAAAGAATTACATATGGTGTTAAATTCAACTGAGGAGTGACTTTGGATGTTGAAGCGTGGCAATGCTTTTCCTCAGCATACCTTTCATAAGATGGTGCGTAACCACTGAGTTCAAGCATGATGACATATGATCGTCAGTTAGTCGATTGCGATATTTTGCCTTAATTATCTTCCTTTCAGAAAAAGCAGACTCGCACAAATAAGTTGATCCAATTATTGTCGTCAGTTAAAGAGCGATTTGCCTTAGATTCGAATATTTAACTTCAGATATAAAACAACAGGAATTTGTATCAGATGCTGTAGCTTAGGGATGTATATCTGATGAGTTCACATTAAACTGACTTGCTATTTCAGTAGCTAATTCCTCAATGTTTTAACATGAAGAAGGATAACTCATAAATGATGCTATATTTACCAATTTATTGCAATCTTAAAAACACATTTCGAATTGTCCCAAAATATCTAATAATTCAGCCTCATACGTATCATAATTCAACTGACGATTCCTTGCTTTCAAAGACGGAAAATGTTTCGGATACTTTCTATTCAGTTGATCTGTCATAAGTTGCAATTTACTTCTGAATGCGTTCACTGCGCTAATCATTTCAGTAATAGTTTTTCCTTTATCTTGAAGCTCCAAGATAATGGTGTTTAAGTGCATTGTGATGTCAGTCAAAAATGCCAAATCAGTCAGCCATTTTTCGTTTTTCAACATTTGAGTGTCATCAGCTCTTTTGTCTAGAAAAGCTGTTATTTCGGGCAATAATTCTTGAAACCTTTCTAGGAATCTGCCTTAACCCAACCACCTGACGTCCGTGTGAAGAACAATGTGTTCAGCTGACTCCCTATCTTCCAACTGCAACTTAAAGAACCGTCGTTGCAAGCTACGTGCACGGATGGAATTCACAATTTTTGTTACAATGTCCATATTTCCCCCGTGTTTGAAATTTTTTAATACAAAACTTGTTGACTTATAATGCAGTGGAATGAAAAAGATTAAGGGAAATCTTCATTATCTCGACACAATGCCACAAAACCGTTTTTGTTTCCAGTCATTGCTGGTGCTTCATCGGTTGTAATGCACACTAATTTATATATTATTAGCTTGTAGTTTTTCACAAAACTGAGGAAAACGTCATTATATATCTTCGCCATGGGTCTTTCCCTTCAGAAGAATGATTGTCAAAAATTCTTCCTTAGCCAACATGTCATTCAATACCATCAGAATAAAAGTAAACAGCTCGGCAGTATCTGTCATATCGGTGGATTCGTCGAAATGTAGAGAAAAGTATGTACATTTCATGATATCATGTTTAAAATCATCTGCCATGTCCTGATTCATAACCTCGATACGCCTTGTGACAGTCGGACGAGATAACTCAAGTTCTCTAATAGCAGACATGATTTCTGTTTTATTTTTGAAATCTCCATATAAAGACTCACCCGCTTCAATAAATTCTTCCTTCACAACCTATCCATCTTCGAATGGTTTCGTGTGTTTCGCCAATATATCAGTTATTTTAAATGACGCGATCGTAGCTATTGCTGTTAAAGAATAAAGTTCTGTTGTGAGCTTTTGATTTGTATTGATGTCAACTAGGTCTCAATCTGCCTACTCTCGGTTAAGTGTGTGTGTGTGTGTGTGTGTGTGTGTGTGTGTGTGTGTGTGTGTGTGTGTGTGTGTGTGTGTGTGTGTGTGTGTGTGTGTGTGTGTGTGTGTGTGTGTGTGTGTGTGTGTGTGTGTGTGTGTGTGTGTGTGTGTGTGTGTGTGTGTGTGTGCCTTCCCCTCCACCTAGGTGGGTAAGAAAGAGTAGGGAAGGAGGGTGTTCCTTACCCTCCACCTAGGAGGTGGATGAATGATTTGAGGAAGATTTTTCAGCAAGTACCTTATCAAAAAACTAGAATTCCTTTTATAGTTAATAAAAATAGATGGTTTAAAGGAAATCATGCTGACGTCGTCTTCGTCCGGTCTTATGCCTTTTTTATCATTATTTGTTGATGGTACTCGCCGGTACTGCATGGATGTGTCAAATTAATTAAATAATCATATATTGTCTGTAGACCTACTTAACGTATAATAATACTTCCTTCTCTGATAAATATTTCAACTGGAAATGTAAATGCCGGATAGAGGAATCTGTTTAGAATAAATAATTCTTATCAATTACTTGAGGTGGTATCCTCTATAAAACATGATGAATGGTTGTATTGAAAATGTATAGTTATCTGTAAAATAATTCTGGTGCAATAAAAATAATTATATAATCTCCGCCACCTATATTTATTGTGACTTCCTAATCTCTTGTTATAGAAGGTGGTATAAATGCAAAATTTACTTGTTACTTATTGCTTCCGAAGCATATGTTTTATTCCAATTCTAGAGTGAATCTGGAAAGTTGTGTGTAATCGTGTTAATTCAAAGAAACTAGGCCAGGGCTGAGGTAGAAATCAGACTCATGCATTAAAAGAGCAATTAATGAAATCAAATTGTGTATTATTGAATTATTGAATTACCTGTGATATCTATGTCTTCACTCTATAAAACTAATATAAAGTAGTGTCCTCCTACTATCCTGCACAAGAGATACTAATTAATAACACTGAGGTTGTTCATGTTATATTTGTACTTTAAGCAACTTGATTATTGAAATTTTAGACAGTTGTTTTTATTGATATTGTTGGACAAAAATGATATTTGAGAAATAATTGCATTCAGAGGAAGAGCTTCACTCATTTCAATAGATAGATAGATATTAATTTTTGAGTGAGGGCTGCTTAGCACTGCGACCCAGTGGTCTATTGTGGCACACTCTGTCCTAAGTTTCATCCTTCTCTTAGAGGATACGACTTTCGTGGGTGAGAGCTCAATAAGCTCAGTCACCTTCAATTTGCAATATCAAAGTTCTTCTATCCTAACCCTGTCCCCAGCTGGGCACTCGCACATTACATGTTATATTGATTCTATATCTTCTTCACATAGCCTACATAAAGGATCCTCAACCAATGCTAGTTCATGTAGGTGTTTCCTGAGACGACAGTGCCCCGTTAATATGGCAGTTAAAACTTTCAGTTCCAAACTAGAGAGCTTAAGCCAGGCCTTGGCTTTTGTAGTGGAAGGTCCACTGATGGCACGTCGAGCGTGTCTGAGACCTCGGATGCTCATCCAATGCTCACGTACCCACAAGCCCAGCTATCGGTTGTTTTCCATCCTTGCAGTTTCCAGGGGAATTCTAAGCTTAGGCTCTGAACCTATGAACTCCAGGTTAGTTCCTCGAGCGATTGAGTTTACCTTCTCATTTTTCTCAATGCCCGAGTGACCAGGAAACCATATTAGATGGAGCCTGCTCCGCTCCTCTAGTTTGGCAAGGGTAGAGTGACACTCCTGCACAATAAGTGAAGTACAGGTATCGGATGCCAATGCTTTCAGTGCAGCTTGGCTATCGGTGAGGATTTTAGTTGACCTATTTGTTTATCCCACCGCAAGAAAGAGGTCAATGGCGAATATTTCTGCTCGAAAGAGAGTCGCATGCCCGCCAAGACAGATCGACTGTTCCTTGGCGGCACCTCGACCGTAGACACCAGCTCCAACACCTTTCGCAGTTTTTGAGCCATCCGTGTACCAACAGGGACCCTCAAGTAGACGGTCCTTGGAGCTGATCCATTCCTGTCTATCGGGAATGAATGGTTTTACGTGTTGCTATGTCCGACCTCATACTCAGCACTTCATTAACCTCGATTTCAGACTGTAGGGCGCCTGGCACAAAGCCGAAGTTACCCGCTTCATTACTCATTTCAGTAACAATCTAGCAGATTTTGACCATATTTGAGAAAATATAATTGAGAGTATCAATCACTGCATTAAGGATGCTTTTCCTTAATGAGGTGCCTCCTAGTATTAATGTTTCAGACACCAATAATCTACAGAACATAATATTGCAATCAACTTATTATAATTTCTTCAGTTCTATAGAACACATCAATTTTGAAATGGACACATTTATTAAGTTTTGATTTTTGGAAATCAAGAAATTGGTTTAAATAAAAGGAGGACGATGGTAACATGACGATTATCTTTTTTATAATTGAACAATTTTCCTTCGAAAAGAAAACAGGGAAGAAAGTTTATATTATTCTCGTTTCCATCATAATAGCTGGATACATTTAAATTTCAAATTACTGTATGAAAATACATTCTTCTGAACAGAAGTTTAACCACTTTCATTTGAATAAACAGCGTTCACGTGCCGCGTGCCATTGGTTGATGTTCTGCCGCACAACTGTTTTGTTGAAATTACGTTTCTCTTTGGGCTATATCAACCAAAATACGTTCGATGCATACATGTGACTTCCGTTCGCAACAGTTTTTGAATTCCACATTTATTGAAATCTGCAAGAAATAAATTTGATCAAACCTTTCTTATATATCATTCAGTTTTGTTTGTTATATGTATAACGATAGCTATATATAGTAAATATATGGTTCTTTAGACTTTTGAATAAGTCCTTTTGTCTCAAGTTCACATATGTAGACTCCTCGAGAAGTTTGTCGCGGAAGATATTTGTCTCATCAAATATTTACCGACAGGAGGTTTCATCTCAGAAACAGAGGCCCAGAGCACCATCTCAACGGGATTATTTCGCTGGTTCTGTACCGTTGATATGATTCACGAACTGGCGAAAGATGTTTCCAAGTGTTGGAATTTCTAACGTTCCCACATCTGTTTGTTATTGTTCATATCTTTCTCGAAGTCCGGCAGCGGGTTCACCTTCTTGGTCCATAGAGGGCGGCTCTCGTACGTATGTGGGAGATGCGTCCTTTCTGGAATCGATGGGGTACCCCGATGTAGCTTGTTATGATGCTGAGAAGTGATATGCAACACTTATGAGCTCCTAATAAGGACGGAACAGCAGTCTGCCGCTTCGTTTCTCGGCATCCTGCTTAGTTGTACTATTATGGCTCTTGGGAGCTGCGTGCATGGCGGGCAGATTTGGGAACTCTCTCTCGTCAGGAAGGATTATTCATTGATCTACGGATTTTTGAATAATTCTTTTTGTCTCAAGTTTACATATATAGTCTCCCCGCGAAGTTTGTCGTGGAAGATATTTGTCTCGTCAAATATTTACCGACGGGAGGTTTTATCTCGGAAACAGGGGCCTGGAGAACCATTTCAACGGGATTATTTCGCTCGTTTTGTACCGTTGATGTGATTCACGGGCCGGAGAAAGATATTTCATAGTGTTGAAATTTCTAACGTTCCCACCCCTTCTTGTTATTGTTCGTATCTTTCTCGAAGTCCAGTAGGGGGTTCGCCGTCTTGGTCTATAGAGGGCGACTAGCTCTTGTCAGGAAGGATTATTCATTAATCTATATATATATATATATATATATATATATATATATATATATATATATATATATATATATATATATATATATATATATATATATATATATATATATATATATATATATATATATATATATATATATCCTGATGTACCAATGATGTCATTCGCTGATGATGCTATAGTTTGTATATATTCTGATAGATTCATATATTTTTATAACATTTGACGTTATCCAAATATATAATCATTCCAGGATATGTTTAGATTATAATCATTGCCTGGCAGTGGTATTAATTACCGGATGGTGGATTTATATATACTGGGTGATTCACCAGTGGCGTGGTGATGTGTAGCTCGTACACTATTGAAGAGTATAGATATATATATATATATATATATATATATATATATATATATATATATATATATATATATATATATATATATATATATATATACATAGAATAAAAGGGGTTTAACCCCGACGAGCCGCCCATATCAAACCATAATGTTTTCCTTAATTTATCGAATATACTTTTATGATGTTGTCGCCTCTCATCTAAAAGATGAAAATATCCAAATAATCAGCTTGTCAGCATTCGTATCATAATAATTTAGTATATAACATTCATCCATATAACTTTTCAAAATTATCATACGGTATGGTCACTTCGTCATCAAACAAGAAACTATATTCACACAATAGTTGTAACTTGATTAAATATACATTGAATAATTCAACTGAATTGTTATTGCTAGAAATAATTTTCGAAGTAGTAATGAAGCACAGAATAAAATTAAGTGACTTTAATGATTCCGCGTTAGTTCAGAGAATGAATATAGTTACTCGACTAAATTATGAAAATTACGAGTTTTCATGAAAACGAATCCTGGATGAAGGAATTGAGTGCACATTTCTGAGAAGGAGAAAAACTATATTTAACAAATCAATCATACCCATAGTGTCCAAACTGATTCCGAAAATTTTTAAGATTTCCGAATAACTCGACAACGAAAAAAGATAGTATCAATCTTTTGGCGGCAAAGATTTTCTCAAGTAAGAAAAAACTAGAGCAATTTACTCTAATAACCATATTTCACATAGCTGCAGTACTGAAACGTCGAAACCTGTCTACCCTGTATATAATGTAATCAATTTTTCATCATAAACACAAAGACTTCAATGATATTTAATTAGGTTCTGATATCTTATTGTTCCTGTATAATTTTCATCTACGACATCTTAAAATGCATATTAAGCTCAAAATATGAAATAATCTTAAATTTGCTTACTATCAAGAGAATATTTTAATTTCTTTCCAGGCAAAATTTGACGTACTAAGCAATATATTTGAAATATCCTCCAATATCTTCAGATATTATAATTAAATAAGCTATTTCTCATAAATATTTAGTAGAACAACGATAATCTGTTGTGAGAATATAAGTATGAAGAATTCACGTTCACAAAATCTATAAAATATTCGTATTTCGCTATATTTCAGATATGAAAGCTTTCGGATGTTGAAAATACGAAATAAACGAGGCTGGAAACGAGATACATTTTCACTTCATTACTATTCGTTTCCTTCCGTTTTCAGTCGGAAATAGTAGTTTTTATGTATCTCTTTCGAGCGATTTGGGACGAATAATTGATCTTTCGTGCCGGTAGGCAGACTTTAAAAGAGAGACTCCTTGATGCCCTGGTGAATAATTTAGAGGATTTTATTCGATTTACAAAGCTCCAAACAATGGCTGAATTCTGAATTTATACTAAAATTGCTCTGTCGTTCTATTGAAAATAATAGGAACTGATATCTTCGTTTGTACCATAAAAAATCGGCGTTTTTTTTCTAAAAAGCAATCTTGTATAAGGTATAGAATTAAAACTTTGTATTAATTATACAAGGTGGTGATCATGGTGGATTATTTAGAGACTTTTCAGACTTGTTACCGAGTATGCCAAAGAACTGTATATTTCAATAATTTATCATTTAAATTTCATGAAAGCTTCTAGTTAGACCAAGCATTCGAATGCAAGGTTTGATAAAATATTTTTTTCTTGATATTTGTATAAATCTCGTACGGCCAACCTTGTTCATCATGTAATTCTTTAAATGTTTCAATTACTAGAACTGCTTTTTCATAGTGTACATGGACTTTTATTCATATAAGGTGAATGATGGAATTATTAATCCGTCTGAAGCTTGAAAAACTCAATATTTCTATTCGATGGCGTAGCTTGTGTATCACAATATTAAAAATGAGCTTATTATGCTAAATATTGCTAAATGCTAAATGTAGCAAATTTATCAAACGTACATTCACTCGAGTACCAGAACATTAAGATCAACACCTTTGTAGCATAAGTTTATATAATATTACTCTAGGTATAACAAATGATAAATTTCAAGATATATATTAATTTTGTACAACCATTATAAAAATAAGAAAACATTTTCTTGTTTCTTTTCATTAATTCGAACGTTTCATCTACAATTTAGATAGTAGAATTATACTTTTTATAGATTTAATAAAAACTCAATTTATTACTTCGACATGAATATTCATTTGAGCAAGTAACTCAAAATGCTTAGGACAATTTGTATTCTTCCTTGATTCTTTCCATATATAGATATATCGAATAATCTGGTAAACATAATGAAAGCGGGGAAATTTTCTCACTTAACTTATGAACGTAGGTTTGCAGGAGTGATTTTGATGAAAATTATAATTTCTCATTTTCAGAAGCTGAAAATTGTCCTTCGCAACATGGTCAGAATTCCTAATTGGTTGTTGAAATACTTCTTCCGAATAATTTAGCTCATTGTGAGAAAAAAAATATATATACTGCCCATGAATCCTAGAATACCACAGCCATATTTCTTGGGCTAACTCATGACAAAGAAATAGCTTTCTTCCGCCCCTGACATACTCTGATGAACACATAATTTATTGACAGTTATTATAATACAATATAACAGATTCAGATTCAGATAACCCCAATATCGTTTTCAACAATACTGGGAATTTTATAAATCAATTCTTTTCTGATTTCATTTGAAAGCTGTTGACAATTTCCTGTATAAGTGATACGATATTTCAAAACTTTGCTGAACAGCTGTGATATCTGGTCTAGGTATTCAATATTGAAGCATTACTTCTATTGTATTTTGAAAATGATTTTTATAGAAGCAAAAATTAAATATTTTGTGTTTTCAATTTAAAACTATCAAATGAATTACTAATTATATCAACAATTTTTGTTATAAAACCTCAAATTCCGCTGTAAAATTGTTCATTTTCATCAATATCGTAGAGAACTTGGGGATTGAGTTGCTCAAAACCAATGAATATTGTTAGATTCATATCATATGTCTAGATGCATTATTTCGAATACTCAATGTCTTACTTAGCTTATTCATCTTCACAAAAATAATTATAAGCAGAATCTATATACTATCGGCTTTCAATTTCGAATAATTTCTTCAAAATAGCTTGCATTATAATTCTTACACTTAAGACAGATGAAGCATTCAATTTATTTTTTTTTTTCATTGCCAGAGATTCCGCCTACGTTATATTCCTCTTTCATCACGAAAGGCGGAAATTCTTTTTTCTGAAATATCCATGAATAGGACGTCGAATAGGTTGGCCGATCTCTGTTCTCGGACTACATCTTACGAATTAGGATTATCTTCATTGACCCACTTTTCCTCACAGTTGTAACCGTCTTGTTATTTGGGAACGAATGGACCTAATATTTCAAATGGATTTTCCACAATTCCGTCTGAGGTATATCTGCGATCCTCACTTCTCCGGGATGATCGTTTGTAGGCAGCTGTTACTGGAAAAGTCATGTATTTGATTTAAATATCCCGAAGCACTCAAGCTTATAGATATAAGATGAAAGAGTTGTGAATCGTTGGTGAACAGAATACCTCTGTTAGATGATAAAATGCTTCTGAATGAGAAATTTCTTCTGAGCGGTGATGACTTCTAATCATTATGATATTTTATATTATATATATATATATATATATATATATATATATATATATATATATATATATATATATATATATATATATATATATATATCTCCTCAAAAACTTTATGAATTAAAGGCGGGTTCTTCGTATATATATATATATATATATATATATATATATATATATATATATATATATATATATATATATATATATATATATATATATATATATATATATATATATATATATGCAATGATTATAATCAAAACATATCCTGGAATTATGAGTAGTGTCAGAGGCTTTCTCCCCGGAAAAATCCAGTGTACGGACCTTAGTCAAGTAACACTGAATGTTACTCATTAATAGTTTCCTTTGTGTGAAGTGGTGAACGATCGAATAGAATACTGCTCTGAATACAAATATGACAAAATTGTCAGTTAATTATATTACATTTATATAAACAAATAAATAAAATATGAAATGAGATTCTGAGCAGTATAAACTAAAGAGAAAACCTATGACTCCACCTCATTATTTTTTTCGGAAAGAAACCTGCGAATAATATTTCAAGATTTGATGACTGTTATCTTCTGTAACTGTTCAAATAATTTTACTTCAGACCTAAAATCTATTTTTTATTAATAACAGTCGTTGCAGAAATAATAATCGATAGAATAATTCCTTTTTCTTCTCATCAGTAAGCATCAAATATTTAGAAATTCTTTCATTGTATTTATTTTGTATGTAATGTGTGTCGGGTATACTAATATCAATAAAATATGTTATTCAATTCTGTTTATCCGTAAGAATGATATTTGGCCTATTGTGATTTACAGCGCATATATTTGATGCGATTCCATCAATTCAATCATTTTTTTAATTCTTTAGGGTACTTTTCGTGTGATTCCATCTGCATCCAAAATCTAATATATCAACATCTACCTTTTGCATTGTCAAGTTCAGAGGTCTGCTAAATTATTTATTCTTGGACAACAAACAGAAACAGGTCAATTTTTTTCTGAAGAGGGACATCTTTTAACATACGTTGATTTTGTTTTACATCAACCCCCTAAGCAGGGGTGCATAAAACTCATTTTTTTGAATGGGGAAGATAGTTCGAGTGATACCTCTTCGGAAAGCTCCTTTAATTTTCAATACAAATAAGTAAAAGTTTTTGAGTTTAAACGTATTCGGAAGAAGATACAAGCTGGTTCGTCAAAAGACGAGTTATTTTCAGTGATTGCAAAATCTGTCGGTTTCGAATGAACATTTACCTAAATACTGTTGAATTTTAGGGAAAATATTTTCGAGTAGTGATGCTTCCCCTAAACCCCCTCAGATGAGGGTGTCAACCCCCCAAATCTTGGAATTGATCAGTTAGTTTGAGTAATAACCCATTAGAAAGATTTTAGAATTTCTAGAATATTGTAGACAATATTTTTTCTTCATCTGCATTTTGATGAAGATGCAGGGTGAATTAATAGAGAGCGATACAGTGTTTGAGAGGTCTGCTGATTTTGGATGGAGATTCAGAACACGTTTGTTTGGTTTTCAAATAATGGAGCTTATTCATAGAATTACCAACATGTTGATAGAAGGGGAAAAATTGAAAATTGAAGAAAACAATTGAATTTATCATACCTGATACATCAGGTATGATAATACCTATTCAATGAGCTATAACTCGGACTAACTGATAAATTCAAAGATTTCAGGGGTTGACACACTCATGTGAGGGGGTGTCTGAGGGAATGTGGTGGAAGCACCACTGTCTGACGATTTTTTCCACAAATTACAACAGTATTTTGTTGAAGGTTTATTCGAAAGCGTTAGATTTTGCAATCACTGAAAATAACTCGTCTTTTGACAAACCAGCCTTTACGTTCTTCCGAATATGTCGAAACTTAAAATTATTACACATTTTTGTTGAAAATCAAAAGAGCTTTCTTGAAGTATCACTTGACCTATCGTCCCTATTCAAAAAAATGAGTTTTGTGCACTCCTGCTTAGGGGGTTGATGTAAAATAAAATCACTGTATGTTGAACGATGTCCCCCTTTAGTCAAAAATTGACCTAAGTCTGCTTTTTGTCCAGCAACGAATAGTTCAACAGTTATTGAGTTTAAGTTGCCCCACCCGGTATGTGGAGTAGATAAGCATACTCAAATTCCATCATTACAATAACAATTATGCTAGAGAAGCTGCCCAAGTTCTACACATTCGACGTCCGAATAGAAACATTCCAGTCAAGTATATATTGAACATTTGACGGGATTAGATCCTTGAAGGCTGAAAGACAATGTAGCATACGAATCGTAACCAGTTGATGAAATGGGTGTGCTTGGAACATTCAAAGTTAACAGATCTCCAAGTAAAGGTATACCACTATAGTGACACGTATCCCAAAAATGTCCATCTAGAATATATTGAAACATTCCTGAGTTCATCTGTTTCAAGAATTGAGTCAAAGATGGTTGTGATTGTCAATTGTAGATTCGAATCAGAATGCATCGCAAAAATTCAACATTCTCATAGAAATACCATTCAACTCAAAGGATTCAAGCTTTAACTGAGCGATTGCTCTCACAGAAACCCGCATTTTCATAGGAATAGAACAGAGACTGTGAACATCAGAGCAATTTGTGATATCCGATATCGATATTCGATCGTATTCCGGATAATTGAAATATTGAATTTTATTTCTATATATATATTTCATATAAACATAGGTCCGCGAAAGCTTCGTTACGGAGCTACAGGGTGTTGAAATTTCCGGAAAAAAATTGGTTTTTTCTTCGAAACTCCTGCAGTTTTTGGGATATTCAGCCCAAATTTGGAATGAAAGCTATTTTTACAGCCTCAATCATTAAAAGTCCTAGATTTTAACTGAAATCCGTAAGGTGTTTTCTTTTTAGAAGCCATATCTTGTCTTGCCCTTTCAAACTTTTTTGAAGTACGCCACTGATCAGCGTATAATCAATCTTCGTCATCTTCTTTCAATTTAGAAACTTTTTTGACACTTGTAATTTTTTCGTCTCTCCGACCGTTCTCGAGCAAAAATTATTGAACGATTGTATGCATTCGCTGAATTGAAAGCAGTTCTAATTAAAAAAATGACTAGTAGGCTTTACTACTGCTTTCACTTATTTATTTATTTTAACAGTTGTTAAATTGAAAAATTAAATAAACGATTAGTTTCGAGACTTTTGAAGTTATTGCTGTAAGAAAAAATGGCTGATTTTACTAACGCCGAATAGGCTGATGTTCATTACATGTACGGTCTGGCTAACGGAAGCACAATAGAAGCTAGGCGATTATATCTAGTTACACTAGACAGGCGAACATTTTCAAATATCCACAGAAGGTTGAGGGAAACTGGTACGTTTACTGAAAATAATCATTTAAATGAAACAACTCAAACCATGAGTACATGTGATATTGAGGAAGCAGATTTGAATTGTATTGATATGATTCCTCATGTGAGTACAAGAAAAATTCGAAATCAGTTGAATATTTCTTATGTTCTAGTTTGGAGAATTCTAAGCGACTTTTTATTGTACCCGTTTCATATTCCACTCGTCCAAACTCTACTTCCTCGAGATTGATGACTGTTAGATAAGATTAGAGAAAATGCTCATTTTGACAGTGAAATAATGTTCACAGACGAAACTAACTTTTCGAGAACTGCTATCACAAATTTTCACAATAATAATTATTGGGCTGAGGAAACCCTCATTCGATTGAAGAATCTCATTATCAAGAACAATTCTCACTAAATGTCTGGGTTGGAATAATTGGAAATTATTTGATTGGGCCATTTTTTTTTGCCTAACATACTAATCGGTCCAGCTTATCGGAAATTTCTTGAGGAGGAGTTACCTTTATTGCTCGAGGATGTGCCACTTTTAGTGAGATACAAAATGTGGTTCATGCATGACGGGGCACCAGTACATTTCAGTGGGAAGCTAGGGAATTTTTGAATAATATATTATGAAAGTTATGACTTGTATTAAGAACTGCTTGATATTGACAACTGGGGGAGATATCTTTAAGGTTGAGTTGAGTTGAAAATGTCATTAATAAAAAGAACCTTCTATGGAAAAACTAAAAATGTATCACAACCGATGAAGGCAAAAATATATGTGGAAAAAATAAAGGAGTGGTCGCATTTGAGTCAAAGGCTGTAGAAAATGATGGTGGTTCAAAACCATTAGTCTTACATTGAATTTCTCATCAACAGCCCTTGTGTGGCAAATGTTTGGATTTGTCCTGAAGTTCTAAAACCAGTCATATCAGTTGTTAACTTCATCAGATCCACATGCTACCAGGATGGGGTCACACACACGATGGAAACAATGAGGGCTAACACAAACACTCTGTAAACGTAAAATTAAAATGAAATAAAAAAACACGTGGTTCGTTGGTAAACAACGGCGGTTTGGCAATATGGCGTGTGTACGGAAAGCCGGCTCGTGGCAACGCGTGCTGCAGCCGGTTTTCTGAGACAATGTGTATTCGAAGAGGTCGTTGAAGAGAAAGTGCCGGGAGTCTCCGAAAAAAAAACTAACCTAATCTAACCTAGCCTGGTCGAAGGGCCTACTAGCCGATCTGTGATTAAGGAAGCGTGGTAACACGCTTATTCGGAGGGGCCTAGAGCGATCTATGGTGAGATACCGTAGTGGAAACGGTAACATACAGGACTGAATCACCGACAATTCCGCGAATTTATTGAAGAGATTGGAGAAAATGACCGGCCGTATCATATTGCCGTGCGCTGGCTCAGTTGCGGAAAAGTCCTCAAGCGTTTTTCTGAATTTCAAGCAGAGATCAATTTTTTTTTGAATGAGAAGCATCGCCCTTGTACCGATCTAGGAAACAGTGAATGGCTGTGGAAATAAGCATTCTATGTAGATTTGACAAATCATATGAGCGATTTTTTTATTGAGGAGGTCGTTACTTGATGAAAATCAATATACATATTTTCAATAAAATAAAAATTAAGTATTTAGAGTTTCACTATATTAACAAAACAATGACCGGTTTCACCACACTGTGGCTTCATCAGATAGATACAAACTAATGAACAGAGTTATTCCTTATATATTAGTCTTATTTCCTACTTAATATTACAATAGGTACAAGAGGTATGTTGGAAAACCCACTGGAGTTGCTTACTTTATGAATTGAAAAGATTGAGTAAAGGAGAAGGATTTAGATCTAATTGACTATTGAGCAACCTACCTGAATTTTTCTCTTTGTTAATCTCTAAAATTTCCAATAGATTGAGATTTTGTCTGTTATTTTCATTGTGTAAGATTTTGAAATTATCATTGAAATGATGGTTTTCTTCGAGTAAGTGATTAGAATAATGGGAATCTGATTTATGATAATTAAAAGTACGTTTGTGCTCGGATAATCTAACTTTGAAATTTATGAAAGTTTTACCAATATGAATTTTATTACAATCCCGGCAAGACAGTTTATAAACACAGGATTTATTACTTTTATCAATTTTAGATTTACAGTTTTTGATATGTCGGCCTAAAGAATTATCAGTTCGGAATGCTATATTGAAATTATAATGCGAAAGGAATGATTTTAATTTTAGACTAGGATTACCAATATAAGTTAAGCTATTGTATTTTGTGTTAGAATATTTTATACTTGGAAATACTTCCTGGATTGCTTTTTGAAATTTTTTTGCGTGAAATCATGTTCTCAATCATAGTTGGACTGTAACCGTTATTGACTGCTAATTGTTTAATCATATTTAGTTCTTTTATGAAATAATTTTGTGACATTGGGATATTAATGAGTCTATGTACCATACTATTGTAAGCTGCTAATTTATGTGGATAAGGATGTGTAGATGAGCTGTGAATAGTAATGTCTGTATGCGAGGGCATATGAAAAATAGAAAAATCATGTTTGCCGTAATTTTCAGTAATAGTTAAATCCAGAAAGTTAATGAAGTTTTCTGTTTCTATCTCTAACGTGAATTTAATATTATCGAGAATTTTGTAAATGAATGTTTTGAATGACTCTAATTGTCTGTTTGTGCCAGTGAAACAACAAATGATATCGTCGACATATCTAAACCAATAAATAAAGTGTTTGAATAACGGATGTTCTTGGATAGTTTTTTCAATATTATCCATGAAAATTTCATCGAGCAACGGGCTCAGAGGATTACCCATGATTAAACCTTTATCACTATTGTATAATACTCCATTGAAGTTGAAATAATTTTGTTCTTAACACATTTCTGAAAGGTGTAAGATTTCTGATTGAATTATCGGATTGATTTTATTAATTTGAAGGGCGTTCTTGATGAGTTTCACTGTATCACTAGGTGGAACACTAGGGAAGAGATTTACTACATCCCATGACAAAAGTTTAGCGTTCGGTGGTAGTATCGTGTGCTGAATTTTATTTATTAGGACTGAAGAGTTTTTTATCGAGAATTTAGGTTCAAAATTAGCGTACTGTCGAATGATGTCTATGAGAAAGCGTGAAAGTTTTGCAGCCGGAGCTTGAAAATATGAAACTACTGGTCTAATGGGATACCCTGTTTTATGGAGTTAGACGAGATGGTAAAGTTTTGGTGATTGCGGGTTGTCAATGAAAAGTTGATATTTTTGGTTGGTAGGTGTTATAGACTTGGCATACTCTAAAGCGATTTTTATTATGGATTGAAATTTATTAGTTCGATCTTTATCAGTTTCTTCATAACAACCTAATTCAATGAAATTTTGGGTTTTCAATAAATAATCTGCTTTATTTAAGGCTATGACTGTTTGACCTCTGTCTGCTTTGGTGAATATGATATCTTCAGATGCGGACTTAGATTTAATGGACTTCAAAGTTGTATTTTCCAATTTCTTTGGTTGAAAACTATTGAACCCTTTTTGAAGTAGTAACGCTGAAGAGTGTTTTAGGTGTTTGGCTTGTGGTGCATAATTTAGGGCTATTTCGGTTTCAATTCCTAGTAGATCGAAATGGAGATGAGCTTTTTCTGACTCTAAATTGTGTTTGAAGCCCTTTTCTAGAAGTGAAACTTCATCTTTGGAAAAATTAGCATCTGAAAGATTACTGAACCTATCATAAAATTGGTGATCGGAGAATTTGGACTTGATTTTTGAAGTTTCTGGTCTATTACTCAATAATTTATTCAATTTTCGCAACTGAATTTTATACTTTTTGTGAATTAATGAATGAACTTTGGTTCTTGTTCCGGAATCTAAAATGTCAAATTCTAATGAATGCAATCTATGAAGCAACTCCGTAAAACAGGGTATCCCATTAGACCAGTAGTTTCATATTTTCAAGCTCTAGCTGCAAAACTTTCACGCTTTCTCATAAAAATCATTCGACAATACGCTAATTTTGAACCTAAATTCTCAATAAAAAACTCTTCAGTCCTAATAAATAAAACTCAGCACACGATACTACCACCGAACGCTGAACTTATGTCATGGGATGTAGTAAATCTCTTCCCTAGTGTTCCACCTAGTGATACAGTGAAACTCATCAAGAACTCCCTTCAAATTAATAAAGTCAATCCGATAATTCAATCAGAAATCTTACACTTTTTAGAAATTTGTTTAGAACAAAATTATTCCAACTTCAATGGAGTATTATATAATAGTGAAAAAGGTTCAATCATGGGTAATCCTCTGAGCCCTCTTCTGCCCTCTGAAATTTTCATGGATAATATTGAGAAAAATATCCAAGAACATCCGTTATGAAATATGTCGACGATATCATTTGTTGTTTCACAGGCACAAACAGACCATTAGAGTCATTCAAAACATTCAATAACAAAATTCACGATAATATTAGGTTCACGTTAGAGATAGAAACAGAAAACTCCATTAACTTTCTGGATTTAACTCTGTTCATTAGTTTGTATCTATCTGATGTAACCACAGTGTGGTGAAACCGGTCATAGTTTTGTTAATAAAGTGAAAATCATTGAAAATATCATATGAGCGAACTTAATTTGAGATTGCAAGGAGAAAATCAGCATCTCCCTGATTTATACACCAATATCAATACGTTCAGGCAGAAAATAATACTATTTCAATCGCAGTTACGTGAAAAATGTTTCACACATTTCAAAACATGTGTAAATATTCAGCCACACTACAGAGACTGAATTTCCCGTCGATTTGGCAGTCGAAACTATGCGTGCTTTAAAGATAAATTTCGATTCTCGTTTCTCAGACTTTGATGTGATTGCGAATGGAATTAGGCATTTTCATACTCATTTCGATTCTGACGTTGAGACCCTGGCACCGGAAGTCCAAATGGAAGTTATTGATTTACCGTGCAATAACATGTTTAGGAACAAATATCAAAATTCATCTTTATTGGAATTTTACAAGAGTTTTCCACTGGTTCAATTCGATAATTTGCATAATTTTGTACGTGGGCTGTTTTCTGTATTTAGTTCTACGTACTTGTGTGAGAGAATGTTTCCCAAGATGAAATACACAAAGAACTTTTACAGATCTTAATTAACTGATGAGCATCTTAAATCTCTTCAAATAATTGGTACAAGTAAAATTAATCCTCAACTACAAACAATTTTCGCTGGAAAATCACAATAACATGAAACTCATTAGTGTTTTCTTTATTAGTGTGATTGATTTCATATTAATTATTAGTTAGAGTATGCTTAAGTTGGGATACTTAAGCTTAGATTTCTGCGTGACAATTTCTGTCGTGAAGTTTTACCTTGCAAGTAAATAAAACTGAATAATTATCATTCTGTGTTTTCGTTTTCTTCCATTCAACTTATTACAGCAATAGTAAGAACAGTAAAACATTGGCTGTCGTGGGCCGGATTGATGGCACTGGTGGGCCGTATTTGGCCAGCGGGCCGTAGTTTGGAGACCCCTGGACTACTTGATGATGAGATGTTCTTCATTTACCCTTTTGTTAATATCACAGTAGCTATTGAAAAAGAAGATACTGAATTCTGTATTTTTGAACTAGCAATAAAATTCTTTCTTAAAAAAATAAAGTATTATTAATAGTTTCTCGTTTTAAAATTGGCATCATTTCCGGTCACACCGAAATTTCAAAATTGCGAAAATAGAGAAAATCAAATACTGCAATATCCATTTTTCAAATTTCATATCAATATCTCTAACGATTCCACATATATTTACGTGGGTTCACATATTTGACCATCATCGTGTAGCTGTGTTTGTGTGTGTTTATTGACAGAGGTTTTTCTAAAATGCAACTTTAACGTATATCATAAGCCCCATATCTGGATTGAGAACCTTCAAAGCCGTTTTTCTCCTTTTGAGAAGGAAATGTTAACTTTTTGTTGATTTCAATCGTCATTATACGGAAAATATTTCTTGTGTTTTCCCCATCTACTTCAAAGGGCTTTACACATTCCAGAGAAAAGTACATTTCGAAGGAATATTTTGATATGGAAAATGAATGGAGTAGTCGATTCTCAAACAGAATGCTCGTCTCACGCTCAATATATTTCAGTTAAACATATTATATTGATTTTGACTTGCCTTTAGTAGCGAGATAGCCGCATAAAAATATTTGCGTAAAACCTGCTAGAAAATTTCCTTTCATTTCCATATACAGTCAACCCCCGGAATTCGGGCCCATATCTAAAAAGAAAAGATTTTGACTATAGAATAATCTTCGACTTCTATTCGAAATTCTATTTGAATATGAAAACTTAAAATTATTAGTATTGATTTCACAATTTCTAAACTTTCCTAGCGCTTGCATAACTTCTCCAACTCGAGCAACCGTTTGCAAGTGGCATATTGTGGGATCCGTGGTCACTGAATCTAGAAGTTACGACTTTTAGTTTATGTTTCCGACTGTTTCAACTTATTGCTGCAGTTTAATTTTATGTACAATGACCGTAAATTAAAAAAATGCGCATTCTCTATGTAATACTTATGTAACTAAAAACTGTATTTCATGGGTTTGATGAAAGCTAAAGTGATTTTCGTAGAATATTTCGTTATATATTTCAGTGGCCGTTCCAACTTTTATGGTTTTGCATTTTATACAGTTATGAAATACATTAGGCAGTGAAATAATTTCCGTAAAGAACATTTCAGGAACATTTGTGTATGCTTTTCAGTTTTCTGATGCGTTTCTCTGTTGAATTTATCTTAAATGAGGGCCGTCTTAGGTCATAGGCCCTCGGTTACACTACAATTTGTGGCTTCCTTAGAATTTGGAAAAAAGATTATGATAAAAAAACAATAAAGATATTACTCCAATCTATGATTTTAAGATACCTTAATGAAATTCAACTGCATAAATCTCTGTTGTTATAAATGGTATTAACATTAATCAATTCAAAACTGGTAACGAATGATGATACCATAGCTATTTAAGAAATAATTGATATATTTTCACGAATACAAGTAAACGATGATTTCTACTAAAATATATCATTAAATGCTCGAAGCGTTTCGATACACAGTATCTTTATCAAAGGCGAATGAATACTACAAATATATCTCACTAACAATTTTTTTTCTACTGGGATATCCACCGGGACCGTCCGATAAAAACTTTTCGAGTTCCAATCACAATATCAAGCTGAAATTTTATACGCGGCCATAACTAGCGATTTTCAATTGAAGTGAAATATTTTCGAAGTGATACCATTTCCTGTTAAACCAGAAGTGGGTCATCACTTTGTTATTTCAAATAGCAATCTACCTTTTTGATTATACATCTAGAACCGACATTTGAGCAAGGCATAATATACCCAAGTTGTTGGCACTTATCTGTCAAAAATTTTGACAGATTTAATTATTTTTGTTATAAACTCGATTTTTGAGGAACATTTAAAAAAAATTGTAGCTCGAAGATCTTTTGCACTACAGACACAATTTTTGCTTGAGTGGATAGAAGAAGGATCAATGAATTTTTTGAGCAGTCTACACATGTCAAATGGTTATTGCGTTATTTTTTATGATTTTTTCAATTTGGCCTTTTTCAAACAGTAATAACTCAATTTTTTCGAATGGCTTGTGCCAATTTTTATATCGCCATCAGATGAAGCGTCAAATTTCAGATGGAATTGTATCAGTATGTACTATACCCATCTCTTATAGTTCCGAAATAATTTGGGAATATATTGAATTTTGATGATTTTGGAAGAACTAACAGGAAATACTTTGAAATATTTGAATCAAATAGCTGAATTGGCTACGCTCACCTAACAGGTGCCTAAAATTAATGTACTTATCACTTCGTTCATTCGAATTTGATACTTGATGAAATTTTTGGTAATTTGAAGTGCAAACTTTTGGAAAATACCAGATTGATAATAAAATGGCTGACTATTCAAACGAGGATATGTTTAATCTTTTCTTAATTCCTGGCGAATGTCAAAAAGTGGTGGATAGAACTTGCAGGCATTTCAATAACCAATTTCCAAGTTTGGCGCCTATGAGTGAAACAAAATTTCGGATTAGGATTGGAAGCAATTTTTTGCAATTTGGAGGAACAAAGTACATAGAAACTAAAAGAAAACCAATTCTCGAGGACGACGACAATCAAATTAATATGCTAGCGTATTTTCGTGCTAATCCACATGCGTACATTAAGTCAGCATTAATGGATATTGGACTGAGTTATATTTCTATTCAAAGTATCCTTAAGAAACATAACATGCACCCGTATTCTTTTATCAGACTACAAAAAGTGAAACCAACTGACCTTCCCAAGCGGCTAAATTTCTGTGGAAATTTATTAATTCGGCTTCAAGAAGATGAGACAATTCTGCAAAAAATTATATGGTCTGATGAAGTCAAGTTCAATGAAAGTGTAGTAAACAACAGGAGAAATCGACATTTCTGGGCCACAGAAAATCCACATTTCATTGAGGTTATTGATTTCCAAAATAAATTCAGCGTGAATGTTTTTGCAATTTTAATTAATGATTTGTTGGCTTATCACATTTACGAGGAAAATTTTAATGGACAAAGATGTTTGAGAGGAACATTAGCAAATTTTTTAGATGGATTACCCTCTAACATTCTGAGGGATTGCTATTACCAAATGGATGGTGCACCAGCACATTAAACACGAGCTGTAGATTGACAGCTAACAGAAATGTTGGAGGCTAGATGGTGGAGTAATCAAGGACCAAATTTATGGCGTCTGCGTTCTCTGGACCTGACGCCTCTTGATTTTTATTTATGGGGCAAAATCAAGATTGAAGTGTTACTTATTCCTGTAAGAAGTAAAGAAGAGTTACTAGATCGCATTCATAATGCTTTTCGTAATATTGATCCTGAGGAAACTAGGAGGGCAACTCATCATGTTCGTATACGAGCTGTCAAGTGTATCGAGCAAAATTGGGCTCATATTGAACATTTATTCCGATTATAAATTAGTTTTCTCCTATGATGTTTGCTATCATTTATTCGTATTAATGTAATCATCTTCGATGATTGGTTTTCGCTTTGTTCCTAAAATTTTTATTCATCCGAATTGTAGAAAATTGCTTCTAATGCTTCGAAATTTTATCTTACTCATAGACTATAAATTTGAAAATTTGTTATCGAATTGCCTGCAATTTCTACGTACTACTTTTGACATTCTAAAATGAATTAAAAAAAATTAAATATATTTTCGTTTGAATAACCAGTGGTTCTATTCCAAATGTGTTGTATTTTTTAGATATTTTCGATCTGAAATAACGACAATTCTTGTTGAAATATCGAATTCGAATGAACGAAGTGACAAGTACATTATTTTTGGGTACCTGTCAGGTGAGCGTAGCCAGTTCAGCTATTTTATTCAAATATTTCAAAGCATTCTCTGTTAGTTCTTGAAAAATCATCAGAGTTCAATATATTCCCAAATTATTTCGGAACTATAAAAGATCGGTATTGTACATGCTTATACAAATCCATCTGAAATTTGACGCTTCATCTGATGGATATATAAAAATTGGCACGTGCAATTTGAAAACATTGAGTTATCGCTGTTTGAGAAAGACCAAATTGAAAAATAATACAAAATAACGGAATAAATATTTGACATGTGTATATTGGGTATTTTATTCCTTGCTCAAATGTCGGTTCAAGATGAATAATAAGAAAGGTAGATTGCCATTTGAAATAACAAAGTGATGACCCACTTCCAGTATAACCGGAAATGGTGTCACTTCGAAAATATTTCACTCCTATTGGAAATCGCTAGTTATGGCCGCGTATAAATTTTCAGCTTGATATTGTAATTGGAACTTAAAAAGTTATGAACGGACGGTCCCGGTGGATATCCCTATATATACTGAAGAGGCAATCCACTCAGAGCTATCCGTACTTGAACTTATGTTCAGGAAATAAATTCAATAAGGGTAAGTTATTTATGTCTACCTGATTATTAAGAATCTCTGGTGAATACCTTAATCTGTTTATTTCAAGTACTTCCAGAAGGTTGAGTTTTATACCTTTTTTTGTAATGATGGGTTTTGAATTCTCAATGACTGTCTTCACTTCCTATTGAATTTATTAGTTGGATCTCCGGATATAACTGAATAATTAGAATCATTAATGAGATCTTATGTTTTGGAAACATAATTTTGTTTACTTATCGCTATAACTGTATTGCCTTTATCTGCTTTTGTGAAAATAATGTCATTCGATGTTGATTTAACTTTAATATTTTTGAATAATATGTGATCTTTAATTGGTCTATTGAGCTTTTTTAAGTATTCTTTCTTCATCACGGATGCAGTTTGGTGTTCAAGGGAGCAAGGGGATGTATGATGTTTAGGATAAATATTTTGTTTGAATCCTTTCTCCAATAACGCCGTCTCATCAATGGTGAAATTTGTTTCGGTTAAGTGTATGAATCATTTGAAAAATTAATGATTTGACAAGTTAGTGTTAGCTTCTTTAATTTTAGGTTTGTTTTAATGGGGTTATTAAGTTTCCTCAATTGAGTTTCATATTTACTCTGGATAATTTTATTTTCTTCTCTGATTTTTCTGTCTAAAATATCGAATTCAATTCTATGTAATCCAAGGAAAGCTCTGAATGAATAACCTTAACATAAGTATAACAAATATCCCTTTTGTTATATTGGATTCTTCTGTCTTCTTTCATCCATGACAGCTTATTACTTATCTTACCGAATCCTCTATCACCTCAACTTTATTCTTTAGTTAAATTGCACAAAAATGGTTATCCAATAAGACCAGTAGTATCATTCACACATGCCCCAGCATTCAAGATTTCAAAATTTTAATACATATTCTGGAAGAGTTTTGTAGTTTTGAACCGTCTTTTTCTATTTGTTATTCAAGTGAATTTATGAGAAAAATAGAAGATATTGTCATTCCAAATAATGCAAAGTTAGTCTCTGTTGATGTAAAGAATTTGTTTCCACGTATTCTACCGAAAGATCCGTATAATATAATCAATAATTGGTAAACACAAAATATGACAAATCCACAAATTAAATACGACATTATGGCTTTATAAGAGGCATATCTCAAAATTGTTTTTAATTAACGATTGTTTTTATAAAAGTGATGAGGGACTTATAATAGGAAACCCCTTAAGCCCTCTTTTAGCAGAAATCTGCATGGATGACATCGAAAAAACTTCATATAAACACCCGGTTAGTAAACATTTTCTATATTGGTATCGATATGTCGATGACATTATTGTTTGTTCCACATGAACAAACAGACAGTTCACTGTATTCGAAAATTTCATCAACAACCTACACCCAAAAATAAAATTCACTTTTGAATCAGAAATATTGAATCTGTGGGACGTTTGCATTGAACAAAATTATTTTTCTTTCAACAACATCTATTACAGTAGTGAAAATGGTTTGATCAAGGGAAATCCTTTGAGTCCACTTTTAGCATTTTATTTATGAATAATATTGAACAGAAAATTCATACACATCCACTCATTTCCAAATTTCTTTATTGGTATAGATATGTTGACGACATCTTAGTATGTTTCATTGGAACTACTCGTCAATTAGACTTATTTCTTAATTCCATTAATTGTATCCATTTGAACATTAAATTCACGATAGAAATTTAACAGAACGATTCCATTAATTTTTGGACTTGAAAATCACTAAACGAAATAATAATCATATTTTTTCAGTCTTTCGTAAACCAACACATACTTATACAATTATACATAACTACTCATTACATCCAATTCAACACAAAGTTGCAGCTTTAAACAGCATGGTACATCGGTTACTCAATTTACCTTTATCAGTAGATGATTATAATAAAGAGTTAAACATCATCAAACAGATAGCCATTAATAATTCATATAATCCGGATATGATAGATCTAATCATTCGTAAAAACTGTATCAGAAAGCAATAAATGAAGTATATCCTATTCATAAAGACTGTAAAATATTCAACAGTTTAACATTCTGCGGCTCTGCAAGTACATATATTAAATCCTTTCTCGTCAAACAAAATCTTAATATAACTTTCGAAACTTCTTATAACTTAGGTAAACATATTAAAAATAATAAATCTCGTGTTGAAAAATCAAGTAAATCAGGAATCTATAAACTCAATTGCGGTTCTTGTGATAAAATTTATATCGGTAGGACCTATAGGAGTTTTGGCATAAGAACATCTGAACATAAACGTAGCTTCGATAAAAATAAATCTGATTCAAATTATTCAAACCACTTAATAAAAGAAAACCATTAGTTCAATAAAAACTTTGACATATTACATATAAAATCAAAATTTTAAAATTAGATCTCCTAAAAGCATTAGAAATAAATAGATACAAACATTCGGACAAGCTTTTGAATGAGCAGGTAGATGTGAATTATTCACCCGTACTTAACCTGTTTATATAGTTTTTAAAAACCTTTTATACTAACTGTACAATGGCTCGGTGTGGGTTTTTCCTGTTATTCATCCAACTTGTTCTACGATTTGTTTATAATACCATACTCTTCATTCTGTTTGTCGTTCTTGATAAAGCTGCAGTATCATCGAAAAGTGTAGATTGAAGTTAAACCTTGTGTTTTTTATTTTATTTATAAAATTCACTTCTGAAATAGAACAGAACAATTGGATCAATTTCCTAGACCTTACAATAACAAGATCAAATAATAAACACCGGTTTTCAATTTATCATAAGTCTTCTCATACTGATATCACAATTCATTAAACATGGGCACATCCTTACCAACATAAAATTGCAGCATTTAACAGCTATATACATAGACTCTTGAACACATCGATGTCTAGTGATAATTATTTCAAAGAATTGAATTTGATAAAACAGATCGCAATAAATAATGGTTATGATGCAAATTTAGTTAGTAGCATATTACATAAGAAAAACAAAAACTAGCCTTACAACATATATATCCAATCGGTGAACACCAAGACAAGAAATTCATTAGTTTAACATATATAGGAAATATTAGCAATAATGTGAAATCCTTCTTGAAAATACAAATTTAAATATAGCTTTCAAAACATCAACAAATTTAAGTTCATTTATCAGGAATTATAAATCTCCAATTAATAAAGAAAATAAATCAGTTGTTTATAGATTTGATTGTGCAGATTGCTTGTTTTTATGTAGGTAGAACACGAAGAAATTGTAATGTTGGAATCTCTGAATATAAACGCAATTTCATCAAAGGAAAAACCGATTCAAATTATTCAAATTATCTAAGCGAAAATGGTCACTCTTTCAATTCAGAATTCAAAATCCTACATTCTGAGAATAAAGGTATAAAACTTAACCTTCTGGAAGTACTTGAAATTAACAGATTTAGGTATTTACCGGAAATTCTTAGTGATCAGGTAGACATAAATAACTCACCCTTATTAAATATATTTCCTAAACACTAGTTCAAGTACAGATAGCTCTGAGTGGATTGCCTTTTTAGTATATATAAGAAATTGGTTAGTGAGATATATTTGTAGTATTCATTCTCTCTTGATGAAGATACTGTGTATTGAAACGCGTCGAGCATTTAATAATATGTTTTAGTAGAAATCATCGTTTACTTGTATTTGTGAAAATGGATTTTTATCACGTAAAAGCCTTGTCAATTGAATTAATATATTTTTTTTTATTTAATTTACGTTTCCTGTTTTTCAATCGTGTAAAGAAAACTGGCCCCGACCTAATAAATCTTAAATTTTGAAGTTTGAAGCAGCTTTTATGACTCGGTTACGATTTACTATATCACTTGTTTTAGTTAAATAGAATCGCTTTTTTTTCTGTGTAAGCCATCAAGGTGCCCGGGACCCCTTATGGCGATTTATATTTGTTTCCAAACATGAAATTGTGGCTCTGAGGACGAACATGTTGAACTGATGCGGAAGTGATCCTCGAAACAAAGGTTCGTGTCGAGGACCATATGAAAGACTATTTCAAAGGGGAAATCAGAAACCTCCATCATCGCCTAATCTAGCGCACATCCTTGATATGAAATAATGTTGTAAAATAGGTGGTGCTCAGTAGAGAAAAGTAAGTTTACTTTTATCTGATATCAATTCTTTCTCGTATTAACAGAGAAGAGTCAACCTTTGATGATTGTTGTTTATAAGATAACCCCATTTGAACTGAATCTTATACTAAAATTAATGGCCATATGTCAGACAGATTGAGAAATATTCCAATGAATTGATGTAGGAGCTCTCGATATTTCCCAGATATATCGAAATGACATGAAAATTAATGTTTTAACGTACTGGTTATGTAGAACAGAGAAAACCAAAAAAGTTTATTTAATGAAATAAAAAAATACATGAATCAATAATTCATAAAACAGGTGTTTTCGAAAATCTGCAGTCACTTGTCGATAGTTCTTCAGGGACTTATTTCTTTCAAGAAGAATTGTACTCTCATAGTAAAAAATAATTGTCACAATTTTGTCAATTTTGAGTGCCACGAATGATTTGAAAATAATCGATTGATTGACACGTTTGCCTCCATTTTTTTTCAATCTTCCTTACTCGACAATAGATGATACAGAAATAAATTGCTAGCAACTCTTTCAGAAAGGAAAGCGACTTCGAATCTGTTTCCCCAGGACTATCGCCCAGGACTATCTTTTCGCAAAAATAACTCATAAAGTTTTCGAATACTTTTGATTAAAATGAATTCTTTCATTAATTTAACTTGGGTTACATTCACTGTAGGTTATCAGTTACGAGATATCAAATCAAAAGCTAAACCGAAAAAATCAATTTGCAACAGGCTCTCCAGTGAACAAAATTAAAAGAGGATAGATATCTCTTATTAATTAAAGTCAATAACTTCTCGAGTTCAACATTTTTATCTATGTTCTTCACTTTTTTTTTTGGAAAGTCCATTTTTTTCAACCCAACAAATGATCTATATCATGAAGCCATATTTTCCTAAAGATATTCTCTTCTCTTTTTCAATATTTTCTGTTTTGAATGAGAACAGTTAGACTAATAGACTTCAGTCTCAGTTGGACTAATAGACTTCAGTCTCAGTTGGACTAATAGACTTCAGTCAAATGTTCACAATATATATTGTTCTAAGATTTTTTCGCTGATTATGAGAACTTGGTTTATGAATTATAAAGTTGCTAATACTGATATCTCGATAAAAAGAAGCCAAATAAAGATAGTTCATTATTACGTTTTAACATCTAATCGAAAACGAAATCGTCTCTACCGTCCAAGTGGAATGAAGCCTGAAAGTTTCTCCACATCAGAAAATTGTGAGTTCTCATATAAAATCCAGTTAGTCAATATCTGATCAAGCACTTCTTCAACAACTTTGTCGAAAGTTTACCTTCACTGTTAACACTTAAAACGATCAGAACTAGACATGTTTTTTTCTATAATAAATAGAATGAGCTGGCAACCGCAAGGCAACATCATTTACTATTTAAAAAAAATTTTCTTGAATTAAACTTGCTTAGCAATGAAAATTCTTTTCACAAGCTTTTATTTAACTTGCAATGTATGTATGTTTGTATGTTCGGGTGAAGTCTTACAACTCAATTTTAAGGCACTTACCCTCAACCGATTCAGCTGAAATTTTGTATACCGGTTTAGTTTGGATGACAATGTATGATTAATTTCGTGACGTCATTCTAAATCTAACATAGCGGCGTACCCAAGATGGCGGACCAATTATTTTCAATGCACTCCTACAATATGGGTACCGAATAGAAGGTCTTGCTAAGAATAACAAGGAAAAAGTGACGTCACTCTTAATCCAATATGGCGGTACATCCAAAATGGCGTATAATATTCTTTTATTCGTTCCTACAATATGGGTATCAAATTAAAGGGCTTGCCAAGAGTAACTAGAAGAAAATAATGTGACGTCACTCTTAATCCAATATGGCACTTCTAAAATTTCAAAAAATCAATTTTGAACACGTTCAGTTTGGATGACAATGCATATATAACTGTGTGACTTTATTCTAAATCCAAAAAGTATAAAATAAAATTGAGGTGAAAAAATTCTTTAAAAAGTAGCTTTCATTTAAAGGAGCGAAAAAGTAAAAAATTAACTTTCACACTAAAACTTTTACTATTAACTTATAACGTCATTTCAATTTTAACATATTTGATACATTTTATATGTTATAATATAAACGCTAGATATAAGTATCCGTATTTGCTTACTGCCTATTAAAATTTTAAAACTAAGAAAGTAGATACGAGTACTTATATCTCGCGACAAGCTTTATATTTTAACAAATAAATTGTTTCAACTGTGTTCAATTTAAAATGACGTTATGAGTTAACAGTAAAGGTTTCTTTTTCTTTTAGCGCATTTAAATAAAAGCTTGTTCTGAAAGAATTTTTTCACCTTAATTCTATTATGCTGAAGATGCATCTGATTGTCATTGTATTCATTATAGAAATAAAGGAATTTACTTTTGATATCATGCATATGAATCTTCATAGGTAACTAATTGGATAATATTTATACCATATTTGTAGAATAGATGCTTCCACATAAAGTCACATATTAGATTGGCTTCGTCTTATTTAAGATCTCACAATTCTTTCCATGGGAAAGACTGGGTTGCAAGATTTTTTTTAGTAAAATGTGGAACTTTAAGGTGATAATAGCCTGGTTGTTATGAATTTTGGTACTCAAGTGTAGTAGTAGTGAATGACATATCTATTTCAGTTATCCTTACGATATCGGGGTTGCTAACAAATAAGTAAGCTTTTTGATCCTTCATTGGCAAGTGAGTCTATAAAATGTAAATTTCAAACTTAGAAGGCAGTTGACATCTACCTATCTGTGAAAATTAGTGGCAAAGTATTGAGAAATTCCATCATTGTTAGTTAAAAAAAGAAATGCTGAAAAGTTCCTACTTTGGGACTTGTACCAATCGATTCATTACTGAATACGAGTTAATGAGAAAACGATTGTTCGCCATCTACAACTTCTGTTTATTATCAGATGAATGCAATTTTTCCTTCATAGAGGAGATTATATGTACTGATCGACTTTTATCCACTTTATCGGAAATTGCATTTATGATAGCCAAAGATCGATATCGATTGTTAAGAAACAATACCTTAAATCTCTAGACACTTCATATATCCGACTAAAATATTTTTCAATATTCCACTAAGAGTACTTCACAACTCATTTCATTTAAAAAATAAGATAAGTATCCAGTATCATTCCGTAGACTTGAGGTATCGTTTCTCAAGCGTCGATATGTAATCTCTCGGACAGATTCGTTTATCCTTGGTTTGACGAACGCGCATAATAAATTAACTGACTGGTTTTGTCAAATAAATTCTTAGGCAAGTAACTAACTTTTCAAACAAATATTAAAAGCAAAATGACCTGTTTCGAACTTTCCTTAGTCTATAGTAGTAGTGACTATGCAAATTTATCGAATATCGATGTGTACTGCAATTTTTGCATGTTTGAACACATTTATATTGCAGCTCTTTCAATCTTTGATCAAGGAAAAGGAGAAACTCGAAAGGATCTGGCATATGACAAGATCGAATTGTTTTGTTTTTCTTGATCTTTGAACGTGCTCTATTTCTTCATTTCGGTAATGACACGCCGGGGAATTCTGTCACCTCACTAACCCGGGAATTTTACCGAACTGTCGTGTCGAGCGAAGGGATCTTTATTGTCCATCACATCTCTGTTAGATATGACTGACGGCTCTACATCTCCTCCGAAAGATGGGAGCTCAAGCTGTTCCCAGGATCGAAAAAATCGCACCGACTTTTTGGGAATTGAACCCAGATAACTCTTCGTAGAGATCGGGTGACCTAACCTCCACGCCACCGAGCCGGTAGATCGAATTTGTTGTTTGTTGGTTTATATGCATCTAGGACGAAACACAGAAGAAAAACAAGTTATTATATATATATATATATATATATATTATATAATATGGAGATAAGGGATCTACCTTACATTTTATGGTATGCTACTGTAATAAAAAATGTTTTCTTAAATAGTGTAATGCATTGTTCAAATCGGAATGTCACAAAGCATCCTCAGCAGCAAAAAAAATTATCGTTTCAAATAATTATCAATCCATTCTTATGATATTGAAACAATAAATAAAGTTAAGAAACATGTTAATATTACGTAATTCAATATTTTAGTTAATAAGGGCAGTCTAGACCAATAAACCCTGGATGAGTTAAATTCTTTGTAGGATTTTTAGCGTTAGAAGATGTTGATGACAATTCATTTCGATGTCTGAAGGGATTTTTGGATTTCAATTTGCAGAGATTATTTGCTACATTTTCACTTATCCATCCAAAATATATGGAAGCGGCGATTTTTTTGCATCTGTTAGTATTTATAATTGGATTGATTTGGCTGTTTTCGTGTTTCAGTATTTAGGTCAATTTAGTAACGATTAAAACCGTTGTTGTGAGCTTTAGTATCAATGATTGCAATTTTGTTATTGATAATTTCGGATGATAAAGGTAACGACAATGTTCTGTAGGTCTTTTGAGTTTGTAAATGAGAAAATAATAAAATATAATTTCAGTTCTCTCAATTTTATTTCATATTACTTTCAATATTTTTGATAGGAAAAATAATTTCAACATTTTAGAAAACCTATAAGCAATACATATGTATTCTCAAAGATTTGGAGCACCCACATTCACATAGAATTTCAGCGTACAATTCAATAGTCCACAAAGCATAGTCGTTACCTTAATCATCAGAAAATATCGAAGATTCTAGAGCTCACCACAATGGTTTTAATTGTGACTTAATTGGCAAAATGGTGAAACAAAAACTATTACATATAGCTTTTAGCCAACTATATTCAAATATGACTATCAATAGTTCCAACAAAATTATCATTTCAATATATTTTGGATAGATAAGAGAAAATGTAGTCAATAAGAATTCCAAATTGAAATCCAAAATTGCATTCAGAATAAATTGTCATCACTTTTATTTAACGCTAAAAATATTACCGAAAATTTAAATAAATCCGCAGTTTATGAGCTATCTTACAATAATTTCTGCATTGATCAAGGTTGTGGATCCTTCAAAATTCGATATAGAGAATATCGAACTACAGTTCTCAAAAATGATCAATATTGTATATTGGGTAACCACTATTACTCTTTTCCTAGTATTGATAATCCTACACTTTGCCCATGAAAGAGAAAACTAAATTATCAATACTAGGTTGATATTTTCAAATAACTATATAATGACTTAGGGCTGCAGGATTAGATTGTTTCCAGTTCATCGAAGGGACTGTTGCTGCTGTCAAATACTAGGAAATATTGTTATCTTCCTAGAAGTGATAGGTGGAGTGTTCGAGAATACTACATACTTCAGCAGGATAATGAGGCAAGTCATAATGCCAAAACATGTAAAAGAAGATTTGGCTACCACAACATAAATGTTATTTCATGATTTTCCAACATCTTCGACCCCAATATGATTGAGGACGTGTGGCATAAAATGAAACAAGTGTTGAGGAATAACCGACAACCCAAAAGAGGTTAGGTCTAAACCGGAGTTAATTTGAAGTAATCATTACAGTTAAAGGTCGTGTCACTTCGCTTTATAATTAGATTTAGTGTTTTTAGTCTGATATTTGGTTAGAATAAAATGCTTGTTATCTCTTTCATGGATGATTCATCTTCCACTCTTTTTGAACCTCTATGAAATATTGATGTGAATTTTCTTCAATTTTTGTATTGTAATGAAAGAATTTCGGAAATAGAATGAAATGAGGTTAAGCCCAAAGAATCAAATTTTTTATTTTGTCTGAATATTTGTTCAGGCTCGTGGTCGTTTTCTAGTATGTAATATAATATTTATTTGGTTTTGTTCGTCACACAGAAATATACTGTCGGCATGGTAGAAAGTTTGTGACCCCAGAGAAAATATCGTCTTATAGATATTTACAACAAATTGTAACGCAAAATTCGGTTGACTATAGTGAAATAGGTTACTAATGAATTGGAAACAAATAACTTGGAAAATCGAAGAGATATTTGTATTAAATAAGATGAATCACTTTTTTATCATTTCTACAATGTTAGTTTTCAATTCAAATCACCGGTTTTGACAGTTAAGTCGTTTTTTCAATTGTCAAGAGCTAACAGTTTTGAGCAAGAAAATGCCAACTATAGCTAAATTAAATGTTGATTAGCGGGGAGTGATTTTATTCCAGTTGACTATTGAGAGAGGTGAATTTTGGACTTTCATAAACTTTGTTAATTTCTTAATTTTCCATCAGATTCATTCTCATCCCTTTATTGCGCTTGTGGGAATTTTTGAATTATCTTATGTAATTATGTGATTTGCAAATTTAAAATATTCTATTATCTGAGCAGGGAACTTTTTTTAATCTAGAATTCGACTTGTTATTCCTATTTAAGTGTATATTTCAGTATTCGAGTTTATTATTTGCTTATGCCGGGATCACTGGAAGAGAGGTTGCCAAGCTAAATTTGGAAAGATAATTGCTGATGATGTGAAAGGGAAGGGCAATGTAAGTTAGACAAGCGTATTTATTTTTCGGTTCTCCTGAAAAAAAAAAGCAATTGAGAAATTTGTTTTTAGTCTTTTCGTTTGATAATACTGTTTACGTGTGGGACTGGAACATTATTGAGCAGTGAATTTTAGTTTACTATGAATGTCATTTAGATAGTGTAAAAATTGGAATAAGAAACGGTTAACTTAAATGTAATGTGGTTGAAAGAATTCATTGGGATTGTAGAGTCTGTAAATATTTTTTTCTACATAGGTGCACAGTGTAGATAAGATTATTATTGACTTTAGTGATGGTTATGTCTAGGAAATGTATTGACTTGTTACGTGAAATTTGAGATTAAGTATCCTACATAATCTGCAGGTAAATTTGCAAGCTTCGTAAACCAGAAATTCATTGAATTGCCAACTTTCATCCGAAATGGATTCCCAACTTTCATCCGAAATGAATCATTGTAAATACTGTTCAACTGATGGAGAGACTTTAAAAATTTTATAATTTCAAGTTTTGAATTTATCTCTTCCGATATAGAAAATATATACCCAAACATTCCAAGAGATGAACGTTCGTCTCTGATGAAATGAATTTTGAACAAAATAATACTTATTGGCATAAAAAAGAAAAGGTAAAAATATGAAAGAAGGAAAAAAAAGAAAAAATATATGGGAAATATCAACCCAAATTATTGGATTCATAATGATTCTACATGATCATAATCGGCATCACTTAGAAGACCGAACCTGGCCATCGGGCCTCTCGGTCAAACAGAGAGGAATTGTTTTGTAAATTTTTTGATTATATATATATATATATATATATATATATATATATATATATATATATATATATATATATATATATAAAGCATATATTTTCAAGAGTAATTTTAAAAAGCTATAATCGATAAAAAGTTAGTGCTAAAACATATTATATTTTGGTAGAGATACGTTGATGACATTTTGCGGGTTTACACAGCTCAAACAGACAAATAGACTAATTTTTACATTCACTCAATGAAATGCTCAGTAAAAAAATCTTCACAGATACTATAACCCCAATGAACTCTTTCAACCACATTACATATAAATTAGCCGCTTTTAATTCCGTGATTCATAGAACCTTTTCCTTTCCTCTTTCCATGATATGGAAATCTATATCATAGTACAAATAATAGACTTCCAATATCCCACATAAACATATTTATGAATTTCAAGGAACAAAAGCAAATTTCTCAAATACTGTATTCCATTATAGAAAAAAAAGTACGCATGTCTAACTTACATACTCCCCCCTAATGACATCAGCAATTATCTTTCCAAATTCGATTAAACAACCTCTTTTCCCAGTGTCCCAACATAAGAGAATAACTATTCGATTCTAAACAAAATACTAATGAATTCAAACAGTCTGGAATATACAGAATTGACTGCAATGACAGCCCAACAGCTTAAATAGGACAAACAAGTCGAAATTCTGAATATAGATTCAGAGAACATCTCTCCTCAGATAGCAAATCAGCAGTTTTGGAACATACCAAATCTACAAAACACATAATCACATTTGATAATCTGAAGATTCTGCATGAATACAATAAAGAGATGACAGTGAATCTATTGGATAATATGGACATTAACAAACTTTGTCCAAACCCTAAAATTTACCAGTCTCAATAGCCAACTAGACCAATATCACACCTCATTACTCAACATTTGGAATAGATGTAGTTATCACATTCTTTCTCATATCTATTATTTCTAAATACTTGAAAATGACGTAATCAATCCTAACCTAACCGGTCGTGTGTATTGAAAATAAACATTGTGAAAAAATTGTATATTGAAATGAAATTGAAATAAATCAATCAACAACACAACTAAGGAAGTGATTTTGAAAGATTATAAAATAACTCGATATATCGAAATCCTAGATCTTGAAAACGAAACATTTTTCCATTCTACTGAAGGAAAATTTTTCATATTTGTATCCAATTCTCTCGCGGTAGTGGTCAGATCGTTTGAAATATTTATTCATTAGGAGGACAATTAACCTTGGTAGGAAGTTTTCGATACGCTATCCTGTATAATCTCGTTAAACCCATAATACCTCCTTTTCTTCACACGAAAACAAGGACATAACCGCGGGCGAGGTTTCGTGTAGAATGGAAAAGTCTGTAACGAAAAAAGTTGTCAATAGAAGTTCGAATAAAGTGGAGCGATTTCCTATTATGTTCAGCCCCGAGCGTAGATAAGAGTTGGAGGAATATGTGAGACAGGCGAAACTCACCATTTTGAAGATGTCGATTGGTCCAGAAATTTCGATATATGCAGATGTAGTCGAGCGAAATATGTTCTCTTGATCTATTCCCTTGATTTTCATGTATGTTGATATAAAGAGAACCCGACGAGCATGCGAGTCCAATTGTGCGAATGCAAATATGTTGAAGTGAATATTGCTAGCGTACTGGAAAATCTGATTTCGTGTTCAATTAAACTCATGCCAAGTTCTGTTCTAGTTGTGTTACCCTCATTGCAATGCGAATGAAACGCTGTCAGATAGATATCTTTCATCTGACTTACCTGGAAAAGAGAGAAAATTATAAATTTCTGACATTCATGTTTTAAAACTTGTATGACTAGATATTTATATGATTAATGCATTTCATTAGGGAACATAATTCAGAGGAAGAAAATCTATACTGAACAACCAGAAAATCTCTCCTCAACTTGGGGTTTGCGACTACTGGGGAGTGCGCGAATGTTATTAGAGGTGTAGCAATTTGATCAAAAATTAAACTTATTTACAGAAAATTTGTTTATCAAAATATGACTGTTAAGGAAGTGTTACGAAATCAAATATTATCATTTAGTAATACTACGGAGAAAAAACGTGTAGCTTCTACTTTGTTCTATTAAAATGATTGATCATTAATATTGTTTGGGACAAGCATTTCTGAACGTGGTTCATCTTTGCGAACACAGAAGCCAATTGAATACGGATTTATGTATCTATTCAAAATAAGCAGGGAGTAAATATTAAAAATCCGAAGAAATAAATGGAATATGCCGAAATGTATATAAACACTGCACCGAGAAACTAACGTACAATTTCGATATTTCTATTTCGGAAGGCAACTATATTATAAACACATGTCCTCATAAACACCTCAAAAAGTCTAGGGAACACTTACCAATATCTTCAAAATATGAATTTATAGAAATCTATCGGTTTTTGTTAGGATGTATTGTATATAATGTATTCTCAAGAAAACAAAATAATATTTGACTTCTCCAAAGCACCTATTATAAAAAAAAGTTTGAAATTTGAAAATGACGAAATTCGGTAAAACACAAAAAAAAATCCTGAACTAATATTTTCGAAACGATATGGAAGCACTTATATTTTTCAGTACCAAGAAGGTCCACCTCTGTTATTAATGACACATTGGCATCGTCGTGGCATTCTCAATATTAAATTGTCTATTACATTTTGGCCTAAGTCATTCCAAGCCCCCTGAACTGCTAATCGAAGCTCCAGTTCATGATGGAAGACGTTTTGACGCAGCAGATTTCTTTTTATAATGTCCCACACATGCTCGATGGGATTCAGATCTGGGGAGCAGGATGGCAACGGTAGAAGATCTATATCATTCTCTTCAAAAACGTTCAAGACAACTCTTGCACGATGAGGAGGGGCATTATCTTGTTGGGAGAGTGGTTTTTGACCCATTGTTTGGAGATACGGTACCACTACAGGTAAAATTATCTCATTTGCGTAAGAATTTCCCGTGAGGTTGTTCTGTATGAAAACGAGGTCAGTTCTTCCACCAAGGCGTATACCTCCCCAAAACATCACTGATCCGCCTCCCTGTCTAACAACTTCTCGAGCATGCTGGAGACAGTTTTGCTTTCCAGGTTCCCTCCATATTCGAATTCTTCCCGAATCGGGATAATAACTAAATCTAGATTCATCACAGAAGAGAACTGTGGCCCACCTCTCTTGATCCCAGTTTACGTGTTCTTGGCACCAAACTAAACGAGCAGCGCGATTTCCATGGGTCAGTTGTGGAACTCTCAAAGGACGTCTGGAGTGTAGTTGACCTTCGTGCAGTCGATTTTTCACAGTTTGGTCGGAAATTTGTACATTATGAACTCGTGATAGCTCTTGAGCTAATTGAGATGCTGTGGTAGTACCATCTCTTCTGGCTTGTAGAACCAAAAATCGGTCCTGGGCGACTGTAGTAATCCTGAAACGATCTGTATGGCGTTCTTCTACGCTACCTGTTTCATTGAAACGCGACCATAAACGGTTTATGACACTTGGGCTACTCCTCAGAACCCTGGATACTTCCCGTTGTGAGCTCCCAGCTTGGAGCATGCCAACGGCTCGTAACATCTTTTCTCTAGTCAAATGTCGTATTTCCATGGTCGAATCACAAAACTTTAATCTTTTATTTGCGCTTACAACAGAAACAAAGTGCCAACTAACTGATTTCAAACACTGAATACATGAAATAATTATAAAGCAGCATCGCATCTGCTGCATTTTTAGTTTTTTATAAAAAAAAACTGAAATCTTTTGCAGAACTCTACATAATTTTATGAGAAATTGATGCAGGTGTTCTGTTCTTAGAAAAAATTATTCAAATTGATCGTTCTGGATACGATATATCGATATTCAGAAGTGTTCCCTAGACTTTTTTGAGGTGTTTATTGAAATGAGCAGTACCGTTAGTTCAATTTGAAAATTTTGATTTTCGGTAATAATTCAACGCGAAATACTAAATTTGACCCCGGCAGAATGTGCTGAAACAGTTGTGTTAGATGACAAACTTTAGACTAACCGAAAATAGGACAAAGGCTTAGGATGTATTATTCAACTGGTTCCAGAATAATCCGCAGGAGTACAGGTAGTCATAGAAGGATAACTGGGCGAGGACGACCTTGAGCAAAAACGGCGATCCATGACCGTTATTTGAGAATTCCCTCGTTGAGACAACAGTTCGCTACTGTTAGGCTTCTTCAAATGTAGCTTCGACAGAAAAGTAGTAATTTGGTATTGAAACGGTACGACAACGTCGTATGAAGCCTCGTCACTCAGTTCGAGACTCATCTTCAACCGCAGCTTTTTACCTACCTGTGGTTTTGGTGCAAGTGGGAAGAATTTATCTGAAAGCCCGCACTGATAAAGACATAGTAAATAATGGAAACCCGTAATGCCCGGACATTACAGACATTTTGGAAGAACGTGTTGTACCACTTGCGGCAAGCATTTGTAAAAATTTTTCGCTTATGCATGATAACGCCAGACATCACAAAGCTCATATCATTAGGAACTACTTTCAAGATCACGAATTGACTTTAATAGAACGGCCTCCACAATGTTCCGACCTTAATACCATCGAACATCTGTAGTACATTCTTAACCCTCCGTTACTCGCGTGGTCTTCGATCGTAAACCACACCATTTGGAATGACGTTCATGGTTGACTATTTATATTGCGCGCGCCTACTTTTCAGTAGCTGTAGAAAAATTAAGTATTTAGTGAATCAGTATATTTTTGACAATGTTAACGATTGGTTTTGGAAGATATTTGCTTCTGAATATAATTGGTCTACTATTGTAGACCACGCGAGCATTTACGTTTTACTTTGTGTTCCGAGTCAGTTCAGTTCGAACTCGATTTCTTCATACTTTGAAAAGAAGGAAGTATGTCTGAATCCAAAGGGCGACGTGTACATTATAGAAGAGATTCTAAAGTCTGGTAACAGTGGTTCAATAAACTCCCTAGTGATTTCGAAAATTCCTCTGATGAAAACGATGATGAAGTAGACGATAATGCAGAACAAGATGTTGTTGAGGCGAGCAGCCATGACACAGTTCAGAGCAGATGTAATAAAGGATGAAGGTTTTTCCGATGGAAAAAATGAATCCAGTTCAAGCCATTTGTTCACTTATTAGGATGGAACAGACAAAATAACAGAACGGCGATAAACTTCACGCAGTCTACAAATTTGAGTTTGTTCACTTAATATTGTGGGACAACTCCCTGGAACGAAAAGTAATACTCGTAATGCAACAACCGAAATCCAGTGTCTAAAATTGTTCGTAAACGATTTAATCATTCGAATTCTAACGATGTCAACAAAGATATACTGGGTGATTCACCAGTGACGCGGTGCTCTGCAGCTCGTACACTCTTGAAGATTTCATTTTTGTTCGAACGGTATTGTATTTAGAAAGTAAAAATCTACTTCAGCAATTTATTTGGAAGTAAACAGGGTGTCCCAATTTTCTATAAAAAAATCTTTTTTTGGTGAGTAGTTTCGTCACAATATTTCTCACATCATCGCATGCTCCTTCGGCCAGAGAGGATGAATACTTTTTTCCTTTCATTATCTTATTGACCAAGGTTTCTGCCTTGGAAGAATTTGTAGGTGGAATGATCGGTGGTATTGCCTTAGATAAATCTAGCACAGAATTCTTTGAGAACAAGAGAGCAAATATTCGAGTTTCAATCGAGTGTTTTAATTTTCCCTAAATGAAAGGGATACTGTGTATATTCGAATTGAAAAGTGATTTGAAACCACTTCAAAAGGCGGTTTTGTGAAGAATTACGGATTATCGCCCTCTCGCTTCAGTTGATCAAAAACACGTGACTCTCATGAAAATTATTTTTTTACTCGACAACTGTTGTGGTTTTCAAAAAAATTTCAAAAGACAAAAAAGATTTGTAATTGAATGATCTTTTCAATAGATATTTTTGAAAAGAGAAATGGCGCAGTAGACTATGATTTTGATTGTGTGAAATATAGTATGACCTTGAAAAAAATATCACCCTGTATATTTCCGCCACTACTGGACTCATCTGAAGAATGAATGATTGAAAAGTTCACTTTGTTGCAAATTGGAGCTAGATACTTCGAAAAATACAAGAGTTATGGAAAGAAATGTGAAAAAAATCTGAAATTCAAATTCGGATACAAAATTGACCAACAGATCAATGAATCACCGACTCAGCTATGTGTTTTCGGAGTTGATGTTGACTTGGTCCTGAGAAATGCAAGATTGCAAATTTCAAAATTTGAGCTAAGAGGTAGTTCTTTTTGATTATTCGTTTCGCTAGGAAACATTTCGATAATCAGACCATTCTTTCTTCCGAAATTTTTAAATGTTAATAGCTTTTTACTATTTTCTACAAGTTGAATTATTTCCGCTAGAATTCGTTTTTGAACTAAATGAATCCTGCTTATTCGAAATAAAATTCGATATAACCAAGATAGAGAGAACAACGTCTCATTATGAAGTTAACGTGCGTTAGTACCTAAATGGAACATTTCCCCAGCAATGGATAGTTCAAAGCGGGAAAATTGAATAACAACCGTAATTGATCGATTCGGATTATACAATCGGTTAAGTATAGAATGTCAGATCAATTTATAACAGGCTTGGAACATTGAATTGGGATATCTGTGGAGAAAGACAATCGAATCTCATTACCTTTCTAAAAATGAAAAAGAGATAGGCACTCCATTTCAAAAGCTGTCGCTATGATCATATTTGAAGTAATGTGACAGTTGTACAACATCATAGTATATCATAGACTTGAATCATAACACTACAAGTATATTTGTTATGGTCATCTTTCAGTAGAACTTCTACTCTAACTAGATTAATGGAGTAAAGTAACAAGTTGTGGGGTAAAATTGATTAACGTTCACTATTATCAATGGTACGTTACCCTGTTTTGAGTTTGTAAACACGAGATTAGTAATTGGCTAAAAAATCTAAAGAATGTATATGAAGGAAAACCTATGATATTACTTTAAGAATATAAGAGGAAATATGGCCCATATGACAAGACTTAGTGCCTATATGCAGAAGGGTATGAAGATGAAACTCTAGATAACAGGCAATTTAAATTCATGAAGTTATGAATAAAAAGAATAGAAAAAGAGAAATGGGCAATGGGATAATTGAATCTAATGAGAACAATATGTGGTGTCCCTCATATTCCTTTAGTGTTAATTTCTAATAATGTATTTATATAATTAACAATCCAAATATATTTTCGGGTACCGAAAATAATTATCATTCTTCGTTTTCAATTCAAATACTTCAGTAGGAGAAATCAACATACTGACTTCGTTATTGTAAACGATTGTGAATGCAAATTAGAGAAATTGCTCGTCAAATTATGATGATTGCTTCTCTAAGAAAGTTGTGCGGAGTAGCATTATCATGCATTTAGACGAAGTCAGGATCTTCAATATTTTCCTATAAAACAAACGTTGAGCGCATTGAATCAGGCTAATCGAGTTTGACTAAATTATCTTCTTTCAATCTTATATAGTTTATAGTTGGTATGTCTAGAAGTAGTAGAAATGCATAAGCGTTGGGTTAGGTGACCTTGGAGGCCACAAAGACCGTTTGTCCGTTCTAATCCACCTATCTTCGATAATTTTCATTTGTGCGATGAGCTGGCGCTCCATCGAGTTGGTAGTAAAAAATTATTGATTTAGTTTTTGATAAAGTATCAATGAAGTTACTTACTACTGTCTTCAAAATCTCCATATAAAGTTAACCATTTAAGTTTTCATCATACACAAAATACGAAAATCTGTTGTCCTTCAAAGTGCAAACACATTAAAAGCAAATTTATTTCGAGGATTTCTCTCCCTCGTAATATGAGGATTTTGGTTAGCAAAAAAGTGTGAGTTATTCCGGTGGATCGCCAGCTTGTAGAGTTTGAACCTATGAAAATTTTTAGGGGTGCAGTTTATGTTTATTTTCAGAATTTTATGAATACTACCATGAGGTATATTCAGATCGTGCTCTGCTATTGCCAATGATGCACGTGGATTAACATCTAAATAAGCTAGAATGTCAGTTTCATTGCCTTAATTGTTGACTTCAGGCGATGAAAATGATATCTTATTTTGGACTGTTTCAGTCGAAAGAAATATAGTAACGTATCTCATGAAATTTTTAGCTGTCACAGACGGCATACTTGGATGTGATTTGTTAAATCTCCTACAAGTTCTACTCACATTTCGTCTCTCATCTCCATGAATGAAAAATTAATAAATTATTTGCTCATTTATGAAGCTAGCCATGCTGTTCGAATTAATTCGACTCACAGTTAAAACAATAATAGTTTATTATCTATGCTCTGAAGTCTGTCTTTGCTCTGGGATATGTCTATGCAGGTGCAGAAATCTAAGCCCCCTTTGCCAACTTCATGTAGGTACGTAAAATTCGTTTCGCCATAACCTGAAAACAACTTGAAATCTCAGGTACAGGGTATGATAAGGAACTTCATTCAGCGAATCTAATGAATTGAAAAAAATATGGGTTACAATTTGAAAACCTAGTTTTCGATGTTTCTTCGTTTTGAAATGTGAGGCGGAAAAAAGAGCACTCTTTATACTGACTAAGGTTCAGTCGGTAATGAGTTATGTCCCGCATAGTTTCTCGTTTGCAAAACGCCTTTCACTATTTTGGTAGCTCACGCTGTTCTCGAGATATATCAATTTTTTCAAAAAGCACAAAATCGATAATTTCAAGTAAGATTAGAATATTTCATGAACGTACGAAACAAGTTAGACTAATATGTTAGGTGTTTTTGTAAATGGAATAACAAGTGGTATCGAACCAGTCATCAATATATCGGGTGTGATATATTAAATAACAAAGTTGGTATTCACTTCCGGTATAACTGGAAGAGCAATTAATCCGGCGTTGGTGTGGTTGGGTTAAAATCACCCAGTGTGTTATTCAATTGCGCATCACAAAAACACGGAGACTGTCAGCGCCCCCGCCTCTTCAGTACCATCAAATGTTGAACTGAATTTTGCTGTCTCAGTTGCCTCTTAGTTCTAAGTGAGTTAACATACATGTTATTCGAGAGCGAAGTTCGACTTGGTGATTTTCACCCCACAACACCACTGACGTTATCGATTATAAACAATATCGGTGATAATCACCCCACCAAATTATTTTTTTTTCTTCAAGTCATATAGGTATGTTTTGTGATATGGGGTTAGTTTTCAGGTAATATTAATTTTTTTGTTGGCTATTTAGAGGAATGAGTTACGAAGAACAACATAGAAAGCTCCTTGCCTTATGGCATGATCTGGAAAATGATGAAGACTTTGTCGATTCGAGCGATTTTGAAAATAAAGATATAGTTCAAGAAAATGCACATGATTCTGAATCAGAAGAGGAAAATGTTTCGGACCAAGTTGATGATGACGAAGGCGTTTATTCAGAAGATGAACAACATGATAATCAAACAACATCATCTAATACAACGTCATCAGAAAATGGTTTCATGGAAAGAGATAAGAAAACCATGTGGTCAAAAAATTGTCCCAACCGAGCAGCACGAACCAGATCGGAAAACATAATTAGGGGTGAGTTCTCAGTAGTACGACCTGCTTCATGGAACCACAAAACAGCTGAAGAATGAGATATTTTTTTGATGAGGTGATTATAACTATTATAATAAGATACACCAATCAGCGTCTGGCTGCTGTTCGGGATCTTTATGATGATCAGCACAATTATGTGGTCGAATGAGTGGATGCTGCCGAACTTCGTGCTTTTACGGATCTCCTTTTCTTATCTAGGGTGTACAAAACGAATCATTTGAATCTAGAAGACCTATGGAAAAATAGTGGTTTGGGTATTGATATATTTAGAAGAGCTCTGCAAAGACTTCAATTACTACTCAAATGCTTAAGTTTTGATAACTCTGAAAACAGACAAATTACGCTACAAATTGATGAATTCACCCACATTAGAGCATTGTTCACTAAGTTTGATGAAAACTGTCAAGGCGCTTATTCCCCTAGCGAGTACGTCACCATAGATCAACAGCTGCTCGCATTTCGTGGTCGATGTCCTCTTCGAGTATTTGAATAGTAAATAAACCTTCAAAGTACGGATTGAAAATATTCGCTTTAGTTTATGCAAAATCATATTACGTGGTGAATATGGAACCATATGCGGGTCCACAACAAGATGGCCCATTCAAAGTATCCTATTCTCCGTTCGATGTTGTTGACAGATTAGTGTCATCCATCAGTCAAACTAACCGAAATGTGACTTTCGACAACTGGTTCACCGGTTTTCCACTGATGACCCATCTGTTGAAAAATCACAAACTTACTTCCGTTGGCCCCATAAAAAAATAAAGCTGTGGCACCATAAAAAAAATAAAGCTGAGCTTCCACCTGTGTTTGTAGATACTAGAAATCGAGAAGTCTTTTCTACCAAATTTGATTTCGAAAGAACACTACCATATTATGATATATACCGAAGAAGAAACAAGTAGTACTGGTTGCCTCCACGCTTCACCACGACGATAAAATAGTTGAAGGAACTGGAGAAGCGAAAACACCTGAGATAATAGATTTTTATAATTTCTCCGAATGTGGGGTAGATGTGGTCGAAGAACTATGCGGAAATTATCACGTATCACGTAACACTAGAAGATGGCCACTAACCATTTATTTTTCATTGATGACCGTCAGGGCTATCTATGCTAGAATAATATATGAAAGCAACACTAAGAATATACAAAAGAGAAGAGAATTCCTTTTAGATTTGGGCTTGCAGCTTGTGTCTCGTAAAGATAATGAGAGGTTGCCTAAGCAATTGAAAGATTCAATCAAATCTTCATTGAATGGAAACGAATAAGAACCAAATGAAAGAGAGCCAAAACGCCAGAAGACTATTTGAAATTGTGGAATGTGCTCCAGGGGTAGAGATAGAAAGTGCCAAAAGAAGTGTGCCAAATGTGACGTTTTTTGTGTTTGGAGCATAGTCTTATTCTATGTCAAAATTGCTATCAATAGAGCACACTATGAAATTTTTATCTTTCAATATTTCTAGTTCACGTTTTTCTCTTTGATTGAATCATATATTTTTGTTCATTTATTTGATATTCAGATCCTACTGTATGAATACGTTTTTTATATTCTGAACCGAAAAAATGTATGTTTTTCTTTGTTTCATTAAAATTATGTCGTTTATTTTCTATTATAATCTGTAGGTGGGTGAATCAAATGCACTTTTTTTCTGCAAGGATATGGTGTCTGTTAATAAAGTCAATTATCATATTCCCGAAACAAATTGTGAAAATATTTTTCCACGCGAAAACCAAATGGGGTGAATTTCATGTAACTTAAGTTCACAACACCAACGCCGGGTTAAGGTAAAGATATTTTAGGAATAGACTTTCGAACCAGCTGAATCAACTGCCAATATCTTAGAACAATTGCGGTATTAGTTCTCCATAAACATCTAATAGGCCACTCAACTTGGGATACCCTGTATACGGCTTAGATAAAAGTGGTTCCTCTAGATATTTGTAGAAAATATCACAATTGATGATGAAAGAATAAATTCATTAGTAGGTGAGAGTTATATCGATCCTACGATTATCTTCAGAGATATACAAAAGTTAGTTCAATATTGAAAAACCATAATTAAAGATTATCCTCATAACTTCTTGAAAATTCGAATAATTAGGACATATTCATTTTTACCCCGTGTCAATTTTGTGCGTGGTTATTCGATAGCTCAGAAACTCTACATTGAAAAGGAGTGAGGGGATGATGAGTACATTTATATTTTTTGTATATTTTAAAATCACTTTCATACATACAGGGTGTTCCGTTTCAGAAATCTTTTTTGCATCATTTTCGTATTTTGCATACTGAAATAATGTGTACTACTAACGAAAATTATATACCGGTATTTTTTTTGGAATTATTCTAGATTCTGTGAAATTTTTATCTTTTTTTCAAACTCTACCTAGACACAAAAACTATCTCAAAGAACAGAGCTTTCGAAAAAGCAAAACAGATGTTAGCAAAATTTCACAGGTGTTCATCTTTCATTGTCAAAATTTGAAAACATGTTTCATTCACGAATATACAGTTTCCGAACTTTCAAAACACACTATAATGCGAAGTTATTAAAGTTTTGGGATTTATATTTTGATATGAAAACTAATTGAGATGATTTGGCTGCAGCTTCGAAGAAAATTATGTATTGTGTTTAGAACAACAACAACAAATGAGTTGCAGTAACGAAAAATGTTTAGGACGTGAATTTTTCGAATGGAATTATTGGAATCTATTTGGTTAATGCTTTTTACGGTTTCTGTCTTTTTTGTCAAAACGATATTGTTAATCATAAGAGAAACGTGTGCTTTGTTTTTGGAAGTTGTTCTAATGGTACAAAGTTATTTGTCGTGATTCAACGTAAAATGAGGTAACAGAAACATACATATCTGTGAATGTTCGTTCTCGATATATGCCAAAAATTCAAGAGCTCTTGTATCTAGTTAAGGTTATGTCTAAAAAGTTTATCAGGAAGTTGGATGATTTTTCCAGTTTGAAATTTTTGGTTGAATGTATTCAATTACATTCGAGGAATGATCTAGTTGCCTAGATGAGCCAGAGAAATGAATAGGCTTATATATCATCGACATGCATTTTCAGAAAATAATGTGGGAGGCTTTGGTTCTTTTAAATATTTTATTTTCATTGAAAGGAAATTTCATGGAAAGCCCGTAGACTCTACATAAAATTCGTTGTTGCATTTGAATTTGGATGAGAATAGCAGGTCAGTAGGGAAAAATTTTCGTGAATTACAAGAATTTGACATTAAGCAAGGAATTTTTTTTTGATATGTAATTCTTTCTTCTGTCATTCGAATAAATAAATAAGTAAATATCACAATAAGCAATATATTGACTGAATTTAATGTATGGAAGACTTTATTTAAGGATCAATATTCAACTGAAGGTGTTAAATATCTCTTATCGACTGAGCTAGTTATCTGGTCTACTCATGATTGGTTCAATAAGAGCCATTGTACCGCACAAAATTCAGTTTCATTTCACGAATAGGAACAACAGAATGCCGTTTAATTTTTGTTTGATCTCGTAAGTGCCGCATACCAACTTACAGCATCCATCTCGCATGTGATTAAACTTTGTATCGGCCAATCAGAGATCACCTGGTAATCGATGAATACAATGTCCGGATCAAAATTATAGAAAACTTGAAGTACTTGTCTCCATCACAATAGCATTGGTAGTCAAACTAGACTAGCCTTCGAAGTTCTCATCCATTTCAAAATGTTATTAGAATAGCTAGTGTTCAATCACTTTCGATGAAGTGAAAATGTTAAAGGTGAAAGTGAAAATTTGTTTCTTAATTTTCCAGATCAGCCGTCAGAAGTCGTCCAATAATTTCGTTAGCGTGACAAAACAGCAAAATCATCGGCATAAAAAAACTTGTAGGAAAAAGTTGTGAAAACATCACTCATATATAAATTAGGAAATTGCAAGAATACATTCTGGTAGACGACCAGTTTTATTCCGAAACTAGAAACATCCATTAAGGTTTGAAAAACAAAAAAAAAGTTTTCCAAATGAAATAATTGTAATCTAACTTTATGGAAAAGTGTGGTTTTCCAAATAGTATCGTGAATACTGTTACATAACAAGACAACCTGTTGAAATGTCTGCAGATAATTAATCACAAAACTTTCACCGTTCGTTTAATTGGAAAGGCAGGACAGTTAGAATCTTCACTTTGCTAACCTTTCCATTTCACCAAATAGCTAGAAGTTAACAAAGGTTTTTCGTGACAAATGGGAAACTGAAAAGGTTGATACAGATGGTGGTGCTATAAACGTCTTATTTCTTGTTCGTTAGTCCTAATTACGGCCACAATATAATGAAAAAAATAATTTACAATTAGATTATAAGAATGCATACTGATTTTTGTAGGGTATGTGTTATCATAATACTTTTTATCTTCAACGAAAACATTTCTTTTGCAGAAGCGAGTTGATGACTAAGAAAATTAGTTCATTTATATGAAAGCGTCATCACCCTGAAGGTGGTTTGACTCACACGTAAAAACGCATTATAGAAAATTCTTTGAGGAAACTATAGCTGGTTTCATATTGATTGATTCAGAATCTAACCTAACAAGCATTCACCTAACAAAAATTCACAGGCAATCGTCAATAATTCCATTCGATAATTTACAGTATATTATATCAAATTCGTTACGACGTAGCCTCCTCCATTTACACTGACTTGATTGATCTAGAAGGATAGTAAGTAAATTTGATAAGTTGTCCTTAAAAGGAAAAAGAGAACAACTTCTCCGTCCGCTCGTCTCTCTATCAAGATGCTTTCTTTGTATCGAGGAGAGTTCAAGCTGAAATTAATATCAATTACTCAGGACTGCAATCTTTTGGTGCGGTGAAAAACTAACTTCCAAGTTCACGCTATCGAAAGATACGGCAGATTTTGCCGCATTGTTTGACAGTGCATGAAAATGTATACGATACTTCTAGTTGACCTAGAATCAAAAAATTGGGCAAAAAGAAATGCTAAGTGCCTTATGGCATATGTAAAGAGAAAACTTCGGAAACTGTGAATTTGTAGTTACATCACAAACAGTATCTAAATCAAATTTGATAGCTTAATAATAAATTAATAACTGTATACATTGCTACTAACCGCACTATTTGTTATAATATAATCAAACGCTTTAGGAACTGATTTTGGATGAAAAATAAAATATTCGAGAAAGTGTAATTCCTGTGATATACCATATCTATAAATTTTAAGGAGCTTTCATTCGCATTTTCGTACTCTTATACAATGATAAATTTGGTAATATGGAGATAGAACCACTCATATTGAAATTAATGAGATTTTAATGCTTAACCTAACCTCTGCTAAATTCATAATTCTCTAGAAACTGGAAATGTGTAGTGATAAACATTGATTAAGGAAGATTAGGGCATTCTCGAGATTATAAATTGATAAAAAAATTCAATAAAATCTAAATAATATCAAGTCAAGGTCTTTCATGAACTTTTACCTATCTAACGTATGAAATTCTACTGAAATATTTGAATCAAAATAAGTTTATAACTTTTTTACGTTAGTTGAAGTAATTGAAAATCGATGATGAAAAAACTACGAGCCAAAAAAGAACGATGGGATCCCCTTGCTCTTTGGAATTCATCGATTTTGACAAAATGGGCTTGCGATGGTTTTCGAATCTTTCATGGCGAAGAGCCTCAGCAACAGCTGAGAACATTTCAGCAAAGGTGAGATTTTCATCACGAACACAAGTAAACGATGATTTCTACTAAAATCTATTATTAAATGATCGACGCGTTTCGATACACAGTATCTTTATCAAGAGGGAATGAATATATCTTATTAACAAATATTTTTATATATACTAATAAGGCAATCTACTCAGAGCTATCCGTACTTGAACTAATGTTTAGAAAATAAATTTAATAAGGGTTAGTTATTTATGTCTACCTAGCATTAAGAATTTCCGAATTCCTAAATCTGTTAATTTCAAGTGCTTCCAGAAGGTTGAGTCCTATACCTCTCTTCTCAGAATGTAGAATTTTAAATTCTGAATTGAAAGAGTGACCATTTTCCCGAAGATGATTTGAATAATTTGAATCGGTTGTGCCAATGATGAAAATGCGTTTATGTTTAGAGATTCTAACATCAAAATTTCTTCCTGTTCTACCTATATAAAAACAACTGCAATCTACACAATCAAATCTATAAACACCTGATTTATTTTTTTCATTAATTGTAGATTTATAATTCCTGATAAATGAACCTAAATTTGATGATGTTTTGAACGCTATATTTAAATTTGAGTTTTTAAGAAGGATTTGACATTATTGCTAATATTTCCTATTTATGTTAAACTATTGAATTTCTTATCTTGGTGTTCACCGATTGGATATATATGTTGTAAAGCTAATTTTTGTATTTTCTTATGTGATATGCTACTAACTAAATTTGCATCATAATCATTATTTATTGCGATCTGTTTTATCAAATTCAATTCTTTGAAATAATTATCATTAGACATCGGTGTATTCAAGAGTCTATGTATATGGCTGTTAAATTCTGCAACTTTATGTTGCCAAGGATGTGCCGATGTATAATGAATTATGATATCTGTATGAGAAGGCTTATGATGAATTGAAAATCGGTGGTTATTATTTGAGTTTGTTTTTGTTAGGTCTAGGAAATAGAACAGAACAATTCGATCAGGTGTTTATAGACTGGATTGTGCAGATTGCAATTGTTTTTATGTAGGTGGAACAGGAAGAAATTTTAATGTTAGAATCTCTAAACATAAACGCAGTTTAATCATTTGAAAAACCGATTCAAATTATTCCAATCATCTTCGGGATAAATAACTCACCCTTATTAAATTTATTTCCTAAACATCAGTTGAAGTACGGATAGCTCTGAGTGGATTTCCTCATTAGTATATGTAAAAAATATTTGTTAGTAAGATATATTTGTAGTATTCATTCGCTCTTGATGAAGATAATGTGTATCGAAACGCGTCGAGCATTTAATAATATATTTAAGTAAAAATAATCGTTTACTTGTATTCGTAAATATTTATTACCTACATTGAGGTACGACGAATTAATTCTAAATGTATTTCACAGAATATTATTGAAAATTATTCATTATTCACCATTGCTAGGCGCCTTTTGAGGACTCTAGTTTACAACTCACTGCCTAAGCTTAAGACAATATTTGAGAAACTTTCGTAGGGAACCAGACCAATTTGAATTGCCGAAGATCCCTGAGGCATAATAAAATTCATCAAAGAGATTATGAATGGATATTTCGTTCCACAAAATGAAGAATATGAAAAAGTGAAGAATAATTATTTTAAAAATATTATTTTGATTCATTCATAATTATATTAGATTCGACTCTTTTTCTTTGTCATTATCAAAGACTTAGACCAAGTAATCTTAAGTAAAAACCTGATTCATAATCATCATCTAGATTGATTTGTTATTCTCCCACAAAAAAAATGTATTTACTAAGATACGAAAACATCGAATCGGTAAAAATAATTAATTACACTACAGACTGAACATACTTGGATTGTTTACATGGGGATTTCTCTAGATGCTTGCTATCTAGTTTGGTCGTCGGATTTGTTGATATAGCTCACTTTTTCTAGATGTTTTTGAAATTAACGTTGACTACTTTAATGACACTGAACGATGTCAGCTCACCATTTACCCAGTATGAAATATGAAGTGCTTAAAGATAGTGTGTATTATTCAATTCTGTCCCAAAATCTAAAGATAGGATATGATCGGGCCCAGTAATATTAAAGTTTAGTTGTCATGTAGTCAGTTTTACAACCTAACTCCACAACAAACTCTTCAATTCCCATTCCTATATTAAGCAAGAAAAAACCATGATATATTTGAAAACTTACTGATACATGATGGCAAATTCCAAAAAAAAAAAAGGAAAAAATGTGCAACTACTCTCATTCGGTTTTTATAGGGTTGCCACCTAAAGGTGAAAGTGGGCGTTATACAAATTACGCTTGCTTGTTTGTGTAGAAGTAAAATACCATTTGAAGGAAATATTCATTGACGATTGAGAACAAATTGTAATAATGCAGCAAAAGATTTCTTCATTGTGGAACACATACCAACAATTTAGCTGTAAACAGATATTGCACTTGCACTTAGCACACATTTTTCGCGTGCGTTGGTGACAATATCCGCAACGTCGATGTAAACAATTTATGAAGGGTCTTCAGTTTTACCTGCAGACCTCAACTCATTAGGCACCTCTAATTTGCAGTAAGACTCAACAATCAGAATCACGGTTTTGAGGCATACCATATTTTGTAAAAAAGTAATATCAACATTTCTACGAAAATAACAGTAAGTCCAGTTGTTTGTTGATTACCTTTTGATACGCCATGCATTTTGACAAGCAGATTCTATACCAAAAGCAACCAGAGGGCACCACCACTTCTTGCCGCGAAGTCCTACTCTCATTGAGTCAACATTTTCGTCAAAACGGTCAACACCACCTATACACTTCTTGTAGATTTTCATGACGACAGGGAAGTCCTCTTGAGTTTTCGATCGTTTTCCATTTACATATTCAATCCGATCAACTTTCGTAACAGAAGTAAATCTGTGGCAATTAGACGCGATGGGTACGATACTGTTGTCATGCCACTTAGCTTCAATAATCTCTCCCGACATTTGTTGACACAATTCATCTCTAGGTTTCTTTTTCATAGCTTTGGAATTTAGCAGCTTGCAATTTTCTAGCCGGTTTTGACGAACAGTACCAGTTCCTCCAACATTTTGATCCCGTAAATACTTTAGTAATAGTAAGCTAATAAAAAAATTCTCGAAGTACAAATTATATGGTCCTAATTCTGGTGATAATCTGGAATGGAGTTCCAATATAACTGCAGATCCTGGGCCCATATCGGCTTGCATTTCGAGGGTGCTATCCTTGTATCTTGATAAGGCTCACAATTTACTAATTGGCATAGCGAGTAGCTGCTGACAAAAACTTGTAACCAAAACTTATTGGTTCTCCGTGAATGTGTTGGTTTTTACCATTGCGAACTTTTCCAAACTTGTCATTAGGAAGTAGGGAGGTTCTATCGCAAAGGTGAAGGTACTGCTGAATCTCGAAAAAATCTAATTCGTTGTATGCTGGAAGCTGCTAGCTCGTTGTGGGTTTCAATCTTCACTTCCCAGAACATTCTTATGTATTTTGGTGTCAAGTATCAAGTATCAAGTGTGATTTCTCTGTAGAGCATACATATTGCTCATATTCTATGAATTGTACAATTTCTTCACTGTAATGCAATTCGAAACATACAACGGCAGTTATTTCTTCCTGTGAATTCATAAAGATTTCTTCATCACAGTCTCCTTTACCGCATGTAGTAAAAGAGGTATTGGTGTGCCATTTCTTCATTGTATTATATTTTTTATTTTTTTTTTCGATACCGGAGGTACCTACTTCTTCAACTTAGTTCACCGGCAAGTTCTAATTGAGACCGAAGTATGCGACTAGGTAGATGCAGGATATAAGCCTCGTTCTCACCCCCGCTGTCTTCATCGCTAACCACTACATCATCCGGTGGAAATAAAATAATATCGCCTGGGTCTTCCTCAGCTTGTCAGTCCTCGGCAATCTCATTTCAGGTCAATCTGTAGCAATGTATAAACAAACTGTAACATCTCCTCACCACAGTGCGATGAAGATAGAAATTCACAATAATCAATGATTCATACATTGTTCTTTGAATGAAACATAAAATAAAATTATATACAACGCCCAGTGTTACTTCCAAGGGACACGACATATTATGATCGTTGTAGTGATCATGTTTCTTGTAACTTTCGTTGTAATATTGCTTTATTCTGTATCTTATATATTCATTTACCACATGAAATGCGAAAATAAAACAATACTTACGGTATGGATATTTTATTTTCATTTTTGTTTCACAAGAGACGACACAAAATAAACAAACTCGAATTACCGCAAAACAACTTGAGTATCTTTGATAGATGACGTACAATAAATGTTGCCAGATTTTTTCGTCAAATTCTGCCATTTAATGGCTGTATGAAAGTCATACAAGAAACCAAAGATAAAATTGCGATGTGGATGAAAAAAAAATTGATATCTGTTACCTATAAGTAACACCGGCAATTGACGAGTTGAAGGAAGGTATAAGATAATAATCAACAGAAGCATCAATTTTTGTCGCATTCGATTGCATTACCATCTGTAACATTTTCTCTGAGATATTAAAACATATCTAATCATCTTTCATTATGTGAAGTAAAATACCCGTCAATTATTGAAACATTCATTTTCTGTTATACATGGTGTTCGATGTGGTTCTCTGAAGGTTTGATTGAAATAATAGATTTTTGAGTTTTGTAAATATCACCACCAAAATGACACATAAGAAATAGCTCTCCAGAATTGGTTTGGTTCTTTGCAAAAGTTACTTATGAATATATTTATTCAAAAATCCGTAGATCAATTCCTGACAAGAGCTAGTTCTCAATTTGCCCGCCAAGCACGCAGCCCCCCAGAGCCACAACAGTTCAACTGAGCAGGATGCCGAGAAACGAAGCGGCAGACTGCATAACGTCTTTATTATATTTATTCACGGACCGGCGAAAGATCATCCTCAAGTGTTGGAATTTTTAGCGTTCTCGCATCTGTTTGTTATTGTTCGTTGTTTTCGCGAAGTTCGGTAGTGAGTTCACCATCTCGGTCCGTAGAGGGCGATTCTCCTACATTTGTATGAGATGCGTCTTTTCTCGAGCGGCCAATGAGTCCGCCTTCTCTTTTCCCTCAATGCCCGAGTGGCCAGGAACCCATATCAGATGGAGCCTGCTCCGCTCTCCTAGTTTGGCAAGGGTATAGCGTCATTCCTGCATCAGAAGTGGAATAATGGTGTCGGATGATAATGCTTTCAGTGAAGCTTGGCTATCGGCGAGAATTTTAATGGACCTATTTGTTAGTCCCCCCGCAAGCAAGAGGTTAGTAGTCAATGGCGAATATTTATGCTTGAAAGAGAGTTTCGCATGCCCGCCAAGACACATCGACTGTTCCTTGGCGGCACCTCGACCGTAGTCACCAGCTTCAACACCTTTCGCAGTTTTTGAGCCATCCGTGTACAAATAGGGACCCTCAAGTAGACGGTCCTTGGAGCTGATCCATTCCTGTCTATCGGGAATGATGATCTCGAATGGTCTCTCTATGTTGGTTTTAGGTGTTGCTATGTCCGACCTCATACTCAGCACTTCAATGACCTCAATTTCAGACTGTAGGGCGCCTGGCACAAAGCCGAAGTTACCCGCTTCATTACACATTTCAGTAAAAATCTAGCATATTTTGACCATATTTGAGGGAATATTTTAGTTGAAACGCTTTTCGACCCTTCAATCGAATTGTTCTCAGGTCATATTTCTTTCGAGCCATCGATCTGGGACGTAATAACGAAGTAAAAATGGTTGAGATTCCAGGTTATAAGGGATACACCGGCAATGAACTATTGAATAAACTCGCAAAAGAAGGTCGAAGATATTCTTCGAAGGGCATCAATAAAAAGGAAATGATGTCGGATCAATGTAGCATCCACGCATACCCAAACTTTAGGCATTTCCAGACTTAAGCTGAAAGAAATCAAAGAAAGAGCTCTATTGAAGTAAGAAGTATGGTTTGCAGTGTGAACGAACCCCTCATATCACCAAAGTAAAATCGGACTGACCGACGACGACACATCCCGATTCGGTATAATGGAGGAACAAGAAACTGCTCTTCACTTACTAACGACATGTTCTTCCTTGTCTAGGAGCAGGGCTTCAACTCTAGAATTCTATCTAATAGAAACGAAAGGGAGTGAGCATATACTAATCAAGAGTATCAATCACTTTATTAAGGATGCTTTTCCATAATGAGGTGCCTCCTAGTATTAATGTTGAGACACCCCCAACCTACAGAATATAATATTGCAATCAACTTGTCATAATTGTTCCAGTACTTTAGAATATATCAATTTTGAAATGAACAAATTTATTCAGTTTTGATCTTTTGGAAATCAAGAAATTGGTTTAAATTATAGGAGGACGATGGTAACATGACGATTACCTTTATTATAATTGAACAATTTTCCTTCGAAAGGAGAACAGGGAAGAAAGTTTATATTATTCTCGTTATCCATCATAATAGCTGCATACATTTACATTTTAAATTACGGTATGAAAATACATTCTTATGAATAGAAGTTTAACCACTTTCATTTGAATAAACAGCGTTCACGTGCCGCGTGCCATTGCTTGATGTTCTGCCGCACAACTGTTTTGTTGAAATTACGTTTCTCTTTGGGATATATCAACCAAAATACGTTTGATGCATACATGCGACTTCCGTTCGCAACAGTTTTTGAATTCCACATTTATTGAAATCTGCAAGAAATAAATCTAACCAAATCTTTCTAATATATCATTTAGTTTTGTTTGTTATATTTATAACGATAGCTATATGTAGTAAATATATGGTTTTTTGGGTTTTTGAATAATTCTTTTTGTCTCAAGTTTACATATGTAGACTCCTCGCGAAGTTTGTCGCGGAAGATATTTGTCTCATCAAATATTTACCGACAGGAGGTTTTATCTCAGAAACAGAGGTTCAGAGCACCATTTCAACGGGATTATTTCGCTCGTTTTGTACCGTTGATGTGATTCACGGACAGGCGAAAGATGTTTCCAAGTGTTGGAATTTCTAATGTTCCCACATCTGTTTGTTATTATTCGTATCTTTGTCGAAGTTCGGTAGCGGGTTCGCCGTCTAGGTCCATAGAGGGCGACTTACGTACGTATGTACGAGATGCGTCCTTTCTGGAATTGATGGGGTACCCCTCTGTAGCAGCTTAGGATGCCAGAAAAACAGTAGAAAAAAGGCAAAATAAGACGAAGAGGCGAAAGGAAAGATTTTTCCGGACCTCGTCAAAATTAAAGGACCACAGACAGCTTAGGATGCTGAGAAGCGATATGCGACACTGATGAGCTCCTAATCTGGACGAAATTGCATTCAGCCGCTTCGTTTCTCAGCATCCTGCTTAGTTGCACTATTGTGGCTCTGGTGGGCTGCGTGCGAAAATAAGGCACAATATATTATGCGTTGACATGAATAATAAAATACAGGATGTTCTATTTGAAAAACCAAGATATGACATTTTTAAAATAACAATATTCAATAATTTTTTGAGCCACTTCTGTATAAAATGAGGATAATGTACTTCAATTCATCAATAAAGCTATCCTTGGGCATTAAGAAAATGAAAGGAAAAAAGTATTCATCCTCTGTGGCCGAAGGAGCATGCGATGATGTTAGAGCCTATTTTCATGAATTTTGACGAAAAAAAATATCGTGACGAAACTACTAACCGAAAAAACTTAATACTTAAAGACATTAGAGCAGAGTTTAGGACGCTCTTGAATCTTCAACAAAAGAGTGGTCTTTCAATCTAACTAACTACACTAACACAACATAAACAGACAAGCTATTGCTAGTGCAATTGCAACAGTGAAACGAGTTTCTTCCTCAAGTTTTTTCACTCGTTTATTGAATCATACGCAAAATAATATGGTTTCTCTGTTACATTTTTCTGAGCTCACACTTGTGTTTTTTCTGACACAGCAAAATTATAGATACAAGCATTTATTGTAAATACAATTATTTGAATATTTGTGAAATTGGGACACCCTGTTTACTTCGAAATAAATTGCTGAAGAAGATTTTTACTTTCTGAATACAATACCGTTCGAACAAAAATGAAATCTTCAAGAGTGTACGAGCTACAGAGAACCGCGCCACTGGTGAATCACCCAGTATATATAATTTAACTTTAACGTTGGTAGATAAGGTTTTTATGTGTCTTCGAAACTTCTTACCAGCGAAATGATTCGGCTTCTTAACTAAAACGTAACCATACGTAGATATTGTTGTAAACATTTTCTCAGCTAAGTTGAGGTAACGTACGTCTGGGGATAGTAAGGTCTTAGTTTATATCATTCATGGAGAAATTGTGACTATAATTATTGAATTATATTCATTTCATGAATAGATATATAGGTAATTCATCGGTATAATATTCCTTTTAAATATAAGAACTTCAAAAAGATCAGGAAATACCTATAAATATCGATATGTCATGTATACGATGAATGAATATTTTGATTTTTGAAACAAAATCTCTCATAAATTCGTTATGACGTAATGTCATTTCTAGCATCACTTCTCAGCTATTTTCATGAAAACAAAAAAACGCGCCAGAGGGGCCGATAATCATAACAATCTGATATATAAATTAGGCTTGTTGTCTGCCTTTTTGTTGCAAGCTCAAGGAGTACATTTTAGTTTCGTACAACGATTATGGAAATTCTACAGAACGCACGTTAAAAGCCATTGATATTCGCCACGATGAAAGCTCACAGGGAAATGTATCCAGGGTTCTAGAAAGTGGCATGAGTTTTTCCAATCTTTTGTGGTTACATCGAAGACGCTATACAGGTTGTTTTACGATCACCATTCGCACCCAAGATTGATTTTCGATTGAAAATTCCGGAGAGATCCTACCATTACAACATCTCAATTGATTCAGGAGGACATGAAGTACAAATTTCAGAACTAAATGTAGGAAACGCGTTGTTTGATGGAAAACTTCATTCCAGATACCCTTTGAGGGTGCTTCGACTGACACTCGAGTCGCACTGATCGTTTATCTTGGTGCCAATTACTTATACCTTATCTTCGATGAACAGTGATGAACGAAAGTTCTTTTCAATGATGAATTACGATAAAATTTCTGTTCTCGTTCGGTATCTATCTGATGAATTTTTTTCAACAATCTTTCCATGAGCTCAAAGTTTTTCCGAGTATGAGTTTACATTTTTTTTATCTAATTGGTTTTCCGGATATATTAAATCAACTCTGTTCTTCAATTACTTCATTTCTACACTTCTTAGCGAAAAAATTTTCGTCAAATTCAGTAGGTTAGGCCCTCGATCTTTCTGAGATCTTTTGAATTACACATACTCATCTCTGACATTATCATTTCATTAGAGGCTCAAACAGCTTTTTTGATTCAGATAAGGCAGATATACGTTATATCTTAACTGGATTTTCAATATTTTTGAAAAATAATATTGAAATTCAGGAAATATGTATAGCCAGATTATAAAAAAATCACTTGTGTCTGATGGTGTTCGGTTCAGTCACTCTTTTCTTCATTTGCAATTTGACTTATATAAAACATCTTTCGTACATGCATTGTCCAAGTACAGAGGAATAAGTATTGAAGGAAATAAAATAGCAGTTTTTTTCATGAAGTTTTAACTTTTTGGAACGTTCATCAACATTTAGATGACTTATTGAAGTATTTATCTAGTCCGCATTCATGGAGTAATGGTTTGAACGTATCTATAATATCCAAAATGAATAATAATGGGTATTTGAAAAACTATCAATCGGCAATTTTTCATTTCATTGCCCCCATTAGAATGATTTATCGAAGATCGAAATCAAAGTTCTGAATTGTCATCAACATCTAGGTCAGCTAATATTTCAATGACATGTTATTTTATCAGGTCGAATTTGAATAATTTTATGTTTATTGGTATCGAAAGCTTTGTTTCCCGATACAGTTTACTGATATTATATCTTGAACTCTTTGCCAGAAAGTGCCCAAACTTAGTACTCATGATTTGAATACGTATTTCAATAATTATCCACTCTCCGATAAAGTCGAAATTTTACAGGATAAAATCAACATACCTATGTTTATAATATCAATGATTTTTGTGCAATCCCCACTAGCTTCTTGATTATTTTCTTCGGAAGTTATATCGAAACGAAAATAAATATCAAACAAACGTAAACCTACCTTATATGATACTAACAAGGGAAATTCTCTGATATCTATTCCAAGCTGCAAGTATATTGACTACAAGCTTATGGTAAAAATTACCCTGTGAAATGACCCACCGTGGATAACGCTTAGGAGGTTGTTAATGTATAAGAAAATAACTCTCAGCACTATGTCGTCACTTTTGAGTGGTACAGGTACGTGAGTACGTGAGTAAGTGGAATTTTGCAGGTACAAATGAGGAATTACGACAAATTATTTATGTACAGCTTTCTTATACTTTAATAGATGATTGAAAATAAATATCGAAAAACCTAGTGCCGTACAAAAGTGGTGGTACCGGAAGTCAGTGCAAATTTTGATTTCGCCGATAATTGCGTAGAAGCCAATATAGGTTATTTATAACTGTACGGCATTTGTGTAGTTCATTTTGTATATATATACAGATGCTTTGCCCATGACCGCCGTACACATTTCAAGTGCAGGGATCGAAAACCAGGGGTCGCAACACTTTTCCTACCCCATGTGATTTGAAATCATTGTAAAATGTACGGCATTTGGTTCAAAATATTATTTAACACGGACAATAATGTTTAATAATTATGTCGTCCAAAAATTATCGTTAAAATCTGTGTAAATAAATAATTATCAAAATTTTAGGATTTATCGAGTTAATACTACTGTAAGATCATAAATTCTTGTATGGCAACTTTTTTCATATAATGTTACTGAATATCACAGTTGTACCTTATATCCGTTCATTATTAATGGTAACAAATAGAAATTTTAGGTAAAAAAAATATGAAATTTCTGAGGTTCATAAGATTCTTCAAATATTGTTGGAGTAATATGAGGAGTATTGTTTTAAAAGATTATTATTATTTCACATGAAACAAATATAAATAGACAAAAACCAGATGCCGTACATTATTTATTGACGCATCAATAGATCTTCTGGATTTGTCCGACTGACTTTTTTCTTACTTCAATTGCGTTTATGCAATTAGTTAGTATAGTACGTGATAAGTTTTTTAATTTATTATTAATTGGATTACCCGTTAGTCCACAAATAAAACAATTTGTTCCTTCAACTTCTGTCATATTTTCAAATGAATCGGTAATGTCCTCAGGATCCGACATGTTTGCAAAACTGACAGAACGCAAATGAATTTTTGAGTGCGGTTACTATGGATTAATAATAAGCTAACGTCAAAGATGAGTAACGAAACACAATATTGTGACTCAATCATCTCTCGCACATAATATTATGATTGTTTTTTGTCTATGGGGAGTTAAACAAGAAGAATTTTTCTGATAATTATCGAAAGTGTACGGCATTCACCTTATATTAATGATTGTCTAAAGTATAAACAAGTTATGTTATTGCCGTACAGATAAAAGTCACCGGAAAATCACCCTTTTCGGAGGAAGTACCTAATTCACCCCGTACACCTATGTGTTCCACTAAAGATGTACGGCATGCTGAAATATCTTATCTATTCGTGAAATACTCTCGAGATCATTTGATTTTATGTTGTTTTATATCATCATCACCTATGCTAATCAGAGATCAATCAAGTGTGGCGACCCCTGGCTTTTGACCTCGCACTTGGAATGCGTACGGCGTTCATGGGTAAAGCCCATTTGTATATCTATACAAAATGAAGTACACAAATGCCGTACAGTTATGAATAACCTATATTACTTCTACGCAATTATCGGCGAATTAAAAATTTGCACTGACTTCCGGTACCACCAATTTTGTACGGCACTAGATTTTTGGATATTTATTTTCAATCATCTATCAAACTATAAGAAAGCCGTACATAAATAGTTAGTCGTATTTCCTCATTTGTACCTGCAAAATTCCATCAACTCATGTACTCACCTGTACCACTCAAAACTGACGGCATAGTGCTGATAGTTATTTTCTTATACAGTAACAACATTTTAAGCGTTATTCACGGTGGGTCATTTGACAGGGTAATTGTTGCCATAGGCTTGTAGTCTAATATTATTAGATGCAGAATACACACTCTGGGTTTTCAATGGATTGAATTCAGAGAAATATGAGCATTTCCACGAAATTGTACAAGACATGTCGATTTTGGTTTTCAATTAATTGTGTTTTGCATATAGTCTTTAAAAGGGTGGGAACAAGCCCTAATGTGGTTTTCAATTAGTATGATATCATCTTACTTAGTTATAAAGGTCTCTTCGAGAAAAATGTGAAAAACTATTAGTTTCCAACAGCATCTCACCACCTTATCTTTCATTTCGAAATGAAGAGATACTCAAACTAAATATAAAGTAACATACAAATTGAGCAACCCTCTCTTCTTGGCAGTACGAATTACTCACATTCTATCATATTTCAGGTGAGACCTCTCTAATTTCGTATGTTCTACCTTCCTCAAGAATCCTAATAAGTTTATTTGGATAAGAGGTTTGGGATATTCCTATACGAAAGAGTAAGTGTAGGATTTGGGTGGCCAGTAAATTAAATACCTTTTCCCAATCCATCTTGTTGAAACCAAATTTTTCTATCGTGTTCGTCTGAGACTTTTGCATTCGGAAGAAGATGTTGCTTAAGATGGAATTGAATTTTTTGTGGAAGAATTAGGTTCTTTTCTCAACGAGATCAGAGAATTTCGCTTTTCTAACATGGTCAACAATTATGTCATACATACGTTAATTTTCTCATTTCTTAGAAACTTCTGAACAAACTGCAAATTTTAAGGATGCTTCTTTGATTCGTGAGTAATCCTCAAAACAGTTTTATTGCGAACATTATGGGCACGAGCAATTTGAATTTCAGAAGTTATTGGATGTTTCTGAGCGACCAGCATTATATTCAGCTTAGTGTCGTCGTCAGCATCTTTCAATGTGCCTCACTTGGCCTAATTCGCGTTATTTTTCCTTAATTCTGCTCATTTAGCACTTGTTAATAGGAGTTAAATCGGGATGCGTTTTGGAAATAACCAAAAGATTACATTTTGAATTTGGGCGCTGTCGCCATAGGAATTCATCATCAAAATTGAAATTTCATGCAATTCAGTCAGATGCATGATCTAGAAAAGAAACCTTACACTTTTACTACACATTAAACACAGTCAGTTGAAAATTCAGTGGGAAATGCAATCAAAATGGTCTACACTATCGAATTATTCACCTTGACGAAAATAGTTATGATATTTTTACTAGAATACTAGTACACTACCAAGAAGTTATCTCAAGACCATTATCAACATGTTAAGTATTTATTTCATTAAATTTGTCGTGTTTGGAATTAAAAGATGAAATTGACGTAAAATATTAAAAATAAAATAGTTTATACTTGTCTAGAAGAGTCATTTCGAACGAAGTTTAACAGAGCATTTAATAAAAAAAAGGTGGTTGTTTCCACACTCCATATTATCCAAGAGAAACGATATTGTATGCAGAACATAACCGACAAAAAATAAAAATAACATTTCTCCTTCTCCTGTTTCATTTCATTTGAACTGCGCTCTGTATAATTAATATGAATCAACTTGTTTCCATGTTGCATGAAAAAAACAGTTCTTTTTTACAACCAGAACTCTTCATTTGTCTGAAAACAAACGAACATGGTTTCGAGATGTTTTTCACTGTTGACCGGTGCTATATATTATAAGTTATTATCGCCCTACCATTTCTACTACCATTTGTGTCGAACTGGTAATGCTTGTATTTTAATACATTGGCTACAAAAGAATCTTTATGATTTTACTGCGTAGTTGAGTCTTGTAAAAATACTGTCATCAATAATTGATAAGAATCATACTTTAAATGTGCTGATGTATACATATCCACGACGTTTGATACCATTATTATTGTAATATATCTTTTTTCTGCGATTTTCTGCTGCCATTCATATTTCGGAAGAAATAAGAATGAGTATGCTCCAAATATTTTTCGAATTATTTCGCCAATAATTACCAACAGACGTACTGATTCTCATTATCACGGCTACAGACACACATGCCACAATATCACCTCTCTCAGTGTATTAGTATTAGTGGAGGAAAGTCGTCCGTCATTCTCAGTACGTACGGTCAATTGCTTGATTTGAATAGAATCAAGGCTGGTTGATTTTTGGTTCGTTTTCAGATGAGCTTGTCATTCTTGCAAATTGAAATTATGGGTATCAGATTAGTTTCAGGAAGAGTTTATTGCTTTATATGACAATAAACACCTGAGGAAAACTGAAAGTGAGGAATATTAAGGTAAACAAATAGAGAATGCCACCCATAAAATTTTGGTTGGGAAATTGGGTCGAAGCATCTGTAACTAAACATACAGAGATGAAGAAAATTAACTCTTCAAGAACCTGCTTCGAGAAAGAACTAAAAACATTATCTCTAAATTTTAGACAATAAGGAAGATACGCTATTGAAGAAACTATGCCATGTCAAACATCTCAGGTGAATAGGAGAATGAAGCAAATGATTTTTTGATTTTGTTACTAGAATCCTTTTGAGTTACATACATCATGTGTATAATCGTACAATTTCAATTCATCATTTTATCCTGCGATCTAACTGTACCCTCATTTCAAAAACCTGGAAGAAACAAATTACGGTATTCAATTCCTTCACATTCAAAGAGTCTGTTTTATTCGTTTTGTAGACCTACAACAGTATATATTATAAATTGCTGACAATGCTCCTCATTTAAACATTCGATTAGAATATACGATATTCCGCACAAAGTTATGGAGAGCCGCAAAAATTGTGGTAACTAGATCTATGAGTTCTAATTCGAAATTAATCTTTATAGTGTACAACGTGTTTAACGATCTTGCGAGCTCTAGAAAAGCTCTAATTGAAAATATTTCTTTTCAATATTAATAATAATATGTCATCTATTAAACACAATTAATGTACACATAACAGATAAATGCATAAAAAGGTTTAAACGTCGAACATATTTAATATAATATACCTTATAATCAAAAACTCAACGAAGGTGTATGGTTCACAATGAATGATGTAGCGCTTAATCTCTCTCTGGAAATGCTCACCACCTAAATTTTCTTATTGTGGCCGGAAGGCAATTAAAAATTTTTAAACAACTGTACTGGGTACTTCTTTGATTAGGAGTCAATGAACAGAGTGGAAGATTGTAGCTGTGCATTTGTCTGGTGTTATTATTATTCTTAAAATGTTCAAATAAGTGTTGGTTGGTGTTAATAAACATGATGCATCGATATATATATATATATATATATATATATATATATATATATATATATATATATATATATATATATATATATATATATATATATATATATATATATATATATATATATATATATATATATATATATATATATATATATATATATATATATATATATATATATATATATATATATATAGGCCAAGAACTGTCATTAGTCCTGTGTTTCTCAATCTATCCCTGCCTGACTGTATTTAAGAGGAATATTTGTTCTCTAACTAATCTAACCTAACCTGAGTTACACCAGAAGACTATTCCATTTTGTACAAGTGATTGAAAGTTTGTATAATATACAATTGTGGGAGTATTGAAGTTCACCTGTTCTTGGAGAATATTTAGATAGTATATTACCGATTTTAATTTAGTGTTGAGCTTTTCTATGTGACAGTCCCATTTTAAATACTTGTCTATGTGAACTCCCAAGAATTTAGCATTTTGATTGATTGAAATACTTTCATCTCCACATTGAATTCTATCAGGCAGATTTAATTTGGACCTAGTTGTTTGAAATAGTAGGCATTCGGCCTACTTTCTATTCAGCACCAATTGGTTTCCACTGCACCAGTCTTGTACAGCACTGAGAGTCTGCTCTGCATTTGTCTTTGTCAGTTCCGTGGTATTAGATACTGTGAGGATGTTTGTGTCATCGGCATATAATATGGACCTAAAAGATGTAGCTTCCAGGTACTCAGGAAAATTGTTAATGTATATTATGAAGAGTAGTGATCCTAATATGCTGCCGTGGGAAACGCCCTTTCCAACAGCTCTTTTACATGAGATATGTTTTTTCCCATCAATATTTATGGAGCCAACCTGTTTTCTGTCAGTTAAATAGCTTTTGATAAAATTAGGTATGTTGTCTCGAATTCCACGGTTCTCGAGTTTATGTTACAGTTTGCCATGAGGGACATACTCAAATGCTTTAGACAGATCCAGTAGCAGGCACAACGGTATATCCGCCTTTTCCAGCACATCAAATATACCCTGTATTAATTCAAAAATTGCAGTTTGTGTGCTCCTCCCTCCAACAAAGCTATGCTGGTGCCTGGAGAGCGCTTTAAGTTTTCTGAAGAATTTTATCAATCGATTTGCTAATATTATACAATATTAATATTAGCCCTATTAGCTTGCCCTCAAGAAAATACCTTTTAATGATGATGTAGCATCTTTTATAGCTATCTTGATTACATGCAATGGAACTTCATCGTAACCATAGGCAGAGTTATGCTTTCATTCATTGAGAGTCCTTTTTAGTTCTTCTTCAGTTACTGTAAACATATAGAATGATTTCTCACATCGTCTCAACCCGATATCCATCTTCGAAGACTTGATCATCTTAGTAAGTTCCGCAGCTACATTTGTGAAGTATTTATTAACTTCATTCACAAGTTTTTCGAGACAATGGAAGGATATTGGCTCTTATTTGCTTCAAATTGTTTGCTTTTGTAGGTTAAAGAATTAACAATTCGCCATGTTGTTCTGATTTTACTACTAGAAGTTTTTATATTGGTTTCGAAATGGGTCTTTCTTATTTTAGCAATGATTTCATTATATTCTTTTTCGCCTTATTCAATGCAGGCCAATACCTTCCATCGAGTCAGGCCACAGTATACAATACATCTAACCTGCGTTTGGCAGGCAGTACATCAGGAGAATGTATTAGTCGTTTGGGGTTTTTACTGCGAACAGTAACAAGTGAAAAATTGTCTTTAAGGATCAAGTTGAAGCGCTGTGCGAAGCAATTCCACATGGCATTGTTATCATGGATTTTAATCTCAAACAGTTCCTCATTATTCAAAAGCCTCAACTCATCAATAAATTTCCTTACCTGAACTCCTGTATACCTTCGACGCATCACACTCATAACTGATTGGTGTTTTATATTATATTTATAGCTAAAAGTCTGTGTATAGTATCCGAGATATGACCCTGCATAACCACTGACTCTCCACCCTGAATGTTATTTAGTATATCATCAATATATGTCTTACTATCTGCACTCACCCTAGATGGAGTGGTTACTGTGGCTGTTACCTTGAAAGTATAAAGTAAAGATATGAAGTTTTGTGTATCTGTATCGTCTCCCTTACTGAAATTTCTGTGTGGAAATGGTTTCGAAAAACTTGTACCTAGACAAAATTCTCCATCCCCAATAAAAACACATGGCAGTTTTATAGTTCAATTCGCGTTTAGGATTAGGGAGGGAAATGCAATTGGTTTTTTATTAGCTTCACATGAAATGATTTATTATCGGTAGCACCGCCATCTGGCAGTTTGGCTATCGCAAATAAAAAGTACGAACTCATCTATTGCATACAGGAACGAATGGGCGTGTTTCAGATGGCGGTGCTATCGATAATAATTCATTTCATGTAAAGCTGTTACATGAAATGTACACGCCCATTCGCTCCTTCATGCAATAGAGAAGTTTGTAGTTTTATTTGCGATAGCCAAACTGTCATAACTTATAATACCTTCTATAGTTCCAAAAATATAAGTCACTGTCTGGGGGAGGTGTAGTCGTGATGTGCTTTCCATCTACTGATTCAAAGCACTTTGAAATTGTTTCAATATCTTTGGCCATTTTATTTAATCCTTTTTTGATTTTTGAAAAGGAAATAATTTTTTTAATGAATTTAGGGTCCACAACATGTAAGGGAAGATAACGATGAGCACATTGGTGATGAAGAACGTGTATATTCAATTGTAACCACGCTTTAAAGGTCAGTATGAAGTCTCATTAGCTTGATCGAAAAGTCAGAAAAATCATTCTGTTGACGTATAATATCTAACAGCCAATTCGTTACTGTCAAGTTCTTGAGTCCAAGCTAAAGCTTTCATCAGCTATGCGGTATATGGAAAGCATATAGCGCAATAACTAGAAAAACTTCAACCAGACATTGTTTTTTGAAAAAAATTATAAATGAAACACTTTATTTTGAACAATTTGTCAATATACCTAAAAAATCGAGAATAGTAAGTACACCTAAGTCTCGACCAGAAGGAGGTTATCATGAAATGCCCTCATCGTATCCTGTGCCTTCAGCTGGTGTTTCTGAGCTTTATTCACAATACTTTGAATTGAACTAATAGTGTTCAGTGCTTAAGAAAATGTGAACTAATTTCTAAGTTATATTCACGTAAGTGTATTTTTTAAATAAATACTCTCTTAATAATCAATAGTCATTATTTACCTAAATGTAATTTGGTGTCAATGCTTCATGAGTGGTTGTCACGAATCTACCGGGAAAATCCCTCCGAATATAATGTCTACAATTCAAACCAATACAAACAAATAAAATAGTAACAAAAGTTTCTAGCATAATTGTCCCAAAATTTGAACCCAAGTGAATTTGAACTCTAAGAAGCATATTTTCGTAGCTCAAAAACGTAAGGTAAAACTACGACGTGTGGCGAAATTGCTTTTTTCATTATGGCGTCTTTGTGATGAGAACTGAACCAGTCTGTTTGTTCCGATTTTAAATAACGTGCGTAAATTGTGCTCTTTTAAGTAACCTTTGTCCTGACTTTCTTTTCTTCTTTTCTATAATTAATATAGGTATGACCTAAACTGCTATAGTTTGCCTTTTTTTTCACAAACACATCTGGAAATTGTGAACAGGAAGGTGTGTGGGCTATGCCCGACTTTGTGAATTCAATTTGGAAAACATGACGCGATTATGTAAATAAGCAGTAAGAGGCATGTAGTTTAGGAAGGGAAAATCATTCTATCATTACTTATTCCATTTGATATCCGAATTCAGAACAAACGTCTCACTTAAATTTTTTCCGAGAAATAATAATATAAAACAACTATTTTAATTCACTGGTTGTTTTGCATAAAATGTTTTCGTTTTTATAGGATAACAGAATAACCTGACACCCCATTTTGCGGTGTTTCAATTTGGATTTTAACTATTTTATATAACGCAAACTGAGTCGATCAATCTTCATTTCCATCGATTTCATTCTGATAATGACTACGACTTCGAATATAAAATCAACTGAAATGCTCCTTTTGTCACGTTTAATATTGTCTGAGTAAATTAAATGTCGAAGAAATGATTCCCTATTTAATTTTATTGCGCTTGTCAAGAAACGCTGAAAACCTCTCTCTCTTCGAGAATGATTAATAGATTTCCTATGGCTCTAACGCCTTCCTTTCCACTGCATTTCATAGAATGGATTCTCTGCGGAATTTTTTGATATGTGGAAGAATTCATCTAAGATGAGTAGAACTGAAAGATAAATTGTTTCTTGGAACACGTTTTTCAGGTCTGAACATCACTTCATAAAGGGTTGGAATAGTACTTTGCACCTAATTCGTAAAAACTCTTTCGTCTAAATTAATGGATAACATGGTTGAAACTACGTGATCATGAGAATAAGAAAACAAGTTTGAATTATGATATAACTCGTTTTATCCAACAATCATATGAGCGTGTGAGAAATTTTGGAAGTAAAAATATTTCTCTGTGATCGAAAGAATATTAAGTTATAAGTCGAGGGATAGTTTCATCAAAATAAAATAAAATTAAAGTATAAATGGCGAAAGATTGAAAATACCGTAGAAGTGGGACTCGCACTCAAGCTTATTGGTATATGAATACACACATGGCAAAAATGTAGAGATATTTGGTATTTCTTGGATCGTTATTTAGTTACTGATATCGAGCGATGGAAAAAAAATTCAAATGAAAAATGAAAGTACGAAGTGTCGACGATGGGTTAAGTAGTATTCGTATCTGCCTTGTGTTCGAGTAACGCCGCGATTAAGAAGGAATAGGCTGTTGTGTTACTTTTTGGGGATTTTTTGGTCGTAGATGCAAACCTAGAAGACCACCCCGTTTTTTCATACGAATCTATTATTGCAATGGTGTAACAGCTCAACGATTTTACCGTGCGGAATTCAATGTACAGGCTGGCCAGATTACGACGCTTAGTAATTCGACAGCTATGTAAAATATTGTGAATGGAGAAAAATGACCATCCCATCTTCGTACTCCTTTTACGTGAGGAGATTATTGCTGCTAACAGATTCAAGCTAGAATTTTTCGTTTTTCAGTTGCTTGGAAATTCTGAAAACTTTCGGAATCAGTCAAGTGCCTACATCTCAGTTGCTTTTGAAGTAATATAATAATGGTTTCACACTTTTACAGGCTTTTTTTATATATAATCAATCTACGTGCGGAAGTTTTTTTATACAACTGTTTTCGAGTTATATTATAAACTTGCGCTTGTTCGAACATTATTCGTAGATAACATTGATTTTGTTGAACAAATTGTTTATTCCTTCTTAAAGATATATCTCATGTGCACCAAATAACTAACTAAATATAAATTGTATATGAATATGGTATCCTTTGTAATAACGAAACGACCTTGCCACACGAAAATTTTGAATTTTCAGAATGAAAGTTATATTTGAAATAATTATGATGCGGATACTGCAGAGGTTGCTTACTTTAATAGCGATCATGGACCCTGTGAAATGACCCACCGTGAATAACGCTTAGAAGGTTGTTACTGCATAAGAAAATAACTATCAGCACTATGCCGTCACTTTTTAGTGATACAGGTGAGTACGTGAGTAAATGGAATTTTTCAGGTACAAATGAGGAAAAACGACTGATTATTTATGCACGGATTTCTTATAGTTTGATAGATGATTGAAAATAAATATCGAAAAACGTACTGCTGTACAAAAGACAGTACCAGAAGTCAGTTCAAATTTTTAATTCACCGATAATTTCGTAGAAGCAATATAGGTAACTGTACGGCATTTGTGTAGTTCATTTTGTATAGATATACAGATGCTCTACCCATTAACGCCGTACACATTTTAGGTGAAGGGGTCGAAAACCAGGGGTCGCAACCCTTTTCCTACACCCATGTAATTTAAGGTCTTTGTAAAATGTACGGCATCTTGTTCAAAATATTATTTAACACGGACAATATTGTTTAATAATTATGCCGTCCAAAAATTATCCTTAATATTTGTGTAAATAAATAATTATCAAAATTTTAGGATTTACCGAGTTATTACTGCATTGAGATCAAAAATATGGCAACTTTTCTTTTTATATAATGTTACTGAATATCACAGTTGTACCTTATAGCCGTTTATTATTAATGTTAACAAATGAAAATTTCAGGGAGGAAAAATATGAAATTTCCGAGGTTTATAAGATTTTTCAAATGCTCTTGGAGTAATATGAGGAGTATAGTTTTAAAAGATTATTCTTATTTTACATGTAACAAATATAAATAGACAAAAAATCAAATTCCGTACATTTTACTTCAGAATATTCTTTACAGCAGATGAAAACTTCGATAACATTTGAGATGTCCCTTAACGTCATTTATTACTGTACGGCATTCGAAAAAGTTTCTGTATCTATCCGACTGACTTTTTTTACTTTTTTTCTAACTTCAATTGCGTTTATGCAATGAGTTAGTATAGTACATGATAAGTTTTTTAATTCATTATTAATTAGATCCTCCATAAGTCCACAAATGAAACAATTTTTTTCTTCAAATTCTGTCATTTTTTCAAATGAATCGGTAATGTTCGCAGGATCCGACATGTTTGCAGAACTGACAGAGCGCAAATGAATTTCTTAGCGCGGAGACCATTGATTATTAATAAGTAACGAAACACAATGTTGTGGCTCAATCATCTCCCGCATATAATATTATGATTGTTTTTTGTCTATGGGGAGTTATAGAGGAAAAATCATAATTTTTTATTTGAAATAATTTTTCTGATAATTATTAACCATCGAAAGTGTACGGAATTCACCTTTTATTGATGGTTGTCTGAAGTATAAACGAGCTATGTTATTGCCGTACCAGTAAAAGTCACACGTTCTTTTTGGAGGAAGTACCTAATTTACCCCTATGTGTTCCACTAAAAATATAGGGCATGCTGAAAAATGTTATCTATTCGAGAAGTATTCTCGAAATCATTTAATTTTATGTTGTTTTATATCATCATCACCTATGCTAATCAGAGATAAGTGTTGCGCCCTCTGGCTTTCGACCCCTGCACTTGAAATGTGTACGGCGTTCATGGGTAAAGCTTCTGTATATCTATACAAAATGAACTACACAAATGCCGTACAGTTATGAATAACCTATATTGCTTCTACGCAATTATCGGCGAATTAAAAATTTGCACTGACATCCGGTACCACCACTTTTGTACGGCACTACATTTTTCGATATTTACTTTCAATTATCTATCAAACTATAAGAAAGCCGTACATAAATAATTAGTCGTAATTCCTCATTTGTACCTGCAAAATTCTATTTACTCATGTACTCACCTGTACCACTCAAAACTGACGGCATAGTGCTGATAGTTATTTTCTTGTATATTAACAACCTTCTAAGCAATATTCGCGTTGCATCATTTCACAGGGTAATTTTTGCTATAGGCTTGTAGCACCATGACGTTGAATATCAATTTAGCGAAGTGGTTTTACGTCTGACCACTAATGTTTATTTTGACTACTGAATAATCCATCACTACTGGTATGAACTTCATCGGTCCAAATCCTCGATAAACGTGCAGATTTCAGCTGAACCAATCATAAGAATCGGATCGACGTTGGCAACGTCTTGGTTGTGAAAACTGGAATATTCTCATTTTATGAGTTTATATCTGTTTTTATTGAGAATACTGAGCTCTCTACTTTTAAAAACCCCTATTTTAATTCGAATTTACCTGCTCCAATTCGATGGGTTGGCAGTTACACTATCTACTATATCAATCAATTCATCATCTCCATCAACTATTCATATTTCTTTTTGTTGAATGAATCCAATGCAAGTGTAGAAGTTCTCAACAAAGGTGTTCCAATCCTATAGAGCAGGTATGCTCAAACGGTCGATCGCGAGTTCGTTTCGAGTAGATCTCTCTTTTCTAGAAATTCCGGGCGGCACGTTTGACTTTCGTTCACGCCGATATGAATATTGCGCCTCCAGGAATTTGAGTCATTCTGAATTGTAACTTGAAGGCAATACTACGTCCATACAAAATTTATTATTAAATTGTACAAAATGAGTGGAACGAAAAAATCTAAAACGTATTATTTTAATGACGATTGGAAGGAAGAATTCTTCTTTTGTATGGTGAAGGATAAGTGCATTAGTCTTATTTGTCGTGCATCATTTGCAATCGCTTAGCGTGGTAACTTAGAGAGGCATCATAAAACGGCCTATAAAAACGATGAAAAGGATTTTCCGCGACAGTGTGAACTAGGAAAACCAAAAGTACGTGATTTGATATCTTATTTGAAAGAAGAACAAACCATGTTTACAAGACCAGCCGAACAATCAAAAGCTGCTACGATCGCGTCATTCAAAATATCTCAAATATTGGCGAAACACAAGAAACCATTCGAAGATGGATCGGTTGTGAAGGAGGCATTTGTTGAAGCGGGTGAGACTTTTTTTGGAGATTTTAAAAACGAAGCAGAAATCATGTCTGCTATTAGAGAACTTCAGTTATCTCGTCCGACTGTCACAAGGTGTATTGAAGTCATGAGTCAAGACATGGCAGATAAACTAAAACATGATATCATGAAATATACATACTTTTCTTTACAGTTCAACGATTCAACCGATGTGACAGACACTGCCCCGCTGTGTATTTTTATTCGGATGGTATTCATCCTCATGTTGGCTAAAGAAGAATTTTTGACAATCATTCCTCTGAAGGGGAAGAACCGTGGCGAAGATATATATGACATTTTCTTCAATTTTGGAAAAAACAACAAGATATCAATATATAAACTAGTGTGCATTACAACCAGTGGAGCACCAGCAATGACTGAAAACAAAAACGGTTTTGTGGCATTGTGTCGAGGTTATGAAGATTTCCGTTCATTTTTATCATTCCATTGTATTATAAATCGACAAGTTTTGTGTTCGAAAGTTATGGGCGTTGTAACAAAAATTGTGAATTCCATCCGTGCACGTAGCTTTCAACGGCGGCTCTTCAAGTTGCAGTTCGGAGTCAGCTGAACATACTGATTTAGTTCTTCACAGGGTCCTCAGGTGGCTGAGTCGCGGAAAATTCCTTGAAAGGTTACAAGAATTATTTCTCTACATAACAGGTTTTCTAGACGAAAGAGGTGATGACACTCAGATGTTGAAAAACGAAAAATGGCTGACTGATTTGGCATTTTTGGCTGACATCACAATGCACTTAAACAGCATTAACTTGGAGCTTCAAGGTAAAGGAGAAACTATTATTGAGATGATTAGCGTAGTAAACGCATTCAAACGTAAATTACAACTTATGATAGATCAACTGAAAAGAAAGGATCTGAAACATTTTCCGTCTTTGAAAGCGAGGATTGCTCAGTTGAATTATGATATGTATGACGCTGAATTATTAAATATTTTGGAACAATTCGAAATGCGTTTTTATGATTGCAGGATATTGAAAAATATAGCATCATTTATGAGTTATTCTTTCTCATGTGAAAACATTGACGAATTAGCTACTGCCACAGCAAATCAGTGAAATATGAACCCATGTTCTGTAGGAAATGAGTTGGTGCGGATTATATCAGATATACATCTCCAAGCTACAGCATATGATACAAATTTCTGGTGTTTTATGTCCGAAGATAAATATCCAAATCTAAGGCAAATCGCCCTTCAACTGACGGCAATGTTTGGGTCAACTTACTTGTGCGAGTCTGCATTTTCTGAAATGGACATAATTGAGTCAAAATATCACATTCGAATAACTGACGACCATATGTCATCATGCTTGCGATTAGTACTCAGTGGTTACGTACCATCTTATGAAAAGTATGCTGAGGACATGCACTGCCACACTTCAATATCCAAAGTCACTCCCTAGTTAAGTTTAACACCATATGTAACTCTTTTGTTCTGTAACAACCAATAAACTCGCAATTTTGAATAGCTATCAGGTGTCTCATTGATACTATACAGGAAAACCTAACTAACTCTTACCCAAACCTCGACTAAAATAATGTATATTGTGCAGAAAGCTAATATCTATGTATGCTACAGTACACCCTACTTAGGTAGGTAGGTAGGGTGTATCGTGTATGTACGACAAGCCTTTATCATACATACTTGCAGCCTCTCAGAGTCAATCGTAAGTAGTTTAAAAATATTGGGGTAGATCGCCAGCAGTACAAGTTGAGCACCCCTATTATAGAGGATCAAAATCTATCTGTATCATTTCACAAACCCAGTCGAGGCACCATTAACGAGCCTTCGAGAAGCCATGATCTTACAGTTTTTAAGCTATTGCCTGTGAAAAGTCTATCCAAACAGCTAATAATGAACGTTGAATTGCAATTGAAGCATTACATCTTCTTCGGAAGGGCCGCCGTTTCCAGAGTTATGCATAGACGCCAGACTGAAAATTTACATCTTTGATTAAAGGAATGGTAGTAGCGCCGAGGTCAACATTTAAACTACATAAATTTTGTAATCTAATTTTGTATCAAAATAAACACAATTTTTTTCCAGGCTTGTTGATTTCATTAATAACTAAATCTGGACTCCCTGTACAAAATGTATGACTCAGTAACGTCAAATCAAGAACGTATTTGTGTCCCAATTTCTTGCTGATTTAGTTTCTTTGGAGTGCGCATAGTTGCTTCAGCACATTTATCATCAAAAACTCCAAATTTCAATGCATTCCTGCACTGTGGATATCATCTTCAACTAATCAGCGTTATTTTAGGTTATCAAAACTCAAGAAAATTCGACCAATAAGGTTATCCGTGTTTCGATGAATAACAAAAAGTACCTGAATCTAGTAAATCTGGAAAAAAGTTTTGGGGTAGGAGTTGATGCGCGAACATTGACATGAGTAAGAAGAACTCTTGTCAACTCTGTTAACCAAAAGAATGGATTCTAATTAGTGTTTTCCTCAAACGAAGATTAAACGGATCCATGAAATTTAGAAGTTATTCCGAACAATTCTCGATCTTAATTCAGTACATATTATTTTAGAAAGTGAATGATTACGTGATCGTATAGCAGATGGAATCACCTTTCCTGAAAGATATCAAACGATTCTTCATCCCTATTCAAAAATTTGCGGGTGCAAGCTACCAGTGAAAGAAGGCCTGTTCATGTGTAAGACTTTCTCTTCATGAACACGTGTAAGTATAGAGTTGAAATTCAATGTGAAACTCGTACCTGCTGGCCCTTGAAGTTTTGGGGAATCAGAAGATTGTCAATGAAAAAGAAAAGAATGGAGGTTTATGTAGCATTCAGCATAATTTTAAAACTTGCAGGAGAATCGAGCTTGAAACATTAAATTTAACGAAGAGCAATGTCTTCAAGCACCGATGCAGAAATATATCCGAAAAATATGAATTCTCACACTAATCGAATGATTCCTTTCGAAAATTAATTAGTTAGAATTGGATTAAAATTAAAATTTTCAACTACGCATGCGTCCTTCGTATCTGGAAAGTTCTTACATCTCCGCATTTTTTGATGATGACAATGTTCCAATTTATGAAATAAAAAATCACTTTCGTCTGTCTTCGTATATATTAAATTTCATAGAGAAAAAGCCTCTAACAATATTAGTTGGTATATTAATGATGTTGATGAAAGCTTATATTATGTGCGGGGTATTCCTTCCAATGATTGTACATTTTGATAACAATTTATGATATCGTAATGTATGACCATGAGATAATGTATGACAATTGTAATGTATTACCTGAAAATGATGATAGCATTATTGAATTTTTAATTTGTATTTGGACTGTCAGTTTGATATGAATTTTTTATAATTTGTTGCTATTCGTGACGATTTTAAGTTAGGTGATGTTAATTTTTAACCAGGTATATTCAATAATTGAAATTTTGATTTAGTTTTAATTTGAAAGTCAATCACTTCAAACATATTGGATCTTTTTCAACACAAAGGGAATGGCCAGAATCGATTCTTAACCTTCATATCGGGATGATAAAAATGCATCACTAAAACGCCGTTTAGCTGAGACCTTGTTATTTGATAAGAAATATATTGCTATGCTTGAACATAATATCAAACTTACAACGCAGTTTTGGGAGCTTTCTGTATTACAAAAAAAGCGACATCATTCTCTCAAGAGAAATCTACATTTCTGCCGTTTGAACCAATGAATAACAATGATGTTACTTTTCATGACATGTGTCGGTTTATTTCCAAATTTCAATGAAAATATTCTCCAGAACTGGTAAATTCAGTTGTTATTGAGTAATCGTTGAAAAAAGATGAATTGCTGTGCAATATTCTCCATAGTTTAGACAACCTGAAATGATTTAGTTGGGAATGATGCACACACAGCAAAAATGCTTCCAAATTGAGTTTAGTTTTTTAATTTGGAGCTCTAATACGATCTGGAGTTAATGAGCAAAGTCATGGAAACTGGATGCCTTGTTTATAATGAACATTATCCCTGAGTTGACGAAAGGATTGACGTGGCAGTTTTGGTTGAAGTTGCCATGATAGAAAATAGAAAACTGGTGAGGAGATCACCGAAAATATCTGAAGTATATCTGACCAGCATTCTCAGGATTCTTCTCAAGTACAAATTCCATCCATATATAATTAGACTCGTTCACGAGCTGAATGAAGATGATTTCGATCGTCATTTGGAGTTCTGAGAACATTTCAGTGAGCGAATCAATAACGATCCAGATTTGCTTCTAAATGCTTTCTTTTCTGACGAATCCAGTAATTTTCTGAATGGCAAGGTGGATCGCTGTAGCTGTAGAGTCTGGAGTGATTCTAATCTCCATTTGAGGATGAAGAATTATATTTCAAGAGCTCAACATAGGTGCTCAAACAGATTACGTTTTATTTGCCATTTCAAAAAGTAGACTGACATGGATTATCAGATAAAATTTCTAATTGGGTTTCACACAATCCTTTTGTGGCAGTAAAAATTTTCGGAATGGTAGTTGATAGGAGAAGATAGGTTAGATACGCAGACGTTCAAATAAGTAAAAATATTTTTTCGATCTTACGGAATAGACTTTGATCGAATGTTTTTCTCAAATGTCGAGCGAATGAATTCATGAAAACCTGGAATTTTCCCAAACAACCCTCGATTTAAATTCGTCACATATTATTTTAGAAAGTAAATGATACGTGGTCGTATAAAGAAAAGAATGACCCTTTGAAAGAAGTTATCACACGATTATTTTCCCTATACGAAAAGTTGGGATAAAAGCTGCCGGAATAGGCGGTTGGCAAGGCGAAAACGAACCATATTACGAAAAATGTCACGTTTCTCAGGGAAAAATCGAACTATCCGAATCATTGAAGAAGCTTCATTATAATTGAAACACAGTATTTGGAAAGAGAGAAAATACTCTCCCTATTTCATCCATACTGACCATTGATCTCATTTGAAAAAACAATTCAACCAAAAAAAAAAGAATACGTTTCTGTTTTCTACTCAAAAAAAGCCCCCAGAATGTCAAAATAGTTTTCACCTAATTGTCATAGCAACCGAAATATTGGCATATCTCGAAAACCCGGAAAATCGAGTAATCCGGAATAACCCGAAAGCGAAACAAAACAGCTGCATTCTGTTTTCACCAATGAATTTTCTGCAATAATGGAGAACTGCAGTGATGGTCATAGTTTTTGCGGTTTTCTTTGTCTTACTAATTATGCTTCAGTAATGATTTACTTATAGCCTAATAATTATTTAGAAATCTAGCTTAATGATGATAATTAAAGAAAATTGAGAACAATTGGAAATTCATTGAAATATGAACAGAACATCTCTCAGTACAGCAAGCATGTACATATTTCAATTTAGGGAATGTTTACTATACCTACCTTGCTTTAACAGTAAAACTCACGAAAGATAGAGATGCATTTCATTTGTTTCAAAAGCATTAATCGGAGAAGAATAAATAATGTTACCTATTCAACAAGATTTCCTGAATTATCGATTCTTACATATAGTCTGTTTCAATCTTCTTCCGATATTCTGAAATATTGGAAGAGTTGATAACGCAGATTTATTTTCCGAGATTCGTATTTCCTGTGAAATTATGCTCCATAAATTATCTCACCGTGCAGCTGAATTGCACTGCCAAAGGGTATATCTATTTCAATTCAAATTTAAATGTCCCAAGAACGATATACCACGGCCAACCAATTGTCTCTTCCTGAACATGAAAATTGCATTGATCTACAGTGATAACTAGACTGAATACATAGGATCCCATTGCGTGATAGAAAAGTGTTGAGTTAAGCCATCTTTTCATAATGCGGGAGCAATATTTTGTACACAAAATACACAATAACGAATTTTAGAAGTTGTGATTGAAATACAATTACAGATCAACTGCTGTGTGAAATATTATGAGACTGAGCTCGACGATCGAGACTCTACTTCTCAAACTATGATTTGCCAAGAAAGTAGTGCAGCAATATGACATAATGTTGTATAACGTCACTATCGTTATTTGTGTATAGCTTTCATACACAGCGTTGGTCGTGAGCATAAAGTGAAAAACCAGCACTATTTTTTACATAACGTTGTGCAACTGCTCAATAATTTATTATTGGTGGACGTTACTCATTTTCTATATCATAATTATAATGATTTGCATCAAAGAAAATGAATGAATATTGATTGACTTCATGAGAAATCATCCTTCTGTCATTGCAGTACAGATAGCAATGCAAAGAAATTAGAAAATTACTCTTTATGGAACGTTTTGAAATATCTGTTTTTCGAATAATATTTTTCATCTCCCGGTGCTTTCTCATCGCCTAAATATACAAATGAAGCTGAATCTAGATCAGATAGTTTTGAATTTCAAAATTTTTCCAGAATATGTATTAGAAATTTGGAAAATCTTGAATGCTGGGTCATGTGCGAATGATACCACTGGTGTTATTGGATAACCATTTTTGTGCAATTTAACTAAAGAATAAAGTTGAAAGGGTAAAGGATTCGGTAAGATAAGTTTGAATTTTTCGCTATCTGTAATGATGGATAGATGAGATAGAGAAAACTTTCAAACTTATCTTACCGAATCCTTTTCCACCTCAACTTTATTCTTAAGTGAAATTTCACAAAAACGGTTATCCAATCAGACCAGTGGTATCATTCACACATGCCCCACCATTCATGATTTTCAAATTTTCAATACATATTCTGGAAAAATTATACATATTCTGTAAAAATTTTGTGATTCAAACCGTCTTTTTCTATTCGTAATTCAAATGATTTGATAAGAAAAATTGAAAATTTTGTCATTCCAAGTAATGCAAAGTTAGTCTGCTCTGATGTCAAGAATTTGTTTCCGAGCATTCTACCGACAGTTCACTGTATTCGAAAATTTCATCAACAACCTGCACCCAAAAATAAAATTCACTTCTGAAATAGAACAGAACAATTCGATTAATTTCCTAGACCTAACAATAACAAGATCAAATAATAAACACCAGTTTTCAATTTATCATAAGCCTTCTCCTACAGATATCACAATTCATTTACATCGGCACATCCTTACCAACATAAAGTTGCAGCATTTAACAGCTACATACAGATACTCTTGAACACACCGATGTCTAATGATAATTATTTCAAAGAATTGAATTTGATAAAACAGATCGCAATAAATAATGGTTATGATGCAAATTTAGTAAGTAGCATATTACATAAAAAACAAAAATTAGCTTTACAACATATATATCCAATCGGTAAACACCAAGACAAGAAATTCAATAGCTTAACATATATAGGAAATATGTAAAATCTCTTCTTGAAAATTCAAATTTAAATATAGCGTTCAAAACATCAACAAATTTAGGTTCATTTATCAGGAATTATAAATGTCCAATTAATAAAGAAAATAAATCAGGTGTTTATAGATTGAATTGTGCAGATTACAATTGTTTTCATATAAGCAGAATGTTGGAATCTCTGAACATAAACGCAGTTTCATCAATGGAAAACCGTTTCAAATTATTCAAATCATCTTAGGGAAAATGGTCACTCTTTCAATTCAGAATTTAAAATCCTACATTCTGAGAATATAGGTATAAAACTCAACCCTCTGGAAGTACTTGAAATTAACAGATTTAGGTATTCACCGGAAATTCTTGATGATCAGGTAGACATAAGTAATTCACTTTTATTATATTTATTTCCTAAACATTAGTTCAAGTACGGATAGCTCTGAGTGGATTTTCTCTTTGGTTTATATAAAATTTGTTAGTAAGATATATTTGGAGTATTCATTCGCTCTTGATAAAGATACTGTGTATCGAAATACGTCGAGCATTTAATAATGTATTTGGTAGAAATCATCGTTTACTTGTATTTGTGAAGTTAGCTACCTCTCGCTTAAAGCATCTTAATAACGAAAACTATATTTTTCTTTTCTATAAGTGAAGGAGTAGAAGTTTGATATAGTTTTCAGAACTATTAATTTGCTAGAATATTTAACTATATATTATAACAAGAAAATTTAGAGACGGATTCAAGAATTTTGTTCCCTCAGCAAAGTGATTGGCAAAGAACACTTAGAATAGAAAGCGAGCTTATCCATCCAAGTACTAACCTGTACATCTTCTATCGTTTATCAATAGCGATGTATAGATATATTTGTTACTAAGGATTGGATTATCTCATGCGTACTAATATTGTTTACGCGTTGAAGATAGCCTCCGTTGAGTAGTATACTGACATGAATAATGAAACCATTATTAGCACATTCGCTGAGGATAAATCAAAAGCTGTACATTTATTTTGTGTTTCTGTGCATTGATTTATACGCAAAGTGGACTATATATTCAATTTTATATAAAAATCACAAACAATTTATAGACATATCCAATGAAATATCAACGATGAGTCTTGCAGAAATCATAAAATTTAAAATTCGAAAAGTTGTCACTCGATGGAAAAAGCTATATCATCCCTTTATTCCAAATATAATAACCAGAAAGGGCGGCCTGACAGTTACCAAATTGGATTCACGTCGTAATACCGGAATCAGTTTTATGTTCCATCGTCGACATCTCAAATATTGCGCTGATCATGTACAGTCGTCTTTTTGAATGGAGGAGACTCAATTTCCATTTTCGTTCATTGAAAACTTTGATATCTCTGGGAAATTATTTCATCATGTTTCGAGGAGAATATTCAATTTCCTTATGGTTCAGGTTGATTGACAATTTTTCGTCGAAGGAAAATACTGAATCTTATTACTACATATATGAATCAATATTTCCTCCGTTCGCTGTTTTGATTGATTTAAACAATTTTTCTGCTCTTTGAAAATATATAAGAATGCTTGGATAATTTTGTACACTCCATCTGTTTTTCATTAAGGGTGTTCGATTGGTTTCCACCAATATCTACTAAACACGGCGAATAAAAAGAAACTTCCTTTTTCCTTAAGGAAATACTTCTGAAATCTTAACAGTTTATGCATAGTCGAAGGTTTTCTTAGCAGACAGAAATGAATCAGCTTCCAGAACAGCTTACTTGAGGGTCCCTGTTGTATCACAGACGGCTCCAAAACTGCCCAATATGTTGGAGCTGCCGTTTATGGTCGAGGGGTTGCCAAGGAACAGTCGATCTGTCATGGCGGACTTGCGACTGTGCTTTAAGCATAAATATTTGTGACAGGCCGCTATGCTAACCTCCTACTTGCGGGGCAATCAATAAGTAGGTCAATCAAACTCATCACCGATAGCCAAGCTAAACTGAAGTTATTTAAATCCAATAACTGTACGTGAATTATCGTGCAAGAACGTTGTTCAACCGTCGCCAAAATGGGAGGAGAAAGGAAAAGAAAGAGAGTTCATGAGACGGCGGACACATAGGCCGCCCCAGGAACAGCTTTGGGATTCAGCGAACCAGAGCCTAGTCTTTTAATTACCCTGTAGGCTGGAAGGATGGAAAATAACCGTAGGATGGATCTAATGGTACGAGAGCATTGGCAGAACTTTACAGGTCTCAGTCAGTCTCGGCTTGCCATCAGTGGACCTTGCACTGTGAGAGCCGACGCTTGGCTAAGGAAGTTAGAATTTATTGGGGACACTTCATGTAGACTTTGAGAGGATAAGGGGAGAAGAGAGAAATCAATCGATCACGTTATGTGCGAATGCCAAGAGAGGGACAAAATCAGGTTTGGGGATCTTGGATATAACAAATTGAAGCCGACTGAGCTCATTAAGCTGTCAACCATGAAGCTTATAGTCTTTACAAGAAGTTTGTAGATAAAATTTAGGACAGAGTGTACCACAATAGACCTTTTGGTTGCAGTGGCGTTTAAGCATCCCACACTCAATTTTGTATTTATTCTATTCTATTCTACTCTAAGCTTCTGCAAAAAACATCATTGAAGTGATAGAAATTAATAAATTCTTTCTTATTGTCTTCACGGCAAGACGTTGAACTGGAGGGATGGACGTAAATGAATATGACTCTCAGCATACGACCACCCAACAACTCAGTAATGTTATGGAAGAAACACGTTAATTCCTCTTGCCTGGAAATTACTGAATCTCAACTATTCTGCCGTTTGACAGGTACAATAACTACTAAAATCTGATACCATTCTGGCCAAGCATAATATTTTCTGATCGTTAGATATGTCGACATATGATTCTATATTAACGTTATGTCCCAGTTTGATATTACATATTTGATGATTTTTCAAAATTTATAGTAGTACAACAAGAGATCTATTTATGTATCTACTCTGAAAATTCGTCACTTGTATTAATAATTGAAAAGAATTTGGGTTTCATGAGAATTGATTGATCAGTTCAATATCATTTAATTTTTCCACACTCTGATACAATTTTTTATTATTATATTGATATCTGTTGAAAATATTATATCAACATATTTTGGGAATGGCAAAAATATACATAGTGCAAAATGAATTTGGTAAAAGTTAAGACTATAAGATAAATTAAAAAGCAGTAGATGATTTAATTTATCATCCATTTATAATTAGAGCTGAAAATTATGTTTTTTTTTCCATTTTATGTTTGAGCGATTTGTCAATAAAATCCTTCTTTGAGAAAATTTGATACTATAACTGAAATATCTAGTCATATGTGGTAGATAATTTCAGCAACAAGTTCTTTGATGTAATTGTGAATCAATGTATTAGAAAACAAAATTGTTGGTCTATCTTAATGCTCAATAATACCTGGTAGTCCACCAATTGGACTCGCTTTTGTTCGCTAAAACGCCTTATATACAAACGCCTTTTATAAACCAAATAAATGAATTATGAACCATAAACAACCGATACGAAACTAACCGATAGTTATCAGCTTCAAATTGTGAGATGTTTCAGTTATCGAAAAGATGAGAAACTTTTTTTTCGATTATTTAAAAGTAATTCATCTGAAAAGAAATTCAAATTATTCGATCGCCTTCGTATATCCATATATTCCTTCCGTCAGTCAAACAGTCAAACTACCTTAAAGATCACCATCTGATCCTTTGTAAGTATGGTATTCAAAATTTAGTGACATTTCAGGGAAATTACAGGACACACCTCCTCGATATGGATGAATTTAATGCCAGAATATAAGAAAATAAATCCGTACGCTGATCCTTTTACTAGACCAATCGAATCTTAAAATAGGTATGAGCTCTTGGATATATGGATATTATCCATAACAATCCACAGTGATAAGGGAATATGGAAAACCATAGACCGATTTTGATAGCTCGAGTTTCGTTTATATCAGCCATTTCTCACCGTTAAAGGTTATCGTAATCGTCCAATTATTTTACTCGAATATTTCAATATTCCTGAAATTCCGGAAAAAATCGATTTCTAAAACCAATATTATCAATTTACAAAGAATGGTAGATTCAAAATCACTTTCGAGAAAGATCTTTTCCAACCATTCTTTTCTTGATCAGCCCGAAATGAGAGATTTGTATAGTGGAAGTAAATCCTATATGACACTCTTTCTCTGTTAGATTATCGCTTCGTTTTGAACGATTTCGGTTGGACCATTTTGAGTTTCGAAGCAAATTTCTCTGGAATGGAAATAAAATGGGGGTTCACAACTCCAAACATTCATTTTTCTTATTCATTGCGTCTAAACAGTTCCTGACTCAATTCTAGTCGGTTCATGAACTAGTTAGTGCACAATCTTACATCAAAAGTCGAGGAAAAAGTGGGAATTTTCGATACACCTTAGAGACTGGCTAGACACGTTTACCTCATGGGAAAATATGAAGTTTCAGTATTTCGACGGAAATTTTACCGAATTACACTCATGACCGCACTTTCAGTACTTTTTCTCTGAAGATTTCGAATCCAGCCCCAGAAGTCGCATAGATGTGAATCCTGCTTCTTCGAAAAGAATAATGGCCGATCTTTGCACTGAAATTTTCCCCTTTTGGAAAAAAATTTCTCCGATCGGGAAATCGTTCCCTGATTCTCCTTGATTTTACCCCACCAGAAAAACTGTTATCATTTCCAACGTTTTAATGTCATGAATTAATTTGTCGACTATTTTCGAATCGATGCTATTTATTTGAAATTCGAAAACCCTGAAACATAGAATGTTGGATTTCTGCTTTCCGCAAACGGCTTTATTGAGAATCATTGAAAGAAAGGAGCTAGGAGGAATAATGCTTGATTTCACCACTTTTACAAAATGAAAAACAGAACATGGGTACCCTATTTGCATATTGATGTCTAACTGTTCTAGCTACGGGTTGCTGTAGCTAAGTAAGACACGTTCATATATATTAAAGCAAACAACACAGTTAAATCATCCTGTACGAATAAATATGAAAATGTAGGCAATGGAATCCGCTTGAGATTGAAATTTGAACCTGCAATCGAAATTTAGAAGCGATTGATTGAAGATTTCTATAGAGTTTATAGAGGTTTATAGGGTGCAGGAAGATACCAAAACTTGTTTAGATCATATATCAATTAAAGGCATTTATGACTATATTCCGATCATAATGAAAACTCACATAACTGACCATTTTTCCACAATTGTCTTTCTCAAAAGCGTTGTAAAAGGTTTGCCATGTTCTTGTGAGGGTGTGGTGAATGAAAAACTTGATTATGTAGTTTTAAAGTCACTGTTGACTGGAGCGACTTTTATACAATTCAAGATCAAGATGAATCTACAAATGTGCTCATTGATATTATAAAAGAACAGGTAGAAAAAAGTTATTTCAAACCTAAAAAACGTGATAAAGAAGGAAAAACCTGGATAACCAACGCACTTTTGAAATTCAGCAATAAACGTAATGACCTCTATAAAGCATGGGAACAAAATAAAAATGCAGAGTCCTGGGAAATTTTCAAAAACTATAGAAATAGGCTTAACAAATTAACAAAATATGCGAAATCGCAATTTTATATGGATCAAGTGCGCTCCAGTAGAGATAGAACAAAACAGATGTAGAGGATTGTATCGGAACTATGTACAAAACCGAAAAATATTAGCCATATAGATAAACTTAAAGTTGATGATAATATAATAAGGGAGCATAAACAAATGGCCTCTGTTTTCAACGAATTCTTCACTAACGTAGTTAAAAATCTAGCGCAAAAAATAAACGTTAAGATCAACAAAAAAATGATCGTATATTTCCTAGTGCACTGAAAACTGCTGTAGTAATACCATTATATAAGGTAGTGAAAAAACGCATTGTAGTAACTACAGACCTATATCTTTGTTGTCTAATTTGTCCAAAATTTTTGAAAATGTTATTAAGGAGAGTTTATCAGTATACATGACTAGAAACAACATTTTATCCGACTTTCAGTATGGATTTAGGGAAGGAAGGTCGACACAGGATGCCATCGCGAAACTTACTGTAAAATTTATAAGGCTTTCAATGACAATAAGGTATCACTGTGTGTTTCGATTGACCTGGCTAAGGCTTTTGATACGGTGGAGCATGGCATCTTATTATACAGTCTGAAATAAATTGGTTTTGCAGATGTTGAGTTAAATTTGATGATATGCTACCTTAAAGGCAAATGTCAAATTAAATGGTGTGGTGAGCGCGTTGGGCACGCACGAGTATGGTGTACCCCAGGGTACCGTCTTGGGGCCCATACTATTCACAATATATTTAAATGGTCTGCTGTTTATGAAGACAATCGGGGATATCATAAGTTATGCAGATGACACACTCATATACTGTTCAGTTAAAAACAGGAGAGAATTAAAACTATTGGTAGAGTCACATTTCTTAAACATAAAAAATTGGATGGCGGAACACCTTTTAACTATCAATTTCGAGAAAACTAAGTATATTCCTTTTTGTATAGATCAGCGGTCTCTGCCTGATGGCTTGCTTCTGTCTATAAGCGACGAAATGTCTACAATTGAAATCGCTTGTACATATCAATGCGAGTACTTTCGAGTAATTATCGATTCTCATTTAAATTGGGATGCACAGCTAAGTAGACTGATTGTAAGACTTAGGGGACTAGTAACCAGATTCAAAATCTTTCAGGAATTATTGACATGGATTACCTAAAAATTATTTATTCGGCTCTTTTTGAGTCGCAAATGCGTTACGGAAGAATTACATGGGGTGGTGCTTATAAAAATGTCTTAAATAAGTTGGATATTCAACAAATTGGATATTGAAAATTATATATAAGAAAGACATCACTTTTCCATCTAAGATGTTATATGAAATATCTTTTGTATGGGACAGTAGACAGCTGTTTTGCTCGGCCATTTTAAATCACTTAAGAAAGAATATGGAGTGTCAGGAACTGATCGCACACGACTCCAATACTGGACATAGTAAATTCTCACTTGTTGTTCCAAAAATGGTTAAGACAATTAGTCAGAGGAGCTACTCCTTCATTGGTCCCAGAATGTTCAACAGACTGCCTTAGAATCTAAGAATTACAAAAATATCAAACAATTCAATGAAGTTTAAAGAGATGGATAAATAATACAAATAAAGATTATATCACTAGTTTAATTGATTTGAAAATTAATGCATAGATCAGAACTCAAATCATAACATTCATGAAAACATAAGCAAACATAAACATAAATAAATGAAATTTGAATGGAATATTTGACCTCCTTCAGCTCTCTCATGTGCCTATATTATTATTATTATTGTTGTTTTGTCTGCCCTTCTGTTTCTGTTAGTGTTTAAGTATTAGTGTGTAAGTTTTGTGTACGGGATTTGAAATTATAGATTGCGTGTATTCATGTGCATACAGATATTTTGTGAGTATATTACTTTGAGTTGAAATATTAAGAAAAAACTAAACACTCACCACAGGTATATAAACCTTTGTGAGTACCTATTGGATCTCTATTGTGCGGAAAATTCTATGTTATTTTATAAACCAGAATTAAATTGAGACGGAAAGGGTTTGAGCAATAGGTTGTAATCATATGCAATAAAGATATATTATTATTATTATTTATTATCGTGGACTTATGCACTATCTCAGCTGTTAGCTGCATATAATTTACCTTTGCCAGATTCAGCAATCAAAGGGAATCGGCTCGATTACAATATACTCGACATAAATTTCCTAACTATCTTACATGTATTAAGAATTACAGATTTTTGCATTTCTATATAGGTATTCTTATGCAATTCTAGTTTCTTAAGGCTATCATGCAAAGTTTTGGGTATTAACTCAGCGAGGATACGATGACAGGAACAATATCTATTTTCTCGAGGTGCCACATCTGCTTGATCTCAATAGCAAGATCTGTGTATTTGGACTTTTTCACCTGGAACATATTCAGCACGTTGTTATTATTCGGTATGGCGACATCCACCAGCATTGCTGTTCTGGCTCTCTTATCATACACCACTAAATACGGCCTATTATTCGTCACCATTCTGTCAGTGATAACAGGCCTATCGTAGTATAATCTGATAGATTCATTTTCCAATACGGGCGCCGGTTAATACTTGTAATATCGATGGAAGGTATTCAGAAGTCCGTACTTGTGTGCAAGTTTCTGATGGATAATGTTACACACTTGCCTGTAAAGATATTGGCCAGTTGTTCGCATCCGGACGTAATATGCTGTAAAGTTTCCGATCTTGTATGGCATTTTCTGCACTTATCTGTTTGTAATGTTCCGTCCTTCATAATAAATTTTTTGTAGTTGTTTGTAGCGATCACTTGGCCTTGGATGGCCATATTATCATCATTATTATTATATAACCCGCTAGTACTTTTAACCAATTATTCACGCAGGTTTTTTGACCTGCGTACGAGATGAATTAGATGTTCTTAGTCAGAGGATATATCTTCTCAAATTCGTTCTAATGTCACGAACAGAACAGGTATCATTAGGCGCGTATTTTCCTGAATACTTTATCTTTTCTTGAACTTCTTGATAATTCAGGAAATAATCTAAGAGTTAAAATAGTTTTTATTATTCGGACAAAAGGAAATTAGCAACATATATGTTTTTATATAAACGACATAAAATGTTTTTTAATGAAAAATAACCCAACTTTTTTTATGAAAATTCTCTTGGACTTATTTCACAAATATAACATTTGATATAATCGATCGCAAAATTTTTAAACAAATTACAAAATAAATGTTAGTAGGAAAATCTGCTCGTGAGTCATGTTCAAACGCCGCAAACGGAATGACCGAGATGTGATAGACGTTTGCCCTACGAAATTACCTGAAGGCATATAACCCAGTAAGCTTGAACTAATAATAATGAAAAACTAGCGAGAAATATCCCACCTCTGGATGATTTCTACCGATGTGCAATTACTAGAAGTTTTAAGCACAGATCATCATACAATCTAAACTAACGGCGGTACACACCGCCTAGTAGAAATGACAAGCTATCATGAAATGTAAGAGGATTCACAGCTGCAGTTTACCGTAGTAATTTCAGAACACTATGCTATCGCTATGATTCGATTTTTATTATCTTCTTGGGTATATTGAACATAATTATCTCATCACCCAGAAGATGGGACCTGATTATTTCAGAATCATGATAGGGAAGAGATGATTCTACGTTCAGTTTGATCATTGAAAAGATTTTCGAAGACAAATGTTAGTGTTTTGACCAATTGGAAAGATCCCATGGGGCGGAAGTATTCATCTGACAATAAACATGAGTTGAGGATTCAACTTTGTGAAGAAGAAGGAATACCATCTCATAAAGCATTTCATTATCTTTTTGATCCAATCTATAATCTTGCATTTTACGTTAAGTATTCCTCTGGTTTTTTCTCTGTGTTCTTTAGAATCATGTAGAAGATTCAATATGGTTCCCTCATTTTGTCTCATTCTCCTGAGTTTACACTTTACGGGCGATCGTAAGAGGATTACTGCTCTTTCCTTTGAAAGTGTTTTAACTCACTTCAGAATCTGTTATTATGCATGTAGTCCTCTAATTTTTTGTTACTATCTTATTAAAATTTCAACTTCTTCAACTTCAAAACACAAGAATTTATTTGAACTTCTTGTACTTATCATGAATTGCTGACAATACAACGATTCAATACATTTTTCCAAGATTTTTACCAGGATCATCATCAGTATTAATTCTTGATACATCTTATTTATTCTGCGTATGCAACACACATGGCATGTTAGAGTTTTGGAAACGCTATATGCTGGCTTTTGCAAAACGGAGTACATAGCAAATACCAACATATTTGCTGAGAAGCAAAAATTCAGAATAGTTTGAGAATTTTTTATCACAACTCCATATTCATTTAATTCTCAGAAAAGTATTTAATCCTATTAAATAAGATAGCGTCCTATCGCTGCTTAACGCTCCCTAATTATAAAAATCATATTTTCTCTTTAGTAAGTTCGCTGCACTAAAAGCGTGTCTTAGTTCATAAACTGTTACTTCTATAAATCTAACTATATACTACAATAAGAGTTTATTGAGTCTGATTTATAAATTCTATTCCCTGGTCAATCAGTAAACAAAATCTGAAAATCAGATGCGAGTAGAATGCAAGCTCATCTATCCAAGTACTAACCAACAGCTTTATATCTGCTATCGTTCATCAATAGAGATTGATAAATATATTTGTTACCATGGAGTTGACTATCTCACGCGTACTAATATTGCTTACATAGCCTCCGTAGTGTGGTGTACTTTAGAGATAATTTCTAGAATGAAATCATTATATGAACTATCCTGGGGATCAAATTAATAATTGCACACACACAATTGTACTTTCCGTGTTATGATTAATAAGTTATAGAGCAGTATATATTCGTATTTTTACAAAAGATCATCAAAACTTTATTACCAGATCCTAAAGAATGTCAAGGATGTGTGTTAACCCATTAGTGCATGTGGAAAAGAAATTTCGATTTCCTTATAATTTTTTCTTGGAATGGATATAATTTTACTGTTGAAACGTGGTTCTGTCGCTATTTTTAAATTTTCTCTCTCAGTTTAGAAAACAGAATGATCCGTTTGAAAGAACTATATGCATAAGAGCATATTTGGTCCAAAAATTCATTTATTTTTTCTACGAATGAAGTATTGAAGAATATTGCACTTATCACATATCGAATTTTTATGGCACATTTTACATTTCCTGTCACTTTCAGAGTATTTGACCAAATAACCTAACCAACATTATCGAATCGTTATTGTAGACAAACTGTCGGCAGTTTCTGACTGATCTGGTCCCATATTATTCCAGAAAGCTCACGGCTATGCGACGTCTGAATGTTAGAAGATTTGCACAGTTTGGAGCTTCAGGTCTTAGTTTCTTCATCAAAATCCAGCAATTTACCTGACTCACATCGAACAAATATTGAAAATGGGCCAGTGCCATTTTCTTTGTCGCATTCTCGATCGGTACGCAGCTCCATCCATCTTATCAACCCCTCGAATGTATTTATTGTAATTCGATACCACTTTTGGTTGGGGAACATTCTGTTTGAATTTGGCATCATAGATTGATCTTCGAAGTTGGTGGCCATCGTTGCCACCTTGTTGTCTTTCCATTGAGCCATCAGAATTTTCTCATTCGATGAAAACTGAAAAGATCCTCTTTTTTCTCTATTCCATCCATTCTTCTCTAGAAAAGGACATCCTTCTAAACGATTTTGGCGTATAGTACCAGTAGCACAAATATTGCGTTTCCCTAGATGGGACATTAGATCAATACCAGTAAAGTAGTTATCGAAATAAAGTTTACGACCCTTAATCTCTTCCAGTCCTGCTAATCAAAGTAGAGATAAAACAACATCGCCATCCAAACCAAATTGTTTTTCATTATAAGATTTACCAGTGCATATTTCGAATGCTAACATATACCCTCCACTTTGACAAAGGGCCCAATTTTTAAAACCAAACATGATTGGCTCTCTTTTGATATATTGCTTCGCATAATGCTGTCCATAGTATGGTATCATGCTCTCGTCAATCGTTAGATGCTCATCTATACCGCTGTGCTCTCGAAAATTTTGATTTAATCCGGCAATAAGTTGTATCAATTTGTGAAGTTTGTCTGTCGAAACATTGTTGTTATCATTGAAGTGGATATGACGTAAGAAAAACTAAAAACGGTTGATTCTCATCAAGTTCTGAAGTATTGAAGGGGTATCATTAGTAGCATTCCAATACATGCTTTTATTAGGGTACTTGGCATATCCACTGATCAATAAAGCTCCAAAGATTACAGTTCATCCATAGAAAAATTCAAATAAATGTTTTTTGTGAACCATACAAATTAGTTTGGTGAACGATATTTTTCATGAACGCCTCCGTGAAAAAAGTTTGAATCAATCAGCTGGAGATTCGGCCGACTATGCATCGCGAGATGGAGTCACATGATCACAAGTTGTGTTCATACAATATTTGGGTGTATCCCCCGTCCGATTTTTCTTTTTTTCTTTGAGCAGTTTTACCTTCCTTCTTCTTGGAAAGCTGTTGTATAACAGAAAGTGGTATATTTTCTTCATCATCACTCTCCGATGAATGGGAAAGTGTGGTGGCTTGAGGTTGAAGTCCACTTGTTCTAGCAAAAAGTTGTTCATGAGTTTCCTCATCTTAACTATTCTCGAAAGAAATTTCGCATCTTTGACCCAGAATACCTCTGGGTAGGTGGTTTATATCGCCAGCTTCTTGGTCTGAACCATCCTTATCTTCTTCAGATTCTGCTGTATTTTGATTGGGAGGTTCAGTATATATTTTCGTATTGCTTTCATAGAAATCATCGCCCACTACGATGTCCAAAAGTTGATGCAGAGTTGATCTGAAATGGAAACAGAAATGACTTCTGTGCATATAGTCCTTTTAAGCGGATCACCGAGAAAAACTTGCATTAGAAAAAAACTTGGTTAGAAAATGTGAAAATAAAATCGAAGTTGTAAACAAGAGACCATAATTCATTGAAATTTTTTAATAGAGTTCCAAAGATATTTTTGTTAAATAGTAATTGAATATTACTTACCCGCTTTTTTTTGTAGAATATAAACTGGGTTTTATGGTCGCCAATGAATTCAACACTATCGTATTTCACTTCGTGCATCTGAGAAAGGTCTATTAGAAGATGCACGTTTTGCCGGCGCCCTACTACTCTCTGAACATTTACGACATACATTTATATTGTGATCCTTTTAAAAGGACTGTATGTACTAATGAGGTAATCAACTTGAAAATAGAAAATGTTTGCATAAGTTTATTGGAATAACTAAATAAGTTTTCAAGATCAGTCAAACATGAAATTATTGAGACTTATCCCAATCCTGAAAATTTTAAAAATTTCACTGGAAGGGAAGCGATATATTTTCCCTTTATCCCCAATACAATAACCAGAAAAGATGGCCTGACAGTTACTAAATTAGATTCACGTCGTGATATAGAAATCAATTTTATGTTGCATCGTCGATATTTCAAATATTGGGATGATCATGTACAGTTTCCTGTTTGAATGGAAGAGACTCGATTTTCATTTTCGGTCATTGAAAACTGACGTCCTCGTTTCGAGGAGAATATTCAATTTCATTATGGTTCAGGTAGATTGACAATACTTTATCGAAGAGTATTACAGAATCTTGTTACAATATATTCAAATCAATATATCCACCATTCAATATTTTAATTGATATAAGTAATTTTTGTGCTCTTTGCTAATATACAACAATGTTTGCATAATTTCGTACACTCATTCTGGTTCTTATAAAGGGTGTTCGATCTCAAAAGATCCAGAATTTGCCGAAATGTGTCAAATGATTTTATTCGGGAAACACCTTTTGACGTATATCTGAAGCCTCAACGCGTAAAATCCTCAGTGCGGGCGCTTTGACCCCTCAAAATTGAATAGTGCAAAGGGATCGAGTGATCCAAAAGCTTTTCGAAGCCTCCTTGCTATTTATTCTCAATACTTTTTTTCTTCATTTTCATATCACAAATCCCCGCTTTGGAACTTAACATTCAGGAATCTTTTAATTTTCACCAACACCTTCCAAACACGGGGAATAAAAAGAAATTTCTTCTATCTCAAGTTTTTCAATAACCTCAACACTTTATGCATAGTGAAATGTTATCGGAGAAGATATTACAGAATTCACAGAAAACGATCAATTCTTTCTCATTGTCTTCACGGCAGAACATTGAACTGTAGGGATGGGCGTAAATAAATACATCTCTCATCCTACTACAAAAACTCAAGACCCGCCCAACAACTCAGCAATGTCATGGAAGAAACAAGTTAATCTCTCTTGTCTGAAAATAACTGGATCTCGACTATCCTGCCATCTGACAGATACAATAGCTACTAAATTCTCAGACCACTCTGGACAAGCATAATATTTTCAAATACCACATATATGTATATATATATATATATATATATATATATATATATATATATATATATATATATATATACAGTGTGTTCCAACGAAAATTTGACCCCCTATAACTCCGAAATGAGTAACATTAGCGAAAAACACCAAGACACGTCGATTTTTGTTTCGAGGGAGCATTTTCGAAATAATTCGAAACTTGTCAGATCAACCCCTACCCCAGCAACCCTAATTTCGAAATTCATCATAGGGAATAAGGGTCGAGTGGCACCTTACTGTAAAGGTCTGTCAATTCTCCATTCTGATTTGTCATTTTTAGAATTTTAAATCAACATACAGGGTGTCCCAACCGAGGGTAAAGTTGAATTCCTGCAAATCCCAAATACTAAATGAAATCGATTTATTTTGGCATAATGCAAGCGCAGGTTTATGCTCGGGCTAGAAATCGACCTACACTTGTGAATTTGGAGTTGGTGCAATCAACCCCCTATTTCCAGCATCCCCAACTCAAAAATCATTCGATCGAAAATAGGTCAAGTGGCACCTCGTTGGAAAGGTATTTCAATTTTCTCTTCGAATTTGGTATTTTCGAAATTCAGAATCAGCATACAGGGTGTCCCAGAGCAGGAACACTGAAAACCCAAATAACATTTTGAAACTGGTTCATTTCGGTATAATACGAGAACATGTTTATGTTTGATTCGAGAATAAGACTCTCTCGCGTGAATATGGAATTTTGCAATCAATCTCTTCCATTCAGCATCCCTACTCAAAAAATCATACAAGTGATTACAGGTTGAGTGGCAAAGTTCCAGAAAGATTTTTCTATTTTCTGAATCACTGAGGCATTGGTTTCAGTTTGGCAATCGAGGTTTTCTGGCGTGAGGATCAGGATGAGGGGATGATGGAGAAACTGATTGGATGCTCATCTAAACAGGAAAACGAGATTTATTGAACTTGTATTCAATTGAAAACAAAAAACTAACTTGATTATTACAACAATTGTTCAATATGACCTCCGCCCACCTCCATACAGTTATACAGACGATTTTCGAACTCTCTTCTCACATTAGCGAAAACTTCAGGAGTCAAAAGTCGGCATTCTGTGATAATCCTCATCCGCAGCTCCTCCAGGTTTTCTGGTCTTGTGGCATAAACTTTAGATTTTAGATGGCCCCACAAAAAAAATCTACGGGATTTAAATCTGGTGACCTGGCTGGCCACTCAACAGGTCCTCTTCTACCAATCCACCTTCCTGGGAAATTTTCGTCTAAATATTGGCGCACCCGAGCATCATAATGCGGAGGAGCACCGTCTTGTTGAAAACGCATTTCGTCCTCAGAAAGAGTTGGATCGTTCTGTAAAATTTCTGTCAATCTAGGATGTATGTGTTCCTCTAACAACTGTAGGTAGCCATTTCCATTCAGATTACCCTCAATAAAGAAAGGCCCAACTAGATGATTGCCAAAATTCCTGCCCAAACGTTCAACTTCTGAGGCCTTTGCGTGTGGGCCTCTCTAAACCAATGAGGATTCTGTGTGTCCCAATATCGACAATTATGTCTATTCACTTCACCACTGAGCATAAAGGTGCTTTCATCAGGAAAACAGATGTTATTCAGAAAATTTGGATTAGCGTTTAGGTTTTCACTTAGATTTTCACAAAACTGTAAACGACGATCTGGATCATCTTCGTTTATTTCATGCACTAATTTTACCTTGTAGGGGTGAAATTTGTGATGTTTCACGATTCTATGGACAGTTGTAGCTGATACACCAGTCAGACGAGATAGTTTTCTGATCGAAGTAGTATTCTCCATTTGTAGATGACCCACTACTGCCACTTCCGTTGCCTCATTTCTGACAGGACATGCCACTTCATGTTTTTGTTTGCCACCGAACCCGTAGCTAGGAATTTGTCAACCAAATATTTAACGTACTGGTGACTGACTCCTTTCTCTTTCAGGATGGTTCCTATCGAATATCCTTGCCGTTTCTTTGGCACAACTGTTATTTCGAAAATACGTCGATACAATTTCGACCCTTTCCTCAGTGGAATAAACCATTTTCAGATTAATTTCAACTGACGAACAACAACAATAATGAGGAACTGATCTGAATAATAATAATATTTCATTGCAAAATGAGAAATAACAGATGACTGCACGCCAGATGGAAATGAAAAAATGTGAACATTTTCAATGCAGAAATCAGCTTTATTTCTTCGTAATTGATGCTCAACACATCGTACCCCAATACTTTTAACAGTTTCGAATTAATTTTAGTTGATAATTTCAAATGACGATATTGAATTTTTCGAAAGCGACATCCTGTATGGAGAGCCGAACTGAATGAAATGCTTTAATCATTCTGGAATTCAAAAACCTTTCTGAAGATATGCCACTTGAATTATTTGTATGATTTTCAAGTTGGGGATGCTGAATGGAAGGAGTTGATTGCAAAAATTCTATAACCACACAAGAAGGTCCTATTCTCGGATCAAACATGTTCTCGTATACCGAAATGAACCAGTTTCAAAAAGTTATTTGGATTTTCAATGTTCCTGCTTCGGGACACCCTGTATGATGATTCTGAATTTCGAAAATACCAAATTCGAAGAGAAAATTGCAGTACCTTTCCAACGAGGTGCCACTTGACCTATTATCGATCGAATGATTTTTGAGTTGGGGATGCTGGAAATAGGGGTTGATTGCACCAACTCCAAATTCACAAGTATAGGTCGTTTTTCTAGACCGAGCATAAACCTGCGCTTGCATTATGCCAAAATAAATCTATTTCATTTAGTATTTGGGATTTCCAGGAATTCAACTTCACCCTTGGTTGGGACACCCTGTATGTTAATTTAAAATTCTAAAATGACAAATCAAGGTGGAGAATTGACAGACCTTTACAGTAAGGTGCCACTCGACCCTTATTCCTATGATGAATTTCAAAGTTAGGGTTGCTGGGGTAGGGGTTGATCTGAGAAGTTTCGAATTATTTCGAAAATGCTCCCCTCGACCCAAAAATCGACGTGTCTTGGTGTTTTCGCTAATGTTACTCATTTTGGAGTTAGAGGGGGTCAAATTTTCGTTGGAACACACTGTATATATATATATATATATATATATATATATATATATATATATATATATATATATATATATATATATATATATATATATATATATATATATATATATATATATATATATATATATATATATATATATATATATATATATATATATATATATATATATATATATATATATATATATATATATATATATATATATATATATATATATATATATATATATATATATATATATATATATATATATATATATATATTCATGATTCTATATCGATTCTCTGTTCCAATTTAATATTTTAGAGTTAATAAGTTTCACAAATTCCTACTACAGTGAAGAGATTGACTTTTCGTTGTTTCGTTCACATCGACTTTGTGAATTCGCTGACTAATAGTGTACAGAGGAAAATATTAAGTTACGACAACGAATTAACGAAATTTACACATCTAAAAATAGCTTCATAGGTGTGTGGAAAATGATGATCAATAATTAGGAAGTATTCGGGAGTTATAAAAGTTGGTCGATCAGGTCATATTTTTTCATTCTGTAATACAATTTTTGTAATATTTTATTGATATCTGCTAAAAATATGTCATCAACATGTTTTCGTAATGGGGAAAAATATGCCAAATCATTTCAGCTGTGCGTTAGGATTTTCGCTTCTACTAGACTATCAAATGAAAGAAAAGGTAGTAGATGAACTAACTAATCATCAATGTATGATTAGATCTGTGAAATTTTATTCTTCTGTGTTCAAAAGCAATTCACAATAAAGATTCTCTTTCGAGAAAAGCTGATACGATAACAAAAAACATCTAGTCATATGAGGTAGATAACTTAAGCAAAAAATGTCCAGATTTATTTCTGCCACGAAGTATCTGAAGAAATAATTGTGTGTCTATTTTTATAGTCGATAAGACCTACTAGTACACCTATAGGATTGGATTTTTATGCAAAAGTGCATAATGCACTGAACTACTTTCGTACGACATACTTGAACCATAAGACATGAGATTAGCCGATAGTTCCAGTTTCAAGTTATGAGAAGTTTCAAACATTAAAAAGATAAGAAACATTATTTTCCATGATTTTGTAATAATAAGTTTGGAAGGAATTTCAAATCATTCCATTGTCCCCGTATATCCGTTTATTAGTTTCGTCAGTCAAACTACTTTATACCATCTGATTCTGATAAGGTATTTGAAATTCAGTGAAATTTAATGCTTGAATATTAGGAAATAAAGTCACAACTGAGGATTTTACTCTACTGATCATATGTAAAAATTTGTATATGTTCTCGGATATGTGAGCATCATCTACACACAATCAAATTTATATGGAATCACCCGATATTTTAAAAATTACCTCCGGGATTTTGGAAATATCGAAGGATTGTTAGAATTGATCTATTTTAAGATATTTAAATTGAAATGAGAAATAAATTATGGTATACTTTAGGAAAGAAATAAATGAAAGAAAATGAGTGACTCTTTCCGCATTTAGTGAAAAAATTGAAAACTGTTTCCTCACGGAGTAGGTGTTTTTTTCTCGACCTCACTGGATATTTTTACCTCCTCTTGCCCTCATACAAGCCTGAATCCGTCTGGGCATGCTTTAGATTAGGTTTTCGACATCCTCTAAGGTGATATTCTGCCACTCTTCTGTGACGGCTTGGATGAGCAGTTTTGGGGTACTTGGATTATCCTGGCGTTTTCTTATTTTCATTTTCAGATAATCCTATAAATGTTCAATAGGATTAGGGTCTGAAGAGTAAGCTGGCCAGTCCAATTTAGCGATTCTCTCATTGTCAAGACAATGTCGTGCAATGTGCTGGTATGCGGAGGAGCATTATCTTGCATAAAAGTGAATTCTCACCGTGGGCGCCTCGCCAGAGTCTCACTATGGTCTCCAGCACTAGGTCCACGTAATTTATAGCCGATACACTCGCAGGAAACGAAGTCAAATCTGTTTTGTCTCCCAGCATAATGCCACCCCATAACATCACACTGCCCCCTAGGTATCTCGGAATTTGTCTTGCTGCTCGGGGTCTAGCTTGTTTTCCTCGATCCCTTAAAACCCGAATCCGGTGGTCATCTGATCGAACACCAATTCTGGTCTCATTAGAAAAATAACATTTCGCCAATTCCCAATATTCCAATTTTAGTGCTATATACACCAATTAAGTCTATTAATTTTTTTGTTGTTTGGTTAGCTCTCGAACTGTTACGGGCCCTCTGCTGTATAAACATCTTGAACGAAGTCTTTGACATATCGATTCGGCTGTGACACTAGTAGCTGTTGCTTCCAGAAATTGCTTTTGGAGTATGGGGTGCGACGCACTAGGGTCTCTTCTTGGAATTTGGCACAAAAGGCAATCTTGTTCTTCAGCATTCATCTTACTACGATTTCTTCTGAGCCTATTTTGCAGAGATTGTGGCTCAACGTAGCGGGAGTAGGATTTTCAAATCACCCCCTATGATACCCCCATTGTGGCCGCTATATTTATCTGTGTCACCTTTTCTTCAACGAGATCAACTATTCCACCCCTCTGCACATTGGACAATCCAACGTAAGGCATTTTCAATTATGATTATATGCTTTTGCAAATTATGAAATTCACAGTTTCAAATCTCAGTGACGACTGAGTACAATATCCCGAACATGTGGTGATAATTCAACATTTCTTATCATACAATCCAGTTTTTTTACAACAAAAAAATTCATTCTTCACAAGTAGTAAGAGATCCATGGTTAAAAACAATCAATAATGTGAAATACCGAGTGATTCCACATGAATTTGGTTGTATGTATAATAATCCCCAGTGATTAGGGAATATAGAAATCCAAAGTCTAAATTTGATAGCTTTATAATTTAGAAGAATTTCTATTTTCGTGAAAGAATTTAAAATTCTTTCTTGAAATATGTTTGTTTGTTTGTTATTCCTATAACGTGCTCTATTTCCGCCTTTCGGCCAATGACACGACGGGGAATGCTGTCACCTCACTAACCCGGGAATTTTGCCGAACCTCTCTCGTGCCGAGGGAAGGGATCTTTGATGTCCAACACATCTCTGTTAGACAGGACCGACGGCTTTACATCTCCTCCGAAAGATGAATACTCAAGCGACTCCCAGAATCCTAAAAATCGCATCGACTTTGTGGGGATTGAACCCAGGTAACTCTGCGCAGGAGACGAGCATCATATCCCATACGCCACCGAGCCGGCTCTCTTGAAATATATTTTGATCAGAAATGAAAGATTGAGAGAATGTATGAGGATCGTATCATGTCACTCTCTCTCCGTTGGATTATCGCTTCGTTTTGGACGTTGTCGGTGGACGGTTGGTTTATTTTAACTTTCGAAGCAGATTTCTCCGGAACGGAAATGAAATGATGGTTCACATCTCCGACCATTAGTTTCCTCTATTTTATTATGTCCCAACACTTCCTGGTTCGATTCCAGTGGGTTTATGGGATACTACGCGAACAGTTTTGCTTCAAAAGTAGAAGAAAAAATGTATTTTTCGAAATGAACACTTGATAAAAAGCGATTATCTCGTGGGGAAAGATTGCATTTCAGTATTTAGAAAGAATTTCCTCCGAATTACACTTTTCTCAAAGGACTTCGACCCCAACCCCGACGTCGCTCGGATGCGAATCCGAATTCTTCGTAAAAGGATACTGCCAACCTCTCTGCAATAAAATGCTCGCTTCCGAAAAACAAAAATTTTCGCTATGAAAATTGTACCCTCATTACCCTTGATTTCGGCCCTCTATATTAACTATTTTCTTCCTTACCGTTTGAATCTTATGAACATAAAAAATTTTTATAGAATACTATCAAATTTGGAAAAAATATCCGTGAATTAGCAGTTAGAAGAAGCTAGTCATGAATCATAGTATAATTGTCATGAATTAATTTGTCGTCTGACTTCGAATCTATTCCATTTATAAGAGTTTGGAAAACCCTGAAAAATACACAGAATGTCGTATTTTCGCTACTTGACGTGTAGATACTGGCATTGATTATACAGATCTAAGCCAACATAATTTTACGAGTGGGGAATAGCTAGATTGAGGATCATTGGAAAAGAGGCAGGTTGAGGAGTAACGCTTGATTTTACCCTTTTTAAGGAATATAGATCAGAACACGGATACCCAATTTGTATATTGATGTGCTAACTGTTCCGGTTACGCGTTGCTGTAGCTTAGTTGTGCGTTCATATATATTGAAGTGAGCAACACAGTTAAATCATTACTTACGATTAATTATGGAAACTAGCTATGCGAATTTGAACATTTGATCGAAATTTACAAGCGATTGACTTAAAAGTTCGTAGAGTTGATATAGCCTGCCAGTCCTTGCGCTGGACCAATTTTTCCTTTCTACATGCTTGCGGAATCAACTTGATGTTCTTATGAAAAGTGTAACAAATTTGGCCCGGGAGATTGTTAGAGTAGACTATCGTTAGTTAAGATGTAAATCTAAGAAAACTGGGCATCAAAATGTAGACGGAGGCAAGGGCGAGTTTTTCCTATTCTCCTCTCTTCTGTCTCTGTACAAAGGCTCTTCCTTTGAAATTATTACAGCACCAATTCTTGGAGGGGTTTTGTAGATAAACTGCACTAGCCGGCAGTTAGGCTAAGGAAAAATAACTCTGAAATTTTATGTGAAAAAGCGAATGGTCGAAAATTTCCTCACTGAGCATTGGTGAGGGGAAACGGTCTTCGCGGGTAATAAGAGAATATTTGAATACAGTATGAATTAATAATGCCAAAACACACGCAACCTTAAAATTAGTGAAATATTGACAATAGAAAAAAATAATAAAAGGATTGAAATGATTTTGCGAATCCGCAATACGGAGAATATATTTTCACAAATTGAAATAGATAGGTAAAATCGGTAGGCAAGTATTTTTCTGAACAAATAATCTTTTCTTGAACTTCATGATCATTCAGAAAATTCAAATCCTGAAACAATTTTCAGCATTCAGACAAAGAAAAATAAGTAAAATATATGATTTTGTTTAAATAACATGAGACATAAAATATTCTCTAAAAAATAGTCAACTGTTAGATTTAAAAATTCCCTGAAAGTTATTGGGCAGATATAACTTTTTGTATAACCAGGCACCAAATTTCTAAGCTTATCACAAGAAGATGTTAGAAGGTGACTTGATACGTGAGTTATGTCTAAAGCCGCAAACGAAATGACCGAGATGGATCCACGGTTGACCTATGGAATAATCTGAAAGTACATAACCCAGGAATCTGAAACTAATATTGAAAAAGAAATTAAGTGCTAAATATTGCACCTCTTGATCATTTCGAACCATGTGCGACTACTACAGCTCTAAGCACAGATCATCTCAAAATCTAATCTAATGACGATACATACCTATTGGTAGGAATAACAAGCCACCACGAAACGCACGTGGAAGCACACCTGCGGCGTACCGTTCATCAGTTGTCAAAAAATTTCGGGAGACTAAGCCATTGCTATGGTTGGATTTTTTTCTCCAGTGGATTTAAAATGAAAATGTAAACTATAATGTGTTTGGTGCAACGACATGTTAAAAAAGAATTATGTGTTCATATTTGAACCTATCAATAAATCGCGGTTTAGTACGAACGATTGGTAATTAAAAAATGAATGAACAAATTCATTTCATTCCCTTTGGAAAAATTGCTCCATAGATTCGAAAAAAACACCCTTTTGTGGATATTAATTTTCGATCGTGAAAGGTTGACCCTAAAACTAAAATACTCTGTAAATGGACGGTCATACACTAATACAAAATTTTCAACAATAATATTACCTCATGCTGTCAGTTAGAGATCATTACGTGAAACGCAACTTGAAATTTCTATTTAGAGATTTCTTGAAAGTTAGTGGAAATCTAGACGAGTAAAGTTGTTTATTGTTCTGGTTATCGCCACTGCCAAGGCTTTCTACTGAGGGACGATGAGTACTTTGATCTTATGAAAGGTGAGAAAAGTGCCACAACGTTGGTTTGCAGATAACATCAGCTGAAAACCCCTATTTCCTTGAGGTTTTGAGTTAATTTTCTACATTATACGTTCACGGTAGCACATAGTTCAATTTGTTTCAGCTTTTCCAGGAATCTTGCGTAATCAGCTCGTTTCCGAGAACGATGATTGTAATATGGAGTCGCTACGACAGATCTCTCAGAAATCTATCTAGCATCTTTGTTCTTGGCTGCCATTATTCCTTTACTGAAGAACATCTCTACCATGAATGATGAAAATACAAAAGACGAATAGGCACCGAAATTTGAAATGGGTATTAGAAACACCAAAAAAACGTCTGTACAGAAGAGAGCTCTCTCCCTTTGAATACAGATAGGCGAATTCTGGATTCTTAACATCTGCATGTCTATTGGTGGCGAAATTCTCCACCTGTTGAATTTTGGGACAGTAGTTATTATCCGTATTCAAAAGTTGACTTGACAGGTCACCTGCGATAAGTAGACCTGTCATTCCTACTGTATATATGTATACAGGGTGCTTCAACGAAAACTAAACAGAAGCTATATCTACCAAGATAATCATTTCTGATCAAAACGCGAAAACAGGTCAATTTTTGTTTCAAGGGGGACATCTTTTGGGGTACTAAACTTGCCTTAAATATCAACCTCCTAAGCGGGGGTTGCAATCCTTGAACATTTTGAATAGGGAAGATGAGTCGAGTGATGACTCAAAAGAAAAGTGGTATTCTTGTCTACATCGCTTTGGACGAATTTCTATTTTTAATTGAAAACTGTGAAACATACAGGGTGAGCAACAGAAAGATAGGAAAGACTATTTCCCTGAGACTATTCAAGTTTCAATGAAGTAACACGGAACAGATCCATGCTGATCAATGGTATTATCTTTGTCTGCATCCCTGTGAAAGAACTTTCATCATTGATTGAAAACTGTAGAAGATACAGAGTGAGCTACTGAAAATAGAGGAGACTATCTATCGCCCTGAGTTATTCACGTATTAGTGCAAAAAAATAAAATAGAATCATTCCAGATCAAAGGCTGTCATCTTTGATCTAAATGAATCTATTCCAGGTTTTCGCACTAATACTCCAATAGTCTTGGGGAGATAGTCTTCTCTATTTTTCAGTGGCTCACTCTGTATATTCTACAGTTTTCAATCAAATATGAAAATTCTTTCGCAGGATTGCAGACAAAGATAATACCTTTCTTTCGAGTTATCACTCGACCCATCTACCCTCTTCCAATTTTTCAAGGGTTGTCACCCCTGTTCCAGGGGTTGAAATTCGAGATGAGGATGGTACTTGATGATGACTGCCATTGATCAGCATGGATCTGTTTCATTTTACCTCACTGAAACTTGAATAGTCTCAGGGAAATAGTCTTCCCTATCTTTCAGTTGCTCACCCTGTATCTTTCACAGTCAATTAAAAATGAAAATTCGTTCAATGCAATATAGGCAAAGATATCACCTTTATTTTGAGTCATCACTCGACCCATCTTTCCTATTCAAAACGTTCAAGGATTGCAACCCCCGCTTAGGGTTTAATATCTCAGGCAAGTATTGTACCACAAAAGATGTTTTCCTTGAAATAAATTTTCGATGAAGCATATATATATATATATATATATATATATATATATATATATATATATATATATATATATATATATATATATATATATATATATATATATATATATATATATATATATATATATATATATATATATATATATATATATATATATATATATATATATATATATATATATATATATATATATATATATATATATATATATATATATATATATATATATATATATATATATATATATATATATATATATATATATATATATATATATATATATATATATATATATATATATATATATATATATATATATATATATATATATATATATATATATATATTTCGAATGAATCGACTATTCGTAATATTATGATTTCTTCGAAGATCGCATGTATCAGCTGAAATTGTTTGAGAATTCCAATTCTAACACTAAATTATTCTTGTAAACCTTATTCAAAAAAGCTGAAATATTTTCGTATGTTCCCCACAACGTTAATGTTTGTTGTTGTTTTTTGTTATTCCTTTAACCTGCTATATTTCTAGCTTTCGGCCAAAGACACGCCGGGTAATTCTGTCACCTCACTTACCCGGAAATTTTACCGAACCCCTCTCGTTTCGGGGGAGGGGTTCTTTAATGTCCAACAAATCTCTGTTAGACAGGACCGACGTTTCGACATTGAATGCACATGATCGGTTTCGACATTTACTTCATTTTCAATGGTCTAGAACTAACAGTTGTTAAAAAGAATGTGCAATCTATACTATTTAATGTTGAGTAATGTAATAGTGATTCAATTCTAGTTGACTATTGGTAGTGGCGAATTTTAGGTTTGCACTAAGTTTGTTGAATTCCAAACTTTACAGCAGTTTCGTTGTCATACCTCTATTGATAATTTTTAAATTATCTAATGTAATAATGTAATTTGTATATTTAGTATTTTCAGAACTGCGGATATTTTATCTTAGGAAAGATCTTCTTTGACTCATGATTTAAGATTTCGACCCTGTTGGTCCTACGTAAGCTGTCGAGCATTCATTGCATATCATTCTGTATATTCCAAATTGCTTGAATTTATCAGTTTTTCGTTTGGCATTGAACAGTAATTTGATGATTAAAGTTGGACATGCGAATTTATTGTCTGGTGTTTCTATGGTACAATAAAATATAGTAACTTAGAAATTTGATTTTATTCTTTGCCTTCAATAATACTGTTTATCTGGGAGACTGGAATATCATTATTTGATGCAATTTTCTTAATGATATTAATTTCCGTATTAAAGTTAGTTATGAATACTGAAATAATAAAGGTTCGATGAATCATTGAATTAATATACAAGTGGCTAATTTATATGTGATGTCGTTAAAAATCCATTGAGATTTTTGAATTGAGGATTATCTTTTTCCTATATATATTATAGGTGAGATTATTGTGAAGTTTAGTGATGGGTATGTCAGGAAATTTATTAAATTGTTCAACCTTTACTGCTTAAATTGAATGCAACATATCTATACGTTTCCTTGAGATAGCCCTTACTAAACTCCATGATGATCTCACTTACAACATATTTAAAAAGAAATATTTACCTTCTCAACAATCCCAAAGGATTCTTGAATTTTGGTTAGGTCCAAACATCATTATTTTGCCTACTTCGAATGAAACACTCTATATCTAACGACTCCAAATGAAACAGAAATCTGAAACCTATTTAAATATGATGACGTCTCTATTCCTATTTCCAATAAATTCAGAGTTGAGAGTTTTGTGTTTTGTGCTAGAATTTTCACATGATCTCATAAAATCATCTGGAGTTACATTTTAGAATGCTTAATATCATCCCTTATGACTTCTTCATCCTGACAGACTTTTGGGGCAGCCCATTCATGAATAAACATTCACTTCGTTTCAAAAATGTTAATATTTTGTCAGTTCATTTTGGGACGATTCGCAAAAGTCCATTTTTCTACCATAATCCGCTTCAACTAATTCAGACTGCAGATGTTTATGATATGGATGATACTATTTTCTCACAAAATATCGATTAATTCGAAAGTGGTACAGTTTAGGCTTAAGATCCGTATATTGATCTGTATACTGATCTGAAGAAACTCAACTCATTTCGGAGTATCACGTTCAGAAATTATGAGAAATATGGGGAATTCCATTTGAAAAAAATAAATTTGGCATGAACCTGTGTATTTCAACATACGTTATATTTCAGGACATGCAGCAAATCAGCATCTTAATTTTTTCCATTTATACCTCTTCAATATTTTCAACAGATTACCGTATTCATAAATTAGTTAAAATTCATATTTATTTAACAAACTACAACGAAATATTGACTTTAAATAAATAACTGGCTTTCCAATAATCAGAAGCGAAGAGACAAGGAAATTTCATTATTGGAATAATAGAACACAAACAAAGTTTTTTCATGAAATTGGTTGGATCAAGATCATCTCATAGAATTCAATAAAACTTTCGATCTACCATCCTAAATTTAACACAAAGATAATAGTTATCAGAAGATATATGAAGAGTTTTAGAAATTAAAGAACCCAGGTACCCAGGTAATATAATATTATCTACTAAGAAATTGATTTGAATTTTTCGTCACTATTAGTTCACTTTATTGAGCCATCTTTCTATTCTCACGAGTATTAGTTATGCTAAAACCCAAAATGAATATCAATTTTACAATTGGGAACGATATAGAATTTAGTTCTTCATAGACATCATTATTTTTTGATGAAAACCGTATTTCCGTGTCCTAATTGTTGTTTCAGAATTCTGAATGTTTAAATGATCATACAACTGTTGGTTGAATATTACTCTTCCACAAAAAATTACAATACATTTCTTAATGATAATCTAATGATGCATTATTGCTCTTCATACTTTTGTATGAAGTCTATATGAATCATTAAAAAATACATACGTAATCTAGAATAATCGAATGAAATCATGGATATCCCCTCGAGGACCCTTTATTCTGAGTTTTGGATCTCTTTTTAAATCATGAAATATTTATATCCTTATCCAACTTACGCTGTCGTTACTCAGAAAATTCAGGAGAAACTCAATACCCTCGAGAAGAGACAAGGGTTGATGTAAAGCAGAGAGTATAAGCATGGAAATTAGTATATCTGTGGGAAGAAAATTGCTGTAACAGAAACTTATCGAATATTTAGGTACTGAAGTTGGAAAGTTTCAACCTCAGATTTATCGATATCCCTCTCCAACTCGAAATATATTCACTATCAAAACCAAATTACAGAGTAATTGAATTCATGTATAATGTTTTGATTATTTTTAGTTCTTTCAGGAGCAAATAAATTTTCATGATATTAAATTGATATTGGTCATAAAATAAATTTGGGTAAATAACTTTTGAAAGGTGGTTGACCTAATTAACACCAACGCACATTGTGTTGTCCATTTGAATGACATTTTTTGAAAGCGTTTCAAGACTTTGACAAGCATAAAGGTACTTTGATCTTTGAACATTACCAATGTTTTCGAACAGCTTGAACGTTCATGCTACATAATGCCCATTTTCTTCCTGTTCCATATAGCAAGCTAGGCTTGGCCTCTTCCAGTTGCCCCTCTTGAAAAAAATTTGGCTTTGAATGGTACTGTAGAAGAACTATTCAGATCACGTTTCTCAAAGACATAAATCATGTTATTCACAACGAAAATCCCCAACTTTATCATGATAATTCAAGGCAAAGAGTGATTTCTTTATAACGAATGCAATCTATACAGAGGCGTCTATGAAGTAGGAAAATATCTTATGTCACTATTTTGGAATTTTTTTGTTCATCTGATCAAATTTATCTACCGTGTTCATACGAAAATCATATTTAAGCAATAACTGAAGTTGCGATATTTTCAGTACTACTTTTATTGTTTTTACATTTCACCGAAGATTGATTCTTTAGATTACGATAATTCAACAGAGAGAGCACGCTTCTTATATCATTCGAATAAACAGCTAATGAACACTTATAACTGACAAAGTATATATATTCTTCACGTTTCAGTTGCTTGTCGGTCTTAAAAGTAGCATATTGCACTTCATTTTCAATTTCTTCAAATCTTCTGAGAGCGAAACTGGGTTCAAAAAATTATAGAAATACATGTCATGCCCCTTATAATTCGAAGCTTCATGTGAGCGTTCTTACCACCCTTACTCCATAATATTTCTTCTAGATTTACCTGTTTTGTCTGTGATCTCCCAAAATCCACAAAATGTAGCCTTCTTTGATTAGCTCTTCTGAAAGATTGCTTCATTGATGATATGCCTTAAATCTGATCGATTCATCAATGGCTACATGTTTAGCAACCGGAAAGCATGCTGAGAATCACTCAGAAGATTTATGAGAAGTGATTTTTTTTCATATAGTGCATAGACTATTTCGATTTTAAACCAGTGCATTATCGTTAACACAAAGAAGGCTTTACATCCAACTCAACCTTTTCAAAAACTTTTAGGAATCTATAAAATTGTATAACTTGACCAATGGTCCCGATAACTCGGTATAGGATTAATTTCTATTAAAGAATCAATAACAAAAATGGCTCTCACTTGAGTTACATCTATATGTTTATCTGCTTTTCCTACTATTGTATTAGTTTGTCATACAGGATATTCAATAATTTCATTGGTAAGTAATAATTATAATGTTGAATTGAAGTAGGATCATGTATATCTTTGATAACTCGCTGTAACATAGATCTTTCATAGAATTGTGGAAAACTACCTTTTTCATTAACTAATTGCTGCTAAAAAAATGTTTCCAGACCGAATTCCTTAAATGCTCTTGTGAAACAATCAACGGAATGTCAAACTCAGATTTGGTGTCCGACAATGAATCCTCTAAAATTTTAATTTCGTCCATTTCTTCCAGAATCACATCGCGACAGATTAATTCTAAGTCTATATCGACTTCTAACTCATTATCGGATGGCAAACTCTAAAGGTCGGTACCAATCTTGTCGATGTCTTTCCCGAGTTGCTTCCTTATCGATGATTTTTATATTTTATATCTGCCTGGAAAAAATTGAACGTTTCGATAAGCAGTCTAATCAATAAACCATCTCGCAACTCGAACTTTATTTTCAGTGGTTCATTTAATCGACCTCTGTCCTTGAGAAAGTTAAGTAGGTCCGTAACTTTGTTTTCATTTAGTTAACTCTTTTTTCATATTACCTGTATGTAGGGAATATAAACCTCAATGTTATCATATTTGAACTTGAAAACTTTACATTGAATTTCAGCCTTGGTTTCGTAATACGGTAGATCATTAGAAAAATAGGATTTATTGGGAACTAATATTTCATCTGACGATCACGATTCTCTAATTTTAATCCATGTAGATGTGACCTTTTTCATTCTGATCCATTTTTTTATTATTCTCTTCTCTTCTTCAAAGAAGACCTGCCGTTCATTTTATGTACTCTCTGAAAATCGTGTGTGGTTTACCAATACTACTCTGTCTTACTCTTGGTTTCCGTTCATGGAGTCGCCTTGTCCACGTATTACCTATTCTTCGGGAGATATGGTCTTTCCATTTTCACATCAGTTCAGTATGCCTTTCAATCAAATCTGTTACGTTGTCTTACTCTCAACAGAATATTCAGAAAGACATAATACCGTCGCTAATAATACTCATTTTAATTATTTTAATTTAGGAATAAAACATCCCTCATCCAAAGGGAAATAAATGTTGCGAATAAGAACTTGAGATTATTTGCGAAAAGACAAATTTAAACATTATTTTGTTAAAACCATTCTATGCCACAGAGCTGTAAATCATAATAGGCCAGATATCATTCTTACGGATAAACAGAATCATATAACATATATAATTGATAATGCTATACCCGACACACATTACATAAAAAATAAATACACTGAAAAAATTTCTAAATATATGTTAGTTGACGAGATTAAAAATGTTGAAAATGAAAAAATATTTATTCTACCGATGATTACTTCTACAACACGTGTTATACCTAGGAATCTTCACAAAATATTGAGATTTTAGGTCTGAAGAAAAATTTATTTGAACAATTACAGAAGATAACAGTCATCAAATCTTGTAATATTCTTCGTAGGTTTCTTTCCGTAAGATTTATGATGTTGAGTCATAGGTTTTCTCTTTAGTTTATACTGCTCAGAATCTCAATTGATATTTTATTTATTTGTATATATAAATGCAATACAATTACCTGATAATACTATAATTTGTGCTCGAAGCAGTATTCTATTCGATCGTTCATCACTTCACACGTAGAAAACTATGAATGAATAACATTCATTGTTACTTGACTGAGGTCCGTACACTGGATTTCTCCAGGGAGAAAGCATCTGACACTACTCGTTGGTACATTGATGTAATTGACTGATTATGTTATAGTTTGTATACATTCTGGTAGATTGATACAGTTTCATATCATTTAACATTATCCGAACATATAATCATTCCAGGATATGTTGTGATTCTAATTATAGCCCGGCAGTGGTATTAATTACCGCGTGGTATATCGATTCATGAAATCGGCAACTCGTCGGGGTTAAACTCCTTTTTATTTATATAAATATATTTTTTCTTATTTTATTTATTTTTTATTTACATTATTATCCCGTTAGTGTATCTTGAATTTTCAGAATCGTTGAAACTGTGCCAACTATGCGATAGTAAATTTGTAGTAGGATTAATGGTGTATTCCGTAGAAGAAAGGGTGGAAATGATAAAATTACTTTTTAAAAATAACGACTCTGCGCGATTAACAGCGGCTTTATTTAACGAACGATATCCTGAAAAAAACGTATCTGCTGCTTACGTTGTGCAACTGCTTGCAAAATTTGACGCTACTGGCTCAGTCCGCTACAAAAAGAGGGTGTATGAAGGAGAAGAAGCGAGGGAATTGGCTATCTTAGGTCACGTAGCGATGAATCCGACCCTTAGTACTAGGATATGGTCAAATGTGTATGGTGTTTCACGCACAACAATCATAAGAATTTTAAGAAAACATAGGGTTTCATCCTTTTATGAAATGATTGATTGAGGAACTGAATGAGGATGGTTTTGATCGCCGATTTATGTTCTGTGAAGTGGTCAGTGAAATTATTAACAATAATCCAAACTATATGTTCAATAGCGGTTTTTCAGATGAGTGTTCATTTTACCTTAACGGAACTGTAAACAGGCATATTTGTCGTTACTGGTTAGTGCGAAAAACTGGAATGGATTCATATTAGATCGAAAGCTGTAATCCTCCGAAATCACCCTCATCTCGAAATTCAACCCCTAGAGCAGGGGTAATATTTCGATCCAATGATACTTTTCAAGTAAAGGATTCGATTGCCTTCATGACTGCTCGCAATAATTCTATTCTCATTGAGTTCCATAGGAATTAGAGGATGAAAAACGGAAAAGTGACTGAAGATGCAATGCATGGTATACCATCTATCTTTGACCAGTATCAAACAGGGGTTAATTTTTCACTGACTAAACACCTTTTGAAAGACAGTTACTCGTTTGAGACATCCGGTTTCAAATGTAATAGATAAAAAACTCATAAAATGGCTGAAAATAAAGATGGGAATAAACGAAAGGAGAGAATTAACAAGTAGAAGTTGTACTTTATTACCCGATAAAATGAACAAAACTGAAGTCACTAAAACTCAACGTAAATGTTCGAATTGTTGGCCACCAATCTCCATGTACATGAAAAAATTTTGGGTGAAACGTTCACGGACATTCTGTAAAATTTCAGGTGTGATTGGGTTACACTCATTGACGATGCGCTATCTCAGGTCGTTCAAATCAGCAGGTTCAGTTTTATTGATTATACTTTTGAGGTAGCCCCATAGGAAAAAGTCTAATGAGCTGAGGTTCAGAGATCGTGTGGGCCATTACGTTAGGCCTCTCCTTTCAATCTAACGACCAGGAAAATGATCATCCAAAAATACTCGAACTTGTGCAAAATGCGGGGGCGCATTCTCAATAATTTCCGTTATTTGTGGGCCGATAAATTCTTCCAATAGTTGATGATACAATTCTCCGGTAAGATTTCCAGGAATGAAAAATGGTCCAATGAGGTGATCGCCATGAATACCAACCCAAACATTTTTTTTGAGGCTGCTGAGTGTGAATTTCGTGGAATATTTGCGGCTTACAATCTGCCCAATAACGGCAATTATGGCGATTTACGGTTCCATTCAGAAAAAATGTACATTCGTCCGAGAAACACTAGTGAAATAAATAATGAGGATTGTTCATGATTCCCTCACTTATGGTCTCGCAGTATTGAAGTTTTCGATCGAAATCATCTTCGTTCAGTTCTTGAACTAATTTGATTTTATATGGATGAAACTTATGCCTCTTCAGAATGCGGAAAATACTCGTTTGGTTTACACCACTTACATCTGCCAATTTCCGCAGCCTTATGGTAGGATCAACCACCGCTTGACTAAGCACCGCCACTTCCACAGCTTCATTTCTTACTGGCCGCTCAATTACGCGCTTCCTATTTTGCACCGATCCAGTTTCACGAAATTCGGCAACTAATTCTAGTACATACTTTTTATATATATATTTATATATATATATATATATATATATATATATATATATATATATATATATATATATATATATATATATATATATATATATATATATAGATTATATAGAAAGACATAATGCCGTCGCTAATATTATTAATTTGAATCTTGGAATTAAACATGACCTAATTCTCAAAAGAAAAAATTTTACAAATATGCACCTGAGATTATTTGTGAAAATGACAAATATAAACTTTATTTTGATAAAACAATTCTTTGCAACAGAGCTGTAAAACACAATAGAGCAGATATCATTCTCACTGACAAACAGAATCAAATAACATATATAATTGATATTGCTATACCCGACACACATAATATACAAAATAAATACAATGAAAAAATTTCTAAATATATGATACTTGGCGACGAGATTAAAAAATGTGGAAAATGAAAAAATTTTATTCTACCGATTATTATTTCCACAACAGGTGTAATTCCTAGGAATCTTCACAAAAGTATTGAGATTTTGGGTCTGAAGAATAATTTGTTCGAACAGTTACGAAAGAAAACAGTTATCAAATCTTGTAATATTCTTCGTAGGTTTCTTTCCGAAAAAATAATGAGGTAGAGTCATAGGTTTTCTCTTTAGTTTATACTGCTCAGAATCTCATTTCATAATTTATTTGTTTATATAAATATAGTATAATTAACTGACAATTTTAACATATTCATATTCAGAGCAGTATTCTGTTCGATCGTTCACCACTTCACACAAAGGAAACTATTAATGAGTAACATTCAGTGTTACTTGACTAAGGTCAGTACACTGGATTTTTTCGGGGAGAAAGCCTGTGACACTACTCGTTGGTACATTGATATCATTGTCTGATGATGCTAGTATGTATATATTCTGGTAGATTGATATATTCTAATAACATTTAACGTTATCTTAATATATAATTATTCCAGGATATGTTTTGATTATAATTATTGCCTGGCAATGGTATTAATTACCGGGTGGTGGATTTATATTTTTCATGAAATCAGTTTGATTGCATGAACAGATATATGGGCAAACTCGTCGGGGTGAAACCCCTTTATATATATATATATATATATATATATATATATATATATATATATATATATATATATATATATATATATATATATATATATATATAAAAAGAACTTTCCATAACTTTGTCACCCTTAAAATCAACAATAAAAATGTTTTCATATAAATGAACTCACAAAGGCTTGACATTCATTACCGAAATGAGAAATGCTGAAAATGAAATATTTCCATCAATAATATGTGACCTCCCTGGTTTTCACAATGGGGTGCAGTCAGTTGAATGAATAATAGTATGAATCCATGCTTCTCGTAAATATGAATTATTGTTATCTGAACTTCAGAGAGCACTGTTCTGCCATCGGATTTTCGGTTTTCGTTGCATGATGACCTGGAAAACTCCATCAAAATCACATTAAGTGTCTATGATGGTTGCCAAGTCCCGTATAAATTAAAATCGCTTTTTGATTACTCTTTCCCGATAAGATTGGGTTACTGGATATTAGTTATTTAATAAATAATTTTGTTATTATGATTTTATGGAAATATGTACGGGCCATCGTTTCCATAAGTCTATTTACTTTTATCAAGAATCTTTTTCGGGCACTGATTCCAAACGAGTATTTGCGAAATGCTTCTGCAGTTTGAACAATATCTTAAATCGTGTTCGCAAGAACTCTCGTTCATATTCGCAATATGTTCAGCCGCAGTCGGTTCTTCTGCAAATCATCAAAGGAGTTTGTATTCATTGCGCGACCTGTGTGAAAACGTTCTCTCTCTGAGCATGCCAATTCGACGATGGCTAGTTCTAGTATTTTCTCAAAAAGAGTGTAACTCCTTTATAATTTGTTTATTTACTGTTGGGACAATGAGAAAGTGCTTCCCATTAACAATCCACACAAAAGTTTTTATTCGAAAAATGGAAGAAAATAACGCGTGGTAGTGAATGGCCACAAAAATAGCTAAGACAGTAAATTTTAAGAAAGGCTAAAATATTTCCTTGGCTATTCTTCTACTATGCTCTGACGGTGAAAACGATACCCTTTCATCCCACAGAAGAACGTATCAAATTGCCACATAAATGAATAAATTATATTGCAATTAGTAGATAGCAAATCAATGGATAATTTTTCAGAATTCTTAGCAGAAAACAAAAAATATGGCCTTATGAAACAGAAATTTCATTTTGAAGAGGGAAAAGTTTTCTCTTGTGAATTTCTGGTGTCCTTCAAAGCCTTAGAGATACTGAAATTGAAAAAGACGGTTTTTTGTAGATAAAAAACAAACAAGTATCAAACACCTAAAAACTTTTTTTTTATCTGAATCGGTTCACTACTTCTTGAGATATATTGAAATATCCTTAACGATACTGCGATACCATTAACGAACATATACTCCTAGATTAAATTTTTCAGAACATTTTACGTTCATGTACCTTTCTAGATCTTTGTTTCGTCTGCCTTTTCGTTCCGGAGATATCTAGACCGGGATGTTATTTGGTCGCATTTACACTAATAACGTTACTTCTAAAAGGCAGCCTCATAAGACTGAAATGATTTAATGAGGCAGATGTTCAAATGGAGTTAAAAAAGAGGAATGAGAAATGTTCGCGATCTTTAGCAAAAATTGTAGAACTGATGAAAATCATTGAACTCTCTTGGTGGTTTTTATATTATGACGTTTTTTGTACATTCAATGTTTTCCTCTTTGGAGCCTCATCTCTCATCAAGCATATATTTGCATTCCATTCAGGTAAAGCCAAATTCCCACTATTTTGTTTGTTTTGAATTGAATCATTGATTTGAGATTTTATGAGAAAAACATAAGTTTTTTCATTTCTTATATCCTGTTATAATTTCAACCTTTTTAAATTTCTTTCGAATCGAAACTAAAAAAACTCTGAACTTGAGGTGATAATAATGTTCAGTTCAAGAAAAAAAAACGGTGGTTCGAATAGTAGACATTTTGAGGCACCATTCACGCCAGCAATTTGGTCAAATGACCCACTCCAGTTAAGGATTAAGTTTTTCAGATATTCCCTGCAGTTTAAAGTATTGTATCTTGATTCAATGAATGAAGCCCACAGCAAACCATAAAAGTAAAGGTCTTCGAACTTCAAGAATAATGAATTCTTTGACAAATGGATATATACTTGATGTTTTTTCGAAAAGTTATATTATCGAAATAAAAATGAATGATAACGCTTTCATTATTTCCGGATTTCCGCAATTGGTGTCAAAAAATTAAATTGCATATACTTTTTATCAACCCAACGGAAGTGGTTGCAAACGCGCGATGTCACCCCCACTCTCCTGACTCTTGGATCTTCGTTTTACCTATGCTGTTAGCCCTCGAAATTAGTTTGGAAAAAATAGGTTCGTGTAGAAAAAACATTTTGAAAAAGATGGCGTTTTGTTTCAGTTCATCTGAAAAGAACATCATATCCTAAATAATTGAAAGAATTGATAAAACGATTATTTGGAAATGTTAAATATTAGAGTTTCTGTTAGTTGTTAGTATTCTAGAAACCGCAGTTAGTGATCATTATTCACAGTTATTAGTCAAGAATCAATCAAGAACAAGTGATACATTCATAACTTCAAATTGACTTAATAAGAAATATTTCTTTTCTTGACTTGTTGAAAAAAGTATTTTAAGATCCCTGGACACATTTATTCTCTTCATTCGAAATAATTTAATTCATAATGAAATTCAAAATTGATGAAATAAAACAATTTCTAACAGAAATCTGATTTTAAGGAGTAATTAATGACAATTTCCGGAATGATGCTAATTTTGGAAATTCCGTAAATAACGGAGTAGTAGCTAATTGATTCCTCCGTTACTACGTGATAGTAAATCATGCAGATAGCAGAAACAACCTAGGTAAAAGAAGAGGCCAAATTTCATTTTATCGAACGAGACGCCATACAACATTATATTAAGGTAATTCATTCAGAATTAACTTTTAAACTCCATCCAATAAAATTCGATTTGTATGATGACAAGTTGCGAAATGACGTTAGCAAACTTATTCACGAAAAATTTAAAGATCAATCCAAGAAATTAAAAACCCTAGAAACACAAAATTTACGAAAAGTTCAGATAATATTCAGAATACCGCATCCGTAAGATCATTCCGTAGTAGAGTTATAAATTATTCAGATGTTCATTTATCTACTTCTGAACGTAGTTTGTTAGAGAAAGGGCACAAATTCAACCCCAACATCTCATCCAAAAACATGAAACAAATCCTGGCCGAGGAATCCACAATTGCACTACGAAAACTTGATGAGCTTGGTTAAGTTAAAATCATTAAAATTTGCCAATAACATAAGAAAAATCTCCAAAAAGACAAATCGAAAAATTACAGAAACCGTTACAAATTTAAAACAAACATTCAAAACAACGATTTAGTTTTAACAAAAGCACAAAAATCAAACGCCATAGTTATTCTACCGAAATCATTATATTTATAAAAAATCACAGACTTTCTCCAAAAAGGGAACATTAAGTGGAATATCCAAGGATAAAACCTTAGATTTCGAAAAAAATATCAAGAAGAGCTCCAAAAGATATTTCGCCGATAATACCAACAGAACCAGTCAATTTTTTTATAAACATGAATCCCAGATCTCCAAAACCTTACGGCCTTATAAAAAAATCACAAAAATAATGCCCCGATACGTCCAGTAGAATCATTCAGCCCAGTATATAAATTGGCAAAATACTTGAATCTTCTATTCAAAAATTCAACAAATTTCACAACTAAATATTCTATAAAAAACTCAATTCAATTAACGCATAAAGTGGAATATGTTCAAACCCCTATCAAATCATATTTAATCAGTTTGGATGTAGATAACATGTTTTCCAACATCCCTGGAGACGAATGCCTTCGATTGGTCTAAGACATCTTAAAGAATTTACACGTTAATCCGGTTTTTCAAGTTGTGCATAAAACAGAATTATTTCAAATTCAATAATAAATTCTATGAAAAACCTCACGATCTACCGATGGGATGACCATTGAGCCCTTTACTAGATGACATTTTCATGGTTTATATTGAAGAAATCATATTCAATTTCTTCGAATCAAAATTAGTACATTTTTGCTATAGATATAACGATACACTTGCATGTTTCATAGGAACCGCTAGACAACTAGATCAATTTTTAGTTTAGATCAATCGCACTCATCTCAAAATTAAATTCAAAATAAAGAGACAAGTAGATAATCAGATTCACATTTTTGACCCAACAATCACTCATATAAATAACACACTGAGTTTTGATATATATCGAAAACCCACCTTTACTGGTACTTGCATCCCTTATGACTTAACGTACCCAAAATCTCATGAATACGCTACATTTAATTCAATGATTCATAGGACTTTCTCTCTGCCATTATCCGAAGAAAATATGCCCAGGAAAGTGTCATCTATTAAAGAAATAACTAAGAACAATGGTTATCCCTCAGATATAATACACGAAATGATCCGAAAATGACAAACATAAATAGCATACCATAATATTTACTCACGTATACAATTGACTGATAATAATAAAAATATTTCATTTACATATTTCGGCCCTATCAGCGAAAATATTGCAAATTTCATTTCAAATCAGAATAGAAAAGTAGCTTTCAAGACTCACATGAAACTCTCCTGAGAATTTTTTAATAGTGAAGATAAAAGTGATAAATTTGACAATACTGGAGGTTATAAGTTGTTATGTATGGATTGTGAAGGCGTCTATGTAGGTCAAACTGGTCGTTCATTCAAAATGAGATATAAGGAGCATCATGCGGATTACAATAAACAGAGAATATACGAATCTACTTTCGCTTCACATTGTTTCGAAAATGGCCATCATTTTCTACCCATAGATCAACTCCAAATTATTCACAGAATACCTAAGGGACCAAAGTTAGACTTCTTGGAATCAATCGAAATTTTCAAACTGCAACAAACTCCCTCACTGGATCTATTATAATAATTTAATTATCCCTTGTTTATATCCTTATTAATTTTGTACCTACCTATTTATATATGTATGTATTTTCAACTTTTGTTGACATATTGGCAGCTGAATATGGTCGAGAGACCCGAATTGCAATCCTGATTTTCATTAAAATCGCTTGTTATAGTAACGGAGTACTCTTTGCAGAAGAATGTATATGAGTTTTTCAGCTTTAATATTTGTTATAAACTATTTTTCTGTAGAAGTCATACTCTGATAGATATAAGTGAAAAAATAGTAAAATTGGTCTTCTTCCCATTCCTTTACTCTGAAGTTCTTCTTCCTTCACCATCGGAACTTTTGACTCATAGCAGATAGGAGGATGAATTTCTAACTCTCAAGGACCATCCTTACCAATAGAATTAAAATGAAGAATGTTTAAAAGGCTTTTGAAAGCTGAAATACGCAATTTCATGTAACATCAAAAATGCGAACATGTAAAATGGAAAATGTTTGGAGGCTTTTCGATGCTGATATACGCAATTTCATGTAACATCTGAACATTATATCTGACAGACCTTAATTTGAATCAAAAGGAACCGTTTAAAACAATTTCCAAATACCTATGTTTATTTTTTTTGGTGTCCGTTTCATATGTCTAATTTCTGAAACAACAATCACATAAGTAATGATTGTTGTATAAATATATGTATATCGCAATTTTCTCAAAAAACGCAAACTTCATCTAGGTAAAATATTACATAATCTTTTCGCAAATGTCACCTGTACGATAAGATTGTTAACAATCGAGAAGGTATTCGTTTGGAATGTAAGGAATTAATTTCTTTGAAAAACTCAGTTATTGCACTTCAAAATATCGATATTTTCGAATCAAATAGGAATTTCTAATTGACTTCATTATCGGCATTACTTCATCAATGGTGTAGACGTAATAGAAAATATTGAATGAAGTTTACGGCATATAATAAAAAAATGTTGAAATATCAGATGAAAATTACAAAGGGATACGTGTTAGTAACAAGGCATTATCAACTCGAAAAATAAACCCATTACTCATCTGGAAGATTATGAAGATTAAGTTTTCCACTTCCATCAATTCATTATGTCGCTTGATTCAGGTGATAATGAATAACGTGAATTTTACTGCCATAACTCGCGGTACGGTAAAGGACAATAGGGTATCCACTTGAGAACGGGTGCTTCTAGCATAGGCATGTTTGGTTATCTCGAGGGGGTTTTCCGGATACAGAGGGCAAAGTGCATATCTGAAATAATTGATGTTCTATTATGTTACAGCTTTTGCAGTAAAACAGCATTAAATTTGCAAAGAAAGTTGATTCATAAGTGAAGAAGGAAAATTCATATAAACTAGAATGACGCAAAGGTAGGAGACTATTTCTCAAATAATACCTTTTATAAAGCCGTACTGGCAATGTTGATCAATATTTTCGGCGTTGTGAACTACTAGAGTAGAGTGAAATAGATAATAGCTTTATTTAATACCAACCACGACGCGTTATAGTAAGTGTTTCACTATACAACTATATATTATAGAGGGTCATTCATTTAGGACTCGGATACTTCCCTTTCAAATAGAAAGTAAACCCTTCAAGATATATCAGCAAACAAAAATGATTAGCTTGAAGCACTATCAAAATATTTATGAATAGAATTCGACTTCGTTTATATGTCCATTACGGAATTATTCGCCGCGGTTGATATGTTGAACCCAATCTTCTATGGCTTGGCCGCACAGATCGACGAATATGGCCGCTATTTCTCTTTCAATCTTTCCTCTGAGTTCCTCTAGCGTCACCAGCCTGTTGGCATTGACCGACGCGTTCACCGAACTGAGACTTCAATAAGTCGAGTGTTACACCCTTTGTATAGCTTTTGGCACCATCTTCTTGGAACCACATATCATTGATATCCAATTCATGCATCTGTTCAAAGAAACAACGTTCTCACATTTCTCTGTATCTTATAACATTAACCCAAATGACGGGCATTTTCATAGAGGAAAAAAACAACCCAATAACATGAAATCACTGGCATGAAAACCGCATCAAACGGTGATGTGTTGTGGTTGAAGTCATGTTACATGAGACATGATCACCTGTTAAACAATGTATAGCCGCCGATGAAGATGATTAAGCGATGAAATTCTTGATTTTCTACCATCTCCACCATGTCCTGGTGTACGTCGTTTCATATAGACCAAGATCCTTATGCACAATTTACTATAATGTGATCTCGGAGAGGCAGAATTCTTTAGAACTCAGTGAAATTGACTAATTTGTCTCATTTGCAACGGACGCTTCTACGGCAGCAATATTATCCACAATTCGCAGAACATAGTCTAATTGGCATGAAAACATCAAGCAGCGAATATGTTGACTTAAATTTTTTCACTAGGCTATGAATTGCTTGTCCACTTGGACGAGAATTATGGCCAAAAATGGGCGTTAGCGCTCTTAAAGTCGCGACCACCGACTCGAAATGCGAAACTGAATTTTGATTTTTTGCCAACATTTTTTTTCGTGTACTTCACCACGATAAAAATGTAGGCTTTACTGAATATTGGAAGTGAAAGTTTGAAATTGTCAAATCGCTAATGAAATGACCCATATTTGACCAGTTCAGAATTAATTCTTCACATAGCAGCCGTACTGAAACATCGAAAATGGGACACCCTGTACAGCAGTTAGTCCTGACAAAAGGATCTTCCGGAAGACAGGGTAATTATTAAAATTCAGTTTTACTATAACTATGCTTATCGAATATCTATAAATCCTCTTCTAATAAAAATGATGGATGAACAGGGAACCTGAATTACATTATATTTTCACGAGTGTGAAAAATACGCGAATCGAGAAATTTGTTCATCATATCACACTTACGGGTTTTTTCGAGAATGAATGTAAGTCGTTTTGAGACGTCATGTGTTCAAAGGCGGTTCTTTCACTCTGAATTTCTGTCATATAACTAGAGATTTATTAAATTTTCCTATAGTTGCAATTTGTAGTAAAACATGATGTTCAATGGTGTTATCACTTATAGTGGTCGGTTTTGCCACAAAAACAGTTCATCTAGAATTAGTTTGCTATCGTACGACTTCATCTTTTTTGAACGCTTTGAAAAAGTTCATGTTAGTTTGTTCGTTTTTCCTTTAACGTGCTCTATTTCTGCCTTTTGGCTAATGACACTCCGATGAATTCTGTCTCGTCACTAACCCGGGAATTTTGCCGAACCCCTCTCGTGTCGAGGGAAGGGATCTTTAATGTCCAACACATCTCTGTTAGACAGGACCGACATCTCTATACATCTCCTCCGAAAGATGGACACTCAAGCGATTCACAGAATCCGAAAAATCGCACCGACTTTGTGGGGATTGAACCCAGGTAACTCTGTGTAAGAGACGAGCATCATATCCCATACGCCACCGAGTCGGCTGAAGGTTCATGTCTCGGCGGGGTAAAGTAACCAAGATGCTGTCGGACAAGGGAACGAACTTTGTACGCGCTAATCGCGAATTACGTGAGATGTTTGAATCCAAGCAGTTTCAAACAGCGATTATTGAGCAGTTGAGCAACGATCAGATTCGCTGGGAATTCATACCCGTTCGCGCTCCTCATAGAAAAGGCTAAGCAGAAGCCGCCATAAAGGCTACAAAAAAACGTTGAATGAAGGTCATAGGCAACACAATTTCGAATTACGAAGTGTTTTATACAGTATTAACTATGATTGAAGCATGCCTTAATTCCCGATCTATCACTGCCTTTTCCTTTAATCCCGCCGACCTGAATGCAGTTACTTCAGGGCATTTTCTTATTGGAGATGCATTGCATGCGTCTGCAGAACCAAACTTGGATCATTTACCCATCAACAGATTGAGTAGGTACTAATTATTGGAAAAATTGCGCCAACCTTTCTAGCAACGTTGGTCGAAAGAGTACCTCCACCAACTTCATCAAAGGTCTAAGTGGACAACAATACATAAACAACCTCAATTCGGTAGCCTAGTTATTTAACGGGAGGACAATGTTCCGCCCCAACAATGGACATTAGGAAGAATTGAAGTCTTACACCCTGGAGCTGACGGGCTTACGCGCACAGTTTCCGTCAAAACATTGCGATGTACATTGAAACTGCTGAACTAAAAAACTGTATAACATTACAAAAATATTTTTTCTTCTAGCATATTTTGAATTCATTATAATAGATTCAAATTAGTTGTAAAATTAATCACGTTTATTTTCATGCAATAATGCAATCATTAGTTCACATTTGCACATTTATTGTTATTTTCTATTATTAAGGTAGTTTAAAACCATAATTTTATCGTTTGCATTCTTTTTTTTTCTGAGCATTTTAATCCAGTTTTTTATATCTTTTTTCATTGAAAGATAAGTATTTCTGTAACGTGCTAAAATCACGTCACAACAATTTGATGCGCATAATCCGCATATGATACGTGCTTGTGCTACGAACATTCTTCAGTTTAGGAGTTCCTTTCTTTGCAGGCCTTCAAGCTAGTTAGTTGAACTTGAAAATCCTCCTAAATTGCAGTTAATCAAATTATATGAAAATTACTATATTGTATCTCATAAACTGTGTAGTGACCTATATCAAAATATAGGGTAGGTTGAAAGTTCATCTAGCAAAATGCCGCACTTAACCTTGAATATCTGATTTATAATTTTTCCTTTGACCAATTTTTTTATCAACTGCCTGAGTGCCTTATAGTAGCTATTGAAAATTCAAATTCTGCTCTATAGAATTCGTCTTTTCTCACGATGAATTTCATAATCGTATTCCTTTAATTTATACAATTTTTCAAAATGACCTTGATAGATTTCTCATTAATAATCTCGATCAAAATAACTCAAACTCTTATATTCATTCATATATTTATATATATATATATATATATATATATATATATATATATATATATATATATATATATATATATATATATATATATATATATATATATTTAATTTTTTTAATTTTCGTAGATTTATCATATAAATCATGACATTTTTCAAATTTTCAAAATGATTGCCACACATTGTAATTTTCTGTAAATAGTTTTATAGATGCTTCCTCGCTTTTTATGTAGCTTATCTTTTAATTGTAAATAGTTTTTTATGCTTCCTCGCTTTTTGTAAAACTAATTTTTAATTCTATGACCTACCTGTACAGCTAGAACGAGTTCACTTTTTCAAAATCTTTGTAACTTTTCCTATTAATTTTTGTCATTAAATAATATTCGATCCATGTTATTTTATTACTTTAAATTCCCTGGCTGTTACGTTAGAGCATATAATATCTTAGTGATACATGTCTGATTTGTGAAATTCAGTCCTAGGTGGAAACCCATAGATAGAAAGTCCTAGGTGGAAACCCGTAGCTAGACAATCCTAGATGAGGGTTCTTGAATAGAAATTCCTAAGTGGGGAGTCCTAGAAAGACATTCCTAGGTGAGGAGCCCTAGATAGAAAGTCCTAGGTGGGGAGTCCTAGATAGAAATTCGTAGCTGTAGAGTCCTAGACTGAATTTCCTAGGTAAAGATTCATACGTGGAGCTCAACAGCTGAAATAGAGGTTTTCCCTAAAGGTAGCAGTAAGACCAAGAACAACCAAGATAAGTCTTATTGCCTGTATTAACTTATGAAGAAGTATTTGTGACACCATGTATCATCATAATTTATGTGATTAATTAAATATCTAAGCAAAACTTTCTTGATTTTTCTTCCGAGATTTCAGTGACGAATATTGAATTAGAGTCTCATTGCTCATTGTTCTCTGGGCTTAACCAGAGTATTGAAATTAAATTTGTTATATTTCAACAAAGGGGAGTATGTTGGGTATCTTCACACAAGCGTTAACCAATCCGGTGACTCCAGGGGGTGGCAGGTACCCGCCGCATCACGGACGGTACTGTGGTCCGATATAACTAAAGAATTCTTCATTCATTCACCAACTATCATCATTACAGTCAACCACGACAGACGTTTGTATACATATGTAAATAACAGTGTTTATGTACATTCCCACATCATTTTCAACAACAAACAAAGTGTCTAAAGGCAACTCTTCAGACTTTTCGTATGTTACACAACATGGTCAGAAGTGATATAGATATTGTGAAAATCTAAACGTTTTCAATGAGTTCTTCATGATTGTGAGCTCTGTTTCTACGAGAAAACCAAAAACTACCACACTGAAACTCATACATTAATACCAGAAAAATTTATCACTTCTGGTTCCACAAAACTGCCACTCTTTGCATTCAGTTAACTTGGAGAAATATTCTTTTCAATATAAGCTGCAGAATATCGATTTAGAACTTTGCGAATTTTTGCATCATGCTTAATTTTATATGCTTTTGATGCAATATCTCGTAAATTATTCATTCAAAATTGTGAAAGTTTCTTTTATAGTTTCGTAGTGGAAAATGAATTTTCAAATTTCAAACCAATCCACGGAATGGATAAAGCACGCCCCTTTTTGAAAAGGAAACAATAATTTTTTTCAATCTTACTTTCACTCCTTTTTATTTTATGATCTTAAGAAACGTTCAAAATCCAGCACTGAACGATTTTCTTGAATGAGTAAACTTCAGAATTATTTCCGTGTGTCTTATCCATATTTGAAGTCATCTCACTATATTGGAAACGCAGTATATGTGATTGAAAAACTCAGGATATTTGAAACATCTCTAAATCAACTCGAATATATTCAACGAAATCAATTCAACGGTAAAATTAAATGTAGTGTGAAAAGCACTGAGAAAAGAAAAGACAAAATCAAAATAAAGCATACAGATACAGTGTGCTCTTATAATTTTAGTACATTGCGATCTACACTGCTATAATGAAAGAACAGGCAATATTTGCCATATGATTTTGCAAATTTTGCTTATCTAGAATACGTTTTGAATTGAAACTTGAGGCACAAGAAAATGTGTCATGTAACGATGCGAGAATCTACTCGGAGAGGGAGTGCGTGTCAAGTTTTGTCATGTGAGTGTATGTAGTAGGAAAGTGAGCACCTGGGTGGAGCAACGGCGCGCCGATCGGTTCGAGAGTGTACAAGTGCGAAAACGTAAGCCCAGTTTGAGATAGAGGTGCGCGGCCAGGTCAGACACAAGGGGGACTGTACGCTTTCTGAGGTGCTGTCTTTTTTTTCTTGTTCTTCGAACTGAATCTCTCATCCATCATTGTTTCAGAATTTTTTTGAATTTTTCATTATATTTTATGAAATTCCTACAAAGTAGATCAACAGTAAATATAATCTCAAAGTCATCACGATGAAAACAAAACTCTGAGAAAAACGAATTTCTACTCAGCAGCTTAACTTAGGTAAGGTTAAGAGCATCGAGCTCATGCATCTGTCTTTTCACATAACGTCCAATCGTTAATGTTGAACTTTTGAGTTATGAAATTTTTGTACTTGCAAATATGATAAAAACAGTATATTACCAACGTAATATGGTTGCAAAAACTATATTCTACTAAAATGCGCGCGGAGCCGCGAGCTTAGGTTAGCATGATAATAATATGAAAAGAATATATATGAATAAGGGGGGGTAGTGAAAATCTCAAACATCCCCTCAATACTAAATATTGAAATTTCGACAATACTAACGTGCAATTGAAATTGAACAAAATTCCAATGTGATCAAATTGTGTACAGATTGATGAATTTCAATTTGGGTAATAGAGAAAGCGCTTGAGTCTGCATTCAGAACTCACGTTTGGAATAAATAAAAGGGGACACGAATCCTACTATATCACATTTATGCATATTATATTAGAATTCTGCCTACTAAATTAAATAAGAATGGCCCACGTAAGCGAAATTCAGTATTATGAAATATAAATCACAACACGAATTTTTATAGCCTTTCTCGAAATGGAAAAAAGGATTGGCTCCCGAGTGACCGCGACTGGGATTCATTTCACAGAAGCCTTTTCAAATGTAAGAGTTCCATTTCCCGTACTTGTTCATAATGAAAATCTGCAATTTTCCTTTTTTCAATTTCAATCATCTGAATAGAAATCGCCAGAATACCATTGTTCGTGAAGAGACTTTGTTGAAAAGTTCAAAGTTCACGTTTGAAATTACATCCGAGAAAAAGTTTAAATGCTCCTAAGTCAAATGAAGGAAGAAGATTATGGATGTGAAGGATCGGTTTTAATACCTCTAGTGCCTCGGCAATTGAAAGCTAGTAGCGAAGAATAAAAGAAGTGAAATCGAGAAGTTTACATTTACCCTCTGAAGTGTGAATTCTTCGCTAACACTACGAGGGGTGCACATTTTCAACGAGGAAGGAACTTTTATCACAACTGTATAAAAAATGGTGAGACTATTGTCCTCCTAATTAAGGGTGTTCCATAAAGTATGTGGCCGATAAATGAAATAACGAGAATTCACTGAGCGGTCTTGTAACTCAAGTTGAAGAGGGGTCGTGAGTAAAACTATAAGATTGATGAAGAGCGCCTCATGATGTAAAACACTCAATGTATAGACTTAACTCAAATCATGAAAAGAAAATCTCACACCTATGGGTGATACTCTGATTTAATTCTATAGACCGTAACACAGGTTTCGTATAAGTGCGCACCGAATATAGCTATATAGGGTTTACAAGCTCCACAAAATTATGCACTCAATACTCAAGGTAATCAATTTGCAACAAGTTTTAAAGGCGATAATCAGTTTAGTATTTGTCACAAGTTTAAAGGCGATAAGTTGTTAATTTGAATCAAAATTTAATAATTATAGAAATGTACTGAATTTCAAATAAATATCATGAAATCAAGCCTGCAGTAGGGCTCCTTTTTGTGCTCTTCTATTGAGTAGAAATTTGTAAATAAAGAAAAGGTACGACCTCATTAGAGCTGATGAATAGTTGGATGGTGTTGGCTGTCTGGAAGTTTCATCAAATTACTTGATAAGACTGATATGGTAGGTGAAAACTCGGATCACCTACAACTGATCAAGACCTTGGAAATTGAATAGGCCTTTGAATTGAACCAATCCTCCAGAATGGTAGAGCTAGGTCACTTGAAGAACTATTGAGATTGAACCTCTAACATGAAGTACATAGGTCTCTCGAAGGCATATTGAAGTTGAACCTCCTACGTGAATTACATGGATCTCTTGAAGAACTGTTCAAGTTGAGCCTTTAACTTGAACTAAATGGAATAATAGCTAATAATTAATGTCGACTGTCGATCTACGATGAAATATTGGGCATTGAGTAGTTTTTCAGCTTTCAACGATGATAAGACAGGTTGAGATTCGAATTGCTACCGGGATGGGGTCACACACACGATGGAAACACTAATGGTTAACACAAAGCGTAGACGTAGAATTGAAATGAAATAAAAACACGTGGTTCGTTGGTGAAAAACGGTGGTTTGGCAATATGGCGTGGGTACGGAAAGCCGGCTCGTGTCAACGCGTGCTGGAGCCCATTTTCTGAGACAGTGTGAATTCAAAGATGTCGTTGAAGAGAAGTAGCCGGGAGTCTCCGAAATGCACGGATATTTAAACTCCTCAGTCCAGGTAGGCCCAGAGTACGCTCTGTGCCTAGCATGGTCGAAGGGCCTACTAGGCGACCTGTGATTAAGAAGCGTGGTTAACAGGGGAACACGCTTATTCGGAGGGGCCTAAAGCGATCTATGGTGAGATACCGTAGTGGACACGGTAACACGGCCCCCCCCTGAAGATCGCGATTAGGCGCCTTCATATTGCCATACCAGGTAATAAAACCATGTTGTATCTTTATTAAAGACATTGCATACGTGTACATAATACCATTGAAATTAAAAAAAAAATAGTTTCATCAAGTTATCCTACTTAAATCTAATACGACCCTGTGTGCAGTGCGGCTGTGGCCGTCTTACTATCTTACACGCCTTTCGGCATCAACGCGATGATGACAAGGGAAACCACAGAAACCTTGTCTCACGTAAGCGAATCGTATGGTCTAGCTACTTACATTATGAGAGCGTGGTGCAAGGCTCTATTTAAATTATTCAAATCTAAGATATGTACAATAACAAATCTGAGGAAGGAGAGCGTTGAAACGCATCTACTTCGTATCTTTATTTGTCAATCACACATAAAACTTAGATATTGAAAGTACCTGAAAAAGAGAAAAATAGTACTAAAAAAAAACAATTTACTAACCTAAGACTCATAGGACACATGATGAGTTTATCATACGTTGAACAACTGCGACTGTGAGTAAGTTCTAGATTCATTAGCGCACTGGTCGTTTTTCAACACTATACTCACACACTCGTCTTTGGGCGCCACTTGGTGTTGTCTTCGGTCCAAGAACCGGATGCTTCATTCACGGCTGCTGCGGTGGTGGATTAATTCTGCGGTAGATGAATTAGACGAATACTATCCACGTGCGTCGTTGCTATTGTTCGCGTTGGTCCTACCACGCACGGAAGTAGCGGAATTCTACACTTGGATTCTCGTATCAATATTTATCGGCTAACTCAGTCGGGATGGGTTCTTTTTCTCAACGGAGAAAACAATGCCCTAATGCACACGTTGGGCTCCACTTGCTACCGGGATGGGGTCACCCACATCGATGGAAACACTGATGGTTAACACAAACACTCTTTGTAAACGTGGAATTAAAATGGAATAAAAACACGTGGTTCGTTGGTAAACAACGGCGGTTTGGCAATATGGCGTGGGTACGGAAAGCCGGCTCGTGGCAACGCTTGCTGCAGCCGGTTTTCTGAGATAGTGTGAATTCGAAGAGGTCGTTGAAGAGAAGAGCCGGGAGTCTCCGAAATGCACGAATATTTAAACCCTCGGTCCAGGTAGTCCCACAGTACGCTCTGTGCCTAGCCTGGTCGAAGGGCCTACTAGGCGATCAGTGATTAAGGAAGCGTGGTTAACACGATAACACGCTTATTAGGAGGGGCCTAGAGCAATCTATGGTGAGATACCGTAGTGGACACAGTAACAGAATGTGGAGGAAAAAAATTCCCTGAACAGGGTTATCGTGGCAAAATAGTCACAACAAAACGATAAAGATGAATATTCTCGGCACTTTGAACCATAATTTTCATACTTCGAGTGAGAAAATCCCAAATTATTTGGCAAGCGAATAACACTTTGTCTTAACTCTCAAAGCTTCCACAATCCAACCCAAAAACCAAAAGAAACTCGAATTCAACAGTCTTTTTAAGGAGTTTTTCAGCAAAACTTTTTCACCAATCAAATCACTTCTCACAGCTCTCTCAATCTGAACCACCACATAAAACTTAAAACTCAAAGTCGATCTCTCATCTCACTTATCGCATGATGAAGTCCATCTCGCCATTCCATAGACAACAAATGTTCTCCAGTTTTGTTGTTCGTTCAGTTGGCAACACTACGCACGGGGTTTGACAGATGCTATTTCAACCTTCATAAATAACAGAGAATTTGACGTCTCACTTTTGTTTACTATTCGAAATTTTTGTATAGTCGTTCAATTGGAAAGATTGGAAGTATTTAATGAATAAATATCCACAAGTAACGAAGAAATAACATATAGATTTTCCAAGAAGACTAGCAAAAGATAAATTCGCAGTAAGTAGTGATGTGGCGCCAAAATGAATTACAGGAACCTGGGAATACATTGTGGAATGTGAAGACAACCCAGCAAGACAACTAGAGAACAAGGTGTAGAATAAGGAAAATGAGAGTTTACAAATGCCTGATATTTAGAGTATTACTCAATTTCTATAATTATAATGATGAATATGGTCGAAGTTGTTTCCCTAACAAATATTACATGAATTGTTGATTACACAGGATTATGGTGAATACCAATTGATAAAGAATGTTGATCTTGTTGAGTAATACGTTCGCGTTTCTAATAAAAAACGAAATATATATTTTCTTCATAATTTCATCTATTTTAAATAATGCAATAATCACCCATACATTAAACGAAAACGGTAAGTTATGTAGCCATCACATCAGATTGTTTTCAGGTTCCCGTTATTGAGGGGCTCGACTAGAATGTTGAAACTAGTTATGAATCAGTTCAATTAACTAAGGCTTAATTAACAAATCCTAAGATGCCGCATCATCTTAAAGAAAGGAAGGAGAAGGAAAAGAAGACAATTATCAAATTCATCAACTAGCTACTGCATCATTTTGAACCATTTAGTCACTAACATGGTTTTTGTCAGAAATATCAACGAAAGAAGCCAAATAGAGAGTTCTTTCCCTAAATTGTTTACCGGTATTTCTGTAAATTTTAATAGTTGCAGCGGCAATTTGAGGTCATCTCCCATCTCATTCTCTCACTCGAATACGATACTTGAAGCGTTGTTGCCAATTGCGCGAGCGCAGAAGTCTTTACGGCAGTGTTTTGTTGGTGATAAACTTCTGGATGTATGTACTCAAATAGGATTTCTTATGATTATTCGGTTGAAATAATATAGATTGTGTGATTACATGTTTAATATATATTTGCTTATTCTTGTTTTTTGAGCGATTTGTTCTTCAATTTAATCTTCGAAAAATAAATTCCGTAAATTGTAATTATGGAATATTCCATATTTGCGTACAGATTCTTAGACAGCTTAAAATGTACTCCTGTAGTAAGAGTTTTCGATTTATTTAAGAAAAATCGTCGTCACAATTAAAAGAGACGTGGAAAGAATAGGTCTGATATGAAATGGCTGAATCTATATAAATAATCCGAGAACAAAAAATGGGTTATTTAAAAGCGGCGAGTTAATTGTGGTTAGTCTATGCCAGAAAACCAACCTGTCTCCCAAAGATGCATCAGCCACTTTATTGCTACGAAAACTGTTACAGACACTGATCATAAAAGTATGTTGATCGAATACATTTTGAGTATGGAAAGTAAGTTCTATGGCGAGAAACGATATTTGTAGAATGACATACACGTTGACCAGGCGTAACTACTTACAAAATTCATTTGAAAACGCTGGTTTGTCTGGAAAGAAGTGGTTAACATAATTTATGTACCACTATGAAGAATAACTGTCGAAAAGAAAACATACAGGAGAGGATATATCCAAGAGTATTTGGCCTTAATAGAAAAAAGAGTCACCAATTTCTTCAAATTTTTGGCAGAGGTATATGATGAAAAGATCTATCCACCAAATCGCATTTGAAATTTGGATGAATCAGACGTTACTGAAGTATGGAGCATCGTACTTTACGTATTTGGTCACCAGAGGAAACGGCAGAAAGCTTTACATACATCAGCAGAACGAGATTCATTAAATAGTATCATGAGTACTACTGACCATTTACCAACTGGTTCAGGCATTTTATAAGGAATAGGAACTTAACTCCAGAATCGAAGTATCTACTGTATTAGATGGTCATTTCAGCCACACTCATAAAATTGATATAATTGACCTAGCTGGACAAAATAACATACAATTAATACTCATACCTCCGTACATAACTCACTAGCTTCAACCACCTGACAGACCTCAATGGCACCATTTTATACTGAAAAAATACGAAAGTGGATCAGAAATTATAAAATACCATTAAGCCCTTTCGATATAGTGAAACTATTCGGCAATGCTCACATGAAAGTATAATTAGGTAAAATTTCAGAAAATGGTTTCCGAGTAACCGATATTTGAACGAAAATATTTATACCGATCTATAACAACAAGATTTCTTTTTGTTGCAGAACAAGATGGTTGTACAGACGTACCTCAAGAGAATCAATATCTCAGTTTAATCAGAATTTAGTTTCTACTAATTTCAGGTCACTAGAGCACTCCATCTCTTAAGTCTTTTCATCTCTCAAAAATTAGATTAGAACCTTCACCTGGTATTTTCTATGCTCGCGACTTCGACTAGTAATTTACCAGAAATATCAGCATAACTGATAACAAATTATATGGCTAAAGAATAACAAAGTATTTAAAAATTTGAAGATAATGTAAGTGTGCCTCAAAAACACAAAACGGTCGTATGATAATTGTTGTATATAATATACTTTTTCGAATTTATGCTTAATCTTTCATTTGAAAATGTTTCCACTACATATAACGTGATAATTACATTGAGATGTATAACTCATAAGCGAAAGGTAGGGCTGTCAATGATAGAATGATTTTATAATGGATGATATCTCTATGAAGCCAACATACAGATCAATTGAGCTTCCACTTTCATTCTATAGCTTGTGTTGGTTCTGAATATTTGATCTTAGAAATGGAGAAACCCTGTCGTTCTTGTATAAATTCACCGGAACATCTTAGTTGGAGATCCTAAGGTCGTGAAATAAGTTTATCATAACCTACTTTTTTGAATATGATGTGGATGAAAATTTGTTCTACAAAATGAATCAACTTCGATGTTTACTCTGGCCTTTCGATAAAACAATAGCTAGAAAAATCTGGAAGGCATTTATTCAAGGTACTTTTCAGAATGAAAGAGATAAGTGGATATCGCAACCTGCTCAGGTACGCAGGTTTTGAGTTAATAAATTTTTAGGAATCCCTCCAACTTATAATATCTTTGTCAGTAGTCAAGTTATGGTTCAGAAACTAAGACTAACTTCATTACGAAAATTTATAGGAATACGTAACAGGGGGAAAATAGTATAAACGTAATTGGGCCAGTACCTATAACTACAGATGGTTTTTGTTTCGAAACTTTTAGGTGTTCAACAACAAAAATATGAACCCTTCAACGAATTCTCGAAAATTCAATTTCGATCAATAACTCAGAAACTGTGTAGCTGAGCAGGTTAAGGTTGAATCAATTCCAATTTTTCGAGAAGTAGCCTGAAAACCATTGTTGATTTAATAGTTATTGAGAACGACTAAATAATTATCGAATTTGAACCACCCTGTATAATGTGCTATTCACTATTACAGAAATGGTTGAGAGGGGATTAATATCAGAAAAAAATACTCAACAGTTATAATGGTTTGAAGTGAACAGAGCATTAATGTAGACGTCTGGTTATTTTTTCTGAGTGAAAGTGAAGGATGTGTAAGGAAATAGAATACGTTCAGCTTAGAATATTCAAATATTGATTCGGTCTCTGTCCATCTGTCAGCACCATTCTGACCTGAAGTCAAATAATGTAATTTTATTTTATTCATTCATGAAGAAAATTATGTCATAATATTCACATCGAATTTTCTGTCATTTATAAAATCATTGTTAATTTTTCTCAATTTCATAACCATTATCGAACATTTTAAAAAGTGTTATATTTAACTAACTTATAAATAACTCCATTAGGAGGAACATGGATTATAACAAAGAACAGAAAAAAGCTAGTTACTTTTGAAAATAAGATTATGTGAAAAATTTACGAACCCTCATCTGAACACAGTATCTGGAGTATAAAATATAATAAAGAGTTAATAGAACTATATATAAAACTAGATATTGTAGCAGAAATGAGAAGCTCAAAGTAGAGATGGACAGGGCATGTGATATCAAATGTCAACTGTATTTAGAGAACCAACCTGAAAGGCAAATGATCTGAACGAAGGACAGAATCAAGATAGGGAGATCTAGAGAGAAATGATATTATGACATGTGAACTAAGAGAAAAACATACTATTGATCGTTCTAAATGAAGGCAGACAATGAGTGAGATCGAATACCTACTGCGGTATGCGTGACCCTGGCTGTAGGATGTAACGTAAGTATAATTACAAATCATTTAACTTCAGGAGAATCTGACAGTAGTACGAAATCATACAAAATGATTCAATATGAGCAACATAATAACAAAATAATTGTGTAATGAATAATAAAATAAAACAAGTTACTATGTTTTTACTATCACTAATTTATTGATGTAAAGAATGACAAAATTTTACATTGGTTGGACCGGTTTCGGACATACGTCCATTATCAATAACAAGCTAATGATTTATTCATTATGGCTATCAACTATCACGTAGTTCAGGCTTCATCGATCAATTATTTAATAATTTTGTATTTGAAAATATCAAAAAGTTCTTAAGATTGAACGGTAATCATTCTAATTATTGTTTACTTTTACTAAAATAACTTCCAACGTAATCATGGCGAAAAATGATTAATACCTTTTGTCATTACCTATTGTGGTGTACTTCTTACGATATCCTTTGAAAATTCATATTTGAACATAGTTTTAGCATGGCTGTATTCTTGCTGAATACAGAAGAAGAAAATAACTTTGACAGGGTGGACAAATTTCGATGTATTTGTAAGGCAGTTATGTGAAATATTACAGATAGAGAAAAATGAACCCCCCTCTCTCGATCTTATTTTCAGGGACTAGTTTAGTGGTGCCAACATTTTTCTGGTATCTCTTTCCATTCTGAACTTATTCCAAATTTCTCGAATTTTGTGAAAATCGTCCATCGCGGATTCTCGATCATCAAAGTTACATAAAAATAAGTTTGACATTCTGTAGGCACTTTTTTAACTAGAATACAGTGCTGTATGGAAAAATATTTTCAGCTCAGCGTTTTTCGTGTTTTAATGCAAACATGCTTTTTTTTTAAATACAAACCATACGAAATTTTACTTTTATTGGATGCAGCAATTTTTGTTCTTTTCAGAAATATATAATACATTTAGACAATTATTGCATTGAATACCTCTTTTCAGAGAAAAACCTGAAATTTACACAATTCCATTCATTAGGTGCATGCTCATCAACGATTCAAATTGTTTCATCACGGAAAATCACAGTTTTTGAAGATCCTTTTTAAGATAATGGATATTTCTATGGTTTGACCATAGTAATTAACTGTGGTCTTAGTATTCGACAATCACTTCTAGTCTTCATGAATTGAATTATAGATGAACATTAATTTCTTTGAAATTCGAAACTTGCAAAACCCGAGGAATCTACGTAACATATGAGTCCATGCATGTTGCTTTGGTAATATTCTATTAGAATGATTACAAAGTTATGCGAGTAAAAAAATATATTATTATGAAATCCAAAACCTATGGCATTGAAATGTTACTGTTCCTTTTGTAGAGTGAATCCTCAACATGACCTCATAGAAAAAAATCTAGTGGCGTCAAGTCAGGGGAACGGGGTGGTCATCTCACAGAACCTTCAGTCCCTATCCAAAATCCATATTCAACAGATCAGTGATGGCCCTTGTTTGGTGGGTGATCTTTGTGCTGATGAAAGTTGATCGAGAAATCCTTGAATGATATTTTTGTTGATCATTTCTTCATAACGTGCTCCATCCAAATATTCATCAGGAATTTCAAACGCCAAAACGCGACTATCTTTCAGTGCACACAACACATTGAAACCATATTTTCCTTGATGCAGCACATCAATACGGCGTTGACGATTTACATCGGACCACAAATTTTCATTAGAAGGATCGAATATGCCATCGCTAGTGATGAGGACTTCATCTGTCTATATGAATTGTCTAAAAATGTCTTGGCGTTCTTGGATTTTTTCTAGTTACCAATTGCAGAAATTTAGTCGGCGAGGAAGATACCCTGGCTGCAAAAATTGGGAGACTTGCGTTTCGTAGGGTTTAAACTGGTTCTCCTTCAGAATGTCGAGCGCCCAACGTCTCCAAATTCCTGTTTCTGTTCTACTTCTATTTGTCTACTCGAAATTGAAAGCTTGGCCGTTACAGCACCTATACCTTCGATCGTTGCTTCCTCTCTATTACTTACAAGATATTTTTTATTTCTTGATTTTCTGAATGAGTCACTATTGATAAGATTCTCTTTCATCCTTCGAAAACTAGATTTATTTGGCTGGTGCCTATCAGGATACCTATTGAAATATACATATATATATATATATATATATATATATATATATATATATATATATATATATATATATATATATATATATATATATATATATATATATATATATATATATATATATATATATATATATATATATATATATATATATATATATATATATATATATATATATATATAGTAACCGAAGTCTCACCTGAACAAATTATTAAATAAAATAGTAGGAACATATAACTAACGAGCAGCTATTTCGATATTCAATAAACATTAATTTCTATTATGAAACTGGAATCGTAAGTGCCAAACTCTAAGACCAAAGTTAATTTCTATGGTCTAAATCGAATCAAACCATTGAAATAACTATGATCTTAGATAGGATCATTTACCAAAATATCTTTAAACCTACTGAAAACGACATCATCAGTTTTTGAATTACTTCACAAAGCACAAATTCCTCTGTGCGTGTATGTCCATATTAGCGTGATAATGAATAGGTTCTCCATGTATATGAAAATGTGAAGTTATTCATTGATTCTTTTAAATTAAGACCTATAGTGATGATATACAACGGACATATCAGTTCTTTGATATCAGAAGCCCTGACGAGGTGGGATGTCCAAAAATATCTAATGATAGGTTTATATTATTAAACGTGGAAAATTCCCAAACCACAACAAAGAGTATTTTCGTTGCACAAATTGAAACGGAGAAGCGAATATGTTAAATACTTAACTCAGATTAGGTGATGACGTTTCAATGCAAGCCTGATAACGCTCCGATATTATTCTTAGAACTGAAGGCATTGTTCGAATAAACAATGTCCAAGTGGTATTTCCTCTGTTATGACAGCTGTTTCGATAGTAACAGATCAATCCCTTGACCGTTGGAGTTTAATTCGTATTTTGTTCCAACTACAAATCTCTGTTCTGAACAGGACATTCGATGCAAATCCTATTGAATACCTTGGTCGGGTCCAATTCCCAGTTTCATTGAAATCTGTCAAAACATCGAGTCATCAACTTGTTCTCCGATGATAATGATTTAAATAATTTAAACTCTCCTGTTTTACTAGATATTTTCTAGAATTTTGTTCGATTCATTTGTCTGTCTCAAAGTGGCAACCTTTTAATTTGAAAAGTTATCATAAATTGTGACTAAGCAAAATATTAACTCTATTCTGTTTCATTGAAGATAAAGTAAAATATGGAAAAATGGAAGGCAATAAGTGAGAAAATAAGTGAAGTGTTTCGCCATTTTGAAAACACCATAACTGAATGTCACAAAAATCTAGGAGGATAGGAAATAACTTCTCTATAATGCATTTATGACAATTATTATTATTTGCAAGAAGTTTGATCGTCGTATACTTTTCATTCATGTCTATTAAACAATTTCTATCAGAAAATGAAAGTAAAAAATTGGTTTGTTCGATTGTTTTTTATGAAACCTAGAACTAGTATTAGGGGTGGTCTAAATTTTTTCCACGCTATATACCTATGCCTAACATAAAACCTATAAGAAAAGGCCACCGCTAAAATTGTTCTTTAACAATACCTATGGAACTCTGAAACATTGAATAACCGCATTATGTATTTAAGCTAGTTGATCATCTCCTCCATTGAAATTTCGAAATCAAGATCACAACCGTAAAAATTATGAGGGTTAGGGTAGAAAGCCCTCTTTCTTCTTGGTGCGTTTACGACATCTGAAATATCAATTCTGAAAAAATCAAAAATTTTGATCGAAACAATGTACTGTTGTTCGCAATCGATAGGATACACTGTTTTTGACGCAGTCTTCTTTAAAATTTGCTAAATTTCTAGTCAAATTCTGAGCTAATGTTTTTCTCTCTGATAATACAATAACATAAGCCACAATTGGATACAGTTGATTCATATGATTACTAGACCGATTGATTCTTGAATTCATCGTTTCAATAGAGTATTTCGACCTGAAAAAAATGCTAATTTTCCGGTTGTGGCACCACAGTAGTCACCATCTAATGGGAAACCCATGTTCAAACTGGTACAGCCATGTCCGCCAACAATCCAGACATAATAGTCAGAAAAAAAAACTTGGGACATATTTACTTATAACTGTGGCATCTGATTTTAATATCATCAAGGAAGGAATGAACAAAAGGTTCAAATGTGAAGACTTACAAATAGAAGTACTGCTATTATAGAACATTAGATGGTAGTGATACCAATTGTTAACGTGTCTACCACAATCTATTAGCTATTAACGATATCCCTCGAAACTACAATTCAAGCATAATGGAAAAGGAAGTTTTGTTGAGTAGAGCACATCATCGATTCTGTGATAATGAAACATGCACACCTAGGGCATCGGAATGTTCATTCAGCTTTTCTCGATTATCTGAAGGCATTCGATAGTACCGCCCATTCTTGGCTTGTCGAAGTATTGCAGATATACAAAATTCATTCAGCCCTGGTAGAATTGTTGAAGACAATAATGACACAGTGGCGCACGTCTCTGCAGGTCATCATGAACAATAAGTCAATTAAAACCGACGAAATACCCATACCTCGTGGAATTTTTCAAGGAGACTCTGTGAGTCAACTATGGTTCAGCTTAGCTATGAACCCATTGTCCTCAATGCTCAATAGAACAGGATGCGGATTTAGGAGAAAAACAGATAGGAACATACAATCTCCCACCTGCTGTATATGAATGACATCAAATTATATGCTTCGAACAAGAAGCAATTGGATGATCTGCTGAAAACTGTTAGTAAGTTCTCGGCAGATGTTCCTATGAAATTCGAGATTGAAAAATGTAAGACCCTGAACATTCAAAGAGGGAAAGTCATAGATGGTGAAACACAACTTCCAAACGGTGATATTATACCGACATGAGGGATGGAGAAACATACCAATATCTAGGATACCAACAAGCCAGATTGCTAGACCAAAAACAATCAAAGAAGAAGATTCGTTCAGAATACCGTCAGCGTCTGAAGACTGTGCTGAAATCAATGTTGAACTCGGGGAATCTAGTCAAGGCAATTAACACCTACGCCATTCCAGTGTTGCTTCACTCATTTCGAATAATCAGGTGGACTAAGACAGAACTGGATGATGTTCAAAGGCAGACCTGAACGATGTTGACAAAGTACAACAATCATCATCCAAAATCATCTGTGATACGAACAACTATGAAGCGAAAGGAGGAAGACGCTGATTGATAGATGTCAATTTACACACCGAACAGAAAAAATCTCAGAGAATTCTTGTCTGCAAAAGCTTTCACTTCTGACCTCCATATAGTGGTATCGTTGGCTGATAAGGGATATACACCTCTAAATCTTGCTACCAGAGAAGACCTGCTGAATCTACTGTTCCTATCAGATATTGAAAAAAAAGAGCAATTGTCAAGAAAGAAATTGCATGGACGACATGACCATGGGATTAATTAACCACACATCGACAAAGAAGTCTCCAACAAATGACTGATGAAAGGAGGATTATTCGCAGAAACAGAAGGATTCCTTATGGCCATTCAACACCAAGTGAAACCTACAAACAACTACAAAAAATTTGTTATTGAGGACGAAACATTACAAACAGTTAAGTGCAGAAAGCTGAAAATGCCATATAAGATCGGAGACTATACAGCATATTATATCCGGCTGCGAACAACTGGCCAATGCGGACTATCTTCACAGGCATAATCAAGTGTGAAGCAATATCCATCAGAAACTTGCACACAAGTATGGACTTCTGAATACCTTCCAGCCATATTACAAGTATCAACCGGTGCCCGTATTGGAAAATGACTCTATCAGATTATACTACGATAGGCCTGTTATCACTGACAGAATGGTGACGAACATTGTGGTGTATGATAAGAGAGAACAGCAATGCTGGTGGATGTCGCCATACCGAATAATAACAACGTGCTGAATAAGTTCCAGGAGAAAAAGTCCAAATACACAGACTTTGCTATTGAGATCAAGCAGATGTGGCACCTGGATAGAATAGATATTGTTCCTGCCATCGTATCCTCGACTGGGTTGATAACCAAAGCTTTGCATTAAAGCCTAAAGCAATTAGAGTTGCATAAGAATACCTATATAGAAATGCAAAAAGCTGTGATTCTTAATACATGTAGGATAGTTAGGAAATTTATGTCAAGTTTTTGCAATCGAGCCTATTCCCTTTGATTGTTGAATCTGGGAATATCCAGCTAACAGCTGAGATAGTGCGTAAGTCCACGATAATAAATAATAATAATAATAATAAGTTCTTTATTTCTTACAGGTAGAACCCAATGACAGGAAAAATTTAAATGTTATAATGGGTTAATATTTGTACAGAAAATGACAAAAATAAAATGAACAAATCAAAAAAAAAAAAGATACCTCAGATGCGCTTCAGAGAACACTGTCCAAATATACACTACTGTTAGTGTTTAACGAGTCGAAATTATTATCACACATTCTCGAGATGGAATTATAAATTGTATACATAAATAATGTTGGAAATTGTGTGAGTGAGTTTGTTCTGGGCGTGCTCAGGAGAAACAGACCCCCATTTCTTGAGGTCAGCCTTGGAAAGAAATTTTTAGTTGAGCTAAAATAGAGGGACAATCCGAACGAATATTCAGTAGGTTAAACAAAAATTTTAAGGCCAGAAAGACTTTTATAATGTTCAGGGTTGTCGCTCTGAGTCTACCTAAGAGTGCACCATGATCTTAGCCACTTACAGGGTAGGCACCATCTTCTAGCCAGAAGAGGTATTTGAACAATATTCTCTGAATTGCCTGAACGATAATCATGACAAAAATAGATGGGATGCCAAACAATCGACGCATGCTCCAACTTACTCCTGACAATAGTCTCAAAAAGACGAATCAAAGTATTTTTTTTTGTGAAGTGCTTTCCATTGTGAATTAGGAACCCATACAATTTCGAGGCGGATGTGAATAAATAGTGGATATGAGGAACAAAAGTGAATTTTTGGTCGAATAGAAGACCAAGATCTTTTATATCAGTGGAACGTTTCAATACACTATTGTTTTTAATATAACCGGGAGAAGGATGTTTTTCTTGCTAGAGTAAATAACGACAGTGCACTTAGATACATTCAAGTCCAAACGATTAATCACACACCAGTTTGATATGGAACTTATGACTTCCTGCAAGATCTAACAATCGCGTTCTGACGTATATTCAGATATATTTTCAGATCATCAGCATACATCAATTTGGGTATATTAATAATGTCCATGAGATCATCATCAATGAACATTATGAACAATAATTTTCGAGTTGTACGAACTGTCGGCGGTCGACCAAGTGAGACTCCAAAGGAGCAGCTAAGGCTTCCGAATCTGGACTTCAGCGTCCACAGAAATATACGATGATTCATTTTATCGAATGCTTTTTGAAAATCTGTGTAAATAATGTCAACTTTACTGGAACAGTCCAAAATGTCGAGTATATACTGTGATAAAACTACCAGATTCCTTATGCAGGATCTCCCATGAATGAAACCATGATGCTAATCATGAATTCTCCCCCTGATCGCAGGAAATATAGCGTTGTATAAGATAATCTCGAGAAGTTTTGAGAAATTGGATAGAATCGCGATGGGTCTATAGAAACTTATGATGCTAGAATCTCCTTCTTCAAAATGGAAACAATATTAGCAGCTTTCATGTTGAGGGGTAAACTCCACTCTTCAAGACAACATTAAAAATATGACACAAAGGATGTGCAAAGACACGTATGTAGTCCCTACCAACAAAGCTGGGTATACCATTTGGACCAGCAGTAGGCTTGCTAGAAAGTTTTCCCGCAACGGAGATTATATCTTCCACAGAAATGGCATTCATATTGATGAATTCAGTACCAAGAGGTTCGCCATCATCAACTAACACATCTCCATTATATCCATCATAGACACCACCAAAGTAATCCGCGAAAGGTCCAACAATGTCTTCAGGTTTTTCATATGTACTCTCATTACCTCTCATCTCTACTGGTATACGTGAATGGCCTTTTCTGATTTAATGAATGACCAGAAGTCAGAAAGATCACTGGAAATTCGCTCTTGGGATGTTCGACTAAAGTTCTCATAAGCTGTGTTCATTTTAGATTTCACAATACTCCTCAAAGACTTGAATTTATTGTAATGAAACTCGGACATATGCTTTATTCAATTATTAAAGGCTTTTCTTTTAATTAAAATACTTTCAATTAAATCCGAGGTATACCATGTTGGAAAACGGCGCTTGCGCCTACACTTGGGCGGTACTGTTTTTTTGAAAATTTTCTGTAGAATGGAGTAGAACTCTCAACAAGCCTCATCAGGATCGTCCGCCACTTTCATAACAGTTGACCAATCGGCATTGAGAATCATTTCATATATCGAACTAAAATTAGCTTTTCTGAAATTGAACTCCTTCCGAGCCGCGTAATTCACACCCAAGTCTGGTATACTTTGTACTCGCATATCAAAAATAAAATTGATGGGAGGTTGATTAGAATCTTTTTTCACCAGAGGGGCAAAATCGTCCAATATTCGGCACTCATTTATGGAGAAAATGAGATCTAGGACTTTGTTATTATCATTGTTCACATGATTAAATTGTTTTAGGGCGAGAGTTTCTGCAAAAAATGTTGATATACACCTAGTATAGCAAAAGTTTTCAATATACGACGATGCATTGAAATCACCTATAATCAGCAGATGTCGGTCTAAGATCATATCCATGCTAGAAAGCATATCAGAAAACAGTTCATAAGTGTGTATCAGGAGTTTCTACATGCAACCTTCCTATATGGTACCCGAGAAAATAATAAAAACTGAATAAAAATTAGAATCTTGAAACACAAATTTCGGTAATTATGCATTCCAAGGTAGATATTATAGAGGAGCTACTTCCGGTGTGGCATTTTATGGGAGATGTAACTGTTTAATGAAAATATTTCGACCTATGTTGTTGATAGATTATGTAAAACAACTATACGTACATATAGTCGAAATTTGAAAATGCTGGCGCTCTCAAACCTATTTATATGACAAAACCACAGAGTTTTCTTGATACATAAGCCATTTTCGAACGGAGTAATCCTGAAATATATTGTATCAAACTGTTTTCGGCTCTGTAGATTCATTATATTTTCTCTGTAAATGCTACTAAATGGTACTAAAAAGAACTGAAATTGAATTTTCGTGTTGAATGTCGAAGTTTTAAAACGAGTCTTGTGTGAAAAGTTTATCTCTTTGCCGAATTAAATATTGGACAAATTACCTACTCTATCCTAGCACTTCAAATTCATGTTAAGTGCGAACGTAAACTCTTAAAAGCACCTTAAAATTACTTCTCAGTTCATAAAATTGTCCTAAATGATTAGTTAGTTGTTCAAGAGAATTACGAAGAATATTTTTCTTATTACCTTGAGCCATTCAGAGACCCATTTCTTAATCGGAATAAAATTACCGTGTTTTAAATTTTTAGTTAGGTATTTCCAGAAGAGTCAAAATATTCCTACATCTACCTACAGGTTTTTCCATAATTTGATGAATAAATCAAGAAAATATGCAAGTATTGTCATGAGTTGTTTCATACAACGAAGTGCGAAAATGGTGTTATAAATATTGACCTTGAGAATCACTTCTATTCTGGGTAGTAAAAATTATATATGTGGATGTTTATCACTGGGTGACAAAAATGAAAACCTTCATCAGTTATTATTTAGGGTAGAGTTCCGTAGGTGGAAGAACGAGTAAGTGAACAATTTATAGTAAAATATGTGTACACAAGCTTCCCGAACACGAAAAAAAAATATTCGCTTTTTCGGGAAATATACCGTTTTTGAAAAAACCAGAAATTAATTTCGAATAAAGTTACTTTTTGACTAGCATTTATATGCATTTAAAAACATACTCTGGGTTGTTTGAAGCAATTCTTCAGAAGAATTAATTTCTAATGATATATGATATAAACTATTATCGAAAGATTATATTTTTCTATCCACAGCGTAATGTTCATACGTGTTTATTTTTCCACTTTTAAATTATGTTTATAAACTGGCATCCATCTTTAAAATTTCATAAAACATAGAACGCGGATCTTGGGTACTGATCGATACGTAGATCGGAGTCACAGAGTTGCGTAATTGTCAGATTTTAATAATTGTTCAAGATTTCAAAGAATTCTTAGTGGAATGTTGAATTTGGAAAATAATTGTATATAATTTTTAAGTAAGTATTCTGATTTTGTTTCACAATAACTAATGTATTATTAAATTCACAAAGCAAAAGAAGATGGGTTGTGCTTTGTTGTATAATATGATTAGGTAAGTAGGTTAGGTTAGATTAGGTATATTAGGTTAGGTAGGTTAGGAAAGGAGGTATCCAAAGCAAGATATACAGGGCCGCGGAACTGATAAAAGGGTTCATGACTAATAACAGGCAGGATATTGTGGTTCAAAAGACCGAGGTAGGATTATTGAAAAGTCTGAGGTTAGCTGGCGAACCGCGGATAACACTGTGGAGGCAGGAATTTTCAGTAAAAAAAGGGGGCAATTACCGAGGGATAGTAATGGACAAGATTCTGTCTTTCGGGAAACACATAAAAATAAATATAAATAAATACTTTATTAACGGAATAGACCCTTGAAAATACAAAAAAAATAAAAGTATACACCTTATAACAAAATACTTAAGGAAGTAACAAAACTCAATAGTATAATAGCCATAATATGAAATAAATTAAGTAATATTCCGATAACATATCGACAACTTATTATTCAAAAGAGATAACTTGAGTGTAGTTTTAAAATTAGAAAGTCTATAAGCAGAAAGATCAATATCATCAACTACTTAATTCACCCTACTGCATATTCTCGTGAGAGGGGAGTATTGACGATAATTTGTTCGATGGAAGTCTACATGCAGAAAATTGCTGCGTCTTACAATACGATGTGGAATGTGCAAAGAAAAAAGTTCAAGTATACCTGGACAATTTATATAGGAGTTCATTACCTTGTATGCAAACATTACATCAAAATAGATTCTACAAGATAGATGGTGTGGCAAGCCAAAGTGAGTCAAATGATGTTAATAAGTGACCCCATGGAATGCAATTTCACTCTCAAAGCATAATAGCGTTATGAAGTTCCTCTGAATTCGTTCCATTCTACCTATCGAGTTGGCAACAGATGAGATGAAGGCGAAGACTTTTGTCTAGCACCAGCGAGAGTTCAAAAGGCAGTTAAGGGAGATGATACTGAACTTGTGGCAGCAGACATGGTCGAGGCATAAGGGAGCGGCGTGGATAGGAGGCTTATTTCGGATATTCGATAATGGCACAGGTATTCATACTAATGGTTCACGCAAATCCTGTTTGAGCACGGGTCATTTAAAGTATTCCACCAAATTATCGGAAAAACCGGAGACAATGAGTACAGGACGTGTGACGTGTTGGATAACGTGCAACACATGGTGTTAAGCTTGCAGTAGATGGATCACTGGTAGAGGAAAGCTGAATGACATCTTTGGTAATGTCAGAAAGTACCACAAAATTGTTTCCGAAATGCCCCAGGATGAGCGGAAATGGACGGAGGGTTTCAGTGTGATAACCAACGTGATGGAAAGGAAGGAGATAGTGTACCGAGAACATCAGAAGGAATACAAATACTGCAGGCAGGAGAAAAGGGGTTTCGTTTAGTAGATGTGAGTCCCGCATCGTTACGGCATTGCATTTCCCGCCACGGAGGTGGTCTGGTAGAGATTCCTCTTTCCTCTTGGGCGGAAAAGAAGGTTAGGTTGAACTGTTCAAGTTAAGTTACGTAAGTTGGGTTAGTTGTGTTTCATTATGACAGGTTAGGTTAGGTTGTGCTCTGCTATAGAACATGGTTCTGTCAGGTAAGCTTCAGAGATTTATACTCAACATAAGTGAGTTATGAATTTTTTATTGAAGTCAGAGTATCCTAACAGTTTGAAACTATTACCCATAATCACTGGTGAGAGTATTTACTTATAAATATGCTTCTTCTAACAGTTTTTCGTTCCTTATTTTGAATAAATATTTCAATATGACAACTCTGATAAATTATTGATATGCCTATCAATTTATGACAAAATTGACCAGTTCTATCTCAACTTAAAGATGGATGACTATTTGTTTACATAATTTTATGAGTGGAATAAATAACATATATTTTCAATGTTTTGTGAATTGGAATATGCTGTTTTCATATTTTCTTATTCTTATATGACTGGATATTCTCTTGAATTCACTCAAATAAACGTGAGTAAATCTTTTTATATCGATAAATATTCGTTCAAATGTACCCTCATAACACATGTTTACGAAAATATTTTAGAATTTTCTTTATTGATCGGGTGATTCGCCGAAAAAACGATATTATTTGCGACTTTAGTGGGTCTTTTTACGCTAAAAAAACTTTAATTTGAATATATTTAAGCTTTTTAGCGTGTTCTGCCGTATACGGAACCGCTACCATTATTTATTTATTCGATCCATATTCGCTGACCAAATCATCATGGACACTCCTTACAATGATGTGACAGACCCTCGAAAAGGCTATTTTTTCAATTCACTAAAAGAGTATGATTTTTCATAGATGTCAGATATAGTCAGTTAAATTCAGTTCTGCCGTGTCTGAATGACGACTGTTTGATTGAAGAAAAATTCTTTTTATTATGGCACAGGAAAAGTATGCTTTGTTAGAAAATACAAGAGTGTGGATTTATTGTCAAGAACGCATAAAATGTAACTGAGATGAGCATATATACTCATAATATAATGAAATGAATGATCTTCATTTTGTGCTTCGCTATTAAATGAAATTTATTACCTTTAAATATTAATAAAATAGATAAAAACGCTAAACTGTGATAATTATCTCACGAAGTAGAATATTATCGCTTAAATAAGTGACTGACCTGAACAAATAATAAAGTAGAACCGTTGTCAAATTGAATATGGAAAAAAAGTGTTTGAATAGGCGTTCATAGATCGAATTAAAGAATAAAAAACACTACGTTGTCAAACTTAAATGAACAAGTTGAGGAATGAGAAAACGATACGCCGTGAAGGAACTGTGACCTTACATAAGTAATCAGTTAGTTTAAGTTTTATTGAAAACGATTCTATTTTACATTTTCCATTTGATGAAATTCATTCCCGAATCTCCGTGAAAATTTGAGGTTTCAAAATGTATATTTTTTTTATTACGGAATCGAATCAAATCGCTACGTCATGTTTCGTCTAAAATTATAACATATAAGTGATGCAAATTTCAGTCTAAATGATTTAGTAGTTTTGAGATATCCTGTACACCAGTTAGGAAAAAGTGATTCAGAGAAATGTTTGGAAAATATTCTAACTCTAACAATCTAACCTATTACTTTATAGTCATTTAAAAAATCAGAATATATATTGGCGAGTTAGAATTGATAGGACTTAATTGACCTGAGTTCCTGTTAGTAGAATAATTTCAAGGGAATTATTTACTGTCGAAAATAAATGAGTACGTAACGTCTGAACGTTTTCCAGAGATGGTTTGTTGCCTGATGCGCTCAATTATTATTGCTACAACTTCGGTAGTAATTAGACTTTTGAATGTGTATGATATAACCCTTTAGATAAAAAGTGGCTTCATACGAGGATGGAATGTCTAGGACGAATTTCTTATTTCGATCGCAATTTGCTTGCATAGTTTGGCAGAATTGTAGTATTCGAAATCTTCCTCATTTGATGTAAGAAACAAATTTCGCTGTTTGCCAAAATTTTTCACAGATATACAAGGTGTCCCAACAAAAATTTGATTCTCCCCCCTTTAACTCAGGAAAACGCAGTGTCAGCAGCATGTCTGATCAACCCCCTACTCCAACTAATATACCCTACCAATAGAAAATCATCGGGAATATGGCTAAAACGGCACAAACAAAACTTGGGGATTCTGGGTATCCAAGTATCGACAATTGTTTCTGTTCATGAAGGTACTATTGTCAGAGAAACAGAAAACTCAGAATTGACGGCGACGATCAGTGTCATCTTTATTTAGTTCATTGTGCAATCCTATTTTGTAGGAATAAAATTTGTGAGGCTTCACTGTTCTGTAGGAAGTTGTACTGGAAAGGCCTGTTCGATGATAATTGATAATTTCGTAATAGACAGAGTGTTGTATATTTGTAGAAAACCCACTTCAGCAGCTTCAATCAATTGTACGACATTTTTGTATTAGATTTTCGACATATTGGTGATAGCACTTTTTGCTCTGGATGGTTTATGTTAAACATAAAATTCTCTTGTGTAAGAAACTGATGTCCTGATTGCAATGATTTTCATAATTTTTTTTAATAACAAGTGCACCTTCATGAAAGTGAAATCTTTCTTTTCCATCGGTCGGCCATTTTTTGGTTCCAGTAATAAAGATAATTGAACAATATCGTCAAATGAATCTGAATCAATTGGCCTGACGTACCAAGCTGGCACGAATACTTTCATCGGATAACTCTTCATAAACTCCTTACACGAAGTTTTGACTGAGTTCATGCAGAGTACCTAGGGACCTTTCCAAAAGATAGTCTTTGCGGTTAATATTCTCAAGTTTGAGGAGGCTGATGGATGGATGTTGCTCGCCACACTTTCATATCAACATGCTAAAACATTTTTTTAATAGTGATATCAATCTCCACTGCGATTTATTCAAATTATATATTCTTTATGATAATTTGTACTAAGGGGATGGTAGGGGGTTGAAGGGTGATCTGATATGCTCAAAATCGCAATAAACAATGGTCTCTTTCCAAACAGAGATCGGCCTATTTCAGCGATTTGCGCAGTAACTGACATCTTCTCAGTTAGAGGAGGACGACAAATTTTCGTTGGAACACCTTGTATGGATTATTTCCATACCGAGTGTTGATTGCCGATTGAAACTATGTGAATATTTTTCAAAACAAATAACTAGCTGGGATCTTTCATACATAGTGATATTTTTCTTGTTGAAAACTCATGTATCGCCATCATATTTCTCCTTTTTGCAGTGTTCCATTACTTGGCAATACCCCATTTTAATTTTTTTCATTTCCTTCTTCCTGATTGCTATAGATATATAGATTATGAATGAGGGCTGCCTAGCAGCACGGCCACTGCGACCGAATGGTCTATTGTGGCACACTGTATTCTGAATTTCATCCACAATCTCCATCCTTTTTATAAAGGATAGGAGCTTTGTGGGCTAGAGCTTAATAGGCACGGTCAGCTTCAGCTTGTTGGATCCAATTTTCTCCATCCTCACTCTGTCTCCAGCTGGGTACTCGCACATTACATGTTACATTAATTCTATTTCTTCTGCACAACTTTTTCTGGAAAGATGATGGAATGTATAAAAAACCATTCTAGCTGCGCCTTTGATCACCATGTGAAGAGGTAAGGCCCAATATCAGTTCCATGGCCACAGTGGGGGTAGAGTGAAAAGCTCCAGTAATCATCATGCCGGTCGTACTCTGCAAGTTAAAGAGCTCGAGTTGGGATTGCTTCTTAGACTGCACTACCACCAAGCAATGCTTCTCTATGTGATACGTGATCCCACCTTCATCACATATAGCTACTGAAGTTGCATTGGGGTAAGACTCTATTTCTTTCCACAGGTCATTTGATTTGCTCATCATGAAAGTCAAGCCTTGTCTATTGTGTTTCCAAGGAACGAATTCCACTTGAGCTTACTATAAACTTTCCACCTAGGATCGGGGGAGAAACAAATATTCTCTTTTTCCTGGTGAATGGTATCATAAGGGTTTTGTGGGAGCTTATGCTAAATTTCTCACCCTCACACCACCCGTGAGTAGTTAACAGCCTCCTGGAGTCTGACGGAGACGTAGTCATCTCCGACAGTTAGAATGAATTTATCCTCAGCGTACGCTTATATATAAATAACTATTTATTGCCAGAAGGTCATCAAACACCAGAGACAATAACAGAGGCACTACTCCCTGATGGCAGCCCCAGCCAGTAACAAAACTGACTACTTTCCCTTCCAGGGACTCGCTCATAACCCTAGCATTAAGCATGTTACTAATCCATTTCGCAATAATCTTTGGTACTCCTCTGGCTCTCGCAGCTTCAAATAACGAACTAGTGGAGGCCGCATTGAATGCAGCCTCAATATCCTCGAAGGCTGTAGTTGCAGCCTTTCTGAAGTCCAGAGACTGAGTGATCCATCCGACTAACCATCCGAACACCTCGGTTCTAATGTAACCATCCAACACCTTCTCCTGGGTTTTCAGACCGAGAGACATAAGACTTATCGGTCCAAGCGAGTTAGGTTGTGAGTTCGATTTACCCACCTTAGGGATGTTCACAACACTAACCTAACCTTCCGCCAGATGGCAGGGACAACATTCCATGCCAGACTCGACCGAAAGAGCCCATTGTGATATGCAAGGAGAACGTCCACCCTTAATTGTATCAAGGCAGGCATGATACCATCTTCCCCAAGAGCCTTGAATGGCTTAAATGAGCAAATCGCCCACCTAACTGCTCCGGCTGATGATCGTTCTTACGTTCTTCTAATCTTTCTTTTTTGGCCATTTAGCAAGGCCCTTCAGGGTAACGGTGTCACAGCTGTCACTTATATCCATAATCCGACTCTTCTCGCGAGTATCTCCAACGTCTCTCATCCAGATCACGTATTCAGTCCATCCGGGCCCTCTAAAGATCCAATGCGCAGAACTAAGGGGGTATTTTTCACCTCCCGCAGAACCAGGGTCAGGATTTCTGTTTTGCCCTCCTAATATTTTTATTAAACGACCGAGAGTAGATTGATAGTGGTCCTTTTTGTCGGTATCTTCAGCCCGATTAAAAAGTTTCCGAATTTCTCTTCCACGTTCTTCGAAGACAGGATTTCACCATGAAGTTGTGCCATTCTCAGGCTTTCTGCTTAGTGGACAGTTATCGTGATACGTCGACTCGATCGAACTGGATATCTCAATAGAACGGGATAAACGTCTTCACGACCGTTCGTAGCTGTGGTAATACCTTCCAAATGAGCACAAAGGGAGGCCTTATAACCGTTCCTGTCACTGCCCTCTGGGTTTCTTTATTCGATAACTGGTCTGATCCTAGAATCAATAATGCGTTGAATGTATCTGTGATCAAATCCCGATGGGTTGCTCGACACACCCCGTCTCGAGATTTTATTGCTCAGGGAACGAGGAGAACGTAATGTCCAATACCTTAGAGCGATTTCGCGTCACAAAGGTTGTTCATCTCCACTATTAACTAGAAATACGGTTTCTGCCATGAGAAAGTTGAAAAGACTTTCATCTCTTGCGGAGACGTCCGAGCCACGTCACTCCGAGTGCTGTGCATTAGCGTCACACGCAACGACAAGTTGGCGATTATTCCTCCTGAATTGACTCACCAGGTTACGAATCGTCTAAGGAGAGCATTCAGTAGAATTTTCCGATAAATTCGCTGAGCATGCCACTAAATCAAGTCTGCCACGCTCTTCCGGGACAGTCATAAGTACAGAGGTAGTGTCTGTGTAAGTAAAAGATTATCGTTTCTGTTATTGACAAAAATACACGTCCTGGGGTAGCCCCCAAGGCAGTAGTACAGTATCTGGTCAGGTAGATTTCCGAGACCGCAAAGATTCTCGGTTGGCCAGCCATGGTTCATGATGTGTATACCAAGAAGTAAAGTACCTGCCTTAGAATGCTGAATATTAGCCTGAAGACACCTGCTTAGAGGTGCTTCTTCACTCTGTTTAGGGCACAGGCTGGCCGCTGACAGGCTGTGTTCCTCAGTCTCTGCCTTATCAGGGTATCTTGCCAACTCCTCTGGGACTTTTTTTGGGAGCAGCAGTCTAGGTCCTTTAAGGACTCTACGAAGAACGGTCTGCTCCCTAGCTTTACCAGATCAGTTTTTGAACCCTCGTCTATTGCGAAGGCCCACGTCTGTCCCCTAGTATTGATTGCTTGGTTGCCCACCATTAAGTTGTGTAGGACAGCATCGGGCTTCCACCTGTTATCAGGCTTCTGATCAGGAATATAAGCAACACATATGGTTACTTCGGTAGCTCATTACCAGTCACAGTGCGCAGACTAGCCTCCTCTGATTGCCTCAGAATAGCTATACAGCTTTGAAGCCATGCCACACTGTGGTCGTCTAAAAACTTAGCTGCAACCATCCAGGGTGAGTGGAACTTTTCAGAACACTGATTGGTTCCGCCCCGGAGCGGTCACACTGTATGCCCCAAGGATAATATCCTGCACGTCCTTAATCTGTTCTGTAGTCAGCTTTATCTCAGGGAAGCCAGATGGTATGTCACCAGCTCTTATACCCCCCGCGGCATTCCTAAAGGACATTGCATCCTGTCCCTGACTCTCCGGGCGGTACCTGTTTCGGACCTGCTCCGAAATACTGCCATCAGACCTGAGACGATTCCCTGCAGTCGACGATGTGCCCGAGAGTGAGATTGATCTCTCTCGGATATGTTTCATTGACTGCCATACTCCTGGATACCAAACAGTCGACGCCAGATGCAATCAGCATCAGCCACTTTTTAGCAGTTCCCTTAGCCTTTTTTGCTTTGAGGTGAGTCTTCAGACCAACGGGGTCAGTGGCACCGCTGACAATCACTGCCTGCCCAGTCACCGTTTCAGCCTTAGTAGGAGTCACGAGCTGTGATAGCTCACTATCCACCATGTGCATTGGCGGTGACAGGGTGGTAGATGGAAGTTGTACCTTCACCGCCATGGTTTCTTTGTTTGAGGATCGAGATTAACCGCCTCATCAAGTTTTCAAGTTTTATGGTGTGGATCCATAGAATTCTTACGAGTCAGAAAAAAATAAAAGGTCCACCAAGGCAGTATTCCCTCACCCTGAAAAGCCAAAATGAAACCGGATGCTGGCTGGTGTCTGAACTCCGCTTATTTGCGACCCATCTTTCCCAATTTGCCACCCCCACAATGGGAGCAGGTTCCCTAGATACAGAAAGATCCACCATGAATCTACAGGTTTTTGATAAGATATACTCCCTTTGGTCCAGGCGATTAACCCGACCCCCCCTCCTCTCATGCCGGGCGCAAAAGATGACCGCATACATCGACACAAGCTTGGTACTGACAGCCGCTGTGACTAGCAGAGCTAGCACATACGGTCGGCGCCGTTAATACACTTGTGCAGACGCTTAAAAATGACATGAGAGCAGTATAAGAAGAAGTTGGTCCGCGGCCAGGTTTCGGAAGGCTGCCAGTTCCAGTTTTAAAAGAGACTAGTCTCCTTAAACTAGCTGAACAAAATCGTCAAAAGCGGTCAACAACATATGGGTCGTTCCCCTATGAGCCACCTGGGGACGCGCTAGATTGGTGCTTCAATCCAGATCAGCTTCTTCCTGATAAAACATGAGAGAATGAACGTCCTAAGCGAATCACATTAAGGAGAAATTTTACGGTTGAAAGGTCGAGGTCGATAATCTGAAACGTCATATGAAAAGGATTCGTGTTTTCGTTAGGAAGAAAAATATTTATTTTCGTGGTCTTAATGAAGGTCTTCCTGGTCTGATTCTGCATCTTTATCATTCAATTCATATGAGTGTCGAAACTTCTTTCAATATGCTCATTTGTGCCGATGATACTTGTTTACATTTTCGTGACGATAGCTTCGAAACTATTGAACCGGTTTTGACTGCCACCCGGATATTTGATTGAGAACAAAAGAAGTCTTGTATGTCTAAATCCTGAGGTTTGTTGTTTTTATCTTAAGAATCATCAGAAGGATAGAAGATTAAGGGTGTTTTATAAGGATTTTCCAGTGAATCATAACTCATTACCCTATATCTTCGTGTCGCATATCGATAAAATGATTAGAAAGCTGAGATCACAAAATAATATTCTACAAAACTACGAATACTTGGAGTACTAACGTTTACAGTCTCCGAACTGCTACTTTAACACTGGTTTTTTCTGCAGATGAGTACTATTGTTCTATCAAGTTACAGAGCGTTTATGTGGATAATATTGATTCTAAATTGAATAATGCTATGAGAATTATGAGTGGATATATTAGCTCGACCGCAATTCACTAACTACTTGTCCACTGCGTTATAATTCCTCCTTATCTCGGTAGAAAATCAGCGTTCAAAAAAAGTTTGGAATAATGTCCGTCCGTTCATCCGCGAACTCAGCAATCCTCCTGTTTTGAGATTGAAACTTTGAAACCGATGTGGTAACTTAGTTGTCTATACATTCTTTTTGTCGTGTTAGCCCTTTGGAAAAGCCAATTGAATGAAGTTGCCTCAGATAAGTTTCTCACACAAAATTATTCTCAGAAGGTCCTAAGTAAAAGATTTGGTGTACCATAAATTGCTTGAGGGTGGTTGTGGAAATAGTATCCTTTTCAAGTGGATTTCTGTAGATAGTCCAGATTACGAGTGTGGTGAGACTGTGGAAGTCGTTTAGTCTTTCGACTGTCTTATATGTTGATATTCAGATTGTCTTCAACATATGCGTACGGTATGAGAGTCTTTTTTGCTTTCGTTGAAAATTGAGTATAACTGACGTAATGACTTTTACTGAATTGTTTTTCGATTCATATTAGTACTTTCCCACCATCCCACATCCAACATTCGATGCCCTGGTTAGAATGAAGTATGAAACACAATCATTCGAATTCCACTTTTTGTTCCACTTCAATATACTTACAGATTAGCGGTTACTGATGTTTCACGAAGGGCTAGACAATATGTTCCTTAGGTTTTTCTGTCTGTTCTCTTATAACATATAAAATATTACGCATAATTGTCCCGCTTCACCTCATTTTCCTGAGCTTACATTTAGGGGCGATCGTGGGAGGCTTGCCATTCTACATACTGTATTTTCTATCGATCGTGTTTTGACACACCAAGTTTGATATGAAGAAATATTTCTTCTGGATATGTAATTCTCACTAAATTCGAATATCTAAATGACAGAATAAATGTTATGAGTAAATGAAAACAACAAAGTATCATTTCATCATTACCAGAATAATTCCATCTTGTTTTCTATATGCTAGAAACGCAGATGGAAAAGATCACACAGTATATTAAATACTTGTGTGACTAATTTATTTTGAAACTGCATAAGATTTCTGAGATTATGAGTTTCATTTAATTATATCCAGTAGTTTTACCCAAAGAATCAGGATATTAGATTATTATCCAATTATGAAGTTTTCCTTTCTGTAGTCGATATCTGAAAGTCTAAGTAGGTAGTATAATAAAGATCTGATGAGACATTGTGCGTCAGGATATGCAACAAGATGATTTGGAAGAAGTGTACGCAGAACCCAAACACTGTCATTCTATACTTTGTATTGAGATAGCCTACTTGCATTTAAAAGTCCGTGGGGTGGTGTAATGGGTATGGATAAATTAGATTCTCTTTTTTGATTAACAAACTCAAGTAATTGAATTTGTTATAACGTAAGATAATATGCTCCAGCTTTTCTACCACACTTTGGCTGGTCTAGGAAAGACTATTAACTGAATCGCATTGAAAAAATGTAGCCAATTTTGTTGGTCCGTTAATCTAACATTTGATCTCTATCAGTTGTTAATCACTGCGATCAATACGATTTTTCTTCCCTCAATATACACTGAATTATGTAAAAAGAAATGTTCAATATAGTAATGGTCCGTAACAACAACAAAAAACGATTTTCATAATACCTTGATAAATCACCTTTTTCCCGAATCAACGCACTCTGTGACCATATATGACAGTACGAATACCCTACTTGCATTTTATTAAACCTTGCGGATTTGGATGAAAGTTTAGCCAACGATAGCTTAATCCCACCGCTGAAAGCAGAAATTTTCATCTCGCCAGGAATAAGTCAAAATTTTGCTTCCACAGGGAAATGTGATCTATAGCATTCACCTTCATCAAAGCCCATGTATTAGTGGCTTAACAGGTATGGGACATTTTATGTTCGAACTTCATTATGTCAGGATTAAACTTTGAAACAGTGACAATGGTTCTCATTCGGCTGATTGAAAGTGATAAACTGTCAGATTTTCACGAACAGTAGCGGACGTGAAAGTTGGTATATTCACTCTTTCAAAAAATAACTGCAATAAATTATTTATCACGTTCTTCTGATTAGGTTTACTAGAGAATTCTTATATTTAGCTATCACGCACAAGACAACACAACTCAACACAGTGAATAGAGAATCTTTGATGTATCGTACCAGTTAGAATTTTTTCTAGTAAAATATGATACTATTGATATAATTTCTCATGAGAATAAGTACACATCAATAACAAGTTTTTTTATATGAATAAATCTGCTGTTCTTTTTTTACGCTAAATTTTTTATACGTATGACTGAGCTAGTACCTTTTCAATACTTTTTTGCACTCAGCGAGCATTCTGATTACATTTGTCGTTATCATTCATAGCTAGATCAACAATGAGCACAAAAGTAGCCGAGTGCAATAGAAGAACCCGAGGTTATAGAATAAGAAAGACACTGGTTCTGTTCCCTCATGTTTTTTATATAAATAAATCTCAGCAATCTGCTGTTCGTCTTTCACGATAATTTCATTCTTTATGTGTATACCTGAGCTAGTATCTTCTTAATACTCGTTTGCACGATCATTTTTGGAGATGCTATAATTCCGTCTTCTCTAGCAAGAGGCGGACACACAGATTTGCAGAAATTCGCACTGAAAGTCTTCGCCATAGACCAGAACTGTGTAGTCCCGCTTGCTTGTTCAAGGAGTTACCCCTTCGTTGAAATTAGCCTTTGCTCTTGCAGTTGTCAGGTTGCATACGTTCCGTATTCCTACGAAAGTGGTTCTTTTTTTCTCTGTTGGTGTCATCTTCTATGACTTGTAAGCTCTATTTTTGGATGCAGAGGCTTTTCGCAGTCATTATTGAACCATGGCTTTTGTGCTGTTGTCCTTTTCATGAAATGAGGGATTTAGAGATTCATTCCTGCATGAATGATTTCGGTAACATATTCAGTGCACACATTGATGTGTGATATGTAAGGATCTGAAAGGCAAACATCACTGAATGGGAAGCGCAAAAAGAATTCACGCAGCTCATCCCAATTAGCACGGTTATAGTGCCAAACACGTCTGGGTGGTTTTTGTTCTTGGTAAAGCGGCAGCAGATATAAGGTTATGATCTGAGTTGCCTAGCGGTGCTGAGACCTCCACTCCAAAATAATCTGAATCTAAAAACAAAATTAGATATTTAAGAATATTCGTAAATATTTATAATTCTCACGTATATTATCTTTCTAAAATATTCAAATGCTGATAACTTTATCAACTTTCTACCATTTATATAGGTAAATTCTTCAACACGTTCATCTAGTTCATCTTGCTTAAAAATTATTATCTGATCTGATATTAAACGTAGAGCATATAGGACTGAATATTAATGACGCTGAACCTACATTAAGGTCAAGTGATCACCTGACGCATTGCTTAGAACAAATTGAGGAAAGATATATATATATATATATATATATATATATATATATATATATATATATATATATATATATATATATACATATAGACTCGAAAACGTTGAGCTCTATAAATTCTCTTTTCTCAATTAGTTCTAAGCAATGCGTCAGGTGATCACTTGATATATATATATATATATATATATATATATATATATATATATATATATATATATATATATATATATATATATATATATATATATATATATATATATATATATATATATATATATATATATATATATATATATATATATATATATATATATATATATATATATATATATATATATATATATATATATATATATTCATAATAATATTCTTTAAGTAATAAAATTCATGAATACTTTTTTCCTTTCGTTTTCTTATTGCCCAAAGATAGCTTTATTGATGAATTGAAATAGATCATCCTCATTTTATAGAGCAGTGACTCTAAACAATTATAGAATATTGTGATTTTCAAAATATCATATCTTGATTTTTTCAAACGGAACATCCTGTATTTTATCATTCATGTCAACGCATAAAATATTGTGCCATATTTTTGCAGAAGTAACTTTCTTCATCTTCTACCATTTTTGAAATAAAAAATATAAACTGAAAAAATAAAATCAGAGGTTGCAAAAGAAGAGTTTATTGGTACATATCATTTTACTTCATCTGAGAAATGGAGATATTTTAAGGTACTAGTGTATGAAATATGTAATAGATTGGTTTTTGGTGAGATGATCTACAAGGTGTTGAACTATTTCTATAAGTGTTTGAAATGTTGCCAGTTTCTTCGAAGATACAACTCAATGCTTCTGAGGAAAGACTGTTGAACTCTCGATAACATTTGCGGATTAACTGACTGAAAGGCGTCGACTATTCTCTGTCTCATATCCAACTGTATTGTAGGAGGAATCTGGTAAACGATGCCTTTAATATAACTACACAAGAAAAAATCTAGACTTGTAAGGTCCGGAGAACTAGCTAGCCATCTAACAGGACCACCAAGTCATATCCATTTGTTTGGAAATACATGATTCAAATGCTCCCTAATTTGATGTCAGTAATGTGCCGGTGCTTCATTCTGTTGAAACCACAAATCTTGTCTTATATGCTCTGGTACATCGGCAAGTAACATTGGTAGATGATTTTGCAGAAAATTTAAATACATTTCATTAATGAGGTGCCCGTCGAAAAAGTTCTAACACAATAAGATATCCATCTACTATAGCGGCCCATACATTCAAGGACCAACGATGCTGGTGATCTATTTGTATCATCAGGCGTGGATTTTCCGTGGCGTAATAATGAAAGTTGTGCCTGTTTACAAGCTCATTCTTGTGAAAAAATGCTTTGTCCGAGAAGAGAACTCTGCTAAACATATTTGGATTTTCCGCTACTTCGCCACTTGCAAAAATTGATTCGGTTTTCATAGTCTTGATTGTTCAGTTCCTGGAGCTGCTTTACATGATATGCATGAAATTTATTCTCTTTCAAGATTCTCTGGACGGAAGTTCGACTTATATCTGTTAACTGAAAAATCTCTCTTGGGCTTTTATATGGTTCCTCTGTCACTGTCAACAAAACTGACAATTGGTTGTCTTCAGCTGTAGCAGTTTTTGGTTATTCATGTTTTTTGTAAGCGATATTATTCGTTTCGATAAATCTAATTAGAAGTTTATCAAAGGATCTTGCATTAGGATGCCTCTTATCAGGAAACCTTTGTGCATGAACTCTACTTGCCAACAAAGAATTTCCTCACACTCACCCAGAATAAAAATCATATCAACCATTTCTTTTTCGGAGAACTTCATGACAGTCAATTGAGAAAATTGGGTACAAACCTCAATTTAACAATGTCTAATTATGAAGCACTTATGAGTTCACCATATAAAATGCATAATATGATATGTCCGGACACCTGACAGAAGACACAAATGAAAAAAATGTCAACACATAACTCGATTTACGTTTCAATCATCTTGATTTCATCATTCGTTAAAAAATTACATTGTTTAGGTTTCATTTTTACTACTACTAACTTCTGTACGAATAATGATGCATGTTGATGAGTTTGATACGGTTTGTAGAATTTTCATCAAACATGTTTACAAACAATCGAATACTTCGAAAATGATCGAAGATGAAGATAAAGTTACTTCTGCAGAAATATAGCACAAAATATCATTATATATCACATGAATGATAAAACACAGGGTGTTCCATTTGAAGGAAAAACAAGATATGATATTTTTAAATTACAATATTAAATAATTTTTTGAGTCACTCCTTTATGAAATGAGGATAATCTATTTCAATTCATCAATGAAGCTATCCTAGGGCAATAAGAAAATGAAAGGAAAAAAGCATTCATCTAGGAGCATGCGATGATGTGAGAGCCTATTTTCATGAATTTTTTTTATTCAAGATTCACAGTTTGATGGTATTTTGGTATCAAAGAAATGTAGGGAGGTATTTCAACTACTTATTTGGAGATATCTCATTTCAGATTAGCAAGACAATTATCATGTATAATAAGTGGCATGATGCGAGTTTAGATGTCTGATTAAGGAACGAGCATGGTCTGTTTTTTCTGCTGGTATTCTATTTATTCGCTTGTTCTTTACGATTGTGTTTTTCTGACACACTCCAAAATTATAGCTATAAGCATTTATTGTAAATACAATAATACAATTATTCGAATTTTTCTATATCCTGTCTTTTCAAAAGAATATATATATATATATATATATATATATATATATATATATATATATATATATATATATATATATATATATATATATATCTTTGAGTGCTTCTTAGCTTTAACGTGGGTCTCAAAAATCTCTTTTGAGTTCGAGCATGTAAGACGCTTCTCCTAAATTTACCCAGAAAATAATTTCGTATTGGATACATGATTCCACAGTTTTGCCCCATAAGACACTATAACAGTTGGAAATTTGACTTGTGCCCTAATCAGTCTGATAGCATAAGGGTACTCTGCTACTTCATCTGTAAGACGTTGCACTTGGCAGGATTACTCAAATTTACAGTGGATGACCAAATCAGCACATATCTTCAACTTATGCAATGGTTTTTTTTGTGCGTTGTGGAAATTTTCTTACAATTTTTGTTGAAAGGGAACTTCAGAATATTTGAGAGTATTCGATCCGACATTGTTCATGTAAAAGTATTTTTCTCAATTTTCACATCAGTTGGAATACATATATTTTGTTGGAGGAGAAAAACTTCAAGTTTGAATGTTTCCATATAAAAAAGTCACTTATTGAATCACTTTGAAAAATTTAACACAGAAATTTAAAATTTCCACCCAATTGCCAGAGGAATCAAACATTCAAATTATTCATTGCCTCGCCGTTATATCGAATATCGATTTTAATTAAGTATTCAAATGAATTCGTGAAAGCTCCACAATGCGATAGAGAACGAGAAACTAATGAAAAGTAATTGAAGAGTGGATGTGACGTCAATAATGTATGAGTTAGAATTGTTCACTTAGGTTTGACCTTAAAAACAAAAACCATCTATTTGTTTCAGACCATCTCTCTTCAAATATTGTTAGAGGAAAAGTTTTTTGGCTGCCGGCTAATGACTCTATCTTATTGAATATACGCTTAGTAATTGAAAAAAAGAGATAGAAAATTCGAGTTAACAAGGTCGTGATGCCAACCATTTTCTTTCATTGAAGGATATTTCCCAAAGCTGCTCGAGATTGCAATATACCAGAGGAACAATGATAATATTCAATCAAATTTGATAATCTTGATTAGAAATGAAGTGTGTTCCAATACCGAAGGCTTAGTATTGACAAGTAGGGGTGTGCGAATAGTGTTCCATTTGAATCGAATAGAATACCGACATTCGATTCGAAATTCGAATCAAACATTCGAATTATTCGAATAATTCGAATAATCCTAATAGTTCTAATAATTCAAATATTTCGAATTTTCGCGAATTATGTCAATTCGACATATATCGAATTTTAATTCCGAGTATTAGATATATTTATTCGAAAACAGTTTCGGGTAACTGTTTTAAGGTAAACAATGTGATTAATTATTCAGGCAGAATTGATTCAAAATGCATATGAGTATTTAAGGGTGTGCGAATATCGTTCGAATTGAGATTATTTTCAACAGCTGCAGATATTGTCACGGACGAGCGTACATCATTATCATCTGCTTCAGAGTCTTATTTATTATCTTTAAACAGAAATTTGTAATTATATGTAGTTTAATAAATTCGTATTTCTAATCGAACATCTTCTGATGCAACTATTCACTACTTGGTTCAGATTAATTGAAACTGCTAGTAATAAATATTTTCGATGAAATAGAACTATGGTATTTAGAATTTCACTATATTAACAAAAATATGACCGGTTTCACCACACTGTGGCTTCATCAGATAGATACGAATTAATGAACAGAGTAATTACTAATATAATAGTCCTATTTCCTACTTAATATTACAATAGGTACAAGAAGTATGTTGAAAAACCCATCGGAGTTGCTTATTTTATGAATTGAAAAGATTGGGTAAGTGAAAAGAATTTAGATCCAATTGACTATTAAGTAACCTACCTGAATTCTTTTCTTTGTTAATCTTAAATATTGTCATTGTGTAAAATTTTGAAATTATTATCATTAAGTTATGATTTTCTTCGAGTAAGTGATTAGAATAATGGGAATCTGATTTATGATAATTGAAGTTGCAAATATTTCAGAGGTTTTTCAATTCAAACATAATAGGTTTTGTTTATTCCAAACCTATAATATTCTCATAGTTAGCTTACCTAACAATTATAATGAATGAATTAAATGAATGACGAGTTAAAATTAAACATATACTGTGGAAACAATTTTAAATGCTGCGTTTCATTGATGAATCATCTGATGCAACTTCTGAATTGTACCCTGAAAAATAAAACGAATGATATTTCATTTCAATTTATTCAATATCATCCTTAAATTTTTAGAACTGGTTGAATGAAGACTGAAGTGCGTGGTTTAGTAGCAAATGCGATTTTAGATTCTGACAAGAACTTGGTTCGGTCCTTGTGGTTTAATCCCATCATTCACAGGTGCTTTGTCCTTCATTGAATATATGTTTCCACCAGTCTTGATCACTCGATTTTATGCTGAGGTTTTCGAATTCAGTCAATTCCTACTTCAGCTCATCAGTAAACCTAGACGTCCTCTAGTTCTATTATTACTCTTGATGGCCAGCTCCATCTCAATCTTCACAACCTTTCCGTCACGTCTGTTATTTATGTTCTTATTAAGATCTCTTGGTTTGTAAGTCGGTCCCGGAGCATCATAGCCAGGTACATTCGTCTCTCTATGGACCATTCATACTCTCTGTTCCGTATGTTAACACAACGAATGCATATTGGTCAAAGAGTTATGCTATAAGCATTATTTCAGAAGATGATATATCGCAGAGTTAGTCGAATGCTAACAATGCTATACCTATCCTTCCAGAAAAATTGGCTTCAAGATTATATTTTGTAATAGTTAATTTTGGAAACACATGTATTCTCGTTATTTGCTTCTCTACGTTCATTTTTTTGTTTGTCCTAAATTTTGTCTAGAGGGTATTCGTTTTTTGTTTCCTCAAGACTTCATTAGCAACTAATCCTATCTTTTTCTTCGCTAGATATTATGAACGAATCGTCGATAAATGGTAAATTGAATAGATACTCTCCATCAATTTTATTTCCAATCCTTCCCAATTCTAATTCTCAGAAAATGTTTTCGAGTGCTATGATGAATAGTTTTGGTATTATTGCATTTCCCTTGCTGGGCTGATCCATCATTCATCTTTTCCGTAGTTTTTTCCTAGCTAACTAGTCAAATTTTGGTTATTGTGTCGGTCTTAATGAGTCACACAATATATCTACTATTATGTGAAAGATGCAGCGGTTCTGATCATTTGTGTTCTTCGTCGATCTGTTGCTTTCAACTATCAAACGTTCCATAACAAAAAACATAATTCTCAGAGTGAAATTTAATTGAAATATATTGACGATCTATTTTCTCTGAGGCACTCCATTCTTGAGTGGGATTCCTTTAGAAGTTCTTGGCTGAAACTTATCATAAAGTTCCTATATTTTGCACAGAATATTGAATAACTTACTGTTTCCAAGTCTAGACAATACGATCGGTGTGCGATTAAGACTTGTCCCATTTTCATATTGAAATGTTGGGGTTACATTATGAATAAATGTTTGAAGCTTGTCAAGTAAAATCTCAATCAATATTATAATTTTGTTTCAGGTATGTTACTAAGCATTTGTAATTGATGAAAGGAAAACGATTCACTCAATCGATGAGGTGGGTAAGTCCACTGATTTATAACATTTAACTCTAGTGATGTTTCCTGATAGGTATCCCATTTTTATACCCATTTGATCAATTTTCATGAATACCTTTCAGAATGTTGAGAAAAATAAAGTGATTAGACTTCGTTCAGAGGAATGATCATTATTATGGGCCTTGATGAGGCTGAATTAAATTAGAGCGAGATTCAGTTATTTTAATTTAACGAAATTAAATCAAACGATCCTCGTTTATCTAATGGTAACAATGTAATCATTGAATTAGCAAACCATCGTCTCACACACGTATCATTACCGAATTTGAAAATGCAAAAAGTGTTGAATGCTTTTTTTGGGGAGATCAAGAAACTCGTTCACAAGTTACATTTTTATGTGTTGAATTCGACGAACACGAGTACCAAAAGTGAATTGCATGAAACAGTAGTCTTAAGATTGGAGTGGGATAAGAACGTTCTACGAGAACGGACTAAATAGCGTGTTTGAGAACACTTATTCATTATTTATCATTTAATGTGACAAAACCAAGAATACAGGGTATTCAGTCTCAAACGAGCCACCCTGTATATATCTCACCCCATATTGATTCGAAATATTTGCTAAATACGTCGAATGACTTCCTTTGGGTTAGGTTAGGCAATTTTGATGTATATTTAATACTCAAACGGAGAACCTCCTGAGTCGGTACACTTCGGCTCGTCAAAGTTGAATAAGACAAAGGGTCGAGCGTTATCTCATTTGAAAGCTCTTCAAAGCCATATTACAACTGTATGAGAAAAGTAGTTAAGGCGAATCTTATTTCGAAAAAAAATTTTTTTATCTGAACTGGGCCACCTTGAATTTTTCGGTTATTTTCAAGAATATTGGAAAAATGGAAAACAAACAAATTTTTGTTTTGGAGGTAAACCTGTCGAGGGTAGTAAGCGCCTGCGTGCATTCACCGGTAAATTCACTTACCTTAAGGTTGTAGATAAAAAAAGTAGATTTTGTTATAAGGCTTTTTGAAAGCCCTTTTCACAATCTTCAACAATGTTTAAAATATTTTATTGTTCATCATATTTTCAATAAATCCCAATGATTTCAAATCGTATGTTCAAATTGTTTTATATTTATTTCCATACAATCATACAATCCTTACTGAAAACCGTTTCTAAAATCGATCAGCATATTTGGAGTTATTCGACGATACTCATTCGCCGGCGTAGATCGTCCAAATACAAAGGTCGAGTCATAAAACTTTAGTAAGTAATTGATAGTATTGATGATTTTTTTATTTTATGGAAATTCATTTTCAAAGTAAAACGAAATTAGGCACTTTTGTCACTTTTCCACAATTTATTCAATAATCACGACCGGTTTCGACCCTACGGTCATTTTCAAAGGAATAACAATATAATACATGAGTAGGCAAGTACAAGTACAAAATGAAACTTGTCCTAAATATTGAGTAGTGGGGATCCATTATGCTCTAGTTGGCTGTTGAGGGTAATAAATTGTGGGTATTTACATAGTTTGTTAATCTTCAAACTTTTCAATGAATTTATCTCTCTCCCTTTGTTACATTTATGAAGGATTTTAAGAATGTTCAATGATATCGAGTTGTTAGTTGATTTTATGTTCAAATATTGGCGAATTTCTATCTGAGGAAACATGTTCATTGAATCTAGCCTCAAAACTTCTCCCTGTTTGTCCGACATAGGCTACTTGACATTCATTGCATTTGATTTGATAAATTCCTGATTGCTTGAATTTATCGTTCTTTTGTTTGGCATTGAATAATAATCTGCTTAAGTTGGGGCCGCTTGAGAATGAAGTAGTTTTGTTCAATTTGGAAAAGTAGTTACTGATTTTGTCAGAGAATTTGCCGGTGTATCTGAGACTAGTGTATCTTTTTTTCGGGGTTTCTAGAATGCTATATAGTAATTGAGAAGTAATACATTGTTCTTTGCGTTTAATGATTGTCTGTGAATGTTTCCTTCCTGTAAATTTCATAAGTGTGTTGGTTATTTGAATTTGTAATGGTTAAGTCGAGGAAATTAATTGAGTTATTATTTTCTAATTCAGAAGTGAAGCTGATGTGGCAATGTATTATATTCAGGAAATTTGAAAATTGCTGAATTTGTTTGTTTGAACCACGAAAACCAACTAATATATCATCTACATATTTGTACCAGAAAGTAATATGTAAAGTAAAAATTCTTGCAGCAACTCGGGCATAATTTTGATTCTGGTAATAATGGCCTACCAACTCAAAGCGTAATTGATTTACAATGTATCAAATGATCGAACAATTATCAGATAGACACCTTTCTTCCAAGAAAAACGAGGAAAATTGGCAATTCAAATAGAATCTCTTTAAGGTTGCTGTAGTTTCTAAAGAGGGATTTCGAAAGACATTACAAAAAATTGACTTTCCTTATGGTCTTAGACTTCAAGTTGAGTAAATATAGTGGTTGACGCATGCAGGTGTAAAAGTTTTAACTTCAAAACGAAAATTCATTTGATTTCCTTTCTTGCAATAATCTCGGAAATACCAAATATTCAAGGTGGCTCGTTTGAAATCAAAAATGGTTTCTTACAATTTATGTCCAAATATTCGGCATATTTCATCACCTGCATAGGAATCAAAAGCAATAAATTATCTTCGTTTACTCGGACTTACAAAAAGTGGTGAAGGTTTGGGATAAATATTTATTTCTGCAAAAAAAATGAAATGGAACACTCTATATATTAGTTATGTTTCGGGATTGTTCAAATTTTGCCAAATGGAAGTATACTTAATTAAAAATTATTATGACTTAGATCTAACTAAATGAACAGAAACATTTACTCTGACGTGTGATTGAAACTACTTGTTGTGAAATAGAAAATTGATGTCAATTAAAAGACAAACCGCAGAAAACAAGATACTTTCGTTAAGTATATTTGAAATGGGTTTACTATCGAGGCGTCCACTTTGTTCTCGGGAAGCCATCTTCACTTATATGGAATAGGTGGCCTGAAAAGTAATTCGTATTGAACGTGTACTGACAGTTTCAATTACTCTCTTCACGGAGCAATGTATGATAATGACAACTCCACACGGATAATAATTAGAACCCAAAACGTCGAAATCGTTATTCGTCTAGGTAGGAGTAAATCAGAAAGTTTTTGATAGCCCTACTCTTGATAAATTCGGCAAAAAGTTGTCATAAATCAGATTTATGAAAATAGGATGAAAGTCGATAGTATGTTTCACAAGCGGAAATAAATAATTTGTAGAACTGATATTTGGACTGTTGGTCAAGACGATTTGACGTGATTATGATACAAAAAACCAAACACAAATAATTATTCATTATTCCGCTTATATCGGTCATTATACCATACCTTTGAATTACATATAATCCTCTCTTTCTTTTTTTTTCGGTAGTTGAGTCACAAAATTTCCATCTCTCTTGGATTTTGGTTATTATAAATATAAGTTTGACTTTATTTGCTACTGTTAAGAAAAGTTCAGTAGTACAACTAATTTGGCTTCGAACACACTCATACTCATTTTTCCACAGGATCCAGATGTACATCTCTAATTCAGTATTTTCTTCTGCATTCAGTCCCTATTGATTATCTATAGTTAATTATTCATTTCTAGACCAGAGAAGTCTACATTCAGCCATCGCGTTGAGGAAATAAATTCTTCATAAATCTGAATATGTAAATTAAAATTAGAAAAGATATACAGGATGGTCCAACAAAAATTTAACAACTCGATTTTCCAGTTTTGAAATGAAAATATGAAAAATTGCTCAGACTCATCGATTTCTGATTCGAGGAGAAACATTTTTACCGATTTTATATCCCCGTAACTTCAATCCCCTACCAGAGGTGAGCACAACCCCCTTATTTTGAATAAGAATGAGGGGTGTTGGGATACCTCATTATGAAGATCTTAACGATGTCCTATCTGACTCCTTAATTTTCGCTCCAAAGTTTTTATTGTTAACGAAATGGCAGCTAAAAATGTGAAAAACTACTTACTTTTGTGATTAGTATATTAAGTGCTGAAAATATGCACCATTCACTTCACGTGCATTACTCAACATTTTGTAAAGAGGGATTTCGAAAGACATTACAGAAAATTCACTGTCCTTATGGTCTAAAACTTCAAGTTTAATAAATATACCGGTTGACGCATGCAGGCGTGAAAAATTTTAACTTCAAAAGGAAAATTCATTTGATTTCCTTTTTTCCAATAATCTTAGAAAACCAAATATTCAGAGTATTCCGTTTGAAATCAAAAATGATTCTTTACAATTTATGTTCGAATATGTGGCATATTTTATCACCCGCATAGGAATCCAAATCAATAGAGTATCTTCGTTTACACGGACTTATGAAAAGTGGTGAAGGTTTGGGATAAAAATTTATTTTCTACAGAAAAAATTAGTCACAATTACTTTTCTCGTACATCGTTATAAAGAAAGAGTTTTCGATTGAGATGTCAGAAGATATCTTCTAAACAAAATCATTCGACGTATTTCGATGAAATATACAGGGAGGCTTACTTGCGATGGAACACCCTATATGTTAGTTATGTTTAGGGATTGTTTGAGTTTTGATGACTAAATGAAAGTTTACTTAATAAGAAATTACTATGACGTAGATCTTACTAAATGAAGGGAAACATACAATTACACTGGCGTGTGATTGAAATTAATTGTTGTGAAATGGAAAATTGATGTCAAGTAAAAGATAGACCACAGAAAACAAGACACTTTTGACAAGTATATTTCAAATGAGTTTGATATCGAGGCGTCCACTTTGTTCTCGGGAAGCCATCTCCACTTATATGGAATAGGTGGCCTTAAAAGTAATTCGTATTCAATGCGTACTGACAGTTCCAATTACGCTCTTCACGTACATAACTCAACTTTTCTGGTTAAATTTGATGGCATTCATTAATAATCCGAACTCGCAAATCATCCAGTGACTTAGGTTGGGTAGCATAAATCTTAGATTTCAGGTGACTCCATAGAAAAAAGTCCAGTGGTGCCAGATCAGGTAATGTGGGTGTCACTCAATATGTCCACTTCCTTCAGTTCAGGCCTGAGGAAAATTTTTATCTAAGAACTGACGCACAGGTTGAAGGAAATCTTGTTGAAAATGATCGATTCATGGTCTTCTTCATTCTCGAATACTAGCAAGAGCGATGGATAAACAGCGTTCTGTAATACTTCAAAATAAATTAGGCCAGTGATATTACTGGGTATAAAAAAGGGCCGATGATGTGATTTCCATAAATACCCGAGAATCATTTAAATTTTGGGGATGCTGAGTATGCTCTTCTTGAAATATTTTTGGATTTTCATCTGAATAGTATGGACAGTTATGCCTGTTTACAATCCCGTTAAGGTAAATTGAACACAAACAGATATTGAACATGTAGTTGGGATTATTGTTAATAATTTCACTCATTTAGTCCCTGAACCAATCGTATCTTATACTTATGTTTTCTTAAATTCTCATGATTCTTGTCCGTGAAACACCAGACACATTGGACAGTTTCCCAGTACTAAGGGTCGAATCCATCGCTACGTGACCCCCTCTTTTCATCTCTTTCATACACTTTTTTTTTGTTGCCGACTGAACCAAAAGTGCAAATGTAGCAACCATTGCACAACGTAAGCAGCAGATACATTTTTTTCAGGATGTCGTTCGTTGAATAAAGCCGCGCAGATTCGTTATTTCAAAAAAGGATTTCATCATTTTCATCATTTCTTCTACGGAATACTCCATTTTAATCTTACTACAAATTTACAATCGCTTTGGCGCAGTTTCAACTTCCTTAAAATTCACGATAGACTAACGAGAAACTGAGGTAAATCAAACACATGGTCTGTCTACTTTCTTGAACAAAAAAACTAACAAGTAAATGAAAACATTGCAATCCTCGAGGTAAATTCAACATAAGCTGCCACACACCAGCGTTCTTCACTGCATGGAAGTGAATAGTGCCCATTCTTAGCACTTAATAAACTAATCACAAAAGTTAGTGGTGTTCCACTTTTTTAGCTGCCATTTCGTTAAAGAAAAAAATTTTGAAGCGAAAATTTAGGGTCAGATAGTACTCAATAAGTTCTTCAAAATGAGGTATCGCAACATCCTCCATGCCCATTCAAAATTAGGAGGTTGTGCTCATCCCCTTTAACGAATTGGAGTTACGGAGATGAACAAATCGGGAAAGTTGTGCCCCCTTGAATCAGAAATCGGCGGGTTCGAGAGATCCTCCATATTTTCATTTTAAAACCGAAAAACGAGGTGTTAAGTTTTCGTTGGACTACCCTGTATATTGCTACCAATAGCTCTGTTATATCATTAACATAATCAACATTATTCTTTATTCGAGGAGGATACTTCACGTGATGAAAATATCTTACATACATAGATTAAGAATAGAGTTTTCCATATTTTTCTTAAATATCAGGTTACTCTAAGTCAAATACAAATTGAATTCCTTTGTGATATGTATTTCATCATCTTTCATTTTTTCTTTATATTTATTATGAATATTTTCTCACGATTTCGTATGGTCTCGTGAAACTAAGTCTTATTAAAGCTTCTCTGATTATAAAAACTCCTCTGTAAAGCTTATAATATCTTCTTTCATTTCATTAATTTAGCTCGACTGAATTTTCGCAAACTTTTTACTGCAGCATCAAGATTGAGTGGAATTTCATCTATTTAAATGGATGAGTGAATTACAAAAACTTAGAACTTTACATTAATTATGTCACAGTGTCCAAACAGGATCTGTAACAAGCACAGGAGGCAGAATTGATGACCATTTAAATCACACTAGTCCCTTAAATATAAACACAGTCAATGGATGAGAAACAAATTCTTGGATATGAATCTAGAACACAGAGAGAAAATACTTGAGAAGCAGTAACATCTAGCCTGTGAGGTATGAATAAAAGGTGCGAATGAAAAGTGTAATAAAAATTAATGTATAAACGTTTCATTTCTCAATGTAATCAATTGTGCAATTGGTAATAAAATGACAATAATCTGAAGAATTGAAGAGAAACAGAGCAGAAAATCATAGTTTCAGTAATAAATATCCCATGATACGCTGCGAATATAATTGAATGGATAACTACTAACCAACCAATGAAGACCATTCAAAGGGCTGAAAAAATTGATCCCTAGAGAAGAGTTACCATCATCACATTCAGCAAAGAAAAACTACAATTTCATGAATAATTTATGATGAAATTTGAATCTATTTCTTCGGTAAATGTGACACTATCGAGTATGAACATTGGAAGTATATCGAAAGACAAAACAGAGAGTTTTTCGAAGAACTCATGAGGCAAAAGTGGATATTAATCTCATAATAAACAATTATTGCGAAATATCAGCTATGTGAGAGGGAGGCGATATCCCGTAGTAATATAGGCACTAAAAGAATTGAGAATTTCCAATCGATAAAAAAAAATTCAAATCAACGCATTTGAAAAGATATTAGGCATGTATTATATCCATGGTTACATAACACTGATAAATCATTGTGCAGGAATATTTTTTATGCTGGACAAAAACGGCGTGTTTTACCTCTAGTATATCCACCCCATACTGCGTCAATTTACTGCAAATAATGATCTATTTTTCTACAGCCTCTTGCGCTATCTCTCAACTCCCGCCGTGCTAAATTTTGTTCAATGTTGCTCATATTTTCGACGTGATTGGATGCTCAAATTCAGTTTCAAAAATGTAAGTATGGTAACCTCACCCAATGATATTAATCAATAAGGTATTATTGTGGAAGTACATTATTTCGTGAATAAATTTTTTTAATTCGAAATAAAATCGAAAGAAATGGACAAGATATTATTATATTTGGTAATGAGTTCTGTATTTCGAATATAATTACTATCTATTCTATTTGAAATATTTTCGTGAATCAAAAGCATTTCTCTAGTTATTTCATTAGTCGATGCCACAGATGATGAACTTCTGTTTCTTGCAGTAAAAAACAAACTAGTCATGAATGATTCTCTAGCTACGGAAGAGGTAAATCATCATGAATATTCGAACTTGCTGTGTGTGGTGGGTTATTTTGAATTTATTGACACAAGACATTTTTCTTTCCTGACTCGATTAGTTACTTGAAAAATATTTTGCTCCAATTCTTTTCTCATTTGACTTCATCAGATTAAGTTCCAATCAGCTCTCTTTTTTCTGACAATAACTTGAATGATCTGAAATCCGGCACTCTTGGCATTGTCTCCATAGGCGTGCTAAAGTTAGCACTGTGTTCTAGTGTGAAGCAAAAGCAGATATCGGCATTGATGAAACGCACTATAAATACTCAGTTTACAAAAGCACATAAAAAATACAATCTGATTAAATACTGAAACTAATACAAACTCGAAGTGGGGGTGTATTACATCCCACATCTTCGCAGTGTTGCTAGATCAGAAGCTACGTTGATAGTTTCATTACTTCATTGACACTCCTTGTATCTTCACAATGTATTGAAAGTAATTCATAGAATCTCTCAATTATTGAATTCTCAATGAAAAAAACTAGTACAGAAGCGTTGGGTAGGATATTGTCATTTCATGGTGTACACTGTAATTTATTTATTAGGCGATTTTGAAACTCAGTCATCATAATTTGATATTGAATAATCTTTCATCTGAACTTGGTGTCAATATCTTAAGGCATAAGGTGCACATCTCTTGCATTACCCTTTATAACAGGAATGTTTGCTCCTCAATGTAAATGAATATGAAGTAAAGATGTAAATAAATTAAATTCAAATACGATGTAAATGTAGGCTGAATCAACTCAAGACAAGATATCAATCGATTCTGGATGAAATTAAAAAAAAATCTTTTTTATTCGAAAAGGAACATCCTTTCAAAAAATACTATATATGTACATGGTGCGTTTCAATAAAAACAAACCCTGTATAACACGGCTGGTTTAATGTTTCAGTGAAAATCCTGAATAAGGACGATATTTGTTTGAAGGAAAACCGTTTTTGTTACATTTTTTGTCCTCCCTATCAACTCTACCCTCGGCAGCTCATCCCAAAGTTTTGAATATGGAAAAGGATGATACTTTCATCATAAGGTTTCATTCTATATACAACAACGTGATTATTTTTTCCTAGAATAATATGTGACGAATTGAATTCGAAAGTAGTTTGGAAAAGTTTCCAATTTTTATTGTTCCGTTCGGTCTCCGACTTTTCTTTCTCATTTAGACATTTGCGTATCATCCCCTACCCATGTCAACGCCGAAAAGTGCTATACGAGAAAAGAGTTGTGTGATACCTCTTTGAAAACTTGTTCAATTAACAGAATTTTTTGAAATTTCATTGAGACGACCGAGAAACGAGAAACGTTACATTTTATATTAAGGTCTATCAAATTGATTTTGTTTTGAAGAGCTAATAACTCTTCAAATCTAGAATGGGAAACAGGAAGGGCATGATATTAATATTTCTCTTAAAAGAAGAATTTCTTTCGTTTGAAACAATAAAAAGAATAATGTGTTATTTCGATGGCAAGTGTCGGTTTCTTATCATTCTTTCCTTGTTAGAAAATCTTTTCCAAATCTACTAGATTCAATTACTTTTGGTTTTAGGTAAAAACACAGATAACTTCAATCGGTAGCATTTTCCACAGTGTTGATAACTGAAATTGCAATGACCAGGTTGAAGATGGTGTACACGCTGCAAGAAGGCATTGAAATTGTGAGTTTATTTCTAGAAAATAATTACAGTGCTAGAACAACTGTGCGCTTTTTGAACGAATTTAACTTTGGAAGAAGTTTGAGGCACAAATACGTTTTTGAGTTAATGGGCCCATTTATAGAGACTGGATGCATTATCAAAAAAAACTCAATCCCACCAGTTTTTAAGAGTAACGAAGAAATTGGTGTAGCCATTTTGGGTAAAGTTGTCATGATGGAGAATACACAGTCTGTGAGGAGATTCTCTAAAATATTTGGAGTATGCCGGACAAATATTTTCAGGATTTTTTAAGAGTAAAATATCCATCCATAAAAAAAGACATGTGCACGAACTGAATGAATACAATTTCGATCGTGGTTAAGAATTCTTCAAACATTTCAGTACGCAGACTAGTACCGATACGATTGTTTGTTATTCGGACGAATCGAGTTTTTTTTATTAACCAGGTGCATCGCCATAACTGTAGAGTATGAAGTGAGAGTATTTCCCATTTATAGAGTGAAAATCATAATCAAAGACCTCAAAAACTTAATGTTTTGAGAGACGATATTATTCGACCCTTATTCATACAGAAAAACTTGGCCGGCGAAACCTAGGTGATACTGGAAAGGGAAAGGGGGTGGATATGTAAACGTTCAAATAAGTAACATAAATTTTTTTGATTCAACCAAATAAGTTTTTATCGAATGTTTTCCTCATACTAAGATTGAATGGATTCCTTAAAACTTGGATTTTGTAAAAACAATTCTCGATAGCAATTCGTCATATGTTCCTTTAGAAAATATATAATTACGTGGTTGTACATAAAATGGAATCACCCTTCAAAAAGATATCACACCACTACGATTTTCCATTTGAACATTTTCAGAATGAACGAAACATGTAACAAAAATCTCCCCCTTCGATCAGAAATTAATCTATTTCAGAAAATTCACAGAAGAATCGAAATAACCATATGATTCAAGTAGCTCGTTTTCATTGAAACGCACTGTGTTATGTATCTTTCGTGATATCGTCGATACGTTCATTTAATAATTTAGGCATTGATTCTATTACCATGAGAAATAGACTAGAGAATAATTTCTGGCAAAGAAATGTTTCACTATGATTTTTCGCAATCAATAAAGTAGTTTTGTTTTCCTTATTCAATGAAGTTTCTGAAAATAGATGTTTGAATTTTGAATGAATGCAAAGGCAGCACATTCTATAATAATGAAATACATGTTTCCACTCTTGGCCTTCAACTTTCGTTCACAAATACAGATTTCGCCCGTAAGGTTCTCGAACCTTTTTTCTCCTTCAGGAGATATCTGATTATACCCGTGTACAATACGGTGACGTGCGTTTCCAAATCTGCCTGCATGTTATCATAATTTTAAATTATTTAAGTAATTGATGAGATCATTAATTCTTCTAGAAGTTGGTAATATTTCTCTAGCAAAATTTGTAAGTATGACAAAACGTCCGATAAGATCACCTGGATAAAGGGTCTAGATGGTGAAAAATGCCACCAATTCGATACGAATTCCATATGGGCCACTTTTCAGCCCATACTCACTTTCTGAAATTTTTAGTCGCCTAGGTTACGTAATCCGCGTAATGCCTAATTGAGCTTTCTTGGTTTTTATTTTATATCTCAGCTTCATCGAGAGTTAACGAAAAACTTAAAATAGAAAAATTGTAGCTCTCAGAAAGTTCTATCTGTAAAAATTTTTCTTCAATTTCTGGAGAAAAATTTCAATTTTCGGAACGATTTCAGAATTGATCTGAAAAACTAAGACACTCGATGTCAAAAAAATATATGATTTGTATTGTTTTGCACAATTTTACACCCTGAATTTTTCCAGATTTCCTAAATTGGTGAAACGTACCGTTAAAAATAAAAAACCCGCATTTTTCGGTTTTGTTCTTCTGAAGACAAACCAACATTAAAAACAAGACTTTTTTGCACATTTAACCCTGAATACGGTTGCTCATATTGTTTTCAAAGTCACCCAAATAGTCATTGATACCATAAATTATCAAAAACGGTGTTTTAAAATACTTGTTTACGTTTTTTCCATGGAGATGCAGCATTTAGAGAACCAAATATTAAAATATCTTTAGAGTAAAACTGTATTATTTCGAATTTCCTTAGAATTTCCATATGATGGCAGATATTTTTTGATAATCGTTTGCAAACATAATTCATTCAATAATTGTTTCCCGATTTTTAAAAATGATAGCAGATATTTTAGTGGAAGATACAAATAATTAGACTTATATTTTATGCTTATCGGGCTATATATATATATATATATATATATATATATATATATATATATATATATATATATATATATATATATATATATATATATATATATATATATATATATATATATATATATATATATATATATATATATATATATATATATATATATATATATATATATATATATATATATATATATATATATATATATATATATATATATATATATATATCTATGAATGTAAAACAAATATATCTATACTTTCTGTGTTCAAGTTATAAAAGTATTTCACGAAAATATTTATTCAACATCATTTACATAAATGCAGAAATATACATAGAAAATTGAATATACAGTCGACGTTCACGAACTGTCACTACCTATCCACTTGGATACAGTTCAATGCTTCGCATAGGAGATGGTGAAATCACACTGTTTGGTAATTTAACACGGGAGAGTCATGTTGAAATAATTGTTCGATTTTTGATCTAAAATTTTAATTCAATTAAATGACCTATGTTGAAAAAAGGTTTTCACATTCTAACAGTAAAAGTACTTACCTTACAATAGAAAACTTCTACGGAGCAGAAAGGCTCTGTTGCAATGGTTTCATTTTTTTTTGCATTCAGTTGCCATCACTGTCTTTATTTATGACAGGTATGACATTGGATTCGGAGAAGTTTGTTAATATTTCGTCTGGATCTACAGTTTCAACAAGGTATCTTGCATTTGATTAATGATAGATGATAGTGACTATATGCGAGCAACATCCTACTGTTTTGGCACCATTTGCACACTCACAATCTAGAACATCAGTTGATTGGAATAAATTTTTCCGCCTACCTCATCTACTTTCTTCGGATTCTTGAAGCAACGTATTCTGTAAACTTCTCGTTTTTTTTGACTTGTGCAATTTCTCTGCTGATTTTTTAAATATCGGAAACGTACAGCTTTCCAAACGTGTTTATCAAAAAACACGCTATCTTTCAAAATAGAGCTGCTTAGGGGATCATTTCGTTATCGAACTGATTTTGTAGAAGTATGTACTTTTGATTCATTACACATGTACAGCGTCGATTACCTTAAGAACCATAATGTACATATGTGACTCATTGGCTCTTGTAGATGCTTCCCTTGGAATTACAAATCTGACAGTTTTTGTAGTTAGTTGCGAAACCCCTTATCCAAAAAGAATGTATCGCCTTCTTGCAAAAGAGTTCTCAAGCCTTTCTGATCATTGAGAATATTATCAAGGATTTTAGCACCGTTTTCAGTTGTGTAATACGGGCCAAGCATGTCTATGATATAGCCATTGGTAGTGCAAATTGTAAAAGTTTTACACAAAGGAGATTTTCTTGTTCATAGTAAGATTTTCTTTGATACTCATTATTGGGGAGAAAATGTTTATATGATTTTCAGTGTTGGTTTTTCTAATAAATGAATTGATAAAATGTGAAAAAATTGGTTTTGATTTTTTTGAGCATCTACAACCATCTGGGATACCGTGATACAACTCTGGCCAATAGTACCTCGTGTAAAATGTGCAAAATAAATTCTTTCGGTTTTTAATGTTGGTTTTTCTTCAAAGAAAACACGAACGAAAGGGGCAAAATGCGGTTCCTCATTTTTAAAAGTGCGCTTGACCTATCGGATGTCTTCGTTTTCAGACACATTCAAAATTCAAATTTTCCGCCAAGAACATTGCTTTTAGTTTTTCAGAGATAATACCTCCAGAGATATAACTTTTCTTTTTAACGTTCTTCGCTAGCTCTCGATGCGGATGAGATATAAAATAAAAACCGAAAAAAATTATTCAGGCTCTAGGCGGTCACGTGACCTAACCTAGGGGCTAACAATTTCAGAAAGTGAATTTCTCTATGTGTGCTGTAAAGTGGCCTATATAAAATGCAATTCAAATTGGGGGCATTTGTCACCATATTACTCAGCTAGGCCCTTTAAATCAAAACATTCAATTTCCACACGAAATATCCCTGATTTGGAATCTATTCAGTAACGAGAATTATGTCGATTCAAAATGAATGAACATTCATCCTACACATAAATATTGTGTCGAAAATGAGGATCATTTGTGACTCCATCAATAATGGTTTCACTTCTTGTACCATCCCAATACAATAAAGATGAAAGTTATATCTTTTCAAAACTCGTGGAGTATTTCTTTGACTCATGTCAGTTACGCTCCCAAATTCAGAATCAAAAGGATTTTGAGAAAACCTAATTTCAGTCGCAATCACATCAAAAGTCTGAGAAATGAGAATCGAAATTTATCTTTAAAGCACTCAAAGTTTCGACTGCGAAATCGACGGGAAATTCAGTCTCTGTAGTGTGACTTAATATTTCACATTTTTCGAAATGTGTGAAACATTTTTTACGTAATTGCGATTGAAATAGTATTATTTTCTGCGTCAACGTTTTGATATTGGTGTATAAATCAGGGAGATGCTGATTTTCTCCTCGCAATCTCAAATTTAGTTCGCTCATATGATTTGTCACATCAACATAGAAGGCTAATTTCCACAGCCATTCAATGTTTCTTAAATCGGCACAAGGCCGATGCTTCTCATTCAAAAAAATTTCGATCTCTGCTCGAAGTTCAAAAAAACGCTTAAGAACTTTTCCGCAACTAAGTCAGCGTACGGCAGTATGATACGGCAAGTCATTTTCTTCAACCTCTTCAATAAACTCGCGGAATTGTCGGTGATTCGGTCCTGTGGATCTGATGAAGTCAACAACTGATATGACTGGTTTTAGAACTTCAGACTCATCCAAACATTTTCCGCACAAGGACTGTTGATGAATGATACAATGTAAGAATAATGGTTTTGAACCACCATCATTTTCTACAGCCTTTCACACAAGTGCGACCACTACTTCATTTTTCCACACATATTTGTGCCGCCATCGGCGATGATACATCTCAAGTTTTTCTATCGAAGGTTCTTATTATTAATAGTATTTTCAACTCCCCAAAAAATATCTGTCCAAGTTGTCGTGCCGTGAATACTATCAATACCAAGCAATTTTTCATACACGTCATAGCTTATATCTACTCCACGAATAGAAATCAACACCTGAGCAGTATCTGACACATCCGTTGACTCACCCAAGGCTAGAGAAAACCACTCAAGATGTCTTGCACCCTCCGAGCCACAATGGTTGCTGACAAACTGACATCTTTTCGGGGCATCTTTCTTCCGCTACTGCAATTAAGCAGTCTTTTATCATTTTTCCATCGGTGAATAGTTTTCCACGTTTCGCAATTTCAAGAGCCATACGAAAGCTGGCGCGAGTTACAGACTCTTGCTCAGCATTTGCTGCGATTTCAGTCCGCGCTTCAAAGTTTCAAATTTTTCCGTCCGCAAACTTCCTGTATATTTAGAGCTATTCTGAAGATGTTTCGATTCATAGTTACATTTAATATTATATTCTGTGAGCCCTTATTATTGCACTCAATCACAAAATACTGAAAGTTCTATTTTTCTTGAAACGTTCTGCATTCTATGTTTATTTTTCGGTTCTTTTCCATACTGATAAATATCAAACATAAAACAAGTCTATTCAAAATACTCTTACTTATACACGGGGGTTACGCCTTTCCCACGCTGACTGACACGCAATGGCGCCGCAAGCCTTTTTATACCTATGCAGTTACTACCATCTAGAAGTGATCGAAAAAACTAGTCAGAACCAGAACTTTAGTAGTTAGTGGGTAGCCGAAATAGATAGTACCTGCATCACAGATCTACGTAGTATTACTACTCGCCACTAGATGTCCCTACTTGTCACAATATACTGAACACTACTGAACACTATCAATAGTAATTGAAATGCAAAACGCCTATATTTGCTTAGTTGGGCAGAAATAATAAAATTGTTTTGGCCCTTGGAACATACCGAAAAAAATCTATGGCCCTAAGGCTTCAAAGTTTGGAGAGCCCTGATCTAGAGAATAATAACCCATCATATAGTTCAAGCAGTAGTTCACCTTGTTTCTCCCAGAAAATATGATCATAATCAAAAATTCAAAGTCATGATGTATAAAGTTGAGAAAAGGTAATACAAAATTTGTAGTCATTACAGTCATGTTGCAATTCAAAGTAGATTTTTAATGAAAAATCAGCCGAGTTAGTTCCTCTTACCAGAAACTTAAATAGTTAGCACTTATGGCGTAGAATTAACTGTTGTGGATAAGCACATCTAGCTGATAGATGTCTTTCTTCAAATAAAAATTGACCTGTTGATGCTGTTGTCCAGAAAACAATCGTTTTGAACTTGTCTATTTTGTTTTCGTTGACCCAATCTGTATTATCTTATTTTCATTAGCTATTTAAGGGAAAAATGAAAATAATCATTGCAATTTTTCCTTGAACGCCTATCAATGCCCCAATCTTGAATATTGTGTCAAAGGTAAAAGGTTATCAAATTGAAGAAAAAATTTGAGAATATTGTTAAGGTTTTGTTGCTTTAAAAAACATGCTATGTATGCAGTTTAGGCCATAAGTGGATCCTGTGAGTGAGCAGTCGCTTATAATCTTGATATTATGTTCAACGACAAATTAATTCCGATTTCTTTTCTCGAAAAAAATTATAAGAATGTAACGAATCATTCTTATGTGGTTATCCCAAAAGAAATTCTAGCAATCTCTCAACAAGGGTTGTTTTAACTCTGAGAACTTTCTTGACCTCTAGATTCAAATTTTTTTACTTTAGATCATCTAATATTCTGCGCTGATAGAGTTTTTGACAATCATAGCCACACAAACAAATGATCGGTTGATGATCCTACACATTTATGTAATTCCGGGGTGAGAAAATGCTCCAAATCTTTAGTGAATGGATGAGGAAAGTAAACATTTCCATTCCGAATAAAGTTTTAAATTTCACAGAAGTAGAAATTTCGAGATAATGTTTCAACGACAGCGCAGTGTGATATTCTGATGAATCAATGTTATGAATATATTAGATTCGATGGTTTTTTTAACTGAATCCCAACTTCTAACTGAAATCATCTAGGTTTGATACACTCTTCCATTATTGTAGCATATGGAATGAAGGCAATACATTATGTAAGTACATGAAAAATAAATAGAATGAGAGGCTTTAAAATCTGCTCCACATTGAAAACGAATGTCACAGTGTTCCGCCCCATTATTCATATTTTATATAGCCATTATGTTGGGAAACCCTACGTAATATTTTATTACTACAGTTTAGAATTTGATATGCTCATACCAAAATTGAAATTGTCTTCATCCATCTGCACGTTCATAACTCTCTGCATGATAACACAATAGTTAATAATGCAGAATATATTTCCATTCTGACATCAGTATAAGAATTTACTGAATTGAATAAAAAGACATTCAGCTTCTAGAATGAAATATTTTGCTAGAATATACAAGGGTCAACTAATGACTGAGGTAAAAATGAATGATTTTAGTACACAAGTTTCACCATATTTAAGAAATACAATACTTCGAAAGTAGCTACATGAAATTTCTTACTGCAATGTCAATCAGTCAGTCAAACTGAATGAATTTCCCCTGTGTTAAAATGGAAAAGACCGAATATCGAGGCTGGTAAAGCTTGTTACGCAGGAAAGCCATCAATGAAACCTAAAGTTTGATTGATTGATTTATTGTTGACATTATACTTAATACTAAGTGTGCAACAAAATTAAAAGAAATTTGAAAATAGTTGGGTGTAAAACATTTCGAAAATAAAATTCTAAATAATATAATAAATTAACTAATGAAAAACAATCATTACCATGGACAATTTTAAAATTATTCCCAGTAATATGGACGATTAGAAAGAAAAAAGAACCATGTCCAAGTTGGCAATTGAAAAAGTCATCCACTGAATAAAATGCTCTTTGGCCAAGCTCCTTCTTTATTGTACGCATAAGTAATTTTGTTGGAAGCTTCTTCAACTTCTTTGGAAGGTGGTTGAAAATTTACAGCATGTTAGTCTCCACGGCATAGAATGGAAAAATTCTACATAGTGCTCCTTCACGAACCTTATGCATTCCAAGACATAAAATGAGGGTAGTATGAGTATCTTTTTGATCTTGAATAATTCTCTGCATGAATCTCTTCTATTAAGGTGATATAACGGGTGAATCACCAGTGGCGCGGTGCTCTGAAACTCGTACACTCTTGAAGATTTCAGTTTTGTTCGAATGGTATTGTATTTAGAAAGTAAAGATCTACTTCAGCAATTTATTTTGTATTGAACAATGTCCCAATTTTCTATACAAAAATCTTGGGAGTTTTTTCAGATTGGAAGATCACTTTCTTGTTGAAGATTCAAGAGCGTCCTAACTCTGCTATAATGTCTTTGAGTACTAAGTTTTTTATTGAGTAGTTTCGTCACAATATTTTTTCTCAAATTATTAATATTGTAATTTTAAAAATATCATATCTTGGTTTTTTCAAATAGAACCTCCTGTATTTTATAATTGATGTCAGCGCATAAAATATTGTGCCATATTTCTGCAGAAGAAACCTTATCTTTATCTTCGACCATTTTCGAAATAAAATAAAATGAACTAAAATAATAAAATCAAAGGTTGCGAAAGTATATATCATTATACTTGATCAGAGAAATGGAGATATTTCAAGGTAGCCGTGAATGAAATACGTAACAGATTAGTTTTTGGTGAGAGGATCTACAAGGTGTTGAACTATTTCAATAAGTGTTCGAAATGTTACCCGTTTTCTTGTAGATACAACTCAATCCTTCTGAGGAAAGATCGTTGAATTCTCGACAACATTTGGGGATTGACTGACTGAAAGGCGTCGACTATTCTCTGTCTCATATCCAACTGTGTTGTATAAAGAATCTGGTAAACGATGCCCTTAATATAACCCCACAAGAAAAGATCTAGACTTGTAAGGTCCGCAGACCTGGCCATCTAACAGGATCACCACGTCCTATCCATTTATTTCGAAATACATTATTCAAATGCTCCCTAACCTGCTGTGAGTAATGTACCGGTGCTCCATCCTGTTGGAACCACAAATCTTGTCTTATATGCTCTAGTACATCGGCTAGTAACATTGGTAGATGATTTTGCAGAAAATCTAAATTAATTTATTGAGGTTCCCGTAGAAAATGTGCGGCCCAATTAGGTATCCATCTATCATAGCGCCCAGTACATTCAAGGACCAACGATGATGGTGATCTATTTTTATCATCAGGTGTGAATTTTCCGTGACGAATAATGAAAGCTGTGCCTGTTTACAAGCCCATTCTTGAGAAAAGTTGCTTCGTCCGAAAAGAGAACTCTGCTAAACATATTTAGATTTCCGCTACTTCGTCACTTGCCCAATTGCAAAAATTGATTCGAATTTCATAGTCTCGATTGTTCAGTTCCTGGTGCAGCTTTACAAATTCAAGATTCTCTGAATGGAAGTTTGACTTATATATGTTAACTGAGAAATCTCTCTTTGGCTTTTATATGGGTCCTCTGTCACTGTCAACAAAACTGATAACTGGTTGTCTTCAGCTGTAGCAGTTTTTGGGTTTTCATGTTTCTTGTAAACGATAGTACCCGTTTCGATAAATCTAATTAGAAGTTTTTCAAAGCATCTTGCATCAGGATGCCTCTTGTCAGGAAACCTTTGTGCATAAACTCTACTTGCCAACGGAGAATTTCTATCGCACTCACCCAGAATGAAAATCATATCAACCATTTCTTCTTTGGAGAACTTCATGGCAGGCAATTGAGAAAACTGGGTTCAAACCTCACTTTAACAATATTTAATAACGAAACACTGATAAATTCACCATGTAAAATGCAGAATATGATATGTCCGGACACCTGACAGAAGGCACAAATAATAAAAATGTCAACACTTACCTCGATTTGCGTTTTAATCATCTTGATTTTATCATTCGCTTAAAGAATTATCTTGTTTAGGTTTCATTTTTTACTACTTGGATCATTACAGAGAAGAAAAACTTCTGTGCGAATAATGATGCATGTTGATGAGTTTGACACGGTTTGTAGAATTTTGATCGAAAATTTTCACAAATATTCGAATATTTCAAAAATGATCGAAGATAAAGATAAGGTTTCCCCTGCAAAAATATAGCACAATATTTTATGCATTGACATGAATAATAAAATACAGGGTGTTCCATTTGAAAATATCAAGATATGATATTTTTAAAATAACAATATTCAATAATTTGTTGGAGTCACTTCTGTATGAAATGAAGATAATCTATTTCAATTCATCAATGAAGCTATCCTAGGGCAATAAGAAAACGAAAGGAAAAAAGTATTTATCTTCTCTGGTCGAAGAAGCATGCGATGATGTGACGAAACTGCTCATCAAAAAAAATTAATTCTTTTAAGACATTATATCAAAGTTTAGGCCGCTTCTGAATTTTGAATAAAAAAGTGGTTTTCCAATCTGAAAAAAACACCCAAGATTTTTTTATAGAAAATTGGGATACTCTGTTTACTGCAAAATGAATTGTTGAAGTAGATTCTTACTTTCTGAATACAATATCGTTCGATAAAAAATAAAATCTTCAAGAGTGTAGGAGCTACAGAGCACAGCGCACTGGCGAATCACCATTATACTTCTGAGGCCTTCCTTTTGAAGGACAAAGATTCTATGGACGTCCACAGAATTTCCCTAAAACACTATTCTATAGGTAAACCGTGAATTAACATAAGCATACTAAGCTCCCAGTGAGGATTTTGCACTCGCCTGATTTGATATGATTCTAAGGGCATAACAGAAGCTCGATGTCCTTGAAGCAAACTGGTTAATATGCCCCTTCCAATTCAATTGAGAATCAATTTTTAGGCCCAAGAACGAAGTACTGGTGGCTAACTCGATAATCTCCTTATCTGCGTAGACCCTCATAGGCAAACTAGTTTTGCTGATATTTAGTCTCAGATCATTTTCTGGAAACCATGTCTTCCACAGCATCATAATCTCGTCTATTAGTTCTCATGATAACTAGTATGATGATCTTTCCCATCAATCTGGAAGAATCATAAGTTGTGTGCTGCGTTTCGTTGTGGCAGAACAAGTACGGAAGATGTCCTTCGCCCAGGACGACCTTTGAAATGATAACGAATATCCATGATATTGTATTGATAATCACCAAGTGAAGTTGAAAGTTAATGGATGCCGCGTTTATTGATCAAAGACCTTAAACTTGCTAGGGTGAAATTTTCCCAGGCTAATTTTTGGCTCTTTGAACGAAACCCAAGTGAGTTTTCGCGCCATTCTAGTATCATCTCCGAAACAGAGGCGTATTTCGGAAACATTGGAAGTTCTTGTTTCATTTTACTTGATTTCACCCTCGTATATATTTCGATATAAACAAATTCTCATTTAAAATACTTCAAACATTAGTTCTCGATATTTCAAGGACACATTATAGTTCTGACACAATTGATCGACAATCTTGATTGATTGCAGGTCGCACACGTTAGGTGTTATTGTCTGTTTTTGCCATCTGGGAAAACCCAGAGCATGGGCCGCTATCAATAGATGTGCGATCAACATTGAACCATTTATATCACTTTTATATTCCTGATTTGCTCAAAAATTTGTTCCCTAATGCAGTTTCTTTTAGTTTGATAGTTTCCGCACAATGAGTAGAAAAGTACAAAATGAAGAATCGCATATCATTCACAAATCGAGGCGTTTTGGTGGTTATGCGTTTCAAAATTACAAACACTGAAACATTTATGATTAAATCATATAATAGTGAAGTAACCTTGTTGATTTTATTTCAGGATATAAAACATTTTTGAGACAATTATTCAAACTTTTTTGTATTTAATGGATACGGTGTAATATCATCACATATTTAATAATTCTATTAATTGATCAAATGATCAAATGGACACTATGCGCATAAGTCGCGAAGGATACTAGAAACCCTATATTCAAGGTTAAATTAAGATTATAAAGGACTTTCGGTGGTATGAACCTATTATCGGAAATTTCGTTCGAGAATCTTTTTTGATGATTCGCAAATTACTGAGAATTTCAGATTCATTTTCAAGACTACTGATTATCGTCTTTTTCAACTTAATTTGCTGATAACTTTCAGCATTTTATATGTGCTCATTAAACATTTCAAAACAATTTTCTATACGTTACATATCCGAATATTTCAATATTTTCAGGAGCTTTATCGAGAATCTATTGTAATTTCACCTGAACTAGACTATATAGCTTCTTATGATAATAATTCGATCTTGAATACTAATTGACACGTGGAGAAAGCAATATCTTTCGAAAAATAAACATCTTTTTGATGCAATTTCATCCGTACATCTGTTCTAGAATGCTTTGCGACGTTTTCCTTGAAGTTCCGTGGTTATTCAGCTTTTTATTTCTGAATCATTTTCAATGAATTCGAAACGAAATTCTGTCAAATTTTATATCGTGAGATTATCATTTGAAGATATTATTGAAGGATTAATTTTATGAAAATTCATCCTAATACAGAAAAATTGAACACTTTTGTCTGATTTCCACAATGTCTTGTGGAATACTAACTATAGCTCTTCTAAATGTTGAGTAGTGGGGAGTTATTCAATTCTAGTTGGCTATTGATAGTTTTGAATTTTGGGTCTCTACTAAGTTTGTTAATTTCAAACTTTCCAACAGATTCATCATTACTTTACAGCATTTTTCAAATTGTCTAATGTAATTATGTGATTTGTATATTCAATATTTTTAAAACCTGAGGATTGGTTATCTGCGGAGAGATGTTCGTTGATTCTAAACTCACATTTTCGTTGGACAAACAGGTCGAAGTCTTGAATCTCGATTCAAAGGACATCTCCCCATTCATAGATGACAAATCCGCAGTTTTTGAATACATTAAATCTACAAATCATATAATTATATTAGATAATTTCAAAATTTTCTACAATTACAACAAAGGGATGTCAGTGAACCTGTTGGAGAGTTTCAAATTCAGGAAATTTCGTAAAAACCAAAAATTGATAGTTAACTAGAATTAGATCACTCCCCACTACTCAATATTTGAAATGGATATAGTTAGCACTTTTATATACTTATAGCTCTAGCGTCTCAAAAATGACGTATTTGTCAAAGTCGGTCATGTGTTTTGAAAATTAACATTGTTCAAATCAGACGAAAGTGTTTCATTTTAATTGTATTTGAATAATATTTGCAGCCACCACAATATGTAATTCGACGTCTCCCTATTCATTATTGAAATGAAGATGCTAGTAGATAATTAAATTACATTTTAATAATGTTAATCGAAAATAATTATTCAAGGTGTCAAGGTGCAAACCCAAAACGAAAAGAATTTCAAGTAGTTTCTTCAGATGGATATTTGGTCCAGCGTATATTTTGATTTCGTTAATGAGATTAGATGAATTAACGTGGTTAAGTTTCAAACACTTAATTGTCCATGAAAGCCCCCTTTCATTTCAACACTGGTGAGGCCTTCTTCCGTATATAATACTGTTCCAGATATGCCAAAGTCATATCACTCAATAATTTGATTTACCCTTTTTCCTTAAGCTAATGGAAAAAATCAACAATAATCTGATAGGTGACATTTTGCTACATGAGGAACAATTTTCACATTATTCAACCAAATCTACGATTTATATTCAACACTCCCTGGTCAAAGAAGCGAAAGAAGCACTAGAGGTTAAAAAATTAGCTTTGGTTGTATTTGGAAACATATAAGAGGCATTCGATAATCCCAAAATACTGGAAAACTGCAATTTGATTGAGTTACTTATCAAATTTTCATGTGTTTTAAAATACGATCGAAGGAAAACAAAGTACGTAGAATGGCTACAGATTCAAAACGCTAAGTCTCCCACGCTCGACCCCAGAGTATAAGCTCTGACTAATTGACCACAATTGATATCTAATTCAGGAGCATACAGAAAAATAGCCACGAAAAAACTTGGTTCTAGCCTGTCGTTTAGACATCAGTATAAACTAGTGTGTGAATGTATGGTGAAGATAAAGGGATATAAGACTGACAATTTTATTCTTTATTAGTAATGGTACCAATAGCACAGTTGTTGAAATATCTACCTTCAAATTGAAGAGAGAATTCCTCAGACCTCAGGGGCCATTTCATGATTCCCAGCTAATGAAAAACTGAAATATCTGGGTCCGCGATTGAATGGTGCTCACGAGGTTGTGAATATCGCCTCTACTATAGTCAATAGCCGTGGATTAGAACAGCAATAGTTAAAACGGTCGAGGTTTTGCTAATAATCTAGTCGTGATCATAAAACGGCTTGATGGAATCACATCGATTCTAATAAAAAACATAATATCGCAATATGCTGAGAAAAAGTTCACTATTCCCATTCTTAAATATTCTAATTTCATTCTCCAAGCACAGAAAAATTAATCTAGAAGTTTCACTACTGATGAGACATTTTACTGGATTCTTGGATGAGAAATTTGATAACGAGTCCTAATTATTTCAACTGGAACTACCATATTGATCATCGTGTCTATGGCGATTTAAAGTTGCGGCAGAATCTTGTGGATATAATAATGATTAAATTACATTCATAGTCATATATGTATCGTTTTTATTGTTGGTGAAGAAGATACCACGAAGAAGAAGTTGTGAAATCTGAAATGTTGTGCGTACATGCGTGAAACAAGAGCTATGAGAACTACCACCACCAAAACTCTAGAAAGTAACACCTGAATCTTCATCTCCTTCACATACGAACAAAAAAGAAGAGGTCACTGTTAGAATTGGCAAGAAACAATGAAAATACTACCAGATCTTGAAGGTCATAAATGACATCTGAGTTGTATACCTCTGGAACTTTTGTGACAATAATCGGATATAATGCAGTTGAAGTATGACTTTCATAGCTTCATAGAATACCAGACTACTGCAAAGGAGGAAATAAGTCAACTGTACTGAAGATCTTCCGCCAATTACACATTGGGAAAACTGGCTTGGTCATGTTTGCCTCATAATATCGCATATCAGATACCTTGCGATGATCTCCTACAATAGTGCAAGAAGCACTTGCAATGAACATATGTATAAACTAATGAGCAGTTAGGCAGTGATTAAATTTCTTAACTATCTCCGCTTATAAATTTTGTCAATTTCTAAACTGACTTTGTCTCTAGTGAGTGCCTGCCTACAAAGATCTAGATGGAAGCAAAATTGCTGATAAAGTAACTATTGAATCTGTATTTGAACTAGTGTTTAGGAAACAAGTTCAATAAGGGTAAGTTATTTATGTATATCTGGTCATTATGAATTTCTGGGAATAACTAAATCTGTTAATCCCAATTATATTTTATATTTATATATATTATATTTCCTACTGCACACTCGCACTATATGTTCACCAAGCTTAATATAAAACTTGACCTGCTTTGCATGTTACCGAAAAACTGAAATTAAAGAAAGTATACATATTATTCCCCATTTTATACTCACACTATAGGTTCACGAAGCACTAGGAATTCGTATGAAAACTAGCTATGTCTAGAAAATGAGGTTAAAGAAATAGAGGAGTGCCATTTCTGAATCATACAAGATCATTCTCAAACCATTCTCGTATTTGTCGACATGCCGCTGAACTAGAATTTGGATTAAGTTTTATAATCTCTGATCTTCGGATCCTTTGTTCACATCCTTCATCGATCGCTGTTTACATGCATTAGTTGAAAATATTGGATGAAAGTTCAGTTCACTTTGTGTCTTTCTCGAAATACAATATTTGCTTTGGGGCATTCTTTGTAGCTTCATAGTAGACAATAAATCTTCGTACTTGACTTGTATTGGCTTCTGTTTTCCTATTTCAATATAAACATTTCCGTTCTCTCAACGAATGTTATATATCTCGGCCAATATGGAAAAATCTGTCTTACATTTTGTGGTTCTACGTACCTTCTATCAATTTTTCAAGTTTGACTAAATCTATTCGTTTTCGGAATGACGAATGGGGTTCCTAGTCGGTTAGGTTGTTATTGTTAAGTTGTGAATCAGTTGTTAATCAAATGTTGTATATTTCAAGTAGCGAATTTCCTAGTATATCTAGTTCTTATACAAAATCTCCCTGAGCGTTTTTGCTCTCACTTCGTTCGAAGTGAGCATGATATTGTGATGCATCGTCTTGATTATATAATAATCTATTATAATTAAACAAAGGTTTCCACTAAAATATATTAATAAATGCTCGACGCGTTTCGATACACAGTATCTTTGTCAAAAGCGAATGAATACTACAAAATTATCTTAACGAACGTATACCTATATAGACTAAAGAGGCAATCCATTCAAAGTTATCTGTATTTGAACTAGTGTTTAGGAAACAAGTTCAATAAAAGTGAGTGATTTATGTCTATCTGGTCATTAAGAATTTCTGGGGAATACCTAAATCTGTTGATCTCAAGTACTTCTAGAAGTTTGAGTTTTATACCTCTATTCAATTCAAATTCCGAATTGAAAGAATGACTTTTTTCCCTAAGATGATCAGAATAATTCGAATCGGTTTTACCATTGACGAAACTGCGTTTATGTTCTGAGATTCTAGCATTTAAATTTTTCCTGTCCTACCTGAATAAAAACAATTGCAATATGTACATTCCAATCTATGAACACCTGATTTATTTTCTTTATTAATTGAAGTCTTATTATTTTGATAAATGAACGTGAATTTGTTGATGTTTTGAACGCTATATTCAAATTTGAATTTTCAAGAAGGATTTAACATTATTGCTAATATTGCCTATATATGTTAAGCCATTGTATTTCTTATCTTTATGTTCGCCGATTGGATAAATATGTTGTAAAACTAATTTTTGTTTTTGTTATATACTATGTTGCTTACTGAATTTGCATTATAACCATAAAGCGAAAATCCTTCTTAAAAATTCAAATTGGAATATAGCGTTCAAAACATCAACAAATTTAAGTTCATTTAACAAAAATTATGAGTCTCCAATAAAAGAAGAAAGTAAATCAGGTATTTATAGATTGGAATGTACAGATTACAATTATTTGATATAGGTAGAACAGGAAGAAATTTCAATGTTAGAATCTCAGAACATAAACGCAGTTTCATCAATGGAAAACCCAATTGGAATTATTCTGATCATCTAAGGGAAAGTAGTCATTCTTTAGATTCGGAATTTAAAATCGAATAGAGGTATAAAACTCAACCTTCTGGAAGTACTTGGGATTAACAGATTTAGTTATTCCCAGAAATTCATAATGACCAGATATACATAAATAACTTACCCTTATTGAACTTGTTTCCTAAACACTAGTTCAAATACAGATTCAATAGTTACTTTATCAGCAATTTTGCTTCCATCTAGATCTTTGTAGGCATGCACTAACTAGAGACAAAGTCAGTTTAGGAATTGACAAAATTTATAAGCGGAGATAGTTAAGAAATTCAATCACTGCCTAACTGCTCATTAGTTTATACATATGTTCATTGCAAGTGCTTCTTGCACTATTGTAGGAGATCATCGCAAGGTATCTGATATGCGATATTATGAGGCAAACATGACCAAGCCAGTTTTCCCAATGTGTAACTGGCGGAAGATCTTCAGTACAGTTGACTTATTTCCTCCTTTGCAGTAGTCTGGTATTCTATGAAGCTATGAAAGTCATACTTCAACTGCATTATATCCGATAATTGTCACAAAAGTTCCAGAGGTATACAACTCAGATGTCATTTATGACCTTCAAAATCTGGTAGTATTTTCATTGTTTCTTGCCAATTCTAACAGTGACCTCTTCTTTTTTGTTCGTATGTGAAGGAGATGAAGATTCAGGTGTTACTTTCTAGAGTTTTGGTGGTGGTAGTTCTCATAGCTCTTGTTTCACGCATGTACGCACAACATTTCAGATTTTACAACTTCTTCTTCGTGGTATCTTCTTCACCAACAATAAAAACGATACATATATGACTATGAATGTAATTTAATCATTATTATATCCACAAGATTCTGCCGCAACTTTAAATCGCCATAGACACGATGATCAATATGGTAGTTCCAGTTGAAATAATTAGGACTCGTTATCAAATTTCTCATCCAAGAATACAGTAAAATGTCTCATCAGTAGTGAAACTTCTAGATTAATTTTTCTGTGCTTGGAGAATGAAATTAGAATATTTAAGAATGGGAATAGTGAACTTTTTCTCAGCATATTGCGATATTATGTTTTTTATTAGAATCGATGTGATTCCATCAAGCCGTTTTATGATCACGACTAGATTATTAGCAAAACCTCGACCGTTTTAACTATTGCTGTTCTAATCCACGGCTATTGACTATAGTAGAGGCGATATTCACAACCTCGTGAGCACCATTCAATCGCGGACCCAGATATTTCAGTTTTTCATTAGCTGGGAATCATGAAATGGCCCCTGAGGTCTGAGGAATTCTCTCTTCAATTTGAAGGTAGATATTTCAACAACTGTGCTATTGGTACCATTACTAATAAAGAATAAAATTGTCAGTCTTATATCCCTTTATCTCCACGATACATTCACACACTAGTTTATACTGATGTCTAAACGACAGGCTAGAACCAAGTTTTTTCGTGGCTATTTTTCTGTATGCTCCTGAATTAGATATCAATTGTGGTCAATTAGTCAGAGCTTATACTCTGGGGTCGAGCGTGGGAGACTTAGCGTTTTGAATCTGTAGCCATTCTACGTACTTTGTTTTCCTTCGATCGTATTTTAAAACACATGAAAATTTGATAAGTAACTCAATCAAATTGCAGTTTTCCAGTATTTTGGGATTATCGAATGCCTCTTATATGTTTCCAAATACAACCAAAGCTAATTTTTTAACCTCTAGTGCTTCTTTCGCTTCTTTGACCAGGGAGTGTTGAATATAAATCGTAGATTTGGTTGAATAATGTGAAAATTGTTCCTCATGTAGCAAAATGTCACCTATCAGATTATTGTTGATTTTTTCCATTAGCTTAAGGAAAAAGGGTAAATCAAATTATTGAGTGATATGACTTTGGCATATCTGGAACAGTATTATACACGGAAGAAGGCCTCACCAGTGTTGAAATGAAAGGGGGCTTTCATGGACAATTAAGTGTTTGAAACTTAACCACGTTAATTCATCTAATCTCATTAACGAAATCAAAATATACGCTGGACCAAATATCCATCTGAAGAAACTACTTGAAATTCTTTTCGTTTTGGGTTTGCACCTTGACACCTTGAATAATTATTTTCGATTAACATTATTAAAATGTAATTTAATTATCTACTAGCATCTTCATTTCAATAATGAATAGGAGACGTCGAATTACATATTGTGGTGGCTGCAAATATTATTCAAATACAATTAAAATGAAACACTTTCGTCTGATTTGAACAATGTTAATTTTCAAAACACATGACCGACTTTGACAAATACGTCATTTTTGAGACGCTAGAGCTATAAGTATATAAAAGTGCTAACTATATCCATTTCAAATATTGAGTAGTGGGGAGTGATCTAATTCTAGTTAACTATCAATTTTTGGTTTTTACGAAATTTCCTGAATTTGAAACTCTCCAACAGGTTCACTGACATCCCTTTGTTGTAATTGTAGAAAATTTTGAAATTATCTAATATAATTATATGATTTGTAGATTTAATATGTTCAAAAACTGCGGATTTGTCATCTATGAATGGGGAGATGTCCTTTGAATCGAGATTCAAGACTTCGACCTGTTTGTCCAACGAAAATGTGAGTTTAGAATCAACGAACATCTCTCCGCAGATAACCAATCCTCAGGTTTTAAAAATATTGAATATACAAATCACATAATTACATTAGACAATTTGAAAAATGCTGTAAAGTAATGATGAATCTGTTGGAAAGTTTGGAAATTAACAAACTTAGTAGAGACCCAAAATTCAAAACTATCAATAGCCAACTAGAATTGAATAACTCCCCACTACTCAACATTTAGAAGAGCTATAGTTAGTATTCCACAAGACATTGTGGAAATCAGACAAAAGTGTTCAATTTTTCTGTATTAGGATGAATTTTCATAAAATTAATCCTTCAATAATATCTTCAAATGATAATCTCACGATATAAAATTTGACAGAATTTCGTTTCGAATTCATTGAAAATGATTCAGAAATAAAAAGCTGAATAACCACGGAACTTCAAGGAAAACGTCGCAAAGCATTCTAGAACAGATGTACGGATGAAATTGCATCAAAAGATGTTTATTTTTCGAAAGATATTGCTTTCTCCACGTGTCAATTAGTATTCAAGATCGAATTATTATCATAAGAAGCTATATAGTCTAGTTCAGGTGAAATTACAATAGATTCTCGATAAAGCTCCTGAAAATATTGAAATATTCGGATATGTAACGTATAGAAAATTGTTTTGAAATGTTTAATGAGCACATATAAAATGCTGAAAGTTATCAGCAAATTAAGTTGAAAAAGACGATAATCAGTAGTCTTGAAAATGAATCTGAAATTCTCAGTAATTTGCGAATCATCAAAAAAGATTCCCGAACGAAATTTCCGATAATATGTTCATACCACCGAAAGTCCTTTATAATCTTAATTTATCCTTGAATATAGGGTTTCTAGTATCCTTCGCGACTTATGCGCATAGTGTCCATTTGATCATTTGATCAATTAATAGAATTATTAAATATGTGATGATATTACACCGTATCCATTAAATACAAAAAAGTTTGAATAATTGTCTCAAAAATGTTTTATATCCTGAAATAAAATCAACAAGGTTACTTCACTATTATATTTAATAATATTCGGATGCTCCAAGAAAATTCAAAATCTTTGGGCTCTTACCTTTGAAATAGAAAACTTTACGTCGAGCATAAGGGAAGAAGAAGCTTTGAGTTTGTAACAACATCTGGCGTACCGCAAGGATCGAATTTATTTCTTATATTTGTGAATGATATCTGACTGTCATGAATTCCCGAAAAATATTGTTTGCTGATGATTTGGAATTGTTCCGAGTAATACCGATTGTGACACAGATATCCTACAGAATAATTTGGACAGGCTCGCGGAATGTTGCATGAATAACAGTTTACCCCTTAATGTCAATAAATGTAAAGTTATGACCTACTCTAGAACCTACACCTGTCAAATTTAATTATACACAGAACCACTTAGGTATTGATCGAGTGAATGATTGCAGGGATCTGGGAATCACATTTGATACTAAATTAACATTCACAACCCACATCGAGAACATCACTCCTAGAGCTATTCGTCTCTTGGCCTTTGTTATTCGTAACTGTTGGGAGTTATCCTCTATAGATTTAATGTGCGCAATCTACTTTTCCGTAGTACGGTCTCAACTTGAATATTACAGCAGTGTTTGGAACCCATTTCATCATCATCATAGTCACAATGTCTTATCAGACATGTTGTGAACTCGTAAAATGCATTAAATCGGAGCTGGAACGCTGGCGATACGAAGATTATCAATTGATTTCGAAATTGTAGCACTCCATCTTTCGCGATTTCGAGTTAGTTCGGTAGCTTTTGTGACACTTAAATCCATCAATTGATTTGTTGCATCCACCCAGCGTGTAGAAGAACGGCCACGACGTCGCCCATTCCGAGGATGACTTTGGACTACAAGCTTCTCCATATTATCGCTTCTATGAATGTGACCGAAGAACGTCAGAATTCGCGTGTATACAATGGAGAAGAGCCGCTTCGGATTACCAAGTTCATTTAAAATCAAAACATTAGTTCGATGGGCGGTAGAATGAATTCTCAACATTCTCCCCCAAGCCCACATTTCAAATGCATCAATGTGAACGCAATCTACGTTTTTAATAGTCCAAATTTCAGAAGCATATAGGAGTATAGAGAAAATAAGAGTCTGAACTAACGACATTTTGGTGCTTTTAGTGATATTATTGTCCCGCCATATTTTAGTGAGCTTCGCCATGGCCGCCCGTGCTTGCTGTATACGCCGTCCAATCGGATTTTCACAGCCACCAGAATTTTTGATCAAAGAACCGAGATACAAAAGAACTTCGAACTACATGGCTGTCCCTGTCTACGATCATAACCTTGGTTCTTTATTATAGTCAATACTTAGACCAAACGCTGCACTACGCTGTTCTAGGTTACTCAGCAAAGCTAACAATTTTTCCTGAGAAGCAGCAATAAGGGTAGTATCATCAACAAACCTTAAATGAAAATCTTGCTACCACTAGTAGTTATGTCTCCATGCCAGTTGTCAATGTCTCATTACGAACTCGGAGTATATGTTAAATAACATCGGAGATAATACGCATCCTTGACGTACTCTTTTTCTGGTTGCCATTTGATCAGACAAATTACCTTGAATTCTTCCTTGAGCTGAGTTGGACATATGCAGTTTCTGAATGAGGAAAAATAGATAGTAGGGAACTCTCATAGAACGCAGGATTTCCCACAGTTTAGTCCACTTGACGTTATCAAAAGCCTTGGAGTAGTCTACAAAGTAGATATAAACGGGAAAGTGATGTTCCCTGGCCTTCTCTACGATCTGCCTTAAGTTCAAGGTCTGTTCGCGCGTACCACGTCCTTTTACGAAGCCTGCCTGCCCAGAGAAATTCGCCAGCTAATAAAACTCTCCAAACGAGCCCGTAAAATATATAATAACACCTTACTTGAATGAGAGATCAACGAGAGTAAACGATAATTGTCTGGGTTTGTGGCAGAACCTTTCTTATGGAGTGGAACAAAAATAGACGAGCACCATTCATCTGGCCAAACACCGGAGGACCAGACAATATTACAAATACTATGTAAAAGAGAGATGCCGTCATTGCCCAAGCAGAAGACTGCAAAGCTACAGGCATCTATGTATTTGTATGTATATTGCCTTTTTTTCAGTTTTTTCAGGGCATGTTCCACTTCTGAAAGAAGAATATCAGGCTCATGTTCATAATTCAACAAAGTAGTCTTGATGCCATCATGGAAGTAAAGGTTCTGACAATAAGTATGCCACATCCCAATCACCCCATCCAAGCTGGTGATTAACTGTCAATCAGAATTCTTGACCTTCTGAGTTCTGGGTTTGAAGTCTCGAGTAATATGTTTAATCTTTAAAAACATATCTCCCAGTAGATTAGTATTGGCATGGGTCTGTATCTTCCTACACAGGTCTTGCAGATAGAAGTTTTTATCTCGCGCGAGAGCTGCCAATACGTATTATGTTTTGTATCAGAATTCAGACCCGTAAGCTTAAGGCTTCTGCGTGCCTCAATAACAGACAATGTATGGGTGGAAATCCATGATTATTTTGGTTGTAGAGTGCTCTTTGGTTGAGATAATTGAGCTGCTTGTGAAAACCCATTTCAGGATAAGTAAATTCGTGCCTTAGAAAGAGTTCAACACAAATTTCTGAAATTCCTTATTTTCAAAAAACATGGAGTCTATCCTAGAAGACACTACGAGTATCAATTGCTTTTGAATGAATTCAAATTCACTTCACTGAGAAAACGTCAAGAAATATCAGACCTTGCATTCGTTCATAAAATCATACACAATTGCATCGATCCACTTGAGCTGTTAGCTTTATTGAATTTTCATGTATCACAAATCACCTCTGGATCTACTCTAACCTTTCGTGTTTATGTGCCCCACTCTCATCCTTATTTCAACAGTCCTATGAATTATACGTGTAGACAATTCAATATGTTGGATAGTGTTGGTGTATTTTTTTATCCTAGACGCAGGAATGCATTGTTCACGCATATTTCCGATTGATCTCTTCTTTTGAACTGAATTGCCCTTTTCCGTTTCATATGGAATTCAGTTTTTACTATAATTGTTATATACTCCAGTAATTGGATACATGTATCTAATGGATGTATATCAATAAATAAATAAAAATGAATGTAAATATGATACCGATCGCAGGAAGAAATTCTGCAAGTCATTGAATTGTTTCATCACAATTCTTCAGAAAAGAAGATGCATCTACTCAGCATCACAGTCAACACCGAAGTTTGCTTGCATGACCATGTTTCATCCTTCACGAAATCAGCGTTTGCCAAACTCAGTTTTCTTTTCAGCTCTGAGCTACTTCACGCCATCACAGCTCCTGCTTTTATTCGAAGCATAGATGCGACCTAATCTAGAATATTGTTCCCATGTGTGGGGCTCCGCGCCCAAACATTCATTAAATCTATTGGAGAGAATTGATAATAGAGCAGTTCGCCTCATCGATAGCTCAGAGATTACGCGTGGTCTCCAGCTATGGCTTAAAAGCAGCCGATTGCTGATCTTCATCTTCTTTACAGAAGCTTACATGGTAAATGCTCTGAACAATTTAAAGGCTTGGTTTCGGAAGGAATCCAGTTCCAGGGAAAAATCAGCTTTGCGGAAAACTCCCATCAGCGTACGGTACAATAAGCAACACCACCTACCTTTCCCTTTTTCTTTTGCTTGCAGGAATAGTGTTCTGTGGAACTCGCTTCCATCGAGCATCTCACCGATAACTTACAGTTTTGCCCTTTTCAAGAAGCGATTCAATACACATATCAAATCAGCTGTGGCATACCAGTCATCGGCTCCTTTAAGTGTTGAAATTGAAAAAGCAGAACATAATATTAAAGAATGTTGCTCTACAAGATTGTTCATTCTAATGAAAGAACGTTCATCCTCGAGGGAGATATCAATCGCCAGAATTTAAGGTTGTGGGCTGAGGAGAATCTACATTGGATGCGTTAACACCATTCACAGCATCTACAAAAACCATTAAATGGCCCCCACTATACTCTCCCACTGCCCAACTCTCTGAATAAAGTTTTCGACCAGTTGGATGTCCTACACGATCCCCTGATCTGAATAATTGCGATAACTTTTTATGAGGATACTTGAAAAGTGAGATCTTTAAATCTGAATTTGATGATTTCAATCATTCAATTGGATAACAATGAGGCAAATTGTTAATTTGTTCACTCCAGAAACTACCAGTTAGGTTATCAATGAATTCGAAGATTGATTGGCTTTTCATCTATGTGTTGAAGGCGCTCATTCAGAACTTTTGAAGTGAAAATTCAAAAGTATTCAACTGTATGAAAATTGATCGGATCTAGTTTCAGATAAATCTAATTCAAAAATCTTTTAGTTCGGTAGATTTAAGATTCAGAATCTATCATTTCGATTGTTCATTCCCAAAAAAGGACCCAATTATTTTGCGACTTTTATACTTACACTGAAATTTCGCTCAAACATGCCTTGGAAGAAACTAGGTGAAAATGTTTCTTCGACGATTTACAATACTTTTCAAAAGAGGTGTCTTACAAAAATCGTTCACTGTCAACATTCTCATGTTGGAAGGTGCAAGCGATGAGTGGATGGTTTTTCTCACTAACTTGACTGCAGAAAGAATATTTCCGAAACAAAAGTTAACGTGACCAAATGTTGTTAATTTTTATATCTATCATCAAAAAATATTTAATCAGTATTTTCTCTGTTGAAACACCTCGCATCTCTCCTTTTTCATCGAAGATTCTTATAGCAAAACAAAGAAAAATCTTTACTACAAAATATAAAAATTGACTTTTAAGAGCAGTTTTCCCAAAAAGGGATTGACAAAAATTATGCATTTAATTTTAAATTTACACTGTATAATTTACTGATAACACCTTGCATATTATAGGAACATCGAAAATCTATAAGTCAAGCTACTGAAATAAATCCGGCATGATATTCTTTTTTCTTCCGAATATTTATGACCATTCATACTCTTCTGAGAATAGGCAAAAAAGTCAAGAAAATACACTGATCAGAGAAAATAAGGGATAAAAGCAATTATGACTAGGTGTCTTCCATCGTTGAATGAGCCTAAAATACCTTATATTTCCGGATTTGCAAAATGTTTGTGCAAACAAATTATTCCATATCAGATTTTAGAAAATGATTTTTCGGTATATATTTTAATAATATCTGATGTCGTTAAAAACTTTATTGGATACGATATAACGACAAATTGAATAAGAATGAAATAAAGACGTATATCACTACAAGCTATTGCACAATCGGGTAATTTTTATGTTATAGGTGACATCAAAATGTCGGGAAAGAAGTGAGTGTTAATCAAACTTAAAACTGAGTCCATTTTAATATTTCAACTTTCAGTTTTCATAATGAATACAATTTTTTGTCTCAGTTCCAAAACTTTTCGCCCCTTATGTCTCACCCCGAGAGGAAGTTCGTCCTGCAGTAGTTCACTAGGCTTATGAATCATTAACCCGAAGCTTAGTACTCCTAAAGGATATTTTATACCAAAAATTCCTAACCAAGGGTAATGAAGATTCACTTCTTTTTTTTGCGTATAGTGTACAGGGTAGACCAAGTTTGATGTTTCAATACGGCAGCTATGTGAAATAACGCTTATAGAGAAAAATGATCCCCCATCTCTCGAACTAGATTTTCTGAGAATGGATTTCTGCCATCATTTTTAGTTTTCGAGGTATTTCAGACATGTGACGATATGTCGAATCCTATTGAACTGAAATATTTTCGCATTCTACTTACACTTTTTCAAGTAGAATTTAGGGATGTATTGAAGGTTTTTTTATCGATCGGTTTCTGAGTTAAAGCTAACTAGTTTGTTAAATACACAATATAGGTGATTTTGGTATCAATAACGATGATTATGTTCCGAATATATATCACTAATGTCGTTTCCGAAAAGAAAAACGAAAATTCATATCTATCTATTCGGAACATAGCAGATACTCACATTTCTATGGTAGAAAAGGCTCATCTGTTTGTCTTCTCATTTATTTAGTTCTTTGTTCTCTTTTCAGAACAGGGAGTTTTGCGTTGACACATGTAATCTTGGACTCGAAAAAAATGATGTTTTGACAAAAACAGATAACTACATATACAATAAATTGAATCAATATACAAATTCTTTCATGATTTTGAAAGTATTTCGATCATTTAAAATGCAACAATTGTAACGCCTGACAATTTCCTAAAATTGTTTCAGCTCTTCTATGTTATGCCTTTTCTCTTTATACAATAAATTCTCAACATGTCTCAGAGGAAGAAATCAGAGGAATGGGCTGGCCAATCCACAGATCCCCAAGTACCTATCCAGGGATCACCGAAATTCCAGTCTCCCAAGTGGGGTACAGTTCGTTTATGGTGTTGCGGTGAACAGTCATCCTGCAAATATATATTTCCTCTTTGCCCTAATGGGAATTTATCTAAATATCTTTCCACTATGTTCTCATCTTGAACACGATGGTGAATTTTGCCATTAAGGTTGTCGTCAAAAATAGCTCATGCCGATACTCGATTATCTGAAAAAACGTACTACACCGTACCACCCTTGGTGTTAAATATCCAACTGTCGATGGAAATTGACATCCGATCGACAATGCTAATTGTGCCTACTGAAAATTCCGTCATTTATAATGTGAACTTCATCTGTCCATATAACGCGTCGATAAAATTCTGGGTTTTCTGAAGGTACCATTGACTGAAATTAAATCGTCGTTGGTTATTATCAGGCTAGATTAATTGCGATTTTCCCATCCTGTAGGGTCTGAGTTGATACTGCCTGAGAATTCCGAGTGCCTTTGACTTCATAATGCCACTTCCAATTTCCTGACGTTCGAAGAATTAATATGGCATGTGATATATATTTAGAATGAAAAAATAATAATCATTTCTGTCGATACCAATACCACCTATAGCTCGTATTAAAAAAAAAACAAAAGTTCACTTCATAACCTAGAAACCGATCGGCAAAAAAAATTCTCGAATGCGTTCCTACATTCTAATCCTGTAGGTCAGATCTAACTAATCCAGAATTCCGAAAACTTCAGCAATCTTGCTGAAACCACCAATGAGTTTCTTAGAAGAATCGAGTTCGAGTGACGTGACCATTTTTCCCTATCCACAATATATCACATAGCTTCCGTACTAAAACATCGAATTTGGTCTAACCTGTATGTAAGCATCGTGATGGCATAGCGCTGAATAAAAGTAGGTGGATTGGTGATGCCACTTGAAAATGTTGACGATTTTTTCCATGCACTTCAAAGCAGACTGGTGCTCCGTCGTAGTTTTGAAGAAAAACTATTAAAGAAGAGAGCGTTTTTTCCATTGTATTCATAAAGTGGAAATTACGGTTCTTCTCGAGATTCCAGAGAAATAAAAAATTGAATTATAAGTTTACGAAAATTATGTACTGCTTAGTCTTTCTATATTATTAATACATCGATCGGTGCATAACTTTCCAAGATGTATCGGAATAATCGTCGAAAATCGACTCTTTTAGTTTTTGTCATATTTCTCTCATATAAACCTTTCTGAACTTGTAACTCGCAGCAAGTGAAGCTCTCATCAAACCAAATAAGTATAATTGTTTCAAATTAAAAGACTAGAAAGTTTCAAAGATATATAAATTATTGATCCATGTTCGAAGTTAATTGTAACATTTTTCCTAATTTTAAATGTCTGAAAATGACTATGGAATGATAAAGTTATTATAGATCACGTTTTCCTTAAACATTTCATTCCATTTCCCAATCGTACGAGAATATATATTTTAAATTAGTGTAAGTATACCTGACATCCATATTTGCATGAGAAATATTCAAGGAAACTGTATTAGATTTTTAAGACTATCATTTGTGGGCACTTAAATTTGAAGAAAATGTTATAACTCTCTCTTAGGGTCAGAGTAAAATCCTACGAGGAGAAGAAAGGCGTAAATTTGTTTTTTCGAACTAAATGACCTGATTGTGGTAGCTTATTTTCGTAAACATGTATTTTTCGAACAAATGATAACTCTTAGAGAAACTTCGAATTATTTTATTTTCCAAAAAACAACTTTGGTAAAAATCTCCGCGAGGGAAGGCTCCGTATATTTTTAAATAATTTTGAAACATGCTGAGAATTAGCATGTTACTTTTTTTCTCTGTGTACAGGGCGTCTCATTTTCAATTTCCTAGTAGCAGCTATGTGAAATACTGCAAATAGAGAAACATGACCCTACCATCCCCGTTCTCTATCTTCGAAGAAAAATCACTGGCGACAACAAATCGCAGGTTTCTTTCTCTGGTTTCCAATCATTCAAGATTACTTGACTTTCCTGGATTTCAATTTATGCAAATATCTCGGAAGCTATAGAAGTTACTCGACAAAAAATTTTGATTCAACGGGCACTTTTGAGTAGTATACAAAAACGTATTGAAAATGTCTTCGATGAATGGTTCTCGAATTATAATACAAATATACATTTTTTTCTGATTAGATATCACATGAATTTGAATAAAATAGGAAAAGTATATTTTCTGTATATAAATGTATATAACATGCCGGAAAAATTTCCTCAAGAATATGTTTTTTATCGAAATGAAAATCTTTCCAATATTTGAATATACTATGGTTTCCTCTAGTATGCTGTGCGAATTTACAGAAAACATTCCAAATATTCCATTCTATTCTAACAATAATGAAGCCCTCAATAATAGCAATAAACGAAATGTAACAAGTATTCAGGAATAAGAAAACATCAAAATAATAAGTACCAAAAACAACAATGAAAACAATCTAAAATAATCAAAAGTATTTCCATTATTCAAAATGCAAGAATTGCAACATCCGGAAACTCCTATGAACGCATTTTGAATTTTAATATCAGTCACTGAATCTAAACAACTTCAAAAGTTCTGTTTCAAATTTTTTACATCCGTTTTATTTATCTACATCATGAATCCTTGACAAAGAGAAATATCCTAACAGAGTTAAATCTAGTGAAAGAGTTGGCCATCTTACTGGTCCTCTCATTCTCATTCAATTACCAGCCAAGAACAAGTTTTAAGGTACATGGACATTCATTGCTGGTGTGGGGGCGCACTTTTATGTTGGAAGTATACTTACCTTTTTGAGCTAAGAGCAATTCAAAACATTGAATATGTTCTCATTTATAATATCATTATAAAGTTTCCCACGAAGGTTCCTGTTATAAACGGCGTACCCAAAACACGGTGGTTCATTAACGTGCATCAAATATTAAAAAAGAATGACCCTTGGTATTGGGTATTCCTTCACGATAGGGATTGACATCGGAACACTCATATTCATTATTGCTATTGGATTCTGGATTTTCTCTTGAGTTCTAACGTCAATGGCAAAATTTTAGCTGTTACTCTTAATCTCTCAGCCATAAAACCTGGAATTTTCTCATCTTATATGTTAGAGGTTGAAACTTATTTTCTTCTGAAGATTCGCAAAATCTGAGATTTTGGTATTGCAAGATCTTCAATTTACCCATATGAAATTGATGAATTCACCGTAACAGCTACCCAAACTTTCATGGTTACTTATTCATTACCAAGTTCATTGAAACATTCTCCATTGAGTGCTTCGACTCTTAGGAATATAGACTCATGAGTTTGTGTTCTTTCAGGAAAACGAATAGAATAATTTTCAGAAGAATCATCCCCGTTATAGCATTCTAGCATGTCGAATTTTTCAAAATTCACGAATGTTTTTCATTCGACAACTAAATCAAATAATGAGTAAGCTTCGACATTTATTGTTACGAGCATAGAATAGATGCCTTTTGAGATTTTTCGCAGCATCATACTAGATGAAACTTCGGAATATTCCAAGAATTTTCATTTCTGGAAAAATTCACATTTCTGAAGAAATTTGTCAAAATTGTTGTATAAATTTATCTAATATCACCTATGGTTTACACTGAAAAGTACAAGCTTATACAGGGTGTTTCCGAATAAGATGTCATAAATGAAGGATGCGAATCCCTGAATGATTTGAGCAAGAAAGTTCGAAGAACCAATTGTCAAAAAATGCTTCGTTGCCGAGATACAGGGTGTTAAAGTTGAGAAAATTTTTCGATTTTCTCTCGATAAAACCTAGACTTCTCAAGATTTCGGGCTCAAATTTTCCACATAAGCTATTAAACACAATCTGAATCACCAGGTGAGGCCAAATTTTGAACAGTATACAGGGTGATACTTTTTCATGGGCCATGTTCCATTTTTACCCTCGGAACTTTTTTTTGGTACGCCACTGGCACTAACAAAAAATAAAATCGAATAGATCATTTAATTTGAAATTTTTTTTGACTCCTGTATTTTGATCGTAACTATCACTGTTTCTGAGATATTAATTATTGAAAATAATCCAATAGTTTTCCCATATCGAAGCCATGGAGATATTATCTTAATAACTGATGCAATTTTTCAGGAATTGAGCTAAAATTTACATCAGATATCTCCTTATTGTATGTTTATAACAAAATGAGGCAGAAATTCCTGACAGTATACAGGGTGTTATTTTTTCACGTGCATTTTCCTCTTTTTGCCCCCTGAACTTTTTTGTGGTGCGCTACTGGTATATTCTGAAAACAGAATCGAACAGATTATTCAAAGTGAAAACTTTTCTGTTCCTTGTATCTTTCCGTATCTGCCACCATTTTCGAAAAATTAATCAACAACGCCCGAACAGGCTACCCCGTTGCCTCCGTATATTTTTTCGGTGCATAACTGACGTTTTTCGTAATCAGAAACGGATTTTTCATTCAATTCGGATAATTTTGTGCTCATCTTGATCCTCATGTCTTTCACCGTTTTGAATTGAAAATCATCAGAAGTTATCGTGTCTTCCTCATATCAGAACACGTTGGTGATTTCAAAAGGCTTAGTAGGCTCTGATACAATTTTGCAAATGAAATCATAGAAAAAACTTGACACTTCAATGATTGTAAGTTTTGTCATTCAGTTTGTTGTGCCTACATTTGAAACAGCTGTAAGTAGTAACCAATAATCTTTGAAATGGTTTTCACTAATGCAGAAATGGCCGATATACATTTCATGTACGGTGTGGCTGAAGGAAACGCAGTGCACGCAAGGCGTTTGTATCAAGAACGCTTCCCTAATCGAATCATTCCTGATAGGCGTACGTTTTCTGACATCCACAGAAGGTTGAGAGAACGGGGTACATTCAAACCGAATCATGACTTGAAAGGGCAAATCGGACAATAAGGACCCCGGAAATCGAAGAGGCAGTCCTAAATTGTATAGATGAGGATCCTCAGCTGAGTACAAGAAAAATTGGAAGAGAGTTGAATATCTCATTTGTATTGGTCTGGAAAATTCTCCATGATTTCTTGCTTTACCCATACCACATTCAACGCGTCCAAGCTCTACTACCCCGCGATTTTCCTCTGCGACTCAATTTCTGCCGATGGTTCCTTCATAACATTGCTCATAATCCCTTTTCGATAGCGAAATCATCTTCACAGATGAGGCGTCCTTCTCGAGAAATGCAATCAGGAACTTTCATAACAATCACTATTGGACTGAAGAAAATCCCCATATGATTGAGGAATGTCACCATCAAGAACAATTTTCGGTTAATGTCTGGGTTGGAATAATTGGGGATTTCCTGATCGGGCCATCTTTGTTGCCAGACAGGCTGAATGGAGCCTTATATCGCCACTTTCTAGAAGAGATTTTACCTGTGTTGCTAGAAGATGTGCCGCTGCAAACTAGAAATAGAATGTGGTTTATGCATGACGGAGCACCACCGCACTTCAGCATGGAAGCTAGAGAATATCTGAATATGACATTCAATAACCGCTGGATAGAGCAAGGTGGACCAGAAGCTTGGCCTCCAAGGTCGCCAGATTTAAACAGTTTGGATTTTTTTCTTTGGGGACATCTAACTTTGGTTTATAGCTCTCCCGTGAATACACTTGAAGAATTGAGGAATAGAATTACAGCATCATGTGACGTCATCAGAAATACCCCAGGAATATTTCAGAGGGTGCGCACTAATATGCGGAGACGAACAGAAGCATGTATTCTTTCAGGTGGAGGACATTTTCAACATCTTTGATTTGTTCTGTTTGTTCAATTTTTGTTTTCATCATTATGAGTTTTTGTTATTGAAATCATTCGCGATTATTTATGTTGTTTATTCATTTACTTCCGATTTATACACTCAATAAAACACATTTTTGAATTCGAATTCAATGATCAGGAAATGATATCACCCTTTATACTTTCTCATAAATCCTACCAATCTAGTGGTGCAGATCTTAAAATGTGAACTTCGTTTGAAATTCGAGCTCAAGGTCTTCACAAATTGCCGAAATAACATGAAAAATATCTTCAAGCTTTCAATACGGAAGGGACTATACGATTACTTTTGTTGATTAATATCTCGAAAATGGTGGCAGATACGGAAAATACGAGAAACAGAAAAGTTTTCACTTTGAATAATCTGTTTGATTCTGTTTTCAGAATATACCAGTAGCGCACCACAAAAAAGTTCAGGGTGCAAAAAGAGGAAAATGCACGTGAAAAAATAACACCCTGTATACTGTCAGGAATTTCTTCCTCATTTTGTTATAAACATACAATAAGGAGATATCTGATGTAAATTTTAGCTCAATTCCTGAAAAATTGCATCAGTTATTAAGATAATATCTCCATGGCTTCGATATGGGAAAACTATTGGATTATTTTCAATAATTAATATCTCAGAAACGGTGATAGTTACGATCAAAATACAGGAGTCACAAAAAATTTCAAATTAGATAATCTATTCGATTTTATTTTCTGTTAGTGCCAGTGGCGTACCAAAAAAAAGTTCCGAGGGTAAAAATGGAACATGGCCCATGAAAAAGTATCACCCTGTATACTGTTCAAAAATTTGGCCTCACCTGGTGATTCAGATTGTGTTTAATAGCTTATGTGGAAGATTTGAGCCCGAAATCTTGAGAAGCCTAGGTTTTATCGAGAGAAAATCGAAAAATTTTCTCAACTTTAACACCCTGTATCTCGGCAACGAAGCATTTTTTGGCAATTGGTTCTTCGAACTTTCTTGCTCAAATCATTCAGGGATTCGCATCCTTCATTTATGACATCTTATTCGGAAACACCCTGTATTATAATTCGAAAACCATTCAACAAGGAAAAGTTTTGAATACGTATCAACATTCAATTCAGGAAAGTGTTCTCAGAAAGCCAAATTGGTCTAACTTTACTTTGATAGCAGCCGATATATAAGCATTTGTCGAAATCCCGGAAAATCCAGTTGCGATCGGTTTTCACCAATGAATTTTCCTCGAAAATTAGGGACGAAGGTGAGGGGTTATTTTTTTTCTATTAGTATATCACCTAGTTGCTGTAGTAAGACATGAACAAAGAATACCTTGTACTTCAATGTATTCAATAGAAACATAACTAACTTTCGATCATTGCCAAAGTATTTGAACGCATAATTTATAGGTATCTTTTCTCTCATGTGAAAAATTTCATTATCTTATAACAGCACGGATGTTTTAGCATTAGGACTCTGGAAACTAATTTGATAGTTTATATGGAGTACCTACAGAGTGCTATGGATTTTCATATTCGGACTGATGCTACTTAGACCAGTTATTTCAAAGCCTTTGGCAAAATAAGTTTCGGCATTCTAATTTTTGAACTAGCCGAAGCAGGTGTAAGTGGTGGCTTGCTTTAGTGGATCCAATTGTATCTTCTGAATAGGTCACAGTTCGTTAGTTCAAATGGTTTCAAATATGAATTTTTCTAAAGTACTTCTGGGTTACCACAAGGAACTCATCTCGGTCCTCCCCTTTTCTCAATTTATATAAATGACATAGAGAAATGTTTCCGGTATTCCAGATTCTTGCTCTATGCAGACGATCTGAAAAATTTTAGATCTATCAGATGCTTGAGGGACTGCTTTGATCTTCAACTAGATTCGAATAACTTCGTTGAGTACTGAAAAAACCAATAATTTTTTAATTTAAATAAATGTTTCACGATAACTTTCACTAGAAACCATTCGCCTATCACTTTTCAGTACTCAATTGGGAATTCATTGTTGAGACGTGTGTCCACGGCTTTTGATCTGGGTGTCACTTCAGATTCGAAGTTGCTCTTCGATGCACACATAGATCGCATAGCAAGCAGTTCAAGTCGAATGATGGGTTATATTTTAAGGAGAAGTAAGGAATTTAAATATGTAAAATCATTTATCACTTTTATTATGCTCACATAATTAATTAAATTAAATTTGGCTCATGTAGTTGAAACCCTCGTTCTGATTGTTATTCGAACCGACTTGAACCCGTTCAAGATAGATTCATAAGGTTCTAACCTGCCCGTAAATATTTCAATTTATGGTCACTCGAAAATCGTAGAACAATATCTGATATTTTAGTTTAGTGTAAAATTACTATTAATGTTCCTATGAATTCTTTGAGGCACCACTACCTCTTCTCTATGACTTTCAGAAAAACTAATAGTGCACAGAACTCCCCTATCGATAGGATGCTACGTGCCTGCACCGCGCATAGGACTATCAATTTGTTTGGGGTCACATTGGCCTGTTTGAAGGGAAGCCTACGCTTGCCCTTTCATTAACTAACATCCAATTCATTCAATCGTTGGTTTTGTAATATTTATTTGTATTTCTTTTTCATTCTTTCTGGGAACACAATTCACTATTAATATCTTAAATAATACTTTTGTATTATTATTACTACATTCTATGTAACTAATCTTCATCTAGTGAATGTCATTTTGGCTTCGGCTGTGGACATTCCTTATATTGTACTCAAATAAATAAATGAAAAAATAAGTAAATTATTTCATCGTGATAATTGTGGTACTCAAAAAAACCAGCTGTAGTTAACTACAGCTCAAATTGTATTGCTAACTACTGTTTTTAATAGATTAAACTCCCAACATTTTTCATTTATGCGTAACATCTAAGAATATCAGCGAACTGAAGCGTTTGTAGTGAAATTGAATAGTAGGATTGATATAAATTCCTATTTTGAAATCATGAATCGTCATACTAAGAAAATTGTAACAAGATCATGATGGAATTGTGCTGCGAGGAGCAATTTAGGAAATCCAGATCCAGAGCAGAAACCCATCAATTGGTGGAACCAACATAAAACGAATTTGATGATTTCGGAAGAATTATCCTTGACTTCATTCCTTAGCGGTATCTCTTTCTATTCAGAAAAAGGAATACTTTGTAAGATTTCAAGAGTCAATGAATTCTACACATAATTTCCATGAAAAGATCAGTTTCATAATGAAGGTCTACACTTCTCAGAATCATGATTTGCAAGCACTGAAAATATTGATCTACTGCTTTGATGGAGTCATATAAAGAATATAAAAGTGCGAACTGCATCATATTTCTCGACACTCGATATAGATTATTTCAGTTATATCCGCAGGTATTATCTTTTTACTTCCAGAATGAAATTTCCACACATCGATAAAAACAAACTACGCCAGTTATAAATCCTAGGATATTGCCCACTTCTGGTCTTATGTGCATCCTCAATATTACAAGCGATATATATTCTCCCGTCAAACTTGCAATTTCTGGTTTGATTTCTTCATCCTGAAGTAATCCTCTGCTCAATAAACTTTAGATAAGGTCAGGTCAGAATCAAGTCCCAAAAGACATCCATAAATCGACTAACGTCAGCAGGATGTTGAGTTCCTGAATTGAAACTAATAAGTTTTCTTTTGGATGGTTATGAACACTCAATAGGGAATAAAGATTTCTCTCTAGAGGAAATGCTGTTATCTCCAAATTTATTCCAGAAAATAACTAGAGTAGATTCTACGAAATTTTATGGATACTCCTATTTTTTATGTACGGTAGGTCGTTACAATTTGAGCCATTTCATTGAAACTATTAAAATGAAGTTTAAAAATAAGGTTCGATAATATCAAACACACATGATATGTTATTTTTAATATTTCTCTACTGTCTGCTACTTATTCAACCAGAATCATCAAGATTTTTCATTGCCATGCCAAAAGACTCTTAGTTGTTTCAATATTGTAGGCAGTATATTCCAAGAACAGCTCAAAAGCGATAAGGTAAGGCAATGTTGCTACGGTTTGATTCTCATTTCAGGTACGCAATTATTTTTATATTATAATATTAATTGATTCTGCTTGAAGATCCAAGATAATTCAATTCATTTCAAATATCGTTAATTAATTGTGAATCGTTTTTTGATTTATAGTTCCCAAGAAAATATTTTGAATCACTGGAGAATACTTCTCCAGATTCGAGTTCGTTCATAGATTTTACAAAATTCAGAGTTAATTTTTGTTTTATCAAAAATTAATACTTAAACTTTCCTTGGCTCAATCCAGCAAATGTTTTTGTTATTAAACCAAAACATTCGCCGTCTTATTCAAGAGCTTAAATTGCCACATAATATCAAGTCTTATATGAAGTGTTGAAGATATAATTTGATCTTGATTATCTACAGGAGTATTTATCATTTGCTTTATGAGAAGCAAGCAAGTGGTGGCTTGAGTACAATGGCTGCTTTCGTTTCGGCTGTATCACAAATATATGAAATAAGCTTGTTTTTCTTCGGAAAAATTAACCTTATTTGAATCTGAATCAATTCTACAGATATGCACTCCATACTTCGGATTTCTGAGGCAAAAGACGTATTTCCATATTTTCATAGAAATTGAATGTCTATAGGCATAGAACACTGCTTCTTTTCGTAGGGAAGGTGTACCATTTTCGCTGTTGAAGTACGGCTCATATGTGAATCAATGCAAATAGGGAAAAATTACTGCTTCGTTTTCGATTTTGGAGAAAAATGTACTGGTGGAATTAGATCGCAGCTATCTTTTTTTTGTTCTGGAGTTATTCAGGATTTCTTGATTTTCCGGAATTTTGGCGTATGCCAATATCACGATTGCTGTCAGTGTTTGGTGAAAACTATTTCAATATTAATTTTTATGTAGAATTCAGGGACGTATTCACAAACTTTTTTTCTGTTGAATTGTTTTTGAATTAAAATATAAGCTAGTGATTTTTAGATTTAAATCATTATTGAATATGCATAAAACGAGAAGAGCCATTCTTATCTTTGCAAATGTAAAAATCATGCCTGACGATTATCCTCATAAACGTGAGTTTTTCCTGAAATATTCTGTGGTTTCATCCAGTATGCTGCTGCAAATTTTCTATAAACATCCCTAACGTTTTCAATTCTATATTCACAATAATATATGATAAAATAGAATCATTATTGAATTAATTGTTGATTAACAAATAATTAGGTGAAAACTACTCGAATGAAGAATGTTCATGGAATTTGAAACGTTGAGAAATTTGACATTTTGGAACATTGTGAACGGGTACCATTCTGATTAGGTTCAGAAAATTATTCTGTTTGTTTCCCCGATAGAAAGCAAACTATATAAAGAAGTCTATATTCTAAAGATTCTTTCAAAACACTTTACAACTTTTCCGCCCGATCAGCACTCTTAACACCCCACTGCTTGAGCTTCGACCTCATCTTCTTTGCATCTTTTCGGATTAAATTAATTTCCTGGTTCATGTATTCTTTTTTTGCCTTACGAATAACGAAGAAGAGATGGTTTTTCAATGTGATATAAACATTTCTGTTTTCCCAACTGGGTTGATTTTTGTTTATTGAATGCTTTTTTCTTTAGAATGAGTTCTTTCATCTCTCTGGTTATATACGGCCTGGATGAACCTTTTATGACGCTCGTTTTCAAGGTGTATAAGTATTGAATACATCAATGAGAATTCTGTTTAGGTACTCTACTTGTTGTAGAGTACCAAGCTTCGTCAGCGGCAACAAATTTATATTCCTCATATGGACATCGAAGTAGTCTTCAGAGAGATTAGAAAAGTCTCTAAATCGAACTATAAAACATTGATTTTTATCAATATATCAAATTATTACGTTTCCTTGAAAATTAAAAACTTGGAAGTGCAGAGGACAAGAATCGTGGGAATGTTAGCATATAATCAGAATTGTATCATTGAATGGATGTCGGATGAGATCATTTTGAGATCTTAATTTGATTTGGAGCATTATCAAATTTTCGTTGGAAAACAAACTTTTGTGGCGTTTGAACTGCTTGTATGATTTTAAACTTCATAAAAATTAAATTTCTGAATAGAAAATTATACGACCTTCTCAAAGATACGTCACTCCATCCACTTTCCCAATAATGAATTTCCAGTTAGGTTAGGTTACAATCAACAAGATAATGAAGAATTTTCAATTAAAGTTTTGGGAGCTGTTACATAAAGTCCCCCGATTTCATGTAGGCAACTTGAAGCAGAGAGTACGATACTAAAATCTAGGGTTTTGTGAATCCTCAGAAAAAATAGTTTCAACCTCATAAGAAGAGGATATTTCAGCCTCAACAGCCAAGGTACGGCTAGAATTTTATCGGTGGTATAAGGAGAAGTCAAGAGGACATCCCAAATTCTACCTTTGAAATCACTGATAAAGTGAAGGTAACCAATAATGAAACAATAAACATCACTGGACATATTCATCGAAAAAAGAACACCTATGTCGTTTCCTTCTCAATGTTTGGTGCGCGTTAATGAACCACTATGTTTTCGTGAGAAATTTCATTTTTATATGATAAAAGTGAAACATAACTGAGGGTTTTTGGGTAAAATTTTCTCGGCTCAGAAAAATATTTCCGAAGTTCTGGTACACCGGAACTTTTGAACTAGTCTTTCAGTGGCAATTCTATGGAAACTCAAAATAATAGCAGGTGATGGCGATACTACTTGCACAAAAAAAAAACACTGGTTCATAACGTTTTTGGGGGCTCAGGCACAGAAACCGCGATATCTGGACAACTGATGCAGTGAACCTGCGAATTGACCATTGTCTTAGAAATAAATGACATTACTGATCCAAGGACATACCAATCAATAAATAAAGCAAGATATATGCATATATGATAATTTCTTCCACTTGTTGAAAACACCAGGACGTAAAGTAACGTCGACTTATAATTACCCACACTGAGCGTACTTTCAAGGAAAGATATGATATGTGAAACGAGGATGAGTCCATTTTCAACTAATATAAATGTATCCTGGTTTCCCAGAGTAATCTAGTACCACCAGTGAAATATTCTCTATTCCTACCTACTACGCTTCCCGAACAATTTCTTCACGTTTGATATTAAACAGATCCATCAAAGGCAGATCTTCCCTTCATTAGCATCTATTCATACAATGTGGAATAAACTATTGGTATAATTGTTTTGTTTTAGATTTTATGAAAAATGCTGGGAAAGCTCGAGTTTTTAACTTTCTCACGATCTGAAGAAATCAAACATTCAATTTTCCTTCTGATGACACCTATGAAAAATGTGACTTTTTCGACATACAGTAAAATCCGGCTATAACGACGGCCAAGGAACCGGTGATATTACGTCGTACTAACGGGAGTCGTACAAAAAGAACAGTTTTTTTTCAAATTTTTTATTAATTTCAAATAATTACATATATAACGTAAATACATATTAATATCAAACATTCAACATTTTCAATCATTCAAACAATTTTACATTCAAATCAAAATATTTATTGAATAATGTGCGCGTACATAATGTATCTGTCTTTATAACTAACAACGAATATCTAGTGCTAAAAGTCTGTGATTTCTTATTGTTTTTGGTTTTCATTTCTATAGTAAGAAGTAAGGACTGCATTATGCAAACAAAACATGATACTTTGCATAGTGTCATCATCAAAATTAGAATGCACAAATGGATTCAATAATTATGCAGCTGTTAGAGCTTTAAATACACTCGGAATAGGACAATTTTCTTCTGGGCCGTCGTCGACATCATTATCGTCGCTATCTTGGCTATTGGCGATAACATTTTGTAGAATATTTTCGTCAGTTGGCTCCTCACACGTTGGGCACATCATCATCATCATCATTGTTGTCGGCAGCACTGATACTGTCTGCAATACCAGGACCGTCTCTGACAAAGCCAGTATGTTTATAACAGTTGAAAATCGTCGTTGACTTAGTCTTGTTCCAGGCGTCGTAAATCATTAAAATGGCATCCAGTATTGTGATCTTCGGATGCTGGTGACTTCATTTGCATAAAGACTGGCGACAAGTTTTAGAATCAGGTTTTTACGGAAAATTGATTACATCGATCGAACTATTCTCTGGTCCATAGGTTGTAATACAGATGTTGTATTAGGCGGCAGGAAAATGGGAGTTATGCTTCTCAAGTCGCAGATTGAAGTATAAGATGGACAATTGTCAACCAGCAGCAGGATCTTTTTCTTCGCTTTAGTCAGTACACAGGCCCAATTCTGTACCCATTTAATAAAAATATCAGTATCATCCAGGCCTTGCGATTGCTCTCATAATCTACCGGCAGAGATCGAACATTTTAAAAAACATCTCGGGTTCTAGGACTTGCCGATAATTAATAACTTCTTTTTTATCATTCCGCTCATGTTAGCAGCAGCCATCACAGTTATTCTTTCTTTCGAAAGTTTTCCTCGCGAGCATTTCTCGCCTCTAAATTTCAATGTCTTATCTGGCATTAGTTTATAGAATGATCAAGTTTCGTCCGCATTAAATATTTCGTCATCACAAAATTTGCGCCCAAATCAGGCGAAACTTTGCTTTGCCACTCGGTCACATTGCTCTGTTTAACCGACGAAGACTCTCCAGCAATTTTTCCGGCGACAATATTGTGTCTATTCTTGAAATGGTTGATTCAACTGGCCGAACAATCAAAATTGAGAATGTTTAGCTCTTTAGCAAAAAATTTGCTTTTTCTTGAAGCATAGGTCCATTAACGGGTATTCCGTTGCAGCTTAAACCATTGTAAAAGTGCGAAGGACATGGCACCTTCACGCGTTTACTTTTTAAAACGTTCGCATTAAACATAGGTTCTATCTTGTGTTTGTTTTTCTTAATTGTGGATATTGTCGAATGACTTACACCGAACACCGAACTCCTCGGAATTGTTACATTCGACTCGCCGGCCTTTAAACGTTGTATCATAATACTTTTTTCTTCAATGGAGAAAGTTTTTCGTTTTATAGAAGTCATTTTTATACGCACTAACGTCACCCATCACTCGCAAATTATATACTGATGTGAAATAAACAGCCGCGTCCAATAGTTTCTCACCTACGATTTGTTTATTCGTTAACACGTCAACGCTTGTAGTCGTTGTAACCGAACATTTTTTTGTGTAATTTCGTCGTTAAAAGTGGTCGGTCGTTGTAAGCGGAGTCGTATAAAACGGATGTATTTTCGATAGCGGCTGATATTGACCAAACTTTTGTCAATAACTATGTCGCTAAAAACGGTTGTCTGTTTAATGCGCAGTCGTACAAAAGGGACTACACTGTCTATGGACAATATATTTCGCATAATACACAATTGAAAAGTTCTGGTCTTGCACTTTATATTCTCAGATTTTGCAACAACTCCGTCGTGCCGTTTCATTATGGCGAACATTAAATTTTCCCTGAATGTGATATTAGAAGAATACAACAAATAATAATAAGTAATCAGATGAAAATTTTGGTTGGAAAAATTGGAGATAATATCAAGCTCTGATCTCAATCAGTTCAAGAAATGATGATTGTTCCCTACTGGACAATGACCAATTCTACTAACGAATTCTTCATGAACATTTAGTTTTATCTCAGATAGAATATTTTGTATCTCGACGATGATACCATGCAGAATTCATCGCTATATTGAAGACCTTTATTGAACAAACAATATTCAACATTCCATATTATGTTAAATGTCCTTCCCTGAAGGAGCTGGTCTCCGATCCACTCTTCATAACCGTCATCAACCAGGCTCACACCAGCAATGGTACAGTCCGTGCAGATGTCGTGAATAGGAGCAATAGACGATCTCGTTTGACCTCGTCAGTATTGCTCACCCTTTCACATCACCAGGCCAGACGGCCACCTACTAATATCCATCCGTTGGAGCGTATCAATCAGGTATATGTATTGGCTCCCTTCAACGCACTGATTAGGAGGATACTCACCACGATGACATCCGACCGGACTGAACCACTGCTGTGCGGCGCTGGTTGACGAGAAAAAACTAATCCGGTGAACGAAAAAAAATTATTTCGACGAATCCTTGTAGCAAACATTTTGTCATCTCAAGGGAGCCACCTTGAATATCTTGGGTATTTTCCAGATTATTGTAAAAATGTTGAACGTATAATTTTTCGTTTTGGGGGAAATCTTTCGAGGGGATTTAGCCCCGACGTGCGTTAACCAGTATTTTCATTTTCCACTTTTAGATAAGGAAAGTAGGTTCTGTTGTAATGTCTTTTGAAACCCTTTTTTTACGATCTTAAGGACATCAAATTGCTTCATCGTGTTCGAAATGAAATAAATCAAATCCAATCATCACTGTCCCTTATATATTTCTATACAACTTTGACTGAAAACCATCTCTAACAAGGTTCTGCATATTTGGATTCATTTGACGACACTCATCTACTATTGACTGGCGTAGATAGTCCTAATTCCCAGGTTGCGTGAAAAAAAAATGGTTGAGTTAGTATGTCCCTATAAGTCTAGAGGGTTGGGGCAGAATAGCCCAGAATATTGTGAATTGAGGTATTTGTTAACTAGTGCGACGTAGTGGGGGGGAGTTTTGTTTTGTTGGAAACACAGTTATTGTTTAAGCAATAGGCGATCGTTTTCGAGTTTCTCTTATATGAATGGATCAATCGCAATTTGCAGCATATCGAGAAAAAAATCAGTGTGTCAATTATCAGGAATAATCAGAGGTCCAAATGGGTAGTCTCACACAATTCCTCCCCATAACATACATGAGGATTTCTATTACTCCAAAATCTACAGTCAACCACTTCATGAAGTGATAATGTGCATTTCTTCGGAAGAGCTTACTTTGTACAACAAGTTCGTTAAACTCTCACCTTCGAATGAGATAATCATTATTTATTTTATGAGTCAAATTAATTTTGTACGGATGGAACTTATATTTATATAAAACTCTAGAAACCTTCAGTTGACAACCACAGAAAACTGGAGAAATTTCTCGTACAGCTTGCTTAATTGGCATAAGTTGGACATACTACTACAGCAGCAGCTTTATCAATTAGTTCTAATGTACACTCCCTTTTTTATCAATTACTGAACCCGTCAAAACAAATTTCGATATCGATGCCACTAGGTACTCACGGCGAACTTTACGTTCAAAATGGATTGGTCTAATCATTTTTATTGTCACAATTTCGATTTCAGTAATAAAGGCTCAACATGTTAACTTTAATTTTTTTGCAATTTTAACCACATCAGTAAAGTAGTAACTTAATGATTGATTAACAATCCATCAAATGATTGAACACCTTGCTTGTAAGAACAAAAATTTGAGTCACATAAATCTCTTGATTCGTTTATTTTATTCATACGATATTGGGAGAATTATTTTCATTAAATGAGGAAAAGATTGCTGTCTTTTGTATGAAGGGCTTTGAAACGATATTATAGAAAAAGTTATTTTTCTTATTGTCTGAAGCTCACGAAAGGTAAATTTACTCGTTAGTGCACGCAGTCAATAAATACCCTCAAATAGTTTCCCTCAAAAACAAAAAATGATTTGGTTTCCCCCTTTTTTGAATAATCTTGAAAATAATTCAGAATATTTGAGATACAATAATGACCATTTTGCAAAGAAGGTCCGCGAAAAAACACTTTCTTCATACATCGTTTTGAAGAGCGTTAAGAGAGCTATCAAATGAGGTATCGCTTGACCCCTTTGCCTCAGTTATGAGTCAAAACTCACTACTCACTACGTGTTTAGAAACATACAGGGTGGCTCGCTGGAGACGGAACAGTAAAGAAATCCTAATTTAAATATTAATTAAAGGCAAAACCTAACATATTACTAAAGTACATTAAAAGGTAAATTTATGCCGGTTTGGCTTAGGACTAACTAGTTTAGCCTGCAATCAGGTATGGCTTTTGACATATTCACATCTATACTTACTAGAAAGGATAAAGCCTAATTTTTAGTAGTTCGAATAATAACGTACATTTTTCTTTAAATTATGAAGTATTAACTTTTGGTTAGATGTTATCACTTACGTACTTCAACTAATTTTGGAGAATAAGTGATGGACGAATTGGCACGTTATTTATTTTATAAGGGTTACGCGTTTTTTCCTTTCAGGCACGGAATTCTAAATAAGTTGAGAAATAAGGGAGAAGCAGAGAACAGGCGTTGAACTTCCAAAAATCGCCGAATAATCAAACTAGCACAACTTTACTTGCGTGCTTCCTAGATTAAAACCTAAAAGAATTATGAGATTAATTCCATATATTTGAGCTTGAAACTCTGCTTCACACCGAGGTCAGAACTCTTATAGATAACTGTGAATTTTTATACAAATTCTTTCTAAGAAACATTTGAAATTAAATGCAGATGGATTTTAAAATTCTAGAAGGTTCCTTTCAATGCAAGTTTGAAGTATTTTTCTGTTACATCGAAATGTATTTTCCATTTCCATTTAAAGTAATATATGTAACTGGTATACCTATTAATATGATATCTGTAACTCCAAACATCACTAGAATTCTATCGCATTTTAATTAAATCCATTTAACTTTACATATGTGCATTAGTAAACATATTCGGTAAACATCTCATGAATAAAAATTTATATTTGTATATGTACATATAAATGAAATAAGCATCACTCAAGGTCGGCAATTCAGAGAGTTACACTACCTAGACATCTAGGAGGTATTGGACTGATTTCAAAAATTTTCATATTGAACTGATTTTTCTTCAAAGTTCCCATTTTCATGACGAATAGAGAATGTCTTGATTACATGATATTATTGTTTTTTCAGATTGAAATCACCTCTGAATTTAACAATGCAAAAGGTAGATTTTGATATATTGGATAATACATCTAAAAAAGAAAGTTTGATGAAGAGAGAATTACACGGAGAGCACCCTGAAAAATTGAAAAATGATATTGATATTGATGAAATCGCATTAAATAGATGATTAGTATCTGAACAATTGTTCGCAAACAGAAAGCTTGACAATTGAGATTCAAGATCAGGTTGTTTTTACAAGAAATTATAGAAAAAACATCATCAAGCAAAATGTGGATGATTCTTGCCGTAGATGTTTTAGTTCTTCAGAAACAGTTTTTCATGTATTATCATCTTGCTCAGTACTTGCCTCAACAGATTATTTAGAATGACATAATAGCGTCGCTAATATCATTCATTTCAATTTATGAATAAAACATGACCTCATTTCCATTTGCAAAAATGTTAGAAATATAAACCTTTGATTATTTGAGAAAACGATAAATATAAACTTTATTTTGATAAAACAATTATCTGCTACAGAGCTTTGAATTACAATATGCCAGATATCATTCTTACGGATGAACGAAATCAAATAACATATATGATTGATATTGCTATACCCGACAAACATAACATAAAAATAAATACAATGAAAAAATTTCTAAATATATGATGCTTGCCGAGGAGATACAAAAATGTGGAAAATGAAGATAATATTTATTCTACCGATTACTATTCCTACAACAAGTGTTATTCCCAAGAATCTTCACAAAAATATTGAGATTTTAGGTCTGAAGAAAAATTTATTAGAACAGTTACAGAAGTCATCAAATCTTGTAATATTCTTCGTAGGTTTCTTTCCGAAAGGAAAAGTGAGGTAGGTCATAGGTTTTCCTTTGATTTGTATTGCTCAGAATCTTATTTCATATTTTATTTATATATATAAATGTAATAAAGTTAGCTGACTATTTTATGATTTATATTCAGAGCAGGGTTCTATTCGATCGTTCATCACTTAACACAAAGAAAACTATGAATGAATAATATTCAGTGTAAGTTGGCTGAGGTCCGTACATTGGATTTTTCCGAGGAGAAAGCCTCTGACACTACTCGTTGGTACATTGATGTCATTAGCTGAGAATGCTATAGTTTGTTTATATTCTGGTAGATTGAAAATTTCATTCATTTCAACATTTAACGTTATCCTAAAATAAAATAATTCCAGGATATGTTTTGATTATAATCATCACCTGGCAGTGATATTAATTACCGGATGGTGGATTTTTTCATCAAATCGGTGTGATTGCATGAACAGATATATGGGCAACTCGTCAGGGTTAGAACCCTATTTGTTTAATGATTTTTGAATTGCTATTGAATGAGTACACCAATTTTTTCATATAGTAACAAGTCCTTCTGATCCCATTCTTTGCCTTTGCGTTGGTTATGTGCTCTGGTGACCCCAATTTTCAAAGGAGATAAATTGCATGCTGACAAATACTGTCCAATCAGTTTCGTGCGGGTTGAGGCTAAGATATTTGAAAAGATTATTCTGGAGCAAGTTTTCGACTATGCACTGACGAACCGTATCTTACCAGACAATTAACATCGTTTTAAGCCTGGTAGTTTCGAAATTAAAAACCTACTTAAATGCGTCAATGACTTGAGGTCGGTGCTTGACAAGCAAGTTCCTGTCGACATGATTTACCCAGACTTTTCTCGAGCATTCGACCGTGTCCTGCCCAGGTGTTTCTCACTTAATTTGGAACATCTGGGTTTGAGCGGTAACTTGTTGCTCTGGATAAGGGTATTTTTGAGTGTTTGAACGTTCAGCATCAGGACTGGTGATGCTTTGACCGTTCCAAAACTAGCGGTGTGTTCAACAATACTCAGTTTTGAAGCCCTCTTGTTTCTTTTACACACCTCTAATCTGCCCCGTTCTATTGATTCAGAATTTGCCATGTTTCCCGAAGGTACCATGATCTATATCAATCCCTTTATATGCCGTTACGTGATCCAGATCGTCCCCGACTATATTGTGATCTGATCAAACGAATGGCTCTTGCCGTTAAACTTCTCTAAGTGTAGGATCATTCATATTAGTGAAGGCAATACGTACTTTCAGTGACAGTACTTTAACCTGAAAACCGGCACTCTGAGTATCATTACCGATAATCTCTCTTGATCTGATCATATTCTACACGTTCTGGGTGTAATCCGAGCACGTGAAACAGTCTTTACAAAACCTTTGTAGGAAGTATGAAAAGAGCTTCTTCCCGAAGAATCGATACTTTTATATAAAGAAAATCGATTGTAGGGCGAATTTATATTTTTCGGAGGTTTTAAGATTACAGTTTTCATTAATTAAAATTCGACTTAATTTTTTTCAAATTTGTGGGTGTAGTATTGATTAACCTTTGAAAAAGAAGACTTTGTGAGAGCTTTTAAATTCTTGATGACAGACATCAGTTGAACTCATTTGCGAAAGCAGAAGTTGTAGATGGTGCTAGTTGTAAAGCAGATGCCTTTGCTTATTTCTTAAGATATTGGGTTTCTAGCAGAATAGATGCTTCCTTACAAAATCAGTCTTTTCAAAGGTTTAGATAGATTTATTTCGAACACTGGATATCTCCAAAAAATCTAGCTAAACTGCACTTCGAATATAGATCTCTTCCACAGATAACTAACTTATATTTCAAAATTATATTTTTCGAAAATTGAGTCCCATCAAAAGGTAATAGAATGAGAAACTATCACAAACTAATCAAGACATTATAAACGACTTTCAGTAATTAATGTCAACAGTTTGAAATACAAGTTAACTCACACAATGAAATTTGATGCCAAACAATCCATTAAATGATTCAAATGTGCAATAAATTTACTACAAATATGTGTTGTTCACATCTAATTTGACACTGAATGTCAAAGCGGAAACAGAGACATCGTTACGCGGAGCGGTGTGAAATTAGGTTAGGTCCAGAATTCTAAGCATTGAATTTTTGAAATTTTTGAGGCTACAATAATTTGAAAATTCATGAAACTCTATTTGAATTTGTAATCAATTAGTAGCAGGCAAACATAAGCTTCAAAATAAAATACCTGATTATAATTAAATGTTATCAAACTTCTTAATAATGAAAGGAGAAATTTCTACAAAACTAATATGCTGGGCAGGTATTTATACTTTAAACATGATATAAACAGAAGGATAGTTTCAAAACCTTGAGGCTGCCAAATTCTACTATATCAATATATAAGAACCATCATTTAGGCCAATGCCTGGAAATTACATAAAAACATTTTTCTATGATTATACTGAATATGGAAAATCTCCAAGACAATGATTCAATGAGAACTAACTCAGCGAGAATAGAAAACTGATGTCAAGATAACGATGAATTTTGAAGTATACGCTTACGTTAGTTGATTAGAACGATAGATATTTATGGAAATGTTAGCGCAATACTGATGCAATTTCGTCTCCTGACTGAAGTAGAGTGGAGATGATAGCTGAAAAGTTGTCTAATCTATACCAAAATTTGAGAAATCGACTCCGGTAAAGCGTGAATAATGATCATATAGCGTGATGATGAACCATTATCAATAATTATTTATTTCGTTGTGATATTTATTTCTAAAAACATTATCTATAGTGTTGAACTAAAATAAAGTAAAATATAGTTACACATATGCATATGATTTCTCAGAATTTATGCGACGTACTATGTTACCATAAAAAAAATTCTGAGCCAAGATGTCTTCACTATTCACAAAATAGTGAAATTTTCAGAAATGGTTCAACATGAAACATATACAAATAAAGGACACAACCTATCTAGACAAAGTACAACATAACATGAACTTACCCTTCTACCTTACGTGGAGAACGTTCAATTTGGGTTCAACAACATTTCGTACGGGCGTTAGGGACCTGAACTCAATGTTATAAATCAATTTGTGGCTTCTGTATAGCGCTTTAGCTTTTACCACGCCTCAGCCAGAAGGATACCCTGTGTTTTATTCTTGACTAATTAAATATTTATAAATCACGCTATGTGGCAGAAATTTAGATTATTTCGCCACCGCGGGACTTATTATTATTTTATAGCTATACGCCTTCTGTTTGTCGTGAAATATGTACCAGGAAAATGCGAGTAAGTAGCGTTGAAGTTCAGTTGTATTCCAAGCTGTTGGTAAATATATTTCTAATTCGGAAGAAGTTAGCTCATTCTTCATCATGAAAAATGGGAGCAAATTTCAATAGCTTTTATTATGCTCAATGAAATTCGGAATGTTAATAATCACATTCTGAAATATGTGAATTTTGGAATATGCATTTACCTTGGTAAATACAAAACTTTTATTTTTCACTATTCTACAGTCAATATGAAATAAAATGAGTTTTAATGTGGAAAAGAAATCGCTCTTCAGACATTTATGCTTCAGCTTCAGACGAACAAACAGAATACAGTTCTCGATAAATTTATTATAATATTTCAAATAGTTTATGTGATTTAATGGTTCTTTCATTGAATGATTCTGATTTTAACACACATGAGATATAATACTAGGATATTATGATGTTAATATGGGATATCTAAGTCAGTAATGGCCCTTAGAGATCGGTAGTGTTGTGAGTTACAATATAAAATCAAATGATATCAATTCATTCAACTCTCCTGTTGTTACTGTTGTTAATCATACACTATTCTAATTCAATTCATACAATACAGAATTCAATATACAACCAAAACAAAATTTTTCAACTAAATAAAACTCGCGAAGAAATCCCTGCATTTTATAATTTTTTTAACTAAATTAGATCGTTTGATTTTATTTTGGCAGTATACTTGTCTCGTCTGTTATATCCAGAATTAACTGAACAGAGATATATGTAGGCAGAGGCGTTGGACGAGCTGCGGAAGAGAATTGTTACAGAATATCGACTTTTAATTCCTAACACCTTTAAAAAACTAAGAAAGGAATTTGAGAAGCGTTTGTACCATTATATGGAGGTGAGAGGGGTCACTTCAAACAGTTTCGTTAGTAACTTTCACCGTAATTGCTTTACGTCCATTATACGCAGAAGTTTAACATCTTGCAGAATCTGACTGACTTGAGTTAGATACTACTACCAATATTTTGGCACAACTGTTATTTTGAGATTAAATAGTAACAATTTTCTCTTTGTCTTCTATTTATAAAACCTTTGCCTTGTTCCTTTTGTATCGAATATAATATTAATCGACCCGATATACCTAGCACAGATAACGGAATAAATTCCACGGTTTGAAAACCTTGTATCGATCTTTGACACAAAGTGTAGACCAAATTCGTTCAAAATATATGGGGTTCAACGGGTTGTTCAAATATTATATGATAATATATTTTTGTAGTTGGAACACATTGTGTCGTAAATTCAACTCAAGAAAATTATCGATTCATTTGAATAGTCGAAAGATGTGCTACGCGAATTATTATTCATGATAATTTTGTAGGTAAATGATAGTGGAGTAGGTAGTAGATTGTTGATCTGGCATGCAGAAAGTTGGCATAAAAATATTTTCTCTCGAACAAAAGTTGATTTTCACCTACTACCTTGTTTGTGCAAATTCAACGGACCTGTTAATGTTTTGAATTTGGGAGTCATTTACTTGGTAGAATTCCATTATCAATAATATAAACAAGTAATGTTGTTTGAGGAACTTTACTGAGTAATTGTGATAAGTAACGCGTTTCACAACACCGTAGTTTCTTCAGACGAATGAGTGTACATAAATTATGACAACTATATGTAGATGAAAATGAGAATATAAATACAAATATTCTGAAGTAATTAAAAGCTCATTGATTTACTTTTTCTCAAGTGATTACTGATAACAGGTATATCCAATAAAATTAAGGAATAGACTACTCCCTGAAGAGAGAGAATAGTAGTGAATGGCTTAAATCGACTTGTTCATTAATGAGTATACCTGAGTGTTTGCGTTTGTTGATTTCTGAAGTTTCCCAAAGATCTACTTTCCAATATTCATTATCTGTATACATAATTTCAAACTGTGGGTCGAAAGAGTGATTATTTTCTATGAGATGATTCGCGTAATTTGAATCTGATTTTTATTTGAAAAACTGCGTTTATGTTTCAATATTCTAATATTGAAATTTTTATGTATTCTATCAATGTAGAAATCATTACAGTCATTGCATTGAATCTATAAACACAAGAATAATTTCAGTTTCCCACTTGTAATACCAATGTAGGTTAAGGGGTTGAATTTTTGTTTATTTATTATTATGGGATTATAACCATTATTTTAGCGTTTTGTTTAATCAAATTTAATTCTTTGTTGAAATTTTCTGGTGATAATGGGATGTTATTCAATCTATGAATAGAACTGTTGAATGCTGACATTTTATCTTGATACGGATGACACGATGAGTTATGTATCATAATATATGTATGTGACGGCCTTTGGTAGATTGCGAAAACATGTTCTCCATTTTCCTTTGAAATTGTTTCGCCTGAGAAATTTATTGAATTATTGTTCTCTGTTGTGAATTCAATATTTGAATGTAATGAGTTTATATAATTTTCGGAAATTTTCAACTCTCTATCTGTTCCTGTGAAGCAAATAATGATATCGTCTACATAACGATACCAGTATAAACTGTTTTTACTAAGTGTGTGGTTATGAATTAATTTCTCTTAATTATTCATGAATATTTCTGCTAACAAAGGACTTTACGGATTGCCCATAATCAAGCCGCCTTTACTAGTACTTTATTTGTTATGGAAATGAAAATAATTTTGTTAAAAACAAATTTGTAATAATGAAAAATAATTTAATTTAATGATCGTACTGACATGATTCTTTTCTAATAATTCTTCAACTAAGTAGTACGCATCTTCAGTGGTTTGTTGGGAAATTTTTAACGACAAAAGAAATGAGTTTGGAATTAGGAAGTATAATGGTATCTTTGATATTGGCAATGCACTTAAAGAACAGATTGACTCCCAATAACAAACGGTTGACCATTAATTTTTGACAGATTTATTTAATTTTACTTAATGTTTCACAATTAGAAAAAGATCTATTAGAGAAAGGATTCAAACATAATTTACATCCAAAACATACTGAATCTAATTTTGAACAGCTAGGTATTGACTCCGAAATAATTCCCAAAAACTCCAAATACAATATTTTAGCCAAACATCAAACAGCAAAGATCATCAGAGAAGACTTTTCGAAATTATCACCTCATTGCAATTCCTATAATAAAATAATAAGTACAATTCGTGAAAATAGATCCAAGAACGATATAATATTCACTCAAGCAAATAAAGGTAGCACCGTCATCGAGATTAGTGAAAACGATTATATTTCAAAAACTGAAGAATTCTCAACAGCCACAAACTGTATAATACCAACTAAGGATCCTACCGCTAAATTTCAGAAAGAAGTTAAAAACGTAATTTCGACAGCTGAATCAGTAATTACAGACCACGAAATGAAAAAATTCATCATTTTATTTATACTCAACATATAACTTTATTGTAATTTGGAAGGAAACGACACGTTATAATATCCTGAAAAATCACCATAACTGAAGCTCTTGGGGATGTAAGCACTCTGCTTTTGATATTATAGATGAACTTCTTGAACTGAAGGCATCTTTCTCGAATTAAAAGTCTAATTGTTATTGAGTTTGCAAAGAAACATTTATTGAGTATATTTGACTTTCATTATTGCACTATAAATCTATATGTATACGATTCTATTTTTGCAGTTATTATTATTGTATAATATAAAAAGGCATTGACTCAGTTCATTCGAATTGGTAGCATGTTCATGCAAAAGTCTCAAATATAATGTTACATTCGATTTATAAAACAGACTCATTCAAATCTCTTCATATATAAAATTTTTGAGGTCGAAAACATTAGAAACACTTTCCCATTCCTTTTTAGTTTCAAACATCAAAGAATGTCTTCAAAGGCTTATAATATTATGCTTTTTGCTTGAAAAGCGCAACGCCTATGTGTACAAGCGTAAAGAGCTTTCATCGCGTGCAAGAGACTGAATAGAACAGTAAGAGTTTTTTCTTGTATAAAGGTGGAATGTAGTATTTCAGACTAAGGAATGTTAATGTGCTCTCGCAGATAGAAAAATAGAAACAATAATTTTGTTGAATGAATATTTCAATAGGAAGCATCATTTTATTTCTTATCGCCGCCATAATAAGAAACAACATTTAGAAAATTGTATTTCCTTCAAAAATACAGGCATTAAGATGGTTCAAAGAGAAAACATGGGAATTGAAAATTCCCTTCAAAAACGAAGTTTGGGGCAAAATGCAACTTTAACTTTTATTCCGTATATCATCATATCCATTCAAACTGTTGATGATAGAATGTGAAGAAAAACGAAAAGCCTGAATTTTAACGAATAATTATTAAAATTGATGCAAAAGTTCAAAAATGTTACGGTTCAGTGTAAACACATCATGAGAAGAGGAAATTGAAAGTAAAACAATAGAAATTCAAGAGGTCAACTGAATTGAAGAGAGTGGAGTAAATATGAGGTACCTTTCTGATAATAACCAACACAAAAGCTGCTTCACTGATTTCGTGATAGAAAGAATTCACTTGTCAAGTATACTTTGCGTGTTTTTGTTTCTTCAGCTTTTTTCTCACGTACGAAAATTAGATCTAAAGTGTATAGCATTAAGTTTCATAGTACTCGTTGAAAATATTTTCGTTAAGATAATGAGAATGTCTCTTCTGTTGTGTTAAAAGATTTATGAGTTCGAAATGTAATATAGACATAATAATTTTTTCTGTGTTTGACCGAGTTTGCGAAAAACTTGAAGTACTCAATATTTTACTTAGTATAGGGAAAATATTCATAAAACTTCCTCGAATGCTACAGTTAATTTTATTCTCACCCAATACTTAGGGTTGTGGAATTACCATATCATTATTCACACGATTTCACCCTTACACGCTTTGCTGGCTTGACGATGTATGTGAGACTAAAATGACGTTTTACTCCAATCCGTAATGTTCCTCAGGTGATCTTGGTGTTTTTACTCGACATAAATTTGACATTCTCGCAATCATATAATGAAATCCGACATATATGCGTTCGAGAATTTCATTAGGGATAAATTCGAGGAAATTTGGTATTTCATGAAAATACACATCTTGTGCTAGTTCTAGGAAATGTCGGCATATTCTCATTTTAAAGAGAATCTCTATTCGTATACAGAAACCTTGTTTACTTTATACCAGGTATTGAAATAATGCATTTTTCGTATGTGTAATTTGTTGATTGAATCAAATCGAAGCCAATGAATTGACTTACCTTATTTGACCCTTAAATCTTTGTAATCTATAACGATCGATTCGTTCATATCCACATACTTCAACTTGAAAGCAGCTGAATTTTTCAAGAAAACTCAGGGATTTTTGGTAGAACTCAAAAACATAACTAGCGATTCGAACACTGTAAATGTTGAGTTCTTCATTTTCATATATTTTGTTGGTTATGGCACATACTGAGATTCAACTCAAAATTCAATTTCGATATTAACTTCTACTGAGTAATATTCCAAAATGAGTCTATGTCAAGTAGATATCAAGCTTAGTATTATCCAAAATATATAGCAGTTGAACTTCAATCAAGATGTGTATTTTGAATAATCATGATGTGTATTTTAAAGAACTTTCGTTTCATCAATGATTAGATGATCATAGTGCTGTTCTCGTACACTCGGACTACTAGGAAATCAAATCAAAATCTTTCTTCCTTTGATACTGTCGAATACGAAGAAAATTAACTTTCAATTGCTGTAATTTCCTTGTAGATTATTTTCAGGTCAGTCTTATAGAGTTCGAATAAGATAAAGATCTTTTTGAGAAATTCTCCTTGGTAACGAATTCCTATCGCTTGGAGAGAAATATAAAACAATAGTGGACAATGTTGAATATAAAACTGCTTTTCATACAGAATCACATCATAATTTCTGCAAATAACGAATCAAATTTGAATGGTCAACACATAATTGACATAAACGATTATCACTCGTAAAATGAAACAGACTTTCTTCAAAATTTGAATACTTCCTATCGTACCTAATGTTGAATCTTCCGTGAAAAATGACATACTACTATTGAGTTCCGAAGAGACAAGCGCTAATTTAAAATGCAGAAAGCCATCTGATTTTCGCGCAAATATGAGCGAAATGGTTCTGGTAAATGCTTCGCCAATGAAATCAGGAGCATCTAGAAAAACGACTCCATCTCAAGGTATTAAGAAAATTTCCAAAACATCTGTCTTCGTTATTTCTTGGTTACGTACAGGGTGTTCCAACGAAAATATGAAGTCCACCTTACTCAAAACAAGGCGGTGTAAGCGGAAAATTCTGAAACAGGTCGAACTTCAAACATGTCAGTTCAACTCCCTTTGTTGTTGATTTAAAAATTTCCAAATCCTACCTCTACCCTACCCTAAACTGGAGAATTTCAGTCACAAAGAGTATCATGTGAAACCTCATTGGAAAGGTCTCTTGAAGCTCTGAACGAATGCTTGGTGTTATACAGCGTGTTCAAACCGAGGAATTCGTTCCGTTAGCTACCTGGGTATATCGGGGATCTATATAAATTCAAATATTGCATTCGAAGTAACAAGAACTCAAAAATGGTATAATATAAATCAACAAAACAAGAGGTAGAAATTGTTTCATTCATGTTCAAAATAACAGTTCCCCAAGAAAACGGCAAAAGTATTCACCACAAATGATTCAGGGGACAGTGATACTATAATATGTTGAACTTCTGCGCGAAGTGGGATAAGCAATAGAGGTGAAAGTTACTACTGTTCAATTATCCCCTTCCCAATTCCACACCATGATATTGACCGTTTGTCAAATTCTCTTCTTAGTTCTCAAAAAACTTTCTCACGATTCTCCTCCGCAGCTCGTCCAAAGGCTCTGGCTGCGGAGCGTACATTTCGGTTTTGAATGACCCCATGAAAAATCAAGAGAATTGAAGTAGGGTGATCTTCCTGGTCACCAAAATATTCCCCTCCATTTCTTTGGCAAATTATTATCTAAATATTTTTGCAGTTGACATAAAAATGCAGGGCGCGAATATTCTGTTGGAAATATAATTGATTTTTCGAGAGAGTGAGATTGTTTTCTGAAATCTCGATAATCGTTGGATTCTAGCAACTATCTCCTTTGAGATTACCCTCGTTTATGTATGTATTTTCTTGAACGAATGAGGATTCTCTCCATTGAATATGAACGTACTCTCGTCAGAGAAATAGATATTTTGACGAAAATGGGCTCTATTATTCATATTTTAACTCAAATTTTCGGAAGATTGCAGGTGGAAATCAGATTCATTTTAATTTGGTTCATGGTGTAATCTTATTTGAGCGATGGATTGAGGATTGTGGATGTCCCAGTATTATCAATTGTATTTATTCACCTCTCTATTGGGCACAAATGCACTCTGGTCAGAAAAAAAAGATATTTCGAAGAAAGTTGGGACTATTATCTATATTTCTCTCTTAAATTTCCGCAAAATTGTTGGTGACGATCAGAGTCACCTTCACTTAGTTTAAGAACTAAGAGATGAAATTTCTGATGCTTCACTGTTCTGTAAACAGTTATAATTGATTCACCAGTTTGATGGAGAAATTTTCTGAAGAGTGAATGTTGTTCATTTGTAGATGATGCAATACATCAACTGCATCCTTTGAAAGCATTGACTACTGTGTCTCTTACAAACAATAGAATATTTTGATTTCAGGTTAATGGAAGTGCTGCCATCTTTCGTTTATGAAATAAATTAAAATATACTTATCGATGGAAAATCAGACTAAAGCAAACTTTGAGATATAAATTCAAGTGTTTTTCAATGTCTAGAATTAGAATTTAAGCGTAAGAATAGAAACCCTAACAAAAATTTATTTTGGTTGACCGGTCTTACCGAGAATTAAAATTTTCAAGAAGAACTAAGGTCACTCACAAAAGTTGATCAACAACTGCCGTTATCAATATGTGGTTGTTTCTTGCAAAGTCTCAGTTTATTCCTTTCATTTCATCTTTCATGAGAGGTACATCTGCGTTAAAAGAAGACATCGAATTTTGTTGGCGTATATTCGGACGTATCCAAAAAAAGACATGTGTGTTTTACTTTCCTACCGAAAAGAAAATTCGAAATGAAGAGATTGAGCGTTAATATCTTGAATCCGTGTTATTTATCACGATCATAATTGTTGACATATCTGAATACTTAATTGTTTTCTTTTGTATGCTATATTACAAGGAAAATAGGAAATTACGAAAGAGGAACTGCAAATTTGAAGAAATTATTTCTAGTATATGAACTTTCAATCATAACTATTGACAGAAATTGCTTTATTGGTTATGTGTTTTCGGTATATTAGTTAGGAATTGTGCTAACTTTTAAACCTGAATGTTCAAGTTACTTACCAAGAATAACTGGAAACTTGGCTAACTGTAAAAAGTATAATATCGTATTGCAACAAATATAATCTTGTTTGCACATTTTACAAAACTTGGTTGATTTCATTTGGTTCGATCATTATGATCTAAAAAAACTTTTGATGTATAATAAATTCGGCACTGCCTGTAAGAGAACGGAAAGATTATTGCATACTTCCAAAATTACTGCAAAAAATTTCGCGAAATTTTACAATTTTTCAATGTACGATTATAGGTGATGATCAGAAAGAAATTTTTATTGTTGTTTTTATCTTGTAAGTTGAGCTGCATCATTAACACAACTCTACAAAAAAAAATTTTTATTGTTGCCCTGGATATCATCGCAAATTTTTATGTTTTCAAGTGCCCAGATTACGAATATATTCATGAAAGTTCTCAATGTGCTCGTATTTTCATGATTTTTGCATTTCTTATATTTTGAACAATTATAAGCTTGTTAGAAATAAAATTTAATTTTCCAGTCATGATTAGGCTTCTGCGCAACTTTTTCGCGCATACAAACATCACCTGATCCCCACTCTCAGACCCCTTGCTCCACAGAACAGCTGAGATCTCAGTTATTTGACAATATTGAAGTACATATACACGTAAATCTGGATAAAGTGTCATGGATTAATATTTTGTTTCAATTACTGAATGTCCATTCTTATATATTTGTCTTCTAGTCTAAACTATGAGTTCATCACGAAGAAAGTGTAAATATTGTAGTGATTTATTTTGTTATATTTACGGTGTTTATATAACAAAAAAACAAAAAAGAAATATCACAGACTTTGTCAAGGAGACATGTTGAATATTTTGGTTTCAAAATGGACAAATTAGGTAAACCATGGATGGGATCCTAATAAAGTTTGTAAGTCCTGTGTTGAGTCTTTACGGTTGTGTAAAAAAGGTGAACGTTCTGGATTAGACTTTGGTATTCCTATGATCTGGATGGAGTCTACGAATCATTTAGATGATTGTTACTTTTGCGTAGCAGATGTTAAAGGTTTTAATCGAAATCAAATGTGGAGATACCCAGACTTACAGTCTACGAAATGTCCGGTTCTACACAGTGAAAATCTCCTTCGGCCCATATACATTTTTAAAGTAATTCGCATGCCCTCAGAAACAATGATGTTACCAAATTCACAGAAATCGGGACCATCTACTAGTGGAAGTGAATGGGAAGGTGAAACATCTACGCCAAAGTTATTTTCTCAAAATGAATTCAGTGATTTAATACGTGATCTCAATTTATCAAAACAAGGATCAGAACTGTTAGCCTCAGGATTGAAAGAAAAAAATTTATTGGCACCAACAGTAACAATTACAACACACAGAACGCGAGAAAAAGAGTTAATCCAATTTTTTAGTGAAAATGAAGGATTAGTGTATTGTAATGATATCGCGAAGCTGCTTATAGACATGGGTTTAAAAGAGTACAAATCTACTGAATGGCGCCTTTTTATTGATAGTTGCTAAAAAGATGTTTGAAATGCGTCTTATTGCACAATGGAAATAAATTTGCATCAATTCCAATTGCCCATTCAACGAAACTCAAAGAAAAATATGAAAATGTAAAATTAGTTTTAGAGAAAATTAAATACTCTTAGCATCAGTGGCCGATCTGTGTGGATTTAAAAATGGTTAATTTTTTACTTGGCCAACAAAGTGGATATACAAAATACCCTTGCTTTATTTGTATGTGGGATGGTAGAGCAAAGCAACTTCATTGGGAACAAGATCTTTGGCCTGGAAGAAATTCTTTAACTGTCGGTAAAGCCAACGTAATAAGGGAGCCGCTGGTGAGCAGAGACAAAATCATACTTCCACCATTACATATTAAGTTAGGTATGATTAAGCAATTTGTAAAAGCGTTGAACAAAGGCGGAAATTGTTTTAATTACATTTGAAGAAAATTTCCGAAGCTTAGTATGGAAAAATTGAAAGGTGGAATATTTGATGGTCCTCAAATACGGCAATTGATGAAAGACTCAGATTTTATCAAAGTTATGACTGTTTCGGAAAGTAAAGCTTAGAAAAGTTTTGTTTTGGTTGTCGAAAATTTCCTAGGTAACCATAAAGCAGCAAATTATGAAGAAATTGTGCAAAATATGCTGACAAACTTTCAGACTTTAGGAGCAAATATGAGTATGAAGTTACACTATCTCCGCAATCATCTAGATAAATTTCCGGATAATTTAGGAAATTATAGTGAGGAACAGGGAGAGCGGTTTCATCAAGATCTAAAAGTGATGGAAGAGAGGTATCAAGGTCGATGGGATTGTCACATGATGGCAGATTACTGCTGGTCTTTGAAAAGAGATTGTCCCCTGAAAAATTATAGAAGAAAAGCTCATAAAAGGCGTTTTATGGAAATATGAAATATGTTTTCGACATTTTCCTCTTTATTTACTTCGATGTATCCGAATTTCCCAAAACATAACTGACATTATAAATATATCTGTTATTTTGTTTCTTGTTTTACGATTTTTGTTATGTAAAATGAAAATAAAGATTTAAAAAGAAATCAGAGCAAATCCTACAAAATCATTGATAGTTTCACGAATTGTGTGCATAAATAGACCCAAAATCATTTTCATATCTAGGGCAACAAAACCATTGTAGTCCAGTGATAATCTATCTGCAAACAGAGAACTCTGGAGGAAACCTGAAAATTTATCTCAATTCACAGAGGAAAACGTAGTATGTAAATATTTCAATTGATGGAAGACTTTATTAATTAAATCAAGTTTAATTAAATGGAACAGAACAATAGAGGAAGAAAAATCCAGTTTGTTTGATTGCCATAGTTAAATTGAATGTCAAGGTTTCCTAAACCATCGATTTCTCAAAATAAGCTATTTTACTTTTCTTTCTACTTACTGATATACTGAAATAGTTCATTTTCCCAAATTCGCGCTACCTATGCAATTATGCTTCATCAATAATGTAAGTATGACACTGTATTGCACTTAATTAAAGGAAGTTGTACTTAAAAATAATTCAATTTTTGTTAGAAATGGAATGTATCGAGCATCATATACCCCCTACGGCAAAACAACTATGGTTTCGTGAATGTGAAAAAATCTATAGTGATTATGATAGTGTATACTTGATTATCTGTTAGTATAATAACGACTAACATATTAAGTATTAATGAGTAGGTTCATCTTGACGAAACATTTTCTACTACAAAAATTTGCGAAAGTGGAAGTGAGGTATCGAGCCATCGAGTCGTTGCAATAAACAATTCATTTGGTTCGATCATTATGATCTAAAAAAGATTTTGATGTAAAATAAATTCGGCACAGCCTATAAGTGAACGGAAAGATTATAGCATACTTCCAGAATTACTGCAAAAAATTTTGCGAAATTTTACAATTTTTCATGATACGATTATAGCTGACGATCAGAACGAAATTTTGATTGTTGTTTTTATCTTGTAAGTTGAGCTGCATCATTAATTTATCTGCAAACAGAGAAATCTGGAGGAAACCTGAAAATTTATCTCAATTCACAGAGGAAAACGTAGTATGTAAATATTTCAATTGATGAAAGACTTTATTAATTAAATTAAGTTTAATTAAATGGAACAGAACAATAGAGGAAGAAAAATCCAGTTTGTTTGATTGCCATAGTTAAATTGAATGTCAAGGTTTCCTGAACCATCGATTTCTCAAAATAAGCTATTTTACTTTTCTTTCTACTTACTGATATACTGAAATAGTTCATTTTCCCAAATTCGTGCTATCTATGCAATTATGCTTCATCAATAATGTAAGTATGACACTGTATTGCACTTAATTAAAGGAAGTTGTACTTAAAAGTAATTCAATTTTTGTTAGAAATGGAATGTATCGAGCATGATTTACCCACTACGGCAAAACAACTATGGTTTCGTGAATGTGAAAAAATCTATAGTGATTATGATTGTGTATATTTGATTATCTGTTATTATAACAACGACTAACATATTAAGTATTAATGAGTAGGTTTATTTTGACGAAACATTTTCTACAACAAAAATTTGAGAAAGTGGGAGTAAGGTATCGAGCCATCGAGTCGTGGCAATATACAATTCATATCGCTAATAGCTAGTTTTGTGATACTATCGTCAAAATTATACAACGAATTCAATGCAACCTTTTTCCTCGCAAAATTGATGGTTCAACTGAAGTACCACCCATGGCGTACCAATAACTTGATCACAAAATTTTGTTTGTATTCTAGAGTAAGCGGTACATTGTCATCCTATCTTGTCTGCAGGCCCGCCGTAAGCGGGCGTGCAAGGCGTGCACTGCACGCGGCCGCCGCATTCAGGGGGGCGGCAAATCAGACAATCATCGACTAAAATTCAGACATTGTCACCTCACAATACTAAAAAGATTATCCTTATAAAAATAATATCATGAACGGCGCCCAAATATTTCTTTTATATCGTAGCATTACATAGCGCCATCTATTGAAATTCATGATAACAGAGTTAATCCGTATCGTGCTCTATGCGAAATAGGGAAATCCCACAGATATCAGGGGAAATCCCCTTAAAACTATATACTCATTTCTTTGTTTTTATTTATTTAACACAAATGCGAAAGTGATGTGAGTGAACAACAAACTTCAATTATTTGGTTATAGCCCTAATGTGAGATCCGGAAACGGTCCAGGGTACTCAAAATTAATAATATTCTGTATATTTTTGTGCGAAGTGTGACTATAAAAATAAATTAGAAAATTATTTGTATTATCCGTCGGCGCAAAAATCATAATTATGGTAAGCGTCTTCGTTTAATTAATCAGCATATGGGCGCATTTATATAAACAGCAGGTATTCATGTAAAATTTAAAGGTTATTTTACTGAAAAAACTTTAAGTAAAGATTTATTTAAAAAATGTATTAAAATGAATACAGAGTGTAACAAAAGTAACTTAAGTAACGAAAGGGGGACATTCCATCTAATCAATACGAACAACTTTTACTATGGGGTCAACTCTGAAGTTGCGAAAAAAAAATTAGTTATTCCATTACATTTGTGTGCAGTAGGTATGAACATTTTTTTTCGCAGTAGTATTGTGATTATTATTGAGATTTAAAGGGTATTTTTTCTGTTAAACAACTTAAGAGTGAAGATTTATAAAAAAAATATTAAAATTATACCTATACAGGGTGTAACAAAAGTAACTTAAATCCCGAAAGGGAGTCATTCTACACATAAATACGAACAACTTTTACTATAGGGTCAACGGTGAAATCGCAAAAAAAATAACTATTCCATACAAAATGTATGGAAAAGCTGATTTTTTTTCGCGATTTTAGTGTTGACCCCCTAGTAAAGGTTGTTCGCAATAATGGGTGGAGTGATCGACCCCCTTTGGGATTTAAGTTACTTTTGTACAACCGTATACTAAACTTTTTCAAAAAAATTCCAGGAACCGCAAAGAAGAAAAAAATTTTCAGGAGCTCAATTTCGACGGCAAAAACGAGAAAAAGATACAGAGAAAAAAAACTAGCGGGATCTCTTGAGAAATTTTTTAGCAAACCAGAAAATAGGGACTCTGAATGTCAAGAGAATGTTGACGTAGATGTAGCTTCAACAAGCGCAGCTTTAAATCTAGAAGTTATGGAGGTATCTGAAGAGAAAAATGTTAGTCCTTCAGAAGGAGACTCCAGTGAAACTAAAAAAAGAGAAAGTAGTGCTAAAGAACCTGTAAGCAATTTATCGTCATCAAGTAGCTGTTTAGATTGTGGTGATGATCCCGGTTCGTGGCCCGCCAGTATGACTAATGATATGGTTAATATTTTGGTTAGCCGTGGTCCCGTGCAGCTGTTTAACCACAATTTTCCTGCTAATATCGATGGAAGAAAATTTGCAAACAGTTATTACTCTAGAAATCTTCCTAATGGAGAAAAAATTAACAGAGAATGGCTTATTTACTCTACGTCAAAAGAGTCAGTCTATTGTTTTTGTTGTAAAATATTCAGTAAAACTGTAAGTAGTCTGTCAGCTCCAAGCGGTTTTTCCGATTGGCAACATCTGTCATCTACCTTAAAATGACACGAAACAAGCATTTCCCATAGCGAAAATTTAAAATGTTGGGACCAACTAAATCATATGTTAAAAAATAAAACTACTTTAAATCAAATGCAACTGAGACTATTAGAATCTGAAAAAAAAAACAATGGTGTGATGTATTGGAAAGGATCATAGCTGTTATAAAATTTTATCTCATCAATGTCTGGCGTTTAGGGCTCGTCCAAAATATTATATGAGCATGATAATGGTAATTTTCTCAAAGCAATAGAAATGATAGCATCCTTTGATTCAGTTATGCGGGAACATATTCACATAATTCAAGCCTCGAAATTCGATTCAACTCGCATGACTCACTATTTAGGAGGTCAGATTCAGAATGAAATCATTGATTTACTCGGCAAAACCATAAAAAATTATATCCTGAACAAAGTCAAAGAATCAAAATATTTCTCTATCATATTAGATTGCACACCAGATGTAAGTCACACAGAACAAATCACAGTTATACTAAGGTATGTTGTTTTAAACAGTGAAACTAAAAATGTTACAATATGCGAAAGTTTTATTGGCATCTGTCCGATAACCAGCTCCACAGGTGAAGGACTATTAAATTTTGTTTTAGATTTATTTTCGCAATTAAACCTTGATATTAAAAACTTACGTGGCCAAGGTTATGACAATGGTTCCAATATGCGTGGAAAACACAATGAATTACAAAAAAAAATATTGGAAATGAGTAATCGTGCAACTTTTTCAACTTAATTCAAGAAATTTACGTTTTCTTTTCGTCTTCTACCAAAAGGTGGTCCATAATTTGCAAGCATTTACCTGATTCAAAACTAAAGGCAAGTGCCACGCGATGGTCTAGCAGAATCGATGCAGTCAAACCTTTACGGTATCACCTCGAAAAAATATTTGACGCTTTACTTGAAATATCAGATAACAATTCGTCGGAATGGGATTGTACAACAACTCACAAAGCCCATTCGCTTGCTTTGAATATTCAAAATTATAGATTTATTTGCTTAGTTGTAATTTGGTTTGATATTTTAAACGAAATTAATGCTATTAGTAAAATGATGCAAAACCCCACAATAAATACTCAAATCTGCATAAATTTGTTGAATAAATTGATTCATAAATTCACCGAATATCGCACAGATGAGCATTTCGAAAGGGTGTTAGAAGAAGCTACCACTGTGGCTCGGGAACTTAATGTAGATGCAGATTTTCCGCCTATAGATACCGTTCGTCCACGAAGAAAACCAACTCAATTTCAGTATGAACAGAGTGATGAAGTCTTACTAGACCCTTAAACAAAATACAAGGTAGATGTTTTTTTTAAGATCATGGACCAAACCTTTACTTCTTCAAAACGTAGATTCGATGAGTTGGAAACTTTTACCGACGTTTTTGGCTTTTTCACCAATAATAACTTGTTTAGTTGGTCCAAAGATGATTTAATGAAACATTGTAAAGATTTGAATGTGAAGCTGAAAGATAGTTCAAGTAGTGACGCAGATATTGACGGTAGAGATATGTTTAATGAAATCAATGCTTTAAAGTTGCATTTAACTGAAAACCAGTCTAATGATCCACAAACCCTATTGCAATACATTTTTGCTAATGAATTAATGTCAACATTTCCGAATACAGCAATAGCGCTAAGGATACTACTTACATTGCCGGTTTCAGTTGCATTTGGTGAAAGGTCATTTTCAAAGTTGAAAATAATAAAAAACTATTTGAGATCAACTATGCACCAGCAAAGACTAAGTAATTTAGCAATAATTTCAATTGAACATGAGATTCTAAATAGACTAGACACCAAAAAAATTATAGCTGATTTTGTCAACATGAAGGCAAGAAAAGTGCAGTTTCTGTAAAATAACTTAATACCTATACCTACCTACATAATATGTATAAACTGCACCTTTCTTGCCTTCATTTTTTCATTTAATGTCGTATTAGTGTATCTATCTTGTATAAAATAACCTAATATAACATAGTTTTTCACTGTACAGCATTTTTTTTTCACATTTTTATAAACACCTAGGTTTTGTAGTTAGATAGGGGCGGCACGATAGGAATTGCACATCGGCGTTCAAACCGCAAGCGGCGGTCCTGCTTGTCTGTTGTGGACTATTGTGGTTCTCACATATTCACAATACACATATGCGATACGTCTGAATCCACTTTCACAGAACCATTTACATAACATTACTAACCAGTTGATATCTTTACTTTACTTTCAATTTTACATAACAAAATTGTTACATTTGTCCTTTATGAGAACTAGTTATTTCAATCTTATGCTCGTGAATTTGCAATCTTACAGTAACATTTTCTAGAATTAAGTATAGAACAACAGAAAAGCATGAGAAGTAGGCTTATCCTCAACCTAAATAAAATTGTAACCTTCAGAAAAATATGCTCTGTGACAAAAAAGTATGCGAAAACTCTCATTTGAATAGCCCGCATTGAGTTTTTTTAAGTTATTGTATGTTGGTAGGACTGTTCCTAATCACTATGCCAAACATGAGCACGATCTGTCAACTAGTTTGTTTAAGACAGCTGTTGAAACCAGTCGACCTCAAAGGTACTATGCAAATTTTAATATGAAAAAAAAACTATTGAACAAAGTATTTGTCTCAAATTTTGCGTTTTGAATGAAATTCTGTGTGATGAATCATTGCGCATACTGGAAACGGCTTATGGAGACTCTGTTTGATCGAAAACTCAAGTGTACGAGTAGCACAAAGACTTTAAAGACGGTCGGGAGATCGTCGAAGATTTTCCTCGTTCCGGACTACCTTCGACCTGTTCAACCGACGATAACGTCCAGAAAATCAAGGAAATAGTGCTCGAAAATGTTCATGTCAGTGTTAGAGGGAAAGCTTGTAATCTCAACCTCTCTAGTGAAACCACTCGTTTGATTTTGGTGAACCAATTGGGCATGCGGCACATCGCCGCACGACTCGTTCCAAGAGCTTAATTTTCTTCAAAAACAGTACCGGATGCAGGTAGCTGCAGACATGCTGGATCGAGCGAATTCTGATCCCACGCTCATGAGACGGATCATAGGTTGTAAGGAGTCAACCGTCATCGAAATGGGTGGGAGAAGTTGAGCCATAACCGAAAGAAACCTCGGCAAAGTCGTTCGAAAATCAGGAAGATGCTGATTGTTTTGTTCGACATTCTTGGTACGGTTCATCATGAATTCGTTTCGTAAGGTTAAACGCTCAATAAGGGCTTCTATGTAACCGTTTTGGACCATTGCGTGAACACATTCGCCTTAAATGGCAGGATTTGTGGCAAAACTATTCTTGGATTTTGCATGACGATAACGCACCAACTCATCGAGCCACGGTTACTAACGACTCTAAGACCAAACAGCCGATAAATTCCATTCGCCTGATCTAGCTCCGTGTGACTTTTTTCTTTGCTCTAGATGAAAATTGCCGCTCCAGGGAACCAGATTTGATTCCATAGACGTCTCAAAAGAAAATTCGCAGAAGGAACTGAAGGCCATCTCTCAACACGCCTATAAAAAATGTTTCGATGATTGGAAAAACCGTTGGCACATGTGCATCGCTTCGAGTGGAGCATATTTTGAAGAAGATTCAATAAGTATCGAAGTATATTAAGATTTCTGCGTTCTATTTCAAATTTACCAATACTTCTTTGTCACAGAGTTTATTTTTCTCTTATCCGACAAAAACTTCTTTATTATAGGAATTAACGAAGAAAATTCAACTGAGAAAAATAGAGACATTTGAATTTGGCATGAAAATAATTAAAATATTGTTCTCGAGCAATAACATTCTTTCAAAAATATGCCATGACAAAGCTGAACAGTTTTTGAAGTTTCGAAGCATATGGCTAAAAAAATCGTATTGTCAACGGCTGTTCTTACATAGTTTTTTTTAAAAAAATAAAAACGTTGCAGCTTGCAATGACTTATCAAACTAAGTGAAAATATTGATTTTGAAATCTATTAGAAATTGTAATCCTGGGACACTAGTTTATGTTTCATCGTATAGAAAGATGTTAAAGTAATCATTACTTTTGGTTTACGTGTACAATAGTTCGAACAAAAGTTGAAGTTAGACATATTATCTGCTTCCTTGACTACTTACTCAAAAATGCTTTTAGAATCATTCGAAAGGCCAAATATGAAGAAATTATAATTTTGTAATAAGAACCTATATTCATTTAAACAATTTCACGACCCCTCATTAGACTATTGGCTGTTGCCTTTTAATCAGTGTTCTTGTCTAAAGCAGTCATTATAAACAATTAACAGACTATAGCAATGTCTGAGTAACATCCAAACTCATCATTATTACCTATGAAAATAAAAAATTAAGAATTTGTCAGAATTTCAACTTCGCTCATACTCGTTGCTCTCTGTTACAAATTCACTCTCTAGGTAATGCCACCAACTTAGCCAATCAATAGATTGTCCTCATTTAAAAGTGAACTAAAACTTTCAAAAACCGTCTTGAAATCAATTCATTTCTTCGATCTGATTAAGAATCTAACGGATCTTTTGAAAAGTCTAAGATTAAGTATATTGATGACAAATCGATTTCGTGAAAATCCATTTCAGAATATGAAAGAAAAAAAATCACGTTTATTCGTTAATACACGCCCGTTTTCGTCCCTTCGATCATTTCAAGTGTTGAATTCTAATTAAGGTGCAAGATGATTACAAGATATATTTCTCTCTTAAACGTTAAGAAGGGGAGAGTTATTGAAATCTAGTTAGCTATGAAGAGTAGATTAATGTGGGAATTATCTAGTTTTTTAATTTCCAAACTTTCCAACAGATTCATTATTCTTTCTTCATTGCATGTGTGAAGGTCTCTGAGATTATCTAAGACTTGACAGGTTTGTTGATTGTTTAGATATATCATCAGATAGGAAATCCCTAATATTTGAGCTTGTTCCTTTTTCCAAACAGAGGCACGTACTATTGATGTTCCTTGAGGGTTAGTACTCGGTTCCATATTTTTCTGTAACTCAGTAATCTTCTCTTTATTATTATGAGTAAAAATGTCCTTCCTATCTATGATGATCTTGAAATCTATAGATCGCTAAGGCGATTGATTTTTCCATTGAACACTGAAAATTTCAATCACAGATGATTCACTGATTTCAGAGATGGAGTTCATATTAATACTGATAGCGAATAAGAAAACAGTAACTATTGTTAAAATACGTGATTTGTCTGTCCTGAATAAAAGTGAGAAGAAGCCTGCCTTGATTCTTCATGATTATATATACTAGTTTTGGGCGATTATAATGATGGTGTCCTTTGAGGTTTCTCTCTTCAGTTGGTAATCATTAAGTTGTGCAAACTTCCACATTCCGGAAAGTTACTTGTAATTTATCGACTTTTATTGCGTCATGTAAGGCTGGGATACTTCAGACCTCTGATCAATTTGCAATGTTTATTTAATACTGAATTAAATAAAAATATTTTGGTTTTAGCTGATCATCACCAATTACGAAGACATCAATGTATTCGGGGAAAATTCTGAAAAAATTCTCTACATTTAATTGTCAACTAGCCATAATCGATTTATTTTATCTGAGAGCATAGTTTATCAATCTTACTATTCTACAAGCATTCCTTCTCTCTATGTGTTAGAGAATATAAATCATTTCGGGGTCCCCGTCAAGATATTACCCTGGACAAGTGCTCTTGTGCCCTTATAGTAGAAACGGAAATGCATATACCTCATATGAGACACATAGATACAAAGGGTTGCAGTGCAGGAATTGTAATTGAAAAATTGGTTTTTATGATTTGCGCTTATAATTTAATGATTCATAGAGCCTTTTCCATTTCCTTATCTATAGCAGTGGATACACTTCAATACAGGAATCCATATCTTTAAGAAAATTGCATGAAATAACAATATTCCAGTCTCCTTCTCAAACAGTTTTATTTAACGCAAAGAAAAAAAAAACAAATTTCTGCAATTACTATATTCCATTATACATAGTCTTCAATAATACCAGCAACAATATTTCCAAATTTAACTGAAATCTAACCTAACCACCCTTTTCAATGGTCCCAACATAAGAAAATTGGTATTCACTGACGAACAAAAAACTAGTACATTCAAAGAGTCTGGGATGTACAGAATTCAATGCAATGAATGTCCAACAGATTATGTCGGACAAACAGGTGTAAGTGTTGAACATAGATTGAAAAAACATCTCTCCTAAGATAATAAATCCACTGTTCTTGAACACATTAAATCTACAACTTACATAATTACATAAGATAATTGAAAAATTCCCCATAAAAGCAATGAAGGGATTAAAATGAGTCAGTTGGAAAATTTGGAAATTAAAAACTTTTTTAGATCCCACAATTCTCTACTCTCAATATCGAACTAGGATTTAATCACTCCACACCACTGAACATTCACGATAGGTATAGTTAGCACATTCTTGCTCATAACTGTTAGCTCTGGACACTTGAAAACTGTCGAAACCGGCCATGTGTAGTGGGGAATGTTTTAGTTGGACCATCAGTTTTATAGAACAAACTTTGTTCGTATTTATTCCAAGTCTTAATTCAAAATTATTCTCTATCAAAAGTTATTGGTCTCCCTTGAACGAAACTACCCACAAATATTCAACATACAGATAATTATTATATAATATATAATTATATATAATTAATTCATATAAAATTAATTCAATCAGAAAAGATTTCTAAATTGGAGTAACAGCAAGAAAAAAATTCTTCTTCCATACTTTTCCCTTCGAAAAATCTTTTTCGTAATTAACATGAGGACATCAACCTTTCCACTATGCTCTACTTTACATATACCATAAGAACAAGGGGCAATAGCATGTAAATATTTATACTCTTGCATCAAGCAGATCGGGAGGGTGTATTCTCAACCTGGAACTATATATATTTATGAGCACTATTTTGTGCAAACCCGCCAACGGTTAGCCGCTGTTCGTAATCATTATTTGTAATCAGAAGTGAAACAATTGCTAGGAACTTAGTTCATTATGCACTTTAGAAACAAGTAAACAAGTAGATTTGTCGAATTGGTGCCAACAGTTTGTTGGAGATTTTGTTAAAGCTCACTACAACAAAGTTTGAAAGCACAATTATTTCATGTGGTAAAATTATAAGTACTGTAGCTTTAAAGCCACTTTAGATAAAGTTATCAAAGCATTGTTCTCATAAACGAGAAATACAATAAATGATAATCAACAAGTTTATCATTCCATACTTTATGTACAAGCGTTAGAAGACGTTTTAGTGCACTGAGCTGAGCTCATCAATTTAATCTATACCAGGGGTGCTCAAACTTGAACTGCAGGTGATCTACCTCAATGTTTTTCGACTACTTGCGATCGACTCTGAGAGGCTGAAAGTATATATATATATATATATATATATATATATATATATATATATATATATATATATATATATATATATATATATATATATATATATATATATATAGTTTATTGGGTGTTACAAAACAAAAGAGTTTACATATTGTGCTAAACTTAACTAAGGATTGACTTTGGATGTAGAAGCGTGACACTGCATGTCCTCAGCATACTTTTCATAAGATGGTACGTAACCACTGAGTGCTAATCGCAAGCATGATGACATATGATCGTCAGCTAAGCGATTGCGATATTTTGACTAAATTATCTTCATTTCAGAAATGCAGACTTGCACAAGTAAGTTAACCCAAACATTGCCGTCAGTTGAAGGGCGATTTGTCTTAGACTCGGATATTTACCTTCAGATACAAAACACCGAAATTCGTAACAGATGCTGTAGCTTCGATCTGATATAATCTGCACCAACTCATTTTCAACATGCGGTCATATTAAACTAACTTGCTATTTCAGGAGCTCATTTCCCAATATTTTTACATGAAACAGGATAACTGATAAATGATTCTTTATTTGCCAATTTACTGCAATCTTGAAAACGCATTTCGAATTGCTCCAAAATATTTGATAATTCAACCTCATATGTATCATAATTTAACTGAGGAATACTTGCTTTCAAAGACGGAAAACGTTTCAGATCCTTTCTTTTCAGTTTTTCTATCATAAGCTGCAATTTACTTCTGAATGAGTTTACTGCGCTTATCATATCAATAATAATCCTTCCTTTACCTTGAAGCTCCAAGTTAATGGTGTTAAGGTGCATTGTGATGTCAGTCAAAAATGCCAAATCAGTCCGCCAATTTTCGTTTTTCATTATCTTTCATCACCACTACCGTGCGAAGAACTAAATCAGTGTGTTCAGCTGACTCGCTATCTTCCAACTGCAACTTGAAGAGCCGTCGTTGCAAGCTACGTGCACGGATGGAATTCACAATTTTTGTTGCAATGCCCATAATTTCCTCTGTGCTCAAAACTTTTGGACACAAAACTTGTTGATGTATAATGCAATGGAACGAAAAAAAAATGAAGTTTGACTGCCATGTTCTGACTCATGAGATAACTGTAGTTCTCTAATAGTAGACCTGATTTCTCTTTTATTTTCAAAATCTCCAAATGAAGTCTCACCCGCTTCAATTTCAATAAATGCTTCCCTCACAACAAATCCATCTTCGAATGGCTTCTTGTGTTTCGTCAATATATGAAATATTTTAAATTACGCGATCGTAGCAGCTTTTGATTGTTTGGATTGGTCTTTTTTAAAACTAGATATCAAATCACGTATTCTTCGTTTTTTAATTCACTCTTCCTAGTTTTGTTGAACCGTTTTATGAAGCCTCTCTAAGTTATCACGCTTAGGTATTGCAACTGACGCTCGACAAATAAGGCAAATGCACTTATCCTTCATCATACAGAAGAGAAATTCTTTTAATAATAAACTTTGTATGGACGTAGTATTGCCTTCAAGTTACAATTCAGAATGACTCCAATTCCTGCAGGTGCAACATTTACATCGGCGTGAACGAAACTCTCGAATGTTCCCGTCAAACGCGCTGCCCAAAATTTCTAGAAAAGCGGCAAGAATAAAAAGCGGCTTTTCTTTGATAAGTACCACGCGTTCCTTTGATGAAGCCGCCTTCTGCCGCTAGTAGAGTGTTATTTTATTACGTAATAAATTTTTGTTGTTTAGTTACCTAATTATTAAAAATTTTTTCTTCTCAAGAGCTACTCTAAAAGCACTCGCAACCGACCGTTGCTCTATACTTTATCTTCGGTATAGGAAGTTTATTCAAAAAATAATATGGTTATGATAACATTCATTTATATCAATATTGCTCCCTCCAGAATAATCCTCCATAGTTGTTAAACATTTAAGTCAGCGCTCATTCCAATCTTAGAAGTGCCTTTAGGTTTCACTTTTCGGTATAGCAATCCCATTTTTGTCTCGTTAGTAGAGAGAAACGTAAAGGTCATATAAAGATCAATAGCAAAAAGCTGTGTTGCTTTTGACAAAAATTCATGTGTAAATATTCAACTTTCATGGATGATTTTCTACAACATGGTAGATTTTACTAAATCGCTTCATCCGTGCAGCACAGAATATCAAGCACTTATAATCTATTTTAATTGAACCTGTCGATTAATTTTTGGTTTTGATTTACCGGCAGCCTCATTTGGTTCAGAGCTATATGACCAATTACATGTTATAACATTTCAAGAAATTTTGGAACGCGATTTCTTCAAGATATGAGTTTATAGATAGCACAAAACATGACTACTATTCTGTGATAAGCATTTGAGTAAGCATTGCTGCTTATCATTAGATGAATACGTATGTATCCCAAACCAATAATCATTAGAAAAAAAACATGAAAAATATCCCTTCCACTAATAAGTGTGCATCTATCGGACCACTCTGTGTAGAAGGTTAAACTAATAACTTGTCGTCCCGAAACAAAACAAGAATTTATTGAAAAATTTGATATGAATGAGGATACTATAAAACATTTTGAAAATCCATAAAGTCTTCAGGTTTGCTGTATCGAATCATTTCCGAGAAAAAGAATCCAAAAGAATATTATTTGTAGGAAGGGAACAACGTAGGAGCTGCTACTGAAGCGCTAAAAAAAGCGGTATATGCAGCACAGACTATATACCGGGTACGTAAAGATACTGCTTCTGGCGAGATTTTGAGAATTCTGAGAAGTCACCTTCGATAAAGGTACTCCAAAAAAAGGAAAAATGAAAATTCCCAATATATAACATCTGCGTCAGATAAATCAAAAGCTATTTGGAAAATTATCAATGAGGAAGTTGGTAAGGGCAAAATGACAACTAACGATACTGAAAGTACAATCTCTGCAGATGATTTCAATATTTTTTTCTCGTCCGTTGCTCAAAAATACCTCAGTCAAAGTAATCCATCTGAGAAAAAAATCAATTGATATGACAGAAGAACAGATGAAGGAGATCCCATCTATCACCTCCTCCATGATTGTGTCCAACTGACAGAACTAGCTAATATAGTCAAAATCTGAAAATCAAACATACTGCAGACATTTATGGTTTAAATACCATAAAACTGAAAAGAGTGTTTCCAATTTTATCGGAGATACTTTGCAAAATCTTTAATCAGTGCTTGAAACAAGAATTTTTCCTAGGAGCTTAAAACTAGCCAAAGTTATACCTATCTATAAAAAGGATGGTGTAAATGATTGTAACACATACCGAAAGCAGACTTGTAAGCTTTTTAGAAAGTAACAACATAATAGGCAATCCACAACATAGCAATAGAAAAAAGAGATCAACTTCGACAACCCTACTTCAACTAGTGGAAGCAATAACAGTCGCTTTCGACTCATACGAACATGCTGAACTATTGGCTCTTGATCTGAGTAAAGCATTTGATTGCATTCTCATGGAGTTTCTAATGAAGAAAATGGATAGTTTTGGTATAAGTGGAAGAGCTCTAGGAATTTGTAGGTCTTATCTACAGGATAGAACACAAATTGTATAATGGACTGAAAATGTTTCAAGGAAAATAGAAATTATACATGGAAATCCGCAGGGCTCAATTTTGGCACCTGTGCTATTTTTCATATATATTAATGACTTGTCGTCGAAATTAACATGTCGAGAAACATTTCTTTATGCCGATGATACAAATCTATTGAATATGGCTCCAACAGACACTGAGCTAGACTATAAGGTGGCTGAGGCCCTAGACGCAGCAGATGAGTGGTTTTCGGCTAATTGACTGAGGCTGAACCGAGAAAAAACACAAAGAATCAAGTTCCAAGTGAATGGCAGAGAGGATAATACCATAATTCTGTTAGGCATTATTATCGACGAGGCTCCTACCTGGAAAAGCTGTATAGATTTCATATCGAAAAGGTTGTCTACAGCTTTGTTTTCCATCCGCCCAGTAAAGGAAATAGCCAATAAGGATATCTGTAGATTGGCATACTTCGCAAGTTTCCATATCATAGCTTTGTATGTGATTGTATTGTGGGGACATTTCACGGGGGTCATTAGGATACTGCTAAAACAAAGAGGTTATGAGAATAATTTGTGGTGTTTCCAGAGCGACGAGTTGTAGAGAATTGTTTCAATTAGTTACCATTTTGTATGTTGATATACTTACCTGCCTCAAATACGTCTACAGTAAGAATAGCAATAATGATTTCCATCGCAGTTCTGACTTTCATCCATATAATACAAGGGCTAAAAATCAAATATCCTTGCCACATCATCGTATTGAGAGAACTCAGCTAACAGCGAATTATCTTGAAATTAAGTTCTACAATAAACTTCCAGACAGACTGAAAGATTGCCAGAAATTGAATTTACCAGTGAGATTAGCAAATTCCTACTGAACAATCATTTTTACACTACGAGAGAGTCTTTGAATTATAAGTTTTAAATGTCTGTATTTTAATATTATTGTTTGTTACATATTCATTGTGAAGATATGTCTTTGTGACTAGATGTCACTATATGTATAGTTTATTTCCGATCATAATTGATAGGAATTTTTTACATTCCTGACATGTCATGTAATTATTTTTGATGGTAAATGAAAAAATAAAAAATAAAAGATTGAAGGGAATAAACGATTACTTCACATGATCGTTCAAGATTATTACAACATTGGGAAGTCCGACTATGCTTAACATGAGTTTTCACTTCATTCTCCGCTGGAAAAACTGCCTTTCTTTTGCAGTTCATGTTTCGGAGGGGCTATACTTTCCTTAATTGCACGAAGTTATGCATGACCCATTTTGCGTGCCACTGACTTCATTCTGAAATTAAAATCCAATTAATTCCAGTCAAAAATGAAACAAAACGCCATGAATATCTGTATTGAACAATTCGTAGAAAGCGCCTGCATTATAAAAGGAACAATTTTCGAAAGACAATGTAACTTTTAAAATGCTGTGTAGCACTGAATGAGTGGTACAATTGGAACACGAATTGTTAGAAGAGAAAATGAAGGTGGAATATTTCAATAAAAATTACGAGAAAAAACAATTCACCCATAACTTATGAGAAAGAATAGTCCTTCTCTTTCTAGCAGAACAATGAATCAAAATGATAAACATATAGTGTTGGAATATGGGCCTTTTTAATAATTATGTAGTTTTGAGTTTGATTGAAAACCTTCGAGCGGATCGTTTTTGTTTTTTTATTTTTCCATCCTTCGATAAAATTTGAAAAATGGCATTCGTCCAATAGTGGAGTTTCTCTAAATGTGATCCCAGCAAAAATTAACGTTTTCGAACAATTTTTGTTCTCTCAAGAAAGAGGACAGAAATATGATTTTATAATCAAAAATTGAAACAAATGTGATGCTCTAAATGTGTTGGTAATATCAAAAATGGCATTCGTCCAATAGTGGAGTACCTCTAAATGTGATCCCAGCAAAATCTAACGTTTTTGAACATTCTCTTGTTCTCTCAAGAAACAGAACATAAATATGATTTCATAATCAAAAATTGAAACAAATGTGATACTCTGAATGTGTTGGCAATATTAAAGGTATTGCCATTTCGTTGCGTAATATGAAAACTAGTCATTACATATATTTATTCTGAAAAGTTTCAATGGGCGTTAAGGTTAGATCAGTTAAATTCTTTATGAAAAATTCCCAGTAAAACAAAAAAAAATATTGAAATTCTGACTTGCGAGGCTATCGGAGATCTATTAACAAGGTAAGTGAATCAAATCCATTCAGACCAAATAGTATATATAGTTAAAATTCATTTAAAATTGGAAAATCAAATGAAAATATGCAACTCAGCTGTTGAAGGAAATCCACATAGTATTGTCGACAACCAGCACCTGACACGGGAATAAGTCAAGTTCATTTGAGCAAAACAATTTGTCTCGAAGAAAACATACATCCTTATAGAAGTAGCCTGCTACAAGAATCATAATGAGGTTAATTTCAACCGGTGTCTCCTCCACGCAACCATATTGTTATTGAGGTATGAACTCAAATATTTCATCCTGGGATAGAGGAACTTACCCCAAAGGCATTGCAAGCAGATAGAATTATCGATATTTGTCTAGAAAAAATAAATTTCCATTGGCTTCAAGAAACTCACAGTCAAACAACTCAAAAATTAATGTATTGGCTGGCATTATAAAAACAGACCATTTTTCTATGAAGAAAATTCTACTCTTTTAACTTACGTGACTTTTTTTTCATTTGAACCTTTGCCAGCTATAATATCTATTTATTATATTATCAGAAATTGTGTTTCACTATAATGGAGCTCTCTCTCCATTGAGGTAAAAATTTTATATGGAATGTTGACTCGATATTTACAAGAAAGTAGGCAGGAGCCATTGAATTATCAGACAGGTCATCTATTATGATCATTCTGTAATTCGTTTTAGCAGGTTATTTGATATCAAATGTGTCTTGAATTTATCAAGAAATATTGAGTACCTGAACTGCATTGAAATAGAATTTCACGAGAAATGGTACGGAATGTACATGAAAATTTCACTTGTAAACTAAACTATTGTCCATTTCGTTAACGAGCTTTTATTAAAATGAGATCATGATATATATCTGCCCTTCTACAAGCACATCTCTTTGTTATTTGTTTAATTTATTTACAATTTTATCGCTGCATCAATCACAAGATTGTGGGATTGTTGCTGATGTCTATGTACATTAACAATTTATTGAAAAATTTCGTGGAATTAAGGAAGGTGAATGTGGGATGCATGATGTCAATGCTTCTCGTGAATCTCGTGTGAATTTAGATGTTTAGCGTTTGTCTTCGTAGGCAGGACAGTTGATGAGTAAACTTCTAGATATCATAGGACCGGATACCAATGTAGAATCAAACTACTTCTGTATTCTAGATCGAATTTTGTTATACTTCAGTATAGGAGAAATGAGCATGGAAGCATACATATGATTGATTCAACAAGTAAAATTTACAGTTTTTTTAAGAGGTCGATTTTTGCTAATCCGGAGTGACATACTCGTATCTGATCATTTGACCATGTGTTTGACTATCTCTAATAAAGCTTTTCAATCTTAAATTTTGTTTAATTACCCTCCATAATGAAAACAACAATTAATGGCGGTGAAGTTAGTACTACAATGTTCGACAAAGTTTATGAAATTTCAACGCGTTTATCATCCACCGAAAAGTTTCGTTCGACCATCTTTCGTAAGAAAAGTTTTTCTCAAAGGTCTATTTAGCTATTCTATTCTCATTTCTTAAAGGTCGATTTTAGGTAACCCAAAGTGATGATGGTATTCATTCATTTGACCATATTTCACCATCTTTCGAAGAATGATACTAAATTTTCATTTTAGTTCAACCACCTTCCATAACAAAAAAACTTCTTCCTATTCTTGGAAATTCGATTTTAATATTTCGAAAATGCATAATTATGTTCGACCATCTCTTGAAAAATATTTTCATTTTTTCGATTTCATTCGATCACTTTTCATAACGAAACAAAACGGATCTTCTTATGGTTGGCACTGCAATGTTCGAGGTAATTGATGAAATTTAACCACTCGATTGAACTGGTTGATCAGGATTGACCACCAAAGCCCATAAGAAAGAAATTTTTTTTTGTTAGTCAAAAATGAGGAGTGACAGACTTGTATTTGACCGTTTTTCCAAATTTGAACATCTTTAGAAACATATCTTTATCCTTCAGTTGCTTCAGACTATATCCAATATCCAAAATGATTTTTTTTTAACCGATGTAGGATGCAACATACTTGTGTCTGATCGTTTGATCATGTTTGACCATCTCTAGAGACATATTTCAATTCTTCCGCGACATTTGACCACATCCGATATCGAAAATGAATGTTTTCTTTCAAAGGTCGGATTTTGTCTAGCCCAAAGCAACACACTTGTGTATGCTCGTTCGGTTATGTTTGGTAATCCCTCGAAAACTATTTTTAACATTTCAGTGTCGCTTGACTACCTTCCAAAACAAAAAAAAATGTTTTCAATTTTCAAATGTAAATTTTTGCCAACGCGACATGATATATTAGTATTTAATCGTTAGACCATGTTTGAGTATTATCTCTTTTAGGGACACAAATATATCTTCGCAGGTTGTACGCACGAAGTCGGCTGGTCGGTGGTATTTCCAAAGTTCTCATTGAACTTCAGAACATTCAGATGAATTCAGTGAATAAAACTGAAATAGTACATATTTTATTTAAATATAAATGATTTATTCTGTGAAACGAGAAGCCGATTAACATACACCACCAATAGATAGAATAAGGTTCAGGATGGATATATACATCTATATATATATATATATATATATATATATATATATATATATATATATATATATATATATATATATATATATATATATATATATATATATATATATATATATATATATATATATATATATATATATATATATATATATATATATATATATATATATATATATATATATATATATATATATATGTATTTCTATGATGAGACAAATATTTTCATATTTTCCGCGATAAACTTCATGAGTAGTCATCATATGTAACTTGAGACAAGAGGTTAGATGAATGATCCTTCCTGACAAGAGCTAGTTCTCATATATATATATATATATATATATATATATATATATATATATATATATATATATATATATATATATATATATATATATATATATAACATATTTTTCGTTACGACGTTGATGGTTAACTGTTTATTATTATTAACATTAATTGTTTTAGTCTATTATCATCTACTTCAGATTATGAGGTATGGTTATGAATTTTGTAATATAAGCAGTAACTCGATAGAACTTTACCCAGGAAGGGTAGATTTATATCTATTGTCTTGAGATGAGGAACAACTATATTCAGCGCTGGCTGAAACACTGGGGTTGATCTAAATTCTCAACGGGATAATTCAAGTCACACATGTTTGCACCAAAAATGTTCAAATTTTCGAAACTCCATTAATACACGTCAAGAGAAAATTATTTTATATTTATATTTGGGTCAAATATTCCAAATAGTGTTCGGGTCAAATAGTCCAAGTGGCTACCATCGGAAGTAAGATATGAAAATTCCTCGAACACCCGGTGAACTTCAATATTAAAGAGGCTAGGGAACATTTACCAATATCTCTAAAATATGAATTTGATGATTCGAATTTATAGAAATCTTTCGGTTTTTGTTAGGATATATCGTATATAATGTATTCTCAAGAAAACAAAACAATATTTGACTTCTCCAAAGCACCTATTATAAGAAAAAATTTGAAATTTGAAAATGACAAAATTTGGTAAAAAAATGCTGAACTAATATTTTCGAAACGATCTGGAGCACCCCCTGAACTGCTAATCGAAGCTCCTGTTTATGATGGAAGACTTTTTGGCGCAGGAGATTTCTTTTTAAGGTGTCCCACATATGCTCGATGGGAATCAGATCCGGGGAGCAGGATAGCCACACTAGAAGATCGATATCATTCTCTTCAAGAACGATCAAGACAACTCTTGCACGATGTGGAGGGGTATTATCTTGTTGGCAGAGTGGATTTTGACCCATTTTTTGGAGATACGGTACCACTACAGGTAAAATTATCTCATTTGCATAAGAACTTCCCGTGAGGTTGTTCTGTATGAAAACGAGGTTAGTTCTTCCACCAAGGCGTATACCTCCCCAAAACATCACTGATCCGCCTCCCTGTCTAACAACTTCTCGAGCATGCTATAGACGGTTTTGCTTTCCAGGTTTACTCCATATTCGAATTCTTCCTGAATAGGGGAATAGATTCATCACAGAAGAGAACTGTGGCCCACCTCTCTTGATCCCAGTTTACGTGTTTTTGGCACCAAGGTAAACGACCAGTGCGATTTCCAAGGGTCAGTTGTGGAACTCTTAAAGGACGTCTGGAGTAGGAAATTTGTACATTATGAACTCGTGATAGCTCTTGAGCTAATTGAGATGCTGTGGTAGTACGATCCCTTCTGGCTTGTAAAACCAAAAATCGGTCTTGGGCGACTGTAGTAATCCTGAAACGACCTGTATGGCGTTCTTCTACGCTACCTGTTTCATTGAAACGCGACCATAAACGGTTTATGACACTTGAGCTACTTCCCAGAACCCTGGATACTTCCCGTTGTGAGCTCCCAGCTTGGAGCATGCCAACGACCCGTAACATCTCTTCTCTAGTCAAATGTCGTCTTTCCATGGTCGAATCACAAAACTTGAATCTTGTATTTGTGCCCACAACAGAAAAAAAGTGCCAAGTAACTGATTTCAAACACTGAATACATGAAATGATTATAAAGCAGCGTCACATCTGCAGCATTTTTAGTTTTTTATGAAAGAAAACCGAAATCTGTTGCGGCACTCTACATAATTTGGTGAGAAATCGATGCAAGTGTTCATTTCTTAAGAAAATCATCCATATTGATCGTTCTGGATATTATATATATATATATATATATATATATATATATATATATATATATATATATATATATATATATATATATATATATATATATATATATATATATATATATATATTGTTTTCGAGGGGTTGATTGCTGTTTATTGTTTATTGCGTTCAGAAGTAGTGTTGGATCGATAACCGATCCTTAGAGTGTACCGTTTTGAATTGTGTGCTACTGAAGTTCCTTATGAATGCCAGCATGTTTCATGATCATTTGTGAAAGCTGATTGATGTTGACTGAGCAGCCTCATGTTTTCTAGATATTAGAATAACCTCTTTTTCAATATTCTCTCCAAAATTTTACAAATTTAACATGTCGGAGAAATTGGTATGGGAGAAAAAGGTTCATATTTAGGTAAGCTGAGTTTTGCGACAGGATATACTATAGCCGTATTTTCGGGAACATTTGTGAATTATGAGATGTTGTATAAAATCGTGGGGTATGTCATTAGATCCTGTGAAATAACTCTGCCTTGGTTGAAGTGTATTGTTGAATTCTTCTTGATATATTATGCAGATTAGGAGTTCATTATCGTGTATTATATCAACAGTTTTTTATTTAGCTTGTCTTTAAAATTGGATGAGACATTCGTCATAATTTTGGTCTTTTGAATAATTTTCATACTGTTGTGCTAGTGTTTCAACAATTTTATCAGGCAGAGATATTTTAAGTTGGTTGTTGTTCAATGTACTAATTTGATCCATATGATATGTTGGCGATTGTAGGGTGGAGAATTGAAAGGAGTATGAGCCTATGTGTTCCAAATAGTTTTAGGTGTTATTCGAGGGTTGATTGAGAAACCAAAGTGGGACCATATTCCTATATTATTTTTCTTAATGTGGTATCTTGATATAGCTCTGAATTTTTGGAAGTGTGTCGACGTTTTAGGTATTCCATGTTTTCTCGACCTATCAAAGGTTATTTCTGAGTTATGAAATGCTTTCTTAATTATTTCATTCTAACGAAATCCCATTTGTTTTATTTTAGAGTTCATTTCTTTAATGAATTTTGATTGGAAAATGGCTGTTGGAGTAGTTGGTTTTCAAAGTATTCCATTTCAACAATGGCGAAATATTTGTGTCACTCAAAATCGATGCATGAAAAAGTTTCTTGATAATCAATGAAACGTGTTTCGATCCATTCAATACGATTAGGTTATTATCTCCGAAAACTGTTTCAAACTCTTTTTCTCAGATGATTTGATAATTGATGAGTTATGAGGGTTCAGGTCTCACAGCTTTTTCTTGGATGAGAAATCTGGTCGAGTTCATTCAAAGATATTTGATTAGGATCAGGAATGTAGATAACACAAACACACACTTATATATATATATATATATATATATATATATATATATATATATATATATATATATATATATATATATTTTAAATGACGGATTTTCTGATGACTACCACCTCAAGTTCAGATTTGAGTGTGTTTCTTTTGTTCCTGATATTTGAAATCATATTCGTCTGATGAAAAACACTCCCTTACTGGGATTGAATTTATGGAAGCTTTAATAATTGAACATTGCCATTTTGAAACACAAATTCGTACAAAAAAAACTAGGAGAATAGAGAGTAGGATAAGCGCTTTTCAGTAATACACGCAATATGTTGTCATAAAAATTTTTTCTAGAACTCATAGCTTTTAAAATTAACAAATCCGATAATTTCTCATGAAACTTGAAGACTGTATGATTAAAAGAGAGGTTCCATATTTTTTCCACAGTTTATGTGAATTATCTTGAATTCACATCGCATGACTCTGTGTTAAGAAAAATAATACTATTGAAATATAAATTAAGGAAACCATTTTCAGTCATATTTTATCTTTCGTGAAAATAAAGTGTATATGTTTTCCAATAGAAAATATCTCGGTTTCAAGCCCTGCTAGCTTTATCGCAGCCTGATATAATAACATACACATTCGGTTTGCCTCTAGGGGAAGATATATAATGTACATTTTCAGCGTCTTCGTCTAACGGAACAACAAAAATCATGCTAACATGAAACATGTAAACACGTATAAGGAACTAAAAGCTCTATAGCCAGCTCTTGCCCTTTCATTGAACTACCGGTGTACACGCAAACCTTAATATAAAGAAGTTCCAGCTTTGCCAGGCGCAATATACACTTTTAAATGTCGGCTGTTATTAACATCGATAGAGTAATATATTTTATTTACGTAACAGGAACATTTTATGACTCCATTAATAATCAACGCCACTTATATTAGAGCTTTTCAGAGCTTGAGGAAAGCTAAGCTGAAATAATGAATTATTATGTTTAGTTGTTTCGTTTCTTCAGTAAAATATCAAATTTCTTTTATTCTTCGAAAGCACTGGTTTATTTTTTTCCATAGTATAAGAATCGTATGTTCCAATAAAATTATGGTGATGAAGTTGCTGTTGTTAATACAGTGCGCTCCAATGCAAATGAACCAACTTGAATATCTCGGCTGGAACATCTTTCATTACATTTTTCGTTATCTTTCAACCCCAAGCTTTTGAAGAGGAAAAAGAGGTCGTGTGATACCTTTCTGAAATGTAACCTAATCTAACCCGTTTCCAACAATGCTAAAAAGAGCTAAAATTGATCGACAAGCCATTTTATTGGATACAACCAATTAGTAATAGAAATTTAAAAGCTGTCATACCGACTGTAATTCATTACTAGACTCTGCAAGGCTACCAGTCCAAGAAAATATTTGTGCACATGTAAACATCCAGCTTATTGCATGTTTGCTGGATAATTTTATCAGATCTGTACGAGTCTCTTGCGCTAGCTTTTTATCGAGTGTCATAACACGTCAAGCAGACATTTTCAATAGACTGAATTTTTGAATATAACTCAAAATAGATAAAATAACAATTCTCCGAGATAATGAACTTTTATTATCTTCAGGCAAATATTTGAAACCCCAAAAATATTTTCTGTTTTTTCTTACATTTAAACATAAATGTAAATCAAAACATATTGAAATTGAGGTATTGTGGTAGTAACTATGATTTCGTTTTTGCGTTTTCGTAGATTTGAAGGATGTTTTCTGTGATATAGTTATTGATTTTTACTAATCGAAAGAAACCAATCAACTAATATCCAATTATGAACTTAAAGAGCGACCGTGAAAAGTTTAACGCGTTTTAAATGATTATTCTTCCTACATGCTGTTCTTCCTCCAATTATAGTTTGACATTATGATACAATGGATGAGAATTAACTCTTCTATTTCTTTAAACTTCTCTGTTTACTAAGTAAATTAATAAATCTAAGTGTTCTCACAACGAGATGAGAAATATTGTGCAAGAGATTCGTGTCAACTCGACAATTGACTTGGTTTTAATCTTGTAGGACTGAAAGAAGAATTACATAATTATTTCTGTTTGAATTATCCCAAAAAGAATAATGATGATGAATGACTAAAAATAATAATATCCAAGTCCAAATAGAAGTAGAGCTAGTGGTTTGTCGGATTAACTCGCTACCAACGAAAAAAGCAAAACAGAAATTGATTCAGGTTTACAACTATGTATTAGGAGATAGGTAGAAGATGCCAAAGGGATGAATTCCTGAAGAAAATTTATACACAGCCAGCTTTTTGCAGGTGTCTGACACGCAAAAATAAGACATGCAGTGTCATGACTCTAACTCCTCTGGCATATAGACTAATTTTTCACATATTACATCAGAATAACAGAAATTTCCCAAAATCATAGGCCTACTAAGGACGGTTACGAATTACTGTTTTTATGATACTACAACTGTCTTCTGTTACTTAATTGCAACCTTCAAAAAGGCAAAATGGCAAAAGGTGATTACGTATTCGCCAAATGCCTGCTAGAACGGTACTTTCTTAAGTGACTGATAGAATATAATTCGAATTTCTTAGCTTTCTGTAAATCGGTAAGTCAAATAGATTGCTAGCTGTAAGTTTAAAATTGAACTCCTAGAAAAAGGCAGTAGAAGGACCCTCGCATATATGTTTATATATACTTGATATATTCCTAACAATTGATAAGAGTAGGGGGCACTCTGACTAAATGTCGTGAATGAGTTTTCAACACTGACGAGTTCAAACGAGAACAAAACTACAGTCTATTCCTCATATTCATGAGATTCGACTCAATTATACCACTACTTTTGTGGCCCTGTTGTTCTCGTTTTGTTATTCGAGTTTTTTTTTTGAATTGTGGAGGCCGTTACTTGATGTAGATCCATGATATAAATGAGATAAAAACACAAGGTTTAGCTTTAATCTACACTTTATTTGAAAAAATTCGACGACGTGTCGCTGACACAGCAGCTTTATCAAGAATGACAAACAGAATGAAGAGTATGGTATTATAAACAAATCGTAGAACAAGTTGGATGAATAACAGGAAAATCCACACTGAAACATTGTACAGTTAGTATGAAAGGTAATGAAAACTAATTAAACAAGTTAAGTAGGGGTGAAGAATTCACATCTACCTGCTCATTCGAAAGCTTGTCCGAATGTTTGTATCTATTTATTTCTAATGCTTCTAGTAGATCTAATTTTGAACTTTTTGATTTTATATGTAATATGTCAAAGTTTTTATTGAATTAATGGTTTTCTTTTATTAGGTGGTTTGAATAATTTGAATCAGATTTATTTTATCGAAGCTACGTTTATGTTCAGATGTTCTTATGCCAAAACTCCTATAGGTCCTACCGATATAAATTTTATCACAAGAACCGCAATTGAGTTTATAGATTCCTGATTTACTTGATTTTTCAACACGAGATTTATTATTTTCAATATGTTTACCTAAGTTATTAGAAGTTTTGAAAGTTATATTAAGATTTTGTTTGACGAGAAAGGATTTAATATTTGTACTTACAGAACCGCAGAATGTTAAACTGTTGAATATTTTATAGTTTTTATGAATAGGATTTACTTCATTTATTGCTTTCTGATACAGTTTTTACGAATGATTAGATCTATCATATCCGGATTATATGAATTATTAATGGCTATCTGTTTGATGATGTTTAACTCTTTGTTATAATCTTCTACTGATAAAGGTAAATTGAGTAACTGATGTACCATGCTGTTTAAAGCTGCAACTTTGTGTTGAATTGGATGTAATGAGTAGTTATGTATAATTGTATCAGCATGTGTTGGTTTACGAAAGACCGAAAAACATGATTATTATTTTGTTTAGTGATTTTCAAGTCCAAAAATTAATGGAATCGTTCTGTTCAATTTCTATCGTGAATTTAATATTCAAATGGATGGAATTCATGAAATTAATAAATAAGTCTAATTGACGAGTAGTTCCAATGAAACATACTAAGATGTCGTCAACATATCTATACCAATAAAGAAATTTGGAAATGAGTGGATGTGTATGAATTTTCTGTTTAATATTATTCATAAAAATCTCTGCTAAAAGTGGACTCAAAGGATTTCCCATGATCAAACCATTTTCACTACTGTAATAGATGTTGAAAGAAAAATAATTTTGTTCAATGCAAACGTCCAACAGATTCAATAATTCTGATTTAATTATGTGGTTAACATGATTCGAATTCAACATGTTTTCGATTAATATTTTGACATCACCTGGAGGAACACTTGGGTATAAATTCTCAACATCAAATGAAATAAGTTTTGCGTTAGGTGGTAGGTTAACGTTTTTTATGTTATTTATCAATTCAATTATTTACTTTATGCAATTTAATGAGTGAATACAGTTGAGGTGGTTGAGGGTTGTTTGGTAAAATTAATTTGTATTTATCTATTGCTTTAATTAAAGATTTTGCGTCATTTATTGCAATTTTAATATTTTTCTGGAATTTAATAGTTGGATCTTTGTTTAAAATTGTATAGTTTCCGGACGAAATGAAATTTAGAGTTTTAAATAGGTAGTCATTTTTATTTAACGCAATAACAGTATTACCCTTATCTGCTTTTGTAAAAATAACTTCATTTAGTTGAGATTTTTGTTTGATGGCCTTTAAAATATTTTGTTCTTTACTCGGTTCAAAGTCAGCTAATGATTCATTTTTATAATGTTAGATGCTAAATATTTAAGGTGAGTGTTATTAGGAATATTTTTCAGAGAAATTTCAGTATCTATGCCAAGTTCCTCTAAATCAGATTTTATCTTGTTTGATTTAATATTGTGTTTGAAACCTTTCTCCAAGAGATTTGTTTTATCAGTTGTGAAATTAGTATCAGAAAGGTTAACGAATCTATCAAAAAATTGATGGTCAGAAAATTTAGTTTTAGGTGGAGTAGGTTTCGGTTTTCGTGACACGAGAAACTTTAATTTGCGGTATTGGATGGTATATTTATTATGTATTATTGATCTAATTTTGAATCTATTACTGTAATCTAATGAATCGAATTCAAGTGGATGAAGCCTGTACAATAACTCGGTATGAATTACCTTGAGATAAATATCGTAGATGTCTCGTTTGTTGAACAAAATCTTGCATTCTGATTTGATCCATATCTTCTGTCCAGAGATAACTGCTCTTCGAGCTGCATAACTGTTGTTGTTGATCTTGAGTTTGATGTATTTAGGACACACTTCACTCTTTCAACACGTGGTTAAAAACCACAGGTTTTGGGATGTTATAGCATTTTTAAGTAACAACTTAAAATACCAAAGGGCCCAAAAGCTTGTATTCGCTTTCTTCAACATTTGAATTGTGGAGGCCGTTACTTGATGTAGATCCATGATATAAATGAGATAAAAACACAAGGCTTAACTTTAATCTACACTTTATTTGAAAAAATTCGACGACGTTTCGCTGACACAGCAGCTTTATCAAGAATGACAAACAGAATGAAGAGTATGGTATCATAAACAAATCGTAGAACAAGTTGGATGAATAACAGGAAAATCCACACCGAGCCATTGTACAGTTAGTATGAAAGGTAATAAAAACTAATTAAACAAGTTAAGTAGGGGTGACGATTTCACATCTACCTGCTCATTCAAAAGCTTGTCCGAATGTTTGTATCTATTTGTTTCTAATGCTTCTAGGAGATCTAATTTTGAACTTTTTGATTTTATATGTAATATGTCAAAGTTTTTATTGAATGAATGGTTTTCTTTTATTAGGTGGTTTGAATGATTTGAATCAGATTTATTTTTATCGAAGCTACGTTTATGTTCAGATGTTCTTATGCCAAAACTCCTATAGGTCCTACCGATATAAATTTTATCACAAGAACCGCAATTGAGTTTATAGATTCCTGATTTACTTGATTTTTCAACACAAATCAGGAATCTATAAACTCAATTGCGGTTCTTGTGATAAAATTTATATCGGTAGGACCTATAGGAGTTTTGGCATAAATAAATCTCGTGTTGAAAAATCAAGTAAATCAGGAATCTATTAACTCAATTGCGGTTCTTGTGATAAAATTTTTATCGGTAGGACCTATAGGAGTTTTGGAATAAATAAATCTCGTGTTGAAAAATCAAGTAAATCAGGAATCTATAAACTCAATTGCGGTTCTTGTGATAAAATTTATATCGGTAGGACCTATAGGAGTTTTGGCATAAGAACATCTGAACATAAACGTAGCTTCGATAAAAATAAATCTGATTCAAATCATTCAAACCACCTAATAAAAGAAAACCATTCATTCAATAAAAACTTTGACATATTACATATAAAATCAAAAAGTTCAAAATTAGATCTCCTAGAAGCATTAGAAATAAATAGATACAAACATTCGGACAAGCTTTTGAATGAGCAGGTAGATGTGAATTCTTCACCCCTACTTAACTTGTTTAATTAGTTTTTATTACCTTTCATACTAACTGTACAATGGCTCGGTGTGGATTTTCCTGTTATTCATCCAACTTGTTCTACGATTTGTTTATAATACCATACTCTTCATTCTGTTTGTCATTCTTGATAAAGCTGCTGTGTCAGCGAAACGTCGTCGAATTTTTTCAAATAAAGTGTAGATTAAAGTTAAACCTTGTGTTTTTATCTCATTTATTCGAGTTATTGTTAAATAGAATACAACAGATCCGAGCAACTTGCAATAATAACTTATACAATGTCGACCATAGAAAACAAATATTGCCTATACCTGACATAGGGAAGAAATAAGATCATTGAAATGTGAATGAGGTATGCAGATATGCAGAATATACAACAAAATTGGCAGTAAATAGCAACGCGAAGTACCTGTATTTATAAAAATTCTTTTCTTTACACGGCTAGTGTGGTGTGGAACTCGCTTCATGGAATACATATTATAACATACAATTTGGTTCCCTTCGAGAAGCGGGTGGGCAAACACATTAAATCATCTTGGGCGGCACATCTATGGTATGACCGACATCGTCTCCTTCTATGAGTTGATAATTAAGATAGCAATACAACCTAAGCATCCATAGAGTCTCTATGATGGAAGAAGAGAATACGTATATGTAGCTAATAACAGCGCACAAAGTGAGAAAACACAAAATGAGAAAGGAATTTCTCCTAGAAGAACAAAAAGACAGAGAAGCTTCAAATAACTAGTTACCAAAAGGAGAATTCTACTTGAAAGAAATTTCAGTTATTATATTCACACTGAAAGAGTAGCGTTTTCAAAGACGTTTAGTTTTGGAGTCAGGCGAATCTGTCCACAAGACGCATATAATATTCCAAGTATAACATTCTTTGGTGAAACCATTTCGAAATCAAATGCAATCAGGGTTTTGACAGAATTTGGATTGAGCGGAGTGTCAAAAGTCTGTTAGAATCCAATCGACTCAGAGGGGTATAAATGATGATAGTTCACAGGATTTCATCATTTAAACAATCCAATAACTTCTGTTGCAAAACTCGACTTATTTCGTATTATCTTCATAATTTACGTATAATTCGTGAAATATGCATAACTTATATTATATTATATATCTCTGTCTGAGGGGCGATCTCCCACTCATTGGAAACTTTCTAAAGTAATTCCAAATCACAGGTTTGGTCCAAAATCTGAGATTGCCCATTGTCGACTAATATCTATCCATGGTTTCCTACCAACAGTTTCTGAAAAAACTCTATCCAAATTATTGTTGTCCCACGTTCGGTCGGCAGCATGGCTTTATATGTGGTAGGGTCAGGATGGGTTCTCCTGCTATTGTGAATATACTTATGTTGAAAAAGCATTTGATAGGGTTCAGACTACAAGTTTATTATACAATTTAGAGCTTCCTCATTGCATTCACGTTCCTCTCTTACCATGTTTGCATGATTTTCTCTCTGATAGTGTTCAGTGTGCAGTGGTTTTTTCCTCTGATCACTTTGATATTCCATCCGGTGTTGGCCGAGGTAGCTACCTAGATCTAATATCATTTCTTTTATTTATTGATGATTGGGAAGAAGTCTTTAGCGATTGCAAATTTTTGATTTTTGCGTATGATTGTAAGATTGAACTATGTTGATATGAGCGAAGATCAGATTTCTTAAATGTGAATTCAAATTCTTTCAATAGATTGGGTTATACAAATAGATTGAGTCTGAATATTTCTGAGCGCAAACGTTTCATTTTCTGGGCAATTACGATCCCTTAGTTTTACGTATATGATCAACGGTGTCTCTTAGGAAACGGTAGGTTTCTTCTAGTTTTTATGTGTTTATCTAGAATATATCTTTCAATCTGCACATTGATTATATAATTTCTCGAGAAAAAAAAATACATGGTTTTATATCCAAATTTACCAGATCTTTTTCTAATATCTAACCTAACCTATTCACTATATCCTGTATGTTTATATTATTTTTCCCATCATAGAATACTACTGTTCTGTATGGACATCTTCTTATGCCACTCACATAACTAGGATTGAGACGAAACAGAAAATTTATCAAACTACTGTGTTTCCAGAGTGGAATTGTTTTTAACGCCACTAACTCTGCGAGTCACCTAGGCCATTTTTCTCTTCCACATCTTCTTACTGGTACATACTTTTTTGATGTATAATTTACCTTCAAAGTAATAAACTCTTACTTAAATTGCCAAGATATTTGAGAACTTTTTCTCTTCGCGTCCTTCCAAGGGCCATTAAAGAAAACAACATTTTAGGTATTGACTTCCAACACACAAACTATGGTCGACAATCCCCTGTTCCAGGAATTTGTGGCAGAATAAATTCTGTGAAAAGATGTTGATCTCTTTTCAGGAAGTATCTTAGCTTTTAGATTCACCTCAAAAAGATCAGTCCTATATGTATTGTTTTTATACTCAACACCATCAATTGATGTTTCATATTGTAAATTGTGTGATTACTTATGCACTGTACCTATATGTATATGCAAACACTTCCGTTTATTAATTATTACCATTATTTTTATTATTTATCATACGATGATGACAACTTACATGTTTGACAAGGATATCTGACAAGGATGAACCGGCAATCTGTCGTTCAATTCTATAATTTAATTCTGACTTAATAACACCACAGTAATTGATAGACCTATTGACGACATTTGATTGAAACGATTTAGAAACAACCTTTCAACTAGTTCTCTTCGATTTAGATGGCATTTAAAAATTTTTCTTTTTTTTTCAATGAAATAAAGCCACAATGTGGTGAAACCGGTCATAATTTTGTTAATATAGTTAAAATCTAAAAACTTTAGTTTTATTTCATTGAAAATACGTATTTCGATTTTCATAAAGTAACGACCTCCTCAATCAAATTATTTATAAATTTGTTTTTTGTAGCGATATTCTTTAGTAATGCTACTATCTTCTCTAGATTGCCATTATTCATGTATATTACTGAATCTGCCAGTATTTGACTTATATCACAACAACGACAGTCAATATGGTTTTCGCAGAAAAAGGTCGACAGGAGATCTGCTCGCCTACGTCACTCATGTTTGTACATCAACGATGGAAAAACATGGGGAATCTAGAGCAATAGCCCTCGACTCTCTAAAGCCTTCGATAGGACTTGGCATGCAGCCTTGTTGAATAAACTTGCTGCATATAGGCTTCCCGAAAAATTGCGTGGTTGGATAAGTAGCTTTCTTTCAAATAGATCAATAAATGTTGTAGTCGACGGTATAACATCTGATTGTTTCCAGTTGCAAGCAGGAGTACCTCAGGGATCCATTCTTCCACCAAACTTGTTTCTGTTGCAGATAAACGATCTTCTGTCATCTATAGACAACAAAATATTTGGTTTTGCAGACGATTGTACCCTTGTACCAACTTTCAGTAGACTGCGGCCGATTACAGCTGCGGAATCTCATCGTCAGAGATAACAACAAATTAATAACTTAAACTCTGACTTACAGAGGATATCTAAATGGGGTCAGTTGAATCTGGTGAGCTTCAACGCGAGCAAGATGCAAGCAACTACTTCTTCTAGAAAGGTCCCCGCTGGAGAACCTCCTCTAATAACGCAAGGCTAACAAATTGCATCCAACGATTCGATGCACCTTCTCGGAATAACTCAACTCCAAGTTTTGCTGGCATGAACATGTATCAGCACTAGCTAAGTCGGCATCACCTAAACTTAGTTATCTCTGCTGTTGCTTTTATATAGGGCGAAGATTCGACCTGCTTTGGAATATTGTTCCCATGGGGATCTGCACCCAAATATTTGCTGCGGACGTTGGATAGTGTGCAAAAACGGAGATCACCCGCGATCTCCAACCACTGCCTCTCAGAAGACAAGTTGCTGACCTTCTTCTGTTTCACAGATACTTCCCCGGAAGATGCTCCAAGGAGCTGAAAGACCAACACTAGGCTGGCAAGGAGTTCTCATCATATGGCGGTACATTTAACGACCCCTCGAACTTCTCTCTCAAAGAATTCCTTCGTTTACAGGTCCGGTGAGCTGTGGGACTCGCTTCCGTCCAATATCGTACCAACATTCTACAATTTGGCCCTCTGCAAGAAGCGAATAAACAGACACCTCAATTCTTCCCAGGCGCCTACTCATGAGGTGTAACAGGTTCGCCTCTTCCTAGGAAGCGCGCATAAAAAAAAACCAAGAACTGATCAACATAAATTTATTGTAAAAGTTCCATGAGATTCCGATTGGGCATATTATACTCATATGTGGGCAAAGTCGTGGGAATAAACCAAAAGAATATCTTATAATTGAAAATATTATTAATATTCCCAAGTTCATCTCTCACCTCTGAGAAAAGTACAAAATTAAAGCAAAACCAGTATTAGCTATGAAACTCATCTCTGGAAGAAGATATATAACAGGATTTTCATTAGTTAGAACTCATTTCTGGAAATGAATAGAAGATCTTAAGATAGAATTCCTGCAGTAATATATATATATATATATATATATATATATATATATATATATACATACCGGGTGATTCAGGAGGAGAGGGATATATTTTTGGTGGCGGTAGGCAACATTTCTGGTGTGTTAGAATCATACATTTTCTTGACTTACGCGACTCAATTTCGTGTACACAGGCTGTTTAGTGTAAAGTGGATAAATTTTCCAGACATCATAACTCTGACATCGCTTGTCCGATTTGAATGAAAATTCCAGAATTGTGAGTCACCCAGTAGACCAAATATTCGCAGAGAAAATTTGTTCTCTCGTACAGGGCAGGACTGTAGAAATTCAATTTTATTAATACATTACAATACCCATTATATCACTCAAGCAAAATTCTGAATGCATCATTAGAACAAGAAAAGTTATCTCTTTCAATATGCTACTAGAACATTTTTATCACACCTTAGGTATTCTATTGAAGAAATATTCATTTTGGAATACTGTTAATTTTCATTCCAATCCTGAGAAACAATTCTGAATACTAGGCGATTAATGTCTGAATTGATGTAAAAAATGATACAATTATAGTTGATGAAATATGTTAGATTTCAGTTGAAAACTTCAATAAAATCTACAGGGTGTTAGATTTAATATTGGTAATCATATCACTTCGAACCCATTCAAAAAATCTTTTCGACGTCATTATGGTGACTTGTGAAATGACAAATTGGATACTTCAATCTGTTTCATGAAATTCTGTGCTAACTCATAAATCAACATCTCTCACCGATCAATAAATATTTGACGAATAAGTTGGCAAAATGTAGAAAATAAGTTGACTAGGGTGCGGACGTACGGGCAGAGTATCAGTTGACATGCCAGTTGTTCCGTAAAAATCTCCCTCGAAAAATAGGTCACTCCTTTCTTTTCACATTGAATTCAATGTCAGCAGCTTTCATGGATGATGATTTCGCATATACATGCTGTTAAGTGTGAAGTCGCTAAATTTTCCAGACATCATAACTCTGAAATCACTGGTCCGATTTGAATGAAAATTTCAGGATTGTGATTCACCTGGTAGACCAACTTGTTCTCTCGTATAGGACAAGACTGTAGAAATTCAATTTTATGAATAGATGAAAAAACAATACCCCGTTTATCATCTAAGCGAAATTCTGAATACGTCATCAGAACAAGAAAAGGTAGCACTTTCAATAAGCCACTAGAGCATTTTCATTACACCTCACGTATTTAGTTAAAATAAAATTCATTTTGGAATAATGTTAGTTTTCAGTCCAATCTTCAGAGACAATTCTGAATACTTGACATGCCGGTTATTCCGTAAGAACCTCTCCCGAAAAATAGATCACTCCTTTCTTTTCATATTGAATTCAATGGCAGCGAGCTTTCATGGATGATGATTACAATCAAATTTTCAGATCACAGCAATCAAAATATTTCTGTTCATTTTATGTTAAGAAATCATTTGTCTTTCCATAATGAGTAAATAACTGATATTGTGTATTTATTATGTTATTACTCAATTTGGAAGCATTTTCTATGTTCCTGTATGAGAGAGTTATTACAGGTTTATGATTACTACATCACGGAAAGACAAATTATTTCTTAACATAAAAATACAGAGAAATATTTAGATTGTTGTGATTTGAAATCAATTCTGAATACTTGACATGCCAGTTATTTCGTGAAAAGCTCCCTCGAAAAATAGATCACTCCTTTATTTTCACATTGAATTCAATGTCAGCGAGCTTTCATGGATGATGATTTCGCATATACATGCTGTTTAGTGTGAAGTCGCTAAATTTTCCAGACATCATAACTCTGAAATCACTGGTCCGATTTGAATGAAAATTTCAGGATTGTGATTCACCTGGTAAATCAACTTGTTCTCTCGTACAGGACAAGACTGTAGAAATTCAATTTTATGAAGAGATGATAAAACAATACCCCGTTTATCATCTAAGCGAAATTCTGAATACATCATCAGAACAAGAAAAGGTAGCACTTTCAATATGCCACTAGAGCATTTTCATTACACCTCAGGTATTTAATTAAAATAATATTCATTTTGGAATAATGTTAGTTTTCAGTCCAATCTTCAGAGACAATTCTGAATACTTGACATGCCGGTTATTCCGTAAAAACCTCTCCCGAAAAATAGATCACTCCTTTCTTTTCATATTGAATTCAATGGCAGCGAGCTTTCATGGATGATGATTACAATCAAATTTTCAGATCACAACAATCTAAATATTTCTGTTCATTTTATGTTAAGAAATCATTTGTCTGTCCATAATGAGTAAATAACTGATATTTTGAATTTATTATGTTACTACTCAATTTGGAAGCATTTTCTATGTTCCTGTATGAGAGAGTTATTACAGGTTTATGATTACTACATCACGGAAAGACAAATTATTTCTTAACATAAAAATACAGAGGAATATTTAGATTGTTGTGATTTGAAATCAATTCTGAATACTTGACATGCCACTTATTCCGTAAAAAGCTCCCTCGAAAAATAGATCACTCCTTTCTTTTCACATTGAATTCAATGGCAGCGAGCTTTCAAGGATGATGATCACTATCAAATTTTCAAATCACAACAATCTAAATATTTCTCTGTATTTTTATGTTGAGAAATTATTTGTCCTTCCATGATGTAGTAATCATAAACCTGTAATAACTCTCTTATACAGGAACATAGGAAATGCTCCCAAATTTAGTTGTAACATAATAAATACAGAATATCAGTTATTTATTCATTATGGAAAGACAAATGATTTCTCAACATAAAATGAACAGAAATATTTAGATTGTCGTGATCTGAAAATTTGATAGCTCGCTCGCTGCCATTGAATTCAATATGAAAAGGAAGGAGTGATCTATTTTTCGGGAGAGGTTTTTACGGAATAACCGGCATGTCAAGTATTCAGAATTGTCTCTGAAGATTGGACTGAAAACTAACATTATTCCAAAATGAATATTATTTTAATTAAATATCTGAGGTGTAATGAAAATGCTCTAGTGGCATATTGGAAGTGCTACCTTTTCTTCTTCTAATGTATTCAGAATTTCTCTTAAATGATAAACGGGGTATTGTTTGATCATCTATTCATAAAATTGAACTTCTACAGTCTTGTCATGTACGAGAGAGCAAGTTGGTCTACCAGGTGAATCCCTATCCTGAAATTTTCATTCGAATCGGACCAACGATTTCAGATTTATGATGTCTGGAAAATTTATCGACTTCACACTAAACAGCATGTATATGCGAAATCATCATCCATGAAAGCTCGCTGACACTGAATTCAATGTGAAAAGAAAGGAGTCACCTATTTTTCGAGGGAGTCAACTGATACTCTGCCCGTACGTACGCACCCTAGTCAACTTATTTTCTACATTTTGCCAACTTATTCGTCAAATATTTATTGATCGGAGAGATATCGATTTATGAGCAAGCACAGAATTTCATGAAACAGATTGAAGTATCCAAATTGTCATTTCACAAGTCACCATAATGACGTCGAAGAGATTTTCTGAATGGGTTCATTCAAATCGGACCAACGATTTCATAGTTATGATGTTATGATTCTCATGTATATACGAAATGGAGTCGCGTTAGTCAAAAACATGTATCATTTCAACACACCAGGAATGTTGCCTACCGCCACCAAAAATATCTCCCTCTCCTCCTGAATCACCCTGTATAAATATAAATTTGAATTATTCTCTTCAGTTCAATAATACTACAATTATCTCTTGTTCTTGTTTGTCTCATGTTTCATTTTTGAAGGTTGTGAAACAGTGTCTGTAGTTACTCATGAAAACAAATTATAAATACAGCTGGACAAATGTATATTTAGTGTTGAGTTTTAACATACCTACATGTTCACATTCACATTGTAAATTGAAATATAAAAGAATTATTTGGTAGTGGTTCGTAAATTAAGCTAAACATGCACACCAGTTGGTTATGTTTTCGTTTAGGACAATAGAAGTTTATTTTGACAAATATAAGGGAGAAAAGAAACAATATAGTGAGTATTTCAAGAGAGCGGCGAAACAACAAACGGTCAAAAACATATAATTATCTCGAGAATAGGAACATATTCTGGCTGGCCCTGCAATAAATACATTCAAAGCTTGCAAGAGATATAAAGTGTTTGGGTTATCAGAGAGTGAACACGACACGCATATTGCATAAACTACGGGAATGCCAGTCTCTCTACACTAATCAACCAAGTTTATGGAGTGGTTTGATTTACCTTGGTCCACCAAACTACTAAAGCATTTGAGGTGATAGGTCTCACAACAGTCATGACATTCTTCAGGATATCCCTGATGCTCTCCCGAATGAAAACGAGTGATACTCTTGATTTTGTTGTCTCAATTGATGAATCATCTGATGGTGCCTATGCGATATTCTTTTGTGTTCTGTGGTCTTCTGATTTGACGAGTATAGAGGCTGAAATTTTACAGCACCCATCTTCTTATCTAGGATTAGTCCATGTATACTCTATTTTATAATAATTCATTCACGGTACTGGTAACCATGATATTGGAAGATATAATAATATAATCTAGTTTTGTTAGGTACGAAAAACTTCTAAGAATTCATGATATTATCCTTCTCGAACATGGAAAAAGAAGGAAAAACAAAATTAAGCTTATTTTTTTCATCATAAAAAGAGTTCAATAATTTGCACTAAGTATTTTCATTCGAGCATAAAATTAAATGAACCAGCAACGCTTCCTACTTCTTTAACATTAACGGTACATTAACCCTGAACTTGAAAACTTTTAATTATTCTACATCTTGAAGGTAGTATCGTATCACGGCAGAACTTTGACTCTGTAGAAGTGGTTATTTCTTTATTTTTGTTATGAGAGGCCTTCGTGAAATTTTCATAGCTATCAAATAGTTAGAGATTCCTGATTGAACAATATATGTTTCGATACTGAGTGTTGTCTCATATGCGCCAAACTTGATTTTCACTATAATCATCTTTTTATATGATATAAAGAAAGGTTTGTTCTAAATTTTGAGACGTTGGATTTATTGAAGTCCCAAGTGCTGAATAACTATTAATAACATTGAGATATTGACAAAAATATAAAATACATGTGTTTCGTACCTGTCGAACATTTAATGAACATCTCGTCTGTACGGGGATACGATTCAAAGAACATATTTTAATGAAGGTTTTTAATCGACAAGATATATCCACAATGTTCAGATTAAAATCACTTAAAATTGACAGAGTCCTATCAGCATGAAAGAACCTGGAGAATGGAATACCACAAGGCGCTGTACTTAGCCTGATCCTGTTTCTGTTAGCCATCAATGATGTTTTGAATAATCTGAAGACTACACTCAAAGGACGATTATTTGTAGATTATTTAGTCATATTTGGACAAAACAAAGTCATCCAAAACATCTTTACTATGATGCAGCACTATCTAAATAGTTTTAAAAATTAGTCAAATAAAACAGGTTTCAAATTATGCACAGAAAATATACAGCACATGGTTTTCTCTAAAAGAAGTATCGACACACCTCAACTCTCGCTTTATAATAAGAATCTGCCAAAGAAACACAGCATTGAGTTTTTAGGGATTATTCTTGATGAGAAACTCACTTGGAAAGAGCATATAAAGAGACTGGCTCTAGAATGCAAAGGCAGACTGAATGTGTTGAAGGCAATATCTAACAAGGACTGGGGCTCGGGTAGGCAAACCATACTGCAACTCCATAGGGCATTAGTAAGATCTAAGCTAGATTATGATTCAATAGCATATTCTTCCGCGAACACCTCAACACCCAAAATTCTAAACACAATACACAACAACACATTAAGGTTAATACTAGGAGCTTTCAGAACAACCCCTATAGAGAGCTTACACTGCAAAGCAGGTGAACCATCTCTTCGTAATAAAAGAACGTACCTTAGAATCACATACGCAATGAAACGTCAATCGGATCCGGAAAAAAAACATACAAATATGAAGACAATGACAAATTCGTAAACTAATTTTCCAACAAACCACGAACACCTAAACCTTTTTGTCATCAAATGTCATGAATCTCCCAACACTCTTCTTACCTATTCCCTTTAAGGCGTGAAATCTCTCCTCCTTGGACTATAAAGCAGCCAAATATAATTACTACCCTGACACAATTCGATAAATATTCAACAATTAATAATATCATTATACAGAATCTGCGAAGCATAATGAATAGCTACAAGGGTTATACCGAAGTATATACAGACGCATCTAAATCCGAGGTTGGCGTAGGAGCAGCGGTTGTGACATCTAATTGTGAGCTCGAAATCACTTTACCATCATAAAGCAGCATGTACACTGCTTAACTGTTCGCTATACTTCAAGCCTTAATACACATCAACTCCTCTCAAGAAGAAAAATTCATCATCTAACCGATTCACTCAGCTCCCTTCAGACACTCCAGAAAATATTCTCCAATAACACCATAGCAAATAGAATAAAACAAAAACTAGAAAGGTACAAACGAAAGAAATCATTTTCATCGGGACGTCATCACACATAGGTTAGGTTAGTTGGTAGGTAGCTGACAAACACACTCGTGAATCCATCAGCGACGAAAACGCAGTTTGGGTGAAAGACGTAGTGACTAGTGGCGTAAAGAAGTTTATAAAATCAAAAGTGAATTCTGCATGGCAATTTAAGTGGTCGAACACGACCTCAAAACTCCTGTCAGTGAAACCATTCGTGAACCATGGTCGAGATTACCACTTGATCGAAAACCACAAATAAAAATCGCGCGAGTTAGATACACGATCTTCACCCACAGTTATTTATTGAGAAGGGGGGCAGCCGCAATGCAACAACTGTAACGTAAGACAATCAGTTGAACATATCATGGCAATATGCCCCAGATTCTCTGAAGAGAGAAGACTATCAGATTCCCGATAATATTGGAGAAGCACTTGGACCAAATTGCAACTTTGAAAATACCATCAATTACCTACAAGTTGGTAAACATTGAAAATATTCGAAAATTCTGTTAGCCTATTGTACCTCATATATCGATAATAGCCCTTGGGTTGATGCGAACCTTGTTAAATGAAGAAAAATTAGCATAGTAGTATCGGTAATGAAAAAGGATCGACAGATATCGACAGAGATTTATTTTGGGTAAACTAAGGAAAAGATATCAAGCTACTTGAAAAAAAATTTTATTATCGAAATGATTCTAAGAACTCAAGAAAAACAGTCTGAGGAACTGCTAGGTTAGGTAAGAAAAATCGTTGGCCAATCATTTACTGTTTGTGGTCTCCATTGGAAAATTAATGGTTTTCTCATGGTCAGTTGTTCTTGGCATGTTAACGTGTCGTCAAATCATCCCCCTCATTCATTCCTGCAACGAATGAGAATTAACGTTTCGTATATCACAAGGTCCTTCAATGAATAGAACCTAACCCGTGTCTTTGTACTTTTCTATTTATTTCTGTATTATTATCTGAATGAAATATTGAACTTTATTATGTATTTATTGTATTACTTTAATAGAATCCTAAATTAAATTCAGCCAAAAGGTGACATAACATTCATTAACAGTTTGGCTGTACGATCTTCATCGAGTCAGCTAGTTATCGAATGAATGCACCAGTATCTCAAAAATTTAATTATCGTTTGTTCAATGAAACGTACTAGTAGTCGTCCATGCAATGCATCTGGATGCCCAAATAAAACTTTTTTTTTATTTTTTTTATGGTATTCGTTGTTTCCTCAATTCATGAAGATGAAAGTTGTATATAATATTTATGAAAATACAATGAGTGTATATGAAATATAGGAAATCACATAAATCACATTGAATTTACCGAAATTTTGACTTGGTACGCCATGTCATAAATTTTATTTGAATATTTTTCGAGTTAATTAATAATTTTATAAACCCCTTTCACACACTTTCATTCATAGAAGTTCCAGGAAAGTTTGTGAGACTATGATGTCTCTTTATATTTTGGCTTCATATTGCAAATTTATTCCTATGGAAAATCCGATTGTTTTCAACGTCATAAGATTATAATTGAAGAGGACAGAAACACCTGAAACTTGAAAGAAGCAGAAGATGTTCATAATTCTGTGTTATACTCCAGATATTGGTAGTGAGTGGAATTCATAGGGATAATGCAGACCAAAACAATTCAGCTTGGTTGGCATTATATTTTGTTAGATAGATAGATAGAGTTTATTCATGCTTTACAAAAAATTTTTGTTTGCACATGTCAAGTCATCAAAAACATATAAAATTGAAAAACATAGAATAATTATATTAACGTACATAAATGAGTAACAATCATCATGTATATGGGACAAACACTATTCACGAAAATAACTATCCACAAACGACTGAATACAAGAAAAAAATTAATATGTGTACAATGCATGAATCAGTAAACACATGACTTCAAAATATCACAAACCAGTGAAATCAATAGAAAAAAAGTCATCTGTTGAGTAAAATACATGTTTTTTAGCTATGTTTCTTATTTTTGGTTAAAAATCAATCATAGATAAATCTTTTAACCTGGTTTGGAGCTGATTATTGTAATCAACATACAGAAAACCAGGTCCGTTCTGCGACTTACCAAGTCGAAAGAATTCTTTTCCGATATCTGTTTTATTACGTGTGTCGTAAGAATAAACATCGACACCTTTTCTACAGAATGTTGCCTTCTTGTACATGTATAAAAGGCATTCGTAAATAAACAATGATGGGAAATTGAGCACATCAAGCCATTGCCGTAACTAGGGTGGTGCCAGCGGTGCTCAGGCACAAGGCGCAGACCCCGGAACGACGCAGAAATGACCAGACCAGTATCTAGTTTTGTTTCTTACATGGTAGTTAGAGGGTACATTTTGTTTCATTGTAAATAAGGTGTAGATGCGCTCTACTGTGCTATCTATATATATGGCGTTTTTCAAGCGATTTTGAAACAGCAACACTTGTAAAGGTGAGTTTATATTTGTCTGATGTGTTGTGACGTGACACATCTGAACGGAATCGGTTTCATACATTTAGTATGGTAACGTTCACACTAGTGCGTAACGTGTTGTAATGTCTTGTGTATGGAACCGATACAGATAACCCAAATATGGTGTGAGCAAAAGATTCTAACTACCAATGATTATAATGCGGAAACAATCGCTACAGCTAAAAGCATAATGGACCTAATTAATTATGAATTCATAGGTACTCTGCAAATTTGGGGTCAAATTTCGAAATCTGTTGACAGATTGAATGTAGTTTCATAGTCTAAAACCATTACTATCGACAAATCCTCTGAATTAATCAAAGGATTAACAAGCCAGATTCAGAATATTCGCGAGACTGTAGACATTGTTTTCGAAAAGGCAGAAAGAACTTGTGAACAATGTGACATAGGAGACAAATTTCCTGAAAGTGAGGAAGGGTAGTAAAAAGACACGGTTTAAGTGAAAGACGTCGGCTACTACATTACTCAGCAACAGAGTTTAAAAATTCAGATGAATGAAGCAATAGATACAATAATCTCTGAATTAAAATGGCGATTCGAAAAACTACGTGACATACACCACGCTCTCCGTTTTTTGACCGTAAAATAAATAACTACATATTCGGTTGAAGAACTAAAAAAACACGCAGCTGATTTGAGTATCAAATATTCTTAAATATAAATGCCATAGAATTTTGGACCGAAATAGAAACTTCGAATAGTCAAGTTGAAGCGACTACATTATTTGATAAATGTGAATGTCAGACAAGTATGGGCCTTCTCAAAGCTATAGTGGAACTGGATTCAAAGGAAATGTTTCTCAATGTAGTAGACGCTATAATGATAATTTTAATTATGCCAGTGACTGTAGCTTCCTGCGAGAGATCATTCAGTAAGCTCAAGTTAATAAATACGTACCTACGCTTGACGATGGGACATGAAAGATTATCTGGCCTAGCGATTTTGTCAATTGAAAGCGACATAGCACGGCTCCTGTAGTATGACAATGTAATCAACGACTTCGCAATGAAAAAGCTCGGAGAGTAAATCTTAGAGTAGGTTAGGTTGTTGTCCTTTTTTAGTGAATACGGTTTACCTTAGACTTGTGTCTTTACTATCGAGTTCTTTGTGTCATTTCTGTGTCTGAGCAAATATTTTGAAATAAAAAGTTTGTACCCTAAAGAAATCTGCCAAATACCTATAACCTCTGGAACAAAAAAAAAGGCTTATTTTTATGCGCATTTGTCCATTTAATTGTTAGAGCCTGGTTACAGCATTTCTCAAGGGCGCAGTTTTGATAGCTTGCATCGAGCGCATAAAAGGCTAGTTACGGCACTGCATCAAGCTGCCTGAAAGCATCCCTGCAGCAATCTCTATATTCTAAACCTTTCACTATTCTAATAGCACGTCGCTGTAATCTGAACAAATTTTCGCGCATCGCACAATTACCCCATGGTACAACACAGTATCGGAGGTGAGACTCGATCATAGCAAAATGAACACACCGTAGAACTCCTGATGATACCGCTGATGCTCAATTACGAAGTACGAATGTATTTTTAATCAGCTTAGTCGCAACATTGATGGCATGATCCTCCCTCTTCAGTTTCCGATCTAAATGCACCCCAAGGAATTTCACACTTCCTTCACTATAATTGAATTCGTTCGTTTTTCTCATACTGAACAACAATTGCTGCATTTTATCAATATTCATGCTGAGTCCGCAAGCAGAAAATCACCTGGGCTCCTTCAACCGCACCTCTTCCGACAACTCACGCAACTCCTCAAGCTCACTGGACCTAACAGACAGAGTAGAGTCATACGCGAACAAGGTAGACAAGGCTTCAGGTATGTATCCAGGAAAGTCATTGATAAAAATAAGAAAAATAATGGGTCCCATAATTGATCCCTGTGGCACACTCGTCGTCATAACTTCTCTTCGAGAATACACACCATTCATGAAGACCGTCTGAAACCTACCCTTTAAAAATGATCTCATAACGTTACTGCTGCCCGCTACGAAACCACAATCAACGAGCCTGTCCATCAGCCTTTCATGGGAGACACAATCAAACGCCATAGACAGGTCGAGAAACAGCGCCATAGAATGCATCCCCAGTTCGAAACACTCAACAACACCGTTCACAAAACTGATGACAGCATCACAAGTACTTCTTTCCCTCCTGAATTCATACTGGCTCTCAGAAAAAGGTGATTTGGCTCAAAGTATTCAACAATTTGATTACTCAGCACTTTTTCAATAACTTTGGAGAAAATTGGGACTAACGATATAGGACGGTAGTTGGACACATCCTCTCTATTTCCTTTTTGGAACACTGGTATCACCTTCGAAACTTTGAGGATGTCCGGAAATATTCCATCTCTCAAGCCTCTGTTGATCAGGATTGTCAGTGGAAATACTATAGAGTTAATATTTCGCTTTAACAGGACAACTGATAGTCCATAGATATCCGTGGATCTACTGCTTTTCAAGTTCCTGATAACATCTCTCACGTTGTTGAACGTTATTCCGAAAAATGGAATTTTAAATTTGAAGGAATTTCATTCCTTTACGTGTCCTCAAAAGATACTTCAGACTCAGGAATACTAGCAAGTATATTTTTCACAGCTGAGTCAAAGTATTCGTTAAACCTATCGGCTGCAATCAACTGACTTAAAGAGTTATTACGTTTTTTTTCGCATTTGATCAACAATTTGTGCCAATCTAAATTTATTTCAAAGTAAATGGTTTTTGTTTATAATTACTTGTTTATGATCGTTCTCAATTAAAATTATTTTCATTCTGATCTATATACCTTTTTCTCTGCAAATTCGTTTTTGAAAGTAATCAAATACTCATCTCTAAGTAATTGATTAAGACAATTTGCAATATTAGAGTGATATCTGTAATGGAAATGATACTGAATTTATGAAAAAGCCAATTGGAGACATTTTCAGATTATTAGTCATTTTAATCATTATGAGGTTTGTTTGTTATTCCTTCAACGTGCTCTATTTCTGCCTTTCGGCCAATGACACGCCGGGGAATTTTGTCACCTCACTAACCCGTGAATTTTGCCAAACCCCTCTCATGTGGAGGGAAGGGATTTTTAATGTCCAACACATCTCTATTAGACAGGACCGACGGCTTTACATCTCCTCCGAAAGATGGATACTCAAGCGATTCCCAGAATCCGAAAAATCGCACCGACTTGGTGGGGATTGAACCCAGGTGACTCTACGCCACGGAGCCGGCTTATTATAAGTTGCTTCACTGAAGAAACAAGTCTTATAAACACGAGGTATAAAATTTTTCAGGAATACTAGAAGTGTTAGATAATCATTAGGGAAACCACAATAACTGGTGGTTCTAATCTTGTTTCGGTCAGTATTAAAGCTCACTTCTCCTAGTGTTTATAGAAGGCAATCTTTGCAGCAATCTTTATATCTACCATGATCGCAACATGTTCTACGGCGTAGGCAAACCTTTTTATTCTCGTCACGATTCATATATATTCATGGGTGATTCAAATAGCTTTGATGTTTTAATCTCAATTCAAAAATATTGAAATTGAGTTACATCTAGTTATACATCATTTTTTCCTGATTTGATTATTATCTGCTTATCATGATTGTCTGAAATGTTTTTCGATTATACTACTTCACAAAAAATTTAAACTCGCTAAACACATATCGGTGCATTGTCATCACTCTTGTGAGTAAAATTTTCGAAGAAGTTGCTATTCATCATTTCAATTTCTTTGATGTATTCAATTCATCTCAGTTCGGATATGGTAGTGGAAAATCGGCGACAATGGCAATAAGCGACATACTTAGCATTGAAGCATTAATTAGAAATCTTTTGAGAAAAGTTACTATACTTGAGATCTGCTTATCTATATTTTAAAGGTTTTTGATCGTGCTGCTATTGAAATTTTTAGGAGTCTTTGAATTGCAAAGACACGCTCTCCAGGATTTAACTGGATAAGGTTACCGTCATCATTTTAGGGATTTCTCCATACGGTCGAGGTTATTCACTCTCCCTTCAATATATATATTTCAATGTTCCTTGCATACAAAACCAACCTGAGAAATTATGATCTGATATGCATCTACACTCATTTAATACTCGATTCAGGTAAAACTTTCAGGTGTCTTTTTATCGTCTTGGTTGGAGTCGAGATGGATTGAACCATTGGGGACTGACGTTTTTTAGTAAACATCCCTCAAATCGTAATAGAATAGATAAAATAGATGCTTATCTTGAATTACTTATATTTGTATATTATTTCTGTTTTTCGAATAATACATGCATGTTTGCATGTGAAACATCAATGAATCAAATGTAATCATTAAATTTTCTTCTTCTTATTGATTCATTACTACACCTTCATCGAAACTGGTTAAATAATTAAAATATTTATATTTCTTTCAATTCGTTAGCATAATTAGCAATATCCCATACCTTCAAACCAGAGAAAAATCTAGAAATTTCCAAATAGTAAGTCAACATAGGGACTTTGGTTTTGTTATCTGAAGTTATCCATTTGAATAGTTTATAGTACACCTCGAAGAACTTAACGGAGAATCAAGCAGTGACTGCAGAAATAAAATGTATCTTTAAGTTAGATATCATACACTGTTCCAACTGATAGAGTATATTTCATACCTTTTAACTGAAAATATAATCACAAAACCTTGGTCACATGATGATGAAAATGTGCATTCGTTCTAATTTGTATTTTTCACACATCAGTTCTGATCCAATAAACGTTATAATTTGTCGTACGCATTCCAAACGGTTTTGTGCATGCTTTCATTCTGAAAGCAGTTTTGGTATAATTCATTCTGCTATTGAATTGTTAAGGTTCTTGATGAGAATAATAGTTCTCACTTCTTAAGCCTTTGACTTATCCTTATGACTTATTTTGCCCACAGTGTTTAAAACCACCTAGTTATTTACATACAAGCAGAACTCAGTAGAACATATACTGCCCATACATTGGCTTGCTTGCTTGTGGCGATGCTCAATAAATACTGTTTGCATATTCATATTTTCACTGAAATATTTACTGTCATATTTGACTTTAACTTTGCGATACTGCCAATATTTTGCGGAGTAATCCGTCTTACTCCGCGTCTGCAGCAACTCGCGTTCGTTTCGGAACGAGCTCATGAAAATTTGAGAACAATTGTCATTAATTACTTCTGGGAAATTGCTTTTCTGCATAAGGAAAATGCTTTATTCTGAGTGCATCTCGAGCGGCTATTTGATGAAAAATCGAGATCAATTTCGTTACTCTGGGGTTTTTAGGGTCGCTGAACACAAATATGAGGTTGACCTCCAGAGCAGGGTGACTGCAAGTGTTTCCGGTGTATATTCAACTGATAATGATTTTATGCAAGTGCTGTATTCTAAATTATTAAAAATTGTAATGACATAATATTGATTACAAAAATAATAACAATCATGTGAATCCTTAGTAAAATAAATGAGATAAAAACACAAGGTTTAACTTTGATCTACACTTTATTTGAAAAAATTCGACGACGTTTCGCTGACACAGCAGCTTTATCAAGAATGAAAAATAGAATGAAGAGTATGGTATTATAAACAAATCGTAGAACAAGTTGGATGAATAACAGGAAAATCCACACCGAGCCATTGTACAGTTAGTATGAAAGGTAATAAAATTAATTGAACAAGTTAAGTAGGGTGAGTAATTCAAATCTACCTGTTCATTCAAAAGCTTGTCCGAATGTTTGTACCTATTTATTTCTAATGCTTCTAGGAGATCTAATTTTGAACTTTTTGATTTTATATGTAATATGTCAAAGTTTTTATTGAATGAATGGTTTTCTTTTATTAGGTGGTTTGAATAATTTGAATCAGATTTATTTTTGTCGAAGCTACGTTTATGTTCAGATGTTCTTATGCCAAAACTCCTATAGGTCCTACCGATATAAATTTTATCACAAGAACCGCAATTGAGTTTATAGATTCCTGATTTACTTGATTTTTCAACACGAGATTTATTATTTTTAATATGTTTACCTAAGTTATTAGAAGTTTTGAAAGCTATATTAAGATTTTGTTTGACGAGAAAGGATTTAATATTTGTACTTGCAGAACCGCAGAATGTTAAACTGTTGAATATTTTATAGTCTTTATGAATAGGATATACTTCATTTATTGCTTTTTGATAGAGTTTTTTACGAATGATTAGGTCTATCATATCCGGATTATATGGATTATTAATGGCTATCTGTTTGATGATGTTTAACTCTTTATTATAATCTTCTACTGATAAAGGTAAATTGAGTAACCGATGTACCATGCTGTTTAAAGCTGCAACTTTGTGTTGAATGGGATGTAATGAGTAGTTATGTATAATTGTATCAGTATGTGTTGGTTTACGAAAGACCGAAAAACATGATTATTATTTTGTTTAGTGATTTTAAGTCCAAAAATTTATGGAATCGTTCTGTTCAATTTCTATCGTGAATTTAATGTTCAAATGGATGGAATTAATGAAATTATAACAAATAAGTCTAATTGACGAGTAGTTCCAATGAAACATACTAAGATGTCGTCAACATATCTATACCAATAAAGAAATTTGGAAATGAGTGGATGTGTATGAATTTTTTGTTCAATATTATTCATAAAAATCTCTGCTAAAAGTGGACACAAAGGATTTCCCATGATCAAACCATTTTCACTACTGTAATAGATGTTGTTGAAAGAAAAATAATTTTGTTCAATGCAAACGTCCAACAGATTCAATATTTCTGATTTGACTATGTGGTTAACATGATTCGAATTCAACATGTTTTCGATTAATATTTTGACATCACCTGGAGGAACACTTGGGTATAAATTCTCAACATCAAACGAAATAAGTTTTGCGTTAGGTGGTAGGTTAACGTTTTTATGTTATTTATCAATTCGAATGAATTTTTATAGAAAATTTTGATTTGAATGAACAATAATTTTAATAATATCTATAAGGTAGTGCGACAATTTCACGGCTGGGGCTGTAACGTAAGATACGACTGGTCTAACGGGGTTATTTACTTTATGCAATTTAATGAGTGAATACAGTTGAGGTGGTTGAGGTTTGGTAAAATTAATTTGTATTTATCTATTGCTTTAATTAAAGATTTTGCGTCATTTATTGCAATTTTAATATTTTCTGAAATTTAATAGTTGGATCTTTGTTTAAAATTGTATAGCTTCCGGACGAAATGAAATTTAGAGTTTTAAATAGGTAGTCATTTTTATTTAACGCAATAACAGTATTACCCTTATCTGCTTTTGTAAAAATAACTTCATTTAGTTGAGATTTTTGTTTGATGGCCTTTAAAATATTTTGTTCTTTACTCGGTTTAAAGTCAGCTAATGATTCATTTTTATAATGTTAGATGCTAAATATTTAAGGTGAGTGTTATTAGGAATATTTTTCAGAGAAATTTCAGTATCTATGCCAAGTTCCTCTAAATCAGATTTTATCTTGTTTGATTTTATATTGTGTTTGAAACCTTTCTCCAAGAGATTTGTTTCATCGGTTGTGAAATTAGTATCAGAAAGGTTAATGAATCTATCAAAAAATTGATGGTCAGAAAATTTAGTTTTACGTGGAGTAGGTTTCGGTTTTCGTGACACGAGAAACTTTAATTTGCGGTATTGGATGGTATATTTATTATGTATTATTGATCTAATTTTGAATCTATTATTGTAATCTAATGAATCGAATTCAAGTGGATGAAGTCTGTACAATAACTCGGTATGAATTACCTTGAGATAAATATTGTAGATGTCTCGCTTGTGGAAAAGAATACAGAAAAATATTAAAATTGCAATAAATGACGCAAAATCTTTAATTAAAGCAATAGATGAATACAAATTAATTTTACCAAACCCTCAACCACCTCAACTGTATTCACTCATTAAATTGCATAAAGTAAATAACCCCGTTAGACCAGTCGTATCTTACGTTACAGCCCCAGCCGTGAAATTGTCGCACTACCTTATAGATATTATTAAAAATTATTGTTCATTCAAATCAAAATTTTCTATAAAAAATTCATTCGAATTGATAAATAACATAAAAAACGTTAACCTACCACCTAACGCAAAACTTATTTCGTTTGATGTTGAGAATTTATACCCAAGTGTTCCTCCAGGTGATGTCAAAATATTAATCGAAAACATGTTGAATTCGAATCATGTTAACCACATAATCAAATCAGAAATATTGAATCTGTTGGACGTTTGCATTGAACAAAATTATTTTTCTTTCAACAACATCTATTACAGTAGTGAAAATGGTTTGATCATGGAAAATCCTTTGAGTCCACTTTTAGCAGAGATTTTTATGAATAATATTGAACAAAAATTCATACACATCCACTCATTTCCAAATTTCTTTATTGGTATAGATATGTTGACGACATCTTAGTATGTTTCATTGGAACTACTCGTCAATTAGACTTATTTGTTAATTTCATTAATTCCATCCATTTGAACATTAAATTCACGATAGAAATTGAACAGAACGATTCCATAAATTTTTGGACTTAAAAATCACTAAACAAAATAATAATCATGTTTTTTCGGTCTTTCGTAAACCAACACATACTGATACAATTATACATAACTACTCATTACATCCCATTCAACACAAAGTTGCAGCTTTAAACAGCATGGTACATCGGTTACTCAATTTACCTTTATCAGTAGAAGATTATAATAAAGAGTTAAACATCATCAAACAGATAGCCATTAATAATTCATATAATCCGGATATGATAGACCTAATCATTCGTAAAAACTCTATCAAAAAGCAATAAATGAAGTATATCCTATTCATAAAGACTATAAAATATTCAACAGTTTAACACTCTGCGGTTCTGCAAGTACAAATATTAAATCCTTTCTCGTCAAACAAAATCTTAATATAGCTTTCAAAACTTCTAATAACTTAGGTAAACATATTAAAAATAATAAATCTCGTGTTGAAAAATCAAGTAAATCAGGAATCTATAAACTCAATTGCGGTTCTTGTGATAAAATTTATATCGGTAGGACCTATAGGAGTTTTGGCATAAGAACATCTGAACATAAACGTAGCTTCGACAAAAATAAATCTGATTCAAATTATTCAAACCACCTAATAAAAGAAAACCATTCATTCAATAAAAACTTTGACATATTACATATAAAATCAAAAGTTCAAAATTAGATCTCCTAGAAGCATTAGAAATAAATAGGTACAAACATTCGGACAAGCTTTTGAATGAACAGGTAGATTTGAATTACTCACCCCTACTTAACTTGTTCAATTAGTTTTTATTACCTTTCATACTAACTGTACAATGGCTCGGTGTGGATTTTCCTGTTATTCATCCAACTTGTTCTACGATTTGTTTATAATACCATACTCTTCATTCTATTTTTCATTCTTGTTAAAGCTGCTGTGTCAGCGAAACGTCGTCGAATTTTTTCAAATAAAGTGTAGATCAAAGTTAAACCTTGTGTTTTTATCTCATTTATATCATGGATCTACATCAAGTAACGGCCTCCACAATTCAAACCTTAGTAAAATGTCCAGAGGAAACACTTATCGTTGGAAATTCATGCTCAGCTACCTCAGAGCCCCCGAGTTGACGAGCATTAATCATTTTCATAAAAAATTTTGCCCACATTTCTAATAGATGACCCAGATACCAGTCACCCTCGGCACCAGTTGCTGCCAAAAACTCTCGAGTGACAAAATTGGACTGGATTCCGCCCTTATTTACCTAGTTTTCAATTTCGCATCATATAGCCGTTCGAGATACACTTGAAAAAGTGCATTCTCCTTATGCAGGAATGCAAGTTCCCAGAAGTAATTAATGAAAATTGTTCCCAAATTTTCCTGAGGTGTTTCCGAATCGAACGCGACTTTATGCATCAGAATCCGTCTTACTTCGTGGATTGTTCCGTTTCCTGTGTGATTTGCTTCATTATGACATGTAAAATCAAAGAATAGCTGCAATTTTGTTCTCCTGTATTATCGTATAATAGCTGGACGAAATTCATCTCTTCATTTTTGCATATTTAGCGGTATTTTTCCTGATATATGTAATGGAAAATTTTCCGCTCAAAAACCAAATTCATTAAAGCACAACATTTTAGGTATGGCAAACCTCCAGCATACCACCTCTCTACGCCTAATATCACCACTCCCCACCACACACATTAGCTTCGGTAGTTTGTGTGGTAAGTTATGACTGGCCACAAAAACGATAGGCGGCCAGCAGCAACGTTATGCAACCTATCCTAACGTAGGATAAATTTTATGAAATTGCTAAAACACTGATGAAAATTTACTATGTTCTTACTACAAAAAAAAATATAAATGAAAGAGAATAATTACTGTGACCGCGGTTTCAAACTCACGTTCATCGTCGAACAGTGTAAAACTTAAATACAAAGTTCAGTGGTACAGGTATAAATACAGACTATAGGATATTTATTTAATAGTATTATTACTTGAATGCTTCAAATATTTGTGATTTATGCAGGTCAGTTTTGTCATTCATTTTCTGTGCATTATTATTAAAGAGGAATTTGTATATTTCAACTGATTCTAAATAATGGAGTTTTCTAACTTTCGGAGCAATATGCAAAATTTCCAAACTATCAATACTAGGAAAGGAGTGTCTGTTTCGAATACAATGGTTGGCTAATGTTGAATCTTGTTTATTTTTACTGTGAAAAGTCTAATGATCTTTATATATGATTTTGAAGGATCGATCAGTCTGACCTATGTAAAAATTATAGCAATCTGGACAAGTCAACTTATAAGCTCCTTATTTATTTAAATTTTGAATACGGGTTTTGGCATTAAATAGTATTGAAGATAATTTATTTTGTGGTCAGAAGGCAATTTTGGCTTTTAATATGGAAATTTTATTTACGATATTTTCACTCATTTTCTCAAAATGGGTTAGAGGAATGAATTTCTTTAGATCGTTTGTATTTATAATTGGATATATTTGGCTCATAGCCATATGTGATTGTTTTCGTTTCACTATTTTATCAATTATGATGTTATCAAAGACGTAATTGAGAGCTATAGTTTTAATGGTCTTAATTACTGTTTTGAGATTTTCTGATGATAAAGGTTTACGTGTAGATTGGCAATTTTGCATATTGCTCCGAAAGGTAAAAAACTCCATAATTTAGAATCAGTTAAAATATAGGAATCCCTCTTGAATGATAATACACAGATAATGAATGACCAGAGTGACCTGCGTAAATCCCATATATTTGAAGCATTCAAGTAATAATACCATTAAATCAATATCCGTATTGTATTTATACCTGTACCACTGAACTTTGTATTTTAGGCTTACACTGTCCGACGATGAACGTGAGTTCGAAACCGCGGTCACAGTAATTGTTCATTTTTATTTATTTTTTTTGGTAATGAAAACATAGTAAATTTTTATTAGTGTTTTATTAATCATGATCAACTACCAAGTACTAATGGCTGAATCCATTCAATTTATTTTTATGAAATTACGTTTTCACAATATCAGTTTGGATTATAATATTATTTGTTGACCAATGTGGACTCAACCGGCTATTGTTATATCAAAGACCATATCCTTAGTGGGAGTATTAATTCTGAAAATTCTGAAAACCTTCTCTTCCTTTCGTAATCAACATATCTATCACAATTTTTAATGTCACAAGCATTAAAAAGGAGGAAATCCTATATAATATTTCTAAAAGAGGTAGCGAAATTCTTGGAAACTATACTTGTTTTCTGATACTTATTGTTTTCACTTTGTATTATTTGGCCCCCGAACAGTAAGTTTGATTTTGCTTTTGAACTTCCGATACTTACTTCTAACCTATGTTTTTCACTTTCAGGTATGGAATTTTGAAGAGAAAATAGCCTGAGTTTGTTCCTGATCTCAAGGTATGGCCACACTAATTTTCATTAGAATGTCAAGAAAATAAGTATGAGTTTTAAAATATTAAATAGAATTTTTCATTTGATCGATGACCAAGCCTTTACTATAGAATAATTGTCCAATGTGATCAGGTAACGAAACAAATACAAGGTTTTAATCACTTCACTTTTTAATGATTCTATATTGTTCGATCTGTTGAAACAATTTCGGGGTACATTCGTCTATCTTCAGCAATAAAAATGATATCACTGAACTCTTATTCATCATAGAGCAAGACAATATTACAATATCTTAAACAAGAGTGATTGGAATGTCATTGAATCTACCAGATGATAGATATATCTATTGGAACTCGAGATCCTTTCGAAACTTTCATTGATTTTGGTATACTAAGTTTGAAAGATTTATCACCTAATTCAAGTATTTTGATATCTCAAATTTCCTGAAATTGATGTTGTGTTTTGACGCAATGTATTGCAGAATCTTTAATTTTTATGCATGATATGATATATTCTTTCTATCTAGTGTAATGTAGTGTTGGAATAGCTACCAGTCTAGTCTTTATAGGAGGAATTATACTCAAATCAAGTTAGTTGATACATACTTGATTTTTCTGATTCGTTGATTTTATCTCTTTAACGTTGAAAGGAAGACTAGATAGTTTAATGTTTGATATCTCACTCGTACTTCGAGACGAATTCAACCAACCCTTAACAGTGATAAATCAATATCAAACATGAGTTCTTTATTAACTTTGGAAGTGCCACCTAGTATTCGACGGTTGTTCCAGTTTCAAAACGATATATCTCTGTCTTCTACGAAGTGATCAGGAAATTATTCTTCGAATATTCAACTTATAGCTCTGCCTGATGTAAATCAGTTATGTGACCCACCTAATGATAAACTGTCGTTTTCTGTTGCTATCTTTACGACTCTCTAATTCCTCGCCTTCAGAAACTCATGTTCAGGATATTTTGCGTCAGTATTATCCAACGACACAACTTCAAGAAAAATTTCTGTTACCAGCTGTAAATGTTTCTCATACCTTTTTATGATGCCTTCAGAAGATCTTCTTTGCTTCTAGTCATTCTTTTTTCTTATTCTATTTACATCCAAGCGCCAACTATGTGTCTGCTTTTTCAGGGTGTATCAGTAAAAATCCTGTATTTTCCTTGTTCCTTCCCATTGATCCTTGGACCGGCTTTTTGTTGCGAATGCAGTCGGAAAAGATTCGCCCACTCATTCTGTAACATCATGTATTGTCCTAACATTTCCAGCGTTGAATAGGAGCCAGTACAGTAGTATGTTTTTAATGGTCCAAATACTGTTGTGTCAAGTGACTGTAACTGACTAATATGTTGAAGAAGTATTGATATGATCATTATTCCATTATTCTAAGCGAAGTTGGAGCCATGGACAGTGATATGACTATCGTGATTGTTAAAAATTGAGACATTTATTTTCAAACCCAGATTCCTAACAAAATGCTTCAAACATGCATGGAAGTATATGACCAACCACTTGAGTTCTCAGCACGTATACTACCCAAGTAAGTCTGTTTCAGCATAAGGTTCTAGAAAATTCAGTCTAGAGGTTAGGATCCACTGAAGATGCAGTAGATGTTTTTTTGGAGTAAGGATCAAAAGAAGAACATAACTTATTGTTGTGAATCAGCCGACTGTTCGACACCTTTATTGGGTCTTCTGTACGAAAGATATGATATCTTAAAACGCTTTAAATGAATATTGATTAATATAACTTACATTTAATACAAGTTCCCAGTCTGAAAACTAATAAACAATGACAAATTATTACGTAAATGGAAAATTTATAATTTAAAATCGAAACAACAACACAGGTCAGCCGTATGCATGAAAGCAATTTGGTAAAACACGTCAAGTAGGTACCAAAAAGGCTTAGTTTGAATTTCATTTCGTTCTCAATTTTTCAATAATGTTAAAATAAGAACGGCTGAGAAGATCGATGTCAGTCTGTTTGCGGCCCTATCCTCATTTTTTTATCTCGAATATTTCTTCAAGAATTCTTCCTAGGATTTCAGCATTTTCAAAGTTGAAATTTTGTCCTTGATTTATTTTATGTTCAACCAAAGCGGTGGAGTGTGGTCTATTCAGAAAATCTTCGCAGTCTGCTATGGGTTCTTTCAATCTTTTTGTAAATATTTCCTAGTTTTACCCATGTAGCAAGCCACACAAGACAAACAGGGAATTTCATATATTACATTTGATTGTTGTTCAATCGGTATCGTTGCTTTGGTTCTTGTGAAAAGGAGAATCTTGAGAGTATTATCATTTTTCAGACAAATTTTTATGTTGCCCGTATTTCTCGCAAAAAATTTTTGTATTCTCTCAGATAGGCCTCTCACATATGGAATTTTGTAGAAGTTTGATTGTTGCTATTATTAGATTCGGGTTTCAAAGTTGGTCTTGATATCTATGGAATAACTTTTTCATGAGGGATATAGGCTAATTATTTTTTATTAGATTTTTTTTAATGTACTTAATATTGCTATCTCTATACGTTTCACTCGATCAGGATACTCGAATCAGGATAAGATTTCGGACTCCCAAAAAAATTCCTCTGCTGCGAAAATAGTGTGTCTCCTAAAATGTATTATTTTCCAAAGATGCATGAGGAGAATTTGCCATTTCGAACAGTATTTTCTTTCATTGGTTCATCATTATATAATTTGACTAAGTTCATATCGAAGTTTCTTGACAAACTCTTGTCGTAAAAGACTCTTCCTCTTTTTCGACTTTCATTAGAACGAAGCAAATACCACCCTATTTTGAATTTGTATCTTTGGACGTGGTGTCCTTTTTTAAAATTATTTCTGTGCAATTACTTAAAGTTATAATTGAAGAAAATTGGACCATACCATAGAAGATACAACGATGTTAATGGAGGATTTTATGCAACTTTTTGATTTTTGTACTTATGATAACTATTTTCAGTTTGACTGTTTCTACCAACAAACTTTCGGCTTGGGGATGGGTAACTGTGTGTTAACCATTTGTGCAGACAATGTTATGTCCAGACTATAGGAACATTGTTTAAAACATTTATCTTTTTAACCACCATTTTTTTAGGTATGGGGATGACATTTCAACTGCAAAATACTAAATGTTGAGTTTTTCCAATTTTTAATTCTTCAGTGTACAATTGAAATTAAAAGAGAGATGTAGATACCATACTCGATGTCCTCGTCATTAGGAAAGAAAACGGTAATATACTGACTAACTGGTATCATAAACCTACATTTTCAGAGAGATTCCTTAGTTTTCAATCTGAGCATCCGCTCAAACAGAAACTCAATGTTGTTCAAAATCTCATACACAGAGCGATCAAAATATTGAGTGAAACGTACAGAAATAGCAATCATGTATACATTAAAAAAATCTGATAAAAAATAATTACCCTACTTCCCTCATAAAGAAGTTAGTCCATAGATATTCAAGACCAACTTTGAAACCCGAATTTATTAAAAGCAACAACCAAACTAAGTTCTACAAAATTCCATATGTGGGAGGTCTATCTGAGAGAATACAAAAAAGTTTTGCCAGAAACACGAGCAACATAAAAATTTGTCTGAAAAGTGAGAATACTCTCAAGATTCTCCTTTCCACAAGAACCAAAGCAACGGTACCGATTGAACAACAATCAAATGTAATATATGAAATTCCCTGTTTGTCCTGTGAGGCTTGCTACATACGTCAAACTGGTAGATATTTACAAGAAAGATTAAAAGAACCCATAGCAGACTGCGAAAATTTTCTGAATAGACTACACTCCACCGCTTTGGTTGAACTCTGGTAAAAGAATTTTCGAAGAAATGCTTGGGATAAATAAGAATGAGGGTAGGGCCGTAAACAGACGACCTGACATCGATGTTCTCAGCCGTTCTTATTTTAACATTATTGAAAAATTAAGAATGGAAGGAAATTCAAACTAATCCTTTTTGGTACCTACTTGTCATGTTTTACCATGTTGCTTTCATGCATACGGCTGACATATGATTTTCGAGTTCATTCATTTCTTTTCAGTATTGTTGCGAATTTCAGACTGTGTGTGTGGTTGTTCCGATTTCCAATTATGAATTCTCCATTAACGTAATGTTTTGTCGATGTTCATTAGTTTTCAGACTGGGTACTTGTATTAAATGTAAATAATTTTAATCAATAGTCATTTCAACTGTTTTTAGATCTCATGTTTTTCGTACCCATGTAATTTATTTTATATAAACATATACACTATTTGTTGTTGCTGTTGAGAATATCACTGAGAGGGTTTGTATTTGAACCATGTTGTTTTTTCATTATAGTTACCCTGAAGAAGGCCCAATAAAGGTGGCGGAGCGTCAGCTGATTTACAACAATAAGTTCTGTTCTTTTTTTGATCCTTAATCCAAAAAAACCTACTCTTCCAGAAAATATTCAAGAAATGATGAATAATGGAGGTATCGAATTTCCGATACTGATACTGCAAATCAAAGTTATATTCAGCCCATGTTCCAACTTGTTTTGTTCCCTTCGTTGATACTACTCTCAGGTGTGTATGTGCCGTGGACATTATGTTCATACATACTCTGTGACAAAAAAAGTAACCGAAAATTCTCATTTAAATTGCCTGCGTTGAATATTTTTAAGTATTTTAAATTTTATGTGTATGAGTAGTATAAAACCCTTGAAGGCGGTCGGGAGATCGTCGAAGATTTGCCTCGTTACGGATGATTTTCGACCTCTTCAACCGACGATAACGTCCAAAAAATCAAGGAAATGGTGCTCCAAAATCGTCATGCCAGTGTCAGAGAGATAGCTCGTGATCTCTACATCTCTCGTGAAACCGCTCGATTGATTTCGGTGAACCACTTGGGCATGCGGCGCTTCGTCACTCGGCTCATTCTAATAGAGCTGAATTTTCTTCAAAAACAGTACCGGATACAGGTATCTACAGACATGCTGGATCGTGCGAATTCTGATTCCAAGTTCATGAGATGGATCATAACTGGTGACGGGACATGGGTGTATGATTACAACACACAAACGAGCATCGATGTGGGTGGGAAAAAATGAGCCAAAACCGAAAAAAATCTTGCCAAAGTCGTTCAAAAATCAGAACGATGCTGATTGTTTTCTTCGATATTCCTGGCGTGGTTCATCATGAATTCGTTCCGAAAGGTCAAACTATCAACAGGGACTTCTATTTAACTATTTTGAGACGTTTGTGTGAGAATATTCGCCGTGAACGGCCAGATTTGTGACAAAACGATTCGGGGATTTTGCATGACGATAACGCACCAGATCATCGAGCCTCGGTTATTAACGACTCTGAGACCAAACACTTCATAAATACCAACGATTAGCCGCTTTATTCATCTGATCTAGCTCCGTGTAACTTTTTCACCTCTCCAGACTGAAATTACTGCTCCGGAGAACCAGATTTGACTCCATGGACATCATAAAATAAAATTCGCAGAAGGAGCTGAAGGTCATCCCTGAAAGGTCCTATAAATAATGTTTCGATGATTGGAAAAAACGTTTGCACAAGTGTATCGCTTCAAATGGAGCATATTCTAAAGGAGATGCAATAAATATTGAAGTAATTTAAAATTTTTGCGTTTTGTTTCAAATTTCCGGATACTCTTTTGTCGCAGTGTATTGTGAGGAGAAAATTTATGTTTGTCCATGAAATCATCAAGCTTATCGAAAGAAGTTTTGGGATTCACTTCATTGAAAGCTGTCGAATGAGCCAAACTAGTTGCTTATGGCTTTTTCAAGGGGATGTGAAAGGCTTATTCATAAAATAGCCAAATCAGATTATACCATCTTGTATGTTTGCGTCCCAAGAGGCTAAGCGAACCATATCATTCACAAACACGTAGTTTTTACCTCGGTATCGAATCAGATATTGTACTTGCTCCCCCTTTTGGATAAGCCTGAAAGCATTCCACATAACCTGAAACGCGTTAGGAACAATTTCGTCGTCTCCAGAGGCTTTATAATTCTCTCCAAAACATCTGCTGGCGTTCGGATAGAGATTTGATGGCAGAAAACTACCTGTGCTGCAGCTAGTACGTCATTGTGTAAAAGCTTTGTACATTCTCGTCCAATAAGAAGATTATACAAATATATTCATATTTAATAGGTCTCAACTGGTCGAAAATTTCACAATTCAAACATTTTTAGCCGATTATCATTTGAACCTGATTTAACCAACCTGGTGTCAGCTAATCTCGTTCTTTACCGGATTGGTGCTTAATTTAAATATACTTGACAGTCAATCTGTCTGGCCGTGAATGAAATGCGTATCGTGAAATTAACTGTACCTTACATAAATTTCATGATTGACTCAAAAAAGTTTTCTCTCAGGCATATTTCAAAGTGTCACAATAGTTCATTCTTGCAGATACACATTAAGCTTCTTTTCTACTGTGTGTACTAAATAACTAAATAATAAACTGATCGGTCTTGCCGCACTACATATGAAAAACATTTTAGATATTTCATGCTTGAAAATATGATTCGTTAATTGAAGTACTTTGCATCGAATTCAATATAACTTAAAAAACTGGCTTTGCGAATTTCATCTGAAACTTTCCTCTAAATGAGCCCATTTCTCACATAGATGACTGGCAATAAAACACTCTTCCGAGGAGTGATTATTGAATAATTTGGGAACTGTTCAATAATAATGATTCGATAATGATTACATTTACACAAGAATTTTATATTTTTCTGGTAATATTGTTGTTAATTAATGGTATTTCCACGTTTTGAATTATTCGTTTCACGAAAATGATCCAAAAGTTTACGGCGTCATAATGAACAACATTTCCGTTGCTATAGGAAGTTCATGAAAAACGAAATTTATAACTGTGTATTTCTTTCATATCTCTATACGGTGCAACAGATTTGGCAAGTCGCCATCTGGGATTTAATCTATTGCAGTATTTTACCGGTCTCTTGACCGAGGCGGAAGACCAGTGGATTGACTGCCAACCCTTAGTTTCAGACACTTGTTTCCATAACTTTTATAGTAAAGTTAAAAGTTTGGTCAGTTGATCTTTCTTTTGTGCGTCCCAAAGCGAGTTGTTCGAAAACTTGGGATTTCTTTCTAATAATAATAAATGTAGAAACACGCGAGAGTTCTTAGCATTCTCCCTTCTCTAGATCGAATTATGATACTACGATTGGCTGAGATGAAGTTTTGCAGATTACAATGAAATAAAAATGAAACAAACAGATATTCTCCATTGTTTTCCAACTCCTTCAAGCAGTTTTAGTTTTATTTCCAGTAACTTTATATATCAGCCTATCAGTTCAAAGCATATTCAATTTCAATGAAAATTTTCCATGAATAAATCTGTATATATGAAAAATAAAATATGAAATATCAAATTTCTAGATTCTCTTTGTGGAGAACATACAAGTATATAGACTTTTTGTTTTCTTTTCTGATATTCTGAAAAAATATATTCGCGCTTTTGATGACACCCGTCAACAATTTAACATGAGATTCCTTTCAAATGACCTCTGTTTGAATGTAGAACATAACGAGGAATGCCAAACATAAATGTAATTCTTTTCTTAAGAAATGAAATGAAACAAGAACAAAGCAGAACCAATTATGGAATTTGAATAATGTGATGGCGATAAATGTGTAACCAACATAAAGAATATCGAAATGTCATTGCATATAGGGCTGGCAATAACAATCAACATAACAAATTAAAATACAGAAGAGCTGTTAGACCGAAATTGGTACAATTCCACTTAACTAAAACTCAACTTTCGCTGAGTGTGTTAGGCAGTGTTGAAATTCTGATGATAGTTGGTTACTGGGATCGTCTGAGATCGTCTGAGATCTACTTACGAAGTATGCTAACTTTATAATCAAATCCATCTAGACTGAACAACGATTTCAAAATCCACTATTCGCAGAATTTTGAAAGAATACAAAGAACATGAGCATGTCAAAAATTTTGCTGAAAGAGGCATATCAAAAATGGAAGACATTACTCTGCTCGATATCTCATTAGCTGGTAAAGAAATAGAAAAGGTAATTAGCACTTGGTATGGGAAAAAGTCATACATCTGTTTGAAAACTTTAGCACGAAATGAACTTACACTTCACAAAATTTATCTTGTACAAGTATTAGATGGGGATGACTTCGACCGAAGACTGCAATTCGAATGAAGCAAATTTATACCTCAAGGGTACAGTGAAGATGAGGAAATTGCCGATATTGCTTCAAAGAAAATCAGTATTGTATTCGAGAAGCTCATTGGTAACCCCTATAAAAACTAGATGTATGGACCAGCATATTGAAAGATAAAATGATCAAATCATTTTCTTATCCAGACATTTTCACAGGTAAAACATATTCAAACGGTTTAACGGTATGAGCTTTGGTCTTCAGTGGCGCTATATTCTGTTTGAAATAATCCCAATATGTTCAGTTCATACATTTCGTTTCAATATGACCAAGACCCATGTTAGAAAATGTCTTAATTCGAGGTTTCCAGGAAAATGCACTAGTTATTGAGGAATCATTCAATGGCTATCCAGATTTGCTGACATGACACATCAGGACTTTTGGGATTTTTTTTGGAGTTAAGCAAAATACTTTTTTCGATTCACCCAGAAATATTGAGGATCTAAGGTGCTGCAGAAGAACGGTTCAGGTTGAAAGTATTCCACGAGGAATGGTATGGAATGTTTTCGAATAACTCTTTCCTAATAAAATTGGCTATTGCGATGTTGTGAATGGTCGTCATAGCAGGTATTAACTAGGACGAGATTTAGATTTTCAGCTGCTTAATTGTCAACACCTCATTCTTATTTGATTGTTGATTATTCTTTGCTGTATTTTTCCTTAGTAGTTCTCATATTATCCGTTTTTTACTGTTCCGGACAGAATAAGAAATAGTTATTTCTTTACTGGATCATCATGGAAAATTTCATAATTGAAGCATTAAGATTTCGGCACGTACAAAAAAATTCAAGAGTTTTCTGAGGATGTATCACACTCTATAAAGGGTATCCCAATTTTAAGTAGAAGGACGTTACAGATCTATAGTGAGTTGAAAATAAGGCTCAGTTTCAGAACAAACGTTGGCACTCTAGCTAGTGGTTTTCGATAAACAGGCTGACAAAATTGACTTTCGGAAATCGAAAAACCCACGTCACTAGAATCCTTAAACTGTACAGACCTGAAATTTAGCTCAGTCGGTAATGAATGATGGGATTGCTATTCGGCGTTAATGCTTTTTTCTGAAGGTTGAGCCAGTGGCGTAACACTTCGTTTTATGATTCCTTTTTCAGAAACAATTTCTACGCCACTGATTTCACTCAAATTTTGAGTACTTTCATGAAAAGTTTGTGTTATTTGAAAGGAAAAAGTACCAGAGTATTTTAAAAATTCGATTTATAGTCATTATGTCGCACAGATTTGATAGTTTACTCTCAATATTTTAAAGTTTTTCGCTATTCATTTCAGCGGTTAAGTTCACACACATTTGTGAAGCTTTCTTTCTATAAAAAATTCTGATTTCACTTGTGGTTTCTCAAATTTTTTCAAAATTCACATCGGACATAGTCATTTTGATGAAATCTCTTTCATGAAGTCACAGTTTGCAAGAGAACTCTTTTCGCACTGTTCATGATATAATTTTACCAAGTAGCATTATTGAAGAATAAGCCGATGTTGCAGCAGGTGAGTGAAATGTCAAATGAAGACAGCAGCTAAGTTCTTTTGGGACCAACTTTATAGTGGTGTGTCAAAAAACTCAGTTTACCTATATCTAATACGTATTGCATTAATGGATTTTCGAATGGAAATTCTGGTGTAGCAGCAAGGCAATATTGACGAAGGTGTCCCAACAGAAGACAACCACATCCCAGTGTTTTCGTAAAATTACATATAACATTCGCTACTAAAGATTTGGCTCAAAATGAAAGACTTGATTGTGTGAATCGGATTGTGAACAACCTAATGGACAGTAGGATTTCATGAAAATTCAATCAAAATTCTATAACAAGTTCCTGGAAAGTTTCGAGAATATTGAGTACGAAAAATGAAGTATGTAGAACATTTCATATAGATTAAAGAAAACCGTATCCTTCCTACTTCCTATACAAGGTTTAGTACCTGGCGTCTGCGAACGTCGAATTGCCCTTTATCAGTTTCTACTCCATGCTGTATAGGAAAACTCATTATTTTTGAAAGGAAAAATTCAGCGTTCATATTTGGATAGCAATTTCCAGAAATTAAATTATAGGATTTTTTCCACCTACAGGTTTAAATTTCGCATTAGTTTTATGATCCTCATACTAGTCATGCCACCATATGGGATGATGTTCTTCTAAATTTTGAAACCAATGATTGATTTCAACTGAATGGTTGTGAGGTACATTGTGCCGTTAACGTAAATAACTGGTTGGTTACACATTTTCTTCAAAGATGGATGAGCGCAAAGGTGCCTTAGATTTGCCCTTCTGTTTGCAAGACCACGCCTTTTGATTTTCTAATGAAGATTTCTCGAAGGTTATGAAACCCCTGTAAACATTCATATATAGAGTCAGAGATCCATGCCTCGTGATAAAAAAGACCATATTGAGAACAAAAGGCAGATCACACTTCGATCAATGTTTCTTCGGATTTTGATTTATTTCGAGTAATTTAATAGTTTTTTTAAGGACGAAAACTGATAATATTTTATCGATCTGTCAAGTTCTGCTATTCCGGGAATGACACATTCATTTACGCTACTAACTATTTTCAGAATTGACTTTAGTTTCAGAAAGCCTATAGTACTTTCGAAGAGGAGAAAGTGTTCCTGGAATTTTTAATGCAGCATTGGATGAGAGATATTCAAAACCGAAGGAAAGAACATACAAATTTCCTAAAAAATTATTGCTGGTTGTGAATAATGAGATCGAAATGAAAGTACTCGGTCGAAACATTACTAAATTATTGAAAAACTAAATGTCGAATATAAAAACAGCAGTGTACCTTTGTCTCGTGGAAACTTTTTAAGAAAGGATTCAGAATTAACAAAAACGTTAGTGCCGTAGATGTTCATTTTTAAAAAAGGAGCCACGGCACGATGTGTCACGCCTCTGGTTCAATTTTCCGGAAGAAAAAATGATCGCCGACTAACGAACTCATCATCATTAGCGAATGAGTTGAATTACAGTTCTCTGCAGTTTAAGGTTCCGCAGCTACAAGGTTTTTTGGTTTTGGAAAGTCAATTTTGGCAATACTTATATCAAAACTCAATAGCCTAAGGACCAATGTTCTTTCCGAAACTGAACCCTATTGTCAGTTCTATATCGATTTGTAAAATTGGGACACCCTGTATGTTGCTGTTTGGGAAACATTTCAATGGCATATTTCCGACAGCAAAAGAATTTCATCAAATGGCAAAAAATTGATAGACAATGCATAAATCTTGAAGAATACGAAGTTATTAGTCAAAAACCATTCTTTCTCTCCACACTATTTATAACCATGCATGTTTGTATACAGCTCTACGGTAAATTCGAATGTTCGACTGAAATTGCCAAACTTGCCATATTTAACTGTTTTTCTTCAGAGATATTCATTTATTCTGATTTATTTCTCCTTTGATGATACTCTTCAACAATTTAACGTCTAAGCCAGCTCGGTGGCGTAGAGGATATGATGCTCGTCTCCTGCGCAGAATTATCTGGGTTCAATCCCCACAAAGTCGGTGCGATTTTTCAGATTCCGGAAATCGCTTTAGTATCCATCTTCCGGAGGAGATGTAAAGCCGTCGGTCCTGTCTAACAGAGTTGTTTCGGACATTAAAGATCTCTTTCCTCGACAAGAGAGAGGTTCGGCAAAATTTCTGGGTTAGTGAGGAATAACAAACAAAAAAATTTAACGTCTATGAGATTTTGGTGAATGGTCTCTATATAGATTTGAAACATTACATGGAATTATTTGTTCTACTTATTCAGTTCATTTTCAGATTCTGCGACTCTTATGATGCTCTTTCATAAAAGTGACCGTAAGTTTGTGAAATTTTTCTTGAATTCGATACTAGTAAAGAAATTATCCTTTCGTACTCAATCAGAAGAGCAAACATGAATGTGATTGCATAATAAAGAAATGAAACGATGAACATAACACATTCAATCTAATGCAATTAGAATGGTGTGATGGCGGTGAATGTGTTGCCAACGTAAAAAATATCTTGGTTTCACCGCATATTGGGTTGAATCTGACCTAATCTAACAAATTTAAATTTTGAAGAGCGGTTAGGTCGAAATTAGACAAACTCTTTTTGAATGAACTCCAAATGCTGCTTAGTATGATAGGCCTCATTCGCAATCCAGCATTCGCAAAATTTCGAAATGAATGGTGAGTATGATCATATCAAAAATTTGGCGAAGTGGATGGAAGACAACTCTCGGCACGACATCTTATTGAATGTTGAAGAAAATCTCCATGGTGTCAGTTGAAAACTAGTACTGGATACGCATAAAAAGAGTAAATTGCTACCCTTCAAAATCGTCCATACAATAATTAAAAGAGTATGATTTCGAACACAGCAATTCTGCGAAATCACGTAACCAAATTTTGATCAAGATTGCTTCAACTTCTTCTCAAATAATTCATTCGAGAAAAAATCAACCTTTTACCTCTACATTACTGGAAAGAAACAAAAATTGCCAACATTGAATGGAAGAAATCAGTTTTGAATTGGATAAGCTGGCTTTTAATCCCCTAAAATACTTAATGCAGACCTGAAATTCAGCTCATTCGGTGATGAATGATGGGATTGCTATTCGGCGTTAATGCTTTCTTCTGAAGGTTGAGCCAGTGGCGTAACACTTCGTTTTATGATTCCTTTTTCAGAAACAATTTCTACGCCACTGATTTCACTCAAATTTTGAGTCCTTTCATGAAAAGTTTGTGTTATTTGAAAGGAAAAAGTACCAGAGTATTTTAAAAATTCGATTTATAGTCATTATGTCGCACAGATTTGATAGTTTACTCTCAATATTTTAAAGTTTTTCGCTATTCATTTCAGCGGTTAAGTTCACACACATTTGTGAAGCTTTCTTTTTATAAAAAATTCTGATTTTACTTGTGGCTCCTCAAATTTTTTCTAAATTCACATCGGACATGTTCATTTTGTTGATATCTCTTTCATAAAGTCACAGTTTGCAACAGAACTCTTTTCACACTGTTCATGATATAATTTTACCAAGTAGCATTATTGAAAAATAAGCATTATTGAAGAATAAGCCGATGTTGGTGAGTGAAATGTCAAATGAATACAGCAGCTAAGTTCTTTTGGGACCAACTTTATAGTGGTGTGCCAAAAAACTCAGTTTACCTATAGCTAATACGTATTGCATTAATGGATTTTCGAATGGAAATTCTGGTGTAGCAGCAGGGCAATATTGACGAAGGTGTCCCAACAGAAGACAACCACATCCCAGTGTTTTCGTAAAATTACATATAACATTCGCTACTAAAGATTTGTCTCAGAATGACAGACTTGATTGTGTGAATCGGATTGTGAACAACCTAATGGACAGTAGGATGATACTTAATGCATGGTTATTGAAAGATAGAATGGTCGAGTCCCTTTTCTTTTTCAGAAATCCTCACGGGTGAAAGCTACTCAAATATTTCACATTTAGAACTTTAATCTTCTGTGGCTATTTATCGTGATTAAAATAATCTAGATATGGTTAACGCAAGAAGAGAATCTGGATTTTAGATTTCCAGAAAAATGGATCGGTTGTCGGGAAACCATTCAATAGCTAGCAAAGTTAGCGGTAATGAATCCCTTGTTTCTTCCTGTGGGGTTTATGTAAAACCCAAGGGTTTTTGAATTCACCAAAAAATATTGAGGATTCAAGGTGCTGTAGAAGACCAGAAAAAGTATTCCAGCTAATAAATTATTTTCTAGAAATGGCCAGTGTCATGTTGTGAATGGTAGTTATTGCAGGCATTTTCTAAGACGCGATCTTGATGTCCATGTACTCTATTGTCAATACACCATTTCTATTTCATTCTTATACTCTCTATTGAATTTTACCTTCTTCTTTTCATAAAATCCGTTCTTTATTTCATTCTTTTGATAGAAGAAGAAAGTTTTATTTCTTTATATTAGATCAAGTTTAGGAAAACTTTCATAATTGCTTCGCATAACATTTCAGCATGTTCTTGCTATTCAGAAAAATATCGATGACATAATTTTTTAGACATCAAATAAATTTCATCAGATGATGAAAAATATCAAAGCAATATGTTAGACCACGAAGTTACTGTTATAAGTCCATTCCTTTGTCCCCACACTGTTTTTAATCGAGGATGTCTTCGCTTATTTCCAGTGTTTGACAGAACATGGCCGAAGTTACCCTTTTCAACTCGTTTCGTATGGAGAATTTTTCTTGTCATTTATTGCTAAGAAGCTTCTCTACCACGGTTAAGAGAGAAAAGATTTTGTAGACGTCGTCAGATATGGAAACATGCATCCTTCCATATATATTTAACATACGTATATAAGTGTTCGTGTTCGTTCTAGTTTGCATTATCAAGGTTCAACTCGAATAACTAAGGTGAACAGGAAGCTGGTTGCATACATTGAATACAGAACTTACGTTAATACTTAGGTATTTGTTATTTATGAGAGGCATTTTTCATCATAAATATAGTAAGCCAAATTTATAGACCTTTATCTTCTGTACGAGGGCGAATTGATAAGCTAGGAACAAATGAATGAGTGGTTATACTAAGACAAGAGTTATAACATGTTTGGACAATATAATGCACAATTACAAATATGAAATTTCATTCTATGTTAATATGTATATTAGTATTGATTTGACAACCAATCAAAACGGTAGAATTGCTTCTTTTGCGTTGAAATGGAAAAAAACAGGCTAATGAAACCTATCTTGGAGCAAGGAAACCGAAAATCCACTAATTAGAACTATCGTGATTCTTCCCCATCACTTATGATTATTCATAAGTAGTTTTTCGTGTTTTGTTGGGGCAAAGTAAGTACGAGATTTCCTTACCCAAGACACATTATAGTTATAGCAACTCTGAAAATAATCATGAAGATCCCCGATTTTGTGTGAGACGATCTCCGAGTGAAGTTGAACGAGAAAGTGACTATGAACATCTCATATGAACTAGTGTTCAACATATTTTCTGAGAATTTGCACTTGGCAGAATGGATGCAGTGTTTGTTGACAATTGATCAAAAATTATACGAGGCTAATCTTCGGCTTTTTGAACGAAACCCAGATCAGATTAGACGCCGTTTTATTGAGGAAGATGTTACTTAGGTTGATTGATTTCTGCAAGCCCGAGATGAAATAGCAGTCCCAACAGAGGGTGAATGTTAGTGGCAGTGCGCCCTAGATGCCATGCCAATTAAATGAGAAAATCGAATTAAATTTAATTCCAAAAACAAAGTCTGTTTTTGCAGATTCTTATAATATATCTAATTATCAATATATCGATCATATTTTATGTTTTATCAATCGATAAGTGTTAGTTATATAGTGAGTGTATATCAAACCACACAAAATATTTTCATGAGCTTTCACTCATATTACCTGAAGATCTTGACGATAACTTCAAGTATAAATATATCTTTGAATGAAACAATCACATTCTTTTTATTCAGTATTCAGTATTCAGTATATATATATATATATATATATATATATATATATATATATATATATATATATATATATATATCGGGTTTCTCCCCGACGAGTTGCCCATATATCTGATCATGCAATCAAACTGAGTCCATGAAGAAATATAAATCCACCACCCGGTAATTAATACCAATGATTATAATCAAAACATATCCTGGAATAATTATATATTAGGATAACGTTAAATGTTATGAAAATATATCAATCTACCAGAATATATACATACTATAGCATCATCAGACAATGATATCAATATACCAACGAGTAGTGTCAAAGTCTTTCTCCCCGGAAAAATCCAGTGTACGGACCTAGTCAAGTAACACTGAATGTTACTCATTAATAGTTTCCTTTGTGTGAAGTGGTGAACGAACGAATAGAATACTGCTCTGAACATAAATATGACAAAATTGTCAGTTAATTATATTACATTTATATAAACAAATAAATAAAATATGAAATGAGATTCTGAGCAGTATAAACTGAAAAGAAAACCTATGACTCTACCTCATTATTTTTTCGGAAAGAAACCTACGAAGAATATTAAAAGATTTGATGACTTTTTGTTACTGTTCAAACAAATTTTTCTTCAGACCAAAATACTTTTGTGAAGATTCTTGAGAATAACACCTGTTGTGGAGATAATAATCGGTAGAATAAAAATTTTTTCATTTTCCACTCTCGTCGCCAAGCATCATATATTTAGAAATTTTTTCATTGCATTTATTTTGTATATTATGTGTGTCGGGTATAGCAATATCAATTATATATGTTATTTGATTTCATTATTCATAACTCAAGAACCGTAGAACAAAATTGATGATATTTTACACTCGTTATTAGACTCGTCTTAGTCAATCGACTCACGAAGAAAAGAAAATGCAGGTCCGCACTCAGTCCAAACCAATTTTTGTGGAAAACGGTTAATATAGATGTACATTTTTAATGGTAAAAAATTAGGCACTGTTTATACCTTCAATGAAATCAATAGAGAAAACATGAAGGTTGGCAGTTTTCAGATGATATAGATGTTACATAAGTTGTTAATTTACGGTTTTTCCAAAGGGCTTTCAGTTGCTTTATGAAAAAAAACTATTAAACACGTTTGCTCAAGGCTTTTGATATCATTGTCTGATCAACAGCACTGCTATCTATATGTTCTAATAAGTAATTCGTTTTAGTCACAACAGTCTGCATTTCTAATACGTTAACCATTCACAAACATTCTTCTTTCCCTATTACGCTGCCAATCACAAATTCACAGAAATTGAGTTTGGGATCAAAATCTTTTTGATGTAATCAAGAGAAAAAACAATGCCTCATTTATACATCACTGTAGAATAGGCCAATATGGTGTTTTGTTGATTTTCCAATGATAATGCACGAGCTGCTAGGCTAGAATAATACCAGAGCCTCAGAAATTAACAGATTTCGAAAAACAAAACATTTCATACGGTGTACTGAAATCAGTCACTCTACATGTCTCACTAGGCAGAATATTCACAAGGAACAAAATATCCTGAATATAGTAGAACAAACCCCAGAAAATAGTACGCGAAAGATAAGTCACCGTTTGAATGTCCCACTGAAGAAAGTTTGGAAAACGCTTCAACATGAAGATTTGACGCATTTCTTAAATGAACTATTCAACATACAGTCAGGAGATGAGATTTTATGACAGAATATTTGCAGATGAGTTTCATCTTGTCGACGTACTTCTTAATGGAATATTTATTCACGATACTCAATTTACAAGGGATGGAATCGACAATGGCCGAATTGAGTACATTTGGAGTATCATGCTGTCAGATATAAACTATCATAAGAAAGATTTTGTGATGATGTGTGGTGTGGCATGTTTGATGGCCATCTGGTTGACCTTACTTTTTTTGAAGTAGCTTTGAGAGATGCTTGGATTTTTTTGGCAATACTCTGCCTAATCTGTAAGAAAACATAATTGTGACGACAATATGGTTCCAGCACGATGCACTACAACTCATTTCTCAATCGACGTAAGGAATATTCTGAACCAAAACATCGCGGTGGACCTGTTGTATGCACCCCAAGGTGTTTTTCTGTGGGTTTATTTGAAGTCCAGAGTGTATGAAGTAAATATTGTTTGCAGAGAAAAACTAGTAAATCGCATAATAACCGTCTGTGCTGATATAGTCATTATCGAGCAAATAATTCGTGCATATATCAATGATGCGTTTTTATGATCCGAAAAATGTTTCGATCTCGGCGGTAGCCATTTCGAAAAATTACTTTAACGATTACTCAATTTGTGTCCTGTATTTTTCGTTACTATTTGACGTTGATGTAGAAATAACATTGTTCGTCTTCTTTTTTTGTATTTCTTCGTATGATTATTGGATGATCGTTACATTGACTTTATTTCTTTTCAAAGAAAAACTGATGAACCGTATTGAAACAAAAATTGAAAAATGTATTCTACATCAGTTGTTCTATATGACCTGAAAACCGTTAGGCCGCTATAAATTATAGCTCCGAAGTACAAAGAAAATTCAGATTATCAGTACACAGGGTGTCTCTATTGTATATTTTCTGTCAATATAAACTTTGAACTAAGTACGGACCTGCGTTTTTTTGTGTAAGTGATTGAGTAAGACGAGCCTAATAAATGTGGGAACTTTCATCAATTTAGGTCTACAGGTTCTCGAGTTATGAATGATGAAATATTCGACCAAAAACAAGTAATCACCCTGTACCTTGAGAACCCAGAAACTTGGATGACTTTCGTTCATTATTTTTTAGAGGCGTAGGGTAATTCTATCCCCCATTACAGTATGACACCTTGTTATTTCCACCCGGCTATAATTGCTATGAAATAATACAATAGTTGCGCTGAAAAGTACGTAGCTAACATATTGATGGCATTATTATGAATAAATTTATAAGTTCTTTAAAAACTTACTTTCAGAACTTATATAATTTCCCAGATATCGAGTAGTTGATTCATGAGATAAAGCGTTTGAAGCGAAGCAGTTTTCATTATTTCCAAAAAGATGGATAAAAATGATTTTAGTGTGTTAGTAAAACATTATATCATATTATATAATTTTGCACACAAGGTATTGCTTTATAACCATTTTTCGGACTCTACACTTGGAAAATCAACCGTTGAGTAGTATTTCGTTATGTTTAAACGAGGCTAAATGAGCGCTCAAGATGGTGCACGCAGCGGACGACCGAAGGAAGCTGTTATCGACAAAAACATCCACAAGACAATTTTTAATTACCATAAGGTTGATTGAGTTTGCTGATACTTTAAAGATTTAAAAAGAACGTGTAGCACTTATAATACAAGAATAATTGGATATGCGAAATATGTGTGCAAAGTGGGAGTCGCGTGTGCTCATAACCAATCAAAAATAAAAACGTTGTGATGATTTAGAGCAGTTTTTAGCAGTATTTAACCGTAATGAAGACGAATATTTTCCTCAAGATAGTACAATGGTTGGAAAGTGGATTCGCCAGTGTACTCCAGAGTCCCATCGACAGTCAACCGAGTGGACTGGACGTGAAGAACAAAAACAGCAGGCAAGTTTTTGGCATCAGCATTCAGCAGGGCTGAGCGAAGTATTATATTCTTAGATTATCCCAAGGCCAGACTATTAACAATGAGTATTACGTAGTATTGAAGCGCTTGAAGTATGAAATCAATTCAGTGTTGCAAATCAATAAAAACGATGGCAAAGTTCTATGAGTTTTGGGCTTCGAATTGCTTCTCTATCCACCATATACTCCAGATCTGGTCCCTAATGACCCTTTTCTGTTTTCAGATCCCAGAAGAATGCTCACTGGGAAAAATTTACCACTTAATAAGAGTTAATCGCCGCTATTTTGGCGGTAAAGAAATATCTTATTACAAAAATGAAATCGAAAGATTGTATGATCGCTATAATCTCGTATTTTTCTCTAAGCCAACTTCCTTGAATAAAAAAAATGATTTTTACCAAATTTCTATGTTAGCGTACTGTTGATGATAGAATTAAAATAAAGTCTTCCGTTGAAATTTTTTTATAATTTATAAATCGAATATTGATATTTTATTTTTAATTATATTTATAGTTCCGGACGGAAATCCTACGATCACACAATTTTTTACCGCAAATTTCCACTGGATAGCACTATATAGCTTCATCAAAATTAATTATAATCAGCGATAATAATTTCATGGTGCCTTCAAAATTTTTCCTCTAAATTCCGACCTTATTTGCATCAATAAAGTATGAATCTCCAATCAGAGTCTTAATTGAGGATTCTATATTCTCCCTTGAATAATGATTGAAATAAATATGTTTATGACTTTGCTCCCTAATAGATTTTACTTGTTGGATTTTAATAACGAATAAAGCATACACGCAACTGCTGTTAATTGGCCGAATAAATATTCCTTTCTGTTTTGCTCGTTTTATGAAAGAAATAAAGATTATGTATGGAAATGAGCATAGTTGTGTACTGGGTGTCCAATTATTGCATAATAAATCTGTTCCTATTGAAAATACTAAAAAGTATATCAAGTGTTTTCTGGCAATAGCGTCTACAATTATTGATTGATTTAAATGAAACAAAAACAGAATTGCATTTTGAATGATAATAAAACAGCCTGAAATAGTTTCATTTTCTGAAAAAGTAACAGAAATCAAAGAGAAATCGTCATTTAAAATAGTAGATGTCATTCAGAATTATTAACCAGAAATAATGCCAGCCCTGGTACCTACCCACTAATTAATAAAAATAATCAGTTATTGTATCGTTTCGGCTGTTTTTCACAGAGAATGGAAGACGAACATCATAATAGAAGTCTGTTTCAATCTAATAGAAAAAGTGCTCGAGTATTTCGACTCAGTCGGGTACGATTTTCAGATCGCCATGAACCAGAACGCCTCAAGTTTTCCGGACTCGAATAAAACTTCAATAAGGTTCATTCAAACAAACAAAAATAGATTTATGTCAAAAAGTTCAAGCTTTCGAAGAATATGACAGTTTTAGACGCCTCGATTTTTTGATTTTTTTACTCATAGAAAGCATTCAGCTTATTCTCTTCCAGAACAATTATTTGATCCGATGACTGCTTTTCTCACCATCACACAATCATATTTGATTAAACAAATAGCCAAAAATAATGGTTACAATCCCAAACTAATAAATAATATTTTAAATAAAAAACAAAGTAGAATCGCATTGAATGAAGTTTACCCTGTCGATAAATTGAAACAAAAATTCAACACCTTAACCTACGTTGGCATTACAAAAGAGAAACTGAAATCATTCTTAAGTAGCAATAATTTCAACATAGCATTCCAAACTAATAATAATTTAGGCAAATATATAAAAATAATAAAACCAAATCAGGTAAAAACAATAAATCAGGTGTTTATAGATTGAATTGCAATGACTGTGATAATTTCTACATTGGTAGAACACAGAAATTTTAATATTAGAATATGGGAACATAAACGCAGTTTTTCAAATAAAAATCAGATTCAAATTACGCGAATCATCTCTTAGAAAATAGTCACTCTTTCGACTCTTTCTTTTTGCATACAGATAATAAATATTGGAAGGTAGATCTTTGGGAAACTTTAGAAATCAATAAATACAAACACTCAGGTAAACTCATCAATGAACAAGTCGATTTAAGCCCTTCACCTCTATTGAATCTCTTCGGGGAGCAATCTATTCCTTAATTTTATTGGATATACCTGTCACACCACAAAAAAGTCTAGGGAACACTTACCAATATGTTTAAAATATGAATTTGATGATTCGAATTCATAGAAATCTTTCGGTTTTTGTTAGGAAGTATTGTATATAATGTATTCTCGAGAAAACAAAATGATATTTGACTTTTCCAAAGCACCTATTATAAAAAAAAATTTGAAATTTGAAAATGACGAAATTTGGTTAAACACAAAAAAAAATCCTGAACTATTATTTTCGAAACGCTATGGAAGCACTTATACTTTTCAGTACCCAGAAGGTCCACCTCTGTTATTAATGACACTTTGGCATCTTCGCGGCATGCTCAATATTAAATTGGCCTAAGTCATTCCAAGCCTCCTGAACTGCTAATCGATGCTCCTGTTCATGATGGAAGACACAGGAGATTTCTTTTTAGGGTGTCCCACACATGCTCCATGGGATTCAGATCTGGGGAGCAGGATGGCCACGGTAGAAGATCGATATCATTTTCTTCAAGAACGTTCAAGGCAACTCTTGCACGATGAGTAGAGGCATTATCTTGTTGGAAGAGTGGATTTTGACCCATTGTTTGGAGATACGGTACCACTACAGGTGAAACTATCTCATTTGCGTAAGAATTTCCCGCGAGGTTGTTTTGTATGAAAACGAGGTCGGTTCTTCCACCAAGGCGTATACCTCCCCGAAACATCACTGATCCGCCTCCCTGTCTAACAACTTCTCGAGCATGCTGGAGACGGTTTTGTTTTCCAGGTTCCCTCCATATTCGAATTCTTCCCGAATCGGGATAGTAACTAAATCTAGATTCATCAGTGAAGAGAACTGTGGCCCACCTCTCTTGATCCCAGTTTACGTGTTCTTGGAATCAAGCTAAACGAGCAGCGCGATTTCCATGGGTCTGTTGTGGAACTCTTAAAGGACGTCTGGAGTGGAGTTGACCTTCGTGCAGTCGATTTCTCACAGTTTGGTCGGAAATTTGTACATTATGAACTCGTGATAGCTCTTGAGCTAATTGAGATGCTGTGGTAGTACGATCTCTTCTGGCTTGTAAAACCAAAAATCAGTCTTGGGCGACTGTAGTAATCTTGAAACGACCAGTATAGCGTTCTTCTACGCTACTTGTTTCATTGAAACGCGACTATAAACGGTTTATGACACTTGGGCTACTTCCCAGAACCCTGGATACTTCTCGTTGTGAGCTCCCAGCTTGGAGCATGCCAACGGCTCGTAACATCTCTTCTCTACTCAAATGTCGTATTTCCATGGTCGAATCACAAAAGTTGAATCTTTTATTTGTGCTTACAACAGAAACAAAGTGCCAATAAACTGATTTCAAACACTGAATACATGAAATGATTATAAAGCAGCGTCGCATCTGCTGCATTTTCAGAATCAGTCAAGTCCCAATATCTGAGATGTTTTTAAGGTTATGTGGGAATGTTTGTGATATTAGTGACACGTTTTTATGTAGAATCGAACTACGTCCGAAAGGTTTTTTGTTACACGGTTTTTGACTTATGAAGCAAACTTTTGTTTTCTTGAATATATCACATGTGTACTTAATTTTTCCATCCAGGGCGTATTTTCATGAAACACCGAAAACTTTATCTCTACATTGAACCCATATCGGCCTTGACGTTAAATATTAATGAGGCGATGTGGCCTTAATTACATTTTTACGATTGAGTATTCCATCACTATTCATGTGAACTTTATCAGTTTGAATTATTTCTCGGAAAAAATCTCGAACTTTTTTCAGAATTCTGCAAAAAGCAGTTGAAAAAATCGACATTGGAAATATTCTGTTTTTGTTTGTTATTTCTTTCACGTGCTCTATTTGCGCCTTTCGGCCAATGATACGCCGGGGAATTTTGTCACCTCACTAACCTGAGAATTTTGCCGATCCCCTCCAGTGTCGAGGGAAGGGATCTTTAATGTCCATCACATTATAGACAGGACCGACAACTTTACATCTCCTCCGAAAGATGGACACTCAAGCGATTCCCAGAATCAGAAAAATCACACTGACTTTGTGGGGATTGAACCCAGGTAACTCTGCGCAGGGAGAGAGCATCATATCTTCTACCATCGAGCTAGCCTGGAAATATTCTGGCTGCAATAAATGCGATATTCTCATTTGAAAGCTTTTCTGAACCTGTTAGTAGCAATGAATTTCTCATACTAAAAACACGGAAAAGGGATCTTCCTCTATTCACAATACCTTAGATATCTGCAGTACCAAAACATCGAAATCTGTCTAACCTGACAGAAATTTCGTTCCGAAGCAGATGAAAAAGAACTTTCTTTGTTAACAATCTTCCAAAAAATAGGTATTGTTCATAACATATTTACCTACAGCCAGAATTACTCAATGTGGATTAGTATGAAGAAATGTGTTTTTTGAATGAATCCAAAATGAATTCACAGAAAATGGATATTTCTATTTTGTTTACTTATGAATGGAGAAATTCTGTGCATGCAATCAAAATAAACATTCACGAATAAGACCTTTAATCGGTCGAAACGACAGGTACATTTCAATAGCTATTCGAATAGTTACTAAGTAGATGGTGTTTTATTTGAAACACGGAAAAAATGAAAGCTTTATATCTGAAGAAAGTTTGACCTTACTGTCACCAGTTAATGATAATTGACAGAGTTTCACTTCATTTTTCTACCCGTCAATGGGTCTCATATATTTTGATACATTGTATATGTATATGTATCAAACATTTAAAAATGATAATTCATATACTAATGAAAATGAATGCGAATTACGAATTCCATTTGTTATTCAGAATAATGGTGCACAATATATAAAATGAAACAGTTAAAACATGTTGATTGTAACAAAACTTTTTTTAATGTACTTCATTCAATTTCAGATACTTGTCGTCGAATGGAATATTGATTAATGTACCTATTCATAATTCAATTAGAAGAATCTTCCAACTGTTTAGGGAAATGATACTTTCTAATGGATTAGTATAGAATTCGTGAATTTTGTATAGCAGTTTTTAATCAATTCAGCAAGAATGCGGATCGGGCGAGGAAAGCGGAGTCTCTCAAGCGTGGTCTCTCGGTTTCTTAGAAACTTAATCACAATAGACCGCTTCACGGAAGGACAAAACGTATTTTATAAGAAGATTTTCATGAGAACCATAATTGCTTCTTAGCTACATTTCACCAATTTCATTTCATTTACACCTTCTGTTGTATAATTATAAAACATTCAACGATGATAACACTACAAAAAATTGTGATATTAGATATCTCTTGGAATAATTTATATGTGAAAACTTGAATAAATGTTATGTACTTATATAACTTTCATTAAAGTGAAAAGAAAGAGTTCAAACATACAACTTAACACTTCAGTAGCACGTTTTCAAGAGAGCAAAAAATCGTTGAGATCCATAATCACAGACTATCCTAATCTTAACTTCTTATTCTTAACATAACTTGCTCTTAAGTACAATTATTTTTAACCTAATGAAATATTCGTTGTACATCTATTCTTTCAACAGTATTATGTTGAGAAGCAAAAATATATTTCAGCTAAACGTTGACCATTCTTGAAACCATCACGTCTTGGTTGTTTGAAAACTGATACATGAAATCTGTGTTTTCTATTATCTAGGAAAGAGTCACTTAACTTACTTAATCATGAATGTGAATGTCATATTCAAAGTATTTTAAAACAATAAGATATTACCAAACTGATGAGGCGTACAGAGGAGGAACTCCATCGTGTTGGAAATGTAATTTCTGTTTAAGTAGAGGGGGATTCATTCTTTTTCTGTAAATATCATTTCCCTCTTTGAGTAACACCCAGAATTCTCACCCAAACCTAATCTTTTGCGGATATAGAGTGTGGGTGTCTCGAAATACAAAAAGATCTTTATCGATACAAATCTACAGTCTTGTCGGTTAATCTCTCCGTGAAGCGAAGAAATGCATTAGCCATAAGGTGAGAGGGTTATTGTTAAATCGTTTGCTCATTACTTCGATCCAAATCATTATCATTTAATTTATGAATTACTTCAAATAATTTCATACGAATGGCACTTGTATTTATGTAACATTCAAAATGCGTTAGAATGCCTAATATCGGAAGCTGCAGAAATTTGTCGCTATGATTGCGTGTTTGACAGAGATTGGATATGTTCCAATAACACCACAGCTGCTGTGTCATCATTCACAGATCCAATGGGCACCGTTTCTTTTCCATTACTGGAAGCGTCTCAACACATTTTGATATCAATTCCATTACGTACTCAGGGCAAACGATACATTCATAATGGTGTTGGCTAAGTAGCCTTGCTGCTATTTGGGCACAATTTGGATATTTTCAATCAAACATAGTGATATCTGGTTATTTGATGAGAAAAAATTACAATTCGAATAAAGCAATAAAACTTTTTCAAGATTGTTCTAGTTTGTAAAAAGGGCTGTCAAAAGACATTACAAAAAAATCTAGTTTCTTCATTGTCTAACACCTTGAGGTAAGTAAATTTACTAGTTAATGCAGGCGCTAACTACGTTCAAGAATTTCCATTCAAAACCAAAGTTCATTTGTTTTTCCCCTGTTTCGATAATATCGAAAATATACAAAACATTCGCAAGTGGCTCGTTTGAGATAAAAAATGATTTCTTAGATTTTATGATGCATTTTGCGGCATATTATATTACCCGCATGGGAATTAAAAACACTAGGGTATTTCCTTTCACTTATAATCATAAAATTTGGCATGTAATGTTCCATACCAAATTTTATAAAGAATAGGAAAACTGTAGATTTGTTGCTACATCACGAAATCTTTCGAAATTCAAGAATTTTGCAATAATGACCTATTGCATGTGCTCAGAATCATGTAAGCGTAACAAATTGAATTTAATTTGAGGTAGCCTTACAAAAATTATTCAATCATGATCAAGAACCCTTTTGCAAAAGGTAATAAGGATAAGGAGTGTTGAAAACTTATTAATTTAGTAACAGAAAGCCATACTATGATCAAACAAGCACGCTTTCCCAGTTGTCAGCACATAATGATTTGGATTCAGATTTGTAATCAAACGATGTCGAATTTCAGAAAACAAAAAGAAAATGAACTCCTACCCGTAATTGGCGACATTTTTCTGCTCGATTTTTACTCGAAATATACAGGGTTATTAAGCTGGACTATTTTGGGTTTGTTTTTCAATTTACATTCGAATATAAATGCTCGAACCAACTACAATTGTTTTGATCAAAGTGTGTATCCTCGATCATGGCTAACTGTAAGGATGACGATTTCTTGTTTGTATGTTTGTTAAGCTTGAGCCAAAAAATTTAGAAAAAAATAAAAATACTAATAAGAATAATAATGAGCTTTGTTTCCTCAAGAACGCCGAAAGGACATTATGGAAAAGGTTAAAAATAATAAAATAATTTTCCCAAGAAAACATACAACAAAATCAAGGAAATAGCATTCAAAAAACATCGAAAGAAATATCATTCACAATAAAAATTCCTGCACACTATAATAACTCTTACTCGCCAAATATTCAGACAGTCTTCTTCTGAAAGTAACACACGATTTGGATTTCTTTATGTTATCATTCAATCTGTTGTAAAGCTTTACACCCAGGTACATAGAGGATCGTCTGCTCATTCGAAGTCTAAAGTTTGGAGAGACGAGGTTGTGCTGACTTCTAGTATTGTAATGATGGTAGTCACCATTACGTATTATTTCATTTTGGTTTTTAAACACTACTGTCGTCATTTCGAGTATACATATGGACAGTAATGTAAGTAGTAAGTAAGCCCAAAGATCGAGAAGCCTCTCGAAAGGAGGTAAGTTGCGAAATACCCAGAATACAACAAATTATCCTTTTTTGACAAAGGAAAACCTCGTCAGCTCCAACCGATGCCCCCCAAAACAAAACCCCATATCTCAATCTGGAGGCCACCTGAGCATAATACACAGCCCTCAACTGTGGGACAATCAAAACTCTTCTCAAATTTCGCATAAGATAACAGACCGTACTAAGTTTGGAGGACAAGTAAGTACAATGATCTTTCCAGTTAAGACTCTCATCTATACAAAGACCTAGGAACCCCGTCGAGCCAGCCCTTTCCAGTTGAGTATTATTGAGAAACACTTCTTCTTCTTCTTCTTCCAACTTTATTTTAGGCGAAACAGCCTGTTTATTCTTCGATCGTTTGTCTGTTACGGAACGTTCAAGTTGTCACTCCACCTTTTTCGTGGTCGTCCCAAGCTTCTGCGCTCCAGTGGAGATCTGTCACGGGCGATTTTCACTATTCTTCTGTTACCATTCTGTTTATATGGTCATTCCACTCCTGTTTTCTGTTCAATACCCAGTTGTCAATGTTGTCCACCTTGCACATGTTTCTAATATTCTCACTCCTTTCTCTGTTGAGCAGTGTCTTTCCGGCTATCCTGCGAAGTACCTTCATTTCGGTTGTCTCCAGTAGTCGCCTGGTTTTCGTTGTTTCTGGTCTAGTTTCTGCAGTGTATGTCATAATGGGCCTTACAGTTGCTTTGTAGATTCATGCCTTGGCTTCAATTCCGATATGCTTATTGCGCCATATTGTGTCATTCAGACGTCCTGCTACTCTTGTTGCTTTTGTTGCTTGCTCCCTTACCTCCGCCTCGACATCTCCGTAGCCCGAAATCTCTATGCCGAGATATTTATATTTCATTTCCTGCTGGATAGATTTACCATCAACCTCAAGTTTGCATCTCAATGGTGTTTTCGATGTAGTCATGCATTTTGTTTCAGAGGCAGAAATTATCATATTAAACGATTTGGCTGTACGGTTGAACTGGTGTAGGAGGCGCTGTAAATCGTCTTCATTTTCTGCAATCAACACAGCGTCATCGGCGTAACACAGGATAGTTATCTCTTTGTCCCCCATTTTGTAGCCCTTCATTCCTCTTACTTTTTTGATTATCTCGTCAATGATGATGTTGAACAGAAGGGGGCTTAACGAATCTCCTTGACGAATACCACTTCTCACTGGTATCTGTGTGGTAAGCTCCCCGTCTAATCTTGCCTGGATCTTGTTCGCAGTATATATATTTTCGATAGTCTTTATTATATTACGTAGGATTTGCCTGTTGTAGAGCAGATGTATAATGTCTGATAATTGGACCCGGTCGAAAGCTTTGAGCAAGTCAACAAAATACATAAATGCTGGCTTATTATATTCTATCGACTTTTCTGTTACTTGTCTTATGACAAATACGGCGTCGGTGCAAGATCTTCCAGATCTGAATCCTTGTTGTTCCTCAGCGAAAGAGGTGATGCTATTTGTTTCGTTTGTTATACACTTCGTAGTAAGTTTCAGCGTGGTGCTCAACAGATTTATTACTCTATAATTCGAAGGTACTTTCTTGTCTCCTTTCTTAAACATAAGAATAGTAGTGCTTGTACGCCATTCATCTGGGATCCTGTGATGGTAAAGGATTTTTTGAATTAAAATTGTCAACTCTTGAGTAAGACGTTGTCCGCCCTACTTGAGTAGTTCGTTGATTGAGAAACACATGAGCATTTATCATCTTATTTTGCCTGTGAGAGACCAAATATGTAGACTTGGGGGCATTGATGTGCAATCTGTTTCTGCTAAACCATTGACACAGCAAGTTGGTTTTTTGAAGAATCGTTGACTCCAGTATAGCCTCGTCCTCATCAGTAATCAAGGCGGTAGCATCGTCTGCATAAAGAAAAACATCGCAACTCAGACCGCTTCCTATGTCATTTATGTACAAGAGAAACAACAAGGGACCCAATATCGAGCCCAGAGGCACGCCCATATTTGTGCCAAGTAAACCCTAATTTGTTGTCTCTCTCATATTACCACAAGTGTGTCTGATGGAAACAAGTTATTGCCGGCCAGTCAAGTAACTAACCAACCACCTTGCAGCAATACCGCGAGTAACACATTTCTTCGCTTTACTAGTTAAAATACTATGAATTACTAGATCAGAGGCCCGACTGAAATCCCAGAAGATACCAACAGGACATTGTCCCGACCCAAGCCTTTCACCACACCTTCAACGAAAGCGTATATCGCATCATGTGTCCCAAGTCCCGGTCTGAAACCAAACTGACTCCTTGCGAGAATTCCTTGTTTATTAAAAAAGCTCAAGAGCCTGTCAAGGTAACAATATTCAAATATTTTTGACAAGACCGAAGACAGCAATATGGGACGATAGTTACACATCGATTCAGAATCTCCCTTCTTCAAGAGGTACCACCCTGGATATTTTCAATCCTGACCTTCGGAGAAAGAAAGATTTACCGGGTATGTTAAAGGTGCGGTGAGTTCTCTCAGGCATCTCCTAAAAAGAAATCCCGGGGAATTATCATAGCCGCTGGAAATCAATATTTTGGGCTTATTACGAATGATCGAGCTGCGAAACTGATATATTTATTACGCATTATTGATGACTGACGATTAGTAAATCAATTCTCGATCTATTTTTTTCATTTTTTGGTTTGTCCATTCTTTTTCTGTGATGCAGAAAACTTATTCGAGTAAGAAATCCACGATATCTGAGAAAAATCTCGAATTGAAAATTGCAACATTGTTCGAGTATTGTCATCGGGTTAGATAATATTTTATGACACAACTGAATGTATATGCTATGGAAAACGCATAGACTAAAAGAATGCCAGATTCAATTCAACTCACAATGCGCGAATGGAAGGGATAATTCAATTCACAATGCTGTATTGCTCGATTCAGTTCTACACCGTGACTAAATTCTTTTGAATGGGATGTAACGGAAAAGAAGAACCAAAGTGAAGCGTGAAACTTTTCGATGAATGTATTGCGGATTAAGAAGTTCCAACGCTAACACTCTAAACTAAACAATAAGGAGTTTTATTTCATTTGCACAAACTTCGCAACAATAAAGCATCTCAAGTCTTAATAAGTTCATTTCAAGATACTGAGTAAACAAGTTCAATGTGTAAAAATTGAATATGATACTCCAGAACAAGAAAAAGTTTCTTTAGATTACTGAATTGAATAATGAAGATGACTAATATTCACATAGTTAATTGGCTTTTTTGATCGGAATCATTCTCCACAATTCGAGCGGAAATTATTCAATCTCTGTGTGATTTTTTTAGCAGATATGAAGTTTTAGAGGTTCTAATCGGTGTATTGACTTCAAAATCCTTTACGGTGCTTGCAAGCCTTATACAAAAACAAAAGTTTTCATAGAAACAAGTGCTCATTAATTCTGCGTAATGTTGAGATTCATTGCGAGCATCCCAGTCTTGATAAATGAATTCCAGTAAACGTTCATGAAATCAAAATTAGAAATTTCACTAAACATTCAAGAATCACCAACAATCAACTACAATTTGTCAGAAAAATTAGTATTTTTTCCATTTAATGAGACAATGCTATTAAAATTGTCATTATGGTCACAAACTTATAAGGTTTTCTACCACACTGTAGAGTCTTCAGATGAGTAGTAGGATTAAAAAGAAAATGGGCCTTATTATCAATAATATTACTTGTGTTACTTGAGTTAGTCTACAGAAATTCCTAACAGTTTATTTTAAAAACAAAAAAGAAACTGAATAGTGATGATAAATTGACCACTTTTTTTATTTATTGATTTCCACTATTTCCCATGAGTTCAGCTTTTGTCTATTATTTTTATTAGGTAAGTTATCAAAATTTTTGTCAAAAATATTGTTGTCGCTGAGTTAATGATTAACGTAGTGAGAATTTTATTTTTTCGTTAAAATGTTCTTTTACTCTGATAACATAAGATTGATGTTTCTTAAAGTTTTAACGATATAAATTTCATTACAACTTCCACAAGCAAGCATACAAATCAATATGAGGTAATATATTGTGTTCATTGGTTTCTTTAATTCTAGAGAAACCTTCAAAATTAAATGTTAGAACCGTTTAAGTGAAGCATGTTGTCAATCATGTTGAAAGTATAACAATGATTTACAGCTACTTGTTTGATTATATTCTTTTTATAATAAGAAATTAAACTATACTATTATACTACATATATTTGACACAAGAGATTTATTGAAAATCAGAATTGAAATTTCGGTCCCTCGAGCATCTTCAGCTGACAACAAGTATTGAACTAAAGTTGAAAATAAATACATACATAAACAGATAGATACAAAATTATTAGTGGTGCAAACAAGAGGTAATGAAGTAATTATGACAAAAGCAGGTATTATTTAAAGATAGGCCCGGCCATACTGGTTGTTCAGAAGATTATTTCTATGGGGGTTTGTTGCAGTTTGAAAATTTCGATGGACCAGTATTGCCCGGCTCATTCATCTTATTTGAAATTTTAGAAAATACCTGCTTTCATCATAATTAGTTTATTACCTCTTTATTAATTTTGTATCTACCTGTTTATACATGTTTGTATTTGTTGTCAGCTGAAGATGTTCGAGAGAATGAAATCTCTTGTGATAGTATTATACATAGTTTAATTTCTTATTATCAGTGAGTGACTCTATGTATCATACTGTTAGTAGCCATTTTATTTAGATATAAATGTGCGGAAAAATTATGAATGGTTATATGTGTAAATAATGCTTCATAGAAAGTAGAAAAGCTAAACACCTCAAAATTGTCTAGGAACACTTACCAATATGTTTAAAATATGAATTTGATGATTCGAATTTATTGAGATCTTTCTGTTTTTGTTAGGATGTGTTGTATATAATGTATTCTCAAGAAAACAAAATAATATTTGACTTCTCCAAAGCACCTATTATGAAAAAAAAATTGAAATTTGAAAATGACGAAAGTTGGTAAAACACAAAAAAAATCCTGAACTAATATTTTCGAAACGATATGGTAGCACTTATATTTTTCAGTACCCAGAAGGTCCACCTCTGTTATTTATGACACTTTGGCATCGTCGCAGCATGCTCAATATTAAATTGTCTATTACATTTTGGCCTAAGTCATTTCAAGCTCCCTGAACTGCTAATCGAAGTTCCCGTTCATGATGGAAGACGTTTTGACGCAGGAGATTTCTTTTTAGAGTATCCCACACATGCTCGATAAGATTCAGATCTGGGGAGCAGAATGGCCACGGTAGAAGATCGATATCATTCTCTTCAAGAACGTTCAAGACAACTCTTTCTCGATGAGGAGGGTAATTATCTTGTTGGAAGAGTGGATTTTGACCCCTTGTTCGGAAATACGGTACCACTACAGGTAAAACTATCTCATTTGCGTAAGAATTTTTCGTGAGGTTGTTCTGTATGGAAACGAGGTCAGTTCTTCCACCAAGGCGTATAACTCCCCAAAACATTACTGATCCGCCTCCCTGTCTAACAACTTCTCGAGCATGCTGGAGACGGTTTTGCTTTCCAGGTTCCCTCCATATTCGAATTATTCCCGAATCGATATAATAACTAAATCTAGATTCATCAGTGAAGAGAACTGTGGCCCACCTCTCTTGATCCCAGTTTACGTGTTCTTGGCACCAAGCTAAACGAGCAGCGCGATTTCCATGGGCCAGTTGTGGAACTCTTAAAGGATGTCTGGAGTGGAGTTGACCTCCGTGCAGTCGATTCCTCACAGTTTGATCGGAAATTTCTACATTATGAACTCGTGATAGCTCTTGAGCTAATTGAGATACTGTGGTAGTACGATCTCTTCTGGCTTGTAAAACCAAAAATCAGTCTTGGGCGACTGTAGTAATCCTTAAACGACCTGTATGGCGTTCTTCTACGCTACCTGTTTCATTGAAACGCGACTATAAACGGTTTATGACACTTGGGCTACTTCCAAGAACCCTGGATACTTCCCGTTGTGAGCTCCCAGCTTGGAGCACGCCAACGGCTCGTAACATCTCTTCTCTAGTCAAATGTCGTCTTTCCATGGTCGAATCACAAAACTTGAATCTTTTATTTGTGCTTACAACAGAAACAAAGTGCCAACTAATTGATTTCAAACACTGAATACATGAAATGATTATAAAACAGCGTCGCATCTGCTGCATATTTAGTTTTTTATAAAAAAAAAACTGAAATCTGTTACGGCACTCTATATAATTTGGTGAGAAATTGATGGAGGTGTTAATTTCTTAAAAAAAATCATCAATATTGATCGTTCTGGATACGATATATCGATATTCAGAAGTGTGTGTTCCCTAGACTATTTTGAGGTGTTTATATAGGTGCTCAAATTTGGATATATACTGATTTTTGTGAGCGTTATATCTTGACTATCAGAGAGATGACGGTTTTCTCTAATCCTTCCACTAGATTGTTACGAATCTATGCGGATTCACTATATTGCGAATTTCATTATTCTATTAGCGATAAAAATACTACAATTCTATAATTAACTGCGGGGATGAACAGGAATAGCATTCACTATAAATTTGCGGTCGAAACCATATTTTGAAGTCAATAACGAAATGGCATTTTATCGATATGAAAAATAATCGAATTCTTCTCTGATTGAGATGCGGAGAAAGAAACTATAAGAATTATGCGTGCAGGACACATACGTGGTGCAAAGGTATGTCATCTTATTTGTCACTTCACGTGCGCTCTCTAATTATTCTAATCACAAAAAAATTAGATGAGGAAACCAAAAAACAAAAGAATGTCTTTTTAAGGCGCGAACACTCAGATTTCTATGAATAAACTAGCCTTGAAACATGATATTTCTCAGAGGCGAGTTTGTAGGATACTGAAAACAGAAAAAGTTAAACCATATAAAATCCATTTCGTCCATGAGCTTACTCGAGACGATCCTGACCGTAGAGTACAATTTTCAGAGACCATCATGAAAGTGATTATGGCGAATCCAATTTTTTTTAATAAAATCTATTTCTCGGATGAAGCTACATTCTGCCTCAACGGTACAGTAAATAGGCATAATTGCCGTATTTGGTCGAGAGACTACCCACATTGGATAAGAGAGGTTCATACACAACATCCACAAAAATTGAATGTTCGGGCCGCTATTATCGGTGACCACATGCTTGCTCCATTTTTTATAGAATGAAATTTTAATTGGAGAGCGATATTTGGAATTATGAAGAAATGAAATTGTGCCAGCCATAACAGCTTTATTTTCAAATTGAAATATTCCAGCAAAATGGAGCTCCCCCACACTTTGCGAAGATGTTCGAAATTATCGGGATGAAGTTTTTCCAGGAAGATGGATCTGTAGAAGTGGTCCTATCAAGTGGCCGTCGCGGACACCTGATCTATCGCATCTGGACTTCTTTTCATGGGGCATCTTGAAATGCCGGAGTTATAGAGAAGCAGTCTAGATGAGTTAAGGCGTCTCATAACAGAAGAAATCAATTTGATACCCTCACAATTTCTGCAAAATTATCTTAGAAATTTCAGTGATCGATTAGGTTATTGTCAGGAGGTGAATGGAACTCGTTTTCAACACTTGTTATAGTTTCAATAAAAAATTTCTCACGTTCGTGCAAAAATCAAATACTTGACAATAATTGTCAACTTGTCACGTTGATTATGAATTGGAGAGTAATTTGATTCAGGTGATAATAGTTATTGTCATTTTGATTTGTTTATGAACACGACATTGGAAGAAAAGCATTTTTCTTGATCGTTTCTATGGAAGTTCTTTCCTCTGAATCTAAAAATAAATAAACATATAGGGTTTTATATTTGAGATTCTCATGTTGTGGTCATTTCCGGCTACACTGGAAACACTATTGAGCACAAAATATTAACACTGAATTCTTTATGCTTCACAATGTAGGAATATCAATTTTTAAAAAAATCGCTCAGTAAATAACTTTTCTATTGCAATTTGGGACTCATCTTCAGGCTCACACTCAGGTTAAGAACTAAATACATTAATTACAGTGAACAGTGAACACTTTTATACGAAATGAGATGTACAAGTAGTGTGATACTTAGAGGCCGAATAAGTATCTCATAAATGACATACAGAATTCCCAAATGGAGATTATAGTGTCATTAAACTTACTCAAAACAGATAAAAGAATTGCATTGACACTTAGTCCATCACGAAAATGGACCTTCAACAAGAATTATCTACTTAAATTTTTCAAAGATAGGTGAGGTTAGATTAGATTTTTTGGGTTCGAAAACATCAAGCGATTCAAGAAATTTCAATCTTGGTTGGATATATAGAGAATTTCAAATCAATCTATGAGGAGAAATTGATGATTATGTTCTGAACAATGTATGGCCATTGTGGAGTCCACTTTTTCGTAATTCAAATAACGTTGGTGTGTTGAGTATCTTATTTTAGAAAAAGGGGTTGTCTGACCTATGTACAAACCTTCACATAGAGGTAATGTTAACTTATGAGTAATATTTATTGATGAGTAAAATTGATGATTTATTTGGAATTATATGGAAATTCATTTTCAGCGAAATGTTTACTTATATGTCCACTCTTTTTCAGTCTTGATAATGGTTTTATGACGTCAAATATTAAGTTTGAGAATTTTTGAGCAAGTTGAAAATCTTCGTTGTTCTATTTGAGTTTGAATATTCTGACTTTGTCTCTATTTTCTCCAACATGTGTGAGTGGGATGTATTAATTGTTTTGAGCAATCCTGACTTTTGGTTATCTGTTTTGATATGTTGATTGCTGTCGTTGTAGTTAACTAATTACGTTGGATGAATAGCTTATTTAGGAGAAATAAATTTGCTGTGAGCATATACTTAGGAGAAATATAAATTCCTAATGTATTAATATTGTAAATGTCGAAGAAACCAGAGACCAAATCAGGGCACTCGTCCCCTGGGAAATCAGAATACATATTATCAACTTCAAGACTGATAACGAAGGAATTCACTGGTCGGTTTCCTCTTCATTCAAGATTTTCGTTACGTCTATGAGGAATTTGGGAGTATATATATATATATATATATATATATATATATATATATATATATATATATATATATATATATATATATTCTTTCGAGAAGAGGATTTACGAAAATTTGAATAATTGTATTTACAATAAATGCTTATATCTATAATTTTGGTGTGTGTCAGAAAAAACACAAGTGTGATCTTAGGAAATGTAACAGGGGAACCATCCTATCTTATATATGATTCAATAAACGAGTGAAAAAACCTGACGAAACAACCCGTTTCCCTGTTCCTATTGCACTAGCAATAGCTTGTCTGGTTATGATGTGTTAGTGAATCGTGTGTACATAAAGAGTACCAAAGATTTTTCTGCTTAGCCGCTTCATTCTCTCTTGCATTCCATGATTTCCGAAAAAAGGGTGAAAGGAAGGGGTTTGGACAGGAATCTGTAGCAATGGAGAAAGAAAATCAGCAGAAAAATATTTCAACAATCAAACTTCTTATATGCCTAAACAAATCTGAGAAAAGATTTCACATAGCAAGCAAGGTCATGAAAGGGACTAAGGATATAATACAAAAATACATAACCTGTGATATTTCCACAAATTCCTTCTCTGTTTGACCGAGAGGGCCCCCCCGATGGCCAGGTTCAGTCTTCCAAGTGATGCCGATTATGATCTATAGATGTTTTAGAATCATTATGAACCCAATAATCTGGGTAGACATCGCCCATTTATTATTTCTTCGTGGAACTTGTTTAATATGAAGAAAATTTTGCGAAAACATTTTGACAGTCGTTCGAAAAATATGACAAATGTCAACAATTTGGGAGTAAAATGCTTCGAAACATTCAGGACTGCGTGGAGGTCTATTTCCAATTTACATGAGGGACTATTGACATAAGATAACATAGAACGAATTATTTTTACGTCATATAGTTTAGGTGAGCTTGAATTCATATTGTTTCTAAACTTATGATTTTTTTTCAGAGGGGTAGCGCAGCCATCGAACTCTGTTTGGAGAGGTTCTTACCACTTTTATTCTCCAAGAAGGCATATTTTATATTATTTTCATATTAAGTTTAGTATCTTTGTATAAAACAGCAAAGGATTTGTCAGCTCTAGTAGAAATCATGTTTCGTTGTTTTGTTTTCTAATCAAGAGATTTCAATGCATTATTGAAGACAATGTCTGATTCTGGCTCAAAGTAATGTGATAAGAAATTATGGAAGCATATCTGGTGCATCTGACTGTTCAATAAGTGTTATGGACTCTACTGCTAAAGTCAGCTCCAAATTTTGATTATAAATTTTCGGTGCAAATTCGTAGCCTTAATAGAGCTGACTCACTAGATGATGATTCAATGTTCTCGCTGAATTAATTGGGGGCCAGCTTCTCGTGTCTATGACTTTTGTGTCTTCTGTTTCTTGGCAAAGTTTTTATAATTTTTCGGATTGGGTGCAGAATTTTTTAAATATCAAAATTTGATTGTTAAGTCTTATATAGTCTTCTAATACATCGAACTCATCGAGGTGGAGTATGAAGGTTAATTCAGAGTGTAAGTACTCGATATAATGTTGAATCACACACTGTCCGCTATAGAAAGATTTGTAAAATCAAATTTTTTTTTGATAGTAAATGAATAGTATTAACTTTTCGAAAACTTCATCAAGATAAACTGTCAGTCAAATAATACGTCAATTCAATTTTCTCAATGATTCCAGATTCTGAAATATTTCAAAAGATCGAGAAAGATCTCACTAATCAATATCAATTCAAAATTAGAAAGGCTCTGCAAAATGCCAAGTCTCCAATACCGAACAATCAATAATTCAAATTTTCAGAAAACCGTAGCCATCAAAGCGTTGCTGCATATATTAACTTTGTCAAAGAATTTTTGTTCCAAACGTACTCCTAAAACCAGCATTAATTTTGATTGTAGTGAAATTGAGATTTTCAATCCGTAGTTCATAGTAATTCAATTTCAATGGATCGTGAAGGATATATTGTAGTATCATTATATTGACTTTTATCTATTAGATCTAAAATATTCATTATAGAGAAGTTTTGACTGAAATTGCATCCATATTTAATGAAGTCTATGAGGTAACGTGAGAGATGTTACGTTGGCGCTATAACGTATGGGACCACAGAGCTGATAGAATGTTGTATTTCATGGAGTTTCATAGGAAAATAAAGTTTCGGTTAGTGTGGGTTATCAACTTATAGGTTGAATTTTTGTCGGATGCAAATGTGTACTTCTTAATTTAATTAGTTATTAATAATTAATTTTAAATATCTTTTTACTCTATTATTTTCTAAATTATTCTAGAATCTTAAGCTCTAGTTCTAATAGAAATCAATGAAATAATGATTCATAATCATACGTTGTCAAAACATTGACAGTTGAAAATAGACAATTAGATTCAGTTAGAACCTTCATAAATTCAATTCACCCAAATATCAAGTTCATTTTGGGAATGAAAACCGAGAATCCCAATATCTTTTCAGATTTGAGTATACTTCTGCAGAATTGATCACAAACAAGATTTTTCTAATCTCTCTAAACCACGCTCCAAGATATCTCTATTCATAATTCTTCCACACTTCAACATGAAATTGCTCATAAAAGTAAAATTACAAATACCCTGATTCACTACTACCAATTATCACAAGATAATTCCTTGAAAAGGCTTAATATAATGAAGAAAATAGCGATCACTACATTTAGAATATTTCGGATTTGTTGTTGATAGTTTAGCATACCGGAGTTGTCTCTATTTTCTCCAACATGCGTGAGTGGGATGTATTAATTGTTTTGAGCAATCCTGACTTTTGGTTATCTGCTCTGATATGCTAATTGTTGTCGTCGTAGTTAACTCATTGCAATACCATTACGTTGGATGAATAGCTTATTATGGAAGGAGAAATGAATTTGCTGTGAGCATATACTTAGGAGAAATATAAATTCCTAATGTATTATTGTTGTGAATGTCGAAAATATCAGTTACCAAAGCTGGGCACTCATCCCCTGGGATATCGAAATACATATTATCAACTCCTAGACTGATAACGTAGGAATTCACTGGTAGGTTTCCTTTTCATTCAAGAGTTTTCGTTAGGTCTATGAGGTTTCTATTGCGAATTTGGGAGTAAAATGCTTCGAAGCATTCAGGACTGCGTTGAGGTCTATTTCCAAATTAACATGAGGGACTATTGACATAGGAAAACATAGGACGAATTGTTTTTACTTCATATAATTTATGAGCTTGAATTCATTTTGTTTATAAACTCATGGTTTTTTTCAGAGGGGTAGCGCAGCCTTTGAACTCATCTTCTTGCCACTTTTATTCTCCAAGAAGGCATATTTTATACTATTTTCATACTAAGTGTAGTATCTTTGTGTAGAACAGCAAAGGATTTGTCAGCTCTAGTAGAAATCATGTTTCGTTGTTTTGTTTTCTAATCAAGAGATTTTAATGCATAATTGAAGACAATATCTGTTTCTGGCTCAAAGTAATGTGATAAGAAATTATGGAAGCATATCTGGTGCATCTGACTGTTGAATAAGTGTTATGGACTCTACTGCAAAAGTCAGCTTCGAATTTTGATTATAATTTTTCGCTGCAAATTCGTAGCATTTCTTTTAAAGTGCTGACTCACTAGATTTAAGTATAGTTCTGCAGAATTGATCACAAACAAGATTTTTCTATAATAAAAAACAAGTACTGTGTATTAAGGAATTTTACTTAATAATTGCGATTCGTAACGCGTTTCACTACACCGTAGCTTCTTCAGACGAATGATTATGCAGAAAAATATAAATGAGAATATAACTATAAATGTTCTTGAGTAATTAAAAGCTTATTGGTTGCTTCTTCTTAAGTGGTTATTTATGACAGGTATATCCAATAAAATTAAGGAATAGATTGCTCCCCGTAAAGATTCAATAGAGGTGAAGGGCTTAAATCGACTTGTTCATTGATGAGTCTACCTGAGTGTTTGTATTTATTTATTTCTGAAGTTTCCCAAAGATCTACCTTCCAATATTTATTATCTGTATGCAAAATTTCAAACTGTGGGTCGAAAGAATGATTATTTTCTAAGAGATGATTCGCGTAATTTGAATCTGATTTTTTATTTGAAAAACTGCGTTTATGTTCCGATATTCTAATATTAAAATTTCTATGTGTTCTACCAATGTAGAAATTGTCACAGTCATTGCAATTCAATCTATAATACCTGATTTATTGTTTTTACCTTTTACAAATAGCCAAAAATAATGGTTACAATCCCAAACGAATAAATAATATTTTAAATAAAAACAAAGTAGAATCGCATTGAATGAAGTTCCCTGTCGATAAATTGAAACAAAAATTCAACACCTTAACCTACGTTGGCATAACAAGTGAGAAACTGAAATCATTCTTAAGTAGCAATAATTTCAACATAGCTTTCCAAACTAATAATAATTTAGGCAAATATATAAAAATAATAAAACCAAACCAGGTAAAAACAATAAATCAGGTGTTTATAGATTGAATTGCAATGACTGTGATAATTTCTACATTGGTAGAACACATAGAAATTTTAATATTAGAATATCGGAACATAAACGCAGTTTTTCAAATAAAAAATCAGATTCAAATTACGCGAATCATTTCTTAGAAAATAATCATTCTTTCGACCCACAGTTTGAAATTTTGCATACAGATAATAAATATTGGAAGGCAGATCTTTGGGAAACCTTAGAAATAAATAAATACAAACACTCAGGTAGACTCATCAATGAACAAGTCGATTTAAGCCCTTCACCTCTATTGAATCTTTTCGGGGAGCAATCTATTCCTTAATTTTATTGGATATACCTGTCATAAATAACCACTTAAGAAGAAGCAACCAATAAGCTTTCAATTACTCAAGAACATTTATAGTTATATTCTCATTTATATTTTTCTGCATAATCATTCGTCTGAAGAAGCTACGGTGTAGTGAAACGCGTTACGAATCGCAATTATTAAGTAAAATTCCTTAAAACACAGTACTTGTTTTTTATTATTGATAATGGAATTTTACCAAGGAAAAGCCTCCCAAATTCAAAAGATTTTTCTAATCTCTCTAAACCACTCAGCAAGATATATCTATTCATAATTCTTCCACACTTCAACATGAAATTGCTCATAAAAGTAAAATTACAAATACCCTGATTCACTGCTACCAAAATTCACAAGATAATTTCTTGAAAAGGCTTAATATAATGAAGCAAATATCGATCACTACATTTAGAATATTTCGGAGTTTTTGTTGATAGTTTAGCATACAGGAGTTTCATCTATTATTGTACGTGTTGAGAGTATTACTTCCATATCCGCCCTTATTCGTGCAAATATTCAGAAATCATACACTGTTTCATTTTAAGTCAGGTTAATTTGTCCCTTCCATTCATTTTCACAGTCCGCTTTGTCTGCCTGCGTAATTTATGCCCCGAATTTAGAAGTATAAATCAACGTGATAGCGTGTTTGGAAAACATTCCGAGATTCTGATAACGTCCTGAAGAGGTTGGTACTCCTTGTCGCCGTGACATTATCAGTCTTCAGGAAAAACGACGTGGATTCAATGTAAACAAAGTTTGAAAACCGCATTGCCGTCTAGAGTTTGATGCCCTCCAATATATCTTATAGTTTTCCAAATCCTCAGATTCCAAACCAACAAATGAGAACGCAGGAAGTTTCAACATAACAATCTAAGCAAAACAACTGTACTGCTTTCAGGAGTTTATACTTATAGGATACAAAAATTCCGTAAGTAATATTCCAGCCAACATACTCGACGAAACAGTGAATATTGGCTTGAGTTTGTCGTCTCTTTTTAGGAAAAGACCGAGCATAGCACTTTACTTGATATATCGATCCTAAGGGAAAATCTCCTTCATGAAATTCATTTTCTTGCTATTTTCTTTTTCAGAAGAATTCAAGAAATATCAAAATGATCAGAACGTGGGTTTTCAGAATTTATCATAGTTGTATGTTACTTTCTACCTCCTCTACAAAATTTCTTAGAAATCTACATTATTAGAGTGAAAATTTTCTGATAATGAATAGCCGATATACGATATTCCTCGAATAAAGATTGAAAAAGATATTTATTCAGTGAAAAATTAGGTGTCATCAGATCGCATTCATTTTCTGTTGAATATTATGTTTTTATTTCGATATTCATTGAATTCTTATGGCAAGTCTTTTTCTATTCTATGAAAGTTATTGTATAGAATGACGAAAAAGAAATAAATGTGAATTAATTATTCTACATTTCCATACGATTTATATTTTAATTTTTCCATTTATTTTTATTTACTTTCAAACTAAGAGATTACACACGTCGCGATACTTCTTATGTTAATTACATCAATCAGATTGCCGATTCACCTGTTCCCTCCTTCAATCCCTTTCCATACGTACAAGTCATATAGACTTAATGAGAAGAGAAAGGATGGAGGATGGAAAAGCAAGAACACATGTGAAAGATCGCGACGGACGGTCGATCGATTGCTATACATACGAATTCGAGTGCGCTCACGAAATTTTTTTCCATACACTGTGTTACGAACAATATCGAAATTATTCAAATTAGTGAGTTTACTTCCGGACATCCCGCATACATCCCACATTTCAATATAAGCCTTCGAGAAAGCAACGAACAATAACAAACAGATGTGAGAACTTTGAAAAAATCATATGAATATGAATATATATATATATATATATATATATATATATATATATATATATATATATATATATATATATATATATATATTCATAAATATTTCTTCGTCCTTCATATAACGAACCGATACGAACACAAACAAAAAATGGTAAGAGAAATGATTCGTGGTGGATCTAACTGAGTTGAAAAGGCAGCTGAATTTCAAATGTGTAATTTATCGTATTTGTTTTGGATTTTTGCACCTAATTCTGTATCACAATGATCACCCTGAAAAGACACTTTAGCTGAAAACTGTAACCGTTGTAAATGAGCTCCGAGCGAACCAAATTAACGTGCAGGTCGATTGCTAACCAATAAAAATGCTACAGCAAGGGCTGTTTCGATTGAAATTCTCAGAAAAAAAGATAAATAGCGTTGAAATAGTATTATGCTGAAGAACCTTTCAACCTTAGTATACAAACGGAAAAGATTGGTATGAACTCGAGAACATTTTCATTGGCACGAAGGATACAAGTTACATACGAAAGCAGACACAGCAAATATTTTGATAATCATAGCATTCATTTCTGAACCACAGGAGATGTATCAAGAAAGATAAAACTGGGTAGTTGGTTTATTCTTATGGAGATAGCTCTGTAATGGTTTTAACTAGTATTATTTACGATAGTAGATCTGATTTTCATTATTGTAACGGACTCACGAATTTAGCTCAATAAGTAGAAGACATCATAAATAACACTGTACCCAATTACCAACCAGCTGAAGGTGAAAGCTTTTCATTTTAGGATAATTTGATGATAATATAATAAATTAGTGTAATAGTTTTTTTATTTTGTATTCACGCAAAAAATTTTTCCGAATGAATTTCACAGTTTCCGGTGTTGCTGTGCTGGTGAATTTTATTTGTTTGTGGAAAAGAAATGTTGGTTTAACAAAAGCAAGATTTTACATTTCTGCGTCGCGAGTCAACTGAATTCCTTAGTCTATCTCGCATATAAGACTAGGAAATCAGTTATTTAATAGACTCAAAATGTAAAACGAAACCGATATTATTGATTGCCAAGAGCATCATGTTCGGGCACTGTGCGCATACCACGTGCTACCCGCCAAGTTTGTCCTTGGTGAAGTTGCCGTCAGAGCTGCGGATAAATGCATTCAAGCAGAGCATACATCTGGAATTATTAGTTCATGAAATGACACATGTGAAGTGACGAACTGCCCTTAACCGAATCTTGCTCCCAGTCTAAAAGATTGTCGTTCAGAGTTAAGACACCCCACTCTATATATTGGGCTAAATTTGAAGTCCTAAGTATAGTGGTCTTGGCAACGACATTGATTTAACTATTGATTTCTAATTGAAATTTATTCTTGTCATTTAGTTTTGCTCGATTGATTATAGATTATAGACTATTTGCTTGTGATAAAATCAAATATCTGCCACCTAGGTTTCAATCTTTTTGCTCTTATCCGTGTTGAAACAGGGTTACTCAAAAAAGTACTAACCTCCATATTTCCATCCACTGCACTGTGTCAGTGTCATCTGGCTCAGGAAGCCTTTGGAGTAGTGCATTCGGTGCCTTTTCATGTTCTGGATTCTGTTCTAACTTTCGCTTTTTGGCATCGCCTTCAAAGCGTTGATCGCATTTGTCGTCTAAATACGAAGCAAGCTATATCTGGAGTCTGTATAGGCTGACGTAGCACTGAAACCTTAAGTTTCCTTACATATGGCATATACCAGTTTCGATGAATTTGCTAGCATGTCATAGTGATGAAGTAGCCCATCACCACTTACCAAGACTTTGGCACTCATTCATCATTCCATCATGCGGTGTTAAAAGTTCAACATAATTTTCCTTGTTTGATATTGAGTAGCATACTCATGGTACATACGATCATACTAATAAAAAAAAGCAGTCAACATTGACCTGAAATTTCTTCGACTTTAAGACATTTATCATTGGCTTAAAAGAACGCTTCTACTGAGAAGACTGATATTGTGTTTCGAGGTCCTAACCATAAATCCACGATTTATCACCAGCCCTACTTATTCAGCAGATTTCAATCATTATTGACCACTTTCAGGTTTTCTTGTACGATTTCAATGCGACGACAATTCATCTGGTTACTCGTCGGCAATTTTGGGATGAATTTTGCACACCTGCAAACAACCGATAAATTTTTATTTAAAACCCTCTTCACTACTTTCCAGTATGATATTCCCAGTTAATCGATGACCTTCCATTATTGAAAGTCACATAGTTTCCACCATATCGTGGGTTTTACTTCAAGGGCAGCCGCTATCCATGGCATGGGCCACAATTATTTGATGAGCGATCAATCGTGTACCGTGTTTATTAAGACTTTCTACCCGTAGCAAACGTCCGAAGGGAGTTCGCGAAGACTATGTGGTTAGATTCATGCCTCATATAGTTCGTGCGGACAATTCTTGTAATTAACTCTCTGAAAATTAACCGACCTTTTTACCTTGAAAGCGAAGTGCTCTTTACTTTTCATCCAGTGCCACACGTGATATGTATCGTCATCAAGAGATATCCTTGTAACTAAAATTTCAATAATGCATTTATATATACAATCTACAAAAGTAAACTTTGAACAGTACTACATGATATAGTTTACCCACTTCTCCGAAAAGCAGTAGTATACAATTCGTATTCTAATTCCAAGAGATACTTCGTCCTTTCGCGCATGTATCTGTTTATCTTGTACTATATTACTAATTTCAATTCAATTACGTTTAGATAAAAGCAGATCTTTTATTCATAAAATTAAGAACAAACTCTACATGATGAAAAAGTATTCACAATGTTGTTTCCGATTACTAGACCACCGTTAGTTTCATGTTCCATTTCACGAACTCAACGAAAAGAAAAATCTTTTCTCACAGTGGAATTTAATCAAATTTGAGTTTCACCCCTTTTTATTGCCGTCAGAATACAATGTATCCCACACGTTATTTCAGTGCTGATTAAATGAACGCCATTGTGACACACATACCAGCCATCAGAATTTTTCATCGACATGCTTCCGCAACTCATTAAAACATGAATACTCCACGTACTGGTCCTCATCAACCCGAGATAATATAATAGTTTTACATTTAATGTATGTGAATAAGAGGCATTCAAAAATTTTCACCAGTAATTTCGAGTTTTACGCCGCTTTATCATTGCTGTGGTTTGTGTAAAACGTGTTGGTTTTGCGCAGAATATTTCAGTCTATAAATTCGAATTTCTCGACTTAGTTGATCAATAATTTTACGCTAATGATATTTGCCTGGGGTTTGCTATTTGGTGAAAACTGAACGAATTTTCATCGATGGTTCTTGATAGCAAACAGATGACTTTCCTGACAAGTAACTGATGTAATCGGGAATACTTAGAAAAAAAGAAAAACAAGAATCAGATGCAATCCACTTCAATAGCAATTGGCTTCGCACTTTTTTCTCTGAATTCGAACCAGAATTAATTTGATGAGGAATTTCAGATGAGTCTCGTATTGAGAGATCGTAATGCATTATTTGAAAGATTTCCGGTCAAATAATCTGCGAATTTCAGGGTTTTCACAAGAAAAATCGTAATTTTTGGGATGAAATCGTGATTAACCGGAAACGATGCATTTTAGGCATAGCTAAACCTATAACAGATCGATGCCTATCAACATTACGAGTTAAGTGGAGTATACAGAAATAGGTAATCTTATTTGAAAATACGGACTTTTGTAGCTTACAATGTACTACAGTTTGCCATATGCTCTGGAAACACCCTGTGTACCGCGAAGCTTCTAAATGTAATGAGTTCTGCTGTATGAGGTTCTTTACTCACAACGAGCTGAAAATAATCGACATTAAATGATCTTTAGTATGATACCTTTTAACAGACAACCAAAACCGCAAAATTCCGATTGAAAAATTCTTCTTCCTTTCAGTTGATTGATGGTAGCAAAGATATGAGAGAGAATTGTTCAGAATTCAATTTTCTACAAAAACAAAATAGAAACATACATTTCACTACAAAAAATAACAAAGAAGGTTTCAGCTTCAGGTATAACCGGAAGTTCCACAGGATTGAAATTTTTTCGGAACTCAAAACTATTATCAACAACCAATTACTTAAAGTTAAAGTAGAAGTTTCTTTGAAGCAGAGTTATTTCAAATTCGATAATGATATTTTTCAATTAGACTGTATTTTAATGGGTTCTACTCTTTCTCCTCTTTTGAGCAGTATCTTCAAGACCAATCTTGAAAATATCCCTTATTCTGTAGTTGATATTTTCTTGCAAATCGTTCTTTACTGGAAAAGATATGTTCATTATATATTCTGTATTTGGACAAGTACTAATGAAGAATAAGATCTGTTTCTGAAAAACTCAAATTTATTTTACGATACGCTCCAATTTTATATGGAATTTGACATTATGCATGAAATACTGGATTTCTTAGAGATTTGAGTTATCAGAACAGAGAATCAACTTGAATTTTACATTTATCGAGAACAATCGTACACTGATCGTTCATTCGTAACATAGTTCCCATTTTGATGAAATCAATTTGTGCGCGTTTTATATATTTGTTCATTGATTACTCACGGTTTCACTATCACTAAAAACTGTGAAGAAGAAATACGAACGACAATAACATCATAGACAAATTAATGAATAAAAAACAATAAAGATTATAATTATTCTCGATTTTCTTATGTTTACAGAACAATAAAATACCACAGCAGATATTTACGAAAAGGAAAATCTGTATTTGCTCGAAATGACACAGATGAGAAAAGCGGTGTATATAAATAATATTGGAATGATTGTCCTGTTTTTATGAGAATAAACTGGACGTTCCATCAATGTCAGTAAAGACGAGCATAAAAATTAATAAGTCATAATGAATTGACAAGGGATCTTTAATACATATAAACGATTATCATTTCTTAGCTTTCACGGAAACCTTAACTTTATATTTAAGTTACAAAACCAAGACGTTAGATTTATTAGAATTCCTAGACATGTCATAACAAACATAATCAACCAATAACTAATAACCAACTTGATTTCCAAATTTATTTATGGGGTATTTCTGGACGAAAACAATATAATTGATCGATTTATATCCCAGCTCAATTGCCAACAAAGTGAGTGAAATAAAATTGAATTTTTCACTCAATTCTCTGAGACTCCGAGAATTGATGAAACAATTCAGCTCTATTCTTGGCAAAGCAACTAAATCCTTTCTAGTTCAAATCATTGTGTTAGTTCGTACAGAAGCGCAATAGTTTTCTTCCAACGTAAAGAGGAAGATTTTCCTTTCATCAAATAAATATATACACAGGGCAGGTTCAGCAATATAAAGATAATTATCTTAATGGTGTTTCCGTGTAGGTAGGAGTTGATTCAATTCCACGGCAAAATTTCATTTATTTTGTACACCTAAGTTGCCTGCATTGTGTACACAATGTGTGTATATAATGAATGAATTGGTTTCAGGTTTAAAAAAAGTAGCTACGAAACTATCCAATTTCAAAATTGATTAGATTTTAAAAGCCGAGTTGCCTATGTATTCAAGAATTTAGGTTGAATATCAGGAGAATTACTGATTCAAGTGCAGTTATGAAGGAGAATTGAGAAGACAAGTTGAAATGAAACAAGAACTCACTTTTTTCTACTGCGTGTCATTATATATATAATCTCCTTTTACTACTATACACGTGCTTACGCGATGCTGAAGTTTTATGATAATCTCTTTGTGATAGTACTTACTCAAATACGTGCTTATGTCGAATGTGTTGAGAATATCTTTCCGCCGACCCATATTTTTCACGTTTGGAAATGAATAGAAATCTCTAAGAGGCAGGTCAGGAGAATATGGCGGATGGGATGGCAATTCACATCGTAACTCAACTAACTTGACTGTTGCAATAGCAGGAGGATTATTGTGATGAAACGAAATTTTCTTTTTGATAAGATATTACCATTATGCCGATCATTTAGTCTGACCTTGATGCATAGTATAGATGGCCGATGAATTGATACTATGAAGGTTCCTTTTCCTCTTTTGGGGTATGGTGCCCGAAAAATGAAGGAAGAACTACTTTCTCTATTGGGTGACATTTATTTTTCTACATTATCTTCTTTAAGGGCTATACACTTGCTTTTGGACGCCCTTTCTGTAGTAGTTCTCCCCAATATCCCCGATACACGCCTTCAATTCGTAGATTCCGAATCTTTTGAAAATCTCCATCCTTCAATCCAATTTTCATGTTTGGAAACAAATGGAAATCACTGCAAAGGCGAAACAGTGGGTGGAAACATTATGAGGGTGAAACAAGATTTTCTTCTGGATTAGATATGGCTGCTTGATTTTCTTGGACAATTGTCTTAACAGTGATATATAGTCTATCGATTTATGTTCTTTCTTTTTTGTGGAAAGTCATCAAATATAATGTGGTGGCCATCACTTGGCGACCGATAAAACCACCTTGGCTTGTTTATGTTCAATGCTATCGGTCTTCACCCACTGTTTAAATTGAATTCATATCTCATCAACCGTAATAGAACGGTGCAGGAAGTCATCTGAGTTTCATTCAAAGAGTAGAAATTAGACTGGAGAAGTTTCTCTCTTTCTCATTTTCAGTCAATCGTTAACAAACACCCATTTTTTTGATAGCTTTCTCATATACAGACACTCATGTAATATGCTCAAAATTCGTTTCTATGAGATACTTACAGCATTCAATATCCCCTTTGAGTTAATTCAGCGCTAATTCATGGACTTTTGTGATCGTAAATCACCATAGTACTCTTCAGGAGACCTTTTGATTACGTGAATAATGTTTCATTAGCACTCGATATTATTTTTTTTCCATTTCAACACAGAAGTTACTCATCTACTCTCAAATCAATACTCATTAGCATATCAGGATGACATTTTATTCTTGACCTTTCAACGCATTCCGTTATCCAAATATCTTGTAATTTGTGTACTAGTATCACAACTCCATTGGTTTCCACATGTATTATTCGTCTTTCTCTGATATTTCGCAATCAGAACTTTTATTTCCTACCGATCCCTTTTTGTCTTTGTGTCTTACATAAGGAGACCTAAATAGAAATTACATCTCTACGATGTACCTACGTCTCAAATTTTAATGATTTGTCGAAGTTTTTTTGGTTCCTTAGTCATAGTTAGTCTCAATATTTCTATTGCTTTGAAACTCACTTTACAATATCTCAGAACTTATTTTTGCCACTGGGAATTCCAGTTTTCCTGAATTCCGATTAATTATTTATATTGAATCGCCTTCTATGCTGTCATTCACTATCAAACTTGCATCTTCATGTCTTTTATTATTTTTGTTGATGATAATTAATTAGGTTTTCATAAAGTTCAATCCTGTGCTCTATTTCTCACTAGCATCAAGAATTAAAAACCAACACCAATAGTCATCTATTAGTTCAAGTTGAGCAACCAATATCCTTTGCTGCTGAAATTTGATTAATTAGGTAATTTTGGAATAACTCTCAGCAAATTAGTTCAATTTGAGATATTTTTCTCATAGTTGCCTTCTTTCAAGAAGAGAAAAAGTAATTGCCTCGATGTAATTTTAAAATTTCAAATGCAGCCATTTGTATGGATTCAGCAAACTTCGATAATTTACTTAGATTAAATGTAATTTTTTTCACTCACAAACTCAAGGTCTCATCAACCGTTTCGGTTATTAGAGACCATATTATAGGTAAGTTACATTCACATAAAAATTCAGAGAATAGTTGCATTTTATTTTTTCTAGTAGATGAATAGAGTTAAGGAATAACTTCAGGTTAGAGATATTACATGTTCGACCTAGAGTTTCTTCGAAGGGGCATTTTATTGTGAACTGATGGCGGTGTATCTGATGTGGTAGGAAGTCCGAAAAGATGTTTCACTGACAGTTGAACGTCACAGTCTTAATATTTTGGTGGATCATCGTTAGACATCAGGTACCCGTGCGTTGTACGCGTGTGCCTTATTCGTAGGCGTGTGATTAAAGTTTGGTCTGAGCGTTTATATCTTACAGGTAACCACTTCTTAACACTGGGTATTATTTCGCGTTAAATTGTGACCACTTCGTTTGCCTTGATTTTAGTTTCACAGTGGCTTTTAAGTCTGCTCTGGTAATCGCGGTAATGTTCGGCTGAATAGATACTGGTATTATTATTTAATTTGTGGCAAATAGGACCGGACTCTGGACATAGGTTAAGGAGGTTACAATGTCCGTTTCCGAAGCATCGATTTATAAACAGGTGAAACCCTTGTATTGTTTCAATGAGTCTTTGGGGGCTGAAATAATATGACTGTTAGGGATTGAGTTTTGCTGTAGCAAGTCAGAGAGATATTGCAGTTTGGCGGCTTTAGTGTACAGAGAGGTATTTCTGGCTGTTTGAGTTCTAGCGCAGATAGCCAATTATCATACAATTCTTCCATAAGTTCATTTATTCTATGGTGAAGAGAATACGTTATCATTTTCCTCCTCTCGAAGAGGCTGTAGAATCTTTTGAAATATGTGTAATTTAACGATGGGTTGCTCTTGTTAGATAGAATAGATGTTGCATAGGATAGCTCTAAATAGTTCCTACGTTATGTTAATGGGGTAACTCCTGTTAATGCATGTAAACTCTGAGTCAGACTACTTCTGAAGGCTCCAGTTGCTACCCTTAGAGCTGTGTTTTGGATAGTATTCAATTTTGAATCAGTGAACCACTGGCCGATCTATAAGCCTGGGCTCCATAATCTTATTTCAATCTAATCAGTGATGAGTACAATTGTAGGAGTTTTTCTCTGTCCGACCCCCCTTTTTGGTTTGCTAGTCATTTGATAAGGTTACTGCCGTTCTGGCATTTTAAAATAACTTTTTAGGTGAGAGTTCTATTTAACCTTGTTATCTCAGGTCATTCCAAAGAATCTTATCTGTTTTATATCTTCGATCTCTTTACCGTGGATTTTCGTAGAAATTGGAAACATGGTATTTTTCTTTAGGAAGGTCATGCATTTAGTTTATGTTGTACTGAAAGTAGAGCCGGTTTTGTTGGAGAAATTTTCGAGTTTTTCTAAGGCATTTTGTAAGGCTATGCACGTTGTGAAGAGGTTTTTTTCTGAGCTGGTAATAACTAAGTCTGCTTTCACTAAAGGATCCATACTTTCTAGGATTCCATTAACCACTACTAGGAAGAGGGTTATGCTTAGAACGGAACCATTGCATTGTTGTTTTTCGTTCGATAATGTGTCGTTTACGCGTACTTGATAGGATCTATTATTCATAAAGTTTTTTGTGAACTCAAGCATATTACCTTTGATGCCCCACTCATGTAAAGTTTTTAGTATAATATACCTTCACCTCATTTCATAGGTTTTATTCATATCGAAGAATAGATTCAATTATCATTCCATTTGCTATCGCCTCGTATATTGTCAATCATAGATTGAGAAATACTGATTGTTCAGGGATAAATAAGGACTCACCTTCTATTTACCGTGACAATCTTCTCGAGAATCTTGCACATGATACAAGTAAGTGAAATAGGGCGATAAGAAGTTGGGCTGTTTCTAGGTTTTCCTGGTTTCAGAATAGGTATGACTATAGCTTCCAAGCATTTCTCCGTGGGTTCTTTCTCTAGCCAAATTTTTTTGTATAGATACAGGATCCAGGAGTCTATCCTTTTCTATTTCTGGAAAATTGAGATAAAAAAACTACTTGGATGTTGTCCGGTCCTACTTCTGAATTTTTATTGCGGTTGATTATTGTTTCGTCTTGTTCTGAGAGTGATATTGGGTGGTTTAGGGGTTTATCATTATCATTGTTTGTGTTAACTGTTGTTGTTTCTATTTCTGCCCGTGTTTTGTGTCTTCTGAAGCTATCTACGTAGTTATTGTCGCTGGAGTTAAATTCGTAGGTTTCGGCTAGGGCCTCGGCAAATTTGTTGTCAGTCTGATAGATTTTGTTGTTTCTTTCTAGATAAAGTATTTTTTGATATGCGTTTTGATAATTGATTCGTCTTAACTTGTTCCATAAAGTTTTTTCTTGGGTGTTAGAATTTATGGAATAAATTTTCTCTTTCCTAGAATCTTTTTTCGATGTCTGAGGATATATCTTGTTTTTTCTCTCTTTTCTTTAAATCCATAAGGTTTTATAACGTCTGATGTCGTTTGTAGACATTATTGGCATGTTTTGAAGCTTTCACTTCCTGTGAGCATTTTTCGTTCCACCAAATAACAGGTTTGTGTTTCGTTTTGCCGATGGCTATGGGGGCATGATCGTTGTCATAAATTAAATGTAATTGTAAGAAATAAAAATTCCCTCTTGCGCCTTTCATTTCTTTAGGGGTCAGTGTAGCTGTTTTTCAGATATCTTTCCCCATCTTCGAGTAATTCAAAATTTCTCAAATTTTGGGAAATCGGCTTTCTCGAATATGTTGATTGTTTGAGAATACTCTTACGTTCTGCAGGTACCTTTTTCTGAAGTGGTGTGGCACAGCAAATTTTGAGTTGTGTTGCAAACACCCTTTTATTCTTAAATACGAATCATAGACACATTTTGTTTTCGATGAATGCGGTTTTTTTTTCTTTCCTAAAGTTTATAAGAACATGTGGTCAATTTTTGCATTCACTATCGTTTTCCGAGAAAATCCTGAAATTGTTCCAATTTTATTCATTCAGTGCATCTCCATCAGCGATTCATTTTGTTTTATGACTATATATATTCTTTTGAAAAAGAGAGGATTTACAAAAACTCGAATAATTTTATTAACAATAAATGCTTACATCTATAATTTTGGTGTGTGTCAGAAAAACACAAGTGTGAGCTCAGGAAAATGTAACAGGGGAATCATACTATCTTGCGTATGATTCAATGAACGAGTGAAAACACCTGAGGAAAAAACTTGTTTCCCTGTCGCTATTGTACTAATAGCTTGCCTGTTCATGTTATGTTAGTGTCGTGTGTACATAAAGCGTACCAAAGATTTGTCTGCTTAGCAGCTTCAATTCTTATCTTGCACTCCATGATTTCCAGACGAAGGGTGAAAGGAAGGGGGTTTGGGACAGGAATCTGTAACAATGGAAAAAGAAAACCAGCAGAAAAACATTTCAACAATCATACCTGACTCTTATATGTCTGAACACACTTGAATTTAAGAAAAGATTTTACATAGCAAGCAAGGCCATAAAAAGGACTAAGGAGATAATCAAAAAGAACATATTCTGCGATATTTCCTCTTTCGCAGAGATGTTTTTCTGTCGCAGTGTGAGTCTCCTGAAACATAATCACTTCGTTGTTCCTGCTTGCCAATTTTGAAGTATAATCTCGAAAATCCCTTCAATATTCAAACTCAACAGAACAATTTCCTCTCTATTCGACGGAGAGAGCCCCGATGGCTAGGTTCGGTCTTCTAAGTGATGCCGATTATGATCTATAGATGTTCTAGAATCATTAGGAACCCAATAATTTAGGTTGACATCTCCCATATATTATTTCTTCGTGGTTCTTGTTTAATTTAGAGAAAAATTTGCGGAAAAATTTTGACAGCCGTTTTAACAATATGGCAAATGTCAAATGAAAACCGCAGATATTTTAGGTCCTGACGAAATCAAACTACAGAAACAGGCTGTTTCTGTAGTTTGATTAAATTTGTACCATAGTTATTACCAGTGGTCGTACTACGGATTGCAATTCTAGATGAAAATTGCTCTTTCCGAAATGCGAAATTTCTCTTCCTTATGTACCTGAGTACCATCAATAAAACTAAATTTTTCTCAAACAGAAACAGAAAACATCCGTACATAATCTTCAACAGAAAAAGAAATATGGTGTCTGTAGTCAAAGGTGCGAATATAGTTTTCAAAACATGAGTTACGTCGAAGAGAATTTCTTCAGCAGGCATAAAAATATAAATATATCGAACGAAAGCGAGGTATTCCCCCTTTTTAAATTGTGAGTGATTCAGTTTTCAGTGATGGTCTTTGTTTGGTGGAGAGGCACACCAAGCATTGAAATAAGGTATTCGATCTTTGTTCAGGATGGAATTCTTCGAGAATGATGATAACATCATAACGACTACCATTATGGTCTTCTTTTTCAGCCCTTCTCTGTCCACTCCTGAACATAGGCCTCCTCTTCTAGCTTCCATCTCTCTCTGTCCTGTGCTATATTATACCATCCTCTTCCTACTTTTTCCTTTATGTCATCCAGCCACCTTCTCTGGGGGCGCCCCACTCCCCTTTTGTATAAGCATGGTCTCCATTGAGTTATTCGCTTAGTCCATTTTACATCCTGTTGTCTTGCTACAAGTCCAACCCATCTCCACTTCAATGCAGCTATTCTCGTGATTATGTCCTCTACGCCTGTTCTCCTTCTTATTTCTTTATTACGTATGTGATCCCGCAGGCTCACTCCAAGCATAGTTCTTTCAATTGCGCGTTGTGTGGTTCTAAGTTTGTTAGAACCATTATGGTGTTCTTCGAAAATTTTGAGAGCTAAAAGGTGGCTTTTAGGGCACATCAGTAATATCTTCCTTGATGTTGCACATAAATATGGCGCTGGGGATCGACATTAGATCAAAACTGCACCTTGTAGCAAGTGATGCGCTCTTCATCGGCCCATAAGTCTCTTTACTCAAATTCAATCATTTGAAAGGATCTCCTCTCTGCGTAAATTATGATACTCACATTTTCTAGAGTGTCAATTTCCTTTTTTTCAGAATACAGAGCCCACAACGCGACAACTGAAAATTCTAGTTTCCGCCTCTGTTCAATTGAAATTGTATTATATTGAAAATTATTTATTATTTAAGTACAGCCCTGAACATCGTCTCACGAATATCTCAATGGTCGCTCACCTGATTCATTGCAACTCTGGTAACTCCATTCATCAATTTATTAACCCATCTGTTCAATAATTTCCATGTATCCGAATCTTGAGTGATGAACAAGATAAATTCTTTATGTTTTTCTACTTAGACTATCGTAAACTGACTCTTCCAACATGGGGTGTACTATGTATTCAAAGAAATCGGTCTTTCATTTGAATTTATCTGGATTATTACGTTACATCGCTTTCATTGTTATTTTCTTGAAATCCCTATATAAATTCGAAGAAAAACCAGATCTTTCGAAAACTAGGGTATCCTCTACAATTCTTGCGACAAATGAGATGTTTTCTCTATCCCCTCCTTTTGGGTAAGTGCCGATGATTTGCATTTAAAAATGTCTTTCCACTCTATGGGAAGTCACTGTATTTTGTTTAAAACCATTAACCAAGTTTTTGTATAGTCAGTTTTTTGCATAATTCAAATAAAATAACATATCTCGAAGTGTTCAACAAACTTTTCAAGTCTTACAATTCATATCTAGTGTACGCAAAAAATAGTCGCATTCTCCGCGAGTCTCAGACACCTACGTCTCTCGTGTCATAATTTTACCGACCTATTCTTTCTTTTCTTTCACGAAATATACCAATGGTGTTAAGAAAACATCCACGAAACTGTAATTGGCCTAGTACAAGTTTAGGTTAGGTTAGCCTCAATTTGCCAGCTCTAAATGATAGGTTTACCTTTGCAGCTCCTATGAGTTCGATTATGTTTTCTTCTTTTTCTCTCACCTCATATTGGTGCTTTGAACGATTCACAATCCACTATTGATTTTCTTCAGTCTTTGTGAAATCAACTGGAGCTAGTGTCTTTTAGGAAACCAATTCAAATATGTGGCAGCTTTCTAATTTAAAGAACAAACCACATCAATGTTCGTCCGCGAAAATCTACGAAAACGAAATATATATATATATATATATATATATATATATATATATATATATATATATATATATATATATATATATATATATATATATATATAAACTTTCAGTATACTCCATCAGACTACGTGATTATAAAATAAATTCAGATGAAAAATTCCAAAACAAACTATTCAAAAATAATGAAACATTTTTACAAAGTTATCTCAGGTTCAAATGAAAATATTTCTGGAAATGGAGTTCCTAAAATTGATATTCTTGATATTCTAACTGACAACACAATTCCAATGCAAGTTGGATTTTAAATGAAAGGTCTCGATTTTCTAAAATAGAATGCATGCAATTTGAAAAATTTTCAAACGAAGATGTAATATCAGTTATTAAACACACAAAAAATTGGAAATCTCCAGGTGTTGACGGTATTCATAACTTTTGGTTCACAAAATTCTCTTGCGTTCATGAAAAATTGGCTAAATATTTCATTAAAGAACATCTCAGCTACTCCTTTATTTTTCACACAAAGAATTACTTATTTAAAACCGAAAAGTGCTAATACAATTGATCCGTCTCAATATAGACCAATTACTTGCCTTCCAACAATATATAAAATTCTAACTGCATGTATTACCCAAAAAATTTATGCACATTTGGAGAATTATAATATTCTTTCCGAACAACAAAAAGGATGTAAAAAAAAAACAACTTGGTACTAAAAAGCAACTTGTAATTGATTCTGTTGCTTTGAATCAAGCTCAAACTAAGAAGAGAAATATTCATACAGCCTTCATTGATTACCAAAAGGCTTTTGATAGTTCTCCCCATTCATGCCTTCAAGAAATTTTGGAAATTTATAAAATTGATAAGACACTTCGTCTTTTTCTTGAATTTGTAATGAAAAATTGGAGAAACAATCTTCATTTAAATATTTCAAAACAATCGATGAAATCGGAAGCAATTCCAATCAAAAGAGGCATTTTTCAAGGTGATTCTTTAAGTGCTCTTTGATTTTGTCTTTGCCTTAGTCCATTATCTCATGAATTAAATGCTACTAGTTTCGGCTTCAAAATGAAGAGTCTATCAACTGAATTCAAATTAAGTCACTTAATTTATTTAGATGATATTAAATTATATGCCGGAACCAGATCTCATTTGAAAAGTCTACTTGAGATTACTCTCAACTATTCCAATGATATTCATATGGAATTTGGGCTTCCAAAATGTAAAAATCTTTCTATTGAAAAGGAAAGATCACCTCTGATTATATAAAGATTTCCAATATCGAAATCGAGCCAATGTATCAAGAAGATACATATAAATATGTTGGATTTGGCCAAGAGAAGACAATTAACCATAGCAGCCCTGAAAAAAATGTTAAAAATTCATATTACAAAAGACTTAGAATTATCATCAAGAGTCATTTAACTAGTGAAAACCTTTTCATCAACTCCTATGCAGTTCCTATTCTTACATCTTCTTTTGGAATTATTAAATGGTCTAAAACTGATCTAAATGAATTACAATGTCAAACGAGGAAAATGCTTTGTAAATATCATCAGCACCACCCAGAGTCAGCTGTTCAGAGAGTTACACTACCTAGACATCTTGGAGGTCGTGGATTAACTGATTTGAATAATCTTCATAGTAAACAGATTTTTCATCTACGTTCCCATTTTCATGATAAACAGAGAACGTCTAAATTACATGATATTGTTGTTGCTTCAGATTATAATCTTACACCTCTGAACTTGACAATGCAAAAGGTAGATTTTGATACATTTGATGATAAATCGAAAAGAGAAAGTTGAATGCAGAAGGAATTACACGGAAAGCACCCTAAAGAATTGAAAAACGATTATATTGATGAAATCGCATCAAATAAATGGTTAGTTTCTGGAGAATTGTTTGCTGAAACAGAAGGCTTGGCAATTGCGATCCAGGATCAGGTTGTTTTCACGAGGAATTATAGAAAACACATCATCAAACAAAATATAGATGATTCTTGCCGTAGATGTTTCTGTTCTTCAGAAACAGTTTTTCATATATTATCATCTTGCTCAGTCCTTGCTTCAACCGATTATTTAGAAAGACATAATGCCGTCGCTAATATTATTCATTTCAATCTAGGAATTAAACATGACCTAATTCCCAAAAGAAAAAAATTTTACAAATATGAACCTGAGATTATTTGTGAAAATGACAAATATAAACTATATTTTGATGAAACAATTCTTTGCAACAGAGCTGTAAAACACAATAGACCAGATATTATTCTTACTGATAAACAGAATCAAATAACATATATAAATGATATTGCTATACCCGACACACATAATATACAAAATAAATACACTGAAAAAATTTCTAAATATATGATGCTTGGCGACGAGATTAACAAAATGTGGAAAATGAAAAAGAATTTATTCTAGCGATTATTATTTACACAACACGTGCTATTCCTAGGAATCTTCAGAAAAGTATTGAGATTTTGGGTCTGAAGAAAATTTGTTTGAACAGTTACAAAAGATAACAGTCATCAAATCTTGTAATATTCTTTGTAGGTTTCTTTCCGAAAAAAATAATGAGGTAGTCATAGGTTTTCTCTGTAGTTTATACTGCTCAGAATCTCATTTCATATTTATTTATTTGTATATATAAATGTAATATAGTTAACTGACAATTTTGTCATATTTATATTCAGAGCAGTATTCTATTCGATCGTTCACCACTTCACATAAAGGAAACTATTAATGACTAACATTCAGTGTTACGTGACTAAGGCCCGAACACTGGATTTTTCCTGGGAGAAAGCCTCTGACACTACTCGTTGGAACATTGATATCATTGTCTGATGATGCTAAGTTTGTATATATTCTGGTAGATTGATATATTCTCATAACATTTAACCTTATCCTAATATATAATTATTCCAGGATATGCTTTGATTATAATTGATTGGCAATGGTATTAATTATCGGGTGGTGGATTTATATTTTTTCATGAAATCAGTTTGATCGTTTCAAACTATAAGAAGTGTTTTTGATAGAAATGCTGAAAACTTGAAACCATACGACCTGCATTTCAAGGCATCCCTATAACAATCTCCAAGTGGCTACGTCCTATAGTTCATCTCTTGATAATTCCTCAGAAACCTTACAGTATTCTGAGATAGAAAGTACTCCACGAATTAACTAGGGAAATATACTATTTACATGTCAAAATTTTAATCATATTCGGACAACCGTTTTTGCGTGATTTCTTTCAAAAAATCCCAATATTTAAACTCTCATACTAATCAACAATTAATTTTTCTTTAAGTTATTTGCCCAAAAATGTCGAAAAAGGTATCGAAAGTTGTAAGCATTCACGTTGAAAATTGAAATTTTAATATCATCCCACAAATTCTATTTATGTGGTAATAAACTGTAGACGACGGAGGAGCTCACACTTATATTGTTTAGGGGTTGCCCTGCTTGTAAATTTGATAGAAAATCCGCTTTAGCGTAATGGAAATGATTTACGACGACGAAGAAGGTTTCATTGAGTTCCGGAGCCTTTTGACTCATTGCATGCAATTTCGAGTCAGTAGAATCACAAAGCTGGAAGATGTTAATTTAATTTATTATTCTCAGTATCGTATCTAATTTGAACCTACAAATCGAATATTTCAATTAAATGTTAATTTAAAGCCATTAAAATTCTCTCAGTAGCTACCATTTAATACTGGAATAAATTGCGAATCCTCTCAAATTGGAAAGATCTTCATGAACAAATTAGTGGAAGTGTTTTGACTCGACCTTTCTTGAATGGTTTCATTCGATATTCCACAGTTATGTTTTATGAGTTAACAAATATGTATGTATAAGGTTGTCAGATTTCTGTGTTTTTGTAAGGCAGCCTGGTAAAATATTATAGTTAGAGAAAAATGAATCCCCCTTTCTCGAATTCTTGTTCAGAAATCAAGTTGGCAGTGACGAAATTTCTTCAGATACTTTCCTTCGTCACTAAAAGTTATTCAAATTTGGGAAATATTATAGCGCGCAGATATCTCGATTTTTATCCGCTCAAAATGAAAATGAATTTAACATTATACATGCACTTCTCTATGTGAAATTCAGTGAAGTACAATTAATTTTTTTTTTCGGCTCAAAAGTTTTATACAATTTCAAAGATTACAATTTGCGAAATTATCGCTATATATGTATACACATTGAAGAATTTTTATTCAAGGAACAATATTAAACCTTCCGTGGAATGTTAAATATCCTTCCCTGAAGCAGCTGGTTTTCCGATTCACCCTTCATAATCACCGTCAACAAAGGAAACACAGTTGTGTGGTGGTATATAGTGATCACTACCTATTACAAGGCAGAATGAGCATTGAAGAGACAAAACCCGAAAACAGAAAACAGTGGCAAGACAAAATAAATGTTAATGTACAAGAGAAAGAAAAAAAAATGCATATAAATTAACGGTAATATAGGAGTAGAATAAATGTGAGATAGTCTCAAAATTCTACTGAAATCAACAGCAGAGCAAGTTTGTGGCACAATAAAAATGAGCAAGATCAGGAAGCAACAAAATTGGTGGAACGATAGTATCAAGAATTTTATGAAAGAGAAAAAAATGTGTTCAACACAGAAATTTTTCTTTTCACATTTATGTTTTTAGCATTTCTATCAAAAACACTTCTTAAAGTTTGAAGTAGATAAATTTTCGTTAAAAAATAATCATCATAATAATCCGAATAGATATAACAAATGTTGATATGTTTAAGAATGTGAAACTTTCAGGTAAGTTAGGCCTGCATCGACTGACAACGTTACGAGCAAGCTGAGCCACGGCATAAAGCTATTGTATGTTACATTGAGTGTATTTTCGTTAGGTTATCGGTCTATAAATTTGTTTCTGTTGAATATATTGAATTGAAGGAGTATATTGGGTGTTCCGTGATAAACGCTCTGAGATAGAACTCCAACAATTGTTGATCGATTTCAATGAAACAAATACCAAATTGCATCTTGAATGATATTCTAACAGCATGAAATATTCGCATAGGTCTGTCACTTCCAAAAGTATGGGAAGTTGACAATCGCTTGAACTTGTTAGATAACAACCCCTCATTTTTTCCACTTCTCATTTGATTTTGAGTACCTTCTGTTAAAAAGCTATCGCTCAAAATTCTGTTTTTCAGAAATAAAAGGAATTCTCGAAATGTTACTCATAGAATGAGCGACTGTTCTCGAGTTTGTGCTAAAATTTTCCGGTATTAGTAAGTGTTTCGGTAATTATTTCAGATTCAGATTCAGAACTCAACAGAAGATTCTAATGAATCATGGAGCAAACTCTATGGAGGAATAAAATTGAAAATCACAGAGCTATCTTCAATCAAGAATTCTAACGAATGTCGTTGTCAATCGTCGACGCAAAATTTTGGAAAATTAGGTACCTATCAGCTAATGCTTGTTACTTTTTCCTTTCGAGTCTTTTTCACGAAGAATTAAAAAGTATGAATGGTGAAAATCAAGTGAATCCAGAGATTATGCAAGTTTAAATTATTATCTTTTCAATCTAATAGAAATAGTGCTCGATCATTTCGACTCTATCGGAGGCGATTTCCAGATCGTGTTAAACCAGAGCGTTGCAAATTTACCAAACTCAAAAAATATTCAAGAAAGTAATAAACCGAAAACATCAAAATATGTTCATATATCTAAAAAATGTTCATGACATTTTTTGAAAATGTCCTGCATACTGTTGAACACACATGTAGCATCTCCTCCCTACGGCCCATGTTGCATTCAGAACATAATTCAAGAACTTTTAGGAAGGCGGTTCTTATTCTTTTCCTCAATTAGAATTTTTTGGTGAAGTGCGATAAACTCAATCCTGTAATTAATTCCAGAGTCACGATCCAGGATGGATAACATCTGAAAAGTAGGCTGGCCAGCTAACACGAATCTTTATGACTTTCCATTGATCACCAAAAATATTACTCATCCCGTTCACATTCAGAGTTGCGAGCAATACCACTTTTTAAAAGTAGATGTTTCTTCTTGTAACGTTCGAAGGATAATTTCATAATAATTCTGATTCAAGATTGCTTCAATGAAAACTAGACGTATCAATTGATTGGAAAAAATAACGCATCAGAAGTTCATACCGAAACTACGCTCAAAATTATTGTTTATAATGTTATGTCGATTCTGCTGGCTCCGATGCCTAAAATCATTTCTACTGAAATAGCGATTATTGTGATCAGACCAAACGAAGGATCTGAAAATAGAATATTATAAATGCATCAGTAAAAAACACTCTAAGCATCTGACACTATCATATATCGGAGAAAATTAATTTTCAAGGGACAATATTCAACCTTCCGTAGAATGTTAAATATCCTCCCTTGAAGGAGCTGGTTTTCCGATTCACCCTTCATAATCACCGTCAACAAAGGAAACACAGTTGTGTGGTGGTATATAGTATATAGTTATATTTTTGATCTACACTTCATAATCACCGTTTACCACTATCATGTTCTTCAAGAGATTGAATTGATTCTTTTCGTAAGACAGAGTGTCGCTAACGTCTCCGTTTCTGCTAAAATTCGTCGAACATTTGTTTCTGACTCACTTCTATATTCAAGAAGACATTCCATTGAGTTTCTTCATTATTCTTCCTGCTAAGAGTTTTGGGTTTTTTGAAACAAAAGTTTGCGTAAAATTTTTTGAGTCTAGAAAACTCACTCCCCTCTGTAGTCGGCATGCTCGAGCAATATTTCTATTGGTTTGAAAAAAAGCAAAAAAGCTTGTATCATGACAGTTTTCTCTTGTTTTTGGTCTTTCTTTACCATTAATTCTCCTTAAAAAAATCGAAACGAAACAATAACAAGAATTAGCAAGTAGGTATAGGACTTGTTTTGAGAATCAAGCTGCTTCACGTCAAGCTTTTGTTTTCAGAATTCAAGTCAAAACAAGCGTTTTCTCATGAATACTGAATATTTGATCGGAAATTATTTAAATGAAATTCAATGTAAGAATCTGAAAAAAAATTCATAAACTTGAAGGAAACATAAGTACAGAGCAAGAACAAGAGTGAAAGTGAAACTGAAATTTACTTTTGTAAAATTAAAAACAACTGAATTAGACTTCTATGAGAATAAAAAGAATACCTACATTGAACCTTGAGTCAATAGGAATAAGAATAAGCAAATCTACATTTCCACTTTAAGAGGTAGTTGATAGTTCGCTGTTTTTCTACCAAGATTTTTTTACATAGTTATATATATATATATATATATATATATATATATATATATATATATATATATATATATATATATATATATATATATTTTTAATATTTTTCATATACGTGTTTTGTGGAAGTTCCTGGACTCTCACGACGTTCACTTCTCTGGGAGTCACTGCTCCATCCTGATTCTCGTGGATTCACTGATTCTTCTGAAGGATACTGCTTAATATCACCACATTTTGTTAACCTTAATTAAAAGATTATTATACTTCCATTTCTAGCCGCAAAGCGATGACAGTACATCAAATTCTTTTAGTTTTCTATATATTTTTGCAAGCAATGTTTTTAACGATTGATACGAAAACCTCTTGAGAGAATCATTCCATTTGAATCTATTATATACTAAATAGTAATCTGCTGTAGGTTATAAGTGACATCAATTTGTTGACTGCTGTTGAATACAGAAATTCTTAGCATTTCTGAAATGACTGCTGCTTAATTTCTTCCCCCCTACCTTAAAATTGACCTGATTTCCTCGTAGGGCTTTTCAAGGTTTTTTCTGATTAGCGCATCAAGCTGCGAAAAGAGTTGACTAGATCGAACGTACTAAGTTTTGAAATAACAATGTGTAGCAGCCAATTTTAGAATTCTGTACAACTAGAGATTCTACTTAGGATGTGAACCAAATCAGTAAAACATTCGATTTTTCTAAAGCTTGACTACATGAAACCCCAGGTTGGTACCCAATCTGTTGAAATTTTTCGTGAATGATTTCGAATGGGATCCATTATAATTCTATGTCGATTGCTCTGCGATTTCAACCGTCATAGATCATACTTCGCGATTCATTAGAATCTTCTCTCACGCCTTTCGTTTTTCTTTACCCAAAATACGAAGTAAGGTGTGTCAGCGAAACTGAAATAATGATTAAACAGCTTTCTAGTACAGAAAAGTTTTTATATAAACTCAAACAGTTGTCCATTTCACAAATTACATCGATGAATTGAAAATGTGACTTTTCGATTATTTATGTTTTATCGTAATATACAGCGTTTCAAGTGATTTTTTTCATCGCAGAAGGTACTCAAAATTGAAATAGTAATCGAAAAAGAAAATTCAATTTTGGGGTTACTTTTCAAAATGTCCAAGTGAAGGTCAATTTCCCATAATTCCGAAATTGGTGATAAAATAGATATTCTCTAAGTAATCTCTGTGATCTCTGCTCAATCTATAATATGGTATATTTATGTTATCTTTGAATCTTGTATTATATGCATGAAACTCACTATGGTAGTTCACCAAGTATTCCTTAATCTTGCAAAAATCTCTATAATTTGAGCCAGCCATTTGGCGAATTATCCGTCTCTGTAATTCGAAAAGTCGAATGTGACTGACCAATAAATACGTTTCAGACTGTTAAAATATTCAAGATGCAATTCGGTTTTTGTTTCATTTAAATCGATCAACAATTGAAGAAGCTATAATTTAGGGTGTATCTCATGGAACACTTATAGGAATTAGTTAAATGCTAATTTACAGCATGCCATAGTTTACATAGATAAGTCACAATCCAGCTGTCTACAGCTGCTATTCATGAGATCCAACTGAATTATACTACTATCAGTGTGACTCTTGTCGATGTAGATCCTGATGAGTAGAACAGAGATCTAGCTCTTTCAAGCGGGGACTTGCTAGTAAAAAAGTTGAATTAGAATGAAAATATTTTTCATAATAATGAAATTACAACATGGACAACAGATTTAATTAATGGCATTCAACAACAAAATTGAATGAATTCAAATTTTGAAGAAATTTCTGGAAAAGTAGCGATAGTGCCCAATTTTAAATTTATTTTTAATATTAATATTTTTTATATTGCAGCAGAAATTTCATTCGAATTTTGATGCATATCATTTGCATTTGCACTTACTGAATCCTAAGTTGTCTGTTGTACGCACTGGAGTGGTTTATATATATATTTCCTTTTATATTTCGCCAAAATAAAGTCTAGCAGATTAAGACATGGTATTCTAGGTGGGCAAGCCACTGATCTAATGTCATTGACCACGACACGATGCATATCATTTTTCCCTAGTTAACTAGTCCAACGTTGCAGATAATGAGTATTCAACCATTCCATCGCAGCTACTCCAAAGTGCGGAGAAGCTTCATCCATTTGTATCCAACCTTCAAAGCCTAAATCAATAGGTGAATCTTCGATCTAGTCCTGAAAGTTATTTGTAAGAAACTTCAAGAAATCATTCTGAGGTTGATCTTGGGGATAGAAAATCTGGACCACAAACAATGCTATCAAAAACTCCTAACCAAACATGCATCTCGACATGATCTTGGTCTAATGTCCTGATGATTTTCGTGTGCTCAACATGACTATTATGGTAATTCGTTTTTCCACGTGTAGTAGAAGAGGATTCGTCTGTCCAAAGAATTTTACGAAAAGAGTTAGGATTTTCTTCTGTCGAATTCAAAAGTCACTAGCAAAGCCTCATTCCTGTTTCAGCGTCTCCAGGGCTGTAAGTGATATGCGTGCATGCGGTCGTCTCGTAATGTTCATAAGATTTGAGTATTTGTTATTGCTGAGCTGCCTTGCGAGAGCTGAGTCTCGTATTATTATCAAAGATAGAGGTATGCGATTACGATTGAAACTCTGAAGATTTCTGCTTTGTTCATTACTATATTAACACGCTGCCCAAAGTTACGAGAATTCTGATGTATCCTAACGAAGACACAAGCATTTAGAATTCTTCTAGTTGAATAGCGTCTTCGTTATTCAGGAAGTGCTGCTTCCGCATTTCCATCAGAAAATTCATAACAAAAATGAATATCTAAGTATTCATTGTTACTGAAACACATTTTCAGAATAAGACAGAATATTAGCAATAACAATAGCAATTATTAATAATAACGACAATAACAAAATAGAATTAAATCACTAGAGAATTAATTTTTACTAAATCTATGTCCCTGTCAATTTTACAAATGAATTGATTCAATTGTTTACCAAAGATCTCTGTTTTAATTTTTCCCTTCAGTCTCTTTAGTGAACAAGAATTCGCAGATATTCTATGTCCTTATGGATTATCTGTTGGAAATGCTTTAGTTCGTGATTATCGAAGGCCCTATACAACTATAAGAATTGGGTATTAATAAAGAATGCACACCCTGGAGAAGTTGAAAAGAGGATTACATTTTTGCCAGTAAGATGAACGCAATAAAACTTTAATTTTCGAATAAAATTCTTTGGATAGATGAATCCTCCTTCACAAGACGCGGAGTAACGAATTACATTAATATCCATATTTGGGCACACAAATCTCCGAGAAATTCAACTAAGGAATTAAAAATGAACAAAAATTCTATTGATTTCATTTTGAATTTTTTAGTCGTACGGAAAAAATGAATGAAACAGTGGCGTACCCATTTTATCTTCAAAAATATTTGGGGTATCTTCTGATCACCGAGCACCCATTATAGCTATATTGAGAATTGCTCATTTTATTCAGTTTTATGGGAATAATTCAGTATTAAGATTCTAAGCCGATTACAGTACATACAGAAGATGTCATATTTTCAAAATATATACAGGGTGGTCCGGTCCTACAGCGGAAAATTTAGAGGCCAATAGAGAATCGAAATATAATATGAGTGGAAACATGCTTCATTGAAGAAATACAGGGTGATCAAGATTGGTAAAAAAATCAAATTAATTAGTTGTCGCCAAACGACAGCTGATATTTGTATGAAAATAATTTTACCAGTGGTGTCTATTCTAACACGTAACTGAATATTCTTAAAGATGAAATGGGTACACCACTATTTTCTTACGCAATAAAATAAGTTTTGGATTTTGCATTCAACTTGAAAGATTCTACATTCTATTTTTCTGTAGGACTCAGCATGTAAGAGTAAAAAATTTAAATTACAATTTTTATTCAGTTATAATTTTTTGTCCAATTTCTCGGGGATTTTTTGTGCCCAAACATGGATGTTAATGTAATTCGTTACTACGCGTCTTGTGAAAGACCTAAGACTTTTGTTCAAAAATTATAATTTAATCCCGTTCAAATTACTGACGAAAATGTAATCCTATTTTCAGCATCCCCAGGATGGGCATCCCTCATTACTTCTCAATTCTTCTAGTTGGTTAGGGCTAATATACTCAAGAACTACTGCATTTCCAACAGATAATCCATAACAAGAATTAATCTCTGAGTATTCCTGTTGACTAAAGAGACTAAAGCGATAAATTAAAATAGTGATCTTTAGAAAACAATTGAACAAATTTATTTGTCAAAATTGATAGAGACAAAGATTCAGTAAAAATTAGTTAGCTCTCTAGTGATTTGATTTTATTTTGTTATTATCGTTATTATTAATAACTGTTATTATTATCGTTAATCTGTTGAAAATGCAGTATTTCGTGAATATTGAAGACCCTATCCAATTAGGAGAATAGAGGATCAATAAAAGATGCTGAAAAGAGGATTAAATTTTTCCTGTAAACTTAACAGAATAAAATTTCAATTTTCGAACAAAATTTTTCTGATAGATGAATCCTTCTTCACAAGTCACGGAGTAATGAATTATATTAGTGTCCGTGTTTGGGCACACAAACTCCCCTAGAAATTCGACCAAGAAATTGAAAATAAACAAAAATTCTATTGATTCTAATTTAAATCTTGTACTCGTACATGCTGAGTACAGAAAAATTTAATGGAGAATCTTCGAAATTGAATGCGGAATCCAAAACTAATTTTAATTAGTATGAAAATAGTGGCGTCCCCATTTTATCTTTGAAAATATTCAGTTACGTCTTAGTATAGACACCACTGGTAAAATTAATGATGATATTTTCAGTGTAGAACATTCTTCCTGGATGGCAGTTAAAGCATACGAAATTCCTTTCACATATTTTGAGAACAATTGATAAATTAGATTGTTTTTACCAATCTTGAACACCCTGTATTTCTTTAACGAAACTTGTTGCGCATATAGTTTATACAGTAAACTCATATTATATTTCGATTCTCTATTGGCCTCTATATAATTTGAAAATATGACTTTCTTCGAACATGTTCTGTATGTACTGAAATCGGTTTAGAATCGTAATACTGAATTATTCTCATAAAGCTAAATACTATAAGTAATTCTCAATATAGCTTTAATTGCTGTTCTGTGATCAGAAGATATCCGCACTTCTTTCCTGGGAAGAATCTAGTTTACGGACCTTAGTGGAGTAATATTGCCCACAGTTATATTATTCTTCTTGAGTTATCAAGTAATAGATGATCAAGTCAAGTGCATCATTTGCAGCAAACTACATTTCAGCCATATATGAATATATACACATTCATATATGAAATATGAAATAAAATTATAAGCAGTATTCATAGCCGAGAAACATGTACCCCACTATTCTCTTCGGAAGAAAACCTACGAGAAATACACCCGATTCTTATCTTTAGGCCGAATATTTCAGTATTTTCAAAAAAGTTTCTTGGTAAAACATCAGTTGTAGAAATAATAATCGGCGAAATATATATGTTTCTTCTTTTAAGCATTTTCTTAATCTCTCCGGCTAGTTTCATGAATTCGAAAAATTTTTCTCAATAGTAGCTTCATGCATATTTCGTGCGTAACGGGTATTCCAAAATCAATTATGAGCTATTTCGTTTAGTTCATCAATATATGTGTATATATACCTAATATGATGTACATATCTTTTGCAGAAAATGGTTGTATCGTGAAGTTCATATTTATCTGTTCACATCTGTATTGTAAGAATGATGTCATATTTTAGGGCTGAATTAAAATGAATTATGTTGGAGACAACATAAGCTCATTTCATTTAGTAGAGTCAAGTGATCAGCAAGATGATAATATATAAATAACCATTTCTGACAAAGAACATGCACCGAAAAAATCATTATATTTTTCTTGATAATGTTTATTATGATCATAATTTGGCTGGGAATAGCAATTTTCAGGCATTTTGTGTCAGCGAACAATTTTTCGGGTATAAATTATGTTTCATCTATATTAATATGTTGCAATTCTTCAGGTTATTTTCCAAGCTGTTTCTTCTGCATCCGACTTTCTATTTTTGGTTTGTATTCCAAAAAATTGAAAGAAACCTCTTTTTGAATTCAAAGGGTGAGATTATAATATGCAGCAATAATAATGCTATATGATTCTGGCGTTCTCTGCTCAGTAAGGAAATGAGAAGTATAATCTGATGTTTACCAACACAATTGTTTGAATCAGTTGAATGTTGAGTGAAAACGGCATACGCATTGATAGCCCTGAAAAGTTTTTCGCAAACTGGGTGACTGTGAATACTAACTATCAGTTTTCTATGATATACACTTTCAATATTTTCTGAACTGGTTAACTGTCTTTTCTCGGACAACTCCGAAATATTTATACTTAACTGTTCGATTTCAATATTGGAAAGCTTAATGTAATCGGAGGGGATTTTCCTTTTTCAACAGAAAGATTTTTACTTTTGGAAAAGTTGCAAATAGCCTTAAATTCTGCAGGTTGGCTTTTCAATTTAAACGTGAACGTAGAAGCATTGAATTAATTTTTTCCGTTATGAATCAAGGTAAAACCGACATAACCGAATAGCATTTAGAGAATCACTTTTTTAATGTCTCTTATTATTGAAATCACTTTAGATGTTGAAGTTGGATTCTGATATTCTGAACTTATATTTTTTCAAAATTTCTTGAAGTAAGAATGAGGTTCGTCAAACCCCTTCTGATAAACAATGAAAGCTGTATGAATATCTTTCCATTATATATGCTTGGTTCATAGCAACAGAAACAAAATCCAGTTGCTCTTCACTACCATGATTTTCTTTCGTGCATACATTTTGTTGCTCGGAAAGATTGGTATTTGTATTCAATTAAAATGCCTCAAATATGTGACTGAAACGTCTTCTCTGTCAGCGGTTAAGTTGTAAATATAGCATTTGGGAAGATTGATAACATTAAGCTTATGAATCGAAAAACTCCGTATATTTTCACTAGTAAAATATAGAATTTCATTTGTGTTCGTCTTAATATTATTAATCAGCCGCATATTCGACATCTCAATTCCCCAGAAGGAATATTATTGGCAGTCATAATATTATGATAGCTTTTGTACCTTCAAAAACTATGTACAGGTTGGCGGCTGTCTTTTCAACTCAACTGATAATTTTTTGATTTATCTCTCTCCAAAACTCTTAGTTAAATCGGTATAAAAGGATAAATTTTTCCTTCTAAATGTCAGATAGTTGTTGAAGAAAAGATTGAGATTCAAAATTTTCGGTATGCACAAAAATTAGGTTGAAACAGTCCCCATTGTGTTTGAACCAGCAATATGAATCTGTTCTGTGATTGCAATATTGCAGTATTAATGGCAGTTTTTACATAAGGGCAATATTTCATTTGAATTCAGAGGAGTCAGCCGTTAAATACATAATATCTTCGTGGTATTGTATTCATCTTTCTTCATAGTTTAGGTATATAAAAAAAGGTTTTTCATGTAAAATAAAACTTCGAAGAAGTTGTAGTATTCATTCGCCCTTGACGAAGATATTGTGTATCGAAACACATCGAGCATTTGTAAATATATTTTAGTAGAACATCGTTTACTTGTATTTGCGAACTTTGAATAACTTTTTTCAGTATTCTCCTGTTGAACTGACAGTATTTCAACTTGATGTTGAAAACACAATATCCCTAAAAAGATAGTCCGGGTTATAGTACTGTTTTGAACAAGGGTTCTACTAGAAAAAGCATGATTTGGATTGCCAGTTTAGGAGGAATTCGTATTGAAATTCAAATTTCTGCGTTTTCAAGTTAGCAACTGATTTATTAGTTATATATCAGAACGAACTGATCTATCTAAAATGAGTACAATTGTGATTCAGGTGGATCAGAAGGCATATGAGTTGCTTTCTCGAAACAGAATAAATCTCCAAAGGCCATATGCAAAGGTTTCAGGAAAATTTTTATCAATTTTCAATAATAGTTAGTGCAATTCCTTAAACTATATTGGCAGTGCCTAGCTATAATATCGAAAAGTATTTGATCAAATCCATTGACTTGGTTTTCATTTTCCTTCTTGATGAAATCTCCTTCATATTAAAAAGCCTGCATTTTAAATTAAAATAACTATGAATTATCAAGTCTCTTCAACTGGTTCCAGTGGGAGAAAAATAGTAACATCTCTAAGACGTTCAGACGTTCGGAGAGTGAAATGAGTGATATCTACGAATTTGCATACAAAATAGACCATCCAACTCTGCTCCCATTTTCATAACAGAGGGAGAAAACCTATAAATTGCATTCTTTAGTTATGCCTAAAATTTGTACTGCTTTAATGAAATATAATTTTACAGATTAATGATTGGAAAACTTGCATGGAAAACATTATTGAGTAAGCATACCCCAAACAAATTGACGTCTGGAAAATTGATGTTTGATGATGAAGGTTAACTAATTGCCATCTAATATAGAGTAATCATTTTCAGGAGGCAATAAAGAACATGTCTATAAAGAAAATACAGGTCGTTTATGTCTAGGATATATTTTGTCAAAGTTATTTTTCCTATTTCTACATTTTGCCCTATATTTACTTTGCTTCTTATTCAAAAAGATTCCAAAGTTTCCATTGATTGGAATTTTGCGCGAAAGTTGGACCATACTTTTTATATCAATATTATAAGCAGGTTAGGTTACATTTTACTTTATGATTTAAATGATGCAGTTTGGAGGTATGATAAAATCATGTAATTATAAATATATCCTTCTTTTAATTTTCTACTCGTAGGTGGCAATGAAAAAGGTGTAACATCATAAGTGAATGACACACTAGATATAAACTGAATTATGAGATTATTCAGATAACTATATGCTCCCTGACGAGTTGAAAAAGGAAAATGAATTGAAACAGAAAGTGGCCTCTTCGTTCTCTATGACCAGATGCAATAGATGGAACGGCTTTCCAAGCTCTGGATTAGTTGTCTCGATCTTCTTAGAGAATTGAGATCCAGCACCAATAACATTCACACAGCCAGTATAGTTCATAAACATCACTGCATATAGTGTTCACCAAAATAATGGTGTAATGGAATAACTCCAGCTTCAGAAACCAGGGTTCTGAACACGACTGCTTAGTCTACAGAGTGAGCACAGCACATTCTACAATTTTTTCGAAGTATTGAATATCCATGCAAAAATTTGAAAATATTAACATATTCATTTGAATTTGGGAGGATCTCACTTGGTAAAATTCCATTATAAATAATAAAAAACATGTACTGTGTTTTAAGGAATTTTACTTAATAATTGCGATTCATAACGCGTTTCACTACGTAGCTTCTTCAGACGAATGAATGTACAGAAAATATAAATGAGAATATAACTATAAATGTTCTTGAGTAATTAAAAGCTTATTAGGTTGCTTCTTCTTAAGTGGTTATTTATGACAGGTATATCCAATGAAATTAAGGAATAGATTGCTCCCCGAAGAGATTCAATGGAGGTGAAGGGCTTTAATCGACTTGTTCATCGATGAGTCTACCTGAGTGTTTGTATTCATTGATTTTTAAAGTTTCCCAAAGATCTACCTTCCAATATTTATTATCTGTATGCAAAATTTCAAACTGTGGGTCGAAAGAGTTATTATTTTCTAAGAGATGATTCGCGTAATTTGAATCTGATTTTTATTTGAAAATCTGCGTTTATGTTCCGATATTCTTATATTAAAATTTCTATGTGTTCTACCAATGTAGAAGTTATCACAGTCATTGCAATTCAATCTGATTTATTGTTTTTACCTGGTTTGGTTTTATTATTTTTATATATTTGCCTAAATTATTATTAGTTTGGAAAACTATGTTGAAATTATTGCTACTTGAGAATGATTTCAGTTTCTCACTTGTACTGCCAACGTAGGTTAAGGTGTTGAATTTTTGTTTCAATTTATCGACAGGGTATCCCTGTCGATATTCAATTCAATGCGATTCTACTTTGTTTTTATTTAAAATATTATTCATTAGTTTGGGATTGTAACCATTATTTTTGGCTATTTGTTTAATCAAATTTTAGTTCTTTGTTGAAATTTTCTGGTGATAACGGGATTTTAATCAATCTATGAATAAAACTATTGAATGCTGACATTTTATGTTGATATGGATGACACGACGAATTATGAGTTATAATATCTGTATGTGACGGCTTATGGTAAATTGCGAAAACATGTTTTCCATTTTCATTCGAAATTGTTACGTCTAAGAAATTTATCGAATTATTACTTTCTATTTCGGTTGTGAATCCAATTTTTGGATGTAATGAATTTATATGATTTTCGAAAATTTTAACTGTCTATCTGTTCCTGTGAAGCAAATAATGATATCGTCTACATAGCGATACCAATATAAACAATATTTACTGAGTAGATGATTATGAATTAATTTCTCTAAGTTATTCATGAATATTTTTGCTAGCAAAGAGACGGATTGCCCATAATCAAGCCGTCTCCAATCCACAATCCCCCGAATAATATTCGTTGATAAAACTTCATGAACCTAATTACCCTATTAGACCTGTTGTTTCTTATGTAACGGCACCTTCTTTCAAACTTTCAACATTCCTCAACGACATGCTAATAAAACATTGCAATTTTAAATCTAAATTTTCGGTCAAAAATTCATACGAACTAATTGCCAATATCAAAGATACCATTATACCACCTAATTCCAAGCTCATTTCTTTCGATGTTAAGAATCTATTTCCCGAAAGATACGTATTACTTAGTTGAAGAATTATAAGAAAAGAATCATGTCAATACTATCATTAAATCAGATATTCTTTCATTATTACAAATTTGTTCAGATCAAAATTATTTCCATTTCAATAACAAATATTTTGCTATTGAAGACGGCTTGATTATGGGCAATCCGTTAAGTCCTTTGTTAGCAAAAATATTCATGAATAACTTAGAGAAATTAATTCATAATCATCTACTCAGTAAATATTGTTTATATTGGTATCGCTATGTAGACGATATCATTATTTGCTTCACAGGAACAGATAGACAGTTAAAATTTTCGAAAATCATATAAATTCATTACATCCAAAAATTGTATTCACAACCGAAATAGAAAGTAATAATTCGATAAATTTCTTAGACGTAACAATTTCGAATGAAAATGGAAAACATGTTTTCGCAATTTACCATAAGCCGTCACATACAGATATTATAACTCATAATTCGTCGTGTCATCCATATCAACATAAAATGTCAGCATTCAATAGTTTTATTCATAGATTGATTAAAATCCCGTTATCACCAGAAAATTTCAACAAAGAAGTATATTTGATTAAACAAATAGCCAAAAATAGTGGTTACAATCCCAAACTAATAAATAATATTTTAAATAAAAACAAAGTAGAATCGCATTGAATTGAATATCGACAGGGATACCCTGTCGATAAATTGAAACAAAAATTCAACAGCTCAACCTACGTTGGCAGTACAAGTGAGAAACTGAAATCATTCTCAAATAACAATAATTTCAACATAGCTTTCCAAACTAATAATAATTTAGGCTAATATATAAAAATTAAAAAAACCAAAGCAGGTAAAAACAATGAATCAGATTGAATTGCAATGACTGTGATAACTTCTACATTGGTAGAAATTTTAATATTAGAATATCGGAACATAAACGCAGTTTCCCAAATAAAAAATCAGATTCAAATTACGCGAATCATCTCATAGAAAATAATCACTCTTTCGACCCACAGTTTGAAATTTTGCATACAGATAATAAATATTGGAAGGTAGATCTTTGGGAAACTTTAGAAATCAATAAATACAAACACTCAGGTAGACTCATCAATGAACAAGTCGATTTAAGCCCTTCACCTCTATTGAATCTCTTCGAGGAGCAATCTATTCCTTAATTTTATTGGATATATCTGTCATAAATAACCACTTAAGAAGAAGCAACCCAATAAGCTTTTAATTACTCAAGAACATTTATAGTTATATTCCCATTTATATTTTCTGTACATTCATTCGTCTGAAGAAGCTACGGTGTAGTGGAACGCGTTACGAATCGCAATTATTAAGTAAAATTCCTTAAAACACAGTACTTGTTTTTTATTATTATGATATTCCTTGAACACTTGAAAGAATGGAGTCTCGTTCATCATAATTTGTTGTCCGATATTTCAAAAAGTTGTTAATTGCTAACCAATGAAATGTTTTCATAACTTCGCCTTCATCAAAGACCACAGGAAATGCTCATACAATCGGTCTGAAAAAATTTTCATCTGGAACTATCTTCACATACGAACTCGATAAGATTGAATAATAAAAGTTTTTTAATTTATTTATCTCGATAATTGTAGTTTCTCGAAATGAACAGAATATAGGGATTCTTCAGTTTTTTAGTAATTCAATACATTCATAATTGATATACCGAAACACATTCAAATACCATTCAAAATTGTGAACTTGACTTCTTCTTCGTTTGAATTTTCAATATAGACTAAGAGCTTTCAATGGCCACTCCCTCGTTAATTCGTAAGGGTTGAATGTTGCTTTATGTATGATCGCCAACACAGGTAAGAACGATTTCTCGACTATGAAGTTTGAATTGTGCTGGTTTTTGCAGGTTTCAGGTAGTGAATATGTATGAAATTGATCCCCTATTTTGTGACTTCGTTACAAAATAGAGCTCCGATTTTATATTCTTTTTTTTTGGAATTTTATGAGAAATCACGTCGTTCCCAATCAGATACTAGGTATAATTGCGTCCCCAGATCAGACACACTTGAATTATAATAAATTTTAATGAAACTTACGTAGAAGTACAAAAGCTGAATAATAAATCTTACTTGGGGGAACAATCGAAAAATATTTCCTCAGTAGCCATACAGTTTCAATGCTTCTATGATCTTGACAGAATCATTAAAAGACTGCCGTAGGTGCGAGTGCAAGGAGTATTATTACGGGTACATTACCTTCCCTGATTAATCAACAGACAGTAGTTATCACGTCAGTGATTTCTTAGGAACGCAATCAGGTACATAATTATTACGTCGAATATTTATGCATAAGTTTGCCTATTTTTCAAATTTAATATTTGTATTAACTTGATTGAATTATAACAGAAACTGACGGAGAAGAACACATTGATAACAGTAAATTATTGGACAGCAGTCTCAAAGTAAGACAAATTTGAAATACTACATATTTCGCAAACTTTGTATAGAATGACCATAAACATAATAAGGCAATTTTTCCATTACATTTTTCACTATAGAAATGGTAGTTTCCGCCTACACTAAACAATGACATTTTATGAAGTACCATAATTTTGTTTGAATTAGACCTAAGAAATTTTATAAGAATCCAAAATATTAGATTTTTGATTTTAATTCCTTAATGAATATGAAGATTTAGGTGACTAATTTTTGGAAATTTATGTTTATGCTACTAGAGGATTACTGACGTATTAATCACTAGCCTTTATTCATCAGGCAATATCCTTAAGATGCTTTCAACGTATCTGGCAAGATGAAAGAACCATTGAAACTGTCTGGCTACTGCGAAAACAGGTTTTGATGGCTGTATATTCTTTTTAATTTGTTAACCAAAGTATATTGAATATGTATTATAGTTAAAAGATGTCTGCCAGGAGCTGCATCTGTACTAAGTGCCTGGTAGTGAACAGCGTATCATTCCTAATGAAATATATAAGAACTCATACGTACACTATTACAAATTTGAGGCTTAATTTTATACATCTTTACTACCAATTACCTACCAAAGCTACCACATTACAAACACCAAAGTCGGGGATGGTTCTTACCTGTGTTAGGATCATAGATGAAGAAACTTTCAGCTTTTATAAAATAGGGAAAGTCTAAATATTACGGGCTCTTGCTCTAAAACCAACCTAACCTAACCTAAGTGATGTTTTCTTGCCGAAATTGGAAAGCAATAATATCTCGCCGTATTATGTATTTACATTATTTTCGCAATGAAAAATTTCTCATATATATCAAAGAGAAAATATAACTTCAAATAAGCTTGGTGATTTCACAATATACGGAAAACATTCTATCCCAAGTTTCGCAGAGTGACTGAAACTATTTACAACTTTTCCGACTGAAATGCCTGGAGTATACTAGTTAGTCGTTAAGCTAAAAAGACAACAAGCTTCCCTTTCATTTCATTTTTATAAAGTTATCCGGACTTCTTTCGAGAAACTCGAAGCGTATTTTCATTTGTCAGAATCTTCTAATGAAGTTGTTGAAAATCTGAAGAAGCACGAATTAAATGGAGCATTCTTTGAGATGCACGCTAATGAGCAAAGAGTTTTTCGATGGAAAGCTTCAGGAGCTCTAACTATAACAATGAGATGTCAGTACAAGGCCTGAAGCGTTATGAATTATGCATATGCATTCAAATAGGATGTTCTTAATAGATAATGAAGTAAAATTATTGAGTCTTGTTTATGATTCAATTCAGAGTAATGTTCAGCTTGTACATCATATTTTCCTTAATGAATATAGATAGCAGAACAATCGGTGATTATCTACAAGTATACGCTTACTAGGTCTGATTAAATATTTATCCAAAATGTCACATCGGCATATATCTGATTGAAGTTATTGTTCTGCTGGATAATTCATAGCTTTCACAAAATGACATCATTTAAATGTCTTTAGGCTCTACGATTATCTTACATGGTAATAGTCGAGTCAAATTACTATATCCAGCTAAAAGTTTAATCAATACGAAGAAACCCAACGTTTGATTTCTTATATTCCTGAGAGGAAAAAAATGGTACGGTTGTAAATATTGAAAAGTATTATACCAAATTTTTTTCAGTGGCTCTCTGGTTTATAACACAACCTTGAAACTTCATTTAATTGAAAAAAAAATGTTTGGGCCCTATTGAAATAAAAACAACTGGTCGTAGAGGAAAATCTTAAATGATAAGGTTGTTGATACTAAAAAGATCTACTGATTCTTTTAGCTTTCAAAACTCATCTTAGTTCATTTTGAGACGAGATTCAGGAGGTTAGGTTGATATCTGTGTTTATTTTTCTTTATTACTATGTCTTGTTATCATATAGTCCAAAATCCAGACATAACTTATTCTTTCAGAAACGAAATGTGGTGGTTGATTTACTATGAATGCCAACTAAATGTATCAGGATAACTTAATACTTCTTAAAGTAGAAGTTCTATCGAAAAATGTCCCAAACGAAAGTTTTTGCAGTATTATATTTACATTATTGAATGTGGTGTACTTTGATTTTGAACAATTATCGAATAATTTAAAATATGAAGTAACGGAGGAAATTTTTTAATGATCCTATATTATATTATCACTTTCTCGAAAACATATTGCAATACAATAATATAGATTTTTGTGAATGTACGATTTCACTTTGAATCTGTCACTGGTAAAAGATCCATTTAATAAATTTTAGATATTTTATATCTTATACAGGAAGTTACATAATAGTATATCACAATTGGAGGGGGAAAATCTACGTGCAATTTTAAAGAAAATAAGTTAATATAAACTTAGGTCCGAAAAGGCTTTGTTAGGGAGCTACAGGGTGTTGAAATTTCCGAAAAAAAATTGTTTTTTCTTCAAAACTCCTGCAGTTTTTGAGATATTCAGGCCAAATTTGGAATGCAAGCTATTTTCCACAGCCTTCATCATTACACGTCCTAAATTTTAACTAGAATCTACAAGGTGTTTTTTTTTTCCGGAGCCATGTCGTATTTCGCCCTTTCAAACTTTTTTTAGTACGCCACTGATCAGCGTGCAATCAATTTTCGTCATCCTCATTGCATTTAAAAACTTTTTTGATACCTGTAATTTTTTCGTATCTCTAATCGTTCTCGAGCAAAAAAACATTAAACGACTGTATGCATTCGCTGAATTGAAAGCACTTCTAATTGAAATAGTGACTAGTAGGCTTCGATTTTTTTCATTTATTTATATATTTTGACAGTTGCTAAAGTTGAACCAGTGTCTGCTCGAATGATTTATTAAATTTACGATTAGTTTTAAGACTTTTCAAGTTATTGCTGTAAGAAAAAATGGCTAATTTTACTAACGCCAAATTGGCTGATATCCATTACATGTACGGTCTGGCTGACGGAAACACAACAGAAATTAGGCGATCATATCAGGTGCGATTTCCAAATCGAGTAATACCAGACATTTTCAAATATCCATAGAAGGTTGAGGGAAATGGTACTTTTACTGCAAATAATCATTTAAAAGGTACAACTCAAACTATGAGAACTTCAGATATTTAGGAAGCAGTTTTGAATTGTATTGATTTGAATCCTCTTGTGAGTACAAGAAAAATTGGAAATCAATTCCATATTCTACATGTTCTAGTTTCGAGGATTCTCCACTTTTTATTGTACCGGTTTCATATTCAACGTGTTCAACCTCTACTTCCTCGAGATTTTCCTTCAAGACTGAATTTCTGCCTATGGTTCTCAGATAAAATTAAAGACAAATGCTCATTTTGATAGTGAAATAATGTTCACAGACGAAGCTAACTTCAACTGTTATCACAAATTTTCACAATAATCATTATTAGGCTGAGGAAAACCCCCATTTGATTGAAAAATCTCATCATCAAGAACAATTCTCACTAAATGGAAACTTTAAAAATCAACAAATACAAATACTCAGGTGGACTTATTAATGAACAAGTCGATTTAAGCCCTTCACTTCTATTAAGTCTCTTCAGGGAGCAATTTGTTCCTTAATTTTATTGGATATACCTGTCATCAATAACCAATTAACAAGAAGAAACTCAATAAGCTTTTAATTACTTGAATACATTTGTATTTATATTCTCAATTGCATCTATGTATAGTTGTCATAATTTCTATACATTCATTCGTCTGAAGAAGCTAAGGTGTAGTGAAACGCGTTACAAATCACAACCATTCAGTAAAATTCCTCAAAAAAAAATATATTACTTATTGGGGGATATCTCAAAAGTTTGTTTTATACCCTTCCAGTGAACACTGTAGAAAAATAGAGAATTTGAATAATCCCCTGTTGTGACACGATAAGAAATACTTCAGAGAGTGCGTGATAATATGCGAAGAAGGACAGAGGCCTGTATTTTTGCACATGGAGGACACTTCCATCAATTTATTTAGTTTTTAATCGTTCTTTTTTTTAATTTGATATAGAATAAGTATAAGTTGAGTCTCAGAAGACGAGCTATCAAAATAAAAGCGAATTTTGGGCATACCTATAGAGTATCATTTTTTTTATTTAGCGAATAACATACAATGCAAATAATTCAAATTCAATAATTTTTCACTCGAAAACGGTTGGAGATACGAAAAAGTTACAATTGCCAGAAAAGTTTCTAAATTGAACGAATAAGACGAAAGAAAATGGATTGTACGCTGATCAGTGGCGTACTGCAAAAAAGTTAGAGAGGGCAAAATGAGACATGGTCCCGGAGAATAAAATACCCTGTAAATTTCAGTTAAAATCTAGTACGTGTAATGATGGAGGCTGTAAGAAATAGCTTGCATTCCAAATTTGAGCTGAATATCTCAGAAACTCCAGGAGTTTTGAGGAAAAAACAATTTTTTTCCGGAAATTTTAACACCCTGTAGCTTCGTAACAAGAATTTTGCGGACCTATGTTTATTTTAACTGTTTTTCCTAAAATTGCACGTAGATTTACCTCTCCAAGTTGAGACATACTATTATGTAACACCCTGTATACTATGTTCATGTACTTCTTATATTCCATAGTTCAAATTCAACAAGTATAAAATAGAGAAAAATATCCCGAAATTTCAGTGAACTTTTTTTGAAATTTTCTATAGTGTTGGTGAATTTTCATTTGTTTATGAAAACAATTTGGCATAATTATTAATTTACTATGCATTCTGCAATAATAATTAGTGTTTACATTCAATTAATGCTCCCTACTCGCGCTGATAATTGCCACTGGCCGGCGTTCGCTCATGCACAAAGAACATCGGCGCTAAATGTAACCAACGGACTCGTCGAATCAATAGATCTAAGCTTCCTGAAACTCTCAATGAAAAACTAATAATATAGTCGTATGAGAGAAAATATTCTCAGAAAGATACATTTTTCCTTTGCAGTGCCTTTCATTACCCAACATACTCCAAAAATTTGACAAAGCGGTTCTTCCCAAAAAAAAGATAACTGAAAGTGGTAGTGAAAAGTGTGAGATTAAATAATTGTAGGTTTTCATCTACTACCTTTTTTATACTGATCGACGCATTACTTTCTGAGATATATTGAAAATCCTGCGTAGATCAAAGTTTTTGTTTTCGCCTTATTCTTGTAAATCAACATTACGTAACTTCCTACTTACTACAAATAGTGTTTTGGCAAACCAGAAAATTACGTTTCATTTGAAATTAAAAGATAACGAAAATTTCCGGGAAATATTAATTGTTCAAATAAAGCCGTTTTCGAAAATCGGCTGTCATAAGACGACTGTAAGATTTTGAAGCAATAAAAGAAACTTTTCCTTGGACATCCTTTTTCGATAATGGATACCGGGTGGCTCATCACATTCGGAAAGATTAGGCATATTTTACGGCCTATTCTGACATTATCTTGCCCAGTAATATTAACTGCTGTACGACTTCAAACTGAAAATATTTCAGACTATACAGGGAAGGATAATAAAGTTACATACCAAAGTTATGATTCTTTGAAAAGGACATTCAGGGTTAGGTTAGGTTAGACACCCAAAATTTTGTTTCATTTCTGACCTTGTGAGGAAAAATGAAGCTGAGTTTGTCCAAAATTTTCTATACCTATATTGAGTAGTTTCCCAAATATTTGGCAATTTGTGAAATTATCATAACTATTGTGATAGTAATTGTTGTTGCTCGAAAATATGACACATTCTGTTGATCTACGTTATATAATGTTATAAGTTGGAAAACGATTTTCGAATTTGGGATTCGTTCAAGTCTCATTTCACTTTTTTTCAAATGGCGTATTTTATATATAAAATATTTCAACGCTTTCGAAAATATTCGAAAGTTCTTTCAACCGTTTCGAAGATATTCGAAGATTTTTTTAACAGTTTCGAAGATATTCGAAAGTTTAGCCAATTTTCATCAAATTTCAACAACAACTCAAAATTTTCACCTCAATTTCTATCTGAACCGATTGTCGCCTCAATAAAAAAAGCAGAATAAGGTCCTGTGTTCAATTGCTATGAACCGTAACCATCCAACAACTCGTTAGTAAAAAAAAATACGAAAAATTCGAGTTCATAATATCACATTAATTCATACTTGAATCCTAATATTAAAAACGACACATTTACAAAATAGTGATCAAAACACTTTCCATATCCTTTTAACATAAGATGTTCCAAATGGCCACCATTTTGAACTATACTCAATATTAACCTATCTTCCAATGATCTTCTACCGTAACTTAGCATATCTGGTGTTCATATCGTCAGCCGTCATTGGTGGAATTAGCTATACTATTTCTTTCAAATACCTCCATAGAAAAAGTCAAGGCAAGTTAGATCAGGCGATCTTGCAGAAAAATTTCGGAATCTATTAGGAAATAGAGGGTATACAGGAGGCAAACCTTCTTCGTCGCATCCTCTCAGCAGCAGGACCGACGCACATCCAAATATCTTGAATTACCGGAAGGAGTTAAAACACAGACGAAGAATGAAACACTGAGACACCTGTCGGAAGTTCACTTCTCGGGTTTCCTCATCGACACACACAGCAATCCAGAAATAGAATGGACATGCTGACAAAGCAAACTGGAACACAGCTTCAATGGTAGTTACAGCGAAAAAGGTTCAATGGGCAGTAACTACCCTTCGACCATACAAATCACCAAGAGCAGATAGTACATACCCTGCACACTTAATAAAAAGAATGGACCAAATTCTCATGTATTCAATCCACATCTACAGATCGTGCCTAGCCTCAGAATACGTTCCGGATCCCTAGAAAATTGTTCGGCTTGTCTTCATTCCCATGCCGGTCAAGATTGTACATAAAATTGTCAAAGATTTTAGACCAATTAGTCTCACCTCCTTCCTGCTGAAGACTATGCAGAGACTAGTAGAAAGATATCTTTGGGAGAGTACCCTAGTGGAGCAACCCCTACATATCACTCAACGAGTAAGGTAGATCAGTCAACTCAGCACTACACTCTGTAGTAGGGTATATCGAGAAAGGACTGTAAAAAGGCGAAGTCACTCTAGGAACATTCCAAGATATAGAGGAAGCTTTCGACAACACACTTCATAAATCGATAGATGAAGCTATCGTAAATAGAAAAGTAAACAAATCCATAGCGGGTGTGGGACATCTGCTGTCGACCAGGCGCATCGAGGCTCACCTTAGCAAGTTGACCGTCCAGGTGGCCACCAGCAGGGGATGTTTAGAGGGGGAGTCTAACTCCTCTCCTCTGGAACCTCGTGCTGGATGGGCTCCTGGTGGCCCTTACCGATGTTGGACACTTTGCGGTGGTTTATGCCGACGATCTCATCCTCCTTGTTCGTGAAAAAACCTCTGAAAATGACTATACAATGGTTCAGATAGAACGACCTGACTGTTAATCTAAACAAAACAGACAGGATTTTATTTTCTAGAAAAAGAAAACTACCGCCTTTAAAGCACCCATTCTCTTTAACGAGGAACTAACATTCGTAAAACAAGTGGAATATCTAGATGTGATGCTTGACTCCAACCTGAATAGGGATAATCATGTCGAAAAACAAGCGCAAAGGGCGCATAACACACTCTTGGCCTGCCGAAGATTATTCGGCCCCAGATGAGGACTTAAACTTAACATAATATATTGGTTTGGTGAGAAGACCGCTTCTGACCTATGCGGTCATCGTATGGTAGCTAGCACTGGTCAAAGTGATAAAACGGAACAAAATGAACAAGATTTAAAGGCAACTATGTCTATCAATCACGGAAGCCTTGAGATACACACCAACGGTCTATAGATTGTCTGGGCATCGCTCCAAAACACATAGGGGTAGAGGAGGCGGCCATGAGGGCCTCTTTGCGACTGTGGGAAGGAAGTATGTCGAGGGACAGAAATCTAACTTCTGGATAAGCCACACCCCTTACCAAAATTCTAGAACTCCGACTTGACCCTCTCACAAGAGGAGATCAAATAATAGCCACCTAACACTTCGACGAACCTTTAAAGGTCGTCATTCAACCAAATGAAATTTGGACCATACTCCACGACTTACTCATCCACAGGGCCGCACCTGTTTTACGGACGGGTTCAAATCCGTGATAAGTGCAGAAATATTTGCCATTATCCGGTGTGTAGAGGAAAACCTACACAGGAACTACAGATACGCATGCACCTAGATATGCTCTGACAGCTAGAACACCCTTGGATATCTGAAAGATGAAACGGTCACAGTCAAACTAGTTGACGAATACAAAGTAGCACAATTCAGTGTAACACACATAATTACTTTGTAACAGTGCATCGAAAGAAGTGAGATAGCAGACAGCCTTGCCAAAAAGGTAACAGCTTTAAGGCCGTTAGGAACAGAACCAATTCTGACCATCCCATGGACCCAAGTGCTCTCCTTCTTCCAAAACTGGAACACCACCGAGGCCCTGAATTATTGGGCAGACATCTCGGAACTGAGAAAGTCGAAAAGGCTCATAAAGAAGCCGCAATCAAAGGAAAGGGTAAATGAACTATTGTCCTTCGATAAAAAGTATTTTGGGATGGTATTTGGCCTATTGACGGGGCGCCAACTCAACAAACACCTAAACGTCATGAGACTAAGGAAACCACACATTGCCGTAGTTGCCTAGAAAATGACGAGAGAACGGAAAACATACTCTTTGAATGTCCCGCTCATAAGGTGACCAGACTGAACACCTTGGGCACTGAAACACCCAGCACCCAGGAGGTCCCCTATAATAGTCTTACAAGCTTTTTCAAAAATTTTTGCAAGACAAATAACAAAATAACACAACACGGTAAGCACAGTGGGCCAAACGCCTAACTGCTGCTCATAAAGGCAGTAAGAAGAAGAAGAAGTGTGTCCATGAAATTCCGTACATTCGCTGAGAAGTGTGCAGAAGTTCCGTCCAATTGGAACCACATTCGTTGCCATACGTCGATCGTCACATCTTCTAACAATTCTTGTAAATGAACACGAAGAAACCTGAAAATTATCTCGTGTAAGTGCTCATCGAAAAAAACATGGTCCAATGACACGCGGCCTATGATTGCGCCCCAAGTATTAATCACCCATCGCTGCTGCATGTACAACTGAGGAAAGATATGATCATCGTAATACTGAAAATTGTTTTGGTTCACTAGGGAGTTGTTGTGGAAAGTTCACTCATCTGAGAACATTATATTTTCCATAAAATTTTTACTTCCTATGATCATTTCTGACATCCATGAACATAATTCAAGCCTATGTTCAAAATTTCCTTCAGATAGCTCCTGGTGGACCTGGTGGATGGAACTCGTGTTTTTCTAAGAGTCTGGATACACTTCCTTTACTAATTCCCGTTCCATAGGCAATCTTCAGCTGCTCTATATAGTAGTTGGATTTTCAAGGACGGTTGCTACAACTGTCATTTCGTTTTCTTCATCTTCTGTCACCCGGTTTTGTCAGCTCGCTTTTGGATAAGCTACGTTGCCAGTTTGTCGAAATGTTTGTAGTAGTTTTTGTAGTTTTATAGGGAATTTCTGTCTGGATGTCTTCGATTCGGGTATCTTTCGGAGTAAACTCTTTCTGTTCAATACGGGCATAATATTTTTTTCCTTATCCTTATAGTATTAATCCGTGTCTCTTCAGGAATTTATCGATACCAAGTATATTAAGGTCCTAATATTCAATAGCAAGAGAAGAATGGTTGATGATGAGTATAATGAAATTAATAAATAGTATACTTTGTTCTAGAAACAAACCAGTGTAATTGTAAAGCTAGAAATCGGTGTGAAAAATTGTAATATTTCCTGAAATTCAATAAAAATTGGATGAACTTTCGAATATCTTCGAAACTGTTGAAAAAAGGTATAGAGAGCCTTTCGAAAGGTATTAAAATATATTTAACCCTTCAGATATAGGGTATGCCATTCGAAACGAACAGTGAACTGAAATGAGATTTAAATGAGCCCAGCTTCAAAAATAATTTTCGATTACCCTGTGAAACATAGATCAGCGAAATGTGTCATATGTTCAAGCAACAACATATTCTATCACAATCGTTGTACATCTGAAGATTTGAAATCAATATTGAATGCAGAAATATTTAGAAGTCTTTCAATTTCAGAAAATGTAAAACATTTTGGCTTTTTCGACTACTATTCATGATAGGTATAGGGAGTTTCGAACAAATTCATCTTCATTTTTCCTTACAAAGTCAAATATTAAACAAAATAAAGGGTGTCTTATTCAGTAAATCATAACTTTGATATATATATATATATATATATATATATATATATATATATAAATATATATATTCATTATGAAACACCTCTAAGGTCTAAAATATTTTTAATTAGTAGTCACTACATCACTCCATATTCCTGCTTAATTTTCAAATTTCAAATCGGTCGTAATATACCCAAGTATTTTAACTTTAAATTTTTCAAGTTCTCATGAAAATTATAAGGACAATGCCGATCTTCCGTTCGTATTATGGATTATCGACCCTCACTTTAGTTCATTCAACATACACGTGCCTTTCCATGTTAATCATTCTTCAACTCGAAAACGGTTACTATTTCGAAAAAAGTTTCAATGAATAAGGAAAAATTTAGAATTAAAGGATCCCTTGAATAAATATTTTTCAAAGGACCAGTGGCGCACTACACTATGATTTTGATAGAGTCAAACGCAGCAAGATCCTGAAAATAATGTAATTCTGTATGTTTTCGTTTTTACTAGATATGTCTAGTTTATTTATCGATAAAAACTTTCTAGTATGTAAATTGAAACTAGATTTCTTGAAAACTACAAGAGTTGCCAATAGAAATATGAACAAAAAATGGTTAAGTAAAGAAGAAAATTTTAAGAAACATAGCGATTTTTCGCCAGTGGATCTGTAATGTTCCTTAGAACCCAAATAATTCAAAAGACTGCAGCAAGAATATGTTTCAGTTTTGTAGCTTGATTTTTGCTATAGATGATCTCAGGGTAAATCCTAAAAGTACGTTTTCCGAAATTAAGACAATTAGAACCCTATGTCGGATTTATCAATTTTTAGTTTCTGTTTGGATATCCCGAGTATAATCTTTTGTAAATTTAAAACGCCATTTTGGGGTCTCAAATGAAGAAAATCAATTGCCAATTTTAACGACTGTGGTGTGCAATCCGGACATAAAAGTACAGCGAAATGATGCAGGACTACATATAAAAATATATTCAGTATTCAAGACACTGAAAGTGATCAAGATAATCTATTTCACGTTCAAATCCAGCAAGAACTTGAAGAGCAGGATTTCGAAACAAAAACTACTATGCCATTGGTTTTAGACTCAATTCGTAGCAAAAAGTATTGAAATTCTGTTCACTCACTCATGAATGCACAAATGCTATGAATTTGAATATAAACAATTTTCATTTTCACTGGAAAGAAAATCTGCACATCAACCGAATAAAAAATTTCGAGCATAAATGGTCCCAAAATTTGAGGATAGTTTCTCCATGAAAACCAAAATGAAATTTGGATTCAGTTATATGAAGCCCCTTTACAGTTCGTCAGAGGCTCAATGGGATATATCAGGATAGGTGGATTGGTCGACGACAATTGATTCAATTGACTCCTAGATCTTCAGATCCCAGGTCAATGGAATTTTTCCTGTGGAAAGCAGTAAAATTAGAAGTTTATAGAAATGTTCCAACCACAAAAGGCCATAAGAATCATTTTTCTGTGAACATTCCGCAGAATAACTACTGCAGTTCTGCGTATGGTTCGAAAAAACTTTATTTATGGACAAGTAAAATCTGTTTGAGAATAAGGTAGATATTTTGAGCATTCATTGTGGTTTTCAATGAATTTTTCAATGAATGTCTAGTTTTGGGATGAGAAAATCAATGAGACCTCAATATTTTTAAATTTTGACAATGGAAAATGTATAATTTTCAATGAAAACAGTAGGAGGTCTCTTTTATGTTGCTATAAGTTGATACTCCTTAATGATCTTGTTTGGTAATTTAATCATGAATATCTCCTGAATTCATTATGAAAAACTAAATGTGTTTTAATTTTCTGTAAAAACATTTGAGATACAAATGAATTTTTTCACCATGTTTTTACTACCAACAAGTAAATAAAATAATTCTAATGAGTTATTTCAATACATCCGAAAATTTGTAATTTACACTATCTGGGCGTTCATAATATCAGAAGTTATCATTGAAAGTAATTTAATAATTTCGAGTGGTTCTAGGTAATTAAGTTTTCTATCCTTTGGAACAATGTGTAGAACTTTCAATTTATCACTTCTAGGAAATAAGTGACCATTTTGGATGCAGTACCTCGTTCTAACGTGTACAAGTATTACATAGAAAACAAAGGTAATAAATTCTCACTTGTCTGTTGAAATTCATTTTTGGTATAAGTACATCGATGACATACTTAATACATTCGATCAAATTTTTTTTTTCATCAACAGTATCCTCCAATGTCCTCTCAAAATGAAAAATTTACTTCACCATTTTAAGAAACGCTAGTTTAGATATATGTTATATGTATTTTCACATATTTCAATCAGCCAACTTGACATTAAATTTTGGCTTACAATTCATTGCCCCACAGACCATTATTATTCCTTCGTCATTGAAAAATCTTGAAAAAGAAATTGACATCATTAAAACTGTGTTCAATGACAGTGTTCATCGTGGTTTCACTTTTATGTGAACTAATCACATAAAAGCGAAAACAATTACATATAGCTATTAGCCAAATATATAAAAATTTATTTATTTTTCATTTTCCCATATTTTCGACATATAAGTTACTATGTCAATCAGGAGTTCATGAGTAATTTGTTCAACATAGTTACAACTAGTCGTACCTACAAATTTAGGTATAAGGAACATCAAATTTCATTTCTTTAAAATAAACATTATTCAAAATTAGCTAATCACAGGCTATTAATTTCCTAGTATTGATGAATTGAAAGTTGTATACATTGCCCCAAAGGGTAGAAAACTCAATTATTTAGAATGAGTTGAATTTTGCAAACCGCTTTTTTGACCAGTTTCTGATAATGAACGACCAAGCGGATCTTACAAATCCCAAATTACTGATGAATGCAAATAACATTTCATACTCAAGTACCATATAATAACGGCTAGATCCATATGGTGTCCAAAAACTTTGAATCCATTCTACTGGACTAAATCATGAATTCACTAAGCTGTCGCTTTTTTAAAAAGTAAACACTGTTTTGATGTTGTTTTGATATACCATGATAAAGTATATAAGCCATTCGAAAAAATTGTTGATAGCGTCATACGTTTGACATATGTCAATAAAACTGCAAATATCACTTTTGATTTGAAATAATTCCACTGGTCAAATGCTTAGAAGTAATTGGTATTCACAGTTGTATCATCGGTAAAACGCATGAAGTACTGGTATTCGACAGGACTAGGCGTCAATAAACGATTATTTCGTGTTGCGGGATAATGTATCCTCACACATGGCCGACATTATGACCCGTTACTCGTATTTGGCTTCTCGATAAGTAATCGTCCTTCACACCCACCCTACCGACCGGATAATTCCCTGACAACCTATTTCCTCGGCCCTTTGCCCAAATTGAAGTTGAAGGGGGGCGTCATTCTGAGAATGTCGAGTCCATTGGAAGAAGCGTGACTGACAAGCTGAAAACCATTTCTGAAGATAAATATCCTTTAGGCGTTCCAGATCTTATACCACCATTGAATTGAGTATACAACACACATGCTGAATCATGAATATTGAAGGTAGATTTCCACTAATTACTGTTTTCCGATGTTTCGTTGTTAGTCTAGTTCACAAGTTCAATCAGTTGTCTGTCCTAGATACGTTAAAAATTATTCGAATATTTTAATCAAGTAATCATGTGCTGTTTATGTGTAAGAGGAGTTCCAGTTAGTAGTAAAATTTTTCATCATTTATTTAAACTATTTTGCGGTCTGTAATGGAGACGAAGTTTCAGAAACATATCGTTAATTAAAATTGTCTAACTATTACAAGTATTAATTATACAATTTCCTCCCAACGGTACGCAGATCTCTTCGAATCGACATTTAATACTTTGAATGAATCGTTTTAAGTGTTGTGGTGTATCTGGAGATTATTCGCTCGTGCCGTGAAGGTGTCATTGAGACTTACGTTAAACAAAAACATAAATTGAGATGATAAAGAGAAGAGAGAATGTTTCGGTAGTAAGGGCTTTTTGATCGAAATTTCTGCCTCCTCTAATAATCCATTTTGAAAATTTCTGAATAATTCACAGTTTGTGAATATCAATTGCAAACAAATCAATTATTTCTGAACTATTGAATCCACAGTGTGGTGAAATGCATCATAAGTTTGTCAATGTAGTGAATATTCAAACATCATTGTTTTATTTAATTGAAGAATGTATATCAATTTTCATCAAGCAACTTTCTTCAAAATCAAATATTTTTGTTATCATTACATGTTACTAACTTCTTCAACTTTTATATGGTAAAAAATATCCCAATACATTTTCTTCTGTACGTTATTTCGAATTGAATTAACTTTAACTTATATTTGTCGTAATTGCTTAGTATACGATTTCTAGATAAGATACCTTAGAGATTCTTGAAGGGACATACTTCTCAGGCTGTAGGTGTCTTGATGCCAATAACTGATGTGACACCGTTCACCAGATGGGCCTTATCAAAAGTTATTAGAAGGATGATCGAAGAAACGCATAAAGGATTATCAAGCCCGGAGCAGATAGGCGGTGGGCGATTCGCTCATTCAAACCAATTAAGGCTCCTTGAAAGGTTGGCATCATGCCTACCTAGGTACAGAAAGGGACAGAGATTTTCGTTCCATACCTATACAGACTTTTTCGATCGAGTTTAGTCTGGGATGATGTCACCAACATTTGACGGATGATTAGGGTTGTATATTATCAAGGTGGGTAAATCAGACTCACAGCCTCAGTTGTTCAGACCAATAAGACTCATATCTACCGTTCTGAAGATGTTACTTGGATTCATCAGGATTGAGATGTTATCGCTGGAGACTTTGGGTGAGCTTCAATACGCCTTTCAGAAAGGATAATCGACTGATCTGGCACTTAAAAATCTAGTCTAAAGGATAACTTCGTCTCTGGACCGCAAGAATTCTATGTTTTTTTGTTGTGGATCCACTGGTATAACCTCCTAGAAAACATGTGGGCAAAAATGGCTGTAGGTGATGATGGTAAGAGCACGTATCGCTTATGGTTGCATAAGCGACTCCTATTGCAGCTATGAAACTGATACTAGGCCATGCTTTCTCATCACCTGGTGATGGGAGGAACACCAGTAGTGGTTTCGTACAGATTCCATCACTTTTCCCAGAAATTGACATCGCTCTACAAGCTAAAATTGAGGCTAGCGAGCTGCTGAGGCGGTGTCATTCCTGATCATGATTCCCAGTAAACAGTAATGAGCTACTTGAGGGTCTCTGTTTATTCACAGGTAGTTCCGAAACGGATCAAGGTGTTCGAGCTTGTGTATATGGCTGTCAAGGAAGAGTCTATTTACCGTAGCATCTTGGGACCTATCGATCTGTTTTTGAAGCAGAGGTATTGGCCTTTGCAAACTATGCTTACCTTATGTTTGTAGGGGATTAACAAGTAGGTTAATGGAAATCATAACGAATAGCTAAGCTGTTCTAAGAGTATTGGCATCCGATAACTGTGTTGCAATGTCTTCCAATCCATGCCAAACTAGAAGAAAAAAACAAACTTAGTCGGATATGAGCTCCGGACCACTCCTTCATTGATGGCAATAAGAAGGCGGAGTTATTGGTCATCAAAGCCGTGGGATTCAACTGACTGACCCTCATAGAATTCGAACACCCTGGGCTTGCCATCATTGGGCTAGCCACTGCGAGTGCCAATGCTCCGCTCAATTTCTGCACGCTAGACCTATCTGTTCTAACTGCCATTGGGGAACTGTCACCCCAGAAATCACCTTAATAAGTTAGGATTGATCGGAAAATTCTGATGCAGACTATGTGTTGAAAAAGTAGAATCAATTTTGTGTTTGTCTCATCGTTCACTAATTAATATAGGAATAGTGTAAAATGGACGCACAATGTCTGTACTCAAATTAACGTTGTAAGTTAAGAAAGTCTGTCAATTGAAGAATTAGCCCATAGGTTTCGAAATTTTGAAACGAAATTTCAATCCATAAATAAAATTACAGAAAAGTATGGTATAGCATTTCTTGCCCTTTGATTATTTCAACAATGAAAATTATCGCAAAAGGAAGAGTCTATTTCAAAGAATTCAATACAGTAAACCGTTCCCTTCGAACAAATAAACATAATCTACAAAATTTCACATGCTTTTAGTATTGCCGCTTGTCAACAATAATAAATATATAAGAAGCAATATCAAACGAAAAACACTATTAAAGGCACTTTGTTCACTGAAAAAATTGTTTTAAACTAGGAACTACATCTTTACGAGAACTGTCCCTACTGTTTAGCGTAACTTTATAGCGATTCTAATACTGAATTCAATATTCCTTTACATTTAATCTCTCAAAACTTTGGGAAGAACATGAAGCACGCATTACATACTCGACGCGTACAACATGACCTGAAAGTCATTACCTCTGTTAAAACCTTGGGGTCAGTATATGAAAGGATTAAATATTTACCTACGTCCCGCTCGATTCCATTCAATACTGAGAGCCTGAAATTTTTTTTTGATAAAAATACATGTGCCCCATGAATTGTTTCAAGCACTTTTCAATTCAACAAGCCAAGCTATACTTTGTTCAGAAAGGGAGTAGGCAAAAGCCCCTATTCCATAAAAGCAGTATGGAAAGATTTTCATCATTGATGTTATTATGATATTACTTTTTTTTTAGTATGTTTCCTCCTTCGAGTTAACACGTGTAATGTGGTGCTCCCCAGTACAGTTGAAATTTCAAAGTGAATTTTAAGGTAATCATATCGTAGTCAAATATTATACTTTGAATGAGTTTGAAATGAAAAATACAGCCTCATACGTTTGATCGATTTGACGTGTGAAGAGAAAGTTTTACGAATTTATAATAATTAACTCGAAATCTCAGTCTTCAAATAAATTGATATCATATTACGTTGATAAAATGAAAATCTGTTACCTACGCTGCAGCAGATGGTCACCTTGTTTATTTGGATCGTAACAGTCACACAAATCATTGAAACAACATGATAAAATAATATCGCCTGTCCTTCGTTTCCACATTTCCGCTAGGTACTCGATTCGGTTTTCCGTTACTTAGTCTAAGACGAAAAAAATTCAAATAATATAATGGAAAATACAGAATTCACTAAAGAACAGAAGAATATCTTGGAGTTATTATTGAAAAAGCACTGTGAACCCATATGCAAGGAAATAAGAAATGAAGTAGGAGAACTCAAGGAAGAACGGAAAAAAACAAAAGTTAACGAATTAGAATCGGAGAACAAGAAATTGAGGGAGATAATAATAAATATTGATAGAAAACAAGGAAAAACAATTTGGTTGTGTACATCCTCGAAACAGAAAGTGGTGAATTCAATTCCGAGGTTTCCTAGTTATTGCAGGTAGAATCAAATATTAAAATATCGGAAAATATTCTACATATAAACTCGGAAAGGATGAAAAAAGCCCGATTTTACTAGAGGAGCAGAATAAAGAAGTCAAAGATCAAATCCTGAATAGCGCTAAAAACTGAAAGGTACTGGGATTTCAATAATACATGATTATACGCAAGAAAAAAGGGAGAACCGAAAAGTTTCGATGAAGCGAATAAAAGAAAGCAAAGAAAGAGGATCCACAGCATACATACGAGGAGAAACACTGACTATAGATGAAAAGCCAATCAACCTACAGGAACTGTTGAAGAAGGAAGCGTTAGAGAAGCTAGTGAAGATCAATTGAACCCTAAATAGAACAGGACTTACAAGGATTTGCGATCTCAAAAAAACAATTAACTTTTATTTGAGTCTAAATGTTCAGTATTAAATAATGTCATTATTCCAACAAATTTTCAAGTTGAAGCTAATAAAAATAAATAAAAAAAAGGAACAATAGAAAAAAAAAAAGTGAAGTATGAACTTATGTAATGTAATGTGTTGATTCGGGCTGAAGTGGATATATTGTCACTATTTTTCTTTTTCTGTTCGTTTGGCTGATGAATATTCAAGAAGCAAACAGGCGAGGCATTTTAGAATGTTCGAGCCTCTGCTTCTGAATTTGTTTATTTTGTTGTCATGGAATTAAGATTTTGTTTTTAGGCTTTTTGTTTCATTTTGATACCTTAATGTAAGTATGTAAAAGGTATAATGTAATTCTACTGAAGCATTGATAAACCATATTATTATTATTATTATTTTAAAAAAGATTTGTCGAAGTAAAAATTTCAATGGAGATGTAATCCGAAATTCAAATTTCTGTGGAAACTTTCTTTTCTTTACATCGGTCTTCTGACATCAATTTTATGGAGGCATTAGGATTCATGTTGTTCCGATTTCCCAGATTGCTGTGGTGTTATCCGCCAAAAAAAAAACCAACAGTATTATTTGATTGATTCTATGAAGATAAAAAATTTTCATTTAACAATCTATTAAACTGAAAGAAAATTTGATATTTCATCAAACGAAGTTTCTTTTTCTGACTCAGATTCATTCAGTGAACTAGAGTAACTGATAAACTAGATAATAAGGACGTAACTGTACTTAAGGGCAATATGAAAATACTCAACAACAGATGATAGAGCATGTATCTCTATATCACCGTATCTTTTGGCAGGTACTTACCAAAATTGAATCCACTTTTCACTCGAAGTGCTTTATAGTACTTTACTTCGAACAAATTCAATGAAAATGGAACAAATCTAGTAATCGAGCTCTTTGATAAAGCGTTTTTCAAAATATGAAATATTTTTTTCAAATGGCACACCAAGTATATTTTCTCTATATACGACAACACTTGCCTATTTACTCGCAACAAGTTGTGATTGCTCTGTAAGATTTCAGAATAGATTTGCAGAGCTAAATGTCATGAAACATAATTGGTATTAACTGTGACGAGCTCTTTGTGTCCACCAACTAAATCCAGAAACCATTGAGGAGCGGGAATACATACTTCTCTTATTATGAGCTCAATTTACACATGGAAACATCTTGCAATATCTCAGAAAACATTGAATTCTTTAATAGAAGAAAAGAGCACATATGCTGGATTAATTATTTCTTCACATATATTCCTTTTGAACTTCGACATTATATTTTATTTGAATTTTCTTCAAACTTGTTTTGAGATTATGAATAAATAATTTTTCACGGATTGGTCTGGACTACTCTTAGTTTCTAGTGATAAATACCAACTACGGTGAATGAAGTATACTTTCACTTTCTTCATGAAAATATTTGGATATTCCTAACTTTTGGTGCTCAATATTGTCGGAGTTAATGAACACATCAAAGGACCTTATCAGGTTGTTGTCACTTAGCCAGTTTTTCTTATTGTAAAATTTGGCAGAATATGCTAGGGGTCGTGAGTATTTATCGAAGATATCAAGATCTTTTTCAGATAAACTGCATTCAATATTTTATCTGGAGAAAATCCCAATTGTTTCAATTATTCGAACTGAGCATAATCACTGAAAGATACTTAACAGTTAATATAAATTTACAAGCAATAAATTCACTCAATATTGAATATGAATTATCAATTCAAGAAAAATAGTCATAAGTCATGCTTCATAAAATAATTAAATAATAAAGTTTTTCATTATGATTTATTCAACAATCAAGAAAAATGTTTGTTTGATAAGGACAATTCTATTACAAACTTTCAACTCTGCAATAAATATGCAAATTTGAATCAATGTGCAAGAACAAGTATGTTCTTTTTTATTGAAGTTGTTTCTACCGCCTTCTTCGATTCTTTCTAGACTACTGATATTGAACAGAATCGTCTCAAGTATTTCATGTAGAATTTCTTTGTCATAAGATGCATGAGCAAGAATGTAGTTCATCACTTTCACGTAATATTGAATTTTATATTTTCGAATCTTAATTTAAGAAACATCAGATACTTAAGCTGGCTAGAATCTACCACATGTGGCCTGCGGACAATAGCAATAGACGAGATCACCCGCCTCAGGTCATCATCTGACCAAACGATCAGATCCTTTTTCAGCGAAAGTGCTTTTTCGTTATCAACAAATGATGAATAAACTTTTTGCTTTTCAGTAATCATTATTCTTTATACCCATCCATCTTTTTAAGATGAATTAGTCAGTAGACGTTTTTCCCACTAGATCATAGCCATCATAGATATTTTGTTTTGAGGTGTTCAGCAGTATGTTCCCATTTTCTTTTGTATACTTTACCATATGAATTTTTTCTTCTCTTGACAGCTAATTACTACCGCCCAGCAGTCTATGAGTGACGTGTGACCTTTTGACAGAAGGTAGTTTAGGATTCTATGAAAATAGAACAATGAATTTAACATAAGTTTTAGTTTCAGTAGGTACTTTATTATGATAATGATTAAGAAAGAAATAGTAGGTAAAAAAGTACTTCATTCGCGTGTCAGCAAGTCCTGATTGAATTGAAACATATTGTTCTTGATGGAAAGCACTTGGATTGATCATCTCCATAGAATCACCTTGTGATATACGACATTTGTCGTTATAATTTTTCATCGGGCGCAAAAACAAATAAAGCGGATGATTTGCCGACAAGTTAACATGCCACTCACAATTGACCACGAGAAAAAAATGAATTTTCTTAGTTATATCTAAGACAACGAACAGTCAAAGATTTGCCTATGATTTTTCGTTTCTAACTATTCTAGCAGTAGTTAAATTCGTCATTCTTTTAATTAGTTGAATATTTTTCTTCCTCTTTCAAGTATATTCCAATCATATGAAAATGAGTCCCAGAGTTATCTCTTTAACCTGTACCCCATTACCTCATTACGTAAGATTCTTGCAAAGTTTCGCTTGGCATGCACCAGAAGTCCGTACGTATCTTAGTGAAAAATTCTGAATATTTTTTCATTATATTTTTAATTTTTCCGTACCTATTCTTCTCCAGAAAAATCCATAGAAGCCAGAATTCTTTCACCACTGCTATGGTTCCAAATGAATCAGTTCTCCAGAAAAATAGCCATTGTATAATTCAAAATATGTACCACGTGTTGATTGACTAGGTATAGTTGTTGAGGAATTTCATTAGAGAAATTGAAATTTTTGGGCGACTTCAACACTGCATCTGCCTTTCCGTTGACTTCGACTAACTCCTAAAATATTTATGGAACAAAACAGCCCTATGAAAGTCGTGATGGAAGACAGAAATGTTGTATACTATGTTAGGCCATTGGTTGCAATCTCTAGAAGTTGATATGGTATTTGATATTGTTTCAGATCATTTTTAGAATTGCGTCAAATTTGAATAATCTACAGTTCAGGGTAACATAATTACGGCGATTTTCCTCTCGAAATATCTCAACTTGGACACACTTCATATCGGAAAGCAAGTCTTTCAAATACATTATGTTTTAACAGGATATTCTTAACATTGTAGTTGTACTTCTGGACCTCGCGTATCGCTCACCAATAAATATACTTCTTACATTGAAACTTTCTTTTGTTGGGTCGAACATTTTATGGATAAAGTTTAATGCATTAGCGTTACCGATATAGTTTTTTTGCATCACGCTATGGTGTAGACTATTTGTGCGTACACAATAATGCTGTAGCGGAGAAATTGCTTACTAACAATGAGATGTGAATCTTCCTTCTACATTTTTGAGAAAGATGTTATGACAACTATATAACATAAATTCCTAATATTCCTTTGTTGGATACTGTAATGAATTTTCTAGAGAAATTTACGACAAATGCCACCTCTCGCAGACCACTGAGATTAGGTGACTACTTGGGAACACTATGAGTCGTTACTTTTTGGTCCTTTCGAAGTGAGAGCTTATGTACATTTGAATCATCAAATATCTATTATAAGAAACGTATTGTTGTAGCACTGGTAGCTGATAGATGCGGAAACCAGTTTCATTCGAACGTTAACAAGTTATCGAAGCTTGATACACTGGAAAGAAGTCTGGTTTTACTAAATTAAAAAGAAACAAGAGTTTTCTGCTGTTCTCATAGGACACTGCCATCTACCTTATCGCTTACTTAGAAAGAGAATTATTCTAGATACAAACTATTCTTGATGATATTGTGACACGGAACATAGTGAAACTCGTTTTATTTGAGTGACAACTTCCTCACCTGCTACAGAAAATGAAAACATTAGAGAAAATCTCATAGGCATCGATGACCCTTGTATTAGACTGCTGCTATCTGTCAGTTGGAGCATCAAGGCCGACAATATTTAGACCCTGTGCAGCAAATAAAATAATCAATTTATAAGATTCAATTTTCGATCAGTTCGAAGATTCAAGAAAACACTCAGCTTTTTCATATTTTGAAGGTTTCTTCTGTGTCGGTTTCTCAATGACAAGTTGAATACTTGATATATAAATAAATAATAGATGGAACGTAATTATTATAGCGTTATATGGTGAGGAAAACCGATTGTGGAATTAAATTTGTAGGATTTTAAAGTCAGTTCTTTCAGGATTTTCAATTTCAGTGATTCCAAGTATATAGCGCAAATATTCGAATAATTATATATTCTTTATTTCTGAGTTTCTACAGCTGAAAATTTCACTTTTAATGAATTACACATTAGATATTACATAGTTCTTACATATTCACGAATGTGTATTGCAGTGAATTTTTAATGAATCAGTTTTCATATTTTCATAATACATAAACCTACTATAATATAAGAAATTTCTAATATTCCTATCAATCCGACCCTGCCTTGATTCTTTTACGCAATGTATCGTTTGAGTTGCAAGAAATAGAATTCATAGAACTCTCAGAGAAACATATAGGTATAAATAACATTCTAATGAAAAAATTCTATTTGTAATCCTCTTAAGGAGAATAATCTGATCACGGCAATGTCTTATTCATTTATCCTGTCAATTCTCCTAATTTTCTTCGTGGTTATTGTGGCGACGGAATGTAGAGCAATAGGATTAGGACTTAGTCCAGGAATTGTGTCAGTTCCTAACCTTATTGGTGATGCATTAACTCAAACAGGAATTGGGCTAGAGGGAAAACCATTCTGCTGTTGAAGACTACCAAAATGGAGATTTATGATACATCATTTAGATCATTTTGTTGACGAGTTATAATACGTTTTGTTTTTGTTGAATTTGTCGGTGTAGTATATGAATGAGATTATTTTATATTTAAAATCTATGGTGCGGCTATATAACATAATTGACCAACGAGGCAAATATTTGTGTAGATCTGAAATACAGAAATAAATTCGAATGAATGGACATGAATGGGTTTGAAATACGGTTTAATTCATCATTTATTATTAATCAATGTTGCATATGATTGACAATTAAATATATATATTTTCCATTTTATGACTTTTTTCATAAACTTCCTGAATATGTTGATATTGCGAGTTTTACTCGCTCATCGATGGTTTCCTTGAAAATTAAACATATGTGAAAAGTTGTTTTTCGATTTTCCGAGCGTTTTTCAAGTTCTTGTATGTCATTTTAATGAACATGAATCAGTTATTATTATTAATTATCATTTTTTACAATAATATAATGAATCTTAAAGTTTTCTGAGCATTTGTTTGGCGATTATTTCCGATGATGTTATTTGGATTTTTCTCCAAAAATGGTGGTTTTGGAGACTGAACATACGACAATCGTCTGATCAGTGAAATTGATGCGTTGGAAAACATAATTTCTCCTTCAATTTTGTTGATAAGCCATGTACTATGTGATATGTTGTTGTCGGTAAAATCCTGAGGACCAGGTTAACTTTATATCTTTTGATTGTGGAACGGCTCGATGGTTTTTATATGAAGTTTTTTCTGCCTATTCAGTCAAGTCATTTCAGGTGCTGATCTCGGAATTCGAGGTAATCTGCTAAAAACACGAATAAAAATTCATTTTGACACCCAACAACTTGTATGTGGCTTTCGCTATTTGTATTGATTATAAATATTGTAGAGTACTGAGTTGGCATTGTTTCAGAGAGTTTTTCTACGTTAACCGTTTTCCAGATAGAAGGCAATGTTTTTCTCTGTCCAGCACGTTGATTCCCGGCATGGAAAAAAAAAATTTTTCGGTCCCGTGGACCGGTAATTCTTTATTGCTGTTTAGAGTTCATGCATCCGTCAGAAATTCATATCACGGGTGAGTTTTTTCAAAAAAGAAAAATTACGGCTGTAAATTAGAAAAAAATGAGGCATCACATTGATACCTCGCGGTCTGAACACAAATGTGTTTCTTATAGACAGGCATGAATGAATGCCTCACATAGACATGTCTATTCATGTCATCTTTTGCTATGTGATCTATGCATATGTATCGTCTTGTATGCGGCAGAATGAAACGGTTGTTTGTGGAGTGGGTATCATTTTTGTGCTATAAAAATGAATAGATCATATGAAGAAGAGATGAAACATCATTAGAAACTGCATGATGAACTTATGTCGGATGAAGATATATATGTGGCTGATCCGTACACCGACTGTAACACACCTGATGAATATGAGCCTAGCGAGAGTGAAAGCTCTAATGATGATTACAAAGTACTGCCTTAAGAAGCTAAAAGATTGGAAAAATCAGAAATAAACGAGAGCACACAAGATGATCAGCCAGATGTTTTGCATTGTGCTTAATCATCAAACGGCTCTGATGATCAACCTGCTCATACTGCGGTAAGTTTTTTTTCGATTTTTTTACTATCATTACTATCGGTGTTTCTTTTCGCTCAGGACACCAATATTCAGAGGACCATTGAATCTATCATATCAAATTTCACTATAGAGTCCCATGAATCAAAGCAAGAAGACGACGAAAATAGTGTTTCTAACTTTAACTGGGATACTGTTAATGGATCCAAACTAAAGAAAATTGACTTTGAAGTCGAAGAAGTGGGCATAAAAACCGAGTATCATGTAGAATATAATAGAGAGCCTTATTTACTTTTCAAACTGTTTGTCACTGATGAGATTATCGTCTATATTGTTGAGCAAACAAATATTTTTGCTTAGCAAAAACTAACGCAACAGCCAATTTCCCTACCGATTGCGAAGAAATGAAACAATTTTTAGGGATCAATATTTGGATGGAATCACGGAAAACCCCTCAATTGCGAGATTATTGAAGTAAGAGTTTTTTGTATCAAAATAATATTGGGAAAGTGTTGACTCGAAATCATTTCGAGCAACTTCTATCCATGCTTCATTTCAGTAATAATGAAACTCAGCAGAACAGGGAACTGGAACGACTTCATAAAATCTCGTCTCTGAATGATTAATTAATGGACGATTCCAACTCGTTATAAGTCCTGGGAAAAATGTATGTGTAGATGAGACGATGGTACCATTTGGTGGTCGTTTCAAACTCAGGCAGTATATAAAAAATAAAAAGCACAAATTTGGCACCAAATTGTATGAATTATGTCTAGAAAGTGGTTATACATATAATTTGCAAGTTTATTGCGGAAGAGATACTCATGAGGGTGGAAATGCGTCATCTAATGTAGTCATGTCTTTGATGAAGAATTTATTTGACTCTGGTAGGACACACTACACTGACAATTATTATACAAGTCTAACCCTCGCGCATGAGCTGATGAAGAGGAAAACTCATCTGGTCGGTACTGTAAGATCAAATAGGAAATTCAATTGCATCGATGTTACAAAGAAAAAATTGAAACAAAAGAATGAAATATGTGCGAGACAGAGCAATACAGGCATAATGATGTTGAAATTGTTCGATGAAAGAGAAGTGCTCATGCTCAGCACAAAACATACAGACGAAATGAGAAAAATTCAAAAAAAAAGCGAAGAGATAGAAAAGCCTATAATTGTCATTGATTACAATGAATCTAAAGCTTTCATCGATTTATCAGATCAAATAAAAGCATATTCCTATTGTTTGAGGATGGGGAATAAATGGTACCGCAAGTTAGCAACCGAATTATTATTCGGTTCCGCTATGGTAAATGCATATATAACGTATCAGTAAGTAACGCAGAGTAAGATCTCCATCACAGACTTCAAGAGGCAAGTTGCTCAAGGTCTACTTGGAGACTTTTCTGATGCGGATTCAATAAATTCTAATGCAGAAAAACAAGCTCATAGAAGCTAAAAAAACAGGAGCGTTGTCTGCTATGCAAAAATGAAGAACGAAATTGGTCGAAAAGAAGCCCAAAGCAAAGCCAGTAGATCAAAATATCAATGTAATATTTGTAAGATAAATTTTTGTGTTTCTTGCTTTTCTGGAAAAAACTTAACTCTTTTTTGAATATATATTAGTTATAGTAATTACCTTTTCTTCGATTTTTTTCATAAAATACCTTTTTTATGTTGAATTCTTTTACTTTTCAAATGAAAATCTATATAACTTTCGAAATTATTGAGCTACCCCCAAACACTGTTTTGTTCCTCAGACCGGACGCTTTCAATATCTATGCAGTTTGCACTAGAGCGTGCGGTATCCATAGTGGCACGCGATCCGAAAAAAAAACCGACTGTGTGGTATAACATTGATGCCACAATGTCCTGGAGGTCGTATGACGTGAGGCATCAGGTTGATGCCACCCGGGGCTCAACGTGCTAGTATACTTCTAGTTCAACCCGTTGTCTCGATCAAAAATATGTCGTTGAAAGTTCAAGAATTGTTGATAAGTATTAATATAAATAATTTTCTATTGTTATCAATCTTTTCATTATATTCAATACCGTTTTTCATTGACTGAATATCTTTTTTCAATAACCCCTATATACAGGTATTCAAAAGTTACTGAAGGAAATATTCAATTATATTTCTATCACAAAAATTGCATTTGAAGTAATAACATTAATTACCTGAAAATAACACGGATCCCTAACCTTCTTATCTACAGTTAGTAGGGGCAGTTAGAAGTTTATTTCGACGAAACGATGGTTGAACAAATCAGCCAAGAAAAATTCTTACCAAATCGAAATAATGAAGAAATGCTCATCAATATGCTAATTAAAAAATTACAAAACTACATATCAATATCATAACGGAACAGGTCCGATATGATGCGGATATTCCTATTTATGAGAACACTTGAGAAACTTTGCATGAATTCTCTGCAGAATTTGAAGAAGAAAACTATCCGGTTCAAATGTCATCTAGCAATGGAATGTAAACCTTGTTTGCAGACTATAATGCTTCGAAATCTGCGGAACTATCAACCGTCTACTTTATGCACAGTTGAAGTCAAGTCAACAAAACAGATTGATCGTGTGTAGTTATCAAATCTGCCATCAACAAGTGTTGTAGCTCACCAACATTTCAATCATGTTTATTATCAAGTTCAGACATAAGTAGGGCATGATTTGTAACCCCAGGGTTAGGGCTAGATGATGAGTAATTGGGCGCTGGAACCAATTCCGAAAATTTTATCAACTGGTCCAGAGTGATTGCTCAACAGAATCTTTTAGATTTGTGGATCTTATGGTATGCGATATGGATGCAAAAAAATTGGGGATGCAGTGCTCTTAAGCTTGTGGCCAGTGTAATGGGCAGGATTGTCTATACGCTTCACCATATCGAAGTGATATCAATGAAAATAGTATCTGTGATCCCAAAAATTTGGACGACCTGGACACAAACGTCGTTGACGGCGAAACTGAAGAGGGATCCTAGAATTCTACTGCAACAAGATGATGAAATTTAGAACTTGTAGTTCTTGGCAGTAATGATTTCCTTTCATTTCAAGGATCATAACTGTGCGAAAAGTATTTTCAAATGAAAATATGTATCAGAAATCAATTTTTCAAATGAAGAGTCTGAGTTCGTTGTCATGTGTGACTTGTCTTTCTCTTTTTCTTTTTTGACGAGGTATTTGTATTTCATTGATAGAAAAATCAATATACAAACAACGATTCAGCCGATATAGATCACACTCTTGGGTATTAAACAAGTATCGCTGTACTCGCCGCGAATGCTGAGAACCTACATCCACATTTGACAAATTCACTGAAACTTGTAACAATCCATGTCACCCGAATATACGACAAGGAGACTATTTGAATTGAATGCATGCCAATTGTGGGAGTAGATTGAGGATAGCAGCAACAAGATTCAATATTTCTGTTCGCCAAGTTTCAATATCATTATAAAAAAAATCACTGTGGTCATTTCATTCTTTGAAGGTGCGAACAAGATTTTTCCAACAGAATTGCATTTTCTACGTGGTTCATCAACAAAATTGAAGTTGGAAGGCTTACCTTTTGCATTATCCTTACTATTGAATCAATTTTTCGCGCGGAATGGTATTGCAAACCACCATAATTTATTTGCATATTTGGGTGCAGAAAGACCTACAAGCTTACATAAAAAAATCTTCTGGAAATATTTCTTTAACGTTTGAATTGGAAATATTGAAAATACTTTGTTGGACAAATATTCTTGCTTACCCATAAAAGAAGAATAATTATTCAAACTTTTTCAGTAACCTTTGCCTGTAAAGCCTGATGATATCCCTCTTGGACCATCTGAAAAAATGTGGTATCTATATGAAAGATACTACGTTATTCTCGAGCTGATCGCCAGATTTTATCATAAGATTATCAAAGGAGATGTTTAGATAACCGCGCCAGTTAATTGACCACCAAAATCCCCTGATCTCAACATCATTGCTTTATACTAATCACGTCACAATATTTGTTTGATTTCTGAATTTACTATATTCGAGCGATAGGAAATGAATAAATCAAATTGAGAGATACTCTCAACACATAATCTGAATTTATCTTCGTTTACTTTTCATGTATTTTTTTCTGCTAGATGAATATGTGGTGAGCTACATATAATATTTCAAGAACATTTTTCACTCGGTTTCCAAAGCAATAAGGTCAAGGTATTACTGCAAACAAATGGGAAAAAAGGGAAAACCGAAAAACTCTACCCAGTACAGGTGGACAGATTTCAACTTTCTAGTTCTAGAGCAATATGAAATATTGTGAATACAGGAAAAAGGCCCCCTCTCTTCTCCGTGTTATTTTTTCATGAGAATTTCATTGCCGTTAGCAGATTCAATTAGTTTTCGAGTTATTTACAAATTTTCATGAAGGTATGTAAAAAAAGGTTTTGACATTCTAGAGGTTTGTTTTTGAGTTATAATGCAAACATTGTTTTAAATCTGAACCATAGCCAATTTTAATTTCGTTAAATAGAGTTTTTTTTGTTTGAAAATTTTATCACGTGTGCATTCAATTCTTCCTTCCAGCACGTGTTCTCATGAACAACCGAACTTGAAATAGCTTAAGTATGTTATGACACAAGTTGATTCTCGCAGTTATAATTCAGATCAATTATTCCATATTTTTTCATCAAGTTGCAACTATTGTGTAACTATGGTATTATGGTATTATTTGTAAGAGCGAAGCGACCATCCTGTACGAAAATATTCAACCCAAATCGACCGCTATATTGAATATTAATATGGCGATGTGGGTTTACATCATATTATATATATATATATATATATATATATATATATATATATATATATATATATATATATATATATATATATATATATATATATATATATATATATATATATATATATATATATATATATATATATATATATATATATATATATATATATATATATATATATATATATATATATATATATATATATGATGAATGATGAATCTAACCTAACCTAACCTCAATAAGACAGTTGAAGTATCACATTGCAAAAAGAATTGAAAATTGCAAAATTGAGCTCAATTGTGGTAAAACCATAATAAGCGGGTTGGAAAGAGCCGTAAGTAACGAAGAGACTATCATAAGCCTTTTAAATGGAAAAGGAGGTATGACTCCAATGCTAGCTCCAAAGAGCGGCGTTGTAGACATATCGGAATTCTCCGGTTCTCAAGGAAACTCTGATAAGATCAACTCGTCTAATCAAAAACCATCGCGAGCTCCGTCAACCGTTAAACCTCAAAAGTCGACAGCAGATCAATCAATAGTTAATGATTCTAAAATTGGTAAAATTTACTCAAAAAAGAACCCAATTCTCATGGTAAACAGGGATTCATCTGCAACCTTTGCCACTGCTACTTGTAAGGCATAGTTATATGTGGGACGTGTTGGTACTGATGTAAAGGAAGAAAATGTTGTTACATATCTAAAAAACAAATTTCCGAATGCGAGTTTTGAAGTGAGAATGCTTCCCAAAGGGAAGAATTCAGACAGTGTTGCTTTTGAAGTTGGAGCCGATATGTCACTTTCAGAAGATCTGAACAAGGCAGAATCTTGGCCTAATGGTATCTTAGTTTAGCGCTTTCATATTTTTCGGAAGAATGGATCAACTAGCTAAAACTAAAAATCAAATCATATCAAAATTCTTAATTTCAGCATACAATCATTAGCCAGTAAGCTGTATTGTTAGAATATTATGTAGGCGAGCAAAATGCAGATATCATCTGCTTAACGGAGCATTGGCTTAATGAACACAAATGAAAACTATCTCTTTGAGAAAATTTTCAATTATTGATTCGTACAACAGGAAAAGTTACAGAGGAGAGGGTGTCCTTATTGCTGTGAAAAATGGTCACGAAGCACTTCCTATAAGAGAACTTCATATTTTCAATGTCGAAAAGGTCATAAAGTATCTGGCGTGTTTTTACCATACAGCAAACTAGTAATACTAACAACCTACAGATCTCCGAGTGGCAGTTTTAATAACTATTCGAATAGCATGGGTGAAATGCTACTATTTATCGCAAATAAATATGAAAATCAGATCATTGTACTGACAGGGGATTTATACATCAATTTCTTGTCTCCACTAAGTGAACTGGGCCAGCTAAAATGTGTTTTTGTTGAGTTCGGGATGACTCACGCTTTCACTGACCCTTCGAAAAAGAAAACAAGTGTCGATAACATATTTATTTCTACATATGAACATACAAACAGATGAACCGCACATTTCAGACCAGTAAGGTCAATGGATGGAACTCGAACTACAAAACTGCATCAATGTACCTGTTCAGAAGGAAAAAACTTTTAGGTGCCGTGAGATAACACAGGACCCTACTTACCTTTTTCGAACTGAATTGAATACCGGCGACTGGAATGAGTTTTTCAGGGGAAAAAGTGCTGCGGTCTCCTTCACCTGATTTCATGATCAATGGATGCGACTGCTTAATCAATTCTATCCTGAGAAAAATAAGAAAATTAAGTAAACAAAAATAAAATACATCGATAATGAGGAACTCAAGAGACTTGGATGCATTGAAAATAGTTAAGAGAGTACATAAAACTGAAGAATCAGAAAAAGTTTATAAAGCTTGGAAAGGAAAATATATCGGTACACTTAACGAAATAAAAAGACGTAAAAATGCCGAATACATTAGAGATGCCCAAAACAAGATGAAAGCTGTTGGGGATGTGATTCGAAGGGACACTAAATTAGATAAAGATACTATGAAGTTTTCCACTTCTCCTACTGCATCAGATTTCAATAAATACTTTGTGTTTCATCTTCAATTTTGAGTTTAAGAATTTTTAATTTTTTTTTTCACATTTAACTTTGCGTACAAACCAACTTATTTTTTAATATAAATTTTTTCGTTGTGTTTGCTTTCTTGAGACTGGAAGTTAAGCGAGAGAACTTTTTCTTCCGATTTCGCGGCATTCAAAATTCGTTACATTAAATTTTCACCAAAATTATGAATGTTGGTGTAAAAGTGGTGGAGGAGGTGATAGGTGATCGTGGTTGTGCTATCAGCCTGTTAAAAAGAAATCACCCAGGAAGTGAGGTCTCATGCTATTTTTCCGAGTGTACACTAACAGAAATGGTACAATTGATAACTTCATTGAAGCCAACATCCTCAAAAGACATTTATGCAATGACAAATAATATCATGAAAAAATGTACAAATGAGCTAGCATATCCTTTGACAATTATGATAAACAAATGTATTGAAGTAGGATACTTTCCAAAACAACTAAAGATTACACGATTAGACCCTTTGTATGAAAAAGGTGATGCTGAACAATGTAATTATTATAGACCCGTAGCTATACTGCCACTAATGTCGAAAATTTTTCGAATTAGTTATAAAAAATCGGATGGTATCATTTATGAATAAGATGAATCTGTTTAGCGAGGCACAACACGTAGATAGATCTAATCGGAGCACCACCACAGCTGTGCAAATTGCAGTTGAAGCGATTTTGGATGCTCTGGACGGGAAAGAGGATGTATCTATATTGAATTTCGACCTTGGAAAGGCATTTGATTGCTTGTCGCATGAGATAATTCTCCAAAAGATATACCATTGCGGCTTTTGTGGTAGCATATATTTGCTGCTCAGATCATATTTCAGTGACAGATCGTACTTTCGTAGATTTCAACGACGAGAGATCGGGTGAGTTCAGACTGACATGCGTAAGGTTCAGTTTTGGGCCCTCTCCTATTTCTTATCTATGTCAATGACATAACTGTGGCAGCTGCTAGCAATGTTTATCTCTACTGTGATGATACATCAGTAGTTGTGAGGGGATCAAACGAAAGCGAGAATAACATGAGAACAGAAGAGGTTTTGAGAGAAACAAAAACTTGATTTTCATTAAATATAATGAAGCTAAATGAGGACAAGACGGAAAAACTTTCCTTTGTCCCAAGAGTGGTTTTGGAGTCTTGCAAGTTCCTGGGACTGTGGATGGATTCAAGATTGAGTTGGACAGTACACATTAACATGACATGTCAGAAATTGTCTAGGGCACTCCACGCTTAGAGACAGATCACAAAAGTCAGTATCAAAGAAACAGCGAAAGTAGCTTATTTGCATACTTTCATGCTGTCATGTCTCATGGAGTGCTCATATAAGGTAAAGCTTCAGAATTGATCAGAGTCTTTAAGCAGCAGAAGAGGGCTCTACGAATTATTTTTGGAGTCATAATAAATGACTCTTGTAGACTGATATTTAAAAACAGAAAGTACTTACCCTTCCATGTGTCTACATCCTCGAAGCACTGAAGCAGGTTCATTTCAATAGAAAGCTCAGTGACGTGCATAGCTTCAATACGAGGAACAGGTTCAATTTGGAAATACCACTTCACGAAAAACATATAACAATAAATTCCTACCACTACTGGGACACAAAAATGTACAATAGTCTTTCACCGCACTTTAAGGACCTGAAAATGAATATATTCGTTGAGAAATTGAAGGAAAATCTCATACAAGCAGCATGCTATTGTATTGAATAATTCACACTGGCATGCAAAAACTTTTGATTTGAATGGTAGAGCGTGCACACTTACCTGTGATTTTGTATGTACTTTAATGTCCTAGGTTAGATTTGTTTGTTTGTCATCTACTATTATTGTTTATTTTTCATGTTTTTATATGACGTATCATGTATTTTTGTTGATGATTCATATATTTCTATATCTATTTCTATTTCTACCATTGTTCATTTTAACGATTGAATATTCCACTTATACTGATGTGAACTTTATCAGTCTAAAATATTTTTCGGAATAATAGCGGATTTTCTTCAGATTTTTTCAGAAACCAGTCATAGGAATCGAGTCGACGTTGAAAATCTCCTGGCTACAAAAACTAGAATATTCTCATTTCATAAGGTTCATAACTATTTTACTCGAAAATACTGAGCGCTTCAGCCTAAGATACCCTAGCTTCCAGTGAAATTTGATTGTTCGTAATCGATCGATGGACAGTTACACTAGCAGCTACATCAATTGTTGCATCTTCTCTATCTGCTACTTCATAATATTATTTCCTTGACACGTCGAATGTACCCTAGTTCATGAGGTTTGTATTCAATTTTTCGAATATACTTTTACGACGTTGTCACCTCTCATAAAAATTATCGAAATAATCAGCTTCGGCATCATAATTATTTTGAATACAACATTCCATTGTATCAAACTTTTACGAAATTTGGTACGGCACGGTCGCTTCGTTATAGCAAACTACTAAAAGAATTGATTGCACATACGATATATTTCTGGAAATAAATAAAGACTCAAAATTGCCTATTCTTCATATCGAACGAAAAAAGGGGTTTGCATTTTAAATAAAAAATTGTCAAAATTATTCACATCACTTCAAAAATAATCGATATATTGCCACTCATTTCGAAAATTTCTGGAATTTCCGAATAACTCAGTATCGAAAAGAGCTATCTTGAATCAGTGTTTAGTAATGAATTCTTCACGTGAAAGAACACGGTGAAGGGTGGAATTTTTCTCTACTCATAATCTTTTAGATAGCAGTGGTACAGAAACGTCGAAGTCTGTTCACTCTGTATTTCAACAAATACATTCACAACATCTAATTGACATCAAGAAGCAACCTGACATGTCAATTTGAGTGCAATATCTCCAAAATTGAAATGGTAATTGATGAAGGAAGATTTTCCTCCAAAACTCTAACATACTCTATCGAGGAATGAAAATATCTGCAGTTATTATATTTGCAAATTCGTCAATTCTTCAACCAGAACTATTCTGTGTTTCAAGGATGGACAGTTAATTCCGAACACCCTGTAAATCTGAAACTTTTGTCTCCTTATTAGTTTGATGGAATACTTACACAAACAGATTGAATGAGTTAGTTAACGTAAAACAATCACAATAGAATAATATTACGAGAAAAAAAGTAAGTATATCAGTATGACAAAATATATGTCCATTCGCTCTAACGAATATGAATGATAGTATGTTATGTTTTAGTTTTAGGTGTTCTGAAAATATATATACAAACATTCTTGAGTTCATCTTTATTCAATATTAGAAATTATAAATGATATTTAAGATGAACAGCAGATGAAGAGCCTTAGCAGCCTCACCATCCCCCGTGTCCACGCCAAGCACCTGCTCCTCCCCAGCCACCAGCTCCTCCCCAGCCACCAGCTCCTCCCCAGCCACCAGCTCCTCCCCATCCACCGGCACCACCCCATCCTCCTCTACCGCCCCAAGCGCCAGCACCCCAACCACTTGGTTGAGCTAGAGCATAAGCACTAGCTTGAGTTACAACCACCATGGCCACAATTGCAACTAGGAATACTTTCAACATCTTGGTATAAGTGAATAGTCTGAATTCTTAACAAGAATTGATAAATGTTGAGAGTTTCGACTGATATTTATATGAAATCGAAACTAGTTAAGCTTGATTGGTTGCTAATTGAAGTGAACGTAAAATTTTTAATTTTTTTACACTTATTCATAATTTGCACTCATTCAAGTTAACAATAGTTATTACTGCACCCCTTTAGATAAAAAGACAAAGCAAACATGTATGCACTCATAATAATTAGAATAGTTTCCAATTATGCAAAATACTAATTACGACGAGAATATAAGGATTTATTTATATAACTGTTAAAGCTGTGTAGTTGTACAAATAAAATGCAAATGAAATCCAATATCCATTGATGTGGGCCTTGTCGCTAAATGACAGGTTTTATTTCCGCTAAGTTAAGAGTAATTATTTTCCTCTTATTTTTTAAAGAAGATTCGTTTTACTGTTTCTCATGGCAGCGTTCATTTATGTTGATAATTAGTTATATTGCAAAATATTGAAGGGTTTCTTCAGTCAATAGAGATCGTCAATAAGGAATTTTCGAGTTTATCTTTTAGCCAAAGTACAATTATTGTAAGATTCTTGATGGCTTCCATTCATGATGAATGTTTGATTGAATATCTTGCAAACTATTACTGATAGTAGATCATTAAGAGTACACCGCCTAGCTTTCAACGAAAAGTTACCGTTTTCCAATTGATCTCAACATTTTCCTGACTACTTTTCCTGAAAACCTCGAAAATGTGTCATATACCTTTCATATCTCGTGGAGACGTATCTTCTTCCAGGGAGTTACATTTATGATTAATTTATTTTGTGGAAATTTATTCTCAACAAGTATGAAGTGAAATATATTTTATATTTTCCATAATTATATAATTCAACCACGACCGGTTTCAACCGAAATTGATGCATAAAATGTTCGAAATTCACTCTATTTAATTTCTGGCAGTACTCTGATCGATAATAAAAAATTATTTCTCAAATATCGAACATTTCTGGTGCCAGTTTAAAGAACTCAACAGAATCAAGTTTCCTTCTTACAATTCTCGATTTCAGACATCCCGATCGAGGAAAGTCTAATAACTTAAGATCTGGAGCTCTGAGCTATAACTCAGTTGGTCTCCTTTCAATCTACTTGTTGATGAAGTTATCATGCAGATATCTGCGAACATGCAAAGCATAGAGTGTGAGTGAAACTGAGTTTTCTACCCTGTCTGGGACTATGTCATGCAGAAGAGGATAGAGATGGATTTAAATTCTTCTTGTAAGAAATTAGGAACCTTTCTTCACTCTACACAGTTCTTCTTCAAACATGATCGGTTTTGACCGTCAGGTCATTTTCAAGTGACTATTTTACAGATTTGAAGCACAAGATTTATAACATGTTATTTACTCAACAAAGTAGGTAAAGAAGTGATTTTCAGTTAATTCATGTATAGTACATATCTGCCATTTACTCTGGACATAAATTGATTGTCTTGTCTGTGTTGCTTTGGATTCTAAATATAGTGGTATGAAGTATCTGATGAAGAAACCCGAGATGGTCTCAGCTGAAAAAAATCGACTGTCATTGCGAAAATCCAGCGTAGTGGGACACATCTTCTAATTGAATCTAGCCTATAGCGTTCCACATTCAATGCTGGGCGATTGTCTCCGCTTCTTCTCTAAAACGCATATGAATTAAATCAAAGGAAAAACTCTGGATAAGACTAGACTGTCTTTTATACTTATACTCACAAGTATACAAAAAGAAATAGCGAATGGTCCATACGAGAAACTGTTGTTAATGTACAAGAATCGCAACCAGAAAAAAAAGAAAGATTTGTAATAATTAAAAAACTACTCCTCAAAAAAAATTGTTTAATCAGAAAATCTAAAGAAATAAATCAATATGCCCACGTTTCTACAAAAACAAGTGAAATCCCACCGAAAACATTCTGTAAAAAACTAGCCAAGTCTCGATGGAGCTGCTTGTTTAACTCTAAAAAGTATTAAAATCTAGACTAAGTCGTGCCTAGTCTAAGGTTCCTTACTTCGATTTCTTTATTACTAAAGTTAATGTTGTGTGACTTGGCCGTTGAAAGGTACACAAGGGCACAAATCCAGGTGCTACGTGATACCATTGCACCAATCTGTCCCCAGAACCGTTACCTATCGACGACGGAAAAATGCCACTTGGAAAACGTTGGTTGAATAACCAGTCAATTATAGGCTTGATAAAACTGCGTTAGTAGAAAAGTGGTAGTGATATCAAGCTGGCTATCAAGGCTGGTGTTATTTGGGTTTTCACAAAGTTTACTGATTTTCAAACATTTCTACAGATTCATTTTCTTTGCGCTGTCACTGGCATGAAGAATTTTGAGATTTCCAAATTTTTTTATAGCAAACAAAATGGTATTCGTTACAATAGAGCCCAAAAACGTCTTTAAACGGTCCCGCATCAGCTCTTCTGTCCCAAAGCATTCCTTCTGTTACTACTCATTTTCGGATTGTTCAGAAACGATTTAGGAGCCATAATTTTAGTACACGCTGAAGAGTTATATTTTCAGTTAATTCATGTACTGTACATATCTGCCATTTACTCTAGACATGAATTGATAGTCTTGTCTGTGTTGCTTTGTATTCTTAATATAGTGGTGTTTAATTATGTACCATCCAGTCATTTTCAGTGCTCAAACTCTTTGTAAACCATACATAAGATAATACTCAATAACGCAATAGAAGCAAACAAAAAGTAGAAATTAATTTTGAATTCAATCTAGAAGAGTAAATTGAAAGGTATGTATTCACCAAAAAAAAAACTAAAGGATAGGCAATAAAAAACCGTATCAAACCGATTCTGAAACTGTTTCAACTCGGAAAACATTCGTTATCGTTATATACCGGTGTGAAAATTGAGCCTACATACTAGGGTAGTTGAATTTATTTTGCCTTGACACCGTTCTGAAATGTGTAGTTGGAACAAGCCTAAGAGATTATGTTGAGTAACTTGATCAACAACAGTATATGCCTCACATGCCCTAATTCCTGGTATTGCGCCTCAATTTCGATTCCAGTACTTTACCTAGTAGCAGGTAAATTTGGAGAATTCATTCATGCCGGCACTGTCGTGGCCCCGCCAAGTCGAGCGCGAAGCAAACAATGCCGTTCCATTATTTACTGGAACCTTCATCGCATTTTCAGGCCCTTATTCGGGAACCTCTGGATAAGATCAAAATGCTGAAATTTTTGTCGTTCAGTATATTCAGCTTTAATCACATACTTAAAACCCAAAATTTCAAGTCTGTAGGTCTTTCAGTTACGAAATCAATCGAAAGCAAAGTTTCGCATTTATGGCACTCACTTACTCACTCATGATCATCAGAATAGAACTAGTGCTTCCCATAAACTCAGAGAGCTAAAATTTGGTGCAGAGTTAGGGTTTAATGGCAACATAAACGGGAAACTATAAAAACTAGGATAATCGAATATCTCGAGTACCTGGTGACCCTGATTAGAAAACACAAGAGCCCAACCAAACTATTAGATATCGACATACTGCCTTTACAAAAATATTCAACTTGGTGGGCCGCTTCGTTTGATGTCAGAGGTCTGAAGTATCTGATGAAGAACCCCCAGCTGGATTCAGCTGAAAAAAATCGACTGTCATTGCAAAAATTGAGCGAAGTGGGACACATCTTTTAATTGAATCCAGCTTATAGCATCCCACAGTCAATGCTGGGCGAATGCCCCCCTTCTGATTTTGATACGCATATTAATAAAATTAAAGGAAAACTCTGGATAAGACTAGACTGGCTTTTATAATTATACTTACAAGTTTAAAAAGAGAAACAACGACTGGGCAATACGAAAAACTGTTTGTAATGCACGAGAATCAGAACCAGAAAAAAAGATAAGAAAGATTTATAATAATAAAAACTACTACTCCTTGGAAGAAAGAGAAATCGTCAAATAAGAAAATCTAATAAAATAAATCAATATGAAATTTCATTTAGAAGTCGGCGTTCGGAAGTACATACCAAAAAACTCATTCTCCAAAACTTTCAGCTCTCAATGTGCTCCGGTGGGTTTCTTATCATCATTTTTTTCCAATAAAAAGATTTCTGAAGGTATCACTGCTCCAAAAAAAATTAGAAAATTAAAAAACCTGGTTGTTTTAGATTTCTCAGACGATATTTACCTCCTAAAGAAAATCATTGAAATTTTCAAACGAGTTCTTAGGTTATGTACGCTCGTTTGGAAAACTTCTTCAACAGATCTTGTTTGAGTATTTTTTTCTGTTCTTACGATTGGCCCCTAAAATCTTTGTTTCCGGACAGGAATCATTTCAAAATTAGAAAAAAAAACGTATATTTGAGCAATTTTTTCACTTTTCAAGTACATGATCTCTGGAAATCATAGCACAATAATTGCCAGCACGTCTATTTCATTTCATACATCTTCAGATCTCAGTGATCAATATACTATATACTACCATAACATGCTCAAAATTCGAAAATGTTGCTTTTAAAAGCATAATTTGTCTTTTTTCAACATATAACCTCAGAACTCGGTAACTAAGTACATGTTTAAACCGTAGAGTATCAATTTGAACTCTTTTTATCAGATTGGAACATGGTTAGGATTCGAAAAACTCATTTTATCAAAGATTTTTTTTTCCGTTTTTTCGAAAAACACCTCAATTAACTTAGTAAATGCTCTACTCTAATTTGTAAATCATCGAGTCTCAACATTCGTCTATGTTTATTGAACCTAAACTTGCTTAGATTTGAAGAAATCATTTCTCGAAGCAATTTTCCGTTTTCTTCAGCGTATAACCTCAAAATGAAGTAACAACTGGTTGACTGAGGGGCACCGGATGAGTCTTGCGGTGGACAAAACCGGAGCGGTGCTTATAACACGCACAAAGACAAGAAATTATGTAACCTTCGTGATTGAAGCAAAAGCATTACAGTCAGTTGATTCAATTAAATATTTGTAGGTGACTCTGCATGCGAGATGTTAGTTCAAGGGACACCTCATAAAAGCAGCACAAATGCAACAAGAATAGCCCGGGCGTTGATAAGCATTATTTAATATCATCATATTCAGTATCATATAATATTGGAGGAACGAGGAAACACCAGCGTCGTCTGCTTGCTTGGTTCGAAAACTAACCGATGGATCCAACAAAGTTAGCCGAGTATTATGGATTCGATGATGTTCAAGAAAATAAATGTTAGAGCATTCACGAATGTACTGGGTTTTAAGGTTATATAATACTGAGAAAGGAGAGAAATGCTTCGAAAAATTGATTTTTTCTACTCTAACCGACTGTAGGTCCTTGTAAGTGAGTCAGGTATTAATATACACACACCACATAAATTGTCGCATCACCTGGTATTCTGAATTCCACAATCGATTAAGCAGCTCGATCGCAGTTTCTTAATCAACATATGTTCTTGGACATATGAGGGGAAAAAATCTTATCTATGTAGTAACATTTGTTTCCAAATGATCTCAAACACGTTTGAAACAAGAATGAGTTTATTTGACTATCAGTATTTATTCAATTTCTCTTCAGTTTTCACGCTAAACTAATGCGAGCTTTGTGTGTTTCTTGTTGATTTTCGAATCTTTGAATTTATTGTAATGGCTGCTGAACGTACTGGATGCTATTTAAGTGTTCATGAAGTGGTAAGAATTGAAACACTTCTAGAGGAGGGGCGAAGCCAACATTACGTGGCTAACTTGTTGAATGTTAACCAAAGCACTATTTCAAGAGCAATTAATCGGTACCACGAAACAGGGGCACAACAACAACACCAACTGATTATCGTTGGCTTCGTTTAACTGCATTGAGAGTTCAGCACTGTACGGCTAGAATGCTACGAAATGAACTTGCACTTTCCAGAAATGTGCATAGTTCATTGCAAATTGTTAGGAACAGGCTCAGAGAGGACGATATCAAAACAAGGGTGGCTTCTACCGGCCCGCGTCTCACCAGAGAGCATTGAGTTACAAAACTTCAGTTTGCGAGGGAACATGCAAATTGGGGTATTCCTGAATGGTCGAATGTTCTATTTTTCGAGGAGTCTAGGTTCTGTCTAGTATCATAGAATAGACGCATGCCTGTATACAGATGACTTAGCGAACGGTATCAGCAATGCAATATCCGGAAAACCGAAAACTTCGGAGGGGGCTCCGTTATGGTGTGGGGAGGCATTTCTTTCCATGGTCGAATTGAGTTAGTCCTAGTGAATAATGGAAGAATGACAGTGGCCATATCCTTGAACCCCATGTTCCGTTGGCCCAATGATTGGCAAAAACTTCATTTATATGCATGATAATAATGCTCGGCCTCATGCAGCTGGAGTAGTTACAGAATTTCTGCAAAATGCCGAAATTGATACTTAAAGATGGCCAGCTAGAAGTTACGACTTGAATCCCATAAAACATGTTTGGGACAACATGGGGTGGCAAATTCAGCAACGTAGGATGCCTTGTAAAACACTTCAACAACTAGAAAATGTTGTTTGAGTGGCTTCCGAGACGTATACTGGCAGTAATTAGGGCCCGGGGAGGAAACACTCGATTTTAAAAATGATAAGTAACCATTCGATGCTAGTTGATTGGTCTCATCGCGAAGTTTGAATATGGTAGAAATTTTTAATTTTTCATTAACTCTAAAATTGTTGATATTTTTAATCATAAATTCATCTCGTTTGAATGATATCTTCTTATTTTACACTTTTGAAAATTACCAAGTGACTCTTGAGTGACCAACCTAAAAGTTTATATAGTATTATCGTAAAAGTAAAGTGATGCGACAATTTTTGTGGGAGTGTATAATAATGATACATGGAAAAATGAATGTTAGAGCATTTACTAAGTAACTAGAGTTCGAGATTATATACTAAAAAGGCGAAAATACTTAAAAGAAATTATTGTTTCAAATTCTATCCATGTTCATGTCTAAAAGGTGAGTTCAACATTGATATTCGATAGTATACAGAACAAATGAATGCTTATGCAATCATATAGTTGACAAATTTCAAGGTTGTATGTTGAAGAAATGCTAAAGATTCTTTAGAAGATAGTTTTTTTTAATTTTCAGCATATTAAGCTGCAAAATAAAAATTGAACACTGAGATTTGATGATGATATTTCTAGATGCCATGAAGTTGAAAAGAGAAAAATTGCTCAAAAATATGATTGTTTCTTGTTTTTAGTAGCTTCCAGTCAAAAAATGGTATTCCTGCCAGCGCCACTTGAAAGTGAGGATAGTTATACAGAAAAAGTTTGGCAAACTCAATGACATAACGTAAAAAATCGTTTGAAATTTCAAATAATCTGAAAAATCTGAAAAACTTCAATCTGTTTTCTGACCCAAAGAAACAGGTCTATGAATTTTCCCAAATTTTTTGCAGTAGCGACGTTATAAAAGAATTGTCTTTTCGAATTAACACGTTTTCACGACAGAAAATGCCCCAGAGCACATAGAAAGTGGAACATTTTTTTTCTTATTTGGCTATAGCTTTTCATTAGATTCCCATCGTTATTTTATTTTATTGTTACTTTCATACGATTGAGATAATTGAAAATTACAGATTCAAACAATATATATGTTAAAAGAAAATGCGAATGAAGTAACACGGCATCAGCAAAATATTTTGGCTGAAAGATTTGATTCTTAGGGCTTATTTTTTCCAGAGCAGTGTGTTGCTTCTTCTAGGAACACACTTTCAGTTCTCAATCTCTTTTTGAACATGTTGATCCTGAGTATCAAAGTAATTTTTTTTTAATTTAGGCTTTCCATTTGAATTAAAATATTCAGTTACATTATTTACTTAGTTTAATATTCAATAAGAGTAGGTATCAACTTATTCCTTACAGATGTGTAAAAAGATTTCTTTTGTTTTCCCGAAAAGTATTATATAATACTCTGTCACAGTTCTAGCATGGTGAGTTGGCGCCCCATCTTGCTGAAAATACATATTCCTCATTTGCTCCAAAGAAATATTGAATCAAAATGGAGGCGTTACAGAAAAATTAGGCAATTATCACCGTTGTAAAAATTGCACTGATAACGTTTCCCATCTAGATGCCCACCCAAACTTTGAGTTCTCTGTCCGCTTTACTACGAAAATGGAAATAGTGTGGGTTCCCGTCAGAATAATAATGGAAGTTGTCTACTCACAAATTTATTTTGTTGTTATTCTCGTTCTGGATATTAAAATTAAAGACCATTTCGACTTGTTCATCAGTCATAATGAATGTGAATAATAAGAAAACCTTATATATAAGGTATAACATTTAAAGAATGAAATTTGAACTGCTTGATGGAGCACAGTGATTCATTTGGTTCGGTGAATCAATCAGAATTTTCTCAGTACTTCTATAGCTGCCCATAGTCGTCAGGTCGTTGATTTCTTGGTCGTCCCTTCTGTCCCTCATCATCGGTTTCCAATCGTTTATTCCTTTTATCACGGCATCGTTGGGTCTTATTTCTGTGTCCTAACCTCCGCATCCTTTGTGATTTCATAAACGTAACAATGTCTTCCTTCATTAGGTTTCTCATTTCATGGTTCATTAGTCTTCTATATTGTCAGTTCACACTTCCACTTTTTGACCCAAATATTTATTGAAACATTCACGCTCGAAGGTGCGCTGTTTCACCTCTTCTTTTCTCATCTGGCACATTGTTTCGCTTGTGTAGATTACCACAGGTCGGATGTTTGCCTCAGACACACATTTTGTTTTTTTTTTTTGACAGGTGAGCCTTTTGTAACAGTTTTTATGTTCTTCTTATGAAAGTTGTAATCGAATCAACAAATGACGTGCTAACGAAATTTATAAAAATAATAGCGCAACTGCCATTCGACAATCTATACCCATTGAATTTCGATGAACTGTTCCATATTATACATGATAATTCCATTCCTAAAACTTTCTGAGAAATTTTAGATTCAACTTGCAAAGTAAGGTTAGCTTGGGCCAGATTTAAGTTACATCAAACTAAATTCACGTTAACGCGCAAGCCTAGTGCTTTATAAAATTTTGATTAAGTACACGAATAGCTCATTCTGTCAGAGTCGAATTTCAGGAATTTCCATTTTCTGTCTTGCGTTATGTCCTCAAGGTCAATTTTTTTCGTTACATTCAATAACGCCAACGCCATTCATTTTAGGTACTATAAATTACACATGAGGCCTCTATCAAGTTATGTGTAGAATGTGTGAAAATAAACAGAGTATTTTGAAAAATCACCTTATATATGAGCGTGTCATGCAATAAAACAATTTTGCTATTGTTGGCGTCATTCTCAAATGAGTTAAATTGCAAAATTTTGTAAATACTGCAATACCTCACACCAGAGGCACAATCGTCCTTCCTCGTACAACTAGTCCACTCTGAATTCGATATATGATATATGTTAATATGTAAATATTTTTTGAATAGATATAGTTATCCACAATATCTTACACGTGCACTAAGAACAGGTTCGATATGTGACTAGCAGCAATAATAATTTGAATTACGTTCCTTATAATATTTTATAATTATCGAATCGACTGTTATCGAAGTTCTTTCCATCACTAATGAGATCCCAATTATCCGATAAAATTCATGAAGTTCTATGAGGCAAGAATAAACTAGATGACGCAAAATCTCTTGCTCAAGAAATAAATGACAGAAAATAAGAAATTCGCATATTGCGCATATTCCAATCGTATATTTTATGTACCTCAATTGGTGTGGTTATTTATTGAGCATCCATCTGTTAACATTATCCTCTCAGTTTTAGCGCTGTTGCTATTGAAGAATATAGTTCAAAAGAGATTGAAAAAATATTGCATCAAATTTGTAATAGGAAATAATCTAAAATTATAAAACATAAAGAATATGGACTCGGTGTCACAATTAACCAATTTGAAATCTTTTATGTTGAGAAATCTTTGTCTCAATTACATTTTCGTGACAAGTCGATAATGTGATGAAAAATATATTCTTATTCCCGGATTCTTTTTTCTTCAATTCTTTGTATCTTGAGCGATCTTGCCTGTATCTCTAACATTGTATCTTCCACAGTAAAAATAGATTTCGATTTGCGCCAGAATGAGTCAATTATGCTATGGACAAGGAAGAAAACTTATATTTTTGTATGAGCGCACATTAGCCTTGAGGGGTAAGAGCTTTATACCTTTCCAAATAATCTATAACTGCATATATCGGACAAGATGAAAGGATCTTACTGTTCTAAAACTTTCGCTACTCAAATTATGACCTCTTTGTGGTAACTAGTAATTTCATAAAGCCACGCAATAGAGATCCATCTCCTTCTAGGGAGATCTGGCATTAGAACCGAGCCAGCTAGGAAGGTCCGCGTCATTTTTTCCGTCTCTCCTTTACTGACGTTTATTTCTCAGATCCTGACATCAATTGCTGCATTGAATCCGTCGCTGAAGTTATTTTTAAAGGCATGGACCTCTAGAGTCCAAACTAGATGAAGAAAACATCCACAGAGAAGCTATAGCTCACTAAAAACTGTTGAAAACAAAGATTATAAGAACTGGAAGAAGAATCCATTGAATGGAACTAAAGCTAAATATGTGCGTTTTAGGAATATTTGAAATCGAATAACTGATAAAGCAAAAACTCACTTCAATACAAGAATTAGGAATAGACTCTTGGATCGGACCACTGAAACTCGTCAGTTCTGGTCTAGGGCGGAGGCAGTCAGCAACAACTTTTGGAAGTCATCCATCCCACCTTTGTTAATAGATAACGATTCAATCGTATCATCATCTAAAACAAATGTGGATCTCTTTGCAAAATGTTTTCACAAAATTCTGTTTTAGATACATTAATCGTAGTGCAACCAAGCATCCCACGTATTCAATCGAATATGTCAGAATATAATTCAGAGTGCATATGGTAAGGTGCGTTCTTCAACAACTGATTTGTGAGAAGGCAGTGGGTCTTGATGGAATACCACCAACTGTTTTGAAAAAATGTTCTCCAGAATTAGCGTACTGATTCCAAAAAAAGAGAAGAAATACCGACTCCAATAATTATCGTCCAAACCATTGTTACCCATTATGTCGGAAATCTTGTAAAGAGTGATAAAGTGTGAGCTCATAAAATATCTCAAATTACAGGGTATCAGCAGTGATCGACTATATGGCTTCCGTAGACAACGATCAACCAGTGACCCCCTCGTGTACGTTACTATTTTTGTTACGTTTCCAAATGTGTCTTTGATATTCTCCTAAGATATTTCAGCATCATAAATTGATATTCTCAAATGTTATGCCCGTTCAAGTCTACTGTCAATGAACGCATTTTCGGTTTTCGAGAATTTGTAAATTTGTAAAATGAAATTGAATTTCCAACAACGAGTTTGTATCAAATTTTTTTTCAGAAACGAGATCATCGGTGTGAAAAAAGTCTAAAAAGGCAGTTGTTCACCAATGGCACGAACGTTTTAGAAGTGGTCTAGAGTCCATCGAGGATAACGACTAAAGAGGCATATGGTAAGGTGCGTTCTTCAACAACTGATTTGTGAGAAGGCAGTGGGTCTTGATGGAATACCACCAACTGTTTTGAAAAAATGTTCTCCAGAATTAGCGTACTGATTCCAAAAAAAGAGAAGAAATACCGACTCAATAATTATCGTCCAAACCATTGTTACCCATTATGTCGGAAATCTTGTAAAGAGTGATAAAGTGTGAGCTCATAAAATATCTCAAATTACAGGGTATCAGCAGTGATCGACTATATGGCTTCCGTAGACAACGATCAACCAGTGACCCCCTCGTGTACGTTACTATTTTTGTTACGTTTCCAAATGTGTCTTTGATATTCTCCTAAGATATTTCAGCATCATAAATTGATATTCTCAAATGTTATGCCCGTTCAAGTCTACTGTCAATGAACGCATTTTCGGTTTTCGAGAATTTGTAAATTTGTAAAATGAAATTGAATTTCCAACAACGAGTTTGTATCAAATTTTTTTCAGAAACGAGATCATCGGTGTGAAAAAAGTCTAAAAAGGCAGTTGTTCACCAATGGCACGAACGTTTTAGAAGTGGTCTAGAGTCCATCGAGGATAACGACTAAAGAGGCAAGCTATCACCATCAAAACTAAGCTGGCTGAAGTATCGCTAATAGATCTGTTCAAGACAATGTAGTTAAAGATGTGAGTTTGCGTCATGTTGGTCTGCCAACGCTTGAATTCCACAACGTTGATATCGTTAAAGACATGATTTCTATTATTGAATAGCCATCGAATTCACCTGGTTTGACTTCCTGTGTCTTATATCTATTCCCAAATGGCGAACGAGATAAAGTAGTATTTAAGAGATAATAGGACTGAGCGAAACCAGATGGCCAGACCAAGGTGAAATACTATTTGAACAATCAAAAATATACAATTCAGGTAACAACGAACAGCAACACAGAAATGGAATAGCAATAGCGGTACACAAAAATCTCAAACATTCAGTAACCAGCTTCATACCCCTATCAGATAGAGTAATTATGATAAGAATAGATACAGCGAAAAGAACACTCAACATATAGATAACAAAATGCAGCTCCCAGTTTCACATATAAAAAACCCAATGGTAAAACAACAACTTACAGAAAAAATAAATTTAGAACTAAGCAAAATTGACTTAACCCCGAGCTCCGATGTAAACATAAAATGGGAAACTTTTAAAACTATAAATATGGCCCTAACAAACAAAAGCAATATTCTACTGGATAAAAACGGTAGGATAATTCCAGACACCAAAGGGAAACTAGAAAGATGAAAAGAGTACATTGAATAATTGTTCGAGGATGAGAGACAACAGGAAACAATAGATGGAGACACAGATAAGGAGCAGGGCCCAAATATAAGAAAAGAAGAAGTTATGAATGTCGTTAAAACAGCTAAAAACAATAAAGCTCCAGGACCTGATGAAACACCTACAGAAATTATCGAATTAATTGCAGAAGATCAAATTAGAGTACTGATAGATCTGTACAACACTGTATATAACACCGGAATCATCCCTAGAGAATGGCTCAAATCAACATTTATTACACTGCCAAAAAAATCAAACGCTAAGGATCACCGGACCATCAGCCTAGTGAGACATACCCTTAAGATATTCCTCAAAATTATACATCGAAGAATTTTTAGAAAGATTGAGCAAGATATTAGCGAAACACAATTTGGTTTCGGAAATGCAATAGGTACCAGGGAGGCGTTGTTTGCTTTTAATGTGTTGTCTCAAAGACTCATGGACGTTAATCAGCCAATATATGTAGCCTTGCTCGATTTTAGCAAAGCTTTCGACAAATGCCGCCCGAATCATCTCATAAAACTCATGAGGGATAAAACCATTGATAGGAATGATATCAGAATAATAACATATCTCTATTTTAACCAGACTGCCAAAGTTTCTGTGCAAAATGAACTTTCAGAAGAGATAAAAATAAAAGGTAGAGTAAGACAAGAATGCGTACTCTTCATTTTGTATTCAGAAGATATAGTACAAGAAGCCCTGCAAAATCAAAAATCAACTGGAGTGAAAGTTACTAGGAAGGTAATAAACAACATTAGATACGCGGAGGACACAGTACTAATAGCAGAAACTCAGGAAGAACTACAAAGGCTTATAGATCTCGTAGTACAGATTAGTGAAGAAAGGGGGCTCACACTTAACACACAAAAGACTAAATTTATGACAATCACAAAACACCAACAACAGCGAGAAACATTATGGATCAAAGGGGAGCCAGTGGAGAAAATCTGCAAATACAACAACTTGGGAACAATTGTAAATGACAATAATGATTATTCACAAGAAATAAGATCCAGAATCGGTAAGGATAGAACAGTGTTTAATAAAATGAGGAATTTATTAACCAGAACAGATCTTAGTCTACATCTACAGTACTATTATATGGAATGAAAGCCTGGACGTTTAAGACGTGCGACACTGACCGGCTGGAAGTATTCGAGATGTGGGCATATCTAAGAATCCCCAGAATAAACTTGGTGAGCAGAACAACGAACAAGGAGGTATTGAGAAGAATGGGAAAAGAGAAAGAAATAATCAACACAATTAAAATCAGAAAGTTGGAATATCTGGGTCACGTGATGAGAGGGGAAAGATATACACTGTTGCAAACTATTATACAGGGAAAAATACAAGGAAAAAGAAGTATAGCAAGAAGACGCATCTGCTGGTTGAACAACCTAAGACAGTGGTACAACAGTAGCTCTGTTGATTTGTTCACATCCGCAACTTCAAAGATAAAAATCGCCATGATGATAGCCAACCTTCTTAGAGGAGACGGCACGTAAAGAAGAAGAGATAATAAAAAATCAAAGACACATTGATGGACATGCCGAAAACTTTGAAAAAATGTTCCGAAGATAGGATCGAACGTTGGCTCAAATGTGTTTTAAGCATGAATAAATTCCGTGAGGTCTTTGATCAGGGTAGTAAAGCGTCGAGGAACACTGAGTGTTTTAATGAAGTTATCTTAGCTAAACCCACCACAGTTTGAATTTGGTATTTTTTTAACTTAAGATATGGAGAATAAGAAAAGAAACTCAACATAATTTTGATGAACCTTGAAGAACGATATGGGTCCTAACAAAAACGAAATAGTAGTCTACTGTTTTGTCATCCACCTCAACCGAATCACTGCTATTGTTTCATTTGTTAGCGGCATGAGTGTGTAAAAACGCGAGAACTACATTCTCCAGGAGAGCTGTCGCACGATATAGGGATTATTGCACAATTTTCCTTAAACTTTAGATTTCGTTAACACTATTGTTCCATTGTTCAGTGCTGTTGTATTTGCAAATAGTTAGACAGTTAACCATTTGTATTTTTCCTTCTTCCCCTTTTTGTTTGCGATATTGATATTTTATTGCAAATTCAATATTTTCGAACTATGTGTTTACTAACTTCAGTTCACATGAAATCAACTGTCGAAAAGAAGAATCACCTTCAAACTTTTATTCGTATATGTAAATGCATAAACTATTGGGGCGAAAGGTTATAGGTTTTCTCACCCTACATCTCGGACACGGAGCACTTGCCGACATATGACATTTATAGACACTTTTTGTTTTATTCATCTGCTTAATTTATGAAATATAATCATGAATTACCCTGTATATATAGATAAAATAAGACCATGATGATGAGATTTTATCTTCTAAATTTCCAAACGTTATTGTTTAAACTGTTATGTATCAAGTATAATGATAATAATGAAATAAAGGATAGTTCTTTTTGATTGGAAAATGTCATCATAAATTATTGTATACATTCCAACGAAGCATATAAATGACTAGTGTGCTTGTTTCATATGAATCAAATGCGTTTTCCATGAAACCAACAGTTTTGATTTCGATAAATCCGACAAGGTTCATTCAGTTATGGATTTATGTTTTGAATATTACCTTTCCGCTCCATTTATTCCATATAATTCCTCTAGAAGCTCACCTGAAAAATGAAACAAAATCTCAAAATGCAAATTTATACACACGAAAAATAGATATGTGTTGATATAAGAATGCATAACGGAATGAAAGTTGATGTAAGAAATAAAATGATAATGTTTTTCCGAATAGAAATACTAAATCTATGCGTTGCATTGTACTCATCATTCAATATTAAGTCATCCAAAAAATGAAGGTAACCTCGTAGCATTCAACATATGATTAAGCCTACATGAAATTGCCTTTCTCACTATCGACAAAAATCTTTGATAAACGCCAGAATGAAATTTCTTAGACTAACATCTTATGATTGGTTCAATTGCTGTTGTAATGAACAAAATATATGATATGCAAATGCAATAGACGCTGTATTGAACGAAATTAAAGATTTCACTATATATTGGAGTTAAAACGGATGTGCCAGAATATAGATGCTTCATATTTTGAAAATAAATTCACTCTATCCTTTTAAGATGAGTGTATCGAACTCTTCACATATCAATGATCCTAGAACATCTATTATTGGTATTTTCTCTTTTCAAAAATGAATTGCATCGACAAATTGTTTCGACTATATTATTTGAACATTGGGTGAATGAATTGTGAGATCATATGTGTTAATATAACTCACTATTAACATACTATTATGTCCGATTAGATCACAATGTTGTTTGTTGTTGAGCTTGCTTTGCGAATTATCTCATGCAGCAATAATTCAAGTTTTTACTGAAAAATATTAACCTGAATCCACAAGATTATCCTCACACTAGGATTACTACATTTAAATATAGCTAATAGGAACGGGCGATTTAGTTATATGGTGACCATATGTTGTTCTAGGTTCAAATGCCAGTGGAATTTACTCTTCGAGGTTAGGTTATTTCAAACTTAGATATACAGGTGTGAATATATGGATACGCAAGATTTTAAAACCATATCCTTTAAGTCATTTTATTATGAAATGTTTCTATGAATATATGTAGTTAGCGATTTATTGGCTTTCACATTATTCATAATTATTCGGATTTCTATGTCTGTATCTTATGTCTCTCGTTTTAAGATATTTAGTTCAAATTTGGAACAAGAGTGCCCCCTTAGGGTTCACATTATTAGATCACTAAAAGGGGTTTGAAATTTTGAATGCGATTTTCTTCTGAAATCACGAGTGCTTTCCCTCCCATCTTATTTTCGGTACACCTCAGGTAATGAAAATGATTGAAACTGCTATTATCCGCTGGTAAACATGAATACTTGTAGAAAGTTTTACGCGCATTTTCGTCAATATGGAGATCTATTCTAAAGCAGAAATGACCTACGTGCATTTCATCTACGTTTGTGGTTATTCCTGTGATGTTAAAGCACCTGCCTAAGTAAACGGCATTACTTAATTTTAATCGACGAACGAACTGACGTCAGCACTAGAAAAATTACCTTACAACTTCACAATCATTCTATGACCATATTTGCTATCTTGAGGGGAGGTTCACTTTTCTCTCGACCAAAAAATCGATTTTTTTTATTACATTCTTTTATAGAAAAATACATGTAGAATGCATTCCCAAAACCGTTTGTCCGAATCTATTTTTTTTTTAATTATCGGACAAAAACGAAAAGTATTTTGATTCAGGAGGTCGTTACTTGATGAAAATCGATATACATATTTTCAATGAAATAAAACTAAAGTATTTAGATTCAGATAGATCTATCTGATGAAGCCACGGTGTGGTGAAAACAGTCATAGTTTTGTTAATATAGTGAAAATCTGAATACTTTAGTATTTCATTGAAAATAAGAAAGGTATTTTGTCTCGAAAATTGAAATCAAGCGGTGATTCGCGTAAACCATGTTTTATACAAATATTTTTGAATTAGGCGCCCATATAACCATACTATGGTAAGCAGAGGTACCATATGATCAACTGGATGTCGACACATGGCCCATGACTCCGAAAAATTCGAAAGTGACGCCCTATTTATAGTATTACTAAATCGAACGGTTTTAGCTTCAGCAGTTAGTGTACCAGGTGTTGCGAGTGAAATCAGTTGAGTATTAGCATATATTTATTGTGTGTAGTAGCTAAGAAGATGCCAGATCTATCGATAAAAAGGAGTAATTACGCCGGGGGGCATCCTTCTCGAAAAAAGAAGAGACAATTCAGTGGAAATAGATTTACTGCAGAGTGCGATACAGAGCAAGTGAGCAAAACAATTGAAAGACAGTGACTATGGTTCTGTGCCTGTCGATGCTTCTTCAAATTACGTGCTCTTGTATTTTTTACACGTTTTTTCAATGCTTAGTACCTTCAAGTCAAGTGTCATTCCTGTGATGGTGAATTAAAGTTTTTGAAGACAAATGGTGCTGGTGTTGGCTTCAAGATTGTGGCTTAGTGCTCGTGCTCTACGCGTTACTGCGAGTCTATCCCCAGAAAAGGTGAATGTTATGAAGTGAATCGCAGATTAATGTTGGCTATTCGAATGCTAGGCGGTGGGTTACAAAATCTCCGAATATTTTGTGCGTTGTTGGATATGCCAGCATCGTTCAGTACTACGATATATTACTCGTTCTTAGATAATCTGCACACTGCGTCTCATGCTGTTTTCCAACATTTTCAAACCAAAGCAGTAAAAGAAGAAATGGAGAAAAATGCCGACGACGGTAAAGACCCTGTTTCGTGACTGCGTCAGGTGACGGGTCATGGAAAAAGAGGGGGTTTTCGTCTTTATTTGGTTTTGCTACGCTTATTGGCAAAAATACAAATAAGGTCCTTGACGTTTGTGTGAAATCCTGTTTTTACCAATCTTGTGCCTCTTTATTGGAAAAATAAAATAAATACAATTGAGTATGATTTATGGAAAAACAGCCACGACGAGGTATGCTTCATCAACCATCATGGTAGTTCCTGGAAAATGGAAGAAAATGGAAATGCAGTGAAGAAAATGTTCTCACGTTCTATAGAATAACTTGGAATAAAGTACGAATTATACATCGGTGATGGTGATACAAAAACGTTTAAGGCCATTCTAGACTTGCATCCCTACGACGATCTTGTAGTGAAAAAAGAGGAGTGCGTTGGACATGCCCAAAAAAGAATGGGCTCACGTCTTAGGGCTATTACAAAGCAAACGAAAGGCCTTGAAGGCAAAGATTCCGGCAAACTTACCAACAAAGTAATTTCTGATTTGATAATTTATTATGGCTTGGCCATCCACAGACATCCAGACTCTGCAGAAAACATGAAGAACGCCGTATGGGCTGTTTTTCATCACAACATATCCACAAATAAAAAATCTCAGCATGACCATTGTCCGGCTGGAAAGGCGAGTTGGTGTAAGTGGCGCGTTTCTGAAGCCTACGGTACTCTCAAGGCGTTCAAGCACAATCCGCCTCTTGCAGATAATGTGCAAAAAGCAATTAAACCAATATTTGAGGCTTTGACGTCAGATGATTTGATGGATCGTTGTACAGGCGGCAACTTACAAAATTCCAACGAATCCGTTAACGCCTGCGTCTGGAAGTTGGCTCCGAAACACCTCCACTGCGGTGCCAAAACTGTTGAAATTGCAACTTATACAGCCATTAGTTCATTTAATGAAGGCTATATAGGATTGTTGAAAATTATGAACGTTTTGGGGATCAGAATTGGGCATGAAGTCAACAATTTTTGCCGACAAGCTGACGCAAAACGCGTTACGGCGGCTGAGAGCAGAATGTCGAAAGGCGCGACAGCAGCTGAACTATCGAAAAAATCCAACAAAGCAAGCCAAGAGATGCTTTACGAACTCGAGGAAGGACTCATGTATGGCCCTGGACTCGCCGATTAGCTATAAGGTATATCATTATGATTTTATCACAGGGTAATCGTTAATCAAATTTTCAAACGCGTTTTTCTCGAAACCATGTTTTTCGAACTGTTGGCCACGATTACTCAAAAACTACTTAACGGATCGCCTTTTTTTTGTTTTAAAGTATATCTAATTTATTGGAGGCTGAACTACAATCAAGATGGTATAAGCATAATTATTTTTTCTACAGCACTTTAAAGAGCAAAAAAACGAAAAAAAAAGTTCAAATTTCGATTTTTTTTTACTTTTTTTGATGGTTGTATCCAGACTCCAACTACACTCATATATTTCAAGAATCTCTTTTATTTCAATATTTTCGATAATTTTTGCAGGTGCTTGAGTGGCCAATAGCGGACCACCTCTTTTTGAGACGGTCGCATTACGGAGCGTGCCATAATGACCAGCCACGTTATTTTCTGATAAAAAAATTTTGTATACCTTTTAATGTAATGAACACGTAGCAAATATTTTAAATTGTTTATTCAAGTCCTTCTATGAAAAATAATTTGTAGAAAAAAACGTCATTTAGGCCTTGAGAAAAGTAAACCTCCCCTTGACGAAACTACCATATCACGTATAACGAGTCTAGATACTGTAACCGCCTGATTTTCCTAAATATTATGAATCATCTTTTTGGATGCTTGATATGATTTAACCAATATCAACAACCATAAAAACTACGAATGAGTAACAAGAAGCTACTGTTAAAGCTCATCTTCAGTAAAAATTTTATTCGATACTATTAGTGGGAAACTATACGACATCACCTAATTAGCCTACATTTATTACCATCTAGATTAAATGTTGATACATAAACAAAACAAACAATTGAAAACTGCCTTCATCTTATGTTTCTACGGATCCATGCTGCGACGTAATCTATGCACGTTAGTACTCTACCAAATTAAGTATGTAAGCAGACCATTTTTTCAAAATAACATTTCCCGATCGCTTGATAGATCGAGATGGACCACAATTTTTGCCAACTCATTCACTAGATATTCATTAAATTTTTCTACTGAGGGAAATCTCTCATACAAGAGATAAAACCTCGAGAGATTTTCGATGCGATACGTAGATGAATGCGTCGACGTCTAAACTGCTGTGCAAGCGCTGAAGATTAACCCCTTCATTTTGATAACATTTTTTAGTAATACATTTATAGATTCGAAAGAATGCAGAAACTAGAACATTCCGAATTTGTGAAATAATCATTGTTAGCTTTTTAATACCAGGGTCGTATTTGAAATAAGTTAAGAAGTGGGAAAATCACATGACGCCAGGAAAAAATTTCGCCTTATAGAGTTTCATCATTGCTCCAACAACGGCCTAATAATATGAATCTTCAATTGGCACACATGCTCAAAACTTGAATTGAATATGTTGAAAATTATACGAGCAAGGAAAAAAAGGAATGAGTTAAAAGATTCCAACATCCTGTAGATTGAGAGCAAAGAATTTGAGGACATTAGTTTATAGGAACTCTTCGTACCCTTCGTCTGAAAATCACTTGAGGAAATATCGCTAAACATTTTTCGTCTCTAATAGTTGTAACTTCCTGGTTTGAAAATATTTACCTCATCAAACCAACAATGAGGAAAATTGGAGAACTGTAAGATATTTGTGAGCTCCCAGAAAATGGTTATAGTCCCCTTCACCACAGAAGAAAAGTTCGACAGATAGATAGTCTCAATCTGTCCAAACTTCTTTCGACAAGAATAACCAAGCAGTTGAAGATCGAATCTAAATATATATAGAGATAATCCTGGCTAGAACTTGGAGCTCACTAAAATGACAGTTGCCACAGAGAATCCTTCTGAACTTGTAGACGCATGTGTGGGAAAACTTATGGCGCCTAGCCAAAGCAGATGCACAGGACATGAACTGTGGACATCAGGTCAAAAATCACGTATTCAAAAAGTCAGCAGACAATTGGCCAATAGAAATTTACACGCTTAATATGATGAGATTGCCTTGCTATTGGAAGGTGATTATGTACCACGCCAACCATTGTCATAGAAAATCTTCTCGATCTTCTTCGCCTCCATCTTCACATCAAGAACGAGGCAAAATTGACTATATACATATTCTATAGAATGGCAGTTAACTTGCTGAAGTCTATGGTCAAGAAAGTCTCAAGACTGTCATACAGCGGTTGGATTATGCACAAGCCGAAATCAGCCCTTCCAAAGCTTTGGCCTGTGCCCCCTTTGAAGTTGATCTGCACCTGTTTATTCCTGAAGTTGATGATGCACTAATTCAGTGCTTAATACATTATTTTCCTGCGGCAACATGCGAGCATAATCCAAACAGAATTTCATGTGAAAATACTTAATGGCAATCAGACAGCAACAAGACCGTCGTTTCGATAGGCTTCAAACTGCTAAGCGGACTGAATGTTACACTCACCTTATTCTGTCCGACTTACAACTACTTAAGATATTCGAAATCTTACTCAAGGGTGTCAAAGAATATCATCCTATTGCTAAGATTGGGAAAGCCAAACTGAAAATTCTTATAGCTAACCCTGAGATCACAGCTAACTGAAGACAATCATGCACAGATCAGGTCTGACTGGTGAGGGCGAATGCACATTTTGTTTGGAAGTGAAAAGACGAGTATGCAATCTTTCTACCAGAAGTCAGTTTCGAAGTTTTATCGAGTTTACCCTGAAACTTTATTGACTTCAAAATTTGCTCTTATAAAATAACAAATGTTTATGGTGAGCCACAATAGATAACAAGTACTTAGTGGAATGGTGGTAATCGTCCACTCACTATTTAAATATAAACAACAACAAGAATGTAGCCAACCTCAATCCATTCTACCATACTATATATTTCTATCGATCCCTAAATTACTACACTGCATGTCCATTTTCTCAACAGTTTTCGCTTCACTAGAGTAGAACCTAGGTGGCGGAACGTCGAACTAATCTAATCGAACTCAACTTCGCATTATTGAATTCAACTTGATCTCATTTTTGATTCAGGAAATTACATACATCACATGACCGTTTTCTACAATTGCCATGGGGAACATGTTCGAAATGAGCGATGATTGGGACATTCACCACTTCAACTTTCAGATGGTGAATCTTAGGTTCTCGAAGAATCTCAGAAATTACCAACTTTAATGGAATCATTCCCAACAGATCTTTTGGTGTTCACTTTCAATACCAGTTTTTTAAGCTGTTGCAAGAATATTGTTTCCTTAAAAAGGTTGTGTTTTGATGATGTTTCAGACAGAAATCCAAATCTTCTGGAAGATGCGGATATGCAACTAGTGTATTCTTTTTCAGTCATGCATAAACAAAATGCCAGCTAATGATGTGAAAAACATCAAATTTTCTTTGAATATACAATAATAACCTTCTTAGAAATCAGGCGATTATTCAAAATTTTTAAGTTACCGATATAAAGTAAGCACTGTTTAGAGAATATTTCAATTGGAATTGGAGAAAAACTTATATTCAGTAACTCTGATTCATTCATAACTTTATACAAAATGTTTGGACTATATATCAAAAACATTGGATTCGCCAGTATAAATACTAAACGTCAGTATTATTTTCTTTCAAGAAGAGGTTATTGAATGTAAGACTGAATGATTATGTCAAGTATTAAAACGTGAGATCTATCTAGCAAGGATAAACCTTTTTTAACTTTATAGTTTCACTAGTTCTAGCATATATCAACGACTCACAAACATATGCACTGACTTTGTATGATGTATATCTATGGATGATGCAAGAATTGTCTCAATTAAAAAATTCATAGCCTGAGTTTTCCGGTACCTGTACATCACAAAATAATTTCTGAATATTGATGAAAGTAATAGATACTGTACATGAAATAACTACAGATGAATTACTCAGTCACCTTGTTTTATAATGGACTTCAAAATAAAAACAAGACGTGACTGAGAAGGATAATATTGAAAATTAAATTCAAAGCCAGCCATTCGGAAAAATGCTTTAATCCGTTTTATGGGAGGCCGTGGACTCGTAGATATAAGAGATTTACATAGAAATCAGGTCACACTATTTGGATCCCATTTTTTTTCCAGGATAAATAAGAAATGATTTGATTCACATTGCGTGGCTTTTGGTACGGATTATTAGCTTTCATTTCAGTTCAGTTTATGGAATCGTGTTACAATTTTGAAAATTAGTGCAAGCAAAAGAATTATGCTCAGAATTACTCATCAAACATATTCCGTATAATAAAAGAATTATACTGATGACAAATCTTGAGAGTAACTTTCTGTTAGCGATTAAATAATCCAATTGGATGATAATTGATTCAATATCGAATCGAGAATACATGGAACTATAAAACAGTGTTTCTTAAGGAAACAGTTACATTTTTCTGTTTTGAACATTTTTCATAGAAGAGAATGATTTGATTAAACTACTTAAAAAAAATAGATATATATCTGGGACTCCTTGAATTGACGCACAGTTGAAATATATTTGAAGGTTATGCGTATTTTTCCAAATAATTAAGTGACAAGATATCATTAAACAGACAAGAGTTCATTCAATTTTGTCATATTTTTGTTGGATGATATTTATCAGATGATAGTAATTTCAGTTGACCAACTGTCTTGGCTGTGATACAATTCCTTATTGAGAATGTCAAAAAATCGCTTTGTACTACATGTTTCACCATCCAGGAGTAAATGAACCGACATTCAAAAAAGAATAAAAGAAATCACAAAGTATCATTTATGGATTTGTATTAGATTTTTTGCAACTGGCTTGATATCCGAAAGTTATTGCAGTAGTCGCCTCAAAAATCAGCTGCATTTCCTTCATGCTACATGAAAATCTACAGCAAAATGTAGATCGATCACTGAGCAACTTAAAATACTGTTGGAAGCATTATTCTGATTTCAATTATTACAAGAAAGTTGAAATGCTTTCCAATATTCCTAAGCCGTTTGTCAAGATGGGTTGCTTCAACCCAGCAAACAAACTGCAAGGTGTTTTTCACCGATAAGCACAGAATCAATAAGTTTCCTGGGCTAGACGAAGAATGGCCAAAAACCAAAAACGGTGCAGCAGGTTTATCATTTACAGAGCAGACCTCTCCTTCAGCTTGTGGTCATCATCTTCTGGATAAAAGCCTCTTGTAATCCTTTTCATGTACTACTGTTCATGGCGAATGGCATCCAATTCATGGCTCAGTACTTTTCAGTTTACACTCAGACGCCAGTTCCTCATCTTGTGATTCCATCATTCGGAATATTGACATGCTACATCTCCAGCCCATTGTCACTTGATTTGGGCTGGAATTTTTCGACGCAAATTCTTTTTCTGATGTGCTCGTTCCTTAATCTTTCTATCAGACTAACTACGAGCATGGACCTCTGTATAGCTCGTTGAGCGATCTGAAGTTCGTTTCTTGATTTGCGCGTGAATATAATTTTCTCAAGATTTATGTAAGAACACATCCTGTTTGTAAATTCTTTGGATTCTAGTATGTAACCCAATAAATCAAATGCAGCCCATCCGACTTCTATCTTCTTTACTATTTCAGAGTTTTAATTTCCTCGGCTAGGTGTATTTCTTGGCCAAAATAATTATACTTTCATTACTTTAGGTTTATATCTAATTCCATCTAATTCAGGGGGGCTTAGCGGAGGTCTGAAATAAAGTATTTAGTTTGTCGTGATTATCACTTATGTTAACTATATCATCCGTGAATCGAAGGTGGATCATTGGAAATCCATCTATAATGGTACCTAATTTAGCCAATTCAAATTTAACTTGAAAACATCATCTAAGGCTAGTGTGAAGAGTTTTAAGAGATTGTATCTCCTTGACGTATTCCTTTTTTATTAGTAGTTCGTCCATACTTATATGTTCATCAGAGATTATTCGAATGAAAGCGTCTTCATATATGTATCCGACAAGTGCTGTCTAGATACCTTAGTGTAGTTTCAATCCCTATAGTGTCAAATGTCTTTTTTGAATCTACAAATCTAAAGGCATGTTGTATTCAAACGCTCTTTCTATATGCGTAAGTATTGTCTGTACATGATGCATGGTATTGAATCCTCTGCAGAACCCAGCTTATTCGACTGGTTAGTAGCATTTTATGGGTCAGTCGGCTTGTTATGATTCTGTAGCTTGAAAAAGTTTGAGAGTCAGCTTGTTGGGCGATAATACTCTATGTTGTGTCACTCAGATCTCTGTTATTCTTTCAGAAATATATTTGCAGTTCAATATTTGGGGAATATTACAAGCTATCTGGAGCCAGATATTTTAATAGATAAAATTTATAGTTTCATATTTACGGTTGATAATGTACACCCACATCATGCACTAGAAAATCAGGGTAATAAACTGATTACAGCTTCCAGAAAGGTTTCCGGGTCCCGGACCCGATTGAACAAAGTTAGAACATGTTGAAACAACTTCTTGTGCTATACTAAATGAAAAACCTTCAATATCAACTTTTGGCTAATTTTCGAATGCCAGTTAAATTTTGGGATTATGAACTATACGTTTTCACATCGAAGAAAATTATTATTCATGGAACAATATTCAACCTTACGTAAAATGTTAAATATCCTCCCTTGAAGGAGCTAGTCTTCCGATCTACTCTTCATAATCACCGTCAACCGCGGCCACAGAGCAGCGGTACAGTAGGGTCAGATGTCACAAATAGGAACAATGGCCTGCAGTTTCGGTCTCGTTTGACCTCGTCAGCATTGTCTACCCATTCATAACACCAGGCTATGCCGTTACCAACTCATCTCAATTCGTTGGAAAGAACGCAAGCATGTAAATATCACTGCGCCCTCTAAAGAACCGAAACAGAGGCTACCTCACCATCGCCCCGCGAAACGGTGAAAACAAAGAGCAGATAAAACAGGAAAACGTTAAGTGGTCACACTAGTTCGATAACAAACCGCATGCGACACTCACGTATCAGACAGAAGCGGCCGTCGAAGGACCGACGCTCCTCATTCCTATGTGGTTCACAACCAGACATACACAGTCCATTATTCCAATTCATGACATCTGACCGTGCTGTACCGCTGCTCTGTGGCCCCGGTTGACGGTGATTATGAAGAGAAGAAAACTAGCTCCTTCAAGAAGGGATATTTAACATTCTACGGAAGGTTGAATATTGTTCCTTGAATAATAATTTTCTTCGATGTGTCTACACATTGCGAAATCTCGCATATAGTAACTTTTCGTTTTGAGATGATAACTATAGGTTTTCCTTATCTTCAGTTCCTTCACAATAATATTAGATAACGAAATGTGGGCTTATCTGATAACGTTTTTGGGCAGTTTACAAAAGAGCTCGTTGCAAAATGTAATTTCTTTTCTATTCAAGAAAATACATTTCAAGGTTATCCTTCTCCTATAACACTGATAGACAAAATTAACTTCAATGAAAGTTTAATGAATTGAATGTGTTATTTTGTATGTACAACTAGTCTGTAACTAATCTATATTCTTAGAAAGTTTCGATTACCCTCATTTTTTTGCAACAGCAATTAATATTTTTTAAGTAAAAATGTTTCGACTGAAGAAAAATATGTTATATATAAATATATATATATATATATATATATATATATATATATATATATATACCTTTATTCCGTATTATCGAGATTATTTAGAGTCAGGTACTTTTCTTTTGAGTATCCAAATTCTGAGAAAAAAAATCAAAATGCGAGAGTAAAAAGTGAATCTTGAGCAACATATTGCATCCCATGTCTTTGTAAGCCGTTAAGAGGTTATTGACTAACTCGTCATAGTTTTGGCCCTGTGGTTTCCAAGAAAATATTTCGAAAACATGTCCATGCGGATTTTTCGATCGTTTTGTTCAAACTCTTCATCCGCCAGTAGGTCTCCTATTTGTTGCCCTACAAATATTCCTTCTTTTATTTCGGCATCACTGTTTCTGAGAATTTTGGTTTCAATTAATGAAAACCATCTCTACTTTTATCCATAGCTTTGACAAAATTTTTCATTAGTTCGAGTTTGATATGCAATGGAGGTAGCAATACATCTTCAGGATTTATTAAAGGAGTGTGAAGAACATTTCGTTACCTGGTATAAGGGGGTCTCGCTTAAGCCACTCCTTTTTGACCTATTAATTTTGTTTGTCTCGATTATCCCACTCGCAGAGGAAACAACAATACTTCGTATATCCAAGGTCTAGACCTAGCAAAATAGCCATTACTTTCAAATCTCCACATATTTTACAGGAATATTGGTTATATTTGATATGTTCTAGCAGCGATTTCATATTTTCATATGATTCTTTCATTTTAGTAGCATGAGCGACCGATACGGCAGGGTATTTTTTACCATTATGTAACAGCAAAGCTTTTAAACTAACCTTTGATGAATCTATAATCAACCGCCAGTCACATGTTTTATATTTAAACGTCAACTTCGTCATCACAGAAAGAATGTCACTGCAAAACACTGTATTGTCATCTTGAGAAAATAACCTGAGAAGTGCGTATGTCGAAATCTGTATACGGATATTCTGGTATTTTTTTCTAGGAAATTCAAGTCATGAATTCGGACACCAACAGCTCTGTCTGCCTTTCACTGAGATCCAACTCACGTATCAAGTCATTGAGATCGTTTTGAGTTATAAAATGAGGTTCTCTGTTTGAAGTACTGGGCTCAAAAGTCGAATCTGAATCTGAACTCTCGGATACATTTTCTTCGGTCACGTCATTCATGTTTGCTTGAGGCTGAGGAACAGGTAAATCATCACTGTCTGGGATAGGTCTTTGAGCAGATTCTAGATTTGAATAGTACACAGAGTGCCCAGATTTGTGATTAATACCTTTTATGAAGCTTGACAGAAATAACGACCTGATACATGGTCTTTCGATTTGGCCCATATCATTGGAACTGCGAACGGCATATGACGAGATCCTTCAGCCCATGACGTTAATAAAGTGACACACTGTACACAGCAAACACAAGGAGTCCAGGTTTTGTTCAAATTTCGCGCTGGAAAATCAAAATAATTAAAATAACAGTTTTTAACTAATGGTGTTAAACTACGACGTTGACTTTTAACAGTAAGCTGATCGCAAATATAACAGAAGTTATCAGGATGGTTCACACACACTCTCGGAATTTTATTATGATGTATAACACTAATCTAGAAGAAAAGCCTGTTTTTATTTCAATATTTTTTCGTAAATTTTTTCGGAAACACACATAAGTAAGCAAAATTCGCGTGATCTAGTAAGTCGATGTTTCATGAAAACTGAGGAGTAATTGAACAAAACTATATATGAGGTATATATGCGGGTAGGTAGAACCATTTGAAAATATCACTTGATTTCCTTTAATAAATTTACTGTTTATCAGTGTAATAATTTTTTAGTGGTGCAGATTTTTGATCGTACAGGTAGTTTTTCGCAGCGTGCACGCAGAAATGACTTTAAGCGAGTATTTAATGGACTGTAAACAATCTGCTCAGCCAGATCATCGTTCGTAGAAAGCTCCTCTGAGTAGGCATTTTTGAGGGGGAGAAATATGAAAACCCATAATGATAGATCTAAACAATATTGTGAATCGTCGTATGTCTGAGATGAACTGACATTTCTATTTCAACAGATATACATAGCATGTTGTATTCTATTGCTTTATCTATGAGCATAGGTATTGTCTACAGATGATCTATGGTACTAAATCAACTTTGCACCCCAGCTTGTTCGACTGCTTAATAGTTCATTTCATGGGTCAGTATGCTCATTTGGATTTGACGAAAATTGCCTTTGTTGTGTAGATCAAATTTCTCAGATCAATGAGAAATGTGTTTGCTGCCCAATATGTGGTGTATATCATGGGCAATCTGGTGCCCGATTCAAGAATATATAAGAAAAAGGTTTTCTTTTTTTGGATGATAACGCATTTTCACATCTAAGGTGAGGACTGGAACCTTTGGCGTTGAATAACACTAAGAAATACTGTACACCACTACACCAAAAACTGTGTTTCGAATACCATCATTTCGTGATGATGCCAACTTAGTTGGCGAAAAGAGCGTCGAGTATTCGAAACAAAGTTTGTTGTTGTAGTGATGTACAGTGTTTTTTAGTGTCATGTTCACATTGCTATGATAGAAGATCTAAAATATTATGCTTATAAACTTATCACAGTTTCAAGCAAGATCTCCGGTCTCCAGAACCCGATATCGCAAGCTTGAGATATATCAAAACAACGTCTCTTTGATTACCGAAGCTTGGACTGCTCTTGATGAAAAAAATTTCATCTCACTCTTTTATATCGATTCTCGGCAAATTTTTTCAGAAGACTCTGAACATTTCCGAACTAATTACCACTTTGCTATCCTGAATCTTCCATTTCTTCATAATGATATCAAATCAAATATGATAGATGTCATATTTGATTTGATCCATAACATGCTTGGGGCAATTTATAGGCTAGCTTTATGCAAAATGTGATTTATTTTATATTTAAGCAGAAAATACTTTTCAAGGTTATCCTCCATATAGATTATTTCGTAAGCAATGCAGTTTTTATATTGTATACATAAATTCCTATATCGTTTCCACAAAATCACTCTGAGAAAATATTCAAGGAACTGCAGACAATCTACTCAACCAGTTTATCATTCGCAAGATGCTCTTCTACGTATGTATGTATTCTTGAGGGGACAAAATATGGAAACTTCTGATAATAGACCTATAGTACAAAGTAAAGGGTCATACGTCAATTGGGATGAATTTACGTTTCTTTGTTGAGTGATATATACTCACAATATCACATTGAACCATTGTAAAAAGTTAATGGTTAATATTAAGTGAAATTTCCCTTAGGATCTTCGAAACTTTTTTGTAAACAAAAGAGTTGTATCTCAGGATGATGACTATTTTTTCTCTCCAATCCAAACAACTACTGTATAAAGAGAGTTTGGGTCAGCGACCATACAATTGTACAATGCTCCTAAGTAGCTTGGAATATAATCATTAGTTGAACGGACGATACTCTTCGACGGAATATGCTTCCTTTTCCCAATTAGATATGACGACAGAGCTGCTGCTCTATGCGTAATGCATGATATGGTTTCAGTAAAATAGGCACGTGCCATAGTTGGATCGTCCGATTTCTGTTCGTATTATATTGCCTTGATGAACGCTGGATCATCTTTTCCTTCATCTGCGAGAAGCTTTTTTTTCTTCTAAGCGAATTTTTAGGTTATGAGGAACAAAACAGATCCATTGGTAGAAATGCTGTTTTTCTCATTAGTTTTTTTGTTTCATGAGCATATTGTTTTATTTTCCCTTAAGTATTTTGATGAATTATGCTCATGGAATGTGTTGCGTGCCACGGGCACCCTTCTCGCATTCAGAAACCTGGTTTTCATTTTCTCGAAATAAATTCGAATATTCTCGAAAACGAGAGTAATATAAATGGCGAAATGATTCTTTGCTATATTCTCCTCATTTATTTTCCTTCAACAAAGATTAGAGTACTGATATTTTCTTTCTCTGTTTCAGGTGAGTCATAGAAAGGAACTCGGATAAATTTCTGAAAGAATGGAAAGATGAAAACCAAAACATACTCATGTAAGGTGAAGTGAATTTCATTAACGTTACTTCAATACTTCAACCATAGAATCTTCTCTCTTAATATTGGAATCGATATTAATTGAAAATAATATGGTTGTCTTCTGTGGTAAGTATATTATTTATCTGAAAAGTACACCTACTTGCGTATCTATATAATTTTCACATTAGTATATAATAGAAAATAAACCCACAATGATTGGTATTGAGTACTATTTTCCGTAAAAATATTGTCATTTTAGAAGTCCAATCCAGAAAATGTTAAGAAAAAATATACTTCGGCAAGTAATTACTTATTAATCTATATCTGACATTCACTTGTAAATACGTTTTTCTTATCACAAATACTGATGTGAAATCATATAGATAAAAAAGTGTCACTATGGGTTGACCCTATGTATTCCAACTGATTTATGTTCGGTTTAAGAAATTAATGAACACAATAAATTTCGAGATGTTACTTTAGAAACCGGAATAATATATTGTGGATGTTAAAGCAGGCAAAAAAGTTTTCAGAGAAAAATAACTAATTAATGATATTGTTGAAACATTTTTTATGGAAATTCATTTTAATATAAATACAATCAAATACTTCTGCCGGATGTTCACATTGTTTATTTTAATACACACGATCGGTTTCAACCGGCATTATCAAGTGTCTAGAATTAATAGTTGTGGGGAAGAATTTTCTAACTATATTGAATGTTGAGTAGTGGGTAGTTATTCAATTCTAGTTGACGCATGAGAGTGGTGAATTTTGGGTTGTTATGAAGTGTCTCAATTTCCCAACTTTCCAACAGATTCATTGTCATCTCGTTGTAGCATTTATGGAGAATTTTTGAATTATCTGATGTAATTATGACATTTATAGATCTAAAATGTTTCGAAACTGTAGATTTTTTATCTAAAGAGAGATGTTATTTGAATCTAGGTTCAAAATTTTGACATGCTTATCCTACGTAAGTTACGTAAGGGTATTCGTCGCGGCTAATTCTGTATATTGCAGACTGTTTGAATTAATTAGGTTTTTGTTTTTAATTGAATAATTTTTGTTTATGTTGGGACCCCGGGAAGAAGGATTGTTAAATTAATTGGGAGAGATAATTGCTGATAATGTAAGTTAGTCATACGTATTCATTGTAAGTTTTTATATAATCAAATATAGTAATTGAGGAATTCATTTTATTCTTTTGTTGTTTACATTTAATCAAAAGTGTTTATGTGGGTGACTGGAATATTCTCAATCGATGCAATTTTCCCAATGATATTGATTTCCGTATTGAAAATTTTATAGATAGGGAATGAAAATGTCTCTATAAACCATTCAATTTCGGAAAATATGTGTAATACCTGTGAATTTATGTGTTGAATCTGTAAATATTTATTTCCTCTTCATTTTGCACAAGAGATTATTATTGAGTTTAATGATAGTTATTTCAAGAAAACATGAAGAAGAACATGTGAAAATTGGTCTTTTGTCTGTTTGAGCCTTGAAAACACACAAGATTATCATCAACGTGTCTGTATCAATAGATATTATGGTTTTTATTCATTATAGATTTTGATATAGATATCTGATAATGAGGACAGTTGAAAAATTATGGTTCGAGATGTTCGAGTTTTTAGGGACACTTGTAGAATGTCAAGATCATTGAGTGGATCACTAAAAAACGTGAACCCGATTACGCATACCAAATAAGGTTTCTATCATTCAAGTCGTTCTAGAATTATTTGAAAAATAAAAAAAAAATCTTTGGATTTGGTGACCTCTAGCGGCCAAACGAAGAAACTTTCCATATAGACAAGTTGGCCTAAATCGACTTATTTCGAGCTGAAGAATCTGTGGTATAACGTTGTACTTGCAATTCACGGACACCCTGTATATAATCAGTTGTTTACAATACAACGATGACAGGTATACGAAATATATATTTCAATATGTCAGGTAGGGAGATAGAATCTTCAAAATTTGATGAAATAGTCGCAAAACATGTATTCCTCGAGTTGTTCATGCCGAAAAGTATGACTTGATAAGGCTGCTGATGAATCTGTTACAATATTTTTAAGCTGTATTTGTTTCATTGATAATTGAATCTTCTAAACAAATCTCATCTGCACTAAAGCTTTCTCATCTCTCATACCGCTTCAACAGTAAAATGACGTCACTGTCATCACCTGCTTGTCCTTTTGAATATTTCAATATTTATTTGTATCATTACATTGATTCAAACGACTTGCTTAGTTCCTTTACTTGCGGTTAGAATATCATAAAGAAAGTGAATGTGTTTAACATCGGGCTTTTAGTAAACAAAGAAATCGGTCCCATGTTCCTCATTATTAGTTGTACTGAATACAAAACTTTTCAGAAATAATTAGAATTCTGAATTTTAATCTTGGACATCACTCATTATTATTCTTACAAGTTCGTTTGTTCGTTGCACCTTTTCTGAGAAATAAGTAATCAAGAACATGCTCTGAATATTTTCCTTTCTCTTTACTATGCACTTTGCTGAAAATGCTTCTTCTTGAAGGAATCAAATCTATGGAAGCTTTTCCTGTCATTGCAGTAATATCCGACTGAGTATCAGATCAGGGAAATCACTATCGTCGTCCATAGTACTTTGAATTAATCAAAATCGCTTGAGCTTGCTCAATTCGGCAGATAAATTAAAATATTCATCTGCCTATTATTATATTATAAAATCTGTCTGATGTCAATTTTATCCGAAACAAGCATCAAAAAATAGATGAGAGCAACGCTTTCCATAAACTAAATATTTCGTCACAATCTATCAACAGAATTAGAAATATTATGGGCACCTGAACGAGCTAAAATAGAAGATTACCATAAGCCCTCAAGCGATGAAGACAAAAAATTACACTTAATCAAATGTGTGCGATACTTATTATTTTATAGCGTCGTTACCCTCACTTACATGAATCAACTTAATTGAACACAATTTAAGCGATGAAATTCTTTAGAGTAATAACCTATTATGATATATTTCAGGTGCAAACGTAGGAAAACTTTGGATATATTCATGAAAGCTAGAATTTCCTTAAATTTATCAATTTTCCACGTGCAGCTAGCAAATTATGAACAGTATTCATTATGCAATACAGAGAGCCACCAGAAGTAAAAACATACAAGCTATTTCCAAGCGGTTGTGTTCAGCAGTTAAGAACAACATTTTCATGATAATAATTTCATGAGGTAATTAGCCAGCTGATTGTTCTCTAGCGGTGAACTTTTTGGATGGATAAACTTTGTTGCAGAACACGTGTATAGTCCATTGTGTCCATTCAATGCAACTTGAAATAGTGTTGATGAATTCTGTGTAAATAGAAAATAACGGTGTATTACGCTGAATATAGAAACGTACGGATATAATGCATCAAAAATACGTGAAAGTATTAGTATGGTTCAGGTGTTTACATTATTGTTTTCATGGCTTCTGTCAATATATAGAACATTCTTTTTCCAATTTATCACATCAATATTTTTGATATTTCTTTCATATCATGTCGAATAGTTTTACTGAATTAACGATCATTTTATTGTTTGTTATTTCACCAATGTTATATAACAAAAATTTCAATTAAAATGGAAGTAATACGTTTATACTAATAGCAAGTGCTAATCGGGAAGGTGAGATCTTTACGCTGGAAAGCCGCAGGTGGATAGTAGAGGAAAAGCCCTTGACCTATGAGAAATGCCTTACATGCAGCCGAAGATCCATCAATAGTTACATATTTAATTCATCCGCAATATTTTCCCCCATACCGAGCAAATAGTTAGGTCTCGAATGCGGACGATACAGTTTGGATTCGATGGTTTATGATGGAATGCAGACGCAAAGATGTAGTTTTCATACACAAACAATGACTACGCAGATGTGTACACCAGACATTTTTCAAGCTATCTTTCAAGCCGCTTACAACGGATACTTTATTCATTGATCCGCCCTATCCTGGTTATTCATATCTAGATCCTCACGGACATGCGTTGAATCTCTTCAAGAACTTTAGCCAAAGTCAGAAAACGTTGGGCAGTTGACGGAGGTACTTCCAATACTATGGATTCAAATTCTATCAGAACTCAAAGGCGTCCATAGCATCAGTGTGCCAGGAAGAAATACTTATATATTCAGGGAAATACCTGATATATACTAATTCCTCAATATTCCCAACAAAAGATTTCTTTTCACCCATTATCACTTCCAGCATTTATGCCTCATACTGATTCGTTTGTCATTTTGGTATTATAATCCTTCAATTTGTAACTAAATATTCTGCAACATTTTCACATTTTTCTGAAGAGTGTTAAATACCGTAAATAAGAATTTTCACTTTCTCTTAGAAAATGTTTCAATATCTATATCTGTAAATATATATTTATATACAAAAAATATATATATTGCAAATCATTTCACATTCACAATTGAATGGAATTATTGAATCTTTCTACACCAAAATAATTTGTTTCGCGATGAGAAAGAAGCAGAAGAAAGAGAATGATATCGGAGTTTGAAAAATTAGTTGAATTCTTCAAACGTTTTCATTTCTTAGTGTTAAGAATTTTGATTTCATATCGTCAAAAAATGTTTTCAAGGCATTCCACTTCCAATTATATAACATGAAACGTTATTACTAAAGGAATTACATCAGACACACTTGGTCTCCATAGAAAAAAATATTTAAATTTTAATACATTCGCTTGAATATATAAACGAGCAATTGTCATTGCTATGATTATAACCATCCCAAATACTACCAAAGAAGATGTTTAGATTACTACTAGTTGCTATTGCCGCTCTGTTGTTAATTTTTGTCCACGTCAATGCTGATCCTCAACCTAATGGAGGTGGTGCAGGAGCTGGAGCTGGGGCTGGAGCTGGTGCTGGAGCAGGTGCAGGTGTGCATGGTGGCTGGATACATTGGGGAAAATAGATGAATGATCTGTATTTCTTTCGACTTATGTGATAATAAATGTTTCGGCTCATTTATAAATTATTTTAAGACTCAACAGATGCATATTCAATTCCGGAACGAAATTATTCAAACACCAATTAAAGAAATCTATAAGCCTTATTATTAGCCACCCCTTAACTGGGAGATCATTCCCCTAATTTTTGCTTCAGGACAAGTAGTTTACGTTTGTCATTATTCAGAAATAACATGATAAATTCAGCTTTTCACCTGTCAATATCCAAATTTTTTGATACAAGCGGAGCTATGCCAAAAAGTGTATTTTGCTATGCAAAATAGCTGCTTCTCGATTTCAGCGATATATATTTTCACTGAAACGTATTACTTGTTCATGAGATATTGGGCGTCAAAGTAATATATGTATCAACTTCGGTCTCTCATGAATCTGAATTGAATAGTCCGAATTCACTCTCAGTTTTGCATTACTATTGGAAGCAATTAATTATACACCAAAGGTGTATTTACACAAACCGTAAACAACAAAAGAAATATTTACCCTATTTTTCATCAGACAAGAAGGATATAATCAAGTAATTGAATGGTTTTGAACCCCTATTCAATAGCAGAACCTCTTTCTTCACCAAAGTAAGGTAAAAGCATATTAGATAAAGATAACTCATTTTAATTGGATCACAAATATTTTTTTCTGTAGAAAATATTTTTCTTGATAATACAGCAATGTGAAAAGGCTACTTTTTCCTGATTTCATGTACACACATTTCATACATTTTTAATGAAATTCAACTCAGTTCTCAAATTCGAAGTAGAATTGTATGTGATTTCACACGTTAACGGAACTTCAAAAGCGGATATATATATATATATATATTCTATCGTGCTGTTTTCTTTGTGGACTGTTCAGGTGTTTCTGGGATATGTTTGTACCGTGTCTGTTTCTACTGTGATTGTTGACCTTCTCGAAATGTGTTTCTTTCGTGCTCTGTTTTGTAGAAGATCTATGTATATGGAGCTTAGTGTCTTTATGTCTTTCCGGTCATTTACTGAATTGTCTATGTTTTTTGTATGTGTATCATATGAAGTATCTCAAGTTTAGGAATAATTTAATATGAATCGTAATGTATATTTCTGTAATATTGTAGATTAAATACTGAAGAAGGAAGAAAAATCCTGAAACGTCTATTTTAGATAGTGTTTAAATATTCTTATAAACCTTAAACCCCAGAAAAACAAACCCAATAACGAAATAAAATATAAAACGTTAAAAAATACTAAAACGGTATATATATATATATATATATATATATATATATATATATATATATATATATATATATATATATATATATATATATATATATATATATATATATATATATATATATATATATATATATATATATATATATATATATATATATATATATATATATATATATATATATATATATATATATATATATATATATATATATATATATATATATATATATATATATATATATATATATCTAGCAATACATAACATTAATCACAGAAGATATACTACAGATCCCAAGCGCTTTGCAGAGCACTATGCACTCTATTCTATTGAAATCAGTACGATCGGAAATTGAGTGATGAGTCAATAATTCATTTATTTAGTAATGATTGACACACAAGAGATTTCAGACGTGTATACGAACGAAACCATTCCTTTGGTTAGTGGTTCTCTACTAATTTGGGAAGACATATCTTTGAAAAGAATCACTGTCCTTCAAACATTCGATTGAGCTTTACTTTTATGTAAGTTAATTCAAGATAGTATAGTTTTTGGATAATCATCTTAATGAGGCGATATAATGAGGTCATCACTTGGAGTACTCATCAGAACAAATATGGGATTCCATAACAAGCAGACAACCTATTACATATCTCAGAAACAAACTCAACATCACTCATAATGTTCTGGATAATAATGAACCGATTTGTGAACTTCTAGCATTAGATAGCGTTAATCACAGAAGATATACTATATATCATAAACGCTTTGCAGAGCACCGTGATGATCGACCTCAGTTTGCTCGAGTCTATTGAAATCAGCCCGATTGGAAATTGAAAGATGAGTCAATATTCCATTTATTTAGTAATGATTGACATACGACAGATTATAGACGTGTAAACGAACGAAACTATTCCTTTCTCTACTTATTTGGGAAGAAACATCATTGAATGCACGTAGTGTCCTTCATACATTCGATTAAGCTTTTCTTTACATGTAAGTTAATACAAGATCGCATAGTTTTTGTGGAATCATCTTAATGAAGCGGGAATATATCTAATAAGGTCACCTACGTGGATTCCTGATTAGAGCAAGTATGGGATTCAATAACAAGAAGATAATGTGTAGCATATCTTGGAGATCAACCTGTTGAACTTTGAACTTCAACAGAGGAGACCTTAATAAGACTGAACCATAAGGAGTAGGAATGAAATTAGCCAATTATTAGAGCTTGAGATAGATATAGCTAGTATTATTAGCTTATAATGTCGATGCTTCGATTTCCAATGCAATGGTTATTTTGATTTCTAGATATTTCTCTCATTTCTTTCATTTAATTCTTTCCTCAAGGCACTACTTTCCTCCTACCTCTTCTTTTCTTATCCTCGGAATATTGCAATGTTACAAAAAAAACGAAAATTAGTATTACTACATGTCATCACGTTTTGTTAAAGTTTTCCTCGAATCTTTGGAAAACGCTAAAAATTACTGGTGAAGCATATACGCCGCATGTCTTGTCCTGTGATTCTTGTACAAAACCCCGAGCCGTGTCATTGTTTTTATCATCCAAACTCAATGAAATAAAACAAAATGCCTTATCAGTTAGAAATCTATTAGCTGAATGTATTTTCGCATGAACGTCTCCTCCGGAAATACAGCTATTTGACAGTCACTTCGGTTTCTTCGAATTCAAATTGACTTCGATCCCAAACCGGTAAGGTTCTTACATTGAGTCGAAAACTCGAAGATGTGTTCAAGTATTTCGAAGAAACTGAGGATGACGAAGTTTTCAATGAACCTTAACCAAGAAAAGTTTGAATTTAATGATTCAAAAGTAGAGCTTCCTTTGCTGGTTCTGCTTACGATATGATGATACGAAATCGAGAAATGGGTTCAATAATTTTTTATATGTCCAAATTATTTGTTCCAAACATATTCGTAGCATCTTTATTTTGGGACGCAGATTTGACGGCTATTACACATTATTGTACTTTTGGCCCAACGTACCATGTAATTGTAATGTAATTGTAATGACTACTTTAGCCCCTGATTTGCATCTGCAGTATTATCCTGATATAAATTTTTCTCATAATGAGAACTAATGAAATACAATATTCAATGTTGTACATAAGTTCCTAATATGACTTTTTATTTCATCGAATTTGGATAATACAAAGAGAAGCGGCAGGTCGGGGCCTCAATTTATCAAAAAAAAGTTAGGTATTGAAAATTATCTATCGATCTGTGCGAGCGTTTTTGTTAAAAACCGACAATCAATGAATTATGAATTTGACCCTCGTGCAACCCGGTAGATATAAACATACATATAAAATAAGAGGAAATGGAAATTCAAATGACAAGAGCCTATTTATACGCGGATAAATGATATGAAATAATAAAATTCTGACATTTTGAATTCAAGGAGAAAATTTAAACTCTATATATGTACATCCCACAGTATCCCCTCGACAATAAATTAGGCTCACGAAATGAATATCAGATGAAATACAACATGGAAACAGCGCGCTGATTCTTAGTGAGGAAGTGAGAAGATAATGGAGAAACCGCTCGAGAAAGGTCATTTCCCAAATATTTGTTTCGAAAACTTTGTTGCGTGACACAACAATATGAATTTATTTTTATTGGGCATCATAGAAGTTCTATTCTTCAGATCAGTTTCATTCAAGCTCGATTTTCTGTTTACATAAAAAAAGGGAACAGAGTTAAATTAAGTATTTTCGTTTAACAAATATCTGATGAAAAGAAGTTGTTATTTTCAACCAGAATCTCCGGTTTCAGAGATATACACTTCGCCAGTTTTATGACCAACGCCTTACAAGTTATATAAATGTCAATTTTTCTAAAGCTGAGGAACCGTAGGTTATAAGTTATTGGAAAATAACAATTTATTGAAATTAGTGTTCTTCTTTTTTCACTTGCGAATTTGGAAGGCGCGGTAAGGTAAAGGTATGGTGAAGTATAACCTTGATTTTTTTAGAATTTTGGGAAATTCCAGTTATGGATTATAGACAATGCAGCACTGAGTAGAAGCGAATGATTCTTGTTGTCTGCCATTTCAGATTCAACAGTTGGAAAAAACGAAGTTTTGAAAAATGGATTCAAGATTCATAATCAGTTACTGCTTTAGGTTCCGCGCCCCACTTTTGGTGAAAATTCGTTGTATTTCTAATATCTTGTTATCGACCAGCATATTTGTGTGGACAATAGCAAAACACTTTTTTTGTTTTGGCCTCCCTAATGGTTTTTTATAGGATAGCTATGGAAGTTTATTTTTTTTGGCGCAGTTGCTGTTTTTCAATAGTACTTATGATAATTGTGAAATGTTTCACGTGAAGGTCAAGAGATTGTAGCCTTACACCTCTGAATTTGACAATAAAACAGATTCATTTTGATTTCTTAGAAAAAGAAACTAAAAAAGTTAAATGCTGATGTAATTGCAAGGAAAGCATCACCTATGAAATGATTATTTAGATGAAATCGCTTCTAATAGTCGGTTTATTCCTGGAATTTTCCGCTAAAATAAATAGTTTCGAAATGACCAGCGAATATCAGGTTGTTGTGAGAGATCATACTTACAGATAAACAGAGTCCAAAAACGTACATATTTGATATTGCTATACCTGAATATGGTAAAGAAGTGAATATATAGAAAATATTTCTAAACATTTGAAACTAACCAATGAAATCATAAAAATTGTGAAAGATATATTGAAGTTTTGGGTCTGAAGAAGAATTTAAACAAACGCCGGGGTTATTCTAAGAAAGCTTCTCAAAATATAGAAGTTTTGGGTGTGAAGAAGAATTTATATGAACGATTATAAAAGATCATCAGATCTTGCAATATTCTTTGTAGGTTTCTTTTCGAAAAGAACGATATGGTAGAGCTATTGGTTTCCCCTTGAGTCTTATCTCATTTCTTATTTATTCTTATTCATGAGTGAAATATAATTGGTTGAAATCTCAGTTATACATATTTTTATCAGTATTTGATTTCATCATTCTACTTCATAACACAAGAGTAATAATGCAATTACATTCAGTATTATTTGACTAAGGTTCGTGTACTGGATTTTTCCGGGAAGAAAGACACTACTCATTGGAAAATTTCATTGGCACATAATGGTAAAGTTTGTTTTTATCCCGATGAACTGATACATTTTCGTAAGATTTGAAGTTACCATATTCAAGTAAATAATCATTCCAGGATTACTGTGATTATAACCATTTCCTCATAACGGAAATAATTGTCTGGTGTCGGATATATAAAACTCATAAAATTTCAATAAAGCAATAAATTATTTCATGAAATAAAAACAATAAGACTAATATAACATTATTTTAATCAATCTATCGAAAAAATCATGATGTTTATCATAAAGTTTTTAACACTCATGACATTTTTAATTTGATACTCATAAAATAAAAATATTGAGTATGAATTCAATATTTCTGTAATATTTAGGATTTTCCTATTAAGTAATGCTGAATATTAGAGCAGATTTGTTTACGAGAACCTTTCACTATTCCATTTTCAGCGAAAGAAACTAAACAAACCCACTTTATCCTGATTTCCCAGGATATAGCAATGGAAGGAAGAAAGAACCGAAATTGTCAACAACTATGCCGACAGGCGATGGATATTCATAGGAGGCAATTCAGCAAATCTACATAAGAACAAAATAAAATGAGTGGAAACAACGATGAAACACTCAGGAACCTGCAACAGCCCCATTTTTTTGTTTCCTAATAAATCTTTTATTTACCATCAACATTTGAGATGCTCTTTTTATATCCAGTTTTATAGCGGAAAATGGTTTCTCCTAACGGCAACTATATCACCTTTAGTGTGCAGTTATAACTACGAGAGTTTCATTTTAAATGTTCAGTTCCGTTAGAGAAAGTACGAAACTTACTGAAGTGACCCACAGTTTCATGCGTCCGTCTGTTTCTCTCACGAAACAAATCTTTATTTTATTTTCAGTTGTTCTTATAATTTGTTCAAAAGTTACCACTAAATACCAAGGAACAAAAGAAATGAAATAATAGTTTTCTTAAATTCATTCAAATTGAGCCTTGATGCCCTCTTAACTGAAGACCTATATCCGCCCCTGAATAAAATCATAAATTATATGGTATTTCATGAAAAACATGCATAAAAGATTCGAATTTTTTCGACTTCTTCTGTAGTTATCCTGAAAAAGAAATAATCCATAATTCAGAGAACCACACACATCAAATTATCTTCTGAATTTTCTGAAATAGGCCGGTTTCTGATTCGAGGATGTAATTTTTGTTTACATTATCGTTCTAACCTATCAACCGCAATCCTTGGCAACTCCCATACCTATTTTTTGAGTAGGGAAACGGATCATGTGATACTTTTTTGAAAAGGCGATTCAATTTTCTATACGACCACTAAATTATTTAATTTTCAAAATGGCATATGAAAATTGAAATTTTTAGTTCACTTGAATCTGTTAGATCCAATAGAAGAATATTCGATCAAAATCAATTTAATTAAACTAAAAAGATTCTGATTTTTATTTAAGCGTTTGCTCATCCACCCCTTAGCCCTCTCAAATAGTACACCGAAAATATTTATAATCAGAAAGGTGTTGTATGATACCTCACCAAAAAGATTTCAGATCATCAATTTGCATCTTGAAGTGCTATTAATTGAAAAGTACCACTGCCTTTCATGACACCTGAAAATATTTATAATCAGAAAGGTGTTAGGTACGTAAAATTCATTTTTTCGCCATAACTTGAAAACTTGAAATCTCAGGTACATGGTATATATGGGGAACTTCATTCAGTTTTTACAAAAAATCTAACGAATTGGAAAAAATATGGTTGCAATTTGAAATACGTAGTTTTCGATGTTTCTTCGTTTTGAAACGTAAGACGGAAAAAATAGCACTCTTTACACTGACTGAGATTCAGTTTGATATGAGTTATGTCATGGTTTTTTGTTTGCAAAACACATTTCATTATTTTGGAGCTCATGCCGTTCTCGAGACATATCAATTTTTTCGAAACGATAATTTTCAACTAAAACTAAATATTTCATGAACCTAACAAGCTAGTCTTATGTGTCAGATATTTTGTACTTGGAATAACAAGTGGTATCGAAACAGTCATCGATATACAGGGTATTTGATATTTAATTAAATAGTTGGTATAAACTTCCGGTATAACCGGAAGTGCCTTAGGGTAAAAATATTTTGAGAACAGAGTTTCGGATCAGCCGAATCAATTGCCAAAGTTTCCGAACGTTAGCATTATAAATTCTCCATAATCGTCTAATAGACCACTTGAGATAGCCTAAATATATATATATATATATATATATATATATATATATATATATATATATATATATATATATATATATATATATATATATACAAATATCTGAAAGATATCTTTTAATACTATGGAAAACATGTAAGAACTTTCAACTTCTAGATGAAAGTTTTCAGATATATGACATATACATATGTAAGCATTATTGCAATGAATATATTGCCAGCTGACCTACATTAGCACTAGCAGGAAACATCTGACCGCAGCTGTGCTCATAAATAAAATAGAAAAGAACTTGGTTGCGAAAATCCCTTATATCATCGTATGACAAGCTTGTAGAAGGGTCTGTGGATATCCTAAGAACCACTTCAGTGAACATGTCGTCGTTTAAAGCCGTCTGTCAGAGGAAAGATTTGAAAAGTTATAACTATGGATTCTGCTATATTATGTAAAATATATGAAAAATTTAATGCAATTGTTCAACCAAACTCGTTATCGGTAGGACTAAAAGTAAGAAACCTGTTGTTCTGAATGGCAAGGAAGGATAACGCTAGGATATATTTATCATTGGAAACAATATAGATTTTTCAATGATCCTAATATCTTCTCACCGAAAATGACATTTATTAATGTAGAAAAAAATATACATAGGAAAGAACTGAAAATATTTTAGTCGCGGGGACATCCCTGCTAAACTATTTCCGAGATGTCGACACTTTTACTGAGAATCGGAATCACCTTGCTCATTTAAAACCAAATTTATATATAAAGTGAGTTGCCGTTTTCAAAATATTACCAATCCTATATCAATAATCTCATATTCATAGGCAGAAAGTTATAGTAGTTTAGCAGGTAAAGAAACATTTCGTTCGTAAATATTCCTTGGTTTCTACATAGAAGACTTGATTCAATAAGTAATTTTGAAACAATTTGCCCTCTACACCGAGCGTTTATGGAAATAAACCAGAAATAAGGTCAATGTTGTTAGATTTCACAAGATGTCAGAAGAGTATTCCATTACGGAGAGAATATGGTATAATGCGTTTTCTTTGTGTCGAAAATTAATATGCATTGAGCATTCAGTTTACAAAAGCAAGTCTTATATTTTTGAAGAAATAATTTTGTTTCATTATTCTCCGACTATTACAGTTACGAAGAATGTTGAGACAAATGTATCACTGGCACTTTCTTAATTTCTCTTTATTAATTTTTATTACTACTAAGAGCATAACTTAATGCACTTTTATTCATCGTAGAGAATTTGGCCTTATTGTAGTAACTTTAAGAAGATATTTTAGGAAATTATGTAGGGTATTGCTTCTGAGATTCATTTGCGAAATTGAGTTATTCCTCAAAATGAACAGAACATTAAAAACATTCAAATTCACAAGACAAAGAACCGAAATTGCATTGGAAGAACGTACAGATTCACTGGGAGAGCGTAAAACTTATTCCTATAGAAAAGAAACATAAAAAGAAAACACAATCTTCAAAGAAATAAAAGTCTCATTCTGACAAAGACCATATAGAGACAGTTATCATAATTTATTAGTTTGTTCAATAATTAATATTTTTCTCGTTTTTCTGACAATAACAATTTTTTCTCAATTTGATTTGGCACTATCTCAGCCCAATTAGGGACTTGAAATAAAGGAATATCTTTTTCAAATGAAGGACATTATTTTTCTCTACTTCTCTCAAATTAATTCAATTCTTCATTTACAAATTTACCATAATCCTACTACTACTGCTTTGACTCTGAGGTTTAATTTGCTAATTTTTGAAGCTATTTTGACACTGTTTTTTTGCAAGCCGAAAAAAGTTCAAATATAAAGTTCGGTTCAAATTGCAATTAGTAACCATGAGTTTGAGCATTTCAATATGTTGAAAGTGAGACTGAGCTGCTTAATTGGTGATAAAGTGCAAAAGAAAGGTGGAAGTTGTAAATGAAGAAATCCTAGAAATTTTCATAGTAGGAGCTGATATCAGTAGGTTATCTAAAAGGCCGCCGCTGGAAAGTATAGAATGAACAGAACTTTGTTAATGTACAAAATTGATGGTTGTCATGATGAAAACTGTAGACCGTTGTACTCAGAGCCAAAAAAGAATTGGTGATTCCGAAAAAGGGATAACGGATTCTCCTCCAGTAGCACATATACAAGGTGAGGTCGAGAAGTTCCTCACTGAACTAGTGCTGATATGGTAAATAGTTATAGTGAGAAATAAACTTTCCGTTCGTTCATCAGCAAGAGCATCGATTGGGGGTTCACGAAAGCTGATATTGATATTGATAATATTCGAAATGTTTCACCTTCCACGAAGCGTCGTCACATATATAATCACAATAGAATTTAATTACAGATGATCTACGGTCACTTCAAGTTACCGTACCACGGGAAAGAAACCAGGTGGAACGGGTAAGAGAGTTTTCAAGAAAGGCGGCTTGAATATTGTTACCACTAATCTAACCAGAGGTGGACTATTGGATTTTTTATATAATCACAAAAAATCGCGATGAGTCGATATGCATTTACTAGAAAATTGGTTTTTTTTAAATTTCTGTTACCACACATTGAAGTCAAGTTCTCGTGGGCGCCATTCTGTCATCACACTTTTCGCAGAAGGTTGTAACAACATCCATACAATAATATTCATTTCAGGTTTTTCCTCATATTGACACTCATCTGCTACAGCCATTAGTCGTTGGAGAGTTTGGTCCCGTTTGAAAATCAATGGCGAAATTTTTTTTTCGACAAAGACAATAATACAGACGTCAAGCAACAAGTCATATAGTACGATTTTCCATGAGCGTTTCAAGACCTTGGAAGTATATAGCTGCCAACATGAAACAAAATCTCAAAGTTACTGTTAGATGGATTGATCTATGTCCATTTCACGCTGATGTAGTTTTAAGTAAACTTCCTTGTGAAGAAACCAATACAGCATGATCCGGGCAGTCGTATTTCACTACAAAATATCAAGAATCAAACTTAGATCGAAATTATACATTAATGCACTTCTAGTACAGCTTGCTTCTACCAGTCATGTATGTGATCCAATGATGACCCCTCCATAAATTTAAATTCAAATGTTCAGACTTATTGCGTCTATTGTAACAAATGGGGACAAATTAATTTGGGGATTATAAAGATATATAAAAGAGAACATAATTTTGAAAAGGATTTCAGTTCATTCTCTATTAATTTTGCCATTTTTCCACTGTAACCATAAACATAAAAACGAAGATTCTTGCATAATAAAGCACTGTAATTTCAAAGTTTTCAACTCAACATATGTTTGAATAGGAGCACATGTTTTGTTTTTTTTGTGTCAGATTAGGCCCCAAACGGTATTGATTTTATATTTAGCATAAAATAGCGACATGACAAAATAGCTCCGAGTACGAAGCCAAACTTTTTTCTTATCGAGGACTACTTTTATCAAGTCATACGTATAGAAAACAGTTTATATCCGGCAATATTTTCATTAAATCATCGGATCAGCAAACGTTGCCAGACTGCCACGTATTTATCTCAATTCGTTGGAGTGAAACAAAACATGTAAGTGTTATTGCACCTCCAACGAACAGAGACAGAGGCCACCCATCATCGCCACCGAAAACCTTGAAAACAAAGAAAAGATAAACAGAAAACCTCAAGAAGTCACACTAGTGACTATTTACCATAACGCTACACATCGTGTCAGCAGGAAAGCGATCTGTCGAAGGACTTACGCTCCTTATTCATATGTGGTTGTCAACCAGGTATATAGTACAATCCATCAATTATAACTTGTGGAATTATTGGTACATGTGTAGACACATGGTGGGTGGTCTCTGTATCGGTTCGTTGGATGGCGCAATAACATTTATATGTTTTGTTACGATCCAACGAACTGAGATTAGTAGATGGAAGTCTGGCCTGATGTTGTGAATGTGTATGCAATACTGATGAGGTTAAATGAGTCCGTAACTGCCGTCTACTGAACCTATTCATGACATCCGACTGAACTGTACCACTGCTGTGTGGTCCTGGTTGACGATGATTATGTAGGGTGGATCGGAAAATCAGTTGAATATTGTTCCTTGAATGAAAATTCTTCGATAATTTCCTGCTTGATGACAAGATAATGGCCGCACTCTTTCAGAATTCGGTTGAACGAAGAACTCATTCAACTAAGAAGTGATGTATTGAACCCAAAGAAAAAATGGAATAGAAAACTCACGATTCTAATGCGATAACAATTTTCAGGTTACCGGTGAAGGTTCTTGAATGCATTCAAGAAAAACCCGAAAAGAGATATGCTAGTTTTAATTATGTTTGCCAATTGTCTCATAATATGACACACTATTTTTCAAAATTCAAAATAAATATCCCACTCTCCAGCGGTCCTGATCTTAGCAAAGTACTTTTTGATGCAAAACAGGAAACAGATAAACTCAAAAAATCTGGTATTACCAGATCGAATGTAACGACTACCTTTCAGCTTATGTAGGTCAAACAGGTAAATATTTTGAATGCAGGATCGAGGAACATGTATCTTTAGGACAAGAAATCTTGAGCACATTCAACCAAAAAACCACACAATAGTTTTAGTCAATCTGAAAGTCCTCCACAAATGCAATAAAGGAAGTAGAATGAATCTATTGGTAAGTTTGGGACCTAATAAACTCAGAAAAACCTCACCTTAAACTTCTCTTAATAACCAACTTGAAATCAATAAGTCACCCTTACTTATCATTTAAGGTAAAAAATTATCTTGTAATCATCTTTGTACCTTAGTATTCAGCACTTGAAAATGACCGAAGGGTCAAAATCGGTTGTGTATTAACAAATAAACAAAAGTGTTTTTTTTTTCATATTTTGTATGAAACATCAAAGAATTGTGATCTACGATCCAACTTGGTCAAGGCATTTGTTTGGAATGAATTCGTGATGGTTTGGATTTAAACTAATAGAATGATAGTACATCAATCACTAGGTCACAAGGTTGAAAGGCCGTTGTAATGACACTAACTAAAGAGAAATATTTGGTTTTAATTGAAGGTTACCATTTTTATCGAGAAATTGGTTATAGTTTAGTTCACAAATATGAAATATGCATTTACCAGTTATAACAAAATTATAGAACCTATTAACTACTGACATTGGAAAAATCATGAAATTTTTAAATAATAAAAAACAAGTACTGTGTTTTAAGGAATTTTACTTAATAATTGCGATTCGTAACGCGTTTCACTACACCGTAGCTTCTTCAGACGAATGAATATACAGAAAAATATAAATGAGAATATAACTATAAATGTTCTTGAGTAATTAAAAGCTAATTGGTTGCTTCTTCTTAAGAGGTTATTTATGACAGGTATATCCAATAAAATTAAGGAATAGATTGCTCCCCGAAAAGATTCAATAGAGGTGAAGGGCTTAAATCGACTTGTTCATTGATGAGTCTACCTGAGTGTTTGTATTTATTGATTTCTAAAGTTTCCCAAAGATCTATCTTCCAATATTTATTATCTGTATGCAAAATTTCAAACTGTGGGTCGAAAGAATGATTATTTTCTAAGAGATGATTCGCGTAATTTGAATCTGATTTTTGTTTCAATTTATCGACAGGGTAAACTTCATTCAATGCGATTCTACTTTGTTTTTATTTAAAATATTATTTATTAGTTTGGGATTGTAACCATTATTTTTCGCTATTTGTTTAATCAAATTTAGTTCTTTGTTGAAATTTTCTGGTGATAACGGGATGTTGATCAATCTATGAATAAAACTATTGAATCCTGACATTTTATGTTGATATGGATGACACGACGAGTTATGTATTATAATATCTGTATGTGACGGCTTATGGTAAATTGCGAAAACATGTTTTCCATTTTCATTCGAAATTGTTACTTCTAAGAAATTTATCGAATTATTGCTTTCTATTTCGGTTGTGAATGCTATTTTTGGATGTAATGAATTTATATGATTTTCGAAAATTTTCAACTGTCTATCTGTTCCTGTGAAGCATATAATGATATCGTCTACATAGCGATACCAGTATAAACAATATTTACTGAGTGGATGATTATGAATCAATTTCTCTAAGTTATTCATGAAAATTTCTGCTAACAAAGGACTAAACGGATTGCCCATAATCAAGCCGTCTTCAATAGTATAATATTTGTTAATGAAATGGAAATAATTTTGAACTAAACAAGTTTTTAATAATGAAAGAATATCTGATTTAATGATAGTATTGACATGATTCCTTTCTAATAATTCTTCAACTAAGTAATACGTATCTTTCGGAAGAATGTTGGGAAATAGATTCTTAACATCGAAAGAAATAAGTTTTTAGGTGGTATAGTGGTATCTTTGATATTGGCAATAAGTTCGTATGAATTTTGACCGAAAATTTAGATTTAAAATTGCAATGTTTTATTAGCAAGTCGTTGAGGAATTTTGAAAGTTTGAACGAAGGTGCCGTTACATAAGAAACAACAGGTCTAATAGGGTAATTAGGTTTATGAAGTTTTATCGACGAATATAATTCGGGGGATTGTGGATTGGAGTTAATGAATTTATATTTTTCTTGGTCTGTAATTAATGACTTAAAACTTCATAAACCTAATTTCCCTATTAGACCTGTTGTTTCTTATGTAACGGCACCTTCGTTCAAACTTTCAAAATTTCCTCAACGACTTGCTAATAAAACATTGCAATTCTAAATCTAAATTTTCGGTCAAAAATTCATACGAACTTATTGCCAATATCAAAGATACCACTATACCACCTAATTCCAAACTTATTTCTTTCGATGTTAAGAATCTATTTCCAACATTCCTCCGAAAGATACGTATTACTTAGTTGAAGAATTATTAGAAAGGAATCATGTCAATACTATCATTAAATCAGATATTCTTTCATTATTAAAAATCAAAATTATTTCCATTTCAATAACAAATATTATACTATTGAAGACGGCTTGATTATGGGCAATCCGTTAAGTCCTTTGTTAGCAGAAATTTTCATGAATAACTTAGAGAAATTGATTCATAATCATCCACTCAGTAAATATTGTTTATACTGGTATCGCTATGTAGACGATATCATTATATGCTTCACAGGAACAGATAGACAGTTGAAAATTTTCGAAAATCATATAAATTCATTACATCCAAAAATTGCATTCACAACCGAAATAGAAAGCATTAATTCGATAAATTTCTTAGAAGTAACAATTTCGAATGAAAATGGAAAACATGTTTTCGCAATTTACCATAAGCCGTCACATACAGATATTATTATACATAACTCGTCGTGTCATCCATATCAACATAAAATGTCAGCATTCAATAGTTTTATTCATAGATTGATTAACATCCCGTTATTACCAGAAAATTTCAACAAAGAACTAAATTTGATTAAACAGATAGCCAAAAATAATGGTTACAATCCCAAACTAATAAATAATATTTTAAATAAAAACAAAGTAGAATCGCATTGAATGAAGTTTACCCTGTCGATAAATTGAAACAAAAATTCAACACCTTAACCTACGGTGGCATTACAAGTGAGAAACTGAAATCATTCTTAAGTAGCAATAATTTCAACATAGCTTTCCAAACTAATAATAATTTAGGCAAATATATAAAAATAATAAAACCAAACCAGGTAAAAACAATAAATCAGGTGTTTATAGATTGAATTGCAATGACTGTGATAATTTCTACATTGGTAGCACACATAGAAATTTTAATATTAGAATATCGGAACATAAACGCAGTTTTTCAAATAAAAATCACATTCAAATTACGAGAATCATCTCTTAGAAAATAATCATTCTTTCGACCCACAGTTTGAAATTTTGCATACAGATAATAAATATTGGAAGGTAGATCTTTGGGAAACTTTAGAAATCAATAAATACAAACATTCAGGTAGACTCATAAATGAACACGTCGATTTAAGCCCTTCACCTCTATTGAATCTTTTTGGGGAGCAATCTATTCCTTAATTTTATTGGATATACCTGTCATAAATAACCACTTAAGAAGAAGCAATCAATTAGCTTTTAATTACTCAAGAACATTTATAGTTATATTCTCATTTATATTTTTCTGTATATTCATTCGTCTGAAGAAGCTACGGTGTAGTGAAACGCGTTACGAATCGCAATTATTAAGTAAAATTCCTTAAAACACAGTACTTGTTTTTTATTATTGATAATGGAATTTTACCAAGTAAAAGGCTCCCAAATTCGAAATTTTTGAAGCCATAAATAATGAGGAATTAATCAAAAAATGAGAAAAAAAAAGACGAAATTTATTATAAGAACTGGCAACTTCACTACCCACTTTTCTAAAATTTGTTCAGCACAAGACATTCATTCAAACTATATAAAATAGGAAGAAACTGTCACCTGAATTTTACGATTAGCAAATATAAGTCAATGATATACTTGTTTTTGAGTTATAGTTGGCATATTTTATGACCAAACGTTCTTGTTTTTGAGAATAACAAATTGAATTTTATTTCAATAATATCATAAAAGTGGACCCAATTATCTAATTGAAAAAATACTCCCATGATGCAAGTATATTGTAATAAATGAAAGGTTCTTGCCTTAAAGTAATTTATTGATCCGGTAAATACATTTTGAAATTTGTACTGCATTCGCACTTCCGAATCAACCCCAAATTCCATGACCTAGAAGAGCACCATGACCAATTACAGCAGCATGTGCGGGTGCAATCACAGCTGGGGCAGCAATGGCAGCTGGAGCAACGGCAATGGCAGCAGATGGGGCCAATAGAGCACCATGTCCAAGTCCTAGTCCAATGACACTACCGTGGGCAACAGCCGAAGCCAGGGAAACGATAACAGCAACAAATATGAGTTTCATCATTTTGAAAGTTGAGTTTGTATATTCTTCAAGACACTTGAACGAATTAATTACTGCATCTCTTAGCTACACTACTTATACGACTTCGCACAAGGATAAAATAATTGTTCTCAATGCCCTACCAGAGCGAAAGTACAAGTTGTACTACTGTAAAATTGTTCATTGTCAGCATTAGCATAATGTTTGAAAATTCTTTAAATCATTTGTCTCTTTGACTTCTCAGAGAATTTCTTCCTTATTCCTAAAGAACTGCCCGTCCTTGTGAATGCATGAACTGAATTGCTTTCCTTCATACTCCGCTTTAGATAATGAAAAATGTATCAATCAGTTTGTTATTAAAATAGTAATCCGATACTATATTTTTCATGTAAAATATTAAATCTTAATGGAATATTCACTTTATCAATACACCCATCTCCATTTTTCAAGATATAAAACATATAAAACGTATTGAAAACATAAAATGTATAAATAGTAGGTAAACATTTGGTATTTACCGAGATTACGATTTATGTTTCCTTAAATTTTGAGAAATTGTCTATGACTCAGAACCCATACAAATACGAGGGATATTCGATAATTTGAGGACAAATTAGAGAAAACCAGATTCGTTTTTACGGAACAGTACATTTAATCGTTTTTAAAACTTGTCCTCACGAATTCGCAGCCGATATATCACAATTTTATGGACAACATCGTTACACTGGATCTTCCTTCAGTGATCCAAACAAATAGGAATAAGATTATGCTGAATCTAGAAGGTAGTACCTTTATTTGGTCATGGTTGTTTTCCACTTCATAAAAATCATATCTGAATAGTATTTTATGTACTATTAAACGAATCTTCGTGACAAAATCACAAAGTAAATTTGGAATGTTGTTGAAAAATTCATACCAACGTATACAATCAAAGCAAAACATCTAGTTTATTTCAAATTCGAAACTATTAAGACTATTGAATTGAAAAATACATTTCATAGAAAATTTGAAAGATATAAAAATAAGCTGTATATAATAGTTTTACAGAAGTCAGAAGAAAGTCGAAACAGCTTATATATAAAGATTTTCAGGACTGCACACATGATATTGAAAGCAAAATCAATCATAATACTAAGCAATTTTGGAATTTTGTCTCTGATAAAAAAAGAAATGATGCTGTTTTACCAACTAAAGTGTCATATAATGACAGGTCAGCCAATAACCCTGAAGATGTGTAATTTGTTTTCGAAAAATTTCAATAGCGTTTACATAACAGAGGGTCCACTGAACTCAGTATCGGAAAATAATACTTCTGCTCAATTACATAGAATGAAAGAAATTGGTGTGTTTCAAATAATCGATTGACTAGACGTAAATAAATCTGCTGGACCTGGCAATATATCCCCATTGTTTGTAAGAAATTGTAAACTGAATATCTATAAACATTTAACGAAATTATTATATGAGTATCTTTAACAAGGAATATTTCCTGATAGTTGGAAACGGGCTGCTGTCATACAGTTATTTAGATCAGGCGATAGAGGTGATATAAGTAATTGTAGACCTATAAGTAAATTAGAAATATTTTCCAAAATATTCGAGAAGCTTATCTATCAGCGTGTATTTTCGTCAGTGAAACACCTAATAGTTGATGAGCAGCATGGATTTTATCCAGGGCGATCTGTAGAGTGGAATTTGCTCAGTTTTTCTGATGTTGTGGTGGATGTTCTGGATAGAATGCTTACACCGACCTGTGCAAGACTTTCGATAAAATAGACCACGGAATACTTTTGGAAAGGCTTGCTGAGGCCGGGGTGGATAGCTCACTGTTTAGGTGCGTCCGCTCGTATCTTTCTTGGAGAGGAGTGTTCGTCAGCATGAATGAATTTAGGTCTAAGTACTTTTTTCCAACATCCGGCGTTCCCCAAGGCAGACACCTTGGGTCGCTCCTTTTCATTATTTATATGAACTCTGTAAAGTCATGCTTTCTGCACTCTTCTATATTTATTCATGCTGACGATTCGGAGGTTTTCCATATCATTAGGAATCCACTTGAGTGTGTGAAATTGCAAATAGATTTAGATCGATTCGTGAGATTCTGTTCAGAAAATAGTTTATTTTTGAACAATTCCAAATGTTTCTCAGTAACTTTCACTGGAAAGAAACACCGTCCACCACGAATATTATATGTCCGGATCGGTCGTAACTACAGTTGACGAAATTAGAGATTTAGGAATCACTTCGGATAGAAAATGAATCCTTCTTCCGTTTGGAGTCCTAGACAGACCTCATATTCCAAAAGAATAGAGTCCATCCAGAACAAATTTCTTAAATATTTAGCAGACAAAGCCCAAATTATTATAGAGGACTACAACTGTCAACATTTACGTCGAAGGTTCAATATAGTTCCGCTCTGTCAGAGGAGAATAATTGCTATGAATAATTATATCGACTCACGGTGTATGTCACCGAAAATAAATTTCTATATACCACCTAGGGTTTGTAATAGATATAATACGTATTTTAACATTCCTTTCTGTCGAACAAATTTAGGCTTCGGTTCTCCGTTAGTGAGAATGCAAAACTTTGTAAACATCAGCTGCAAAAATATTGACGTTTTCACATTAGAATTGATATAATTCAAGAAAAACATAAAAAGCAAATTCAACACATTTGTAACTCTGGTATTTTAGGCTCAATAACATGTAGATTCTTGGATTCACATTTTCTATATGAAAGACGCATATTCTTTGAAACTTATATAATTACGTATTGAGAATATAAATTCTAATTCGTTTGAGATAGTTCACAAATATGACTTTGTACTTACCTCATACAACTCTCATGTAATCAGTGGTAGCATTTATTGGAACACTAGTTCTGTTGGCAACTGGAAATCAGTAAATAAAAAAAAAACACTGGCCGTCGAGAACAATGTCCATCAGTCACTGAATCTTGCCCACTTTTTAATTGTTCTAACCATTTGAGAAACTAATAATTTCCGCATTAATTCTAGAGGATATAAAAGGTGGTATCTCGATCCAGTGAGGGAAAAACGGTCATTTCGAGGTTAAACTGAATTTTAAAATTCAAACAAATTGTCTGAACTGATCCACCAAACGCGAACTATTTTGTCTCTTTAATGGTTGAACGTCCCACGTACTCAATTAAAAAAAAAATAAATAAATACAATCAGCCCCTAGTAAGTCTTGTGTCATCTTCCTTTGATCCCATTTAATCTCAGTAGAAAAAAAGGCCGTCATAGGTGGGTAGGAGTCGTATAATTCCGTAAGAGCTTGAAGGTATATCAAATCAATAGTTACAAACGTACTGAAGAATTTGATATAAATATTATTGGTATTAACCATGAAACCCTTCGGTCAATTTGAATACATCAAAGATTTCCGATATAGAGACTATCAAAAACGCTGCACTTTTATCATTAAATATCTTCGGACATTCGTAGAAACCATGTATTTGTTTTATTCTTTCCACTTGTTATTTATATATTTCGATTATTATACTAATTATTTCCTACCACACTATGCTTTAAATATTTCTCCTAGGAGAATTTAATGATTTTAAGTGAACAGGAATGATTCATTTATTTCAACTCTATACGTCTACGCGATCTTTATCCCATTTTTTTGGATGTATTTTAAAATCTATAGTGATCGTATTTTTTCTTTAATTCTGGATAAATGACATTACATTTTGCAAAATTTTATGATGCTAGATAAGCGGGAAGTACCCCATAGCTTTTGATTTTTCTGCGACAGTCAAAATATGCAGCGAATTGGGACTTCAATAGCCGTATTTCCTGTTTTCGTTGACTTAAAGAATTGATTTTTTCACAAATCTAAGAGATTGTAGGTCTGAATATATGGTATCAATTCCAACACGCTACTTCCACATGTTTCTCAGAAGAAGCTGAATTTGTTCTTTTAATTTTATTCCTTCATGATGTAACTACAAATTTTTTCCTTTATCCGTACTAGAAAACATTGCTCTTAGCAGAATTTTATGTTTCTCGGTAAACGAAAATTTGCTATTAGGTTTTCATTCCTTGCCAATGTTGAGCACGCAACAGAATGCGACATAAATAGCCGTATTTTCCGATAGGGTTGGTTGTCTTAAATATTTGATGTTATTATCTGATATCAGTTTCAACTCGATACCTTTATGCGTATTTTAAAAAAGGTGAATGTGTTACTAGAATACTTTTATATTTATGGAATCTGCCTTTATGTTTTGATTCACTTGACAACTTGAAAATGCAGCATGAACGGTGGTCTTCAAGTTGCTCGGAATTAGAAGTTCAATTCTTCACAGTTGATAAATATTACCAACCTGAATATTAATTTTCTGAAGAGAGTGATTCGGCAGACAGAGAGATAGGCATACGAAGTAATTCTAAAAAGCAGGGGTGCACAAACGGTCGATCGCGAGTGCTTTTGAGTAGATCTCGAGAAGAAAAAAATTTTTAATACGTAAGTAACTGAACTACAAACACATATTACGTGTAACTAGAATCTACAAGGTGTTTTCTTTTCCGTCTCCTCCTTTGCCCTTTGAAACTTTTTTGGATAAAATTATTGAATTTTAATTATTATATATATATATATATATATATATATATATATATATATATATATATATATATATATATATATATATATATATATATATATATATATATATATATATATATATATATATATATATATATATATATATATATAAGATTTTCGAATTGTATGTTATTCGCTAAACAAAAAGAATGATAGAAATAATTTGAATTCATCCATATATATATATATATATATATATATATATATATATATATATATATATATATATATATATATATATATATATATATATATATATATATATATATATATATATATATATATATATATATATATATATATATATATATATATATATATACAAATATGAAGGTAACTTCTCCTCAAGAAATTGCCGGTAAGCGGAACCGTTTAGTCTGTTAGGCAGAAAAATGGACCATCAAATAATTTCCAATTATTCCGTACGCTACTAATCAGCGCGCAATCAATTTTCGTCAACTTCATTCAGTTTAGAAACTTTTTGATACCTGTAAGTTTTTGTATTTCCAACAATCTAACCGTTTTCGAGTGAAAAATTATTGAATTTTAATTATTCGAATTGTATGTTATTCGCTAAACAAAAAAGAATGATATATATATAATATATATATATATATATATATATATATATATATATATATATATATATATATATATATATATATATATATATATATATATATATATATATATATATATATATATATATATATATATATATATATATATATATATATATATATATATATATATACATATGAAGGTAACTTCTCCTCAAGAAATTGCCGGTAAGCGGAACCGTTTAGTCTGTTAGGCAGAAAAATGGACCATCAAATAATTTCCAATTATTCCGACCCAGACATTCAGTGAATATTGTTCTTGATGATGAGATTCTTCAATTAAATGGGGGTTTTCCTCAGCCCAATAATGATTATTGTGAAAATTTGTGATAGCAGTTCTCGAAAAGTTAGCTTTGTCTGTGAACATTATTTCACTATCAAAATGAGCATTTTCTCTAATTTTATCTAGGAACCATCGGCATTAATTCAGTCTTGTAGGAAAATCTCGAGAAAGTAGAGCTTGGACGCGTTGAATATGAAACGGGTATAATAAAATGTCGTGGAGAATCCTCCAAACTAGAACTTGTGAAATATTCAACTGATTTCAAATTTTTCTGGTACACACATGAGGATCCAAATCAATACAATTCAGAACTGCTTCGTCAATATCTGGTGTTCTCATAGTTTGAGTTGCACATTTTGAACGATTATTTGCAGTAAAAGTACCAGTTTCCTTCAACCTTCTGTGGATATTTGAAAATGTTCGCCTGTCTGGTGTTATTCGATTTCGAAAACGCAACTGATATAATCGCCTAGCTTCTGTTGTGTTTCCGTCAGACTGACCGTACATGTGATGGAAATCAGCCAATTAGGCGTTAATAAAATTAGCCATTTTTTTCTTACAACAATAACTTCAAAAGACATAAAACTAATCGTTAATTTAATGAACAATTCGAGTAGACACTAGTTCAACTTTAGCAACTGTCAAAATGAATAAATAAATGAAAAAACTCAAAGCCTACTAGTCATTCTTTTGATTAGAAGTGCTTTCAATTCAGGGAATGCATACAATCGTTTAATAATTTCTTGCTCGAGAACGGTTGGAGATACAAAAAAATTACAAGTGTCAAAAAAGTTTCTCAATTGAACTAAGATGACGAAAATTGATTGTACGCTGATCAGTGACGTACTACAAAAAAGTTTCAAAGGGCAAAAGGAGACATGGCCTCGAAAAAGAAAACAACTTGTGATTTTCAGTTAAAATCTATGACGTGTAATGATGGAGGCTGAAGAAAATGACTTGCATTCCAAATTTGGGTTGAATATCTCAAAAACTGCAGGAGTTTTGAAGAACAAAACAATCTTTACCGGAAATTTCAACAGCCTGTAACTCTGTAAGGAAGCTTTTGCGGACCTATGCTTATAGGATTTTTTTTCTAAAACTGCTTGTAAATTTACCCCCTCAAGTTGTGACATACAATTATGTAACACCCTGTTTACAAAGCGTCACTTCAACAGTTATAAATTTTTTTGTCTTGATTTGATACATGTTTACTCAATATCACGGCCCACTTCTAGCCGTATAATGCTGCATTATACAACTTCGACTGTCTGAAACAGAGCTAAAACTCTTTCTCCGGAATTCTTTTAGAACAAATGCTGCTTTCTTCTTTCCATCTTCAATTGACTTAAACAATGATGATTCGAAGTTATTCATAGAAAATAGAAAGAAATCTCACAACGCAAAAGCCAACTAATAAGGCGGCAAGTCTAGCACTAGAGAACAGTTCTTGGCCAGAAACGTCTTGACAGACAATACGGAATATATATGCTTCCTCATTTCAAGTTATCTATTACTACAGTCTCAGCAATTATACTTAGCCAAGTGTGAGTAAGAATCAGAATACCGACTTTTTGTTATTTGCATTTGATTCAACCTTGAAGTCACCCTTCAAGGTTGAATCAAATGCAAATAACAAAAAGTCGGTATTCTGATTCTCGAGCCTTAGTATCATCGTGAACATCTTCTCGGCATCTTAGATGTTTAAATCATCCAATATTACGTGCAAGTGATAGACAATATTTTACTGGCTCATAGTTCTTTCAATAAATTAGATGTTTCAATGGCGATTTTCCAAAGTTGCATGCAAGTTTCACAATAGCTTACTCCATGGTTACACTTAACAGTTTTCCTAGGAAACAAAAGCCTTGGTGAGAAACTTCAAGAGAAAGTTAAGATTTCAGGTAGTTGTTAATAGAAGCGTAACTGTTGTCAAAAAATAATGCTTTACGGTGAAAAACTTTCGATACATGAGTTTGGCACATCCCTACTTCTTTAGCTACGTCATTAAATCGCCACACCTCCTATGTGTTACTTAACACAAATATTTCATATATAATTTCAAAGTTATGGCTGGAAATTTAGGCAAAATGACAGTGTAATAATCCCGCTTTTATACAGAAGGTATAGAAACAATGTCAGGAAACCTTATCTCTATTGTCCTATGGATGGCCAGTATTCATCATATCAGAAGGAGGATCGTGTTCAACTAAGGTTATATATTTTAGCTCTGATAAAATACAAGGTGTTCTGCAATGAATCTTCCTTCATAATGTAAAGTGAAACATTTTCTTGATGTTTCAAAATTATTTTATTGGTTAATGTACCTTGTATTGTCGGGTCTGTTTGAAAAATGTCTTATCGAGCTGCCTTCAATTTAGATATTGGTTGAAACACAATTAAAATGCCGTCATCGTGTGTTCAAACACTGCTGCACATGTCTGAGAATCAAATTAATTACTTCAGATATTTATTGTTTTTAGACCAGAATCTAATGATATAAACTCCACTTCCAGGTATAAAAAGATGAAATGGTTCGCAAATATATGCGAATACGCTGTACGTACAACCTAAATATTACTTAAAGCAGTTAATGACGACTCATACACATTTTCAATAGTTCACCAAATAAATTCAACCTAAATTCGAACAAATTCGTACTTGGTGCGTCCTCCACGCACCTACATTGGTGTGACCACAAAAAATTTGCCCAGGATTTGTGAAGAATGGTTCTTCTGAAAATTGTCGAAATAGTGAACTGACGATACATACCTTACCAACTCTATTTCTCTCTCCATGTCTACTGAATAAGACACATAGATCCAATATCGAGCTTTTCGTATCTGAACCCACTACATTACACTGTTGCCAAGCTGTTTGAATTTGCAGAAGAAAATCCATTCCTTCACACCTCGCAAAAATTTGAGAATGAAAATATGTCTTCTCTGAATTTATGTTTGAAGCATTGACAGCGTTGCCATGATAGCTTATTCTATTTGTTTATTGTAATAAACATATACAAAAATTTGTTATAATTTAACTCATCTGGTAAGACAGAGAATACGCTAAAAACTTCAGAAATATATTTTGGGTAACAAAAATAAGTTTTTCAGTCTGAACCATCACGAATAAAAAAATCAACATTTTTCCCAGCCATTTTTCTCAATTGCGTGCCTATTCTATTTGAGAATGAAAATGTGAGTCTTTTTCAAATTCTTATGTCTCTTTATATATCTAATTAAAAATATTTTCATTATTCGCTTGATTTTATTGAAATTTGCTGGTAATATATCGTCCATAAACAGGACGAGGGGAGTAGTATATTATCCAACCAACAGAGGAAAATCAACAGGAAAAACTCTAGTAGTTTCCATTCAAAGTCATATCGAGAACTGCTCTATAAACAAAATTAAATTTGAAACATTTATCTGCGGGAATGTTCGCAAACATTTTGTCCTAGGTTTTTGCGACTATCAGATTGTATATTTCAGGGACCAAAACTATTACAGTTGCATATTATTGCTCATAGTACGAAAAAAGAAACATCATAATCCAAAACATCTGTACTTTCATCCTACCCTAATCAACATGTTATCAAGAGATTCTTGAAATGAAGCGAATGTTAGAGTGCAGAACCTTGAGTTAGTGATAGTGATGCATTCTGATACTGAGATAATGAGACGTTCTTTTAACATAGTGTAAATGAGACTGTGAATGACTTTTCCTAGGCCTGCGTTTATCTGAATTAGTATTTGGATCGCGTTTTCATTTGAGCTTTTGATTTAGTATACAGTTTATACTCGCATTTCTGCAGGTTACTCAAGGTTGGCCAACTGTCTAAATCCTGACAGTGGTGACGATCAGATATTCACATATGAACTTCAAAATCATGCTTTCTCGTTTCTTTCCTATGCTCACACTCTTTGCAGCAGTGCATATTGCTGTCTTCTAAAACATGCGGGTGTTTTCATAGTGAGCAAGTTCTGGTAGTAATAGTCTGTCATAGTTTGCATCTTTTACGTTGGTATATGTTAGAAGTTATGTCCCTAGTCTGCGGCGTATCTATTCAACTCATAATGTTCTGAACCTTTCTGGAGTGTGGTCTTCGATTATTTGCGCTCTTATTTGTCTCGCTGGAAGATCGGAGGGCGCTAAGATATTGTCTAGTTTCTCTTCTATTCGTGACGCTTGACCCACAACAAAACGATATGTTATTTCTGAGAATAACCTCTATCAGTGCTTGAGGACATTATCATATAACTCTGGAAGACACCTGATATTTGTGCAAGGATTTTATTGACTGTGTACTATCTGTGCAGATTCTAATGATTTTACTCTCAAGCATTCGTCAGGTTATCATAATTTTCGCTATGTTCAGTCTAACCACCTGCTTTGTATAAACAAACTATTCAAAAGTACAATACCATAGATCCGAGAAAAAAAAATATGTTTCAAAATGTTAGCCCATAAAAAACTATCTAGAACTTTCCGAAAAACTACAAAATGGTACATTACCTACAAATGCTTTCTTACTTTTCCTAGACGTCGACCATAAGTACTCTAATATCACCGGAAATGAATGTCTACAATTAATTTTCAGCATTTTCATCCGATCACATATCAATTCTGTTATTCACAATGTTTTCATTTCTCTTCTCAACCTTTGTCTTCAACAAAACTATTTCCAACTTGATAATAAATTTGTTGATCAGTCCGGAGGCCTTGCTATGGGCTCTCCCTTAAGTCCACTTCGTGCCGGAATACAAATGAGTCATAAAGAAGAAAGAATTTCTCGAAATTCCAGAGCCTCACAAATAATTTTCTGGTATCGCTGTGTTGATGATGTATAAGTGTGCTTCACAGGTACATCAGAATAACTTGATCTTTTTCTGAATTCCATCAACAATATCCACCAAAAAATCAACTAGAACTAAGAAATAGAAACAAATAGTCGAATGAAATTTTTTGACCTAACTTTTTCCACAAAAAATAGTTCTTTTGCATTAGAAACATTTTGAAAACCTACTTTTACAGATATTTGCATTCCTTATGACACTCGTCGCCCCTTTAGCATTAACTACCCATTTTCAACTCAAAGGTTCATAGAGCATTTTCATTGCCACTTTCTATTGAAAATCTTAGCAAACAAATTCACATCATCAAAAATCTCCAATATTAACGGTTACCCCCCTACCCTAGTAGTCGAAATAGTTTTTAAGAAACAAACGCAGTTAGCATACAATAGTATATACCCCGTTGTTATCCCAAATACTGATATTCAGAAATTCTCTCCCTTAACTTATTTCGTCCAATTTCACAGCAAGTTGCAAATCGAATGTCAAGTCACAACATTGAAACTGCCTTTAAATCTACATGTACATTAATTTTAATGCCAAAGACAAAACACAGATTAGACAATTCAGGAGTATATAAATTGTGGTGCAATGATTATAACAGTTTATACATAGGCCAGACAGGAAGATATTTTCGCATTGGATACAAAGAACATCACTCTTCCTTTCGTAAAAACAAAAGTGACTTCAACATCACGCAGAATTGCCTAGATAACAACCAACGCTTCCTTAGTACAGATAATCTTAACATTATTCATCGTGCCCCGAAAAGCAATAAACTCAATTACCAAGAATCTCTGGAAATTTTCGAAGCTAAACACAATAGAAACAATCTTATCCTTCTTAACGACACATACCCATGTAAGTCCCCAATATTTCAAGTAATTCTGAATGTACCTTTGAATACCTATCTAAATTCCAATAGTAGAAACCTGTTATATTTCTCTATCTTTATAATTCATACATCTTTTTCTATATTTGAGACAAATTGTACAACTTTATCTAAGTTTTAACTCACAATTTGTGAACATCTGATGATGATAGAAATATCGAAATAGCTATCACGTTTGTTAATTAAATATTTTCCACCTATTTTTGTGATATTCTCTACAAAGCATACCAAACTCACCGTATAACAGAATGTGTTCGAGCCATGGGGTGTGTCGCATTTCACGTGTCGAATACCAAGTTATCTTGTGCCTAAGGCATTAAGGCCAATGCTTAATTTCATGGTTTTAAGCGAAAAAAAAGTGCCCTGTAAATTTTCATTTCCGTGAGACCTTTATTACATCAACAAAAAAGTTTAATTTGTTCACAACCCCGCAGATCTGAGTATTAAGAATAACTAACATTAACTCGATATCCCCATTCGTTCTTGCTTGACGTATAGGCAGATAGATGGAGAACAATGCGATCGAAATAGTATAATTTTTGAAATTGAGAACACTAACAATACTAAATTTGTGACTTTAGACTTATTCGTTAAAAACATGTAATTATTATTATTATTATTTAATATAAATTAGAGTTGAGGCATGATGCCTATATAACTCGAAAATCATAATATACATTATCTCTAACAGGTTGCAAAGCAGTGAAAACAAAGTAATACAAAATGATTAAAAAAATAGGCTAGGCTATCCTAATCTGATGAAAACAAAACAAAAAAACAGAAGTAGAAGAAATAACATGTGGTGGTAGATCATTCCATGTCGAAAATACACCTTTTGAAAGTAAATTCTGTCTTGGGATGGATTTGAAGTTTTCTCGATATAATTTCAGTCTGTGGCCTCGTTGACATCTGTTGTGATTGATCGTGAAAAGTGGAGATGAATCTGCACTAAACCTGTTATTCCAGGCCCTGTAGACAATAATAAGATCACCTGAAAGCCGTCTATTATTGAAAGATTGAAGATCGAGTATTTTGAGGCGTTCGGAATAACTTGGCCGTCGACTCCGCTAAATAGATTCAAGAGAATTTGTCTCGTAATTGTAAATAGGAGACCACATATGACCTGCGAATTCCATTCATGGATAAATATGAGTTTTATATAAGACACTACAAGTTTTGGGCTGACAACCTTTGAGAAAGATCTATAAAGCCGAAACGAAAGTGTAGAAGCTTTGTTACAATTACTTTGAATATGATCAATCCGCGTTAGGTCATTAGAAACGGTAACTCCAAGATCAACTTGATTCTATGTGGTAATCAGAGTAGTTCTAGAGATCTTGTACACCCGATGGGGGTTGTTTTTGCAAAGATGTAGGACCTTGCACCTATCCAAATTCAAGGGTATAAGCCAGTCGGTGCACCACCTAGGCAGATGTTGGAGATCTTGATGAAGAGTGTGGAAGTCAGAATATGGATTATTATATAATTTTGTATAGTCATATGGTATTTTGGTATTCAACAATGGTTTTGATGGGTTGGAGAAAATTTTCATCTTAGTTGTGCGTTTAAAGTTTAGCAAGTCCAAAAAGCATTTCCACGCAATATCAATGTTATCTCCTCTCAAAATATCTTTCCAGTCTATTGCACCAAGCATGCTATTCAGCTTGTCATAGTTGATAGTAGATATAGCTTTATGAGATTGTATACTCGAAGAAGAAGGAACATACTGAATATTGGACTTCACAACGACGTGATCTGATTTTCCAAGTGGGGGTAAATAGCTCACAGGTGATAAGAGATTTGCGTCATTCATCAGAATCAAGTCCAGTAGAGAAGGTTTATAACCAGGGCGAAAGCGAGTAGGTTTATCAACAATTTGAGTCAAGTTTGAATCTAACAAAATCGAAGCAATAGTATAAGAGGTCGACTGCACGGAAGGCATGTTGGATAAAGTGATTGGCCAAACTATATCACGACAATTGAAATCTCCAAAAAATAGGATTTTTTTTCTGAAGACATGACTCTCAGATGATGTGCCATCTTAGCATCGGAAAACTACTGATGAGGGCGGTAAACACAACCGATATAAATACTGAAATCTTTGTTCTGTATATTTGAGAAGATGTTGTCAATTCCTGGAGTATCTAATGAAGAAACATCCACAGTGAACGAATTTATCATTTCGAAAAATTGTCGAATTTGCTATGAGTACCTGTTGGTCCGATATCAAAGGATGCAGATAAGTTTCCGTGATAAAAATCAAAGACGGTTGTTGTATCTGGACGAGGCCCAAAATTTCAAGGTACTTTGAAGATAATGACATGGTATTTGTATATAGAAAATACCATATAATAGTTTCGGATGATACAATACTTGATATTCCTACTATATTCTTTATGGTTAAGTGAGTTTATCCTGCATCCTGTCTTCTCTCCAATTCAACGCGAAGCTTCTTGAGGTCCTCATACTGAAGTTGAGTTAGGTCATCCGAAATTCTTATGTTCTTGTAAGCAGTGTTTCCAAGTGACGGTTTTTTGTTGCGTAATATCTTCGATACTGCACTTGAAGTACTGAATGTTACTTTCCATATAATATTATTACCTGACCCTAGACGAACTATATCCACGATTTGTTTTTGTGCACCAGGGTCGATATGAGCAATTATCTTAGATATCTCTGTGATACGTGATGAATCAATATCTTATGCACCCCTGAGCACTATGTTATGGGACCTTTTCACTCTTTCGATAATTTCAGATGAGGAGACTATGTCAGATGAGCTATTGAAGTGTATCATTTCTTGAATGGAGTTTATCTCGGATCCGAGAGAAGTCACCTCAGTAGATAGGGCGTTATGCTGAGTCTCCTGGAGTTGTATCGCATCGTTATGCTGGTGTTGCAGACTGTAATGTAATCACCAACTTCGTATGGAAACTCCTTTGTATTAATTAGAATCTAATATTTCTTTTAACGTATGGATTATAATTCTTTTTTCCCATAAAGATACAAAACCTTGAAATTATGTAATTTGTGATAATGGAGTTATTCTTGGAAGAAACATATACGCATATATACTGATTAGTCTTAATTAACTCAATCTTTGTGTCGGAATATGGAGGAGTATGACAATTTCATGGAAGGGAGAAAAATAATTTATATAAACTGAGGCGTTACTCTAACGATGCCTATTCACACACCATGAATACTGAAAAAACATATTCGGATAGAATTTTCAATATCAGACCTTCCGCATCATCAACTCTGCTACGCTCGTCTTTCCCAATTTGTCAGTCGCGTACATCGAATTACGTTTTCCTAACTGGTTCTTTTCTGTTTACATTTTCCATTTATTTTCGTAAATTCCTCAGAGAATATCCATCCAAACATACACAGTAATTGTAGCAATTATTAAACATGTGAATGAATAGCAGCGATGGGTTGCTGGCATATGGAGATGAAGTTTCCGTTGGAGTAAATCTTGTTTCATAATTTCAATTTTTCTTCGTTATCATCGACATTAGAGACTGAATAAAGTTTTTCGTACCAGAAATTTTGAAGTATATTTTTGTCAAGAATTAAAAAAAATTATATGATTTTCACGGTGGTTCTGCATTTATACTCTGTAATCGAGAAGTAGTAGAAATCATCAATTTAAATCTCATGGGATTATCCATATGCATAATTTTTGCTCTTTTGTTGAAACATTAAAACATCCTTTGCTGACAATAAAGTCAAATTTTATGCCTGCAGCATCAATTGCTAATGAATTGTTATGCTTTTGGCTCAAATGTGAGGCAATGTGATTTTTAGTATAGCTACGAATATTCAATAAAAAAATTCGATTTGAATTTTGATAATGAAATAGTTCTTCGATTCCCTGAATGTTGGAAAATACTTTCGGTAACAAAACCAAGTTTTGTAGGGGTATTTCTGATTGGTTAACCAAAGGTCAGCTAACAGTGAAAAAACGCATATTAGTATTAACTTTAAATATTGAAAAAATGTAAGGGGCGATTTTTTTTTTGTATAGATTGAAGCATTCACTGCTACGGTTTTCAGCTCCCCTTTGATCTTTCTCCTACCTTCATACCTTCGGTAGTCTATCACATCTTTTTATATAGATCGATGCATTTGAAAAATTTAGGTGTGTTTTGTATATCTGTACTCTTAGTTTCTCTTTCAGAGAACCGTTTGTCCCAAACTGTCTACGAACATTATCATAAAGCAGGCAATTACAGATAATGTGCTTCGCCTATATTTGTACATTGCAGTTAGGACAGATTGGAGGTAATTTTCGGTCTAAAAGATATGACTGTGTGTGTGGAATATGACCAACACGAAGGTGATGTGTTTAAATTATGTTCTCTCTACGCAACTGAAAGGGTGAGAATGTAGATCTTGGTCATGTTTTTATGTCTTTTACCTGAGTTCCATTTTTCATCAAACTAAATTGCCGTTTCCTATAGATTTTGTTCGTAATGTGACCACATCTTTTTGTGAGACATCTACAATTGTTGCGGCCAGTAGACAGTTTTATCAAGTGTTCCATTACCTCGTATGCCAACATTACTGTCTGCCAAAAAGACAATCAAGAAAAGTGAGTTTTTGTCAAAATTATTGAACAGAAACTGTAGGTTTTGCATTATAGGATCAATATTGTGAATATTCATGAGCCTTTCCAGTAGAGTCAATGACAAGTTTTTTTTTTGTTTTAAAAGAACTAAACAATAGAGTCTGTCATATGGCATATTGCTCAGCAATAATAATAAACAGAGGGTACTTTAGGCATGGATAATTTGTAGGTGTTGTGTTCTATACTGGTTGCACATTCAATGCCTTCATCTGTTTTTGAGCCTTCAGTATAAATGAACTGGCTAGTAGCGTATTCATTCTGAATTCGATGGAAATTCTTCAGATACTTATACTTATTTTACATCCTATATATATATATATATATATATATATATATATATATATATATATATATATATATATATATATATATATATATATATATATATATATATATATATATATATATATATATATATATATATATATATATATATATATATATATATATATATATATATATATATATCTATATCTATATAAATTTATAAATTAATTATATTTCAAGTTTATAAGCAATTCAGAAGTATATGAATTTATTTTTTCTGTGAATTATGCATATAATAATGCATTCCTTTCAATAAAAGAAATTGCGGTGGTCATTACAATTAATGGTTTGTTATTCATGAAGTTCAGGTTTCGTTTCTTTATTTCTACAGCCCGTCCGAAATGTAAAAGTGAGATGTTTTAAATATGTTGCGTTGAAACAAACAGAATGGATGACACTGGCCACAATCTTAAGAATATTGTAACTCTGATTTACTGCATCCACAGCGCGGGCCACTACAATTTTTCCGTCGAGAAAAAACATATCTGATCAACCCCAAGTTGCTTCAAGGTAACTGAGGAAACTAACACGAGTATAGTACTCGTATTCAAACTTAGAGAATCCAACTGGTAATGGAACTACTGATAGGAATAAAAGTACTCCACAGTTTCCATATTTGGAAGAATTATACTCAATTGATTGTCTAGGAAAAGTAGACTTAAGATATACTAGAATGTAGTTCAAATATATTCAAGTGCATACAAATGTATTTCGTATAATAATTTTAGTAACACTTGACAGGATTATGTTGATAATGTATAATTATGAAATTTAAGATTCATGAATATTTTTAATGAAAAACTTTCTGTGAAGAGTAACTACTTTTATATAGTTGATCCTGCAATACGCCATATACAGAGGAGTGCTCGCCGTTATCTACAAATAATCGTATAAAAAAGTCAAAATACAAATTGAATGAATTTCATGCTTTACAACATTTTTGATGCTGCAAATACCAGCAAAACCCATCAGAAAATGATTTTTCAAACCTTTGACTTTCGATATCTCAAGACGAGCATACCTAAGTATATGTGACTTTTCACAATATTCATAACATCAAAACGAAGGTTTTCAGTATTTCACCTCTCATTCTGAGGTTTTTTCGTTTTTTCACCTAGGTAACTGTACTAAGAAAGAAATATTCAATTTTAAGATGAGGTTAGATTGTTGAAATTGAGGTCCATTCGGTTGTCTCTTATAGTGGATGGTGGATTATTTCTCGAGATATATGAAAAAACCCAAGAAAAATGGAAATTTTTGTTTTTGCCGCATATCTTCAAGATTACCTTTTTATATCTTCCTGGTTTTTCTAAAAGCAGCACTCCACAAACTAGAAAACTATGTTTTGTCAAATGCGAAGACCTTCTGATCTTTTAAAGAAATCGTTCTTTTCCAAAGGGAAAGTTCCCGAAGATTAAAATACGAGTCATAAAGAACTGAAAGAAAAAATTTGGACATATTTTACTTCAAACTTTTATTATCATAATTATTATTAATGATTTATCAATATTCAGTGCACAGAAATCGATACACAGTAAAAAAAAATCAGTTGGACGGCCTTCTTAAGCAGATATAATATTTTATCTTTCTTTATATTGCAGCGCCTATTTTCACATTAAATTTTGATGTTTATACTCTCATAAATAGAACACTTCATCTCATTCACCTCTAGAGTATAACTGAACGAATATCGAAGTGAAGCGTGCAAGACCGGTGCATGCAGGAGACTGAGGGGGCATAACTTCCTCCTTCTTTAGGATAACAAATACCATTAAATCACGAAACTATGCAAGTTTGAAGTTTTTCGTACACAAAAGGTAATGTTTGAATTTGGGAGGCTTTTACTTGGTAAAATTCCATTATCAATAATAAAAAACAAGCACTGTGTTTTAAGGAATTTTACTTAATAATTGCGATTCGTAACGCGTTTCACTACACCGTAGCTTCTTCAGACGAATGATTATGCAGAAAATGTAAATGAGAATATAACTATAAATGTTCTTGAGTAATTAAAAGCTTATTGGTTACTTCTTCTTAAGTGGTTATTTATGACAGGTATATCCAATAAAATTGAGGAATAGATTGCTCCCCGAAAAGATTCAATAGAGGTGAAGGGAATGTTTTATTAAAATTCATACGAACTTATTGCCAATATCAAAGATACCACTATACCACCTAATTCCAAACTTATTTCTTTCGATGTTAAGAATCTATTTCTCAACATTCCTCCAAAAGATACGTATTACTTAGTTGAAGAATTATTAGAAAGGAATCATGTCAATACTATCATTAAATCAGATATTCTTTCATTATTAAAATTTGTTTAGATCAAAATTATTTCCATTTCAATTACAAATATTATACTATTGAAGACGGCTTGATTATGGGCAATCCGTTAAGTCCTTTGTTAGCAGAAATTTTCATTAATAACTTAGAGAAATTAATTCATAATCATCCACTCAGTAAATATTGTTTATACTGGTATCGCTATGTAGACGATATCATTATTTGCTTCACAGGAACAGATAGACAGTTAAAAATTTTCGAAAATCATATAAATTCATTACATCCAAAATTGCATTCACAACCGAAATAGAAAGCAATAATTCGATAAATTTCTTAGACGTAACAATTTCGAATGAAAATGGAAAACATGTTTTCGCAATTTACCATAAGCCGTCACATACAGATATTATAATACATAACTCGTCGTGTCATCCATATCAACATAAAATGTCAGCATTCAATAGTTTTATTCATAGATTGATTAACATCCCGCTATCACCAGAAAATTTCAACAAAGAACTAAATTTGATTAAACAAATAGCCAAAAATAATGGTTACAATCCCAAACTAATAAATAATATCTTAAATAAAAAACAAAGTAGAATCGCATTGAATGAAGTTTACCCTGTCGATAAATTGAAACAAAAATTCAACACCTTAACCTACGTTGGCATTACAAGTGAAAAACTGAAATCATTCTTAAGTAGCAATAATTTCAACATAGCTTTCCAAACTAATAATAATTTAGGCAAATATATAAAAATAATAAAACCAAACCAGGTAAAAACAATAAATCAGGTGTTTATAGATTGAATTGCAATGACTGTGATAATTTCTACATTGGTAGAACACATAGAAATTTTAATATTAGAATATCGGAACATAAACGCAGTTTTTCAAATAAAAATCAGATTCAAATTACGCGAATCATCTCTGAGAAAATAATCATTCTTTCGACCCACAGTTTGAAATTTTGCATACAGATAATAAATATTGGAAGGTAGATCTTTGGGAAACTTTAGAAATAAATAAATACAAACACTCAGGTAGACTCATCAATGAACAGGTCGATTTAAGCCCTTCACCTCTATTGAATCTTTTCGGGGAGCAATCTATTCCTTAATTTTATTGGATATACCTGTCATAAATAACCACTTAAGAAGAAGTAACCGATAAGCTTTTAATTACTCAAGAACATTTATAGTTATATTCTCATTTACATTTTTCTGCATAATCATTCGTCTGAAGAAGCTACGGTGTAGTGAAACGCGTTACGAATCGCAATTATTAAGTAAAATTCCTTAAAACACAGTGCTTGTTTTTTATTATCAAAAAGTAATGAATTCTTACCAATCCTTCTTTCATTAAATAAATCTTCACAAAAAAAAATAGTCTATATTTGTTTTCCTAGAGCTATGTGTTGAGCAAAGGTGGTTGATTATAGTGAAAGGCAGTTATTCCAAAATTTCAATTTTTCAACAAAATTTGCAGTACCTTGAAATTTCGAAAATCTTTGATTTTCCGTGCCCTACATAGAACACACGACAAGTTATCAAACTTTGATTTTCTAGAAATAGGAAGAAAGCGGTTTTCAGCGGTTTCACTTAAACAAAATGTTTCCTGAAATGAACTCTCATGTCTTGTCTCCGATTAGAAAAATATTGAATGGTTCCCAGGGGCTACTTAATGGGTACAATATATTATTTTACGGGGTAATAGACAATTCCTATAAAAGAATTCCTTTTTAAAACATGCATTACATATTTTCATATTTCTCTTGTAGAAAATATTTTTTTGAATATGGCAATGCATAAAATGTTCCAAATTTTCGTTCGTCACAATAATATTTGAAGAATATAATCTTCAATAAAATTCAGTCATTTTAGGGGTATTTTGGATAATAAATAAATTCATCTTGTTCAAAGTAAACTCCTATCAATTACTCCAGCGAAATACTGTCGCCAATATATTGAGTTAATATACGATTGTATTTAATTTTTTTAATCCTCATTAGCACCGTTACATTAAGTTAATATACGATTGTATTTAATTTAATCCTCATTCGCACCATTACATTGGGTTTTTCAAAGGCTTTTTCAGTTTTTGGTTGTATGTTACGGAGGATATTTGACAGCTACTTGAAGAAAAATGATATCTTCCTAGGATTTTTAGTGTTAAAATATTTATTCAAACGACAGTAGTCGCTTTCATTGTGCATACCTAGTTGTATATGCCGAGTGAGAATACGGAATTTATCATGATCCGTTTTCTTCGTTTACTTTAAATATAAATCCTATCGAATATGCCTGGAGCCAGCTTCCTTTAATTGTCAGCCAGATCCAGAATACGCTGTGCATTTGACCGAAGTTCTTTTATTATAACTTAACATTCTGAAGCATTTCATCAATAATAACCATCAATAATCAATTACCGTAAATATAGAAATCCTCACACCTTATTTCAAAGAGTGTTACAATATTTTCAATTCTATTTATATAGTGTGCATTATTTAAACTGAAATACTGAAAGCATCGGAAGTATTAAGAACAGTTTAAAGAATTTTGCTATTTTTTTGAAGAAACATGGAACACTTATAGAATTAGTTCATGTCCATCTTTCTTGCTGTCTGTTCACTGTTTGTCAACAATGTTCTTCTGGAACACAAGTAGTCATACAGTTGAAATGACACAGAATATTCAGATCGGCAATCTCTTGGACCTGTCAACAAAATTATTCCTCTGATTAACCGTAATTAGAGGACACGTCCGCTTCATGGAGACTCGGCAGGAAATCGAAAATGAACAGGTTTTGTATTATTCAGAATAAGTCTAAACTCTTCAGCAATCAATTCATGGTGTTTCAGAATGGCGACCATTTTTCACTCAATAAACTACTCACTCACTCATCTATGCTTTTTGTTTTGATTTTTTTGACATATTGTAAATGTACAGTGTGTATGACTGTGAATTGTATCCAATTCTATGAAGATATTCAATAATATTAGCATAGCATCGAATGTCGTATTTAGAACAGAGATGAGTAGTGGGAACAAAAGACGAATTGAATTCGAACGGTCAGGGATTAATTCATTTCTAGCGGAACAGCTGTCATAACAGACAGAGAAAATACCTCTTCGACATTGTTTATTCGAACAATGCCATCAGATCTAAGAATAAGATCGCAGCGTTGTCAGGCTTGCATTGAAAGATTAACACCAAATTTGATTTTAGTATTTTAACAGTATCGTTTCTCTGTTCTAATGTGTGTAAGGAAGATATTGTTGAAGTCAATTAGGCCATTTTCCAGCCTAAATGTTATAAGTATCTTATAAGATACTTTGGAAGATCTCGCCTAGTCAAAACACTAATGGTTCTATTCGTTTCTTCTTGGAGGTTCCCATACCACCTATTCAAGTTCTTTCAATTTTTCAAAACTCTTCTGTTCCGAGACCAATATTCTCTCTCTAATAATTGCATCGTTAAATTCTAGCTTTTAAGATGTAGAAATTCATCGTTTCTCATTCAGATCTACAACGAAATTCTCTCGACCCAACCTGATATGTGAAGAGGATTGAGATATTGGTTTTATTGTACCGAAGATTCATGAATTATATTAATGGTTCCTCTAGGGAGCCAATTGATCATAGTCAGGATTAGTAACTCTTTCGCTCTACAAAGAGCAAAATTATGTGAATTTCGGAAGCACAGTTAATAGATACTGCAACAAGTTGTTGATCGCTTCCGCTGTCAACCCTTTTTTTCAGGTTATATTGAAACTAAAAATGAAATCAAACATTTATAGATTTTTGTCATATAATCTACATGATATCTCAAAGGCGTTTGGCACACAGCCTTGATGAATAAACTTATCGTATATGGGCACGAAAAATTGCGTGAATGGATTAAAATCTTTCTCTTCAGTAGATCCATTCAGGTGGTAGTTAATGGTGTAACGGGTGAATCTTTTCAGATTAAAGCAGGAGTACCGCAAGGCTCTATACTCTCGCCGATCTTTTTCTGTCAAAGATTGATGCTGTAAAATTTCCTTTGGTTTGAGAAAGAATCAAGTTCAAAAGAACAACCAGGCTCGCGAAAAACTCTCATCAGTGGACCTGCCAACTAGCTACGCCACGTATCCCTCTCTCTATAAAAATTCTTTTGTTTACAGGGCTAGTGTGCTGTGAAACTCGCTACCATCGAACATCTTTCCGATAATTTACTATTTGGCCCTCTTCAAGAATCTAGCGAATACACACATTAAATTATCTTGGGCGGCCACACCTGTGGTATAACAGGCATTTGGTATGAACTACCTCATATGTTCTTTATATATATTAAGGATTACTTTAAAATGAATAATATCAACATTTGAACTTGGGAGGCTTTTTCCAATTACTACTATCTGTATAACATATCGAGTTTCGGATCTAAAGAATGATTACATTCTGAAAAATGGTTTTGCGTAACTTGTATCCGATTTTCGTTTCAAAAAACTTCTTTAGTGTTTTGTTATTGTGGTATTGAATTCTCTATAGGTCCTACTAATGTGAAATTCATTGCAGTCACTACAGTTCAACTCGTATAAACTAGATTCATTATTTTTGTCGGACTTAATTGCATGATTTTCTTCGTATTTGCAGAAATTATTATTGGTTCGGAAGAGAAAACAGACTGAAGCAGCTCAGAATAAGACTTATCCTACAGTAAAATCAAGAGAACGATTCAAGATGTTATCCTAGTCTGGCAGTTCAAGAGAGAAACATTAGTCTCCTTTATGAATGAAATGATCTGAATAAAGCTTACCGAACCTACAATAATCTAAGCAAATACATAGAATACAATAAAACTACGTCCGAACAAAATAATAAAGCCGGTATTTCCAAGTTGGGCTGCAGCGTCAGCAATAAACTTTGCTTCGGTTTGATCCAAAGAAATTTCAAGACTAGAATGACTGAACACAATTAGAAACAGGATTCAAATTATGCTGACTCTCTTTAGGAATGTAATGACTTCTGCAAATCGAAATTCTAAATTTTACACACAGATAATAATAATTTCAAAATTGATATTTACAATAAACTTTTTCTGAAGATTTGTTATAAGAGTATTTTCGTTTTTTCTCATATTTTCTATTGACATATAAAAAACTCACCGTCAATGTAGTACCTCAATCATCTGATAAAGCTATTATGAGGTGGTGGCTCAACACTATAATTCAATATTTCAGTCAGGATCCTCGAAATTCTGTAATTGTTTCATTGAAGTAATATCAAATTTTCAGGGACATTTTGGAATACCAATTCATTTCTGCACTAATATCGATATAAACACGCACAAGCCATTTATACTTTGCAAAGTATAAATATATAATAATCATTGTTCGGATCCTAAAACTCTGTTTTACTGTTTAAGAGACAAAATGAGATCTCTTTAGAATAATTCATTCTTCTTTATAAGAGGTACTTTTCAATTCAAGTGATCAAACAAAATTCATGTTTCCACCAATTTTTCTTTTTCTGTATGTTCCCATGTATGCTAGAACTACACAAAACCAAATTTATATGGAATCACCCGATATTTTGAATATTACCTCAGTGATTTTAGAAATTTTGAAAGATTGTTAGAATTGATCCTTTTCGAGAATTTTTAATTGAAAAATTAAATAAATTAAGGTTTATTTTGAGAAAGAAACAATTAGAAGAAATTAAGAGACTCTTTCCGAATATAGTAAAAAAATTTAAAATTGTTTTCTCACGGAGTAGGTTTTTTTTCCCGACCTCAATAGCTTGTATTACCTCTTCTTGCCTTGATTCAAGCCTGAATCCGTCTAGGCATGCTTTGAATTAGGTTCTCGACCTCCTATGGGGATATATTCTGCCCCTTTTCTGTGGCAGCTTGAATGAGCTGTTGTGGGGTTCGTGAATTATCCTGGTGCGATCTTATTTTTTTTTTGAGATTATCTCATAAACGTTCAATAGGATTTAGGTCTGGAGAGCAAGCTGTTCAGTCCAAAATAGCGATCCCCTCTGTTCCAAGATAATGTCGCGCGACGTTACTGGTATGGAAAGAAACATTATCTTGCATAAAAGTGAAATTCTCGCTGTCGGCAATTCTCCAGAGTCCCACTATGGGCTCCAGCACTAGGTCCACGTAATTTATAGCCGTTACACTCGCAGGAAACAAAATCAAATAAGTTCTGCATTTCAGCATAATGCCACCCCAAAACATCACACTGCCCCCTTGGTATTTCGGAATTTGTCTTGCTGCTCGGAGTCTAGCTTGTCTATCACGACCACTTAAAACCTGAATCCGGCGGTCATCTGATCGAACAGCAATTCTGGTCTCATCCCAAAAAAGAACATTTCGCCAATTCAAAATATTCCAATTTTGGCGCTCGATACACCAATTAAGTCTGTTAATTTTTCGTTGTATGGTTAGCTCTGGAACTCCTAAGGGCCTTCTACTGTATAAACCTCTTGAATGAAGTCTTTGACGTATCGTTTCGACTGATATGCTGATACCTCTTGCTTCGAGAAATTGCCTTTGGAGTATGGGGTGCGACGCACTAGGGCATCTTCTTGCAATTTGGCACAAAAAGTGGTCTTGTTCTTCAGTAGTGATCTTCATACGACTTATTCTAGGTCTATTTGGCAGGGATTGTAGCTCCACGTATCGGGCGTAGGTTGTTGAAATCACCCCCTATAATATCCCCATTGTGGCCGTTTTATCCCTCTGTGTCACCCCTCCTTCAACGAGAGCAATTATTCGACCCCTCTGGACATCGTGCATTCCAATGTAAGGCATTTTCGATTATGATTATAGGCTTTTTTAAATTTTGAAAGTCACAGTTTCAAAAATCAGTGACGACTGCGTTCAATATCCCGAACATGTTGCTATAATTCAACATTTCTCATCATACTAACCAGTTTTTTTTACAACAAAATACTTCATTCTTCACAAGTAGTCAAAGATTCATGGTGAAAAACAATCAATGATGTGAAATACCCAATGATTCCATATAAATTTGGTTGTGTACATTGAATCAAAAGTGCTCAGAAATTTTCGGAAGGAATACACCTTAATAGGTAATAATAAAAGCTATTAAACATTGTACCAATTCAAGATCCATAGAGTAAATTTAGTCTTCAGATACTTCAAATTTCAAAGTTTGAGGTTTCAGATCGAATTCCAACAAATAGAAGCGAAATATTGTATCAGCATAAACAATATCATATAGCACGGATACATACAAAATCTTACAACTAAGATTTCTTAGTTACATCATGACAATTTCTTTGCAAAAATGAACTCTTTTGTGATTCCTGCGCTCGTGTTGAAATTTCTGTCAAAGCAAGCAGAATATGTCGCACCCTGCTGCAAGTTTCGTTTGCGTGGGAATCAAAACCTATTGGGTACTTCCCATTGGCCTAGAACCATGAAATTTAAGAGGAAGCAATATATTTTAGTACAGATGCAGGAAATCCGGAAATTGAAAATGTGTAGTTAATTCACGAAAAACCAAATTTTTTTACTATAACTGATTTACTCGATTTTCCTAATGGGGGCGTTCTGGTATCGAGTTGAGAATAATACCTACTACGATCCGCATTCTCTTGGATCTGTCAAATTAAACTTTCTAGTAAATGTGATCATATATTCATACTATGCTGTATATTTTGACATCCGCAAGCAAATCAAAAGTTCTAGAGTAGTTCCTGTTCACTTGGAATCATGAAATTGAAAGGAAAAATACGAAAACTATAATTTTGTAGTTACACCATAAAAAACATTGGAGACTGAACAATTTAGCATTTACCCTGTAGGTGTGGGCGTATCAAGTAAAATTAATGTTTTCTGAAATCTTGAAACTCTGCTAGAAGTAGTCTCAGATCTCAGAAAACTCTCAGAAAAATCAGAAAATCAAGAATTTGTAGGTACACAACAGAAAAAATTATTCAATTGTGGTCAAGAAATTCCTTTTCGAAACAACTAAGCATGCGATGTCAGTACATATGGTAGATTCAGACAGATGGCAAGTAAGCAAAATATATTGGTGGTATATGGTAAAAATTTTGGTAGTTTATATAACTGAATATTTTCGGAAAAAACTTGAACCATACTCGGACAATATCTGTTCATGTACCTACTAAACTCTACGGATCCGTCGATGCGCTATTCTTAGTTTACACTTGGAAAAGTTCCTCAAAATACATTGCTCCAAGATTAACGCAAAAAAGCGAAAATTCAAATTTATTCTGAAGAAAGTAAGATATGAGGAAGTAATCCATAAGCATTAACGAATACTTGAGGATAACTGAAATGAAAATACTCATAGAAATTGAAAAAATTAGTTATTGAAATTGAAAAAATACAGAAATTGAAATAAAGCTGATAATGAAAATTATGAATCTTTCGGTTTCCAAAAATCTGTTAACACTCCCTCTGTCGAGAATCACTACGTAACAGCTACGATTCATTCTCAGAATCAATAACATTATAGCATTCTGATCCATTTGGTTCCTAATTTCGATCTGTCCATTCCGATCATCATTCATGGATCTGGCGGATTTTGATGGCTTCTTATATTTTTGTCAAAAAAGCCTCAGATATATTCGATTGAGATTCAAACTTCGTGAAGGCCATCCATTGAATTGATTTAGTGATCTTGAAAGTAGTTTCTAACGATATGAGTTAGAAACATAAACAAGAAGTTTTCACCCATGTTTACCGCAAATGATGCAACATGTCCTTCTGAAATATCTGTAACATACCTCATTTTTTTGACACAGTTCTTATAGGCACTTTGTAACTTTCGGTAGCTTTGTACGAGCTCATTCGTCCAATTTAACTGCTCGGACTAACGCAACCAAGTCGTTTTCTTAAACAAAATGTTTCAAACCATGTTTCTCGCAAATGATTCTCTGGAACGATTGTGACGGAACTTCCGTTATTCACGATGACCAGATCAGTTCGGGCGTTCAACGAAATTCTTCCACACATTATTTTGGAAGCTCCATCAAAACGATAGGAAGGAAAAAACTTGCATTGGGCATATCTCCCCTTTCGTTGTCTGTACACTAGAGAACGTCGATTGTTGATAAGTAGTGTAAAAGTTCATTTCTAATGAGAGGAATGTGGGCGCTAAGGAAAATTAACAAGTTTTGTTGGCATTTTTCTTTAGAAAAACAAGCGTAAATAATTAGTTACTTATCTAAAAAGGGAAAAAAAGGAAATTGTGCGTTAATTTCTTGAAACAGTGTATATTGAAATTCAGAAAAAGCTGAACGAGTGTTTTTCTATGGCGATTTTAGTATGATCTTACACCATAACTGTGGATTCGAACGAAAGAAATGCTTGACTATATTTAAATCTGTCCACTGTGACGGGGAAAAAGTTTTCAGGAGGAGAATATTCTGGCCAATCTTCTTATTATAACGATTGAAGCATGAGTATTATTCATATATATATTCATAACGTAGGTAGGTAGTATTACTTGATCGCGATGATAGTAACGTATCCAATGGGCCTGAAAAAGGTCTACATCAAATTTCAAGTTGATATTTCCTGGAATTAGATCTTCGAAAATACTACAGGAGTCGAATTGTTTTTCTGGATGAGAAGTATCCTTTTTGTTAATGAATGTAATGAACTAAATGTTTTTCTCGGAAAGTTTTAACATGATTGAGTAACGAACTTCGAAACATTCGAACTTTGTCATTTATAATATGAGTACGATTTCAACAAATGCTCATGCTTCTACGTAATGCGGCCCTGTGTTCTGTTGATAATCACATCAAACTTCGAGAGCCAGGATGGCATTGGACAAGATATAATTGGATATAATGCAGTTCATCAAAAGTGATGAGTGATCCCGCCGTGGTTTCATGTACAGCATCGAGCTAAACGTCAATGTCGAAATATTTCATTGGAAATGAACGTCCCTGGGTTATTTGGCGAGGGCAAACCATTAAATTAAGAAGCCTGTTCCGGATAGATGACATTTAGCCATTTATCTAGCCAGTTTTTCATTCGAACTGAACCGTTGTACATCATTTCTTGAATGTTAATATCTGCTGGGACACTAATATTTCAGTTACAGATATCATATCAGACTTTTTCAAGAAGTTTTTAGTCTTCTTCTTTACTACTGGCAGATTGAATGACTTGCCTAGTTTTTATTTCAATTGAAAATAACTACTTTTATTCTCCCTAATTTTCTTTCCGAGATATATCGGAAGACACCTATTGTTCTTAACTTAACTTAACGACTGTATTGAATTTATGTTTCATTCGTAAAATACTCTGAATAGTAAATAGGTGTCCACTTCTTAGTTTACTTTTCTATATTGTTGAGAAGTGAACAAAATCTTATTATAAACTTGGTAACAAACATTTCAACTTGAAAAGATGTAACCCCGGAGAAAAGTATTTCAAAGTACACTAAATGAATCGTCGTAATTTTCAATAATTAATAATAATTTGTAGAATAAAGCTATTGCGATTGAAGGAAAACGGCAAAATTTTCTAGCATCCTCGATTTATTGTGATATTCTGGAATATCCGATATCTTTGAAACATTGTTTCATGAAAAAGTAGTTCTTTGTTATATATTGATTGTTCTTTCAATGACTGTATATATATATATATATATATATATATATATATATATATATATATATATATATATATATATATATATATATATATATATATATATATATATATATATATATATATGTATGTATGTATGTATATAGGGTTATACCCCGACGAATCTGTTCATGCAATCAAACTGATTTCATGAAAAATATAAATCCACCACCCGGTAATTAATACCATTGCCAGGCAATGATTATAATCAAAACATATCCTGGAGTAATTATATATTAGGATAACGTTAAATGTTATGAGAATATATCAATCTACCAGAATATATACATACTATAGCATCATCAGACAATGATATCAATGTACCAACGAGTAGTGTCAGAGGCTTTCTCCCCGGAAAAATCCAGTGTACGGACCTTAGTCAAGTAACTAATACTTGAAGAGCTCAGGGCGATATATATATATATATATATATATATATATATATATATATATATATATATATATATATATATATATATATATATATATATATATATATATATATATATATATATATATATATATATATATATATATATATATATATATAATCTGCCCGCCATGCACGCAGCCGCCCTAAGAATCACAATAGTGCAACTAAGCAGGATGCCGAGAAACGAAGCGGCAGACTGCAGTTTCACCTTATTAGGAGCTCATCAGTGTCGCATATCGCTTCTCAGCATCCTATGAAGCTATATTGGGGTACCCCACGTCCGAACTATATATATATATATATATATATATATATATATATATATATATATATATATATATATATATATATATATATATATATATATATATATATATATATATATATATATATATATATATATATATATATATATATATATATATATATAGGCTTTTGATAGTTCTCCCCATTCATGGCTTCAAGAAATTTTGAAATTTATAAAATTGATAAGACACTTCGTCATTTTCTTGAATTTGTAATGACAAATTGGAGAACCAATCTTCATTTAAATATTTCAAAACAATCGTTAAAATCCGAAGTAATTCCAATCAAAAGAGGCATTTTTCAAGGTGATTCTTTAAGTGCTCTTTGGTTTTGTCTTTGCCTCAATCCATTGTCTCGTGAATTAAATGCTACTAGTTTCGGCTTCAAAATAAAGAGTTTATTAACTGAATTCAAATTAAGTCACTTAATTTATTTAGATGATATTAAATTATATGCCGGAACCAGATCTCATTTAAAAGTCTACTTGAGATTACTTTCAACTATTCCAATGATATTCATATGAAATTTGGGCTTCCAAAATGTAAAAATCTTCTATTGAAAAAGGAAAGATCACCTCTGATTATATAAAGATTTCCAATATCGAAATCGAGCTAATGCATCAAGGAGATACATATAAATATCTTGGATTTTGTCAAGAGAAGACAATTAACCATAGCAGCACTAAAGAAATTATTAGAAGTTCATATTACAAAAGACTAAGAATTATCATCAAGAGTTATTTAACTAGTGAAAACCTTTTCAGAGCTATCAACTCCTATGCTGTTCCTATTCTTACATCTTCTTTTGGAATTATTAAATGGTCTAAAACTGATCTAAATGAGTTACAATGTCAAACGAGGAAAATGCTCTGTAAATATCATAAGCACCACCCAAAGTCAGCTGTTCAGAGAGTTACACTACCTAGACATCTTGGAGGTCGTGGATTAATTGATTTGAATAATCTTCATAGTAAACAGATTTTTCATCTACGTTCCCATTTTCATGATAAACAGAGAACGTCTAAATTACATGATATTGTTGTTGCTTCAGATTATAATCTTACACCTCTGAACTTGACAATGCAAAAGGTAGATTTTGATATATTTGATGATAATTCTAAAACAGAAAGTTGGATGCAGAAGGAATTACACGGAAAGCACCCTAAAGAATTGAAAAATGATTATATTGATGAAATTGCATCGAATAAATGGTTAGTATCTGGAGAATTGTTTGCTGAAACAGAAGGCTTGGCAATTGCGATCCAGGACCAGGTTGTTTTCACAAGGAATTATAGAAAACATATCATCAAACAAAATATGGATGATTCTTGCCGTAGATGTTTCTGTTCTTCAGAAACAGTTTTTCATATATTATCATCTTGCTCAGTCCTTGCTTCAACAGATTATTTAGAAAGACATAATGCCGTCGCTAATATTATTCACTTCAATCTAGGAATTAAACATGACCTAATTCCCAAAAGAAAAAAATTTCAAAAATATGAACCTGAGATTATTTGTGAAAATGACAAATATAAACTTTATTTTGATAAAACAATTCTGTGCAACAGAGCTGTAAAACACAATAGACCAGATATCGTTCTCAATGATAAACAGAATCAAATAACATATATAATTGATATTGCTATACCCGACACACATAATATACAAAATAAATACAATGAAAAAATTTCTAAATATATGATGCTTGGCGACGATATTAAAAAATGTGGAAAATGAAGAAAATATTTATTCTACCGATTATTATTTCTACAACAGGCGTTATTCCTAGAAATCTTCACAAAAGTATTGAGATTTTGGGTCTGAAGAGAAATTTGTTTGAACAGTTACAAAAGATAACAGTCATCAAATCTTGTAATATTCTTCGTAGGTTTCTTTCCGAAAATAATAATGAGGTAGAGTCATAGGTTTTCTCTTTAGTTTATACTGCTCAGAATCTCATTTCATATTTTATTTATTTGTATATATAAATGTAATATAATTAACTGACAATTTTGTCATATTTATATTCAGAGCAGTATTCTATTCGATCGTTCACCACTTCACACAAAGGAAACTATTAATGAGTAACATTCAGTGTTACTTGACTAAGGTCCGTACACTGGATTTTTCCGGGGAGAAAGCCTCTGACACTACTCGTTGGTACATTGATATCATTGTCTGATGATGCGATAGTATGTATATATTCTGGTAGATTGATATATTCTCATAACATTTAACGTTATCCTAATATATAATTACTCCAGGATATGTTTTGATTATAATCATTGCCTGGCAATGGTATTAATTACCGGGTGGTGGATTTATATTTTTTCATGAAATCAGTTTGATTGCATGAACAGATATATGGGCAACTCGTCGGGGTAAAACCCCCTATATATATCTCGAGATGGGAAAGACTATTTCCCTAAGACTATTCAAGTTTCAGTGAAGTAAAATGGAACAGATCCATGTTGATCAATGGCAGTCATCATCAAGTACCATCCTCATCTCGAATTTCAACCCCTAGCGCAGTGGTGACCTCCCTTTAAAATTTGGAAGAGGGAAGATTGGCCGAGTGATACTCCGAAAGAAAGATATTATCTTTGTCTGCATCCCCGTGAACGAATTTTCATTTTTGATTGAAAACTGTAGAAGATAAAGAGTGAGCTACTGAAAAATAGGGGAGACTATCTATCGCCCTGAGCTCTTCAAGTATTAGTGCGAAAAAATGAAAACTTTTGAAATTTGAAATCAGAAAATATTCATTCTTCAAAATTATAATTGATTGTATAATTTTGAAGACTGAAAATTTTCTGATTGAAGTATAGGAAACTTCCGAAATTTGAATGAGAAACTTCATTATACTTTCATTATACAGGCTGTCCTTGAATTGTTTGTACAACGCTATACTACAGATTCTTGAGCTCAAAATAATTCGATTAAGGCCAGCTTACCTATATAAAAAGTTTCTTCGTTTTGCCGCTAGAGATCGCAAAATCCAAATTTTTCAAATTATTCGAGAACGACTCGATTTATAGGACCATATTTGGTATGCGTAATCGGGTGCGTTATGCACAGTTTTGAGTGATCAACCTTGATGTTTCGCAAGTGTCCCTAAAAACTCGAATGTGTATTTAATCAACCATAATTTTTCAACTGTCTGCGCTTGAGCAAAACTGATTTAGACATTGAGTAGCAAGGCTAATTATTAAACTTTTTTATATCTTGAGAAATATCGATATGATGAGCAGTTCAATCACAAAAGACAGTTTTTTAATTTCATGATTTCGTTCCTTCAACCTCTTAGCAATTCAAAAATATCACATTGGACCATTCTGGCTTTGGATCAGCGGTCATGCAGATTGTCATTTCATTAGGCTTGACAAACAATTGTTGACACAACAGTGTTCCTTCCGTTCTTAAATAGGTATTTTGGTGATTTTTTTAACACTTTTAGGCACGGAGATGTACAGTAACTCGGTAATGGTATATATGGTATTTTGTCAAGGCAATGGACGAGAAAGCGCGAGAGTATATGCTGAAAGATTTCCAGATCGCATATTGCCGACCACAAAACGTTTCAAAATCTGGAAAGGCACCACCGCGAGAATGCTTCAAGCCCAGAAACTTGGATCGAGGACGACAACAAACAGTAAGGACGGTAGAACGCAAAGAACAAATTTTGGTTATGGTTGAGGAAAACCCACAATTAGGCACGCGGCGTTTAGGTTTGCAGTTGGTCGTTCCTGAAACAGTGATTCATGATGTCTTGAAGGAACAATTTTTTCATCCTTATACATTTAGAAATTTCAGTAATTAATTCCCAACGATCTTGAGAATCGCCTTATTCTCTGCCGATTAATCCAAGAGAAGAGAACGCACATGCTTTCATTTGGATTTATTTCTATGACGGCAGATTGTCATTTTATTAGGCTTGACAACCAATTGTTGACACAACAGTGTTCTTTAAGTTTTTCACTAGATATTTTGGTGATTTTTTTATCACTATTAGGCACGGAGATGTATAGTAACTCTGAAATGGTTGATATGGTTATGGTGTATGGATTTTATCAAGGCAATGGACGTGACAGCGCGAGAGTATATGCTGAAAGATTTCCATATCGCATAGTGCGGAACCACCAAAAGTTTGGAAATCTGGATAGGCTCCTCCGCGAGAATGGTTGCTTCAAGCCAAGGAATTTGGATCGAGGACGACAACGAACAGTAAGGACGGTAGAACGCGAAGAACAAATTTTGGACATGGTTGAGGAAAACCCACAATTAAGCAAGCGGCGTATAGGTTTTCACTTGGTCGTTCCTAAAACAATGATTCATTATGTCTTGAATGAACAATTATTTCATACTCATCACATTCAGAAAGTTCAGCAATTACTTCCCAACGATCCTGAGAATCGCCTAACTTTCTGCCAATTTATCCAAGAGAAGAAAACTCAGGATCTCCACTTCAGTAGGAAAATTTTATTTACTAACGAATGCACTTTTACTAGGTCTGGCATCACTAACCTTCACACTGAACACGTGTACAGTGTCGAATATCCCCATCCTTTTACAAGTACACATCATCAGAATCAATTGAAAATATACTTATGGATTTCAGGAATTGACAGTTTCATTATTGTTCTGGTAGTGATTCCAGATCTATTGAACGGAGAGGCATATTTGAATTTTTTGCAAGAATCTTTGCCGAAATTGTTGGACGATATTTCAGTATTACCACGTGCAGAAATGTGGTTTATCCACGACGGTACACTTCCACACTTCACTTCAGTAGTTCCCGAGTTCTTACATGCACAGTTTGCGAAACGTTTGATCGGAAGGGGAGCTGATGCTCCAGCAAGTTGCCAGCACGATCTCCCGACTTGACACTGTGACACTTCTTGCTTTGGGGTTCTTCAAGATCTATATTTCACTCTTCTTCGATTGACACCCAGAAGAGTTACATATGAGAATTTTTAATGCGGCCAACTCCTTCAAAATTGACCCTGAAGTAATGCAGGGGTCCAGTTTAATTTCTTAAAGAGGATTAAATCCTGTATTCAGCAAAATGGTGGAATTTTCGAACATTTATTATAGTTAAATGAAATTTTGGGTGTAAATTAATTAATCGTTATTCTGAAGTGATTTGGTTCTTCTCATTTAGTTTTCAACTGGCCAACCTATTTTCATATTTTTAAATAGTCATTGTGAAGAACTTATTAAATTTATTCTTCCAATTTTTCGATTTTCGTACTACTGAGCATTGAATTTTCTATCTGATTGATCCGATTTAGTAACCTAAAAAACATCATTTTGTCAACAAGAGGTCGTCAACCATAATAAAATGACAATCTGCCAAACTACAGAAACAAATCGAAAGCCAACATGGTCAATATGTGATATTTTTGACTTGCTAGGTGGTTGAAGAAATGAAATCATGAAATTGAATAACTGTTCTTGTGATTGAACCGCTCATCATATCAATAGACAAAGAAGTTTGATAATTAGCCTAGATACTCAATGTCTAACAGTTTCTCTGAATAGTGAATAGTTTCAGAGTTGGACAACATTCTTTTCAGATCGAATTAGCTTAATTCGATCGAAATTCAGAAGGAAATGGATCAGAATGCTATAAGCTCCTTCGATTCTGACTATGAATCGTAGATGTCAGGTTTTTTGGAACTTTTGATTTTTTCCAAATGTTTTACATTTTTTACTATTAGTTTCATTTCAATTTCTATGAGTGCAATTTCCATTTCGAATATTCTCGAGCAAAAATTGAGTGCTATTGAATTACTGGAAAAATAATTTTTTAACATATCTGAAAAAGTTATAAATAATAAATTTGAATTTTCGATTTTGTGAAACAATTCCTTAGTACAGTGCACTATCACAATTATATAAATGATATTCTGAGAGTATTCAAAGCATCAAGGTCACTTTAGGTAGTGTTATGATTATTGAATATTTAAATTTTTGCGTGTCATTTCGCTGCTTTTTCTCTGACAAAAATGATGGGAACTTCGATAAAACTAGTTTCCATTCAGAGTTTCAAGATACGCGTAAAACTTTCTCACATTCTTCATTTTCTATTTTGTTATCACCAAAATAGATACCGCCAGGCTGTTTCGAATCTCTTGAGCTGAAACTGGAATAACATTGAGTTGAGAATCGAAAGATCTTGTGAACGATTGGCCACTCTATGAAGGATTTTAAGTGGAGAACAGATGTTGATTTCACACTTACCTGTTGCAGCATTTTTCGCAAGAATGAATATTTGTAGAGAGTGGGGTTAAATTTTCATTGAAACACACACTATTCATGATTTCTTGTATAGTAACGTAGGTGCAACCAATAAGGTCCATCGGGTAATAAGGCCTCAGTAATAGAAACCCAATCTAAAACAATCCCCGCCGCCCCAAGTCACAGTCATAGGTAGCTAACATGTGAGATCTCGCTTGCTCGCACGCTGCTACCATTGCGGCGTCATTCAAAGTGGAATTGAATGTAAGTAATTTTTGTAATATCACACTTTTTCTTCTACTTTGCAATTTGATTTTCTTTTAGTTCAAGCATAAGAGGCCCATGATGTTGAAATAGTATAAATTAAACCGAATAATGTATTTTCAAATATTCTTTACAAAATGGTCAGCGGTTATTAACGCCTATAAAATTCAAAACCACCTCCAGACCGGCATATTAAAAAAAAACTTGGATCGAAAACTGAGCTTGCAAGCAGAATTGTAAGGTTAGCTTGAATAGGATTCTCACCATAGATTCTCTGATACTTAGTCTTCAAATTTTACGAGGTAAATGAGATATAGTATCCCTTCAAAGAACGAAATAGTGTTTCCGGGATTGGTTCAAGAAGTTTATGAAGAGACATCCGGATTTATCAGGTAAAAAGGCTCAGTTTACGTACCCGGCCAGAGCTAAAAAACTGAATAAATTTGTTGTAGATGATTATTTCTAGAGTCCTAATGAAATTAATGATAACTTCGGCCTCAAAACCCACTTTTAGATCTATAACATGGATTAGAGCGGTTGTTGTCTAACCATACACACAACCCGCAGACTGTTATAGCATTTTCAGAGTTCGGAACGAGCCGAAGTGATACTATCGCTGATTGTGTCAATACACTTGGTACTAGTGTTGGAAACCTGAATTTAATGCTGCAGCTTGCCACTTAGACCTATCCATCGTGGAAGTTGCAAATTCAGTCGGCATAGCATGTACTGTTTACCTGCAAACCCTACCCACGAACTTCAGACATTTGACAAAGATGCCTAACGATCATTTGAACTTCACTGTGATGCAGAACTTTCAATATTCATGATACAAAATCCAGACTAAAAATTCACTAAGACGCGCTTCAATATCATACTTAAAACTGTCGGGTTTAAATGCATGACTCATAGTAACATCAGTAGAGGTTTATAAGCGACTGATTTGTATCTATTTAAACGTTTAAGTAGCAAATACCTACACCAGCTAAAAACAATGAAAAGACACCAACAGTTAGAGGAAAAGTCATCAATTATATAGAATTTGATGAAAATAAAATATTAAAATCTCTACAAAATTAAAATATATAAAAGGATGTAAGCGGGACCTACAAGCTGCTATGAAAATATGTGGTAAAAGCAGCAAGTGGTATCATGCGGAGTGTGTTGGTTTGTCATTGGAGGTCGATGAAAGTTTGAGTGTTCTGATTATTCCAAATCAAAGAAAATGTTATTCTTTATTTTTTACTGTGATTTTTTCATTGTTATTATTAACGTGTCGCTCTTACCAAATATAAGAAGTTCATTTTATTCAATTTTGTAGATTAAAGTCTGTGGCTTCAGTATGCTATGCTAGAAACAGTGTTTTTATTTTGACTATGATTATGACAGAAGTTGCAGTAGTAGTTGAAGTTGAAGATATTCATAGAAATTGATATAAATGTTCAATTAACATTGAAATTTATTAATTCGTGAAAATAGTTTTTGATTAATCTCAATTCCCGCTTTTCTAGGCCTTGGATGCATTTACCTGAGTTTCTCAGATATTGCATTTTCGTGAGTAAATTAGAATTCATAGTACTTCAAATAAGTCCTAGCAGACATACCGCAATAACAAAATCAACAGTTGATATTGAATGTAAAAAATACAAAAAAGATTATTCGGGCAATAAGAAATAAGACTTCCGAATTCTTATTGTGGTTTTATTTCCTCTCCGGCATCGCAATCATGATGCACGCTTCAGAAATCATTTATTCATTGATTGTCCCTTCCTAGAGTACAACTCTGTTCATCCAAGGATGAACACTGAAATTGAGTAGGACTGTAGTTGAAATATTTCCTGTTTCCTGTTTGAATTACGCTTTATTCGAACGTTTCAGTTTACATTACAAAGTCGATTCCTGCGGAATAATTTGCGCTTCGCAAAGTCACGAATTTCCGGATATTGGAATATCGCTATTTCGAATTCACCGATTGCTGAAGTGAGAAAATGCATATTTCCTCCAGGAAATATCGAGGTGGAAACATTCGTTCGCACTTTGTTGCATTAAAACTGTTTCTTCTGTTGAGAATGAAGTCCAAATAAGAACGGTTTTCCACTGTATTTAAATAGCACTGAATAGGAAGTTTTTTCTGCATATCATCGTTCATACAAGAATTTGCTTGAAAACGCATAGCTCTCTACTTTTCTGCTAAAATATTTTTTTTCTGTTCTTTCGTGAATATCAGCATACGGAAATAAATTTCAAATTGAATGGTAGGTTTTTCTAGTGTATGACTCTAAAATTGTCAGTGTTAAGGTACGAATTCTCTCATTAGTGACTAAGGCAACAAAAATTACTGGCTGAGTTACAGTATCTCCTACCCTCATAGAATAAAAATGCGAATAGCAATATATGAATACTTCGTTATCTCTCTTTCCAAGTATATTTTTCGAATGGTTTTCCTTAAAATCAGTCCTCAAAACATATATTTACAATACTTGTATATTTACTACCAGTTTGAGATCCCAGGGACCGGAAGTATTCTTCTTACATTAAACGTAGACTGTTGATCAGCATCGTGAGAAGGAAAGTGTAGCATGTTATGTATCATTTAATCATCTGCTCGACTGAGTGGTTTGCCACCTTGTTCAGCCGGCGTCATGTTGAAATTTCAGTCGGGTTTCAAGCTTTTTCTACTAATTCCCACCCCCCGTTCAAAAGCTCATGGCTATACATCTCCATCATTCGTATTGTGATTCATAACTGATGCACGAATGAATAGTATTTCATTTCTATTTCTACAATGCGTACGTATTAAAACGAACCACCAGGAATAACTCGACTGATTTGATTTTTCGGAGAATATCCTGAAGCAGATAGATTTCCGACTGGAGGGGGACATTTATTGTTAAATGTTTCGTTCTCTCTCTATCATCGCCAGCTCCTTAGCAGCTTCGATCCCAAATTTTTGAATAGGGAAAAGGAGTCGCGCGATACATTTTAGAAAATTTGATTCCGTTCTCTAAAAGACCACATAATCAGTTACTTCCTAATATAATATGTGACGACTTCAAATCGAGAATTATTTGGAAAAATTCATGGTTTTCATGAATGGGTTCGATTTGTGTTTGAGAAAATCAATCGATCAAAATCGATTTCATTGATTTGAAAAATATTTGGGACTTATTAAAACGTTTGCGTATTCACCTTCTACCCCATCAACTTTCTCTCCAAAATATTTTCAAATGGGAAAGGAGTTTTGTGATACCTCAGTAGAAAGGTTATTTCGTTTTCAATATCCGTCTGATTTCGTGCCATTAATCAGGAAGGGAACACGCCGCCATATACTTCTATGCATTGGTGCAATCGATATTCGAACTATTGTCCAACGATTCGGGTGGCATAACATAGACTTTTCATTTGAGATAAGCTCACAACAAGATATCGGAAGAGATCAGGCGCATCTCCTACCTAACCAAAGACCTGGAAACCTATTGTCTGGATTGTCCGGCATTGTGGCTGCATTATGATTCATCCTGTTGCATAACGTTATGTTCGAATAAATTTGGATTTCCTTTGTTGATAACTTTTATGAGAGGATCAATCAAATTCAAATAAATTTCGCGAAGGTTCCACAATATGGTCTCCCAAAGTTTCAGCCCAAGCATTAAGCATTTGAGGAGTTTAATTATGATTCTCCCTCTTTAAATAGGGATTAGACTCTAAAATTAGAGCGATGTAATTCTCTATTAAAGGAAAAACTCAGTTCTAAAGAAGCAAACATTTTAAGAACAAATAAGGATCGTTATTGATGCGCTCACTGAAATGCTTGCAGAAATTTAAACGATGGAATCATCTTCATTGAGTTTGTGTACGAGTCTAATTTTGAATGAATGAATGTGTACTTTGAAAGAATCCTGAATATACTTGTCCAACATACTTCAGATTTTTGCGACATTCTCCTTACAGATTGTATATTCTCATGGCAGTTTCACCCTAAACGGCCACACCCATTCCTTCGCCATTCAGAACTTTGGGGGGATTATGTTTTTTATTAAGAACGCAACCAGCTTCCATGAATTTGCTCGTTTATTCAAGAACGTATTTGTGTCCTAAATTTCTTTCAGGGTTAATTTCAGTCATCTAAAACTATCACAGCACAAATATTCTTTATGGAAAATAAACTCACAATTTCAATGCGTTCCATATCCAACTAAATCACCGTTATATCAGGTGATCAAAACCGTGGAAAATGCTTTCTACGCAAGTCACCTGTGATGTAATGAATAACCAAAAGTAACTAAATTTAGAAAATATTTTCAAACATGGTAAGATTGGTACCAATACGACACATGCCGTCAAAATGAAGCAAAGTCCTTATTTATTGAGTCAAACGGAAGAATCTAGATTTTCCTTAAGGGAATTATACCGCATACTCTCTGTTTCCCATTCCAGATCAGCAGAATTATTATCTCTTCGAAACAAAATCGACGTGATAGATCATGAAATATAAAGGGTTTGGCGATCGTCGATAAATTAAAAAGATGAATAATCTTTCAAAATGGTATGACACAACCCTTTCCTCATATGGAAAATTTCGGTATGGTAATTGAGAAGGGTGGAGTGATGATGCACAAATGTTCAAATGAAAGGGGAAACTCTTTCCGAACCAACAAAATCGATTTTGAACAAGTGTTTTACTGAAATGGCGATCGAACGGATTGATAAAACTTTGGAATTTTTCCAAACAACTCTCGATTCCAATGTCTTACATTTTATTTCGGAAAGTGAATCATTACGTGTTCGTTCGAACCCTCTTTCTCATTGAAAAGTTTAGGGTTGAAGCTGACAGGGGTAGGGGGTTGATAGGGAAAGAACGAAACTTCTAACAAAAAATATCTTTTATAATCAGAAATCGACCTATACAAGAAATTCACATCCGAGTTACTGTGGGTGGTTTGATTCCATTGGAAAGCACTGAAGATATATGTATCAATTTTGTATCCACGAAAACTGCTGTAGTTATAATCTGACCGCCACAAAACTTCACCGTGTCTTTTGAGGGGTTCAAGGTTATTTTTTGAATTGAATATATTCAAGGTCTGTTAAGAAGGAATTGCGCAAAAGCAATAATTCAATCTTTGTTCACAACTCTCTCATAGGCTAGCAGTTACTGATGTATCAACAACGGGGGAGATAAGATAATTGCAAATGTATTTTCTCCCTGTTTTCTTGAATTATATAAAATATTACGTATGGTTCACCCATTCCTTCTCTTTTTTCTGCTGTTACATTTCAAGGGCGATTGTAAGAAGAATTATGTGTTTTGAATATTTACCCATTCTACATAGTGTGCTATTCTCCGAGCGTGTTTTGACGCACAAAAAAAATTCGATATCGTGGCTAAATTCAATCGAGCTCTTTGATTTGCTGCAGTTAAAACATCGAGCTGCGACGCGACGTCTCAGATCAAATTCCCTGAGACGTATAGTATCGTTTCAGTGCTGTTTTGCAATCCACTGTTTTGTCGAAGCAGCGTTTGAAGGTGCCTAGCAGTAGGGAACCGTTATCATAACGTGGAAATTTGAGCAGGTCTCCTTTCAAGACTACCAGTCTTTCTGTACCTGCGATCATATCAGAAACTCCAAGTCTTTAGCTTATATTTGTATAAGTTCAACTTAGGTCATTTAAGCACTATCAACAATCTGGATGAGGTAAGGTTATGTTGTAGGGCGCCATAACATTTACATGTTTCCCCAGCTCCAACAAATTGAAATGAGTAGGTAGCAGTGTGGCCTGATATTGTGAATGGGTATGCAATACTGACGAGGTCAAATAAGACTGAAACTGCAGTCTATTGTTCCAATTCATGACATTCGACCGTGGTGTACCACTGATGTGTGGCCCCCGCTTGACGGTGATTATAAAGAGTGGATCGGAAAACGAGCTATTTGACGGAGGGATATTTATCATTCTACGGAAGGTTGAATATTGTTCCATGAATAAAAATTTTTCAAAAGGTCATTTAACACCACTACTTCACCACATTCTATCGAGGTCGAATTTCGTTATTCGCGTTGCATTGTTACCGAAAAATGAAAATTTCAAGAAAAAACGTTACTCGTAAGAATTGATCAAGAACTGCTGGTTTAAATATGTGATGATTTCTAGCAAAATCTTAATTTATTTCTTTCATTTCATTGCCCTTGAGAAGGAACATGTGCACCAACATCGAACTTTGTTGGCATCTAACCTAACCTGACCTACCGAAAAAGAAATTCGAAGTTGTGCTTAATTTATTGGCACAGTGTATTTTTAACCATGCCTGAAATAATTATTCGTTAGCTTTTAGTCAACGAGTAAATCAACTAAGATATTACGGAAAGGGTTCAATCATCTTCATGTTTTATTATAGTCGATGAAAATGTCAACAAAGCTCGTGCTGTGTAGCATTATTATAGAATGAAGAAGCCAATGTAGAAGATATTTGGAGAGTCATTTCTTGAATTTATTTATCAAAAAGAAGCAGAAACAATTTTTCATTATTTAAATCAAGTTACATATTCTAAAATTATCAATTTCAGTATTCGCCTCCCAAATTCAAAAATTTCAGTATTTAACATACCAATGTCTCAATATGCACAATGCACAAAAAGTTAGGAACGTTAGGAATTAAGGATCTTTCTCGGGAAGAAACAACGAACTGATTGTGCTTCGTCACTATAATTTTTTTGATGTAAACTTTTCACCACCTCAAGAAATTTATTTTACACTTTATTTTGATGTGTATTATTTAGATTATCCTGTAGTATGTAATATAAACGAGTTGATATTCAAAAAATTTAATTTGAATATTTACATTAAATTCGGTATTTTAATAAGCAATTACAGATGGGCTTTTCGAACCCTTCCGCCAGGGTAACGGCATGTTAATATTGCTTTATATGTTTCAAACAATATTATATTTATTTTCATTTAATTTTTATATGTGTGCATCCACGATTGAGTTGAATTATTTTCTTTATTTTACTTTAATATTTCACTTTAGTTATTTTGCCGTCTACAATATTCTATCCCATTCCAATTTCACCGCCCCTCGTACTTCGAGCAGGTGTTTCCGAAAACCGAAAATTTTGGGAGAACAGTTGAAAACGACACGACCGGTCGTAAACTTGAATTCGATAATTCCATACGGGAATAATATTAATTGTACTCTAATTTTGGGATCGATATAGAACCCACCACGAGTTCGGAGTTTCCTGATTGTCCTTGAAGGAAGGTAAATCGCATAGTTCATTTTAATATAATTTTTTCGTGAATACAGTCACGGACTGGAGAGGAAAAGCATGACAAATTGATCAATTGAAAATCAGAAACGGGTGAAACTTATTCAAAATTCACAGGCCACTTCAGTTACCCAACAGGTATAATTGCCGAAGTAGCTGAAATTGTACGTCGCCATTGTACAACAACTCAAATTCTTCATGGTTCCCTTGTGAAAAATGCCTCATACGCAAGTCTATATCCAGGAATAAATAAGTATAACATAAGTATACCAACGTTGACAAGAAAACAAAATGTCCAACTGTTTGGAGATGAATCAATATTCAGTTTATATAGTGGTTTTATTGACGTATCCCTGTCAGGCGTAGACAATGATTTATGAAAGGAGCATTACCTTCTTAGGGTGCCCCACAAATAATTTTTGGTGGCATCCATCTAGTTCAGAGAAAGAAGTGATTCAGTTTTTTGTAGAAAAACATAGACACTCAATCACCAAATACGCAGTGGTGAATTCTTAGAATATTGTAGGTAATGCAAGTGTTCTTCGAAAGCTGGTCATATCCGTCCCTTCTGGGAATGGATTTATTGCCAGTGACGCTTGCCTTGTCTCATTTTCTACCTAAGCAAGTTTTGGGAGTTGTAATTCATTCTTCTACCAACCATGTTATAGATCATTTCAAACATAAACAAGTCTTAGAGATTATTAGAATAAACAGTTTCAAAACATCAATTGTCTAATAATTTCTTGGTCCTTCGAGAATCATTTTTTTCAAATTCATCAAACATTCAAAACACACCACGCAGTAAGGCGAATAAAGAGCTACTCTATTTTTCCTTCAGTACTCAGTTGGAGAATGGAACCTCTGGCGTTCAATCACAATAGAAACACTGTACACCACTTCAATAGAACTTCAATCCCAAACTCGACGCGCGATTCACCAACTATACCCATCATCAGATGGGTATGGTATACTAAATCTAACGAGCTTCGAATTTTGAAATAAAGTTCTGGTGAAGAGGTGTACAACGTTTTCAGTGTCTTTTTTCAATATCGCAAACTTACTGCGCATATTAATTAGTGATTCACATAATCGTGAATAGAACAAAATACGCGTGATTTATATTATTATTATTATGACCAAAACTTTTATTTCTTTTTATGCGTTTAAAATTAATCAATGGTATAGGCTGGAATTTCTCTTAGCCACACAACTGAGTTTTTGCTGGATATATCGGTTAATACTTATCTAAGAAATAATGCAAGTTATTATTCCATACACAAATATTTCCTCCACAACTTCATTTTGATGCGTTATAATGCTAATTCGCATACTGCGAGAGTCCTTCTTCCACCCCCATTTAAGTCGTCAAAAATATGTTGTATATAGAATTCCGCATGAATTTTTGAAGTATCCAATTTTTATTTATCACCTCGCGAATCATTGACTTTCCAGTGTATCAATCTGTTATGAATTTTCGAAAACTTCCATTTTTAATTAGCACCTCGTATATCATTGACTTTCCAGCGTATCATTCATTTACACTAACAAACAGAAGTTGAAAAAAATAAATGGTGATTCAATAGCTAAATTCTCTCATTTCTTTCATATTCATCATATCAACGTACACACTTAACTGGCAATTATCTACTGGGTGATTCACCAGTGGCGCGGTGCTCAGTATCTCGTACACTCTGAAGATTTCATTTTTGTTCGAACGGTATTGTATTAAGAAAATAAGAATCTACTTCAACAATTTATTTTGAAGTAAACAGGCTGTCCCAATTCCCTATAAAAAAATCTTTTTTTCAGATTGGAAGACCACTTTTTGTTGAAGAGCGTCCTAAACTCTGCTATAATGTCTTTAAGTTATAAGTTTTTTTGGTGAGCAGTTTCGTCACAATATTTTTCTTCCGTAAAAATTCATGAAAATAGGCTCTCACACCATCGCATGCTCCTTCGGCCACAGAGGATGAATACTTTTTTCCTTTCGTTTTCCTATTGCCCAAGGATAGCTTCATTGATGAATTTATATAGATTATCCTCATTCTATACAAGAGTCACTCAAAAAAATTATTGAATATTGTAATTTTAAAAATATCATATCTTGAGTTTTTCAAATGGAATATCCTGTATTTTATTATTCATGTCAACGCCTAGAATATTGTGCCATATTTTTGCGGAAGTAACATTATCTTCATCTTCGACCATTTTCGAAATAAAAAGAATAAACTGAAATAATGAAATCAGAGGTTGCGAAGAGTTTTTTAGTACATATCATTATACCTGATCAGATAAATGGAGATATTTTAAGGTAGGCAGAGATCAGCTATAAGGTGTTGATAATATTTTAATAAGTGTTCGAAAGGTTGCCCGTTTCTTTGTAGATACAACTCAATCCTTCTGAGGAAAGACCGTTGAACTCTCGACAACATTTGCAGATTAACTGATTGAAAGGCTTCGACTATTCTGTCTCATATCCAACTGTGTTGTAGAAGGAATCTTTTGAACGATGCCCTTAATATAACCCCATTCACTGATGTGAGTAATGTGCCGGTGCTCCATCCTGTTGAAACCACAAACCTTGTCTTATATGCTCTGGTACATCGGCAAGTAACATTAATAGATGATTCTGCAGAAAATCTGAATACATTTCACTATTGAGATGCCCGTCGAATAAGTGCGGCCCAATCAGATTTCCATCTACTATAACGGCCCACACATTCAAGGACCAACGTTGCTGGTGATTTATTTTTCGCATGGGGGTGGATTTCCCGTGGCCTAATAATTAAAGTTGTACCTGTTAACAAGCCCATTCTTGTGGAAAGTTGCCTTGTCCCAGAAAATAACTCTGCTAAACACATTTGGATTTTCCGCTACTTTGTTACTTGCCCAATTGCAAAAATTGATTCGATTTTCATAGTCTCGATTGTTCAGTTCCTAGTGCAGCTGTACATGATATGCATGAAATTAATTCACTTTAAAGATTCTCTTGACGGAAGTTTGACTTATATCTGTTAACGGAGAAATCTTTCTTAAATTTTTTTATATGGGTCCTCTATCACTGTTAACAAAACTGATAACTGGTTGTCTTCAGCTATGGCAGTTTTTGGTTTTCCATGTTTTTTATGCGATATTACCCGTTTCAATAAATCAAATTAGAAGCATCTTGCATCAGGATGCCTCCTATCAGGAAACCTTTGTGCATAAACTCTATTTGCCAAAAAAGAATTCCTATCACACTCACCCAGAATGAAAATCATATCAACCATTTCTTCTTTGGAGAACAATGTCTAATAACGGAATACTGGTAATTTCACCATGTAAACTGCAGAATATGGTATGTCCGGACACCTGGCAGAAGGCACAATTGCAAAAAAATGTCAACACATACCTCGATTTACGTTTTAATCATCTTTATTTTATCATTTGTTGAAAGAATTATCTTGTTTAGGTTTCATTTTTTACTACTTGAATCATTACAGAAAAAAAAATTTCTTTGCGAATAATTATGCATGTTAGTGAGTTTGATACGGTTTGTAGAATTTTCATCAAAAATTTTTACAAACAATCGAATATTTCGAAAGTGATCGAAGATGAAGATGAGGTTACTTCTGCAAAAATATAGCACAATATTTTATGCGTTGACGTGAAAAATAAAATACAGGGTGTTTCTTTGAGAAATTAAGATATGATATTTTTAAAATTACAATATTCAAAAAATTTTTTGAGTCACTCCTGTATAAAATGAGGATAATCTATTTCAATTCATTAATACAGCTTTCCTTGGGAAATAAGAAAACGAAAGGAAGAAAGTATTCAACCTCTTATGCCGACAAAGAATGCGATGATGTGGAAGCCTATTTTCATGAATTTTTACAGAATAAATACTCACCAAAAAACTTATAATTTAAAGACATTAAAGCAGAGTTTAGGCTGCCCTCCCACGATTCTTTATAGAAAATTGGGACATCCTGTTTACTGCAAAATAAATTGCTGAAATAGATTCTTACTTTCTAAATACATTTGAACAAAATGAAATCTTTGAGAGTATACGAGCTACAGAGCACCACTGTTGAGTCACACAGTATATGAAGAGTGATTTTTGGTCATTTTGAGATGGTTATATCGAACGATATCTTATTAAGTAAACCATACAGTGACGAAGAACGGAGGTCATGTTTTATATTCTCATCGGCAATCTAGATCCCACTGAGGAAAACTTTTAAGTAGACTAACTGAACAAAAGATTTCGTTATGATCCCGTTGTACGCTTAGACTGCTTAATCAATGTATTTATTGTAGATGACCCAGTATTAATCCTGAATAAATTACTGACATTGAAGGTCTACGAGAACGATTTATGTCAAACGAGTATCTCTTTTACAAGTTGTTATAACCTACAAGCAGCTTATTGAAACCATTTGTTACATTAATTTGAAAAATTTTCTAATATTTTCATCCTATACTGTAACAATTCTCATTATTTTAAAATCATTTCATTCTTGGACTTGTAGTTATGATGCATTTATCTAATCTAAGCGGATTGAATTCTTTTATTCGTCAAATTTCAAATACGAAATTTCGAAGCATACTAAATGACTAAACTGATTTTATAACCAACAAAAGGTTTTCGTTTTTTCAACATACACGATTCACATTCTTTCGATGTTACAATTTGCAATTATAAGAATTATATACAAGTAGAGCCCTGTGGTGAAACAGAGCTCTGTTATCTGCAATGGTGAAGACAAAATACTTATCAACTCTTAACATTTATTTTTTCCTACCAAGAATACATATTGAACTTGCTGTATTATTTTTACTTATTTATTACATATTTATCTTCTCAGAAAATATTCCCGATGTTCCCATGACATTTCTTCTCAGCCTAAAATAACTGCACCAGGAACTGCACCAGAAGAAATAGAACCAGATGGTCCAGTAACTAGAATTGGCACCGCTGAGGCATATGTCAAAATAGCAACAACAACAAAAATTACAACTGATTTGATCATGGTGGCTTACTTTATGGCAGTTGATTATTCAGTTATACCAGTTGATTCGACTTGACTTCCTATTTATAGCAGCTTACCGAATGATGACATTTTTCTATATATTTCCTTGATCTGCTCCAGAGAAAGTATGAATGGTGCAGTAGTGTTTTATAACTGGAAATAATATATGTTAATAATTTCAATTCCTTTCTCTTCAAAGATTGATTTTTATAAGGATAATTGTGAACAAAGGTTCGGTTCTGTTCAGAAAGTGTAGAGTGATCTGAAGGACCCCGACAAATAGTGAAAAGAATGGTTCTCAGTAAAATTTACTATCATATTGTTGTATTGTAGTTTCTTGCTTCCTAATAACGCTGTGTATAGCTAGATTTAGAGGTCCGTCTGTATTTTGACGATTTTGTGGAATTTTGTTTCTTCTGAATCACCTGTATACACTTCATGGAATAATTGCCTGATTTTGCAGTTTCAGGGTGTGATAATCTGTACAGATTCATTTTCATAGAGGAAGTATAGGAAAAGTTTAATATAGTGTGGTAATTTTCTAATTGGGGTTTTCATGGAACTGAATTCACTATCGTTCAAAATCTTCTTAGAAGAAATGCTTACAGGTTGAATTAGTCTCTATTCGACTTGATACAAGCTCCTATTAGCCGTTCCTCTGAATCTCTCAACAAGGTTTCCAACTTAGGGGATTTCCCCCTAGATTTAGGGGGTAAAAAAAAGAGATGGGATTTTTTTAGGGGTGTCAAATTTCAGAGATATTTTCAGGGATTTTTGGACTCTTTATTATTTTTGAATTTCTAGTATTAATATTTGTTTTTTGACCTAGTGACTCATAGCGACATCTAGTAAGTGAATTACGTACAATCACTCTGTGGTGACTGGCGGTTATATTGTTGTTGCAAACTTTAGGGATAAATATTTTTAAGAGTTGGTAACACTGTCTCTCAACCATATTTTTTATTGTTTTTAATCACTGATCTATTTTGCGGAATGTATCAGTGGAACATTAAAATAAATGACACTCGCTGGCTTGGTGGCGTAGAGGACATGACGCTCGTCTCCTGCGCACAGTTATCAGGGTCAATCCCCACAAAGTCGGTGCGGTTTTTCGAATTCTGGAAATCGCTCGAGTGTCCATCTTTCGGAAGAGATGTAAAGACGTCTCTGTCTAACAGAGATGTGTTGGAAATTAAAGATCCCTTCCCTCGTCACGAGAGGGTTTCGGCAAAATTCCCGGGTTAGTGAGGTGACAGAATTCCCCGGCGTGTCATTAGCCGAAAGGCAGAAATAGAGCATGTTAAAGGATCAAAAAAAAATAACGCTCCATAATAATTGAAATTCGAAGAAATGGGAATAAATGTCGTCCTCCAGAATTTCCAGAAATGACGTGCTCGCGGAAAAGCATTTCTTGCTAACAGATTGTTAATGATATATTTCTCCAATCAGTTGAGAAAAATTTTTCTTTTCTCCAAAGAATATATATATATATATATATATATATATATATATATATATATATATATATATATATATATATATATATATATATATATATATATATATATATACACCAGGTGTAACTGAAACTAGAGCCACCCCTGTAACTTATTTTTTGTTTGGAATATTTTGATGAAATTGGGAATCGGATAGAGGACAACATTTTGAATAACATAATAACATAACATCAATATGTTTGACATTTCGTTTCCTGTTATGCCAAAAACGATAGAAAATAAAAAACAATCTTTTTTTCTGCAATTTTCATCTTTCCTTCTAGAAGGCCATGAACAATGACAATTGGCTGAGCTTAACATCACTTATCACGAAAGTACAAGTTCGTATCTGAAAATTCTTCATTTTTTACGGGGTGTCAAAGGTAAACAAAAGAGCGAACAGCGAAAACGAAATAATTATAATAAATGTTCAAAAATACCATCACTCTCACGAATAAAACATCGCACACGATTGATGGTTCCTCTCACAACATTATTCTTAAACGGTTTCCAACTCTCGCTGGGTTTTAACAGGTGTTTGGTAAACCTCATTCTTCAAATGGCATCACAGGAAGAAATCTAATGGACTCAAATCTGCATATCTAGCTGGCCATCTTACAGAACCATTCGTACCTATCCATTTTTCGAGAAAAGCTTTGTCGAGATACCGCGATATCTCTCTCGTGTTGTGTGGAGGTGCACCATCTTGTTGAAAATATATTTCATTCACAACATCCAATAGCAACTCGTCCAATTCATTTTGTCCTCAAAAATTCCAAATATCTCTCCTATGTCAATGAACCTTTAAACATAAGAGACCCTATTAAATATCTTCCCATCATCTCCATCAAGACTTGAACCCAAAACGATCTTGGAAGTTTCAATTCTGATAAATGTACTCAGTACCTGGTATTTTGCCTATTAAACAACCCATTGTTCGTGAAACGTGATCCGTCTCTGAATAAACTCTGTGTGGGATATTGTGGATCACCCTCCATTTTCCTAAGGTACTCTTCACAGTACTGGAGTCGCCTAACACTATCGTTTACATACAGGTATTGGTGTAGTTGATATTTAAGTGAGCGGTATTTACGTTTTCAAAAATCTCCATGCGATTTGGTGGCTAGTTTCAAGCATCTCGGCGATGTCCCATGTTGCTGTAGTTGGATTAGTATCGAAACGAAATCCTCCTCTTCAGCAAGTACCACCTCACGAAACTCACGTTCAACTTTAGAGAAATAGGTTCTATTCGGATTAAGTCTTTCCAGATAGCCCTCTCTGTATAGTGTTCAGCTTGAACGCTATTTTGCCTGCACTGTCCATAAAGAAGGAACATATCAACTTTTTCACTTGGGTGTATTGATTCATACTCAAAACTGAATTGACTGATTCGCAATGTCGATAATTAACAACAATGGAATTTTGTCATGTCACACTGATATTCTTATGACCACAGAATATTATAAGTATGCTCCAAAATTTTGCATCGCCAACGTAGTTATTGTTATTAGTGAATGGGGAAACTGCAAAAATTGCCTAGGTGTTTTCCACTAGAACTCCGGAACCGTTCAAAATAGAATGACGTGCATGGTATAAAAATTCAAAACATCGACACCCTGTGAAAAATGAGCACTTAGATTTCCAGATAAAATCTTGTATTTTCGTGATAAAAGATGTTGAGCTGAGTCAATTGTCACTGTTCATGGCCTCCTAGAACGAAAGATCGAAATTGCAGAAAAAAAGATTATGCTTTGTTTTTCTTTAAGAATTTTTCGAAAGGTCGAAGGATGAGATGAACAATTAAGATAATCGAAAAATACAGGGTGTCCTATTTGAAAATCAAAAGTTGGTATCGTTTTCGTCTTCTCTAACAAAAGGCGGAAACGCAGATTTGCAAAAATTGGCACTGACTGTCTTCGCCATAGACCAGAATTGTCTGGTCCCACTTGCCTGTTCAAGGAGTTTATTAGTTACTCCTTCGTTGAAATTTGCCTTTACTGTTGCCGTTCTCATTTTGCATACGTTCCGTATTCGTATGTAGAGATCCATTCCTGCATGAATGATTTCTGCAACAGATTCAGTGCACAAATCGATGTCAGGATCTGAAATGCAAACATCACTGAATGGGAAGCACGAAAAATATTCACTCAGCTAATCTCAATTAGCACGGTTATAGTGTCAAATGTTTCTGGGTGGCTTAGGTTCTTGGTTTAGCGGCAGCACAATGGTTCCAGTAGCAGATATAAGGTTGTGGTCTGAGTTGCCTAGTGGTGCTGATACCCCCACTCCAAAATCATCTGGATCTGAAACCAAAAAGATATCCTAGGTATTCAGGAAGTCAGTTGAGTGATTAGGTATTCTTGTCGGTTCGTCGACTAGATGGGTTAGATTATGGGTGATTGCGAAAATTTCAGCCTGTCTTCCTGCTCCATCTGTTCTATTGGAGTGGCGTAGCCAGTTGTTGTTGTGAATGTTGAGGTCACCAAGTACAATGACCTTAGCTGCCAGATGATGTGTCTGAATCAAATTCACCTAATCACCTAGATACTGAAACATTCTAGGAAAATGAATATCGTTTGGCAATTGATATAGACAGTGTTTTATCTTGCAAATAGATTTTAAACTACGCAAGGTCGAAAGCTTCGTCCTGCATCGTATCCTTTCTCTGGCATGTAACATCCGATCTGGCGAAAACACAAAAGCCTCCTTCAAACATGAATCTCGTATGTAACTCATACCCATTGAAACGTAAATACGTTGTCGGTTGTCTGACTTATTTGAGTTTCGGTTAGGGTCCGCACATGGGGTTGTGCATTTTGCAGATGCTGGTGGACTGCCTTGACATTCACGTTGTTGTGCCCCAGTCCTCTGATGTTGCAGAACCCTATCGAGGGTTTGCTTTATTTTCTCGAACGTAAATGAATTAGTGAATTCGCTGAAGGTGTGCTTGACTTCCCCGCATCATGAACCCCTCGAGGCAGTCCCCCCGGAGATCCGAATGGCAAACTATTTTAACTCCGGATGATTTTGTCTCCGAAGAGATCATCATGCTTCGTTGTCTGGAAACCGGACTATCCGGCAGATCCCGAAGTTTAGTCACACAGATAATCAATTCACGGGGCCTATAGCTGGATGTGGTAGTATCACAAGTATCACACCGGGCGACGGGGTGATGCCGCCTATCATCTAATATATATATATATATATATATATATATATATATATATATATATATATATATATATATATATATATATATATATATATATATATATATATATATATATATATATATATATATATATATATATATATATATATATATATATATATATATATATATATATAATTATATATATATAAACAGATATTCTATAAATATATATTTAACGAAATATCTGTATTATATATATATATAATATATATATATATATATATATATTAATACGCCATATATATAATCCACTAAACCAATATAATTTCAATTTCAACTATCATTAAGCATGAATGATGTTAAAGAAGTTTGGGGCAATTAATAACATTCAAGTTACAAATTTGTTCATGTTATGAATCATCATAGACTCAGTGGAAACTTGTGTCTCAAACTTCTTAGGGATTACACTAAGATGGCGCGATTTTCGTTGACTGGAAATAAATTGATACAAATCAAATTGACCAAATACTGTAGGAAAACCATTGAATTTTGCCGAAGCTATCGTAAAATTTAGTGAGATACCAGACATAAATGATTTTTCAAAGAATGTGACGGCCATACTCAAGTCAAATAAACATGTTTTGCGTTATATGCTGCTATGGATATGTCTGCTGAGTGGTAACAAAAGAGTGAAAACTAAGCCAAGATTCAAGAGCTTTGTGGCAATCAAATGGCATTTATATTTTGCAATGTGTTTAGTGCAATATTCCCTTGAAAATAGACGAACTATCAATAAAGAATACTATGAGGCATTAAGGCAACTGCGGAAAGAAATCGCAAAATTGGTCCATATGCGAAAAAGTTTCATCAACAGCAAAATTATGTGTTTTCATAGATCAATCAGCGTTTTCCTCATTTATACCGTTCAGATGCATAAAAAGACTGTTCTCAAGCATGTCAGAAACAAATGTAAAATAGTTCAAAAAAACTGGTCTCGACTAAGTCAATAAGTAATAAAAGTAGAAGTTCTTGACTCTTCAAGAATTATCAACTAATTCAAAGAGATAAACCAGTTCTTCGGACTTCTAAAAAAGGTGCAATTAGTGAATGAACGTATAAAGCGATAACGAACAAAAATCGTGATAAAATGTCTTAACAACTTGCTTCACTTGAATCAGAGAACGATTTTAATTTTTGAAATATTACATAATAAGTTATTATGAATTTTAGTCATTTAATTCACAATTGAGTCCCATAATAATAAAAATTAATAATTTTCCTTGCGAAAAGAGAAGGTTCAGAAAATTATTCATTGTGAGAATTCTACATTTATATTTCTTATGATAATCTTATTTTCTACTTAGTCCGTTTGAATGCTATTCAAAAAATATTTAAATGAAGAAAGTGATCTCTTTCAATAGTAAATGAATAATTGAATGCGTAATGAATGTCAACCCAATAAAACGTAATATTCTAAGAATAGAAGTTGTCCCTCAATAACGTGAAAGAGTTATTGCACAATTATGGCCTTGCTGAACTTGAAACCTGGAAATATTCGAACAAGAACTCGCTATCAGTATAAATACCCCGTAATTCCCAAGTCAAAGCATACCTACTTCTTTGTCTTTGAAGTAAACTATTCAATATGTTCAAGAAAGTACTTGTACTCGCTGTGATTGCCGTTTTGGCTTTCGCTTTTGCTGAAGCTAGTGTAGTTGGCGTAGGACCTGCAGTTATTGGAGTAGGAGTACCAGCTGTTGGTGTCGCTGGTGTTGGTGTTGGTGTTCCTGTTGGTGTTCCAGTCGGTGTTGCTGGTCTTGGAGTTGGACACGGTAGAGTTCTCATTGGTTGAGAAGCATTCTGATAAATTTTCAATGAATGTAAATATTTTAAATTTCAATTCAACAAATTATTTGAACAATGTATTCGAACAACACACCAATATAAATTTTACATGTTAAAATATTTTTACCTTTTCTTCTTCTACATCCAAGATGTAAAGAGTTTTATGCCAATGTGAAATTTTCAAACAACCTAAGTTACTGATGCCACATTACATCCATAAGATTGAGTTGAGTTTTCACCCAATTTTTTTTATACAATTCAAGTTCAAGCTAAATTAAACTATAAGATCTTGGTAAATGAAGAAAATAAAGCTCAACATACAGAGAACATACTCGTATATTATACTAATACTGCGATACTACTGTGAAATGGATGAACACAATTCACAGCCATCATAAACGAGTGAAGTACCAGATTGGTTAAATAATTCAGAAACTATGGTATAGAAAATCGAGTAATTATATTCTCGATATAATAGAACATGAAGTGATGCACTTGTAATGATCTCACCTTGAAAAGAAAGGTAGGGTCGAAGACGTATTAAGTCTTTTCGTCATTTCCGAAATCAGAAGTTTCCCCTGAATCATTTCTTTCTATAATTTAATAGAATAACTTATAATTCCCATATCCGGAATTTTTGGACATTAGGAGTCAGTGGAAAAATAGAGTGAAATGTCATTCTTGAACTGTTACCGTTTCTTACAGTAGACTAGCTTCCTTTTAGGGGGCTGTGTGACTAGGTTTGTTTTATTGGTTTCTAGAGACTAGAGCGTGAAATTTTGGTGCTCTTAAAGGGGCATTACAAATGTCCACTTTCTGTAGAAGGCTCAATCTGTCCACAAGAGTGGATTGAACAATCAGAATTGTTGGGCTATAAAAGGAGCTTGTATTACACTCAGCTTGATTATAATTAATTTTATTTAATTATTAGGGACTACAAATTTATAGTGATTTACCTTAATCAAGCTAGTTTATTATCCTCGAATTCAGTCCCTATAAATATTGAAAGATGATAATTGATGATTATAGTTGATTTTATTTAATATTTCAAAAACTACAGGATATTAGATATACTATTTCAACAAAAAATATCCAAAACCATCAGACTGGTGTTGAGCACAATATTCGGTAACTATTAAATTCTACTAGGCAAATACGAATATATGTACTAATGCTTATGTATTAACATGATCATATAAATGGCTCAAATTGAAAAAAATGGTTTCTTGCCCTACGAAAGGAAAGCTCAAGCTCGTTGAAAGGAATTTTTAATTATTAGGTAGTATGTGCTAAAAGAATCTATCGGTTCATTCCAATTTATATATCAATCGCGGAATTGATTATCGAGATCCATCAAAAGAACTTTGAAATTCGCTTTTGTTTTCGCCCTTCTTCTTGCGTATTAACCTTTTTTGAATTTATTATTTAATGCAAATGTAGTCGGGCGCTAACAAAAATTTTTATTTGTATTGGAATCAAGAAATATCAAACATTTCTCAATATATATCAATTTTTCAAAATAGTCGCACTTCCAGATACTACAACACCACAGCAATAAATTTGGACCCGTTTTTTCAACGGATAAATCTATCGCGATATAAGAGAATTGTTACAATTATTTAATTCTAAGTACTCAAAAAGTTTTTTTTTGAATACTTTTTCTCGTTTCTCTTTCCCGATAATGAAAGTTAAGTGCTGGTATTTCTCATTTTTAAACGAATTGAAGAAAAATATATCTATCTTCGATGTCAATTCTTATGTTCAAAATGCCAGCAACCGGTTGTCGTAATAGCGAGGACAGAAATGTGCAAAAAATCTTGAAGAAAACGCGACCGAAAAAAATTCGATTGTTTCAGTGACTTCTGAACACTTGAAATCAATAAAATTGTCATGATAATCTCTTTCCGTACAGATACAATCATATTTGAAACAAAGATCGCAATACATTTGTGTCTCTCGAACTAGTTGATTTTCCTTAACAATTTTATTTTTCGAAAGATTGGTATCACAAAAATATGTCAAATTCCATCATCGAATCACACACATACTGATATAATTCTTTAGGCTGTGCAAATATGAAGCTGGACTACTTACCTTCTTCACAACAGCCAAATCAAAACAGATATGATTATCAAAACTCCACATCCATGATGATCCTAGACGAAGCCACGGCTGATTAACGACTCACGGGCAGAAGAAGATTCTGATAATCAAATCACCAGTGTTTTTGATTCGGATCGGGTTTATGTCAGAACAGAAACTTAATCCAGTACATTCTGACAAGCGTAGTTAATGTCGAATTTTGGCAAATCAAGTTGGTGATCATGTGATCATTTGGATCAACTGAAATTGATTCGGACTCACCTGATGAGAAGGAGCTTTCTTGTAGCAGTAGTTAATAATTTCGAACGCTATTTTGAGATCAGGAAATAATTCTCATTCCTTTCAATCTATTATTTATTAGTTATTCCCATTAATTTTATATTCATCTTGTCTTTATCCAAATTGAATAGTTATTAGTGTCATTACAGATAAAACGCTGAATTAATTATGGTGAACTCTAATATTTTGAACAAAATAAGAATGAGTCTTTAAAACGAATAAATATTTTGACTGGTACCGAGATATCGTAATATGCTCAGATACCGGAAAATCTGAAATTCCGGAATATGAAGAGAAGAATATTTCACTTTCACAATAACTTTTTTAGTAATAATAAGTTTCTCATGTAAGTCGAGTTGGGCAGCAGGAAGCAATTTTTCTCTACAATATTTCATGTAATTGTCATTCTAAAATATCAAACCTGATCCATTTGTTACACAACTTACATAAAGAATGGTCGGTCCTTGAAGTAAATTAGTCGAATTGTAGGGTGTGCATAGTAGAACAAATATGTCAACAATTCCACTTACTAAAATAAATGGAAGAAGAAACTGGCCTGTGGAAGACCCAAAAAGATCTGCTAGACGAAAAATCGACGTTGCACCGAAAACTTGGCGCCGTATTATAGTATTGCTGAAGAATCTTCAAATTTGACATCAAGACGTTCTCATCCTTCTATGATCTGAATGTTTGGCATATTTCAAATAAAGATTCGGATTTGTACGAATTGAAGCCAAGAGATCCTAATCAAAGCAAAGCTTTCGTGTGTTGATTGTTGAAAGATGTTGTTTTTCTAGGGAAAGCATCTTTAGAGATTAAAATCATTCATAATGCGCAACTATCAATATCGCAGTAATGGTTAATTCTATACATGATATGGTTATATGGCGATTGACCAAACGTGACATTGATGAGACTATAGGCTTGTCCACTGTACAGGTGTTAGATACATATCTTGAAAAATTAATTAGGTCTGAGAAAGCAATTGGCAGGATGAATGCCGAAATTGTTTACTTAGCTTTCAAAAAGCACTCGACTCAGATTCTCTTAAGGGCATTTCACCCATTTTCGAAACAAACCTGATTTTGTGCGATTATTACTAAATATGTGGGCCATCCACTACGATTCTCAAATGCGACAACAAACTTTGGAGTAGATAAAACCCAGTTGTTCAGCGCAAAATCAAGTGATGTGCTCAAAATCGTCAGAAAAGGTTTCCTTCAAACTAGCTGAAAAAGAAAAAATCCTTATCACCATGTCAATGCACCTTTCAAACCATTGTTATTGTAGAAGCAAAATTTGTCGAGTTAAAATACATAAAACATTCACCTTATTTACCAGATACTCGGAATAAGTGATTTAAGATGGCCAAGGAATGGAACATGTACTAACGAAAACGGTACATAATACTACACTGGTAGTAATGAAATTGACAGAAACCATAGGAATTGAGTTGAGATATTTGTGACTGCCCAATGTACCAAATATTTCACCAGCTTTGTACCAATATCCGATAGATTAATGCTCAATCAACTGCATGGAAGACCTTTTAAAATTAATATAATCCAGTGTATGCACCTACTGCAGAGAGAAAATAGGATGATGAAGTCGAACTGCTTTATGGAGAAATTGACAAATTGCTGAAAACATCCAAAAATAACGACATCAATATTGTGCTGGTTGGCTTCAATGCAAAGATTGGTCAAGGAAGGAGAGGAGACCTAGTCGGACAGTATGGATAAGGCGAGTCCAATGATTGCCGAGACAGACTCTACGAATTCTGCCAGGAGCAAGACATGGTTATATACAACACCTGATTTAATTAGCATATCGTCGACTTCACACATGGAGATCCCATTAAAAAGGTTACAGCGTATGCTAGTGCAGTCATAGGGTCAGACCACAACCCCCTAGTTGCCAATATTGAAGTTTACCTAAATACTATTAAACGAAGAATACGAACACCTAAAATAGACACCACAAGACTACAAGATAGCAAAACGAGGGACAAAACCACAGAAGATTTAAACAGCAAACTTAAAGCACTGACGAGATCCTCATCTAACAATGTAGATATGCAATGGAGTCGACTTAAAAAGACGATCAATAAGGTATGCCTGCAGAACCTGAACACAACTATGAACATTAAGAAGAGATGGATGACAACGGAAATCCTTGAACTGATGGAAAAGAGACGTTTGGCAACAAATGAGCCAACAACCTATAGGCAACTGCAAAACTCAATAAAGGGAAAGATGAACTTGGCGAAAGAAAAAATGGAACAAAGAATTATGTGAGGAGATGGAGAACCTAGACTCTAAACATGACATTTTCAACATGTACAAGAAATTGAGAGAAGTAGCTGGACTATTTAAGAAACAATAACCACCGATGCTAACAGATGAAACCAATAACATAATTTTGAATGAAACGGAGAAATATCTAATTTGGAAAAACTGCATCACAGATTTATTCGGAGACTACAGACCTGAAATAGATATGGCAACAATGTCAGAAGGACCGGAAATAATTAAATCATAACTTATGCATGCTCTAGAGTTGGGTAAAAATAGAAAAGCATTTGGACCAGACAACATTCCGATGGAGGTCCTAAAATTGATAAATGAAGAGAACATAGACCTCATTGTTAAACTTTTCAATACCATATATGACACAGGCATACTTCCCGAAGATTGGCTAAGTCAACCTTTGTACCCATTCTTAAATAACAATATCCTAAACAATGCGAAGACTATAGGCTGATAAGTATTACGAGTCACTTGCTGAAAATATTCCTGCGAATAATCCACTCCCGCATCAGGAACAAATGTGAACAAGACTTAGACAACAACTAATTTGGCTTCAGGAGTTTGTTCGGAACACGCGAGGTGTTGTTTGGTATAAATGTACTATTGCAAAAATGTCGCGACCAGAGGAAAAGACAAAATCGCATCCTTTGTCGACTATGAAGAAGCATTCGACAGAGTACGACACCAAGATCTCATTGAAATGCTACAGAGAACTGGAGCTGATACCAAGGATATCAGTAACAAAAAATTTATATTGGAACCAAAACGCTAATATTATAATAGGAGATGGACTTTCGAGGGATATGAACATTAACAGAGGAGTTCGCCAGGGGTGTGTACTCTCACCCTTACTTTTCAATCTATATGCAGACCAGATTTTCAAGGAAGCAATAGAAGAAACTGAAATAGGAGTGCAAGTAAACGGAACACCAATCATAACCATAGAATATGCAGACGATACGGTTTTACTAGCTGAAAATATAGAGGACCTCCAAAACTACTGAACAAGATCAACAGCATCAGCCAGAAAATGGGTATAGATATAAATGTTAAAAAGACCAAATTTATGGTATTCAGCAAACAAAAACATAATAAAGCAGAATTACAACTGAGCGGAAATATGAATATCTGGGAGCTTATATAACAGAAGAGGTGAATCCAGATATAGAAATAAAGTGCAGAATTGAGACAGCTCGTACCAACTTTATTAATATGGGAACTTTGTTCTGCAACAACAATTTGAGTCTTAAACTAAGACAACGAATGCTGAGATACTTTGTTTGGTTGGTATTGTTATATGGAGTAGAAGCTTGGACTGTAAAGATCACATTGAATAAACAGGAGACTTTTGAGATGTGGGTTTATCGAAGAATGCTCAGAATACCGTGGACAGTTAGAAAAAACTAACACAGAAGTCCTTAGAAGAGCAGGATGTGAGCTGTTTACAAATATCAAATGTAGGAAGATTAGCTATCTTGGACACATATTACGTGGATCTAACTACGAACTACTACAGCTGATAATGAAAGGAAAGATAGAAGGACCTAGAGGTGTCAGCAGAAAACAGGTATCCTGGCTTAAGAACATCCGAGATTGGACAGGAATACGACGGGCGGAACAACTTTTCAGAAAATCGGAAGATCGGAATGCCTTTGCAGAAGTGGTGGCTAAAGTCAGGGAGACCAGACACAGCACATAAAAGAAGAAGGTTAGATAGTGGACAGCGTTTCTCTGCAAATGAAGAAGTTTTTGCAGCTGTTCAAGGATAAAGTCATTTTTATATCATAAACTTGTTTTTTCATTTCCACTTCTCAAATTTGTTTACCTACCGCGCATAGAGATATGAATGCAATTCTAAAAAGATTAATTAAGTATGCATTATCCAATCTTCAGCAAAGAAAATATCGATTTCATAATTGGCGATAACAGTATTAAGTACATGTTATTCCAATAACACTATATGATTAAGCATCTACATCGGCGAGAATCTGGAGTGGGCCAATTATAATTAAAATGGTTATCCTCTTGTAAATTCAAATGTTGGTTTTGATTTCGCAAAACAACTAGATTTAATCCAACCAGCGCCTGAATGGCCTGTGTTCTCAGTATTTAGCGGAAGATATTACAACATTCAACATGGCATAAATGTCTGTTATTTTCGAATAACGAAGCTGCATATATTACAAAAGATAATTACGACTAGCAAAACTCGGCCACAGTTGCGTACCGGGAGGTTTTCATAATATTTTCATTGAAATGCTTTTGTATTCATAATAATTTTTCTTTGTCGGCTTAGACTCACACGAATAAATCAAACTGTTTGCCAGCGTATGAACAGGCCTTTTAGACGGCCATCGAAGCCATCAGACACATCGAAAACATTTTTCTCTTTGAATTTAACATTCGAAAGTGTGCATGATATTCGGCTATTACAGGAGGCCTCGAGTGAGTTCGGTCAAAAATCAACATGATAAAAACCCAGTATAAGACAAATCTTCTTCTAAATGACTCATTGAAAATAAGTGCACAAATATGGAGCAGATGCATGTATACAAGTACTAGGGACATGAGATCGGTATCAGGCGGGATAATCGAATTCACGAAATACAGGGAAGCGTAGGTCTGACTTGGCAAACTTTCGTTAAATTGCGGCACATACTCATATCTGATATTCCTGTGTATCTGAGGAGGAAGGTTTTCGATCAGTGTGTTCTTCCTGTTTTGACATATGGAGCGGAATCACTCACGTTGACAAGAGGAAACATCAGCAGAATACAAGTCATGCAAACGAGAATTGAAAGATTGATGCTTGGAGTTACTCTGAGAGACAGAATGCCTAACCAGACTATCAGAAATAGAACCGGAGTGAAAGACGCTGTTGATGCAATTCTCCAATTGAAATGGAACTTGGCAGGACATGTTGCCAGAAAGAATGCAGGATGGTCGATGGACCAAAAAACCTAGAAATACCGCCCACCCGAAGGACTGATGATAAAGAGACTGGCCGGGAACTGGATTCTACTGCAAATCGCTCAATTTTATGTAAGGAACTTGCAAAGAGTGCGATACCCAAATTTGAGATGAGGTAATCTTAGAATCAGCAGGCAGGGGATTTTGAGCTATGGCTTGAATTTTGGCGATATTTTCAGGAAATATCATGAGAAAATCACGAATTCTACCAGTATACCATATAGACTGATAAAGAGGGGATGATCACTGACGAATTATTCAACCGAAATGATGAGTCTATTATCAATCTATAGTGCGAAGTGAATGTTCAACAACAAGAAAAATTCGGTTTCAATGTTTGGTGCGCACGGATAATCCATCATGTTCCGCTTACGTTCTATTTTGACGAAAATTTCCGTGTAAAAATAATACGCTGTAATGGATTAGAATATAGTCGAAGGATTTTTTAAATAAAATTTTTTTGGCTCAAACGAATTAGTATATATCCAGAATGAGGGTAGGTCCCTCTACCAATCAAGAATCTCAGAACTGTTAAATAAGTCTTCCAATGATAACTGGATAAGAACGATAGGACCAGTAAGATGGCCATATGGATTCATACTCTGAAAGATACACAACATTTCAAGAAATCATTTGCCAATTAAGTTTTTCTCACTTAATTCCTTATAATCAAACTTTTTCAAAAGGAAAGGGAACTTTTGTATTGATGGACTAATATACATATATAATATATAACATGACGGCTTCCTTTTCATACGTTGGATTTCTTTTGGGATGTTATTGAACGATTATTGGAAGCATTTTCTTTTATATTCATCGTGTGTTGTTCAACAGATGTTTTCTGTTTGATTAATACCCACTCATCACAAAGAATTTTTTCTCTTCGAAGTGATTGAAGTGAAGTTGAGAAAATTCAGATCCTTATATTGATTACTATTTTCAGGAATCAATCGTCATAAGCTTGGGTATTCGAATTTATTCAGGTATGGGTACTGAGGGACCGAGAAGAAATTACTCATTCAGCACCAAACAACCTATATATAACGTTCACCATAAGTGACGGCTCAAATATCAACCTGTGATAAATATGATCAAGCTCTACTAAAAATACTACACATGGCCTCGATAAAAAGCTTTACGGTTTTTGAGGTAATCACCAGTTTAGTGGAAAAATACCATTTCAGCTCTTTTAACTTGTCTTGCCCCAGCGAAAGAAAAAAAAACATTTACAGAAGGCATTGCAATCCTTGGTTATGGAGTTACCGGTACATTGAACATTGTAGTCTCTATTAGAGAAGAATCGAGGAGAATTAAAATAAATTAAATATTTTCCACCTGAAAATACCAATAATTTTGATTACAGCCGCGTTACAGCCGTGTAGTTGAGAAAATCATCATAAAGCTTTCAGTAAGTTGGTTTAAAAATTTCTTTGATTAATAAGATTTCCAAAATGGTAGGAAATATATTATTTCTTGCACTAAATAATTTTTACTGTATTTTGGATTTGTGGCAGAAAGATGGGGAACTTTTAAGGATTTGATACTCTATTCAAAAAAGATACTCAATTCTGCATTGAACAAATGTGACAACATTTCAGAAAATGCTCAAAGTTCTTGGATTCAGCTATATCGTGAACAGCTATTTTCACTCTAAGCCAACGTCCTCATTAGTTCGTTATAGTATTTTCAAAACCCTGAACTATACTCATCTCCGAAAGAAGTTTGACGCATTCAGATCAGGTAAAGGATCCGGCTACTTCATACCACTCAAGCTCGCACTCCTATTGCCAATCTCTTATTAAGGTTTGGTTCAATTATTACCTTCATTGTACTGCATGAAGGGCTGAACATTTATCATTTTGCAGTCAGATTGTCTACTGAAAACTTATCTGAACTATACTCATCTCCGGAAGAAGTTTAACGCATTCAGATCAGGTAAAAGATCCGGCTACTTCATACCACTCAAGCTCGCACTCCTATTGCCAATCTCTTATTAAGGTTTGGTTCAAATATTTCCTTCATTGTACTGCATAAAGGGCTGAACATTTATCATTCTGCAGCCAGATTGTCTACTGAAAACTCATCTGAACTATACTCATCTCCGAAAGAACTTTAACGCATTCAGATCAGGTAAAGGATTCGGCTACTTCATACCACTCAAACTCGCACTCCTATTGCCAATCTCTTATTAAGGTTTGGTTCAAATATTTCCTTCATTGTACTGCATGAAGGGCTGAACATTTATCATTTTGCAGCCACATTGTCTACTGAAAACTCATCTGAGCTATACTCATCTCCGAAAGAAGTTTAACGCATTTAGATCAGGTAAAGGATCCGGCTACTTCATACCACTCAAGCTCGCACTCCTATTGCCAATCTCTTATTAAGGTTTGGTTCAAATATTTCCTTCATTGTACTGCATAAAGGGCTGAACATTTATCATTTTGCAGCCAGATTGTCTACTGAAAACTCATCTGAACTATACTCATCTCCGAAAGAAGTTTAACGCATTCAGATCAGGTAAAGGATCCGGCTACTTCATACCACTCAAGCTCGCACTCCTATTGCCAATCTCTTATTAAGGTTTGGTTCAAATATTTCCTTCATTGTACTGCATAAAGGGCTGAACATTTATCATTTTACAGCCAGATTGTCTGCTGAAAACTCATCTGAACTATACTCATCTCCGAAAGAAGTTTAACGCATTCAGATCAGGTAAAGGATCCGGCTACTTCATACCACCCAAGCTCGCACTCCTATTTCCAATCATTATTAAGGTTTGGTTAAAATATTTCCTTCATTGTACTGCATAAGGGGCTGAACATTTATCATTTTACAGCCAGATTGTCTACTGAAAACTCAATGGACCGTTAAATTTATCGGCCAAAAGTTCATTCTGAATTGATGCATGGACGGATCTCCTTCGCACTCGTAAACATTTTCTATTTGTCAACTGTGGATATTATGAAGGTTTCCATATCAACACCAGGGTCTTGTTTGATTTGTTCTTCTTTCGTACCATGTTCTTGACCTCTGATCGGCTTTCACGTGTTTTTATCAGTTCTGATTCAGTTGGAAGGCGCCATTCCGAATCTTGTTGACTGGTTTGCAAGTCAAACTCATAAACTCATGTCTCGTCATCTGTTACAATGCATTTCATGAATGTGGGGTCTAACCTAACCTGTATTCAGCGACCTTTATGCGATTCAATTTTTGGAGAAAATTAAGGTAGGTCTTTCAGAATAAGACGAGCGGCAACGCGTTTTATGCCCAAACAATGGATTAAAATGGTACGCATTGGATCGTAAGACACAGAAATTTCATTGCCTATCTCTCCGAGATTTGAATGATGATTTTTAATTGCAATTTCTTTCACTTTATCAATGTTAACTTCAGTTGAAAATGTTGATGGCTCACCAGAGCTTGGAAAATTGTCCACCACATCACGGTTGCTGTTGAATGCACTGTATCACTCATATGTACGTTTTTGATAAATTGGATTCACAGTTAGTCTTATGTAACATTTTCAGCGGTGCAGCACGCAAAATTCCATTTTTAACCAAATGTAAGACAAAATCTTGGTTCGATATTTTATCTATTGCAGAAATCGCAAAACTTGTGAGATCTGACAAAATCAAACACTGTAATCTAATTGAGTGACAGATCGTGTTCATACTCTGCATCAGTATAGAAAATAGGTGTGCCAACTCAGCAACTTTTTCGATATAATATATGTTTCCCAATATTTCATGTCGAGATTCTAGCTTTGTTGTTTGCAGTATCCAAAACATTGCCCGAAATTCTTACCCGTTCAGCCCCTCCGTCTTGATTAATGCCAGATTAGGATGCCAGCGATTTGGGAAGCACTCTGCCCAGATTTTTGTAGCTTGCCTGAAATTGTGAGTCACACCATCTCTAGCCATCACACGTTGAATCTCACCATAAAGGAGATGGATGTCTGCTTCTCCTGATGGGTGTATCCAATTGAGATTTTCAAACGAAATGAATACTAATCGCCAAGAAAGTATCAACAAGTCATAAGTATTGAAAGTATGAATTGTACGAAGAGTAATGTCACAGACACTCATGAAAATACTGTTGCGACGCTAACCGTCACCTTGATAGCAATCAATTTCGAGCGAATATGTGTATTTCATCACTTATATACCTGAACATGAAATGAGGAATCACAGTCTGAATATTTTTTAAAACCACATTCCTGCAAATATAATATAACGATACTTTGACCATCTGACCAGTTTCTACAACTCATCTCAATAACATTGAGTGCATTTTGTCATTTCGAGTAAGAAAATTATTATTTCATATCACTTTTGGAAGTATAACAAAAACCTTCTTGAAATCATTTGTTAATAAAGATTCTTCTTCAGCTAAGGGTGTAATTAAAAGGTGTAATCAAATTTATTGATATTTTCGAGTAGAAAAACTTTCCATTCATTCTGTTCAATTACAATCTTTTCCTAACAGTGAATATATTATTTTATTACAACTTAGTAACGGCATTGTGAACAATCGAAATATTCCAAAATCACCCTTCAAAAATCTTTTTTCCGCTTTTGGTGGAATAAGATATATCGGAAACAGTAAAATTCATTCTTTTAATAAAGCTGTATATCTGGTCTGATCTATCACAAAATGAAATTTTGTGACATGAGTGACCTTAAGTAGAGAAGATCTTGGATTTCAGAAGAAGGTCATTACATCATATATTTTGATCATTTCGAATCTCGAAATACTTGAAAATTAAAAAACGATGCTGAAAGTTAAAGCATAGATTTCCGCAGGTTCTGTTCAGCAACATTTCACCGAGAGAGTCGATATAGAGCGCAATGTAGGGATAGAAAATATAGACTCAACCATCAAGTCTAGAAGACAAAAGGAAGAGCAAACAATCTAAGATAACTTCAGGCAATATATATTGAACTGACGCAGCTAACGAAACGTCCTCACTTGTCTATGGTCAACGCTCAAGTGTACATGCTGTAATCAACTAATAGCAGAAATCAAACAATCAAAGTGCTAATATTCAAATTTAACGCTATCAGTAGTTTCACAGATGCCAATTCTATTATATGACTTAGACTATCCAACACTATCAGAGGCTCTATACTTCCTTCGTTATGGTATGTAAAGTTTAAATTCTTCCGGAATATCATCGGCGATCGATAAGTGAACCACATCTCACAGTAAAATTATAAGTCTGCTCAATATTTAGGCATTTTTTTCTACCTGAGAGAAACAACTTCTGAAGAGATATATATTAAACCATGATACAAGGTGATGGAATGAGATAGTGTAAATAGACAGCTAAGGTGTCATTGTGATATAAAGCGTCATTTTTTTATGATTATTAATGTTTGTGCCCTTGGATTATTTAATCATCGCAATGTCAATTTATTTTGGTTATATCATATATCACACACACAGCTCTTGGCAAAGGCAAGTTAAAGATCCCCATGATTCGAATCAGTGATTTCGACATAAATTGAGCATCAAATAATACTTTGCACTAGCTTTCTTCGCCATCTAACACGACCACCACGTCCTATCCATTCGTTTGGAAATACATGTTTTATATGCTCCCTAAGCTGATGTGAGTAATGTGCCGGTGCTCCATCCTGTTGAAACCACAAATCTTGTCTAATATGCTCTGGTACATCGGCAAGTAAAACTGGTAGATGATTTTGCAGAAAATCTAAATACATTTCACTATTCAGGTGCCCGTCGAAAAAGTGCTGCCCAGTTAGATATCCATCTACTATAGCTGCCCATACATTCAAGGACTAACGATGCTGGTGATGTATTTGTCTCATGAGGTGTGGATTGTCCGTGGCGTAATAATGAAGGTTATGCCTGTTATCAAGCCCATTCTTGTGGAAAAATGTCTTGTCCGAGAGAAGAACTCTGCTAAACATATTTGGATTTTCCGCTACGTTGTCACTTGCCCAATTGCAAAAATTGATTAGATTTTCATAGTCTTGATTGTTCCGTTCCTGGTGCAGCTGTACATGATATACATGAAATTTATCCACTTTCAAGATTCTCTGGACGGAAGTTTGACTTATATCTGTTAAGTGAGAAATCTCTCTTTGGCTTTTATATGGATCCTCTGTCACTGTCAACAAAACTGATAACTGGTTGTCTTCAGCTGTAGCAGTTTTGGGTTTTTCAAGTTTTTTGTAAGCGATATTACCCGTTTCGATAAATCTAATAAGAAGTTTTTCAAAGCATCTTGCATCAGGCTTCCTCTTATTAGGAAACCGTTCTGCATAAACTCTACTTGCGAACAAAGAATTTCTATCCCACTCACCCAGAATAAAAATCGTATCAACCATTTCTTCTTTGGAGAACTTCATGGCAGTCAATTGAGAAAATAGGGTTCAAACCTCACTGTAACAATGTTCAATAACGAAACACTAATAAGTTCACCATGTAAAATGCAGAATATATGTCCGGACACCTGACAGAAGACACAAATAAAAAAAATTGTCAACAAATACCCCGATTTACGTTTAGTCATCTTGATTGTTATTTATTTCTTGAGTCACTCTTGTATAAAATGAGGATAATCGATTTCAATTCATCAATGAAGCTATCCTTGGTTAATAAGAAAACGAAAGGAAAAAGGTATTCATCCTCTCTGGCTGAGGGAGCATGCGATGATGTGAGAGCCTATTTTCATGAATGTTCGCGGAAAAGAAAATATTGTGACGAAACTACTCAACAACTAAACTTATTACTTAAAGACATTACAGCAGAGCTTAGGCCGCTCCTGAATCATGAGCAAAAAAGTGCAATATTAATCGTTCTCACTACTGACTATGACATTTTTAATAGTTATCGTAGCTTCTTTCTAATTTCGAGGAACATACTTTCGAATGAAATAAATTACAAAATTTTGAGTCATGGCATATTTTCTTCAAAATTATGAAACAATATCGAAACAACTTCTTTTAGTTTTGAGCTGAATAACAGCTCCCAATAAAGAAGAATGTTCTAGGAAAATTTCAAAAATTTTTATAACATAAAAAAATTAAAGAAAAAAAATTTAGTAGATACATCCCAAAGAGCCAAATTTCATGTTGCATACGGTACTGAAAATGAATAAGCTATGCCCTTTATTTAGACCCTAACAATGACGTCTCAGTCTGCTCAAATCAGTAAACGTATCTTCTTCTTCTTCGAACTTTATGCAACTCTAGTCCTTTAAACTAAGTAAAACAATGAGAATATTTATCACATTTCGTTTTATTTAATTATAAGTACAAATTTCAAACAAAATTGTCCTGCAAATGCAATAGTGTTGGAATCTTCTGGATTAACCCAAAATAGCACCATGTCCAAGACCAATGCCTGCAATGGGAGCAGCAGCAATGGGACCAATACCAGCAGCAATACCGATGGGAGCAATACCGGCACCAAGAATGCCAGAAGGTTCTGGGTCAGCAAATGCTAGAGCCAACATGGCAATAACGAACATAAGGACGATTTGTTTGAACATTGTTTACAAGTTAGTTTCGATTTGTCTAAGAACAAATTGATAAGAATAGAAGGAACTTGTTGGCTTATATACGCGTATAGTGAAATCTATAACAAAGGGTGGGGTATATGCTCATTTATTTCTTGGTAAAAAGTTGTTTAATCAGGAAAATATGACATATATTAAAAAAGAATAATTCATTTCATTGTTCCAGAGATAGGTTTTCTCGCTACAAGTAATACTGGAAATATATATTACAATTGATATCAACGAAGGAACTATTACATAAACAATTTTTTTCTGTTGCAAACAGACACTGAATTTTCATTTTATTTCTACGAAAATTTATATTACATTAAGGTTAATTTTGAGTTATTTAGTATCGCTGTAGTATTTTGATTGCAACTAAGAACGAAGTAATAAATGCTGAAAACTACTAAATTAAACATGATCTGTAGCAACGCCTTCTCAGTTTTTGTCCTAACCATTTTTATGATTATAACCTACGAATAGACTAGATTTACATAATTTATGAAGATAATTCCGTTTGGGTGAAGGAAATCTATTAGAGAAACGTAATTAAACTATATCTTGCTTTTTCACGGGGATAAAGTGAATTATAATATATAATTCTATTCTTATAAATAATTAAGGTTGAGAAAAACATAGGTATGGAATCAGTTTACTTAGTCTCATTTTCTCCATTTCAAATTTGGATAAATATAAATCGCTAGAATATTATGCGTGAATCTGAAACATTCTTTACAATTTAATATTAATCAGGAGGGTTAAAATGTGTGGCCAAACCTACTTACCTAACTTATTCTTTTATTTTGTTTTCGGAGTATATAAATCGAAATTCATAGATCCAATCATCTCGGTAATCCATATATTCTCTGTAGCTCAGCTGAGAATTGAACTAACAACCGAAAATTGAATATATCCCAAAATAAGTCTTGAAGAGTTTTGTGGTTGAAAAATTATTCCTCTACATTCCTGTTGTTGAGAGTTACTGAAGGGGAGTACTGCTATAATTAGACTATATTGAAGAGTGCGTGTAGGTCAGTTCGTTTGAATAATGTCATTTATCTTTCCGGAATTGCCTATATGACCATGATCAGATGTCTGTTTCGTATAGATCCAATGTTAATTGGATGGCTTATTCCAAGTTACCCAAGTTATGTTACATGGCCTATTATAAGTTTGTGGAGAATAGGCTCAGATATCTTCCTTAAATTCACACAGTTAGACTTGGTTTTGACAAACTTTTCGCCTTTTCTGGTGAAACCATTGATATAAACTTTCTTATTTTGAATAGAATACCCTGTATATTTTTTCACAATTGAAATAGCGTTTCAATACTAACTTCAGAATTGTATCTCTTCTTTCAAAGCGAATGTAATATATTTCAAGTAATATTACAATATTACAGAAAACGTCAAGAATTGTAAGAAAATATCACAATATGGAAAATTTAAGAATGAAATAAATACATTACACATCTCTCAAACAAACCTTAAGCAAACTCAAACTTTGACAGTTAAAAACTCTTCGATTGAATAGTAGCAATTTTTTATCAAGATATCCCCTACTGCAGCTATGGAGCCCTTTCTTGTCTTTTTTATATACATACTATAGCATCATCAGACAATGATATCAATGTACCAACGAGTAGTGTCAGAGGCTTTCTCCCCGGAAAAATCCAGTGTACGGACCTTAGTCAAGTAACACTGAATGTTACTCATTAATAGTTTCCTTTGTGTGAAGTGGTGAACGATCGAATAGAATACTGCTCTGAATATAAATATGACAAAATTGTCAGTTAATTATATTACATTTATATAAACAAATAAATAAAATATGAAATGAGATTCTGAGCAGTATAAACTAGAGAGCAAACCTATGACTTAACCTCATTATTATTTTCGGAAAGAAACCTACGAAGAATATTACAAGATTTGATGACTGTTATCTTTTGTAACTGTTCAAACAAATTTTTCTTCAGACCCAAAATCTTAATACTTTTGTGAAGATTTCTAGGAATAACGCCTGTTGTAGAAATAATAATCGGTAGAATAAATATTTTCTTCATTTTCCACATTTTTTAATCTCGTCGCCAAGCATCATATATTTAGAAATTTTTCACTGTATTTATTTTGTATATTATGTGTGTCGGGTATAGCAATATCAATTATAAATGTTATTTGATTCTGTTTATCATTAAGAACGATATCTGGTCTATTGTGTTTTACAGCTCTGTTGCAAAGAATTGTTTTATCAAAATAAAGTTTATATTTGTCATTTTCACAAATAATCTCAGGCTCATATTTGTGAAATTTTTTCTTTGGGAATTAGGTCATGTTTAATTCCTAGATTAAAGTGAATAATATTAGCGACAGCATTATGTCTTTCTAAATAATCTGTTGAATATATATATATATATATATATATATATATATATATATATATATATATATATATATATATATATATATATATATATATAATATGTGTATATCTAACCTAATCTACCATAAAAATTTGTTCCCTGTTTTCGAAGTTATCGTGACTGCATAAATGAATTTCTATTCAACGAGTATATATATATATATATATATATATATATATATATATATATATATATATATATATATATATATATATATATATCTATATAGAATGTCTTTAAGATATAATTTTGGCGAGTAGTTTCATCACAATATTTTCTTTCTTCTTCTTCTTATATATATATATATATATAATAGGTGGTGCAGTGAAGATCTGCTTGGAGAATCATCACTAAGAATCTAAATTGACCACTTTATTGTCCAACGATACTCATCAGATTAAATACACTTGATCAGCTTAACAAGCTTATACAATTCCCTCATTTCATCATCTTTGTACACTATATCATATGTTCTAGAGAGATCTTCTAATGAGACTACTGTTTTCAATTGGCTCCAAAATCCTGACTCAATGAGGATTGTTAATCTCAGAACTTGATCTCAGTAATTGAAATTTTCCTTGAAACCGCCTCGTTAATAGGATAAATATTCATCAATAATCAATTCTAATATTTTATATAGAGATGCGATTGATACTCTGATTCTATCCATTCTTACCTCCTTAAAATGGCAATAAGCTCAGCTATTGTGCAATCTGCAGGAATATCAAAGCAAATCATTGTTGAGTGACAAGTAGCAATCGAAGAATATTTTCCCCAATTGTTTGAACCAGACTAGGAAAATACAATAGAATTCTACAGCTAACGTATTTATATTGAATTCAGAGCACGTGTGATCGGTTTCAGGGAAAGGGATATAGTTGCTGAAATATCGAGATGCAAGAAAAAAAATCCCAGATGCTATTTGAATAAATATGATTTGTCCAAATCTATTGGAATTCTCAAGAACGAAATGCTTCACGTGGATATTGCAAATGTAATGAACATCACTGAGAGCTTTATTTTTCCCCTATTGAGATGTCGGGAGAAGTGTTTACATTTGAGTCAACCGAGAAAAATAATGTGTACTTCGATATATGCAGTTGGACGCTTTGAAACTGATACTATGACTCAATTAATTACCTTCGCGAAGCTCATAAATTACTGTTCCTAGGAATAGTATCTTTGAAAATAATTAAGTCAACAGAAAGCGTTGAAGATGCCAGCCTTCAGGCAGCGGAAATCGTGTGGCTTGATTAACATGTTCTCTAGGAACAAAATCAATATAGGACTGATTCATCCATCGACGAATCTTGGCTTAGTTTGTAACCAGAGAGCACCTGTTTGAAGGAATTTACTACTGCTGTACAATAGGAAAGTGAAATTTAGTAGTGAAGAATTAACATTAACGAATTGATTTCCACAAAATATGTTAAATTATATTCCATATACTGGGTGATTCTCCAGCGGCGCGGTGTTCTGTAGCTTGTACACTCTTGAATACTTCATTTTTATTCGAACGGTATTGTATTTAGAAAGTAACATTTATTTTGCAGTAAACAGGGGTCTCAATTTTCTATATGAATTCTTGGGTGGTTTTTCAGATTGAAATACCACTTTTTGCTCAAGATTCAGGAGCAGCATGAACTCTGCTAGAATGTCTTTAAGATATAATTTTGGCGAGTAGTTTCATCACAATATTTTCTTTCCGTAAATATTTATTAAAATAGGCTCTCACCTCATCGCCTTCTCCTTCGGCCAGAGAGGATCAATACTTTTTTCTTTCGTTTTCTTATTGCCCAAGAATATCTTTATTGATGAATTGAGATAGATTATCCTCATTTTATACAGGAGTGACTCAAAAAAATTATTGAATATTGTAATTTTAAAATATATTTTTCAGAAGTAATCTTTTCTCTATCTTCGATCATTTTCGGAATATTCAATTATTTGTGAAAATTTTGATGAAAATTCTACAAATCGTATCAAACTCATCAACATGCATCATTATTTGCACAGAAGTTTTTTTTCTGTAATGTTTCAAGTTGTAAAAATCAAGCCTAACCAAGATAATTCTTTTAACGAATTATGAAATCAAGATGATTAAACCGTAAATCGAGGTATGTGTTGAAATTTTTTTTTATTTGTGCCTTCTGTCAGGTGTCCGGACATATCATGCTCTGCATTTCACATGGTGAACTTATCAGTGTTTCCTTATTAAACATTGTTAAAGTGAAGTTTGAACGCAATTTTCTCATTTAACATCCATGAATTTCTCCAAAGAAGAAATGGTGGATAAGATTTTTATTATGGGTGAGTGTGATAGAAATTCTTCATTGGCAAGTAGAGTTTATGCACAAAGGTTTCCTGATAAGGGCATCCTGATGCAAGTTGCTTTGAAAAACTTCTAATTTGATTTATCGAAACGGGTAATATCGCTTACAAAAAACATGAAAAACAAAAAACTGCTACAGCTGAAGACCACCAGTTATCAGTTTCGTTGACAGTGACAAAGAGAGATTTCTCAGTCAACAGATATAAGTAAACTCTCCGTCCAGAGGATCTTGAATGTGAATAAATTTTATGCATATCATGTACAGCTGCACCAGGAACTGGACAATCAAGACTATGAAAATCGAATCAATTTTTGCTATTGGGCAAGCGGAAAATCCAAATATGTTTAGCAGAATTCTTTTCTCGGACGAGGCAACTTTCCACAAGAACAGGCTTGTTAACAGGCACAACTTTAGCTATTACGCCACGGACAATCCACACTTCATGAGACAAATAGATCACCAGCATCGTTGGTCCTTGAATGTATGGGCCGCTATAGTAGTTGGATATCTAATTTGGCCGCACTTTTTCGACGGGCACCTCAATAGTGAAATGTATTTTGATTTTCTGCAAAATCATCTAACAATGTTACTTGCCTATTTACCAGAGCATATAAGACAAAATTCATGATTTCAACAGGATAAGCTGCGGCACATTACTCACATTTGAATCATGTATTTCCAAACAAATGGATAGGACGTAGTGGTCCAATTAGATGGCCAGCTAGGTGTCCGGAACTTACAAGTCTAGATTTTTTCTTGTAATGTTATATTAAGGGCATCCTTCATCAGATTCTCTTATATCCAACACAGTAAGATATGAGACAAAGAATAGTCGCCGCCTATCAGTCAGTTAATCCGCAAATGTTGTCGGGAGTTCAACGGTCTTTCCTTAGAAGGATTGAGTTGTGTCTACAAAGGAACGGGCAACATTTCGAACACTTATTGAAAAAATTGAACACCTTGTAGATCATCTCACCAAAAACCAATCTATTACATATTTCATACACGACTACCTCTAAATATCTCCATTTCTCTAATCAAGTATAATGATATGTACCAATAATGGCATGAATAATAAAATACAGGATGCTCCATTCGAAAAAATCAAGATATGATATTTTTAAAATTATAATATTCAAAATTTGTTTCAGTGACTTCTGTATAAAATGAGGATAATCTATTTCAATTCATCAATAAAGCTATCCTTGGGGAATAAGAAAACAAAATGGAAAAAAGATTCATCCCCTCTGGTCGTAGGAGCATGCAATGATGTGAGAGCCTATTTTCATGAATTAATATTGTGACGAAACTACTCACCAAAAAAACTTATTACTCAAAGACATTATAGCAGAGTTTAGAAATCTTTTGAATCTTCAGCAAAAAAGTGGTCTTCCAATCTGGAAAAATCTCGCAAGATTTTTTATAGAAAATTGGGACTCACTGTTTACTTCAAGATAAATTGCTGAAGTAGATTTTTACATTCTAAATAAAATACCGTTCGAACAAAAATGAAATCTTCAAGAGTGTACGAACTACAGAGCACCGCTCCACTAGTGAATCACCCAGTATATTTATATATACAGCAATTAATATTACATATAAACAATTCAAATTATTTTCCTAAAAATTTTCATAGTAAATTATGTCCGTTAAATGAAACAGTTTATTTATTTTTGTTTCCTCATTCTTGACTTTCACATAAACAGAAGTATGACTACAATTTGGCTCGAATCAAATAATGCACTGAATTGAAGCAACAATTGTCAAAAGCACTTGCACGTTCAAAATAAAGTTGGATGAAATATGCTGAAATATTTCAGTTGTCTATGTTGATGTCAAATTAAATTACCCAGCAGCAGATGAAATACCAACTTCATGCTTTTTGATTTCAAAGTTTTATTTGATGTAGTTATATTAATCGTGATATAGTGGACGGAATTTGTTCATGCAGACAAAATATGACCCCTGAAAATTAATTGAAGTTGCAATTAAACCTGTTATATTCCATGTGAATCATCATGAGTCAATTTTTCATCAAAACATAATTTTTCTCATTTTTCCATAATTTTATTTATAGTAAGATGAAATCAAAGGGTTACGATAAGTTAAACAACTTCTGTCTGTGTTTCGACTCAGAACTGCTGACAAGCTTTCTCGAAAGAAAACATAATCCAATTATTGCCACCATATTGTCACGAAGAATTATGACAAATAATCAGGGATATGAGAAATTATAAGTAGATATTGTTATGGGATTAATACATACCTATTACTATTTGATTTGTTTATACAATTCCAGAATGTTAGTTCTATGCGCACTTTTTCGCGCAACAATTACTCAATATGAATCTCTATGATTTGTTTATACAATTCCAAAATGTTAGTTCTATGCGGACTTTTTTGCGCAACAATTTTTTACAATTTTCAAAGACAATTTTCCCAAGAATAATATCTCGGCGATTTGGATTCGGTGTTCGGTATTGAAATACCATACCAGTAAACAGTTTCTCGTTGGTATGGAGAAATTAAACGCTAAAGAGGTAGCCTTAACGACGGTCCAAGGGCAAGTGTACCGAGAACAATGGTCACACTCAAATTATTCAGGAAGATCTGAAGGCAACATATCGGGAGATTAAGGAATCATTGTTGATTTCAAGTCCCTCAATACAAAAAATTTTGTAGACTTGATAGATAAACTTCAAACACAATCTTGATTAGGAATTTGACTCATTTGATATTATGTATATGTGCCCAAACGTAAAACAGATGATTCCTTCAATCTTTTTGCCTCGAAATTGATTCAGAATTGAATAAAAATTTTAGAAAAATTCCCATTGGATCCCCGCTCAGAGAGTTTTTAGCAGATATTATTATGAACAATAAAGAAATACTTTAGCATAAAAATATATTATTTTTGGTATAGATACGTCGATGATATTCTTGTAGGTTTTCAAGTCTCAAAGAGACAAATAGACTAGTTTCTACATTTTTCGAATGAAGTCGATACAAAAAATAATCTTCACTGCTAAAATTGAAGGCAACAATTCAATAGATTTCCTAGACATAACTATCACTAAACTCAATAATTATCTCAGCTACAACACATATCGAGAAGAAATATTTATAGACTCAGCAATCGCAAACGGATTCTCTTACACATTCCACATAGACTAACCTCTTATAATTCAATGATTCGTAAAGCTTCTTCTATTTCCCTATCCATAACCTCAATAGGAAATGTATATTATCAAAGAATTGCATCGAATCATGATATTTCAGTCTCACACATGAACAATGCTATCGAAAGCGAAGAAAAATATAGAATTTCTCAATTACTATTATTTTATTTAAGAAAAATCAGAAGATAAATACTCACATCTTTCCAAACTTAATTAAATGATGTTCTTTTCGTGTGGACCCAACATATGCAAATTACTATTCAATGCCAAAGAAGATACTAATAAATTCAAATAGTCTGGAACATATCGAACCGAATGCGATGAATGTCCGACAACTTGCTGTCGAAATTTTGAATCTAGATTTGAAAAACATATCTCCTGAGATAAAAAAAATAATAGATAATTTAGGAATTTTCCACAAATGCAATGAGGGATTTGAAAGCATCTGTTAGAAAGTTTGGGGATTACCAATCTTTGTGAAAACGCAAGTTGCATTCCCCACTATTCAACTTTTAAAATTGATATAGTTAGCACAAGCCTTCTCATAACTATTATAATTCAATGATTCGTAGAGCTTCATCTATTTCCCTATCCATAACCTCAAGAGGGAAATCAATATCATTAAAGAATTGCATCAAATAATGATATTTCAGTCTCCCACATGAACAATGCTATCGAAAGCGAAGAAAAAATAAAATTTCTCAATTACCATTATTCCATTCAAGGAAAACCAGAAGATAAATACTTACATCTTTCAAAACTCAATTTAATGATGTCCTTTTCCTGTGGTCCCATCATATGCAAATTACTATTCAATGCCAAAGAAGATACTAATAAATTCATATAGTCTGGAATATATCGAACCGAATGCGATGAATGTCCAACAACTTGCTGTCGAAACTTTGAATCTAGATTTGAAAAACATATCTCCTCAGATAATAAATCTGTGCTTCACATATTAAATTAACAAATCAAATAATAGATAATTTAGGAATTTTCCACAAATGCAATGAGGGGTTTGTTTCAAAGCATCTGTTAGAAAGTTTGGGGATTAACAATCTTTGTGAAAACGCAAGTTGCATTCCCCACTATTCAACTTTTAAAATTGGTATAGTAAGCACCTCCTCATAACTATTAGCTCAAGATAATTGAGAATGGCATGGTTGTCGAAATCGTCCATGTGTATTGAAAAGAAACATTGTAGAAATCAGACAAAAGTGTTCCATTTTAGCTATATTACAGCAGCGATAGCTTCGTGTCCAGTGAAATGGAATACCCACAATGCAAGAATATCTTAGACTTCTCTGATTCTAATTTCAGTGATAACTAGATTGAAACTCACGACCTCGTTCTCTCCTCACCTTGGCATGAGCATTCGAATGATAGAAGAAAAATTTCTTTGCAAAGATGCAAGTTTCTATTTATTCATTGTCAGTTTGTATATTCTCTAGCCCACCCTAATCAAAGTAGACGATGGTTCATACGTGAATATTGATTATGGTTTAGCCCTTAAACAGAACATATACAACACTCTGTCTACTGGTTAGATACAATTCTTATTTTGTAAGAGATTATTGACTCGCGATCAAGGAAAGTATGATTTCCAATAACCTGGTGTTCAACGGATGTGGAACTTGTTTGTTTTCCCCAACTATATATGTATATTAGTGTTGGATTTGCAATATTTGTCTTTTTCAGGCTCTACACACCACTGTGGTGAAAATTTCAAGTACCACTCATTTCACATTGTGAACCTTCTGGAAAGCCAAAGAAGAAATTGGTTTAACTCAATGAGTTTTTAACCTCTTCGGGGTATTACGAAAACTTTTCTTCCAAATACTGAATTAGAGACTCAAACTCGAAGAATTTTAAAATTACTCAAAATAGACTTGCTACAGCAATATTACTTCCTAATTCTATTTGTGCACATCATCAACCTTCTCAAATTTTCCAAAATATTCAATAAGTTTACAACATAATAAAAAGCATGAGACTCAGCAATAGTTGAGGTCTGTAGTTAGACTTTCAAATTTTCGGAAATCTCGATCCACTTTAAAATACTACTAATATTTATATTGAACAGAAAATTGACCATTATACTGGGTGATTCCCCAGTGGTGCGGTGCTCTGGAGCTTTATTGATGAATTGAAATAGATTATCCTCATTTTATACAGGAGAGACTCAAAAAATTATCAAATATTGTAATTTTAAAAATATCATATCTTGATATTTTTGAATGGAACATCCTGTATTTTATTATTCATGTCAACGCATAAAATATTGTGCTATATTTTTGCAGAAGTAACCTTATCTTTATCTTCGATCTTTTTCGAAATATTCGATTATTTGTAAAAATTTTTGATGAAAATTCTACAAACCGTATCAAACTCATCAACATGCATAATCATTCGCATAGAAGTTTTTTCTGTAATGATTCAAGTAGTAAAAATGAAACCGAATCAGGATGATTTTTTAACGAATTATGGTTGCTATGATTTCTATCCTGGGTGATTGTGATAGAAATTCTTTAGATAGTACAGTTTATGCACAAAGGTATCCTGATAAGAGGTATCCTGATGTAAGATGCTTTGAAAAACTTCTAATTAGATTTATCGAAACGGGTAATATTGTTTAAAAAAAACATGAAAAACCAGAAACTGCTACAGCTGCAGACAACCAGTTATCGGTTTTGTTGGAAGTGACAGAGGACCCATATAAAAGCCAGAGAGAGATTTCTCTGTTAACAGATATAAGTCAAACTTCCGTCCAGAGAATCTTGAAAGTGAATAACTTTCATGCATATCATGTACAGCTACACCAGGAACTGAACAATCAAGACGATGAGAATTGAATCAATTTTTGCGATTGGGCAAGTGATAAAGTAGCGGAAAATCCAAATATATTCAGCAGAGTTCTTTTCTCGGACGAGGTAATTTTCCACAAGAATGGGCTTTCATTTTTACGCCACAGAAAATCCACACTTCATGAGACAAATAGATCACCAGCATCATTGGTCCTTGAATCTATGGGCCGCTATAGTAGATGGATATCTAATTGGGTAGCACTTATTCGACAGGCACCTCAATAGTGGAATGTATTTAGATTTTCTGCAAATTATCTACCAATGTTACTTGGCGATGTACCAGTGCATAAAAGACAAAATTTGTGATTTCAATAGGATGGAGCACCGGCACATTACTCACATCAGGTGAGGGAGCATATGAAACATGTATTTCCAAACAAATGGATAGGACGTGGTGGTCCTGTTAGATGATCAGCTAGGTCCCCGGACCTTACAAGTCTAGATTTTTTCTTGTGGGGTTATTGTAAGGGCATCGTTTATCGAATTCCTTCAACAACACAGTTGGATATGAGATAGAGAATAGCCGACGCCTTTCAGTTAGTTAATCCGCAAATATTGTCGAGAGTTCAACGGTCTTTCCTCAGAAGGATTAAGTTGTGTCTGCAAAGAAACCGGAATCATTTCGAATACTTATTGAAATAGTACAATACCTTGTAGATCATCCCACCAAAAACCAATCTATTCCGTATTTCATACACGACTACCCTAAAATATATCCATTTCTCTGATTAATAATAATGATATGTACTAATAAACTCTTCTTTTGTAACCTCTGATTTTGTTGTTTTAGTTTATATTTTTATTTCGAAAATGGTCGAAGATAAGGATAAGGTTACTTCTGCAAAAATATGGCACAATATTTTATGCGTTGACATGAATAATAAAATACAAGATGATCTATTTGAAAAAATCAAGATATAATATTTTTAAAATTACAATATTCAATAATTTTTTCATGAAATAAAGAACTCACCAAAAAACTTATTATTCAAAGACATTATAGCAGAGTTTTGGATGCTCTTGAATCTTCAACAGAATAGTGGTCTTTCAATCTGAAAAAGATATTTTTTATAGAAAATTGGGACACCCTGTTTACTTCAAAATAAATTGGTGAAGTTGGTTTTTTACTTTCTGAATACAATACCGTTCCAACAAAAATGAGATTTTCGAGAGTGTACGAGCTACAGAGAACCGCGCCACTGGTGAATCGGCCAGTATAGACATATGCACAATATCAATGTGAACACATTTTGAAATATATTCAATTAATTCTACACTTACTCCATAAATGGAGCATGATTGATATTAATAGTTGAGGACTGTACATAGAGTTATATATTTTTTGGAAACTTGGATCTACCATCGTGTTTCACTGAGATTTTTATCGATAATAAAATTAACCATAAGCAACAGTTTCCATATGAATAAGTTCTATGAGAAAGTCTTTGCCGGTTAAAAATATCTTTAGAAAAAATTATCACACTTCCCCAAAAAGGAGAGCTTAAATTTAATAGAACTTAGAAACGTAGATGATTCGTAGAAATAGTATATGGATGGCGGAAGAATTGAACGCGAAGTAGAGACATAAATATGCAGCTATAATCTACGAAGAAATGTTGCTGCATTTGAGATAAGAGTTTAGGAGTCTTTACACACAATTTTGGTGAAAACTCAACTGGCAGACATTTCACTTTGTAAACATTTCGGTGATCTAGGGGATGAATTAATTGAAGTCAATGGGATTTCAAATTCTTCAGGGCATAATGGGAAATTTTGTTTCAACTAAACTTATGATCACTTTAGAAAGGCATATTACAATACTATTACTTCCTAATTCAACAGATGTGCGTACAACAATGTGCTTACATTTGAAAATCATTATAATTCCAAGCTTACTCCATGAATAAAGCATATTACTCATCAACAGTTGAGAACTGTACTTAGAGTTACATATCTTACGGAAACCCTAGAAATGGTGACAATAAAGGAGACAAAAGATTTCAAAAAGAATCCCCCTAAAAGACTGAAAAGTGAAATTGTCTTCGACTTGGATAATATAATAGACCTTATCGAGATTCAGGGTTATAAGGTGCCCATTGGCAGTTAAATAGCGAATAAGCTTGCAAAAGAGGGACAGAAATTTCTTTTTTGGTCCAGGAACAGAGTAGGACAGCAATTAAGCACTGGGAAGTGATTGAAAACTGAATATTTCTAAAGCTCTCTTAGACTTCAAACTATAGAAGTCGAAATCAAGAAATAAGTCTTCCACTTGAAAAATTAGAATCTGAGAATTCCTATGGAGTGTTTGCGTGCCGAATGCCAATTAAGGCTGACCAATGGCGTTACCAAAGAATATAAGCGATTTTTTCGAAATAGATTATTCATCAAGAATGGAAGAAATGGAAAATAGACTCTAAGAGTCTCAATGCAATGGCTTCAACCCAAATCCTCCTAGTTGCTGGCTCAGCCATATAACATTTTACGAAAATCTACAAAATATTCCATTTCTAGAAAAAAAATCAATTTATCTTGTTTTCGATCAATCGGAGATCCGAAACCTATACTTCTTTGTTTCACATCGAGCCGGAAAGATACGTACAATGGAGGAAAATTTTTTTCGTCAGTTAAATCAGTTCGATTTTGCAATCACCTAATCTTTAATACGTAAAATCCTAACATTGGTTTTGAATTTTATCGTTCAATTTGAATACAAATTGTCATCATTTCAATCTGAATATGCAATTTATAATTGCATATTCAAATTAGAATCATACAAATATAATTTCGAGTGTGAAATCTACTGCGTACAGTGTTTACGTTCAATTTTATCTCTGTAACGCCAGAGTAAGTTTCATTGCATCATGTTAATTCAGTAAAAATGAGAAAAATCTAATTGTAGAAATGAATAAGCAGATTACATCATTATTTGCCATATGATTCTTGTTGGCATTGTCATGATCTGTTTCTATTAACCCACGTCTACAAGATTTCTAGCATTTTTTCTCGGATATGTCTCCTTGGACGACATTTATTCATAATCAGTCACTATTATCAGTTACAATACCAGTTTCAATTTTTCTACTTCAACATTTCAAAGAAATGTCGTCAGAATTATATATACCGATTACAAAAATGCATCTGTACGGCTGTGTAGAAATTTTTTCAGTGTATTCAAACAAATATGAAGTTGTTGCCATTAGACTAACATCACTTTCGAGTTTCTCATACATACATATATTCTAAATAACTCGACTACTTTGATTGTTCTATGGATTTCCTGACACAAATCGGTTTTTGATTGGATGGAGGTAATTTTTTGTGATCCTTCGTTCAACCTTTCGCCTCTAGCCGCTTTCACCCCAAATAATTAAATTGTATGAAGGTGTAACATGATATATTTCTGAGAATGTGATTCTATACTCTAAGTGACCACGTAATTATATGATTTAAAATAGAACATGTAACGAATTAAATCTAGAACTGTTTGAAAATCCGATTCGGATTTGATCAAATATTGATTTGATATCAGTTTGCTTTTCGAAGTCCATGAATGAAAAGTGTCATTGCTTGGGTTTCTTCGATTCTCATGAAAATCTATAATGAAATGATACATAACATTGAGTTGAGTTTTCATTTCTTCTATCGTGGTACATTTCTCTAGCAAAACGTAAATGTCATTTACGTTCAGGAGTTGGTACAATCGAGAATCAAATGAGCGACAATTCTAGCAGGTAGTTTTCAACGATTCGGGTGGCATAGCATTTTTTTTCTTTTTATGCGCGCTTCCCAGAAATAGGCGAACCTGTTATACCACATGAGTGGGCACCTGGGAAGAATTGAGATGTCTGTTTACTCGCTTCTTGAAGAGGGCCAAATTGCAGGATGTTGGGAATATGTTGGACGGAAGCGAGTTCCACAGTTTATCGGCCCTGTAAACGAAGGAATTCTTATAGAGAGAGGTACGGGAAGTCGTTAAATGTACCACCATATGATGAGAACTCCTTGCCAGTCTAGTGATGCGGCAAAACATGAGTTTTCCCGGAACAAGGCCTTTCAGCTCCTTGGAGCTTCCTTGCAAGTATTTGTGAAACAAAGAAATGTCAGCAACTTGTCATCTGAGAGCCAGCGAATGGAGATCGCGAGTGAACTGCGGGTGGTCGATGAGGCGCATAGCCCGTTTTTGCACATTTTCCAACATCCGCAACGAAGGTCAAATCTGCGCTTTATATGGAAGCTACAGCTGAGATGAAGTGAATTATCGCTTGGCTCTGAAAAGAAAACTAAGTTTAGCTGATGCCGACTTGGCTATTGCTGATACATGTTCATGCCAGTAAAATCCGCAGTTGACCGTTATTCCGAGAAGGTGCATCGAATCTTTGGATGGAATTTGTTGGCCTTGCATCATTTGAAGAGGTTCCTCAGCGAGGACCTTTCTAGAAAAGGTAGTTGCTTGCATCTTGCTCGCGATGAAGCTCCCAAGGTTCAACTGACCACACTCAGGTAACCTCTGTAAGTCAGAGTTTAAGTTATTGATTTGTTGACATCTCTGACGCTGAGATTCCGAAGCTGTAATCGGCAGCAGACTACTGAAATACGAAAACAGGGTACAATAGTCTGCAAAACCGTAGATCTTGTTTTCTGTGAATGACATAATATCATATATCTGCAACACAAACAAGGTTGGCAGAAGAATGAATCCCTGAGGTACTGCTGCTTGCAACTGGAAACAGTCTGACCACAACTTGTATTGATCTTTTCGAAAGAAAGCTACTTATTCAACCCCCCAAATTTTCGGGAATCCCATATCCAATAAGTTTATTCAACAAGGCTGCATGCCAAATCCTATCGAAGGATTTAGAGATGTCGAGGGCTGTTGCTTTAGATTCCCCATGCTTTTCTATCGTTGATGTACAAACATGAGTGACGTAGGCGAGCAGATCTCCTGTCGATATTTGCATGCGAAAACTATACTGACGGTCGTTAATCATTCCCCGAAACTCAAGATATTTGATGAATTCATCGTTTATAACTCTCTCCATCACTTTGGACATAGTGGGAAAGTGCAACAGGGCGGTAGTTTTGGGGTAAGGACTTCTTTCCTTTTTTTGGGATCGGTTGAATTCTCGCTATTTTCCAGCTACTCGGAAAAGTCTGGCTTTCATAAGAAATCTTAAACAGACGGTTAACAATGGGTTCTGGAGCACACTTTCTAAGAACGATTGGCGGTATTTCGTCTAGACCAACTGCCTTCTTGTCGTTTAGCTGCTAGAGAGCCCGTTTAATAGTGCGGACTCTGAACTTGATTTCTGCCATGGAAGAATTTGTAGGTGGAATGTTCGGTGGTATTGCATTAGATGATTCTAGCTTTGAATTCTTTGAGAACAAGAGAGCGAAAAGATCGGCTTTCTCTTTCGGAGATGATGCTATACTTCCGTCTTCTCTAACAATAGGAGAAAACACAGATTTTCAGCAATTGGCACTAACAGTTTTCACCATAGAACAGAATTATCTACTCCCGCTTGCCTGTTCAAGGAGTTTATTAGTTACCTTTTCGTTGAAATTGGCCTTTGCTCTTGCAGTTGTCAGGTTGCATGCGTTCCGTATTCGTACGGAGGTTGTTCTTGTTTCCTCTGCTGGATTAATCACTTGTAGGCTCTGCTCTTGGCTGCAGAGGTTCTTTCGCAGTTTTCGTTGAACCATGGCTTTTGTGCTTTTTTAGCCTTTCTTCCCGCTTCATCTGTTCTGTTGGAGTGACGGAGCCAGTTGGTGTGGTGAATGCATAGACTTCTAAATTGAGATAGCTTATCAAGAAAAAATCGAGAGGCCTCAGATCCGGCGATCTAGGTATTTAACCATTAGAATAATTGAAATATGAAAAATCAACCGGTACAAAAATATTCTTAACATCCCATCTCAAAAGTATTCATAATGAAATAAAGGTTATTCTTCAAATTAAAAGAAAATAAATTAGTCATATCGAAATCCGATAACGGCAACATAGTTTCAATTTTAAGCAAATCAGTTTATATAGATCGAACCGAGAAACTAATGGATTCAACAAAATTCGTTGAACTTAATGTTGATCCAAACCTAAATTCTATTCAATACGTAACTAAAAGTAATTCGAATGTACTCTACGGAAACGAATTCCCTCTTACGGTGATGAACCTTAGAATTTCTCAGCTTTATGTTCTTCCAAAAACACATAATCAAGGTTGTCCGATTAAGCTAATTGCTTTATATACTAATGTATCTGCCCCAAAACTTCTTAGCAGAATAATACCTTCTAAGTAAACATGACGTAGCATACTCAGTCAAAAATACTTTGTAACCAACAAATGAGCAAAATATTCTCAATTTTTACCTTAACGCTAGATTTGTTTCATTCGACGTCCTAAATTTGTGTAATATTAGTGACCAATTGCTTGAAAACACAGTAACGACCCCTAAACCCAGATTAGAAACGATGCCGTTAATAGAAGTTCACGAAGGAACTTTGAAAAGAAAATTAGAAAAATTTGGAAACATTAGCGTCAGTTGATGTATAAGACAATAACATAATTGACAAATTAATAACAACACAAACAATTATGAACCCCGATATACTTCACCCTTCCGGCTTCAAGCTACGAAAGTGCTGAATAATGCCATATATTGAAACCGAATAAAATCAATACAATATGTAAAAATAACAAAAATCTAAATATGAATATGAATCTTATTGCAGTGATTGTCCTGCATTTTATATAGACCAAACTTGTCGTTCTATAAATATTGGAATAGACTTGCGTAAAAACTCAATAATTTATAAAAATTGATAACTGGTATTTACGAACATTTTATGAGCGAAAATCATTTCCTATATTTCACAAAAACACAAATTTTTCATTCAAGTAACAAATACAAGAGATGAGATTTATTAATTGATCTATCTCCACTGCTCTCATCTGTTTCGTAGGTATAAATTACCTTGTAATCCTATTGTTTTTCTTAATATTTGAATTCTTCAATAATGAGAAGCTATTCTTGAATCAAATATATCCATCATAGGTGGACTGTACCTTATGATCCATTAGTTTGCCATCCAATTTGGCGGATCTTAATCCGTTTTTTCGTTTACTGGGTGAATTTGAGGAAAACGTATACAAAATAAATTTCACCAATCAATATATTTTCATTCAATTTATTTTGTGAAACGTAAGCCTTCTGGTTTTGGTTCACATAGTACTAGCAGCCACAGTATTGACATTTTTAAATTGAATAAGTAACTGTTCTTATTTGGTTATAAATTTGGTAATATCCTATTACCATATTAGTTAAGTAATCAGTTAGTTAGTAAAAAGTATGAAAATTCAATCCTTATGAGAAAAAATCATTGGTTAGGTTTACCAACATCACTGAACTAACATGTAAATTTTTGTTTCGCATTTTTGAAACTTCACTTTTGAAATGACATACACTAGTTGCACCATTCATGAATTGTCACATTGTCTAAAATATAAAGGGGGAGCCAGAGAAAACCGGACAATATTTTTTCCATTATAACTTTCGAAGTTTTAGAGCTACATCATTCGTTCTTGCTTCATTGGAAATCCAAAGGACTAGGTTTTTCAGAAATTGTATCAAGATTTCACTTTCGCTGAAATCCAATATGGCTGACTCATTCGAAAATGAGCAATATATCAAGATCGCTGGAACTTTTTTATTTTCACTAAAAAAGTCGAATGGGGCATTCAGTCGACGATTCAGTCTTTTTTGAACAATTTTACATAGTGGTCTGAACAATATTCCACGAATTGGTAAGAAAGTAGCATGAAGAATTTTTTTCATTCTGATTTTCAGCTGAAATCAAAATATTTTTTTCACCTCATGGCGTTGGCACTCCTGAAGTTCTTGTGTTTTTCATGGATGTTTTAAGAAAACAAAGAACCATATTTCACTAAAATCAACCTAAAATTCGATTTCCGTTCGAATTAAAAATGGCCTACTTCCTCAAATATTAACAAATTTCCCTGAGCATTAAAAAATTTTTCGTAATTAATCAACTGCGTTATTCAATCACTAGATTGAACCTTTTCCATCATTTTGAGGGTCGAACTCGAATATTGATTCAGAATTGTGCCAATTGTCGTCAATAATGTTTCTCTTTTCCACCATCATAGGCACCTCTCGTGGTGAAACCTCTGAACATAAACTGCATGCATTAACTCTATGATAAACAAGACTAATGAAATATCATCGAGTTTTAGACGACATCTGGTTCGAACTCGAATTTCATCTTGGTGTTGCTTGTTTTTGACGTTTGAAATTGTTAACAATGGTTTTAACAAATAGGGATATGCGTTTCATTGAATGTTTATTTGAGCGTGGCTATACTGCTTGGCAAATATTACGCCAATTTCCAGCCTCGAATTACAAAAGAAGTACAATGTATGATTTTGAGGAAACATTTTGGACAACAGTGTCATTAGGAAGAAGACCAGGTAATGGTGCAGCTAGAACTGTTAGAATACAGGTACAGCAATCATTCACGCGCTTGAAAGTGAACTGAGGAGTAGACTCCTCAATAGTGGTAACATATGATCGGGAATTATGTGACAATAATTTTCCGAGTCTAATATTAAGCCTTGTTCAATAAAAATGATATTTGATTTAAAGTTCCTCAAAATACCGGCAGAGACCATTACTTGTCTGGTAAATCTTTGCCATTCATTCTGCAAACGAATTAAAGGCACATTCCTCTTGATTTCATTCGTCGGAACACAAATTCTGTCATTCTGGCTGTTTCTTGGTGGGACAACACTGTAAATATTATCGTCTGTGAACCAGATATTTTGAATTTATCTATGTATTCTGAATCTATTCAATAAATGTCTGCATCGCTCGAATCTGCGCTCGTTGACAGCTTGAGTCCATTGAAAATTATAGTGCCTCTAAAATTACTCAAGACCTAAGTCGTGTCTTATTATTCTTCTCACAGAGGTTTTTGAGATTTGGCTTCTCTGAGGCATTAGGAAAATAGTCAAACTAGTTCCTGGAATTCTGATAGGGCTGACTGCTAATGCAGAAATTCGCTGAATAATATCCCGAAATTGTCAATTGAGTTTGTTATACAAAAGATGTAGAGTTGATGCTTGAAACAGATTATGAAGAAGGCCAGTACCTGTGTTCTAACAGTTCTAGCTTCACCAGTACATGGTCTTCTTCCTAATGACCCTGTTGTCCGAAATTTTTCCTCATGATTATAGATTGTACTTCTTTTGTAATTAGGGACTGGGAGTTGGCGTAATATTTGTCCAGCAGTATAGCCACGTACAAATAAACATTCAATGAAACGCTTATCCTGATTTGTTGAAACCTTTGTTAACAATTTCAAACGTCAAAAACAAGCAACACCAAGATAAAATTTGAGTTCAAACCAGATGTCGTCTAAAACTCGATGACATTTCATCATTTTTTTGTTTATTATAAAGTTGATTCATGCAGTCAATGTTCAGAGGTTTCACATCGGAAGGTGCATATGATGGTGAAGAAAAGAAACATTATTGACGACAATTGGTACAATTCTAAATCAATATTCGAATTCGACCCCCCAAATTGATGGAAAAGGTTCAATCTAGTGATTGAATTACGCAGTTGCTTCATTACGACTGCGCAAAATTTTTCAATGTGCAGGGAAAATTTTTGTATTTGAGGAAGTCGGCCGTTTTGAATTCAAACAAAAATCAAATTTCAGGTTGGTTTTAGTAAAATATTGTTCTTTGTCTTTTTAGAACATCTATGAAAAACAAAACAACTTCAGGAGTGCCAACGCCATGTTGTGAAAAGAATATTTCGATTTCAGCTGAAAATCACAATGAAAAAATTCTTCATGCTACTTTTTAACCAATTCTTAGAATATTTTCAAGATTGATATGTCCAATTGTTCAGAAAAGATTGAATTATCGACTGAATGCTTGATTCGAATGTTTTAGTGAAAAAAAACCATCCAGCGATCTTGAAATATGGCGCATTTTCGAATGAGTCAGCCATATTTGATTTCACCGGAAGTAAAATTTAGATACATTTTCTGAAAAACCTAGTCCTTTGACTTTCCACTGAAGCAATAACGAATGATCTAGCTCCGAAGTTACGAAAGTTTTAACGAAGAAGTTTTCTCTGGCGCATACTATAGTTATTAATGTCTTGAATCAAATTCTGATTTATATCTTGCCTTATTACCGTATCGTGATACAGAATAAAAAAGAAACAATATTTCGCCGAATTATTGACATCAACACAGCTCCTTTGTAAGATGCACTGTTCATTGTGAAGGAAAATTCATGGCCGAAAGTTGAAAATCTGTAGAATACCACAACGATATGCTAAAAAATCAAAATAAAATGAAAAGTTTCATTATGATAGGAAGAAGCCTCTGTCTAAACTCAAAATTAATCCGCAAGTACTTTTCATGAAAGCCGAAGGAAATCCTTGGATATCAGGAGTAGTAGAAGAATTTTCAATTGATAGATTTTACAAGCTTAAATCTGAAAATGGACAATTTCTTAAAGTAATTCCTACATACAACATGTTTTCCAGTCTTTTCAATGCTTCATCATTCTTTGTTTGATAATAATAGAGTACGAAAATCTTTCTGGTGAAGGAAAAATATCAGATAGACCTTAGATCTCACGATATGGAAGGATAATGAAAACTCTGGATGGTAGTCCATTATCTCAGTGAGTTTGTAATTAAAGTATAGAAGAGTAATTAATCAACAGTAAGTGAAAATTTTTCAATAATAAAAAAGTTATGTGTTTTTTGGAATTTTACTTAATAATTATGATTCGTAACGCGTTTCACTACACCGTAGCTTCTTCAGACGAATTTTATCTAGTAAAAGCCTACCAAATTCAAAAATTTTTCAGTTGGTAGTACAAAAAAACTATTTATATCGTTCATTCAAGAAGTTTGGTAACAAAAAGTGGCATCATACAAATAAATTACAACCCTCTATAATTTTACAAACTTTTTTGGCTTGTCTAGCTATGTAGATTTTGGTAAGTGACTCTTGAATCGAATTTGGGCGAAGAGTTTTGAAAGGAATATTCATTAATGAAAAAAATTGCAAAAAGTTTTCGATACATTTGCCACTCATAAGAACTTTAAGTCTAAATGTTATACCCTGTAAAATAGATTGGATTCTGCAATATGTTCAAAAGTTCTATTAAAGAATCCAAGTTTCTCGTAACTATTTGAAAATATACCTTTTTGTGTTCACAACTTTTAAAACGTTGAACTTTTTGTTATTCGTTATTCGGTATTATATATAAAGAAAAACACCCAACTGGGCCCTGTACAAATTTCTCTGTAGGGTTCAGTGAAAATTAAATCGCATGAGTTTCCTGATTTAAAAATATTCGTCTAAAGGAAGCGTGTTTCGCCAACTATGTTAGTATAATCAGGAGTCCAGGAGACACTGATAAAATGAATTGGGACGCAATCTAAAATGCTATTATTTCTGTTGAGTGCTCGAGCAAGTCTATCTTCCTGATTAGTCGAACGCCTTCAGATGGAGAGACGGGTCATGCCAGTAAACGAAAAATTAGGCTTGAGGGAATGGGACCTCTATCTGTGTTCATTCAATCTTCTCAAAAGCGTTCAAATAATTATTTTTCAGTAAATCTGTTCTCTAGTCATGCTCCAATGAAGGCTCTGTAACATTGACTCTTTATCTTTCTATTTTGAATATGTACTTTTTATGTTTCAATGTATTTATTATAAATCTTTCTGTTGCACAACCCGCTTTATCATACAGTGTGATTAGGAGCATAGAGAATATTTCGAGGAATTCAATTCGTGAGTAAGCTACTTTTAACTTTCTTTCGGGTAATGCCAAAAACATTTTCTGCTCTGCTCGGAGTTAGAATAAGCCTCAGTGTAGTACTAATTTACTTTTTTTAAGTAGGAATTATTCAAGCAAACTTTTCCAATGAAAAGAGGGATCTACACATGGAAAACGAAAACTTAAAATATCACTCAACGGAACAAATCTTATTTGTTTGTCTTTTAATGAGATATAATATGCTGAAGAATGCTTAATCCTTAAAAATAGTTGAAACATATCTCAGTATTTCAGTAAAATTTCCTTCCTCTTTGTATCGAACCATTCGATTTTCCTTCTAGTGGTGATATTTATTTTGTATACGTTTTGCTCAGATTTACCGATGAAACAAAAGAATGGATTTAGATCCTCCAAATCGGATAACTAAGCGAAATGATTCCTCTGTTCAGTTCACCTATTTTGAATATATTTGATTCAGAAAGAGGTTGTCAGTATTAAGTAATTGAACCATTGGAAAAAACACGAAGATCATGTTCCACAGAACAAAATGAATAAAAATGTGTTGGACATATATTACGAGTTTCAACACATTTTCAGAAACTTGAATAAAATTAAATATTACAATATCATTTAACCTAAGAAACAAATGAGATAAGTGGGGACGACCGAAAATGAAGCTGGTCGTTATTGATAGATCACATATGTGGCCCAGGTTTGATTTTGCCTTATTTTTTTGGAATCGCAACTGAAAATTAATAAAAATACAACAGTGTCATTTATACCTTGGAAACATATGAGATAAGTAGAGAAGAGCAGAAATCGAGCTGGTAGTTATTGGTAGATGATCTTCGTGAGATGAAGTAATTCCTACGAATTGTAATAAATCAAATCTCTGGCTTCTGTTCAGGGTTTTTGAGAAATCTAAGGAATAATTTCAAATTGAACAATGTTCTGAGAAACCTGTTGTTAATTAATTAATAATTACCAATTTTTTAAGCTAGTCTACTTTAATAATGGTGGAACGAACAGTTTGACCTATATAAAAAGTAAGACAATCATTACAGAATAATTTATATACCGCTTTTGTCACCTGTATCAAATCGATCTCTGATACTGATCAAGTGTGAGTACAAAATTTGAATGTAGTACTCTATTGTGGGATATAACTAATGCTGTGATATTTTATTGTTCCGTGAAACGGAATGCTATGGTAAATGGTGTAAGCTTTTAACTTGTCTATAATGTTATTGTCGTACCTGTTCTTTTATGCGAATAGGAACTGCTATTATGGGTTGAGAGAAGATCGGAAGTTGGTTTCGATAAATGTCAAATGCAAGATTCATATCTGTTCTCATAATTTGAACTTCCAAGAAATTGTTTCATGCATATCTTCCATTTTCAAAGTGAATTTGATCGTATCGTGAAATGAATTTAAAAGAAAGTGATTCAATTGTCTATCAGTACCTTTTCCATGAAAATATATCGTCATAATATATTTTCCAGAGAAGAACATTTTCAATTGAAATATTATATGAACAGAAAAGATTATTGTCAAGTTTGTTAACGAAGATTTCGCTCAAAAAGAATGAAGAAACAAACCTTTTGGAAGCCATATATTTGCTGGTAATTCTTATTATTGCATTTGAAATATTTCTGCTTGAAACAAACTTCTACTAACAGCATCGTTTCTAATCAGATTTGAGGGATCAATGTTGTAGATTTAAGTAATTGGTTGCTTAAAATAATTTTGAGTTCCTTATTTTGAGATGTCGAGAGGTGTAATATTAAGTGTTTCTGGATCTTCTGCTTGTTTCAAAGAATTATTGACTGAGTATGCTGGAGGATGTTCAGTTGAATTTGGTTTAATTCTGTTAAGATATTTGCAAAGTTGAAAGTAAAAATTACGAAATGAAGTTTATTTCTTAATTTGATAGAAAATTCAGATACTCAATTAATCATATCGAAAGTCTATGAAGTTGAGCAAATCTATTCATATATATAAAAATACAAAACGATTAGCTTCGACAAGGTTCAATGAAATTCATCCAACTGCAAAATTTCATATATCCATTATCTACCAATAAATAACAACCAGCTTGAAATCCGTCTGTCTCACTTCTCTCATTTGGTAGTTAAGTATAGATGACATTATAATATCACAATTTTCTCTTGGTGTTTGAAAAACGAATAAAACTTAAAACATTTGCCTAAAATTATATTTTGTGAAACTTAAGCCTAGTAGTTTTTCTGCAATCGTTTTATTATCGAAAAGAAATATTTCACCAAGTAATTAGCGAATTTTCCATATCATATCATCATTTTTATAATGTGTTCAGGCTCCATAATGCAGAAAATTTCTTCCAGAAATATTGATTTTCCTCGAATAATTCGGTAGAATATTCTCTAAAATTTGAAAATAGGGCGCATCATTGAACCACTTTTCGAAGACCTGCGATCCGATCAGTCTATCGTTGATGATATCCAACAAAAATCTACATTGAAAATCGCTGCTGTTCGTACATTTCCTATTTCAAATGCGAGGAAACCAACTTCTGATAGAAATGACTTTCATCGGTGCATAAACTTCCGAAAATTATTAATTGGTTCTAAGTATCCCGCGACAAAGTGGATCCCCTGTTGCAAGACTCTGAACCCTTTTGGAAAATTCACTGATTTCAAAAAACAAAGTTTTGGTTGAAAACATTCACTTGTTAAAGAAAACTTGAGCTATCCAAAAATAAATTGATTTGAATTCGTCCCTGGCAATATGCGCTGATTAGGAGCAGAAACTGTTCCCAATATTATTCGATTTTAAAACAGAAAAATATTATTATATAATATCATCGTATATAGGAATCTCATTGCGGTTCTTCGAAAATTTGATCTCGTTTTTTCTTTCTTGATTTTGATTTAAGGAAGATATCTAGATTATTTTTTCCATTATTGGTAGCATTGAGGCTTCCTGTTGTGTCTTTCTCCAACATGTTGCTATTGATGGTAGGATGGATAACATGGAATCAAGTAATTGGTATAATTTCTTCACCAGGGTCATTGCGTAGTAGTTACCAGAATTCCGAATGGTCTAGCCTGATTCGTGACCATTTGCTGCACATTTCCATAGAAAGTTCTCTTCAAAATATAGTTTCTGTCTCTATATTGGCAAAATCTTTGCATTAAGAGAAGAGAAAACAATTCCATTAGCAAAAACACTTGTTAACGGTGGAAATTAAAGGCCAGGGCTGATACTTTACACATTCATTGGTATGCAACTCTCAATAGCAGGCGTCTTTTTTCACTTAGTCCTGCTGCGATAAAGGTCTGTGCCACAAGAGACCATTCTTTTTCGCGATTCAGGCTCTAAGAATGAAGATGTTGTTGATCCAGTCGATAGCAATATATTATATTTACTCATGACGTACTTGCAGTGATAAGGAACAGGGTAGGTATTCAAGACACACACGATTCTGGTGAAGGATATACTCCTATCTTACAGATTACAGATACAAGCGAAAACCTGGATGGTTTCATTTTCGATCCGTTTGAATATTCCCTACGTCAATATAGGAGATTGTAGAATGAGTTAGGATTTTTGTGAAAGTATTTAATCCGGAAAAAAATATCAGCCAGTAATTATTTTTATTCCAGAAAAAAGGGTTATTTTGAGAAAATGCCGCACCCCATATGTCCGGTATATAATTATATCGTTTGTCTTGTTCTACAGAATTCTGTGGTGTTGCAGATTTTTCCCCAGAGGTCATAATTTCGGGTTATAAAACATAGTTTGTTCGATTGATTTGCAGATCCGTATGTATATTCTTAATCTATCAGATTGAAATTCTTATGAGTTGCTCAAATATGTATAGCTTTGTAGCTTCGTCTCAAATACACTCCCCACAAAAATTATCGCATCACCCTACTTTTACGACAATACTATATAAGCTTTCAGGTTGGTCATTCAATAGTCGCTTGGTAACTTTCAGAAGTGTAAAATGAGAAGATATCATTCAAAAGAGGTGAGTTTATGATGGCAAATATCAATATCAACAATTTTAGAGTTAATGAAAAATAAAAAATTCTTCAAACATTCGCGAAGAGACCAATTTACTAGCATCGAATGGTTAGGTTAGATCAAATCATTTTCAAAATCAAGTGTATCCTCCTCGGGCCCTAGTTACTGCCAGTATACGTCTCGACAGCCCCTAAAACAAATTTTGATTGGTCTCTTGAGTCACTGAGTTCCAAATTTCAGGAAGCAGATTTTATAGTTTTTGGAGTGTTCTACAAGACATCCTACGTTGCCACCACATGTTGTCCCAAACATGTTCTATGGGATTTAAGTCGGGACTTCTGCCTGGCCATCTTAAAATATCTATTTCGGCAATTTACAGAAATTCTGTAACTACTCTAACTGCATGAGGCCGAGCATTATCATGCATATAAATGAAGTTTTCGCCAATCAATGGGCCAAAGGGTACAACATGGGGTTCAATAATATCTGCGATGTATCTGATCGCTGTCATTCTTCCATTATTCACTAGGACTGACTCAGTTCGACCATGGAAAAAATTGCCTTCTCACACCATTACTGAGCCCCCTCCGAAGTTTTCGGTTTGCCGAATATTGCATTGCTGATACCGTTCCCCAGGTCGTCTGTATACATGTATACAGGCATGCGTCTATCCTTTGATACTAGACAGAACCTTGACGCGTCGGAAAAGAGAACATTCGACCATTCTGGAATATCCCAATTTGCTTGTTTCCTCGCAAACTGAAGTCTTGCAACTCGATGCTCTCTGGTGTGACGCGGGCCGGTAGAAGTCACCCTTGGTCTGATTTCGTCTTCTCAGAGCCTGTTCTTAAGATTTTGCAATGGAACATGCACATTTCTCTGGAAAGTGCAAGTTCATTTTGTAGCATTCTAGCCGTACAATGCCGAAATCTTAGTGCAGTTAAACGAAGCCAACGATCATCAACTGGTGTTGTTTTCCGATTTCTTCCCTTTCCGTCTCTTCTTCCATATTCCCCTGTTTCGTAGTACCGATTAATTGCTCTTGAAGTAGTGCTTTGGTTAACATTCAACAAGTTAGCCACATAACGTTGGCTTCGACCCTCCTCTAGAAGTATTACAGTCCTTACCACTTCATGATCACTCAAATAGCATCGAGGAAGTTCAGCAGCCAATAAATTCAAAGATTTGAAGATCAAAAAGAAACACAAAAAACTTGCATCAATTCTGTGTGAAAACTGAAGAGAAATTGAATGAATACTGATAGTCAAATAAACTCATTCTTCTTTGAGACATGTTTGAGATCATATGGAAATAAATGTTACTACATAGATAAATTTTTCCCCTCACATGTCCAAGAACATATGTTGACAAAGAAACTGCGATCGAGCTGCTTAATCGATAGTTGAATTCAGGATACTTGGTGATGCGACAATTTTTGTGGTGTGTGTATTATATCAAAAGTTCTAGAAATCATATTTTGGCTACTCCAAATCAATTTTAAAAACCATCCCAGCACAATGAAAACTGGCCAGTTTCAGCGTTCTTCGTTGGAGCACTTTTTGCAGAATTGAAGGAGGGCTAAATATTCAAACAGTTTTTGCTTCTTCACAATATTCCGTGAGTTATAAATCAAACTTGTATTTCTTTCAGTATGAACAATGAGTAGCTTTGTTTCAGTTGAAAAAAATTTTTATTTGGGTTTTGAAAATTCTCAGAATCAGTCAAGGTAATATCTCCGATTTTTTAAGTTATTTGAAAATAGTTTTGACATTCTTCTTTATTTCTCTTTTGTCAAACGGTTTTTAAAGGTATAATGATAACTTGCTCTTTTTGAATATGCACCTTAGGCAACTTTGATTTCGTTAAATAGAGTTTTTCTATTTCTCAAAAATTTGTCACATGTGCACTGAATTCTTTCATCCAACACGTGTTTTGTGTACTTTCATGCTCATTTATAGAATTTACATGGAAGGATTGATTTATCTTGAATATGTTCTATGCTCTCCCTCTGACAGCTCTTAAATAAATTGTTGAAACAACAATTCTGATAAATAATTCAATGTTTCTCATCAAGTTAGAACAATTGTGCGAATATAATATCGTTCGTTATAACGAAACCACAGTGCCATACGAAAATTTTGAGCCCATATCCGTCATGACGTAGAATATGAATATGGCGATGTGGGTTTTCACCCGATCACCTATATTAATTCTGACGATAGATTATTCCATCACTGCTGATGTGAACTCATCAGTCTAAATTATTTCTCGGTATTACTGCGAATTCTCCTCAGATTTTCATAGAAACTAATTACAGAAATCTAGTCGACGTTAAAAATTTCCTGGCTACAAGAACTAGTATGTTCTCATTTCATAAGGTTCATATGCATTTTTCTTGAGAATAGTGAACGCTCGACTCGTATACATTCTTGTTTTCATTCCAATTTACCTGCTCGAAATCGATGGTTTGGCAGTTGTACTATCTATTACATCAATTGTTGCATCTTTTCCATCAACTGCTTTATGTTCTTATTTCCATGGAACGTTGAATGTACCATAGTTCATAAGGTTCATATACCCTTATCAGGTTGCACCCTCTCAAGAAAACGTTACAAATAAGCAGCTTCTGTAGTATCCGCATCATAATTGTCTTGAATGTAACATTCAATCTCAATGAACTTTTCAAAACTTTTGTACGGCATGGTCGCTTCGATATTACATAAGATATTTTACTCACAAAAATGTAACATGAAGAAATAACACTAAATAATTCATCTAAACTTTAATTCCAAGAATCTTCATTCGAACTCTTATAATGTGTGCATAGAACATACTTAAGGTATTTCAATCATTCCGTGTAAATTCTATGAATTGTCATAGAGTTACTAGATAAAAGTAGGAAAAAGGTATGAAAATTTCGGATTGGTTAAAACACATTCTTGATGAATAAATTGAATGCACACGTTCGCATTAAAACTTGAAAACTGTTAGACCAAAAAAATCCGCAGGTGAAAAAGAATGCCAAAACCATTTTTTCATAAATTCAGAAAGAATCAAGATATTGGAACTTGATTGATTCATTGATTTTGAATATTCCCAAATAACTGTAAAATGAAGAAGGTACCTCGAATCTGTTTACAGCATTCAATTCCCCACGCAAGAGGAATACGGAAAGTGGATTATTTTTCTCTTTTCACAGTATTTTATTTATCTGTAGTACTTAAACGTCGTAATTTGCCACCCTGTAGCGAAATTAAAAATTTACTTTAAAGGTGTGAAAACAAATATTTCGTCATTTTAACAAATTTTCTAATACTTATTGTGATCAATAATGGACTTGAGTAAACCTTCACGTATTTCAAGAAAAGTGAGGATCTACAAGAAAAAGGTGAGAAAACAGGCATTCTTGACGCCCTGCCAGCCATTACCATGCATACGCATAGAAACGACACAACATTTTCTCTGAGGAGCATTCTAAGACCTTCAGTAGGAAATAAAGAAAGACGTATTTAATACAAGTATGAGAAGTCCCAAAAAGAAATAATATTCATTCTTCTCTAGAGAGATGAACGAAAACCCAAGGCAAAGCCATGTACCAGTATGTCTGGCAATGAAAACGAAAGCGTGGCTAGTAATTTTGCGAAGGCTCACATAATATCTCGCTAGCTCTGCTTCTACACGGTTAGAAGTACTTAACAGCTCATTATACTGTAATGCGATTCCGGATGCTGCGGACCCTTTAGTGCTTGAGGCCATCCGATAAATTCTTATATTTCTCGCGTGATTTTCAGTCGAACTTGCAGCGTATATCTTTCTTAGATTTTAGGTAGTCATTTTTTCTTGAAAGCCTCGAAGAAGGTTCTCCTCAACTACGTTTTCAACGTTACCTTGAGTCGGTTCTTTTTTAGTATAATTTAATAACTCACTTCTAAATACCTATTAATTATCAATTATCCAACCTTCCCGAGAACTATAGTTCACCAATATATTCCAGGAAACTTTTATCGATTCCCAAACTGTTCTGGATTATTTTCAGGGAGAACAAAGAAAATTTACTTCATTGTTCCTTTGTGATTCTTCTATGTTCGTTTTATCTGCTTCATCAGACAATAATATTTCGTAATCTTTTCATCGTTTATTTCATACATTAACCAGATTTCATTTCAGTTATATATTATACTGGGTGATTCACCAGTAGCGCGGTGCTCTATAGCTCGTACACTCTTGAAGACTTCATTTTTGTTCGAACGGTATTGTTTTTAGAAAGTAAGAATCTACTTCAGCTATTCATTTTGAAGTAAACAGGGTGTCCCAATTTTCTATAAAAAAATCTTGGGAGGTATCTTCAGATTGGAAGACCTTTTTTTTGTTGAATATGCAGGAGCATCCTAAACTCTGCTATAATGTCTTCAAGTAATTAGTTTTTTGGTGACTAGTTTCGTTCGCAATGTTGTTTTTCCGTAAAAATTCATGAAAATAGGCTCTCGCATCATGGCATGCTCCTTCGGCCAGATAGGATGAATACTTTTTTCCTTTCGTTTGCTTATTGCTCAAGGATAGCTTTAATGATGAATTGAAATAGATTATTCTCATTTTATACAGGAGTGAATCAAACAAATTATTGAATTTTGTAATTCTAAAAATATCATATCTTGATGTTTTCAAATGGAACATTCTGTATTTTATTATTCATGTCAACGCATAAAATATTGTGCCATATTTTTGCAGGAGTTACCTTATCTTTATCTTCTACCATTTTCGAAATAAAAAAAAACTAAAATAATAAAATCAGAGGTTGAGAAAGTAGAGTTTCTTAGTACATATCATTATACTTGATCAGAGAAATGGAGATATTTCAGTAGACGTGTATGAAATACGTAATAGATTGGTTTTTGGTGAGATGATCTACCAGGTGTTGAACTATTTCAATAAGTGTTAGAAATGTGGCCCGTTTCTTTGTAGACACAACTCAATCCTTCTGAGAAAAGACCGTTGAGCTCTCGACACCATTTGCGGATAAACTGTCTAAAAGGCGTCGACTATTCTCTGTCTCATATTCAACTATGTTGTAGAAGGAATATAGTAAACGATGCCCTTAATATAACCCTACAAGAAAAAATCTAGACTTGTGAGGTTCGGAGACCTAGCTGGCCATCTAACAGAACCACCACGTCCTATTCATTTGTTTGACAATACTTGATTCAAATGCTCCCTAACCTGATGTGAGTAATGTGCCGGTGCTCCATCTTGTTGAAACCACAAATCTTGTCTTATATGCTTTGGTACGTTGGCAAGTAACATTGGTAGATGATTTTGCAGAAAATCTATATACATTTCACTATTGGGGTGCCCGTCGAAAAAGTGCGGCCCAATTAGATATCCATCAACTATAGCAGCCCATACATTCAAGGACCCACGATGCTGGTGATCTATTTGTCTTATGAGGTGTGGATTTTCCGTGGCGTAATAATGAAAGTTGTTCCTGTTAACAAGCCCATTCCTGTGGAAAGTTGCCTCGTCCAAGAAAATAACTCTGCTGACCATATTTGGATTTGCCGCTACTTTGTCACTTGCCCAATCGCAAAAATCGATTCGATTTTCATAGTCTTGATTGTTCATCAGTTCCTGGTGCAGCTGTTTCTGATATGCATGAAAATTATTCACTTTCAAGATTCTCTACTGAAGTTTGACTTATATCTGTTAACTGCGAAATCTCTCTTTGGCTTTTATATGGGTCCTCTATCACTGTCAACAAAACTGATAGTTGGTTGTCTTCAGCTGTAGCAGTTCTTGGTTTCTCATGTTTTTGTAAGCGATATTACCCGTTTCGATAAATCTAATTAGAACATTTTCGAAACATCTTGCATCAGGATGCCTCTTATCAGGAATCTTTTGTGAATAAACTCTACTTGCCAACAAAGAATTTCTATCACACTCACCCAGAATAAAAATCATATCAACAACCATTTCCTCTTTGGAGAACTTCATGGCAGTCAATTGAGAAAATGGGGTTCAAACCTCACTTTAACAATGTTTAATAATAAAACACTGATAAGTTCACCATATAAAGTGATAGATATGATATGTCCCGTACCTAAAAGAAGGCACAAATAAAAAAAATGTCAACACATTTACGTTTTGATCAACTTGATTTTATCATTCGTTAAAAGAATTATCTTGTTTAGGTTTCATTTTTTACTACTTGAATCATTACAGAAAAAACTTCTGTGGGGAGAATGATGCATGTTGATGAGTTTGATACGGTTTGTAGAATTTTTCATCAAAAACTTTCGCAAATAATCGAATTTCGAAAATGATCGGAAATAAAGATAAGGTTACTAACGTAAAAATATAACACAATATTTTATGTGTTGACATAAATAATAAAATACGAGGTGTTCCATTTGAAATAATCAAGATATGATATTTTTAAAATTAAAATATTCAATAATTCTTTTGAGTCACTTCTGTATAAACTGAGGTTAATCTATTTCAATTCATCAATAAAGCTATCCTCAGGCAATAAGAAAACGAAAGGAAAAAAGTATTCATCCTCTCTGAAGGAGCATGTGATGATGTGAGCGCCTATTTTCATGAATTTTTATGGAAAAAAAATATTGTGACGAAACAACTCACCAAAAAAACTTATTACTTAAAGACATTATAGCAGAGTTTAGGCCGCTCCTGAATCTTGATAAAAAAAGTGGTCTTCCAATCTGTAAAAACCACCCAAGAGTTTTTCATAGAAAATTGGCACACCCTGTTTACTGCAAAATAAATTGCTGAAGTAGATTCTTACTTTCTGAATACAAATCTTCAAGAGTGTACGAGCTACAGAGCACCTGGTGAAACCACCCAGCATATGGAATATTTGGAACGAGAAAAAATACCCTTCCTATTTTATCCAAATGTACTTATGGTTCACATTTAAAGAAACAAAAGTTTATATTATTCGAAATCCATTCAGAGTTCGACAAATCCGAATAACTCGAAAACAAAGGAAGATGAAGGCGATCTGTTTTCACTGATGAATTTTTCAACGGTGAAAACATTTGTTGATTACATTGTAAAGAATTATATGAAAAATATATTATGTATACAATATGTAAACTCTATTTTCGAAAGTTTTAATATTCTTGAACTTATGAGAATATTACATTTTATACTGTGATGGGAATTAAAGAAATATTTCCCAATATTATTTTTCATATAAACACAGATAAACATTAGAAAGTGAACCCACTCGGCGTTTATCTGTTTTCATCTATATGATATTTATTCAAAGATAACCATTAAACATCGGGCATTATTTTATATATGCTGGAAGCAATAATAAAGCACCTTTACAGTTCTTTTCATTCATAAAAATATATATGGATTATTTTTTGAGAGGAATGAGCACAGAATTTACATCATAAATTATTCATTTAAGATTTGGTGCGTTATCTTTTGGAGTGTGGAGTAATATCGTAAGTATATAAATATTCTTCATTTAGGTCCTAGTGAAATCTTTATGTTTAAATATTAACGCTCTGCGCTTCCGACATTTATCGTATGCTCTTCAATATAATAAACTTCGTAAGCATATATTCGCTCAATGAAAAGACCCTACAGTTTGGTAGAACTTCATTATTATGATATTCAGGAGTTATCCTATAAAACCTACAATATGAAGGTAAATTATCATATTTCTAGCAACATCCAGAGAAGATTTTGATATATACTAGATTCATATGCTAATTTGTAAGAGTATAGGCAATTATCGAAGGAAATTTATTTCTGAGAATATTTCATGATAGCTCTTCCTATTGAAACTCTTGCTCAAGTGCAGTCACCGTAAGTGGAAAGATATCCCTTTCAGACAAAAATTGACCTGTTTCTGCATTTTGTCCAGAAATGAATAGTTCATTTCGTTTCAGTTCCCCACCGATGTATATATATATATATATATATATATATATATATATATATATATATATATATATATATATATATATATATATATATATATATATATATATATATATATATATATATACAACTGAAACGAAATAAACTATTCATTCCTGGACAAAATGTAAGAACAGGTCAATTTTTGTCGGAAAGGGATATCTTATCTTTCCACTTACGGTGACTGTACTTGAGCTAGTGTTTCAATAAGAAGAGCTATCATGAAATATTCTCAGAAGTATAATTGCCTATACTCTACAAATTTGCATATGAAGATATATATATTATTCCTTGTTCTGAAGAAGGAAAAGTTTATATATATATATATATATATATATATATATATATATATATATATATATATATATATATATATATATATATATATATATATATATATATATATATAACTTTTCCTTCTTCAGAACAAGGAATAAATTTTTTATTCGATCGATTCTATTCAAAATATCAATCGATGCCGTTGGTTGCTCAAAGCCAAGGTTCAACAAATTAAAAAGTACAAAAATGCCACCTAAAATCGCTAGCTGTACTACTTGTAGAGCAACAAAACCTGGATTCCTTTCGTAGAGACGAAATTGCAAATTTCCCCATTTGTTTTCACTTACGAAAAATGTTTTTAAAAATAGCAGTTCCCTGTGGCTTGTGGTGTCAACGAGAAATCCTTTTCCTAATTAGTTATATGTATAAGCACTTTTATGCAAGTTCCACGGGTACACTGTTCATTTCCTCATAAACATTCTTGACATGAAGTAGGATAGCTTCATTAAGTACATCAGTCGACTCGACAGATTGCAGAGCTAAAATGTTGGAACTTCGACCTTCAGGAACAAGTTGGACCCCAACTTCCAAAACCATAACTTTATTACTCTACTTACTGTACTTTCTGAGAAAAATACTCTTCGTTTACTATGAATTAGATTCACCCAGTATCTTACTACTTGTTCGTGGCTCAAATTTCCATTTATTATGAATGATAATGAAAAGTTGTAGTTTATGGGGTACAATGAAATACAATAAATTTCTCGTGGACCACCAGGAACAGTTCTGTATATCACAAACGGTCTATGGACCTCAGATGGGGCATCATTGATCTAGTAAGTTGCTCTCTTTTAGCATAAGTATTCTGTCTTTTCCAGCATAGCCTGGGTCATTTCTTTTTTCTTCTCCATCGAAATACTAGAGTCGAAAATTTCAGACATTACTCATTCCCAATCCAATCTTCACAGGCTACATGGTAAGCGTGATACTTCTTCTCTAAGTGTGATATCCAGAAAAGTTTTATGTCAAGCGTGATTTAGTGAAGAACTGCGGCTTTTGCCCCAAATGCTCAAGCCTCATTCTTCATTCCGGTTATTTCATAAATTAATTGGATTGTTGATGTTATTCCCGCTTTTATGAGGTTTTATCGTTACCCAAAATTTACTCATTCCGACTAAACACAAGTATTATTATCTAAACAATACTAAAGCGGCGCTACTTTTAGTGCTATAGTATCCAACATTTTACAAGTAATTATATAATCTCATTTCATCAACCATCAGATCATTTTTCGGTTATTGTATTTGTTGAAGATTTCTAGGCTACTTCGCTAATTTCATTGTGACATTGTAACTTTATATGAACATTATGGAATTTTGTTTTTCGAAAATTATTCAATGAATGTGTTAAGTAACATAACTTAGCCCATTTTCAAGAGGAAATGATAACTGAAACACCATTTCTTTGTACGAAGGATATGTAACAAATTGATATAAAAATTCGTTTCTTATATCATTTTCAACGAAAAATGAAAACAACAGTTATTTTTCAAAGGGAAATTTTATTCATATCCATTGCAAAAATAGACAGAAGATTTCACTGAAATAAACTCCATCAGTTCAACCAAGGATGACACCTCCATGTCCTAGTCCACCTAGGCCTCCTAGACCTCCAACTAGAACACCGCTTGGCTCAGGATCTGGGTTGGCAACGGCCAAAACCAAAACTACTGCAATGGCAACTTGGACGAGGAGTTTTCTGAACATTTTGTTGATGTTTACTTGCAACTTGGTATCAATGAATTGATATAGACTGAATTGAATATCAACGTATTTATACCTTGATCTTGAACTTGAAAGGTAGTGATGTCATAAGACCCTGAACGTTTATCAGTTGAAAATCTGATGAAAAATACATGGATAATTGCAAACTTTTTATAACTGAATAATATTTTCCTCATTGAAATACAATATAACATAAGCAAAACTTGCCATTTTCAAATTTGTATTCTCAATTACCTAAAACATGATAAAATATACATATGAACTGCGAGATTTTTCACATCTCAAAACCATTCTTCATTCATATAAAAACGGAAAGAAAACTGTGCTATTTTCCTTGAAATCTAGAATGGACCTACAAAATTGCATATCCGTCAAAACAAATGTCCGTTGCGAAAATTCGATTCGAAAATACTTTCTCATCGTGAAAAGAAACATTTAACGGTCTCAACTACAAATAAATTATTCTTACTTACACATTCTTGTATTCTGTACTCTGTAATAAGTCAGTAAAAGTATTTTTAATTAAACGAATTTCTTCAAAAGAAACGGTAAACGGTGAGGTACACTGCGAAAATTACAACCCCACGTTTCAAAGAAACAAATGTTTCCTGACAGACACAATTTCGCTACGGGGAGAATTTTTGTCGACATTGATCGGTATTTTATATTCAAAGAATCAGAATCAAGAATCTGAATCTGAATTGTCCAAACACAAACATCGACTAATTGTTTCAGGAAAACTATTTTATGCATTCTCTTTAAAAAAAAATTTGGGTGCCCGTTCAGAAGAAAATTAGAATTTTATGGAAAAATTTATGCCTTCTTTGTTTAGTATATTTAGTTCATCATACTAAAATTTGAATGACAAATTCTTGTATACCAAATGGAAAAAAGGATCGATTACCCAAATCGGTATGTGGTCTTCAAGTTATATGAAAATCACACAAGCAAGTCGATATTTCTATCACTTTTCTCACGTTTTAATTAAGTTCATTTGCTCTTTTGATGCAACCTGTCAAAACTATGACGTCATCGACTTTTTTTAACTCATGAGTGCATTCAGTCCTTTTGAAAGGATCACATTATAAATGCATGTCGTAAATGTGCAGATGGTGGTGGGGAGCCGGCAACACGTGCATCTTCTCATTAGACCTTTCTCAGAAGCACGTCTTTGACACGACGTGAAATACGATAGTGTTGAATTCATTGACGAATATGGATCCCAGTTTATATTCTACTAAATATGACGGGTAAGTAATATTCAATTACTATTAAACGAAAATATTTTTGGGAACTTCATTGAAAAACTCCGACGCATAATGGTCTCTTGTTTACAACTTCGATGTTATTTTCACATTCACTTACCAAGCGGTCCGCGATCCTTTTAAGCGATCCGCTTAAAAGGACTATATGCACAGAAGTCATTTCTATTTCCATTTCAGATTATCTCTGCATCAACTTTTGGACATCGTAGAGAGCGATAATTTCTATGAAAGTAATACGAACATATATATTGAACCTCCCAATCAAAATACAGCAGAATTTCCAGAAAACAGCGATGTTTCAGACCAAGAAGCTGGCAATATAAACCACCTACCCAGAGGTATTCTGGGTCAAGGATACAAAATTTCTTTCGAGAATAGTGAAAAAGGGAAAACTCATGAACAACTTTCTGCTAGAACAAGTGGACTTCAACTTCAAGACACCACACTTTCCCATTCATCGGAGAGTGACGATGAAGAAAATATACCACTTTCTGTTATACAACAGCTTTTTCTAGGAAGAAGAAGGGTAAAACTGTTCAAAGCAAAAAAAGAAAAATTTATGAGTGGACGGGGGATACACCCAAATATTGTATGAATACCACTTGTGATCCTACGCCTCCATCTCGCGATGCACAGTCGGCTGAATCTCCAGCCGATTTCTTCAAACTTTTTTTTCACGGAGACGATCATGGAAAATATCGTTCACCAGACTAATTTGTATAAGGCACAAAGAAAAACATTTGTCTGAATTTTTCCTATGGATGAACTGTATGTGGATATGCCAAATACGCATGTATTGGAATGCCACTAATGATACCCCTTCAATACTTCGGGACTCGTAAGACTCAACCGTTTTGAGCTTCTCTTACGTCATCTTTACTTCAATGATAACAACAATGTTTCGACAGACAAACTTCACTAATTGAGACCACTTATTGACGGATTGAATCAAAATTTTCGAGAGCATGGCGGTATAGATGAGCATCTATCGATTGACGAGAGCATGCTATGCTACCGGGATGGGGTCACACACACGAGGGAAACACTGATGGTTAACACAAACACTCTGTGTAAACGTAGAATTGAAATGAAATAAAAACACGTGCTTCGTTGGTAAACGCCTCCATATTGCTATACCGGGTAATAAAACCATGTTATATCTTTATTAAAGACATGTGCATACGTGTACATCATACCACTGAAATTAAAAAAAAAAAAAAAAAGTTTTATCAAGTTATCCTACTTAAATCTAATACGACCCTGTGTGCACTGCGTCTGTAGCCGTCTTACTATCTTACGCGCCATTTGGCATCAACGCGATGATGACAAGGGAAACCACAGAAAACCTTGTCTCACGTAAGCGAGTCGTATGGTCTAGCTAATTACATTATGAGAGCGTGGTGCAAGGCTCTATTTAAATTATTTAAATCTAAGATATGTACAATAACAAATGTGAGGGGGGTGGTTGAAACACATCTACTTCGTATCTTTATATCTTTATTTGTCAATCACACATAAAACTTAGATATTGAAAGTACCTGATTAGATATTAAAAGTACCTGATAAAGAGAAAAATAGTATTGAAAAAAAAATGAATTCACTAACCAAGACACATAGGACACATGATGAGTTTATCATACGTTGAACAACTGCGACTGTGAGTAGGTTCCAGATTCACTAACGCACTGGTCGTTTTACAACACTACACTCACACACTTGTATTTGGGCGCCACTTGGTCTTCGGTCCATGAACCGGATGCTTCATTCACGGCTGCTGCGGTGGTGGATTAATTCTGCGGTAGATGAATTAGACGTATACTATCCACGTGCGCCGTTGATATTGTTCGCGTTGGTCCTACCACGTGCATCGGATTCACCTCGTGTGCGGAAGTAGTGGAATTTTTCACTTGGATTCTCATATTAATATTTATTGACTAACTCAGTCGGGATGGGTTCTTTTTCTCAACGGAGAAAACAATGCCTAATGCACACGTTGGGCTCCACTTGCTACCGGGATGGGGTCACACACACGAGGGAAACACTGATGGTTTACACAAACACTCTTTGTAAACGTAGAATTAAAATGAAATAAAAACACGTGGTTCGTTGGTAAACAACGGCGGTTTGCCAATATGGCGTGGGTAGGGAAAGCCGGCTCGTGGCAACGCGTGCTGCAGCCGGTTTTCTGAGACAGTGTGTATTCGAAGAGGTCGTTGAAGAGAAAGTGCCGGGAGTCTCTGAAGTGCACGGATATTTGAACCCTCGGTCCAGGTAGGCCCAGAGTACGTTGTGTGCCTAGCCCTGTTGAAGGGCCTACTAGGCGCTCTGTAATTAAGAAAGCGTAGTCAACACGGTAACACGCTTATTTGGAGGGGCCTAGAGTAAACCACGGTATCACACACGGTATCTAACCGTATCCACTACGGTTAGATACCGTAGTGGATACGGTAACAGCTACCATACTATGGAAAGCATTATGCGAAGTAATACATCAAAAGAAAGCCAATCAGATTTGGTTTTAAAAATTCAACCCTTTGTCAAAGTGGAGGGTGTATGTTAACATTCGGAATATACACTGGTGAATCTGATAATGAAAAACAATTTGGTTTGGGTGGCGATGTTGTTTTATCTCTAATTCAATTAGCAGGACTGAAAGAGAATAAGGGTTGTAAACTTTATTTCGATAACAACTTTACTGGTATCGATCTAATGTCCCATCTAGCGGACCGCAATATTTGTACTACTGGTACTATACGCCAAAATCGTTGAGAAGGATGTCCTTTTCCAGAGAAGAAGGCATGTAATAGAGAAAAAAGAGGATCTTTTATGTTTTTATCGAACGGGAAATTTCTGATGGCTCAATGGAAAGACAACAAGGTGGTAGCGATGGCCACCAACTTCGAAGATCAATCTATGAGGACCGCAGGACGTTGATGCAAAGAAGCCAAATCGAAACAGAATGTTCCCCAACCAAAAGTGGTATCAAATAAAAATAAATATATGGGAGGCGTCGATAAGATGGAATTATTAATAGCTGCGTACCGATCGAGAATGCGGTAAAGAAAATGGTACTTGCCCATTTTTCAGTATTTTTTCGATGTGAGTGTGGTAAATGGCTGGATTTTAATGAAGAAACTGAGACCTGAAGATCCAAACTGTGCAAATGTTCTAACAGACGTCGCATAGCCGTGAGCTTTCTGGAAAAATATGGGACCTGATCAGTCAGAGACTGCCGGCAGTTTGTCAACAATAACATTGTTAGATTTCGATAATGTGGGACATTTGGTCAAATACCCTGACAGGAAATGTAAAATGTGCCATAAAAATTCGAAGTTCATATGTGGTAAGTGCAATATTGGCTCACACCCCAAAAACTGTTTTTTCGATTTTCATAAGAAATAAGGCCAAAAGATATGATGTTAATGTTATCGTATTTAGTTTATTCAAATGTGTTACTATCTTCAATATTATTATTATTAATAAATTAATTTTAAACCAAATATGCTCTTATGCTTATAGCTTATTTTCCGAACCGAGAGAGAAAATTTAATAATAGCGACAGAACTACGTTTCAACAGTAAAATGATATCCATCTCAAGAAAAAATTATAATCAAATTAAAAATTTTTTCCACGTGCACTAAGGGGTTAAAAAGCAATATGAAAAGCATAATACATCATTGAAAAGCTCTTGTTATATTCTATAAGTTCCTATATTCTTAAACGTCCCACTCCAGACGTTCTATCCATCAAACTGAGCCCAGTAACGAAATAACACCTTTTTGTTCTGCCAGAAAATAATATGGATATGTTTTCGATAATGGGAACGGTTGAGAAATATCACAGAAAAACATCAATAATCGAACACACTGCACCAAAAAATCAACCAACAACATCGAAAATTCAAATTTGATTAAAAGAGGTTAAGATATGTTGAAGAATTATTTCTGCAGTAATCTACCAATACTAATGATTAGTTGAGAACAAACGAAATGAAAATTGTATCATAGAAATCGGAATAAATGAAGAGTGTAAAACTTATAAAAAAAAAGTCACAGAAACCTGTTAATCCCGGATATTTCTTTCTATGGCGAAAATTATTGCAGAAGATCTACCATTCATATCCAAAATCAATGATCTCATAGCATTCTGATCCATTCCGTATGAAATTTCGATTAGTCTGTTCTGCACCTCACGATAGCTGACTAGATTTGATGGCATCGTAATCTTCTTCGGTGAATGGCCCAGACATATTTGTAAGGATTTAGGTCTGGACTTCGTACAGGCCGCTCCATCGAAGTGAGTCCGTGATCTTGAATGTAGTCTCTAATGATATGAGCTTTATGAGGTCTGCAATTACCTTGCGTAAACAAAATGCACAACTGGTACAACATGCTCTTCTAAAATGTCTACCTCTGAGCATTCAGAGTTCCATTATTTAAGATGGTCAGGGGCGTTCAAAGAAATTCGTGCCCACACCATTATTGGACCTCCAACAAAACCGTAGGTAGGTGAACATTTGCAATGGGCATATAACTCATTTCGACGTCGGCGAACAAGAGAAACTCGCTCACGATGAAAAAAAACAAAATCTTCACTCATCTGTGAATAAAACTCTATCCCAGTCAGCTTCTAAGCAATTGACATGTTCTCTGGCAAAATTCAATCGGGTTCTTCGATGTGCTGCGTTCGGAGCTGGGTCTGAACTGCAACACGAAACCTCAAATCAAATTACCAGACATATCGTCGTGTAGTTTCAGTACTAATATGCACTCAACTAATCTGTCGAAGCTGCATTCGAAGGTGCTTTAAATAACGGTCACAGATCGCTGTTGTAACTCGAAGCCGTTCTCTGCTCCCGGTATCTGAGGATCATTCCGAAACAGTTGAATGGGACATCCAGAACCTTTGGCCTACACTTGACTTGACAGACTAATCTGGGTCCTCCAGACTCACTGCTCCTGCATATTCTGCCGGAGTCGTTCGTGACTAGAGTTACTTTATAATCTTAGGAAAAAATTTTCGAGAAAAGCACACGTTACTCGCAAATATTGATGAACAACTGCTGTAATCAATATGTGGTGATTTTTCACAAAATTTCAATTTATTCATTTGGTTTCGGTCCTCATGAGAGGAACAATTCCAAGAGAAAACATCTAATTATCCCAATAATTTGTTGCCCACCTTAAATTAAATTTGAAATCATGAAATTGTACATTAATCTCTTGAAGCTGTGTAAAATGAAACAGAGCAGATGAAAATCAGGATCTCATCTTATTGAATTCTCGTAATGACATCTGTTTACTATTTCATAATATTCAAGTCAATAAACTCTTCATTTAAAAATATTCCATATCATTGCTGATGAAATATTTTGTATTTTCATTTTTACATAGCATTTCAGGTTTTCAATGCCTCTAAGTGCATTGAAGAATTGGGTTCATACCAGATATATCGGCTGGCCATTTAATAACACACCGTAAACTAATCAATTTTGCTGAAAACATCGAATTACGATAACTTCAACATTCTTCATTAGATTAGGTTAGTTAAACCTGGCAAAAGTTCCAACCAGCCAAAAAATTCAAATCTATTTAACTCTTTAAAGTTTTTTTGAAGAAAAATCGTCCGATAATTCGACACCAAGCTTCTGGCATCATAATACAGGGTGTCTACTATAAAAGATGCCAAACTTCAGGAGGTGATAGTACAAGTTATTTGCAACAAAAAATGTCCTGTAATATTTTTTTCGGAAAGTTGATAATTATTGAGGTATTTAACACTTCTTGATATTATGAAAATGTTTGCTTTTCTCTATGAAAACAAGAATCTTCCTGTTATTCTTATAGCTATATCAAATCTGATCATACCATCGGAAAGAACATTGAATTTTCGATAAGATAGGTAGGTACTTATGGTGAAAAACTATTTTTTTTTCCAGCAATGTCATGGGTGAGAGTAATAAGAACATAAAACTCGAAACGCAAATGTTATATAACGCACAACCAATTTATATGAAATCACCCGATATTTTAAATATTACCACAGGAATTTTGGAGATTTCGAAAGATTGTTAGAATTGAAAATTTTTGAGCATTTCAATTAAAAAGAGATAAATTATGGTTTATTTTAAGAAAGAAACCAAAAAAAGAAAATAAGAGACTCTTTCTGAATGTAGCAAAAAAAATGAAAATTTTTTTCTCATGGGATAGGTGTCTTTTTCTCGACCTCAGTAGATTGTATTACCTCTTCTTGTCCTGATACAAGCCTGAATCCATCCAGGAATGCTTTGGATTCGGTTTTCGATCTCCTCTGGGGTGATATTCTGCCACTCTTCTATGGCGGCTTAGATGAACTGTTGTGGGGTTCTTGGATTATCCTGGCGCGATCTCATTTTCTCTTTAGATTATCTCATTAATGTTCAATCGGGTTTAGGTCTGGAGAGCAAGCTGGTCAGTCCAAAATAGCGCTTCCCTCTGTTTCAAGATAAAGTAGCGCGAGGTTGCATAAAAGTGGAATTCTCACCGTGTGCACCTCGTCAGAGTCTCACTATGGGTTCCAGCACTAGGTCCTCGTGATTTCTAGCCGTTTCACTCGCAGGAAACGAAATCGAATCTGTTTGACGCCCAGCATTATGCCACCCCAAAACATCACACTGTCCCCTTAGTATTTCGGAATTTGTCTTGCTGCTCGGAGTCTAGCTTGTCTTCCACGATCCCTTAAAAACTGAATCGGGCGGTCATCTGATCGAAGACTAATTCTTTTCTCATCCGAGAAAAGAAAATTTCACCAATTCTCAATATTCCTACTTTGGTGCTGCGATACGACAATTAAGTCTGTTAATTTTTTGTTGTCTGGTTAGCTCTGAAACTCTTATGGATTTCTGCCATATAAACCCCTTGAACGAAGCCTTTGACGTATCGTTTCGGCTGATACACTGATGCCTGTTCCTTCTTGAAGTTGCCTTTGGAGTATTGGGTGTGACGCACTAGGGTCTCTTCATGCAATTTGGCACAAAAAGGGGTCTTGTTCTTCAGAAGTGATCTTTCTAAGACTTCTTCTAGACATGTTTTGCAGAGATTGTAGCTCCACATATCGGGCGTAGATTTTTGAAATCACCCCCTGTGATACCCCCATTGTGGCCGCTATATCCCTGTGTCTCATCTCCTCTTCAACGAGAGCAATTATTCGACCCCTCTGCGCATCGGACAATCCAACGTAAGTCATTGTCAATTATGATTATAGGCTACTTTGAATTTCGAAATTGACAGTTTCAAATCTCAGCAAAAAGCTTCACAAGTATTCAAAGATCCATGGCTGAACACAATTAATAATGTGAAATACCGAGTGTGATTTCATATAAATTTGGTTGTGTGTACCTAATGAAACAAGAATTAAACTTAGAAAAAATTAATGAATGATATTTTTACGAAAGAGATTTGAAATCTATAACAGGTGTTCAAAATGTCTCGTTCTTTCTCGAATGCACTTAACACATATTTTTTTTAAACTAACAACTACTCTTTGAAGTTCAATATGTTTTTGACTCATTTCGTTGCAAATGATTCGAATCCTTTCATTTAATTCTTCCCGAGTATTAATGGGACTTCTAAAAATATTGGTCTTTAATGGGCCTCACACATAAAGATCAAGCGGCGTAAGGTCAGGGTTTCTAGGTAGCCATCTCACCGGCCCGAATAGACCTATCCATTTCTATCCAAATCTCTCTGTCGTCCAGTTCTACACCATTCTAGAATTATGAGCTGGGCAGCTATCCATTTGAAACCAAAGATGCTGCCGAGTAGCTATAGGTATATCTTCCAGAACGTTCATTATTTCCTTTTTTTATAGATTTAAAAATTCGTTTGAATTGTTCGGGACGTATAACAGGCCCAACAAGCTGACACCTCCGTAACCCTAACCAAGCATTTACCTAATCTCGTGCTGAGAGTTAGACACAATAGTGCCATGAGGGTTTCCTGTATCCCATATATGAGAATTTGTCAAATTTATCATACCAACTTATTAAAGTTGTCTCATCCGTCCATAGAATTTCATCTGATCCCCACTCCTGTAATCTATTCATGTACCACCTACAAAATTGCAACCTCACCTCACTATCCAGTGGTTATAGGACTTGAACCTTTCTCAAGATAAGGATGTAAATTATTTCGCTTGAGCACTCTATGAACCGTTGAATGATGAAGTCTCAATGTAGCACCAATTCTCTGAGTACTTGTTTTAGGGTCCTCGCGAACAGCCTGGAATATTGCAGGTGTTTGTCTCCATTGCTGAACATTTTCACCACCTTCTCTAATTCTTAAGCCATTGAAGGCGTTGTTTATATCTTGGCGGAATAACATCGACACCTGTTAGAAATTCACGAGTGATTAAAAAGCGATAACAATGCGAGTGCGGAGATTAAATACCTTCGTGTTAGACTTTAAATTATTTAAAAAGAAACCGCCGAATATTGTGATTCATAAAATAATAAAAGACCAACTCCAAATAAACGTTGACCAACTATTGTGTGTACAGGTTGATCCCTTCAAGCCTAAAGTGTTCGTAAAAATGGTATCTGCACTTTGTGTAAGAAGAGTTCTCGAACGTTTTTCTGAAGGATACGTAAATTGTGAAGAAAATGGAGAATATAACAAAATTTTCCTTTATGAGGAACTTGACACAATTCTTGTGAAAATTATTGGTATGCCTCAGGAAATGAGTAATGAAAGAATCAAGGCGATATGCAATCAGTATGGAAGTGTACATAGAATATTGAATGACGTATGGAGAGGAGATGACTTCTTGAAGGTGGAAAGCGGTGTAAGAAATGTCATCATGATTATGGAAAAAAATGCCATCGTATATTACTGTGGATGGAATCACAGCTCTCGTTATATACACGGGACAAGTGAAAACCTGCTTTAACTGCCAACAAGAGGGTCATGAGAAAAAGATTGCCCGAAAAACCCAACAAATAGACTGCACGAAATCCGAATGTCCGAAGTGTCTCCTGCAAATGATGACATGGAAATTATAGATGAAACTCGAAATACGATATCAAATAACGAAATAACTAATCTAAGCATTCATGATGAGGCTTCCAAAACAATTGAAAAAATGAACCACAAGTAAATGATGATCAAATTCAGAATCAACAGGAATATCAATTAGAAAACCAACAGGTAGATCAAGATGGGAATCAACAAAATCAAGAATCATGCATCGCAAATGAAGAAAACAGGAATGAATTTTCAATTGAAGATAATTCCGGAGAAAGTGAGGTTGACGGAAATGAGGCTGATAATTCAAATATGGAAAATTCACCAGATATCATTGATGACTCCCAAGTTGGATCAGATAAAACTGGCTTGGAATTCAAAATCAAAAATAAGAAGAACAAAAGTACAAAAAACGTAGCAAGCAAAGCTCTAGTGAGGAGGATTTTAGAGTTCCGAAAGTAAGAATAAAACTGGATGGTTCAGGAGGAGCTAGATTGCTAGGAAGGAATAAAGGAAATGAACAAGGCAGTGCTAACGAAAACTTGGATGAACTTTTAGAAACTACAAGTAAGCAAGTTTAATTCCAAATTTCTTTCATATATATAGTTTTCACATATAAATATATATTATGGCTCAAGTTTGTACAATTGCGAGCATTAACTGTAATGGAATTAAAACCAAACTAGACAAAGTATGTTGTTACAATTCATCAGAAAGTACGATATAGACTTAGTTTTCTTGCAAGAAGTGAATACTGATCATATAAAATGTCCCTTGGGTTATGATATTATTACGAATGTAGGGTCGTCTGAAAGAGGGACAGGTTTAATTTATAGATTAGGCTATAAAATAAAGAATATATTATTTTCTGACGATGGACGAATTTTGTCCGCAGGTGTTAATGGTTTTAAGTTTGTGAATATATATGCCCCATCAGGCTCACAGAATGCAAAAGAGCGGAATATATTCTTCAATTCCGAACTTACTCCTCATTTAGAATTCAATAAAGATCCCTTGGTTCTTTTAGGCGATTTTAATTGCATAACAAGCTCTTTGGATTCTCTAAATAGAACCACGAATATATGTAAACCCCTCATTTCGATGATTCAAAACATTGGAATTGTAGACATATGGCGGCACATGCATCCAAATTTGAGAGAATATACTTTTTTCGTCACAACTCTGCATCTCGGATAGACAGAGCATATATTTCATCCGAGTTTAAAAAATTAATAAATAAATGCGAAATTAAACCCTTATCTTTTTCAGACCACTCTGCAGTTGTAGTACATTTATTGAAAACAAATGAAGTCAAACACATTTCTCACGGATGGGGGTTTTGGAAACTCAAAAAATCTTTACTCAATGAAAATTATATAGGCGAATTCAAAAGGAAATTACTGACTTGAAAAAAAGATCTATATACCGTACAGACCCCCAAAATTGGTGGTTCAATGTTTTTAAAAAGCGTGTTAAAACATTTTTCAAAAATGCTGAGATTCAACGGAATATCGATAAGCGTAAAATCAATGACTTTTACGAAAATGCTCTATTTCAGATTAAAGATAAAATGAACTCAGGTGAGAATGTGTTACAAGATTTTAGGGAGGTAAAATTTAAACTTTTGAGCTTAGAGAAAGACACCTCCAGGAGACTTTTGTGATAAAAATAGAGACCCTTTAATGATAGATTTAGCCTCTTTGATATTATGAAGAATCGAAAGAATAAAAGTTCAATAATATCAACTCTTATGAATGAGGATAACATTACTTTGTCCGAAACGTCGCAAATAATAAAATTTGTAGAAAATCAGTTTCAATTGAAATTTCGGGAAACGCAAATAATTGAGAATGATGCAAATTATATATTGGGATTTTAGACAAGAAAATATCTTCCAGTCAAAACGAAATACTTACTCGCGATATAACGACAGATGAAGTTAAGGCAATACTTGATCAAGCTGCACAAAAAAATCTCCTGGGCCAGATGGTATAAATTATGAGTTTTATAGTACTTTTTTGATGAAATTGGTGAAGAACTTACACTACTCTTAAACTCGTACTTGAATAAACAAATCAAACCCCACAACAATTCGCTGAAGGAATCTTGATTCTCATTCCCAAAAAAAAAAATTCGAAATCTCTAAAGGACTTCAGGCCAATTACTTGTTTGAACACAGACTATAAAATCTTCATGAAAATAATTGCACGAAGAATAGACGGAATTTTCAATGAACTGGTCGGGGGAGAACAGACGTGTTGCACTGGATCCTCAATTTTTAACAATTTATTACTTGTGAGAGATTTAATAACATTTTGCGATAAAAACAAAAAAACAAATGGGCAATTCTCTTTATTGATTTTGTAGAAGCTTTTGACCGTCTGAGTCATAAATTCATTTGGAAAGTTCTCTCGAGAATGGGTTTTAGTGATGCTTTTGTAACAGTTCTGAAAAAGATATATGCCGTAGCTAGTTCCAAGATTTTGATAAATGGTTTCTTAACAAAAATCTAAATGTAGAGTGCTCTGTACGACAAGGTTGTCCACTATCAATGTGTATTTTCGGTCTAGCCCTCGAACCCTTGTTACGTTGTATATGTAAATTCAATAAAGGCTTTCAGTTCAACAATTCACAACGAATTATTTCTGCATATGCAGATGACGTAGCTGTATTCCTCGGTATTGACGATCAAGTAGACAATATCCAGAACATTTTGAAAATTTTTGAAAGAGCTTCTAACCTAAAACTAACTTTCAAAAGTCTGCCCTTCTTGCTCTGGGTGAGTCATCTGACCATCACAGTGAAAATTTTAAAATTGTTAAAGATATAAAATACTTGGGAATGAGAGTAACGAAAATTTCAACGAAATGATCAATTTGAATTGGCATGCGGTAATGCAAAACATTCAAATAACCCTGATTAACAATAGCATAAGGAATCTTGACATAATAAGAAAAATATGGTTTATCAATACATACTTATTATCAAAGGTATGGTATCTTGCTCAAGTGTTACCGCTTCCCCATGTTTGCTCGCAAAAATGGTTCAGATGTTAGGTAAATATATCTGGCACGGTAATTTATATCGGGTGGCTCGCCCGCAACTATGTTTGAAATATAATCAAGGAGGGTTAGGTCTCATTGATCTCGAAATTAAAGCCGGTGCATTGTTTTTAAAACCCAATATGCTTCTGCGGATATTACTTGTGACAAAATTTCCTATAGGTCCTTATATTCTGAAATTTTTGAAGGAACGAAAAATTTCACGAAAGATCGTATATTCAAGAAGGTTATCGAATTTTGGAATCTGTTAAACTTAGATAACAATCATGAGTTGTCAACAAAAAATCTATAAAAATATTCTTGAAAAAAATCCGGAATTCCAAATATAGTATCGAAATATCCGCACCTCAAATGGAATAAAATATGGCCCTTGATGAATAATAGTCTGATTCCGACCACCTGGAGATCAACAGTATATAGAATTTTAAACGAAGTAATTCCTGTGGCAACAAAATTGAATAGACACGGCATGTGTGACAATACCCTATGTTCATTGTGCCAAAGCGAAGACACTATTCTACATAGGATCCGTTCTTGTGGTCTTTCAAAGGAGAGCTGGAAATGGTGTAAAACAAAATTGATTGATAAATTTGGTATTAATATAGATAATTTCGACGAACACGGTATATTCCAGCTCTCTTTTGAAACCAAAAAAGATGGGAATGTTTGGCAATGGTTTGTTTGTGCGTTGTTTCACTTTAACATTGACAGCCCAAGTAAGACAAATTTAAATCAGTATATCACTCTGCTGAGATCAGATAGATTTGAAAAATGTAAATCGGGTGCATTAAGTAAATTCTCGAAAAAAATCTTTTGCTTCTTGTAAGTATCTGTGATATTAAATTTAAATTTAATGTATTTATTTTGCATTTACAGTAGGATAAGAGAAATTTATGTAACTTTTAACTGAATAAATTTTATAAAAAAAAAAAAAAAGGAACCAGTTTCAGCGGATCGCCTAAACACTTCAACAAATGTCTTTCCGCAAGGTTGCTGACTGTTTGGAAAGCACAATTCACACTCCCACACCTCTGCCAGGGAATTTCCATTCGCTAAGCCGAAAACAAATAACATATTTAGGTATTCAATGTTTGAGAAACCAGGCATGTTTCCTTTTCTCCGAAAAAAAATGGAACCATACAATCGGAAAATATAAATTTCAATTCAATTATCCATTGAATGTCAGTTCCTGTCAAATTCTGAATATTTTTATCTGTTTTGAAATCAAGTAATACAAGCCTTCTGTCATTTTTTCTTTCACGGTTTTTTTTAATTTCTTCTTCTAATCCCAAAAGAATTGATTATTCCTAGTTGCTTGGACATTCAATATTCAGATATGTTATTTATTTATGGCTTATTATTATAGAAAAGTCATTTGTGGAATTGTTTAGACGCTCTGGTGAAACTAGCTCATTTGTGATCGAATAATTAGAGAATTCAATGATCCTACTCTTAATCTCACTCATGATATTGCTGGTAAAAATAGGAAGCTCAAAAGATGAATATACCGTTTGAAAGCCAGATGAATGTAGTAGTTTTTTGAATGAAGAAAAAAACAGCTACTTATCGACCAGTTTTCAGTGGTACAGCTAACAAGAAAATACCACTTATTTTATTCATTTTACAATTTTTTGATTTAGCCTTTTACAACACCCGGTATTCAAGATTTTTTTACCATAAGAACTTACCTATATTACAGCACATTCAATGTTCTTTCCGATGGTATGATCAGATTTGATGTAGCTGTAAGAATAACAGAGATATTCTTGTTTTTATAGAGGAGCAAAAAATTTCGTTGAATCAAGAAGTGTTAAATAACTCGTTAATTATCAACTTTTCGAAAAAAATTTACGGAATATTTTTTGATGCAAATGACTTGTACTATCACCTCCTAAAATTTGGCATCTCTTAAAGTAGACACCCTGTATATAAAAGTCAATGCCACTTTTCGTTATAATTTTATAACTCAAGAACGGGCTCACCTATAAGAACCAAATATTCAGGCTTTGTTTGGACTATTTAGTAGTTGGTTTACGTGAAGTTTGCACAAAATCTGACCAGCGGTTCTTGATTTATCACATTTTTGTAAGAAATTAATTCAATAAATGGCGGATCATTTTGTTAATGGGAATTTTGCTGTCAAATTTATGCGGTCATTTCATTTCGGACGTGCTTCCATTAAAGCAAATTCTCAGCGATAATTACTGCTTTGTGTTTATATTTTTAAACATGTTAAGTGCATCGATAGAAACGGTGAGTCATGAATTGTTCAACTGTACTATGTATAATGTGTGCGTGTACTTTTCTCAGTTTTTCAGCGAGCCGTCGGTGTTTTATATCGTTTACAGGCTTAATTTGAAATAAATTGTCAAACGCATTAACACAAACGGTTAGTTTTGAACTGTTATATTAAATTACATGTATGTAAACATATTGTGAGCATACAGGTATTTCAATCTTTTAAACCAGATGGAAGCACGTCGATTTAAAAATGAATTATTTAATGACATTTTTATATATATTGGCGTATGTAGTCATATATATTTCCATACACATGTACGCACATGTATAAATACAGATACACCACTATTAAGATAGCAATTTCTTTTTAAATCGATTTATTCCTTTTTATAAAGAAAATGCCACGAGCAAATATAGGTTGGCGAACGCGTAATGCAAATGATGTGGCATTACTAAGACGATCACAAACTGCAGATGAACGCGCACAAGCTAATGCATCGCATCGTCAAGGAATGCACGAAATAGATCTGTTTACCCTGTACCTGTACTGAATCTTGCACGGCGATCACGAATACGTCGTGCTGTTTTGCCTGAAATGATGCGTGCTGGTTTTAATTACAACATTCAGATTGATTATAGTATCTACGGATACTTTGGAATGATGGACGCAATATTTCCACATTGTGATGCAGCTAACTTTCGAGGTGAAACGCCCGGCATGTGTTGTGCTAATGGCAAAGTGAGATTGCCAGCACTAGAAACTCCACCCGAATCATTGGATTCATTTATTTCTGGGCTTCTCAAACGTCGAAGCATTTTTGAGTCATATTCAACAATACGGATCGGCATTTCAAATGACTTCTTTTGATGCTACTAAAATTATTAGAGATAATTTTATGCCGACGTTCAAGCTAAATAATTCAACAGGATTGTCTCATGTTAATCTCAATCTGAATCACAAAATCGTAATAAGGGATGATGAACAACTTTTGGAGAGCATGCAAGGCGATTCAATGTACGGACAATTGATGAGGTTGCAATTGTAATACTTGGTGATCAGTTTAAATCCCGTGATGTTATACTTCATCGCAGAAATGAGCAATTGCAACGTGTTTCAGAACTTCATGGTAGTTACGATGCATTACAATACCCAATATTGAATCTTGATCCATTAGGTACTAGGTTCGCCAAGATGTACATCTACATCCTCTTATCAAAATTTCTGACGACATCTCAGGCATATTGTCCTTCACTTTTATGGGTTATCCCACAATGCCACTTTCTTGAGTAAAAGAATTGCTCACAGCTTGTTACTGAAACCTATTCTTCCAATGTGACCGCAGGGAAGGTCCGGCAGCTAAATCTCGGTAGACAATTGACTGATGATGATGATGATTCGGAAGAAGAGAAGGATTTGAAATATATTCTGCATTACTGGTTTCAGTTGATGTAATATGTGACTCACAGCTTGTTGCTAAAACTTATCCTTCGAATATGACCGCAAGAATGTGAGGAAGCAAAATCTCAGCAGACAATTGACTTATTATGATGATGGTTCGGAAAGTGAGATCGATTTGAAATCTATCCTGCATTACTTGTTTCAGTTGATGTAATATGTGGCATGTGCGTCATCCTCTTAGGACCCGGTATCGTAAACATTACCAATTCCCGAACCAGATCACAAAGAGAAAACCAAAAGAATTGTCAAGATCGCGTGGGACCGGCGCTCCAAGTGGTCCGTAGAAGCTTTGTAGCTAAATTAATTTGTGAATCGTTTTCGCCTTTTCCGAGTATGTTTTAACACATTCACTGCAACTGCAAATATTCCTTGTGTAAGCTATGTGTCATCATTTTTTTGATATTCATCATTTTTTCTTAATATGTTCAGTTTTACATGTGATAAATTTATGACAGAAATCGATGGAATATTTATGAAAATGAAGAGGATCCGGGTCATGAGCACTGGACTTTTAGTTTGATAGGCCAAACATGCTTGACAACAGTGCCTGCAGTTTCAAATGCTACATGTGAATGTGGTCAATAAAGCCTTGTCAGTGATCAAATCTTCCGTCACTTTAAAAATTACCTTAGACCCAAAAAAGCCATCAATTTCAATGAAAATGACATTTGCGACAGCTGCTCTACTCTATGAGTTATTGGAATAAGTTAGGATTAAAATAAACTCCCCAGGAACTTCCCTCCTATTGACAAGTCAAGTAGAAAAAAAAGATGCGGTGATACTAGTGCACAAGTAATAACATGTTTGGACGAAACAACGCCTTGAAAATGCTGAAAGAAATTTCATACTGGTACGCTAATAATGTTGATTTGACAAACAATCAAACCAAATGAGTTGCTCCTTCTGCGTTGAAATGGAAAACGTGAATATAAAGTGCTAATAAAATATTACTCTTTATGCAAGAAACTGATCTCGGAGACCAGAAGATCTCCTGACAAGTATGTGATGATTTTTCTCCATCCCTTACGATGATTTATAAGTGTTTTACCGAATTTCTTTGCGGCAGAATCAGGGAAGTCCATTAATAATTGTGTTAAGCGAACACCGAGAGATGTTGAAAGAGATAGCGAAGTCTGTAAACAGTTTTTGACATCGTTCATTGACCAGAGACGAATGAGTTTCTACACCGTTTCATTACGGAAGTTCAAACATGGATTCATTTTATATACCTGAGACAAATAAGCAAGAAATCTGAATAGAGCGGTGCATCTGGCCGAGAAGAAATCTTGTTTCTGCACGACAATACCCCTGCTCATTCTTCCTCCATTGCAACAGCAAAGCTGGTAGAGTAACCATAAGAGTTGCAACCTCATCGATTTTATTTTCTTGACCAGTAATTTATTCTTATTTCCGAACATGAAACTCTGCCGGAGATTTTCAAGAGATTCTGAAGTTTGAGGAGTACTACTTCAAATGTGGCATTTGAGATTTTTTCCAGTCTCGCCCCAGCAAGAGTATCGCCCTAAAAAGACATTATGTTAAAAAATAAACGACCCTGAGTAAAGAAACATGAATTCTTGTTGAAGGCTCATTTGGAAGCTGAGATTTCAGTTGAGTATGGTGAAATATGTGACTCATCAACATGTTGGGTATCGAAAACAGGATAGTATCATAACCTTACATCCTAAAATCTGTATATTTGATACGATATAAAAATGTATAAAATTGCTGTTCCCACAAAAAATCGAATACTATGCTTTACAGCAGTCTTTTAGTTTTCTCTAATTTATTGACTTTCTTTTAACTTTTTCAACTAGTTTTACACGAAATTTTTATACGAACTGGAAAAAACTAGCCCAATCGGACGAACGGTTATTTTCAATGATTCGTACCACATCTTTTTCTTTCTAAATATTCTTCACACTACGAAGGTTCATCGCACACAATATTTAGGTCAACATTAATCTCGAGAGGCGAATAAACCTTTATAGCTTTTTTCATCAAGAGATGACACAGCCCAAAATAAATTCTGTAGGAATTTTGGCTTCCGTACTCCCCACGGAATATAAGTTTCGATGATGTCATAATATCTTTCTCTTATTATTAGTGACCAAATTGCATTTCGGGAATTCCTTAACGATTGTTTGCTTATCCACAAATATAACTTTGTTAATCCTTAATCGTAATAAATACGAAAGATTATTTTTTACGGAAAAATTAACAATCAACTCTACAATAACATATGAAATTTAAACTTCAAACAACGGTAAGCGTACATATTACCACTGTCTAGACCTGTTGTAATATCACTCTCTAAACCAGCCGCAGGAATTCAAAGAAGAAAAGTCCAGTGTGGATAATATTTTCCTAGTCAGATTGTCCATAGAGATTTCTGGCGTATGAACAAGAATACAAAAAAAACAAAGAAAATAGGACAAATAAATACTTCCCTTCGTCAAATATTGAACGTCAGTTTTAAAAGATCGTATTATGGAGTACGGTAAGGCTTCTGCCTCTGTCGAGCAGAATACACAGCCATACCATTCTTTCTCAAAGGAACTCTTTTTGAGTTCGTTGTGGAAGAAGCCAGAATCCTCAATTTCAACAACTCAAGAGACATGCAAAAGCTAGTTACGTTCTAAAACGATATTGTCACAACTACTATTGAGCACGTAGTGAACTACAACTGCAATTGTAATTCAACTACACTTCACATGTTTGCAGTAGAAAAGAATCCGTAATAATAGGATCTATTAGCTTTTTTCTTTGCAGTTAGTAAATATGTAATAATTAGAATGCATATAATATAATAATAATTTGTATGAGATGAACTTTCGGTTATCAATCTTATAGGCTGACTTCTTGAAAGTTAACTAAGCATTTGAAAAATCAAGAAAAATAGTTCATATTTTCAACTATATATGCTATGATGACATGAAGTTTAACTACCTTTCAATTAACTAATTGACAATACTCTTCAACGCTACGTGCTCAAGCTTCAAGAGATCTGGAAATAATGAATTTGAATTTCTATAAGTTTTCATATTACTGTTCTGTTTGCTTTTCATTGTTGTTTCAGCAGAAAATAGTACACTTTTCAGGCTTTACATGTAAACTCCATATTAGTGAATACCAACGACTTGATATCGATAAATTTGATAAAAATGCAAGGAAATCGTGACTATCCCAATCAAAAGTAAACTGTGCAATAAAAATGCTCTAAGTTGCAGAAACACAAGTGAACATTGAACTTGGCGCCAGCTGAAGTTAGATAAAAGACTGCAGAATTGGTTCATAGGTACACGTACAGTTGCCAAACCTAGACTGCAAAACTCTGCAAAACTCGAACCAATCATTACATTAGCCAATTATTTAAGGGAAAGACCATTGTACGTGCTCCTCAAGTGAAAAATTTGCAATTTATCTGCAATCATTTTCAGGAATGACACTTTCCGAATCATTCTCCATAACGAACGTTTATGCTCTCGAATGCGAACCATACACCTTATTTATGGAGTACCCGAGAACAACATTGGCGAGATGAAAGGAATTGTAGCAAAGAACGGTACCATTTCAAGTTGGCTCACTGATGGTTTATGCTGTTTCTTCTAAAGGAAGATGGATTTAGTTTATTTGAAGCACAATGACTTGACAGATGCAACTATGTGATATATTGTGAATGAAAGAAGATGACCCCTCTTCTCCGTGGTCTTCAGCGTACAGAATTCATTACTGCAAAAAGAATCAAGTTACATTCTTTTATTTTCGAGTTATTTAGAAATTTAGAAATCAGAATCAGTCAAGTGCCAGTCACTGGAATGTTTGATCCTGGACGAGTTTTCATGACAAATCAAAAATTGTATAACTTTTTTAAAAACACTGTGGCCTTTCACAGGACTTGCACGGAATTATTAATATGTTCAGTGCTCTCAGCATGTGAATTAAGTCTTGCAATAACAATTCAGATAAATTAATTACTGCTGTTTCTTGTGTTGCAATTTTGAACGAATGAAGTATCGATTGTAATAACGAAGAGATATATATATATATATATATATATATATATATATATATATATATATATATATATATATATATATCCAAAGACTTACAACGAAAACAAAATTGTTTCTTTCCAACATGTTGCCAACATTTCTATACCATGTTTATAAAAGGATTTATCTTTCAGAATAGGCTATAGTTTCAGCAAAGAGTCAGTCGATGGTTTCCAAATTGTTTGTATTATACTGTGTTTTGTGTCTGTTGTGATTGCTAAACTTTTTGAAACGTGTTTTTTCTGTGTTTGGTTTTGTAGAAAATCTATGTAATGGAGCTTAGTGTTTTTATGTCTTTACGGCCATTTACAACGTTGTCTATGTTTTTTGTATGTAAATCATTCCAAATATTTTTCATTTTTTTCTGTTTCATTCATTGTCAATTTTTGTTTGGTTATAATCAATATTTGTCGGGATTGCGACGTTATTTGAGTTGCTGTTCTGTTTGTCCAATGTTCAAGATAGCCAGGTACATACAAAACTAAAATGCAAAATACCGCACATGGAGGAAATTCACATAATATATGCCATATCCTGTAAGGACTGCGGAAATACCTACATTGGAAAAACAGAACAACACCTCACATAACGTCTCAATCTCCACAAATACGCAAAAAATGACAGCACTGCACTAAACAAACACAAAAAACACGATGAACACGAATTTGATTAAGGCCAAACAAAAATTCTTAACGAAGAACAGAACAGAAAAAAAAGAGAAATATTTGAGATGACTCACATACAAAAAACATAGAGAAAACCCAAAGTTGCGTATGGTTCAAATGCAAGTGTACATATAACTCAGAAACCGTTAAAACAATATTTCCGCAAGTATTTCGGTTTTACGTGAAAAAGAGCTAGTAGAATGTCAAAATCATTCATACATAACTTCAAAAACCAGATGATATTGGCACTTCATGAATTACGAAAATTCCCAAATGACAAATTAGCTTGAATCTAAAAGACATGCTAATCTCGTTACGTCCTCAAACGGTATTGTCAAAACGACAATTCAGAATGAACACTGCGCCAAAACATTAACGCTGAATTTTAATATTTCAAATTTATTGTTAAGGAACCAATCATAATGAAATTTTTTTTTCGAAAACGTCTGGACATCAAAATTCTATGGTTGTTCTTGGCTCACATGTTCCTCTCATGAGAAATGGAAGAAATGAATTGAGATTTTGCAATAAACAACCACATACTGGTAACAGTAGTTGTTGATTAATCATTGCGAGTAACGTTTGTGCTTCTAAAAAACTTCAAATTTCGGTTATAATGCAACGCGAATCACGAAATTCGAGCCTGGCAGAATGTGCTGATGCAGTTGTGTTAGATGATCTAGATTGGACTTATACAAAAATAGGCCAAAGGTTTGTGATGTCCCATTCAACTATTTACAGAATGATCCGCATATACAGGGAGACTGGTAGTCATGAAAGGGGACCAGGATAGGGATGACCTTGAGTAACAACGGCGAATCATAACAGGTATTTGAGAGTTTTCTCGTTGAGACAACGGTTAGCTACTGGTGGGCACCTTCAAATGTAGCTTCGATAGAACAGTAGAGTCAATGTCAGTTGGTTAGAAGCTGACCAGGAGAAAGTTTTGTTCACAGATGAGTCGATATTTTGTCTTTTACATTGCAATCTACGTCGGACGAGAGATATGCTTAATGCAATTATTTATCTACCAACTACTTGCAATAGTACACGTCTTCCTCTCATTTAAATTGAATGTGTCGTTGTATCGAATGATTCAGATGTACTGGGTTAGCAAATATATTTATACAAAATGATCATCCTGTCTTGTTGTCTTCTTCTGGCACCAATTTAGTGACATAAAAATTCCGATATCTCTGGCGTTTCTCGAGTTATCTGAAATTTCTCGAATTTTGGGAAAATCATCATTCTCTGGTATCTCTTTCATTATCTAAAGAGATTGACATTTGACATTCTACAAGTAGTTTTATGAGTAAGAAGGAATTTTCGACTCAGCGGTTTTCGAGTTGTAATGCAAATATCCCGCTTTTTAACACGAACCATAGATGATTTTAAATAAGTTGAATCTAATTTTTTTTTCTGTTGAAAAATATATAACTCGTGCAGTCAATTTTCGCACCCACTACCCGTTTTCAGGACAATAATTCGCTGCATGTCAATCATATTAATCTGTGAATGAAAACTACAGATATTTTGGGTTCTCTTAAGAACAATGCTATTTTCTATAGTCTAATTAACTTCGGACTATCTACTATGGTCTGGTTGGTAAGCATTTCTGCATAAATCTGAGATTATTACTACTGAATGCAATTGATGAAAATTACTTCTCTTTAAATTCGAAATTTTTCATCCTTAGCTACCTGAGTAACAACAAGGGTCTATGGATGAACCATTGGCAATATGACATTCAGAATTAATAAAGAACGAAGCATTTTGTATCACAATAGAAAAATAAGAACGATAACTTCGAACTTTTATTCAAACGAAATATAAAAAAACCCTTGCGAAAATCTTCAACTGAAAAAAGCAAGCATACAACCGGTCTCAAATAAGGATAAACAATTCTATCAAAAGTATCCAGAAGTTTTTGTTCTCAATGCATGAATTAGATCAAGAGAAATTCTTTGGCAGGCATTTTGCCACTTAATCAAGTCATTCCCTGAAATTCTGTTTCAAATCATCGAAATAGTAACCGGTTCTCTTGTAGAGTAACTCTTCAGTATAACCTCAAAGAAAGAGGTCTAGTAACTTCACGTTAGGACATTGAGGAGTCAATCTCATCGGACTGTAGTCCCTATCGAATTGTACAGTTCCAATTTAACAGATCAGCTCCTGTGCTAGGAGATGTTTATCGTGAAATCCTCCAATAATATTATTATTGACGAAATTTTTACAGCAATCACGATTCAGGTTTTCATGATGCTGAACATCAATATGTCTCTGGAGATTGACATCAGTTCGAAAATGATTATTAAATCATCAAGATTTAGATAGACCAATTGTAGGAAGTCAGTTGTTGAAAGAGATTCTCTGGCTACAAGAATTATTCTGCTCGTATTTTGTAGGAATTGAACAACTCCTTCTTCTTGGTACCTTTTGATGGTCCACTATCGATAAGGTTTTCTTCCAACAAAAATAGATTATCAAGCTGGTGCCTTTAAGGAAACCGATTCTGCTGTTGCAACTGGAGAACGCCCACTTTGAATATAATATTCTTTCATAACATCATAACTTCCCTATCTCAAAAGACAACATACGCAGTTGAACAAATATTTAATTGAAATGGCTTCGTAAAAACAACAAACAAGCCATTCGATTTTGATATTTTGAAAAAATCAAATTCCTTCAAAACTGAAATCGTAAGTTATTGTCAGAATGTAAGGCCATAGATACTACTTATTGTCAGAGTTTATTCAAACCATAGAAAAAACAAAGTCTTAGAAAGAACCTAAAATATTTGTGGTTTTCATTCATTGAACAACACGAATCGTTGATGTACATCCACCGAGTTAATGAAATTGAGGCAAGTTCAGGTTTTCTCCAAAAACATAATAGTGAATGAAAATTGAATATAAATGTCATATGTTTTTAAGAAAGAAAAATGTTTTGCTTCCTACAAAAGTAAAATTGTCTATGGTTCGTATGAAAGAAGAGCACGTTTGCATTATACTATAATTTTCTTTTTCATATCACTGAATTTTATTCAAGATGATGAATGTATATTGAAAAACTTATTTTCACAAAATTTTGATGATAACTAAGATTTCCGTATACTCGATTCGGCATCTGATCTATTCGATATAACCATAAATTTTTTTGAAATTAAAGAAAAATGTGTACTATGATAAGCAAGAATAAACTGCTACTTCAGCATATTTTACCAGGGTCAACTTTTGTGACTCGCGTTGCGTTATCATCGAAAATTGAAATTTTCAAGAACCAACCACTAACAAAACCTGATCAACATCTGCTATGTTGTGGCTTCTTTCAAAATCTGAATTTATTTCTTTCATTTCATTTCTCATGAGAGGAACATGTGTGCCAAGAAAAAACATCGAATTATGCTGGCATAAGTTCTGACATATCCGAGAGAAAGAAGTGTCCATGCATTCCGAAAAAAAATTGATTGATTGACGATGAAATTGTGCTTCAATTTTTGGCGTAGTGTAGAATTAGATGCGCGACAGCTAAGTATTACTTTTAAAAGTAATTCCTAAAGAAAAATGCAAGGAAAATCTGAGAGTGTTTCCATAATCCTAGTTTTTGCAATCTTTCGATTAATGTCGTCTAACTTTTCTGCATCTGGCTTCTTTAAATGGTAAAAAACGATAAACCTATTTTGAAGACATTGTTATGTATATACCTTATATATACAGGATCGTGGTACAACCCTCTCATTTCTATATTTCAGGTAATTTATTAAAATTTCGTGATTCAATTAGGCTCACGACAGGCCACCTTTTGACATTTGAAACAATTTTTTTCCACTTCCGGTGTCACCGGAAATGACCTTCAATGAAGATTTTTAAAAGGTACAACCTGTGTATTTTTGCATATTTGGTTTCCAAATTGTTACCCGAATTCAACTATACCTCACAATTGATATTTTGGGCTTCAAATTATTTTTGGGTCGTGTTTTATTTTTTCAATTTAGGGAATCGACGGTGCCATGAATATTGCCAATTTACTATAATCGATCGAAGCAATACTTAAGCAAAAACAACTGACGACAAAATTTCAGATTTGCTCTGTCCAGGCCAGATCAATATTCTCCAAAATCATTTTTTCAAATGGCACCATATTGATATTGAGGTACCATTGATACTATGGGTAAACAAATTCTGTAAACACTTTTTGTAAAAATGCAAAAAAATTATGATAATGTAAAAATTTTCATTTATTTTATTTCAATTCGTGTGAGTAAATTCAGAAGGCTATGGAAAGGAACATTGAAAGCCAGCAATCCTGACATTCGAAGGATCATTGAGAAATAAACTCATTTACTTGTATTAAGTCAAATCTAGGGTACATTCAGCTTCATACTTTAAGAAAACTCAATTTATTTCTCTAGGAATCCAAATCAACAGTAATGAATCCCAGAAGAAGAAATATAATCTGACCCATAAAAATGAATCTAGAGCAGACGAAAAAACAAGTTTAGAAACATGAAAAAAACATTACAATTGAATCCGCTCTTGCACTGGTCAATTGTTCAGGTGATATACTGCCGATGGCACATTTCTATGAATAACCCCAAACGAAAAAGTCTAACGGAGTTCAATCAGGTGATCCTGCGGCCATCTTAGTGGACCATTTGTTGCAATCCAATTTTTTCCGAATCTCTCGCGCAGGTACGCTGAGACAATTCTTGCGTTGTGGGGAGGTGCACCATCCTGTTGATGAAACATTACCCTCTCAATCGCCAAAGATTGAGAGGGTAAAGATTTTCCAAATATCCCTCAATCTCATTCTGAATGAATTGTAAGTATCTAGCGCCAGTCAACGGCCCATTATAAATCACGGGATCAATTATTCTGTTACTAATCACACCTAACAAAACATTAAAACCGAATTGTTCCTGAAAATTACCTTGAATAAATGTTGATTCTCCTGTGGATACCTTGTGTTTAGTCTCTTGAATAACCCTAAATTAGTAAACTTTTATTCATCTATAAACAAGATTATTTTTAGGAAATTATTGTGTGCTTGCACATTATTTTGCATCATCCAATTGCAGTAGTCCATCCTCTTTGCATAATCACTTCCATACAAATGCGGATGCAACTGATATTTGTATGATTTATAATTATACTTCTTCAAAATTCGACGAACGCTTTCACGACTTATAGCAAGCTAAAATGCAACTTGCCTTGTGGAAATGATTTTATCAATTCCCACTTGCGCTAACACATTAATTTCAGTATCTTCTCCAATAATAAACTTTCCTTCAGGATCATTATTGGGTTCTCTTCTAAATTGATCCTCCAGGCGACTAAAATAATTTCTTGCGGGGCATTGTCGATGGGGGTATCTTTCGGCATTCAAATTGACAGCAGGTACCCTATTCTTTAGGCATTACCAGTAAATGAGTAGCATATCCACTTTCTGATTCCTTCTGTATGTTTGAGGCATTTAAAAAAATAATAACGCTTCAGGAAACTAAATTCGCGTGAAATCGACCGATGCAAACTCTACTATCCGGATAACTTTTATATTGGAAACGTCAAAGTCGTTTGTTTTCATAACCTTTGTTCGAAAAATAAAAATCTCCTCAAAAATAATTATGATTCCTGAATTATCCATTGTGAGGTATGGTTGAATTTGGATCTCCATTAGCCCACTGGATTTACTTACACGAATTGAAATAGAATTAATGAAAATTCTTACATCATCATAATTTGTTAGTATTTTGAAGAAAAGTGTTTACAGAATTTAAAAATGAATTTTCAATTCAAAAATGATTTTGGAAAACATTATTCTGGCCTGGTCAGAGCAAATCTGAAATTTTGACGTCAGTTGCTTTCTTAAGTATTTCTTTGATCGATTAAGGTAAATTGGCGGTATTTATGGCACCCTAGAATGAAAAATAAACACCGAATAAAAAAAGATTTAGACGTCCAAAATACCAAATGTGAGGTATGGTCGAATTTGGAAAATTATTTGCAAGCCAACTATGCAAAAATATACAGGATGTTCCATTTAAAAATCTTCATCAGAGGTAATTTCCGGCGACACCGGAAGTGGAAAAAAATTGTTTCAAAGGTCAAAAGGTGGCCTATTATAAGTTTGATCGAATCACAAAATTTCAATAAATTATCTGGAGAAACATAGAAATAAGAGGGGTGTACCATGATCTTGTGTCACCCGGTATATTGTGATTCATTTTTCAAGAAAAATGTCTTAAAACAAATCCATATATTACATCAAGGACACCATGGTATTTTCACCCTCTAGGCAATCAATTATTCTCCATCATACCAAATTTCTAAAGAAAAAGGAGAAATTGTTGAGTGTTTACATTGGAAAATTACCATTTTATACACCAGTAATACAATGATAATACACAATATTATAATGATTTTATGTCTGTCTCTCGATGTAAATGATTGTCGGGAAGTGAATTATAAATTCTCTAGTTAATACTTCAACCACTTTTTATTTGATTCGATATAAATCTTCATTCCCTCATAATAATTCAAGCTCAGGTGCAACCTACACTATGATGGTGTAACAACAAGTCAATTATTCTTAGTTTGTCCTTGGGGGTTATTCCGTAAGTTTCATGAAAGAATGTGTTCCATTTACATTATTATTTCTAGATGAAAATATATCTATTCTTTCATTTCATGAAGGTTAGAGAACTACCTACTCATGTCATAAACGTCAATACTCATTGCTTGACGTTGAACAAACAATCAATGCCGATTTGTGTTGGATATACTGAATGTAACGTAATTATATTTTATAATAATGAGTACATAATTTTCTGAATACATTCCCTTTGAGTTAGGATGGTTGTTTGCTACTTTCGAATAAAAATATGGACGTACCGAAGCTCGTCCCTAGAGATTGAAACTGTACGTGTCCGTGTGAATTACATGTTAAGCTGAGGCCAAAATTCGTCTCTGACATGTCTGGTCTACTCACAGCTAGCACCAAAAGAATATACACGTTTCTAAGAAGTAGTTGAGTATCTTAAAGTTTCATTTATGATTAATGAACAGTAAATTTTGAGAACTTATGAACGTTTTTTCATCATACAATAAACATGGAATCTATACATGCATTGGATAATTCATTTAGTTCTGTTACATACAGTGCTATTGTATAGTATAGAATAAAATTCATAATTTTTTCCATTTCCATTGTTGGCCTATGTGCACAAAGAAGTCAAATTCTAAAATTAGCTAGAAGTGTTAAGATCAAGTAAAAAAACTTGTTTCCCACTGTTTTTCAAGCACTTCAATTTTTTATATTTTATTCATTATTCCTACTTCAGCTTTGCAGCATCGTGGGGTTTGCTACAAATAGTTCTCCATGTACAGGGTGTTTCATCCAAGGAAAAATTAGTTTCATATTCTTCATGCTACATTCAAAACTTTGCAATGTTTGATCACGTGAACTATCGTTTCGAAAAACAACCCTTTTTACTATTAATTTGGTATAATAGAAATCATCTCTTCGTCCTCAGCCCCAGTCCAAATGAGAATCTTGTAATTCTATGGAAATATCTAGCCTGGTATTACAGGAACTTTGGGACGTCCTGACTGCTGAATGGGATCGATCCCTACAAGAACCTTGTCCACAAATTTTATTTCAGTTTTACTAAACAAGGTAGATGAATACACAGGCTGTTCCACCCTTATATTTCTTGTCCCTTAGTGTGGGGAAAAATTTTCCGAAACTAGCCGAATGATTTTGTTTGAAGAACATCTTCCGAAGTATGTTTGAGGCTTTAACGTGAAACCCTTAAGAGAGGGCTTTTCAACCCCTCAACATTGAATAGGACAAGGGGGTCGAGCGATATTTCATTTTGAATCTATGCGAAGCCTCTTCAAAACGGTGTATAAAAAAGGAAACTGTCGAATCTTCCCACAAAAACTCATTTCTTATCGCAAACGAGCCTGCTTGAATATGTTTGCTATTTTCAAGGTTATTGAAAAAGGGAAAGGAAATCATTGTTTTATTTGAATGGGTGGTTCGCGCCTGGGTGTATTTACCTAAAAATCTTTTTACTTTGAATTTTCAGACGTTAAGCAATGTAGTTCGTTGTAATGTCAATTTAAAGCCCTTCTCACAAACTACAATAACTTCAAAAAGTTTTAATTGTTTTATTTGAATTGTATTCGTTTTTATCTAATGAAATAATTCTTCAAATCTATGTATAAATAAAAACAAATAAATGAAAGTATTTGTTTCGACTTACTTTTTTTTGACACTAAGAAGTAAGATGAGTTTAACTGATGATACGTTCATTGATGCATTGTGAGATAATTAATAAATTGTAAATCAATGATGGAGTAACTGCTATGCTGATGTTTGCCTCAGTTTGAAATATCCTGGTTGTTAGATATATTTGAATTGAAATCATTGGATTCCATTTTTCATTGTAAACTTGATAAAACAATAAAATAATCCCAAAATTCACTTTGTGAAAAGTACTTCCGAAAGACATTACAACAGACATATATACCTTGATGTAATGCACGTATTAGTTCTCTCTTCTCCAATAACCTTGAAGAAAAGCAAAACATTCAAATGGTTCTTTGGAGATAACAAATGATCTTTTGCGGTAAATATTCAATAAAATTAATTTTCTCAAGCACAGTTGTGAAGCGACTACGAAGAGAGTTCGAATCAAGTATCGCTCAAAACCGCCTCATTCAATTTTTAGAGGTTGAAGCGCGTCCTGTTAGGCGGTTGCTCGTTGAAGTCTGAAATATACGTCAAAAGATGCCCCTCCCACAGAATCATTCTACGTGATTCGGAAAATTTTCCCATCACTACGAGGCAATAAATATACAGGGTGGTTTGTTTGGAATGAAACAGCCTTTATTTATTTGAAAAAGAACGATTTCAGATTTCTATATTCCTCTGTAGTGCAGATAAAAGTCGTTGCCAGAACGAAATCGGCGTTTTGTTCAACAGCTAATACCAAAATGGTCTCAAATACTGATTGTTTCATCTTTACCAACCAGCCTGTATTTGGGACCATTTTGGTATAAGTTGTTAAACAAAACGCAGATTTCTTTCTGGAAACGACTTTTATCTGCACGTCAGAGAAATATATTAAACTGGAATCGTTCTTCTTCAAATGAATAAGGCATTCGAAAATTCAAGATATTCATACTATCAAAAATATGATGAACTAATCTGGCGAGAATCGTTAATCGGATAAAAAAAACTGCAGTCTCTCGAATTGAGCACATGCACGATAAAAACCGCCCTTCCTTCTTTTCATTGTGAATAATAAAAGAAACAAATGTTTCTTATCGAATCACAATACCTATCAAAGATTTTCATTTTGAGGGCTGCAAAATGTGTATAAGTATAATTTCTTTCACACCAAGTTGACAGCAGAAAGGGCTCTTTTGAAACTAAAGTTCACATGAACAATCATTTCCAATATTTCAATCTATGATGACAAAAGTCGAATTAATTTCTTCTCGAGCGAAACACCCTGTATCTCGAGAATTCTTCATCGCCAATTCCACTATAGAGCATCGTGGGACTAAGAAAATAGGCTTCTAATCATAAGAGTAAACAAAATCGAGGTTATAATCCAAGAAAATGATCAATAAATATTTCACTATACTGAAAACTATCTAGCCTATTATAAAAATTGACATGTGCAAGAATTTTTCCCAAAGACAGTAGAAAAATAAATTATGAATATTATTCCATACTTTACAATCGGACTATTCAGAGAAAAATTTTTATTCGTGGAAGCTCCACGTGGAGTTGATAAAATGTACATGAAATATCAATAGATACATACATAGATAACCAGAACAACAAATCACAATGCAACTTACACAACTCGCAAACGTTGACAACAGAACATCATATGAAAATATATGTCTTGAATCCTACAATTCTACTTCATTCCTTAGGATTCGAAAAAAAATTTACAGATTTAAAACTGAATAAGTAGTTTTTTATTCTACAAGTAATATGAAGTGGGGAAACAAAAATGGATTAGGCAACATTCAAAAATTTAATGAAAAGCAATTGAAAAGGTCGATTTTGTTTGTCAATTTGTTACATTCTGATATATTTGGTGTTTCAACTAAACCTATTAAAAATAAGATGTCACCGACTTTCTTATAGATAGCAATATATGGGGTGTAATTTCTCTTCTTTTTACTCGGTTTTAATCTGTACGTATCTTCAATTTTATGCCGCTCTATGATGCCGTTTCAAAATGACGATCGTTCGATAGCTTCAGTACGTTCTTTTAGCTATTATCTTTTTTGTGGTGTCAGAAGGGGAAACATAAATATGGTTTCATTATCGAAAGGCGTAACTGAAGAAAACGACGAAATAAACAATTCTGACTCATGTGTTCTCAATATGATAAATATCAACAATATAAAATAAAGATTTATATCAGTTTTGATGAGCAGTTAGGCTCGAGGTTTGTGAAATTCCATCCAGATATACCTCAAATGTTCCTCAGTGAAAGAGACCGAATAGAAAATTTAATTATAATTGGTCAAGAATATCTTCGAAGATTCACTCACTTAAATATTTAAATCAATCCATCCAGACTGATCAATGAAGCAAAGTAATTGTGATCGAGATAAGAACATGACCTCAAGTACTTCATTATGGGATGAAGCTACTTTTTGTCTTAACGGTACAGTCAAAATTTATCGATATTAATCCATAGAAAGAAATGGATTCTGAATGCTCACTAAATCAACCCGCAAAAAATGTATCGGCCATATGTCATAATTTTTCCTTATAATTCTCATGCGTAGAACCTATTTGAGTATTTTTAAACTTATAACAGTTCTACTGTTTCTTCATCTTGATCAGAATAATTATGATACGCTCAGTCCAGACATGTGCTGTTAACTAGATAAAACTCCACCCACCACGCCAGACATTTTCTTGATTGGCTATTTCTCGGAAAATTGATAGAATGACGGTGGATCATTAAATGGATGACCCAGATACCTGATATAATACCTCTGGGCAATGGGGGTTTACTTGAATTCGATAGATTTTTTGAATGCAATGAAAAATATTGGATCTTTGAATGGCCACGTAAGATCGGAAATGTGAAATATTTCAGCAGACAGAATACTTTTTTCCGTTATCGTTCAAGAACGAATTCAATTGTTGTAAGTTTCATTCTTCTCAGTTTATGTTTCTGCTCTGTTGTTATACATATCAAAGATGCTATTCGCTTCCACATCCGCAACAATCTATGCGGAGAAGGAAGATGCAGCGAAGGAAAACTCGTTTCATTGGCATTCGGTGATTCACCCATAAGAAAGTAGAAGACGCATCAACCGCATCAACCGATGTGTATAATTTTAGATTCGCTAACTGAAGATGATACAAGACACTAACAGATGTTAACGCCAGGGTAATACTCAAAAAGCCATCAAGTAGATCCATATGTTCCTGTAACAGGGGTAGTTATTCTTCCTCTTTGATCCCATGAATAACCTGACGTTTGACCCCAGCACTCTCACACAATTTTTCCTTTCAGTTTCTTCGAATGAGATTTTGCTCAATTTCATTTGGAACGATTACATTGTAGTGTAATATAAAAATACCACGGTCACTTTTTTCAAAGATACTGTTACTCAGGCTAGAAAAACTTCTTCTGGATATTAAACATTTAGTTGGAATTGTATATTTATAGAACTTCTCAAATTTAAAGATACCTACTTGCTCAATAAAAGTAGTTATTTCGAGATTTGAAATCTCCATTTCAGCCAAGCGACAAGTTTTGTTGCCAGATTATTTACCCAATTTTGATATGAATTTGAGATTGGATCAAAAGTGGTTTGCCTGCACGGCAACCAATCGTGAACCATCTCAAACATATGGCATCTTCGGAAGGTTTTTTAACCACAATTTTAAAATTGTGTTTTATGAGTATTCAGTAATTAATGATATTGTTGATGGGTATATTTTATGTAAATTCATACTGATATGAATAGAAATAAACAATTTAGTTTGATTTGCATGTTTTGTTTTGATACGTAGGACTTGTTTCGACAGTTATGTAATTTTCACTTGTCTAGAATTAACAATTATGAAAAAGAATGTGCTAATCATACACAGTATGATTCGATTAGAGTAGTGGGGAATCATTCTATTCTAGTTGACTATTGAGACTGGTGAATTTCAGGTTTTTAGAAGGTTTTTAAATTTCCAAACTATCCATTAGGCTGATTGTCATTTCTTTATAGCATTTGTTGGGAATGTTTAATTATGTAATGTAATTGTGTGATTTGTGGATTTAATATGTTCAAAAACTGCGTATTCGATATCTGGGGAGATGTTCTTTCAATCTTGATTCAAAATTTAGAACTGTCTGTCTAACATATGCTGTTGGGCATTTATTGTATTCAATTCTGCATATTCCAGACTATTTGAATTCATTTGATTTTGTTTGACATTGAATAGTAATTTCCTCATGTTAGAACCACTGGAGAAGGAGGTTAATAAATAAAATTTGGAAAGATAACTGCTGATGTTATTAGAGAGGAGACTATAATACATTGATGTAATTAAAAAATTTGTTTTTGTTTTTGCAATGATTCAAAGACCATCTCCTGTCAGATAACTTATTCGCAGTTTTTGAACTCATTAAATCAACAAATTACATAATTACATCAGATAATTTGAAAATCCACCACAAATGCATTAAAGGAATGACAATGAATCTGTTGGAAAGTTTGGGAATACATAAAATTTGTGAAAACCAAAATTCACCACTTTCAATAGGCAAGTAGAATTGAATCATTCCCCACTACTCAACATTCAAAATAGGTGTAGTTGGTAAATTCTTTCTCAAAACTGTTAGTTCTACATACTTAAAAACGACGTACCTGCCGAAACTGGTCGTGTGTATCAAAGATAAATATTGCGGAAATCAGACAAATGTGTTCAATATTTTATATACGTTGCAATTGTTTTGAATATTTCTGGAACTATAGAACGTTGAGAAACAAACAAAAGCTTATTCCATCAAAAATTTAAGAATGTCTCGTCTAACTAACTATGGTCGTAAAGCATTGAGACATTAAGAATATCCCTGACATTGCGGTACTCATTTCGACTTCAAAATGACCATTTCGGCCCAAACCCTTTTTAGTGACTTGGACCACCCATCTCGGTCGAGAGTTCCGCAGTTAAAAGGTAAGGGATATCCTCCCGTAACTCCAATCTATATTTTCTCACTATTTTACTGTTCATTGGTAGTTCATAAATATAATAGAAAACAAAATCATTAGATTCCGTAAATTATTGCAAGTATTACGTGTAAAAGGCAATGTGTGAAGAAAATTGTGGTCCAAGTTTGAGAGAATTTTTTTTATGCGCGCTTCCCAGGAATAGGCGAAACTGTTACACCACATCAATGAGCACCTGGGAAGAATTGGGGTGTCTGTTTATTCGCTTCTTGAAGAGGGCCAAATTGTAGGATGTTGGGAAGATGTTGGACGGAAGCGAGTGCCACAGCTCACCGGCCCTGTAAACGAAGGAATTCTTTGGGAGAGAGGTTCGAGGGGTCGTTAAATGTACCGCCATATGATGAAAACTCCTTGCCAGTCAAGTGTTGCGACAAAACATGAGTTTTCCCGGAACAAGGTCTTTCAGCTCCTTGGAGCATGTTCCGTGGAAATATTTCTAAATCAGAGAAAGATCAACAACTTGTCTTCTGAGAGCCAGCGGTTGGAAATCGCCGGTGATCTCCGGGTGGTCGGCTTAATCAAGAAGGAAAAATCTTCTTAGTTCATAAGTGTTCCAAATATAACAAAGCATAATTGTGAATTAGCATCAGGGTGAACTAAATAGCGCATTTAGCATTTTTTTCGAACAGTTAGCCATTCTGGGAGCCGTGCTATTAGGAATTCCAATGAAAAACAGCCACCAACCAAGAGAGCATCATATGCTTCAAAGACAGAATATGAATTCCTCTCTTGAACGGAAGACAGAACAAGATATATGTGAAAAACTGTCAAAATGACAAGGAATATGGCAAAACGAAGATGACATTGCATGTTCAACGACGAATGATGTATACTGCGTAAGGAAAAATGTCAATTATGTACACCGTAAACTGGTACCAGCTTCACCACAATGTATGCAAGAAGTTCATGAGGCATTGGATGAACTCATCTTCAAAACGAACAGAAAAGATGAATTTTTATTGATCAATGATATTTCAGCGAATTCGGTAAATTTTTCGTATAATCAGAACCTAAAATTTCTATACGATTCAAAAATAATTTATATGAATGGCACATTCTCATACTGCACCAAGTTTTTTGAGCAACTGTTAACTTTCCATGGAACACATTTCAATTGTACTTATCAACAATCAGAAACTACTGTTCTATATTGAATATTGTATTATCGCCAGTAGAAATATTGATTGGTTTTGAAATTGCTATTCACTATGCCTTGCTGAATAATTGGCCAAATATGAAAATTGCAATGTAGGTTTCACCTCACACAAGCGTGCTATCGCCAAATTCAAAGAGAAGCTTAGACTACCGCATAAAGAGAGAAATGGTCAGAAGAAGGCAGATAGCTCCGATATTGTTTTGGGCATACTTTTTGGCCACGGAAGAAGAAAAGTTTTATTTTTCGAAATGTACGAGATCATACCACAAGATGAAAGGCTTTGGCAAATATCGGATTACTCGTTTGGGAATTATTGTGCGAATTTTTCTAGATTTCCACTGTCAATCTAAGCAGATACATCTGCTGCTTTGGATAAAACGACAAATGCATGTGAGTTACTCCATTCTCATTTCAACAATTCTGTCGCTGTACACACCAGTCGCTTTTCTCATTTGTTAATGTTATTGTCAGCATTCAATCTGAGGTTAATGGGGAATGTAGTAGTATTCACCTTCCTTATAAATTTTAACTATCGAACTTAGAAAAATCATGCCTTCATAAAACATAAAATTTATAAAAAATAGTGCTTTATCCAAGATGGATTGCATCAAAAGTTTTACGGCTCATTTCACTGCTATGATCAAAACTTTTATTGTAACCTCATTTAAAATTATAAAGAGAATATAATAATCTATAAATATCACTTTTAATGTTTCTTTGCCTGGACCTACAATTATAAAAATATTATAATCATGAATAAGCAAAGGACATGTGCCGCGATGAACATCGGGATTATACCCTGAAATTTACTTGGGGCCGAGATGCGCACTTTCCAAATCCTGCCGAAATGAGCAGCACCAAATAGATTAGAGTGAAGATCATTTCTGACGAAAGCTATGATAATAGTACCACGATCCAATATCCTAGCGTATAATGACAGACTGTGGTCTCATTTTCGGTACGGACTCGATATTAATCACGCAGCTCCAATGTCTTTCACTCGATTTGTGTATTGAAATAGTAAATAGAGCAATGTCCAAATATGTTCTAAAACGAAACTCAATTTAGAAATGTTATCCTTTTCTTTTTCAATTGAAATCAACTTCAACTGCTTATACGTTAGCAAGTATAGAAATTTATACATATAATTGTCGATCCAGAAAGTAATCACCAAAAACACCTGCTTTCCAAGTCAGTGTTAACCATTCAACTAAATTGAGTTTAATTTGGAAAAACTTCAAGCACAGTTCAATTGTATTTTTATATCAGACAAACTTGATACAAATATTGAAAAATTCCATCCAAGGATGATGCAACCGGGGCATTTGTTTCACAGAACAGGGTGTGCAAGATCAACTTTCTCGTTTTCAGTATTTTATAGTATTGCATCAGTTCTTTTGTTCTTTGCAGCATAGTGAATAGTGATAGCGATATGAATTACATACTTTTTTGATTTCCAGGTAATGGTTATTAATAATTTTGATTGAAAATATTTACATCGGGATAAGTTGAAACTCACAGACAAGAGACATTTTTATGTAAGTTAAGACAGTTCACAATTGTAGATTCGATGATTTTGATATGGAAGCAAAATCTCATAACTTGCAATTGACTCGAGTAGTTAAACAACTCTGAGATTCAACCGTTTCTTATGTTAAAAATTATGTCTTATTCACTTCGTAACATTTATTGTCATTTAACACACATTAAATTCAAGTTCAATCTAATTTAGAATCGCTTAATTTTTCTAAAAGAACTCATTCAGGATTTATGAACTTATTCATAATACGTAAGGGATACTAATGAAAACGTAATCATGTTTTTGGAGAGCTTCCTGCCATTTCACTGAGATTACAACCGAGTTTTGATTCCCGGACATGGATGTCGATACAGTAATCGCTTTAAGCATTCATTTGTGGAAAGAGATGTGAAAATATTGGTCATGTCAAAGTGATTTATGACACGATGAAGATTCCTATTCTCAACTGAAGGTTTCCATCAGAATTCCATATAGATTGGGTGAGTACGGTATTTCTCTGTTACAGACGAGAAAAGAGAACATATGAAATGATGAAAACACATCAAATTATGATCATATAATATTTGGAACCAATGAGGTCTTGAATAAGGGTCGATTTTCGTGGTTAAGTTGAATATTTCATTTTGTATTGGCTCATTCATTACATAGTTACATATAAAATTTTTTTGTTCACATATGTAGACGCCTAGCGAAGTTTGTCGCGAAAGGTTTTTGTCTCAACATAAGCACCTCAAAAAAGTCTAGGGAACACTTCTGAATATCGATATATCGTATCCAGAACGATCAATATGGACGATTTTCTTTGAGAAATGAATACTTACATCAATTTCTCACCAAATTATGTAGAGTGCCGCAGCAGATTTCAGATTTTTTTTATAAAAAACTAAAAATGCAGCAGATGCGACGCTGCTTTATAATCATTTCATGTATTCAGTGTTTGAAATCAGTTAGTTGGCACTTTGTTTCTGTTGTAAGCACAAATAAAAGATTCAAGTTTTGTGATTCCACCATGGAAAGACGACATTCGACTAGAGAAGAGATGTTACGAGGCGTTGGCATGCTCCAAGCTGGGAGCTCACAAAGGGAAGTATCCAGGGTTCTGGGAAGTAGCACAAGTGTCATAAAGCGTTTATGCTCGCGTTTAAATGAAACAGGTAGCGTAGAAGAACGCCATACAGGTCGATTCAGGATTACTACAGTCGCCCAAGACCGATTTTTGGTTTTACAAGCCAGAAGAGATCGTACTACCACAGCATCTCAATTAGCTCAAGAGCTATCACGAGTTCATAATGTACAAATTTCCGACAAATTGTGAGAAATTGACTGCACGAAAGTCAACTCCACTCCAGACGTCCTTTAAGAGTTCCACTACTGACCCATGGAAATCGCGCTGCTCGTTTAGCTTGGTGCCAAGAACACGTAAACTGGGATCAAGAGAAGTGGACAACAGTTCTCTTCAGTGATGAATCTAGATTTAGTTATTATCCCGAGTCGGACAGAATTCGAATATGGAGGGAACCTGGAAAGCAAAACCGTCTCCAGCATGCTCGAGAAAATGTTAGACAGGGGGGCGGACAATGATGTTTTGGGGAGGTATACGCCTTGGTGGAAGAACTGACCGCGTAATCATACAGAACAACCTCACGGGAAATTCTTACGCAAATGAGATACCTCTAGTGGTACCGTATCTCCAAACAATGGGTCAAAATCCGCTCATCCAACAAGATAATGCTCCTCCTCATCGTGCAAGAGTTGTCTCGAACGTTTTGAGAGAATTATATTGATCTTCTACCGTGGCCTTCCTGCTCCCAGATTTGGATCCCATCGAGCATGTGTGGGACACCCTAAAAAGAAATCTCCTGCGTCAAAACGTCTTCCATCATGAACAGGAGCTTCGATTAGCAGTTCAGGGGGCTTGGAATGACTTAGGCCAAAATGTAATAGACAATTTAATATTGAGCATGCCGCGACGATGCCAAAGTGTCATTAATAACAGAGGTGGACCTTCTGGGTACAGAAAAATATAAGTGCTTCCATATCGTTTCGAAAATATAAGTTCAGGATTTTTTTTGTGTTTTACCAAATTTCGTCATTTTCAAATTTCAATTTTTTTTTTATGACAGGTGCTTTGGAGAAGTCAAATATTATTCTGTTTTCTTGAGAACACATTATATACAAAAACCGAAAGATTTCTATAAATTCGATTCATCAAATTCGTATTTTAAAGATATTGGTAAGTGTTCCCTAGACTTTTTGAGGTGTTTATATATATATATATATATATATATATATATATATATATATATATATATATATATATATATATATATATATATATATATATATATATATATATATATATATATATATATATATATATATATATATATATATTAATTTATATATATATTTTATTTATTAATACCATTGCCATGCAATAGTTATAATCAAAACATATCCTGATAAAATTATATATTAGGATAACGTTAAATGTTATGAGAATATATCAATGTGGCAGAATATCATCATCGGACAATAACATCAATGTACCAACGAGTATTGTCAGAGGCTTTCTCCCCTGAAAATTTCAATGTACGGACCTTAGTCTCGTTTTCACCAATAATCTCAGGTTCATATTTGTAACATTTTTTCTTTTGGTAATGAAATCATGTTTAATCCTAGATTAAAATTAATAATATTAGCGACGGCATTATGTCTTACTAAATAATCTGTTGAAGAAAGGACTGAGCAAGATGATAATATATGAAAAACTGTTTCTGAAGAATAAAAACATCTACGGCAAGAATCATTTATATTTTGCCTGTATATTTGTGGTTTTCTATAATTCATCGAAAAACAACCTTATCCTGGATCGCAATTGCCTTCTGTTTCAGCGAACAATTTTCCAGATACGAATCATCTATTCAATGCGATTTCATCAATATAATCATTCTACAATCCTATATATATGTTAAATTTTCACGGAAGTATCTAAGATTTGATGTGTTTTGGGTTATATTCCGTGGTCCATTTTGATTTTGGCGACGTTTCGACAAATTAATCCTTGTCATCTTCAGGCGTTCGGTAGACGTTGTCTCGAGCGTAACTGATAGCAGTTTGTCGGTGGTTCTATTTTTATGTCCTCGTGGGCGTCGGTGGACCTGGCAGTGGGGATGCTTTCATCTATCTACATATATTACATACAGGTCATACAATAGATTTAGATAACTCAAAACAAATCAGCATCACACAACGACTTAAGGAACGTCTTATCAGAGAAGCAGTGGAAATTGAAAAAGGAGAAACAATGACCAAATGAAACGAAACCCTCAACCTATAAAAAACTTGGAAAGTAATTTTACCACCTAGGAAACCGGCATCATCAACAGATAAAAATGAAAGCATCCCCACTACCAGGTCCACCGACGCCCACGAGAACATAAAAGGAGAACCACCGACAAACCGCTATCAGTTACTCTCGAGACATCGTCTACCGAACGCCTGAAGATGACAAAGGGATGTATATATATATATATATATATATATATATATATATATATATATATATATATATATATATATATATATATATATATATATATATATATATATATATATATATATATATATATATATATATATATATATATATATATATATATATATATATATATATATATATATATATATATATATATATATATATATATATATATATATATATATATATATATATATATATATATATATATATATATATATATATATATATATATATATATATATATATATATATATATATATATATATATATATATATATATATATATATATATATATATATATGATATATATATAGATTGAAGAGATCATATCTCCTGAATTTTTAGCTGTCACAGACGGCATATTCGGATATAATTCGTTAAATCTCCTACAAGTTCTACTCACATTCTGTCCCCATCTCCATGAATGAAAAATAAATTTAGTATTTGCTCATTTTTGTAGCTAGCCATTCTGTTCCAAATAATTCGACTGACAGTTAATACAGTAATAGTTTGTTATCTATGATCAAGAACCTGTCTAGTGTCAAGGTACGAGCAGGAATCTAAGCCGCCTTTGCCAACTTTTTTTTATATATATATATATATATATATATATATATATAACAAAAATATTTACACATTACATTATTTGATACACGATAATTTCTAATTATTGATACACGCACGTGCTTCATCTTTAATTATAATTTAATTATTAATATTTGATAGTGGTTTCATCATGAATTATCCTAGTTAAAGTAGAGCCAATTTCTTAAGTATTATTCGAAAATTTAAAGAGACTTCATAGTAAACTAATACGCACCAAATCCTTCATAAATATTATTCACACAATTTTTCCAATGTAATGATTAATCGGAGATACTAATAACAATTCATGTTATTGGGTGGAAAGCCACTAATTTACTTGTCATGATGAATAGGAATGAATTCGTAAATCATTTTAAATGAGTTTGCTGTGTTTGATTAATATCGGTTTCATATCGTTCACTAGATTGAAATAATTTCCACCAGGAAAAAACCTAAATGAGTTTTAAACTAGACGAAGCGTGAAAGGAAACCTAATAGCACCCTGAGATATAATTAAGGGATAGTGATATTAAATAACAGATTACCACTTAGGACGAATGAAAACCGTCTGGTAGACGACATCTAAGAGGATAATCATAAGCTTCTAGGAAATCTAAGCTGCATAGCGATCTCAACCGCAAATGTTTGGAAAGAAAAGTCTGTAATGAGTTTTCTTGAATTAAACTTTTGTGACGAATTCTGCATTGACATAGTCATCAAGTAGAAACTAGAACAGGAAAGTTATCTGCATATTCTCCGTTACTATTCAAAGAGATTAAATTGAAATTTTGTATGACAAAATGTTTAGTCATCTCCTAGGTGAATTAGATACAAAATTTTCTCAAGAATAACAATGTTTATATATTGTTTTCTTCAGTTATAAAGAAGAAAAGGAAAATTATCACATTGCAATAAATAGATTTCTGAAAATAAATTCGCACGAAAATATAGAAACAGTGATTTTAGTATCCAGAATGTCAACGTCAGCTATTGATAATACATTTTCAACTCTCTGATTTACTCAAGATTAAATTTTCGATTTCTGAAAATACTGTTAGAACAATGACATAAAGAACCTTCTTAGCAGGAAATACCATCGAAGCATGGAACCTACTTAGTATTTCCACATGCTAACAATGAATGAATTTGTTTGTGATACAAAAAAATAATAAATATGGTACTAATAGATGAATTATCGAAGAACTTCCGATAATATACCCCACAGCTGACTCATGGAAAATGTATAGATCGTCATTAATATTGTCATATCAAAAACATGGACGCCATGGAAAACTGACCTGCATCTATCCGATAGCTCAACATCGTCAACAGTTAAGGGTCTAAGAATTGAAAATGGAATCTTCAAAGGACATTCATTATTCCCACTCAGTTTAATTCTAAAGGCACCAATATATATATATATATATATATATATATATATATATATATATATATATATATATATATATATATATATATATAAAGAGGTGATCATATTATTGTCTACAGGAAATGTTATTTCTTCTACTTCTGTCAATGCTTTCAAGAATGCCTATGATTCATGGATATTATCTGAATTAGGCAACATCATGTTTATGCACCTTGATATAAAGGAGAGAGTACTCTCGAATATATAAAACAACTTAACCATCACCAATGAAAAACTACAACAATACATCAAACTTGAAACAAATGATAAATACATTGGTATGGCTGTATACCACGCCAATGTTATTATCACTAACCCAGGTGAACCTGTAACAATGATAGTAGAAATAATGAAGGAAAAGTTGAAATTGAATGTGAAAGATGACAAATGAGGAAGTGACGTGAGATAGAAATGCAGGGCACATAGTGACACGTGGAAATGGCTAGGCCATACTAACTCTGAGACAGAGACATAAGCTCTAATTCCATCTTGCCTAGAATAAACCTTAGCAAAAAACTACATCAGGGCTAGGATTATGAAAACTGTCATCAACCCAGTGATAGTGAAACTATCCATCATATATTATCAGGCTACCTCATATTGAGCAGAGTAGCTGACTTGAATAGCCACAACATAGTTGCACGTTACCTAAATTGGAACATTTGTAAGGACTATGGCATATAAGTGAGTCAGAAATGCTATATAGCAAAAAACTTCATCAGGGCTAGGATTATGAAAATTGTCATCAACCCAGTGATAGTGAAACTATCCATCATATTCTATCAGGCTACCTCATATTGAGCAGAGTAGCTGACTCGAATAGCCACAAAATAGTTGCACGTTACCTAAATTGGAACATTTGTAAAGACTATGGCATTTAAGTGAGTCAAAAATGATATCCCATGTATCTCACATCCATTTGTGAACATTCCAGAAGTCCCCATCATATGGGATATACAACTCCAAACCAATAGAACCATCTTCGCCAACAAACTAGAAATAATAGCAAAAAAAATTTAACACCTGTTCACTGATAGATGTGGCCATACTACCATATATGATTATAATATTATTAAGAATGAAACTGAAGAAAAGCTCAACAACACAAACTTATAAATAGTATTGAGATTATGGTTATAATACCAATTTTCATAGATACAGCAAACCTAAAGTCCAACCCCACCTATGGATCCATTGGGCGTATCCTTCGAAACCTAAATTCAAGCATAATGCAAGATACACTTTCGTTGACTACAGCACATATTGCTGGGAAACTGTTATAAATAACCTTCTATGGAGAGAACATTTCAGACTCATGGTGTTTTCACATACTCCGTCGAATGATTTTCTATTTGATATCAAAGAAAATAATATTTATTCTGTAGTGGAATTGTATTTCTCAATTAAAATTCTCATGTGTTATTAGGAACAGAAATGCTATTGGGATTTTATTTGAAATCAACAATCTTCAGATTTAAGAAATACTACATCAAATACTATAAAACAACAAAAAACGAATAACTATAATAATATTATTATATTACTGAACCTGGTGCATAGTCTATGTTTCTAAAAAAAATGCTCTCGAATCTTATTATTTTATTTGTTTGTTTGTTATTCCTTTAACGTGCTATATTTCCGCCTCTCGGCAAATGACACGACGGGGAATTCTGTCACCTCACTAACCCAGGAATTTTGCCGAACACCTCTCGCGTTGAGGGAAGGGATCTTTAATGTCCAACACATCTCTGTTAGGCAGGACAGACATCTTCACATCTCCTCCGAAGGATAGACACTCAAGGGATTTCTAGAATCCGCAAAATCGCACCGACTTCAAGGGGATCGAACCCAGGTAACACTGCGCAGGAGACGAGCATCATATCCTCTACGCACCGAGCCGGCTTAATCTTATCAATTCTGCACATAAAAATCATAGAGTAAATGTGCTTTGTTTTCTATCCCACTCAAATCTGCACTATATTATTTCAACCGAATAAGCTGTTTATATCAGTATGTGACAGTAACCAGTTTGTAACTCTCTTTTGGAAAGTTTGCAAGGAAGCGAGGCTCTTGATTTCTAGAAGCAGTTAATTGAAAATCCAATTGACCCTAAAGTGAGAGCTTCTCAGCCACAAAACTCTTGACCTATTAAGGATTTTAAAAGCCCTAAGTAGGTACAAAATCAGATTATGAGAGCGTTTATCATCTGGATACAAAATCAATTACCTCAGTGGACGAAGTATTATTCGTCCACTTTTCTGTATAATGTATAATAAATCCGAAGTATTTTTGTGACACCTCTAACTTCCTGATTTATTGGTGTTATTACGGAAAACTAAAATGGAAGGTTGCATCTCAATTATCTGATGAGTTATTCTGTTCGAAAATTCTAGCCCATATGTCTATTATTATTCCCAAGTACAGAATTTCAGGATTGCCAATCATTCTAATTTTCTCCCCTTATAAAAAAAATATTCGAGAAGATCTGGTGAACCCTGCAAAAAATTTCAAGAAATTTGTTTTCAAGGAGTGTGTAATTCTCTCTTGGGAAATATCAGAATTATACCGAAATCATTTTCGAACCCATGTTTAAGGGAGTACCAAGAAACATCTCTCTAAAAAAATGGCAGTATTTTCACCATAAGAAAGAATTTCAAAAGCCACTTTGAGAGATCAACAAAGATGCACAGCCAGAATACGCTTTCATTTAAAGCTTGATATATTTTACTAACAAAGTTCTCAATTTCGTCTTTCGCTGAACAACCCTTTCTGAAACCGTTCAGCCGACATCTCATCAATTTTCATTTCTACAGAAACTTGAAAAAGTTTTTGGAAGAATAAATCCAGGTTAGAAATAACCGATATTGGTAAAAATTCTTTTTCGTGATTTATATATAAACAATGTCGTTCTCTAATTTTGAGTCCGTGGCAAGGAAACGAATTTGTTCTGATGTGAGGCTGTCAGTTTTCACAGTTCGACTTTTTGAGCACCTATAGTTTCCTCCATTTTTTCTGTTGAAGTATCTTGCTGAATGAATGAACTGAACATGCGCCTTTTTCTGATTTTATGTTTCTCAGATTTCTTTATTATTGTTTGCGAGTTGGGTTTCAATATTAGTTAAACAACGGCCGAAGCACTCCGCTATCTCACGTCTTCCCAAAATGACTCTCTCAGTTTTATGTGATTCTATTCTTTCCTTCTTCTAATTTTGCACCTGAATCTATTGACACACCACCTCAAGTCTGCTGCTTCATTATTGTGAATCTGGTGCACAAGATTTTTTTTTTGCTTGTCCTGACATGTCAGTTGATTTATAGAATTCGTTTGCATGGGCATTTTTGTCTACGAATGAAGCAACTGCAGACTAAGAAATGTTTGCGAGAATTAGATCGACCAAAGTATAAAATTTCATTGATTACAAGAATCAAACTTTTATATAGTTGCAGGAATTTGAAAAAAAACTTTATTAGATACATATCAGAAAATGTCATTGGAGAAATTTTTAGTTATTTATTTCAATACAGGAGCCTGGAACATTTTCCTTTCCACGAGTGGCATCTGTTCCATATTATCCTTGGTAGATAAATAAGGCTATCGAATACTATAAAAAAAGAAATTTATTGGAGAGTGCGGTTGTTTCTCCTTCCCCACGTTTTATTTTCCTTCCAATGATGACAGTTTAAGTCCGTAAAATACGCCTTCGAACGGAGTTCGTATTAAAACGAGAATATATTCCTTCTAGTTTTCCGAAGCAATATTTCTTCTTAGAGCAAAAAACCATATCCTCATTTAATTTTTTGATTCATCTTAGGTTTTCAACAAGGTAACCTGAAGATTTAGAACCGAAGAAATCCATTTTATGTTGCAGCTGCGATTTGATTTTATTTCAATGATCTAAACTTTTTCCAATTGATAATATATTGTGCAAATGGTGATACTAAAACCTGTACCTGTAAATTTTGATCGAGATATAACTATAACTAGAACAATCAATATACAGGGAGTGTCAAATATTGTTGGGGAATTTTTAATTTAATTTTAAACTGAAAAGTTAATAAGAAATTTCTTTCAACTTAACTTTGAATGAGTAAAGGTGAAATTCATTTCAAGCTGTTAGTAACGCTAATAATAGTAATGATTTAAAATGAATATTTATAATATCCTTTATATATATATATATATATATATATATATATATATATATATATATATATATATATATATATATATATCTGTACGCTGGATTTTTCCGTGCTCTGACGCTACTCGTTCGTACATTGATGTCATTCTCTGATGATGCTATAGTTTGTATATATTCTGGCGAGAATGCCTCTGACGCTACTCGTTCGTACATTGATGTCATTCTCTGATGATGCTATAGTTTGTATATATTCTGGTAGATTGATATATTCTCATAACCCAAGTTGAGTGGCCTATTTAACGTTTATGGAGAACCACTAATGGTATCGTTCTGAAATTTTGGTAGTTGATTCAGCTGGTCCGAAACTCTATTTCTAAAATATATTCACCTCTATGGCACTCCCGGAAGTGCATACCAACTTTACTATCTAATTTAGAACACCCTGTATATTAATACCAAGTTCGCTGACACTTGTTATTCCAATATCAAAAATACCTAACACATAAATCTTGCTTGTTTCATTCCTGGAATATCCTATTTTTACTTGCAAATTACCCATTGTTATGCTTTTTGAAAAAATTTGAACATCTCTGAAACGGCGTGAGCTACCAGAATAGTGAAAGGTTTTTTGCAAACTGAAACTATGCGGGATATAACTCATATACGACTGAATCTCAAGTAGTATACAGAGTTCTCTTTCTTCCGCCTCACATTTCGAATCGAAGAATTATCTAAAACTACGTTTTCTCAAAATGTAACCCATATTTTTCCGCCATTCATTAGATTCAACGTAAAAAAACTAAATGAAATTCCCCATACATACCCTATATCTGAGATATACACACTACCAAATTTATATGGAATCACCCGATATTTTGAATATTACCACAAGGATTTTGGAAATTTCGAAGGGTTGTTAGAATTGATCCTTTTTGGTCTATTTTGAAAAAAAAACAAATAAAAGAAAATAAGAGACTCTTTCCGAATGTAGTAAAAAAATTGAAAATTATTTCCTCAAGAAGTTGTTGTTTTTTTCTCGACTTCTATAGCTTGCACTACCTCCTCTTGCCCTGATACAAGCCTGAATCCGTCTAGGCCTGCTTTGGATTAGGTTTTCGATCTCATTGGGGTGATATTCTACCACCCTTCTGTGGCGCTTGGCTGAACTGTTGTGGGGTTCTTGGATTATCCTGGCGCGATCTCATTTTCCTTTTGAGATCATCCTATAAATGTTAGGATTTAAGTCTGGAAAGCAAGCTGGCCAGTCAAAAATAGCAATCCCCTATGTATCAAGTTAATTTCGGGAGAGGTTGCTGCTATGCGGAGGAACATTATCTTGTATAAAAGTGAAATTCTCACTGCGGGCACCTCGCAAGAGTCTTACTATGGGCTCCAGCGCTAGTTTCACGTAATTTTTATCCGTTACAATTGCAGGAAAAGAAATCCAATCTGTTTTGCCGACCAGCATAATGCCACCCCAAAACATCACAGTGCCCCCTTCGTATTTTGGAATTTGTATTCCTGCTCGGAGTCTATTTTGTCTTCCACGACCCTTTAAAACCTGAATCCGGCTGTAATCTGATCAAACGCCAATTCTGGTCTCATCCGAAAAAATAACATTTCGCCAATTCTCAATATTAATTTTTGGGTGCTCGATACACCAATTAAGTCTGTTAATTTTTACTTGTCTGGTAAGCTCTGGAACTCTTAAGGGCCTTCTGCTGTATAAACTCCTTGAACAAAGTTTTTGACGTATCGTTTCGACTGACACACTGATGCCTGTTGCTTCCAGATATTACTTTTGGAGTATGGGGTGGGACGCACTAGGGTCTCTTCTCGCAATTTGGCACGAAAAGCGGTCTTGTTCTTCAGAAGTGATCTTCCTACGATTTCTTCTAAGCCTATTTTGCAGAGATTGTAACTCCACATATTGGGCGTAGGTAAATGAAATTACCCCCTATGATACCCCCATTGTGGCCGCTTTATCCCTTTGTGTCATCCCTTCTTCAACGAGAGCAATTATTAGACCCTCTGCATTTAATTATGATTATAGGCTTTTTTAAATTTTGAAATTCATAGTTTCAAATCTCAGTGACGATTGAGTACAATATCTCGAGCTTGTGCTGATAATTCAACATTTTTATTATACTATCCAGTTTTTTTTACAACAAAAACTTCATCCTTCACAAGTAGTCAAAAATCCATGGTTAACAACAATCAATAATGTTATATACCGAGTGATTCCATATAAATTATATATATATATATATATATATATATATATATATATATATATATATATATATATATATATATATATATATATATATATATATATATATATATATATATATATATATATATATATATATATATATATATATATATATATATATATATATATATATATATATATATATATATATATATATATATATATATATATATATATATATATATATATATATTAACAGGTGAAACTTTGGATTTGAATCAAATGAAGATTAAATTTTAATGCAGATATTTGATTTAGTAACGCCTTTTATGTTACAGTATGCAAAATCATTCCATGTATATCATAATAATTAAATGTCGAAGCATATTCCATTTGCGACGCTTAGAAAAAAATTGCGTAATGTTACCTTATCCTAGTACTCAAAAAGTCATTGATAGTTAGAAAAAGCCAGGCTGGTATAGATTTCAGCTTCACTTAAATTGAGTTTACCTAAGCTAACTTCAGCATCAAAAATAAATTCAATCCATTCTGCAAACATTCCAGTTACGAATCCAGCCCTGCCATAAATCCTGAAAAGGTCAAAATAAGAAGCTTATCGCGTCAATCTTATAATTGGACATGGCCCGAGGAAAATCTCAAAGCTATCGTTCCTTTGATCAAACCCTCCGATCTAACTGAAGCGGAAAAGCAGAAAATACGAACAAAATGCAGAAATGAGATCGTAGCCGAAGTGTTCCTATATATGACGGCACTAGGTTGCCAGGCAGCTTATGTTTCTGAGAACCAAATACCAGCAATTAATTGAGTATAGTTAGAATTGTCAGTTCATTTCGTAACTGACAAGAGAAAATTCGAAAACGGGAAACTAAATGGATCTTGTTAATTGCGTTCGTGAAACTTCTCATCTGTGTAACGACATCACTTGGAACTTGATTATGAAATCTCTTTAATACTGACTCTGATGGTGTGAAGAAGATGAATGATGAAACTTCTCATTTTCATTTCATGAACTTGAAACCTTGGCAGTACTCTGCTTTCAAACTTTATTGAATCAGATGATATTGAAAAGTTAAAAGTAATAATTGAAAGTTTAATAACTCCTTCGTTTTCTAGGGTAATGGACGTTTTGAATTATTATAAATTATATCATAGATCGACATGAGATCATGAATCTTGTCTAATTGAATTCAATTCTGATGAAATATTGTTCCTTAAGTTATTTGATCACTAACGGAATGAATACAATGTTCAAATATCTAAAAAGTTCTCTGATCATAAAGGTAGATGAAAGTTGCAGGTCATTCAAAATTCTTGACATGCATGTCTTAATACTTCTTTGAATGAACTCAGGAAATGAACTACAACGGCAACTCCTTATTAAGTACAGAGTGGGCAAATTTCGATGTTTTAGTACTGCAGCTGTGTGAAATATGGTTACCAAAAATTACCCTTTTCTATCTCGATCTCTTTTTCAGGGTCTACTCTAATGGTGCAATAATTTTTCCGATAACTCTCTCTTTTCCCGAATTATTCTAAATTTCGCAAATCGTCGCATAAAAATAAAATTAGCATTCAACGCCGTTTTAAGTAAAATTCTAAATTCACAATTTCATTCTTTCGGCACCCAATTCATTTTGTGCTATGAATGACGAGCACAAAGTTTTTAGGTCCTGCCCAAGAACATTGTAGTTTCCTATGATCTCAGAGTAACTACTACTTATCAAAATATATCAAAATCGATCAGTTTTTCTGTTGTATATTCGAAGTTATTCCATTCAAAATTGGTTAAACTTGTGTGGTTCTTCTGAAATGCACAAATCATCACCACTTAAAATGTGAGAAATTTGGCATGAAAAAGGCAGAAGCAGAAATTTAGAATCGTCGTGCGCTGGATGTTATGAAATAAAGCAGGTTCACTTCCTACAAAATGAGAGAATCACAATTTTCTGAAACAGATGTCAAATCCTAGCGGCATATCGATATGCAGCATCTAACCATACTTATTTTTGTGTACAAGGTTCAAAATATTTTAAAATTCAATCGGACTTGCGACGATTTTACGTCTATCAGAGTTAAATATAATTGTTAAGGAAGTTCACCCCTAACGCATAAGAGTCGTGAAAAAGTGATATTTCATCTCCATTGAAATTTTCAAATATCTTCAAAAGCTATTGAGTAAAACTGGTTTTATCGTTTTTGTTTTTTATCTTCAATTTTGTACATGAATATCTCAGCTTGGATGGGTCATAGAAAAATCTTAATCCAGGACACTGTGCATGCAGACGCTTTTGCCAAGATGGCGTGAAGGTATTGATCTCACAATAGTATCTAATATTATTGTCATAGGACCCTCAAGTTATGGAAAAAGTAGGATGCATATTTTCACAATCGCCAATGTACACTTATGGATTATTTGTCATCAAGCTTTATTTAGATTTGCTTCAAATTGTAATTCTCTAGTAATCCAGAGTATTGCTACATTTGAGCTTGAGAGGCTTTATCTTGATCAGAATTCATAATCAAATCAAAAAGTTGAGAATTTCGAAGATTTTCACTGAAATTTACTTGCACTTGAAGTTCTCTACACATAATCTTCTTCTTTTATACCTCACACCTCTCATAACCTCTAAATTCATTTGAAGAAATTTATGAAAGCATTATGATTTATATTTCAGATAAGAAATGAGGTAACGTTTAGTCAGAATAGGTATATACGTACCTTACCTTATTATATATTTACCTTAATTTGTTGAGATTTGGTTATTCATGAACTGCAGTTATCAAATCTAGGAATGAAAAATATTTTGGTCGTTAAAGAATTCAAGGATCAACGAATATGAAGTTCAAATAATTAAATTCTTCACATTGTGAACGTTTAGTTTTCGACTACATTGAATATGAGGATTTCTAGTAAAGTTTCAAACCATTTCAACAGCGATACGTCCAATTCAGTAATTCCGTGCCTAGTCCAAATGAGACCGAACAAATTCTGACAGGTAAATTAGGCTCGTGGTAATTCCCATAGTTGAGTTCTGTTCAATTGAACCAGTCTTCTGAGAATAGAGTAAGGAATACTGATTATTTCGGAAATCTCTAAAGAATCTTTTCGCTTTCGAGTATTCCCAAATGTGGTCGTTATGTTAGTGCAAATCAGAATGTTTTAAATTTTCCAGGAAAAATTAGGAGAAATTAATGAATAAATATCCCTAACTTAACAAGAATCCAGATCGTCCATTCCCTTCATCACCAAAAACATTCAGAGCAAAGAACCTTCCTTCACATGTAGTGCTCACCTAATACTTTGGCGTTGTATCGCTAGATTCTTTCGACGAACCATCATCTTGATTAGTTGACCGTACTATTAGTGGGCTGTCTAATCTAACAAAGTACACTGACCGGAATTGGACTTTTGTTCTTGTTCAATGGATGCTTTCGTTTCATTATATGAGTACTCTCAAATGCGTTCTTAATATTTTTCAACAATATAATATTCTCAGAATCTATCTATTCTATGGTCTTGAACAAGAGTAAGTTTGACATCACTAGATTTTAATGTACATCTGTATTTTGAATGTGCTTCATGATCTTTAAATCTGGTTTTAATTGATCTTTTAGTTCATCCAACTCACTTGTTTCTACAGTCTCCACAACTTATTTCATATATGCCACTTTTATAAAACGATTTAGTTTTGTCTTTAGAGTTTCCCCCTAAGCTTTTCAAAGTTGAATTTGATTCATAGACCAATTTCATATTTATATATCAAGATCTTTTTCCTACTCCTGTGTTGTATCAAGGATCGAAAGGTAAAGTAGCAATTTTTTTTTCTGTTCGTGAGATTGAAGAAGCGTGGCATACGACTATTTCCTCTTATATCTGTGTCTATTGAACTTATGAACTGATCTATCTTTATAAGTTTTAGAAGTAGCCACATTCCTCATGAGAGCTTTTTCTTTTTGAAACCTTTCTTGATTCAGAGGAAAACTAATTAATCTGTGAACTAGGAATGTACGCTAGCCATTTTTTGTTATTAACAAAAAAATCAGTCGAAAGAAATGTACCCCCTTATGGCTATTTCGAAACACCAAATTCTAAGGATTGGCGATTCCTAATGACGAGTGTGTCCAAAAAAGCTAACCGGTTATGTTTGTCTACTTCATGTGTGAATTTAATGGAATGGTGATAATAATTTAACTTTCCAAGAAAAGTTTTCAATTTGGCTGGTATAAAAATAAACAAACGTATCTTCGACATACCTACACCACACTCTAGGAAAATATTTAAAATTTTGACTTATATGTGTTTCACATTCACTTTCGAATATATTGGTAATAAATGGCTAATGACTTTTTCCTATGGCTTTCCGTCTGATTCTTGTACTGAGAATAATTTTGAATCATGTGAAGTTTGTCCATTCGTCGTATGTTTTGGAATCTAGATTGTTCGTATTAAGCTATTCTTTCAGATCTAAATCTAACCATTTTTGTTTAGCTAAAACACTGATTTTATCAGAAACGGAAGGTTTTGGCAAATGTACCTTTATAATATTTGGAAAAACGGCATAATTTTTGCAGAATTTCAGGATCCAGACATCTGTACCAACCAATTTGATTGTAGCAGTGAGTTTTTCAACCCTTTCATGTTCCGTGAACCGTGAAATCATATCAACTAAATCGAAGAGTGGAACCTTCGGCACTAAAAACACTGTACACCACCAAATGTTGCCTTAACCAGATACAAATTATTTCAATCGTTTCAATATCGGTTGGTGGGTTTATGTTTTTCACGGAACCAGTTTTATTACTGCCAACTCCTCAGTAACGACTTCCAAAGTCATGGAAATACTCTCAGGGAATATTAAATCTTCTTACTAAAAAATGAAAAATCTATAATATAATGAATGTTTTTTTTTTGGAATTTCAGCCATAGAAGAAAATATTTTCACATATCTGAAACAAACAAATATGGATGAACTCAAAGTATCTCCAACTATTATCTCAAAATGTAGAATCTTGTTACCTGAAATTACATTTTCCGAAGATAGTGTCCCCTTCTTATGTTACTCATTTTCATTCGCCAATTTTGTAATTAATAATAGACAACCATCTGGATTCGAGGAATATTAGATAAAATATTAATATTTTACTACTCTGCCTACAGCCTCATCCATCATTTTTTAGAGAAATTATTTCATCGAACACGTGAAGAGAGAAAAGACCTGCAGTTCAGCCATCTCTTGGCAACAAGTCTTAAGTAGATAATTAATTATATTGATGCTTTCTCGCTTCTCAAGTCTGTATATCTTCTTAGTCTTCATTATGCAAGTCGCTTCAAATCGATTAAGTTGTGCGTAGCTGACAAATTATTCTAAACCTTACATGTTTCCGTTAACACCATAACTTTATCCTCAATTAGTGTTCACATTTTGAAATATTGTAATTTCAATCTCTCTGCATTACACGAAACAAATTAATCAATTCTGATAGATAGGTGACTTTCCACAATAATTTATTTCATTCTAAGACAGGATTATTTTGTGTCATTGCTTGGCAATCGTCTCAATACCAGGTAGTCGATTTATATTTTCCATGGAACCAATTTGATTATCACCTCAGCAACGACTATGAAAATCCGCTATAATACCCTTGAGGAATATTATCTTTCATACTCAGAAATATTCTGCATATAAGGTCAAACTTTCGGAGTATGTATTTTGTCGGTGATCAGTTCTCCAATTAGACAAACATTGAAGGATTATTACCAACACACAAAATCCGACACCTTCTGAAAGTGCCCCAGATGCCATTTCGTCTTCACAATAAAATCACACCGGGCTCCGGGCCTTCGGGGGACCTCATGCAATTTAATTTATAACTTACTTTCACAAAAACTATCCTTCATTATTTGGTGGTGTTATGAATATTCGATCCCATAGATGACCCGAACACCATAAATCAAACAGCGTCAGATCTGGCTAACGAACAATGCACTGCATGGGTTCATTGATTCTCATCCATCTTTGTCAAAATGAAGCGTTTAATCAAATATATATAATATTTGAATTCGCACAGTTCAAGAGGCACCATCTTCTTAAAAATATGCAGCCATCAATTCCTGCAGCGACATATTATCGAACATGTCCCCAAGATGTGAATATATTATTATTACTTAATTTGGTTCAAAATTCTTTCTATGATATACAAGCCTAAAGTTTCATTATTGTGAATTAAATACCAAACATTCACGCTGAAATATCTTTCGAAATTGTTCTCTACGATATACAGCAAAATTTCTTGACCCTGCATAAAGAAGTGCGACTTGATTCGAGTTTTCAATTTATTGTATCATGTTATTACCCTTTTATCAATATCCTGTAGGTTATAGAAATGACATTGATAATAATTGATTGGTGTTTGTATTTAATATTTTTTAAATATAGGTATTCAAAATTATGAAAACAGTATTTTTTGTATATCGCTGTTCAAAAAAATGTAATCTATACACAAAAAAATATAGTATAATATATATATAGGCTCCAATCCAGACTAATTTCTTTACTGGGCTTTACATATACTCTGTGAAACAATGTTATAAAAATAAACTAGTGTCTAAGTTTTTCCGATTGTCACAGATCATGTGAAGGAGCCTATCGAATCGTCTCGGATTCTTCGCTTCTCTATTCCTGGCGGATCTACACCCTGAAGACTTATGAATGCCATGAGTCTGTTAATCACCAAGTAGGTGCTTCTGCAGGCCGCGCCATCGGCATTGTCAATTATCCTGATTAATTCAATGTGGCATTGTTTGCAGTCTCCTTCTCATTCCCAGTTTTCTCTAGTTTCTGTTTTCTGGCATTGATTTTCCATACTGAAGTTAATTTTTTACCCAGTTCTGTAGCGTGCATTTTCAAAGAAAACACCTTCGGCAGGTTCCTGTCATTCGAAAGGGCCTTTGATTCATCAGTAACCATATCAACCATTTTTCTTCACTACCTGCAATGTTCAGTAATTCGAGGCCAAAAGTGTTTACAAAATGCGCTCTCTATATTGTGATATGTAGTATTTCAATAGAGCATAAACGCATTTTGAGCATCCAGTTTAGGCTTTCAAATATCCGTCATACGAAATAAAATATGAAAATATGTTTAATGAAACCAAGTAGGAAAATTATTATTTTTCATTCTGTCACTGGACATATTCTTGTCACCGTTTACATTTCCATTGAACTCTCAGAATCTGCATAGCTAAGTATGATTATGAGAGGACTGCATAGAGCCTAAAACCAATTGGAGTTTTGTGCATCTTCTCTTTCCTGCTATATTTTCAGTCATCTCAACTAAAAATGTTGCCCATTTATTATTTCTGCCATTGGCTATTTTTACAAAAGAGTATATGCCATGATAGTAGTCTGAATCAATTATTTACATTCAAGAAGAGCATGCTCAATTGCTTCTTATTCGTGTTCATACTTCCTGCTGAGGAGAGTGCTAAAGCTCCTTATGTCATTTGAGTTTTTCTTCAGAGAACAATATGCAGTTAGAATGTCTGTCGTTATAATTAACTAATTTATATTGAACTTATTTGGCTGCAGGTTGCGTTAGAAAAGTTACTTCGCTAACCTACAGCTTTCTTCCGTTCCATAACTTTCTCAACTTTCCTGTGTTCTTTGGGTCTTTATGCTGTTGCTTAAATCTAACCTAACCTAACTTAACCTAACCTACAACTTTCTTCCGTTCCATAACTTTCTCAACTTTCCTGTGTTCTTTGGGTATTTATGCTGTTGCTTATATCAATATCAGAACAGAATACTTCAGGAAGCTATTTTACTATCTGGTTCGCTTCAATTTTGCCCTATTACTGTTCACGCCCCTTATTCATCAAAATTCCCACGCCAACTCTGATGATAACTGATATATCTCTGATAATCGCTTCAGCACCGGACCTATTTTAACCCTGTGGTATAATAGTGCATTTTATGCCGAACATGAGTTGGGGTGACATGATGTTGATTCCTGCTCGCAGCAACGGTATCTAGATAGTTACTCTACAGCAAGAACACTGCCTCACTTTCGACCAGCACTGCCATATATCACTTCGAATTCAAAGAGCGAAATCATATCATGTGCATTCCAATTAAGTTTAGAATCTATATATATATATATATATATATATATATATATATATATATATATATATATATATATAAATAAATATATATATATATATATATATATATATATATATATATATATATATATATATATATATATATATATATATATATATATATATATATATATATATATATAATATATATATATATATATATATATATATATATATATATATATATATATATATATATATATATATATATATATATATATATATATATAACAATATATACAACAACAATCTTTGACTTCCTGATAACTAGTTCTTCAGTAAGTTTCAGTGTCTCTTCCTCCATGAAAGGTGTCATATCTGCCTTCTGAGGGATCACAAATATATTGTCTCATCTGCACCAATTTTCTATGATTCGAAAGGCCATCTTGTTGTAGAGAATTTCTTCGAATGTGCCACTGATCTTGGTGGTAAGCCGTCTGCTTGAACAATTGTGTGAATTCCTTTTGAGTTGAGGTTACGAAAAAGGCTATCGAGAACGAAGTTTCGTAGAAGAGTTGATAAGGTTACTTCTCTTACTAGGTTTTCCAGCACTTTTTATTCCGCTCTTTGGACAGCATACAAGATATTCCACTGTTAACGTTTATCTCTGTCAAAATTGAGATTATTTAAAGCATTATATTAGTACGTACATTTTCCATTCATTCTAACAAGGTCAACTAATCTGAATCTTCTCTTATATTTGATTTATTGAGACAGTTTATAGCTTTACGATGGTATTCACATCCTTCACATATGCTGACAAGGTCAACTATTTTAAGTATTCCATCAATGTTTGACAGTGATTTTTCTACTGATTCTTTCAATTTGTCTTAGATTTTTGCCTATTCCAAGAAATGGATCAAAAAATCTGTGTCGAATTTTGTGTGAAAAACGAAATTGAATGCGCGGACGCTTTCCGAGTGCCAGAACATTCGGCGCCATGATATCGTCCCTGTTTAGACAAAACACTGAAGGTGGCGCAGCCACCGCATTCCCCTATGCTGCCCCCCTGTGACTTTTTTTGAATCACAAAACTACGCCATGATTAAGAAGAAAACGAAGGTATAGAAGAGGAAGCAGAACAAAATCACAAAAATGATTTTTCAAATGCTTCGTTGATTTAAATTAACTTTGGCATGAATGTATTATATCTGAGAAGAATCATCTTGAAGGGAGCAAAATAGATATTCATGAATGAATAAATACATCTTGAAAAATCGCTAAATTCGTTATAATTTTCGAACAGACCTTGTGTATCTACAAATTCCGCCAGGAACTACTGATTGTCTTCGGACTTTGGCAGTCCGTCGCTCGACTGCGTGAAGCGCACCCAACATTATTCACTACATAGAGTCTTAAACATCCAGATATTGTATGAGGAATAGTTACAACCGAATATTAAGACTAGTTCCTTATTCAATACAGAAAGTGGTTGAAAAATATAATTGGTACACTGAAGTTATTAAAATCACACATCGTATATTCAAGTCAACTAGTCGAAGGAAGTAATTTAGGTTGAAACTTGAACAAATGAAAAATATCACTCTTTCATAACGTTGAAAATCAGTAGGATTAATCGAAACTCAGTTGAAGTGGTCATGGTTAATCTGGTTGATTCCATCATTCTAAAAATGTTCATCCATGCATTGCATTTCCATTCGATTTCGTTGGAATCATTATCGTTTTTAATTATTCCTATAATTGAATTTTTTCAGAACAGAAATTAGGAGTGAGGAATTTTTTCGTATCCACCTAATTGAAAACAGAAATCGAATGTTTTCAGATTACGAAACTCATTCACCAGTGGAAATTACATCTGCTCCTTGGAAATTCAATTATTCGAGAGAAAATATTTCAGAGCTTTCTTGAAGTTCAAAAGCTGATAGGATTAACAATGTATTTTCCATCTGAGAAGTCACCAGGTAATATTTTGAATCTTCATTATGTTGTTCAAACAGAATAATAGAATTTATTCTTGATGTGCGAACTTATATAAATTAACTATTTTGTCAACTCAGAATAATTTTTCCAGTTACAATAGAAATATCATATTAATTTCACTTTCAAAATAGTTTGCAGAATTTGTTTTCTAACGTGGACAGAAAGGGATGTTTTCTATTATCTTACCATGCATTATAATGAATAAATTCTTACACGCAATAAAAAGCGATGAAAGTCAATGTACGGTGTAGATAGATAATTGCGAAAGTCATAGGAATAGTTCCTATAACAATTGCCGCAAACCATTCGTTATTGATTTGCATATCTTGACATATTTCTCTCTCTTTGGTCTCTATAGTTTTTGAGATAATCAGTTCAAATTTAGAACATGGTTGTCTATTAACAGTTCACATTCTTAGACCATCACATTCTTAGGCTATCAATCTTCTTTTCATAATGATAAGGAAAAATTGACAATGAGCTTTACATTAACTTGGAACATATATTGTTAGTTTGATTGGGGAGGTCGTTACTTCACGAAAATTGATAATTTTTCAACTGTTATTCAATGATGTTCAAATTTTCGCTATATTGACAAAGATGTGACCCGTTTCACCACACTATGGCTTCTTTAGAAAAGTAGTAGATTTGAAAGAATGATGTGCCTTATATATTACACGGTGAAACCAGGTATTTAACTAGATAGGAGGAAAATCCAAACAGGGTTGTTCTTCTGAGAACTGGAGAGATCGAGTAGACATTAAGTATGTTTAGAGTTCACTTTGGAAATAAAAACTGAGAAATCCATTAATTGTTTAGATGCAACTGTTACCAAAATTGACTACAGACATGTTTTTTCTATTCTCTATAACAAACCATCTCATGAAGACATTCATAATTCGCTTGCACTTCTATATCAACATAAAATACCTGTTTATAACAGTATGATACACAGACTCTTCACGGTACTAATGTCAGATAATAATAATTGCGGTCCATAATGGTTATAATTCTAGTACGATTGACAATCCATGAGGCTTTTCCTATTATTGAAGAGGGTGATCAAAAATATAATATATTACCTTACATTGATGAACTCAGACTGAATTTGAAGGCGTTCTTCTCATCTTATGATGATGATTTAGGCAGATATACAAAATAACTGTAAACCGAAAATTCACAAAGTAAACGAATTAGGTATATACTCGCTTTTGCGAGCAAAAATTTATTTAGGTAGAACTTTTAGAAATTTCAACATTAGGATATCTGACCATAAACGCAGTTTCGACAAATAAAAACCTATTCTCACTATGCAAATCATCTACTGGAAGAACACCTTACGTCCAATAATAATTTTGACATTTTACATAATGGAAATAACAGATTGAAACTGAATCTGTAGGAAGTCAATTAGAACTAAATTTGTCAACATTACTTAATTTTTTCCAAGACAAGCAACCCTGTTTGGAATTTCCTCCTATTTAGTTAAATACCTGGTTTTAATATATAAAGGCTCGGGCACACAGGGAGACGTCTGCCACGGTGGTCTGCGATTCAGCGGTCGCCGTGGCGGTCTGTGGTATAGGGGTGCCACATAGAACGCGATATTTGTGGGAGCGGTCCCAGGTCCAGTCTAAACCACTACCTTCCAGAGAGTACGTGTTGCATTTTCATACTGTTATTGAATATGAGTTCGGACGAAGAACAACTCCTTCTGCTGTTAAGATTGCATTTTGCGGCGAAGAAAATGAAAAGACGATGTTGGGTACATGAAATCAATCAAAAGAGACAAGAATCAAGGGAATACAACCGTTTATGCATTGAAGTGGAGTCCCAAGAAGATAGATTTTTCTAGAATTTTCGTATATCGCGAGAATGCTTGAAGGAACTACATGATCTGATAAAATGGAGAATTGGAAAGTGCACAACGAACTGGAGAAAACCACTTGAGGTTGAACTTGAAAATGATATCAGTGATACCTCCTATTCTTGAATCTCCAAAATTTCTGTTTCTGCGAAGAGAGTAGAAAGTTTCAGTTTGATCATTGCCTGAGTCTTTGGCCGGAATGTTTTAAAAGTACTAGCGTAACAAGGAAATGAATGATCTATTCCGTCCATCTAATTTTCGTAAGGTTTTTTATTTTTTTCAAATTTATCATTTTGTCCACCACATTGGAGTCTTCTGAGGCACTTCGAGACTTCAATTTTTTCTTTGATGGAGCTGGAGGGAGCATTTGTGATTATAAAGGCGTTTAATTGTTGTTCATCACAGGCGACGCAGAGGTACCCACTGATGAGGGGATAGGGATGATATTCTCAGTTTGTATGTATTGCGATATGTTACTACTATGTAATCGATACACAAATGTCCCTTCTATGAAAGACATGTGCCTGCTCAATGGCCCCCTGCAGTATTTTTTGTCTCACCTTTTGAACCCATCTTGAATTTCATATAAGAGTCACGTAGATTTTTCCACTTCGTTTTCTTAGCATTAATGGAAACAAATGTTAATTATTCTTATTCTTCATATACAACAATATATAATGTATATAACAATAATAATAATAAAACCTGGCAGTAGGTATAGAATGCAACTTATCCAATGATGTTCAATCTAAGGAACAAACGGGTGAATCGACATTGTACCACCATAACCTCTTGTCGCGTTCAAGATTAAGGAAGAGGGTCTTGTTCGGAAAGTGAGTCACAGTCTCCCTCGGTTAGCGACGAAAGCAGCGTGATATCGAGTAGCGAAACTGCAACACTAAACCAAGTGGGAAACAACATCAATACCTCCCAACCGACCCTTGATGTTTCAACGGTGGCGCAAGCCATTATACCTACGACCACGAGGCCGGACTCCTAGGAAATGCATGAAGTGGACCTCTTATATATATATATATATATATATATATATATATATATATATATATATATATATATATATATATATATATTCATTCATACTTTCAACAAAGTACAAAAATGAATATATATATATATATATATATATATATATATATATATATATATATATATATATATATATATATATATATATATATATATATATATATATATATATATACTGTGAATGACAAGTGAAGGATATTAGGATATCAAGATGTTATCACATATGTCTGATTCACCTGTTCACCTGTTTATATTTGTTTTTTCTCTCATCGTTGTCCTAATGTTAAATATAATTGGAATCTCCTACAACAAGAACCAACTAGGTAACTTGTAGTAGGGATTATATCAAGAAGTCCATCATGAATATCAACAAATAGGTCTATGATTCTTTATTCACCTTCTTTGTTATTATATCCCCTGCTCGATTCGGACTTCAATAGATCGAAGGGGTATCTTCGGCAAATCACCCTCTGTCAGCATGTTGGCGCCCAGTGGATTACGCCTAAGGCGTGCTGATCAAGTGAATGTTGCGACCCCATTGTCACACTACATGCACAAGTTTATTCTCCAGGTGATATCTGAAGTTGACATGCCCCAACACTACCTATTACAGGCTCATTAGCTCGGCTGCCATCAAGTGCTTACCTTGTCCAGGCTTTACTAGCTAATGTACCCAGCATTGCCTTGGACTGGCAACAACCTCGACCGTTCGACCGGGTGTTGTTCCACTACCCAGTCTCCCAGATTAGCCTTAGCAATGCAGGCTGGGATCCCGACCACATGTCTAGGTCTTATTAGAATATTTTTAGCGCCTAGACAGGTCAGCCAATCCGCAATCTCAATTTCTTGGATTTTGGTGATCATTATCCTAGAAAAAAGAGTGCTTGACTCGTTATAAATTTCATATAAAAAAAACAACAAATAAAATGAATGTTCTTTTTTTATCGTTGCCTGAGAAAAAAGAACATTCAATACAAGATTTTATTTGTTGATTTTTCTGTTTTCATATGGAATTTATATTATGTCAAGCATCGTTAATAATTCAACTATTAATATGACGATCGACATTTAAACGATATAAGACTACGACAAATTCATTTTACATAGAAGGAAGACATGTATGAAGGTTACGGTGTATATTTTGCGATACAACTGGAATAACAATTGGCTACAATGATGAAAAACCCCTCATACTTCGTTAGTGCAAATCTGATTTCATTTGAGTCGCTGTTCTCATAGATTATATCTCAGCGAACCATGAAGTGGTCCAGAGAACTTGTGCCCGCGATGATCTACTACAATTACAAAGTTGGTTTAACGGACAAATGTTTGATCAGTTGAAAGGCGCATTTGTTGATTAAAATATATCACGGGAACTGTGTTTAGGTGGTATAGTGAATTTAAAAGAGGAAGGATATCGCTGAGTTGTGAGCCCCGTGCCGGTACGTCTTGTTCTTCAATGACTGTTAAAAACATTCAGCGAATGCGACGTTTGATCAAAGAAGATCAAAGATGCACCAAATTATCAAGGCAACCCTTGTTGTTGGATCCGTACAAGTTACTTCATTATTCGTTTAGGTGTCCCATACTGATCTATTTCCAAACCGCAGAAGGAATAAAATTTCGCGAGAAATGTTAGAAATAGTGACAGTGACAGCCAATTAGTACACCTCAAGATGTTTACCTGCAGTGCTCAAATCACTAAGGATTCGAGGGTTTATGTTGCATCATGACTGTGTATCGTCCAACATGGATGATTATTTACGTGAACATGGCGTCCATCCTACTCGCCTGATATGGTCATGTGTGATTTCTGATTTCAGATTTCTCCCATTACCATATGCGAATGAAAATGAGGCGAATGGAGTGCTCCACACTGAAAAATAGCAGGTAGATATTACAGAAGAACTATGTTAGCCAAAGTATGATAAATAAACTATTGAATATCTTCTTGGGAACAGATACAATTTTCCAGTGAACTAAGGGAGGACATTCAAGTAGTACAACGACTGAAAATGATCGTTGCATTAGCGTAACAGTTTGGTGGTCTTTTCTCCTACTGCTATACACGTGAGGAATGACAATCTATTCTCAATCTAGTTTCGGGAATGGCAGTTAACAAGTTAACTTTTTTAACGTGACTGAGGCCCGGAACATGCAATTGGACGCGAAAACGTCATAACTAATGTTGGTAAGAATGAAAATTCATAATTTTTTGAAACTGCTTGAAATTTAATTTGTGTAACAACAGTCGATTGTGTCTGAAAGAGGAGGGGGAATAGAAGCATTTCAAGGTGTATCAATAAAGGTTAATTCTGGGATATGTTAAGGTTAACCCTGGAATTTAGTTATCTATCTGTTGGGAAGCTGAGAATGAAAAGATATAAGATTTTTCATTTTCAGGCTATTTTTACCTTAACACAGACTATAACCAACATATTTTGAATAATACATAATTAAAATGATATATCGGCTTCATTCGCAGGTTTGAATTCGATAAACCCGATTTCCGATGACTTTGACCAAAAGATCAGCCCTAATTTCAAGTATACAGTTTTCGAATTTCAATTCATAAAATTTCTACAAGAAGTAAACTATCAGCATTGAATCTCAATTTTTCGGTCACCATTTCTTCAGATCACCTACTCATCAATTTTTTTTCCAATAATACGATGGTGTCAGAGCTTATGGAATGGCTCTTTTTGGTGAAACATATTTTGAGAATCTCTTTCATCGATTTATGACCAGAAAATGTTGTTAATATCTATCGATAACGCCAACGATCCACTGTAATTGACAGTCCACTATCATTTCAAGGAAAACATAGAGCTATGATGCTGCTTTATTGTAATCGAAACGTACAGTAATTTTCTCGTGGGTACTAAGTTCTCTTTTGAGTCTGCTGTAGTTTATTTCCATGTCAAAATGACAATTCAACTTACCAATCAAAAATATCATCTATCCCAGTATATAATTTTTCAAAACACTCGATTAATTAAGTTTGACATAATGAAAATTCTTCACTAACAAAACATACCGAATTTCGCTTCCAGCAGTGACCTTCAACATGAGGAATTCAAACTTTATAGAAGCTTACAAGATTAAGAGACATACGTTGATTCATGAAAATCCTCCTGAAATTAGAATGTTATTCAAATTATTATGGATCAGCGGTTTATATGCAGAGTGCACGTTTCTCAACAACGGTTAGAATCATATATTTTATAATAGACTGCTGTAAATTCATCGTTGTACAAATTCAATCTTCCATCGGCAAATTATTTCAGATAAAGCAAGGCTCAAATTATATGTCTACAATTTGTTGAGAACTATTTAATTCAACGATTGCAATTTTGAAGTAATGATTATGATAGACTAATTGCTTCCATGAATGGTTTAATATGTTGACGATATAGTTCTATGTCAGTCCATTATTGATCCTTATTCAACAATATCTTATATTTTCAGTACTTCTGTCAGTGTTCAGATCAATAAGGATGAAATCAAGCAAACGCAATTCCCATAAACAATGAAAAATATCGTTTCTTGATATTTTATCCAAGATATTCCTAATGAATTTTTCCAAAAAGTTGGAGAAGAATGATATACGATCGGTTCCGTCTCTTCACAATGATTTGTTAACTTCCAAGTTCCGAACATCTATCTATACTATGAGCCTTCTCTCTGTCACTTCTACCATATAAGAGATTTCCATATCTAACACTTAAAACAATTATAGAAGGAGCTTCATACCATTCAGAAGGCGATTTTAGAAAAAACTTCATTTGTTTAAATCAACTTCTTTCTAAACCTACCAGACAGAAGGAGCACTGCCGAAACGTTGCGTGAAAGCAAATGGTTTTTCAACGAATCGAATAATATATAAGTTAAGGGGTAATCCATCTAAAAAATTTGCGAATGTTCCAGTCAGAATTTCCAGGTATCTCTGTCCATTAAGATTTTCCTTATAAATGTGATGAGCCAACAAATCAATCATTGAAATTGCAAAATCGTTCACGCTGAATTTATTTTGGAAATCAATAACCTCAATGAAATGTGGATTTTCATGTGGCCCAAAAATGTCGATTTCTCTTGTTGGTTATTCCATTTCCATTGAACTAGGCTTCATCAGACCATATAATTTTTTGCAGAATTGTCTCATCTTCTTGAAGCCGAATTAATAAATTTTCACAGAAATTTAGCCGCTTGAGAAGGTCAATTGGTTCCAATTCTTGTAGTCTGATGAAAGAATACGGGTGCATGATATGTTTCTTAAGGATCAATTGAATGGAAGTAAAACTCAATCCAATATCCATTGATGCTGACTTAATGGACGCATGTGCATTGGCAAGAATATACGCTAGCGTATTAATTTGATTGTCGTCGTCCTCGAGAATTGGTTTTCTTCTAGTTTCTATGTATTTTGTTCCTCCAAATAGCAGAAAATTGCTTCTAATCCTTCGAAATTTTGTTTTACTCATAGGCGCCAAATTAGGAAATTGGTTATTGAATTGCCTGCAAGTTCTATCCACCACTTTTTGACATTCGCCATGAATTAAAAAGAGATTTAACATAATCTCCTTTGAATAATCAGCCATTTTATTATCAATCTGGTGTTTTTCAAAGATTTCCACTTCAATTTACCAAGAATTCTTGTTAAAATATCAAATTCGAATGAACGAAGTGACAAGTACATTAATTTTAGGGACCTGTCAGGTGAGCGTAGTCAGTTCAGCTACTACAAAGCATTCTCTGTTAGTTCTTGCTAAATCATCAAAATTCAATATATTTCCGAATTATTTCGGAACTATAAGAGATGGGTACAGTACATGCTGATACAATAACATCTGAAATTTGACGCTTCATCTGATGGCGATATAAAAATTGGCACGTGCCATTTGAAAAAATTGAGTTATTGCTGTTTGAAAAAGGCCAAATTGAAAAAATTAGACCAAACAACGCAATGAACTATTGACATGTGTAGGCTGCTTAAAAAAATTCTTGATCCTTCTTCTATCCACCCAAGCCAAGATTATAATCAAAATATATCCTGGAATGATTATATATTAGGAAAACGTCAAATGTGAATAAATGACAATATATCAGTCTATCAACGATTAGTGTCAGAGGTGTCAGAGGTTTTCTTTTCTTCTTTATTTTATGAAATATAATAATAATATATATATATATATATATATATATATATATATATATATATATATATATATATATATATATATATATATATATATATATATATATATATATATATCCTACTACATCAGAGTACCCTAACGATTCCAGAAGAGACGGTTTCTCTGCTATAGACGAGGTCTAGACGAAATCTAGAAACCAACGGGACTATTTGGCTTGCTTTGAACCGTGAATCTTCAATATATATTTATATTAAAGGGGGACCAATTAACCCCCTACCCTCATCAGCTTCTAAGCCAAAGTTCATTTTAGTTAAAGTGGACCTTTAGAAAGTTTCTTTTAATTCTCTATTTCTGTATAATCATTTGATATCATACAGACTTGCAAACACAACGACAGCTTATATTTCAACAAAAATTTGACGAAGCCAAGAATCACAATAAATGACCTCCTCCTTCCTCCATACAATGATGCAAACGATTCTTCAATTCTCTTTTAACGTTTCGAAGAACTTCTTGTGTCAAAAGTCGGCATTCGGTGAAGACTCTTCTCCGCAGCCCTTCCAAGTTTTTAGGTTGAGTAGCATAAACTCTCAATTTGAGATAACCCCATAAGAAAAAATCTAAAGAACTCAATCCAGGTGACTTGGCTAGCAGCGTAACTTTTCTTCTTCTGTCAATCGCAGGAGAAGATCGAAACCTCGGAAGAGCAACGGAGACGAATCGTACCCGAATGCAGATTTTTACACCAGAAGTCCTTCGAAATGTTAGAGGAGAATTCGAGAATCTCTTGTATTATTGTATGGTCATTTTGAGCATTCAATTGGATTTTTCGCATTATCATATTTTCGTTTTAATACAAACTTCCGTTGTTGTTTGAAGTCATGTTCATGAAGATAATTTTCAAAATGAAGAATAAAAAGACCTTTCCAAAGATATGCTACTCGATCCAGTCTCCCCATAATCAATTAATCTATTCAGAGTAAAGTGCTACTAAGGGTGAGAGGTTGATTTTACATATCCCGAACTAACTCAGATTACTTGATACAAAGGTGATTCGAGAACTATATAATTTTTTTTTGTTTCAGGTAATATAACCCTGGGGAAATAATTTCATTCGCCGTGAGTCATGAGGAATTTCGGACAACGCTGCCAAATATTCAAAGTTCTACAAAGAAAATATGGTCAGACCACATCGATGATCAAGTAATGCCAAGTGCGGCAATAATTGGATCTCCATGTCCATGTTTTGAAATGTGTACTTATAAGATTAAATTGACTTATGTTTGATACATATTCAAATCTATTATTCGATATATTTACGGATTTTATTTATTACATCAGATTCTTTATCGATCTTAGTTTTGAGTATCTTTTTCACTGTCTTTATGCATTAATTTCAGAATATCTTTCTCGGACCAATCTTTTTAGTGATGAAAATACGTTATGACAAAGTAAAAACGAGTTTATTTGATATTACTTCTTGCGATTTCCTTGACTGCCATACAGATGACTAGATAACTAGACTACACTGATGCTTCCACGTGTGTTACCAAAATATTTGAAGTAAACAATATTTATATAAGTTTTAGAAGTTATCCAATTGCAAATGAACGAAATGTTTTGGGCTTACAGTTTTAATGCAGACCATAAAAATATTCAAATAATTTGTTTGAGAAAGTCTTACTGTTGAAAACATGTGAAAAAATATTTACATTCTGTTTTTTCAGTATTTATATATCTATCATAAGTATTGATTTTCGATCAGTATGTTACTCTCAATAATTTATAATTCACAAGACTATAACTATTAAGCTATATTGGTAATTTGAGGGCTATTATTATTTTACACATTTTTACTGGGACAAATAGGTAATCCAGAATACCAACAAACTGCTTTTGTCTTTATGCAGTTCGTACATTAACAAGGTTATTATAATAAACATAAATACCGAATATTTTTCAGTTTTGAACATACTAATTTCTGAATTAACTTTTCATGCAGACAGATCAGTTTTTATGATAACAGGATTTCAAACATTATGGGAGGCTTTCAAGAGATCTAGAAGTGGGAGGGAAAAAAATGACCCTACAAAACTGAGAGAGGAATCAATAGTTGAGTCACAAACCGTCAGTTCTCAGGAAAATGCTAAACAGTCCAACGTCCCTGAAAATCGGTTGCTCAATAAAAATTAACGCTTTTTGCACATTGTGACATTTGAAAATGATGCACTAAATAGTCTCATTGTCATTGTCATTGAATTATTCAATTAATTTTTAATAAGACCTATCTGATTGCTTTCTAAGTGGGCTGAAGAGTTCGTAGTCTGATATACAGAAGGTTAAATTCACCTGATTTTCAGTTAGTACTAACTTAAACTAGACACGAGTAAGAAGTTTTCAGCTGGTTCGCGAGATAAAGCATTGAAAGTGAATCAATTTTTGTTATTGTTGGAAAACTAGATAAAAGAGACCTTGTGTTGATTGAATACAGCTTTTATATGAAAATATAATACAGGAAAGTAGAAGTAGGGCTTGATAAACATTATTCGGACGTGCCAGGAAAATCAACAGTGGACAAGTTTGCAAAGTTCAAACGAGGTGATATGAGTATCCAAGACGATCAACGTAGTGGACGTCGACATTAAAAAAGTACACAAAATTGTTCTTAGTAATCGAAAAATTAAATTGATCGAAATTTGAGGATATCCAAGAAACGTGTTATTTTGATTTCCAAAGAATGTTGGACATGCTAAAGCTGTATGCAAAATGGGTGCGGCGCTCATTGATCCTTGATCGGAAACAACTACGAGTCGATGATTTTGAGCACTGTTTAGGATAATTAACCGTAATAAAGCAGAGTTTCTTCGTCGATACATCACAATGGATGAAACATGGTTTCATTACTGCACTCCTGAACGCAATCGACTGTTAGTGAACGAGAGGAACTGCATCCAAAGCATGCGAAAACACAGAGGTCAGTAGACAAGATTATGGCATCTATTTCCTGAGATGCGCAGGATATTATATTCATCGATTACCTTAAAAAGGACCAGACGTTCAACAGTGACTACTTCATTGAGTTATTGGATCAATTGAAGGATCAAATCATGGAGAAATGGCCCCATTTGAAAATATTTCTCTCATCGAGATGATGCACCTTGCCACCAATAAATCAAAACAAAGACAGAATTATACGCATTTGGTTTCGAATTACTTCCGCATCGACCTTATTCACCAGATCTTGTCCCAAAGTACTTTTTTCTGTTTTCAGATATGAAAATAGTGCTCACTAGAAAAAAATTTCAGAATGATTGACAGGTAATCGCCGAAAGTGAAGCCTATTCAGAAATTAAAGAGAAATCTCATTATGAAAATGGCATCGAAAAAATTATTGATCGCTACAATCGATGTATTTCCCTCGAAGGTCATATATTTAATGAAAAAATTGAGTTTAACCGAAATAGTTAGTTTTATTTTGCTAAACTACGAACTTTTCAGTCCACCTGGTATATAAGTTTGAGCGATTATAAAATAATTTTGAAAATGCACGTAGAAAATACTAGAACATAGTTCAAGATTAATGGATAGGTAATCGGCGAAACTAAAGCTTATTTCGAAGTTAAAGAGGAATTTTATGATAAAAATTACATCGAAAAAATTATTGATCACTAGAATCGCTGTATATCCCTGGACGATGACTATATTGAATGCAAAAATTGAATTTCACCAAAAAAAATTATTTTAGTATGTTCCGCCTACGAACTTCTCCGTCCACCTGTCATCACACTTATCTAATCATACATTCTTGTCGAAAATGTTTCAGTTTTCATATATTTTCAAGCTTCTGCTGATATATAAGTCATATGAACTTTTATAGAATTCTGTTTTCAGTTTGAAGAAATCTGGTGAATCAATGAAATTATTTGTTCTGTAACAAAAGTTTAAAATATTCAGAAGATGAAAAATGACAGAACTCGCGTATGAAAATTAAAACAATTATTTTAGTTCCAAAGAGAAAACCTATTACGTTTTTAATTTTCTATCATATAAATTTGAATCGATTGCCCAATCATAATTAATCAGTAAACTCAAAATCTTGAATGAAATGAAAGAAAAGAGAGTGACTAAGTAATCTTTTTCTTTTATTCCAATTGGAATAGGGTCATTACCGATCATTGGATATGAATTTGATAATATAGCCTCTTTTTCAGAACATTCATTTTGCTCATTGGGTGAATGATTGCACAATTCAAGTTGTTATAACAAAATGACAAATGCCTTAGTCTTATGATATTTTAGTAAATTATCTCAACTAAATACAAACAAAGCTTCGTAAGATGTTCAAGAATGAAAATTTTGTTATAGTCGGACCATTATGTCTTAAGTTAACCAGTTTTTCATGCCCGCCGTGAGTTATGATGTAAATCTATTCTAGAAAATACAAGTAACATCATTTCTTCGAAGGATTATCGATCCGAGGGAGTTTCAATAAGAAATTTTGAAACTTATGTATACAAGCCTTGAACCCGTAAATAACAAGGATCAGATGGCTTTATTTGCTGACAACACGAAAGCTGTCGGCTGGCATTTCGAAGCTGCGGGAACTGGAAATTTAGAGATTACCTTGCAGAAATTGGACAGCAGCCACGAAACGGCAAAAGTGGGAAAGCCAACATATTCAGTGGTCTGAGTTGGCCACATTACTATTTTGATAGGAACATTGTTAACACGTGCTAGTAATAAAGAACATTTAAGGCTTCCGTATATTGTGGAATTATCAACCAGAATCAATTGTGTTTCACATAAAATAATTTTAAGCTAACATGGAACACAGTAGACAATGCACTTGCATGCAGTTGATTATGAGTTGGAAAAAGCCAATACCGTGTGTGAAATGATTCCTAAGAAATCTTCATTTGAACATGCGACATCAAGTATGAGTGAGTTTGCCTTGACATGGAAAATGTTCATGTTCAAATTATATTATTTCTTCAGTAGAACTTTATGATGATCATTGATGTTCTTAATATTGTTTTGTTTCTTTCATCTTTGTCACTGCAAAAAACAATATAGATTTTTCGGTTTTATTCTACAATTTCTCTGGTTTAAAATATTTTATCAAGTCAAGTACTGTACAATTAGTACGACAAATTCAATTAAAATAAAAAAATGTTGTGTCTGCCGAAATGTGATAAGTATTAACCTGTAAAATAATTTCTTCGGAGCAGGTGCAGTTGCTTGAAGTCCAAGACGTACACCTCTTTATTGTACGAGTACCTAACACTCACTCGATGAAGGTTATTCGACAACCTAGGGTTTGCTGAGGACTTCATGTGTGGATATGTAGACTAGCCTTGTCTAATTAGATTTCTAATACTTTGAGTTTGAAAGTAATTGATATTTCAGTTATGAATAAAATTGTATATGCAGTGAAATAATATTTTTAACATACGGTATTTACTCTTAGCTCGCCAATACAGGTACGAAACATATCAGCAGTTTTTGGTTTTTCAATTTTTTAAGGGTCGGCAATATTGAGTAGTGAATAGGATAGTCCTTTCTCAAGTACACCATAGCATGTATACCCTCATTGTTGTCTAATTGGGAACTTTTATTTTGTTGAAAATGCCACATCAACGTGAAGGAATCAGAATATAGATCAATCAATTTAAAAAAAATTCAATATCTATAAAATAGCTGATAAATAAAGTATGTAAGCCTAGGTATTCAAAACGCATTTACATATGACGTAATTTGGCTCATTCGATTTCGGCGCTTCACAGCTCAAAGTGAGGCGCTGTTGAGCCTCTACGCTGTTCGTAGTTATTTTACGTACAGTTTGTTTGTTTCAAAATTTCTGTCGAAAGAAAAAAAGGAACCATTCTAACATCATTTTCTCTGTTCGCCAAGATTCTTCTCTCAGAAGCTCGTGTAGATGTAGGGTTGAAATGGATAGCAATTTCTTGAAGATATGAGAAAAATAATAAACTCAAAATCGACGTAATCAATAGAAGAGGCTGTTCACGTTACGATTCGCGGCTTATTTTTCTGATATTGCAAAAATTGAAAACGGAAACTTCTCCATTAATACTAAAGAGTGAGAGTTACACTCTATAATCTGCAGCTCATTGTTTAGCAATTTCAATAATTGGAAGCTCCACTGTGACTAAACATTATATGCCCATAATAAAGAGATAATTATTAAATATCATTTTTTTAACATATAAATGAGTACAATGTCAACATATTCTTTTGCCATAGATTAACATTTTGATGAAGATTATCAAATATAATGAAAACCTGATACGCACTATCGAAAAAAGTAATAAATAGATAATTGAGAAATCTAAAACGCAACACGAAGGTTTTAAAGTCAAATTTTGAAACGGCTTCAAAGCATCCTCATGGATAAACAATTTAGTTCTTTTTCTCATTAAATAAATGTTCCAAAAACGTTTATGACCGATAGCCAGTGTATTTAAACTAGTTGCATAAGCGAAACGTTTCAGGAGTGCCCTTTTATCCATTATCCAGTTATCTTAATCTCGAATCAAGAAAAGGAAATAGCGTTTTCCCATTATACCAACTCAAGAATGCGTTTCAGTTCATACTATATGATTAGGAACATACTCAATTCTTGAATTTTCTTATGGTGTTAAAGTTCTCTTCTTCTCAGACCAGTTAACACAAAAAATAGAGTCCACAACATCAAAAAGAAGAAACCACTTAGGAACTCATATGAGATTTGCAGATAAGCTTTCTAAAAGTATAAATACACACAATGTTTTCTGTTGGTGTTGAAGTTTAAAGAGGTGGCAACAGCTACGATACACACCAAATGCAGTGTAATTTCACGGGAGTTCTCCATTTGTTGTAACAAACTGAAGAAATAGCGCTCCGCCTCGAATTTTCCGTGATTCCATTTCCTTCCACTCAATAATTCAATTTCCCGCTGCAGTGGCACTACTTCAGGGATAGGAAGGTCGTCGGGATATTAATGAAATTTTCCGCTCCTTCCTGCGGGGCTTTTAGACTTATAGAAATAAAATCTAACGGGTGTCTAGAGCAAAACGATTGGAATAAATCACTGTATATGACAAGAAATTCAACTGTATCCGAATTCCTTGCGGTCCGCAAACTCCTTCGCGATATAGTTTACTTGTTTATTCTCAGAAGCTCAGTTGACTGAGCTAGTTGAAAAAGGAAAACTGGAATTATTTATCGAAGTCATTTCAGTTAAATTCAAAAACTTTAGGTCTCGTATTTCTGAACGGAAAAACTGCAACAAGATTGTTGTTGAACTTTGAAATGAAACTAGTTTATAGTAGATTATATTTCCCAAATTAGAAATATATGAAATTCTTCTGTTTGTTCAATTTCACCATAATAAAATGAAAAATTCTAAATCAATCAAAACTATTGAGGCTATCAGCGCAAAAGTGGTGTAAGCTCAGACTACTTCATTAGGAGATAATGAGGAATTAAAATTTTGTTAAATGTTTTTGAATTTAATTTATCTTGTAAACATTGTTTTAATGGTTTGATTTTTAATTTATAAAAAGAACTATAGAATCTACAATAGTTGTGTACTTTTGTGTTGATGTATTTTATACCAAAACCGTCTCCATCAAAAAATGTGGGTCATACCACTTTTGCATATCGTATTCATAATGAATTTGGTATAAAATGGGAAAAGCGTTCCTCAGCAAAAAACTTATCAATATCTCAATAGAACTAAGAAACGAGAAAGCCAACAACCACTTCCACAAGCTGAAGCCGTTTTGTTTCTATTAAGTATTACATAACCTTTCCGGAAATTCTACATAATGTACCTGATTGATTGTCAAGAGTATAAGACTGTCCTTTTCAAAAGAAATCACTCAACATTGACTTGATATTGCTCCCGTTGGTTGGACGATTCATTCGAAAACATTGACGTTTAGTTATTGTGACCATAACTATGAACTTACGATTCATGGCCAGTTTCAATCTTTTCTAACATATTTTCATTTTAATTGATTATTTTCAAGTTGTCCAGATGGATTTCAATACGACAATACTGACCATCTGTCAGTAATTTTGTAATGAATTTCTAACCATCTCAAAATTTTTGTTTGAATTCCTTCAAATACTACCTCTCGATATTTCAAGTTTACATTCTATTTCTCACAAACGTTCGATGTGATCGCCTGTTTTTTGCCGTCAAGAGCCTGCCTAGACGTGAGCCCTCAATTATAGATGTGCGATCATCTTGGAACCATTCTCCAAAGAGTATTGTACTTATCACTCTAGTCCAAATACTATTTTCATTCAGACAGCAGTATTCAACATTCTGTAGAATGTTAAATATCTCTAAAGTAGCTGGTTTTCCGATGCAACTTTCATAGTCATCGTCAACCAGGGCCACAGTTTTGGTATGTTGCGTTGCGTTAGCTTGGCAGACTAGTATGGCGCCATGAAGTTTTCTGTTCGATCTGTCTTTTATTTTCATGGTTTCCCGATAGGGTGGTAAATGGCCTCTGTATCAGTTCTTTGGAGAAGACCAATACATATACATGTCGTGAATGGGTGTGCAATACTGATGGGAGTAAACGGAACCGGAACTGCAGTCTATTTCTTCTATTCATGACATCAGGGAAGGATATTCAACATTCTACGGAATGTTTAATATTTTTGTTGTACATATAAAGCTGAAATTGATGAATATTCAGGTCGGAAATTGCAACTATGATAAAATCGAAGTAACAGCAATTTTTATTGCATTTTATGGCATATTTTGTAAAAAATTAAGCCTTAATTCTGATGTGGGATCTTCAAACGAAATTTTTATCAATTTGGGAAACTTTACAATGTACAAAAAATTGTATTCTAATGACTGGTACCTTTCGAAAACTCTCTGCAAGGCGGGCATAAGGGCAAGCCACCTGATTTTACTGTAGCCGAGCATTTGGTAATGTTCTATTTTAGCTTCAGCGCAAAACTCAGTAAGAGTTTCAGCTCGGAGCATGTGAATATGAAAAATTAATATACTTTCACAATAATGAATGCTTTCGTAATATAATGAAAAATCATCTGCAGCAGATTTTATAGCACTGTGAACTATATAGGCTTCACATCCAATCCAATCAATCGTTTTTGCAGAGATGATTGTAATTTTGCTAATACATTATCAGTTCCTCGCCTAGCTACATCCCCAAAATTGACATCAATATTGTCGTTGCAAAGGCTATGATTTTTTCTGTCAAATTATTATGTGTCAATACTTGGTGTATACAATCGACAATGAGTTTTTCCTGGTTGATCTCATAAGTCTAACGTTTCAACTTACACACCGTGGTTTGAACGTCGTTCCAACTTGTGATATTATTTAACTTATCGAAATCATTTGAATTGTCGATCGCCAAACTATTTACTACATTAGCTTCTGCTCTTGTACGCTCCTATTTGAATCTCGGATCAAAACATGATTGAATTAATTTCGATGCACAATCATCATGATTTTATGCCCCATGCTGTGGAAATTTAATGGAGTGCTACTGCAAGATTAGCGCTTGTGTGTTGGTTCGGCAGTAATTTACATTCCAATGAATTAGATTTTACTGCAGAGGTCTATACAATGCACTGTTACACCTATGACACTTTTAGAATTAAGATGTCTAGCTACCTGTAGTAACGCAACTTTTTGTAACGCATTGCTCACCAGAATATTGAAACTACTTGTATATTGTGAATTTTGTACGAAAAATTCAGTGTTTTCACAAAATTACTGCAGCCTCGGCTTTCTACGATAGTGATATGTTTGAAATCACAATTAAACATTGGCAAAAGCTTATTAATAACCAGCTCCTTTCAATTTTCTTGGAACGAATTGAGAAATTTCAGTTTTACCTAACGCTTTTCAATCATCGATTTCCGATATGATAATGAGCTCAAATGGTTCTAGACCACGTTCAAAGAGAGATGGTTTTAGACCACTTTGAATGTGCGGTGATTCAAGACCACTTTGATGAACGTGCTTTGTTTCTGGGAAGGCTGCAGAAAGCCCTTGAGATGGTGGTGAAGCAGAAGTATATTTCGAAGTAAATGAATTATGATGATGCGGTTTTTGTTCGCAGCAGTCGTCAAGTTCTTCACAGGATGTGGTGAACATTTATGCCGATAACTTTCCAAGCAACTACATCAAGAACGACTCAACTTCTTATGATCATCACCCTTCGGAAACTATGTGTATTCCTTTTCTAGTCACCAGCATCCAGGAAATATTTGAAAAAGTTTTGAAACTGAAAAACGACTTGAGTTGCGGCACGGATGGCATTCCACCGTATTTTCTGAAGCGTTGTGTCGACACCTTGTCTAAACCTTTTTGGCTGCTCTTCAATCAATCTTTTTCAATGGGCATTTTCCTTGACATATGGAAAGGTAGCCATGTGACTTCGATTCATAAGAGTGGTGATATGGCAAATGTACGGAACAACAGGTCTATTAGCAGGTTATCGGCCATTCCAAAGCTGCTGGAGCTTTTTTCACTCGACACCTATCTTGGCACTGTAGAAGTATTATTGTCGGTCAGCAGCACAGTTTCAGTTGTTGTAAATCGACAGTTAAAATCCTATTATTATATGAAACTGACATATATCGACCATTGGAATCCGGTACGCAAGTCGATTCTATCTACACCGATTATTGCAAGGCTTTCGATAGGCTAGACCACAAACGAATGTTAGCGAAACTGGCAGGCATGAAATTTTCAAATTGGATTCTGGAGTGGCTGTCGAGCTACCTAAAAAATGGTGTTCAATGAGTTAACATCAGAAATAATGTATTTCATCCCATTTCGGTCATGTCTGGAATCCCACAAGGGTCTCATTTAGGACCTATTCTTTTTAATATTTTCATAAATAACATAGGGAGAGGGATGAGATATTGTAAGTACTTAGCATTTACTGCTGACCTTAAGATTTATCTGCCCATATCGAGCAATAACAACTGCCATAGACTTCAACAGGACAAGGATGCTCTTAACGAATGGTCGGTTCAAAATGGGATGGAGCTAAATATTGGAGAGTTCTGGTGCATTCAATTTTCTAGGTCTAGAAGCCCAATCAGATTCAACTACACAATATCAGACGTTTCTATAAACCGGGTAGATTAGGTCAAGGATCTAGAAGTTTTTTTCGGTGAGCGAATGTTTTTTTTTTTCCGCACATAAACTCAGCAATAGCTAATTCGACGACATCAGCTTGGTTTCGTACAACGTTCATTGAAAAATTTATCTGTTAACGCATTCAGAGCCGTCTTGGTTTAACTGGTCTGTTCTGTCCTTCAATACGATTCCATCATGTGGTCTTCTCATTGAGGAGTTCACATCTTAGGGATTGAAATTGTTCAGTACAGAGTTTTAAGAGGTGCTGCATACAATTTGCATATGCCAGAGGGCACTTACTCTTATTAGAATATCATGGCTCTCTTGAACTATCGAACTTTGGAATAGAGGAGGGAGATCTCCGATCTTACATTTATATACAATTTGTTGTCAGGAGATATCCTTTACCCTGAGTTATTGGAACTTCTGAATTTTAAAATCCAAGTGAGAGCTACCATGAACTCTAATCTCTCTCAAATACCATTCCACTCGACAAATTAAGCTCTAAACAATCTCCTCACCCGTTGTCTGAGATAGGCAAACGAATACGTGCGAGGCCAGGAATTCATTGGAACTACTTTGAATAAATTTGATTCGAGTTTGAAGATGGTTTAGTGAGCATTCATATAATGATCTAACCAAGCCTTCAATATTCCTTTTTTTTTGCGATATGTCATCATGACTCTTGGGCTACTGTTTTGTGTTTTGTGACGTTACTCAATGTTTTGAAATTTAAAAGTGTATTTTAATTTTAGGTAAATAGATAATAGCATTGCAATTTTATAAATTATTATGTAATCTACTGAATAAGGGAGTAACCCGTAATTAAACGTTATAATAAGGATGTCTGTACAACATTTTTAGAGTGAGGCAGTTCTAGACCACTTTGAACATTCAGTGATTCTAGACCACTTTGAACGTAGGTAAGTTCTAGACCACTTTGATAAACGTGATGTGCTTTTAGTCATCCTGAAACCTGAATAAGGTCCCTTAAGAGGTGGTGTAATTTGAGGTAATTTAATATGAGGTAATACGGATGTCTGGTAATGACATGATAGTTTACAAGATTTTCACTAATTACTTTGTTGATATTTTCATCTGATTGATTATTTTGTAATTACGAGATTTCCAATTATTGGAATGTTGATATTTTCATTAGATTCATTATTTTGTGATTACGAAATTTCCAATAATTGCATTGTTGATATTTCTCTCAGTTAGAAATTAGTCTCGAGATAAGGATCTTGTTCTTGCTATTGTTGATTCTGTTTGTTAGCACTTCAGCAGATTGTGATGTTCAAACAGCAACTGAATATTTAGAAACATATGGTTACTTCTCCTCAAATAATATAACTGTTTCATCAATACGAGTTGGTTGGAATTCCAATTTGTTTCAAGAAGCACTCATTAAATTCCAAGATTTCTTTCGTATTGAAGCTACTATTCGATAATGAAACTATAAATATTATAAGCAAACCGTTATGTGGTGAGAACTATTGCTCACAAATGTTCACTTTAAATGAGTCAAAATAAAAACACTTGGAGAAAAATTTGGTTATGGTGACCATTAGGATAAATGTGTTGTGAAGAAATATTTTGCTTATTGGGCTTTATATACAAATATAACATTTTATATGGATGGAAGGAAACCTGATATCACTATAAGTTGTAGACTTGTCAAACATCGGAACATTCATGAATGTAGTAGTTCTTAGACTTGTCTATTTTATTAGGATGGATCTGGAAGAGTACTAGGCCACGCATTCATTCCTGAGTCGAGTAACTCCTAGGGAACTGACCATTTAGATGTCGAGACTGTTGTTATGTCTCCAAATTTGATTATTAACGGAAAAAGTGTACAGTTAAGTCAAGATTATATAAATGCTCAATCTCTATGTGTACTAATAGCAATTTCAATAAATTTCAATTTACCTTCAACTTTTTTTCAACTTCGTTTTAACGGTCATTCCAACTCCCATGAGATAACCTCCATATCTCCGAAGTGAAATGATCATGATTGACAATAGAGGCAATTTCATAAATTTGACAAAAAAACAATGAGTCCAGATGCGATGCGATTTACATTTCATATATCAGGTTTGATACTTTTATACAAAATTCTGACAATTTCTTTTTAATTTCAAAGATATCACCTCCATAAAATATACATATACATATATATATATATATATATATATATATATATATATATATATATATATATCTTTGTTGATTATCTCATCATCTTCGGAAGTATATTAATGATTTCTTACATGAAATATATATATATATATATATATATATATATATATATATATATATATATATATATATATATATATATATATATATATATATATATATATATATATATATATATATATATATATATATATATATATATATATATATATATATATATATATATATATATATATATATATATATATATATATATATATATATATATATATATATATATATATATATATATATATATATATATATATATATATATATTATTATTATTTCCACAACAGGTGTTATTCTAGAAATCTTCACAAAAGTATTGTGATTTTGGGTCTGAAGAAAATTTGTTTGAACAGTTACAAAGATAACAGTCATCAAATCTTGTAATATTCTTCGTAGGTTTCTTTCCGAAAATAATAATGAGGTAGAGTCATAGGTTTTCTCTTCAGTTTATACTGCTCAGAATCTCATTTCATATTTTATTTATTTGTTTATATAAATGTAATATATTTAACTGACAATTTTGTCATATTTATATTCAGAGCAATATTCTATTCGATCGTTGACCACTTCACACAAAGGAAACTATTAATGAGTAACATTCAGTGTTACTTGACTAAGGTCCGTACACTGGATTTTTCCGGGGAGAAAGCCTCTGACACTACTCGTTGGTACATTGATATCATTGTCTGATGATGCTATAGTATGTATATATTCTGGTAGATTGATATATTCTCATAACATTTAACGTTATCCTAATATATAATTATTCCAGGATATGATTTGATTATAATCATTGCCTGGCAATGGTATTAATTACCGGGTAGTGGATTTATATATATATATATATATATATATATATATATATATATATATATATATATATATATATATATATATATATTATTTCATGTAAGAAATCATTAATATACTTCCGAAGATGATGAGACAATCAACAAAGAATATTAAGTCTAAGTTCTGATAGAACTGCGTTACACAATAAGAAGAAAATAAAAATCTGAGTCAGCGATGATTGGCTACTCCATTACTATAACGCACCAGCACATTCATAGAACGTCCTGATTTATGACAAAACACAAGCTGCTACGGTAATCTCTGCCTCTGTACTATTCTGATTGTAATCTCTTTACCAACACTATTCCTGAGCGAAAAGTTTTGATTGATAGACAGACAGACATACCTACTATAAGGGTCTCCCTTTTCTTTCCGTTTCATGAAACTCTGAACGGAAACAAGCTTTGGTGCACTTTCTTTCATATTCGACAAAGAGAAAACCGAGAAAATCATTTACCATCAAAAAATGATCTTTGGTTGTTCCTTTTCTGTTTGACCGTTGTTAGAAATAAATAAACATCGATGGCGCTCGTTTTTGTTCATAGTTTGAAGAAACTGCAAAACTTTATCCCTATTTGAACTTTCCCCGTCGCAGCTGAAAATTTTGAAATAACGTATTTGAGTAGAAAATCAAAAGACCTTGTCAACGAAGTGCCACTCGGTCTACTTTCTCTATAGTGAATTTTGAGTTGGTGTGCTACAGGTGAGGGGTTTAATTCGCATGTTCCATATCATATCTTCAAAAACGGTCCCTTATGAGGAAAATTGATATGTCCCAGTGTTTTCTGCAAGAATAATTGTCTTCTTCTTCAAAATTATGAAGGAGGTCAATTTTTCGTTGCGGTATGCATATTTTCCATGAGAGAAGCACGACTGCAAAAAAAATATCACTACTCCGAATATTTTTTACATACAACTCATATTTTTCTCACTAAAACATGAAATAGAAACGAAAAATCAGATTTTGGCGATACATTCCAATAATTTCGAAATGTTCATTCAGTTCGATTCGAATGTTGAATCACGAACACTTGGAAATATTTACTTGACCCAATTCCTTGCTATCGAGTAAATTGAAACTCTACTGACTAGAAAAATGACTAGAAAGAAAAATCCATTTCCCAAATAGTATATCATTGACATAACTGAGGAAAGAAAATGACCAAACATAAATATAACAGTTTATGACGTTTCCGACATTACTAAAGCGAACACACCGCAATTTTTCATTTAATCATGCTCGAGCTGCGTTCTTATTTACTGCTAGTAGAATGTTGTTTACTTTCTGTATGAGAGCATAGTCGTTCAAGAATATAATGCCACCAATGAATTACTTCAATGAAATAGAAATTGTATCTTAACGACGTTTCGAACTTTTACACTGAAAATTTTATAGAAACATTCATTTAACGAGTAGGGTGGCTTCCATCGATTGCAAGCGGGGTTTGAATAATTTCGCAGGATGGCGAAATTATTTATTAAATCAAATGGCTTTCCCTGAATAATAGAGTTACGGAAAATTCTATATAAAATGGAATATCTCCCTTCATTTCCAGTTTAGATAATATTTAATGAATACCATGTAGTAATCGATAATAATTGAATGAAATTCTTCAATTTAATTAAATTTATTCAGTACTAGCCTAAGTCTGCCGATCTGCTCACACTGATATGTATGAGACAGCAAGTGGAGTATGAAACAGGAATATTGATTTCACATAAGTCTATCGCACAACAGTGTTTCATCAATTGCGCAAAACAGCTTGTTTAGTGGTTGTTATTAACCAATACAATTGCTTACACAATTGCTTCGCTCAATGTGATTGCATTGGGACACAAGTGTGAACAAATTTCTGAAATAAGCTATATACCGATATTTAAGGTTGAAAATGAAGACTACAACTTCCTAATTTTGTAAATTTGTGTGTAAACGTTGTGCGATAGATATGTGCGAAATTAATTTTGGTCTTCTAGGACCACAGAAGCTATCTTTATCATTGAGGCTACCTATCACATCGCTCTAAAGTATTAAACTTACCTGTTGAAACGCAAACGCAGTTATTTATTGTTTTTGTTATTAACCCTACTTTTCGGCAATTTATAATATCCTAAATGCAGGATTTTGAGCTGAAGTAATTCTCTTATCAGTTGCTTACTTCTTTGCCAGTAAGCTCGATTGTTCGTAAAACTTTAGATGATTATTATTTCAGGTAGATTTGATGGAGTGTTAAGTTTTCAGCATACATCACCTATAAAACCAAGGCGACCCCCCATGCATCGCTAAAGCAAAGAACTACATAGTTCCACAGTTAACTCTTTCATGAAATTCGTGTAGGTACGCCCCCACCAGCATATCATTAAACTATCCATTGTCTCCCTACCAATGGAACTCCACGAGAGCATCCCTATAGTACTATGAAACGAATGAATTCCCCTCTCGGATACCGGTGTAAAAGTCATTTTAGGTGAATGCACTTTTTTAAATATTCCATTCAGCTTGATGCTAAGCAACTGACCAACGTGGTCCGACAACTTAAAATCTACATTTTCAGTAAAATCCGGAATAGATTGAAAATTCACAAACGCATCGTCCAAACAAGCACTTCTTGTAGTATCGTTTGTATGGTGCCTTCCATTCGAAAATCTGTCATATGTAAGGAGGATATATCTTCTTGCTTTAACCTATGTTCGGTCGATATGACCACATCAATATCTTTGTCAGCAAGGCTAGCGTATAATTCATTGATCTCGTTTGTAATAAAACGAACCTCATAATGTGGAACTTTTGAATTTGTTGAAATGGATTTTTCTTAACCAATCTTATTCGGATGTATTCATAAGGGTTCACAATAACCGGTTTCGAAGATTTACATATATTTTTCTGTTTTTAAAGAGCACCATGAGCCGATACGAGCAATCGTATCTCACTTTTAGGGTTTTCATTTTCTGGAAATTGCATCCCTGCGCCATTTACTTCTGATAATTGAATGATTCTTCCGCTTCCACTACAAATGCTAGACCAGAAACGAAACACGTACGCAATTCTGAGTAACTTTCGCTTCCTACACTGATGTTTTTAATGCCTATCAATGGTTTGGGTCGATATATTTTATACTTTTGTCGTGTATTCACTCTGATTTGTACACAGGGTGGGCAAATTTCGATATATTTGTACGGCAGCTATGTGAAATATTGCAGATATAGGAAAAATGAACCCTCCTCTTTGGATCATATTTTCAGGGACTAGTTTAGTGGTGCCAAAATTTTTCAGATATCTTTATCCGTTCTGGACTTTTTCAAAATTTCTCGAATTTTGTGAAAATCGTCCTTCATGGATATCTCGATCATCATCAAAGTTACACAAAAATCAGTTTGATATTCTAGTGCTGTGTTTTTAGGTCAGCGTTTTTCGAGTTTCAATGCACATGCTTTTTTTTAATACCAACCATAGAAAATTTTACCTCTATTGGATGCAGTAATTTTTTTCCTTGTCGGAAATATATAACACTTGTAGACAATTATTGCATTCAACACCTTTTTTCAGAGGAAAATCTGAAGTTTCCACAATTCCATTCATTAAGTGCATGCCCATCAACGATTCATATTGTTCTATCACTGAAAACCACAGATTTCAAAGGTCATTTTTAAGATCAGGGTTATTTCTATGGTTCGATTCGATTGAGATCATAGTAATTAACGGTGGTCTTAGAGTTCAACAATCAATTCTACTCTTCATAAATCGAATTACAGATGAACATTAATTTTTTTGAAATTCGAAACTTGTAAACACGAGGAATCTACGTAACATATGAGTCCATGCATGTTGCTTTGGTAATATTCTATTAGAATGATTAGAAAGTTATGCGAGTAAAAATAAATTATTATGAAAAACGAGACCTATGTCATTTATCTTTTCTTGAACGAAAACAGAAAACACCTACGAAAATCTTTAACAGAAACAAAACGTCCTAACGATACAAATGGGGAAAACTACTTTATCGGAAATATTCAAAAGTGTTGCCATTGTTTTCAATGCATAAATTACATCGCCGAGAAACACTACGGCAGGTATTGTTAATATTAATATTGCTAATAGAAGCAAGTCATTTCCTGATATTCTGTTTATCTCTTCCAAATTGTGACTGTTCCTCTTTTACAGTGAATCCTCAACATGACCCCGAAGAAAAATAATCTAGTGGCGTCAAGTCAGGGATACGAGGCGGCCATCTCACAGGACATTTAGTCCGTATCCAATTATGTCCAAATTTCAAATTCAACAGATCAGTGATGGCCCTTGTTTGGTGGGAAGGGGCACCATCGAGTAAAAAAATTCATCTGTGTGCTAACGGAAGTTGATCGAGAAATCCTTCAATGATATTATTGTTGATGATAGCGTCATAACGTGCTTCATTCAAATTTTCATCAAAAATTGCAAACGCCAAAACCCGACTATTTTCAGCGCACACCGTACATTGAAACCATATCTTTCTTGATGCTGCACATCAATAAGGCCTTGAGGATTGACATCGGACCACAAATGTTCATTAAAGCGATTAAATATCCCATCGCTAGAGATTTGGACATCATCTGAACATATGACTTTCCAAAAAAATTCTTGGCGTTCTTAGATACAAATTGCAGAAATTTAGTCAGCTAGGGGGATTCCCTGGCTGCAAAAATTGGGACGTCTCGAAATTTCTGTTCCTGCGTCTATTTGTCTACTCGAAATTGAAGTTTTGACCGTTACAGCACCTATCAATTCGATTGTTGCTTCCTCTCTATGACTTGTATAATATTTTTTATTTCTTGATTTTCTTAATAAGCCACTATTGATGAGATTCTCTTTAATTCTTCGAAAAATATATTTATTTGGCTGGTGACTTTCAGGATACCGATTGAAATATGTTTCGGCCGTTGCTGCTAAATCACACCCACTAAGAATATAACATTCCATCATATCGAACTTTTCATAATTTTCATAGTTATAAATTCTATTCTGCATCTTGAAACAACCAAAGTCTAAGGTGAATAATTTCTCAAATATTATAGTTGGTACATACAACTAACAAGCAGCTATTTTGATATTCAATAATTTTAATACCTATACTGAAACTGGAATCGTAAGTGTCATGCTCTAAGACTACAGTTAATTACTATGGTCCATAATCTTAAATAGGATCTTTAAAATCTGTGGTTTTCAGTCATAGAACAATATGAATCATTGGTGGGCATGCACCTAATGAATGGAATTGTGGCAATTTCAGGTTTTTCTCTGAAAAAAGATATTGAATGCAATAATTGACTACAAGTGTTATATATTTTTCAAAAGGAAAAAATTACTGCATCCAATAGGTGTGAAATTTTCTATGGTTCGTATTTGAAAAAAAAAAGAAGTATGTTTACATTCTCGAAAACCGAGCTAAAAAAAAAATTTTTACACAGCACTGTATTCTACTCAAAAAAGTGCCTGTAGAATGTCGAACTTATTTTTATGTAACTCAGATGATGATCGAGATATCCTCGAAGGACGATTATCCCAAAATTCGAGAAATTTTGAATAATTACAGAACGGAAAGTGGTATCAGCAAAATTTTGGCACCACTAACTACTCCCTGAAAATATGATCGAGAAAGGGCGGTTCATTTTTCTCTATCTGCAATATTTCACATAGCTGCCGTACAAATACACCCTGTACAACTTGCCAGTATCTTTCAATCTAACAAAACTAGTTTTGCAGACTCAATTCTAACAATTTCGAAAAGACAAAAATACACTCTGTTCTAGAAGACTAGTTGAAGCTAGTAGAAGACAAATTGAATGATTTGATTAATATTTCCTTTGAACGACAGCCCTACAAATCACTAAAATTTTGAATGCACACCTAAATGTGCAGCTTCGCCTACTCGCAACGACGACAGCCATTAGGGCGCCGAATGTCTAATTCATCAGTTAAGGTTGTTTTTTACAGAAACTCTTTTTTCCTTCGCAATCAAGTTTCTGAGCAAATCCTAAACTTTCAAACTGACAGAAAACCCATACAAATTTGAACCGCACCCGTAGGTTAGGTTTTCTAAACTCATTATTCTTACCATGTAAGAAGATCTTGAATATAAAATTTCAGGTGATTCAAAACAACGTTTTTTCAAAATAAACTGATTCTTCATCAGCTTCAAAACCCAGGCTCTGTACATAATACACTCTACTTTATTCGCATTCTATCAATAATATAAAACAAGAAGTTCTTTCTTAATTCACTGGGCATACAGAGATATAAATGAGAAATATTTTCATACAAATTTGATGTAAAAAATTTATCGAATCGATTATACAGTGAAAATATTCATTCAAATGTCCATGTTTATTGGCGAAGCATATTCGGTGTAAGAACGTTGAAGCCAAGTTCAGAATATTCAAAAAATAACACAGACTATCCATTGTTATGTTTTTATTTTACGATCTTCATAATCAGTAACCCATAAAAGATTCGCATACCGTATAAAAATCGGGAATAGAGTAACTTTGCCATATCATCATATTGTTTGCGTATTTTCTTCTAGAAAAAACATTTAGTATAGTTTTACTGGTTACATTTTATAACTTTCTTCGTAAGCTGGAAGATGACAACAGCAGTAAAGTATCCTTTTGAAGCATCGTAAAGTTCAACGGATCGAATATTCGGGTATTTACAAAAGAAACGGAAATTTTCAAATTGTTGAGAACAGTTTTCGTCCCGCTTATCCATTCATTGAAGGAATAGCAACTGCTGAGAAGAAACTGTAAACTCGTTGCCTATTTTTCATAATCCAATATTGCTCTTAATCTTGAAATTCCGATTGTTATAATTGAATGAAAAGGTGATTCACACAATGTCAGCTGCCTCCAAACTTTCTGAATTACCTTTTCTTATTGTTTTCTTCTGAAGTTTCCTTTAATAAAATAACAAAATTGTATTCATCTAATTTAGATTAAAAGTAAATTTTCCTTCTCATGCCGAGTATTATTCTATTATAACTCTATTGGAACTGATGAATTTCTTGATATGATTCTGCAAAATTCAGAGTACATATGTGAACCATTTAATTCATCAGACATTTATTCGCAAATAGCCTAAGCTTATTCATGTTTTTATATAGAGTGTTCCAACGAAAGTTTGCCGTGATTGGAAAGGTCTTTTGATACTTTGACTGAATTCGCCTAACACTTCTTGTTAGGGGTGTATATAGGGTATTCCAATCGTGGTATTCATTCCGTTAGGTATAAGTCAGTTCGACTGATTCAAATTCATTCGAAGGTATACTTCAATTTGCTCAGTCACCAATGAAATTATTTTAAAAGAGATAAAAATCATTACAACAAGCACATCAATTTCTTACACATATTCTACATTTATTTCTATAGCGTCATTGTCATCATATAATGATTCATCTGTTATTCCTACAAGGATGAAATCACTGTTGTTCGATACTTAAAAATGCTATACTCAATTGTGGAGAAAGTAGAAATCCTTTCCGTTTATTCTCAAAATAACATCTGCGTAAAATGAACAGCAAGAATATTCAGCACAAATCATCCAAAGCAAGAAGTGTCAACAATATTTCAAATCACTTATACAGAAAATTCAGGCAACTAATTCAGTAACAAGCCGAAAGCATAAATAGTACGCCTGTGGGAAATGAAACTGTTGAAGTTGCGGTATTGGCTCATCTTCAAATGGACAACACTCACTCCATTATATTATTATTTCATCGAACTAGAGTATTAAGTATAACTGTCTACAGTGAAGCATCACAAATTTTATTCCTACCGAAAAAGTTTGGACCATGAACTAAGTGACTCTAAACGTCGTCTGCAATTTTGTGAAAATTTGAATGAAAATATAAATAATAATCCTGCCTTTCATTAAAATATCTGTTACTCTGGCGAGAGTATCCTCACGCTCACAGAAAATACAATTACTGATACTGAAACATCCAGAATCCGCACTCGTACCCAGAAGTACATAAACAAATCCCACAAAATTGGAGTGTTCTGGCTAAAAGAATTGATTCATCTCAAAATTATTAAAATTTCAAAACACGGTAATAATGTTTCTGTATTTTGATATTCGAGTGCTAGAATATTTAGATAATAATTTTGAATTGGATTAGAATCCTACAGATTTTTTTATGGGCTCCTTTGAATTCGAAATTATCCGCTACCCAGCCTGATACATTGAACGAGATGCGGAGGAGAGTTGTGCCAGAATGCCGACTATTAACACCTAATGTCCTTGAAAATGTCAGATAGGAATTTGAGAACCGTTTATATAATTCTATGTAGTTGAGAGAGGGTCATCTTTTCTGCAGTAACTTTTATCTCAATTGTTTTACTCCAACTACACGCCGAAAGTCGACGTACTATAGACTCATTTCTCATTGTTTCCATGAATGATTTAACTTAAATATTTTGCCATTCTTTTGGGCATAACTACTACTAACCACTTCTACTTTATCTTTTTCGATTTTTCGAGCTCTTTTTCTCAGCGAATACAATTTTTGACTTTTAATTAATCCGTCCGATGAACCCAACTAACAAACGAAATGAATTTCCTAGATTGAAGATCATGTACAGACCCCTAATAAAAAATGTTGGCCAAATTCTTTGGGAGCATTAAGAAACTTTTCCAATGAGGTGCCACATGTTACTCTGTGCGATTGAAATTCTCAAGTTTGGGAAGGCTCGGAGTAGAGAATTGATCCTTACAATTTCAAATTAACGTGCTGAAACATTTCCTCCAACACTTATGTCAATCAGTATTACCATTCATTCAAAATACATCAGATTCAAAGAGTTGTTCAATTATTATATCATAATATCCTTTAGTTATCAAACCACTTTACATCAAAAATTTATCTCAAAAAAATTGACGATTCTTATAGCTAATTGAAAGAATTATTCGCTATGATTATTTTATAGGTAAGTGATGGTAGGGGGGTAGGGAGTTTTATCTGACATGCACTAAGTCAGGTCCTCCTCGAAACAAAAATAGACCTGATTCAGTATTTTATGCTGACACTGCTTTCTTGGGGAATGCCCTGTATATAGCAGCTCATTGTAATAAAAATTTTGAAGAAATCAAAAACATCCTAGATACAACAAAGTATATGGCGTATATCTCACATATTTCATATACGGTACATTATTTGTAAATGTGAATGTCCATACTGTATTCCATCATTTCACCTTAAATACTATAACAGAAGGCATTAATTCGGGAACTCATCATTTGGATGCACTAAGACTATACTACGGATGACGTCTTCAACACCTAAATAGTATTAATAAGTATGAAATTATCATATCCTTTGTAAAACCCAACCAGCGCGTTAATACTTGAATGGATGACAACTTGGGTTCTGATTTTTTTTAATGAATACAATACACAAGAATTAAGAATTTTTTAATTTCATTCGATCTCTTTATGGTTGACGTGGTAGATTCGTGTGTAAAACAAAATGGCTTGAAAAGTGAATACTCTACATTTCCTGCAGACAAAAAGGAGAAAAATTCCATTTCGAAAACGTGGTTGATTTATAGCAGACTTTTATGCTAAGTATTACTTATAGAGGATAGAAATATAGATGAAAATTGCACAGAATAATATAAAAACCATATTCTTCATCGAAGAGGTGGAACATTTCCAGTTTTGGGAAAACACTCCTATGGGTTCGACATGAGGCTTGAACGGATTGGATGAGATTTACCTCACTTTTCAAATTAATGTTCGAGGGATATCGTATTTTACATCTTTATTACGAACTAAAAAATTTGCGTAAAATGTTTTTAATTCAGGGTGTTACTACATATAACTCAGTAACGGTATGGGGTGATTTTTCATCAATTCAGTTAATTTTGACTAACGTTTTTTACAAATTCAGTCCGCAAACGCTCAGCTACTGATGATGAATAAAAGAAAATTTGATTCTCACTTATCTATTATATTTGTTACGTGTTTCAACGACACTATCCATTCATCAGACAAATACAAAATGAAAACTAAAATAAAGTACAACAATTTATATATAATCTACATACTCGGATTTAAAGACGAGTGAAATTACCTTAAACAAATATTCAGAACTATTATCTAAATCACTCAAACGGAAAACAAATTGAGGAAAGGTGAATTATAATCAAAAACCCTATTCATTCAGTATGATATTAAAAACGTTATATCTATTGAATTCAAAGGATACCCAAAATTAATATCAAGTTCCTTATTAGGTGAAGGCAAGGTATCAAAATTTTTGTTGAAATTATTTATATCTATTAAATAGTTCACGTAATTAGAATAACTTTTTGACTGATGAAATTACTGTTATATTCATTGGCTCTAATGAAGAATTCTTTTGAAATTCTACCAACATACATCTTACTACAGCTAAGTTTGTAGTATACACCAGATTTCTTTCCTATATCTATCCTACTTTTATTATTTTTGATGTGTTTGGATGAGTAATTATTGGTTCGGAATGAGATGTGTAACTAGAACTTTTCCAGTAAATGTTTTAAACTATGGCCAACTTTCTCAACGTATATGAGACTACTATATCTGTGTTAATCTTTGAATTTTGTTAGGAAAGTTAGCCATAATTCAAAACATTTATGGAAAAGTTACGCTTACATATTTCATGAGGAATAGGTAAGAAAAGAAGGAAATCTGTTATAAACAAACTAAGCTGTGGAAATCGTAGTAATATGTATAGTGGTAATACTTACAGAAAATTCAGCATAAGAGACAATGGACATTATCGTTGTTTCAACAACGAAATACTGAATGCAGATAATCATAACTTCAGCCAAAATCCAAATATTTCATTCAACTAACGAAAAACTGATTTTTATTTGAAGCAGCGGATTGAAATCAATTAGAAATAAATTTTCCAACATATTATTCAGCCAACAGGTAGATTTTGACAACAACGCCACTTGACTTAATTTGTTGCTGGATTAGTGTGAACTTAGCTACATTTTTCCAGCCTTAGATTCTGACATGGTGAATGTTGAATGTGGGATAGAGGGATGATCTCAGAATACTCAGCGACAACTTGACTGTTGAATGTGGATAGTTAGTCATCAGGGCAAGGGTGACATGTATAAATAATTTTCGAAATAACTAGTTTAGTACATACCAAATGATTTGATTTGTCGACGAAGTAAAGAAGAACAAATTTCTCCATATTAGTTTTGGCAGAGAAATAGAAGATAAAACCTTACAGGTCTGTACTAGATCGTAAAACTATATGGACATTCAGAGAACAAAAATAAACTATGAGCTTCAGCCTGAAATTAGTAAATATACAGGCACTTCGAATCAATATTTCAAAAGAGGTTGACATACCGTACAGGACCATACAAATGCGAAAAACTATCTGGACATTCAGAGAACAAAATATTGTATTCCATTCAAGTTACGGCGAGTACCACCACGATCTTCGGCTTGAAAATAGAAAATTTACAGGCACTCCGAATCAATATTTCAAAATAGGTTGACAAACCGTACAGGACCGTACAAGAGCGGAAAACTATCTGGACATTCATAAAACAAAATGCTCTATTTCATTCAAACAACGGCGAGTACCACCACGATCTTCGGCCAAAAAATAGAAAATATACAGGCACTTCGAATCAATATTTCAAAAAAGGTTGACAAACCGTACAGGACCGTACAAAAGCGGAAAACTATCTGGACATTCATAGAACAAAATCTTATAGTTCTTTCAAACTAATACCATTTCGAGCTCAGGCATTTAAATGAAATATGGGTATTAGTTTGAAATAACTATAAGATTTTGTTCTATGAATGCCTAGACAGTTTTTCGCTCTTGTAGGACCATACAAGAGCGAAAAACTGTCTAGGCAATCATAGAACGGTCCTGTACGGTTGGAATGAAACAGAGCATTTTGTTCTATGAATGTCCAGATAGTTTTCCGCTCTTGTTCGGTCCTGTACGGTTTGTCAACAATTTTTGAAATATTGATTCGAATTGCCTGTAAATTTTCTATTTTCAGGCTGAAGATCGTGGTGGTACTCGCCGTAGTTTGAATGGAATACAATATGAATGTCCAGATAGTTTTTCGCTCTTGTACGGTCCTGTACGGTTTGTCAATCTTTTTTGAAATATTGATTCGAGGTGCCTGTATATTGTCTATTTGTTGGTCGAAGATCGTGGTGGTACTCGCCGAAGCTTGGGATAGATAGAAGAAAAACCTCCTGTGAGGTTTTTCTTCTATCTCTCTGCCCAAACTCACGCTATAAAATGAATAATATAGAATAATTTGTTCCTCGTTACTTCGTCGACCAACCGAATCATTTGGTACTACAGTCGCCGTAGTTTGAATGGAATACAATATTTTGTTCTCTGAATGTCCAGATAGTTTTTTGTTCTTGTACGGTCCTGTACGGTTCGAATGAAATAGAGCATCTTGTTCTATGAATGTCCAGATAGTTTTCCGCTCTTGTTCGGTCCTGTACGGTTTGTTAGCCTTTTTTGAAATATCGATCCGAATTGCCTGTAAATTTTATATTGTCAGGCCGAAGATCGTGGTGGTACTCGCCGTAGTTTGAATGGAATACAATATTTTGTTCTCTGAATGTCCAGATAGTTTTCCGCTCTTGTACGGTCCTGTACGGTTTGTCAGTCTTTTTTGAAATATTGATTCAAAGTGCCTGTATATTTTCTATTTTTCTGCCGAAGAACGTGGTGGTACTCGCCGTAGTTTGAATGGAATACAATATTTTGTTCTCTGAATGTCCAGATAGTTTTTCGCTCTTGTACGGTCCTGTACGGTTTGTCAATCTTTTTTGAAATATTGATTCGAAGTGCCTGTATACTGTCTATTTTTTGGCCAAAAATCGTGGTGGTACTCGCCGTAGCTTGGATGAAATATAACATTTTGTTCTATGAATGTCCAGATAGTTTTTCGGTCTAGTACGGTCCTGTGAGGTTTTTCTTCTATCTCTCTGCCCAAACTCACGCTATAAAATGAATAATATAGAATAATTTGTTCTTCGTTACTTCGTCGACCAATCTAATCATTTGGTATGCACTAAACTAGTTATTTCGAAAATTATTTATACATGTCACCCTTGTCCTAATGACTAACTATTCACATTTAACAGTCGTCGCTAAGTATTCTAAGATCATCCCTGAAGAAGAAGGAGAAATATTTCAGATTTGGCAACATAACGCACAGTATTCACTCTATCCCACATTCAACATTCACCATGTCAGAATCTGTGGCTTTAAAGGTGTGGCTAAATTCACATTAATTGTTTCTGGCTGTGTGATTTAGATGATAGTTATAATAGTGAATTTGCCTTGGTAGTTCAACTCACTTTTCAATCTGATTTTATGGATTATATGAAACTCATTGTACCTTAGTTTAGTTTTTATTTTGTGTTTATCTGCTGAAGACACAGTCGTAGAAACCAATATCAAAATAAGTGAACAAGTGTAAATCGAATTTTCTTTTATATATCATTTAAAATGGATTTGCATGAAGTCACGACCATTAAATTTCAAAAGTCGTTATGAAACTAAAAATGGTTCAAATTTTGATACTTTTTTATGTCCTAAAATGCTTCAGATATTTATCTCAACTTTTGCTTTAAGTTTATAAAATATGAGTTACCTACATGAATACAGATCTCAAACTATGAACAAAATCTTCAGGTTGATATTTTTTGAGGTTTCGACCTATTTTCTCCTCTGTGAACTTATGCGGTACGCCGGTGATAAGTTCTGAATAACAAAATCGCATTTCCATTTTATTCGTAGGCGATAACTTGATGAAAACGAGTGGACCAATGAGATGGCCACCTCGTTTACCAGATTTATCCCCGTCAGATTTTCTTTTCTGGAATTATATTTAGTACTCATTATATAGACAAACCCACAATGATGAAAAACAATTGAAACGAAACTTTAGAAATTGTTTAGCTTCAGTGACCAATATTCGAATTCATAATGCCAACAGAAGAGTTTCTGGATGTTGGAATTCTTGGATTTTAAATAATGAAAATACTTTTGAGTATTTAAGGTACTTTCCATTTATTTTGGGTTACTAATAATTTTGATATTCTTATCATTTTCAAATAACTTTCGTTTGCTCTTACCATAAGTGCATTTTATTGTTGCATAGAATTGAAAACATTTGAGATGTTTTATATAAAATCGCATCAGCATCTTAGATGAATCCAAGAGGAAAATCGGAAGAAGAATTTTCGTTTCTGAAAAAAATCACATTTTGAAGAAATTTGTCTGGAAGCTGATATATTCTTGGAAAGAGGAAAAATCACTCTTATTCTAACCAAATTTACTTATGGTTTGCATTCAAAAAAAGAAAACACAAATTTTATATCATTATTCGAAAACTTCAACAAAAACCAAATTTGAATAAGTCTGCATTCTACTCAAGAAAGTGGTCAAAACAGTTTTCACTCAACTTTGATAGCTATTGGAATAGGCCGAACCTGAATAACTCGAAAACAAAAGAAGATAGCTGCGATCTGTTTCCACCAACGAATGGTGAAGTGAGATGAGGGGTTCATTTTTCTCTATTTGCAGTATTTTATATAGCTGCCTTACTGAAGCCAGGTAAATGGGACACCCGGTCCCATTTATTCAACGTTGTGGAAATGTTTTATTTGAAAATATGTTAGAAGTTACAACTAACAAAAGAAAAAGATAACATTCATCGCACGATATCGGCCGCTGATGCTATGTACGACTAAGACTCGATAATTGAGTTTGTATTATGGCCCCTTTCTTTAACAAGATTATATTGGACGGAAATCTGATTATGAACCTGCTTGTTAGCAGTTTGCTCTAAAGTTAGTATACAACTTCGGATGCCTTCTATTTTAAATAACTAAAGTAAGCATAAAAACTCTTATTCTTCTTCAGACATTGCAAGTAATCAAAATATACTTGTATATACTCAAGTCAAATCATATTTTTTATTGACAAATTATTGAGTAACGTCGTTAGTAACCAAGAATTTGTAACTACAACAAGTTAGTTTGCTTTTATTGCAAATTATCCTTCAGTGACCAACCGAAGATCAGGTTACAATAACTCAGGGTGAGAGGTGGTCGTAGGTGAATAAGTGGTCAATTTTCCCGGTCAAAGAACCATTATTGGCACTCAAGAGCAGACAACAAGTTCACAAGAAAACACACATTAAAATTGAATAAATATATTAAGTCTATTTCCTTCACACAAAAGCTGAATACAAATTAATTACAATTCGAAACAAAAACTGACGAGTCGACTCTCTAAAACTAATTTGAAAAGATTAATTTATATATATGTTATATGTATATATGTGCAAAATGATTTCGAAGGTTACAAGGCCGAAAGTTATTTTACAGAAGTGTTTAAAAGTTGAAAATCAGTCAATAAAAGAATATGTAAAATACTAGAATCACTTATCTAGAGAGTGAAGATGCTTCTAATGGTGTTATGGAGTTCTAGAACACAGCTTCTTCCAATATGAGTATTTTCGTTAAAAACAGTCTCTCCCAAAACATTTATTTGGGTGGAATACAGCTCCCAAAAAAAGTATTTTGGTGGCCAAAACACTGACTCTCCCAAATAGAGTAGTTGTTCGTCAAAATACAGCCTCTCCCAGAAAGTATTTGTTAAAGTTTAGCCTCTTCCAAAAAGAATTTGGGTCGTCGAAATACTGCTTCTTCCAAGAACTATATTTGGGAGAAATACAACTTCTGCCAAAAAGAATTTTGGTTCGTTGAAATACAGAAACAAATTAAGTAAAGGCGAATTATAATCAAATTCTACCTATTCATTCAGTATGATATTAGGGAAGATTTTAAAATTTTGGTTAATGCAGAAATCTCTTGAAGTTCTACCAGTATACATCATACTACAGCTAAGTTTGTTGAATACACCAGATTTCTTTCCTATATCTATCTTACTTTTATTATTTTTGATGTGTTTGGATATGTTATTATTGGTTCGGAATGAGATGTGTAACTAGAACTTTTCCAGTGAATGTTTTAATTTATGGCTAACTTACTGGAAAAGTTACACTCACATATTACATGAGGAATAGATAAAGGAAAGAAAGAAATCTGTTATCAACAAACTAAGCCGTTGGCATCGTAGTAATATGTATATTGGTAATACTTGAAGAAATTTCAGCATTAGAGGCAAAGAATATTACCGTTGTTTCATTAACGAACTACTGAAGCAGATAATCATAACTTCATCCAAAATCCAAATCTTACATTCAACTAATGAAAAACTGATTTTAATTTTGAGCAGGGGATTGAAATCAATTAGAAATAAATTTTTCAACATAATTTTGAGCAAACAGATAGATTTTAACAATGCCCATTGACTTGATCTGTCGCCGACTATGTGATATAGATGATAGTTCTGTGAATTTGCCTAAGTAGTTCCACTCACTTTTCAATCTAATTATGTAGATAATATAAAAATTATTAAACCTTAGTTTAGTTTTTTTTGTATTTATCTGATGAAGACACAGTGTCGTCGAAATGATTTCCAAAATAAGTAATCAAGTGTATATCGAATTTTCTTTGGTCAAAACAGTTTTCACTCAACTTTGATAGCAACCGAGATATTGAAATATGCCGAATCTAAATAACTCGAAAACATAAGAAGATAGCTGCGACTAAGATTCGATAATTGAGTTTGTATTATCGCCCCTTTCTCTAACAAGATTATATTGGACGGAAATCTAACTATGAACCTGCATGTTAGCACTTTGCTCTGAAGTTTATGATCAATTTTGGATGCCTTCGATTGCAAATATCTATAGTTAGTATAAAAACTTTTATTTTTCGTTAGACGTTGCGAGTAATCAAAATCTACCTGTATTTACTCAAGTGAAATCATATTTTATAATGATAAATTATTGAGTAATGTCGTTAGTAAGCAAGAATTGAGATACTACAAAAACGAAAAGGTCATATAGATATGAACTATTTGTACTGAGACTGAACATATCATATAAGTGATATTTGTTCATAGTAAAGTAAGTACCTTCTATAAGTGAGAGAAAATATACAAAAATTATTTAACTAAACAACAGTAGCGACATTCATCAACGTTCAATGTTTTAGCAGGCATTACTGGACAATTTCTGAAATATATTCTAGCCTGTCTCAACCTTTAGATTTTTTTCATGATTCTTAATAACCTTATTCTCATTTTACTCTACCGCTCATTTCCGCTTCTGCAAAAAAATATGAATGAGGTAGGTGATCCTGTATTGAAAATTAACCTTACCTTAACCATATAAAAACGAGAATTATGGAAAACTTGCCTGATCCATAAATCTTAATATATAAAACAAATTCGGGTTTGTTGTAACAACCGAGAACGACTAAATCGATTTTCATGATATTCGATTAGTTTCCATATATCAGAAAAACTATTGAAAACATAAGAAAATTGACAAAATAATAAAATAAAATAAAAAACATTCTCTCATACAAAATATTTTTCGTCGATGCGGTAATCTGTCTCCTCAGATTGAAGAACGTATTTGAATGAAGGTTTCGAATCGGCAGTGTATATATATTTATTCGGATTATCGAGTATTTTAGATTTTAAAAATGTAGAATAGTGGCAGTAATAAAAATGAATTAACATTTTCATTGGTTGTCAAATATTTACGCGTGCTTTCAGAAAACAGCATTAGGCACTGATTTGATTGGTTCGTGTAACGAACCATTAACCATTTTATCAACAATGCTGCGACCAAAAAAATTTAATCTTTGCTAACGATGTGGCAATGAAATTAGGCTACGGAACAATGGGAATCAATTAACTGATTAAGAATGACAAATTGCACGAGGAGAGCGCCGCGCGTTGGTATAGTACGAAGATGGTCCTTACTTTGTACTTGTACACAAGAGCAAAGATAGGCAGCTCGTGAAACAGCTAGATTAGAAACGAGAAATTGTAGGTCAATCCTTGACTGTTTGTGATCTCAACTTAAAAATTCATGTTTTTTACATGGTCATTATTACGTGGCATGTTCCATGTTCGTGTGGCTCATGAAAAAGTGAAAAGTGTCCTACATGCTTCAATGAAAAGAATTAACACGAGAGCATTCTATGCTGCACAATATACCTATATATAGTTTAAATCCATCATATCTTGCTGACATGCGATTGAAGTACTTGATTTTTGTACATTTTTATTTCTTGCTAAACTATCATCTCAATAAAGCACTCAGATCATTTCTAGTATTTTTTCATTTTATTTTAAACAACATAATTTTTCACATTTTCAAGAAACGGATCAGCCAAGAAATATAAAAATCGGAGACTAGAGATGTTGCATCGAAGAATATCTAATGAAGGCTTTTTGTTTTCGAATTTTGACTTACGCGCAACACTCCACGGAGTAGAAAGTTTTGATTATTCCAATTGTGAATGGATTAAAACTTCGCTACGTAAGCATAAGCCATAGTCAACAATATTGAAACATTAAATGAAATAAACATGTTCAATCGGACTTGTAGAGATAGGTAAATTTTCCATCAGCAAAATAGTCAAGAGTGACCGTCCCAAGACGAAAATAAATATCAATTATTCATTTCTATAAAGTCTCCGTAAATTCATAATATAAATTTTATGTGTCTAGTAGAAGAATCTTCGAATTTTGATGAATGGCGTGTGTGTCAAAAAGAAAATATGACAAAATTGAAAACCTCTACTATCGATTGTTCCCCAGCTTTACAGAATAATGATAATAATAATGGATAATTTGAAAATTCAGTTAATTTAAGTTTATCCTCTCGTTTGCAAAAATCCTTTAAATTTATTCATAAAGGAGATACAGGGGGAATTCGAGAAAACCGTGAGTTCGAACCTGTCTCTATGGCTCGGCTCAACCGCTATATCAAATTTCTCAATGATATATTCGAAAAAAATTGAAAAGGTTTATAGTACTAAATATTATTATTATTAATGTATTTTTGGTGGTTACGGCAAATATTTTTCATTGAAAGAAAATTCTAATATGAGAATCAATATTTTTGCAATCTAAAAAATAGAATTACTCGATGAATTACTAAGTTTTGAAATTTTCAGCGAACTCGAAAACACTTTTTTGTACCTTTCTTGTCTATCTGTCGATCTATCCGTCAAGACACGTAAGTCTGGAATACGTTTAGGAAAAGAGTTGAAATTGATACTTAGTACTGAGGTCAGCAATGTCTTTGTGCTGTGAATACATTTCTGAGTCGACGACCGTGTATGCTGCATTTTCCGGCATATCTCAAAACTATCAATAGAACCCAAATCTAAAAACATAAAAATAAATATCTCATAATCCTGATATAGGAAAATCCGGCTACCGTAATTTTGCACTTACATCAGACTTTAATTTGATTAGGGAAGTAGCTATTTGATGAAAATTGATATACATTTTTTCTATTAAATAAACAATGATATTTATATTTTCACTATATTGATAAACTTATGAAGCATTTTGCCACGATGTGGGTCCATCAGATAAGTGATACACCACTTCTGGATTTCATTTCGTATCATACACTATTTATTTTCATTCCATGCTAGATTAAGTAACTACCGAAATTGGAGAGTATAAAGTTGGCTAGTTATTAGGATCATTTTCAACTAGTTCCGAATATCCGAAAATTTCCTGGAAAATTTGTAATAATTGAAAATCATCGCTAGGAAACAGTGACTTAGAAAAAATATCTTTTACAAATGAAGTAAACTCTTCCAGGACTTCTAACTTAATAGTATAATTCCCAAATAAAAGGAGTATAAAATATTATTGTGAGTATTGATCTTCTCCTACTGTAACGTGAATAGAAGTTGATATCTCTTTCGCTAGCTTTATGTGCCGAGAACCCTATTTGTCGAGAGTTAACAAACCACTTCTCTTTCCTCTCTTCTATGTCTACATCATTAAATTTGAAAGAACATGAATGCCTTAGGAACTGATTATCAGATGACCTTTGTGTGTATTTTATAAATTCTGAATGGAATATTTCTAGCTAATTTCCTTCGAGTATAAATGGAAAGATTTTATTCGCTTTCGGAATGTGGAATGTTCATATTGGATAATTTTTTATTGGATTAATAGAGTTTCTATTCATGTATATTTCATTTGCCTTGCGATCGCTAAACCATAATATTCATTATACTGAATGTTCCACCGACAAATGTACTCTACCTTACCATGGAAGAGTGATTCTAACGTAGAACGGTAGGACGTTTTTGAAATAGAATCGAAGGATATAAAATGAACCACTCTACTTCGCATCCTCAATCTCAAATTCTTCATAGTGAACATGGTATAATGACACAACTTTGATGAAATCTTTCAATTCCCTACTAAAATACGTTATTTCAAGATATTCAGCTGAATTTATCGAGAATTTCTTGGCGGAAAGTATTCTGGCGATTGGATGAAAGAAAAAATGAAAAAGGGAACTGTTGACCTATTTATTGTAACTCTGAACAGAAACAAATTGTGTCGGTCTTCCTCCCATTTCTGAGAAATAAGTACCAGGGTAGAGATTGAATTCTGAACAATAGTAATATCTCATCAAATTGACCTCCATACAAGAATACCAAGTTTTCGAATTCTCTTCTAACATTCTCGAAAATCTCATATGTCAAAGGTCAGATGATTCAGAATATTGTAGTTTTCAGATTAAGTGGTATAAACTATCGATTTGGGATAATCTCATATAGAAAAATCAATGGGATTAAAGGCAAACGACCTAGCTGACCACTCAATGGTACTTTTCTGCCAATCCTCCGACATTGAAATAAGTATACAAGTATATCTTACTCTAATATCGAAATGCGAAAGAGCACCACTTGCTGAAAATATCTATCTGTCTCTGAAAGAGTTTCATCATTCTTCAAAATTTCTGCCGGACTGGGATTAAAGAGTTCTTTTTGTTCATCCCATAACTGCAAACAACTACTCCCTATGAAATTAAAATATGGCTCTACCAAAACGCTCAATTTTAGATGTAATTGTACGTGGGAATTTTGGGTATCCCAATATTGACAATTATGCCCATCCATTCCAATATTGAACATGAAGGTGCTTTCGTAAGAAGCACAGATGTTATACAAAAAAATGTTTATTGTAGTTCATATTTTCACTGAAATTTCCACAAAATTCGAGGATCGTCTTTGTTTCATTTTATAAGGATGTAAATTTCGATATTTCATGATTCTGCAGACACTTTTAGGTGATCTCAGGAGATAATCTTCTGATGGAAGTAATAATTACCATTTGCAAATATTCCACTACTGCCACCTTAATTGCTTCGTTTCGTACCGGACGTTCAACTTAATAATTTTTGTAGCCGTCGAATTAAAAATTTATCATTTGGTTTGGCACAACTGTTATTTCGAATATAATTTGATACAATTTTAACCCTTTTTCATGCCAAGTGAATAATTTCGAACTGATCTTTCAATAAATTACATTCATTTTGTCGTTTAAGGGAAAGATTCATGGAAAGCATATCGATAATTGCGCCACGGAAAACAATCTCGCCAGAAAAACTTTGAAGACATAGTTGCATGTCAATCTGTGATATATTCTTTACGCATCTGGAATTCGGAGTTTAGTGACACTGTTCACAAATTTAGAGATGCTACTGAGAAGAATTATTACATAAGCTTTGATAAAATTGAGTATCAACGCTCGAGAGATCGAACGGAGTCGCCAAAACGTAGTCTACGTCCAGGTTTGTATCGACAAGAAATTACGAAAAACAGTTATATTCGTAGTGAATGTATATGATTTATTTCTTTTCTTACTAGTATTTGCAATATTTCGTCATCACAGAGGTGTTCTTAAATGAATCAAATATATCTGTGGTGAATATGTGGCGAAAAAATTGAGGAATTCTTCCATAGACTTTGTGAGAAAGACCTACTATAATAACATACTATTTTGATTACTTCAAGACAGAAATTCTTATAAGGATTTATGAAGATTTATTGGTTTTCAACGCTCAAAACAGACAAATAGCCCAGTTTTTAGATTTTCTGAACAAAATGCATAATAAATTGACCTTCACTGTTGAAATTTAAAGAAAAAATTCAACAAATTTTCCAGATATAACCATCACTAAATTCAATAATAATCCCACCTACAACATATATTGAAAAGAAACATTTACAGACTCAAAATGTCCATTGGATTCGTTCAATCACATCAAACATAAATTAGCCCCTTATAATTCAATGATTCATGGAGCCTTTTCATTCCCTTATGCAAAACAGACTTCAATACATAACAGTATTATTGAACACACAGAACGAAAACAAATTTCTCAATTACTTTGTTTCAATAACAAAAATTTTACTGAATAATTGTGATACGTAACGCGTTTCACTACACCGTAGCTTCTTCAGATAAATGAATGTACAGAAATTATGACAACTACATATAGATACAATTGAGAATATAGATACAAATGTTCTTAAGTAATTAAAAGCTTATTGAGTTGCTTCTTCTTCAGTGGTTATTGATGACAAGTATATCCAATAATATTAAGGAATAGGTCGCTCCCTGGAGAGATTCAATAGAGGTGAAGGGCTTGAATCGACTTGTTCATTAATGAGTCTACCTGAGTGTTTTTGTTTGTTGATTTCTAAGGTTTCCAAAAGATCTACTTTCCAAAATGTATTACCTGTATGCAAAATTTCAAACTGTGGGTCGAAAGAGTTAATATTTTCTAGAAGATGATTCGGGTAATTTGGATCTGATTTCATATTCGAAAAACTGCGTATATGTCCCGATATTCTAATATTGAAATTTATTTGTGTTCTGCCAAGGTAGAAATTATCACAGTCATTGCAATTCAATCTATAAACACCTGATTTATTATTTTTATCTGATGTGGTTTAATTGTTTTTATATATTTGCCTGAGCAAATTAATTATTAGTTTGGAAAGCTATGTTGAAATTATTTCTACTCAAGAATGATTTCAGTTTTTCCCTTGTAATGCCAACGTAGGTTAAGGTTAGATTAGAGTTGAATTTTTGTTTCAATTTATCGACAGGATAAACTTCATTCAATGTGATTCTACTTTGTTTTCTATTCAAAGCATTGTTTATTATTTCGGAATTATAACCATTATTTTCAGCTATTCGTTCGATTGAACTTACTTCTTCGTTGAAATTTTCTGGTGATAACGGAATGTTAATCAATCTATGAATAAAACTGTTGAATGCTGACATCTTATGTTGATACGGATGACACGACGAGTTATGTATTATAATCATTCGAAATTGTTACGTCCTACAAATTCATTGAATTATTGCTTTCTATTTTGGTTGTGAATTAAATTTTTGGATGTAATGAATTTATACGATTTTCGAAAATGTTCAACTATCTACCTGTTCTTGTAAAGCAAATAATGATATCTTCTACATATCGATACTAGTATAAACAATATTTACTAAGTGGATGATTATGAATTGATTTCCTAAATTATTCATGAATATTTCTGCTTACAAAGGACTTAACGGATTGCCCATAATCAAGACGTCTTCTAGTATAATATTTGTTATAGAAGTGGAAATAATTTAGATTCTGAACAAATCTGGAATAATGAAAGAATATCTGATTCAATGATCGTATTGACATGATTCTTTTCGAACGATTTTTTAACCAAGTAGTACGTATTTCTTGGAAGGAATGTTAGGAGATGAATTTTTAACGTCGAAAGAAATCAGTTTGGAATTAGGTAGTATAATGGTATCTTTGATATTGGCAATTAGTTCGTAAGTTTTTTGACCGAAAAGTTAGAGTTAAAATTGCAATGTTCTATTAGCAAGTCGTTTAGGAATTTTGAAAGTTTGAAAGTAGGTGCCCCTACATAAGAAACAACAGGTCTAATAGGATTATTAGGTTTATGAAGTTTTATCAACGAATATAATTCGGGGGATTGTGGATTGGAGTTAATGAATTTATATCTTTCGTGGTAATAAATGATTTTGCTTTCGAAATTACGTTTTTAACCTCTTTCTGAAATTTATCGGTAGGATCCTTAATTGATGTTATATGGTTTCCGGCTATATAAATTCATAACATCCAAAAATTGAATTCACAACCGAAATAGAAAGCAATGATTTAATGAATTTCTTAGACGTAGCAATTTCGAATGAAAATGGAAAACATATTTTCGAAATCTACCATAAGCCGTCACATACAGATATTATAATACATAACTCGTCGTGTCATCCGTATCAACATAAAATGTCAGCATTCAACAGTTTAATTCATAGATTAATTAACATTCCGTTATCACCTGAAAATTTCAACGAAGAATTAAGTTCAATCGAACGAATAGCTGAAAATAATGGTTATAATTCCGAAATAATAAACAATATTTCGAATGAAGAACAAAGTAGAATCACATTGAATGAAGTTTACCCTATCGAAAAATTGAAACAAAAATTCAACACCTTAACCTACGTTGGCATTACAAGTGAAAAACTGAAATCATTTTGAGTAGAAATAATTTCAACATAGCTTTCCACACAAATAATAGACAATATTTTGAATAAACAACAAAGTAGAATCACATTGAATGAAATTTACCCTGTCGATAAATTGAAACAAAAATTCAACACCTTAACCTACATTGGCATTACAAGTGAGAAACTAAAATCATTCCTGAGTAGAAATAATTTCATTATAGCTCTCCAAACTAATAATAGCTTAGGCAAATATATAAAAATAATTGAATCACATCAGATCAAAATAATAGATCAGTTGCTCATAGATTGAATTGCAATGACTGTGATAATTTCTTTATTGGTAAAACACATAAAAATTTCATAATTAGAATATCGGAACACAAACGCAGTTTTTCAAATAAAAATTCAGATTCAAATTACGATAATCATCTTCTAGAAAATAATCACTCTTTCGACCCACAGTTTGAAACTTGGCTTACAGATAATAAATGTTGGAAAGTAGATCTTTGGGAAACCTTAGAAATCAGCAAACACAAACACTCGGGTAGACTCATTAATGAACAAGTCGATTTAAACCCTACACCTCTATTGAATCTCTTTAGGGAGCGATCTTTTCCTTAATTTTATTGGATAGACTTGTTATCAATAACCACTTGAGAAGAATCAACTCAGTAAGCTTTTAATTACTCAAGAACATTTGTATTTATATTCTCAATTGTATCTATATATAGTTGTGACAATTTCTGTGCATTCATTCGTCTGAAGAAGCTACGGTGTAGTGAAACGCGTTACGAATCCCAATTATTCAGTAAAATTCCCCAAAAAGATATTACTCGTTTTTGTTTTTGATAATGGAATTCTACCAAGTAAAAGCCTTCCAAATTCAGAAACTATATTTCATTATACAAAAACGAGTCTAACTTACATTCATCCTTTCTCTATTACCACCAAAAATTATTTTTCCAAGTTTAATTTAACAACCACCTTCTTCAGTGCCCGCAACATACAACACTAATTTTGAACATTGAATCTACAAATCACGTTGCTTTAGATAATGCATAATGATAAGGGATGGCAACGAATATATTGGAAAGATTAGAAATTAACAAACTTTGTGAAAACCCAAAATTCACTACTTTCGAAAGCCCTCAACTAGAATTGAATCAGTTCCCACTACTCAACATTTAAAATAGCTGTATGTGTAGATAGCACCTTCTTTTTTTTAAGTTAAGGGGGACGCGGACAATTCAGTCGACGTCCATCTTTCCATGACCTATCAGATATGGACTTGTCATTATCGACATTATCCATCAACTAATAATCATCAATAACTCTTAATACATGAACATTCTCAACACCCATACCTTCGCCTGACTCGAACAGGCAGCCACGTGTGCAAAACGGAAAGCGCGTGTTCTTTCCACCAAGCCACATGCGGTGGTCAGTACACTCTTTCTCGTAACTGTTAGCTCTAGACACTTGAAAATGACACTGTCGAAACCACTCGTGTATTGAAAATAAACATTTCATTCAAATTGAAATGAATTTCCGTAAAAACAATCCATCAAAAATATCATTAATTAGAAATGACGGCCACCAACAAGCCATCAACTCCAAGCATTGTATGTAAGTTGAGTAGTGATCATTTATAGTCCAGTCAAAATAGACATTTGACCTAGCCAAAATTCGCATAGAGCTGAAAATTTGCAGAGACGTTAAATACATCATTATAAATGAAATGTCGAAAATCCCCTTCGATCCTACTTCTGCAAAAAATTTTATTGAAGGTCAAACATGCAAAATTTAGGTTTTTTCCAATACGGTAAGTTTTATCGTAAAAATAAATCAGACAAAAATTGTAGATCATATTATTCTCTACAAAAACGGTTCAGTCACTTTTTCTCTTGCAACTCACCATTCGTGAGTTATCGCGGTTTTAACTATTAGAAAATTCATATTTTACATCATATGCACACGTTTCCGCATCACCTATGAGGTAATGTACTTGGCGCATTTTTTTTTAACGTGGTTTCCCCAGTAGGTTTACTCCACGATCTATTGTAATAAAAAAAGCTCGATCAGATTATATCCTATTGATTGAAAGAATGGTAATATTGCTAATAATTAAAGTGGAATAGGTTTTTTTTTCTAAATATTATTATATTAGATAACTGTCTAATTCTACGTCGACAATTATTTCTTCGTCTTCATTTTCTTCTTGTAGAATTTCTATTCGCTGTTCTAAGAAAAGAGATGCTTCAACTGTCTCTTCATTAATATCAGAAATATTTTCATCTGTCATATTTTCTTCAATATTAGAGCAAGTCTGACCCTGACAGTTGATGCATACTGGCGAACAAAATAATCCCACTTTTCGACAGCCACAATTCTTACTATAATCCGTCTTGCAGTTACAAGAAATAGTATTAAGCAGTTTTTCTGGAGCAGGCGGGAGTAGAGTTTCAATTCGGTCCAAATAATTGTTTGTTAATTTCCAACCGCATTCTTCTGGGTCCAGCTCATTGCCTATCCACACTTGAACTTGATAATACGCACGATACAAGTGTTGAAAGGCAGAAGCAGATGTTGAAGGCAGACAAGAAAACTATACTGTTTTATTATTCCAAGCAGATTTTACAAACCTCAAATATCTATATTTGTCTATGGAATCAATTTTTTTGGAGCACCATACATTGCAAGAAGGAAACGAATTCCATTTGTAACGATGCCGTGTGGAGAAGAACCAATCTTTGTAAATACTTCTGCGCAGTCAATTAAATCATTACGTTTTTCAAACAATTTGAATACTGCTATTTAACCTCTTTTAAAAATTGCTGATGTAGTATCGCAACCAGTTATTGCATGTAAAAACAAAATATGAGCTTGACATTTCGGATATGCAGTCAGACTTTGTGATGAATATATTGTTGATTGTACTTGAGCTTTCCCAGGTTTCAAGAAGTAAATAATTTCATCATTTGGAGTCCGTGCAGTCAGTAATATCAACAAATCAACATCTTCTCCAACAACGACTGTTGTATTTGAACTTTTCCATTGTTCTATTGCTGTTTCAATTATAAGGACACCAGCATCATTATCAGCTTGTTTTATTAGAACACCAGCATCTGTAAATTCTTCACATAACATTGAAATGAAGCGAGACTTATTGTGAGTATTTGCTAGAAATTGTTGTTGGTTTGTTGGAACTTTCATAGATCGATCAAAAACGATATCAACAGATGATGATGTTTTTGTAGTCCGACGACTACAGCTGTTCTGCAGCTTTGATATTTTTCGTATGATTAGTATACCCATCAAATACAATCGTACTGTTATGACCAAAATGTCTTTGTACATACTGAACATATTTTTCAAAAATAATATGAAATGTGTCATCTCGATCCCATACAACACGGTGTAATAGATATCTTCCATCGATGATGTAAATAGCATTTGTGTTATCAATTTCGAAGTTTGAACATTCAAAGCAATTATAAAGAGTTGACTTCATAGTTTTACGCATTCCCACGGCATCAAAGAGTGATAATGGGTAAGGAGCTAATTCATATGCGAAGAATGTTTCAAGTTCATCTTCAAATGTCTTAGTAATGCTCATGCGTTGAAACAATAATACAGGGTCTATAGGCACCTTTTCATCATGTACTTTTATTTTTATTTATTTTTTATGCTCAAGGTTACCGCCGAAGGGAATCAGGGACTAACAGTATAGTCTCTTATATTAAAATACTCATTCAATTTATACAAGTTTTATTGTATAAGTAACACAAACCAATAGTTTCTTATTTTCATTTGTATTGAACGTCCGGTGACGTGTACAGGCTGCATTGAAGTGCATATTATGTAAAATATGAATTTTCTAATAGTTGAAACCGCGATATCTGACGAATGGTGAGTTGTAAGAGAAAAAGTGACTGAACCATTTTTGTGTAGAATAATATGATCTACAATTTTTGTCTGATTTATTTTTACGATAAAACTTACCGTTTTGGAGAAAAATGGAAAAAACCTAAATTTTGCATGTTTGACCTTCAATAAAATTTTTTGCAGAAGTAGGATCGAAGGGGATTTTTGACATTTCATTTATAATAATGTATTTAACGTCTCTGCAAATTTTCAGCTCTATGCGACTTTTGGCTAACTTATGATTTTTTTTTTGTATATTTTGACTGGACTATTATGACAAAATACAAATGACAAGCGTGGTCATTTGAAATTTAGTGCAAATATAATTAGGATAACCCAAAAACCATACGGATGACTATTATTTTTGTTATTGAATTATATGGTATGAAAAAGACGACAATAGATTTAATTTAATAGATTTACCGTCTACCGAAAGGCTTCGATAGAATTCAGACGACGAATTTTCGGATTAAAAGAAACGATTCTTCAGCTCAGAAAATGTAGTTTTATATGATAATATTGGTATTCTATTAACTAAAATGGGACTCTCCAGATACAAATCCGATCAGACTGTTTATGGACAATTTCTAAAGCGAAATTTTCAATATGTTTTACTAGCTATTGGTAATAAACATGCAGCTATGCTTATTGCTCATTCCACGAAATTTAAGGATACGTACCAGAACGAAGATATCGTTTTGCTAAAACGAGTACTCGGATCTACGATGGATTATATGAGTCGATTCATAAAAGGTTTAACTTCTCCTTATTTCAGCGAAATGAGCATACTAAATTTCCATGTTCCATCTGTTTATGGATCAGCAAAGCAAATAATGACCATTGGACTAGGAGAGACTAACAAAAGAAAGGAAGAACGACGGTTAGAAAACAAAATGTTATGAATCCGCTACAGGTTTCTAGAAATAAGATCAGTTTGCCTCGATTACACCTAAAATTAGGATTTAAAAGGCAATATAAAAAGTCTTTAAATAAAACTTGCTCATATTATGCGTTTCTTTCGAGAAAGTTTCTGGGTTTGAGTTCAGAAAACTTAAGATAAGACTTCCGAAGAAAGACACAGATTGTATTTATTAGAAGCAACGACTTGGAAATCTTTTGTTGTGGTAACAAAATTATTAGGAAATCGAAAAACCAAAAATTACGAGGAACTACATGAAGACCTTTTAATCAACTTTTAAAATCTAGAATGTATTAAAGCCATGATGGTTCACTATTTGCACGGTCACTTAGACAAGTTTCCTGAATATCTTGGATCCTATAGCAAAGAGGAATGTGAACGTTTCCATCAATACTTAAAAGTGATGGGACGAACATATGATGGTGATTACTGTTGGAGTATCACAAAGGAGTGTCCCGAAGTCGTGTATCGTATAAAATCTAAGGATGAAGTTCCTAACCAGTTTATTAATTGAATTAAATGAGTCTACTCTATGAAATAATTCAATAAAAAGTTTTTCATTCGAAGCATGATTCTATGAAATGTTTCCAAATTCTAGAGTAGTGTATTAAAATACACACCCCACAAAAATTGTCGCATCACCTGGTATTCTAAATTCCACAATCGATTAAGCAGCTCGATCGCAGTTTCTGATCGCAGTTACTACATGGGAAATATCTTTCCCATGTAGTAACATTTGTTTCCATATGATCTCAAACACGTCTGAAACAAGAATGAGTTTATTTGACTATCGGTATTCATTCAATTTCTCTTCAGTTTTCACGCTGAAATAATGCTGTGTTTTCTGTGTTTGTTGTTGATTTTCGAATCTTTGAATTAATTGTAATGGCTGCTGAACGTCCTGGACGCTATTTGAGTGATCATGAAGTGGTAAGAATTGTAACAGTTCTAGAGAAGGAGCGAAGCCAACGTTACGTGGCTAACTTGTTGAATGTTAACCAAAACACTATTTCACGAGCAATTGATCGATACCACGAAACAGGGGAATATGGAAGAAGGATCGGACAGGGTAGAAATCTGATAACAACACCAGTTGATGATCGTTGGCTTCGTTTAACTGCACTAAGAGTTCGGCACTGTACGGCTAGAATGCTACAGGCTCAGAGAAGACAATATCAGACCAAGGGCGGCTTCTACTGGCCAGCGTCTCACCAGAGAGCATCGAGTAACAGGACTTCAGTTTGCGAGGAAAATGCTAATGGGGGTATTCTAGAATGGCCGAATGTTCTCTCTTCCGACGAGTCCAGGTTCCATCTTGTATAAAATGATAGACGTATGCCTGTATACAGACGACCTTGGAAACGGTATCAGCAATGCAATACCCGGCGAACCGAAAACTTCGGAGGGGGCTCAGTAATGGTGTGGGGAGGCATTTGTTTCTACGGTCGAACTGAGTTAGTCCTAGTGAAGAATGGGATAATCCTTGAACCCCATGTTGCACCCTTTGGCCCATTGATTGGCGAAAACTTCATTTATATGCATGATAATGCTCGGCCTCATGCAGCTAGAGTAGTTACAGAATTTTTGCAAAATGCCGAAATGATATTTTAAGATGGCCAGCCAGAAATTGCGATTTGAATCCCATAGACCATGTTTGGGACAACATGGGGTGGCAAATGCTGCAACGTAGAATGCCTTGTAGAACACTCCAACAACTAGAAAATCTGCTTCCTGAAATTTGGAACTCAGTGACTCAAGAGTACATCCAAAATTTGTTTGACGGGCTTCCGAGACGATTAGTAACCATTCGATGCTGAATGATTGGTCTCTTCGCCAATGTTTGAAGATGGTAAAATTTTTTAATTTTTCATTAACTCGAAAATTGTTGATATTTTCCATCATAAACTCATCTCTTTTGAATGATATCCTCTTATTCTACACTTCTGAATGTTACCAAGCGACTCTTGAATGACCAACCTGAAAGATCATAAAGTATTGTCGTAAAAGTAGAGTAATGCGACAATTTTTGTGGGGAGTGTATTGCTCATGTTTAGAATAATTTAGTAAAATTTGTATAACCCGCAGAATAATTTGATAAAATGTTGGTATCGCTTGTTTCCGCTTGACTTTACACCTGCGTTTTCTCCAAAACTACACGTTGCATTGAAAATGTGAGTATATTGCTAGAATTAGGTTATTGAATATACTTCAAATCTGTCTTTGTTTACCGGCACCAGAAGCAATGTAGACCAGTGTTATCAAAGGGAGAATTTCGCATCGTGATTTTTTTGCGTATATGGAGGAAAATTTGTATTATTGTTAGTGAGCGCAGATAAAATGTGAACAAAGAAAAACAGTTCGAGAAATTTTCTTCTGCTTAGAATTACAAGAAACGAGAAAATATTACCCCTATCTCTGTCTTATTCCAGTATAACGTGACCAAGCTGTTCAGAATCAATGAAATGCCTTTTTCTCATAATAATTTATGCAGAAAGATATACTTTTCGCTAGTCATTTTTTCCAGGGTTTAAGGTGAGATCAAAATTTTATTAATATTCACAGCAGAAATACATTTGTTTTATGTTCATACGGTCATCATAATTGTTGGAAGATAATTAATCAGATAACAATGAATACCAAAGTTCTTGTATACACACTTTTATAGATACTAACTCAAGTAACTGACTAGGTTCTATATGAGACCTCACAAATTCTCGAGGTGGGTGGACTACGTTTCAACACTTTTCTCTATATTACATAATAAAAAAAACATCGATTGGGAATTTCTGCAAACGTTGCCGTACACGATGATATGATTTCTTTGCTAAAATTTTTCAAGTAAGTTTATTGGCTCATTGTCATGAAGTGAGAAGAAATATGAGCGAAAACGACTGAGGCAAAACGTTCTGAAAAAGAAATGTCATCGTTATCCACGAACGTGTGGGTATCGTGGCAAGATCAGCAATGATGGCAACGCACACGAATGTGAACAAATGGCTTCGTTTCGCAGATATTTTCCCGCTTGAAAGTATATTTATGATGATTTACGATGAATAGAACACCCATCAAATTCGCGCTGATAAAAGTGATTGATTATTGTTTTAAATGACCATGTGCAATGTGCAATTGTTTTCGTAAATTCTTATTCAATCCTGAAACTGAATTTGTTTTCATATTTATTGGTTGATTCGTTTCATGGAAATGTGGATAATCATGTTTTGAATTGAATGTTCGAATAATGAATGAAATTAAAAAAGATTTTCAATGGGTCCGTGAATCATTTAACTACTGGTGGTATTCAATAGTCAAATGCATTTATCTACATTCCCTAATTCCGAGGACTAAATAGCACAAGTCTATAGGATTGCATCTGGAATATGATAGATCTAGATCACATTTATCGAGCCGGTGAATTTTTGTACTACGAACTACTAATTAGGAGTAGGCTAAATTTCAGTTTGTGGAACTCACATACTCGAAATGCGCCATCATAATACACGTTAGGACAACATAAACACTGAAAGTTATCGAACTATAAAACCCATCATAGATTCAACCAGTGAAAAATAGAACTGATTTGCATTTGATCTACAAATACCTTCTAAATAGAGATAATTATTCTAGTATGCGAGTATGACATGAGGAAAACATGAATTTTCTAGGTTGAAACCACGAACATTCAAGCATTAGCCTACGATTTCTGGCTTCTAACCTAGCCATTTCATAGCTTGCCTCTCTTTGCTCTTGTATTTGAGAATCACAAAATAGGACCATACTTGGTGCTATACCAAACCGTCGCTCTTCTCGTACAATTTGTCGTTCTTCATCAGTTAATTGATTTGCAGTTTTCCGTAGTCTAATTGTATCACCGCTTCATTGGGAAAAATTATATCTTCTTGGTCACGGCATTAATTATAATAATACTCACACAAAACAATCAAATCGACGAGTACCTTATGCTTTTCACAAAACAGCATGAATAAAAAATTACATTTTTGCGACGTAAACATTTATATAAGATACTGACTTTGACTGTTTTGATAGAATGATCTGGATTGATTCAGTGAGACCGATATATTAAACAGTTCGTCTGGATCTTTCTTTCAAAGATGAGTAGGGGATAGTCTGGAACAGTGGCCATCTCTTTAGATGAATGGATGAAGCATCCAAAGTATCAAATCTTCTGAGGATGTGAAGCCATAAATAGGTATAATGGAACTTTTGCCATCATAAGAACCTGATAATCTATTTTGAAAAAAACAATTCGTTCAAAAAAGGTCTCAAGATGGCCCCTGTACCCTTGTACCAGATGTACAGTGGCCATATCTGAATAGAACGGGGACCACTTCTCAAATCAATAAGGAAAAGATCAGAAAAAATGACATTTATTTTAAGAACGTATGTTACAAGTTCAGTTCACATTATACAGGGACAAATCTACGGGAAAAGAAAAAAGATTAGCTGTTCTAGATGTACCTCCAATTTTTTTGGTTGCATCAAATGAAGGATAATATCATGAGCTGGATCTGCTGATATGTCTTTGGAGGAAAACTTCTTATTCATGGATCTTCTTTTCATAAAATCAAGAAAACTATACAAAAAAGAATGTATTCAACCAATGGCAAAGGAAGTAAAAATTGTATATCTCAAGTTGGCAAAGATAAATTTTAAAGTCAAAAACTTTTTTTTTTTGGGAGTATGAACAATAATCATTCAAAACACACTGAGCCCCCTATAATGTCCCCCTAAAGTGTAAACTCTGGAAAATGAGGAGAAACGGATGAACCATACGTAATTTTTTATGTGATTCAAGAGAACAGAGGGTAAAAACCTGAGGACAACCGCCAGTCGCTGATACATCAGTAACATTTAGTCTGTAAATATTGTGAACAAAAAGTAGAAACAATATAATTGTGTCCACCTTTCATTCTTCATTCTAACCAGAACATCGGCTAATGAATGTTGGGTATGTATGAGGAATTCTTTAAAAATAACTTGCTTCCATTCCATACTCCGAAAATATAACGCATCGAAACAAGCAAGCAGAAAACCAAGTGATCAAATCGGTTTCCGAGATTTCAATCTCAAAACAGCTAGACTCTGAGCTTCTTGAATAACTAGATAATTGGACAATCCGGAAGAAAGATATTCGTCCCAACTTTTTTTTCAATTCAGGTTAACTGAGGATAGATTGAGGAACTATATTGCAAAGAACATGTAACCTGGAAATTCAGTTAATAATACCACTTATAATTCTCATGGTATTATTCAATCGGGAATCAATTCTATGGTCATGAGCACTATTTAGCTAAAGAGGTCAACCTGTGCTTAGCTGTGAAAGAGACCACAGCAGTTCGAAAAGTGTGAACATCGGCAGCTCAAATGGACCCAGCTAGTTTGAGCGGAATATCATTTCTTGGTTTCAACTTCTGACTGAGTTTATTGAAATGTGATTTGAAGGTAAATCAACAGTCTGATGTGACAGATGGATATTTGCAATAAAAATTATGATTCAGTACAGAACTATTAAGGATTGATTTGTTATTTGTTGAGATGATTATTCGGATGAAAACAAGACGGTTCAGTTTTAGTAGGAAAAGAGCATAGACGACTCTATCTGATGAACTTCTTCAGAAATTCCAAGTTGGCAATCGAAAGTTGTTCAATAGCTTCAAAGTTATCATGACGGAAGATTGAGCAATAAAAAAATACTTCGTTTTTCCAACAATTGGATAGGAACCAGATATTTTGTGTGTTGGTCGCACATCTTAGAATTAGATTCAAATACCAAATGACGAAGAAGCTTGTCTCAGCTTCTTTCAATAGTTTGATTGAGGAGGTCGTTACTTGATGAAAATCGATATACATATTTTCAATGAAATAAAACTATGGTATTTGTTTGTTTGTTATTTCTTTAACGTGCTCTATTTCCGCATTTCGGCCAATGCCACGCCGGGGAAATCTATCACCTCACTAACCCGGGAATTTTGCCGAACCCTTCTCATGTCGAGGAAAGGGATCTTTAATGTCCAACACATCTCTGTTAGACAGAACCGACGGCTTTACATCTCCTCCGAAAGATGGATACCCAAGCGATTCCCAGAATCCGAAAAATCGCACCGACTTTGTGGGGATTGAAGCCAGGTAACTCTGCGCAGGAGACGAGCATCATATCCCATACGCCACCGAGCCGGCGTATGGTATTTATATTTTCTCTATATTAACTGAACTATGACCGGTTTCACCACCTGTGGCTTCATCAGATAGATACAAACTAATGAACAGAATTATTCCTTATATATTATTCTTATTTCCTACTTAATATTACATTAGGTACAAATACAAGGGGTATGTTGGAAAATCCATCGGAGTTGCTTACTTTAGGAATTGAAAAGATTGAGTAAAGGAGAAGGATTTAGATCTAATTGGCTATTAAATAACCCACCTGAATTCTTTTCTTTGTTAATCTCTGAAATTTCCAATATATTGAGTTATTGTCCATTATTTTCATTGTGTAAAATTTTGAAATTATCATTAAAGTTATGGTTTTCTTCGAGTAAGTGATTATAATAATGGGAATCTGATTTATGATGATTAAAACTAAGTTTGTGATCAGATAATCTTACTATGAAATTTCTGAAAGTTCTACCAATATAAATTTTATTACAATCCCCGCAAGACAGTTTATAAACACCAGACTTAATACCTTTATCAATTTTAGATTTGCAGTTTTTGATATGTCGGCCCGAAGAATTATCAGTTCGGAATGCTATATTACAATTATAATGCGAAAGGAATGATTTTGATTTCAGACTAGAATTACCAATATAAGTTAAGCAGTTGTATTTTGTGTTGAAACTTTTATACTTGGAAATACTTCCTGGATTGGTTTTGAAATTTTTGAGAGAAATCATGTTCTCAATCATACTAGGACTGTAACCGTTATTGACTGCTATTTATTAAATTATATTTCGCCCTTTTATAAAATTGTTATGTGACATTGGGATATTAATGAATCTATGTACCATACTATTATAAGCAGCTTATTTATGTGGATAAGGATGTGAATGGAAATATCTGTATGCGATGGCTTATGTAAAATGGGAAAATCATGTTTAATTTTAGTAATCCAGAAAGTTAATGGAGTTTTCTGTTTCTATCTCTAACGTGAATTTGATATTACCGTAAATTTTGATAATGAATGTTTTGAATGATTCTAATTGTCTGTTCGTGCCAGTGAATTAACAAATGATATCGTCGACATATCAAAACCAATAAATAAAGTATTTGAATAACGGATGTTCTTGGATAGTTTTTTCAATATTATCCATGAAAATTTTAGCGAGTAGTGGGCTCAGAGGATTACCCATGATTGAACCTTTTTTACTATTATATAATACTCCATGGAAGTTAAAATAATTTTGTTCTAAACAAATTCCTGAAAGGCGTAAGATCTCTGACTGAATTGCTGGATTTACTTTATTTATTTGAAGAGCGTTGTTGATGCGTTTCACTATATCACTAGGGAAGAGATTTACTACATTTCATGGCATAAGTTTAGCGTTAGGAGGTAGTATCGTGTGCTGAATTTTATTTATTAGGACTGAAGAGTTTCTTATTGAGAATTTAGGTTCAAAATTAGCGTACTGTTAAATAATGTCTATGAAAAAGCGTGAAATTTTGGCAGCTGGAGCTTGAAATTATGAAACTACTGATCTAATGGGATGTCCTGTTTTATGGAGTTTGACGAGGGAGTAGAGTTTTGGTGATTGCGGGTTGTCAATGAAAAGTTTATATTTTTGGTAGGTAGGTATTATAGACTTGGCATATTCTAAAGCGTTTTTACTATGGATTGAAATTTATTAGTTGGATCTTAATTTTTTCATAACTACCTGAATCAATTTGATTCTGAATTGTGTTTAAAACCCTTTTCTAGAAATGAGACTTCATCTTCGGAAAAATTAGTATCTGAATGATTACTGAACCGATCATAAAATTGGTGATCGGAAAATTTGGACTTGATTTTTGAAATTTCAGGTTAATTACTCAATAATTCATTCAATTTTAGCAATTGAATTTTATACTTTTCGTGAATTAATGAATGAATTTTGAATCTTGTTAAGGAATCTGAAATGTCCAATTCCACTGCATGCAAACTATGAAGTAACTCCGAAAGGGAATCCACCTTTAAAAATATGTTGTAGTTGTCTCGTTGGCTGTATTGAAACTTGATGTCTAGCTTCAACCATTTCTTCTTGCCTTGTGGTACTCTATTTCGTGCTGCGTGGCTGATATTATGTGTCTTCAGTTTTATTTATTTCAGAAATACATCGTTTTTCGAACAACTGGATAGGAACCAGATATTTCGTGTGTTGGTCGCACATCTCAGAATTAGCTTGAAATACCAAATGACCAAAAAGCTTGTCTCAGCTTCTTTCGATAACTTGATTGAAGCGGTCGCTACTTGATGAAAATTGATATACATCTTTTCAGTGAAATTAAGTTATGGTATTAAGATTTTCACTATATTAACAAAAACACACAGTGTGATTTCACCACACTGTGGATTCATCAGATAGATACAAACTAATGAACAGAGTTATTCCTTATATATTATTTTTACACCTTTTAGAAATTTGTTTACAACAAAATTATTTTAACTTCAATGGAGTATTATATCATAGTATATATATATATATATATATATATATATATATATATATATATATATATATATATATATATATATATCTTTTGAAAAGAGAGGATTTACAAAATTTTGAATAAGTGTATTGACAATAAATGCTTATATCTATAATTTTGGGGTGTGTCAGAAAAACACAAGTGTGAGTTCAGAAAATGTAACAGGGGAACTATACTGTCTTGTATGTGATTCAATAAACCAGTGAAAAAACCTGAAAACCTGAGGAAAAAACTCGTTTCCATGTCGCTATTGCACTAGCAATAGCTTGTCTGTTCATGTTGTGTTAGTGTCGTATGTACATAAAGAGTACCAAAGATTTTTCTGTTCAGTCACTTCATTCTCTCTTGCATTCCATGATTTCCAAACGAAGACAAGAGTGAAAAGAAGGGGCTTTGGGACAGGAATCTGTAAGAATGGAAAAAGAAAACCAGCAGAAAAATATTTCAACAATCATACTTCTTATATGTCTGAACAAATCTAAGAAGAGATTTTACATAGCAAGCAAGGTCATGAAAAGGACTAAAGAGATAATAAAAAAAATACATAACCTGCTATATTTCCTCGAATTCCATCTCTGTTCGACCGAGAGCCCCGATGGCCAGGTTCAGTCCTTCAAGTGATGGCGATTATGATCTATAGATGTTTTAGAATCATTAGGGACCCAATAATCTGAGTTGACATCGCCCATATATGATTTCTTCGTGGAACTTGTTTAATTTCAAGAAAAGTTTGCGAAAAAATTTTGACAGTCGTTCGAAAAAAATAATATATAATAGTAAAGAAGGTTTAATCATGGGTAATCCTCTGAGCCTTCTACTCGTTGAAATTTTCATGGATAATTCTGAAAAACTATCCAAGAACATTTATTTAAATACTTCATTTATTGGTTTAGATATGTCAACGATATCATTTGTTGTTTCACAGGCACAAACAGACAATTAAAGTCATTCGAAACATTCATTAATAAAATTCACGATAATAATAAATTCACGTTAGAGACAGAAACAGAAAAGTAACTTTCTGGATTTAACTATTACTATTATTAACGGTTAACACGATTTTCCTATTTTTCATAAGCCATCGCATACAGATATTACTATTCACAGCTCATCTAGACATCCTTATCCACATAAATTAGCTGCTTATAATAGTATGGTACATAGACTCGTTAATATCCCAATGTCAGAAAATAATTTTTAAATGAGCAAAATATAATTAAACAAATAGCAGTCAATAACGGTTACAGTCCTAGTATGATTGAGAACATGATTTCAAGCAAAACATTTCAAAAAGCAATCCAGAAAGTATTTCCAACTATAAAAAGTTCTAACACAAAATACAACAGCTTAACTTTTATTGGTAATCCTAGTCTAAAATTAAAATCATTCCTCTAGCATTATAATTTCAATATAGCATTTCGAACTGATGATTCTTTAGGCCGACATATCAAAACAGCAATAAAAACAAAAAAAATTTGAGATTAACAAAGAAAAGAATTCAGGTAATTTACTTAATAGTCAATTAGATCTAACTCCTCCTCCTTTATTCAATTTTTTCAATTCATAAAGTAAGCACTCCGATGGGTTTTACAATAGACCACCTGTACATGTACGTAATGTAATATTAAGTAGGAAATAAGAATAATATATAAGGAATAACTCTGTTCATTAGTTTGTATCTATCTGATGAAGCAACAGTGTGGTGAAACCCGTCATAGTTCTGTTAATATAGTGAAAATCTAAATACCATAGTTTTATTTCTTTGAAAAAAATTGATTCGTAGCTTGATGAAAATTATGGTTAAATAAAACAATAAATTAGAGACAGCACAGAACAGAAAATCGTGAAATTCGCACAAGAATTGAAAAATAATTTCTGAATGAACTTTTGATCACGACTGACGATTGGAACGACAACATATTCGTTTTTTCTCTTTCTGTTTTCGTTTGGTTCTTGTAAATTCAGGGCAACAGACGAATGCAAAAAACTGAACAACGTATTTTTAATTTGATTGAGTAGGTCATTACTTGATAAAACCTGATATATTTTTCTATTTAATAAAACAATGATATTCGAATTTTATATATATCACCACATTGTGGATACGTACTAATTTTGAAAGGAGGATGCCTAGCTACTTGACAACCAAAAATCATATTCTCATTACGCAAATCATTTGGTCAACAAAACAGTGTTTTTAACAATCATTTAAATATTCACTATAATTTGAAAGTTGAAACTGAACCTATGGAAGCGAATGGAATTAATAAACAAAAAAATGCCGGAAATTTACTTGATAGTCCATTACATCTACATTAGACATCATTTCCGAATCTTTTCAGCTCTTAAAGCTCACCTGTTCGTATTTTTCCCCTATTGAGCTAAGTACCTGCTTTAATTAATGTAATATACAAGGATATCCACCGGGATCGTCCGTTTGAAACTTTTTGAGTTCCAATTACAATATCAAGCTGAAATTTCATACGCGGCCATAACTAGCGATTTCCAATTGAAGTGAAATATTTTCGAAGTGATACCATTTCCGGCTATACCGGAAGTGGGTCATCAATTTGTTATTTCAAATGGCAACCTACCGTTTTTATTATACATCTAGATCCGACATTTTAGCAAGGCATAAAATACCCAAGTTGTTCACTTATCTGTCAAAACTTTTGACAGATTTAATTATTTTTGTTATAAACTCGATTTTTGAGGAACATTCAAATAAATTGTAGCTCATAGATCTTTTGCACTACAGATACAAAGCTTGGGTGGATAAAAGAAGGGTCAATAAATTTTTCAAGTAGTTTACACATGTCAAATGTTTATCGGGTTGTTTTGTATGATTTTTTCAATTTGGCGTTTTTCAAACAGCAATAACTCAATTTTTTCAAATAGCATGTGCCAATTTTTATATCGCCATCAGATGAAGCGTCAAATTTCAGATGGAATTGTATAAGCATGTACTATACCCATTCTTATAGTTCCGAAATAATTTGGGAATACATTGAATTTTGATGATTATGCAAGAATTAACAAAAAATGCTTTGAAATATTTGAATCGAGTAGCTGAACTGGCTACGCTCACCTGACAGGTGCCTAAAATTAATATACTTGTCACTCCCTTCATTCGAATTTGATATTTCAACAAGAATTGTTGGTAATTTGAAGTGAAAATTTTTGAAAAACGCCAGATTGATAATAAAATGGCTGATTATTCAAACGAGGATATCTTTAATCTCTTTTTAATTCATGGCGAATGTCAAAAAGTGGTAGATAGAACTTGCAGGCAATTCATTAACCAATTTCCAAATTTGGTGCCTATGAGTAAAACAAAATTTCGAAGGATTAGAAGCAATATTCTGCAATTTGGAGGAACAAAATACATAGAAACTAGAAGAAAACCAATTCTCGAGCACGACGACAATCAAATTAATACGCTATCGTATTTTCGTGCCAATCCACATGCGACCATTAGGTCAGCATCATTGCATATTGGATTGAGTTATACTTCCATTCAAGGCATCCTTAAGAAACATAACATGTATCCGTATTTTTTATCAGGCTACAAAAATTGAAACCAACTGACCTTACCAAGCGGCTAAATTTCTGTGAAAATTTATTAATTCGGCTTCAAGAAGATGAGACAATTCTGCAAAGAATTATATGGTCTGATGAAGCCAAGTTCAATGAAAGTGGAATAACCAACAGGAGAAATCGACATTTTTGGGGCCACAGAAAATCCACATTTCATTGAGGTTATTGATTTCCAAAATGAATTCAGCGTGAACGTTTTTGCAATTTTAGTGAATGATTTGTTGGCTTATCACATTTATGAGGAAAATCTCAATGGACAAAGATACCTGGAAATTTTGAGAGGAACATTAGCAAATTTTTTAGATGGATTACCCCTTAACATTCTGAGAGATTTCTATTGCCAAATGGATAGTGCACCAGCACATAAAACACGAGCTGTAAATCGGCAGCTAACAGAAATGTTCGAGGATAATTGGCGGGGTAATCAAGGACCAAATTTATGGCCTCCGCATTCTCCGGACCTGACGCTCCTTGATTTTTATTTATGGGGCAAAATCAAGAGTGAAGTGTATCTCATTCCTGTCAAAAGTAAAGAACAGTTCCTAGTGCGCATTCATATTGCTTTCCGTAATATTGATCCTGAGGAAACTAGGAGGGCAACTCATCATGTTCGTATACGAGCTGTCAAGTGTATCGAGCAAAATGGGGCCCATATTGAACATTTATTAGGTCCTACCTTTTTTATTCATCCGAATTGTAAAAAATTGCTTCTAATGCTTCGAAAATTTAACTTAATTCATAGACGTTAAATTTGGAAATTGGTTATTGAATTGCCTGCAATTTCTACCCACTACTTTTTGACATTCTAAAATGAATTAAAAAAAGATTAAATATATTTTCGTTTGAATAACCAGTGGTTTTATTCTAAAAGTGTTGTATTTTTTGGATATTTTCAATGTGAAATAACGACAATTCTTGTTGAAATATCAAATTCGAACGAACGAAGTGGCAAGTACATTAATTTTAGGCATCTGTCAGGTGAGCGTAGCCAGTTCAGCTACTTGATTCAAATATTTCAAAGCATTCTCTGTTAGTTCTTGCAAAATCATCAAAATTCAATATATTCCCAAATTATTTCGGAACTATAAGGGATGGATATAGTACATTCTTATACAATTCCATCTGAAATTTGAAAAAGGCCAAATTGAAAAAATCATACAAAACAACGCAATAAACATTTGACATGTGTAGATGGCTTAAAAAATTCCTTTATCCTTTTTCTATCCACCAAAGCGAAAATTGTGAATGTAGTGCAAAAGATTTTCGAGCTACAATTTTTTAAAATGTTCCTCAAAAATCGAGTTCATAACAAAAATAATTAAATCTGTCAAAAGTTTTTACAGGCAAGTGCCAAAAACTTGGGTATTTTATGCCTTGCTCACATGCCGGTTCTAGATGTATAATAAAAAAGGTAGATTGCCATTTGAAATAACAAAGTGATGACCCACTTCTGGTATAACCGGAAATGGTATCACTTCAAGAATATTTCACTCCAATTGGAAATCGCTTGTTATGGCCGCGTGTAAAATTTTAGCTTGATATTGTAAATGGAACTTAAAAAGGTTTTAAAGGACGGTCCCAAAGGATATCCCTGTATAAGGCACATATTCCTATTTAAAATACTGCTTATCTAATAAAGCCACAGAATGGTGAAATGCGCAATGAGTATGTGAATATAGCAACAATTTGAAGATCATTATTTTATTAAATAAGAACAAATAGTAATATTCGGCTCGGACGGATGCATCACAGAAATATTATCAGCGATATTTCCCCTCATAAGTTACCATTCATTCACTAATTTCCACATGAAAAATTTGAGATTCAATTATCTATCACTAAATTCTATTATACTTTTAGTTCGTACGTTCTCTCTGCCTTTAAATGTGCTGATCTTATAAGAAAATCAATGGCCCTGAATAATTTAACAAGTTAAATCAGTCCTGGCGCTCCAAGATATCGAAAAAGTTTAATTATTCCATTTGTTTTCCCCCATTAATCAAATTTATAATGGAAAACTGAAATAAGATAATATTAGGCCATTAAGAATGACGAACGGAAATATTCAGTAGGATATAATTGTTTTTTCCACCAATATCTTCTTTTCAGATGCTGGCAATCGTCCAAGACATTCAATACAAGGCTATAAGTGTGCCAATTTATCCTACTTAAAGTTGTTCAGTTTATGCTAGTTTCCGAATCAATTTCTATTATCATTTCTTATATGTAAACCCTACTTCCGAATATCGTAAGTAAACGGCTTGGAGATCGGAAGTAATTTATGCTTCTATTCTGGTCGAGCTGTATTGGAATCGATACCAATTTCTGCCATACTTCATTAAATATGCATGAGTCGAGTCTATTCTTGAATAGGGACGATCGAAATGAAAAATGAATTTACGACTTTTTCTCGCTGTTTTCAAATGATAGTCTCTAATTGGAAAGTGATAAATTCATCATCACAGGATAATTGAGCAAATCGAGCTATAATTATGGAAGTTTTTGAATGGTCGACCTTTTTATTATCTAGCACGTCGATAAGCAAAAGTTCCAGTAATTTTTCAAGGATTATAAAAATTTTTGGCAATTCGTTGGCGGTAAATGTTGGGGAACAGTTGTTAGTTACCAAAGTAAATTTTAACCAGATAGAGATAAGCATAACGAAATAGAAAATATTATACAGGGTGGCACTTGGGAAACAAACGTTTTTGAAAAATCATAAATATTGTTATTTAATTGCAGTAAACCGAAGATAATTTATAGCTTACAGCTTTCATAAAACAGTAACTAGGGAAACTTTCCTCCGTTTGACCATTTTCCTTAACGCACTGGTAGTGCATTCCGTAGTGAAACGGAACACTTGATTAAAGAAGGTTATATTCGATTGTTCCAGGAACGGTGCAGTATCGTTACTGTTGAGATGTATTGCAATAATATCCATTATTCCATTTCAAAAACCATCAAAACATCTCCACGATAATATAAGGTTATTTTGATATAAGCAAGTACTAACTTAAACTCTGACTTACAGAGGATATCTAGTGGGGTCAGATGAACCTGGTGAGCTTCTACGCTAGCAAGACGCAAGCAACTACGTTTTTTAGAAAGGTCCCCGCTGGAGAACCTCCTCTAATGATGCAAGGCCAACAAATTGCATCCAAAAATTCGATGCACTTTCTCGGAATAACAGTCGACTCCGGGTTTTGCTGGAATAAAAATGTATCAGCAATAGCTAATTCGGCCTCAGCTAAACTTAGTTTTCTTTCCAGAGCTAAGCGATACTTCACGTCATCTCAGTTTTTGCTTCTATATAAGGCACGACCTGCTTTGGAATATTGTTTCCATGTATGGGGATCTGCGCCCAAACATTCGTTGCGGATGTTGGATAGTGTGCAAAAACGGACTGTGCGCCTCATCGACCACCCGGAGATCACCCGCAATCTCTAACCGCTGGCTCTCAGAAGACACGTTTCTGACTTTTCTCTGTTTCACAAATACTTCCACGGAAGATGCTTCAAGGAGCTGAAAGACCTTGTTCCGGTAAAACTCATGTTTTTCCAAAATTTTAGGCTGGCAAAGAGTTCTCATCACATGGTGGTACATTTAACAACTCCTCAAACCTCTCTCTATAAGAATTCCTTCGTTTACAGGGCCGATGAGTTGTGGAACTCACTTCCGTTCAATATCTTCCCAACATCCTACAATTTGGCCGTCTTCAAGAAGCGAGTAAAGAGACACCTCAACTCTTCCCAGGCGTCCACTCATGTGGTGTAACAGGTTCGCCTATCCTGGGAAGCGCGCATAAAAAAATATGACATTGTCGTCGGTACGTGGGAACTATCTGGAAGTAATTGTGACTGATAAGGTTATGCTCCCTTGTCCATATGTCGTGCGTTAGTTTCGTTTCTTACGTCTCCACTTTGGAGAGTGAAAGGCTTGCATTCACAAAAATATATAATAGACTGAATGAACGATTACACCTTCGGAGCAAAGAGTGTTAGCTTTATGCTGTGGGCATGTATGGTTGAAATTATGTGGGACGTTCTAATTGACTAGGATATGTGGCGCACTTCATAAAGGCTGGTTTATTGTCAAATGCATTTCTTTGGTCATGAAAGACTCAATCTGAGGAAATTGTGCGACCACTACCTTCTTTTCAGATATTACATTGAAAGTCGTTAGCACGCTAAAGAAATTCAAATAGGAAAAAGGATTTTTCTTATCCATCCGATTGTTGGGATCTACGCTTGCTGAATTTTGATGCATATGTTACGTAGTAAATGTTAGAGTATTAAGTTATAAATTTCAGGATAAACGTGAACGGAGAGAACATAAACTCCTTGGGATATAGGTCCGTTTATGAGTCATACCAAGACCAAATATGGTTCTCAGATACCTAGTGAGTTAAACTAAAATACAATCACAAAATTAAAAATTATCATCAATGTCGATATCGGTATAGGTGAGTGGTGCTCGGTTATATAAACTCTATGCAAAGTAGAAATTTTTATTCGTCAAGATGCTTTTGAATGTTTCGAACGTACGGTACTAAGACAAATAATTTAGTAGAGTATTTTAATCTATATAGCTCACTCCGAGATTTTTTTGTGTTTCCCAAGGAAGTGATGTCTCTAAAGTTTGTCATTTATGTCTCATGATGAAATGATGCTTGTTGAAAAGCACCATATTTGCGAACGGTGGGACTAATTAGGATACTTTTTTATTCAAAAGGTTCTTACCAGTCCGAGTGAGGTTTTTATGAAACGACAAAATTCAGAGTTTTCATGAGTAGGAAATTCGATACAAAAGAAATGGCATGTCCTACTTTCGATTATAACGGACGTTAAGGACAATATATGATTAATTCTCTTCTATTCCTTTGTTCTTTTCCATGAATTGCATGCTATTTATAACGAATTGAGAAAACTGGAAGATCTGTGAAAAACCTAAATTTACACATAAATTCAGATAGAACATCTATCGGATGACCTAATTTTTGAATAATATGAGCTCATTCAACTTCTATCTTTCTTTCTTTAATTGATTCCAGCTCGTACTATATCGTAAAGCTTTCGGTTATTATACTACCTATAAATTTCTACTTACTATTTACGCCAACGTGATCCTGAGGAAATGCGAATAAGTTCATTTTTTTGTGTTACAACTAAAAATGTTCAAATTTCATATTTTTCCTCTCACTTTGGATAGCAACATTACTTTTTGATCTTTTCATCATTATCTTAGGTCTTCATCACCTGCCTCATTTTGGGTATGATTATACGATTAATTGGGGATTAAAGAAATTCGGCGTAACGTAAATGAAAATAATACGAAAGTGAAGTGAAATCCCGATCAATCAGTGTCGTAACGCCAATTTTGCAAATATTTAAAATAAAATTTTGTTAGTAAAATGGGGTCGAATCGGTGTGATAGAGGTAATTTAGCCGAAAAACCGCACTTTTAGTTTCTAAACAATTTCTTCATTATTTTGCAAAGTTTGGCAGAATATATATCGCGAAATCGGTATTCAATCGGTATGGGTTTTATTGAAACGATTACTTTCCATCAGAAAAAATAAATAATATATATATATATATATATATATATATATATATATATATATATATATATATATATATATATATATATATATATATATATATATATATATATATATATATATATATATATATATATATATATATATATATATATATATATATATATATATATATATATATATATATATATATATATATATATACATATTTTTTTTTATTTATTGGTTTTATTTTATTTTATTTTTTACCTTATCTCACCCTACTACTTATACACTATTTACATTCTCTGTTTGAATTGATAATCACTAACTCTTATGCAAGATCTAGCTATTGAAACAAGAGATCTTATTCGTATCTTTTCTGCTGAATTTTTTTCAATACAAAAATTATAGGAATATTTGATGTTTTCCTAGGTAAAAAAATAAAATAAAACAAATAAATAAAAAAAATATATATGGGGGGTTTTACCCCGACGAGTTGCCCATATATCTGTTCATGCAATCAAACTGATTTCATGGAAAAATATAAATCCACCACCCGGTAATTAATACCATTGCCAGGCAATGATTATAATCAAAACATATCCTGGAGTAATTATATATTAGGATAACGTTAAATGTTATGAGAATATATCAATCTACCAGAATATATACATACTATAGCATCATCAGACAATGATATCAATGTACCAACGAGTATTGTCAGAGGCTTTCTCCCCGGAAAAATCCAGTGTACGGACCTTAGTCAAGTAACACTGAATGTTACTCATTAATAGTTTCCTTTGTGTGAAGTGGTGAACGATCGAATAGAATACTGCTCTGAATATAAATATGACAAAATTGTCAGTTAATTATATTACATTTATATAAACAAATAAATAAAATATGAAATGAGATTCTGAGCAGTATAAACTAAAGAGAAAACCTATGACTCTACCTCATTATTATTTTCGGAAAGAAACCTACGAAGAATATTACAAGATTTGATGACTGTTATCTTTTGTAACTGTTCAAACAAATTTTTCTTCAGACCCAAAATCTCAATACTTTTGTGAAGATTTCTAGGAATAACGCCTGTTGTAGAAATAATAATCGGTAGAATAAATATTTTCTTCATTTTCCACATTTTTTAATCTCGTCGCCAAGCATCATATATTTAGAAATTTTTTCATTGTATTTATTTTGTATATTATGTGTGTCGGGTATAGCAATATCAATTATATATGTTATTTGATTCTGTTTATCATTAAGAACGATATCTGGTCTATTGTGTTTTACAGCTCTGTTGCAAAGAATTGTTTTATCAAAATAAAGTTTATATTTGTCATTTTCACAAATAATCTCAGGTTCATATTTTTGAAATTTTTTCTTTTGGGAATTAGGTCATGTTTAATTCCTAGATTGAAGTGAATAATATTAGCGACGGCATTATGTCTTTCTAAATAATCTGTTGAAGCAAGGACTGAGCAAGATGATAATATATGAAAAACTGTTTCTGAAGAACAGAAACATCTACGGCAAGAATCATCTATATTTTGTTTGATGATATGTTTTCTATAATTCCTTGTGAAAACAACCTGATCCTGGATCGTAATTGCCAAGCCTTCTGTTTCAGCAAACAATTCTCCAGATACTAACCATTTATTCGATGCAATTTCATCAATATAATTATTTTTCAATTCTTTAGGGTGCTTTCCGTGTAATTCCTTCTGCATCCAACTTTCTCTTTTAGAATTATCATCAAATATATCAAAATCTACCTTTTGCATTGTCAAGTTCAGAGGTGTAAGATTATAATCTGAAGCAACAACAATATCATGTAATTTAGACGTTCTCTGTTTATCATGAAAATGGGAACGTAAATGAAAAATCTGTTTACTATGAAGATTATTCAAATCAATTAATCCACGACCTCCAAGATGTCTAGGTAGTGTAACTCTCTGAATAGCTGATTTTGGGTGGTGCTTATGATATTTACAGAGCATTTTCCTCGTTTGACATTGTAATTCATTTAGATCAGTTTTAGACCATTTAATAATTCCAAAAGAAGATGAAAGAATAGGAACAGCATAGGAGTTGATAGCTCTGAAAAGGTTTTTACTAGTTAAATAACTCTTGATGATAATTCTAAGTCTTTTGTAATATGAACTTCTAATATTTTCTATAGTGCTGCTATGGTTAATTGTCTTCTCTTGACAAAATCCAAGATATTTATATGTATCTCCTTGATGCATTGGCTCGATTTCGATATTGGAAATCTTTATATAATCAGAGGTGATCTTTCCTTTTTCAATAGAAAGATTTTTACATTTTGGAAGCCCAAATTTCATATGAATATCATTGGAATAGTTGAAAGTAATCTCAAGTAGACTTTTAATGAGATCTGGTTCCGGCATATAATTACCTATCATCTAAATAAATTAAGTGACTTAATTTGAATTCAGTTAATAAACTCTTTATTTTGAAGCCGAAACTAGTAGCATTTAATTCATGAGATAATGGATTGAGGCAAAGACAAAACCAAAGAGCACTTAAAGAATCACCTTGAAAAATGCCTCTTTTGATTGGAATTACTTCGGATTTTACCGATTGTTTTGAAATATTTAAATGAAGATTGGTTCTCCAATTTTTCATTACAAATTCAAGAAAATGACGAAGTGTCTTATCAATTTTATAAATTTCCAAAATTTCTTGAAGCCATGAATGGGGAGAACTATCAAAAGCCTTTTGGTAATCAATGAAGGCTGTATGAATATTTTCCTTCTTAGTTTGAGCTTGATTCAAAGCAACAAAATCAATTACAAGTTGCTCTTTATATATATATATATATATATATATATATATATATATATATATATATATATATATATATATATATATATATATATATATATATATATATATATATATATATATATATATATATATATATATATATATATATATATATATATATATATATATAGGTTAGGTTAGGTTAGGGTTTTACCCCGACGAGTTGCCTATATATCTGTTCATGCAATCAAACTGATTTCATGAAAAATATAAATCCACCACCCGGTAATTAATACCATTGCTAGGCAATGATTATAATCAAAACATATCCTGGAGTAATTATATATTAGGATAACGTTAAATGTTATGAGAATATATCAATCTACCAGAATATATACATACTATAGCATCATCAGACAATGATATCAATGTACCAACGAGTAGTGTCACAGGCTTTCTCCCGGAAAAATCCAGTATACGGACCTTAGTCAAGTAACACTGAATGTTACTCATTAATAGTTTCCTTTGTGTGAAGTGGTGAACGATCGAATAGAATACTGCTCTGAATATAAATATGACAAAATTGTCAGTTAATTATATTACATTTATATAAACAAATAAATAAAATATGAAATGAGATTCTGAGCAGTATAAACTAAAGAGAAAACCTATGACTCTACCTCATTATTATTTTCGGAAAGAAACCTACGAAGAATATTACAAGATTTGATGACTGTTATCTTTTGTAACTGTTCAAACAAATTTTTCTTCAGACCCAAAATCTCAATACTTTTGTGAAGATTTCTAGGAATAACGCCTGTTGTAGAAATAATAATCGGTAGAATAAATATTTTCTTCATTTTCCACATTTTTAATCTCGTCACCAAGCATAATATATTTAGAAATTTTTTCATTGTATTTATTTTGTATATTATGTGTGTCGGGTATAGCAATATCAATTATATATGTTATTTGATTCTGTTTATCATTAAGAACGATATCTGGTCTATTGTGTTTTACAGCTCTGTTGTACAGATTTTTTTATCAAAATAAAGTTTATATTTGTCATTTTCACAAATAATCTCAGGTTCATATTTTTGAAATTTTTTTCTTTTGGGAATTAGGTCATGTTTAATTCCTAGATTGAAGTGAATAATATTAGCGACGGCATTATGTCTTTCTAAATAATCTGTTGAAGCAAGGACTGAGCAAGAGGATATATATATATATATATATATATATATATATATATATATATATATATATATATATATATATATATATATATATATATATATATATATATATATATATATATATATATATATATATATATATATATATATATATATATATATATATATATATATATATATATATATATATATATATATATATATATATATATATATATATATATATATATATATATATATATATATATATATATATATATATATATATATATATATATATATATATATATATATATATATATATATATATATATATATATATATATATATATATATATATATATATATATATATATATATATATATATATATATATATATATATATATATATATATATATATATATATATATATATATATATATATATATATATATATATATATATATATATATATATATATATATATATATATATATATATATATATATATATATATATATATATATATATATATATATATATATATATATATATATATATATATATATATATATATATATATATATATATATATATATATATATATATATATATATATATATATATATATATATATATATATATATATATATATATATATATATATATATATATATATATATATATATACATATATACATATATATTTTATCTTTTATTTATTTGTTTTATTTTATTTTATTTTTTTACCTTATCTAACCCTACTACCTATACACTATTTACATTCTCTGTTTGAATTGATAATCATTAACTCTTATGCAAGATCTAGCTATTGAAACAAGAGATCTTTATATTTTAACAAAAATTCGATGTTTGTTTTTATCTCATTAAAAAAATGAATTATTCTCTAATGCAGCATATCTCCATTTATTCTCTAACCGTTAAGCTCAAATGTGGTGGAGGACCGTCGTGCCTCATAAGGTGTCCTACTAGAAAAGTTAATAATATCTAGCGAAGTATTACCCTTTTTCCTTAATCGTCGATTCACAGTCACAAAAGTATGCCAATTAGACACCACATTAGACAGACAAAAGCATACATCGTATCTATCGTTTTCATAAGATAATTAACTATCGTATTCATACGATAATGGTAATGCCTCGCGGGCTAAAAGACTTTATTTGGAGCAATTTCCAAACAGAAGACTACCCTATTGGCGTACTTTAGTGAATGTAGATCACCGATTAAGGGAAACTGGTAATTATTTGCAGGGCAATGTCAACATTTTTCATATGAAATCTTATTTAGGTACATTTAAGAAAAATGCAAGTAACTCAGTTTGTTTCACAACCGCGCAAACAGTTGAAATAAAAGAAAGCATTTCAGAAGGGGTTGCTGAGGAGCCTTCTACCAGTAATCGGACCTTATCAAACCAATTAAATCGATGTTAAAGTACGGTGCACAGAATTTTAAGGAATCAATTGCTTCACCCTTACCATGTTCAAAAAGTTCAAGCGCTGACCACAGAGGACTTACCCGCAAGAGTGCAATTTCACAATTGATTTTTACACTAACATGAACAAACTAATGGTTTTGTTGGTTCGATGCTTTACTCTGATGAAGAAGGCTTTCGGAGAGATGGCATAACAAATTTTCATAATTTACATTTTTAGGCCGATGAAAACTCTCATGTCATTGTTCACAAATCGACACCAACAACAGTTCCAAATCAATATTTGGGCCGGATATGTTGGTCAGCATTTTGTTGGGCCATTTGTGTTGCCACCTCGTTTAAACAGCGCAAGTTATTCAGATTTTCTTTCAAATAACTTGTCAGAACTATTGGATGATGTTACACTGGCCAGTCGGCAGAATTTGTGGTTTATTCACAATGGCGCCCCACCACTTTTTAGTTCAGCAGTTAGACATCATCTAAATGTGACCTATCTCAATCGGTGGATAGGACGAGGTGGACCTTTCGCATGGCCATCTAGGTCACCTGACCCGAATCCCTTAGATTTCTATTCTGGGGATATCAAAAAAGCCAAGTTCATGCTGTACCCGTTAGGGATAGAGGTATACTGCTTGAGAGAATAATTTATTATTCTATTGAGATAAAAACAAATCTATATAAAATTACAAAGATCTCTCGTTTCGACAGCTAGATTTTGCATACGACTTGGTGGTTATCAATATGAACAGATAATGTGAATAGTGTCTTTGTAGTAAGGTTTAATAATTAAAATAAATAATAAATTGAAGAAATAAAGTAATTTTTATTGAAAATATCGTTGTTCTTTGAGTCCGTTTTTCCCGTTACTGGTTCATTTTTTCGAGATCTAACAAATGTAGCTTTTCTACGTATAATACTCTTGAAAATTTGAAATTTTATTAGCTTCATTATAGCACTTATTCCCTAAAACTTAGAGGGTCAAAAGTGTTAGGGGAAGTTCACCTGAGCGCATATGGGGTGAAATTGGAAAACCGAAAACAAAATCTTATAATATACTATTTTTGTATTAAATATCTTGAATTTCAGACATGTCCGTTGAAAGACACAGATTTTATCGTAAAAAAAAACAATTTATGTTTGTAAACTTTAGAGGTTAATATCTCAGCAGGAATGCATATTAGGAAAAAATTTTATAAAAGTTGTGGCATTATTTTGACGAGATCTATCGAAATATATAAGTGAATAATTAATATACCTAGTTTATTTGTGCGCGAGGATTTAATTCAGTTCAATTCCACATAATGAAAATGGCAGTTATCGTTCTTTACCTCAAAAGTGAAGCCTTCCTACCAGTAGCAGCAATTATCGTACATATTCATGTATGTCAGTGATTTCAGTTTCGATGTTCGTTTTTTTCATGGCGCATCTGTAAAAATAGAACGTAAATAGGTGCTTCGAACAGTTGTGCTAGAAAAATTCAATACCATTCGACTTTAATGACAATAGCCATGTCATTTGAAATGAATACATAGTGCTACGGGTTTCAATGGAATCCAGTTTTAATGGAACTAGCTAACAGGATGCCGTAGTTAGTGCCTGATCAAACTCATTAAAATTTCGATATCCCTTAAAATCATTCGTATTCTGGAAGTTTCATTCTCCTCAGGACAGTCAATAATCGAGAACGACTCTCAGTAAACATTCTCATGGACAATTTCCTCTACAAGAGAAATATTGATTGAAATAACATTCCTTGTTACAATACTTTCAGAAACTTTAATTACACATAATGACTTCATAATTTCAAAAGAGTTTTATTTTATTTTTCATGGTCGTAGTAAGTGGTATGTTACCATTAACTGATAGATATGAAACCCCGAATTGAAACCATCAAAAAATAGCTTCAAGTAACAATGTTCTGATTCTTTTTATAAATGAAATCATTCAACGCAAAGGAAAACATCAAATATTCCTATACTTTTTTGTATTAAAAAAAATCCAGCAGAAAAGATACGTTAGCTTCAGTTACGCGGATCCACGTTCATCATAAGTCCCATTCCTAATTGGTAAGAACAAATTTTTTTTTTTAACTCGACATTAATCATCACCATAAGCTTTCGCTGTAATCCAACGTCCCTTCAATTTATAAATCCATTTTACGCAGAACGATTTGTCTTAGCAACCTTCAACCTTAGCGATCACTTCTTCATTAGAGCATTCTTTTGAAGTCTGCAAACATTCAGTCACTGATGGTCAGATATAAAGAATACGTTAGATGGTCAAGCTGTTGGAATCGCAATTCATGCAATGTGAAAATAGTTTTCATTGATTTGTGATATAGTTCATTGTCTTGAATAGAAAGAACTTTCTCTTCTCTTTGGATTTGAAGATGTTTTTTCTTCTATTCTTCACTCAATCGATCAAAGAACTCTAGGTTATAGTCACTGTTAATGATTTGTCGAGATAGTTGATAAACAAAATATCTTGAACACCTCGAAAATCGGATGCCATAAACTTGCTAGCTGAAGTTTGAGACGGCTTTCACCCGCTATTTTTCTTTCAGTTGATGTTCTCTTGGATATAAGTATTTAATAATGAGCCCATTTTTAATCCATTGTCGCATATCGATGTAAAATTCTTACTTATTCTACTTGAATTGCTTTCAATCGCTATATTAGATTCAGCGAGGTTATTTTTGGTTACTCGAGAGCAAGCGCGGCAATCATTTCGAGCAAAGCTTTCTCTTGGATGAATGTCTCTGTAAAATACACAGCGTCAAAAAATTAATGAACAAAATCGAAAGAAGAAGTTCAGATATGAATTATTTTTCCAGTATTCACCTGCACTGAGGAATATTTGAGAACAATCGAAAAGAAAATGGTGCTCATAGATATTGAAATAGAAATAATAATGGAAAATGTGAAAATTTCTAAAAAAAATCGACACTCCCAAAAACCTTTCAATACGGTAATTTTTCACCTCTGGCGACAATTACTAAACGACATCTAGAATTCCTTCTCAAAACCAATGACCTTAAAAATTCAAATCCAAATTTCGGACAGTCGATTTCAAACCTCATTCGCGTTAGATTTCAACCCAGTTTTACCGCAAATAATACACCATGTTTTTCTGAAATATCTGTAACTCTTCTTTGAGTGTTTAAGGTTCAAGTATGACCAGATCAGTGCGGGTGTTCAATGAAGTTCCTCCCCAAAATATTATTGAACCTCCACCAAAACCATAGGTAGGTGAAAATTTGCACTGGGTTTCTTTCATTTCGACGTCAGTACACTAGAGAATGTCGATCACAATGGAAAAGACAAAATATAGATTCATCTGTAAACAAATTTCTCACTCAGTCAGCTACTAACCAATTTACATGTTCCCAAAATTCATATCGGGCTCTTCGATATGCTGCGATTGAAGCTGAACCTCGACCAAGGCCTCAATCTAAATTCCCTGAGATGTTGTTGTATCGCTTTAGTACTAATTTTCACTCTGCTCTTTTGTTGCAGATGCTTTTGAAGGTGCCTAGCAGTAGCGAACTGTTGTATCAATGAGGAAATTCATAAGTAACGGTCATGGTTCATTCTGGAAACAGTTGAACCCCAAACCTTTAGCATATTCTTATATATGTCCAACCTAGGTCATCTAACACCCCTATTTCAGCATATTCTGCCAAGGCCAAATTTCGTGATTTTCATTGTATTATCACCAAAAATTGAAATTTTCAAGCAAAACAAACGTTACTCGCAAAAATCGATCAACAACTGCTGTTATAATAAGTGATGGTTTTTTGAAAAATCTCAATTCACTTCTTTCCATTTATTTCTCATGAGAGGAAGATGTGCGGTGAGAAAAATTATCGAATTTTGTTGTCATATGTCTGGACATATCCGAACGAAATATGTGATAACAATAAGTTGCCTACTAAAAATTGTAATTTGAAATATTGAAACTGAGCGTTTTGGCGCAGTGTAAAAATGCATTGCCTTCTGATACCTTTAACTATTCCGTTATCTCTCGCACTTTCAACTTTTGATTGATCGAAACGAGTTTCAAAACTTTTATATGTTTTCTGGGACAATCGCCGAATTTGTTCGACCAGATCGTTCAACATTGTCGGTGGTTGTTTGAAATTCATTCGTATCATTATCAGTATTATCGATGTAATAGAATCAAAGTAACATTCATCAAGCTTCACTTGAACAGTATTCATGGATTTTTCTCCACTCTGTTTGATCAACATACGGAACTTGTTTTTATGCATAGTTCAAACAGAATCAATTGCAGTGTCACTTGACTTTCAACAACTACTACACATAGCTTTCATTAAAGAAGACCAAATATCATCAAATCTTTACATGTACCTTCCATGAGTTCGTACTAAGGTAGAAGAAAATCGGCTTGGTTTTGTTGGTGCTATATAAGGCATATTGAGTAATGGTAATAACAATGAAATTCGATTATAACATTATACAAGAGTGGCTCTAACCAGGGCAAATTATTATTCAACGCAAAACAAGAAACTGGCAGATTCAAACAATTATATATAGCAGTATTTTTCAAACTGTGGGGCGCGACCCCACAGGTATCAGTGAGAAGGATGTGCATTTTTCAAAAAATTCTCAAAGCGTGGTGCTATTTTAGAAACTTTAATGATTAAATCATTTTCTAATAGTAGTCTGCTTCTCCTTCTAGTTTTAATGTCCACCATTGAGGAGAATGATAGTTCGCACAAGTATGAGGTAGCAAATTGCACTAGTAATTCTAGAGCTTCCCTTGCCAGCTCTGGATATGCTTGTTTTCTTTTCGTCCGAAACAAAATGATATTTCATTTTAAGCACGCTGTCAGAAGCTAAGTTTTTCTATCAGATTTGTAGTGAGATCTGCCAAATATTGACTTATCCAAGAAAGGGACCAAAATTCACGTACGCCCATTGTCAGCTTCAGAGTCCAAGTCTGGAAAGTGTTAATAGTTTCTCTTGCAAATTATGTAAGCCCTGCTTCATAGAAGGAATGTGAGTCTTTACTACAAGTGATTGGATTGTTGAATTATTATCGATAGTCTTATGAACACACGGAAAAGACTCAAATATATTGTTTGGCAGAGAAGATGACCACAATCGAAGTTCTGCATGAAATGCTTCCACTTTATCTTCAGCTGTTAAGATATTTTCTTTCTCCCGTGGAGGCTTTTAAGTTTTTAAAATGGCTAGAAGGTCTGCCAGAAATACTAATTTTACGCGCCAAACAAGGTCAGTTAAATGATTAGCATATTCAGATTCAGTATCTCGTAAAAACATTAACAGTTCAGCTTTTAGTTCTGGAACTCTCGTCATTACATTTCCTTTGGAAAGCCACCTGACCTCTGTGTGATAAGAGAGATTGTGGTGAAGCGAATTCATGTCTTCAAAAGAATTCTGAACAGCCTAGTTTGTGAGAGATCACCTTCGATAGAATTCACAATTATTATTAATTCCGTAAGAACGTCATTCAAATAAGACGGTACAACCTCAGCTACTAGAGCTTGACGATGAAGAGAATAATGTCTCCAAGATGCATTTGGCATTATTGAGTTTAATCTCGCAACAAGTTCGCTTTTTTGGCCAGTCATGGCTTTTGCTCCATCGCTGCAAATTGCGATACATTTTCTCCAATCAATGTAGTTGCAAGTGCTTTCTGAAAAAATATCGTACAAACACTGGCCAGAAGTATTTGCAGGAAAAGCTTTGCAAAACAAAATTTCTTCTGTGATATTATCATTGCTTCAAAGCGCATAACTACTATAAACTGAGCACAATCGGAAAAATCTGTAGATTCGTCGAAATGCAAAGCAAAATGTGGACTCTTTTTCAAAATTTCCAGTAATTGATCTCGAATATCATTGTCCATATCCTTTATTCTGCGTGAATTAGTATTATCAGAAAGCGGTTTGCTTTTTAAGTTATTTGCCACCTGCTTGCTGACCATAACTTCGACCATATCTAGAGCAGCTGGCAAAATAAAATTTTTTGCAATTGTGTGCGGCTTCTTTGCTTTAGCAAATCGATATGCGAGCTAGCTGATAATGCTGAGTTGTTTGCGCCTTAAACAAATAGAATAATGTAATATATATATATATATATATATATATATATATATATATATATATATATATATATATATATATATATATAAATCAACACATGTCTAACAAACAAAAAGCGCACAAGCCTTGCACACGAACATTGAGTTCAATTAATTTGAGCAGAATGCAAACACTATGAATATAAAGATATTGAATAAATAAATCATGGAACATATTAATACTTACTAAAAAAAGTAATGATTATTGATAGGCTGGACTTTGTTTGAGCTGAGTTGAGCGTTTTTACAAATCAACTGTTTTGAACAAGACTAGGACAACACTATTTTATTACCTGAATCATAGTATTTTGCTGCTGACTCAGAGCTTTCAACCTTCGTTCAAAGAATTCCAACGGCTTATCAGCTTCTTTTTGATGCTGTTACAGAAGCTCTGTTGGTTTCATACTCTCACGAGATAAAACATCGCCGCATATTACGAATTGAGGTTTATTATTCATGACTGTAAACACGTATTTTAAGTAATTCTCGTCATAATCTCTATTTTTTCGGTTTTGATTCACCTCCACCACTAACATTTGTACCAGATGTTGAAGGCTACGATCTTTTGAGAAACTTATCCATTTTTCAATTGGGCCAAGCAACCGAAAAAACAAAACAATACCACGGTAATATTGAACTTCCAAACACAACTGTCCTGCCGCGAAGTAAGAAAGAGCTGAAATAGAAGAACATTCTGTGCATAATGTGCAAGTGGCACGAAGCCGACGCGATGATGCGGTGTGGCAACGTCGCAAAATTACGCGCGCGTTCAAGTTAGATTCGCATGCAGCCTACCAAGTTGGCTCGTAGCTTTCAAAGCTTTCGCGGCTCGCTTGCATACAAATAAATGATTAATAGATAGGTATCATACATACATACATATAAATCATGCCTTTTGTCCGTAGGGGTAATCATAGACTACTTCTTTCCACTTGTAGATAGGTATCAAAATAGAGAGAATCGTGAACATACTCATACAAATTAATAAAGTTTTGTCTGTATATGTCTTAAGGAGGTCGTGAGAATTTTTCATCCTGTGAAGAGGTCGCTTCTACCAAAAAAAAATGAAAAACTTTGATATATAGAATCAAGTGTCATGAGTATCCAAAATTTGGGATGAAAAGGTGAAAGATTTGAAAATAGATTCAATGAACAATTTTCCCCGAATAACCTATTGCCAATCCTCAAACGCTTCAAATCGAACAACCATACAAAAACATAAGAAGAGGCAAATGATTCTGTTCAATGATTAACCTTTGTAAACACCTACATTGTATTACTCTCAGTAGCCAACCAGAGATATACATACCTTTCCTCTACTGAACATCCATGACATATACTTTGTATCTTCCAGTAGTGTCAGTACAATATCAGATATTTCTTGAAAATCAATGTCGTGTTTATAATACATTAGGTATGGTAAGTTGTCAATATTATTTTATTTCGTTTTATTATAAGCTTCTGAATTATTTGCAAAACTTCAATTTTTTCATTTTCCTTTGTTGATAAATTTTAATATTCGAAGTGCTGGTAAAAAATTCTAATATAATTTTCTACATGTTTTTGCGACACCAATGAACTATGTTCAGTAGCTTTATCAAGAATTAACACCAGTTTGAACTTGTGAAGTAAACGGATACTCTATTACCACGCAAGCGGATTCGTGAGCCTAATACAAGACATTTCCTAAGTATGCTGAATAACCACAGCTTTTGATTCCTCAGCTAAAATGTGGAAAATTTTTCATAGGTCTCTTCTTTTGAGATATAGCTACTCTAAGCGGAGACAAAAATTTTGATTTTTCAATTTCGAGTTCCGCATAAATCATCAGTTTATCAAGATCAGTATTCTTTCATTCACCGCCGAGTTCTGGAAATGGATAATATCGGTAACTGGTATTTTTATTAAAATCTGTTCGGAAAGAATAATTTGATCACGAAATAATTTTTTTCGGGCTTCGTTTTATTATAAGACATTGTTGCCTCCTATGCTCTTCTCGCAAATGCTCGCTAGTTTTGAGAAAAAATTATAAAACACCATACAACCAAAATTTCAAGGAACTCGAAATGGAAGAAAGAGTATGTAGTTCGCTGTCATTTATCATTATTGTCATTGCTGTTTCGTCTAGTACTTGGTACTGACATGCATTATTTGTACAGATTATATGATGAAAATATTGCATTAGCCAGCTTGTGTATAGAAATATTTCCTCGAAAGTTACAAAATGAAAAGAACGAATTTCACCCATTTCTAGAAGAGATACATCAATGGAAAAATACTGAATTGAAAGCTCTCGTCAAACTGCAGATGTCTGCAGAAATCGAAGCTGGTTGCTGTTGCTTTTGGTAAAGAAAAAAAACTAAATACCCCATTTCAGGTCTCCACTTTGAGCAACCATATCTCAAAAGTTATTTGTCAAATTTTCCCCTTTTAGTTGAGTAATTACCATCTGAAGTAGGTTCGAGAATTTTTATATTGAGAAGATAAATATCATCATCTTCCAAAATATCTACGAGCAAAAAGTATAGAATATGTTTTCGAAAACAGGTTCCGGAAGGAAGTCTCAAACAATAGTACCAGATGAAGCATCTTCATCTGACAACATATTAGCTCAGTGACAATTTTAATTAAGGGCGTTTCTACTTGTATTCACCAAAACACATAATAGATATTCGGATATCGTAAAACTCCAGACGGTACAATAAAATTCTTCATAGAATGCAAGGCTACTGTTTCACGTTAAAGTATTCACCTATGCAGTGCGCGAAATGATCATGTGAAGCGTTATTTTAACCGGAAATATTAATATTGTTGCAGGAAAATAGTAATTGAAGACTTTTAGTTAGGGAACAATGTTCAACCTTCTGTAGAATGTGAAATAAACTTCCCTGAAGAGCTGCTTTTCCGATCCACCTTTCATAATCATCATCAACCAGGGCAACACAATAGTGGTACCGTCTGGACGGATGTCATGACCTTGTCAGTGTTGCATTCACAATATCAGACTAGACGACTATCTCAATCACCATCTCAATCCGTTAAAGCGTATCGAGACATGTATATATACTCCCATTCTCAAACGAACTGAAAATTATCGCCACCGAGAAACCATGACAACAAAGGGACTATGCCACTGCTATGTGGCTCTGGTACACGATGTTTATGAAGAGTGAAACGGAGAACCTGCTCCTTCAGGGAAGGATATTTAACATTCTATGGAAGGTGGAATATTGTTCCCTGAATAAAAATCCTCAATGTGTTTTACATATAGGGATAAGTTATGCATGATATAATTATTGAGATATGAAAAAACCTCAACTTCAACACTTGCCGTTTATTTAAATATTCAATATATAAAGAGCGCATGATACATTATCGCTCAAAAGAAAAAATCAGAAAGACTACGTTACTTTCTTTACCCAAGATCTTTTCTGCAATCGTAATAGCTGAATTGAAACCAGTAGTTTCCTAGATTATTTTGGAACGAGATAAGAAATCTTAATATTATCAATGAGATCAGTAATTGAAATATTAATGTTATTGATTGACGAGGATGCCGATGTTCCTGATAACATTGTTATTTGTTTTATTGGCAATCTTGGCTATCTTGGCAATCTTCTACGCAACTTACACTGCAGCTCCTTTATCTCGCTCACCGCGGCAACTGTTAGATTTCACCACAGCCGTTAACCAGAAGAGTTCCCGATATCCCCTTAAATCAATGACAGAGTACAGTTTAGGAACTGACAGATTTGAATATTCTTGATGGCGTTTTCCCAGTTAGGGATTTGACACAAGCTAATACTTGAAACGAAATAATTCAATAATTTGTCGCACTGAAGTGGTAAAATTTTGATCAGAATATGTCAATTTTACTCTTTTAACAGCGTGCACAGAAGTCTACTTTGTTAAACAGAACAAAAAATATTTCGTCACTGTTTCAATATTCTGAATGTAAATTATTACCATAAATACGAAATAGGCTCCTACTGAACTGATTCACATCATATTGTGGATGATATTCATGGTAAAGATCGAATCATCTTATCATATTCAGAAGCCTAAAGCAACTCGTTTTCTTGCTGAGTTCTGCTTTGTTGCGATTCCGTCATCATTAAGATAGCAGTAGCTGTTCCTATCCAGAAAGCGTTCCAAATTATGGAGTAAGAGGGGAGAATATTCATTTGCCCTAATTTCTCAGCAAGGCGTATTTCGCCAACAGTTAACAGGTTCGGGAAATGCACTTGAACTTGGAATTGAACTCTTCTAAACGAAATTGAAATACTCTAATGAACATCTTTCAGAATTGGAATTTTCCAGGAATCATTTAATGGAACTCTATCGGAAAATGAATTTAGACGAATAAAATTTTGTTGCAACAATATGAATGTTCGAGGGCATCATTTCAAAATATCTGAAGCGATTTGATGTATTATCCCGACTAAAGTTTTTGTAGTGAATCGTGAGAATTTCATAGATAATTTTAAAATAAAAAATTGTAAATATCCATTTTACATGAAATTTGTTGAATATAGTGATGAAAATGCTTTCAGGTGACAAATCGTGAATTGAGAAAATTGAAACGATTTCCAAACATTATAATTGTTTAATTTGATTGAGGAGGTCGTTACTTGATGAAAATCGATATACATATTTTCAATGAAATAAAACTAAAGTATTTAGATTTTCACTATATTAACAAAACTATGACCGGTTTCACCACACTGTGGCTTCATCAAGTAGATACAAACTGATGAACAGAGTTATTTCTTATATATAAGTCTTATTTCCTACTTAATATTACAATAGTTACAAGAGGTATGTTGGAAAACCCATTGGAGTTGCTTAATTTATGAATTGAAAAGATTGAGTAAAGGAGAAGGATTTAGATCTAATTGACTAATAAGTAACCTACCTGAATTCTTTTCTTTGTTGATCTCTAAAATTTCCAATAGATTGAGTCTTTGTCTGTTATTTTCATTGTGTAAAATTTTGAAATTCTCATTAAAGTTATGGTTTTCTTCGAGTAAGTGATTAGAATAATGGGAATCTGATTTATGATAATTAAAACTACGTTTGTGCTCGGACACTCTAACTTTAAAATTTATGAAAGTTCCACCAATATAAATTTTATTACAATCCCCGCAACACAGTTTATAAAAGCCGGATTTATTACTTTTATCAATTTTAGATTTGCAGTTTTTGATATGTCGGCCTAAAGAATTATCAGTTCGAATGCTATATTGAAGTTATAATGCGAGAGGAATGATTTTAATTTTAGACTAGAATTACCAATATAAGTGAAGCTGTTGTATTTTGTGTTAGAACTTTTATACTTGAAAATATTTCCTGGATTGCTTTTTGAAATTTTTTGCGTGAAATCATGTTCTCAGTCATAATTGGACTGTAACCGTTATTGACTGCTATTTATTTAATTATATTTTGCCCTTTATAAAATGATTTTGTGACATTGGGATATTAATGTGTCTATGTACCATACTATTATAAGCAGCTTATTTATGTGGATAAGGATGTGAATAGAGATATCTGTATGCGATGGCTTATGAAAAATAGAAAAATCATGTTTGTCGTTAATTTCAGTAATCCAGAAAGTTAATGGAGCTTTCTGTTTCTATCTCTAACGTGAATTTGATATTATCGTAAATTTTGTTAATGATTGTTTTGAATGATTCTAATTGTCTGTTCGTGCCAGTGAATTATCAAATGATATCGTCGACTTATCAAAACCAGTAAATGAAGTACTTGAATAACGGATGTTCTTGGATAGTTTTTTCAATATTACCCATGAAAATTCAGCGAGTAGACGGCTCAGAGGATTACCCATGATTAAACCTTTTTCACTATTATATAATACTCCATTGAAGTTGAAATTTATGTAGATAAGGATGTGTAGATGAATCTACACATCCTCATCCACATAAATTAGCAACTTACAATACTATGATACATAGACTCATTAATATCCCAATGTCACAAAAACTCAATCTATTGGAAATTTTAGAGATCAACAAAGAAAAGAATTCAGGTAGGTTACTCAATAAGCAATTAAATCTAAATCCTTCTCCTTTACTCAATCTTTTCAATTCATAAAGTAAGCAACTTCGATGGGTTTTCCAACATACCTCTTGTAACTATTGTAATATTGAGTAGGAAATAAGACTAATAATATGGAATAACTCTGTATATTAGTTTGTAGCTCTCTGATGAAGCCACAGTGTGGTGAAACCAGTCATAGTTTTGTTAATATAGTGAAAATTTGAATACTTTAGTTTTATTTCATTGAAAATATTATAATTGTTTCATACATTCTCAATCTTTACTGACACGAGAAAACATTTCATTCTAAATTTTCTTTCTTTTACTCTTAGGGTTCCGTACCTTCCGTACCCGTCGGCTATCCGTTGGAGCTATGAAAACATTAAACGTCTCAGTAATTGTTATCGAAAGAGACAACCGCTCGCTCATATTGCTTTTCGCAATACATTTTGATACCTATAATGTACTTACTATTGATATAAAAATATGAAATTCTATGAGAAACAATGTAATATGGCAAGGATAGAGGAAAAAATCCGAAAAAAAATAATCTGAAAAACATCATGAACAAACAAAAATTTTGCAATACTGAACTTATTCACCTCGTGTTATAAATGCGCAAAAGTTAGGCTAGTTTGTACTAATTGAGATTGATACTATATATACTCAGATTTGCAATCCCTGAAAACTGCGAAAAAATCGAACTTATCAGTTAATGCAACAGCAAAATACAACCGATTAATTGTTTCTCTTTGATTTACCTCTAATGAGAAGCAATATTTTTAGCATGGATACATAGAAAAATTCCAAGCATATAAATTTGTACATATATAACAAAAAATTTTTTTTTGAGTCTTATGAACTTATTCTCTCTTCCTGAGGAACGCTTGGAGGTCTCGTGTAGAGATTCATGCCACATAGTCAGATCTGCGATCTCTTGAATATGAATTGAAATCAAACTCTTGAGTCAACGTAATCGGCAAATTCGGCTGTTCGTGTAGCATTATACTGCGTATTTTGACATTCGCAAGGACATCGAAAGGAAATTCGGCAAAAAGCAATGACATAAGTGAATGAAAAACTCATAAAACCGTTAATTTGTAGATATATAACAGAAATACTCAATTTATTGTAATCAAAATATTTCCATTCGTAGAGGAGAATAAAGTTCCAACTTATCACCAAATTGAAGGGATATCCACAGTGAGAACTCACAAGTATAATAAAATAAAGCCCAGTGATGAATTACGAGTAAAACAATGAAATAAGCAATGCCGATATCTACACATATGAAAGATTTTGACAGATATTCAATCAGCGAAATCGATTGGTGGTATTTATCAAAGATATTCTTCATGAAATTATAATATGCGCATACAACATCGGAGCAAGTTCTGCCCACGATAGCCTCATGCCATAGTACACACACATTCTGTCCATTATACCCCAAGCTCGGAAATGTTTCATTGCAACATATTAGACGATTTATAAAAAAGGAAATCTTAGTCACCATTTTCGGAATTATTAATATCTTCTGCATATCAACTGCGAAAATTTCTTTATCTTCTGACCATTCTTCGGAACAATCTGCTTCATATACTTTTCTTGTTTCAGTATACCTTCGTTTGTGTATTCCATAGTTTCGACAAATATCACAGTTCGCATCAACTCCTTCATTTACGTTTTCATGGTGGACATGTTTCTTGTGCAATGAATATGATGAACATTCATCTTGTGATGGTTTAGTGAATCCAATATTCTCCTGATGAAAAAATCTTTCTGTAGGTTTCATATGAAACTCTTTTTTCAGGAGTTTTCTCATTCAAATCTTCCCACATCTTATACACCGAGATGTCGCTTGTAAGATACCGTCTATTAGGAGCATGTTTCATGTTCTAATGTAAAACTACTGGATGATAACTCTCAATATGAGCTTTAATTTTTTCATAATTTTCTTCTGAAATTTCTTCCTTCTTTTCACCACGTTTAATTCCTCTTTTATCTGTAACACACTGAAACTCCGGATTTTTCAGAAACCCTGTTTACCATAGCATCAGATGAATGTCCAATTGTGTGCAAAAACATTGTTTTGCATACGGTTTGTGTTTTGTTAGTTTTTAAGTCTTTCCCTTCTACATTCATCGTTTCATTCAAATCGATAGATTTTTCCGTGATTTCTCCAGTTGAATTTGTGATTTTTCAGTATTCTCTCTATTTCTGTCTGTTCCCATTCTGTGTCTTCCTGCTCCTCGGTGTCTTTCAGCACAATATCATTCTGTTCTGCTGTGATCGGTTTCAAAGGAAAAGTATAAACTACAGATCACTCCTTGTGGCCAATGACGTCTCTTTTATAGATCTTGAAAGGCATTTTCTTGAGGTATTTTCCAATAAAGAGTATATTCTCTCCAAAGTTGAGTGAGTTGAAGTAACTAAAAATAATTCCTCTTTGTTCTTCTAAGATATTTCGGGAGCAGTTTTTTCTACAACTGTCTGGACATGGTGGAAGTAAAATTTCTGTTTTAGTTCGATTTTTCTTTTGCTTAGTCCGAGGTAACTCTATCTTTGTTACAGTGTTAGGTTGTACATTTTCTGTCTCTACTTGATCTTCTCCACGTCTGATTTTCTTTTCTGGTACAGATTAAGGAACATATTCTACTGGTAACTGGTCTTCTTCAACTTCGATCGCCGTTATCTTCTCTGAAATATTAGGTTCAGTTTGGTCAGTACTGTTAATTCCTATTGAATTAATCATGTCGCTATCAGTATTTTCTAGTGAATCACGGCATTCAAAACTTTCTTTCAGCTGAAGTAGTGTTTCATTTTTTATTCTTTTTAGAAATGAGCTGTGTTCAAATTCTGTTGGTTTCCACCAGATATCACCATCATTTAAGTAAAAACGGCTTTTTTTGCGGCTTTCGGTTGTTGTTTCAGGAGGAACTGTTAATAAATCAAAAAGTTTTGTCTTCCCTCTTCCGTTTGATGGACTATAATTTGGATCCGCATCCGAATCATCCATTGGCGGAACAGGTGACAGACTAGATGAAGTTGCTATTTGAAGTGCCTGCCAGTTTAAAAAGACGCTCGCTCCGCGAAATCATTATTGCAGCACTGAAGAAGAGCTTGATTACATCTCCTCCGTATCGTATTCAAAAGACGTACTGCAGAACCACCACACTAATATGATTTAAGCACGCGAAATAAGAAATCATGTGATTTTACTCTGCATTCTGATTGGTCTTGGTTATTCAATTCAGAGGGTAGGACGTTATACTTTCTTGGAGGATTTGTCTATTCATTGCCAGTAAGTTGACTTTCTAAGTTTTTTTTTTGTAGTTATTGAATATCTCACTCGCAGGTATCTACCATAGTCATCCTGTTCACGTAGAGTAAGTAGACATAATAGGTTCTATATTTGGAAATATCAAGATCTTCTGAGAAGTATGTAATATTGATATATTTTAACTATGAAATGAAAAAGTTACTTGGTTCTGCGATTGATATTTTATAATTTATAATCACAAAAGCATTGCCTCCTGAAAAATAACTGTTCACAAATCCTCAACGGATTTATATATTTCTAATCTGAAAGAAGCATCTTGCAGATCTTTTCACGAGAAATCCAGTGGTGTGAAAATCTCGAAAATCAAGTATGTTGACTTACTTGGTTTTTGTTTTGCAAGGCAGGTATGTATTCAGATGCCCCTACGATTCTTTCGATGTGTACTTGGTGGAAAAATTGAATACTCGAGTACAAGAATAAAGTTTAATTTGAAAATTTAGTTCAAACTGCTACTAAATATTAAAAAATAGTAATATACGTCTTAAGGAAAAAGAATGACTATTCATATAATTTCAAACTTGCATGAAACCCTCGCATGGATTTAGATATCCGTTGAGAGCATTTTGTCGGAATTTTCGTAAGGTTGTGGGCATTATCTTAAATTGATGAAAACATAAATATATTATTCAAGTGCTTCGGCATGGTTAAGTTAATGGAATAAATATGTGTTAGCACTTTAAAGAATTCGTTCCAAATAATATATAGAAATAAAATTCGATGGGAGCTGAATAATATCAGAACTTTGAACTTCAGGAATATACACATAAAGCGAATGAAGACATTGTATCTTCAATAACGTTGTTAATACGTCATTAGGAGGATAAATATGTTCCATGATAGATGATCAGTAGTATAGGCATTTAGTCGCTGCGAACAGGATAGATCTGCTTGTTGTTTTTCAATTTTCTTTACTTGTGTTTCAATTGTTATAAGGCTCATATTTCATAAGGGGGATAATAAACAATTCTAGCTTCATCATATGCGAACGAATATCAGTTTATATTGTTTGCAGATAGTAGTTTCGAATGACTTTGAAGGTCACATTTAAGGCAAAGAGATAGAAATCTATGGTGCTCGGTGACGCACGGGATATGATGCTCCTCTCCTGCGCAGAGTTACCTGCGTTCAATCCCTACAAAGTCGGTGCGATTTTGAGGATTCTGGGAATCGCTTGAAAGTCCATCTTACGGAGGAGATGTAAAGCTGTACGTCCTGTCTAACAGAGATGTGTTGGTCATTTAAGATCCCTTCCTTCGGCATGAGAGGGGTTCGGCAAAATTCCCCGGTTAGTGAGGTGACACGTGAGAATAAAAATAAAAGGAAACGATCCCTGATTTGTTTATCTCTGAAAGCAGAATTAGAATGAGAGGTTCAACAGTACCTTCCATCAAAATTTGGTGACAGATATAAATTTGTAACGCTTCAAGAGCCTGTGAACCTTTAGTTTTAACAAAATGGCATACTACTACGTTCTAGCGATTTTCTCGATTTGATGTTCCCGGGCAAATGTTGTTACGGGGAACCATTGAATTGCTAACCAGAGACTCATCTAGACTTTTTTCTGGGGTTTTTTGGAATTCAATATTTTCAATATAATAGATTGGTTTTCGGTGAGATGATCTACATGGTGTTGAACTATTTCAATAAGTGTTCGAAATGTTGCCCGTTTCTTCGTAGACACAACTCAATCCTTCTGAGGAAAGACCGTTGAACTCCCGACATTATTTGCGGATTAACTGACTGATAGGCGGCGACTAATCTCTGTCTCATATCTAACTGTGTTGGATATAAGAGAATCTGATAAAGGATGCCCTTAATATAACATCACAAGAAAAAATCTAGACTTGTAAGGTCTGGAGACCTAGCTGGCCATCTAACAGGACCACCACGTTCTATCCATTTGTTCGGAAATACATGACTCAAATGCTCTCTAACCTGATGTGAGTAATGTGCCGGTGCTCCATCCTGTTAAAACCACAAATCATGTCTTATATGCTCTGGTACATCGGCAAGTAACATTGGTAGATGATTTTGTAGAAAATCTAAATACATTTTACTATTGAGATGCCCGTCGAAAAAGTGAGGCCCAATTTGATATCCATCTACTTAGCGGCCCATACATTCGAGTACCAACGATGCTGGTGATCTATTTGTCTCATGAGTTGTGGATTTTCCGTGGCGTAATAATGAAAGTTGTGCCTGTTAACAAGCCCAGAAGTAAAGAACTCTACTACACATATTTGGATTCTCCGCTACTTTGTCACTAGCCCAATTGCAAAAATTGATTCGATTTTCATAGTCTTGATTGTTCAATTTCTGTTGCAGCGGTATGCATAAAATTTATTCACTTTCAAGATTCTCTGGACGGAAGTGTGACTTATATCTGTTAACTGAGAAATCTCTCTTTAGCTTTTATATGGGTCCTCTGTCACTGTCCACCAAACTGATAACTGGTTGCCTTCAGCTGTAGAAGTTTTTGGTTTTTCATGTTTTTTGTAAGCGATATTACCCGTTTCGATAAATCCAATTAGAAGTTTTTCAAAGCATCCTGCATCACGCTGCCTCTTATCAGGAAACCTTTGTGCATAATTTCTACTTGCCAACAAAGAATTTCTATCACACTCACCCCGAATAAAAATCATATTAACAACTTCTTCTTTGGAGAACTTCATGGCAGTCATTTGAGAAAATTGGGTTCAAACCTCACTTTAACAATGTTCAATAAGGAAACACTGATGAGTTCACCATGTAAAATGCAGGATATGAGATGTCCGGACACCTAACTGAAGGCATAAATGAAAAAAAATGTCAACACATACCTCGATTTACGTTTTAATCATCTTGATTTTATCATTCGTAAACGAATTATCTTGTTTAGGTTTCATTTTTTACTACTTGAATCATTACAGAAAAAAAACTTCGGCGCGAATAATGATGCATATTGATGAATTTGATACAGTTTGTAGAATTTTCATCAAAAATTTTCACAAATAATCGAATATTTCGGAAATGATCGAAGACAAACATAAGGGTACTCCAGCAAAAATATAGCACAATATTTTATGCGTTGACATGAATAATAAAATCAAGGGTGTTTCATTTGAAAAATCAAGATATGATATTTTTAAAATTACAATATTCTATCATTTTTTTGATTCACTCCTGTATAAAATGAGGATAATCTATTTCAATTCATCAATGAAGCTATGCTTGGGCAATAAGAAAACGAAAGGAAAAAGTATTCATCCTCTCTGGCCGAAGGAGCGTGCGATGATGTCAGAACCTATTCTCATAAATTTTCACGCAAAAAAAATATTGTGACGAAACTACTCACCAAAAAACTTAATACTTGAAGACATTATAGCAGAGTTTATGCCGCTCCAGAATTTTGAACGAAAAAATGGTCTTCCAATCTGAAAAAAACCACCCAAGATTTTTTTATAGGAAATTGGGACACCCTGTTCACTGGAAAATAAATTGCTGACGTAGGTTCTTACTTTCTGAATACAACCGTTCGAACAAAAATGAAATCTTCAAGAGTGTACGAGCTACAGGGCACCGCGCCACTGGTGAATCACCCAGTATATTACATCCGTACCTCAAAGCCATCAACGAAGATATTTAATTAACCATGAAATTTATGAGCTAACAAGCCGGTAACAAATATTTCACACTCACGTTTCTTCGTTTTCTCGTGAGTTAATACCTGCAGGCACGAAAATTCTCAACGAGCCAACCATACATCCTCGTGCCGACTTACATACGGATAATGAAAATTCCATCAAACTGTGTAGGCGTGTCAAAAATCTAATCTTCTTATATGTGCTATCTGTGAAGTGAAAATGCAAATGTTGTTCCTCATTTGGCGAGTAAACCCCAGAACCAGAAGCTCTTGCTCGAGATTACCGTATATTATTAGCATACCATTATTTCAAGTTTGCAGACGCAATGATGGAGAATAGAGAAGTTTCTGCTTCATTTCGCAGATACTGGGAATATTGAAATATATGGCCAGGTTCTCTACATATTTCAAACTTCTCTCTGAATTAGAGTATCCCATATATCACAATGAATATTTTGTTTAGAGGTCTTTATTTGATTGCATTTTCGAGGACGTCTCGAAAGTATCATAAATTCTCAATCAGAAATTTTAACCATCTTGCATAGACATTCCTTGAATTTATCTTTTTGAATAATTTTTGTACCAATTTCGGTACTAGCAAAAACAACGTTTTTCAGTTCCGTCGCTGACTCGAACTACCATGGTTTTTTCGCGTGTGTACAATTTCTTCTTCAATATGATCTGGTTCCTTCGTCCTTTCGAATACAATCTTTTTTCAGCTAAAACTCTCAGTCTATAAATTGGTTTGAATAGTAAATAATTCATTAAAGATACTTAGTTTAACCAGTATAAAGAATAATCCTCGGTCCTTGAACTAACCGCCAGTATTTATTGGCCAGAATTAGTAGTGTAGTATAATAGGAAATGTGTGCTATTAAGGCGAGACTATAGGATAAGGAACAACATAGGGATATGTGGTTGAATTCTCGAGGTCGTCGTTAGTCCAAGGCAATGCTGGGTACATCATCAGTTGAAACCTTGATAAGGTTATCACTTAAAGACAGTAGAACTAATGCACTGGTCCAGACACAGATTGTAACTGGGCATGGCTAGTTCAGATATCATCTATGCAAGTAAGCACTAGAGAGAACTGTTTCAGAGACTCCTTTATAAGGATTGAGAAAGGGATGTACCCAGGAGTCGATATCAATGACAGACCTCTTGATATAATCCCTACTATAAGCTGATCCTTTGATTCTTGTTGTAGGAAATTTCAATAATTATTATAATTATAAGGTTAATTTGTCCATTTCCATTCCTCGAATAATTTTGAAAAATTTGCACACAACGATTGGCCAGGGGCTATATTTCAAAGGTAGAAATTGATTTCGCCTAACTGTTAGTCAACAATATTGAGTTACGGTTTAACGATGTCTCAATATGACTACCGAAATACAGGGTGTCCATGTTAAAGGATCCATTTGAAGTGAACACCTCAAAAAAGTCTAGGGAACACTTCTGAATATCGATATATCGTATCCAGAACGATCAATATGGATGATTTTTTTTAAGAAATGAACACCTGCATCAATTTCTTACCAAACTATGTAGAGTGCCGCAACAGATTTCAGTTTTTTTTATAAAAAACTAAGAATGCAGCAGATGCCACGCTGCTTTATAATAATTTCATGTATTCAGTGTTTGAAATCGGATAGTTGGCACTTTGTTTCTGTTGTAAGCACAAATAAAAGATTCAAGTTTTGTGATTCGACCATGAAGAGACGACATTTGAAGAAGTGATGTTACGAGCCGTTGGCATGCTCCAAGCTGGGAGCTCACAACGGGAAGTATCCAGGGTTCTGGGAAGTAGCCCAAGTGTCATAAACCGTTTATGGTCGCGTTTCAATGAAACAGGTAGCGTAGAAGAACACCATACAGGTCGTTTTAGGATTACTACAGTCCCCAAGACGGATTTTTGGTTTTACAAGCCAGAAGAGATCGTACTACCACAGCATCTCAATTAGCTCAAGAGCTATCACGAGTTCATAATGTACAAATTTCCGACCAAACTGTGAGAAACCGACTGCACGAAGGTCAACTTCACTCCAAACGTTCTTTGAGAGTTCCACAACTGATCCATGGAAATCGCGCTGCTCGTTTAGCTTGGTGCCAAGAACACGTAAACTGGGATCAAGAGTGGTGGGCCACAGTTCTTTTCAGTGATGAATCTAGATTTAGTTATTATCCCGATTCGGGAAGAATTCGAATATGGAGGGAACCTCGAAAGCCAAAACGGTCTCCAGCATGCTCGAGAAGTTGTTAGACAGGGAGGCGGATCAGTGATGTTTTGGGGAGGTATACGCCTTGGTGGAAGAACTGACCTCGTTTTTATACAGAACCGTATCTCCAAACAATGGGTCAAAATCCACTCTTCCAACAAGATAATGCCCCTCCTCATCGTGCAAGAGTTGTCTTGAACGTTCTTGAAGAGAATGATATAGATCTTCTACCGTGGCCATCCTACTCCCCAGATCTGAATCTCATCGAGCATGTGTGGGACATCCTAAAAAGAAATCTCCTGCGTCAAAATCTCTTCCATCATGAACAGGAGCTTCGGTTAGAAGTTCAGGGGGCTTGGAATGACTTAGGCCAAAATGTAATAGACAATTTAATATTGAGCATGCCGTGACGATGCCAAAGTGTCATTAATAACAGAAGTGGACCTTGTGGGTACTGAAAAATATAACTGCTTTCATATCGTTTTGAAAATATTAGTTCAGGATTTTTTTTTGTGTCCTACCAAATTTCGTCATTGTCAAATTTCAATTTTTGGTGCTTTGGAGTAGTCAAATATTATTTTGTTTTCTTGAGAATACATCATATACAATACATCCTAACAAAAACCGAAAGATTTCTATAAATTCGAATCATCAAATTCATATTTTAAAGATACTTGTAAGTGTTCCCTAGACTTTTTTGAGGTGTTTATCTGGGGAACGAGTTTATCGATCAGTTTCGAATTTTGGCAGTAAATGGGTACTGATCTGCAATTTGCAATTATCTTCAGAGTGGTACCACTTTCGGTTAAACCAGACATTGACTAAAACTTTGCTATTCCAAAAAGCAAAGTAAATTTTTCAATTTTTTCATTGAAGAGTATCCTTTTTCAAGCATCAAAATACATTAATACATATCAAAATTATCGGAATTTTTATGTCCGTTTTTTCCTTCAGATTTCAATAGGATTATGAATTTATCTTAAGTTTAACGGGAAAATTGTAATTTTTCAGAACAACGTATTCTCCAATTCTATTTCATATACAGAATTCTCAAAAGTACTGGTCAACTCAAATAAACTAAATAGACAAAAAACGATTTTTTAAGGGCGAGTCTCTTTTTTGCTTTATTAGAGTATTATTTAAATCAGTATTTTCATTCTATTCATGAATTTATCAAAAACCTGCAGTTCCACAAGACGTTCCACGTTTCTCATTGTTCTATCTAAGATTCTATGAAAATTGAAAATCATTTGAGAATAGCAATAACCTTAATTCTGCTCATGTACAGTTTTTGTTGAATAAAATTGACAATGAATGCTGAATGAACTAAATATTAAATAAACGTTGGTATTTTAAATTTATTCATCACTCATAGTCAATGTCAACAAATAAAAGATGCCTTAAAATTATCTAAAATTTCCAAATCACTAGCATATAATGTCTTTAATCAATAAATGCAATCGAATTTTGAAAGAATATCATGAATATTATTTTTTTCAATTTAGTTTTTTGGCACGTCATTTCGACATTGGCCAGCAGGTGGGGTTAGGTAATAGATTTATATATTTATTAAGGAGAAATACAACACTCATGTCTTTCTGAATGAAGTTAAACAAAAAACCTAGACATGATACATATCAGAACTGGGATGTAGCGTTAACACTCACTAACCACTAATCGTTATAATCGATTTAGTGAAATCTACATACAAATACTTGCCTTCATTGAAAGAAAGCGATATGTTTGTTAATACTTCATAATATTTCATAGTCATAGATATATGGTGATGATACTTGAATCTATCATCCGCGAAAAATATTTCGAAAACAAAGCTGAAATTTCGGGTTCTTCCTTTGGATCTTGTAAAACGCTTAGTAAATTGAAAATTTCGAGAACTTTAACTGGCAATAGTTTGCAAACTTTATATATTCATATATTCATATATAAATATATATATATATATATATATATATATATATATATATATATATATATATATATAAATCCGAAGTAATTCCAATCAAAAGAGGCATTTTACAAGGTGATTCTTAAAGTGCTCTTTCGTTTTGTCTTTGCCTTAATCCATTATCTCATGAATTAAATGCTACTAGTTTCGGCTTCAAAATAAAGAGTTTATCAACTGAATTCAAACTAAATCACTTAATTCATTTAGATGATATCAAATTATATGCCGGAATTAGATCTCATTTGAAAAGTCTACTGGAGATTACTTTCACTATTTCAATGATATTCATATGAAATTTGGGCTTCAATATGTGAAAATCTTTCTATAGAAAAGGAAAGATCACCTCCAATTATACAAAGATTTCCAATATCGAAATCGAGCCAATGAATCAAGGAGAGAACATATAAATATCTTATATTTGGTCAAGAGAAGACAATTAACCATAGCAGCACTAAAGAAAATATTAGAAGTTCATATTACCAAAGACTTAGAATTATCATCAAGAGTCATTTAACTATCAAAAACATTTTCAGAGCTATCAACTCCTATGCAGTTCCTATTCTTACATCTTCTTTTGGAATTATTAAATGGTCTGAAACTGATCTAAATTAATTACAATGTCGAACGAGGAAAATGCTTTGTAATAAATATCATAAGCACCACCCAAAGTCAGCTGTTCAGAGAGTTACACTCCCTAGACATCTTAGAGGTCGTGGATTAACTGATTTGAATAACCTTCATAGTAAACAGATTTATCATCTACGTTCCCACTTTCATGATAAACAGAGAACGTCTAAATAACATGATATTGTTGTTGCTTCAGATTATAATCTCACACTCTGAACTTGACAATGCAAAAGGTAGATTTTGATATATTTGATGATAATTCTAAAAGAGAAAGTTGGATGCAGAAGGAATTACACGGAAAGCACCCTAGAGAATTGAAAAATGATTATATTGATGAAATCGCATCAAATAGATGGTTAGTTTCTGGAGAATCGTTTGCTGAAACAGAAGGATTGGCAATTTCGATCCAGGATCATGTCGTTTTCCTGAGGAATTATAGAAAACACATCATCAAGCAAAGTATAGTAGATTCTTGCCGTAGATGTTTTTGTTCTTCAGAAACAGTTTTTCATTTATTATCATCTTGCTCAGTCCTTGCTTCAACAGATTATTTAAAAAGACATAATGTCGCTAATATTATTCATTTTAATCTAGGAATTTAACATGACCTAATTTCCAAAAGAAAAGAATTTTTCAAATATTAACCTGAGATTATTTGTGAAAATGAGAAATATAAACTTTATTTTGATGAAACAATTCTATGCAATAGAACTGTAAATTATAAATGGACAGACATCATTATTACTGATAAACAGAATCGAATAACATATATAATTGATATTGCTATACCCGATACACATAATATACAAAATAAGTAAAAGGAAAAAATTTCTAAATATATGATAACTGGCGACGAGATTAAAAAATGTGGAAAATGAAAAAAATTTTATTGTACCGATTATTATTTCTACATTAGGTGTTATTCCTAGGAATCTTCACAAAAATATTGAGATTTTAGGTCTGAAGAAAAATTTGTTGAACAGTTACAGAAGATAACAGTCAACAAATCTTGTAATATTCTTCGTAGGTTTCTTTCCGAAAAAATAATGAGGAAGAGTAACAGGTTTTCTCTTTAGTTTATGATGCTCAGAATCTTATTTCATATTTTATTTATTTGTATATATAAATGTAATATAATTAGCTATTTATATTCAGAGCAGTATTCTATTCGATCGTTCATCACTTCACACGAATAAAAGTATGAATGAGTAACTTCGGGTTAAACCCTTTGTATATATATATATATATATATATATATATATATATATATATATATATATATATATATATATATATATATATATATATATATATATATATATATATATATAATAGTATACAATTAGTATTGGTAAATACTCTCCTCGGATGTAGAATCAAAGAAGGAGAAGTTAAAGCGAATATCGCTCATTCATTAAAATGAGAAGAGCCAAGAGGCTGTCTGTAGTACTTCGATCACAGTAATCTCTCCTTTTTAAATTGTTGATTATTGACCCTCTGTGAAAACCACTTGGCATAAGGTGGCAACAAGATAGATTACCAACCATCTCTTAACGAAGGTGAAACTGTGATAGTATGCCGTGTTAAATATATAAATCATGTTACTTTGTAACCTTCTCGAATTCAATCTTCGTTTACAGAATTTTTGTATGAATCTTATAGACAAAATGTTCAATGCTCTTTACAAAATAGATAATGAATATTTATGCAACAACTATGGTACGGTAGTTAATGATGCTTTTTTCATTGAACAACGTATGCTGGATTGCTTCAGTAGAGACATTTCCTAAAATCCTTCAAATTCACCTACAAGCTGCGAAAATTATTTCTCTAAATCAAAATATTCGGACTACTGCACTATAATACGATATTCTTTATATAATTCTCACTTTTCCACAGTAATAGCTTAATTATTTTCCTCACCATTAACTAACTAAGTGAACTAAAATCAATTTCACATTCGTTAACGGAAACTTGATTCTTAATTTATTATACCCCGCTTGACAACCCACTTCCATCAAATAAGAATGTTTTATCCAATTAGTACAACAAAGCTTTATGTTCATCAATAAGCCTGGCTAATTGAAGAGCTGAGAGCGTCATGTAGAAAGTTCGTCGACATGTCAATCGCTAAGCTCGAATTCCAACAATTTTCACGTGTCCTTTTCAATTAACAGACAAACCTTTTGTTGAAGCTTGGAGCTGGAATTGGACAGTAAATAACAAGCAGCAATGACTACGGGAATGAGCTGTAAAACGATATTATATAAAACACGAAATAGGATTAATTAGCAGTAGATTATGGAAATATAATTCTAAACATTTACGTATACTCCTAACTCCCCAAATAGCAAATGCACCAATTTTCTCAACCACCTGGTAGAGACACACAAAGCTACTTTTCAAGCTTAATTTGAAGTTTGATTCTGCTTGTGAATTTCAGACTTGCTGTGGCTCTGAGAGCCTTTATTGCTATTATAATCTATGATGGAAAATACTTTATGAGTGAAATCCAGCATGCTTTCAAGCTACGACTAGGAATTACGTAATTTCTGTATGTGCAGCCATCTCATTTCTCAGCAGATATCCCAGCAAACTGAGAAACTAAGCATTAATTACGTCGTCTTGATAAAAAACCCGAGAAGGAACTGAATCCCCAAAGCCGAGCATGTTTTTACATCTCAAGAGATAATTCTCAATACGATATATTTTCATGAGCAATAGCTTTCGAAATTTTTCAACTTGTCAATGACGCAGTAACTGATCATCCAAATTCTAAGGCACACGATACTTCTGCTCGTCACATAATCTTTCGGCCTTAAAGAAACGACAAATTGACCCCTCCCAAAATTTCATGGCTTCTCTGAAGTTCAGTCCTATTGCTTTTCAATACATACAGTTGGAATGAGCAATGCTTGACGATGCTGGGATTCGATGCATCGGGGAGACTCAAAATATGAAAGCAAGATTTTCATATGTGCGTCTGAGCTCTTTCAGAATTCGGAATTTTCGTTCTATAACTTCGATAACTGTTACTGGTATGATGATTAGATGACTCCCGATCGTATTCACTACCATTTTAGATTTTATTTTGGAAAATATAAAGAGTGATTACTATAAATGATCTTAGGCAACTCATTAAATATCATTTTATAATAAAGGTATTCGATCGATGATCCTATTGACTTGGTTTTCGACGAGATCGAAGAAGTTTTTGCGCAGGATAGCAAATTCTCGACGGTATCGGTTATTAACTGACCTGAGCCAAAAATGAAATGAAATGAATAAAGGTAGAAATCTACGAATATTCATACGCAAACAAGTCAACTTCTCGGACCACAAGCTCTGAGTATATCTCCTGAAGAAAATCGAACTGACATGTAACGATAAGTGCCTATTCTGCTAGAAAAAGAAAGAAACTACTCAACTTTTACTGACGATGTGGCATGCACATCGCAGCTTACTTCGATAATATCACAGTGCGTGAAAATGACACTTCAAAATTCTAACACGCGAGAGACATACCTAGTAAACCTATATCGGGTACGCTGAATCCAGTAGTAACCACTGTTTTTGAAAGTTAACTCTTGTTTAGGAGGTATTCGCCTTTGAAGCTAGCTGATTTTAGTAGGGTTCGTCGCTTATGACTTCAGTACATTATATGATTGTAATTCTCGAACCATTCGGAATATCGCTTTACTGTCTTCAGCAAAGTTTTAGCTATTGTCATGGCCAACAACTTTTCCGAATATACCAACATCAAAAACCTCATTCAAACACCGTTTCTTTACAAAATGTCCAAAAAGCTCCATTTCTTTGCCATTTTTTCGTTTATTTTCATCTAAATAACAGAAAACTCAAGGAAATTTCGCTTTAAAATCTTAAAATAAGAAAAGAAAACACATTTCCTATAGTTAAATCAAAAATTTAAACGCACAATCATGATTTCAACTCAAATTTCTCACAGAAGACACTGTTAATACGTATTTATTAGTATTGTCACTGATGTTACTACGTATTTTGCTATGTAATTGTGTGCCATTTTTCATAGTCTTACTTATGATATTTCTTAATTTGACTATCTTGTTGAAGTTTCTTTGTTTACACAAGTTATATATTTGGTAAAAATATCAAAAATTAATTCGTGTAGTAAATTTAATAAATTTTGCTTCATTTGTGGAAAGTTTACTATAATGACAAGCAAGCGTTCAATCTCTGAAGAAATATTAGACATTACACACAATATTTCAACCAAACTTTAATCAAAGATGTGAACTGGGCTCCAAAAATCGTTTGTACTGGTTGTGTCATAAGATTGAGTTGATGGAAATGAGATAAAATGAAATGATTTATCATTTATTTCAAAATTATATCAATTGAAGCTATTTTTATTACAGGTGAATTCCAATCTTTGCCTTTCGGCATTCGAGTAATTTGGACAAATCCTCAAGAACATAATCCAGATGACTGTTTCGCTTGTGTTAATGAAATTGTCGGATTGAACAGAGCAACGTAAGGTTGAACTCAGAGGAACTCGGTTTGTTCAGTTGCCGTTACCACATTCGGAATCCATTCCAATACCGAAAACACCCAGTCCGACAGAAGAGTACATTTAATCTACTTTTGATACTATTGGCGAAACGTCTGCATCGGTTTATATACCATCAAATGTATCTCCACAATGCTATCATGCCGAATTTTCTCAAAAAGATCTGGATAAAATTATTCGTCGATTGAAATTATCGCAGCGTCAGTCCATTATTTTGACCCAGGAATTGAAAAAAAAAGAATGTCTTAGCACCTGATGTGAAAGTATATGGAGCAATCGGCCATCATAGACAGTTCACTGCTTTATTCAAATATATCGACGACAATTCATTCGAGTATCCTATCAAGGAATTGGTATTAAAAATGCATCATCAGTATAAACCAGAAGACTGGCGTCTTTTCATCGATTTGTCCAAAAGTAGTCTCAAGGCGGTTTTGCTTCATGTCACAAACTCGAAAAACAGTGTCCCGATTGACATCAGCACAAAAACGAAAGAAAATTACGAATCATTGAAAAAAATCCTTGATTTGGTGAAATATGAAGACCATCGTTGGAAGATTTGTGCAGATTTGAAGGTGATAACTGTTTTGAGAGAAATGCAGACGGGATATACGAAAAACATGTGTTTTATATGTTTATGGGATACTCGATATGCCGGCGACCAATATGCCAAAGAAAGCTGCCCTATGAGACAAGGGTTCAGATTGCGTCGAGAAAACGTCGTTGAAATTCCACTTGCGCCAATCGAAAAAGTGTTGCTTGCACCTCTGCATATCAAGCTCGGGATTGTTAAAAATTTCATCAAGGCCCTAGATCCTGAAGGCAATGCATTCAATCGGTTGAAGCAAATTTTCCCAAGATTGAGTGGAATGAAAATAAAAGAGGGTTTGTGTAAAACTATATACGTACCAATCAACCTAACTTATTCAATATTTATTACATATTTTTTCGAATTATTTTATTACAGGCATACTCAATGGACCTGATATTCGACGCTTGATGAGAGACCATTAATTTAAAAACAGTTTGTCGAATTTGCAGCTCGTTGCTTGGGATTGCGTCAAAGGAGTCATCGAAAATGTACTTGGAATTCATCGTGACGAAAACTGGCGCATACACGTTGAAAATATGCTCGTTGCTTTCCGTAACATCCGTGTAAAAATGTCTCTGAAAATTCGTTTTTTACATTACCATGCAGACAAGTTTGCCGAACAATCACCATGTGAATCAGATGAGCATGGTGAACGGTTTTATCAGGTGACGGCTAGGCTTGAGCACTGGTATAGTGGAAAAAACTTGATTCTCTATTAGGAGAAGAAGAAGAATGAACATGAATTTATTTGTTTATTTGTTGAAAATTGTTGGAATTAGAATGAAAATTTGAGTTAAAATCATGATTGTGCGTTTAAATTTTCTGATTTAACTATAGAAAATGTGTTTTCTTTTCTTATTTTGAGATTTTAAAGTGAAATTCCCTTGATTTCTCTATTATTCAGATGAAAATCAACACAAAAATGGCGAAGAAATGGAGTTTTTGAACATTTTGTTAAGAAATGGTGTTTGAATGAGGTTTTTCTAAGTTGGTATATTCAGAAAAGTTGTTGGCCATGACAATAGCTAAAACTTTGCCATAGACAAAAAAGCGATATTCCGAACGGTTTGGGAATTACAAGCATATAATGTACTGAAGTCATAAGCAGCAACGAACCCTACTAAAATCAGCTAACTTCGAAGGCGAATATCTCCTAAACAAGAGCTAACTTTCAAAAACGGTGGTTACCACTGGATTCAGCGTACCCGATATAGGTTTACTAGGTATGTCTCCCGCGTGTTAGAATTTGGAACTAGCACAGTGTATTTAGTTAAACATAGGAATTCAGACACATTGCAGCAAAGAGCTTCATGAAAAATCATACACCAGCAGCTCCGCTAATGTGAAAGAAGACTGTAGTAAAGTAACCATATTGCATTAATATTGAGTCATTCTTATCATTTTTTCGAATACACATTCACAAGTACAAAAACCAATTAAAATACGATCGAAATACAATTTCATTTCCCCATTGAAATGGAAATTAATTTTGTGGTGCTAATCAGAGAATGCAATTTAGTTTCGCAGAGCAAAAGATAAGCAAAATGACGTGAAAAATACAGAATGAAAAATGTCACCATCACAATGTAAAAAATTCCATGATAATATTAGTTATGAATAAAGAATCTGTGCTGTTTGATAAGAACCATCTTTATCACGTTGTATGAACTCACTTTTCACTGTATATAAACAATATAATTAAAAGTTTCAATAATTAGGATAGAAATACAGATACCGATCAACTTCAATATGACACTTCGTACAATTGTCCCTTAAGCATCTAAAAGATCTAAAAACTTTCAGATCGTCTGCATAGAACAAGAATCTGGAATGCCGGAAACATTTATCTATGTCATTTATATAAATTAAGAAAAGAAGAGGACTGAGATGAGTTCCCTGCGGTACCCCAGAAGTACTAACGAAAGATTCATATTTAAAACCATTTAAACTAACGAAATGTGACCTATTCAGTAGATACGATTGGATCCACTCAAGCAACCCACCACTTACACCTGCTTCGGCTAGTCTAAAAATGAGAATATCGAAACTTATTTTGTCGAAGGCTTTAGAAAAATCTGTGTAAGTAGCATCAGTCTGAATTTGAGAATCCATTGCACTCTGCAGGTACTCACTATAAACGATCAAATCAGTTTCCAGAGTCCTATCCTTAAAAGATCCGTGCTGTTGTGGGATAATAAAATTTTTCACATGAGAGAAAAGATACTTATAAATTATACGTTCAAATACTTTAGCAATGATCGAAAGCTTGTTAATAGGTCGATAATTAGAAATATAATTTTCATCTCCACTTTTGAAAATTGGGACAACGGCGGACTCCTTCCACTTTTTTGGAAATACACCATTATTCAGAGACTGATTGAACAAAATATGCAGTGGTTTACTTAATTTGTGAGCGCAATTTTTGAGAAAAATTGGTGGAATGCTGTATGGACCTGAACCCTTCAACACGTCAAGGGATAAGAGAACCTCTCGCACCTCTTCCTCTTCAATGTGAATATTTGATAGTACATCATTTTTGCAGTTTTCAACAGTTACACTACGACTACGCTGCTGACTTACAGGAACATATACACTCTCGAAATAACGGGCAAAAAGATTGCATATCTCTTTTCCATCTGATGAAGAAATATCCCCATACCTCATTTCATTAGGTAGCTTAGAGCCGCCCCGTCCCAGAGACACATATTCCCAGAATGATTTGCTGTTCGTTGGCAGTTCCCGCTCAATGTTAGAGGTGAATTTATTCAAATCAAGTTCAATAAGTTCCTTCGAATGAGCACGAAGCTGTTTGAATGAATTGGGATCATTGACATTTCTACTAATTTTCCATTTTTTATGAAATTTTTGCTTTTCTATTATTGTAGCAATAGTGACTTTCGAAAAAAATTAAGGAAAACACTTAGTGACTCTTTTCTTAGGAACAACAGAACCGATTATGTCATTAATTCTCTCATGAAAAATATCCAGATTTTCATCAATTCCCTTATAGCTGCTGTTGAGCAGAAACTCCCAATTCACCAGCGATAATGAATCATTAACAGCTTCATATTTCTTAAATTGTAATATAAATTTTGAATTTTCGAATTTTTCATCATCTTCTCTTTAGACAAGGCAACTATAAACACTTTTATGTATATTCGAGACAATTTATTTATTACACAAGACTAAGTCAAGAATTTTATCGTTACTATTCTTCACATGATTTTATTGATTCAGTTCGACAAATGCAAGTGTATCTAATATATTTGAATATTTATTTTCAATATTAGTAGGTATCAAGTAACTCTTATCAGAGCTCACCCAATCAACCGAGGGACAATTAAAGTCACCACACACAAGAAATGGACATTTTATGTTCACTATATTGCTCTTCAATTTACTAGCGAACACATCACTTGCCACGGAATCCCCAGGGGGCAAATACATACAGCAAATATATAACTTCGAATTATTCACGTTCAGAGATACCCAGATATCCTCCGCGTCACTTCCGAAGTCATCCAAGAGCAGTGGGCCGAACTTGTTGCGAACGGCAATGAAAACTCCACCCCCATCCTTCTTAGAAGACACACCGATGAATCTCGGTCGCGACGAAACACAGAATATTCACAAGTATCGACCAATTCATTGTCGAAAACAGTATCGTTCAGAAATGATTCGGTAACACACATTACATCAGAGAAACCTGCAATTGAGCTCAACCTGAAGTTATTTAGTTTGGTACAAAGTCCTCGTACGTTCTGGTAGTAAATATGTAAGGACATATCAGGTGAATGAAAAACACGACGGTCTTTGAACCAATAGAAGAAGAGAATGAGAAGTGATTTTTATAAATTGGCTATTTCAGATTCAGATGCAATACGACGTATCTTACTTGTGTCATCTTTCCTCACTAAAACATTCCCACCCTGTATCCAAACAAATTTGTAACCTTTGGCCTTTGCAGCCGTGCGAACTTCCTAGAACAAAAGCTTTACAGCAGAAGTATTGTGCTCACTAATATACAGCCTGTCCAAAACACCATCTATACTAAGGCCCGGATCGCCCACCCTGTTGAGAAGATGCTTAGCTCTCGCAGCCTGAAGAAAATTATCTCTGTCTATCCTGGAAGTAAAACGTACAACAATGTTTCTTGCTTTATTTTCTGCCTTCGTAGGAACGCGGGTCACATAATCGATTGTTTTAGGGTCTATAGGGAAATTTAACTGGGCTCCAATAGTTAAACTATACCAAAGAGAATCACATTTTTCTTTTCAGGTACATCCTGTATCTCAATGTTTTTGGAACGACTAAAATGTTCCATATTATCAATTTTAGTACGCAAACTGGAGATTTCTTTTTTAAGGATCGCATTCTCTTGCTTCACCGTCTCCAAAACCTTTGTCAGATCTTTCAGCGGATTTAATTTGGCCTCGAAGTCGCTGATTTTATTGCTGCAAAACTCAACTGCCCGTTTAAGGTCACGAAGTTCACCGCCTATGTCTACATTTTCGACGTCAGCTGTAATCAATCCCTGGCTAACACGAGGGGGACGGTGTCGGCCCGAGGAAGGTGACTCCGATAAACCACGGCAACCATTGCACATCCACTTGCCACCTGGTAAATTTTTTAACGCACTCGCTTGATGTTTTGATAAATCGCAACATCGCGAATTTGCATGAAACGAGTTTTCACAAGGCCCAGAACACTTCAAACCCGGAGACTTTTTGTAAATTCCTCTACTACACGCCGCACACAAATACGTACTTTCACCGACCATCATAATTTAATTAATTCAATCGAATTAAATTATTGAAAATAAAGTCAACTAGTCACCAGTATCCAAAGATGCACAGATGTTAACTGTGTTTTTTGTAGCGTCACACTGTAATTTTGTGTGTTAGCTAGCACAAATTAATTACAATACATAGCATTCTTCGTATATGTTAGTAAATGAAAGAAAGTTTCAAATTTTGTATTACCTTCAGCACGATACTGATTTCATGAACACATTAATTTCCGGGTATCAACTATAGCTATGATGTCTTGTTTCTCGTACACTCTACATTCATGGAAAAAATTTATTTCTGTCAAAAGGTTCACAACTTCTTATAGACATCTATCAGTTTCTCTAAATTTTAATAATTTAATATTGATTCTTTATAATAAATATAACTCTTCTAAATCGTACGTACGTGAATACTCAATTTTGAAATTCTTAATTGAGTATGCAATAGGCTCCTAACTGATTTCTGACCTACCTGAAATAAGAAAAATATCATTAGAGTTGCATATAAAATTGAATCTTTGCTTGTTATGGAAATACAAAAAATGTGTAAACGTGTCCCAATCACCAAGTAGTTTTAAATCTTTATGGAATACACTCGAATGGGTCGATTTAATTTTTCATTCTTGATGAAAATTGTTTTTGTTTCGATGACAACTGTCAAAAATATGAATTTTGTGAAATTGAACGACGCGTATAGTTTTGCCATAACTTCGAAACCTAGTGTTATATTGAATTTATTTTTCGAAAATATGTGTTAATATAAAATGTAGAGCATGAAAATTTCATTCCATTACAAATTCATTTCGGGTCGATAGAGTTTTTAGAAAATCATCAAGATTTTGTGTCTACGGAAAGTCAAGTTTGAGCTCAATCCCCTGAGAAATAATTGACTTAACGTAATGCAGAGAAATTAAATTAAACAAATAATCCTGGTAGCGCTTGTAACTAATTATATCAGGGTATGTAGGTATCCCTAACATAATAAAAACAGCATAATGTTTAATCGCATTAAACCATCACATAAAACATGAGAACTATTGTTTATAAAGGGCATATCCGCCAGTGAACGACAATGCTGACAAAGGGCGATTTGGATTGGATGGTCATATTGTTTACCCTCTTATTTGCACAACCTGGGAAATAATGATTTTGTAAAGCAATATTATATTCGAATTTAAATTTTCAATAATTAACGAATAAGCACTTGTTATTCTATGAAGAGGACTGAAGTTTTGATTCACAAAGTTTCATTGGTATTTAAATTACGGGCAAATTAATTGTATTGGTAATATACATTTTCAAATCCTCAATAATCATATCCATGGAAATACATCAGATACAAGTAATTAGACGAAATGTTCATCGAGACAGTTTCAATACTACGAGTAAAAAGAGCAACTAGGAAATTGACATTTTCGAAGTGAAAACTCCTTTTGGCGCATTGGGCAACATTTTGTGGCGGAGACGCTTTAACGTAGGCAACTGATGAGTTCGCAGCGAGATTTATCTACATTATGAACACTGTCATATTTATGTATTATTATTCTTTTATACAGGGATATCCACCGGGACCGTCCGTTAAAAACTTTTTAAGTTCCAATTACAATATCAAGCTGTAATTTTATACGCGGCCATAACTAGCGAATTCCAATTGGAGTGAAATATTTTTGAAGTGATACCATTTCCGGTTATACTGGAAGTGGTTCATCACTTTGTTATTTCAAATGGCAATCTACCTTTTTTATTATACATCTAGAACATTTGAATTTGGGAGGCTTTAACTTGATAAAATTCCTTTATCAATAATAAAAACTAGTAATGTGTTATTTGGAATTTTACTTAATAATTATGATTCGTAACACGTTTCACTACACCGTCATTCGTCTGAAGAAGCTACGGTGTAGTGAAACGCGTTACGAATCATAATTATTAAGCAAAATTCCAAATAACACATTATTTGTTTTTATTATTGATACATCTAGAACCGACATTTGAGCAAGGCAAAAATACCCAAGTTGTTGGCACTTATCTGTCAAAACTTTTGAGAGATAAATTATTTTTGTTATAAACTAGTTTTTTGAGGAACATTTAAGAAAATTGTAACGCGTTGATCTTTTGCACTAGAGACACAATTTTTGCTTGCGTGGATAGAAGATGGATCAATGAATTTTTTAAGCAGTCTACACATGTCGATTGGTTATTCCGTTGTTTTGTATGATTTTTTCAATTTGGCCTTTTCAAACAGCAATAACTCAATTTTTTCAAATTGCACGTGCCAATTTTTATATCGTCATCAGATGAAGCGTCAAATTTCAGCTGGAATTGCGTAAGCATGTACTATACCTATCTTTTATAGTTCCGAAATAATTTGGGAATAACTAACTAACTAACAGAGAATGCTTTGAAATATTTGAATCAAGAAGCTGGACTGGCTACGCTCACCTGACAGGTGCCTAAAATTAATGTACTTGTCACTTCGTTCATTCGAATTTGATATTTCAACAAGAATTGTCGTGATTTCAGATTTAAAATATCCAAAAAATACAACACATTTGGAATAAAACCACTGGTTATTCAAACGAAAATATATTTAATCTTTTTTTGATTCAATTTAGAATGTCAAAAAGTAGTGGGTAGAAAGTCCAGGAAATTCAATAACCAATTTCCAAATTTACCGTCTATGAGTAAAACAAAATTTCGAAGCATTAGAAGCAATTTTCTACAATTCGGATGAATAAAAATAGTAGGAACTAAACGAAAACCAATCATCGAAGATAATTACATTAATACGAATAAATGATAGCAAACCTCATAGGAGAAAACTAATTTACGATCTGGATAAATGTTCAATATGGGCCCCATTTTGCTCGATACACTTGACAGCTCATATACGAACATGATGAGTTGCCCTCCTAGTTACCTCAGGATCAATATTACGAAAAGCATTATGAATGCACTCTAGTAGCTCTTCTTTACTTCTCACAGGAATAAGATACACTTCACTCTTGATTTAGCCTAATAAATAAGGGGCGTCAGGTCCGGAGAACGTGGAGGCCATAAATTTGGTCCTTGATTACCCCATCATCTATCCTCGAATATTTCTGTTAGCTGCCGATCTACAGCTCGTGTTTCATGTGCTGGTGCACCATCTATTTGGTAATACCAATCCCTCAGAATGTTAAGGGGTAATCCATCTAAAAATTTTACTAATGTTCCTCTCAAAATTTCCAGGTATCCAGGAAAATACATATCCTCGTTTGAATAATCAGCCATTTTATTATCAATCTGGTGTTTTTCAAAAATTTTCACTTCAAATTACGAACAATTCTTGTTGAAATATCACATTCGAATGAACGAAGTGACAAGTACATTAACTTTAGGCACCTTTGAGGTGAGCGTAGCAGTTCACCTACTTGATTTAAATATTTTAAAGCATTCTCTGTTAGTTCTTGCTAAATCATCAAAATTCAATATATTCCCAAATTATTTCGGAACTATAAGAGATGAGTATAGTACATGCTGATACAATTCCATCTGAAATTTGACGCTTCATCTAATGGCTATATAAGAATTGGCACGTGCCATTTGAAAAAATTGAGTTATTGCAGTTTGAAAAAGGCCAAATTGAAAAAATCATACAAAACAACGCAATGAACATTTGACATGTATAGACTGCTTAAAAAATTCCTTGATCCTTCTTCTATCCATCCAAGCAAAAATTGTTTATATAGTGCAAAAGATCTACGAGCTACAATTTTTCTAATGTTCCTCAAAAATCGAGTTTATAACAGAAATAATTAAATCTGTCAAAAGTTTTGAAGGATTTTATGCCTGGCTAAAATGTCGGTTCTAGATGTATAATAAAAAAGGTAGATTGCCATTTGAAATAACAAAGTGAGGACCCACTTCCGGTATAACCGGAAACGGTATCACTTCGAAAATATTTCACTTCAATTGCAAATCGCTAGTTATGGCCGCATATAAAATTTCAGCTTGATATTGTAATTGGAACTCAAAAAGTTTTTAACGGACAGTCCCGGTGGATATCCCTGTATATAGGCAATTTTATTCCAACTGTTCCTCTTTTGATTGAAAATTCGTCTATTCTGTTACTAAACTGGTCTAATAATATAATGCCAATATCTGATGACTCCGATCCATCGTAACTTCATGAAACTCGAAGAGTAAGCATATAATAAAAAAGCAATAATGCAGTTTATAATTATTTAATGATAGCTATTATTCTATGATTATAGAATAATTCAAGTTGTACAAATATTTGCGGAAAACTATTGTTACAGATGCAGCTGCTTCGCCTTGCTATAAACCTATTGACGCATAAATTTTAATTTTTCCAAACTTCTGAAAATTATTGATACCTTTTTCGATGAAATGAAAACAAATCAATAGGGTGGCAAATCTCTTGATTTGTGAATTGATTGGTTTGAAATCAGTACCAGTCATATAGAAGAGAAGGTGACCCTTCCCCAGGTATGATGTTTCGGTGACCGAAGTTTGCTGGGGCCTTTTACTTTTATTTGATTATTGACAGTGGTAACAACATATTCTTGAACGTTTTTGATATCATAAAACATTTTCCAATGTTCTTTCAGAATGTTTATTGTTTTTGCACTCATTATACAAAATGAACGTCGTCATGATTTGAGGTTAGGTTAGGCACTAAATATGAAACATCTATTAGAAAAATGCTCTATCTCTTGAAACAGAAGAAGGTTGATACTTTATATTATTTCTAGGGTATTCAATTCAATTGTATTTCTTTATATAATAACTTAGCCGTTCAACTTCTTGTATTTAGCCTAAAAGTGATTTCTAGAAACAAACATAACAAATTTAAGTAATGCAGTGTAAGTTTTCTTTGTACTATAATTTCGATTACATTTTTCAAATTAATATTCAAATTTCCACTATATTCACCACACCGTGGCTTCATCAGATAAGTTTTACATTTAAAATGATGATGTGCCTTGTATATTACATTTATAACAGCAGCTCGATAGGAGGAAAATCATAACAGGTAACCCTATAAACTGAAACGATTTACTGACGGGGACGAAGTTAGGTTAGCTCAGATATTATGTAAGTTTACCAAATTTTTCTGTCTATTGATTTGCAATGCTTCCATTAGTTCAGTTTCAAACTATTATTTTCATTATATGAAATATCCACATGTCTACTAAAAGCTTTCTTTCAATAAATGATTTGCATATTGAGAATTAGTAACTTTTCGACGAAAACCTAATAATGAAATTTCTAAGAATCCTACCCATGTGAGCTTGTAAATATCTGAATTGTTTTCTTTCTGAATTTTGTATTCACCGTTTTTAAGGTATCTTCCTTGAGTGTTATCTGCTCTGAAGGCTAAATTCAGACTGGATATACTAATATATCTTATCATATGAGTTTTTTGATTGGTCTTCTTCCCTCTCATCGTTTGATTAGAACGAATTTCAAAATTCCAAAGGAAACAAATCAAGTATATCTGTGAATAGATAAATGCAGATCTGACAAACAAATATCAGATCCTCACTATTGAAATATGATGAAAACCATACTTTCAGTAATAATATTGATATTTTACGTAATGAAATTATAGATTGAAACTGAACCAATGTGAAGCATCAATAAATAGAAAATTTTCGGAAACTTACTAAGTAGTGAATTAGATCTAATTTCGTCAGCGTCATCATTTTTAGTTCTCAAAGCAACCCTGGATTTTTCTCCTATAGATAAATCATAACATACCTGCTTTTACCAATGTAATATACAAAAAAATCCCTCTTTTGAATATAATACATTTCTAATGAAGCCACAGTGAGGTGAAAATCACCAAAATTCGTTAGCATCAACTTTCATGAAGTAACAACCTCCTCAATCAAATTAATCTAGATTACACAGAAGAGGCGATGGAACATATTTATGAGGATCATATTAATGCAAAAATTTTATGAATACATTATCAACGTATTACCAGTGAAACGAAGAACTATTAATCACTGTTGAAATGGAATCCGCAAGGGAAAAATCTGAAAACCTGTAAATACACCTGAATGGTGGCATCTCAGATAAAATAGTTCAAGCTTGTAATTTGAAGTAGAATGCTCTGTATGCATCAATTTCAAGAAATGGTGAAACCAGGTGATGTGAGGGATTTCATCAATTAATCGAAAAAAATTTTGATTTTTTCATTGCGTATTACGGGCTTGATCTATCTCCAACAGTTTTTTAAATACTGTTAATTTTATATCAGAGATAACACTTGCAAATGAGGAAACGATATTATTTGATGTATAGATGGGAGTGACTCATGTTGCCATGTAATTATAGAAATAAAAACTGCTAATGATACAGTAACCAATAATATCAATTGATTAACTCTATAGAACGGAAATCACGAAGAGCAGCCCTTCAAGGTAGATCATCAGGTCTGAACTGCTGCATGGACAATAATAAGGTATTCCACTCTTGTATTTCTCCTCGACAAATTCACCATTCTATCTAATTTCACTCCATGAAATCAAAACAACAGTAGAAAAGAGACATGAATAAATTTGTATTTTCAGTACGATTTATTATTGAATACCTAGTTTCCAGTTTATGATTAGGCCAAATTGCCGTATGGTCACTATAAATGATGAAATGTAACTGATTACATAACAATTTATGACAAACTTGTTAAATAAACACCTAAAACAAGTCTAGAGAACACTTACCAATATCTTTAAAATATGAATTTGATGATTCGAATTTATAGAAATCTTTCGGTTTTGTTAGGATGAATTTTATATAATGTATTCTCAAGAAAACAAAATAATAGTTGACTTCTCCAAAGCACTTATTATAAAAAAAATTTGAAATTCGAAAATGACGAAATTTGGTAAAACACAAAAAAACCTGAACTAATATTTTCGAAACGATATGAAAGCACTTATATTTTTCAGTACCCAGAAGGTCCACCTCTGGGTACTCTGGGTACACTTTGGCATCGTCGCGGCATGCTCAATATTAAATTGTCTATTACATTTTGGCCTAAGTCATTCCTAGCCCCCTGAACTGCTAATCGAAGCTCCTGTTCATGATGGAAGACATTTCGACGCAGGAGATTTCTTTTTAGGGTGTCTCACACATGCTCGATGGGATTCAGATCTGGGGAGCAGAATGGCCACGGTAGAAGATATCATTCTCTTCAAGAACGTTCAAGACAACTCTAGCACGATGAGGAGGGGCATAATCTTGTTGGAAGAGTGGATTTTGACCCATTGTTTGGAGATACGGTACCACTACAGGTGAAACTATCTCATTTGCGTAAGAATTTCCCGTGAGGTTGTTCTGTATGAAAACGAGGTCAGTTCTTCCACCAAGGCGTATACCTCCCCAAAACATCACTGATCCGCCTCCCTGTCTAACAACTTCTCGAGCATGCTGGAGACGGTTTTGCTTTCCAGGTTCCTCCCATATTCGAATTCTTCCCGAATCGGGATAATAGCTAAATCTAGATTCATCACTGAAGAGAACTCTTTAGATATATTCCACCATTTGTTCAAAAAACATTCGCCAATTTTGCATCTGGAATATCTGTTACTTTGAAAATATGTAAGGAAGAATTCGACTTCCATTAGGGACACGTCATCTCGAAGCCATCATTGAATCGCTTATAGATGAGCAATTCTTCAACGAGACTACGACTATTCTAATAAGTGCAGAATAAAACGTGCGCATAATACATTTTGATCATACCTGACAAACTTTGCTAAAGTGATTAAATTGAACCAGTTACAGTACCTTCGCAAAAATTTTGATTTCTTTATCTCCAAAAATATTCGAATTACGCAGTTTTCAATGAGAAATAATTGAAAAGTGTAGATATGAATACGATAGTTGTCAAAAAATATGAACTAAAATATTAGAAAAAAGTATTGAAAATTAATATATATAGCATCCTGAAGAGGTAACTTTTATGGTTAACGGTTATCTTATAATGTTTAATGATAAGCCTAGTCGATATTGTAATGATTCAATTATCTTATACCGAAGTCAAAATGCAATTGATTTTCTGCTAACGCTAATACTATATGTCGTTCAATCTCCAGCATGGTCCTAATCACCAACAGAATTGAAGAGGATTCGCTTGCACATTCTAGCCATCGTCATCGTTTCGCAAGATTTACTTCTTCTATATATTCAATACACAAATCCAGGCACTTCCCAGTAGCATAACGTCCCAAAATACAAACTCACGGACATAACAGTTGATATAACGTCCATTGTTCGAATTCTATCCCTACCCCAAGAGCAATATACAAATCCAGGTATTTCACAGTTGCATAACATCCAGATATACAAACTCACGCACGTTGTGATTTATATAAAGTCCAGTATCGTGTTTTATGAAGACGAAGTTATATCTACTGTAATTTGGCTTTCACTAATTACATAACAATTTATGACGAGCTTGTTAAATAAGTGGTCCATTTGTAAGTAGTTCAAATAACTCACTTGTTTTTATATCTTACAAATTTTTGGTAAACTGGACTACGATGCGAGACTTGACATTTTTGTACATTTTATAATTTTCCTCAATATCCGATAACATGCGAAATTTATCACTAAATGTATGAACATATGGAAAAATTTAATTCACAGAGCAACATTCAACCTTTCGTAGAGTGTTAAATATCCCTCACTGAAGAAGCAGGTTTTCCGATCTACTCTTCATAATCATCGTCAACCAGGGCCACATATTAGTGGTATAAGAGAGGTATGTTGGACAGACGAATTGATCAGCCAAATCCATAAAAATTCCAAAGCACAGAAAAATTTCATGTTAACCATCAACAGATAGCTTATTAGACAACTGTTCATGTTGAAGTTGTAGAAGAGGTGCTCTCATAGGTAGTAACTGAAATGAGTTACTTATATTAAGGTCTCGGAACTTTTTGCCACAAGAGAACACATTTATTATCCGAGCAAAACACGTGAAATGTCACGTGACAAAAACTATTTACCCCAGTACACATCAATGAATTTCGAGGTTTGGCACTGTGATATACGTGAACACACTTCATGGCGTAACATCATGCCAACGTCAACACATAGGCATTTTATATTTTATAGCTAATGAGGAACTGGCATGCCGCCAAGCAATACCACAAACAAAACTGTTCACCCCAATTACAAAATTCAGATGAATATTATCTGATTAAATATCAAAGCTTTATGCATTTCATTATGGTAAGCAGTATTATTCATCTTTTATATTCATACTTTCCTCTGAAAATAGTCCATATAGAATTTAAACTTAATCATACTCTCAATAAGATGGTTATAAGCCGATAGATATCTCAAAAAAAACCCTTGAATATAAAGTAAAACTGAAGCACTCAATGAATGTGTTTTTAAGGATTTGTTCGCCAAATCACTAGTCGGATCAATTCGACGTTTGAAAGACTTCATTGGAAATATAAAATTTTAGACTTGTTAACACAAAGGACTCCATACAATCGGTGACGAAGATGGCTTTCAATCAAATTTTCTGAAATTGTAGTGTTTTTTGAGATACGGGGCATCGAAGTTGGCCATTTGTGTCTTTCTATATTTTGGCAATATTTTCTGATTCTATTACTTTCAAAACCCCTGCACATACTTCCATAGAGTACTCATCTAGTTTTTGGAGGTTGAGGTCAATCTGCTGCAGATGAATTTTCATTTACATAGTGCAGCAGAAGTCCGGAATAATACGTTAAATTTCTATATTGAGTCTTTTAAGAAACTCTAAACCTGATTTGGAATGAAGTATTGTTGCAGAAGATAATTGCACTAAATCAGTGGAAAAGTGAAACAAGCTATCAAGAACACTAGACTCCAACCAAGTTCAATTTTAGTAGACCTCTCCTTGAACCGATGACGACAGAGGTTTACATTGGTTGGGCATATACATTGCCATAGAATACGTTATCTTCACCAATGTACAAAAACCCCAAGCATTACATTAACTTCCGATACTTCTGCTTAACAACTGTGCAGGCGTAGTTGGAGGTCTTGAGTATTGTATGCTTGAAAACAACAATGTACTCAAGAAAATATACACAAAACCAATAGCAATCAAAGGCAATGAAGCCATAAAAAGCCCAACTTGAAAAAAGCATCATCAAATACGATCTGTTTTTGAGTTATATAATTATCGAAATATACTAAATTTTCTATTACTGATTTTTCTCGTGCGTCATTACATTGTTTTGAATAATATTTTCATTAATAATAACAGTTTTTCGTTTCAATATAAGCGACTTAGCTGAATGCTCTTCGAGGACTATAAAAATTTCGGTATCGCCGGAAGCAACGTTGATGCGAAAATACCTCTTGCTAATAAAATTTATTCTGATATGCAATTCTGTTTTCGTTTCATCGAATTTGGACAGCGAAAACATCCCGTTTGATAGGAGTGATTTACGAATATTATAGCTTGAGCCAAGCGACGCAAATGCTTTTTATGCATTTTCCGGTGCTTCTCAAGAAAGCCGAGGAAAATTTCCATTAGGCACTTGTAAAAGTTCCTTGCACTTTCACTTCTATCCAACATTGTCAAAAATATGATGCAAAGTTGAGTAAAATTTTTTATACTCACACATTCTTCCTTTTGTATCGAACATGGTTTGGTTTTCGAGAGGAAGGATCTACAACGACCGCGATTGTTGAAATAATTAAAGAATTTGCCAAGTTAAAAGTCTGTGTCTTACGAAAAGACATTTGACCGTATGAATAGAAAGGTTCATTTTCCCAGGATCAAGAGGTACGGTTATAAATAATATGGAGCAACTGTCTGAGCCCCTAAAAAAGGTGAACATCGTCAAGGCTCAATTCTGGGTCCTATTATCTCTATTCTATACATGAACAGTCTACCGATGAATTTGAACTCAGATGGACTATTCATTTCTGCTGATGACACAACTTTTCTGAATAAAGACCCAATTAAAATGCAATTAGTAACTAGTACTGTATCCGAAGAGCTCAGGACTAGTTTGAAACTAAGGATCTACGATTACGATTGGAAAAAAATTCAAAATTCACTAGTCATCATAAAGGAAATAAGATAATTAATGATATCGATTACATACTTATTTTGTAGATATCAATTTCAAAATGGAACATGCAAAACTTCTAGCGCATCTAGTATAGGAAAAACGAAGACTCTCACCGTTGAACTCTCAATTGTCTCGATTAAAAGGGCAATAGCTGTTTATTTTCGATTCTATTAGCTTGGTCGGTGTAGTAGTTTGAAGAAACGAAGTTATAATTATATGGACAGATATATCAGAGATTTTAAATGTGAGCAAATTAATACACAAAAATTAGCGATATCGCAGTTCTAAATGAAAAAAATGCTGGAAAATGTAAATGTGAACATATATCAATTTTTCAAACTAACATAAGAAGTATTCGTAAAAACATAGATGATCTAAAAATAACATTAACTCAATTTAGAAATAAGTTTGAATGTATAGTTGTATCAGAAACATGGCAGATAAGCGATCTAGATTTGTATAAAATATATGGTTATAACATAATAAATAATAATGGAAATATTGACCAAAATGATGGGTCTGTCGTATTTATGAAAGAAGACTCAAAGTACTCAACAGCGATAGTCAGTGGTATAAAAGTTATAGAAATCAATATTGTTATTTCGGGTAGGAAAGTTCTGGTTACAGGACTCTACAGGAATCCATCAACAAATATAACTGATTTCCTTCCCGAATTGAGAGTTTATTTTCAGAACTTTAGGAATGGTCGATTTTCATTTCTTTGTTGGAGACATGCATATAGATTCAATGATAAACGATAATATAAGGAATTAATATTTAGATATTTTGACCGAAAATCAGTTTGTTTCAACCATAAATGATATTACAAAAGTTCAAGATGATATTTCCAGCTGTGTCGATCACATATTCATAGAAAAAATAGAAAAAAGGCGTTGTATGTCATGAATCTTGGAACTAAAATCTCGGATCACTTCTCTCTTTGACCAACCAAATTGTAATTCTATTATAAAAAAAAAAAACAAACATTTCTATTCCCTAAAAAAACGAAACATTGAAATGAGTCGAACAAAATCGGTCTTTTATAATGAATTGTTTAAAACTCTTATTAAGGAGGAATCATGGTATGATGTTTATTCATCAAATAACATCGATGAGTCAACAAATTATATAATAAATACAATTCGGTAGTGTATTGGTAAATGTACTATAATAGTGAAGGTGAGTAATAATTTCTTGAAGAGGTTGGACTGGATAACGGACGGTTTAGTTAACTCAAGTAATACAAAAATAAACTTTATAGAGAAAAATTAAATATTCAACAGACGAAAACGAAAAATTTATAGGGATTACAAAAACCAATTTGAAAGATCAAAGATACAAGCAAAACTGAAATTTTATCAGAAAAAAATAGATGAGAATGAAAACAACACTAAGGAAGTATGGGATTTTATTAGGGCAGTTTCTTATCAGAATAAACCTAAAAATGAAATAAACGAAATTGTGGATGAAACTGGGTTAATGCACTCACAACCCAAGGAAATAGCGAATGTTTTTGTAATATATTTCACAATTATTGGAAAAAATATTTCATCTAAAATAAAAAAAAACCTGATTGGGGTGGATCTGGTGAAAAAATAACTAAACGGGTACGATTTAAAAGCTAAATGGTAGTTTTGAGCACTCATAATGCAGAAGTTATGAGAACTATTGGGGAACTTAACAAGGCTCCGGGCATAGACGGAATAAGAACAAAAGTAATAAAATTAGTAATAGAACATATTGCGGAACCGTTAATATTTTTAATGAATGAAATATTCAAAACCGGATACTGCCCAGAGGCTTTCAAAGTAGCAATCATAAAGCCTTTATTCAAAGAGGGGAATAAAAATAATATAGAGAACTACCGTCCTATATCCTTGATATCTAATTTCGCGAAAACTTTCGAAAAAATCTTTATAAATCGGGAAATTTTGTCGAAAAATATAATGAATCCACAGAGGATGCGATAACATACTTAACTACTCAAATATACAAGGCGGTCGACGCGGGTATCCACATAGTAGCTGTTTTTATTGATCTTGCAAAAGCCTTCGATACGATAGATCACGAACAGCTATTGGGTATACTGGAGTCTATAGGCTTTAGAGGGAGCTTATTGAATCTTATGTCAAGTTATCTGTAGAATAGAAAACAATGTGTCAGACTAGGTAATGAAATGAGTGATTTCGAAATAATTGAGTGCGGTGTTCCACAAGAAACTGTTCTGGTACCTGTTTTATTCAATATCTATCTTAGTGACCTTTATGAATTACAGATGGCAGGTGACATAATAAGCTTTGAAGGTGATATCGCAATTTTGTACACTGATAATATCTGGTTTTCTTCGGAAAATAAAATAGAAATTAATTTCATCGAATATGTGAAGTATTTTAAATGTAAATTGCTAACCATAAATTTCGAAAAACGAACAATATAACTTTTACATCCTAAAATAGAAATTCACCGGAATATACTATGATAGAAATTCAAAATTGTGACAAAATTGTGGGTATCAAAAGCTGCCATTCTATCAAATAAATATATATAGACAGTCACTTACGTTTGAATGTACATGCGAAATATGTAGCGAATAAAGTTAGAGTTGTGTTGGGTAAATTTAAATGCATGCGCTCAGTATTCAGTATACATCAACTAAGAATAATCTTCTTAACACTCGTTAAATCTCAATTAGCATATGGTATAGTAGCATGGGGTGGAGTATCTCGGAATCATCTTCGATAACTTCAAAATACACAGAAACTCATTGTGAAAATTATTTACGGAGAAGAGTCAATATGACCCGTGGTAAGGCTACGTCAAATCAGGTTGCGATAACTGAGAAGAGCAGTACTCAAAAGAGCTACTCATACTTGGTTCCTGAAATATTCAATATGATCCCAGCAGAATATAAAAAATTGAACTCGTTGGTTGCGTTTAAATCGAAAATCAAATATTGATTGAGAACAACTGACCGATTGGAAATTCATGATATTATTGAGAGAAAAGTATAAAAACTTGAGCCTGTAACTGCGATTTTCTTGCTCTTTGTTCGCTTATTATAAAAGAAGAAACTGTGGTTTATATTTCAATTTTCAGTTGTAAAATTGTTGTAAATTTTAGAATATTTTTGTTTAGGGTTTTCTTCTCAATTGAAAGTATACATCATCTGCAAACAAGCCTCAAAAGGGGCTGCGCAGATTCTCTTACTTTGATGTTACGTGGATTATGTACTTAGGAGCATGACATATTTCGTTGTTAATGTTTAATCGAGTTGAGATTATCTGTATGAATATTTCTTGATATTGTATCTTGTATTTCGCACATTAAGGCATAATTATTATTATTTTTATCATTTAACTTTCGATCATAACATACCATCTCACTTAAATCACTTATAACTTCAAGTGTGTCGTCTTTGATGTAAAAACATGTACCCAAATATTCCAACAAATTAATGTTCACCTTTGGTTTCAGATGTTTTCACAAAATTACATTTATACATATAATATATTCCTCAGATTTTGAAAATTATTAGAAACATGTTTAAATCAAACTTATTTTCAGTTGCAAAATGAATTATTTGAAACGAAATGTGGAATTCCTATGGGATCGCCACTCAAGCCCTTATTGCCAGATATTTTCATTGAAACTCAAGAAGCACATCAATACTGTAAAGCGATCTAGCTAAAATTCATATCATATTCTGTAACTTTGAAGATATTTTGGTGTATTTTCGTAGCTCGAATAGACAATTATAAACATTTTTGAACTTCCTCAATAAAACTCACGATCATTTAAAATAGACCGTGAAGCAGAAACTAATAATTCCATAAATTTACTCGATTTAATTATAACAAACATAAACAATATCCAATCTTATGATTTCAATAGAAAAGAATCATTCACAAACGCAACAATCCCCATGGAATTATTCAACCATTCAAATTATAAGATTGCATTCTATAATTCAATGGGCGACAGAGCTTTTACCATCCCCATTTCAATTCAAAATTCCAAAACTGAAATAAATCGTATGAAAAGAAAAGGCTTCAACAACAATATGCCTATTTCATAAATAAAATCATTAGATGCGAGGAACGAAACCACAATTATCATATTGAATTCAAGAAAAACCCTAGTTTTAATTATGTCGGCCCATTTTCTCATAAAACAAATAATTATTTTTCAAAATTCAAAATAAGGATCTCATTGTTAAGTCTTAATGCAAAACAGATGTTCAAACAATCTGGTATTTAGAAAATCGAATGTAAAGAACGACCTTTAGGTAAGATAGGTGAAGGAGGTAGAAATTTTAAATGCTGATTCAGAGAACATATATAATCAGGCAAGAAAACCCCAATATTTGAGCATATCAACAAAACACACAATTGTTTTAGATATGCTCGAAGTGCTTCACAAATGCAATCAAGGAAGAAAAATGAATCTTCCGGAAATTAATAAACTCAGTAGTACCCCACATTATACTTCTCTTGGAATCCCCTATACATAACATTTGAGGAGAAAATATATCTTGTAATCATCTTTGAACCTCATTTAGTATCCAGCACCTAAAAATGACCGAAGAATCTAAACAGTCATGTATTAACAAATAAACGCACAAAAGTGTTTTTTCTTTTCTATATTTTAACAATGTACAAATTGATAACACCATAAAGCTACTTGGTTTTGAAGTTCACAGTTCACTCTCATGCGAAAGCACATAAAAGAAGTGGGAAAAAAATTATCTGCCGCGATTTACTCGATTCGTGGAATCAGAATCTCTGTTGGTGAGGAGCTCGATAGCGACTTATAGATTCCTTCTGTGGGAAACTGCAACTGTTTTAATGAAGCAAAGGAGAGTCCTGGTAGGGTTTCCACAATATGAAAGTTGCTTAAATCGCTTTATTACGTATTGTTCATTTACCTATTTCATCTTGCCGAATCTATGACCATGAGCGTAGTAGTTCATTCTGATTACAGTCCCACAACCACAACACCCGGAATAGAAATAATTTGATAGTACCTCAACACAGACTGTCCGTCGCACATTGGAGTTTTGCTGTTATGGTTATTGAACTTTATAACTCTTTACCAGGCCCAGTGCGAATTGCAAACATGGTAATATTCAAGAAAACTATCCGGAAATTTCTACGAGAGAGTACTCTCGAGGAGTTTCTCGATAGTTGTGATGGAACGATTGGTTACCAGTACTCAGCCCCTATTCAAAATTGTTATTCATTTGTGAATTATTTTGATGTGGCAGGTGTATGTTTTGATTTGATGATTTATGTAAACCTCTATACAAAAACGAATGTAATGAAAATTTCGCTTCAAATTTTATTATACTCCTGTTGATAACTGTTACTAATTCATTTCACTATGTTTACGTACGTACGTTACAGACATTTTAGGAGAACATTCGAGTGTACGTGCAGTTTCGTGCATAAAAACATAGTTTTTGTTGTTATTCATTGGTTCAAATAATTTAATTTTGATATCAATCGAAAATCAATGAGCATTCTCATAAGAATTTGGTGACAGTTTTTGTGGAAAGTTTATGGGAATTTTGAAAATTGTACTCAAGTTGAACTACAAATATCATTCGAAAATTCTGGAAAAAATCTCGCGAGCGAACAAAACTGATAATAGTGCACATGTTTCGGAGTTTTTTTCTTTCCTCTACGATATTCTGTGGAGATTCCCTACATTATACATTGCGAAGGACGTTGAACCATCATTATTATGGTTTATCGAAGTTTCGATAATGTAAAACAAGCAGAAATTTTCTCAAATGTGATATGTCATGGAGGTATGTATAAAGCATGTGCCCAATTGACATCATCTGAAACAGCAGTACTGGTTTTGAAAACAAAACAGACTTCGCTCTTTCACTGGAGAACTGCCAGAATTTCATTACATTGTACCTACTTGGAGCGACTGTTAAAGACGAGGAGGAAATTATAAGTGCCAAAGATGAAATTATTCAAATGCAGGAATCGAAAATAACATCGTTAGAAAGGGAAAAGGATGGTTTGCTTTCAATGAATGATACAGTAAAAACTTATTCTGGGGTTGCTAAAAAGGAGGCGACTAATGCAAATCACACACTGATAATATCACCGGTTGAGGAACAGGACTGCTCTGTTACCAGGTGTGAATTTTGCTCAAAAGTCAATACAATTGAACTGGCAGTTGGTTTGAACTAGTTGAAGAATGGCAAAAACGGATCGATAATTATAGAATGTAGCTCAAAGACCTCAATCACGAAGATGAAAACTGCAGCTGAGACTAATTTGGTCGAGCAATATAAATGTATAGAACAGAAAAAGAAGACTCCTAGTGTGATGCTCTCCAATATTGATGTAATCACGAAGATGAAGGAGGAAGTAGAACGAAATTTTCAACGATGGTGATGAACTTTGTGTCAGAGTTTTACGTAAGACTGCCAAAAGAAATAGAAAATACTGTGTCATAGTGTGCAATGGACTAATTTTCAAGAAGTTTATGTGTGTTTATGTGAACACAGTTTGCGTAGGTTTCAATAGATGTCCAATTTTCGAGAACTTTTTTGTTTCTAGGTATAGCAAGTGCTCCGGCTTTTATCGTTGGGCAGCAGAATGTTAATTAACTCATGAAATTTGTTTCAAATGCGCGGGTAACCACATGTCTAAAGAATGTAGAAGAAGAAGAGGCAGAAAATGAAAGGGCTTAACAGCGAGTTGAGGGTCGATCATGGTGCACTAGACAGAAACTGTCCAGTTTATCTTAGATGCCTCAAACAATTAAAAGAGAGAATAAGCTTATTCTACTCGATAATTTTTTTTTTATTTTTGCTTGTATATATTTTGTTTCCTACTTTAATATATTTTATAGCATATAGACTAGTAGGGATAACTGTTTTGAGTATAGCTCACTTGAACATCCGATCTATTCTGACTTATATAACTCAATTGAGAGAATGGGTGTCTGAGCGTGACGTTGACGTGCTGGTTCTCTCTGAAACATGGTTGAACGAAAGAATTCTGGACCAGGACATACTTTTGCAAGGATTTTCACTGTCAAGAATAGACAGAGTGGGTCGTAGGGGTGAGGGTGTTTGTATATATTGCAGAACTACCATCCTTATTTTAGATTGTACTCCTATGAAAACAATTTCTTCGGAACAATTGTGGTTAACTTTCAAACTTGGAGGGGAGAAGTATGCACTTGGTGCATTGTATAGGACTGCCTCAGCATATCGAAGGTTCTTCGAGGAGCTTGAGGATTGTTTGGGTAACATAATGTTGGAGCATGATTATTCAGTTCGCACTGGGATTTCAATATAGACCCTTTTCGGGATGATAGTCAGGGTAGATGTCTCAGCGAGTTGTTGCAGACTTTTGGATTGGTGCAGCCTGCTGTTGAGCCGACGCGTTTGACAGCTAATTCTGTTCGAACCGTAGATTTGTTTTTGTGTTCTGAAGAATAGAACATAACCGACTGCGGTGTTGTAAGCACTAATATTGATACTGATCATGAGATGATTTATTTAAATATCCCTATTGACAGTCTGGGACGAGTTTCTGAGTGGTGTTCGTTCCGTGATTTTCGTAACTTGGATAGGGAACAGTTACTGTTGGATCTGTGTAGAGTTCATTTCATGCCTGTGTTATTTGATTGCAATATAAACAGTAAGGTGAACTATTTTGAAAATATAATTATTACACTTTTCGACGGGCATGCACCGTTGAAAAAAAAATAATAAAAAAGAAGAAACCTCCCTCGATGACCGATAATGTATATGTTTTGATTTCCTTGAGAGAAAAAGCGTTGAAAAAATTTTAAAAAACTGCAGATTTTTTTATTACATAGGACTTCGCAACTATACGAAAATCGTAATTAATAAAGAAAAGAAAGCCTATCTGCGTCATAAAACTAAAGATAATGCGAATAATGTCATGAAACATCTCAGGGAGTTTTGTTTCAATGTCAAAAAACAGAAACATTTGCCGGAAGGTCTCATTGATGTAGACAAAATCAATGAATACTTTACCCATAGGCTCTCTTCTAATCCCGGACCGAATATAGAGATGCTGCACAGATGTAACAAAATTGTGACATATTATGTAATTCTTTGATGATAGAATAAATAATGACTGCAAACACATTTCTCTTCTGTATGTTGTACTATTTCTTATAGTAGTGCATATTAGTTACACGCCTTTCAAATACAAAACGAAACCCAAAATCAACGTTAGTGTGAACCCATATCAACTTATGCAATATTTAAACGGAATTCTGGCTATGCAAGTTCCTGAGTCTGTAGTTTCGTTGAAAATAGAAATTTCCGAGTTTCATGAAAAAGCCAAGATTGAAAATTAACATTGATGCTTGCTACCTTTTTTTATAATATTAATCAATTGATTAATTGCCTGGTTATCATCAAGAATCCTTCCCCAAAAAACATCGCCTGATAAATTTAGTTTTATAATTTTTTATCACTAACGATTTCGTAAATGCATACAAAGAAACTTTGAACAGAAGGTGCCTTAATGATGTTTGAAACACAGTCTAATCGATTTGTAAATGTATTTGTATTCAGTACCCTACGTAAGCAGACGTGCTATCGACGTAATACTTTTTATAGAATTCGATACCAAACAAGCTGTCGTTGGCAGATGATTACTTCCAACAGGGTATATTACGTGCATACACTTTAATACTATAAATAGAAATTTCCCAGTTGCATCTTCAAAGAATGATGAAACTTATGTAGTCAATTTGAATAAATACTTCTGATTTATATTTATTCAATTATTTCGATCGAATAGATTAATGAATCGTTTCAATTAAGACTCAGAATAGACGAAGTTTATACTGTCGAAATTACAAATATTTTCGAAAATTCTTCCACATCGTCAAAAAGTTTTCAGTGAAGAATGTGAGGGGAGGAATTTCTTTGAACGCCCGCACTGATCTAATCATCGTTAATAATGGAACCAGAATGCTCAAAGATACATGTGATAAAACTTTTCGTTTGTTCACGATAACTCCAGACCTCTCCAAGCTCATATCGTTAGAAACTTCTTTCAAAACCACAAATCACTTCAATGGAGTGGCCTGCAAGAAATCTAGATCAAAATTCCATCGAACACGTCTGGGGTATTCCCAATAGAATATCAAGAAACCCGCTGAACCAGCCAGCTACCGTGGATGATCTAATCGAAATTTGAAACGAACTGGATCAGAATGTTATAATGTTATTGATTTTGAGTATGAATGTAGATGTCAAGCAAAAATTCTCGTCAGGGATGTAAATATCGAATATTAACAGGTTTCTGGGGACTTTGATATTTTTTTCAAGAGTTTCAAATTTTTCATTATTAATTTGATTTCACTTTCTGAGTTCTCAAGCACTCCAGTGCCGCTGGATTACTGGAAAAATTAGAAGTAAATCTTTAACATATCTCAAAATATACAGGGTGTCCGTGAATTGCGTGTACAATGTTATACCATAGATTCTTCAGCTCGAGATAAGTCGATTTAGGCCAACTTACCTATATGAAAAGTTTCTTCGTTTGGCTGCTAGAGGTGGCCAAATCCAAAGATTTTTTTTCTTATTTTTCCAATAATTCGAGACTCGATCGATAGAAACCATATTTGGTATGCATAGTCGGGTGTAATATTCGCGTTTTTAAATGATTCACTCAATGACCTTGACGTTTCACAAGTGTTCCTAACAACTCGAACGTATTTTAAATCAACCATAATTTTTCAACTGTTTTAGACATTGAGTAGCTAGACTAGTAATCAAACTTTTTTGTCTTCTGAGAAATTTTGATATGATGAGCGGTTCAATCACGAAAAACAGTTTCTCAATTTCATGATTTAATTTCTTCAACCATCTAGCAAGTCAAAAATATCACAAATTGACTATGTTGGCATTGGATTTGTTTCTGTAGTCTGGCAGATTGTCATTTTATTATGCTTGACAACCTGTTGTTGACAAAATTATGTTTCTAGGTTGCTGAATCGGATCAAGCAAATAGGAAATTCAATGTTTAGTAGTACAAAAATCGAAAAACTCGAAGAAAAAATTCGATAAGTTTTTCACAATTCCCATTTGAAAATATGACAACAGGTTGGCCAGTTGGAAACTAAATAAGAAAAAACAAATCCCTAAAAAATTACGATTAATTAGTTCACACCCAAAATTTCATTCAACTATAGTGAATGTTCAAAAATTCCACCATTTTGCTGAATACAGGAGTTAATCCTCTTCAAGAAATTAAATTGAACTCTTGGCCTTATTTCAGGGTCATTTTTGAAGGTGTTGGCCCTATTTAAAATTCTCATATGTAACTCTTCTCGGGTGTCAATTGGAGAAGAGTAAACTCTAGATTTTAAAGCACCCCAAAAAAGAAGTCGCACGTTGTCAAGTCGGGAGAATGTGCTGGCCAACTTGCAGGAGCATCAGCTCCCTTCCGATCCAACGATTCGCATACTGTAAGAACTCGCAAACCGCTTAAGTGAAGTGAGGAGATGCACTGTCGTTCATACACCACGTGTCTGCACGCAGTAATACTAGAATATTGTCCGACGAATCCAGCAAAGTTTCTTGCAAACAAATTCAAATATGGCTCTCCGTTTAATCGATCTGGTATCACTACCAGACCAATAATGAAATTGTCTATTACTGAAATCCATACGTTAATTTTGAATTGATTCTGATAATGTGTGAAAGCATGTGAATTTTCGACACTGTACACGTGTTCATTGTGAAGGTTGTGATGCCAGACCTAGTAAAAGTTCATTCGTCAGTAAATATAGTTTTTCTACTGAAGTGGAGATCCTGAGTTCTCTTCTCTTGGATAAATCGGCAGAAAGTTAGGCGATTCTCAGGATCGTTGGGAATTAATTTTGAACTTTCTTAATGTGAAAAGGATGAAATAATTGTTCCTTTATGACATCATGAATCATTATTTTGAGAAAGACCAACTGCAGTCCTAAACGCCGTGGGCTTAATTGTAGGTTTTCCGCAACCATGTCCAAAATTTGTTCTTCGCGTTCTACCGTCCTTACTGTTCGTTGTCGTCCTCGATCAAAATTCCTGGGGTTGAAGCAATCATTCTCGTGGAGGCGCCTTTCCAGATTTCCAAACGTTTGGTGGTTCTGCACTATGCGATCTGGAATTCTTTCAGCATATACTCTCGCGCTTTCATGTCCATTGCCTCGATAAAATTCGTACACCATAACCATATCAACCATTTCAAAGTTACTGTACATCTCCGTGCCTAATATTGATAAAAAAATCACCAAAATACCTGATTAAGAACTTAAGAAACACTGTTGTGTCAACAATTGGTTGTCAAGCCTAATCAAATGACAATCTAGCAAACCACAGAATTAAATCCGAAGCCAACATGGATATTTTCGACTTGCTAGGTAGTTGAAGAAATGAAAACATGAAATTAAAAACTGTCTTTTTATGATTGAACCGCTCTTCATATCAAAGTTTCTCAAGAGACAAAAAAGTTTGATAATCAGCCAAGCTATTCAAAGTCTGAAACAGTTTTGCTCAAACGCAGACAGGTGAAAAATTATGGTTGATTGAAAACACGTTCGAGTTTTTAGGGACACTTGTAAAACGTCAAGGTTATCGAGTGGATCACAAAAATACGTGAATAAATCACCCGATTGCACATATCAAATATGGTTTTTCATCGATAGAGTCGTTCTTGAATTATTTGAAAAATAAGAAAATATCTTTGGATTTGGCGAGCTCTAACGGCCAAACGAAGAAACTTTTCATTGAGGTAAGTTGACCTAAATCGACTAACTTCGAGCTGAAGAATCTGTGGTATAACGTTGTACACCCTAATTTCAATCATTACGTAACTTTTCAGATTTCCATTTCACAATTTTCCTCATTTCATGTCTGAATATTGAGAAATCAGTAAAAGATTATATGAAATTTTAATTACAAAATAATAACTGCTTGTACGAAATCCTCAGTGCACGAGACCTAATCGCACATAAGGAATGAAGAACAAAATGTGCGGTCAGATTAACTTTTTTGCATATCTAAGCGCCTCCGTGAGTAAGTCAATTGAGAGACTGGCTCCCCGCGCAGATGATCTGGCTTCGAGTCCTTGATAAGGCATGGGTGTTCATCAAACTGAACTAAAAAATACTTATATAAACTTATGTTTCCTCAACTAGAACATTCTCAATTTTATCTATTTAGAAATGCCATCCATTTCTGTATATGTCGTCGATTCGTCATATATGGAATTGAACCTAAGTTGAGCCTTTCGAAAAATTCAAATACAAAACTTGAATCTTTTGTGCCAAACGCTAACAAGAATACTCAATGAATGCCATTGCTGACGTTCCTGTCCTGACAGATCTTGCTTACTAATGAAATTTGTCTGGAAGTATTCAGTCATAGTTCAGAAGTTATTGGATTGTTTCCAAGATATCTTGCATTTATTCTACTGATAACTGGAAATTAACTAACTCTCTCAATAATATTCCACACTGAACGTCATAACTTGATCTTTATGGAATAAAAAACAATTTATGAATCATATTATTTAGATCTAACCTAACCAGTCATTTCGATCATCTTTAATTCAAATTATTTGTGGTAGTCAATGTGCTTAGTACTGATTATTTGAAGGAATTTATGCGACTTTATGTAGTTCCAGTACACTTAAAAGAGCCAAAGCATTGGTTCACTAGACTTGCTCATCCATCGCTCGTGAAAATATACTCGGTCACCAAGCATTATTCGAGGTCTTTTTTGTAAACTGGTGATTTCTCTGGACACACACTTATATAAAACCAACTTCGATTCCGAGGTCGAATTGATAAGTCAGTTTCATACTGAAATATAGTCAATAGCATAAAATTAAAATGTCATCGACTTATACATTTAACTATTGGTTACTTAAGATTCGAAAAAAAAATTGAAAACATTAGTGTCCAATAGAGAACACGACACTAACTTCATAGACAAATTAATACCTTTAAAACCAAGGCAAATTATTATTATCCTCGATATACTCCACCCTTCTGGTTCACGAAACAGTAATATCACATCATTAGTTATGAACCACAAATAAGAACCAAATTATGCAATTTATTCAAAAAAAAAAAAATTAAATTGAAATACAGTAATGTTTATTATTGCGATTGAATAATCCGTTACTGGCCACTGTAACTTCATCAGTCCAAATAAAACGCTAAAAGAATTCGAGATTCTCCTAGCATTCTCTGATACCATCCGTCTCCAATTATCCTTTGCCTGTAGAAAGTGAAATATCCTCATCTTAAAAGTTTGAAAGTGATTTTGTCTGGGGTACCGCACTCTAAACTTCAAGTAGCGTACACGAAATTGAGACATTGACAGTAACACAGTAACAATTCCCAAAATATCCATTGTGACTTTTTCTTTATCTTGTTAATTATAACCTCTGATTCTTTGAGTGATTTGAAAGAACCCTGTTCATCAAACTCAGTCTTTGGAATAGAGACTTGTAAGCTTCTTGTTGACCCATTCTGAGTACAGCATTCTAATATGTCGAAGTTTTTAGAATTCACGATCATTTTTCAATCAAGAAGTTTACTACTGATTAATTGTGAAAATTAATTTCAATATTTATTGTTGTCAGCATGGAATTGAAAATATTTGAATTGTTTTGTGTGAATTCGCATCAGCATAATAAATGTAACCACAGACTATTCAAAGAATTTTTTAATCCTGGAAAAATTCCCATCTTTGAAAAGATTTTTGAACTATTCAAGATGGATTTGAAAAGGGAAAAAGTAGTCATTCTATTTCACCCAAATCCACTCATTGTTTGAATTCAAAAAAATACGAGGATAATGGAACGGTATGGTAATTTTTTTCTATTTGCATTATTTCACGTTGGCTGCCGTACTAAAACATCGAAATGGGAAACCTTATGCTTCAGTTGAAACTTCGAAAGAATACAAATTTTTTGGGTTTTGTATTAATCAAATAGCTACTAGTCTCTCAGTTTGAAGTTAATATGATCGCTGGACGTTCATTTCTTTATTTTTCGTTTCTTCTTGTGCGAAGTCACAAATATATCTAAATGATTTTGCAAAAGGTGAGAGGAAAAGAGAAGGAGAACTTTTTTTATGCTGAATTTCTTTAGTAATCTTTCACCCCATTCAAATCGGCATTAACTGGATATTTATTCCCAATATTATTTGAAATTTACCAAATTTCCATACCTTTTAATATGAGTCAACTAATCTATGATGAAATTATCTTCTGTCTTGCTCAACTCAGGTTTGTTTAATAAACCCAACCTACCTACCTACCTACCTACCTACCTAGGTAGGGTGAATCGTAGCATATAAGATATTAGCTTTCCGCACAATATACTTTATTTAGTTCAAGGTTTGGGTTAGGTTAAGTTAGGTTCTTCTTTATAATATCAATTAAAAAACTCATAGTTATTCAAAATTGCGAGTTTATTGGTTAATACAAAATGAAAGAGTTACATATGATGTTGAACTTAACTAAGGAGTGACTTTGGATGTTGATGCGTGGCACTGCATGTCCTCAGTATACTTTTTATAAGATGGTACGTAACCACTGAGTGCTAATCGCAAACATGATGACATATGATCGTCAGGTAGGGTATACAATATCATATACAGATATTAGCTATCCGCACAATATACATTATTTTAGTCAAGGATTGGGTAAGGTTTAGTTAGGTTCTCTATAATGTCAATAAAAACTCAGTTATTCAAAATTGCGAGTTTTTTGGTTGTTACAAGACAAAAGAATTACATATGGTGTTAAACTTAACTAAGGAGTGACTTTGGATGTTGAAGCTGTGTGCTAATCGCAAGCATGATGACATATGATCGTCAGTTAGTCAATTGCGATATTTTAGCTCAAATATCTTCATTTCAGAAAATGAAGACTCGGACGAGTAAGTTAACCCATACTTTGCCGTCAGTTAAAGGGCGATTTGCCTTAGATTCGGATGTATATCTGATATCATCTGCACCTACTCATTTTCAACTGAACATAAGTTCATATTAAACTTACTCACTATTTTAGTAGCTTATTTCTCAATATTTTTACATGAAAAATGAAAACTTATAAATGATGCTATATTTGCCAATATACTGCAATCATAAAAACGCATTTCGAATTGTCCCAAAATATTTGATAAGTCAGCCTCATACGTATCATAATTCAACTGAGGAATCCTTGCTTTCAAAGACAGAAAATGTTTCAGATCCTTTCTTTTCAGTTGATCTATCATAAGTTGCAGTTTACTTTCGAATGCGTTTACGGTACTAATCATCTAAATAATAGTTTTTCCTTTACCTTGAAGCTAATGTTAATGGTGTTCAAGAGTATTGTGATGTCAGTCTGCCATTTTTCGTTTTTCAACATCTGAGTGTCATCAACTCTTTCGTCTAGAAAAGCTGTTATTTCGGGCAATAATTCTTGAAACTTTTCTAGAAATTTTCCGCGACTCAACCACCTGACATCCGTGTGAAGAACTAAATGAGTGTGTTCAGCTGACTCCCTATCTTCCAACTGCAACTTAAAGCGCCGCCGTTGCTAGCTACGTGCACGGATGGAATTCACAGTTTTTGATGCAATACCCATAATTTCTTCCGTGTTTAATACTTTTGAATACAAAACTTGTTGATGTATAATGCAATTGAATGAAAAAAATGAAGGAAAATCTCCATTAGCTCGACACAATGCCACAAAACCGCTATTGTTTCCAGTCATTGCTGGTGCTCCATCGGTTGTAATGCACACTAATTTATATATGGGTAGCGCTTGTAGTTTTTTACAAATTGAAAGAAAACGTCATATATAACTTCGCCACGGGTCTTCCCCTTCAGAGGAATGATTCTCAAAAATTCCTCCTTAGCCAACATGTCATTGGATGACCGAATGAAAATACACAGCTGTGCAGTGTCTGTCATATCAGTGGATTCACCAAACTGTAAAGAAAAGTATGTACAATTCATTATGTCATGTTTTGGTTTATCTATCATGTCCTGAGTCATAACTTCTATACGCCTTGCGAAGGTCGGACTGAAGTTCTCTAAAAGCAGGCATGATTTCTGTTTTTTTTTTTAATTTCCAAATAAAGTCTCACTAGCTTCAATAATTGCTTCCCTCACAACCGATCCATCTTTGAATGGTTTCTAATGTTCCGCCAATATATGAGATATTTTGAATGGCGAGATCGTAACAGCTTTTGATTGTTTGACTGGTCTTGTGAACATGGTTTGTTCTTCTTTCAAACAAGATATCAGATCATTTACTTTTCGTTTTCTTCATTATTTCTGTGGCAGAAAATCATTTTCATAGTTTTTATGAACCGTTTTATGATGCCTCTTTAAGTTACCACGCCTAGGTATTGCAACTGACGCACAACAAATAAGACTAATGCACGTATCCTTCACCTTACAAAAGAAAAATTCTTCCTTCCAATATTATTAAAATGATATTTTTTAGATTTCTTTGCTGCACTCATTCTATACTATTGTAACGTTTCTTTGTTTTTCAAATACTTTGTGGGTTCAAATTAAACACTTTCACGTTACAAGAACTTCAACTAATTTATCTACACTTAGACTGAACACTTACAACTAATTTATATAACACAATTTACTGTCTAATTTATTTCACTCGTACTGTACAAGATTCACTCGAGACTGACTTGACTGTCTGTGGTTCCCGCTCTCTTTTATATACAAACGCGGGAATTCGGGAGTATTCCGTTTCTTTCTAGAACGTAGGTCGGCGAGCCAGATTGTCTAGAGTGTTCTGGAACGGACAGGGTCGGCTTCAGGGGCGATTGGATATCGTTACACTGCCCCCTTCTTAAAACCTTTCTGTCCCAGAACAGACTGGATCTTCGGTGACTATGAAGGAATCGGCATTTATTTCCAGCTTCGCATCTCCTTTGTTGATGGAAATAACATTCAACTGTTTTCTCTCCTTGTCTCGAAGGTGTAGGATTGAAACAGCACACGACAACTTCCATTTTGTCGTCTTGGAAGATTACTTCGATCATGTTCCGTACAGTTCTCCAATCTAACTGGTCCAACCCACAACCAAGTTTCGGTATAGCCAGTTTCTTCACACCCTGCTTGACCAAGTGCTTTCTCAAGTCTAGTAAGGCTGACCATAGAGCTTCATAACAGGGTTTCTGGTGTGAATATTCTTTAGTCACCAAGTAGTAGACCGTTCTTCCTTCAACGTCTAGTTTCAAGGTCTTGCCTACCGTAGACAGTTGCTGCCTTAGTTCAAAAGGTCTTACATATTTAGCCTTGAAAACTCTAGCGATGCCCTTATCCATTCGAAGATCTTGAGCGACACAATGTGCAATGGCGTATTCCTTGTCTACTTGAAAAGATCTTGTTGTATTTCTCTGGTGACTCCAAATCGAGCTTTGCCTGTTCCGCTATAGTTGGCCATGAAACGATCGTAGTCCCTAGCTTCATTCACTTGATGCTTCTCCGACTTTTCTGAGATAAAACGTGTCTCTTCGTTTTTGTTTTCTCTTTCAAAACGAGCCAATCGATTGAAGTGGACTACTCTAGGCTTCCCCCTCGGCAACTTCCTTATTCGATACACGATGTCGTTGATCCTTTTCATGACCTCATAAGGACCTTCCCAATGTCGCTGTAGTGTGGGAGACAAGCCACGTTTTCTTTGTGGGTTATAAAGCCATACGAGTTCACCTACTGAGAATCCTCCTTCAGAAGCTTTCAGGTCATAACGGTTTTTCATTCTGTCACTGGCAATCTGCATGTGTTGTCTGACCTTGTTATGGGTATAGTCCATTTTTCGCTCCAGATTAGTGACATAATCTTCTCCAACCAAATCTTCCCCAGGCTTGCAACCGAATTCCAGATCACATGGCAACCTCATTTCACGACCTAACATAACCCGAGCTGGTGTTTCTCCTGATGACTCTTGTACTGACGATCTGTAGGCCATTGCAAAAAGGTGCAGGTATTGGTCCCAATCTCGCTGATGATCTGATACCACTTTAGCCAGGTATTTTCCCATAGTTCTGTTCATTCTTTCAACCATGCCGTCTGATTGAGGATGAAGCGCTGTTGTTCTGGTCTTTCTGGTGCCTAGTTTTTCACACGTTTCTTGGAATAGCTTCGATTCAAAATTTCTCCCTTGATCGCAATGTAACTCCAAGGGAATTCCAAAACGGCAAAAGAACTCCCTCACCAAAATATCAGCTACAGTTGCGGCTTCCTGATTAGGTATAGCGTAAGCCTCAACCCACTTGGTGAAATAATCCATGGCAACTAGTATGTATTTGTTGCCGCCATCAGTTTCTGGAAAGGGTCCCGCTATATCTACAGCAACACGTTCCATCGGGCTTCCAACATTGTACTGCTTCATTGGGGCCTTGCATCTTTCATAAGGTCCTTTCACCGAAGCGCATGTTGTACACCTCCTGCAATACTCTCGGACATCTGCCTTCGAGTTGACCCAATAAAATCTAGCTCTGACCTTCTCAAGGGTCTTCTTGATGCCGAAATGTCCTCCTGAAGCTTCATTATGCATTTTCTCCAAAACTGCCTTTACTCTGCTTCTTGGCACAACTAACTGAAGCCGCTCATCATCTCCAGATTCATTTTCCAAGCGTCGCTTCAGCAGACCATCGTCCACTAACAGTGTCCCCCATTGCGCCCAATAAGCCTTGATGTTTTTACTCATCCTGGAGACAGCTTCCCATTTCGGTCGTTCATTATCCCTTTTCCATTGGAGAACTACACTCAATTCAGGGACTCTTTCTTGTTCCTTTCTTAGTTCGGCTGGCAACCAATCCTCATCAACAACAGTTGTCCTCATCAGACTTGTCTTTTCGTCCAACCGAGAGCAGTGACTGCAGTTTACTGGGCAGGGCCTTCGCGATAGCGCATCTGCGTTCTTGTGGCTTTTGCATTGCCTTCTTATATGACCACTCTCATCGCAGTTCCAGCACCTGATTTCTTTCTTCTTCCTCTGGTCCAGGAGCCGAAGAACCACCTTTTCTATACTTTCTTCCTCGTCAATGATGTTTCTTATAGCACGGCTACCTCCTCTATTCGATGCCTGTTCTGCAGCTTCAAACTCAAGTGCTTGGGCCAAAGCATCATCAATCGTTTTTGGCCTAGCCAATCTCAAGGCCTGCTGAGTTTCACCGTCTCTGATGCCATCTACGAACGTCTGAACGGCTAATTGCTCCAAGAAAGTATCAGGAGCAGTAGGGTAGGCTAATCCTACTAATCTCGCAATATCAGCCTCGAATTCTTGCAAGCCCTCTGTAGATTTCTGGCTACGATGCTTGATTTGAGCGTGGTATACTTGTTGTAAATGAGTATCACAGTACCTCATTTGTAGCTTAGATGTTAACGTGTCGTAGCATACCTGCTGGCTTGCTGGTATCGTCTGCAGAATGTTCAGTGCTTCTCCACGTAGAGCTACGATTAAAGACGTCGCTTTTTCCTGCTCAGTCCATCCATTGGCTGTGGCTGCCGCCTCAAATTGTTTCTGGTAAGTTGACCAAGGTATTTTCCCGTCGAAAGTAGGAGGTTTTATTTTCATCCTAGGAGCTTCAACATCATGTTCCATTTTCGACAAGATTGGCTTATCATTCATTTTCATTCTATATGATTGCTCTAACATTTTTAGTTTTGCCTCCTTTTCTTCTAGATGTTGGAATAAGTCACTCACTTTTTCGTTGATCTTCGCTTCTATTTCTTCTTCTATTCTATCTCTCATTTCATTCAGATTTTCCTTAACCAAATCCAAATTTCCTTCCATTTCGTCCCTAACCTTGTTCAAATTTTCCTCCATCTTTTCTTCAACCTTATTTAGATTTTCTTAGACAGAATTCAAATTTTCCTCCATCTTTTCTTTTAACCTTGTTCAGATTTTCATCCATTTTTCCTTTTACTTCATTCAAATCTTCTTTCAGGTGGTTCAAATTGTCCGCTAATTTCTTCTCTAATGTATCCTGCATATTTTCCTTCAACTCTTTAGAATTTTCCAACATCGTTTCCTTCAACTTACTTGAATTTTCGTCCATCTTCTTATTGAGGTCCATCAGGGCTTGCTGAAGGAATTTCAAAGCTTCCGTCTCCATAATTCTCTGTTGCCAACGGGTAACAGGCATAAACTCACTAGATTTTTTTCTTTTCTCTTCTTTTCTTCACTTATACCCCACACCTGACACCAATTGTAACGTTTCTTTGTTTTTCAAATACTTTGTGGGTTCAAATTAAACACTTTCACGTTACAAGAACTTCAACTAATTTATTTACACTTAGACTGAACACTTTCAACTAATTTATATAACACAATTTACTGTCTAATTTATTTCACTCGTACTGTACAAGATTCACTCGAGACTGACTTGACTGTCTGTGGTTCCCGCTCTCTTTTATATACAAACGCGGGAATTCGGGAGTATTCCGTTTCTTTCTAGAACGTAGGTCGGCGAGCCAGATTGTCTAGAGTGTTCTGGAACGGACAGAGTCGGCTTCAGGGGCGATTGGATATCGTTACACTATTTAATAATAAACTTTATATCGACGTAATATTGCCTTCAAGCTACAATTCAGAATGACTCCAATTACTGCAGGCCCAACATTTATATCGGCGTGAACGAAAGTTTCGAATGTTCCCGTCAAACGCTCCGCCCGAAATTTCAAGAAAAGCGGCAAGAATAAAAAGCGAGGCTTTTCTTTCACAAGTACCGCGCGTTGCTTTGATAAAGCCACATTTTGCGGCTATCAGTGTGTTATTTTATTACGTAATACATTTTTGTTGTTTAGTTATCTACTCATTAAAAACTTTTTTTCTTCTCGAGAGCTACTCAAAAGTACGATCGACCGTTTGAGCACCCCTGACGTAGGGTTTCGTAACTGGTTTATTCTGCCTTAGTGTATATAATCGTCTGCTGAACAAAGGTATTTGTAACAGAATAATTGAAAGTATCACATTAATCTATTACGATAATATTATCACACTTTCGATAAACGGACTTCATCCCTATCAGTTGTTGAATATGAAACGTTTTTTCATCATAAACTTCAAGAAAACTCATCGCCGTGTACCGTAACTAAACAAGCTAATCAAAGGGGTATACCAGACTTCGAGAAGTTGATGGGACAGAGTAGAAGTATTTCTTAATTAGCCCTCAAGAATGGTCCGCTTAGAACTTCTTGTCATGCATCGCTAAAACTTTCAAAATTTCATTCATATATAATTAGTCTTCTACAAGAGCTGAGAGAAAAGGATGAGGACCTTCGACTACGGTTTTATAAATTCGAAGCTGACCTTATTCGAATAAACCAATGGCGTTCAATGTGAAATAATACTGAATCAACTTTGCTATCACCTATTTGCGATTTACTTTATATTGCAGTTGGATTAGAAATATAAATCAAGTTTAACAAAAAATTAAGTATTGAAAGAAAGTTCACAATATCTTTTCAAAGTCAAAACTTTACTTATAATTTATTAGGTTATTTTATTGGGGTTCCGTATGCAGTACTGAAAATCCCGTATCTGCCTATCTGTCTGTCAGTACTGGAAAATAGAGCTGTTTATGAAACATTTCGCTTCATATTTCCTCACTCACAAGAAAATCAAACGTAATAGGGTATTTCCCATTTTCTTTTTTTCAAAGAAGTGGGGAAATACTTTGCTCACTACCGGTGAACACCACGCAAAATCCGTTATTGTACCAGATTTCGACCAGTGTGGCACTCGATCCATTAAGAGAATACCCTCTTAAACAGACTCTTATCAACTCCTAGATTTTTTCGACATGATAATAGCGTTCAAGAAGAGTATCTCCTTTCATTTATCTTCTCCCTGTAGCATGCACTCTGGGAGGTTACAAATAACCATATATATGTATATACAGTACCGTAGGGGTCTCACCTTGGACCACTCCTCTTTTTAGTCTATATAAATGATATCTATGAGTGCTTTTTGAATACCGATCATGAGTTATATGCCGATGACCTCAAAATATACAGACGCGTGGAATATTTTTCTGATATAGATGCATTTCAAAGTGACTTAGATCGATTGTTTACGTTCTGCACCTCCAAATATTCCAAACTCAATATTGACAAATGTCAGCATATCACTTTTACCAAGAATACTATCAGCATACGAAAATTATTTACTCTTGGAAACTTAGATATAGCAAGAACAAATTGCATCAAAGATCTTGACATAATGCTTGATGAAAAACTCTCATTCTCCGTTCACGTTGATTATGTGGTATCAAAAGCTTTCAAAATGGTTGGTTTCATGTTGAGGATAACGAAGAACTTGAAAAATTGTATTTACACTAGTGAGAAGCAACTTGGAGTATGCAACCCCCATTTGGTCTCCCCATTTTATATTTATATAGATAGAATAGAGAAAGTACAAAGAAAGTTTGTCAAAACCTTAACTTAGATTCAATCGATGTGGACCGGCAAGTGATGATAATGTATCTTTAGAAACACTTTAATACATTTGAGTCTGGGCATAGAAGGATGCTTCTCGGTTGAATATTTTTGTACCGTTCTATGAACTGTCATTTCAATTATCTTCTCATCAATTTTTTCTTTTCAACGTTCCCCAGTTTAATAATCGTCGAATTTCACTTTTCTATGTTCCAAAAGCTCGCACTTCCTTCATTATAACTCTGTGTTTCTAAGAATAATGCGTTTTGCCAATTTCTACCTGAATAATGTAGACTTGTTTACAGTGAGCTTTTACAATTTCAAAAAACTTTATTTACTTACCTGAGAAATTACAACTAGGTTATGTTATGTGCTGAATTTCATAGACTTGGTAGTGAATTTTAATTTTCTTTTTCCTTTTATTTACAAGCTTGAATAGTGTCAACATGTTTTCGAGGACAACTCTCTAAAATTGTATTATAATTGTTTCTAGTTAGAGAACCCCTGTAATTGGGATCACCTGTTGGGGTTCCTATTTATTAAAATAAATAAATAAAATGTGTTCTTTGGTTCCTCCTACTACAGCAGTGAAATAGTGTTTATTCGGCTCCGTGCTTAGCGTAGGGGGAGACTATCCAAAATAGACGATAAAATTTTCGTTGAACAGTTCATCAAGGAGCTCACAGCAACAGTGATTCTTCCTTTCAAGGCCACAACCTCGATCTGTAATAGATCCGTGCCCATCAAAAGATCCACATGGAAAAGAACAGTACTGATGACGTCAGCAGAGAATGTTATCGCTGTAAGAGTCTCCAGCAGCTTGAATCACTCTAATGCCCTTACATGTCCTATTGAGACCGCCACCTCCCAGTATAAATTCAGAAATCATTGATAAAATACTTAATTGAAGAAAAAAGACGAAAAATGGAGAGAGGAACTCGAACATGTTGACAATGATGTCCTGGGATACAGAATCATCACTGAGAAACTAAAGATTCAAGACACTCTGACACTCAGATGGCTACGACAATTATCTACGAGCCTTTTCATTAGTTTAAAAACATCCCAAAGCCGACCCTTGCCCTATAGCCGTAATAACGATCGCTGAAGTTCAGGAGACTGCCACTCGTTCGAAGTCTAAAAAGGCTTCAGGCCATATGGCAACCTACTAGAATTAACCTTCTTACAGTGAGGAACGGCCTGAATATGTACAAACTGTGCACAGCAGAAAAAAAGCAGGTTTCCCAAACAGCGGAAGAGATCAAGATTCATCCTAATGAAATAACAGGAAAACAGGCAAGAGGTAACAAGAATTCATGAACGTGTCCTGATGGAAAGACGCGTATCGTCAGAATGTTTTTGCAGGGCTCATAGTTGTACCGTGTGTTCCTTGGCTCGCCCGGCACACATGATGAGGTGCCAAAAAGGTGATAAAAAATAGATATATGTAATATATAAATATATGAAATATATATATGAAAAACAGGAAGACTATCGGCCCAAGACTATTGGAGTATTAGTGCAAAAAACTGGAATAGATTCATTCAAATCAAAGATGACAGCCTTTGATCTGGAATGAATCTGTTCCATTTTTTTACACTAATACTTGAATAGCTCAGGGCGATTAATAGTCTCCTCTATTTTTCAGTAGCTCACTCTGTATCTTCTACAGTTTTCAATCAAAAATGAAAATTCGTTCACGGGGATGCAGACAAAGATAATACGTTTCTTTCGAGGTATCACTAGACCCATCTACCATCTTCCAAATTTTCAAAGGTGGTCACCATAGCACTAGGGGTTGAAATTCGAGATGAGGATGGTACTTGATGATGACTGCCATTGATCAGCATGGATCTGTTCCATTTTACTTCACTTAAACTTGAATAGTCTCAGGGAAATAGTCTTCCCTATCTTTCAGTTGCTCACCCTGTATCTCTTACAGTTTTCAATTAAAAAAAAATTCATTCGAGGCGATGTAGACAAAGATACCACCTCTCTTTTGAGTCATCACTCGACCCATCTTCCCTATTCAAAATCAAGGGTTGTAACCCCCGCTTAGGGGGTTAATGTTTCAGGCAAATTTTGTACCCCAAAAGATGTCCCCCTTGAAACAAAAATTGACTTGTTTTTGCGTTTTGATCAGAAATGAATATCTTGGTAGATATATATATATATATATATATATATATATATATATATATATATATATATATATATATATATATATATATATATATATATATATATATATATATATATATATATATATTATTTGCTGAAACAGAAGGCTTGGCAATTGCGATCCAGGACCAGGTTGTTTTCACAATTGACATAATGCTTGATGAAAAACTCTCATTCTCCGTTCACGTTGATTATGTGGTATCAAAAGCTTTCAAAATGGTTGGTTTCATGTTGAGGATAACGAAGAACTTGAAAAATTGTATTTACACTAGTGAGAAGCAACTTGGAGTATGCAACCCCCATTTGGTCTCCCCATTTTTATATTTATATAGATAGAATAGAGAAAGTACAAAGAAAGTTTGTCAAAAACCTTAACTTAGATTCAATCGATGTGGACCGGCAAGTGATGATAATGTATCTTTAGAAACACTTTAATACATTTGAGTCTGGGCATAGAAGGATGCTTCTCGGTTGAATATTTTTGTACCGTTCTATGAACTGTCATTTCAATTATCTTCTCATCAATTTTTTTCTTTTCAACGTTCCCCAGTTTAATAATCGTCGAATTTCACTTTTCTATGTTCCAAAAGCTCGCACTTCCCTTCATTATAACTCTGTGTTTCTAAGAATAATGCGTTTTGCCAATTTCTACCTGAATAATGTAGACTTGTTTACAGTGAGCTTTTACAATTTCAAAAAAACTTTATTTACTTACCTGAGAAATTACAACTAGGTTATGTTATGTGCTGAATTTCATAGACTTGGTAGTGAATTTTAATTTTCTTTTTCCTTTTATTTACAAGCTTGAATAGTGTCAACATGTTTTCGAGGACAACTCTCTAAAAATTGTATTATAATTGTTTCTAGTTAGAGAACCCCTGTAATTGGGATCACCTGTTGGGGTTCCTATTTATTAAAATAAATAAATAAAATGTGTTCTTTGGTTCCTCCTACTACAGCAGTGAAATAGTGTTTATTCGGCTCCGTGCTTAGCGTAGGGGGAGACTATCCAAAATAGACGATAAAATTTTCGTTGAACAGTTCATCAAGGAGCTCACAGCAACAGTGATTCTTCCTTTCAAGGCCACAACCTCGATCTGTAATAGATCCGTGCCCATCAAAAGATCCACATGGAAAAGAACAGTACTGATGACGTCAGCAGAGAATGTTATCGCTGTAAGAGTCTCCAGCAGCTTGAATCACTCTAATGCCCTTACATGTCCTATTGAGACCGCCACCTCCCAGTATAAATTCAGAAATCATTGATAAAATACTTAATCGAAGAAAAAAGACGAAAAATGGAGAGAGGAACTCGAACATGTTGACAATGATGTCCTGGGATACAGAATCATCACTGAGAAACTAAAGATTCAAGACACTCTGACACTCAGATGGCTACGACAATTATCTACGAGCCTTTTCATTAGTTTAAAAACATCCCAAAGCCGACCCTTGCCCTATAGCCGTAATAACGATCGCTGAAGTTCAGGAGACTGCCACTCGTTCGAAGTCTAAAAGGCTTCAGGCCATATGGCAACCTACTAGAATTAACCTTCTTACAGTGAGGAACGGCCTGAATATGTACAAACTGTGCACAGCAGAAAAAAGCAGGTTTCCCAAACAGCGGAAGAGATCAAGATTCATCCTAATGAAATAACAGGAAAACAGGCAAGAGGTAACAAGAATTCATGAACGTGTCCTGATGGAAAGACGCGTATCGTCAGAATGTTTTGCAGGGCTCATAGTTGTACCGTGTGTTCCTTGGCTCGCCCGGCACACATGATGAGGTGCCAAAAAGGTGATAAAAAATAGATATATGTAATATATAAATATATGAAATATATATATGAAAAACAGGAAGACTATCGGCCCAAGACTATTGAGTATTAGTGCAAAAACTGAATAGATTCATTCAAATCAAAGATGACAGCCTTTGATCTGGAATGAATCTGTTCCATTTTTTACACTAATACTTGAATAGCTCAGGGCGATTAATAGTCTCTCTATTTTTCAGTAGCTCACTCTGTATCTTCTACAGTTTTCAATCAAAAATGAAAATTCGTTCACGGGGATGCAGACAAAGATAATACGTTTCTTTCGAGGTATCACTAGACCCATCTACCATCTTCCAAATTTTCAAAGGTGGTCACCATAGCACTAGGGGTTGAAATTCGAGATGAGGATGGTACTTGATGATGACTGCCATTGATCAGCATGGATCTGTTCCATTTTACTTCACTGAAACTTGAATAGTCTCAGGGAAATAGTCTTCCCTATCTTTCAGTTGCTCACCCTGTATCTCTTACAGTTTTCAATTAAAAAAAAATTCATTCGAGGCGATGTAGACAAAGATACCACCTCTCTTTTGAGTCATCACTCGACCCATCTTCCCTATTCAAAATCAAGGGTTGTAACCCCGCTTAGGGGTTAATGTTTCAGGCAAATTTTGTACCCCAAAAGATGTCCCCTTGAAACAAAAATTGACTTGTTTTTGCGTTTTGATCAGAAATGAATATCTTGGTAGATATATATATATATATATATATATATATATATATATATATATATATATATATATATATATATATATATATATATTGTTTGCTGAAACAGAAGGCTTGGCAATTGCGATCCAGGACCAGGTTGTTTTCACAAGGAATTATAGAAAACATATCATCAAACAAAATATAGATGATTCTTGCCGTAGATGTTTCTGTTCTTCAGAAACAGTTTTTCATATATTATCATCTTGCTCAGTCCTTGTTTCAACAGATTATTTAGAAAGACATAATGCCGTCGCTAATATTATTCACTTCAATCTAGGAATTAAACATGACCTAATTCCCAAAAGAAAAAATTTCAAAAATATGAACCTGAGATTATTTGTGAAAATGACAAATATAAACTTTATTTTGATAAAACAATTCTGTGCAACAGAGCTGTAAAACACAATAGACCAGATATCGTTCTTAATGATAAACAGAATCAAATAACATATATAATTGATATTGCTATACCCGACACACATAATATACAAAATAAATACAATGAAAAAATTTCTAAATATATGATGCTTGGCGACGAGATTAAAAAATGTGGAAAATGAAGAAAATATTTATTCTACCGATTATTATTTCTACAACAGGCGTTATTCCTAGAAATCTACACAAAAGTATTGAGATTTTGGGTCTGAAGAAAAATTTGTTTGAACAGTTACAAAAGATAACAGTCATCAAATCTTGTAATATTCTTCGTAGGTTTCTTTCCGAAAATAATAATGAGGTAGAGTCATAGGTTTTCTCTGTAGTTTATACTGCTCAGAATCTCATTTCATATTTTATTTATTTGTTTATATAAATGTAATATAATTAACTGACAATTTTGTCATATTTATATTCAGAGCAGTATTCTATTCGATCGTTCACCACTTCACACAAAGGAAACTATTAATGAGTAACATTCAGTGTTACTTGACTAAGGTCCGTACACTGGATTTTTCCGGGGAGAAAGCCTCTGACACTACTCGTTGGTACATTGATATCATTGTCTGATGATGCTATAGTATGTATATATTCTGGTAGATTGATATATTCTCATAACATTTAACGTTATCCTAATATATAATTACTCCAGGATATGTTTTGATTATAATCATTGCCTGGCAATGGTATTAATTACCGGGTGGTGGATTTATATTTTTTCATGAAATCAGTTTGATTGCATGAACAGATATATAGGCAACTCGTCGGGGTAAAACCCCTATATATATATATATATATATATATATATATATATATATATATATATATATATATATATATATATATATATATATATATATATATATATATATATATATATATATATATATATATATATATATATATATATATATATATATATATATATATATATATATATATATATATATATATATATATATATATATATATATATATATATATATATATATATATATATATATATATATATATATATATATATATATATATATATATATATATTGTAGTTTCATGATGAGATACAATAATTCTCATTTGCTGGGAATAATAACGTATAAATTTCCAAGGCACGAAACGAAATATTAATTATAATATTCGAAAGTGCGACAACTTACGAATTAAAACAATCAAACAAGCATGTTCTTCTGACACCGATTCAAACAGTTTCCTTTCTTATCTCAGAATTCCCTAAATTGAAATCGTAATTTGATGTTATTTTATAGCCTCAATTAAAATATATCTTCCTATCCATCAAATTTCTAGTCAATTTCCGGAAAATTTTAAGAAGCATCTTGTATCCTCGAAACCGATAAAAATCAAAGAGCTGCGGCAAATAAAACTCGCAGACAATAAGCCACCCCATCTGCCATAAATCGTTTATTCCGACGTAAGCGCAATCGAACACCGTGTGACCTTTGACCGTGAACATAAATGACCGTTATAACAATTCTTTCAATCCCCGACAAACTACCTTTGGATTTCTTCTTGAATAAATCGGATCGAGTTGATGCTGAACATTATTCTACGACTTTTATAATAATTTCATTGAGGCTATCAGTTCGGCATTGATTCTTTTACGTGACACAATTTCGATATCAAAAGACACGTAACCATTGGAGAGAAAGGATCAAGATTTCCTAGGAATTGTTATAGAGCGTCGGCTGAAGAGGCTCGTGTACGAATTATCCTCGTAAATGATGAGTTGAGAAAATACGTGCTTTTTTTAAAAACCATTATCTCTCGCCTTTCGAAATGCTCTGAGACACGAAGGAAAGATTCTTTTAGGATCACCGCCAAATAAAATAAAAGCTTGTTGAACAAGTCCTCTGAATTGAGTTATATGAGAGTAGATTCTTTTTTTGAGAAATAATGGTATATTGTCATTCACTCGAGTTAGTTACGAATTTTCTTGCTCTAAAATTAAATTAATCCTACTATATATCGAAAAACGCTTCTGAATAGAAAGATAGATAGATTTGCATTCTGCGTTCACCGAATAGAGAGCTACGCTAATAAAACTATTGTGTTGCATTGCCTCATAATTAAATGCTGGTATTTTCGGCTTCAAATTGAAAAGTCAATCAGCTGAATTCAACTTAAGTAACTCATAACTTATTAAGGCGGTATTAAATTATTTGCTAGAACTATATCTGATATAAAATGTCTTCTTAAGATTACTTTATACCTTCCATTCATATGAAATTTGGGCTTCCTAGATATAAAAATCGAAATTGCTCTAATGTGTCAAAGAGATACATAAAAATATCTTAGATATAGAAGACAATCAATTAGAGCATCAGTAATGAGAACTCGAAGAGTATATTATAGTAGACTGAGGATTAACTCTAGGAGTGGTTTAACTAGTAAAACCCTTTCACGGTTAGGTTAGATTCCCATGCGGTTCCTATTCTAGCATCCTCTCATGATATCGTTAAATGAGAGAACAGTAATTTGCAGTATCGTAAGCATCACCCAGTAACCAATTCAGAGAGTTACACTACCTAGACGTTATGGATGTCAGGGACAAACTTTGAACAATCTTCATAGTAAGCAGATTTTTTTCTATTTCTTGTGACCCAAATAAATACTCAGTTCCCCTGATGTTGAGGGAGACTCTGGTCACTTAAAAAATAACTCAGTCAGAGGCTTAGGACGTGGGTATCTTCTTTAAGTGTTTCTACTCTCTTCTTTTTTTTAATTTACAAAAAGTTACTTATGAGAGCTTTCCAAACAATACGTGGCAGAAATAGACAAACTAGTAAAATTGAGAATTTTATGAGTAAATAAAAATTGATAGTTGTATTGCACACAAATAAGATGTTACAGCTGATTCCTTCAATCTCCTATTTTGAGAAAACTTATCTTGAAAATCTCCTATCGTCTTGACAGGAGCTGACACTTCCAATGGAACGGAATTCACCCCAAGAGTACGGTAATTTCTCAAACAGCAAAGTATCACCCTAAGGGTACGGTAGTTTCTCCTACTGTGAAGCATTCACCCCAAGGGTACGTTAGTTTCTCAAACAGCAAGGGAACGGTAGTTGCTCTAAGTATTCACCCTTAGGGTACGATAATTTCTTCTCAAGTATTCACCCCAAGGGTTCGGTAGTTTCTCCAAGTATTCACCGCAAGGTTACGATAATAATTTCTTTTCAAGTATTTTTTAAGGGCACTAAATACACACTAAATATATATATATATATATATATATATATATATATATATATATATATATATATATATATATATATATATATATATATATATTATATTAGATAACTTTCAATACGATAATCACGCCTGAAAGTCCGCAAAAAAAGTCTTCATGATATTGATAAATCTCACGATGTTTATCAATCTTCAATCATTCTCGCATCGCTACGAATATCGCCGAATTTGAATTCAGTGGCATTACTAGAAGTTACTCTTACGTTTAAAGAGTGGAATGATAACAAGAACTGGCCAATTTCTCGTTACACACACCAAACACGCGGAAAGAAAAATTTGAAAGAAACGCCAGATTTTGAAAAAAATTTCCAAAAATTACAAAATGTTAGAATGATTCGAAACAAATGTGACTTGAAGAGTTAGTAGTATCTACATTTGTACCAAATGTGTGACCAAAAGGAGAAGGATCTGAAAATAAAATAATATCTAACTTTAGAAAAACCCAATACAAAAAGGGAAAATTGAGAGAAAGATACTTTTTGGTTGCGAAACAATCACTATTTCGATTTGTTGGATTCATCCAAAGAAAATTTCATTATTAATTTCCATCAAGCGTTCAACAAAGTCATACAAGCAAAAAAAAGTCCAACGGTTTGTAGTAGTTCGTAGAAAATTGTTGATGGCAAGGACATGCTCCTGTAGACACAGAAATAACAAAAAAAAGATGAAAGATCATGGAAATTGAAACGTACTAAATGTGTTCAAAGCAAAACAAGGTAAAATAAGGCAATGATACTCGATACGTCAACCACGACATAGTCTCTAACACATTATTCGTGACAGACCCGTAGGTGACTTATATAAAGAAACGAAATGTAAAGCTTCTCAAGAAGCCATGCATAAAAATCCAAGTAAGGATACAAAAAAGATAAAGGCCCTTGTATGAAAGAAATATACAATGAACTAAAATAAAATATGTCATCCACACTTTTCTGCTACAACGCTCTATTACGAAAAAAATTATCATACGCAGATATATATTGTCAGTAGACTCACCACCTAAGTGCACTTTTTCATTGTTGGGCGCCAGAAACTTTGAAGTTCCATGAAAGCTGAACTTTACGAAGACACAATAAGTACGTATACATTTCAAGGCCGCATAGGAAATCTAATCGAACCACAAAATAATAACGCAAATATAGATAGATAGGCACGATCAGTAGAAATATATCGTAGGGTTGATAAGTTAATAAACTACAAAAAAATAACGCTAATTTAGATAGGTTAGCACTATAAGTAGAAATGTATCTTAGGGTTGATAAGGTAATAAACTACAAAAACAATAACGCCAATAATGTGTATATGAAAGATTTCGCAAAATACAGGCAGTTGAGATGAGATAGTAAAGTATAAAAAGCAAGTGTCAAAGTATATCCAGTGAAATGCCAAAAACTTCGGTCAAAACGACCCAAATAGAAGACAATACAAAAAATCGAAACGGCAAATCAAATGCATTTTACACTCTGTCGTAGGGAAACAAGTTGGTTATTTAACTGATAGAAAGATCTTCGGTTTTAAATCTGATTGGGATTTGAATATTTTGCAGTTATTTCATCATTCTATAACCAGAAATTGTGAACCCCTCCGAAACTAAAACTGCATAGAATGGATCTACGCATAACAAGGAGAGCTGATCGCCTAAAAAAATGCCCTGTGCCAAAAAAAACAACTTAAACGGTGAGTAGCCAAGGCAAGTGGAAAGTCGTCAGCAGACAATACTAAGTGTCTCTAACGAAACTAAAACATAACATCCACTCAAAGCTAACCCTACAATTCCACAAAAATTCCCAACCAATCTCCCTTTGAAAATTAGGACATATGATTTGAAATTCCGTGCAGATAAAATTATTGCAGTCAAACGAGAATTTCAATGAGTTAGGAAAATTAATAGGCAGTTTGATCCAATATTCAGTGAGTAACAAGAAAGATACACGCCCCTTTTCTAAAGGGGCCTCATTTAATTCAGGCCGCTCGAACATCTGAGTGCTACGGAAAGAATTTCAGGTAAAGTCTGACTATCTGCTGCTATGGCACCAAACCATCAGGTGACCTCATTTCAGCCGCTCGAGCATCTGAGTGCTATGAAGAATTTTTGGCACAGTCCGTACTGTCTGCTGCCATGGCACCAAATCATCAGGTTATCTCAGTTCAGTCAGACCTCGCGTATATCCGTGGCTATAGAATTTGAGGGTCAACCTGTACTGTCTGTAACACTGGCACCACAACAATTGGTAGCCTATTTTTATCGAATCTGATAACGGTTTGGTTCAGTTTCGACCTCTTTTTCTGCCTCTTGACTCAATTTTTCATCGTATTATTGCTTTCAGAGGTGAATGAGAGTGTCAGAATTTGAATGAAGCTTTCGGTCCTGACATTTTATCTTTTGTTCTATAGCATATTGTTAATTTTTTCTTGGGGTTTTAGTGTTCTGTTAGACTATCTCTATGATTGGTTAGGTAATTGCGGATATGAATGAAGCGAATGTAATGTGTTGTGTGAAGATTCCACTGAATGAGAATTAATGAAGAAGGTGAAAGAATGAATGTGTGGCCAAATAGGGTACTCGAACTTCTAATAAAAATATTGACTGAGGGCTTCATTCCTGCTATGGCTCTGTTTGTTGCGGTATCCAAAACTGCTTGCTAGCATATTGGTTTGTTGTCTTTCTTTCGATTATTAACTTCGTGCCTTGCGGTAAACTTCTCGTTTACCGCAACGTATTTCTCTTGGTTGGTTCATATTTTCATCATTGGTTTTTAAATTTTTCTTACTCGGTTGGACAATGCTATTATCGTTTATATTTTCTTCAGAGCGTAGTTTTCAACTTATTTCGAGGTTGTCTTCATTCTTTTTTCGAGGAACACCTCTTGTTCAGGTCTGCTGCCTGTATCTCATCGTTGAGTCTCTTCAAGTAAGTATCTTGCCTGGCGGCCTTTATGGGAGCACCTTTTGTTTAGGTCGGCTCAGTTATCGTTTTGCTCAGAGATGTACATCGTTGTGCCGTGTGGAGGGTTTTTTGTAAAGTACTGACAATGAGAAAATAAGAGATACAAGCTACCTTTTCATCACCTTAGAATGAGTCCTCTTTTATGGAAATATATGGTGATTATATGATTTTTCCTTAGTAATCACCTATACGCCATTTTATTCCTCTTGGTGTATGTCCCATTTATTTTCAGAAATTTAATTTCGACCCCTCTGACTATAAAATATAACATTCGTTTTTGTATTATCTTTTGTAAGAAGTTGGCTTGCTGACGACCACGTTTTTTCTTTGTTTACCTTTTGTTACCTGGCTAATAGGATTTTGTTTTCGGTTACAATATTTTACTTCTATCTCATCTTCTATTTGAAATATAACCTATTGGTTATTACTGACTTTTAACTTGACTTTCATATTTAGGTAGATATTTCCTCACTTTGCCTTTTTTCAATAATAAAAAAAATGTGTACGGAGAAATTAGCCACTTCTCGTAATCATTCACTCATTTCCTTCGACCATCATAGTTTAGTAACGCTTCTCGTTAATATTCACATAACTCATGTGACTTTTTTCTAGAATAACGTTTCCTATTCTCATTTTGAAAAAAAAAGCCAAATTTTGAAAAATGACTAAATCATTACTAAATGACTCGAACCAGATGTGACGTTGAGAATTGATCTTAACCATCTCAAAACAAAAAGATACTATATGCGAGATTTCGCAGTGTAGACACATCGATGAAAATTATTATTCAAGGAACAATATTCAACCTTCCATAGAATGTTAAATATCCTCCCTTGAAGGAGCTAGTTTTCCGATACGCAGCTGAAGGCTGGTAGTATCGAAGAAATAAAATTTGATCTTGTTCCAAACATGTGACCAAGGAAGCAGAATCTAAAATAAATAATATCAAACTTGAAAAAATCATTGTTACACCCAAACCAACAATAAACATGAAATCCCTATCTATGAGGACACGGACATTTGGTGAAATGTAATGGTACAATTCTAGAACAAATTACTGATCAAAAAGCGCAACATACCACGAAAACTAAACACAGGCTTTATCAACGAAGATATTCATTTCTGATCAAAACGCAAAAACAGTTCAATGTTTGTTTCAAGGGGGACATCTTTTGCGGTACAATACTCGCCTAAAATATCAACCCCCTAAGAGGTGGTTGCAATCCTTGAGCATTTTGAATTGGGAAGGTGAGTCGACTGATGACTCAACATAAAGGTGTAATCTTTGTCTCCTTTGCCTTGAACGAATTTCCATTTTTAATTGAAAACTGTGAAAGATACAGGGTGAGCAACTGAAAGATAGGGAAGACTATTTCCCTGAGACTATTCAAGTTTCAGTGAGGTAAAATGGAACAGATCCATGCTGATCAATGGCAGTCATCATTAAGTACCATCCTCATCTCGAATTTCAACCCCTACAACAAGGGTGACAACCCTCGAAAATTTGGAAGAGGGTAGATGGGTCGAAAGAAAGGTATTATCTTTGTCTGTATTCCCGTGAAAGAATTCTCATTTTTTATTGAAAACTGTAGAAAATACAGAGTGAGCCACTGAAAAATAGAGAAGACTATAGCCCCAAGACTATTGGAGTATTAGTGCGAAAAACTGGAATAGATTCAGTTACATCAAACATGACAGCCTTTGATCTGGAATGAATCTATTCCATGTTTTTGCACTAATACTTGAATAGCTCATGTTACCGTTTCCCACTACGGTATCTCACCATAGATCGCTCTAGGCCCCTCCGAATAAGCGTGTTACCGTGTTAACCACGCTTTCTTAATCACAAATCGCCAAGTTGGCCCATCGACCAGGCGAGGCACAGAACGTACTCTGGGCCTACCTGAACCGAGGGTTTAAATATCCGTGCATTTCGGAGACTCTCTCACTTCCTCTTCAACGACCTCTCCGACTTCACATTGTCTCAGAACACCGGCTGCAGCACGCGTTGCCACGAGTCGGCTTTCCGTACCCACGCCATATTGCCAAACCGCCGTTGTTTACCAACGAACCACGTGTTTTATTTCATTTTAAATTTACGTTCAGAAAAAGTGTTTGTGTTAACCATTCAGTGTTTCCATCGTGTGTGTGACCCCATCCCGGTAGCAAGTGGAGCTCAACGTGTGCATTAGGGCATTGTTTTCTCCGTTGAGAAAAAGGACCCATCACCGACTGAGTTAGCCGATAAATATTAATACGAGAATCCAAGTGAAGAATTCCGCTACTTCCGCACACGAGGGAATCGGACGCACGTGGTAGGACCAACGCGAACAATAGACAATAGCAACGACGCACGTGGATAGTATTCGTCTAATTCATCTACCGCAGAATTAATCCACCACCGCAGCAGCTGCGAATGAAGCATCCGGTTCTTGGACCGAAGACAACACCAAGTGGCGCCCAAAGACGAGTGTGTGAGTGTAGTGTTGTAGTGTTGTTAAACGACCAGTGCGCTAGTGAATCTAGGACCTACTCACAGACGCAGTTGTTCAACGTATGATAAACTCATCATGTTTCTATGTGTCTTAGGTTAGTAAATTGTTTTTTTTTTCAGTACTATTTTTCTCTTTTTCAGGTACTTTTAATATCTAAGTTTTATGTGTGATTGACAAATAAAGATACGAAGTAGATGCGACCCCCCCCCTCAGATATGTTATTGCACATATATCTTAGATTTAAATATTTTAAATAGAGCTTTGCACCACGCTCTTATGTATTGATATTATTTAATGTAAGTAGCTAGACCATACGACTCGCTTACGTGAGACAAGGTTTTCTGTGGTTTCCCCTGTCATCATCGCGTTGATGCCAAATGGCGCGTAAGATAGTAAGACGGCCACAGACGCACTGCACACAGGGTCGTATTAGATTTAAGTAGGATAACTTGATAAAAAAAATTGTTTTGTTTTTTTGATTTTTTTGATTTTCAACGGTATGATGTGCACGTATGCACATGTCTTTAATAAAGATACAACATGGTTTTATTACCCGGTATGGCAATATGGAGGCGCCTAATCGCGATCTTCAGAGGGGGGCCGTGTTACCGTTTCCCACTACAGTATCTCACCATAGATCGCTCTAGGCCCCTCCGAATAAGCGTGTTACCGTGTTAACCACGCTTTCTTAATCACAGATCGCCAAGTTGGCCCATCGACCAGGCGAGGCACAGAACGTACTCTGGGCCTACCTGAACCGAGGGTTTAAATATCCGTGCATTTCGGAGACTCTCTCACTTCCTCTTCAACGACCTCTTCGACTTCACATTGTCTCAGAACACCGGCTGCAGCACGCGTTGCCACGAGTCGGCTTTCCGTACCCACGTCATATTGCCAAACCGCCGTTGTTTACCAACGAACCACGTGTTTTATTTCATTTTAAATTTACGTTCAGAAAAAGTGGTTGTGTTAACCATTCAGTGTTTCCATCGTGTGTGTGACCCCATCCCGGTAGCACTCAGGGCGATAGATAGTCTCCTCTATTTTTCAGTAGCTCACTCTGTATCTTCTACAGTTTTCAATCAAAAATGAAAATGCGTTCAAGGGGATGCAGACAAAGATAATACCCTTCTTTCGAGTTATTACTCGACCCATATAGCCCCTTCCAAATTTTCAAAGGGGGTCACCCCTGCTCTAGGGATTGAAATTCGAGATGAAGATGGTACTTGATGATTACTGCCATTGATCAGCATGGATCTGTTCCATTTTACTTCACTGAAACTTGAATAGTCTCATTGAAATAGTCTTCCCTATCTTTCAGTTGATCACCCTGTATCTTTTACAGTTTTCAATTAAAAATGAAAATTCGTTCAAGGCGATGTAGACAAAGATACCGCCTTTCTTTTGAGTCATTCCTAGACCCATCTTGCTTATTCAAAATGTTCAAGGATTGCAACCCCTGCTTGGGGTTGATATTTCAGGCAAGTTTTGTACTCCAAGAGGTGTTCCCCTTGAAACAAAAATTGGCCTGTTTTTGCGTTTTGACCAGAAATGAATGTCTTGGTAGATATAGCCTCTTTTTAGTTTTCGTTGAAGCACCCTGTATTCCAAAAATTCACATGTATAGAATTATATCAGAGAGATAGGATCTTAACAGTCTATGAATGGGTCCTAGAAACCAAGACGGTACAATCTGTCTAGTAACAAGTAATGTAAACTTAAGTCAAAGGCCTTACTGAACTCCATGAAAATTGCAACACATTTTTCATTCCCATTTATGGATTTATATAATTGATTAACGAAGTTTATAATAGTTGTTTGAATGGATCTACCTTCACGAAATCCATGTTGACAATTAGTCATAATATTATATTTTTCAAGGAATGAAACTCTCTCATATATAGGGTGTTACATAATAGTATGTCAATTCTTGAGGGAGTATATCTACTTGCAATTTTAAGGAAAAAAGTTCATAGAAACATAGGTCCGCAAAAGCTTCGTTACGGAGCTACAGGGTGTTGAAATTTCCGGGAAAATTGGTTTTTTCTTCAAAACTCCTGCAGTTTTTGAAATATTCAGCCCAAATTTGGAAAACAAACTATTTTTTACAGCCTCCATCATTACACGTCCTAGATTTTAACTAAAATTTACAAGGTGTTCTCTTTTCCGAGGCCATGTCTCTTTTCACCCTTTCAAACTTTTGCAGTACGCCTCTGATCAGCGTACAATCAATTTTCGTCATCTTCGTACAATCAAGATACTTTTTTTGACAATTGTAATTTTTTCGTATCTCCAACCGTTTTCGAGTGAAAAATATGGAATTTGAATTATTTGTATTGTATGTTATTCGCTGAATGAAAAAAATAATAGATATACTCAATAGGTATGCCGAAAATTTGCTCTTATTTTGAAAAAAAGGAACGTTTTACCAACACTCGATATTCATTTGTTTCCATCTCAACACAGAAGGAGCAATTCGTCCAGTTTGATTGGCTGTCAAATCAAAACTGAAAAATATATCAGTAAGAAATTTCATGTTTGTTAAAAACTGGATTATCTTAACCCGTTCTAACCTGACTACTTGTATCACCAGTTCAGTAATTTTTACCTGGCTCATCAATTAGCCCTCAATGAAAGAGCTTTAGTCGGCGATGTCAAATTTCAAATGCACCAGATCACTGAACGGAAAATAAGAAGTATATATCTTCTAGAACAATAAAAACATTGGGGCACCTTCATTACAACCTACAAATACGAGAGAATTTTTTACCATTCCGGATTTCCAGCAGTTTCTCGCTGCTAATAGTTTCCAGAAAAACTGTGTTAACTGTTGTGGAAAAAGGGACTACAATTGCATAGTTATACGGAGGTCGGAACCGCCATACTACCGAGGAAAAAGAAAATTGATTCACTCGAAATGTATTAGACAAAGTACACAACTTTTTCCTGTACGAAAATTTTGTGACGAGGCAGCTACAAAATAATGCATATATAAACGAGCGAATTGGATTATGCTAACCAGCTGAATTTCTTACTGATGTTTAAAAACTATTTGTATAATAATATGTCATTGCCCAATAACTTGGAAAATCTATTTTTCAAGTCCTTGCTCAAAATTGTCAATAACTGCCTATTTTTGAAAGGATTTATTTGCTTGAGAAAATCGTTAGATTATTCTCCTATCAAATATAGATATTTGATTATTGTTTTCAACTTTTCAGCCTTAGATCAATAATACAATTAATAATTCGAAGTAATTTTGTGGAACTAGTGGTTGTGATTTCAAATAACAATGGGTGCCCTTTATTATCCATTCCTGAACCTGTATCGATAATTTTGATATGAATTCGATTAAGTGCTCAAGGCCAGCATTACGTTCAAGATGATTTTAGTTAAATATCCTTGTACCCTCTTGGGCACAATTTTGATTTTGATATTAAAGGCTTACCTGCTGAATACAATCTTGCAATGTGTATGCCATAATTATTTTTAAAATTTTAATCAAATAAGCAAGGTAAGCAGTAGGCTTATTTGATTTTTTTTTGCAGCAGAAATTATGTCACTTTCAATTATAACATTCAAATGAACAATGTCCCGTTGATTAACACTAATGTTATCATTCACTATCACATGATCATCTTGCGTATCGTAAACACCACTGAAGTATTTGACAAATGCACCGGCAATATCGGCAATATCCTTTATAGGAACAATCTTCATCACGCATCTCACCAGCTATTCTTGAATGTCCTTCCTTTTGTTGTATAAATGACCAGAAGTCAGAGGGGTCAGTGGAAATTTTCACTTCTGCGAGGCGAATGAAGTCTTTGTAGGCTAAGTCCAATTCTGTCTTAACAAGACCGCTTAACATTTTATACCGCTTGAAGTGGAATTCAGAGCCTTGTTTCTTATAAGTGTGGTGGGCTTTTTATTTTTTTATAATGCATTGTATTAAATCCGGTCCATACCAAGATGGAAAACGGCGCTTGCGTTTACATTTATATGATACTGTTTGCTTCAAAATACTTCAAGAATATTGTTTGATACTTGCGCAGTTCATAAACTCCTACTATCGCGAATTGCCTTTGAAGAAGAATTTGGAGTTTAGTCATTACAACACAATTCACAATTATTCAATATCTAATAATAAGTTAGAAGAAGAAGCATAAAATAAGTAATAAAAAACCAGTACTGTGTTTTAAGGAATTTTACTTAATAATTGCGATACGTAACGCGTTTCACTACACCGTAGCTTCTTCAGACGAATGAATGTACAGTAAATAAGAATGAGAATATGAATATATATGTTCTTGAGTAATTGAAAGCTTATTGGGTTGCTTCTTCTTAAGTGGTTATTTATAACAGGTATATCCAATAAAATTAAGGAATAGATTGCTCCCCGAAGAGATTCAATAGAGGTGAAGGGCTCAAATCGACTTGTTCATTGATGAGTCTACCTGAGTGTTTGTATTTAATGATTTGTAAAGTTTCCCAAACATCTACCTTCCAATATTTATTATCTGTATGCAAAATTTCAAACTGTGGGTCGAAAGAGTGATTATTTTCTAAGAGATGATTCGCGTAATTTGAATCTGATTTTTTTATTTGAAAAACTGCGTTCATGTTCCGATATTCTAATATTAAAATTTCTATGTGTTCTACCAAAGTAGAAATTATCACAATCAATGCAATTCAATCTATAAACACCTAATTTACTGTTTTTACCTGATTTGGTTTTATTATTCTTTATATATAATATAAATAATATAATATTTATATATTTGCCTAAATTATTATTAGTTTGGAAAGCTATGTTGAAATTATTGCTACTCAAGAATGATTTCAGTTTCTCACTTGTAACGCCAATGTAGGTTACGGTGTTGAATTTTGTTTCATTTTATCGACAGGGTAAACTTCATCGAATGCGATTCTACTTTGTTTTTATTTAAAATATTATTTATTAGTTTGGGATTGAAACCATTATTTTGGCTATTTGTTTAATCATATTTAATTCTTTGTTGAAATTTTCTGGTGATAACTGGATGTTAATCAATCTATTAATAAAACTATTGAATGCTGACATTTAATGTTGATACGGATGACACGACGAGTTATGTATTATAATATCCGTATGTGACGGCTTATGGTAAATTGCGAAAACATGTTTTCCATTTTCATTCGAAATTGTAACGTCTAACAAATTTATCGAATTATTGCTTTCTATTTCGGTTGTGAATCCAATTTTGAATGTAATGAATTTATATGATTTTCGAAAATTTTAACTGTCTATCTGTTCCTGTGAAGCAAATAATGATATCATCTTCATAGCGATACCAGTATAAACAATATTTACTGAGTGGATGATTATGAATTAATTTCTCTAAATTATTCATGAATATTTCTGCTAACAAAGGACTTAACGGATGGCCCATAATCAAGCCGTCCTCAATAGTATAATATCTGTTATTGAAATGGAAATAATTTTGATTTAAACAAATTTGTAATAATGAAAGAATATCTGATTTAATGATAGTATTGACATGATTCTTTTCCAATAATTCTACAACTAAATAATACGTATCTTTCGGAGGAATGTGGGAAATAAATTCTTAACATCGAAAGAAATGATTATTTCCATTTCAATAACAAATATTATACTACTGAAGACGTCTTGATTATGGGCAATCCGTTAAGTCCTTTGTTAGCAGAAATATTCATGAATAATCTAGAGAAATTAATTCATAATGATCCACTCAGTAAATATTGTTTATACTGATATCGTTATGTAGATGATATCATTATTTGCTTCACAGGAACGGATAGACAGTTAAAATTTTCGAAAATCATTACATCCAAAAATTGGATTCACAACCGAAATAGAAAGCAATTATTCGATAAATTTCTTAGACGTAACAATTTCGAATGAAAATGGAAAACATGTTTTCGCAATTTACCATGAGCCGTCACATACAGATATTATAATACATAACTCGTCGTGTCATCCGTATCAACATAAAATGTCAGCATTCAATAGTTTTATTCATAGATTGATTAACATCCCGTTATCACCAGAAAATTTCAACAAAGAATTAAATTTTATTAAACAAATAGCGAAAATAATGGTTACAATCCCAAACTAATAAATAATATTTTAAATAAAAACAAAGTAGAATCGCATTGAATGGAATTTACCCTGTCGATAAAATGAAACAAAAATTCAACACCGTAACCTACAGTGGCATTACAAGTGAGAAACTGAAATCATTCTTGAGTAGCAATAATTTCAACATAGCTTTCCGAACTAATAATAATTTAAGCAAATATATAAAAAATAATAAAACCAAATCAGGTAAAAACAATAAATCAGGTATTTATAGATTGAATTGCAATGACTGTGATAATTTCTACATTGGTAGAATACATAGAAATTTTAATATTAGAATATCGGAACATAAACGCAGTTTTTCAAATAAAAAATCAGATTCAAATTACGCGAATCATCTCTTAGAAAATAATCACTCTTTCGACCCACAGTTTGAAATTTTGCATACAGATAATAAATATTGGAAGGTAGATCTTTGGGAAAATTTAGAAAGCAATAAATACAAACACTCAGGTAGACTCATCAATGAACAAGTCGATTTAAGCCCTTCACCTCTATTGAATCTCTTCGAGAGCAATCTATTCCTTAATTTTATTGGATATACCTGTCATAAATAACCACTTAAGAAGAAGCAACCCAATAAGCTTTTGATTACTCAAGAACATTTATATTTATATTCTCATTTATATTTTCTGTACATTCATTCATCTGAAGAAGCTACGGTGTAGTGAAACGCGTTACGAATCGCAATTATTAAGTAAAATTCCCTAAAACAAAGTACTGGTTTTTCATTATTGATAATGGAATTTCACCAAGTACAAGCCTCCCAAATTCAAACATAAAATAAGTACTTAGTTATTTATACTACCTATTTCTTACAATATTTTTTCAAATATATTCCTTTTATCAGGAACTAAAGCTGCATAAAGAGACAGTGTTATGTTAGATTTCAGACTGAATTATTGAGGACTTGTTATTTTTCTTTCATATCAAAGATTTGAAGATTTATTTCTCTTTTCATGAAATAAAATGATATTATTATGAGTTTTATCATAAAAAAATTCATGTCAAAATCAATTTCATCTACTTCGATGATGTAAATTTCCATGAAGCGGATTTTCCCCCACGGAATCCAATTTAAGGTGCAATTTATTTTTCCATCGGGTAATTCTCGCAACACCGTTCCTAGTATAATCTATAAATTCTACTTTCTTACTTTTATTGTACCGAAATGCACTAAATTCAAGCCCGAAAACCACAATGTTCTGAAGTACGAAAATGGCCAACGGACCGGTAAATATGTCTGCGGCTTTTCCACTAAGATTTTTAGAGAAGACGAATGTATCGGCTTTCTCTGAGCATTGATTTCAGAAAAAACTCTTTCAAGAAAGCAATAAAATCAAGTGTTTGCTGAAAGCAGAACTTAGATAATGTTCAACCCACAATACTTTCAGCATTCACTATTTGATTTGTTTCAGATCATCTAAATACTGTGACAAAGGTTCTAGTGAACATCAGTTGAAAATGAAAAACCCAAAAGCACTTGGGAGTAATGTATCTCAAACAATAGAGGATTTTGCGGTTGCGATTGCCAAATCATCATATTCATTATAAAATGAAGTTGAGTACAGAATTGTTTAAAATTTAGGGATTCTCATAACTTTATTCCCTTCGAACGATTCCGATAAATTGGCCTGAGAAGAATTAGGCGACTCTTCAATATCCTAATCCTTTTCTTCAAAAATCTCAAAGCATTGATTTTTATGTACCGGAGGCAACAAATAAATCTATATTTTTTGCCCGGTATACGAAACAGCCTTTAAAAAAGAAAAATAGTCCATTCGTTCTAAAAATCAATTTCTGTTACGACGCATTCTTCCTTAAGATTCTTTGATTCTTTTCAATGCCTCATTTTTTATAGAAGCTATAATTTCCAATACGATAATGACAATGTTCCGATGATAATATACCTCAAATAATTGATTCAAATACATATTTTTTTATTTCGTTTCGTGATCCCGTCTATAATCTATTCAATGTGGCATTGAATACTTGTCTTATACAGGGTGTTACATAATAGTATGTCACAACTTGAGAGGGTAAATCTACGTGCAATTTTGAGAAAAACAGTTCATATAAACATAGGTCACCAAAAGCTTCGTTACGGAGCTACAGGGTGAAATTCCCGGAAAAAATGGTTTCTCTTCGAAACTCCTGCAGTTTTTGAGATATTCAGCCCAAATTTGGAATGCAGGCTATCTTTTACAGCCTCCATCATTACACGTCCTGAATTTCAACTAGAATCTACAGGGTGTTTTCTTTCACGGAGCCATGTCTCCTTTTGCCCTTTTAAACTTTTTGGAAATTCGTTCAATTTAGAAATTTTTTGTTTTTTTTTTTTTCGTATCTCCAACCGTTTTCGAGTGAGAAATTATTGAATTTGAATTGTATGTCATTCGCTAGATGAAAAAGAAATAATAGAAACACTCGATAGATTTGCCAAAAATTTGATTTTTTTTTTGATAGCCCGTCTTCTGAGACTCAACTTATACTTATTCAATATCAAACTAAAAAAGAACATTTAAAAACTAAATAAATTGCTGGAAGTGTCCTCCACCTGCAAGAATACAGGCCTCTGTCCTTCTTCGCTTATTATCACGTACTCTTTGAAATATTCCTGGGGTATTTCTTATCGTGTCACAAGAGGTTATTATTCAATTTCTCAATTCTTCTACAGTATTGAGTGGTATAAACTAAACTTTTGAGATATGTCCATAAGAAAAAGTCTAAACTTTTTATGTCTGGGGACCTAGGGGGCCATGTTTCTGGCCCACCTCGAGCTATCTATCGGTTGTTGTTGAATGTATTATTCAAGAATTCTCTAGCTACTCCATGAAATGTGCTGGTGCCCTATCATGCATGAACCACATTATGTTTCCCACCAAAAGTGGCACATCCTCGAGCAATAAAGGTAACTCCTCTTCGAGAAATTGCCGATGAGCGGGACCGTTTAGTCTGTTAGGTAAAAAAAATGGCCCAATCAAGAAATTTCCAATAATTTCGACCCAGACATTTAGTGAGAATTATTCATGATGATGAGATTCTTCAATCAAATGGGGGTTTTCAACAGCCCAATAATGATTATTGTGAAAATTTGAGATAGCAGTTCTCGAAAAGTTATCTTCGTCTGTGAACATTATTTCACGATCAACATGAGCATTTTCTCTAATTTTATATAAGAACCTTCGGCAGAAATTCAGTCTTGAAGGAAGTAGAGTTTGGACGCGTTGAATATGAAACGGATACAATAAAAAGTCGTGGAGAATCCTCCACACTAGAACATGTGAAATATTCAACTGATTTCCAATTTTTCTTGTACTCACATGAGGATACAAATTAATACAATTCAAAACTGCTTCTTCAATATATGGAGTTCTCATAGTTTGAGCTGCACCTTTTAAATGATTATTTGCAGTAAAAGTACCAGTTTCCCTCAACCTTCTGTGGATATTTGAAAATGTTCGGCAGTCTGGTGTTACTCGATTTGGAAAGCGCACCTGATATAATCACCTAGCTTCCGTTGTGTTTCCGTCAGCCAGACCGTACATGTAATGGATATCAGCCAATTCGGCGTTAGTAAAATTAGCCATTTGTTTTTTCTTACAGCAAGAACTTCAAAAATCTAAAAGTAATCGTTAATTTAATGAATAATTCGAGTAGACACTGGTTCAACTATATCAACTGTCAAAATAAATAAATAAATGAAAAAATCAAAGCCTACTAGTCATTTTTTTAATTCGCGCTTTCAATTCAGCGAATGCATACAATCGTTTAATAATTTTTTGCTCGAGAACGGTCGAAGATACGAAAAAATTACAACTCCCAAAAAGTTTCTAAATTGAACGAAGATGACCAAAATTGATTTTACGCTGATCAGTCGCGTATTGTAACGAAGTTTGAAAGGGCAAAAGAAGACATGGCTCCGGAAAAGAAAACACCTTGTAAATTCTAGTTGAAATTTAGGACTGGTTATGATGGTGTCTGTAAAAAATAGCTTGAATTCTAAATTTGGGCTGAATATCTCAAAAGTTGCAGGAGTTTTGAAGAAAAACCAATTTTTTCCGGAAATTCCAACACCTTGTAGCTCCGTAACGAAGCTTCTGCGGACCTATGTTTATATGAACTTTTTTTCTTAAGATTGCACGTAGAACATTTTGGGTCGTAGAAGAGGCACTACAGAAATGAATGATCGTGGTTTGAATATCAATGAAAAATATAGTAAGGAGTCGTCCAAGTAAAGCTAGATTGCGCAGGAGAGTCTGAAATTTTTTTTCGTTTTACAGATAAGACATTGAAATGAAATATATGCTTAAGTTTGCTTAACAGAAATTAGGAACTCCGGCGCATGTGGGAAATGACTTGGTCTGGAAATTTTGTGCAGATTCGATCTGAGCACATTTTCTTATAAGTTGTTTAAATGCTGTACGATACGAACAAAATGTTACAGAAGAACACGTTATTCCATTGGAGCCAACAGTTGGTGAATACTCGACCTCATACGACTTTCTTAAGGAAATATTCATCTTCTCCAGGGAGCCCAACTTTTGTGTGGCCAACCCGCAGACCAGATTTGAATGCAATAAGTATTTGGGGCTAATAACAAGGAATACTCAGCGATCATTCACTAGAACAGAACAGTATTGTTGTAGTTCAGAATTATCTTCGAATGCTGTGGGATCTGAACGGAAATCTGTTAGGATTGTATTATCTTATGATTGCGCCCTATATGACCAATATAATAAACTTTCGATTGAATACCGAGATATTATCTGAATGCTGGATAGTGTCATTGGTCATGGCTCGGCCCAAGGCAAGTGATCCCACAAACTACGGTGGCCTTGGTCCGATCAGTATCCTTCTCTCAATGTTTAATGTTCTGGAGAAATTCATTGTGGTCCGATAAATCATTATTCATCAGAAAATGAAGTTATATCATTATATATATGCAGTCTGGATTCCGTAGGGCGCAAAAGATGACAACCTTGCTTCTGTGTGAAATTGATGCTATCAGGATCGCCGGTTTTAGTATAATCGTAGCGCTTGTCCTCTCAGAATTTGTGAAGGCCCTCGACAGTGTTGATCATCATTCAAGTATTATGGTTTCGACTGAACTGCGTTTATTGATTTATATCATGACAAGTTTCCCCTGGTACTAGTAATAGACAATGAGTATTCTACTGCCTTCGCAGTGAGATCTATTAGAGCTACTTCGGCAAGTTACTTTTCCTCCTTCAGACTGCAGATATTTTTTGAGGAAGCGATACGTGTGAGGCTCATGCTTTGCAGCCGACACACAGCTTTTTTTTCAGCTTTGATGCTGTGCAAGGTTTCTGCTGCTGCTGCTGAAATTGTCAATGCAGATTTATCAAAACTTTTTTAGTACTCCGAAGCATATGGCCTAAAACTAAATACCAGTAAGTAAGATGAGGAAGAAAGTTCATTGACTTTAATTCTGTTGTTGAGATATTAGGGAAACCAATAGTTATGAATAGGGACCAATTATGCTACACTACACATTTACTGGAAAGTATGTCTGATTTGGTAATTAATTGACAGCCCGGGGTTTTCATTGACCAATAATGCCATTCTGTCAGACAAGCCTTTCCTTACGAAACCACTTTCATTTGTTCAAAGTATATGATTGAAAAAGCGATTGTCAACAACTTCTTCCAACTCCATTATTTGTTCATTCTTCTCTGTGTATCAATTTCGTGTAACTATTCAAAATTATACATATTAAAAACATGGCATTTATTATCCTTTAAATTTTTGAACAGACTATTCCTTTTGTCTTATGGAATTTCTCGAGAGATCTTCAAAAATTGCAATACTTCTGCTACTATATTGTTATGGCGACATGTTCTTGTAATAGATTTCCCTTTCATAAATTCGAAATGCACTTCTACCATTCTCGTTGCAATTCACTACAAACCAATAAGAAATCAACTATTTTTATGTGTCACCATTCTTGTCAAAAGGCGATAATCACACAACTTTTCGATGCGAGTGATTAGAGAATTATAGCAAATGTCATCAACGAAGACGTAAAGCTCTAACGCAAACGTAAGGATATAGTTACGTACTGACAGAAGGAATGGCTGTATTTTTAATTAAAGAATAACTACATCCGTTAGCCGTTACGGAGGGACATTTCCTTCTTCCTAACCTCAAATCAGTGTTCTGCTCAAATTATTCCAAAACTTCATTTAGGCTAATTATGGAGAATATATTGGATTTAGGACTTTTAATTTATGACAAAAATGATGACGATATAGAAGATGCCTTTGTGCTACATGTATTAAACAACAATGAAAATTAAAGGAATCGTCGGGATTTATATGGACTGTTTAATTTAGACGATTTTCTAGAAAATCAGCAATTGTTGTAGAATATCATCCAACTCATCAACTTCCTCCTCTATCCCTGATCTACAAATATGATGAATATGAAGAGTAAAATGTCTGAGCTGAGTGAAACTTGATATGTTCACTTACTTGTATTGCATTTTTTTATCATTAGCCATAAACTTTTTCACTAAATTTTCAATTGTTTCTCTCAGTGTTCTAACACAAATATTCTTGCCTGTAATTTATAATACATTAACCCTTATGGTGTCCCATCTCTTGGGATCTTCGAAGGGGTTTTGCCTCAGAACCTCTCTGGCCAGGTGAAAATCATCATCTTTCGTGAAATGAACCCTTTTATTACTCATAATTATACTACAAATTCACTATCGAAAGATTGAGCGTTTTGTTTTGATAAACTATAACCTAGAAATGTCAGCTAGAAATGTTAACGCCTCGTTAAATAAGCCGATACGTTTGCGTTTTCAACGTACACAGCTAAGCATATGTTTACGCCGGACGTAACGTAGGAACGCAAAAAGTACTGCTCGTGCTTAGCTGTCATTTCTTACGGTTACGTTTGCCTATGATGCACTGCTTTAATTCTCTATTCTTGGATTTTAACTAACACTCACTTTTCTCCGTAGAGATCTGATCATATTATTATCTACTCGATTATTAACCATAAAACCATAAACTTATACAACCTTCAACGATATAACAGATTTGGGAGGAAGTACCTGTATTTCTTCTTGTTTCTTTTGCAAGATATAAGTAAAACTATTTCAATAAAAGTTTATCAAAACAACTTTTTCATTTAAAGCGTTAAATAGTAAACGTGTATTCCTGAGAAAAATATATTCGATAACGTCATATCAAACAATTTGGAAATGCTCATAAACAATAGTTTATGTGCCAAAATAAGCTTAATTCGACCCATTTGAATCTCCTCAGTCAACGTTTTCTTTATGTTTATGGTTTGACGGATATAACTCTAGACCATCGAGTTTTGGATATCCTGTACATACAAAAAAACATATTAATTGATAATGCTATCTCATACATGCTTTACTTTAGGTAATAGTCTTAATACTACTTATAAAAATAGATCTTTCTATATTCCCAGATATAAACGTATCCCTGAAATACACCGCACCAATAAATTAACACAAAAAATCGAAAATTCAAATTAATTCAGAAGAAGTTTAGATATATTGAAGAATCATTCTTCTAGTAGCCCACCAGCACTAAGGATTGCTTGAGATCGAAACGAAAATGGTACTGATAGAATTTGAAATAACAATAATAATGAAAAGTGTGAATGTTAATTTTGTAGGAAACTGAAAGTCCCTAAAAACCTGTTCACATCGAATATTTCCACTCCTGATGATATATACTGCATGATATATACGATTCATACTCAAAAGCAATTACCTTATAGCATTCTGATCCCTTTCTTTCCAAATTTCGAATCTTAGGTAAAAACTGGCTGTTTTAAATGGCTTCCTAATCTTCTATTGAGAATGTTCAGATATGTTCGATGGAATTGAGGTTTGGACTTTGTGAAGGCCAGTCCATTGAAGTAATTTCGTGATATTGAATGTAAAAACAATAGGAGGTTGGTGAGTTTTGGCTTTATCATGCATAAAAAAAATTTTTGAAGCCATGTTTGGTACAAATGGTACAACATGATCTTCTAAACTATCAGTAGCGTACCTTCGAGCTTTCAGGGTTCCGTTATTTTGTTTAACCGGAACAGTTCCTCCCCACACCATAATCAATCCTCCACCAAAACCATAGATAGTTAAAAAGTTGCTCTGGCATATGTCTCATTTCAACTTCTGTACACTAGAGAACATCGATCGTGATGAAAAAGACAAAATCTCGTCTCATATGTAAACAAAACTGTATCCCAGTCAGCTTTTAACCAATTAACATGTTCCATGGCAGAACTTAATCAGGCTCTTCGATATTCTGAGGACTGAGCTGGGTCTCGAGCTGCGACACAACACCTCAAATCATATTCCCTGAGACTTTGTCGTAATGTTTCAGTGCTAATTAGTACTCCACTGTCGAATCTGCATTTAGATGTGACTAGCAGTAACGAACCTTTGTCACTACGAGGAAATTCTCAAATACGATCATGGATCGGCTAGTTGTTGCTCCAGGTCGTTTTTGCCTAGGTCTCTCTCATGACTATCAGTCTCTTCATACTTGCGAATCTCTCCAGAAACAGTTGAATGGAAAACCCCACGCCATTGGCCTGTTCTTGTGTAAGTGCAACAACTGCTTCAGCACATTCAACCAAAAATTAAAATTTTCAAGAACAATTATTATTCGTAAAAATTAATCAAGTCATGCTGTTATCAATATATGGTGATGTCTTGCAAAATCTCAATTGATTTCTTCGAGTTTATGTCTCATGAGTGAAATATGTGCGCTAAGAACATCATCGAATTTTGTTGACGCATGCCTAACATATTCGAAAACAAACATGTGTCTATAATTAGTCGACTAAAATATCAGAATTGCGCGATAAAGTTTTAGCGCAGTGTATTTATCTTATTACAGGTACCTATACCAATCCCGATTGAGATTTCATCTCCAGAACTTTGATTAATAGTTTTCTTGAAACTGTATACCTATATCACCGCATTCTATGCGCCTACAGGAAAACTCAATTTAACGCATATTACCTCTTGATAAAAAAGTAAGTCAAACTCGAATAAACTTTTCAGTATACCCTAAACTAGATAGATTACTCAAGACTAGTGAAACGTTTGCCAAATCGATGAATTGGTTTATTTTCACCACTCCCAATAATTACGTGCATGTCTGACGTATATGGAATACATTAAGCTCTTCCGGTTGTCTAATCAATATGTTGGGAGCCAAGTTACAAGCCCTGTTCACAAACTTGAAAAACCTATACTTGGAATTATCCAACAAGCATTTCGTTCCTGCCTACTTGATCTGTAAGAACGTAATGAGTTACTTGATACGCCATTCCTGCTCTAGCATTGTATCTTGGATTACACGTCTACACGAGGCGAGAAAACCGAACACGAAGTTGGTTTAAGCATGAAAAAGTACGATGAATTATTGGAAATGCCTTCCTAAGTATAAAATTACTTTGACTTCACTGGAAGTTCCTCTTACCCGATTTCATATGGTGAATGGTATTTTACTTCTCATATTTTTAATCATATATTTAATACCCAGGACAATAAATAACATATACCTGGTGTTCCACCGAAATTTAACAACTCTCCCTTACTCAGAAGAAGGCAGTGTCAAAAGAAAATGCGGTCGATTTTTAGGGCCACCATTGTTTATGCCTACTCTGAACAAGTCAGATCAACCCTCTACTTACACTATCCCCTACCTAGAAAATCATTATAGGCAATAAAAATCGAGTGACAGATCGTTTGAAAGGTATTGTCTCTATAAATCGATAATTTTTTTGAGTTAAGTTTTCGATTCAGAGTGTTTCAACTACAAAAACAATGTTTACTTGATTAGTTGTTCGTATGACCTATTTCATTAAAACACTGTTTGACCGTGACATCTTGTTTGTTGTTCGCGTGTTTTGAAGTTACGATTTGTAAATATCCTATGTTTCAGGTACCCTTGTAAAAGGGGCTGAATCGGGTTATTCCAATGCTAATGAAATCAGGAAAATCCTACTTTCTCTTATGGTTTGGAAGTTGTTCTCCGATTTCAATAATTGAGAATATAACAATGCAATGGTTTGAACAAATATATTATCATATAATATTTGATCAACTCTTTGAATCCGATCTATTTTGAACAAATGGTATTACAAATTTATATCTTTATTGAGGAATGTATTTCAGCATATTCATTAAGCATCAACCCCCTACCCTCAGCATCCGAAAACTTTAGAATTTGAATCGCAAAGAGTATTACGTGATACTTCATTGGAATAGTTCCTTCATGCTCTGAACGAATTTGGTCAACACTTCATGTTAGGGGCCCTATACAAGGTATTCCAAACGGGATACGTCGGTTCGATTGATTCAGATTCATTCTACGGTATTCTTCAATTTGGTCTATGAGTAGAACCAGAATTTTCCGACAGATGTTGTAGAAAGACTTCGAATCGATGCAGACTCACGTGTTTATTCGAAAAAATAAATAAATGATAAAAACATAAATAAATATTTATAGCAATCAGCACATCAATTTCTTGCACATGTTCTACGATTTTTTCCCGTAAAATATTTTCATCATTCTCATCATACCATGATCAATTTCAGGCAACTGGTTCAATGGCAGACTTAAAACATGAAATTGCATATCCTGTAAGAAATGAAACTGCGATTTTGAGTCAACAACAAATGTACAACAGTAAGTCCATCAGGATATCCCATCCAATTGGTGTATCAAGTACATTTGCCTAGTGAATAGTGAAGCATCCCAAATTTCATCCCTATAAATGAAGATTGCACAACGAACTAAATGAAGATGACTCTGATCGTCAAAATTTGAATGAAAATATGAATAATAATTATTTCTACAATATCTATTTCTCTGATGGAAGTATCTTCATCTTCAATGGAGAGGTGAAGAGTTACAATTTCCGATGAATGAAAACGTAAAAACGGAATTAGAGAGCCGTTTAAACCATTGTATGGAAATGAGGGGGGGTTGGGGGTAATTTGAATAGTTTCTCTAGTAACTTCAACGTAAATTACTTCTCTACACGCAGAAGATCTAGTTCTACTTTGTCTTGTATTGATTACACCGTTTCGAATCTTTTCGCATCGAACACAATATTTTGATTCGAATTAATCGGCACGATGGACCCAGGTAGCTAAATGAATCGATGCCTCGGATTGAACACTGTGTATAAACCCATAATACAAACTTTACAACAAATTGTTTCAAAGCAATAAGAGATATTTTCAATGTGGTATCATATGACTTTCTTTGTGGTTGAAATTCTTCAATTTGAGAACTCTGAGGGTAGGTCCACTTTCAAATCAACATGCGTGTGCGTAATCGGGTGCGTTATTCACGTTTTTTAGTGATCCACTCAATGACCTTGACGTTTTACGAGTGTCCTTGAAATCTCTAACGTGTATTTAATCAACCATAATTTTTCAACTGTCTGCGTTTGAAAAAAACTGTTTTAGACATTGAGTAGTTAGGCTAATTATCAATTTGGTCTCTTGAGAAATTTTGGTAGGATGAATGGTTCAATCACAAAAAACAGTTTTTTAATTTCATGATTTCATTTCTTCAACCACCTAGCAAGTCGAAAATATCACATTCAACCTTGTTGGCTCTGGATTTATTTCTGTGGTCTGGCAGATTGTCATTTTATTATGCTTGACAACCAATTGTTGACACAACAGTGTTCCTAAAATTCTTAACTAGGTATTTTGGTGATTTTTTTTCACTATTAGACACGGAGATGTACAGTTACTCTGAAATGGTTGATATTGTTATGATGTACGGATTTTGTCAAGGCAATGGACGTGAAAGCGCGAAAAAATATGCTGAAAGATTTCCAGATCGCATAGTGTCACACCACCAAAAGTTTGGAAATCTGGAGAGGCGCGTCAGCGAGAATGGTTGCTTCAAGCCCAGGAATTTGGATCGAGGACTACAACGAACAGTAAGGACGGTAGAACGTGAAGAACAAATTTCGGATATGGTTGAGAAAAACCCACAATTAAGCACTCGGCGTCTAGGTTCGCAGTTGGTCGTTCCTGAAACAATGATTCATGATGTCTTGAAGGAACAATTATTTCATCCTTATCACATTCAGAAAGTTCAGGAATTATTTCCCAACGATCCTGAGAATCGCTTGACTTTATGCCGATTCATCCAAGAGAAGAGAACTCAGGATGTCCACTTCAATAGGAAAATTCTATTTACTGACAAATGCACTTTTACTAGGTCTGGTATCACTATCCTGCACAATGAACACGTGTGCAGTGTCGAAAATCCACATGCTTTTACAAGTACACAATATCAGAATCAATTCAAAATTAACGTATGGATTTCAATAATTGAGCAATTTCATTATAGGTCCGGTAGTGATTCCAGATCGATTAAACGGAGAGGCATATTTGAATTTTTGCAAGAAACTTTGTCGGATTTTTTTAACGATATTCCAGTATAAGAATCGTCTGCACCGTCGTGCAGAAATGCGGTTTCTGCACGACGGTGCACCTCCTCACTTCAGTTTGGCGGTTCGCGAGTTCTTCCATGCACAGTATTCGAATCGTTGGATCGGAAGGGGAGCTGATGCTGCTGCAAATTAGCCAGCACGATCTCCCGACCTGAAACAGTGCAACTTCTTCCTTTGGGGTGCTTTAACATCTATAGTTTACTCTTCTCCAATTGAAACATTCAAAATGACCCTGAAGTAATGCCAAGAGTCCAATTTAATTTATTGAAAAGGATTAACTCCTGTATTCAGCTAAATGGTGGAATTTTTTAACATTTACTATAGTTGAATGAAATTTTGGGTGTAAACTAATTAATCATTTTCTGAATGGATTTGTTTTTTCTTATTTAGTTTCCAACTGGCCAACCTGTTTTCATATTTTCAAATAGTCATTATGGAAAACTTATTGAATTTTTGTACTACTGAACATTGAATTTTCTATTTGGTTGATCCCATTCAGCAACCTAGATAATATAATTTTGTCAACAAGAGGTTGCCAAGTATAATAAAATGACAATCTGCCAGACCACGTAAATAAATCCAGAGCCAACATGGTCAATATGTGATATATCCGACTTGTTAGATGGTTGAAGAAATGAAATCATGAAATTTAATAAATTTTAAATATTAATTTGATTAATCTATTATTAATTAAAGTTTGATAATTAGTCTATCTACTCTGAATGTCTGAAACACTTTTGCTCAAACGCAGACAGATGGAAAATTATGGTTAATTAAAACACGTAACCACGTTTGAGTTTTTAGGGATACTTGTTAAACGTCGAGGTCATTGAGTGTATCACTAAAAAACGTGAATAACGCACCCGATTGCGCATACCAAATATGGTTCCTATCGATCGACTCGTTCTCGAATTATTTGAAAAATAAGAAAAAAATCTATGGACCACTAGCGGCCAAACGAGAAATTTTTCATATGGGTAGGTCGGCCTAAATCAACTTATTTCGAGATGAAGAATCTGTGGTATAACGTTGTACACGCAATTCACGGACACCCTGTATAATAAATACCTTTTTGTAGTTGGAACACCCTGTATCGAAAATTTAATTCAAAATTCAACTCATATAGATAATCAGAAAACATTTCCAACGATGCCATTTGACCCATATTCCCCATGATGATTTTGTAGGTTACCCTACCTACAAAATCATCATATATAAGTAGATAGGGATGGCGAAGGTATGAGATCTGTCTCAGCAGTCCACTAACACTACATTCTCTTGAGTTAAAATGGGATGGGGGGTCAAATGTCCGTTGTAACATCCGGTATACGTTTCTCTATCATGTAAAGAAACTTCCTACCAAGCGCTATAACTCATCTGGCAGAAGTTGCTACTTTAATGTAAGTTTCCCAGTTGAAAATTAAATCAAAATTGAAAACGGTTTTGTTTAATATGCATTAACCCAACTGATTTTTTCACATCTGAAATAACTCCAAGCTTTCCTGTACTCTATAACTTTAAAGTCGCCCTCCTAGTCTTTCACGACAAAAAGTAACCGGCATGAGCGTAACTCAACCTTTCAGAATCGATTTTTTTTCTCTCGTACATCCTGACTGACCAATATTGGAGAATTGAATAGTGATATGATTCGTGTATAAACGATTATTATATATCTTCAGCTATCGGTGCATATAAGTCATCGTTTTACGGCTTTATTTTCGAAGATACTGCAAATAATTCATCTGGACCTGGCAGAAATTATATGTAACGAACAGGTTTCACCTCCTCCTTCAGTCTGTTTTCAATCAGATGGTGGAACCTGCATTAGTTAGTCTCACAGCAATGGCTGACATGAACGTTACTGGAGCTGCTAAGAACCCGACTACCTGAGATCCAAGTAAGATATATTTTGCGTATGCAACGATTACTACATATATACAGCTTTTATCGATGAAGATAAGTCGTAAGCTTAAGAACTGATAACCACTAAATACAGGGGCGATCGAGTAATTAGAAACTTTCTACCAATTTGGTAGTAATATAAATCATTTCAAAATTGTTGAAAACAATGATTATATTTTTTCAATTAATAAAACATTACATCAGTCAGTCTGTATCGGTCATATTGCGGTACTGTCTCAGAAAACTGTAACTTAATATTTACCTCATGAACATTGAGCTCATTTGCATGATATTTCACTGACCATAATCATTGATGTTTGTAATTGTGTATTTTGGGTGTTCATATATTCTGATAAACATGGCTTAACACCAAAGCAATATGGTTGCCTACTATACGCTGCAAGAGCTGATAGTTTAAGCTAATAACCATTAGATGACAATCAGCTCTCTTGATGTAATAGATTATGTTGCATAGCTGTCTACTTATCTGACCTCGATCATATGATGAGGAAGAAAATAACTGGAACCCATTTTTCGCATTTTTTTCTACTTTTGAAAATAAAAATACCATTCCTACTGCAAACCCATGAATATTTAATGCTTGGAAGTAATTGAATAACACTCAATCAAGCCAAAAGTTGAATTATTGATTGACAATTTCGAGATAATCCAATTAGAACAGTATCTGAAGTGTTATAATTTTTCTCGATCTCAGGATCTTTTTGGTTCGATAATATTTTTGCAAGTCCTTAAGATGAAAAACTAATTTAATCGGCTATTTCATTGATTACCATCAATATGCAAATATATTTGAGAGTTTCCTTATGCTCTCGCTACGACCGCTAATAACAATATGATGGGAGAATTTAATGAGCAAGCTATTCAGAGGTTTATAATTGTCTGATAAATTCTTCAAACTCAAATTAGAAGTAATAGCTGAAGTTAATTATGTGTTTACCATGATTATATAGTGATCACAGTCAGGTTCTTTGAATGATGAAGAGCGAAATATGTCAAATTTCATTCAATGTTAAACATCACTTTAATTTGAGTGGGTGCTCTGAATGAATTTCTGTAATTTTTCTCATAACAAAATTATACGTGGTGTATCTTTCAACGGTTAAATTCGGGAGTGCTGAAGAACTATGGCCAGAGTAAGACTGTTCGAAAAATTACAGGAGAATCAGAAATTCCTAATTCCACAATATGGAACTCAATTAAAAATTAGTGTGAGAATGGAACTATCTTCATAAAAAGTAAAAGTGACGGCTTTATCAGGTTGGTTCAAGACAGAAACAAATGAATTTTGAGGAAAATTTTCTAAAAACGCTTTGATGCAAATAATGATTGAAGGCAATGAACAATCAAAATTGAATTCATCGAAACAATTTTATCGAAATTATGTTCATAACAAACGACTTCATTTTTATTAGGAGAAAAACTATATAAATTCTGGGATTTTTATTGACAACACAGATACAGCTCTCAGCATGAACAAAGAAGCAAATAAAGCTTGTACAAGCCTAACTAAAACGTTTTTTTATCAGTATAGATTAGCCAAGAGTCGTTTAGAGTGACGAATGAAAATTCCATGTGTTGCTTGGTGAACAGAACGGAATATTTCATATGAAACTCGAGGAATTTCACAAAGGTTGTCTGAAACGAAACGTAAAATTTCCAGAAGGAAATATTATTTGAGGCAGCCTGTCTGCGGTTCGAAATCCCTGGAGATGATTGGAATGTTTTGGAATCTAGCAGGATTACTAATGCTGCCAAATACCAGTAAATATTAGAGAATAGGCTACTTCATAGTATCGATTAGTTAAGTGTTGGAAAAAACTACATGTTTCAATAGGATGACTTGGCAAATCATAGTGCGATAAAAGTATTCACTTATCTATTTATTTGTTCGGATCAAAGAGTTTCAAAGAATAGAAATACTATATTCATTATACCATAGTCTAATTTTAATTTGAGTCAAAATACAGAGAAAAAATTGGGGGAAAGCAGAATATCTAAGACGGATGAACATTCGAAACACACTACACCTCTCACATTCTCCCTTGAAGTACAAACTCAGGAAAACATGATAAACTGGTGATCCATAGACAATCTTTTACTCTGAGTTGCACATCTTCCTACTCTTTTATGCTGACAAGAAAAAACGTGCTTGGACGATTGTTTCAATACCCAATTCATTCATAATTTTCTTGCATGCATGAATAATGGAATAACTTCACTTCAATTTTTTTTTAAGATGTAACTACAAACCTAGAATTTTCATATTCTTCTTTGGAATAAGAGGCATTGGTGCTTGCCAAATTTGATGATTTTTCATGAAGTTGTTGGGAAATACTCTTCTCTTGCGTATATCAAAGTATGCAACAAAATGAGATTTTTTTCCTTTTTCTCTCCAATCTCAACGCGATACCTTCAGGCGTTCAGTAGAAAAGATGAATAAATTGATTATAAAAAATTTTTTTTGAGATGTAACTACAAAGTTGCAGATTTCGGATTTTTCCTGTATTCGTGCCAAAAGGCATTGCTTTTCCCAAATTTCATATTTCTAACTCAATGGAAAGGTCTTTATAGGTTTTGATTCCTTTTGCGGGTGACGAATTATGCTGCAGAATGTGACATAAATGGTCATATTTTACGGTTACAGTTTCTAGAAATTGGAGATCTAAGAATTTGGTGTCAATCGCATCTTTATATCTTTACGAATTCCCGAGTGAAGGCGAATAACTTTATTTCGAAACAAAAAACATTTCGTGTTCTAACTGTAAATTCACAGTTTTTGAAAACCCTTGAGAGTGTCAAAATATGCCACGAAACGGAACATAAATGGGCGTATTTTTGTATTTTTCGATTACGTTGACTCTCAAATTTGATATTTTCCCAGTTTCAAGATGTTACTTACGAATAATCGGTGCTAATTTTAACTCTATACCTTTAACTGAACTTGGGAAAAGAGTCGTGATATACTGGCAGATAGATAGAAAACGAACCCATAAAGGTTCTGTTTTTTCAATACGGTAAGTGATAAGAGAGAAATATAGTGAAAAATATTATGTAAGTACTAAATATCCTTTTGTACCAACTAAATATGTATGAATGAAGAGAAATAATTGAACTGAACAATTTCTTCAGAGAGAGTATATGCCTAATCATTAGATAACGGAGCTAACTTATTTATATCTGAATAATCTCTATTGCAAATAACTTGATGTCACACTGAGCCCATTTACCTTCAAATCACATACCAATGAACTGAGTCAAAACTTGAAAACAAATAATAATAATCTACTAAAATTAGCTGTGTCTACTTGGAGTACCAGTGTTCACACTCTACAAATAGCTGCTCCTGCTCTGATCTTTTCTACAGCAGCAAACTGTTGTTCTGTCTGGCTAAATAATGCTCATGTGCAAAGAATTGATTCCCAATCTAATTATCCTTGAAAATTACCCTAGCTCTACCCCAATTTGGGTACTTCTCCTTTACAAAATAAATTCCTCCACTGATTCCGCAGACAATCAGTATTGAGAGAAATTTGAGACAAGCTCACTGCACTAAGAAATTAAGGTACAATATCAATGTTTCAAATTCATTTTTTGGTTTGCTAACTAATTATAAACGCAGGTTGTTTTTCGGATATGTTTGCACATATACCAACAAAATTCTCTGCTTTTTTTTGGCGCACAAGTTCCTCTCATGAGAATTAAAATGAGATTTCGCAAGAAACCACTACATACAGGGTGAATCAGATGGAGAAGGAGATATTTTGTGGGGTGATAGAAAACGCTCTCGATGTATCGGAATCGTACTTTTTCCAATGTCGCGCTCTCCTTCGGACTATACAAGGTGTTTTTTTATTAAAGTGGTAGATTTTTCTTGCCTCTTATTTCTTAAACGACTTGATCGATTTGGATGAAAATTGCAACGTTGAATTCAATTGATGAGGTCTATCATACCAGATTTTTGATTTCATCCCAAATCTGGATCGGATTGAAAAAAATTGTTTTTTTGGGTAAATGCCCAAATGACACCCGGTATATCAGTAGAATAAAAAAATTAATAGATATTTGTAAACTAGAAATATGTATGATTGAAACAACATGAACGACATTTTTGTCACACCTCGACTATTGTATGGAAAAAATTCGATATTTCGCAAAAATATGTTTTCTTTCAATTTTTCCTCTGACTCTTTGGATCATAGGGACAAAATCGAAAAACAACATTCAGTATAGCGCTACAACATTCAGTATAGCGCTAAGACAAAATATCCAGTGTGATCTAGTGTAAAATCTTAAAAGATCGTTTAAGACCGTATGAAACACATTCTTATCACACCTCGAGGATTTTGTGAAGAAAGGTTAATTTTTTAATACTGAATACTTTTTGGTCAATTCGTTCTAACATCTACTCTAAGGTTCAAGAGAAAATAAAAAATTCATGACCTAAAAGAAATCATTTCAACAACACTTTAAAGTTATCCAAGAACATAACGATAATTCGGGCGAATGATAGTTTTTATCGCATAGTTTTCATTAAGGAACAAATACTGCAATTTTGTCGAATAACGCATGAAAACAACACATCTGGAACATTAGAATGAAATACGAACTCGGGTACCCAAACTGAGCGATAGTCGGTTCAAATCAGCTGCTCGAAATGGTTTCCTCTGTGCTTAATGCATTTTCTTGCTCTTTTTAAAATGCTACCATTGGATCTTCGAATTAGGTCCACATTATTTCTTAGAATTTCACAACTATCCGCAATTCTTTGGATCAAATGTTCTCTTCACAGTATTTCAACTTGATAAACATTATCTTTCAAATAGCACCATAATAAAAAATCAAGTGGATTCGAATCCGGTGATCAAGGTGGCCAACTTATCGGTCTACCCCGACCAATCCTCCAATTAGGATAAGTGTTATTCAAAAAATTAATTACATTGTTAGTAAAGTGAGGGGGAGTCCAATCGTATTGGAAATAGATTTCTCGTATTTCAATTCCATTCAGGAAATTTGGTAGCATATTCTGAAGAAATTTTAGGTAAATGTCTCCATTTAGTCTATTTTCGAAGAAGTGAGGACCAACCAAAAAACCATTCACCATTCCCAACCAAATATTCACCGAAAACCTATGTTGAAAATAGTTTTGGCGTGTTAGTCTAGGATTTTCCTGTGCGAATGTGAATTGCGCCAATTGAATACACCGATTTTCGTGAAAGTGGCGTAATCGCTAAGTAATATCCTATACACATGTGTCTTATGTCCAACGAGCCAACGGCAAAAGGTCAGACGAATGTTGTAGTCATTTTCTTGGAGTTCCTGCACTTTTTGATAATTATATGAATGGTATTTCTCATTTTTCAAAACTTCAAGAGCGATTTTTCTTGTACTCGTTTGCGGGTTATTATCAATAACTTGGAGTACTTCATCAGCCGGCTAAATATATACTCTTTCTAGCTTCATACTACATGGAAAAGTTCCATTTTCTTGTAGAAACAGAAAAGTTCGACAAAAAGTCTAACTGTTCGGATGTCTGCGTAGAGGAAAACGTCTTCGGTATTCTAATCTAGCTGCATTGCCACTTCCGTTGCATTTTCCATAAATGAATGCCATATCTGCATATTCTTGATTCGAAAATAGAAAGTCATAATCTGTTAGCTGGTAAAATACGTGATGAAACACTTATTACATAAAAAGAGAAATTCAAATGATATTAACACTGAGCGAAAAACAAAAGTACCAGAATAAATAACTGATACTGAATTTGGAAACATTTGGATGTTCCTGGATAAGAGTTATGGTTACTACATTATGGAAAGACAAATAATTTCTGAACATAAAAATAAAGAGAAATATGTAGATTGTTTTGATCTGAAAATTTGACAGTCTTCATCCATGAAATCTCGATGTCATTGAATTCAATGTTAAAAGAAAGGAGTGACCTATTTTTCGGAGGAAGTTTATACGGAATATCTGGCATGCCAAGTAATACTCTGCACAAACTTCCGCACCGTAGTCAACTTAATTTCTACATTTTGCCTACTCTATTCGTCAAATATTTAATAATCGGTGTGAGATATCGATTTATGAGCAAGAAACGAATTTCATGAAACAGATTAAAATATCCAAATTGTCATTTCACAAGTCGCCATAATGGCGTCGAGAACATTTTCTGAATGGGTTCGAAGTAATATGATTACCAATATCAAATGTACATCCTGTAGATTTTTTCGACGTTTTCAACTGAAATCTAATAAATTTAATGAACTGTAATTGTATCAATTTTTCTTTAAATCAATCCAGACATTAATCGTCTAGTATCACAATTGTCTCTGAGGATTGGACTGAAAACTAACATTATTCCAAAATGAATATTTTTTTAATAAAATACTGATACACAGGGTGTTGTTTCATCATCTTTTCATGAAATTGAATTTCTACAGTCCCGCCCTGTACGAGAGAACAAATTTTTCCTGTGAATAGTTGGTCTTCTAGGTCACTGGCAATCCTGCAATTTTCATTCAAATCAGACCAGCGATTTCTATGATGTCTAAAAAAATTAATCAGTGCACATTAAACAGCGTGTATATGATAAATTGAGTGGCGTAAGCGTAAAAGATGTATCATTCCGACACACCAGGAATGTTGCCTACCACCACCGAAAATATCTCCCTTTCCTCCTGAATCATCCTGTTTTGCTAACAGCTGTTCTTGATCGATTTTTGCGAGTAACAGTTTTTCTTTTCGGAAATTTTAATTTTCGGTGATAATGCAGAGCGAATCACAAAATTTGACGTTAGAATGTGCCAAAGCAGAGATGTTAAATGACCTATGTTGGACTCATACAAGAATAGGCCAAAGGCTTGGGGTGTTCCATTAAACTATTTCTGAAATGATTCACAGATACAGTGAGACTGATAGTCATGAGAGAGACCTAGGAAAAAGGACCTGGAGTAACAACAGCGATCCATGACCGTAAATTAAGAATTTCCTCGTTGTGACAACGATTCGCTACTGCTAGGCACCTTCAAATGCAACTGACTAGGAGAGAGTTTTTTCGTTGAGTAAAGTTTTTGTCTTTCTCATTGCTATCGATGTCCTTAAGTGTACAGACATCGAAATAAGAGATATGCTCAGTTCAACGTTTAACCGTCCTTTGGTTTTGGTGGAGAAAACCTAAGAGCTCAGAGGTATGTCACAGACATTTTGGAAGAACATGTTCTGCCTTTTGCAGCAAAGATACGTGAAATTTTTTGTTTATGCATCATAACGCCTAACCTCACCAAGTTCATATCGTTAGGAACTACCTTCAAGATCAGGAAATCACTTCAGTGGAATGGCCTGTACGAAATCAAGACCTCACTACCATCGAACGTGACTAGGACATTCTGAATAGAAAATTCAGAGAGCCACCGAGCCAGCCAACTTCCGTGAATGAGGTTCGGAACAAATTGATCTTAATGGATTAGAATGCTATAAAGTTATTGATTTTGAGTATGAATCGAAGATAACATGCAGTAATTCTCGCCAGTGGTGGGAATATCTAGTATTCACAAGTTTTCTGGGACTATGCTAAAAAGTTTCACATTTCCTATTATTGATTTTATTCCAAATTCCCTGAGTACCATTTTCAATTCGATTGTTCTCAAGCATACATTAATGCAGGATTACTAGAAAAATAAATCTTCAATATATTCATAAACTTCTATCGAGTAAATTTGAATTCTCGATTTTTTTTCTCTAATGTCATGCCTCAGTGTATCACTCTTATTCGGAACTTCTTCCAATTATACACGAACTTCAGAGTAAACCTCACCTGTTTCGAAATTCCAAAACTCGGAAACCGATTTAGTCGCTTCGTTTTCTGCGGAATCCGTTAGATGCATTAGTCCTCTGGAAAAATGAATGGATTATTGCTTTTAATAAGTTCCCCATTTTTACTCGGAAAGTTCCTTGTATCAGCCTGAGAAAAACAATTGGTGTACCATAAATCGTTTGAGAATAGGTCATGGGCGTTGGGATAGTCTGATAGTAGAATTCTATAGAGTGTAGATACTCCAAATTAAGTAACCCAAAACTCACATTACCAGAAGCAATTTTCAAATGATGGATGCAGGTCATTGGTCAACTCAATACCAGCTTGAATTCAGCATGATCAGAGTTAACGGAGATGTTTTACAACTTTTACAAACTTTAATTAACAAGGAGAAAAATCGTATGGAATTAGATGTCTTAATTTTGAGGACATCGAAATTTGTATTTAAGTTCTTAATCACATCGTAAAAGTTCGTTTCAGTATTCAAACCCACCCTTGAGGATGCGAAAGACGGGGTAGAATTTGTATTGGATTACTGCCACTATGAGAATCCAAACTAATATTATAAACATGAAAGATATGTTAACAGAAAGGAAACCCTGAAATAATTCCTGCGTAAATATGAGGTAGACGGCCCTTTATCATATTTGTCAACGAGGGGAGACACAGGTTTGGGCTAATATTTAATAAATTAAAAATGCCATCATGTCAGCGTGTATCAAGGGATACCGAAAATGAAACTCATGATGAGCAAAATCAAACAAGCCATAATTGCTGAGAAGAAAATGGAATACCTTAAACCACTACGATTTCGATTTAAGTCATTACAAAAATCTAATAAATATAATAACATTAATAATAATTTGTTTATTCTCACAATGCCAAAAAATTACATCGAGAAAATGTAGCACATCGATATTGACATAAAAGATAGCTCTCGGGACATTACAATATAAATTAATTAACAAAACACATGCGAAAAATAAAATCTACCACCTCGAAGGTAATTCAACTATAAGAAAAAAATGTTATCTTTTATGAGGGAGTTTTTGAAAAAAACATAATTTAATTTTCCAAAATAAATAATATGAAAAAATTATAACTGATTTTCTATCTGCTATAATTAAGACCATTGTGAATGATTTCAGGTGTGAACGTAAGTTTTTTTTATGTCTACAGCCTGATTGACGAATGCTCGTGTTTTACTTAAATGCGAATCGTCAATCAGCTTCGAGAATTTTGATCGAATTTTGGCGTCCTTAATGAAAAATGGCAAAAAATTGTATATTTTTGGCGCCAGGAAGTTGAAAGATCTTTGACCCACCGTCTTATTTGCAAAAGGCACCCTCATAAGTTTACCGCTCATTCGTGTACCATATAAATGTAGTTCCTTGTAGCCTGCTAAATGTTTTTTTGCTGATACATAGCTAGAGACTTGAAAAATAACTGTCCAAAATTTCTATTTTCTTCATGTGAAAGTTTGTAACACCACCCCAAGATATATATATATATATATATATATATATATATATATATATATATATATATATATATATATATATATATATATTCTTTTCAATAGAGAGGATTCACAAAATTTGAATAATTGTATTTACAATAAATGCTTATATCTATAATTTTGGTTTGTGTCAGAAAAACACAAGTGTGAGCTCAGGAAAATGTAACAAGGAACCCTACTATCTTGTATATGATTCAATGGTTGCCCCCCGTGATAAACTTTTATGATGGAAGATTTGTCTTACAGTTAGCAAAAGGAACACATTTGGTTTTGTGAATGTTGATGGTCAGTAGTATGCCATCGAAGTAATCTTCCAATGCCAAGAAGTCTTTTTCTACATCTTTTTGAGTTCAGTCCACGAGTCACCCGAGTAGAAAAGGGCCGTGTCATTAGCAAAGCTCTTTTGTTCTCAGAGAAAAAATAGAATTTATATGAATTATGAACAGCAGGGGTCCCAGAACCCTCCCCTGCGTAACTCCATAACTTACAGGCATACTTGAGCTGACACAGCCCCTCAACCCAACAAATTGCTGTCATCAACCAGATAACTCGAGAACCAACTCAGAGCATGGCCACAAATACCTACACGCTCCAATACTTCTAATAGCTTTTTATGACTAACGCTATCAAACGCTTTAGCCAAGTTTATGAAAACATCCAAACAGGGCTTTGGAATGTCCAAACTTTCATAAATTTTAGAGGTTAGGTATGATAAAGCGTCTTGGGTCGATCTTCCCTTCTTGAATCGAAATTATTTACTTGATAATAAACTAGGAAAGCATAAGTCCTTGCATGAATTACTTTTTCTATATAATTTTAGACAAATTTGATAGTAACGATATTGGCCTGTAATTGGTCATCATTTGTTTATTCCCTGCTTCAAACAATGGTACAACAAGAGCAGTCTTGAGAGAAGATGGAAACACGCCCTCTTCCACTGATTTATTTTCTATAAAAGTAATTGGCTCGACAATATTTATTGCGATTCTCCCCAATGTGTCGGACGCTATGCAGTCCAAACCGCCGGATTTTTTCGTCTTTAAAGACTGAAGAAGACTTTGCCAATTCCAACTGTTTCCTCATCGCTGAATCCATTTTCAAAGATTCTATGTTTTGATCACTCAATTTTTTTTTAATCAATTGCCAAAGTTTAGCTGAATCATATACACAAGATTCAACTTTTTCCTCTAACAAGTTCATTTTGGCAGAGTTGATAAGTTGATAAAATATGTTTTTATAGTTTCGGTAATTGCTGGCAAGAGTAACATTATTTGGATCGCGTTTGATTTTTTTGTAGAGTTCGTTTTTATAGTTGACCGAGTTGATGATTCCACTCGTAATTCATTCCTTCTTTTAATGTTCGTGTGCGACTCCATACATTCCCTCAGAATACGAATGAACGAGTCAGTTGAAGCATTTACATCCGAAGCTTTCAAGACCTCCTACCAAGTCGACAGTTTCAAGTTGTTATTCAGTTCGTCATAATTTATGAATTATAAATTTTCTTCTTTTTTATTGCTATTCTTCATGTTAACTATCTCAGACAAAACATATTTCAAAATTACTGAAAAATGATTCGCGCAACCTCATGAACAATCGAACTGAAACAAGAATATTCTAGCTCTGTCTTCACAAGAATATTGTCAAGACAAGTACCACTGTTGGGTCTTGTAACACTATTTATAAACGAGACATACCCATTTACTGACATGACATTCAAATATTCCTCGCTATAGTTCAAACCCAATTCGGTAAGATATTCACATTTCTATCCCCTATTAAAACATTTATATTTAGGTTTTTGCTTTGGCTCAGGTAATTGTTCAAACCTTCAAAGAAAGACGCAGCTGTCACACAGTGGGGTCTATATACAACCGATATTGATATGCTCCTACTGTTAAATGATAAAGGAAAACAACTGGGTAAGGTATAAATCAATCGACTTCATCGATAATTTTAATTAAAGAAACGGATTTATATCATATTATCAGAGTTACTTCAATCTCATGAGGACACAAGATACCTTAGTTCCAAGAACTTCAAACTTAACTAAGTAACTCCGAGCATGAAAGATTCGTGTTCCTTTCCTTTGTATCCGATTTGCGGTACATTCATTCAAGTCTGTTGCTTAAAACTCCCTTAGAGTTTACCTTGGATAATTCGAGTCGGTCCTCTATTACGGAATTAAATTTGGGAAGTCTGCCGAGCGACTAATTGACACTTTCCTTCATCCCTTCGAGTGGCTTGGTCAATTCGTGATCTTGAGGTCAGGTTAATTATTCATTAGTAACGTATCCTGCGAAAGGGTGCCTCCACGCAATTTTAATAGTGTTCTGAACGAACACGTCATCGCAGACTTATCTAACCAATATTAAGATTGTTCAGAATTCCTTTGTTTATGAAAATTAAACAGGAAAATGGAAACTACGCTCGAAATTAGTATGAACATCATTTGGAAGCATATGATTAGGAACCATATGTGTTTCGGAATTGTATTTACTTCGTAGAAAATAATCTCTTCCTGAAATATAGCATTATACAGGTAATTCAAAATCGGGATTTCTTCGCAATGTTTTGAAAGTCTCTCGAGTTGGTTTGATTCGAAAGATAGTAGGAGGTTTACTGCCCACTCCATCCTTGCTCACCATGAAATTTAGCTCGACGATGATCTTGCTCATGAAGGTTTTTAACTGAAAACTTCTATCCTGATTCTTCCTACTTTCAAGCATTCAAAGACAATGTGCTTTGACGTCTCACTCGCTTCCAAGCGTCTGCATTCGGCCAGATTAGTCACATCGTGACAGAGACCCCTTACAATACCAACAAGAGTTTTCAGTTTTACCTTCCTAATCTATTTTACTTTCCAACTCAGTATCCAGACTAGGAAAATTGCATATGTATGTTCTAAAAGCAGCAAAATACGAATCTAGGATGAGTTTATTCGTGCGATGTTTCCTAAAGATCACTCAAGGTAATTTCAAGGCTATTTGAAGGTCATTTAGAAATTTCACGTCATAAGATTTTCGTAATAAAATTTTGTGAGCAGACAGAAAGATTTAAAATAAGCAAGTGTACGTTTTCGAGGCAACAGAATCCGAATACAAACTCTCGATCTTGTTTTCGAGACCGCATAGTACAAACCAAGGATCAGTTCAATTGTGCAACGTTTCCTAGTGGTTATTCAAGGCTATTTCGAGGTCATTCTGAAGTTCTTTGAGATCAAAAAAAGTGAGTACAGTCAAAATAATCTTCAAATACTCTTGAATGACTTCTAGGACAGGTCGCACGAATGAACTGAACACAGATTTGTACTCAGCGAAATATTTCCAATAATAAATTAATACAACACAATGTCATCTCTTTTCGATTAGAAGGATCGAAATGACCTGGACTGATTATCCAGGTGATGGTAATTATGTTTAACTGCAGAAGAATAAACACTATAGGTCCCATAAGAATGGATACCATCTCCTACACTTCATGAAGAACTATTGAATAAAATTTTCACAAAAATTCGCGATAAATATGTGACATTCATAGTAATTTCATTGAAATATATCAATATGATGTTGAAAAGTAAGTAATTGAAAAACAATTTATATAAACAGTGAATGAATAAGTGCTTTCATAGATTGTAACTGAAATGACTGGCTTGGTTTTAGATACTTGTTTGTTTTTTTTGTTTTGATATTCAGTGTACAATCACCACCCGTACGTGTCCTTGCGGACTATCATGGCCCACGATGATACAACCTGTATCATAGCTTCTTGAATAAGTTCCGTTTCTAAATGAACTCGATTATCTTGTTCAGGAATAACTTTTCCAGTCCGTTGTGGTCTAAGGTTTTCTTGCCGAAAACTTCTATTCTATTTTCACTCACTTCTAATCATTTTAAGACAATGTGCTTTCTCGCTTTCAAGCATATTCGCATTCAACTTCACCAGCGGAGTCGATTATGTTCATATGTACCTTCAGTGATTCATAAGGATACCGACAAAGATTTCGACTTTACCTTCGCCAATTCTAGTAATAGAAAGGTCTTCTTACATTGATCAACTATTTCGAATATTGTGAACCGTAGTTATTTACTTTGCATGAGTATAATGAGCTAGATTTGATATTAATTATGTCTGTTACTGTCCGCTTAGCAGTTTGAAATGGCATACAGTAATGCCCCGACTTACGCTACCCCGTTTTACGTGAATTCGGAGATAGGCGGTTATTCATTTTGATTGCCGTGAGCATCGGCTCTTCCGCTCCGCCCTCTCAGTGTTAAGTTTGCGACAGGTTCGAACGTATTCCGCGAGGAATTCTTTCACGTGCGCAGTGCGTCTTACTTATAACCTCTAATTATGTCATTTGAAAAAACAAAAAATGAGTCATTGGTGCCTAACAAGAAAAGAAAAACGCTGTCTTTGGAGTGCAAACTGAATATAATCAAATACTTTGAAGCAAAAATTAAAATTTGTGAACTGGCAAAGAAATTTGATCTACCAAAATCAACTGTCCGAACGGTTTGAAAAGTTTTTAAAGGACCTATCTTTCGAAGAGCACAAGGCACAAAGCCACCCTCTGTCCCTCGAAAGGTCACTTGCCGTGATTTTCACGCAATCACCATGAAACGTGTTGATGCAACTCGTACATGAAACTGTGATGTGAGAGGCGGATATACCTGCGGCATAAACGGTGCAGTTTCGAGGCATCCTATAATATGGAAAAGAAAGGATGAACAAAAACGACTTTTCAGTTTTTTGGGTCCTTAAGGAAGACCACGGTATAGGCAGGAACAGGGAAAAGGCAAAAGTTAATAAGGAAACAGACATAAACAAAAATATTAAATATCATAAGTAATACGGAATTTCATTTTTTCATCAGACACATCTAGTGGCGGCAGGTGGTAGACAGACAAAAATAAAGCTGTCTGGAACAATATTATCCGAACGCGGTATGTGATTCAACTTGCGAGAAAATGCGAAACAATGAATGAATTTTCGAGGTTTACCTTTAAGATTCTCGGAGGACTACCATATAACATAAGTGAGAAGATTTATTTAATTAAAAACAAATTGATTACATTAAACAAGCCTATTGGTTATCATTTGTGAGCATTTCTTCAATACCCAGTTTAAACTTGCTTGCTAGAAACAAAAATCCTCTGAGGGCCGCGCAGCCACCGCGATATCAGTTACGTATGTCAAATCTACTATACCAGTTAAGGGTTTATATTGACAATTAGTGGCATAACAAGCTGTTAGATTAGCGAAGCTGAAATTTATCGACTTCTGCCGTCGAAAATTCATTCGTAAACAACATACACATATTATCATGCTTGATAGAAGACGTGAACCGGATGAAAATATGGCGTCAGTAAACGTAAGGGTATTATCGCTCAGATGGAAACATTGTTACAGGCATGGTGTGATAATCAATTGACAGTGAAAAATTATCCTGTTTATCAAAATACAGTGTGTTTTCATGCAAATCAGATTTCGAGACTAAAATAAGAAGCTAGGGAGGCGGCTAAACATGAAGTGTTAAAAGCTAGTAACATCTGGTTCAGCCGATTTTAGAATCGTTGTGATTGGCATAGAGTGGGGGAGCGGCAAGCGCTGATAAAGAAGAATTTTCAACGTGGATGAAACCTGTCTTCTCTAGGAGAAAATGTCTAAAACAACTTTAATTGCGCGTGAAGAGAAAACTTTTCCAGGTTTTAAAACTGCCAAGGATCGATTGACAGTGATGGTTGGTGCGAATGCAGCTGGAGATTTTAATTTGATCTCTTAGTTTATCGTTCAGAAAACCCAACAGCCTTAAATCTATAGCTGGTTTGCCTGTGATTTGGAAGTCTAATGCGAAAGCTTGGGTGACAGCTTCTCTTTTTCAAGACTGGTTTGGCCATCATTTAATTCCTGAAGTCGAACGTTACTACTAATTGAAAGAAATTCCATTTAACTTGATGCTACTAATTGACAATGCACCATATCATCCTCCTACAGCTCTGACTAATTTCGATCCACGAGTAGTAGGTGAATTTTTGCCACCCAACATTACCATCTTGCTACAACCAATGGAACAGGAAGTCATTGAAACATTCGAAGCTAACTACACAAGGTGATCAATTGCACATCTACATGAAGCTATAAGACAAATCAACGAGCTTTCTGTTGAAGACTTTTAGAAACAATTTTATGTTGTAGATGCTGTTAGAATTATTAGATAATCTTGGAATGAAGTTTCATTAAAAACTTCGAATGGCGTCTGGAAAAAACTGTGTCCATTTTTTTCACCACTGAAACCCGTTTCAGATCCTCAACAAATCGATAGCATAATTGAAGAAGTCAATAATGATGCATAACAATTAAATTCAGAGGTTGATCATGATGATGTCCAAGAAATGCTAGATTCACACAATCAAGAGCTACCAATTGGCCAGCTTATAGAAATGCGTGGGCATGAGCAAGACATTGAACAAACTGATTCGCTAGACCCAGTTGAATCTGAAAATCAAATGACAATTGCAAACTTAACAGAAGGCCTCAATTCAACTGAAAAGAGGTTACAAATTTTAGGAAAAATAGATTCTAATGAAGAGTGCGTTTCTACTACAAAACGGGGAACAAAAAAGTTACTGGTATGCTATGAGGAAATTTTGTATGAGAAGAAAAAAAACGTAACTCATCAGGCAACATTATTAGAATATACGAAGCCTTCGACATCAAAATAAACTCTGTTTACGTTACTTTATTCATGACAATGTAAAATGTTTTATTATCTTAGATTTTACTGAACATTGTTCTTCAAAATTATCATTTTCTTCAGACTCTGGTCCCGATTGAACATACTTTATATGTATTTATATGCAAAGTTGAACCCCGACTTACACGACAATCGCTCTGACTCTCCTTTCGCGTAAGTCTGGGGTGTTACTATACCTGAACAAGGTTCTGGTTTCACTAGAGGCAGTGAGCCCCGATTTTGGCTAGTCCATCTATATTTTCGTTATCTGATTGAGCCTATTGACCCCGCATCCAGATGAGGATGATTCTATTGTTCGCTCTCGTGTCTATCTAGGGTAATTCAACAATTCTATTTCATTTTTGAAGCATAGCAATTGAAAAACAGAAGCATTTACAGCTTCTTGACCTTGAGTAATTATTTCAATGTCACCATGACTGGCCCGTCATTCTATCAGCCAATGTGCCAGGATTTCAATGGTTCCGCCTGAAATCTTGCACATAAGTTTTCACCTCTTTTTGCACAGCAAGGGCTGAAGAACTTTGTATTTGTCTATATTTTATATTTTCTGCGATATTTCATGAATCTGATGGCACTTAAATTCAGTTTCCAAAAGCATCCAATTAACATAGGAGCATAATTTAGGCAGTCAAAAAAATCATTCTTCAGAAAAGTGTCCAACACTATTCAGAAATATGTTCTATAAATCTAAGCAAACATCTCGAGGGTTTCATATAACACAAATAAGAAACGAATCTTTGTTGACTTCTATTCGATGTATTGTACGGGAATTTTATTCCACATATTTTAGCTTTTACAAACTTGCTGTAAGGACACGTTGGCAGGCATTTTACGTGCAGCGTTGGTCAACATCAGTTTCGAAATGCTTATTGTCTGAAATGTTTTTCTTTTCGATTTAAAAGGATAATAACTTGATGAGTCATTGACTCATTTTTGGAAACCAATATTATAGTTATTTGTTACTAGCTGATCCCTAAAACTTTATCCTGTCAAGATCTCGATAGAATTCGTCCCGATCTTCGAGATTTTTATTGCCAACTAATTTATTTGCATCACCGAAACTGAATGAAAAACAAAAATAAGAATTTACGTCCAGATTTTTTCTTCTGAAAACTTTTTTGGGAACACAAAATCTATACAAAGAATAATCAACAAAAATATCTCTTGGCGATCATGAATCGAAAGTTTATACGACATCAAGTAATATACCAAATTTTCGAGATTTTCTTCATAATTTTCCACTTTGTTATTCTTCATTAAAATATTTCTTTCAATTTTCGAATGAAAACTTCATTTCTATAAAAACCTTTCTCGGGCTACAAAATCGATGCAGCCGGTCTCAAGTGATGCCCTTACGAATGAATAGCATTTAACTTTTTATTTTTTGTTCATGTTAATTGAAAAATATTCAAAGGAAATAAAATAATTCTAGGTATATATTTTGTGAAAAATTTAACAAAAAATTTTGTTATTGTTTTGTTTTCCTTAAATGCTGATCGATCTTAATCTTCATCAATTGTAGCTAGAGCATTTAATCAATAATTATATGCGAAGGGGAAGTTTGGAAACAAGATCATGAACAGCAACTAATAGATTAGAAATCGGAAGCTCGTGATAAAAGTGGATCGAAAACTTGGAACGTTTCTTCAATTTTCCACATTTCTAGCCAGAACTCATTCGAGGGCTGGCTTTCACCGTGGTTATCATTATATAGGGTCTTCCATTTCAATCTAATTGGATCGCTGTTTACTCCTAGTGATTCAAACGTAGAAATTTACCTTGATATTCTGAAAACTGCGATTGATCTATTAATCATAGAAAAAAGTTTAAAATAATCTCCTACTGCTTAAACAACAATTGCATCTCCAACAACCCTCATACAGCCGCACCAATTTGCCAATACCTCAATTTGCAATATCTGGGTCATTGGATCGGAAAAAAAGGTCCTATGTAGTGGCTTGCTTGGTCTCCTGACTCTAGCCCTCTAAACTTTTTCTTATGGAGCATCTAAAGTCCATCATTTAATTCCATTTTTATCTATTCAAAACATGATAAACCGTCAAATCTTTTCAAAATTGTTGTAGAGTGTTAAAAGAGCTTTCAAAAGAGATCAATACAGAACCCACTTTCCTTATTTATTTATTCATCATTTATCTACCAATTAGGAATATATACAGGTGAACTAACACCCAAAACCTATATTCACACGTTCTCAATGTAGTGTTGAATTTAAAATAAAATTGATATAATGAGTACTGAATTTAAATTGAATTAGAATCGAAAATTACAATTAAAAAATTTTAAGTGAAAAGGTTAAGAAAAGAAAGGAGGGCGACACTGACTACAAATATATTGTAGGTTATTATCTAATTTAAGCTTCAATTTAGCTTCAAAAATTCTTTTTCACGACAAAATAAATCGATTTCTTTATCAAAATGATTACACAGATGTTGAATTCTCCTCAAGGGAGAGTTTTGAACACTATTTGTATTTCTGAAACACAAGTAAAATAGGTCCTGCTGCTTAAAACGCCTTAGTGGAACGAAAAAAGAAACACACTAGAGAATATTCGGCGAGTCCAAGAAACCATTCAAAAGTTTAAAAACGAACAATATGTCGTTAATTTTTCTGCATTTTTCCAAACTCAACAAATATCGTCAGCTTGGATTCCAAACTTTCCTCATTCAATATCGGACGGACGATTGATATGCCAGCAAGAACTTTACATATCACAGAAGAATCCAAAGGTCAAACTGAGGTTGTAATCAGTGCTTTGGCGGAAAAAACAATCTAGTTTTGCTAAGGAATGCTGTAAACGCAGTATGCAATATGGACCTACTTCTTGAACCACTTTTTCTTCCGTATACAGATGCAGCAGGACAATATTAAATAATTATAGTCTCCCTAAAACCGTAGAGATAATCAAGGAATACCTAGAAGAGTATAAATGTTTCGGCTTAACCTGCTTGATCATTCTACCCAGATCCAATCGAATAATTGTAGAACATGCAAGGTAAAAAAATTTCATCCTCAAAATATCAAATCAATGTAGACCGGTTTTACTTTAATTCGAATAAAGGCAACATTTTTCAGTTCAAGTACTCACATCATTATTTCTTGGATTAGGTTTCATTGTTGACGATTAGATTCTTTTGATATGTGTATATCTCTTAATATTTAGGTGTTCAAGAAGCGAATCCTATTCTGATTCTTCTATTCCACGAAATCCTTATTTCGCAAATTTTTCATTCATCACGTTGCTTCGATTAAAGATCCTTTCGTTCCTACACTCTTGAAATTCGAATATGAATTTCGAGGATTAGGGTAAGAACCTTTCATCCAAGCGTAAATAGAACCCGGTCGAGATTAACATAAACATACTCCCAAGCCAACTAATGACCTCGATCCTTCGCAAGTATTGACTGGAGTGCTCGAAAGATCAGCTCAATAACCTGCTCTGCTTCGATGAAATGACATGTTTACTCGAAGCAATACGGTGTCCAATTCCATATTTCAAATGATTTTCCAAATAATGATCTTAGGATTAAAGGAAAAATAAGCCATATGAATGAAATCCATGTTTAATTGATATAGATTACATTTTTTTATTCCTGACGATGACAAGTCAATACACTTCCCATACACACACATGCTCGAAAATCTATAGAAATTAAATAAATGATTGGTTTCTCACGAAGGTTTCACAAATATTTATTAAAATACTGGACATATGTTTCGGATTGATAGCCAATTATCAAGAGTAATACAATACTAAATTCAAAATGAGTAATTTCACTGATGTAATAGTAAACAGTAAATAGTAAATAGTTTATTGCATTCCAACAATCATCTACACAAGAAATAAACATATAAATTATATAAATGAAATAATAATATATCAAAAACACAACAAATTTCAAAGACCTAATGAAATTGTACAAAAAGATTTAAACTCCTCTAATGAATAGGGTTCAGAAGCCATAATAAAATTATGAATCCTTCTCTTGAAAAGCATAAAATTGGAAATTCGTAAAAATGTGGGAAAAGAATTATAGAGTTTAATGGCCTCATACTCTACAGCCCTTTCACGCAGCCTTGTTGAGTGTATAACGGCATTTACAAGAGGAGGTAAATTGAAGGTAGGTTTTTCCTATGAATAGACGTAATTTCAATAATCTCTAAGATGTCCATCCTTTCGCCTTTATTACCTATTTATGAGCTCGATATTCTCGAAATCTATGAAATGATTTTTGTTGATGCAGTGGTCCGAAAAACACGTAGAATTTTTATTTTGGAGAATAGATCTTTTATGTTCTTCAACTCTCTTCTCGATGCATCTTCAGGTTTAGCTATAAGGAATGTCTCACATTGACTGCAGTGTATTTTATATACTCCGCTTTTATCCAATAATTGAATATTCTACAATAATTTATTTCCAACTTCAAAGGATGTTGATTATCATATTTGCAATATTTATTTACGTTAACGTTAAAGATGCGAGATGAAAAAAAATATATTTTGTACTTTTCACAGTTTTATACGTTCAAAACAGAACCGGTTTCGATTGTCAGGTCATTTTCAAGTACGAGGGATGCCTTTTATATTTTGCATGTGAGGACATCATTAATCCACGGTTGGTACTAAAAATGAGCATTTATGATTTGTTAATTTGAATCAAAAATTGCAGTTCTATGAGTGCTCTGTTTAAGCCTCAACAACCTGTCAAAGTTGACAGGTCAGTTGAAAAATGGAATTGAACCGTAAGCATTTTATCGAAATAGTTTTCCACAATATCCAAAGACAATTATTTCAACAAGAATATCTCGGTGAGTTGTTTTCTCTTTTCGGCACTAAAACACCACACCAGTCAACAGTTTCCCATTTATATAGAGATTTTAAATGAGAAGAGGTTAGGCTTAGCGACGATCCAAAGGCATATGTACCAAAAATAGTGGTCACGCAAGAATGGATGCTCTGCGTAAGATTGTCTAGGAAGATCGGTATGCAACATATCTAAAGATGGAGGCATCATCAAAGATTTCAAAGACCTCAATACATGAAATTTTGCATGAAGAATTGCACATGAAAAAATTAGTTTTCCGTTGGGTACTGTTGACCGAAGAATAAGAAACTGCAAGGGTGAATTGATGTCAAAAAACTCTGGACGGTTTCAACCTTTGAAAATCAAAAAGCGTTCACAACATTGTTCAGAGGTGGTGAATCTTGAATTTATTCATTCGAGACAGGAAATGAGCGCGACTCTCCTGTTTGGGTGTTCCAAGGGGAAGAAAAACCGACAAAAGATACCGTGGCTGAAGTGTCCCCAAAAGGATGATTCTTTAAACAGGTCATGTAGCAGTTATGCCTTCACAAGATCAAAGAATAGTTACGGATTGGCACACAATCATTTCTTTAGCGCAAGCTCTTAATCAGCTTAGAGAAACCAACCTCGAACGGCGAACCATCTATCGCCAAGACAATGCAAGTTCACACAGCGCACAGGAAACCAATTAAAAATAATAGGAAACCAATAAAAAATAATTTTTTTAATTAATCAAGATCCACGAAGAAATAATATATGGGAGATGTCAACCCAAATTATTGGGTTTATAATGATTCTAGAACATCTATATATCATAATCGGCATCATTTAGAAGACCGAACCTGGCCATCGGGGCTCTCTCGGTCAAACAGACACAATAGAGAGGGGATTGTTTTGTTGAGTTTGAATATTAAAGGGATTTTGCGATTATACTTCAAAATTGGCAAGGAAGTAATTAAGTTTCAGGACACTCAAACTGCGACGGAAGTACATCTCCGCGAAAGAGGAAATATCGCAGGATATGTACTTTTTGATTATCTCCTTATTCCTCTTTATGGCCTTGCTTGCTATGTAGAACCTTTTCTTAAATTCAAGTGAGTTGAGACATATAAGAGTCAGGTATGATCGTTAAAGTATTTTTCTGCTGGTTTTCTTTTTCCATTGTTACAGATTTCTGTTCCAAACTTTCTTTCATCCTTTGTCTGGAAATCATGGAGTGCAAGATGAGAATTGAATCTGCTAAGCAGAAAAATCTTTGGTACTCTTTATGTACACACGACACTAACACAACATAAACAGACAAGCTATTGCAAGTGCAATAGTGACAAGGAAACGAGAAACCTTTTTCCACAGGTTTTTTCACTCGTTTATTGAATCATACGCAAGAAAGTATGGTTCCCCTGTTACATTTCCTAAGCTCACACTTGTGTTTTTCTGACACACACCAAAATAATAGATATTTTCATTTATTGTTATATATATTGTTATATATATATATATATATATATATATATATATATATATATATATATATATATATATATATATATATATATATATATATATATATATATATATATATATATATATATATATATATATATATATATATATATATATATATATATATATATATATATATATATATATATGATGAGACAAATATCTTCCGCGACAAACTACGCGAGGAGTCTACCTATGTAAACTTGAGACAAAAAGAATTATTCAAAAATCCGTAGATCAATGAATAATGCTTCCTGACAAGAGCTAGTTCCCAAATCTGCCCGCCATGCACGCAGTCCCCAAGAGCCACAATAGTGCAACTAAGCAGGATGCCGAGAAACGAAGCGGCAGACTGCAGTATCGTCCTTATTAGGAGCTCATCATATCGCTTCTCAGCATCCTAATAAGCTAAATCGGGGTACCCTATCGATTTCATAAAGGACGCATATCGTTGGACCGAGACGGTGAACCCGCTACCGGACTTCGAGAAAGAAACGAACAATAACAAACAGATGTGAGAACGTTAGAAATTCAACACTAGGAAACATCTTCGCCGGTCCGTGAATCACATCAATGGTACAAAACGAGCGAAATAATCCCATTGAAATGGTGTTCTAGAATAAGTCTATCGAATAGTTATAGATGAAATTGCCAATCGATGTTGTTATACTTAAATCTAAAAAATCAATGAAGTTATTGGTTTCTATTTCTGCGGTGAAACTGATGTAGGTGTGAACTTCATGCAGAAACTGTAAAAAGTTATCAATTTTATCTGTTTGAGCCCAGAGAGAAATACGGTACTTTTTTTCGCCAAGTGGTTATTTATTGTTGATTTTTCTCCTAAGTTATTCATAATCATAATTAACGAGGTAACGGTTTTATCGGACGCAATATCGGAATTGAACATTTAAATTATCGCTGTCGGAACAGAAACCAAATCCGAATAAAATGAAATAACTCAAATATTATTCATCCTATTCAATTCAGATTAAAGAAAATAATGCACCTCCTACCTAGGCATGGAAATGAATATAATCGAATTTTCTCAAATCTTAAACTGTAGGTTTCAACTAGTAGTTGATTGAATCAAATGAAGTGACACAAAAATACAATCCAATTGTGTTTCAACTACAAAACACTGCTTCATCTTGAATTTAAATGGTCGATAGTATACATATTTTAGTAGGATTAGTTTTTTAATTTCTTTATAATTTATTACCTTCGGTTTGTAGTAAATGCTTTAGTGTATATACTCATGGCTTTACTAATAACATGTTACCATGACTTTCATTCGTATTTTGCCTAATCCCTCAACCAGTGTTTTGCACTGCAGACCTACAATTGTAGGTCGATTTCGAGGAAACAAAAACCGAAACATTCGTAGGTCTATCCGAAAATACCAGAAGTTGACCTTCACTTGGACTTTTGAATGATAACCCCATATTTTAATTTTTTTTTTCAATTACTCATTCAACTTTGAGTACCTTCTATTGGAAAAGTACATTCACAACGCTGTAATTTCCGTCAAAAAAGAAATTAACAAAAGATTTCGCAAGAAAACATTTGCGAATCATCGATGTGAACGTAGAATGGGCGACTATTTGAGTTTGTGAAAATATTTTTCTATCCCAAAAAATACTTCAACGTTTTAGGTGATACTTATATCGAAAAATATTCAAATTATAGATTTGAAAAATACAAATGAAGGTCAACTTTTGGTATTTCCAGAAGTGGCAATGTTTCTTCACTCCAAGCTAAGGCTTTCCAGTATTTTTGAAAGTGACAGACCAGTGAAGATATTTGAGGCTAATAGAAAATGAAGGTTCGGTTTTTGTTTCACTGAAAGTGATTTACAATTGTAGGAACTATAGGTCGAGGCGTTTTTCACGGAAATCCCGCTATATGGAATATCATGTTGAATTGCATATGAACGCTGACTCTTCATTCATTCGTTCTATTTTATAAAATGTACCATTCCACTTCCTCTAAAAGGGGAGGGTAGATTTTCAGCGCAACATGCTTTAACTTGTCGTGCAGCTACAGTTACTTATCTTCCACCTTCGATTGAAACTTCAGATTCAAAACTATCGGAACTGAAGTGTAATAAAGAGGTATAGAATCGATCGAAAGTTCCGACTTTTTGGAATCAGGGTGAAAGCTCTGGTACATCCCTAATAAACATACAAAACGACACCTATAGTATTTGAACGAATGAAAAGGTATTGTACTCGATCTCGACTAACGTTCCGAAAAATTGCTCACTGATCGATTTTGCAAAATTAGTAAATATCGAAACATACCACACGAAATTTGAATGAAAATAAAAAACTGCGAACTGCTGTGAGGAAGCGTGATAACAAAATGCAAGTTCACGTCGCAAATGCAGTCGGAACCAATGAGGGCATTATCTCGCATCTCTGAAATCGTTACCATGAGGTATAGCGAAATGCGTCATAACTTTACGCAATACTGACGCAATACTGATTAATTCCAAATATCATGTTATAGTTAAGTCCGCAAATGCTTCCTTACGACCTACAGGGTGTTGAAATTTCGTTGTTATTTAGTTTTTTTTTCTCTATGTCCTGCAATTTTCCACATATTTACCTCAAAATTTAGAATAAGGTTATAAAAGTTCAGATGCATGAATGCACATGTCGAACTGCGAACAGAATCTACATGGTAAAGTTTTTGAAAGGGTAAAAGAAGACATGGCTCCGAAAAAGAAAACACCTTGTTAATTCTAGTTAAAATTTATGATGGAAGCTGTAAAACATAACTTTCATTCCGAATTTAGGCTGAATAACTCATGCAGGAGTTTTGAAGAAAAAAACAATTTTTTCTGGAAACTTCAACACCCTGTAACTCCGTAAAGAAGCTTTTGCGGACCTATGTTTGTATGAAGTTAAAATTGCACGTAGATCTACCCCCTCAAGTTGTGAGATACTATTATGTAACAACCTGTATTCATCGATTATGTATACACCACAGACTTGAGAAGCCTCCTTGAGAAGAAATCCAGACTATTCAGGTCAAACAACCATGGCTGAGATCCTCCTCGTCCTCTCGATATATTTTGATATACTTTATTCCCGAACCAAAGTGGAAAAACATGCTGGAGCGCCATCATGTATGTACCACACTTGATATCTTATCACGAGAGGTCCTCATGTAAAATGAAGAGACCAATCCACTGAATCCCAATTATACTTTTTATGAAAACTGCCCCTAAGAATCAGATTCGACAATTTCATGAGGATTCTTCTCTGCCCCATAAACGTTTGTTTAGGAAATTTTTAATGGCCTCATCGGTTAGAAAAATGATACGCTCATAGCTGACGTTTGCTGCTAGTCCTTTAACGTACCAACTACAAAAATCAATTTTTAAAGGAAAATCCTGGAAAAGGAGCGCCTACTCCCTCTGAACCTGATACTAGTATTGAAGGAAATCACGTAGGAAGAGCCATACAACTTGATGGTTAGTACTCAAGAACACGGAAATTCTTCTATTTCTGATCTTTGGGTCCTTCTCTCTCTCCCTTCTATTTCATTCGGAACAGCTTCTTCGATCTGTGGTGTTCAAACAGTACGTGGTTTACCTGCTATTCTTTTTGAAAGTCAGTTTTCACAAAACGGCTATAAATATTTGAAAAAATAGATAATCTGGTATTATTCTATTTCTATAGCGCTCCATAAACAGACTTAGTTTCGTGTAGCTAATTACAGGTAAGCGTTGTTCATTTTATTTTCGATAAGAGTCGTATATAAGAAAAAACTATGGGAGGACAGAAAGTTGTTAAATAAAATAAAGAAAAAACTTTGATATTTGAAATTTACCTGCGGCGCCCCGTTTAGCGGGAGAAGATAGAGCATGACTCCGGAAAATTACTACATTCTAGATTCTGTTGACAATTTGACATATGCACTGATCCAACTCGAATTGTACTAAAAACACTGTAAACCACTTCCCCAAATATTCGGCGCGTGTTTCTCCTATACGGTGGCATAATCAGGAGACGATTGTACACTGGTATTATCCCCTGTTGATTCCAACTTAGTTGGCCCGTCGAGTTTATAAATAAATATTTGGTGAAGTGGTGTACAGTGTTTTAGTGTGAAACAACTCCAAAGGTTTCAGTTCCCAACTTAGTTTACTCATATTCTGCAAACCTTATTCACAAATTTGAAGTAAACATCCCACAAATAATTGCAGGAACTATAGAAAAAAATGAAGAATATTGAAATTTCAACAGGCTCTAGATCCATAACGAAGCGATTGCGGAACTAAGTTGATCAAAATCTCTAGTCACAAAACCAAAGAATCACACCATTTCGTTTGTACTCGATATTGAAGATGTCATTGTAAATTATTAATTATGACTTCTCGTTTCATTCATTTTCTGTGAATAATGAGATAACAAGTGTAAGTCACGGTCCTTTCACCAATGGAATAATACTGAAACCAAGTAATTGCTCAACTCAATAAATAAGAAATGTGTGATATATATACCAGAGTTTTTATGATGGATTATTGCTGAGGTTTTATTAATTTCAAAAGAGTAGTTTCATTCATCACTACAATCTTTCATTAATCTGAACGAACTCATTCAAAACAAACAGCATTGAATGGGGGTCAGACTTCTAGTCACATAAAAATAAATTTTCAAGAACCATTCTTGATATAACATACTGCGAATAAAACGTGGGTGCAGAAATAATAGGAAATCGTGAACTGTCGAATGTATGAATGATGGCATACGAAGCTGAGTAGACTCCATGCTTTTTCATTTTATCCTATTTTTATCGACGAATCGCTTGAATGAGTGTGTTCTCTCGTAGAATTTGAGTGACTTTCAGGGCATTGAATTTATATTCAGATTCATACGTCATTTATGAAAAAAAATCCTTTCCTGATGAGCTGCGAAATATAATCAAACGGAAAAAATAAGATAATGCAGCTTTTCCATGTTATTGAATAAGGAATGTTGTATGAAAATAATAACCATTATGGAAATTTCCATAAACTGAGATAGGTATCATCTTGTAAAAGCCACTTGAATTAAATTGTGCTGACAAAGTTGAGGATATTACGAATTGAATGAACGGGCATGCTATCGCATTAGTGTGGTCCACGCGTTTGTATAGTTTGTATCATTTCAAATGACCACTCATCGCCAACTTGATCAATTTTTTTCGCAATAATTCAATCGGACGTATGTCCTACGTACTACATGATTTCGTGAAAGGAAGAAGATTATTTGTCATACACTTCTGTGGTGCTGCTGACTATTATATTATAACCTCAAAAATTTATATCCACTTCGTTGAAGAATACTAAGCTTTCCAATGATTTCAGTGTGGAAAATAACGATAAAAGGTAAAATAATTTACTACCAAATACAACCAGACATAAAATAAGAAATTGTACAATTCCTTATCAATATCTATCAATTACAATCGTAATAAATTGGTTTCGAGCGCTAATTCCAGCGCAAGAGCACAACGGATGCAGTTTCTATGCTCACAGATTTGTATGAGCCGAGTTTCGACGTGCCGTGTGACGTAAAATATTTCCTTTTATTTTTATTTGTATCTGTCAGATACAGGGTGTAATGGATTTCCATCATATTGAATATTTTACTGATTTAACGATTAGTTTGTCGAACATTTCCTGAACGATACGAAATTACGAATAAGGATCAGGTACGCAGTGCAACAAAGAAAATTCAAACCAGTCTTAAAATTAAGGTGGTTGCTACTTTTTGAGCATCTCATTTCAGTTCTTCTGTCAGAAATATGCCAACTTGGGTTCGTTTTCGACATACAGTCTGTTAAATTTGAGGGCTTCTAGAAGGGCATTTCCGCCCATGTTTAGTCCCTCACCTAAGAATCATGTTTAGAAACTTTGAACCTATTAATGATTACTCAGTGTAAATGAGTATACTATTAAATATTTCACATTATACAATGCGAATAAAAAAATTGAGAATTGTATTATAGAAACTATGTTTTTTTTTTTATAGTACAAACAATTGCATAACAGTATGGTATCACGGTAATTATCTCAACTAGGGAACTTACTGGATAGACTGAGGATCTCCTTAAATATGTCAGGTGTGCAATATAATAATCAACGCATTCTACAAAAAGAGGAGCAACAGGAAATGGACATGGATATCACCAAATGGAGAAACTAAGAATGAAATAGACTAACTACTCACAGATGAGCGAAACATATTTGAAGATGTTATAGTGCTTAATAGGTTTACAATGGCTAGTGATCATCAATTAGTGAGAGCAGAGATACATTTCAGCAAGCAACAACAGAGAAAGAAAATGAATTCAAAAACTACATCGATGAGCTCTCAAAAAATAAGATGCAATACCGAGAAAACCAGAGAAATTGTAACGAATATTTTGTCAGAAGACCGAGAGCGGCCAGGAAAATCACGACATCAATAAAATGAACCAAAAATTGATGAAACAACTGAGACAAGCAGGTGAAAAAGTGGGAAACCCCGAAAACAAGAGAACAGATAAGCTCAATGCCACGACGAAGGCACTAATGGAGAAAAGAAGAAAACTCTGGAGTGAAGGAAAATACAAAACAGTTGAATATGCGGAACTCAATAAAACAATCAAAAAGATGATAAGAGAAGACTTGAGAAAATATCAAGAAGAAGAAGACGAGAAGCTTCTGAAGAGGAATAGGGGATTGAATTGCTTGAGGCCGCAACAAGGAAACTAATTATTACAGTTTTGAAGGACAAAGATGACAAGAAAGAAAGAGATATAAAAAAAATCACACATATAGTAGAAGAATTCTATAAAGTCCTATACACCTAAGAGAAAAAGCCAAGTGATGAATCATGGGAAAACATCAAAAGAGAAATAAAGAATGTGAACTTTGGAGAATTGCCCGAAATAGATTATGCGATCCAAGAAGCTCTAAAAAGCTTGAAAAACAACAAAGCTCCAGGTCCCGACAGTATACTGTCGAAGATGCTACAAGAAGGAAGGGAAATTATACTGCCCACTTTGAGAACATTATTCAATGAATGCTTGCATAGCGGGAGGATTCCAGAAGACTGGGCTAAAAGTGCTGTCGTTTTGCAATTCAAGAAAGGCGAAAAGAGTGACCTAAAAAACTATCGCCCCATATCACTACTGTCACAGATCTACAAGCTATTCATGAAAATAATCACTAACCGATTGACGGCGAAGATGGACTTCTACCAACCCGTTGAACTGGCTGGCTACTATGAGAACTTTGATACCATCTGACTCTATACATGTCGTTCGTGGACTATGAGAAGGCGTTCGATATCACTGAAATATGGGCCGAAGAACAAGCTATGAACAGAATTGATTCCTGGTATAGACAACTGATCCACAACATCTATCAACAATCCTCAATGATAGTAAGACTAGAACACGAGACCAAACCTATAAAAGACCAGAGAGGTGTGAAACAGGGAGACGTTATTTCGCCGAAGTTAGTCACCTTAGCATTAGAAGATGTATTTAAATCATTGAGTTGAGATGGGAGGGGATAAACATAAACGGATCAACACTGAATCATTTAAGGTACGCCGATGATATTGGTCTGATTTCCACCACTTTCGAAGAGTTGCAAGAAATGACTACAGAATTAGCTGAAGCATCGCAAAAATTGGTTCGAAAATGAACATAAAGAAAAAGAAAACCATGACTAACGCAGAAGATAACAGAAAGATTACAGTTAACGTACACTCTCTGGACATGGTGAATAAATATGTTCACCTAGGTCAAACACTTCAACTCAATAGAGAGAATCAAAGAACAGAAATTTCGAGAAGAGTTCGGCTTGCTTGGGCTCTATTTGGAAAATTAAAATGGGTCCTTCAAAGTCGTAAGATACTACAATACCTTAGAACTAAAGTCTACACTACAATCAGTGTGTTTTGCCTGTAATCACTTACGGCTGCCAAACATGGACACTACCTAGAGCCATTATTGCCAAAAGGTGCGAAACACAAGGAGCAATGGAACGCAGGATGCTTTGAATAAGACTAACAGACAGGAAAACAAACACATGAATGAGGAAAGTCACGAAAGTTCAAGATGTCAGAGAAGAAATTACCAGACTCAAATGGGGCTTTGCGGGTCATAATGCAAGACAAAGAGATGGCAGATGGAATGCTAAAATACAAACATGGAGAATATATTTGAGCAAAAGAGAAACAGGTCGCCCTCCAATGAGATGGGGAGATGACCTGAAACACATTGGAGGGCTCAACTAGTATCAGGTTGTACAGAACAGAGACCGTTGGAGAGAACTGGGGGGGGCCTATGTCGAGAGTTGGATGACAAATGGCTGAAGACGAAGTGCAATATAATGAAATCGAATCACCCTGAATAACTCGGCTGATTTGGTTTTTCTGAATTTACTGAGACCTGTCGATTTTTGATTGGAGAGAGACATTTTTTGCTGCTTGTTCCATTCTCCCTTCATCAACCCCTTACCACTGTCAGCTTCCACTCCAAATTTTTTTATAGGGAAAAGGGATCGTATATTCTGTGAACAAGTACCAGGAATTGGTCAATGAAGCACAAAATCCAAATTTATTGTATCGCCTTCAAAGTGGACCCCTTCCTAAATAATACATTCACTTCAATGAATAATCCAATCAACAAAACATTTTCCGAACGCTTCTTCCGTAATTTACCGGCTTTGGTTTTCATCGATTCAAAGCGGATACCTCGAAGTGGCAATTTCAGTTTTGAAAAAGTAAAAAGTCGGCTGAAGCCATATTAAGTGAATACGGTGGTTGTTCGATGGAATTTGTTGAGTTTTTGGTCAGAAATTCATTCAGAATGATAGCCTTGTGAGATGGTGCATTATCGTGGTGCAAAATCCGTGGCTTTTCTTTCCACTAATCTAGCCGTTTTCGACAAATTTCCTCTCTAAAATGCCACATAATGCTCGGGTAATATTCTTCATTTAACGTCTGACCTTCTGGCGAGAATTCCGAGTGCACAACACCGTGATAATCAAGAAAAACAGTCAAGCGGCAACTCGTTTCATGCCCAAACTATAGTTTTAAATGGAACGAATTGATTCGTGAGACACAGAAAGTTCATTGTCTATCCCTCTCAAACTTAAATGACGATTTTCAAATACCATTTTCTTCACTTTATCGATGTTAACCTCAGTTGAAGATAATGATGGCCAACCAGAGCGAAGCAAATCTTTCACCTCATCTCGGCCGATGTTGAAAGCACTGTACCACTCATATACATGTGTTTTTGATAAAGATTATTCACCATAAGCCTTCTGTAACATTTTCTATTTGCAATAAAAAATTTGAGACAAATTCTTTGTTCGATATTATTTCCCATTGTAAAAACCGCAAACACACTTGTGAGAACTGACAAAATCGAGCGCTGTTAACAAACTGGCAGATCATATTCGAACTCCGCGTCAGTATAGAAAACAATTGTGTCAACTTAGCAAAAACAAAAATTTCAACAATCGTTTTGAGCAGAATTTTCAAAGAATCAATTATCAGTACTATTTTGACACAATGTATGTCTTTCTGAAAAGACGATTCTATTGTCTACACGACCACTTATTTACTTTCGGAATAGGATGTGATGAATTGAAATAGAGAATTGTTTGGAAAAAGTTCTTATCAATCCGATAGATCTCCGTTTGGGGAGAACACTTAATGAAAATCAATTCATGAGAATTGTAAAAATTTATCTCCCTCAACTACCACCCCGGAAATTCCCATATGAGAAAGGGGTTGTGAGATACCTCTTTCTGCATTTCTTTGAATTCATCGATGATCGAGCAACTGCAATAACTGTGCTACAGCAACTGCGTCCATTTTCAACGAAAATAACCCTGGAAAAAATTCACGATACAAAAGCGTTCTTGAGTCAACGAGCAAATTCATAGAAACTGGATCTATTATTCATAAAAAACACAATCCCACCAGTGTTGTGAATGACGAAAAAATTGGTGCAGCAGTTTTGTGTAAAATTGTCATGATGAAAAATAAACAATCAGTGACGAGATCGTCGCAAATATCTGGAGTATGTCGGATAAGTATTTTTAGGCTTCCTCAAAATTACATATTCCTTCCATATTAAATATGACTCGTAGACGAGCTGAATGAAGATGATTTCGATCGTCTTTCAGAATTCTGCAAACATATCAGTAACGGATCAATAACAACTCGAATTTGCTTCTAAATGTTAGTTGTTGTCAGGAATTGAGTTAATTGTAATACAAATCCCCATTCAAGAGAGACAAAGACCTCAAGAACATAATAGTTGTACCGGAATTTAGGGAGACCATATTGTAGGACCTTTATTCATACGGAAAAATTTGGAGGCAAAATCTATTTAAACATGCATGAGAATTTGATTGATCGTCTCTAATCCTCTCATACCAATTACCATCGAAGGAGATCTAAATTTATTTCAATGTAATGTTATGCATAACATGAATGGAACATCGCCCATTATGCTGCCGCTGTGCGGGACAACCTGGACAATAGATTTCCTGTACGTTTGATAGATAGGAGAAGCTCTTCTTCTTGTGGGGCTATCCCAAGTTACGCCATCCGAATCATTGAAATAACTACGAAAGGATTGTTCAAGCATATCAGCACATAATACCAGCAATGTAAAAAATATAATTATTCAATATTCTCAAATTTCTAGTTCCTAATTCCATCAACTATACACATGTCTCTGAGAAATATCCTCTATTTTCTCAATTAAAGCGCAGCTCGCATACCTTATGCTTGTTTCAATGACGAGCGTATACAAGAAACCAATGGTAACTAGCAATATGTGCGTAATATCCAAGTGTTCTCGCTCCAGTTTTGCAAATACAATAGTAGCCAAGAATAGGCTCATCCACCTGGTTAACATTGATATCATTGTTGACAATTGGTATATATTGAACCCATAATTGATACCTTTGCATATTTTCGGATCTAGAATATACTCTAATTCTCGATAATCCGAGTTTCTTATGTGTTGATTGACTTCAGGCTTTTCATTTTCTTCTCTAGTAACTGCATCCTGAATATATGATGGCGATAACTTTATTTGAAAAACACTTTTTGTCAAGTATTTCAAGTACTCTAAGGTTAGTATTTGGAAATTCCAAATATGTTTCTATATATCCATCTGAATTATTTTCTTGCACTCGACGTTGTAGCTGATTCACAGTGTTTGCTCTGACTAGCAATAAATGCGCTCAACAGCAGCAACATCCATCAAAATAAGGACCGTGTATCAACTCATGAAATGTATAGTAATGAAAAACTTGAATATGATTCCCAGATGACCGTTTGACGATTTAAACATTCACCTATAATGAGTTATTAATTTCACTCACATCTTCCGTTGTTAATTGCCTCTCTCCATAAAGAGCGGACTGGGATCTCTTTTTTGAAGAGAGGTTAAAGTCTGATCTGGATGGTCTTGAATATAACATAACCACAGTAGAAGAATTGAAAAATGCTTTTTCTCACCTAATCGAAACACTAATATCAGCATTTGAGGAAAGCTGCCCAATGAGGATAAAACACTTGTCAATGGTTTGCCTTGGTGGAACAAGGAGCTTGCTCAACTCAACGCTAGAGCCAGAAAGTCATTCAATAGAGTGGAAAGAATGGGACGCCTACCGAGAAGCTCTAACTAAGTACAACAAAGAAGAAAAGGAAATCCAAACGAGAATCATGGAAATCCTATTGCGAGGGGATCAATGATCTTGCCCCAGCTGCACGAATTCAAGAAATCTTAGCTACAGACCATTCGATTGCACTTGGCCTTATTGAGGAGATTGGAGGAGAGTATGCTAAATATTTCGGCGGGAGCTCGAGGGTACTTCAAAATACCCACTTCCCGGACTCGAAAATACTCCCTAGAACTGTATAGCTCCAGTAGGAAAAGCAGAAATCTAGCGGGCCGAATTTTCACCCTAGATAGGGTGAAGTGGGCCACCAAAAGCACCAGAGGCGGACGGAATTTATCCGGTCATGTTGCAAAAAAGCATATACAGCCCCATGTCTGAGAGCTATACACAAAGCTAGCTACTCACTGGGCTACATACCCCAGTTATGGAAAAAAGTTAAAGCTTTATTTATACCGAAAATGGGCAACAGGTCTCCAGATGAGCTTAAATCATATCGCCTGATGAGCTTAACTTCCTTTCTCCTAAAATCAATGAGGAAAATTCTCGACAATCTCTTGAGAAGTTTCATAACACTTCATGAAAAACAATTCGCCTACCAACCGGGCAAGTCTACAATTGATGCCCTACACGCTCTAGTCAAAGAACTGGAAGGAGCACTAAAGGCTAAAGAAATAGCCTTAGTTCTATTTGTAACTATATATAGAGGAAGCCTTCGACAATACCTCCTATGCATCCATTAGCAATGGTGCAAAAAACAAGGGTGTCGAAACACCCACCATCAAATGGATCAGAAAAAAGCTCAAGGGCCGGATCATAACGGCCACTTTTGGAGACACTGGAATATCGGTGTCGGCAGTGAAAGGATGCCCTCGAGGAGGTGTCCTATCACCGCTACTATGGTCAGTGTTTGTTGATGGCCTCTTAGAAAGACTGAACAACGCTGGCTTCAACGCACAAGGCTATGCTGATGATCTAGTTATCATCATTAGGGAAAATCATGATGGAATCTTATGCTCAGCATCCATTCAGACAAAACCATTCTAATTCCATTCACAAGACGTAGGAAGTTGAACTTGAAGCCCCTCCTTCTGAATGGACATACTCTGAAATTCACGGAACAGGCTAAGGGTTAACCCTAAATCAGAGACTCAACTAGAATTCACACATTGACAAAACTCTTTGCAAGGCTACATCGTGCCTATTAGCATGCCGTAGACTCTTCGGAAAACCTGGGGGCTACAGCCAAAAATAACCTACTGGTTATACACAGCGGTTATAAGACCCATTGTCACATATGCATCGTTCGTATGGTGGAAGAAAACATCAGAAATAACTACGCAAAACAAGCTGCAAAAACTGTATCGGTTAGCGTGCGTAGGCATAACAGGGGCTATGAGAAGAATCCTGACTAATGCCCTGGAGAATATTTTAAATATCCATCCTCTTCATATAAAATTTAAAAAGGGGGGGCTTATGACGGCATTACGGCTCCAAGGCACAAAAAACTATTACCTGATGATCTGAAGGGACACCTGGGGATTCTGAGTTACATAGCTCCAGAAATCTTATCACAATCATCGGATAAAAAGCCGCTTAAATTTGATTTTCATACACCCTTCGAAGTGGCCATAGAATACCGCCCCATCGTAAAGGGAAAAATAAATCAATTAGACAAAAACCCTCCGTCTGGTATACGGACGGATCAAAAACGATTGATGGAACAGGAGCAGGCATATATGGACCCAAGTATACGTCATCGGTGCCTCTGGGCTCTACTCCCATAATCATGCAAGCAGAAACACTTTCTGTAAACCTGTTCTGCCAACAGGGACTACGAAGGGAACTCAAAGGTGCACAGATCTACATTTTAACGGACAGTCAGGCAGTGATTAAAGCTCTAAACTGTTAAAGTTGTCGTAACATCTCTGTCTGGGAATGCCTTCAATCCTTGAAGCAACTTGCAGAGGGGAACAAAGTTGTCCTGTGGTAGGTGCCTGGCCACCAAGGCGTACAAGGAAATGAAGCCGCTGACAAACTGGCTAGATCAGCTGCTGGAATCCCACCCATCGGACCTGAACCGTTTGAACCGTTCTGCGGTCTAAGCAAGCCGCACAGACGACAGGAACTGGAACATTGAGAATAATCTAACAAAAAGAATACTGGAGGAAAACTCCAGGTCAAAGGCAAGCGAAAAAGTTCATTGACTATTCGTCAAAGAAGACAAAATAGCTTCTCGACCTCTCCAGGGACGAACTGAGGACTATAACAGACCTCCTTACTGGACACTGCCTACTGAGATACCATCTCAGTAAAATGGGCAAATCGGAAACGGCAACATGCAGAATGTGTGAAAAGGGCGATGAAACTGCCGAACATATTCTTTGCAGTTGCATCGCAATTGACCGTCAAAGACATATACACTTCGGTAGCGACAAGCTAGAGCCGCACGAAGTAATAGCGAAAGCTCACTGGGAGATTCTTAATTTTGTAAGGGAACTAGATCTACTGGGAAATGAATAAAGAAGGATTATGAACAAAAAACTAGCTTGGTGGCAGTTGGGAAAGGCTTGCAAAGCCAAGCGACCTCTTTCAATGTAATGTAATGCCTCTGTCCCTGTTCATAAAACGCTAGCATGTAGTTATTAATACTAAAACGTTTCAATAAAAGATCAATCCGTATAACCTCAGTCAACTATAAAAATAGAATTTTTTCAATGCATTCCGAAACCATCTGTTAATGCTAGTTTCAATAAATGACTTTGTCTTAGATCCAGAATTACTAGATTTTTCAATATCATTGTACATTCCGTCCATGGTTGTGTCACGGGTTATTGCATTCAAGCGAATAATATTTGGTACAAAGCGCAACATCAGTGACTGAATCCTGAAGTGGCGACGAACACAAATCCATAAATCAAAGAATCCTCGCCATAGAGGAGGAACGGAAAATCGGCAGAAACCTTTTGAATTGAAGAGCCCGTATCTCGAGCCGTAGCTTTTATGTTTCAAAAACCAGAATTGAAATGGCAGTCAAAGCATCCGTCATATTGAGCTACCTGCCCAATGTGGACAATATGGCTCGTCCACGCGAAGAAAGACATATTCATATCAAAGTAACTGCTAGAGATTTATACTGCTAAACAAGATTTATTCCAAATGTATCCTACCTAGCTCCATATTTCTTCCTCGGCCCGTCGTCTGGTTTGTGGGATCTTTGAGAGTATTTAGCATTGGATTCATTGCCTCTTCCATTCTGGTAGCAGTCCTGGTACTCGTTCGTCGCATTCATTTCTCGTTCAATCTGCTTCTTTTAAGTGGTGCTCGCAATTGAGAACAACCAAAAATCACAGGGAACTACTTCAGGACTGAGCTGAGGCTGAGTTAGCAAAAAGACATTGCTGCATGAAGATTGACAAATGTACTGGCGCGTTATTGTGATGAAGCAACCATGATCGTGTGTCAAAAGAGGTGGTCATTTTCGTCTTATTGATCAGATAATATTTCGAAATATTGACTTGACGTTTCTCCTACTTAATTGCATTCTTTCGCCCATGCTCAAATTGTCTCTTCTACTGAAATGCCTGATGTTTGGTTTCGGGATCGTAAGATTGAACCCGCGATTAATTTTTCTAACAGATTTTCATCATTATTGATCATTTCCAAGCTATCCTGAGCGATTTTGATGCGATAGTTTTTCTATTTATCCGTCAGCAATTTTGAAAGGAATCTCGCACATATGCAAACCATCTAAGAATTTTTATTCAATTCCGAATACTAATTTTCGATATTCCAAGAGCACACTCCAGTTCTCGTTAACAGACATGCCAGAAAGGGTTCTTCCCTGGTTTTTCTACTTGTTCTCAAGAATAATATTAAAGATTACCTATGACTAATACACTTTTTTCCTTCAAAACTTACGATCGAGTTGCAAGCGTGTTGATAGGCCTTGAAATTTCTTTATTCTACACTATGCTCCTGATATTGCTTTAACTCACATCAAACTTCAATATTGAGGCTTAAACATTGTAGTCTTCCAATTTTTTTTGTAACTCTCCTTTCATTAGAATCAATGAATCAAATGTGATTGAAGTCTCCGATTAGGAGAAAGACATTTGTAAACACAGAAACATTAATCATTTCTGCAGTGAAAATAGACTACAACTTATAATTATGTTTTATCCATAGAGAGTTCTTCGTATCTACATTTTAATCGATATTGAATGGCTTTGTCACTTATTTTCAAAAGTTTCACGGAAGCACAATCGTCTCTGATCAAAGTATATAAACACGTGGGCATACAACATCAAAAACAAGATACAAATATTTGGGAACTTCAGGATCATATTGTTATTTCATTACTTCATACAGCTCATAAAATTGTTTCCCAAATTGAAGTCTTGGGCAGTCGAATAGAAAATACATAGGAGATGCAAATATTGAAAAAAACCTTTCACTACTAGTTTGAAAAAATTGTTGAGTCAATAAATATATTATACTATAAGTTATTTTTACGCAATTGTTGTGTATATTCATGCTAAGTTTCCAAAGGAGATGCAAACTTTTCATTCACATAAAAACTTTATATATTTTTTTTTCACTTTTCAGAAATTCTGTCGAACTATCGTATGCATTTTCTGAAAATAAATTGATGTCCGTCTCAAGAAAAAGCAATCTAACATAGCAAACTTCCGCGAATTTTCGCTATTACTCCTACTCCTGTTTGTTTGGCTAATGACTATGCATATTATCCTGAAATTTACTGACCCATGATTCAATTAAATTAACAGTTGGACAATGATCAACTCCATGAAATTGATATTAGTGATCGAAGTGACTGGGGACCATCCACGTATGAATTATTGCTTTTATGAGGATGCTAATAAACATTGCTCAGGTCTCCACTTGATGAATCTATTTGTTTCTTTGTAGAATGCTGCTTAAATGGCGGTAAGTTTGCTTGAAAGCAACATTCTCTAAGCAATGATATAATAATTTGCGAGTCCGTTTCGTGAAAGAATACTCATCATCAACTTTAACTGACGCACATTACTTGGACAAATTCAGTTCATTCTCCTTTAAATCATTTAATTTTTTAAATTACTTCAAATGGTGCGAAATCGAGTTAATGAATCTTACAACTTCTAGTTCGTTTAATGGGTAATGCAAAAATTTTCTACATAAATCTTGCGAGGCATCACTCGAAGCTCTTAAACAAACGAGTCCTAATGATGATCTGGTTTCCGTCTTGTTTCCTAGTTTCTTCGTCAATGACAACAATGAAAGAGCATTTCGCTTCTTAAGAATGGCATTCTTCCAACTAAATCTGACATATCGCTCAAGGAATTCTGTAATACTAGGCGAAACGTCTTCATCCACAAGTATGAATATTCAGGGGAATATGAGCTTGACAATGGTTAATTTTTAAAGATGACTATAGTAATTTATATTTTAAGTATCTGGGAGCACGGCTGTGACCTTAGGAATCAAGGAGAGCATACAGCACTACTATACTATCCTTATCATAAGGAATAATTGAAACATCGTAATTTCACTCTAGTTTTCTGAAATTAAATCCTAGTGAATTTACGTCTCCCTATAAATCTACTTTAATACACGCAGATGAGGTTGCACATGTGGAAAGTCGAAATCATCAAATTTTGGATTATTATTTTATAACGAATTGCACTATTGGTCCGATGATTGAAATGATTAGGTACCTATTCATTTTATAACTTAGGATGGTACTATTAGTTTGATGATTGAAATAATTACCTATTTTTTCCTCATAGTAGTTACTAACGGTTTTAGATAATTATTTTAGGTCTTTTTCTAGTGCCTACTCCTACCTATTGCCTTAGTTACCTTATCAAAATAAACCGCATCTATTTAGTGAGCATAAACGTTGCGAAAATGAAATATTCAATGCAAAATTCATATCAATTCTCAGAAAATATATCACTAGATATATTTCAGATATTTAACACATTGAAGGTAAACAGTTCCGAGACGATTTCTCAAAACCAACAAATTGATATCTAAAATCATCTACTTCTGCACATTTAATGAAATTATTGATTGATTCATTTTATGGAAATTCATTTTAATATTAAATAACATGAAACACTTCTGTGTGATTTCTACAATATTTATTTTGATACACACAACTAATTTCGACAGGTACTTCATTTTCTACTGTCTAAGACTAACAGTTGTGAAAAGAATATGTTAACTATGTCTAATTCGAATGTTGATTAGTGGGGATTGATTCAATTCGAGTTGTTTATTAGGAGTGGTGAGTTTTAAGTTTTCTCCTAAATCTAACTTAACCTAACCTAACCGAACCAAAAGGAAGCTCCTCATCAATGCAAGCTGAAGCGTATCGTTCGTCAGGTCTCCTCTATTCTGTTCGACACCATCCGAACCAAAGCCAAAGCCAATTTTTCAACTGGTTGTGCTGACGTGGTGTACCTCTAACCTTTCTTTTACCTCTGAATCCTGCTGCTCGAAACTTATTTCTGACAGTCCATTCACTAACATCAACATTCCTCACTTCTTCTGATTGATGTTAAAAGTTTGTTAATTTCTAAACTTTCCAAAATATTCAATGTCATCTCTTTATTGCATTTGACAAGAATTTTTGAATAATCTAATGAAATTATGTGAAGAAAAAAACAGTTATGTCAGTTTTCCACTTTATTTGTTAATACACGACTGGTTTTGTACCTTCTTTCATATTCAAGTGCTGAATACTAACTTAGGTACATAGATGATAACAAAACATAGGTACATAGATGATAACAAAACATATTTTTCCTAAATTTTAAGTAGGTGGGAATTATAGATTTCAAGTTGGCTATTAAGAGTAGTATAATGTGGGGTTTTCCTGAGTTTATTAATTTCCAAACTTTATAACAGATTCATTCTACTTCCTTTATTGCATTTGTGGTGGGCTTTGAGATTGTGTAGTTTGTTATGTTTGAAGATAAATGTTCTTTGAATTTGCATTCAAAATTGCTACCTATTTACCCTACAAAAGCTGACAGGCATTCGTTACATTGGATTTTGTAAATACCATATTCTTTGAGTTTATGGGTTGTCTGTTTGCATTCGAAAGTTATTAGCTAAGATTAGGACCGTTTGAGAATGAGGTGGTTATTTCGAATTTCAAAAAATAATGTTTATTTTATAAGAAAATGGGACTACATAATTAAAACGAGCATATATTTTTTCGGGTTTTTCTTGAACGCGAAATAATAATTGTGATGTTCGATTTTGTTCTTTACGTCTTAACGTGATTTTATTTATGAAAGAGGCTGGTATATTGCTGTTGGGGGTTATTTTTTTCATGGTATTCATTTCCGTTTTAAAGTCTTGAATTAAAAGGGGGTATTAGAATTGTAAGTGGCGCGTTTATGATTCAAATGATTGAATGAGTTCATTGGGATTTTTACATCTGTGAACGCTTTTTTTCTATCAATATTATAATGAAGAATGAAGACACTACTGGGTGATTCACCAGTGGCGTGGTGCTCTATAGCTCGTACACTCTTGAAGATTTCATTTTTGTTCGAACGATATTGTATTTAGAAAGTAAAAATCTACTTTATCATATTATTTTGAAGTGAACAGGGTGTCCCAGTTTTCTATAAAAAAATCTTACGAGGTGTTTTTCAGATTGGAAGACCACTTTTTTGTTGAAGATTCAAGAGCGTTCTGAAGTCTGCTATGATCTCTTTAAGTAATAAGTTTTTTCGTGAGTAGTATCGTCACAATATTTTTTTTTCCGTAAAAATTCATGAAAATAGGCTCTCACATCATCGCATGCTCCTTCGGTCAGAGAGGATGAGTACTTTTTTCCTTTCGTTTTCTTATTGCCCAAGGATAGCTTTATTGATAAATTGAAATAGATTATACTCAGGAGTGACTCAAAAACTATTGAATATTGTAATTTTAAAATATCATATCCTGCTTTATTCAAATGGACATCCTATTTCATTATTCACGTCAACGCATAAAATATTGTGCCATATTTTGCAAAAGTAACCTTTATATATATATATATATATATATATATATATATATATATATATATATATATATATATATATATATATATATATATATATATATATATATATATATATATATATATATATATATATATATATATATATATATATATATATATATATATATATATATATATATATATATATATATATATATATATATATATATATATATATATATATATATATATATATATATATATATATATATATATATATATATATATATATATATATATATATAGGGGTTTTACACCGACGAGTTGCCCATATATCTGTTCATGCAAATAAATTGATTTCATGAAAAGATAAAATCCACCACCCGGTAATTAATACCATTGCCAGGCAATGATTATAATCAAAACATATCCTGGAATAATTATATATTAGGATAACGTTAAATGTTATGAGAATATATCAATCTACCAGAATATATACATACTATAGCATCATCAGACAATGATATCAATGTACCAACGAGTAGTGTCAGAGGCTTTCTCCCCGGAAAAATCCAGTGTACGGACCTTAGTCAAGTAACACTGAATATTACTCATTAATAGTTTCCTTTGTGTGAAGTGGTGAACGATCGAATAGAATACTGCTCTGAATATAAATATGACAAAATTGTCAGTTAATTATATTACATTTATATAAACAAATAAATAAAATATGAAATGAGATTCTGAGCAGTATAAACTAAAGAGAAAACCTATGACTCTACCTCATTATTTTTTTCGGAAAGAAACCTACGGAGAATATTACAAGATTTAATGACTGTTATCTTTTGTAACTGTTCAAACAAATTTTTCTTCAGACCCAAAATCTCAATACTTTTGTGAAGATTTCTAGGAATTACACCTGTTGTGGAAATAATAATCGGTAGAATAAATATTTTCTTCATTTTCCACATTTTTTAATCTCGTCGCCAAGCATCATATATTTAGAAATTTTTTCATTGTATTTATTTTGTATATTATGTGTGTCGGGTATAGCAATATCAATTATATATGTTATTTGATTCTGTTTATCATTAAGAATGATATCTGGTCTATTGTGTTTTACAGTTCTGTTGCAAAGAATTGTTTTATCTAAATAAAGTTTATATTTGTCATTTTCACTAATAATCTCAGGTTCATATTTGTGAAATTTTTTCTTTTGGGAATTAGGTCATGTTCAATTCCTAGATTAAAATGAATAATATTAGCGACGGCATTATGTCTTTCTAAATAATCTGTTGAAGCAAGGACTGAGCAAGATGATAATATATGAAAAACTGTTTCTGAAGAACAGAAACATCTACGGCAAGAATCATCTATATTTTGTTTGATGATGTGTTTTCTATAATTCCTCGTGAAAACAACCTGATCCTGGATCGCAATTGCCAAGCCTTCTGTTTCAGCAAACAATTCTCAAGATACTAACCAATTATTCGATGCGATTTCATCAATATAATCATTTTTCAATTCTCTAGGGTGCTTTCCGTGTAATTCCTTCTGCATCCAACTTTATCTTTTAGAATTATCATCAAATATATCAAAATCTACCTTTTGCATTGTCAAGTTCAGAGTGTGAGGTTATAATCTGAAGCAACAACAATATCATGTTATTTTGACGTTTTCTGTTTATCATGAAAGTGGGAACGTAGATGAAAAATCTGTTTACTATGAAGATTATTCAAATCAGTTAATTCACGACCTCCAAGATGCCTAGGTATTGTAACTCTCTGAACAGCTGACTTTGGGTGGTGCTTATGATATTTGCAGAGCATTTTCCTCGTTTGACATTTTAATTCATTTAGATCAGTTTTAGACCATTTAATAATTCCAAAAGAAGATATAAGAATAGGAACTGCATAGGAGTTGATAGCTCTGAAAAGGTTTTTACTAGTTAAATAACTCTTGATGATAATTCTAAGTCTTTTTAATATGAACTTCTAATATTTTCTTTAGTGCTGCTATGGTTGATTGTCTTCTCTTGACAAAATCCAAGATATTTATATGTATCTCCTTGATGCATTGGCTCGTTTTCGATATTGGAAATCTTTATATAATCAGAGGTGATCTTTCCTTTTCAATAGAAAGATTTTTACATTTTGGAAGCCCAAATTTCATATAAATATCATTGGAATAGTTGAAAGTAATCTCAAGTAGACTTTTTAAATGAGATCTGGTTCCGGCATATAATTTAATATCATCTAAATAAATTAAGTGACTTAATTTGAATTCATTTGATAGACTCTTTATTTTGAAGCCGAAACTAGTAGCATTTAATTCATGAGATAATGGATTGAGGCAAAGACAAAGCCAAAGAGCACTTAAAGAATCACCCTGAAAAATGCCTCTTTTCATTGGAATTACTTCGGATTCTAACGATTGTTTTGAAATATTTAAATGAAGATTGGTTCTCCAATTTTTCATTACAAATTCAAGAAAAAGACGAAGTGTCTTATCAATTTTATAAATTTCCAAAATTTCTTGAAGCCATGAATGGGGAGAACTATCAAAAGCCTTTTGGTATATATATATATATATATATATATATATATATATATATATATATATATTATATATATATATATATATATATATATATATATATATATATATATATATATATATATATATATATATATATATATATATATATATATAGTATATGACCATCTCTTGATGATGCTAACTTAGTTAGCGAAACGCGCGTAGAGTTAAGGTTAAAGTTTTGGTGTAGTGGTGATATAGTGTCTTCATTGTTCATACGCCAAAATCATAACATAGGTATAAATATTATGATTCAGGATATTGTTTATGTTTGTTCTAGTTAAGTCTAGAAAATTTATGGGGTTATTATTTTTCTTCATAATTTGAAATGAACGTGAGGTTCATTTAGGAAGTTCAAAAATATATCTAATTTTCTATTTGAGCCATAATATTTTTTTGGCTAGGTCACTCTTTAGTATTGATGATTTTTAAGTTGTACATAAAAATATTTGATAATAAGGGCCAGGTGGTGATTCCATAAGATTTCCTGATTTTGGTTCAGAGAATTTATTTTGAAACGGGAAATAATTTTGATCTAAACATGTTTCTAATAGGTGTCAAAGTTCAAAGGAGATATGTGGTAATGTGTTGGTTTTGGAGAAAATATCATAAACTAAAAAATGACATCCATCTGCTATAATTTCTGGGTACATGTTTCTTACATCAAAGAAAACAAGCAAATTTATCTTTTGATTCAGAGACACATGACATAACTTACTAATCCGAGAATTGTAAATGTAGCAAATGTTTCATTCGATGGCGAATAAATCAATCTTCTGAACAAAGGTCCTAAATTTACCACAAACCATAACAATATTCAAAACAACAGAACTGATAGGCGTACAGGCAGAACTGAATATCCAAATATACAAAAATAACCGAAATAATTGAAAATACTCAGATGAAAACCAACGGAAAGAAGCATTTGAAAACGGTCCATTTCATAGCCAGTAATATGTGAGAACACCTTATAATGACTAAAGCAGGCAAAGGCAACAGCAAAGTAGTCGTAACTGAAGACCAACATAATACCAAAAAGGAAGATATAATGAAAACATTGAAGATCAGGGAATTATCAACTGACCTAACGAAATCATCCATCAAAACAGTCAGAGGAGCATTGGAATATGCAGACCATCTAGGAAGGGCATACAGTACAGGAAAAACGGAAACTCTTACCGATGAATCCTCAGCCACCCAAAATATATAGAGTGATCAAGCTGCATAAAGAAGAGAGATAGCAAATTACTCCTTAACTCAAAACAGAGAACAGATAAACGCAGACAATCTGGTACTTACAGAATCGAATGTAACGAATGCTCTTCAGCTTATGTAGGTCAAACAGGTAGAAATTTCGAATCCAGGTTCAAAACCATGTCTTCCAATTAGAAATCAACAATATTTGAGAACATTCAATCAACAAACCACACAATAGTTTTAGACAATCTCAAATGCAATAAAAGAAGTAATAAGAATATGTTGGAAAGTTTGGAAGTTAATAATCTCAGGAAACCCCCACATTATACTACTCTTAATAGCTAACTTGAAATCAATAATTTACCCCTCCTACTTAACATTCAAGGAAAAATATATCTTGTTAACATCTTAATATCTAAGTTAGTATTGTGCCTGGAGCCCTACAGTCTGAAATTGAGGACAATGAAGTGCTGAGTATGAAGTCGGACATAGCAACACCTAAAACCAACATGGAGAGGCCATTCCAGATCATCATCCCCGATAGACAGGAATGGATCAGCATCAAGGACCGTCTACTCGAGGGTCCCTGTTGGTACACGGATGGCTCAAAGACTGCGAAAGGTGTTGGAGCTGGTGTCTACGGTCGAGGTGCCGCCAAAGAACAGCCGATCTGCCTTGGTGGGCATGCGACTGTCTTTCAAGCAAAAATATTCGCCACTGACCACTGTGCTAACCTCTTGCTTGTGGAGGGATTAACAAATAGGTCAATTAAAACCCTCAGCGATAGCCAAGCCGCACTGAAAGCATTGGCATCAGATACCTGTACCTCACTTATGGTGCAGGAATGTCGCTCTACCCTTGCCAAACTAGGAGAGCGGAGCAGGCTCCGTCTAATATGGGTTCCTGGCCACTCGGGCATTGAGGGGAATGAGAAGGCGGACTCATTGGCCGCTTAAAGAACTAACCTGGAGTTCATAGGACTGGAGCCTAAGCTCGGAATTCCTCGGGAAACTGCAAGGAGTCCAGCCATCGGTTGGAAACAACCGATGGCTGGACTTGAGGGTACGTGAGCATTGGATGAGCCTCCCAGGACTCAGACACGCTCGACGAGCCATCAGTGGACCTTCCACTACAAAAGCCAAGGCCTGGCTTAAACTCTCTAGTTTTGAACTGAGAGTTTTAACTGACATATTAACGGGGCACTATCGCCTCATGAAACACCTGAATAAATTAGTATTGGTTGAGGATCCTTCATGTAAGCTATGTGAAGAAGATACAGAATCAATGGAACATGTTATGTGCGAGTGCCCAGCAGGGGACAGGGTCAGGATGGAAGAACTTGGATCTTGCAAACTGAAGCTGACTGAGCTTATTAAACTTCCACCCACGAAACTCGTATCCTTTACGAGAAGGATGGAGCTCATGGATGAAATTCAGGAGAGAGTGTGCAATAGACCACTGAGTCGCAGTGGCCGGGCTGCTAGGCAGCCCTCACTCAAAGGTAATATCTATCTATCTAGTATTCAGCACTTGAAAATGTCCGAAACCGGTCGAAACCAGTCGTGTATGAACAAATAAACGTGGAAAACTGGCAAAAGTGTTTTTTTCTCTTTCGTATTTTGAAATGGATTTCCACGAAATGAATATGTGATCAATATCATTAATTAAATTCAATACGTTCAGAAACTGAGGAGAGATGTTCTTTGAATTTCAAGTCACAGAAAGAATCTTAAATCTTAAAATCTCTCAAAAGAATCCATTGGGATTGTTGAATCTGTAAATTTCTCTTTTCTATATATGTTGGAGATGAGATTATTATGCCGAGAAAAATTTTTGAATTGTTGTGTTCAATTTCAGCAGTGAAAGTTATTTATTATGCATTTTATTTAAAAATTGTAACAACTGATCTATTTGATCGAAACTTGAAGACCCACAAAAATATCATCAACGTATCTGTACCACAAAATAATGTTTTTTGACAATTTTTTATTCATTATAGATTTCTCAAGATTGTCCATAAATATATCTGCTAATAAAGGGCTGAGTGGGGAGTCCTAAATTTTATTAAAAATATCAGATTCGAATTTTGAGAGAAAATAGGTCTCTAAAAGATTATAAAATTCATTAAAATGTGTGAAGAAATGTCATTCTAGTTAAAGATTTCTTTTATAGAGTCGAACATGTACGTTCTAGACAGACTGTCGAAACCGGTCGTGTTTATCAAAAATAAATAATGTGGAAATCTGACACAAGTGTTTGATTTTATTTATATTGCTCTGCACATTTCTTTCATGATATTATGTAAAAGCGTTGTAGAACAAATACTTATCAATCCAAGTGAGATCTAATGATGGTTTTTCTGTTTCAGGTGCATGGGGGGCGATGGGAATCTGGGAGAGTGAGGGGGGACTCCGAAGGCGAATGCCGCTAAGACGAGCTGGAGGCAGTAACGCTGTCGCTACCACGACTCTGGGGGGGAGGGCCATGCGATACTACCGACTATGGATCTACACCTGCAACACTGTACTGCTGGCTGGAGCTCTCGCTTTCTGCGGAGCAGCTTCTCGCACTTTGATATTCGACTACCGCCGCACACTTATTCCAAACCTAGCTTTGTATCAACCCACCTTCCTTTACGCTTATTTAGCCTTAGCCACCCAAGGGGGTGCCATCCAAGTCTTAGGTTGCGTTGCTGCACTGAGGTTATCCGAGAAGCTTCTGAACGTCTACTGGTTGCTACTTTTAGTTCTTTTATTCGGTGACATTGTTCTGGGGGCGTTTTGGACGTACAAATTCGAAAAAATGTGCCAAGAACTCAAACCTACCCTTCGTATACGGTTTCAACACGAATATGGTACCAACCAAGACATGACCACACTTTGGGATCGGTTGCAACGAGAAGAAGGATGTTGTGGAGTAACTGGCCCCGACGATTATGGAAACGATACAGGAAAATTCGAAATGCCCATCAGTTGCTGCCTCGAACCACCACCCGAAAATAGCACGAGATGTATAAAGAACTTCCAAATTGGATGTGAAGATAAGATAATGGATTATATGAAATCGACTGCTGCCCTACTTGCAATACTCGGATATTGTGTACTTGCCTTCCTGAAGATGTGCTTCCTAGGTATCTTAAGGTACGAAATCAAAGAAATGATACAAAAGATACGTATACTGAAAGCAGAACTAGCAGTACCTAATGTGAATGGTGCAGTTCCTGGAACAATAAGAGCTGAAAGCGCTGAGAGTGAAAGGGAGTCCTTGTTGGTGCGACCAGAGAGTAGTGCATTATTATCATCACCACCAAATCAATCAAAAAATCCAAACGGCAACAATAACTACGAGATGCGAGAATACCGAGCAGGTAGAGAAAATATTTGACTAAAGTACCGTCTAGAGGGCCTTTTCAACCGGGGCCGATGGGGTCGCGTAAAGAAAGGCCCTCTAGCGACACCGTTGGAAGATATCTTCAAGAGAAAGCCCAGAGGCAGGGTCAAGGATGACGCTTGCTGAGAACAAATGATAGAAGTATTTGTTCTAAGACCGAGAATACTGACCAACTCACTGCAAAAGTTAGCTGTTTCCAAACAAATCTAGTATTTAATATCCATATAAAATTTTTCGTATTCTTTCCAGACATTGAGATTATATCAATTGTGGTGCACTGATTAAATTCATTTTTAAATAAAATTAGCACTATTACTTCCGCGAAACTAGGCACACTTGCTCAAAAGTATGTATATACATAAAAATCGACTCACACCAGTTGTGCAAACCGTTAGCTCCTACCACAATTGATTTCAAAGAAATGATAGTATACTCTTATTGTTTTGCTTGATCGACTCATTTAATAATATTTCTCGATGAATTCCTTTACAAATCTGAATTAATGATTTTTCAAAGAAACATTGAGTTGGGTGTCAGGGACCATAGAATTCCATTCATTGATGCGCTTGAATTCACAATATCGAGATACGCGTAAAATATTACATATTGATATAAAATATCAATATTACATAAATTTGTCTGAAATATTTGGAAACGAAACCTATCACTAGCCCAACGAAGCGAATGCAAAATAGAAACACGAATTTAATCTCCCAAGTCTTATCAATGGGCTTAAAGCTTTTCAGAATGAGAATTAATAAGTAGTTTATAAATATATATTTTAATATTTTCAGTATTACGGAACATTCAGCAAATAAACAAATTTTGATTCGTTTCATTCAAACAGCAATATCCAAAAATTACTTTTTTGTTGCATATTTGAGCGTAAAATGTTATAACTTCAATTTACATACAGAAATCTTCCCTGTCCTATTTTATGTACCACTACCGAATGAATGTTTTGAATTGAATTTTATTTGATTATTTATACTAAGAGATAGGCTGAATTTCTCACTTGATTACATTTTCTCCTGAAAAACATTCAATATTATTAACCTTATTTCGAGCAAGCAAAATAATGAGCAAAAATTCATCCTGTATTAAGACGATTCTTATAGGATAAGTTTCAATAATAACAATGATGAAGAAGAATTCTATAAAGTGTACTCCCTGAAATGATTAACTTCAATTGATGTTTGTTTGAAAATAGAGGCTTCCAGTGAGTTGCTTTCAAGGAAATGCCAGTGTAAAAATTGTTATACGCCGACTATTCAGCTTAAAATTAGTGAAATTCAGAGCTAGATAGCTGAAGATGTAATCAAATCGACGAAATACCCGTTCTTATTGAAAAACATGGCGAAAAAACTGTTTATATACTCATTATTTCAAAACAAATGAAACTGTTGGCTTTGTCTCAATATATCTAATAAAGTTCCCAATTGATCTAATATATTCATGGAAATAATTAGCGACTTTTTCCTGAGTTCTCCATTAAAATAAGGACCAAATTCAAACTTTTCAACCGAATGCAAAATTGATATGAAAAGTTAATAATTGTTTTATGTATTCCAAGAAACATCACGAACACCATCCAATAACACTCGACCAAATAAATCCCAATTATTTCCAAGAATCAAGTAGGTATATTTTTCCAAACAAATTAAAGCAACAAACCGGTTGAGGCCTTATGCACTATTTCTGTTTTACTCTGACGAGTACAAACTAGAACACCATTAAAATTTCATTAACGATTTAAAATTTATTTACTAATTCTATATTCCAGTTCCATGACACCTTTATGAAAGACGGGATTTTTATGAATAAACTATATACTAGTAGTTTCGGTTCAATAATAATACCATCTGAGCAGATAATCAATGACAGACAGAACAGAAAAAATCTTAAGCATTTGGTTAATTTGTACTGATTCGCACATTGCTTCTAAAAATAATTTTCAATCGAAATGTAATTTATTATAAAAGCCAATTTACACTAAGTGGGCATCGTTCGTATACACTACTTTCAAAGGCACTCGGTCTTTTTTCTTGCGAATTATCAGAGGAATTTTTCGTTCGTTGTGCACCGTATGTAAATACGTGCTTCGTTCGGCCAAGCATATTTGTCGAATGGCCAGTTCTAATCTACTCTTCAAGCAGCGTATATTTTGTTTATTTTTGTTGTTTCGAAATGCACTGGGAAAATGAAAAGGAACGTTAATTTCGTTGTATAAGAGGAAAGCTCAGCTGTGATATCCCGAACAAAAATCTTAAGAAAAATTCCTAGGATAGTTGATGTTGCGAAGAGCCAAATAAATTCCCCGCTGGCTGCATTCAGGAGTGGGGACCTCTACGAATTCTGGCGTAAGTAGTAGACGAAGACCATGCTTGGGTACTGTAAACAGTTCCTTTTCGTCCTGTTATGAGAGTTTGTGCTGGTCGTGGACCTGCCTCGAAATGATCTCGAGCAATACTCGAAGGATGCTCGCTCAGTGTAAATGAGGCTTCAGTATCGATGCCTCGTTCTCTTGCAAATATGCCCAATTTCCAAAAATGCTTCAGCAGAAACAATAACTATAACTTTAAAATAATAAAATCATATGAATCATATGTTGTGTATATTCACAGATCATGATTTTCATTTATCTGATTTTTCCAGAATACTCATTTCGAACAATACTGAAAAGGAACAACAATTTATATATGATCCACAACATTTGAGTAAAAATCAATAAAACCGCTCTAGGTTATTGAAGAACTGTTATCTAAATGAGTCAGCTCAAAACGAAGTAAGTAAAGGTTAATTATTGACAAAGTTTACATGTTCATTCAATAATATGTTGGAAAGTTTATGTCTTTTTATTTCAAGGATTCTCAAGAATTAATATCAAGTTTTTTATTAGATGAATCTGAGATTTCAAAATTTAGGTTGAAATTAAATGAAGTAAATAACTTTCAATAAAATTATCTTTTATTCATCATTTGAAAGGCAACTCGTATTCAATTCACAGTCTTGAATAGAGTGCAATGTTGCGCTAGCGTTATTAACAAAATTTTAATACCATCGCGTCAGAAGCTCTCTCAACTCGTTCTGCACGAGTCAGGATCGTGAACAAATTAATTCAAACAGTGACAGAAAAAATTTAAGCTTGCATCCAAGCGCCAAAATTTTTTGTATTTCGTAAAATATTTGGCATTTGGATGCGAGCTCAAATTTCTCCTATCTTTCCTTAAAATTGACCCTGATAAAAAATTTCCAAATTTTGAAAAAAAATCTAATCAGCGATCATTCAAAATTGAATTCATATAACTCATCCAATCATTCATTAAAAGCTTGCAATCGATCATTTCTTCTGATTCCTACATCCTCTGGTGGATTATAACAGTTCGAACAGCTGGAAGCAATAGAAGATCATTAGATTCTCTGTCATCGCAGACCTCCGAATTTGGTTAAGAGAGGTATATTTCGACATCAATCAATTAAGAAATATTTTCTTGTGACAAAGGAGCATTCAGCCGATAAAGTGGATAGTTTTGATTCGAAAGTCTTAACAAGTCTAATTAACACTCGTTTTGGACAGGCCACTGCTTCCCATTGTTTCATTGGGTAAAAAAGACGAAATGCGATCTTTTTCTAGCTAGAATTGACAGGATATTAGAAGCATGCTTGCGATATTCATTCTTGGTGTAAGAGAGTCGGCAACCCACTCCATCGAATTTTGTTGCATGGAGTGCAAAATTTTTGGCTTTCAAGACGCCAAAACGAATGATTCTGAGAAAATCTTGCAATATTTCAACTCACTCATCACTCATTTTATCAGTTATATAATTATCAATCACAATAAATCATGTATTCTGAAGAAATATCAAGAAAAATTAAACACAAACTCAATTCCGATTCCAGTTTTTGTTCACAATACACTCAGACTAGCTATTACTACTCCAACTATTACAGTGCTTTCCTCAGGTTTTTTCCTTGTTTACTTGAATCACAAAATTTTTGGTATGATTCATCTGTTTCTTTTCACTTTCCTGAGTTCATACTTCAGGGGCAATCTGAAGTGGCTAAGTGTGTTCTGAATGTTTATCCAATCTACATGGTAATATATTTTTCTCCGATCGTTCTTCAACTGCTGATATTGCAGCATAACCAATGTAGTGCTCCAATTTTTATAAATCTCTTTTTCATTCGATTAAATCGATAAATAAATCAGAAAGTATTTATGGTCTCTTGTCTGGTCTGAAAACTATCAAAATAGTTATCATAATTCTCACAAATAAATACAAATGGAATTTTGATTCCTAGAGTAAAATAAACCGACAAGACTACTCGAATATCTCCGAATTTTCATATATATAGGTAATATATTTCGAACATCTTTCATAGAGTTGCATGGATCTCTTGGAATATAGTCGTAAAAATACTCGAATTAATATCTTAAAAGTTCATTCCAATCTTCTTTATTGCTTTTATATCCACTTATCACCTTTATAACATTTAACTAATAGCTGATTGAAATATAAATTCACCTCTTGGTGAATATTTCATAATTTTAACTATTAGAGACATAAAACAACATTTTTGCCCGAAAAATCGTGTATATGTATTTCTTAATACTCGAACATCAAAACCAAGTTTCCACCAATACAATAAATATATTTCATCGAGCAAATTTTTCAAATTCTTTCTTACTCAACAAGCTGAACTGCTTCTACTCTAATTAAGTCAGACAAACCTATTGTGATAATTTTTTTTTCATTCGAGTGAAACTAGTGTTAGAAAACTATTTTTTATAAAACCTTAGCGAATCCCCAACCCGTTTGTTTTTTAGTTACTGAATTTATATGAAGCAATTTTTTCCCCAAAAATGAGATGTTTTGAAATTTCAAGCTTTGTTTATATCAAATTCTACATATCACCTGATCAACCGATTACATAACTCCAAATGTGCAAATGGGAATGTAGATATTTTAAGGATGATAACATTCATGCACTCATCCTTTATCACACACGTAAATTCATGAAAATGAATGTTTGATTTGAAAAATGGTTTCGATATTTATTGAAACATATTTTAGTTCATAAGAATATTAAAAGCAATATTCATCTTCTGCCTAGTAGTATCTGATTTTTTCTTGGTACTTTTCAAATTGCTACATAACATTCCTCTTGCATCCTGAGTGAAGCGATTATTTTCTTGGATATTTGGTGCATTTTATTTACCTTGGGGATTTTCCTACTAATTGGAAACAGGTTCTCACCAGATTATCTCAAGCATACTTTTGTTTATGTTGAAAAATGTATTAACATACAGAAAAATAATATGAAAGATCGAATATATATTTTCAAAAATCTTACAGATCATATCTTTTCTAACTTATTTGAAGCAAAGTTTTCATTGAAATTTCCCGACTCAATATTCTGTACGCACATATTCAAATTTTTAAATGAGAAAAAGCCTCTTCAATAATTACTTTTCCACAGAACGCACACAGTTATAAAATGATATTAAAACAAAAACAACAATACCTTTCTAAGATTGCAATCAAAACTTCCAGTGGATACTAATTCTTTGAAACATTTCGCTTTTTAATTAACTGGCTGCAGTTAGGCTCGTTAAGTATGCAACACTGACGATTTCAAACGAGAACGAAGCTGCAGTATGTGCAGTATTTATGTGATCCAGCCCAATTGTGGATTTTGTTGAGGATGTTTATGATCAGTAGATCAGAGAAGTAGCTGAATAAAAATCTTCATTGCGTTAACATATATAGCGATGTATATTGAAACATTTCTCACAAAGTTTTTGTTCTTCGTGGGACAACTGGCATAGTCCCCCCTACATTTTTTTTGCAACCTTATATCCTTAACTAATTTTCATGTCCTTTTTTCTTTCTTCAGCTAACATATTCCAGGTTCTCTTTATTTCGTTATTTTTCTTTTTCGGGGATCATTTTTTGGTCATTGATATCTTGAACGTTGGGTTGTAAGGTTTTGTCGTAATATCTCTTATCTTGCTTCGGATTACTTCTTTTTTTGAAAAACATTTCGAAGTATCAGTAACAAAAGTTATGAAAATACAGGAGTCTGACGCTGGGACTCCACACATTGCTTGGAGAGTATAGCATCTAAAATATATCTGAATTTAAGAAACAGACATGATCACACATTTTTTAAGTAATTATTGCCTCAAGGTTTCATTAATACTCTTAAAACAAGTGAGAAAATACATACCAAGGGAATGATACAGTTACTGGGCAAAACGCGTAGTGTGGTTCACTTAAAACATAAAGTGCCGATGAACCAAATGGCTCTAGCAGATTAGCTCTACAACCTTACTTCACACATACCATTTGCTTTTTTTCAGAATGTAAACAACTATGCTCACGCATACTTCGAATTCAGGACAAATTGCAAGTTGTAACAGTGGACTGTTCAATAAAGTTCAGAACAAAATTGGACAGTATTATCATCAGTATCATTAATTACGAAACCCTTTCTGGAGAGTTACTTTACTTTCCACTTTAATACACTCACGCACCGTAACCTGACATCCTCATCTGATCAAGAATCATCGGGAATGGCCATGCGTTTATAAAGAAGTTTCTGGTACATTGTCTATACTTCAATCAATGATTATGTCTATATCAACTCAAAGGTTCTTCCATTATGGAAGAATTCATCTGTTAGTCTCCTCTCAGCGCCTTCGAAAGTAATGGGAGCAATCATCTCTGACAAAATATCTGTATACTCAGTTAACAATTCTATCTCACCATTTACCAATCTTTGGACTCATTTGAACGACTGAACACCAACCCGTAACAATAAAATTCAAACTGATGTAATGTACCCTAATTTTTCTAAAGCTTTCAACAGAGTGTTGAGTTGAAGTGAACATGATAGACACACGCAGAAACCTTTATTTATGGATTGTGGATTATCAATCAGGCAGAACTTTTCTGTGAGAGCTGGTTCCAGTTTTTCCTCTGAGAAAGAGCAAATGGATTTCCACAAGGAAGAATTCTGGTGCTCAACTTGTTTTTTCTCAATAATAAAAAACAAGTACTGTGTTTTAAGGAATTTTACTCAATAATTGCGATTCGTAACGCGTTTCACTACACCGTAGCTTCTTCAGACGAATGATTATGCAGAAAAATGTAAATGAGAATATAACTATAAATGTTCTTGAGTAATTAAAAGCTTATTGGTCGCCTCCTCCTAAGTGGTTATTTATGACAGGTATATCCAATAAAATCAAGGAATAGATTGCTCCCCGAAAAGATTCAATAGAGGTGAAGGGCTTAAATCGACTTGTTCATTGATGAGTCTACCTGAGTGTTCGTATTTATTTATTTCTAAAGTTTCCCAAAGATCTACCTTCCAATATTTATTATCTGTATGCAAAATTTCAAACTGTGGGTCGAAAGAATGATTATTTTCTAAGAGATGATTCGCGTAATTTGAATCTGATTTTTTATTTGAAAAACTGCGTTTATGTTCCGATATTCTAATATTAAAATTTCTATGTGTTCTACCAATGTAGAAATTATCACAGTCATTGCAATTCAATCTATAAACACCTGATTTATTGTTTTTATCTGGTTTGGTTCTATTATTTTTATATATTTGCCTAAATTATTATTAGTTTGGAAAGCTATGTTGAAATTATTGCTACTTAAGAATGATTTCAGTTTCTCACTTATAATGCCAACGTAGGTTAAGGTGTTGAATTTTTGTTTCAATTTATCGACAGGGTAAACTTCATTCAATGCGATTCTACTTTGTTTTTTATTTAAAATATTTTTTATTAGTTTGGCCAAAATAATGGTTACAATCCCAAACTAATAAATAATATTTTAAATAAAAACAAAGTAGAATCGAATTGAATGAAGTTTACCTGTCGATAAATTGAAATAAAATTCAACACCTTAACCTACGTTTGTAGGTGTAATTATTCTGTTTTATAACGCAATTCGTATGCCGTAGTGGTATTTTTAATTTCCATAAATTTCATTACTAAGCCTAATTTCCTGAAAATAATGCTGAAATCTTAATGAATGAAATAAATGAGGCAACTGCTGAAATTGATCTATTTTATATAAACAAAAACAATGTTTGAGTTCGAGCCATTTTATGGCTACGAACGATTCATTTTCAACCGAAGTTTGGGTGGTACCGTTACATTTGTGCAACTGTTTGCATTCCATTCCAATTGTTGAGATAGATTAAATACCACTAATAATCAAACCAAGCATCGATAGTTTGCATCTGAATGGAGCTGGCTACGATAAAATTGGAAATATGCGGAAAACAATCATTTCAGAAATTCATTCAGATACTCGTAAAGTTTTTTAGCGTCAGCTTGAAATACTTCTCTCTATAAAAATAATCGTCATGTGCGATGGAAATGCTGGGTTTTATTTCTGCTACCACTATAACTGGTGATGAAAAGTGGGGACACAGGGATATGTCATCGCTCGTTAAATTTTTTCGGAGTATTTATAAATTTATTAAAACTATAAAAACAATAATCAACTAGACTGCAAACTGTGGAATCGCAAGCACCTAGTAGTTATAGTTATAAAGTATTCACTAACAGTTTCCCCCCATTGTCTCATTAGAAGACGACCATTGTCAGAAAATATAATCTATTAAAATATTGCAAAGATTGTACTTTATACCCAAAGTGTTTGCAAAACCTGTTATCCTGGTGATGTTTGATGATTTTTTGAGTTTAAACCATGTGAAAAAGAGTTATATCAGCTCCGTTTGAGAAACAATTGATTTCGACGAGAAGAAAGGATCCAGAGATAAATATTAATTTTTTTTACCTGATCGACTTTCACCAGACTTCACCGTCATAAGCAGTGTTGCAAATACTGCTGGAATTAATTTCAATCTTCCCAATTCTTGATTAATAGAAGCCAGATGAACACAAAACTGTAAGAGTAAATTCTATAATCAAATCCACTGTTGTGCACAGATATTAACAAACACAGACAAAAAATATTGGATACTCTGAAAAACTAGTAGATAAAGATAAAGCCGAAGAAGTGAGGAATAATGAAGGATTAGAAGAAACAATTATACTATTATGATAATTTCATGCATATCATTATTACTTTCGTTCTGATTTCGAATAATTAATCAATTTCTATGAATATTTGATTTAAAGATTATATTGGCAATAACCCCTTTATTATGTTGAAAAACGCAGAATCGATATTGAACTATTCAATTTTTTACTTTTAACAATTAATACAAACTATATTTGTTAAAAATGATCGTCATTTCATAGAACAAAAAGGAAATTGTCAATAAGAACCTCAACTGAATAAACCAATACTAATAAAATACTCACCCAACTCAGTTAACCCCATGAGTTTTTTTAGAAGCTCAATATCTTCTAGTTTCCTATAAGTATGTAGTTAACTTGAGATGTCCAAATGAAAAAACAAATTCAAACCATTATAAGAAAAAGCATGGAGGATCCAAGTGGGTTGATTGGATCTCTCAGGGATCAACGTGAAAATTCTTGTTTGAAAATAATAATTTATGGAAAATATAAAGTAAGCTAATGCTATGGCGAACAATGATATATAGCAAAACAGTTCAAAGCATAAAGTAAGATTAGATTTGTCATATCTCCATCGTACTTTGAAGTGACTGAACACCGTAATTGGTTTTTGTTTTCTAATTTTCACTAAAGGCTGACCTCTCTCGTCTAGTAAAATACTAATTAGCTTAGAACTAGACTACTTGTGAATATGAAGAAAATTCCACAAACTATGAGCGCACTGACCCGAACAAAATACAAAAAATCACTAATTCATTGGTCATATATGTTAAAAGAGGCCAACACCATGGTTTTTCTTAAATAGATATTATGCTAATGTCAATATATTGTTCTAGCAGATCAGCATGAATGTATTATATTTGGAAAGAGCAAAAGGCTATGGAATGTCAATCTTCAGCTCTCTAATTGAAGAACACATTACTTTTACCAGAAATTGAACTGAAACGTAATTTGGTACCATTGTCTTTCTATCTTACAAATAATAAGTTATTTGTTGAGTCGTAAAAACAACAAACTTTTTCAATAAATATTTTTCTCTCATTATTTTGGGAGGTTATGGTTTGTAAAATACTTATCAGATAATATAATATGATTTGAAGATTCAGATGCACATTTCAATATTTTTGAAATAATTCTAGATTCTAGATTTTCTCCGGTTACAGGCAATGGATTTGCACCACAAGTCAAATTTGTCACAAATCCATCTAAACCAAACCATCTAGTATTGAAAGCCAAATCAAACAGGTTTATCCTCTACTGCAGGTTTTGATACTTGGTCATAGCTTCATCATAGATAGAGTATAAAAAATTCTTCTCTTGGAAGTTCCAATTGAGCACTGCCATGAGAGGCCTCCATTCTGTCGTTTCTATTCATTTTCAATTATAAGCAAATTGCAATTATATACCTTTTCATTTTCAGAAAGCAATTTCTTGGCATAGCTATAGACACTAATGGTAGAGGTAGACCTTCATCCAGATTCCAAACAAACGGTCGCTTAGTAGTCTATGGCATCCACTCAAGAGTAATATTCGGATAAAAATCTTTATATCTTGTATAGTAACAATAACAGAAAATATTATCCAGACATCTGATGTAACCATGCGTTTCATCCATACTTATAATCACTCAATAAATCCCTGGCCTAACCTAACACTTTTTTCAGAATATTCTACTATAGTACGTTTCAAGAATCATACATATACTCCTTCACTCATCCAATATTGCAATACCTTTTCCGTGGAACAATTTGTCCTAGCATGCAAAATAGGTTTGAATATCGGCAATACTTTCTTCATTGGAGCCAAATCTTTTTTCCTGAAGCTGTCTAACACCTAGTAATTACTGAGAGTCAAATCTGGAGAATATGCAAGTTGGTCGAGCAAGTGGAAGTACAATTTATTCAACTATGTCATTGAGCATTGTCTTGGGGGGCAGTGCCTTTCTCTCTTGCATTCGAAGAAGTTTTCTCTTCAATTTTCCAATCAATCAATCCAATAACCCCATCTAATAATCACTGTTAATGGAATTACTTTTATCATAGGTAGAAGAAAATATGATAACTCATAATGCGAATGCTGGATGACCAGTGTTTTTGGACGACACCTATCCATTCAGCTGAAGTTCTTTTCGACTGAAATGTGTAGTACAGACTCCTGTTTTCATGTTTCAACCATTATTACTTATTAACGCATGCATTCCTTCTCATTCCGCCCAAACCCCCTTCTGGATTGCCAATGCGTTGTTGTCCTTGATCAGCTGTAAGTAGGCCCAGCACCCATTTCGAGTAAAGCATTTTAAGGACAAATACTCATGCAAATTAGTGAATACACATTTTTTTGATATCTTCAAGTCTTCTTTTTCTCGTGCAACTTAAATTTATAATCGGTTAGAACTTTTTCACGCATGTTTCATGTTTTCTGATCGCTCTCTCAGTATCGTCAGCGGTTGGTTGACTGCTTTTGAAGTCAGTCTGAACCTTTCAACAGTTGATTGATTGAACAGAGTCTGAGTTACACTTTGATTAATTCATTTCTCTGCTTGAATATTGAAAGCATTTTTTTTATTCAGAAATAGTGTAAGATTTCACTACACACGAACTCGTTTCAATTCATTGTTTATTCAATGCCGAATATAATTTTACTCAACCTACAATCTCTCGACAATGCCTACAGCTAACGTCACAGAATTTTTATAAGTACATTTTAAAGGTTCTTACCAAAAACGTCACATCATTAGCGGTGCCATCCATATCGCGGACCCGGAACTTTTCGAAAATATATAAGTAGCCTAAATTTGATTCAACTTTTTCAATTGTTATCTTCATTTTAGGGATTAAATCCGTAGCTTTTATTCTATTTATCCGTTCTGAAAGGGGTATATTGATATCAACTTCGCTGTTTCGAATATTATCGTAATATAACTCTATTTCCTCTGATACATCTTGGAGCAAGTCGATTTTCACTAATCTAGGTTATGGTAAGTGTGATCACTTATATCGAATAGGATGTCAGGTATTGTCAAGTGCTTTCCGAGACACGCTACAGGACAGAACTTTTCTGATTTATTAGGATCTATTTTAAAATGAATCTACAATAAATCAAATACGAATTATACATAGACCGCACTAACCTCAATAAAGTAAAGCAGCAAAATGAAAGCTTAAACAGTAAAAAAATTAAAATACATTAAAACACGAATGAAATTCATTACTGTTTTCACAAATCAATGAAATTAATAGATTACTGTTACCCCGGTTTCGGACTATCGTTAAACAAATTGGCTGGACGTACAGTTTATGATACGTCATCGACGTATTTCAATAGGCAAATTAGGATTCAGTATTTTGTTTTCTTACTATCCAATAGTAACGGCTAAACCCATAGAATGTCTTAAAGTAGTCATATTGATATCAAAACGTACTATGACATATACCCTTTTGTCTCATCTAAACGGTAAATATATAAACATTTAGTAAAGGCAACACCTAATTTATCCAGTAGAATCCAATAATTATGAATTTTTTATATTCTTGTTCCTTAAATTAATTGAATTGAGTAATCTATAGTAGAAGTTCATAAGTTTCCTCAGTATATAGAGTTGAATAAACACAATGAAACCAATGGATTGATTGCTATAGCACCATTATCGACGATGTTACCACTACAGAAAGCATAGCTGGCCACTGATTTTTTAATATCAATATATCTATCAATTCAATCAGAGCTACAATAATTCTATACTTCTGCATTTTGTTACCAGTTTATAAGGGTGGATGACGGATAAACCTCTTTTCCCAGGGGACACGATGATTATTTTCATGCTGAAGTTGAAGTTGACGTCATAAATGTTTTTGAAATTCTTGAAATTTAAACATATTTCCAATTTTATTATAGCCACCTCTACCCTTAGTCGAGCACCTGATACTCGAATCTTTAAGGAATTATACGAAAAGGAATATATTACAAAAAAAACAGAAATATAAAATGATTGATTGAAACACTTGACAACGGTTGCACAAAAATATATTGAAACATATTTCTCGGATTATCAACCCATTATCAAGAGTAAAATGATACTGAAGAGTAAAATGAGTGGTTTTACTTGAAAATAACGGCATTTACAACGGGAGATAGGCTAAAGTCTGCTTGCTCTTCACAAATTGGCTGGTTTTTTCTAAGAGCGGGCGTGATTTCCATATTCTGTAGAATGTCCATCTTTTTCATTTTATTACCTTGATCTATAAAAGATTCTTATCTTTACAATGACCAGAAGAACCAATAGAATAGATTATTATCTTTACAATGACCAGAAAAACCAATAGAATTTTTGTTTTGAATAATGGATCTTTCATGTTCTTCAATTCTCTTTCCGATACCTCTTTAGGTTTGGCCTATAAAGGAAGTCTCGCATTCACTGCAGTGTATTTTATATATTTCACTTTTATCCAATGAAATTCCAATAAAAGATCCATTATTCAAAACAAAGCTTCTACTGGTTTATCTGACCATTGTATAGATAAAAATCATTTTAAAGAGAATTGAACTCATGCATCCAAGTAACAAACGAAAGAAGATGGACCTTTTAGAAATGATGGAAATGTCGTCTGCTCGTAGGAAAAACCAGCCAAATTGTAATGAAGAAACATACTTCTATCTATCTCTTGTTGTAAATGCTTTTTGCTCATTTTGCTTTTCAGTATTATATTACTCTTGATAATAGGCTGATAAACCAAAACATATGTCGAGTATTTTACTATATTTTCGTGAAACTATTACCAAGTGTTTTAATTAATCATTTATTCACCAAGTATTAAGCTAGAATTCCATATATAGTGTAAAATGATTGTCTCACTTGTAATTCTTCCACGGATTGAATTATAAAAACGATTGATATGGGTATAATTGAAAAAACGCGAATACAATATAGGAAACGAGCAACATCTAATCCTAGCAAAAAACTTCAGACTTCATTGGGACAGATTTTATGTCAGCTCAATTATAAACATTTTCAGTTCCACAATTCGTCAGAGTATAAGACCGAAGAAGTAATGCACGTTGTAGGTCCTAAATGAAAAACTTCTCTATGTTTTGTAAATCTTTAATTTCAAAATATTAGCAGGCGAGAAATACCTCCTTCAATTTACTTGACTCAAATCAAACATTAATTAAAAAAAATTCAATTCGTCACATCAAACACAATTTCACAAAAGTTGAGAATGACGGAATGAATGAATCCCTAAAATAACGTTTAATTAGGATAATATAGGATAAAATTTTTCGAAAATTTAGCGAGATAGATTTAGATGAAAGGATAATCAGTCCTTTCGAAAGTAAATGAATTTGGTGCTAATGAAGTAGAGTAGAATTTTCATCGATATTTTCCGATGTAATTTTTATTGTATGCACAATTAATTCGAGGGAAGCGAGTTGGGGGAAAACGGTGCAATAGTTTCTATTTCAATAACTAGATACCAAAATGTATATCAACTGCTCTGTTTTCATTGTATTTCATTTCTTTCATTTCAATGAAAAATGTAGCAGTAAACTTACGCTCAAATCTGGGTGAAAAATAATTGAATTCTTCCACTCGTTTCTCTGGTAAAGCAAGCTTCTCACGTAATAATATTTTTATTCCGCTTTATATCGTTAATATAAGACAAATATAATATCAGGTGATATTGAGAATTCTTCATGCCATTCTTTGAATTTCCAAAATATAAACTAATGTTTCAATTTATCTTGTTTCTCTGTGATCATTTGAATTTATTTTATCTGCAAATTCGTCATGTTTCAATTAAATAATATTGTATTGTAATACAGACTTGAAGATCTAGATTGTAGAATCAATTGAATACCCAAATAAAAGAATTATATATGTGTACAGTGTATATAAGTTGATGGACAATATGTAGTGTAATTTCACCATGTTCTATGTTAGTTTCAATCTTGATAAACTTTTTCTGTGAAACCAAAACCAAAATTCATTGTCGAATTATGATGTGAGTGATTTTATGTTATAATTCAGTACATTCACACTCCGAGTACATAATATGTGAGCTGTTTTCCTTTTACAGGTTAATCCATAATCTCCATTTTCTAATAAGGGTCATTTTTCACACTTTATCTTTTTGAGGTAAACAGTTGTCGTAGCTGAAGATATTACTGTCAAATCTATTATTAACATTTTGATATTTGGATACTTTGTTATACTGCTGCTCAACATGAATGATTTTTGGAGATTAAAAAACATAGGAATTCAAGTTTATGAATTTATGAATAAAAACGTGGTAATCAATTAGTTGTTCTTATGATAGGCTCTTCAGAAATCACCTTGAAGACATTGAAACTATTGCATGTCTTTATTTTGGAAATATTTTTGAATTTTGTTTATCTTGAACACGCTGTATATGTTTTTATGAACTATTTGCATGGTCCTTGCAGGTTTGAACCTATTAAATCTATTTCGAACGGATTTTTATATACAAAGTGTTGCAGAAATCTAGAACCTTAGATAATTTTCCATCGAGGGTTTTTTCATGAAACTCTTCCTATTTTCAATCAAAGTGTGAAATCAGCAAATCGAACAGCCAGAATTCAAGCTAATTTCGCATAAGTAATGAAACCAGTTAGCAATAGAGCAGAGATGCAATATATTCATATATTCCCATTTAAAATTATAAAAAGAGACTTCTCAACACATGCATTATCTCACATTTATGTATTTCTCAAAATTGATAATAATACTAGCAGCGTCTCTTCACGTTAACATTGCATTTTTTGGATTTTTTGAACCCAATGAAAAAGCATATAAAGATGTATTAGACGTTATGAAAATTCCCAAGAAAACGCCAAAAAACACAGAAGCATTGTCTCAGAATGTAGTTCCTTTTCTTATTATCCAAACAAAATCAGAATTACATATCATGTAACTTCCAATTGCTCTTTTGATTCCAAAACCGTATTTCCCGTTCATTATGGTGCTGTGGTGAAAGTTGTCGAGGAAAATAAAAATCTTATTGAGTCATTCAGAAAAACCAACGGAAACATAATTTTCAATGAATGAAACGAAGAACAAAATCGTAATAAGTAAACCAAAGGGAATGACACTTTTGTGACATCCGCAAAAATAACGGCTCTTATATATTAATCATTACTCAAAAGAAATACCTGAAAATAGAAAAGCGCATATTTAGAGGAATTTAATTCATTAATATTTCATGAGATATATCATATAGGTATTGCATCTCTGTGTGTGGAAATATCGTTTCAATAATGCAGAGATAGAAAATTAAAGTTGTGTTCTGAACTTTCGCTACACTAAGTATTTGAAAATTCCTCCAGAACAGATTCACCAACACCTAAGCCTGCAACAAACAGTCCATGTTCAAGAAAACATTCACGGAAGGGTCAAAAGAAACGAAATCCAAATATACTCCCAAAACCTAGCCAGAACTATCTGTATCTAAAAACCATTCGTTGTAATAGAGTAGCAGAACGCTACAACAGATCAAAATTTCAGGAAAGCGAAAGCGATTTTCTTAAGTAAATTTTTGTTGCGTGAGTAATATCAACAATTTGGTTAATCGCGATACACAAAAAAAGGACCTTAAGCAATTAAATCCTACGGACAGCTCATTTTGTCAATAACTAATGGAGAAATTGAAAAGATGAATTGAAGAAAGGAGAAAAATCAAATATTAAATGCGGCTATCAAAGGATTCGTCATTTGTGTACAGAAAAATGAATTCGATTAATTCAAATGCCTAGTTGGTTAGCAACTAGTGACTAGCTAACATTTCTAATCAATCAGTAATCAATGTCATACAAAACAGCCTTCATTTATGTCCTTATGGTAAATCCAATATTAAATGCTGCGTTGAGTGCTTCATTTAGTCTTTGACTCAGGGGGTAAGAAGAATATTTAATCCAAGCTGGAAATAAATACTTAACCTAGCCTTTCCATTTTTCAAATATGCACACCTCTCAGATTCACTTCCTAGAAACACGTTTTTTTGCTGACCAACTATGGAATCTAGCTGACGAAATAGTTATTCTACATCGCAACTTAATTATCAAACAGATACTACTACAAGCTCATTTCGATTTTGAATTGTTGGCTGACTGCAAGTTTTTGCTAACTGCAATCAAAATCTTTGTATGCTTTTCAAATGAGTTGAAAGCTGATTTATATTGGTAACCAAATCTAATTCAATTTAAGACGAATCATTCAATTACTACGATGATAAGTTTTTGAGTAATCGTTCTTGAACTCTCATAATTTACATTGCGGGTTTGTCAATTTGTTTGTAATTTTGCAAAAATACATATTTCTTGATTGACGTACATTGGTTTGAAACCCACCGGTGAACAGAAATCAAAAGACTCAATAGTAACTTAATCAGCAACCATTAATGCTTGACGCAAATTGAATCATTTGCTGCGGATGAGAAGTAACGCGACGCTCATTTTTTGCAGCTCTTTCTTGAAATAAATTAATGAAGTAACAGCAGAAAATTATTGAGGCTCCTTTCTGACAGAATTTATTCATCTTTTTTCATCACAAAATAGAGAAACTCAGGTTCAGAAATATCGAAAAGAAGAATACTGCTAATACAAATCTTTCCACAATCTACATTCCAACTTGCAGATAACCAAGTATGTTAGCAAGCTTGGCGCGTATACAATTTGTTACTCATATATGTTAATTCACATGCTCTACACGCATCTCAATGTGCGCCTGGAATAAAGTAGTCCGATAAAGCTCTCTATCTAAGAAATTCGAGTTTCATAGCTGCGTATCCAAAAACAATGTGAGAGAGAAAACTTAAAATATAGATACAATACAAAAATGGAAAGAATCAAGATAGGATAGAAAAGAGAAATAAAGTTTTAGGAAAGTGATTTCAGTTAATATATAAGTATTTATAATGTTCTTAACTTTTTCAGTAAAACTATGCATATAGATATATTTTGCTTTTAGCGTAAGAACTGGAAGTTGCTGAAGAGTTTAAGCTGTAAGCATTATATTGACACTTTCATATTCCAGTTTATTGTTTAAGTAAGCATGTTTATGCAACAAACAATTTCATTATAGTTATATGACGAAAACTATACATACATTTACTCGCCTTTTTTCGAAACTTAAAGATGTTATATTTTAAAATAAAAAAGAAAATATGCTAATGAAAAGTAAACGAGTACAGCACAATCCATAATATTTCTTATGAATCTATCCATGAAGGAAATGCACGATCTAGTTTGAATAGTGTTGCAATCGCAAATCTTCAGTTCGATTGAAGATACTGCAATTTCTACTTGAAGCCCATTGCAATATATTTTAGTTTTTCTTTTCCTTTTGGCTTCTGGTCTAAAGGCAAAACTCAATCTCACTCATTTTATGCGGCGCCCACCTTTTACAACTGTCTTGTGAAATTATTAAGCTACAAACATTCCCTGATCCACACTTTAGTTTGACTGATTACCAAGGTGTTTCTGTTTGACTTATCATCTCATAAGTGTGGTATATCTATCTGAGGAATCAACATTTCATGAGGCACTTTTTGTGAAGAGTCAAAATATCTCGGATTAAATATCTCTTATAGAGAATCTTTTTCACAATTTAATCAGCTAAGCGTTATGAGTTGAAATAAATTTATTTCGGATCCAAACAGGATGCTTCAATTCATTTCCGGTGCAATGATTTCCAATAAGAATAATAAATGCGATCTAGTAAGCCGTAATTACCGTTTGTGAATGTTCTCTCTATATTTTGTCAACTTCAGCCCAAATACTCGTGTTGCAACGTGTCCCATAAGTGCGAGCTCAGAAATTCTACATTTTGTGTCGTTTTATCGTTGTGTTTAGCAAAGTTCTTCAGTATCAAGTTTTTCTTGCATATAATTCTCCCCAACAAAGTGAACTAACTTAATTTCATCAATTAAATGCAGTTTTCATGACACTTGGTTTTTTCTTTAGATTGTACTTTCTTACTTACACCATGAATGTTCCAATTTAAATTAACTCCAAAAGGAGGCAAGGAAAACAAAATAAACAAAATAAACGATTTCTTATTTCCTAATCGAAGATCCATTTGTATTTTGAATATATTATTGTAACACATTTTCGTGTATATTATTTTCCAAGACTTTTGATATAGATTCGACAGCCAATTTTAGATTATGAGTCTATTGTACTTGATTTCCAGTTGTTCATTAATTGACATCCTCAAAATTTGTTATATCTTGTTAAAAAGACACAAATACAAATACGATAAAAATATAAGCACAAACTCCATCAAACTCTATTTATCGTTTGTTTGCGTGAGATATCTTGGCACAGTACGAACGATTTATATTGATTGATCGCTGTCAACGTCAACAACTATGAATCGTTCGGCTTTGGCCGATAACGTTCTGCGAACAAGAGGATGTCATTTTTTCGACAATTTTGGTAGTGGGATTTCAGTGGAAAATTCAGTAAAAGAAAGTGTTCTACTATTATTAAATGAAATTGATCCGAGTTCTACGACAGGACGTTTGTATTATGTTGTGTTTTTTGTTCGTCTTTTTCTTTTACGTTCTGCAACCAAAGCTAAAGCTCCGAATCTCTTATCAACCTGCCGCAATTGGATTCAAATAATTTGCGTAAGAAGATCAAAGTACAGGTTTTGACTCTTCGTTGAATAAGGGTTGAAGAATTTTGCTCCATAATTTCGTAATTACTTATGCTGAAAGACCGAAAGCAGTGTCTGAATATCCAATTATGTTATCACATGTATAATTGAAAGAAAGACATGATTGACGTATAATTGAAACTCTTCTCCTACCATTTACGGTTCAGGTTTTCCAGTTACAATTCAATTTTTCTCATACCATATTATGAGATCTTTTATAATTATTAGAGAAAACAAATGCAATGAAAATTATATTTGAATGTTCATGAGATTCATTCTTCACATTAGGTCCTCAAGATAATTGAATGTTTGCTTCCTCCAACAAATTCTCAAGTTATTATAGAAACATTCACTTCGCTTTTTAATGGTTAAAAATTTTTCAGGTATTAGCATTCTGTTAGTTCTTCATTTATTACGGTGAATGAGTTCACATGAAAAATTAGATGAAATGACACATATTTTCAGGTCGATAATGAACCTAAGAAAGAGATTCATAATATATTCAAAAAATTTATCAAATCGATAAAGTGTGAAAAGATCCTTCATGTGAAACACTTGCTTTCGTTTCGATGAAAGAAATACTGAAAGTGTAATATAAATATCAAACTCTACTGGTAATTTTTGACTGCAATGCTCAAACATAGAGTATCCGTAGTAATTAGTAAAACAAAAAAATATTTCCCTTGTGAATTTGTTCACTCGCTTCCACAGGAAATCGATGGAGCATAAATTTCCCTGGAATCGTTTAACAAGGTTGAACTTTAATGATCTTGTATACATAGAAATTCATGACGTCACACAAGTATGTCTGAGATTTGGATCGAACAAGAAACACTCATCCACGTTATACTCGCTGCAAACGATGCGGCGGGCTCTAGATAAGGTATGTAACGAGGATTCTTGAGGCCTCGATTATTCACGAGCTTATTCATGCGATAACGATACAGATATTGTACGATAGTGCCTCATCTTATTAGGATGCTTGATTTGTACCTTCGTTTCCGCAGTTATCCGCATAAGATATTTATAACGACTAGGAGAATCTATTAAAGATATGTTTGGAAAAGGCTTCGCTTAAATAAATTCGCTTCTTATATTTTCGTTTTGTCTAAGAAAACAGATTCGATAAATATCAATTTGGTGATTAATCGGAAAAAAGCAGCGCCAGTAATGAAACTAGATTAAACTTGTGCTTCCGAACAAGACTTCATCCTATTTAATCTGTCTAAATAATGAAGTAAAATTAATTTTCGAAAGAATTGTTTTCAATGTCCAAGTAAGTACCAAAATATTTTCACTTTATTGTAGTACTCAAGCGTTTTTTATTAGTAAATTTAATTCCTACATAGTTCTCCATGATGAGTTCAAATAATTCACTCCGATACACCGAGAAAACTATATTTATAAAAATGAATCCCTAATTCCCTTGGTCACTCGATATCTTGAGAAAGACTGCCGATTTTATTCATCTTTTTTTGTTGCATTATACTTTAAGGGAGGTTATTGTGGAAAAGAAATTAGGAAAATTGCGCAGAGAATTGGAAACATTTTTGTACATTTATCGCCAATTTGAATATCGTGCGTTTGACAGTTCGTGCATTCGGCAGATTTTTTTCCCAAATATGTTGAAGTTCGGGTGAGGCTATTATATAGAGAACAATTGCACAAAAGAAAGTAAAAAAGTCTGCAAGGTACGACATAAGGATTGAAAAGATTATTTGGGATTTTCCCCATTCTGACGTTTGAGACATAAGAAATTATGTTCAAGAACTTGATTTCAAGATGACTGTTTCAGAATTTTTCCGAGAAATATCCCTTAATGTGCAGAATAGAGGTTTATTCGTTCAATTTCGAAGTTGCTGGCATGAATATTTTTACTTACAATAAAGTAAAGATAAAAGTAAAATACAATTCCTGCGAAATATAGATAGAAGGAGATTTATATGGGATTTCACTCAAATATGAACTCTGAAACATGAAAAATTACATTCAAGACATTGATTGCAAAGTAAAAGGGCTCAAAAATTTTGGAAAAATCATACCTGGAGGTACTATATAGGGAACCAAATGTTGTATGTAATTTTCTCCATTTTTGAGTTGGGGCTATGTGGAGTTGTATTCGAAATCTCTATTACAGAATAAACTATTAGACCCAAGGGTGCGAAATAGTGGTTCAAAAGTTTGTATGAGATTTATTTTAGTTTTTAAGTTTGAGATATGTGAAAATTGAATTTGAGATTTTGAGAACAAAGCAAAATATGGTACATCAACATTTTAGCAAAAACTATCCCAAAAGGAGCGCAATAGGGGATGTAATATTATAACAAATTCTCTTAATTTGTAATTTCGTGACATGAAAGTTTGTATTCAATATCTTGTTTACAGAGTAAAAATAGGGTTCGAAAGCTTTGTTTAAGATTTTCCCTAGGTTGGAAGCTTGAGACATTTAAAAATCGTATTTCAGATTTGAGAAGGAAGATGAAAATTGTTTCAAAATTATTCTAAAAATGACTCTCTGCAAAATTGATAACGAGTGTATACTGATCAAAAACTTTTATAATTATCCAGAGGAATATTATAAACACTACAAATAAATCGATTGTATGTTTCTCGCCATAAATATTACTTAGGTTATATATATATATATATATATATATATATATATATATATATATATATATATATATATATATATATATATATATATATATATATATATATATAAACCTCTACGAAGGTTCGCCATATGATCCTGTTTTGGGCAGTTCTCTTGGCCTCGTTAAACGAATACCCACTGCTATTCAGTTTGTCGAAAATAATTCAACTCCAGGAGCTAGCGGGACGTCCTACTTTCCGTTTTCCTTGGGGGTTCCATTTTAAGGCTGTCCCAGCAATGTTTCCATCGGGTCGTCAGTGTATGCCCGATCCATCCCCACTTTCGTCTGCGGATCTCCTTCTAGACTTCTGTCTGCTCAGTTAGGTGCAGAAGATCGCTGTTGCGGTAGTTTGTGGCCAGTATATATTGATAATCCGCCGCAGGCATTTGTTTACAAAAACCTGGATCTTGCCAGCTGATTGTTTGCTCATCTTCCATGTCTCACAGCCATATAGAAGTACAGTCTTTATGTTGGAGTTGAAAAGTTTAACTTTAGTTTTGGCTGTTATATGTCTTGCGTTCCAAATAGATCTCAGTTGGACAAATGCTTGTTGTGCTTTTCTTAGTCTTTGTTTTATGTCCTTTGCTGCCGCTCCATCTTTTATGATTATGCTGCCCAGATATATGAATTCGGCTACGTCTTCAATTATTCTCGTGTTGGTCTGGAAAGCGTCTTGCTTCGACACGTTCATGCGCATCAATTTTGTTTTATCGACATTTATACTGAGACCATATTTGGAGGCTTCCTATTCAACTGCCTTGAGAATAGATCGCATATCTTCGTATGATTGAGTGGTCAAGCAAATATCATCGGCGTTATCCCGGTCTGTGAGGTACGAGGTCATTGTCCAGTCCAGTACTATGTTGAAGAGTAGGGGTGATAGGATGCATCCCTGCCTAACCACTCTGGAAATGCTGAATTTGGCGCTCTCATGGCCGTTGTGGAGCACGGTACAGGGCGCATTTTCGTAGAGCTGGCGCACGACAGTTATTATTTTATCAGATACTCCTCTCTCCCTCAGTATTTTCCAGATATGTCTTCAAAAGATGCTGTCTAAAGCTCTTAGAAAGTCGTCAGGTCCAATAGTACTAAATGAAAATTTCTAATTTGGAATGGACAAACTTCTCCATTTTAGTGTATTCTTATAAATAAAAGCATATCTAGTACTGCATGGTGGCTTCAGGAAACACTTTCTTTTTTCCGCAGCCGTATACAGAACTGGGCTAAGTTTGAACACTCGCCATGTCATGAATATATAAAATATAGCAGCCCCCCAACTTGAGAACTGGAATCTCCAGACAATAGTTGAAAAGACTTTTCAACCGTTTTAGAAGAATCTTAGGAAATCTCAGATACTCGTCATATTCTAAAAAATTTGTTATATTGAAAAAGACGGTTTTTGGCAATTAAAATGAAAACAAAATATCTCAGAGGAATATATTTAGTGAGCAATAAATTAGTATATCGAATCATTCTTCTTTTATATGGACCAGTATTCTACTTTTCGAAATATATAGGAAAATAATCGAAATCCAACAATTTTGGTACCTTAATTTTTAATTTTGTTGCAAATAGTTGTTTCTGAAGTAGATACTTGATGTGAACAATGCGCAGGACGAACGGCTATAGCTATCCGATATTTAGCTCTAGAGATAGAGAATCATCAGAACCCATTTTTGTGTGGCGAACTATATTATCATGATAACAAAAGTAGTCAATTTTCAACTTTTCGAGAATTACTGAAAAAAAATTTTCGTTAGGATTTTGTTGAATATTCTTTCAATTTCTCATTTTACGATAACACCTGAAATGGAAATCGATTTCCGTTATTCATACTCGAATTAAAATATAAAATTATTTTTCTACGACCTTTCGAATCGGAGATTTATTTTGTTTTCAAAATACTCCAGGTAGCGCACTATTTATTATTTACGCACTTCACCTTTTATTTTCACAGAGATTAAAGTTGGATATCTATAATTTCATTGAAAAATAGTTTCATTTTATCGACCTGTAGCATGAATAATCAAAAACCGAAAGTAAACGTACGATTCAAATTCTTCTGCTTAGATACTTAAAATTAGTAAAATCATTACCACTATATTTCATATCATAATACTTTTCAGCATTTCTTTGTCCAGACCAGTGATTGTCATCCTATGTTCTCCAGAATTGTTCTAGGTGGTCAGCGTTAAGATTGAGTGTATTTCCATTATATTACAACTTATAACAAATAAAAAACTAACTAGCGAACAAAAATTATAATCTTATGCACGGAAAAAAAATTCTTTGCAATTATACAAGTCGATTGTTTTAAGTATTGAAAGTGTCGTATCAAAAGTAGGAGCGATATATACCTGGATATGTAGCTGGTCAAGATATTTTCAATTATCTAGAAGGATACATAAAACTTTGTAAGCTCTCCAGGCAAAATGCCGTTGACCTTATTCTGATAAGGAATACAAAATCTGTCTTCCAAGTTTTATAAGAAGAAGGTTACTTCAGAGGAAAATGTTAGCTGCTAAAAAAACATTTCACCAGAAATAAAACCAGTTGGCTTCATTAAAGGTAGTGCACCTAATTCAAGATTGTTTGCTTTGCAATTGCGGCATTCGAATCTTTCATTCTCGCAGAAGTGGGAAGGTTATTGAAAAGTTTGGACTCTCCTAACAAAGGGAGTTAATTTTTACGTTTATGGACAAAAAGAAACCAGATTCAACTGGCAGTTTCCTGATGGCCAACCAGTTGAACTCATGAACTTTCGGTTGATTTTCTCGAAAGATTCAATATGCTGAATCTAGGCGTTCAGAGGCCATTTAAGACGCTACTTTGACTTTTGGAAGAAAATCGATTCAGTTTAAAAAATATACCGGAATCCTTAACAAGCGGGAGTAAATAATCATGATCCAAACTTGCTCGCTGTAATCTACATTCAGCCATTTGAAAAATATTTTGAACAGTACTTTCCAGTGAACCCTAACGTCAGGATTCAAAATAGACGGTTGTCGATCCTTCTTTCACCAGTTAAGAAAGCCTATCAATTCAAAAACTAAACAACTCATTGATATCTCAAGTTATACGGAACGAAAACCCAAACTATGTAAGTGCACATAAAATTCAAAATTTTGAGTGTCACCTCTTAATGAGTAACTGTACTGAGTGATGTATGTAATGAAATTGGTCTTACCTTCTCATTTGATATTTATGCATCTTTCTCAATACTAACCCAGATGAAAGATAAGCGATGCAAATGACTGTCAAATTTAATTAGTTCAATAGGAATTACTCTTCTTCAAACCAAATTCAGTCAAGTTGTGGGATAACATGCAATGTCATAATAGCCACTGAATTATTTATATGGAAATTTTATTTTTCTCTTTTATGGCTCTTCTAATATCACCTTGTTCAATTATTTAAGTCGAATAATTCAACACCAAGATCATTAGAACAAAAGTGTTTATATATATATATATATATATATATATATATATATATATATATATATATATATATATATATATATATATATATATATATATATATATACCAACAAAATTTATTGATGGGTCTTTAATCCCTTGTGATCCCTAGGAACATTATAAATTCAAATATGGTCCCTAGGAGACGTTGGGAAACACAAGTCTAGAAGTACAAAGTAGAAGTAGTGTCAATCAGTAATAGCCAATTTCAGAGAACGTCTTTCTTTGACAAAAAGTGACATGACATTTTTCGTTTCCATTATATCTCTGTCAAACTAATTGAAAGTCCTTTCTATTCCAATTTTGCTTGAGTTTGATCATAAACATCCCTATTCATATTTCAATACTAAAAAGGTTTTCCAATAAAAACTTTCTATGTTGATATGGGATTAAACAAAATGTGCATGAGGTATAACGAAATTCCTCTTTATTTGAGAGATAAATGTTTGCCATTATGTTTGGAAAACGACATTGTTTAATTGCCTCCTAGATGGGATTGAATTTGACAGATCCCTTGGATCACGTTCAATTTGGGAATATCAGTCGATTGCGACTCATAGACTTATCCCCGCGTTTTCAGAAAATCTTTCAAAGTAAAATTTAGCGGAATAAAATCGTGCGATCTTGAGCCAAAAGTGTTTCGTTACCATCGCTGCTGACGGTGATAGCTTCTCTAACGTGGTTTTCGGAAAGGGTGAGCCAATGACAACATCTGCCAAAAATTCGTACTAAATGCGAATTTTCTGTTGATGCATTGGCATCTGGCGAACTTAGGATTGCTATATAGGAATTGATGAAAATTAGCCACTTTTTATTTTGAACACAGAGACAGGAAACTTGTTGTAATTCAACCGCCATATTTATCGAAGATTTCATATTTTCTCTAAGTGTTGTTTCTCTACTATGTATTTTAAACTCAATTGTAGGCGATTTGTAGTCAAACTGATTACTCGCACAATGTTAACAGTTAAATTTTCGCTCAGAATTATCGGTTTCCTCAAAAAAATAAATGCATCTTTCTTTAATGGAGTATTCAGACTTCATTGGTCGTAATCAAGCACATCATTGCTGAAAACAGTCTCGCATAGAATATTCTTAACATTCCGTATATCAGGTATTGAAGAGTCATCACTAAATCCGAGATTCGAGAAACCATTGTCCAATCAATTTCTTGAAATTTCGTGAGAGTTATTATCTCTTCATCAAATGCCAAAATCTAAACATTTCTTATTTAGTATTCTCCTTCTTTAATATGTTTCAATGCTGCTTGGTTTGCATGTCGAATGAATTGGCAGTGTTGCTTTCATTCAGAAATATTCGATGGTTAATAAATATATTATAAATATATTTCTTTTTCTAGTTATCGAGACTTTATTCTTCTCCAAGCTTTTTATTCATCACGTAACACCATTCTGTGAAATCGAGGTAAAATTAGATCTTGTAGGGATGTCGGGACAAGAAGGTCGATAACGGTAGCGGTCCCGAAATATTAGGTTGAATGACAACCCTTGTAGGCCCCCGTGTGCCATAAACGACAATATTGCTTGTTTATACAACCTGTGCCTCGTAATACAGAGAATAGAACAAATGTTGTTGTTCATAAACAATTTGCTCCTATGTGTTTTTAGTTATTAGAAATATTTGAGTCTATGAAGTCCGAGTTCTTGTGAACGAGGTCTTGACTGCTTCTTGCACACATTCACAAACAGCAGCAATGTTTTCGACAGATCTAGTGTAGTTTTAGCTTACGTATTGTTCCAGTCGCTCGAATTAGGCCACCAAACATTTAAAAATCCACTTTGAAGGGCCACTGCTTCTACAAAACACCAATTTGGATCATGGAGTCTTATCATTTGGAAGTACTGATCAGGCGTGTAAATTGTCATTGTGATTTCACTGAGTGAATAATGAACAGCATATAAGATACCGCCAAACCGACATGGTAGCGACTACAGCATATCAACATCGACTCCCCCTATTGGCAATCTCTTTACAATTCACGAAATCATAATACATTATGAGACAAATATGATACCACTTTACAATTTACACAACAATTCTAAAAAGTAAGTCTCTTTCGAAATATATTGAATATTTTCTATATAAATTTCGCGAAAAGAGGCATTCTCGATACTTAGTTGTATACTTAAAAATAGTTCTAGAGAAACATATTTGGATTAGTTTTTTCATAAGAGACTATTTGCATGAACGGCGGTATCAAATCCGACATTAGTTGCAAAATTGGCTACTTCTATAGCAGCAATGAAAAAATAGCTAGCGTTAATTAAGCTATTTACTTGTATTATTAAATCAACGTATTTTGCCATTTAGTATTTATTTCATGATGTTTGCGTAACAATAAAAAGGTAAAATAATGAAAATCATGCAGGCCCAGATTCTCCGCTGGAAAACTGATTCATAATAAAAAAAAACGAAATGAAAATCGAATGAAAATGCTATTCACTTTCTGGTTAGGCTAGTATCTAACCTACTTGTCGGAATTTGAAGGTGTTCCAAATACTATTGGATTTTCTCAAAACATTACAGAGTAAGATCTAGAGAAAGTGAATCATTCGAATATTTTAAAAATTTAATCGATAAAAATCAAATCGGGGCGTTTGCACAACCAATAATTTGAAATTTTCATGCAATATTCATTTTTCTCTTAGTTAATGAGGATTTTTTCTTCAGTAAAAATGCATCTGAACATACGTGATTTCCTTCCAAATTTGGCCGCATATACCCATTTTGAAGTATAGTTGGAAATGAAATACTCCGCAGTAAGCTTTCATCGTGGTTTATGATAAATTAGAGGATATGCTACAAAATTGAACTTTTTTGCAATTTGGAATCATTCTTCAAAACGGATGCAGCCTCTCATGGAACTATACTACTTAAATAGACGAATATCTAAGTATGAGTACGAGCGCGGCTCGAGCGGGCAACGAAGTGAGATAACCTCGAGCAGTCGCTTATACACACTTTGTACAAACTGATTTGATGAATAGCGTTGCGTTACAAAACTTTTCACAATTCAATTGTTTCAAAGTCGGTTACATTTAAAAAACCGTTACCATGCATTTATAGAACTCTCTTACAAAAAATAACAATTTATCGGGTGTTACATCTAATTTTCGATAACTTATTTCTTGAAAAATTCATATCTTTCTTACATTACATTACATACATTACATTCGTGAGGGTCGATTGGCTTTGCAAGCCTTTCCGAACTGCGACCAAATTGATCTTTTGTTCGTAACCCTTCTTTTTCATTTCCCTGTAGATCTAGATCCCTTACAAAATTAAGGATCTCCCTGGGAGCTTTCGCTTTTACTTCGTGCGGCTCTAGTTTGTCGCTACCGAAGTGTATATGTCTTTGACGGACAGTTGCGAAGCAACTGCAAAGAATATGATCGGCAGTTTCATCGCCCTCTTTACATATTCTGCATGTTGCCGTTTCCGATTTGCCCATTTTATTGAGATGGTATCTCAGTGGGCAGTGTCCAGTAAGGAGGCCTGTTATGGTCCTCAACTCGTCCCTAGAGAGATCGAGAAGCTGTTTTGTCTTCTTTGGCGAATAGTCAATGAACTTTTTCGCTTGCTTTTGGCCTGGAGTTTTCCTCCAGTATTCTTTTTTGCTAGATTCTTCCCATCGTTCCAGTTCCTGTCGTCTGTGCGGCTTACTTAGACCACAGAACGGTTCAGGTCCGGTGGGTGGGATTCCAGCAGATGATTTGGCCAGTTCATCAGCGACTTCATTTCCTTGTATTCCTTCGTGACCAGGCACCCACCACAGGAAAAGTTTGTTCCCCTCAGCAAGTTGCTTCAAATATTGACGGCATTCCCAGACAAAGATGCTCCGATAACTGTAAGAGTTTAGAGATTTTAATACTGCCTGACTGTCCGTTAAAATGTAAATCTTTGCCCCTTTGAGTTTCCTTCGTAGTCCCTCCTGGCAGCAGAGGTTTACAGCAAGTGTTTCTCCTTGCATGATTGTGGGAGTAGAGCCCAGAGGCACTGATGAAGAGTACTTGAGTCCATATATCGCTGCTCTTGTTCCATCAATCGTTTTTAATCCGTCCGTGTACCAAATGGAGGATTTTTGGTCTAATTGATTTATTTTTCCCTTTACGATGGTGCGGTCTTCTATGGCCACTTCGAAGGGTGTGTGGAAATCAAACTTAAGCGGCATTATATCCGATTATTGTGATAAGATTTCTGGCGCTATGTAACTCAGAATCCCCAGGTGTCCCTTCAGATCACCAGGTAATAGTTTTTTGTGTCTTGGAGTCGTAATCCCGCCATCAACGACTCCTTTTTCAATTTTATAATTTTTATCTTTCATACATAAAAAACGTATAATCTCGATTCAACACTGATCATACTCATAGCAAGTAGCATGTTACTGAAACGTCATTTACAAAAATACGCCATAGGAAAAAAATCATTTCGCAGAGGATTTCCGGAAATAGTTTGAGAAAAATGCACTGATCGATATTAGAAAAACAGAATCAGAAAATATTTTCAATATCTTCAACTTTTGATTTCAAAAAAGTTTTACCGTACTAGATTTCATTTTCTTAATTTCCATCTTCTTCGATTTCACACGTCATTCAGATTATGAAATAAACTTATTACAAAGCGGGTCAGTACTTATATATTGGGCTCATACCTAATGTTAAATAATTCAGGCTTTTTGTTCAGGTATATCATTTAGGTATGAAATGAACGATGAACTATGAAACAAATTGAAAGTGGTGATCGTCCAGTAGATTATGCGACATCGATTGATTTCAACAAATAATTTGATTCGAATTATGAAATTAATGATATTGTTAATATTGATAATAAATATTGTGTACCTGTGAAACAAAATATCAGTTTGCTCAATTTGCAATCTTTGTAAACCTAATTCGCACTAATTAGTATAAATGATTCGCATACAAAAGGTCTTGCTATAAAATAGCTTCTTCCACAAAGCATATAAATATCCAAGAGGAGAAAGAAAACCGGGAATGACAAACATCCGCTCAAAATGCGAAATCCATTCTGAGCCATTATCTGGTTATACCACTCTTTTATCTGGCCAAATTTATCACGAGCCAGAAAATAAGACCCAAATATTTCAAAGCGAATTGTCCGGGGAGTATATTAGCCGTTTTCTCCCAATTATTATTAACATATTGAATATTTGTAGGTAGTTTCATTTCTAGAAGGTAAAAGACTCAGTACACTAAGATATTAATAAATTAACTGGATTAATTTTATAGATACAGCCTGTTTAATTTAGACTCTTCAAGAAACGGGTTCACTACGATTTCTCAGCCTGCTTCCACAAGTTCGGTACTTTCTAATCGAGAAAATATAATTAGAAAGATTATCATCACCCATAGAGAAGAATGAACTATGTACTCCTAAGGACTATATTATATTATATTATTGATAATAATTATATTAGTTTTTCATCAAAAAATCCACACAAATATTTTCGAAGATTCTTCGCGTATCAGTTAACATATTATATGAGACACCCAATAAATGTGAAAAAATTTGCAGTCATACTGTGTATACCATGAACCCACTGTCAGAGATAATTCTCATTACTTTGCACTTTCATGCTTTCGTTCTCACATTGAAAACTGTTCACTACAGAGTTTAGGATTTTTTTCCTCGAATACAAGTAAACGATGATTTCTACTGAAATCTCTCTATATTGAACATTGAAAGATTTACGCAATGACTCGAGATGTTTTGGAGGAGCAATGATTTTACTGTCTGGCCATTTTCGCCAAACACTTCCAGTAATTCCAAGACCTACGGCTGCCGACGAATTAAACGCTTGCCTCAAATCGTCGAATCTATGGCGCTATGTGAAGAAACTGCAGCTGACAACAAACATGAGAGTTACATTGCTTAATGATACATCTGCTGAAGATTTCTAGGAGCAATTACTGACTATCGAAATGGTCAAGTACCTGTCGATGAATCGAGCGGATTGATATAATTTCCAAATAATTTTTGTAATTTTGTCTCATCAAAAGACGAAATTATCAACACTGTATTTTCCAACATTATTTCCAACTACAAAAATAATGAATGGTTGAGTGAGTGAGCAATTTTAGCAGCTAAGAATAAAGATGTAGATGACCTGAACTACATAATTCAAAATAAGATCATTGGAACAATGCATTCATTCAAACATATTAACTGCCTCACAAATGAAGATGAAGCCACCAACTATCCAATTGAATTTTTAAACTCCTTGGATGTGCCTGGCTTATCACCGCACAATTTACGCCTAAAGGTTGGCTCCGTAGTAATCATGTTTCGAAATATAAACCAACCAAAACTGTGCAACGCTACGCGTTTGGTGGTTAGAAAATTGATGAATAATGTAATTTACGCGACGATACTGAAGGAAATTCAAAGCTGCGAGAGTTCTCATTCCGAGGATCTCGATGATCCCAACCGATATGACATCTGCCATAACCATCAACAAATCACAAGGCCAATCCTTAAAATTTTGTGGTCTAGAACATCCATCTTTTTCCCATGGTCAATTATATGTGGCATGTTCACGGGTCGGAAGACCATCTGCGTTGTTTGTTTTTGTGCCTTATAATTAAACAAAAAATGTCGTGTATCACAAGGTACTTGAGTAAAGAGCAACATATGTTCTGAAATACAGAAATTATAATGAATGATGTAGGTAATTAATTTTTTTTGTATTTTTTCTAATAAAATAATATCAGTAGATTCCAAAATCAGCTTATTCATTGCCTTTAAGGCGGAACAGAGTCCGCCGGGTCAGCTAGTATATTAATGAATGCTCGACGCGTTTCGATACATAGAATCTCTGTCAAGAGCAAATGTATACTAGTATTCATTCGCTCTTGACAAATATACTGTGTATCGAAACGCGTCGAGCATCATCGTTTACTTGTATTTGAAAATGGATTTCTATCATGTAGAAGCCACGTCAATTGAATTTTTTTCCGCCCAGTATATTGTGATATGCCGAGTTTTATGGTAAATCCATGTGTTGAAAATCAGAATCAATTTTTTGATATTATTGGCCGTTACTTGATGAAAATTTATTTCAAATAAATAAAAGAAAATTTTATTAACTTTGTTCTTAACGCGTTTCGACGAGACAGCCCCCTTATCAAACAAATACATAATAAAAACTTAACTAAGGTACAACAAATTATATATCATCTACAACATCGGAATAAAAGTAAGTAAAACCACATAAGGCAATTCACACAACTATTATCTAAGTGACTCAGCCGAAAACAAATGAAGCAAATGGGAATTGTCAAAATTTATCTGTTCCCAAAAATTATTATCAAGTTTTGTATTAGATGAATGTACGGTTTTAAAATTTTGATTAAAATTATGATTTTCTTCAATAATTATAATATATTTTTTATTGATGAAACTATAAATTCTACGAATATACATCTTACTAAACCCACCGAAGCTAAGTTTGTATACACAAGATTTCTTTCCGTTATTTATTTTACTTTTACAATTTTTGGTGTATGGATGAGTTATTATTGGCTCGAAATGAGATGTATAACTGGAATTTTTCCAGTGAATGTTTTAAATTTTGGCTTACTTTTCAAACATATGTGAGGTTTTTATATATGTGTTGATCTTCATTTTTGGGTGCACTATTTCTGTTGTCTTGAGTTTCTGCTAAATTATAATAGTTATATTTGGATTATAACCATTATTAAGAGCTATTTGTTTAATAATACAAAGTTCTCTGTCGAAATTATTTGAAAATGAAGGAAGATTTAATAATCTGTGTTCTACCGGATGAAATGACGTATTGTGAATAACGATGTCCGTATGTGACGGCTTATGAAAGATGGATAATTCATGCCTATTATTTAATTTGGTAATAGTTAATTCTGAAAAGTTCACATTCCCTACTATTAAAGCGTTCACATACCGAAAACAATTTAAGACATGTTTAGCTAAAGGCTTGTTATGTATTGTAGTTTCAAGTCTATCCATAAAATTTTCTGCTTATAGAGGGCTGCTGAGCGCCCACGCGGTAAAAAGAGTAATTTTGTTTCATACACATATCTGATAACATCAATATTTCGTGTTGACTTAAAAGGGTTTACGTTATTAAGTTCAATACTTTTCTCAATAATATCGATTGGATTTTTAGGTTAGGTTATATACTTGGAATTAAATTTTCGACTTCAAAAGAAGCTAATTTGGTAGTATGACGAAGATGTATATTTCGTGTCTATTAGTTCAAAAGAATTTTCGATGGCGTATTTGGGTTTTAATCTATCGTTTTATCATTATTTTACCATGCACAAAATATTGTTCCTTCAATGGTTTTTGAACGATAGCTCTCCAATAGTATTTATTTTGTTTATTTCTTCAGTAAGGTTCACTACTTTATTTTCGAAATTTTTGGAATTGGTGTTTAAGACAACCTAACCACTTATGTCCAACTGCTTTAAAATGTTTGATAGAAATATATATATATATATATATATATATATATATATATATATATATATATATATATATATATATATATATATATCAAAATCAAATTAATATTAAATAAACCACTAGATCCCCAATTATATTCATCCATTAAATTTCATAACCGGGAAACCGGGATACCCTATTAGACCAGTTGTTTCTTTTAGAAATATAAATTTAAAAAACGGTTAGGTTTTTTTAATTTATATACATAAAAAGCTTAAAATTTACATGCAATTTCAAGAAAATGCTGAAAATATGGATGCAAACAGTCGAAATATGTCACGCTAAGTAAAGAAACAGTCATTGCCTTCAAAATATATGCATATATGCGAGTGAATCCACAATAGTTCAACATTTTATACTCTTGTACACTCTAATAGTAGTCTAAATTTTCGATAAAAAGACTATATCTCACATTACTAAACATATTTTCATAAGTAGAAGAAGACCATTTCAAATATACAGAGTCAACTGGGCGCTAATTGGATTGAATGTCATATTATCACTTTGTTTCTGGCAAAACTAAAAATACCAATTTAACACTAAGCTTCGGAGCCTAAATTGTTTTCAAGTTTAAACGGGTAATTTGTCTAATGAGTTGAAGTCTAAAATAACCTTGAAAATATCACGCTATTTAATATTCATTCTATCGCAAAATTCTGTAGAGGAAAATCTTGATAGTCTTATAAAAACAAAACTACTCACAAAAATTCATTATGTCAATAACTATTATGCGAAAGAACTACCATTTATCGAGATACAATTCTTTAAAAATGAATTATGATTGGCATAATTTCAATATCATTTTCACTACTCAAACTACATTTATCTTCGGGAAATCGGCGCTGAAATACATGGATGTCATATCTATATATGTTTTGTTTTAACCACTGTGATTATGCTCGTTTATAACAGATTTTTCGTTGATTCATTTATTTTGGGAAGAATTCTATGGAACAAATTGTGTTGATTTTTCCCCACAAAATATCAAGGGAAATTTTCTAGAACCCGATCGCAGAGCAAGCTAACGTGTCCAATTTTGAATTTATTTCACCCAGAGACATGCACAAAACCTCATCAAACTCAATCAAGTCACTTATGTCATATTTTAACTTGAAATAAAATAAATTCTTCTTTCTTACGGCTTCTTCTGTTTCGATTGATTCAACAAAATACTTCATTCTTATTGTCAGTTATAATCGAAATCTGGATTCGAATAATATGCTAAGCAGTAACTCCATTACTTTTATTCATTAAAAATTTTCCTAATATAACTTCATCCCTGTCTATGAGAGACTTTCTTCTACTTGAATACTTCGACAGGCAACTAACACCGCTTGCACTTCTCATGTAGTACCATACTACTCCGTAGTGGTTTCCTCCATATTTAAATCAATTCTATCTTACCCGCCAGTTCTAGATATTTCAAGAATTTCTATGACAGACCATGGTTTGAGGGGATGTGTATATTCTGTCTACGTTATTTTTTCGTTACCATACAGAAATAATTATTGATGATCAAATTTCCTCAAATTTGGCAAAATTTTAGAACAGATCGAATGCATCAACTTAACCATTAAACAGTCGAAATCGACAATTGTATCCATTTGTCACCAAATCCTATCAATTAGGGGACCGAGCAGTGCCCCCGCCAAGTCGAGCGCGAAGCAACACTGCCGTACCATTCCTTACTGGAACCATTTCGCCGCCCCTATTTGAGAACTTCTGGATGAGACCAGAACGCAGAAATTTTCGTCATGCAGTAAGATATAATCACATACTTAAAATCCGAAATTTCAAGTCTGTAGGGCATTTAGTTCCGAAGTTAAGCGAAAGCAAAGTTTCGCATTTATGACACTCACTCACTCAATCATGATCATCAGAACAGAACTAGTACTTCCCATATACTCACAGCGCTGAAATTCGTCACAGAGTTGGGGTTTAATGGCAACATAAAGGAAAAACTAAAAAAATTAGGATAATCGAAGATCTTGAGTACCTGGTGACCTTGATTAGAAAACACAAGAGACCAACCAAACTATTAGAGATCAACATACCGCCTTTACAAGAATATTCAACTTGGTGGGACGCTTCATTTGATGTCAAGAATCGAAGGTCTGAAGTATCTGACGAAGAACCCTCAGGTGGTCTCAGCTGAAAAATATCGACTGTCTTCGCAAAAATCCAGCGTAGTGGAACAGATCTTCTAATTTAATCCAGCCTATAGCGTCCCACAGTCAATGCTGTGCGAACGCCCCCCCTTTTGCTTTTAATACGCATATGAATAAAACTCTGGATAAGACTAGACTAGCTTTCATACTTATACTTACAAGTTTTCAAAAAGAAATAGCGAATAGGCAATACGAAAAACTGTTGCTGATGTACAAGAATCAGAACAGGAAAAAAAGAAAAGAAAGCTTTGTAACAATGAAAAAACGACTGTTAAAAAGAGAATGATTTGTCAAATGAGAAAACCTAATGAAATAAATCAATATGCCCACGTTAAAGAAAACAAATCCCACCAGAAATATTCTGTAAAAAACCAGCCAAGTCTCGATGGTGCTGCTTGTTTATTTCTAAAAAGTAATGAAATCTAGACAAAGTCGTGTCAAGTCTAAGATTCATTACTGCAATTTCTTCAATATTATAGTTAATGTTGTGTGACTTGGCCGTTGAAAGGTACACAATACTACAAAACCAGATTCTCCATGACACCATTGCACCAATCTGTCCCCAGAACCGCTTCCTATTGACGATGCAGAATTGCCACTTGTAAAACGTTGATTGAATAAGGAGACAATTGTTGGCTTGATAAAACTGCATATTTCAATAATACTTATGTATAGGCAAGCCTGAAACAAACAGTTTGAAAAAATATTTCCATCACAGACGGACTTCTAACCATTGATAGAAGTCCAACTGTACGTTTATTTTGTTAGATAGGTGGCAGATTTGACGCTCGAAAAGGAAGAGAGCAGAAGCATTCTCAATTCTGAACGCATGTGTTGTACAATCAACAACACCCTGAAGAAAGATACTTGCGCCTAATTACCAATACCAGTATGGGCTATTATCTCACTTAACAAACATAGGTAGTTACAACAGATATAACATTACATGTAAATAAAATTGAGTTGTACCTAGCCACTAACGTATAAATAATGTTCAACGGCCAAGTCACACAACATTAACTATAATCATAAGGAAAGCGCAGTAAGGAACCTTAGACTTGGCACGACTTTGTCTAGATTTTATTACTTTTTAGAGATAAACAAGCAGCTTCATCGAGACTTGGCTAGTTTTTTACAGAATGGTTTTGTGGGATCTCACCGACTGATCAAGCATTACCATCAAAATTTATAACTTTTACAGTGGATTTTCTTTGAATTTTCGTTCATACAAATTCTATCCCGATAATACGAAGACAACAAGAAGAAATTATTTTCATCGATTCGCCACTAACGCTGTAGTTTCATTCTTAAAATTAAGATTAAGATAATGCCAACGAATTAGATTCTCGATGAAAATTTGTTAAGAATTTGCTGAATATTTCTGAAGAATTTTTCTTAATATCAATTAATTAATCAATTTTATATCAATTTAGTTTCCGGAAATCTCATATGTAGTTTTTCTCTATTCATTAATATGTTTTCTACTATGTGTTAATTTCTTAAATATTTCTAGATAAATTAATAAGCAGTAAAAACATGTTATAAGTATATCCAAAACGATAGTTCTCTTGCACTCATCATTCACACAAAATTATAGTTCTTTCTTTTCTGTTGAAGTTTTTATTTTAAAATATATAAGCTGCATACCATGGTAAAATCCTCTATTTAGTATGAAATTGAATATAAATCGCGAAAAATAGTAGAAAGCTATGATTTATGAACGAAATTATATTTTCAAATTTGTCCAATGAGAAATATCCTAACAATCAATTCATTATAGCAGACTGCCTTACATAAATTGAATTTCGGAATGAAATAGTGAAAAAATGAATGAGATCCGATTTATCTTGTAGATTCAAGGGCTTATTCTGTAATTGCCAGCGTTGTCGTTGAGCGACGGGTATTGAATCTAGTTTATATCTCTACAGATTGAGATCGATATAATTTCAGGCTAATTTTAACATCTTTCCTGAAATTCCAGATTACATTTCCAAGTGTTTTATGAATATCAATGTATTTCGATCCGTTCAATCACATCCCTTGTTAAGCCCTTAAAAAGGAACGAAAGTAGATCATTGACTCGTATCAATCAGTTTCTTGATCCACAAGACAATATACAATACGAAAGCGAAGTATCTATCGAACTGTGGAACAAACATATACATGGAAGTTAGTGTGCTATGAATAGCCTAATCAATTTAACATTAGAGGTTGCATAAAACAGAACGCAGATCTTGAATTCGCCATTATTGATGAATTATCAAAAAATTCTTCGATCCATCCTCTGCAATATATTCGAAGTTGAATAACAAAAATATTATGTATTTTTTTCACCTAAAGAATTGATAATTATTCTAATGATCATAAAAATGTGACCAGATTAACTGAACCTGGAAATTTAGTTATGAAAGGCGTCGGAAAATGCCTATAAATTAACGCTATTTGAAGTGTCAATCAGTCGTATAGGATTTAACTAATTATTTCTTTATAGCACGTAGAATTTTAAGCCTAGTGGTAGTACTTTATGTACCACCATGACTAGGTCTTAAAACTCTTATGAGGAGCGTCCGGTTGTGAGGACGGTGTGCACTCTTTCATCGATCCGCTGGCCCTTCTCATATATCATACTAAAACGATACTACTCTATAGTGCTTTCCCTTCATGTTTATATCTTTTCATATCTTATCCGCCACTTCTAATGCTTCTAGAATTGTATGTGACGGCCCATGATTTTAGTATAAGTTTATATTCTGTTTACGTTATATAAAAACAATAATTATCATTAATGAACAATTCCAATTTTTTTTAACAGCTTTGCTCTCATCAATTCAACTTATTAAACAGTTGAGCTCGACGATTGTATCCATTTTTCCGGAGTTATATGGATTGCACTTATTCCACTTGCCTCCAAATTCTATCAGTCTCTTCGACTGACCTGAATGGATTGTTGCTTTATATAAATAGAGCGACTCTGAGTATTTCATACAAAATTTTAATCCGAATTTAATACTTTTCCGGTGGATTTTGGTAGAATTTTCGTTTATACAAATTTTGTTCTAAGAATATGAAGACGACAAAAATCATTTTCAGTTACATATTTTCCAACAAGAGTGTAGTTTCATGTATAAAATTCGATTCAAAATTATGTCATCTGAAAATCGAATGACAGTTTCGATGAAAATTTTAGATAATTCGCTGAATATTTCGGTTTTAATGTATTAACCTCAACTGATTAGTCAATTTCAAATTTATGTTTCTGGAAATCATGTAGTTTATTGTTTATTTATTAATATATTCTCTAAAAGCATTATATAAATCCATAACCATAGTTCTCTTGCAGTCCTCATTCATCCCAATACATCATTTTTCTGAAGTTTATCACCTTGAAATATATAAACTGCATCACATGATAAATATACTCTCAATAGTATGACATTAAATTCAAATCACGAACGACACTCGAAAGCTATGATTTACGAACAAAATTATATTTTCAAATACATAAAGTTTTCAAATTCGTTCAATAAGAAATTTCCTACCCAATCAATGCCTTATAGAATACTGACTTGCATAAATTGAATTTTGGAATAAGCGAGTGGAAAAAATTAATGAGGACCGATTTGTCTTGTCCGTTCAAGAGCTTATTCTATAATTGCCAGCCTTGTCGTCGTTCAGCGACGGGTATTGAATCTTGTTTATTTCTCTACCGATTGAGATCGATATAATTTCAGGTCAATTTTAACATCTTTCATGAAAATCCAGATTACATTTCCAAGTGTTTTATGAATATCAATGGAATTCGATCCGATTATATCCCTTATTGAGCCCTTAAAAACGGGATAAAAATAGATTATGTAGTCGCATCAATCAGTTTCTTGATCCCCAAGAAAATATACAATACGGAAGAAAAGTATCTATTGAACTATGGAACAAAGACATTTATGAAAGCTAGTGTGTCAATGAATTAAACATTAGAAGTTCTCATTAAACAGAATGCTGTTACAGACTTTGGATACACTTTAATAAATAAAATATCTGAGATTTTTTCGATTTCCTCTGCAAGGTTTCGAAGTCAAATATCAAAATTATTATTTTTCACGTAGATGTCAAGTGTCAATGTGAAAATAGGTCAAACAAAAGTTATTCCCATACTTATTTCCATACGAAATACCATTCCAGTCGTATAGTGCAAAATATTCATTATTTTCCGCACAACATGGAAGTTGGTATACTTGACGCCTTTTTATGGGGTGATTTCCTATAATTCGTACTCTATTATTATTAAGTTTTATTAGACAATATCCTACATTGATAAATAAGTATTATTGGTAATGATTTAAATGGAACAGATCATTATTAATGTCGAGAAACTTTTAGTTAGTACTATAATCTTTGCTCCTTTTATATTCTTCTCTTATTTCTGTAGATTAGTATAAAAATAAAGGTGCATGAATTTTCTCCTCATAGATATCTTAAAATCTTCATCTGCTCTCTTTGATAGGTTAGAGCAAACTGAACTTGGGAATCCATACAGACTAGTAATTAAAACAGTTCAACTTTTCGGCATACAGTTTTCACTACAACTCTTTTCACAATTAAAAAAAATGATTGTGTAGAGAAGCTGTTTCTGGAGCAAAAAGGAGTAAAAAAAGTTTGAATAGTCTCCAAACTTTTATTTATCAATTTCAAAATCAATAATCTCCGGGTTCAGTTGATTATCTAGCCATATTTGAACTTGTGTGTATGTACTATATTTAGTGTTGATGAGCCAGAGCTATTGTTGAAAGAAGGCAAGATAGTTATGTGTTTTTGTCCATACGATCAACTCTGTATGCGGGAGGACTCCACGACCAGAAGGAAATATTTCGTGTGATGATAGAACGCAACTGAAGTATTTTGATTTTGAACATTGGAATTTCTCATCGATAGGATGTTTTGAGCGTTTTTAAGAATTCTGTGAATAACCATAAATCACTCGACTAGGCTCATGTTCAATTCTTGCGTTTTTCAGGGACGGATTGGAAAGTTTTGATTTCACGTTTCACGTTCTCTTCAAACACCTTTCAGCCTGTACATAGCGCGATGGAATTTTGAACAATTTCGCAGAGAAAGAAAGATTGAAAACATAAACGACAAATAGCTGTCATATATATTTCAAAAAAATTATTAAACTTGGAAATGTGAATGAAGACAATATTCTGCAGAATGATTTCGAGATCATTAAGTAAGCTGATATTATCGATGAAGAATGATTCGAATTATATTCAAAATTTGAAAACCAGGATCGGATTTAAAATAATTCCCAATGTGTAGTACGAATTTTCATGTTCTCTTGGAGAAATATAACTTCATACGAAGAAAATCTTAATTTTCTTCAGAATAATATGAACCTGCCCATAGATATCATAGTCATTATATGGGAAATTGTCCACATATCGAGTATAAACCTTCCCTAAAGTTTAACATTCTTCTCTGGGAAAATTTCAGACATGTGTCGTACATTTATTCAGTTCTACTTTCTTCTAATTGCTGAAATATAATTGAAAACTCCATGGCGTTTTGTACAGAGCGGTTTTTAGAAAAGAACATAAAATCAAAATATTTCAGTCCGTCTCTGAAAAACGACTTTTGCATATAACTAAATTGACTCTTATGTGACAAACGAAGAACGAAAATTTCATTTGCATCAGTTCAGTCATTAATGATTCATTGCATTCAACATATTTCTTCAAATTCCTAAAAAAATCCAGTATATTTAAAATGAGGACGTTCAGGGTCAGAAGCAGTATGCCTTTTGAAAACCACAGAAGTGTGCTAACATCATACCCAACATTTCCCTTTGCTCGAGAACCACCCTGTATAGCATCTCAAATGCGATAATGACTTGTGGGGATGCGTTGAAATTTTAGAATCCTTTTACATCATAAATACAATCATTACGTTCATGAATTATTTCAAGTACTATTGTCTTACCCTTTTGGAAAATGCTGGTCTAATTTCGCTGATCTTCAATCAATATATTTTTTGTACTTAAGCTTCCTGGTAGAGTGGTAATTTTTCGGGGGCCTCTAGAAGTGGTTATTGGTTTTTTTCAAGTTTCACATCTCGATGTATCAGGAATTCATATGAGAAATATAAGAATAACCTTTGAAGAGAACTACATGATGCACGACTTTTGTTCAATACTTCATTTGAAATAGAGTTTATTTAAGACCTGTCTCAGATTTTGAACAATCTGCGAAATATAAGGTACGCATTAGTTTTGGTTTATTTTGACTGGACTAAAAATTGATTTCGAGGATAGTTTTAGCTTCATTAATTATTCATTCAGTATTATGCAAACAATTATTTGCTGGCAGCGATAAGATTCAATCTTTCTATAGCACTCAAAACAGAGGAATATTTTTCCAATCATAAATTACTGAACTTTTTATAGGTTTTTGCTTAGAGGTTCCGCTTCAGGTTCATGAAATTATTAATAAATTTTTCACAAGACGCTAAAAGCATATCCATAATAAACAATACTACACTGTAAGTAAAATATCCTATTATATATTATAAGATGAAATTTGAGCGAGCGTGAGACCAAATAAAGACATTTTTAGCTTCCCGATTCTTTGATTATTAAAAATTAAAATGCATTAGATGAATGTATCTTAGTTTAAAGAGCTATTCCATGTTATCACCTGTACAAGATGTATATATCTATTTAATAAAATGTATTGTTAGAAAAATTCTTACCTTTATTTTCCCTCATCTATCCTGGCACAGAGATCTAGGTTTGAGCCTCCAATCACCACCTAAGAAAATATTTTAATATTTTCAAATTTCTTGAAATGAATCGACAGTCATCTCGAAATTATGCGAGTTATTTTTAAAACTAAATCTCTAATAAAACACTCTTCAAAATTAAAGTATTGAAATTAAAAATTAACCACATAATATATGTTCCAACGAAACTTCGATGTAGAAAAAGTGATACTACCAAAAAACACAGAAACGATCAATTTTTATTCGAAATGAATCGTTTTTGATATTAACTTGGTATACCTTATCCAATCGAACCGTACTACCACATTTAATAAATCTCGGGTTACCATTCAGCTGAACTCAATTTAGGATTTCATGAGAGTAAGACAATGAATGCAAAACAAATATTTAGTTCAATATTTTAATAGGTAATAATACAAATAAAAATAATACAGTACAAAAATCAAGTACTTCAATCAGGTGTCAGAAAGACTTGATGGAATTAAACTACGTTCATTTTTAATTTAAATAAAGAAATGTTCAAATTTTCGCTCTATTGCCAAGCTTATGACTTCTGATTAAGTAATGGCGACGTATTGAGGTCTAATTGAATATTAACTAAATTTCGGGAATTTTTCTGTTCATTAATTTCTGCTGCCCAAAGGTTCGGTTCCAATCTATTATTTCAATTATTTAAAATATCAAAATTATTATTCAAACTATGGTTTTCTTCTAGTAGATAATTTGCAAAGTGAGATTCTCATCTTTGTTTGTCAAAACTGCGTTTATGATCTGATATTATAAAATTGTAAGTTCTACCGATATAAATTTTATCACAACTTCCACAAGAGAGTTGATGAACACCTGATTTGTTTCCTTTATGAATTTTTTGTTTACACTTGTCAGTATATCTGCTTTGAGAGTAATCCGTTCTGAAGGCTATATTCAAATTATGAGATGAGAAGAATGCCTTTAAATTCAGACTGGAATGACCAATATAAGTTAATATATTATATTTTAGATAAGTCTGTTTAACACTAGGAAAAATCTCATGTAATGCATATTGAAATCGTTCACGATAACGCATACTGTCATTCATTCTGAAATTATAACCATTATAGACCGCTATATATTATGGTTTATGGAATATTGAAAAATTAATTCTGAGATCCATTATATCGTTGTAGTTCAATCTTAAAAGTAAATAGAAATCTCAGTATTCATTTCCAAAGTTAACTTTGTTTTTGGATGAATTGAATGCAATAAGGAACTAAAAGAATCTAATGGTCTATTTGTATCTGCTAAACAACAGATCATCTCATCCACATGTCTAAACCAATAAATTCAACGTTTCGACAACGATTTATTATGACTTATTTTTCAATATTATCCATGAAAATTTCTGTTAGTGAAGGACTGAAAGGATTACCCATTATCAAGCCTTTGTTACTCATGTAAGTTATATGATTGTAGTTATAAAGTTAAACATTTGTTCTAAACATATTTCTGAAAGATTCATAGGTTCTGATTGTATAATGGGATTCATATAATTATTCTGCTGAGCTTGATTAATCATTTTCAATGAATCTTGAGATGAAACACAAGGGTAGAAAATAACTACATCCCAAAACATAAGTTCAGCATTATATGGTAGTCAGTATGGTAAATTTGTTTCTATTAGATCTAAAGAAGTCTCAATAGAAAATTCTAGACTGAATTACATGAATGTTCAATGATGTTTATGAAATAACGCAAAAGTTTGGCAGCTGGGCCTGTAACATATGAGACAACTGGTCTGATGGGATAACATATGGAATTTGAGGAGAGATTAAAGTTCTAGTGATTGTAGATTATCAACTGAAAGTTTGTATTTTATCATTTGGTAACGATTTGGCTTTTTCAGAGGCGTGATTAAAATCGATTTGAAATTTATTAATAGGATCTTTCTTGATTTTTCGATAGAGAAAAGTGAACTATAATACTTTTTTTTCAAATTATGAAATTATTATTTTTCTTCTGGGATATATAAGGAGCTATCATACGTACTTTTTAGATTTACTTTCACATTAGACAGGATGTCTCAGAAGCCTTAAAATTATCAATATTGTGTTTTTTTTTTCAAATGTTGGAAGTTTCATTTCTGCAGTCTTGACTACTGTCTACGCGGGAGATTTTTCGTCACTCGCGCCCGCCAGCGCCTTTACAGTATTTGTATTTCAGTTTCTGGAGAAGCTTAAATGCACAAACCACAAGGGAGCCATGAAACGAGAGATGTCACATCATCTCTTATGAAACAAACTTAGTTACAGTTTCCACTTTCCTTGTCCGTTTTCTTGAAACGGCGGCGGCGTTTTGAATCAATGCTTTACTGTTGAAAATAGCGAAAGTTGGAATGTTGTAAGCATACAAGGTAATTTGCATATGTGATAAAATTCCCAAACCAAAATAGATGTGAAAGTAGGAGTATTGAAATTATACTCTGGTTTTCTACTCCACAGTTTCAATAAAAGGAAACACATTTATTCATATCTGACAACCGTCTTAAATCTCATCGAAAAAAAATGTTCAGATGTAGTAACGTAATTGTTCCATTTCAGACACCAATGAACATCATCATTCTATAGATATCCTTCTATGTGCAATTCAGATGCGGAAGTTGATAAGCTTTGTGCACACAATCCAACAATGAAGTGAACCATTGTCCAAGTATTACGAATATTCCTTCATCAGAACAACAATTTAGTAAACATGTTTAAAATATCATTGGATCCTATTAATTACTTTGGGTCTTTTATTTATCGACTGAGGCCGTACGAAGTTTGCTGTGTCAGCTAGTATATATATATATATATATATATATATATATATATATATATATATATATATATATATATATATATATATATATATATATATATATATATATATATATATATATATATATATATATTCGTAGATCAATGAATAATCCTTCCTGACAAACAAGAGCTAGTTCCCAAATATGCCCGCATTGCACACAGCCCCCAAGAGCCACAATAGTGCAACTTAGCAGGATCCGAGAAACGAAGAGGCAGACTGCAGTTTCGTCCTAATTAGGGGCTCCCTATTGATTCCAGAAAGGACGCATCTCGTACGTACGTACGTACGAGAGTCACCCTCTATGGACCGAAACGGTGAACCCGCTACCGCACTTCAAGAAAGATACCAACAATAACCAACAGAAGTGAGAACGTTAAACATTCCAATACTTGGAAACATCTTTCACCGATCCGTGAATCACATCAATGGTACAAAAAGAGCGAAATAATCCCGTTGAAATGGTGCTCTGGGAACTAGTTCTTATCAGAAAGGTTTATTCATAGATCTACGGATTTTTGAGTAATTCCTTTCTGCAATCGATAGGGTACCCCGATGTTGCTTGTTAGGATGCTGAGAAGCGATATTCGACACTGATGAGTTCCTAATAAGGACGAAACTGCAGTCTGCCGCTTCGTTTCTCGGCATTCTGCTAAGTTGCACTATTGTGGCTCTTGGGGGCTGCGTGCATGGCGGGCAGATTTTGGAAGACCACTTTTTGTTGAAGATTCAAGAGCGTCCTAATCTCTGCTATAATGTCTTTAAGTAATAAATTTTTTCGGCGAATAGTTTCCTCACAATATTTTTTTATTTTTTTTTCCGTAAAAATTCATGAAAATAGGCTCTCACTTCATCGCATGCTTTTTCGGCCAAAGATGATGAATAATCTTTTCCTTTCTTTTTCTTATCGCCCAAGGATAGCTTTATTGCTGAATTGAAATAGATTATCCTCATTTTATACAGGAGTGACTCAAAAAATTACTGAATATTGTATTTTTAAAAACATCATATCTTGATTTTTCAGATGGAACATCCTGTATTTTATTATTCATGTCAACACAAAAATATTATGCCATATTTTTGCCTTATCTTTATTTTCGAAAATTTTCGAAATAAAAAATAAACTAAAAAATAAAATCAGAGGTTACAAAAGAACAGTTTATTAGTACATATACTTGATCAGATAAATGGAGATATTTTAAGGTAGTCGTGTATGAACCACGTAATAGATGATCGAAAATGTGTTAAAGTATTTCAATAAGTGGTCGAAATGTTGCCATTTCTTTGTAGACACAACCCAATCCTTCTGAGAAAAGACCGTTGAACTCTCGACAACATTTGCGGATTAACTAACTGAAAGGCGTCGACTATTCTCTGTCTCATATCCAACTGTGTTGTAGAAGGAATATGTGAAACAATGCCCTTAATATAACCACAAAAGAAAAAATGTAGACTTCTAACCTAACAGGACCACCACGTCCTATCCATTTGTTTGGAAATACCTGACTCAAATGCCCCCTAACCTAATGTGAGTAATGCGCTGGTGCTCCATCCTGTTAAAACCACAAATCATGTCTTTTATGCTCTGGTACATCGGCAAGTAACATTGGTAGATGATTTTGTAGAAAATCTTAATACATTTCACTATTGAGGTGCCCGTAGAAAAAGTGCGGCCCAATTAGATGTCCATCTACTTAGCTGCCCATACATTCAAGGACCAACGATGCTGGTGATCTATTTGTGATCTATATATTTGAGGTGTGGATTTTCCAAGGCATGATAGTGAAAGTTGTGCCTGTTAACGATCCCATTATTGTTGAAAGTTGCCTCTTCCGAGAAAAGAACTCTGCTACTTTCCGCTACTTTGTCACTTGCCCAATTGCAAGAATTGATTCGATTTTCATAGTCTTGATTGTTCAGTTCCCGGTGCAGCTGTACATGATAGGCATGAAATTTATTCACTTTCAAGTTTCTCTGGACGGAAGTTTGACTTATATCTGTCAACTGAGAAATCTCTATTTGGCTTTTATATGAGTCCTCTGTCACTGTCAACAATTCTGAAAACTGGTTGTCTTTAGATAGATCAGTTTTTGATTTTTCATGTTTTTTGTGAACGATATTACCCGTTTCGATAAATCTAATTAGAAGTTTTTCAAAGCATCTTGCTTTGTGCATAAACTTTACTTACCAACAGAAAATATCTATCACACTCACCCAGAATAAAAATCATATCAACCATTTCTTCTTTGGAGAACTTCATGGCAGTAAATTGAAAAAATTAGATTCAAACCTCACTTCAGCAATGTTTAATAACGAAACACTGCTGAGTTCACCATGAAAAATGCAGAAAATGATATGTTCGGACTCCTGACAGAAGGCACAAATAAAAAAAAATGTCAACACATACCTCGATTAACGTTTTAATCACCTTGATTTTATCATTCGTTAAAGGAATTATCTTGTTTAGATTTCATTTTTTACTACTTGAATCATTACAGAAAAAAAAACTTCTGAGCGAATAATGATGCATGTTGATGAGTTTGATACGGTTTGTAGAATTTTCATCAAAATTTTTACAAATAATCGAATATTTCGAAAATGTTCGAAGATGAAGATAAGGTTACTTCTGCAAAAATATTGCACAATATTTTATGCTGTGACATGAATAATAAAATACAGGGTGTTCCATTTGAAGAAATCAAGAAATGATATTTTTAAAATTACAATATTCAATAATTTTCCTGAGTCACTCCTGTATAAAATGAGGATAGTCTATTTCAATTCATGAATAAAGCTAGCCTTGGGCAATAAGAAAACGTAAGGAAAAAAGTATTCATCATCTCTGGCCGAAGGAGCAAGAATATTCTGACGAAACAACTCACGAAAATAACTTAATACTCAAAGACATTATAGCAGAGTTTAGGCTGCTCCTGAATCTTGAACAAAAAAGTGGTCTTCCAATCTGAAAAAACCACCCAAGATTTTTTTATAGAAAATTGGGACACCCTGTTTAATGCAAAATAAATTGCTGAAGTAGATTCCTACTTTCTAAATACAATAAGACAGAGCACCACGCCACTGGTGAAGCACCCAGCCATATATATATTTATATATATATATATATATATATATATATATATATATATATATATATATATATATATATATATATATATATATATATATATATATAGCCCTAATTCTTTATATAACGGAGGTTTAGTTGTCATAGAATTAGCGCTTCCCGAGTAGGCCAATCTTTCTAAAATGGCCAGTGTACTCAATTTTTGTCCATAATCAAAGCAATAGATGTACTTTAGTAGAATGTAAAATGGGCAAAGACCCTAGAGAGAAAATAAAAAATCTTCTTTTTCATCCAAATATTTTAGGAAATACTGTTCTCTGGTGCGGTAATAAGAAACTTTATTTCCTCGTGTTACTTTATTTTATCCTACAAGCCACGATTTCTGAAGCAAACTTCGACAGTCCCAGATCTCTGATTAAGTCGTCTTAATCATCTTGATTGAATAATTTCGACGATTTCAGGTCGCATTCGAAGTCACTCTTACTACTATCAGTTTTCGTCTCGATGTCGATTAACTTCTACTGTGAAACATCAGCTTGAGGTACAGGGGAAGTTCTAAGGCTAAGAATTCGTCTATGTGTCGAATGTGCGGGAGAACATTCCCATTTGGCTCGATTTTTTCGGTTAATTCTAGTTATGTTCACCAAACAAAAATAGCAGTCGTCATGGAGATTATCGGGTTATTTCAAGATTATAGCAGTTTCGTACTACAAAGTTGTTCTTCTTTTATTTGTCATAAACGTAGAAACTCAACGCACGATATACAAACCTTTCGAGGAACCCAAGGTTTATCAAGCATTCGCAGTGGATGCCCATACTAATTTTTGTAGGCTTCACTTGCGAACTCAGTCACATTTGAACGATATTCTTCAAATATATACTCACCGCAAATGAAATAAAAATGATTTGAATCATTCACACAAACTCTTTTTGACGACCTCTTATCAAATTATAGCAAGTAAAATCAATATTTTTTTTTGATTAACAGGAAATCATTGCGGTATTTAAGTGTTTTTTCAATAAAAGCTATAACTCATAAAGAAGAGCTGTTAGAAAACAAATGTGGGTATATTTGGAATCAGCAACGTCAAATTAGTAAACATCTAGTGCAATTTTTATGTCCAGTGTTATTCACTGTTCAATGCGACCCAAGTATTAGACATAGATAAAAACAAACAGAAATGAGGTGACGAAAATAGCACGTGCAAATTTCTTGTGAAAGTTCGGGAAGCAGGATGCATATGGATAAAAATTGATTGTCTATTAACAAATTATCCGTCTCAGATCCTTCCACTGATTTAGAAATTATAACAATAGTATCAATACATTTCATTTCAACAAATATTCCTTCCAGATTAGTAATTCCAAAGATTCATAAAGATATTTCAGAGATGTCACTATTTATGAATAATCCTACGAGATTTTTGACATTATCGATAATTCTGTAGTTGTGCCATTTTGTTCCTTAAAATTTTGTATCTTTTATGGAAAAGCCATACAGCATCAAGCTTATATACCGTGCTAGTGAAAACTCTTTATCCATCTTTAGAGTTTAGTGAAAAATGCTCAGATCGCTCAATCTTTACAATTTTTTCGAAATTCCAGGGTGAAAAGAGTTTTATTTCGCGTTGTTGGCAATACAGGGTGTTACATAATAGTATGTCACAACTTGAGGTAGTAAATCTACTTGCAATTTTAAGAAAAAACGTTTATATAAACCTCCATCATTACACATCCTAGATTTTAACTGAAATTCACAAGGTGTTTTCTTTTCCGAGGCCATGTCTCCTTTTGCCCTTTCAGAGTTTTTCGCAGTACGCCATCTGATCAGCGTTCAATCAATTTTCGTCATCTTCGTTCAGTTCAGAAATTTTTCTGACACTTGTAATTTTTTTCTTATCTCCAGTAAGTAAATAAATTGTTGAAAGTGTCCTCCACCTGCAAGAATACAGGCCTCTGTCCTTCTTCGCATATTATCACGCACTCTTTGAAATATTCCTGGGGTATTTTTTATCGAGTCACAAGAGGTTATTATTAAATTTCTCAATTCTTCTGCAGTGTTCACTGGAGTGGTATAAACTGAACTTTTGAGATATCCTCATAAGAAAAAGTCTGAATTATTTAAGTCTGGGGACCTAGGAGGCCATGGTACTGACCCACCCCGACCTATCCATCGGTTGTTGAATATATTATTCAAGAATTCCTAAGCTTCTCCACTAAAATGCGCTGGTGCGCGTCATGCATGAACCACATTATGTTTCTCACCAAAAGTTGCACAGCCTCGAGCAAAAACGTTAACTTCTCCTCAAGAAATTGCCGATAAGCGGGACCGTTTAGCCTGTTAGGTAAAAAAGATGACCCAATCAAATAATATCCAATTATTCCGACCCAAATATTCAGTGAGAATTGTTCTTGATGATGAGATTCTTCAATCAAATGGGGGTTTTCCTCATCCCAATAATGATTATTGTGAAAATTTGTGATAGCAGTTCTCGAATAATTATCTTCGTCTGTGAACATTATTTCACTATCAAAATGAGCATTCTTTCTAATTTTATCTAAGAACCATCGGCAGAAATTCTATCTTGAAGGAAAATCTCGAGGAAGTAGAGTTTGAATATGAAACGGGTACAATGAAAAGTCGTATAGAACCCTCCACATGAGGATTCAAATCAATACAATTCAAAACTGCTTCCTCAAAATCTGGAGTTCTGATAGTTTGAGTTGAACCTTTTAGATGATTATTTGCAGTAAAAGTACCAGTTTCCCTCAACCTTCTGTGGGTATTTGAAATGTTCGCCTGTCTGGTGTTACTCGGTTTGGAAAGCGCACCTGATATAATCGCCTAGCTTCTGTTGTGTTTCCGTCAGCCAGACAGTACATGTAAAGAATATCAGCCAATTCGGCGTTAGTAAAATTAGGGATTTTTCATTTCTTGAAGCAATAACTTCAAATGTCTTGAAACTAATCGTTAACCTACTTTACAATTCGAGCAGACACTGGTTCAACTTGTGCAACTGTCAAAATAAATAAATAAATGAAAAAAATCAATATCTACGGTTCATTTTTTCAATTAAAAGTGCTTTCAATTCAGCTAATGCATACAATCGTTTAATAATTTCTTCCTCGAGGACGGTTGGAGATAAGAAAAAATTACAAGTCTCAAAAAAGTTTTTTAATTGAACGAAGATAATGAAAATTGATAGTACGCTGATCAGTGGCGTACTGCAAAAAAGTTTGAAAGGGCAAAAGAAGACATGGCTCCGGTAAAGAAAACAACTTGTAGATTCTAGTTGAAATTTAGGACGTGTTATGATAGAGGCTGTAAAAAATAGCTTGCATTCCAAATTTGGGCAAAAAATCTCAAAAACTGCAGGAGTTTTGAAGAAAAAACTAATTTTTTCCAGAAATGTCTACATCCTGTAGCTCCGTAACGAAGCTTTTGCGGACCTATGTTTATATGAACTTCTTTACTTAAAATGGCACGTAGATTTACACCCTTAAGTTGTGACATACTATAATGTAACACCCTGTATACTGAGCCATCGACATTTTCTTCCAAATTACAAACCTAAGAGTTTTCATTTTCATAGTGAATTCATTATTTTTCTGTATTTTTTGATACCTCATTTCAGGGTTCTGAGAAGAGATGATTCCGATAAACAGGCTATTTCAATCGATATAAATGGACTTTGATAATTCTCGGAATAAATTAACTTATTCGAAACTCACGGACAGATATACTATTGTTTCGGAAATGATACTTTCTAATGTCAATTTTGAACAGATTGCATCAACCCTCAATCATCTTCCTCCACTCCAATTAGAAGATCTGCATAGAAAATGAGTTTTGAGTAGCATATTATTCAAGAAATTATGTGACTCCAATCACGAAAATATGTTTTTTCAATCGGAATGCAGTCTGTTCAAAAGAAAATATATAATAATGGATTAATTTTGACATTTATGGTTGTGCGCAGGGGATTGAAGATATTTGTATAGATTAACACCAGCCTAATAGATGAAACCACAGAACTTGCAAATAATTTGTTTTCTGTGAAAATAAACATTTTTAGGATGTTTGTCTGGCATATTATTTATAATTAGAAAGTACGGAATAACTCGAAAACGAAAGAAGATAGCTACAACCATTTTACACTTACGAATTTTCGTCGAATCGAGGCCGGAGATGCAAAGGAGGGTTATTTTTTCTATTTGCAGTATTTTACATTGCTGTCATTTTGAGCTATCGAAAATGGAGCACCCTGTACACTATTCTGAGGGAGGATTACCATGCATGAATGTAAAGTTTTACACCATTTCTGCAGTATATGATAGCACAGAGAGTGAGAATGATGAAGAAATTTGTATTCGAAGACTTAAACGAGACAACTAAGACGAGATTGGGTCCTTCAAGATCTTTTGGGAGACGATTGACTTCATGCAGCCTAGTTTCAACAGTTCTTCATGAAATACTCAGGTTATGCGTTTGATACAACTGATTACATAATTCGTTGCGCCATACACAAGGATTTCGGTAGGCGGTTTGTTGAAGAAGCTGTCCTAGGCAACTGTTGTAACATGTTTCCACGTCTATGTCGTATACTCCCTCTTTTTCTATGCTGGATCATCAACCTTGAAATAACGCTTTGACTAGTCCCCATCGTTTGTGCTACTTCTGAATGTGTTGTCCCACCATCAAGCACCCAGTTGCTCTCTTAATTCGCAAGAGAAAGAACGAATTTCGCTCGTGAGTATCCGAAACATTCGCAAAAAATCAATTTCTAACCGAGATCAAGCAATACGTGCAAAAAAATGCCACTTGGAATGCCTCAGGCAGGAGTGCGAGAGGTGGATATAGCGAAAGAACTTGGTGTTTGCTGATGAGAAGGTATGGAATCCATTCTTGAGAAAAACAATAGCTACACAAAGTTTCAGACGTGAACATCTACGTTGTACAATAGCTCAAAACGATCGTCAAATTAACCCAACAGTTAGGCGAAATATCTATCTTCTGATTTCAAGGTCTATAGCTAAGTACAACGTATCCGCAATTGCTTATGATAAATACGTCGGACACAAATAATTGCATACAAAATACTGCAATATTAGCTTTTGCTCACAATGTATAATATTTTATCTCCTGCAATCCATCTTCGGTTGAAATTATTGCTTTCGAATAAAACTCTCATTGTAAAATAAATAAACCATTGAATTTTATGAGCTTTCAAATCGACGTGTTCCACATTATATATTTTTCTCATGTCTGCTTTAATACTGAAGTTCGGTAAAACTTAAGACACGAAAATATTGAAATTATTTTGAAATATGAAGATATCGTGGGCAAAGAGTTATATATAACATTGAATCATGTTTGTTGGAAGCTTTCCAAAACTCCTCAGCTTGTGGTTTAACATCCATTTATTTCACTCTTTCCTTTAAAACTGAATATTCAATGAATATCCCCGACTTCTTCGTACGTGTTAGGAAGAATAATTTCATACAAAACTAAGCGGGAAATATTGGCGAATGATAAATTTTGACATAAAAACTTGCCCAATTCAATCACTGGGGGATTCATAAGATGAAATCGTTAATATTATAACGAAATTATAACATATGATTCGTTTTCCAAATGAGCTATTTCTAAAATTTTCCTTCTTGCTTCAATTAAAAAATGAATTAATTAATAATGATAGTTAACATCAGCTAAAACTATAATTACTCATTCTAGTTGTGTAAATTAACATAATTGAGCAATTTTTCGATAAGAAAATATCGAAAGGAAATACTATTTTTGTAGGAAATGGTATTTTTCCAACTGAACAAACTAAGAAATTTAGTTTTAATATCAGCTTTTTCAACTTCCCACAAATTTCGGGATTTTAACGGGATCGTTTCTCCTTAGAAGTAAAAAATAAAATTCCCATTTGCCAGATGGTATTTTTTTTGGAATTCAATTCAAAATTAGGAATCAATGTGTGTCATGTTAGAAAATCCAAATAGTGAAAACTATTCATTAGATTTTAGAGAGCGTTACTTCTCAAACGAGCCTCCCTGTATATTTCTTTTCCCGCAGTGATTGGAAAAAATTTGCAAAAACATGTCGAATCATTTTGTTTGTGGGACATCTTTTAACGTAAATTCAAGACTTCAAACGGACAGACTCCTAAAGGGAGGGCTTCAACCCCTCAAAATTAAATGGAGCAAAGAGATGAGGGATACCTTATTCGAATACTCTTGATACCTGTCCAAAACGGTATGGCAGAAAAGTCATTTTTAATCTCAGAACTTCAATCCAACCTTGAACATTTTGTCTATTTTCAAGGTTACTGAAAAAGGGGAAAACAAATCCATTTTTGTTTTGAGGAGAAACCTTTCGAGTTAATGAAATTCTTGATGGTATTATTTTATGGACATTTATTTTCATATAAATAAGATGAAACACTTTCATCTGATTTCCACAATGTTAATTTTTGATACACATGACCGGTTTCAACAGTAACGTCATTTTCGAGTGTCTAGAACTAACAGTTGTGAAAAAGAATGTGCTAACTATACCCATCTTAAATGTTGAGTATGTTGACAATTGAGGGTGGTGAATTTTGGCTTTCACAAAGTTTATTATCCCATTAGATTCATTGCCATCCCATTGTTGCATTTGTAGAGAATTTTTAAATTAGCTACTGTAATTATGTAATTTGTGGATTTCATATGTATGTAAACTACGGATTTGTCTTCTGAGGAGAGATGTTCTTAGAATCTTGATTTGAAAATTTCGACCTGTTTGTCCTACTTGAGAGATTGGACTTTCATGGCATTCAATTCTGTATATTTCGGACTGATTGAATATATGAGTTTTTTGTTTCACATGTAGTAGTCATTTGCTAATGTTGGGACCACTGAAAAAGGAGGTTATTGAATTCAATTTGGAAAGTTAGACATGCGTATTTGTTTTCTAAGTGTTCTATAGTGGAATATATCTAGTAATTGGGTAGTTTGTTTTTGTTCTTCGCGTTCGATAATACTATTCATGTGAGAGACTGGAGTATTCTTATATGATGCAATTTGCTCAATGAAATTGATTTCCGTATCGAAGTCAAATATGGAAAGAGGGAATGGAATATGCTCTATGAATCATTGAACTATAAGCGGCTACTTTATGTGTAATATAATTGAAAAACTCCATTTGATTTGAAAATGATCCATTTAGTTGAAGACAATCCATTGGGATAGAACACAAGATCAGTTAACAAAACATCAGGTGAAAAATATCATCATCGTTTCAAAACACTCACAACACTAAAAAGCAAGATACCAAAACTTCTAAATACTCAACCCCCGATATCAAACACAGAAAAGTCAAATATCCTCTTCTATTCCAGAATCATCAACTTTTCTAGAAATCATTTCAATAGAGATCAAACTGCCCTGCTGAATAAATATGATGGGACAAATATCTTCCGCGATAAACTTCGCGAGGAGTCTACATATGTAAACTTGAGACAAGAAGAATTATTGAAAAATCCGTAGATCAATGAATAATACTTCCTGGCAAGAGCTAGTTCCCAAATTTGCCTGCCATGCACGCAGCCTCTAAGAGCCACAATAGTGCAACTAAGCAGGATGCCGATAAATGAGGCGGAAACATGCAGTTTCGTCCTTATTAGAATCTCATCAGTGTCGCATATCGCTTCTCAGCATCCTATCGAGCTACATCGGGGTACCCTATCGATTCCAGAAAGGACGCACCTCGTACATACGTATGAGAGTTGCCCTTTATGGACCGACACGGCGAACCCGCTACCGGACTTCGAGAAAGATATGAACAATAACAAACAGATGTGGAAACGTTAAAAATTTCAAACATTTGGTAGACATCTTTCGCCGTTCCGTGAATCACATCAACGGTAGAAAACGAGCGAAATAATCCCACTGGAATAGTACTCTTAGCCTCTGTTTCCGAGATAAATCCTCCCGTCGGTAAATATTTGATGGGACAAATATCTTCCCCGATAAACTCCGCGAGGAGTCTACATATGTAAACTTGAGACACGAAGAATTATTCCAAAATCCGTAGATCAATGAATAATCCTTCCTGACAAGAGCTAGTTCCCAAATCTTCCTGCCATGCTCGCAGCCCCAAGAGCCACAATAAAATATATATATATATATATATATATATATATATATATATATATATATATATATATATATATATATATATATATATATATATATATATATATATATATATATATATATATATGAATAATCCTGTTCTTCCCAAGCACAAAATTAGTGAAATCATTAAAAATCGTACATAATATTCACAGAACAGAACAATACAACACATCATTGATACTTTCGAAGTAACAGAAATCTCAAGAGGACCCTCTAAACAATTTATTAAAGAAATCAAATAAGAATAAGAAGAAACTTATTCCAATGAACACGCAAACTCCAGGCCAGTTGTATCCTTCATAAATACACCTGGAAGTAAATTAGCAATCTTATTAAACTACAAATTCATAGAACTCGACAACTTCCACTCAACCAATTTAAGTTCTATAGGTCTGATAGATAAACTTCACTTAACTTTAATTTTAAATTTAACAGCCTCGGTAGCTGCACGGTTAGTGCGCAAGCATATTGGAACTGCTAAGTCGAGTCTCCTGGTTCGAATCCGGGGTCAGGTTATGGATGTTGTCCTTGAACAAAAAGTGCTGAGTTTGAAAGAGTCGCCTAAAGAGGGCATAAACTTCCGACGACTAGATAACTTGTAATCCTTGTGGTGGCAGTTATCATTGCACGGTCTAGGAGAGTGGTTCGGAATCCACTATAAACTGTAGGTCCAGCTGTGTAAATGAGCTAAGTTCCCGAGCACATTGTTGAAAGATGCAAGCAAGCAATTTTAAATTTGTTTGTTTTGATACAAAAAATATGTACCCAAACGTTCCAACAGAAGAATTTCCGCCTCTAATAAAAGAAATCTTTAACCAAAATAACAGTTCACCATACATTATAGATGAATTTTGTATTGTTTTAGAGATCTGTTTGTCACAAAATTTATTCCCAATTTGAATCAAAATTTTTCAAATAAAACTCAACACTAGCCATGGGATCCCCACTGAGCCCTTTATTAGCATATATTCCCTAAAACAATCTTGAAATATATATAATGAATAATAAGTTAGCTCAAAAACATATTATTTTTTGATATAGATACTTTGTTGATATTTTTGTGGAGTTTCAAGGCACACACGCGAAGAACAAAAACACATTTCTCAATTACTATATTCTATTATAGAAAAACAGAAAATGAATAGGCATGTCTAACTTACATTGGCCCCCTCTCTAATAACATCAGCAATTATTCTCCTAAATTTAATTCAAAAATCTTCTCCAGTGGTCCGAACATAAGCAAATTCCTATTCAATGCAAAACAAAAAACTATAACTTCAAACACTCCGGAATTCACAAAACTGAATGCATTGAATGCCCAATCTCTTACGTAGGACAAACAGTACAAATTTTGAATCAAGATTCAAAGAAAATCTCTCATACGATAACAAATCCGCAGTTTTTGATCATATTAAATCAACAAATCGCATAATTAATTATATTAGATAATTTAAAATTCTCCACAAAGGCAATCAACGGATGACAATAAATCGATTAGAAATTTTGGAAATTAACAATCTTTGTAAAAACCCTATAGTCAACTAGAATTGAATCACTGCCCATTACTCAATATTTAGAATAGGAATAGCACATTCTTCCTCATAACTGTCAGCTCTAAATACTTGAAAATGTTAATACTGGTCGTGTGTAACAAAAATAAACATTGTGGAAATCTTTCATTAATACTAAACCTTTCGAGGATAGTTATCGTCTGCGTGCATAAACTAGTAGGTTTACTTAATTTAAGGTAGTAAGGAAAGTAGGTTTTGTAGTAATTTCTTTTGGAAGCCCTTTTCACAAACTACAACAATTATTTTATTGTCGGTATAGTTTTTTCTCGATTAATAAAAGAAACTTTTCCTAGCTAAGTAAAAAAATTAAAACATTTGTTTTGACTTAATTTTTTATCATTAGAAGCAAGGTCTAATATGTTAGGTCGATCATTTGATGCATTGTGAATTAATTATTGAGTTTCATCTTTGCTGGTGTGATTAAAATTTCAAAAATAATTATGGTGTACACATTACTAGAACTTGTTAAGCTAGTAATTCTTCACAACCAAAAGCAAAATTGTGCCCAAGTGACTACAATGATATTTAACCAAAACCATCTAGAATGTGAATGTTCGCCATAAGTGTGTAATGCAATCGATATTGAAATTTATTGGGGCGGGTTCAGGAATGTATAAAAAGGCCCTAATTAGAATTGTGAAAGATGAAGAAGCAGCTATATTGAGACATATTCAATTTATGCCAAACACGCAATTTATATGACAAATTTCTGCAGGTTCGAATGTGAGCCTAAGTTCCGCCCTTACAGAATTAAATTAATTTTTGAATTAAATTATGATGATTTGGATCGAAAGTACGAGTGTAGCAAAATTATGGCCGAACAAGTCAACAATAAACCGTATTTCTTGTACAACGTCGCTTGTCTGACGAATGCACTTTTTGGCTTCATGCAGAAATTAATCGGCATGACTGTAGATTTCAGAACGATACAAATCCTCATTTATGACGAGAAACCCACACTCAATATTCGGAAGAGAAAATCTTACCTAACATCAGACCTCTGTTCATTACTAGTGATATAAGTGACGAAATTATCTCAATAAGCTAGAACATTTACAATATCCTGATCGTTGGATTGGAAGAAGACGTCCTATAAAGTACCCTGTTCTATTTCCTGACCTGAAAATTCCAGACTTTTTCTTGAGGGGACTTTTTCAGTTTTCTAGTTTTAGTTTTCAACCTAGCTCCAGAATTTGGACGATCAACGCCAGCTGATTGTACATGAATGTCGTTAAATAACTCCAAATATGCTAAATCATGTAAAAGACGGTTTTCAGTCAGCATTGTATACAATTGAAGAGAGAATATTTCATTTGATTTGAATAAGTTGCATTCAATTTTTTTTTATTCTAAAGATAGAACAATAAAATGTTTTTGACTTTGTTGTAGTTTGCAAAAAGCGCTTCCAGGAGAAATTACAACAAAACCAACTTTCCCTAACGTCCAAAACCTCATGGTTAATGCAAGTAGGCGATGATCGCTACAAAATGATTTTTTGCGAAAAAAATTAGACAAAATTACTTTTCTCATACACCGTTGTAAAAATACTTTGAAGAGCTCCCAAAAGAAATATACGTCCAAAGATGTCCTCCAAACAAAATCAGTCGTCGTGTTTCGGCCATTTTTTTCAATTACAACGGGATGAGAAATATACAGTGTTGATTTCAGATGTAACAGCTTGTAAACTACTTTCGAATGCTTAAATTGAACTTATAATCGAGGGGATGCATAAAAATATGTTCGAGAAGGGAATGGACCCCTTCACCGTTAAAGGAATATCAGGAATAAACTATCCCAACAAAACTAAGAATCTACCTTAAATTTACGCCTAGTTGAAACATATTTGCATGTTATGCTACTTTTTTCTCAAATGTATTAGGTTTTGAATTGAGAATATCGGTACAATATTATTTTGTACTTCGTGTATAGCTAGTGATAAACTAAATGACGTTCAAAAATATGTTAGTTGATATGCTTCGTGATAGAACTTATATGAACTACTTGCTGGATTTTCAAGTTTGTCAAGTGCTCTTTTCCGATTTGTTTCCTATTTTTCCGCTACTGGTTTTGTACCAAAAAATCATGGTACTAGTCGTACTAAAAAATTCACAGCAGCAGAAGACCTCAACAGTCGTATAAGCACAGTAATGTGTAGGTAAACCGCTAGACATTTTATAAATAATACAGAAAGCTATGTTTCGATTAGAAAGATAAGAACAAAGTTGAACGGTGTTAGAATAGTATCATGCCATTTACTAGAAAGGGTCCTTCAACACTAGAAATTTAACGTATATTTAACCGATGAAGAATATATTTTTGATGATCTTCGCATACGCGTCGGGACAAAACGAGAGGAATTAAAATAGAAGAATTAGATTTATCCCTACGGAGAAGGCTCTGTAATTATTTAAGATGGCTTCATTTATGGGGTAGATTATGTTTGTACCATAGTAACAGAAATGTGAATACAACTCAATATATGGAGGACATGATAAGCAATACTGTGAAAAATGTTCTTGTAGCTATAGTGAATTCTCTTTTATTTTTGAATGATATCGCATGTATACATCATGTTGCCAGTACCATAGAGCACTAGATAATCATGGAGTGAATTATTTATATATTTTACCCAGATTTCCGGACTTCAACCCAGTTGAGACTGAGATATATTTCAGCAACGTCTTCGTGAGCACCAGTCGGCCTATGCTACCTCAGTCGGACTAACAATCTAATTTTCAATAAGCCAAAATATGCAGTACTATAACTTCAACTGATGGTGGACATACCACTTATTATATTCATAAGAAAGAAGCTAGAACTTTTCTTTTTGAATTGTAAAGGTGTTACGTGTAAAGTTTCACTTTCATTTAATAGCGTTTCAGATTGAAGTAACAGATTACGGAAATATTGTCTTGCTTTAATTATCCCAAATTTCCTCGGAACAGTTTTTATGCCTACTATAGAAGACTGATAATCATCATCAAAAGTCAGTCACCAAGAACCTTTTCAGAGCAATCAAGTTCTATGTGTATCATATTGCAGGATATTCTTTCGATATCATTAGATATCTAGAACTGATTGTAAATATCGAAAACACCTACTAAACCAGTTATTCGATCTACAATGCCTAATAGGCATCTTGAGGTCGTAGAATAGCATTAACTGATTTAAGCAATCTTCCATATCTGAAACAGCTTACCCTTCTACGTTCTGATTCTCATAGAAAATAGAGTATTTCTAAATTACGTAGCATTTTTGTTGCTGCAGGTACATCCTAAATCAATGTATGGATTATACAAGACGTAAATATTTTTGTTCGGAAAGGGTTTTCTATATATTAACATATTTTCCAATACTTGCGACCATGCCGTCGAAAATATTGTTCTAATCTACTACTTGAAGAAAATGGCAAATATAACCTTCAATTATATAGTACTACATAATAAGTCAGGCATCGCACTTTTCGATGAAGTAACACGGGATTAAGATTATTGATATTGCTATACTCAATACGTAGAATTTTCAATATAAATATACTGACAATGTATGGATTTAGCCGTTACTCTTCGGTAATTTAGCATGACTAAAACACAAATGCAATTACTGCATACTATGTTTTTACTACCACCAAATGAATTAATTAAATTATTACATCACTGTTATCGCGGACAGTACGAAAATCAAGTACAAAATAACTTGAGCAATATACTAATAAGTCTTTATTCATATTTGGATATAGGATATTAGGTATGCACCTCATAAACTATTGAAAGGGAGTTGTTATTTGAATACATCAAAAACTTGGGATTTACATAGATCAGTCTGGTCACTCATTATACGAAAGCTGTCATCAAAAAAATTATTTGAAATTTCCAACTGATTCTAGGTAATTGAGTTCCTACCCTTTTTATTAAATATGTAGAGCATTCAATTTATCAATACTAAAGAAAGAGTGGCCATTTCGGTTGCAATGGTTATCTGATGCTGCGTCTTGTTCATTTATTTTAATAGAGTTTAATACTCTTTATATCGATCAAAACCGGTGTTATGAGCTTTAGTTTTAATGGTTTCAATTTTTTTTCAAGATTTTTCTAAACACAGATGCAACGAAAATACTCTGTGGATCATTAAATTGTATGCCTAAGAATACAAATATCTATGCTAGTAGGTTTTCTGAAGATGTTGAAGTTCATATCATTTTTAGATCTTTCAATGTCCCACTCAAATAAAAAATTCAAATTCAACATTTGAGAGAACCAACTAGCACATTGCATTCAGACCTTAAAATAAATTGTCATCACACTGATTTATTTGGTCAAAACTACAACAATTTCTACATTGGTCAGACTGGTCGAACGTTCAATATTAGGTATAAAGAAAATGAAACTTCATTCATTCAAAATAACCAAGATTCAACATTACCTAACCAATGCATCTAAAATGGCCACTCTTTCCCTAATAAATTGAGAGTTCTACACATTGCCCCTAAGTGTAGAAAACTCTATTACCTAAAATAGTTGAAACTTCCGGATCACATTTTGATGACAACTTTCACATAATGAACGACCAGACTGATCTATGTAAAGCCCATTTTTGATACATTTAAATAATAATTTTCTTTCAATAATTTATGAACTACATACCTTATATCTAGTTAGTCCAAATAAAGACCTAGTCACAAAGTCACTTTGTACTATGTTTTCGTACTGTCCGATGATGAACGAGATTTCAAAACCACGGTAACAGTGATCTTTTAATTTAATTATTTATTTGTTGGTAGTAAAAACATAGTAAGAAATTCAGTTTCTGTAAATATACTGGAAAAAGTTCTTGACGCCGTTTAATCTACTATTTAACCCAACACATTCAATTCATTCGTCAATTGGAATTAGATTTATTCGTAATTAAATTGATTGAAATTAATGCTATAATATAATTTTTAACTGCAATTTAATTTCAAATTGGAATAAATTACAATTTATAGTAAACCCTACAGCTCTCAAAAAGTTAGTCCAATGATGCATAGTTCAGAGATATAAAAAAGATAGATTGATGTGATGAATCAAGTGCAAGTATGTTTCGCGCACCTAAGGTTCGTAGAAACTTATAGCTAAGTTTTTTACAGAATATCAATCCTTGAGACATATAGCAACATAATTCTTATGTTAAGTAGCAGTTTGAACTAAAATCTGAAATAAACATCTTCATTCACACATCTAAACAATGGAGCATATGTCAAAGTAGGTACTAAAAAAATGAGTATTACTAGTGTCAATCCTGAAATCCTGTTAGGAAATTGATAACCCAAAAACCTATGATATATACCGCCAATCGATATCTCCTACTTATAGATCTGTCCAAATCACCCATGTATGCTGAAATCGGCTTCACAAAAGTCGTGCTTATCTGATTGTTTCAGCTCGTAATTTATCGCATAACTTTCGATTACTATGAAATGATCACATATTAAATATTTCTTCTATTAGTAAAAAGAGAAATTTCCTACTACAAGTACCAAAAACTTTATAATAATAAGGATTATATCAAGCGATCCGTCATGGATATCATCTGGCCCTATGGATTTTTGAATCTCCCTTTCTTGAAACTACATCCCCTGCTCAATAGATAATAGAGCGAGGGAGTATCTTCGACAGATCACTGGCGTCTAGCATTTCCGTAACCAGTCGGTTAAGTTAAGTCGGATCCATGCCGAGAATGTGATGATCAAATGAATTGATGTTTCGATCCCAATTCCACGCAACTTTCACTTAGGATTATTCTCCAGTCCTATCTTACACAGGTGATTTTTGAACTTACCATGTCACGTCGCAATCTGTGTCAGGGGTCGTGCATAACTTCGACTGCCTTCGAGTGCCAAACTCCTTTTACTAGGCGATGTCCCACCATTGCCTTAGACTGGCAAAAACCTCGAACATTCGAGTCAGTGTCCCTATGTGGTTCCACTAGCCAGCCCTCAGTATTGCTTTAACAAGACAGGCTGATATCCCGCGAGTCTTGGTTCTATTATGTTATTCTTATCCCATAGATAGGCTAGCCTATCCGCAATCTCATTTCCTCTGATACTGGTGTTATCCAGAATCCAAAGAAGATGGATATGGTAGTGTGCCAATAGTTGTTCCAGTACCTGAACGCACTCCCAGACCACCTTAGAAGTAATCATGTATACGCTCAGGGGCCCCAGAGCAGCCTGACAGTCAAATCCGAGCCTGACCCAGTCATTAGTTGTACCCAGTTCTACCAGCTCTTAAGAACAGGCAAGTATCTCCATGATCTCAAACTGGATAAGTGCTTGTTGTATGTTTATCTGATCGGAGATAGAAACCCCTTTTATTTCTGCGGCAGTAGACTCCGCTACCTGATCCCTATCTGGTCTTCGAGCCACACGTATACCAGATGTACCCTCCACCTAGCAAGGAATCCTTCCTTTCCTTCCCCCCCCCCCTCTTAACTAGATAAGAAACAGGGTATCTCTTGCACCGATTACTAACGTCTCCCCGTCCTTAGCCTATAAGTGGTCAAGACTGCCCTGCTTACAATTGAGAGGTAAAGTAGTTCGATCCCTAACAGTACACCAAATGCCGCATTAAGGGTGTTTCTTTGAGCACCCACAATATTTCTCACTATCAGTACTCTGAGCCTCTCTAAATCCAACTTCTTCTTCTGTTTTTCCATCCTCGTCCCCCAGAACAGCGAGTCGTAGGTGAGTCTGGGTAACAGAACGGTTTTGAAGGGTAGTAACAACAACTCTCCGAGATATTGTTCCTCGCAGAATTTCATAAGGCAAAAGAACTAAATAATCAATTACACTATCTCAAATTTTTTGGAATGTAACTACAGAATTTACCGTTTTCGTATTTTTCCTTCACTTTGGATATGGGACATAGCTTGCCGCCCGATTAAATTTGTATTACATATAAATCCAGTGCGAGTGTTAAAATAAACAACATAAGCAGTCCTATTTTCCGGTTGCGTTGATTCAAAAGTTTCAGCAATCTGAGGGATTGCAAACTTGAGTAGCTGGAATCAATCTTAGCTCGTTAATTTTACGCGTTCTTTAGTGAAATCGAATAAGTTCATTATATCAAAAAAACTCTTTCTTTCGTTACATAATTACAAATTTCTAGTTTGAGGAATTTGTTCCTGTGGCCCAGTATAATTTTTGCTTTCAATGTTTCTACATCAGTGGGAAGTACTTTTTACGTTGTGATTCCTTTGCGAGTGTCAAAATATGCACCACAATGCGACACAAACGGCCGTATTTCCGGTTGGGTTGACTGCTCGATTTTCTGGCTTCTATGTTGGGACATTACTAGGCTTTTATCAAGTCAAGCAGCTTGAATTTTTTTCCAGTAGTTCGAAATTCAAGCTTTGAAAATTTTAAAAATCAAAAGTTTGACTGGACTTCATTATGCCTCCTAAAAGCTTGACTAGACATCAAGCTCTTACAAACTGCTTGAAAGCTTGATACTTGTAAGAGCATAAAGTTAAGTTCTGTAGCTAATTGCTTGTTGCCGTATCCGTATAGGAGCGATTGAAATAGGTAATATTCTCAGTCATACAGAATTTTTATTTGGCTGTTACACACTGGGGTTTCAAAACATAGTACGTTCGATCTAGTCAATTCGTTTCACAGCGCAACGAATGGAAACAAAAAGCTTCGCGCGAAAATTTCGTTAGTTTGAAAGAAAAAAGGAAGAAACTAATTAGCAGTTATTTCAGAATTCTGAAAAATTTCTGTGTTCCCTCTCGGAGAATGAGTGAATCCCAGAGAATCGAGATAAATCGATGACTCCCCAGGGACCGAGAGTCAGAGGAGTCCAGGAACATCCCGAGTAAACTATACCAAGACTCGAAACAGATTGAGTCACAAATCATAGGACGTTGATGTGTCTCAACTCTTATTTCAAAACCGAACTATCAACTATCTGATGACCTGGGAATATAGTTTCGGTTAATCTTTTTCTTTTTATGTAGGTTAGATTTCTTTTATTTTCACAGAAGTTTCGCAGTTGTTCTTATTTATTTTCACAGAAGTTTCACAGATGTTTTTATTTATTTTTAAGCAAACTTGGATCGTTTTTGATCCGTTCACTGAAATGTTCGCAGAACTATGAAATACTTGTCCAGCATACTCCAAATTTTGGCGACAATCTTCTCATATATTGGATATGCTCCATTACGGCAACCCCAACCAAATTGACTACAACAATTCCTTCGTCGTACACAACTTCGGTGAGATTATTTAACGCATTCAGTTTCCATGAATTTGCACGTTACCTCGAGAACGTATTTGTGCTACAAATTGTTTCCAGGGTTATTTTCGTTAAATATGCAAACAGTTGCTCTAGCGCAGTATTTGTTTTCGGAAAATAAACTTACAATTTCAATGCTTTCCTATAGTGTGTACACCATCTTTAACTTAATCACTGTTATTGTAGGTTGTCAAAAACATGGACAATACAGCCAACGCAAGTCACTCGTGATTTAACGAATCACCTAAAGTAACTATCAAAACAATGAAAATATTAACAACGCAATTTTTCTGTGTTTCAACTAATAATAAAAAGTAACTGAATCTAGCAGATCTGGAAAAGATTTTCGAAGATGGGAATATTGATAACAAACCAACATATTACAAGTTTCACAGTTGTTTTTATTTATTTTCACAGAAGTTTATTTTAGATCTTTTATAGAATTTTTATTGTGTTTGTGATGCTATGGCTGTGTTTTATTTGAAAATATACATTTCTCTTTCACTCTTGTTCATGTTATGTATTCGTGTTTTCTTCAACAACTTTATGTGTTCTTTTTAGATTCTCACGTTAAATTTCATTCAAATATTTCCCTATCAAGAAGCTTGAATTTTCAAGCTTTTGTAAAAGAAGGCGTGATTTGACTTGAATTGTCAAAACAAAAGTTTTATATTGTATGTATGAATTTGTTGTATCTATAATTATTCCACAGCTCCAAAGAAATGCCTCCCTGAATATTCGCTATTAATTTCAAATCCTTTTCAACGCGTGTTCCTAAGAAATTAGTCTTAACAGACAGACAGACCAACAGACAGACAGGCAGACAGATATACAGACAGAAAAATGGAAGATGAAGTGATTCTATAAGAGATTTTCCAGCAGGGGTTTGGAATCTTAAAATGGGGAAGCTAAAAATAATATTTTCATTGCAAAACATGCTCCCTGGACTGCAGTTAACGCCTACAAAATTCCATTCAAATATCTACAGTCGTTTGGCAATAATTACAAAATTTGAATATCAGAATAACAATAACTATCAAATACAAACCTCCTTCTTGTGAATATTTCTCCCAACAACTTTTCAAACTCCGAATTCGTTCAAGTATACCCTTGTCGGTGATATTCATAGTTTAATAGGCGCCAGGATTTTATGAGCTTATTTCATAGAGATCTGGCGAATTACCCTTTGAACTTCATAAAATTTCAGAATTCACAAACTTCATGAACGTTAAAGAAATCTTATCAAATTCTCCAGCCAGATTGTATTTATTCAGCTTCAGCTTGTAATCATAACTTTCAGTAATTAATGAAAATTTCAGAGCTTCAACATACATTATTCATAATTATACATAGAATGATGAGAACATTATATTAAATATATCGATCTATCTCTCCATTTGTATTGTTCAGAATGTGAGCATGATGTAACACTATGAATTGAATTAAATCAAATTATACTAGCGATCCCTGTAGACGTTTTCCTGCCCGAGCATTAGATTGCTTGCTATTAGCGGTTTCAGCAATAATATTTGTTCGATATTCACATTTATTCACTTAATTACATTTGGCATAGAGTCTGACAGTTCGATCTTTTCGTTCTTCTTACTTGATGTACAGCTACCGACAGGAAAATCAAAAAATCTAAGTAATTTAAATTTTCATTCCGAAATATAGTGAGGGCCATACGAATTATTTCGGAACAACTTGGAGATAAAATCACATAGTTATTTGGTTTTTAAAATAACATGTGACGGATTGAATGTCTCGGAAAAGTTCGAGGTTTTCATGAATCTGATCGATCTTCGTTCAAAGAAAACATTCGAACATAATCGATTGTGGTGAATCGAAAGAATTATTTGTACTCATTCAAACTTTTGCGTATTCACCACCCCTATCAACATTTTCATATAATGAGAAAGGGGTAGTGTGATACTTCATCAAACCGGTTACTGATCCTCCATTTTTGTCTGCTTTTTAAAGTGCAATTGATCAAAATACAAAAATAACACTGATAGTATGAAATAATGAATCATATCATTGAGTTTTCAGTTTTTCGATCATGGTACATTCCTGTTGCAAATGTTCTCCTCCATTCGCAACATTCGTGGTGTTATCTGTTGACATGCTTGAACAATTTTTCTAGTAGTTCTTTTAATGATTCGAGTGACGTAACACAGACTTCTGATTTGGGATTGCCTCACAAGAAGAAATCGAGAGGCGTTAGATCAGGCGATCAAGCCGGTAGTTTTATAGTGCCTCTCCTACATAATAGGTAGATACTCCATCATATGGATCTCCTTCGATGATAACTAATAGGATCAATCAAATTTTCAGGCATGTTCAAATATATCTGGCCGTCCAAGTTTTCCTGTATAAATAAGGGTCCTACAGTATGGTCTCCTCAAATTCTGGCCCTAACATTAAATTTTTGGGGTTTTTGAGTATGATTCTCCTTCTTTGAATGGGGATTCATGTCACTGCAGATTCAACCGTTTAGGCGAGGCTACTAAAAAAACACGATTCATCAAAAAAACATTTTAAATAAACTTGGATTTTTATTGATCCGTTCACTGAAATGTTCGCAGAACTATGAAAAACGATAGCAATCATCTTCATTCAGCTCGTGTACGAGTCTAATTTTGTATGGATGGAACTTGTACTTGTAAAGAATCCTGAAGATACTTGTTCAGCATACTTCAAATTTTGGCGACAATCTTCTCATAGATTGGATATGCTCCATTACGGAACCTTCACCCAAATTGACTACAACAATTCCTTCGTCATTCACAACTCCGGTGAGATTGTGTTCTGTAACGCAACCAGTTTCCATGAATTTGCACGTTACCTCGAGAACGTATTTGTGCTACAAATTTTTTCCAGGGTTATTTTCGTTAAAAATGCAAACAGTTGCTCTAGCACAGTATTTATTCTCGAAAAATAAACTTACAATTTCAATGCTTTCCCAGGCCCGCCGTAAGCGGGCGTGCAAGGCGTGCAATGCACGCGGGCGGCGCATTCAGGGGGGCGGCAAATCAGACAATCATCGACTAAAATTCAGACATTGTCTCCTCACAATACTAAAAAGATTATCCTTATAAAAATAATATGATGAACGGCGCCCAAATATTTCTTTTATATCGTAGCATTACATAGCGCCATCTATTGAAATTCATGAGAACAAAGTTAATCCGTATCGTGCTCTATGCGAAATAGGGAAATCCCACAGATATCAGGGGAAATCCCCTCAAAACTATATACTCATTTCTTTGTTTTTATTTATTTAACACAAATGCGAAAGTGATGTGAGTGAACAACAAACTTCAATTATTTGGTTATAGCCCTAATGTGAGATCCGGAAACGGTCCAGGGTACTTAAAATTAATGATATTCTGTATATTTTTGTGCGAAGTGTGACTATAAAAATAATTTAGAAAATTATTTATATTATCCGTCGGCGCAAAAATCATAATTATGGTAAGTGTCTTTGTTTAATTAATCAGCATATGGGCGCTTTCATATAAACAGCAGGTATTCATGTGAAATTTAAAGGTTATTTTACTGAAAAACTTAAAGTAAAGATTTATTAAAAAAATGTATTAAAATTAATACAGAGTGTAACAAAAGAAACTTAAGTAACGAAAGGGGACATTCCATCTAATCAATACGAACAACTTTTACTATGGGGTCAACTCTGAAGAAAAATTAGTTATTCCATTACATTTGTGTGCAGTAGGTATGAACATTTTTTTTCGCAGTAGTATTGTGATTATTATTGTGATTTAAAGGGTATTTTTTCTGTAATACAACTTAAGAGTGAAGATTTATAAAAAAATTATTAAAATTATACCTACACAGGGTGTAACAAAGTAACTTAAATCCCGAAAGGAGTCATTCTACATAAATACGAACAACTTTTACTATAGGGTCAACGGTGAAATCGCGAAAAAATAACTATTCCATACAAAATGTATGGAAAAGCTGATTTTTTCGCGATTTCAGTGTTGACCCCTAGTAAAGGTTGTTCGCAATAATGGGTGGAATGATCGACCCCTTTGTGATTTAAGGTACTTTTGTACAACCGTATACTAAACTTTTCAAAAAATTCCAGGAACCGCAAAAAGGAAAAAAATTTCAGGAGCTCAATTTCGACGGCAAAAACGAGAAAAGATGCAGAGAAAAAAAACTAGCGGGATCTCTTGAGAAATTTTTAGCAAACCAGAAAATAGGGATTCTGAATGTCAAGAGAATGTTGACGTAGATGTAGCTTCAACAAGCGCAGCTTTAAATCTAGAAGTTATGGAGGTATCTGAAGAGAAAAATGTTAGTCCTTCAGAAGGAGACTCCAGTGAAACTAAAAAAAGAGAACGTAGTGCTAAAGAACCTGTAAGCAATTTATCGTCATCAGGTAGCTGTTTAGATTGTGGTGATGATCCCGGGTCGTGGCCCGCCAGTATGACTGATGATATTGTTAATATTTTGGTTAGCCGTGGTCCCGTGCAGCTGTTTAACCACAATTTGCCTGTTAATATCGATGGAAGAAAATTTGCAAACAGTTATTACTCTAGAAATCTTCCTAATGGAGAAAAAATTAACAGAGAATGGCTTGTTTACTCTATGTCAAAAGATTCAGTCTATTGTTTTTGTTGTAAAATATTCAGTAAAACTGTAAGTAGTCTGTCAGCTCCAAGCGGTTTTTCCGATTGGCAACATCTGCCATCTACCTTAAAACGACACGAAACAAGCATTTCCCATAGCGAAAATTTAAAATGTTGGGTCCAACTAAATCATATGTTAAAAAATAAAACTACTGTAAATCAAATGCAACTGAGACTATTAGAATCTGAAAAAAAACAATGGTGTGATGTATTGGAAAGGATCATAGCTGTTATAAAATTTTTATCTCATCAAAGTCTGGCGTTTAGGGGCTCGTCCAAAATATTATATGAGCATGATAATGGTAATTTTCTCAAAGCAATGGAAATGATAGCATCCTTTGATTCAGTTATGCGGGAACGTATTCACAGAATTCAAGCCTCGAAATTCGATTCAACTCGCATGACTCACTATTTAGGAGATCAGATTCAGAATGAAATCATTGATTTACTCGGCACGACCATAAAAAATTATATCCTGAACAAAATCAGAGAATCAAAATATTTCTCTATCATATTAGATTGCACACACAGAACAAATTACAGTTATACTAAGGTATGTTGTTTTAAACAGTGAAACTAAAAATGTTACAATATGCGAAAGTTTTACTGGCATCTGTCCGATAACCAGCTCCACAGGTGAAGGACTATTAAATTTTGTTTTAGATTTATTTTCGCAATTAAACCTTGATATTAAAAACTTACGTGGCCAAGGTTATGACAATGGTTCTAATATGCGTGGAAAACACAATGGATTACAAAAAAAAATATTGGAAATGAATAATCGTGCATTTTACGTTCCCTGCTCGGCGCATAGTCTCAATTTGGTCGTTAACGATTCGGCAAATATAACGCACGACACGGTCAACTTTTTCAACTTAATTCAAGAAATTTACGTTTTCTTTTCGTCTTCTACCAAAAGGTGGTCCATAATTTGCAAGCATTTACCTGATTTAAAACTAAAGGCATTAAGTGCCACGCGATGGTCTAGCAGAATCGATGCAGTCAAACCTTTACGGTATCACCTCGAAAAAATATTTGACGCTTTACTTGAAATATCAGATAACAATTCGTCGGAATGGGATTGTACAACAACTCACAAAGCACATTCGCTTGCTTTGAATATTCAAAATTATAGATTTATTTGCTTAGTTGTAATTTGGTTTGATATTTTAAACGAAATTAATGCTATTAGCAAAATGATGCAAAACCCCACAATAAATACTCAAATCTGCATAAATTTGTTAAATAAATTGATTCATAAATTCACCGAATATCGCACAGATGAGCATTTCGAAAGGGTGTTAGAAGAAGCTACCATTGTGGCTCGGGAACTTAATGTAGATGCAGATTTCCGCCTATAGATACCGTTCGTCCACGAAGAAAACCAACTCAATTTCAGTATGAACAGAGTGATGAAGTCTTACTAGACCCTAAAACAAAATACAATGTAGATGTTTTTTTTAGGATCCTGGACCAAACCTTAACTTCTTTAAAACGTAGATTCGATGAGTTGGAAACTTTTACCGACGTTTTTGGCTTTTTCACCAATAATAACTTGTTTAGTTACTCCAAAGATGATTTAATGAAACATTGTAAAGATTTGAATGTGAAGCTAAAAGATAGTTCAAGTAGTGACGCAGATATTGACGGTATAGATATGTTTAATGAAATCAATGCTTTAAAGTTGCATTTAACTGAAAACCAGTCTAATGATCCACAAACCCTATTGCAATACATTTTTGCTAATGAACTAATGTCAACATTTCCGAATACAGCAATAGCGCTAAGGATACTACTTACATTGCCGGTTTCAGTTGCATCTGGTGAAAGGTCATTTTCAAAGTTAAAATAATAAAAACTATTTGAGATCAACTATGCACCAGCAAAGACTAAGTAATTTAGCAATAATTTCAATTGAACATGAGATTCTAAATAGACTAGACACCAAAAAATTATAGCTGATTTTGCCAACATGAAGGCAAGAAAGGTGCAGTTTCTGTAAAATAACTTAATACCTATACCTACCTACATAATATGTATAAACTGCACCTTTCTTGCCTTCATTTTTTCATTTAATGTCGTATTAGTGTATCTATCTTGTATAAGATAACCTAATATAACATAGTTTTTCACTGTACAGCATTTTTTTTCACATTTTTATAAACACCTAGGTTTTGTAGTTAGATAGGGGCGGCACGATAGGAATTGCACACCGGCGTTCAAACCGCTAGCGGCGGGCCTGTGCTTTCCTATAGTGTGTACACCATCTTTAACTTAATCACTGTTATTGTAGGTTATCAAAATCATGGACAATACAGCCAACGCAAGTCAACCGTGTCTTAACGAATCTAACCTAACCTAAAGTAACCATCAAAACAATGAAAATATTACCAACGCAATTTTTCTGTGTTTCAACAAATAACCAAAAGTAACTGAATCTAGCAGATCTGGAAAAAATTTTCAAAGATGGGAATATTGATAACAAACCAACATATGCAATCAAAATGAAATATTGATTTTATTTATGGTTTTTTTATTTCACTATTCAAATTAACAAAAAAATGAAGATCAAGATTGTTTTGGGAGTCAGCAGTTTTTCATCGAATGTTTTGTTCTCTAGTAGTACGACATGTTGCTGTCGAACAACTAGCTACCTGCCATTTAATTACATTGTACTTGTTTATATCATCTTATGAGAAATGCAATCGACTATTGATTAAATGTGAATTCACTTTGGAACAAATAAAATTCACCTATATCTATCTTCAGGAAAGAAGTTCATACTCATACGTTCCTAGCGAGCATCGACAAACTCCGTCTTTCATATGCTTTTTTTTGCGTTTAATCAGCGTAATTTGACTGAAATTGTAAATAAGATTTTTCACTAACGCACGTCGGGGCGTCTATAACTAGGGGTCCCGTATCAATGACATGGGTAATACGGCAGTAACTCCGTTTCTGATAGAGATGGTAAAAGTAGAGTTACTTACAATATCATCCTTTTGTCTATCGATTCTGCTTCCTGTTCCACTCGATGATTTTGAGGTTTTCTCCAATTTTCCGATTTCAACTGCTATCGAAGCCGCAACTTTGGCGTTATTTTTAATCAAAGCAATATCTGTTTGTACAATAGGAAAATTGGTTTGCTATATTTCAATTTATACTAGAGATAATAAGAAATACCATCATCACGCACCTTGTGATATGCATCAATGAAAAGTCAAGAATGTTAGTGTTAGTTAGAATTTTTGAAAACCATGATAATGGATAAACTAGTCGAAATATCAAATATCTAATTTCCATAAGACTGAATCTGAACGTATAACATAACAAACAAGGATTATCCCTAAAGTAACCGATCAACCTCATATTTCTTTCTGGTATTATTTCAGGTCATCTGGCTCGTGGCATCCTTCGAAGTTCTCTCCACTGGATCTAACAACATGGTGACACTGCTTTTCTCAGTTTCTGGAGCAGTCATGGTGTTCGCTTTTCAATACCTCCTTCAGAGCGTTCGTCGCACTTGTTTCAACTGTGTTCATCGTCAAAGTGGTACCATTCAAGCGACCCTTTCAATCCTGAAAACAATCGATAAACACAGAATTTGGTCTGTACAGGGCTGATGTAGCATAAACTCACATCCTACACAAAACATCATCAATAGTTATATTCTTTATACTATATTATTGACCATTTCCAGGTTGTTCTGAGCGATTTCATAAGGCTGTTCTTCTTCTCATCCATCAGCAGTTTTGCTATGAATTTCGTAGATACGTAAACCTTCTGCAAACTTCATTTGAAATCCTCCAAACATTACTTTTCGATAGTCCGAGAGTACTTTCTAGTTCTCTCTCAGTAAATCCACGATCTTCCTTGATTTCTGGTCACACGCGTTCAATGCCATTGATTTGCGGCCACCTTTTTGCGCTCCGATGGTAATGAAGGCTTTCATGTTTCAAGTGCATGAAGACGTCCGTCTCCCATAGAGATCGTTTGGATATTCTTGTGCAGAGATATGAAGGTAGGTTGGATACTTTTGGGACAACTCGCTATGTGAAATGAAGAAACAATAGAAGTAAATTTCATTTTTGATTTAAAAGAGCTCCACCATATGTTTGTTATATATGAACTAAGCCTAACTACGATGCACGTGGACTACATCTCAGTAACAATGAAAGCTAGACAAAAATAGGGAGCACTTTTTTATCTGTTTTTTCATCGAAATGAGTAGTAAAGAAAAGAAACTTGAAATATTGAAAAAAAATTAAATTGCAAAAAATTAAAACAAATATTTCTTAACACCTAATGCTCTAAAATCGAAGTATTTCGGATTTCAACGTTCGAGCGACTCCATACAGTTACAACTTGAAAGTCATAACAAGTATCAAAACTTGAAATGCATGAAATTTTTTTCAAAATATGAAAATTCTATCGAAACTAAAAACATAAGGTTTGCAATTGTATACAGAGGCTTCGTTGTATATTTTGAGATATCAGAAACACACAAAGCGTATGATGCAAATTGGTTGACATATGTTCAAAGTAATTCCCCCATACATCAATGCACTTTTGTGACCGCGGCTTCTTCTTCATGCACGGCAGCACTCAGGCCCTTTGACCCATTGTGCTTGCCGTGTTATGCTGCTGAAAATTTTTAATGAAATTTGCGAGACTGTTGTTACCGGCTTCCTGGATCATCTGGGCACTAGGTGATTCAGTACCGATTGTCTCCAATCTGATCGTATTGAGCGGGACAGTCAAAGAGTATGTGTTATTTTTCAAGGCAACCACGTCACTTCTTTGTTTGGGGCCCTTTTATGAGCCTTTCTGATTGTACTCCAGCCGTGAAAGAAGGAGAGCATGTGAGTCCGTGGAATAGGTTCTGGTCCCATTGACATAGCAGCTGTTGCATTTTTTGGCAAGGCTGTCTGCTTCTTCATTCCTTCCGATACACGATGAAGGGCTGGGCACTAGAACAGAGTTTGATGTACTAAGTTGTCGTAGTGCCCCTATGCATTCTTCAACTAATTTGGATGTAACTCTAAAATCTTTCAGATATCCCAGGACATTTCGGCTATCAGAGCATACGTAGATGTAAGCATCTATCTGATGAAGCCACAGTGTGGTGAAACCTGTCATAGTTTTGTTAATATAGTGAAAATCTAAATAGCATAGTTTTATTTCATCGAAAATATTTCTAAATAATTCATCACCAGGTAGTAGAAAGAGCCTTCGGGGTTGAGTAATTCGAGAGAAAAACTAAAATTGAAATTTATACATCACGATAAATATCATGCTTACAAATTTTCAACAGGAGGCTTTTTAAAAATCGGTCACGGACAATGGATATGTAAATATGAGAAATTGTGCAATTTCTCAGTATTAACTAATTCACATGCAGTGGTGACTAGCGACCTTGAGAAGCTGAAATGCTAGAGATTGCAGTTCATGTCAGTAAAATAAAGAATTTAATTTCATTCATTTAAATACACTTCGCTGATATTGATCTTCATCCAATATTGAAACTCCCATTTAAACGACAAATATGTCAATATACAATTAAAACTGAAGTCTTTGTGAATAAAACCTCGAATTTTAATTTTTTTGATTAACTGAATCATCTCGTTTGTGTTTCGCCTGTTTAAATGGCACTATTCGTTTCAAGGAAGAAAAAATCTATTCGCTTCTACTCGTCATTTATATGATAACAAGTACTTCCTTAAGAAATTGTTCAACTGTTTCTAGGAAAAGTTTATGCAGCACAGCAGAAGACGAGAAAATTCTATACCCAATACTGAAATAAATAACACTGAGTTATATTTTTAGTCATTGTTTTTCAATCTGAATGTGTCATGAGGAAATATTTTGTCGTACCATTCAAATGTCTCAGAAATAAATTTACTTTATTCCACTCATCACTGTATTCAAAAACAATCCACTGCAACATTACCCATAACATCGTATATTTCAAGTGCAGATGCTCGCCATGTTTTTTCATTTAGCATTTGCCCCTTTGCTTCAAAAATCTCCTTCGCTATTGCCCTCTCTTTTATTTCATTCTTTTTTTGATTGCAAAATTTCGCTTGTATTTTCTTCAAATATTTTCAAACACCTATTTATTTCCACATAAATAATTTTGTATTTGCAACTGATTGAAATGGATTGAAATATTATTTCATAAAATCGTGTGAGCCAAAAGAACACAAATAGTGTTTCTCTTATCGAGCCAGCCTGATTTGTTGTATTTTCGTCAAAGGATTCCTCAATTTTCAGCTTGTACTCAATAGCTCTTATCTATAGCCATGAAATACATTTTCCTTACAGCATTAGAAAATCCAATGTGAGGAAGCCGGTCTTGGAATTTTCTGCCCAAGAAATTCATCGAAGAAGGCAACACATTTACTGGAGTAGAAGAAAAATCTTGAAATTTCAAATAATCTACGGCAAGAAATGCGAACATCATTATTTTTAAAAACTGTCTTGGCTATAATTAAATTCACTTTGTCCGCTTCACAATGAACAAGATAATCTCGAAGATATTATTCCTTTATTTTAGTTTGTTCAGATCTTTCCCTGCAAGTTGTTCAGTTGACATAAGTGAGCTTAAATCACCTGATGTTTATTGAAGGCTTATAAGAAATTCCCAAAAACATTCCAACGATTGTCGGACCAAACCGAATTTTCTTTGTTCTTTTGGGAACATTTGCCGTTAGTTAATGTTTCTTTACCTTCTTGCCAAGTTCATCTATGTAGTTCCCCTGAAATATTCATCGTGTCCATTAAGTGCAAGCTCAACTGTTCCACAATATATTGAAGCATCTATAATTCAAGTACGAACTTGTTTGGAATCACTTTGTTCTGGTGTTTAGCAATGTTCTACCAATAAGAACTGTCCAGTTGTTCTCGGATATTATAGTAATGGTAATCAAGGAAACTGTTCAAATTGTTGTGGTTTAGTTGAAACAAGTGAGCTAAAATCATCAGAGTTGTGATAAAGGCTTATAATAAATTCCAAAAAGCATTCCAACGGTTGTCAAATCAAATCAAATTATCTTAGAAGTTCTTTTGAATACAGTGACCTTTTGTGAATGTTCTTTCAACTTCTTGCCTAGTTCAGATGTGTATTTCTCCTGAAACGTCATCATGCCCTCTAAATGGGAGCATAATTGTTCTACAAAATATTAAAGCATTAGTAATTCTTTTAAGTACGAACTTGTTTTGAATCACTTTGTCGTTGTGTTTAGTAATGTTCTACCAATATGATTTGTCCAGTTGTTCTTGGATATTACATTAATAGTGATCAAGAAAATTATTCAGATTATTGTTGAAATAAATTAAATTTCGAAATACTTGAGTTATTACAAGGCTTGAATACAAAGACGAATAACCGGATTATCTAACTCCACCATACGATGTTTATTTTTTGTTTTCGTATTGTATAATAAGCTATAATAAGTAAATGTGAAGTAAGCTGTTCGTAGCAAACCATCCTTCCAATGACATATTGTCTTAGATTGACTTGGATTTAGTATATTTTTAGAGGTTTTTTGTTTTGCAGTTATGCAACTCTGCAGTTTTTATTGACGAGACAACACTATTCACATCCCCCAGTCTTATCTTCAATCTCAATGTTCCACTCATTTCCGACATATCAACTTATATGATGCCTCATTTCAATAATATATGCAAATTGAAACGTATTCGGAATACTGTAGCTTGAAATCTCCAACTCTTGGTATAATTTATTAATAAATCTGAACGGAAAAGCAACCAAATGAGAGACTAACCTCACGGCTCCACTCAATAAATTTAAGGCATCCCCATTTATCACAAATTCCCGAAAATTCCTACTCTCACCTTCGCCCCAACGTGAGCCGTAAATACGAATTATACAACTGAGAACTACAATTTACAAATCGATAAAGGATACTTGTGTGCAATGATTTCCCATGGGTCATTTCCCAAATATTCCTCAAGAGGAACGGTGTGATTTGTTTGCCTCGAATGTCATTTTTTCTCGCCTCTTCCAAAGCACGCTCGATGACCTTCTGAATTTCTTCGTCGTTCAAAGCGTATTCCTCAGGAACAGGAACCGCAAACAACATTCCTGATTGCAGGTTCATATTTCTGGTTGATGAAATTATTCTCGCGGCCTCTGTTGCGTTGGGAATCGAGTAGGGAGCTTGACAGCCGCTTTTACGACTGTAGAAAGCTGGAAAATCCTTTGTGGCGCCGTAGGTGGCTACAAAGACTCCTTGTGTTTCCTGAAAATGAAGGCAAGATCAGTATAAATATTTTTATCACCATTCAAAGGATATTCTACTACTGACAACGGGAAAACGTACTTTAGCAAAAAAGCGGGGCAATCTGAAATAAGCACTGAAGAGTGCGAAGTGAGAAATGATTTTTCAGTGTTTTTTCATTCCCTCTCGTCTTGAATGGCTGGGCAAATTTCGATATTTTTGGTCGGTTGTACAATATTGAAATTAAGAAACAAAACCCTCTCATGGAGTTCTTCTTTGGAGACAAACTCAATGGCAACAAAAGCATTTTGGTTATCGCCTTTGATTTTCGAAATTCTCAAATTTTCGACTGTCATTCTTGCGCTTATTATTGAAGCTACGAAAAATACATATTAATATTCTATTGGACTTTTTTAGAAGAGTACGTTGGCATGCAAGCTTTTTTTTCGTATTACGGTTTCGGAGTTATAAGACAAAGCTTCAGCGAAGATTTTTTTTCATTTGAATTTAGGTGGCTTTTACTTGATAGAATTCCATTATCAATAATAAAAACGAGTAATGTGTTTTGAGGATATATTGTGATTCGTAACGCGTTTCACTACACCGTAGCTTCTTCACACGAATGAATGTACAGAAATTATGACAACTATATATAGATAAGAATGAGAATATAAATACAAATGTTCTCAAGTAATTAAAAGCTTATTGAGTTGATTCTTCCTAAGTGGTTATTGATGACAGGTATATCCAATAAAAATAAGGAATGTATTGCTTCCTGCTGAGATTCAATAGAGGCGAAGGGCTCGACTTGTTCATTAATGAGCCTACCTGAGTGTTTGTGGTTGTTGATTTCTAAAATTTCCCAAAGATCTACCTTCCAATATTTATTATCTGTATGGAAAATTTCAAACTGTGGGACGAAAGAGTGACTATTTCTAGGAGATGATTCTTGTAATTTGAATCTGATTTTTTATTTGAAAACTCAGGTAGACTCATTAATGAACAAGTCGATTTAAGCCCTTCACCTCTGTTGAATCTCTTCAGGAAGCAATCTATTCCTTAATTTCATTGGATATACCTGTCATCAATAACCACTTAAGAAGAAACAACTCAATAGGCTTTTTATTACTTAAGAACATTTGTATTTATATTCTCATTCTTATCTATATATAGTTGTCATAATTTCTGTACACTCAATCGTCTAAAGAAGCTACGGTGCAGTGAAACGCGTTACGAATCACAATTATTCAGTAAAATTTCTAAAATCACATTAATTGTTTTTATTATAGATTTTTCTTCCTTTCCACAAGTTGCAGTTATGTGAAATCTATTTTATTCAAAATCGTTTAATTGCAATAAAGGAAGTTGATTTTCAATTATCGATCTGGATAAGCGAATTTAATCACATTTAATAAAAATTTATTTTGGTTAGCCATTCGATTATAATAAACTGACTTTACAGGCTCACACGTACAACAAATTCAGTCAAATAAGTTTTAACGAGACTCGAGAACGTAGTTTGATATCGCTCAAAAGAGTCTGCAGTGATCATTCGAAAATTTTTAAGCGAAAATTCAGGGTCAGATAGTACTCGATAGGATCTTCAAAATGAGGTATCGCAACACCCGTCATTCCTATTCAGAATAAGGGCTGTGAACCCCCCTGGTAGGGGATTGAAGTAACGGGGATGGAAAAATCGGAAAAGTTCTTCCCCCTCGATTCCGAAATCGACGAATCCGAACGATTGTCCATATTTTCATTTTAAAACCAGAAAAACGAGGTGTTAAGTTTTCGTAAGACCACCCTGTATATATATATATATATATATATATATATATATATATATATATATATATATATATATATATATATATATATATATATATATATATATATATATATATATATATATATATATATATATATATATATACCCTGTATATATCACATAAGGCTTTGCATGGCTTGAGGGAAGATAGACGTGACTGAGGTGATTTCGAAACACCCCCCATTAACCCCCTGAGGAGCTTCGTTTCATATATACAGGCTGTTTTCTGAATTTCGCTTAGTATTCAAAAATTCACAACTCTGCAACTGTTTCACCGAATACCAAGAAATTCGGCACACACGATCACCTTTGCAGGATCTATCCAAAGCGGGACATAAATATCGAAAATTTCACGACCGAACTGAGTAAATGTACAAAATTGTGTTTGGTGCAATACAACACCCTGTAAAATGTTTTTACAATGATTTTTTCACTGGTGCTCGAACCGCAAAAACAGTGTGTACAAACTAAGTGATAAAATCATTTGGCACTATTGAAATGGCCTTGAAATAAATTTTTGATTTTGCTGGATAACGAAAAATTCACCTGAAAAAAAATTGTTATCGCTTTCTACGAGAAATAAACGTGTTCGAAACCTGTTTATGAGTCCATTTTGGTTTTTTTTAATGTAGCATCGTTTGAGACCTCAGTTTTTCCTGTTTTATCTACGTATGGTTTTTGACTCACAATACAGGTCCGGACTATCAGTAGAATATTTTATTGCTTAAATGAAGACTGTTACTATCAAAATGATGAGAATATTGATAAATGAATATTATTTATTCAGCACTCTACTATCAATCTTACTTGTGATGTGTTAATTCGGTATTTAGCTCTGGTAAAGGTACTGCAGTTTGATTGTTGTTAAATTCAGACTATGAATAAGTAGGCGAGTGAAAAATTATTTTTATTGCTGCACACGGAAACTAATGAATAGTAACAATATAAGGTATATGAAAATTCATGTCGTTTCATACTAGTGTGTGAATATTTCAGAATAATAACATAATAACAGAAGGAAAGTACTGACCGCTAAAACAAATTATTTTCGACACCCAATTTTAGAGTTCATTATCGAAATACCTTCCACCTTCATTAATACATATTTCCGAACGTCTGAAAATATGCCTGGTTGCCTTCTGAATAATTTCAGGGTTTCCTCTGACGAAATCACAACTCTCTGTGAGTCTTTCTAAGAGTTCCCTTGTGTGAATTTCCCCCTGGTAAACTCTTGCATTTAGAAAGCCCCAGAGGAAATAGTCAAACGGATTCAGATCCGGTGACCTAGGTGGCCAAGCGATGAGACCTCCTCTGCCAATCCATCGATCTTTATACTGTTGATTCAAATAATTCCTCACTGGAAGTGCGTATTGAGGACCTGTCCCATCATGGTGGAATATAAGACCCCTCATATCAATTTCCGCAATTAATCTGTGCAAGTCGTTTCTCAAAAATTAGAGATACCGTTTCCCCTTAAGAGTTTCATTGAAAACATGAGGTCCTATTAGTCCATTATTGTGGAGTGCACACCAAACATTGACTGAAAATTTATACTGTGATCGTTTCTTCAAGATAGCTCTCGGATCTGTTACGAGAATTGTATATTCTATTTCTCGTAAACATTGACTCGTCTGTAGAAAATATCCTACCGATGGATCTTCTATGGTTGATAATATGTCTGCAGAAGTCTAATCGCGGAATTTCATCCCCAGTTTCCTAACGTTGAGCAGGTTGAAGATGATAGGGGTACAGTTTTTCTTTATGCAGAATTCTCCATACTTTCATGTGCGCCATGCTCATTTCATTTGCGTTACTTCGAGTGCTAATGTAAGGATTCTCTATTGCTCTGTTAATGACCTGGTCATCGTTTTCAATATTTCTATGGCGATCACGTTTCTTCTCAGCAGATGGAAATTTCCCATGAGTTCTCGAAAACTGGTAAGTTTGACTGAAAGTCACATAGCTAGGAAGTCTTCTGTTCGGAAATCTTGTTTGATATTCTTTAACCGCAGCTCGGGCATTGCCGTCGTAATATCCATAGACGAACAGAATATCAGCATATTCTTAGAGCATTTGGACATTTCGGTTAATTGAGAAACCTAAAACTTGGTTTTTCTGAGAAAGAACGACAAACTACTATTTTCTAATTTGAAATTATCCATACTGACATAAGTCTTCTGCCAGCAGATCTATGGTGACAAGCAAAGAACGCTCTCATAGAAATGAGTACCTATGATAACTTCAGTGGTTTGAACCTAAAAATGGATTGAGATGCTTCTTATAAAGAATGAAAGGTTGTGCATGTTTCAAAAATTCACAAAGGTCTAACTGCCATAGCCAAATAACAAATTTCTTCTTGAAAAGTCAGATTCATGACAGAACACCGAGAAATTATCATTCATTTATTAATGCTTCCAGTATTTTGATAGCGACAGTCTTCATAATATGAGCAATAAAATATTCCACTAATACACAGATAAAACAGGAAAAACTGAGGCCTCAAATGCTGCTGCATTGAAATAGAATTAAAATATATTCATATACAGGTTTCAAACACGTTTATTTCTTGTAAAAACGAAAACAATTTTTTCTAAAATGGATTTTTCGTCATTTAGCAAAATCAAAGCCTTATGTAATACACCCTATATATATATATATATATATATATATATATATATATATATATATATATATATATATATATATATATATATATATATATATATATATATATATATAATATTATGCCTGCATTGTGAAGGAGCTCCCTCTTGCTGCCACTACATCGTTTGACGTTCAGCGATCGTAGTAATTCAGAAGTATCATCTTCTAAAAGTTAGATGTAACTCAGTTGAGGTTACATCAAGAAATGCGGTCAGATAATTCGTCCGTTATACTAAGTACACTGCACATTAACACTCCCAACCGCATCTTCTGCAGACCAACCTGCAGCTTCGCTCGCCAGTAAAAAGGACAGGAGGCTGGCAGAGGCGTGACATAACTAACCTGCCAAATATTTAAGTGCGAAATAGTTCTTCAATACATCTTCCATACTTACAAGACTATTTGGACTATGAAATTAGCTGATGCCAATAAAAAGAAGAGAGTTACAAAGAATTTGAATACTACACCGATTATGTCATAATGTCAGATTTTTATGTGAGTCGAAATACGATCGGAAAGCATAGTATGAATAAAAGATAATACATTCAAAACACACTAAGCCAAACTCGCTTGGCCCTGAAGTGTTAACTATTGAAGTTATAAAACCGCTATCGATCTCTCCTTTGTTATTCTGTTCGTAACAAGCTACTGGATGACTGAATTGCGGTCCATACTCGAATGCCCCTGAAGGTGAGCGTCCAAAGTATCGCATTGGATGTATCGACCGCATCGTAAGCAACGGATTTGATCTATAAAAAAAACTATATAATTTCGGCTATGATTCTCTTCGTACGAATTGCATGCTTAGAACTATCGATAATGGTCCAGTCAGTAGGTACTGGCACAAAGTATGATTTCCCAAACTTTTTAACAGAAAACAGAAATATGGTCACATAGTAGAGAACATTCTAAGAAAGATAGCGTTTATGCTAGTATCTCTGATGTTCTTTATATTCAAGAAAATGAAATGAAAACGGTTGTCCGCTAACGAATGGAAAACTGACGAAAATATTATATTATGAACTTGTAGGTTTGTTTGTGTTCATTTTTATTTTATATCGATCGATACATTGCTTCTCGAGATATATCAGAAAAACCGACTTTTAATTTTTTGCAAATTAGCATCCGATGCTGAACTCTGGACAATGTTGTTTACTTGACAAGAGATTATCTTCCACGCTAATTTTGGTCAAATTCAACTAGAGCCATACAAAAACAAGTTACAGATAATAATGTGAAAATTCCATTGCATAATGTTTATTTTATACAGAATAATCAACTATGACATTTGAGAGTTAAAGTCGTATGATTGTTTGTACTACGAAAGCTACGGAAAAAGGTTTGTTTACTGAAAGTTATATTTTTTTGACGAAATAAATGCATTCTTCTAATGTCTGTTGTAGTTTTGTCGGAACTTTCATCTAAGAGCACTTTGTATCTTGACCACAATTCAGGTAGGGAATACCGATTCTCTGAATATTTCCGATATCTGCAGTTCGAATGAGCTAGTCGCATATACTAAAAGTCACATGGGAGGGCGTAACGATGTTTTGCTATCAATTCACTCGTACATGTGATAATTCAGATATATCTAAAAATATTTGATAGATTTTGAATGAATTTCCTGAAGAAAAGATAACAGAGGGAACTGCAGAGACAAATTGCATCTGAAATGCATTGAGCAATCACTTTCCTAGATCTCATGATAACAAATTAAATTAAAAATTTGGGAATAAAGCCATGAGTCAACTACTTCTGTAGTCAGAAAAGTCTACCTTGTATTTCTCTATTCGAGCCAAATAAATTTCAGCGAAATAAGAAATTGAATGGATATAAATATACCAGGTGCTTCAACGAAAACTAAACAGAGGCTATATCTACCAAGATATTCATTTCTGATCAAAACGCAAAAACAGATCAATTTTTGTTTCAAGAGGGCCATTTTTTGGGGTACAAAACTTGCCTGAAATATCAAGCCCCTAAGCGGGGATTGCCATCTTTGAACATTTTGAATGAGGAAGATGGGTCAAGTGATGACTCAAAAGAAAGGTGGTTTTGTCTACATTGCCTTGAACGAATTTCCATTTTTAATTAAAAACTGTAGAAGATACAGGGTGAGCAACTGAAAGATAGGGAAGACTATTTTCCTGAGACTTTTCAAGTTTCAGTGAGGTAAAATGGAACAGATCCATGCGGATCAATGGCAGACATCATCAAGTACCATCCTCATCTCAAATTCAACCCCTGGAGCCAGGGTGACAACCCTTGAAAATTTGGAAGTGGGTAGATGGTTCGAGTGATACCTCGAAAGGAAGGTATTATCTTTGTCTGCATCCCCGTGAACGAATTTTCATTTTTGATTGAAAACTGTAGAAGATACAGAGTGAGCTACTGAAAAATAGAGGAGACTATCTATCTCCCTGAGGTATCACTGGATAGAAATATTACCCCTGCTCTAGGGATTGAAACTCGAGATGACGTTGATTTCGGAAGATGACAGCTTTTGATCAGAAATGAATCTATTCCAGTTTTTCGCACTAATACTCCAATAGTCTTCTCTATTTTTCAGTGGCTCACCCTGTATCTTCTACAGTTTTCAATCAAAAATGATAATTCTTTCACGGGAATGCAAAGACAAAGACACCTTTCTTTCGAGGTATCACTCGACCCATCTACCCTCTTCCAAATTTTCAAGGGTTGTCACCCCTGCTCCAGGGGTTGAAATTCGAGATGAGGATGGTACTTAACGATGACTGCCATTGATCATCATGGATCTGTTCCATTCTACCCCACTGAAACTTGAATAGTCTCAGAGAAATAGTCTTCCCTATCTTTCAGTTGCTCACCCTGTATATTTTACAGTTTTCAATTGAAAATAGAAATTTGTTCAAGACAATGTAGACAAAGATACCACCTTTCTTTTGAGTCATCACTCGACCCATCTTCCCTATTCAAAATGTTCAAGGATGGCAACCCCCGCTTAGGGGGTTGATATTTCAGGCAAGTTTTGTACCCCAAAAGATGTCCCCCTTAAAACAAAAATAGACCTGTTTTTACGTTTTGATTAGAAATGAATATCTTGGTAGATAGCCTCTGTTTATTTTTCGTTGAAGAACCCTGTATATGCAAAATAAGCAAATAAAAATTGAGTACGGTCAAGTTCACTTTATTATGACAAAAAGAATGAATTTGCTTACCAAGTACTCCAATGTCTTTGGAATGTCTAAGATGGACTTAACTCCACTAGAGACAACTGCCACTTGAGACTTTCCCAATTCGATGAGATCAGCGGAAATATCGAACGTCGTCTCTCCTTCCCTATGCACTCCCCCGATACCTAGAATCATATAAAACATTCAGAAAAGGAACTGATATTGGGTTCTAGGGAAATTCACCATTAAATTTATACCTATTCCACCTTATCGAATAGCTCGATCAACTAAGACATTTTAAACACAAAATTCTAACAAGCTGGCGCTGTCATAATTTCAATAAATTATAACGCTCTATTTAGACATTCTTAGCAATAGAAAAAGTAAATTATTCATATGTGATTATGTTGCTTTGTCTTCGTCAAGTCATGATATTGAAGAAATAGAAATGTCTAATCCGGATATGGCGGTTCGAGTAGGGTAAGGTTAGATTTCAGTCAACTCAATCACTGGATAGAGTTAGATAACCCCTGATACCCATTTCCGACTCGTATTATTTAATGATGGACACCTGAATAGTCTTACCAAATTCAACAATTTTCTGTCCCAAGTAAAAAGATCAAGGTTGACCTGATCTGGAGGAATGGCACTCTAAAAAGAGGGTTATTCTATTGGCTGAGAGCCCACTCTCAAGAAGCCTCAATCGTTTCTACAACCAAAGTGCCTACTCCCGAACAGAATTGAAGATAACGAACCTGCAAATGGAAAAAGGACATGGGATTCGCAACTTAGAATGCACCAAAGAATAGACAACTGACATATTGGCTCTTCAGTATTAAACAGAAGATCTCAAATCAAATGAAATTATTAGAGGCAATTGATCCGGGAGCTGTTTCATCCGAGAACGTGAGAAAATTTCTACTACTTTTTGACTTTTGTCATCGTTTTGATAATAGATGAGAAGAAAAGAACAATTTCCATGAAAAACTTGAAGAGCCTACCTCCAATGCTCCCGCAACGATCTTGAAAAGGAGATGAGAGAGAGGGAGGAGAAATATTTCTATTTATGAAAGATAATGTGCATCCGGCATCCTCAACGGTGAAATACACATGGAATCACCAGATATTTTGAATATTACCTCAGGGATTTTGGAAATTTCGAAGGATTGTTAGAATTAATCCTTTTTGAGATATTTCAATTGAAAAAAGAAATAAATTAGGGTTTATTTTAAGAAAGAAACAAATGAAAAAATGAGAGACTCTTTCCGCATGTTGTGAAAAAATTGAAAACTGTTTTCTCACGGAGTAGGTGTTTCTTTCTCGACCTCAGTAGTTTGTATTACCTTCTCTTGCCCTGATACAAGCCTGAATCCGTCTAGGCATGCTTTGAATTAGGTTTTCGACCTCCTCTGGGGTGACTTGGATGAGCTGTTGTGGGGTTCTTGAATCATCCTGGCGCGATCTAATTTTCCTTTCGAGATTATCCCATAAATGTTCAATAGGATTTAGGTCTGGAGAGCAAGTTGGCCAGTCCAAAATAACGATTCCCTCTGTTTCAAGATAATGTCACGCGAGGTTGCTGGTATGCGGAGTGGCATTATCTTGCATAAAAGTGAAATTCTCACCGTTGGCACCTCGCTAGAGTCTCACTATAGGCTCCAGCACTAGGTCCACGTAATTTCTAGCCGTTACACTCGCAGCAAACGAAATCAAATGTTTTGCCTCCCAGCATAATGCCAACCCAAAACATCACACTGCCCCCTTGTTATTTCAGAATTTTTCTGGCTGCTCGAAGTCTAACTTGTCTTCCACGACCACTTAAAACCCGAATTCGGCGGTCATCTGATCGAACATCAATTCTGGGCTCATCCGAAAAAAGAACATTTCGCCAATTCTCAATATTCCAATTTTGGTGCTCGATACACCAATTAAGTCTGTTAATTTTTTGTTGTCTGGTTAGTTCTGGAACTCCATCACATTGCCTCCTTGGTATTTCGGAATTTGTATTGCTGCTCGGAGTCTAGCTTGTCTTCCACGACCCTTGAAACCCGAATCCGGCGATCATCTGATCGAAGACCAATTCTGGTCTAATCCGAGAAAAGAACATTTTGCCAATCCTCAGCACTCGGTGCTCGATACACCAATTAAGTCTGTAAATTTTTTGTTGTCTGGTTAGCTCTGGAACTCTTAACGGCCTTCTGCTGTATAAACACCTTGAACGAAGTCTTCGATGTATCATTTCGACTGATAAGCTGATGCCTGTTGCTTTTAGAAATTGCCTTTGGATTATGGGGTGCAACGCACTGGGATCTCTTCTTGCAATTTGACACAAAAAGGGAGCTTGTTCTTCAGAAGTGATATTCCTACGACTTCTTCTAGACCTATTTTGGATAGATTGTAGCTCCACATATCGGGCGTAGGTTTTTGAAATCACCCTGTGTCACACAGTTTCAAATCTCAGTGACCATTGAGTACAACATCTCGAGCATCTGATCATACTATCCAGTTTTTCTACAACAAAAAACTTCACTCTTCACAAGGTGTCAAAAATCCATGGTTAAAAACAATCAATAATGTGAAATACCGAGTGATTCTATATAAATTTGGTTGCGTGTATTAGTTGAGTTCTCGGCATTCTCGACATGACAATCGCGAGAATGTGTACTTTCAACACCGAAATATCCACGGAGTAATGTTTATGAAGAAATAGAAATTAAGGTTGTCCACGTACTAATACATCCGAGACATGTATCAGATGTGATGAAGAAAAAGTTACAGAAGAGCTAAAATAGACTCGGATCATTATCTCAATTAACGAAGTCTGAAACACGACACAACTCAAACTCCATACATAAAAGAATCAACACATACTTACTAGAAAAAAGTTAGGGATGCTATCAAAGCAATAACAAATGAAATCGTATGCACACAGCACAAATCAACGAGGAATCGATGGCTTGGTACTAAATGTAAGACGGCAACGGGAAGAATAAACGATGCATGAAAAAAATTCAAGCATGTAAAACTAGAACTTCAACTGAAATATTCAAAAACATGCGCACAATAGAGAAACTAATCTACAAACGGAAGAAAAGGAAATTGCGAATACCATGGACCAACAACAACGAGGAACGGGAAGTTAGATAATTGTATAAGAAAGCATCTATAACAACAAGCAACTACAAACCTCGAACTAACCACTGCAGAAACAACCAAGGGCCTACATTGTATTACATCACCTTACATTGAGAAGAGTCGTTTGTCTCTGGAGTATAAGTATGACTGTCTCTATATTCATTTCTCATGCAAAGTTGAGAATCTCCCTGGGAGTTTTTGCTTTCACCTCATTTGCGTCTAGTGCTCCACTGCCGAAGTCTATATGCCTATTATGAGCAATTGCAGATATTGTATTCTGTGGATTCGACGCTCCCATTGCATATTCTATATTTTCTCGTTTCCGACCACTTTGATAGTATATCAGTGGGTTGTGTTCTGTTAGGAAGCCTCCGATGATTCTAAGTTCGTTCCAGTCAGTACGAAAAGTTGTACAATGCCATTTGGGGAATAGTCAATGAACTTTTTGGCTTTCTTAAGACCAGTAGTTGTTCTCCTGTACCTGTTTCTTGCTAAGTTCTTTGCATCATTTCAGTTTCTTCCGTGTGTATGGTTTGTTCCAACCACAGAAAGGTTCAGGATTTTCAGTATTAGGAGAGGATCTAAACAATTCGTCAGCATTTTGATTACCCTCTATACCTTCGTGGGCAGGCACCCTCCGTAAGACGCTTTTTCGATCCCAGGAGGGTCTAATGGCTATGAAAGTTCAGATCTGATCCACCATCTTACTCTTAGTATATAAACCTATGCACCTTAGAGTTTACTCCAAAGACACTCTTAGCAGCTCGAATTCGTAGCAAGTGTTTCTGTTTGCATAATTGTAGAAGATTAACCAAAAAGTGGTGATATTATGTAACTACACCGAGCATGCCTGCACCTGTTCCTTCAATCTTTTTGGATCTATCTGTGTACTAAATGAGGGTTACCTGGTCGAATTGACATAAATTTTCTTCATTGTAATGGGATTTTTAAAAATCACCTCAATGAAGGTATAAGAGTCATACCTTAGTGACATTATATCTGATGGTTGTGTTAAGAATTCAGAAAATATATAGCCCCAAAAATCCGCTTTTCACCAAGGAGCCGTAATTCTGCCATTAAACACTCTTTCTTTTCTTGTATATGGAGGAGAGGCAAAATCTCCTCTAAGGCAGTGGTAGGGATCGTTTTCATAGCCCACATATGGCAAACGCTCCAGTTTCTGCAGCCTGTTTAAAGTGGTTACTTTTTATTTCGTCCACATATAAACGATGCATATCTTATAACCGCAGTTTATAATCAAAACGTTATCTTTGTCTGCAGCCCCCAAGCTTTTCCGAAAAGTTTACATGTTTACATATTTTATCTAAAGTTATCCCCAGATACTCAGCTTCATCCTAGAATTGTATAGTAGGTCCATTCTGAAGTGAAGCTTTTAGGTTCAGTTGTCTGCGTTCTGTTGATGGAATTAGAGTGATTTTGTCTGAATGGATACAGAGCTTCTATTCAGCATACCATTTATTCACAATTTTTATAATTTTCGCATCAGATTCGATATAGTGTCATCATATTTCGCTCTAATAACGAGAACTAGTTCATTCACAACTTTTAAGCAAAGTAAAGGCAATAGAATACCTCCGTTATCTTCTTATGAGCATCCTTTTACTACCGACTCCAACACTTCAGTATTTCCTAATAGGCGGTCATGTCATGGCCTCTGAGCGTTTTTGGTATCCATTTCATGTAAAGTGTCTCGACACTTCGACTTTTAGCGCTAATACTAATAAATGATATTGGCAATTTTCAGCATCTAAGACTTCTATCATTTATTTCACCAGAAACTGTAGTATCAATCGTGGATTTGCCTGATTAATAAATGAATCGTACCGAATGGAGTAAAATGTTACTTCTCAAAATCTTTCTCTGATTTTGTCTATTGTGTTTAAGGCGGATAAGCTTATCCGCCGATATGATTTAGGGTCATCTAAGGATCTCTTACCCATATTTTTGTGTCAAGAAGACTGATTCACATCAAGGAAAGATGAATATTTATGGAGGTGAAGGTATATGTACTCGTGCTACGGCCAAAATTTTCAGTCAAAGATATCTGCCATCCTAGCATATAGGGCATATGTTTAGAGCCACTTGAGATGTGGCATTGTTATATGAGGAAACTCGCCTGATATCGCTAGAATCCTGATTCTGCAGAAAAGATGCTTAAGATCGATTTTGAACCTCAACTACTTGGAAAGCTGAGGACAACATTTTGAGAAGAGGCGGATTCCAACAGTAATAAGTCTATATGTTTATGAGTCAGTAATGTTTGTTGTAAGTAACAGGAATCTGTTCAAGGGGGTTCCGATGAATATGAAACGCGAGGGAAAGGTAATATAAGACCACCGCATACCGAGTTGTCTTATATTCAAAAAAGTGCACCGTACATGACTATACGGATCTATAATCACATTCCCAGGGAAGCGGGGAAATAGCCTCAGAAAAGACTGATAACTAGGATGCATCACTATTTGTTGGAAAATCCATATTATGCTCTTGATGAATATTTTGCGGACGACCTTTTTGATGAGTTTTTGTTGGATTTTGTAAGAGTTGTGCATTCTCCACATGTAATGTTGACATATTGTTCTTTTTTTATTGTGTTTTATTTTTATGTTTTGTATTTCAATTGATGTTTCATTTATTATTAATTTAAATCTTGACACGCTGTATGCCATATTATGGGTTTATAACAGCAAATAAACGATATTACTATTATTATTATTTTGAAGCTACTGGATCAGTACAGAATATGAATGAATGAAATATTTTCAAGGCAAGAGAATAGTAGATGAAATGACACAACTTGAAGTATGGGGACAATTTGCCGTAAATACCATCAAGTATTTACAAGTTCCATCTCTATAAAATCCCTTAGGTAAGCAAATTGAACGAAGATGATTTTGATGGAAGACAAACAAATTCAATCCAAATATGAATTTCACAAAGAATATTCGATTCTTTTTAAATGGTTATATTAACAACAAAATGTGTGAAACTGGATCGATAAACACCCTTTTACTATTAGAAAGGTGCATCCTCAATAATTTGGATGTGTGGGCGGGTATCCTGCGATATAACGTTTTCTAGTCTGATAAGACTATCAACAACGAAGTTTATTTGAAAATTCTGGAGATTATCATAGATCATTTAATAACTTGTGAAATGAGAAATCAGCGTTATAACTATGGAAACCGCGTGTTGGATGAAAATGAACTGTTTTTTCAATATGATGGAACACCTCATTATGCTCTGAATGAACGAAACTGGATAAATGATTGATTTACTTATCATAGGATTGGTAGGAAAAGAACAATACAGTCATCTTCACGTTTCATAGATTTTATGTGTTTGGACTTCTTTTTCTCTCGTTCAATAAACACAATATATAAATATTAAGAATTTAATCCAGATTGAATGGAATGCACAAAACACTTTTTAGACCAGAACTAATATATCGGTCAGAAAATTTTCAATTCAACCACAAACTGTATAACATATACTGGGAACCAAATACAATGAAAGTCATTAAGTATTACTGAACAGACCAGAGTCCATCGCTGAAGATGAAGGCCTTATAGGTTTCTGGACGACGTCGAGAAACACAGGAAGAAGATGAAAGTCGGATAATGACGTCGCAGTGCGTTAGATTTGCACGTGTCGAAGATAAAATATTGATAGACACCATAAATGTTAGTAGAATACTGTAACGACATTATTGAGAGTTGCTTTTATGGACATTAAACTGAACAACTAACTTGATTTTACCTGAGATCCAGCATTTTTCCGCGGTGTAAATACTGTTTTGCGAAGTTTGTCGTTTTCTTACATTTCATTTCATCGATGAGGTTACCTAACATTTTCCATTCAAATCAAACCTAATAGTATTCTAATATTACCACGAAGAAGGCTTGCAATTTCAACTAAACCGAAAACTTGGAGAGCATAATAATCAACGGTTTATTTTAACGTTCAGAAATCTTTTCAGGGCATCACTCAACCAGGCTTATTTAATTCAGATCATTCCTGGAGTCCCTACGGAACATCTCACTACCGCGACTTGTGAGAATTACTTTTCCGTATTCTGTAGCTGTGCTCCGGTTCCTGTCTCTTTGGAGTTGGTTTTTTATACCCTAATATCATCTGCATTTTCCATTATGTTTACTTTATATTTTATTCATTTTTTATTTCGAGATAATCTCAATTCGGACCATACTAGCTTATATATATCTACTTAATATTTCTTTATAATGTAATCACCTCCAGTTGCAAAAATGGGAATTCCAATTTTATTTGCAACAATCAGAGTTCCGCTTACTGTAGTTCCGCCATTTGATTTGTTGCTAATCACGTAGGGAAAATCGCGTCTGGAAGTTTTTATTGGGTTACTCTTCGCAATATTTCCGAGAGTTTCCATTTCTTCAATAGACAAACCTGCTCTGATCACCCCATTCAATATGGCAATGGTTGCGGGAACTGCCCCCTGTAAAAAAATAAATTCATAGTAAAAATTTCGATCCTCAAAACTGATTGAACAAGAGTACACAATAAGCCTAATAAAGGAAATTAAATATATCACAAACAAACTTCATAGTCATTTTGAATATTTACTTTATGTTCTCGGTTTTACTGAATTTACTTTATCCTTATGTTATTTATCTGATTTGTATTTTAGTACTGAGTTGTTTTTTAATTCAGTCATAAGCACTTATATTTGAAAAAAACGACTTTTCATGGTCCTCATCGTGGATGAAACATTTGATAAACCAAAACCTTCAAAATAGTCTTAACAGGCTACGCATTAATACGTTAGAATAACTTTTCTTTTCAGCACTTGGTAGTTTATTTTTGAGCTTCTAGAAACATTGACCATTACCTTTCTAGTTAATTTATTTTTCACCTTTTCGGTTTACTTTCACCGTTTTAACTGCTTGATACTGAAAATTAAGTATATCACGTTTTTCATTCATTCATCGTCATTTTGAATTACTACTTTATGTTCTCGATTTTACCAATTCTATTTTATCATTATGTTGTTCATCTGATTTGCATTTTTGTAAGAAGTTGTTTGTTGACGACTTTAGTAAAATGTATTTGTATTTCATAGAAAACGCCTCCTTATGGTCCTTATCGTGGATGATACATTTGGTCCAACAACCATCAGAAAAGTAAGCCAGTAACTTCAAAATACTCATTACAGGCAACGCATTACAACGTTAGAATAAAATTTTTTGGGCACTTGGTAGTTTATTTTTCAGCTTCTGGAAACATTGACAATCATCTTTCTATTCAACTTCACCTATTAGGCTCATTTTCACTACTTTAACTACTCAATGAAGAGAATTAAGTATATCACACACTTCATCGTCAATTTGAATTCCCATTTCGTTCTCTGTTTTACTAATTCTACTGAATCGTAGTTGTTGCTAATCTGTTTTGTATTTTAGTATGAAGTTGTTTGCGGAATTAGGTTGAAAGTACTCGTATTTCAAAGAAAACGACTTTTCATGCTCCTCATCGTTTTTTTTATTCTATTCGAGATTTTATCAAAATTAAAATTAAATGAATTAGGTTATGGAACATATGCATAGTTTTTTTGTTGAATGAAATGGCAAATAAATACTCAAACGAGGATATCATGAATTCATTCGCCGGCTCGGTGGCGTAGAGGATATGATGCTCGTCTCCTGCACAGAGTTATCTGGGTTCAATCCCCAAAAAGTCGGCGCGATTTTTCGGATTCTGGGAATCGAGTGTCCATCTTTCGAAGGAAATGTAAAGCCGTCCCTCCTGACTTAACCTAACAGAGATGTGTTGGACAATAAAGATCCCTTCCCTCGACACGGAAGGGGTTCGGCTAAATTCTCGGGTTAGTGAGATGACAGAATTCCCCCGGCGTGTCATAAGCCGATAGGCAAAAATAGAGCACGTTAAAAGAAAAACAAACAATTAGTTTATTCGATGTCAAACTCACAGATATTTATTTTCGACATAATGAATTCAATTCACATCCATAGTTTGTTAACATGCCCTACTTTAAATATTCAAGAAATTGATGATTTGCTGATATTTGTCGAGCAAAATATCAAAATCATAGCAGAAGTCCGTTGTCAATGTTCTCTATGCTTTTGACCGAAAATATATGTTAGAATTAAAATTAATTCTTTGGAACTGGTATGTACAGAAATTCTTCTATTTAAAAAAGTGAATTTCAATATTTATCAGCTGAGCTCGAGATGAAGTTCATGTGGACTCTGTTGATTACGTCGAGGAACGTTTGTTTCGGGATAAATATATTTATACGTGGCCGAACCATTACTGAAGACTAAACGCACTTCGAACACCCAATTTATGAAACAACATCGGGTATTGTGAAAAAACCCTAGGTTGTGATTATGTTAAACACACTAGAAAGGACATTCGAAGGCAGTGATTTTCTATGATGCTCTGCAGCGCAAGTAACGTGCTAAAATCACGTCACAACAATTTGAATTAAAACACCTGATTCCAGTCAACCCTCCATCTGTGTCACGCCATTGGCTAACAGTCTGATGCGCATAATCCGGCTATCAGATGATATGTCTTATCGGCTTCCGAACCTTCCCCAGCACTTTCTTTCTGCCGTAGACCTTCAAGCTAATTAGTTCTTGAAAATCCTCTTTATTTGTATTTAAAATAATTAAATTATATCAAAATTCTGTAGTGAAAATTAGAGATATATCTTTATCTAAAATACTGTGTAGTGACCTTAATTAAAAATATAGAGTAAGTTTAAATTTATGTAGCTTCTTTTTCAACTGTAAATAGTTTTCGTAGATGCTTTCTTGATTTTTATGAAACTTAACTTTTAATTCTATGACCTACCTGAGCCGCTAGCACGAGTTCACTTTCTTAGAATCTCTGTAACTTTTCCTATTAATTCTTGTCTTTAAATAATGTTAGACCCACGTTATTTTGTTACTTTGATTTCCCTGGTGAAGCTGGCTGTTACGTTAGAGAATAGAATATCTTGGTGATATATGTCTAATTTCTGGAATTTAGTCGTAGGTGGAGAGTCATAGATAGAGATTCCTAGGTGGAGAGTCGAAGATAGAGATTCGTAAGTGGAGAGTCATAGATGGAAAGTCGTAGGTGGAGCTCAGAGGATGATATATAACTTCTATATGGAGTCTAGGAATCCAGATGAATTCGATGCTAAAATAGAGGTTTTACCCTATAAGCAGCAGTAAAATACAAAAAATTTTTGAAATTTGAACTCCCTCGGTGATTGGGGACTATAACACAGACGACCTCGAACCTCTCTCTATAGGAATTCCTTCGTTTACTGGGCCGATGAGCTGTGGAAATCGCTTCCGTCTAACAACTTCCCAACATCCTACAATTTGGCCTTCTTCAAGAAGCGAGTAAACAGACATCTCAATTCTTCCCAGGCGCCCACTCATGTGGTGTAACAGGTTCGCCTATTCCTTGGAAGCGCGCATAAAAAAAATAAAAAACGTACTTCATTGATCGCTACTCATCATAGGATCCAGATGGTATTGAATAAATAACGATTTTAAAATGAACCCATAAGAGAGGTCAAGATATTTTGCAGGCCAATTCCATGGTTTCAACTTTTTTGTCATTGATATATTTGTGAGCCTTTACGACAATTGAGCAAGAGCACCATCTAATTGTTACTGATAAATTCGAAATGAATTTAAAGATAGGGATTCCCGAAATTCGGCAATAAAATATTTCTGAATATCTTTCATCGTTTAAATTTTCATTATATTATTATTATACATCTGTACATACATACAATTTGAAATTTTTCTTCTGTGTGTCGCATACAGGTTTTCTTGCAACCACAAGTGGTTCCACGAATCGAACAACCTTTTCTGGAAAATTCGCAATCGTCCGTCCACATAATACTGTTTCGGGAATTCCGGCTCTTCTTATAATCGAACAGTGAGCGTTTCGCAAAATGCTACATGCTATTAGCATCCTCTCGACTTATTGCCGTTTTCGATATCATTTGTTGGCTTTGTAATTTGTTCGTTGGTGAAATTACTTCCCATGTTCACAGTTTTATAAAAATGCGAATTGATTAATAACACAATCAGACAGAAAATTATTAAATATCGATTTCATAGCTATCCTTAATCTTATTTTAGTCTACTAAATCAATTAGTAGGTCCTCCATACAATCCAGAGGGCAAATATAGAAGAGCCATTTTAAGCATAGGAAAACCTAAGGAAACTATCTTGAAATGTGTGTGTAGTATAAACTAATTTTTTTGTTTATGGTTCTATTGAAAACTGCTGATAATTTATCGTTATCTATAGAATTAACTTCCATTGTGTTCCAAAATAAAAGCGGGTGTTCGATTAAATCGTGAATAAAACAAGAACGAGTCGCGTCAAATATAGGGAAATCTAATACTGACCAATGCCAATTCAAAATAGGCCTTTAATGAAAGGCTATACTCCAAATAACTGACTTTTATTATTTTGAAGATTGCCAAATTCGTCAGTGGAAATACCTTGTATATGAAAAGACCTCCAGTAAGAATATTATTAAAATAAATAGACTTCTTCAAAACTAAAAATATTTAATTTCATAGAAACAAAAATATCTTCAAAAGGGCTAGAAAATCAAGATTTCAATTTCAAGAATGCTTATTCACAACATCATAATATCTTTTTCATGGTCAATTTTAGGGGTAGCAGATGTTGCAAAAATTATTTGATGAATGGTTCTCTACTATAAAAGATGGAAAAGTGAATCATGCAATTTGAGATAACAAAGTACGGTTTCATTTCGAATAAAGCCAGAAAAAGTACAATGCTAAGAATGTTTTCAGAAAGTATTTCAGTAGTTTAATTTCCTAAATTCAGAATTTGGTGATAATCGATGTATACATTTTCCGTTGATGAACCATAATCAGCGAACAGCTGTAAAATTGAAACTGAGTTTCAGGTTGTTCACAAACGGAAGGAATCGAAATCTATTTCCCTTTTCATATATTTTTACTACTTTCACTAAAAAGATTGTATCGCTTCGTGAGTAAAACAAAGAGAGTTCGTTAGGAATGCTCTTAGCAGAAAAAACTTTTCTGAGTAAAATTAAAAATTTCGTTGGAAGGGCGATAACCTATCTTCAATCTCTAACTATACATTTTTTGAGTTGCTCTTAAAGTTTGATAAACGGTTACCATTTTATTGGCGATAGTTTCTAGGGACGAACCGCCACTGCAAGGCCCTATCAATACTCCTTCAATACTAAAAAAAATAAAAAAACACCTGTCTGATAACAAACTTTACAACTAAACAAATCTGAGTTGTAACATGTTACAATTTACAGTAGAATCCGATTATAACGACGGCCATTATTATGTTATATAACGTCGTACTAAACGGAAGTCGTACAAAAAGAAAAGTTCTTTTGAATTTTTTATTCATTTCAAATAATTACATATACAGGGATATCCACCGGGACCGATCTATAGTTTATTCCATGATAATAACATAATTTGATAAACCTTAGATTCTTTTTCCACATTCCCAGAGAATTCAAGCAATATCTTACTGAAAATAAAATTCAGTGGCATGTTTTACCTTTTGGCGAATTTCGTTCTCTACGTCCATGGCGCACTTGACATTGTCTGGATAGGGAAGACCGTGAGTAATAATAGTCGATTCCAAGGCCACAACCGGATGCTGCTCCGCCAAGGCATACTTGACCTCCTCGTTGATTGATAACACTCCCGAATTTATTAAACGTTCAAAAGATTCCGAAGTATTATGAAAACGACGGAAATTACAGAACAAGGATAACTGAAATTTCTTTGCCACGTGTAACATTTTTATTTCAATTCCGAAAGTAAAAATAAAAGTCTCAAATTAATACCAGATTACGAATGAGTTCGACAAGCTAGAATACGATTACCACGAAACAAGATAAGAACATCTTTCTTCATTATCTTTTCAGATTTTGGTACGCGTTCTGTAGTTCGCACTTTTTAAAGAAATATAGTGCAATTGTATTGAAACCTGCAGACGCATAGTATCCGCATATTATATGGATTTTTTTATTGTAAATATAAACTGCATGAGAGAAATAAAACAACAGACGATCGAATTTGGATACCAATCAGAAACTGTTTGAAATTATAACACCATTTTTTCAAAGTATTCTCAGTATTATGATGAAAAATTGAAAATAATCATGAAAAAATCGAGAACAAATTAAATATATCAAATGAAAATATCTCTTGAATGAATGAATAAAACTAAAAAGATCTTCACAAGATGAGCAGAGAGTTTGAATCCCTTTCAAACATTGAAAAGCAATGGCGGCTCGTCAAATTGGGTAAAACTGTCGTAACCAACCCAGCTATCTAATACAGATTCATATTCGATTATTTAATAATTTCTAAGGTTAATGTAAACGTCGATGACTCAGTGCAAGCCAATTTTTTCATCTCGACTTCTTCAAAACCTCTATCAGTACAGTTAAATATATGCGGGAGGTAAAAAACATTGTAAAATTGGAATTGAAATATCACTCTCTGGTCCTTAACGCAGTAAAAGTTTGAATTTTCAAGTATAAATTACATTTAAACAATTAAAAATAGTACAGATGGTTTCACAAAAAAATTGTCCAGTTCGTTGTACCATCATCAGTGATTAATACCTGCTCACTTAATGCATCCAGTTCCAGGAAACTTCTAGAATTTTGCGATTTTCACTTAAGTAAAGAATTGATATAATCGATGTGCTAATATCTTTTCTATTAGAATTTCATTTTCCTCTCCTATTGTCGGTTCGCTAAGCTTTGCTCGTCGGGATAATATTATATAAGACGCGTTACATTTTTGAATAGGGTCTAGATCTCCATTGCCATGCTGAATTGAAGCATTTATTGGGATCCGTGAAAACTTATTGAAAAAAGCTTCAAATTGGTACTAATTACATTTCACCATCTTCTTTGAGCCACATCAGGACAGAAATCTAGTCCCAGAAACATAATTCAGCCGTTCCTATGGCGATTCTATAGCAAGACTCCACTGATAGACTTGACAAGTTCCATTCTTAGTATGAATACTCATGAATGCAACACTTGCATCTTGGGGAAGACTAGTTGCTTCTCCAAGCCAAGTGACGGAATAGACCATTCTCGCTCAGCAATCAGCTCTGTCATCTCGGAAAGGATCACTGCCTCACCCACACGGGGAACATTGTCGGCGTGAGTAGGTTTCCTACAAATCTTGGAAAGATTACGTAGGTGGACCCGGCCACCTTAGTATCCTTGTTAATCATCCGTCACGCCACCTTCCGATGTGCAGGGCAAAGCCCCAACACGGCAACAACGTCATAGTTTAGGCTCTCGCTGTTGGGCCTTAGCGAAATCCACTTTCACTATGAATACTCATGAATCCAATACTTACATTTCCTCTAGCATCTCGAAGAAGACTAGGTGCTCCCCCTGGTTTGGAATTAACAATTCCGACCACAGTTTACCCGCACCCACGAGCAGTAGGTGTTAATAAATGAACTCAATTGTAACAACTGTAATATTTTAGAAAAAGCAAAACGATCTATGACAACTTAAGCGAAATAACATTTTATGACCGTTTAAAACATCGGAGCATAAAGCAATCTTATGTGGCATAACATGCAATTGAACGTGATCAAGAATGTATTTTGTGCAAGTAAACTACACTAGAACACTGGTTTTGAGCTAATTGAATAACTGAGAGATATCACAAGGAAGCGACAGCACATTTTGTTTAAATTACTCAAACAAGGAAGTTGTGTTGGATTTGATAGAATGCAATCTAATTGGAAGAATGGAGCTGAGTTTCAGAAAATGTTATCAGGAATTTCAACGGATTCCGAAATAAATTCATAGGCTTTCTAGTACCTTCACAACATTCCCTTACTTTATCTGAATTCTATGACTTGTTCAGCACCCACAACATTTTCAAGAAACTTAAAAATATGTTTCGAAACTATGCATAACAGTACGAAGTATTTTTTCAAAAAAAGTTAGTTAAGAAAAACTTTGTATAGAAAATACGATATTATTGATTATTATACCTTGAGTTATAATTTAGTATTCCTGTAAATAAGAAAATTTGTTATATTCGAGTTTTGTTGAAGTTTTTATAGAGATATGATAATATGTAAAATTTAGATTAAAAAACTCATACCATTACCAATGATTAATCGAGAATTTGTATACTTACAAACAATTTAATTGAAAGAGCATTGATCCATTCATTCTTTTATGTCCGTAATTGAAAGTGATTGTAATAACCACTTAGTAAAATAACTCCTACATCAGACAATCTGAATTTGAAAACAAAAGTAACAACATCAAGAGATATTATCTAGAGAAAACACCATATCATTTATTACTACATAAATGAAAAAACAACAACAGATTCGAATGCAACTCTGGGTGTAATTCGAAATGAAATCTGTATTTCAGTTTTATCAATACAAATAAGTTAAGGGATAGATCAAAAATTTTAAAATTCCTTCAATAAAATATTAAATAAGTTAAAACCCTGTCGTCCTGTTGTATCATAGCACTTGTAGGCTTATGGTAACTAAAATAATATAGATAAGTATATTTGAGTTTCAATTTTGTCGAACTATCTTTGAACCACATCGAACTCCTAATCCAATTTCAGTTCCTATAACAAAAAACTAAGTCAAAACCTGAAAACAAGGAACAATATTCTGCAAAATTAGCTGGGTCCATTTGGGCTGCCGATGTTCAAACTCTTCGAACTACTTTTGTTCTGGTATTTTCTACAGCTGAATACTCTTGTTCGGTAAGTAAAATGATTCTATTGAATTATAGATGTGTAAGTGGTAGGCACCATTAGCTCTATCCCAATTCCCTGGTTACATATGCTCTGCAATATAATTCATCCACATATCAACAGACAATCTAGTGTTAGGATAAGTATATCTCTCTTCCTGGACTTTTCCCGATTATACACCAACTTCAGAGTCCATCTCTGGTTCCAGGTTTTGGTCTCAGTAAAAAGAATTTTTAAACGTTTGAAAACTGGTCATGGGCGTTGTAATAATATGCTTTTTAAGTAAGACCTGGTTAGAATGAAGAATGAATACTGAAGTGGATTTCTCTTATTCCACTTTTTGTTCCGAGAACATTTATAGAGTAGTTGTAACATTTGTACCTGATGAATCGGCGATGGGCGAGACAGGGTTTCTACTTATATTTTTCCTTTATGTCCTTTTGACTCATATAAAATATTTCGTATGGTTCAACCATTTCTTCTCATATTCCTGAGCTTACACTTTATGGGAGATCGTAGGACGCTTGGCGTGTTTCGAATGATTACCAATTCTACATTCCATGCTTTCCCAATCGTGTTTTGACTCAGATCCAAATTTGTTTTATTTGTTTCTTTTTCGTATTCCTTCGTTCTAATGAATAATTCTCGAAACCGTACAATATTTCAATATTTTGTTGTACAATACACTCGACCTTTTCTAATACTCAAGTATATGCTCCATTTTTCAAAATTTGTGATATTTTTTCTTTTGTTTTTAATGTTCAAAAACGTGTTGTCTCTACCACTAGAATCAGTATTAGAAATATCAGACGTATCAAAGGTGGATTTCGCCAAATAAGTACAGTGTAAATTCGACTTTCTCAAATAAGAAAAAAGAAAACAGGAAGGTTTTGATTGTGCTGCTTCACGAAGAAAAATTTTCAACTATCATGTCACAGACAAGTGAGTACCAATTTGAGAAGGAAACTTCCCACGAAAAGAAATGCATAGGTTGGGTTTTTGTTGCTGCAAATTCATCAATAATCGCACGATCCTGATAAAATATCAGCCTATCAGAGAGTTTCGATTCGAGTTTTCAAAGAAAATATTTCATCATTGACAGGAAGGACGGCCTGTAAACAACGTGAACCCCATACCCATCAGACATCAAGCCAGATGGCGAGGACATATTGGTTGAAAAAATATATGTGAGATGGAAATCCAAACGATTTTCATGAGAATTTCATAGTTGAAGAATCGAAAATTTCTTGTGAGCAAGCAATCGGCTTCGAGCAAGCTTTAAAAAAATGAGTCGTTGTTCGATAACATTGTTAATGAACTGATAATCAGTTTGGATCAAGATTCAGCTTCTGCTTAAGAAAGCGAAGATGACTCTGTCTACAACTCGTCCAATGTCGAAGAACAGAAATAAACCTTACATCTCTAAAAAAGGGGACAAAACATTAATTTGAAGCAACATCGATTTTCAGGATATATTTCTTGTTAATTTCAATGCCTTTTCATTAGGCTTCTCTGACAATGACCTTCGTTTCGAAAGACTGATATTTTTTCATTTCTGTTACCTTATACCTTTGTTTTACAATTTTGTGGAATATCATATGCGGATACCGTATATGATATTCCAAAATATCATTCCCGAGCACATTGTCAAAAGATGCAAGCAAGCAAGCAAGCAAGAAGAAGAAAGGATGTAATAAATATATTTTAAGGTTATAATTGTTACAGAGTTGTTTAATATCTGGCTAGCGGGAAATATTGGGATTTTGATTATATTTCATGAGGGTAGTGTTTTTTTCGTATAAACTCAAAAAACATTATAATGCCAAGGAAATGCTTTGTAACAACATGTACGAATACATACAGGAAAACGAAGAATGTCTGCGTAATAGATGAAAAAACCTGCACTCTCACAACTATTACTTACCATTCATTCCCGAAGGATGCTGATCTAAGAAGAAAGTGGATAAAAGCTACAGGAAGAATCAACTGGGAACCATCGACTACAAACACCTACATTTGCTCTGAGCATTTTAGAGAATCAGACTATATCATTGAACCAAAGCCAGGAGAATTTCCAGGTAATAAATAAAAATTAACAGGTAACTTTTATCTGTTCCTTCATGAAATGCATAGTAGGCCTCACTTAGAAGCTGGACCTGCTATCGCTGAGCTAAACATTACTATGAGTTACAAATTTTCAATCAAATGAAACTAAATGATGAATTTTTCAGTAATTCCATTTAAAAGGAACCAAAAGCAATTACATATTTATACAGATAAACTACATAGTCTGGATCATTATTCCTATTTCCTACATATGTTTGATAGCTGTATAATTGTGTATAGACAAATTGAATATGTATCATGAGTTTTTATTTGCGAACTGATATTTATTGCTAATAAAATTTCACATTCATTAAACTACCTGTGCGAATTGAATTTATATATTATCATTGAAAAAGATGAACAATCAATTTGGATATTTTAATTAATTATAGACTATTTATAAATGTGTTATGAATCAAATATACTTTGTATCTATCAAACTGTAATAGTCGAATAAATTCAAATGCAAACATACAAAGAATTTTATTACACTTTTGAATTGGATTAACAATGACACTTAAGTATTCTTTTCAGATGCTCCAACACAATTGAAGAGAGTCCTGAAAAAAAATGCTGTGCCTTCCCAGCTATTGGGTAGTATTATGGTTGCTGGGGATTCAGAAGTATATTTAAAAGAAGATCATTATGCATCCTCAACAGGAGAACTATCAGATCAGTCACATTCTTCAGAGGATAGGAATCAGAATCCTGTTAGTTTTTATCCACAACCTTTATTCACTATCAAAACCGAACCAGAATTGGAAAATTATCATTTTGAAAATTCATCAACCCTAACATCCACTTTTACTGTTAAGGAAGAAAATGATATTAGTGATAGGTGCAATGGGGTTTTTGAGCCAGAAATATTATTAGATGAATCGAAATCTCATATATTTGAACAATCAAATAAATACCAACCCGACATGGAAACACCTATAGCCAAAAGAATAAAACACTCGGATAATTTTATATCTTCAATTACTGTGAAAACTGAAAGACCTTCCACCCCAGATGAAAATAGCATAAGTATAGAAGAAAAATATGAACAACTTTTAGATCAATTTTATTATTGAAAAAGGAGTATGATTTAATTAAAATAAAATATGATAAACAGAAAGAAGCATTAAGTGAATGTGAAAAGATAATAAGGCGATGTAGGTGAAAGAAGTATCTGTTCAGTTCTTACATTAACAACTAAAATAATTGAATAAGCTGAAAATTGCTTTGAGAAGTTCAAGCGATGTTCAGAAGTGTCGAAATGCTCATGTTGAAAATATAATTGTAATATAACAACTTGAGGTAAATATGAATTAAACTAAGACAACTAAATAGATAACACATTCTATCATTTTCATTTGCAGTTGTTTTCTATAAAACCATGTGTTGTGGCTGTGAATACTTTTGAGAAAATGAAAGATTTTTTGAAAATCAATCATTTCAATTTCAATCCAATGAAAAGTATTCAATTCAATAAACCATCCAACACTCCGATAGAATTTTTAGTTACTTTGAATTTCATTTACACTATAGTAATACCTTGATGTATTAATATTTCCTGTTGTCTGAGGTTTACTTTGTGAACTAAAATCCTGGAATAAGTTTTCTAACAGTTACTTTGAACAACATGAAGATATTTGATTTTCAAATAGTATGTCTTTCAAGGGTAACTTTTTTAACCGATGTCCATAAATCGATATGAATAATAAAATATAATAATAGTAATAACTACTTGAGGGCGAAATTACTACACTCTGATACAGTAAATATAAGCTACATATCAATGTAATAAATTTTGATTTAAGGGCTGCCTTGACGTTTCTCAATGCTATATGCATATAAAAAATTCAACCATTTTCCTAGGATGTCTGTTAGCAAAATTGTTGTTTATCTTCATCAGTGAACAAATATCATTTATAACGTTCAGAAATTGATAATCTGTGAAATGCTTGGATTTTATCAGCTAGCAGAGTTTCATGTAAACTGTATACATTGTTGTTATATGCAAGAAAAAAATGGTTATCTCATAAACAGTATTTACAAAATCCTATATTTCCAAATATAACTATGCTTTTAATATTTAAAATACTTTTCATTCAATGAAGAATTTTTATTTTCTTCAAAATGTTTCAAGTAAGTTGTTTATTCAATTGGATAAAGAAGTAACTAGTCACTATGTTTCAATCTGACAAATTAGTTATTCATTACACTAATTTATTGTAACTGTATTGTATTAGTTCTGTATATTAGGTGCAGATCTGGATAAACTAAACTTCTTTCAAAATTGAGATGTCATCATAGAAACATCGTTGAATTTTTCTCCTTTCTATATAAAATTTAGTTCAGCGGAACTAAATCTAAAATGAGGATGACTGGTAAATCAGGTGAAGTCTGTAATGCTGTATGGAATAAGAAGTATTCATGTAATTCGTTTCTAAATAACAATCAATCTTAACAGAGCTCAGAAAAAAATTGTAATGTGGTTGCTTTTACTTCAAGTTTTTAAATAATTAACAAACAACAAAAAGTTGAAAAATCTGCTTTATTTGATCACATTCAACAAAGAGTTGAAATTTATGATTTACTTGATCACATTCTTTTAAGGAATTTGCTTGATTATACTAATTCTAATTATCACAGGAAGACCATAACAAGAACAATACTAGTGTCTCATCCCAAGCTGTAACATCTAATTAAATAATTCCATGTATCCCTTGTCCACCATAATTTTTTCATTTCCATAAAATACAGTAACAAAAAACGTGTCTTATTGAACCGAATTCCATATTGAACAAAATTGGTCATTTCCAAAAATTTCTTGAAACTTTGAAAAATATCAAATTATCTCAAATTTTTCATCAACATAAACCCTCTCTTCATATCAAAATGTAATAACCATAATTCTTTATAATGTAAAATGACATTTTCAGCAATAAACTAGTTGATATTCCTACTGAATAATGTTCAAACTTAGAGCACAGTATTTTCTAATCACTGCACTCTCTTATATAGGACGGCGCATCGAAAACACACTCATGTTACTCGTCCAATGAATGAATGAAAATTTGCTCTAACACATAAACCCTAGCTTTTTTGATTTTTACACCACTTCAGTCTAAACCCCACCTACATGGTTGCTTTTTTCTTTTTAATATTATTAGCTAAGGAGATGATACTTTATTTTAAATTGAATTGCTTTTCCAATTGTGATTTTCTCATTAAGATCAAGCTAGTATTTCCCGAAAAATAAGAAAAATATCAAATATGTTAGATTAGTCAAAGAGTTTGCGAAGAAAATGTTACCGCTAATGTGTATTATAAATGGTTCCTTTTCAATGCTAAAAATTTGGAAATTTTTAATTCATTTGTTTATACGCATAGCGCAATTAGCTGTCACAGAAGTCTTTCATTATGATCTCCTTAATTCACAATAACTAGCATCTAAAACCATTCCATATTCAGCATCACTCATTGCAATGATTGTATCATAAATTTATAATTAGAATATACTATTATCATTATTATTATTCATTGAATTATTTGAACTGGACCTGAGAACAAACAGTTTTTACCTCACATGTCATTTCAAAGTAACCTACTGTTAGAAAACTTTTACACAGCTCCAATAGGTATAACTAACTATCAGCACAAAAGAATGTCTTTTAAAGTTTGCCATATTCACTTGGAATTCAAACAGCATTTGTATATATATTTATATATATATATACATATATATTTTTGTGCTCCAATTTAGAAATGCAATTTTCAGTTAATTCATATCAAATGCAGTGGACTTCTTCAACTGATTGTAGACTTTAAATTATAGTCTCTTGATTTTATTTATATGCTGTAGTTTTTTTAATATTCAAATGAGATAATTATATTTGCAAGTGATTCGTTGTGTAAAATCTTATTTCATACAATTCCACTGTTCCATACTCATAATATCAACATTATCAGTATCAATTCAATCATCAGAGTGCTGGCCTTAAAGTCAGCTCTTAATAATTCCAGTTAGTCCAGAAATTATTTGCATCAAATATTTATTTTTAATACACAGTCACATATACTCTACCATATTTTGGTAATTTTTCAACAATTATATCAAGAACTTTCCTCAATATGTCTCATAAATGTGAAACATTTCAACTTTTATGAAAAAATAATCCATTTTTATTGGAGAGAAATCATATGTAAAACACTTAATCTCTTTATATAAACATAGCATACAAATGAAACAAAGTTTTTCGAAATTTGAACCTATATTTTTCATTTATTTTTTTCTTCAAAGGAGTGCAGGCTACTTAAAGATTCCATGCATATACTTTTTAAATGTATTGAAACATTCAGAAAGATTTTGGAACGCCTACCTCACATTAACATTTAGAAAATGAGCTAAAAATAATAATAATAATAATGCTTATAAAATGAGCAACGTCTCATCGTGTATTCCGATTCCCATATGCACGAGAGCTTGGAGATATGACTTCAATATTCTATCTACTCACACTTCAGATATTGAAAACTGTGAACATAAATAATCAATTCATTAAAATCTGTATGTGTATTGGTTATATTTCATTGAAACCTCATTCAATCATATGATTACTCCTGTGATTATCAGTGATACATGTTGTGTATCAAAAATAAACATGGTGGAAATCAGACAAAAGTGTTTCATCTTATTTATATTAAAATGAATTTCCATAAAATAAAGCCATCAACAATATCGTTAGTTATACAAAGGACTCGGCAACCTGTTTTCTGAACAAAATTTATCATTTCAAGGTTGGAAGGTACCATTTGAACTCCTCTAACATTGCGAGCCTGTAATATTTTGATAATTCCTCATTTTTTCTTGGCAGAAAGGTACCATGTTGACCTAGTAATGGTCTTTATCTTCGTCAGACTTGAGCGAGGTCATATTTGAGGCAATAATTCGCAAATATCCTTTAAGTGATAAAATAAAATATGTTTTCGATATATTATAACTTGTTGATGATTGGCAGTTGATTGAGGAATACATCAAAATAATCAAAGAAGAGTTTCGGTGTCTTATTCCCATTCTGTTTCAATTGATCTATCAGTATGTCCCAATTTGTTTTATTAACGTAAACCTCATCTTCATGTGCCGGTTTTTCTCTAAAATCTCAGACTATCGTCCCAAATAGAATGTTCCATATCCAGGGTTTCCCTAGTTTTATTGACTGCGAATTTAAATCTGCATAAGTTTTCCGAGTGCGAACACTATGACAATAAGGAATCAGAGGATAATTCCTATTTTAAATTGATAAAATTCTGGAAAACTCCTTCATGAAAGATTTCAACTAACAAATTCTGGCAAATGACAAGTTAAGAAACTAACTATTCTTCTATGTTAAAATATTTTCATGATTCTTCGTTAACAATTTTAAAATTCCAAGAATCTGAAAAACTAATTATACTATGAAAATTCATACCTACCTACCTGCTGAACAGAACAGTTATGAATACATTCGATTAGAATAAATTTGATGGTTTAGAATAAAAACGTTTCACTAAGGTTCACAATTTTGGCGCTATAAAGTCGACTACAGTAAAGTAGTTTCTTGTCATTAACTACATTGCCTGTATAATTATACAGATGCATCGAAAGAATTGCAGACAAATGTTTCACTATTTAATTAAATATAGAATTTTATAATAAATCGTCCACAAAGCGAGAAAGCCTAGAACCTGAACACGTCTAGATGTAGAGAGGTCTGTGACAGGATTTGAACAAATTATTTCAAGAATTATTGTTTTACCTATGCTTTATCTATGTAGAGAAGTAACCATTTTTCTGGTACAGGTCATAAAAAAATGAATTAATGAACAAAAATCATTTGTAAGGTCTAGAAACTGATAATATGTGTAATGTCTTGATGTAACAGTTTATAGTTTCATGCAAGAGTATACAAAACTACAATTTTGTTGTATGCGAAAAAGGACATGATTTTTTCTCAAACAGTGTTTACTATATCATATATTTCATATTGCTTTAAACTATAACAGGTTTGAATATTTGAAATATTTCTTATTTAATAAAGAATATACATTTTCTTTCAAGTATTGCAAATGTTAATCCAATAAATTGATTTTCTAGAATAACTATTCATTACAGGATTTTATTTCAACTTTTTATCAAATATTTATTCCATATATTAGGTGCGAATTCAGGAAACTAATTCTATGACATGGATGATTATTGCGAAATGTGTGATACTGTTTGAATAAGAAGTATTTATAAAATTCATTTCAAAACTATAATCGACCATAACAGAACTCTAAAAAATAATTTGAAAGATTTATTGAGTGGATTTTTTGGAAAACCCAAAACACTCATTATATGTACCTATTGAGGTTGCCTTTATATCAAGGTTTCATTTCATTTTCATTTGAACTATCAAAACTAAAATCACTATCTGACAAATTTTCAAGAATTTCCTTTGCTTTGATTTTAGTGTTATCTTGCTCACGTGGAGAGGTATTATCTTCAGAAAGATCCAAAACAGAACTAGCAACACTTGTGGTGCTACCACCACCCACATCTTTTAAAAGTGTTTTTTGATCTATCGAATTCTGACTTTTCAAATCGAACAGAACACGCTTTTTCGGCAAGGAACCCATTGAAGGAAAATTTTTCAAAACTCCCTTTGTTCTAGAATTTATCTTTTCAATGTCTTCATTAATGATATCTTTATATTTTATATTTTCTTCCGCAAGCAAATTTTGTTCATTATCAGCCGGTATGGCTAGATTTTCATCTGATTGTTGCGTTCTCTTCAATTCTTGAATAACTGCTGAATATGGTGCTGTTCGTTTGATAATGTTAGAAGGAATTCTTTTCACTTGAGGACTTGGGATTTCTTCAGAGCTACTGTCAGTATCAAATATTTTTCTATTTCTAATTTCAATTTGGGGTTCAGATTGAGGTTTCTGCATGCTGAAAACGAATAGCAAATTTTATATAATTATATATATATATATATATATATATATATATATATATATATATATATATATATATATATATATATATATATATATATATATATATATATATATATATATATATATATATATATATATATATATATATATATATATATATATATATATATATATATATACAGGTTTAACCCCGACGAGTTGCCCATATATCTGTTCATGCAATCAAACTGATTTAATGAAAAATATAAATCCACCACGCGGTAATTAATACAATTGCCAGGCAATAATTATAATCAAAACATATCCTGGAATAATTATATATTAGGATAACGATAAATGTTATGAGAATATATCAATCTAGCAGAATATATACAAACTATAGCATCATCGGACAATGACATCAATGTACCAACGAGTAGTGTCAGAGGCTTTCTCCCGGAAAAATCCAGTGTACGGACCTTAGTCAAGTAACACTGAATATATGAATATATATATTTATATATATATATATATATATATATATATATATATATATATATATATATATATATATATATATATATATATATATATATATATATATATATATATATATATATATATATATATATATATATATATATATATATATATATATATATATATAGTGATTAAGTTGATTTTTATTTGCTAACCCTTTCTTCGAAAATAAACAAAGTCTTACTGGGTTAAGAGAACGGAAAGTGTTTGGAGTTAAAAACTTATAATTTGCAGAATGTTTTTACGCGTTTCGGCACAGGGCCATCATCAGAAAACATTCATCTCTGCACAATTATCTTACACATTCTCTCTTTACATCATTATCGTCAATGGCAAAACAATTAGGTAATTGGGTGATTAATATTCTCCAAAATCATTTTTCTATTAAAACTCCATTTTTTCAAATGGCACCATATTGGTACCGAGGTACCATTAGAAGCTTGATACCATGAGTAAACAAATTCTGTAAACACTTTTTGTAAAAATGCAAACAAATTACGATAATGTAAAAATTATCATTTATTTTATTTCAATTCGTGTAAGTAAATCCAGAAGGCTATGGAAAGGAACATTGAAAGCAAACAATACTGACATTCGAAAGATCATTGAGAAATAAACTCATTTACTCGTATTAAGTCAAATCTAGGGTACATTCAGCTTCATACCATAAGAAAACTCAATTTCTTTCTCTAAGAATCCAAAACAACAATAATGAATCCCAAAACAAGAAATATAATCTGATCCATAAGAATAAATCATGAGCAGACGGAAAAACAAATTTAGAAACATAAAAAAATCATAAAAATTGTTCAAAATGTTGACCATTATTGTCTATGCAGATTTGAATCCGCTCTTGCAAATTTCTAGTTACACTGGTCAATTGTTCAGGTGTTATACTGCCGATGGCTCGTCTGACTCTATCCTTTAGATCTACACGAGTAGTAGGCGCTGTTGCGTAAACTCAATTCTTTAAATAACCCCAAACGAAAATGTCTAACGGAGATAAATCAGGTGATCTTGAGGACCATCTTATTTGACCATTTGTTGCAATCCATTTTTCTCCGAATCTCTGAGAAAATTCTTGCGTTGTGGGGGATGCACCATCCTGTTGATGAAATATTACCCTCTCAATCGTCAATGGTAGATTTTCCAAATATCCCTCAATCTCATTCTGAATAAATTGTATTTAGCGCCAGTCAACGGCCCATCAAAAATCACGGGACCAATTATTCTGGTACCAATCATATCTAACAAAACATCAAAACCGAATTGTTCCTGAAAATTACCCTGGTTGAATAAATATTGATTCTCCTGAGACAAATATCTTGTGTTTTGTCTGTTGAATAACCCTAAATTAGTAAACCTTGATTCATCTATAAACAAGATTATGTTTAGGAAATTATTGTGTGGTTGCATATTATTTTGCATCATCCAATGGCAGTATTCCATCCTCCTTGCATAATCACCTTCATACAAATGCTGATGCAATTGATATTTGTATGATTTTATACTTCTTCAAAATTCGACGAACGCTTTCACGACTTATATCCAGCTCAAACGCAACTTGCCTTGTGGAAATGGTTTTATCAATTACCACTCGCTCTATCACATTAATTTCAGTGACTTCTCCAATGATAAACTTTTCTTCAGGATCATTATTTGGTTCTCTTCTAAATTGATCCTCCAGGCGACTAAAAATAATTTCTTGCGGGGCATTGTCGATGGGGGTATCTTTCTGCATACAAATTGACAGCAGCTACTGCATTCTTTTGGCATTCCCCGTAAATAAGTAGCATATCCACTTTCTCATTCCTTGTGTATGTTTGAGGCATTTTAAAAAATAATAACGCTTCAGTAAACTAAATTCGAGTGAAATCGACCGATACAAACTCTACTATCCGGATAACTTTTATATAGGAAACTATAGGAAACGTCAGTCGTTTGTTTTCATAGCCTTCTTTGTTCGAAAAATAAAAATCCCCTTAAAAATAATTCTGATTCCTGAATTATCCATTGTGAGTTATGGTTGAATTTGGAAAATTATTTGCAATACGCTTATGCTAAAATATACAGGGTGTTTGAAGCTCTCCATTAGCCTACTGGATTTACTTACACGAATCGAAATAAAATTAATGATTGATGATGATTTTTACATCATCGTAATTTGTTAGCTTTTAAAAAAAAGTGTTTACAGAATTTGTTTACCCATAGTATCAAGCTTCTAATGGTACCTCAGTACCAAAATGGTGCCATTTGAAAAAATGAATTTTCAATTCAAAAATGATTTTGGAGAACATTAATCTGGCCTGGACAGAGCAAATCTGAAATTTTGACGTCAGTTGCTTTTTTAAATGTTTTCTTTTATCGATTAAGGTAAATTGGCAATATTCATGGCACCTTAGATGAATAAAAACCGAACTAAAAATAATTTTGACGCCCAAAATATGAATTGTGAGATATGGTTGAATTTGGAAAATTATTTGCAAGCCAACTATGCAAAAATATGCAGGGTGCTCCATTCAAAATTCTTCATTGAAGGTCATTTCAATACATAATTTGAAGACTATATTTACGCGTTTCGGCGTTAATCATCTTCAAAATATAACTCCACAAGATTTATTATTTTGTGGAGGTATATTTTGAAAGTGGCTAACGCCGTAACTCCTGTGGTTCCTCTTTACCCTAATACCAAGTGAGAACAATTTATATATATATATATATATATATATATATATATATATATATATATATATATATATATATATATATATATATATATATATATATATATATATATATATATATATATATATATATATATATATATATATATATATATATATATATATTTCTGCAAAATTCTCTTAGAAATTTCAGTGATCGATTAGGTTATTGTCAGGAGGTGAATGGAACTCATTTTCAACACTTGCTATAGTTTCAATAAAAAATTTCTTCGTTCGTGTAAAAATCAAAACTTCAACAAATACTTCACAATTATTGTCATTGATCTACGGATTTTTGAATAATTCGTCTTGTCTCAGATTTACATACATAGACTCCACGCGAAGTTTATCGCGGAAGATATTTGACCATATATAAATATATATTGTTGAAAGATGACAGATGGTATAAACAATTTTTTCGTCAAAAGATATGTTTCCTGGAACCGAAATTCATTAACATGAATTAAATCTATCTATTGCCCTATGCTCGGCTATCCAAGGTGAGGTATACGGTCTTCTAGTGTGTGTCAATAGAAATTAAAGCAACAACCTTTTTAAATTGCCAAAGACACCTTTGGCAATTAACAATCAGAAATATAAATTAAGCTCAGAATACGTTGGTGCGAATTCCAAGATATCTTTCGCTCTTACGCAATTTACAGAATCGAAGACATATAACAACCAAGTAAATTACATGAATCTTAAGATCGAGTCTACGAGGGTTTAAATATTTTTCATAACGTGTTTATGGCTCTTATAATTATTTATACTATACATTACTAAAAACAATAACAATTTACCTGTACGTGCTACTTCGATTATTAAGGCTTTTTAAGGAACCAGCTACATTTCTGATTCTGTGCTTCTTCGATTTCTTAATGTTTTTAATGTTTTCTTGCTTTGCTTTGATTATCCCTTTATTTCTTATTTCTTCGTCCAGAGTTTTCAATAATTTCTGACGTATATTTTTATAATTAGGATATGACTAAAATGAAATATTCCATATAGATATAAAATGTGCAGTTGCATTCTTTTGTCAGTGAACTAAGAAATTTATTGCATTTTTCATGTAATTTTTACTTTTCTTCTACTATACCTTCTGCACAAGATTAATTTGATGATGTAAAATATCCATTGTCCTCAAATATGTTTGTTCTGGTATTCCTTTCCATTCCATGGATAAACCTAAGCTAGCAAATCTTTCATTTAGTAATCTTTCCACTTCCTTCTTCAATTTTGCTCCAACTTCGGGGCTTAGAGAAGCTTTTCGTATGCTGAAATACAAATTTAATAGTCAAATGAAATGGTTTTCGTTATATCTTAAATGTTGAAAAAGAGATACGAATAGTTTTCGCATAGACACTTCATATATTAAAATTAATTTCATTGTGTGAATTTTTCCCACATACATGAATTCATATATTAATAGTTCAGACCAGTCATACTCAAACTTTATTTTTATACAAGAAACAAATTTAGTTATGGTACTGAATTTTCGAGCATATTTTTATGTAATATAACATACCGTACCTAATTTTAACAGTTTCTTTATATAAAAAGTAAATGTCTACCATTAATCAGGCTGAACATAAGTAGCATTATAAATGCTACCCATGTGATCATATCAAAAATTTGACCCTTCCAAACTTCATATTCAATGAGACTTTATAGAAAATTAAGAGTTTTGGAAATTTGTCAATATTGCATGTTAGTTGATACATGCTTATCTACATCTGAGTGCAAAAATATGGTTTGGATTCATGAAATGGCAAAAAGTCCCTCGTTCCATGCTGTAACGTCCAATTAAATAATGCCAAGTGACCATTGTAGACAATTTTGGTTGAATAGTTCGAAAACCAACACCTCATTATTTTGCGAATGTTCACTCTATATTATTTAATTTCCATAGGACAGTAACAAATATTTAACCAAAGGCAGAAATATTTCTGTCGATAACGTTTTGATATATGCCGAAATTATTTTTATTTTTATTAATATTTAACTGAATTTCATAATTAACAAAATTGACATTTCCAAAACTTTCCGAAACCCTGAAAGAAGTAAAATTATTCTAAATTCTTCTTCATTGATATTTGTTTAGTTTCAAACTGGAATTCGACGAAACACTTATTTGATTATAGTATAGCATAAAGGAAGTTACTCCACATTCAAAATTACTAACCATAGTTCTTCTGTCTTATTATGCATTTTCAGCAATAAACAAGTTGATATTTATATGTACATACAACATTATTTTTTAATCACTCAATCAACAGGCTGGCGCACCACTCAGTTTAATTATCCTATGAAAAAATAATAATTTCGTCACCTTTTTTCAATTATTCGACGACTCTGCACATCGGACAATCCAGCGTAAGGCATTTTCAATTATGATTGAAGGCTTTTTTAAATTTTGAAATTCACAGTTTCAAATGTCAGTGACGACTGAGTACAATATCCCGGACATGTGGTGATAATTCTACATTTCTTATCATACTATCCAGTTTTTTTACAAGAAAAAATCTATAATCATAATTGAAAATGTTTTACGTTTTAATTGTCCGATGTGCAGAGGGGTCGAATAATTGCTTTCAATGAAGAAGGGGTGACACAGAGGGATAAAGCGGCTACAACGGAGGTATCACAGGGGGTGATTTCAAAAACCTACGCCCGATACGTGGAGCTACAATCTCTGCAAAATAGGCATAGAAGAAGTCGTAGGAAGATCACTTCTGAAGAACAAGACCGCTTTTTGTGCCAAATTGCAATAAGAAACCGTAGCGCGTCGCACCACCACTCCAAAGGTAATTTCTGGAAGCAACAGGCATCAGTGTATCAGTCAAAACGATACGTCAAAGAATTCGTTCATGGGGGTTTATACAGCAGAAGACCCTCAAGAGTTCCAGAGCTAACCAGACAACAAAAAATTAACAGACTTAATTGGTGTACTGAGCACCAAAATTGGAATATTGCCCACGGTGAGAATTTCACTTTTATGCAAAATGATGCTTCTCCGCATGCCAGCAGCCTTGCGCGAAATTATCTTGAAACAGAGGGAATCGCTATTTTGGACTAACCAGCCTGCTCTCCAGACCTAAATCCTATTAAACATTTATGGGATAATCTCAAAAGGAAAATTAGATCGCGCCAGGATAATCCAAAAACACCACAACTGCTCATCCAAGCCGCCACAGAAAAGTGGCAAAATATCACCCCAGAGGAGGGCGAAAACCTAATCCAAAGCATGCCTAGACGGATTTAGGCGTGTATCAGAGCAAGAGGAGGTAATGCAAGCTACTGAGCTCAAGAAAAAAACACCTACTCCGTAAGAAAACAATTCTCAATTTTTTTACTAAAGAAACGAGTCTCTTGTCTTCTTTTATTTGTTTCTTTCTTAAAATGAACCTTAATTTATTTCTTTTTTCAATTGAAATATCTCAAAAGGATCAATTCTAACAATCCTACGAAATTTCCAACATCCCTGAGGTAATATTCAAAATATCGGGTGATTCCAAATAAATTAGGTTGTATATATATATATATATATATATATATATATATATATATATATATATATATATATATATATATATATATATATGTCCCAACTTGAGGGGTTAAATCTACCTACAATTTTAAGAAAATAAGTTCATATAAATAAAGGTTCGCAACAGCTTCGTTACGGAGCTACAGGGTTTTTTCTTCAAAACTCCTGCAGTTTTTGAGATATTCAGCCCAAATTTGGAATGCAAGCTATTTGTTACAGCCTCCATCATTACACATCGTGAATTTTAACTAGAATCTACAAGGTGTTTTCTTTCCGGAGCCATGTCTTCTTTTGCCATTTCAAACTTTATTGCAGTACGCCACTGACCTGCGTACAATCAATTTTTGTCATCTTCGTTCAATTTAGAAACTTTTTTTTCTTATCTCCGACCGTTCTCGAACAAAAAATTATTAAACGATTCTATGCATACGCTGAATTGAAAGCAATTCTAATAAAAAAATGACTTTATTGTCATTTATGTTTATTAAATTAACGATTAGTTTTAAGACTTTTGAAGTTATGGCTGATATCCATTACATGTACTGTCTGGCTGACGGAAACACAACAGAAGCTAGGCGATTATATCAGGTGTGCTTACCAAATAGAGCAACATCAGACAGGCGAACATTTTCAAATATCTACAGAAGGTTGAGGGAAACTGGTACTTTTACTGGAAATAATCATCTAAAAGGTGCAACTCAAACTATGAGAACTCCAGATTTTGAGGAAGCAGTTTTGAATTGTATTGATTTGAATCCTCATGTGAGTACAAGAAAAATTGTAAATCAGTTGAATATTTCACGTGTTCTAGTTTGGAGGATTCTCCACGACTTTTTATTGTACCCGTTTCATATTCAACGCGTCCAAACTCTTCTTCCTCGAGATTTTCCTTCAAGACTGAATTTCTGCCGATGGTTCTTTAATAAAATTAGAGAAAATACTCATTTTGATAGTGAAATAATGTTCACAGACGAAGCTAACTTTTCGGGAACTGCTATCAAAAATTTTCACAATAATCATTATTGGGCTGAGGAAAACCCCCATTTGATTGAAGAATCTCATCATCAAAAACAATTCTCACTAAATGTCTAGGTAGGAATAATTGGAAATTATTTGATTGGGCCATTTTTTTTTCGTAACAGACTGAACGGTCCCGCTTATCGGCAATTTCTTGAGGAGGAGTTACCTTTATTGCTCGAGGATGTGCCACTTTTGGGGAGAAACATAATGCGGTTCATGCATGACGGAGCACCAGCACAATTTAGTGAAGATGCTAGCGAATTCTCGAATAATACATTCAACAACCGATGGATAGGTCGGGGTGGGCCAGATCCATGGCCTCCTAGGTCCCCAGACTTAAATAGTTTAGACTGTTTCTTATGGGGATATCTCAAAAGTTTAGTTTATACCACTCCAGTAAACACTGTAGAAGAATTGAGAAATCGAATAATAACCTCTTGTGACACGATAAGAAATACCCCAGGAATATTTCAGAGTGCGTGATAATATGCGATGAAGGACAGAGGCCTGTGTTCTTGCAGGTGGAGGACACTTCCAGCAATTTATTTAGTTTTTAATTGTTCTTTTTTCTAGTTTGATATTGAATAAGTATAAGTTGAGTCTCAGAAGACGAGCTATCAAAATAAAAGGAAATTTTGCGCATACCTATCGAGTATTTCTATTATATTTTTTTAGTTAGCAAATAACATACAATTCAAATAATTCAAATTCAATAATTTTTCACTCGAAAACTGTTGGAGTTACGAAAAAACTACAAGTGTCAAAAAAGTTTCTAAATCGACAAAGATGACGAAAATTGATTGTACGCTGATCAGTGGCGTACTTCAAAAAAGTTTGAGAGGGCCAAAGGAGACATGGCCTCGGAAAAGACAACACCTTGTGAATTTCGGTTGAAATCTAGGACGTGTAATGATGAAGGCTACAAAAAAATAGCTTGCATTCCAAATTTGGGCTGAATATCTCAAAAACTGCAGGAGTTTTGAAGAAAAAAAATATATATATATATATATATATATATATATATATATATATATATATATATATATATATATATATATATATATATATATATATATATATATATATATATATATATATATATATATATATATATATATATATATATATATATATATATATATATATATATATATATATATATATATATATATATATATATATATATATATATATATATATATAGGGGTTTTACCTCGACGAGTTGCCCATATATCTGTTCAAGCAATCAAACTGATTTCATGAAAAATATAAATCCACCACCGGTAATTAATACCATTGCCAGGCAATGATTATAATCAAAACATATCCTGGAGTAATTATATATTAGGATAACGTTAAATATTATGAGAATATATCAATCTACCAGAATATATACATACTATAGCATCATCAGACAATGATATCAATGTACCAACGAGTAGTGTCAGAGGCTTTCTCCCCGGAAAAATCCAGTGTACGGACCTTAGTCAAGTAACACTGAATGTTACTCATTAATGGTTTCCTTTGTGTGAAGTGGTGAACGATCGAATAGAATACTGCTCTGAATATAAATATGACAAAATTGTCAGTTAATTATATTACATTTATATAAACAAACAAATAAAATATGAAATGAGATTCTGAGCAGTATAAACTAAAGAGAAAACCTATGACTCTACCTCATTATTATTTTCGGAAAGAAACCTACGAAGAATATTACAAGATTTGATGACTGTTATCTTTTGTAACTGTTCAAACAAATTTTTCTTCAGACCCAAAATCTCAATACTTTTGTGAAGATTTCTAGGAATAACGCCTGTTGTAGAAATAATAATCGGTAGAATAAATATTTTCTTCATTTTCCACATTTTTTAATCTCGTCGCCAAGCATCATATATTTAGAAATTTTTTCATTGTATTTATTTTGAATATTATGTGTGTCGGGTATAGCAATATCAATTATATATGTTATTTGATTCTGTTTATCATTAAGAACGATATCTGGTCTATTGTGTTTTACAGCTCTGTTGCACAGAATTGTTTTATCAAAATAAAGTTTATATTTGTCATTTTCACAAATAATCTCAGGTTCATATTTTTGAAATTTTATATATATATATATATATATATATATATATATATATATATATATATATATATATATATATATATATATATATATATATATATATATATATATATATATATATATAATGCTATAGTTTATGTATATTCTGGTAGATTGATATATTTTCATAACGTTTAACGTTATCCTAGCATATAATCATTTCAGGATATGTTTCAATTATAATCATTGCCTGGCAATGGTATTAATTGCCGAGTGGTATTTTTAATAAAATAACTCATTTGATGCAGTGTTGAAACCACAGAAGTTAATTAGTAATTCACCTTGTTAAAGATCTTCTTCCTAAAGTTGAGAGCGACTTTCCTTTATGTAAAACAATGTTCCCTTCAGCGGGTGCATCTTCATCAGGTTGTCCATCCATTGAAATTTCAGATATGCTTTCAGATTGGAGATGATTAGAATTTTCTTCTGATTCAGTATCTGTTTCGTACATTGTACTTGCACTTTTAACCACTGTTACACTTTTAGAAGGCTCAGGATTTAAATCCTCTAAAGCATCGATTCGATCCAAATCATCGTATCTTGTTTTCGAAGAGCTTTTAGATGAAACAACCATTTGTTCTTTATGAACGTTTCCTTCCTCCAACAAGATATCATGCTCTGCTGGTATTTTTACAATTGAATCGTTATCAAACTTCTTTTTATATTTCGGCTTAGTTCGCTTATTTTCATCAACCTCAAAAGTTTCTTGAAATTCTTCCTCTGGAGCAGCCTGTATGCAATTTTTCTTTACTTCTAGATCTTGTAATTTTTCCCATAATGCCCCCATTTGCACTTCTAAATTCTTCAAAGACGAACCCACCTATAAAATTTTGAATTATAGAAGAAAATCGCTGATTCTATTCAGGAAATAAAAATTACAGATCATATCAAAATGTAAAAATGTACCTATATAACTTATACACGTGATTCACATAATGAATAGGCCATGTATCACTATGCTTACTATTTAACCGTTCTCATTTTCAGTGACTATATAATATGAATGTTTTACTTTTAATATGAACTAATGTAAGCTGACGCGAAATTTACAATCGAATAATATTTTCTACGTCCAGTGACAAGTTAAAATGTAAAAAATAAATCACATAGAAGGACAAATCAACCCAGTAGTGGTGCAAATTAGGTTCAACAATATTTAATGTATTAATTAAATGGTAATTAAGAAATATATGTTAGAAATATTATTAGCAAGTTTATCGAGTGAGTGGCCATGTGGTTCGACTGTTTGGATAAATTCAATTTGCTAGGATTGCTTGACACTCAATTTCAATCCTCCTCCTTTGATTCAAACTATGGAGAAGTTTTGGTTAAATTCAATACTATTAAGGCTAATATAAGATCATATGTTCTAAAAATAATCTAAATATTGCTGTCAATTTCTTTTAAAAATTCTCGATCTCAGTAAATTTCAATCGATAGTATAATAGTCCTATATTTAGTCGTATTTTGGCTTGATTTTGTATGTTTCTTAGTGTAACACTATGAATGGTTTGGAAACCATTGAAGTTTATGTTTCTTCATATAAACAGCTAGTTAGAGTTCAGAAGAACAGATTCATAACATCATTAGGACATAATTAATTATTGGCACGCAAAGTTACATCATTGTTTCGTTCTACATACTGAAAACTAAGATTGTAAATTAGAGAATTTTTCACAACAGTAATCAAGAAAAATTCTGGAGAATACAACTGGTTCAAGTAGGTTACATCTCTTGTGAAGATTAACTTTGATTATCAGGAGTTTCATAGATGAACTTATCGTTTGTTAATCGCCAATTAATATAGCTATTTGAAATAAATTGATAATTATCAAAATTAACATAATCTTAAATAATTTTCTGAACATATTTCAAGCTATTAAAAGCAACTAATGCATTCTATTTTTAAGGTTTTAATGTCTGTGCATTATCTTTAAGAGATTTAAGTGAACTAAACAACTGAAAACCTAAAATATTGTTGGAAAATTCGGAGAAAACAGGTTTTCTATTACCTGACTCAACATTATAAAAGCCTCTATTATAGAAATTCTTCACATAATCTTTCGAATCTTTCATACTTTATTTACTTATCAGTCTTCTTAAATGGAAACAAATACATCTTCAACATCAAATGACTGGAATAAAAATATGATTTCTGCATATATTGACTCTTATACGATTAAAAGTGTATATATATTTTCTAAGTATATGAAAATCTACTAAAATTAAAATGAAAACCTACTGTATTTGTTATATTTTGACAAGCCTTTTCTATCTGTTCCTGCATATTCAAAGAACTTCCTTCTTCAAATTTTGATTTTGAAATTTGCTCACCTCCATCAGAAATCTCTTCTACCTGAACGATTTTTTCCAATGTATGTGCATTGTGGGAATCTGTTTGAGCGATACTATTTTTCCTTTCATGAAATTTACTTGGGGGAAGTTCATACTTTACTTGATATTTCATATTTTCTAGAGTTCTCTGTAGTATTTTAGAATAATTTTCCTCAAAATCTTTATGTATTTGGAGGAATTCGAAATGTTTCTCGACTTGGTTCTTCAGAGATTCAAATTTAAGAAGAAGTTCACTTACTTTTGAATAGTTTTTATTCAAAGTATCCTCCAGGTTTGGATTCATTTCTTCATTCTTTATTAATTTTTCAGTATTATTTAATTTTTGTTTGATTTCTTTTATTTCCATTTCAACATCTAACCCAAAACTTTGCTTATTATCAACATGACGTCGTTCAATATGAGCTGCTAAAAATTGCTCAGTGGAAAAAGCTTTCAAACATTTACTACATTTGAAAGTGCTAATGAGATCTTTTGTTTTGAGTTTTTCTAGAAGAACATCAGTATGTTGTTTAAGCTCATCGTTGAACAGTTTAAGTTCCTTATTCTCCTAAAAAATCCAATAACTAGGTAATGTTATTTTAATTTTCTATGATTTGAAATATCTCTTACCGATATCAAGTTTTTCATATCTTCTTTCAATAAAGTTACTGTATGATCTAAATATTTCTTACAGAATAGAAGATACTCAACTGCAAGTTGTGACATTCGAAATAACTTCAAGAAGTTCTGATCCAGTATTCCACGATGTTCCCCAGTTTCAATATTGTATTGAACAATGGTAGGCATACATTGTTCTATAGTACCTACATCCCCATCTTTAATGATCTTATCTAAATCTATCACACCTTTAAATTGAGATTCATTTTATTAAGAGAAAAAATATATAATCCATTAAAATCACTCACAAATTTTATTCTTATCCAAAGGGGCTCTTGTTTTTTCGAAACAAAAACCTGTATCTTTTGCCAGCCTAACATAATCAAAATGCCAGTGGTAATTATGAAGCCACATTTATTTTGGTTGTATTTTAATTATTACAAAATTTCAAAACCAATATCACTATTTAAATATAAACATTGTTTGTTGCTATAGTTACGCCGTCGCAACTAAAACTATAGAATTGGGCAAGATCTTTGAATTTTAAATGTGCGTTCCTTTTCTTATTTAGCTTTTGATTAGTCTGTCCAGTAATATGTTTCATCGGTTTGAATATCTAACTCCATTTTCATTTTCCATAATATATATACAAACCGGATAAATTTCTAACAATCTGTCTATCATTCACCAGCAAAATATTTCAACTGAGGATGACACTCTACTGTTGGTAGATTTTCATAAAATTTATTTAAAATCCATGTCAGTCAGATAGCGAATAGAACTCTGAATTATACATAGAACGTTGATCTTTTATGAGTCTTCAATAAGCAGTTGGTCTTATTATGAACTTGATTCAATTTCACCACTGATTAATCCCAAAACTATAATAGATTATAGCCTACATACGGGTATAATATCTTGATTATAGTCGGGTTATTAAAGATTGTGTTTCTTGATCGAAATCATCTTAGAGCAGAGATCGATATCATACCGTTACCTAAGTTTGTAAATGTTGTTTGTCCAATATAACTATTTTCCTAGAAGAGTCAAGGAACCTGTTTATTTTATTGAAATAACGTTGTTGTTTTGCACAAATTGTTCTTTTATATTTGAACTAGTAAAAGTTAAAAGTTATATTGCAGTATTTCTCCAGCTAGTATTAAAGGTTGACATATTCTTATGAAGATCTTGCTCCAACCTCAATCTGATACTGAAGTGGAAGACATTTGTGATTTAAAGTAACCATATCTGACTTCTATTCTATATATATATATATATATATATATATATATATATATATATATATATATATATATATATATATATATATATATATATATATATATATATATATATATATATATATATATATATATATATATATATATATATATATATATATATATATATATATATATATATATATATATATATATATATATATATATATATATAGAGAGAGAGATATTGAAATTCCATATAGATATCGGCCAGATTCTGTTTGGTGTCGAATGGACTTTATTAATCTTTTAATGGGTCCCATTCGACGATAAATCTTGGATTCTCCAATACTTAATTAGAAGTACTAACTTTTATTATTATTTCAGGTCAGACGCAACATGCATTTCTATTGTTTGACGCTCTGGGAATGATATCTCAGTTCTATATCCAATATAAATGGCTCTATTCTGTGGTAAAGTGTTCTATTTGGTGAAGTAGAATTTTATTTTCTATGATTGGTTGTATTCTATAATTAGTCAAGTAAGGATAGTTCTGTGGCAAATAGTAAAAACCATTTTTTGATGGATGGAAAATTTCTATTTTCAGAGAACCTTGTTCATTCAATATTTTCAAATGAAACTGAAATAGAAGAAATTGTTTGTCGTCTCGACACAAATTAAATTTTTTCAGGGACGAATAAAGTGATGATTTTCAGTTTTCGCTCAAATTTTAGATAACATATAACTTGTCGATAGCTGAGTTGTGGCATACCGTAAATAATTTGATATACCTATTGTGGAAAAAAAGAGAAGAAAATGAGTGCTAAGGGTTAGTTAATAAGTGAATATTATGACTTTAAGCATTTGTTAATTTAGAAGTCTACAAGTCAAATGCTAGATTTTAAATGTCAAAGTGATTTAGTCCTGACAATGAACACAAATAACTTTCAATCACTTCTCATCAATAGAATCAGTTGTTTGAAGGCGTTAGAAGCGCGTGGAGTGCTATCTGTAAATCACTAATTTAATTTTTAAAAATAATTGGTTTGTTGAGAAAATATGTTATGTGGAATAGATAAAAAGTTTCTTATGATGTTGAGTTTAGTGAATTTATTATGAAAAAGAAGGTAGTGACTACTGTCACTTTGAAAAAGGTTGAGTTAGTTTTGTGCTTTAGTATGGGGCAACAGTTGAGTATAACTAGAAAAAATAGGAGAAAAACACATAAGTTATTCAATTCAAAATTTTTTCTTAATGGTAATAATACTCTTAGTCACACATTTGCTGTGTTTGATGAAGAACCAATTATAGAGCTAATTAATATCAATTCGGCAAATGAAAATGAACTCCTGAAGGTACCTGAAATAGATTTAGAGTTGTCTAAGGACATAATAAAACATCGTAAAATCATAGGTTATTTCCATAGAGTAGAAGATTTGGTAATTGTGCCTGGAATGGGAGCTGAGAGACTCGAACGAATAAGACCTCGAGTTTGTACAAATTCAAAGAATGTAATGCGTTCTTCCTTTCAAAGTTTTGACAGTTTAAATAGTGTTGGCTCGATTGCTACAATCACCAAGTCAAATAAACTAGTTAATGTGAATAAAGCATCAATCTTTGAACTTCAGCTTGTACATGGAATTACTCAGGAAGTTGCAGCAAATATTGTTTATTATAGAAATAAAAAGGGACCTTTTAAAAAGGTGAGTTGAATTTATTCAGATGTATATTAAACAATTCAAAATGAATATGTGATTTCGTTAACTAAAGGGACCAAAATTTGTGAAATGAACTTTTATCAGAATTTAATCATATAAGTTAGGCAATTATTCTGGTATATCAATAATTATGTATGGTATGATTCCTAAAATTTGTGCTGATCATTTCTATGTATAGATGATATATTCCTGGTATTTTTTATAATCTCTAAAGCCTTGAAAGTATCTCCCAAAGATATAATTATAACCATCAGTACTTGGGAAAAGGTTTGATCAATAAAAATTAATGAATTTTTCTGGAACATTTTGGTATTCTCACTATGACTCCTCCAATATTCAACTTTTATTGAAATGCTTTTCAGTATGGATAAAAAGATAATGAATGTCCTATTTAAGAAGCAATTTTCATTATTATTCAAGTAAAAGGTAGTTATTCTAGGGTTTTTGCTAGATACTCCATTTCAGGTAGTTCACCCAAGATATATTGGGAAGCATCATTATAACAAAAAAGTGAAATAAATTGATATAAAATAATAATTTATGATGTCTAAGTTCTAAGAATCAATTATTAAAAATTAAATGGAAGTTTCTTTTCAATCAGAAATTTCAAATGTCATTTTATACCTTTTTCAAGTTTTTATAGTTGGTTTCATGGGAGATTATAGTTAGTACTGCATGTATCAGGCAGAAATAAATTTGATAAAAATAAATGGAGATATGTTTGAAAAAACAATCAGTGGCGTCGATTGGTATTTATAATTGCCCATTTTTTCGTCAAAAATTTTTCAAACATGTAGCAGTAGCTAATACCAACTTTTCTATTTCAAATACAACACTGTGTATTTAATAATTTATTATTATTTAATTATTTGATTGTTCAGAAAATTTTGAATATATTTTATTTTTATCTTCAACAGTTTAGTTGGGCAAATATTTAGTATTTTCAGATATATTGCAAATATTAATATTGAAGAAAAAATATATTTTATTTTTATCTTCAACAGTTTAGTTGGGCAAATATTTAGTGTTTTCAGATATATTGCAAATATTAATATTGAAGAAATAAAATTATTTGATTACTGAAATTCTATTACCATGTTTACCGTTTTTCTTTTGGTTCTGTAGCAGTTATACCGTTCTCGTTCCATAGAGGACGTATCTTGTATGTATGTACAGGATGTGTTCTCATTCGAACCGTGTGGACTTACTGATAAGTTCCTCATATGGACAAAACTGCAGTTTATTTATTCATATATAAAACTGTAAATCAGCATACAGTGCTGTTAACACAGAGTACATCTAAGTTCATTTACCGGTGTAACAATAATAGTAGCAATAATAGTCTGTGTGAGCGGAGTCAATTTAGTATTATATAAACAACATCAACACATAGCAGTTAGGTACTTTTTGATAGATTTGGAAAATGTTCTGATCGAAGTGATTTGTTTCAAATTATTGGGCAAAAGATTTTAGTAATGAATGCTTTGGTATACTGGAGATTTAGCTCCAAGATTTGTTCTTATTTTTTTCTGGATTAAATTGTTAGTAGTTCTTGTTTTATATTAATGTATGGCGGAAACAGGCTGAATAGAGGAGCCGGACTTTATAAGATCGTTTCTTATTTTGAAAGCAAGTTTGCAGTGTTCTAGATTTTTTAATTTTTGTATCTCTAAAAAGTTAAAATTTCTATATAGGTGAATTGTAGGTGTTGAATAGGGTAGATTATATATTGCTTTGATGACTTTGTTTTGTAATCTTTGTACTCTTTTTAGATTAAATTTGTGGGTATTTGACCACACTGTTATAAGGTAAGAGAATATCGATTGAAAATGCGCAAAATATATCAATTTTTTGCATTTCGAGGGTAAGTAGAAGGTCATCTGTCTGAAAGCACATATGAGGCCTCTAATTTTTCTATAACTAGAATCAATATGTTCATTCCATGAGAGTTTCTCATCAATAATGAAGCCTAAGTATTTATAACATTGCACTTTCTTTAATTGTATTTTGTTAATCTTAATATCCAGAGAATATGATGTTTTTTCCTGTTGAGGCACATGTATACAGTCTTGTCTTCTCTTATTATCAGTCCGTTTGCTTTTAGCCACTTGTTGAATGTCTCCAAGTCTTGATTGATCGATGTTTCTAATTCTGCTTTGTTTGTTCCATTATATAACAAAACGGTATCATCTGCGAACATGAAGTGCTCAGCCTCTAGACCCACCATGGACAAGTTTTCCACGTATATTAAGTATAGGATTGGTCCTAAGACTGTTCCTTGTGGAATACCAGTGTTGACTTTCTTCAGCTCGCTCATCTTTCATTCAGAACTGTGTATTGTTTTCTATCTTCGAGAAATGACCTTATGAGTGTGAGAGCTGGGCCTCGTATACCAATGTTTCCGAGTTTCTTTAGTAGTATGCCATGTTTTACTGTGTCAAATGCTTTATGTAAGTCGATGAACAAAGCAACTGCAAGATAACTGTCCTCCAAGTAGTCGATCAGTAATTATATCACATCCATAGCAGCTCCCAATGTTGAACTCTTCTCCTGGAATCCATATGGAGTAGAGGAAAATTGTAGGAATTACACAAGTCTGGAAAAGTGCCTACTGGAAGATGTTCATTAAGTGTTTTTAGCAATGAGTTTTTTATGATCTCATTAAGGCATTTTATGTCTTTGACTGTTATATTATCTCATCCCGGTGATGAATTATTTTTCAAGGAGTTTATGATTGCAAGAAGTTCTTTTTCGGATACTTTCATCTTATATATTGTTGAATCATTGCTTATTTCATCGAAAGTGTTCATAATAATATTTTGGCCTTGTAGGGATCATGCGATAATAATAATATTCATTTGCCACAGTAATTATCATATGAGAGTCACAAAAATATCAGATACATACAGTTCATTGAATAATCTAATTTATGTAATTATGAAATAATTTAAAATTTAATACTCAACTAAATATAATATAAGATAAGCATTCTCTATGAAGTATTTCCTTAAATCTTCCCATGAATGGTTCCTGTTGCAGTTGTGAGGGTAGTTTATTGTAAAGTTTCACTCCAGCATAATGTGTTGATTTTTCAAACATACTAGTAGAATATCTTTCAGTTCTAGGGACTCTGGCTGTTCTTGTTTCATAATTATGAGTTTGATTGTTTTTAGGGAACTGATTGGTTTTTATATGTATAAGAAGCTTGTATATGTAGACCGATGGTACTGTGAAAATTTTGTGTGCATTAAAAAGGGGTCTGCATGATTCCCCTGGCTTAAATCCGAAAATCATTCTTATTAGTCTCTTTTGACTCACCAGTACTCTCTAAGCGCTAGCTGAACCTCCCCAGAGCAGAATATTGTAGCTCATGCGAGAATGCGCTAAAGCATAATACACTCCTAGCAATGTATTTTGATTGAGTCTTCTCCTGAGGTTTAGAATTGCGAAATATTCACTGTTCAATTTTTTGCATATGTTATCTGTACTGAGTTTCCAGTTTAGTTCTTTATCGAGAAAAGTTCCCAAATATTTGGTGTTATCAGATAGAGGAATAATCTTGCCTTCAAAGTTGATCTTGAACTTATTTGATAGAGGCTTTCTATCTTTATTTGTGAAGTAATCATTTAGTGCGTTTGCAATGTCTTTGTCAGTGTAGTAAGTTTTATTTTCGGGATGTTTTTGGAGGGTTTTTTTGTTCTCGTTCATGAATTCATTCAGAAATTTCCAAATTTTTCTGGTGTTGCCAGCAGTTTTCAATTTTTTGTGTACGTAACCTCTTTTTGATTTTCTAATAAGGTTGGTGACTGCATTCTTCAGCTTTTTGAATTTATTTTCTAATTCTCTTGATTCACTGTTTTTTTCCATTCTTTGTAGGCTTTGTCGCGTTTTTTCAGGTTGTAACAGATTCTGTCGTTCATCCATTGTATGTTTCTGATCGTATATTGTTTTGTTGATGTACTAAGATTTTTAGCTTGTTAGATATATCGTCTAGGCAAGTTATTTCGGAGCTTTCAATTTTTTCTTCAATAAATTTATACAACTTTTTGTAGTCTACAAAGTAGGGAATTTTTTAATTTTCGTTCTGGTATCACTATCCTTCTTTTTTTCAGTTTCAGAATTGATATCAAGATTCGCATATAACATTTTATGATCAGAGATCACAGTATCTTTAGCATTTATTTTGCACTGTAGTTGTTTCGGACATATCACTTGATCGATTATAGATCCATTTTATTTGTTTCTTCGCGTTACAGTTTTCTTCTGTATAAGGTTTTTTATATGGTAGTTATTGAGTTCCATAATTTCTTTGTAGTTTGTTATCTTGTTACTGACATCGAGAATATTCCAGTTTATGTCACCTATGATGATTGCATTTTTTATCTTCCAAGGATTTCATCAAGATTATCGAAGAAATCTTCTGGGTTAATTTAGGGCTCTATAGATTGCTATAATCTTGTACAGCTATATTGCAATCTTCTGAATCTTTTATATTTATTTCTTTATACTCTATATCCTTCTGTATATAAATTACAACACCCCTCCCTAGAAGTTCGACATTTAAACACATCACAATAGCCATATATACTGAAGTATTTGGTTTCCTATTGTTTTAGCCATGTTTCTGTTAGTATTAGAAATTCCGGATAGTTATGTTCCTTCAAATATGTTTGTAAATTATCCATTTTGCCTTTGCTTAATGCTTGATTAAGTTTGTGTAGTGTTCCTTTCGTATATGTTGTGTTAATAATATTGAGTTTTCTTCTTTTTGTATTTTATTCAATTTATCTTGAATAAACTTCAATGATTTTAGTAGTTTCAGTTTTCCGTAGAAAGATTTTGCCACTTTCATCAACCCATGCGAATTTATAGTTTTCTTTTTTCTTGAAATCCCTTACTTTTTTGTACAGCTCTTGAATGTAGGGTGTAAGATCCTGATTAATAAAGATGTAGCTATTCCCAGTGAGGCCAATGTCTTCTGCCTTTATCTGTACATTCTTTTTTGTTTTCATTATTTGGTTTTTTATGGAAAATTCTTTGAAACAGACTTTCACGCGTTCGCTATTCTTCCCTATTTTATATGCTTCGAAGTTCTCGCTTGAGAGTTGTACATTTAGTTTTTGACCATAAGCAATCACTACACCTTTAATTTGAGTATCGTTCATCTTTTTCGCATCTATTCCACTGATGACTGCGTTATTCTTGAGATTTTTTTGTTGAGACGTTCCTTTCAGGTGGGCTATTTCTTCTTTCATCTGTAGCTGTTGAGTTTCAAGTCGGTGAAAATCCTTCTATAGATGTAGTATTTCTTCTTTTTGTTTTTTGAGTTTCTTCATTAGAGAATTGTTTTGTGTGATGAGTGTATTTAATTTCTCTCCAACATCATCAAGAGTGAATTTGCTCTTTTTGTGGAGATTGGTTTTTTCGTGGGATTAACTTCCTCGTTCTCATCCTCATCCTCCTCCGATTTATCGGTGTTATCGCACTCGTTGCACCGCCAGGCAAGTTTTTAGCCAAGATAAGATTTAATTTGTTACTATCAATATCGGTACATTTATCATGATACCAATCTAGACATTCGGTGCATTGTATTTTATGTCCTTTTTTGCCCAGCTTGGCATTACAAACTCGACAGGTGTTAGGCATATTGATTATTGGCTGCCACGAATGTTGTTTTGTCCTGAAAAAGTTATCAAGAAAATGCGGCGAAAAATCCGAAGTTCAGATGGTGATGTAGATAATTCCGAATAAATCGATGATTTTATATGCGTTTTCTCAATGGAATTTCAGAAATTTGATTTTTAATACTTCAAATTCAATAAAATAGATTTCGGGTTAAGTACTATTTCATGCGAGAATATACCAGTTGAATCTCACAAATTCACTCATGTTAGATTTATTACACTTTTTCCAAACTATTGAAGCAAAATCATACTTTTAGGGAGCAACGAAAAACAAGTCTGTATCTTTCAACTGCAAACACAGCTTCGTTCTTCGACTTCCTCTTTATTTGCACCACTGCTGTTATGGCCTTATTGGCGGCATACAGGGTGAATGGATTTGAAACCTAAGTGCTTAACGGGGCTTATTCTATAATCTGAGAATTATTGTATTGAAAATATCTTATGTCGTACATTACATACTAACGAATAACTCAAAACCAAAAAAATCTACTACAGAGCCTTGAGAAAGAACATCGAACATTGATGTACATGAACATAAATACCCGATATTTCGTTAGATTTATTTCGCTACCTCTCTATAAACCTAACAAGAACGAAACTAGTAGTTCAGGTTTTTTACTTTCAACCGACCCCAGAACTGGCTCTGGCCAAATACTGACGGTTTTATACGCGTTGTTCAAATATAGAACACAGTGGGGAATGTATGTTTGCACTATTCTTGACAATTAGGTAGTTTTTTAATTTTTTGAAAAACGATCAAACAGATCATTTCTTAATAATTCCTCTTCCTTATAAAATTTACTAGTTTTTATTGTCGTCAGAAATATGACGTCATCTACATTCTTTTCGAATGTCAATAGGTATATGGCATGTGATACATCATTTGATTACTCTTGTATTAGAAATAATGGTTCTATATTTTGGGGCAATTCAATTGGGTTTTTCAAAATGACAACGTAAAGTTGTTAAAATTACCAGTAGGAATTGACCCTTTTTGATAGCAAAAATATGAAAAAAGGATTAATTATCTAGAACACATAAAAATAAATGAATACTATACAGAAAGGCAACGAAGAACAATCACCAATCTTTATATTTATCTTCTTTATCTTCTTTATCGTCATTACATTATTCTCATTTCATTATTGTTGTGTTTTCCATTTTTTAATTTTATTATTTTCATTTTATTTATATATTTATTATATTGTAGAGTATCTGAGTGTTCGGAAAAACTCAGAAAAGATTAAGGTGTGCAAGAATTGACCGAAATCGGGGGCCAACTGAAAATTTAGGGAAAAAAGAGTTTTTATACTGCTTACGACCCAGAATTTTCAAGTGATTGTAGAATGAAAAATATAATTTATCTTACTCTAGTCTGACCCTCAATTTGGACATTTTGCAATCATAAATTTTTTTTTCTGGAAGCCCTCGAAGAGATTTAGACAATGAAAATGAATATAAACTTTCAACAAATTAGAGAAGAAGTCAAATGGAAATACAGAAGAAAAAGTAATGATATTGATTTTATTGAGAAGAGCTATACGATTGAATCAAAAGAATAATAATCATATCCTTGTTCTCATTTCTTAAATCCTGAGGTTTCTGTAGAATACAACTTCTGATACTATACTAGCTAACCCTAAACTATTTCATTTATATATATATATATATATATATATATATATATATATATATATATATATATATATATATATATATATATATATATATATGTCTGATGATGTTATAGTATGTATATATTCTGGTAGATTGATATATTCTCATAACATTTAACGTTATCCTAATATATAATTACTCCAGGATATGTTTTAATTATAATCATTGCCTGGCAATGGTATTAATTACCGGGTGGTGGATTTATATTTTTCATGAAATCAGTTTGATTTCATGAACAGATATATGGGCAACTCGTCGGGGTAAACCCCTATATATATATATATATATATATATATATATATATATATATATATATATATATATATATATATATATATATATATATATATATATATATATTTATTCATAGTTTTTAATGTGTTGAATGTCTCTCAATGGATATTTGTTTAGTAATCATAATTATTATTATTATTAATATTTCTCATTTTGTTATTTTCTTAAAATAATTAATTGTTTTTACAGGCTTGTATAACAAAGTTGTGTATATAGTTGCATATATTTGACAAATATATACATTATATTTCATTTTTTTGTTAAATTATTAAAGCTGGTCAGGAAAATTTGAAAAAGGAGTAAGGAAAAGTCACAGAAAAGTTGGGGTAATTTGTTGGAAATTGCTACGAATACCATAAAGAGTTATTCTTTACTTGGACCCCATCTTCTAACGACATGGCTGAATAGAAATCTAAAGGCACGCTGAGTAAAACAAGAGCTTTTCTATTATATATAACAAATACACACATTTTCATTCGAAAAAAATGTTCACGTCATATTTTCGACAGATATTAATAAAATATTGAAAACTCTAACAGATGGAAAAAAGATTGATCTGTTCTAGCATTTTTCCTAAAACCCGAAGACATCAACCTAACTGTTTGGATAGTTCATATTTTTTCCATACTGTAGGCTTTTCCATTCACCTTGCAATTGCAGCCCTGAGTAATTGATAAGGGTGAGTTCTATTTTCGAAATATCGATTGGGATTTTTTTTCGATATATATGTGTATATAATATAGTATACTATTGGATTAATGAAATATTTTCAATTTTCTGCGATTTATTTGAACAATACCAATGAGAAAGAAACTTAAAATATAAAATTAAAGAAAACGCAAAATTTTATGAACGAAAAGAAATTATTCTTCATCTGCCTTACCTCAGTTACTAAGTACTAATATCTAGAGAGGCTCCCACAAAAACGTACAATGCTCGATAGCTTGTCTTGGCATTCTACTAATTGAATCCTCCATGACATTTTGGCGGTTATTACCTGTAGAAAGGCTAGTTCATTCTGTTGGAGAATTTAAGGAGGGTTTGGAGGAGTAGTAAATTGCGTTAACATCTTAGTCCAAACCTATTTAATTCAATTTACATCTGTAGAATGTGCTGATAATTGCGTTATTGAATTCGGTGTAATTTCAATGCATTATTCACAAGAGCTGCGCAATGCTGTCAGACATTGCCATCGACTAAAATGAAATAGCCCCAATAGCAAAACGAAAGGTATTGAGTATATTGGTTTAATGACAAAAAACTGCATCTATTTTCCCTAAAGATAAATGGAGTTTCTAGCAAAGCCTGGCACTGGTTCACGAAATTGTTTCACATAGTATCTCAATATACGATAAACAAGGGAATATTAATACAATATGTGTAAACACTTTGGAGAGTTTTATTCAGAGCAATATTCAACCTTCTGTAGGGAGTTGAGTATCCCTTCCTGAAGGAGCTGGTTTTCCGATCCACTCTTCATAATCATCGTCAACCAGGCCCACATAGTAGTGATACAATCTAGTCGGATGTCATGAATAGGAGAAACAGACTCCAGTTTCGGAATGATCTACTCTTTATCTTCTTCGTCTTCCGGTGGCACTGGTAATATTCTGTTTCGGTTCGTTGGACGGGGTCAATTGTATATGTATACATACAGTGTGTTCCAACGAAAATTTGACCCCCCCTCTAACTCCGAAATGAGTAACATTAGCGAAAAACACCAAGACACGTCGATTTTTGTTTCGAGGGGGAGCATTTTTCGAAATAATTCGAAACTTCTCAGATCAACCCCCTACCCCCAGCAACCCTAACTTTAAAATTCATCATAGGAATAAGGGTCGAGTGGCACCTTACTGAAAAGGTCTGTCAATTCTCCACCTTGATTTGTCATTTTAGAATTTTAAATTAACATATAGGTGTCCCAACCAAGGGTGAAGTTGAATTCTGGAAATCCCAAATACTAAATGAAATAGATTTATTTTGGCATAATGCAAGCGCAGGTTTATGCTCGGTCTAGAAAAACGACCTACACTTGTGAATTTGGAGTTGGTGCAATCAACCCCCTATTTCCAGCATCCCCAACTCAAAAATCATTCGATCGATAATAGGTCAAGTGGCACCTCGTTGGAAAGGTACTGCAATTTTCTCTTCGAATTTGGTATTTTCGAAATTCAGAATCATCATACAGGGTGTCCCGAAGCAGGAACATTGAAAATCCAAATAACTTTTTGAAACTGGTTCATTTCGGTATACGAGAACATGTTTGATCCGAGAATAGGACTTTCTTGTGTGGTTATAGAATTTTTGCAATCAACCCCTTCCATTCAGCATCCCCAACTTGAAAATCATACAAATAATTCAAGTGGCATATCTTCAGAAAGGTTTTTGAATTCCAGAATGATTAAAGCATTTCATTCAGTTCGGCTCTCCATACAGGATGTCGCTTTCGAAAAATTCAATATCGTCATTTGAAATTATCAACTAAAATTAATTCGAAACTGTTAAAAGTATTGGGGTACGATGTGTTGAGCATCAATTACGAAGAAATAAAGCTGATTTCTGCATTGAAAATGTTCACATTTTTTCATTTCCATCTGGCGTGCAGTCATCTGTTATTTCTCATTTTGCAATGAAATATTATTATTATTCAGATCAGTTCCTCATTATTGTTGTTGTTCGTCAGTTGAAATTAATCTGAAAATGGTTTATTCCACTGAGGAAAGGGTCGAAATTGTATCGACGTATTTTCGAAATAACAGTTGTGCCAAAGAAACGGCAAGGATATTCGATAGGAACCATCCTGAAAGAGAAAGGGAGTCAGTCACCAGTACGTTAAATATTTGGTTGACAAATTCCTAGCTACGGGTTCGGTGGCAAACAAAAACATGAAGTGGCATGTCCTGTCAGAAATGAGGCAACGGAAGTGGCAGTAGTGGGTCATCTACAAATGGAGAATACTACTTCGATCAGAAAACTATCTCGTCTGACTGGTGTATCAGCTACAACTGTCCATAGAATCGTGAAACATCACAAATTTCACCCTACAAGGTAAAATTAGTGCATGAAATAAACGAAGATGATCCAGATCGTCGTTTACAGTTTTGTGAAAATCTAAGTGAAAACCTAAACGCTAATCCAAATTTTCTGAATAACATCTGTTTTTCTGATGAAAGCACCTTTATGCTCAGTGGTGAAGTGAATAGACATAATTGTCGATATTGGGACACACAGAATCCTCATTGGTTTAGAGAGGCCCACACGCAAAGGCCTCAGAAGTTGAACGTTTGGGCAGGAATTTTTGGGCAATCATCTAGTTGGGCTTTTCTTTATTGAGGGTAATCTGAATGGAAATGGCTACCTACAGTTGTTAGAGGAATACATACATCCTAGATTGACAGAAATTTTACAGAACGATCCAACTCTTTCTGATGACGAAATGCGTTTTCAACAAGACGGTGCTCCTCCGCATTATGATGCTCGGGTGCGCCAATATTTAGACGAAAATTTCCCAGGAAGGTGGATTGGTAGAAGAGGACCTGTTGAGTGGCCAGCCAGGTCACCAGATTTAAATCCCCTAGATTTTTTTTTGTGGGGCCATCTAAAATCTAAAGTTTATGCCACAAGACCAGAAAACCTGGAGGAGCTGCGGATGAGGATTATCACAGAATGCCGACTTTTGACTCCTGAAGTTTTCGCTAATGTGAGAAGAGAGTTCGAAAATCGTCTGTATAACTGTATGGAGGTGGGCGGAGGTCATTTTGAACAATTGTTGTAATAATCAAGTTAGTTTTTTGTTTTCAATTGAATACAAGTTCAATAAATCTCGTTTTCCTGTTTAGATGAGCATCCAATCAGTTTCTCCATCATCCCCTCATCCTGATCCTCACGCCAGAAAACCTCGATTGCCAAACTGAAACCAATGCCTGAATTTCGAAAATACCAAATTCGAAGAGAAAATTGAAATACCTTTCCAACGAGGTGCCACTTGACCTATTTTCGATCGAATGATTTTTGAGTTGGGGATGCTGGAAATAGGGGGTTGATTGCACCAACTCCAAATTCACAAGTGTAGGTCGTTTTTCTAGACCGAGCATAAACCTGCGCTTGCATTATGCCAAAATAAATCGATTTCATTTAGTATTTGGGATTTGCAGGAATTCAACTTTACCCTCGGTTGGGACACCCTGTATGTTAATTTAAAATTCTAAAATGACAAATCAGAATGGAGAATTGACAGACCTTTACAGTAAGGTGCCACTCGACCCTTATTCCTATGATGAATTTCGAAATTAGGGTTGCTGGGGTAGGGGTTGATCTGACAAGTTTCGAATTATTTCGAAAAATGCTCCCCCTCGAAACAAAAATCGACGTGTCTTGGTGTTTTTCGCTAATGTTACTCATTTCGGAGTTATAGGAGGGGTCAAATTTTCGTTGGAACACACTGTATACATGTAGTTGATACGTTCCAATGATCTACACGAGTAGGTGGCAGTCTGGTTTGTTGTTGTGGATAGGTATGCAACACTGGACGAGGTCCAACGTGATCAAACTCAGGTCTGTTGCACCTATTCGTGACATCCGACTACTACGTGGTTCTGGTTGACGATGATTATGAAGGGTGGATCGGAAAACCAGCTTCTTCAAGGAGTGAAATTTAACATTCTACGGATAGTTGAATATTGCTCCCTGAATAAAATTCTTTAATGTGTTTCACATAACGCCGTCCTCGTTCTCTTCAAACCTTCATGTATCTGTCAGAACTAAACAAGCAATGTTTTCACTCATATGTAAACAGGCTGTGTGTGTGCCATTCATTTGTGGTCCAATTCCGTTGTTCTTTGGGCCACTGTTGTCAAACTACACGAAGCAGCATACGAAATTGAGAATGCCTGGCTCGTTTCTAGCTCTTAAACCAACTACAGGCAACTTCTTTCGCACTTCACACTGGGTTAGATATGATTGTATTTCTGAAGGAGTTATTCGTGATGCCGAAAAAGTAAAATTCTTGCTTGCCGTTATTCACAAGTGATAGTAGTGGTGATACTTGTTTGTCACCCCCAAACTCGACAAATTTTGAAATGCTCAGATTAGAGTTAGACTTCCATTATTATTTCGATGTGGTTGCAAAATTATACTGCAAAGAAACATATTTCCATTATATTATTTCAAATGACTCGGTCATATGTACAAATTTTGAAATGCTCAGATTAGAGTTAGACTTCCATTATTATTTCGATGTGGTTGCAAAATTATACTGCAAAGAAACATATTTCCATTATATTATTTCAAATGACTCGGTCATATGTACAAATTTTGAAATGCTCAGATTAGAGTTAGACTTCCATTATTATTTCGATGTGGTTGCAAAATTATACTGCAAAGAAACATATTTCCATTATATTCTTTCAAATGACTTGGTCATATGTACAATATCGACTCTCTCTCACGATAAAAACATTTAATTATTGCCACCCAATCATTGGTATCAATTGTTGAGGACTACACTAATAAATTATGAGAAGAAGGGTAATTAACTTATACTTCTAAGTTTCAGTAAGAAATGTTGAGTACTTTATATATTTTTTTATCTAGTTGATTCAATTCATTGATTTTTCTTCAACCGTATTTATCTGAAATTGGGCAAATGAGATAATATTGAATGGTTGAAATTAAATATTCAAATTTTTCACATTAAAGCAATCATAACCGTTAGCATAATATAAACGGACAATTATCAACAAAATCCATTCAATGAAAAAGCTCATGTTCTTCTTAGTTCGTTAAATTCTGGTAGGAAGAATAAAATGAATGAGTTATTCAATAACATTAGTTGCGAAAATGAGGTAACGCAAATACAGTTTCAAAGAATCCAGCCATTATTAGCAATAATTCGATATTATCTAAACTTGCGAGTATTTCAAACGATGTTCAGATAAATGTGAATGACATCAAGCGTAGTAAACGAATTCTTCATAAACAACGAAAATTTTCATTTCCTGATGTGAATTTACCTAAGCCATTCCTATTGGAAGAGCTAAAATGTGTTTTAAAATCAATTAGAAAATGCTGAAGAGTTTGATGGTATGTTCCAAGAATTTTACAAACTTTTGGGGACAAATGCTTTGCTTCTGTTATCTTCTTTTCACAATTATTTGCTTGCTTCAGAAATACCAGAGAGATTTCTTTATCAAAGATCAGAACCAATTATTGATGAAGCTTCGTCCGATCAGCAAGCTAGTTTCAGGAGAAACTTCAATGATTCAGATCAAGTCCTAAGTAGAACAACGTTTATCGAGTCGAGATTTTATTGAAACTAAATTGAAAACAGGAGACACATTCTTGGATAATACAGTGTGGGAAAATGGCCGAATAAAGCCTGTATAAGTTTGTGTACTGTAGTATAACTGTTAATTTGAACGAGAATTTGCTATGTGACAGAATGCTTCGTATTTTTGTTGAAAAGAAAAATAATCTTTTTCGCACCCTTTACTGGTCTTCCACCTTCTTGCACCTTTATTATTACATTTAGATGTAAGTGACATTCCTACATCTTCTAGTAAGTTCATTTGTGCCGAAGATGTTGCTCGCAGTTACTTCGAAACGACCGAACAAGTTTTAACAGCCGATCTGGAAATTCTGATCTTCAGGGGGAGTCGTCTATGACTTAGTCCATCAAAAACTCAGATTTTTTGTTTTAATCTGAATAATCATCAAAAGGCTACACAGTTAAGTGTATTTTTAAATGATTCCCAAAAATTTTGGTATCAGATTCGATTTCTCATTGAAATTTAAATCCCATATTGATGAATTAGCTGGGTACACTTTGGTTGCCGATGTTAACATTTTTCAAACTGCTGTTCTTGCTCTGATCTTTTCTGCAGCTGAGTACTGATGTTCTGTCTGCTTATATAGTTCTCATAGTTCTCACGTTAATAGAATTCATCTCCAATTGAATTATGCTATGACAATTATAACAACAACACACTATATTACCTTAATTTTTATGACGATTTCAAAGCCGATTTCAAAACTTCTGTATCAGCTCTAGTTTAGAAAATATGTAATGGCCCATTTTACAATAAAACACAACTTTTAAAAACTGATTTATTTTATTGAATATTTGAATTGAAAAAAAAATTCTTTTGTAAGATTTTCTTGCAGATGTTGTAGTCGGTGAGCTGTTCTGAATGCTCTAACAATGTCAGCCATCATGTATGCTCTCTAGTAGCCTTGATCGCCTTCCTCGTCCGAAGGTCCTGGTGAAATCGCTCGCCCTGATCTTCACTTAGATCCCCAATATTATCGGGGAAATAGTCTAGGTGGTTGTGAAGAAAGTGTAACTTGATGCTTATGTTACATTCAAGTAATTGAAAGTGATTTATTAAGTGTTCAACGTGTTCAGAATAGTCAGAACTTTTCTTATTTCCCAAAAAGTTCTGAACTAACCAAACGAACTCATTTTATGCATTTTTCTAAATCACTGTTATAGTGCTTGTAAAACTTGGCTCTTTTATTAATGATCTAATCTGTGGCCCATCAAAGATGCCCGCTTATATCTTTTCTGCACTCAGTTTTGGGACGAGAAAAGTAAACATTCTTCATTTTCCTTAAGAGTCTTAACAAATTGTTTCATCAAGTCCTAATTTCAGATGCAACGGAGGCAATATTATGCAATTTCTTGATACTAAAGGTGGATTTATCACGTTTTGTTGTCCTGGAGCTAGCTCTTCCCGATTAGGCCAATAGTTTTAACCCAGTGTTAATTTTTTGCTGTATTAACACATCTAACCAAACCCACAAGCGGAGAAAACAGGGATACTTTAATCACTTTGTTGGCCTAGAAGATAGTTGAACATTTTTAAATCAACACGTAAGAGCGAGTTGTTTTCTGTAGTAATGTGTATTCTTCTTTTACTTCAGTAGAATGTGCAATTGGTAACTACCCTACTGTATTCTCTTTTTGTAAGAGAATACATTCTAGACTCCGTTTTGACGAATCCTTGAATAAACGTCATTTATTACAAACGTAATTTCGTGATCGTATTGGAGGCAAAATATTTTAGGAAATTCTGTTCTGTGATGAGGTAATAAGAAACAAACTTTAGTTTGTCTTGTTACTAAGTTCCTTTCTTTTAGCCTAGAAGCCAGGACTTCTGAAGCAGACCTTGGCAGTCCCAGATCTTTGATAAGGTCGTTTGAAGCATTTTGATTGAATAATTTCGGCGATTTCAGGTCACATTCAAAGTCATTATCACTACTATTAGTTTTCGTCTCAATGTCAATTAACTTCTGCTGTGGGACATTAGGTTGAGGTAAATGGAAAGTTCTAGGGCTCAGATTTCGTATATGTGCAGATTGTATGGAATTTGGCTCGATTATTTCGATTAAGTTATGTTCACTAAACAAAAATAGCAGCAATCATGGTGGTTAACGGGTTCTTACCAGATCATAACAGTTTTGAAACGGATAGTTTTTCTTATTTGTTCATAAATGTATAAACTCAACGCACGTTCTAGAAACCTTTTGAAGAACCCAAAGTGTATCACGCATTTCCAGCGGATACCCAATGTATGTCTCACTTACAAACTCTGTCACATTTGAACAGTATTCTTCAAATATATACAGTCCGTAAATGAAACAACAATGATTCATTCACACAAAACCTTTCTGATGATGCCATATCAAATTATATCAACTTATCATTTGTATATTATATATAAATTATATCTTATATTTAGCTGTACAACTATGCTTCCGCCATTTTTTTTCCAGAATTCGAGGCCTTGTAAAAACCTGGTTATACATTTATGATTATTGTCCATCGCTGGCCACTATTCTCTCCCATCTTTCGGGCAGCATACCAATCCCGCGTTGAAAAAACTGGCCATCTCTTGAATCGATCCAAATTTTTACTTAGTAATAAGACCGGTAGTGCCAGCCAGGCCACGTGCCATTGATCGAAATAAGTGATAGTCTGAAGGGGCAACGTCTGGAAATTACGGCGGGTGGAGTAGGACTTCCCATTTCAAAGTTTCCAAGCATGTCTTGACCACTTTTATAACATGGGGTCGAGCATTGTCATACTGTAAAATCACATTATCATGTCTCTCGTTGTATTGCGGCCGTTTGTCTTTCAAAGCTCGGCTCAAACGCATTAATTGTGTTCGATAACGATAGCCTGTGATTGTTTCAGTCGGTTTTAACAACTCATAATACACTATGCCGAGCTGGTCCCACCAAATACTGGGCATGACCTTAAAACCGTGAATATTCTGTTTGGCCGTCGACGGCATGGCTGGAATATCCCCATGATTTTCTGCGCTTGGGATTATCGTAATGAACCCATTTATGTCGTCAGTCACAATGCGATGCAGAAATCCCTTCTGTCTTTGCCTTGCAAGCAGCTGTTCTCAAATACAAAAACGCCGTTCAACATATCTCGACCTTAACTCGTACGGCATTAAATTTCCTTGTTTGTGAATCATTCCCATGACTTTCATGCGTTTTGAATTGGCTTGCTGCGTCGCCCCCAATGATCCTGCCTATTCTTGTTGCGTTTGACACGAGTCTTGACCAAGTAATGCCTCTAATTCTGCATCTTCGAAAATCTTCTTTCTCCTACCGCCATGCTTGTCTTCGACCCAAAAATCGCCGTTCTTGAAGCGTTAAAATCACTTTCGGCACGTTCTGTCACTAATAGCGGCCTCACCATAGGTATTTGAGACCATTCGATGAGCCTCAACCGTAGATTTCTTCATATTAAAGCAGAAAATTAAAACCTCTCGCAAATGAGAATTTGACTCGTAAGCTGTCGTGTTTAATCGAGAATAACTTTATGATGCAGACACAAATCGACTAATATGTCGATGGCGTTATGTTCACAAATACCTAAGCTTATTACATGTCATCTATGATCTATTCAACTACCACTTACCACTACAGCCATCTATTACAAACGGCGGAAGCAGAGTTGTGCACATCATATATTATATTTTTTCAATTAAAAGAGAATTATTACGGTAATTAAGTGTTTTTTCAGTGACAGCTTTAACTAGTCAATAAGAGCTGTTAGAAGACAAATGAGGAATTATTTAGAATCAGCGGCGTCAAATTAGTGAACATCAAATGATATGCAATACCCAATGTCCTCTGCGATATAATTTCTCCACATATCCGCAGACAATCAGCATTTAAAAATAATGGAGATAAGTATCAGTCTCTCCCAGAACTTTTGTCAATAATACACAAACTGTCCAACTGTTTTGAGATTGGAATTTCGGAAATCAATTTGGACGCTTGAATTTCTGCGCATTTCATTTCATGCATCAGCCTTTTGGAGAATTTGTTGTTTATTATTATTTATAATGCCTTGAATCGTTGGAGAACACGTCATGGGTTTGTAATAATATGTTTTTCAAGTGGAATTCTGTTGAGTCCAAATTGCGGGCATAGTGAGGCTTAGGAAACTATGTAATTTATTCTTGGATTCTATATCTTGAGAGCCAGATGGTTTCCAACATATACATATGATATCAGAACCTTTCCCTGTTTGGGTTGAAACTTCAAAGCACTATGTTTCTTTCTGCTGTTTTTCTTTTTACTTTTTCAGATTACTATGATAGCACCATTTCGCATGAACCAATCGAAGATCTGGTTAGTTAGGATGAATTATTCTGTTTTCTCTTTTCGTTCACAACATACAGACTAGCTGCTACTAATGCATGAGCGACGGACGACAGGTTTTTTCCTCAAGTTTTTTCCACCTGTTCTCATGAATCATATAGAATGTTATGTATGGTTCACCCGTTTCTTCTCATTCTTCTGAGCTCCAAGGGCGATCGTGGAAAGCTTACCGTGTTTTGAATGTCCTTCTATTCTACATTTTGTACTTTATCCTGATCGTGTTTTGATTTACATCAAAACTGAATATTAAGCAATATAGTTTCAAATTTTTTTTAATTAACAGTAAGAATGTTTCGGCTACAAGGCCATTTACATCCGCTAGTACATTTAACTTTTTGATTACAATATTCAGAATATTTCAATACTAATAGATACTTAAATGAGGGCATTGTAGTTTACTGCCTTCAGGAACGGGAGTAGAATGTCGATGTTGTCATAATTTATTTTGAGTATTTCTGGCATGTTCTCTGCCAGGTTCACTCTCTTCTTTCGTTCCTGAACTTCTGTCAGTCAACATGGGGTGTTACATGTGTCGCATATGGGTGGGTCTTCGTTTGTTAGATGGTGTGAGTGGGTGAATGATGTGTGACCAATTCGAAGTCTACGGACTATTACCTGATGTTGTCGGCTAATGTTCGGGAGAGGGTTATGTTTTGTTGTTCCCTCAACCTCTCGTAGTTTTCCAACACTTTCTGATCATTCTGTTTGCCAACTATTGAACGTATAGTCGTTATGGTAAGTTCGAAGATCTTTACTAATTTGAATACAATCTGTGATTATTTATATGATTTAAAAGCACGGCAGCAGATTTATCTTTTCTTTTTCTTTTTCAATTTCTTCTTGACCGACATGCGATTGAATCCACAGGAGTGTTGCGAATATTTTTTTAGCTATAAGGTATTGTGTTATATTTAGGATTTCAAAGACTATAGGATTTTTCAGGTTCATATTTTATATGGATGTTATGGCCGATAATGAGTCAGAGCAGATAAGTATTTTCGACTGTGTTTCGTCAGCATTTGATTTTATAATTTGCATTGCTCGTAGAATGGCAAATAGTTCTGCCGTATGTATTGAACATACGTCTGATAGTTTGCATTTTGTCACATCGTTGTTGCATAATATCGCACAACCGACTTTGTTGTTTATTTTTTAACCGTCGATGCAATAAACCGTTTCTTTATTTGCTCTGTTGAATAAAGGGAGCATTTTTGGTGTCGTTGTTTTATCATATTTCGTCAGTGTGATGTCAATCTTGGTTGTGTAATTTGCATGGGGGTGTAGATGTGTGTTTGGGTTGTGTTGTTTCCAAGTAGTTTATATTTCTGTCTAATTGTAATCTTTGTGCAAGCGGTTTCGGTGTTCGAATTTTCTCTTGATATCTGTTGTTATACGGTTTCATCAATATTGTAGAATATACGCTGTGTTCTTTTCTGGCTGATATGTTGGAAGCGTATCTTTGCTGGAGATTCTCACGCCTGAGATTCAATGGTGGTTCGTTTGATTCTCGAAGCCTACTTTTCACCGGACTTGTAGGAAATTCTTCAAGGCATATTCTAATTCCTGCATGGTGTTTTGCATTCAATATTCTTAGGTCCGTATTGCTAGCTGCTCCGTAAACTATTCCTCCATAGTCAAGTTGCGACCGAACCAACGCTCGGTATATTCTAAGAAGTATTTCCTCTTGCGCCCCCACGATTAGTGTGCTATTGTTTTTATTAGATTTAGTCTTCTTATACATTTTGTTTTCAGTAGTTTCAAGTGAGGCCTCCAAGTTAGTTTACTATCTAGCATCATACCCAGGAATTTGAATTGGTCCACTTTTTCTAAATTCTCACCGTACATTACTATAGGTTGATGGATTGTCGGGGTTCTCCTTCTTGAAAATACCATTGTTTTAGTTTTTGAGGCCTGAAACCTGTGGACTCTGACTAGTGTAGTATTTGATTTATAGCCATTTGAATTTGTTTCGTTATCGTGTTTATATTTTTCCCCCTGCACATTAAGCATACATCATCCGCGAACGTAATACATATAATTGGTTTCCTTATCGTGCGTGGCGCATCGATTTTCTCGAGTTCAACAATGAATAAAGTTGGGCTCAACACCGACCCTTGCGGAGCCCCTTTTTCTTGGATCATTGCTGCAGAAAGTACTCCGTTTATTCTTATTTCTCTCGGTCTGGAAATTTCAAATGCATACGATTATATTACCATTCAGACCACTATTCATCATATTTTTCAAAATATTTCGCCTCCAGCACGCATCAAACGCCTTTTCGATATCACGGAAGGTTGCAAGTACTATTTCGTCATTAGCAAACGCATTATATACTTCTGTTTGTAGTGTTATCAAGTTGTCCTGTGTATTGGGCCCTTGTCGAAAGCCCATTTGAGAACTACTGATTAGTCCTTGCGATTCCAGAAACCATGTCAGTCTATTATTCACCATTCACTCCATTGTTTTACATCCTGTGCATGTAAGGGCTATCGGCCTGTAAGATTTAGGGTCTAGTGGACCAATTCAAATTCCTGGGTATGTTGCTAGATAGTAAACTAACTTGGAGGGCTCACTTGAAACAACTGAAAACAAAATGTATAAGAAGACTAAATCTAATAAAAGCAATAGCACACAAATCGTGGGGGGCGCAAGAAGAAACACTTCTTAGAATATACCGAGCGTTGGTTTGTGATTTTTATGTATTGATAAGATAGTGGATTCTTGCCATGTATGTGGAAATACATGTTCGGTGTAAATAATATTTATAGTACCAAGTAGATGTTTCAAATAATTTGGTGGTAATTGTTTGAAAGATATCATGGGTATTTCATCAGGTCCTGCTGCAGTGTTCTTTGATAGCCTTATGATGATGGCTGATAGGAGTTCATTTAATGAGAAGAGGTCATTCATTTTGTTGTCATTGAGTGGAGCAATTTCTAGGGGAGTCCTCTCTTCTGTTTCTTTTTGGGTTCTAAATGTTCCTTTGAAATTTTGGTCGCTAAACTGATTTGACCTGGTCATGTATGTAGTTTTGAATTGTTTATCAACGTAATCCTTTCTATAATTCGAATAAATGAGTAAATAAATGATATCATGATTGTGGAATTTACTTAATCGGGATGTAATCTTCTCTAAGAATGCCTAAATGTACAAAATGATTTTCATATAATTTAACAGTATTTTTCATTTACTTCTTTGGGAATTGTACGATAAATTGTAAGTGTGGTAGTTAAAATGGTAATTCAATTTATATTTGAAATTTATAATGGTTTTCCTTTGAAAACAAATGATAATCACCACTTTGCCAAAAATATATCCCCAAGATAAACTAAACTGTTCTCATCAGGACAGTCGTATGAAATGTTCAATATATTTCTTTAAAATGAAGGAAAAATGGTTTTAATAAATGTTTCTCATTATATATAAGCAATCGGTATCAAATTACTCATCTTTATACATATATATCTTGTGAAATATTATAATCTTCAAATATTTCCAGTTCGTTTTTTTTGTTATAAAGTTTGCTACCTTCTAATCTCATTCAGTAAATGCAGTTTGACAATATTCGATTTGGTATGAGCATGTTGTAGTGATTCTCTGAAATTAGAGCTCATTGCGTACAACGCTGACCTTGCAAACACTAATTCATCTTTATGAATATCCATATTTCATATAGCTTTTCAAGTCGGTATGATAATAAATTGCAAAAAAGTACACGCTGTGTAATTGATAAAGAGAGTAAGGACAGAGATTGATCATGATTCACGATAGGAACAAACAATATTATAATATCATTAATAAAATGATAGGTTACGGCTTATGATTGATGATCTGTATTTATTAAATCATTTTTCGTTCAGTGGAACATTTTCATGAAAACTGTTTCCAGGGTTAAAGCACAAGCTACATGCAAAAGTTAATTTTCCATTTCTGTTAAACTAGTGAATATATTCATTATCAATACTTTTATTATGTCATATAAAAAAGAAAGAAAAATGTCTTGCATTTGTTTTTAATTGCGAATTTTAATATAATTTGTATACCTCCTTTTTATGAAGCTCGGACTGTAGCAGAAAGTCAATTTTTTGTTACAGTGTAGCCGTTGTATATTTAATTTATGTCTTAAACACGAAAATGAAATAAAATATATTTTATACTTTCTACAATTTTATTATCACAAACACGACCGGTTTAAAATGTCAAGTCATTTTCAAGTATTCAATTACAGGAAACAAACCTACTTATATAGGTACTAGCCTAATTACAAATTTAGTAGTGGGGAGGTATTTATTTCCAGCTGACTATTAAGAGTGATTTCACTTGGGTTTTTACAAAGTTTATTGATTTCCAAACACCCACCAGATTCATTTTTTGTCCTTTGTCGCAATTTTGAAGAAATATGATATTATCTAATGATATTGAATGTTTTATGGTTTTTTATATGTTCACATATTGGAGAATTTATAGCAGATAATAAGTGTTCTTTAAATCTGTTTTCGAAATTCCTACCAGTCTGCCCAACATAAGCTACCTTACACTCATGGCAAACAATTTTGCAAACTCCTGATTTTTTTAACTGTTTTTTGTTTAGCATTGAATAAAAATTTGATCAAGTTCAGATTACTTGAGAAAGAGGTCGTTAGTTTAAATTTGGAAAAATAGTTGCTCAAGTTATTGAAGAGAGGTCCAGCGTAGTTGAAACCAGCGTACTTTTTCAAGCAAGTACGTTTATGGAATATAATAATACTTGTGTTATTTGATGTTTTTCTTTACGTTGTAAAGTACATACCTACCTACATACCCAGGTAGAGTATACAATATCATATACAGATATTAGCTATCCGCACAATATACATTATTTTAGTCAAGGTTTGGGTAAGGTTTAGTTAGGTTCTCTATAATATCAATAAAAAACTCAGTTATTCAAAATTGCGAGTTTTTTGGTTGTTACAAAACAAAAGAATTACATATGGTGTTAAACTTAACTAAGGACTGACTTTGGATGTTGAAGCTGTGTGCTAATCGCAAGCATGATGACATATGATCGTCAGTCAGTCGATTGCGATATTTTGACTTAATTATCTTCATTTCAGAAACTGCAGACTCGCACAAGTAAGTTGACCCAAACATTGACGTCAGTTGAAGGGCGATTTGGCTTAGATTCGGATATTTAACTTCAGATATAAAGCACCAGAAATTTGTATCAGATGCTGTAGCTTTGAGATGAAAATCTGATATAATCTGCACCAACTCATTTTCAACAGAACATGAGTTCATATTAAACTGACTTGCTATTTCAGTAGCTAATTCCTCAATGTTTTCACATGAAGAAGGATAACTCGTAAATGATGCTCTATTTGCCATTTACTGCAATCATAAAAACGCATTTCGAATTGTCCAAAAATATTCGATAATTCAGCCTCATAAGTATCATAATTCAACTGAGGAATCCTTGCTTTCAAAGACGGAAAATGTTTTAGATCCTTTCTTTTCAGTTGATCTATCATGAGTTTTTATGAATGCGTTTACTGCGCTAAGCATCTCAATAATAAATTTTTTCACCTTGAAGATCCAAGTTAATGGTGTTTAAGTGCATTGGGATGTCAATCAAAAATGCTAAATCAGTCAGCCATTTTTCGTTTTTCAACATCTGAGTGTCATCACGTTTGCTGTTATTTTGGGCAATAATTCTTGAATTCTTTCTAGGAATTTTCCGCGACTCAACCACCTGACGTCCGTGTGAAGAACTAATTCAGTGTGTTCAGCTGACTCCCTATCTTCCAACTGCAACTTAAAGAGCCGCCGCTGCAAGCTACGTGCACGGATGGAATTCACAATTTTTGTTGCAATGCCCCTGTCATTGCTGGTGCTCCATCGGTTGTAATGCACAATAATTTATATATTGGTAGCTTGTCTTCCCTTTCAGATGAATGATTGTTAAAACCTTCCTTAGCCAACATGTCATTGAATACCATCCGAATAAAAATACACAGCAGTGTCTGTCATATCGGTGGATTCGTCGAACTGTAAAGAAAAGTATGTGAATTTCATATCATGTTTCAGTTTATCTGCCATGTTCTGATTCATGACTTCAATACGCCTTGTGACAGTCGGACGAGATAACTGAAGTTCTCTAATAGCAGACATGATTTCTGTTTATTTTTAAAATCTCCAAATAAAGTCTCACCCGCTTCAAAAAATGCTTCCTTCACAACCGATCCATCTTCGAATGGTTTATTATGTTTCGCCAATCTATGAGATATTTTAAATGATGCGATCGTAGCAGATTTTGATTGGTTGGCTGGCCTTGTGAACATGGTCTGTTCTTTTTTCAAACAAGATAACAAATTACGTACTTTTCGTTTCTTTCATTCACTCTGTGGTGAAAAATCCTTCTCATTGTTTTTATGAACCGATTTATGATGCCTCTCTAAGTTACCACGCTTAGGTATTGCAACTGCAGCACGACAAATAAGATAAATGTACTTATCCTTCACCATACAGAAGAACAATTCTTCCTCCCAATCGTTGTTAAATTGATACGTTTTAGATTTCTTCGCTGCACTCATTTTGTACTATTTAATAATAAACTTTGCATCGACGTAGTATTGCCTTCAAGTTATAATTCAGAATGAGTCCCATTCCTGCAGGCGCCGCATTTACATTTACTAGTTTGAAGGCGAAAAAATTAATTTCTATGATTAATTTGAATTTGGATGGAAGCGATTGCAAGTACTAATGTTCAAATTGACAGGAAAAAGTAATACAAGTTTCGATTTTTCATAAAAACAGGACTAGAAGGTAAAATTTAGAACCTGATATGTATTTTTGAGAAGGATGAAATATACTCAACGAAATCAAAGTGCCCAATGGTTAAAAAATTTCATCACAATTAGAAACTGCTGGATAAAAATACCGGAAAAAGTTAATATAATACACACATGATCGTTGGCTTCGTTTAACTGCACTAAGAGCTCGGCACTGTACGGCTAGAATACTAGAAAATGAACTTGTACTTTCCAGAAATGTACATATTTCATTGCAAATTGTTAGGAACAGGCTCAGAGAAGACGATATCAGACCAAGTGTGGCTTCTACCGGCGCGCGACTCATCAGAGAGCATCGAGTTGCAAGACTTCAGTTTGCGAGGGAACATGCAAATTGAGGTATCCCAGAATGGTCAAATGTTCTCCTTTCCGACGAGTCCAGGTTCTGTCTAATATCAAATGATAGACGCTTGCCTGCATAGAGACGACCTGGGGAACGGTATCAGCAATGCAATATCCGGCAAACCGAAAACTTTGGAGGGGGCTCAGTATTGGTGTGGGGAGGCATTTCTTTCCATTGTCGAACTGAGTTAGTCCTAGTGAATAATGAAGGAATAACAGCGGCCAGATACATCTGTACCCTTTGGCCCATTGATTGCCGAAAACTTCATTTATATGCACGATAATGCTCGGCCTCATGTAGCTAGAGTAGATACAGAATTTCTCCAAAATGCCGAAATTGATATTTTAAGATGGCCAGCTAGAAGTTCCGATTTGAATCCCATACAACATGTTTGGGACAAAATAGGGTGGCAAATTCAGTAACGTAGGATGCCTTGTAGAACACTCCAACAACTAGAAAATCTGCTTCCTGAAATTTGGAACTCAGTGACTCAAGAGTACATCTAATATTTGTTTGAGGGGATTCTGAGACGCATACTGGCAGTAATTAGGGTGCGGGGAGGAAACACTCGATTTTGAAAATGATTAGTAACCATTCGATGCTAGTTGATTGGTCCTTTCGCGAATGTTTGAAGATGGTAGAATTTTTTAATTTTTCATTAACTCGAAAATTGTTGATATTTTCCATCATAAACTCATCTCTTTTGAATGATATCTTCGTAAAAGTAGGGTGATGTGACATTTTTTGTCGGGAATGTATCTCAGATAGTTGTCCCAAAATATCAAAATTTGCCACTTTTTACTGTTCGCTCTGAATTTTATATTCCATTCACAAAATTAAATTGATAATAGAATTAAGTTGTTTCTATCCGCTATTCTTTTAGTGAAAATTGTTTTTTCCTTAATAAACTACCCATTTATTTCTTTTTAATTCTCTTCGTTCGATAAAACTTTCTTTCAAATACTCACAAGTTACGTGACGTCCAACGGTATTAAATATTCGACAGTTTTCATGTTCTAAGAGGGATCAATGAAAAATAATTTATGAATTAAATTTATTGATTTTATAGCGCCGACAGTAAATAGAGTGATTGGTATATATCGTTTTTACTGCTTCTTATTCATTATTTCATGTCATCAATCAATGTCAGTGTTATTGTCGTTCTCTGATTTTTCTAAATAATTCAGACCATGGAAGTCCTGCTCGAATGAAATGATTGTTAGCGTATAACCCAGTTAGGATGTTGTCAGTTATTTATGACTATTATTTAGAGGTATTCCCTTTAAATGAATGAAATATGACTGTAATTCAGAAATCGTTTATTAATTGTTTAGTTTCCTCTGTACTATGTAGCCGAGTAATTATTACTGTGCTTAGCAAGTGCTAAATGAAGCTTGTTTCAAATTAACTTGGAAACCGGGCAAACAAGACGGGGTAACCAATTGTTGGGTATAGCACTGAGTGAGACATTTCACATTAGGCGATAAATGTCGTGGTCGTGACGACCGGCAGCCGGCCAACGAAGCCGATCAAAGTCTTGTTGAGGATCTTTCATTCCTATATGATAGCAGTTGTCTGAAAGGTAAAGCGATGAATCATTATTTGATTCAATGCATACACCTTTGAACTTGAATTTAAGATTCATTTTTGAATTGACAAGTAATAGAATCTTTATGTGAGTTTTGCATGCTGACATGAAACTAATCTTATATTCTTCTCATATAAATAGCTCATAACCCAGAAACGAAAAGGAATAAAAGGTTTATATTCATCTCCTCTATTATATTTTGCGCATCAGCTGTCTATCACAAGGGGAATGATTCCTTCACTCATAACCTATGATTTTTCAGGCTTGTAATCTTCAAAATGACATTTTTGAGATATCAGAAAACTTGGTTGTTTCCTACTGTCAATATTTCTTTTCAATGCTAATATGGTCGATGAAGGGATCTTTAATGTGCAACACATCTGTTAGACAGGACCGACGACTTTATATCTCCTCCGAAAGATGGTCGCTTGAGCGATTCCCATAATCAGAAAAATCGCACCGATCTTGTGGGGATTGAACCCAGATAACTCTGCGCAGAGGTCGAGCGACCTAACCTACACGCCACCGAGCCAGTTAATATCGAATTTAAACTCTCTAATGCTAATCTCCTTATTTCATGTTTTCGGAAATAAGCTAACAAATCGTTCTTCTTTCAAACACGTAATCAACTTGTGTTCACATCATTCATTTGAAATAGATCAAATTTTACTGACTCACTGGTTTTTCATAGTTAAATCAAAGTGTGAGAGTTCAAATATTTCAACAAAAACTAAAGAATAAGATGTTATAGAATGAACAAAATCTGGCAAAGATAGCGTTTTTCCAATTTATGTATAATATCCTTCGTAGCCTAAAATTCGTTAAATTGAGAAACACGTTTTTCCATACAAAAAAAAAACCAAGGCTTGTAGAGGAAACGGCTCCGAACGATCGTTGACAATTATTATATTATTCATCAACCCATGTAGGAAGGCTAGACACTGATCGCTGTAACACCCATATCACTTCATGAAAATTAGAAGAAATATTCAAACAAAAAATTTGATTATTTCAAAGTTATTTTTGAAAGGTTGAGATTAGTAAAATTGTTACAAGGCGTTTTTACTGTAATAGTACAATTCGCGAAGGAAAACATGAGTTCAAATTGGTGTGTAGTTTTAATTAATAAAGTTTTAATTTTTTTTCATTTGCGAAAAACATTTTTTTCAATTTCTGAAGGTTGTTAGAGATTCACTTAAAAATCCGTTATTATTCTTAAAATTTTATACATTGAGTATTAGCTTTTGATTGGGATATTATTTATACATTATTGTAGACAGAGCATATCGAAACAGAAAAATTTGCATATCTCTCAGAGCGTCATTATAATTGATTCAATTAATAGTATGAATAGAAATAACAATAAAACTCTCTCATTAAAAATAAGTCTATTCAAAATTATTATTCCTTAGAAAAAAGTAATTCAGTAGGAAATTATAACAATTGCTTTGAATGAAAATTTGTATCTGTTGCAAAAATAACGATTCTACAATTCAGAAGCATTGAAAACGACAAAATATATTAAATTCTTTTAACCCTTACACTTCTTTCTATTATCCAAATTTGTAGCCTGAACATTTATAATATGAATTGTTTATTGTTTTTTGAGTTTTTAGGCTGAAGGGCTCTTTTGAAATGCTTTAAAAGCGAACTGCCGAAATATTTAGGAGCTGGCTTTCTGTAATGAATTATTTTGCTCTTTCGTTCGTCGAACTGAGGACTACGGAAGTCAATGCAAATGAAAATATCGATTGTGATTCGGATATTTCCCCCATAAAATATTTGAAACTAAAACTAGATTCTGAGCTTTACTAAGGCCACATTTGCGTTTTTTCTCTTTGAATTTTTAAGTTTGCTATTCAGTTTGTTTGTTAGCTCTTCTAGCTAGGCAGCAATGTTAATTACTGACAGAATTTCATAATTTCTTTATGAAAATCCATATGTTATTTGAAATTAAAAATTGAAAACATTCCTTCAGTACAAGTTTTAACAGTTATTGGTGATTAAAGTGATATGTTATAAGTATTATAACTTTTTATATTATAGCGAGTACAAGTTCAATCCTCTCATTTATGAACTCAAATTTGTTTATAATTTTCTACAGGTCTACCTGTAAAATTTTAACTTCTTAGATAGAATTACATAGAGTTCCTGGCCTTACTACTGTGCATCTCTAATTTACAACTGATTTTGTATTTGAAGAGAAATAAAAATTCTTTTCTATTTTTTGATTACTCAAATACATATCTTCCTTGACTATTTGGACAAAATGAAAACGAATTTAAGTATAAGAACGATAACTTTTCTCCATTGAAAGTTAGGATTTATTCATTTTCTATATTTGTTTGCTGATCAAAGCCTAAATTCGTCATTCTATGTTTTTATTACCTGCTGGTACACTTTCTTGCATGTGTGGAAGATGATTCCAGATATAAATGTAGTTTTGGTGGTTAATTTCTCCCAATTTTCCTTTAAGGAACTTACACATATTCTCTATCGGGTTCATGTCTTCGAAATTTACTAAGTTAACAGAGGAATGAAGCAACATTTTCTCTTCCAAGAATGCTTCATAACATATGGTTCCCTATGTGGTCACTCCTCTTTCAATGGGGAAAACAACCTATTTTTCAACACGTCCTTTTATTGGTTTGTCGTATCCCCTTAACTACTTGAAAACGTCCTGCACTCTTGGCATTAATCGTTGATCAAATTATCACTTTGGAAGGATGCTCCACCGTTTCACCAAGAAATCTTTGTACCAGCCTTGTTTACCATGATTTCAAATGCGCTCTAGCACAGATATAAGAAAGTAAATATTAGGTCCAGATCTGTTATCTTGTGTTCTTTCGTTCAAATGAATATTTGATTAGATTCTTGCAGATACAAAATATTGTGTGGGCTGAGTGGCAGTCTAGCTATTGCGACTCAATGGTCTTTTGTGGCACACTTCACCTCAAATTCGACCCAGAGGCTCCATTCTTATAAAAGTAAAACCTTAGTAGGCAAGAGGTTTATGAGCTCTTTCAGTGGCAGTTTGTGAGTCCAAGTACCCAAAATTTGGTCTTGTCTCCAGTCGGGCATTAATACATGACGTGTTTTATGGAAACTTTCTCGCCTAGTCTGCATGAACTGTTCTTTATCAATTCTTAGTTGTTTGGGTGACTTCTGAGGTGACAGTGCCCCGTTACTATAGTAGTCAAATCTTTCTTCCCTATCCTGGAGAGCTTGAGCCAAACCTTGGACCTTAAATAGAAGGTCCACTGATAGCAAGTCGAGAGTATCTGAGTCCTGTGAGACTCAGTCTGTGCTCCCGAACCTTTAGGTCTCCATCTTTGAGGTCTCCAGAGGAATTCCGAGTCCAAATGAAATGAAAAACGAATTTAAGTATAAGAACGATAACTTTTCTCCATTGAAAGATAGGATTTATTCATTTTCTATATTTTTTTGCTGATCAAAGCCTAAATTCGTCATTCTATGTTTTTAATACCTGCAGGTACACTTTCTTGCATGTGTGGAAGATGATTCCAGATATAAATGTAGTTTTGGTGGTTAATTTTTCCCAATTTTCCCTTAAGGAACTTACACATATTCTCTATCGGGTTCATGTCTGTGAAATTTACTGAGTTAACAGAGGAATAAAGCAACATTTTCTCTTCCAAGAATGCTTCGTAACATATGGTTCCCTATGTGGTCACCCCTCTTTCAATGGGGAAAACAACCTATTTTTCAACACGTCCTTTTATTGGTTTGTCGTATCCCCTTAACTACTTGAAAACGTCCTGCACTCTTGGCATTAATCGTTGATCAAATTATCACTTTGGAAGGATGCTTCACCGTTTCACCAAGAAATCTTTGTACCAGCCTTGTTTACCATGATTTCAAATGCGCTCTAGCACAGATATAAGAAAGTAAATATTAGGTCCAGATCTGTTATCTTGTGTTCTTTCGTTCAAATGAATATTTGATTAGATTCTTGCAGATACAAAATATTGTGTGGGCTGAGTGGCAGTCTAGCTATTGCGACTCAATGGTCTTTTGTGGCACACTTCACCTCAAATTCGACCCAGAGGCTCCATTCTTATAAAAGTAAAACCTTAGTAGGCAAGAGGTTTACGAGCTCTTTCAGTGGCAGTTTGTGAGTCCAAGTACCCAAAATTTGGTCTTGTCTCCAGTCGGGCATTAATACATGACGTGTTTTATGGAAACTTTCTCGCCTAGTCTGCATGAACTGTTCTTTATCAATTCTTAGTTGTTTGGGTGACTTCTGAGGTGACAGTGCCCCGTTACTACAGTAGTCAAATCTTTCTTCCCTATCCTGGAGAGCTTGAGCCAAACCTTGGACCTTAAATAGAAGGTCCACTGATAGCAAGTCGAGAGTATCTGAGTCCTGTGAGACTCAGTCTGTGCTCCCGAACCTTTAGATCTCCATCTTCGAGGTCTCCAGAGGAATTCCGAGTCCAAAGTCTAGTCCACTGAATTCCAAGGAAGCCTCTCGAGTTTGCCTTATCATTCCCCTCAATGCCCAAACTGCTCGGGACACACATCAGGCTAAGGCTTCTTCCCCGATTTGCCAAGGGTTGAAAGACATTCCTGCTCCATAAGCGACGTGCAGTTTTCGGATGCTTTCAGGGCACCTCTGTGTCAAGTCCTAAATATTTCTGCTTGAAGAACAGTCACAAGCCTGCCTAGACAGATAGATTGTTCTTTGATAATTTCCCGACCGATATATCAGCGTCTGCTTCTCAGCCAGTTTTGGACCTGTCTGTGAATTAACAGGAACCCTCGAGTCGATGGTCCATTGAGTTGTCAAACGTAACTTTACTATGTTGGGTATCTTAAAATTGTTTTTTCCGCAACTGAGATAAACACTCCACTGAAGATCGGCTATGGTACGAATAATCCCCTTGCCCATGCGAATGGCTCTATAGGAGTTTTGTGCGTGTTTACACTAAGTTTTTCACCCTCACCACACTCGGATAGTTGAGATATAGCCTCTTGTAGTCTGTCGAAGATGACATCGTCACATCAATAATCCAGAATGCCTATATCGTCAGCGTAGGCTTTGACGTAAACATCCTGTGCCTCGATTATTGCCAGTAAGTCATCAATAAGTAGGGACCATTTCGAAGAGGATAAAACTCCTATCTGAAGACTTTTCCTACAGACCACATAGCTGATCAATTTCCCTCTCAGAGAAATGTTGATCACCCTGACATTTGGCATATTGCTATTGCAATAATAATTGGTACTCCGCTGCTTCTGACAGGCCTTCACAGCGAACTAATGGGGACCGTATTTAACTCACCCTCTTTGTCTGTGAAGGCTAAACTGCAGTTCATTTTCGGTCCAAAGACAGTGACCCTTCCGACTAAATTATTAAGTGCCGTTGAATTGCCTTATTGGAAGGCTTGTTGATGGTCACTCAGAGACTTCAGTGATAATTCCTCAGCCCTTATATGATTCGATACTTGGCTGCAATTCAGTTTTCTATGAAATTATTTATTCACAATATAGCTATGGTCTTGGAGTGAATATAGGTTTTTGTTCATTCATTTCTATTAGATTTCCTAATAAAAAACTATTTTCTTCTTGATACGTTGTATGAATGATTTTGAAACGTGTAGTCTTCTAAGAATTTATTTTTTATTTGAGTTTTTCTGAATTAGATTATTTCCATTATCTTAAACACGTATGCATGAACTATTTCATTGATACTAATATAATTAAACGCAGAACGAACTTTATCAACCAGATAAAATAACAAAAATCTTGCGAAAAATGTAATGCGTCGTTGGTGTCGTAACAAACACCTAATCAAACAATCCTGTTCATGTACAACTCACCACGTTATGAAGTTTATATCGGTATGAAAACCCATTTTTAGTATCAGTGTGGGCGAATAATTCTATCGTTCATCAGAATGAAATTCTACACACCCCACAATAATTGTCGCATCACCTGGTATTCTGAATTCCACAATCGATGAAGCAGCTTGATCGCAGTTTCTTTGTCAACATATGTTGTTGGACATATGAGGGGGAAAAATCTTATCTATATAGTAACATTTGTTTCCATATGATCTCAAACACGTCTGAAACAAGAATGGGTTCATTTGACAATCAGTATTCATTCAATTTCTCTTCAGTTGTCACGCTAAATTTATGCCAGTTTTCTATGTTTCTTGTTGATTTTGAATCTTTGAATTTATTGTAATGCCTGCTGAACGTCCTGGACGCTATTTGAGTGATCATGAAGTGGTAAGAATTGTAACACTTCTAGAGGAGGGGCGAAGCGAACGTTACGTGGCTAACTTGTTGAATGTTAACCAAAGCTCTATTTCAAGAGCAATTAATCGGTACCACGAAACAGGGGAATATGGAAGAAGAGCCGGACAGGGAAGAAATCTGATAACAACACCAGTTGATGCTCGTTGGCTTCGTTTAACTGTACAAGTGTTCGGCACTGTACGGCTAGAATGCTACAAAATGAACTTGCGCTTGTGCATATTTCATTGCGAAACTGTCAGAAACATGCTCAGAGAAGACGATATCAGATCAAGGGTGGCTTCTATCGGCCCGCGTCTCAGCAGAGAGCATCGAGTTGCAAGACTTCAGTTTGCGAGGGAACATGCAAATTGGGGCATTCCAGAATGGTCGAATGTTCTCTTTTCCGACGAGTCCAGGTTCTGTCTATTATTAAATGATCGACGCATGCCTGTGTACAGACGAACTTGGGAACGGTATCAGCAATGCAATATCCGGCAAACCGAAAACTTCGTAGGGGGCTCAGTAAGAGTGTGGGGAGGCATTTCTTTCCATGGTCGAACTGAGTTAGTCCTAGTGAATAATGGAAGAATGACAGCGGTCAGATACATCGCAGATATCCTTGAACCCCATGTTGTACCCTTTGGCCCATTGATTGGCGAAAACTTCATTTATATGCATGACAATGCTCATGCTGCTGGAGTAGTTACAGAATTTCTCCAAAATGCCGAAATTGATATTTTAAGATGGCCAGCCAGAAGTCCCGACTTGAATCGCATAGAACATGTTTGGAACAACATGGGGTGGCAAATTCAGCAACGTAAGATGCCTTCTAAATCACTCCAACAACTAGAAAATTTGGAACTCAGTGACTCAAAAGTACATCCAAAATTTGTTAAGGGCTTCCCAGGCGTATACTGGCAGTAATTAGGGCCCGGGGAGGAAACACTCGATTTTGAAAATGATTAGTAACGATTCGATGCTAGTTGATTGGTCTATTCGCGAATGTTTGAAGATGGTAGAATTTTTTAATTTTTTATTAACTCGAAAATTGTTGATATTTTCCATCATGAACTCATCTCGTTTGAATGATACCTTCCTATTTTACACTTTTGAAAGTTACCAAGGGTCTCTTGAATGAGCAACCTAAAAATTTATATAGTATTGTCGTGAAAGTAGGGTGATGCGACAATTTTTGTGGGGAGTGTAGTATCAATATGAATTAGGCGCTCTGAAGGAGTGAATCGCTGAAAACTCGGATATTTCTAACAATTTCGCCAGCTACTGTATCTGTGAATATATAACACACTAATGAATCAGTGAGAAGTAGTCATACTTCTACATTCATATCAAGTAATGGACCCCGATCAATTTTTTTGCGGACACCTTGAAATTAAGTGAATACAGTTTTTGGCGTGATTTCACACTCTGCGTTACTGAGAAGTAAGCGAGTGTACCCCTAGCATAATTAAATTGTTATGGAAAAAATTGGCAAGATTTTATTAAATGTAAAAATAATTTAATATAAGTGCTATCGAATATTTATGTACAAAAATAGAATTTCTTCTGAACGCCTATGAAATACTTGTCACATCTCTGTGCAAGCCTTAGTTAAATTGAAAGTTACTAAATAAACAGCTCCAAGAAATGTATGACGGTGGATCTAACTAAGTTAAAGTGGCTGCTGAATTTGGAATTTTGCAAAGTATCATTTCCTGAGTTTCATTTAAGCAGTTGCTTTATCAAAAGACAAAAAATCACTGTGACAGAAGACCGTTTCATTCGTATCTGCGCTTCGATTGAAACCACCAGAAACATATTAAATCTTGTTCACAGACGTCAAATATTTGCATGGGCTCGTTATAATTTCAGGTGAAAATATTATTCTGGTGGGGTTATTTCCCAGCTATGTCCCTAACTTTCTTGGAGCAGTTTATTCAACCTCGACGCAATCTTTCCGAACTTATTGATATTTTATTGATAACACTGTGCTAGTTCAAAATTCTAAAACGCAGGAGATATACCTAGTAAACCTATATCGGGTACGCTGAATCCAGTGGTAACCACCGTTTTCGAAAGTTAGCTCTTGTTTAGGAGATATTCGCCTTTGAAGTTAGCTGATTTTAGTAGGGTTCGTCGCTTATGACTACAGTATTCCGTTCGGAATATCGCTTTACTGTCTTCGGCAAAGTTTTAGCTATTGTCATGACCAACAACTTTTCTGAATATACCAACATAGAAAAACCTCATTCAAACACCGTTTCTTAACAAAATGTCCAAAAAACTCCACCAATCTATTACGTATTCCATACACGACTACCTTAAAATATCTCCATTTCTCTGATGAAGTATAATAATATGTACTAATAAACTCTTCTTTCGCAACCTCTTATTTTATTATTTTAGCTTATTTTTTTCATTTCGAAAATAGTCGAAGATAAAGATAAGGTTACTACTGCAAAAATATAGCACCATATTTTATGCGTTGACATGAATAATAAAATATAGGGTGTTCCATTTGAAAAAATCAAGAATGATATTTCTAAAATTACAATATTCAATAATTTTTTGAGTCACTCCTGTATAAAATGAGGATAATCTATTTCAATTAATCAATAAAGCTATTCTTGGGCAATAAGAAAACGAAAGGAAAAAAGTTTTCATCCTCTTTGGCCGAAGGACTATGCCATGATGATTCATGATGATTCATGAATTCTTACGGAAAAAAAATATTGTGACGAAACTACTCACATAAAAAAATCTCAATACTTAAAGACATTATAGCAGAGTTTAGGCCGCTCCTGAATCTTGAACAAAAAAGTGGTCTTCCAATCTGAAAAAACCACCCAAGATTTTTTTAAAGAAAATTGGGACACCCTGTTTACTTCAAAATAAATTGCTGAAGCAGATTCTCACTTTTTAAATACATTACCGTTCGAATAGTGTACGAGCTACAGAGCACTACGCCATTGGTGAATCACCGGTATATATATATATATATATATATATATATATATATATATATATATATATATATATATATATATATATATATATATATATATATATACATATAGTGGTCCAACGAAAACGTAACCACAAATCCCTACCGGGGTGAGCACAACCCTTGATTTTGAATAGGGATGAGGGGTGTTGCGATACCTCATTTTGAATATCTTATCGAGAACTATCTGTCCCTAAATTTTCACTTTGAAATTTTCATCGTTAATGAAATAGCAACTGAAAAAGTGTGATTAGTTTGTTGAGTGCTAAAAATGGCCATCATTCACTTCCATGAAGTAAAATAAGTTTTGCTTCAATTTGACCGCATTCATTGATTATTCGAATTCGCTTATCATCCAGTGGCTCAGGTTCGGTAGCGAAAATCTTAGATTTCAGGTGACCCCATAGAAGAAAGTCCAGTTGGGCCACTCAATATGTCTCTTTATTCTAATCCAGGCCTGAGGAAAATGATCGTTTCACGGTCTTCTCCATTCTCCAATACTTGCACGAGCGCTGGATAAATAGCTTTCTGTAATAGTTCCAAAAAAATTTGGCCAGTGATATTACCGGGTATAAAAAAAGGGCCGATGATGTGATTTCCATAAATACCCGCCCAAATATTTAACTTTTGGGGATGCTGAGTATGCTCTTCTCGAAATAATCTTGTATTTTCATCTGACCAGTACTCACAGTTATGTCTGTTTACACTGCGGTTAAGGTAAAATGAACACTCATCCGAAAAACAGATTTGAACATGTAGTTTGGATTATTGTTAATAATTTCACTTACCACTTCACAGAACATGAGTCGGCGATCAAAATCATCCTCATATTTCCCTAATATATATATGCTTGAAAATAGCAGTAAATCAGCAGATTTGAATGGATTAAGACATATCTGTTTATTCGTAGTTCAATTTGACGTCACTGCCTGGTTTAATGCGCCTCTAGCAATAAAAGCACCATATATTCAATATTTTTACAAAAGTTGATATCATACAAAAAAGTAGATAAAAAAATTTCAAATGATGCAAGCCTCAAATTTTCAAGACACTTATGGTATTTGTCGGAGGATCTTGATGCCTTAGCTCTCTTCGATGATAATGTATCAAACGACGATAAGAGGAAAATGGTTCGTGCTATTCTAACCAAAGAAAGCACTTCTGAAAATCCTAGAAGATTTATTGCTGAAAATCTCAATGGTTTATTAACATCAAATATCAGTGACTTCGTGAATAAGAACTCTGTACTGTTATTTGATCAATTTGAGTTATCTTATAATATTTTAAGTAACGATCCAGAAGTTTGGAAATCAGATGAAGAGTATATAAACTGATAAAAATATTAAGTGAAGTGATTGTCGTTAATGATAATGCTGAGAGGGAAGTGGCAAGAATATAATAACAGCTTAACAAAAAAATGAAGAGCAGAAGCAATATTTATTACGTGTTGTCGAATAGCACAGGAAAAGAATTTCCAGTTGCACTAAAATTGATTTTTCAGCGGCTTACCCAGCGACATAGAGTATAATTGGAAACTATAGAAAAACGCATTCTTTGATAATTGAGTCTTCCAAAAATTGTTTGAAATATATTTCAATAAATTACATACTGCCATCCAATGTAAAGAAGATTTATTCTGAGCATATAGATCAAAATCATAAACAATATATGTATTACGTCAAAACTTGATAAGAAGAAATGATAATGAATAAGTTGTGCATAAGTTAAATATCTAACATGAATAATTTACCTGTGAAAAGTGTATAAAATTGTTTTGGATATTATGAACTCATAAAAGTAGTAATAGCTGTAAAACTATTGATTTAAAAAATTTTGCTGCGATAAAATTTCAAATAATACAATGAAAACAAATTTCTCAACCTAGATTCAGAAAATTATTTGTTACTGACGTCAATAATATATTTTATCGTTAATTTTATATTTTAAGAGGCTTTAACTGCTAAGCCACGAAAGCTACGAGAATATATCTAATGACAAAATTGCAGGGCGTAAGCCCCCCTATAAATTTGTCCTGTACATATTTCGTCTATCTTCGATAGTTGAGCAGATAAATACGATTTACTGCTATTTTTACGAAAACTCAGCTCAAAAGACATTTTTCGCCGAACCTGTCAGAGTTACAAACTCGACACAATGGGCTTTTTTGTAGCTAATCATACCTCTAACAAGAATCCATCCGTCAACATTCCGAATATATTTTTTTTCTGGGTGAGCGGAACGAAAAACGTATAAGCATTTATTAATGTTATTTAAATGGATAAAATTCAAAAACGATTAGCAGTGGGTTAAAATTATAATTAACGTCTCGCATTATGTTCAAAAATTTTCTTGCTCTATAAGTTTCAAGATTTTCAGTAGGACAAAAATTTTTCCCAATTATGATTTATATATATATATATATATATATATATATATATATATATATATATATATATATATATATATATATATATATATATATATATATATATATATATATATATATATATATATATATATATATATATATATATATATATATATATATATATATAGGCTACATAATAGTCACAGTTTATCGTCTGGCCTTTGTTCAGATGGTCGATGAACAATATCTCACGGGCCAAAAATCAAACCAAACCTAACCATTAAAATAAATTTTTCTCAAAATTCTCTTGAGCCTCAGAATAGGCTATAGTTGTGGAATAACCTCTATGTCTAAGCCAGATCTCCTTTCTTAGAGCATCTTTTCAACTCAGCAAACAGCATAGAGGCAACAATCGCTGGGTTCCAGATCTGGAGAATAGGATGGTTCCGGTAACAATTCGAAGCGTAAATCGAGGATTTTTGCCACGGTTTTACCGACTTTTGGATTTGTGATTATCTTCATGAAATAATTGTATTGAAAATTGTTATGGGTGATCGCAATGAAATTTTCAATACTTTTTGAATATTTTCGTTGTATTCACCTTTTTGGCCTTTGTTCGAAGTTGTTGGAAGTGTATATATATATATATATATATATATATATATATATATATATATATATATATATATATATATACACTTCAAAAGTGTTTTCATGCCTAAATTTTCGTGTAAAATACGTTGCGTTTTGATATTATCAGGATCTGAGCTAACTCCTGCAATTTCATTGCGATCACCCATAACAATTTTCAATACTTTTTGAATATTTTTCGTTGTATTCACCTTTTTTGGCCTTTGTTCGTTTTGTGTTTTGGTGATCGTACAACCATGTTTGACATCAAAATACCATCTGCAAATGGTTGTTTTCGAGGGAAATTTCCCCGGAAACATTCCTGAGCTTGAAAAGAGTACGGTATTTTTTACCTATCAAATAGGGTTTTCTTAAGACACAAAAATCGGTTTGATTTTGATTGTATACAAACAGAGTAGCATGACTGAAACCTCAATATCTCGAAAAGTACGGAACGAAATGACATAAAACATGTTTCTTTCAAAGGTTGGTACTACCTGAAACAATAGCGCATTCAATATTTTTGGCGCCATTTATTTCTTAGTCCCGAAACTGTTTAACCCTTGTGTTATGTTCTTTGTTGATTAAGTATTTCAAAAAATCTGCTTAAACTGACTGGCTTTCCCTGGCACCGTGAAAGTGAATAAAATTTATGCGTTTGATGAAGAATCTTCGAATTGTCATTGATTAGATAAGTAAAATTTTACAATGAGTTTTGCAAAAACGTGTATTGAGTGTTTGAGTGTAGAGAATTTATAAATTAAGTTCTCAAGAAGAATGCTAGAGCTTTATAATTCGTGATTGCATAGGTTTAAGAAAATTTTACACAATAATCTTGTTAATTGGTAAATTTATTTATTTCCTACTTCAAATAGAAAAGATAGCCTATACCCTCTGAAAACATTTTTTTTTATTAGAATTCTACTTCTAGAAATTTAAATTCTTTTTCTCTTTAGAACTTTGACATGATTCTCAATTTTTATGAAATTTTTGTCAGCTTTTATAGTTAACCATTACTAATTTTGCTTTATCTGATATGAAAATAATATTCACTTGTGAATTATCAGTAGAGGAGAAAAATTATTCTCTTAAAAATCGACTGATTTTTCCAAATATGTTCGGAGTTGATATCTATCACAATTTGAATTATTTATCGAGTGAAAATATGATCTATGTAGACTTTGAGTTAAGATTATTTTATGTTATCCTCGATTTTAATTGCACCATCAGATAAGATATGCATACTTTTATATGACTTGGTATCAAAAGGAATTTCTTCATGAAATTGTAGAACATGATGTATGTTTATCTTCCTTGAATAACACCCTGTATTCTTATTCTGAATTTGAATTAGTATATTTGTACATAATACTCGATGAGAGTGTTTTGAATCTCTACATTGCTGTAGTTAAGAGTGCTGACAATAGGAATTAGATTTTGAATTTTCTTATTGATATTGAATATGACATGACCTCAACCATAATTTCCTCTCTTAACATAAGAGTACTTTGGCTCGAGTTTAATTTTAAGAGTCGGATTTTCAAGGGTATATCCAAGTATGTCGTCTAGATGAAAAGATACTCTGTTTTCTTTTATGCCAATTAAAACGGTCATTCGTCTCTAGAATATAGGAGAAAGCATTTTTCAACCCGGAAGCATCTTTTCATTATGGAACTTCCTAGAAAGTGACTCCAAGGAGAACAGAAAAATTGAACAATCTTATCCTCCACCATTCAAGAAATTTGTTGGAGTTGAGCAATTCTGGTATAAGCCCAAGGAAAAAGATTGAACAATTTTATATTTCACTATTCAACAAGATTGCTCGTGCTGAGCAATCGACTATAATTCAACACGTTCCCAGTTAAATAAAGCAATCATATATTTTATTTTGAAATTATTAAATCAGTTAAATATAATTTCGTAAAAATTGATTATGAAATTTTCTTAACTTCAGTTGTTTGGATTCGAAATACTGGAAAGAATATAAGTATTTTCAAATATGAGTTGTTCTAAGAAAGTGATGAATATAGCTAAAATTTGAGAAAATTGTTGTGAGTAAAATTGTTGTGATGGATCGTGTTTTTCTGAAAATTATCGAAAAGTAATATGGTATGGTAAAATATAAAGAGATATATATATGCCAAATAAGATCAAATTAACTTAACAATCTTAGGTATATATATATATAATATATATATATCGATATATATATATATATATATATATATATATATATATATATATATATATATATATATATATATATATATATATATATATATATATATATATATATATATATATATATATATATATATATATATATATATATATATATATATATATATATATATATATATATATATATATATATATATATATATATATATATATATATATATATATATATATATATATATATATATATATATATATATATATATATATATATATATATATATATATATATATATATATATATATATATATATATATATATATATATATATATATATATATATATATATATATATATATATATATATATATATATATATATATATATATATATATATATATATATATATATATATATACCTAACGATTGTTAAGTTAATTTGATCTTATTTGGCTCTCTTTATTTTTACCATACCATATTACTTTTCGATAATTTTCAGAAAAACACGATCCATCACAACAATTTTACTCTTCTCAAATTTTAGCTATATTCATCACTTTCTTAGAACAACTCATATTTGAAAATACTTATATTCTTTCCAGTATTTCGAATCCAAACAACTGAAGTTAAGAAAATTTCATAATCAATTTTTACGAAATTATATTTAACTGATTTAATAATTTCAAAATAAAATATATGATTGCTTTATTTAACTGGGAACGTGTTGAATTATAGTCGATTGCTCAGCACGAGCAATCTTGTTGAATAGTGAAATATAAAATTGTTCAATCTTTTCCTTGGGCTTATACCAGAATTGCTCAACTCCAACAAATTTCTTGAATGGTGGAGGATAAGATTGTTCAATTTTTCTGTTCTCCTTGGAGTCACTTTCTAGGAAGTTCCATAATGAAAAGATGCTTCCGGGTTGAAAAATGCTTTCTCCTATATTCTAGAGACGAATGACCGTTTTAATTGGCATAAAAGAAAACAGAGTATCTTTTCATCTAGACGACATACTTGGATATACCCTTGAAAATCCGACTCTTAAAATTAAACTCGAGCCAAAGTACTCTTATGTTAAGAGAGGAAATTATGGTTGAGGTCATGTCATATTCAATATCAATAAGAAAATTCAAAATCTAATTCCTATTGTCAGCACTCTTAACTACAGCAATGTAGAGATTCAAAACACTCTCATCGAGTATTATGTACAAATATACTAATTCAAATTCAGAATAAGAATACAGGGTGTTATTCAAGCGGAAGATAAACATACATCATGTTCTACAATTTCATGAAGAAATTCCTTTGATACCAAGTCATATAAAAGTATGCATATCTTATCTGATGGTGCAATTAAAATCGAGGATAACATAAAATAATCTTAACTCAAAGTCTACATAGATCATATTTTCACTCGATAAATAATTCAAATTGTGATAGATATCAACTCCGAACATATTTGGAAAAATCAGTCGATTTTTAAGAGAATAATTTTTCTCCTCTACTGATAATTCACAAGTGAATATTATTTTTCATATCAGATAAAGCAAAATTAGTAATGGTTAACTATAAAAGCTGACAAAATTTCATAAAAATTGAGAATCATGTCAAAGTTCTAAAGAGAAAAAGAATTTAAATTTCTAGAAGTAGAATTCTAATAAAAAAAATGTTTTCAGAGGGTATAGGTTATCTTTCTCTATTTGAAGTAGGAAATAAATAAATTTACCAATTAACAAGATTATTGTGTAAAATTTTCTTAAACCTATGCAATCACGAATTATAAAGCTCTAGCATTCTTCTTGAGAACTTAATTTATAAATTCTCTACACTCAAACACTCAATACACGTTTTTTGCAAAAACTCATTGTAAAATTTTACTTATCTAATCAATGACAATTCGAAGATTCTTCATCAAACGCATAAATTTTATTCACTTTCACGGTGCCAGGGAAAGCCAGTCAGTTTAAGCAGATTTTTTGAAATACTTAATCAACAAAGAACATAACACAAGGGTTAAACAGTTTCGGGACTAAGAAATAAATGGCGCCAAAAATATTGAATGCGCTATTGTTTCAGGTAGTACCAACCTTTGAAAGAAACATGTTTTATGTCATTTCGTTCCGTACTTTTCGAGATATTGAGGTTTCAGTCATGCTACTCTGTTTGTATACAATCAAAATCAAACCGATTTTTGTGTCTTAAGAAAACCCTATTTGATAGGTAAAAAATACCGTACTCTTTTCAAGCTCAGGAATGTTTCCGGGGAAATTTCCCTCGAAAACAACCATTTGCAGATGGTATTTTGATGTCAAACATGGTTGTACGATCACCAAAACACAAAACGAACAAAGGCCAAAAAAGGTGAATACAACGAAAAATATTCAAAAAGTATTGAAAATTGTTATGGGTGATCGCAATGAAATTGCAGGAGTTAGCTCAGATCCTGATAATATCAAAACGCAACGTATTTTACACGAAAATTTAGGCATGAAAACACTTTTGGAAGTGTATATATATATATATATATATATATATATATATATATATATATATATATATATATATATACACTTCCAACAACTTCGAACAAAGGCCAAAAAGGTGAATACAACGAAAATATTCAAAAAGTATTGAAAATTTCATTGCGATCACCCATAACAATTTTCAATACAATTATTTCATGAAGATAATCACAAATCCAAAAGTCGGTAAAACCGTGGCAAAAATCCTCGATTTACGCTTCGAATTGTTACCGGAACCATCCTATTCTCCAGATCTGGAACCCAGCGATTCTTGCCTCTATGCTGTTTGCTGAGTTGAAAAAGATGCTCTAAGAAAGGAGATCTGGCTTAGACATAGAGGTTATTCCACAACTATAGCCTATTCTGAGGCTCAAGAGAATTTTGAGAAAAAATTTATTTTAATGGTTAGGTTTGGTTTGATTTTTGGCCCGTGAGATATTGTTCATCGACCATCTGAACAAAGGCCAGACGATAAACTGTGACTATTATGTAGCCTTTCACGACCGATTGAGTAACGAAATTGAGCGCAAACGATCTCATATGGCAAGGAATGAGACATTGCATCAGGACAATGCGGCAATTCACAAGTCGGTAAAGCCATGGCAAAAATTATCGATTTACGCTTGGAATTGTTACCGCACCCACCCTATACTGTAGATCTGGCACCCAACGATTGCTAGTTCTTTGTGGTTTGTTTATTTGAGAAAGATGCTCTAGGGAAAGAGATCTGGCTTAGACGTAGAGGTTATTGCCAAAACTAACGCCTATTTTGAGCCCAAAGATAAACCGTTCTAAAGAAAAACATAAAAATGTTACGGAAGCGTTGGAATGATTGTATCATTGTAGAAAAATAGTATATAGATGAATGAATTTGAATCTTGGGAAAATATTGTATTTTTATTTGCATGCGTTTCCGATTTGTGTATGTAAATTATTGTCTCGTACACTAATTTTTTCCAGAAGATAAAATAATACAGAATATAATAATAATAACTCTATTTCATTTATAGGCTACATCCTAATATACATATAATTTCAAATGTTGTTTAGCCCGAAAATAACAATATGTATTCAAAAAAAGAAGAAAGAAAGAAAAACATACACATACATGGAATAATTACATAAAGAGCAGAAGTTAACACTCCAAAAATCTGTGGATAGCTAAATTCGCAGCATTCAAATGAGGCATATTTCAATAAGATAATCTAAGACGTTCAATTTTACTTAGGATGGATGATTTTCTCATTAAACTAAAAGACGCAGAAGAATAAGTAGGAGAAATATACAGGAAAAGATTTATATATTAATGTAACAATAGAAATAAGGAATTGAATTGAATGTTCACAGACTGAAACGATATTATTTTGGATGTCTCGTAGCAGCAGATATTTAAATATTTACCTACTCTTGTATCCTTGCCTATTTTATATTTCAGTCAAGTTGGTATCAATTTTTCCATTTATAAGATTCATGAAGTTTATGTTTATTATTTCAAGCGTTGTGAGACTTGGTTCACTCTGAAACGATATGCATCTGTGAAAAATTGCTGAAATTAAAAATTCTACTGTAGATACTGAAATATATGATAGCAGTTCCTTCACCTGTCAAACCAAACAACGATGTTCAAAGTTCGGTGGAATTCTAATCTGTATTTTCGTATTCAATATTTTTATAAGATAATGTTAGGAATATTGAATGAAACATTACGTAACAAACAATAAGTTGCTGACGTAACTTTAAATTGAAGGTTAGTAAACGTGGTACCCACCTAACACAGAGCTCTTTCATGTACAAATGTTGATGAAAATTTTTGAGAAGAGATTCAATAAACAGTCATTGATTCGCTGTTATTTTGATCACTTTTAATCTATTAATTAATGTATTTTCTAGATCATTTTTACAATTTTGTGATCTTTGAATCTGATGAGCATCGGAAAATCATTCCTTGCACATCTTCATCTGTTTCTGCCATTGTTCTACAAGTGTTTCATTAAAAAATTACCTTTCATATGTTACTAAGAACATCAACCTCTCTTTGAAGTATTGTTGCGAGTGTTGTTACCTTTTAGTTCTCATATTGTATCTTCTTCGTTTCGTTTTCTTTTCCATTATACCATGGATTTTTTAAAATTTTCTATTTTATCTCCATAATCTTCTTTAATTCGTAATTCTCATGTATTTTCATCTTTTTTATTGTTTCATCTGCCAGTTTAGCTGCTATCTCTTTGTATTGATTTTGATTTTATGCGTTCACTATGTACCCAGGGCCGTTCTTAGTACTTTAATCAGTGCTATCTGTATCTTTTGTGTTTGATTGTTGTCTTACAGGTGTCATATTTACCCGGTGTACCTGATAGATGGAATTATGTTGGCCCTTATCGTCATTTTTTCCTGTGCAGTTAGTTGGCTTGAGCCATTTAGAAGTGAGTATAACTGTGGATACATTGTTGTGTTCCTTTCAATATTATTTTATATGAGGTTCTTATAGTTCAGGTATTTATAAAGCTTGATTCCTAAATGATTTGCTTTTTTTTCCAGTAAATTTTTTTCCCTTGGATTACGATCTCTAGCGGGTTGGTTCTTATTCAGTTCAGTGTGTATTCACTTTTATTCTTCATTTTTCAAAGCTTTCATGGAAAGTGTGGCATTCTCGTCATGTATATCAGTCCTTTGTGCCACATTTTGCAAGTGCTTTTTTAATGTACAAGAATAGAGCGCCAGTTGTGTTGATTTGACAGTTCCTACTTGAGCAATATATATAATAATTCATTTAGAGGGTGGAGATTTAACGGCATATCGCGCGCGCATCATGCCAATTGATCAGGCATTCTTATTTAGCATTGTTCGCCATTTCATCATGGAAAGGATTAGTCTGGCGTAGCGTTCCAAGAGGAATGTGTAATATATGCTGAGAGCAACTTAAGATCCACATACAGCCACATAATAATGTTGGGCTCTTGATAACTTTACAGAAGATCCATGTCAGAAATCTTGTTCACTGACAAGGCCCATTTCTGGTTTGATAAGTAAAGAAACAAAATGCGCCTATTCAGAATAATAGCAATTCGGGGAACAATTCCCATTAACCAAGATTATACAACTGTCTGTTGTATGTGTCTTAGCTTTTTTATCAAAATATGTTGTTTACTATCAATGACGACAATTATTGCGCTAACTCCATCTGGTGCCTGAAATAGAAGCCCGTGGTTTCAACTTATTTGGTTTTAACAAGATGGTGGCACTTGCCATATAGCCCGTGAATGTATGGCTCTACTGAGGAAACGATCGATGACAGTTCATTTTGAGACTTAGGACCACTAAATAGGCCGACTAAATCATGGGATGTCACATATTTAGATTTTTTCCTTTGTGGTTATGTAAAGCATAAAATTTACATAAATAAATTGGCTCTCATTCAGTCATTGAATAATTGAAGGCCAATATTATTCGTGTCATTGGTCAAATATCACTGGAAATGCTAGCATGCCTCTTATTCGGTATCACAAAACCACTGGGCCGACTGCGGCATATAGTATCTACTCTTACCATCGCATACAAGCACATACTATAACGCAAAATCACACCACCATTCCTCATACATACAAGCGGCCGCTCATACATACAAGCGGCCGCTAGTGCCCCTTTAAATTAATTTATTTACAATACACCACAATGAAAATACATATTAACAATAATCCAGACTACACCAACAAACCATTTTCTCCGAAAACAAGTTTCAACCGCGTACGAGATTTTCAAACTGTTAAGATCAAAAGTCAAATTAGAAAATCAAGGCTATAGCCTTTCTCGTGAGTCCTGTCAAGCAACTTAATTAGGACAAATCAACAGAAGACTACAGCCAGAGTAGAAGACTCAAACGGTCCTCAAACTATGACATTAGATCCCGATTTTTAATACGTCCTGTTTGTGTTTGGTTCTTAGAAAACAAGTGATATCAACCAAAACACTACAAGTGAGCATGTACTGCATACCGATTGCTACTGGCTCATTACTGCGTTCTACTTCACACAAATGCTAAAAAGTAGTAATCTATGAATATTCCATTTCTCAAGTCGTAAAAAGATGTTATTTATTAGTATAAATTAAACAAATAGATTCATCATATCAATCGAAAAAACTGATCTACGGAGAAGGCAAAGATAAGATACTTCGTTATAAACACATAATTATCGTACCAATTTGTTGCAAAACATCTCACTACTAAAGCCGAGATATTTGGCGGTTTGAAGTTATTAATAATTTTACAGTACGAATATACCGTGTGGGGCAACTCAAACGAAAAAGACTGAATAACTGCTAAACTATTCGTTTCAGGACAAAAAGCAGAGATAGGTCAATTTTTGTCTGAACGGTGACAACTCAATTTTTGAATAGGGAAGATAGGTCGAGTGATACGTCAATGAAAAGCTCTTTTGATTCTCAACACATATTTGTAATAATTATTGAGTTTTGGCATATTCGGAAGAAGATACAGGCTGGTTTCAAAAGACGAGTTATTTTCAGTTATTGCAAAATTGTCGATTTCGAATGAACATTCATCGAAATACTGTTGTATTTTGGGGAAAAATATCTTTAAGCAGTGGTGCTTCCACTACACCCTCTCAGATGAGGGTTTCAATCGCTCAAATCAAATGTCAAAAATTGACAGTTAGTCCAAATTATAGTTTATTGGATAGGTGTTTAGAATTATCTGATTACAGTGAAGGAATTTTCAAATCCAATTACATTTCAATGATGATACAGGGTGGATCATGGAGAAACTCATACCCAGTATAAGAGCCTCTTCACAAAGAAGCGATGATCGCTCCGTGTCATCGGTTGAATCGCAAAAAATGTTCTCCATCGGTGAACTGATGAAACGCAGACATGTGAAGACAACCACTAGGGCGATGGCCTGCACGCCTCACGACCGATCGTCGTATGTGAAAGGCCTCTTACTGCATGGTATCCAAGGTTGAAATGAAGCGAACTCCAGTAAATGTGGCAGTTTTTGGTTTTTTTCCAGACTGATGAATGACATTCGAATTAGTTTGTTTGTTTATCTAGCTGCTTTTCACTCACGGGTTGCATACATACCAGTATAATGGTTTATTCAATAGCTGAAAGAGTATGAACTATTGAAATTTTTTTCAGCAATAATACTTGTGCAAATGGGGCAGCTGCTATTTTCAATGAACGCCATGACGACAAACATATAAGTGCCAAGTAGGAAACAATTATGGCAACTGGCTTTGTTCAGAATAGGAAAAGAGAGCATGTTCAAAGACTCATACTAAATGAGGAAATGGAAACTGCGTTGGTTGGGCAAACAGTGATTGATCCCATTCTGAGTACAAGAAAATTCGAAAGTGAAATTGATGTGAGTCGAAGAGCTATTGGACGAGTTTTAAAACAATACAAATTCCATCCGTATAATATGAAGATGGTCAAGGAATTGAATGAGGATGACCTCAACCGCAGAGTTCAATTCTGTGAAATGATAAGTGAGCGAATCGCAAACAATCTCTTTTTCTCTACGATATTTGTTTCTCGGATGAATGTTCTTGTTTTTTAATCGCACTGTAAATCGTCGTAACTGCCGGTTCTGGCCTGACTCAAATCCCAGAATCTTTCGTGGAGTACATACCCAATAATATAAAATATTGAATGTTTGGTTGGCATGTATGGGAATCGTCTGGGCCATTTTTCTTATCAGGAAATCTGACAGGAGAAATGTATCTCCAATTACTTGAAGAACTAATCAATCCGGCCATAACTGAAATTTTGGAAAATGTTCCTAGCTATTTAGAAGAGGATGTTGTGTTTCAGCAGGATGGTGCCCCCCGCATTTTGCACTTCCTGTTCGACAATATTTAGATCGAGAATTTCCTGATCGATGGATCGGAAGAAGCGGCCCTACAGAATGGCCCCACATACTTCTGACTTGTCACCATCGGATTTTTTTATGGGGCCACTTAAAGAGTCAAATTCATAGAACAGCTGGAAAACGGTTGAACATTTAACTCAAGAAAACATCGAATTGTTACATTGTCCTGCGTACAGTCCGGACCTAAATCCCAAATATTTTCTCACTTTTCCCAAAATCAAGAACGGACTGCCTGGTCGAAGGGTTCAGTCTTCAGAAGAATCTGTTAATGCTTTCCAAAAGGCTATTTTGAGTGTAGCAGCAAACGATTGGAATAACTGCTTCCAGAATTGGTTCGAACGAATGCATAAGTGTATTAATCTTTGCGGAGAATACCTCAGGAGCAATAAAGTCTTTAAAAGCTTTCACTTATTTAGTTCCTGCTCTATATGCAAAACTTAAAAGACATCCCTCTTAGGAGAATGTTTGTAAGATTTTGTGTTCAAAATGTCGAAAAATGGTCGCATTTTACAATATTTGACCTTCATATCCTGGTTCGTATTATGGTTGCAAGCATTCGTTTCCGTGGAAAAGGTACACAGTTACTAAGCATTAGAAATCCAATAAAACAAAGTAGCTGATTTTTAGCGATATCTCCGGCACGATTTTTCTGCTGGGCGAAATCGGTGTTTATCAAGGCAGGGGCGACTTTTCCAAGTCTAAACCGCTTTTTTCATAATCAAAAGTTTTTAGAAATTTCGGCCTTCGTTCTACAAATTCTGAGAGAGGTTTATCATCGTCACTATCCCAGTCTGTTTGCAGCAGCTCTGAGTTGAGCTCCCGGTAAATTGTTCAACGAAACGGTGTTATAATCTCCTGAATCTTAATCGGTATCGTAGTCTTTTTTAGCATTCTCGGGAGGAAAAGTAGCTATTTCTTCTGGCACCTCATATTCGATATTTCCGATCTCTGAAATTATTTCTCTTAACGTAAAATGTCTAAAACTATTATCTCTGTACCTGTAACCAAAACATTCCGTTTCAGTCGAGGATGTGACAATAAAATTTTAGGTTTAGCTGATCCAAATATTTCGCTCTGTTGAACACAAATATTGAATAAAGTGAAAGAAGCTCAACAAAATTGAAGAATTTAATTACCGCCTCTTGGTCATCTCGATCGATATAATTAAATTTCACTTCAACCCTAGCTAATCATAAATAATTTCAACGTATATGACTGTGCGCTTCTCAAATTGTTTGATTATACCTCTAGTTATGCTAGATAGGTGGCGCCATTTAGAAACGAATAGTTTTTTCGAAAAGGATAAAGTAAACTGTCAGGGTCTTTTAAAAGGACGGTAGGGCTAAGACACTAAAAAAACATTGCGGTAGGAGGTCATCAACGGTCACTGAAGGGTATGTTGATGAATCTGTATCACGCAGGACTGAAATAGCCTATAAAGTGTTAAGAACGCATTGGAATTCTGTAATAACACCCGATTTGCTCCCACGTTCATCGACGGCAGTTGTGTCCATGTTAGAGATGAAATATAATTTCAACAGAAGAAAATTCGAACAGTTGTAACATGTGATTCATGCAATGCACATTCGATAATTGTACCCTTGAAATGAATATAATTTCTGTATAATAGAATATTCTTAATTAGAATCTATCGCTCTTATCCTACTCATCCGAACGTCTCATATTAAGTAAATTGTAAAATGAAACACTTTCATTTTCAATACGCACGACCGGTTTTGACACTTACGTCATTTTCAAGTGTCAAGAGCTGACAGTTGTGAAAAACAATGTGCTAACTATACCTATTTTAAATGTAGAGTAGTGGGGTGTGATTCTATTCTAGTTGACTATTGAGAGTGGTGAATTTTGGTTTATACAAAGTTTTTTGATTTTCAAACTTTCCAACCGATTCATTTTCATCCATTAATTGCGTTTAAGGCGAATTTTTGAATTATCTAATTCCTTTTGTGATTTGTAGATTCAATTTGTTCAAGAACTGTGGATTTGGTATGCTATTTGGAGAGATGTTCTTCAAATCTAGATTCAAAATTTCGACCTGTGTGTCCTCTGTGAGTTGTTGGGCATTCATTGCATTCTATACTGTATATTAGAGACTATTTGAATTTATTAGCGTTTTGTTTAGCCTTGAATAGTAATTTTCTGATGTTGAGATCACTGAAAAGGAGGTTGTTGAATTAAATTCGAAAAGATAATTGCTGATGTTGTTAGAGAGGGGGCCAATGTAGGTTAGACATGCGTATTTATCCTATAATGAAATACATAGAATAATTAAGAAAATTGTTTTTGTTCTTTGAGTTCAACAATACTGTTTATGTGAGTTAATGAGTTTTTAATGATTTATTTCCATATTAAAGTCTGTTATGGATGAGGAAATTGAAAAGAATCCATTGGGATTGTTGAGTCTGTGAATGTTTCTTTTCGACATATACTGTAGGTGAAATTATTATTGAGTTTTGATCGAGAACCTTTATTGAACTGTTGCGCTCAATTTCAACAGTGAAGGTTATTTATTATGCAGTATAATTAGGAAATGTAATAATTGGTCTATTTCTGTTTGAGCCTAAAAAACCAACAAGAATATCATCAACGTATCTGTACCAGAAAAACACAAAAACAGTGAAATCATCAAAAATCCAACATAACACTCACTGAATAAAATCACACTGAAACAATAAAATCTATTTCAACCAAATTACAGAATAAAGATCTAATTCTTACCGAAGCTGATAATGGAAATAATACAGTGTTCCTCGACAAAAGCAAGTATCAATAAGTATGCAAGACATCATCGATACTCTGGACGTAACAGAAATCTCAAGAGAACCCATAAAATAATTCAATAAAGAAATTAAACGAAAATTGAACAATCGAATTATCTAGCACATTCAGAATGGGACAGGAAAATACTTATTCATATGAACCCTCAATCTCCGAAAATATACGGTTCAATAAAACTAGACAAAGAGGAAAACCCCGCTAGGCCAGTTGTATTCTGCATAAACATAACTTCAGGTGAATTAGCTTCTTAAACCACAAATTCATGGAACTCGCCGACTTTCATCCTCAATACCCATTTTCAAATTCTGTAGACCTAGTAGATAAACTTTCGACACTTAACAGTTTCAATTTTAAATTTTTCTCTTTTGATATAAAAAATATGTATTCAAACATTCCGGAAGATGAATGTTCGCCTCATGGTATTTTTATAAATAATCTTAAAAATCTATAAAGAATAATATGTTAGCACAAAACATCATTTTTAGGTACAGATACGTTGATGATATTGTTATCAGTTTTCAAGGCTCGCACAGACAAATAGACTAATTTTTACATTTTCTAAATAATATTCATAATAAAATAACCTTCACTGATGAAATTGAAAGTAACAATTCAATAAATTTCCTTGACATAACAATCACTAAATTCACCTACAACATATAGAAAAGAAGCATTCCCAGGCTCTACAATCCAAATGCATTCCTTTAACCACATTACACATGAATTAGCCGCTTATAATTCAATGATTCATAGAGCCTTTTCCACCCCCTAATCCATAACAGACTTTAATATGGAAATCAATACCATAAAAAAAATTGCATCAAATAATATTCAAGTCTCCCACATAAACACTATTATCAAACGCGAAGAACAAAAACAAATTTCTCAATTACTATATTCCATAATAGAAAAACCAGAAAATAAATATGCATGTCTAAATTACATTGGCCCTCTCTAATAACATCAGCAATTATCTTTCCAAACTTAATATAACAACTGCCTTTTCCAGTGGTCCCAATAAAAGCAAATTACTATTACAAAAAGGTATAAATTTAAATAGTCTGTAATATACAGAATTTAATGCAATGAATGCTCAACAGCTTACGTAGTAGAAACAGGTCGACATTTTCAATCTAGATTCAAAGAACATATCTCCTTAGATAACAAATCCGCAGTTTTGGAACATATCAAATCTACAAATTATATAATTACATTAGATAATTTAAAAAATTCTCTACGCATGCAATAAAGAGATGCCAATGAATCTGTTGGAAAGTTTGGAAATTAAAGAATTTTGTGAAAACCAAAACTCCCACTTTCAATAGTCAACTAGAATTTAGTCACACACCACTACTCAACAATTAAAACTGGTATCGTTAGCACATTCCTTCTCACAACTTTTAGCCCCAGACACTTGAAAATGATGTAACTGTCTAAACCGGTCGTGTGTATTAAAAATGAACATTGTGGAAATCAAACAAAAGTGTTTCATTTTATTTATATTACAATGAATTTCCATAAAATAAATCCATCAACATCATATCCTTCTCTGTGTATTTACTGAGAATCTCTAAGTCAGGATATTTCAAGATTGTCTCCAACAAAGTAGTATTCATCATCACAAAACATTGGACCATTAATTTGGCAATTTTGGTAAATCTACGAGTTTCCCCCTCTGAGAGACTGAAATTTTTAAGGCTTCTGAAGCGGATATTGAATTCATGCAATCATTTGTCAAGTATTCTTCTCTAATTTTTCTAGCATTCTATCAAATTTAAGTGTCGCCACCTCACTGCTTACTTTTCGATAATATACGACTAATTAAGAAATAGTGCCATGAGTCTTACCCATTACTTCTGTTAAGTGGTTAAGTGATTTTTTCCTCCAATCTACCTACTATTCATCTCATTCAAAGTTAAGTGGTTTCACTAAAAACTCAAAGTAAAGGAGTGTTAAAATTTACTGAATTGCGAAAAATTTGTATGCAGTAAACAAAATATTCTGGTCAAGTTTCTTCAATTATATATTAGGAAACATACTAATGTATCTGATGAAAAAATTATAACATTAAAGTGCATTCAAAAGTGAATCGAAAACATTGTGTTTCATGAAACATCAAACGTAAATGTTACAAACTCAAGTAATTGCATGAATAGGTGAACAGTTTATATGAATATTAATGAATTTCATAATGCTCACAGACCTTGAATTCTTTTTGTTTAGAAGAATATACGGAATGATTGAACGAGTTCATTCTGAGAATATTATGCACTGGGAATTCTAACCATCATTTAAATATAGTTGTAATATCTACCTTGAACAGAAAGGAATTTTCACTTTTTAGAAATGATTTATATATTCAGCATTGATTATCAGCAATTGTGGAGAAGGATAAAAGGAAATGTTTAGCACTAAAAAAGAAGAATGAAAAGGTTTAGCACCTTAACAGCACCTCTACAATGTCACTCATATAGTACCTACAGTACACTCTACCAAATTTCAGTATATTTTAAAGTGCCTGAGCAAATTGAAAAGAATATCTCAAAAAATCGTAATGATTATATACGAGCTGTGTAAATGAAGTAGTGAGACAGATTTTTTTTCAATTTTTCATTCAAATATAATGTCAATGCAATATTGTCTGCCAAATTGTTCCTTTGAAAAGACACAGCGCTGGAGACGGTCTTTTTATAATCATCATAGCATTGCTGAAACTCTGATACTGGAAAAGCCTTCAACTAGTCGGTTTCAGCTGTGTGTATGTTTTCAAATATCCAAAAGTGAGTTTCCTTGAGTTGATTTTCAATTCTCTGGCAGAAGACAAAGTCACATTGACTTAAGTCTGGTGACTAGGGAGGCAGAGGTGCTACAGGATTGATTTGACTTGCTGAAAACTCCATTATTGATATTGAAGTGACATAGCGCATAGTCATGATGTAACACCCAGTTATTTTCGATGCTTGGTCACACACGCAGCCTTTCAAGGAGTTCTCGGTATTGGCATCGAGCAACAAACTCTTAGTGGACGATTGCGTGGTTATCAAAAAGAACAAATCAGCATGCATCTGATCTTCGACTTGCTCATTCGTGCTTTTCTTGGGATTTTTTGCCACTTACTGCTCTGGCGTTTGGTTTCTGGGTCGTACTCCAACACGGGAATCATTTTCACTCGATCTCAAAAGTCAAGACTCCTTATCTTTCTGAGATCCTTTTGATCTTGGAAAGATTTGTCAGAACCATTTTGGCACAAATTTTTCTTACCTCCAATTCATTGGTACAAATCTGATGAACGGAAGTGCGACTCAAACATAACTATTCCGCGTTCATTCTGATGGTCAACCGTCGATCTGAACGGACAAAATATCGGACACTGACTTTTTCATCGGTATTTTCACTTGAAGGCCTTCTGCTTCGTGGTTCATCTTCAATCGACTCCCTTCCTTGTGAAAATGCCTCAAACCACCGAAATATCTGGGCCTTTGACAAAACACTTTCTCCACAGACCTGTCGAAGTTTTAAATAAATTTCTATTGCATTGTATCTAAGTTTGAAGCTTACTTGAGGCACACCGTTGCTCTAAACTGATGCCACTCATTTCTAGAATACACATGAAAAAAACTGTTTCACGGAAATTAAAGATACAACAAATGACGTTAGCTGGTTCAAACTCATACTAGGGACTAGGGACAAATATATTATGTTTGTTACTACTCTTTCAGAAAGCTTCTTATCCAAAAGCGAATAATTTGGATCAAGATCTTCAGTACGAGCTTGAAGGTTCATCAATAGTTACATACTTAATTGATTTTTGATGTAAACTGTGAAATTTTCTGATTAAATTCGATACCGCGAAAATTTTTGATATACCGCCGATCAATAGCACCACCGCACATCCGTAGTAACCGTGTTTATTTAATTGTTTCAATTTGTGATTTATCGCATGACTTTCGATGGTTATACTTATAATTTCATACCGTTGTATGAAATTCTCCGTGTCTTCACAAATCACCATTCCAAATTCATAGTCTTTAATCACATCATAATTCGGAACATTATTATTACAAATTTGCAGTTTCTGGCTTTATCATATCTATACCATAAGACACTCCTCGCCAAATTTCCTGTTCTTGGATCGGGGTACGGTAAGTGCCCTATAGGTTTTGATTCCCTTGACATTGCCAATATACTGCGAAATGCAACATAAATGGTCGTATCTTTGGATTGCATTGACTTGAAAGTTCGATTGTTTTCACAATTGCAAGAGATTGCTGGCTTGAAAATTCGGTAACAATTTGAACTTTATACATTGACGTGTTCCTGAGAAAAGTGTCTCGACAAACATAGAGAGAAGTCGACCCACAGATGGATAACGAAATGGGATCCGTTCTTCCATTTGGGATGCGGAAATTATTAAAGAATTCTCCTTTTACAGAAAGTCGTTCGGAATATAATTAGTTATTCAATGTTTTTCGGAAGCAAAAAGAATCGACTTAATTAACAAGCGTGTTCCCGACTACGTAAGACCAAGTACAAAACGGGCGCGAAAATTTTCGCTCGAATAATATCCCTTCCCATTTATTTGTCGATAATCCTTAGTCGGATCGAACTGTCGAAATTCCTGAATATATGATCAGTTTGTTCTATAATATACCGCACACTTTTTTATTTTATCGTCTAAACCGCTATACGGTCGCTCTCCCATCTTTTCCCGTCGATGGGTATCCTTTTCTTACCACTGAATGCTACTTTTCCTTAAGAAAATGAAGTACAAAATAAAAATGGGCAAATTTGTATAAATCAGATACTTTGTAGCAGATACTGAAAACTAGTTGTGTTGAGGTTCGCAGGAGTATATTGCACTTAACCGTTGATTACCTCTAAAAATTTGGTAGTAGAAAGATACGAGTTTGATTTAAGAATTTATTAAACTATTAACTAAATGTCTTGCTTATGTGACCACGGATTTATGAATAGTTTAATAAATTCTTGAATTAAACTCGTATCTTTCTACTACCAAATCTTTAGAGGTAATCAACGGTTAAGTGCAATATACTCCTGCCAACCTCAACATTGGTCCTTCGAGCCGGATATGAACCAGCAACCTATGAATCAATGTTGAGGTTCGCAGGAGTATATTGCACTTAACCGTTGATTACCTCTAAAGATTTGGTAGTAGAAAAATACGAATTTGATTTAAGAAATTATTAACCTATTCATAAATCCGTCTTCACATAAGTAAGGCATTCAATTAATAGTTTAATAAATTCTTATATCAAATTCGTATCTTTTGTTAAGAGTTAAGTGCTATATACTCCTGCGAACCAAAACAAGTTGATTCAAGTAGTCGATCCAGTCAAAATAAATATGATACTGATACATACATTGGATACTCGTGGTTGTATACATAGCAAGGTTGTTCCATATCGCTCGACACTAGTACTTCATTGATACTTTCTCATCTGATAATAGATACAGTGAATCATTCGATTTTCAAATACACAATAGATAACAGAATCAGATTCACACCTTTTGTTTCTGACTTACTAACATTTCAATGCTGGGATGTTTTCACTGTTTCATGCACACCTTAATATTTATTTCAGAACGATTATCGGTGAATCAATTTCATTATTTTATTACTTTAAGCAAAATGGGGAGAACCGGCTCGGTGGCACAGAGTTTCTGTCGCTCGTCCTCTGAGCAGAGGTATCTGGGTTCAATGCCCACAAGGTCGATGCGATTCTTCGGATTCTGGAAATCTCTCGAGCGCCCATCTCTCGAAGGAGATGTAAAACCATCGGTCCTGTCTAACAGAGATGTACTGAACGTTAAAGATCATTTCCCTCTATACGAGGGGAGTTCGGCAAAATTCTCGGGCTAGTAAGCCGAAAGGCAGAAATTGAACTCGTTAAAGGAACAAAAAAAAATGAGGGAACAAGTACTACATTAAACTAAATGCAGATATAAATGTAGAACCAGCCTTTGCTGCAGTTACGGGAAACTCTTTACTTGTATTTTTTCCATTATTATTCTTAAATTATAAATATTTCAAATAGCTACACTGCACCGAGAAATTAACTCCCAATTTCAAATTTCTTTTTTGGTAGGTTAGGTTAGATTATTAACACATGGTTTTTCAGATATCCGGACAAATACCGAAAAAATTCCATGTTCTTTCTTGACGCACATGTTCCTCTCATGAGTAATGAAATGAAAGAAATAAATTGAGATTTTGTAAGAAAACACCATATATTGATAACAGCAGTTGTTGATCAATTTTTGCGAGTAACGTTTGTTGTTCTTGAAAATTTTAATTTTCGGTAACAATGCAACGTGAATCGCAAAATATGACCCCGGCAGAATGTGTTAGATGACCTAGGTTGGCTCATACAAGGATACTCGAAGGCTTGGGGTGTCTTGTTCAACGGTTTCCAGAACAATCCGCAGATACAGGGAGACCTCCCTAACGACGACCTCGAGCAACCACAGCGATCTATGGCCGTTATTTAAAAATTTTCTCGTTGACAAAATGATTTGCTACTACAGTACAACTTCACTAATCCGGACACTCGCTATATCTGGCACTCCAGTAACTCGGGCACGCGACTCATTCGGACACTGAGAATTTTACCTCTATAATCCGGGCACGTCGACGCCGGCGGATATAGAAACAATAATAATTTTCCTGTCTGTACATGTACCTATGTATCTGTACTATCTAACAGTGGCGAGTATCGTTCTACAGTTACATTTTGTATTTCAATCTCGCCGGTGATGTGCATAATGGCTCAAAATAATAGATTTTATTGATGATGGAATGAGTACTCGTCGAATAGCAGCAAAGTCCACCATTCCAAAATCAACAGTGTTTGACACAAAAAAGAACAAGGACAAAATAACGAGATTTATATCCAAATCATATCAAGGAACAGGTAGGAGTTAGGGATGAACCGAGCGAGGGTTTTCACAAAAAGCCGAGTACCGAGCTCTCAGCCAAACAAAATTACTGCATGCCGAGTATCACGGCCGAGAGCTCGGCTGGCCTAACTGGGCCCTCGGCGCACCCCTATTATTTTAAACTTTTCTAGAATTTATTCTATGCAAGGTATTTTTGTAGGAAAAAGATAAATTATTAGAGAAGCTGAGAATCCTGATGTTGAAATTGCATTGTATAAACTGGTTTCTTCAACAACGCAACGCACACGTACCAATTTCGTCAGACATATTGAGAGCAAAAGCCGTACAGTTTTACGAACAAATCCCAGGAAAAAAGGTTTTCTGGCAAGTTCGAGATGGTTAGATAAATTCAAGCTTACACATGGAATTCGTTTCTCGCAGGTTTTGTGGTGAAAACTTTCCGCTGTGATACCAATTTCTATCGGTAGTTGAACAGATGGAATTAAGCAAAGAACAGGTGTATAATGCTGATGAATCGGCCATTTTTTGTAGATGTTTACCAGACACAACTTGGGTTCATCACGGGGAAAAATCAGCACCAGGTCAAAAAGTGTCAAAAGACCGCTTAACATTCATGCCATTCTGCATTGCAGCTGGAACTCACCAATTACCTTTACTAGTCTTGGGAAAAGCGGCAAATCCAAGGGCATTCAAAAACGAAAGTTCACTACCAGTTGTCTACAATGCATCTACCAAAGGGTGGATGCCAGGCCATTATTTATTGAGGTGAAGAATTTTTTAACTAAGATTAACAAGCCCTCTAAAGCTCTGTTGTTGGTAGACAATGCACCATCGCACCCTCCTGAGAAAGAGGTTAATACTGATCCAAACTACAGAGTTATGTTTTTGTCACCCAACCGTACTACCCTTCTCCAACCTATGCATCAGAATTTAATTCAAAACATTAAGGTGTCGTATAGAAAATGCCTTCTTTATCATATCATTTCGTATGAAGGTGAAGAGAACTTCCATTTTGAAGCAGTATAATTTGAAAGATGCCGTGAACAATCTTGCCCAATCTTGGAAAGACATTATTTCAAAAAATATTAGAAAACGTTGGACATCATTGTGACATGACACTACAGAAGTAGAAGAATCAGATGATGGAAAATATTCCACTCTCAGAGCTTCAGAAAAAACTTCGTCTAATCAGTGAGAATGATTTGAAAATATTGCCGAATTATTAAGAGTCATCGATCCAGAAAATGACTTAACCATTGAGAACATTACCAACTGGACTGTGGGAGACAAAGAGTTTGTTATCGATTTGACTTAAGAAGAGCTTATACAGGATGCTCTAGGAAGGAATATTGAGAAAGTAGAGGAATCTTCTGACTCAGAGGATGGTTTAATTAGTATGGTAAAAGTGAAACATGCAGATACTGTCAATGCGTTCTCCCTGACTATCATTTGGGTCGAACAGAATAATCTTCCTATAGAAGAGGTATTGCTCCTGAAAGGCTCGAAGAAAAATCAGTTCAGACGGCAGCATCGAGAAAGTTTCAGAGTAAAATCGATAGGTATTTTAAACGTCATAAGGAATAGCATGTTGTTTATGTACACTAGATTTTATTTAAATTCTATATTTTTTATGAGGAAAGATTATAATGAATGGAAATTCTATAATTTGATTGTGTCTTATAATAAAAAATATTTTTTGTTCAACTTTTCGATCAGAAATTTGACCATTTCGATAGTCCGGGCATGTGCCGGAACGATATCTGCCCGGACTAGTGAAGTTGTACTGTATTAGGAACCTTCCAATGCAACTTCGACGGAAAAGTGGAGTGCAAATTAGCTCTGAAACGATACGACAAATTTCGTTTGAGGCCTCGTGTCGCAGCTCGAAGCCCAGTTATAACCGCAGCACATGGAAGATCCCTATTGAATTTTGCCAGGAAACATGTCAATTGGTTGAAAACTAACTGGGAAAGATATGCTCAGTGCATCTTTTTACCTACATATGGTTATGGTAGAGTTTCGATAATGGTGTGGGGAGGAATTTCTTAGAACGCCCGCACTGATCTGGTTATCGTAAATAATGAAATCCTGAATGCGCAGAACGACGCTACGCATATTTTAGAAGAACATGTTGCACCATCTTTTTGTTTATGCATGATATCGCCCGACCCCAGCTACCTTGAATGAGATTCGGAACAGACTGATCGAAATTTGAAAATGAGGTCATTGATTTCGACTATGGATCCTAGATGTCATGCACTAATTCCTGACAGGAGTGTAGTTATCCGGCATTAACAGGTTTTTGGGGATTTTTCCAAAAGTTTTTTCATCATTATTTTTTCAAATACCATTCTCACTTCGATTATTCTCTAACATTCCTAAGATGTCGTAAATTACTACAGAAAAATTAAGTCTTCAACATATCTAAACTTCTCCTGAATAAATTTAAATCTTCGATTTTGTAAACTAAACGGATATTTCCAATTACTTACTTAATTATTTGCATTGGTGCATATATTAAATTTAAAATGCCGATTCAATAGTTCAATCAGTTCTACAATTCCATGTGAAATTTTTATTAAATAACTAGAATACAATAAATGAATAATACAGCACTCCTCTGTTGTGGAACCGCTTATGAATTCCCCGTATTCACAAATGAAATTCCTGTTATTTTATAATCCTCATAAAACAGATTGTTAAAAATAATTTAATAAGTAGAATTGTGTAAAATTATGGTGAAGTACGAGATTGAAACATTGATGAAACTATATTCAATAGGTTCGTTATGTTTTAACAGTATCAGCTTTGCAATTACAAAAGTATCAGATAAATGTATCAATATCATTTGTATTCGATACAGTATTCTTGTATCGACCCATCTCTAGTAAGAAGAGTGTAGAAAGAATCATTACATCATTACATACCTTAACATAATATTCAAAAACTAAGTGAATGGAAAAGCATGAGACGTCCACACATAATTGTTACTCATAACTAGAGACCGGATTTCATGTAATATAAGAAAGAAGTTTAGCATAAATATGCATAAAGTGTCGAAGTATGTACAATAACATAAAAAAAGTAATAACCTTTTATATCATCGAAGTTCTGCGTCGGCTTTATCTGCAGAAAATTCAGGAAATATTGGTTTGATACTTTCACAGTCTGGCGATTGTAGATCTTTTGTCTTTTCAAATTCTTTGCAAGTCACCAAATATGAAGAAAAAGGTTGTAACTGTTATGCACCGACAATTTAATTCGGCCATAACTGCCAGTAATTTCATCGGTTGATATCCGAATGATTATTTCCTTCAGTTATTACGCGTTTCTTCCAGAACATGTAGATAATTTCTTCCAGAACATGTAGATAAATTATTAGTATGTGATTTTCACGCAATGTTCTCTGACGTAAGAATTTGTAAGAGAGGGATATAACTTGCAAGGGATGCCTCACGTTAATACATATTACACTCGTTTTTTGATTTTCTTATGAAGTAAAATCAATGTTTCTTGTCGCTGTTATCAGTTGTGGACCTCATAACATTACATTATCCTATCAAGATATAATTCGGTCTAATCTAACCTGACATATTTTGACATATTTATGATTTTTTATATATGTAAGTTACACGAAAAAATAATATTTTTGCATGTATTACATCCTTATTGACGTTTATACGTGGCATATTTATAAATATTATGACGATTACACTTCAAACTTTTTGTGTCCGTATATCTCGAAAACGGTGACTTTTGAGAAAAAAATGTTGAGACACTATTTTCAGATAATTATCTGATCTACGATATTCGTCTGAACTAATTTTACGATGAAACTTACCGTTTCAATGAAGATCGCGAAAAAACTATTTTTGTTACTATTGACCCCGAAAAATTTAGGTATCGGATCGATGAGAACTTTTCAGATTTCACTCATGATGGTGTTTTAAACAATCCTACCAACTTGATCTGATTGCGAATTTTGGTACTTTCTCTCCGATTTTGTGGTCTGATTTGAACGGACTAATAATATATGCACCACGCGCTCGAAGGACCATGCGATTAAACGTCTAAAACGTGAGATTCAATTTAATCTTTATTCGATTCGTCTCTACCGAAAATATGACTAAGAAAGCAATGTAAAATATGTATCATCACAAAATTTTGAACGAAAGGTGCAAAGATCGATAGAGAATGTTGAATAAGCAAATGTATTTACAAATATGTAATTGTACCATATAATATCCATTATTTATTCATAACTAAATTATAAATGTGTAGCCACAATTAAAATAAATTATTCTTCAAATAACAGCATGGCGATGTACCTGGAATCTTATACAAGTTGAGGGATAAAACTTTAAAATTTGAAGCAGAGAAGTATGTAGGCAGAACACGCTCTGAAGAGCGTCACTATTCTCATCTTTGCCAGTATGAATGTGTCCAGTCACCTCAAGTTTGGATGAGTGGCCTACTTTTCGAAGAAGAATTGTGGATGCAGAATTCCGACGAAAAAAACTTGCTTGTTGATAATTATCCCGCGGTCTTTCTTTCATGTGTGACATTCGAAACATAAAATAGGCATTTAACCCGAAATTACACGACTAGTATCCTACAGCCAATGGATAAATTCCTGACTGAAAGTCTCAAAGGTCACTGCATCGATCGAATCAGAAGGTAACTTTTATAAATATGCTGCTTGCTGTTGATTTGTTATCCGAGGCGTCGGAATAGGTGATAGCAACGACCAAACACCATCATTTTTGCTATACATGACTTTATACCAGTTTTTAAACTGATGAACCCGAGCGTGGAAGTGAAAATGAAAATGAAGATGATATTGATTGCCTGGATGAAACACTTCAAGATTCCTAAAATTTATTGGAAATCTAGAAACCTACATAAAAGTAGCGATAGCAGCTTCATTCACCAACGAAAAAATTTTTAATTCTGTAGAGAAAAACAGAGATATAAGGCGATGAAGAATTCAAAACAGGCGATCTTATGCCACCACGTAGCATTAAACAATAAATATAAATAAAATAAATATTTCTTCTTCCCTTTATTGCCTGAATGTATAAGTTCATATTCTATCGAAATTTATGAAATGATTTCTATCTATACCATGGTCAGAAAAACCAGTAGAATTTTTGTTTCGAATATTGAATTTCTTATATTCTTCAATTCTCTTCCGGTTTGTCCTATATAGAAAGTCTCGCATCCACTGCAGTGTGTTTTATATTCTCCGCTTTTATCTAATAATTTCATTTTATCTTCATTAACTAACAATGATCCCTTTTTTTTTGTTAGTCCTGAGTGTGTCAATTTCATTTTTGTGCAATCTATTACCTATCTTGTTGCTAATATTAACAATATAATCAGTTGGAAATTTTCTATTCGTTTTTTCAGTATGCAGAGGATAAATGCTGTGCTGTAAAAGTTTATATTGTTTTTGTTTCATTAAAGTGTTAATCAAATTTGGTTCATAGCCATTATCCTTAACGATTAATTCTTAAATTTGAACTCCATTCTCAAAAACAACACCTTACAAAAGAATAGAGAGTAATCTGCGAACAAATGAATGAACAGCACTCTCAATATGATATTCTGGGATTGAGAATTTCTGTTTGAATCAAGATATCCAAATAAGTTGGTTTTCTGTATATTTTGAATGCGAATGAGTCATCAGACCTATTCATTGACAAGTCCAAGGAGTTCAAAGATTTTTCATCATTTTCAATTTTCATTGTAAATTGAATCGATCGATGAAAAGAATCTAAAAATTGAAAGAAACTATTCAGTTGTCTGTCTGTGCCAAGCCAAATAAAGAAAGAAACAATCTCAATTGAGCTGTTTGTGATTAGTGCTATTTTCTAAATTTGTCTTAAATATTTCACTTAATAACGGACACAATGGAGAGCCGATCGGTAAAACACCTAGATTTTGATATGTTTTAGTATTGAACTTGAAAATATTGAAATTAATCGCTCAGAATAACGTGTATGAACCGAATTCATTGACACCTCAATAAAACGAAAAAAAAAAACTTTTACTGCAGAGCATTTTTTCTCTGCATACTGAGAAATCGAATAGAAAATTTCCAATTAATCAGTATTGTATTTTTCTTGATAATGGGCTGATTACCCGAAACATATGTCTAGTATTATACTACATTTTTGTGAAACCTTCGCAAGGTGATCATTTATTCATTATAATTCACCAAGAGTTACGCGAGTATCCCATATATATTTTACTTTTACCATCCATTCAACTAAAACGTTGTATAGGGCTAAAAAATCCAGTTCATTCAATTTCGGTCACTGCATGAAGAATAGGAGACAATATATGAAAGAGAATTTTATATAAAATTACTTTCCGAAGGTATACTCTTATATCATCTTTGTAAACTTGAAACCGTAATATTTCTGTAGTGTTCGAAACTATTTAAACATCTACAGTAATCAACAAGAAATAAATGAGAGCAGAAGTCATATGCAGGTTTCTCAAATCTTCCCAATATTTTCACATGATGATTTCAGAGATATGAAATAAGTGTGAACAGAAATAGTGAGGCTCCTAAAGGGGTATTATTTGATAATTTGAGTTTACATTTTATGGCATACGTCAATGAAAATAACTTAAAATGTTTTAGAACGATTACAGTTCATAAGGTTTGCATTTTTGGTGAAGTGTCGGTTAAGACTTGTTCAAAAAGAAGTATATTAATTATTATCGATATTTATTGATATGTCACGAACATGAATTCCATGAAATCTCGAAAGTAGTTACATAATCAATTCGAGAAGAAAAGTTTTACTTCAAGACACACAATAAGTTGTAATACATTAATTTGGAATGGGTGATGCTATGGGTATTTGGTTTAAAATGTTTATATGAAAGATGTTGATTAATGTTTTACTTTTTCAGGTTGACGATCTTCGAAAAGTGAAAAACATCGACTACATCCGTTTAGACAATTTCATCCGATACTTAACAGTCCAGGACGACGAGAATGACATATCAGAACCTGAACAAGAGCATGATAGTTGCAATGGCACTAATGGTTACTCACGAATGAATGGTGGTCCCTTCAAATATTCATCAACAAATGGAATAATGAATGGTATGCCAGCAAGTGCTTCTGCTGACATCTTTGAGTTGCTGTCGATATATTCAACTAGGCCAATTGTGAACGAAATATTCAAATATTCGAGGAATGAAAAACCAGCAATAAGGATAGCTAGTTGGAATTTAGATGACTTTTCGATAGAAAAGGTTTCAAACTTTGGCGTTAAGGAGGTTGTGTGTAGAACCTTACTGGAAAATGGGTATGTATGTAAATATATATAGTGATTTCCAATGAAAACGCTGAATTACTCGGCTTGTTTGATGTTTCTGTGAATTTCTCGAAACAGGTCGATCTTTGATTGTAGGGGGAAATTTTTTTTGACACATGTCTCGTTCTCCCCCTATTAACCTCCTCCCCCTAGCAGCTTCCACCTTTGAGTAGGGAAAAGGGTTCGTGTGATACCTTTTCGAAAAGGTGATTTCATTCTCTCAAGGACTGCGTAATTATTTACTTTCTAAAATGATGATGTGATGATTCGAAATCGAGAATTATTTGGAAATCTTTCAAGTTTATATCAATCCGTTTCATCTCCGTTTGAAGAATACACTTTATCAAAATCGATTCTGTTGGTTCAGAAAAATATTTTTTCACATTCAAATGTTTGCCTATTATCAAACGAACCTTGTCAACTACCACCGCGAAGATGTCCATATGAAAAATGGATTGTGTGATACGTCTTTGAGAAGTTGATCAATATACAGCATTTTTTCAAATTCATCGACGATCGAGCAACCCTTTACATTTTATGTTAAGAACTATAAAACCGATTTTTAATCAGCTTGCGATATCATTTTCTCAAGAAAAAACTAAATTTCTTCCGTTTGAATCAATAAATAAAACAATGTTTCAATCTGGTGGCATTTGTCGGTTTGTTATCAATCTTTCTATGTTTGAAAATTTTTCCAGACCAGATGTTCTAGATTCAGTCACTTTTGGTTATTCCTAAAAATACAGGTGACTTGAGTTGGTAGTATTTTCTATAGTTTTGATAACCTGAAATAACCCGGCTCGGTGGCCTGGAGGACATGACGCTCGTCCTCTGCGCAAAGGTATCTGGCTTCAATCCCCACAAAGTATAGAGATGTGTAGGACATTAAAGATTCCTTCCCTCGACACGAAAAGGGTTCGGCAAAATTCCTGGGTTACTGAGGTGACAGAATTCCCCAGCGTGCCGAAAGGCAGAAATAGAGCACGTTAAAGGATAAAAAAACCCTGAAATAACGGTGATTTAGTTGAAGATTGTGTACACACTGCAGGAACGCATTAAAATTGTGAGTTTATTTTTCAAAAATAATAACTGTGCTGGAGCAACTTCGCACATTTTCAACGAAAATAACTGTGGAAGGAATTTGAAGCTCAAAACGTTTTTGAGTTAACGAGCACATTCATGCAAACTGGATGTTATTAAGAAAAAACATGGGTGAACTACTCATGAAGGAGAATACACAATCTCTGAGGAGATTGTCTCAAATATCTAGTATATGTCGGACAAGTATTTTCAGAATTCGTAACAAGTACAAATTCCATCCATAAATTTAGATTCGTACACGAGTTGAAGAAAGATGATTGCAACCGTCGTTTAGAGTTCGGTGAATATTTCAGTGACCGGTTCAATAACGACGAATTTGCTTCAAATGTTCATTTTTCTGCTGACTTGGGTGTTTTTTGAATGGCGAGGTGCGGGACTATCTCGAGAATAGATTTCCGGCTCGTTAGATAAGTAGCAGAGGCACTATAGAACGGCCGGCTAGATCCCCGAACTGACGCCTACGAATTTCTTCTTGTGGGTATCTCAAGGCTACAGTCTGTGTTACTCCATCCGAATCGTTGGAAGAACTCCGGGGAAGGATAGCTCGAGCATGTCAGCAGATTACAGCACAAAGGTTGCAAAATGTTAGTCAATCCTTCGAATCTCGATTGTACCAATGCTTGGAAGTAAATGGGGCTACTTCGAACATTTGCGAAAGGAATGTTTCACGATTAAAAACTGAAAACTCAATGATATGTTCCATTTCATAATAGAGAGAGAGAGAGAACTGTCATTTATTGTCATACACATACAACAAGAGCCATCGACCTTCGGTCCTTCAGCTCAGTAAATTAAATATCATTATTTAATTAAAAAAAAAAAAAAACTGTTTATGTAAAGTATGCTTAAGTTATCTATTACTTCTATATTCCTCCCTGAGTTTTTGGAGTAGTGATTTTGATGGATACTTCCTTGTTGGGTTGTTGTTGTTGGGGTCCTCATGGTACAGCTTGATGACATCTGCCATACCTTCCAATCTGCCGTAGAATTTTGAATTTAATTTTTGAAATCTGTCTGAAATAGGTTGAATCATAGTTTTTCGTATAGTAATACATTGGGAGGATTGTGCAGTCTGTTGCGTGGATGTCTAATTCTTGATATGTTCCTCAGTGCTATTCTTTCTGCTTTTTGTATATTTTGGACTGCTGGGTTCCTGCAATTGATCAAAATTGGGTGGGCATACTTCAAGATTGGTCTGCATATGGTCTTGTAGATTTTGGCTGCATTCTCCACTGATAAGCCTTGGTTTCCAATAACTAGCTTCGAGAAGTGTTTTGCTCGGGATGTTGTTTTCTTCTTCATTTGACTTGTATGCAGATTGAAATTCATTTTATTGTCTACATAGACTCCAAGGTATTTTATTGCCTGCTGTGGATTTTTTTGCTCGTTACATATGGATATTGTTGGAGAGCTACTTGATATTCTATGATTGAAGATTATGAACTGAGATTTTGTTGGATTCGGCTTCAATCTCCAAGTACGGAACCACACTTCTATCTTCCCCATTAGTTCTTGAAGTTGTTCTATACATTTCGTTAAGTTCTTCTCGTGCGATATCAAAAGAGTGTCATCCGCATACTGTAACACATATTGAATTTGGCTTTCAGGATTAAATATGTCCGCACAGTAGAGGTTGTATAGTAGCGGTGAGAGTGGTGAGCCCTGTGGTGTCCCTTGTTGTGGTACAAAAATATATGATTTGCTGTTCTTAATTCTTACCCATAGTTGTCGGTTTTCCAAGAAGTCTCTTATAGTATTTAGTAAATATCTGGGAGTTTTCATCGAGTTTAGTTTGAATAAAAGACCTTTGTGCCACACACTGTCAAAGGCTTTACTTATATCTAGACTAATTGCCGATGTTTTAAAATTCTTCAATGTGGCGTTTTGCGTGTTTGATATAAATATAGTCAGTGGATGTGTTATAGACTTCTGATTTTGGAAGCCGAATTGAAAGATGGGAAGTTGATCTTGCAGATTTTCAATTAATTTCATCCTTATTATTTTTTCATAGATTTTCCCCAAAACTGGCAGGAGGGTTATCGGTCTGTAGTTTTTTGATTTTGAGTGGTCCATGTTCGCTTTAGGTACTGTTATCATACATCCTTTCTTCCATATTTTTGGGAATATTTCTTGATTGAGGCAATATTCATAGATACTTATAAGGTGTTCATGTATTCTATCACTGAGTTTTTTAACTATTTTCCAAGGTATGTAATCGACACCTGGGGCACTGTTTTTGGAGCTGTTTACTATTTGAAAATAGGTCTCTCTGTCAATTTTTATTGGAAGTTGAGAAGAATTTTTCATACCACTGATTAACTCTCCTCTCGTGGGTTTTATCAAAGTTATCGTCATTGTCGTAATTGAAGGCATTTTCGTAGTGTTTTGCAAACACTTCTACTTTTCTCCATCTTCCGAGTAAGATCTTCCATTCTCTATTAGGGTGGGAATTTTATTATAGTGTTTATATTTTGAAAGTTTTTGGTTTCTTGATAGAATGATCTCCTTTAGATTCATTTATTTTATTACAAGCCCTTATCCATGTGTGTTCTCTGTATTGGTGAATCATTTTTGGACGTTTTTGTTGTACTCATTTATTTTCTGTTTTAAGTTAGGACTTATATTCCTGCAGTATTCTCTGTATATTTTCCTTTTGTTCTTGATCAGTTTTATTATATAAGGTGGTAGTTCATGAAGGTAATGTGTATGACTAATAGTGGGCGTATTGGCTTTGATAGTATTGGACAACTTTTCGTTAAATGATTCTATAAGTTCTTCATTGATTGCTTTATCTTTGTTTAGTTCGATGTATTCTTCCAATGCTTCATTCACCTTTTTATGTCGCACCTGTTGAAATTATAAGTGAAGCTCTCTTGTTCCTGCCGTATAGGTTTTTCTATATCTAATTCTATCATCATTGCCAAGTGATCTGACCCCAAGTCTGGGATGAGTTTAATTTCTGTCACATTATTTTTAAGTTGGAAGTGTGCAATATGATGTCTGGTGTGCTATCTGGGTTGTTATCCATCAAGAATGTGGGCATGGTTGGTACTTGAATGAAGTTGCTGTTTTGGATGAAATTGTTTATTTGTCTTTTTTTCACCTTGTTCACATTGAAATCTCCAATAATTATTGCATACTTGTACTGCAAGGCTTTTGTGAATATGGTTTCTTCTATTTTTGAATGTGGATGGATATATACAAGGAAAATATGTAGTTTCTCTTCTTTGAATGGTATAGTGAAGTGAAGGGTTTCATTTTTACGATTATTTACTGATGGGGGGTTGGCTTTTCCCATCTTCAGGCTGGGGTGACATTTTACCAGGCTTCCTCCTCTAACTCTCTCGTCTTTCTCTCCAATGTGATTAAGTATATTCCAGTCCTGGTACTCGATTACTTGGTCTTCACTGATTTTCGTCTCTACAAACATTGCGCTTTTTATGTTGTTGTGTTCTATATAATGATTGATCAAGTGTTTCTTAGGAATATAGCTGTTTATATTGTTGTATAATAACCTAATTTTAGAGTTGAATTTGCCTGTTGATTTGGTTGTGGACTGGTTCTGTTGGAGAATCTGCTTCAGGGTCTTCTATGTCAAACATAAGTATGTATATTCTGTTCCCAGAAAATACTGCTGTTGTGTCTACATTGTATTCATTGATAAATCGTCGCTTCAGTTTTTATAATAGTTTTTCTCTGTTTATATTCTTTGGTTTGTTTAATTTTCTGATATAAGTGTTTATTATAACGTCGTGTATAGTAACTGAGGAATGTATTCTCTTTTGTTTCTTGGAGGATTCTTCAATGTCTTTCGATTTCTTGTTGAGAGGCTTTATATTAACATTTGGGATTCCCTCTATTGGTTTTTTTGGGTGTCTTGGGCATTTTAAGGACCAAGCCTGATGGTTTTCGTCGCCGCATGATGAGCACTTGGGTGGTTCTTTCGATTTGCACATAGATGTTTTGTGTGGTCCTTGACATTTCTAACATAGCGGTGTATTACTGCATTTCTCTGTTGTGTGGTCAAATTTAAGGCAGATGTTGCATGGAATTGGAGTTGGTTCAGGAGGGTTGCTCGGATATACCGGATAATGCCGATTTTTGTAGAATAATCCGTTGTTCAGTAATTCTTCGAATGTTCTCACACATCCTGTAATCACACGTATGTAGCCTGTAGGGGTATGAAGTTGACGTGATATTATTCTTCTGCAGTATCTGTGATCTAGGCCATTATCTTGTAGGAATTTACTGAGTTCTTCATCGGTAATATTTTTTTCCATACCTGAAATAACTACAGAGTATGTTTGCTTGGGTCCCACTTTCTCTTTCTGGAGATTTCTCTGTTTCGTTTCTTTATAAGAAAGTATTTTGTTATGATTTTGTAGGTCTTCAAGGATTTCTTTCAGTTTTTCTTTGTTGTTATTGGATTTGAGTAGATACCTAATTTAGTTTTCAGTATAACATCGGTGTTTGTTGAATTTTTGTATTCCATAGGTCGGCCATTTGGATTCTGTCTTTTACTTCCTCACTGTTCACCATAACATAATAAAGGTTGGCATATTCCGTGTTTTGAATTCCTTCATCTTCAAAGAGAAATTAATATTTGTTGTTTTTATTTGGTTATTATTCTTACGTTGTTCATTCAAGTTAATATTTTGATTAATTATTATGTTTGGCTTGTGTTTATTAATTGTTTGGGATGTTGTTCTGGTTTCTTTAGTGTTTTGAGTTGTACTTTTATTGGATGGAAATCCTTTAAATGGGCCATATTCTTCTTTATCGCTACATGTGACTTTGTTTACTCTGGCAGTGTTTATGTTTTGAATTAATTGTGGGAGCACATGTATGACATCATTGGAATTCCCAGTTGTTTGATAATTATCTGGATGATAATCCTGATAAGCGACTTGTGTTGATTCAGTGTTTCTTGCAGATGGAAATGCTTGTTTTTTAGGGTGTTGTTGAGTTGGCGAGTTGGGTTTTTTATCTCTTTTCCTTTTGTGTTGAACTTTTCTCCATTCTCCATTATCATTGATTTCCATTTCGGAGTAATCACCATCACTTGAAGAATTCATGGCGGGTTTTATAGTGGTTTAGTGCGAAATAAAACACTTTGAAATAATTTTCCGATAAACGCTGTGATAGACGACCGATCGCGGCAGATGCTACACATTGACTCGTTCATAATAGAATTTCATGAGAATCATAGAAGTCTAAGCAGTGTTGCTTTTCATCAATGGCACTTCAAGTAGACTGATATTGAGGATCAGATAACCTTTCTAATGAGGTATCTCACAACTCCTTTCTCATTTTGACACCGGAGTGGTAGTGGATAGGGGTAGAGGTTGGATACGGAAATGTTTAAATAGGTTACAAAACTTTTCCCGATTTAACCAAATCGATTTTGATCGAATTTTTTCATCAAACGAACCTCGAACAGGCTCATGGAAACCTGAAAAATTTCCAAACAAATCTCGATTCAAATTCGTCACATGTTATTTTAGAAAGTAAATAATTACGTGGTCATATAAAGAATGGAATCACCCTTTCAAAAAGGTAAAAGGTCCCCTTTTCCTTATTCAAATGGAACAAATACAAAAATACCACCTCCTTCGACTAAAGTTCGAACAAAAGAACCAGAGTAAAATTGGACAACTGAAATCTCAGTCGAAAATCATGAACAACTATTTGCCTGCCATACCACGGTGTGCATCCGTCGATTTGGCCCCTTTATGTTGCCCAAGGTAAATGCTACACACTTATGAACCGCCTTTAGGTAATGAAGAAGTCCATATCCGTATCATATGTTCACGGTAACCAGGGATCAAACTTGATATTTGTTGGACCATTTGAAGAATGAGTGTGTTTACACATATAGCGATATATTTCGCATGTAATCATTGTTGAGATATGAAGTACGCGGGGTTAACAGCCAGACCAGTACAAGGAGTGTTGCTTCTCGACAGATCGCATCTTGCAGATACGGTGTGTAGCGTCGCGGTAGATAGTCGAACTAGTAAAGCTTCTTTAAGTTTTCTGTTTGATCTATCCTTTGTTTTCATCACTTCCTGGTGGCAGTGGTAGTAGCCCCTGTTTCAGTTAGTTGGAGGGCGGTAATATATATACATGATGCGCTCTGGATTGAAATGAGTAGGTGGCAGTCTGACCTGGTGTTGGAAATGGGTTAGATTCCAGTCTGTGTGGCCTGGTTGACTGGATGATTATGAAGGTGGATCGAAAAACCTCCTTCAGGGAGGGATAGTTAACATTCGACGGAAGGTTGAATATTGTTCCCTGAATAAAAGTCAAAAATTCTTTCTCAAGATTCGTTTTTCAGCAGACGAGAACTGCATCTTATTTAGGAATTTCGAATATAACCCAAAAAAGGTGGACCCTCTTAGCTTAACAACTTCAACAAACAGCAACAAGCGACAATCGCCAGAATTGAAAATAACGATTTTCCAACAAAGGCTAGCAGCAGATCATTCGATCCGTAAAATAAAACTCATTTCGGCTGAAAAGAAAACGATATTGTATTTGCACTACTTGGAGGATCCCAGATATTCGACAAAAACAGTGTTCTTGTTTTCGACTACATATAGAACTATTTCCGTGGCGAGTCAGATATTTTATATAAATATGATGGTCTATGGGAGTCGATCTTGAATGATGCTTTTATATGGAATTGAGTTTATAAAGAATTCAAATTTCCTTTTTAGATGTTTTCATATGAATGATTTCTGTGATCGGCAACAACTTATTTGTTAACTTTCAAATGCGAGATGGAGAATACAACCATTATAAAATAGTAGACAAATCGGGGTTCAAATAATATTATAGAAATATATATTTTCTCAATCATCAAAATTTAATTTCATTTGTTAATGAAACACAGATTCCAGAGCCATATGGAGTGTATCTTTATCAAATAACTTTCAGAAGTTGGTTGTGAATCAATTATTGTGTACATAATATAGAACATAGAAATCTTACTGCTGTTCGTTTTAATTGAATTTCACATTCTCCTAGTATATAACCTCATTAACCGTCTCAAAAAATAGGAGGTTCGATAGTGAGTGTATGTTCCTTTTTTATTCAAAAGAATACACTTCGGAGGTGATTCCAATGTTTCTCTCATAGAAATTGAGAGTAAATATTGTAGGTATGTTTGAACCATTAGTTGTATTTTTTGAGGAGTTCTATGAAGATGAGGCGATGACAATAGAGTGGGCAATAGAAAGTAACCTTCAAGCCTATTTAATTGTTTTTTGTTTCATAAAGTTTTGTCTTGTATGAATAATTGTATTATCTGATAATCAGACATCAATATAATCTACTGGTTCTTATGAATTTGTTGAGTTATTAAGATATTCATCTTGAAAAAGAATAAAACTTCCTCGCGTTTTGTGCTATAAAATGTGCCTGGGGAATATAATCAGTATCTTACTCCAAATTCTTGACATTTGGTAAATTTCGAAATAAATAGTTTGACTTAAAAATCTAGAATTAACCTGATCTTACCCATCACGATCCTTGAGCTATTGATTGATTCTTCACCTATATTATGTTTGCCAACAGAGTATTGAATTTTCTAGTTGGTCCATTGTTGCTGTTCAAAATGTGGAATGTGACGTCTGTCTAAAGATGATTTGTGATGAGCTCAATAAACCTAAATTGCATAGAGTTCAAGAATGGAAAAACAATAGTCGTCACTGGAAATTTGAAACCTACACATTATTAGGAACGAAACTTGGTTTTATATATGATGCTAGAGGAGGTAGGTGAACCTTTCCAAGTCCTTATTAAAGCTTCAAAACGACATCACTATAATTGTAAATTTAAGCTATTTAGAGTTGAAATATTTCATGCTTAATTTTTTATTTACCTATATGATAATAGAAAATACGTAATAGATGGCACAGTTAAGGTGAAGCAGGCAGGGAAAACAGGAAGCAGGTTTTTGATTTTGATTAGATTTTTGTATGTTAGATCTAAAGACGTCCTCAATACAAACAGGAAATATTCGTTTGGGGAGTTCTACTTGGCTCACCGAATATGAGCCTTTAAGTTATTAGGTAACTGTGGTAATTTACTACTTCGAATGATTAAAAACAAAAAGGTTTATATCAATTTATTTAATAATCTCAAAGGTTTATGAGTTATACAATCACTTATTCTTTTGATAGAATACCAGCAGTTGGAATGAAGGCGTGAGATATCTTCGTACCGCTCGGTTTGCCAAACATTTAATGTTACAAGACCATCAACGTCCTTTACATGGACAGTAGCATGACCATGGTATAGCTTCTGTCCCTCACGAACTAATAAGACGCTGAAATTAAATCTATTTTCAAAATGTTATAATACCTCATCAGTCACGAAGATCTTTTCATTCTTAGTAGAATAAAAATACACAGCTGGCAGTATCTGTCATATCGGTGGATTCGTCGAACTGTAAAAAAAAGTATGTACATTTCATGATATCGTGTTTTAGTTTATCTGCCATGTCCTGACTCGTGACTTCAATACGCCTTGTGACAGTCGGACGAGATAACTGAAGTTCTCTAATAGCAGACATGATTTCTGTTTTATTTTTAAAATCTCCAAATAAAGTCTCACCCGCTTCAATAAATGCTTCCTTCACAACAGATCCATCTTCGAATGGTTTCTTGTGTTTCGCCAATATATGAAATATTTTAAATGACGCGATCGTAGCAGCTTTTGATTGTTTGGCTGGTCTTGTGAACATGGTTTGTTCTTTTTTCAAAAAAGATCAAATCACGTACTTTCGATTTCTTAATTCACTCTGTGGCGGAAAATCCTATTTATAGTTTTTATGAACCGTTTTATGATGCCTCTCTTAGTTAGTACTTATTAAAAATTTTTTTCTTCTCGAGATCTACTCAAAAAGCACTCGCCATCGACTGGTCGTTCGCGATCTTGTAGTAGACGTTCCGACCTTTGGAAAGAGTCGCTTTGCCTTTTATGTTTCATTTTTATTCTTCCATTTGATACAAAAATTGTGATCGAGTAATACGTCTCTACCGTTTTCTTCCTAATTAATAATGTATTTGTAATTTGTAATGTTTAGAATGAAAGAACGAGTTTCGATACGAAAAGAATCAATGTCATTGCTTAGAGTTAAAATAGAAATGCATGTTCGTTTACGTTGTGGAGAGTCGTTTGCATCCATATCACGCTCATTCAATATTAACGAATCAACAACGATTATTAAAAAACTCCGAAGACAAAATAAGGTCGATTGTTGCTTTATCTTCAGTGTCAGCGAAAATTGTTCGTGATTAAACAATAGAAAGAAGGAAGTGACCTTGTCATTATGGATCGAAGACCGCAACTAAAAAAGAGTGCCTCTGGGTGATCCAATTATCCGGGAGTGTTAGTTGAGGAGGATGACTTTCCTGACAAATAACTGATGTAATCGAGAATACATACTAGAAAAGAAGAAAAACGAGAAGTCAGATTCAATCCGCGTCAATAGTAATTGATTTCGAACTTTTTCTCTCGGAACTCTGAACAGAATTACTGTGATGAAGATTTTGAGATGGGTCTCGTATTGAGAGATCGAAATGCATTATTTGCAAGATTTCCGATCATATAATCTGCGAATTTCAGGGTCCTCGCGTGAAAAATCGTAAATTTTGGGATAAAATCGAGAATAACTCGGAAACGATGCATTTTAGGTATAGGGAAACCTATAACAGATCGCTGCCTATCCATATTATAAGTTAAATGGTATGTGCAAAAATAGATAGTCTAATCTGAAAAAAAAGGACTTTTGTACCTTTGAATGTACTACGATTTGCCACATGGAACCTGATACCTTTTTTCCCCTGTTCGCTTGATGTGAAATTTATATGAACCAAATTTGAACCTAGTTAATATGAACATTATACCACCATTAGAAGTTGAATCAGTTTATCAGGCTTTTCAGAGATCCAAAATTGGAATATGATAAATTCATATATGAATTAATCATATTCGTATATGAATGCTCTTGCATTTATAGTTTTTAGTTTGTTTTGACTTTATATTTGATTCACCTTTTGCGGGTTGGCAGTTAACATGAATGGTTGATACAAATTACTAGTGAATTTGATATGGTGGGTTCCAGAAACGAAAAAATTGGATATGGCATTCGCTATACTGTGATTTTCCATCGTTGCTGTTTTGCGTAATCTACTACGGACAAGAATAACTGACTGCTTTGAAAACCAATTACCTAGTTTCATGTTGTTGATTAATTGGTTCTATAAACTTGTGATCTCACGATTTCAACCAAACTGAGGTCAAAACTTGATATGAGTAATTTCAATTGGTTCTTCAGAATGCCATTACTAAATTATAAGACATATAACAATAAGTTATCAAGATGATAATAACAAGATAAATTTCAACATAATTCATAAGTCTCTATCAAGCAATTTTAACGCATCCCTACTAGTTCTTGAACTTTTCCGAACATCAATTAAATATGCCTTACTTTGGTCAATAATGTCTTCACTGGAACTGAATGCCCTCTTGCAATTTTTTTACTGAATTTTTAAAGAAATAGTGGTTGCTGGTAGCCAGTTCTAGAACGGTGTTAGCGAAACAATTCGAAGTGCTTAGCGAAACAATTCGAAGTGCTTTTTCATCAATTTACTTGTAACTGGGTACATTGTATTTTTTTTTCGTTTTGGATGGTTCATGCACGATTTGTTTCTTCAAACGCACCATAATACTATTAAAATTTCTTTTGAAATGAAACATCTCTCTACCAGCATAACTAAAACATTCTTTTGGTTGAATCCTGGTATATTCATACAGAAGTCACATCAATTATTTTTAATGGAATGAATGAAAAAGTTACTATTAGCCTCTGAAATAAGCAATTTTGTTTTACCTTGCATCTACTGAAAACTGTTAAGATAATTAATGTATGATTAAGAATAGGGCAACAATAGTAGAAATGCTAATTCTTGAGAAGTTTCGTATTTGATATTTAGTAAATATATAAGTTTCATGACAATTTTTTTCAATTTCAGCGAATAATATTAAACTCATATCAGCAGAAAAGGGCCCACCAGAATTAGACTTCTTTTGTGAGAGTATTCTTGCAAATTTCGAGATTGAAAACACTAAAGTACAAATTTTAAATGTGATTGTGAAATACCAGCACCAATCTAACCTTCAAGAAGTACAATATCATTTTCAGAAACTGATGAATTTTGATACGAATTATTCGATATGTGGCGATTTTGGTGAATTGATGAATAAAATTGGTAAGAATATTCATTATTTTCATTACTTTCCTCATTCAATATTTTCTGAAGATATTTTTATTAGGAAAGGTGATATTTGTATCAACTACAGCAATTAATGTCTAAGGTTTTGACAAGTTTCTAAAAAGCTCTTTAAATACTCGGCAATCCCTAATTTCCGTAGTTTTTCATAATCATCAATGTTGCTTATATTGAAAAGAAATCTTTATTTGTGTACTAAATAAAAACCCAAATTTTAAATGTGATTGTGAAATACCAACACCAATCTAACCTTCAAGAAGTATATTTTCAGAAACTGATGAATTCCGATACGAATTATTCGATATGTTGCGATTTAGGTGAATTGATGAATAAAATTCCTAAGAATATTCATTATTTTCATTCCTTTCCTCCTTCAATATTTCCTGAAGGTATGATTATTAGGAAAACTACAGCAATTGATCAATGAAGACACTATATCACCACTGCACCAAAACTTTAACCTTAACTCTCGAAGCGCGTTTCGCTAACTAAGTTAGAATCATCAGGAGATGATAATATATTAATTCTAAACTATAATGCTAGCCTAATTATACTCTAGAGCGATCGGCGAATCAGGTCATTAACCAAACCTGTTTCATGATTGGTCGACTCGCTTACAGTGGGAGGGGCGTATATTAATCGATCAAGCTGTACAACGGGCTCGCGGGTATCGGGCCTCTGTCTCTATTTAATCTATTATTGCATTTAATAATCTCAATACTTTCAAACGCATTCGTCCATATTTCAAGTGTGCCATATGTTATTTTACTCTAGTGTGGTAATAGATCTTTCAGTTTGACCGACATACTTCGAATTATAATCCAGCTAACTTGGTAGATACCACTATTTTCCGAAATCACAACATAGTACAGCAATTGATATTTAAGGTTTTGAAAAGCATCTAAAAAAGCTCTTGAAATGCTTCGCAATCCAGAATTTCCATAGTTTTTTCATAAACATCAATGTTGCTTATATTGAAAAGAAATCTTTGTGTACTAATAGAAAAAATGCGACTTCAATAAAGTTATGTCTCTATTTAGTCATTTCATTTTTCACAGATATTTTGATTAATCTACTCTGGAACTATCTACCTATCACAAAATTGTTTCCATTACACAAAAGCTCTAATCAGAGCGAAGATGTACATCTGATTTGATAGATATAAAATATGGATTATGATTAGGTTTGAATTAATTGCCCTTAGTTTAATCACACATAGGAAATATGTCGGAAATAGTGTCTGTAATACAATGAAAATATGAAATAATTGAAAAACAATAAATTATAAAGAGGCGATATCAAACAAAATATTTGAATCAGTTTGCGATTTTTTTCAAGTAAAGGCAAATAATTATGAATTATTCACATACTTGTGACCATCTTTGCATAATTCAAGTGTCCAACCAGATTATCAATTTTTTTGTTGCAGAGATTTTAACTGATTTGGAAAATTCAAAGCTTGTTCTGCCAGTCAACTTGTTGAAGCATCATTCCAATTCAACGACCAATTTTGCGAAACAGTGTACATCTAATTTTTTACTCAACACAAAATTTCAAAAATATCTCACTGGAATGCATGGCATTGTCAGACAGGGTCTCACACATCTTGCTATTCCCTTAGGTTGGCGTTGGGGAGGACCAGCATCATCATATTCTCCAATTTGGGTCGAGTTCTTTGTGAATTCCGAATTAAATATGTGATATTTTACTGTTAAAATTTAAGTTTACCAATTATATTCTGAGTTAATTGTGATTGCCTTAGAAATGTTTGTGATAAAATTTATATTATGAAGTGATATATATTTTATGATTTTACAGTCAACAAAATTCCTACTCAATAAATTTTATTTTTATTGTCTCAAATTTTTTTTTCATTTCAGCAAAAGAAACCTGATTTCACATATAAATGAAGATAATATGTAGAGTAACCAAGCTCTAAATTTGTGTTCTCTTAGTATATCAGACTAAAAAATGTGCATCTCCTTATAGGAAAGCATTCTGATAAGGTTAAATTTTGTTGTTGACTAGAGAATATTTTTTTTTTATTTCGGTTTCACTGTGCTGAGTTTCCAACACAAAGTTACTCGCTTTGCTTACTTTCCAATACAAACAAAAATTTCATCAATATGATCCACACTGGAAAATTTCAACTACGAAAAATGGTTGAGCTTTTAGAATATAATTTAATTCGAGCAATAATAAATAAAAAGCTTTGAAAACCAACGATAATTATAAAAATAATAGGATCTTGTGTAAATACTGTTGTTCGTGTATTCACAACTTTAGAAGAAAGTGGATTTTTTTTGCATTTCCATCTGAAAGTAAATTTCTATTTCATACTTTATTGTGGTTAAAATATTTGATTGCATTCTAAAAAGCTGAGTTTGTTTAGAAGATACATCAAAACCAAAACTCCATACTTGAAAAGGAGACCGCCAAATGCAACAATTAGTCTGCAAACGGACGCAATTTCGATTACGGGTCTACAAGAACATCTGTGCGGATGAAATAGCCCCTCTCCTTGTTGCGTGTTAACTTTGCCGGAGCTCAGTTCACAAAGAACCTTTGAAACTTTAAGAAGAGCCAAGCGAACAGGACCGAATCTTGCAAATTTCATTTGAATATTTCTTTTGGTGAGGATGGAGTTCATTTTCAATTTGAAATGTCATTTATTTCATGAAACGAGAAGGGATGCAGAATGAATATATAATTTCTTTAGAAAAGGTTGAAGAATGTGTAGCTGTCGCAATAGGAGTAGGTTTGCGAACTGTAAAAAATTTCGAGCGAAATGAAGAAGATTGAAGATGGCGAAAATAACTGTTTTGAACTCCCGATAAAAAGAGGAGAAAATCAGCGAATAAAACAGATCTCGATGACTTCGATAGAGCTCTGTTTCGTAGGTTCGTCGTCAATAAAATCGTAACCACATTAAAGCGAATACATCAAAAGTTCGTCGGTGAAAATGAATAATCAGGATCATGAGAGAGCATTCGAAAAATTTTGAGAGGAATAGGGTTCCGTTGGATTAACACGAAAACGAATAGAATAAGAATACTTATGGAAAAACCTGAAATACAGCAACTACGTTTGAATTATTTAAGAAGCATCAATCAATAGCGTCAAGAAGAGAGACCAATAATTTACCTGGACGAAACAAATATTTATTCCTCCCATACACACAAACGACGGCCTACGTCAGCCTGTTTCAAAAGAACCAAGTCTGATTATTTTGAACGCCAGTAGTGAATGTGGAATCGTACAAAACGCATATCTGGCCTTCAAGTTCAATTGTAAAATCGGTGATTATCACGATGATATGAATTTCGCAAACTACGAAAAATGGTTGAGAAAAAAACTTATTCCAAATTTACCACCAAAAAGTGTGTTAGTGATCGATAACGCCTAATATCACAATGTATAAACAGAAAAACGCCCGAACATGACTTCCCGAAAAGAAGAAATGGAAGAGTGGCTGCAACGTCGAAATATTGCCTTCGTAGATGGGATGCTCAAAACAGAACTTTTAATCTAATAAAATTGCACAAACCCAGATATAAAACGTATGCTATTAACAAACTCCCGAATGATTAGGGCCACGATGTACTTAGACTTCCCCCATATCATCCTAACCCGATTGAAGAAGTTTGGGCAGCCATGAAATTTTATACAGCTGACAGGAATGTTAATTTCTCAATTAAAGTGTGGAAAAACTGTGTGGTGAGTTATTCTCTTCGTTTTCTCCAGATCAGTGGGAATCATTATGCGACAATACACAGAAAAAGTGAACAATCTTCTATGGAGCAAGCACCAATGCTGGAAGACGTTATCGACAATTTCATAATTACTTTGCAAGAAGACGATAGTGACAGCAACAGCGAGTCTTCTAGTTCTAATGAAGAACTATCTGATAGAAAATTTTTAATTTCTCGTTATTTAACTCATTTAGTGTTTCATATTTGAATTGGCTGCAATAATCATCTAGATAAATAGAGGTTTCACCATTTTTGATAAATTTGTATTATTAAACTGACAACCAGGTAAATCTGAATAATTCTTCCTCACGATAGCGCAATACGATCGTCCCTCTTAAAATTTCCGTTTTCTTTGTTGTCGTTAATCCTATATAAACCCATCGAAGTATCACAAAGATACTAGGTACTTAGGAAAAAGTTAGTTACTAATCCTTTGCCTCAAATCCCTATTGAATATTAACCTTCAATTACTATATTTCATCCTATTATACAGATTCCAGGTTTTCTTCAAAATTTAAGTTATAAGGAGAAAACAATAGTAATTATTATGAAGGTTCAGTTAGAAAATCCCCTGCCTCGGAAATTTCCTGTAGTCTAACTGGTGACGAGTCTGTGACTCACTTATTTGTAATAGAAATTAAAATGATCGAGTACCTTGAAATGCCATATGCCTAAGAGGGATAATTTTCTCAAAAGACCCTTACGCCGACCCTGATAGCTATTGGTCGTTACATTGCAGAACATCTTACTTCCTCCGCTTGTTATCACTTTTATTCTTTGCGCATCTTATAAGAATCTCAAAATCTCCACCACACAGATATTCTTGTCGACTTGTACCTATTTTCACATCAAACCTAAGAAAAATCTTTTATATCATAAGCAATGCACATCATCAATTGCCAGACCTAAGGATTAACATTCACATGAAATATTCCATCCAAATGATACCAAGGTACTGATGATGCAAAGAATTCATTAGATTTCAGTTTTCCTTAACTCGAAACCACAATCCGTGCTTTTTTCACATCGGAATTGATTGTTCTCAAGAAAAAATGTGACATTTTGATGTAACTGGAACACTAGAAGTAATAATCTTTGTCATATAATTGGAGATAAATCAAGTAAAAACAATTAACTTCTATAAATAATAAATGATATCAAAATTACCTATGAAAATTCATAACATACTTGGCATATGTACATGCCATTATATTCTTATTGGACTCTCGATATTTTTTCAAAAACTAGCAGCACTGATATCTTATAATATCAAGATAAGGTAAGTTTATAAAAGGGACTATATTTAAATTGACATTGAAATATTTTATCTTCTGTATAAACATAATTTCAAGGAAATTAGAATAACTTGATGAATATCATATTGGCAATGAAATTATAAAGCAAAACGATATTTTGTCGCATGAAACATCAATAACAAAAGAACATTTTGGTATGGAAATCCTCTTTATTTTATAAAAGCAAAAACTGGACAGAACTCAAGGTGTAATAAATATTCTTTGAAATGTTTCAGAACATTCTTAAATAAACGAGTTAAGTCTACAAAAGGAAAATAAATGCCTAGTTCAATTTGAAATGAAAATATTTAATATGTGTAGTGAGATACGAATATAAAGAAAAACAACCACATTACACAAGTAGAGTCTGGCACTTTATTCTGTTCTTGTTGGATATTCACTAGGAGAGTATGTTTAGAAATACTGCCATTTCCCCAAAACTGCGTCCTTTATTGCATCAACATATTGTGCTGGTACCCAGTAGATCCAGTACCGTGATGCTTCTGTTGGGCCCAGTTGTAAACCTAATATATGATATTCTTCATGTCCTTCAATGCTTTCAGAAACAACGTTTTTAATTGAACTCATAGGTAATTTTTCTGTTCTTTCTTTAGTACTCAACCATAATTGATCTGCTTCTAGTTTGAATGTTAGTCTTACTTTTCCTCCTTGTTTGTTTAACATTCCACTTAAGGGTGCTGGTGGTAAAGGTTCTTTAATATTTTTAATACCTGGCATAGCATCTTCTGGAATTCCTTTATCCAAAACTTTTTTATGTACTTTTTGTTTACACAACGGTTCCTTTGTAGAACTTGCTTTTTCCATTTCTGCAACATCTTGTTTGCTAACTGATGACACTGCCAACACATCATTTAAAGTTGAACCAACTAACATTATTTTTGTTCCTTTAACCACACCTGCACTACTAAGTGTTTGATTGTCATGAAGCAACCCCTTGAACATTAGTTTTTGCATAGAATCTGGTACACCTAATAAACCCTGTAGTTGTTTTTTCAAAGTGGCAACTGTGGCATCTGGAGGAATTTGGACATCATATTTCTTTTTATTGAAGATGACTTTGATTTCTATGCATTCCTGAACTCCTTGGCCATTTTTCAAAGTTTCTTTGTCGTCTGGTATATCAGTTTTCTGAATCTTACACTCTGATGGTTCATTATCATCATCACTTTTTTGTGTTTCATTTTTTTCAGATAGGTTAAAAGCTTTGCTATCGTTTTCACTACTCGCACAATTCATTTCCATGTTTGTCAACTATCATTCATGTTATTATTGAAATGAAAATTGAAAAGTTTTAGACACCCTATTTTGCTAGTCACTGAATAAATGCCTGTGATTTATCAGCTGTTCGTAGAGATATTTGACAGCAATTGTCCTCTAGCGGCTAAATGTAGAAAAATTTGGTCATCTGACTTTGACAGTAATTGTCAAAGTGACAACAATAATGTAATCGTGTATATTCCTGAAACCTGAAATCTACTTTGCACTTTGTGTTAGAAATGAACAGTAAGAATATAAATTGGTTACTGAATGTTTGAGACCCTCAATTCATTATGCAGAATGGAACCGTTAAAAATAATGGGGAAACCCAAATACAAGGTACTAATAATAATAATAATATTATGTTTATTCATATATACATACCTTAACTGAATTATTTCCTCAGTTGCCATAGGTTTAATATTGGAAGTATTGTCGGATAAAAATGCATTAGTAGCGGAAACTGCGGCATCATCTTTAAGAAAATTAGCGGAGAGTCATCCAAATCATGTTCTTAATACATCAAGAACATTTTGCAGGAAATCTACCATCTCAAATGAACATGTAGCTCAAATTTTGAGAATAATGGAGAATATATGTACGGAGTATATTATTCTTATTGATGGAGATACTATTTTATTGGTTACGGATTTTTGTCTAGAAATGATAACTAAAAACATCGCTGCAGACACAATACAAGGTCCAGCATGTGATGTTTTAGTTGCTATAGGAAGGAAACATCATATACAGGTAGGAAAATGTATAAGTAGTTTTCATTTAAATGAAGAAATATAGAATTTTTTAATAATACACAGGAAAATCATGTTGACATGTAAAGTACCTTTTATCCTTATCACATGGACATATTTTGTAATTTATTGATTTTGTAATACATTGAGAGGTGTTTGTCACTTTTATGATGTAGAACTAGTGTTTGATATGAATTTCAGAATTCTCTTTAATTTAACTATAATATTGGCATGTAAGGTTTACATGTGTATCCCAAACCAGGTATAGGAAAATTAAAGTTGTCTAGGAGGATTCAAAAACAGGTGAAACAGGTGAAGTTGATTAAAATTCAATAAGGCTATTATATATAATATCCCTGTCTTTATACTATACTTAACAACCATAAAGAAAACTTCTTCAAACTTTTGAACCCTGAAGACCTAATTCAGTCTGCATGCAGACCTGAGGACCGTATTCATGTTATATATATATATATATATATATATATATATATATATATATATATATATATATATATATATATATATATATATATATATTTTTGAAAAGAGAGAATTTACAAAAATTTGAATAATTGTATTTACAATAAATGCTTATATCTATAATTTTGATGTGTGTCAGAAAAACACAGGTGTGAGCTCAGGAAATGTATCAGGGGAACCATACTATCTTGTATATGATTCAATAGACGAGTGAAAAAACCTGAGGAAAAAGGTTTCTCGTTTCCCTGTCGCTATTGCATTAGCAATAGCTTGCCTGTTTATATTGTGTTAGTGTCGTGTGTACATAAAGAGTACCAACGATTTTTCTGCTTAGCATCTTCATTCTCTCTTGCATTCCATGATTTCCAAGCGAAGACAAGGGAGTAAGGAAGGGAGTTAGGGACAGGAATCTGTAACAATGGAAAAAGAAAACCAGCAGAAAAATATTTCAACAATCATACTTCTTATATGTCGAAACAAATCTAAGAAAAGATTTTACATAGCAAGCAATGTCATGAAAATGACTAAAGAGATAATAAAAAAATACATAACCTGCGATATTTCCTCAAATTCCATCTCTGTTTGACCGAGAGAGCCCCATCCCGATGCCCAGCTTCAGTCTTCCAAGTGATGCCGATTATGATCTATAGATGTTGAATCATTATGGACCCAATAATCTGGGTTGACAAAGCCCATATATTATTTCTTCGTGGAACTTGTTTAATTTTTTTTTTTATACTATGAATCGCTCTTACAAACAAGATGAATAAGAAATTCAAATTTTCTCCTGTCCAGGATGAATGGATATACCACTCAAGCTTTTTTCAAAATTTTATTGCATAAGCTTTGGAATTAGGAAGTTATGACCTCGAACCCACATTCAAGAAATCTTCATTTACAAATTAAATACAATCACACAGATAATGAAAAAACTGAAACAGATTTGTTCTTGAGTAGGAACTCTAAATTCATAATCACAACACTATTCTTTCAGTCTTCAGTATTCTTAATCTCTTGTGCAAGACTCGCAACTGGTAAAAGTTGAAGAATGTTTCTTACATACAAATTTTTTACATTTTTTCCTGAAAAATTGTTTAATAATTCATGATTGACTTACCTTGAATTTGGGACATAAGCTGGTGCACTCAAATAATCGATGTTAGAATGAGGAAGGGATAGGATCAGTCATACCACTCAATCCAAAAGCTTATGATTATGTATCAGATTGATTGAAAATGCGGTCCTCTCTACAGCCGCGCAGAGTCCTAAGGTTTAATTGAACAGAGCATTCAAGTCAAGGTACACTAAATTGGAGATATCAATGAAATGAATAGATCTAAGTAATGATGGCTATCACTTGAACATTTGGTTTATTTTTAGAGCAGTGTTTTTTAACCTGTGGTATTGGCATGGGGGTCCACAAACTCATCTGGTCTCTCAACCGTTAAGCAATGATAAATAATTGCTACCAAACATGTTGTTAGATTACTGAATGAAAATTGAATATCAGACTCTTTCAATAGATATGCCATATGCCACTGATGACACTAGTAATCATCACAACGTCACAGGAAAATAATAGAAATATCCTGCAATTCAGCTGTGAAACGTTCTGAATAATCCTTCATCAAGTTTTTGTGTAAAAGATTATAAGGAAATATCAGAAGAAGCACTGAAACATTTACTGCTTTCCTCAACCTCATGCCTCTGTGAAAAGACATTCTCTACTCTACTAAAGAAGGTTGAGAACCAATATATGAATAATGGGTTCAACTTTTCATATATTTGTCTGTTATTTAAACTAGTAACATAGAAAGCATTTTTTTCAAATATACCATACAATAGTAATCAATTAGTTACCAGTCAGCTATCACTAACTCTTAACTGATTTACCATTGATGAAATTTCCTACAGAATCAAATGAAACATTTAACTTTATAATACTTCTACTATATCAAAAGTTCAATAATTTTTGATTATAAAATTTTGTATGCAGGTGTTAGATAAACTGGTATTGAAATTAAGTGATACAGCATTGCCCCATTTCATGATACCTTATACTTTAGGATCATTGGCTGGTGTAAATGCAACTGGAGTAGTACCTTACCTGAAATATATTTTTGAATTAACAATACCATTATTAGGAGGATTGAAGAGTGAAACACATAAACAAACTTTGTCCTTTGGTGAGAATTTTTAATCTTATTTAATTGTAGAATGTAGTTTACTTGTTCATAAGGTTGCCATATTGTATGAAATGAAATAATATTACCATTGAAGAGAGAATGCCATATGTAATGTATAAAATATTGATACTGAATCGATGTATGCAGCTTTATATGTGTCGTTTATTGTAATAGCGAAGTAACCAAAAAAAACAAAAATATTTATTCAATGTTTTATTTATATATATATATATATATATATATATATATATATATATATATATATATATATATATATATATATATATATATATATATATATATATATGATCAATGAATAATCCTTCCTGACAAGACAAGAGCTAGTTCCCAAATCTGCCTGCCATGCACGCAGCCCCCAAGAGCCACAATAGTGCAACTAAGCAAGATGCCGAGAAACGAAGCGGCAGATTGCAGTTTTGCCCTTATTAGGAGCTCATCAGTGTCGCCGTGTCGGTCCATAGAGGGCGACTTTCATACGTATGTACGCGGTGCGTCCTTTCTGGAATCGATAGGGTACCCTGATATAGCTTGATAGGATGCTGAGAAGCGATATGCGACACTGATGAGCTCCTAATAAGGGCGAAACTGTAGTCTGCCGCTTCGTTTCTCGACATTCTGCTTAGTTGCACTATTGTGGCTCTTGGAGGCTGCGTGCATGGCAGGCAGATTTGGGAGCTAGCTCTTGCCAAGAAGGATTATTCATTGATCTACGGATTTTTGAATAATTCTTGTCTCAAGTTCAAATATGTAGACTCCTCGCGAAGATTATCGCGGAAGATAATTGTCCCATAAAATATATATATATATATATATATATATATATATATATATATATATATATATATATATATATATATATATATATATATATATATATATATATATATATATATATATATATATATATATATATTATTTCATCATCAGACGAACGTTCGTTCTCATTATGTGTACTTGACCGTGTTTTAACGTCCACCGGAAGGCTTTTATAAAATTGGTGATATATTGGCGGTATGTATGGTAGAAGATCGAGCATATCCTTCTTAGCATTTGTGGCTGATCTTCTTGAAGAATAGAGTGGGTTTTGTTTAATATTGTACAAGAAGGCTCGTCGTCCTTGCTGCTTTTTCGATAAGTCTACTTTATAGAACGGCGTATCTGGATTGAGTGTCTCTTTGAATTGAAATTCATAAGGATGGTTTTTTCAAACCTCAGCCATTTGGTATTAGGCCAGTTGAAGTTGTAACCACAGATCGTTTTTTCCAAAGCCACAGTGCTTAAAAATTTCGAATTTTTAATTGCAGTTACAACTGAGTGTGGTGCTTTGTATTTAGCTGTTCTTATTATCTCTATCCATTGTTCCGAGCTATAAATTTGTCCAAGACGGCAACTTGTACTCTTAATAATGCCAAATTCCCCATCGTTAAGCAAATACTAATGCCCTGATACTAAAACCTTGTGGTGTATGGTGGTTAGACTATTGCCTGGGTCTTGTACAAGCTTTAAAAGGGAAAGGGAGGTCTTAATATTTCGCTTTTGTCCAGTGCATGAATCTAAATACATGATGACGTGATTTTGTTTTGCCGCGTAAGTGTTTAAATGTTTTACGAGACAGACTGCAATGTCCTGAGACCCTCGCCCTCCTATTTCATTTCGGACGTTCATGTTGCCTGTGTTGTTATTAAAACAATGTATTTCCATATTATATAAATACAGGTGTCTTTTATAATATGCTACCGAAGTAGTTAATTTCGAAAAAGCTAAAGCTTTCTGAAAATCAAAGGTTAGTATGTACGCCTCATTAATCTTTTTAGCATCAATATGTAGATTTCCCTTGCAGAATCTGCCTTTTCTTGATGAAGTTTCTTTTCAACTTCTAACTCCTTCTTCACGTTCTCGTCATCATTGCCTCTAATTTTACAATTTAAACTATCAGAAGTCTGATATGTATCCTTATTCGGGGCCTTGAAGTACAGATTAAACTTATTGTTGAAAATTTTATTATAACATATTAATTTTTCAGGTCACATATAATTTTTTATAAAGATCGTACGTATTTCGAATAGTTAATCCAAAATTTAAAAACCTTCGGTGAGGATTACTTTTTCGTGTGTAATGGCTTTGGTACGCGGGAAAGCTTTGTAGTGAGCAATTATGTCAGAATCATCGAATTTTCGAGAACTAGTAGTGCCTCGCTTATCTTTACATTGCATCATCTTTTAACAGACATCGATATAATCTATCAATAGTTTGGAATGTTTTCAAAAAATATTTTTCACATACGGGTTGTGTCTTGACATTAGATTTCAGGAAGTACTTGAAGGATACGTTTTTTCCTTCACGTGACTGATTTATAGGCCATTTTCTATTAATTGTTCCTTTTTGCACTAATGCGTAAAGATAGGCATTTTGCTGATTAAAGTTTTGTTAATTCCAGAATGATTCGAACATATTTGGTCTTTATTTTCTGTGAAAAGTGTTAAACACTTTTTATTTCCACACTCGATATTTTCGAAGAATTTCGCATTTTTCACTTTTCCCATTTTAGTACAATTCTCTTCGCCACTATTGCGTAGTAACGTTCTTTTATTAACTCTCTAATCTTCTTTATTAATTTCTATCTTTTTCTAGATGTAGATGTTCCAGGTTCTCGTAGACTAGGCTGCATAATATTTTCGTTACAACTTTTATCGGTTTCTGAAACAAGTGTAGAAATGAAAGCAATAAGATAATAGTAATTTCTAGGACAGAACCAAATAGAAAATATATTGCTTTAGACTTTTTTATTATTAAACTTAAAATTTGTTGAGATATTTTGAGGTTAGAAAAGAATGAATTACAATTAAATTATCTCTTACTATATTCTGTACGGTTTTGTTCGGGAATAGGCTGATGTTGTGACCCAGAATTACTGAAATCTTTGGTACTCAACATATTGCATGAAAATGTCTCAAAAACACAGGTCTTCAAAATACTAAAATACTTCGTTAAAATAATCACAATACGTACACCAGCTGTTAAACATCGGTCACAATAAAAGTGAATCAACTCCGGACTTACTTCACTACAACAGTGACTTGTGACTTACTTCACTAGTGAGAAACGGTAAAAATTTTGTTCCTCGATGAAACTACTAGTTGATGCTGTAATGGTATCAGTGGAGTTGCTCCACGATTATATAGAAAGATATGATAAGTTGTGGGCCCACTACGAGAAAAAAATCAAATTTTTAAATTATGGAGTTACACCACTTCATCAATGACATATATGTTGGGTAGCAAAATTTTGTGAGGAATTATACACAGGTTATAGATGAACAATTTCTCAGGCTATGCCATTGGCATAAGCTCAACTGAAAAATTGCATTGTGGCTATCCTGAACTACACCCATTTCCACTACACCAAAACATTGTTTTGGAAATTCTTATTCTATTGTATGCTGTAGGGCCTATAAAATATTAAGGTTCCTTGAAAGTTAATTGCTAGCATATATGTATTATGTAAATTCATTCAAGAAATAATAGAAATCTAGTATTATAAAAATAATGTTTTGAATAAGGAATATTTAGAGAAGAAATAACATTGTAAAAACTCAAACAATAACACTTTGAATATTATAAATTATATATAAAATATATATTATAAAGGAAATTGAAAGAATAACAATTAGAGCTGATTTTATTGCAAATCGTTTAATTGAAAATTCTCTTGAGGAATCTTGAAGAGAATTGACATTATATTTCAGTACATATAATACATTTAGGGAACTAAAACTTCATTTCAGTGTAACTTGAGCTATGATTTTATAACACACAAACTATCTAAATACAGGGTGTTACACAATAGTATGTCACAACTCGAGAGGTAAATCGACGTGCAATTTTAAGAAAAAAAGTTTATATAAACATTGTTCCGCAAAAGCTTCGTTACGGTGCTACAGAGTGATGAAATTTACGGAAAAAATTGGGTTTTTCTTCAAAACTCCTGCAGTTTTTGAGATATTCAGCCGAAATTTGGAATGAAAGCTTTTTTTTACAGCCTCCATTTCTATTTTCGTCATCTTCGTTCAATTTAAAAACTTGTTTGACACTTGTAAGTTTTTCGTATGTCCAACCGTTTTCGAGTTAAAAACTATTGAATTTGAGTTGAGGAGTTTTGAAGAAAATAACAATTTTTTCCGGAAATTTCAACACCCTGTATCTCCGTAACGAAGCTTTTGCCGACCTATGTTTATGTGAACTTTGTTTTCTTAAAATTTTACGTAGATTATTTGAATTGTATGTTATTCGCTCAATAACAAAAATAATAGAAATACTCGATAGGTATCCCCAAAATTTGCTTTTATTTTGATAGCTCGTCTTCTGAGACTCAACCTATACTTATTCAATATAAAACTGAAAAAAAACAATTGAAAACTAACTAAATTGTTGGAAGTCTCCTTAGCCTGCAAGAACACAGGCCTCTGTCCTTCTTCGCATATTATCACGCACTCTTTGAAATATTCCTGGGGTATTTCTTATCGTGTCACAAGACGTTATTATTCGATTTCTCAATTCTTCTACAGAGTTCACTGGAGGGGTATAAACTAAACTTTTGAGATATCCCCATAAGAAAAAGTCTAAACTATTTAAGTCTGGGGACCTAGGAGGCCATGGTTCTGACCCATCCCTTACCTATCCATCGGTTGTTAATGTATTATTCAAGAATTCCCTAGCTTCTCCACTAAAATGTGCTGGTGCCCCGTCATGCATGAACCACATTATTTTTCTCACCAAAAATGGCACATCCTCGAGCATTAAAGGTAACTCCTCAAGAAATTGCCTATAAGCGGGACCGTTTAGTCTGTTAGGCAAAAAAAATGACCAATCAAATAATTTCCAATTATTCCGACCCAGAAATTTAATGAGAATTGTTCTTGATGATGCGATTCTTCAATAAAATGGGGGTTTTCCTCAGCCCAATAATGATTATTGTGAAAATCTGTGATAGTTCTCGAAAAGTTAGCTTCGTCTGTGAACATTATTTCACCATCAAAATGAGCAATTCTCTAATTTTATCTAAGGACCATCGGCAGAAATTCAGTCTTGAAGGAAAATCTCGTGGAAGTAGAGTTTGGACGCGTTGAAAACGCGTACAATAAAACGGGTACAATAAAAAGTCGTGGAGAATCCTCCAAACTAGAACATGTGAAGTATTCGAATGATTTCCAATTTTTCTTGTACTCACATGAGGATACAAATGAATACAATTCAAAACTGCTTCCTCAATATCTGGAGTTCTCATAGTTTGAGTTGCACCTTTTAAATGATTAGTAAAAGTACCAGTTTCCCTCAACCTTCTGTGGACATTTGAAAATGTTCGCCTGTCTGGTGTTACTCGATTTGGAAAGCGCAGCTGATATAATCGCCTAGCTTCTGTTGTGTTTCCGTCAGCCAGACAGTACATGTAATGGATATCAGCCAATTCGGCATTAGTAAAATTAGCCATTTTTTCTTACAGCAATAACTTCAAAAGTGTTAAAACCAATCGTTAATTTAATAAACAATTCAAGCAGACACAGGTTCAACTTTAGCAACTGTCAAAATAAATAAATAAATGAAAAAATCAAAGCCTACTAGTCATTTTTTAATTAGAAGTGCTTTCAATTCAGCGAATGCATACAAACGTTTAATGATTTTTTTCTCGAGAACGGTTGGAGATACGAAAAAATTACAGGTGTCAAAAAAGTTTCTAAATTGAACGGAGATGACGAAAATTGGTTGTACGCTGATCAGTGGCCTACTGCAAAAAAAGTTTGAAAGGGCAAAAGAAGACATGGCTCCGGAAAAGAAAACACCTTGTAGTTAAAATTTAGGACGTGTAGTGATGGAGGCTGTAAAAAATAGCTTGCATTCCAAATTTGAGCTGAACATCTTGAAAACTGCAGGAGTTTTGAAGAAAAAAACAATTTTTTCCGGAAATTTCAACACCCTGTAGCTCCGTAACGAAGTTTTTGCTGACCTTTATATGAACTTTTTTTCTTAAAATTTCACGTAGATTACCCCTCTCAAGTTGTGACATACTAGTATGTCACAGCCTGTATATAGGATTAAATAACGGATGTCCAAGAAATCGGTTTCAGATGGTTTTGGAATTTCTGTAAAACTAGAATATCAGTAACATATTTTATTTCTGAAAGAAGTTTGCTCATTATCCTGTTTTGCGCTACTACTACCGTATCTTCAAAAACCAAATGCAGCAAGATTAATTGCTCCATCGAGATGACTGCCTTACCACTAATGAACAATTAAAATCCTTTCTGCTCCAGAGATATAACAGTTATTCTATGATAAGAAAAAATAGTAATTCATCATTATATTTTTGAACAACTTTTAACTCATCTTTAACATTATTACCTGTTTCTCATTTCATAGATATTTTATTTATTGCTAAAATTGTTCTTCAATTGTGTTTTGTCTTGTTTAATGGCAGCCTGTTCTCAAATCATATTGATAAACACTAAACTATGGCCTAAACTAGGCCTTTGTTGGACTACAAATTAAAAAAAAATATTCTTGATTTAATTTTTTTTCTGAAATTTAATTTTTGATTTGTTTTTCTTTTTAGCCTTTGGCTGTTTCTGTGATGCCCTTGTAGAGTACGTTGCCAATATAAAACAAGTTCCTGATAGTTCAATCACTTGGGAAAGTTTTCAGCCTGAGCTTGCCACAATTTATGAAGTTCTTACAACTACTTGGCTTTTGTCTAAGGATAATAAGACTGTGGAAAATATTGTTTCTGCCATAACTGCGATCTTTCCTCTTTTAGATGTCGAAAAAGTTTCAGAACATACTGTCAAACAAATTCAAACTTTGTTGCTATTATATAAAAGGCAAGTAGATGCATATTATGTAACTAAATGCTTGGAATCAGTATTGAAGAAAGCTACATCAGTTGATGGAACCCTAATAGAACCACTTCTGGGTAATATAATGCAGAACTTGAGTGAATTACTTTGTACATCGCCTGATTATGAGAAACCTGATACTTTAAGAACCCATTCTGAAGTATTGCGATGCTATGAATGTTTGGCTTTGTATTTTACCGATAATGTTATTGACCAGTTGGTTGGTCAGTTGAAAAATAACAATGATAGAGAGAAAGTAAAGGGTTTATTGATTATTACTCATCTAACTTCATATTCTAACAATCAGCATGTTGAGAGAAGATTGAAAGATATTATGAAACATTTCAATGATATCTTATATGAACCAAACATCAAAGTGAAGAAAGCATTATTGAAGATAATTGTGGCATTCGCTTCAAAAGGCGTCCTTTTGAACAGGGGTGAGTTCATCAATATTATTTTTTTGTTTGCTTTTTATTGCTTAAGTATATTATAGTTGCTTACTGTGAAGCTGCCAATATCCATTTCTAGTGTTATGATTCTTATTGTATATCCATCCGTTTTCTCAGTATCATTTTCAGTTAACATGCTATTTGGTGATTTAACTACTCCATATTATATGTATATCTACAGCTGATATTGAATGGATAAATTGAAAAATGAATGTGGACAACCACTGCTGCTAGATAGTTATGAAATATTAAGGTGTTCAAAAGAAGTCTGTAATTGTATATTTGTATTTTTGCTATAAAATATGACCTGATATTATGTAAATATTAAATTAAAATTAGTTATTTGGATTGGACTATGCTCGTATTCTTGGGATACACTAAATATTTTTTTAGAATAGATGGCAACTTAACGTTTTCTTTTCAAATTCCATATCCATTTCTTGACCATTTTATCTAATCAGAAGTTGTATATCCATAATGCATAATTCTTAAGAGTTCATTTAATAGTATATTACAGAATACAATAAATATCACAGATAGGATTCATAGAATTTAATATATTTCAAGATGTTTTCATGAATCTATTGCTTGTAAGTTTGGCATAATATTCGTATATTATTACACTATCTATAGACTTGGAAATTCTCATATTGAAGTTGCTATGCTATTTGCTGAGTTTCTGTTATATTCAAATTGGAGAACTTTGTTTCACCTACTAGTACTTATTTTTCGCTAAAAAATTATAAAGTCAACTCTTTGAGACATACATTTACTGTTTAAATTCATATGGAAGACATAACACTCTATAACTGGCGAAATATATTGCATGATTGATTGTTAGAAAGTTTTGAAATAAAAATTCAATAATTACATAGGTACGTTTTTGGTCACGTTTTGATAAATCATGCAGAATTATATAATTTCTCATCAATTTATTTTTTATTTAATGGTTTAATTTCTATTGATAAGCTGAATATTCACATTTAAATTTTGTAAGGGTCACCAACATGCAATGGCATAACAGTTACAGCATTATTGAAGTCGCCCAAACACACAATGCGTTAATATTATTCCATTTTCATGTTGTGAAGCTTCCTCTACATTTAAATATTGAGATTGATTTTCTAATACATTATAATATGAATCATTAGATATCAATCCTGATGGTGCAGAAAGATACATGGAATTTATCCTCAAACTTTGCTGTTCACTCACTGTGCCAAAAAATAACGACGTAAATTTACAAGAGATAGAAGATTTACAAAAATCAGCAGATAATACTTTATGTATGCTTAGTACATCAGTGCCAGAACTAGAAGACACCTTATGGAATCTCCTCATGAAATCTTTTTTGAGTCCAAATTATGATGACGCTATTGTGGTTCTATTGAGGTGTTTGACACATCTTGCTGCTAGGAAAGAGGTGGCGCCAAAATGTGAAGCAGCTTTTGTGAGATGTCTAATTCTACTTTCCATTCCTTTACCTGGATTCCGCGGGACGTTCATCTTAAATTTTCTGAAACGCGTGAAACCCTGCGAACTGAACAATTATGAAACAGTTTGGGATATGAAAATTCCACAATTAATGAAATATTTAGAACAGAACTATGATAATTTTAACGATAACGAATGGAAAGATCTGGTATTTGATTTCATGGATATATTATTAGATGCTATCAAAGATGAGAAATGTTTCCATGAACTCTTGAAGACAGCGAGAGATCAACTTTTGCTGTATAATTTGGGGTAAGTTTTTCTGTGTTGCATAGATAGTATAATTGTAAATATTGATTATTAAAGTATAGTTCGCTATTTTACTGACTTTATTCTTTGCCTCACTAAAAGATTCAATAAAGATTATGGGGAAAACACTTTATCTAAATAGTATGAAAAGAAGGCAATTTTTGAACTTTCTCTAAACCATTAAAGGCGGCTTTCACTGTCATTCAGACTATTTCTTCCCTTGCTTTGATTTGAGATAGGTCGAAATAATGATTTTTTATTTTATAAACAATACAGTATTAAGTAATATTTAATCATCAACAATAGATTTTCTCTAAACGATTAAATGCGGTTTTCACTATCATTCAGATAATTTTTTCTTGAAACATTAGTAACCTTACGAGATAGGTCGTAATGGTGATTTTTATTCTTTAATCAATCCAGTATTAATTTTTATCCCATTATCAACGTTAAATACGTTGTGCATTCAATGCAGATAGCATATCATGAAAATGAATATTTTAGGAAATATCACTGATTTACATTTATTATAACATAGCTTCAAATCGCTCGCAGCGAAACTAGCCGTTGACCCACACGTCCTTTTGTCATTGAGAAGATAGATCTGGTCGCTATTTGATCATAACGTTAAATAATATTTTTATGAGTCTAGACTGAAAAAATTGAACTGTCAGAAGAATATGTAGTGTTACTTCTACTTATTTGAAAAAATTACTTCTTTCAATATGAAATATGGAAGATAATTCTATTTCGAAAATTCAAAAATTATTAAGGTTTTCTGTATAAATGTATAGCTAGATATCTTTCATTGTTAAACTGCACAAATCTTGAAACTAGGATTGAAACATTACGGCGTGGAATCCCGTTTCTGAAAATAATTGTATCCATACTTTTCTTCTCTTCAGTCGTAAGTCATGTGTTCAACATACTAGTATGAATATTAGTCCATACCACTTAATAATCCAACCAATTATTTTACCTAGAGGATTTTTCAATTGACTGTGAAGAATAGTAACCACGAAAAGATATAAGAATAAATATGTAGGACAAAGAATGCATGAATATATTATATATTGGAGGTTTTACAACTCTATGCGAAATAAATTTAAAAAAATTATTGTAGTTTTCAAAAAAAATGTTACAAGCTGGCTTCTGGAATATCCTTATCTATATGTGTTATCTCCTATATCTGCTGGTCAAAAGTTGAGTGCATCAATCGTCAGGAGCTTTCACAAAAATACTATTTGCTTTAGAGATAATTTTTGGTCGCCTCTGTTAGCTCTGCCTAGGTGCAATTTTTTTTATATGAATACCTGTTGTCTGTTATCATGTGTTTGGAACACAATAAAGGTTCTATAACTGTAGTTGGACTTTAGTTCACATTTTATCTGATATAATATTATTTCGTTTTTAACAATTTGTTTCAAATAACACAAAGAATTATTTGAATAAATTCTTCCAAATATTCATTGAATTGGAGTTTTTCTACTTTTTTTCTTTAAATTGGAATTATTCCAAGAAGGAATTGTACCATGTCTGAATTCATCTAATTTTCTGTAATCCTTTCTAAATTGTAGTGAACTGAATAATGAAACTACTATTTTCTGTAATTTATTTAATTGAATTCTGAAAATTTTATCAGCCAATACTTTTGAACTATCATGTTAATGAATTTTACATGTGAATTAATATCTTCAAGAATGTCAGGAATGCTTAATACCATAATGTGATACAATTAATCAACTAAATAGATTTTGAAATAGTTCAGAGATCATTCAGTTTTAGTTAGGATAAAGTCTTATTGTGTAGTTTATGATAATTTTGTCATTTTCCATTAGTTTCATAGCGTATTAATTATTCAGAGCTCCATTTTTTAGGTTAATGGGTGGTGAACAATCTGTTAAGAATATTGAAAAACACTTTCTTCTCAAATGCATTGCCTTATTGCTCTGTCATATAAACGATAAGGATTTGGTTCTACAAACATTAGATAATATAATGGTTAATGTAAAATTGACTGACTATTCTGAACTACATGCATGTGCGGAAGCTGTTGGAGTTATTTCTAAAACCCATTTACAACTTGTTTTGGATAAGTTATCTATCATACGAAAAGATATGACAAACAAAAAATTGAAATTGTTCCCATTACCTTTCATCAAAGATAAAAACCAGGATTTAGGACGAGAAAGGTTAAGATATACTATTGTATGCAGTTATGCAGAAGTATGTAATGAAGCCCCAGCAGAAAAACTTCTGAAAATAATTGAATCTGAAATATTAGATTTTGTGGTACAAGAACTAGGAAATTCGAAAGATTTTCCAATTCGTAAGGCTTGTCTCAGAACTATTGGAAGTGTTGCCGATGCAATGCATCCAAATAGAAACACTCTGCACATTCATTTGAAATCACGACAAGCTATTTTGAAGGTAGTATCATCTGAAATCCACCTTCATAATGGCACAGAATACATCGAATTGTTTCCTATTATTTTGCCAGTTATAACTTCATTAGTAAGACTTCCGGCAACCTTAGAATCTGAAGAGAGAATAAGACTTATGAAACTATGCTTTGATAATGTGTACAATGCTTCTGCAATTTATTGCAAGATAAATGAGGAAGATGCTGACCACTATTATGGTATTCTTAAGCTTGTTCCTTATATTACCTCAAGCTTCACGAAGTTAAATCAATTGGTGCAAGAATTATTGATGTTAAACTTGTCACCAGAAACTCTGGATGAGATTATAACACTTTTAGAACATTGGCTCAGCAAAAAGAAGGCTGAACAGAGATTACCTGCGTGCGAAACTTTGAGAATTGCTTTGCAGACATATTTGGATAACATGAAATTTGCATATGATTGTCCGAATAATTTTTCACAGACTGGATTGCTAATTTCCAGAATCGTGCCAAGATGTACTGATTCAAACAAAAATATTCGTAAAGTGAGTATAATTTTAGATATATTTTACTTTCAACCTCATTCTTCAAGATTCTTAAAAGCTTCGAATCATCTGAATTTAGAATAGAAATATCTTTTCGTTTTATTTTAGCAGATAAAATAACTAGCGGTTATAAAATAATAATAAATTACTTCAATTAACCAGCAATTTTAACAAATGAGTTTGTAGTTCCTCCAAAGAAGTCAGATTCATAAATCTATTATGAGTTTAAATTATTTTCAAATTATGAAATCAGAATTTAGATTACTTCAAATTGATACTGCGAATCCTAAACTAATTCTGAATATTTGATATATTTTATCGCTATTTGTTGAGGTTCTCATTTCTCCTTTGCTTGATCAGTATATTCTACTATCTTTGCTGTGACTGTTAGATTCTCCTTGATAAATTCTATTATGATTATGACTTGGAATAAATATTCTTTTGAAATCTAATATATCCTATTTTTTGTGTTAAGCTAACATCAGGTAACATTAATGATTTACGCTTAAGGCATATATTTTCGAGTTAAATTCAATTTTACTTCCAAATAAATTCTCAAATTGTGCAATATGTGCTGGTGCTCTGGGATTACAACCATTTCTCGCACTCCATCAACAGGTTGTGTATTGAATTGCTGTTATGGGTTGAGTAAAGGCGACCAACTTCTGTTCATTCAAAAAATAGCGGATAGAAAGATCGTAAAATCAAATTCTATTTTCTTTTTCATTTGCTGGTTCAATTAAGTTCATAATAAATACAGAAAACCTTCTATAATTACAGGTAAAACATTTTTACAATCAGTATATCTAACGAACGAGTACTATCTTCACATTTCCGTTCCTTATTCCAAATCTTTAATTCAGTAGCCTCTTTTTTATATTTTTTTAGTTTAATCAAGTCGCACAACACAATAGGTGCACATTTTAGTCTTATCCCAGACAAGGCAACGGTTCGTTGAAAATTGAACACGGATCGTGCGACAAAACTTTGTTTATCCTTTAATCGAGAACCAAATGAGTCGCACATACTTTGACGTTCGTCGAGAAACCCATTCTACTCAAAGCGTAGAAGTAGTATTCAGGATAAATTCTTACATGCTTAGACCCATCCGCATTTACGAAAATCTCTGCGCACGTACAAGAATTTATGCAATGCGTGAAATTCGGTGACAATTTTTTTCTGGTGTGGATCCGACTTACACTCGAGAAACCCAATTTCATTTTGCAACTAGAAAATCATAAATTATTTGACTTTTCCAAAGTACAAAGCTTCGAATAACTAAATGTAATAACAGAAACTTGAAGAAGAAAGCGTGGTTTAATTTTTTCTTTGTCACTAAAATATAGAAAATTACGCTCTCTTTTTGCTCTACCTAGGCTAACTGATTTTTGCCAGTATTTTTTTCTCTTCAATAATAAATAAATAGTTCTAGTTTCATAATATTGTTTTCGTATTGATAATTAATTCGTAAATATCTAACAGGTGGCTGTGGAAAATTTATGTTTGGTGCTTTGCATTGCATCCCGTTATGAAGGTCACATGAGGGACCATGACAAGATACTAAGCAACTCCATGCAGTATATACACCAGCAAATTGAACAGCAAGATCCTAAGTTGATCTACAACCTCACAACTGATTTATCCAACATCATATGTTCCAATATGCCTCAGTTTCAATTGGTTCATTTTATTGAAGGTCTGATAGATGCTTTGATCGATTGTGAACCCTCCAGCTCGAATGGCAGTGGAGTTGTTTTGAATTTAACATTAAAATCCAAGGGAGGAGAGTTACAGAGTCATATAGCGTCTATAGTACAAAAGATTTTAAGTCAGATCAAGAATATAAAATATGCTCCTACTCGAACGTCTGCGTTTAGAGCTATTCAAAGTGCCGCATCTCATCATTCAAAGGTTGTCAGTGGTATTTTGCTACAACAACCTTTGCCTTTTGAACAGTAAGTCTTTTGCTTTGGTTGGTTGGTATTTCCATGATTTCATTATCAGGCATCCTTTCAAATAATGTTTTGATAGTTCATGTTAAAACCATTCAATTTTTAGGAAGGGGGCCGCTTTGTTTCTATTTCATTTATAATTCCTTTATGTATGCACAACTGAATATCGATTTTTCATTTGCAGGTCTATTTGCGACTGCTGGATGATAATATCTACCGATCAAACGTTGGTACAGAATCTACTAGATCAATTCAAAAAAATTATAAAACATACTCCCCTTTATGAAGAACAAGCTAAAGGAGAAATAAAGATTGCAAATTTAGGACCTCTTCAAGCGATATGTGCTTTGCATGAAATTTTCAGGAATAATCAGTTGAAGGACATATGCATCCAGCAATTTCCTGAGTTGTTCAGCATTTTGCTAATCACTTTAGCTTCTTACATTGGTACTTCAGCACCCGCTCTTAAAGATATTGCTGAAAAGAAAGATAGACACTTCGTGATCAATCGAGATGCATATAAGTTGAATTTAGCGAAAATAACTTTGGAGACCTTCCAGCTGTTTTTGGTGTGCTGTGATTACAAAGAGATGGCGAATAAACTATTAAGTTTTTCTCAAGCTGAAACGAGCGATAAGTTTCCATGGTTACTGGATATCATTGCAATGTTAGTCGAGAATATTTGCCAAGACAATCCTCAGTATATAACTTGGTTAGTCGCTTCATTAGGACCTTTTATAAGAGCGGAATTGGAACCGCAAAGAGTGGCCGTTGTTGCGTTTTTCACTTACATACTTCGCCAAAAGGCCAACGATCAAGCTGTTCTTGCGGAAAATTTGCTCGAAATGATATTGGACGTGCAAATGGATCAAAGTTGCTTTGTGAAACAAATTGGTTTACAAGGCCTAGGATATGCTATTGAGTACTTGAAACCTGAATTGATCAGTAGACATTGTAAACCTATTCTCAGCGTTTTGATGAGCAGCTTAGACTATAATAATGTTGGGTAAGTTTATTTTATTGTAAATGGTTGTCAGATATCAACTCTTACCCTAAGAAGTGAACAAAATTCGGTTTATGACTTATTTACATATTTTTTTCAGTTTGAGTTGGTAATAGCTAATAGTTCCATATACATGAAACGCTAATTAAAAACAAAAATCGCCAAGTTTTACTAACTTTAACTGCAAAGTTCGTCAATCACACATGAAGTCTGCTTTCTTTAACTATTGCTTGAATTTTAAAATTCTGGGAAATTAGTTCAATCTGTTTCAACAAAAAGTAATAAGTTTTATTATGAAATTTTGAAGATCATTTGTTCTTATGTATTTTAGAATTACTCTTTGTGTTATTTCATGATCAGACGAAAAGGTCTTTTTGTTATTTATAGACAAATACAAACATAAAAGCAGTTTTAATGGCAGGTTTCCTATACTCAATAAAATGATATACTAACTAAAATTCCGTAAGAATGAAAAATATTGTACAACTCTCTGGAATTCGAGTGGCGAAGCTCGTTACACCTGAAATTTAATGAAAAGCAATGGAAAATGAACGATTGATTGAATCTAGCTAATTATTGCATGAATGTCATAGAGAGAAGATAAATGGTATTATTTTTCGTTTTAGTTTCTGCTGTGATATTTTCGTTATTTATTTTTTCAAATCCAGATTCGTGCTCAGGAATATCAACTTCCTGACTTCTTATTGTTAGTTACTCGAAAATTTGGAAATTTTGTCTATTTTTTCTCGACTCATATTTGTTTGATTATTCAGAATACATTTTTTATGTTTCATTCTGACCAATTTGTCTTACCTATGATTATTTTTAAATATCTTAAAATAAAATTGAACCTTGAATTTTTGGGTAACCTTCCACTCAAATATTTCAAAAATTGGTGTAACTAATTGCATTAATAGAATTTCTTTATATAATTTAATTGAGGAAGTCTTTACTTGATGAAAATCGATATACATATTTTCAATGAAATAAAACTATGGTATTTAGATTTTCACTATATTAACAAAACTATGACCGGTTTCACCACACTGTGGCTTCATCAGATAGCTACAAACTAATGAACAGAGTTATTCCATATATATTAGTCTTAGTTCCTACTTAATATTACAATAGGTACAAGTACAAGGGGTATGTTGGAAAACCCATCGGAGTTGCTTACTTTATGAATTGAAAAGATTGAGTAAAGGAGAAGGATTTAGATCTAATTGATTATTAAGTAACCTACCTGAATTCTTTTCTTTATCAATCTCTAAAATTTCCCGTAGATTGAGCTTTTGTCTATCATTTTCATTGTCTAAAATTTTGAAATTATCATTAAAGTTATGGTTTTCTTGAGTAAGTGATTAGAATAATGGGAATCTATTTATGATAATTATTTTGTGCTCGGATAATCTAACTTTGAAATTTCTGAAAGTTCTACCAATATAAAATTCATTACAATCCCCGCAAGACAGTTTATAAACACCGGCTTTATTACCTTTATCAATTTTAGATTTGCAGTTTTTAATATGTCGGCCTAAAGAATTATCAGTTCGAAGGCTATATTGAAACTATAATGCGAGAGTTATGATTTTAAATTTAGACTAGGATTACCAATATAAGTTAAGCTGTTGTATTTTGTGTTAGAACTTTTATACTTGGAAATATTTCCTGGATATTCTCAATCATACTAGGACTGTAACCGTTATTGACTGCTATTTGTTTAATTATATGTTGCTCTTTTATAAAATTATTTTGTGACATTAGGATATTAATGAGTATGTACCATACTATTTTAAGCAGCTAATTTATGTGGATAAGGATGTGTAGATGAGCTGTGAATAGTAATATCTGTATGCGATGGCTTATGAAAGATAGAAAAATCATGTTTGTCGTTAATTTTAATTAATCAATAGTTAAATCCAGAAAATTAATGGAGTTTTCTGTTTCTATCTCTAACGTGAATTTAATACTATCGTGAATTTTGTTAATGAATGTTTTGAATGACTCTAATTGTCTGTTCGTGCCAGTGAAACAACAAATGATATCGTCGACATATCTAAACCAATAAACAAAGTATTTCAATAACGGATGTTCTTGGATAGTTTTTTCAATATTATCCATGAAAATTTCAGGGAGTAGAGGGCTGAGAGGATTACCCATAATCAAACCTTTTTTACTATTATATAACACCCCATTGAAGAAATCTAACCTAACCTCTTTTACTATTATATAACACCCCATTGAAGTTAAAATAATTTTGTTCTAACCAAATTTCTAAAAGGTGTAAGATTTCTGATTGAATTACCGGATTGACTTTATTAAGTTGAATAGTGTTGTTGATGAGTTTCACTGTATCACTTGGTGGAACATTAGGGAGAAGATTTACTACATCCCATGACATAAGTTTAGCGTTCGGTGGTAGTATCGTGTGCTGAATTTTATTTATTAGGATTGAAGAGTTTTTTATTGAGAATTTAGGTTCAAAATTAGCGTACTGTTGAATGATGTATATGAGTAAGCGTGAAAGTTTTGCAGCTGGAGCTTGAAAATATGAAACTACTGGTCTATGGGATGCCCTGTTTTATGGAGTTTGACGAGGGAGCAAAGTTTTGGTGATTGCGGGTTGTCAATGAAAAGTTCATATTTTTGGTTGGTAGGTATTAAATTAATTAAAATAGTTTTGTTCTGAACAAATTTCTAAAAGGTATACTCTAAATTTCAATCCATAGTAAAAAACGCTTTAGAGTATGCCAACACCTTTTAGAAATTTGTTTAGAAGAAAATTATTTTAACTTCAATGTAGTATTATATAATAGTAAAAAGGTTTAATCATGGGTAATTCTCTGAGCCCCTACTCGCTGAAATTTTCATGGATAATATTGAAAAAACTATCCAAGAACTTCCGTTATTCAGATACTTTATGTATTGGTTTAGATATGCCGACGATATCATTTATTGTTTCACTGGCACAAATAGACAATTAGAGTCATTCAAAACATTCATTAACAAAATTCACGATAATATTAAATTCACGTTAGAGATAGAAACAGAAAACTCCATTAACTTTCTAGATTTATCTATTACTAAAATTGACGGCAAACATGATTTTTCTATTTTTCATAAGCCATCGCATACAGATATTATTATTCAGAGCTCATCTACACATCCTTATCCACATAAATTGGCAGCTTACAATAGTATGGTACATAGACTCATTAATATCCCAATGTCAAAATAATTTCATAAAAGAGATAAATATAATTGAACAAATAGCAGTCAATAACGGTTACAGTACAACTATGATTGAGACCATGATTTCACGCAAAAATTTCAAAAAGCAATCCAGGAAGTATTTCCAAGTATAAAAGTTTCAACACAAAATACAACAGCTTAACTTATATAAGTAATCCTAGTCTAAAATTGAAATCATTCATCTAGCATTATATTTTCAATATAGCATTCCGAACTGATAATTCTTTAGGTCGACAAATAAAAACTGCAAATCTAAAATTGATAGAGGTAATATCAAATATATCTGGTGTTAATAAACTGTCTTGCTGGGATTGTAATAAAATTTATATTGGTAGAACTTTCAGAAATTTCAAAGTAAGATTATCCGAGCACAAACGTAGTTTTAATTATCATAAATCAGATTCCCATTATTCTAAACACTTACTCGAAGAAAACCATAACTTTAATGATAATTTCAAAATTTTACACAATGAAAATGATAGACAAAAACTCAATCTATGGGAAATTTTAGAGATTAACAAAGATAAGAATTCAGGTAGTTTACTTAATAGTCAAATCTAGTCTAAATCCTTCTCCTTTACTCAGTCTTTTCAATTCATAAAGTAAGCAACTTTTCAACATACCCTTGTACTTGTACTTATTGTAATATTAAGTAGGAAATAAGACTAATATATAAGGAATAATTCTGTTCCTTAGTTTGTATCGATCTGATGAAGCCACAGTGTATTGAAACCGGTCATAGTTTTGGTAATATAGTGAAAATCTAAATACCATAATAGTTTTATTTAATTGAAAACTTCTTTATATATTTTTCATAAAACTGTATTACGGTATTAAGATTGTTATTTCGAAAAAACAATAAGTTCATTATGAAATGTAAGTAACTACAAACTTATAGTTTTCGGATTTTCCCATCTGGACTAAAAGACATTGCGTCTCGTTTAATTTCAAATTTCTGGGTTAACGGGAAGTATCTTTTGATCACCTTGCAATTGTCAACATATGCCGAAAACTGCAACATAAACAACTGCGTTGACTTTGAAGTTGGATTTTTCCAAGATATGGATAACCTGAGTATTCTGTATGAATTCCAATTGATGTTATAATGGTTTCTTTTTTCCGTTTGAGGTACGGAATCCTAAATAATCTTGAGAACTAATTAGGTTTGTCCAGAGAATTTATTAGTAAAAATTATTTTTACTTGAAAATATTTCGATCTTTTTCTAATAAACATCATTAAGTGCAAAACTATTCATTCGAAAAACAATATGATATGAATAAATAAAATAATAAAATTTTATCTTCATTTATTGTACTGTTATTAGAAAACTTTAGTTAAAATATTGAAATTTCAAATAAGTAATTGTTAAATAGACTTTTCAGAATCATTTAAAAATAGTAATTTTAAAGTGTTTCTCTGTTGATCTCCATAAAAGAAATGGTATGAAAATAGTCAATGTTATAACACTCAAAACAGCAAACCACTTCGTCTTGTTATAGGAAAACATTTTACTATAAATTCTTTCTGACAGCACATGTATTCCCTCAATCTTCGTACTATAGGACAAAATCTTTATGCCATTAGAGGTGTATTTCACTTGTGCCTCATACATTAACAGCATACCGCATATGGTTGGCTTGACTATAATTATATGTATAAATACTTCATTAGGACTCATCTTTATTATATTGATTGGGACTTGTCCTGCCATCAGGGAAAGATATTCAGGCTGTGGGTCTCGTAAGGTTATGTTTTTCACATGACTGTTACCGATGTTGTAAAGAGTATATTTTATTACAGTATCTTGTTGACTAAATAGCTCATGGTTCAAAATTTCCTTTTTTACCAAAAGTTTCGATTTCATAGAACAATCGACAATTGGTAAATATGCGATTAGTTGAATTAGAATTACATATTTAGCGGGTTGTATAGGCCTAATCTTCATAATTATCTGCAAAGAAAGTGAAAAGTAAATCATTTGTTTGCATATATATATATATATATATATATATATATATATATATATATATATATATATATATATATATATATATATATATATATATCTCTCGAATAAGCTTATCAGCTTGAAAAACCATGAAATTGAAATAATCTGGATAACTACTAACTGAAGAAAAATTTTAAATTATGTGATTTCACAACTATCATATTTTGTTTCCTAATTTACTATTTTTTGTCGTTTGAAGGAATGAAGCAGCTTTCATTTTAGAAGGTCTCCACAGTTTCTCAAAGTTGCTAACTACATTGGAAGGACATAAGTTCAGCTCATGCCAAGTAACTGCGGCGGTCAGGATAAAACCTCTTCTTGGCCAAGAAGATGTACAGCTACGGAGGGCATCTTTTCGTCTCCTTGGTGATCTAACTAAATCGATAAATTCTGATTCTAACTTAGAGGCATTCAAAGAACAGATACATGGAAACCTGATAACATTGCTCTTACATCTGTGCGATCCAGATCAGTATGTGATTAAAGTGAGACTATTCCTATATTTTTCGATTGTGCGTTATTTCAATCAATTTTAGGCATGCAAGTACACTCTGAGACAAATAGGTCCACATTTGGAAGGCCCTAAAGCAAACGCTATGATTCAAGAGCATTTGATTGATGAGGCAAATTTGCACTATCACAATTTTGTTAAGGATTTAATAAAAGTGATGGTAAGTTGTTGAATTAGTGATAATTGATTTCTACTACCTTGAAGAGTATTGAATTTGACAACTGTCTGACGTTTATATCCCGTAAACTTTGTCACAGTTTCTGATAAAATTTCATATAGTAAATTCTATGGCCCACAATAAATATTGTATTCTTCTTCCACCAATTTTGTGTTCTTAACAATTGCCCAGTGTTGTTAAATGAGGTTGCCAATTAGCCATTACTATATTACAGTATCTTGATATTGTTTCACTGGATCAAGAGAGCAAAATTTCTTAGATTGTAGCTAATTATTTAGCAGATGATGAAGAATATTAGATAAACCTTTAGTTGCCTGCAAGTTTCCTCACTTTTTAATGAGTTTATTATCGATATTGTTTTTTATAGTCACAGGAGCTTCAAGACTATTTTCCATTACTAATAATGACAAGTTTATCCTACTTCAAGAGTCCTTGGATGGAAGTCAGAGGAAATGCAGCGCTAGTAGCTGGACTCCTTTATTCAACACTTGATGAAGAGAATAAGAATAAGGTATCTGTTGATACAGTTTCATATAGATTGATGAACTTAATGTCTGATGAACATGAACAAGTAAGAGTCAAATCGGTTCAGGCCATTGTATACTTATTTTCCACTTAATTTTGAATGTTAGAGTACTTATATTGATCGTATTATATCCATTCCTATTATTGTGATAAGATTTAAAATATCAAAAGATTCTATTCTTATTCTTAGAGTATTTTGCAGATAATGTACTAATTTCATATATGGATCATTGGAATATTTCTAGTCAGTGATTTTCAATTTTACATTTCATGGGTGTTTATGTGATCCATTCATATTAATTTGTTTTGTTCATTCCCAAAATTGGTATGGAAAAAGGGTAATTTGTGTAGATTTCAAATGTGTTTGGAAAATGTGAAACAATTGATCATCGAAATGTTAATGTGATTTTTGTTAGATTGAATAGTGTTGACCATGCTGAATTTATTATATATACATTATTTATTTTATTGGCAAAATATACTGAGAATTTGTTTCATCAGTTATGTCTATTATGTAATGTATCCTCCTTTTGGCTATGCTGATGTTTGAATCGAAATTTATGATTGAAAAAATATTTAATGTATAAAATTGATTTATAAACTTCAATATAAACTATGAAAATGTATAAATTTGTAAGTATTATCTTTGAAGTTGAATATATGACAATAAACATGTGAAATATTGCTTCTCCTTTCTTAACAATGATTATTGAACTATTAGATCGCTTTAGGATTATCATTATTTCTCGATTTTGAATTGAACGTAGCTTGATAAGTTGATAGCAATGGGTGAGTAGAAGATATGTCTCTTTTTGCTAGACTCACTCCAATAGCTATATGTGGTTTAAATCCAGCATAATTGGGACATGTCTTATCATGATGTATTCCAAGTTTATCTTTATGTACTAAATCATCTATCTTGTCCTTCGTTTTCTCTTCAATCAAAGTTAGAATAGGGTGATCACATGCTCCACATCTATAATTGAAAAGAAATTGTCAAATAATAAATACTATGAAGTAATAATAAAATGGAAGTATATTTTATCAAATTATGTAGAAACCATAAAAACTTACTCGTTCATATTATTGCGCAATGTTGATTAAACAATATTTTGCCTGCGACCTAATAGGTGGTCAATATTATTGTACTGCATTGGCGCAAAATATTAATTCGTATGGAGGCGACATTAATGGATCAGCAACATTTTCGCAATCAAGTCCATATATGTACAACAAGTGAACCACAATCTGATTATTGCTAAACTCTTTGTACTCGGGATAAGTGGGTCATTACTGGAATGGATTCGTAGTTTTTTATACTGCCGGAAGCAGATAGTTCGATACAAAAACTTTTATTCAAAAGACATTTGTGTGAGTTCCAGTGTTCCCCAGGAATCTCACATTAGGCCTTTTCTATTTAACATTTTTGTTGACGTTGGACGAATTTCGTCAACTGATTTCCTTCTCCTTGCCGATGATAAGAAGGTTTATTCGATTGTTAAAAGTATTTCTGATGCTGAGTATCTGCAGAGTCAGTTAGATAGTCTTTATGAGTGGACTATCTCAACCTTAGCAAGTGCTCTGTTATCACATATACACGATGCAAAGAGAGATTTGAATATCGGTATGATGTTGGAGGACAGATTTTGGCCCGCGTCAGCTCAGTCAGGGATCTGGGGATCACACTCGATGAAGCTCTGAATTTCAAAGAACACATATCTAATGTAACGAAGAAGGCATTCCAAATGCTCGGTTTTGTGCTGCGTAACTCTGACGATTTCTCTCACGATGTTCTGAAGCTGCTATACTATTCCTTGGTACGTTCGGTGGTGGAATAGGGTTGCATGGTTTGGTCCCCACATACCTCAGTTTCCATAGATTGCCTGGAAAGAGTGCAGCGAAGATGTCTTCGATACTTGGCGTTTCGATCTGGAGTGACCATCTGCGAGCGCTCAATAATTGTGATGAGTGAAAGATATAACTTGAAATCACTCAAATGTAGAAGAAGCTGATGTGTGTCTCTTATATAAAATTCTTAATGGTCAAATAGATTGTCCTGAACTATTAATATTATTCAACTTCAATGTTCCAATTAGAATAACTAGGTTTACACCATTGTTTAGGGAAAGAATTTGCCGAACGAATTACTCAAGGAACTTCTTCACAGATCGCTCGGTTGCTATTGCGAACAAAGTACATACTCAGGTTGATCTCTTTGCCGTTTCGCTGCGTTCATTGAACAGGCGATTGGAACTCCTTTTGTAGCGGTGGCATTCATGTTCTCGTTGTTATGGATTGTCATTGAAAATTTCTGATGCTGTTTTATGTAAAGTTATGTTTTGTTCAATATTTGAAATTATTTTTATGTATTTTTTTATTCGACATTAGTTCAACTTTATACACATATAATGTCAATTATGATGTATTAAAGTATAATAAATAAATAAAAACAACATTGGCAATATATGGCAAAAATTAGTCACCGCCAGAACTTTGTGAACACATGTTAAGTCATACACACTGTTGGGTGTTAATAGCTATATCCCTGGCACTTGACAACTCACAGAGGCAGAATGTCTAGATACATTTCGGTAAATTCAAAAATAAATTGGTTATCCACTTTCTTATCATTTATAACAATGCATACTCAACCTGTTGTTGGTATCAACTTACGGGATATGGCGCAATGTAGCGAATACACGCTACAATGATCTATTTGTGCGATATATTTTTTTTACATTAAAATTCTGGTTGTTCAACTCGCGATCCTATAGATTCGAATAATATTAGCGATTCTCTAATACTTCGAAAATAGTGAAAGTATCTTATTTATCGATACAAGGTTTGAAAACTTGCTTGAAAGTCACAAGGCCATTAATTTGAATTTTAGAGCTGCTCTTATTAATAGGCAAGTGTACTGATGACTCGAAGTAACTGTAATTTCTAAACTGTTAAACAACTGTCTGATTTTTTTGTATGAAGACATATTACTTGGGTAAACCTTTCTTCCGTTAATTTCCAAAATATTGAACTATATTTTTATTTTTACTAAATACAAATTCTCACCATTTGGCCATAACATTATTCTTCAATTTTCCATCCACGTTTCCCTATGTTAATATGATCAGGAGACGATAATATACATACTAATATAAATAATATCATACCCTACAAAGCTACAAAAACGGGAGTCACGAATTGAGAAATGAAGTTCTCTTCAGATACTGATAATTTTCATCAAATTTTCCTAGATAATATCTCTTTTCTAGTTAAAAGTTAAATACTTTTGCCTAATGAAACTGATACTGCTTGCCATATATAGAGCCATTGACTCAAAAATGATCGAGAAAATTAATTGCGGACTGTTTCCTTCTCCTGCGATAAAGTTTTCCCTGAATAGTTTATTACTCATTTTTTGTTAATTATCTATGTACTCACGTGACATCTTTTTTTTGCCAAAATTTCTCCGTAACGTTAGGTACTGCTATCAGCTGTTCGTTCGTCCATTCTTTCCCCTTCGCATTTAAATGGGATGACATTGCGTTTTGCATTAACAATTTGGGTTTGAAATCAACGGCGAAATAGTGTTTTTGGGAATTACTCTGAAAAAAATTTGCATATAAAAATCCTCAGTTCATTTATTTGTATGGGATTGAAAGAAATCATTTTCGAAGAAGAGCTTATTCTTAAAGCGTTCCCATTATTTTGCATATTGAATTGTTGTTAATTGCATTCAGGTAACAGTTGTTGTAACAATACTCATCAATAACAATTTTCAAGTATTTATTATCATGTTAGCTTATGTGTTACCTATTAAATGTTTTATTTTTCCAAGAAAGACGGCGAGTTTAATTACGTTTACATTACATTACATTTGATGGATGTACAGTTGAATTGAGGAGTTGATCAGATTACTTGAGGAGATGCATGTATCTGAATAGTAAGGAAGAAGCTCTTGATGAATTGATACATAGACAAGAGATTTATGGGTTGTTTAGATAAATATAAACTGATGAAGAGTTATAAGCGTAACACATAACCTTTAGCGGAGACTAATTTGATGCTATACATATATAGCAGTCGCAACCTTTATTTCTTAACTGTTTTGCTGTAGTAAGCTGAGATGTTTGATTATTTTCTACTTTTAGTAATCATTATTGGTGAATAGTGTATACATATCTCTGACTCTTGTAACACGTATTTTTGTTATTTATTACTATCTATCTGTACGAGAATACATGTAGCTCTCGTAGGTAGCTACTAGTTAATTTGGTCTAAGATAATATTACACTACACTGAAGTGGAAACGTACTTATAGAGGATGTTAATAAATGAGACCAGTCCATTGAAAGGAAATTTCCTTACTCTGTCGATATTAGCTAATTAGTCATCTCTTCTCTCACTCTCAAATGTTGAGTAGAATCAAAGTTCTGCTATGATGGACATAGAGCGGTCGAGTATGCATGAAGAAGAGACGTTAAAGCCTGTAACATTTCAGGTCTTGTCGTTGCTGGTTGTTACATCTAAAACATATGTGTTTTCGCAAATTTCCATTGCATTTCTGAGAATGAATCCTATACTTGATTTTATTGTGGTACTCTATAGTCATTTACATTATGTTCAATATATTCATCTGGATGAATGAAAAATGAAAAAAAACTAATTCCTAATTCAAACAAACAAAGGCGATGTATATACTCATTGACTATCAACTCACCAAGAACTTGTCGTGTTCTAAAACAGTATCTGGAACATTTCTGTACTCAATGCCTACCATACTCAAAAGTTCCTGTTCGGCTTTTCTGAAGTCAGATGTATATGTATAGTCCAATATCAATTTTCGCTCTTCAGGATCCAGAACGTCGTCAATGCTAATTTGTGGTGATTTGTAAATTCGTGGACGAGTTTTCATTACTTCGTCCTTTAATTTATCATCTGGCAAAACCTTGATATAGAAGTTTATCTCATATTGTTATGAAAAATGGCAAAATAAAAGAATGTAGAACGTTAGTGGGAGTGTGAACCTACCTATCGATTGGATAAGAGCAATCATAATATGTTCATGAAATTTTGGTTTGGATGCATTCAGAACCTCAAATGCAAAAGTAACTGAAGTTAATTGGATCGATGAGCGTCACCGAAATATTTCTTGCTTTATTAAATCCGTTTTTTTTTCTTTATTGGGGAACCATCGAAAAATTGAGTTAAAAATACATACAGGAATTGTGAATTTTCTGATAACCGAATAATTATACCTATAAATTATGAGAATTTACTTATTTTATATAAGTCAGAAAAATGTCATTTTGACTAAAGCTTATTCTTGATTGGAAGAAAATTTTTTCTATTGCTAGTGATATAATTTCACGTATATATTTACTCCACACACTGAAACATAAGATGAAAAAAAATTAGAGGCTTATAACTTTTTATTAAAATATAAGAATATCGATTAAGGCGACTTCGAAGAGACAAGAAGTTGACTTGAATGACAACAGAAAGCTTAAGAAAGTATATTGATTCATGGTCTCGTGGAAATCGACAATAATTAAGATAATGATTTAGGACAAGAAATATATATATATCAGTTTGATTGCATGAACAGATATATGGACAATTCGTCGGGGTGAAACCCCTATATATATATATATATATAGTATGTATAAGGTAGATTGATATATCGTCGGGGTGAAACCCCTATATATATATATATATATATATATATATATATATATATATATATATATAGTCGTCATATATATATATATATATATATATATAATCGTCGGGTGATATATATATATATATATATATATATATATATATATATATATATATATATATATATATATATATATATATATATATATATATATATAGGGGTTTCACCCTGACGACTTGTCCATATATATGTTCATGCAATCAAACTGATTTTATGAAAAATATAAATCCACCACCTGGTAATTAATACCATTGCCAGGCAATGATTATAATCAAAACATATCCTGAATAATTATACATTAGGATGACGTTAAATGTTATGAGAATATATCAATCTACCTGAATTTATACATATATAGCATTATCAGACAATGATATCAATGTACCAAGGAGTATATCAGATTCAATGCATATATATATATATATATATATATATATATATATATATATATATATATATATATATATATATATATATATATATATATATATATATATATATATATATATATATATATATATATATATATATATATATATATATATATATATATATATATATATATATATATATATATATATATATATCCTAAGGAAAAAAATTTTACAAATATGAACCTGAGATTATTTGTGAAAACGACAAATATAAACTTGATATTGATTGATAAAACAATTTTTATGATTTAGGAAAAGAGAGAAATATTCATACAGCCTTCTTTGATTACCAAATGGCTTTTGATAGTTCTCCTCATTCATGGCTTCAAGAAAATTTTGAAAAATTATAAAATTGATGAGACACTTCGTCTTTTTCTTGAATTTGTATGAATGAAAAATTGGAAAACCAATCTTCATTTAAATATTTCAAAACAATGGTTAACATCCGAAGTGATTTCAATCAAAAGAAGCATTTTTCAAGGTGATTCTTTAAGTGCTCTTTGGTTTTGTCTTTGCCTTAATCCATTGTCTCATGAATTAAATGCTACTAGTTTCGGCTTCAAAATGAAGAGTCTATTAACTGAATTCAAATTAAGTCACTAATTTATTTAGATGATATATGATATATCAACTCCTATGCAGTTCCTATTCTTACATCTTCTTTTGGAATTATTAAATGGTCTAAAACTGATCTAAATGAATTACAATGTCAAACGAAAAAATGCTTTGTAAATATCATCAGCACCACCCAAAGTCAATTCAAAGAGTTACAGTACCTAGAAATCTTGGAAGTCGTGGATTAACTGATTTGAACAATCTCCATAGTAAACATGTATCTTTTTCTAATTCATTTTCTTAACTATTATCGATTTCCTTGTGACCCTGTATCAATATACTTTCTCAAGCTTTCTGCTGTCGTTCAAGTCAACTTCTTGTCTCTTCGAAGTCGTCTTATTCGATATTCTTATATTTCAATGAAAAAGTTGTAAGCTTCTCATTTCTTTTTCATCTTTTTCAGCGTGTAAAGTAAATATTTACGTGAAATTATATCACTAGCAATAGAAAATTTTCTTCCAATCAAGGATGAGCTTAAGTCAAAATGACATTTTTAGTGACAATAAAATGAGTAAATCCACTAAATCTTCATAATTTATAGGTATGATTATTCGGTTATCAGAAAATTCACAATACCGATATGTATTTTTCTCAATTTTTCGATGGTTCTCCAATAGAGAAGAAAAACTGATTTACCAAAGCAAGACATATTTCGGTGCGGCCAGGTGGTAGAGTCCATGCTATGAATCAGGAGAGGTTAAGATTCCTGGAAACTACGACGCAACAGTTCAAGCGTGAGAATACTTACACCAATTACGGAACCGCAAGTTATAATGAGCACATATTCCAACTGTAATACTATAATTATCTTGGTAGATTATAAATCCAACAAACATTCTACGAAGGTTTCTTGAAGAAGAGATATTCTGAATTTTAAATCGAAGTACAAAATCTTACTTACTATATGTTTTATTTTTTCATGTGGGTCTTGTCCAGTTATCTCATTAGGAAATGCCATCAAACTAATCGGGATCTGTTTTCTGAGTGGGGTAAATGATTCAGAATCCATAAACTTTCTTATTGGGGGATTATGGGGAGGGTTTTCTCTAGTAGCTCTCTTAAATTTGGCTGAACCTTCTAGTAAATCATCACATTTTTTATAACTCTCTAAATACGTTGTTGTATAACTGAAATTAATTAGCTTTTTCTTATTCTGGTTGCTCATGGTATCCGTTACAAGTTTTAATATTTTGTTATTGTAATAACTGATATTATGACAATGACAAAGTAGATATCAGATAACGAATTGACATGAAGTAATAAAGTCATGGATTTTGTTATGATCTCAGGATGAACGGTATATGATATTCCAAAATTTTTTTCATTATTTAAAATGGAAATACAGAGTGGTCCAGTTTCTATAGCGAAAAACTAAGAGACCAATAAAGAATCGAAAATAGTATGAGTTTGCTACATAACCTATATTCGAAAATTGCTTCGTTAAAGAAATGCAGGGTGTCCAAGATTGGTAAAATAATCAAATTTTTTATTTGTTGCCAAACGACTGCAGATATTCAAATGAAATTTTGTAGGCTTCAATTGCCGTCCAGGGAGTATGTTTTACAATGAAGATATTTACTTTAATTTTTCCAGTGGTGTCTGTACTAACACGTAACTGGATATTTTTGAAGAAAAATTTATGTTTTTTCACATATAAAAAATCAGTTTAGGGTTCTCCATTCCATTCGGTAGGAAAAAGCACTCAGCATTTGCGAATAAAAAATCAAAATAAAAATTAAAAGAATTTTTATGTGTATTTTTAATTTTCTGGTCGAATTTCTCGAGGATTTTTGTGTACGATGATAGTTTTGTCCATGACCTATTTCAGATTCACAGCTTTGGGACCAATAACATAACCGGCAAAACCAAATACTACACGAAGAAGAAGTTGAATGTCGAAATCGGTCTGTAGATTACTATAAACCGTTGGCCGCCTTATCAGCAGATGGCGATATGATGCTTCTGACATTTTGTAGATAACAATTGCAGAAGACATCCTAGTCTGAAGAAGGCTTTATGTTTTTCATCATTCTTGGCAAAAAATTAACTCTACAGATATATACAGGAAAGATATAAAAATTAATTCTGTTTCACTTTGAGTTATGAAACTTCGGCTAGAGACGAGACCTAAAATAAATCTCTTTTTTTCTAGAAAGTTCCAGCCTCGGCTAGCATACGATCTGTTAAAGTAGCAAATCTTTTGGACCCATCAGAAATTAATGAAATAAATAATTTGATAATGAAGGTCATACATCCGCGCCATAACAAACGAACTCCTTATAGCGTTTGTTACTGGTGGAATGCTTGGTTTGTGAATTATCTGAAAGTGCTTATCGAGATGTTTTAGCGTTCACCGTATTTTCTTTTTGCGATAACAGAAAATTTTGCTTTAAACTCGAATAGGGTTGTGCAGAAACTATCAGAATGACGAAAGCAGCTTTTTCAATAGCTCAAACAAGGCCGCACATCTATTGATAGCGACCCACGATCTTGGCGTCCATCGAGCATGTCACACTTGTAATCAGTTAAGATCGTCGATTAATTGTGTGAAAAGTTAAATGTGATCTTGGAATAACGAAAAGAATGTTTGGAGAATTTTGAATGAAAATTTGCAGAAGGTACGCGTCTGTGTAAAATTCATCACCAAATAGTTGATGGATGACAAGAAGAACTGTCGGATCGGGATCATGTGGAAATGGTCGATAATGATAAAAAGTCGCTTAGAATAGTTATAGTTGGTGATGAATCGTGGATTTATGATCTTGAAACCAACCAGTTCTATTATCACTGATAGCTTCCCATTGAGCTAAGCAAAAAAAAGCAAGTCAAATTCGCAGTAAGACTAAGTGACTATTGACGACTGCTTTTTATTATGATGGTCTCGTCAATCATGAGTATTTTCCTAAATACCAAGAAGGAATCTTATCTCAAAGTTTTTAAAGTAGACTGCTTGACCCAATAAGATAAAAACGAAGGGTAGGTACTTCTATTCGTTCAAGAATTGCATATTTTGTGCCTAATTTTAAAACTTTATATTGATAATGGTTGATTTGGAATTTGACCAAATTGAACTTGATGCACTGTTATGCCACTTTTTGATTCAATTGAACTCGAAGGACCAGCGCGATTTTTGAATTGGTGAATCTCACGAACCTTTTGCAAATTATTTTGCACGATGAAGATAACGACACGAATTCTGGGTTTTAATGTTTATTCGACGAAAGATTTCTAACCACCACTTTGTACAGGGAGAGATATTCTACTTATATAAAGTTATGAACAATAAAACAGATCATTAAACTTAGAAATTCCTGAAGGCACACACCACAGAAATTGTCGCATCACCTGGTATTCTGAATTCCACAATCGATTAAGCAGCTCGATCGCAGTTTCTTTGTCAACATATGTTTTTGGACATAAAAGGCGGAAAAAATCTTAATTTTTTTATTTCTCTTCAGTTTTCACTCTAAATTAATGCAAGTTTTCTGTGTTTCTTGTTGATCTCCGAATCTTTGAATTTATTGTAATGGCTGCTGAACGTCCTGGACGCTATTTGAGTGATCATGAAGTGGTAAGAATTGTAACACTTCTAGAGGAGGGGCGAAGCCAACGCTACGTGGCTAACTTGTTGAATGTTAACCAAAGCACTATTTCAAGAGCAATTAATCGGTAACACGAAACAGGGGAATATGGAAGAAGGGCCGGACAGGGAAGAAATCGGATAACAACACCAGATGATTATCGTTGGCTTCGTTTAACTGCACTAAGAGGTCGGCACTGTACGGCTAGAATGCTACAAAATGAACTTGCACTTTCCAAAAATGTGCATATTTTATTGCAAACGATTAGGAACAGGCTCAGAGAAGACGATATTAGACCAAGGGTGGCTTCTACCGGCCCGCGTCTCACCAAAGAGCATCGAGGTGCAAGACTTCAGTTTGCGAGGGAACATGCAAATTGGGGTATTACAGAATGGTCGAATGTTCTCTTTTCCGACGAGTCCAGATTCTGTCTAGTATCAAATGATAGACGCTTGCCTGTATACAGACTTCGGAGGGGGCTCAGTAATTGTGTTTGGAGGCATTTCTTTCCATGGTCGAACTGAGTTAGTCCTAGTGAATAATGGAAGACTGACTGCGGCCAGATACATCGCAGATATCCTTGAATCCCATTTTGTACCCTTTGGCCCATTGATTGGCGAAAACTTCATTTATAAGCATGATAATGCTAGGCCCCATGCAGCTAAAGTAGTTACAGAATTTCTGCAAAATGCCGAAATTGATATTTTAAGATGGCCAGCCAGAAGTCCCGACTTGAATCCCATAAAACATGTTTGGGACAACATGGAGTGGCAAATTCAGCAACGTAGGATGCCTTGTAGAACACTCCAACAACTAGAAAACCTGCTTCCAGAAATTTAGAACTCAGTGACTCAAGAGTACATCCAAAATTTGTTTAAGAGGCTTCAGAGACGTATACTGGCAGTAATTAGGGCCCGGGTAGGAAACACTCTATTTTGAAAATGATTAGTAACCATTCGATGCTAGTTGATTGGTCTCTTCGCGAATGTTTAGAGATGGCAGAATTTTTTTAATATTTCATTAACTCGAAAATTGTTGATATTTTTTATCAACTCATATCTTTTGAATGATATCTTCTGAAAGTTACCAAGCGACTCTTGAATGACCAACCTAAAAGTTTATATAGTATTGTCGTAAAAGTAGGGCGATGCGACAATTTTTGTGGGGAGTGTACTTTTAGGAAATATGTATAATTAGTTAAGATAAGCAGAGGGTTCGGGCTATACCCTTCAGGTAAGGGTTCAAATCTGGTAATAAAGGGTAATAAATTGGTTTGAGAAATTCCCTACATTTATATTGTATGGATGGTAAATCGAGAAACTGCTAGAAGTGAACTAAGCTGTATTCAACTTCACAATAATAAATGAATCCCGAAAAGATTCAGTTATTTCTCCATCACAAGAAGAAAAAAAACCAAAATCTTGAATACGATCCAGAAAATCCATTTTATCATCCATAAATCGCATATGTTGAAATAGGTCAGCTGAAGACAATTACCTAATATGAGTTGTTTCATGGAAATTGATAAGAAAAGATTTCAGAGAAATGTATAAAACACCCGTAAACGTAACCTATATAAATAGTCTTTTTAGTCTCAACTATGCACTCCTAATTTATGTTAACGTGAAGGTGGGGTAGGCATTGGGAAACGATAGCAGTTGTGAGGAGAGGCTCCTTCTTGCTACCACCACATGTTCAACGTTGTTATACGTCAGGAAGATCTTTTCTAAAAATTATTGGTAGCATAATTCAATTAAGGTTTCATAACAAAAAGGCTCAGATTGCCGGTCCGTTATTCAAAGTGAGTGTGACCTAGTTTAAATTCCCAAACCATTTGAAAAATACACTTCCAAACTCCTTGGGTAGTTCGTGTAAATTGAATATGACAGTTGTGACGTTATTGTGAAATCTTACTGGTCGCTACACTCACTTGTTTTGCAAGAATGATACAACTAAAAATGGAAATAGAATGTGGCAAATAATTTCACGCACTCATCTGTTTATTCAATTACTTTTAAATGCATGAAATTCAATTGAATTTAGGAATATCATCATCTTTCAATCTTCTTCTAGCAACCACTTGAGAGGTAGATAGAAGAGGATGAGCACATGGCAAATCCTTCTTGGGAAGGTTCATTCCTAGGGCTATTTCTGGAGAGAATCCAGTATAACCAGGCATTTTTTTGTCGTGTGGTATCCTTATCCAATCTTTATCTATCAGCTCACTTATCTTCTTCGTCGTTTCCTTTTCAACCAGGTTCGAGAGAGGATTGTAACATGCTCCACACCTAAAAAAGATTCAAATAGGTTGTAACCTCTGATTATATCAAAAATTTAATTATACGTATGCAAACATCAAGTCTTGTAATTAAACTCAAAGGAATTTCCATAACTTACATAAAAGCCTAAGCAGAAGAGGCAAGAAAATTGAAAAACAAACTGTTCGAAGAATGAGGTGAATATCACCGAAATATCGACGAATATTGAAATAATTTTTCGTACAGATTTTCTTTTTCGAAATTACACACACGAAAATATCCTATCTAAGAATAGGATTCCGTGATAAAAAAAATTTCTAACAGTAAACAAGATCTCGATAAATTTAAGTCTGAAAATGTTAGTTTTTGATCTAACAGTTTTTCTTCGACTGAAATAGTTCGGCCGCTAGCTTTGTTTGCCGAGGTTGTCTTTTCGGGAGAGGGATCTGTTACAATTTTTCTTCCAGATCCCTTTAGGCGTGCCCTGTTAGAAGAGTTCCTTGTTATCTAAGGTGTTAGCGATAACTAAGAATATAAGTTTCCAAGTGGGTTTTAATCACTTGGTAACTGGTTAGGAAACTTCTGTTTTGCTATGGTCTTACCTAGGATTGTTTTACCGATATAGGGATCAAAGAAAGGTAAGATATTCTGCGATATAACTTTCATACAATACACCGGGTGTTTGAAAAAAACGCGGCGATAGTTAAGGAGGTGATTGCTGAAGTCATTTCATGAAAAAAGTTCATATAAACATAGGTCCGCAAATGCTTCGTCACCGATTACAGGATGTTTAAGTTTAATCGAAAGATGCAGCTAAATTTGAATCTCTGATAAACCACTTGAGATATTGAGGTGAAATTATGGGGGAGTCGAAGACGCATAATTTTCAATACGAAACAATGTTTTGGACTCACCAATGGCGCGCGTAAGGCAAAAAGCAGGTTATACTCGAAGAAAAAACTAGGACGCTACTGATTTTCTCGAAAATAAAGGATATTTTTGAATTGTTCAATTATTTTTCAAGAAAAACGGTCTCTTGACATTTTTTTGTACGACACCAAGTTTTGAAGTAAAAAAAAGTTAAGGACTTTTTTAGGAATTCTTGCGATTCCATTGATAATACCTGTTCTATCCTGAATAATAGATGTGTCCAAAAATGATTCACATCAATGTCATTTGAGTTTTGGTTTTTCAATAATTTCGAACCTATTGAATTTGAATTTCAAATCGACTATCATGAATCTTTATACGAATGCTGAGATGACCGACATGCACTTCATGTATGGACATGCTGACGGCAATGCATTAGAAGCTTGGCGGTTGTACATTGAAAGATTTTCAAACCGTATTGCTCCCGATAGAAAAACTTCTGAAATCATTTATCGAAGCCTATATGAAAAGGCACATAAGATGATATGAAGAGGCAGAAATGCCAAGGGAAGTAAGAACGGTAGAGCTGGAAAATGTGGTTCTTGCAACAAATTGCAAATCTAGCTTCACTAGAAAATTTGTTGACGCCTGAGGTGTCAGCAGTAGAACTCTTCGCCAAATTCTGCATGTAAATTTGTTGTATCCATTCCACCTACAACGCATACAAGCACTTCTTCTTACCCATTTTCCTGCCCGTATTGCGTATTGTCAATGGTTCCTACGTAAGTTGATTCAAATTCCTCAATTTCTTATGCTGATCCTGTTCACTGATGAAGCAAGTTTTTCAAGAAATCCCATAACGAATTTTCATAATAATCATATGTGGTCTGGAGAAAATCCACATCAAGCATATGAATATCCATTTCAACATATGTTCTCGTTGAACGTTTGAATCAGCACTGTGAGTGACTGCCTAATTGGACTAGTATTTCTACCAGAGAGACTTACGGGGGAAATGTACCGCCACTTTCTGTAACACACGCTTCCAAAATTTTTGAAGGATGTACCTTTGCCCATAAAACAAACGATGTGGTTTATGCACGATGTCGCACCTGCCCATTTTAGTCAGCTTGCTCGTGAAATCAAACCTCAATTTTGGGCTGCACGATTTCCAGCCTTAAACCCACTCGATTTCTCCCTGTGGGATCATTTGAAGTCTTTGGTTTACACTACCCCCGTGGCAAATGTTGAGGAGAAATAGAACCATCGCTGGCTGCAACTAGATAACAACAGATACTGGTGTTTAGAAACGAGTTTGACAATCAATGAGGAGAAGACTGGAATCCTGTATCCGAGCTGGAGGAGGTTATAAGAACTTTTTTCATTAAATGACTTCAGCAATCATCTTGTATATTGCCGTGTCTTTTTTTAACGCCATGTATACACAGTCGGTGCAAATTTCAACAATGATATAGGTAAATGTGTATCAGCAACAAAGCAATATTTTAGGGCGTACAGGTCAAGCTTAAGATATGAACGAGTGCGTAAGGGAGAGTAGGAGGAGGAAAGCGAGACGATGATGAGCGAACAGTAAACTGCTATGTAGTTCTAATAACAGGAATGAAACTGGCGGTCGGTATACAAATAATACGTTGTATGAAAAGATATGTTTTGGTTTATAAAACAAAACTATGACAGTTGCACTAATTACGTGCTGCTATCACTGACTATTTGACTCGGTTCAATAATTTAACTAGGAAAACCTATAACCGGACGTCTATAACCCGTTCTATGTAGAAACGGAAAATTACACGAGACCCTACGAATACCACTGCAGCGTGTGTAGGGGGAACAGCGCTACAAGGAGCGGTAGGTACTTCACAACCGTGTACTACTTGTGGGGATAAAAGCATAGCACAGCACAGCACAGCACAGAATCAACGGAAGTCTCGAAAATTACAAAATGAATGGTCTCAATAATTTATGAGGAAGTTAGTGCAGAGTATTCGAGATGCTACAAATACCACTATAGCTTGTGTGAGAGTAATAGCATTACGGGGTGAAGTAGACACTTCCAAACCCGGATACAGTGTGTGTAAGGCGAACAGCACAGCACCGAATCGACGGAAGCCTCGAAATTCATCGAACGAACGCTCTGTGTACTCTATGAATAAATCAGGATGGAGTTGTCGAGATTCTACGAATATCACTGTAGCGTGTGTTGGGGTAACAACACTACAGGGAACAGTAGGCATTTCCAGATTCGTATACTACGTGCGTAGAGGTAACAACACAGAATCAAAGGAAGCTTAGGAAATAACTACGCAAATACAACAGAATGAAAAGAAAATACTACTTTTAAATCAATTACAACATAAAAGTTAACGGTCTCCCACGTTTCAGATTTTGCGATTAGATCACGAGTTGTGATTGGTTACTTCACTTCAGCGACGCTTTCCAGTATTATTTACTCTATGCTCATCAAACGAGAAAATCCACAGAAAAAAGGGGATCAATCCCGATCAAAACGAATTTCAATATCGGAAAACTAGAATCAAACGGAAAATGAAGTGAAAACGTAACTTATTTGAACTTAAAACGAAAACCACTTCGTTTCAATGATAAATTATCGTGGTGTAAAATGAGAAACCAACGCTGGAGTCGTTAATGTGAGCTTGGAAGTGTACCAGGTGTATACATTTCAAAGTCTTAGTACTGCAGCTATGAAATATTGTGAATGAAGGAAAATGGTCCTCTCGCCATGTTTATTTGTGTGAATATTCAGTGGGTGAACAGATTCAAGCTAGCATTTTTTATTTTCGAGAAGAAAATTTTTAGAAACAGTCAAGTGCCAATTTCTCGGTTGTTTTTGAAGTTATATACTTTTTTACGTAGAAGCGAACTACGTGCGGATTTTTTTGTCCAATAATGGAACCTTGTGTTTTTTAATCATAGGTAACTTTGAGTTCGCAGAACAGAATTATTTCCTTACCAAAATATATCACATATGCACTCAATTTCCTCATCCAGGACGTAAAATTTGTATAACATTTCCCTTATTTTATCTAGTAACTATATATTCATAGAATTTACACGGAATGATTGAAATAGCTAAAGTATGTTTTGTGGTCTCATTGTAACGGTTCGAAAATTAATTGTTGCATTGGCAATTCAAATGAATTATTTAATGTTTTTTCATCAACTAAGCGACCGAGTTGTATGAACATTTTGCAAAATAGCATGCAATCGTTATTTTGAAACAGTGAACTAACGAGATGTTCTGTTGTATTGAATGAAATTTAATGGAAAAAATCAATGTAGGTATTCAAATGTGTGGCTATTATTTTGTATGCGTAATTCACAACGTCTGAGGATACTCCGACATTGGAAATTTGAATACTGGTAACCGAAACAAGATGATGTCTGAATATTTGCTTGAATCTTCAAAATTTCGACTAGCTCTTTTCTATTGCAGATCCTTGATATAATCCCAAAAGAAAGAGTCCAGTTCATCTTACTGCCCCTCTTGTTCCAACTCAATTATTTCCAAAATTTAAGTTAAGTGAATTAGCAACGTCTATAGTTTGATGAGAAGAAGCTCCATTATGTTGAAAATACATATTTTTTCTTTCAGCAAGAAGCAGTTCATCAAAATATCCAACCATTTCGATCTTATTGACAAAATCATGATCTGATTTACCATGAAGGTTTTCATCAAAAATTACATTATTTCTTAATGGACACCTTACATTGAACCTATATCGACTTTGACATTGAGTATAATATTGCAATGTGGGTTTATATGCGACCACCAATGCTAATTTGACTCTTGAATATTCCATTACTACTGACTTTTGTTCGTGGTCTATACACGAGCATTAACCCGGCCTAAGGGGCACCAAGGACCTCTTCCTTTCAAAATATTTACTAGAAAAAATGAGAATATGAAACACCGCATATTTGTTGCCACATATAACATATGCACAATGGGAACGGAAGAACATCATGTTGGATTAGAACTTGAATTGGAACAAATAAATGGAATGTCATTGGGCTGTCGGAAATACGTCTATCCAGTGAAAAAACTACAACGCTGAAGTCAGGTCATATACTTCATCAGAAAAACTTCGATATCAATAATGATACTGGAGGAGTAGGTTTCCTTGTAAACAAGAACACTAAAGACAAAGTATCCAAATTCTGCGCTGTTTCTGATCGAGTCATATATCTTACATTGTCGTTAAACAAGCGTTATGCAGTACAAATAATTAACATATATGCACCAAGAAGTACATCGGAAGATGAAGAGGTAGAACAACTATATGAAGAGATATCGATTGCAAGACGAGCAGAAAATACGTACTTCACGATTATCATTGGGGATTTGAATGCCAAAAGCGGAACAAGACGCAGAATGATACTGAAAACATCGGTGAACACGGCCTAGGAATAAGGAACGATAGAAGGGTGAACTTTCTCTTGAAAGAGAACCTCAACTGTCTAAATACATTTTTTTTAAAAACTTCCTCAACGCAAATGCACTTGGAAAAGCTCGGATAATTCCACAAAAAATTAGATCGATTAGATACTTTCAGACAACCGAAAGAACTGTAGTGATGTGTCCGTTCTCAATAAAGCAGACACAGGGAGTGACCACACAGTAGTCCGAGCTTGCTTACGATTCGATATTAAACAATAGAGAAAAAAGCTCATTAAAAAAACCTAGATTCTCAAAAATCGATCACCCCGGAGCAAGTAATACCGATTACCAAGCAGAAATAGTAAGAAGGTTACAACCAGAAGAAACACTTACAAGAATGGATATTGAACAACTAAACCAGCAAATAAAATCAAGCGTCGCCGCAGCTACAAAGATAATATGCTCTAAAGTAAAGAAGCTCAAAGAGTCGAAGCTCACTACCTCTACAGTCGAACTGATGGACCAAAGAAGGGGACTTGAAAAAGGAACGGAAGAACGCAGGACATTGAATAAAAGAGTTAACAAAGCCATACGCATAGACCTGAGAGCACACAAAACTAGAATAATCCAGGAAACGATCGAAAAGAATGTCAATATGAGAGTTCTCAGATCAAAACTCTCAAATGGAAAAACAAAGCTGACAAAGATGAAAAACAAACAGGGAATAATTGTATCCAACATAGAACGAATATCTCAAATAATAGAACAGTTCTACACCGACCTCTACACATCCAAGTCTCCAAACGTTATTGACACACCGAGTTCAGTATTAAATGTAGAATCAGAGGATCTGCCAGATATATGCCTCAGTGAAATTAGAAGTACACCTAAAAGTATGAAAAATGGAAAGTGTCCAGGAGAGGACCATGTCACTGCTGAAATGTTGAAACTTGGTGGAGGAGGCATGGAAAAACTCATTAAAATTCTATTGAACAAATGTCTGCAAGAATGTAAGCTTCCAGAAGAATGGTACAATGCAGAAGTTGTGCTGCTATTCAAGAACTATCGCCCTATTATTGAATGGTCATGATGAATTCGAGAGCCTACTGCAGATCCTTACACCACGTATAGTAACGTGGAATATATTGTAATCGATGATTTTTACCTAAATGAGACGAGTGAGTGCCAAATTTGTTTCCATACTTTTGACAAATGAACAAAAAGTAAATTGTGTTTCAGTTTACACAGAATTGAAGAATCGTTTATATGCAGATGCGAACTTCATAGCCAAAATTGTTACTGGAAATGTTAGTTGCATCTATAGCAATGACCCTTCGCCGAAATTTCACGGACACAACTTGCACTGAAAGAAAAGCATAATATGATAAGAGTTCGTTGGAAGGGGAACAACTGTAGATTCCGATTTAATTTAAAAAAGGGGTAGTGTAATGTTTACGGAACGATGTATGAAGAAATGGATCTTAAGAAAGCACCAAAGTTTTTCTTTTTGATAAAGTTAAGGCACCGTATGATATATCGTTTTTAAACGATAAACTTCTTCCTGTCCATCCACATCCGCCTGACTCACAAGATTGATACCATACTATTTCTGGCTCTATGCGTGCTAAAAGGAAAATATTTCGTCACCAAACCAAAAAAGCCTGCGAGGAATGTTTCAACGTTGGTATGAGTCCATTGCTAGCCATGGACCTTATTTTGAAAGCGATTATATCAAATTTTAGGTAACCTCGTAGATATTGCAATACTGATAAAACAATAATGACAAAAGATGAGATTCAGAAATTCAATTGGCAGGGAATAAGCATAATTTGAACTATTTTATATACTTACTTAACATCTTTATTCTTCCAAAACAACTCAGTCGAATTAGCTGTTCCTATGAGCTGTTCATTTGTCCATTTACCACCTCTTAAATTCTGCTCTGGGGCCATTTCTGGTAGTAACAAAGGCTTAGGTTTGTAATATACGGAGAAGTAATGTTTTCTGGTTTTAGACTGAAAGAAGAAATATGAATTCACACTCTCGTATTTAATGAACTCAACAATTCAATGAACTAAATTAATTCATCGAGTAGTTGAATAGCAGGCTGTGTGTTTCGTTATTGACGGCAGCAATCGAAATAAATCGTTTAGATTCACATGTCCAAACAATTTTTGAAAAGATGAAGACTGCTATTAGACAACTTGAATTGGTTTTTTCAGAAGCTTATGAATTTCAATAATGAGATATATAACCTAACGAATACTGGAGATCACCGCAACTACGCGCAAGGGATAGTGTATATCAGGTGTTCCGTTATATATATATATATATATATATATATATATATATATATATATATATATATATATATATATATATATATATATAAATTAATGTCGCCAAGATCTTGATTAATTAAGGACTATACGACAGGCAGAAATGAATATATATATATATATATATATATATATATATATATATATATATATATATATATATATATATATATATATCTTTTGAAAAGAAAGGATTTACAAAAATTCGAACTCGAATAATTCTATTTACAATAACTGCTTGTATCTATAATTTTGGTGTGTCAGAAAAAACAGACCATGCTTTCTTAATCTGGCATCTAAACTCGCATCATGCCTCCTACGATTGCCCCTAAAGTGTGAGCTCATGAAATGTCACAGGGAACTCATACTACCTTGCGTATGAATCAATAAACGAGTGAGAAAACCTGTGGAAAAAACTCGTTTCCCTGTCGCTATTGCACTAGCAATAGCTTGTCTGTTTATGCTGTGTTAGTGTCGTGTGTACAAAAAGAGTACCAAAAATTTTTCTGCTTAGCAGCTTCATTCTCTCATTCTCATCTTGCACTCCATGATTTCCAGAAGACAAGGGTGAAAAGGAAGGGTTTGGGTTAGGAAAAATGTGTAACAATGGAAAAAGAAAACCAGCAGAAAAATATTTCATTAAATATACCTAACTCTTATATGTCTAAACTCACTTGAATCTAAGAAAATGATGAAGCTTTTACATAGCAAGTGAGGCCATAAATAGGATTAAGGATATAATCAAAAAGTACATAACTTGTGATATTTCCTCTTTCGCGGAGTTGTTCTTCCGTCCCAGTGTGAGTCAACGTGAGGCATAATCACTTCCACCTTGTTCTTGCTTACCAGTTTTGAAGTTTAATCGCATTTATCTTGGAAAAATATTCAAAACTCAACAAAACAATTCCCGCTCTGTTTGACTGAGTAATGCCCCGATGGCCAGGTTCGGTCTTCTAAATGATGCCGATTATGATCTATAGATGTTCTAGATACATTATGAATCCAATAATTTGGGTAGAAAGACCCTGAATGATGACGATAGATCAGGCCTTCCCAAAACTGGATAATCGGAAGGAAACAATACCGCATTTTGACCGAGGTGTTGGTTCTTAAGAAGGTTATTTCGAGGTTTATATCACACATATAGCAAAGACATCATTAAAAGTGCTCGGAAGCACCCAAACTTTTTGAGAACGATCGTGACGGGTGACGAGACGTGGTGTTTTCACTCTGTTGTCCGAAACAAGTGCTGAATGGAAAGTGTTGGATGAAGGAAACTCCAAAAACAAGCCACTTGCAGAAGTCGTGAAGTGAAGGTTATGCTGATTTGTTACGATTGTGAAGGAATTATCCACAAAGGATTTGTTCCACGCGGCTAGGCAGTCACAAGACTTTTATTTGGATGTCATGAAGCGATTGCTGGCAAGAATTCGTCGTATTGGGCCAGAATATCGAGAAAATGGCAGTTGGACTCATTTGCACGATAATGCCCCATCACATCGTTCAAGAGTTCAAACTGAATTGGTGATCAAAAATCACATTATTGCTTTGCAACATTCACCCTATTCACCTGATCTGGCTTCGTTCGATTACTATCTGTTTCCTAAGCTGTATTTGACGATGAAAGAAAAGCGGCACGATTCGATTGAGGCCATTAAAATTGGGGTGACGGACGCGATAAAGACCATTCCAAAAAAGGAGATAGAGAAGTCGTTTGACAACCTGTTGGTGAGTGAGGAGTTTAGTTGCTATTTACTTGGATATTGTGAAATGATGTGCAACACTGACAAGTCCGAATGAGAACTGAACTAGATTATGTTGCTCCATGATATCCTTGTTGACGATAATCGTGATGAGTAGATCGGAGAACTAGCTCCTCTCATTAATATACGAAAGGTTGAATATTGCTTCGTAAATCATTTTTATTGTGTTAGTTTATGAATGGTTTATTTGAGAAAAAAATATCTAGAAATGATTGAACCTGTTATCTGGATACTCACCAAGAATCTATCATGCTCAACAACAGTATTCGGAACCTCTCTATATTCCAATCCTACCATACTTAGCAATTCCAATTCAGCTTGTCTGAATTCTGTAGTATACATGTACCTTAACATTAACTTTTTCATTTCTGGATCTGGTATATCGTCTGTGCTAACTTGTGGTGATATGTAAACTCTCGGTCGAGTTCTTATAATTTCTTCCTTTTTTTCATCGCCTGGCAAAACCTGTGAAAAGACTACATTGTTTATTTATAGAAATATACATACTCATTATAATAAATAACGTGTAGTTACTTTTGTTGAAGCTCGAAAATTAAATCCTTCACTCATTTAATTATTTATTCATACGTATGAAAGAGAGTTACTAATTGCAAAACTATAATCACTGATTCTGTTGTAATGTCGAATTTTGATGTGAAAACACGATCGGACATTTAAAATACGCTAAGCTCCCTATGCTCACCTATAACTGTAAGGTCAGGATAATGTGAAGAAATGGTCGACTTATACGTAATCTTTTATGGCTTGAAAGCAGGGAGAAGAGTTAGTGTGTTGTGAACAAAAAGGTGAATCGGAATGAATGTGTTTACGTTACATTCTTCTTTATTCCAACCAGTGATGCAGTTGATTGTGGAAGGGTGGAAATCTTAGAAAGAAACAACAGAGAAAGTGGATGTAAGTTAAACTGAATGGGTTTCATCATTTAGACCCTTAAAAGAAAAGAAACTGATGACCATATGCTGGAAACCACTTGGTTATCGAGAAATAAGACAGTCCAAGACTAAATATCTGAAAAAAAAAAACAATTTCGAATAAGTTGTTGGCGAAATTCGTTTATATGATCTAACCATGTTAACTTTGTATTAGACGTGAGGCCCATTAGGTTGGACTCGTTTGGTTATAGTGCATTGTTGTGACTAAATGAGAAGTCTCCTGTCTGAGGCTTTCATGAATTCAAGCCTCAGGCAGGAGACCTATATAATGAGTTGGTTTGATCATTCAGTTCAAGACCATTGTTACTATATCATTCGGTGACATCTTCAAACTCTTTATTACTTACTCACACTGCATCCAATGAAGAGTTGCCAATTGCTGTCAGAGTGGCGTCGTCAGCATGAAGTGTCAAACTGGTGTTTGAATGCCCAAATAGTTTTTATATATATAATGAGAAACAAGAAGTCAAGTGTAGATTCGGGGAGAACCCCTGAGAAATAATTTTTTATCTGAGCTAGCACCATTCACTGAAAGAAAGACTATTTTTTTCAGTCGGATAAGAGGAAAGCCAAAAATGTGCAGTACGTTTTATGCCAATACTATGCAGTTTATGTAGTTGATGTGAATTCAAAGTATGTAACTGTTAAAAATAATGTTCATTTCTATAAGAAATTCGTTTTATTCAATTTTTTTTCGGTCGCCTAGATGTTTTTCCTAGTTTCTCTGGCCTTCTACACAGGATACTTGTCCATGTCTGCTCTACAGGATTCCACCTAAATGTCATACTGTTACAAGGACCATGACCTGTACTCAAATGATTGAAGTTACGCCAAATCTTCCTACTGAGATCGAAAACAGAAACCTTCCGAACAGAGTAATACTCATCCCAACTTTTTTCAAAGCTACTTGTCTGTGGATATATGCAGAATTCTATTGCACAAACATAAAGGCAAGGAATAAAGAGTGAGCTAACGTTACCAATTTTCATTGCATAATTCAAATGAGAATCAATTATATTCACAAAGGAACTATTTAATCAGCCAGAAAAAAAGTACTCAGATGTTGATAATACCAAAGCAAGAGTACTAGGTCGAAAATTATTAGCATCGAGCCAGCTAATTTTTCCAGAATATTGTTCCTTGTTTTCAACTATTGACTCACTTTATCCATTTGTTGTTGAATGTGTAGTTGAAAATCAAGGGAAAGTTCATGAACTTTATCGTTTATTATTAAATCCAGATGACTTTTGACGATTTGCAAAATTCGTAACAGAAGTAAGGTAGTACATACTAGTAAACTGGCCCAGGCAGCGACTTCGAAGAAATATGAAAGTTTTAGGAACACAATTCATAATAAGATTTATCTCAAACATGAAGCGAAATAACTTAAACTAGAGACTATAAATATAAAGACTTCAAGAGTACCAGTGGGGTCTAACAAGATTAATGAGTTTTTCAATAATTTACAACCAGGTTTGGAGCTCTTATCTACAATTACGACAAGACCTATATAACAAATGATCCAGGGCAACAAGAATCCCGTAAATTGAGGACATAAACGTGTCAAAAGAGTCTGAAACCCTTTCCAATCGTCAGTCAGCACTATGTTCAGTAGCATTGCTAAGGGATATCTGATTATTTCAAACAAAATCAAAATCAAAACATCTTTATATAAATGGGACTGAGGACGCACACCTTGAAAGAGCGTTCATAAATAGTCATAGCGAATGATTTGACATGAACCTTTCCGACATTTGGGTTTTAAAAATATTGTTACCCTCATCACGAGAGGCAATGAAAAGTCAGTTGTCATTGGCGATAGTTTGGCTTCTCATTTTTCACTGAAGATATCAAGTCTGCTGTTGAAGATTACAGTTATTTTACTTCTTTGACGCCTTACTCGATACATTTTATACATCTTCTGGTCGTGGGTGTTTATGGTCCTTCAGAAGAAACAATGGGAACATGTTTTGAGCAATTGGAGAAAGGAATCATAAAAACGGAGTGCCATTCCAAAGTCGCAGTATTCCAAGATTTTGAAGATATTGAGGAATGCATTGGCCCCCAATATAACTGAAATTCTGCAAGGTTCTTTTAGAACAACAAGACTTTATCCTTTTGATTCAGAAGTTGTCCTGAAAAAGCTTTCAATAGATCGATCAGAAGAAACTAGACGCATCCTCGATAATAGCCTGTTTGAATTTTCCAAAAGATACGAGGAGCTACAACATAGAAAGATTTCGCCACAGATGGGAAAATAAACCAGGAATAAAAGTATCAGTACAAAATAAACATTTTCTCACTGATGGCTTAGCAATGATGACAACGTTAACGACCCCACTTTTTCAATCCCCCCAACTTCTCAAGTTTCACCTGAAGATTAGACTTTGTCGGATGAAGATGTTCCTCTATTTGTTCTTTGCGGAAAAGTACGTTTGATATGGTAGTGACATTTTACTTGGGTACAGTCGTGACTGTACCTAAGCTTTAACATTCAATAGGTCCACACGACGCTTGAGTAAATCACAATTTACCATTACGGATTCCCCTACTTTAGGTTAGGTTAGATTTTATCACAGGTTGAACAGAATCACTCTGCTTCCATACAAGGCTTCAGCCGTTTGACCGGTCTGTCTTTGGATCTTTGATACTGGATGGATTTGGATGGATGCGGAGGTAACTTCAATATATATTCAATATAACACTCCAGTTAAGTAGTTGTAAAGACGTTTATTGCTGTCATGCAATCAAACATTCAGACTGGATCAATCTAAAGCTACATGGAAGGAACTTTTCAAGATCTGAGAATAAAACACACTCAACTTCAACTTCCTTATCGTACAATTATTCAATTGGGTAGTTTATAGTTCAAGGAATTAGTGTTTCAAACATGTTTCTCCCCTCCGGAAAGTATTTCGATGAAAATAAGAGGTTCTAGGTCTGAAAAATCTACTATTCATATGGACATACCTGATTAAGAGACACTGAGACGAGAATATGATGCAAAACAACTGTTGAAGAGCAAGCGGGTAGAGACAAATCTTAGTGAAACAAACAAAGGAAAAGGAAAAGGCAAAACAAAAAAAGGAAGACAGCATACTGACTTTGCGTAGGCGGAGTAAGAATTGGAGAAAAATGGATCAAATGCCAAGGAATATGTGAACTTTTGCTCATTTAGACTGCGCAGATGGTAGTCGCAAATATATTTGTCATAACTGTGATGGGTGTAATTAGATAATTTTTAGTTTTCACGTGCAAGGTAGGTTCACCTATTTCCTTGATTTAAGATGTTTATGTTGAATTGCGATACCGTAAAGCGTAAGAGATTAAATAGTTCGTTTTAGAGGTGATAGGAATTCATTTGAAGATTTGAGAACATAATTCTGCATGTATTCTAAATTTCTTAATTGCCTTACAATTTTCACTGTATTCCGTATTAAAAAATTTTTTTCGTGATTAGGAACACGTAGGCTCTCGTATAATATGACACTCAAAACACATTCCCTATGCAGATTCAGTCATTGGAGTGCAGGCAGAGGGGCGAGGGTATATTTCATGTCTTCAGAATTGTCATCAGAAAGTATCATTTCCGAACAGTATATCTGCCCGAGAGTTTCCAATAAGTGAATTATTTCCAAGAATTATCAATACCTATTTATATCAATTGAAACAGCATGTGTATTGGAATCAAATCCTCTCCAACCCTTACTATGGAAAATTAAAACACACATTAGAATAAGGACTGCACCATGACATTGACAAAAATGGTTTTTTTTTTCAAGAAAAGGTGGGTGCAGTTGTATCTATACCTAATCTTCAAAAGCTCGACGCTTGAGTATATTATCATTTAGAATCATGAGATCCCCTATTATACTTTTAAATAAACATTCATCTCATTCCCTCCTGTACGGCACACGTAAGCTTCAGCTGCTCGACGGTCTGTCTTTGGAACTTTGAAAATTGATGGAATTGGATGAATGCAGAGTTCGCAAATACAAGTAAACGATGATTTCTAATAAAATATATTATCAAATGCTCGACGCGTTTCGATACACAGTATCTTTTACAAGAGCGAATGAATACTACAAATATATCTTACTAACATATACTTATATATACTAAAGAGGCAATCCACTCAGAGCTATCTGTATTCGAACTAGTGTTTAGGAAATAAATTCAATAAGGGTGAGTTATTTATGTCTACTTGATCATTAAGAATTTCCGGTGAATACCTAAATCTGTTAATTTCTAGTAGGGGAGACTGGGGCTGGTACTGACAGGGGTAGGTAGTTACAGTGGCAATGCTGGCGAAACAGAGAACGCTATACTGGCGTTAGAAAGAGACAAATACTCACGCCACCACGAGCTAGCACGCCGCGAGGCAGTGGCGCTATTGTCTTTGTGTGAGGAGCCCGGACGTGCTGCTATTAAAATTGCAGGTTAGTAAAATTTTCATTTTTTAGTAAAATTGGTCTACAACCGAAATAATATAAAAGCAGGTATGTTTCTGTTATATAATTTACGCACTAATTCTTTCGTTTTGTGATGAAGCTGCCATTATACAGCTACATTCATTTATGTTTTCACTACGTAACCTTTAAACGGTCATTTTTGGCGTCGGGGCTAAAACTTACATTTGTTCGGGGCAGGTTGTGATTTGTCACTACCTGCCCCGTAGTTCTTCTTGCTGACTGATATAATTCATGTTGTGTAATTATTTATTTTTTATTATAGGATGAGGACATATAAAAAAAGAAAAACAGAGTGGGGCAAAATATCTAAAGATGTTTACGAACAAGCAGCAGCTATTTTGGAGGAGGACAAAACAAAAGATTACAAGATTTTTAAAGAAAAGAAAATAAGCAAAAGAAAGGGGCATATCTATGGAATCACTCACAATAGGATATCAGAAGAATAGACAAGTATTTAGTAATGAACAAGAGGCAATTTTGGTGAGTTATTATGGATTGACGCCAAAGGATATCAGAAAACTGGCATTTTACTGTGTACGTAAGTACAACATTGTAACACCGCAATTATGGCTTGACAATAAAGAAGCAGGAGTTGATTGGCTGACAGCATTTCTTAAACGCAATACGTTATCTACAAGATCACCAGAGGCAACTAGCTTGAGCAGAGCCACATCATTCATCAAAACGAATGTTAGTAATTTCTTTTCTAAATTGGCTGACGTATTAGATAGATACAAATTTCCTTTGTCTCGCATATGGAATGTAGACGAGACAGGTGTGACAACTGTACAGAAACCCAGAAAAAGGGTTTAAGCAAGTTGGTTCAAGTACATCAGCAGAGAGAGGGACTCTCGTAACTCTCTGCGCAGCAGCAAATGCACTGGGAAATTCAGTACCATGTATGTTTATCTTTCCCAGAATTTAATATAGGGACTATTTTGTTCGCGATGGACCTCCAGGCTGTATTGGAGCAGGAAACTTAAGTGGCTGGATGACTGGGCTGGAATTCAGAATATTTATAAAACATTTCATAGATAATGTAAAACCTTCTGCAGCCGACCCTGTACCCTTATTATTAGACAATCATACATCACACTTGGATATTCAGGTCATCGAAACAGCAAAAGAAAACCATGTGGTATTGCTATCCTTCCCACCACATTGCTCACATAAACTGCAGCCTCTGGATGTAGGTGTATATGGACCCTTCAAAAATTACTGTTCCAGTCAACAAGATGCTTGGCTTAGAAACAATCCTGGCAAAACAATGACCATTCACCATATTCCATCGATAGTGAATAATGCTTTACCATCCGCATTGAACCCAGCAAACATTATCAACGGATTTAAAAAGACTGGTATTGCACCGTTTAATAAAGATATTTTTCAGGATGACGACTTCATGTCTGCTTTTGTTACTGACAGATCAATAGACGAAACGACTAGCTCAAACATCGAAAATATCCCTATTACAACACAGAACATGGAGGCTGACACTTCAGCTCCTCCTTCTCCTCCTCCTCTACAGTTGCCTGTAGAGACTGCCACCGTGGCACAACACGAAATCTCCACTTATACTAACCCAGTCGCTGGTTGTAGCAAAGATATAATGCCCAGTGAAAACAACTTTTTCCCCGAGATTATTACACCTTATCCGTTGAGGTTGAGTTTTATACCTCTATTCTAAGAATGTAGGATTTTAAATTCTGAATTGAAAAAGTGACTATTTTCCCTAAGATGATTTGAATCGGTTTTTCCATTGATGAAACTGCGTTTATGTTCAGAATCTTGTAGTTGTGAAAAAGCATTTATATCGCGTGAAAACCTCGTCAATTGAATGCAGAGTTACCTGGACGAAACCATGTCGATATATAACATACCAGCTATTGTTTAGAATGATATAACTATGAGGGACTATTCTAGATCTGACAATATAACACCTTCACCTTCCTTATCGTGCAATTCTTCACTTGGAAATCTTTAAGGATGCTCAACAATCCAGTGTTAATATATTTGTCATAACAGCGATGAGTGTAATTAGATTTCATTTAGTTTTTCACGTGGTAGGTAGGTACACCTATTTCCTTGATTCAGTTATTGTTGTTTATACAACAATGTTTATTCTTTTATTGAAGAACACATTTTTATTTCAAAGAAATACGATAGCGTGAAGCATAAACGACTAAAGCAGATATTTCATTTGTTCTATTGCAAAGATATTTTCGATATATCCTCATGGTAATTCACATTTCTTCTGTATTTTGATTAAGTATAGTTATGCTTGTCTCTAGTTGAATCAAAAATGTTTGTTAGGAGAGATTAGAACTTCCCTAGATATATTTTTCGGTTCTTCTTCTTTCCGAAAGAGTATTTTATTATATCAATGATAGAGAGTTGCAATAAAAGTGAATTCAGATAATTTCAGAGTATGATTGAATCTGTTACTTTCGACCCTAATCACTGTCCCTGCGGCCTCTGAGATGTGGTCGAATGTGACATTTTTCTCCATTCCTGTGAGCAAACCATGTTTAGGAATTAAATTTCAATTATTTATACTTAATGTTATATTATACGAAAAAATCACTTTTCATTCAGCTGACATACAAAACTGATCAAATGGAAAATGCCACAATCGTACCCAGTCACTCTATACTTATTGACTTAAGGATAGTGATAATAATTTCTTACTGTATTTCCTATTTTTCGTGAGGATTTCCCCTGGTTATTTCATTTGGAAATATCATCAAGCTGAAAGGAAGTTTCTTCTTCATCGATGCATAGGATTCTAGATCCAAAGGTATAGTAGGATGTGGATGTGGGAGTGAATGTTCACCTTTCCCTCTGGCATAGCTTGGTGTGACCCTATAAAGTCCATTATATTTTCGATAATCATTTAAATACGTTGTAGGACCCTTAAAGATATTCGACTTGATTCTTTCATCGAAATCCATTAAATGTTCAGGAACAAAAATGAACAAAATGAGAGAAAAAATTAATTAAAAAGACGTTAAACGAATCAACTTCAGAATGACAAAAAATGTTGTTTGACAGATTCTATTTTTGATCGGAACTTCATGACATTTCGAATGAGAGATCATTTTGTGTTATAATGTGTGACCGTTTATTGCGTAATTGGTCTATAACTTTTTTCTGTTGAAAAAAGAGGTCCAAATACTCAAGAAATTGATTGCTTTCGCCTTCACTACGTAATAGTTAATCATGATGCTAATAAGAAATCAAACTAGGTATTATACTATCACAAGAGATTTATTGAAAATCAGAATTGAAATTTCGGTCTCTCGACCATCTTCAGCTGACCATAAGTACTGCACTAAAGTTGCAAAGATATACATCAACAGGTAGATACAAAGAGCATCAATCAGATTACATTAACCAGAGGACCGACGAATCTACTTACGCTTCACATCATTCACAGAATACATAAAGGACGAAAGTTACATTTCTTAGAATCCATCAAAATTTCAAACTCCAACTAACTCCCCATAGAGATAATCTTCTGAACGAACAGCATGGCTCGGCTTATTCGTCCTTATTTGATATCTTTAAATAATACCTGCTTTTATCATAATAAGTTTATTATCTCTTGTTGCACCCTTATCAATTTTGTATCTGTCTAAGTATGTATGTATTTCAACTTGAGTTCTGTACTTCTTGTCGACCGAAATTGTAATCCTGATTTTCAATAAATCCCTTGAGATAGTATAATACATAGTTCAATTTTTTATTATAAATAAAAATTCTTTATTTTCTACTATGCAAGCTTGAATATATTGTTTCTGTGAATACTGTGGATTTTTTTGCAGATTGAAGGTTGTTCCATCAGAATATACCATAATGAGGGCAATGTTCTATTTTCATTGGTCAGACCCATCATAGAATCGCAAAATTTCACTTTCCGATCTGGATCATCTTTGTTAATTTCGTGTACGAGAACCATTTTATACGGATACCATTTTTCCAATTTAAGTCTAGTATCACTGGCAGTGTTTGGATGACCTGATCTTGTGAGATCTCTAACGAAGCATTCTTCCCAAAATTTCGTTTCTATTCTACTCCGCGTAGATTGACTGATTGGAGGACGATGTGGATATTTATTATTGAATTAAACGCAGAATTTTTCTTAGCTGCGACTTTTATTGACACAATCGAGAAATATCAAAAATTCTATCCGTTCTTTTCCACTTAAACGAGGAATATTCAATATCACAGATTCATACACATGGAATGGAAAATGATCAACTCATCATAATATCAAGATCAAGCAATATAAAAACTGCATACCTTGCAGATGCAGAAGGAAAAATAACAAATTTGTGAATTTTAGGTGAATGAAATTTACTGGGCGCACACATATGGAATCGTGATACGGTTTCCGGATTAAAGAAAATTCAGATTCAGAATTCCATGAACCCAATGCGTACGTACATACTTATACCTTTAGGCTTTTTTGAACGTACCACTTCAAGTCCTCTAATCTGAATTCCTAAACCGAAATTCGTATCAGAAAACCTTATATAAGCGAACTGGTAAAGTGGTAAAGTTAGAAGTACCTACTTCTGTTGCAATGGAATTTATCCACAATAAACCACGTTCTCAGAATCACACACTACTTGACCGAAATTCCCTATTCTGATTCTCACATCGGGGAGCGGGCAGAAGGTTGGGGGGTTAATTTCATAAGTTCAGATTTGAGATTAGAAAGCATGACTCATTTGTCTGAGAGTTTCGAATAAGTGAATTTATTCCGAGAATTATCCATGCCTATTTATATCGGTTGAAACAACCTGTATACCGGAATTCTCATCCTATGTGATGACTAGGGTGGTTAACATTGAGTTTTCAGGACATGATGCACAGGATGTTATTATAGACATTTGTATTAATTCCCCAAAGTCTAGTCACCAAAATTAGACCTCTCGCTCAACGCTGTTTCAATGTGTTCTTGACTGTCAAAGCTAGGAATTCTTGACGTATGGCAATTGGGGATGTTATGAGGCTTTTGATATACAGGGATATCCACCGGGACCGTCCGTTAAAAACTTTTTAAGTTCCAATTACAATATCAAGCTGAAATTTTATACGCGGCCATAACTAGCGATTTCCAATTGGAGTCAAATATTTTCGAAGTGATACCATGAAATACCCAAGTTGTTGGCACTTATCTGTCAAAACTGTTGATAGATTTAATTATTTTTGTTATAAACTCGATTTTTGAGGAACATTTAAGAAAATTGTAGCTCGTAGATCTTTTGCATTACAAACACAATTTTTGCTTGGGTGGATAGAAGAAGGATCAAGGAATTTTTTAAGCAATCTACACATGTCAAATGTTTATTGCGTTGTTTTGTATGATTTTTTCAATTTGGCCTTTTTCAAAAAGCAATAACTCAATTTTTTCAAATTGCACGTGCTAATTTTTATATCGCCATCAGATGAAGCGTCATATTTCAGATGGAATTGCATCAACATGTACTATACTCATCTCCTATAGTTCCGAAATAATTTGGGAATATATTGAATTTTGATGATTTTGCAAGAACTAACAAAGAATGCTTTGAAATATTTGAATCAAGTAGCTGAACTAGCTACGCTCACCTGACAGGTGCCTAAACTTAATGTACTTGTCATTTCGTTCATTCGAATTTGATATTTCAACAAGAATTGTCGTTATTTCTGATTGAAAATATCCAAAAAATACAACACATTTGAAATAAAACCACTGGTTATTCAAACGAAAATATATTTAATCTTTTTTTAATTCATTTTAGTATGACAAAAAGTAGTGGGGAGAAATTATAGGCAATTCAATAACCAATTTCCAAATTTGCCGCCTATGAGTAAAATAAAATTTCGAAGCATTAGAAGCAATTTTCTACAATTCGGATGAATAAAAATTGTAGGAACTAAGCGAAAACCAATCATCGAAGATAATTACATTAATACGAATAAATGATAGCAAACATCATAGGAGAAAACTAATTTACGATGTGAATAAATGTTCAATATGGGCCCCATTTTGCTCGATACACTTGACAGCTCGTATACGAACATGATGAGTTGCCCTCCTAGTTTCCTCCGGATCAATATTACGAAAAGCATTATGAATGCGCTCTAGTAACTCTTCTTTACTTCTTACAGGAATGAGATATACTTCACTCTTGATTTTGCCCCATAAATAAAATCAAGGGGCGTCAGGTCCGGAGAACGCGGAGGGCATAAATTTGGTCCTTGATTACCCCACCAGCTATCCTCGAACATTTCTGTTAGCTGCCGATCTACAGCTCGTGTTTTATGTGCTGGTGCACCATCCATTTGGTAATAGCAATCCCTCAGAATGTTAAGGGGTAACCCATCTAAAAAATCTGCTAATGTTCTTCTCAAAATTTTCAGGTATTCTTGTCCAGTAAGATTTTCCTCATAAATGTAATAATCATTCATTAAAATTGCAAAAACGTTCATGCTGAATTTATTTTGGAAATCAATAACCTCAATGGATTTTCTGTGGCTCAAAAATGTCGATTTCTCCTGTTGGTTATTCCACTTTCATTGAACTTGGCTTCATCAGACCATATAATTTTTTGCAGAATTGTCTCATCTTCTTGAAGCCGAATTAATAAATTTTCACATAAATTTATCTGCTTGGGAAGGTCACTTGGTTTCAATTTTTGTAGTCTGATGAAAGAATACGGGTGCATGTTATGTTTCTTAAGGATCCTTTGAATGGCAGTATAACTCAATCCAATATCCATTGATGCTGACTTAAAGGACGCATCTGGATTGGCACGAAAATACGCTAGCGTATTAATTTGATTGTCATCGTCCTCAAGAATTGGTTTTCCTCTAGTTTTCATGTATTTTGTTCCTCCAAATTGCAGAAAATTGCTTCTAATCCTTCGAAATTTTGTTTTACTCATAGGCGCCAAATTTGGAAATTGGTTATTGAATTGCCTGCAAGTTCTATTCACCACTTTTTGACATTCGCTATGAATTAAAAAAAGATTAAACATATCCTCGTTTGAATAATCAGCCATTTCATTATAAATCTGGTGTTTTTTTTTACTTCAAATTACCAACAATTCTTGTTGAAATATCAAATTCGAATGAACGAAGTGACAAGTACATTAGTTTTAGGCACCTGTCAGGTGAGCGTAGCCAGTTCAGCTTGTTGATTCAAATATTTCAAAGCATTCTCTGTTAGTTCTTGCAAAATCATCAAAATTCAACATATGCTTAGAAAATTTCTTGATCCTTCTTCTATCCACCCAAGCTAGAATTGTGTCTGTAGTGCAAAAGATCTACGAGCTACAATTTTTAAATGTTCCTCAAAAATCGAGTTTATAACAAAAATAATTAAATCTGTCAAAAGTTTTGACAGATAAGTGCCAACAACTTGGGTATTTTATACCTTGATCAAATGTCGGTTCTAGATGTATAATAAAAAAGGTAGATTGCCATTTGAAATAACAAAGTGATGACCCACTTCTGGTATAACCGGAAATGGTATCACTTCGAAAATATTTCACTCCAATTGGAAATCGCTAGTTACGGCCGCGTTTAAAATTTCAGCTTGATATCGTAATTGGAACTCAAAAAAGTTTTTAACGGACGGTCCCGGTGGATATCCCTTTATATTGCATAATATTTCTCCACTCTTTCTCGACATTTTCTTCTGACAAATAATAAAAAAGGCAGTGACTCTGATCGTTCAGGGAGAAAGTTGCATACAATGATGGGATACTAACAAATCTGAAGTGTTCTGGAAAATTGCGATCAGAGCGGTGTCAAAAATTGCAATGAGTTTGATCCTGACAAGGGTAACGAGTATTTCACAACAATAACTGTTCTTTTATCCTCCAATATTTCAATATTCAATGAGGATCTACATGAAACTTTCTAAAAACAGGTACCGCTAGATGATGTGTTTGCCTTTGAAGAAGTAAAGCTCAAGGTGGCTCGTAATGCAGTAGTATTCTAGGGGGGCCTCTGGGTCTACTGACCATTATGGCTGGTGTTCCCTGAATGCCTGAAAAAATCTCTAAAACGATTTGCCAGTTTTCGATAAAATATATTAAGAGATTATACATTATTATTAAGATAAAATATATTAAGATATTATACATTATTATTAGATAAAATATATTAAAATATTGTGTAACGAAATTGTGTCCTACATTGAGGGGACAAGTTTGTTTCCACATGACCAATTCGGATTTAGGAATAACACATCCGACACGATTTTGTCTTCAATTTCCTGAACCGTCAAATGCTTTGAGCTGCATCTCCACTCACTCTCATTATTTGTAGACTTATCTAAGCCATTTGATTATGCCTCCAAGGATATACCTTTATATAAGCTCAATACGTAGGATAATCTATCCTCCTTTCCCTCTAATAGAAGGCAACATGTATCTGTCAATGTCAAGTACTCCTAAAATAGGTCTGTAAATATTGGTGCCCCCAAGGTTTATCGTGGGACTAGTGTTATTCTTGATATTTATGAACGACTTCCCATATTATATGAATCAATCTTGTACTCTGACGATGCGACTTTGTTTGTCAGGATTGGAGAGCTTTCAGAGTTGGAGAATCCATCAAGTATGATTCCAGAGCAGGCACTTATATGGTTCTCCACCAAATGTTTGAGAATGAATGAAAACTCGGACCATGTGGTTTACCTCTAGGAATATCGCAGAATCTTGTGGCTTTAATATTGTGAGATTTCTTGGTGTTCATCTTGATCTCACTTTGAAGTGGGACGTTCATGCGAACCTTTTTGGCTCTAAAATCAGTATGAATACATTTGTCTTGCGACAATTTGCTTTAGCCGCTTCTGCGACGGTCCTTAGAATGATTTATTTCACCACAGTTGAGTCTCACTCGAGGTACTGTATTATTGTAGCCTGGGGAAATTTTGTCTTTTTAGAGCTGCTCTTTCGACTTCAGCGGCAGGCGGTCAGGGTGATTGCTGGACTGTGATATCGGAGATCAGCTTTTGGCAACCTAGGAATACTCACACTTCCTTTTCTAAATGTTCTGGAGTGTCTGGTACTACCGCATTAATACAGAAAACATAGCCTTTCAAACTAAGATGCTCATAGTTACCACACAAGACACGATCGTTTTCGACTGAGTAAGTAACAGAATGGAATAAATTCTAGGATCTTCTTCAATGGATTGCCTATTGGCTCATTTCCAGGAAAAGATCAAGCAAATCCTTACTTAAAACGTCTTTTATTCGACAGAAGAAATTTTAAAATTCAAATTCTGGTGAATGTCCAGATAGTTCTAGAATAATGATCAATGAATTTACTTTTATTATTATATTAATGAATATTAATTTCTCTATTTATGTAATGACATATTATTATATTTCAGCATCTATCGTATGTGTTCTCTCTGCAAAATGATCTAATATAACCTGTGCAAACAAACTTATGTTATATTGTGATGCACCAATGAAATTTCGTTTTCTTTCTTTCTCTAATAATCAAGATAAACATATGCGGATTTCAAATTATTCTTAAGGATATTAATATAAAAAACCTTTCTCTTCTTCTCCGGCCAAATGTTTTTTTGATAACGATTTTAACATAAGCCGTACAATAGATAATAATTTTATATTCCGTCATCTAAGATTTGGGATGCTATACTTACCATTTCAGAATAAAATATCAAGTTTGAACCTTTGACATTGATTTTTATCGTTTAACCTTCTCATACTAGTTGCAGGGGTTGGGGGTGCGTGAACGTAAAAGAAACTGTAGATATTTATCAAACCTCTTAGAAATGTCGTTTCAGATGTTTTTAAATACTTATGCAAAATTAAAATCTATAAAAAAATTTGCATAATTCATGCATTTTATGAGGTCAACCGGAGATTAAGATGTTCCGTGCAATAATTTTTCCCTCCTCTGTAATATATACTCCCATACAGGGGTTGTAATCGAAAACAACAAAGCAGAAAGTTGAGATAATTAGTTGAATGTCAGGACGCAGTGTTTCAAGTTATTATTGGGACTCTAATTTTTAGGCTGTTTTAAAACGTAACATATTAACAATTATCTAACTATTTGCGCAACTAGCTCGGAAAAGCACCTAATATCTTTCGAAATTTGCCGAACATGATTGCTCAGTTTTAATGTTGCTCAATTTCAGGTCATTGTTCTCAGCGGTCATCGAATACTCTCCTTGCAGATTCGGGGTTGATTCTCTGAAAATTAAACAGAATGGAGTTTGGAAGTGTGATACAGTGGTTGGGAGATATGTGAAGAACTTCACAAGTAACAAACGGAAGATTGTCTCAATCAATCATAAAATACCAGAATTAATGCTATATAGAAAACTACGGTTTCATCTGAAATCAATAACATGAATTGGTATAATTATGTCGAATATTTATAATTTTTCCATGAGTATTGTATATTACGAGGATTATCTTAAAAGTATTACACTTAAATTAATTTCTCCACGCTAGAACGCCCAGGCGACGTCTGGAGGGTATTACATCTTGATAAATTCCTCGAAAGCGTTTGCAACCGAATGCCTTATTTATCGAACGATATACGATTGATGTTTAAAGCGTCTTTTTTGCATATGGCGTAAACTTGAAGAGAGGTACAAACTATTGAAATGATTACTTTAGCGTTTGGTGAGAATTGTATTGGCATAACATAAATCATAGAGTTGTATAAACACAAGAAAATAGAAGAAGGTTCAGATAATGAAGCACATCTGTTAATACCGCTTCGTACGAGTGAGTTTTGTTTGGTTTATAGTCATTTAAAAAATTCAACTTGGACAAAAAATGGAATTAACACGTGAACATTTTAACGATGATATTTTACGATTTTCGACGTGGATTAACTCGACAACAGTGCTGCGATCGACTTTTGGTGATGAGGCTCAGGCTCCACACTTGGCCACTGTGAAACGCTGGTATAACGAATTCTATCTGGGCCGTGCTTCACTCAGTGATGAAGTTCGTGAAGGTCGACCCAAATCAGTTGTTTTGTCACAAACTATCGATGCAGTGCTCGAAATGATACACGATGATCGCCAGGTGACTCTGAGCGGCTCTTAACGTAACATCGAACGAAGGCGAAGGCGAGTTGCTCTATGTGATCTCGGAATATAGAAAAGTAGTTTTTGGAGGATTTTGAATGGAAATTTGCAGATGTGTTTCAAAATTGCTGATAGATGAACAGAAAAAGAAACTGTTGCATTGAAATCGCTCATTACAATTCGGAAATGAACAATAATCATATAAAATTGTTCGGAAGGGTGTAAGTGCTGCTTAATCTTGAGTTTATGTTAATGGTCGCCGTTTCTTTGTTATGATTGTATTATTTACAATGAAAATGCTCTTGAAACCAGACAATTAACAAAGAATATTATGATTGAAGCTATTGAAAGATTGCGTGACGCAAAAGAAAAAACAGCCACAGCTTCGGGCAAGCGTCAGTATTTTCATTGAGCCTCGTAGACCAATATTTGTCGAAGCACAATGTCCTGATATAGCTCCATGTATCTTTTGATTCTTTTCAATTATGAAACTACTACTTAAAGGACGGCGATACCGTAGGACTGTTTTCAGGAAAAGGCGTTGTGAGCGTGTGTGCAATGGGGACTATTTCGAAGAATAACACCAGAGAAGAATTATTGAGGTAGGTTGGATACTTTTGAGGTAATAATCTAATTTGAAATAGTAGCAGAAATATATTAGCGCTGTGTGTTGTTTCACACAATTCAGTATTTTACTGTGCTCTTTTTTCAGTTAAGAGTCTTCGACACAGAATTTCAATAAATGAAAAACTGAAAATTGAGAAGAATGGACCACCAGAATTGAATGTCGCTTCCGGTTCAGCTTGTGAAATAAAAAATTGATAATTTTGTTTTCGCTTTCCTACTTTTTGGAGGAGATTTGAATTGACAAGTAGTATTGCGAGTGTACATTCAATTAAGAATGTCATGTGCCATGAAAACTCAGAGCAGCATTCAATTAATGAAATAAAGTTTACTCTTTCGGCTAGAACTTATATCCAAGAACAACTGAACAGTACATATTGGCAGAATATTGGTAAACACAACGGCTTAATGGATCACGAAGGAATAAAATCTGATAATCCAGAAATATTTCATGATCTTATCAATTAGACAGCTAAAATGAATGGTAGCAAGTTTTCGGTGTTACAGAAGATAAAACACGTATCTTCGAAAAACAGTGATCGTATTTCGATATATTAAAAATGGCAGACCAGTTCGACGAAACAGCAGAAGCTGTTCGACTGATCGACTCCAACACGGTGAAATTTCAAACGCCGTACAGTAGTATATGAATATGGAACAGAACTAAATGATTGATTGGAGGAAATTGAGGAAACGTTTTATGAAAACTGAACAGATCATACATTGAAAATGCTACAAAAAACCTTTGTAGTTTAGCTTATACTGTTTTATGAGATATATCATCTTCAATCAGAATATAGAATATCTTCTCTTGTGAGGTAGCTGACAAAAATTTCAAGAAAATTCTCACGAAACAGTTAAGCTATTACGAATACTTGTTATGCCAATTGCGGAGAGAAACGGGTGAAGTTATTTATAAGGAGTAATATTCGCCAAGACAGGCTTGATGTTTGCTGCTTTAGTGTATTCCTGATTCAAATAAGACAGGGATTCGTAAGTTTGCTGCAAAAAATCAGAAGAGACGATTTCGTTTAAAAAAGTAATATTCAGCTAAAACTCTTTTATGTTTGAATCAAAGTTTCAATATTGCAAGAACAGCGAGTTATTTGAATTTATATTCAAAGAGAGATAAACAGCAACCTGTAGTTAGGGAATGCAATCTCGCATCAAAACATCAATCTCGGTATCCGCGAGATTCAGGAATTGTAATCGTGCGAAATCTCGGTATTGTGCGAGATCTCGCATTGTAAAGAAATGATCATCGAAAATGTACGAAAATTCCTATCATTTATATTTCTATTGGCTTTAATTGTTCTTCAGGAGAAAAATAGAAAAATAAAATCTCAAGCTTACCAGTAATTTATTCGAAAAGTAACATATTATTCTAAAACTTGGAAATAATTCCTCAAAAAGCATATTTTCTCCCTTTGACCCTCCTGACTCGTACAAATTGATTTTTTTCTTCAAAATCATATCAAGTGACAATGACAAAGGTGCCACACGTGTTTTTGCGAACGCTCTTTCAATGCCATTTCCAATTCCTCATTAAGACTAAGAAAAGCGTTCGCCATTTCAGGCTCTAAATTTTTTTTCACTGCAGCTAATGGAATTGAATCGTCATCATCACTTTCATTCATGGCTTCATCTGCAACTGAAGATGTAGAGGGTTTGTTTTGTATGTTGACTACATTATTGTCATCTTTGGTACTGTTCTTGTGTAATCTTCAGATTAACTTTATTATTTCTTTTTTGATCGAAGATTTTGGAGGCAGTTTGAAAGTATGATCACTAGCAGATTGATTGAAATATACGTCGTATTGGATAGGGTTTTTCAAATAATACAAAGCTGCGGACATAAATGTTCGGCGTTCATTAATCCAAGCCCTCATGGATTCAGCAAGTGTTTGAGCTATAGGTGTTCTTCTAACTTTTTCACCATAAATTGCAGAGTAGTTTCAGCAGTTAACAAATCTGAATTTCCACTGCCAGTTTTATAGGCTAAAATACGAGTTCTAAATCTGATTAAGCACGATATTCTTCGTCTGAGAAACTTTGATTTGTATTCTATCCAAGATTGCAATCAATCAAGGCTTTGCTTACACATTGCTTCACCTTATTGAATGTGGAAATCATATCTGCAAGACTAGACGAGCGTGTTTTGCAGTCCAGCACGAGTTGCACATTTTTGCTGAATTTGTCCTTCATATTTTTTTGAAGAATGTCATTCTTCGTTGGTGAATTTTAAAAAGTTTGACTACTTGTCTTACTTTTTTGATAAGGTGATCAAATTCTGGCACTAAGTCAACTTCATCTACAGTGGTTAATCTGCAGTCAAATGCTCCATTATTAATAATGTAATCAGTGCTTTCACATGTTTTTGTTGACTTATGTAAACAATGTACCTATTCCCTGCGGCAACCCGTGGCGCTAGGGCCACAGAGCGATAGGGATGAGTAGGGCGAGAGGTTTTCCGGTTGTCGTAAATATGTCATTGTTTTGCGAGCCTGTACGTGTCAGAGTGCATGGCAATCTGCAGATTTATAAACTATGCCAATAACAGTTGAAAATCGTTCCTTGTGTATTTAAGTTTTCTCGGGATATTCATTTTGTGTTAAAATGATAAGAAAGGTAGTTTAAACAAGAACACACAAAAAAGTTTCAAAGTGGATCAGAGGTATGGAAATACTTTTTGAAGGCAGAGGATGGACAAACTGCCCAGTGCAAATTGTGTAAGTCTCATTTGAAAACAACGGCAAGATCTGATCAATGCTTCCGCGTCACTAAGGCTACCTCCTCCAACCGGTACGAAGAGGCAGAAAATATCTGATTAATTTTCGTTCCTACTAAAAGTTTCTTTGGAGGAAAGCATGCCTGCAGATAGTTGCATATTTATTTTGAAGAAGAAATTATCAGAATATGGCTTGTCATTAGATGAAGATATAGTAGGTGTTACTACAGATGAGGCCAGTGTAATGATGAAGGTTGGGTGACTCATGAATCCTCTTCACCAGATATGCTACGCTCACGGTATTCATTTGGGGGTTATAGATGTGATTTACAGATCAAAACGTGGAACCAAAACGCAAAAAAAGTACAAAAGACACAGTCTCAGCTCAATCAGATGTGAAGGAGTCTGACGATGAAGAATTTGATGACATTATTGATAATGAAGGACTTGACTGCAGATTACCCACTGTAGATGAAGTTGACTCAGTGCCAGAATTTGATCAACTTATCAAAAAAGTAATACAAGTAGTCAAACTTTTTAAAAAATCACCAACGAAGAATGACATTCTTCAAAAAAATATGAAGAGCGAATTCAGTAAAAATGTTCAACTCGTGCTGGAATGCAGAACATGCTGGTCTAGTATTGCAGATATGATTTCCACATTCAATAAGGTGAAGCAATGTGCAAGCAAAGCCTTGATTGATTGCAATCTTGGATTGAATACAAATCATAGTTTCTCATATGAAGAATATCGTGCTTTATCAGATTTAGAACTCGTATTTCAGACTATAAAACTGGCAGTGGAAATTCAGATCTGTTAACTGCTGAAACTACTCTGCAATCTATGGTAAAAAAGTTAGAAGAACACCAGTAGCTCAAAAATTTGCTGAATCCATGAGGGCTCGGATTAATGAACGCCGAACATATATGACCGCAGCTTTGTATTATTTGACAAACCCTGTCCAATACGACGTATATTTCAATCAATCTGCTAGTGATCATACTATCAAACTGCCTCCAAAATCTTCAATCAAAAAAGAAATAATAAGTTAATCTGAATATTGCACAAGAACAGTATCAAAGATGACAATAATGCAGTCAACATACAAAACAAACCCTCTACATCTTCAGTTGCAGATGAAGCCATGAATGAAAGTGATGATGACGATTCAATTCCATTAGCTGCAGTGAAAAAAATTTAGAGCCTGAAATGGCGAACTGTTCTCTCAGTCTTGATGAGGAATTGGGAATGGCATTGAAAGAGCGTTCGCGAAAACGTGTGGCACCTTTGTTATTGTCACTTGATATGATTTTGAAGAAAGAAATCAATTCGTACGAGTCAGGAGGGTCAAAGGGATAAAATATGCTTTTTGAGGAGTTATTTCCACGTTTTAGAATAAAATGTTAATTTTCGAATAAATTACTGGTAAGCTTGAGATTTCATTTTTCTATTTTTCTCCTGAAGAACAATTAAAGCCAATAGAAATATAAATGATAGGAATTTTCGTACATTTTCGATGATCATTTCTTTACAATGCGAGATCTCGCACAATACCGAGATTTCGCAAGATTAGAATTCTTGAATCTCGCGAATACCGAGATTGATATTTTGATGCGAGATTGCATTGCCTAGCTACAGGTTGCTGTTTATCTCTCTTTGAATATACATTCAAATAACTCGCTGTTCTTACAATATTGAAACTTTGATTCAAACATAGAAGAGTTTTCGCTAAATATTACTATTTTAAACGAAATCGTCTCCTCTGATTTTTTGCAGCAATCTTACAAACCACTGTCTTATTTAAATCAGGAATACTTTGAAGCAGCAAACATCAAGCCTGTCTTGGCAAATGTTACTCCTTAAAAATAACTTCACCCGTCTCGAGGAAGAAAAACTCTCCGCATCTTGTGTCGCCTTTGGCATAACAAGTATTCGTAATAGCTTAACTGTTTCGTGAGAATTTTCTTGAAATTTTTGTCAGCTACCTCACAAGAGAAGATATTCTATATTCTGATTGAAGATGATATATCTCATAAAACAGTATAAGCTAAACTACAAAGGTTTTTTGTAGCATTTTCAATGTATGATCTGTTCAGTTTTCATAAAACGTTTCCTCAATTTCCTCCAATCAATCATTTAGTTCTGTTCCATATTCATATACTACTGTACGGCGTTTGAAATTTCACCGTGTTGGAGTCGATCAGTCGAACAGCTTCTGCTGTTTCGTCGAACTGGTCTGCCATTTTTAATATATCGAAATACGATCACTGTTTTTCGAAGAAACGTGTTTTATCTTCTATAACACCGAAAACTTGCTACCATTTATTTCAGCTTTCTAATTGATAAGATCGTGAAATATTTCTGGATTATCAGATTTTGTTCCTTCGTGATCCATTAAGTCGTTGTGTTTATCAATATTCTGCCAATATGCACTGTTCAGTTGTTCTTGGATATAAGTTCTAGCCGAAAGAGTAAACTTTATTTCATTAATTGAATGCTGCTCTGAGTTTTCATGGCACATGGCATTCTTAATTGAATGTGCACTCGTATTACTACTTGTCAATTCAAATCTCCTCCAAAAAGTAGGAAAGGGAAAACAGAATGATGAGTTTTTTATTTCACAGGCACGCGACTTGCTGAAATGGAAGCGACATTCAATTCTGGTGCGTGCCGTCCATTCTTCTTAATTTTTAGTTTTTCATTAATTGAAATTCTGTGTCGAAGACTCTTAACTGAAAAAAGAGCACAGTAAAATACTGATAAATTGTGTGAAACAACACACAGCGCTAATATGATTCTGCTACTATTTCAAATTAGATTATTACCTCAAAAGTATCCAACCTACCTCAATAATTCTTCTCTGGTGTTATTCTTCGAAATAGTCCCCATTGCACACACGCTCACAACGCCTTCTCCTGTTCTGAAAACAGTCCTACGGTATCGTCGTCAAAGCGTTAGACGCATTTCTTTCAATCGTTTTAATTGTCGGCATCCTTTAAGTAGTAGTTTCATAATTGAAAAGAATCAAAAGATACATGGAGCTATATCAGGACATTGTGCTTCGACAAATATTGGTCTACGAGGCTCAATGAAAATACTGACGCTTGCCCAAAGCTGTGGCTGTTTTTTCTTTTGCGTCACGCAATCTTTCAAGAGCTTCAATCATAATATTCTTTGTTAATTGTCTAGTTTCAAGAGCATTTTCATTGTAAATATTACCATCATAATAAAAAAACGGTGAACATTAACATAAACTCAAGATTTAGCAGCACTTACACCCTTCCGAGCAGTTTTATGTGATTATTGTTCATTTCCGAATTGTTATGAGCGATTTCAATGCGACAGTTTTTTTTCTGTTCATCTATCAACAAAAAAAATTCTCCAAAAACTACTTTTCTATATTCCGAGATCACATAGAGCAACTCGCCTTCGTTCGATGTTACTGGTTTTTACGTCAAGAGCCGCTCAGAGTCACCTGGCGATCATCGTGTATCATTTCGAGCACTGCATCGATAGTTTTTGACAAAACAACTGATTTTGGTTGACCTTCACGAAGTTCATCACTGAGTGAAGCACGGCCCAGATAGAATTCGTTATACCAACGTTTCACAGTGGCCAAGTGTGAAGCCTGAGCCTCATCACCAAAAGTCGATCGCAGCACTGTTGTCGAGTTAATCCACGTCGAAAATCGTGAAATATCATCGTTAAAATGTTCACATGTTAATTCCATTTTTGTCCAAGTTGAATTTTTTAAATGACTATAAACAAAACAAAACTCACTCGTACGTCAAAGTATTGTTAGTACGTTTAGGTTGGAAAATGTCAAAATACACGACGCAGTTGTTGGATGGGTGCTGTCCACAGTAAAAAAGCAAGACGTGCAAAATTTAAAAGGCAACCTACGTATAAATACGGGAAATTACAAAGTCGATTTTTGAAATAGATACCTTAAACTTGGGTGAGCTTCAGTTTCAGCAGGATACTGCACCATCCTTAACGTATTCGATTTTCTGGTCGATGAATTTAAAAATCGTATTATCAACTGTTTGGGACGTTCACCGGCTCGAGTGAACTTGAAATCTGATTTCGGACTGCTTTTTAATAGGAAATCATCATAGTTACTTAACCGATTCTTAACTAACGTACAGATTGCTGCCAAGTCACCTGCAATAGCTATCCGAACATAAATATTTACTTGCCCTATTTTCTGTAGACTATACCATTTGAGACAATTGAAGAGTATAACCTGAAAATTTTAATCAACATAATTCTGCAAAAATCTATGAGAAATTTATACATTGTTCATTTCTCATAACTAAGCTATGAATCACCGAAGTAGAAAATCAAAAATGATTACATTTTGTAATCAGTATACAAGGGCTATTCTGTATATTCTGAGATGCTACGAAACTTTAGCAACATTGCATTAATAAAATCTCTCGTCATTAGTAAATGTCTGACTTCAGTTGAATCGCTGCTCCTAGAGACTAAACCTGATAATGAATATATCTTAGCGAAACATTCAGCTGTAGTTACGAAATCGCATCGATGTAGGTGTGCATTACTACATTACATAAATAAACACCGTATGATGTGGATTAAACGCTTTTTTAATTCAATAGTAGAGTAGGGTAGGGTAATCTAACTATCTGGCGATAGTCTTACGCCTTCTTCATCACGATATATAAGCTCACATTTGTCAGTACACAACCTAACGATTACATATTTCAGGGATTACAATCCAGATTACAAACGTTATGCAAATGAGTTTGATGCTCACGACCTTACCTATCTTAAGCTACGATTTCTCAAAAAGAACGATGCCGGCATACAGCACTGAATGATGTTGCAGAAACGACTGCATGTTTTTAAAAAAGCTCAGATTGTGAGTAGCATGTCAAAAACCGGCATAGCAATTTACATAACGGTATTTACTGAGCTGCTCAACGATTTTTTCCTGTATGCGATATTGTACTTTCGTTTCGTTTTTTCATATTGTTTTTGTTGTACTTTTGTTGTCGTTATCATAATTTTGACAATGTGGAATGGAGAAATAGAAAAATATTGAGTTTTGCTTGATTCTATGAGGAATAATTGAGCTTTATCATTATAAGAGCTGAAGACTGCAGAAAAGCCCAAATGAAACGAATTTTGTGGAATGTTATTGGGAAATATTGCTTGGTGAGTAAATTCGAAAAGAATTTTATGTTGTTCCTTTTCACTTTTCATTTTTGGAGATATAATAAGTGTTGTATCCAAAACGGCTATTTTATACTGTAGCTCAGAATTAGAAACTCATTCATAGAATTATTCACTATATTTTTAATACTACTAACAAATATATATATATATATATATATATATATATATATATATATATATATATATATATATATATATATATATATATATATATATATATATATATATAAATAAATTAAATTAATGAATCACTGTTGCCGCTATTTCAAACTCTTGTTCATCATTGGACACTATGAAAATCAAGCACAACATGACATGAAATATATATGAATAGGTAGTTATTTGGATTTAGATAAACCTGCTTTTAGGTATACAGTTCATAAACTATTGAAAGGGAGCTATTATTTTAATACATCGAAATCGATATGTACATAGATTAGTCTGGTCGTTATTTTTCTAAAATTGTTATTAAAAAGTGATTTGAAAATTTCAAGTGATTCTAGGTAAATTGAGTTTTCCACTCTATAGGACAATATAAAGAATTTTCAAATTATTAATACTAAAGAGTGGCTATTTTGGATGCAGTAGTTAGCTAATGTTGAAGCCTGATTATTTTCAATGAATGAAATAGAGCGACTAGTCAGACCTAAATAGAAATTATTGCACTTTGGACAAGATAACTCGTAAACTCCTTATTTATTCAAATTCTCTATAGAAGTTTTATGACTATAGTGATGACAATTCATTTTGAGGTCTGAAAGCAATTTTAGATTTCAATTTGGAAATGTTATTTGCGACATTTTTACTTGTTCATCCAAAATATGTTAAAGGGATTAATTTTTCGGCACTGGCTGAACCCCACAAGTCTCTGATACTCTTGACTTGCCATCAGTCAATCTTCCAGTGATAGAGCCAAAGCTTGGCTGAAACTTGCTTGCTTTCCGTTAGCTATTTTTAGTGTCAGTGTCAGTATATCCTGCTCTTTCGCCTATTTTGCAGAAAAAAATTTCTTATTTCCTCATCTTTGCTGTTTTGATACGATTTCCCCCACATTTTACAGCACGATTGTATTAGCCAGCTTCGTTTGTGTGACTTTTTGCTGTGATTCTGTTGACTGCAGCAACCCAAACATAAGTAATCTCACCTATTCTTTTCGGACAATCGTAAATATTCTCCACATATATTTCACCCCTGCCTAAAATATAATTTTATTTTATTTTTAAATATAGACACTAAGGATGGTGCGCCAAAAACGTAAACTTTTCAACCAGGTTAATTCTCCTGTAGATGAATAAATGAAAATTTTGTCGGATATTTCAACCATACTATCAAGGTTTTTTTCCTATTCCCATCTTAAACCTTCCTCACGGAGTAGTTTTCATCATTACCATAACAGGGAAGAGCGGAAGAACGACACCTTCTTTTGAAGGGGATTGAAACGCCTTACTATTGAGTAGTGGAATGAGTAGTTTTCAGGATATAAAATGTTGAACAGATTTGTTAATATATTATGAAGAAATAAATAGTAAATTCATAAAAAGACTGATTTTAACAGTTGCTATTATTAGTTTGATTTTTGCGTATGCGAAATCTGAATTTTGTAAGCCTATTTGATTTCGTTCATATATTGATGATTAAAATGATTTATAATACTGAAGACCGAATTGAAATTATTTAATTTTCTTCTGGAAATAACGTTGGTGTTAAAGTTATGCGCTTTACATCTCAGTAAACTCATGTGGAAATGTTTTGTGAAAATGATTCCAGTCAAAAAAATGTCTTCCTTAGAACTGAGGTTAACATGTCCGATTAAATTTTCATTCATTTACATTACAGTTAAGCTGGGTGGAAAATTTTCATGTATATTGGGTTCAAAAATAATGCTTAAGAGGGCTCACAGAATATTGCCGACAAATTCAATTAGCCAATCGGCTTTTTAAAATAGTTGCGAAGTCTCATTGCGGCAAAAGGAGCAAGCTCACTACTGACATCGTCAACCTTGTTGTCAACTTCCCCACAGATATTGTAACAGAATAACCAATAGGGGTCTTCACTAACTGAAAATCAAAAGTTTTTGTATAATCTTTTCTAACTATTAACACTACCGCCAACCTGTTCACGGCGTACATCTCCAATATGAAAAGTTAGCCACATACGCATATTTTCTATGATTATGAAAGACCACAATAATGGCATATGCGGAGTACTCCGATGGGGTGAATTTTTTTAGAGGCAGATTTTGTGGGAAATTTAAGACATGCTGTTTTTTGTCACTGTGGATATCAGGTGAAAATTGATTCGAAATGAAAATAAATTGAATCAATTAAGCTTAGAAGATACGGAATTAAAATTTCGATAGAGCCCCGGTACAAGTTGAAACATGGCAAATTTATCCGTGGGTAGTGTAGCCAACGATATTCGCAGCACTTATCGAATCTAGGCAATCTGAGCTGGCCATGCATATATACCATGCACCTAGATAACTTCGTTTATTTATTATGGCCTTATGCAAATGATCCTCGTATCTGAGTAAAAATGCACGAGTGAACTGCGATAGAGCGTGATAGTGCTAATATTTTTCAGTGACACGATAAAGCAAAATATAACTAAAACCTACACAGAACATAGAAAGTGTATGTTCGTAATTGTTACTTGTGCTTTGCGGGAACTAAGTATCTTGTATCTATTAAGGCATTCCGTTCAATTTTTTACAAGACGAATTTCCTGAAGAAATTTCACTACGATTCTGAAAAATGAGGCCTTTTCAGGTCACAACATTATTATCGGGAATGTTGCCTGTGAATATTTGGGGGACTTGCTGGCCTTATAGAAAATGTTTCCATTTTTCAATATGATCATCATTGAAACTCATATGCAGTGTGTTCAAAAATGTAGGGATATCAATAATTGGATGAGTACGTCCAAATGTTATTTTCGGTTTTATTGTGTTCTTTATCATTGTACTAGTAACAGAATCACATTATTTGGTTCTGCACATTTTGAATTTGAACTTATTTAGTTTACTGAAAGTCAAAATAATTCTTGTTTTTCAAATGGCGCACCCTGTATATCATTTGCATTTCAGGGTACTCACTTAATTTCAAACATTTTTCCAATACATATCCTTATACCTTTGTTCAACGGTTAGCGGGATAATAACATTTGTTTATACTTCAAAATTCAATTTCCTAGAAATCTTGAAATCTCATCATTTCTAAGCCTGAAGCTCTAAAGCTTTGAAATTTTACACTAGTATTGACAAATTTGAAGTATTCTCTCAAATTTAAAAATGGTCAAAAGTAATTTTTTTTGGATTGCAGTTCCCCAAAAATTATTTCGTTAAATGAAAGTTATTTTAGAGGCCTTTCCAATAATGCAGCACAATGGTATATTCAGAAATCCAATTTCTAGCAAAAAAAAGATTTTCCTTAACAATTAAAGAAATATTAAATTCTGATGATGAAAACAACTGTATTTGGGATGACAAACATTTGATGAATTTCATGAAAATATTCAGAATAGATATACTCAAACTTAAGCGGTCACGCAATATCAATATTATACTGAGTGTTATCAAATTCATTGAATTCTCATGACCTTAAAAATGGGTCTGAATTAAAGTCAATTTTGAATTAATTTGGAAAGTCAAAGTCATTTACAAGTGGAAACCCTCTTCAGGATAATCACAGAGGTTGGTCAAGAAGATGACCATTGACATCCAAACATTTTAAAATACGTGTTTGAACGGCTGTTTTGTTAGCTCGCTCAATTTTGCAGAAGATCCTACCCCGAAATGCAACGAACGCCAGTACTATCTGTCATCAAACATTTCTGTTAATTAAGCAGTTACCCTCTCTCTCTCTTGCTAAATCACCACGGCTTAAGACATTTGAAAATGTTCATCAAAGGTTTATCACAGCATAGTACCATCCAAGTACTAGGTCTAGGTAAGGCAAAACTGAAAACTCCTGTCAATATTCTTATGGTCCACTGAAGACAGAATCGGACTGGCTAATGAGTACGAATGCAGACTCTTCTTGTAATCAAGTTATCATAATTCCTCCTCATTATCAAAACAACAAAAATATATAAAACAAAGTCTGTTATTTTAGTTTAGAGAAGCACATGATCAGGATATTGGCCGCAAACATATGCATGCGAATATATGAGTTTCAATCACTGAGTAAGGTTATACAGTGTACTAAAGAGAAACGCATTTTAAATAGTACATTGAGAAGACATCAATTTTAATATGGAAAGCAATGAAGAAATCATATTTTATACGGTCTCTATAAATGTTCTTAGATCAATAAATAGATAACAATTGTTCAATTAGATACTACCCTAGGTACTAATCGAAATATTATCATGAAACAAAATTTTTTGGGTGGTAGGACTGCGTTGCAAGACTTGGATAATCTCGGAAAGATATCTATGGTCTAACGTTTGTCTAAACATCATTCAAAATGGTAGCAAATGTAACCAGTAAAATTAAGAGATCCTTTCAATTCAATAATAGCAATCATATATGAAACGATTATCTCAAACTTAAATAACGCTAGAGACATGAAGGGATTGCGTCAATAATTAGATTTGATCAACGTGTAAGCCGGCTCTAGCATTAGCAAAAAGTTTGAAGATATAGAACTGCACTAGAGTGGTTTGTTAGTGTAAACACTAATTATTCCTTATTGACTTAATCAAAATAAGTTTTTATAGACGCAAAAAAAACTGAGTATCTGAGTATCTTCATAATCCTACATTATATTTTAGATAAGATTTCTGGTGATGTGACCCCCCCTGTAAACTGACCTAACTGAATGCAATATTTGGAATCTGTGCATCTGATAATACCTTGAAAATTAAAGATTAGCGAATATCAGTCACTAAACCGAAAAGCTTCCACTAGCGATTCTGATAATTCTAGTTTCTAGCTTTATCCACAATAAAATCATATAAGGATCGAAAATGCCATGAATATTTTCGAATGAAGAATAGCATGGCGTTCTGCTTGATTTGAAGGGAGCACAGACAGAAGTGCTTCAAGACAATAATTTAATTTGATTCTTGATTGTTCTAGATTGATTCAATGTTTTCATTGCATAATTGATTCAAATTTTGCTGATATTGAATCGGTTTTAATAAATGAAAATCCGTTAGAGTAGGTATATCTGAAGAGAATGTTGTTTTGAAACTGATGTCCAAACTGTAAATTGACATATATCGAACAAGAATAATGATAAAAAATGAAACGCCAGGTACAAATAAATAATTTATTGTCTTCACGAAGGGTAAATGACTGTGTTTATAACCTTGGGCTGATGTTCAAAACACCACACAGTACCGATTATGATAACATGTAGTTACTTACATACTTAGCTACAGTTTTGATTGCAATTAAGTTTTCTATCTTAACTGATATGAATGTATTATGCTTATAATAGTAAATCTTTTATTGACCACAAAAATATACACAAAATGCTTTGGCATATATTCTTGAAACATTAACTTCAACCTAAAATTATAAAAATTTGTACAAAACAAAGATTAAATATATATTTTTACAAACAATAGAGTAATATAACTAAAATTTGGAACGTTTTACATACAGCTTAGGTACACATTTTTACTATACAATATCGAACATTCAATTTATACTTATTTGAAGAATGGAAATGATTGAGGAATGGACTATACTATTCGAGAAATTTTTCATTGTGTAATTATAAAATTCTAACATTAGCAATCAGTTCCAAATGTTTATTTTAAGAGATTGCGTATACAGTAAAACTGGCCAGGAATATTGAAACATTGAGAATAACTAGATAATTGTTTATGTCTCTAAGTAAAAATTCCACTTTAACATCCCTAAAATCTTTCACAGAACTGAAGCTTCGGTTGCCCTACTCGTCGTGTTATTATTATTATTATTTGTGGAAGATGCTGTGATTTCTCCAGCATGGCTCGAACAGTAGAACTTTTTATGGGCTATGAATGTTGAGTAATAATTGAAAGAAATATCGCAAGATTTGCAGTACTTCGGTCCTGCCTTCGCTGCTTCCTGCAGAATGTCTTCATCGCGTTCAAGTTTTACTTTCTTCTCCTCATTATTCGCTTCCATAACTTCTTGCTTGACAGGTTCATCTATTGGTGCTATTATCACTTCGGGTTCTATTGCTTCTTTCTTCACTTTAATTTCTTCATCTTCTTCTAGTGCCGGCATAGATTTGGAAGAGCCGTTAACAGTAGGCGTTTCTATTGGCTGTGGATGGGGATTGTTATGAACCATTTTGAGATGGCGAATAAGGTTTGCTTTATATGGAGAATTGTAAGAACATTGGTTGCATTGATGTGAGGGATTTTCTTGACGTTGTTCTGAACTAGGAGAAATCTCCCGCTCTTCGGTTATGTTTGAAGTCACACTAGGAGTTATGCAGCCAGTACTAACATTAACTTCCACAGATTGGGCCCCATCATCTTCCAGAATATAGGTTATGTATTTTTCTTCCTGAAAAATAAATGACAGTTGTAAATCTTTTTGTGGTTAAAGTATGAAAATTATGTTCGTAAAAACTGTCTATTTATTTCAGTCTAGAGAGAGATTGTTAGCTTTCCATTCTTAAGTTATTTTAAAAAACAATAAAATTTCAGCTGAAATTGTATTCATTTGTAATAATTACATGAACTAATTTATGCGAAAACTTTTGACGCTAAGAAGCTTTCCAATTCCAATTAACTGAAAAGATTCTACTGTTACAAGTTGATAAACTATAAATGCTTTTGTTATATCATTCAGAAACGTAAATATAATGATGAAAGTATATGTATCAATTACCTGCAAGTCGGGAGATCTTTTCTCAAAATGCATTCTTATATGAGTCCTCATTCCTCTTAAAGTGTTTCCTTTATATCTGCATATGGCACATCTATACGCTTTCACACCTGTATGCGTTTCCATATGGCGTTGCGCAGCATTCGATGTAGGGCTTATCACATCACAGCAAGGACATTTCCAACCTGCAACTGCAGTAGGCGCTGGACACTGATGACCTGGTTCCATAATTCCACGACACTTTGTACATCTTCTTACGTCCATATCAGATCTTTTTAAGCAATAGTATGCTTGATGAGCATTTAAATTATCGAGTGAGGCAAATTTTATTCCACAAGCGACACATATTAATTGTTGGTATTGTCCAGCTGGACTCGCGGCCTCGTTACTTCTTGGACTTATGGGTGGACTTCCAGATGTTTTCGAGGCTTCATCTTCCTGCATTCTAGCCGAACAGTAATGTTTCTTATGGATCAAATAATTCTCGTGTTTGCAAAATACAATATTACATTCTTTGCATTTGGATACCCCTTGCTTCACTAACACTTGCGGCGCTACTGGAGCTACAGGTGGTAACTCAGCAGCTAATCTCATCTGAACTTCAGGAGCAAAAAGTGCTAATGAACCTGGATGCATCAAGAATGGATGTAAAGAAGTGGTTATATCGAATGGAATATTTGTATCTGGACTAGAATGAGGTTTCTCTAAGGAAATACTTGATTTTGTAGATCTGGGCATTCTTGGACTATTACTCCTAGATGTCTCATGATCGTGTTTTCTTTTAGGGGAAATGCTTAGTGAGGGTGAAGCACCAGATTGTGACTGCGGAGTAGACGGAGGAGAACTAGGAATTGAGGGAACACATTCAATTTTCTCTGGAGACGGAGAAAAATGTTTCATATTCTCTTTTTCATTCTCACTGATTGAATCCATTGAAGAACTCTTGATATCCTGAGATTTTTTCACGCTCAGGTCTAAGGGACTTGAAGAATTTTCTTTTGTAATTGTTGCATCTTTGACTTTATTAATAGTTTTAAGAACCTCCGTGGGATTTGTGGTGATTGATGGAGTCATGGGTTGGAGTTGACCATTCGGTAACAGAAAACATGGAGTATCAGCATTTGGTATTCCTGCAGATTGCGGTAGAAATCCAGGAAGCAAACTTGCACTTTTGAAAAGAGAATATGGAACAATTATAATTGGGTTTGTTGGCAAAGCTAGAAATGGCTGTTGAGGAAGAAATCCATTTGGGGAAGGCGGGTTTCTATTAGTTGTAGAATCAACTGGGGAGGTTGGTGATGATCCCGATGTATTGGATGCAGGTTTGGACGAAACAACAGTTTGCTTAGCCATGTGTCTTGAATTACAATAATGCATTTTATGGGCTCGGTATGTTTTCTGTGAACTGAACCGTATATCACATTCTGCGCAGTATCGGTCAGTGGTTTCACTATCTTGATTATTAACAATAACGTTTGTAGGACTAGGAGATACTGTGTGCATTCTCATATGACGATTCAAACTAACTTTTTTGTCGGCACTATACGAACAATGTGTACACGTATACTGTTTACCAGTCCTAATGTTTTTTGCAGACGGCTCGGTTCCATCTTGATCAGACTGACTGCCACTAGGTTCAGCGCTACCTGATTTTGCATCATCTTCTGTTTTATTTTGTCTGTGAGAACAATAAAACGTTTGATGAGCTTCTAGGGTACTTAAAGAGGAGAATCGTATTCCACACGGTGGGCAAATAAAAACAGAAAGATTATGAAGTCTTGCAGTATCCGCTGAGTCTGGTCTGGCAGGCGTCTCTGGTGGTGGTAATGATGTTGGTAGAAAAAACCCTCGAGCAATTGCCGTTTGAACAGCCGGTGGTAATTTATTCAAATATTCGCCTGGTGCCTGCGTAATTTCAAGTTCTGGTTTGAGACCTAAAGGTATTAACTGGGATTGCTGTGCCGGATCTGTGGCCAAGTTGGTTTTGAGTCTTATTCGAGGCTGATTTGAATCATCACTATCCCGTTTTTCACTTCTTGGTTTTGGCGTTTCCTCTTCTGGAACCATTGGAGATTTGGCTTTGGGGACTGGCGACGCTGGTGAATTAGTTTCAGGGATAGCTGCGTCATTGACATCCTTTGACCAATCTTGTTCTTCACCTGCAAAAAAAAAAGTATTAGATTTCACGAAATCTATGAAGAATATTCATATCATCTGAGTCATTTTTTTTTTTGAATTAGTTGTTTTTGATTATTGTTGGTTCTGAAACATTGTATATTCTGGTTGAAAATATACTAATTTGCTAGAAAAATTTATGTATTTTAAGCTATAAGGTATTAAGTTATGAAAATTGACATTCTTTACTGTAGCGATGTTATTCATTCTGTTATGATACTCAGATTGATGCAGCTGAGAGCTTTAGCGTAAAATTTGCGCAGTATCAATCGTGACACTAAATGAAACAGTTGCTATTGGAAGCGTTTAAATATTCTGCTTTTATCGGTAAACTCGCACATGGTCATATATATATATATATATATATATATATATATATATATATATATATATATATATATATATATATATATATATATACAACAATTTTGTTCGAAGAATATCACAATAAAACATTTTCTTCATGGGGCCACCTCTGCTGTAATTAATAAATCTGCACTTGAACATATTACTGAAGCGTGTCGTCGAGATTAAGAAGTAGGTAAAATGTTAACTTATTCGATAAATTTTTATTTGATATGGGATTCTATCTTTTCAATCCAAATCAAAACATCAAATTGAATTCGAATGTCTTTCGAATGGCTTTGTGAAAAAGGGCTTCTAGATCATATTTGGCATATTATTTTAGAAGTATTTTCAGAAATACATCTATTATTGTGAATTTCATTCTTTTAATCGTTATTGTAACTTCAGCTTGAAAATTTCATTATTTTGCTGCTCTGACATCAAAATTGCAGTTTGAGGTGTAGTGTATCCACTTCTAGTGAAGATGATTCGCTTACTCGACCAATAATAATTATAAAATAATAATACTAATGAACGATCAGAGGCGATATCAGCGAAAAGAGTCATTAAGAAAGTTTAAATAACGCAGCCTCTCCAGCCTAATACAACCCCGATCGTCATTTTGGAATTCAATGATGGGGCCAAATATCTTGCAGTAATCCTGCAATAAAGACTTACATGGAGTAACCGCCTTGATTAAGTCATAAATAAGGGTAAATACTCCCTTATGGTTAGTAAACGGGCCATCGGCATTAAATTGGTACTAAATCCAAAAATGTAAACTGCCTGCACACTACGGTGGTGAAACCCCTGAATGTCCAATGTTCCCCTAACTGTATGACTGTGTGGCCAAAAGTGATGCAGAGGGGCGCTAAGCTGAAGATGAACTTCAAATACTAGCATCACAGGCTCCTTCGGATCAACACCAACCGTGAACCTAGACGCTATTCGGAAAAAACCCCCTCTTGATATTTACATTAAAGGTATAGAAATGCAGCAGTCAGGAGGTAAATGGAAACTGGAATACCGGACAAGCGGGCTCACCAAAATTAAGGAATTGATCGAGAACCCAATACTGAGTATGGGGAATTATAAATGACTAAATTACTTAGAGACTAAGGGTTCCAAAAAACGAAAATTGGCTCGGCGCTAATAACCGTAAAGACATAAATTGGTATATGGACGGATCCAACATGGAAAAGGGAACTGGAGCTGGAGTATACTCACAATACCAGGAATGTCGACTGATAATTTTACTGAGGAGGAACGCAACCATCTTACAGGACGACGAATATGCCAAAACAACCTGTGTACGTGAGAACCTCAAAAGACGCTATAAGAACAGGCGGATGAGCGTTTTTTCATTCAGTCTGGCGGCAATAAAAGCTCTGGCTGTGAGGGAAATCCGGTCAAAGCTCATGTTGGAATGTCTGGAGTTATTATATGAGCTCGCGAAACAGAACCTGGTAAATTTGGTCTGGCGACAGCGGATCGCTAAGGTACAAGACACGATTAACACCTGGATAGGGAAGCTTCACTCTGACAAGTGAGTCCCTACGCTGAGACATAGACAACCAAAATATCTGCTTGAAAAACCAAGCGAGAAATTCACTGAAAAAGCTCCTGGTCTGAGCAGAGAAAAACAACGCACCGTAACAGGTCTATTATCTAGACATGGGAGGCTAGAGGAATTTATATACAGTAGGAACGAATTTTAAGCTCGGTAAAGAAAGAATATTTCAGGGGAAAAAGAAATCGTGAAAGAGATAAGCGAAAAGGGACCTGCTAAATGGGATGCTAAACCTTGTTAAAAAGAAAAACCTGGATATTCAGAGGTGAATGTTAACGGAGGAGCACAACAAGCTACAGAGGCACCGTTTGAGCCACACTCGAAAACAGCAAATCGGAGCAATTTCGAGTCAATATTGACGATTTCTTTTCATTATAATCGTCTTCTTCACAATGAGTATGCTCCTGAAAATCAGACTATCAACAAAGAATATGATGCAGAAGTTTAAAAGATATTATGTGATGTAATAAAAATATAATGGCATAGCTTCCGGCAAGCGTCAGCTCATTCATCGGAACTCGCGAATCGCAAGGACTTAATCCCATGTCAGCCTTCGTGCAGCCCTAATATACCCCCTGCGACTTTTGGCTTAATGGGTGTGATTTAGCGACATGTAATGATTGAATTAAATGCAAAGGAAGCAAGGGGTTGGAGCATGTTGTTAAATTCAAGGAATCTACATCGAAGAATGCCATGAGCCAGACGGCGCGCGATATAAAATAACACCGAGGATGAAGTATGGAGGTAGGCTGATACTTCATGGACAATCCTCGTAAGGCTGCGTTGACATAAATGAACATGCACTTCGAAAGTAAATTACACATCGCCTCCGTTCATAACCAATAGATTAAAACTAATACTAATAAATAATCATCGTGCATTCATCATGAGAAATCGAGTCTATAAGTCCCAGTTGGCAGTATCTGATTTGCAACTTGATGAATGAAAATCACTGGAACTAAGATAAATTGATAAAACCTATATTTATAATTAGTTCCGAGGAAAGCTCGATAAGCAATCACAGCTTAATGAGTGGAGAATTCTCACTTCGTTTTTGTTTTTCTCGTCAGTGTGTACTAGGAAACATGAAACGAGATACGATCTGAGGTAAGCATTCGATAGTGATAGGTGATAAGTAATAAAATAGTGGTCGATGAGAGTGAGCTATAGCGAAACGGGGAGAGATGAGAACGTAGAAGAGAACTTGTTGGTATCAAATACTTCGTTCATGCACACTTTAAAGATTAGAGAAAATTGAGTGAGTAAATAGTTTAATATACAGGGATATCCACCGGGACCGTCCGTTAAAATCTTTTTGAGTTCAAATAACAATATCAAGCTGAAATTTTATACCCGGCCATAACTAGCGATTTCCAATTGAAGTGAAATATTTCCGAAGTGATACCATTTCCGGTTATACCGGAAGTGGGTCATCACTTTGTTATTTCAAATAGCAATCTACCTTTTTATTATGCATCTAGAACCGACATTTGAGCAAGGCATAAAATACGCAAGTTGTTGGCACTTATCTGTCAAAACTTTTGACAGATTTAATTATTTTTGATATAAACACGATTTTTGAGGAACATTTAAAAAATTGTAGCTCTTAGATCTTTTGCTACAGACACAATTTTTGCTTGAGTGGATAGAAGAAGGATCAAGGAATTTTTTAAGCAGCCTACACATGTCAAATGTTTATTGCGTTGTTTCGTATGATTTTTTCAATTGGCCTTTTTCAAACAGCAATAACTCAATTTTTTCAAATGGCACCTGCCAATTTTTATATCACCATCAGATAAAGCGTCAAATTTCAGATGGAATTGTATCAGCATGTACTATGCCCATCTCTTATAGTTCCGAAATAATTTGGGAATATATTGAATTTTGATGATTTTGCAAGAACTAATAGAGAATGCTTTTAAATATTTGAATCAAGTAGCTGAACTGGCTACGCTCACCTGGCAGGTGCCTAAAATTAATGTACTTGTCACTTCGTTCGAAAATATTTCACTCCAATTGGAAATCGCTAGTTATGGCCGCGTATAAAATTTCAGCTTGATATTGTAATTGAAACTCAAAAAGTTTTTAACGGACGGTCCCGGTGGATATCTCTGTATACTTTGTCCCATTCAACTATAAGTGGTTTTTACAGAATTTTCTTTGAAAACTCAGAAGCTGTGCTTCTGGCAAAAACCATTTCGGCTCAATTTGGAACATAAAGCCCAAGCGTCTACTAAGATATAATTAAAAAACCAAATTTTAATTAACGATTGGTTGGAGTTTCGTGATTGTGAAACTTTGTTGTCGGTTTGTTTGAGTGTCAGAAATTTTTTCTCAGGGCATGGGGTTAGGAACTGGAATAATAATATGATATTAAATACTCAATGTCACGGTCGATTTTAAGACACAATAAAAAGATACGGCAATTTTGCTGTATATACAATAACTCGTTCGAGAACCACAGCTCGGTAACGTTCAGAACTGTTGACTGAAATGGGTATTTCTGTTTTCGATAAATTTAAAATTGGGGACCATTCTTCGAATTTTCATCCGTTTTCGAAATATTTTGGGAATTTTTTCAATCTATGAAAACTTTTTTGAAGAAGTTTTTCACGTGTAATAGAATATTTGTATCAGAATATTTTCATCTAATTCGGTTTTTTGAATATCTTAAATATTATATTGCTCATTTCAAATATACCTTAGTGATAGTTGCCTTAAAGTCGAAAACACAGATAATCGTACATTCCAATAAATGTGGGAAATTAGAATTTTGAAACTGGAGGGTATAATATTTGAAGCTTTATATATTTTTGGAAAATTCGATTGTTTTGCGATATTTTGGCACTAAAGTCAACTCTGTCTTGAACTCGTATAGCATTTGGTAAGTTTAGTTCTTAACGCCTCATTTCTTGTAGAAATATAGTTCCAGTTTCACAATGTTAGTTGCGAATACAATTGTTTCAAAATTTCACAAATAATTATGAGGTTCCCAAATGGTAAAATGTAGAAAATAATTTTTTTTCTCGATCGAAGATGCATGAATTTTTGTATGACTATATTCAACTCTCTCGTAACCAGAGTGATCGTCCTTTGTCAGATTTCGGATTGAAGAACAGGTTGGTACAAATGCATGGATGATAAGAGAACGAGCAGTACACGGGTCGCGCATGTCGCAGCCCTCCTCTAATGAAGCAGTCTATCAAGGAACAACCCACGCGGACACGAACGAAGAAGTTACGGACAAGCCAAAGGATGGCGGACAGTAATCCTCTAACCGTATATCACATCGAGGTGAAGATATGGACCTATCAACAATACCTGCGCAATCAATGATCATTATGAAGTGATTGCCACTATTGACCAACAGATACATACGTCTTAAGTTGTTACTGTTTTCATACACACATTCAACCAGAATTGAAATAACTGCGGTGGAATACTGGAATTACCGATTTTTCTCAATATTTGAAGAATATTTTGTTTGAAAAAATATTTGCAATATATTAAAGAGATTTCAATCAGGAGTCAAGAGTGAAACTTGAAGTTCCATTCATAATGCAAACATATTAATACAATTCAATTTATTCTATTTAATATTCTTTTTATGATTACATTCAGTATATTTTTCACAATGATTGAGTTGTTTATCATTTTACCCAAATAAAAAGGTTGTGGTGAACCAAGGAGATTACTGCTAAATTGAATTTTTATGTCCTAAACATATTCGAATTATAATGCTTAGGCGAAGAATTTTGATTATATTTTATTATTTTTCTTCATGTGTATAATTTTTCCAAGACTGTATGTCATTGCACTTTCTCTAAATGTGTCTTGAGTGGGTTTCAGAATGATCAACATTCACAACTGAACCAGGCAGGAGGCATTGTGAATGTGTTCCAGCCATTTTTCATTTTTATGTTTCGACAAAAATTTTCTGAAATTTTTTTGTTCCTAATTTCCTTCCATGCAATAATTCTAAGAGATGTGTCTTGAAAAGTCTCGTCAACGTCAACTACAGCACCGTTGAAGATTTGGGCAAAGTTAGTCCCCAAAAGATGCATTTGTTAGTTGATAGCTAATATATCATACTGGAATAATAACAAATAAGAAAGGGTCCGTTAGCTGCAATGCAGTGGATTATACGTCAGCTGATCATACGACAACGTGAAAAAAAATGATTCCGATTGAAAATTTGTTAGATGATATTTTGCATGGAACTTTGAATCAAAAGAAACGTCAGCTAGATGAATTTAGATGAAAAATCCGTCAGCTGACGTAGTGAAACATGTGGCACAGAAACCAACAGTTAAAGAAATATAGTTTTGTTATTTCATCCGCAGTTGAAACTTTGTAAGATGATATTTCGATGATGAGTATTTTGAATGAATTATACGTCAGCTAGTGTATGTCGATGGACTTATTCACTCAGCTGCACAGAAAACAAGCATTAGGGCCGCTTGTATACTTAAATACCTCAGTAGATGGATTTCTACATAAGCTACAACCTACTGACTTTTTCTATAATTGAAAATAGTAGCCAAACTATCATTTGATAGATTTTCAACCTGGAGGAAATCACAAATGTTCTCATGAGTAGATGATATATAATCAACTGCGTTATAGATTATTTTTTCATCCCAATATTATGATAACTATGATCTAACACATTTTCAACTTAGAGAAAAAGACAAACATAAGTGTTCTGGTTTTGCTTTCTGGGCCACACTTCTCTCTGAATCCCCCAACATATTTTCAGATGATGTTTTATTTTATTGAGAATATCCTGACTATCATGTAAATCCTTAGAAAATGTTTCAATCAGAGGGAAATTACAACTTTGTCTTTCTGGCACTGACGGATAATCCTTCGCGTTATCATGATTCATCAGTATTCTATTGAATAACAAAATTCAACTTGGAGAAATAACAAAATCATGTGTTTACGTGTTTTGGGGGCAACCGTTGGCCAAATCACCCGCGTATCTGCATTTGACCTTCACGAGACTTGATGACACAGCCGTTTGAAGCATTTATCAGTCGAGAGGACATGGCAATAACAAATTTGTTGTTGGCCCCCGGGCTATTACGCATCTGGAAATATAATCACAGATTGTTACTCCACCGCACCACAATGTTTGTTAAAATGAGGTAAACTAACGTTTATGAATTAATGAAATTATAGGTAGGTATCAGTTTCTTGATTTTGCTCTGGGAAACAGCATACAAAGGCGAATCAAGGAGATCGAAATGTGAATGCAAAACTCAATACCAAGTTAATATCATTTAGATTATCGAAAATTGGCACATCGAATAATAATTGAAAAAAACGAACCAAGTCCGATGCAAGACAAGGAGGTGGACAATTTTTATTCGTTATTATTGTGTATTTACCTCTTTGTTCAACGTACGTGTTCAAACTTGCAATACGCTCATTTATGGGCGTTTGTTATATCCGAAATAATATTATAATGATGTTTAGTAGTGATAGCGACTCTATCATTGTCACTCTACTTGAATAAGACACGGAAGAGAAAGTCTTGTGATCGTGTGAAGATGTTTAGATACATGTAAGAAATTATACTTTTCAAACTGGAAATCCCAGTAGCCCCAAAAATCAATGTTTTCAAAAATTGATCGATTGAAAAAAGAACAATATTGTGAGTAATTTCCATTTATTATACAGAATAGGAATTCGAAAGCTAGATATTTTGCTGGGTTAACAATTAGGCTGCCTATTAGAAAATGTAGATCACGGAACATATTGCAGTTTGAGATCCAATAGTTTTCGCTATTAAATAAAAACTAAAAATGAGGAGAATGATGAGTTATATGAAACGTCAGTGTGTTAGCAAGTCTTTATAAGCCTACATGGCTAATAAACAGAATACTTATAACAATAAAAGTTGGCCTTAGAAGACAAGCTAGTTCAGTTGATATCAGATGTAAGATGTGTATAATGTAATTACAAAAACTGAGGTATAAGATCTGTGTACGTCCAAAATTGTACGTAGGCATCAAAATCGACCATATAAGCTGAAAACAGAAATAGTGTGATTTCTTGAAGAACATATCAGACCATTTAAAGGTTGCGTATCTTATTATTTTTCGAAGAAGTGAAGAGAACTATATCTTCCAGAGACTCTATATATTGAAGAAATGTATCTCTTACTGACCAATTTTCACCACAAAATATAAAATGGGGTTCAGGCACCCCAGGTCAGATACCTGCAGTTATTACGATAAAACTAAAATCAAAAGTCATCATTTGAGACCCCGACTAGAAAAACATAGGTTACAAAAGTTAGATATAAAAAATAGCTGAAAATTATTGAAACCGAGTACACTTGCACCAGCCCAATGCGGAAAACTGTCGAACTGATGTTCGTTAGTTTTAATATTAATGTCCTTTGATAAGGGAAGTCTGTTTTTTGAACATGTCATCAAAAAGTTGGTAAAGAAGGGTCAGATAATGTTGAATCATTTTTGCTATAATTTTCTTGACATTTGAGTACGATATCTACGTTTGGTATTTCTTGCGCTGTCCAAAATAAATGATATACCCTTTCAAGATTTTTTTGTTGCATAAAAAGAAGAATCTTGACTGTGAAATTGTCACATTTCCTATAAGAAGTCTCCACTACATCGAGTGTGGCCTAATAAACTAAATGAGTTAAGTGGATATCCCACAACAATGGATGGAAGTTTTAAGAAATGCTAGATGCAAACCACGGCCCTCTATGTTGTAGAATGTAAGCCAGACATGTTCTTCGATTGGACAAACTTTCTAGCAGCAAGCTACAAGACCTATAGGGGAAATTCTCATCAGCAAAGAGCTCCCAAGAACAATAGTAATAAGAGAAAATTATTCTGCTTCATTATTATTGCAGGGCATAAATTCGACTGAAATTATTATATAAACAACCTATTCTGGTATCAATGAAAAAAGTACCAATAGTTATATAAGCTTAAAAATTAAACATCAAAATTACGACTTGAAGTTGCCGACCATAGATAACAATAGGAGTGATGATGAATTTTGTTGTGAGTGTACTGATTGTTTTTATTACTAAAACTAAAACATTGCTTCCTCCTTTCCTCACATGTTGATTTATAGTGTTTCTTTTTGGAAAAAAAGTTTTTGGTAATTGTTTTTTTACTTTTCATCAAAACATTAATGAATCATAATTAAGCCCAATAGTTATTAGTTTTTATAATATTCAAAAAAACGAGACTTTTCTGAAATTGCTTCATATAAAATTTGTGAAATGTAACTTAGATCGTCTTTTCCGTATGGTCTTCATTTGCTGAATCCACTAATAGTAAGCAAATCGTTCAATGTCCACCGGGTTCTCTAGTAACGATGCCTCTTTGAAATCATTTATAGAAAATTTCGTCGAGTAGGAAGATCTGCATTTCTAATTACACATACGACAATTTAGTTGAACGATTATTCATGATAGCGATAATTCGAATAAGTAACTATAAAATTACCATTCCGGATTGAATCGAATCTCATATTCAAAAAGTCACATTTTACAGTTCATCGTTTATATAACATCCCATCGATTACCGGTGACTGACAGATAGTAAAGCGATTTGTATGCCCAGGCGGCTGTTTACATATTGAACCTGGAAGCTATATAATTAATAACGAGAAAGCTTCGTCGATACGATCTCACGTCGTTCGTACAGATACGTACAAGCATCCTTGGAAACACCTCAGAAAAGCAGTAATAAGGAAATATGCACTAGTTTGATCATTATTCAATAAGCGAAAAGTATACAGAATGTCCCATCTAAAACGTTTCTTAATCGTTGAGGGATTGAAAAGGAGATAATTCCCTCGAACACATCAAACTTAATAATAGGGGTACGAATTTTCAATTTTTCCACTTCCCCAGCTTAAATCCCCTCGATGGGATGGCTTACACCCTTAAATCCTTATAGGAGAAAATCCCTTCTAAATGTACCTTGTTCGTTCAGATCGAATAGATAATTCCCGAAAAATAGAGGGAAAATATAGAGCGCTACTAATTTTCGTGAATATTTTGAGGTAGCTTGAAAACAATTTTCCTTGCATCATTTGTAGTAGCAAGTCGTTTAAAGAATTCAGTTTAGTTGAATAAAATTCGATTCCGAAAGGAAAAATTCTAATAGAAACAAATAAAGAGATCTTGCAGACGCTTCTCTAAATCCATCTGGGTGAAAATTGCCTCACCTTCACTGTTTGATAACGTTCATTCTTTTCTATTGCAAGCTGTGCTTTCGTTTTACCGTGATGTTTTCAGGAATTCGACAAAATAATCCTGACAATCTGAATAAAAGCACAGTCAACATTGCTATGGCTGATCGAATGGAAGCTTTCACTGAAAGGATTGATGTTTTGGTTCGGCATCATAACCATAAGCTCTTGCTTCATCACAAACTATAACCAGTTTCAGCAGATTTAATATAATTTACCATTTTTGAGTTGTCCTGAGCGATTTTACTGCGTTAGATATCCAGCTCAACTATCAGTGATACTGAAATAAATTTCACACACACGCGAATCATCTGCAAATTTTTATTTATAATCTTCCAAATACTACTTGAGGTATTCCAGAATCATATTTTCGTTCTTGCGCACTTAATCGAAGATCTCTATTGGAGGCAAGTCATACAGGTTCGTGGTCATCCTCTGTTTACGTCAACGAGGGTCACCGAGAGCGCGAGTCGCTATCAATAGATGTGCAGCCACAGTTTATATAAGTCTTTTATTTGTGTATAGCCCATACACTCGTTTTCTAATACTGTCTTCAGTATGCCATATATTGTCATATTTCGATATTTTCCGCACAACTTATTCCAAGTTGGGGCATACATTCATTGATATTATGAACGGAAGAAGACACACTCTTCACGAACGAAGAGGGTCCGCTGCTGACATATGCCTTCAAGTAGTTCGTGAAGACTTACTGGTTAGGTTAGGTTAGATTTCTGGCATGTACATATGAAGGTAAGTCGAATGCGTTTGAGACAATCTTCGTAGGTAAATTACCCTCTTCCAACTACAAAACCACTGCGAAATCTAAACAAAATCGACTAAAATATTATTATGATATTTACCACAAACCGTTTTTTTAATTCGAGGCCTTGTTCATGTATTTGAATAACAACTTGTATAGTTCTTCGTTGTGGAAATGATATAAAATTTTGATACTATTTTCTCAACCTACAGTACAGAAATTTTGTTTGAATGGCGATTAACTCAATGATAAAAAACTATTCAACAAGTCTGTAAGGATTATAATTAAAATCGATATTCGCTTCTCTAGTTAAGTTCTGCAGTGAACATACACACTCAGCATATACCACATGGAGTTTCAAATACTGTATCTCTCCACAGCCATGCGTGATCTTTATCTATCAGGTTACACATTCCAAACTCTAATTAAAGATTGTTATCGTCAGCGAGAATTCCCAACCACCATCTTATTAATTCTTAATAACCTCAATTTGAGACTCTATCAAGGCTTTGCTATCTTGTTCCGAGTATTGTTTTTCAATTGGATATATAGGGAGGGAGGAGTAGATATAGAAAATGCATTTCATTGTTTAAAGTATGTTTTACGACATTGCGTGAACGTTGAGGTTAAAAAGTAGAAACAATTGAAATAAGAAAATTTTGATATTTTTGCACTAGATTGTTATCTCTGATAACAGGTTATAGATGAAATATAGACCGTTTTCAGAATATTAACATATTTAAGGAATAATTTGATTTTTCGTTTAAATTAATGAGTTTGTATACAATATTAGGAATGAGCTTTTGAAATCAATGTTGAAGGTGAAATGAATCATGATTCTTTCAGAGTTATTCCGATATCAGCTTTAGCACTCTCATCTTTTGAAGAACTAGATTAAATAATCATGCTGAAGAAAAATAATCATGTTGAAGGAAAAATGTTAAAAACAATCGAGTGACATGTTCGATGGGATATAGATCTGGCGAACGTAAGGAAGGCAGATCAAAATCAGTTGATTGATTTACAACATCATAAATTGTTGCGTGCGAGGCGGGTATGTGATATCGTTTATATAAATGAAGCTTTCACTAACGGCTGCTTAAAAACTTGGTCGAATAGTCTGTAGAATATCTTGAATGTCCACTCATTGTGTTATTGCAAATAACTGAATTTGTGCGTCCTCTTGAACATTTATGACTTTGGATTATTAATGACTATCCTTAAACGAGACCATATTTTGCTTTTTTGCATAAACTGTTGTTGCTACTTCTTCCCCTCTTCTTCACATACGAATACGTTGACTATCGCCAAACAAATCTAGTTCGTTGCAAAGAATACGGAATTTCAATATTTTCGCGAATGTTGACGTTTTCGTCCCAATCGTAGAAGAGCTGCATAGTCTGTATTCGAGAGCACAGGACTCGGTATGGAAGACGGTTTGTTAACTGCTAAACCCAAAAACGATTGCGAATAGATTACTTACATATCGATGGAGTTTTGGCTGTACGTTAGGCATCTCTCACTTGGAAACTTTTACAAAGGGATTCCGCCTAAATAATAGATTACATAATAATATTTTTAGCCGAAACAGCTTAAACGTCCACTTCTATATCTTTGGGCAATTGTACCTATTTCTAAGAACCAATTCCACAGCCTATTCTTAGATAACATTTACTTGTCGCATTTGATCCTGAAGCATTCCAATATGAGTGTGAACAGTTAACGAAAATGAGTACACATAATGTATTTTGATAGTGTTTATTACATAACTACCGACGATCACATTGTAAGTGAACTATTTTCATGTAAACGTCAATAAAGTTTCATTATCTCGTGTCACCAATGTGTCTATATTTTTCAATTATTATTTTATTTACATTCCTTAATTCAACTCCATAATTGTTATATGGGTTAACTGAAAGAATCTGAAGAGAAGTGAGAAAAAAATAGTTATGACTTGCTAAACTTGTTCGTATATCGTATCAGTGTGATAACACACTGCGAAATGATCGTCAAATCAGTAAAAGTATTTGACTTGATGAAATTTATTGTACAAAATGTTACCCGTTTAACGCGATAACTTAGTCATAATTTCAAAATTTTCTTAACTTTTTGGGCACACTGTATAGGATCGTAGTTTGAAGAATAAAGCTTAGTAGACCTGGAAATATCGAAGTACTGAATCATTTCATCGCATCAGAGTTTGGGAATGAATAAATATTTCACAGCAAGTTCTCATTATTATAAGAGTATAAATAAAATTCACTATCATAGCGAAATGTCACCCTAAGTGACATTAATTCCTTCCACAAAACTTGACCTAAAACCCTTCTGGAACGATGGGTATTAACAATTCCAGATAATGAGATATCAGGCAAATGTATTTTCGATTTTAAGGTAGTGATAACTTTAAAAGCTCGACCGCGATATCGCAAGTTTCTTATCACCTTATCGCACCAGACTAATGCAACTCTTGGAATTCAGTTTAAAAATATCTTTGAAGGCCTGGACGATAAACAAGCACTCTGAAATGCTCACTTTGATAATTAGAAAACAGATAAGTAAATTACAAATGGACATAATCTATCAGTAATCCTGAGTTTGCTAGAGAATCTTTTTCCATGCTCGAGTTGCCACCTACATATATTCATCTATAGGTTCGATAAGAAAGGGAATTAAACCTTTCTCAAGTTCTCATAAAATTTCAAATTAAATTAGTATTTCATGAAGACAAATATAAAGCATCTTTCTCATGACGAATTCCGAGATTTTTCTGGATTTAATTAACGTAGTTCCGTCAACTTAACAGCTAAAAATAATGATAATACATGATAGTTATAAATAACTGGGCTGTAAATTGACAGCGGTAATAGTATATCTAACCAAATAATTGTCAATATCGCAGAATTGGATGGCATAATTTTTTTTTCATAAAACGAGGATTTGACTACCGAACGGAAAAAAGTAGTAAACTATGATTGTATATTTTTTGCCACGCCCTGCGTATAATTTGTTACTGTGAGCCAGGTACAATTTCGAGGTAAGTGAACAAATGAGGTGTATTAAAGGTGTTATTTCATGATAGGTCATATATCCAAGAGCATATTTATTAACTAAATTCAAATATAAGAGTTCATATAAACGAGAGTTCCGCTTATCTGAATACAGGGTATCAAAGATGAAAAAAAATGTTTTTTTTGATATCTGAAAATGAGTTTGCCAATTTTGTAGAAATTTGGAAGTTTGACATTATTGTTCATTGTGATCAGGCGCTATGTTGGTGAAAACTGGATTATTATTGTGTGTTCTAGTGGAGTACAAGGCGTGCCCTTCTTGCACTCCATTAGATTTCTACAATGTGACAACATCTAAGTAAATTATGTCAATGTATACGTCATTACACTATTTTCATTTTGTGTCACGATAATTTTTTTGTTCATTTACTCAGTAAGTACAATATCACAATTGTTATATAGGTTAACTTAGATGAATCTAAAAGAAAAGGAGAAACATCATATATTTCGAGCACTAAATTTTGATTTTAGCCTTTATCTCTTATACAATCTTCAATCAGAGATTCGATTTTCTTCGTCTTTTAACAGCCGTATGTTCAATTATGTGAAAAGTACATTTTCTATTTGATTGCTGGTGGAATTCTTTTGTAGACAATCTGTTTTCTTGTGTGTTTAAACTGAGCAACGACCGAAAGTTAAAAGCCCCTATTGGAAAGGTTAGATCATCTTTCAACCGTCTGAGCGCCTTCTTCAAGAGTCACAACCTCTCTCTTGATATGAAAGTGAGAACGTTACGGTGCTACATATTCTCAGTACTCTTTTGTGGTGTTGGTCTTTGGATGAATATATATGTTAGAAACTAGAACCTTTCGAGATGTGGCTGTACTAAAGAATATTCAAGATTTCCTAGACGACATGCGTAAATATTCAAGAGAATGAAGAATGACAGCGAAGTCATATTTTCAATTTCTACAGTACTGCGGCAACATAACGAGAAATGTCAGTCCATCTTGCAAGGAAAAATATTCGAAAAAAAAGGTCCAGGAGAAGAACATAATAAGCTGGTACAATGAAATCTCCCCAACAATACTCCCCCGTATTGCTGCTGAAAAGATAAAGATTACCACGATGATCGCCAATATCTGTCATGGATAGGTACACTAAGAAGAAGCTCAAAAAAAAACAATAGTGTTAGCATAAATACCGAGTTATTTCAAAACTGACTTTATTTCATAGTATATTATTTCGAAAAACCAATCTTTGTTTTATGAAATTGTTAAGATATGTTTATAGCTAAAGAATAAAAATATCTCCAGAAAATCGTCTTCACCCCAGTTCTTTAGTTTAACGATCATTTAGTGGTTTTTATATGCAAAATATGTAGTAAGAACTTGAGTATTGTACAAACAAATTAAAATCAAATTGAGGTACTATGGCTACCATTACTAGATTACTTTAATATAAGACCGAGTTCCGAGATAATTAAAATCGATGCAAAACCAACCAAAAATACTATCATGAATGAAAGCTTTATCCTCTTTTCTATCATATTTTGTATTTTATAATATTTTCAGAATGTACTCACAGTTAGGTTACAAGACCTTTCAGAATATGTATTACATACCATATCTAGCCATTCAAAAGAATTATTTCGAAGAAAGATAGGTATCATAAAAAGAGCAGATAAATTTAATCAGAAGTTTATAAACTAAAAAACAAAACCAATCTATTCGCATGTTTTCAATAAATTGAAATAATACATATTCATTAAGGTAAGTTCATATTCTTTTCTATATTTTATCCAGACATAAACGAATGGCATATAGCGAATAACATATATAGAATACTGATACAAAGAACACAATTAATGGATGATAATAGCACTAATTATATTGTATGATTTTGAATGAAACGTATATCAACAAATAGAATTCTTGGCATACATTTGATGTTCGTCGTCACATTGTGTTATCTATAGGAGAATATTTAAAAATTCAAACTGAATAGCAGCTTATCACAAGACTAATAGATTTGTTTAAGGATTTCGATCGTGACTCGTAAAACATCTCGGCATTCATAGTCTAATTAAGCCAACGAGATCCTGTTGGCAACAGCCGAAAGTCATTACATTTCCAAGAGACATCTTTCTCAGAATGCGAGATCTTGATGAGATGGTTGACACCTCGACTTATGTAGATCAGGACATGATTTGTTGAAGGAATTTACATTATCATTGGGGTAAGAGTGACTTGTTTCTCTTGGGATTTCATCAAAGATGAAATGTTAATAAAATTAGATTCGTTCATTGGAGAATTTATATGATTTGGATTGGTTGGAAAATATCAAAAAGTCATAAAAACAGCTCTGTAATTTTAAAAGAGGTTAGATTTTATGTTTATGTAACTTTTGAAGAAGTTTGGAAAAAGAGACAAAATATAAAAATTATAATTAATTATAAATTGTAAACTGAACTCTTATCAATGCGTTTCGCATGTAAGCAAAAAATGCATTATTCCTTTTTCAAAAATCAAAATCAAAAATATATGTATTTTCCTTGACAGTGAAATTCTTTGAGGAAGAATTTACATTTAAAAAGAAATTTATTATTTCGCAAGACTATATGTCGAGATTGGACAGCTCATTTCTCACTTATTTTCAAATGAAATGAAATTTTCTAGCTTAGGAAGCATATTAAAGATACCTTAGAACAAAACGTTATCTTTTTAGATTTTTTCCATATGGCTATATTTTTTGCAACAGGATTATCATCGAACCTCAAAAGCAGTGGGAATGAGTTGGATGCTACTGCATGAAAATTATACCATCTGAATTGTTCATCGACAGATCCAAAGGTTTGATACTTGTTTTTCGCATAATAATAATGTGGAAACGAGCATCTGAATATGAAACTACGCATTTTTGTTCGTTGAGGAGTCTACTGTACTAAGATTGATTACAAAAACCTGGAATGTCCATTTCAAGGACTCTTGATCTAGTTTTAAACTCCCCCCTATCAGTAACAGGCAATTTACCACAAAATTCATAGAAATATCCAGAGCTTTATCTAATTGACCTTTCGATAAATGTCGCCCTATATTGGGGTTATTTTTCATTATCGATCTGAAAGAGGTTTTCACTGTTGTTCAGCTGCGATGAAAAACGACTCCCATTAGCAGAGATATGAACTATGAATGCATTTTCGGTAAGGATTAATTCAACAAAAAACGTTATCATTATTGAAGCGGTGCTGGCTGCGGGGCCTATTATAAGGAGGAAGGTCCAAAATGGTGGCCCAGGTGATTAGTAACTCACTGAGAGCGACAGAGAGACTGATTGAGTCCCGTCCTGATACATACTGAATTCTTCGTTTGTGCACACTTCCTCAGATTAGAGAAATTATAATATTCAAATTATTCTCCATAAATTATCTAAAATTGTTCCAATTAAGGAAATAGTTGAAGTGAAGGAGAGCAAGAACACCAAGGTGATTCAGTGCTTTAGGCATTATTATTCCATAGTTGAATCACCGAAGAATTCCAAGAAATAAAGTTCGCTATAGATAAAAAATTATTTTATTTAATCTGATCTGGATGTACATCAATATTTAATTCGAACATTGAGGAGTTATAGATCGGCATGTTAGGAGTATAACAATTTTCATTAAGACTATAAAACTGTTGTGGTGAAAATCTCAGATATGTAAAACCAGTTTTCCTAATGGCCACATTCGTTTTGAACTTGGCCACTGATTTCTGAATGTTCTGTATTACTGCAATAAATTATCACTGATTAGTATTCAATCGGTAGTGTAGTTTCAATTTTCTTTGGATATTATGCAACAATGACGAGTTCTATGAGAACAAAACTACAGCCTCTTGTTCAATTCTGTGACATTCGACTTTATTGTACCACAGTTAATTTGGCCCTTATCGATAATGATTATGACCACATCGGAAAACTAGTTTTCAAGGGGATAATTGTCATTCTACAAATTACCTATTGCTGATCATTGTACCTTGATTTAAGTTTTCATATTATATTTATTTATTATTATTAATATTAGTATTTATATTTTGCGGTACGACAAACTCATTCATAGAGGCTTTAGTTTGTTTTCTCTCAAATTTCATTTACTTATATTGAAATGTATCAGTAATTACAAGCTGTTTGTTCAATTATATTATATTTATAACATTTCAGATTATTGACTGTTGGAATTAGTAAATTAGTATATTCAAGATATTAACTTGAGGCGATCCATATTGTGCTCATTTCATCAACAAAAAATGGCGGATCACTAATTGAAGAAGAAAAACTGTTTTTTCTGTAAAAATTACTATACTACCGGTACTTGTTCTGTTATGAAAAATAGTGGAAGTGATTTCTGTTGCTGAGTTTTACGTTTTCTCATAGAGATTATTATACTTGTTACAGCTTCCCTAATTTCATCATCAGTTTTGTGAGGAACCTGCCATAATTTAAATGGCGTTTTTATCAGTGACCTCTAAAAAGCCTCAAAACAGTATAACAAAATTATGGAAATTGTAAAAATAAAAAAAAAACTTATGGCAAATGCCACGAAATTAATTGGGTAACTTTAATAACTTTAGCGTATGTTGCTTCCTTTTATTCGATGAACGGCTTCTAAGACATGCTTCAAATTAAATGTTGAATGAATTCTGAAGAAATTTGTTCTTATTTAAAAAATCATTTTCAAGTTCCCTTAGGTTTAAAGTTACATGCATATGACATTTGTCTTAGAATTATTACATACAAGTCAATAGGATTCAGATGCGAACTTTGTAGTGGCCACTGGATCGTTGGTATACTAACTGTATTAAAATAACCCACAATTTCATGGCAAGCATAAACCGGAAACTGTATCATATAGAATAATCGAAACGTATCACATTTTCTATTACGATACTCTCAAGATAGTAATCAGCATTCATGGATCTCATTCAGATAGGAACTAGCTCTGTTTGAGCGCTGAAGGAGATGATACCTCAGAACAATATAGAGAGAAAAGAATCTTTGCAGACAAATTCAGGAAACAAATCCCTCTCTGCCGGTGTTCTCCATACTCGTTCACCATCTTACATTCATCCATGAAGAACTAGTTTTTGATCGTCCATAGATTAATTTTGAAGATTTCAGGCACAATATAATCTGGAAACGGAGTAAACAAGGGCACATTGGTTGGTCGTCTATTGCTGAATCCATCTTTACTTAACCCGTTTTCTAATTATTTGAGATGAAATTGTAATATTGCGGACAGCTTCGAGTTCATTTCTTATTATAGAACTAGTGACGGTCCTGTCGTCTGAGCATATTGTTTTGTAAAATGTTCCTTTCGGTTTTTGTGCATCGTTTATCATACAGTGAAACGATATTTGACTGAAAAATTATCCTTAAAAATAAAAACTGAGGCTCGCAATACCTCATATTAAGTTGAATTTTATTGTTGATTCATTGTTCTTACTCGTCGGGATCGAAAATAAAACAAAATATCACAAGTATCACTTTCAGAAAAAGCTCTTATTTTCAAAGAAGATATACAAGTTATCCTATAAAATTGATTCTTGTGAGATCTATCTGAATTATTGGTCTGATAATCAAAAACAAAACAAAATATGCATAGCCAACAATAAAAATACTCGATAAATTGAGATGAGGAAGATGATTAAAATTTTTATGATTTTATATCGTTGCAATAATTTTATTCACGATTGCATAATTCCGAGAGAATTTTCGAATTTCGATGAATCAAGTTTCAGAGCATCGATAAGGTAAAATGTAGATTAATTCATTAACACAAAGGTATCAGATAAATTTTTCTCGAAAAATATATGATTCATATTCATACCAAATAAGTATTCATAAACGCGGTACTTTGGATTGTGCGACTGAATAAACCATACCCGGCGCCGTTATCTGCTCTGCCAGCGTCGCTTTGCCCTTTTAATCATCCCTTAACACATTTCTCACCTTATCTCCCTAAACCTTTAAAAAAGTTTTGCTGGCGAGCCAGATAGCGCGTGGAACGTCTACAGATGACAGAGGTGTGCCCGTCGATTTAATTCGCAGATCAATTTTAGATTTGAAACGATTTATAACTTCCTCGTTATTGCGACGCCGTCGGCGATACCATCTATCGATCACGCTACATTAGCATAAGACCAATAAGACATTGATTTATAATTATACCTTGTTATTCGGGCGGGAAGAGCGCAGATTTGATGGTTTTCCGATGCGAGGTCGATTGGAGGAAGCATCCACTCAGGATGCGAATTATCCCGTTCTCCCGCTATTCAGTCATATTCCGTCTGAAAAGGGCGAATTGCCAACCACATGACGTGCCGTATCACGCCACTTGACGCCGCTTGGATGTGTCGACTTCAACAGCTTGAAACAAGATGACTAACGCATTTCGATATCTCTGAACCTGAAGATCCCACCTTTGGCTGTTATTATTAACTTCTGAAGGGTTGACGGATGATGTTCAGTTTGATCCGTCAGCTCAGATAGTTTCACCTCAGTGATGTTCATTTGTAGAAACTTTCAATACATTTCCATCCAAATTTTCCAGACTGTATAACAATGCTTTTACTCTTCAAATCGGTTATCTTTGGATCGATATAAATGTGTATTTGGATATTCTCAAATTGAGATCTAACTTAGCAACTTATCTGATGATAGATTCTATCTCTGCCAAATATGATTCGAGAAAAACATAAGGACATGAAGTCTTCCACACATTTTCTGAACCGTGAATACTGAAAAGCAGTTCAATGCGTTTAAACTGGACATACAGGTGCCCTAAATTAGGCACTTGTTCCAAAATTCGTTGGAAGCGATGGAGAACATCTGCGTTAAAACATTTTGGAAAACTTTTAGCGATGGATAACGATCTTCTGACGGGGTAGATTTAGCTTTGCAAACTTGCTTGTGATCCCTTAAAATAGTAGCATTGGGCCAAAAACTGGATCATTGTAACGTTATGATCCAAGGAATCTACAACAACCACTTTGGGGTGATTGCATTCTCCGTTCGTCTTCCAGGTCCTGGATATGTGCGATTTTTTCGAATGTACAGAAAATTTGGCTCCCATAGACAATTTTCATTAACGACAGCTCAAACTGGCTGAAAAAAGTTCAGTCTAAAAATATCGTATATGGCTCTCAATTATTCAAATGATTGTTTAATTTTTGTCGACTTGTCGTACAGAGAGAGGGTTGGGGGCGCATGGTGCAATACAGGTTAACATCATGGTTTAATTTCGACCAACTTTTATCTATTTACGCTCCAGCCACGTATGCGCGCTGCTATTGAATTGAATTGAATTTCTGAGCTGAATTTTGTCAGATACACTCAATTACAGAGCTACATACATTCCCAATGACGTTGTCTTTGATTCATAGAGCTATCGCCTAATTTGTAAAAAATAAATTCCTAATGCATCGAGGATATCATTATTTTGCAAATGGAGGTGCTATGGAAAATGCTACTCGATCTGAAAACAACTTTCATGTCATTTAGATCAACAGTGGTACATTTGAACCAATTAGTAAATGTTAAAATCAATTATTGAAGATTTTCAACAATGGTTCTTTCAGCAGTGTATGCTGTTCAAGCGGTACGATTAAAGATTGATGGAAAATCACAAAATTATACCGCTAAACAAATTTACAAGATGAAGAGGATCGGGAAAAAGAACGAAAATGACTGCTCGCGATGATCGTTCTTTAATTCTTGGTATTTTGGGAGATAGATCTAGTACCGCTGTAAACGAAAGGAAGAGATTGGAGGAAGTGAGGCAAGTATCAGTAAGTAATGAAACAGTGAGGAGGCGTTCTCCAGAGAACACCAGCATTGGGGTAATGAAGAATGGGGTCACGTACTATTCTGTCATGAATCTAGGTTTTGCCTTAAATCGCCAAATGTGCGAATCAATTACAATTAATCCCTGCTGAGAGATACATACGTTAAGTTTTAGGTCCTCAAATTGATTCATTCACTCATAGGATCCGTGGAAACTTCATACTGATGCATGACAATGCTATACCTCATACCGCAGGAGTAGTGAGTGATTACCGTGATCGACTTGCAATATTGAGACTGGACTGGCCGACAACGATCCCTGCTCTCAATCCAATTGAGCATGTGTGGGACACAATGGGTAGAAGGTTAAGAAAGCGCGCCCTTGCTCCGCAGAATGAATGAATAGGCTCTGCCAGAAGAGTGGGCAAGAATAGATCAAGGGTATCTTATCGAAGGTACGCCAAGATGCATTCAAGCCGTGATAAGAGCTCCAGAGTGTAACACCCGCTACAGAGTGGGTGTTTATTTAATAACTATCTGTATTATTTCATTTATCTACCCGTTTTTCCTGATCCTAATGAAAGAACTGTATCTTGCAAAAAATCACCTAGAACCATAAAACAAAGAGTTCGTCATTGTCATAGAGAATCAATTTATCTTTGTAATGGAGTGTATCTTCCTGACGAAATTTAGCTTATTCTACAGGGTGATTCAAAATTCGCGAAAGAAAATTATTTTTGATTCGACGTCGTATATCGTTATTTATAATGCCTTTTGACACATCACTGATGTCAATTATTATTCTGCGTTGAATAATCTGGAAAACATCCAAAATTCAAGGATATGGAACGATAAATTATAGAGAGATGGAGTTTGAAACTAGAGGATAATTTCTGCGTGATCGAATTTCTGCCGTTCGGTGTACTGATATGTTCTCGCATCACTGGATCATTACCATAAGATGTTTTTATAGCTTGCAAGATTCATTTGAAAGCGATAGTAGCTACAGTGAGGATCAAACACAGCAAGCATCATAAGCTGAAAAAGAAAACAGCCTGAATGAACAACTTGAGGGGGAATAAGGCATCCCATGTAATCATAATTTTTTTATATATTCTTTTGCAAATAAATTTCGCCAAATCTCAAAATAAACTGTTAAATATCCAACAAGTACTACGTAAATAACCAAAAATTGATTAAAATGGAAAAACGATGTTAACTTGTGTTATGTCATGTGAAAGGGCATTGATTACTTCTTCCCTTCACAACCTATGTTGTAGCACAATTTTGACAAAACTCACAGCCGTTTGAGAAGTTCGATTAAACTTTTCCAAATTGAATTTGCTGCCATAATAGGAATATACTGAGACAAACATTTCAGCTTTTTGCAGAGGAATTTTGCTGCAGTAGAATTTTTATCAGTATCAGTTGCGAATTGTAAAATTGATCAGAAGTGATCCACATTCATGGTGGAGGGACAGGGGATGGTTGACATCACCTTCAAGTAATTGGTTTAGATTCCTTGGATCCTGCTAGTGAAATTATTCGATAATTGACATTATATAACTACTTTAAACAGTCAAAAGCTAACGAACCACTGAAAACTACCACGCAGAAGACTTTTTTCACAGATATGTCCCTTTGGAGGGAGAAATTTGAAGGACTAATTCTCAAGGGTATTATAAACAATTTTTAATAGGTTCAACACCGAAAATTCCTCAACATAAATATTTTATATGAAAACAGAAACTCGTCAACCATTGTCATTTTGAAATAAAATGATCAATTTCAACATAACTGAAAACAGAATATCACTAAAAATATAGTTGTCATGAAAACAAATGCACGGAAATATATCTCAATTCTTCCTTAGTGTATTTCATTATTTAGAAGATTATTATCAACTTTTTAACAGCAGAATGATGGTGCTGTGGCCAGTGGTTTAACGGCTGGCGCCAAGACTTCGACTGCGGCTTCTTTTCCAATCCTTCATTCAGATAAGTCTTGTAATGTTTGCGATAAACAGAATCTAAATGCATTTCAAGTGATAAGTCTAGTTTTCTGCAGCACGTCAAAGCGACTCAGAGGCGTTTCGTAGAACTGGAATTTGGGATTTCCAATCGAGTATTAGAATAGTTGAGGGATCGGAGAAGTGAATGTTTGATCTGTTTGTTATAGGAAGCTGAATCATCAGATTTCTTATAATGCTTTTAACGATTCCATCGTTTTCATAATAGAAAGGGAGTATTCGAAGTCTTTAATATAAAATTTATAAATCAAAGGATTTGTATTATTCTTATTTCTAGTTTTTAGACCGAGAGTATTGTGGTTTGTTCATTTCCCGTTCTTACTTTCTTTTATTCTAGTCGATTATTGAATGGTACTGAACATATGTAGTAATAGCTTTCTTCGTTTTCTTATTTATTATTATTGCTCAAAGTTCAAAGATAGATTTGTTTTGTTTTATATTTTTGGGATCAGATACGTGTCTCATTGTTCATTTTTTATGCCTATCGTTTTATTTTATTTTTATTCTGATAAGTTGATATTAAACCCATTTCAGTTCTACTCTTTTAACATCCACGACTGAGAGCCTGATTGTTTATTTTCAGGCAGAAATTCAACGTAACACTCATGGTTCTTGTTGTACTGCAACAGCAGGAAAGAAAGGTGAATACAAAAGTTCTATTTATAAACAGAGAAACAGCCACCTTTTCTGTAATAGGTAGATATGATTCGATAATAAGATACATAGTTATGTGGCTTAAAGTGAGACATGGGTATTTCCATCTCTTCTAAACGCAACTCTCTATATAACTATGTAGAACACGAACATTAGAAAGTTTACTTCGAAATGTTCATCAACGTTTTAATTAAGGTGACAACAACGTGATAGTCATCTAGTGTTGGATTTCTAGTGTTGGATAGCCATCTAGTGTTGTTATATGATCTTGGGACACAGTAAACCACTCCATTGTGGAAAAATTTGTATAAGTGAAAATGAAGGTAAATGTGTTCAAAATCTTGTTCACGAAGTGAAAAGATGTTTAAGAACTTTTGGAGAAACGATCCGTAAAGGAGCGGAATAAGGGTTTAATTATAATAAAATAAATTAAATAAATTACAAAGTTAAAATATGCTCGAAGGAAACAAAACAGGGGTAGAAAGGTTTGTGAGTTGTCTCATTCAGTAATGAAGTTAAGGACATAAAAAATTATATTTAAGATATTTATTGCAAAGGAAAAAGGTTTCAGAATTATTGGAAGGACCCTTTCTGTTAATATGCAAAATAGGGGTGAAATGTTGTGAACATTCGCTCAGATTTGGATTGGAAATTTTGTATTAAAGATCTCAGTTATAGTACATTATATTATTAAAGTACATAGCAAATTAGCCTAAATGATGCGAAAAAGTGTTTAAAAATTTTGTATTATATCTTCACCCACTTTTGAAGTTGCATAAATATTGTATTTAAAATTTAAAAATAGTGTTTCAAAATTTTCAGAAAAATCACCAATAAAGTTGCTTTCAAATGATGGAATACAATTCGCTAATTTTTAGAGTTGGGAAGTTTGTAAGTTTATAAAAATACCACAAGAAGTGCGAAAAACGCGTTTGAAGCTTTGTAAGGGATTTCCCAATTTGTACAATGTGAGACATGAAAGATTTCATACAAGAAATTGATTGAGAAGGAATAAATAGTGTGTAGTTATTTTAAATTGCTTCTCTATTACTGACATGACAAAAGTATAAAATTTAAGTGTTATTAGCCGAAAGACAGAAATAACAAACGTTAAGGGACAAAAAAATTTAAATGAGACTGCGGGTGGTGATTAATATTTATCTAAAAACAAATTTATTTATTCTAAAATACCTGAATTTCCTATAAAAAGAAGACTTAGAGTTCGATTTCGGAAGATTTCACTGGATCGGAAGCAGATTATATTTTCCCACAGCCGGCTCGGTGGCGTATGGGATATGATGCTCGTCTCCTACGCAGAGTTACCTGGGTTCAATCCCCACAAAGTCGGTGCGATTTTTCGGATTCTGGGAATCGCTTGAGCTGTCGGTCCTGTCTAACAGAGATGTGTTGGACATTAAAGATCCCTTCCCTCGACACGAGAGGGGTTCGGCAAAATTCCCGGGTTAGTGAGGTGACAGAATTCCCCGGCGTGTCATTAGCCGAAAGGCAGAAATAGAGCACTTAAAGGAAAAACAAACAAACAATTTTCCCACATATCATATTACATGTACTTATGTCGATATATCTGATACTGATGGTACCACTCAGCCGCTAATTCAGCCAGAAACATAAGCTATACCCCGTTGACCGAAGCGATATAACTTTCTATGATCTGTTTCTTAAGATACATGAAAAATAAAAAGTGGTCCAGATCTGACACAAATATTTTGTTATATTTCTGAGAAAATATTTTTTTGGTATGTTCTTTTATTTTACATAGTGTTGTGTGTGAGTTGAAAAACGGAGTCAAATCTTACAAGGCAAGAATTTTCTTTTGTTATGTTATTTTATTTTACATAGTGTTGTGTTTAAGTCAAAAAGCGAAGCCAAATTTCACAAGGCAGTTATGTTGGCAATTTAATGACGTTGATTAGTATTAACTTTTTTTATGGAAGTTATGGATATCAAACTGTGAATTTTAAAAACTAGTGTTGTATATAAACGCCTCTCACATCGGTGCTAGTTAAACAAGAGATTAAAGAAAATTAATTATGAACTTTCAATAGTACTAATAACGATGCAATATTTGACAGGTTTTCTGTATTGTCAAAAACGAATGTAGATCATCATTATAGAAAACGTAATATAATTTTTTCTTATATAGTTTGAGTACATTTATAATACCTATAGTTCTATGGCTTCTTCTTCTTCTTATCAGCCTTCTCGCGCCAAAATTTGAGCATAGGCCTCTCTCCTGTCTTTCCAATCTTTCCTATTCTGTGCTGTCGCTATCCAGTTCAGTCCTGCCACCCTTTTTATATCATCATACCACCGCATAAATGGTCTCCCTCTCCCTATCTTTCCTATCCATGGTCTCCATTTAATGATCTTACTGTTTCATCTTTCATCTCTGATTTTTGCAACATGGCCGGCGTAGTCCCATTTAAGATGTGAAATGGTGTATACTATATCTTTTACTTTTGTTTTCTGTTTTATCCACTCGTTTCACTTTTTATCCCTCTCTATTGATCTTTACGTTACTTTCATCTTGTTTATTGACGTGAGGGTCCACGTTTATGAACCGTATGTTAGAACCGGGAGCACACACTGGTCAAATATTTTGGTTCTCAGATATTGGGGGATTTTTTTGTTTTTCAATATATGTGAGAGTTTCCCGAACGCCACCCATCCAAATCGCCTTCTCCTATTGATTTCGTTGTCCTTATTTTGATGTCCAATCTCTATCTGTTGTCCGAGGTATATATATATATATATATATATATATATATATATATATATATATATATATATATATATATTCTGTGACATTCTCTATGTGTTCACCGTTTATCGTAATATTTTGTTCAAGTTGTGGACTCATTATTTTCGTTTTTTGTAAATTGACTTTCAGACCGATTTTCTTTGACTCCTGTTCTAATTCTGTGAGCATCTTCCGTAGGTCTTCTTCATTTTCAGCGAATAGAACGATGTCATCCGCAAATCTCAAATGTGACAATCTTTCACCGTTTATGTTTATGCCCAAAACCTCCCACTCCAACCCTTTGAAGATTCCTTCCAAGGCTAGAGTGAAAAGCGATATTGTATCCTGTCTTATGCCACGTTTGATCATTATTTTTTCTGAATCTTTTTGTATGGTAGTCTGATTGCTACGACGGTATTTGTTTTTCATTAAATTTTTGTAGCGATGGTCTATACGTGCTTTGTCTAGTTCCTCCATGATTGCCCAGTGTTCGATAGAGTCAAAGGATTTTTCAAAGTCTACGAATGCCATGTGTAATGGAAGATTATATTCTGTTATTTCTTCTATCAGTATCTTCACAGTCAGTAAGTGATCGCACGTACTGTATGCCGCCTGATCAATTGGTTGTTCTATAATTTTTCAGGAGTTGTTTATCTCCTTTCTTGAATAGGATAATCATGATAGCGTTATTCCAGTTGTCTGGTATATTTTGTTGTTCTAGCTATGTCTTCTATACTTGGAGAATAGTAGCCTATTTTTGCAATCCTAATTTTTTGTCGAATGGGGTTTGTTTGGGAAAATCAATCCACAAGTCTTGAAATATACAAAAAGATTAGTTCTATTATTAGGTAAAGAAGACTTGCATCAATATAAAACAACACTGAAAAGAAGAATGTGGTTCTTCTTCGCAATTTCTTAAGGAGACCAACTACCTACATAACTTGCGATATGAATCGACAGAATACTAGAAGTTCCCGCGTTATCGAACAATGTCATAAGGCACTTCTCTAGTGAGAAGTGGTTAATTCAATATATAGAAAACGAATGAATGATTCTATACATGCAATAATTGCAGCTTTGAAGTAGTCACAATGTTAAGTATAGTTTACTTGATATTTTTTGTATAATCTTTCGGGTTAGGCAAACAAAATATTATGCAATTAATCGAATATTAAATATACTAACAATCTGCACTGGCAAGGGTGCAGCCAGTTAGGAGATTTTATATTTTTTCATTGCCTACCTAAGATTGTGGGATGTTAACACCTTCCCATTAAGTCCGCCACTGGTTTGTTCATTCCGAAGTAAATTCCCAATGATTATTGAAACCCACAAGCGCCATTGAAATCATTGACTTAGCTCGTTCTAATTTTTATAGCTCGTTTAGTATATCGGATACAACAGTGAACATATGCATATAGAGTTGAACAAGCTCGTAAAGTCGTAAACTATTACAATTTATAATTCGATATTACCTCTAATTCAGGTTTGAGCACATAGGTTAGGGTTGGGCCGTTTTCACTTCAGTTCACAATAGTAAGTGTTTCCTATTCTGACCATATGGAATGTTTGTGCAATTTGCTCGAGTATTCATGCATGAAAATGACTGTTATTCCGGAAAAAGGTTGTGCTGCTTATGTTAATTGCAATATATGGATGGAATACTAAATCGTTTGAGTTGTGACAAATTTGTATTCTGCAGGTGTTATTGTTCCAATATTTACAGTATGGTATAATAGAATGATTGTCACTTTCACTGAATTAAAATCTAGTTTTATTTTCGGTGCGTTATAAATTTCTTTCGATTTCTGCTATAATAGAAATAAATAATCAATTCTGAAGTTTCAATGAACAAACAACAGAGACAAACTAATAAATCATCCTTCGAGCTCGAATTTAAGATTTCTCGCTCATAAAACAACAAAATACAGATTATATCATTACATAGTTCATGATGATTTCTACTTCAACAAATCACCATGACATCATCAAATTGTAGTAACGATTACGTAGTAAATCGGGCTAAACGTCAGAAGCAGATTAAGTGAAGCTGGCTGAGGTCAAAAAGCCTATCTACGAGTAGGATCTAATTTTGAAGCGGTATAATGAAATATCTCTTTTGAAGATCACATGTTATTCGTGAACTTTAGCATTGTAGGCATTCATACGTTAGTCAATATTTTATATGTTTTATTCTGAGTGTAAAGAGTATAACGCAAACCCCCGAGTAATATATCTGCTGTTAAGAAATATGGTAGAACGTTTAACTTGGAATCAGTCTTGACAGAAAAATAAACTTTATAATCTTAGGAAAGCAGAAAAGTTAAATACGCAGAAGTACATTGAGATGGTCGCAAGGAATCTCACTAGTTGTTTATGTATGATGCAATAGAATCATATCGCAAGGCTCCAATTTGCAACGAAACACAAACTAACAAAAGCTTTTTAGTTTTTCCTCTTCTTTATTTCAATCATTTCATGTTGTAGTCCTTTTCGCAGTGAATTCTGTCTCCCAAGTATCTCAGCTTTCTCAAATTTGAGAGAATACAATGTCACCAAGACATGCATTGCCATTGGCGGAGTGCGCCTTGGTGGCATTGCATTCTTCCAAATTTAAGGAGGCTGAAATTCTTGGGGGACAGAATTTACAGAAAGTTAAAGTGTAGTGCTAGAGTTTTAATACCGATGTCAATTAAGTTAGTGATCCATACTTTTCTCTTACTTTAAAATTGTGCGAAATTCATAGAAAATTTAAAATTCTATATTACACCTTCTAGGGACAGTAACTCCAAATTTCTGACAAATAATTTTTTTTCTTTGTAGGTAAGGTATTATTTTTCATCTCTAAATCTTTAAATCTGAAGGAATTGTATGGATTTAGCAGTTAATAATAGGTAGTTAAGAATGATGAGATGAGAAAAATGACAAAAGGAGTATTAACTTATATTATTATTATATATTATATATTTTTTTGATCAGTCTCTTTAACAGGGGAAGTCGGATGGATTGCCTGTTGAAATTCTTCACAAGAAAGCGTACTGTCAATCATACTGGAACTATAACCATTATTGACCGCTATTTGTTTTATAATCTAGGGCTCCTTAAAAAAATTATTTCTGACATTGGTATCGTGGTGAGTATCATACTATTATAATCAGCTATTTTATGTTGATATGGACGTGCGGAGGAATTGTGAATGGTAATGTCTGTATGAGATGGTTTATTGGTATATAGAAAAATCATATGTTGTGAATTTTGGTTATAGTTATATCTAGAAATGGAATTCTCAGTTTCAATTTCCAAGGTGAACTTCATATTAGGTTGAATTTATGTAGGTATCAAAGGAATCTAATTGTCCAGTTGTACCTGTGAAACAACAGATTAAGCCATCCACATATCTAAATCAATAAATGCAGTGTTTCGACAGCGGATGATTATGTATCATTATTTCAATGTTATCAATGTTCTCTATGGATAACATTGAGAAAATAATTCATAATCAATCGCTGTCGAAACACAGCATGTATTGGATTATTCGGCAAATAATCTTTCCAGATTGAAATTTAAAAATGTATTCACAATTCAAAATAGGTTGTTATCACTCTTATTAAATGCTAAAATGCTATAAAAAATTTAAACAAATCAGAAGTTTATAAGTTATCTGGTCCAGACTGCAATAATTTTTACATAGGTCGGACTGGTCATTCCTTAAGCTATAAAAAACATAAAGCTCCATTAATTGAAAACGGAAAAGATTCAACATTAGCTTTTCAAGCTAATCTAACCTAACCACTGCATCCAAATGACCACTCTTCCTAGTATTGATGAATTGAACGTTGTACACATTACCTCAAACGACAGAAAACTCAATTACCTAAAATCAATTGAAATTTTCAAACCACTTCCTGATTAAAGACAACTTTCAGAATGAACGACCTGACTGATCCATGTAAATCCCAAATTTTCGATGAATTCAAAAAATAACTCCTTTCGATAGTTGGTGAATTGCAAATTTAATATCTGGTGTTTTCCAAATCCAAATAACTACTTATTCATATATATATATATATTTTATGTCACTTTGTATTTGGTTTTCATATTGTCTGATGATGAGTGAGAGTTGGAAACCGCGGTAACAGTGATCTATCAATTTATTCTACTTAATTCGTTAGTAGAAATAACATCTCGATTAGTGTTTTAATACCGAAAGAAATTCCACACAGATCTTATAATTGTTTTTCATGTTGCATATTTCTTTCTTTATGATAAAGATCTTAAATACAAATTTTCATGTCTGCATTTAGAAGCTAAAGAATTTATATAAAAACTTATAAGCACAAATTTATAGAATTTTGTCTTATTTCGAATTTCCAATAGATGATTCTGAGAACTCATGGGCGCATTCGTAACCCTCGTTGTGGTTCTATCAGTGATAAAGTATCTGCCCTGCGGGAAAAGTAGAAGATTGTTATACTTTCACGTTTATAATATGAGTACGGATGATGAAACATCATATATTATGTGTACTATAATAAATTTTACTCAACATTTAAACTGCAGTTCTTTGTTAGACCCAGATTTGAACATTATAGAGTATTAACATGGGATAGAATAACACGAAAATACCCTCTTTTGTAGACAAAAAAAGCTTGAATTTATTTTTAATTCAGTCTTTCATTTGAATTTGAAGTGTTAACCTTATATTGAGAAAAATATATCAGTTTATTTTTCTTATTTCAAATGAGTATTGACTGACATGGCTCCAAACAGAGCATATTTCATTTTCAAGCAGTAAAGTATTTCTCTGATTTTTATCTTGGTAAACAATATATCGACGAGTAGATACCTCATTCTCTTTAGTATTTATTGTAATAATAACAGTCTTACATCTCCTGAGTTATGCAAAGGCACGATAAGAAATCTTCTCAATTGAAAAATACTGTTTTTTATCTGTAATTAATGTGCCTTTTCCTCAATTTCTTCGATAAAATTCCCTTGAGGGAAGTATGAAACAATAGTAAGCAATTCTGAAAGACACATTCTTCGGAGTGTAGGACACTGTGGGATTAACGAAGATGAAGAAATACAGTTAAAAGATATGAGTATACTTCAGATTGCTCTTCGTAAATTATACATAAGTACCCAAGAAGATTTCAATGAATGTTTCACTTGATCTACATTCTCACTTAGATATACGCGATTGCGACGTCTTCGAAAAACAACGGTCCATTTGGATCTCTGAACGCGAATCTCTCGGACGAAACGTGGGACCATAACTTTTCGACCGTGCGATCTTGATTAAAACCTTCTTCAGGCGAACCCGAACAAATGAACACCTGAAATTGGCATGAAACGTCAGCAGGCAATGTATCTTCATCTGAAAGGTGTACATTATTGTTATCGTCATCAGTGTTTGTTGTCCGTTTTAAAAATAAACTTAATTAATATGTAGCTGGAACAGCCTACTTATAAAATATGGCGTCGTGACCGAGGTTCTACAACTTGAACACCTCCAGATGTGTTGAACTGATCTATACACCATTTCGATTTATTGAGATCGGTTACTGGGAGATAATATTGCATATAAATGCTTCTCACTCTCTAAGAGATTATAACTAGAAGGTTCAATGCAGAAGTATATGCTAGTTAACAAAAGGTGAACATGCTGAACTTATTTGAGAATTTAAATATTTTTCTTGGATATTGAATGAACAGAAGAGTGGAATTCGACAGATTTTTCTTACATATGTGCCTATTGAATAACTTTTTGACTAAACTATCTGTACAAACATTCAAAACAGTCACATTCCTCGGCGTAGGGGACGAGCATCAAATCATCTACGCCACCGAGCCGGCTGTCGATCAACTTTATTGAAGGAGTTAAATTAATTGACTTTTGGTAAAAACTAACCTAAGGGAAATAGGACTAACAGAAGACAAAATATGCCGATTTTGCAAGGAGAAGCGAGAAACTGCGCTTAAGCAGATCTATAATTCTATTCGATACTTAAAAGAATTAACTAAGGTACTCATTATTAACTGTCGACTTGATAACATATGGGTCAAAAGTCCCGAGACTAACAGATAGATGGCGCCAGAATGCGCTATTGGTGCAGGTAGTAACAACTTTCAGAAAAAACGTGTCAAAATTTTATGATATTGCGTTCAGTAGTTTTCGAGATATTGAGGTTGAAGTGTCGCTACTTTTATGAATTTGTGAACAATGAATCAAAACGAGTTTCGTGTCTTGTTAAAACTTCACTACTTGATGGGTGGAAAAAAGCCTAGGAAAGGCTTAAAAGATGTTCCCGGAAAAATTTTCTGGCGAAAGCAATAATTTACCGATAGTATGCTGATTTCAAATGTGGATAGACAACTACCAAAGCTCCAGAACGCTCTGGAAGGCCAAATGAGGTGAAAACGCTAAAACATTTAGAAAAGTGTTATGGGTGATCGCGCAGTGATATTAAAAGGCATCGCATTCAACATTTCACACGAAAATTTAAGTGTGTATCAAATTTGCTCACAGTGGAAGAATTTTCTGCGCCGATGTGACGCCAGAGTCACATATTACATAGCATCTGCTAAGTGGAGAACAGAGGGCGAGAGCCTTCGAAAGCGTCCAAAAACCCAACAATCGAGTTGGCAAAGGTTTGGCATTTTTACTCTGGCATACGTATGGACTATTTGAATAAAAACCAGACGATCAATAGTGATCTATTATATACCCTTACTCGACTGAATGAAAGACGAGATTGAACTAATAACCTTACATAGAGAAGAAAAAAAACATTTTTCATCGAGACTATGCACTAATCGACAAATTCGAAAAAGCAATGGCAAAAATCAATGATTTACGCTTGGAATCGTTGCTGCACTCATACTTTTTGCCAGATAACCCAACGATAACTGGCTCTTAGCTGCTTCGAAAATGACGCTCCAGGGAAAGAGAGGTTAGGTTATTGCCGAAACTAACGACTATTTTGAAGACCAATAATGAATTGTCCTACATCATAAAAAAATGACATAAAAATGTTGGAGGAGCGTTGAAATTATTGCTTCATTGTAGAAGAAGAGTATGTAGATCAATACATTCGAATTTTGGGAAAAAAATGTATTTTCATTTATTAGTCACGGTACTTTTTGACCCATGTGTTAAATACGATGACGATATGTGCAAGACAATGGTCTATTTTAATATCACGCGAAGTAAGATTTAGAACAGAAACACTATCTGCACTTTGGCCTTTGGTAAAAACTAGCTTTTCGTTAAGGTTCCCATCATTGATTATTTTCTTAACAAATACCTTGCTGGATACATCTTGAACATGGGGATCTCTGCAGGAAATGACTCTTATGAGTATCACGTAATGAACGATTCACAACAGAAACACCGTTGATAGTACAGGGTATACCCGCCTTTTCAGCTTGTGATTAGGAGAAATAAATGTTTCTCTTCAAATTACTAGACATGCATCTTTGAGAAACACATTTTTGAGCAATCTGAACATGAAAATCAGCACGGAATTTCTACACCCATTTGAATGTATAAGCTTCTTTCAGATAAAGCTGTTTGTTCGTAACTCATTAATAGACTAGCTGTTACTGATACATCAGCGACGTGGGAGTTTCTACAGATCTTTTTCTACCTGTTCTCTTGGATCATGTAAAAATTTACGTACGGTCTCTTCTCACTTTCCATAGGTTGCTATTTTGGGACTAGAGTAGGAGTTTTGGTATATTTTGAATATTTATCCATTATACATAATGCTTTCCTCCAATCGTGTTTCGACTCGATATTAAAATTTGACATTATGGTATAATCCATATAGTCCTCGAATATTTTGTTACTTTCTTTTTCGTTCATTGGAATAATAAATCATGTACTTCAACTGAGTAATTTGCGCATAAAGTATGTTATTAAATTGATGAACATTGAGGTGATATAATACAATTTCAACCATAGATTTTAGAGAAACAAAGGAACAATGTTTTAAACTAAGCAATGAAATAAGCAACAATTATATGTGAGATCTTAATTTAGATGGTAGATCTCAATTTAGTGAATGGTGATTACTTCCGAGCGATATTGCTTCTTGAACAGGAACTTCTACACGATATGTAGGTTTAGAACAACGACACCCGGAAGGGTTTCAGAAAAAGAAACTGAAAAATGTAGCACAAATAATTATGTTGGTTGAAAGAGAAAATAATTATGTACTGTCAGATGACACTAGTTGGCAGCCTAGTAATGAATAAACTAATAATATCGAGTATCCTGTTTCTTCATTTCTCTTTGAATGAACGTTATGATTTTTACACTAGCAACATCGTCGACCTTGATGTATACAAATACAGGGTGTTTTCTGAGTACACAAACCTACTTCAGGTGTTGATACTTCTCCGTAAATGATGAACATTTGTTAAATATCATATTTCTTAGACCTCTCTTTTTCGGCCTATGGCAAAGTAAAGAAACAAAATGTGCGTTTTAATTTTTTCTTCGCAAACGAAAAGAACAATAAACTTGAGGTTCTCTGCAGAAATCCTCAGTTTAACACTGGACTTTTATGACAGTATATTCTTATTCATTCAACTTTTCTGAAAATTGATTAAATCTGTAACACCTTCTCGATTTTTATCAGAACTTCTAAGAGAATATAATTTAACCTTGAAATAATAGTTATTATGTCAAGCTCCATTTTGAAAGGAACCTTTCTCGTCTATTGCGTTTTTTTGAGAAATGCATATTTTTTGAGAAATGCATATTTTTTGAGAAAAAAAATTTTGCAAGCACCTGCAAACAAAATTTTAAGAAACTAGTTAACGTGCATGATGTGTATGGATTATGTGATGGAAACGCAGTATTGCTTGTATGTAGAAGAATTTTCTGAAGGAAATTTATCAAATACCGTGTAACTGGGAATTTCAAGTTCAATGCCTGTAAAATTCGAAATATCCAGTATGAAGTACGAGAAATATAGCACAAGATGTACAGGTAAATAGTTCATTAAAAAAGATAAATAATTTCAAAATTATGAACGATAGCAGGCTACTCAAATTTCTCCGATTTAAAGTTTCTGGAAATTTTGGTTGCAGATACTTGCACAATCTATCTATTCTCCCAGAAATTTGCATTTTTTGAGAAATACACGAGTCTTGAGAAAATTATAATATCATGGTTAAATTATACTTTTCAAAAAAGTATTAATGACAAATTAGACAGGCTTACGTACTTCATCATTTTTAGAAAAGGTGGATTATAAAAAAATCTCACATAGAAGCACTTGTCAGACTGAGAAAGCTGATTGTCTTTCAAAATTGCAAGGAAAAGATTAAAAATCATATATTACTAATCCATTTTTTTCTTGAGAAGAATTGACCTCATTTCAACTGAGGTCTCACCGCCTGACGATAATCGGACTTAAGGAACACATTAAGTGTAGCAATCAGAAAACAATTCTCCTGCATAACCACTGATTAAAACTATATTTTGTGACGAAAGTTTATGGGTTGTAAGTTTGAAGAAATTCATGAAGAAAGTTGTGCACATCCGAAATAACTTGAATTTGTTCGAAGTTTCCAAATCCATTGTAGACCATGTTAAAATACTGAATGAATATGTTATGTCTGGTAGTGTCTTGGTATTAGTAGCCATAAATGATGGTTTGCAAACATACTGTTTGGCCTATCAAAGTCCAGATATTCTGTCTTCATCGTCCAGTGATAATTTTCCCTAGAGCAGTATAATCGCCGTTTTGACGTGTTCACTCATCAGGTAACGAAATATGTTCTAATTAAATCACTTTGTTCTCTTACATTGTCATTATCTGTTTACAAGATTTTTTTCTCTAAATCGTCTTCCATAAGTTGCTATCATTGTAGAGGGATGCATTTTCATTTAATGTTCAAAAACTCATTGAATCTCTAATATCGAACAATGGGTTTACTTCTGAAATAGAAATGAGTAGGTTTCTTCGGACTCAAGCATAATATTCAATTTGATATTATTACAATTACATTAGTAACTGCTTGTTTATCTGATTCACATGTTTGAGCTCTGGAGACTGTTTTTCCAATTTACTAATTCCCCTTTGGGATGCAAAGGAGTCCGTGACAATTGCAACATCTATTTTTCGCAACAAATAGTGAGTTCCTAATTACATACTATTTCGCCGATAAATTTTTTAGTATTAAGTAGCGCAGATCAAAGAGTAACATCAGAACAAGCAATAGTGAGACTATTACTTTGCATCACCAGAACCTCAAAGAATATAAACTATATAGTTTACTAATATAAACAAAGCTTGAAGGTTAGACAGTTGTAAGAAGTTACAATTAACACCTGGTAATCCAACAAAATTAAACTTATTTGAGCTTACTATTTTTTGTTCAGAAAACTCTAAGAATGGAATGAAACCGAGACCAAGGAGAACAAATAGATGGTGAACTCCTCAGGAAATCTACAGGGTGGACAGATTTCGAGATTCTAGTACAACAGTCAAGCGCCAATATCTCGGTAGTTTAGACATTATGTATTAATGGTTTCGATATTCTACAGGCACTTTTCATTGTATCTTCTGCATCAACTACTTCATGCTCCTCTCTCTCCTTGGGGTGTAGACTGCACCATTATTCATGAGGTTTTCCCCAATTCATCGAATATATTAGATATGAGATTGTCGCCCATCAGAAAAATGATCCTAATAAGTAGCTTATGCAGCCTCCGCACTATAAATATTTTGACTATAACATTCAATCATACATCATTTTTGTAAGTTATAGTCGCTTCGTTATAACAACCTATACTTTATTCACACCAAAGCTGAAACCTGATCAGAATAATTAGATATTACCTGCATTGTCTGTCATTGCACGAATTACTTCTTGAACTGTCCTCATGAGCACACAGAACATACTTAAGCTATTTAAATAATCCCGTGTAAATTTTTTGAAAGGACATGAGTAACTAGACAAAATGAGGGAGAAGTCATAAAATTTTCGGTTTTCCATGAAAATATGTCCTGAATGAAGAAAATTGTGATATTGGCACTTGACTTAACCCGAAAACTCTTAAAATTTGCGAAAAATTTGAAAACGAGAAAATCTAGCTTGAATCCGTTTGCGCCACTTAATTCCTCAAAAGAAAGAATACGGAGAGGGTCGCTTTCTTCTATTAACAATAATTTACGTAGCTGCAGTCTCCAAACTACACTAATTTGTACGTCGAAGCTGCCAACAGACTAATGAATGAGAACAAGTGTGTAAGAGCTACATCAAGCAAGTTTGTTCCTGTCACGTTTCTCTTTATCAATGTGTTAAAGACATGAAGAACGACCAGATTTATTACGTGGGACATTATCTTTATACTAAAGTTTTTTCATAATAACAAGAGATTGATTTAGTAGCTAGGAATTTATAATATCCAAACACATGGGCTAATTTCCAGAAGGCAAGAAGGCAAGTGAAGATAGGCTTACTGTAATTCTCAGAAAAAATACAAAGATATCTATCAGAACTCCTCAAAACACAAGTCTTGCTTGGACAAGTAATTCAACAAAGAAAATGTGTCTAAATTTTTTGACCACTTGTTTTAGATATGTATCAGTTTAAGACAAAAATAGTGTGTACGAAGCACGGTGGACTACTGTAGAAATCAAATGAGGTTCTCTTGGACAAGACCACTTCAGAGGAAAATTTTTCTAAGCCGAAGACAGAAGATAGACAGAAAAAAATAAAAGTAATTCAAAGCAAGAAGACAACATCTTCAGTCAAAAGAAAGGTACTGGGAGAAGTATCTGTGGAAAGTATAGCTGGAAGAAGTAGTGAAGTAGAAAGGAAACCAGATGTGAAGTTTATCATGAAATCAATGAAACATTTATTTGAAAATATATATATTTGATTTTATTCGTTTCTTTATGAAACTGCAGAAGCACTCCTTATTATTGAACCATTGACAGTTCGGCAACATGCTTTTTATATTTCTCAGATATAGAAAATATTCAATTAATGTTAATTCAAGTCTATTGTATGACACTATCGTATTTTTCATTAACGTTCCATTTGACACCTACATTTGTAATGAATGACACAGGACAAGTGCCGATCATAATAGATATCAGCTAATTTATTATCGTATGAATATAGGAGAAGAGAATGATTTTCCATATCACGGCGTCTCTATACAAGTCCAGAGCTGCTGAGAATTGGCAACAATGCTAGCAGGGCTATTGATGGCCCGTACCGAGTGCGCCTCATGCGGGCCATTGTTTACAGTTGGTTGAAGCACGTTAAATATATTTCGTATTTTATTCGTTTTCGGAAGTTTTAAGCATTGTTTAAACAATCTACAGTTTTTATTACGAACTGTATTCATTTGGATGAAAAACATTCCCAGAAAAAAAGGACTCCTGGTAAAAACTCTGTTGTTTGTGAAAAACATTTTGAACCTCATTTTATTTTAAAAGAAGAGAAGTATGTGGATTCGACAGGCCAGGAAAGAGTTATTTCTAGATCGAGGTATGCACTGGTACCTGGGGCAGTTCCCACATTATTTCCCAATTTACCTTCATATATAAGCGAGAAATTGCCAGAATTACAGAAAGACGCTGCTGTCCAAAAAGAAATGTTCTTACAAAGAGAGGAACAGAAAATCGAACAATGGCTGTGTGGAGACATTATTAACGACTTTGCAGTGTTCTTAGACAATTTTAGGCAAAAACTGGATTCACAACAGTGGAAGTGTGAAGTTTTAAGTGATAAAGTTCGTTTTTATCAGGTTGATTTGGAAAATATGCCAACGGTACCTGTCTGTATTAAAGTACAAGATAGTTTGAGTATAGAGGTATGTACAAAGAACTGTTTCATATCCAAAAAAGATTTGGATTGGATTCTTAATGGTGGTGGGAAAATTAATAGATGGTCGCAATTAGAAAATATATTAATTAGATACAAGTATGTTAAGGGATGTGATGAACTTCAACTCAACGTTACAAATCTGGTGAAAATATTAATGGTCTTTTTGAATGTGTCTTTTAAAATGAAAAATAACCTTGCTTTCCGCGAAATGTGCACGAATTTTATAACACAAGCAAAGTCACAAATTGAGGATGATTCAGATAATATCAAATATTTAAATGATTTGAATAGGGGAGGGATTTCTATTTCATCTGATACTTGGTAAGCATATATATTATGTAATGAATCATTTAATATCGAAAAAAGTTGCTTTTCTACAATGCCAAAATGAACGTAAACTCCTCATTCAATTAACAATTAAAAGTTTTGATTTTACTCTCTTCAATATCATGCTTTCCTCCCAAATATATTATGATAACTGTTGTTGTGGCTTACAGTTTAAGGATGTTATCAACAAGTTATTGAAAACTATGTATAAGATCTTGCTGAATAATTATACTAAAGTAAAATTAACTCCATAAGTCAACTGAGTGCCCCAAAAAAATGGAAACTTCTTACTGTACTTTAAATCATTTACCTATTGTTGTTTTCACTAGCCTATTTCTACTAAGATCATTAATATTTTTCTTACGCATTTCTCTGTCATTGTAAGTGCATGTTTCCTAGTCTTTACATATTATTGTATCATTTAAATGCAAGCGAATTCAATTCAAAATACTCGCGCCATATAAACTCTGTGCTACTTCAATGTCACGTAACCCTGTTAGTGTGACGTCACGCGCTGTTGCCACATGACCACTCAGGCCTTGTATAGAGATGGCCGTGATAGTATTCTACAAATATCATTTACTCATTACTAAAGGTTGAATGACAAAAAATTATATTGTTCTTACAATTGTCACCGGTCTTGGCCGATGTTGAATGACAGATTCTGTATGAAACGGTTTTCTGAAGAATGAATGATTCTTTCGATATAATTGAGAGTTTTAGTAAATAAACTTCCCTTTAATTATTATTGAATTTATTGCATTCGACTGATACACACTATATAGTCATGTGAATTAATAGAATAGCACAAAACTATATGTATTCTATTATTATTAATGAAATCATATAAAAGATTTCTTCTACTGTTTTCTCTCTATGATAAATCAGAGATAAACTTAAAATATTCTCACTTCTATACGGGAATTCATACTGAATTATCACTATATAGATCACAATAAATCAATCCTCGGTACAATTTATTATAAATTTTATCTAATTTAATTACCCTAGTTAATGATTGTAATCTTAATACACCAAATGAGTAATTGTAAATCATTTAAATATTATTATAAACCTTAAGTATCTTTTCAATCTATTTTATTCAAGGCAGATTCTTTTCAAACGGCGATTTAGCTGGAAGCTATAGGCGTTCTGTACGGTAGCTACCATTAGTAGCCTTTGAAGCACCGCGCTGTTATTAAATACAATAAACCGAATCAATCTACAACACGTGTAAAGTGGAGCTTCAAGCGTTTTTAGACTATCTCGAAATCGTAGTTTATTTTATCAGTCACTTATATCTATTTTTCAGACCAATTATTATACGAAAAATTGCGATCCAATCGGTGTAGGTATATGTAGAGGCCGTAGTATGTGGGGCAAAATGTAAACGTGTCAGTTGAGTATGTGGGTACACAATAAAATGGACGAAATAACGTAGGGGGAACTAAGCTCATAGATATACGAGAATATGTTATTCGGCTTTTTGTGACTTGAATCATGTTGAGAAAAAGTGACGAAACGAAAACCTGCATAGTGGTCGATCAACATTAATTAATTAATTTGAATTGGACTATTTTAGTCCAAAAGATTCTCGTAAATTTTTGCTTGTTCTTTTCGAAAATGTTTCAAGTTTCTTCCCGAAATCCAGTGCTTTGAAATGTATTATTATAAATTGTAGTATTGATTTATTTATTTTATGAAAATTCATTTTTAAAGTAAAACGAAATGAGACACTTTTGTCACTTTTCTACAATTTATTCAATAATCATGACCGGTTTCGACCTTACGGTCATTTTCAAGTGAATAACAATATAATACATGATTATTAAAAATGTCTAGACCTCTCGAATTTTCAAGCACAATGCACTATCTCTAATTCTGTAGATCTCATACATAAACTTTCAAATCTCACAATCTCCCAAGATTTTAAGTTAGTCTCTTTCGATGTCATAAATATGTACCCGAACATTCCAACGAATGAGTGTCTTCCCATTGTTAAAGATATCTTATCCGAATCTAACACACCGCCATATATCACTAATGAATTTAGCAATCTTCTTCAAATAAGCCTATCTATAAGATACTTTCAATTTCAATATAAATTCTTTAAACAAAATTCAGGTCTTCCAATGGGTTCACCTCTTAGCCCTCTACTAGCTGACATTTTCATGAATAATTTAGAGAAAAACTCAATATTAAACACAAATTTCGCTATAAACACATAACTTTCTGGTACATATATGTAGATCACATTTTAGTTGGTATTCGTGGTTCAAACAGACAAATTCAGCAATTTTTTAAATTTCCTGAATGAAATACATTGCCGCATCAGCTTCACTTCTGAATTATAAAATAATAACTCAATTAATTTCCTCGACTTAACCATTACAAATTCAAATAACCAACTCACTTATAAAATTTACAGAAAGGAAACATTCACAGACGCATCGATTCCAATGGACTCGTTCAGCCACAAACTAGCTGCATATAACTCCATGATTCATAGAGCTTACTCTGTTCCCCTTTCGACAGAAAATTTTTAAACTGAACTTAATATCATCAGAAAAATTGCCTCAAATAGCAACATACCACAACATTCTCTAAATACAATCATTAAACTCAAAGAACAACGTATTACCTCTCAATTACTATATAGCATCGTAGAAACCCCAGAAAAAAGATACACTAGTCTCAGATACACCGGCGAACTCTTACAAAATCAGTAACTACTTTGCCAAATTGAACATAACTACTTCATTCTCAAGCGACCCCAACTTAAGCAGATTATTATTCAATGCCAAACAAAAGAAAGATAAATTCAAGCAATCAGGAATTTATCAAATCAAATGCATTGAATGTTAGGTAGCCTATGTCGGACAAATAGTTTTGAAGCTAGATTTAAGGAACATATTTTCTCAGATAAAAATTCGCCAATATTTGAACACATAAAATCAACTAACCACTCGATATCATTGAACAATCTTAAAATCCTTCGTAAATGTAATAAAGGGAGAGAGAAGAATTTGTTGGAAAGTTTGGAGATTAACAAACTATGTAACAACCCACAATTTATTACCCTCAACAGCCAACTAGAACATAATGGATCCCCACTACTCAATATTCAGGATAAATTTCATTATGTACTCGTACTTGACTGCTTATGTATTATATTGTTATTCACTTGAAAATGACCGTAGGGTCGAAACCGGTCGTCATTATTGAACAAATTGTGGAAAAGTGACAAAAGTGTCTCATTTCGTTTTACTTTATTGTTATAAAATTGATATACTTTAGACAGAAATGAGGCAAATCACCATTATAAGCAATTACTAACTGATCCGACACATGTTACCATATTTCAGTAAATCTACAGATTTTCTCCAGAGCTTCTAGATTTCTGTTCTATTCACTTTTATTGATCGCAAGTGAAAAAACAGAACAAAAAAGAACTAATGACATATGTCGTGCCTATCGCCATTTATCACCGACATAGCATACCAAAATTATGATTTTTACAGTTAATTCGAATTTTTTAACTTCATTCATATTATCAAGATTTTTGTTCATCATCATATCAATTTTATTCGAGTTATGATATTGAAGATGCATACACTGTCAATGATTTTCGTAATTCAATAGATTTTCCGTCATTTGCGTTCGTAGTTTCTCTAAATTTTCGTATTTTTTCGGATAATATTGAATAAAGCTAAAATCATATTCTCTTTTAAAAATATAATATCTATAAAACAAATAAGAAGCCAAATCATTTCAGTCGTTTTCGATTGCTGCCCCCAACAAAATTTCCTAAATAGAAAAAAATATTTTTGAACTACATTACTCCTTTGAAGTTCTAATTTTTACATTCCCTGAATTCTGTGCATCTGCAAGATGCAGATAGATAGCTTTATTGACTAGAATGAAATCGCCAGCAATAAAATCACGCGACCATAACGCGATATCGCACAGATAGTTATTGAATTGTGTAAAACTATCAAATCTGTGCGGTGAGCTTTTTCATCCCAATCACAAATGGGACCTTTTCCAAAGCTCCTCACTGGTTCCCAAAATTGCCCCACACTGCCTTGATTCACCTGTAAAGGGGCAATCTAGTTCCGATATTCTTCGGCTCACTATCACCGATGCTACATACATAACATAACCAACCTTCATCTCACTGCTTGGTTAGATGTGATTGTTCCACTTGCATTTTTGAAGACGTTTCTGATACGCGATGATGAACAAGGACGATTTTTTGCTTATATAATCTGCCGATCTTCTTCGTCGACTTCTGCAATGTATGTATGTTGATGCTGCATTTGTTGCCAATTCAAATGTTTAGCTTATTACGTTGTGTCAACCCTTCTGTAATCTAACGGATAAGCTTAGAATGAATAAACGAAGTGATATTGTAGGAATTTTATGATGCCGTACTTCAAAAGACGAACGGAATTCTCATAGGACCTCTGCTTGTTTGTATCTCTGTCTGTCAAGACTCTCTTCTCAGGACCACGTGTCCTGAGAAGATAGAGACATTTGAAAAATTGATTGAAATTATGATGCATATATTGACACTCGTAAGGACATTGAGTTCCACTGGGTTCCTCTCGTTCACCAAGAAACGTGAAATTAGACTAGTAGCAGTGTTGCATAGCACACTTACAGAAAAAACTGCAAGAACTGTGAACTTGTTATTTCAAGGAACAAAATATTTGGGCGATTATGAACTTATTACTTTTTCTCAGGAAGGCTTGAAAGTCACTAGTTGAAAATGTCCGAATACTAAGGTCTGCAATTGGCAACTACAAAATGAAGATTTTCATTTTGAATTTTGTTTCACCCGCAAACGAATACAAATCCCCTTTGACCTGAAATCTAGCAAGAAGCAATGTCATTTAGCATTTTCAAATTACAGAAAAAATCCGATCACTGTATTATATCACGGAATTTTATTTTGCAATAATTGCAGATTCGTATTCTCTCAGTACTACGTAGCGTGTAATGAAAATATCATAAATCATTTAAATGTAAGTAAAAACTCGACATTTCCGTAAAAAAAAGTTATATATAATGACTTGAAACATTCAAACAAGCACGGTTGTTATGACGCTGATATCAGCGTCATGATTTAGACAGATGTGCAAGTCAGCACGATCGATTAGCTGTAATAATGAGGAATTTTTGTGTTGTCGAATTTTATCGAAGAATTTCAAGTTAAGCATCAATAATGATTATCTTTAATGAGCATTTTAACCCTTAACCGACTTTGTGAGGTCCCTGAGACACCCTGTAGGAAACAAGGGTGAATATTTTTGTAATTTTTGACTTTATCAACTGGTGGCGCTCAGTACCTTCATATGGTGCAAGTCTCTTCGATATACTAGCGAAGTACGGCGTTCAGTGCATCAGGAGTATTCGAAGTTAGAGGTTGAGCGTCCCTGGGACGTACAACGTAGTTTGTGTCATTCTTTGACTACGATGTCGACAACAAGTTCAAAGCGATCAGTGAAACCCACTGATCCAGATTTCGAGAAAACATTCTTTGAATGGTGTGGGGAATGTGAAAGTGACTTTTCTGACTAAAATGGAGGACAAGCAGTACAAAATGAGAAAAATCAGTAATATTGAGTAATCATAGCAGTGATTCAGAATTGTCGGGTGATGACGAATACAATAATGAAAGTGAGGGTGAGAATTCGAACATAGATGAAGATTCTGATGAAAACGAAACAAATCAGAGATATTTGTATGGAAAGAATAGATATAAATGGTCATCAACTGCACCATCCCGTAACACCAGAACACCTGCACATAGTATAATAAAAGTTCCATTTCTAAGAGGAAGTGCTCAAAATTTGGAACCATTAGAATCGTGGCAGAAAATTTTTTCTCAGGAGATTATGGAAATAGTTGTGCATTACACAAAGTATCGTGACAAAGAAGGTAACAATAATCGTACTGAATTCAGAGATACGGACGAAACGAAAATCAATGGATTTTTGGGTCTCCTTTTGTTGACGTCTGTGTTCAAATCGAATAATGAAGATATTCAAGCTATTTATGCCACACATGGTACTATCAGGGAAGTTTTCAGATTGGTTTCTTCCGCGCGCCGTTTTCCGTACTTTTGATGTGTTTACGATTTGATACTCGGAAAGAAAGACAGGAATTAGTCCAAGACAATTCAGCTGCAGCAGTGTCACATATTCTGAAAAAGTTCAATCAGAATTTACAAAACTCGTTTTCACTTGGAACAAATTGCACAGTCGATGAAATACTTGTGGGTTTCAGGGGTCAATGTAAGTTCAAGATGTATATTCCTTCAAAACCAGAAAGACACGACATAAAAGTTCAATGTCTGGCAGATGCAAGAACGCACTACGTTTACAATACGTATATTTACTGTGGAAAGGATGTTCTGGAAGATGTAACACCTGAGGAAAAAAGTTTGCAATACCCACCCAAGCAGTTCTTCACTTATGCAAGCCAATATTTGGAAGCAACAGAAATATTACTGGTGATAACTGGTATTCATCTATTGAACTTGTAGACAGTTTGCTGAAGAATAAACTAACATATGTAGGAACGATGAAGAAAAATAAAAGAGAAATCTCTCGGGAGTTTCTGCCTTCTAAATCTAGAGCTGTTGGATCGACATTGTATGGATTTACAAATGATAAAATCCTCATATCTCGGGTGCCAAAAAAAATAAGGCTGTTGTTTTGATTTCATCAATGCACCATAGCAAAGAAGATGATGTAGAGAATGGGTTGCCGGAAATCAATTCATATTACATAAAACAAAGGGAGGTGTGGACTCAGTCGACGAAAAATGCACGAAATATTCTTGTAGCAGGAGAACAAGACGTTGGCCGCGTTTCAAAAACGCAGTACACAAGATTGCAATTTCTGAAGCTTTTGACGAAGCAACTCTATGAACCTTTTCTGAAAAAAGGGCAAGTAACATTCGTCTTCCAAGAGAACTTAGACATAGCGTTCATATACTGTTAGGTACTAAAGTCCCAGAAATTCCAAATAATTCCGATACGCTGCCTAGAAATGCAAGGAAAATGTGTTATCTATGTGATGCGAAACTGAAAAGAAAGACAAGTTACCTGTGCAAAATATGCAAAAGAGCCATTCCCTCACAGTTTAGTGCAAAAGTATGTGTAACTTGCGTAAACGAGCTAGAATGACCTACTGAATGTATTTCATGTTTAGGTATTGCAGAAATTTTTGTGAAAGTACCTGGACATTGAAAATTCATTCCATAGAATCCGTTCTAGTTTAGAATTTCAATTTATGTCATTTTTTCGTCAATTTTTCTCTTCATTATTTACGATATTCCACAATGTTGGGAGATATTTTTCTCATTTCGAAGATTTTATTTTTATTTTTTGTTGTTGATTTGTTACAGTGGTTGCAACTTTTGAATAAATTTCTACTACCTTGTCATGTTTTCTTAGAATCGCAATAAAAAGAATCCCACAAAACTAAACGAAGACAAAAAATTTTAGCATTTGAACAAGTTGGGATCCCAGTGACCTATAACGTAGTTAACACAAAATATTGGCACCACGTCGGTTAAGGGTTAAGGCGAACTTGATTGTTTCGACGAGAGAAATTGGCGAAATCGTTGAATACTCAAGTGGAAAAATGAGTTTAATTTCTAATTTTAGTTAAAATTGCTTCTAGATATTCAAATAATTTAGATATGTTTCAAGCACTGGTTTTCCAAACAGATCTGAAAATTATGGTCCAAAAAAGCGAGAACGAACTAATTCATATGGCTACAAGATTCTATACAACCCTCGATACACGAATTCGACTTACACTTGGCGGATTTTTGCTTTTGGCATACAAAACCTGAAAAGTTATTATAATCGACATGAATCATAAAAAAAACTAAATGAAATAAATCATTAATAAAGGGCATAAGAGTGTTCGACAATATTGCCAACGCAAAGTAGAAACTCCCAGTAAAACTGTAATAAACTAGTGAATTAAAGAGAAAAACTACCATCCATTTCAGATGCCAAATCTGGTATAATAGGACCAAGTACTGCTGATATGCAAAAGCTGAACCATTTTATATGAAATTCCAAGGTTTTCATTGTGGGATAACAGAATTCATAGCAGTTAATTTATTAAGGATTTTAAACATTACTTAATAGGGCAATACGAATTACACTCCTACTCAAGTCTCTGGGCGTAAACTGTTAGATAACGGAAATTGTCACGACCTAAATGAAGTAGCAAAAGCTCTACAACATTTGTTTAAACTCTTTCAGTAGACGATGCGAGCAGGGCAACTAAACCTATGTTTCCTTGAAAATATATGCCTCTTTGAATTATTTCAACTAATTATAATTTTTCTTAAAAAGTTTAGAATCTGAGAGTGTTTCAGCTAATACGCTACCAAAATCAGAAGAATGCTTCTTGAATTACACTATATCTAACGTACATCTTTATGGCGAGAGCTTTAAAATAATCGTCGTCGTAACTTTAATGGGCAAGTAAAGATTCTTTCAAGTTCTATACTTAACGTTATATTGATTAATTTACGTAACGTATCACATGCGAATCTGAAAAATTCATTTCCATATTGATTACAATGGAATAGTAATTTCGCATTTTGCTATTAAAATTCATGTTATATTCACGCTAAGTTTATATAGATTTCTTTATAAAGTTGAATTATACGCGTCTAATTCCTTGTCAAATGCAAATAGGAATGAACAAAATTGATCTTTCTGAGAAAATAGATTGCGAATTGGCACCTAGACTGATGATTATTCATACGGTGGTCGTTTGATATACACTGCGCATAAAAAGTAAGTAAGTACGACTTTGCCCCCCCGTGTTTGGTTAGATAAACTAGAAGTATAAACAATAAAACGTCAAAATAACAACTGAAACGAAGAAATATTATGTGAACGAATTGATTAATTTCGGTTAGTTTTCACCTCTTTAATCACAGGATTACTTTTTTCTGACAAAATAATAAGGATTTCTAAACTTTCTTGCAAAATTTGAGTTAATAATCGTGAATACCTCTGCCAACTGCTAACGTTTTCTGATTGTGGCTGATGGTCACGAAGATATTATCTCAGGCGTGAGATTTATTTCTAAAGAACGTGAAAAAACTGGCCATGATTAATCTTGCAGGGTATTCACAACTTCTGCTTGCGATGAAAGTGAGCGTTGTGGCCTACATAGATTAAATTTGGTTTACGATAGCTGCTTGAGCATTTGGTGAAAAAGTCGTAATAAGGTCTTGAGTATACATCTACTTAGTCAATTTTCTTCAACTAACAAAGTCTTTACATACTCTTAAATATATAGCAGTTTAGACCGTTCAGAAATGGAATTGTTCTTTGCATAATCGTTTTTGATACCAATTCTACTTTCTCCTCCAGACATGCATACATCTACTTTCGCGACAAACCAATTCTTGATATTCTTGAGTGGTCTCTAAAAATTACGAGATAATATTCTTCTCGCGGATGTTGGTCTTCTCGCGCCGATAGTAAACGAAATGTAAGGTACGTATTCGAGACACAAGGTTCTCGGTGAATGCCTTGATAATTGTCATTTTCGAAAACGATTACAGGAGATTGTACATTTATCGATCAACCTTGGGCTTCAAGTGTGACATTTCTCGTATAGAAAGTACAAAACGAAGTTCTTTAAGATTTAATATAACTATTTGCTTTGAAACTTTTTACCACGTGTATATCTCCTTTTTGTGCATTATAATCACAGAAATTTTCGAGAACAAAACGAACTTTGTTTAGGACACAACAGACTTTGTTTTGATGTGGATGCTAAGAGATTAGTGACCAAGACGATTCGGTTCATAATACTGTTCACGAAATATTAATATTTGAAAATGGGCGGTGCTTAGTACAATCTCAATCTCCAGTATGTATATAAAAAAATTAATAACATGAATATGTGAAAACAGCGTTGAAAAACAGAATGATAAGGCACTCGTGTGTCGTCAAAAAGCCCATAGAACACAGAAAATGATCATAAGGCATTTCTCAACGAGAAAATGGAAGGCACATACCTTGCAACTACATTTTCAAGGAAGACTTAAATGAAAAACGTTCGAAGTCTAGACAATTTATTGGGAAGTTAACATGCCGATTAAGACGATCACTCACTTTCATACTCTTGTGAACAGTTAAATGAACACGGCGTTATTTGGATTCACTAACATGAAGATCGCCTATAACACTGAGTTATCTGTTGTTACTCATATCTACGAGCTGAGTGGTAGTTGTTTAGCTTATTTATGGGTCTAGGTCAATTGTGCGCTAGACAATTTGACATTATACAGAGGGTTACATAATAGTATGTCACAACTTGAGGTGGTAAATCTACGTGCAATTTCATGAAAAAAAGTTCATATAAACATAGGTCCGCAAAAGCTTCGTTACGGAGTTACAGGGTGTTGAAATTTCCGGAAAAATTTGGTTTTTTCTTCAAAACTCCTGCAGTTTATGAGATATGCAGCCCAAATTTGGAATGCCAGCTATTTTTTACAGCCTCCATCATTACAAAACCTAAATTTTAACTAGAATCTACAAGGTGTTTTCTTTTCCGGAGCCATGTTTTCTTTTTCCTTACGAACTTTTTTGCAGTACGCCACTGCTCAGCGTTCAGTCAATTTTCGTCATCTTCGTTTAATTTAAAAACTTTTTTGACATCTGTAATTTTTTCGTATCTCCAACCGTTTTCGAGTGAGAAATTATTAAATTTGAATTATTTGAATTGTATTGTATTGAATTAATGTATTATCGTGGACTTATGCACTATCTCAGCTGTTAGCTGGATATAATTTACCTTTCCCAGATTTAGCAATCAAAGGGAATAGGCTCGATTACAATATACTTGACATAAATTTCCTAACTATCCTACATGTATTAAGAATTACAGCTTTTTGCATTTCTATATAGGTATTCTTATGCAATTCTAATTTCTTAAGGCTATCATGCAAAGTTTTGGGTATTAAACCAGTCGAGGATACGATGACAGGAACAATATCTATTTTATCGAGGTGCCACATCTGCTTGATCTCAATAGCAAGGTCTGTGTATTTGGACTTTTTCTCCTGGAACTTGTTCAGCACGTTGTTATTATTCGGTATGGCGAATTAATGTTATTATTATTATTATTATTGAAGTAATTTAAGACTGAGGACAAGTCCAATAACAAAAAAATAATTTCTATAGTATTGCAAGCACAGCTTAGCCATAATTAAATATGCACACATATATAATAACTAAGTCCACTTATGTCAAAAACGAAATCTAATTAAACAAAAGAAAGTACAATTTATTTTTGAATTCATTAACCGAATTTGAATTTTTCTTCACTAAACTAAATAAAAAAAAAAAGAAATACTCGATAGGTCTGCGCAAAATTTGCTTTTATTTCGATAGCTCGTCTTCTGAGACTCAACTTATACTTATTCAATATCAAAGTAAAAAAAAGAACAATTAAAAACTAAATAAATTGCTGGAAATGTCCTCCACCTGCAATAGTACAGACCTCTGTTCTTCTCCGCATATTATCACGCAATATTTCTGGGGTATTTCCTATCGTGACACAAGAGGTTATTATTCGATTTCTCAATTATTCTACAGTGTTCACTGGAGTGGTATAAACTAAACTTTTGAGATATTCTCATTCGAAAGAGTCTAAACTATTTGAGTCTGGGGACCTAGGAGGCCAACCCCGACCTATCCATCGGTTGTTGAATGTATTATTCAAGAATTCCTTAGCTTCTCTACTGAAATGTGTTGGTGCCCCGTCATGCATGAACCACATTATGTTTCTCATCAAAAGTGGCACATCCTTAGCAATAAAGGTAACTCCTCCTCGGAACCGTCTGTTAGGCAGAATCAAATGGGGGTTTTCCTCAGTCCTATAATGATTATTGTGAAAATTTGTGATAGCAGTTCACGAAAAGTTAGCTTCATCTGTGAACATCATTTCACTATCAAAATGAACATTTTCTCTAATTCTATCTAAGAACCATTGAAGGAAATTAAGTCAGGAAGGAAAATCTCGAGGAAGTAGAGTTTGGATGTATTGAATATGAAACGGGTACGATAAAAAGTCGTGGAGAACCCTCCAAATTAGAACATGTGAATTATTCAACTGATTTCCAATTTTTCTTGTACTCACATGAGGATTCAAATCGATACAATTCAAAACTGCTTCCTCAATATCTAGAGTTCTCTTAGTTTGAGTTGCACCTTTTAAATTATTTGCAGTAAAAGTACCAGTTTCCCTCAACCTTCTGTGGATATTTGAAAATACTTGCCTGTCTGGTATTACTCGATTTGGAAAGAGCACCTGATATAATCGCCTAGCTTCTGTTGTGTTTTCGTCAGCCAGACCGTACATGTAATTAATATCAGCCAATTCAGCGTTAGTAATATTAGCCATTTTTTCTTACAGCAATAATTTCAAAAGTCCTAAAACTTATCGTTAATTGAATAAAATATTCGAGCAGACACTGATTCAACTTTAGCAACTGTCAAAAAATAAATGAAAAAAATCAAAGCCTAATAGTCATTTTTTTATTAGAAATGCTTTCAATTCAGCGAATGCATACAATCGTTTAATATTTTTTTGCTCGGGAACCGTCGGAGATACGAAAAAATTACAAGTGTTAAAAAAGTTTCTAAATTGAACGAGGATGACGAAAATTGATGATACGCTGATCAGTGGCGTTCTGCAAAACTTAACTATTCGGAATTTCTTAATCTCATTATCCTACTACGACTACTACTCTATGCTGAAAAATTATATTTTTACTTATTCTGTTCTTCTCTCAAATATTTGGGCTTCTTGCAGCAGTGATGAAGAATGTTTCATTGTCATTTCAGTTTTTATGCTGCTCATCCAGATATTTTAGATTGAAATTAACAGTTTCAATTTACCAAAGGCTTCAGTTTAAACTATATTAGATTAAAAAAATCAATTAAGAAACAAATGCGATTATACTGATGCTAACAGTTGAATTTAATAACAAAAAATATTTTGACGTTATCCATTGTCCTTATCTATTTTTAATCATGTTTGTCTCTATTCATAAGATGTTTACTAGCGTTCTTTAACTGACTTTCGTACATTTCTGAAGATGACATACTAAATATAGTTTTCCATCATCAATTGTGATATTTTTGCACGTAGCCAGAACACCACACAATCGTAAATCACTATAGTAATGGACAGTTACAGAAGAAATTTGGGGAAATTGGAACAAAATGCAAATGTATTATTCTTTGTCTGCATTTTTGATCATAATCGACAATATAAATGACATTAGGCATTTGTAGTTGAAGCTCTGGAAACATTTTGGGGAAAGAGAAGGGGGCAATTACAAAGGTTGGAAAACTCGTATAAACAGTTGAAATCAAAGTTTTTACGTATTCTCGATGACGAAGCGGTAAAATATTTTTTTGATCATTTTTTTACTGAACGTATCTTTTCTGTGTAAAGTAAAGAAATTGAGGAAGAAATTTGGAAGATCTAGAGAGAAATCTGGGAATTCATTAAAATTTTTATTGGACACCTGTTAGTTCAATAATATTTCATAGAATAGAATTTTTTAACATAAATTAATGGGGTTTTCAACATCTCCGTCACTTTGCTCTCTTTCCTTATTCTCCAAGTTATCCGAATATAATGTCCGAAAATACTTGGCCACAGATCATTCCAGAAATAAAGAATAAGGTAGATTTACACGAGGCGAAGCATATCGGGCTTATCTTCGTGCAGCAGCCGCCATACTCCTTTCTTATCAGAGTGTCTCGTTTCCTACTTCCAGTCGTATCTCTGGCGCTATCAGGCTTCGACCAGGCCCGTATAGATGTGAAAGTGGGGCCCTTCCACCCCCGCATACACCGCTATCGCTTATCGTCTCTAAAATCGCCCCACATGCATGTTTATATGCTAGTTTCTGAGATAGTTTATTGATAAATATCCACCTCTCGCTGAATGGGTACTTACTATTTGTTGATAAAAACTCATTACAGAAAAAGTTGATAGGGAATACATATTTCCGAATAATATTAACAGGTTCTCTAGAATTATTGAGCCAATGAATGCCCGTAAATGAAACTAATTATGACATTAAACTATGAATTCTACCGTCTAATTTTTTCATACCATCAAGACATTTTCTGAGTGTTAACACTTCTTTCATAGTGAATCATGTTGGGAAAATATTCTTGGGTTGATTCTTGTGGAATTAAATCCACGAAAGCTTTTTTTGCCATTACAAATAACTGGTGAAATATCATGCAAATTACTATCTTCACTATCAATATCTATGCTATTTTATTGAATTGAATAAATTATAAATAAACAAATATCAATTTAACTCAATCATTGGATTTAGGAGGTCGATACTTGATGAAAGTCGAAATACATATTTGAATTAAATAAAACAATAATGTTCAAATGTCCACTATATCCAAAAACTTAAGACGCGTTTCACCAAACTGGGGTTCAGCAGATAAGAGGTATATCTGAAAGGATGATATGCTCTATATATCACATTGGTAAAAGGAAGTACTTATATAAATAGGAGAGGAATTCAAACAGAATTGCTTCTTTTAAGAACTGAAAATATTTAGTTTAGTTTATAGTTTAAATTCAATAGAATTTGATATTTTATATTTCAAAACTAGATTCAAAGTTTATTCATTAAGCAATAACAATTATAAAACTCAGTTCCAAAAGTATTAATAAATTATAGAGATAAGCCCGAAACTTTGAAAATGAAAATAATATCCAAATTGTCAAACCACTATTTTTCGATAGGTCAGTTATCTTTCGGATACTAATTTTTCTAGAGACCTAATTTCACTTCTTCAAAAGTGTTTCAAACACAATTTGGAATCAATATCATTTTGAGCAGCTTGGAATTAGAGCTGAAATAACTATAAACCATTTATTGTAATCCAAAAATTTAAAACGGTTAGCAGCATCATCAATAAAACAAAAGTTTATCCGCCTTTAACCAAATAATTCGCTAATTAACCTCAAAATCCATTGAATCGAAGTATATATAAGACAAAATAGTTTTTAATAAGGTAGATGAAGATCAAACTGTTATAGCTCTGATCAAGGCAGATTATTTACTTGAAACAAAAATTAAATAATTATTTTTATTAATTAAAAAATTGAATAATAATATCATATCTCACTAATAAATTTCGATCCAAAATTAAACACCCTTAGAGAATACAAAATTTTTAATATCGAATTATCAAAGATACAAACTTTCAGTTGATAATCCGCATTCACCAAAACTTTTTCTCTCATCAAACTCCATAAAAGAGGTTATCTCATCAGACTAGTTATCCCATACATTACAGCCCCAGCAGCCAAATTATCATGTTATCTTATAGGATATCATTCATATAATTTCAGTCCAAATTTTTCAATTAAGAAATCTCTAGATCTAATAGAAAAATTCAACATACTGTACTACCATATAATGCTAAACTTATGTTCTAGGACGAAAAAGTTCTGTAGAATTATAATGTGAGTCCCAATATATTATCAAAACTTCAAGAAGTATGTTAAGAACAAAACTATTTTAACTTCGAGGATAAAATTTACGTGTGCAACAATGGCTTAGTATTGGCTAATCCTGAGTCCTTTACCAGCCGAAATTTTCATATATAACATTGAGAAAATAATTTATGATCATCCGCTGTCTAAACACTGCATTTATTGATTCAAATATGTGGTTGACATAACCTGTTTTATTACAGGAACAATAGACAATCACATTCCGTCTATACCTTCATGAATTCAATTCACCCTAATAAAGTTCACTTTGGAGATGGAAACTGAGAATTTCATTAACCTTTTAGATTTAACTATAACCAAATTACTAATTCTTCCACACATCCACATACACATAAACTAGCTGCTCAAAACAGTATGATACATAGACTCACTTCGATACCAATTTAAGAAAAAAAATTCTTGCACGAGTTCAATATTATAAAAACAAATATTCGTCCATAATGGTTATTATTCTAGTATAATTGACAGTATGCTTTCTCGAAAACATTTTCAACATGCAATTCATGAGTTTTTTCCCAGTATTAAAAAGACCAATCAAAATATAATATATTAACTTATATTAGTGAATCTAGTCTGTTATTCTTTTCATATCATAATTTGGTTAGGCAAAAATACCGGAACGGCTAATTATCTCAGTTATTTACCGAGCGATTTTTTTGTAAATTGGTATTCCTACATTGTGAAGCATAAAGAATTCAGTGTTAATATTTTGTGCTCAATAGTATTTCCGGTGTAGCCGGAAATGACCACAACAAGAGAATTTCAAATATAACATCCTATATATTTATTTAGTTTTAGATTCAGAGAAAAACTTAGAAACAATCAAGAAAAATGATTTTTCTCCAATATCCTGTTCATAAGAAAATCAAAATGACAATAATTATTATCACCTTAAGCAAATTACTCTCGAATGCATAATCAACGTGACAGGTTGATAATAATTGGCAAGTATTTGTTGGAGTTTTCATTTTTGCACGAACGAGAGAAATTTTTTCATTGAAACTATAGCAAGTGTTGAAAATGAGTTCCATTCACCTCCTGACGATAACCTAATCGATCACTGAATTTTCTAAGAGAATTTTGCAGAGATTGCGGGGTACCAAATTGATTTCTTTTGTTATGCGACGCCTTAACACATCTAGATTGGCAGGTTCTTCTCTATAAACTCGGCATTTCAAGTGGCCCCATAAAGGAAGTCCAGAGGCGATACATCAGGTGGCCGCGGGGCCACTCGATAGGACTTCTTCTACCGATCCATCTTTCTGGAAAAACTTCATCTAGATAATTTCGAACATCTACCGCTATCTAAGTGTGGGTGAGCTCCATCTTGTTGGAACCATACGATATCAAAAGCTGTTATGGCTGGCATAATTTCATTTCTTGATAATTCCAAATATCGCTATTCATTTAAATTCTCTTCTATGAAAAAATGGACCAATTATGTGGTCACCGATAATACCGGCCCAAACATTCAATATTTGTGAATGTTGCGTATGAACCTTTCTTATTTGATGTGGGTTGTCTCTCGACCAAAAACGGCAATTATGCCTATTTACTGTACCGCAGAATACGATTCTAAAAATTTGGATTCGCCATAATCATTTCCATGATGGTCTCTGAAAATTGTACTCAACGGTCAGGATCGTCTAAAGTAAGCGCAAGGACGAAATGGATTTCATATGGTTTCATTTTTTTTGTTTTCAGTATCCTACAAACTGATCTCTGAGAAATATCATGATTCAAGGATAGTTTATTTGTAGAAACCTGAGGATTTTCCTCAATTGCCAGTAAAATGTCCAACTTTGTTTCTTCGTCAGTGGCAGTGGCTCTGGAAATATCTTTCACTTGCCGACTTGCTTCATATCGCTGAATATGTTCTGCATACTGTAGATTTACTAATTTGATGATCTGAGTGAACAGTACTGAAGAGACTGCGAACTTCTTGGTAAGATCGTTGTCTGTTACATCATCAAATCCTCGATCATTTCTGCTTCACTGAGCTCGAATACCATATTAGGAATTGAAGTGCAAAAATCTAAACTTCAACAAATACTTGACATTATTTGTCAACCTGTCCCGTTGATTATTAATGCAAAAGTAATTTGATTTAGGTGATATAATTTTTATTATTTTAATTTTTATAAATTCGACATTGAATAGGAATGTTTTTGTTGAATGTTTCTAAAAAGTTTTTCCTCTGATTCTAAAAATAAATAAACATATAGGGTGGTACATTTGATATTCACCTTTTTTCGTCATTTGGGGCTACTGAAAATACTAGCGAGTACAAAATATCAACACTGAATTTTTATGTTTAGCAATGTAGGAATACCAATTTTCAAAAAATCGATCGGTAAATAACTGAGATAATTAACAGTTTCGGTACTTTTGCCTAAGACTGTATATCTTTGAGAATCAATAACTCTCTAGGTAAATATATTGAAAACTGTATATCTCAAATCCTTAAGGTAAACAAATCAGGCATTTAGAACCTCTCTTGTGAAAGTTGTGATAAAAGTTATATAGGTAGAATAGATCAATAGAAGGATCTCCCTTCTATTGATTCAAAGTACCTGCTTCTAACAATGACATATATAAAGTACACCATCATTTTTAAAGTACTACTCATCTGCTGAAGCCAGTGTGGTGAAACGCGTCATTAATATGAGAATATAGTGAGAAATTGAACATAATTTTTTTACTCAATTAAGAAAAGTTACTTAATGATATGATAAAACTTAATCGATTTGGCACAAACTGCATACTGAAGCGAATTTCATATTTAGTCCCTTGGGAGAGGTATAATTAGTTGCACTTTTGTCAGCGAGCGTTAGAGCAGACAAAAAAATATTTATTAAACAAGGAAAAAGCGTTAGAATTTAGCTCCAGATTGTAAAAGCCAGAGCTGAAATCTGATATAAATTTTATATTTCTCATATATTATACCCAATTTTTTTTGCGACGAGAAAAACGACGATTAAATGATATATAAAAACTAGCTGACCCGGCAGACTTCGTACTGCCTCAATCGAATAATCAAACGCCTAAACTTGTATAAAATGATCTCGAAATAAACAAAAGGAGTCCATAATTTGTTAGTCCTTAAACGTGCTCTATTTCCGCCTTTCGGCCAATGACATGCCGGGGAATTCTGTCACCTCACTAACTCGGGAATTTTGCAGAACCCCTATCGTGTCGAGGGAAGGGATCTTTAATGTCCAACCCATCTCTGTTACACAGGACCGACAGCTTTACATCTCCTCCGAAAGATGGACATTCAAGCGATTCCCAGAATGATAAAAATCACACCGACTTTGTGGGGATTGAACGTAGGTAACTCTGAGCAGGAGACGTTTTATTATTATTTTCGATCAATCACACATGATGTTGCTTACTCACAAATCAGAGTTTTCCTGCAATACTGGCTATTTATATGGTTTCAATTTGATATTTACAGACACACACACACACAGTTATGGCACAGTCTGTTAATCATTTGAAAACTTTTTGATGAACTATATTGTTTGTTTTGTTTCATGGTGCGTAAATAAACAAAGATGACGGTTTTCCGACGGGCGAACACGTGACGTATACTTATCCATACTTGAAACGGGGAAACAATTGTGGCAATTTTCCTTTGCCTCCAGCACAAAATAATCCAGTAGATTCACAACTGTATTTTAACGCCTTACAATATTTACAAATTATTGTCACTTTCCAATTGTTACCGATTTTTCGGCACTATTATCTATTGTCGGATTATAGTGGAATACAGCTTGTTCCTGAATCACAGGAGCACTGCGTCTGCGGAATCGCTCAATTTTATTACGTCGTGCTCGCTGTGTTTGATGTGCATGAACTCGTTGCATTCTAAGCCTATCTACTTCATCGTCACTCACTAAGGAACGCAATTTTGACATAGCAATACGACTATTTTCTTGATCTGTATTTCTCTGCTCATCAGTGCGGTTCGCACGTCAGGTAGCTCTTCACATATTTGATTGACTGCGACGACCTAAGTCAGGTCGTTTTCTCCTCGGCATGGCAAATTGTAATTAATCAAAGTGAGAAAAGTTCTCGCGCACTTAGCAGTAAAGTGTCACTATCACAAAAGATCACCGAAGTAAACAAATTTCTCACGAACGTAGCGGTAATCGCCACTCACAAAGATAGAAGAATGCACTCTTTGTCTGAGATATTTTTCGACAGAGAGGATGGATTGACATATTAATTGATTGTCGAATGTCAAATATTATGATGTTCCCAAAAAATGAAAGTTTATAATAACAAATAAAAAATTAAGGTTGATCGTGGAGGGGTAAAAAATTGAGAGTAGTTTGAAATTTTTTTATCTAAGTCAGGACAAATTAAACAAAAAATTTGCCAAAAATGTAAGTTTGTAATTAATAAATGAAAAATAGGGTTTGTTTGTAGAGGATGAAAATTTGGGGTTGTATGTATTTTTATATGCTGTATATTTAAAAATAAAAACAAAAAATTTTGTTTGAAAAATGTTGAGGGGTTAACATTCAGGGGGATGAAAAATAGATGTAGTCCAATTAGCAGACCTAACCGATTGCGCACAAAATGTCTGAAAATCGGTCCAGATATTACAGATGAGTTTATTTACAAACACCATGACAAACAATTTTATATTAGATATATTGTAGAACATAGTAGTACTACAATTCAGATTATAATCAGATTTACAGGTCTAAACAAGTAGGCTGTTGGATCTATAGCGACAATTAGACCAACGCGTTATGAAGCTTATGAAATATCTTTCATTTTAATTGTCATTTGATTTAAAAATTGAGAAAGTGGTTGTTTAGAAGTTACATCGAATAATATATACAGTATAATCCGGTTATAACGCCAAATCGTACAAAAAGAACATTTCTTTTAATTTTTATTCATTTTAAATAATAACATATATAACGTATATACATATCAAACATTCAACATTTTCAAACATTAAAACGATTTTACATTCAAATCAAAATATTTATTGAATAATGTACGCGTACATAATGTATCTGTCTATATAACTAACAACGAATATCACGTGCAACAAGTCTGTAATTTTTATGGATTTTGGATTTTATTTCTATAGTGTCATCTATAGTTCAGTAGAAATACGGACTGCATTATGCAAACGAGACATAATACTTTTCATAGTTTCATCATCAAAATTAGAATGCATAAACAAATTCAATACTTCTGCAGCTTTTAGATAACATTTTGTAGAATATTTTCGTCAGTTGGCTCCTCACACGTTGCGATATCATCATCAAAAGAAGAATATTGTTCAAGTTTTTCATTTTCTTTGCGCAGTTCTTCCATCAGAGCTCTAGCCCAGGCAGAGAGCGGCAAATCATCATCATCATTGTTGTCAGCAGCAACACTGATACTGCCTGCAACACCAGGACCGTCTCGGACAAATCCAGCATGTTTATAACAGTTGAAAATCGTCGTTGACTTAAGCTTGCACCAGGCGTCTTAAATCATTAAAATGGTATCAAGTATTGTGATCTTCAGATGTTTGGCACTGCTGGTGTGTCTTCATTTGCATCAATATTGGCGACATGTTTTAGAATCAGGTTTTTACGAAAATTTGATATTAACGCTCGAATCATTCCCTGGTCCATAGGTTGTAATACAGATGTTGTATTAGGCGGCAGGAAAATGAGAATTATGCTTTTCAAGTCGCAGATTGGGGGATGTGATGGACAATTGTCAACCAGAAGCAGGATCTTTTTCTTCGCTTTAGTCAGTTCACGTTCCCAATTGCGTACCTATTTAATAAAAATATCAGATGTCATTCAGGCCTTGCGATTGCTCTCATAATCTACCGGCAGAGATCGCACATTTTTGAAAAAAATCTTGGGTTCTTGGACTTTTCGATAATCAACAACTTTATTTTATCGTTCCACTCATGTTAGCAGAACCATCACCGTTATTCTTTCTTTCGAAAGTTTTCCGCCCGAGCATTTCTCGCCTCTAAATTTTAATGTCTTATCGGGCGTTAGTTTATAGAATAATCCAGTTTCGTCCGCATTAAATATTTCGTCATCAGAAAATTTTGCGAGCAAATTAGGCCAAACTTTGCTTTGCCACTCGACCACAACGCTCTGTTTAACCGACAAAGACTCTCCAGCAATTTTTCCGGCGACAATATTGTGTCTATTCTTTAAACGGTTAATCCAACTGGCCGAACAATCAAAATTGAGAATGTTTAGCTCTTTCGCAAAAAAATTTGTTTTTTTCTTGAAGCATAGGTCCATTTACGGGTATTCTCCGATTATGTTGTAGCTTAAACCATTGTCAAAGGGCCAAGTCAACTTGTTCATGACATGACACCCTCAAGCGTTTAGGTTTTAAAACGTTCGCATCAAACAAAGGTTCAATCTTGTGTTTGTTTTTCTCAATTGTGGATATTGTTGAATGACTTACACCGAACTCTTCCGCAATCGTTACATTCGACTCGCCGGCTTCTAAACGCTGTTTTATAGAAGCCATTTTTATACGCACTAACGTCACTCATCACTCGCAAATTATGCACTGATGTGAAATAAACAGTCGCGTCTGACCTACGATTTGTTTATTTGTTAACACGTCAACGCTTGTCGTCGTTGTACCCGACATTTTTTTTGTGTAATTTCGTCGTTAAAAGCATTCGGTCGTTGTAAGCGGAGTCGATTAAAACGGATGTATTTTCGATAGCGGCTGATATCATATGTCTATAATTACGTCGCAAAAATCGGTTGGCTGTTTTATGAGAAGTCGTACTGAACAGACTACGCTATATTCATTATAATAAAAACACTAATATAACGTTTAAGTGGTTGTGCGCTGTACGATCGCATATAGCATGGCCCCCAAATTAAATGAATTGAATATCAATTTGAAAGAATAAATGAATTCTGGTGTCTTTTTAAACACTTTACCAACAAACTACTAACAAATTTTTGCATCGAGTGATAATTTTCGATGAAATCTGAGAATAAATAATAGCTAAATCGATTGATAACGTTTTTTGGTGGTTAAATTTCGATTGATATTTCCGAGAACATTCATTTTGCATCCCTTGTATGTAACAAATCAAGAAGTGTACAATTACACTAGCTGTTTTGAACAGTATTGCAACTGAAAATCGAAGACTAATTTTTCTTATCATTTGATATGATCAAAATATATTGAAATTTTATACAGCATAAAATACGTCACAATTTGACAGACGTTCAAATACGAAGCAAAATGAATCGCATTAAGTACCTGAAAAACATATTCGAGTTTTATTTGAAGAGTTGCGAATATATATTTCTACTATTTTTTGAAATAGCTTACGTGATACATCACAAGCCGCATTCCAAACTAGAGGCAATATTTTGCCATTTAATCGACCCCGATTATGGCGCAATGTCAGATCAAACTGCAACTGAATTGAACCATGTGCAATTTTTGATTAGGTTGATATTGGCGTGCAGTTTTATCGTTCATTTTTAAAGTAATTACTTTTCGCTGTACCATTAGACATTGTTCCATGATTTCCCACGCCCGCTATCTCTACTGCAATTAACGCTTTTGATGATATGTTGCTAGTTTTCCCATATTTTACATACAGCGGATGATAAAATTCGAAAGTTGGTGGAGTTCGCTTATTTTTTCTCCCTCTTATTTGGGGGTGCATACGTGCATTCGAGCATATGCAGAAATTCCCAGATTATCACGATCTAGTGATCGTATAATTCATTATATTATCTTTCGGTCCGCAAAATTGCTTGGAATATTAGAACATGAACGTGAACTCGATTGCTAAAATTCTCTATGTCGTTCAAAAGTTGGTAGTGAAATATAGCAAATTAAAAACTATGGATCTTGGATACGAAGTTTACTGAAAGAAATATTCTCTAAATCATAAACGAAGTTCGACGACAGGAACTACATAAAGATGAATTGATATACTTCTTATGTATTCAGTGTGTATAACATATATGAGTGATATTCAAACAAACTCAGTAAAACCCAACAAATATATGTCTCTATAGGCGTGGCGCCCTCTAGGAATAGAAAATAAGGTTTCAACTATTGCGTTCGTGAAAAATTGTGACAAAATCAGAAGATATGTGAAACAAGAAATTGAAAAAACTAAAAGTGAAAGCAGAATATGAACTTGATTCCTTCACTGGCGATTCGGAGGATAAAAATGCCAATATATGGGTGATATGGAAAAATTTGGAACAAATTGCAAAATTATAACTTTCGTCAAGACTTTCGATCAAATTTGACATTAGAAGTGATATATTAGATTGATTTTCTTTTCCTTTGTTTTAGTCCGAATAAATTTTCAAAGAATAATGGGAACATATTATTTTTATGGACTTTTGATCATAAATAACGATAGAAATGACATCATTTTATTTTCAAAAATGAATACTGTGCTGAAAGGAAGAAGTGATTGTCATAAGTGAATTTGAAGGTTTATTCCAACTAGTCTTGATTTTCTTGATTATTTGAAAACATAGTAAGGTTCTCAATTTGAAACCCATAAACCGCATTTATCATCGTCTTTATTAAACTTTTCTAGTTTTAGTCTGGATTTAGCTTCGAATTCAATTGTCACCGAAGGTAAAGTAGTAGAGAAAAAGATGGACCAGTAGTATTATGTTTGAAGGTGTAAAAGCAATGTGAGAGAGGAAAATGGATTTGAGAAAAACGGTTGAAGTTTATTGTGTACTTAAAATCACTCTACAAAGATTTGTGCACAGAGACCAAACTATCGAGGTTGCCAATATTACAATAAGAAGACCTGTTCTGCATTTTCACTTGAAAAAGAAGAAGAAAGAAAGAAGAAAGCTCCGTATCATACCTCCCAGGCATAGAAGTTAACTTTTATGGTTTGACTCGTCAAGATGGGTGTGAAAAATAATATCGAACATCCGTTTAGGAATAACAAAGCCGAGCGAATTGGGCTTTACCATTTTTTATTACGCTACAACGATATATTCTCCTGTCGATCAACAACTGTAACTTCCAATGCTTGGACTCTAGGTTTCAATAAAGAAGAAGTATCAGGTATGAGCGCAAATGACATATTTATTCCAATTCTGCTGTTTCCCTACAAAAATATGACGCCAACCTCCGCCAGGTTCAATGGAAAGATGCTACCCATTAGGTTAGATTGATTTAGGAAATCTATTAATGGACTAGTTGAATCATTTCGTTGACAAGCACCTGTCAACTACAAACTGTTTTCCTAAATATGCATGGCGATTATTAACGCACGCCATTCAGATATTTTGCTTGCACCTTGAATTATTAGTTCACCTTTATATTCAAGGCACAATATGTAACTTCCTATCTGATCGTTTATGGTTCCCTTGAGAACCTAATGCAGTGATAAAATTAGATATCACATCGATACCAAAGTATAAAAAAATCTAACTGAGACCAGATTTTCTTACGAACAACAATTTGGGAAAACGATCAAGTCTACAGCGAAAAAAAGAAGAGGTAGAGGAAGCGATGGTTGACATAGTGGTAAGCAGATAAAATCAAACTCTTCTAGAACGTCTTAGCACCAATAATCTACCTTTTCAGATGTCGAATCTTCAGTTTCTTTAGCGGGTGACAATATAGCATGAGAAAAAGCAACCGAGCATCCCACAAACCAAGATGATGTTTGTTGCATTTGTAGCTCCTAAATTACTCCAGTAATCAACGATGCGATACTTGGATTCCGTGTCAAATTTATGAATTATAGTTCATACTCAATGGGCAGGATGTGATGCAGAATATTATATATGTGATTCTTTATGTAAATTCATTCCAAACTTATAAATTAGAAACCTGGTAATACGAGGACTATAGCTCGAAACTCATTTTTGCAATAAAGTTGATTATTTCATGTAATGAGTTATAGTTATATTATCAATTCGTACCAAAAATAGAAGTACATAAAATTTAAGTATATGAAAACACTTTTTGAGATGAGAGCTAAATATTGAAAAAACAAAGCAGGGTTTCAAATTACTAGCCCTAGTTCCACACATTATCCTGAAACTAGATTCTTATGATGAAAAGAATTATTGTGTTTATAGCTAAATAACACTTATTTTGTGGAAATTTCAATTGCTCACATTCTTTGGATGAGTACGTATTACATATAATCGCTATCAGTCCATCTGGTCACATAACTATATACTCATTATCAGATAGTAATATATCAAACAATTTCCAATTTCCGAGTTTTAAAGACCGCATACAAACAAGCTTTTAATACGCCATTTTGATGTGTCTGATAGGCAGATAAACTGGCCGAACAGATGACCGATAAGGTCCCGTATTTATATGTATATGCTTGCACACGGACAGTAGATATAAACTACGCTAGCATCCTGTGCTATCGACCATTTAATATTCACACTCAATTTAACGTTTATCTGAACTACATGTAGAAAACGAGTGATTTGAACTGTGAATTTCAATTTTTTTTAATCTGACATCTTCTGAACTTTTACAGTGATTATTCAGAGCATTAATCGTAGCTCCGATATTTTCAAGGGAAAGTTTAGAAAATTAATACAATGTTCTGTAGAGATTGAAAAGTGACAAAACTTATTCAGGATATTTTCATCTAAATTGGAGATTACTTCTCCGTAAGAATTTTTATGTGTCACTAAATAATTAATAATGCGAAGGTCAGATATCTGGAGAGTATTTCTGCGATGAAATAATTATGAAGATTTTAGTCGAAATGCATAAATTCAGTTCACCATAAAACTTGAAATTATATGTTCTAAGTGAGGAAAAATGCATCGAACAACTTTCATGAAGGCCCTAGCGGTATTGGCAATTGCTCAGTTTTGTTGGAACCATACATTACTCCAGTACTGCGTTTACAGTTCAGGCTCCGAGAATTTGTTACTGAAAGGCATAATTAACAGTAACTGCCACTATCTGCTTCAAAAGATAGCGATATGAATGCAGACATTCGCGATTCAACTCCACATTGTCACTCGTTGTGAGTGTAGCGATCATACCTAAAGCCATCTACGGTTTGTGTTGGACTAACAGGCGGACTTTTGTTCATCAATTTTGTGAGGGCAAAATATACTCCATTTGGTACGATGATGGTTATCTCATTCATTTCCAATATGATTTCAAAAGGTTTTCTGTTTACTACAATCTGTCTCCCTCAATGTCACTCCCTAGTCACTACTGAGTTCATTCGAACAGCACTTGGCCGCTATTGCTTGCTGCACTGATTCCTGTTTTGGGTTTACGAACAGATCCTACTTTTTCAGTGCAAAGTCGTCGATGAATATGAAATTGTTCGTGAAACCTTGATTGCATTGGTGTTCAGCAGTTAGCATTAATAAAAATGTTATCTATTTCTAGTAGAAGCTAGTCTTTTCCGATCTATACTGAAGATTGCCTGTCGTCAGACAATGCGAGATTCGGGATTGAAGCTTTTTCTTTGAGGTATACATACTACTTTTCCGAAATCGACAATTTTTTCAAGGAAACAAACAACTACAGTAAGTTTATAGTTTTGGAATTAGCATTTTTTTTAAAACGTTTTCTTTTGCACTCTCCGTTCGGTTGCTGGCCATCTGCGCAGGTGACAATTGAAAAATACATTCGAATGTTTGCCGCGAGTGCCGAAACTCTTTAAATGATATTACAGAGCTTGGTTTCAAGATCTAATCATGAACTTTGATGAAGGCAACCTTAGCAGTTAGCTCATTATGGAAACGGCATGCAAGAGGCCATAGGTCAAAAATAATCCCAGATTTAAACGAAAGAGCAAAATATATCATTTATCAAGGAAGCTTCAATTTTCACTTGAATTCTTCAAATATTTGATTATTGTGGAAGGTTGCTGTAATATTTGGTATTTTGGTAGCTTGAAGAAATAATGAGTTAGTTAAAATGAGGTAACAAGATGTGAAAGGCCTATACTTACAGATTTTAATTAGCATACTAAATTCTGAAACGAATAGTCAGGATCATTTGTACTCGCTACTTATTCAAATTTGTTGAATTAGACCGAATGTATGATCCACTGTTTTCTGCCACAATATTACCTAGTTCAAAGAGATTGAGTGGATGAAAGTCTTCAAGCTGAAGGCTATATAGAAAAGTTATTTACTTGTAGGGCGCAGACATGAAATGAAAGTAAAACAGAAAATATTCAACCATTCTACGGTGATTTTGGTTCACTTTGTAAAGAATATCGCAAAAATGAGTGGAGAATGTTTAATTAACAGATGTGATAGCTATTTCGATATTTCTATCATCATTAGAAATTCATAAATTATGAGTTAAAGCTAAGATACAGTTGTACAATTTGTCTTAAATAAGGAAAAACAGGTATGAATTATAAAGAGAGAAAAACAACAAATTTATATTATTGGAATATTGATAGGTATTCAAAGGTACATTCATAATTTTTCGAAAATCCCAAATATTGGGAATAAGATAGCTCGGTGTTGTCGTTAAGACGTGTAAGATTGTTTTTATTGAGTTTAGCTTCGAAAATTTCCAGAGATTCTAGGTAATTGAGTTTATTGCTTTTCGGAGCATGATGAATAATGTTGAAATTATCTATACGAAAAAGAAAAAGATCTTCCTGTCTGGCCTATGTATTAATCGTTACAATCAGGGCAACACAGTCCGTATACTCCCGAATTGTCTAATTAGTGAGTTTTGTCTTTGGCATTAAAAAACAATTGTGCTAATTTACATGTTGGTTTGAAGGTAATATTCATATTGTCACTTGACATTTCATTTGCAACTTGCTGTGAAATTGGAGCAACATAAGTTAGGGAGAAAATTTTTGAATATAGGTGTTTGGTTTAACATGGGGGTATATACTACTTCAAGCTAACAGTGTTTGTTTTTTAAGAATTATTTTGTCTACTATAGTAGGGGGGTACAAAGTAAACTAAATCCCCGTATGATGATCAAATACCACTTAGTAACAGCCGACTCAATACCAATATTCAACCATTCTTTAATCCTCCTAATATTACCCAAAAGTTTAATATTATTTATTGTCAAACGAACGAAAGAATCCATGTGGATAATATTCAGTACTTGTTAATGCTGAATAAGTGTTAATATGATAAACAATGATAAAACAATAAAAACAATGATAATTTTAAAAATATTTTCTGATAAGCTGAGATTAATAAAAATCAAAATGTTATCGGGAAAGTTTGTTTTGAGTTGATTTCATTAGTATGCAAACGCCTTTTTATATTTCGGCACGATTTTTTGAAAATTCCTTGATTTAATTTTTACAACCTTGCACTGATATTTCAAACAAGACTAACACGAAAGTTAGAATACATTTCTGGAATTGAATTACTGCATAAACATCGAACAACATCTCCATTTTTCAAGAATAGAAGAAAAAATGTTGATGAAATCATTGAAATGATGGAAATTTTCATCAAAATAGATAGTTGTTCCATCTGAGCCACAATCTTTCTGAAAATTGCTTCGTCGGCCTAAAAACTATTTAGGATCATTGTATGTAGCAACGTTTATTATCTGGTTAACCAGTAATATCCCGTGCTGTTTGGAGTTTCGAGAAACAATTCCAACGAATTTATCATTTTAATAAAACAATTTTTCATGCTGAGTGTGCAACATTTATCCAAAATGTCATCAGATAAGTGAACCAATGATATTTCTACACAACAGTTGCTTTGTTTTGTTGATCCATGGACATAAATTGAGCAAAGCATTCAGACTCAATGTTTTCAATCAGTAGAAATCAATTTAACCGTTTCATTCATGTCGATCCATTTCTAGCGATAACAAAAACCAATCAAATTCCAGAAATAATTATCAATTATTGATAAAATTGATATCATAATACAGAATCGCACTAGAACAATATAATTTTATCAATAATAGCGAATGGCAAAGAATTGGATTCGAATTCGGTTTATTGTATATTTTATAGAAGACTTCAATTAATGTTATCATAATTTCTACCATTTTAATTGGGAAATAGTCAGAACTCGATGTAGGACTGGAAATAATTGATCTAGATAAGTTTTGTGATGAACAGTAGCTTGAATATAATCTAATATGGAATCTGGTTTGTCATTCATACATAATGATTTTCGGAATGCTAATAAGAAATGCTCAGCCAGGACCGGAGTTGAATTAAGTAATAATTTTTATCACTGCTTCCCTGATAATTTCATTGATTTCGAACCATAACTTATGGAATTGATATTAAATACTGTGGTTTTGTACCATCTATTCTCTATAGCACTATTATAAGGAAAGAGTAAGAAATTTTCGGAATTTTGTAAATCAGAGCAGTAATCTCTGTTTAATGTTTAATCATATTTGCCAAAATTTTGGAACAACCAGCGTTAATCTACACCTAAATCATTTTAAATGAAATGTTTATCTTATTCTAAACTAAAGTTATGGAAGCGAAAGTAACTCTGACTGTCGGTTACCCTTCCTCTACTAAGCTGTTGAACGAATTTGGTGTAGTTTAGTATCTTGAAAGAACAGTTATGGATTACTTTTTGCCATTTGAGGGTGACGAAAATTACTACGAGAATTATTTTGGTTTAGTGAGAGAATTATTCTCAGCTGATATGGTGCACAAATCCACGATAATAAATTAATAATAATAACATTACAAATAAATCAAATTACTAGAGAGCTAACTAATTTTTACTGAGTCTTTGTCTTTGTCAATTTTGTCGAATAAATTTGATCAATTGTTTTCCAAAGATAAGCATTTTAATTTTTCACTTAATTCTTTTAACGCAGATCTTCATTTCTGTTAAGGATTTTCTGATGGAAACGCGGTAATTTGAGAATATCGAAGACGCTATCCAACTAGAAGAATTAAGAATTAATAAGAGATTTACACTCGGGAATGTTGAAAAGATAATGAGATATTTGCCAGTAAACTGAACGGAAGAAAAATCTAATTTTCTGAACAAAATTCTTCGGACAGATGAATGTTCTTGCACTAGACGTAGAGTATCGAAAATTTGAAAAATAAACATAAAAATTCTTCTAATTTTATTTTTTTTACTCGCAATAATAATTTTGTATCATCGTGTTTTCCAGAAAATATATATAGACACGAACCACAAATTGGCTAAAATGAATATTTTTCGATCTAATCTACTAACAGGTTGCTTGAATGAAAATAATGATAAGTGTCCGTTCTTGTAAAATTAATAAGAACTTAAACCGATATTCGAAAAATAAACTTTTTACTTTATACTACGTCTACATATAATAATTTGCAATATTGAAAATAAAATTACAATGAAAATAGCGGAGATATGCATCGTTCAGTGGGATCCTTGCTGTTAATGTCCATGATTTCTCCATCCGAATTGTTTGAAAAATAAGAAAAAACTAATCCTTATTTAGAAGCGTAATACTTTCTATGGAAAAATCGAGTTTGAAAAACAAATTTTTTGATTATGGGACCCAATCAGAAAAATTCTACGTTAGATTTCAAAAACTAAGCGGTAGAAATTTCAATTTGATCCGTTCAGTAGATTTTGAGACGTCGTGTATATCAAAAAAAAGTAATAAATTAGAATTTTTCACCAAACTTCACTATATTCGAAGAACGCTTCGTTAAAAAAATATAGAGCGTTAGAGAAATATAGAGCGTTCAAGTTTGGTGAAATAAAAAAAAAATTTTGAAATTTTATAAATTATTTTAAGAAAATAATCAGATCCATCTATCTACTCTCATGCTGACAATTCTATATAACGTTAACTTGTACATTTTTATGATTGCCAACGGATGATCACCGGTTATCACAAAATTTTTCAGTAAGACTTTATACGAAAATGTTAGCTCATATCTAAAAGTAACAACGCAATTATTAAGTTAACCAATCAACGTTTCGAAGTGTAATTTTGCCGAATTGGAGTATTTAAACGATGTTAGATGTTTTGGTTGGGCCAGAAAATTCATATGATTATCTTTTTATGAGTAGGTATTTGTAGTTAATGTGTTCATCTCACAATGTCTGAAAACCCTACGAAGAAAACATTCAACTTCAATTTACGTAGGCAAAACCCAAGAGAATATCCAAGAATATCTTTCCAACTCGGATTTTCGAACTTAAACGAGTAAACGTTACCTTCAATTTCTCCGTGCTGCAAAAAAAAGGTTCATAGAAAACCTATCTGAAATTCTGAGTGAGGAAAGATCCTTCGATTTAAGGAGTTACACCACCATGAAATTTTCAAGAAAAAATTACTTTTGCCATAACGAATAATGAATACATAACAATTATATAATTCCTTTAGAGAGATTATACTAACAAAAATCCAGTAAATTCACTGTTATGAATTCCAACTCGCTAATATTTATTTTGACTTTATATAATGACCATAAAGAATGAAGTTCAGGAAGTTGGAACTGGATTACATCCATTCATGTTTATTTTGAAATCACTTTTTTGATACATTATCCCCGTCCCATTATGAAAACTTATTCGTTTTTCAAACTAAGATTTTCGATAGAAACTCAAAATATTTAAAAAAGCTTTCAATTCTTCGAAATTAATTTTTAATATTTTTCAAAACTTTCCGAAACTATAACGCTTCTAATGAGCATTACTATTTCTTAATTTTCAAATAATCCTTGACGGAGGAATCATGTACATCAACAGCAAGGATCGCACTGGACGACATATATATCCGCTATTTTCATTGTAATTTTATTCTCAGTATTGAAAATTATTATATGTTGACAAAGTATAAAGTAAAAATTTTATTTTTAGGCCTATTTTCCGAAAGTCAAGTTGGGGTTACTTTTTATTTGCTTCACAAGAACGGACACATATCATTATTTTTATTCAAGCAGCCTTTTAGCAGATAAGATCGAAAAATATTCATATTCAATCAATATATGATTCACATCTTTAAATATTTTTCGGAAAAACAGGATAATGCAAAAAATTCGAGCAACCCTAGGTTGTTATTTCAACTATTCTTACGTAACATCTACAACTGATTTGAAATATTCATGAAATTCATGATGCGACACTGTTAAATTATCTCAGAGTTGCATGGAATGGATAGTTAATAATACCAAACGAGTCATTTTGTTGCACACCAATTGAGGACCAATTCAATTCAAACAAGAAGTATGATCATCTTTTACGTCGGACAGGCAATTAGTTAGTCCAGCAAAACTAATCATCTCTTTACCCTGTTTTGTTAAATGTTCCACAGCATTAGTCAAAAGTTGGACACTGAAATATTGCCGAGATATATGGAAAAGTGATAAATATAATGCTACATGCAGTTTCGGTAGGGATCTTGGAAATATATCTCGAAGAATACAAAATGAAATGTTCTGAATGAATGAATCTGTTATTTCCTGTTCATTATCTTCTCCAGTTTCTCCTTGATTATTTCGCCTAACCTGACCTGTTTGTTTTACTTTTAGCATAAAAGCTCAGTAAGGATGAATAACGTTTGGAAAAAATGGGTTAAACGTTTTCCTGTGATTATTTTTGATCGGTACAAAGAAGGTCAATGCTATAAAACATAAGAATGCTGGAGTACAGGATATATATATATATATATATATATATATATATATATATATATATATATATATATATATATATATATATATATATATATATATATATATATATATATATATATATATATATATATATATATATATATATATATATATATATATATATATATATATATATCTTCAACTTCGATTATCAAATCGCCGCCTCAAAACAAAAGGTAGACAAGAACAATCAAAACAAAATTTGTACAATGATAATTCGAAATATTGCCCGATTTTCACTTCATTGCAGCAAAAATCGCATTTGAATTCGACGAGCACAATCTCTTGAAAGCATCATACTAGTATAATAGTATAATAAACAAATTGAAATATTCTTGACGACAGTCATCCACCTAGTAATATCCGCGTGGACGCTGCTTTACTCCAGTTGTTATATATATATATATATATATATATATATATATATATATATATATATATATATATATATATATATATATATATATATATATATATATATAACGAGTTATGTATATCACCAAAATATCTCACACGTAGTAATACAGTTGAAGTACTGAAGACATCCTCCATAATGTAGTATAGTAATTTCGAGAACCATTTCGCAAATAAAACCATGTCCATAACCATCCTTAAGAAATTAATTAATAACTGTACGCAAGTGGTTTAGTATTGTGGTATAGATATGGTGCTGTTTAGATTTATATCTTCTGACTTTGAAATAATCTGCATTGATCATAAGATCTGACAATCTGGAGGCCATGCTTAGGTTTCAACAATGATACTCGTTTATACATTTAGTTTGTATGCTTTCTATATTTTTCTGTTATCAGTTTTACAAGCAATATGAAATTTATCTGCTAGAAATAATTTTATTTTTCTATACGTTTACCAATGTAAGTTAGACCATTAAAGTTGAACTACTGTATTTTATGATGCAGAAGTGATTTAATGTTATAAGATTTCATACATTGTCAATTAATTCCAAGAGAAACATTTGGAAACAGATTAATTACATGTCATGAAATTAATTACGCATTAACTTAATTCATCTGAACATTAACTTCATTCAGATAATGAAATCAATTAATATTTAATTCAACGATAACTTGAATTGTTATAGTACACGTAACAATTATTGTTTGGAACTTCCCTTTGAGTCGAAGTTCATTTTATAATGAATGCCTTTCTTTGCTTTACGCCTTTTATACTGAATGCTCTTTGTGTATAAGATGTGTTTGGTAATTGAAAGAAACTGACTGTTCGCATATTGGTGGTATTTACAGTAACTCTTAAAGACAATTAAACATTAATAAAAACAAACAAGTACTGTGTTTTAAGGAATTTTACTTAATAATTGCGATTCGTAACGCATTTCACTACACCGTAGCTTCTTCAGACGAATGAATGTAAATATAAATGAGAATATAAATATAAATGTTCTTGAGTAATTAAAAGCTTATTGGGTTGCTTCTTCTTGAGTGGTTATTTATGACAGGTATATCCAATAGAACTAAGGAATAGATTGCTCCCCGAAGAGATTCAATAGAGGTGAAGGGCTTAAATCGACTTGTTCATTGATGAGTTTACCTGAGTGTTTGTATTTATTCATTTCTAAAATTTCCCAAAGATCTATCTTCCAATATTTATTATCTGTATGAAAAATTTCGAACTGTGGGTCGAAAGAGTGATTATTTTCTAGGAGATGTTTGCGTAATTTGAATCTGATTTTTTATTTGAAAAACTGCGTTTATGTTCCGATATTCTAATATTAAAATTTCTATGTGTTCTACCAATGTAGAAATTATCACAGTCATTGCAATTCAGTCTATGAACACCTGATTTATTGTTTTTACCTGATTTGGTTTTATTATTTTTTATATATTTGCCTAAATTATTATTAGTTTGGAAAGCTATGTTGAAATGATTACTACCCAAGAATGATTTCAGTTTCTCACTTGTAATGCCAACGTAGGTAAAGGAGTTGAATTTTTGTTTCAATTTATCGACAGGGTAAACTTCATTCAATGCAATTCTACTTTGCTTTTTATTTAAAATATTATTTATTAGTCTCGTTAGGTTAGTTTTCGCAATTTACCATAAGCCGTCACATACAGATATTATAATACATAACTCGTCGTGTCATCCGTATCAACATAAAATGTCAGCATTCAATAGTTTTATTCATAGATTGATTAACATCCCGTTATCACCAGAAAATTTCAGCAAAGAATTAAATTTGATTGAACAAATAGCCAAAAATAATGGTTACAATCCCAAACTAATAAATAATATTTTAAATAAAAAACAAAGTAGAATCGCATTGAATGAAGTTCACCCTGTCGATAGATTGAAACAAAAATTCAACTCCTTTAGCTACGTTGGCATTACAAGTGAGAAACTGAAATCATTCTTGGGTAGTAATAATTTCAACATAGCTTTCCAAACTAATAATAATTTAGGCAAATATATAAAAATAATAAAACCAAATCAGGTAGAAACAATAAATCAGGTGTTCATAGACTGAATTGCAATGACTGTGATAATTTCTACATTGGTAGAACACATAAAAATTTTAATATTAGAATATCGGAACATAAACGCAGTTTTTCAAATAAAAAATCAGATTCAAATTACGCAAATCATCTCTTAGAAAATAATCACTCTTTCGACCCACAGTTCGAAATTTTTCATACAGATAATAAATATTGGAAGGTAGATCTTTGGGAAACTTTAGAAATGAATAAATACAAACACTCAGGTAAACTCATCAATGAACAAGTCGATTTAAGCCCTTCACCTCTATTGAATATCTTCGGAGAGCAATCTATTCCTTAGTTTTATTGGATATACCTGTCATAAATAACCACTCAAGAAGAAGCAACCCAATAAGCTTTTAATTACTCAAGAACATTTATATTTATATTCTCATTTATTTTCTGTACATTCATTCGTCTGAAGAAGCTACGGTGTAGTGAAACGCGTTACGAATCGCAATTATTGAGTAAAATTCCTTAAAACACAGTACTTGTTTGTTTTTTATTATTGATAATTTTACCAAGTAAAAGCCTCCCAAATTCAAACAATTAAACATAACCATGACGAAGTTGAATTTGTTCACTAGATGAAAACGAAAGAAATGATGGGTAATTCGATGAATAACTTCTGTCTCGAAGGCAAACGTCTATAACCAATACAGATTAGTTTCGCAGTAATTATAAGGAGTACGATTGTTTGCCAATTCTTATAACATTGGCGTTTGTATATTGTTGATAACGTAATATATCAATGAAATAGTTTTGAATGTCCAATACTTTACCTCTGATACTTTGTAAATTTTTGGTTTAATACTAGTGAATTAAATATTTGGGATGATGACCTTGCTTTTGTAGCCAATTATTTTTATGCTTTCTGCAGTTAAACATAATTATCATTCCCTTGAAGATCGGATCTCGTCATTTTGACCTTCCCGATCGAAGAGAGAGAATATTGTGAATACATTATGTTGTTGTGTTTGGTGACTGAAGATTTTTAGATGACAAAAGTTATTGTGTTTTCAAATTGGCAAGATCCTATGGGGTAGGATGGAAGTAGGTATACATCCTACAGTGGACATTGTCTGTGACCGAGAATCAGAAAGGCAGCAGATTGTGTATTATTTAATTATCTTCTTATTCCTGTGTACGATCTTGCTTCTCGTTTTAGATAATCTTCATTAAATTAAGTTGGGTTATCACGAAATGATATTTTTTACTGATACCACTTTCTTCTGCGGTTTTTCTCCTTATATTTCGAATAGATATACGAGGAATGTCTTTTATGTTCCGCATGCTGGGAAATAGGGGACAACATTAAACAACTGTCAGTACTAAAAAACCGTTAACATTTTTGCGCAATAGTCTTCTATAATTTTCAAAGATACTTATCTCAACAAAAATGTCTAGGCGAGTTGATTTCTGTTATAAGCATTGAAGCACCACAATAGTCCATAGTTTCCTGTTGGTGTGGAGAATTTGAACGAAAATGGTTAGACTTAGCGACGATCTAAGGGCAAGTGAAACGAAATAAGTGGACACTCAAGAAAATGTGAATGATGTGAGTGAGATTATCCAGGAAGATCAGCATTCAACATATCGAGAGACTGAGGAATCATTGCGGATTTCAAAAGAAAAAACAGAAAGCTGCAAGGGCGAATTGGTGCCAAAAAAATCTGGAACGTTGAAACTTTGGAAGGTCCAAAAGCGTTCACATTATCAGTGGTGATAATGTGTGCCAATCTTTTGTTTGTGTGTGTGTGTGGGAAGGAAAACCGACAAAAGTCATCTGCGGCCTCAGTGCTTCTTAAAAGATGGTCGCAACGTTTGTTTCAAAAACAAGTCATGTACCAACGATTTCTTGATAAGATCAAAGAACAGCTGATAATTGGTACACAACTATTTGTTCACCGCAAGTCTTTAGTAAGCTTCCAGAACGGCGAATCATCTTTCACCAACACAATGCAAGTTCGTAGATAGCCCGGAAAACAATTGATTCCTTAAGGCAAGAAATCATCGAATTGTTGCATCATCCTGCAAGAACGGACTGCGTGGTCAAAGGTTTCAGTCGTCAGAAGAAGCTGTTGATGCCTTCCAAGAGGCCATTTTGAATGGAGCAGCGGGCGGAATATCTGCTTTCATAATTGGTTCGAACGAATGCAAAAGTATATTAAATTTTGAGGAGAATATATCAAAAAACAATGAAGTCTCTGAAAGCTATCAATAGTTTCATTCTAGATCAATAGGCAAAATTAGAAAGACTTTCCTTGTACCAATCGAAGATTTGGTTAGAATTAAGAATGAAGTGTATTACCTTTTTGTTCAGAACTGGGTTTTCCCCAAGTATATTCTTCCTGTTCTCTGGAATCATATAAAAGATTTGTTTGTTCCTTCTCATTTTCTTGCACTTTAGAGGCGATCGAAGGAGGCATGGCTTGTTTTGAATGTTTATCCATACATACTATGCTTTCTTCTAATCGTGTTTTAAGTCACATCTAAATTTGACATTGTGACATAATTCATGAAGTCTTCCAAGTTTTTGTTATTTTCTTTTTCACTCGTATAAAAACAAATATTTTGTTTTGATAAAAAAATAATTTAGCGGGCAAACCAGGAAGCATACTTATCGCTATCGATTTCAACGCCAAAATAAAAGGAATATTTGTGTAACAGGAAATATGAGCAAGAGGTCGTGTTTTTCGACGTTAATATCAATGTTCTTATTATCAGTAATTGACTTTGAATACTTGTTAGAGCACAATCTTTGGGATGTATAATTTTATTCCTTCAAAACCGGAAAGAGGTTTCAAAAAGATATATACATTTTACCCAGTCAAAAGCGTCATCGTTGTTGCTTTCTGATGTCTCTAGCGGACGTTCTTGACATTCTATTTGCCATGCTCAGTGTCATTGTAAATAGAAGATCCAATCTGATTTATAGTCAAATATTAGTACTTCTCGAAAGCATTGGTTTATGAAAAGTGAACCTCTTATTATTTCATCGAAAGACAGAATGATTAAGAAACACTTCACGAATTCCTTAATAAACTTTTTATAATTAAACCTCCTGGATTATAACGAATTCCAATTTTTATTTATGTTTCACATCGTGTCGTGTCTATGATCATTATCAACAAAACAAGATGGCTAATCGCTCGACACCGCGTGACACACCAGCATAATTACAATTATGTTAATTGGCCCACAACCTCAGCACTAAAATCTGATAAAATGACCGACTATACAAGTAAGACCTTCGAAATTGTCAGCTTCAGCCTTCAAACTGAAATATGCCTCGAAGGTGATAAATGCGCTATTTCTGTGAGATTATACGCGAAGATTGGGAAGCGTGAACACAAACTTCGGGTTGAATAAGATAGCTCTCTTAAATATCACTTACGGATGGCGCGGGACGCAATAATTAATCAAGCTGTAAGGAGTTGAAAAAGTTAAGGTTATTCTGTGGCAACAGATGACGATGGCGTGCTCTGATCACTTACACACCTCTAAATAACAAACTATATGCCGTTTATTTGCCTAGTGAAGAGAATTTATATACAGAAGTATCTTTTTGTAAAATTTATGATATAATAAATTGTTGAATAAGAATTAAATTGCTCCATAGAATGGTCCATTTTTTTCTGGTTAAAGGAGGATAATTGAAAATCAATATATCTTCAATATATGGACGTATTATTTTTGTTATAAATCTGGAATGTATTCTACGGGAAAATATAATGTGAAAAAATTATTAGTTCTTATCTAATTGTGATTTGTTTTTCAGTTTCAGGATTCCAAATGAATGAAAAAATGAATCGCATTTTCGATCATTCGATATTAATTAATAAACTACAAGGGTTCTTTGGCATGCGAATTTCAAATTTTCGCCATTTCAGTTGTACTTTCCAGAGGGCGTCAAATACAACCATTAAAAGGCTTTCTAACTTTATTTTTGATAGAGTGTATGTCATTTTCGACTAAGCATATCTTTTCCCCAACCAACTGCTCAAAAAAATGAATTCAAAACTCTTTCGATTATATACATAAAAGAAGAAACAAGCTTTTTAAATTTGACAAAACTACAGAAAAATGCCAAAAGAATATGGCATTCTTTAATCAAAAATAAAAATTCGAGAATTTAAATATTATCTAGACTATCACCTACTTAACGTTGTTTAATTTTACGTTCACAAAATGCTAAACTTTTATTCAAAGTTAGATTAGGTCATTATGGTGTTTATGGTTAGTAATGGGTATGCTACAGTTGTTAACGAATATCAACGGATTCCACATCAGAGACAAAACATAATTATCAAACACGACGAAGTTTGTTAAATTGGAAACCTTCGAAAAGTTAATATAAGATCAGAACGAGGAAATCGATATGGTGTAGAAAAAATGGAACAACAAAATTTCTTTATTGAGATTTGTAACAGAGAGAGGTAATGTGAAAGCTCTGTGAATCATTGAATTGAAGGCAGCTAATTCATGTTGAAAAGGATGAGAGAAATCAGAATGAATGCAAATGTCTGTGTAGGTAGGCTTACGATATATATCGAAGATAAAAAGATTGTTTTGTCTGAAAATGGTTAAATCTAAAAATTAATTTGATTGTTGATTTCTTTTCAAGTTTAAATTTAATTTTGGTTGAATACAATCAACAAAGTTTAGGAAAATGTCTAATTGTCTCAAAGTACCATTAAAACATGTAAAAATATCGTCAAAATATAGATATATATGATTGAAACATTATAGTTTCTATGTTATTCATGAAAATTTCTGCTAGGAGTGAACCAAGGGGTGAATCCATAGCCAGACCTCCGGTTTGCTAGAAAATTATATTGTTAAATTGAAGAGATAATTCTGATTGAGACAAAGTTTGATAAAAAGATCAAATCGCTATGAACAAGCGGGTTGACTTGAGCGTTGTCTAGAATTTCAAGACTAGAATTGGGCATTCAGTACCAGGTATGTTTGAGTACATATCGTCTACGTCAAAAGATATCAAAAAGGCTTAAGAGGAACAGAGATATTATGCAGTTTATTTGTGAGTTCAAGTGAGTTTCTGAGTACTTAAAGGAAAATTTAGTGAGATGCTTGAACAAACCGTTGAGTTCTTTTGACAGCCTGTATGTTGGGGGGCTGGTATATGAGACAACAGGACGAATTGGAGTGTTTTCTATATGGTTGTTTATGAGTCCATAGCGTTTTGGTGCAGCAAAATTCATATTAATGAGGGACTACATCGGATTTTGTAAAAAGGAGGTAGGGTTTCTTTCAGAAAACCATTTAGGGAGTTTTGGAAAACGGGAGTAGGATCATATTTTTACTGTTTTATGGATTCATTTTTCAAAAAATCGTTCATTTTAGATATGTATGTTGGGCGTGGGATTATGACAGAGGCATTTGATTTGACAGCTTTTTGTGACGTTTGGGTCATTTTCTGCTATTTTCTGTTTGCTGAACTTGATGTTTGAGTTTATGGTATTGTCAGGTTTGGGAAGGTAGTGGTGAAGAAGAGTTTGGGCGATTTTTGCTTCAGGGAAATGATGGTTGATTCGACCGTTAATATTTCTTTCACATTATTACTGTTAGGAAATGGACAAAATTTGTGACCCTTTTCTAAAAGAGCAAGTTCAGAGAAGTTGAGAAGGGTGTTGGAATAATTAATAACTGGCTCACCAAATTCGATATGCCGATCATTATTAAGAGGCCTGCATGATATGGAACTGGGAATTGTGTTTATGTGAGGTTATATAGTTTTATCAAATTCAATTGGAAGAAAAATGGAGGTAAATTGCAAATAACATCCAACATAACCTGTAGAATTAGCCTACAAATCCACAACCAAACTATCTAATATATTTTTCAATGCCAAACATAAAACTCAAGAATTAGATAATTCAGGAGTGTATAAACTAACATGTTCCATGATCAAACAGCCAGGTCGTTCTTAATTATATATAAGGAACATCATTCACATTTTTGTAAAAACAAAACAGATTCCACTCCGGCACAATATAGCATAGAAAACGCCGATATATTTTCTACCAATAGTTAATCTACAAATTGTATACCAAGCAAAAAGGGTATAAAACTCAATTATCTTGAAATCTTAGAAATATTCAAAGCCAAACACAATACAGACAATAATCACTTAACGACCTGACTTATTTATGTTAATTCCCAATATTTGGGTTTTTCAAGTAGTTTACAATTATCAATTAGTACCCAATGCTAATCTGTAATATGTATTTTACCTGTTCTGTTAACCCATTTCTCTGTACATTTATATAACAAACTTGCTAAGTTAGTATTTCAGTTTTAAACTCATACTCGTTTGATGATGAGCGAAAGCTCGAAATAGCTATAACATTGAATGAATTTCTATTTTGATATTAGCTTCTCTAAACATAAAAATCCAAATGTACTATCATCTGTATAATGGAGCTACATGGGATGCATTAATACTACAAATCAGAAATGCTGCAATGATTTTTGAACACTCGAAGAATGCTACTATGATTATTAGTGATAAAGTTATGTTCTATTATATTTTTTTCGAAGTATTTTTTTTTTTGCATATTTTGGTGACGAAAATGATAAGCGAAAAAGTTTTGGAAGCACATTTTAAAAATTTGCGCGGACTATCATTTTTAAATGCGTTTTTGACAGGAACGGTTGGTTCTAGAGACATCTACCGAAAATGTCTTTTTCAAGCAGGAAATGTGGAAAAAAGATTATTCTAATTAGAAATGATATACAGTCTACCATGAAAACGTTGTGGCTCTTTGAGTTATGGAAGTATGTGACCCTTCTGAATATAACTACTACTTTAACAATAAAGTATGATTTTGATATTTGCTATTGTTACATACTAAATGCAGCTGTATATGATCAAACCAACATATTGATTGGGATATATACCTACACTTGATAAAAAATTGAAGAATGGAAAGGCACTGTCAAACAACCTCTCCCAATAGACTACTAAAATAATATTTTTGAAATTTCAGTTTCTGTTTGACAATATTCTAATTTTGTTTCGAGAAACCAATATTTTTGACTTTAGCACAGATATAATGCGAAAGAAAAAGCACACATACTCAAGTTTTTCTGAAAATCATTCTTTTTTCTTTTTATGAGGTACAAAGTCCGCAAGAAGATCCATCCATCCAAGTATTTTATTCAACAATTACGATGCCAATTTCTTATTTCGATGAGTTATAGACTACTCGTTACACTTTCATTTATCACTGAATTGGTTGAGGAAAATTCTCAACAAAAAAATTGGCATGAAAATTTTGTTCCATGTGGTGTTATAACTAGTCTATGGATTTAGTCAGCTCTTGTTTCACAATTTCACTTCAAATAGAATTATCTATCAAATTTTCTTCTAAAACCTAAGACTTAATTTAATAACTCTGAATTGTCCGAATCATCGGTAAATCTTAAGTTTACTCTAAGGACACGGTAAATGTCCAAAAATAGGCATATAATTGTTTTATTATTCAATTATTCGAGCTTAGGTGAGGATAAGTTAGTAGAATCTAGAATATAGCAAACTTTAATGATAAAAGCTTGAAAAATCATTTCTTCGATAAAAATAATGAGCTTACTCAACATGACCTGATTGTCTCACTTTCGATTAATAAACTACCCGCAATATATATAAATTTTTTTGCAATGATCTCGATATTACACAATCCAGTTTCAAGATGAATGATGATCATCTTAGGTTCTACTAGAAAATCCAAGTATTTGAAGCCTTTAACAATAATCTATAGTGAAAAGTTACCTATAATCTCCATTCATGCGACTGAGATATTTGTTTATTATTATTTTCATACAAAAACTGGCACTACACTATTTGAAATACGAAAAAAATATTATTTTATTATGTGATGAGACTTGTTTCCTCTCATGCCTAAATTAGGGAAGAAAACCAAGACAAAAAAAATTGCCAACTCCAATATTCCTGGTACCGTCTCATGCAGATAAAATTATATTTTCTTCAATCTGTGTATTTCTCAAATTACTTAACTCATTCAAATAATGAAGGACTTCTATATTTTACAGTGTTTTGAAATCTGCTTATATAAAATTTACTTCGAGTATTAGAAGTAAATTATTCAAATATTTTGCATGCACAATATATTCTCGAGTTGTAGATTACATTTGTCAGAAAAGGTTATTGCAATAAATTCAAAGAGATCGCCTTTAAAATTCCTTACGTTCTCGGTTTAGCTATCAGAAGTACCATATCTAAATATAAATGGTATGAAGCTAGATATCTAATGTTTTTCTAACGGATAGAGAGATCTCGACAAATAAGTGCAAATGTATTTACCTTTTGAAATATTTTGATGAAATTTTATTTTAGAATTAGAACCTTCAAATGGATACCTATTTAAAGTACATTCTTGGAGCTCAGAAAATAAGGATATTAACTCTTCAATTCATGTATATGTATTAGCGGCAACACAATATATATAAAGAGTACCACATAAAAGTGTTTCCGACAAATCATACTCTGAAGAATTTATCATGCCGTTTTGCATGTAAAGCAAGTCATGGGAGATTCAATAGACGCTTTGCATATACTAGAAAATTGAGGTGTGTATTATTACATGGTAGTAGACTCAGTCCTTCTTTCTTAAATATCAAAAGAAAGCCTGTAACAGTAATTGATGGATTATTGGTCCATGATCACCGTAAATTGGTTCATCGACTTCAATCTTGCGAACGAAATCAAGAAGATCAAAGGCAATGCATGAAAATATAAGAAAAACTTTTATCTCAAACATAGTATTTGGATAACGTATCGTTCAATGTCTATACCTCAACTAGTCTGAGTGAAACATTGAATGAAAATTGATGGTTCATCTGAAATTTTCATTTTAGGAGAATTTCAGGAGAAAAATCAATTTTCATTTTCATATTTCAATTATATTTCCCTGCATTCTACACTTTTTTCCTGATATTATTCGGGAAAACTTTTCGTCTATGATGTGTTTGTCCAACCAGTGAAAGTTTTTGTCATTTCTAATTTTGGTTTTTACAAAACCTTTTCTATGGAGACAATGTTCACTATTTGATATTATATTGCCAATACAGAAAAGTATTTGTCCATGCTTGTCAACGATTGAAAGAATGTTTTTAACTTTACTACCTATTTAGTTTCAGAAGAGAATATTAGTTATGTAAAAATATATCAAAATGCAAATTTTAGAAAATAATTCAGTAACTGAAATCAAGAATTTCACACTTTATATTTGGTGAAAATGTTATCACCAAATATAAAGTGTGAACCCAAGTAAACATTAATACCAAATCGAGTTCTGTTAACCTACGTCTGGAATAATTGTAGCTGGCCAGTGTAATAGTGTCCCTGGCATGAATAAATAGAGTTATATGATAAATAGATATTTTCTAGAGAAAATTATGAAAGCTGATCGACAGTAACTCAGAAAAAACTATTTTCGAAACATGAAATTGAAAGCATTCTCTTTGTTTTTGACTTTTGAAGAAAATGATTGAATATTTTTGGTGTAAGAACGAAAACACTGTTGAATATTCATGATTTAATATTTAACAACGGCTTCCTTTATGATTGATTTTTCATGAAAGCCGAATTAAACAGGAGGTATGTAAACCTTAAGGAAAGGAAGATTTAGTTTGAATTAAGATCTATATAACATTTTGACAAATTATTATTATGGTTTTTGCTGAATCGATATAACTGTGGCTCGCCATCTGGTTCTATGAAAAAATGTGGGTGAACATTTGTATAGAATTCAAGGATGCATGAAATTGTCGGATTTTAGAGCGAAAATATTTCATTGGCACACAATTTTTCGCGCGATAAAGAAGGTAGAATATTAACTTTCGTCCACGTGACAACAACATTTTATGGATTGTATTATTATTAGTCTTATGGTTTTTGGTGAATTGATATAACTGTGGCTCGCCATTCTGGTAACACGTTCTATGAAAAAATGTGGATGGACATGGATTTAAGAATGCGTGAAATTGTTGGATTTTACAAGAGCGACAATATTTCATTGGCACACAAATTTTTGCGCGATAAAGAAGGTAGAATATTGACTTTCATCCACATGACAACGAAATTTTTTGGACTGTTTCGACAAATTTAACGATAGGTTGGTAAAACGTCGAAAACAATTTTTTTCTGAATCGACAATCCAATCCAATTGACTCTTGTTGGCCTTTATTCACTATGAAAGTTTACGATGATAGTAGGAAATTTCATAATCTTAAACTTGGAAGAATTATGTCGCTAATCTATAACAACTTTCGATAAATCTAGGTTGGTGTAGTGTTTTACCGAGGCGATGGGGTAACCTCGTTTCGTCGCGGGCCTTAAGGCTAGGGGTGGTGCGAAGAGAATAATTTGATTTCTCGCTAGGTACGAGGCGGGATGAGGTCTAATCCCACATCCTGCCTCGAACGAGATGACCATTTAGGCCTATATGAAAAGCAGGACAATCATTACAATATAATTTATATACTCCATTTTTTCATCTGTATCACGTCTATCTTCATTATGGACCAAGAGTGAACATAAGATTGTTCTGATTCGTACATATAGTGCTGATTTTAATATATAGTACTGATTTCTGTGACATAATACGTATTTGACGCAAATGTATTCAAAATTCTAATTCCTTTTTCAAAGTTTCCTCGAGAAATGAGTAATTTATGTACAAATGTATGAATCACTTGGCATTTTAATTTTATGTGGATGTGAACTACTATTACTGATTTAGGTATCAGTGAACGTTAGTTTCAAGATAATTATTTGTTCTCATAATTTTTTGCGAAACCTCGCCTCGCCTCGCACCTCGTGCGACGTCACCAATATAACGTTGGTGACGTCCAGAGACTAAAATAATAATTACATTGCTTGCCATTGAAGATTGTGGATCATTATCAACACTATAAATTTACAGTACCATTGTATAAATACCATACATACACGGAGTGTTATTTAGTGGTATTACAATGTGAAATTAAAACTAGATGAAATATTGCAATTTTTACCTAACTTTAAACCGTGTGGGAATTTTTTCCAATCGATCTCGGAATATTTTACTTTTCAATAGGGTTATATTTCTGCACGAATACATAAACTATTTCAAATCCAAAATTCATAAACGAAGTCAAACTTAAATTTGTGAACTTTTTCGTAGAACGCTCCTACTGATTGGACATGATCATGTGATCAATGTGAAAGAATTGTTTGATAAAAGGCAGAAAAAAAATTGGGTGTTATATTCCGAGAACATATCGATTTGGATCTACCTGTACAGCAATGGCCTAATCACTAAATTAACATCTCCAGGAGTGGCTAGAACATCCAGGCCCCACCTTGCACGTATCGCAATCTCGTTGAAAAAACTGGTGTACCCAAGGCAGGCTGATTAAACATGGAAGATGCAGTGAGAAGAGATAACCAGACCTGTAGACTATCGGTGGCAGATAAGAATATCCAAGAGGTTGGAATGCCAGGGGGTCGAAGAGTGACAGTCCAAGACACAGCTCATTACAGTGTAGTATCAAGATGGAAACGGGTTCATGAGTTACCTATGCTGACAATCAATGCTTATACTTGTTTGTTTTATATCGTTCGATTAAATTACTACATATTATGCATTTCGTAAAGGGTTACTCGATAGTGATTGATGGAAATGAGTAATTCAATGGCGCCACTATTGAAAAAATTTCATGATTTATACGAAATGATAATATTCAAATGATACATATTAAAGTTCTCTGAAAATTTATTATTTAATGGTTTGAGTGGTTTTATGTTATTAGGTTATTATATTGTAGTGTTCTTTTCCAGGAAAAATTGATGGATATTGTACAAGGCGATTTGGTGGTTTCACTTGCTTCTAGAGGAGTTCAGGGCCTGGTTTCTGAGACACAAAGAATAGTTGAGATATTGGAAGAAACTGCAATTTGACGAATTTCAACGAAATGTCGAAACTCTTTAGGTTTTGAATATTTTTTAAAACATTAAAAACTGATAATATGCACTCTTTCAAGTCGAATAAAATGTTTATGACAAAATGCTTACCCGAAAAATTCTTCAGATATGATATACAACTTTTTTGTTCCAAATATGAACCGAAAAAAAATTTATTTGTAGAAAAAACGAGACAATCTATCGTTCCAAAATGTATTATGCCCCTGTATGTTCATTTTGTTACACTGTCCATTTCATTTGAATGAATCTAATATGAAAACATCTCCCCTTCTCGAAGTTCGAGAATGCTTTATATTCAACTAAAAAAATTAATCTGTAATAATATAGGAAGAAATTTTCTGTACATTCTGTGGAAATTTTTGAATGAACGTAACACAGAAACAATTATCAAAATATCGTCTGACAGAATATCGAGAATTCAGAAGTTGAACTGTTGAAATTTGTCTAAGAGTATTCTGAAAGCTCTGTAACGAATTCTCCCTATACTACAAAATAAAAAAAAATCATTATATCGCAAATCCTCAAAGCAAAATGATAGAGATTAGAATATCGCACAGACCATAAAACGTCGCACGTCTAGTGCCTAAGTAGTGTTCACCTAATATGACGCGCCATTCTGTTGAAAATATTTTGTCTCTTGCTTTATTTGCGAAAGATTTCCTAGATATGTCCCCACAAATTCAGTTCAATTATTAAAATAGAGATGGGCGTTAAGATTCTCTTCTATAAATGGTCCTAATATACGAGGTGGGCAAATAAATAATGAGAATGATTTGTTTTCAATTTGTCATTCAAATATAATAATAACGCAATATTGTCTCCTTCAAAGTAATTCCCTTAGGAAATCATACAAACAGTTGAGACCCTTTCCCTTTCTGAGATCCTTTTCGTTTAGGTAAAGTTTTTTTTCGGAACCATTTTTTCACAAGTTTATTCATCTCCAATTTTAGGGGTCAAAATGTGATGAATAGAGGTATATTTAAATTCAACTGTTGCGCGATCATTATTGGTGCAACCGTCCATTTGAACGCACAAGTTCCTGAACTCTGTTGTTTGAACTTGGGGGCCTTGCGCTTAGTGGTTCATCATCTATCGACTCTTTTTCTTCTGAAAATGCCTTGAATCACCAAAAAATCTTGGTCCTTGAGGAAACACTTTTTCTATAGGCCTGCCGGAGTTTTTCAAATATTTCGGTTGCATTGAGATCAAGTTTGAAGAAAACTTGATAGCGCATCGTTGCAAAAAAGCCATCCATTTTTAGAACGCGCAAGAAAAAACTGTTTCACGACAACTAACGCTTCGGACAATCAAACTCATACTGGAGGAGATTATATGTACCTGACGCTGATAAAAGCCTCACGTTTCAAGCGGAAGTAGCGTTGTTAGTCTCATTGCTTTATTTATATACTTTGTATGTTGTCCCACTATTGCCAACCGCGTTAAAATCAAACCATTCTTGTCCATTATCTTCATAAAAAAATTGTTACTTTCATCTGACCATTGATGTGAATCATTCTTTTTTGAAGAGGCCATCACTCGCCGAACATCTCCTATAAACTTGTTGGGTTTTTATGTTCTCTCAGTTTTGTTTCTGGGATTTCTTCATTGGAAAATGTACATAGAAAAATCCTTCTTAGATTATCATACAGTATTATTTATATTTATAGTTGATTATTGAATTAGGCATATTTGGACTTTGAAAAGTAAAATTTTTATTGGAGGTGGCAGGCGGCCTCACCCCCGTCACCTGGTGTGACAGCACCGTACAACTTTCGTACGAATACAAAACGTATGCATCTTGACAACTGCAAGAGCAAAGGCCAATTTCAACGAAGGGTTAACTAATAAACTCCTTGAACAGGCAAGCGGGACTAGACAATTCTGGTCTATGGCGAAAACTGTCAGTGCCATTTTCTGCAAATCTGCGTTTCCGCCTCTTGTTAGAGAAGAAAGTATAGCATCATCTCCGAATGATAAAGCCGATCTCTTTGCTCTCTTGTTCTCAAAGAATTCTGTGCTGGATTCATCTAACGGAATACCACCGAACATTCAATCTATAAATTCTTCCATGGCACAAATCAAGTCCAGAGTACGCACTGTGAGGCGGGCTCTCGAGCAGCTGAATTGCAAGAAGGCAGTTGGTCTAGAGGAAATACCGCCAATCGTCCTGAGAAAGTGTGCTCCCGAACTGGCACCCATTCTTAACCGTCTGTTTCAGATTTCTTATGAAAGCCACACTTTTCCGAGCAGCTGAAAAATAGCGAGAATTCAACCAATCCCAAAGAAAGAAAAGAAGTCCTTCCCCAAAACTGTCGCCCTGTTGCACTTCTTCCCATTATGTTTAAAGTGATGGAGAGAGTCATAAATGATGAACTCATCAAATATCTTGAGTTGCAGGGAATTATTAACGACCGTCAGTATGGTTTTCGCAGGCAAAGATCGACAGGAGATCTGCTCGGCTACGTCACTCATGTTTGTACATAAACGATAGAAAAGCATGGGGAATCTAGAGCAATAGCCCTAGGCATCTCTAAGGCCTTCGATAGGGTTTGGCATGCAGCCTTGTTGAATAAACTTGCTGCATATAGGCTTCCCGAAAAATTGCGGGGTTGGATTAGTAGCTTTTTTCAAATAGATCAAAACAAGCTGTGGTTGTCGGTGTAACATCTGATTGTTTCCAGTTTCAAGCAGGAGTACCTCAGGGATCCATTCTTTTACGGATAAACGATCTTCTGTCATCTACAGAGAACAAGACCTTCGGTTTTACAGACAATTGTACCCTGGTTTCGTCTTTCAGTTGTCTGCGGCCGATTACAGCTACGGACTCTCATCGTCAGAGATGTCAATAAATTAATAACTTGAACTCTGATTTACAGAGGGTATCTGAGTGGGGTCAGTTGAACCTGGTTAGCTTCAACCCGAGCAACTAAGTTTTCTAGAAAGGTCACCGCTGGAGAACCTCCTCTAATGATGCAAGTCAAACAAATTGCATCCAAAGATTCGATGCACCTTCTCGGAGTAACGGTCGACTCCAAGTTTTGCTGGCATGAACATGTATCAGAAATAGCTAAGTCGGCATTAGCTAAACCTAGTTTTCTTTTCTGAGCCAAGCGATACTTCACGTCATCTCAGCTGTTGCTTCTATATAAGGCGCAGATTCGACCTGCTTTGGAATATTGTTCCCATGTATGGGGATCTGAGCCCAAACATTAGTTGCGGATATTGGATAGTGTGCAAAAACGGGCTGTGCGCCTCATCGACTACGCGGAGATCACCCACGATCTCCAACCACTGGCTCTCAGAAGACAAGTTGCTGATCTTTCTCTGTTTTACAGATACTTCCACGAAAGATGCTCCAAGGAGCTGAAAGACCTTGTTCCGGGAAAACTCATAGTTTGCCGCAACACTAGGCTGGCAAGGAGTTCTCATCATAAGGCGGTACATTCAACGACCCCTCGGACTTCTCTCTATAAGAATTCCTTCGTTTAACGTGCCGCTGAGCTGTGGAATTCGCTTCCGTCCAACATCTTCCCAACATCCTACAATTTGGCCCTCTTCAAAAAGCGAGTAAATAGACACCTCAATTCTCCCCAGGCGCCCCCTCGTGTGGTGTAACAGGTTCGCCTATTCCTGGGAAACGCGCATAAAAAAAAACTATATTTGAAACATGAACTATGATAAAGTAATATATACAGTTCTGAAAAGCAGATTTTTCCTTTTATGTTGAAATAAAATTTTCTGTTTCACATTCTTTCATTCCTACTATTCTATTTGTCTGGCAAAAGTACCCCTAAAATAAACTGTTTTGAAAAATATTCTATAGCGAAGAAATAAGTGAATTTCTGCCTTGGGACCCTCAGATGGTTTCTTCTATCTATACTAGAAGTGGATGATATCGCTGAAATCAAATTAAATTTGGGACATCCTGTAGAGAATGCGCTAAATTCGTCATTTTAGTTTAGCAGTAGTGAAATATTATAGTTTGAAAAGAAATGAGCACCCTTTGCACAAGTTCTGTTTTAGAAAAGAATACAAACAAATCTATGCTTTTACAGTATTAGAATTACTTGGAAATTTTGAAAATTTTCTGATTTTCTCGATATCAATATATTACTTGTTCTTAGGTTAGGTGAAAAAATTACTTTTTCTATATGTGCTTAGAAATTATTTTCCTTCAAAGCCCTTTTTCAATTTGTTCAATGAAAACAATAATTGACTTTGATATCGTTAATCAAGTTTCCATCCATTATGTGTTTTTATGAAAAATCGAGAATTGTGAAATATTCTTCCTGTTTCAACTTGTAATCGTTTTTATTTTATGTACGCAAAATTACTTCTTACTAAGACCATTCTGAAAAATTGTTTAGTGGTGGTGGCTGTATGCTCATGTTTAAAGAGAATACAAGATTGTAGTTACCGCTTCACATTCATTGAGATTCTCGAGCCCATTTTACTTGTTACCGTTTGATTTTTTCGATATATAACACGAACACTTTCGGTATGAAAAAATTAAAGAAATTCGGATTTTACTTCCTTCTAAATTAGAGCGACCATCAGCGCTAATGCTGATGAAAAACAACAAACGCTCTTTCCTAAAATTTTATTCTTTATCAAAATATTCAAAATTTCATTAATCTGGTGAAGGAAACTGATTATCATCTGGAAATCACTTTTTTGTTTCTTCAATTTTGGGGTCCATATCTCAGCAGGGGTGGGTCATATGAAAAATGTTCTATGCAGATTTGATATCATTTGGGCGAGTTTAACCAGACTTATTTAGTTACTCCTTGCTTGGTTTTGAATATAATTCGGAGAATACTTGTCTTTGTATGTTTCTTTCAAATCTATCGTAGGCTTTAAACGTTATCTCTCAATATAAATGTCATTTAGCGGCCCGAAAATAACACCGATCGGTTCAGAAAAGATTCAGGATATTTTGGGCATCGGCTGCGATGCAAAAAATGATGTCTGTACAAATAAGAAATCCAACGTCCCGGTTATGCAGAAATTTGTTGAACAGATGGTTCTGGGTTCGCTCTTAAACTTAACAAGTTATTTAATTCCGTGTTTTGATTAATCTTGCTTTAAAGAGTTTTTAGTTTTTTGAATGAACCGTTTTTGTGATTTTTCTAGTCAGGTAAATGTGCAGCACTCTGGTTCATCACAATAATAAATAAATAATAATAACAATAATAATAATCTTTATTCGTATGAACCTAGTAATCACTTACAAAATAGAAGAGTTTCAAGTCATCAGGCACACAAAAACAAAGATATAAAAACTCACAAAGGAAAAACACCCGTGGTGAGTATGTTTATAGACTTTTTCAATAATTATATTCAATATTCTCAATCCATCGAAACAAAACAAATTTTTCTGAGTAATGCGACTAAAGAAATCAAAACTTTATAAGTTCTTTGAAAGAAAGTCGGATCAAATTCGTGATCCAAGCCTTAAGCTTAAATTTAAACTTTTTTTTATTTTTGATCATTCCTATTTCTACAGGAAGCGTATTAAAAAATTTAGGGCCACGGAACAGAAAGCTTTTCTGATATTTGAGTTCTTCAGCTTTTAGAATGGTCATGGCCAGCAGACTATACCTTGTATTCTGTCCATGTTGAACAAATTTATATTGATCCAATCTACCGTTCACATACTTCAGTATATCAAAGCCATACATTTCATGAACACCCCAACAACCTGACAATTTGAATAGTGACTCAGTAGGAAAGAGAAAATTTTTTTTATGTATAATCTTTAGCAACCATTTTTGCTGGATTTCTATTTTTTTCAGTATAATATCATAAGCCCCTCCCCAGGCAATGATCCCATACCTCAAATTGGAACTCAACCATAGTTTTGTGAAGCATCATCATGTACTTAGTGTCCAAAATGTTCGATAAGTATTTAAATTTAGATATGAATCCTCTAAGTTTGACTATAAGGGACTTTGCATGCAAAGACCATTGTAGATGTGAATCCAGTACAACACCCAAGTATTTGCCACTAAAACAACAAGGCAAATCAATCTGACAGTCGTCTATTATTATGTTAATTATATAGTCATTTAGCGGTAAGTTTCGTATGTCAAGTGAAAACAGAATAATTTTTGTTTTTGTGAAATTTATTGAAAGTAAATGTGAATTCATACACTGTTTTATTATTTTAATATCACTCTCTGCTCTGTGTTTAAGATTATATCACCATTTAATTCAAGAAATAGCAAGCCATTACTGTACGAAGTGAAAAGTATGGGACCCAACACTGTTCCCTGAGAAACTCCATAATCTATATTGCAAAATTTGCTAGTGACATCCCTGTTTATTATGCCAACTTGCTTCCGCCCTGACAAATAACTTTCTAGTAGCTTTAATCCGACACGTTCTACACCAATTTCTCTCATTATATTCAATAATACGCTATGCTGAACCGTATGAAAAGCCTTTGCAATATCAATGAGTATGTAAAGTGCCACTTCATTGTCATTCAGTGCCTCATGTATGCTACCGACAACCTCAGCAATGGTGTCGCTTGTTAACTTCTGATCTCGGAAACCGAACTGTTTTTTGTTTGTTTGTTTGTTTTTGATAATATTTTGTTTTCATCCAAAAACTTCACAAATCTATTTTTGATAATTTCCTCAATTATTTTAGATAAGTTTGAAATTAGAAAAATTGGCCTATAATTACTCATAATTTTTTTGTCATCCCCCTTGTGCAATGGTATAACGATAGCAGCTTTCATTTGAAATCAAGTTGACCCAATGTGCGATTGGTGCAGATAGCATACTGGTTCCAGCTTTTAACAGCTGGACCTGGATTTTAGACTAGATATTGTCGCTCGGACTTCATAAACATCTGTAGGTGTCAACATAAATTTAGTGCATGGAGTCGGCCACTTCGGTATTTTTCTGACACTTAGGTATTTTATCAGCAAGGCTATTTCCTATACTGCCAAAATAGTCATTAAATCTTTGGCCATTTAATTGGGATTATTTATAACCGATCCTTCTTAGATCCTTGAATTTTGGTGAGGGTCGAATTTCTATCCTTTTTCCTCTTCATCTCGCTTGTTTTACATCTCCTTGGTTTGTCCTGGGGTTCTTCTGGTTGGTTATCCTCCTTCTTTTATGTTCTGGAGCATTTATGCTGGCGTGTTGTTTTCTCTTCCATTGCACTAGGGATGTCCTCTTTCCTGTTGCCCTCGGTTGTAGTTCCATTATTTGGTTGATCTCCTTGTTATTGTGGTTTTCCATCTGGTCGGTTGTCTTCGTCGTTAGTTGTGTGATGATTTCTTCCAGTGTGTTGATTTCCATTTCCATCTTGTAGCTCCATGTTATGTTCTTCATGAGTGCGATGTCCAGTTTGTCCATGGTTCCTGTGGCTGCGTGCAGGTGTGTTGGTTCCCTTGGCCCTATTGGGATGATGTTGTTCCTTTCTGTGATTGTCTTCAGTATCCTTCCGCTTTTGTTCGTTTTTATGCTGTTCCAGTCCGAATCCTTGGCATTCAAGTCCCTAGCTGCGATGGTTGGCGTGTTGCTGTTGAATATGGGTTTGATGTCGATTTTCTTCTCCTCTAGGTAGGTCGTCAGTTCACGTCGTTTGTTGGCGAGTTTGCTTTCCAGAATGCTATTGTAAGTTGTCTCTCCATAAATCTATTTCCTGTTGAATAGCTGAATAAGCTTGCTTCTTCCCAGTTTATGGTTTTTATTTTCGAACGAGCTTTCCGTTTTGGGCAAATTTCAGTTATTACATTCCAAAATTGTTTAGTGGTATGATAACTTTTATTTATTTTATCCATGTAAAATTTGCATTACGCTACTCTTAATATTGTTTTCAAGTTATTCCGATAGTTTTCGAATTCCGTCCAATTCTCGTTTGTTTTGTCCCGTTCCCATTTTTTGAACATTTCATTTCCTTTCCTTTTTCAATTGAAGTTATCAACGCGTTTGTTATCCAAGACTTCATTTTTTCCTATAAATCTGTTTATATTGGTTTTTTTCGATACACTCTTGAATTTTACCTACTGAATATTTGGTAGAGTCCCCAATATCTATATTCTGATAAAATGATTTCCAATCGATATGTCTTAAATTTGTTTTCATTTTATCTAGGTTGATTCTACGTCGAGCTATTTTTTGTCAACTCGGGTAGGCCTATTAATAACCGAAAGAAACTGCTCCTCACTTAAAACATTGAGGTAATCAATGGTATTGAGATCTTCCTCTTCAAGAATGTCCAAATTGAGGTCACTAACAACCAGATGACAGTCATCACTATTACACTCTGTCTTAAGGTAGTTATGAAAATCTATAATGAATTGGTTAACTGAAATAGGAGGCGATTTATAAATTCCAGTTATTCGAATATTTTGGATTTTGAATTTGGCTCAATCACCAAGCTAATGACTTTTGTCTCCCCCCCATATATTATTCGAGAACTATGTGTATATGTTTTTTGATGAATATGATCGTTCTGGTTGTAGTTGCCCTCGTTATATAAACTTAATCGTACCCATCTATATTAAAAATATCTAAATCGTAAATATGAAATGTTCCAGACAGAATTATACAATCAGGCCTTTGTTTGAAATCGTTCCCGATAGAGACGTAATTCTTGAGCACTATTTCTGTTAGATTGAAAATTAACTTGAATCATGTCTGCGCTCATTTGCTTTTAGTAATCCATACTGATTAATTCCCCGTGAAGAAGAAAAAATACGAAATAATTTCCATGTGATGGTCAACTTCTGGTATTTCTGGAAGTGACAGAACAATAAAAATATTTCAGGCTATTACAATATGATTCAATATCCAATTCTGTTTTTGTTTCACTGAAATCGATCAACAATTGTGGGAGCTATAGCTGGGGTATTTTTCAGGTAACACTCAATATTAAATGAGAATTTCATGCAGCCATCCACAGCTGGAATTATAAAAAGTCTTCAATAGTATTAAAGAGCGAACACACTGGTTGATTGATAGTTTGAATACAATTATTTATCGAGAATATCGTAAAATTTTCAAAAATTCAATTCAAGAATTGATATCGAATGAATTTTGGTAACATTTCGTCTACTGAAAAATATTTTATGATTCGAATATCATTGAAAATAAGACAAACATAAATAGAAAAATACACTTGAACATTTACATCTACGGATTTAGAAAGCAGTAACATTGTTTATGCTAATAGTCGAATATCTCCATCTAGATCAAGTATATTTCAAGAGCTGCGTGGCGGCATTTTTCTTCATTCCGGCTTTTATCGTCTTCGCGAAAACGGTATATCTGTTTGAATTTCAAAGCCGGAGATTACTACGCGAGCTGAAGATATGGTGAAATTTTTTCAAATAACAACACAACTTTGATTTTTATCATATTTAAATAGAAGCGAATTACGAAATGCTATATACCGCGACATTTTACGCTGGCCTTGTTTCCATATAAGTTTTTTCCACTTTGTTATTCATGAGATACAATTCCGAAATATAACGTATTTGCATCTTTATCGGCCTCTGTTTTCAGTTATCTTGAAAATAGTATATTTTGTTTCTTACGTTAGATACAACTTCAAATTATCAGTGAATTTTTTTGTGCATCACAGATTTTGGGAGACATCTTAAAGTGGAACAGCGTAGTAAAGATTTTTTAGGCAGTATTAAAAGAGATTAGAAACGGATGTGGAATGAAAATCCTTCACTCCTAAAATTAACACCGAGTTTTCACCGGTAAATAATTTGGGATATCCTGTAGAGAATGCGCTGAATTCGTCATTTCAGTTTAGCAGTAGTGAAATATTATAGTATGAAAAGAAATGAGCACCTATTGCTCTTTCTGTTTTAGAAAAGAATACAAACAAATCTATGCTCTTTCAGTATTAAAAGAGATTAAAAACTGATGTGGAATGAAAATCCTTCACTCCTAAAATTAACACCGAGTTTTCACCGGTAAATAACTTCGCCATCACCCAGATCTAAGACTTGACTGAGCTATTACTCTATTATATATGAGTTCGATATTCTCGAAAAATATGAAATGATTGTTGTTGATGCAGTGGTCCGAAAATCCCGTAGAATTTTTATTTTGGAGAATAGATCTCTTATGTTCTTCAACTCTCTTCTCGATGCATCTTCCGGTTTGGCCTATATAGAATATCTCACATTCACTGCAGTGTATTTTATATATTCCACATTTATCCAATAATTTTGTTTCATCTTCATTATTAACTAACAATGAACCCAAATTCTTTTTATTAGTGCGGATGGTGTTAATATTATTTCTGTGTAATCTGTTACATATGTTGTTGCTAATATTAGGAATATAGTTGATTGGAAATTTTCTGTTAGATTTTTGAGTATGCAACGGATAAATGCTCTGCAATAAAAGTTTATGTCGTTTTTGTCTTATTAAGGTTTGAATTAATTTTGGTTCATAGTCGTTGTTCTTAGCGATTAATTTTAAAACTTGAACTTCATTCTCAAAATCGACAGCTGACAAAGGAATAGAAAGCAATCTGTACACAAATGAATACACAATTTGATACCCTGGCATTGGGAACTACTGTTAAGAATCAGCGAGTGAATCATTCTCCAAAATAAAAATTCCACGGGATTTTCGGACCTCTGCATCAACATAAATCAATACATAGATTTCGAAAATATCGAATTAATGCATCCAGGTAATAAAGGAAATAGGATGGACATCTTGAAGAATTAGACTTCAATTTACCTTACTTCAATAACAAACAAAATTTTTTTTCCTGATTCAACCAAATCAATTTTGATGGGATTTTTTTTCTCAAATGGAGATCGAACCGATTCATGAAAACCTTGAATTTTCCCAAACAATTCTCCATTTCAATTGGTCACACGTTATTTTAGAAAGTAAATAATTACGTTTGTTTATTTGTTAACTTTTAACGTGGTCTATTTCTGCCTATTGACAAGTGACACGCCGGGAATTCACTAACTCAAGAATTTTGCCGAACCCTTCTCCTGTCGAGGGAAGGGATCTTTAATGTTCAACAAAAATCTGTTAGACAGGCCTCTACAACGAACAAACATCAATGAAACTAAATCATATAAACAAAAATAATCACTTGGAAACCATAAGAATGGCAACTTACAGAAAGTTGAGGTTAATTATCCAAAAGTTAGTATGTGATAAAGAACCGAAGTCATGAACTCAAAGAACACAAGACACATCGACAAAGTGCACAATAAAACTCGTATAAAACATCATCAGGTACAAAATTGAGAAAATTGCCAGTTTAAAAACAACAACAAATCACGTAAAATTCATTTCATTCTAAGGCATGAAACGGCGCAGGAGCGGCCTTGTATAGGTTCTCAAAATGTAATAGACAGAGAATGTCAAACGCTTGTACTTTCAAGAATCAAGAAAGTATGCAAATTATGAAACCATGTCATTCTACAACAATCATTAAACATTTTAAATTAAAAAAGAACAAAGTGTATTGAATGATTGATCAATTATGCGAATTGAGAAGTGGAGAACGAAAACTGAAAGACTGTAAAATTATTAAATTAACAAGAAATGGATCAATTGGAGGATTTTTATCTAAGTCTAATAAATGAATATATATTGAGCTTAAATTATTCAAATCTGTTTTTTATTGATTGTCAAAGGTTCCTTCTGAATAATTTAAGCTCAATATATATTCATTTATTAGACTTAGTTAAAAATCCTCCAATTGATCCATTTCTCGTTAATTTAATAATTTTCCAGTCTTTCAGTTTTCGTTCTCCACTTCTCAATTCGCATAATTGATCAATCATTTAATACACTTTGTTCTTTTTCAATTTAAAATGTTTAATGATTGTTGTAGAATGACATGGTTTCATAATTTGCATACTTTCTTGATTCTTGAAAGTACAAGCGTTTGATATTCTCTGTCTATTACATTTTGAGAACCTATACAAGGCCGCTCCTGCGCCGTTTCATGCCTTAGAATGAAATGAATTTTACGTGATTTGTTGTTGTTTTTGAACTGGCAATTTTCTCAATTTTGTACCTGATGATGTTTTATACGAGTTTTATTGTGCACTTTGTCGATGTGTCTTGTGTTCTTTGAGATCATGACTTCGGTTCTTCATCACATACTAACTTTTGGATAATTAACCTCAACTTTCTGTAAGTTGCCATTCTTATGGTTTCCAAGTGATTATTTTTGTTTATATGATTTAGTTTCATTGATGTTTGTTCGTTGTAGAGGCCTGAAGATGGAAACAATATATATTTCCGAAAGCTTGCCATGAAAAAAGAGTATTCCTTTGTTCCAAGACTACTAACCCGTTATCAATAAATTGAAATTTTAGAAGTCGTTATCATTTCCAGCAGTTATATATATATATATATATATATATATATATATATATATATATATATATATATATATATATAGCGTATGAGGACCGACTGGAACAAAGAAACTGTATTTAATAAATTATTTTTAGAAATTTGTCATTTGAATATCTCAATTCCTATTTCAGCCATTCCATCCCAAGTACGTGACGAAATTGACTCTTTCTTATAACGATTCCGGTGCGAGAACATAAATTAAATTAATAAGATTTGGCTATTTTATAGAGACACATAGACATCACGTTGCCAATAAAAATGCGCAGATCCAATAAGCTCGGAGCCGTTAAACATCGTAATCGATGGGTGTCAGACCTGGCGTAGAGAGGATATCGCTAATAAACCGCGGGCGTAGGAAACTGCCTGAATAAGAGTGAAAATGTGATCTATCTGCGATCGCAGTTAATGACATAATCAAAAACGAGGCGCCGCGTTAACCTCTTCAAAGCTGGAAAAGGTAGATTTAACATGCCGCCGGTTCGAATTATTCATTCTTATCGCACCGTTCGGTTTTGCACTCATTCATTTCGACCCATCGCTGTCTTTGACGTAGATGACCTTAACTACCCTCCTTGACGATTTCCAGAAAGTGGTAATTTAAGATGAATTGCGTTTTCTCTAGATCTGAATGCGACAACTCGATAAAAATTAATTAATAGCATTTTCGAATTTCGAACAGTTACCTTTTTTTTTATCACTTTTGGATGATACTTGTTTTTATGTCTAGACATGAAACGAATAAAAATGAATTTGATGTCAATAATTTCGAAAACTTTTTCATTAAATTCAATGAATTCACATATTCATTTTAATAATTATGTAGCAAGTGATATTTAACATATCAATCTTTCCGTTTGTGCAATCCAACAGAGGGACAGCGAAGTTATTCTATAAGGATACATTTTTTTTCTTCTGATGTAAGGAATCTCAAAAATGAGTGCAATTTCTCATTATCCTCTGCACTTTAGTACAGCTTATAAGTTGGAATCAGTGATTATTCTAGATAAAGCTAATGCCAAGGATTCAGAATGATATCTAGAAAAATGTATCAAAATATTCTGCACGGACATAAACAAACTGTTATTTACGAAAAAAAGAAAAAGTAATCAGCTTTTTGCGAATAATTTAGAATGAAAATTAAAAATTATCGAAAATAATTCCAAAATAAGGCGAAAATGGAGAAAAATTAAATACGGAATTATCGCTCAACACTTAGTGGAACCTAATGATTAAATTGATAATTGAAATACTTGGCAAACGTTTCACAAAAATATATCAGAATACTCGACATATAATAATACAATATTGAAAGGCAAAATGGGTGGTTTTACTGAAATAAAACGGCATTCACAATAGGAGATAGACCGAAGTCTGTTTTCTCAAAAAAAAATTACCTGGTTTTTCCTGCGAGCGGATGTGATTTCCATCATCTCTAAAATGTCCAACTTCTTTCCTAACCTAATCTGAATCTATAAGTTTAATTGTCCCGAAATCTGTGAAATGATTTTCATTTGTATAATGCTCAGAAAAACCAGAAGAATTTTTATTTTGAATAATGGATCATTTATGTCCTTCAACTCTCTTCTAATTATAAAGAATGAGTTGTAGAAAGTGTCGTATTCACTGCAGTATATTTTATATACTATATATGCTTATATCTAATAATTTAATTTTTCTCTAATATTAAATAACGATGAAACCAACTTCTTTTCATAAGTACTGATGATGTTAATATTATTTTTGTGCAATCTATTACATATCTTGTTGCTAATATTAAGAATACATTCAATTGGAAATGTTCTAATCGATTTCTCAGTATGCACAGTATAAATGCTCTGCAGTAAAAGTTTGTTATTTTATGTTTTTATGAAAAATATATGTAGATGATAGTTACTGTACTTAGATTGGCAAAACAGACAACTGAATAGTTTATTACAATTTTCAAATTTTTTCATCGATCGATTCAATATACAATGGACATTGAAAATATACAGGACCAACTTATTCGGATAGCTTGATTAATAACGGAAGCTCTCAAGAGTGATGTTCATTCATTTGTTCACAGATTACTCTCTATTCCTTTGTTTCTCTTGATTTCGAGAATGAATTTCAAACATTGAAATTAATCGCTAAGAATAACGCTATGAATCGAATTGAATTGACACTTTAATAAAACAAATACAACATAAACTTTCACTAAACAGAATTTTTCTTTGTATACTGTGAAATCGAATTGAAAATTTCCTATTAATTTTATTCTTAATTTTTGCAAAAAGTAATAATAGATTGCACGAAAATAATATTAACACCATCAGTAATCATAACAAGAATTTGAGTTCAATGTTCTTATTGAAGATAAAAGAATTTATTGGACGAAAGCGGAGTATAAAAATACACTGCAGTGAAAGCAGAGTATGAAAGATTCATTATTCAAAACAAAAATTTTTCTGACCATTGTATAGATAAAAATCATCTCATTTCCAGAAATTGAATTTAAACATCCAAGTATTGAATGGAAGAAGTTGGACATTTTAGAGGTGATGGAAATCACGTCGGTTCGTAGAAAAAACCAGCCAATTTGTGATGTGCAAACAGACTCCGATCTATTCCCTGTTGTAAATTATATTTATGTAAAACTACTCATTTGGTCTTTTAGTATTGTATAACTGTTGATAATGGGTTAATAACCCGAACGCATGTCGAGTATTTCAATAAACTTTTGTGAAGCAAAAGTTCGATTAATCATCTACTCGATAAAAAACTTTCATTTCCGAAACCTCTATTTTATTTTTGATTTTCAACGTTGAATTTACGGCTTTACGCAGCCCTCACGACGAGCGCATAACCTACAAATTGAGTATTGTATTCAAACTCATTTTTCATTTTTTTTATTGAATATTAATGCAAAATTAAAAAAAATATGGGGTCATTTGAACAATTGATCAAAATTTCTACAGGAATCCTGCTTACATACATGTAAAGGTGATCTTGTTAAGTTCAGACTATTGTTATCTAATTCATTTTACAGAAATAAAGGCAACTCTTAATAAACAATAGTTTCGGGCCTTTGTTTGATGACCACAACAAATGTTTAAACGATTGATAAAAAAGTGTTTCTCTTATTCTTAGATATAAACTCTACAAGATAAGCGGAAGAGGTAGATTATAAATACTCGACTGGACGAGGTTGCTAAAATAGTTAACAACCTCAGCAAAACTTCAGTTGCTAGCATAAGCATATGAGCGAGTACATACAAATTCTTTATACTATCATTCACTTCAGTGCATTGACATAATGCAAACTGAGCATAATCGGTAACTACCTCAGTTAGTCGCGTTCGATATAGTCGCAGGCCAATATTGCTGTTGAATTTCTCAGTTTGTTCTGGTTCGCAGGTTGAGTCTATATTTCAAATTCTTGAAAGACGTCGTCACTGTAAGTCAAGATAATAATCTGTACTCATAATAGATGGAACTGTCATCCCACAGTATGAAATTCGTTTGAATCAGTAATTCTTAACCCGTGGTCTGTGAACCCCAAGTGATCCGCAAAACGTATCAGGAAGTAGGCGGTAAGATTTATTTTATTTCCATATACATAGCAAAACAAACAAGTTTTCATTACAACTCAGAACACATGAAAAACTAACTAACAAATGAAATCTAATCTAACCTTAGAAGTACATTGATGAGAAAATGTGTATCCGAAGCATACATACTTGGCCGTAAGATTTTCACTGCTACTGATAATTACCAATATCGGACCAAGCTTTCGTGGTGCGATTGTTCCGTTTCTCTGATGGTTCAGTAACTGAAACATGATACAAAACTGATCTTCCGAGTTATGTAAGAAAAACGAATATGTCTATAACATCATATATACTCAGGGAAATGCTAGCTGTGACAACATTCTTTCAACAGTAGAAAAAGCAGTCAAATTTATCAAAAGTCACTGTCTTAATTCAAGACTGTTTGCATTCTTAACTAGATTGTTGTTACCCACATTGAAATAGTGCGAGATTATTTTGAACAGTCTTTCCAGCAGAATATAAGTAGAAAAGAAAACATGTAGGTTGTGTATAATTTTCTACCCCTTAAATGAGGTGACAGAATTCCCCGGCGTGTCATTGGCCGAAAGGTGGAAATAGAGCACCTTAAAGGAATAACAAACAAACTGTCACTTCGTAATGACTACCTATAGTTGAATGAAAAGGCAGTGAGAATGATTTTGTCAACATATTCATGTTCAACACTTACCCACAATGAAAATGAGATTGGACCTGGTCATTTCGATCCCCCCCGATTGGAAGTTAGGGATATTGTGTTGTTGTATTTGATCACTGAAGATATTTCAAAGGGCAAGTTGGCAGGAAATTGGATCAGATTATGCATTATTAGATTATCTCCTTAATGCTGTGTGTGACATTTCTTCGTCCATTGAGTATTTTTCTTTTGCTTATGTTCGGTTGGTACGAAAGTATGTTTATTGTTTATTACTCACACCAAGTCTTTTTGTTGTTTTTCTCTTCTGCAGTCCCAGAATTCACTTTTTGTTCATAACTTAGTATAGATTAGCTGTTACTGATGACAGGGTTTTCCTCAGGGTTTTTATCCATGATTTCTTGAATCATTATCAAATGTATGGTTGACCTGTTTCTTCTCATTTTCCTGAGTTTACTCTTTAGAAGACTTCGTAGGAGATTTAGTATGATTTGATTCTTAATCCATTCTACATACTGTGTTTTCCTCCTATAGTGTTTTGACTCATCTTATTTTAATATTATAGCATAAAACATGTAGTCTTCCAATTTTTTGCTACTCTCTTTATCATTCGAATACACAAATATATAACATTAAAAATAAGAACTGTCGAATCTAGATGCTCCAATGAGAATGTCCCTTTAGTGCTTTCAAGCATCTTCACATAAGTTTTTAGATGAAATGCACGATCAAGTTATTTATGTGGCAACTTAAGTTTATTCATTTATGTGGCTTTTCTAATATCACTCTCTATAATTATTGAATCAATTGTGCACATAAATAATGCATCTTAACTTGAAGTAGCAATAGAATATAGAGAAGGGTCCCTATCTCTTTGTGGTCCAAAAGTACATAAACAGTCTAAAAAGGTCCCTGGGTAATAAATGCTTGGTTCGAATCAAGCCAACGATACTGTGTCGAGGATAATTCTGGCTAACAGACTTTATACGGAAAATATGTTAAGATCATTAAAGAATAATCTCTCTAAATCTCTTCCCAGGAATTGATTCACATTTTTTTTTAATTTGAGAATAATGCCTGTGTTAAAACACTGTGTTCAGTTTGAACTACTTTTATGGGCAGCTATCTTTCTTTCAATTATGGAATATTTGTCCATCACGATATCTCGATATTGTGATTACCAAAAATTATTCACTGATTATTCAACAATTTCTTGAGAATTTAACGTTAACAAAAAGATTAATGAATGCACTAAAGCTGATAAAACTGTAGAATCCCTATTTCTGTCTGGTTTTATCAGATTTTCTATAGTCTCTCCACTTCTAGCAAAAGGTCGCATAAACTGATGAATTTCAAGCATCAAGCTGTGAAATAAAAAAAAGGACAGATAGTAAGCTCAAAACAACATTAATTTTCTTTGTGCTACCAAATCTGTAAAACTAAATATCTATGAAATAAAATCCGTATCTGCAACGTAAGGCAATGCAAGTTATCATGCATATCCTTGGGAATTTCCTGGAATAGTTTCCAGATATTAAGATAAACGTTATTGAGAACCTAGTCTGTGCCATATTCAAGATAAGATTGCTCAAGTTTAGCGATGTTGTATTATTCTTCTTCTGTCTCCAGAGCCAACCTTACAAACTTACTACTGCCAACTTCGTTACCTAGACGATAAGATTGCATGCATGTATCCGAAGTTATATTCTGTAAATTAAGTTTTCTCTCTGTGCTAGCGCGAGATAAAAATTTCAACTTTATATGAATATAGTTAGCAGAAATTATGCACCAGAAGGTGAGTCCACACGTTCAGTTTTAAGTCCTGAAACTGTCATCAATTCAAACTGTAAGTCCCTCTTCAGCTATTTGTTATATTGATTGTGGTCTATTATGGAAAATTAATATTAAGTTCTATCAGGTATGAAATTATCAGTCTTGCCACAAGAATACACGAAAATACAAATGATTAAAATCTAGGGATAATGAATATTTATTTCCTGATCTTGACTAGTATATAATTGCAATATGTATTGATGTACAGAACATACAGAAAAGATCCATCCTGAAGTTTTTAAAGAACAGCGAATTGTTCTTAAGGTATAAAACGTATGTAGCAATTATTTACCGTAGTGCATGAACATTTTACTGTCAATCTTACCATTTGAATAAAAATGCTGAGAGCTGTTAGATAATTGTGTTACATTATGAACAGTCATATAATTTCTTGTCAATGTCATTAATCATAATGTCAAGTATATGAAGAGTAGTGTGGACCACAGACCTCCCCCTTAGTCAATACACTTATGACAAGTTATAGATCTATCTTTCATCATTACTCAATCCAAGTAATATGAATATAGAAGTCATTAGTTAATAAAATAACATATTCCTGATACACACTGACATATCGAGAAGTAAATAACCCTACAGTCTGCGTGCCAGTTGCAATTATGTATTAATAGCAATTTATCTGTACTGCGAATTGAGAAGAACGAAAACACGAAGAGAACATAGGAAACCTGGATATCAAATATATCTTTTCGTCACGAATTAGTCGAAGAAATGGAGGCACGTAAAGAAACAATACTTCTTCAAAATATTGGACCAGATGGATTAGAAAGCTTCAACTTTTTTAATGTTAACTTAATTTTGTCGAACACGATGATGTTATTGAATTATTCATGACATATTCGTACCCAAATGCAATCTTAGAATTAGTCGTCGCAATACCTTCACAAAAAAGAAATCAATCAAAATCTTTCTAATCTATCTAACGAATTTTAGCTTGGAATGTGAATTTGGGATGCTGAAAGATTCCCTAATTGAAAACAATTTTATATCAAACCTTCACAATCGACATACTTATTTCAGGCAACTTTTAGTACAAGATGTTTATCAAGACAAATCTATTGCAATAGCAAAAACTGTATTTATGTCCCAGGAAAATCTTTCTATTCTACAGGAACAAAATGAAGTTTTTAATCTTTCAAGATTTTACGAACCTCAAGGTTGTTATCTATCAAGTCAAAGGAGAAATTCACCAAAAGTCAGGCAGCACTATGGAATGTAAAAAAGTGCATAACCAGTCATTTATCCATTTGGTAGATGCGGTCAGATTTATCGCCAGCGATGTCCTGCCAAGAGAGTTCGTTGCAGGTGACGTAACATTTTTCATTCCCAGATTCCAAATTCATTGGAATTTTGAAATGTCATAGTCAAAATTATAAAATAAGTTAAAGTATGTTTACAGCAGTACCGTCAACTTTTGAAGGATATTAGATGCCTACCAGAGGAACAAGAAGTAGATTTACTCTACGTTAGGAACCGTACGAGCTCAGGAGGCAACTAAAGGAAGAATTGGATATAATTAAGACTTAAGGAGCTGTTAAAATAGTAACCAAGACTACTAAATGGGACATTTCTATACTTCATTTCGAAACCTGAATAACACTCTCTGATTTTATCTCGCTTCTAAAAATTTGAATATTTCCATTCTCAGAACACATTTTCCATTATTTATAATAGATGAAATCCGTCATAAACTGAAAGACCCGACTTCATCTAGAAAAATATTCGGGATTTTGGATGATAAAAGAGGATAAACTAAGTTCAGATTTAATTTGTTTTTAAACATACTTTGGTCGTTAGAAGTTCCTTAGGTTACCTGGAATGGAATTCAATGGGATTTTGAAATTTTTTTCACGAGTAGGTAATAACTGAAATTTTCACGGATTATCAGGAGTTTTGATTTTCATTCATGATATTTTGATTTTTGGAAACGGTTTGAAAAGTTTGAAGTCAGTAGCAGAAAAAATGAGTAAGGTCAATATTAGATTGAATGAAGAAAACTTCAAAATTGGATTGAAGAAACTTATATATTCAAGGCATAAATTTTTAGCTGAAGGAATTAAACCTGATGATAGTGAAATGAAAGCTATCGAAACGAGAAAAAATGTCAAAGATTTACAGAGATTATTAGGTGTTGTCAATTATTCGTCACCATTTATTTCATTACAAAATAGAGCACGATAATCCTTCTGTGGAATGTTGAATGCTAGATATAGCTCAGATATCATGAATTGAAAGGGTAGTAAAAAATCCTAAATGGTTTTGGCAATCCAGTGTCTCATTGAGTTTGTAACTGATTTAAAAGGTGATTCTTGTCTAGAGTAAGAATTTATGAAATCAACATTGAGTAAGTTTAAATTAGTGAATATAATTTCATATTTATATTTTAACTTTAAATTTTAAGTCAATGATTTCTTTATGTTTCTTTATTGAAGTTTATATGAACATCATCTAATGTATAATGTTACTTATCATGTCAGCGAAGTCACTGTTGAATATTAAGTGGTAACTGTCCAGAGCGCCTCTATATGATCGAGTATTATCAGTACATATACCGTTATACTTTTCCCAAAATGAATTATTTTCTATTATTAATTTGTCAAGAAATTGAAACAAATCATAAGCCATTGTTCTTTCGGTATAGTTAACCAGAGGGCGTATGTAACAAATATTCATCCTTATTGCTGTCCTTTTTAGTTTTTGGGAACATATGCTGGGATGACTCAATAGAGACACTCTGTAATGAAAATCCAGTCTGAAATGAATGCAATAATCGTTCACAGATTTTGATGACTTACCGATGGAGCCTCATTTTATATGAACATTCTAAACGAATGTTGATGCTTGTAAAGATATCTATTCGTTCGACAGTAAAGTTCAAACATAACCAATAACAATAGATGTTTCACAAAATATTGAATCCCTTACTAAAGAACAAGATTGAGTACCATCAAATTCCATTTCAATTCAACAAATCGTTTCGTGGGTATCTAACTTTCGAAGTTTTATAACTATGCATGGCTCCTTCAACATTGACCAACTGACACAAGTTTAGCTTCCTTCTCTCCGTATCTGTTTTCTACAAAAGACCGCGAGCTTTATCTAGATAAATTATTATACAGGACGAGATTTAGGTCACCGATTAGTCGAGATGGCGATGGCGGTTTTACTCAATATTTGCGCAACCGCTATCTCATTTCCTATTTTTCACCCATTCGAAACTGAAGATAATTCATGGGGATAATATGGAACAGAGATTCTACCGCAAATCCTTAAATGCACAGTTGAATAATAATTTCTTCTAATCTGAAAGAACATTTTCGTACGTTTATACACACGTGCTCAAAATTGGGTTATCAAATATTTCATCTTTCTTATAAAATATTTCCTACTCTAACGTATGCTAAGTATTTTATCATATGTGCAACATTTATTTGTGTGAATGTACAAACAAGAGTCTTAAACGTATACAAAATCACGATAAATATGCTAAGACGACATGAAATGAGATGCTCACACCTATGCTTGAGGTCGGAATCCTTCAAAATTATGTCGAAAATATAATGGGAATCACTCAGATATATAATATGAGACTGAAAGTATAATAGAAACGCATTTGGGTAATGAAAACTCCCCGTATGTGCAGTAAGTAATTCTAGGAATTTGTCTGCATTTCAATGAATATATAATCTGCGCACCACCTTTAGAAGGGTGAAATAAGGCAATTAGTCAACTGAAGGCATTGAACAGCCACCATCTAAATGGTTCACAGTTGCAGATAAGGGACAATCATCGTGTGGGCTGGAATTTCACTTGGTCGCAGAACTGTCGGTCCATAGTTCATTTCGATACATAATAAAGCACCTTCACTTTTAAGAAAATATCATCGTTTTAGCCTACCCAATTTCCCCATCTTAATCCTATTGAGCATGTCTGGAACTTACTTCACCAAAGAGTTCACCAGGGCAATAATAACGTTCCAGGATCATCAATAGTTCTGGATCGCAATTTCTCAGTATATTATAGACTAATTAGTCATGGGAACGAATGGAATAAAGATGCCACAATTTCGAGAAGAGACTTCGATTTTGAAACTTTTTTGTCTTATTTGAATTGTCAGGAAATGGTCCTATAATCATTTTCTGATAAATTAAAAAAAAAATTGCATTCTGATGTAACTGATTATGTAAACTTTCAGTGACATCATTTATTTACAACGTTATATCACACTATCAAATAGAAAATCAGAATTGGAAACAAATTATGATCAGTACTTAGACTTTTATATTCCTAGATTTCTTGTAATTCGCATTTGCTCATTGAGGGTTCAATAAAGATACAATAAAACCGTGGCACCTAATTAGAACTGAAACCACGGCCACCTTGATGCAAGTCTCTACCGAGTGCTTAACCAGCACTGTGACGTCACGATGAAATGAAACAGGGCGCTGATAGGATTAGGCAGGACGAAATAGAATACGTTAGACGCTTGAGTTAGTGTTGGTTTTCCTATAATACTTGTGGGAATATTAAATAGTAGTTATTCAATTATTTCATGTATGATGATCTCTGGAGAAGTGTTGTTTACCTATTAATATAATGCTATGTGAAATCGGAACTGGGTAGATTGCTCTATTTCATTCGATATTTCGGTGTCAACGATCCAAAACCACGTAGAGCTCCCGTGATTTCGTCTAGAGTTTCTTTCGGTAGTGTTGAAAAAAAACATTCAAATCACGTTTTTCTTCGTCTGAAATAAGTGTCCTTCTGACTGAACTAAGCGTAAATGATTTGATTTTGGTACAGTTGCAATCGTTACTTCTCTTCTACTGATAACTTCAATGAAATTATACTTAAACATTTCTCCCTTTCCCGAAATAGTCGAAAATTATACATTCCAAAAGTCAAATCCAAAAGATAAATTCTTGCGTAATTCAAAGAAAAAAAAGGTTTGAAAAAGGTTTCAGCTTTTCTTAACAACAGCTACAGTTTACGAAATTGTCCACCACAAATTAACAGAAAAGTTATCTAACATAATCTACATCACTGAACAAGCCGAATGTCTGCGACAGTATACAGGGCGATATTTCTTCTCGCATCTGCTCTTGATTTAGCCTCTCCACTTCAATTGACTTGTTTTAGAACAGATATTGAATGAAACATGCAATTTGAGTATTTTCTAATACTTTTCATTGTTTTCGTTTTAGTCATATTTTTCCCCATATTGACAGCTTGAAGATATTTTCTCAATAAAGGGAATACAATCCCATTATTTTCGATAATTAATATTTCGAAAAAAGTGACAAGACATGTATGTGGAAATTTTTAAATTGGATGATTCACTCAATTTCAGTTTAGGAAGACGTCAGTGGCGCACCAACATTCACACAAATTCGACTTGGTCGGCGATGTTGATTTTAGTAGATCGTTCTTGTATCAATTTTTGGCGGAGAATTTTGAAACCTGTAGTTGCTTTCGAGAGAAAACTAAAAATTTCTTGAAATTTCAACATCCTATACTTCGTAAACGAAGGAATGCTCGACCCATCTTCATATGAAGTTTTTTCTTGAAATCACGCAAGGATGCACCTTCTTGGATTACGTCATTGCATAGATAGATGAGTATTATGTCCTCTATTCCTAAATTTTTCAGAGGTTACGAAAATTATTTGAGATTAACAAATATAAATCCTGATTATAACATAAACTTCACAGATAAAAGAGGATCTGTCGAAAGTGGTAATCAGCTTGGAAATTTAATCTGTAACCTGTATCTTTAGTAAAAGTAATTAAGTATTCTTTTGATTTTTTGGATAAGTACCAATCGTCTGAGGCGTTATAAGTAGACGGTAATTTTGCCGGATTTCCTTGACAACGAATTCAATTAGGTGGAGACATTTCGATTTTCTTTCGTTATATTAGCCTATATCGATATCTGCTATTCCAAGGGTTAGTCAGATTCATTCTGTTCATTTTAAAAATATATATTCGAGAGATATGGAATAGTTATAGATTTTTTTTCACCGTCAAGATATTTTACGAGATATCATCTTTATGCCAAACCTTGATATTTCACGACTGGGGTAACCACGTCTTTAGAGAACTAGTCTTGCCACCTAGGGCAGTCACTTTGTGAACCATATTCAGCCAAGTAACCTATAAGCTGTAACGTACAGGAATACCAGAAAACCGATATAAAACACTATCCAACCATCGTGGGAATTAACCTAAGTCCTAAAAGATAAGTTTTCTTCTTTATTATCCATTTCTTCTCTTCTATCTTCATTAATCGTTGACTGAGCTCTATCATTCTTTTATTTTGTTGAAGAGCTCAGATTGTTCAAAATTGAAAATTTGTTTGAATTCATCTCGTCTGAGACTCCTTTATTGTAATTGGTTAAACTTTGTAGTAAGGTATTTTTTGCATTAGTTACCTTGATTATAGTTAGTAATTTATTAGTCAGTTACTATCATTTCGATAATTATTCTGTAATAAAGCTAGTTGAATGAAGTTATGAGTATTATTCCCAAGGCTATATCTAGGACGTAGGTCCTAGACGAAGATCTCACACACTGAGATAAAGGGACTCTGATCTAGCTAGGCATAGGTAATTTATGGGTAGTTTCAATTGTCATTTTATTTCAACTAGCCTTGATATAATTTAATGTCATTCAACTTCATTATTTCAGAATCTTATTTCAAGTAGAATTGAAATATATCTCTAATTTTAGATATTCTTGAAACAAAACCATTACAAATTATTTTTCGAAAGAAATTCATGTCTATCAAATTTTGAGAGGGTAATTATGAGAATTACTTCTTGAAACAGAACAACCAAAGATTTTATTGAAACTTATAAAGCTCAGAATCGAGAATCACATTCATCTAGATGATTTAAAAATAAATTTTAGAATTTGCAATAAATCGAACATCTATATTAAAGAAGGCATGACAAATTCTTTCTAATATATTTTCAATTAGACGAAAGTTGTCTACAATGAAATCAATAGATGTTAAGCAACGAGAAAAGTAATGATATTTCATGCCCAATTTGATCATGTATGCATATCGCCTTCTGTTGCGGGTTCACCAATTGCGAACATATCTGTACCTCTGTGGTGATGTGAAAAACCTACCGAATTGACCAGAACTAAATTAAATCTCTAGTTCTCACTTCTATTTGGATTCACGCGATAAGATAAGACAATTTAGGCTGCTATTCTTCATCATTAAATATGCACTTCCTATGATTCTGTACTGATGCAGTGACGTCATAAAATTAGGGAAGAGGCCGTTACAACACAATTTATTTCCACACATAATGATATAATTCTTAACTCTCGTAAAAGCTACAGTCGTAAGTAATACCACAAGAGCTCAGATTTGGCTGGATATTTTCTATGCTCGAATACTTACGTGCAGGCAATTCAACGAGAACTGGGCGACAAAATCACAAGAGCATAGCTCTAGTGATTTTGTCGAGCAGGTAAGTATTCGAAAATGAGTATCGAAAAATATCCGGCCTAATCTGAGCTCGAGTGGTATTTGCTGAGAAAATTCCGCGAATTACAAAACGTACAAAATGAACTTTATTGAGAAATGCACACAACTTCAACGATAAAATCATAAAGCATTCATTACAAACATGTTAAGTTATTATTGGAATGAGCAGTTATTGAAAATGCAATTACTATATTCAATTTTTTCACGCCGGGTCGATTCTATATGGGACGATGCCTGAGGAATTATGGAAGATTCAGCATTCGCAGAAGTTTTACGAAGATTTGAAACAAGATTCAAATGATGCTCACTGTTCAGTTGCAGGTAGGGCTTGATAGAGCTTGCCGTAGAGTGTCCGGTTAGTTTGATCAATTCTTGTTCACAGACACCTGCCTCAGATAGATTCGAAACAGCTTCATCTGCTGAAATTTTTGTCCATTTGGATATTTCATTTATTCCCATATATTTTTGTACCAACCCTTAGAAGTACTGTTTTTCAAAATTGATTGGGAGCTAGAAATAATCTATCACTTGTAATATGATCGGGTCTTTTCGACAATATCTTATGGAACAACCTCACAGGACATAAATCTGGGTTTTCCTTATTTTTTACTAGCCATTTACTATCACAGCATTTTTTTGAGCCGCCTAGGCAAGTTTTCGAGAATACTGTGTTATATTCAATACGACCAGTCACTTCTCAGTTATTAAATTTTTCCTCTTTAAAAAAGTGTACCTTGCAAGTTGCTGCTTCACCGCCACGCCATGCTAATTCATAAGCAACAATATGAAAAATTTTTTTCAACAAACCTATCGGTGCATTTTCGTCCCAGTACAGAGCCATGCTACCAATTTCATTTCTTGTTAATGCAACGGAACTTTCTTTGCGCTTTTCCACATCCTTGTAACATCTTCCTTTTATAATTGCGAGCTTCACGAGCCTTTCTATATGCTGCATCAGTAAAGGGGTTGAAACTCATGTTGAATTTATTGAAATACATAATCTGTATCATTTTCGCAGTTGTGTTCCACATTGTTTTGACAATGTATTCCTTGTAATCTTGTCCATTCATATCCAAATCGAACGATCGTTCCTTGCAGAATATACTGAATTGATTCCAAATCGAGCTGTGCGTTTTTCTTGGGGCTAGAATTCTGTATAGAACTATTTATTTCTGCTTCACTGGTGCTTCCAAAATGAGACATTTTAATTTATATCGGCAGAAACTTTACAACAGGTACTAAAATGGCTGTTCTTGACAGTTTTAAAACCGTGCTATTTGTTGTGAATGTTGAGTTGCTATGGAAACGCAAGGATTCTCTATGGGCAAATTTATCCACTAATATCCTACTCTCCTTCCTATTTCTATGCAATTTATTCGATAACTCGAATTTCTGTGTTCTTAAACGTGCATTTTGACACATGAGTGGAATTGTCGGCATTAAATTGTTGATTTCTGGAATGAATACGACTTTCTAATGAGCTTGCATAATACTATTAAACAATTTAAATAGAAGATCATGGAAACTGAAAAGTAGTACGAGTATATGCGAATAAACTTTTCCAAGCAAAACTCTCCACTAAATTCTTATTTTCCAAATTTTTCTAATACTTAACCAAACTATAATTTGATTTTAGATACGTTTATATAAAAGCTTATCAATAGAGCACTAGTAACAATGGCAAGATTGTAGTAGATATGAAGGCTACATATTTGCACTTCGAAACCATCCAAGTTACGAATTTCTCAATAAAAAAGAACATGGAGTCAATATATTTGAAGTTGTACGGATATATCTTGAAATCTTTGTAAACATCGAAGAATCAAGTAAGCATCAAAATACATTATAAAGAATTGCATTTCATTTTATTTTTGGTGTCAACTCTGACATTCTCTGATAAAATCCGATAACTAGAAGATCTTTTGTTTATCTCTTTAAATCATCCAAATGTGTTGACATCGGTGTGAAAGACACTGCGCTTGTTTGATTCAAATCGTTATTTATTGCAGAGCTGTCGATTGTTATATTTTCGGATTTTTCTCTTCAAGTGAGATTTAAGGCATTGCTTCTTCCAAAATTCGTAGTTTTAGGACAACTGGAATGACTAATTAATTTCAACTTGATATGGTTACGCGTTTTTGGAAAAATGCGAAGTTCATTATCACAATTTTTTTAAGTTGGGTTATGAGAGATTGCTTCTTGTCAAATATTATCACCTATAGAGATTATAGGTGAACGGGAATTAGCTTATAGCCCATGATTCCTTAGCGAGAGAAAAAACATGTCGCCGCATAAATGTTCGCATCTTTCGACTGCGTTGACTGATAATATTGATTCTTTCACAGCTTCAAGAGATTGTCCTCCTGAGTATTTGGTCTGTCGAACAACGAATTGAATCTATAAAAGTTCTGTTTTTCCATTTGCGGTATGAAATCCGAAAAAGATTCATAATTGCATTAAAAGGTTTTTTGATAGTCAGTCAAATTCCATTATTCTGAACTCCTTTAAACAATGGGTTGAAGATATCGGAAAACGGTTTTACGTCCCCTTTAGACTCACTATTATTAACCTATGAATAGGAACCTATTTTCTCTTTTATGAGCCAGGTACCTATATGAAAATGTCATGTTATACCTATTGTAAAGCTGCTGTTTATATATATTCCCGAATTACATAACATAACAATTCAAAGCGGCGAGACCATCACGAATATGCAGATTATATTCGCGAGATGCATTCAACAAATTATGTATATACAAATTCCTGTCCGGTACCACGCAAAAACATGCTCCATTCACACGTCTCTTGGGTAATTTGCTCGTACCACCTCGATAAACAAACGCGGATAAATATGGCCACCGCGTATAATCGCCGACGCGGCCGTAACTCAACGATCGAGCATTCTTTGAGCATACAATTACGCACCCTACCTGGTCTTTCTCTGGGAAACCACGAAGATTCGAGATCGGACCTTGTTGCATGCCTACAATAACTATTTGTGTGTGATAGCTAGTAACTTCGGTTATGTGTACACCGCTTCAACTTACTTGCAAGAGATTATCGTAAGAATATACAGGGAAGCACCCGCGAAACAAGTGTTTCCAGAAAAATCACAAAAATTTTAACGTAACTAATTTGGCAGATTGAAACATCTGTGGAACACAAAGAATGATATCAGAAAGTGTCGTTCGGTTGCGTAAATGCAACCGCAGGAGGAAAATGGTTTCCACTTTTTCCTGTCAGGCTGTGTTGATTCGTGTGATTTCTTGACGAATTGAAGTTTTAAGCGAGTGGTTTTTTCTTACCCCACTTCTGTTGATCCGTAGTTCTGTAGAATAGGCTTGAACTTTGTCGACATTTTCTGGAATGCGCGGGTACATTCGACGTTCGATGGTTTCTTTATCCGTTATTACCAACAAAACTATCATATACAAAAATGAGATACTTGAGCCTATATGTCGCAATGTTACTAACTAAAAAATGCTATGAATGAATGCAATGCTATCTGCCTTTCTGCCTCATGCTCTCTCCAATCACCAGCGTTCTAAAATTTATGAGTATGTTTCTCTGGTTTAGAACGTCCTGGTTCCAATTGGAAAACGTTTCAATTTTCTGGAATAGTTCATATTGGGAAAATTTTCGGTCAGAAATTTGCTCCATTCTCTAACAACTCCCCTGTAGATATTTCAATAAATTCAAGAGATTGAAGGTTTTGTTCTTGAACTTTTAGGCGAATCATAACATTGAAATGGCAATTCCATTTTAATTTTCAGAATAATTAGCTCCATATTCCTTTCATGTTCAAGATAGCTGAGCCCTCCTATGAGAGAAGAAATTTATATAGAGACCCATGAATTTAATTTATGAATGATGTTTATGAACCATTTATTGTGTCCGCTACACGGTATCTCAAAATAAAACAAGATGCCTTATTGACTTCTCCATCTAATTAGTAATAAAGCCGAATGAAATCATCTGATTATTTTTCTGGCACATGTTTCTGGATGAGAATAGAAATTAGATTGTCCAGTTACCAGGTTATGAATATCGAATGAGTACATGAACAATTGGAAAATAATATTTTTGAAAATTCACTTGCTCAAAATTATCCCGATCTTTGCTTTGTTGTTTGGTTTTCATTTTCCGTACATGTACGTACGTTCAGTTTTTATCGTCTTTTGGTAATTTTGCTCAGGCTGAATGAACAACGGTACTGTACTGCATTTGTCCATTCTTGGATAGCCACAAACAATGTTAAACTGTATTTCGACAATGTCTTCAAGACGTAAGACTAGTTTTTCGTTCATTTTCTGTGCACATCTTCTACATTTTTTTATAATCAAATCTTCCGGTAAGTAATCTTTACAACAATTTTTCAAGCTATAATGGATTAATCTTCCTTTGAATGATTTTATACCATCAAATACTTTTCATTTTATCTCTGATACAATTTTTTATGATTTGCATTCTAAAGGAGCAATTCGATTTGTATTTGAACTGTTTTGTTTATATTCAACCTTCCCTTTATTAATACCGTGTAGAGAGATGAATGCCTTGAAACATACAGGCACATGTTCTTAAGGTTAATATTGTGTTCTTCATCTTTTAGCTTAACGTTATAGCTCTTTCCTATTCTTTGTCAATTCAGTAATAAACCTGTGATTATTTTCATCGTTATCTTATTCAGAATTTTTTTTAACTAATTACAACACAGTAAACTTCATTAAATGCTTAACAAAAAATAACACCTGTCCTTTGGACGATCGTTCTTTACCGATATGTCTTATATATTTCCATTCCTTTTCGTTTCGGCCATAAACAAAAACACCTTTCTGGAGCCATCTTCCATTTCTCTGGAAGCTAATGATTCGAAATAGAAATACCATAGACCATGAATTGTTTCATATTAAAAAACTAAAATAAATTGTGACATTGCTGGTGTTCTCTGTCTGTGGCCTGTATATAGTTTAATTATGAGAATTCTTATTGCAGTTCACTTGTCTAAAATCGTTCGGCCACATGAGTGTTACACTTCTCTTGATAACGTCTCAGAGCTGCAGCATGAGTATCGCCGTCTTGTTTTGAGATCAAAGAGCATTTTAGTAACTAAAATTTGTGCACTGGTACTGAATACAGGGTGCTTCAACGAAAACTAAACAGAGGCTATATCTATCAAGATATTCATTTCTGATCAAAACGCAACGACTATTTAAATTTCAGTGAAGTAAAATGGAACAGATCCATGCTGACCAATGGCAGTCATTATCAAGTACCATCCTCATCTCGAATTTCAACTCCTAGAGCAGGGGTGAACACCCTTGAAAATTTGGAAGAGGGTAGATGGGTCGAGTGATATCTTGAAAGAAAGGTATTATCTTTGTCTGCACCCCCGAATTTCAATTTTTTATTTAAAACTGTAGAAGATACAGAGTGAGCTACTCTAACTCCTATGGAACTCAATGAGAATAGAATTATTGCGAGCAGTCATGAAGGCAAACGAAATCCTTTACTTAAAAGGTATTACTGGATCGAAATATCACCCCTGCTTTAGGGGTTGAAATTCGAGATGAGGGTGATTTCGGAAGATGACAGCTTTTGATCTAAAATGAACCTATTCCAGTTTTTCGCACTACTACTCCAATAGTCTTCTCTATTTTTCAGTGGCTCACTCTGTATCTTCTACAGTTTTCAATCAAAAATTAAAATTCGTTCACGGGAATGCAGACAAAGATGATACCTTTCTTTCGAGTTATCACTCGACCCATCTACCCTCTTCCAAGTTTTCAAGGGTTCGAGATGAGGATGGTACTTGATGATGACTGCCATTGATCAGCATGGATCTGTTCCATTTTACTTCACTGAAACTTGAATAGTCTCAGGGAAATAGCCTTCCCTATCTTTCAGTTGCTCACCCTGTATCTTTTACAGTTTTCAATTAAAAATGGAAATTCGTTCAAAGCAATGTATACAAAGATACCACCTTTCTTTTGAGTCATCACTCGACCGATCTTCCCTATTCAAAATGTTCAAGGATTTGATATTTCAGGCAAGTTTTGTACCTCATAAGATGTCCCCCTTGAAACAAAAATTGACCTGCTTTTGCGTTTTGATCAGAAATTAATATCTTGGTAGATATAGCCTCTGTTTAGTTTCCGTATGTATCCCTGTATAGGATAAAATGATACCAATTAATTTTCAACGATATGGTGATTGACTCTTTCGATTGTTAAACCGTTTTTCGTTTAACGGATAACTTGTACACCAACCCTCCTTTGAAAAGTTTAAAGTTACGAATAGTTACTCTACACCTACATAGCAGTTTAGGAGGCAATGCTCTGCTTATCAGGCTGGTTGAAAAATTAAGCGATAATATTCCTCAAAGAGCAATGCAGTGCATGTGGAATTTGAAATTTCAACGAAACCGTACAAGCCTTAAAAATGATCCTTGTTCAGGAAGTTGTTGCTGCAGAAATGATTAATTCTGTACATGATATGGTTATGGATTATAGGCGATAGCCTAAGCGTTAAATACATACTGAGATTATGGTTATATCAACTGAGCATATGTCACATATCATAATGAATGTGATCTTAGAAGCTTTTGGCATGATGGATGCCGCATTTGTTAACTTAGAACCTCAACGTACACGAGTCAGATTTTTCCAAGAACATTTGGCCCATGCTGAAAAGAATAAATCTGATGTTGTGAGTAGATTCATAACTGCAGACGGGCCTAGGCCTTATCATCATGATCTTGATTTGCGCCAAAAACCTGCAGGGTGAACTGAACCTAGTTCTTCAGCTTCAAAGCAAGAGAAGGGGTCAAACTCGTCAAAAAAGGATAAGGCAGCAGTTTCTTGGGATGCAAAAGAATAGTGTTTTGAGCTTCAGAGACATTATACTGAAGAATGAATTAATTTCATAAAATATTTATCACTTCCGCTTTTCGTGAGCACTTATGAATTATTTGATAAGATATTGTGGAAATTTTCATCGTTCACTCCTAAACTGAGTGATCTTCACATGCGACATATCAGAGATTCAGCCTCCTTGCCTCACCACAATAACTATTTGTAAATAGCGACCGAGCGGCAAGATTGCTCCTCCGATATGTAATCTTCCCGCTCCAGGCAACATTAAAAAATCGATGCCGATATATGGCCGCGGACCTGCCATTGTATGCTAAACGGGTGGGACAATTAGGGCTGCGGTGTCGCTTGCACCGAGCGTGGTGCAATTCATGCCACCTGTGTGTACCTGTGCGGAATCTTATCTTTTCTCACAAATCGGAATCGGTTGTGTTTATCCCGCGCAAATCGAAGGTTTTCTTGCAGGAAAACTTCAGAAATTGTTTTTGAGATTATAAAGTGAGTGTGTTGTTCTAAACTTTGTTCTTTTCTAACAGAATGTAATTGTGCGCTGAATGAATAACTTTAAAAGCGAAAGGATGAAAAAGGAATTGATGAAACAATTATCACCAATGACTTAATGAACATGAATTCTACCAGCGTTTACAGACATTTAATCAAACTTCTTTCTTGATGATCCGTTGAGTTAAGCTTGTTGACGTTTACCCCCATAAGTTTATTCATCGAAGTAAAAATCAAACAAAAAATTGCATTTAATTCTGATTCAAAAATGGTTTTTGACTGTACAAACATTGGAAATTTCGGGAAAGATATTAGGTGAAAATATGTTCGTTTGAGTGTTTCGTGTTGTCCGGTTACTAACGAATATTATTTGAGCGTTATACGTCGTTTGCCTGAAAAAATTGGCATCAAGAGCTTAGATATATCAAGAATTTATAGGCTCAGGCATCTTGGGTTTTTATTAAGATAATACGTCAATTTTTGTACCTTTATTTGCCAGATTTGGCAATAGACTTCTGGCTTTTCTCTCAACATAGAAAAATGTCATGGTTATCATTTTGACAGGATTGATGAGTTGAAATTAGCATCAGATAAGGGATTCCGAAAATCGAATATGGCTAATGTATTGAAGATTGGGATGAACATTCACAAGAGCGTATTATGCCCAAAGGGAATACTTCTTCGTAAAGTTTCACTACATTTTGATCACAGAGATGAAATAATTGATTTGGAATCATGTTTATTCAGGTAATAAGAATTCTGTTGAGAACTGTTTTTTTTTATCGTAACTATTGTTCAACCATTCGTAATTCATCAAATAATTAGAAGTCTTATTTTTATGTTGCCAAGCATTTATTTCACTGACAGCTAGAAAAACGGATGCAAGATTAAAATGAATTGTTCTTGTTATGACCAGACTTGCATATCATGCTGAACATCTAAAGATCTATGAATATCAATTTTCATATGCGTGTCCCCTGCATAATAATGTAACTTTGTGATGTCTGATTGATTGATGATGATGATTGGGGTCTTTATTAGCAATAATCTTTCGAATTTTTGGCTAATTTTCCTGGATTCCGTTCATGTTGCGATCGTTCGAACAACTAAGTTTCATTTATTTTGTTTCATTATTGATATTTGTTGTTACTATCATTCAGTATAATGCGTTTTTATGCTAGACTGAATAGCGATCATCTACTACTTTAGTTCACGATATCGATTTGGTTTCATGAATTTCTCTGATACAAGTTTATCATCAGTTTTGAGTTTACTCACCACACAAGGGTCTGTTGAAAGAACACTCTACGTACCTAGAACAAATGAAATGATTAGATATGAGAAGAATGATTTTTCAATTACATATGTAAAGGAACGAGGAATTAAAATAAATTCTCCCATAGAATAGGAATTTGAAGGTATAAAGTGAATTAGTTTACTCTCTTTGCCATAATTTGGGATCTGCATCGCTATTACATCATGAAGATGTCTAACAGTATCATATGATGTTTTTATGCTAACAGTTAATAGATAATAACATTGTTACATGAACAAAATTATCTGAAAGGAAATTGAATTTTTGAATCAAATTATGATTATCATCTGAATAACTTCGTTTTGTCTCAACAATCATTCATCATGTTTCTTTCAAGTTCAGAATCCAAAGAAAGTGCGAATTTGCCTATGGCTTATAAATCTGCGATTAGTCCCAGCTCTCTTTGAAATTTTATTTAATTTTTTCATAATGATGTATTTCCTTCCTATTTTTTCTATCAAAGGTAAAATAGTATAGGAAAGAGATCTAGCAACTAAAAAAATATCTACCATGATACAATCGATGAGATAGTTATGTCGAAAAGGTTCTCCCAGATAATTTGATCATTTTCTGAAATTCACGAATTGAATCCATTCGAAAATGAAGTTTGTACTCGACAACTTTGACGCTCGAAATTGATATCAATAGAAAACTTATATCCACTCGGAATTTCGACATACAATTCAGTGATGCACAGATCATTTTCATTACCTTCATCACAAAATCCTGAAAAAGAAATTGAAACTAGTGAAACTTCAGCACACAATATCAGCTTTGTTCGTGACTTAATTGATAAAACATATAGCTAGTAGCGAAATATATTAATTCACAGATATCAACAAACCCGAAAAATTTATCCCATTAACATATGTTGGACAAAAAAGTGATAATGTAACGATTAATCTAAATTGAAATCCAAAATTTCATTCATATCTCAGAAAAATTCATCACCACTCTTATTTAATACTAAAAATCGTATACAGAATTGAAAAAATAAGAAGTTTATAAGTTATCTTGTCCAGATTGAAATGATTTCTACATAGGTTAAACATTCAACTTCATACGTTGAAAATAAACAGGATTCAACAATAGCTAACTACATCATCTTACATCTACGATCAATACTCAAAATTACAGACTTTACAGAATTCTGATCCATTCCATCAAATCTAAGATTTTTCTAATATTTTTGAAAGCAATCATTACAATTTTTTCTTTTCCGCAGTAACTCATCGTGCACATCGTACTAAAGGCAACGTCTTATTCGGATAGGGGTCTCAAGCATACGTTTCCTTTTCAAATACATATTAATCAGGACTATTTACTTGTGGTGACATCTTTCAATTACACATCTCAAAATGGAATGACACATAGAAGTGTCAGCCAAGTTGTTGACACATCAATGTTGCATTATCTTATGACAACCATATCACCCGAAATGCGTGAACATCTATATTTGTACTGTGCGACCAATAGGATTTGAAATTATACTCAGGTGTCATCAAGATTCGTCAGTATGTCAACGAGAAAATCGATGAGTTGAAGTTGGGTGAATTTCAAAGATGAATATTTTACCCAATTTGCTCGTACCGAACAATCGCGATGGTTGAGCGATAGAACAAGAAATCATGGTTGACCTCTTGCGATTATATCTCTTCTGTATGGAACCCATGGCTCGATAACTACGTGTTTGGTGGATGCACATTTCGGCTTATCAGATGGGGCGCAAGTGATCATTATATGCAGGAACTACGGACAATCGATACATCAATCGTTCCATAAACTAATCGACCGGAGGGAATATAAACAACCATAAATCATTTCGTGCTTATAACATTCCACTGAGTTGCGGTAAAAAATGAGTTCGTTATCTGTGTTCCCGCGTTGTGGGTGACTCGCTCTGGGCACACAATGGATCGCCATTTTGTAGCCAGTCTTCCCGGTCTTGTTTCAATATGGGCGAACCCAGATAACATATTTATTGCATTATTATGGTCTATCCGTTGGTTTTCAGGATCTTGAGAATGTTTTTAGTGACAATGAAAAGTTATTGAAAAACTTTCTTGTACCAGGAAAATATTGATATATTGCTGTTTCTAAACGTTTCGTACAAAGTTCAGATTTCCAGTCTATCTAAATCTTTCTATTGTGGCATCTAATAAGAGTACATAAACGAATGAATGTTGAATGGAATTACATATTCGATTACAACTATTTGAAAGACTTCAATGATACACTTGAGGGTAATATCTGGGGAAGAGAAAACAGTCAAAAAGATTCAAGTCGGGCGAATGAAGAGTCTAAAGAGTGCTAAAATATTTTTACAAACTGAAAATTTTTGCATAAATTTTTTTCATTTCAAATTCTGCTTTTAAAACGATGATGTGAACGCACAAGATCTTGTATTCTGAAAAATTCTCCTCTGCTAATGTTTTCCGCTGAGTAGTTCATCTGCAATATCTGCCTTCATTCATAGACTGACTCAGAGCACCGACAATTTGGTTTCCTAAAAACTTCAAGTGGGAGTAGAACTTTGAGAGTTCCGTGTCATATAGGCCAGTCCTCAAATCTTGTTGAATTTGAAATAATAATAAAAATAATAGTAATTGCGAGTCCAAAAAAAAAGTTTCTACTGCACCTAATCCATGAAACATGAACCTGATAGCATACCAATCAGCAAAATGAATATATGGTTAAAATCTATTAAAAAGATTCGGTTCGCAGAAATAATAATGTAAAGGTGAGCATATACAATCATAATGAAGTAGTGATATAAATAGGTAGGTACAAATATATTGAAGAGAAGGAAGTCAGATCATCACATACGTTTATCAACCAGAGAACAAGTTATGCATTGACAAAAATCTTTCATTCAATCAATATTTAAGGCCGGATTCAAAATGACATGACAATAAGAGTTTTAGGCAATCGTTCGTTAGTTGATTGTAGGTATATAATTTTTTACCACGCAGAACTTTCTATTATCCATTCCTAATAGTAATACTTGCGAATGTATTATCACTTATAATTTTTAATCTAGAAGACGAATTCTTGGTAGGATTTTAGAAATTGGTTTCTTGCGTTCTATCATAATTCGAAAACGACAATTAGCGGTACAATCTTTTGCGATATTAATAAATATGTGTTATGAGGAGAAATATTGATTTGAACAGAACTATTCATGTTCATTGAATAATTTATAATCTCAATATTTTCAAAACATTTTTACATCAAGTCCAACCTCGAAGTCTCAATTCATATATTACGATAATTTCAAGCAATAGCGAATTTTCATATTGTTTTCAGTTAATTGCACGGAAAAGTACTTATTAAAAACAAAACTGCAGCGGGCAAGTTATGTCTACTTATATTTCTGACGATATGTGGTGGTTTTATTTCCTAATATACAAATACAATATTTTTCAGTTATCAGTATTCAATAGTTTAAAGGCAAAATTATATGATTCTACGTAATAGATAGAAATCAATGAAATCAAACAATATGACGGCCTAAATTCTGAATTGATTGTAAGTGAAATTAATGAAAATGAAGTTGACTTTTTTTTGATGGAGAAGGTTTTTCTGAATTTAGTTTTCAAGCGGATTTCAGAATATGTTGAAGCAAAACTGATTGACTTGAAAAAATTGAACATCTTTCCTTTGTTCATAGAATGAACGAAAAGGATTACTATTAGAAGAAACGCCATCATGACGTTTCCAAAAATTAAAGCTATTATTGAGTTGAATTGTTTTAAGCCCGGCGCATTCGCCAAATTACATGTTTGAAACAGAAACATTGGCGGTAGCAACAGATTTGCTGTTCTTATTTCCTCTCGCTCGATAATGTGAGAACAGAGAACAGATGTGTTATGAAGTTCCGTGAAAGTTAACTGCGTCAACATTGTTTGGTTGGCAACGGTCGCCTATCAAACACGTAAAAAAAACATTTTCTTCCAGTAGAAACATAGTTAGTTGAACGTTAATATAATATGTCACTCATACGAACATTGTGATATCCTCCCGGTTAAAAATTCGTCAAATTATGGTATTTATGATAGTTTGAATAAAAAGAAACGTAATCTTGGTCTATGGCTGTGGAAAATACTTCAGCTAACTCAGTGAAGTGTTTGTCATAGAAAAAGTTCAATCCAGCGTTTGAGAGCTGATATTTTTCACGTTTTGATATTATGTTAACCATTAACTAACAAAGCTTCATCTGAGAAAAAAATGACGAAAACTTGTTTCTTCAAAACGATTCTCTTCTATGCCACACACTTATCAGGCTAAAATTCGAATCTTTCAATGAATTGTTTTTGGTGAATTTATATTCATGATATGTGAACAAGGAAAATGTAATTTCCAATTCTTCATTTGTTTCGTTCGATGAAAGAGTAGTTAATTATTTCATATTTTTTTAAGTATCTGTGACCCTCTAGGAATAGCATGCTTTAAATAGACCACCGTATTCCTATCAACTTACATGGGGTTGATGTCATACACACTTGAGTACTACATGCAATATATTCGACAAAAGGTGAATCTATTCACGAGGATTTTCTTAACTTGAGGTCGATTGTGCACACATTTTTTCTTCATCATACCTTACAATCAACATCAACAGACGACGATTATTTATATCAATCTATTATACATTTATGAGTATGCAAGTATTTCATTTAAAAATAGAATTTTCATTTCTCATTGATTTTCATTACTTTAAATTCAACAAGATCCACGAAGAAATAATATATGGGCGATGTCAACCCAAATTATTGGGTCCATAATGAGTCTAAAACATCTATAGATCATAGTCGGCATCACTTAGAAGACTGAACTTGGCCATCAGGGCTCTCTCGGTCAAACAGAGAGGGAATTTGTTTTGTTAAGTTTGAATATTGAAGGGTTTTTTGCGATTCGACTTCAAACTTGGCAAGCAAGAATAAGGAAGTGATTATATTTCAGGAGACTCACACTGCGACGGAAGAAAATCTCCGCGAAAGAGGAAATATCGCAGGTTATGTATTTTTTGATTATCTCCTTAGTCCTTTTTATGGCCTTGCTTGATATACAAAATCTTTTCTTAGATTTGTTCAGACATATAAGAGATTCCTGTCCCAAACCCCCTTCCTTTCACCCTTGTCTTCGTCTGGAAATCGTGGAGTGGTACTACTACACAAAGAACTCTACAGATCTGAAACAACATCTCGACCTTATAAATGTACCATCCAACCACAAAATGTATTCCCTAGATGCTATTTTCCTATACACTAACATCCCAATAACCATAATACCGACAATAATTGATATAAAATGGACTGAAATCAAAACCCACACCTCCATCCCAAAAGAAGAATTTATTGAAGTATTACAATATATATTAGGTACAAACTATTTTCAATTCGATAACCTTTTTTTTTTCAACAAATAGATGGAATTGCCATGGGAAGTCCCATATCTATTGTAATAGCGCAAATGGTCATGGAATATTTGGAAGAATCAATTTTGAATAATACAAATTTAGACATCACATTATTTAAAAGATATGTAGACGACTGTTTACTAATAATGAACAAAATCGAAGTAGACCAAATTCTTGAAACCTTCAATGAATTCCACAAAAGCTTGCAGTTTACTTTAGAAACTGAGAAAAATAACAGCGTCAACTTCCTTGACATAAAAATAACTCGAAAAGACAATAAATTACTAACGAGATGGTACCGAAAAGAAATAAACGAAGATAACATCTTAAACTACAATTCAAATCATCACCCATCCCAGAAAAAATGCATAATAAAAGGATATATTGACAGAGCACTGAAACTCACCTCACCACAATTAAGAAAAGACATACTAAAGTATACAAAAGACCTACTAAGAATGAACGAATACTCAGAAAACGTAACAAACAAAATCATCAAAGAACGAACACATATACTGTACAACACAGAACAAAAAAAGAAAACGGCATTACTAACATCACACGATACAAAACTATCCCTTACATACCTCAACTAACAGAAACCATCAAGAACATCCTCAAACCTTATAACTTCAAAATGGCCTACTCAGCCATGAATCAAATAAGACACGTACATACAAAACTAAAATCCAAAATACCGCACATGGAGGAAACCCACATAGTATACGCCATACCCTGCAAGAACTGCGGAAAGGTCTACATTGGACAAACAGAACAACACCTCAAAGAACATCTGAAACCCCATAAATACGCAAAAAACGATAGCCCTGCACTAAACAAACACAAAAAAACAAGAAAAACACGAATTTGACTATGACCAGACAAAAATTCTTGACAAAGAACACAACGAAAAAAGAGAGAAATACTTGAGATGATACACATACAAAAAGCATAGACAACTCTGTAAATGACCGGAAAGACATAAAGATACTAAGCTTCATATACATAGAACTTCTACAAAACAGGGCACAAAAGAAACACGTTTCGGGAAGGTTAACAATAACAGTGGATACAGAGAACACGGTACAAAAGATCCCAGAAACACATGAAAAGTCCACAAAAAAAACAGCACCATAGAAAACTTCAACACACATAACCTCCGAAAACTGACATCTCTAAAACACAAAGTTTCCACAATGCTTACGAATAAAAATGAAACAATCATCCAAAGATTAGTGAGTAAGATACTTTTTAAGAATAATTTAATATGAATCGTAATGTATATTTCTGTAATATTGTAGATTAAATACTGAAGAAGGGAAGAAAAAATCCTGAAATGTCTATTAGATAGTGTTTTAATATTCTTATAAACCTTAAACCCCAAAAAACGAACTCAATATCGAAATAAAATATAAAAGGTTAAAAAATACTAAAACGCCAATATATATATTATGAAAATATTTTATATTCGAGCATGCAACGAAAAATATTCTGTATCAGTTGTGGTTATATCACATCTCGCTAGAAACTTCTATACATCTGAGTAGGTCGAGATGGAAGTGATTGAATTTAATATTGATTAAAATGCGGCTGTTGATACACTGAAAATCAACAATTGAGATCTTTATTTGTTATTTTGCTGAGAATTCTCTGAATTCAATTATATACATAAATAAACATCGTTCATTCATTCATTCTTATCGACGTCCTGTCATTCTTGCAATTCTTCTTCATAATCAGATTTCGAAAATCTCGATTCGCCGAGCAACGGTTCCATTCAGCCCTGTTTTATTATTTCTGCGGCGTGGCCGATATCGGTTCTTATCGCCGAAGAAGAAACAGAACAGCGCCGCGGCGCGTCTTTATCAGAGGCAGACCTCTCTGTCGAGTGCTTATCAGCACCAGGACAGCACTAGCATACATGTTATCAGACAGCGCCGCCACTATTAGAATATCTAAATATCCCTACTTCGAGTCCACAAACCCAACTCTCGCGACCCCCACCCGATCTTTGCTCAAACCCTTTTCGTCCGTACCCCTCCATGCAATGTCGCGATAAGCTTGGCAACGTCATCTTATTTACATTCATCAATGCCGTCTTAGCAGTTTCAAACAAGGCTTTATTAATATCGAACTGAATTGTTCTTGATAATAATATTATGAGAATATTATTGAAAGAGAAGTATCGATTCTGATCTCACAAGTAATTCGCGGATAGTAGAAATCTTGAATATAAGCAAGTATTATGAAAATGATACTTGTAAGTTTTTGTGCATTTAAACAATAAAAGGAAAACAACAATATGATGCTTGGCTATTGGAAACAAATCGAGGTGTAAGGGCTGTATCATTGACACGACTATCTTTCACATAAATACGTGTCATGATTATTTTGCTGTCATCCTTGGATTTCCATGTTTCATCGATAATAGCACAATTTTTCTTCGTTTGGTACAGAAAGTACTTAAATATTATAATTTCAATACTGATATATGACATTCTATGTATGTTTCCGCATTGCTTTCAGGAAATCCATTCCAGAGTGTCCCCCGCTCTAGAAAGTTATGTAAGGTTTGAGAAAGGTTAGGGAAGTCCAAGGTGATCACTGAAATCGAGATGCCGATTAAGCGATCAGGAGAAAAATTAGGATATTTCTCCTCTTTTCTATCTTCTTATATACAAGGTATCCACGATTTCATGTGACAGGTGATAGTTTCGTTATTTGAAAGGATACTTAGACAAGGGCGCCAAAACAAAAAAGTTACAGGGTTGCAATAAATATGAAAGAAATTAATTTCATCAAGTGGCACACCCAGAATACTTTCTGGGTTGTTGTACTTAATTTTCTTCATGAAACCTTAACTGGGTTACATAACTTCCAATTTTTAGAAAATGAATTACAAAAAGATACCTATCGGTGTACGTCAAACCATGTGTTTGATGGATCAGCAGTTATCGTCACTGAATTTCCAAGCTTCTTATAATATAAAATGACAAAAATAATTATATATATCTGAAAGATTGTGAATACCTTATACACAATATACAAAGTAAATATGACACAAAACTTTCTGAATATATGAAACTACCAGATGATATAAAAAAAATGTAAAAGAAGAAAATAATTTTCATTTTGTCGATTATTATTTCCATAACTGTAGTAATGTTTATGTTTATATGTATACTAGCTGACCTGCGAATTCTGTTCCGCTTTGAAGACAATAAATAAGCAGATTTTGGAATTTATTATTTTTTTATTAGAAAAATACAAAGAAAAATTAATTACCTACATTAATCATTCATTATTATTTCTGTATTAGTACATAGGTTGCCCTTCATTTAAGTACCTTGTGATACACGACATTTTTTGTTTTATTATCAGGCGCAAAAATAAACAACGCAGATGGTCTTCCAAACCGTGAACATGCCACATATAATTAACCATTGGAAAAACATGGATGTTCTAGATTCAAACCACAAACTTTTAAGGATTGGCCTTGTGATTTGCTGATGGTCATGGCAAATGCAAGACGGGTCGGAAATTGAAGTCTTTTGAATTCAAACGGCATATCGGTTGGGATCCTCGAAATCAGAAATTCCTCTCATTTTGAATGTTCCTTTCAGTATCGTCGCGTAAATTACATTCTTCATCAATTTTCTAACCACCAAACGCGTACCGCTGCACAGTTTTGGTTGGTTTATGTTTCGAAGCATGATTACTCCGGAACCAATCTTTAAGCGTAAATTGTGCAGCGGTAAGCCAGGCACATTCAATGACTTTAAAAATTCAATTGGATAGTTGGTGGCTTCATCTTCGTTTATGACGCAGTCAATAGATTGGAATGAATGCATTGTTCCAATGCTCTTATTTTGAATTATGTAGTTCAGGTCATCTACACCTTTATTCTTAGCCGCTAAAATTGCTCGCTCACTCAACCACTCATTATTTTTGTAGTGAGAAATAATGTTTGGAATAAATTGTTGATAAGTTCGTCTTTTGATGAGACGAAATTACAGAAATTATATCAATCCGCTCCATTCATCGACAGGTACTTGACCATTACCGATAGTCAGCAATTGCTCCGAGAAATCTTCAGCAGATGTATCATTAAGCAATGTAACTCTCATGTTTGTTGTCAGCTGCAGTTTCTTCACATAGCGCCATAGATTCGACGATTTGAGGCAAGCGTTAATTGGTCGGCAGCCGTAGATCTTGGAATTACTGGTAGTGTTTGGCCAGAGAGTAAAATCATTGCTCCCCCAAAACATCTCGAGTCATTGCGTAAATCTTTCAATGTTCGGTCAAGTGCTTATAATGCACGTTTATGCGCCATTGTGCATTCGTCTCAGAAGATGATTTTTGATGCCGATAAAAGTTTGGTCATTGCTGAGTGTTTTGCAATATTACACGTTGGTTCTTCAATAGTTTGAAGATTTAACGGTTATTTTAATGCTGAATGAGCCGTACGGTATCCTTCTAACAATTTGGCAGCTATTCCAGAAGAAGCAACTGCAACCGCTATGTTGGATCTCGCACGAACAGTGGCTAAAACTGACCTGTGGAATGTTTTACCACTTTCACCAGGGGCATTTAGGAAATATAAACCACCATTTCCATCATTGATTGCCTTCATTAAGTATCATTAACTTCCTTTTTTCATTTTTTTTTCGTTTTATAGTTCACTTTTTTAATTTTGATTTCTTACAAAAATCAAATTGTCATCCATGCGTCCAAGTCACACGGGAACGCTGTCCAACGGGATAAACAGTATCCTATGTCTGTCTCCTGGCTCTAAGCTACCTACCCACCAATTTTCAGCCATATCTGTACAGCCGTTCTTGAGTTATAAATAGGCACGACTTTCTTTTATATATATAGATCAAGCTTCATAGATGATGTATACAATAATTTTTCAAAAATATTCAAAATATTATGTAATAGCTAACAACCGAAACCGCACTGATATGTCAGTTGCAGTACATCAATGTCACAATCATATTGCATTCACACGTGTTGCAACGCGTTATTCAAACCATAGAAACGACACGAATGCACAGAAGAAGATCGAGGTTTACGAGTGGAGAGCTCGGTGTAATGCGGAACACGACTAGCATTCGTAATGATGTATTCGGAGTATTGTTCTTTATGTGTCGGAACTAAGTGATTCTAAACACGTTTGTACACGCGGGTCGCGATAACTCGAATCCCTATCGGTTCTTATACGCGATGTTGGCAAATATACTAGCCAACCAATACATGAACCAAGAAACCTGAAGCATATAGAATGCAATCTAGTCTCTGAGAATATTTTATGATGTATCTAGAGATGCATGCGAAATGTACGCGAAAAATTAGAACATGTTGTGAATGGGTTGTTGTAGATGTGTTGTAATCATTACCTTCATAGCTCTGAGCATTTATATCTGAAATTTTAGGCTGTAATCTACCTCTTGAGAAATCCCAAATCGAAAGTAATTTGACAGCAGCATGTTCATTGAAAAAATGTTAGTCGACATTCTTATCGTATAATTCAAATTATTCGTAATTTCTGATAAAATTAATCTGTTAGAACTTTGAAGAATGAAATTGTCTGGAATAAATCGAAATACAAGATTTCATACCTAACAGTTAATAGGTATAGAAATCGATATTTCTTATGTCACCTTGTAACTTTAAGATTTCTGACAATAAATTGCTGTTTCCAGGAGAAAAATAAAAGAGATTTGTGAAAATTTCAATTCGAATTGCCATTACTGACACTGTGATACCTCTTACACAATATATAAAGTAAATATAATATAAAACATATAAGATAACAAATTATCCAATTTATATATATTTATAAGTGTTTCTGTAATGTTTAGTTTCTCCCTGTAAAATTGATGGCCTCTTTTTATTCATTAGCCTTACAATACATGAATTTCGATGAATTTTAAGTGAGAATTATTTTTGAAGTATACCTTCCTGCGAATTTTAGATAACACGATACCAAAAATGCATCCATACTGAATACACGAAAGAACGTCGATTGTTAGAAGATCGGTTAACGGAAACACGAATTATCAAAACTGTTTTTTTTTGCGAAGGGTGGATAACTCAGGGTCCTCTTCTGCGTCATTCGCAGACTATAATGACTCATAATGTCATTCATAATAACCATTGTCGTTGCCGGAATTGAACCGGCGACCAGTTGAACTGTATTCGATCCTCGCCTGTCTGGACCATTAGACTAACAATACACAAATACAACACCTATTCCTCAGCCGCAATGAAACTGAAGGCTTGGATGCTTTTCTCTAGAAACCATATGACTGCCTAATCTTAGAAATTTTACTACTTGAGTACTGAAATAATTGTTAGTGTTAACATTTTTTCATTGGAAACGAATTTTTTCGAGAGGTAAAAGTTGTTCATTGATGAATCAGCAGCAATATGGGAGTTTCAAGTAAAACAAATCTCACAAGTATCGATCGATAAGTAAAACTTGTAAGCCCACTAGCATAACTTCTTCATTTTGAAAAAAAAACTTTCGACCTTTCTTTCGCGAACTGTTGGATGAACTGCGTTATTATAGTATGTACGATGAGTTAGGTTACAGCTCTCGAATTTTTTTCATGACCGTTCTTCAAAAGTGGCGGTTGACAGATTCCGCTGACAATTTCACTTTCAAAGTACGAATTCCTCAGTGCTTGAAAACCGAGTCGAATTTGTCGCTACAAATATCCAGGCATTCCTTTTTTCTAAAATTTGCAGACTATGTCGGGAGATACAGTTTTCCTAGCATCATCACTCAACTTGCTAGACGTTACAGTAGGAGCAAACATGTCTTGGTAAGATCATCAAGTATCCATAGCCAAGAGGGCTTCCCAGAAGCTAGGAGCCTTATTTCGCACAAAACATTTCTATAATGCCTCAATAACTCATGATCCTGTATAAGGTACAAATTCCACTATATATGCAACACTGCTTACATGGTTCGGGGTAGACTTTTAGACATACTCTTCGCCTTATCGATCTTATTCGATGGAGAGTTATTCACTTGATTGGAGACCCCGAACTATATGGAACTCTTGATTTCTTCAATCATCTCAGGGGGGTTGATAACTTGAGTCCCTACTTTATGGCGTATTCAACAGAAGTGATTACGAATTGGATTAATTCCACTTTGAATAGTTCATGCTAAAAATGCACGTGGAGCCAATTTGTTATATCCTTACGAACTTAATCTCATCACTCCAGTACGACTCTTCAGGGATTCCTTTATATAGAAAACTTCTTCCCTCCAGAATGAACTCTCAAGAATTGTTTCCCATCAAGTGCAATCAACAGCGAATCAGAATAATTGGCGAGTGATTTTCCCGCTCACGATTCTCATGCAGTGCTATGCAATTAATAGGAGTATTTTCAAAAATTTCTTTTATAAATAAAGCGAAGTTGCAGTTTTCCTTTCGTTATTATGTTTCTCTGCTGAACCATGTTCTGGATGGTCTCCATGTAAAATATGTGCACATTGAAGTAACAGCCAAAATTTCGAAGACAGGGTAACAATAGGACAATCTAGACGAAAATAGATGAAATGGGAAGTCAAGATTATAAAAAAAATTTGGCGAGCTTCAGCCAAGGATGATGCTTCCCAGTTGTACATCGGGCATATTCTTGGCGTAGCCTTTAATGTTGATATTTATGTTAGACAATAGGTACTTAAAAAAAACTTCAACGCTTTTTAAAGACTGTCATCTAATCTGCAAAATAATCTTGTGAACAGATCTATCAACAGATCCAAATACCGACTGACTAACCATCCATAATAAAACGTTTCTTCCAAAGGAGAAGAAAGAACATATTGTTGGGCTTTATATACAAGAAAATCTAACGATGATGGTTTGACAGCTCAAAAAGTTAAAAAGTTACATTGACGATCATGGCTCATTATCGGTAGATTAAATATATTTTATTTATATGAAGTTCATCAATTCATAGTTGAATTGGGAATGAAAACTTCTGGAACATATGGCCTTTCAATCGCAATTTTCGTTTTTAAGATGAATTTCAGCCCATAAACCCAACTCTTCATCGACCAGTAACACAAAATGATTAACGAAAAAATATTTTCAATAAATTCTCTTATAACTAAAACATTACTTCAAATTTCGTTATAGAAACTTGCAGTTTCATGTTTTGGCGACTAGTTTATAGATATACGAGCGTGTATGAAAGACATCCACCCATGTTGGTTTATCGCTAGTGCTCTTTCACTTTATGAATTATGGATGTTGCCGTTTTTCTTCGATTCGATAAAAACGATAAATGGATCTTCCAAATGGGCCGGATCGCAGTGATGCGCTTTGGTATCTTTATCGCCACCGCATCGACTTTGTTATGACGGAGATGAATATTCATTTTTCTGGCGGAGATCGGAGATAAAATTTAGTTGGGTGAAGAAGTGCCTCGAAAGTGTTTGCCATTATTCTTGTGAGCTTACACAATATCGCCCTGGCAAAATCTTCTGTAAATAACTACCGAGCATATTCAATTCTAATCGAATTGAATATACTCGGTAGTTATTTACACAATTTTTCTTTAAATCGCCTTTCTATTCATTGTTTTTTTTTAATTGGGGTTTTATTGTAGAAGCATTTTATTTTCGTAAAGAAATCATTTTGTATCTTTATGAATTTCTCCATATTATTGGAATTTATAAATTAAAAAAAGACCGAGTAATATCAAAAATTAGCTTTTTCAGCAACAAGTATCTAAAATTTAAACTGTGTATTGTTCGTAACTGTGTCGACGAGCAGTACAAACGTTCGTAAACAGGATGGAGTTGTACTGTCCGTACTGCCGGAGATCAACTTTCGAACATCATGAGTATACATAGCGGATCTACACGCTTGTGAGAATTTCGCTTAGACCCTTTTCTACCTAAAAAACCCAACAGGAAATTTATTTTGCTCTTTGAATAATCGAATGGGGTAGTTTTGCGGTGGATCTAACGATCTTAAATTTATTGTACAATTTATCTTAGAGCTACCTCAGTTTTGTGTGATTGCTCATACTGCACGAGAATTGTGCAAATGCTAGTGTTAAGACAGATTCTCGCTCAGTGTGAATAGCAGCTTCGCAATTCTTAAACTGGTTACTCATTTTTTTACCACACATGAATAGAAATTTATCACATGTCTATTTGAAAATTCTGAAACAGGTTTATTCTATCTGAAATATGTTTGCTCTTCTTGCATGCTTTCAGTAATTTAATTTCTAATTGTTATTCCTGACACCTTTTACATCCACAATTGGTAAAGTCATTTCAATGCAAAATATTGTTAAACACCCTTTCTGAAACAAAATATATTTGTCCTAAATTTAGCAATTTGGGATAGGTTTACAATTCTAAAACCACTAACGAAAAATCTTTCCGTTTAGAATCGCAAATGTTTTCATGAAAATATTTATTTTTGAATAAAAACCAACTTACAATTTCACATTCTCTAAAAATTGAGGACTTTTGTTGGTCTAATTTTGTTCTTGTGCTTTTTTGTTCTATTGACACTTTTCGTTATCCACATTCATCTTCGATCAAACATTTCATTTCAAATGTTTTTGTAGAAATCACATAATTCGAGCACCAAATTTGACTGAAAAATTAAAGTTGAGAAAAAAATTAACAAATAATATCAACTCTTCAGATGCAATAATTATTATTATCGGGTGTCTATTTTGTGCGTAATCGGTCTTGTTCCTGTTGAATATACAGGGTGTTACATAATAGTATGTCACAACTTGACGGAGTAAATCTACGTGCGATTTAAAAATCCGGTTTTGAGATATTCGCACAAATTAGGAATGCAAGCTATTTTTTACACCCTCCATCATTACACGTCCTAGATTTTAACTGAAATTTACAAGGTGTTTTCTTTTTCGAGGCCATGCCCTTTCAAACTTTTTTGCAGTACGCTACTGATCAATTTCAATTTTCGTCATCTTTGTTCAATTTAGAAACTATTTTGATACTTGATTTTTTCGTATCTCCGACCGTTCTCGAGCAAAAAATTATTAAACGATTGTATGCATTCGCTGAATTGAAAGCACTTCTAAAAAAGACATGACTAGTAGGCTTTGATTTTTTTCATTTATTCATTTATTTTGACAGTTACTGAAGTTAAACCAGTGTCTGCTGGGATTGTTTATTGAATTAATGATTAGTTTTAAGACATTTGAAGTTATTGCTGTACGAAAAATGACTAATTTTACTAACGCCGAATTGGCTGATATCCATTACATGTACGGTCTGGCTGACGGAAACACAGCTAGGCGATTATAAAAGGTGCGCTTTCCAAATCGAGTAATACCAGACAGGCGAACATTTTTAAATATCCACAGAAGGTTGAGGGAAACTGGTACTTTTACTGCTAATAACGAAAGTAACGAAGCTTTTTTGCGGACCTATGTTTATATGAACTTTTTTTTTTTAAATAGCACATAGATATACCCCCTCAAGTTGTGACATACTATTATGTAACACCCTGTATTGAAGGGTATGCATGAAAAAGCTTGAAACGCTAATTTCCTGATTGACCTCAAATTATTTCCAACCTTACAAAGTGTTCCATTAGTGAGATTCATATTAGTTGTTTTTTTATAAGATGCCTCATGTTTCTCATCATATTTGAACGTGTTAGCTCAAAATAAGGCGTTTTTCTTCAGTATGTCTTGCCTAAACCGTTCTCGAACTAATCTTGATTTTGGGAAAATATGATTTCTTCTTCTTTCTCCTGTATTAACTGGAATAATCTCAGAATCTCAATTTTAATACTAAATTATTCCCATAAATACTGGGTGTTTTGTGATGGATCTCAAATTTTATTTAGGTCCAAACCTTATTATTTTTCTCATTTCAAATCGAACATCCTACATTTATTGACAGAAAATGAAAGACAATTCCAACGCTGATTGAATATGTTAGGAGTCCCATATTTTCAATAGGTTCAGAATTGAAAATGATTTTAAATGTTATGCTATAAGTTCGAGACAATCTCATCAAATTTTGCACTAAAATTCTCAAATATGGTCTAATTTGGAGCAATATCCGGGAAAATATTCGATTTTGACATACGCTATAAAAAATATTGTTTAGTGTTCACCTTTTTCTCCGATGCACATTTCAATTAGACACATTATATCACCACTACACCAAAACTTTAACCTTAACTCTTAACGCTGCTATTTCATATGAAACACTATGAAACAGCAGCGTTGAGAGTTAAAGTTAAAGTTTTGGTATAGTGGTGATATAGTATCTTTATTGTTCATACGTCAAAGGTTCCAAAATCACAACAAAGATTTAAACTTTAAACATCGTATTTATTTCGTCTCCCACATCAATGACATAATGTCCAGGTGTTCTATACAACTGCTTCCACATTTAATTTTTTATGGCATACGGAAGATATTTAATCAACATTGAAAAATCTTCTCTCATAAATCGCCAAAATTCTTCACCGTTTAAAGGCCTATCGATAAAAGGAGACCACATAATTATTAACAAACGTTGAAGAACGAAGTATTTCCGAAATATATAAAACTGAAGGCAAAAAGAAATGGTTGAAGTAAGACATCAAGTTTCAATACAGCCAACGAGACAACTACAACATCTTTTTAAAGGTAATCCATTCGGAGTTGCTTCATAGGTTGCATTCAGTGGAATTTGACATTTTAGATTCCGGAACAAGATCCAAAGTTAGATTATCCTAGCACAAACGTAGTTTTAATTATCATAAATCAGATTCCCATTATTCTAATCACTTACTCGAAGAAAACCATAACTTTAATGATAATTTCAAAATTTTACACAATGAAAATAACAGACAAAAACTCAATCTATTGGAAATTTTAGAGATCAACAAAGAAAAGAATTCAGGTAGGTTACTTAATAGTCGATTAGATCTAAATCCTTCTCCTTTCTTCAATCTTTTCAATTCATAAAGTAAGCAACTCCGATGGGTTTTCCAACATACCTCTTGTACCTATTGTAATATTAAGTAGGAAATAAGACTAATATATAAGGAATAACTCTGTTCATTAGTTTGTATCTATCTGATGAAGCCACAGTGTGGTGAAACCGATCATAGTTTTGTTAATATAGTGAAAATCTAAATACTTTAGTTTTATTTCATTGAAAATATTCACAATACCTTCACAAGTAATGAAGGAACATTGATGTTGAAAATTTGCGAAAATTTTGAGGATTATCGCGATTATAGTGATGTATGTTGAGTCTGTATATAGAACAATTCGAATGGAATGTGAATTTATCAGCAAACAAAATAAGTCTCAAGAAATTTCTATTCTCTCCCAATTTGTTTTGAATCCATTGCGCGAAACCCATTTATTTTACTATAATGCACCTCAACTGATTCTTGCGGTAGTTGAATATGTTATGGTATGATACTCCCAAAATTTTTAACATTGAAGATTTTCTTGTAACTAATTTAGTGCTGGATTCCCGTACACTTGAGTTTGGCTTTTCTTCACAGACACGCAAAGATGTCTTCTTTCTGGATACAAGAAATGTTCGAGAATAAAGCCATATTTCCACAAAATGTCGATTCAATTCGAAAGTGGTTCAGTTATAATGATCTGCAGAAACACACCTAGTTTCTGTAATGGAATAACCTGTATAATTGCAAATAATTTTGAGACATGCATCAAAAGTCCAACAGAAAATTTGAGATTGATATGAAGGTTCTGTTTTCTCATCATTATTTCGATTTTATATGAATTTTTTCATATTAAAAAAAGAAAAGGAAAATTCCGTTATATTATTTCCCAATCATTCTATTATTCAAGGTATAATAATGATAGTCATGTTTCCGTCAGCATTCTACTTCTGATCGATCAGCCCGGATGACTATAAGATATCAACAATAAAAAATCAACCACCCAAATCAGTCATTCCCTCCCTTCAATTCAAAACGAGGGCGTTCTAGTTTAATTCGTTAATTTAACGCTTTCCTGGAAATGCTTGTGCATTTGCCACCTGTTGTGGGGCGCTGACAGGCATAGGATACGTTTGGACTCGACCCTTCGCTATCAGATACTTCAGTGCTAAACTGTGGGTCGGAGCGAGCATGGTTGGTCGCCTCATTCGGCATATGTCTCATTATAATCGGATGCTCGTAAGAAAGTTTCATCGATCAACGTTCGATGAAGCCAAACGGGCGATAACAGCATTAATAATTCGTTCAACTTGGTGAATGAAATAGAAAAGTAAAAGCAATGCTAGCATGATATATGTTAATGTTAATATAATTTGTTTGCTTCTAAATTTTATACCAAGGAAAATTCAGAAGGGGTTTCAACTCAAATATTCAAGTTGATTAAGAGATATTTTCTTTATTAATTAAATATCAAGTTGTTCTGCTCCAATAAAATGGGATAGCAATGGCAAATATGATTGGAAAATTATTTTATCCTTTTAGTGATAACCATTGATAAATTCAATCAAATATTAATAAAACCAAATTTAAGTCCTTAATTGATGAGTATTGATGAAATCGATAAATTTTGTACGCATTTGCCATCAAATCAAGTTTTGACATTTATTTCTTCAATAACGAAATAGACACAATAAGTGAGTATTTTATGTTATGAATATTATACTGTTCAAATGCATATTTTTTCACATTAAACCACTTCTGCAATGTTGCTGCCATGATGATGAAAACACTATTCCTATATTGTATCTTAAAATCTAACTTTTGAAGTATCTCCACAAGGAAAAGACGAAACGAGGGTATTCGATTAGATTAAACTACTACATTGACATTCTACAGGCACATTTTTTCAGTAATATTCAGGAACGTGGAAAAAATTTGGCTAAGCGGTTTTTGAATTGTGATACAAAGGCGTAAATTTTCGAATGAGAACCATGGGCGATTTTGCTTCTGTTGGATGTAGTATTTCTTTCTCTTTTCAAAAATATATAACACATGTACTCAAATTTCCCATTTACTACCCTGCTTCAGGAAATAGCTTAAAATATTTCAATTTAATTCATTCCATGCAGGTTCATCAACGATTCATATTGTTATATGACTGAAAATCACAGATTTTTGGGTCTCGTCCAAGACCTAGGCTTTTTCTATGGTTTGATTTGATTCAATCGATAGGAATTAACACATGGGTCAAAAACTCCAGGGACCAATCAATCAATAGCACCAGAAATATCGAATGCGCTATTGTTTCAGGTAGTATCAACTTTCAAAAGAAACGTGTTAAAATATCATGACATTTGTTTGTTTGTTTTTCCTTTAACGTGCTCTATTTCTGCCTTTCGGCTAATGACACGCCGGGGAATTCTGTCACCTCACTAACCCGGGAATTTTGCCGAACAACTCTCGTGTCGAGGAAAGGGATCTTTAATGTCCAACACATCTCTGTTAGACAGGACCGACGGTTTTACATCTCCTCCGAAAGATGATACTCAAGCGATTCCCAGAATCCGAAAAATCGCACCGACTTTGTGGGGATTGAACCAAGGTAACTCTGCGTAGGAGAAGAGCATCATATCCCATACGCCAACGAGCCGGCCATTCATGACATTTGGTTCCGTAGCTTTCGAGATATCAAGGTTGAAATTAGTTATTGTGCTGCTGTGAATTTGTGAACAATGATTCAAAATGAATGATGTGTCTCAATAAAAAAAATGCTATTTAATGAGTAAAATACCGCCAAGTCCAGGAATGGCTTGGAAAGTGTTACGAGGAAAATTCTCCGTCGAAAGCAACCATTTACAGATGGTATGCTAATTTCAAACGTGGTCATACGACCACTGAAAAGTGAGTGCTCTGGAAGGCATGTTATGTGTTATGAGTGATCGAAAAGTGAAATTGTAGGAGTTAGCTAACATACTAAAGATATTTAAAGGCACCTTACCAACATTTTGCACGACAGAACTTTTTCGAAGTAGGTGGCGTGTTTGCTCACAGTGAAACAATAACAATAGCGAGTTGACGAATCAGAGCGTTGTTTGGATCTTTCGAAGTGCGATAAAAAGGATTTTTGGTTCGATATGCGGCCATACAGGAAACATGGATTAATCACTACACCGCACAGTCAAAAAGAGCATATGCTGAGAGAAGAGCAGACGGCAAAAACCCTCCAGAGCGTTCAAAAACTCAACAATCGGCTGGCAAGATTATGGTGACGGTATTTAAGGATATGCATGGAATATTTTTCACCGACTATTTGAGAAAAGGCCAAACGATCATCAGTGACCATTTGAATAACGAGATTAAATGCAAACGACCTCATATGCTGAAGAAAAAACATTGTTTCATCAAGAAAATGTATCAATCCACTAGTCGGTAAGAATCAAGGCAAAATCAATGATTCATGCTTGGCATTGTTGCCGCACCCACCCTCTTCTCCAAATCTGGCACCCAAGCAAAAAATTTAGATATATCATACCAGATCATAGAAGCCATACATGCACTTTACGAATTTGAATAGTTTGGATGACCAAGTGATTACATTCAACAAAGAGTATATATATATATATATATATATATATATATATATATATATATATATATATATATATATATATATATATATATATATGGTGAAACATGAATAATAAATGATTAAACTAAAAACACTTGAAAAAGATTTCAAAAAATATATTAAAATACTCGATATACGTTTCGGGTTATCAGCATATTATCAAGAGTAAAACAAAAATAAAATGAAAAACGAAATGAGTGGTTTTATTTCAATATAATGGCATTTACAACAGGAGTTAGAGCAAAGTCTATTTGGTCTTTAAAATTGGCTGATTTTTCCTACGAGCGGACGTGATTTCCATTATCTCAAAAATGTCAATCTTCTTTTTATTGCCTGGATGTATAAGTTCAATTTTCTCGAAAATGATTTTTATCTATACAATCGTCAGAATTTTTTTTTTGAATTTTGAATATTTTAGGTTCCCCAATTCTCTTATCGATACATCTTCCTTTTTGGCCTATAAAAAAAATTTTCGCATTTAACTTAGTGTATTTTCTATACTCCGCTTTCATCCAATAATTTCATTGCATCTTTATTATTAACTAACAATAAATCTAAATTCTTTTTATTGATGCTAAAGGCACTTATATATGAAAGTGCTCTAGCTCTTAAATTATGTAAATATATGAATAACATACTTCCAATTTTGATACAACACAATTCGATTACACATTTAGTTCCTCATGTTCAATGTGGTTGTAGAAAAATATGTGAGAAAAATTCTCTCGATTGCTTGGCTGCTGACTTTATCCTCCGCACATGAACAAGTAAGATGCTCAAGAAATCATTAAGGAAAGTTTTCTTGACACATCATAAATAGTTATTTCTAATAAGGACGAGATTGAAATTGCCCCAAAAATGTCAGTGGTACTCTGCCTTTTGTTAAGGAATCTCAAATACATAGATTTCAAAAAAATTAAAAAGCATTTTTCTGCACCATTTGCTTTCAGATATAAAGTTCATAATATACTGAATGGATACTCTCAAAAGCTTACAGCTTCTTCAGGTAAAGAGAAATAAATAAAGGTTGAATAAAATACGACGATCATTTTCTGAACTCGTTTCGCAAGTAGTGGAAAAAATGCTGTATTTAAATGTTGAGAAAACTTCAATAATGAAAAATTTTTTCAATAGAGATGTCCTCAATTTTGCCGATTTTTTTTTGGGACTAAAAATACGAGGTAAAAAGGATAAATAATGGAATTATCTATTTCACGGCCAACTTAGATTTTATTCTTAGAACACTGTTTGATTAATAATAAAAACAAGTACTGTGTTTTAAGGAATTTTACTTAATAATTGCGATTCGTAACGCGTTTCACTATACCGTAGCTTCTTCAGACGAATGTTTGATTTTTTCTGGAAATGAATATACGAGGCATAAAGAGAAGATAATGGAATTATCTATTTTATAAGCAACTTAGATGTATCTATTCAGGACATAATGAAATGGAAGCCTACTAAGGAAAATTGTTAGTATAACTCTGATTTCCATCAAGTGAGTACTGTTTGATTAGGGACGTAACTTTGCTCCTTAGTGCATGAGAATCACAGAAAAATCCTCAATCTATAAACCTTGGTCGAGGAAGAGTGAACTGAAGATAGGTCAATCGCTTCCATTTACCCATATTTAGAGAAATGGGAGATATTAAGTGTCACAAAAATCGAATGGAAGCCATGAAGAACTCAAGTAGGATCAAAATTTCTAACATTAATTTTAATCAATAGATAAATGTGATTTATTTGCCTCCAGAAAGATTAATCCAAAGCAATATTTGGTAACAAAATCAAGAACATATTGACAGGCGACCGAGCGTCATTTACATAAAGACGAGAATTGAAAACATTTATGTTGATTGCACTCCCATTACATCATATCTCTTACTATAATTATTTTTGAGGTTAATATGTTGTTTGTTGAAACTTTTTTCTAGAATGATTTAATACTGAAGTGCCATATTTCAGAGAAATTGCTATATTTTCATGGTAATCCAATTATCAAAACTAATTCTCATTTCTTCTATCAAGTGAAACCTAATCGAGAAATTATTTTGAACACTAGATTCCACTGATAACAAATTATAATCATTTCTGTCATCCCATCAGACTAGTCGATCAGTCATTCCCTAATGGTAAGCAAGGTACGCAGCCCCATTCCATAATCTGATTGAAATTGAAACTGATAAAAATTTCTAGAATTATACGAATTTGATAGCATCACACTTTTTTGAATGCCATTTATAACTCCGGTTTGACAGACATATTATATCTACTTATTCGTTCTGTGGAGATAAGCCAACTGGTTAGGTGGTTTTGAGTCTCGACTGATCATGGTGAAGATAAGAGAAATGTATTCAGATACTTACACAGTGTTTATCTTACCATGCGAATATATGTATGAATATAGTGGAAAAATGTGGAATGAGAAATTGTATAGTTTCACAATAGATATGCTTGATTTCTGCACATGAATCAATGGCTGCATCACTCAAACTCATGTGTGTATAACATCAAGCAATCTATTCATACTTTTGTGTTGTACATAAGTATGCAAATGGCAGTGAGTGACATAATCAATTACTGAATTATCCCTCTTAAGATTTGAAATGATCATTGTAGCTTCACGAAATATTGCATTATAAAATAAACTGCTTAGATAAGGAGTAGGTTTTTTACCTCATGAAATATGATACAATTCTTCCGATTGGTATGAAAAGATGGTTTTAACAGATTCCAGGCCCAACCATGTAACAAAGACTTTTTCTGGAAGTGCTAAGCAGTTTATGCCATGCCATTCTAGTGCATCTATGTGAATGGTAGCTCGATGTAAATATGCTTTATTTTCCAAGAAGTATCTTTGACCTACTGCTGCTTGAAAGTAGGGCACGATATTGTTTATGCCATGCACCACATATTGAGTTGCATTCATATTTCTGTTACAATGGTAGAAATCTGATCTACCACCGTTAATAATACCAGTCCAAATTATTACAGACAACTTTCGTAAGTTCAAACCAGCTGCAGGGTCCTTTGGTTTTCTGCTATCCGCGGTTCAGTTCATATATGTATGCTACCATCATCAGATAATTTGCATTCGGCTTTCATTCAAAGAAAATACCTCCAATAGCGATATGTAGATTTTTGCACCCTATGTTTGATATTTATGTGCTGGGGTTGGCATACAGATTCGAAAAAGAACTCAATTTCAAATGGACAGTGGAAAGTGTTACGCCACTGGCTGCGGTTTGGTTACGAGCACTGTTACATTTACATACTCACTGTGAAAAAATTATAGAATCTTAAACTGATCTCTGAGGGTTGAGAGTTGTTAAAACGTTACTTCGAAAATTGACAACTGATTCAAATAATCATCATGTTTTTTTACAGCATCTTCACTAAGTATAATATATTAGTTGAACCCAGGAACGAAGGGTACGGTGCGACGGGAACTATAAAAAACAGGACAAAGAAATGGCGTTTCGGAAGTACTGAAGAGATGAAACAAATAAAGTGCCTCGTATTATTATAGGTTTGTTAGTAGAGTAAATAAAACGAAATACTATCAGTGAGATGGAATGAAAATAGTGTAAGGGCAATCGCGCTCAATTATGACACCAGTAGGGTGTTGTAAAAATATGGTTTCTAGTACGACGTGAACAGACTGATGCCAATATCCCGAAACTATATCAAACTTATGATTCGAATATGGGCTAAGTCGATGAGTTGGATCAATCTATTTCAATCTACAGGATTTGGTGGGTTTTATTCACTTGCATGGTTGATATGTCTATTGCAAATGCGTTGCGTTTTCATGTGATGAGGTAGTCAGAATTTATCAGATTCTGTTTCTATAGACCATTTCGAGGTTTTAAGAACTTCAGAAAACACAACATACATCTTGACGTTTGTCTTCATTGTTTGTGGTTTGTCTCAATGCGGTGTAAGACACTATCCCCAAAAATTAAAAATACCATTAAGATGCGTTTAATGTAAAGTTCACTCTCAATGCGAGAATGTGTCTCAAAAAATTGTGTCGAAAAAACTTGCTTCGAAGATTTTCATCTATAAAACGCCGCTGTACTCAATGGAGCACAGCCACCCTATGGGAAAGTAATAATTTTTTTCTTGATTTTTCATACTTTCAGTTTTATTTAGTTTGTAAACAATAGTGAATTAAAGGTGTCACAAAACCATCACTGCTATTCTCATTTTGGGTTAATATTGGTTCAGATATCCTCTAGACCGAATTTCAATTATAAAAAATTCTGTGTAACGAATTTATATCGACTTTTCTTTTCGAAAATTTTAACTTTGATACCCAGTATCTCGAGAAGTCTTTTATATACATCAGGTTCCCACGAGATCTTCTCGAAATAGATCAAGGAAACGAACACTGAAGTTTCGAGCTGTACCTGTATATTGAAATGAATCATCTTAAATTAACTTCTTAACTTTTAATCATAGAGAAATTTTGAGGAAGAATCTGATTCGTTGTTGATAAAAACATTGCAAATATGTACAGCGCGAATATTGTACTTAAGTTCAAATCAAGAGATTGTTGTTACGTTAATAACTTCGCTAGATTCAAGCTGGTTCAAGAGCGAATTGAATTGCATGAAAAATAATGATAAATGCACACAGCTTTTCATATCACTTGTTAATCTAGCACATGAATCACTGTTATTTCACATGGGATACCAGATAAACCGCATGTATACTCTAATGCATAGTATCGTCCCTGTATAAGTAACGAAAACATGAGTAAGTAGTGTGATATTTTACGGCAATTAGTCTGAACCCCATCAGTGGCGAGCAAGGCTGATAATATGGAACTCTGGACAGCGCATCGGTTCCTGCTATCAGCTTTTTCCCGGTCCAAAGAGATACTGTCTGGCTACGTTAATGCGATCTAAAGATAACAGTGCACTTTTAACTCTTGGAACTTTTATAATTTCGACAGACGATAAGTCAATGTGTGTTTATATGAGTCTTATTCTCTGGTCGTTTCTCGATGTATGGCTACTAACTCAGTTGAGAATCTTATACGGGGGTCATTCTGAAAATTTCAATATCAGAAAATTAATTGAACTGATTCATTAATCGGATGAATAGTAGAAATTAGATTCAACAAATAAAAACGAATAGTTTTGAATACATTCTGATGGAAGGTTAGGGTATCTCAGAAACATAAAATCTATCAGAAAAAAAAGGTTCAACGATAAGAAAATATTCGGTGAATTATCATTCCAGTCACAAAAGTCACTGAATTTTCATATTTTTGTGTGCATAGAATATGAAATATAAGCATTCCATATTGCCGATTTCTGTACTCAGAATTTAAAACAAGATGCAGATGCTAGATAGTGAATTTGGCGAAAAATTTGAAGAACCAAGCACGAACTCCTGGGACAACCTGTTTGAGATTTGACTTTCCTATGATTGCTAACTAGACACTTTGCTTGCTATTAAGATTTCATTCAATGTTTTATTTGTTAGGAGTTATCGATTCTTTATACTGAATTTTTCTTGACTGTATGTGTCATCATAACTATCTTTTGCTACTTCAGCTTCCGACAAATTGAATCCAGAGGAAAGGAATCCGGTACCATATACATATGCTGGAAATTACCATCAAGATATATAGGACAGTCAAAGAATGAATGGCTAAGCCTGCTCATTCCCGCATTTTGATGTTTACAGAATTCAACTGTTGCAACAAGGGAAACCAAATCTTTCTACAGAGATAAAAACCAGGAACCTTCCTAGTTCCTAGTAGGACCTTATATGAGAAACTTACCTAAAACTAACCGAACAAATCATAGGTCAGTCAATAATTCTACTAAAATGAGCATTATTCAAAGAGACAGAACAACTCAGCTGTAGAAAAAAACAGAGTAAAATAGAAAATGAATGAGTGTGAATATCAATATCCCAAGTGGTCCTAGCTAATTTTTGCAGAATATTATTCCTTGTTCCAAACTTTTGACTCAGTTTATTGATGTGAGATTTGAAAGACAATGAACAGCGCAGTATGACGCCAAGATATTTGTGATAACAATTATGATTTATAAGAGAACCATGAAAATTACTTTCAATTGACTATCCTTCAGATGATTACTCAGGTAATATATGAGACATGAGAAGAATTAGGACATCGACGACTTTGAAGAACTTGTTCATAATATCCAGATCGGTAGTTGTAGTTGATTGATGGTTTCAAAGTTATCGTGATGAAAAGGTAGACACCTCATCGGTATAATTTTTAAGAGGAGATATAGAAATACCAATAGTATATAAAACAACTAGTGTTATAAGAAACCCACTGGAAGATCATTATTGAGAGAGCGAAAATGACTCTACTACAACGAAATCTCGAAGAGCTTCCAGACAATATATTCCTGACCAGTTAAATAGTTTTACTACAGTGAACAACTTATTCAGTTCATTCATCAGGCCATCTTTCTCTACTGTATTACTATATTGGAGAAAGATTAGAAGAATAAACACAATGAACTTTCTGGGAATATAGAAAGAATTCTAGTAAGAGATCATATATTAAGTGAGTTTTATATTTTCTGAGAGAAAATAGAGGCATAATAATTCAGTTTCAGCAAATTTTCCCTTCTTCCTATCTATCTAATGTGTATCGAATCTAGAGATAATAAATATTCATGAGTAATAAAATCTAGGGAGTTACATGAGAAAAGTAACCGACTCTGGATACGGCAATGATTTATTATTTTTATCGTAGGTTTGGAAAAACCGGTGTAGATTACCTGCGAGTCCTAATGATCTCCCATTAGTGTCCCAGCGGTTCTCAGGCTCTCAAATGTTGAAAAACTCGAAGCTCCTCGGCTATCGCAAGTTAGAGACTGCGAACGAATGTGTTTCCGCCATTTGTTATTTTCGATTCATATATTAAGTCCGATTCGTTATACTTAGTACTCGGCATGGAAATTTCAAGGCCTACCTACTTGGAGGGTAATATGAAATATTAACTGGTTGACTCTTCAATAGCATAACAACAAAGATTAAAAATTTATGATTGGATAATAATTTGATAGCGTAGGCTTCAATAATGCCTAATAATGCCTAGTTCGCATTCAATTTCGGTATGATTGCCGAGGTATCATCCTGCTTTGAGGACAAATTGTTCTACCGAAAAGTTAGGTAAAGTTGGAGTATATTTCTCATTCTAGGTACCATAGTTGTTTTAGCCAAAATAATGCAGAAAAATTATTTCGAAATCTGCAATTGATTTGGATGAAAACCTTCCACATATCATACAAAAAGAATGGAAGAATTTTCTAACAGTCTATCAATTCTAGTATCATACTCGGAAATAATTAATAGATTATCCGAACTAACTCAAATGAGACATGGATTTTCGGATGCATCAATGAAAGCATATGATGCAGTCATCTAAATTAGTGTAGTGTATATTATTGCACAAGTTATATGCGAACGGATTACTTTTAAGTCCCGGGTAGCTTCCCTGAAAACGGTGAGTTTATCAAGGTTAGAACTAAGTGATTCCGTGCTATTCGGCAGACTGAAAATAATGCGTATATTACACATAAAAATTGGTAAATCGATTCTATACACTGACTCGCAAATTGTTTTAAAGTGGCCCCAAAATCTCCTTCCACTTGTCTCGCGAAATGAATTCATGACGGCAATTTATCCAAAAGAATACAACATTACACAAATCAAGTATGTAATTGCCTGAAAAGATCAACTTGAATAAAACTAAGCAAAATATATCTTATTCAGACATGAACGTTATATTTTCAGAATCCCAAATCATGCTTTGCCTATATATTGGTTTTCAGTTTCAACTGCAAAAATATCGAAATGTTAAGTGCTGTTAGTGATAATGAAAATAACACAACCGAATTATTTAAAAAAATTAGATTCATTGAAAAAAATAAGCAATCGATTCAAGTATTGCATCTCTGACGCCTTTGAAGATCATGCAGGTATTATTCGAGTTAGTGCGACATATCAGCAAAACAAATGATGGGTTATTTACCGACTGACAGAACCACAAAAAACAGAGTATTCTTCAATGTCGGAATTGATTTTTCTAGACAACAGAAGCATTTCTACTTTCTAATTTAAAACAGTTACTGGAAAAGTTCCAGTTACACATCTCGTTACGAACCAACAATAACTTATCTAAACACATAAAAAATAAGTAAGATAGATGATGTATTGTATACAAACTGCTGTAGTTGTAGTCAGATGTATATTGGTAGAACCTACAGAAATTTCATTATTGGAGTTAATGAACATTATTGTATTTTCATCAATAAAAAACAAATTCTAATTACGCGAACATTTAATTGAAGAAAATCATAAATTTTAAAATCTTACATTCATTCAATAAGAAACTTGATAATTGTCTGGAATCCCTTGAAAGCATTAGATAGAAACTTTTTAACATATTATTGAATGACAGGAAAATACTGAAAATAACTCCCCTTACTTAACTAGTTTCAGGCTGAGTGATTAGATGATGGTTCTGTAAATTGTCTTGACAGCATTTACTGTATTTTATTTTTCTATTGTAGATCATACGTAATTTGTTAAACCTTAGATCAGTTTTCATTTTGTATCTCTGCTGTAGGCGCGGTGTCTTTGAAACGCAATACAAATAAAGTAAATAAATGTAAATCGAATTTTCTTTCATTTATCATTTCTACTTTCAATAATTTGAACTTTCAGAAATTTCAAAGTTAGATTATCTGAGCACAAACGTAGTTTTAATTATCATAAATCAGATTCTCATTATTCTGATCACTTACTCGAAGAAAACCAAAACTTTAATGATAATTTCAAAATTTTACAGAATGAAAATTATAGACAAAAACTCAATATATGGAAAATTTTAGAGATTAACACAGAGAAGAATTCAGGTAGGTTACTTAATAGTCAATTAGATCTAAATCCTTCTTCTGTACTCAATCTTTTCAATTCATGAATTAAGCAACTCCAATGGGTTTTCTAACATACCCCTTGTACTTGTACCTATTGTGTAGGAAATAAGACTAATTAATGAGGAATAATTCTGTTCATTAGTTTGTATCTATCTGATGAAGCCACAGTGTCGTGAAACCGGTCATAGTTTTGTTGATATAGTGAAAATCTGAATACCATAGTTTTATTTCATTGAAAATATTTCTACTTTCACTTATACGTTTCATTACCAGGTGAGGGAAGCCGAATATTTTTTACAATGATTACTTTAAATCATCTTCATGACATCTACAAGTTCTCCAATATAGAAAAAAATTTAGAACTTATAAAAGGGTTGTAGCTAACTCGAAGATTCAGTGTAACTTCATTTCTTTGAGTCCCTATTGGGGAAGACTCTGGGTAAGTGGAGTGAAATCAACAAAATATATTTTGAAGCGAGTTACTGGAAAATCAGTTTTTTCTTCTGAATGACAATTTTATGTGAAATGGAATGGAATGGAAAAGGAGAATGCGGTAAGCTCCCGACAGCTTTGTCCATTAAGCAATGATCCAAACAACGTATTAAAAATGAAACAAGATTTCTGGAAACGATGGTCTATAGAACACCTAAATCGATCAGGAAATAAAGTCAAATGGTGGCGGAATTATAATAATTTGAGGGTTAATCGATTGGTATTCCTTGAGGAAAACGATCTAGCACCCTTACATTGGTTGCTAACTAGGGTAACCAAAATAATGCCAGAAAAAGATAGCAAAGTACGATTCTGTTCATCCCATATAAAAATTATATCATCATTTCAGCCGGAAAACGTGTGAAACATTTTTTATTTGGCCGGAAGGGGGAGAATTTTGTAAATTTTGTATTTTGATTAAATAAGGTTTAAATCATTGTAAATAGTTATTATAGATCTAATTTATATTTAGGATTACAAAGAACATAGTGTGGATATAGACAATTAGATAATGGAATTTCTGAGGAAACTTGTTAATATCAGTATTTCCATACTGTCGTTATAGCGGCAAAAGAAGTGCCAAATCTATATCAAGTTTATCGTTTCCTCTTGTAGAAATCATTTCTCTAAATATACACCCTCCATTCCTAAAGTAACCGAACTTTTTGAAAATAAAAACTGCCAGTATTAATTTTGATACAAATCTATTATATTATTCAATGTATTCGCCTTCTGCATTGATACACAACTTTTCATGCGCCAACAGGTTGTCGAACGATTACTTTTTCTCCTTTTTTGGAATGGTCTTTCGTCAGTCGGTCACAGCACAATGGCTTCAATCGAATCGCTCCGCTTTCTTTTCATCGTCAAATGCCCCTCAGGGAACAGATAGTAGTCGTACAGAGCCAGATCAGGTGATAGTGTGAATGTTGCAAGGCAATAATGTGATGTTTTATCAAAATTTCAGTTACAACTCTTGTACGATGTGATGGGGGATCATCGTGCAAGGATTCAATGGCCATTTTCGCGAAATTCTGGCCGAATACGACGAATTCTTGCCAGCAATCGCTTCATGACGCCCAAATAAAAGTCTCCTGTGGATAATTATTTTACAATCCTGCAAACAAATTAGCATAACCTTCACTTTTGACTTCTCCAAGCGATTTTTCAAGGGTTTTCCTTCATCCGACGCTCTCCATTCAGCGCTTCGCTGCTCTGTTTCGGGCTCATACTGAATATACCACGTCTCGTCACCAGTCAATAGTTTTTAAGAAGTTTGAGTGCTTCCGAGCTCTATTAGTGATGTCTTTGCTATGCTCAATTAGCTTAAATTTTTGGCCGTCGAAGAGTTTGTGTGATACAAACCTCGAATTAACATTCGTGATGCCCAACACTTCCAATAATCCAGTTTTGGGACGACCTGATCTTTCGTCCTTAGAGTATTTGTATCCGATTCGAATCCACTCATACACTTGCGTACGGGATGGACAATCATTACCGTATGCAGTTTGTAGCATTTGGTGCGTTCGGTAAAAAATTTACCAAGTTTAACACCAAACTCAATTGCAGCTCTTTACTCAAAACTCATTTTTAGACCGAGGTAATAAACGCACTAACAAATAAGAGGCAATATCTTAAGTTGTTCACATACAAATGTCATGAAATTTTTAACAGCTGTCACTGAAGTAAGTTATCGACAAGTACAATATAACAACAGATGGCATTGAGTTGTTTAGTTATTTTTGGAATGGAGGTTGAAAGGATTTGGACTTCAACACTCATATAAAAGAAGTATTGATTTGTATATCATTCAGTTTTAATTTCAGTATCATTCAGATTCAATTTTAACTCAGTTACTGTTCATTATTCACTGAGTAAATAAAGACATCAGTCTTGATACTTGACGATACACAATTTGTAAATACACTCCCCACAAAAATTATCGCATCACCCTTCTTTTACGATAATACTATATAAACTTTTAGGTTGGCCATTCAAGAGTCGCTTGGTAACTTTCAGAAGTGTAAAATAAGAAGATATCATTCAAAAGAGATGAGTTTATGATGGAAAATATCAACAATTTTCGAGTTAATGAAAAATTTAAAAATTCTACCATCTTCAAACATTCGCGAAGAGACCAATCAACAAGCATCGAATGGTTACTAATCATTTTCAAAATCGAGTGTTTCCTCCCCGGGCCCTAATTACTGCCAGTATACGTCTCGGAAGCCCCTTAAACCTTAAACCTTAAACAAATTTTGGATGTACTCTTGAGTCACTGAGTTTCAAATTTCAGGAAGCAGATTTTTTAGTTGTTGGAGTGTTATACAAGGCATCCTACGTTGCAGAATTTGCCACCCCATGTTGTCCCAAACATGTTCTATGTTTTCGCCGATCAATAGGCCAAAGGGTACAACATGGGGTTCAAGGATATCTGCGATGTATCTGGCCGCTGTCATCCTTCCATTATTCACTAGGACTAGCTCAGTTCGACCATGGAAAGAAATGCCTCCCCAAACCATTACTGAGTCCCCTCCGAAGTTTTCGGTTTGCCGGATATTGCATTGCTGATACCGTTCCCCACGTCGTCTGTATACAGGCATGTCTTTCTTTTAATACTATACTGAACCTGGACTCGTCGAAAAAGAGAACATACGACTATTCTGGAATACCCCAATTTGCATGTTCCCTCGCAAACTGAAGTCTTGCAACTCGATGCTCTCTGATGAGACGCGGGCCGGTAGAAGCCACCCATGGTCTGATATCGTCTTCTCTGAGCCTGTTCCTAACAGTTTGCAATGAAATATGCACATTTCTGGAAAGTGCAAGTTCATTTTGTAGCATTCTAGCCGTACAGTGCCGAACTTTTAGTGCAGTTAAACGAAGCCAACGATCATCAACTGGTGTTGTTTTCCGATTTCTTCCCTGTCTGGCCCTTCTTCCATATTCCGCTGTTTCGTGGTACCGATTAATTGCTCTTGAAATAGAGCTTTGGTTAACATTCAACAATTTAGCCACGTAACGTTGGCTTCGGCCCTCCTCTAGTAGTATTACAATTCTAACCACCTCATGATCACTCGAATAGCGTCCAAGACGTTCATGCTGTTCATGTCATTACAATAAATTCAAAGGTTGGAAAATCAACAAGAAACACAGAAAACTTGCATTAATTTAGCGTGAAAACTGAAGAGAAATTGAATGAATACTGATAGTCAAATACTCATTTCTGTTTCAGACGTGTTTGAGATCATACGGAAACAGATGTTACTACATAGATAATATTTTTCCCCCCTCATATGTCCAAAAACATATGTTGACAAAGAAGCTGCGGTCGAGCTGCTTAATCGATGGTGGAGTTCAGAATACCAGGTGATGCGACAATTTTTGTGGTGTGTGTAGTTATTAAGCAAGAAGGCAAGGTTAGATTACGATATATGTTGTATTGTATATTATATCAATAAGTACTCTACTGGCCCTTTTGTATTCAAACAGTCTTATCCTTTTATCCCAGTTGCCAAGCTCACTCAACATTATTTAAAAAGGATTCTTTCTACGGTTTAAGCCGGGGACTTATTTAGTGATGTGTTATCGTCAAAACTAAACTTTGATGCAGTAACCGTCTGCATCAAATGAAATACATTATTCTGGTATATAAATAACATTTGTAACATTACTGCTTTCTCAACTTTTTTCGATTTGAAGATATGTGTTAAAATGTGTAGTTTTCATTTTCCTACATTCCTACCTTGTTTTCATATTTTAATTCCCTTTGGAAAATGTCGTTATGTGAAATTGCAGATTTAATCATTTATACATGTGTTACCAGGACTCATAAAATTTGGACTGAATGGAAACAGTACAAGGGTGACCATAGTAGTCCCTCATTTATTCGACATGAACCTAGATATTACCATAAACATAATCTACACAATCTATACAGCATAATTGTTTAATTCGAATGAAGTCATAAATCTTTTGCACAAATAGCCTGATTTATACACCTCAACGTACCATTATAAATCTCAGTCGGTAAAGGAGTGAGTATAAGAACCGGTAGAGCGTGATTCACATTACCGAGCCGCCGCGATGTAGGAAGGAACGTCTCCAGTAATCATTTTTGTTATGCCATTGTGATATGATATATTTACCCGTTATATCTGATTGCGCTTATCATTTTCTGCGGGGGTGCTATGCCGTTCGCTCTTCGTACTAAGCCACTAAATGGAACTGTTATGCCGCCAGTATACGAGATAAATGCTGGAACAAAAGGATACATTTTTTTTGGATCATATTTCACGGATAGTATAACAGCTGTAATGGATATGAAGGTAGTCAAACTCTTATAATTGACAATAATATTGCATATGATTCTAGTTTCGAGGAGAGGCAAACAATTTTTTCCTGTTGATCAAATGTTTCGGATTGTGGTAATATCTTTTCGTGACACCTGAAGGGAGTTTAAATAATGTGGAGTTGACGAGGACAATATATTTGAAAAATGAGGTAGACTTTTGAAAAAGTCCAGGAAAGGCATATATTTCATCAAATTAGACAATAGATTAGAATTGAAACAAATTTTTCGATTGAATGATTTAGGTTATAAATTTGACAAGGACTTCGTCCTAGGCATAACAAAACGAATTCGAATGTCGACAAAATTTAGATGTACAGATATAGGCATGATTCAACTCGTACACATATATAAGCCTGAAGAGGTTCAGTACCTCAGCATTAGAAAGAAATCCGTAGAGCATCAAGAAATACTCAAACGTTATGTCTGTTTTCTGTTAAATTCAAAATTGCGTTTTTGTAAGCATTCCTTCTCACGAATCCTAAAAACTCATGAAATCGAAAAAGGAGTTGTGAATAAAACAAAAATCTAAACCTCATAAAAAGAATTTTAATTATAATTTGTATTGGAAATTGGAGGTATTGAAGAGATCTATCGATTTATTTTTCATTTATATCGATTGGGTGAATGACGTTTTCGAGATAAATTGACTAAACCGCCCCAAGATAGTTCTTTTGTGTTCGCCATATTTCTCGCAGATTGAAGGTTTTTCAAAAAGATTTGTGCCATGAAGGTTGAAAAGAATTGTGACAAATCATATTTTAGTGTTTCAAAATGATAGTCAAATTTGTTTCGGTTACGTTTATTTGAATATTTTACTTATCTCGATAGAAAGTGCATCAGAAACCAATTGAAGGCATTTGTACTCGAATTTAGACAAAAAAATTTTTATTACCTTCAAACTATGGCCAAGGACTTTTTTTCTGTGATGTAACTACAAAAAATTAAAGTTTTCGGATTTTTTGGACAATGCTTATCGTCAAATGTCATTTTTCTTGGTGAACGGGAAGTGCGCTATAGGTTTTGATTCTCTCAACACTAAGAAAATATGCTGCAAAATCCAACATAAAGGGTGGTAAATTTAGATTGCGATCCTTTCCAGAACCTGCCATATTATGATTCCAGATTTTTCTCTGTAAGCTTTAGCTTTCTCCTTATTTATAAAAATCCGCTCAGAAACAAATTTTTTTGGAAAAATTCAAAATAAAGTCATAAATACGGGCAGAATCTTCGAGACGTGAGTCAGACACACGTGGCACACATATGTTTTTTGGGGTTCTGAAATTGTCAGTAGGTTTCTGACATTGTATATCAAATAATAATAAAATAATAATAATAATAATAACACACACATACAGGGTGCTTCAACGAAAACTAAACAGAGGCTATATCAACCATTTCTGATCAAAACGCAAAAACAGGTCAATTTTTGATTCTAGGGAAACATCTTTTGGGGTACAAACCTTGCCTGAAATATCAAACCCCTAAGCGGGGGTTGCAATCCTTGAAAATTTTCAATAGGGAAGATGGTTTGAGTGATGACTCAAAAGAAAGATGGTATCTTTGCTTATATCGCTTTGAACGAATTTCCATTTTTAATTGAAAACTGTAAAAGATACAGGGTGAGCAACTGAAAGATAGGGAAGACAATTTTCAGTTGCTAACCCTGTATCTTTTAAAGTCTTCAATTAAAAATGGAAATTCATTCAAGGCAATGTAGACAAAGATACCACCTTTCTTCTGAGTGATCACTCGACCCATCTTCCTTATTCAAAATGTTCAAGAATTGCAACCCCCGCTTAAGGGGTTGATATTTCAGGCAAATTTTGTACCCCAAAAGATGTCCCACATGAAACAAAAATTGACCTGTTTTTGCGTTTTGATCAGAAATGAATATCTTGGTAGATATAGCCTCTGTTTAGTTTTCGTTGAATATGTATATACCTGTATATACATAAATGTATATACCTGTATATACATAAATGTATATACCTGTATATACATAAATATGTGTATGAGTATATTTTCCTATAAAATGTGAATTGCAAGAAATTCCAATAACACCTCAATTATTGATCCGATTGAAAAAATTTCAAACACGAGGTTAAAGGGTGTTAAATTCACAACATACAAATTTTGTATAGAAATTAGAGATTAGTTTTTGAATAAAGCGATGTGTGAAAATTTATTGTTTGTCTAGTTTTTATACACCAGAATGAAATTAAAAATGTAGGTTTCAATGAAATTCACTTATTTCTGAGAGTGTAGTGGAACCCAAATATTTCACACAGGGTAACGATAATAAATTATTGTAAAAGCCATTTAATTCTGCTAAAATTCGAAACGCTTAAAAATTTTGAATTAATTTGCATTATTTAGGAGAAACTGAAGAGATTAACAAACTAAAAATTTTTAATTATTATTTTTAATACAGTTTCAATTTTAATGTAATAAGACTTCAATCATGATACACGTCTGAATGATAGGCGTTAGCCCGATAATAGATTACATTAAGTCGGAAAGTTCAAATGACTGAAGGAGAATATTATAATATATGAAACCTTTAAAACTCCAAGGTAACGGATCAACAATGAAAAATTGGAGGTGTTTTTACATATATAAGAAAATCCAAAATGTCATTTGAAGATAATAATCGATATTATCTGAACGCATTTATGCACAAAATGAAAAATGAAACGAAAAATCAAAGTACATAATATTGTGCAAAGGAAGGTAACATAAATAGTTACTTCAATTTTCAAGGTAAAAAAGAAGAACAAATAATGACAATCTAAAAAATCGATTATAAATAATGTTCATTATGACCGCCGGTTTTATGAAACAGAACTGATAGCTCCTCTGTACTCTACCTATTGCATAAAACAGGAGTACTCAAACTTGAACTGCTGGCAATCTACCTCATTCTTTTTAGACTACTTACGATCGACTCTGAGAGGCTGCAAGTATGTGTGACGCAGGGTTGTCGTACATACACGATACACCCTTCCTACCTACCTAGGTAGGGTGTTCCCTAGCATAAATAAATATTAGCTTAGGGCACAATATAAATTATTTTAGTCAAGGTTTGGGTTAGGTGTAGTAAGGTTCTCTTCTATAATATCAATGAAAAAACTCATAGTTATTCAAAATTGCGAGTTCATTGGTTGTTACAAAACAAAAGAGTTTCATATAGTGTTAAACTCAACTTAGGAGTGACTTTGGATGTTGAAGCGTGGCATGATGACATATGATTAGTCGATTGCGATATTTTGACTTATTTATCTTCATCTCAGAAAATGCACACTCGCACAAGTAAGTTGACCCAAACATTGCCGTCAGTTTACCTTAGATTCGGGTATTTATCTCCAGATATAAAACATCAGAAATTTGTATCAGATGATGTAGCTTTGAGATGTATATCTGATATAAGCTGCACCAATTCATTTTCAACAGAACATGAGTTTATATTAAACTGACTGGCTATTTCAGTGGCTAATTCCCCAATGTTTTTACATGAAAAAGGATAACTCATAAATTATGCTATATTCGCCAATATTTCATAATTCAGCCTTATACCTATCATAATTCAACTGAGAAATCCCTGCTTTCAAAGACGGAAAATGGTTCAGATCCTTTCTTTTTAGTTGATCTATCATAAATTGCAATTTACTTTTGAATGCGTTTACTGCGCTCTCGATAATAGTTTTTCCTTTAACTTGAAGCTCCAAGTTAATGGTGTTTAACTGTATTGCGATGTCAGTCAAAAATGTCAAATCAGTCAGCCATTTTTCATTTTCCAACTCTTTCGTCTAGAAAAGCTGTTATTTCGGGCAATAATTCTGTTGTAGGAATTCTATCTAGGAATGTTCCGCGACTCAACCACCTGACGTCCGTGTGACAACTAAATCAGTGTGTTCAGCTGACTCCCTATCTTTCAACTGCAACTTAAAGAGTTTAAAATTTTTGAACACAAAACATGTTGATGTATAATGCAATGGAATGAAAAAATGAAGGGACATCTTCATTAGCTCGACACAATGCCAGAAAACCGTTTTTGTTTCCAGTAATTGCTGGTGCTCCATCGGTTTTAATGCACACTAATTTATATATTGGTAGGTTGTAGTTTTTACAAAATTGAAGAAAACGTCATATATATATATCTCCGCCACAATTCAGAAGGACTCCATTTCCTGCAGGCGAAACATTTATATTGGCGTGAACGAAAGTCTCGAATATTCCCGTCAAACGCGCCGCCCGAAATTTCTAGAAAAGCGGCAAGAATAAAAAACGTGGCTTTTCTTTGAGAAATACCGCGAGTTCCTTTGATGAAGCCACCTTTTGCCGCTAGCAGAGTGTTACTTTATTACGTAATAAATTTTTGTAGTTTAGTTACCTACTTTTTCCTTCTCGAGATCTACTCAAAAAGCACTTACGATCGACCGTTTGAGCACCCCTGGCATAAAAAATAGAAACTGCAGGTACTTCGAGGTAATTATTAACAATCCTTTGCCTCGAATCTTCATCATTAATTGGTGGTCTCAAGTAAACTCGATCTGGTAGAAATTCCAAACACTAGAAATCAAGAGACGTCAGATCTGGCGAATGAAAAATCCCATGGAATACTTCCAGCAATTTATTTAGTTTTAAATTTTTCTTTTTCTTTGTTTGATATTGAATAAGTATAAGTTGAGTCTAAGAAGACGAGCTATCAAAAAAAAAGCTAAGTTTGGGCATACCTATCCAGTATTTCTATTATTTTTTTTATTTAGCGAATAACATACAATTCAAATAATTAAAATTCAATAGTTTTTCACTCCAAGACGGTTGGAGATACGAAAAAATTGCAATTGTCAAAAAAGTTTCTGAATTTAACGAAGATGACAAAATTGATTGTACGCTGATCAGTGGCGTACTGCAAAAAAGTTTGAAAGGGCAAAAAAGGAAAACACCTTGTGAATTTCAGTTAAAATCTAGGACGTGTAATGATGGAGGCTGTAAAACATAGCTTGCACTCCAAACTTGGGCTGAATATCTCAAAAACTGCAGGAGTTTTGAAGTAAAAACCAATTTTTTTCAGAAATTTCAACGCCCTGTAGCTCTGTAACGAAGCTTTTGCGGACCTGTTCATAAACTTTTTTTCTTAAAATTGCACGTAGATTTACCCCTCAAGTTGTGACATACTATTATGTAACACCCTGTATAACACATTTTTCATGGAGTACAGAAGAAGAAAAAAATTTGTAGGTTTTTGAAGATAAACAGAAGTAATTCTTTTTTTTTTCGAAATTAATAAAACATGTAGTAACTGTAAAAACGAAAGTGGAGGAAACTGGAGTTTGTAAGAATGTTTTCTCGTGTCAGACAAGTGGCTCAAGTCAGGCAAATCCTTCAGTTTTATGCCAGAAAGAAATTCCTCGAACAAATAATAATTGAAAATAATTATTTCTGGAATACAAGAAGGCGTTCTTAACAGTCATTTTCAGTTGGTGAAACTCTTTTTATACTTGTATTTTAAATTTGTCGAAAAAAATAAATTCCCAAAAATTTTAAATTTGATAGGTAAAAATAAAATAGTTGATCGATTTCATTGGGAAGGTGAATGAATTACTAAAATTTTGGAGGCAATTAAAGCAGATAAACTATGGCGATCGAATGAGCTATTCAGATTTTCCTAAATTCCCCATAATAGATTCATGGTTGTTAGAAATATAATTAAATTAACCTTACCTGCCTGAAAAATTATCTATGGTGTAACATTATTCGTCAAATGGTAGGTATTTGTATATACTCGATGAATTGACACATCTAGAAGCATTATGGTATTTTGCAAAAATTGATGTTAGTGACATAACTTAAAATATACCAAAACTGTAATCCATCATCTCATTAGGCAGTTATACCAGCTAAATCTGATCAGCAATCAAATCTAATCTAATCTCTTAGCCAAATATCTGATTATCACTAGGATAATCATCTCTAAATCGCTATGTTTTTACATGACGAATAGATATAGATCTCGTTCCAGACTGGATCAGTTCATTGTAAGATTATATATATATATATATATATATATATATATATATATATATATATATATATATATATATATATATATATATATATATATATATATGATATCATTGTCTGATGATGCTATAGTATGTATATATTCTGGTAGATTGATATATTCTCATAACATTTAACGTTATCCTAATATGTAATAACTCCAGGATATGTTTTAATTATAATCATTGCCTGGCAATGGTATTAATTACCGGGTGGTGGATTTATATTTTTCATGAAATCAGTTTGATTGCATGAAGAGATATATGGGCAACTCGTCGGGGTAAAACCCCTATATATATATATATATATATATATATATATATATATATATATATATATATATATATATATATATATATATAATACCACACAAATGTTTTTGATGAATTATAATTTTAGCTTTAATAATTATCATTAAATAAATGATTTTGAGGACCGTGCGTCATTCAACTCCTGCTAGTTACACGGTTTTCATTGATTTAGTGTTTGAGTGGATCCTTCTAGGGTTTAAGTTCATAATCTAATCCGGTAGATAGCGCTGCGATTGGTTCTTAATAAATATTTAATTAGTTTTTTCTAATATTTTCAATATTATTCGCATATCAGTACATGTAGCCACAAGATTTCACGTTCTTCCATATCTCAATATCTTTTAAAATAAAAAAATGAAACATGAGTTTATACTAATAGTTAAGCTTCTAATTTCTTTAACAACGAAATGACAGGAGGTCGCCTCAAGTGGCTTCCAGCAACGGTCCGCACGGTTGTCTTTTAGCTCTGCGAATCAAAGCTCAATAAGGATTAGAACATGCATCACGATGTAAGTTGTAGACAAAATCCCAAGAGATGTTATTCGCGAAATAAAATTCAAATAACCATAACGATAAAGATTGGCAACGGAATTCCACATTAATGCGATTCGTACGATGTTATTCAAAAAATCGTCAGGTAGGTGTCGGTATGTAAATTCAACGGCGATATCTTGAACCATCGATCTACTTTTTATTCTTTTCATTTTAATGAATGTGGACTCGTACGAGCCGGAAAGGGAGAAATGGGGTTGGTCCGAGATAAGCCGATGGAAATGTTATTCCTTTGATAAGAATGAAACTTGGAGCGACGCTAACGAACGTGATTAAACGAAATGTGTGGAATGGATGTGCTTCTTCCACATACATATTTGTTGTATGGCTGGGAGAAATAACCCCTTTCCCGATCTGTGCATTTTCCTAATTAATATTTTTGACTGACGTTCTTTTTAGTCGAATGGAATATTGAAAAAACTTTTCGAAATGTTCATCTTATGAAGAAATGATTCGAAAATCATAAGACATAAAAAATATGAAAAAATGTAGTGTTGAATATAAATTTTCATTGAAACAAGAATGATTATGCCAAACATAATTACACAGTGCGTGAAAATGACACTTCAAAATTCTAACACGCTGGAGACATACCTAGTAAACCTATATCGGGTACGCTGAATCCATTGGTACCCACCGTTTTTGAAAGTTAGCTCTTGATTAGGAGATATTCGCCTTTGAAGTTAGCAGATTTTAGTAGGGTTCGTCGCTTATGACTTCAGTACATTATATGCTTGTAATTCCCAAACCGTTCGAAATATCGCTTTACTGTCTTCGGCAAAGTTTTAGCTATTGTCATGGCCAACAACTTTTGTGAATATACCAACACAGGAAAACCTCATTCAAACACCGTTTCTTAACAAAATATCCAAAAAACTCCATTTCTTTGCCATTTTTTCGTTAATTTTCGTCTAAATAATAAAAAATCAAGGAATTTCGCTTCAAAATCTTGAAAAAGAAAAGAAAACACATTTCCTATAGTTAAATCAAGAAAATTTAAACGCACAATCATGATTTTATCTCAAATTTCTCACAGATGTCACTGTTAATACGTATTTATTAGTATTGTCACTGATGTTACTACGTATTTTACCATGTATTTGTGTGCCATAAACATGAATTTATATGTTTATTTGTTGAAAATTGTTGGAATTGGAAAAAATTTGAGTTAAAATCATGATTGTGCGTTTAAATTTTTGATTTAACTATAGGAAATGTGTTTTCTTTTATTTTGAGATTATAGAGCGAAATTCCTTGATTTTTCTATTATTTGGAGAAATGGAGTTTTTTGGACATTTTGTTAAGAAACGGTGTTTGAATGAGGTTTTTCTATGTTCGTATATTCATTAAAGTTGTTGGACATGACAATAGCTAAAACTTTGCCAAAGACAGTAAAGCGATATTCCGAACGGTTTGGGAATTACAAGCATATAATGTACTGAAGTCATAAGCGTCGAACCCTACTTAAATCAGCTAACTTCAAAGGCGAATATCTCCTAAACAAGAGCTAACTTTTCAAAACGGCGGTTACCACTGGATTCAGCGTACCCGATATAGGTTTACTAGGTATGTCTCCCGAATGTTAGAGTTTTGAACTAGCACAGTGTTATTATTTAGAACAGTGATTGGAGTTTCATATACATGGAACTGTTCTATATTGGAGTCATAATATCCCATTAAGAGTTATCACGCATTGAGGTAGCAGAAAACGCTAAGCGTTCAATTCCGGACTGATAAAATGGAAAAAATACAACACATTTTTCAGTTAAAATATAACCGAAGAAATATGAAATTATATATTATATATTGGATGTGTCCAAACTAAAATTATCAGTACAATCCAAAAAAGAATCAATGCAAGAGGGACTCACCACCGATTTCTTACGTTCGAATTTTAAATACCCCAGGAAAATTTGTAAACAATTTTCATTAATTACTTTCGAGAAATTGCATTTCTACATAAGGAAAGTGCACTTATCAAGTGCATTTCGAGCAGCTTTATGAAGAAAAATTTGAAACTCGGTAAATAAGGGCGAAATCAAGTTCAATTCCGTTACTCGTGGGTTTTTGGGCTTGCAGAACACGAATATGAGGTTGAAAATTACCTTCGAAGCACCTGGTGCCCAGAGTGACTGGTACCTGGATCATCTCCTGGAGTTTTGGGCAAAATGTTTATGAAAATGATTAAAGCTCGTCAACTCGGAGGTTTTCGGGGTCGCTGAGTATGAATTTCACGACGACAAGTATTTCTGATGTAGCCAATATCCAAAGTGACTGGTATCTGGGATTTTGGAAAAATTTCTACAAAGTTATTAAACCTCGTCAACTCTGATGTTTTGGAGTAAAGTATTGTAGTCAAAATTTTAGAAAATTGTAATGAATATTCATACGAACCTACGTAATCTACACTTAGATAAAAATACATACATTTATTTTCAATATTTATAGAATTACAACGGATTTTTGTTAATAATATCTTTTCTCTGCCAAACATTCCAACTCTGCTGACATTTCCACGGTAGAAAATTTGCAATATTCAACCATTTGACGATTTATGTTACATCAAAGTTGCTAACATCATTTCAAGCGCCAAGTTCAAAGATATTCATGACAGAATAACCATGGTTTGACTACTTATGGTAGTATATAAAAAAAATATGCTGCCACCTTGAAATTTGTACTCACCGACCCGAAAAGTCCCGGGTTAACGAGCTTCAATCATTTTTATAAAAATTTACCCAAATCTCCAGGAGACGGATATCAATCACCCTGGGCACCAAGTACATCGGGAAAACCCCTGTGTTGACCAGCCTCAATCATTTTTATGAAAATTTTGCCCAAAATTTCAGTAGATGACCTAGATACCAGTTATCCTAGGCACCAGGTGCTCTGGGGGTCATTTTCAACCTCACATTCGTGTTCAGCGACCCCAAAAACCTTCCGAGTAACGAAACTGGTCTCGATTCCGCCCTTATTTACCGAGTTTTAAATTTTTCCCAAAAGTAATTAATGAAATTTGTTCACAAATGTTCCTGAGGTGTTTCCGAATCGAACGCGAGTTTCCGCATCAAAATCGGTCTTACTCCGCTAAAAAACGATAGTCAATTGCTTCGCTTCCTCGACTAATGGGGGAGCCCTAGATCTTGTAAAGGACTAAAACACTTCAACGAATTTGAAAAATCATATCTCAATATCCGATGAACACGTGAAATTTATCGCTTAATGTGGTTTGCTGATCCATTCTTCATAATGTACCAGAGTCACATAGTAGTGGTACAATCTAGTTAGATGTCATGAATAGGAGCAACAGACTGCAGTGTTGCTTTCTTTCGACTTCGTCAGTGTTGCATAATAATTAATTACATCTAGTTTGATCGTCACATAGTGGGATCATTCGTTGGAACGTATTGAATACATGTAGATGTATACATATACAATCCGCGCCCTCCATGTAAATTTGATTTAACAATGAAACAAGTACTGGAGCGTTAACTGTTTTTGACCAATGCAGCGAGCAGGCATAGTGTGAGTTCTTAAAGTTTTCTTCGTTTAGTCTACTCTTTGTATTCATGGTTCCTGGTGGTCATTGTAGTCTTCTGCGTCGTTTCGTTGGTGGGCGACAATTCTATATGTACTGATGCCTACATATATACATGTACTTGATACGTTCGAACGGATTGATACGAGTAGGTGCGGTTTGGCTTAATATTGTGAACAGGTATGCAGCACTGACGAGGTCAAATGAGACCGAAATTGCATTTTGTTGCTCTTCTTCATAACATCCGACTGAATATCACTACTATGTGGTCCTGGTTGACGATGATTATGAAGAGTCGATGAGAGAAGCAGCTTCTTTATGGAGGGCTATTTTACATTCAATGGAAGCTTGAATATTGCTCCCAGAATAAAAGTCCTGAATTTAATAAATGTTATATTTATGGAAATCTAGGACAAAAATAATAAATTGGCGTGCAACAAATTTTTCCGTGTATGAAAATTACCTGTTCACAAAGTAAAAGTTTGATACTTGAGTTCATCGAAAGAAAAAAATTACATTCATGTAAAGTATGATCCATTAGCTTTTTCAAATTTTCAAATTCTAAAAATGAAAATGAGTGAACATCCCGCTTTTGGGCTTTCTTCGAATTGGTATAAAACACAATTTCGTTTTCGAAGCGAAAGTTCAGTATACAAAGCAACCATGTGGGTTCAATCGCGATGGGCGGAAACAGTCCCATAGCATGCCATCATGGGTTTTTGTTTGTTTTCGTGGCGTGGTGAAGGCCGATACCGATCTGTTATTCTACCACAGGTTCGTCCTGTTACGAATGTATCTCATACTCACCATCATCGAGGAATTCTTTCAGAGACGAGGATCGTCTGCCTTAGATTTTAACAGTTTTTATTCGAACTCATTTATAATGGTCGGAATAAACTTCGGATAAGACATAAGGGCTCTTGTCTTGCGGACAGATCGTTCGCCTTCTTGCCTTTCTCACAAAGAAGTGATACGTTTTCTCGAAAATCGACTAATCTTGTATTCACAAGAATGAAGCCCACCTTATCGTTATAAAATATAGGGTACAGAAGTTGGAAACATTAAAATTGAAAGAAAATCAAACATATATAGATTATGACTAACACAGTCGACTCCATATTTGACAATAAATAATCACGTCTTCGGTAAAAAAAGAAAACTGAATGAAGCGAACAAAATGAGGGACGAGATTATACATCGAAAATCCGCTCTGTTATAACACCCTAGATTACGCCCCACCCGTTTTTCATGTTTCTTCAATCTAGATTCAATTTTACGAAGAAAAATCTATAGTAAAGTTCCTATGTATTCGTTATATACATTTTTCTATAGGAACTGTAACAAAAATTGAATAGAGCTTGCAATTGAGGTAGCATGGAGTCCGCATCAGAAATGCATTTTACTAGATGTTTAATAATATATATATATATATATATATATATATATATATATATATATATATATATATATATATATATATATATATATATACGTGTGTGTGTGTGTGTGTGTGTGTGTGTGTGTTGTACTGCCATGATACCGAGTCTATTTAATATCAAACTATCAAACTCACGATTTGAGTGAATTGCAAAGGATAAGAAACCAATTTCGTTAGTTTCTCTTATAAATTGATATTCAGATGAAAATGCGTTTGTTCATAAAAAATCAGATTTATTTACAACTTTGGAAAAAATCTGAAATATTGATTTTTACGAGGAAAAATATAAAATAATTGAATATCAACAAGTACATGAAACAAAGAATCGAAGAGAGAATAAAATGACTAAAAAATAGAACGACAACAAGGAGAATACGCTGCAATAGATTAATTTAAATCCTTCCGAAATATGTATCAAATTTGCACGAAATTTTGTTTCCACATGACGCAATGCTTGTTTGTTTATTCCTGTAACGTGCTCTATTTCCGCCTTTCGGCCACTGACACGCCGGGGAATTCTGTCACCTCACTAACCCGGGAATTTTGCCGAACCCATCTCGTGTCGAGGGAAAGGATCTTTAATGTCCAACACATCTCTGTTAGACAGGACCGACGGCTTTACATCTCCTTCGAAAGATGGATACTCAGTCTTTCTGAGCGGGGTTATCATCGGCGACTAAACATCATGTTCAAAGAGTCATCCCAGTTGAACGTCTTCATGTAGCAGACATCAAGTTTCATCGTTTGAATTACTTGTTGATGTATTTTTAGCCCTCACGAAGAGCTGTTCTGAGGGTTGGTGGTAATTATTTTCCGTATCTCGCTAATTTGATAGAGGTTTAGAAACGGAGAGTGGTCAACTCTTCGTTTTTTGTTTCTATTAGAGAGATGAAAATAATTATAGCAGCTTCACCAACTGTAGTAGTGTCACGATCATGCATTAGAGCGCAAATGGAACCCAAACTTAGTCTATTCTTTGGTAACGATTTTCAGTATTTTAGCGTTTCGCAAGCCTAATGGAACAGCGGTTCTAATACACTCCAAATTTAGCTCAACTTCGGATCCAGATCTGTTGAAGGTATTTGAGTCAACATTTTTTTGCGAGGTTTCAGAGAACTCTGTCTTCTTCATCATAGAGCAGCATGACAAAACATCAATATCATAAGCCATTACTAACACATGGGTCAAAAAGTTCCAGGACTAATAAATAGATGGCGCCAGAAATATCAAATTAGCTTTTGTTTCGGTGAGTACCAAACTGAAGAAGGAACATGTCAAAAATTCATAATATTTCGTTGAGTAGTTTTCGAGATATTGAGGTTGCAGTAATAGTACTTTTGTGAATTTGTAAACAATGAATTAAAACGAAATTTATGTCTTTGTACACTACTATTTGATGGGTAAAAATGCTGTACAAGCCAAGAAATGGCTTGAAAAGTGTTAGCGGGAAAATTCTTTCCTGAAAACAACCATTTGCGATGGAATGCTGATTTCTAACTTTGTCGTCCGACCAGCGAAGACGCAGAACGCTATGAAAGGCCGAAATACGTGAATATGCCAGAAAATATTCTTAAATATATCAAAACGCGTAGTATACATCATTTTATACAAAACTTTGGGCACGAAAAAACGATTTTTGAAGTGGGTGCCGCGTTTGCTCACAGTGGAACGAAAGCAGCAACAAATTTATGAAGCTGTTGAAGCGCTATAAAAATTATTTTTTGCATTCATACGTGACCATGGATAAAACATGGATCTGACACTTTACATAGAGTCGAAAAGATCATCTACTGGATGGAAAGCCGTCGAAAGCGTCCAAAACCCCAACAATCGACTAATAATGTTTTGGAATTTGTATATTCGGAAATATGGTTATATGCTTCATTGACTGTCTGAAGAAAGGCCAGAAGATCAACAGAGACTATCGATCGATTGACTGGTTGGTTCTTTGCCGATTTGCAAAAAATGCTCCAGGAAAAGAGATTTGCGTCGGACGAAGAGATTATGGCCGAAACAAACGCTCATTTTGAGGAAATCGTTTGAAAAGAAAATCATCGAACTGTAAAAAGTACTCCCGGGGCTTCTTTATCTATGTGTTATCATTTCATACTCACCATACATGTAAATGAAGCCTAAGCGGTACATACCTGAAAAAAATTTAAATATTATTTTTGGAGGGGTATTTCAATTCACATTAACAAAAACAAAAATTAATCTACTATTATTTTGAATATAAAGAAAAAACAACAACATAGCGACTTTATGAAACAGGTACGTGAGCAAAAACGAGATCGTAGTAAGTGTACGATCTACTTTTCTCTGGATAAAGATCTAAGCAGACGAACTAAGAAAATGAGCTAAACAATCCAGTTCACTAAATAGCTGCGATCTAAATTGAGCGCCCTACGACGCAAACTATTATGCGCAAGACTGGTAATTAGAATAATTATGGTAATTGTTATAGGGGACATATGAAAGGGGGTTTAACCCCGACGAGTGATACTGCCCAGAATATAACCTTCTCAGCAAACTATACTACATTCTTATAATCAAATAAATAAAATATGAAATAAAATTCTTACCAGTATTAACTAAAAGAAAACCTATGATTTTACCTCATTATTCCTTTCGGAAAGAACTCTGTGAAAAATATTACAAGATTAATTAACTCTTATCTTTTGCAACTGTTCAAATAAATTTTTCTTTAGACGTAAAATCTCAATAATTTTGATAAGGTTTCTAGGAATAAATTCAGTTATAGAAATAATAATCGGTAAAATGAATATTTCCTTCATTTTTCATATTTTTTCATCTTGTTAGCATCATATGTTTTGAACCTTCTTGTTTGTATTTATTTTGTATATTATACGTATCGGGTATGGCAATGTCAATTATGTATGTTATTTGATTTTGTTTATACATAAAAATGATAACTGTTCATTGTGATTTACAGCATTGTTGCAAAAAACCTCAAAATACAGTGTTTATCATATTTTGGGCATATTCTATAATAAAACCAATCTATCCGAATTCAATCAAATGTTACAGTTAATGAATCACACCAAAACTCTCTATAAATATACTGATCGTATAATGAAACAAGAAGCAACAGAGAAATTGTGAGCTGTGTTTTATCAAGAAATTTATCAAACGCCCATATACTTTCGGATCTTTGAACCCTACTTATCGGAATGAAATGATAAAACCAGGATATGATTTATCATAGGATAGTCTATTGATTAAATGTCTTTATTTTAATTAATTTTGTTCGGAGAACATATCGGATATAAACCTCTGCTCCATTGTTTTGCAGATATCCAATTATTTTATCAGCAACAACTATTATATTCGCCATTTACAACTTAACTCAATTGAATAACATGAGCTATTTGGTAATATACATATTCAGTAGGTACCGGTATTCGGTTGTCAGTGTTGTTGATAGACGCATTTTGCTAAAAGAAAGAATCAATTTTTCAAATTTTCTCAACCGAGAAATTCAATATAACAGCTCTATTTTTCGGGTTGGATTTTGGGATGAGAAAGACTAAAGGGCAAGTTATTTTGCCATAAATTTTGTTCATAATATTTCTTCTCAGAAGTTTGTTTTCCAGTTTTTGATCAATTCTTAAATCTGCTATTTGTTTTGCTACAATTATGCCAAAGGTCCAAGAGGCGTATATTGTCTCGATTCATAAAGATTTTTGCACTCTCTCCTTTGACGTGGCTCCTATCTCTATACTCTTAATAGAAAAGGAATCGGCCTGAAATCTCAGTCGTTTCCCTATATATGCCTGCTACTATCAGAGAGAATTGAATTTTTTGTGAATAAACTACGGAAGAAGGTCTAGGATTGTCGAACAAGTGGTACCACAGTATATGGTCATGAATTTTATTTGTACCAATACCTGAGTAACCAGATGCTTGGTCCTGATAGAACCTATTTTCTCAATAACTTGTTAGCTTTGTTATAAACTTGTCCCTATATACTGATGAGAATTTATATGCTATATCATTTTTCTCCGTATCATGATACGCTGAAGACTTTATTAGTCCAAGGCATACATAGTTGGTTGCATGAATTAAGTCTTCCAGTAATTCTCAGATAAAGGAAAAGCGATTAACTCATTCACAATAGAAAGTACATTACTTAACGCACATCTACACGCGTTGTGGTTTGCTTGCATAAATACAGCTGGTGCAAGTCTGCGTAATCCAAATTGCACAACTTAAATGCTTGTGCAGAATTATCTTAGTTTGCAATCAGGTTTTTAGCCGTCTTAACGAATAACTTAATCTACAGAAAGTGCATCTTGGACATAATGTAATCGATCCCGTACTGAGCATGAGGAAGGTGTCCGAAATATCAGGTGTTCCACGCAGAACCATTCAGCGTATTTTGAAAAAAGTTTCATCACTTCAAATTGAAAAAATCGATGAAGATGATTACGATCGCCCATGGTAATTTTGTAAGTTAATATGTGAAAGAATCATCCATAACTCATTTTCAATATTTATTGCTCACATGAATGAATGCTCTTCATCCTTCATTATGTATTGATCAACATAATTGTAGGTGTTGAAATATCCCATTGAAGGTGTTAGTTTTCCTATCTACTCATGATGACCATCCCCCTATAACGAATAGTAATGGTATGAACGTTATGAAAATGGCACAGCCAGCAGTTTCGTTCTGGTCTGAATATTGCTTCTTGAATAAATTTCTTAGTGTGTTAATACATACAGCGATGTACATTATGTCAAAAAAGTACCGTGAATTGGACAATGAAACACGAAATATTTCTTCATTCAAATTTATTGTATCAACTTCAAAGTAAGTTCCTTCCAAAAAAATTCAATTCAACCGATCCCAAAGAAATGAAAGAAGTCCGTACCCCAAAACTACCGCCCTGTTGCACTTCTTTCCATTAGTCCAAAGTGATGGAGAGAGTCATAAATGATGAACTCATCAAATATCTTGAGTTGCAGGGAATTATTAACGACCGTCAGTATGGTTTTTGCAGGCAAAGATCGACAGGATATCTGCTCCCATACGTCACTCATGTTTGTACATCAACGATGGAAAAACATGGGGAATCTAGAGCCCTCGACATCTATAAAGCCTTCAATAAGGTTTGGCATGCAGCCTTGTTGAATAAACTTGCTGCATATGGGCTTCCCGAAAAATTGTGGGGATCAATACAAGTTGTGGTCGACGGTATAACATCTGATTGTTTCCAGGAGTACCTCAGGGATCCATTCTTTCTCCAACCTTGTTTCTGTTTCAGATAAACGATCTTCTGTCATCTACAGAGAACAAGATCTGCGGTCTGCGGCCGATTACAGCTGCGGAATCTCATCGTCATAACTATCAACAAATTAATAACTTAAATTCTGACTTACAGAGGGGTATCTGAGTGGGGTCAGTTGAACCTGGTGAGCTTCAACGAGAGCAAGACGCAAGCAACTACGTTTTCTAGAAAGGTCCCCACTGGAGAACCTCCTCTAATAATGCAAGGCCAACAAATTTGCATCCAAAGATTCGATGCACCTTCTCGAAATAACGGTCAACTCCAAGTTTTGCTGGCATGAACATGTATCAGCAATAGCTAAGTCGGCATCAGCTAAACTTAGTTTTTTTTCAGAGCCAACGATACTTCACGTCATTTCAGCTGTTGCATCTATATAAGGCGCAGATTCGACCTGCTTTGGAATATTGTTCCCATGTATGGGGATCTGCGCCAAAACATTCGTTGCGGATGTTGGATAGTGTGCAACAACGGGCTGTGCGCCTCATCGACCACCCGGAGACCACCCGCGATCTCCAACAGCTGGCTCTCAGAAGATACGTTGCTGACCTTTATCTGTTTTACAGATACTTTCACGGAAGATGCTCCAAGGAGCTGAAAGACCTTGTCCCGGGAAAACTCATGTTTTGCCTCAACACTAGGCTGGCAAGAAGTTCTCATCATATGGCGCTACATTTAACGACCCCTCGAACCTCTCTCTATAAGGACTCCTTCGTTTACAGGGCCAGAGAGTTGTGGAACTCGCTTCTGTCCGACATCTTCCCAACATCCTACAATTTGGCTCTCTTCAAGAAGCGAGTAAACAGACACCTCAATTCTTCCCAGTCGCCCACTTATGTGGTGTAAAAGGTTCGCCTATTCCTGGGAAGCGCGCATTAAAAAAAAATACATTTACGCCAACGAATATTCCAATCATCAAAACATTTTTCAAGCGCTTTTTCCGCGATGGACTTCAGTTCTCGCCGCGAATTTTCTTTTAGGTCTTCTTCGAGTCAAAACGGGTACCTCGAAGTGGTTATTTGAGTTTTGGAAAAAAAGTCGGCCGGCGATATATCAAGTGAATTCGGTGTTTGTCCGATAGCATATGTTGAGTTTTTGGTCAGAAATTCATTCACAATGATAGCCTAGTGAGATCGCATTATCGTAATGCAAAAGCCATTATTTTTCTTTCCACAAATCTGTCCTTATTCGACGAAATTGCTCTCTCAAACGCCCCATAACGCTCAGGTAATATTCTTTATTTACCGTCTAACCTTCTGGCAAGAATTTCGAGTGCACAACACCGCGGTAATCACAGAAAACAGTCAACATTACCTTAACTTTTGATCGACTTCGAATTTTTTCGGTTTCGGTTTAGTTGGAAGGCGCCATTACGAAACTTGTTGACTGGTTTGCATGTCAAACTTATAAACTTATGTCTCGTCACCAGTTACAATGCGTTTTATGATCGTGGGGTCGGAATTGACTCGTTCTAGCATTTCTTCAGCGACCATCACGCGATTCAATTTTTGAAGAAAATTCAGGTCTTCTGGAATTACTGGAGCGGCATTACGTTTCATTCTCAAACAATCGTTTGAAATGGTACTGATGGTATGGTTTGACTTGAACATACGTCAGGTATAGTGTGTAATGCTATGGAAAGTAGTTAAATTAGACAGGCTTTCATCCTTCTCGTTTTTTTGATGTATTAATTGTTTTCATCGTTTCCCAGATGGGGTAGTTCTTCTATATCGATTCGTTGAAGCGTATATATATATATATATATATATATATATATATATATATATATATATATATATATATATATATATATATATATATATATATATATATATATATATATATATATATATATATATATATATATATATATATATATATATATATATATATATATATATATATATATATATATATATATATATATATATATATATATATATATATATATATATATATATATATATATATATATATATATATATATATATATATATATATTCGATCTCTTACAGAATTGATACATAGTTCAGATGCACTCCAGCTGAATGTAGTAAAAGGTGTACGATACTAACAAATTCGATTTGTCACTACCCTTAACGACGAAATCATGATGAGTAGATTGGAGAGCAAATTCGATCAAAACGGGAAATCCCACATTAAACACGTAGAAGAAACTTGAATGAAGTATTCAATGATACCCACAGTAATGTATATTGCAATAAGATTCATATGGGAATATGATGAAAATCCATTTTAACCTCATTTTTCTTTTATTTTACGGGAGATAATCACAAGATATAAATGTGCAAGGTTAAATAACATCCCATTCAGATTAGAAGATTGATAATCAATTCACCTTAGGGGTTGAAGCTGTACAAGAATCGGAAAGATATACTTCCCGTCCAAACTTAGGTTGATAGGTTGACGTGGCTGAACATTACCATCCTTTATTCACGGGATAATTAACCTGGTTGGTAAGTTTTCGTAGTGCCACTGTATATTATTGACATAAGTTTAAAATACATCTAGAATAAATGACGTCTTTTTTCATGTTAAATGAAAACCTATAAAGAATAGTTCGTCCTAGTTCTGAAGTATTTGTCTCTTCGTCTAAATAATAATTGATTAGAAATATGTATTTACAATAAAACAAATAAAATAGAAACCAATTCCATCAAATGGTTTAACTAGACTAATTGAAGTCCATTGTGTTCCAAAAAGTCGTTTTCAATTTGTAAGGGCATTAAGGCAGGGTCGTTTAGCCGAAAAACAGGCTCTAAAATACAAGCCACCTACATGGAGAGATAAAATCGCTGAACTGGTTCGACTTGATCAATTTATGAACTTGTAAACGGACGAATAAATGGGATCCCGGCGACTGATGAATTTTTGAATGGATGGAGGTTTCTTGAAGAAGTGCCTTGAAAACTATGAAACACACTCGCCGTATCTTTTTATTGAATCTTGAAGCTTTCATCTTTTGTTTTCTAGGGATATACAAGGTTGTCGTCTTAAGTTATCTTCCAACATTCCACGATGAAAAATATATCCTCAGTTGTGCTTGTTTATTGTTACTAATTTGGACATCCAGATGATTTATGGTATAATATAAATAATTAACTAGATCAGAACAATAAATTGGGAGTCTTTGTTTTAGTTCGAGTAATATTCGAAGCTTGTTTAGATAGAAAAAAGTTTTATTTAAGTCAACAAATAATAGTACAATAGGTGAATTCTTCATTAATGTAATAAATATGCACGAAACAAATTTATGAAAAATAAAATTAAATTAAATTAAAAGTTCTTGCGACTGGTTCCCGATTTTGTCGCGCTTTTATAGAACACCACTCGCATATCACACGTAACATAGTAGTAGATTTTCGAAGGAACTATAATATTGTAGAAATATATATTGGGTATTCCCCTCTTTAGTTCCTATCATTGACGGGTTCTTTGTTAATTCAAAATTGTTGATTGATTCCATTTGATGAAGATAACATCAAGAAATCTTCATTAATGTACTCCTACAACTACTGCTCTGTCAAGGGTTGGCTGGAACCCAATGCACAAAGACCTTCAGGATCTATTGTACATTTCCTCCAGTCATTTGGAGAATTTATCACTAATAATATTACTAGTCTCTTATATTGATAGGAATACTGCCTGAAAAATCGTTTAACTTGCATGGAGAGGCATTGGTGTTCGGAGTTTCCATTTTTAAGCCATTCGTGCACCATTTTTGCCAACTAATTGTATTTCTAAGTTCTTTTCGGTTTAGCTTTCCCCTTTGAGGACTATAATACTGTAGCAGTCATTGAAGCAAAGTATTCGTCTGATTCTATGAGATACAATAAGTTTCTGTCTTAGGCTTTTCAGGTGTCGCTACTCTTGAAGTTGGCATTATCAAAATGAAGAAGTGTCAGTTCGATTATTAGCTCCTAGCTTGCAGTTGGGGTAGTTTTCATGACCTCTGTTATGCAATATTACAACCTATATTCATCCCACGAGTTGCCTTGATTTCAATAGTGCTTAGGTGGCTTCTTTGTTCAAGACAAATAATTAATGGTTGATGCATATTAATGTAGAAAGCGGTCATAGATTATTGACGTTACAAGAACCGATACACTCACACACATTTGGAAGATAAAAAAGTTTTATTTCAGCACTTTATTTCTACAGCATGTGATAAAGTATGGAAAACAATCTGATGAAAAAACTGAATAATATTGTTCTCTGTAGTAAAACTGTTGATCGAAAATATGTTCTCTGACACAATGAAGAGAAAAGTACTCGTTTTTGTAGTCTAAATAATAATCTTCCACAGGGTACTGTTGCACTATTATTTTTCAATTAATCTATGAGCATTATTCCTCCAACTTCGCCTAATTAAATCATTTATGCATACGAAACTGTTCCATCTTTTCGTCAAGATACATTTGAGACCATTAAGCAAATATTTACTGCCGATCTCAATATTCTGAATAAGTTCTTTAGAGAGATGTCCATGTCGTAATCCTTAGAAAACTGAAGTATCAAATTTTCAAGGGTTGTCACCCCTGCTCTAGGGGTTGAAATTCGAGATGGGGGTGGTACTTGATGATGACTGCCATTGATCAGCAATTAAAAATGAAAATTCGTTCAAGGCGATGTAGACAAACATACCACCTTTCTTTTGAGTCATCACTCATCTTCCCTATTCAAAATGTTCAAGGATTGCAACCCCTAATTAGGGGTTGATATTTCAGGAAAGTTTTGTACCCCAAAAAATGTCCTCTTTGAAACAGAAATTGACCGATTGTTGCGTTTTGATCAGAAATGAACATCTTGGTAGATAAAGCCTCTATTCAGTTTAGCACCCTGTATTAGCTTCTGTAGAAGGAACAAATCAGTAAATCTTGTAGTACCTTATATTTCTTTGTGATAGATGGAGTCATTTTCTCCAGAAAAGAAAATAGAATGATTAGAAACTTATTTCATTATAGTTTTCGTTCAAAGAATTATCAAGAAGTACAGATTAATATAAAATTTTGCAATAAGTAGTATGAAAGCAAAAATATTATTATTTGGTAGTCTATGTTCTCTTCATAATGTCATAAATATTTAGTTTGATTACTGACACCGTAGTTTTCCGTAGTACTTCAAAATGACTGTTACTCGGCATAAAAAGCGCATATTTCCTAATCCATCATTTAATTCGAGTACGGAATCTCTCCATTTATATCAGTCATCATCCAGTTCCGAAGACTTCCCAACTGTCTCAGTATATGACATACTCACTTTGAATGATCTTCAACTAAAAAAATCGAATGCGCCGAAACATACGGGAAGACGAAAACTTAGAAGACATTTAAATCACACAATTCTTGAATCTCTTCAGGATTTTGAAGAATCCGACGTGATTTATCCTGATTTTCATGACGGACCTTTCACGAGACTCATTCGGAATTGCAAGAATTTGACTTACTGGAACCAATTCATTAATATGACAGAATCTGAACAAAATCAGTTGTTAAATACACCAAGCTCGTCGGAGAAAATAACGGAAAGAACCTCGAAGCTAAAATCTAGAACACCATTTGGAAACATATCTTCACGAATAAGGAGGATGCTGAAAATGCGGAAAAACTTATCGATGTCTTTGGTACGATCAAACGAAAATGATATAATCAATTTTTTTGTAAATTCACCAATGAAAACATTTGTTAAATGTCCCATGTCTGGATACGAAAAGTTACTCTTGCATGCTATTGCTCAGTATCATTGCCTTAAATCTATTTCAACGCATAACAAAAATGAGATTAAAGTGGAGATATTTAACTCTAACAAAGATTGGGATCCTCTTCCTTCCCTACTGCAAGACTGTATAAACCATCTAAGGAAGAATTAATATCTTCTCTATTTTTCATCTACGTGAATCAGTTTTTTGAGACCACATTCCTTACTATATTCATCCAAGATTTCGTAAAATTATCTGAAAGTTTTGCTTAGTTAGTCAAATCATAAATATTATATTTATTTATAGAACTGAGGTTATTTTGGTTACTTATGTTAAAAAGCCTCATGAATCCATGAATAAAACGAATATTTTTCATTGCTCTTTGACCATATAAATTTTTAACTGTTATTCGAATTTTCACCAAAAAAAAAGAAAGAAGTATTCGAGATCGAAGTATATTACAAGCGGTATTTCTTATGCATAAAAGAATATGGGGGAGGTCCTGACGTGCCCGGTGTTTTATGCCCACCCGTATTATGCACGTGCTTGATATGCGAAGAGACAATAGGGACAATGTAGATAAGCAGATAGTGACATCCGGAGTCAATGATAATTTCTAACGAACAGTATAATATTACCATATTAACTTACCTTCTTGTAGATTAAAAAGAGCGGAAGTAGAGATATGAATGGCAAAACTCATGTTTGGTACGGAATGAACATGCAAAACTCATCAATAGAGTTGTTTGAACGAATGCATCGAACGAAGGGGTTTCACAAGAAAAGGTGGACGAAAATTGTTTGAAGGTTAATGCCAGATTGATTGTGCAAGTGCGGTTGCTTTAGAATTTCTCGAGTTACTTTGCCTAAGAATTGATTGGAACCTAAATCATTTTCAACGAGCAGACTTAATTCAAAACAACATGAATATGATTATAATCAAAATGATACACTTTTGTCGTCACATTTCCACAATGTTTATTTTTGATACACACGACCGGTTTCGACAGTTACGTTATTTTCAAGTGTCTATAGCTAAGAGTTGTGGGAGAAAATCTGCTATACCTGTTTTAAATGTTGTGTATTGGAGTCATCCCCTAATTGCATTTGTGGAGAATTTTCAAATTATCTAATGTAGTTATGTGACTTGTAAATTAAATATGTTAAATTTGTTATCTGAGGAGAGATGTTTCTTTAAATTCTGATTCAAAATTGGGACCTACTTGTCCTACGTAAGCTATAGGGCATTCATTGCATTCAATTCTGTATATTCCAGACTGTTTGGTTTTGTTTGGTATTGAATAACAATTGCTTATGTTGGGACCACTGGAGAAGGAACGCTAAATACTATTCAAGTCAAAATTAAATTCGAAAGGACCCATTTACGTTAATTCAAGATTTTTCTAGATTTTTTTTTTTATGTAATCTTGAATTAACGTAAATGAGACCTTCTGTCTCTTTTCGTACTATTCAAGTCAAAATTAAATTCGAAAAGGGACAGAAGGTCCCATTTATGTAATCTCAAGAGTACATAAAAAAAAAGTCTTGAATTAACGTTAATGGGACCTTCTGTCCCTTTTCCAATTTAATTTTGACTTGAATAGTACTTAGCGTTCATTAATCAATGACTCACCTTGGTATGTTAGTGGCTCTATGAAAGTTCTGTGCACGGTAACTACTCCATCACTTTTGATGAAAGATGTCATGGGTGACAGACATGCCACTTGTCAGAGAAAAATTTCCGGTTGTCAAAACGACTACACGTGCATAGTCTGAATAGAGATTTTTGGCTAAATGAGAGCAATTTAATGTGTAGATACTCATCACAAAAATGCTAGTTAATAACCTTAGAATACAAACCTCAATTTCTGTGACTACTTTACTATTTTTCAATGTCAACTTAATCATAATTGCCATATTTTGTAGCACTCCTGAAGAAGACTTAATTAAAATAGAAAGTTTGAGTAGAAGAAAAAGAGTTTTTCATTATCTAATTGCTGCTATTCCAATAATTAAGTTACTCAATATATATATATATATATATATATATATATATATATATATATATATATATATATATATAAATAGAGGGTTTAACCCCGACGAACTGCCCATATATCTGTTCATGCAATCAAACTGATTTCTACCAGAATATATACAAACTATAGCATCATCAGACAATGACATCAATGTACCAACGAGTAGTGTCAGATTCTTTTTCCCGGAAATCCAGTGTACGGACCTTAGTCAAGTAACCCTGAATGTTACTCATTAATAGTTTTCTTTGTGTGAAGTGATGAACGATCGAAAAGAATACTGCTCTGAATATAAATATGACAAAATTGTCAGCTAATTATTACATTTATATATACAAATAAATAAAATATGAAATGAGATTCTGAGCAGTATAAACTAACGAGAAAACCTATGACTCTGTTTCATTATTTTTTTCGGAAAGAAACCAACAAAGAATATTACAAGATTTGATGACTGTTATCATTTGTAACTGTTCAAACAAATTTTCTTCAGACCCAAAATCTCAATACTTTTGTGAAGATTCCTGGGAATCACACCTGTGGTGGAAATAATAATCGGTAGAATAAATTTTTTTTTTCATTTTCCACATTTTGTTAATCTCGTTGCCAAGCATCATATATTTAGAAATTTTTCATTGTATTTATTTCGTATATTATGTGTGTCGGGTATAGCAACATCAATTATATATGTTATTCGATTCTGTTTATCAGTAAAAATGAGATCTGGCCTATTGTGTTTTACAGCTCTGTTGCAAAGAATTGTTTTATCAAAAAAGTTTATATTTGTCATTTTCACAAATAATCTCAGGTTCATATTTGTAAAATTTTTTTCTTCTGGGAATTAGGTCATGTTTAATTCCTATATTAAAACGAATAATATTAGCGACGGTATTATGTCTTGAACAAAAACATCTACGGCAAGAATCATCTATATTTTGCTTGATGATGTGTTTACTATAATTCCTCGTGAAAACAACCTGATCCTGGATCGCAATTGCCAAGCCTTCTGTTTCAGCAAACGATTCTCCAGAAGCTAACCATTTATTTGAAGCGATTTCATCAATAAATCATTCTTCAATTCTTTAGGCTACTTTCCGTGTAATTCCTCCTGCATCCAACTTTCTCATTTAGAATAATCATCAAATATATCAAAATCTACATTTTGCATTGTCAAGTTCAGAGGTGTAATATTATAATCTGAAGCAACAAAAATATCATGTAATTAAGACGTTCTCTGTTTATCATGGAAATGGGAACGTAGATGAAAAATCTGTTTACTATGAAGATTATTCAAATCAGTTGATCCACGACCTCCAAGATGTCTAGGTAGTGTAACTCTCTGAACAGCTGACTTTGGGTGGTGCTTATAATATTTACAAAGCATTTTCCTCGTTTGACATTTTAATTCATTCAGATCAGTTTTTATATATATATATATATATATATATATATATATATATATATATATATATATATATATATATATATATGTTGATAGCGACCCACACTCAGGCCGGAAAACATACGACAAACATCGAACGTATGCGATTTGCAACCAATGAATATCGTCAGTTAACTGTGCGAAAAATAAAACGTGATATGGAATTTGTAAAATTAGTATTTGGAGCATTTCAAATTAATCGTTGCAGACGATGAGAATATGCGCAAAATTCACTTCAGAAATGCCATCACATTAATTGAATTTCGTGAAGCAATATTTGACAAAGCACAGGTCTCACTGCCAGATTGTTTGGCTGTTTTGAAGATTGAAAGCGCCAATACAACGATTGAAACAAATGAGTTAAACGTTTTGAAAGTGACACCGAAAAGCGAGTACCAGAATTGATTCTAGAAATTGAATAGTTGTAGAGAGCATGTTGTTAAATCCAATGGGGAAATTTCGAAGGATGTCACAAGACCGACGACGTAGAATGGACCGGGTAAGAGATATGGAGGAAGGTCGGATATTTTAAGCACAAACCTCGTATATTAAATTGCATTAATGATGCGATTGAAGAAAGAAATCGTTCTACAAAAATATGCGTTGGAACTAATGTGTCATATTTTGAGTCCGCATAATCAATAACCGAAATTTACTTGAAAAATACTGTTTTATTAATCAATCAAGTTTTAGATGGAGCAACCTTGAACCAATTAAAATATAATTGAATTCATGAATTCCGATTATAAATTGATTTCAACTGAGAAGTCTAGAAAGTAATTTTTTAAATATTTTAATGCGAAAGATCAACACCTTTACCGATCCCAACGCCTATGGAATATGTGTTCCAAATATATAACGAAGAATTCGTCTAAATCACCGCCCGCTCATGTTTAATTCATAGCCACATCCAGCAACAATTCACTCAATAATTGACCACCGATAAGAAACAAATGAAGGTGATATATCAGTTAATTTAAATGTTAGTGAATGTTCAGCTCGAAAACATCTATCTCGCTCTTTATTCTACCGTTTACATCAATTCATTTATCGAACGTGGAGCACAAACTAGAAGTGCAAGGAGCAACAGAATATAAACTAGTTCTCCAGGAGTATAGTATAATTAATTGCACCAAAGGTTGAACCACACCTTGTTCCACATAACCTGGTATTACTATGTCAAACAACTTAATCCATCGGGCGGGCCTCACTATAATGATCGTCTTGCTCATTTAACACCGTTTTATGGACAGAAAACTAATTATTAACGAGTGACGACTGGTTCCCTTGTGGCGTCATTGATTTAATTATGCAGAGTAGTGAAAACTGGTTAGTCAAAATTACCATATAAGGGTTGAACAGAAAGAAACTAGATTTATCTGTGGTTGAAAATCGAGATAGGGTATGAGGAATGCTTATATATTAACGATTTACTCCAACGAAAGAGGTTGAAGCATGGATGAACAGATTGGATTGAAATTCTACAGGTGATTTCAGTCGAGTGTCCATTAAATCTAATTAATTAACCGATGAAGATGAAATGTTGTATACAATTCACCGTTATTTAAAGAAACGCAGAAATTAACGATTTGATGCAATCATACCAAAATAATGGTCATTATCAAAATCAACTATCACTTTTCGATGATATAGAATTTACAGTATGCATCAGCGAAATGAAATAAATTCGATAATAAATAAAAGGGTAGAATACATAGATCGGTGTTTGTATTTTCGTAAACGTATCAACGAATGCTTTTTATACAGAGTGTGTCATGTGGCAGTGAATATTTCTCAGTTTAAATGCAACTACCAGTGTTTCAATCTATTATGAGATTTTCAGAAAATCCTAGACGTATTCCATGTACAATGTCCTTCAGGAATATTTGCTTCAGAGAGAAAGAGTTTATATAACGGATCTGATGAGAATGTGATGTTTTTTTTTGTAAATGATACGTAGGATCCATTTTTGTTGTATTACAACTTTATTCAACACGTTATTATATGCCCCACCCTACGCAATTATTCCGTATCGCAACTGAGATTCAACTAGACCATGATAAATTATTTTCATGTGATTTTTATCTAATATATTCGTGAGATATCTGAGCCTCGACAAAAACCCTCTCAACTTCAAAATCAACTTGTTCATATGAGCATCCCAACTCATGTGTATCTAATATTACACCAAGATATTTACACTCATAAGTGCATGGTATTTCAAACCTACTGTTTTCATCCTGAATGACAAATGGAATTGAGGTAAAGAGCTTTATCAATGGCAAAAGCAATATATTTAGACATAGAAAAATTTATAGTAAGTAGATTCTCCTCCATCCACGTTTTAATAGTAATAAAATCTAATTCCACTATTCTTTTGAGACTTTCCCAGTCCTTTCCCGAGTGAAAAATGGCAGTATCATCGGCAAAACTGATAATACATGACCGAGAGAGAAAACAGACTATTCAAATAAAGCGTGAATAGAATGGGTTCCAAGACTGACCCTTATGGAACTACATAGCTTATATCCCTCATTCCACTCTTCACGCCGTTACTAACCCGTACCAGCTGTTTCCTGTCTGATAGGTAGCTACGCATTAAACTGTTTTCAGATTTATTGCAAAATTCAACATTAAAGAAATATTTCATTTCTTCTTTTATTTGATTACAGAAATTCGCTATAACACACTAAACCTAATAAATGATATTTGATAACGCTCAATGTGTGGATCTCTGTTAAAGAAGTCTTGCTGGTGAATATAATAATATATAAAACGAAAAGTCAATGTAAAAGACGTTTTAATGATTGCAGCGAACTTTTTGGCCAATCCCTATCTTAACATCACAAGCGCCACCGGTCAACCAATCGCAATTACTAATCATCCTATCAAGTCAGCTAAGTCAAAGGGGTTTCTTCTGTATACAAGTCCACTCGTTACACTCGCCTAATGTACTGAATCAAAGATACCCTGAAACCACAATTATCCGTAAGTTATCAGTAGCAAATTATGTGAAGTTTCATTCACTGAAAAAAAAAATTGGGTATATTAATTTGTTCATGTGCTGCGTCTTACTGAAACCATATCATCTTCGGTGGAGTTAGTCAATTTGCTAGGTAAGAATATTTGTTTCTCAAAGATGGCAAAACATCATTCAGGAGCAGTGCCAAGTAATATCGCCATTCAAATCGCCATTAACGTCACTCGCACAATAAAAAATGTATAAAATGCGTGTTATTACAGAATTGAAATCAATTTGCCTCAACCTCATTTGTTCATTTAATGAAATTAAAAGCAGAACATTAGGATATTAGATTAGTCGCCGAAAATACATTAAAATGAATGTCAATAAATAGTTTGTCTTGATCTGGAAATGTTTATTGGAAATAAGATGTATAGCCTTTGCAAGAATGCTGAACTGTTGGAAAAGCCAATACAAAATACAAAGTTCATGAGACCTATTCTGAAAGTGAAACCTTGAGCGGTTTCATTACGATGGTTCTAGGTACCTATTAGCAACCGAATAAAGAGAACCATTCGAAAGATGTTGGAAAGTTTTAGATACTTCAAATATCAGAAGTAAGGTTAACTTTAACTTATTCCTAGTCACCTAGAGAGGTTTCCTAATAATCTAATAATTGTAGTAATAAGAGAAGCGCTTCTACTAGGTCCTAAAAATGATGGAGGAACGTTATCAGAGAAGATGTGGCTGTTATATGATGGCAGATTATAACTTGTCTTTGGAAAGTGATTTTCTCTAGACAAGTTTTAGACAAAAAGCTTGGAAAACATATTTTTCGTACCAGGCTCACTTAAATTTCATAAATTTGTCTTATATTTCACTAACCCAACATTGAAAAAGATCGAAACAGCTTTTATATCAAAAAGAAAAACAAAATTATTGTTGGTTACTGTTATCTTAGAAATATTCTGCATTTTTCATAATCTTTGGTTTAATGTGTACTTACTCTCTTAAAATAAAACTTTCACTAAAAATATGAAAGGTAAAGAGATAAATTTTGATCTACATTCATAAAATCAAACTGAATTTCCAATAGTTACTAGGGGATCAGATGAATATTATCTAATCTAAATTGGAATATATTTTCAGATGTTGTCTTTTACAATTTCAGCATTCTATAAGTAGGAGCATAACAAAGGAAAAAAATGTGCAACTATTAAATGGTCAAATATATTGGTCCCAATACTTCACTTGTTTACAATAGTATATACCTTGTCGGGGTACAATAATTATATAGTAGAAATAATTAAAGATACATGAAAAGTATAGTCTTGTATATATTGAGCTCAATTTCATAGTTTTTACTGCCAGATTATCCTCTCACTCATACTACAAGTTTCCCTAGATATCCAGACAGCCCCAATTTGACAGAAATTGAATGGTAAACACGGAAAGATTGCCTGTCATTTCGACATCCCATCGTATTCAGCTCCGTCACTCAATAAAATCAGCCACCTGAAATAATGTGAATGACATATCGCTAGAATTCAGCGACGAAAAAGAGATTTGAATATCCGGGAGGATGATACATAAATTTATTCCATTGAATTTTTCATTATTGCTGTTTGAGGAGATAGATACTCTCAAAAAAATATTTCTGATGCAGAATATGAATACTATCTTTCGATAAAAATGTTCGATAAAAAATGTTCATACATGTGAAGATAATTGAAAACAGTAAGTTTAATGAACTACTCTTATGTTTGATTTGATTATATATATATATATATATATATATATATATATATATATATATATATATATATATATATATATATATATATATATGTACATACATATTTATAATTATTATAGAATTCCTTAGAAACTATCAACAAAATTGTGATTGTAAAATTATCTGCCTGAGAAAATTTATGAGAAATTTCTCATATTTTCTTATACTCGATATTTAGGTTCAGAAATTAGGTTGAATTAAACTCCCAACCACTTGGAAAATGCGTCTCAATACCAGAATTGATTACCAAACATGGTCTATTCGACCATAAACAATTTTCAGAAACTCAATATTGATTCGCAGTGATTACGTCACGTTACTACATTTTTTACCGATATATGCAATTTATCTGCAGCATACTTTTATGCCCGAATTGCATACTGAAGGAAATATCTAACGCCAGTTCTACAATTATTTATTATATTCACATTCCACAATTTTACTCATTTAAATTCCGAAAAAGTACAAATCACAGAGAATATTCTTTTTTTCTCATGCTTATCAGTGTCAGACTTTCTTATAGTCGACCAGCAGTAATCGACAAGCATATTTTATTTTCCAAAACCTTGGAATCTCTTTTATGCAAACAGATTCAAGTTTGCCTCTTTTGAGTGATACGCACCCAAATTGTAGTCGGCATTTAGGTCACCGCATTTAGCCGTAACAATAACAATTTTTGTGCCTATTGCGGGAACAGTGATTTGAGCAATTTCATCATTCAACATGTGTACCATGACAAGTAACTACTAAACTCATCAACTATTCAGTACTACTACTTATCAATAGATTTTGATTTGAATTTTTTAAGTGCTCTGTTTCGTGTAATAGACAGATTTACAACAGAACAAGTGAACACCATAAAAAGTAACTTACCTAATTAACCCTTCAAAATATTTATCACTAGATAGTGATTTCGATATTTTTTCAAGTTAAGTCAGTTTCGTGTGATGGACACATTCAATCTTGCATTTTTTTCGTATTATACATCCAAATTGGCCAATTCTTATATTCGGCACTTGCGTCACATGTTAGGAAATTAACTACCTATTTCCTGACCTAAGTAATCTCACAGTTCGGCGTAAATCATTGATTTAGAATTTACCGCACATCAGTGAAAATGTAAGGCGTTTCGCTGCCGTTTTGTACCACAACTTCTTTCGAACTGAGTTTTCAGGAATCTATGGATTCCTTCAGGATTCTACTTCTATCCGATAGACTTGAAAAAACTACGAACATAAGGCAATACTCATACTCAGCATTTGATGCAAAAAAACTTACAAGACTCGTGACTTCGCCTGCGTTAACGCCTTTTCGGAAATCAGCCGCTAACAATTCATATTACTGAAACCGTGAATTCAGCAATCCAGACTTTTTCTGAAAGCTGCAGGTATCTCACAAGACTAATCTGTGAAATCAGTATCAATGTCCTCAAATCCTCATTCACCAAGAACTCTGAAAAAACTTTAATTTTAAGATCAAGACTTGACTTGATCTGAATCATTGAAAACAGGACTTGTATTCTTGGATCTTTTGCAGTCTGCAGCATATAATAGAGTGGGAAAAAAATGTTTGCTAAAAAACTGTATAAGATTGTTCATAATAGTACAAAAATTAATCGAGAGTACGTTGTTTGACAGAAGACTTCGTGTTTACGTTGGAGAGAACACTATTTGATTTCGCACTCTACATAATGATATGCCCTTGCACTTTCATTATTCAATTTATAAATGACTGATATTCTTACAACTTCTTCCAATAAATCCATTTCTGGAGATAATATTGCTCTATCACTTCGTCACCGATAACTTGATACTATTCTAATTAGTTTTGACTACTTATGTTACAATTTTGAACAAGTTCTTCAGATAGAGTAGTCTATGATCTAATCCTTCGAAAAATGAGGCATCTTGTTGTCATCAGAATAATCTTCAAAAGGCTAGACAATTTAGAGTATTTTCAATGATTTTCTACTGAATCATAATTTTTATCCCAAATGTCTCGGCGTCATACTGGACTTCTCATTAACGTTCAAATCAAATAGCAATAAACTGAGTCAAAAGCTGAAAAAAAAAATATTCTACAAAAACTAGCTAGGTCCACTTGGGCTGCCGATAGTCACACTCTTCGTACGGCTAATGCTCTTGCTCTGGTCTTTTCTACAGCTGAGTTCATAGGCATAGAGCTAATTCCTTATTGAATTATGCCATGAAAACTATGAGTGGAACTATTAACTCAACCCCAATTCCTTGGCTACATGGCCTTCTGCAATTCCTCCACATAGCCGCAGAAAATTAACACTGAGCAAAATTTGGACAACTATCATAGTCTTCCGGAACTTCTTCTTTTTTATTCGAGAACTTCGGAGTCCACCTTTCGAAAACCCATTTCGTCGTTTGGCTTGCTGCGAGCGAGAAAAGTGAATGGAAGTTGTTGTTTTCAAAATTTCCTCATATTCAAAAGGTAACTGGTTTTGGTCTAAGAACAAATATTTGGTGTACTCTTGAGTCGTTCACGGGCTTTATAATTGTATGCTTTTCAAGTGGAATTCTGTAAATAGTCTAAATTGCGAATATGAAGAGGCTGGGGATACAATAAGTAATTTAATCTTGAACTGTGCTACATATCAGTTTCCAAATGGTTTCGAACATTTACATATAGTATCAGATTATTTTCTCTTTTGGTTTTGAAACAATAAAATCCACTTAGTGTTATTGACACAATATTTTTCTGCAGCCTTCTTTGTATTTATTTTTAAGATATCTGCTATTTCATCATCCCACATCCACCATTCCAAGTCCTGGTTGAAATGAAGAATGAACCTTTAGCTCAGTTTGAACTTTGAGGTCGTATTTCAAATAGTTTTCCATTCTACATACCATGCTTTAGCCCGATCATGTTTTTAACTCACATCAAACTTCGACATTAAGCACTATGGTTTTATTAGGTGTGTTATACTCCCTTTTTTCATTCATATAAATAAATCAATGAATTAGAACAATTTTCTTGGCATGAAGTATGCTCTTTTGTTTCAGTTTTCAGAATCACTAATTCTCTTTTTCGACATAAACTCCTGAGTAATGGCGTCAAAAGAACACCATCACAATACAACATAGGTATCAAGAGTGATGCTACATCCAGGTACTATATATGCTTGTTATTTTATTATTCAAACCTAGTGCGAGATCATAGAGCTTCCCCTTTGTATATCGTTTAATCGGTGCATGGAGAAGAGGATATTCCCTATCGTTTTCTATTGAAAACTAGATTCATGAACTTTCTTGAAAAGAATTCGGTTTTTGCCTCGGCTCAATTTGGTTTTCGATATGGTCAGTCTACAATTGGAGCTGTTCTTTGCGTTATCGAGAAGATTGTGTCTGCCTTGGAGAATGGTGCGATAACTGACCTGGAGCTATGCGACTTAAGGAAAGCTTTTGATATGGTTGTGCACAAGGGACTCGCAATAAAAGCGGAGAGATGTGGCTTCAGAGGAATACCATTGAGGCTGTTGGCCTCCTACTTGTCAGGTCGGTCTCAGTGCGTTTCGGTTCGTGGTGACGTCTCCGAATTCATGCCAGTAAATCACGGGGTTCCCCAGGGTTCTGTCCTGGGGCCCCTACTGTTTCTCATTTATATTAATGATCTTTCGAACTATTTGGATCCCTTTGATTGCATTTTATTCACGGCATGACGCCACGATCATAGCATCTGGCACTGATGTCCGGTCAGTGACTGAATCGAGGGAGGTCGCGGTTTCGAAGGCGCATATGTGGTTCCAGGGTAATAAGTTATTGCTCAATAGACGAAAAACCCAATCAATCATGATTACTCCTAAGGATCGCGCCTCGTCACCTCGAACAGCGAAAAAATTTCTGGGAATTACCATCGATGACTCTCTCTGTCCTAGGAGCCACATATAGACTTACTAGCTAGAAAACTCTCCTCCATCATCTTCCTGATCAGGAAAATGCGATTTCCCAATTCGATCATAGAATAGTCAGGTCTATTAATAATTTGCTGAATGTGAGGTTCTATGATAAGCTGCCCGGTTCCTGGAGACAGCTGCCAGCTTTGAGATTTAAAAAACTGCTCAAAACTTTTTTGATAGATAAATGTTCTTACAATATCGATGAGTTTATGTCCACTGATATCCCTACGACCTATGCGTCTTAGCGTTTATATTTTATTATTCTTCCAAACTCAAATTTTATATGATCTTCATTATGTGTTCTACTTCAATTTCAGAATTTTATTAGTACTAAGTTTAATTAATTTTAAGAATTGACTTATCATGAAACGTAAAGTTGTTGATGAATAAAGCATATTATTAGTTATTGTGATTCAAAATAACACTCCGCAACGTGATTTGTTGGTTTTCTCTATAACATCAGTACTCCAGCCTGCTCGTATTTTTTTACTTTTAATATACATACTAATAAAATTTTCATACACCGTTTCTGAAATTAATTCAGTTCTCATCAAGTGTTTTTGTATTATATTGTATTGGAAGTACGATTATTTTTTGGTGCTCTTCTTTTTAATATTTATTTATTCACAACGTCTCGTGGTCCTTTTACAAATGAAAAACAGTAGCATTAGCTTGAAAGAACCATTAATAAACAAAAGTTCTTCCAAAAATTATGTAGATATATTAAAAAACTTAATGTAATAAAATAATGTGACATATATGTTAGTGATAAAAGGGTAGATAGATAAAAACTCCGTATAAATTATCTTGGAATCATAATTTTCCATATAGTAGGTTTATCTATAATCGAAAACAACTTTTGAAATGATTTCTTCCCAGCTTCTCGATTTTTGAGATGAAAATTTTGAAAGTATTAAGGTCGAAAACAGATTCTATTGTTCATATATTGTGACATCCAATGATTTGGGTCAGCAACACGATAAATAGTTCCACATGGAGCATTAGATGATAATTTACTAATAATTGAATTATTTACTAATTATTAAATATATTAAGTTTTCGAACCTGTTGCACAAACTCGCATTAAATTATTTCATTGTATTCACTCAAGCAGCCTATCCCATGAAAATGAAACTGGGAAGGTATTTAGGGGAATCCAAAAGGGAATGATATCTGTAAATAACAGAAATCTGGATAAGAAACTAAATCTCAACATCTGCTGGCAGTATTAGAATTCTCTTTTGATTCCGAAGAAATAGTTCACTCAAAATCTTTATTGAAAAATCTCCTGTCATCGAGATGTCCCAACTTTGAGCCGAGCCCAAGTTATCACACTCTCTCTGGACGGTTCGACACTTTTGTCTCCAATAAAGTCGGTCACGTGTGATCGAGTGAGTGACATATCTCGCGGTTCCAGCCATTCTGCATCCCGCTGCGGGAGTTGACATTTCCCCGTGCGCACGCCACCCCTTATCAGCGGGATGCAAGGCGACCGCGACCCCAGAATATCGCAGTTCGGCAGCACTCGGACCAGCCTGGACCGCTCATGTGGAAAAATGATAGGAACTTAAAACCACCATCGGTTGGCCCGCACACCTACATCGAACATCGCTCAATCGTCGGTTGCCTCCGTGTTGTCTTAATCGATCTCCTACGTGAAGAGACGGGTTGAAATTGTAATAATCGACAAGAATTAAAACACATTTTCTAAATTGTAGGAAGAAAGAAGTTGTTGCCAAAAAGTAACAAACGAGTTTGAAGACATTCCAATTGATATCTCGGGAACGCGTTGATGTCAACTTCATTTATGAGCTATAAAGAAAATAAATGAACTTATTCATTGGAATACCTCATATTAAAGTAGACAACTCTTAGTGGGTGATTAAGTAACAACACTATTTCTAACGTCAAGTCGTAGCTGCGCATTGTCGAAGAAATTATGATGTCCTGTTGTGACCTAAAATTATTCATGTTTCAATCACTCTTTCGGGTTGTACAGACTTCTTGATGATAAGGTGTGTATTTTGAGAAAACATCATTTTATAGTTCTCTCAAAGCCAATTTTGGTATATGAATTTATATATCGGTATAGTCAATATCAAATTAGCTAGTATACTCGCATTACTGTGAACTTGCGTAACTGTGAACAGCTTAATAACGTGAACACAGAATCTTTTCCATTCGCGCTCTGTAGTGTGAACAAACAGCACCTTTATCTGAACATGAATTAACTTGTTCGGACCTGCAGTATTACGGGAATAAAAGAAGACTTATTAGTCATCAAGTACACATCTCTGTTTGTTGGAGTTCATAGTCAGATGTGCTCAGAGTTAGTTAATCAGAAAAATGCATAAGTAATAAGATGAATAACATTAACTTACTTCTATGACAATCTTATTAAGCTTATACGTGATAAAAGCTCCGTAATAAAAACACTTGTAGATTAATTTTTTGAATAATTGAAAATTGATTAAAAATTTTTTAACAAAAAATTTTAGAATTGATATTTAATACACTGAAATTATTATTTTAGGTGCTCTGCTAATTCTGCGTACTTTAAAATTATACCATAAGAGAGATAAAGTTTTGTGAATGACCTTTTTGATCGAAAAATTCGAATTCTTTGAGAATCTTTTCGACATTCCTTAAATTACAGTTTCTGAATTATTAAATATTATCATTAAATACCTTTCTTTCATCGTAACTTGCTAATAACCTTCATAATTGTTATTAGCTCTGTTTCAAAAGCGACACTTGTTTTGAGATCTTGATTACAAAGGAATAAACTGTGCATCTGAATTGCTGGAGAAACCGCTCCTGTTAGTTACTCACTTTTTAAATTTCCTAGCCAAAAATTCTATTTGAAATAATTGGAAAGCTTTAAACCTACTTATTTGATAAAAATTACTTTCCAGCATCTTTATCCAAACCACACCAATAATAGGGGAACGAATTTGTATTGTTCAACAACTAACATATGTTTCAAAATTTTTACACATAAAATAATTTTACGCATACATTGCATTGCGAGCTAGCGGCTCCGCGGGTTCACGCTAGTTTTAGCATATAGAAATATATAAAAACATTGCTATCTCGGAAAAGGGCATACTTAAAATGCTGTATGAATTAAATTGAGAAGTTCATTGGTGAGCGTATCACTTGGGAAAAACTCACCAGAAAATTCGGAGAAAACTAAAAGCGGGAACAAACTATGAACTGAAAAACATACATCGTGATTAGAACGACGGAAATGCTCAAGTATTTCTATGTTCTATACGTAATGACCAAAACAATAAAAAAAAAGAAAAAATGTGAAGAAAACTTGGAAAACCTAGACAAATTGCTGAAATGATAGTTTTCATAAGCACTTACGATCATAAATAACTAAAGGAACGACATATATCTTTCATTCAGTTCGTTATGGTCCAGGATTATTTTCTTGGGAAAATTGGAAAAATCACAGAGGAGAGTCGAAAAATTCGACAAGCCACCAGAATCATCCACACAACCAAATTTATATGGAATCACCCGATATTTTGAATATTACCTCAGGGATTTTGGAAATTTCGAAAGATTCTTAGAATTGATTCTTTTTGAAGTATTTTAATTGAAAAAAGAAATAAATTAAGATTAATGTTAAGAAAGAAACAAATAAAAGAAAACAAGAGACTCTCTCCGTAGTAAAAAAATTTTAAATTGTTTTCTCACGGAGTAGGTGTTTTTTATCTCGACCGCAGTAGCTTGTATTACCTCCTCTTGCTCTGATACAAGCCTGAATCCGTCTAGGCATGCTTTGGATTAGGTTTTCCAAGTTATCTAGGGTGATATTCTGCCACTCTAATGTGGCGGCTTGGATGAGTTGTTGTGAATTTCTTGGATTATCCTGGCGCGATCTAATTTTTCTTTTGAGATTATCCCATGAATGTTCAATAGGATTTAGGTCTGGAGAGCAAGCTGGCCAGTCCGAAATAGCGATTCCCTCTGTTTAAAGATAATGTCGCGCGAGGTTGCTGGTAGCGGGGGAGCATTCTCTTGCATAAAAGTGAAATTCTCACCGTGGGCATCTGCCAGAGTCTCACTATGGGCGCCAGCTTCGTAATTTCTAGCCGTTACATTCGCAGGAAACGAAATCAAATCTGTTTTGCCTCCCAGCATAATGCCACCCCAAAACTGCCCCCTTGGTATTTCGGAATTTGTCTTGCTGCTCCGAGTCTAGCTTGTCTTTCACGGCCCCTTAGAGCCCGAATCCGGCGGTCATCTAATCGAACACTAATTCTGGTCTCATCCGAAAAGAGAACATTTCGCGAATTCTCAATTTTCCAATTATCGTGCTCGATATACCAATTAAGTCTGTTAATTTTTTGTTATCTGGTTAGTTCTGGAACTCTTACGGGCTTCTGCTGTATAAACCTCTTGAACGAAGTCTTTTACATATCGTTTCGACTGACACACTGATGGCTGATTACAGTAATTGTCTCTGGAGTATGGGGTGCGACGCAGTAGGATCTATTCTTGTAATTTAACATAAAAAGCAGTCTTGTTCTTCAGGAGTGATCTTCCTACGACTTCTTCTAGGCCTATTTTGTAGAGATTTTAGCTCCATGTAACGGGCGTAGGTTTTTGAAATCACCCCCTGTGATACCCCCATTATGGCCGCTATATCCCTCTGTGTCACCCCTTCTTCAACGAGAGCATTTATTCGACCCCTCTGCACATCGGACAATCCAACGTAAGGCATTTTCAATTATGATAACAAGCTTTTTTAAATTTTGGAATTAATAGTTTCAAATCTCAGTGACGACTGACTACAATATCCCGAACAGGGATATTTATCATACTATCCAGTTTTTTTACAACAAAAAACTTCATTCTTCACAAGTAGTCAAAGATCCATGGTTAAAATAATGTGAAATACCAAGTGATTCCATATAAATTTGGTTGTGTATATATTTTCTATTTGTAGGCAGAATCATAACTGACATTATAACAGATATGTTTGGAAAATTCTCTTTTCTTCTCTTTTGTTGTTTACTTTTTATGTATGGCCAATGGTATACAAAAATATATCAAAAAACTCGACATTTCGACGTTTCGGGTATCAGCCCATTATCAAGAGTTATGTAATACTGATTGACAAAATCAGTGATTTTATTCTAGAAATAACGGCATTCAAAACAAGAGATAGATTGAAGTCTGAGCTAACAGATAACATTATAAAGTGTTTGCCTTTTTGTACGAGCGGACACGATTTCCACCATTTCTAAGATGTTCAACTTCTTCCCTTTATTATCTGCATGTATAAGTTCAATTATCTCGAAATCCGAACTTAATTGATACCTTAATAAAAGAAGAACAACACAAACTTTCACTGCAAAGAGCATTTATCCTTTGCATGCTGAGAAATCGAAAAGAAAATTTTCAATTTATTATATTCCTAACGGGTCAGTTATTGAAAGCTGAAAATCTATAAATATTCGGGTCAATATAAAAGAAATATTGTCCTCGTTGTATAGTAACCTATGAATTGTGGACAAACGAAAGTGAACAAATTCTAATCATGACTAAAAAACGAAATATATGTAAACCAGTTCTACTCATTAATTTCGAAGTAACAAATCTACAAGCAGGAAACTTGGATCATTCTGAAATAATCTGTATATATGGTATTGACGCAATAAACATAATTTCTTTAGCCATCGATTCTCACCTAATAGAAATAATAATAAAAATAGATTTATATGAACTGTTCAATAGAGAGGAGGGGAGAAAGAGAGACAGAGAGATATCAGATAAAGCGTATTAATTGAAACAGTCTCCATAAGACACTTGGAATACTTTTTAGCGAGTGTGCGTCTGTTTTATATATTTTGAAACATTTACCAGATAGTATCTGCGTAATTGGTTCAGATTCGAAACAAGCAACTTATTATAACGAAAATAAAACAAGATAAAAATCCTTTAATATACAACAGAAGCACTCCTTGTCCATTAAATGAAATGTTTTCGATATTGTTGAAAGATAAGCGAACTCTTTTTCAAATTCACATCAACTATCAACAGATTTATCTGGATCGATTCTTTTCACTTGAGTAATGAACTCACGCACCGATTGCGAACAAAGAACTTCACAATGGTTTCATTCAGTTTTAGCATGTATGTACAAGATACAATTTCAGAGTATGATAATTTAATTGATGATAATGTTCTCTCTATTTTGGGTTATCTGATGAGAGTAGTGAAGAATTTTATGAATACATAAATTTAGCGAACACGTTAGACGTTTTTGCCCCCTTACTCTATCGAAGCTCTCCTAATTCTCAATTGAGCATGGATCAATAATAAAATAAACAAAATAATTAATTTCATTTTCCATGGATCTCTGTAAAAAGTAATGAATGAAAAATAAGCTTCAATGCTTTTGGGATATCCTGGTTTGAAGTACTAATAATTTCGTATGTTTTATTTACATGATATGTAAATGCAGCCAACATTCAATGCAAAGCTTTCTGGAGAAATATTTTTTCGTTCTACGTTCCGGCGCTTAAATGGTTAGTTTCACGACGTGTGAACACTAGCCACACAGTTGTCCATACGCAAAAGACAAAAATTCCAAGTTTATCCTCAAATTTCCGCATACTTTAACACACAGGATATTCGTTTTCAAACTTGTTTATGTACAAAATTAAAATCTTCAAGTCTCGCTAAAACATAGTTGAATTGGTTTGTTGAGTTTGTGGATAGTCTAGTAGACCAATCAGTTGTAATAATTCATTGAAATTCTTAGCAGAAAACAAAAATATGGTAATATAGACATTAGCGTTATTTCCAGTGGATCTCTGATGACTTTTAAATAAAATAATTATATATAAATAAAATTCTTAAAATTCAAAAATCGATTTTTCGCAAATTAAGTGCAATCAAACCCTCAGAAAAATTTATATTATATCGATCGGTGCACAACTTTCGATATCAATTTCTCGACGGATTTCTCGAAAATAAATGTGTCGGAATTTATTATTTGCACGTCATTTGCTATGACGTCATTCAAGACTGTAGCTCGTACACTGTTGAAGATTCCATTTTTGTTCGAACGGTTTTTGTATTTTGCAGATTGGAAGACCACTTTTTTGTTCAAGATTCAGGAGCGGCCTAAACTCTGCTATAATGTCTTTAAGTAATAAGTTTTTTGGTGAGTAGTTTCGTCACAATCTTTTTTTCTTAAAAATTCATGAAAATAGGCTCTCACATCATCGCATGCTCCTTCGGCCAGAGAGGATGAATATTTTCTTCTTTTCGTCTTTTTATTGCCCAAGGATAGCTTTATTGATGCATTGAAATAGATTATGCTCATTTTATATAGGAGTGTATATTGTAATTTCAAAAATATTAAACTTTGTTTTTTTCAAATGGAACACCCTGTAAATTCAGGTTACTTCTGCAAAAATATAGCACAATAGTTTATGCGTTGACATGAATTATAAAATTATTATTCATGTCAACCTTATCTTTATCTTCGATCATTTTCGAAATATTCGATTATCTGTAAATATTTTTCTTGGAAATTCTACAAACCGTATCAAACTCATCAACATGCATCATTATTCGCACAGAAGTTTTTTTTTTTTCTGTAACGATTCAAGTAGTAAAAAATGAAACCTAAAGAAGATAATTCTTTTAACGAATGATAAAATCAAGATGATTAAAACGTAAATCGAGGTATATGTTGACATTTTTTTTATTTGTGCCTTCTGTCAGGTGTCTGGACATACCATATTCTGTATTTGACATGGTTAACTTATCAGTGTTTCGTTATTAAACATTGTTAAAGTGAGGTTTGAACCCAATTTTCTCAATTGACTGCCATGAAGTTCTCCAAAGAGGAAATGGTTGATATGATTTTTATTCTGGGTGAGTGTGATAGAAATTCTTTGTTGGCAAGTAGAGTTTATGCACAAAGGTTTCCTAATAAGAGGCATCCTGATGCAAGATGCTTTGAAAAACTTCTAATTAGATTTATCGAAATGGGTAATATCGCTTACAAAAAACATGAAAAACCAAAAACTGCTACAGCTGAAGACAACCAGTTATCAGTTTTATTGACAGTGACGGAGGACCCATATAAAAGCCAAAGAGAGATTTCTCAGTTAACAGATATAAGTCAAACTTCCGTCCAGAGAATCTTGAAAGTGAATAAATTCCATGCATATCATGTACAGCTACACCAGGAACTGAACAATCAAGATTATGAAAATCGAATCAATTTTTTCAATTGGCAAGTGACAACGTAGCGGAAAATCCAAATACTTTTAGCAGAGTTCTTTTCTCGGACGAGGCAACTTTCCACAAGAATGGGCTTGTTAACAGGCACAAATTTTATAATTACGCCACGGAAAATCCACACATCATGAGACAAATAGATCACCAGCATCGTTGGTCCTTGAATGTATGGGCCGCTATAGTAGATGGATATCTAATTGGGCCGCACTTTTTCGACAGGCACCTCAATAGTGAAATGTATGTAGATTTTCTGCAGAATCATCTACTAATGTTACTTGCCGATGTACCAGAGCATATGAGACAAGATTTGTGGTTTCAACAGGATGGAGCACCGACACATTACACACATCAGGTTAGGAAGTATTTAAATCATGTATTTCCAAACAAATGGATAGGACGTGGTGGTCCTGTTAGATGGCCAGCTATGTCTCCGGACCTAACAAGTGTAGATTTTTTCTTGTGGGGTTATATTAAGGGCATCGTTAACCAGATTCCTTCTACAACACAGTTGGATATGACACAAAGAATAGTCGACGCCTTTCAGTCACTTATTGAAAAAGTTCAACACCTTGTAGATCATCTCACCAAAAACCAATCTATTATTTCATACACGACTTCCTTAAAATATCTCCATTTCTCTGATCAAGTATAATGATATGTACAAATAAACTCTTCTTTCGCAACCTCTGATTTTATTATTTCAGTTTATTTTTTTTATTTCTAAAATGGTCTAAGATAATATGACACAATATTTTATGCGTTGACATGAAAAATAGAATACAGGATGTTCCATTTGAAAAAATTAAGATATGATATTTCTAAAATTACAATATTCAATAATTTTTTTGAGTCACTCCTGTATGAAATGAGGATAATCTATTTCAATTCATCAATGAAGCTATCCTTGGGCAATAAGAAAACGAAAGGAAAGAAGTATTCATCCTCTCTGGCCGACTGAGCATGCGATGATGTGAGAGCCTATTTTCATGAATTTTTACGGAAAAAAAAATATTGTGACGAAACTACTCACCAAAAAACTTATTACTTGAAGGCATTAGAGCAGAGTTTACGACGCTCTTGAATCTTCAACAAAAAAGTGGTCTTCCAATCTGAAAAAACCTCCCAAGATTTATTTATAGAAAATTCGGACACCCTGTTTACTTCAAAATAATTTTTTTTTACTTTCTAAATACAATACCGTTCGAACAAAAGTGAAATCTAGATATATATATATATATATATATATATATATATATATATATATATATATATATATATATATATATATATATATATGTGTATAGTCCGCTAGCCTATTGACGTCACGGTCTAGGGTTTTAGTCTTAGAAAGTGACACCCATATAAACCTAATTTAGTAACATAGTTCACGTTGTTTCAGTAAAGACTTCTTATTATGGGAGTCATAACCAGACATCCAGACATTACCACTTTTGTATATTGATTATTAAGTTCAGAAGTGGAACCTTCTTTTTACAAAGCTATTTCAATATTCATGGTATCTTGTAACATAAACGAAGGTGTTAATTTTTACATGGAATCAACGATGAGATCAGCTAATCATTTGTTGAATATCACACCCAAAAACTCATACATTATTCCTCCAGCAAAAACAAAAATTCCAATATTCCTAATGGACTTTAATGGAGATAAAATTTCCTGTCCAGATATTATCTAATCAATTATAAATGTCTGATTTACCACGCATCAGAAATTCACCTCCGTCATCTTGCTTATTTGAATGAGTTCATTGAGTTTGAGTTGTCGAAGTCCTGCAGTGGCGTAGAAGTAATACAAGAGTGCTACTGGTGATAAATGAGTTCGAGTTCTCGTTGGTTTCTTGAAGTTGATATTTATTGTTAACTCAGTTCTAGAAGACGTATTTTCTTTTCAAAAATTGTTTCTTCGGTAAAAATTCACTGGTGTTTGAATCATTTCATATTTTATTAAGCTGTCTTTCTGGACTATTTCACCTTCAATATTTTTCATATGTTTTACATCGTTACTTTTATCCACTAATTTTATTCATCATAGATTTAATTCATTTTGAAATCGTTGCTCTCGAGAAAATGCACAACTTCATAATCCCAATTTTTTCTCGATAAAACTACATAGTTTTCGGATTGTTTTCATTAACTGTGATATAAGACATAGATTTGTATCAAATTTTATGTTTCCGTATCAACGCGAAGTATAACCCCTTTAGGTTCTCATTCTCTAGCGAGTGTCAAAATATTCTCCAAAATACAATGACTTAGTAGTTTGATTTTTTCAGGGCTCCAAGAAACTGCCAACCTGAATGTCCGGTGTCAACTTCATACCAACACGAGTTTCTGAGGAAAGAATCTTGACAAACAATCAGATGAAAAACGAAGTGATCAAATCATGTCAATGTAATATGAGAATTAGATCGATGTGATTCCTCATGTGATTGTAGACAATGGAATTCAGCTAGAACGTTTCAAGTTCAACCTTATGAACTTTACACGAAAATGGATCGCTAGCATATTAAAATTTTGTCGAAAATATGAGAGCAGAAAACTACATGGACATTCTTCGACGACATATTGAGGATTATGTTGGAAATATGCTTTTCATGAGGTGGGATATCTTGATTTCCAGCAAGTTGAGGTTCAGCACACAATGGAAGATTAATTTCCATCTTTTTGAATACTAATTTCGGGGATAATTGAATTGGAACTCTTTGTGCAGTTACTTGACCAGCAAAATGACCAGATTTGGACCCTCTACATGTCTCCACTATAGTTTATTACGCGAAAGGATCTATAGACAAGATGAATAACTACAAATACATTAGTGCCACGTCTTGATCATTCATTTTACCCAGCAGTTGGAGATTAAATACTCATTATTTCAACAGATCATCGTTAAACCACGTAGCTAATGTATATGTCTCTTCGTGTTACTAAAAGACGGCCGTCTTGTGCGCCAGGAGAGTACAGGTATATTTTCGATTATTCATAATATGCTTCAAACCTAACTTTCGTCAGATTGAGTTCGGGGTTCGCTTCTCAAGGAGCAATGACAATATAATAATTCAATGAATTTGTTTCAAAATCCAAATCAGGAACATCAGGAAATAACAATTAATTCTTGATGCCCCCTTATTTTAGTCAGGTTGAGTTGAAACGTTGCTCAACAAACAAAACAATAATTCAATAAATTTGTTCCAATATGCTATCCAGGAACATCTGAAAATAACAACTTATTCCTGATGCCTGTCCTTGTGTCTATATTATTCGCATTACATGTGAGCCAAAGAAATTATTCTGAATGTCAAATCCCAAATTTTTGGTCTATTTCTTAATCAAGTATTGGTGATAGTGCCTCTTTTTTTGGGACCCACAGTCTTCTTCTGCATTCAAAGATATTTATCTGAAAGAAAGGACCGGGTCATTTGAATGTTTATCCATTCTACATAATGTGCTTTCCGCCAGAAATTGACACTAAGCTCATGATTTTTGCCGAATTAAGGGTCTTTCAGGTAAATTACGAAAAAGACCGAATTTCCCAAGGCATGAACTCCGCCAGAGAGGTAATTATTCATCTGAGGGAAATGAAGATGCTGCAAAATAATGAATTGCACTGCAGGTAGGTATTGATGTTATGATGATTAGAAAGGGTTATTGGCTTACAAAATCACTTCTGTTTTCAATTCTTTATTTTAAGTGAATAATAATAATAATAATGTAAAGTAAATTGTGCCTTCTTTGAATATACGGAAGTTAGAACAGGCCAACGAGGAAATAAATTGATTATAGAACAAGAATATATAAGTTTCATGAAGCGGAAGAGACGTCTTTTGGAGTGAAGTCGAAGTTTGTCGAAAAGAGTGCAACTCAAAAATGTATGTAAAAAACGGTTTCATTACAATTTTTAAGAAAGGCGGTATTCACAATCACTCACCACCAACAAAACATTACCTAACTTAACTTAGCCTATAGTTCTAGACCCTTTTCCAAACCTTCTGGCAAGTAGGTAGTCCGGCCGAGTTAGGGTACGATAGTTCTACTAGGCCGCGGGTCTACATGTATACTAAAAGAAGCTCACGGATAAACCTGCGGAGTTCATAAACGCTCATACTATGATAACCGCATACCGATGTATATGTACGAAACTTCGGAGTCAGCAGAGTCAGTGAATAATATTCGCCAAAAAAGCAGGAATGAACAATAACTAGGATACACCAATTATAGCAGAACGAACAAAACAGAAGAAAATCGTTTTAATTATTAAGAGTTATTAAACATCTTAATTCAATTTCACTTAAATGAAAGTAAACATTAAATAGAGAAATTTTGTTACAGAGAAAGGTGGAGTGCTGGATATCGATTGTTAGAATATTTTATTAGTAGCTTTTGAAAAAGGCATTCTGCCAGCCTTTATGGACACCTCTATGAGATATGGTTCCTCTAAAGAAGCTTCAAGTTGTAGGATTCACACCACCGTTTCGCTAAAAGAGGAACAAAAAAGATTTATAATTTAATGAAGTGAGATTATTATACACCTTTTATGAATGATCGTTTTGTTATCGGCGAATCGTGAAAGATTGGATCGTAAGTATTGTACTGTTGCACGATCAGTTGCAGCAACTTAACAGACGCGATATAACCAACAATCAGATTGGCTTTGATCAATTGCTGTACTTGCGGTTAATAGATATCTTCTCAAACTCACGATCTCTTGACGCCCACATTTTCACGGTTAATCACGGTGTGAATATCGGAAGGTTGAATTCGAGATAATGCATACTTCTGCGGAGTGAGAACTAGATATTTCCTTCTCGTGTTCATGGTTTAAATCGAAAGTGTATCCAAAAGTACTCACAAGAACCCCTTTGCAATGTTAATATTCGGATTATATTCATAAATTAAAATAAATAATAAATTAAATATATATATATATATATATATATATATATATATATATATATATATATATTTAATTTTTTTTTTGCTATGTAACAACTAATTTTCTGATTTTTCCTCGTCTCTGTGCCTAAGGACATAACTCTTCGCTAATTTTCATGTTTCTAGGTCAACACGAAATAACTTATATGTTTTGTTTCCCTTGTAAGTGTTGAGTGTGACATAAACGACCGCATTTTGCGATAGCGTTGACTAAGAACTTTTTATTCGTTTTTTAGTCATATGGATTTTTAAAAGGAAATTCGATGTTCCACAAATTCTGGTTCCAGAGTAATATATTTTGTGAAAAAATCGAACGTTAATCGAACCATCAAAGAAGTCAGCCATTCATCAAATCCATGCTTACTAGCTGCTTCATACGAATTAGCAGCCCTTTTTGACTATTATCAGCAGGGCATTAAATTTGTTCCCGAAAGTTTTGATTTTCTTATGTGTAATAATACCGTTTAGCTGTTGATGAAGATACCCTTGGTAGTGAAGTAATTTTACTTTTCATTTCGGAAAAATGAACTGTGTCCTGGCAATTACAAGCAGAGCAAAAAAAGAAGACAATTAACTCTTTGAAAACAACCTGCTGTTTTATTTCAGCTTCATATACAAAACATGAAAGATTTCCTTTTAAGATAGATGAAAACTTGCAATATAACAGATAAAACATTGAATGATTAAATGAAGATCATTTATGTGAATGACCAAATATTCATAATTTTTTATAGCACATTGTACTAACTATAATTCGCACACTGATAAAATTTTGACGAGACAGTGAAACCACATCAGCCAAGACAGACAGACACAATATTTCTTATCACCTGCCTGGAAAGTGTCTAGTCGCCATTGAAATTTAGCTGACTAAATTCATTTACGACGTAGTTGCATCTTCGCGATCTCATATTCCGACCGTCACCTGCATCCTGTAAATCAAGATAGTCTCCGAACTGTTCCGCCGTTCTCTCTTTCTCTACGAATAGAATAAGTTGGGGAATAAGTGCGCCATCGTCATCAATTGATAAGATCGCATCCCATTCTGCGCGATATCTCGAATCGCACCGCGTTCTTATCGCACTCCCAGATCTTATCCGCGATCTTCATCCAACATTGCCGGTCGCAGCCGTTACCGAATCGCGTCGAGAAGACGTTGCCACTTCTACATACTGACCTACCTCTCATGTACGAAGTTTATTGAGAAAGTTTTGAGAAAAAATTCAGAATTCTAACGATATCTACTATAGACAGTGAAGGAACAAAACAATTGAAATGCTAAAAGAAATACAAAAGAGTTATCATTGCCGACCAGAGAAATACCAGATTTAATAGAAAGCCTCAAGTGGAATTAGACACTGTAGTTCATTTAACCATTATGCATCTACCAGTCAGTGATACCTTTTTCAATTTAAGAATGTTCATCAATTTCCACAATATATCGCATATGTTATAAAAATAGGTAACTTTAAACTTTCGTACACTATGTACATTCTATTTTGGAATTTGTTTCTTTGTGATATTTCCACGAAATGTTGACATCATCAACTGCTTATTATTTAGTTTATCTCCTTCCTTTGGATGGCTTGCCGATTTTTTTGTAGAATAACATTGATCAAAGAAAATTCTAAACTTTCTGTGGCAAATACAATTAAGTGCTCCAAAGTACTCAAAATGGCGACGATGACATTTGATGAGTCGACTTGATATTTTCGAATTAAAAAAGCTTCTCACAGAAGGAAGAAATAAAGAATGATAATGGACTGCACGGTAACAACCAATGAACACACGGAATCAATTAAAAATTTGTTATAGCGAACCGTTGAATTACGAATTTTGTTATGTAATAGTTTACTCTAACCAAAGAACCCTAGCATGAGTATCTCTGAGGAGCTGTTGGATGACGCCTACGACGATCCAGGCTTACGAAAAGGTCCCATCCTCACACAAAATATCCAACTGAAGGTGACATACAGAACTTGATAAAAAAAAAATCAATCACCAAATTGTTTAGTGCTGGTGACAAAAAGTTTTCCTACAATCTTCAATGGAAATAATGTACTCTCCTAATTATATCTCTCCCGTTTCATTCATGGTTTGAACACATCTTGAAATCGTAACGCTGTTATCCGTTTGTGTATCTAACATGCGAGAGATGACTACAGCTTTTCTTATTTTTCTATAAGCATGTATAATATTTGAGGAACCAAAATATATCTATGACAAAATACAAATCTGCCATCGGGTAGAATACCAGTTTCAGACAATGAGTTATAGCCATAATATATTCAGAAATGACCATACGATGAACATTCTTTTACTCCTGAGGTTTTAGAAAGTATGTTTCAGATAGGTGGAGCGTTGGGAAGGGTAGGCTGGCATCTCTTCTACATAACTCAAGCCAAGCCTACTGTTTATCTAGTTTAATCAGTTTGTTGCTCTCTCAATAAGCGGGAAAAAGGTAAATCAGTCGGATACGCCACGTTTTATAATATTTTTTAAAGAATAAAGATGCCTAACTAGTCGAAATTCGAGACCGAAATTGCACAGTTAAGGGAGGAAGGGTTTTCATAGGTTCGACTAAAAACCTGAAATTTCGAATTCAAAAAAAACTATGAAGAAGCGGAAAATGTAAGTTACCGAAGACGAAACAACTTCTGCATTACACGCATCAGTCTGAAATCCGAAGAAATATCTTATCGAAGTGGAATCCAAGTTTGCTTACCACAGAAAACCAAAACAAATTCATCCTTCTCGCATAGTCTGCATGAAGATTCCTCGATCAATCCTAAGTTATTTAGATAAGTTCTGAGCCGACAGTGTCTCGGTAATATGGTAGTTGATTGGGAATGGGAGAGCTGTCTTAAGAAGCAATCCCAACTCAAGCTTTCTAAATTGCAGAGAACGGCGTGCACGATGATTACTGGAGCTTTTCGCTCTACACCCACTGCGGTCATGCAACTGATGTCTCCTCTTCATCTGGTGATAAGAAGAGTAGCTAGAATGGCCATCTACAGATTCCATCACCTTTCCCGAAATGGAACGGGTAAGTTCGACTTCGTGCCAGGCGCCTTAGTCTGAAATCGAGGACAATGAGTTGCTGAGTATGAGGTCTGACATAGCAATACCTAAAACCAACATAGAGCGGCCATTCCAGATCATTCCCGATAAACAGGAATGGACTAGCTCCAAGGACCGTCTACTTGAGGGTCCCTGTTGGTATACGGACGGCTCAGAAACTACAAAAGGTGTTGGAGCTGGTGTCTACGGTTGAGGTGCTGACAAGAAACAGTCGATCTGTCTTGGCGGGCTTGCGACTGTCCTTCAAGCAGAAATATTCACCATTGATCGCTGTGCTAACCTCTTACTTGCGAGGGATTAACAAATAGGTCAATAATCACCGATAGCCAAACTGCACTGAAGGTGTTGGCATCCGATACCTGTACGTCACTATGGTGCAGGAATGTTACTCCACCCTTGCCAAACTAGGAAAACGGAGCAGGCTCCGTCTAATATGGAAACCTGGTCACTCAAACATTGAGGGGAATCAGAAGGCGGACTCATTAGCCGTTCGAGGAACTGACTTGGGATTCATCGGACCGGAACCTAGGCTCGGAATCCCCCTGCAGACTACAAGGATAGAAAATAACCGATGGTTGGACCTGAGGGTACGTGGGCACTGGATGAGTCTTTCAAGTCTCAGACACGCTCGACTTGACATCAGTGAACCTTCCACTGCGAGAGCCTAGGCCTGGCTGAAACTCTCTAGGTTGGACCTGAGAGTTTTAACCATCATACTTACGGGGCACTGTCGCCTCAGAAATCAACTAAACAAGTTAGGACTGATTGAGGATCCTTAGTGTAGACCATGTGAAGAAGATACAGAACCAATGGAACATGTTATGTGCGGGTGCCCAGCTGGAGACTGTCAGGATGGAAGAACTTGGATCTAACAAATTGAAGCTTACTGAGCTTATTAAGCTCTCACATACAAAACTCGTATCCTTTACAAAAAGGATGGAGCTCGTGGATGGAATTTTAGACAGAGTGTGCCACAATAGACGACTGACAATAGCTGGTGAGGATTAGGAGGCCTTCTTGCAGTTTTCAGATGTCAATGCCTTCAGTGCTGCTTGGTTTCCGTAATGATGGGTGTTCATCCTTTCGCAAGCAGAAAGGGGCACATTGGTAATTGGCAAATATTTACGTTTAGGCAACATTCAGTAGCTTTCCTAAACAGATGGACTAACGTTTGGTAATCCCAGGACCCTATACATTGGCATCTTTTCTGTGGGTATGTTTAGAGCTTAATGACAATGTGAAAGTGAGCAAGATAAAACTGAAAAGAGAAAAAGTTTTCTATGTACGAAAGCTCGTTCTGTAACAAAGAAACCTCACTCTCTAGAGCAATGAATTGTGAAATTAGTAAGGTGAATCAAAGTTATGCCGCGAAAAGGTAGTATTTCTACAAGATTTCAACTCAGGACGCACCTGATACCTTTCCGAATGTGAGATGATTTTTTAGATTGGATGGCAGCAAATAATTGTCCAAGGTTAGTTTAGGTTAGGTTCGTTAAATGAGATGGGATTTTTCGTAATATATATGAGATAATTGATAGATTGCAGGAACACCTCAGCACCTAGATTGCAAACTTTGCAATAAACCTTCAAGCGCTAGTGATTGTCCTTTATTATGAATTTCCTGAAGTAATTGCTAATGTAGGGCACATAGTAGACAGAAATTGTATGCTTTGTCAACCTGCACAACTATAGTTATTTCAGTATTTCAGCTTTTATAAATACTGGAAGTCATTTTATAAGAAATAATATACTATAGAAACCTTGTCGACTAACTTAAAGCTTCTATAGAAGAAATGTAAGAGAACGGTTAAATTTATACAAGGTTGAGAGAAGGAAATTAGGTAACAGAATATCTTGAAGTTATACGCCAGTCATTCGATTAGCGTGAACTAAAAAACATGTCCCTCGGGAACAATTAATGATGTTTTATGTACCGATCAGTTTTGGTTGGTATCCAGATCCACGAAGAGTGCTTCTTTGGAGAATAACTGACGGAAAATTTTGAAATCAACATACCAAATAGTTGAAAATTATAGAGGCCCAATAATGGTCTTTACTGGAATTTCGCTCCGCTCCAATTTCGTAGTGCTGGATAGATTTTTATGAACAAACGGTTATATTTGGAATATTCTAGAACCCGCTGATATTATATACACAAAGATTGTAGCTTCAGATTTCATCTTGACAAATGTCCCACATAAATCGAGAAATTTCCTCGAAGAAAAACTGATCACGTGTTTAGACTGGTCCGGTCCATTTTCTCGATCTCAGTTCCATTGTTCATGCTTGGATGGCAATCCTGTAGTAAAGAATCGCAAGACCACAATCATTTCAAACCTGAATTTGGTCAGCTTGATACTGAGCATTGGAAAACCACTACAAATCAACATTCGGTTATAAATCTTTTCTTTCTTTTTTTATGTTGCCAGAAAAATGTTTTATATAAACTTTGTATAATGAACTTTGTTCAATGTGAATTGTCTCGTTGATAACTACTTCTCGTTACAACTACCAAACAATTGAAAAAGAAAGCAGTAAAATTCTCTCATATTCTTAAATTTCAATCACATGTGTATCTAGATGTATACGAAAATAACACATTTACTAGAAACTAGATGTATTGTATGGATTAAGCGAGTCGCAGTTTATCAAAATTCATAATCACTCGTATAATTTAAGATCTCATCACTTTCAACTGGAATAGAAATTGTAATATTCTTATTGTTATCTTGCATATACCAATATAACTTGAAATATAAAAGCTTCAGAAGAATGGCTGCATGAATTCCACATTGAATAATGTGTCATATCTCACATTTTACTAATAATCAACAATACTACACTGGCAATATGATTAATGTCCAGATATTTTATAAAAATTTCAAGTTCTGGGCGTAGATATGATCTAGACTGGTCCGACCAAGCTAGTTAAAGCGATAAGATCTTTTCCATAGAGGCCAAATAGCCTGATTTGTCGGACGATAACAGTCGTAGCTTGGATGCCGACGGGACTGGGGGGGACAAGGGGCGCAAGCGATGCACGCCGGTGATAAGAGCCGGGCCTAGTCCTTATCACTGCTCATCAATCAGGCACTAACTGATAAACAAACTCTGCCTCAACGCTGGGGGACCGCTTATCGCAGTCGACGCTTTCAATCTATAAAGTCTGGAGTCTACCCATTCTCCCTGTTCCCTTTTTCCTCCCTCACGGGTTCGGCACACCTCTTCTCGCTATATCATTCCCTCATTGTGTTAATTAAAAATATAAGGCTCAATCTGACTTGATTTCGTTGCTGATTCATTTTTCTTCACATTGCGTTTCGGTTTGTTTCGAGGAAGAGATTGGATCGTTGCCGTTGCTTAGGTGGACATTGGTTTTGGTCTTAGAGAGCACACGCTCACCAGGTACGAAGTAACGAAAACTGCTAATTATTACTAGACACTAGTATATTTTCATAACATACTACAATGCTACTGTAGTATATAATTGTATAGAGACAATTTGTTAGTGTATGACATGAAGCTATACTGTGTTATTAAAATGCGATAAACAATGTAGTGTTTCATATTACATACAAACTTTATTAAGAAAAATTATTGCATCATTCGTAAATCGCCACATAATTATTCGCAGGGAGTAAGTTCACGTATTTTTCAATCAAAATTATTGATATCTAAACTTAGTATCTATGAATTCGTTGTGATAGGTAAAATTGCCAACAAATTTCATTCTTCTTCCTGAATTCTATTCTTTTATATCGTATAAACACTCTATTCAGTTGATTTTGAGGCTATAAAATTTGTTCAAGAGGAAGCTGCCATGCGAGATTTCCATTACAGTTATCACAATCTCGATTCGTATTATGTATTTAGAACAATTTCAGGTGTAGGAAAATGACATCGAATTCAACTTCAAACTTATGTAGATGTTATGTAGATTTGATAACTCCTTACAACCTGTACAACATCCAAAAATTTATTTTTGGTTCACTCGAAATTTCAAAAATTATTATATATAGCTCATCTACATATTCTCGTCAATTGAAATACCTTGAACAATTTCTTATTGAAATTAATCGTTAAAACATGAAGTTCTGCTATGGCATCAGAATGGCTTACTAAAAAGAAATATTCTATTGATGCAAACGCTGTTGAATATCTTCTCTGATTCTAATCCCTGAAAGTTGTCAAAATATAAAAATCAATACACCGCAATAATTATTAGTTGCACAACAATGCAAAAAGGAATATGGAGACAGTGGTTTTGACTTTGCATATTCTCTTGTATCTTCAGAGTTCAGTGCCACGGCAGCCCTTTAAGGCTTATTGTGCTCCTCCTTTTACACTCATTACTGAGTGTCCAGTGTATCTCTTCAACAAGGTTTATAATCCCATTTATCAGGTCCGTTTCACCTAGCTCTTAAGGTTTCTTGTCCCAAAATTTTCCATTTTTTCCAGGCAAGAGCTTCACATTCGTTTACAATGTGATGTTTCTTCCTCTTCGTTGCACAGTCTTCCGATACATTCTTCATAATAAATGCCTAATATATGTAGATGTTTTTTAAGTCTCCCATGTTATTATTATTAGGCCTGTTACGGTGCTTACTTTTTCTCTGCTCAGTCTGCATGAACCTTTAGCTAGGTTTTTCTGGTAGAAATTTAGTCTGTGCCCCGGAGTAAGAAACCACTGTCACCAAATAGTTTTCCTATCCACGTGTTGATCATGTCCTGTATCTTAGAGTTATTCACACCGGCTTGCGGCGGCTTCCTGACAAGAGAATTCATTTCCTCGTTCCCAGCAATCACGTGCCCAGACAACCAAACCAAAGTTACCTGATGCCTTTTCGTCAGCTTAGTTAGTAACTACAGACTTTCCCATATGAGCTTTGACCGGGTTTCCCTCCCAGCCAGAGCTTTTATTGCCGCTTGACAATGTGAAAGAATGTTTATCCACCTCTTCTTATAGCGTCTTTTGAGGTTCTCTCGAACACATGTTGTTATGACATATACTTCTGCCTAAAAGATTGCGTGCTCTTCCAGTGCCGACATTTCGGGTTTTGTGAATACACTCCAGCTCCAGTGCCCTTTTCCATTTTGGATTCGTCCGTACACCAATATATGTCTCTACGGTTGTCAAAGCCGAGTCGATTGTTCCAGTCTATCACCGTTTTATGCCCCTTGGTCTTTGTAAGCCTAGTCATCGTGTCCTTCCCCATACTCAGTATTGGGTTTTTGATCATTTGCTTTATTTTGGTGTACCCCACGTGTCCGGTTCTCCAGGTTCCATTGATATCCTGCCTGAATGCCGCTTTTCTATACTCTACAAATTCTATAAATTCAGGATAGCATCCAGGCTTGCGGTTGTGCTATGATCCAGACCCCGGCTAGTCTTTGAAATTTGTTCAGATATTTGGCCTCATCATTGAATTCCACTCTTCTTCTTCAATTTTGATATCTTATTCTCTTGAATTCAAATCACGCTTCTTTTATATAAGTAGCGTGGGAAAACAGAAATATTTAAAGAATTCCATATTAATTTTGACATCATTCAAAATCAATCTGTTCGCAAATGTAATCTAAATATTTAACAATTGTACATTTTTGTATCCAGTAGTTGGTTGAGTGAATATAAAATAATTCAAATATTTTGGGGTATTTCCAGATGTAGTGGAAATCCCAAAATACTTGAATATTGTCATATTCACTAAACCAACTACTAGATACAAAAGATGTACAACTGTTGAATATTTAGATTACATTTACGAACAGATCGATTTCGAATGATCTCAAAATTAATACGGAAAATCTCCTTAAATTATTTCTGCCCTCACACGGTACATTCATGAAAGAAATGTGATTTGAATTCAAGAGAATATGATATCAAAACTGATCCACATTATAGAGTTAGCTCCACGATAATAAATGATATGAAGGCGTCGATAACATCTGCAGGGTTGTCTCATTTCCCCGTTGCCCATAGCAATCTGATTATAATTCAAGTCACTATTCTCACGCATCATTTCCCGGAGTTAGCAGGGTGTGAATACGACAGAAACGACTCCCAAATTTACTCGAAATGTATCCTAATTTACATAGCCAAATTTGTTCTTCACATCTCTCCCGAATACACATACAAACTATGCAAGATCGCTCAACTAAAAAGATAAACGGGTCTTTAGGTACATGATTCAATTACAATTGTCCTTATCTGCGTAGTTTTCCTTTAACGGGTATAATGCAATATTAAGTTTGGTAAACTTCAATTCGCCAAGTTAAAGAGGCGGGACGACCGAGTTTAATGCTTCTCTTGGTAGTAGAATAATATTGATATGCTAAAGCAAATGATGAATACTTTCGATAAAATAAACTTTCAACAAAACTGTTAGAATGACAAGAGAATTGTCGCAATTTAGTATTCAGTGAATAAAGTTGAATGTTGTATATTTAGATTTTTATTTAAATGTTCATATAACACAGTCATGCACAGGGATAGCTTGTTGGACGTATTTGAAAGTAAATTTCGATGTCCTAATGGGCATCCTATTGAGCCATAGTAACAAAAAAATTTCTGAATGTGGATTTCGATAAGGACAAATTTCCGTGAATCAATTTCTCCTGGTTTCCGAATTATTTGAGAATTTTGAAGAGTTCAATATCTCACTTTTAGAACGTCTCAACCATAGTTTATATGCGCTTTTTCGATTAAATTGATATAAATACAGAAACATGCTTATGATTTAACGATTTAGGTTATAGCGAGAACTTGTTTTGTTTTCATAGTTTTCCGGTGGCCCTGAAAGTCTTCTTTGTGGGTTCGTTGTAGGGTGCAACGAGTATAAGCATACACATACATATACTTGATACGGTCCAGCGAATTGATACGAGTAGGTGAATAGGTGGCTAGATTTTATGAACGGGTATGCAACACTGACGAGATCGAACGAGAATGAAACTGCAGTCTGTTGTCATGACATCCGGCTAGATTGTACCACTACTATTGTGGCCCTGGTTGATGATAACTATGAAGAGTAGATCGTAGAACCAGTCTCTTCAGTGAAGGGTGTTTGCGCATATAACGATAAATTTCTTGTGTTAACGGATAGTGAGACATGATGAACTCATTCTTTCAATTACGAACAAAAAGTGGATTTGGGTCAAACAATGTTATCCATTTCTATTTTATACTCGTAAAAAGAAATATTGAGCGAAGATTTCTAAAATATTTCTTAAATTCTCAGAATATTTGATAGTTTAGTTAGTGCTCATGATTTTCCTGCAATTGTTGACAAACCAGGCCTTAGTGTACAGCGAGTGTAGCTCCTTTTGTATCAAACTACTCAATAGATTTTGATTTCACTGCGAGTGTCAAGTATGCCACAAAATGAATCACAAACGATCGTATATTTCTATTGCGTGGCAGTTTGATTTTTTTCACAACTCCAAGAGATGGTCAACCTGAACATTCAGAATCAATTTCAACTCTATACCTACATGTGTCCTTGAGAAAAGAGTTTTAATAGAGAAACAGACAACAGAGTGATTATATATGGGTTCCTTTTTTTCATGTGTGGTACCGAACCCAAAAAATGAAAGACAATAAGTTTTTGTTATTCTTCTTCCCAAATTCGACTAGGAATCAATCCTAATAATAAATGTAAACAAAACCAGTCTCTCTTCAAACTTCGGCTTTCAACAATTAGAACACTAAAATGAATTATCGCCATAAATTTTCAGTCAGAGAGTTGAAATACAAAATTCTCTTCAATAAAAATTAAAAATTGCTTCGATTAAAAGGATTAAAAATCGATAATAGTTACTGCTAATAGACGATTATTAGAAAAGATCGAATTTGCAATTCCAGGATAGAAGCAAATTTCATGATGTCTTAAGGTTATGTTCAAAAATGACATTAGGACAAAATACTAGAGATGAAACTGGAAATGCGCATGTGCACAATCATATTGCTAATTATTGACAGCTTGTTAAATTTATCAGTTGTTAGCATAGAGCAATTATGTTGCTTCATGATTATATAAATGATTAAACAGGTCCAATTGACAGAGGGAAAAAATTGTAAATTGTAATATTAATTAATCATTAATATTTCCTTCTTAATACAGTTTGTATGCTTATTTCGCTTCTTGAAAATGTCTATATCTTGACTTAGCCCCAACCGATTATTAGACATAGTTTACTTACCCATAGTAAAAACAACCGTAAAATACCATGCGATACACAAAAATCAGAGTTATTAAATCACAAATTGTTCGTCCAACAAATGTAACCTCTAGCGAAACGGCCTAACTTGAACGCACTAAACACACGACTATCAAATCCGCAAAAAGGGGGACTACCTACACCGAACAGACATGGGAAAAGGGAACACTTCATAAAGGGAGCCGCGTGTCTATCTCTAGTGGGCCAATAAAGGCAGCATGGAAGGGTGGAAGGGAGACAGAATGAAAGGCTAGGACGCAAGGTGACGAAGACGTGTGAATTGAATAACCTGTTGCACGCTGTTGAATTATTATGATTTATTTTCTCGATGGTGGGTGACAATTGTCGCTGCTGTTTCTGTTTTTATATTCAGTTTACGGACGATTATTTATAAAATGACACTATTATGAAGTGAACTTCATTAACTAGCTTACGGCAAAAAAATTGTTGAACTAATATGTGTTAAAGGTTCCATAAAACTAAATTTTATCAGTATAACCATGATAATAAACCTGTACTCGCAAAACAAAGTGAAACGTGATATATTTTTATTTCAGGAATTGTAGATGAATTTAATTAGTAAGAATGCAAGACGCACTAATAGTGATCGCATATACAGTCTGTCCCATAATGAGATAGCAATCTCTCGGAATCTGATAGAACTCGTCAAAATAATGCCACAACTTCATCTATTATTTTTTCCTGACCCACCACTGCTGAAATATTCATCAAGTGATACGTGTTAGAGGTTCCAAAAAACTGAGTCATCAGTAAAACAATCATTAGAAACATGTATATAATGTATTTTCGTTTCTGGAATTGTAGAATTGTGTAGCAATTTTGTACTCTATACTCAACTCTATACTCTTTGCACAAAAAAGATATCCTTGTTAAATGACGAAAATGTGTGTCGGGAAATCCTTGAAATAGCATTAAGGGTAATCGAGATCAAATACCGCCTGAAAACATGAAATTATCCAAAAAACACATACAAGAAGGTTGCTTATTTGAAATTTGAAATTTCCCATCAAATAAAAATGTTTTCGCCGAACGAGGATTTCAATCCTCAAAAAAGAGCAATATTTTCATTGGAAACTTTATTTATTGTAATTTTTGAAGGTTGTTGCAAAAAATAGTTTAATTACATTAGCTATTCTAAGTGAGAACCTGCAACTTTGATGCATTTTTAGGCTCCCGAAACAAGAGACCTATGATTTCTATAATGTTTGGTGGTTGGTCTTTATTTTTCTGGAGTAATGCATTATTATTTAGAAAAACAAGTCTCGATTTGTGATTTATAATGCATGAACTAGGATCTTTATGATGAGTATTCATGCAATATCTCCTCCTCCACCTATCCATCGATTGGGAAAGATCATATAAAGATTGCATTCAACCTACAAGGCGCAATGCGGTTAACCACAATTGTGCATAAACCACGCTTTCTGCTGTGTTGCCAGTGGAACATCCTTCAGAAGTCCTGACAAATTTTACTGAAAGAATTCCGAATAACTTTCGCGATTCAGATGAGATTGCAGCACAAATGACTCAACGGAAAATTGACCAACATATCCGGCCAAGATATTGTATTGGAGCAGTTGCTGATGACAAGTTGGGGGGTTTTCATCAGCGCATCAGTGTAAATTATGTGAATTTTTGACGCTGTCTTCTAAATTCTGCTCCATAGCAGAAGGGAATCAACCCACGCAACAAATCAACATTTTGTTTCATTGGAAAGCATCATTTTATTTTATTTTGTTTAAATTAATTTTTTCTATCATTGCAAAATTAAACGAATTATCCTATATTATTGCAGTATCATGTTCTGCCTAGCCCAAGCACCTATACAGCCATGCTTTATTGTGATATCCTGAGAATCTAACCTAACCTAACCTAAGAATCTAATAATAAACACATAATTGAACCGAAGTGCAACATAATAATAATAAGTTGCCTTGTTATATACAAAACAGACAGAAAATATCACACAATTATCTTAACGTTCTGATGTGCCCCAGCAGGGATGAAAAACAAACGAAAAACATTTTTTTGTTTTAATTATTTATTACAAGAAATATCCAGAAACTTTAAAAATACCGGTTAAATATTAAATTGCAGGTGATGCTTCTGTCACCAACTTAATGCAGCGCTCCACATTTTGGGTGCGGCATGGAAAATCTTTAATATCCTGACATGTGCCGAGACCATTTTTTACAGTTTCCTTCAAGGTTTCATCAGACAAATTTGAAGTTAGAGGTGGCTCAGTTATGTCACAGTCACGCCACAAAATAATGTCAGTATAGTCTTTAGCATCGAAACTGAACACCGGCACCTTGAATTTTCGAAGTTGTCGAGTAATCTGTGATCTTACTTTTACAATTCTTCGATATGCCAGATCTCGGATAACCTCTCTGTCATCGCCGAGAATGGCAATGATGATATTTTCTGGATGACCAAAATATTCATTTCGTTGGAGATTACTTTGTCAGTGGTAGCCTTCATATCGGAGTTCAAATAGCGACTAAGATTAATAGTTTGCCAAAGGTGCTCAGCCCCGTCGATGCACGAGAAATTACATTTTATTGTAAACCACATCGGTCTATAAAGTTTCATTACGTACGTGGCTAAAACCACTAATTTTTCTTCAGGGTCAGTTTTTGTGGCATACAACCTTAGAATTCGATTAGCTATTGTTAGCCATCTAGAATGGTTAAGGAGTCCAGGTTCTATATTAGCTAAATCAGAAGTAAATATACCAGTACTGATTGCGGTCATAATATCGTATAGATACTTTTGGTCGGTACTCAGCTCTGTCCTAGTAATTTCAGGTAATATTGTGGGTATAACGGAGAATGCGACTATCGGCATTGTTGGACAATTTTGTAATTGAGATCTAATGGCACCTGAAAAGCATTTCGGCCCTGTAGTTTTTCCATCTAACTGTAATTACAAATGTCGCAGTGGTAATTCATTAGAATGCAACTGGCAGATAGACCACTGTAATGGTCTGTTTAGCTCTTCTTCCATCAGACGAATAACGCCACCTTTAAAACCTGTATTGACTACTGTTCCATCGCAGCCAACAACAGCTATTTCACTCAGCTTTACTGACTTATATTTTAAGTGAGATATTAAAGAGTCTTTAATACCTTTAACAGTCCCCGACTCACAAGTGACATGCCCGAAATAGTTGCTTCCTGGTTCTGAAAAAATGACATAATGATTTTCTATCCGTGGTTTTCTGTAAAATTTCCCTTCCGTCTCCATACGAACCAAAGTCTTATCCTTCCTGCCATCAAAATATAAACCGAGAAGCATTTTATTGCAGTCCGTTTCTTGTAAAGTTGATCTGACCTTAGTTCTTTCACGGCGCAACTTTGAACGATCAATGACACGACTTGGATCGTTAGGGGAAATAATGATCTTTCAAGACAGAAGAAGCTATAATAGCAGCGGCTCTATCGGAGATTCCAGTACGATCACAGGCAAGGGCTAATGATGGTAAGTTTAACCTCTTTTTTATTCTCTGAGGTGGTGAACCTTTTAGTTGACCTGTTCTGAGTTTTCATGGTAAGGACTAGAAGATAATACGGATGAGCTAGAGCATGAACTGCTTTCGATTGAAGAATCATCGGTCAAAGAACGGGAACAACAAGGTTTGTCAAAATAATTTACCTCTCTGTTCCGCGATAAACTTTTTTCTTTTCTTTCTTGTTTCTTCTTGTTTTTCACAGTTGCAATCACATCGATACCGCCTATCATCATTTTCCTGTCTGTTAAGAAACTTGCTTCCTCCTTGGGAACACGACTACCTTTTACACAGTTACAATCACATATAACTTTACATTTGCAACTGCTAATATCAAACAGTCTATGGGACTCTGATATAAATGTATTTATCTTTTCTTGGTATTTAACATTAGTTTGACGGCCAAGATATGGTTTCATTAAGCTTCTATATTTGTCGTGGTAGGCATGAATCAGTTGTAAAACTCACTTTACACTCACAGTAGGCAGCGACGATTTTTGCCATATTTTTATAACTTCGTGAGCCAATCTTTCACATATTTCATGAACTGTTGGCTCTTTTGTTGTTTTATCAGGCTTCAACTAATGTTTTATGAACAGATAATTCTTCATAACATCGTTATAAGTTGGTAATTGCGATGCTGGTAACTTTTGCGGCAAACCAAAGACAGGACAGCTCGTTGTTTTTCGTGTTTTAACTTGAGACATATTTCTGCAAACAATACAAATAATAAATACTCTAATATTACAGTCAGGAATTAAACTACAAGCATAAAATATGTAAATCACTACTTACAATTTACGTCACAATCCCAGTTAAAGATAAACTAATACAATTTGATGCATCAAACAAATGAAGGGCAAACAGATGACCTGCTGTAAGCGCGCCAAATTACCAAATGTCACTCCATCGGTGTTTGGGTATGAAGGCGCGGGGAAGGGGTATTTCGCCGAAATACCCTTCCCCCGTGTCCCGCTACCTTAGAGTCTCAACACGCATGTTTCTACCGGTAATAACTGTCGCTCAGGAGTTTTATAAAATGTTTATGATGTTTTGAAAAATTTTGGCAAAACTCATAATTTGCCTAAATTTTTCAGAACTTCATGACGATGGGGGCACCTTTAATCATAGCATAAGCCAACTGATTTTTTTTGTGCTTAATGTTGAGCTAAAATAGCTAATACCATTTTACAGGTATACCGAAGCGATAAAATATAAAAATGAAATCGCTCCACCTTAATATATATATATATATATATATATATATATATATATATATATATATATATATATATATATATATATATATATATATATATATATCCTGTGTATGGTCTTTTTGTTACGATCTTCTTTTTGAATGAAGAATGAAGAGTAAACACAATAATTCTGGTTCCACTTTTGATACAACACACCCATAGACTAGCTGTAACTGATGTATCAATTACGGGCAAGACAGGATTTTTCCTTCCTGTTCCTCTCTTTTAAATCATATGAAACATAAAGTATGATTCACCCAATTCTTCTCGTTTTCCAGAGCTTTAGAAGCGAGCGTGGTAGGTTTAATATGTTTTAATGTTTATTCATTCCACACATTGTGCTTTCTTCTTATCATTTTGATTCACATTAAAGTTTAACATAATATCATAATCAATGTAGTCAATTTCGTTGAAAATCTATCTTACGTTTGAATAAAAATAAATACGCCAAGAAAATTGATATTCCTAAATCATTGAATATTTGTGCGATATTTCCTTTGGCAACAGCAAATAACACAACGATGAAACGTAATGATTGAAATGTCATACTTAATGCGAAATGTTACTCAATATCGAAAAAAACTGAAACGATATGAAAACTGTCAGAATAGTCTACTAGCCAGTAAGCTAATATTTGGTAGAACAGCTCTGTCGGGTCTACTAATTATGTCCTTCTTACAAAATTCAAACAACGATTGAATTATTTCGAATATTTTACTAATTTTCAATTTATGAAGCTTCCTAGATATTATCTATATCTCATATAGAGCCATTAACGGAGACATTAAACCAAATTATTTCATCTGAACCAAATTTGTGATTCTTTATACAAGTTTCAAATTTTATGGCAGCCGTAATGGATTCCAATAAAGACCAATTAGCCTTTACCGCAAGGTCTACGTGTGTGGCTGGGTGACATTTGGATTTTAGACCCATTTTCATCCGAATAAATAAAAAACGAGGCTCAAGGCGAATGGGTATCGGCACAATGGCTTTGTTATGTTCGAGCTGATAAGAAATCTGCGCTGATAAGAAGGGCGAACGGTCGTGAGCGATAAGAGCAGTTTCAAAATGGAATATTCGTGCTGCTTGTAAGCCAACTTATCGCCGAATATCGCAGGTTCGAATGACAAAACGTCGGGCTTATCATCAGGACAGCAGATAAGCACACCCGATAAAAAAGTGGTCGGTGCGCCGAGCTGCGTCGCTAATGATTTTATGGTTATACCCTGCGTTTCTATTTGTTTTGCATTAATGGATTCTCGTTCATGTCAGTCCAAAATTCTTTCTTGGATCACATCGAACGATCATTCTTTTATTCTCTCAGTATATAGATTGTCTTGGACCGGAATTATTTATTTTATTAAACAACCTACGGAGAATATTACAAGATTCAGAACTAAAATATCAATATTTTTGTGAAGGTTTCTAGGAATAACTTCACTTCTAAAAACAATAACCGGTAGAATATTATTTTCTACATTTTTTAATCTCGTCAGCGACTTTTATATATTTAGAAATTTTTTCATTAATTTACTTTGTACAGTGTGTTCCAACGAAAATTTGACCCCCCCTATAACTCCGAAATGAGTAACATTAGCGAAAAACACCAAGAAACGTCGATTTTTGTTTCGAGGGGGAGCATTTTTCGAAATAATTCGAAACTTCTCAGATCAACCCCCTACCCCCAGCAACCCTAACTTTGAAATTCATCATAGGGAATAAGGGTCGAGTGGCACCTTACTGAAAAGGTCTGTCAATTCTCCACCTTGATTTGTCATTTTTAGAATTTTAAATTAACATACAGGGTGTCCCAACCAAGGGTGAAGTTGAATTCCTGGAAATCCCAAATACTAAATGAAATAGATTTATTTTGGCATAATGCAAGCGCAGGTTTATGCTCGGTCTAGAAAAACGACCTACACTTGTGAATTTGGAGTTGGTGCAATCAACCCCTATTTCCAGCATCCCCAACTCAAAAATCATTCGATCGATAATAGGTCAAGTGGCACCTCGTTGGAAAGGTACTGCAATTTTCTTTTCGAATTTGGTATTTTCGAAATTCAGAATCATCATACAGGGTGTCCCGAAGCAGGAACATTGAAAATCCAAATAACTTTTGAAACTGGTTCATTTCGGTATACGAGAACATGTTTGATCCGAGAATAGGACTTTCTTGTGTGGTTATAGAATTTTTGCAATCAACCCTTCCATTCAGCATCCCCAACTTGAAAATCATACAAATAATTCAAGTGGCATATCTTCAGAAAGGTTTTTGAATTCCAGAATGATTAAAGCATTTCATTCAGTTCGGCTCTCCATACAGGATGTCGCTTACGAAAAATTCATTATCGTCATTTGAAATTATCAACTAAAATTAATTCGAAACTGTTAAAAGTATTGGGGTACGATGTGTTGAGCATCAATTACGAAGAAATAAAGCTGATTTTGCATTGAAAATGTTCACATTTTTTCATTTCCATCTGGCGTGCAGTCATCTGTTATTTCTCATTTTGCAATGAAATATTATTATTATTCAGATCAGTTCCTCATTATTGTTGTTGTTCGTCAATTGAAATTAATCTGAAAATGGTTTATTCCACTGAGGAAAGGGTCGAAATTGTATCGACGTATTTTCGAAATAACAGTTGTGCCAAAGAAACGGCAAGGATATTCGATAGGAACCATCCTGAAAGAGAAAGGGAGTCAGTCACCAGTACGTTAAATATTTGGTTGACAAATTCCTAGCTACGGGTTCGGTGGCAAACAAAAACATGAAGTGGCATGTCCTGTCAGAAATGAGGCAACGGAAGTGGCAGTAGTGGGTCATCTACAAATGGAGAATACTACTTCGATCAGAAAACTATCTCGTCTGACTGGTGCTACAACTGTCCATAGAATCGTGAAACATCACAAATTTCACCCCTACAAGGTAAAATTAGTGCATGAAATAAACGAAGATGATCCAGATCGTCGTTTACAGTTTTGTGAAAATCTAAGTGAAAACCTAAACGCTAATCCAAATTTTCTGAATAACATCTGTTTTTCTGATGAAAGCACCTTTATGCTCAGTGGTGAAGTGAATAGACATAATTGTCGATATTGGGACACACAGAATCCTCATTGGTTTAGAGAGGCCCACACGCAAAGGCCTCAGAAGTTGAACGTTTGGGCAGGAATTTTTGGCAATCATCTAGTTGGGCCTTTCTTTATTGAGGGTAATCTGAATGGAAATGGCTACCTACAGTTGTTAGAGGAACACATACATCCTAGATTGACAGAAATTTTACAGAACGATCCAACACTTTCTGAGGACGAAATGCGTTTTCAACAAGACGGTGCTCCTCCGCATTATGATGCTCGGGTGCGCCAATATTTAGACGAAAATTTCCCAGGAAGGTGGATTGGTAGAAGAGGACCTGTTGAGTGGCCAGCCAGGTCACCAGATTTAAATCCCCTAGATTTTTTTTGTGGGGCCATCTAAAATCTAAAGTTTATGCCACAAGACCAGAAAACCTGGAGGAGCTGCGGATGAGGATTATCACAGAATGCCGACTTTTGACTCCTGAAGTTTTCGCTAATGTGAGAAGAGAGTTCGAAAATCGTCTGTATAACTGTATGGAGGTGGGCGGAGGTCATTTTGAACAATTGTTGTAATAATCAAGTTAGTTTTTTGTTTTCAATTGAATACAAGTTCAATAAATCTCGTTTTCCTGTTTAGATGAGCATCCAATCAGTTTCTCCATCATCCCCTCATCCTGATCCTCACGCCAGAAAACCTCGATTGCCAAACTGAAACCAATGCCTCAGTGATTCAGAAAATAGAAAAATCTTTCTGGAACTTTGCCACTCAACCTGTAATCACTTGTATGATTTTTGAGTTGGGGATGCTGAATGAAAGAGATTGATTGCAAAAATTCCATATTCACGCAAGAGAGTCTTATTCTCGAATCAAACATAAACATGTTCTCGTATTATACCGAAATGAACCAGTTTCAAAAAGTTATTTGGGTTTTCAGTGTTCCTGCTCCGGGACACCCTGTATGCTGATTCTGAATTTCGAAAATACCAAATTCGAAGAGAAAATTGAAATACCTTTCCAACGAGGTGCCACTTGACCTATTTTCGATCGAATGATTTTTGAGTTGGGGATGCTGGAAATAGGGGTTGATTGCACCAACTCCAAATTCACAAGTGTAGGTCGTTTTTCTAGACCGAGCATAAACCTGCGCTTGCATTATGCCAAAATAAATCGATTTCATTTAGTATTTGGGATTTGCAGGAATTCAACTTTACCCTCGGTTGGGACACCCTGTATGTTAATTTAAAATTCTAAAATGACAAATCAGAATGGAGAATTGACAGACCTTTACAGTAAGGTGCCACTCGACCCTTATTCCTATGATGAATTTCGAAATTAGGGTTGCTGGGGGTAGGGGTTGATCTGACAAGTTTCGAATTATTTCGAAAAATGCTCCCCTCGAAACAAAAATCGACGTGTCTTGGTGTTTTTCGCTAATGTTACTCATTTCGGAGTTATAGGGGGGGTCAAATTTTCGTTGGAACACACTGTATATTATCGGTATCGGGTATGGCAATATCAATTATATGTTATTTGATTTTGCTCATCGGTAAATATGATATTTGATCTATTGTGATTTACTGCTTTTTTAAAGTAATTCTCTATCCTAATAAAGTTTATATTCACCGTTTTCAAAAATAATGTCAAGTTTATAATATATCTTTCTCTCAGAACTAAGGTCATATTTTATTGCTAAATTGAAATGAATAATATTAGCGACAGCATTATGTGTTTCCAAATGATCTGTTGAGGCGATTATTGAGCAAGGTGATAATATATGGATAAATTTTTCTGCAGATGGAAAGTACCTAAGGCAAGAATCATCTAAATTTTGCTTGATAAAGTGTTTTCTATAATTTCTTGTGAAGACAACTTGATCTTGGATCTAAATTGCTAAGCCTTCTGTTTCGGGAAATTCCAGATACTAACCCTCTGTCAGAAGTGATTTCTACATAATCATTTTAAAATTCTTCCAGATGCTTGCCGTATAACTCTCTCTGCATCCAACTTTCTTTCTAAGATTTATTTTCCAATATCACAAAATCAACCTGTTGTATTACCAAACTTAGATGTGTGAGATTTTAATCTATAGCAACAACAATAACATGCAATTCAGCGGTTCTCTGTTCATAATGAAAATGAGAAGAAAAATCTGTTTACTATGAAAATTGTTAGAATCAGTTAGTCTAGGTAATGTAACTCGGTAGCTAACTATATACAGGTGCGCTAAAGGACCCATTAGAAATATGTGGAGAACGGGTTCATCCATAAATTTTTGCATAAGAGTAAACGGACATTACAAATACAAATTGTAAATTTAATTGTTTTCAGAGCGATACCACTTCTGGTTATGCCGGACTTCGACTACCACTACCACTATTTCAAATGGCATTGTGTACTTTTTAATTTTTTTCATTAAAGGGCATCCTCTTTCAAGCATCCTTTGTTAAGATTTGTCCTTTTTAAAATTAACCACCATTGAGATATGATTTTCTTTTTATCGAACTTTTCGGAATTATAGTGTCCTCTTCCTGACTTAAAATAATTGAGTAGGATGAGTAAAATTAGATTTTTTTTTGTGTAATGAGAAAAGTGTTATTTTTGGGGTCAATTCACTTTTCGATGCTTAATCCAAGGCTGTAGATCTTAAAAACAGAGTGGATTTAATTCCGATGCCAGGTTCTTTGTTCTATGTTCTATCAGTCAAATACAAAAAGCAACTACTAATGAAGGGCGATCGAGGATTGGAAAATATTAACGAAACATTGGCGGACGATTTGAACATTTAATTTAATTTTATTTCTACTACATAGTTTATGTTTACGGTTTTTTTTGAATTTTATTTTTCATAAATATTTATTTATTTTTTATTTTATAGAAAAACCATACCTCAATCGTGGTTAATTTCAGATAAGACAAACCTTAGCAAAAAATGCTCGAAGAAGGATAGCCTCTATTTCAAAAAATTGTAAAGTATACGATGTTATTTGAAATAGCAAAGTTGTAGTCGATGTCCGGTATGATCGGATGTGCTATTGCTCTGAAAAGAATTGCAAATTGTTGATCACTATCGATACACTCTCATCCCAAAATTTGAGATTGATTCATGAACCCGTTTTCCAAATACTTCTTTTTTCCTTCACCATTATGGTATTGGCTGTCGTGGGTATTACCTCCTTCTGGGCAATAGATAAAGTATCACTTTTAAGCCCAAGGCGTAGGGTATTTTGAGGGAGATGTGATTCCACCAGTCCGTTAGTCGACATAACGAGCGGGATGATGACAATCGACTTGAGTTTATAGATTTCCTTCATTTCCACGGCAAGATCCTGGTACTTACTCAGCTTCTCCGCGTACGCTTTAGATATGTTATCGTCAGCTGAGATCGTCACATCAATCAGCAGTGCAGATTATTTGTGTTTATCCACAAGAACAATATCAGCATCCTGTACCAGTTTGACGGAAGTTGCAATTGCCTGATGGCAAAACTTTGCCATGGAATTATGCCTTTCGAGGTAATCTTTAGATGCTATCATTGTACACGAAGATGTTACGTGTTGTATCGTTTCTAGGCCACGATGACATTTGCGGCATTGATCTGATTCGAAGTTCTGCTTGCCAATATTCTTCAGATAGGCCTAGTGGAGATAACCTGATCCTGTATGGCGATCAATCTACCCTCCTTTGCAGGAAGGAGGTATCCCGAGCGCAGGTAAGTAACCAATTCTACCTTATTCACAGAGATGTTTTTCAGGTTACCCAGGTATCTTCCGTGCGAAGCTTTGGAGTGTCATTCTTCAGACATCTGGTCCAGAGTTCGTGATGTGTTCGGTATTTCCTTTTTGGAGAGTTGCAGTACTGGGAGGTCTACGTCTATTGCACATATCTCACGGTAGAAAGGTGAGTTTTTGGATTTGAAGTACTTTTTAAGACTTTCCTTCTGTTTCTCCTCTGCCATATATATATATATATATATATATATATATAAAGGGGTTCAATTTTCGCCAGGCAATGATTATAATCAAAACATATCTTGAAATCATTATATATAACGTTATTAAATGTTATGAGAATATATCAAACTACCAGAATATATACAAACTAACGCATCATCAGACAATGACATCAATGTACCAACGAGTAGTGTCAGAGGCATTCTCCCCGGAAAAATCCAGTGTACGGACCTTAGTCAAGTAACACTGAATGTTACTCATTCATAGTTTTCTTTGTGTGAAGTGATGAACGATCGAATAGAACACGGCTCTGAATATAAATATGATAAAATTTTTCTACTCTGAGAAATCGGAAGAATTTATGACAGATTTTTATTCAGAGTTTGAATCAGTTGTAATTCAATATCACAAACACCAAAAAAACTGCTTTACTCTCATAATTTGCAGTGGCAAAGTGTTGTGAGAAGATACTGTAGAAATCTAAGCATTTCTCTATCATTGAAGTATAAATATGTCAAATTTTTCAAAATCAGTCATTGAAGAGAGGAACTACAGTATGAAGAAATACGCTCATTTGATCGTAATTGTTGATGGTATAGCTGATTAACATTGAAATTGTTTATTTTTTCCTTCAAATTCGAGTTTTATCTAATAATAAGTCAAATGAATAATTTCCATTTCAAAGGAGATGCCCCCAGTCACCTTTGGCGATGTGCCTGAGCATAGATTCGGTTCGATTCCGCGTTAATGTCCTGTGGGAAATACCGAAGGCTGGTATGAATATAAGAGAAGAATGAAAAGTTGAATTATGGAAGAAGAGTTCAAGCGACCATACATTCGACGATAACAGTTCCAATGAAGTGTAAAGTAGTTTCTTTATCTTTCTGCAACAGTACACAATTGGAAGTTGTGGAGTTTCCGAATTTGGAACGAATCAAGATAGGAAAGCGTAGACCATCATCACACCAATCAATGTCTACATGTCAAGAATTTGTGTGAGGATTTCTCTGAATTATTTCGAAAACAATTTCCTTTTGTCATTCGCTTATACATGAGGAAAGTCAACCTATAATAGTTGGACGTTGGTTGGACATGCAGAAAAGGTATAGACCTGGGCGGCACAATGCAAAATTTCGAGTTAATTGAAATTGTCTGCACATTATTTTACTTCCTAAATCATAAATGGTTAGGTTAGGTTAGATTTAAAAATATGTTGAATACTAGTGGCCGTTACTTAACGCAAATCCACTTCAGTTACACTCATTAACAATACCGGGTTGCGTTCCTAATAAAATTCATAATTGATTGATTGTCGGTTTTGTAGCAAAAACGCATAGGTCAATTTTTGATTTTCAACAATTTACTTTTTATGATAAATTGAGGAGTTTATCCTCAACCCCCTAACCGCCAACCACCTTCATTTTTCATTTTCAAATGGCAAACCCCAAAGCTCTAGAAACCTTCTAGATAACTGTGCAAAAAATTCCAGAAAAAAAACGATTGCTGTCGATACAGGGTGTTACAAAATAACTCTTGTTCTTATCACACCTCCTCATAATATCCTCACAAAATTGGTTTCGGGTTGGGGAGTTGGAAACTCAGCTCGTGATTAATTTGAAACACAATTGCGAATGATCAAGCATGAGCGCAAGACCTTTTTCCCATACACACTCATCAGCATTATGTATGAATTTTGATATTAAAACACCCTGTATTTAAAAGAGCAATCATTTTTTCGTACACTCATCTAGAGGCTTCATAGAGCTTTGAAAAGTGTAATGCGTTACGATGAGACTTCGCCTTCTTCAGACAAATATTCAATAAAAACTAAACTAGCCTGCAACAATTCACATATGATCTAAACTAACGTATTAAAATTGAGTAAAACTACCTTAGGCCAATTCACAGAACTATTATCGAAATCTCTCTGCAGGAAACAAATTAACGAAAGGGGAATAATTTGCCCAAATCCCAAAAATTAAAATCAATTTTGGTTCTTGTAATTAAAAATAGTTCTTTTTAAAATTGAATCTTCCTTATTGGCATGTCAGATAATTCATAACAATAATCCGGATTCAGGGGATAAATAAATAAAAACATGAATAGAAGAAATAAAATTAAAACAAAGGAGTCAAATTTACCAATCTATCGAAGGCAATCCGACTCGAGGTACTCTTCCGAGGAGTAAACAGTCATCTGCAAGAGGAGTCTTTCTGTTTGCTCTAAAAATCTTGAATAGGGAGGCGTTTTATTCGTTCTGGCAGCTTATTGTAGAGTTTGCTACGCCAGTAGTTGGTTCCCATTTAACTCTCTCTATGTCCATGGACATATCTCAGGCAGAGCAATAATAAAACTGAGGTCACTATAAGAATATTCTGCTGCTTAAATACTTCATGGCATCTGGTAGTACGTGGGGCACCAGAGAAAACTCTAACTGCCACCTTTTGCTATAGCAGAACTCTGCCTGTCAGTGGAGAGTATCCCCGAACCACTAAGTTTGCATATGCCAGATTTTTATCCATTATCTATTTCACTTTTACTATTTTTGATTAGTATGTTTCGTAATTACGCGCTGTGAAACTAACTTTACTTTCAAATAGAAAAAAAAAACATTCCACGCAAATGAAGTTGTTATAAATTTAAATTTAACAAAATATACCTATCTCAAAGGCGAACAGGCGAGACATTCTTCGGAATGATTAAGCCTCTGCTTTTTCATTGTTTATTACTCTGTATGTATGAAATCAATTGTAATAACCTTTTTTTTTACCGTGGACTTATGCACTATCTCGTTAGCTGGAAATAATTTACCTTTCCCAGATTCAACAATCAACGGGAATAGGCTCGATTACAATATACTTGACATTAATTTCCTAACTATTCTACATGTATTAAGAATTACAGCTTTTTGCATTTCTATATAGGTATTCTTATGCAATTCTAATTTCTTAAGGCTATCATGCAAAGTTTTGGGTATTAATCCAGTCGAGGATACGATGACAGGAACAATATCTATTTTCTCGAGGTGCCACATCTGCTTGATCTCAATAGCAAGGTCTGTGTATTTGGACTTTTTCTCCTGGAACTTGTTCAGCAGGTTGTTATTATTCGGTATGGCGACATCCACCAGCATTGCTGCTCTGGCTCTCTTATCATACACCACTATTTCCGGCCTATTATTCGTCACCATTCTGTCAGTGATAACAGGCCTATCGTAGTATAATCTGATAGAGTCATTTTCCAATACGGACGCCGGTTGATACTTGTAATATGGCTGGAAGGTATTCAGAAGTCGGTACTTGTGTGCAAGTTTCTGATGGATAATGTTGCACACTTGATTATGCCTGTGAAGATAGTCCGTATTGGCCAGTTGTTCGCATCCGGACGTAATATGCTCCGATCTTATACGGCATTTTCTGCACATATCTGTTTGTAATGTTCCGTCCTTCATAATAAATTTTTTGTAGTAGTTTGTAGCGATCACTTGGTCTTGGATGGCCATAAGGAATCCTTTTGTTTCCGCGAATAATTCTCCTTTCATCAACCATTTGTTGGAGGATTCTTTGTCGATGTGTGGTTGATTAATCTCATGGTGATGTCCATTCCTTTCTTGACCATTGCTCTTGTTTTTCAGTATCTGATAGGAACGGTAGATTCAGAAGGTCATCTCTGGTAGCAAGATTTAGAGGTGTATATCCCTTATCAGCCAACGATACCACTCTATGGTCAGAAATGAGAGCTTTTGCAGAAAAGAATTCTCTGAGTTTTTTTATCTGTTCGGTGTGTAAATTGACAACATCTATCAATCCGCGTCCTCCTTCTTTCCGCTTCAAAGTTGTTCGTATCACAGACGATTTTGGATGATGATTGTTGTATTTTGTCAGCATCGTTCGGGTCTGCCTTTGAATATCATCCAGATCTGTCTTAGTCCATCTAATTATTCCAATTGAGTAAAGCAACACTGGAATGGCATAGGTGTTAATTGCCTTGACTAGATTCCCCGAGTTCAACATTGACTTCAGCACAGTCTTCAGACGCTGACTGTATTCTGAACGAATCTTCTCCTTTGATTGTTTTTGGTCTAGCAATCTGGCTTGTTGGTATCCTAGATATTTGTATGTTCGCCATTCTTCATGCACTGTACAATATCACCGTTTGGAAGTTGTGTTTCATCATCAAACTTTATTATTATATATATATATATATATATATATATATATATATATATATATATATATATATATATGAGATTTTCCTATAAATGTGAGGTTACTATATTTGAGTGGATCTTTATATTTTGGGTACACAGATTCGATCAATAATACGTTGAGGAAGTTAGCCATAATTTAAAACAATCACTGGAAAACTTCAGAGTACACCTCTCATTTCGAACCAATAATAATCCATCCGAACACATCGAAAACAATGGGAGTAAAATAGACAAAGAAAAGGAATCTGGTATTTACAAACTTAGCTGAGATGTAGCAACTAGTATATATTGGTAATATATATTGGCATTACAGTCAAAGAACATTATCTTAGTTTCATGAAAAAAACTACAAGCACATATTAATTTTCGGAAATCCATATAAGAAGAAGGCATAAGAAACTGTTGTAAGACCAGTCGCTGAAATTTCTTGTACTGCTTTCATTAATAAAATATAAAATATCACAAGAAAGTATTCCTTTTCTTGAATTGAACAACATAAAAATAATTAATAGAATAAACAGGTAGATTTTGACAGAACTTCTCCTTTCTTTGATTTGTTTTTGGCTAACTGATTTAGATAATAGTTCGGTGAATTTGCCTAAAGTAGTTTCAGACGACCCACTTGCGTCCTGTACTAGTTTATGCAGGTTGACATGCCTCCAAGAATAATTTTCACTATCACGAATCATATACACAAATATCAATTCTAAATAGAAGCTCATATAAGAAAAGAATATTTTCTATTATTCACAGATATACATCAGATATTTCAATATGTATTGGCATGAAGTTTTTTGAAATAGCTCTAATGTTTTCACATTACCTAACATAACTTTGACTTTGAAATCGAACCTAACCCTCAGGCGAATCTCTCTCGCTATTTATAAGAAAATGGGCACCTACGTACTTGTTGCAATGATTCTTTAATATTGTTGTCAATAAGTAAGCAATAATCAATTTATCTACCAGCACAGGGAGGGACGTAATTTGACCACAATATTTCAAGACCCGGGACGCAAGTGGGACATATTTCTGACTGCTGGACACCAATCGCAACTTGAGGTGTGAATGAATCATATATCAGTTGTTGTATTTTAGTTTAGTTTTCAGTTTGTATTTGTCTGATGAGGTTCAGTGTCGTTGAAACGCGTTACAAACATATAAAAAACGTATAAATCAATGAATTCAGATCGATATTTTAATTTGCACATAAAAGAATTGCTCAACATATCTCTAAAGGATTTCTAATACCACAGAATGCCTAACGAATCAGAATTAATCCGAGGAGTATGAATAATTTTGAAAGCAAACAAACAAATGAAATTTAACCAACTAGGAAAAATAGTCTTTTCAATTCTTTGATACATATCTTAGAAGACGATACCTCATTTCAAACAATGTGTCAAGTGGAACAAGACACAAGCATTTAAAGTAATATACTACATGAATTATGAATTATGTTCCGAGCTTGAGATTGATTTGGCATGACATACAGGAATGTAACAACATACTTGGTTGACATAAAATATGCCTGTCAGTGCTAGATATAATCTGAGATCTGTGATGTTATCAACTTGGTGGCCATCATAATAAATATGATGAACTAAGATTAATAATTATTCAAATTTATGACTTATTATCATGATTTTATCTTCATGGAATGAGCTGTTTATTAAAACAGTTATCTGTTGGAGTCAAACTTCGAAACATAGTTGCAGTGTATTGGAAATATTCCGCTCTATATATAGTTTTATTATCGTGATTGATGGGAATCGCAATTTTTACAAGAACATGAACTTAGAGCCGCCAATAAGTTAACATTACATTCTGACAGGAATCTCTCTGATCATTTCGAAAGTATGTATTCCTACAAACGGAACAGATGTAATAATCACATATGATGATACTACGGTTTGAGAGCTGTTTATTATATTGTTATGATGGGAAAAAGCCATCCATATGCCAAACATTTTCTCCACTTTCCCAGAGATTAACAATTTTCCTTATTTTTCAATTATGCAGTATTTCAACAAAACCATTTTACGAGAAACTAACAACGATAGTGATCTATGAAATACATGAGATCAATATAAATATTCAGTTAAATTTTGTTACTTTCTGATACCACATTTTATACAGAGATCCGACATACTACAATGAATTTGTTCAGTCGATCAATACCAAAATACAGTATTCGCACTAATTATATGGGCTTTGATTATTTTGTATTAATGTTTTTATTTATTACATTTTCTAATAGAATTAAGAATTATTTTATATTCATGAACCATCCTTGTTATAGATGTAAAATAGATTCTTTATATGAATCACTTCGAAATAAAAATTGTCTTCCTTGTTTGAAACTGAATGACCCAGCAACAAACACAATACTATGCATCAACTGATGCATAAGATAATCGAAAGTTATAAAAATTTTATGCAAATTTGATACGATATGGAAAGAATTCGTTACCCTTATCCAGTGATCGTTAATTTCTATTATCTCCATCAACATCCGGAATTTTCAATTGACTCCATATCATTACATAAGCTACATGCTCAGATCTTTGCCTGGATAAAAATGAATTACGAACAAAAATATATCGCAGAGTAGGTCGTATAGGTCATGTATTGATTTCCAGAGCAGATAATTCATCCATTATACATATATACACAGGATGTTATACATGTGCACTGATTGAAATAACTAAGTTTCTGTAATATGTTGGAATAGTGCTTTACAAATTCTGAAAAATAATGTTCCTGTTGTTATTGAGGTGAAAAGATATCGTTCAATGAAATTCATTCAAACTTCTCTTTGTTTCATAGGTTGTGAGTCAATATTCTTTACAAAATTAATTGTCAGATTATATCCATCTCTAAATTTTCAGACAATATTTAATTGAGATATATCTGAAAAACCTCTGGCCTTTCTCGAGAAAATATTTTCGGTACTGGCAACACTACTGCTACATTTTTATACTTCTTACGGATGCATTCAACGTAATTCAATATAAACTAAATTTTTCTATGCTTGGTTTACTGTCTCCTTCTTTTCTTTTTTTCCTCCTGTATGTCTATTCTCTTACCTTCGATAAATAATTCTTGATTCTGAAACCTAGCGTCGAAACTTAATCGTTGGAAATGATTAAAATACAACATAAAAATTTTTCAATATTTGGATGAAATTAATCAGTGTATACAGTAACTGTAATTCAATAAAAATAAAGCATGGTAACTGTGATATTGCTCAAGGTTTGAATGACTTCATAATTGGTTTTATTTGGGTCTATATTTCGTTTCAATATTCGTTTGGAAAATTCTTAAAAATGTATATCAAGAAATTATATGATAAACCTAGCACATATCGTAACATTCTTGAGGAGAATTTCTTTTAATATAAAATTCGGTTGTATACTGAACGCCTTTATTTGATCGACGACTATTATACCAAATATGTTTGCTTGAGGACATTCATAATGAACCAACTTTGTATGACCATCGAGCTCGTATGACAAATCGACGAGAACTTTACAATTTTCGACTCCAAAATCTAAATCGGTCAAATATTCCGAATTTACTAAAAATAATATAATTTGCATATGTACTTCGAACTTCATCTAATCAGAAAGTCATGAATTGAATATAATTGTTTCTTAACTTCGAGAAAATCTATGAAATTTTCAGGAGGAGGGGGGTGGTTGTATATTTCTCTGCTAATTTTTGTCTGATGGCTCCAAGAATTACGCAAAATATGCGATTCATCGCGAAGGGAAAATGGATAATCGCAATTTCTTGGGTCAGGAATTCCATCTCTAGTTTTTAGGTTAGATAAAGTAGTTCGATCCTGTCTGCTTCCCAAGGAATTGTCCGACGTAACTTCACAAACCCACAGAGACAAAATTGCTTGGACTTCACGGACACATTCCGCACTATGCCAACCAACTCGTCGAAGGGTATGCTGAATGATTTAGAAGTTCGGAACGATATACGGTCATAATATCTCAAGTATTTTATCAGAATTAACTAATCATTTCTGAAAAAAGAGACTGTGCCCCATAAGGTGGTGTTCTTTTGGAGATCAATCTAAGTCCGTTTATAGATCCAAATCACCGTAGGAACGGGAGCAGAAATCTACAGTAACCAGTATGGGATGAGCAAATCATCTGCTGTGCACCTACTGATAGAGCTGAGATTTCGCCACAGTTGCATTGAAGTTTCAAGTTAAGATCAAGCAGCAATAACAGCACTGTTATATCTCAAAAATAGCATGGAGCTGACGACATACTCTGGAAGACTTGGATTGTACAATAGACTCACTCTCGTAGGGATACTAAGTTATTACAGGACTCTATAGGCTGAAGATTCTTATGCACATAAATTGATGTCCGATACAGACCGAATGTGCCTAGAAGATAGCAAAACTCAGAATATAAATAGAATCAGTTTATACGTTTTCGGTAAGATTGCCCTAGAACGTGATGCACTGATTGACAAACCTTTCCTTGAACAAGATGATCGACTTTTTTCAGAAGTTGGTTCCGTACATAAGTATATATAAGGAATTATGAACCAGGTATCAAGATGAGTCACAATATTCTGTATAGAAGCAGAGTCAGGGCGGTAAAAAATCGCTCATACAATCGTTCAATTCTATACAAAGAAAGATTATTTTAAATGTTTTTTCGTCATCTCTTCGAGATTTATAGTTGTCCTCGCTATACGTTATGGAATATTGTGACCTAAATACGGGACTATAAGATTATTTTTCTTTTGGGATATATGAGGAACTATTATAGATATTTTTCGAAATTATTTTCACATTACACAGGGTAACCCAAAATCCAAAACCTTAAAATTATTAAAGTTGTGTTTTTCTATGGAATACTATATATATATATATATAGGGGTTTCACCCCGACGAGTTGCCCATATATCTGTTCATGCAATCAAACTGATTTCATGAAAAATATAAATCCACCACCCGGTAATTAATACCATTGCCAGGCAATGATTATAATCAAAACATATCCTGGAATAATTATATATATATATATATATATATATATATATATATATATATATATATATATATATATATATATATATAGAGAGAGAGAGAGAGAGAGAGAGAGTTACACTACCTAGACATCTTGGAGGTCGTGGATTAACTGATTTGAATAATCTTCATAGTAAACGGATTTTTCATCTATGTTCCCATTTTTATGATAAACAGAGAACGTCTAAATTACATGATATTGTTGTTACTTCAGATTATAATCTTAAACCTCTGAACTTGACAATGCAAAAGGTAGATTTTGATATATTTGATGATAATTCTAAAAGAGAAAGTTGGATGCAGAAGGAATTACACGGAAAGCACCCTAAAGAATTGAAAAATGATTATATTGATGAAATTGCATCGAATAAATGGTTAGTTTCTGGAAACAAAAGGCTTGGCAAAAACAAAATATAGATGATTCTTGCCGTAGATGTTTCTGTTCTTCAGAAACAGTTTTTCATATATTTTCATCTTGCTCAGTCGTTGCTTCAACAGATTATTTAGAACGACATAATGCCGTCGCTAATATTATTCATTTTAATCTAGGAATTAAACATGACCCAATTCCCAAAAGAAAAAAATTTTACAAATATGAACCTGAGATTATTTGTGAAAATGACAAATATAAACTTTATTTTGATAAAACAATTGTTTGCAACAGAGCTGTAAAACACAATAGACCAGATATCATTCTTACTGATAAACAGAATCAAATAACATATATAATTGATATTGCTATACCCGACACACATAATATACAAAATAAATACAATGAAAAAATTTCTAAATATATGATGCTTGGCGACAGGATTAAAAAATGTGGAAAATGAAAAAAATGTTTATTTTACCGATTATTATTTCCACAACAGGTGCTATTCCTAGGAATCTTCACAAAAGTATTGAGATTTTGGGTTTGAAGAAAAATTTGTTTGAACAGTTACAAAAGATAACAGTCATCAAATCTTGTAATATTCTTCGTAGGTTTCTTTCCGAAAAAATAATAAGGTTGAGTCATAGGTTTTCTCTTTAGTTTATACTGCTCAGAATCTCATTTCATATTTTATTTATTTGTTTATATAAATGTAATATAATTAACTGACAATTTTGTCATATTTATATTCAGGGCAGTATTCTATTCAATCGTTCAACTCTTCACACAAAGGAAACTATTGATGAGTAACATTCAGTGTTACTTGACTAAGGTCCGTACACTGGATTTTTCCGGGAGAAACCCCTATATATATATATATATATATATATATATATATATATATACATACCCTATATATTATTGTATATTTGGATGAACGTTCAAAAACAAATTAAGCTTTATCAGAAAATACTATACCTAAACATCAAGGTTTTTCAGATAATTCGATTTTTCTCAAAATCTGAAAGAATTTCTACTCTCAAAATACTGAAAAGTATTCAAGGCAGTTCAGCAAAATTGACGGCGATGCGAGAAAATAGATCGTTATTGATCTTCCAATTACTTTGAATTGCCCATATTTAAACTGACAATTAAAAGTGATCAAATGGGAAATACATAGCGCAATAACGTTATTAATTCAAATACGATGCTATATTTTTCTATTCACTCAAAAATTCATATTTTTATATCCTATCGAACAGTGCTAAAATGCCTATACCTAAGTACCAGCTTTCTTACATTATAAAACAAAAATTCAAATTTTGCTCGAATTGGGGTTTCTCGAATTAAACATCTATAGAGTTTTTATTTATCTAGTAACCTGTTGGCAATAGAAATGTCAGATAATTCTCTGTCTGTCATTTGAGTATTTAAAACAGAACTAAAAACGGCTTACTTATTTGTATTTATAGTCTGCTATATTTTGAATTTTGTAATTTAAATCAGTCAAAATGAAAACTCATTCAAAATGAATATCGTATTGACATTTTACCTCGGAGAACGTAATAAAAATAGCTTTCTGGCTTCTGGGGTTTATGCTTAAAGGTATCCGAAAGGGCTCATACTAAGCGAAGTGCTTTCCATAGACATCTGATCCAGTTTCAAGAAAGAGGTAGCGTCATTCACAAAAAAACCCACAACAAAACCATTTACTGGAAATGAGGAGAATGTTTTTGCAGTACTCGTTTCTGTGATTGAAAATACTAATATTAGTCGAATAAGCATTTCGACAATCCTGAAAGCGACAATTTTCATTTTGTCAAAAACTCTGTGGAAATGATATTAATAACCGAATACAATTTTGTATATGGATGCTCGATAGAGTAACGGAGAATTACAGTTTTTTGAAAATGTATTGTTCAGTGATGAATGTACTTTCACAACAATGGTTTGGTGAATAGACACAATTTCCACTATTACTCCGATTTTAATCCACATACATACAGAGTAAGGAACAATCAAAACAGATGGTCTGTAGATGTTTGGGGTAGAACAATGGGATCTAATTTAATTGGGCCATATTTTTTCGAAGGACCTTTATGCAATATAATATTTTTGAACTTTCTCTCACACGAACTTCCAATATACTTGGAGAATGTTCCATTAAATATTAGATTGGCTATGTGGCTTCAGTTAGACGGAGCTCCACCTCATTATTATCGCGAAGTGCAGCATCATTTGAACATGAACTTTCGAGATAGATGGATTCGAAAAAATTGGATCTGAAAATTGACTCCAGATTAAACTCCTTCAGATTTCGCTGAACTACCTTGAATACTTGAGTATTTTGAGAATAATATCTTCTTCAGATTTTGATAAAAATCGAATTATTTGAAGAACTTTGATGTTTATGTGAAGTAATTTCTGATAAAACTTAATTTTTTTAACGCTCAATCCAAATATGCAATAATATATAGGGTGTTCTATTCAAAAAACAAAACTTTGATAATTTCAAGACTTTGTAATAAATGAACATTGGAAGTGCATTGAAAAAGAAGTAGTCACGAAAGCGAGTCCAAAATAATTAAGAGGAAATATGCAATGTCAAAAGATCTTTTTCAACGAATGGGATAGATAAATATAAATATTGAAATGTAAAATATATTAGAATTATCGGAGCAATTAGCATACAATTTTTTTGCATCTATAGATGTATTATTGATGCTATCCGTTACGAAATACAAATGGATTTCTAAAATAAACCAGAAATTACGAAATACGTTTATGTTAAATTAAGTTGAACCCAACCAAATAGTGTTATTTGTTTCATCAAATTGTGTTGCAGATGCTATCAAAAGAGATAATTTCATCAAGATTTTTCGAGAAAGTGGTCTAGGCAATTTCATGCTCATTATGTCTATAATGATGATATCCTGAGATGTATCAACAAACTTTTAGCATATTCTACTCATTTTCATGTTTGATCGAACAATATTAATGAAAAACAGGCTATTTTTCACTCAACTTTGATTTCAATTAGCTAGCGATAAGATTAGTTCATCGACAAATTGAAGTTTTTCAGTTAGTTGAAGAGCTTAAGTAGTTTGATGAACTTCTGTTAATGGACCATCAGGATACTAATTATTGAACAACTTAGGAGTTCGATGAAATTCACCTGTAAATTGTTTACTGATCTACTAACTGAGTGTTGATTAACTTATCTGTAGTTTCATATCTTTTTGCATTTATGAGTTTTTAGTTCCTTCCTATTTTTCTTCATCAAGTTATTCGAAATATATTTTTGTGTGTATAAAACATAAATTTGTTTGTATATATATATATATATATATATATATATATATATATATATATATATATATATAGGGTGCTTCAACTAAAACTAAACAGAGGCTATATCTACCAAGATATTCATTTCTGATCAAAACGCAAAAACAGGTCAATTTTTGTTTCGAGGGGGACATCTTTTGGGGTACAAAACTTGCCTGAAGTATTAACCCCCTAAGCGGGGGTTGCAATCCTTAAACATTTCGAATAGGGAAGATGGGTCGAGTGATGACTCAAAAGAAAGGTGGTATCTTTGTTTGCATCGCCTTGAACGAATATCCATTTTTAATTGAAAACTGTAAAAGATACAGGGTGAGCAACTGAAAGATAGGGAAGTCTATTTCCCTGAGACTATTCAAGTTTCAGTGAAGTAAAATGGAACAGATCCAAGCTGATCAATGGGAGTCATCATCAAATACCATCCTCATCTGGAATTTCAATCCCTAGAGCAGGGGTGACCACCCTTGAAAATTTGGAAGAGGGTAGATGGGTCGAGTGATACCTCGAAAGAAAGGTATTATCGTTGTCTGCATCCTCGTGAATTTTCATTTTTGATAGAAAACAGTAGAAGATACAGAGTGAGCCACTGAAAAATAGAGAAGACTATCGCCCCAAGACTATTGAAGTATTAGTGCGAAAAACTGGAATAGATTTATTCAGATCAAAGATGACAGCCTTTGATCTGGAATTAATTTGTTCCATTTTTTTGCACCAATACTTGAATAGCTCAGGGCGATAGATAGTCTCCTCCATTTTTCTACCCTCTTGCAAATTTTCAAGGGTGGTCACCCTTGCTCTAGGGGTTGAAATTCGAGATGAGCATGGTACTTGATGATGACTGCCATTGATCAACATGGACCAGTTCCATTTTACTTCACTGAAACTTGAATATCTTCTTGAAAAGGATAAATTCTAACAATCCTTTGAAATTTCCAAAATCCCTGAGGTAATATTCAAATTATCAGGTGATTCCTATATATATATATATATATATATATATATATATATATATATATATATATATATATATATATATGAATCACCCGATAATTTGAATATTACTATATATATATATATATATATATATATATATATATATATATATATATATATATATTTATATTTTATATATTTCATGCTTTTGTTAGTTCACTCCTTCATTCTGACGAGGTACGCATTCAGAGAGATGGCATAACAAATTCTCATAATTTACATTTTTGGATCGAAGAAAACCCTCAAGCCATTGTTCAAAACCGACACCAACAACAGTACCAAATCAGTATTCGGACCGAATAAATTGGTCAGCATTTTGTTGGACAATTTGTGTTGCCAACTTGTTTAAACGGCGCAAGTTATTTAGGCTTCCTTTCAAATAACCTCACAGAACTTTTGGAGAATATTCCACTGGCCAGTCAGCAGCATATGTGGTTTATGTACGACTGTGCCTCACCACATTTTATTTCAGCAGTTAGAGATCATCTAAATGTAATCATCCCAATCGCTGGATAGGACGAGGTGGACCTATCGCATGGTCACCTAGGTCACCAGATGTGAATCATTTAGATTTTCATTTCTGGGGCATCTTAAAAGCCAAGTTTATGCTGTACTCATTAGGGATAGAGATATTCTGCTTGAGAGAATAATTTATTATTCTAATGAGATAAAAACAACCTTCAAATTTATATCGAAATACAAATATATCTTGTTTCGAAAGCTAGATCTTGCATAGGAGTTGGTGGTTATCAATTTGAACACATAATGTTAATAGTGTCTATAATGTGAGGTTTAAATAAATAAAATAAATAATCAATCAAATAAATAAAAATGTTTTTATTGAAAATATCGTTGCTCTTTAGGCCGTTTTTCTCGGTACTGGTTAATTTTTTCGAGATCTAACAATATATATAACTTTTTACATAAAACTCCCAAACACTAAGGGGTAAAGAGTGTTAGGGTAGTTCACCCTGAGCCATACAACATATTATAAAATATATTATATATATATATATATATATATATATATATATATATATATATATATATATATATATATATATATAAAATACTATATTTCAAACAATTTCTTGAATTTCAGGAATTTCGTTGACAGACACAGATATTATCGTTAAGAAACAGTTCACTCTTTTAAATTTAAGGGATAAATATCTCAGCAGCGATGCATTTTAGGAAATAAATATATTTAAAGTAGTGACATTATTTTGACGAGACCTATCAATCAGAATAAGATGAATCATGAAATCATGAATCAATCTTCATTGAATAATGAATAAAATAATTGCCAATGAAAAAAATTCTTAAATTGTTGTTTTATTATCAGTCCTTGATAAATCTACAAAGTTTAATTTAATCTTACGATTTGAGATCGATTAAAAATTGAAAAACAAACAAACAAACGAAAACACAGGTGAAGCTGATGAAAGAGTAATGAAAAGTAATAGTTAAGATCTCGTTTCAAATTACCATTTCCTAGTATTTAAGGTATTTTAAATATCTCACACAAAGAACCATATTTAGATGGCAAAACCTGTACCAAAAATGAGCATTTCTTCTATTCTTCTGGGACTAGTGATTTAAATGAGGTAGCTTGAGCTACTATTTGGTACCTTAGACAGGGGACGTACATTCCACCGTTATTTCTAGTTTTCTCGACAATGTTTGCCGATTAAAAGTCTCCTAACAATATATTACCAATTTTTGTCAACTAACATAAAGTAAAATATAATGGTACTGAAGACTTATACAGGGAACAATATTCAACCTTCAGTAGAATGTTTAATGTCCATCCTTGAAGCAGCTAATTTTTAGGATCCACCTTTCATAATCATCGTCAACCAGAGCAACACAGTAGTGGTACCCTCTTGCACACCCGTTCACAACACCAGGCAGACTGCTATCAACTGATCACAATCCGTTGGAGCGCATCCAGTACACGTATATGTATTGGCGCCCACAAAGACCACTTTTCATTGCCACCGAGAAATGATGAAAACTAAGGCTATCAAACAGAAAACTTCAAGAAGCCATACTAGAACGACTATTTACGAAACGCTTCGAACTGTGTCTGCAATAAGCGATCTGTCGAAACGTTAACGCTCCTTGTACTTGTCTGGCTATCTCGTTGAGTTGTTTCCAAGCGTAGCAGTATTAAATCGTATTTTATTTCCACTTAATCCACCCTACTTCTACATGTATTCTATTCGACACTTAGAAGATTTGTCTGGGAGAGTGAGTTGATAAAACAGTGTCAGATTCTGCATAAAAAACATTGTCCTAAAAGCAATGAAGAGTTGCCTTTCTGTTTTGCCGAGAGTATCATATGTTCTAGGCGCATGTTGGTTATTTCGAATTTACAAGGAAAGCCTTACTTCAAAGGCGAACTGACCTTCAAGAACCCGCTTTAATAAAAGAAATGATAAAATGTAACTCCAGCTTTCTGCAACTGTTTCTGGTATTCATTCGGCATATTTCAATGAATGTACAAATACACTTGAAAAGGAATATCGAATTACTTTTTCTACAACATAAATCTATGTTAATTATCATTTGTTAAGAATTTAAAATCGTGTTAAAGCGACTTTGTACCACAAATCCTAAAGAATGGACGTCATCATGGACTACGAACTATTAACCATTTTCGGTATATCGTCTGAATTAGTTTTTTTGATTAGCGACCCAAAGAAACTTCCATTGAATATCAGGCTGTCATCTTGTCGACGGACTTATGTCAATACCATTCCCCATCTCTAGTTTCCAGTAATGAATGTCGGTCCACTTCGAATCGACAAGCGGACAACTAGTTCAACTCTGTATATGATGAGATTAGATTGCGATTACATTCAAACACACCAAGTGATGGACGTTGTAATGGTGATATTGTAGCTGCACTTGGTGTGATAAGGTGTGCCATCGCGATTTATAGACGAGTATGTATTTATTTTCCTATCGGTTGCTGAAACAGCTGCGTATGGTTTGATCTAAAATCTACAGGACTGGGTTATTTACTATATCGGAATTTGGCAATATAATACAAGATTTTTGGAAAAACTAATTAATAAAATTCAGGTAGAATGTTCCTTCATCAGAGAATGCAATGCAAAATTATCATAATCTATCATATACTGACAATAATACATTCTTCTGTTACGATCTTGTAATTCTCATATAAACAAAGATTAGGGATATGAAAGTTTTTGTTTTAATATAACGCCAATTTTTTTTATTCCTTTTGTGGGTTAATAATATCCAGTGAATTATCTACATTTATAGCCGTTTTACTACGAACGGATTCTGGTCAATTTCGGAAACTACCCGTTTCGTTGAAATCTTATAGAGATCTCCTCCAAAACCAATCATCATTAACAACTTTCAGTTATTCATAATTGATCATTTAACCAATATAGTTTGCAATTACAGAAGAAACAAAAACAATATTCCTTATCAGAAAAGATATGTTTGCATGTTTTGCATTTACTTCACCAATACTGAAACAATGTGCAATCGTACATCTATCAAATCTTGTTTCATTGCAATTTTTGAAAATGTGAAAATAAATTGAGGGATCCAACAGATCTGTTGAACACAGAATATTCTTAAAAGAAAGAAAGAAAATATGTAACTTCTTCGATTACGAATGGTGTTTTTTAAACGGAAATATCAAACTAAATACTTTTCTATTTCTTGCAGACTCTATGTATCATCAATGTTCTTTTGAATTAATATATTTTCATGAATAATACATGAAAAAGTTATTCTGGGAAGCATGTATCTTCATTTTCAAGTGTGAAGAAGATTTCTAGAAAATTTCATTTCTAATCCAACAATATTTATTCTCGAGCTACGCGATATGTTATATTGTGTCATACGTTGAGCATCATCTAGATGATCAATTTTTTTGATCAATATATTGATGGTTTCATCAATAAGCTTCAGAGGAGCTTCTTTATTGAGCTATCAATACAATTACTAATTCCGCCATTTTTGATTTTATTGTTGTGTTGGAAAGAACACAATCTTTATCTTATTTACGTCACCTATTTTTTTCAATGTCAAGCAATAATTTCGATGCCGATTTAACTATACATATATAAAATATGACTGTACGCAAAATAAACGAACGGAAGAAGAAAATGGTAAGCTTCTGGTGAAAAACTAGCCCAACCTGAGAGAGCGTTTCAAGCACGGACATTTGCTGAATTATTTTCGGCTTCACAGAACCAGAAGATTATAAAATTTCCTTCAAATAGATGAATCGGTCGTCTTTAAGTTATTGGAGCTAATTAAGTAAACAATTAAAAAGCAAGATACGGGTAATCGTAAAGCAACTCTGACAAGTCAAATGCTATCCATATTATCGACAAAATCTGTTTCTAGGATAGATTAAGAAGATTCAGAGCTTAAGTGTGCTATTACTCTTCGAACGCGGAAACAAATCATAGCAGCAAGGCATATCAATCAGGTTTGGAGTTCTAATTTGCACTTGTGCAACCATCACCTACGTTCTGAAAAAAATTCCATACCAAATACCATCGAAACCATTGTTCATTGGTTAGGTTAGAGATGAAAGCGTAATAGGAACGTAACAGATAGTATTATATTTATGATATTAGTATATGTATATTAACAACGTAATTATACGAAGTACAACACGCGAAATCAGCTAAATGTATTAGGCTAAAATTTAGCTCGCAGATAGGTTATTTCCTAGATAAAGATTAAGGATATTTTTTATGCATGAATATTGCTCCATAAGATACATTTACATTGAATGCCAATAGAATAATTCCACAGAGATCTTAACTTTCCAGCATGTAAAGTCTTCTAATGAAGGTAAAAAGCCACCTGTTTGCCAGATTTCATACAAATCCGTTCACCCATTTTTGGTGAATAAGTAACAGACATCCAAAAATGAATGATACAGTTGGATAGTCAAGTAAACTGTTGTTGTAAATATTGAGGATGTGTTACTTAAATATTGCAATATTATAGTTTTGAACAAGATTGCATGTGCAAAATTTTATATTGTACATTACTGAGATATGCGTGAAAATTTTTATTCTACTAGTGGTTGACAATTTATGCAAATTATAAGTATATACACTGCACTAAATAACTTATGCACAATTTCAATATTTTTTATTTTTTTATAGGAGACTAATTATTAACACATGTTTTTTTCGGATATGTCCGGACATACGCCAACAAAAGTCGAGGTTTTTCTTGGAGCACATGTCTCTCATTAGAAATCGAATGAAAGAAGAAATAAATTGAGATTTTCCAACAAACCACCATATAGTAATAATAGCAATTGTTCAATTCAAATGCAGCTTCTACAGAACAGTGTAGTGTATATATATATATATATATTGAAATATTATATGATGATATATATATATATATATATATATATATATATATATATCATCATATAATATTTTTTCTGTAACAATCCCATTTGTATGCAATAATATCTCAAAATTATGACTATAAACTTATCAGTAGTATGGCCCTTTATTTCGATGTTCATATTTATTGACATAACAAAAATCATGTTATTATAACTATAAGTCTAATACTACTAGATTATTCATGGTATATAACACTTGTGTTCGTACGTTTATAGACATAAAAATCGGCAATTATGTATATATTCATTCAATTGTTATTTCGATTGTGGATAAAGTGCGCAAATCATAAGATTCAATATAATACATTCAAAACAAATCTAACTATGTTTGAGTAAATGAAAAATTGAGTCATCATTTCGGTGCTGATGAAAAACTTGGAAAATCAAGAAAAACTTTCGGTACTTATTCGCTGTTTTGATAGGAAAATTTCCAAGGAATTACAGATAGTTAAAATTTTGTGGACTGTTTCTTTCATATGAATTGAAATACATTGCTGAATATGAAATCCATGGAATTTTTATGAGCAAAATATAATTAGAAAATCTCATAGCTGCGCTCCGTAAGTTTCTGAATACGTAAGTGTTGTAAATTTGTGGCAGACATATTGGTTGTTCAATGTGGGCACAGAAGATAAATGTAATCAATTGTGGATAATCTGCACTACCCTGCCTTTCGTGTGGAGTTCGGTGTAGATAAGACGAAAAACTATTCGATGCTGGTACCCCTACCTATCTTTTATATGAATTAGAAACTAGATTTCATGACCAGCTCGTTGAAATTTATCGCTAATGAGTAAATAAAGAATTCTCTTTCAATGGATTTTCAAAGTGATTATATATACTGGGTGTCCACGCGAGATGGGACATAAAAAGTATATGGATAAATTTTTGTTGTTGTCTTGAATTTTATTCTGACCATTTTTCGATGAAGATTTTGAGATGAGTCTCGTAGAGGAGACCGAAATCCATTATTCGAAAGATTTTTCGAAAGATTTGCGGTGATATATATATATATATATATATATATATATATATATATATATATCAGAAACTGTTTCTGAAGAAAAAACATCTTCGGCAAGAATCATCTATATTTTGCTTGATGATGTGTTTTCTATAATTCCTCGTGAAAACAACCTGATCCTGGATCGCAATTGCAAAGTCTTCTATTTCAGGAAAAAGTTCTCCAGAGACTAACCATCTATTTGATGCGTTTTCATCAATATAATAATTTTTCAATTATTTAGGGTGCTCTCCGTGTAATTCCTTCGGCATCCAACTTTCTATTTTAGAATTATTTTCAAACATATCAAAATCTACCTTTTGCATTGACAAGATCAGAGGTGTGAGATTATAATTCGAAGCAACCACAATATCATAATTTAGACGTTCTCTGTTAATCATGAAAAGGGGAACGTAGATGAAAAATATCTGTTTACTATGAAGATTATTCAAATCAGTTAATCTACGACCTCCAAGATGTCTAGGTAGTGTAATTCTCTGAACCAGCTGACTATATATATATATATATATATATGTATATATACAGATTATTTAGAAAGACATAATGCCGTCGCTAATATTATTCATTTCAATCTAGGAATTAAACATGACCTAATTCTCAAAAGAAAAAATGTTACAAATATGAACCTGAGATTATTTGTGAAAATGACAAATATAAACTTTATTGTGATAAAAGAAATTCTTTGCAACAAATCTGTAAAACACAATAGACCAGATATCATTCTTACTGATAAACAGAATCAAATAACATATATAATTGATATTGCTGTACCCGACACACATAATATACAAAATAAATACAATGAAAAAATTTCCAAATATATGGAGCTTGGCGACGAGATGTGGAAAATGAAAAAAATTTATTCTACAATTGCAAAAGATAACAGTCATCAAATCTTGTAATATTCTTCAAAGGTTTCTTTCCGAAGAAAATAATGGAGTCATAGGTTTTCTTTAGTTTATACTGCTCAGAATCTCATTTCATATTTTATTTATTTGTTTATATGAATGTAATATAATTAACTGACAATTTTGTCATATTTACATTCAGAGCAGTATTCTATTGGATCGTTCACCACTTCACACAAAGGAAACTATTGATGAGTAACATTCAGTGTTACTTGACTAAGGTACGTACACTGGATTTTTCCGGGGAGAAAGCCTCTGACACTACTCGTTGGTACATTGCTATCATTGTCTGATGATGCTATAGTATGTATAAATTCTGGTAGATGGTATGTATAAATTCTGATATATTCTCATAACATTTTACGTTATCCTAATAAATAATTATTCCAGGATATGTTTTGATTATAATCATTGCTGGTGGATTTATATTTTTCATGAAATCAGTTTGATTGCATGAACAGGTATATAGGCAACTCGTCGGGGTGAAACCCTATATATAAATATATATGTATATATATATATATATATATATATATATATATATATATATATATATATATATATATATATATATATATATATATATATATGATCGGACAAATATCCTCCGCGATAAACTTCGCAAGGAGTCTACATACATACTTGAGACAAGAAGAATTATTCAAAAATCCGTAGATCAATGAATAATCCTACCTGACAAGAGCTAATTCCCAAATCTGCCTGCCATGCACGCAGCCCCCCAAGAGCCACAATAGTGCAACTAAGCAGGATGACGAGAAACGAAGCGGCAGACTGCAGTTTCGCCCTTATTAGGAGCTCATCAGTGTCGCATATCGCTTCTCAGCATCCTATCAAGCTACATCGGGGTACCTTATGGATTCCAGAAAGGACGCACCTCGTACATACATACGAGAGTCGCCCCCTATGGACCGACACGGCGAACCTGCTACCGGACTTCGAGGAAGATACGAACAATAACAATCTGATGTGGAAACGTTAAAAATTCCAAACATTTGGGAGACATCTTTCCCGTTTCGTGAATTACATCAACGGTAGAAAACGAGCGAAATGATCCCGCTGGAAAATTTCTCTTAGCCTCTATTTTCGAGATAAAACCTCCCGTCGGTGAACATTTGATGGGACAAATATCCTCCGCGATAAACTTCGCGAGGAGTCTACATATGTAAACTTGGGACTAGAATCGATAGGGTACCCCGATGTAGCTTGATAGGATGCTGAGAAGCAATATGCGACACTGATGAGCTCCTAATAAGGGCGAAACTGCAGGCTGCCGCTTCGTTCTCGGCATCCTGCTTAGTTGCACTATTGTGGCTCTTGGGGGCTGCATATATATATATATATATATATATATATATATATATATATATATATATATATATATAGAGAGAGAGAGAGGAGAAAAGGTATTGAATCAAGTGAAAAATATTATGTGATTAATAATAATATACCCCATGAAAAAATTCAGTAACTAGGGACGACGTTGTATGACGGAAACTAAAATCTGTTAGCTTTCAAAATATTCACTGTTTCTATTATAGGTGAAAATACAGGCTTTCGAGGTTGCCTTTATGGGTAACAAAGACAAGAATTTACTGAACGATGGAAGCAGTATAATATTTTTATCCACAGATCCGGAATCCCATTAATAAGCAATAGCATCGTGAGTAGACGCATGACATTGTATGGATATTACCTGAACTGTGGATTGAAATTGATAAGGAATGATAAAATTCTTTGCTTTATGTGTGTTCGGCCGTGAGTCTTTGAAAAGGTGAACAAATACGCGATAAAACGATACATTATTTATTTCAAGAAGCCACCTGGCTCAGCGATGTAAAAGTACGGATAAACTATGAGTTCCCTATATGTCTTCACAGAAAATAGGAATGCAATTTTTAGTTGTTTACTATTATGCATTAGTATATTTACTTCGAAACATAGTATTGAGTATGTATATTAACATAACATTATGTAAAGATTCATGCTATGATTCTATATTGGCTCAAAAATTTTTTCTTGAAATCGTAATGGAAGCAATTCACGTCGTCAATATTACAACTTAATTAAAATAAACAATTACCATTCGAGGACCATTTATCAAACAAGAAGACGAGGAATTAGACATTTGTGTCTGATTGCCACAATGCTTATTTTTATACACATGTACACGAGCGGTATCGACAGTTAGGTTATTTTCAAGCATCTTAGACTAATAGTTGTGAGAAAGAATGTGCTATCTATACCTATTTCGAAGAGTCTAGTTGACTCTTCGAAGCGGCGAGTCTTTTTACAAAGTTACTTTCCAAACTTTCCAACAGTTCTATATTCATCCCATTGTAGCATTTGTGTAGAATTTCAAAATTAACTAATGCTGTTATGTGATTTCTAGTTTCAGTATGTTCAGAAACTGCAGATTTGTTATATGAGGAGAGATGTTTTTTGAATTTTGATTCGAAATGTCGTCCTACGTAAGTTGTGCATTCATTGCATTCAATTTTGTATATTCGATAGTGTTTGAATTTATTAGTTTTGGTTTGGCATTGAATGGTAATTTGCTTATGTTGGGTTCACTGGAGAAGGAGCATGGTAAACTAAATGTGGAAAGATAATAGCTGATGTTATTAAAGAGGGTGCAATGTAAGTTATACATAGGTATTTCTTTCGTGGTTTTTCTATAATAAAATATAGTAACTATGAAATTTGTTTTTGTTGTTTGCGTTTACTATTTATGTAGAAGACAGGAATATTATTCTTTGATACAATTTTCTCACTGATATTTATTTCCGTATTAAAGTCACTTATGGATAGGGGAATGGAATAGGCTCTATGAATCATTGAGTTATAAGCGGCTAATTTTGTGTAACGTGGTTAAGAGAATGTATGGAGACTGTTGAGTCTGCGAATGATTCTTTTTTATATATGTTGATGGTGAGATTATTATAAAGTTTAGTTATGCTTATGTTAATTGTTGAGTTCAATTCCATCAATGAAGGTTATTTTATTATATGTACAGACGAATAAAGTAGGCACATAAGAATGGTACCCAGACATTTTTATTGAAAAATTAGATGAGCTAAAACTTAATGGATAATAATTTTGTTGATTTAGTATTTGAAATTATAAATTTCCGGGGAAAACATAAACTGACTAGGTTGAGGATTGGAACAAATTTCTCAATCTATGAAGTTCATAGCGGACACAAGAAATTTCTATCTCATTATGAAACTATCTAGTGTTTCACGATGGATGAACAATTACATACATTGTAACTTGTAATTGTTTCTTTCTGAGGGCGGATATGAAAAGGAAACTTCTTAGTTTTCTTAAGTTTATCTTAACTGCGCTATCGACAAAGCATACTTGGTGACAGGACTGACGGCTGTGACATTTAATGAGAAACATTGGAGTATCTTATATTTTATTGTCAATAAACTCATTTTAAAGATATCAACTCACTTTGAATAAAGAGTAAAGTGAATGTTACCAAAAAAAATCAAAAAACTTAATCTACATGAAGAAATTCAATGGTTCTGTATTTGTGAAAACTACAACTTCAGACGAAAAGATAATATAAAATATACGTTTTCTCTTTATTTTCAGATAACGAAACTTTATAAGTTGAAAGCACAATGTTCGCTCAAATGCAATAAAATTTTTCACCGCCCTAAATGTTTTTCGACCTATAGACTCATAAAGACAACTCTTAAACTATGATTGTCATTCGCAAGAGATTGCTTGTATGAAACGAGCTCCAGTAAGAAGTTTGATTGGAGGTAGCAAATACATGATGGCATAGGACACATTAAGAAAAATCATTTCTGTGTATTCTTCGTTCATAATTGATCGCCTTCCAGCAAATATTCTCTGAAAATCAGAAGTAAAATCTTCATATTTAAGGTAGATATACTAGTACTTTATAATTGGCGAGTAGAAAGAGTATATTTATCAATTCACCCGCTTAATAAACTTCAATCAACAATGCCTTCGTGAGATCCAATCTCGACACGGTTAATAATTCATAATTACAATATCATCTTAAAGAAATGAAGAAATCATATGTTGATATTTTTATGGGAAAACGAGAATAACAATAATGTTGAAGGTGTTTTCCATCAAAAGAGAAAGATTTCCATTGTTAGCACGCAGAAACTCATTTTTCTTATTATCGTTACCTATTTCATTATGGTTCGACGATTTTTCTATATTCCTGGTATATTGAAACGCAGTGAACATACTACTCAAAATTTTTAAGAATTTATTAATGAAGTCATATATAGGAATCCTTTTCCTTGATAGATAATTATTCATACACAGTTTCTCCATCAAATAGTTCCTTTTTATTCGTAACGATGAAGAAAAATATATACATTTACAATTTTTCATTTTCTATTACAAAATAATGGCTTGAAAATATAAAATATTATAGCTGTTACTTTTGTAGCTTTAATTCTAAAATCAAAGAGAAAATTCCCGTCATTCAGCACGATTCCAATAAACGACGTTGAAAAGAACTTTCATAATTACGATGTTGGAAGTACTGTAAATCTGAAAAATTTTATTATGTTGAAGAATTGGTAATACATTATTTAAAGTAGAATTATAACTATTTTTGTATTTTAGCGCCACTTTCAAGATATTATTTCCATATAAATAATACTTTAATAAGTTTTCCTCAATCTTCTCCAATTTTGTTGACTTTGTGAGATCTTGTGTAGTTTAATTTGTATTCAACTATTACTCTTTGGATGGCGAGAGCCATTTATTCGTTGAAACTATTCTTGTTAAGGAAGAATACAAATTAACAGCGCGAGAAATTAACGGTTTATGTCAAATGCGAATTTTAAAAATATATTTGAAAGCATGGTTCATGGCTACCACCCGTAGTACTTGTGTAAACAGTTGGTAATTATTTCTCATTTTGATGATAAAAAGATAAGCACTAATCCAAAAAAGAAAGAAATTTGAAATTGAGCAGCAAGACCTGAGAGATTTTATTTCAAAAAAGTCATTGACTTCATTATAAAGATTTTATGTATCTATTGTCTTCATCGACATAAATGTAGAATTTCGAAAACATGATGAGAGCTATCAAGAGAGTCTGGCCTTTTCAAACGACTTAGGAGAGGAGTTGCATTAAATAGGAGACTACAACATACGTCTCATCAAAAATGAATACCAGTTGCAATATTTGAAAATCACAGGCAAAAATTTCCCTATTCTATCGAAATCGACAGGTCCGAGCGATTCTCCATATTTTCATTTTAAAACCGGAACATATATGTTCAAGTGCAGTGCAAATATGATTTTTGATATAAAAATGGAAATATTTCAATAACGAATGGCATAATACTTTCAAGATTTAACTAAAATTGAAAAATTAATAATATACAATGATGTCATTAAATGTACTATCGAAAAATATTTCAATTGAGATGCTCCCATCGTGTACTTACAAAGTTTCAAATTTTTCTATTTACATATTTTCAGATTTTTCTATGTGTATCTTTTTTTCCATATCAATCGATGCAGTTAACGATGGGATACATGGTACGTGCACGTTTAAAGAGAGTTGCTCGTTTAAAGTAGTACGCTTACACAAAATAACTTCTCACTGAAAATAAGATAATGCTCGAAACTAGCTCGAAATAATTTAATTCTATTATTTACTTTCAATTTTCTATAAGTTGACCAGATTGAACGTAATCGAATCTATTGTGTTAACACTCTAATTAGAAACATAAATATAAGTCATGAGAGACTCATTTGGTTTGAATACGAATATTCCATAAGAAGACTCGAAGAAACTGAAACGTGTAATTGATATCTATAATGTGAGAAAATAAAAAGGTACTGATTTACAATTAACTTCTATCAGAAAAATACGATCTGATTTGTTGTCTGGAAATATTAGATACCTAACCATGACCAAATGGACATCCAAGGTCGGCACCTTCATGGGAGGTCTAAAATCAATGGCTGAAATTTTATCGAAGTCCGTGAAATTCGAGTGTTAAATAATACTTAAGAATTCTAAGTTATAGTAGTATTATCTTTATTGTTATTAATATCAATAACTCGTATATAATTAAATCTTAATAGATTTTCAGACTTTCGGAATGAAGAAATATGAAATCTCTTTCTTGTGAAATATAATTTAGAGAAACAAATGGTTTTCACAGTTTCACTACTTTTTGTTTCCGAGACAACCTAAATGTATAATATTCATATATGACGCCTGTTGCAATAGATATTTGCTCTGATATGACTGTAGTTGATAATGGCTTTTAAAATTCAAAGGAAAAAATGAAGCAGTTATTCATAGCCCGATATGGTGCTCTGAAAAACATCCTTCTCAAAGTTTACTGTAACCGGAGCATATTCAGGTGAAGAAAGCGTGAGAAAATATTGAATTTAATAAAGATGAGAAAATATTGCTCCAATAAATACAAAGAATAAAATGTTGGCCATTTGTGCAATTAAAATGTTAAGTATGTTTAGTTAATATCTTTGGAATTTCTTTTCTAGAAGTATAAAAAGAATTGTTTATCTTGAAGTATTTTAAGAGAAATACAATATGTAATATAAAGTATCAGCCAAATGGGATAAGATAAATTTATAGATAAATAAATAAATTTTTATTTGTCATTGAGAAAAAAAACTTCTTATAGAGAATGTGTCATATAAATTTGGCCATGACCAATTTTCTTATTTCAAACGGAACATCCTTCCTATTATTGGATTTTTGCAATCTTCAGAAATTCAATTCGATGGTTTGGTAGAGCAGCTTTGTCAAACATTGCAGATGCGAAAAATGACCTCCCCCCCTTTCTCGAAAAATTTTTTGGAACAAGGTCAAGAGGTTCTGTTTTATGGCCCGCGAGAGCCCATGATCTCAGCCCATTAGACTTTTCCATATAGGGTTTTGTCAGGAAAAAAACTTACCTCAAGCAGTGGTAAAGTAGGAAGGACTTGCTAAATCGATTCCTGGATGCCATTAACAAATTCGTGGAATTCAACTACTGAAAGCTGTGAATTCGATCAGAAGAAAATGAATGCTATGTATAGAGAATTTGGGAGGAATATTCGAAAGTGGCATTCTTTTTCATCTATCATTATTTTTCATTCAATAGTTCAAAACAGAAAAGTGATATTTTTAAAGAACTGAATTTTTTACACGATAAGACTTCTATTGGTTAACAGCTGGAATGATAAAGTTGCACTTTGTCATCTGGAAATTGTGTTTGTGACTGTTTTCAACAGTCTGAAACATATACTCAAACGAAATTTCAGGAATGCGTCTGATTTCAGTTTTTTCCCAAAAAAAATTTCTCGAAACTGGTTTTCGTTATTTCGCGGTTCTCGCAAGAATTGTGAACACATCTCTTTTGATACAAAGATTACCAGCAGCTCAACCATGGCCTCCACTTTTAAATGAATAAGAAGTTGTATAATATTATAACCTATTTTTCGTCGTTCTAATACTACGAAATTCCTTTCCTGATATCACGAAATCTTGCGGATAAAACGAAAACGTTCTCGCCATAATAATATTATTATCGTATTATATAAGTACGACAAGGAGAAAAAATATTCTACTCAAACCGACCAATTTCGAGTATAGTTTGTATTGAAAAAAATACAAGTTTACCTTAGAGCTCGAAAATCGTTGGGTAAAGCAATTTTTGGAATGTTCTCATGGATTGCATTAAAAAAAGTGTCTCAAGATGGTGAAAATATTTTTTAAGTAACTTGATTCGTACCCGAAATATGGTCATTTCCTAAAATCCTGTAAAATCGAAAATTTCGGAAAAAAAAATTTTCATCAATAAGATTTTCTCGAAAAACGAGACCGCGAAAGAGAGGTCATTATTTTCTATCTGCAATGTTTTACACAGCGGCCCCACAAAACCATCGAATTTGGGACATCCTGTATAATGACAAAATATTTATAGTCGTTTGTTTCAGAAGCATTTAGTGTCTGCGGATCTAGAGCAAAATTGAAGAAATGAAATTATTCGATTGCAAAAATACAACACACTCAAATTAATTATATTTCATAACAGTAATTTTCTGTCGAACTACGAATTATTCAGTTAAGGTACTGTAAGATTGATTCGGTAATTGGACGGGACTCTACCTTATTGAAGTCATATCAGCGTCGCTAGATCAAGATGGATAAAGAAAATTTTTCAAAGTTTGCACGACATCTTTCTGGAACAGTCTTACATGATTATCACCATTCAAATTGCCATGAATGAAAAAAATCCAATGGTATATGATTTTCAACAATTTCTGCGCGAACATTATCCTTTTCCCTAGACCGATAGGAACAGTTTCGACCTCTAGCATGATCGTTATCAGAAAGACAAAACATGTTGCAACGGGATCATGGATTACCATGATATTTATCATAGCCATCACTTGTTCAAAGAAATACGTTCTCCAATCAGTATCATTCTCCATAAGCTCTTGAGATCGTATCATCTTAAAGAGTGGTATTTTATTCTATTTTAATGTTCATAAAATTGTTGAATGGCTGGAATGAAAGGGGTGCTTGCCAACTAAAAGTATGAGAATTTTTTTAAATTTCACACACATTATTTTTACTTTATTATTCATATTTATTTACTTAACTTGACATCAAGCTTTTTCAAGCTGCTTGAAAGCTTGGTGATAGTTTCGCTTATTCTTATTCTTTTGACTTAAGTTTCAATGTAGGTTTTTCTTTTATTTTCACAATTCAGTTGTTTTTATTTTCACTGAAGTTTATTTTAGTTATTTATAGAACAATTTTTGTGTTGTTTTTATGATGCTATGGCTGCGTTTTGTTTGAAAATATACATTTCACTTCCACTCTTGTTTTTGTTTTATATTCGTGCTTCCTTCAACAACTTCATGAACTCATTTCCGATTCCTACGTTGAATTTCATTTAAATATTTTCCGATCAAATATTCAGTATTTTTTAAACCTTTATTCTCATTCTTATTGAATATAAGATGAAGTTCAATGTTTTATTGCAGTTGTGTTCTGAACCGAACGTTCAGAGTTTGAGATTGAAGAAGCTTGAATTTCCAAGCTCTTGTAATAAAAAAGCTTCACTCAACTTGAATTTTGGAAACGAAAGTCAAATCAAGTCAACCAACTTGACTTTCAAGTCAAGCTGTGAATCCCAACATGAAAGCAATCCCCAAGAGATACAAATGAGGTCTATGCAGACAAAAGAAATAACTGTTTGAATTTTATTATTATTGACAGATGAGAAGTAGTAACACTGAAAGTGGTGTGCGTTATCGATCAATGTTAAAAGGTTTCTGTGGTCAAAATTGAAGCAAATTGATTCGCAAAATAAGTTTCTTCACCAAGACGACGCCACATCTGAAGCCGCTACCGAAACTATCGACTCAATGGAAGTACAGTTTGGAGAATTGGTGATTGCAAAAAATGGAACTGAGAACTGAGCACCAAGGAGCTTCAATATTATTTCTGGTTGGGTTATATGAAATCCTTAATATATGGAAATAAGCCATCTACTTTCGATATAGAATATTACAACTATAGAAAAGAGTAAAGTATTATCTGATATGTGACCAACCATTGAACCTGATGCATTTTGAATAAATCGAAATACGAATTAATATGAGTATTGAAGAAGCTGTTTCAGCATATCAATTCGAAGATGTAGGGAATCAACCTTTTACTCTCAGCATACCCAAACTTGAGAATATTATGTGACAACTAATTCGAAAGGTCTTTTGATGCTCTGAACGAATCTGATCAACACTTTGTATTAGGGGTCTATACAGAGTGTTCAACCGAGGAATTCATTCCGTTAGCCAGCTAGGTACACCTTGTCCATTAACTCAAATTCAAATATTGTATTCGAAGTAAAAAGAATTCAAAGGTGTTATCAACAGAAGACAAAGCAGAAATTGTTAATATTCATTTTCAAAATAATAGTTGTGCCAGAAGAATACCAAGAATATTTCACACAAATCATTTAGGGTTACAAATGAGTGTACAATATGTTGAAACTCTCCGTGTCATCGGAGTGAAGCAACTGAGGTAAAATTCAGTAAAGAAACTGTTCCAAATGACCTCCTTCTACTCCCATACAATAGTATAAATGGTTCAGAAATTTCCTTCTTACGTTCTCAGAGACATTGTGTGTTAATAGTAGGCATTCTGTCACAATTCTCCTTCCGATTTCCCGTAAACTTTCTGGCTGCATGAAGTTTATTTTCGATTTTGAATGACCCGATGGAAGAATTGATATTATTCAAATCTGGTGTCCTTGCTGGCTATTCAATAGGTTCACTCCTACTGATTCAGTTCTTAGAAAAGTTATTATCTAAAGATTCTAATACTCTAATATCAAAATGCATAAGAGCACCATCTTGTTGGAAATGCAATTACTTTTCAGAGAGGGTGAAATCGTTTTCCAAAATCTGCATAATTTTGGGCGAAGTCGAATCTTCTAGCATTTTTATACAACTATCTCGTTTGAGTATGCTTTTCCTGTGAGCAAAGATTCTGCGTGTTCTAGTATTAGTAATAATGTTTGTTCACCTCTCTAGTGAACATGAAGGTACTCTCGTCAGAGAAACTGATATTTTGAAGAAAGTTGAGATTGTTATCCATATTGTCACTCAAATTTTCGTAAAATTGTATACCATGATTAGAGTCATCGTCATTTGGTTCATATTTTGCAAGGATGAAATTTGCGATGCTTCTCATTTTGTTTTACTTGATATGCCAGTTTGATAAGGTAATCTCCTAGGACTGAATGTTGTGCATTTGTAGATGACCCAATAGCGCAACATAAACAGCTTCATTTCTCACAGGGCGTACTACTTCATGCTTTCGGTGAGTCACTGATGCAGTTGCCTAAAATTTTTGTATCAGAGATTTGACACATAGATCACTCACTTTTTCTCTGAATGATATGATTTATACTCTTTCTTTAACTGAATACACCATTTTCTCTTGAAAGTATCGAATAACAATGATGTAGTTTGTGTTGGAACAGAAGATTGATCATTGTATGATGAAGATCAAAAAAAAAATTCTTCCTGAAAAAATAAATTTTAGAACATGTGTAAGAAACTGATATTTTCATCATTTTTTTAGTAACAATTGATTCTTCATCGAATTGAACTTTTTCTTTACTATCTGTCGGCAGTTTCTTATTCCAGTATCAAAGCAAATTGAAGAATACCGTCGATGAATCAGAATCAATCTACCCGACGTACCCAACTACCTAACAGAATGATTACTCTATTGGAAACCCCTGTATAGACCCCTAGCACAAAGTGTTGCCCAAAGTCGCTCAGTGCATCGAGAGACGTTTCCAATGAGGATCAAATGATACTCTTTACGGTTGAAATTCTCGAGTTTGTGGATGCTGAGTGTAGGTGGTTGATCTTTTCAATTTCAAACCAACATGCTCAAACAACTTCAATAGTGATATGAACCTGTACTACCATTTATTCAAAATACATCAGATTCAAAAGGTTGTTTATATTATTATATGCTTTCTTAAAGATGAAACATCGTGGAAAAATTTATCGATTCGTATAGATAATCGAAGTTTCTTTTTCAAGACTTCCTTTTCAGTATATTTGACAACGTTTTGTATATTTCCATATCCTTGTGTATTTTGTCTAAAACAGAACTAATTTTTATTCAAATTTTATCAATATAACTTGAAGATTACTATAACGCTCTTTATGAAAGTTCATATTAGAAATTCCCGTTGTATAATATATAAATAAAAACAACTTACATTTCAACATATATCGTAGGGAAATGTTAGTACCTCTAGCACTAAAAGGCATTTTTCTTGGCCTTAGTTAAAATGGAGAGTGTGGGTTTTTTTCCGCCTAATCCCCTAATCGTCTTATTTTCAACAAAGCACGTATGCTCAATTTTTCTTTTGAATTTTTTTTTGCTAAGAATTTTTAATACTATGAAATTTCAGTGTTAATGAATAAAAAAAATGCAATTTTTGGTTTGAATGAAGCAAAAACTGTGGAAACCTTGAAGGAAAAAAAAAATTACTATGATGATTATTCGCGCAAATATTCCAATTCTCAGCAGTACATATATGATAACAGTTTTATTTGGAACTCTTCATGAAATGAAAATTTCAAGAATAGCTTCCAACGAGAAATAATTATTTGTTCATAAATTAGTTTCAATCAAACACATGTATCTGAATTTATTCTAGAATCTGATTCAGTTTTGCATATTCAACAATACCTAATTTACACATTCTCTAGAGTTTTTTCGTTGTGCTTTTTGAACTAATTTAAATCGATATGTTAGTTCATACATTGCACATGTTTGATTCCTTTGAATGAAGAATGATCTAATAGAGATATCATAAATATAGAATAGATTCTTCTAGTTATAAATTTATCTTTCATTTGGTGCCATAGTCACAGAAGTTTTCTGTTGAATTATACATGCAATTAAGGCCGACCTTGGAGAGATAAAATCTTGCTGTAGTCATTACCATTTTTAAACCATACCCACTAGAGAGATTTTATCTGGTGTTTGATTAAAGGTTATCTTTCTTGTAAAATCTTATTTTTCTTTCTTCTCGTAGCGTGACGTGTACGAATAGAACGGATGCGCACAGAAGAAATTGAACTTAAGAATAAAAGAATACTGATTGCTACTCGCACTTCATCATTCCAACGCGATCACCTACATGTTTTGAATTGCAAAAAACAAGTGGGCCGTCATGAGATCTAGCTCGCATGACGTCCAGTGAGATGAAACTTTTAAACGGACCAATAAGCTCATTAAATGTATGAGTAATTTTAACCAAACATTCATAATGTCTCTGAGAGATTCATATTTGTACAGTTGTGTTTTTCCAATGCAATATATATATATATATATATATATATATATATATATATATATATATATATACTACTTGTTGGTACATTGATATCATTGTCTGATGATGCTATAGTATGTATATATTCTGGTAGATTGATATATTCTCATAACATTTAACGTTATCCTAATATATAATTATTCCAGGATATGTTTTGATTATAATCATTGCCGGGCAATGGTATTAATTACCGGGTGGTGGATTTATATTTTTTCATGAAATCAGTTTGATTGCATGAACAGATATATGGGCAACTCGTCGAGGTAAAACCAGTGTTAGTTGCACTATTTATTACTCAAGAACGGCTGTACAGATATGTCTGAAAATTGGTGGGTAGGTAGCTTAGAGCCAGGAGACGGACATAGTATACTGTTCATCCCGTTCGACAGCGTTCCCGTGTGACTTGGACGTATGGATGGCAATTTGATTTTTGTAACAAATCAATATTAAAAGAATGAAATGAACTATAAAACGAGAAAAAAAAAGAAAAAAAGAAGTTTATGATGCTTTAATGAAGGCAATCGATGATGAAAATGGTGGTTTATATTTCCTAGATGCCCCTTGTGGAACAGGTAAGACATTCCCCATGTCAGTAGTTTCAAACACTGTTCGTGCGAGATCCAACAATGCGGTTGCAGTTGCTTCCTCTGGAATAGCAGCCACATTGTTAGAAGGATTCCGTAAGGCTCATTCAGAATTAAAATTACCGTTAAAACTTCAAACTATTGAAGAACCAACGAGTAATATGACCAAACTTTTATCGGCATCGAAAATCATCATCTGGGACGAATGCACAATGGCGCATAAACGTGCATTAGAAGTACTCAACTGAACATTGACAGATTTACGCAATAACTCGAGATGTTTTGGAGGAGCAATGATTTTACGGTCTGGCGATTCTTGCCAAACACTGCCAGTAATTCCAAGATCTACGACTGCCGACGAATTGAACGCTTGTCTCAAATCGTCGAATCTATGGCGCTATGTGAAGAAACTGCAGCTGACAACAAACATGAGAGTTACATTGCTGAGTGATACATCTGCTGAAGATTTCTCGGAGCAATTGCTGACTATCGGTAATGGTCAAGTACCAATCCAATCGATGAATCGAGTGGATTGGTATTATTTCCAAATCATTTCTGTAATTTTGTCTCATCCAAAGACGAACTTATCAACAATTTATTCCAAACATTATTTCTAATTACAAAAATAATGAATGGTTGAGTGAGCGAGCAATTTTAGCGACTAAGAATAAAGATGTAGATGACCTGAACTACATAATTCAAAATAAGATCATTGGAACAATGCATTCATTCAAATCTTTTGACTGCGTCACAAATGAAGATGAAGCCACCAACTATCCAATAGAATTTTTGAACTCCTTGGATGTGACTGGCTTACCACCGCACAATTTACGCCTAAAGGTTGGCTCCGTAGTAATCATGCTTCGAAACATAAACCAACCAAAACTGTGCAACAGTACGCGTTTATGGTTAGAAAAGTGATGGAAAATGTAATTTACGCGACGATACTGAAAGAAAAAAGTGAGGTTAGATTAGTTCTCATTGCAAGGATCCCAATGATATCAACCGATATGCCGTTTGAATTTGAAAGACTTCAATTTCCGATCTGTCTTGCATTTGCCATGACCATCAACAAATCACAAGGCAAATCCTTAAAAATTAGTGGTTTGAATCTAGAACATCCATGTTTTTTCCATGTTCAATGTGGCATGTTCACGGGTCAGAAGACCATCTGCGTTGTTTGTTTTTGCGCCTAATGATAAAGCAATGTCGTGTATCACAAGGTACTTAAGTGAAGAGCAACCTATGTACTAAAATACAGAAATAATATTGAATGTTTGATGTAGGTACTTAATTTCTTTTTGTATTTTTTCTAATAAAAATATTAATAAATTCCAAAATCTATTTATTTATTGCGTTTAAGGCGGAACAGAGTTCGCCGGATCAGCTAGTTTTATATATTTTGGATAGATCTTCACTAATAAATGAAAATGAAAAATTTGTTTGTTACCGATTAACTGAAAAACAACAATTAGTAAGTGACATGAGCTATATATAAATCTCAAAAAAAACCGGTGATGTCCGATCAGTTGATCAAGTTGAACAAAAATGGATTTTTGTGACAACCTAAATACATATAACCTCGCGAACTTTTTTCTGTAAAGATGAGTAACCAAAATATATAGTATAATATTTTTTTGTATCATCACTTATTTTTCGCAGCGCACGCCAATTAATAATTTTCGTTATTTCTTTCCTATATGTGAAAAAATTCTCACAATTGATTTATTGTTTAAAACCCTCCATAGAACATACGGGAAGTGCCACATTGGGGTGTAATTAGGAAATTCAGGACTGTGAATTACTTCCCGCGTAAATATAAGGAAGATTAAGCATACGTTGAACTGTTGTGGTCCTCTTTCGTGGTTGCGAGCGGCCGGAGCCGCGAGTTTAAGCTAGTATTCAATACTATTGAGAAACATTTTCAGCTACTGTTCTCAATCTGGAGACTGAGCTTATATCGTGAAACCTATATTCACCGTTGAATTAACGATATAAATGAGAAAGATATAGATTCATGAGTTACGACTTGTTGATCGAAAACTTTGTCTTTCCAAATTATTTATAGCTTCTAAATTGATTGCAAAAAACCTAATACCTTTTTTTTTCTGTTTCGGTCATAATTCTACAACTTTCTATATTCTAGGAGAACATTTGTATGCATATTTCTAGCTGTTATTCCGAATCGATATTCGAACTTCAGAAATAGACTATAAGTTTTTTAATTTTATCCTTCTTTGAGAGCGTCAAAAGTTTATTGGTATGCCGTATATGATTTATGAAAATCCACATAATAAATAAAAACCTATAGCCACGTGTATGATGCAGCATCGTTCGAGAACGAAACAACCTATCGAATGCTTTTTTTTTTGTTGAGTTCCCAATTGTAAAGGCAAGGTTCATAAAAGAAAATCTGTGGAGAATCTACAAGAAAACCATTAATATCTTATTCGGGATTTCCGTTCAGAAAGAACGGCGGGCCAATTTTGAAGAAATTAATTGTGTTTGACTGAGGTGCTTAAGATTCTCAATTGGAGCTGGTAGGTGGTGTTGAAGTTGGCTCAATTTTTATTGTTATTTCTTGACAAAATTCTTTTCCTACCTTTGGGCAAATCAGAAATTATGAGAACACAAAATTTCAATCATCCAGCACTCTAAAATATTTTTTGGAATGAAAAATTCGGAATTTGTGTTTTGATATTTTCAAATTCTCTTGCTGTTTCGGTATTCTATCTTCTCTAATATCTTTGTTTTCATCATATTATTATATTTACCGCCTATCTTACAAAAAGTGCTACCTCTTTCATTCAATGTGCGAATGACTAACATCAAATATCTTCTTTTCATGATACAACATTCGAATGGAACGAAATGATGTTAAACAACGTTGAATGTGATTATAGTTGATCGAAAATTCCAATATCGAAAATATAATTGCTGAATCCGTTAATAGATAACGATCCAAAAGTAAAGGCAAGACAACATCTATCTGTTTTAATGTTTTCTATTGGGGCATAAAAAGGCTAAAATAAGAATGAATTTGATATTGATAGCTTAAAGCTACTATATTTTTACAGTCCAAATCTGTGCCAAGTTTCGTAATTAGGCAAAAGTATTACCGAATATTTGAAGTATCAATACCCTATAAACTTAAGTAACACAATAATTATTAAGAAAATGTATATGCAAAAATAATTAAACATTGAAACGCATAACATTATGCCCAATTAGATTAAGCTAGCCTAGTCCAATATGAATGCCGCATTTCATTTCGAAAAATAGTTTAATACAGGAACACATTGTATTTTTACACAATCTCATCATTTTGTCATTATAACTGATGAATACTGTATTTATTTATTGTTTCCTATTCTAAATTTACCTTTTTTCTTTTCGGCATCTTTGCAGTAATCCAATGGTAATTTTTCAAGGCTGTCACCTGTAACAAAAACAAAAGTTACTTATTTCAAAGAAATGTATCCCCTTGACTATATTATCGCCACAATTAAGTAATCTTCCGAATTGCAAAAACTGAAATATAAACTCCAGCCATCAAATTTAATCGAAAAATTTCTTAGCGCCTTCGCAAATTCTGTTTTTTCCAGGTGTATCAAAAGAAGTTTTTCAAAAGAATATTCGATTCAAACTAGAAGAAATTTTCATACAGCTAATTTTAAAAATGTATAACACGGATTTAATAAAATAACAATGTAATGAAAATTTTTCAATAATTCTTCAGGCATGAAAATGAAATTAATATAAATTCGAAATTATTGGAAACCTCTTGATTTTCTATAATCTAAAAAGTCCTATAGCTTGCCTAGCAAAACCAATCCATTTATCATGAAAATTGTTATTTGTCATTTGTCATTCCGACATTTATTCATTATCATTTATTACATTTATTTTGAATATTTAAAAGAGTAACAATTAAATGTAATTTTATTATTACTGAAACAGAAAAAAATGCAACTATAGAATCAGTAGGAAACAACGTTCATCATGAAATAGTCAACTAATATACATATTATTTGCACGAAAAACTTCCAAATCAATAAATATATTGAAAAATAGTTTGCTTCTACGAAAATTATACAAGAAATGCAATATTTTTAATATAACAGATGATTTCTGTTGATTTCGTTGTATTTATTCGTATGAAAAGAAAGTTACAAAAATTGAAAGATTACTCGTTGATTATGGCATAATGTCAAATTTTATTCTGTAGAACAAGATCGTAGGATTCTTAATATACAGGAGGATGAACATTCAAAACGAGCAAAGCTTTCTATTCACACCCCTAAAGTCTAAGGTCAGGATAATAAGAGAAAATGAGTGGATCATATGTAATCTATTGAATGATTCTAGAGAATAGGAAGTGAAACATGTATCACCCGTCACTAATACAACAGTCGAGTCAGAATAATTGAGTTAAAGTCTCATTCTTCTTCATTCTAACCACCTCTGACGTTGACAGTGATATGGCAGTAATCTGCAAAACAAAAAAAAAGAAAACGGCGGAAAATTCAGTGTGAGTAAAACTAATCTGAAACCAAATGGATTAGATTGAAAGTGCCTAGATATCGAGATATAGAATAGTCCAAGACTTCCTCATTCTCTCTACACAGGCAAGTTTGAGTACACAGAATTTCTCTATAACAACAGCCATTACTTAATCTTAAACGATTCAAGGTACACCAAATATTTCTACTGAGATCAAAACCTTTTTGTATGAGGTATTGAAATTACAAGTTTACTTCATTCACTTTTCCAAAGAGCTAACGCATCCAAATCAATGCTCAGAAATCCAACCGACATAATCGGTTTCTGAGATTTAAATCTTAAATCAAGTAGAATCCAGAAATCATGAGTAATCGGGAAAAGTACTGGAAGACAGCGATACTTAACCCATCTGTTTTTTATAGATAGTTGGCTGCAGGAATGTCAGGTAATTTTATTGCAGAGAACAAGAATCCAATGAATTAGAGTTGAGGAAATGTTACCACCTATAATTCTCATAGCATAATTCAATTGATGATCAATTTTCACATGAATATTATTTAACCAGACAGAATAACCGTATTCGGGTGGAAGAGATCAAAAAAAATTCGAAGATTGTGAACACTACACTAAATGGACCCACATACTGTTTCCAAATATTATTCCTTATTTTCAGCTTTATTGATGTGGAATTTGAGAGTCAATTTTCAGTGTAGAAAAAAGATATTTAGGTTGTCCTTGAACTTGTTCTGAATATCCAGATCGGCGGACAAAACTGGTTCGATGGTTTCGAAGTCATCGTGACAAAAAGACAGAGAAATCTCTCCTGCATGAATATGTGAATAAAATGTTGAAATCTACAGGAATAATACCCACAGCAAGCTAATCGTTGCAAGAAGACAAAGCCATCGTGAAGCATTTTATCCAAATATTTGAAGTATTCTGGAAACCATCAATTTCAGCGCCTACATAATTAGTCATTTTCAAAATTTGAATCCAGAATTCGTATCAATTCATAAGTCCAGTCTCTTAGTCTGACAAACTGAAAGTTTCGAAATCACTCTTGAATATTGCTGACATTCCAAGGGATTCTATGTATTTCATTCATTGTACATAGTTTAAATATCATACAACTGTAGTTTAAGTGCAAGCAAAAGAAAATTTATTAGATATTTATTTTATTCATATTATATTGCATAATCCTAAACAATTAACATATGCAATATGTTATCATATATTTTCTAGCTACACTTATTATCTCATGTCAAAATATCAGGAATTTATCATTAAGGAAAGTTTATCTTTCGATTATCTCTTCGAGAATGTCATTTCCTGGCGGAAAAAGCCTGAAATGTCCATATAAGAGGGCCTTCAACATTTCAAATGATGAAATATTTTACATCTGCTGATGAGTGTACCTTAAAGCTGAATTCGAAATGCATTCCATAAACAGCCCAACCCGAAAAAGAAACACCAAAATGCACATCATGTTCCAGTTTATAGTCGTAACAAGCACCAATTCAGCGTGTGACGCGGGAAGAGAACGTCGGAACATGGAGATGGACCGATAACAACGCTTAAAAGGTATCGGGACATAAAGACCATGATGGTGCACTGCGGGAGCGATGCCGACAGAATTTCAATTTAAAATCAATCCAAACAAAAAGACAACCGCTGTGATTCAATCATGATTGCCCTTACCAATTACCCACCGATGTCATGATATCATGAAAGTCTACTTGCCAGTTTTTCCATATTCCTCTCCGTGTTCATTCTCTCACTAGCTTGATTCATGATCGAATTAAAATTAAAATTTTGACAAGGCCTATGAAGTTAGCCTATCCGAGTTGATCCATTATAATTATACGATACTAATAAATCCTGACCAATGACAAAACGATGGGATTATTTTGTTATGAAATTTTAAGAAATGGTAATCTCTACATACAAACTTGGATCTCCGTACAGTATTCCAGTATTATATCAAGAACATGGAGATACTTGAAAATCCGTACACTAATTAATTTATTATAAAGGGTAATTAAAGAAACGGTTTTATTCGCGAACTCTTTCTCGAAATAAATCATGGAGGATGTCTTCAGAACTCGAGTAAGAAAATCCAACTGCTACGAAATAACAGCGCGCTTAGTATTCGAATAGATGCGCAAAAGATTGTAATTTTTTGTTTGTTTTACTCAATACGCGAATTCAGCACAGAAGAGCATAAAGCTTACTAATATGACGTTTCAAATTATGATTGATCTGTGATCGTAACTCTTAATTAGTGATTGTATAAATTACATACATATAATAAATCATTGTTCCCAGATGATGTTTTTGAATGTTGATGTTTTGAGATATACACTGTAACGAATTTCTGTATATGTGTCCAGATAGTATCATATAATTTTTATTACTATACTACATTTATCCAATTCAGTTTTTCAACGACATTTTTTCCATTCTAGTTTACTTAGGATAAATAAACAAATATTGTGATATGTTTTACGAAATTAATTTTCAATGAATAGTAAAACTGACTTAACATCCTCAGATGTACAGGAAAATTAAGGTTTTTTAAGGTGTTTTTAGAAAGAGTACTAGGACATTCTATAAATTTATTCATTTCCAAATACTGTTTGGAGGGAAGTAAGATATTCAGAATACTTTCTGAGATGCGTACAATGCGTAACGGTCTCCTAACGGACGCACGTAGTCCCCCATAATACGATGGGAGAAGCCAATTCGTTATTAAGTTTTGCAACATAAGATAAGTTCACCAACATTAATGTGAAAGCAGTACACCAGTAGGGTAGGGATTGAGGTTTCTGCCAGATCGGATGTCGCATTTCAAAGAGAGAATACGTTGGACGCCAACGTTTTCGATCTGGCGTCAAGGTAGACACGATCCAAATACAGCACCCGTAACTTTAAGTTATCAATGTGGGGGACTTCACAAAGTCCACAACATCAACTGGCTCCAACACTCAAATAGAAGCGATGAAGCAAGAAGGCCGGCGGATTACTTAACGACTCGCCGACAAGAATTCCTGACAATATAACCGATTTTCTCACTACTCTCTATCTTTCTCTTGTTTCAGACCTAGATGATTTCCGGTTGCAGGTCTCAGCACCCTTAGGAAACTCCGACCACAACCTTGTTTCTGCCATTGGTAACTTCCTACATCCCCGCAATAAAGATTAAGCGTTTTTCAGGAAGATATGTCACTACAACCGAGCCAGCTGGAAGGAGCCTCGCGAGTTTTTCACGTCTATTCCTTCCAATGGTGTCTGGTTTTTGAATGCTATCATTAATGTGTGCACTGAGTCAGTCCATATTCCACACTCCACGAAAAGAACATGCGCACAAAAACCTTGCTTTACTGAGAACTGTCGAAAATATGCCACAGTTAAAAACAGAGCTTACAAGAACTGGAAGAAGAATCCAACTGATGAAACTGAAAATGTGCGTTTCAAAAACACTCGTCACTCAACAATTCATAAAGCGAAAACCTACTTCAATGAAACAGTTAAGAATAGTTACATTGGAGCAGACCAATCTAACTCGTCCGTTCTGGTCTATGGCAAAGGCAGTCACCAACAACTTTTGCAATACATCCCCCACACATTTGATTAGAGATGACGGTTTCATCTTTGCCTGAAGCAAAGTCGGATGTGTTTGCAAAAATGTTTTCGCAGAATTCTGTTTAAGATACATCGAATGCATTGCCACCAAGCATCCCACATGTTCGAATATGTCTGAAGGAAAGTTCGGAGTGCGTACGGTAAGGCACGCTCTTCAACAGCTGAACTGTGAGAAAGCAGTGGGTCTAAATGGAATACCACCAACTGTTTTGAATAAATATGCGTCTGCTTCAGCTTTCGTAAGAGAGCCAGACGTTTCCGGAGTGTAGGAAAGTTGCGAGAGTTCAACCGATTCCAAAGAATGCCTACCCCAAAATTAATGTCCAATCACATTGTAGCCCATTATATCGAAAATCGCGAAAGATAAAGATAAAGAGTGATAAACGATGAGCACATAAAATATCTTGAAACAACAATCAACTGGTGACCTCTTTTCAAGTGTTAAACATTTGTGGACATCAACAAGCGAACACCATGATAATCAAGATCCATTGCTTTCGACAGGGTTTATCTAATAACCCTGAGAAACAAACTAACCGCATATGGAAAAATTGCGTAGTTAGATTAGTAGCTTTCTCTTTATGGATCGATTCAGATAGTGGTTGTTGGTGAAATGAGTGAATATTTTCAGGTTAACGCAGGAGTACCCCAGGACTTCATACTCTTGCTAATTCCACCGAAATCATAACATATTTGGGTTTGCGGACGACTGTACCCTAGTTCCCTCGTTTTCTAGTAAGCGTCTTATAACTGCTGAGAAGACACACCGACAAAGATACCAGAAGAGCATCTAACTGAATTCAGACTTGGAGAAGGTATCAAAGTGAGGCCGGTTGAACTTGGTCATTCAACTCGAGCGAGGCTCAATTGACAACGTTCTCCAGAAAAGTCACTACTGGGTAACTTCCTCTGATCATGCTAGGGCAATTGTCTTAGAAACGTATATGCACCAACTCGGCATCACAGTCAACACCGGAGTTTGCTGGCATAACCATATGTCAGGCATTGCCAAATCTGCTTCTTCTAAACTAAGTTTTCTCTTCAGGGCTAAGCAGTACTTCACGCCATCACAGCTGATGCTTTTATAGAAGGCACAAGTGCGACCTGGTCTCGAATACTGTTCCCATGTGTGGGGCTCCGCACTAAAACATTCATTACATCTATTGGATAGTATAATAAAGAAAGGAGTGCGCCTCATTGACCACCCGAAGATTACATGTGATCTCCAACTTCTTACTCCAGGACGGCAGGTTGCTGATCTTTCTCTTTTTCACAGATACTTCCATGGTAAATGCCCTGAATAACTAAAAGACTCGATTCCGGAAAGAATCCAATTCCTGAAAAACAATAGGCTTGCGGAAATTTCTCAACAACAGCAGGGGTCCAACTAACACAGCCACGTACTTCTCTGTATGAAAATTTTTTTTTTGCAGGGCTAGAGTGCTATGGAACTCAGTTCCATCGAACATCTTTCCGATAACATACAATTTGGCCCTCTTCAAGAAGCAAGTGAACACACAGATCAAATAATCTGGGGTGGTCCCGGAAAGAATCCAATTCCAAAAAAGCTAGGCCTGTGGAAAACTCTTAACAGCGGAGAGTCCAACTAGCACAGCCACGTACCTATTTCCGGTAACTTACACTTTGGTCCTCTTCAAGAAGCAAGTGAACACACAGATCAAATCTTCTTGGGCGGTCACTACTGTGGCCAGACATGCATCGTCCCCTCTCAAGAGTTGACCACTATAGTTTGGGCGTTCTCCTCTGGTATTATTCGATGATGCGCAAAATTTATGCCTAAGGAAAATGGATGTGAAAACTTTTGGAGACAATTGTAAAATTAATATTAGTTAACTTGATTGCCAAATATTGTCTGCTTTACGTTAAAGAAACTCGTGACAACGTGTAATGAATTACAAATATGCCAGATTTCATCAGTAATGTGATGCTTATAGAAATTTCATGTGATTTTTGTGATCTAAAACCAATAAATTGCAAAAAGTTGAGTTATAGTTTCGGAGAATTTGACAAAAAGTTAGATATCTTACCTTATTGACCTTTCACGAGAAATCAGAACAATATTAATTAGCAATAGGAAATACCAACCATTCTAACTCTACAATCGGCGAATTAGAGATCGTCCTATCTAGGTTTCCACGATGTCGTAGACCACGAATAGTATAAATATAGAATAGAATATCATATTCTATTCCTATTTTTTTTTCATAAATCATAAATCATAAATAACATGACATGTAGTACTGTAGATGATGATATTGAATTTATAGGAGCGACATATTTACTTTGCTTTCATTGAATCCTAGTTTGAAGAGAGTTAGATAGACCTGCAACTTCGAGATATTTCAAACTTTCTAACCACCAATCAGAATCCACATATTTTCACGAAAACCAATGAAAATTTTTCCTTCAATGAAACATAGAAGATATGGCACCAATGTTCATATAGAGAAATGAATTTTTATATACAAGATCTTAAAAAAGATGTATAATACTAACAGAATGGGGTGATTCGTTGGTTGATTTTACGATAAAATTTTCTAATAAACTGAACATTTCGATATTTTTATTTGGTTTTTCAACAGCTCCTATAACTTGTGAGATAATAATAATAATAATAATAATAAGAATACCCACCTGCTGTATATGGATGACATCAAATTATATGCTTCGCACAAGAAGCAATTGGATGATTTGCTGAAAACTGTCAGTGAGTTGTCGGCAGATGTTCATATGAAATTCGGGATTGAAAAATGTAAGACCCTGAACATTCGAAGAGGGAAAGTCCTAGATGGTGAAACACAACTTCCAAGCGGTGATAATATACACTGCATGAAGAATGGCGAAACATACAGATATCGGGGATACCAACAAGCCAGATTGCTAGACCAAAAACAATCAAGGGAGAAGATTCGTTCAGAATACAATTAGCGTCTGAAGTTTGTGCTGAATTCGATGTTGAACTCGGGGAATCTAGTCAAGGCAATTGACACCTACGCCATTCCAGTGTTGCTTTACTCATTTGGAATAATCAGATGGACTAAGACAGAACTGGATGATATTCAAAGGCAGACCCGAACGATGCTGACAAAGTAGAGCAATCATCATCCAAAATCGTCTGTGATACGAACAACTTTGAAGCGGAAAAAAGGAGGACGCGGATTAATAAATGTTGTCAATTTACACACCGAACAGATAAAAAATCTCAGAGACTTCTTCTCTGCAAAAGCTCTCACTTCTGACCTCCATAGAGTGGTATCGTTGGCTGATAGGGGATAAACGCTCCTAAATCTTGCTACCAGAGATGACCTGCTGAATCTACCGTTCCTATAAGATACTGAAAAACAAGAGCAATGATCAAGAAAGGAATTGCATGGACGACATCACCATGAGACTAATCAACCACACATCGACAAAGAAGCCTCCAACAAATGGTTGATGAAAGGAGAATTATTCGCGGAAACAGAGGGATTCCTTATAGCCATCCAAGACCAAGTGGCCGCTACAAACAACTACAAAAAATTTATAATGAAGGACAGAACATTATAAACAGATAAGTGCAGGAAATGCCATATAAGATCGGAGATTATACAGCATATTAAGTCCGGATGCGAACAACTGGCCAAAACGGACTATCTTCACAGGCATAATCAAGTGTGCAACATTATCCATCAGAAATTTGCACACAAGTACGAACATCTGAATACCTTCCAGCCATATTACAAGTATCAACCGGCGCCCGTATTGGAAAATGACTCTATCAGATTATACTACGATAAGCCTGTTATCACTGACAGAATGGTGACGAATAATAGGCTGGACATAGTGGTGTATGATAAGAGAGCCAGAACAGCAATGCTGGTGGATGTCGCCATACCGAATAATAACAACGTGCTGAACAAGTTTCAGGAGAAAAAGTCCAAATACACAGACCTTGCTATTGAGATCAATCAGATGTGGCACCTCGAGGCAATAGATATTGTTCCTGTCATCGTATCCTCGACTGGGTTAATATCCAAAACTTTGCATGATAGCCTTAAGAAATTATAATTGCATAAGAGAACCTATATAGAAATACAAAAAGCTGTAATTCTTAATACATGTAGGATAGTTAGGAAACTTATGTCAAGTATATTGTAATCGAGCCTATTCCCTATGATCTCTGAATCTGGGAAAGGTAAATTATATCCAGCTAACAGCTGAGATAGTGCATAAGTCCACGATAATAAATAAGAATAATAATACAAGTTTCAACCTGCGCCCGTATTGGAAAATGACTCTTTGAGATTATACTACGATAGGCCTGTTATCACTGACAGAATGGTGACCAAATTGGAAATTTGGGATGTATGTGTTCTTCAAGTTGTGCCATTGTCATATTCGAAGACTTTCTCAAAGTGCTCAGCGAATATTTCAGCTTTTTCCTTGTCAGTTGTGTATAATTTTCCATTTTCCACGATGTTGGGTGTTAGATTATTCTGCTTGCACCTCGAGGGTTTGCTAATTTCCTGGTGAAAGATTCGTAATCTTGTTGCATTGATGTTGTCGCAGGCTTTCAGCCAGGTGTGTTCTCTATACTGCCTTATCATTCTCTGTATGTTCTTATTGAATTCGTTTATGCTTGTCTTGTAGTTGGGGACAGGATTTCGGTAATACCTGTACATTTTGCGTTTCTGTTTTATGAGTCTCATAATGAAAGCTGGGAGCTCGTGTGGGAAGAATCTTCGGGTAGTAGTCGGGCAATTCTTTTTAATTTCTTCAGTCATGGTTTCATTGAAGGCAGAAATGGACCGTTCATCAATTGTAATATCTTTATGTTGTTCAATGTATCGCAGCATTTCCTCATTGAGTCGATCTATATTGCACTTTTTGTAGTTATATGATACCTTTTTTGGTTCTTCTGCAGGCAATTGTTCGAGATCGAACTTGAGAGATATTCACCTCAAATTTTGAAATAAGGTTTCACAGTGAGAGTTATATGAATGCACATGTCAAGCTTTCAATAGAATCTACAGGGTAATATGTTTTCAGGAGTCATGCCCAATTTCCACCCCCTGAACTTTCTTGCGATCCGGTTATGAAATTATTTTTATATTTATTGATTTTGATATTTTATTATCCACTATCCAGTCAAAAATTGAAGCATTTGCAAGAAAACTTGCTACAAGTTGCTGTTTTGAAAACAAGATACGGATGATGATCATCTCCCCCAATAATTGCTCTTTCAAATTTTTGTAAAAAAGACCAAAACAAAAAGAAGTATTTCAAGAAAATTCTGCAGATGCAGTGCGCATTTATCGGGAACGGTTTTCTTATATGACTTCATAAATGACTTCTCGTGTGGAAGCGAAACTGAGAATGGGTGATTTTCTTTCAGAAATAAAACATGTTTATAATCTGACACCAATCGGATGTGATAATAATGAAATTATCCTCATATTTCCATGAGAATGAAGAGGAATTAGTAAATTGAGTGCTCATAAAATGATGAATTCACTCATGTTTTGTATTCAAAACCATATGAAAGCAGTATATTCTGAATCCAACTTCTTAGAACTGAATATTTTATATTCAGAACTATAAAAGCCGTATTTGTTCAACCTAACTTCTTAGAAGTTAAGTTCCTGAGATGAGCACAAAATATTTAAATATTTCGAAATACAGTTGGATATGAGTATTATAATCCCCATGAATATCACTTATCATTGCTGGAATAAATAATCGTCCCTGGTTCTCGCATCTTTATGCGTCGGGCGTAGAAGAGGGCAGTCGATAAGTAGGCGGCAGCGCTTTGTTTTAACGTTTCGAATGCGGGTTCGCTTCCTGATCAGCGTCGGCTGCGGCCGAAGACACGCCGTCCGTCCGGAAATGAATTTTCGCCAGTCCGTGCACGGAATCCCCGATTCATAAACGCAGCGGGGGTTCATAGTCTGGCATGCTACGATGATTCTTGAGAAGAATGATACATTAGTAACTTTATCATTTTTGTACGATAGACGGACCATCAATCAAAAATGGTATTTGTTTTTGTTTTGAAATGAACACGAAGAGAGGTATTGCAGTTTGAGTTTTCCTGTGCCATCTTTAATAAAAAACAAATACTGTGTTTTAAGGAATTTTACTTAATAATTGCGATTCGTAACGCGTTTCACTACAACGTAGCTTCTTCAGACGAATGAATGTACAGTAAATAAGAATGAGAATATAAATATAAATGTTCTTGAGTAATTAAAAGCTTATTGGGTTGCTTCTTCTCAAGTGGTTATTTATGACAGGTATATCCAATAAAATTAAGGAATAGATTGCTCCCCGAAGACATTCAATAGAGGTGAAGGGCTTAAATCGACTTGTTCATTGATGAGTTTACCTGAGTGTTTGTATTTATTGATTTCTAAAGTTTCCCAAAGATCTACCTTCCAGTATTTATTATCTGTATGCAAAATTTCAAACTGTGGGTCGAAAGAGTGATTATTTTCTAAGAGATTATTCGCGCAATTTGAATCTGATTTTTTATTTGAAAAACTGCGTTTATGTTCCGATATTCTAATATTAAAATTTCTATGTGTTCTACCAATGTAAAAATTATCACAGTCATTGCAATTCAATCTATAAACACCTGATTTATTGTTTTTACCTGCTTTGGTTTTATTATTTTTATATATTTGCCTAAATTATTATTAGTTTGGAAAGCTATGTTGAAATTATTGCTACTCAAGAATGATTTCAGTTTCTCACTTGTAATGCCAACGTAGGTTAAAGTGTTGAATTTTTGTTTCAATTTATCGACAGGGTAAACTTCATTCAAAGCGATTCTACTTTGTTTTTTTTATTTAAAATATTATTTATTAGTTTGGGATTGTAACCATTATTTTCGGCTATTTGTTGAATTAAATTTAATACTTTGTTAAAATTTTCTGGTGATAACGGTATTTTAATCAATCTATGAATAAAACTATTGAATGCTGACATTTTATGTTGATACGGATGACACGACGAGTTATGTATTATAAAATCTATATGTGACGGCTTATGGTAAATTGTAATGACTGTGATAATTTCTACATTGCTAGAACACATAGAAATTTTATTATTAGAATATCGGAACAAAAACGCAGTTTTTCAAATAAAAATCAGATTCAAATTACGCCAATCATCTCTTAGAAAATAATCACTCTTTCGACCCACAGTTTGAAATTTTGCATACAGATAATAAATATTATAAGGTATATCTTTGGGAAACTTTAGAAATCAATAAATACAAACACTCAGGTAGACTCATCAATGAACAAGTCGATTTACGCCCTTCTCCTCTATTGAATCTCTTCGGGGAGCAAACTATTCCTTAGTTTTATTGGATATACCTGTCATAAATAACCACTTAAGAAGAAGCAACCCAATAAGCTTTTAATTACTCAAGAACATTTATATTTATATTCTCATTTATATTTTCTGTACATTCATTCGTCTGAAGAAGCTACGGTGTAGTGAAACGCGTTACGAATCGCAATTATTAAGTAAAATTCCTTAAAACACAGTACTTGTTTTTTATTATTGATAATGGAATTTTACCAAGTAAAAGCCTCCCGAATTCAAATGTCTGTGCAATCTTCCTAGAAAATTGTTTTATTACTCTAGAACTCCCTAGAACTAAACGTCTCATAACTTTCCAGGATTATTTGTTCATTCAGAAACATTTCTTCTTATTTAAAAACATAACGGCTTGCAATGAACTCCAAAAAAAGCCTAAGTTTCTGGTTTCAAACATGTAATTCCTTGAGTGAAAAATGAAGGATTAGCTCAGAGACTTTTAATTATAGATGAAAAACATACTGCTAATTTTTTGAACCATAGATTATGATACCATCAACACCGGAAGATTTCCTATCTTCTTATTTTCGATAATTTATGATGTCTTCAGATAAGTTTTCACATAGTATAAATTTGTTTATTCATTTTTAAAAATCTTGACTTTTCAGTCGAAATGTGAACTATTTGTGATCTGCACAGATAGGCAACTATTAAGAACTGAAAGTTCCTGTTTCAATATGTCGAAATACTGTATTGTCTGTTCATTATTTTTCTCATTCAAATTATGTGTTAGTTATTAATTTGCCATGGTAAAATATTTTCGTTCAGTTGATTTATGCATTCAAAATTTTCTTAGATCATTATTTCAATTTTTCAATCAATAACTCATCGCATTATTACCAACATTTTAGGCTTTATTGATACATCCGTTCTCAAGAGATGCGCTCATCAACGAACAACATTCCATTTTAAGTCAGAAAAGTGAGGGAAAAATATAAAAATGCAATAGAAAAACTTATGTAAACTATGGAATGTTATGATCTGTTTTGAAGAAAATGCTAAAATCAATTTTGTTTGTTGGTCTTAAAGTTTGTTTTTCGAAAGAAACAGTTTGATTAATGAATATGCCAATGAAAGAACTTGATGAAAATGGAAACTGAAAAATACGAAATGAAGAATAATAAAATTCTCCAAATACTTGTTTGAGAAAATTTAGGATAATAATTAGATTGAACTCGATGAAATCAGGCTCAACCAACATACTCTTGAGTATTTAAATCCTGAACAATTATTGAATTCGGGACTTAAATAATATTATTTTTCATCACCATTTCATCAAAGTAATTTTGGCTATTTATCACATGTACAGGAACAAAAAAAAACACAATCATAAATTTCAATAATTTTGGACTAAATATGATAACCATAATTCACGCGAATAGGTTAATGCTCACGAGCTACGATTTTCTTAAAATGCGAGGTCACAATGACAGCCGATATGTTGCTGTGGATTATGTCAATGAAACATTGCGATTTTGTGCAAAACATTGAAAAGCGGGACCGCTATTCACATAACGGCAGCCTAATGATGCTGCACAGTTGCCCTACTTTTTTTTGTGATGAGCGTTATTATAATTCTATTCGGTTTTGTTAAATTGTTTTTGCGAAAGTTTTGTTTTTGTCTTCTTCATAATTTTGAAGATGTTAACTGAAGAAAAATATTGAATTTATTATGTCGTAAGAATATTATGAAATGAAATGTAGAAATTACACATTAAACTTCTTAAAAAATAAACAATATGAAAAATTTTGTAAGAAGAAGAGTGCAACTAAGAAGGCGTTCTATCCACCTCGTTCGCGACCTCAACAATTAGGCAGCTCCACGTGAGTAAAGTTCCACTTTAAAAAGCAAATTTGGCACAATTAAAGCAAGATTTTTGGAATATTATTGGAAAATATTGCATGTTTTTCTCATTAATGCAATATAGCACTAAAATTTGAAATCCTTGTACCAGTATTTTTAAATATCTCACTTTCGTCGGACGATATATTTCGTCTATCGACGATTCTTCATCCTATTGGATTTTTTCAATGAATTTATTTTCGTTTTATTTTGATCCGCCAACTTGATTTTGCAAAATGTCCTATTAAATTTGTAAACAACAGTCTAGAGCAGGGGTGCTCAAACTTGAACTGCTGGCGATATACCTCAATATTTTTAGACTAGTTACGATCGACTTTGAGAGGCTGCAAGTATGTGTGATGCAGGGTTGTCGTACAAACACGATACACCCTACCTACCAACCTACCTAGGTAGGGTGTACCCTACCTACCAACCTACCTAGGTAGGGTGTACCGAAGCATATATAGATATTAGCTTTTCGCACAGTATACATTATTTTAGTTGAGGCTTGGGTTAAGTTTAGTTAGATTCTTCTCTATAATATCAATGAAAAAACTCACAGTTAGTCAAAATTGCGAGTTTATTGGTTGTTACAAAACAAAAGAGTTACACATGGTGTTAAACTTAACTAAGAAGTGACTTTGGATGTTGAAGCGTGGCACTGCAAGTCCTCAGCATACTTCTTATAAGATGGTACGTATGATGACATATGATCGTCAGTTAGTTGATTGCGATATTTTGACTCATATTCATTTCAGAAAATGCAGACCCGCACAAATAAGTTAACTCAAACATTGCCGTCAGTTGAAGGGCGATTTGCCTTAGATTCGGATATTTATCTTCAGATATAAAACATCAAAAATTTGTGTCAGATGCTGTAGCTTTGAGATGTATAACTGATATAATCTGCATCAACTTATATTCAACAGAACATGAGTTCATATTAAACTGACTTGCTATTTCAGTAGCTAATATCTCAATGTTTTCACATGAAAAAGGATAACTCATAAATGATGCTATATTGGCCAGTTTACTGCAATCATAAAAACGCATTTCAAAATATTTGATAATTCAGACTCATAAGTATCATAATTCAACTGAGGAATCCTTGTTTTCAAAGACGAAAAATATTTCAGATCCTTTCTTTTCAGTTGATCTTTCATAAGTTGCAATTTACTTTTGAATGCGTTTACTGAGTTAATCATCTCGATAATAGTTTTTCCTTTACCTTGAAGCTCCAAGTTAAGTGCATTGTGACGTCAGTCAAAAATGCCAAATCAGCAATTTTTCGTCGCCTCAGGAATTAATTAATAAATGTACAATAGCAAGTCTCTCCGTGCTTCAGTTTAAATGTGATACTGAAACACACGATGGACAATTACGTTTGTTTATAGATTCGATGAAAATAAAATGCCATATAGAGAATGTTCCTATTATGATGCACACTTTTCTGTTCCCTTGTGTTAAGTTTATAAGTTTGTGACAAATTCATCTCAAAATAAAAAGAAAAATTTGATTTCCATTCACACGTCAAAGCATTTGGTTTGATAATAATAGATTTTCATATTTCTGAATCCTGTAGGTGTAGTGAGGCTTTCAAAAGATGTTATCTAATATGCGCTGATTATTGGAGTAGTCAGACAGATTCCATATACCTTAAATCATTGAATTAAATCGGGAATTGAGTGGACGCCCGACCGGACCATGCAGAAGCAGACTCGAGAAAGCGAAGGCGAGCTCTTTATCGCGTTTTGCTCGGATTGGCTGATGCGTTGATGTATTCTCGCAGATTTATTAAAATAAATTGAAAGCAGCACCAGCTCCCGGTTATATTCTATGGAGATAAGTAACCCGATCGCGGGCAGCGTCTCATTTCCTGCCGATGCAACCCCGTGTGTCTGCTCTGTCCCGATCCGCCTAGTGCCGTCGATCCCTCCTGCTATCTGAGTCGGCATCCAGCTCGACATTATTCAGCGATGTGTTTCCCGTAAATCATGTCCGGCTATGCCTCTATATGTGTTTCTCTAGCAGATATCACATTTTATAACTCTTTCAACAATTCAGAGAAAAAACTTACCATCCTTGATTTAGGCTGGGTTAAGGATCGACGGATATTAGCTGCCGAATTTAGGACTCTTCATGCTCTTGCATCTGATACTTCAATGACTTTTTGATTCTGTTACCGATTTCTTATCGCATGTCACTCATCTAAGTTGTGAGCTTCGAAATCAACCAATATTTGGTACACTCATTTAGAAAAAACAAATCATTCTGATATACTTCTACATGATCTTCTCAAAATCCTTCAGACAATTTTTTACGAGTCAGTGCAATTTCACACATAGTTCGTGATATTCTTGGAAGGTATTCCACGCATCGTTCAATACAAAGTTTGTAATATGTAAATACAAATTTAATTGTATATTAACATTTCTTAATTAATTTGAGTATATTTTCGAAAGAACAGGTTGTTTGGTTGGACCATTCTACTTGCCACATGATTCAAAATTTTTGCAGCAGTACATTGATTGCACCAGATCCTTCCATAGATCACATGAATTATCTTTCGATATAAAAAACTGCCAATATGATATGTCCACACTATTGCGCTTCTTACTTCCCCTAGCTTTCCAACAAATAATTCCCCTTTCATGTTTAGAAATAAATCATTTCAATTAAATTATTTTTGGAAAAACTATCAGATTTTCATGAAATTCCTTTTCAAATTTTGAGTTTAATATTTTTTTCTTTGTTTTAAAATGTAGGATTAAATTTTTGCTTGAATAGTTTTCCATACGTTGTATTAGCTCAGGCATTTGGTTGACGAATTGGTATAAATGTTGGTTCTTAAGATAATATAAAATTCAATTCAAAACATGATTTGAATAGATTTTATTCACCAATTCTCGTCATTTCCAATTGGCCGAATGTTGAAATAAAATGTTCTGTATTTTTGCTTCATTGCTAATGAATTTGTAAATGCGATGCCTCTAGAATTCAGGCTGATGATCACTGATTTTTATCAAATGACCATAAAAATAATGCAAAAAACGGGGATAGGCTTTCAACATTCCATGCACTCATTTAACTACAATAGCGCATGCAATACAGGCTCTTTGTTTGCATCACCCCTTGCGATTGATGCCTGCGTTTAGAGTACGTAAGAAGGCAGCAGTCTGGACATAACAATATAATAAACACCTAAAAAAAGTCTAGGGAACACTTACCAATATCTTTAAAATATGAATTTGATGATTCGAATTATAGAAATCTTTCGGTTTTTGTTAGGATGTATTGTATATAATGTATTCTCAAGAAAACAAAATAATATTTGACTTCTCTAAAGCACCTATTATTTAAAAAAAATGAAATTTGAAAATGACGAAATTTGGTAAAACACAAAAAAAATCCTTAACTAATATTTTCGAAACGATATGGAAGGACTTATATTTTTTAGTACCCAGAAGGTGCACCTCTGTTATTAATGACACTTTGGCATCGTCGCGGCATGCTCAATATTGAATTGTCTATTACATCTTGGCCTAAGTCATTCCAAGCCCCCTGAACTGCTAATCGAAGCTCCTGTTCATGATGGTAGACGTTTTGACGCATGAGATTTCTTTCTAGGGTGTCCCACACATGCTCGATGGGATTCAGATCTGGGGGGCAGGATGGCCACGGTAGAAGATCGATATCATTCTCTTCAAAAATGTTCAAGACAACTCTTGCACGATGAGGAGGGGCATTAAATTGTTGGAAGAGTGGATTTTGACCCATTGTTTGGAGGTACCACTACAGGTAAAACTATCTCATTTGCGTAAGAATTTCCCGTGAGGTTGTTCTGTATGAAAACTAAGTCAGTTCTTCCACCCAGGCGTATACCTCCCCAAAACGTCACTGATCCGCCTCCCTGTCTAACAACTTCTCGAGCATGCTGGAGACGGTTTTGCTTTCCAGGTTCCCTCAATATTCGAATTCTTCCCGAATCGGGATAATAAATGAATCTAGATTCATCACTGAAGAGAACTGTGGCTCACCTCTCTTGATCCCAGTTTACGTGTTCTTGGCACCAAGCTAAACGAGCAGCGCGATTTCCATGGGTCAGTTGTGGAACTCTTAAAGGACGTCTGGAGTGGAGTTGGCCTTCGTGCAGTAGAGTTCTCACAGTTTGGTAGGAAATTTGCACATTATGAACTTGTGATAGCTCTTGAGCTAATTGAGATGCTGTGGTAGTACGATCTCTTATGGCTTGTAAAACCAAAAATAGGTCTTGGGCGACTGTAGTAATCCTGAAACGACCTGTATGGCGTTCTTCTAAGCTACCTGTTTCATTGAAACGCGACCATAAACGGTTTATGACACTTGGTCTACTTCCCAGAACCCTGGATACTTCCCGTTGTGAGCTTCCAGCTTGGAGCATGCCAACGGCTCGTAACATCTCTTCTCTAGTAAAATGTCGTCTTTCCATGGTCGAATCACAAAACTAGAATCTTTTATTTGTGCTTACAACAGAATCAAAGTGTCAACTAACTGATTTCAAACACTGAATACATTAAATGATTATAAAAATCAGCGTCGCATCTGCTGCATTTTTAGTTTTTTATAAAAAAAAACTGAAATCTGTTGCAGCACTCTACATAATTTGGTGAGAAATTAATGCAGGTGTTCATTTCTTCAAAAAAATCATTCATATTGATCGTTGTGGATACGATATATCGATATTCAGAAGTGTTCCCTAGACTTTTTTGATGTGTATGTCTCCTTATCTTCATAACCATTCATTCATTCGTACCCATGTGATCTTTCTCGATCACCTGATAAGTAAATTGGTTACAAAAAATCTACTTTCTCGAAAATATCTACCTTCAGATACTGACGAAAATCTCATGTTTTTTAAATATATTTTTCGTGAATGAAATGTTAGTATGAAAATATATGGATAATTAAAGTCCCACAACATTTCAGCCAAGTCCATGCTTATATATTCCAGGAAGAAGTGACAAGTGAACAAGTTTTAACGGTGCCTCAAATATTAACTCACAAATATATACCAACACAACCACTATTTTCAATGATTTAGCTATAAACAATTCACTAAATGGAACTTCTGATTGTAACACAATTGTAAAAATGTTTTATTTAACCAAACTTATACATGGAGTCTACAAAGTAACAAACTATATAGCAAATAAAAAACAAAATTGAGATTCATGGTATCATATTTTGGTCATCTCATTTTTAACGAAATTTTTTCAAAATTCAGTTGTCTCCAATTAACTTAGCGAGCAAATCCGAGAACTTCTTTGCTACTTACCTAATCAATGCTCAAAAGCTTGACGATTTATGTAAAGCATCATATAACAATGATTTGGTTGCATTGGACTAAGTTGATGATGCAACCTGGTTGGATGAATGAATCCATCACTACTACTACTACTACTAATAAATCCTCGAGTTTGGGTTGATTTCGTTTCTTTTTTAAATATAATTTTGAGAGAAAAAAAGAAATGATTACATATATTTAAACAAAAGTTCGTCAAGTGCGTGCAGCAACAGCGCACGGAGAGTTTTTTCGTGTTGTATTCAAAGATTTATAATTTATAGTATTTCGTATCTACCTCAACCCGATACTGTCACGCGTTCTTGAGAAAAGATGAGTAAGTTCATAATCGCAATTCTTTCTGCATGATGTACCTACATTGATACATAGGTATTAAAATTTCATTGTGGGTTGATTGACAGCTCTGCCACTGGTCTATTGTGGCACACTTCATCTTAAATTACAACGACAAGCTCAATCGTTCTTATGAAGGCTATAAACTTTGTGGGTGAGGGCCAAATAAGCTCAGTCAACTTCAATTTGTTTGATCCAAGTTCCACAAGCCTGATTCTGTCCCAAGGCGGACATTCGCACTTAACATGTTCTATTGATTCTATCTCCTCCTCACATACTCTGAATGAAGGTTCTCGATCAATATCCTGATTTCTGAGGCGACAGTGCTCCGTTAATTTGGCAATTGGAACTCCTAGGTCTAGCCTGGAAAGTTTTAGCCATGTCTTGGCTCTCGCAGTGGGAGATCCATGAGATTGTCTGAGACCTGTGAAGCTCAGCCAGTGCTCCCGTTCCTTCAGGTCAAACCATCAGTTATTTTCCACCCTTCCAGGGGAATTCCAAGCCTAAGCTCTGGTCCAGTGAATCCCAAGGCAGTTTCCGTGCGCGCGCCCAATGAGTACGCTTTCTCATTGTTCTCAGTGTCCGGGTGGCCCGGAACCCACATCAGACGGAGGATATTTCGATTTTCGATCGAGTTAAATCAGCTCTAATAGATAACCGACCTAAGTATTCAGAATCAATTTCAATTCAATACCCACACATGTTTTTCAGAAAAGAGTCTTGACAGACAGACGGATAACGAAATTATCTTACCAAGGCTTCTTTTCCCCTTTTGGGGTATGGAATTCTAAAAATGAAAAGCTGCTTATTTTTAGATGCTTCACTTGGGAACGGTTAGATCAATTTGGTTATTTTTATTTCAGAATTTCAACAATAGTTAGTTTCTCATCGAAGGTAATAATAAGGATTGGACTCAAAACCATAATTGATGATCAGGATTATTTTATTCCTTTGTTCATTCTGGTATTGACAAAGTTGTTAGGAGAACAAAATTCGGGATAATGGTAACATTCAGCAAATCACAAATATAATAATGTTTGCATGCACTCTTGTGCGAGAAGTAGAAACAACATTTTTATAATATTTTCTTTGATTTATATGTTGTGGTAATCGAAAAGTTTATTATGAAAAAACGGAATAATTACGATGGAAAATAGGAAAATTTAGACAAATTTCCAAATTTGAACTAAAAGTCGATATAAGTGAAATATTTTGTTGATTTTTTCGTTGATTTTCCACTTCTCCTTATTTGTTATAGTCTAGGAAAGTGTAAAATAAGTAAACTCCGATATAATTGGATTACACACTTGATAGGCGGTCCGAGAGTTCCACATAAACTTATGTATGTAGATATTTTGATGTTTCCTCCCAAAATCATTTATAAATTTTACTAGATTCCACAACAAATTCACAAAGAAGAAAAAGAATCAGTTCTAATCGTACAAAACAACTCATATCAAATGTATATATTAATATTCGATTTTTTGTCAAAGATTTTCAGCATAGTTCAACTTCGCAAACACACAATGAAATTTCATAGGCAAAAAAAAGAAAACAATACTCCTTTCCTTTGAAATGGCACACTTCAGTAAGGCACACTAATTAATTTTCTTCCATAAATTATTCATATACCTACAACTTGGATCTGCTCCGAGTAGTTTTTTTTTATTTTTGATATGCATATTTGAATTTTGGATAGGATGCCAAAAACGGAATGATTCATTTCCAACACCGCAATCTAAAACATTCTGGACAATCCATCAAGTAATGTTCTATCTGCTAGAAAACACATAGTGTCAACATGGTACGTCACGCATATCTCCAGTTGATTTACGAGAAACACATCATTGAATAATGTTGGCCTGCTGGTACGTAGACAGATATTATGAAGAGGCTGTGAAAGAAATGGATTGGATAATTTCAGAGTCAAATATATGCAAGAAAAAAGTTGTAGCGATTAATTCTTGGAATTCGATTTAATCAACAGTCATTGGTAATTTTTTCAAGTATGTGACGATAACGACAAGCAAATATTTGAAATGTGGCAGTAACCTATTCCGCAGTTCAACATATATAAATGATTTATTTTACGTACTTGAAAATGCTATTATATCAATCTATCAAATTGAATATATTGTTTTTAGGGTTATAGAGTTGCTTAATCATTATTATGATTCGTGGTGAAAATCCTCACCTAGTAATCTATAGTTATCTACCCTAAGAGTTAAATTTTTGTTCTTGTTATTCAATAGTATTTATTGCTGACTGTGAAATAAATAATATTTTACACTACATAAAAATCGTGTTGAATCATTTCAAAAGTCATTTATTAAGATTACAAGAAAATGGAACTTCTCAATAATCCATAGATTATCAAATGAAAAAGCAGAAAAAAAACATATCTAGCCAACAGGCAAAGGTAAATTTCGTTTTTCACTCTGGGGAATTAACTTTGCTTTTGTGATTTTTTTCTGTATTTTCGAAAAGAAGAAAACAAAACTTTTCGAAAAATTGGTTTTCATAATAAGATTCCTAAGGATAATATGAAATCCCTATAAGTTTATATTGGTTATTGCCGGAGATATGGCGTTTTGAAAATTTTCAACCCTTCCTTCCCCATTCAAAATTCAAGGCAGTATCAGCCCTTCATAAAAGCAGAAATAATTACAATGCAGACTCAATTTCTGTGCATGGCATACTATATTCTGATATAGCCAAAAAATTTGAGTTCTATCGATACAAATAAAGGCGTAGGTCCTGACTTTATCCCGCCAATTTTCATCAAATCTCTAGCTGAGTCATTAGTTAGGCCACTTCATATAATTTTCAATTTATCTTTGTCTCAGGGAATGTTTCAAGGCAAGTGGAAAGTAAAAAGGAAAACCTTTCTTTAAAGGTGGTAAGAAGAATGAAATTAAAAACTTTAGACCGGTTTCTATTTTCAGTCACTTTGGAAAGATTTTTGAGTCGATTGTCACAGATAAGTTATTTCACCATACTAGAGCAAAAATTTCGGAGCATCAGCACGGTTTTTAAAGAAAGAGGTCAGTTTTAACCCCCCCCTACATTCACCAATTAACTGAAAGTTTCGATCACGGGCTACAAGTTGACTCTGTCTATACAGATATGGCGAAAGCCTTCGATAAAGTTCACCACGCAACTATGATGAAGATTCTAGATGATTTCGGTTTGAATGCTCCTCTACGCAACTGGATTGGTTCATATCTGTCTAATCGATATCAATATGTTGTTGTATCTCAGGCTTCATCCGCTAAACTACGCATAACATCTGGAGTGCCCCAAGGTTCGCACTTGGAGCCTCTGCTTTTTTCGTATATAAGTGACATCTCAGCTTGTTTTCGAAATGCCTGTCATGATCTTTATGCTGACGACTTGAAGGTCTACATGTTGATTAAATCTGTGCAAGATTTCAGGCTGCTCCAGGAAGTCCTCGACAGATTATTTTCTTTTTGTGAATCTAGATGTACAAATGTAAACATATAACATTCACAAAGAAAAACAATGTTTTGAATGTACCCTTGAATTTCGGAGGAAATATTATAAGTTACACAGGTCAAATCAGAGATCTTGGTATAATTTTAGACTCGTTCAAGTCGTTCGAGCAGCTCATAGAACATATTGTAACAAAAAGTTTCAGGATATTAGGCTTTATTTTGAGAATCTCGAAGGGTATCGAAGATGAGAGGTGTCTCATTATGTTGTATTTTTCCTTAGTAAGGAGTGTTTCAGAGTACGCAACGTCGTATGGTCACCATTTTATCACAAGTATATAGACCGAGTTCAAAAAGTACAAAAAAAGTTCGTCAAAATTTTGAATTATAGATTCGGTTATCCTCACTCAGCTATGAAGAGATTCTTCACAGACACAAACTACTGATTCTGGAACATAGAAGGGCGCAATATTTTATATCGAATTGTACATGGTCATTTCGATTCTTGTCTGGTCAATTTTTTACAATCAAACAAACATCAAACATCAAAAAATGTGTCACGAAAAGATTTTGGCGAAAACATGCCAAAGCTTAATATCCAAACCACATAGAGTTATCTGCGTTATTACCGTAATTTGAAAATTTCAACCCCCTGTCCTCCTTTACGAAACTTAAGGGCCGAAGCAAAAAACTTTCTGAACAAAACTCCCTCATAAGGATAAGATGAAAACCGCATAGATATATCTTGGTTATTACCGGGGAGATGTGGCGATTCGAAAAATTTTTAACCCCTCCTTTCCCATTCGAGAGGTAAAGATCGTATCGAATAATATTGCGAACATAAGTTTTTGATAATAACATGCCTAAGAATAATATGAAAACGATGTAGCCATATCTTGGTTATTACATCTTCGTAATCAATGGAGATTCGAAATTTTTCAACCCCTCCTTTTTCTACCTTCTTTGGTCGATTTTACCCGAGATTTTCCACTATAAAGACGGCTACATAGAATAGGTAGATTTTCTTATGAAATCTATTAAAAAAAACTAGGAATATATTATACTCCATGCCCATTCAAACTAGAGGTTCTGATGAAATTAGTAAACTAATATTGATGTTCATGTTAACTTATTACAATTGAGCACCATAAACCTCATTCAAAGTTATTAACAGTTGTAGTTGTGGTGATGTAAACATTCTACGGAATTAACTATCATTTTTCTTAAAAAATTGCTGAAAAGCTTATACTCGAAAGAGGGAATCAATTTCGTGGAACAGGGATCAACACTGGATCTTGGGTGGAAAAAGCAAATACTATGCATATTGAACCTTTAAGTTAGGGTTTCATTAAGTCCAAGAAAGTGAGATACATAATTTGTTTGCCCAAATCTTTCAAAAAATCTTCGAAAAAGTAGATTTGTAACGCGTTCGTGCGTCAATTTTTATATTTTATAACGGACTTTTCACGATTTTAGTTGAACAAATCAATTCCGTGCTTTTTCGTCTGCATGGAATTGAGAACGTCTTCATATCAAATAAATTGATAAAATACAATAACCTTTTCACTTTTCAGGTCTGACAATGGCAAAAAGTAAGAGCTGATTGAGGAACAAAAGAAAAAGAAGAGGGAACAAAACCGAGAAACAACAATAAAACACAATTATTCAGGTTAGACGCTATGTTAACGAAAATGATGAGATGGAAACTCTTTCAGAACTTTCTCAATTGTACAAAAAAGGTACCGAATATTTCACATTCTCTGATACGGTGGATATAATGAAAATTATAAATTACTTATTTCAATTACATTTTTTCTTGTGAATATTTTTAACATTCAATCATTTTCGGTGGAACGCCTTAAAGTTTTTTTATGTTGTTTTTCCAAATTTAATGATTTTATTGTTCCAGTGATATAATTTGAATACTGTGAAGTACTTTATGTACTTTTAGTACTTTTGTTCATATGAGTACATCAACTACAGTTCTTAAGGTTATATTTGTCAAGATATTTTGTAGATTCAATTTTTACTTCGGAGATTGCTTTTGTTTCAAATCGAAGTTCTAGAAGGTGACATATTCAATTTTTTAATTAGCTAATCCTCCACCATAGTCAATTTCAAGTACCACGAGATCAGTTCCATGCGTTTCCGTGTTTTGATATTAAAAAAAAATGGCAATAATGCCACTGAGAGCAAAAGTTGAGCTAAACTGTAAACTGTAGCTTATGACAATATGCAGTGGAATCAAATTTTGGTGTCATTAACCGGAAAAATATCACTGAACATTTACTCTCTATAGAGACTTTTACGTTATTGCCCTAGAAACATTTTTAAGATGGAAAGAAATTTTCATTGCATTCTTGAATATAACTGAAAATAGGTACGACATACTTTCAGGAACAGTTTCTATAATTTATAACAGGTCTAACATGTTCATTTATTAACTTCAGCACTTCAGGATCCTAGAATTTTTCAATTTTATTCTTTGAGTTGGCAACGTTTGGATGGTCTGACATTGAATTTTAATGCTACCCGAATTCTTGGGATTGATAATGTGATAGTCCAAAACAAAATGACGAAAATTTTCAGACCTATCTGTTTTTTTAAGAAAGTTAGGTTAGGTGCTTTTTTTAAGAAAGTTAGGTTCAATATTGAGGAATTTTCATCAATTCATCAATAAAAAGATATTATTACAAAGGAATCAATTGTCGAATCTTAAGAGTTCAATATTAATAAATACGACATAGGGAGACTTCGTCCATAAATTACGGTTTTCCGTTCGAGTATTATTCCAGAAAATATCTCTGATTTCTCATTCGTTTCTTATCTGTTAAGACCACACAAATTTGAATACAGCAGACTATTTATTCCAACTTCCAGCTGATCATATCTCCTCTTCCGCAGAGAAAATGAATAATAAATAGATATTTTTCATTCTAACATTTTATCATACCCAGAGAGAACTTCTGCTAATATAAACAAGTCTAAAGTAGATAAAGGAAAAGATGCGATCACCAGTTTTAAAAACTCCACAAAGTTTCAAATAAGAATCATTAAGATAAAGCAGTAGATTAATGGAAAACTGTAGCGGAAAATTTCATGTAAAAATTACACTACTTTATATCATCCGCGATAAATTTAAAATATCACTTGCTTCCAGGTAAAATGCACAACCGCGAAAAAAATGAGAAATATAATTAGATTTTTTGAAATGGAGTCAGTAATGCCTTCTTTTTTCATTTGTTTCTTCCTTCTAAAACACCAATGTTAAATACTGTTGGATTATTATATTCAGATAATTATACAAGTCTAATGGAAGTGTATCCACTTTTCTTTAATATAAAGGGATAGATAATTTTCTCATTCAGATATAAAGAGACATTAGACTCTTCAGAAGTCCAAATGAGGGTGGCAGACCTAATGCTTCTCTAAAGGGAGAATAATTTTCCAAATCTTCAACAATATGTTTCAAGCATTTATACACACTTATATATACAAACGCAAAATTTTTCTGTTTGCATGATTTTTAGTTAATCACGCAATGCCAATAAAATAGACTTAGACTCTTTTTTATTTCAACCAGAAGTGTTATTTTTGAGTTCACTGTACATTCCGATGCTATTTTATACATAGGGTGCTCAAAAATCACTTGTCAACTCAAAACTCAATTTTTATAAAAGAAAAATTTCAAATACAAATGCTTATTTTTTTTTACTCTTTTAGAACCTTATGCTGAATTTTTATTGATAGGTACTGGGATTCCCTATACCTAAGATGACTCGAGATTTTATCAAAAAACTGCAGTTTCTTCAGAAAAATTAAATCTTTTAGCCATGGAGGATAGAAACAGACAGAGTATATTTGATTCCGATTCCAGTTTCTTTGTTCCACAAAGTTCTATGTGCGGTTCTATGAATTTCAGCCTCAATCCGACGTTTGAAAGTTATTTGAGAATAACAATAACACTCATTTTGTTTCTGTTTAGTATTTTTGTTAAATAAAATGGCAAATTAATACTGAAATGAGGATATTATGAATTTATTTCTTATTCATGGTAAGTATCACCGTATAAAAAGTAGCACTTGCAGAACATAAATGGAAAGTATCCGAATTTACGACTCAGCTGCAGAAAACAATTCTGAAGTTTTATCACTTACGAATTGTTGATTGTCACCATGAGTAATATCTAAATTCATAATATCCTCGTTTTAGTATGTATTTGGCATTTTATTCACCAAAAAACTATACATAATCCCAATCAGTGTTATTGCTATTGTTAAATAATTTCCAAACTGTAGCCGAAATTCATAGAACCTTACATAAAACATTGAGGAAAGTAGAAACTGGCATCGAAATTAAATCCACTTTGTTTCTATATTCTACGTATACGGCCTAAAGACTCAAGTTTTCGAAGAAACTGCAGGTTTTTGATAAAATTAGCCATTTTACGTATAGAGAAACCTGATACCAATCAATACTAATATGCAATACGGTTCTAATGAAGAAAAAAATCAGGTACTGGTATTCAAAGCGTTTCTTCAACAATTTAACTTTACTGAGTTGACAAGTGATTTTTGAGCACCTTGTATATAAATAGCATCGGAAAATACGTTACCCTCAAGAATAACACTTTTCTCATTGAACTGAAAGAAGTTATAATCTTACTCAAATCTGAGTGAATTGTTTTGGCAAAGCTATACTTCGAAAATTTTGATAGAAAATAACCGAGCCCAATCGTGGTTGATTTTATATAAGCTTAATCTGAATGAAAGATGCTTGAACAAGGATGTCATTTAATAAAAAAATTGAAAAATACACCATGTCATCCGAAATATCAAAGTTGTAGTCGATGTCTGGTATAACCGGAATTAGCGCCGCTCTTAAAACAGTATCAAATTGTGAATCAGTATCCATTCACCCTAATCCCAAAATTTGAATTTAGGTTAGTTAAGGTTCGGTTATGTAAAGTATAATACTACGAATAATCATCTGTCGAAACAATGAGCTAAACCAGATTAACAAACATGAAAGAAATGAAAGCAAAACCTGTGAATAAAGTTATGACGACTATGTTTTGAAAGAGAATTATTTTTATTGGTGAGGGGAAGAACCATTAATGGTAACTAAATATAATGCTAACATCAAAAAATGACGACACGAAGGGATGGGGTAGGTACATACCTCATCTGACAGAAAAAATTTGTTTCAACAATGAGTATGCACCAGCTCAAACGTGAGTCATTAATTTACGAATTTATTTTCATTCTTGCTACAGGCGACAATTATCAATTTCCTACTGGGCTTCCAAATATGAGATTCATGAACAACGTGGCTGATATTATATTGAAGATGAAATGTTTAACGTACCGAAAGAAGAGTTTTTCTTTTTGAAGCCGAAAACTTCACAAACCACCCTCGTACTTTATAGTTGGTCACTTTCAGTTTTTCTAGGAGAGGAGTGTTTCCCACCATAGAATGGTGAAACGATTCGTGTACAGGTATAACCGATAGACAAATGTGTTGTTGAAACCTCCAGATCCGAAGCTGCATTAAGATAATACAGTCACGAATCTTTGCAGCTGATACTGTTCCTGATTTATGGGAAAGAGAAGTCCTCCTCTCACTTTGGTGAATATTCATGAACACCTTTGCTAATCTACACGATCTGCAAGACTACGGGTTCTATGTTTCTGTCATGCATAACTATTTCTAGGAAAATACTTGAATTTCAAGACTACAGATAATTCTTAAGACACAGCAAAAGGTTTCAAATAATAACTTAGTTTTGATAAATTCTAATTTGTAATTGAAATTTTTGATACGATACGATTATAACAGGAAATTTTTAGTCATAATGACTCCATACGAGGATGATCTGAAAATTATCTGACCCGAACGTGAAAATGGTAACACCCACCAATAAATGCAAGAGGATGTATTTGCACACCTTCTCACACATTTACTCAGACATGCTGAACCCCCAGTTGCATTCAATCGTTCGAGTATTTCGTGAAACTAAAATGGGTTGCACTCTGCGTCATCACTAACTGCCATTAAGCTTAATCTAACCTCATTGCACCAGCTTCGGAGACCATGAACGTTCGCGATGTCTAAAAACTGAAACCACGTAAAATAATATCAATCGAGTTCACAAAACGGTTCACATTAAATGAAGAACAAGTTCGAACTGACATTTCATACGCTATATTACAGCAGTTTCAGCGCCGATCAATTGCTGTAGATCAAATTGGATACATCATTATACGCTCCAAAGAAATATACAATCGAAAGAGCGGACAGTTAAAACTGTTGGTTGATTGAAAAAATGAAGGTGATTAGATATTCATCATCTTAGGCGATTGTCCAATACAACACCCATTGCAGGAGCATATCATTTGACAAGCTACGGCAGAAGTTGCGGAAAAACTTATCAAAAAAAGTCTTCTTCATGAAGAAAAACGTCGTCTGACATAACACAGGTGCCCATAACAAAATTTCAAAAATTACCAGATATAACCTCAAGTGGGTTCTTTTTGATACTTAACCTTAAAATTTCCATCTTCAAACGAGCAGGTTAGGTTAGATCGTGAACATTTATTTTGCAGAGAAAGAATGCGAGTAATATTCGAACGGCTTTAAGAGATAACAATCGAAACGAGAAGTGTTTAGATCCACAAAAACACGTTGAAAAACAAAAGCAATAAATTTAAGGAAAAAAGGTCTTTTATCTTAGTTGAGTCGGAAATGTTTAAACGCTCTTTGTGTTTGGATCACTTTTCATCGGATTATGTCAAATCGTTTTTAGGCTTAAACTAAATTCTTAATTTCTTCAAAAGCAATATCATCTGGAAACCTATACTTGAAGAGTGTTTTCAAATGTGTTTTTACCATATATCCTTTTGACTTGTATGGTCAATGGACAAATTATATGCACTTCTCTAGTATTAAAATGCAAAAAAATTTAAAGAAGTAAACTGTAAGATAATATATGGACAACCTTTAATATAATTGATGAGACAAGCAATTTCAATTGCACTACTTAGTTTTAACAGCGACAGGAACTTTGTTATTAGAAATGTCATAAAGTAGAACGACCACTCTATCAGAAGTTGTCATTAATCTTCTTGACGCTAGCGCGAAGTTAGACTCGGTAGGAGACTTCAGTCATGCGGACTGCATATTGAGTACTAGCATCTTTCTTCATGTATTTTCCTCTAATGGCATTCATTTTATCCTCTATTATGGATGCCGTTATCTAACTCCAAGTCAAAGCAATCGTTACGTCTTCCCATGGATATTGAGGTATTTCAGATTTGATATCTTCACATTATCTTGAAGAATTCCGAATTTTTAAGAATCATCACATCGAAATTGTGAAAGATGGAATTTTTTAGAATTGATAATAAAAATCTATTATTAAACTGAACCCGTTCAGGTCAATTAATGTATGGTACCATCGTAACAATGCAAAAGAAACTCAGAATAACTAGATCGAAAATTCTTTGATTTCGGAAATTAAGTAATAGAAACATTCCATATATACGACGCCAACTCAAAAAGAGGACTTCATTTTTCCCAAGAAGGCAACCATTAAATACAAAATACTACATAATCATCAAGAAATACCTGAACAGTAATAATGGGAATAAAAAATTAAAACTTATTTCTTCCGTATATTTACCTAGATGTGGAACATCCTGTACATATACGCATCAAAGAGAAAACAATTTGAAACACATTTCATTTGCAAATTCAAATGCAATCAATTCGTTGGCAGGAAAAAGAAACATATATACGGTGAAAGAGTGTAGATAGAAAAACTGTAGTTACAATACAATACAATCCGAAGCTAGGCATAAAAATAAGGTAAGGTTATCAGTTCTCGATATACAGGCTGATTTATGTATTTGAAGAGATGAAGTAGCATAATTGAGAATAAATTGAGATTCAATTGAAAAATTCACAGGTCGGCTTAGCGGAGTTGATTGTCGAGAATCGGTTCTAGAGATCTGTAAACATTAATTCGAAGCTTCACTGATTGGCTATGATTCACAAAATTGGTGTTCCATATCTACCGGATGTTATAAGTAAAGCAGCTGACCTTCTGGCAGTTTTGAGAAAGATTTGTGTACGATATGATGGGAGCATTTCAGAAAATATATTGCAAAAGTTTTGAATTTTGTTTATTTTTTTCATTGTATGTTATTTTTGATGAAAGTTCTCTTTCAATATCATTGTTCACGGATGAGTTATTATTTCATTTGAATTTTCATCAACGTGGGAAGTTTGGCTGCGATTAATACCTCAATTGATGAATTTATCATCAGCATCATCGTCATAATAATTGAAATATCTCTTTAGAGTTTTTTTTGATGATCAAAACACTGCTTGGTGTGCAAAGGCAGTAGTGGTTTAGAAGGAGCCGGTGTTTTTTCTATAGCATTGCAAAATTTCCTGAGTGATGGCTTGTGCGTCCAGCATTTCTTTCAAAGAAAGAAATTGAAAAAATATTTCCGGAATACGGCTTTGTATTTCGCAGGGGGTAGCTGAAGTACTCACGAAAAAATAGAAACAAATAAATATGAAATTCTCAATTACGGTCGCATAGGTTTGCTGAAACTAAAAAATGAGTCATCTTCGTCATCAATTCATCAATCTTCAATGGAAAACTTGAACAGAATGTTTTCGCAGTATCAATGAAAACTTTATTTACTCTCTTGTCATATCCAACAAGGAGGCAAATAGGAATTTTTCTGTTTTAAACAAATGAAACTCCATCTAAATCGCTGATTGTAACAATCGTTTAATTTTGTGTCAGTGAACGTTGTCAAGTTCAGCAAAAAGGCTTCAGTATATTATGCGTTTGACTATAAATTTCAAATCAAACGTGTCATTGAACTTAACCAGTAGTAAGTATATTGTATGTTCTGTTTAACATAAAATTAAACATAACTCAAGAGTACCATAACTAACAAAATTTCTGAGCTAATAGTAGCATTAGTAGGACAGCAAATAACAGTTATCTCGAACCTTTTTGAGTTAAAATCAATCCTCGTTGCATAAAGAAAAAGGATTCTTGTACCGCCCACCTCCCGCCTCCCAATGAAAAAAGTTTCATAATGACGCCCAAGCTTCATAAGAACCAAATGATTGAAATAAACTCACTCAGCCATTCAAGATTATTCAGAATAATTTGCGCTGATTAAATAAGATTGCAGATCCTTATTCTAAATTATCTTACGTTCACGCTATAATGCGTGATTATATTCTGATCTGATAAATTTATCCATTTCATTTATACCACACATGTTCACAATCTGCTAAAACCCATTTCTGCATAAATGTTGATTGTTATGTTGGCAACAACATTGCGAGTCTCCTCAACAAGAAAATATATCACTTAAAATAGAATACGCTCTTTCAAGATTTCTGTGGCTATTTCTATATATAACTTCAACAATTGTGCTTGAATGAATTTATTAAATAGCTTGATGAGAGCACAGAACGAAGTAGTATGTATTGTTTGAAATCATTTTGAAAAAAAAAAAAAGACATATTTTGCGGCCGATTTTGAATTTTTTTCGCGTTAATATATAATGTTGTAATAGTGACTAAAAACTGTATAGTACAGGGAGTTCCATAATGAAGTTACATACCGAAGTCATGATTTTATAAAAGAGACACCCTATATTTTGTTTCATTTTTGACTTTGTGAGGAAACATTCAGGTGAGTATGCTCGAAATTTCCTCTACCTATTCAAATTGTTTCCGAAATATTTGACATTTTCTGAAATTGAAGACTTTGTAACCTCAATATTGATTGCAAAGCTTCAGATGTACAATTATTGTGATAACATTTGTAGTGCTAAAACATATGACACACTTTGTTGAACTATGTTGCACAGGGTGTTCGAAAACGAAAGATGGGGCTCGTTCAAATTTCATTTAACTGTTTTTTCAAATAGCATACCTTGAGCATAAATAGCATACCGAATAAGTCGAATAAGTGGTATATTTTAATACATTTCGAACGGTAACTAGTTTTCCTATACCTATTTTCAACGGTTTCGAAGATTTTCGACAATTTTATTGAATTTCAAGCAATATTCCAATTTTTCACTCCAATTTATAGCTTTACAGTTACATTGATTTGTTCCCAGAAATAAAGTATAATATTTATTCATTTCATCACATTCAGTGAATCAAATTCCATTATAGACTTAATTTCAATGAGGGATGATGCTCAATACGCATCAAGGTAATTAAACAATTGAGGTTTCTTTATTGAATTTCATGTGCTGAGTTGGTACCTACCTATTCCTTAATTCTGATGTTGCTGATCAATATTAGGGGCTTAGTTTACTTGCTACTTGCTACAAATTCCTGGAAAAGGTCGTTGTTGACACCTATTCATATTATAAGAAAAAAATATTATGTCAGTCTTGAACAGAAAGAGTTTTGAGTACGTAACAGTGCATAGTATTCACCAGTTCATTCTTGATTTATTATCGGTTAGAAATTTAAATTTCAAGCAATTTTGTTATTTGATATACGTTCAAAATGGGGACTCATCGAATACAAGAACGAATTGATATGATTTTTGCCATCGGCGAGTGCCACCAAAACTGTTTTTAGCGTCAAACCTTCAAAAGCTACTACAAACATTTTCGGCAAACCGGCAACGTACTTATCCAAAATCGGGTGGCAGAAAATGAAGAAAACGGATTGACAGTTGTACTAGTCAGCGGAAGGTTGCCGATGGAACGGGGTTTAGTATAGGAAGTGTATCCAGAATCTTAAAGAGAAACACGGATTCCATCCCTATCATGTTCAGGTTCATCAGGAGATATCCGAAGGGAATCTTGAACGTCGGCTGGAGTTTTGTTTATAGATATCGGAAATGATAGGAAGAAATGAAATTTTGCAGAAAATATTATGTTCTCGAATAAATGCACTTCCACTCCAAGTTCGTAGTAAACTAAAACAATTTTCATTATTATGATGATTAGATAGATGATTTACTTAGTAAAGTTACAATATCGTTTGAAGACAGGTTAACATTGTGTATCGTGCAAAATGAAAGCCAATTTATCTTATGTAAAACATGATATAGAAAGTCTTTCTATCTTTATTTTGCAAATGTTTCGTAATTAATATTAGGTTTGTTAACGTGATATTATGAACTCGGTTTTTTTTAACTAAAGAGCTGTTGGATGGTTACGATAGATGACAATCAAATACAGGAATGATTTCATCGATTTCGGTTTTTTCTTTGAGGCAACGATCAGTTCAGATAGAAATTGGAGTGAAAAATTAGAGTATCTCTTGAAATTTGATAAAATTGGCAAATCTTTCGAATATCTTCGAAACTGTTGAAAATAGGTATAAAAAACCTAGATACTATTCGAAAGATATTAACATATACCACCTACTCGACCCTTTAGAAACAGGGATGCCATTTGAATAAACAGTGAAATGACATTTGAATGTATCCCAACTTCAAAAATTGTTTTCGAACACCCTTTGTAACATAGATCAACAAAATGTGTCATATGTTCAAGCAACCACAATTTCTATCACAATAGTTGTACATCTAAAGGTTTGAAATCAATATTGCACTTTTTTTTAAAAGACTTCAATTTTCAGAGAATGTCAAATATTTCGGAAACTATTCAAGATATATATAGGAAATTTCGAACAAATTTACCTTCATTTTTCCTCACCAATTCAAAAATTAAACAAAATATATAAAAAAAAACTTTTAGAAAAACATAACTTTGGTATGTAACTTTATCATGGAACAGTCTGTATAATCTATAATCTTGTTAGTTTGTAGTCAATACAGCCCTACATATAATACAGCAAAATATACCAAATCTTCCGTCTTGAATGTGGTGAGCCGCCCGATATATATATTTGGAAATCAACACTATAACTCACAATTCGCTTAATTTTCGTATGCACTTTTGATTATAACAACGATAGGAATGACTTATTGGGAAAGTTTTCTGTTTTAGTCATTATGATTCCCAAACATTTTTCAATGATAATAAATTTTAGAAAATTTCATTATTATTTTTATGCTTTCGATAAATCGATTGTTCCGTGAAAAGCGCCCCAAGCAATAGCTCTTACAATTGTAGATCGTTTTCAATAAAACGAAAACCGAATTGCATCTTGAATGACATTCTAACAGCCTTATTGGTCTGTCACTTCCGGCATTACCGGAGGTTGATCTTCACTTGGACTTCTTTAATAGTAACCCAATATTTTCATTCAATTTTGAGTACCTTCAACTGAAAAAATTTCACTTGAAAAACTCGAAACATTTCGGAAGAAAACTCAATCAATGTAATTCGTCAAACATGCCACTGTTTTGTGATGAAATTTTGAGAATTAAAAAGAATGGGAGACGAAAATCAAGTGATGATGCAATCTAACACAAATAGTGCACGAACATTCTGACTCTATCAGGAACGATTTCCAGATCATGATGAACCAGGGCGCCACAAGTTCACCATACTTCAAAAAACGCAAGAAAATGGCGACATCTGTTTCAATAAACCAACCAAATCGAAATATATATAATTTAAGTCAACTTATATCAAAAAACATTTCACAAAATTGTCGAAAATGCTCTTTAACCGATTCTTATTCTTTCAAAATATGCTGGTAGAGTATGATCCTGTAGGTAACTCCAGAACCAAAATTCAAGAGAGATCAAATCCAAAATTATTTCTCAGTCAATTCAAATACAAAGCTACATTGTAAGGAACAGAGAGCTTCAACTTTTTGAAAAATATAAGGCTTGTAATCATCTCGTCCCCTTCGAATATAGATTTTTTTTCTTTTATTACACTATTTCAACTATTCAATTTTATTGATGTGGATTCATTCATTTTGTGTTTGAAACAATCACAATATTCGACTAATTGAATTGATTTTGTGACAAAATTATTCATTCCATAATAAGTTTCTGCCTGTGCTTTGAAAATTTCTACTTTGACTAAATTGTAATGAATCTTCAATTCAAGACTAAAGAGGACAACTTAATTGCTGGAGATTCTTACAATGCACAAAGAAGCAAAACATATAAGATTGACGATAGAGAAGATGCTATCGTCGACGTTTTAGGAGCAGTTGCAGTCCAACCTAAGTTTTCAAGCCGTCAGATTGCAAATGGAATCTCAGAGTCGAATGCTCTCAGAATTCTCAAGGAGAATGCGTACTTTCGGACCCTACAGGATGAGAAAATCTCAATTACTTTAACCAACGACGATTTAATTTCATTCACTGGTAACTTCAAAAAACAGAAGGACACACAGAATGTTATCGATGCGTTATATGGATCGATAAAGTGATGAAATTTTCAAAAGGCACAATGAGCACTGCTGGTTGGATATCAATCCCCATTGGCAGTGGAATATTTAATACCATTAGGGCAAATAGGAAGATATATTTTCAGCGTGTCAGTGCACTGCCACACCAGAAACGAACCATATTCCAACTGCTGGACTAGAATTTCGGTTATCACTGGATAGGAACTAGAGAATTTGTGGAATAGCCATCCCGTTTCCGAGATCTGACTCCCCAAGATTCCTTCCTCTGGGGGCATGTTGCGGATTTATTGTATAGAGAAAACCGAATGTTTTAGATGAACTGAAACAACACCCCCTTAGGGCATTATTCCTATGGTGTATGAGATGTCCCTTTTGAAAAACAGCGGAGCATTAGTTAAGTTCTTAGATAAGACAAGGTCTACACCCCCGTAGGGCTTCATTCCCAAAAGGTGTATGAGATGTTCCCTGTTGAAAAACAGAGGAGCATTAGTTAAGTTCTCAGATTCAAGTGAGTTTAGACATATAAGAGTTAGGTATGTTTGATGAAATATTTTTCTGCTGGTTTTCTCTTTCCATTGTTACAGTTTTTTCCTGTCCCAAACCCCCTTCCGTTTTACCCTTGTCTTCTTGAAGAAGTCCTGTAAATCATGGAGTGCAAGATGAGAATGAGAGAATGAAGCTGCTAAGCAGAAAAATTTTCGGTACTCTTTTTGTATACACGACACTAACACAACATAAACAGACAAGCTATTTTAGTGCAATAGCGACAGGGAAACGAGTTTTTTCCAAAGGTTTTTTCACTCGTTTATTAAATCATACGCAAGATAGTATGATTCCCCTGTTACATTTCCTCAGCTCACACTTTAGGGGCAATCGTAGGGAGCATAATGCGAGTTTAGATGCCTGAGGAACGGGCATGGTATATTTTTCCGCTGGTATTCTATTCATTCGCTTGTTCTTTACGATTGTGTTTTTCTGACACACACCAGAATTATAAGTATAAGCATTTATTGTAAATACAATTATTCGAATTTTCGTATATCCTCCCTTTTCAAAAGAATATATATAGAATTTGTTTGGAGAATATGAGTAAACGCATGCAGCTGTGTTGCCATGCCTTGCAAATCCTGCATTTAAAATGAAGGTAATGCTTTCGAACTCATGAGATAATTTGTTTAATGATTCAATTTATTGTTTATTTAGCTATTACTTTTTCTCAAAACATATTCTGTTTCAAGTGCGAAATTTAATTTTTCCACTAAGAAACTGGTCTGAAAAGTGAACACAGAATTGAATAAATGAAAATCTTTGACGCACACAGACGAACCTCTCCTACCACAGAATTGGAAATGTCTGCTATATTCCAAGTGAAGAGATATGAATTTTTAATTTTTTTCTTGAAAAAAAGCCTTAGTTTCTCTATTGATACCAAAATCACCTACTTTTCCTATTTGAAAAAACCACAAGTTTGCTTTTTAATTAAGAAATCGATCGGCATCCTACCCTAAAAGATGAAAAATTTTTTAGCCTAGCTTCAATAGGATTCGACATCTCAAAAACTTCAGAATTCCAGAATAACTCGAAAACTAAAAGAGATAGATGAGATCTGTTCTCACCGATGAGTTTTTCCATAAAATGGAGCTCGAGAGAGGGCGGATCATTCTTCTCTATCTTCAATAATTCACATAGCTGCCGTACTATAATATCGAATTTGGTCCACCTTGTACTTCATCGTAGTTGAACGGGGGTTACATTTTTCAACTCACCATATCTATGGTAATGAAAAAGATAAACAAACCTATGCGGTTTTTACAATATCCTTTGGCATGTTATTGTCAAATACTTTTGTTTGAAAATTTTTTTATGAAATCCATAACTTTGGAATCGCGACGGAGGGGTTGAAAAATTTCAAATCGCCATATTTCCTGTAATAACCAAGATAAACCTATGCGGATTTCATATAATCGTCAAGAATATTATTATAAAGCAGCTTTGTAAGAAGAGTTTTCCTTTCTAGACCACAGAATTTACATAATTTACAAAAGTCTGGAAAGCGAAATCTATCTTTCCTGTAAGCTTATCCGAGAAGTGTTTTACATGAGTGCATACCTTGAACAGCCATCAAAAAAATATATACCTGCGAACAATTTTCACCACAATAATACGGAAAATCTTAAATGAACGAAATTCACAATAAATTGTTTCAAAATGTTCATGGACTACCATAAAGATTTACAATAAAATGATCATTTCAAAACAGAAAGCATATAGATCTGCACTATACCCTTCGATTTCCCAACAAATGCATCAATGTTATCTCGAATATGGCTTAGATCTGAAGAGATAAATACCCCGAAGAATCGAATATGCCTTTGTTATTTGAGATATAACCAGTATTTATTCTTCCGTTTTTAAAAACTGGTGTGTATGTAAATTACGGAATAGGTGTAAAAAAATGGAAACTTGCGTGTTGGTTATATGTGTATTAGCATAAATTTGATAAGCTTGGTACGATAAAGTCCATAAGCATATCGGTAATCTAAATAAATATCTTTACACTTTTTATAATGCCAGGAGAGAACGGACGTAACATGGACGTCCAGTCTGAAGATATGATTTGATAGCAGCAGCGACAGTCCGGAATTTAATCTTTTGCTTTTAATGGTATAAATTATTCAGTTTGATAAGTAAATAGGTAAAAGTCATTCCATAATCTGTTGGTTTCTCTCTCGACGATAACATTCGTTCGTTCGTTCTCTTGGGAACGGCTTTTTGTGCATGAAGGCGAAGTATACGAAGTATTTATGGATCAAATTAATTAATGATACTATCCGATTAGCTAAGAGATCATTGTTTGTTATAACTGATCCACTTTTCTTGATATTAACCAATACTGAAATCTTTCCATTTGAATTAATCAGCTTCACAGATAATTTATCGTCAACATGTCTCACACAAATTAAAACAATAAATTATGCACTTAAGTTGAAGTATGATACAGATTAGATATATATACACACAACCAAATTTATATGGAATCACTCAGTATTTCACATTATTGATTGTTTTTAACCATGGAATGAAGTTTTTTGTTGTGAAAAAAAACTGGATACTATGAGAAATGTTGAATTATCACCACATGTTCGGCATATTGTACTCAGTCGTCACTGAGATTTTTTCAAACGAAGGTGGGACGCGGGCAGATTGGCCCAAGTTCGTCCTTCCTCGACCTTATAGTTCATGGATTTGTCCTTCACTGCATTATCCAACCGAGTAATTTGTGTTAACCAAATAAGGACAAACCTAACACCCAGGCCTTTGTCGGAATCGAACCGGCGACCTGCTGTGTCACAGCAGAGACTTCTCACCACTGCGCAACAGAGACGACCACTGAGATTTGAAACTGTCAATTTCAAAATTTCAAAAAGCTTATAATCATAATAGAAAATGTCTTACGTTGGATTGTTCGATGTGCAGAGGGGTTGAATAATTGCTCTAGTTGAAGAAGGGGTGACACAGAGGGATACAGCGGCCACAATGAGGGTATCACAGGGGGTGATTTCAAAAACCTACTCCGATACGTGGAGCTACAATCTCTGCAAAATGGGCCTTGAAGAAGTCGTAGGAAGATCACTTCTGAATAACTAGACCGCTTTTTGTGCCAAATTGCAAGAAGAGACCCTAGTGCGTCGCACTAGACATATTCCGAAATATCAAGGGGGCAGTGTGATGTTTTGGGGTTTACGTGGACCTAGTGTGGAACCCATAGTGAGACTCTGCCGATGTGCCCGCGGTGAGAATTTCACTTTTATGCAAGATAATGTTCCTCCGCAAACCAGCGACCTCGTGCGACATTATCTTGAAACAGAGGGAATCGCTATTTTGGGCTGGCCAGCTTGCTCTCCAGACCTAATCATTTATGAACATTCATGGGATAATCTCAAAAGGAAAATTAGGTCGCGCCAGGATAATCCAAGAACCCCACAACAGCTTATCCAAGCCACCAGAGAAGAGTGGCAGAATATCACTTCAGAAAAGTTCGCATACCTAGTCCAAAGCATGGCATGCCTAGACGGATTCAGGTTTGTATCAGGGCAATAGGAGGTATTACAAGCTACTGAGGTCGAGAAAAAACACCTAAGCCGTGAGAAAACAATTTTCAAATTTTTTACTACATGCGGAAAGAGTCTCTTATTTTCAATTCTAACAATATTTCGAAATTTTCAAAACCCCTGAGGTAATATTCAAATATATATATATATATATATATATATATATATATATATATATATATATATATATATATATATATATATATATATATGTTCTCCCTAAGCGATAAAATGAGAGAGAACTAACATCTACCATTTCCTATGAAAATCGACGTTATCTGTGTACTAGAAAACTCAGACAGATTTTTTATTATTGATATTATTCGAGAAAAAGGAAAAAAGAAATTTTCTATATTTTTTTTTGACGAGCTCAGTCAATTTGAATCTGGAGTACGTTGGTATCTTATATAATAATTTATCAAGAGTTTATGAGGGTTAGCAAGGAAAAATTCCAATATGCTCATATTTTGATGACTTAAGAATTTCAAAGAGTTGAGAATAAAAAAATGGCTTTATTTCAAGGCAGAATCCACAATCTGCTCAAGTGTATTCTCAAATTTTCAGATTTTTTTTTGTTAGTGTATTTTTTATATATAGATAGATCCAGTTAGTCGCCTCCGTGGGTGAGAAACTGGTTCCCCGCGCAGATGGTCTGGGTTCGAGTCCCGGATGGGACATGGGTGTTGTACTTGCCTTTAAATAAATATATAAAAAGTTGAATATGTACACAAATATCCTACTGGCTAATGTCAAAATGATGTGCCAATTAAACATAGAAAAATAGATCAGTTACCGGTGAAGAAAATCAAGTGCGATACAGATGTTTCAGTTGACCATGAACGGTCGAATGCAATAGAAGTAGTTGACACAATTATTGAGCGCAGAAGGGATGTTCTATATATGAAGAAATTAACACTCTTAATTTCCCTATGAATGCCTATTCTTCTCATAGAGGAATCAACTTCCCGTATAACATTCAAGTCGTTTCAAATCAACACATCGTTCAGTTATATAATTACATTGCATGTAATGATATAGACTTCAAGTAATTAAAATTGAATTTAATGAGTTCATGCACTCTCCACACATAATGAAGAATATATTATATTTGTTTAAAGTGGAAGGCACTCTCAGGCACGACAAAGTTAGATATATTAAAAATTTTTCTCCTCATCGTACTGCTCACTGAAAATTATTTTAGAAACAATTTGTGTTTGCTTATGGCTACATACTTCACCAGGTTGGTATGCAAGATAACATGCGAACAAGTTAGATCAGATTGGCTCCAACATTCAATTACTATCATAGTGAAACACTGATAATTTGAATAATTTGAGATAACTGAGAAAAAATTACTTTTAAAAACTTCAGAATATGAAAAACATATAGTCTAAAGTACCATAATTACTTTGTAAATAACGATCATAAAGTGAAAGAAATTACGTGATACTAGAGGTGCCAATGATATTCAAGCTACCAAATAAGTCATTCGAATTCGGCGTCTCAAAAACAACCTAGTCTGTTGTATCCGAATAAATATGGAATAAGCATAACATACACACATCTTAGAGTCTAGCAGAAATATTTTTCTAGATGAGCCCCGTGAAAAGCATTGTTACCTTAACGAAACATTTATTTACTTTGCAATTTAATTGATTGATATTCATGTCTGTGAATAATTTAATCAATTTCAAAGTCTTAAGCGTTCAAGATCAATCAGGCATTGAATTCTTTTGATTCTTCGAAAGATCCAGATTTCAGAAAATATGTATCAACCTTTGCAGAAACCTCAAAGTTGGATCATTATTCATTGAATTCTTGAAGACATTGAAGAAATTTTGGACGAATGATTCATTCAATCCACGAAAAAAACCATATTTTGAAGCTTAACTGACTTTCTTTCGCTTTTTGGAAAAATCCAGTTAATGAAGTAGGATTCTCAGAGACCTTTTGAAGGTTTGAGATTACCATTTAGGCGGAAATCAGCATTTGCAGTACAACTCACAACACAAGGACTCGAATTTCAACCCCTAGAGCAGGGGTGACCACCCTTGAAAATTTGGAAGAGGGTAAATGGGTCTAGTGATACCTCGAAAGAAAGGTATTATCTTTGTCTGCATCTCCGTGAACGAATTTTCATTTTTGATTGAAAACTGTAGAAGATACAGAGTAAGCTACTGAAAAATAGAAGATACTATCCATCGCCCTGCGTTATTCAAGTATTAGTGCAAAGAATTGAAACAGATTCATTCCAGATCAAAGGCTGTCATCTTTGGTCTAAATGAATCTATTCCAGTTTTTTGTTCTCATACTCCAATAGTCTTGGGGCGATAGTCTTCTCTATTTTTCAGTGGCTCACTCTGTATCTTCTACAGTTTTCAATCAAAAATGAAAATTCTTTCATTTTTTTTTTCATATTCTTTCACGAGAATGCAGACAAAGACCTTTCTTTCGAGTTATCACTCGACCCTCTTCCACATTTTCAAGGGTTGTCACCCCTGCTTCAGAGGTTGAAATTCGAGATGAGGACGGTACTTGATGATGACTGCCATTGACCAGCATTGATCTGTTCCATTTTACCTCACTGAAACTTGAATAGTCTCAGGGAAATAGTTTTCCCTATCTTTCAGTTGCTCACCCTGTATCTTTTACAGTTTTCAATGAGACATGGAAATTCGTTCAAGGCCATGTAGACAAAGATACTACCTTTCTTTTAGGTCATCACTCGACCCATCTCATCTATTAAAAATGTTCAAGGATTGCAACCCCCGCTTAGGGGGTTGATATTTCAGGCAAGTATTGTACCCCAAAAGATGTCCCCCTTGAAACAAAAATTGACCTGTTTTTGCGTTTTGATCAGAAATGAATATCTTGGTAGATTTAGCCTCTGTTTAGTTTTCGTTGAAGCATCTGTATAGCCGACTACTGCGTATGGTTGTTGAATTATTAGGCGGCTTGTTATTGAATCCATGACTGTCTTTTCCAACCTGAACTCTAATGAAAGAGAACTCTTGTTAGCTACTACAGAAAAACAACAGAAAGTACGTTATAGAACGGGAAAGGGATGATTTTGGTGGGTTTATAAAAAACTCATCATATAGACCGATATGTGCAGTTGAAGCTCGAACCAACATACGTAATTGCACCTCCGTGAAGATCATAATCTCACTTGTTCTAGATATACCAGCTAGAGTAGAAGGCAATTTGGTCAACAGGAGACCTTGGAGATCTAACCCAACCTCTGAATCGAAGAAATCGCGCTGTTGAATTAGAATGGGCTCGAGAACATGCCTCCTGGGAACAAAATCAATTGAGAATTGATGTTATATTTACCCATGAATTGCAATTTGGTTTGGATACAGCATCAGCAATAGTACGCGTTGTAGAACAGCTGACAGAAGAAATAAAATCGAACATAGTTCACAGCTACAGACTACGCAAAATCATAGAGTGGGCTCGAATTTGGCTTGGCCACAAAGCTGAACTTGTATCGCTTAATGATTTTTATGGACATACCATAACATCATGAATGTTTGAGAACGCATTGTTATTTCATACGTATTAAATATTCTAATATTGTCGATCTAGATTTTATCTTGATGAACTATTACTACTCAATATACAGCGAAGGGCATAGTGAATATCCTTGAAAAATAAAGTTTTCATTCAAATCTCCCGATCCTAATCTTATTGAGCGTGCTTAAGACATGATTCAACGAAGAATTGCCAGTGCTTCAGCAATGGCGGATCACAATTTCCTTAGAACCTGGACAACTAAATACTGAGTATAGAAAGGTTGACTCTTCATACGACTAACAACAAATTAGTGTTTCACAAAATTTCTTCAACTGAATGTTGACATTATAGTTGCAAAGGAATACTGAGATGATAATGAAAATCATGAAATGGAAATTACGACTTTGGAAGCGTTGAGATTATTCCTCATACATCGCTGCCTGTTCTTCGAATGAATCGCACAGATAACTAACGATTATTTATTATTCAAAAACCGTCGCTATTGACTCGGAATCCTTCATCGCTGAATTCGGAAGCACATACCAATTCCATCTATGAATTAAATCGATTTCAGCGCTCTCAGGATGGCCATTTATATCTTCCATATTAAATCACACATAATATACAGTCATATAAGGTCTTTACGATTTGTATAAATATGCAGATTCGTTGCCATTTCGTTTACGATTCTATGCCGGAAGTTGCCTCCATCTACAAGAGATGTAATATCCCGCTGTCTCTTCCTTTCTTGATTAATGATGGAAAGCATGACAAGATTTTGAAGAATCGAAACGCCTATCAAGTATCTTCTGGCGAAACCGGAAATTATCGTCACAGCCAACGCAGGGAATATTTCATCCGAATTAATTGTATATGTGACGTTAGATGATGCCGATATTTCAGTACTTGATTTGATTAGTCCGGTCGATATGGTCGTATCGACAGGAGAAATCTACAACGTTGACATTGGGAAATGGAATTGATCTGATTTGGCGAAACAATCTCATGGAAACTCCTGCTCCTTCAATTAATCCAGAATTGAATTTTTGTTTTTCTTATCTGCTCATCCGAGGTTTCACATGTTATTATTATAAGTGAAGAATAAAAAAAAACGTGACATCGTCAGCATAGATGTGATTTTGGGAGATTCAGGTATGTGATTTCGGGATTTATGAAAGTGTCGCTTCTAAGTGAACCTTGGCATTTATATTCGAATATGCTTGGTAATGTTTGGTTTTCGTCGCTTTGCGCGTATCTGTCTTCAGTTTGCCAAATTAGTAGGTTCATGGGCATTCGATGTTGATCTCTTGTGGTCAAAACGTGATAGTATATAGTTTGAAACATTTCGATAGAGCGTATTTTAAAAAAAAACAATGGAAAAAATTCAGTAGGTATAGATTTCAGATGTATAGTTATTATCAAAATAGAGGCCTCAATCATATTAGCTACGGCAGGGGTGCTCAAAAGGTCGATAGCGTGTGCTTTTTGAGTAGATCTCGAGAAGAAAAAAATTTTTAATAAGTAGGCAATTAAACTACAAAATTTATTACGTAATAAAATAAAACTCTGCTAGCGGCAAAAGGCGGATTCATCAAAGGAACGTGCGGTACTTGCGTTGTTGGAATCATTTTGAATTGAAACTTGAAGGCTATACTACGTCGATACAAAGTTCATTATTAAATAGTATGAAATGAGTGCAGCGAAGAAATCTAAAACGTATCATTTTAATAACGATTGGGAGAAAGAATTTTTAGTTTGTATGGTGAAGGATAAGTGCATTTGCCTTATTTGTCATGCGTGTTGCAATACCCAAGCGTGGTAACTTAGAGAGGCATCATAAAACAGTTCATAAAAACTATGAAAAGGATTTTCCGCCACAGAGTGAATTGAGAAAACGTACGTGATTCGATATCTTGTTTGAAAAAAAAACAAATTATGTTCGCAAGACCAGCAAAACACTCAAAAGCTGCTACGATCGTGTCATTTAAAATATCTCATATATTGGCGAAACACAAGAAACCATTCGAAGATGGATCGGTTGTGAAGGAAGCATTGATTGAAGCGAGTGAGACTTTATTTGGAGATTTCAAAAGTGAAACAGAAATTATGTCTGCTATTAGAGAACTTCAGTTATCTCGTCCGACTCTCACAAGGCGTATTGAAGTCATGATTCGGGACATGGCAGATAAACTAAAACATGATATCATGAAATGTACATACTTTTCTTTATAGTTCGACGAATCCACCGACATGATAGACACTGCCAACCTATGTATTTTTATTTGGATGGTATTCAATGACATGTTGGCTAAGGAAGAATTTTTGACAATCATTCTTCTGAAGGGGAAGACCCGTAGCGAATATATATATGACGTTTTCTTCAATTTTGTAAAAACTACAAGCTACCAATATATAAATTAGTGTGCATTACAAGCGATGGAGCACCAGCAACGACTGGAAACAAAAACGGTTTTGTGGCATAGAGTCGAGCTAATGAAGATTTCCCTTCATTTTTTTCATTCCATTGCATTATACATCAACAAGTGTTCGAAAGTTTTGGACAAGGAGGAAATTATGGGCATTGCAACAGAAATTGTGAATTCCATCCACGCACGTAGCCTGCAATGACGTCTCTTTAAGTTGTAGTTGGAAGATAGGGAGTCAGCTGAACACACTGATTTAGTTCTTCACACGAACGTCAGGTGGTTGAGTCGTGGAAAATTCCTAGACAGTTTCATTGAGATCATTAGCGCAGTAAACGCATTCAAAAGTAAATTGCAACTTATGATAAGTTAACTGAAAAGAAAGGATCTGAAACATTATCCGTCTTTGAAAGCAACGATTCCTCAGTTGAATTATGATGCAAATGAGGCTGAATTATCAGATATTTTGGGACAATTCGAAATGCGTTTTTATGATTGCAGTAAATTGGCAAATATAGCATCATTAATGAGTTATCCTTTTTCATGTAAAAACATTGAGGAATTAGATACGGAAATAGAGAGTCAGTTTAATATGAACTCATGTTCTGTTGAAAATGAGTTGGTGCAGATTATATCAGATGTACATCTCAAAGCTACAGCATCTGATGCAAATTTCTGGTGTTTTATATCTGGAGATAAATATCCGAATCTAAGGCAAATCGGCCCTCAACTGACGGCAATGTTTGGGTCAACTTACTCGTGCGAGTCAGCATTTTCTGAAATGAAGATAATTAAGTCAAAATATCGCAATACACTAACTGACGATCATATGTCATCATGCTTGCGATTAGCACTCAGTGGTTACGTACCATCTCATGAAAAGTATGCTGAGGACATGCAGTGCCACGCTTCACCATCCAAAGTCACTCCTTAGTTAAGTTTAACACCATGTGTAACTCTTTTGTTTTGTAACAACAAATAAACTTTTGACTAACTATGAGTTTTTTCATTGATATAATAAAGAAGAATCTAACTAAACCTAACCCAAGCCTCAACTAAAATAATGTATATTGTGCGGAAAGCTAATATCTATATATGCTACGGTACACCCTAGCTAGGTAGGTAGGGTGTATCGTGTATGTACGACAACCCTGCATCACACATACTTGCAGCCTCTCAGAGTCGATCGTAAGTAGTCTATAAATATCGAGGAAGATCGCCAGCAGTTCAAGTTTAAGCCCCCCTGAGCTACGGTTTCAAATGAAATAAAACAAAATACTGAAAAATTACACTTTCTCTCTAGTTTCTATCTTCACAATTCCTCTTAATCGTGAAGCATTGCTGATCGCAAAGTTCCAATATTAATGTATAGGATGTCCCATTTTCTTATATTTTGCGGATTTGTTCGGATCAAAGAACAAATTCGATATTACTATAATAATTGTATACAGTTCGTTCCAATGAAAACAAACTATCACCATGAATAACTCGGCTGGTTTTATTTCTTTGTGAATTTGCACTAATAGGTCGATTTTTGAAAGGAGGGAGATATTTTTTGATGCACGTTTCATTCTCTCCCTATTAACGCCCCTGTCAGTATCCCAAATTATTGAATACACATGTGATACCTTTTTGAAAAGGGGTCTCCATACGACAACGTATTTTCCAGATTTTCACGAATCTCCATTCGATCGAAATAGATTTGGTTGAATTGGAAACATTTTTGTTGCTTAGTTAAATTTTGCGTATCCACCCCAACCCCTATCAATTGCCACCCCTCAATATCAGTCTGCTTTCTGAAATGCCATTAATTAAAAAACTAATACTGTTTGGACTTCTGTGATTCTCGAGAAAATCTATAATGAAATGAAATATATCATTGACCTTTCAGTTTTTCAATCATGGTACATACGTATCGCAAATGTTCAAAAATGATCCCACTTACTTTTATGCGTTGTTACAATCAGATTCGAATGATTGCCTAACATTTTGCAACATTTGTGATGATTTTTACTGACATGTTTGAACAATCCCTTCTTATAATTCGGTTTGTGCGTCAGATACAAGATTGCCTCTTAAGAAGAACTCGAGAGGCGTTAGATCGGACGCTCTAGCTGGCCATTCTATAGCGCCTCTCCGGCTTATCCAACGTACTAGAAATCAATTGTCCAGATAGTCTCGCACAATGGTGCAGTGCTCCGTCATACTGATACATAACGATATGCTCAGATAAATTTGGATCAATCAAAATCTCAGGTATGTTTAGAAAGGTTTTGCCGTTTTCCTGTAGCAATAGGAGTCCTACAATATGAACTCCTACAATCCCATCCCTACCATTAACTTATTGAGGTATTTGAATTTGATTCACATGCTTTAAATGAGGATCAATATCATTCCATAATTTACAGTTATAGCGATGCACATCCCTATCCAAAAAAAATCGTTTTTTTGGAAAAACAAACATGGCAAATCCGGTCGCCATTGAGCCGCCCACTGAAATGTTCCCAGAACTCTAAGCAACGATCAAAAAAACTTCATTCAGCTCAGTACGAGTCAATATTTGTATATATATATATATATATATATATATATATATATATATATATATATATATATATATATATATATATATATATATATATATATATATATATATAAACTATAATGTCAAATTATATTGGGATACATAAAGTATCCCCATCCAGGTAGAATAACCATACTCCATTCTAGACAAGCTGTTTCAGGAGTAAGCATTACTTTGAAGAAACCTCGTCAACTTTTTCACATACAGTGATGTGCTGCTTACCTTTTTTAAGCTATTTGGCAGACTATCAAAGGCCATGTAGGTTTTACTAACTGGATCCCGCAATACAATTTCTGCTCTGACTTACTAGAAATAAGTTGTCTTTCGTTCGCGTATTATGTTTATGAGTAGCGCTTCGGAGCACGAATTCCGATTCACAATTCTGTTCGACATCCTTTTTTTCTACTTTGAAAATTTGTTTGAATTGTTCGAGCTTCAAAAGGCTCCGCAATGGCAGTATTTTGAGTTTATTGAAGATATATTGTTCTGTAGTCAAAACCAAAGAGTATTTTTATGAATTTTTTTAGAAGTTTTTCAAATTTATCAAATATTGTGCCCCAAATGTTGATTAAATATGTTATGTTGGACAAAGAGAGAACACAATGCAGATTAGATACTCGGCTTTTTCATCCAAGAAATCCCTACATCTGAATAGAGCTCCCAGCATCGGAATCTTATCAGCCATATACTGAGGTATCCAAGTGATTTTGTCGTCTGAAATAATTTCTAGATACTTTGCGTTGTGTACCCTCTTTATGATTTCAGAATCTACTTTAAGCATTATATTACTTTTTTTTCGTTTGAAGAGTAGATAATTTGTTTTGTAGTTGTTCAGCTTCAGCTCGTTCTCATCTAACCAGGATTTGTACTTCTCTAAATCTTCATTAATTTCTGATTCCAGTACTTTCAAGTCAACTCCTGTGTACACAAGGCATGTACGCCAAATGTAAAATATTTCGCCTTTAAGTTGGCTTTCTTTAGGCTGAGAACAGTGTGTACAACAGAGGATCTAACACAGATCCCTGCGGCACTCTACTACGAACCTTCCTCTTGCCACTTTTGCACCTCTCCGTCTGCACATATTGATCCCTACATGAAAAGAATGATCCCAACAACTGCCCTATCCTACCTCCAAAATCCATCCAAAGCAATCTGTCCAACAAATCATCATGAGCAACCACATCGAATGCTTTGCATAAGTTTATCAGGACTATCTTCCTCCGTCCAATTCAACCGAGACCAAGTGAACGAGGTCACCGCACTCTAGGTACTGCTATCTTCCAAAAACGTGTTTTTTGTGTCCCACATTTCTTCCAGGGTTTTCGTTGAAAATTCGCGCTCTAGCACAGTTATGATTTTTGCAAAATGAACTCAAAATTTCAGTGCCTTCCTGCAGTTTGTACTGAGTGGATAAATTTCGACGACATGACCCCACTTTCTGAGTTTTTTTTTGAGTAACGAATTAATTGCCACGAACAGGTTTAAGCTACCTTTTTGCCTTCGAGTTATTTGCAAAATTTGAAAACATTTCCGGAATTTGTAAAGTGCCAATATCTCGGTTGATTTATAGTTATATAAAAATTATTTTCAAATTCTAGAGGCTCATTTTTACATAGAATCGAATTCTTTCTTTTGTCCAACATACTTTGATTCTCAAAGAATGTTGATATATCATATGAAAACAACTAACTGAGAAGAACAATATAACCGGATTTATTTCTCGAAAGTTAAATTGTCAAGAAGCTTTCTATTTTAATCAATACGGTTGCAATAACATGTTTCTATATAACTTGTTTCAATTTCCATGAAGTCAATTAACCAAACTCCACGCGTGAGGAATTTTCCACAAGAAAAAATTCAATGAGGTGAACTCGGTATAGATAATTCGGAATTTCAAAACAATGGTCAATCATTGTTCAACTCAAATAACGAAATTCGTTCGTAGTTGGGTCTTATAGGAATTGGATTTTATACGGATGAAGTTTCGAATCTTTTCTCAATATGATATGCAAAAATGATTCGCACAATATTCTATGTTTTGCAGATATATCCAAATTGTTGTTCCCAAAATATTATGCATATTATGTATCAATGTACGTGCGATGCATATTCGATCAACGCTTTATTTTTACTACATACACATAATTTGCATCGATTTACTATGGAATGACGCTTACGTCAACCAGCTACATTACAAAGTAGCCAAATTATTTGAGTTTAAAAATGGAAATTCCTAGACACAATATGCCTAGTACAAGACGTCAGAGAGTTTAAATCAAATTTCCAATGCCTCCATGGACTCCCAATCCGCATCAGTCAATTGTGAAAGCTTCACGGTTCGCATAACAATAATACTAAGAGATTATCCGTATAAGGAACACCATAAAACGACACTTCTTAAAAGAACAATAATAATAAATTATATTTACAACCTCTAACTCCCGTTATGCGTCTGCAAGATACAATCATGACTACACGTCATCTTAATCTCCAGCAAGATTGCCGCTATCAAATTTTGCTATATTAGGAAATTGGAAAGTCAGCCACATTCAAGAAATTACTGATCTTTACTGCCTATTTAGCAATCTGGACTACGAAATCAAACAATTTCAACAATTCATAATTACATATTTCAATTTCGTTACTCATATTTTTTCAATTCATTGTTATATGTATCGTATCAAGTATACTTGAACTAAAACTTACCTTTTATAATACATAATTCTAGATTTTTTGTCGTCCATCTGCTTGACAAAGAAATAACTCAAAACTAAACATTATAGTTATTTATTTATTCGAATGAATATAAAATTTGAATATTACATTGATTATGTCATATTGACCAATTTTGATGTGAATTAGAGAACAGAATCGGAGAAAAGTACAATATGTAAAATAAATAAACATTCAAGATCTAAGAGAACCTCCCGAAGAAAACCTGAGGGAAATCAGATTTAATATGTTTATACGTCATTATTTTTCCTAAGCAGATCTCCAATTGATAGTGGAATGGCAATAGTCTCAAAAATAAAAACAGAAAAGGCAGAAAAACATGTTCTACGGAAATACCAAGTTTTGAGAATTCATCTCAAACACGAAAGGATTGTGATACTGTATGTAATACATGGGTCAAAAACTTCCGGAATTAACAAATAGATGGCATCAGAAATATGGAATGCGCTATTGTTTCAAGTAGAACCAACGTATCAAAATGTCATGATATTTCATTGAATAGTTTTGGAGATATCGAAGTTGAAGTGACGCAATTTTTCATAATTCGTGAACAATGAATCAAAACGGGTTTCGTGTCTTAATAGAATACTGATATTTGATGGGTGAAAATCCCATACAAGCTCAGGAATGGCGTGGGAAGTGTTAACGGGAAAATTTTCTGTCGATAACAATCATTTACCGATGGTAAGCTGATTTCAAACTTGGTCGTAAGAACACCACTGATGGAGAACGCCCAGACAGGCCAAGAAAGGCACCATATTCAACATTCTACACGAAAATTAAGGTATAAAAAACTTTCGAAGTAGAAACCGCGTTTGCTCAAAGTGAGACAAAAAAAAACCGAATTGACTAATCTGAGCGTTGTTTTGAGTTGTGAAGTGAGTTGAAAAGGTTTTTTTTTGCGTAGATATATGACCATAAAACATAGATCCACCATTACACGCCAGACTCAAAGAGAACATCTGTTGAGTGGGAAGAAGAGGGCGAGAGCAGTCAAAAATGTTCAAAACCACAACAATCGGCAGGCAAGATTATGGCATCTGTATTTCGGGATACGTATGATATTCTACATAGAATCAAACCACGTGCGGAAATTTAATTTATGTCTAACGGATTTTGAGTTATAATACAAACTTACGTTCTGCTTGAATATGAACCTTAAAAACCTTTGATTTTGTTGAATAGTTTTCTTTTTCCTTTTCAGAAATATATCACGCATGCTCTCAATTTTTTCATCCAGGACATTTTCAATGAAAAATCGAAAAGTGTATACTTTTTTCCTAATTTAATCTAGTAACTCCATGTCCTTTCAAGAATTTACAGGGAATGGTTGAAATACCTCTGTGTTCTGTGCACTCATTACGATAGTTCGAAAATAAATGCTGGCAATAATAATTCAGATGAATTATTTAATGTTCTTTCAACAAGTTACAACTATTTGGTGAAAATAGTATCATTATGGCAATGGTGCAGTTGAGGAGAAACCTCAGTTTACATTCAACGTCCCAAGGAGATAAGAATATAAAGTAATTGATGGAAAATATGCAACAATTCATGTAAAAGATAATGTAACTTCAAACCCATCGACTTCGGGCAGGCCAATTCGAGTGGAAACAGGGGTATCTAAGAGTCGAGCGATCAGTATTGTCATTGGAAGAATTAGTTTGCGAACTGTCATAATGAGAGAACAGAACCTAAGCTATTTCAATCATTTCATGCAAGAACAGATATATACTTACTAGATAAGATAGGAGAAATATTGTACAATTTCTGGTTTTTCATGAATGAAGGAGTTTAGTGCAGATGTTATATTATTTTTGAAAAGGAAAAGAACTTCATTTAACGACTTCAAAGTTGCCTATGATTGATACTCAAAAAAACGCAAGTTTGCACTATAACTATAAAAACGCTGGATAAAAAAAAATCCGCAATATTTTGATTCTAAGTAAAAAACTGCTGGTAGAATGTTGAAACCATTTTCATGTATGTAACTTCAAACACAACCGAGATATTGGCACTCTAGTGATTCCGACAATTTTTAAAATTTCCAAATAACTCGAAAAGGAAAGAAGCTAGCTCGAATTTGTTTACGGCAATGACTTCCTCACGAAAAAGAACACGTATTATGTATCAAAGAGATATCATACTGTATATAAATATGAATTTTTCTTGTAAAAAACGCAGAAAAAAATATCATTTTACTTTTTTGAAAATTATTAAGTCCTATTGAACTTTTATGCAGAAATTACACGAATAAGTGTTTTATGTGCAGTGAATTTTAATTTAACGCATTGAACTTCGCCATATACGCTTCAACAAGGGCATGTCGATATGTTATCTAATTTTCCTCTGCATTTCCAACAGTAGAAAAGCCATTAGATCAAAGTATGTATATCAAATTAGCAGAACATAAAGTCAAGTGAAATTCTGCTCAGAGATTGGTATAATATTTCGCAGAATGTGTACATTTTTTCTGCAAAGCTATGCGAAAAAAAGTCATTTATATTTCCGTACTAGGATTTCATCAAGTCAAGCAGCTTGAAAATTTTTCGGAATGCTCGACTGACATGAAATTCTTGAATTTGAAAAATCAAAGGTTAGACTTGACTTGATTTTGCAACCCAAGAACTCGACGAGGCATCAAGCTTTTCCAAGCTGCTGGAAAGCTTGACATTTGTAAGAGCATAAAGTTCCTCAATAATCGCTTGTTGCCCTAACCGTACAGGTTGAATAGTAGTTGGTAGTATATTTAGTCAAACAGAATTTTTTATTTGGCTGCGACACTGAGATTTCTAAACCTAGTACATTCGATCTAGTCAATTCATTCCGCAGCGGGAGAAGTATGTACGAAAAGCCCGTACAGGTGAAATAGAAGTAGGTAGTATGTTCGATCTAGTCAATACGTTCCGCAGCGCAACAAGTAGATAAAAAAAATGTTAATTTAAAGGAATAAGCAAGGAAATCAACCAGCAGTCATTCCAGAAATGTAAATTATTTCTCTATTCCACAACACTCAACAAAATATTGATGTCGCCTACAACCTACAATAGATTTCTATACAGGGTGCTTCAACGGAAACTAAACAGAGGCTATATCTACCAAGATATTAATTTCTGATCAAAACGCAAATACAGGTCAATTTTTGTTTCAAGGGGGACATCTTTTAGGATACAAAACCTGAAATATCAACCCCCTAAGCGGGGGTTGCAATTCTTGAACATTTTGAATAGGAAAGATGGGTCGTGTGATGACTCAAAAGAAAAGTGGTATCTTTGTCTACATCGCCTTGAACGAATTTCCATTTTTAATTGAAAACTTTAAAAGATACAGGGTAAGCAACTGAAAGATAGGGAAAACTATTTCCCTGAGACTATTCAGGTTTCAGTGAAGTAAAATGGAACAGATCCATGCTGATCAATGGCAGTCATCATCAAGTACCATCCTCATCTCGAATTTCAACTCATAGAGCAGGGTTGACCACCCTTGAAAATTTGGAAGAGGGTAGATGGGTCGAGTGATAACTCGAAAGAAAGGTATTATCTTTGTCTGCATCCCAGTGAACGAATTTTCATTTTTGATTGAAAACTGTAGAAGATACAGAGTGAGCTACTGAAAAATAGAGGAGACTATCCATCGCCCTGAGCTATTCAAGTATTAGTGCAAAAGAATGGAACAGATTCGTTACAGATCAAAGGTTCTCATCTTTGATCTAAATGAATCTATTCCAGTTTTTCGCACTAATACTCCAATAGTCTTGGGGCGATAGTCTTCTCTATTTATTTCACTCTGTATCTTCTACAGTTCTCAATCAAAAATGAAAATTCTTTCACGGGAATGCAGACAAAGATAATACCTTTCTTTCCAGTTATCACTCGACCCATATACCCTCTTCCAAATTTTCACCCCTGCTCCAGGGGTTGAAATTCGAGATGAGGATGGTACTTGATGATGACTGCCATTGATCAGCATGGATCTGTTCTATTTTACCTCACTGAAACTTGAATAGTCTCAGGGAAATAGTCTTCCCTATGTTTCAGTTGCTCACCATGTATCTTTTACAGTTTTCAATTAAAAATGGAAATTCTTTCTAGGTAATGTAGACAAAGATATCACCTTTATTTTGAGTCATCACTTGACCCATCTTCCCTATTCAAAATAATCAAGGATTGCAACCCCCGCTTAGGGGATTGATATTTCAGGCAAGTATTGTACCCCAAAAGATGTCCCCCTTGAAACAAAAATTGACCTGTTTTTGCGTTTTGATCAGAAATGGATATCTTGGTAGATATAGCCTCTGTTTAGTTTTCGTTGAAGCACCCTGTATAATATAGGATATATGAATAACGAAATGATTCATTCAGATGTTATTCATATCATTCGTTTAAACCTCAATATTCCTTGTAAAAATATATAGAACAACTGAAAAGAAGTTATGTAGTGTCGTCACCTAGCGGTATCTCAAGTGTAAGTAAAATAAACTATCGATTAAGATTTACTACAGTCGGCGATATTTAGCAGAACCTTTTCGGAGAATGAGTGAATCCCCGAAAATCAGGACTGAACGGTGATTCCCACAGAAACGAGAGTCAGTGGAGTAAATGGACTTTTCCGAAACTCGTATGTAAAAAATATATATACGTATCGACCTCATTCATATCATATGACTTCCTGAGATAACACTCTTACTTAAATGCAAAAATTATTTAAAATTTCTATTAATTAGATTAATTGGCAACAATAACTGCTTCCTTAATTATCATTCTTCACCATACAAATTTCATTTATAAGAAGCTATAGATTCCAGATAGCAAAATTCGAAATATTTCCGGATGCTGAACGTTTAATTGACATATTTCAAATGAGTACGATACCAGTAACAAAGTACATCCTGAGAAATCAATATTAACAAATTTCCTTCTCAAATACAATCGTTCTTCCAGGTATATTTTAAATGTTATTTTCAAGGTTTATCTTATCTAGAAAGACCATCAGTCGACGTCATTATGAAGCATTGTTTGAAAAAGGCGAGCCTTATCTGGTGTATGGAAGTGGTAGATTTCAGATACTTGGAGATATGACGTCTGAAGTTTAGTATGCCAACTTGTTCAGCATTCGTTAAAAGAGCGTTATCTCCTGAATGAGTAACAACTAAACTGATTTGAATCGAAAGAATCTTCTCAAAAATTATTAATCGTTATTCATATTTCATCTATCAACTCGAGTCCTAATTTAAATGAGTGGTTATTGTCTTAAACTATTCGTCGTACCGTATATCTATCTTGGTGAAATGAGTGTGAGAATTATTTCGACTCTGATTGGCATGTCATATTTATTTTGTTTATATTTGTGTTTTTTTTCTAGCAGAATGCCGTTTTGAAAGGTCATGATTGAGTCGCACAATAACTAAGAAAGTTCAACAAAGCATTCCAACGATATATTACACGGGATATAATATGACCTCCAAGTGCGAGTAGGACTTGCGCGAAGAGTGTTCTATAAGTTTGAACCTTATTAAATAGTTCGTTCGCGCTTTTTCCGAGTCAGTTTTACATTATTTTCTGAAGATCACCTCTCAAAACGTATATTCACATTATTTGTATATTTGGCAGTTTAAATCTCGATTGTAAATTTAAGTTTATTTGATTGCTTGAGTAGGTATTCAATGTTGTCAACACATATACATCGAAAGAATCAAGTAGGCATCAAAAAACATACTCACTAAGGAAATAAATGCACTGCTCAAAATGGTCTAAGGAACAGTAAAAATATTAAGCGTACGTCATAGAATTCGCATTAACTACTTTAAATTTTTACATGGTATCATTAATACATCTTTCTAGTCCGTGAAAAATTCGAAATAGAATACAAAACGAATATTGATTCCGTGAATTCAAGAAAATGAACAATCGTATCCTAAATAAGAATTTCTCTATTGAAATGAAACAAAGGTTTCTCAAAATTCTTTTCCAAGTAAACTCAAACTAATATCTTGTAGGAACACCACGAGCATTAATAACATCATCACATCGTTCTGGCATGCTCAGAATGCAATTATCAATTGCATTCTGAGGAAGTAGATTCCATTATTCCATTAAGGCGTTTTTAAAAGCTGGACGATCTTGAATATTCGCCATAAGGGATCAAGACTCCGCTGAAGCATGTCCCAAACATGCCCTAAGGGGTTCAGGTCGGGGACTGTGGTGGCCATTGTAAAATATTCTCCATCTGAAACCATTCTTGTACTGGATTTGCAGTGTGTGGAGGGCGTTCTCATTTATATATATATATATATATATATATATATATATATATATATATATATATATATATATATATATATATATATATATATATATATATATCAGAAATTTGGTCCAGCCGTGTTTCGAAATGGTAAAGCTACAGGTTGGAGAACATTATCAATGTAGATTTGATGATCCATATTCCTTTGAAGACAAATGAGGTCTGTTTTATCATGCAATTCGATTCCCCTCCATACCAATACAGATCCGCCTTTGTAACTGTGTACTTCCTGGAAGGGCCTGAGCCTTTCCAATGGACCCTTTTGACGCCATACCCTTACTCTTCTACTATCCGGGTGAAACCCGAACCGAGACTCATCAGTGAATAGAACGTTGGCCCATTCTGGTTCACCCCAAACAACATGCTCCTGTGCCCATGCTAGTCGGACTGCGCTATTGCCAGGTCTAAGTGGAGGGACTCTGATTGGTCGATGAGAATGAAGACCAGCTTCATGAAGACGATTTCTGACAGTTTGGTCAGAAATGGCTACTCCATCTGTATCTTGGAAATTTCTTGAAATTTCACGAGCTGTGATTGGAGCATTCCGTCTGGCTTGAAGCACAATAAATCTATCTTGGGCAGGTGAAGTATTTTTTTCTAGGAACTGTGTGTCTTTCCTTCACATCATCAGTATCCAGATACCGTCTCCATAACCGACTTATCACACTTTTTGACACCTCAAATTCACCCGCTACTCGCCTCTAAGAACTATCACCTTCAATCATACCCACTCAACGTAATTATTCATCTCGCCTCAAATGTTGCATTATTTTCTAATATCCTAACTCACAAAAAATTAGTATCACTCAAAGGAAATAACGAAATGAACTGAATTTTCGAGGAATAATAAATATCGCATTTTACGGTATCTTTTCAACATCTGTATTTTTTTTATAAAACATGTGTTGATCTGTTTGAATCAACATCTACGGCTGTTTTGATCAACTACGTCCACCAGGTGCAAAATCTGCATTAACAAAGATATCAGAGTGGTATTCATTAAAAATATTCAAATAGTCGACCATTTTGAGCAGTGTACATATCATTAATGTCAACCGTAAAAATCTGCCATAAAATCTACCAATCGATATTAATGAGTTACACATCCTTATCTGCCAACATCGTCGTCTAAAAAATCGTGCTGTTTATTTATTTCAACTCATCTTTTATCACGTGGCTGTTTCCGTATTTGTACTTTATAACATTGGTTCTTGACGAATTTCCCGTTTATATGTTGACGGGAAGTAGCCTATAGGTTTAGATTCTCTTGTGAATGTTAAAATATTCCGCAAAATGCAAGATGCGGTCGTATATTTCGATTGCGTTATCTCTATCTCTATAGTGCGTTTCTGAGAAGAAAGTCTAGACATTCAGCTATACAATAGAATAACAAAGTGATCCAATAAGGGTTCCGCTATTCTTTCTGGGGTACAGAAGTATAAAATAGTCTTATTTTTAACAGATTTCCTCAAAAGGGCAACTGAATTTCATTAGAAGGTAAGAATATAATGAAAAATAAAATCGACCTTAAACTTGAAAGCTACCTAATTGTTCAAGTTCGTTTTTTTCTACTCTGTTCTTTATATTAAATGAACCTAAGAATTATAGATTCTTCATCTCGAATTCTGTTGAATCATCCACTAGGTACTCAGTACTCAACAACCGATGATTATCATTATCAACTAATCAACTAAGTTAAACAAAAATCTTGAAATACGAAAACATAAATGTATTATTGAATGTGTACAAAGCGATTCATTTTCATCATTACTGAAGAAACATTATACAATAATATATAATAAACAGAAGAAAGCTGTGAATAAGTATCCATATTTCAGGGTAATATAAGCGCAATTGTAATTTAATAGAGAAATTCGGAAAATACAGCATGAATAGAACTGAAACAGATGTGCATTCATCTGCTCTAATCGTTCATAATATCATCTTTTTAAATCTAAAACATGTTCAGGGCATAATGTTCAATATAACTCCTCCGTGTGGTCCAAGCTTTGGGAGCAGTGAAATTTATCGCTTCATTTATTTTTTATTTGGTTTGTTCGTGATATCACAGAGTTGGGCAATATTTTAGTGATCCGTGGCAAAATGCATATACTCTATTGTAGGGGAACACCATGTAGCCGTGTCTGGCGCACCTTGCTGTATCTAGTCAGCCATCGGAACAGCGGGGGCTGGGATAGAGTAGACACCGCGTGCCGTATTCGATATTTCTATCAGATTCGCGTATTCTCACGTTTTCCCAGCGCTAGGATGCGCGCGATAACACCATCGGTTCTTACGTCGTTCGGTTATCTATTGCCTACTCTCCGTTTGTTTGTTGAAATTAATTCCAGACATGGTGCTAAAATGCAACGTTCATTAATCAGACAACGTCTGATATGGTTCGTTAGAGACAAGAAAAGTTTCATTATGACAGTATCTATCCGACTATGTGACAGGAATAAAACTCAGTCATAACGTACTTATTTTTCTTCATAGAATTTTTTACCTCGTGAAATCAGAAAAAAAAATTGGTTTATACAGGATGACACATTGAATAGTCATTTTTGCTTTGCTTTTGATAAAATATCTAGCTCAAGTTCAAATATAATTTCTTGCTAGTATTTTTCTGTGCTACGTACGAATTGAAAACATCAAATAAGGCTCTACATCAGTGAAATGTGTAGGTAACAAATGAATGCACTGCATGAGGACAAAATAACTGACTAAATTTATTTTGAGGCATACAATATTATCTGAAAATGTAATTGCAAAACAGTTTTATTGAAATATACGGCGACATTGCTTAGCTATATCTTCTTCTGATAAGTCATAAGAACTCGCGTGATCTCTTGAATTGAATTCGATCGAAAAGGAGAAATACCTCAATCAGTACCTTTCATTTGAAGTATTGCCCCTGAACATCCACATGACCGTTTTTCTCTCATAGATAAAAATAGAAAAAGTTAGTAGAAATTGGGAATTCAAACGAGGTAATAATATAAATGGAGCAATATTCCTGAACTTAGATACTTCTCTACTTCCCCATCGAATAATCAAAGTGAAAACACATGAATAAAAGGATTTACGTGCAAATCAAAATAACGGAAAATTCAAATAATCTTCGGTAGTCAACCATTTATAAAAGGTAACGAATATTTTTCTATGGAGTGCGTTCTTACTAACAAAAACAACTGTAAGCATTTCAAATACAATGCTGTGGTCTTTGCGTTTAATGAAATATTTTGGAAATGGAAAATTATTATAGGTATCCAGTCGATTTCTGCAACATGAGCTAGAATGGAGTTATGTCGAAACTACTTCTGAACACAGGCCACAGAAAAATGTTTGACTTCCTTTATCAATGGTTGACTACCATCAATGCTACCGTTGATGCGAATTTTTCATTTAGTTCATTTGCAAGTAAATCCTTCTATTAAAGTGTTGTCACTATGATTCATCTATTTTCATTCTATTTCATTTTCATTTTCATTCATGAAAAAAAAACTGGATATGTAGGTACAATGCCTCAAATGAAACGCATTAATTAGGATATTTCATTCATTAAATCTAATTCAACATACAGGATGAGAAAAAATTACTCAAGATAATATCTTTATTTTCTTCATATGTTTTTTTGGAGAACGATTTTGCCTCTGCTTATACACTGTTTAAAGAGAACATTTGATTTGAGATAACTCTCAACTCTGAAACGAAGCAACTTATGATCTGATCTAACCTAGGGGGCTTTACGTGGCGGACCCTTTATACTGGGTGATTCACCAGTGGCTCTGTAGCTCGTACACTCTTGAAGATTTCATTTTTGTTCGAACGGTATTGTATGAAGAAAGTAAAAATCTACTTCAGCAATTTATTTTGAAGTAAAATAATCTAACCTAACACAATTTTCTATGAAAAAATCATGGGAGGTTTTTTTAGTTTGGAAGACCACTTTTTTGTTGAGGATTCAAGAGCGTCCTAAACTCTGCTATAATGTCTTTAAGTGATAAGTTTTTAAGGTGAGTAGTTTCGTCACAATATTTTTCTTTCCGTATAAAAAAGTATGGAAATAGGCTCCGCATCATCGCATGCTCCTTCGGCCAGAGTGGATGAATACTTTTCTCCTTCCGTTTTCGCATTGCCCAAGGAAAGCTTTATTGATGAATTGAAATAGATTAACCTCAGTTTATACAGGAGTGACTCAAAAAAATTATTGAATATTGTAACACCCCGTATTTTATTATTCATGTCAACGCATAAAATATTATGCTATATTTTTGCAGAAGCAACCTTATCTTCATCTTCGATCATTTTCGAAATATTCGATTATTTGTAAAAATTTTTGATGAAAATTCTACAAACCGTAGACATGTATCATTATTCGCACAGTTTTTTTTTTCTGTAAAGATTCAAGTAGTAAAAAATGAAACCTAAACAAGATAGTTATTTTAACGAATGATAAACGTAATCGAGGTGTTTTTTTTTATTTGTGCCTTCTGTCAGGTGTCCGGACACACCATATTCTGCATTTTACATAGTGGACTTATCAGTGTTTCGTTATTAAACATTGTTAAAGTAAGGTTTAAACCCAATTTTCTCAATAAACTGCCATGAAATTCTCCAAAGAAGAAATGGTTGATATGATTTTTATTCTCGGTGAGTGTGATAGAAATTCTTTGAAGGAAAGTAGAGTTCATGCACAAAGGTTTCCTGATAAGAGGCATCCTGATGCAAGATGCTTCGAAAAACTTCTAATTAGAAGTTAGCCGAAACGGGTAATATCGCTTACGAAAAACATGAAAAACCAAAAACTACTACAGGTGAAGACAACCAGTTATCAGTTTTGTTGACAGTGATAGAGGACTCATATAAAAGCCAAAGAGAGATTTCTCAGTTAACAGATATAAGTCAAACTTCTGTCCAGAGAATCTTGAAAGTGAATAAATTTCATGCATATCATGTACAGCTGCACCAGGAACTGAACAATCAAGACTATAAAAATCGAATCAATTTTTGCAATTGGGCAAGTGACAAAGTAGCGGAAAATCCAAATATGTTTAGCAGAGTTCTTTTCTCGGGCGAGGCAACTTTCCACAAGAATGGGCTTGTTAACAGGCACAACTTTCATTATTACGCCACGGAAAATCCACACCTCATGACACAAATAGATCTCCAGCAACGTTGGTCCTCGAATGTATGGACCGCTACAGTAGATGGATATCTAATTGGGCCGCACTTTTTCGACGGGCACCTCAATAGTGAAATGTATTTAGATTTTCAGCAGAATCATCTACCAATGTTACTTGCAGATGTACCAGAGCATATAAGAAAAGATTTGTGGTTTCCATAGGATGGAGCACACATTCACATCAGGTTAGGGAGCATTTGAATCATGTATTTCCAAACAAATGGATAGGACGTGGTGGTCCTGTTTGATGGCCAGTTAGGTCTCCAGACGTTACAAGTCTAGATTTTTTCTTGTAGGGTTATATTAAGGGCATCGTTTACCAGATTCCCTCTCCAACATAGTTGGATATGAGACAGAGAAGAGTCGACGCCTTTCAGTCAGTTAATCCGCAAATGTTGTCGAGAGTTCAACGGTCTTTCCTCAGAAGGATTGAGTTGTGTCTACAAAGAAACGGGCAACATTTCGAACACTTACTGAAATAGTTCAACACTTTGTAAATCATCTCACCAAAAACAAATCTATTACGTTTTTCATACACGACTACCTTATCTCCATTTTTCTGATCAAGTATAATGATATATACTGATGAACTCTTCTTTCGCAACCTCTGATTTTATTATTTTAGTTCATTTTTTCTTATTTCGAAAATGTCGAAGATAAATATAAGGTTATTTCAGCAAAAATATGGTACAATATTTTATCCGTTGACATGAATAATAAAGTACAGGGTTTTCCATTTGAAAAATCAAGATATGATATTTTGAAAATTACAATATTAAATAATTTTTTGTCACTCCTGTATGAAATGAGGATAATCTATTTCAATTTATCAATAAAGCTATCTTTGGGCAATAAGAAAACGAAAGGAAAAAAATATTCATCCTGTATGGCCGAAGAAGCATGCGATGATGTGAGAGCCTATTTTCATGAATTTTTAAGGAAAAAAAAATATTGTGACGAAACTACTCACCAAAAAAACTCATTACTTAAAGACATTATAGCAGAGTTTAGGACGCTCTAGAATCTTCAATAAAAAAGTTATCTTCCAAACTGAAAAAACCTCCCAAGATTTTTTATAGGAAATTGGGACACCCTGTTTACTTCAAAATAAATTGCTGAAGTAGATTTTTACTTTCTAAATACAATACAGTTCGAACAAAAATGAAATCTTCAAGAGTGTACGAGCTATAGAACACCACGCCACTGGTGAATCACCCAGTATATATACATATATATATATATATATATATATATATATATATATATATATATATATATATATACGAAGGAAATTAATCAAACACCGGATTCTTCAATTTTATTTGCAATTTTATATGAAGAAAATATGGAAAATATGCAAATATTCCAAACTATCCCAAATTAAGCGACTTGAAATACTGTCCCTAATTTGATTTGAGTTACTCTTATGAATAAAGTCAGTCAAAGATTTCTGTGCTTCAGTTTTCAAATCTACAGATATATTTATGAGATGAATAAGAGATATAATCGACTTCTTTCTTCATCTTATCAGAAGTTCAAGATTTTGTTTGAATTATCGACATACATAAACTTCACAAATAACAGTGATCTTTGATAAAATACAGATTATGTACTTCAGAAATTTTATCTTTGGTCAAATGTTATCATAGATGAAATTTCGTTCTATCGATGATGCAAGATTTAATATTCAGTTAATGTGGAAAGAAACTTCCCCGACCTCAAAGGAATGAGTTATGAAGAAAGAATGAGCTTTTTGGAGCACAAGTGACATTCAATTCAAACAATACTTATACCTTGATTTATGAAAAACAAATAAAAGTTCTCCAAAATTTGAATGTTTTCGAGTTGATGAATTCGCAAAAGATATGTTAAGTGTTATTCAAAGATATGGATGGAAATATAGTACATAATTTTACATTCTCTGATAAAATAAGACTTTCAGTAATCAAATTTTTCAAAGTCGTTCTGTTTTAACGGAAAGAAATCATGCACGCAAGATTATATCATCATTCAGATATGATCAGACAATACGATGATGTTTCATTTTTAATTTCATTCACATTCATATGTAATATAATGTTAGATGTCAGATACATAGTCCGCTTCACTGATTCATACTTTATCTTACAACTATTACTTTTTTGAATTCAAGTCTTGAACTCTTAATATATTCTGACATGATTTTTCTTCATTTGTGTCTAATATCGTGATAGTAGAATTCAGTAGAACAACCATCTTTTCTTGATGTAAAACCATCGTTGCCACGATGTATGAGTACACTTTCCTAAGCACACAAACTACACAATTACAAATTTCAACAATCACGATCGAAATACCAATACAAATAAACCGCTATGTGAAGCGTTATAAGAATAAGCTTGATACTCACGACCTTACCCATCCTAACCCAGCAGTCCAGTAGAAATGGATTCGTTCGAAGCGAAGATACGAATTAACTAGTTCTCGTTCTTGCTTCTTCTCGCAGGCGAATCAGGGATCTGCGTCTTGATTTCACTCATTTTGTTATTTCGATAGAGGACCATTTTTCGAATGTTTTATTATATTACTAGATTCATTCATACTGATCAGAAAAGTACATGATTCGTGTTTCATTTTATATTATTTCAGTTTTTTTCTTTTACTTAGTTGGGATGTGACACAGAGTGAAAAAGTGAATTAAGTGATAATCGAGTTTTCAAAACAAAAACAATCGATTTTTGTTGGAGATTCAATTTTTATCATTTGAAAAACTGCATACTTTTCCGTAAATTAATAAGGAAGAGATCAATATTAACAATTTATTGAAATAAAACGTCAAGTACAGAAAATAAACAAAACTTCAATTATCTGGCCTCAAAAAGAAATTTTGAGTTCGAACATTATGAAAACTAAAAATAATTATTGCTACAAACTCTAAGTAATATTTAATATCTGATCTACACTATTAAAGTCGTAAGGCCTTTTTCGGGAATCATCTGAGGGGATAACGGTAGTTTGAACCGGGCGGAGAAGGGATTTTTTTTGCCGGAGGGAGAGGGTCTGAGGAAGGCCATGCCAAATTTGGAGCCCCTAGCTCGAACGACGGAGCCCTGAGGATGTTTCGAAAATTTACGCCAAAACGTCCTTGTGAGCGAACGGAAAGTCGAAACGGCGAGATTTCTTCGGAATCGGAAACTTCGGTCTTTCGGGAGGCGATCGGAAGGATTCAGAAAGAAAGCCCCGAAAATGCGAAAATAAAAAAGGTCTCCGATTTGTCGCGAGTGGAGGGAATAATTTCGACTTTTATGTCTAAACCTGGACAAAGAGCAAGCCTTGAGTTTCGCATGTTGGGCCGCAATAGCTTCATTCCCGTTAAACGATGGGAAAACTAGAAAATCTACAATTCAACGATAGGCTATAGGCGGACTTTTGCAAAATTTCGCCCAATTTTCCTCATTCCGAATACCTCTGACGGCCAGAAATCAACTAACGTCGAGCTGTCAAAATAAGTGGTTTTCTTGCATCTGTCCTACTTATACGGAGTTACCAGGAGAATGTATTCTGGTGTTGAACGTTTCCTACATATCTCGAGATAGGATCCGCGAAGAGAAATCATTACTCTACGTCTTAATTGTCGAATTTGGGACAATTTTTGAGACCTAGAATTTCGAGAAAAAGAGCGGAAACACGGGGGCGGAGCCAGTCACTCTCCCTTAGATCGCTATTCAATGTCGGAAGTGAGCTTCATCAATGAAAATATTGAGATGGAAATAGTTAGTAACTTTTATTTTCACCAATATAATTTCGGTACTACCAACATCTAGAATATAAGTGCTCTCACTCTTCTGAGTGACAATCGAATCTAACCTTATTTCACTTAGTCTTATATTCGATCTGTCAAAATAAGTAATCCCGAATTTTATTTGAATGAAAAGTTTGACGAAACTTGAAATGAACTTTTAGAGGTAAGTGAACGTAGTTTGATGTTTATTTTATCCATTTTATGTAAATTTTGTTTAAGGAAAGAAGCGGCAACCTGTCAAAATTCATAAATTTAACATTTTGTGGTTATTCTAACCTAAACAATGTGATTCAAACGGAATGTTATGATAAAAAGGATTTGAGAAGACTTACAATAATGTTTGAAAGGTAAGTGAATGTAATTTGAGGTTTATTTATGTATTTCATTGTATATTTTTGCAGCATGCTGAAGAAATATACTCAGAATTCACATATTTCATTTTTATTTCATAGTTATTTTAACCTCTATACGTTGAAAAATGTCCTCGAATTACTAAGATTTTTTAACGAATCAATTCGGGAATCTTACAAAATGATGGAATATCCTTTGAGTTGGTATTAATAGGTATTGAGCTCTTTTGTATAATAATATTTTTTCTGGAAGGAACTCGATGAAGTTTTCGGTAGGTCATTCAGAGAATGTAACATATGAATATTGAAAGCTAACCACTAAAGGCTATATTTGTATCAACATATTTCAAACTAGATTTCAATAAGACCGTGCCATTTCAAATTGAATTTTCGTTTCAGTTTATTCAAGAGGAAGTACGTTTCTATTCTACAACTATCCAAATGTAAAATTAAATGAGATTCAATGTTGCATACAAAGTTTCATTTTGTGAAACCACAACTTTCAATCAAGATTTATGAAAGTCACAGGAAACATGCTGCTGCCTATGTGAATCATATTTTGGAGAAAATTCAACTACTACTTGGAGAATGCTATGCAATTTGACAATTTTTGTTATAGGTACTTGTACTATTGGTTTTTTATATACATAATTGTGTAAAATGAGTTCGTACATCACATAATATGGAAATATGAAGTTGTTTTAATGCAATTTCTTCCTTTCATTTTCATTTTATAGTATATTATAAAGTTTCACAAGAAAATGAATCGAAGAGAAGTAAAATTGAAGATTAGAAATTTCAATTAGTAGACAGCAAGTTTATTAGAAGCTAACGGCTCCAAGCCAACTGCCAACTCGTCAGTTAAGGATCTGGGAAATTAACAGTGACAAGAAACAGTTCAACTGAAACTGATATATAGTTAACATATTGTATATGAGGGTCCATAATGTAATTTACAAATTTGTGGATCTCATTTCTGCTTTCCACAAGAACACTTCCATTCAGAATATGTTTGTTCTTTCTGGTAAGCAAAATCTGTGAATTTTGGTTAATTTGAATTTATACAAAATGGTTACATATAGGGCAATCACATAAGGAAATTTCTATGTATTCAGTAGTGTTCCTTTATTTGATTACTAATTTCTCGCTTTTGTCATTTGGATATTTTCTATTTCATTCATATACTTGAGAAGTAATTCTTCCATCTTGCTGTTTCAAGCTCATTTTTGTAGTTTATTATAATTCATGAATCTTATCCGATTCTTATCAGATCTAATACGAATCAGAACTGTAAACTATAGATCTGCATATAACGATCTGTCTGAAATATATATTTAATACTTTTGGAACTAAAAATTTGGAATATTGTGAATTAATATTAGAGTTGTGGGCTGAAGGACTTTGGTCGATGGCCTCTTGATATTATTATCAATAAAGAACAGTTATTATTATTATTATTATTAGAGTTGTTGATGATTGAATTTCTATGCCTAAAGGGTGATTGAAAAATTTGTTTTTTTGAATCAATGTTTGAATGTTTTTAATTTCATCTTATGCTAGCTCAATTGGAGAAAGTTAAGATTTTCAAATTGAATGTATCTCTTTGAATTGGGATAGTCGTGAATAGTATTGAAATTTGTGTGGTTGATGAGTCAGTATCCATAAAACAATACTGGAAGCTGCGTTACCCTAAGGATGACTAAGGCAATATATGAGAGAGTTCCATGTAACATAAAGAACTATTAAGTATAAATCTGTATAATGAAGTGAATATAATAATGTGTTCAGTATAGAGTTGGCTATGAAAAGGCGTTCAGTATATTAGGCGTTTAGTATATTGGCTATTTAAATACAAAAGACGATCTCAATTGGCTCACTAGTTAAAATTGAAATGAAATGAAACAAATAACGAAAAATGGTCAGAACATCAATCTTCGAATCTCACAACTGAAAAATGAAAAAGAATGAGGTTTTGTTTGAAATGTGGCTGTATATTTGGACGAAACTAAAGAAGAATTGTTGCCATAATCGATGTATTGAAAATCGATTATTTTTAAGACAATCGATAACTAAGAAAATCTAATCTTTTTCATCTTCTGTAGTATAAGAAGTAAATATAAAAAGAGCAACTATGAAAATCTGGTCATGATCAATATTAATTTATTTGACGTTATTCTAGTTGATATTCCATTTCGTGCAGTATTTCTCTGGATATATAAGTTGAATTTTGTATCGCATGTGATTGGTAATAGAAATACTTACAGTGTGCCAGTCATACTTTTTGAATTAAAATACTTTTTAAATGAAAAATATAGTCATAAAGAAGAAAAATTCTATGAAAGATAGCGTCGTTTTCCAATGAACCTCTTATATTCTTCATAATCTGAAAAATTCATAGAATTAAAAAGTTTTTCAACAATTGAAGAAATACTGATATTCGTTGGGGAAAATGTTGAATTATATGATTGCAAGGGTTAAGAAGACCATTCATTATGTATTCTATATCGATCGGTGCATTACTCTTCGATATATTTTGCAAAAACGGTCGATATTAGTATTCTTTATTTTCATCGTATTTATTGGAAATTAACCTTTCCAAACTTTTTACTAGCTTCGAACACATACCTGGCGAAAACCAATAAGCAATTTTCTTTCAGAATCGACAGAAATCGGAGCTTTTTTGAAATATCGTTACATTAATTTGCAAATATAAATCCAAAATCACTACTTTCACAGAAAAGCAAAAAACTATTTATTTAATTGTAATGATGTTACTTTCTGCACAAATTTTGTTTACATATTTGAACCAGTTAAGGTTGAATATCATATTGCAGTATTCCTCTAACTTGTTTTACAGGATGCGATTTCATGAAGATTGTGCTACAACCTCAGTAGGACACTAAAGTGGGATCACGACATTTGCGATTTTAAGTGAATATATCAATTTCGTGAGAAAAGTTTTCGAGCTATAATATTTCGACTGATTCTGCTGGAAAAACAATTCGAGACTCATTTTTTCTGAAAGGTATGTACTATTACTATGGCAAATTTGATTTCAGTGTCCAAAATGTTTTTGAAATAATCCATTTTTTTTGGTCACTGAACCAATTCAAAATTTTGAAAAATATGACAAGATATTCGAATGATCGTTACTTCGAGTGTTTCACAAATACTCTTTCTGTAATATCAAAATATTCTGGTCTTCCTAAAGCAATATAAAATCAAAATATTTCATAATTTAAATATATTTCAGGCAATTTAATTTCATTAATTGGAAGCAAATTGTTTAATAGTTGAGCATTATAGTTTCTTCACATTGTTCTAAATTTTATTTAAATCATTTCATTACATGAAGAATTTACTCCCATACCCTTAGTTCTTCGTTAACAGTGCTGAGCAAGTTCGGAAAGATAATCTAGAATCACACAGAAACGATTCACAACACCCACGCGAACAACTTCCTCAAGATGTCGCGCCATATTTCATCGGCTTTTCTGAGCAGGAAAAGCTACAAAGAGGATAATTTGTTGCACGCGGATGTGATATATGGATCCACACTAATAAAGTAATCACCAGATGGTGACACTGAGGATTTACTGGAATGTACCTTGTGTTAACTAGCCATGTAGAATGCATTCGTTAACCAGCAGGTGTTATAATTTACCTTTCCGTGCGTTAGTTGTAGATTAAACAGATTAGGCCTATCGAACAAATTGAAATGGGGTGGAAAATACATTGATTTCATTGTTCGAATAATCCATGTCCTTAGTAGAGATTGATGATGCAATAACAATTATATATATATATATATATATATATATATATATATATATATATATATATATATATATATATATATATATATATATATATATATATATATATATATATATATATATATATATATATAAATCTTGAATTTTCGAAGTATCTATAATTTGATGTATTACGGGTTTTATTTCGTGGTCCATTTTGATTTCGGTTTGGTGGTGGTTCTCTTTTTGTGTCCTGGTTTTCGGCGTCGGTAGACCTGGTGGTGGGGATGCTTTCATTATTATCTGTTGATGATGTCGGTTTTAAGGGGGGTAAAATAACGTTCCTAGCATTTGATAGTTTGAGGGTTTCGTCTCTTTCGTTCAATGTACCCCCTTTTTCAATTTCCACTGCTTCTCTGATAAGACGTTTCTTAAGTTATTGTGTGGTGCTGATTTGTTTGGAGTTATCGAAATCTATTGTATGACCTGTATGTAATTTATGTAGATAAATGGTGGATGAGATGGACTTATTTTTAGTGCTCTTTTATGTTCCTCTATTTTAGCTTTTATTTTTCGATTGGGTTGGCCGATGTATATCTCGTCACAATCTCCGCATGGTATAGAGTAAACTCCCTGATTTTCTGAAGGAACGTTGTCTTTCGGGTTTCTGAGAATTTTTCGGATAATTAGTTATGGTTTGTATGCCGTTCTAATATTGTTTTTCCTTAATGTTTTTCTTATTTTATCTGTTACTCGTTTAATATACGGTAAACAGTTGTGTGCTTTTGTTCTTCTGTGCATATCGTGTTTCGCCCAGTGAGAGTGTCTCTTATATCTGCATTTATTGTGGTTTTGTTATACCCATTATTTTCAGGAGCGTTGGTTATTGTAGATAACTTTTCTTCTCTGTGGCTGTCATCTGTGGGTGAGTCCGATCTGCTCATGAGTGGATGATGATGTGAGTATCTATTTGTGTGGGTTGACTTTCTCTATACTGAGAAATGTAAATGTCCGCTTTGTGACATTGTTACCATAAGAGGAGATCCATTATAGAACTGCCTGTTTGATTCTTTTTCAATTGTGAATGTTACGTTCGCATGGATTGAATTCAGGTTAGGTTAGTGCTGTGAACGCGCTTAGGGATTCTTCACCGTGGGGCCATATGATAAAGATGTCGTCGACGTATCTGATGAAATTTTTGTCGTGCTTGTTTCTCGAAATTTGCCATAAATAAATTAATAATAGCTGGAGACTAAGGAGATCCCATGGGTGCTCCCGATGTTTGATTGTGACGTTTGTTTTTATGAGAAAAATATGTATAATTCAGGCAGTGTTCAGAAAGGAGTACAATGTCTTTATGGAAATTTTCGCCGAGTTCTTCTATCTCTTCCCTGAGAACGTTTGGAAATAAAGATACTATGTCTAGACTTGTCGTGATATCTGTGGGGTCCAGAATGATATTTTTTGTCAGTTCTTTGAAGTGTTTTGAATTTTTGACATACGATTCCGTTGTTTCTACTTCCGGCTTTAAATGTTTAGCAAGATATCGGGCTAAACTGTGTGTCGGTGAATTGACTGCGCTAAAAATGGGTCTCAACGGGATGTCGGTTTTGTGGATTTTTGGCAATCAAAATATTATTACATATGGACGATTTGAAACTATATACCGGAAATTCTGACCAGATGAAACGTTAACTTGAAACCGTTCTTTCGTTCAGTGAGGCTATTCGGATGGAGATGGGCCTTGACAAATGCGCGACCATCGATGTCGAAAAGAAAGATTGTAGATAATAGCGAAGATCACATCCTCCTCAATCATACCGCGATTTCCCCTTGGAACGAGATAGTATGTATAAAATACTAGGTGTTCAGCAGGCCCTTGAGATAAAGATGAGTGAGGCCCAGGAGTTGTTTAAAGATAAACTCTATCCCAGAGTTATGCTGATATTGAGATCTGGACTAAGCTCTAAGGCCATGTTCACTGCGCTCAACATCTGGGCGATACCTTGCTTCACATATTCATTCGGTGTGGTCAACTGTTAGGTAACTGAATTGAGCAGTATAGACACGAAGCTCCGTATATTGATGACGGACAACACCACCCCCACGCTTTTGTTAATTGTCTCTATCTCACGAGACAACAAGGAGGGAGAGGAATGGCAAACATCGAGAAAACGCATGAAGCAAATGTCGCGAGCTTAAGGAACTTTTTCTTCAAGAATAACTCGCAATTTTACAGCTCCATTTGCGAAACTGATGACCTCACTCCACTCCAACTATCTAAAAATAAAATGAATGTTAAATGTCCGACCACAGCTGAATTGGTTGAGGAATGGCAATCGAAGGCTCTACACGGGAGATACCCGAATAGTCTAAAAAGCTCAAATGTAAATAAAGCCGAGTCACTGGCCTATTTAACTTCATGATATCTGTTTCTAGAGACAGAAGGTAGACTGATAGCCATTCAAGACCCCTAGAGCATATCAGAGCCATATTGCCAAACTGAATATACCATCCGATCAATGCCGAACGCGTAGGCGTGGACTGGAGTCCATTCAGCATGGTACAACGTTTTTCCCAATACTAGCCCCCATAAACTATATACAAAGGCACAATGCGATGGCAAAAATTTACCATCAAGCGCTCGACGCACGGCTGGGTCTATTGGATCGGACATTGTCATCAATTTCGACCTAGTAGTGTTCTGGAAAATGACGAATACAAACTCTACTGGGACATTACGATGATCACTGACCGAGTAATACCACACAATAGACCCGATATTTTCTTAATTTTCAAGCAAGAAGAAAAAGCATTTGTATTCGATGTCGCGATTCCAGCCAATGACAATGAATCTAAAGCTTATTCTGAAAGAATCGAGAAATACCAGGATCAAATATTAGAAATGAAGCAACTGAACTACCTGAAGACCGCTGTTGTCATTCCGTTGGTTATTACTGTGAATGGCCTCGTTGAGACACATCTCTTAGAAAACACAGCAAAGCTCAGACTAGACTTGGCAATAGTGTCAGCGGCACAAAAGGCGGCTATATTTACCACCACGAGAATAGTGAGGACATTCCTGCATCAAGACATGGGGAGTGATTCTCAGGTACCATAAAAAGAGCAGCCCGAAGGAGTTGGTAAACCATAAATATATAACCATATATATATATATATATATATATATATATATATATATATATATATATATATATATATATATATATATATATATATATATATACGTTTTATTGTTTTTATTCATCATTTTACCCTCATTACTGAAATCTGGTGTATTCAGAAAATTTAAATAATGATCTTATCGTTAAATTGTTTATTGGTTTACCAGTTCTCTTTTCAGATGAAAATACAGAAACAACAAAAACAAATTTCTTTTTGTTCCTACGACTTCCATTAATTTAATTACCATATTGTTCAAAATCTGATCTATTTTATGACTACGGTATCTTTTAATAAGCATCTCAGCACAACTGGCGAGCTCATTAGTTTCGATGTTATGAATCATCAGATATCGATAATAATTGGGATAAATTAAATCAACCAAATATATCAGTTACATCCGCCTTTCAACCAAATAAGTAATGCATATAGCTTTCAAGTTTAAAATTTAAAATTTCTATTCCACCATTTTCAACCAGAAAATTTAATAAAGGAATCACTCCAGTTACTGGCCGGTGTTTGGAACTAATTAATGATTTTTTGTGCTGTTGATTAAATTCTCGAATTAAACGGAATTAAATTGACAGTGGGTGTACATAACATTCGTTATGACTAACTATGATTATCTACATTATTATCAGTTTATTTCTTGTTCATACCATACACTTGTGCACGCCTCCTGCGATAATTCTGATTATCAGCACTATCGGAAGTCTATGAATAAAACCATAACAGAAAAATACGAATCATTCAGTATTTTATTCATTTATTTATTCCATAACAATGCCGATTTGCCATGGTACGTTAAAGCTTCCAAACGTGTAATTAAAAAATAATATATTATCAATTTAGAGAGAACGAAATTATCTTGACACCGACCAGTGATTCTGAAAATGAATATTTTATTTTGAGCCCAATCATTTCTTACGATATCGTTCTAATCATCGACGTTAACAAGACGTATAACGATCTGTAAGCAGTTTCGGAGAATATAAATTGCAAATAAGTGAATCGATGTGAATTACGACGAAAAATTGTTATTTCACTTGGTAGGAAATATGGATGTATAACGTTTTGTTGGGAATAGCTTCCGTGATGGATTAAAAAGTATTCTTTTCTTCTTTTCTTGTTTTAGACTAAGGTGACATATTATAGTTAGATCTCTACCCCTTAATCTCCTTTTCGGGGACCAGTTTACCAATTTTTTAATATAATTCAGTAGTTGTGGAGAATTAAATTTTGGGCTCAGTGGTTTCCGAGTTAAATGTAAACAGGTTTTTTTTCGAATAACAAACATAGGCGACTTTACTTTTGTTGGATAAAGTAGGTTTTTACTTTTCGAAAATATATGACACACGTGGAGAATTTTTGCAAATTAATTATAAAGAACTTGACAAGATAGAATATAATATTCAAAGTGGGTATAATTCAGCTGTAACGATAAAAACGAAACCGAACCGATTTCGTGGGAAGCACCAACCTGATAATTTCATTTTTTAACGGTTGAAAGAAAATCTCATCTATAGTGGATCATTCAAAGCACCGAAAACAGCAGAAATATGAGGTTAGAGATGAAAAAAAACAAAATTCGAAGTAATAGGAGCCAAATCAATTTCCCGGCAAATAGAGGCAGAAACTGGAATTTTCGGACATCCTGCACTCGTTATTCTAAAAGAAAGTTCACGCCCTGCGAAATATGAGTATTGCAATTTTTACAGCAAGGGTATTCCGTTCGCCGACTGAATTTTGGCATTTCATGTTTAGAAAGAATCCATGAACGACTGAACGACCAGTGAAGACCACCTTGGATATTTGATCGCCATAATGAGTACCTTTGGATATATTGTAATATCCAGCGCTATATTGATGTGCAGTATCAAGGAAATATGGCTTCAATGTGTACTGTACCTGAAGGAAAACCTCGTTCGAAATTTTTGATGATAACCTGAATGAAGTTATTAAGAAATCATCAATAAAAATATAACTGAAGGAAATCTAACCTAACCTAATCCGACGAACAAGGGCCATCACTGATTTGTAAAATTTGAATTTTAAGGATAAGTGGCTAGGGACTAGACGTCCAGTGAGATGGTCCTCTCGTTCTCTTTACTTGACGTCACTAGACTTCTCTCTTTGAGATTATTTTGGAGATTTACTGTACAAGAGAACAGTCACAATTTAGAAGAGTTGAAACAGAATTTCAGAGCTTTTGTTAGCAATATGAGTATCTTCAATGCGGTAGTATTTCCTGGCGATGTAATTCACGTTTTGAAAACAATGGCCACACTTTTGATTACTTGCGATAAAATTGTTTCCCCTAATTCGAGAACGGTAGAACTTTTTTTGTTGAACATTTCCGTATGGACGTTTCTTATTTAATTTGCAAAAAATTTAATGTTATTGATCTAATTTTTTTATTATCCATTTCATGTAAATATTCATTTATCCCCCCTCCCTTACCTGCATATTTTGTAACCATTCTGAATGGAATATTGTCAATGCAATGTCCTGGTCTTTTCTGCAAAAAGGAAGTGAATGCAAAATTTGATTACATGTTATATTTTTGCAAATGAGAAAAATAATTTATGCAATATTAGTAAAATCGACTATGGTTCGTATTGAAAAACATAAGCATATTCGTTTGCACTACTAAAATGCTCCCTAAAAAAGGAATCGAGAGAGATGGGGTGATTTTTCTCTAAATGTAATATTTCACCAAGCTACCGTACGAAAATCAAAATTTTCTAACTGTGTATATAAAATTGAATGGGTTACATTTATTTTAGTGAGATTAGTTTAACCGACTGCCCTTGCTGGGCGCACTAGATAAAAATAAAAAACAAATTAAATAAAAAGTATAAACGACACCACCGGAGGTATAGAATAAGGTCCATTACGTGGCCCAGGAATCGACAGTTGATGATGATGAACATAAAAATATTTCAGATCACGCTTGATTTCAAATTGGAAAATTACAATATGAAATTTTTCTCAGAACACACCTCCAAACCTTTTTCCGATTGGTCGCATTGATAGCTCGAAATTCTATCAACTTCATTTTTTTTGTTTGATCGTCTTTACATTAAATGCAGTTAATCGTAGCCGACTTCTTGAATTTACAATTTCTTAAGACAGCTTAAAGTCAAAAAGAGGGTAAGAAAGTGAAATAAAATTTCACCTTGTGAAAAATACGGATTGTAAAATTCAGCTACGTGCAACGATAACTATATCATGATGTTTATAATCGAATTCAATTTCATTTTGTCGGATAAGTCTTCGAAAATTTCAGAAATTATGAAATGAGCTTTGGTGCCGAATTAACTACGTAAAATCTATAACTCTACTTCATTATTTTTAGGAAAGTTATATACGATAAATATTAGTTTTAATGATTGCTATCTTCTGTAGATGTTTGTATCTAAATTCTTCGTAAAACCAAAAATTTCAATATTTTTCAGAAAGATTTCTAAGCAAAGAACCAATTGTAGAAATATTGAAAAAATTTCTTCACTCCCCCAACGAGGTTTCATGAGATACCATCCAATTATTATTATTATCTCGAAAACGAATAATTAGATCCAATATACAAAGTATCTCAGTAGCACACGAGAGAAAGACGAGAGGGCAAAAAGATACGTGAAAAAATAACTACAGTACAACTTCACTAGTCCGGACACTCCCTATATCGGGCACTCAGTAACTCGGGAACTTGGAGAATTTAACCTCTGTAATCCGGGCACGTCGACGCCGGCTGATATACAACCAATAATAATTTTCCTGTCTGTACATGTATGTATGTACTTGTACTATGTAAGAGTGGCGAATATCGATCTACAGTTCCATTTTGCATTTCAATCTCGTCGGTGGTGTGCATAATGGCTCCAACCAAGAGAAAACATAAAACGCTCACACTGGCAGAGAAATCAAAAATAATAGATTTTATTGATGATGGAATAAATACTCGTCGAATAGCAGCAAAGTTCACTATACCAAAATCAACAGTGCTTGATATAAAACAGAACAAGGACAGAATAAAGAGATTTTTATCCAAATCGTATCAAGAAACAGGTAGGAATTATGGATGCACCGAGCAAGGGTTTTCACAGATAGCCGAGTAGCGAGCTCTCGACCAAACAAAATTACTGCATGCCGAGTATCACGAGAGCTCGGCTGGCCCAATCGGTCCCTCGGTGTATTCCTAGTAGGAATATTATTTTAAACTCTTCTCGAATTTATTCTATCCAAGGCATTTTTGTAAGAAAAAGAAAAATTATCAGAGAAGCTGTGAATCCTAATGTTGAAATCGCATTGTATAACTGGTTTCTTCAACAACGCAACGCACACGTACCAATTTCGTCAGACATATTGAGAGCAAAAGCCAAACAGTTTTATGAACAAATCACAGGAAAAAAAGGTTCTCTGGCAAGTCGGGATGGTTAGATAAATTCAAGCTTAGACATGGAATTCGTTTCTTGAAGGTATGTGGTGAAAAACTTTCCAGCGATGTTTCCGCTATGATACCATTTAAGGAAAAATTTCTATCGATTGTTGTACAGATAGAATTAAGCAAAGAAAAGATGTATAATGCTAATGAATCGGCCATTTCTTAGAGATGTTTACCAGACACAACTTGGGTTCATCAAGGAGAAAAATCAGCACCAGGTCGAAAAGTGTCAAAAGACCGCTCAACATTCATGCCATGATGCAACGCGGCTGGAACTCACCAGTTACCTTAACTAGTTTCGGAAAAAGCGGCAAATCCACGAGCATTCTAAAACGAAAGTTCACAACCAGTCTACAAAACATTTACCAAAGAGTGGATGACCAGACCATTATTCAATGAATGGTTTGAAGCATCTTTTATCCCCGAGGTGAAGAATTTTTTAAATAAGATTCACAAGCCCTCTAAAGCTCTGTTGTTGGTAGACAATGCACCATAGCACCTACCTGAGGAAGATGTTAATACTGATCCAAACTTCAGAGTTATGTTTTTGCCACCCAACTGGACTGCCGTTCTTCAACCTATGGATCAGAATTTAATTCAAACCATAGAAAATGCCTTCCTAATCATATCATTTCGCATGAAGGTGAAGAGATAACTTCCATTTTGAAGCAGTATAATTTGAAAGATTCCGTGAACAATCTTGCCCAATCTTGGAAAGCCATTACTTCGAAAAATATTAGAAAAAATTGGACAGCATTGTGGCATGACACTACAGAAGTAGAAGAATCAGATGATGAAAATATTCCACTCTCAGAGCTTCAGAAGAAGCTTCGTCCAATCAGTGATGATTTGAAAAATATTGCCGAATCATTAAGGGTCATCGATCCAGAAAATGACTGAACCATTGAGAACATTACCAACTGGGCTGTGTTAGACAAAGAGTTTGTTATCGATTTGACTGTAGAAGAGCTTATACAGGATGCTTTAGGAAGGAATATTGAAAACGTAGAGGAATCTTCTGACTCAGAGGATGGTTTAAATAGTATGGTAAAAGTGAAACATGCAGATACTGTCAATGCATTCTCCCTGATTATCAGTTGGGCCGAACAGAATAATCTTCCTATAAAAGACGTATTGCTCCTGAAAGGGTTCAAGGAAAAATCAGTCCAGATGGCAGCATCGAGAAAGGTTCAGAGTGAAATCGATGGAGATTTCAAACGTCATAAGGAATAACATGTTTATGTACACTAGCTTATATTTAAATCCTATATTATCTATGAGGAAAGATTATCATGAATGGAAATTCTATAATTTGATTCTGTTTTATAATAGAAACTATTTTTTGTTCAACTTTTCAATATTTTTATAATAAACTCGGCTTTAACAGATTTTGGGTTGTCTCTATTTTGAAAATGAAACAAATTCAAGTCACTTCAGAAATTCGGGCATTTCGATAGTGCGGGCATGCGCCGGAACGACATCTGCCCGGACTAATGAAGTTGTACTGTATACTGTAACAAACGTGATGGCTTGTTCGGTGATGTTGATTTTAGTGGGTAACTTCTGTGTCATTTTTCGGCAGATATTTTCGAAACTTGTAGTTGCTATTGAAAAAAAACTGAAAATATTTGAAACTTCAACTCCCTTCACCTCCGGAAAGATGGATTATTCGACATGTTTATATGAACTTTTTTCTTGAAATCACGAAAAAAATCACACTTGAATTTATACCAGATGTTCGAGAAACACCCTGTGTAGGTATAGGTATAAGATGATATAAAATTGATACAAATCTATCTCACTTCGAAATTCTGCCGTATGTTCTACTTATTCTGGAAAAATTAAACGAGCTTCCATTATTCCACTAAGTGAACTTTTTGATCCAAATTTCATTTTTATCTAGATGAAGCCTTATTTCTGTCTTTCAATAACTACTCCATATTGTTTTTTAAACACGTTATACTGGAATAGTCTCAAGGACCCAGATAGATATTGATCCAATCATTAATCCTCCCGTTCTGAATAACCTCATTGTCCATTTGTTTCTTATCGGGACACATATCGGTAAACCCTACAATTCACGAGATAAGAGAGAAGAAGCATGTTGGGTAATTTGTTTGGATTATCTGACCATCTGCAGCCTCAGTTTGAACACTAAGATAAGCGAACACAGAATATTATACCATGCGTTGTTCAGTTCGTCATCCTTTATTTGGTCATCGAACGTGGGTATAATATTTTAAAATGTGCCCGTCTAGAAATTAACTTATCTGATGGTTTTTGTACAATTTATACATCGAGTTTATACTCATGAACACGATATGTCGTAGATACTGTTATAAAATATCCATTTCATGTTTCCTTAGATAACATTGAAAGCCAAGTAAGACAGAGAAAGGTCTTTTTCACTCTCTTTAGCGTTACGTCATTAATTTAGATTTTTATCTGTACAACGCAAATTCATCATGATTATTTTTTATGTTCATTGTTATCGGTAACCTTACTGGGTAGGTGGATAGTCCCACGCCTACTCAATGATTAGTAATAACCGATTACGATTAGATATTTGTTCTATTATGCTTATGAAGATAATTCAGTTCACATCAGCACTTTGAGTAATAATTTTATTTCGAAGCTTCGGTTTCATGAAATGGAATGAAAACAAGTTATACATGTAAACAAGAAAATTTGTAGAATACAAAATCTTTAAAAATGAAGCAGCTACTCATAATCTAATATTAAACTCCTTTGAATATGTCTGAATTGTGTTATGTTTTTACTGAATAAGAAAATTTTTTCATTTTAATCCTTAACCGACATGGTGCCAATATTTTACGTTAACTACGTTGTAGGTCCTTGGGACAACAACTTATTCAAATGCTAAAATTTTTGTCTTTGTTTAGTTTTGTGAGATTCTTTTTATTGCGATTCAAAGAAAACATGACATTTAGTAGAATATTCAATAGTTGCAACCACTGTAACAAAACAACAAAAAATAAAAATGAAATATTCGAAATGAAAAAAATATCTCCCAAAATTGTGCAATATTGAAAATAATGAAACGAAAAATTAACGAAAAAATGACATAAATTGAAATTCTAAACTAGAACGTATTCTATGGAATGAATTATCAATGTGCAGGTACTTTCACAAAAATTTCTGCAAACCTAAACACGAAATACATTCAGTAGGTCATTCTAGCTCGTTTACGCAAGTTAGACATACTTTTGCACTACACTGTAAACAAATGGCTCTTTTGCATATTTTGCACGGGTAACTTGACTTTCTTTTCAGTTTCGGATCACATAGATAACACACTTTCCTTGCATTTCTAGGCATCCTATCGGAATCATTTGGAATTTCTGGGACTTCAGTACCTAATACTATATGAACGCTATGTCTACGTTCTCTTGGAAGGCGAAGATGAATACCAGTTATCACCAGTAATATTTATGTTGCGTCCAAATATTAGCTAGCATAAGCGAAGAACTGCTTGGGTGGGTATTGCAAACTTTTTTCCTCAGGTGTTACATCTTCCAGAGCATCCGTTCCCTTTCCACAGTAAATATATTATTGTAAACGTAGTGCGTTCTTGCGTCTGTCAGACATTGAACTTTTATGTCGTATTTTTCTGGTTTGGAAGACGTTGTTGATGATCGGCCGGCCTTTGTTCTTCTGTTAACTGAACTTTATAAGCCTTAAAACCCAAGTCTTTATGCAACATACGGTGTAATGACGTTTGTGAAATGCCCAATTTCAAAGAACGACGAGGAAAGGATAAACCTTGGTTTTTTCTAACACTTTGGGCTACAGCAGTAATATTCTCTGTTGTTCTCGTGCGTCGTTCACGGGCTCGATTCTTCACATCACTAACTTGTCCCAACAACTCGCATTTTCCCACCAGTTTCACTATTGCCGGCCGAAAAGGTGCTTCACGACGACCCAAAAACGTTATAATTTTGCGAACTGTGACTGCAAAATTTTCACCATTTTTCCAGTGAATTCTAATAATTTCAATGCGTTGTTGAAGCGTTTATCGTTCTATTCTTATTAATGGCGTAATTTCTACTTGTCAAACGTCCAGAACTGACAGCTTCAAAAGTTACAGATACCGAAATAGCGGGCTATTCAAAATTAAACCTCTTACTGGAAAACCTTTTAATATGAGTTTAATATTCAGAAATGAATCCAAGTATTTGCTCGAAGTCCGTATGTAGTAGTTCTTGCGAGAGTCGAATTTTGAAGGATAATATTCAGCAAATTCATTTTATTAACACTCAATTCATCTATTCCTATTTCCTCTGCCAATTTTCTCATCAAAATATGAGGGTTAACTCAACATAACCTGAGACATGCTTAATTCCGATTGGTGCCAAATGATGAACATGTTTTATTCTTCAAGGAAATTCTTCTTTTCGGTTCCAAACAAGGAAATATATTTGTGTATGACGCAGTTCAACTATGTTATACGACGAATCTTATTTATGTGAATGTCAACAAGCGATATCGATTTTCGTATTTTCCCATTTTGTTTTTATATTGAATATCGACCTTTTTGTCCATTTTTCAGGCGAACGGTTACAATTGACGAGAGAAAGAAAATCTTCAATATGATAATGATAGCAAAGTATAATTTTGCTTTTACATAAATCTTCATGGATTTATACTTAGCGCAATATACAATTGAAAAGATTGCGGAACAGCGCAGTTCGAATGAGGAATAATTATGGTATACAGATGTGAGAGTGATATGAAAAACTCAATATTTGTGAAAATATACTAATATTCGAAAAGAAGTTTCCTCATCTATTTCAAAGCACCTTTCATACAAAACAATAATGAGGGAAAATAGAGCAAGACGGAAAAGCGAGATGAGGTGGGGACTATCACAAAACTGATGATAAATTGTAGCTGTTCTTCTAACACCACCGAACGCTATTCACCAGACCTTATCAGTGTCATGAAGTGTCATAAACTGTTCGATCGAAGGTTTGGCGTTGTCGATTTTATGAAAACTTTTGAAAATTTCAAGTTGTTAGGTTTAACTTGATGTATACAGGGTGTTTCATCAACAAAAATATTTTAACTGTTGAATCCTGGGCTCAAAATATCAAGATTTAACCTAACTTCCTTACTGAGATGCAGGGTGCCGAATTTTCGTGAAAAATTGGATTTTTGTTCATACCTCGATGATCTTCTGTTTAATTCAGTTGCAAATCGGTAGTGATATTCAATGAAACAAACAAGTGGCTGATTTGACAATAGTTCGTTTCAACTTATGGACTCTAGTAGCGATGAAAATACAGCACGCCACTGAATTTTTTCAATTTTCAAATGTTTTTCAGATTGACCTGTTCAAATTACAACTTTTTAATTCTATGAGTTTTTACGTATCTGTTTTATTTTTCGAGATATAAAATAAAAATCACTCTGTAACCTGTCCGTGATACTATGCACAGAATCCTTAAACTCGAAACAGAGGCACATTTTTCAGTGTACCGTTTAAATTTTTTGATTTTGAGATATGTTGTACTTTGAACATTTCTTAACCAAATTTGTTTAGGGTCTTGGTCAAAAATGTGCCTCTGTTTCGAGTTTTAGAGTTCTGTACTTAGTATCACGGAGAGGTTATAGATTGGTTTTCATTTTATATCTCGAAAACTAAAATAGATACGTAAAAATTCAAAAAATAAAAAGTTGTATTTTGAGTAGATCAATCTGAAAAGAAATATGAAAATTGAAAAAAATCAGTGCTGTTCTTCCATCGAAAGTTTTGGTTGACCTGTTTGCCAGGACGTCACTGAAGTCGATAAATTCAAGCAATCGGGAGTCAAATTAGCCTCTTGTTACATTGAATATCACTACCGATTTTCAACTGGATTGAACAGAAGATCATCGAGATATCAACAAAAAACCAATTTTTTTATGAAACTTTGACATCCTGCATCTCAGTACGGGAGACACATTTCATCAACGTCAGTTGGTTTAAAACTTAATATTTTGAATCGAGGATTCCAGTTAAAATATTTCCAATTGTAAATATATCACCCTGTAAAAAGTGAGTGACTGTTCAAAATGCATAGTCTACCGTAGTTTTCTAGTTCTATATATTATCACATAAACTTGATCCTATTAGCTAGGATTGATAACCTCGAAAAGAATAATATATATCTTGAGATTTCAGTTTGAGAAAGGGTAAGAGAGAGTAAAACGAGCAAGATACCCCATCTTGTCTCTCTGGATTACGGTGTTAGAAAAATACCGTTATTAGTTTAGAGATTACAGAAGATATCACAAAAGGAAAACTGACAAGAGGGGAATGCAACGAAGTAAGAATCACATAAACTATTGAAGAAGTTTTGGATGGAGGAAAAGGTTATAAATAGCCAGATGGTGTTATAATGAGCCTCAAAATACACTCGAGAGCTAAGCAAATCAAGCCAGAAAAAATGAGAATAGTACAGAAATTTCAAGGGTCAAATTCGATAGTTTTTTCAGAAGAATAAGTCACTTATTTAAAGAAGATGGAGGGAAGTTTGATTGATTTGACGACCTCAGAGTTGCAGAAGCTGACCTACGAGTTAGCTATTAGTAACATAAGTTTAATGAACAGAAAAAAAATTGGTAAAGACTGGTTCCGTGGATTCTTTAACCGTGATCCCAACGCGAGTCTTCGAATGCCACAAAATACATCAGGGGCTAGTGCTGCGAGCTATAATAAAGTCGTTGGACAGTTTTATAATACTGCTGATATAGGTATTTCAGTAGTGCCAAAATCACAGTTCAAGGCAATATCCATAACTGAAAAAATCAAGAAGCTGCTTTAACATCGGTTGAACGAAGTACAACTATGACGATTGACATTTGTTTCAACGCTTCCGAGACCAAAGTACCTCCAATATTTATATATCCCAGAAATAGTATGAAGCATGAGCGGCTCAATAGACCTCCATCGAATTCATGTTCAGATTCTGGATGGATCGCTTCAGAAATTACTGAAATTCGCTAACGATTCTGAAAAGAATTCAGTTATGCCTCTTTTAGATTACAAATCTCATCACCAAAACTTGCAGTTGAACATGAAAATAGCCAGCAGGCTTTATGCGTCTATTAAGTATCATTTACGATCACGGCATATCACCACGGTTATGAGCAAATCCTGGAGAAGTGGTGTTACAATTTAAGGTGTCGGAACTCTTCAGGCAAACATTTGTTCACGCAGCAACAATGTCAACTGCAATGGATGCTTTCAGAGCATATGAAATCTCGCCTTTCAATGCACAAATTTTACCGAAGCGGATTTTATTGCTACAGCGACTACCGACATTGAGTTCATCAACAACTGCATATTCACAACAGATGCTGATAAAATCATAACAATCTGAACATCCTTAGCATCTGATTCCCTGAATTCTGCAATGAACATACGACCTCAACCAACTTCTGCCAGATCCTTTTTAGTACAGTAACCACTAGCAAATGATTATTTGAATAATATAACATCTTTTTAGCTTGAAAGATTTAATGATATATCCTCGAATTTTCAAAAAGGTTCGAGTTGGGGGAACAACTGCTATCGTTACCGCGTTTCCATATCGAACAGGGTTTGGGGAAACCAAAGATGACAAATTAAAAGAAACTGATGATTTGTTTTCATAAGTTACGTTAATGAAAAATTTGAAAGTATTAGAAAAGAAGATTAGAATGTATATATTTCCATGGCTTGAATAATGAGACTTATAAAGAATGGATCACTTATCAATATTGTGGTAAGTGGTCACATTATAGCTCAACTAAAGTAGAAGATAACGATGACGAATATGTATCCTGTTTGTGAAGATTACGATTACAAATTCTAACCCATCTGGCCATATGGATGGGGATAAATGGGGCAAATTAGTTATTCTTCTTCAGTTGGTTAATTGTAAAAGAATTCAATCTTTTTTGACCTACTAAAATTAAAAGGAAGACAGATCTATTATAACTTCGATGAAAATTCCTACATGGAATCAAAAACAAATGATTTTGTTCATGAAATACCTTTAAGTCTGTATTTTACTCCACCTCCCCTGTAATGAAAATGTATCATTTGGAAAGAAAACAGCTTTCTCTGATCTCTTTCATTCCCGCCACATCTACATTTCTATTGCTTCCAGTTTCCCTCATTTCTTTAGCGTCACAACCATATAACAGTACATTCCATACATATGATTTGATGAACGAGTAGTTATCTCAACATGTTTGCTAGTGATTGGGCTGTACTTTTTTTGCGTGCTTGCTTTGCAAAGATTATCTTTATTCGTATAAAATATTAATCTACTTGTTCTAGGTATACAAGTATGGTTTTGCTATCTGATTAGTATTCAATAATGTGTCGTCTTTTGTCATTAGCATAGTTTTCGTTTGTTTGAAATTTGCCGTTTCATAATTCTACAATTTTAGCGATATAAAATAAATTATGTTCATTTGAAATTTCCATTCACTTGAATTATTTAAATCGATTTTTATTGGATTAAATTCACCAGAATCAAAGTTAATTTAAACTTTGTAGTTGTGCAAAAATAAGTCATCATTTATTCACTAATAATATTTTCATATCAGTAAAACCACTTTGATAATATCTTTGCGGTTAGCCCCAGTTATACACTTAAGCGATAAACGATTTTTATCAAAAAAAACTGATGGCAACATAAGATAATTTAATAGAAGCGTTATGAACATATCAATGACATAATTTTCATTCACTTGCTCAATAGTTTCAGGATAATTAGATAAATATTGATATGGTTATAATACTGATTCGTGATATATAAATAAAAGAGTAATTTTATATCAGCCACGAATGATTAATCGGAAAATAAACATTCACGCGGCCGGTCATAGCGAAAATTTCATTCTGACACATTTTGAATATTTGAGTAAGTTTAGAATTTCAAACCAGGCATATACAAGCAAATTGAACTTATCTGTATATTCGGACTATTGGTCATATATTCGATATCGATACAATTCATATTTTTTTAATTATTGTGTCAAAGTCGTGTAAAATATTTCCATTATAAAAAGAGAACTAACAGTTTGGCGATATAGTATGAGGTTTGAATTATTTCGGACTAGTTAATTATGTTCAACTAAGAATACAAAATTTAAATTAATACAACTTTCTCTTTGTGTCGAACAAATAATATAATGCACTCCCCACAAAAATTTTCGCATCTGTCTACTTTTACGACAATACTATATAAACTTTTAGGTTGGTCATTCAAGCGTCTCCTGGTAACTTCCAGAAGTGTGAAATAAGAAGATATCATTCAAAAGAGATGAGTTTATGATGAAGTTCTACCATCTTCAAACATTTGCGAAGGGACCAATCAACTAGCATCGAATGGTTACTAATCATTTTCAAAATCGAGTGTTTCCTCCCCGGGCCCTAACTACTGTCTGTATACGTCTCGGAAGCCCCTCAAACAAATTTTGGATGTACTCTTGAATCACTGAGTTCCAAATTTCAGGAAGCAGATTTTCTAGTTGTGGGAGTGTTCTACAAGGCATCCTACGTTGCTGAATTTGCCACCCCATGTTGTCCCAAACATGTTCTATGGGATTCAAGTCGGGACTTCTGGCTGGTCATCTTAAAACATCAATTTCGGCATTTTGCAGAAATTCTGTAACTACTCTAGCTGGCCCAAAGGGTACAACATGGGGTTCAAGGATATCTGCGATGTATCTGTCCGCTGTCATTCTTTCATTATTCACTAGGACTAACTCAGTTCGACCATGGAAAGGAATGCCTCCCCACACCATTACTGAGCCCCCTCCGAAGTTTTCGGTTTGCCGGATATTGCATTGCTGATACCGTTCGCCAGGTCGTCTGTATACAGGCATGCGTCTATCATTTGATACTAGACAGAACCGGGACTCATCGGAAAAGAGAAAATTCGACCATTCTGGAATACCCCAATTTGGTCCCTCGCAAATTGAAGTATTGCAACTCGATTCTCTCTGGTGAGACGCGGGCCGGTAGAAGCCACCCTTGGTCTGATATCGTCTCTCTGAGCCTGTTCCTAACAGTTTGCAATGGAATATGCACATTTCTGGAAAGTGCAAGTTCATTTTGTAGCATTCTAGCCGTACAGTGCCGAACTTTTAGTGCAGTTAAACGAAGCCAACGATCATCAACTGTTGTTGTTATCCGATTTCTTCCCTTTCCAGCGCTTCTTCCATATTCCCCTGTTTCGTGGTATCGATTAATTGCTCTTGAAATAGTGCTTTGGTTAGCATTCAACAAGTTAGAAACGTAACATTGGCTTCGCACCTCCTCTAGAAGTGTTACAATTCTTACCACTTCATGATCACTCAAATAGCGTCCAGGACGTTCAGCAGCCATTACAATAAATTCAAAGATTCAAAAATCAACAAGAAACACAGAAAACTTGCATTAATTTAGCGTGAAAACTGAAGAGAAATTGAATGAATACTGATAGTCAAATAAACTAATTCTTGTTTCAGGCGTGTTTGAGATCATATGGAAACAAATGTTACTACATGGATAAAATTTTTTCCGCTCATATGTCCAAAAGCATATGTTGACAAAGAAACTGCGATCGAGCTGCTTAATCGATTGTGGAATTCAGCATAACAGGTGACGCGACAATAAAAAATTGTTCAGAACAAAGACCCTTTTGGGGTCATGAGATGATGATATTTTTTAATGGAGAGCTTTAGTTTTTGCTGATTATTCTGTAACACATTTAAGAAAATTTTCATGAAGCTTCGTTGCGTCTCATGTTTGGGTTGCTATCTTCGAGATATCATTTCAGATATTGAATATTGTGGTCTTTTTGAATTTTTAAAGTGTGTCAAAATCTTCCTGGCCTACAAATGACCTAGAAATTAACTCGAGATGATCAAGACAGTGGGCATATTTGAGCTAGATATTCCTGCTAAAGGTATCTTCATGATAACAAATTCAGGAAGAAATACAAATGATATCAATATTGAAATAATATACTTATATACCTTCATTATATATATATATATATATATATATATATATATATATATATATATATATATATATATATATATATATATATATATATATATATATATATATATATATATATATATATATATATATATATATATTTACAGTACAAATAGTATTACTTCGACTTTACTTTAGAATGAATTATTAACGTCTCAAAATGTAGAATGGTAACTATGGTTTTCATTCAAAAATTATAATCACCTTCAAAACGACCCTGTAGATTAACCGGTTCAATTGAATACATACAGAAGATACAGAAGATGTCCCGATCGTCTTAAAAATACGTGTGTGAAAAACTAAGATATTGACGAAAAATTAAAACGAAAACCAAAGATCAAATATCTCAGTTAGGATATTTGGATATTCCATATGCAAGTGGTAGCATATTTTCTATAATTCTACTGAATCGTTTGTTAGTTTTATTAACTAAAACAAACATTTGATTTTTCATTTCTTCGTAATTGGGACGAATTGACCAATTGGTTTCTTTCAGATGATTTTCATGAAGTTTATGAAATTTTTCAATACTTCAAATAATGATGAGAAGAAGAGCATACACAATGTTTCAGTTTACCCAAACATCAAAAAATCGATGAGGTAACGTTTCACATTCAATAAGGCGCGAAATAGTTATGTTGTCGTATCCTTCGTTTTGTTGGGCATATTTGCCGTATCTACTCAGTGTTAGATGAAAATGTCCTGTGCTCTGCAGATCAAACATCAAACAGAGCAAATATTTAATACATTTTAAATCTCGGTTAATTTTGTACTCACGAATTATTTTGTTGGCATTTTTTAAGCCTTACTAGTGTAGATACGACATTCAGATTCAGAATGGGATCGGGAGGCTCTTATGCCAATACAGTAAAGAATCGTTTTTCTTAACACGGTAGAATATTTATTTTTCACAATTTGTCACTCTTGCAACTTATTTTGTAAACCTTTTCTTATTTCTATTATAAATCTTTTATTTGTAACTTAATGTTCTGAAATAACACTTTTCACCCTGAAACCCAAAAACTATGAAGGGCTTCATTCGAACCCTAATTTTGAAATCTCAAGAGATGATAATACTGACAGAATTGACGAAACATGAAAATTTGATGAATTATTGATTCATTTACTAATTTTATTCTATATCCTATACTATAAAGTCAATGAATTGAAGTTCGGAAATATATTGTTTCAAGAATTTGTTTTATTTGGGAAGATCATATTTTCAAATTCTAGTGTCACAAAATTATTTTTTGATTCGATATTCATTTTATATTTACCTAATCGTTAATTGACGATCAATGCAATGTGTAAATAGCTTTCGAGATTCTTATCTCAAAAGAAACGACAAACAATCCATGTTTATCTTTTGATTGACAGTCGATCATCTTCATCCATTAGGATAGACCACCATCTACTCATCCCAATCCATTCGACCGCATCGAGTACAGGTATATTTATACATGAACAATTGGCGTCCCCCCAAAAAGCTAACACTAAAGCTACTATCAGCGCCAACGAGAAATAATGAAAACAAAGGGTAGATCAAACAGAAAACTTCAAGAAGCCATCCTAGTTCGACTATCTACGGGAACTCTGCACACTAATTCTGCAAGATACGATCTGCCGAGAAGATAAATCCAAGTACTTGTCAGGCTGTTGACCAGGTGCACATCATATTTTAATAATGATGAAATGCAAGGATGTCCTTTCCTGGTGGCGCTGACAGCAGCCTCTGTGTCGGCAGCAGTTGTATATGTATACATATACATGTACTTGGTGCGATGCAACGGATTGATATCAGTAGGTGACGCTCTGGCCTGGTGTTATGAATGGGTGTTTCATACTGACCAGGTCTATTGCTCATATTCATGACATCCGACCTGAATGTACCACTACTGTGTGGCACTGGTTGAGGATGATTAGGAAGGGTCGATCTGAAAATCAACTTTTTGGAGGAGGGATATGTTTTCACACATAGCGATAAATTTCACTTTTGAGAAATGATTTTCTCCTCTCATGGCAACTGACAAATGGCCGATATTTCACAATTCAATATGAGCATTCAAATCATTGAATTTGGTTTGATAAAATATTCTGACTCAAAACGCACAGTGTTGGCAGGTGAACAAATATTTCATTCCTAATATGCCATTACGTGACCTACGAACCTTCCTTTCAATTTTCCTTTTAAACACTAACAACACTCATATTTTTCACTTAAAACTTTTTAGGAGATTATGTGTATATAATCTTTTTTATCTATTTATCATCTAATTATGAAAGAATGAATTTTCGTGACTTGTAAAAGGTAGTAATTATTTCATCTCGATACCGAACTTTCCATAGCTCACTCACGCAACTTGTGTTTTTGTTACATCAAAATCAAGGATGATACCTATGCAAAGTGTAAATTTACAATTTTTGAACCATTTCATACACGCTATTAGGTGCGTGCATAAATGAACTTATAAACGGTTATTGAATCTCCTGTGATTGGTTCTAATAATGCGCTAATTGGAAAATTGAAACGGCCAGCTGGATGGAAATATCCCAAGGCGTGTACAATATTCCTCGCTACGATTACATCTAGAATACGTTAAAAATATCTGAACATGAGAGAATAATCCGAGATTCTATATAAACTCCGTAGATCTTATTTCATTTCACGCAAGCCTTTACTGGGAAACGTAGAGATATCAGATCTTTACCCATGTACGGAACAGTTTAGCATCAATGTAAACAGGTTTAAAGAAGAAGAAAGGTTCAATATTGTACCATACAGCGTTCCTTTAGCTCGGACGATACCCGATGTGTTGAAACTTCAACCCTGTTTATGTATACTTCGACAAACCCGAAAAAATTTGATGACATCAAAATAACCTTCCACTTAAAATCTTAATATAAGGAAAACTAGAACCGCTTGGCTACAAGAAAAAATATAATATGTCTATTTCTTGAATTCAAGCCATAATAACGATATTAAAGTTGAATAATAAGATGAAAATCCTGGGGTGATCATTAATTTTGACATAAATAAACCCATTAATCATGTGAATTCTTTCACATGATGATCTTTGCATTATTTTATTTTTCACTTGGTTTAGGACGTAATCAAGGAATAAAACGGAACGGAATACCGGTCTCGCGGAACGCTACGCCCGTACAAAGTTTATAGTAGGTGTACAAGTGTCTTGGAGTGTTCCAAGACTACTGCAATCATAAAAACGCATTTCGAATTGTCCGCGACTCAACCACCTGACGTCCGTGTGAAGAACTGAATCAGTGTGTTCAACTGACTCCTTATCTTCCAACTGCAACTTAAAGAGCCGCCGTTGCACGTGCACGGATGGAATTCACAATTTTTGTTGCAATGCTCACAATTTCCTCCGTGTTCAAAACTTTTGAACACAAAACTTGTTGATGTATAATGCAATGGAATGAAAAAATTAAGGGAAATCTTCATTAGCTCGACCCAATGCCACAACACCGTTTTTGTTTCCAGTCATTGCTGGTGCTCCATCGGTTGTAATGCAAACTAATTTATATATTGGTAACTTGTAGTTTTCTACAAAATTGAAGAAAACGTCATATATATCTTCGCCACGGGTATTCCCCTTCAGAGGAATGATTGTCAAAAATTCTTCCTTAGCCAACATGTCCTTGAATACCATCCGAATAAAAATACACATCTGGGCAGTGTCTGTCATGTCGGTGGATACGTCGAACTGTAAAGAAAAGTAGGTACATTTCATGATATCATGTTTTAGTTTATCTGCCATGTCCTGACTCATGACTTCAATACGCCTTGTGTCAGTCGGACGAGATAACTGAAGTTCTCTAATAGCGGACATGATTTCTGTTTTATTTTTAAAATCTTCAAATGTCTGGCCCGCTTCAATAAATGCTTCTTTCACAACCGATCCATCTTCGAATCGTTTCTAATGTTTCGCCAATATATGAGATATTTTAAATGACGCGATCGTAGCAGCTTTTGATTGTTTGGCTGGTCTTGTGAACATGGTTTGGTCTTTTTTCACACAAGATATCAAACAACGTAGTTTTCGTTTTTTTATCTTAATTCACTCTGTGGCGGAAAATTCTTTTCATAGTTTTTATGAACCGTTTTATGATGCCTCTCTAAGTTACCACGCTTAGGTATTGCAACTGACGCACGACAAATAAGACAAATGCACTTATCCTTCACCATACTAAAATAAAATTCTTCCTCCTAACCGTTATTAAAATGATACGTTTTAGATTTCTTCGCTGCACTCATTTTGTACTATTTAATAATAAACTTTGTATCGACGTAGTATTGCCTTCAAGTTACTATTCAGAATGACTCCTATTCCTTCAGGCGCATTTATATCGGAGTGAACGAAAGTCTCGAATGTTCCCGTCAAACGTGCCGAACGAAATGTATTTATGGCTTCTACAACACTCCACAAACGCATATGTAAGCTGTTAGCAACCTTTAAGATAATGAAAGTTTTTTACTTGGAATAAAATATTTTCTTATTATATTCTAAACTCTGAGACCCAAAAAATATATAAAAACCACTTGCAAACATTCAATAGCTGATTATATACGCTGTTACTATTGTTGAATTATACCCAAAATCGGATGCCAATAAGGCAGACCAGTCCTTTCACATTACGGGAAAAATTTATATGGTTCGTAAATCAGTTGAATAGTATGACGTTTCGACCTCGTAATGAACTGGTGGGTTTATGTTGTAATTTACGAAACCAGTAATTTTTCATGGAATCTCGAAAGCGTTTGTTACTGACGGAGTTCCTTACTTTGTGAACGGTAAGCGATGTTTATATGTTTATAGCGTCTTATTAGCATACGCCGTAATTTTTTTTTTGTTAAGAAAGTCTCTAAAAATCGAAATAACAAATTTGTGATGAATTTTACTTTTGAATCGATTTGCATTATGCGGAAGTTATCGAAAAGATGATGACAGCATTTGGGAACGAGTGTATGGATAAAACACAAATAAATGGCTGCATATTTGTTGATTGCCGCCCTTGCTCTCGGCAGCTCACGACGATGGCAAGACGAACTCATGCATCTTGGAATATCGAAAAGTAGTGTTGACAGGATTCAAAATGAAATTTTGCGGATGAAATTCATTCCAAAATCAGTGAAAAAACCGAATTGACTTATAAACGATCATTAATGATAAAATCTGCTCAATTCATTTTCAAACTGGTAATGAATATCAAGGAATATTACGTCGAAATTATGTTAGCATCACGCTCATGGGATTTCGTGCAGTAATATTGGACAAAGAACAAGATCTTACTGATACGCCCGCCTGCGTACTATCCTGATATAGCTCCTTGGTATTTTTAGCTGCTTTTGGTATTATAAGAGCCACTCTCAGGGCGCTGATTTGACAACTAAAAATCGATGCGAACATTTTGGAGAATTCCCGTAATATTATAAAATCATATGTGTAAACTGGTCGCTTCAACTGCTACTTATTTTATCTCATAATTCCTTGTTTCGATATGAACGCGCAGGTGCAGCAAAAGAGACAAGGGAAATGTAAATGCCCGAACCTAAACGGAAGCAATGCTCGGCATTGCGACTCATTGGCCGACTAATTGGTCACTTGAGCATCCACTAGTAATCTGGTTCATTCAAACCAGCGGGAGACCCATCTCAAATAAAATCGTTTCATAGGAAATAAATGGCTTTAAGGTTTCAAACTTCTATAAAACATAACATTTAAAGTAAATAAAAGATCAAAGAAGCTTTTCCTCCTGAAACACTTTTGAAAGTGAATATTTATGTACCACTTATACAATATTAGCAAGGAATCAAAATGAGTTAGTATTGTCAAGCGAATTTTCATCTACTTCAATTATATATATATATATATATATATATATATATATATATATATATATATATATATATATATATATATATATAAAAAATAAAAAAAATCTTTCTATTGAAAAAGGAAAGATCACCTCTGATTATATAAAGATTTCCAATATCGAAATCGAGCCAATGCATCAAGGAGATACATATAAATATCTTGGATTTTGTCAAGAGAAGACAATTAACCATAGCAGCACTAAAGAAAATATTAGAAGTTCATATTACAAAAGACTTAGAATTATCATCAAGAGTTATTTAACTAGTAAAACCTTTTCAGAGCTATCAACTCCTATGCTGTTCCTATTCTTACATCTTCTTTTGGAATTATTAAATGGTCTAAAACTGATCTGAATGAATTACAATGTCAAACGAGGAAAATACTCTGTAAATATCATAAGCACCACCCAAAGTCAGCTGTTCAGAGAGTTACACTACCTAGACATCTTGGAGGTCGTGGATTAACTGATTTGAATAATCTTCATAGTAAACAGATTTTTCATCTACGTTCCCATTTTCATGATAAACAGAGAACGTCTAAATTACATGATATTGTTGTTGCTTCAGATTATAATCTTACACCTCTGAACTTGACAATGCAAAAGGTAGATTTTGATATATTTGATGATAATTCTAGAAGAGAAAGTTGGATGCAGAAGGAATTACACGGAAAGCACCTAAAGAATTGAAAAATGATTATATTGATGAAATTGCATCGAATAAATGGTTAGTATCTGGAGAATTGTTTGCTGAAACAGAAGGCTTGGCAATTGCGATCCAGGATCAGGTTGTTTTCACGAGGAATTATAGAAAACACATCATCAAACAAAATATAGATGATTCTTGCCGTAGATGTTTCTGTTCTTCAGAAACAGTTTTCATATATTATCATCTTGCTCAGTCCTTGCTTCAACAGATTATTTAGAAAGACATAATGCCGTCGCTAATATTATTCATTTTAATCTAGGAATTAAACATGACCTAATTCCCAAAGAAAAAATTTCACAAATATGAACCTGAGATTATTTGTGAAAATGACAAATATAAACTTTATTTTGATAAAACAATTCTTTGCAACAGAGCTGTGAAAAGCAATAGACCAAATATCATTCTTAATGATAAACAGAATCAAATAACATATATAATTGATATTGCTATACCCGACACACATAATATACAAAATAAATACAATGAAAAATTTCTAAATATATGATGCTTGGCGACGAGATTAAAAAATGTGGAAAATGAAGAGAATATTTATTCTACCGATTATTATTTCCACAACAGGTGTTATTCCTAGATATCTTCACAAAAGTATTGAGATTTTGGGTCTGAAGAAAATTTGTTTGAACAGTTACAAAAGATAACAGTCATCAAATCTTGTAATATTCTTCGTAGGTTTCTTTCCGAAAATAATAATGAGGTAGAGTCATAGGTTTTCTCTTTAGTTTATACTGCTCAGAATCTCATTCCATATTTTATTTATTTGTTTATATAAATGTAATATAATTAACTGACAATTTTGTCATATTTATATTCAGAGCAGTATTCTATTCGATCGTTCACCACTTCACACAAAGGAAACTATTAATGAGTAACATTCAGTGTTACTTGACTAAGGTCCGTACACTGGATTTTTCCGGGGAGAAAGCCTCTGACACTACTCGTTGGTACATTGATATCATTGTCTGATGATGCTATAGTATGTATATATTCCGGTAGATTGATATATTCTCATAACATTTAACGTTATCCTAATATATAATTACTCCAGGATATGTTTTGATTATAATCATTGCCTGGCAATGGTATTAATTACCGGGTGGTGGATTTATATTTTTCATGAAATCAGTTTGATTGCATGAACAGATATATGGGCAACTCCTCGTCGGGGTAAAACCCTATATATATATATATATATATATATATATATATATATATATATATATATATATATATATATATATATATATATATATATATATATATATATATATATATATATATATATATATATATATATATATATATATATATATATATATATATATATATATATATATATATATATATATATATATATATATATATATATATATATATATATATATATATATATATATATATATATATATATATATATATATATATATATATATATATATATATATGGAATTCTCGCTTAATACTTGATGAAACATAATGAATAATCGAAACACTTGGCAAAGGTTTCACAAAAATATATTAAAATACTTGATATATGTTTCGGTTATCAGCCCATTATCAAGAGTAATAGAATACTGAAAGACAAAATGGGTGGTTTTACTTAAATATAACGGCATTTATAACTGGAGATAGACCAAAGTATGTTTGCTCATTACAAATAGGCTAAATTTCCAAATTCCATGCAACATAATCCAATTCATTCAATAAAAAACTCTCAACCACTTGGAAGCTCTGAAAATTCCTTTAAATGCTAAGTATCTTTCGACAAAATCAGTATATATCTTGCCTTGATCTTGAAGTCACAATAAAGCATCAACTTCAATGTAATGATGAAACAGGCTCTATTTTTATAGAAGAAACTATGTCAGTTTTGAACCTAAGTATCCAACAAAGTTATTTCAAGTCGGTTCACCTCAAGATGGTTCACCTATGGACTTTCCATTGTCTCCGTTATTGAGTGAAATATTTAAGACGAATTTAGAAAATTTTTTAGTTCCACTAACAGCTTAATTAAGCTGTATTGTATTTTTATGGAAAAGATATGTAGATGATATTTTCACTATCTGTGGATTGGCAGACAGATCACTCGATAGTTTCTTGAAATTTTTGAATTCTTTTCATCGCTTGATTCAATTTACAATGGAAATTGAAAATAGTGAATAATCTTTGAATTTCTTGTTTGGAAAACCAACTTATTCGGATAACTTGTTGATTCATAACAGAAGTTCTCAATCCGAGAATATCGAATCGAGTGTTTTTCATTTATTTGTTCGCAGATTACTCTCTTTTCCTTTGTCAGCTGTTGATTTCAAGAATAAAGTACAACTATTAAAATTCATTGCTAGGAATAACAGCTATGAACCGAATTTAATTGACTCCTTAATAATACAAAAACAACATAAACTTTTACTTCAGAGCATTTATCCTTTGCATACTGAGAAATCGAATAGAAAATTTCCAATTAATTATATTGCTAATATTAGCAATATAATTGTAATATACAACACAAAAATAATATAAACCAATCAAAAAGAATTTGGGTTCATTCTTAGTTAATTATAAAGATAAGATGAAATTATTGGATAAAAGTGGAGTATATAAAATATACTGCAGTGAATACAAGACTTTCTATAGAGGCCAAACTGGAAGATGTTTCGAGAAGAAAATTGAAGAACATGAAACATCCATTATTCAAAACAAAAATTTTACAAGTTTTTCTGACCACTGTGTAGATGAAAATCATTCCATAGATTTCGAGAGAATTGAACTTATACATCCAGATAATGAAGAAAAGAACTTGTAGGAAAAACCAGCCAATTTGTAATGGGCAAACAAGATTCGGTCTATCGCCTGTTGTGAATGTCAATATATTTAAGTAAAACTATACATTTTGTCTTTCAAGATTATATTACTCTTGATAATGGGCTGGTAACCCGAAACATATTTCGAGTAACTTAATATATTTTTGGGAAACCCTTGCCAAATGTTTTAATTAATCATTTACTTGAATGATAATTCGATATAGATGAGATAAGTTGAATTCAATGAATTTATTAAAAAAGCAAACTCTAATGATAGGGCATATAAATGGAATGAATTACATTTTCCATCCTTAAAATAGTTTTATTTTAAATTTTTCGTTAAGATTCTGGCAACAGAAGAAATTCAGAATCCAAAATGTAATTCTGGAAAAACTGAAATTGGTGATTACCTATAATGTCCTAATTATAATTATCATGAACTATATCTACTAACCATCATAGCGTACATTACAGCTTATCTAGTTTAAGCATTTTTTCTGCTTCTTAATAAGGGGGAAAATTATCAAGTGAAATTCAGCTGTTTTCATCATTAATTATCAGGATTGCAACCTCTCGTCGTGTCCGCGAAAACAAAGTGAACGTTTGTGTAGGTTCGGTATCGGTCCACCGATAGTGGGGAATAATTGCTGAGCAAATATTTTTATTGTTCCAATGCATCGTTATCTGGTGGCATCGCGGGCCGCTATCATCCCATATGATGCAGGAAGGCGGGTACAGTCTGAAACGTCGTGCACGGCGGGCGGAGCTCTCACTTCATGAACCCGAATCGAACGTGCGTCTTGTTAACTTTCTGATTTATTCTCGAGATCGCTATCCGCTCTTCCTAAGCGATACTTAACCGTATACTACGCTGTCTAATAGTCCCTCTTATAACGATCTAAGTTATGGCCGTTTGTCCATTTAGCGGATTCATACACATACCAGTTTTTATGTCTTAAGTTGCTTATGGTCACTTCTGGTTGGCCAGTGCAAATATTAAATCAGCAGCAACACCTCCTCATTTGAAGATACGCGAAGCATGAATAGTGAAGAAAGAAGATTTTCAAATGCATGTGAAATTTGATAAAAACAAAACAAATTCATCTGGGATGACGTTGAGGCGATTTTATAGAAACAGATTTGATTTCAATGAAAACATAGTCCTGTTTATATCGCCACAGTAATCATTCTACTACAGAACGCAATATCATATTATCACAACTAACCCATAGTCCAGGGATACACAACGCCAGTGCGATACAGGAACGTTGCGTGTGGGATGCGTCTTTACGCAACATGATATGTAACACACATTGCGTTCCATCAGATGCCAAGTATTAGAAGATAAAGTATGAAATTTCAATACAAATACAATAATATTCTATATTCTATCCAGAAATAATCATAAAACAACAAGTTCTTTCAGAGTCCCCTAATGCGACGAGGCTTAGATCTACATAATAAAAAGATGCTTATAATAAAGTCTAAAGTATAAATAAGACTGGTTAGATGTTTTCTTTGTGTTGGAGGTAATACAAATGTCAATTTATTTTTTTTCACAAATTCCTGATAAATGGAACATCCATTGGGGTGTGACTGTCTACATTATATTTTGACATTTATTTCCACTGGCAACGTAGCTGCAATTGAAAGAGTTTGTATACAATTCAATAAACTATAACATTCTAAAATCATAATTCGAAACATTTTACCGAAGAAGGATTCACTGAACGCTTTTTCGAAATAATCACATGACATTTCAATTAACAACTTGGTGTGCTTGAAGATCTAATTGATACTGTTGATTCCAATGAATGAACAGAAATTCATATTTTAAAAAAGACGAATATTCTTAAAAATCCAACATAGCTCAAGATATTTCATCTTCATTATATTCCTGATTATATCCACAATAATCTTACCTCATGTTCGAATAAAAATTTGAGAATGTTTAATTCATAACTACCTCTCCCATTAATGCGAAGGGCTGCGAACGCAAATAATGCAAATAGGTATTTTTTCCTGCAGTTGAATTTTTGAGCGATTGTCACTGACCATAATTGTTGTAATAACTGTTAGTCTCGCTTCATAAAATCAAAATATGTCACAATTATTATATAGTAGGTATGTATGATTCAGTACCATGATTTCTATCAATGGTTACAATATGAATGAATTATTTGAATTGTTATTGACAGCGCCCACTTTTAACTTTGATAAATTTGCCACACAGGCGTCTGAAATGGCTATCGCCTCTATTAATCAATATTTCAGGTTAAAAATTGTTAAACAATCGATACACCATTGTAGTTTATCTACATCTCAACAATAACCAAAGTCACGTTTTGTAAAAGCGAGTGTTGAGCACAGATATGGCTAATATAAATCCTGGCGCAAATGTATCCTGCAATTGATCTTGAAACTCATTGAACACTTTGTGTTGCACTGCCATTAGTTAATAGTGTAAAATCTAGAACTTGTTAGAAACAAGAAAGGAAATTGCTCTCATTAGGCTCCGGCTTTGGGATTTCAATTTGCTTTCGATTTCGTTAGACAAAGAAATAATATCGTGTAGGGAATTTCTTAATATTACACTATAGGTTGGTATTACGAAGTAACGCCTATGCAGCAATCTGTTCATAGTTCGTCAGCCAAATCGTAAATTGAATCAACTTGTCTAGTGGAAGGCACATGGGGGAGCTGTTACTCATATAACTACTAGAGGAGTTAGTAAAACAATCTGAGGGATTCAAGGTTCCGATACACATTTTAAAATTCTCGAGATATATAACTTTTTTATTTTGAATGCAAACACAAATAAAATAAAACATCTGTGGAAACTGAGAGTATTGCATTGCTAAATTGTTGATTGATAGCAACGAATTTTCTTATGAGCTGTTAATATACTACTGTAAAACGCCAGGTCCTGGCAAAGACCTGGGTGTTGTGTTTGTCCCTTATTTGATTTTCACATATGATTAATTGATAGAACAATGTCGAAAAAACAAGTCCAAGACCTTAAAGGTTAAGGAAGGACGGACGTGGGCCAATTTGCCCGCGTCCTTCCTTCGTTTAAAAAAAAATACTACTGTACAATTTTGTTAAAGTTTTTTCGTAGTATTTTCATATTCATTACCATAATAATAAAACTGTGCATTCATGAAACAGATGAATTATGATAAATATGAAAAAATCATATTATAGAATGAAAAGTTGAGATTATATACTATAGAACAGACAAATTTTTTCTTATAATTGCAGTACAAATGCTTTGAAACTAAAAAGCACCCTCTGTAGCATGATATTTGAATTTCTCATTCCTACCCGAACGAAAGTTTCATTTTATAATGATTCATCTTCCTAACCTACTAATAGTGTAATCCATTCTACGTCACAGCATAACATTAAATACTCATCATAGAAGTAAACAGATCTCCTCATCTCTAAGAAACGGACGCCTTGTACACCAATATGTACACTAAAATAGTTCAAGCACATTTCTGATCAGTCTTGTGTATAAATTTCTTTGAGAAAATATAAAGTACATTTCCAACTTTTTGTTCCATGAGTAATGTATTCAGCAGATATCAAACTACCGATTACGAGAGATGATCCCAAACGGTCAGAAATTTAAATGCTAACCACGCTTAACGTTGCTTGGTTCATGTGATCAAAAATATACAATCATTGCAGCAAGGTATACTTCCCAGCAAAGATTTGATTATCTCAAGTGTATGAACACTGGTGGTATCAGAAGCCTAGGAGGAAATTGAATAAATTAATGTCATCATCATGATACCATAACAATATAAACGATAATATGCAGTCTACTGATGATGCAGTTATCAAAACAGGCGCCGGCAAAGAAACGTTACCTGGTATCGGTGTAATGATAATTATTAGTTTGTTTTTGCAATGCTGAAAATTCCAAACAATCAAAACTGACTGAAAGTTTTTTGATGCATCGACATATGTAAAACGGGATCATCATCACTGAATTAGAAGTTTTAAGCAATATTCCTAGGAAAACATAATTTCTGCTGAATCCATACATATTATATGACGGGAACCTTATCCGAACGGAATATTTAGATATTAACTTCGAGGATAAAAGCTGCTAGAGGCCAAGAAAAATATAGTAATTATCATTCATAATCGTTCATTATCTCTTGATACGACCTGAAACAGACTGATCGAGTCGTTGAACTGAAATTATTAATCAAATATAATTTAAAAATATTTCAGATATCTCAGACTGATTAAACAATCGAAATAATTATTTTCTGTGAATAACACTATTTTTGTTAAGATAAAATGAACGAAATCATTAAACGAATGCTGTCTTATCAATAGCGAGATTCTATTCAGTGAATCGATGGGTGCGATTGCCACAATCGCTGTAAGAATTTCTTTTCGGGAACGTGACCAACAAATTATCAAGTTGACGATTAGTTTCTTTTAGAGATATGTTTATGCTCTAAAAACCGGAGTTCGAAAACATTTGATTCAACTAATTTCGTCAGATATTCTATTACTGTTGCTTCTATCAAATAACCAATAAATCCAGAAATAATAGCCCCTCTCACAGAAAATATTTCTATTTTTCACAGAACGCAATCTAGAAAAGTAAAACCTCTTCGAGTGAAATACTCCTCCAAACGTATGAAATTATAGTATTACCAGTGGTCCTTAACCTTCATAAGGTCTTCGGGTCAATTTTGACCCATTTTGAGATAAAGATGTAATTTTCTCAGGAAATAAGCGTTCAAGAAGTTTGATATTTTATGACTTTTAATTATTACTTATTATTGGAATAAGTTTATCAAAAATGATCAAAATATTCCACATATGATTTTTTTACTCTAACGGTCTTCGGGCCAGAATTGACCGCTACTAATAACAAACGCACAGCGCATCTGTTATCGTCCCAATTGTTTATGTATCGCTCGGATAGTGACAGTGAATTAGTGCTTTTGCCAACAATAACGTCAAAAAATGGACAAATAAAATATTTCAAAAACCCCGTCACACACTCTTATGGAAGAGCTTCAAGAGAAAACATAAGGAGCTCGTTACCAGGTTCGACAACGATACTCAAGGATTACCTTAGAAGAAAAATCCAGTTTTGAATTATTTTTCCCTCAACCTTTCATACACACCAACGCAGTCGAAACAAAGTTTCTGATATTTAATTCGCTACTTACTTATACTGTCTTGAATCTTTCTCAATTGTGTTTTCCAATTATATTTTTTTTCATACCAAGGAATCGTGTTGACTCATTTGGAGAGAATATTCTATTCAAGTTATTTTCTCTTATGTTTCTTCTACTTCTTACTTTATTTCGTTATACTTTGTATTTTAGTATTTTTTATATCAGTATTCTGTTCATTTTAAATTTTATATCCAATACATCATTCAATAGTTTAGTCTCATAGCCCAATCATCGACTCTTAACCTTAATTTAATAATAATAATATTCTTCACAAAAATTCTAACCTACTGTTAGGCTCGTACGTCCTCTGCTATAGCAAAACAAGATCGTCGTCAACAAGTACTGTACTGTACACCGCAGTAGCGGTAAGATTGTACACTCAAATCTGGAAAGACAGATAGACTGTAGTCTAGGAAAAGCACACAGAGAAACACTATTTTCCCCAAGATTAACTTGTTGCAACATAATGTCAATAATGTTTATACTTAATATTTGCTTGACATTCACTCATTTTGAATCTTAGTTGCACAAAATGAAAAATATCATTTCGACTGCTCTAGTTGATAATATTGTGGGTGGTGGCAGATTACAATAGATTGAAAATTGAAAAATTCTTTGATCTCATCAATTACTCTTCGCGAAATTATCGCTGTGTGTGTGGATACATTGAAGAATTTTTATTCAAGAAACAATATTCAACCTTCCGTAGAATGTTCAATATCCCTCCCTGAAGGAGCTGGTTTTCCAATCCACCCTTCATAATGGCCGTCAACCAAGTCCACACAGCAGTGGTACAGCTCGTCGAATGTCATGAATAGGGGCAATAGACCGCAGTTTCGGTCTCATTTGACCTCGTCAGTATTGCATACCCATTCACAACATTCGGCCAGACTACCACCTACTCATCTCAATTCGTTGAAGCGTAACGAAACATCTAAATATTATTGCGCCCTCCAACGAACCGAGATAGTGGCCACCCATCATTGCCACCAGGAAAACCAGGGTAGATATCTAACCTTTGTTTTCGTGGTTTCCTTACCATAAGAATTAAATAGGCTAAACGGGTCAAATAATATCTCATGTGAAAGCTCTTCGTAACCCATTCACAACAACGAATGAGAAAAGTAATTTTGAAGAATCTTCTTCGAGGTTATTTTTATCCAAACGAGCCACCTTCAATGTTTTGGCTTTCCTCGAAATTGTTGAAAGAAGGGAAACAAATTAATTTTCGTTCGACGAGAAACTTCTCGAAGGTAGATAGCTACTACGTGCTATTTCCAGTAAGTTCACTTACCTTGATGTCTTTGATTAGGAAAGCAGTTTTTATTGAAATGTCTTTTGAAAGCACTTTCTACAAATTACAACAATCTTAATAAGGTTTCATTATTTCATCATGTTCACAATGAAAAGAATGGAATTCAATGATTTCAAATCAAATGTTTCAATTATTCTCCCTTTACTTCCATACTATAATACAATCTTTATTGAAAACCGTCTCTAAAATGTTTCAGCATATTCGGAGTTATCTGACGACTCATCTACAATTCGCTGGCGTAGATTTTTCGAATTCTCAGGCTGAGTCATAAAAATTTAGTCCTAAATTCCCAGTAAGAAAAAGTCTACAGAGTTAAGCTCAGGAGATCGGAGAGGCCACTCCAAGAGATCACTTCTCCCAATCCTATTGGATATGCAACTATTGTTCAAGTAGTAGATGATCGTTCTCTAAATATTTTGTTTTCTATGGATTAATCGTATTTCTAGCAAATCGGGATAAATTCCAGAGTTTAGAATACCAGGAATAAATAAATGTCCAATTGGGCGGTCTCCCAAAATTCATACCCAAACATTTAACTTTTCCGGATATTGAGTGTAGGTTTCTCGAAATACGTGAGGATTGGTATCGCTTCAAATTTTTCAGTTATGTTAATCAATCCATGTAGTGAAAAAATGCATTCGTCAAAAAAGCAAACGATGTACAAGACATACGGGTTATTGCTGATGTGCTCGGTCATAATTTCGTTGAACTATTATGAATTATCTTAATTTTGTACGGATGGAGCTAGTATTTATGTGAAATTCTGAAAACATTAGATTGGCTAGCAACGGATCCTATAGAAATTTGTAGCACAGGTTGTGTGTTTGGCGTATGAGGGACATGTCCCTATATCCTCACATCTACAACTTCATCATTCACAATTCCAATAGGCGCCTCTTTCCATCCATTACTGATTCCGTCTCAATAAATGTTGAAATCAATTCCATTACCTATTTATGGCGAACGTTCAGGATAGTTCTAGTTAAATATCCTTGCGATCATTAAGACTCAATTGCCATTTTGGTATAGAAAGCTTAACATATTCTTGCAATGTGTACACCATAATTATTTTCAAAATTTCAACTACATCAGCAAAGTAGTAATTCAGTGATTGACTAACAATGCATCAAATGATCGAACGTATGATTAGATAAACACTTTGCCTCTTACAAGAAAAAATCAATCAAAACCAATGTTTTCAGTTATGTTTTTTATACATCATTGGAAGAATTTGCTATTCAGATAAAACCATGAAATTTTTCAAAATTATTGTAGTTTGTAAAAAGGGCTTGAATGTAGCCAAAATATTCAAGGTGGCTCGTTTCAGATAAAAAATGATATTTTGCGAAAAAGAATCTTCGAAATTACTTTTCTCGTACATCGTTTTAAGAGGCTCGAAGAGATTTCAAATGATATTTTATTCTAAAGGGTTGAAGCGTATCCCTTCACGCGGTTACTCGTTAAAGCCTCGAATATATGTCAAAAGATATCCCTCAGACAGAATTCGTCGAAGTGCTTCGGAAAATATTCCCAATCACTACAGGGTGACTTATTTGAGATGCAACACCCCTATATAGTACAATTGTTGCCGAAATTGATAAAAATCAGAAATAAGTACCACAATTTTGCATTTTCTCGTTAATTATATTGAATTGATTACGAAGATTTTTTATTTTCTGATAAAATCAAATTTGTTAGAAAATGACGGGGAAATATTTGCAATTTATGTTCAACTCGTACTATTAATATCTGATATTATCTACGAATTAAAAACGATGAGAGGTAAAATGAAACACCATTTTCCTCAGTGAATAGATAAATATTACATTTATATCAATGTTTTGAATGAATATCATCATCCCTTTATTCATTCAATATCAGGCATTTACTAAAAATAAAATTCAGTTTCCGCTCCCCGTCAATTTTATCTTTACCGATCAAAATAACGGGAAACAACTAATCTAACCTCACCCATTCATGACATGAAACCATAACCATTCAAATTGCATAATTATTATAATCCGAAGAAACAAACAATGTGGCATTCTTACGTATGCATATCGCTGATATCTACTTTCCGCAGCGATACTGCCACCGAATTGCAACGTTAGGTGAAACAATTGCCTGCGCGTATATATGTGGAAAATGCTACAGTTACAATAGATATGTCATATTTGCTGATACGCCACTTGATATTTCCTAGTTTCAGGTTCCATTGTGGAAGGTTCTCTGACGACTAGTGGCTGATACACTAAAATAGTAAGGTACTAAGAATGGATGGTAACGTTGAAGAGAGGAAACCAGCGATATGAGCGGTAATGGTAATCTATCAACTATTTACAGTGTCAATTAAAGATTAGATTTCCCTACTTCGCTTGAAAATTACGTTTTAACAAATCCTGCAAACAAACGAGATCAATTCAGAACGTAAATATTATTTTTAATTTTCCTGCACTAAACAAATACCATTGTCAACAATTTCTTTCTTATGTTTGAATATGAATTAGCTATGTGAAATATTGCAGAATAAAAATATGACTCCTCCCTTTGTCGATCTTAATTTTCATATATTACGATTACTAATTAAGTTACATAAAAATATTTTTACATTGTTCAGATACTTTTTGAATAATTCATGGATGCATTCGGAAATTATTTTACCCAAAATCAAAATTGATCGCGTTGAGTAGAGTATTTTCTTCCTTCTTGAAAATATGATAGTATTATTAAGTATTTTTCAGAAAATGAAAAATCATTTCGAACCGAATCTCGTTTTGAGATGGGAATCTTGCCATTCGCAAAATAATTCTCTATGGCAATATCAGTAGATATAATCTGACACAATGGAAAGATCACATAAAAGCACTTTTGATACTGAAGGTGTATTTGTATTTAGTGAAACTATAGAAAACGTTTCATCATTGTCAAAATGATTAATTTATTATCTCCCCATTTTAAGAATTTTTGTATTGTTGATAAGAGCTTGTGGTATTTTGGAAGGAATATAGAAACGACGAGAAGTATGATATGATTTCTTGTTTCGTTGAAAGCTACTGGTTATCTTTATCAAGAGCGATTCGCGGAGCGACACCAGCCTGACAAACGTATTTACAAAAGGTAAAATAATTTTCGAACCTACAAATCTTTCAAAAAACCGCGGTTGAAGAACATGCTAAAGAAAATAATGAAGAAACGAAAGTATTTGCAACAGGAATTGAAAATTGTGAAACTTCGACGAGAGAAATAACCGACGTTACTGGTGTTTCAAAAAGCGACATTCAGAGAACATGAAAAAGACATAAGTTTAAACCATTCAGGATATTATTGAATCACTGGCGTTTTCTTGGTGTTTCCGAGCGGTGAATTAATTTCTGAAGATGGTTCGAAGGGAAATGCCTCGAAATTGCAGATTTCCCAAGAAACTTTATTAAGAGCGATAAGGTTAGGATAAACATTGATCTAAAATATATAATATTTATTCTGCGAGAGAAATCGCCAAGGTCGCTTTAGCTTCACTGTGTGGTTATCAATTTCGGCAATAAATGATGGTACCATATATTTTCGAGGAATTCGTAAATGCTAACACGTAGTCGAATAGTTTGACCAAATTTGTTGAGCCAAATTTCTAAAAAGTTCAGCTTGCAGACCTCAAACAGAGTAGTTTCAGCAGGACGGTGCAACAGCGCATAATTCAGGCACTTTCGTCCAGAAATTAAACGACATTCTGAGAGATCACTGGATAAGTACAAGAGGGTCCCGTTTTATGGCCCGCAAGATCCCCTGATATCAGCCCAGTAGACTTTTTCATATGATGTTTTGTCAAGAATAAAATTTATCTCATGCGGCCGAAAAGTAGTAAGGATTTGATTGAGGATTCCAGAATGCCATTTACCAAAATTGAATCAAATTCAAGAAAGAAAAGCCATATATTTTTGAAGAGCTGAAATGTTTACACTTCATATTTTGTTATATCTCGGAAGTTTTCGGATTCGAATTTCATCTCAAAATTCTGCTAGTAGCTTTCGATGTTCTTAACATTTTCGAAAACTAAATTTCGAGAATGCGTCAGATTTCATTTTTTCCCAATAAAAAGTGATGTGGACTCAACCAATGTATGCGTTAGAGAAGACTTCTTATGGCTTGTTTTTGTTTTCGAGGCCGAAGAATATCTTGAAGACTGAATCGCTCAAGAAAACGAGCGCCATAACGAAAAGTAAACTCCAAAGATGCTTCAAGATTGGAAAAATTGATCACCTACGTGTGCTGTATCTGAAGCGGATATTTTGAAAGAGACACATTTGATATGGTATTTTTTTATGAATGCAGAAAAGTTTTCTCGAATTTCCTGTGTATCGTTTCACACAAGAAACGGCAACTTTTCTTATTAACGAAGACGTTCAACCAAGAATATGCTTCATCCGAAAAGACAATTTTTTGGAGAAATTCGAGATCAATCGTAAGATGCTCCAGAAAACAAACGGCGCTCAAGATGATCAAGCAGTTTAAACTCTCAAGTCAGCACAAATTTCCATTTATGTAAACCTCAATTATACCTCAAAATACGCCATGAAGTCAGTTTTGAAATACCGAATTTTTAAGGACATCAATCGACCGATCCATTTGTATCTTACAGAATGAGTATTCTTTCGCGTCTTGCTGGTGTTTCTATATCGTGTGAAATTTCTCTCAACATTATTTACAATTCGATGAATTACAAGAAAGGAAGCATCAATTATGTGGACTAAGCAGGTTAAGTTATAGAAGAACAATTTTTCTGTCAAACTCTTATAAAATAACGTTGTCGAACCGTGCATTTATTGCCATGGCAAATTATCTATACTATACCAACAATAAATGACAATCAATATTTCCACGATTTCGCTGCCATGATATATTGAAAATATATCATCCTTATTGGGAAATCCATCGACAGCTCAGTATTTTTCGTATCTCCAAAGGAATTGTGAACGAGATAGTTGGTATCATCTTGAGATTACTTCAATAACATATACTTAATTCAAGTAAAAACATGCAGTAATCATACTTAGCTCATTTGATATCCATATTAAAATCATTATCGACTATTAAATGATTTTGCGTTAACCTATATGCACCGATAAATACTTTTAACGATAATGCAGCAGTCGATATAAAAAGAATAAGGCAAGGAAATCTAGAACTGATAAATTTTCAAGATAAAGTTTAATCATTTGATATTATTAACCTCACAGTAAATTTTATCGTCTCATAAAATTCATACTTATGCAGAAATACGTTTTAAGCTTGTATGGCAACATTAAAAGTGAATATTGCTTTTTTATGCCTCCCACAATGTTGTGTTCATGTTTTTGCAGACGTTTGAATTGCCAAAAGAGTGTATTGTTTGATTATTGTTATCAAAAAGTATTCTCGAGGACAGCTTCTCTTACTCTATAAATCTCCTTTTATGTATAATCTCAATTTAAGGTCGAATATAGTGTTCTGCTCGACCTTCACGTCACAAGCGCATAGTCCATAAGATGAATACAGCTCCTTGAATAATTTTTATTTATATTATATATGTTATTTAATTCCAAAATTTCGAAAATTGTGGTGTCATTTAAAGTACTTGACGAACTCCATTTCTTTTGAAGAATTCGTTGTTAATTTTAAAATGTATAATCAACAATATGATTGTTGAATTGATATGAATAGTAGGTAATGTTATAGTGTAATCTGATAGGAGTGAAAATTAATATAATCTTAATGAAGAATTGTGAATATATCGTACAAGTTATCCACTCCAAGAGATGTGGTATTCATTATCTGGTAGCACCCTTGCACAACGTTTCCCATATTCGATGTTTTAGTTCGGCAGCTATGTTAGATACTGCAAATATAAAAAAACGCCTCGCACCCAACGCTATCCCCGATTTTCAGGGAAAATTCATTGGTGAAAACAGATCGCAGTTATCTTCCTTTGCTTTCAAGTTATTTCAGATTTCTTGTTTTTCCGGCACATGCCAATACCTCGGTAAAGTTCGATGAAAACTATTTCGATATTCTACGGTTACTTCTTTGAGTGGAATGCAGTGATATATGCAAAAAAATGTTGTTGAATGGTTTTCTAATTATAATATGAACTTTTTAAATGGTGAATTTGTATAGAATAGGAAAAGCAACTTTTTCTTTTCGATGTGTATAACATGCCTGACAAATCTTCTCAAAAATATGAATTTCTCCAGATATAAAAATTCGTCGAATATTTCATAGTTTTATCTAGTATGTAGATGCGAATTTACACAGAACATCGCAAATGTTTTCATTTCTATGCTCATAAAAATGAAGCCTACTTATAATAAAACCAACAATCATTATTTATTAGTCATGAATAGGAAATATCAAAATTATTAGTAACAAAATAACAAATAAAAACTCATAAATAACCAAAAATATTTCCATTATACAAAATGCAAGAATTACAACGTCCAACGCATGCATATTAAATTTAATATTTGTCACGGTAGACCGGTAGGAAAAACATAAAGTACATAGCAAAAACAATTCCTTCAGATTCTATTCATTAATGTATGTCAAAAGTTTACAAGGGTCCAAAAGAAGCTCGAGGGTGGGAGAAAAGCTTGAAGGAGCTTTTCGAATATATAACTGGACAAATTGACCCTACATATTTTTGTCTTAGAAGTAACAGTTTTCGTTTTTGATCTTAAGATGTCCAAGAATAATATGCAAAATCTATAGACTTATGTTGGTTTTTACCAGAGATATGGAGATTCAACTTTCATTCCCTCCCAATTCTATCCCCTCGAACCGATTGGGCCCAATAGCAATCCCCATCATAATTTTGGCACCCCATATGAAACTGTAGAGATTGGTGGCCGTAAAATCATAATAACGTGGATACAAAGATGTATACAAATAGACGTGTATGAAACTTTTGGTTTCGGGGTTTGGGGGTCATGATCGGTGGAGAAAACTTGAAATTCGCATGAAATTCCACCATGAGGTTGCAACAGGCATATATCATACTATACTTCAAAACTGTCCTGTAACAACACTCTATATCACATTATAAATTTATTTATTTCAAGCCAGTAAGTAACTTGAGTACCTTTGATTGAAAAGCTTTTCAAAACTCATAATATGGATACCGTCAACCCCAGAAACTCTATTTTGTAAGAAATTTCGTTAGCTGATGAGAACAATTTTTTTTTGATGATTTTTTACAACTTCAATTTTGGTCATGAATTTTCATTATTCTGTGTGACACAGTGGTCGGGATAAAAATCAAGGCCTAAAAGAACCATTTACGACCATTTCCAAAACTCTAGCATTTTTTTCACCAATAACCTCATTTTTATCTGATATCACGCGATATCAGTTGCGCTTTCGTTCGGAAACCGTGTTTTCTTAGTAAATAGCTCACCGCCTTATTAATCAAGAGTAAATTTATTATTGAAGAAAGGGAAGAGCAATTATTTCAACGTAGCCAACAAAGTTTCCTATAGGAACAGCATAATATTCGCAGTGGTCCTTGAACTTATTATTAAATAATATTATTCTTCAGGTTTCTCACTGACATTCCTACATTATAGACGAAACAGAAAATTACGGAAAGGAAAATAAAAGGAAGTACTTCACTGGTTAATATTGAAGTTTTATGAATTCACACACACACACTCCTAGGTATACATTGAAAATCGGTAAAATGCCATTGAACCATTGAAACACGGTATATGCTAAATAATCATAATTATATTTACAAAGCATCATTTAAACTTTCCGAAGGCTAAATATGTGCAACTCTCACCCAACTTGAAAATACGATGTTCAATTAACTCGAATTAATAACGACAACGATAATCAGTACATGGTTTGTCTCTTTAAAACGCGATACGCAAAACTTAATAATAAATTACACGTTAGATAATTTTCCAATAAAACCTGGAGATAATACTCTTGCAAATAGAGGTACTTTAATGACATCAGAAGTCGTATCTGATACGTCGATGCACTCGCGCATTCTATTCTAGTATTTTTTTCAGATATAATCATGCATTTTACATTCTTTCTTTGATTGTAAAATTCACATATCAAAAATATCTGAGGGGCACGCAGATTGCATGAGGTTCTCCGTAGTGTTAAAAGTCTAAACTAATCTTCTCTATATGAAAATTATTGCACTAGTTTTCGATCAGAATTCCATCTTCTGTTCGATATAGCATGTGTCTTTTTTCTTCAGTGATTCTATTGCATTCCATATGTTTGCGTATGTTGTAATTCTTTGTTACACCAAGCAATTCATTTGTGAATCCACCTGTAGGGTGAAATTGTTATATTGAGTGTTTTTAATTATGGGTTTTAATTAAGTGATCAAACTGTCTGAAATATACTAAAAGGATTCAATGTAGATGCAATTTACATTGGGGTATCTTCATTATCCAGAGGAAATACGACTACCGATTAGCCTGGGTTAGGCATCGTGTTGAATGGGGTACTGATCAATAAACTTGAAAATAAGTGGAGGTTGAGAATTATGCAAAAAGTTTACAGCTATCAAGGCGATGCGGTAATGGTATGGGGTGGTATTGGCAGAAAGACCGACCTCGATTTGCCGGAACAATTTGTTATTGTAATTGAACTATAGAGAGCTGATTCTCTATGACCTTGTGTCATTCCCTATGCGGCTGAAAGAAAACCAGACTTAACGGAATAACTATTTTCAGATTTGTCTTCCCTATCACCTTAATCCAACTGAGCAAATGTGGAGCATGCTTGAAAGCAGAAATCTAACAAACAATTCCATCTTTCCAACATGGAACAAATCTTTTCATGCTCTCGTAGAGGAATGGAACCTAATAGATCGAAGAACTATAAATAATTCAATTTTTAGTAACAACTATTATATTAGAAATCCCCAGAACATTCAATAATCTTTTAGATATGTGACGAATTTTTGCCTTTGTTTTGCGAAAATTCCTGAATACTTTGAAATTTTACTGATATGAAGATAGCCACGCTTTTCATCCACGGTTTCAATTTGGCAATTGTTTCAGCAAAGGTCTCGATTCCAGCCCTCACTAATTTTCAGTTCGAATGCGGTGTTTTTTAAGAGAATAGACTAATTTTTTGTATCGTAATCTATACATTGAGTTTGTATTTCATCTGCTTATGAAATGAGCTTAGTATTTCCCGTGTTTTTTCTCGATGTTTTTCATTTCGAATAATGTGCATGATTTTTACTGTCGGAATATTTTCTTCTATGTTAAAGTGCTTGTAATAGTGAACAAAATTTCAATGTCACCGATTTGTGTAATGAACTATGAATATTCATAATTTATTACTCCACGTGAGAGGAACATGGGAATTTAATAGCTTTTCCGCGATAGTTTCCAATCCAAGTATTGTGGTTGATTTTCGCTATCGAACAATTTTTCTGAATGTTAATCTACTTACAAAAATGAAGAAAATTTCAATGTCACCTATTGGAGATCTACGATTCTTTCAAGTTTATTATACCGCTTAGTAGGAACATATGGAAATCATAGTTTTTCCGCCATACTTTCCATACAAAGTGATGTGCGTGATGTTAGTTGTCAACATATTATTCTCTAAGCTATTCTGCCCAATACGGAAAAATAATTTTCAATGTCACCCATTTGGGAAATGCACCACGAACCTACTAGATTTATTACTTTACTTACGAGGATCTTATGAAGTTCATAGTTTTTCCGCCATAATTTCCATTCAAAGTGATGTGCGTGTTTTTCACTGTGAACATATTATTCTCTAAGCTATTCTACATACTACGGAAAAGAAATTTTCAATGTAACCCATTTGGGAAATGCAACATGAATTTTCTAGATTTATTACTTTACGTACGATGAACATTTGAAGTTCATAGTTTTTCCGCCATAATTTCCATTCAAAGTGATGTGCATGATTTTCGTTATCAACATATTATTTTCCAAGCTATTCTGCCTACTACGGAGAAAGAATTTTCAATGTCACCCATTTGGGAAATGCCCCACGAATTTTCTAGATTTATTACTCTACCTACGAGGAACGTATGAAGTTCAAAGTTTTTCCGCCATAATTTCCATTCAAAGTGATGTGCGTGATTCTCGCTGTCAACATATTATTTTATGAGCTATTCTGTATACTACGGAAAAGAAATTTTGGAAAATCACGCACATCACTTTGAATGGAAATTATAGCGGAAAACTAAGAACTTCAATTGTTCCTCGTACGTAAAGCAATGAGTCTAGAAATTTCGTGGTGCACTTCCCAAATGGGTGACATTGAAAATTCCTCTTCCGTAGTAGGCAGAATAACTTAGAGAATACTATGTTCATAGTGAAAATCATGCACATCACTTTGAATGGAAATTATGAGGGAAAAACTATGAAATTTAAATGTTTCTCGTACGTGAAGTAATAAATCTAGAAAATTCGTGATGCATTTCCCAAATGGGTGACATTGAAAATTCCTTTTCCGTATTATGCAGAATAGCTTAGAGAATAATATTTTGACAGCGAAATCACGAACATCACTGGAAATTATGGCGGAAAAACTATGATTTCCATATGTTCCTACTGAGCGGTATAATAAACTAAAAATAATCGTAGATCATTTCTCGAATGGGTGACATTGAAATTTTCTTCAATTTTGTAAGTAGAATAACATTGAAAAAAATCCTTCGATTGCAAAAATCAAGCACAATACTTGGATTGGAAACTATCGCGGAGAAGCTCTTCAATCCATATACTCCTCTCACGTGGAGTTATAAATTATGAATATTCATAGTTCATTACACAAATCGGTGACATTTAAATTCTGTTCACTATTACGAGCCTTTAACACAGAAGAAAATATTCCGACAGTAAAAATCATACATATTATTCGAAATGGAAAACATAGAGGAAAACCACGGGAAACTTTATATTTCTTGCGCTAGGCGATATAAATTAAGGAAATACTGAGCTCCTTTCATAAGCAGATGAAATACAAATTCAATGTATAGATCACGATACGAAAAATTAGTCTATTTTCATGAAAAAACACCGTATTCGAACTGGAAATTAGTGAGGGCAAGAAACCGTGTCTGGAAACGAGACCTTCGCTGAAACAATGCGGCGTTGCCAAATTGAAACCGTGGATGAAAAGCGTGGCTGTCTTCACATCAGTGAAATTGTTCTGTTAGAATTTTTCCTACAATAATGCAGACAAACTTTTTGTTTTTGATATGTTCTTAATTAATCGATACAAAACACACTTTTTTCAGCACGAGATTATACAACTCAAGAATTTCTATTGGCTCCTAGATTATTTTGGTGTGTATACTTAAAAAGTTGAAAATCGCAAAGATATCACATTTGATCTCGAGATGCACTGACATATTATTCAACATATGCTCTTAAGTATCTAACGTACGTTGATTTCTTTTTATTTGTTTGATATCGCTGCTAAAGCTGCAAGATTCTTAGCTGAAAAAATCTTGTTTTCCAGAAAAAATGATGAAATCTTTAATATTCGAATAATCGAATTCGATTTCAATAAAAACTATGCTAAAAAACCATGAGAAAAATTTGGAAGCGGTCAGTAACATCACATCTGAAAATCTTCTCGAAAATTGAATAAATAGAAGATAAAATCGAAAATACAGTTCGTATTACGTTCTTTGTCAGTTTAGTAGCGGTCGATTAGTAGCGGCTAATGATACGTCAGTTACGTAGTCTATTCCCGTCTCATACCGCTATTTACTGCGTTACCCATTCAATAGAATGCTAATCTGGCTACGATTTTCTCCACTTTGCGACTCATGTGCGCTCCCAGAGATAAATCTTGCTAAATGATTGTTCTCCTTATAGAGAACACGCATGGTATGCTTTCCTCTGCCTGGGAAAATCCGCAAGATCTTGCCTTAACGTTGACGATAATGGTTTGTTGATATGCAACATTTGCATCAGGTGTGAATCACTTTAGAGGTAATTTGTCTGGCTGAATAACATGAACATCATAAAATTTTCATTTTCTATTCTATATGCTATTTTAAGGATGAAACAGTGTAGCTCAACAATCAGCTGGAAAATCAATGTAGTCTCCTACACTTGCTTAACATACCTATTGTCTGAATAAAATTCACAAAAAGGTGAGCCGACATAGGTTGAGAGGTTATTTTGAATATTTAAACGTATGCCCCGACAGTTTTAAAATATATCGTTTCGTAAAATTATTGTAAGAGAATATAATCTATTTCATTACGCATTCTCACGTACATTTTAATCATATCAAACAAATAATAAGCTATACTATTTGCCCAGAACACTTTATCGTCCTATTTGACTATAGATTCATGGATATATCGTGGGCACATTTAAATAATCCATTACTCACTTCCCGCACTACATAAGACCAGTATATACCAGGTGTCCAAGAGTTTATAATACAGCTGTGTTGCCGAAAAAAAAAAAGGATTATAAATTAATAGCGCCTATTAATTTAGATGCAAAATAACTTTTTTTCAAATGGTACAGCCAATATATTGTCACATTACTTTTTTTTCAATTTACACTTTATGAACACTATCATATTGACGATTTTCCAACATCTTTCTTTATCTATAACATCTATTTAGATTAGATTCGTAGTTTAATATTAACTTATATATCTAAGTCTGGAATTCTTTTTTTATATTCTGCTAACGACTCCGTAAATCTCGATGACAGCACCGCCTACCGAAGTTGTAAATATAAACCATCCAGGAAGCCTATCAACTACTTTCATGGAAATCGATCAGGTCATTGAAGAAAACTATTTTATATTTAGGGTATTTCATAACAAAGGGTCGTAAATAACTAAATACTTGAATAAAAAACACTCGACTTAAGTTTCACAAAATATAATGAATGAAAATATGTTTCGGGTTATATCTCATCTTCAAAAACTAAGAGGAAATTATAATAGTACAATGTCATTTATACATCAGAAACAGAGAGAAGTGGGAACACACGAAAATAAAGCTGGTCGTTAGTTATTGGTAGATTATGTTAGTGAGCTGATGAACTTTCTACGAATTCTAATAAATCGAATATCTTGCTTCTATTACCTGAATGTAAAGTTTGGGTTTTTGTGAAATCTGAAAAATGATTTTTTTTAAACAATGTTTCGAAAAACCAGTTGTTAATTTATTAGGAAATATTGAATTTTCATGCTCGCCTACTCTGTTATTGGAATGACCGGTTTGACCAAAATCATTCATATACATCACTTTTTCCACCTGTATCAATTCCATCTTTGTTATAGACCGAAAGTGAACATAGATTTTTCTTATTCGTACGGATTCTATAACATATAGCATAACTCAGCACTTATTTGAGGATAAAAGAAAGGAGGTTTTAAAAAGAAAAAGAAATGGAATGAAATTACAAACGTTCATATGGTGAGCGACGTACTGCAGAAAAGTCTAACCTAACCTCTCATTTCATTTATTACTCTTCATCGGAGGACGTTCGTTATCATTGCTGCACTATGCTGGGTCATTTCCTACGATGTACAAAATATTTTCCTGATTAATATTCAAATTGGACCTTCCTTGTTGTAATTAACTGATTAATTTGATATTATTACTGAATCGGAATGCTATTGTGTGTTTCGAAGAAAATTTGCTACCCCCTTTATCTCAAGATGGATTGATTTTGGCGAAAAACGCTGAGACACGTCAATTGTTGATAGAAGGGGGACCAATTTCTAAGTTGTTTCCGAGCACGTAGAATCAACCTTCTACCTTCAGCAGCATCTAAGTCGAAATTGATTATAGAGAAAGTGAGTCGAGTGGCATATCTTTGACAAGGCCTTTTAAGTCTCTATTCAAAAATAGTATCTTAATGAACGTTTAATATCATACAGACAGCTCGCACACAACAAAAGGTTGTATTTCAACAAAGTTCGACAATGCCGAAAAACAAATAAGATGCTCAAAATTACCTCCTCTTAGCTCTATACAACGATACAAACGATTCTCGAACTCACTTATAATCCTTTGAAGAACTTCTGGTCAAAAGTCTGCATTCGGTGAAAATTCTACCCCGCAGCTCTTTCAAGTTTTTAAATTAAACTCTCAGTTCAAGATGGTCCCATAAGAAGAAATCTAAAGGACTTAAATCAGGTGACCTGGCTGGCCACTGAACTGTTCCTCCTCTGCTAATCATTTTGCATCAAAATATTGTCGCACACAATATATGGATTATTGTTAATATTTTCACTCAAAATTTCACGAAATTGCTAGCGGCAATCAGGATCGTCTTCGTTCATTTCATGATCAAGTTTCATTTTATTAGGATAAAATTGGTGATTTTTTACGATCCTGTAGAGGTAGACTGTTGAAGCTGATATACCAGACAGGTGAAAGTAGTTGTTTGTAAGTGGCTCAAAACACCCACTTGAGTTGCTTCATATCGTATGGGCCGGTGCTTCACGTTTATTGTTGGCCACTGAAGCCGTAGTTGAAAATTTATTTATGAAATATAAAACATTCTACCTGTTTTTCATGATGGTTCACATTGAAAATCACTGTGCCGTTTCTCTGGCACAACTATTATTTCGATAATAAATTGAAACAATTTCGACCCGCTCGTCTGTTGGGTAAACTATATCTAACTTTTGTCTAACAAACGACAAATGTGATTAAAAGTATTACGGAAATGAAAGACAAATGTGAAACAGATTTACCATTGCCAAATGGTTGTGATAAAAATAACTATGCGTTCCCTACAAAACATTGATGTTTATCAATATCACAAATTAAAAACTTGGAAATGCCGAGGACAATAATCGCCACATGATAGCAGATAATAAGAATTGTATAATGAATTGTATAATTGAATAGACGTCGGATGAGATCATTTTGTGAACTTAATTTGGTGTTAAGTATTGTCACATTTTCATGGAAAAACAAACTTTTGTTGTCACTCTATCCATTCTTCCAATAATGAATTTCAACTTAGGAGCTGCTGAGGGTAGGGGGTTGAATTCACATGCTCCGAACCAACTCACACCTGGTCCCCCTCCAATCAAAAATCAGTCCATCTTGAGATAGAGGGGGTGGCAAATTTTCGTTGGAACACACTGTATAAGTCCGACTGTCATACCGTGAAGTGAAAATCGCATTCTACGATACATTCCACCCGAAGAAAGACATGGTAAACACCATTGAGTAAATATAGACATTGCAGCAAACATTTATAGGTTTAGGTAATGGGTATTTTGATTGCGAAAAGATCGATCAGAAATTTCTTAAGTTAATGAGAAATTAACCTTATCGATCGATAAATATTAATATTCCTATTAATGATGAAAAAGCAAAACCTCATTTGTCCAGAAACCGAAATTAATAAGCTATGACAAATTATCAATCAAATATCAAAATCACACATAAATGTTTACGATCAGCAGTATTCTTAACGACGATTTAAAATTGAAAATATTTTGATAATCAATTTCTTATCGGTAAACAAATGGTCTTTGTACTATGGGTACCATATCTAGGCCCGATAAAATTTGATATGTTTTCTAGGTAGCTACTTGACTTTTCCATAAAGGTAAGGTGATATATTGGCAATTAATGTCTAGATTACATTGAGAACCCATTAGCTGAAAAACACTTTCTAGAAAAGACTAGATACCCACGCTTTATGCGGGCATCGTTTCATGCAATTTTGATTTGATTATATTGGTTGTTTTAAAAATGAAATTTTTATCTTTGCTAATCTCCTCTTGTGTAATGAACACTGATGTGATAACGTCTGATTCCGCATTGTTTCATTGTGATCTACAAAAAAAGGAAGTTTTCGTTCGGAATTCTATCCTAATGTGATAGGAGGTGGACTAATGGATATTTATTTCTATATCAAGATGGCTATGTTTTAAAAGAACAATAATATATCAGTTACAATTTTAGGCGATGTAAAAATACAAATATGTTCAATGACAAATTATATCAAGAATCGCAAGATTAGGAAAAATTGGTTGTGAAACAATATACCTTGAAATTATTTGCTAGCAACTCAAAAAAATGGGTATTAATTAATGAATCTGAAAATAAACATATTGAATTATCGATGTTGTTTTAATCTACCGAATCTATCTATAGTGCCAAAACTGATTCAACCAAGCTCTAGTTCACTAACATTTTGAAATATTTAGTTGGCCAAATCTAGATTGTTTACCTATGAAGATGGTTAAGAATGAGAAAATTTATTTCGTATACAAGCTGCCAAAAACAAATGTCTATAACCTAAAATCTTGAAGACATCCTAAACATTTTCTATATAGTGTTATTATAATTCTCTATTAATTACTTCTGTTCGATTGAAAATCGATTAATAAAGGGATGAGAAAAATTAGAATTTTTATTTTTAAATTTAAAAATCTTGTTAGAAAAATGAAAAAAATAATATTTGAGTTGTTTATCATTTTAAAGGTTATCAACGTTAATAAATGTTCATACTATAAACCTTCAGCAGAAATGCAAGCTTCAATAGGTTTCTCGTGTAGGTAGCTTTTATCATTTAAAGGGTTAACCTGCGACGGGCATTTCTAAATTTAGTCTTCAGGCTCTACATCATGTAGTTGACTTAGATATCACTTATAGGTTCCCCATACGAAAAACTCCAAAGGCAAAGATCTGGCGAACGTGCAAGCCACCTTACCACGAGAGGAGTATTTGCGATGAAGTAGTATCAAATCTGTCTCGGAGTTTAGAAACTATGTAGACTGTAAGCAGGGGGCTCCATCTGCTACCACTAGATTTGCTATATTTCGACATTTCTTCCACAACACAAACACGTGTTGTTTAGATACCGTGTTTCTTTAGAAGTAGGGTCTAATAATAAGTAATCAAAACATTGATAGTCCAAATGCGTTAAAATTTGATTTCCGTCAAATCCAATCCTCCAATTAATTTAATATGGATTAACTAGGGATCAATAATTAGAATTCTACTTGTTATTAAGACCATAACTGTTGAACTTCATCACCCCACATTATTTTAGTTAAAAATGTTGGAAAGTCAGAAAGCTTCAATAACAAGTTTACAATAAATTGAAGGCATCTGTTAGCACAACATAGATGAAACCCTGACACTAGATGAACTTTATATGGATGATGGATGATGGTTGAAGTCTTATAATATAGAGTCAACGGAACTTTTTGGTCAAACCAAGTTCTTCAGCTTGTGTTGACACATGAGGGTTTAAGTGTACATACCCTAAAACATCTACGATATTTTCTTCAGTAGGATTGCGGTTTCCAACCAGGGAAATGACCTTGCTGCAAGACGCATTTTAAGTTCGTAAATGTATTTTCATTTGACGTTGGACCCTCGAGAAAACGAATATTGTATGTGTGTAGATCTTCTATATTGTATGCACGTAAATAGGAATCATGTCAACATATTCTTCCACCGCAAAGAAACTTAGCATGTTAACGAAATTTTTCATTGAATTCGTCGAGCAATATAAAATACTCGGTATAACCCCATAGAACAAGGTATTGCTGTACCTAAAAAATCCAACAATTGTTTAACCAAGAATGAAGAACACTACTTATTTTAGACAGTTGGTCGAAGAACATCTTATCAAAGATATACTCATCAAGGATTTTGAAAGATATTCATGCAATATATAATTTTTCTGACTTAGTCAATATGAAAAAATATGTTTCCTACAGAGGGCTTGTGTCTCTTTCATTATTTCATTAGAAAAGCGCCACGGATACACTCGCGTCCAATGTAGATACTAATGTGGTATCAGTTTGGACTGACAGCTGCCACTTATGACAGACGTACGGCCCGACGAACGCTCTACCTCCTCTTGTTAAAAAATTACACCAGCCTGACATTCTCATGAGATCATTTTTCCTTTTTTGGCTAAATTGATTGTTTATACTCTAAAATATATTTCAAGACTTAAAACATATTGATATTTATATTAATAACGAAATTATAGCATTGACACGTACGCGGGTCAAGGAACCTAGCCGAAACTGAGTCATTATTATAACCATTTTGTACCTATCTATCTTTAACAATAATACAATTCCTTCAGAACTATTAAACTAACAGAATTCAGGTGAATTAATTGTTATGAATTCCGACTCACCATTTTATATTCTGTTTTGTATAATAATTATGAAGTAAGGAACACAAAGAACTGGCTCACAATTCTTTCACGTTTTCTTGAAAACTAGTGTACATAAAATCTCTAAATGTACTGATGCGATTCGAATAAACTTTGCACCACTTATTTTTATAATATTATCTACGGCGTGACATAGATTTCTTCTGATTGAGTACCATAATCAAAAGTTATAGAAATTTTCAAAACACAAAATTTTGATAGAAATTCAAGCTTGTCTTCTGAAACGGCTACCTTTCCTCCAAATATAATTCTATTTCTTTTTATAAGCTATTACTTTTCTGAATAAGTAGAATTATTTCTTTCTTTTAAACAATGCTGAACGGAGAAATTATGTGCACCGTCAGCAACAATTTGAAAAGAGGGTTCTACTAATCGACTCATATTTTATTGTAATTTCTTCTTTTATATTTTGGAAATGTTCTAGGAATGTATTATATGTAGACGTAAAATAAAGGATGAAATAATTTCCAAAAGCCGAGTCAAAAATAATGTTATTTTATGCCCAATTTTTGAGATTTAGAGTAGAGGTTTAATCCCACAATTTAAAAATTCATTTTCTCGAAAATATCAGTTAACATGGAATGTGTTCTGAATTATAAAACTATATTGATGCTGATGCTATAATCGAATAATAACAATATAAATTGCTGAGACATTTGAGGTATCGTACAAAAGTAACAGCTTGGATTGAATAACTTATGCTCTTGTTAGGGATAGCCTTGGTATCCGCACCCCAATCCGATTATGGCTTTATTAAATCTCTGTCTGAATCTGAGTCAATATTATCTGTTTGCAGAAAGATAAGAACTGAAAGGAATCGATATCATTAAAATGAAAACATATTCAAACATCAGAAGCAGCTGAACGAATTCGGACAAGCTGCGACTGTATTGATGGGCGAATTCGGAGAAACGTAATATACGGTGTAACTGTAAATATTATTGAGAAGCTGCAGTGAAATAAAATAAACAAGCATTTGTGTATCTAACGATATTTGGAATAATAAGATAAGGAAAAACTCGCAAATTTTTTCGCATCACCATTTGGGGTGTATGTTTGGGATCACTGTGTGAGTAACGCCATAATGAGCTCACGAGCAATTGCGAAATCGTCCCACTCGCTAAAACTTCTTCCTTCTAAGCGATTGATATGAGGAAAACTTGAGGTTGAGATAGGTATTGATAATTTGGTTGCTCAAAAAAACTGCTCTTGTTTGGCGAAAGAGATATGGTTTATAAGGTGATTCTTCTTTTATTTTTGCACGATTTGTATGTTTCACCGAAGAAACTTCGAATAACTCCGATTGTGTACAAAGCGAATTGGTTCAGTCGCATCACTTTCGGATTTATCCAAGTGGATTAGGAATTCGGACATCGCACGTTCAGTATCTGCACTATCAACATCAACTAAGATAAGAATAATTAATTAACGGAAGCCTTTGAATACACCTATAGGTATAGTGGGTAAGTAATCAATACAATACAATAAAAACATTATTTGAAAGTGTATGTATTACAAAAATAATAGTACATGTAATATCAATTTACATATTATACATTTAGAATGGATTTTTTAAGATCGATTTGAAAGCTGAGATGCTGCCAGTCAAGGGATCGACATCTCTCACAGAATTTATCCTGCAACAAAATCTTGGAAGAGGTGATAGGCGACCATAGTTTGTGCGTGAAGGTCAATATTTAAAACACTGTTATTTCTACTAGCTCTGGAAGGGACGCGGAGAGATCAAACTTCTAAGATGTCTAAGTTTATTACCTTGAAGAAATAATACATGAAAATAGGATCAACGAGAAAGAATATGTGGCGGGGAGAAATGACCTAGGTGATGCTCACATCTATTTGCATCTAAATCAATTATAATCTGGAAACAAAATAGTTTAATAAACTTTCTCTGAATCCCCTTAATCCTACTCACGTGGAATACAGAGGTGCCATATAGTACAACAGTATTCTATGATCGGCCGAACAATAGAAACATACAGGATAATAAATGAGCACATATAAGAAAGAGATCTGGTTGATCTGTATATAAAAAGAGTAATTGGTTCGCGCAAGCAACTATATAATGGAAGTGTTGATCATATACGTGAAACTATGGCACTGTAATTGCCTAAAAATTTTAATTTAACATGTGTTCACTTAGAAACATTGAGACTCAACCCATTCGCCTACACCATCAATTAAAATAGTTTAAATTCTCTCGGAAAATAATCTGATCTTTGCTTGTACGAACACATTTAAAAATCCTACAATCATTCGCAAAGACCGAAAATTTGCAATCGCTAAAAACTTCCTTCAGGTCATCAATAAATACAACAAAAAATATTAGACCTGGGGTAAAGACGCTCTAACTATAACAAACCAGTAATCAGGACCCTATCGAACACTTTTTTGAAATCAGAATACGCCGACAACCCATCCGCAATACTAGAACAAACATAGTAAAGTAGGAAAGAGTTATAGAGTTAAGAGGTTTCGCATGGTTTAAGATCTATATTGTACCATATTTCTTTTAATATAAAATAATATAAATATTATTTTAATGGCGCAGAATTTTGCCATGCCATTAGTTACAATCGTTGTTGTCAAAATTAGCATCAAGGATGAGCACGAGATGCATACCTGACAAACACTCCATGTTCACTCAATAAAGATCGATCCGGAGATGTCTGTTTCAATGCACCGTACAATCGAAGATGGAAGGGCGGCGAAAGGAACCGCACGGTAAGAACCGAGCATTACCGAACACAGCTGAATCATAGTGGTATAGGTCTGAGAGTTGGAGACCCGAGCGCAGTTGTACGCGTAATTTAAATACCCCCCTTGCCACAGGCATTAAATCTACGCAGATGATGTCGCGGGAGACAATTATTTCACATAAACCTATCACCAATTACATTAGCGATTTATGGAAAACAATATATACTACTGAAATTATAATGATCTCGAAAAACCTTCTCTTTCCGATCATATAACAAAAATTAAACCAAACGTTTCGAGTATCGAATGAATGTGAATACAAACTTCAAGTTAACAAAATGAGAAACCAGTTATATATAATCATAGGCATCATATCTTCAAGTATCCCCGCCATTATAGAAATTTGAAGATGACAAGATAATGTTCGAAAATATAATAAGAATAAATATAATACCTCTACAGTCATAATAACTACTATGATAACTATATTTAGTTTCTATAATCAACATTCCCCATCTTGAAGAATGGAATTTGAATAAAAATTATTTTACTGTCTTTATTATCATTATTATATTGCATAATATCATTGGAGAGACAATTATAAAATAAGGTAAAATAGAGAAGTTGAAATCTTGTAAAAATATTACGTCAACAAATTTCAGTATTATGAAATTAGCCAATTTGAAAAATTTATTAGAATTTTATGACAATATGTTGTCCAGAACGTTGCCAAAAAAAGTCTTCTGCCTATTCAACCCTATACTAGTCGATGTTTAGTCCACGTTTTAGATCATTAAGATTTGAGCATTTAGTATCGATAGAACGAATGTGTCACTAAGAATTGCCTTGCATGTTATATTTATAACCCTTATCCCTATTACAAGGAATGAAAAACACTATTTCAATCATTTTTGATGGGAGATTCTTTAAAAGTTTGGAATTGAAACTTAAATTGATTTTCGAAAAGATTTCATACAAAATATGAAACTCTAGTTAAACTAATTTTATCTAGAGAATTTGACAACGCTCTGAAATAAGGAGGAGTAGTTCATTCAAATACACTACAGCTATTTTATGCATAGATAACCATTTATGTTAAGAAGAACTCAGAACTTATATTAACAAATGATTCTTCAGTAAAGTTCTACCAGATTTTCCCTAGTAACTCATATAAGAGGTTTATCCTTGACAAGTTCCCATATTATGTGTACATATAATCAAACCGATTCAATTAAAAATCGTAAATCCACCATCTGGTGATTAATATAATACATTAATAATCATGAAAATATAGAAGTCTGACATAATATACATAAACTATAACATTAACAGTCAATAAAATTAATGTACCAACGAGTAGTGTGATAGGAGTTCTCCCCAGAAAAATTGTCTTTGAATCTTCGTCAAATGAAACAATTTCATTACTGTTTTTGTGTAAAGTACTAGAAGATCGAATCAAATACTGCAAAGGTTACATAAGAAATTTTCAGCTAATTGTAATAATTGTATATAATACAAAAAATAAAATAAGTTTCTAATCACTATTTACACAGAGAGAACGTATGACTCTATCTCATTACTTTTTCTTCCTAAAGAAATACACATTTCATTGATATCGAATTGTTTAATATAATAATTTGATATTGAATATGAAAGGCATAAGGTGAATATAAAAATACATTCCTCGAATCGCTGAAGGACAAATATACAATATATTTTGTTTTAAAATGTTGAAATTCTTAAGTCAAATGTTTATAAAAGAAAACTAAGAATAGCTAACCGGATTATTGAAAAATGCCAGAAAATCGATGGAAATAGTATATGAATTCACGATTCGAAAGATGGAAATGGTTTATTTTTCATTCTTCTTAAAAAAGAATATTCAGAATAATCACAAAGAAAAATTGGAAAATTAGGTAACCATCAAAAATTAGATTATATCTCAAGCTAGGTATGACACACTTGTTTATTTTTTTATGTTCATTATGATTTTGGAGAATTTTTCAAAAATGAAAAATTCGGGACAGGTACGAAGAAAAGTGAATAAATTGTGATAAATAACTAAGAATACAACCGTCTCGTTAGCTGCACGGTTAGTGCGCAAGCATATTGGAACTGCTTAGCCGAGGTGCCTAGTTCAAGTTATGGATGTTGTCCTTGAACAAAAAAGTGATACTTGGAAAGAGGGCATAAACTTCCAAAGACCATATAACTTGTAATCCTTGTGTGGTGGCAGTTATCATTGCACGGCCTAGGAGAGTAGTTCGGAATCCACTACAAGCTGTAGGTCCACTGTGTAAATGAGCTTAGTTCCCTAGCACATTGTTAAAAGACGAAACAAAACAAATAACAAAGAATACAATTTTTGGGGTTAAACTGACAATATGAATAAGTTAATTCGCTTGTACCTAATCTTTTAGTACATTCCAGAAAAAATTTTCGGAGGAAAAAAATTAGAATGAAAAGGGTTGGAAAATGTCAACAACCCATAAGAACTATAGTATTTGTATGCGCCTTCCATGAATAAGAATGACTTATTAGGTTAATTCTTTGTTGATGATGTATTCGTTACGGTTCTGGAAACAATTTGAGAAAACAAAAATTTGGGACAATTACGAGGACAATTATTAATGAAATGGAAAAAATTGGATAAACTGCAGAAATCGCAAAACCTTATAGGCATTCTCGATGAAAGCTGAATATAGAAACGACATATTGGACAAATTCTAGTCGACACAGGTAGTATGGTAGATAATAAAAACAATATTGCCTTTTCTATGCAAATCACAATTAGGTTAACCAAACTTTCCTAAATACTCAAAGTAGAACTTTGGCAACTGAATACCTACTTATTTTAATCTCGAGTTAATCATTTCAAAGCCAGCCAAAATAATAACTATATCAGTAAAATAACACAATTACACTCTGAAATAGTCATAAAGTTTACGGAAACTTAGTAATTTCTTCGTTCGCTCAACTTACTTACTGCTTCCTAATGTTCTTCAAGAGAATAAACTGAGCCACAACTGAATCTCAATTGATAAATCAATGAATGTTGATTTATCAATTGAATATTTCTGTAAAGGTGATAACTTAGGAACCAACTAAAATCTTCTATATATATATTAAAAATCATATATTATATGTGGACATAACTCGATTGGCATTATTCTTTTTAATTCCAGTAATTAAAAGATAACATTATGAATTTATTTGACACCATTATTGCTATGAAATATTTTAGTAGTATTTTTACTATCAATATTTAAAAAGCAAGAAGCATAGGCAATATAAGATTATAGAAACTTAGGCCTTATTCCAATGACATATCAGACTTAAGTTCTCGGAATAGATATCCAATTCGAAAAAACATGTATCACGTTTTCTTGATACAAACATATTATAAATATAGACTCATAAATTGAATGCAGTTTAAAAATACTCAGGAACTACAATGACTCATGATGTGAATCTTTTCGCTTATCAAAACAGTATCATGTTCATAGTAAGTGCAATTTATTGGTACCTAAGTACTTACCTACTTTCTTTTTAATATTTGAGTACATTTGAGGCGTCTTGTTAACTTAAAAATGAAAATAAGTATCTCTAAGTAAAGCTTGTTTTAATTTTAACTCCGAAGAACTATCAAAGTTTTTTCTATAGACTATAATTGGAAAATGCAACGCAACTCAAACTCATAATGAGCGCCGAGCGGGGAATTCAAACCAAGATTGCGGAACAAAGTATGCATGTTCAAGGATGGATTAAACCAAGTTCAAATGTGCGTATTGAAGCTACATTAGAATAGTAACCGTTCCTGGAATAACCATAAACCGCAGTAATAACTGCCTTAGATTATTGAAACTTTTCAATAGTTTTTATACTGACAAATTCAGCTTCAAATAGATGACATGCATAGATAAAATGTGTAGCTGTGAGCGACTGACAATTTCGGTCAAATGTGAAGAACTCACATCAACTTTATTGGATTGCACGGCGGCAAACTAATTCAAAAATTAAAGGGCAAGTTCAGTTAGATCAAACACAAATTCAAGCACATACTTTTCAGGGGCTTCGGATTACTTTGTTTCCGTCTGGACATTCTCGTCTTCGAAAATCCTTACATCCAATCTCTAAGATCACTGAAAAATCTATTGGCAACAGTCACATAGCACGGACATCATAGAAAACTTAACACAAACACAAAAAGACACATTGACACCAACATAGAAACAGAACAAAACAGTTACGAAGAAATGTCAACAACAAAAAAGCATAATAGGTTATGTTTAGACATTTCACGTGTGCGGTAAACTCTACTGTGAACGTAAAGAGAAGTTCACCGCTCAAAGGATGAATCGGACTGGCGGTGTCGGTGAATTGTTGACGCCGAAGGCTCGAGAGGCTGCTTCGCAAAGCAAGTCTGCCCGCTACGCGTTCAGTTTGTTGATTGTAACTTTCCCGCGCACACTCAAATACAATGTTCTTGTCTTGTTCTCCTGATTTGTTATTAACCTTTCAACTACTCCTATTTGTTGATATAGCGCTGAAAGGATACCTATTATTTGTTGTGCATCCGCCAATTTGCGCTCGTACGAGTGATGAGTTATTGGCACAATTATACCTTAAAGCCGACAAAACCCGAACGATAATAACTTCTGAAAGGTAAGTGGGCGATTATTGCATAATTACGCACATAAATTCAAAATTACGACAACACTTCAACGATTTCTATTGCAAATAACAAGAAAAGATTTATAGCAGAACATAATAACAGGAATTTTTATACATATACAATACTCTCCAGGAAAGGGAAAAAATAATATGAATGGAACTTTTATAAAGATATTGGAATTCAGATACAGTGAATTAGATAAGTTGATGCCTTAAGCGAAGAAAAAGATTTTAAGAATCATCTAGTCGTAGAAACAAAAGAATGAAATTAATAATGATCATATGAAATATCAGCCTTCCTTTTCAAAATATACCAGAAATGTCAATTCCGAAATATCATTCAATTGTGTCTCGACAGATGAGAAGGCAGTGGCTGCTCGTTAATCAAAGGTTCAGAGCTAATACTTAGATCCTCTACTAAAATTCTAATCAAGTTTACACAATTATACCGCTGCACGTCGCTGAGTGATACTAGTGTATTGTTTTCGCTCGTCGTCATTGTAAATTTACGCAAAAATATCATTAGAGGTGAGTGTCGTTTTTTTAAGTATACCATATTTTGTTTATTGTAGAAAGGCAGTGTGTATGTTTAAAATTGTGATTAGCGTCTTATATTACAGTTCAAACTTAGATTTTTTTGTTTTATTATTATTTCTTTGGCAGTGTAGTAGCGGCTAATGAGAGTCAAGTGACCCCCATTGTCCGCAGGTGATTACCATTACCCGCAAAAACTAATATTAATATTTTTGCTTCTTGATGCCGAAAGTACGAGTAACGACAACCGAAAAAGCCAATTGGTCATCCGAGTCTCTCCAAAAAGCCATACTTCTTATTGAACAAGAGGGTTATTCTATAAGAAAAGCTAGTAAATATACTGGTATCCCATTTTCGAGCTTACAAAAAAGATTCAAAAAGAAGACTATCCAAGAACCACGTCTTTGAAGTTGAAGAAAAATTAGCTGATGTGATGAAAAAGATGGCTAATATATTTTATGGTTGTACCGCAACTCAAATAATGAAAGTGGTATTTGATTATGCGGAAAGTATGAATTTAAATCATAACTTTAATAAAGTTACAAAAATGGCTGGTCGAGATTGGTTGAAAGCTTTTATGGCTAGAAATAATATATCTGTGAGGAAAGCAGAGGCACCTAGCATAAATCGAATAACAGCGTTCAATAAAGAGGAGGTGCAGTTATTTTTCAAGCTGTTAGAGGAAATTATGGAGAAACACCAATTTCTTCCCAAAAATATATACAATTGCGACGAAACCAGAATGACAACTGTACAGAATCCAGGGAAAATACTAGCAACAAAAGGACAGAAGAGAGTGGGATCTATCACCAGTTGGGAGACAGGCAAAAATATAACTTTGATGTTTGCGATGAGCGCTGCAGGTGGCTTCATCCCACCTATGTTTATTTATCCCCGCAAGAGAATGACTCCTCTACTTGAGAAGGATGGTACATCAGGAGCACTATATAAATGCTCCGACAATGGTTGGATAAATGAAAGTCTCTTTCTTGAGTGGCTCGCACATTTCAAAAAACATGCTAAACCTTCTATGGACGAACCTGTTCTCTTGATCTTAGACAATCATGCTAGTCATTCTTCCCTACCTATCTACGAATTTTGCAAAAGCAACTATATTCATATGTTATCCTTGCCACCACACACATCCCACAGAATGCATCCTTTGGACGTATCATTCTTTGGACCTCTTAAAACCGCATACAAAAAGGAATGTGATTTATATATGGAAAGTAATCGCCTGGATCACATAACTCCTTATGATGTAACATCATTGGTGAGGAAAGCATTTATTACCGTTACGTCTATTAACAATGCGGAATCGGGATTTAGGGCAACAGGTATTTTTCCAATAAATCCCCAAGTATTTTCTGAAGAAGATTTTATGGCTTCTGAGATTCTCCAAGTGAATCAGAGCAAATAGTTATCTCATCCCCGACATCAAAGACCAAAGAGTCGTCTGATCCTCCCTCAAATGTTCAACTATCCGATTTTATAAAATTACCAAAGAAAACACCTGTGGCTAAAGAGAAACAGCTCCGAAAGAAGCAGCATGCTACTGTACTAACCTCAACTCCACTGAAGAAAGATTTGATAGAAAAGGAAAATAAAAGATAAAAAAGTACAGAAAGAGCAAGAGAAAGAAAAAAGGAATGGAAAGGTAAGGGTCAGGGGAAGAAGACTAAAGTGCAGAACGGTGATGGTCCCAAAAGGGCAAAGAGGCAGGTTCAGGATTTCAACGATACATCAGTCTCGAGCACTAACACTAACGACTTATGCCAGGATGATGAGAATGATGATGCAGAAGACGCAAGAAATAGATGTTTAATATGCAGTGAATTTGGACGAAACAACGAGATGTGGTACCGCTGTACCACATGTGGATTGTGGGCACACGCAGAATGTACTGGATGGGATTCTGCCGAAGGTTACTTTTGCCATATGTGTTAGTTTTGCTTGATCCTCATTTCCACAGGCTGACCACCACTGCCCCGAAGTAAGTGCACCTATTTTTTTTTAAACTTAATATTTCCCAAAGTTGATGTACAAGATGATTAAAATTGATCTCAATTATTAGACAAATAAGTGTTTTTTGTTACCAAACATTAGCAATAAATATTTAATTCTGAAATAAGCTTTTATTTGAAAACTTGCTTAAGTGACTCCTATTACCCTACAACTGTATTCCTTGAAATATTCCTGGCTTTTTCACGTAGAAGAAAATGGGGAAATGGTGAACGGCGATCAAATTGAAATAGTTGAATAATATTTTCCGCACTACAACGACTGAACTAAAGAAAGCCTCTTAAAACAGACAACAAATAGACTTCTTGGAACCCGGACACTTTTTAAATTTCCCACCTATCTTACTATGTTGTTTTCCTTTCGTTTTATGTCACAAATATTAGAATTGAAATGTTTTAACTATCTTTCTCAGCAGTCATTCAATGAGAATCCATTAGAGAATCTGTTTTTTGTCAAAACACAACACAGGGTAGAAAATACAAATCCTACTTGTCTTCCATTTGTTGATGAACTTCAATCAGCAAACGGCCAAACATCATTCATTAGTAATAGAAACTGTGAAAAGCACGAGCGTGAAAATTTGAACAATATGTATCCTTTTTTCTGTCGAATGGGATGGAGTTGTTGATCATAAAGAATCAATAGTAGGGAGATGATTTGTTTCTACAAGTGTATAGCAGGGTGCTCTTATACCCTTTGTACCTGATAGTAAACCTAATTTTTGTGGTTTAGAACTCAAATTTTCCAAGTCTACTTGCTTGAACTTCTGTTTCAGCAAATAGAATTTGATGAGAGCTTAAGAAGTGAGGATCATAGTTTAACCAATTGATTTGATCAATTTTATATTGCTCAAGAAAACAAAGCAACTCATTATGTGTCAGGTTACATTTTTCAGCAAATGTAGGTTCACGAATGTGATATTCATAGAAATGAGATCCTAAGTGACTATCCTTTACACAAACATAATTTAATTTTCTTCAAGGAATATGTTGACCAAGCTAAATTGCAATATCTTCTCTTTTTTAATCCAAGTCCATGAAAAATTACACTACACTTTCTATCAGCATCGGCATTAAATAGATTTCTGGATTAAATTTAGACGATTGTGAGGACATTATTCTTCAACAAAAATATGTTGTCGTATACACAATGTAAAGAATGTATTTTTCAAAAGTGCAGTTCAATTTAGTAAGTTTATCTATGAAAAAATTCAAGAACAAGTGAAAATAAAAGATACAGGATTTTCTGAAAACAATGGATATTACCGAAATACCAAAAGATCCAACCAAACTTTTCACAAAAGAAATCAAAGAAGAGCTAAGTTTGTCAGACCACCTAGCACACATAGAATGGGAGAAGAGGAAACTGATTTCAATGAATGTTCAAGCTCCAAAAATGTACGGATTGATCGAACTACATAAGAAAAATCTGCAAGACCTGTAGTGTCATATAAAAACACACCATCAGGTAAACTAGCAAAATTCTTGAATCAAAAATTTCTAGACCTCTCGAATTTTCAAGCACAATACACTTTCTCTAATTCTGTAGATCTCATACATAAACTTTCAAATCCCACAATCTCCCACTATATTAAGTTAGTCTCTTTCGATGTCAAAAATATGTGCCCGAACATTCCAACGAATGAGTGTCTTCCCCTTGTTACAGATATCTTATCCGTGTCTAACACACCGCCATATATCACTAATGAATTCAGCAATATTCTTCAAATATGCCTATCTCAAAGTTACTTTCAATTTCAATCTAAATTCTTTGAACAAAATTCAGGTCTTTCAATGGGTTCACCTCTTAGCCCCCTACTAGCTGACATTTTCATGAAGAATTTAGAGAAAAACTCAATTTTAAACACAGATTTCGCTTAAAAACACATTAATTTCTGGTACAAATATTTAGATGACATTTTATTGCTTTTCGTGGTTCAAACAGACAAGTTCAGCAGTTTTTAAATCAGATTCACTTCTGCATTAGAGAATAATAATTCAATTAATTTCCTCGACTCAACCATTACAAATTCAAATAACCAACTCACTTATAAAATTTACAGAAAGGAAACATTTACAGACGCATCGATCCCATTGGACTCGTTCAGTCATTTAAGCCACAAACTAGCTGCATATAACTCCATGATTCATAGAGTTTACTCTGTTCCCTTGTCAACAGAAAATTTTCAAACTGAACTTAATTTCATCAGAAAAATTGCCTCAAATAACAACATACCACAACATTTTCTAAATACAATCATTAAACGCAAAGAACAACGTATTACCTCTCAATTACTATATAACATCGTAGAAATCCCGGAAAAAATATACACTAGTCTCAAATACACCGGCGAACTCTCTAACAAAATCAGGAACTAGTTTTCCAAATTGAACATAACTACTTCATTCTCAAGCGGACCCAACTTAAGCAGATCATTATTCAATGCCGAACTAAAGAACGATAAATTCAAGCAATCAGGAATTTATCAAATCAAATGCAATGAATGTCAGGTAGCCTATGTCGGATAAACAGGGAAAAGTTTTGAAGTTAGATTCAAGGAACATATTTCCTCTGATGAAAATTCGCCAATATTTGAACACAAAAAATCAACTAACCACTCGATATCATTGAACAATCTTAAAATCCTTTATAAATGTAACAGAGGGGGAGAGATGAATTTGATGGAAAGTTTGGAGATTAACAAACTATGTAAAAACCCACAATTTATTACCCTCAACAGCCAACTAGAGCCTAATATATCCCCACTGCTCAATATTTATGATAAATTTCATTCTGTACTTGCACTTGCCTACTCATGTATTATATTGTTATTCACTTGAAAATGACCGTAGTGTCGAAACCGGTCGTGATTCCATATTTTATGGAAAAGTGACAGTGTTTCATTTCTTTTACTTTAAAATGAATTTCCATAAAATAAATAAATCATTAATACTATAAATTATATCTGTTATAGTTTTCGTACTGATTATATATAATTTCAGGTGATCAGGTAGAATTGAAAAAACAAAAACTCTATTCAGAGTAATTTTTACTAGTGAAAATCAAATATTTGGCACCTTAATATTTCAAAAATTTAGATAGATAGATAGATAGATCTTTAAATGAGAGCAAGTTATAACATCACTTTCACGACAATGAAAAACTAAAACTTAGATCTTTTTAAAATTTTAATGAGGTCAATATTATATCAAGTTATAACTTATAACATCCTTTTATGACAATGAAAAACTAAAACTGAAATCTTCTTTTCAATATAATTACAGGAATATTTTAGCAAGTTATAGTATCATGATCACTTTTATGTCAATGAAAAAACTTAAACATCTTTTTTATAATTATGAGATCGATACAATAGAAAATATTTAATCACTTTTAATAGTATGAGATGATGAGGAAACCAAAAATACATTCTAATTAAATGATAATTCTAATAAAGTGAATTAATACTGCGTGACACATAAAGTTTAAACTTTAGGTTACATGAATAATGACAGGCAAAATTAGAGGGGCTTGAAAAAATTATTCATCATAATTGAAATTAAGTAATGGTAAATTGTATTTCAAAATAAGCAGCTTCGTCCCCCAAAATTCTGTTACGATGAGGATCATAAACAATTCCTGCTGCACTGAAAAATTGTTCACTTGGAACGCTTGTTGCAGTGATGATGAATATTTTCGAGCAAAGTGAGAGAGAAATCCAAACCTTTTACTGTTAATCTACCAATACTTTAACTGTTCTTACTCTCTTGGTAATCTTTTTTCTAACATTTATTCTGCGAGCAAGTTAGCTTTTGTATCTGATATATGATTTTTGGATTGCTCATCGTCATCACCACTATCTAACATTTTAGCAATAGAGTCCTCTAAACTCTGGGAATGTTCCTTTCTAACAATAATTGATTCAACTCCAGTACTTGTAGTTGCTGTGGCTTCAGCACTTTTACTGAGTCTTGAATTAAAGTCCAATCATCAGCATTAAATTGTTCTATTTTGCTATAAGAAGCATAAAGCGACAGGGAATCTCTGATGCTATCAAGTCTTTCCAACATGTGACAGCTGTAATTCCAGCGCGTCGGTGAGTCTTGCAAAACTTTTAATACTTTTTGATTGAATCGAACCTGTATTTTTTCTACTTCTTGCTTTGCCATTGTGAAATGGTTGAAATATCCTGCAATTTTCCTACATTTTGCGAGTAACACGGAGATTGTATCAACGTTTTTGATAACCTCTTTAACCAAAAAATATAACTGATGTGCTGCTCTTATGTATTTCAGACAATGAACAGGCGCGCTTCTTATTGGATCCCCCATCTCGTACCATACAGTTCACATTTCCGAAAAAATTCCGGAGTAACGTTATTCAAGAACTTCCGCTTTCAAAACTATATTTTTTCGTTGAAAGTCTTCAGTAATACCATGACATGTTGAAGATAACAATGAAACTCCTGTTGACGAATCTTGACTGATGAGATGGAAATTTTATCAAAATCTTCAACATGTTTTTTTTTATCACACTTTATCATGAAGCTGCAAACAAATTCTGTAAAATTTTCTGCCTTTAAGAACATAGTTTGGAATAGTATTTATTTATTTTATTTAGAGATGGGACCATAAGGGTCCATGCATCTCAAAAACATAATTAATATGGTATGAGATTACACAAAAAAAGAAAAGGAAACAGGGTGAAAATAATATTAACAATAATACCTAATTGAACCAACGAGAAAATCGAGATGAATTGAAAAAAAGAATGAAACAGAAAAAATAAATGATGGTATGGATAGAATACGTGGTATCAAAAAAGTGGAAATGAAAAGGAGGCACCAGTGTTACGCACGCACTTTGTCGAAAAGATTTTTAAATGTTCACTGATGAAGCGCGCACCACAGCTTCTGGTAAAGAGTTCCATTCATGGAAGACGCGGTTGCATATAAAGAACTCACGAGGGGTCGTTTTGAAGTCCTCCCGATACAGTTTCAGTGAATGACCGCGAAGATGGCTTCTGTTGATGCGAAAGAGATCGCTAAGGTCCGTCCCAAATAGGCCGTTCATTGCACGATAGGTGGTGATCAGATTTCTACGCTCGCGACTCTCAGAGAATGGCCTCAACCGTATGAAGGTCTAACAAAACCAAAGGAAAGTCTTGTCATTTTTTTCTGGACAGACTCGAGGAATTGATTATCTCGAACCAGGGTTGGGTGCCAAACAGGACCACCGTGCTCAAGGATAGGTCGAACGTAAGACGTGTACAGTAACTGATGGACCATCCGGTGAAAGATTTGCGTAGGAGATAGCATATCGCCTTCGATACGTGGTGAGCCGACCACGAGAGGTCCTCAGAAATGATTACACCCAGGTCATTTTGTGATTGCGTGAACTGAATGCTCGAACCATCCATATAGTAACGGTACCGGGGGTTATTCCTGCCCAGATGTAACACCTTGCATTTTCTTATATTTAGGGGAAGAAGCCATTCTCGAGACCTCACATATATTATCAAGGTCTTTTTGAAGTTGCAACGACGACGTCAAAGCATTGGCGTTAAACTTGAGATCGTCAGCGTACGATGCGTGAGCAGAGAAAAGGGTTGATGGATAGTTTGCCACATATGCCAGAAAGAGAATAGGCCTCAGAGCTGAGCCCTGAGGGACCCCGCTAGCAACAGGTTTGGTGGATGAAACAGAGGAGCCTACTCTAACTGATAATTGACGATCACTAAGAAAAGCCGTTATCCATTCCATCAGACCACCCCTGATCCCTAGATGATCTAGTTCTACGTGTTGAATCCAACATTTTAGCAATCAGATAGTCGATTTTGAATTACTTGGGGTTTGTATTTTCCCACATACTAGTTTTTTCCATATATTCATCAAACAAAGTTTGTTTGAAGTCTCTTTTTACGTTTGCAAAGATGTTCCCGGCCGTGGTAGTTCTTCGGTACTCTGCCTGACGTTGTGGCGAGCGTGCAAGGTCGCGGGCGCTGACACCAATCCGTATTCAGATCCGTATCCGCAGATTTATGTTTCTGACGATCCGGCACATCACTAATTATTATATACTGTTGATTTTACATGCGCCGAAATTGACGTGTGCCATTGTGAGATAGAGGGGGTGGCAAATTTTCGTCGCATACACTTAAACTATACATGATTTTTGCTGTAGAGGCTATTTATTTTTATTTATTGATTGATCTATCAATAAGTGTAATTATTCAATATACTAAACATCACCGTCTGATAATCTATTTATTCATTTTCCTCAAAATGAAAATTAAACATCCATTGTGCGAAGCAATATATCTCACATGAAAATTATCAATTTCAGATATATTTTAGGATAAAAGGAATGCCTTCAGCTACTTTTAACGTTGGTACAGAAAACAGAAGAATCAATAGCTCAAAAAAATTCAGAACACAATTTATGTGTTTCACCTAGAATTAATTATTAGAATGTGATATGTTTATTTTGTGATGTCTTCCTTGATGATCAATATATGTGATGAGATATGTTAATTTCTGTTATAATTTTTCCTTTTTCTATTTAGAATTAATTATCAACATGTGATATGTTCATTCATGTAATGTTTATTCCTTTGTTTGATTTGATTATATTTTCTACGTCTATTTTATGTCAATGGCTACTACAAAAATGGGCTGAAAATGCCGAATATTTTGTTTACAGACGAAGCAAGGTTTACGCGACAGAAGAAACATCCTCATGAGACAAATGAGCGTAGTCACCAAAGAAGTTTTCTATCCATGTTTTGTAGGTTTGCAGGTTTGTATGATGTCAGATTGTTGGGACCAGACTCTAGCTTACCTTGACTTCCAGCAGAACACTTTGGATCATTTTTCTATTATGTGCTATGTACGAATAGAATGATAATAAACTTTATGCTTGATGGTGGTCCCCCTCATTTTGGACTAATAGTGAGGAATCATTCGAATCAAGCATCTGCCAATAGATGTATTGATAGAAGCGATTCTGTAGTTTGGTCTACACGATCCCCCGATCTGAATCCCCTAGACTACTTTGTATGGGGGTATTTTAAAAGCCTACTATACTCACACCCTATTGCTGCACGCTTTTGGATGGATATGAGAGAATAAAATATATGCCAGCTATTTTCTATGGTAGCGTAGATAATGGAACGTCGCCTAACACTATGTGTATAAATGAATGAAGGTAATTTCAAACACTCAATCTAGCTCATTAGTTTAAGAAAGAAAGTTTTTGATTTGTTGCGTCTATTTTCGTTAAATGCTGAATATCATCGTCCATCAGCATTCTTCCGTTTCGTGGTAGTCATTTATAATTTCTTATAACACACTCTTGTCTTATAAGAGTTCTCTAAAATACTCAAGTTTCCCTGAGTGTTTCAATTTCCATCAAATAGAATGAACACTCTGTATATTCAAACTCAAAATGAGATGGAAACTTCGTCAAAAAAGCTCTCTTCTCCGGTTTCGTAAAAAATTACGAAAACAGTTTCACTCCTACCTTCGAATAACGGATTGTCTACCCTGACTGAGTTAATTCACGAAAGGTTCCCCTCTCATGTGAATTATTTTCTCTTCGGAAACAGTTGTGATTTCAACGAAATTTCAAAGAACAAAGAAAAATTTTAAATTGGAAGATCTTTCAGTAAATACTACACTTTGAGTTTTTGAGTCAAATGTAGCATGACCCTTAAAAAATATCACCCTGTGAATTTTTCGCTACTACTAGACACATCTCAGGAATTCATGAGCAAAGAATTCCTTTTCTACAAATTGGAGCTGAACTACAAAAGATACAAACAAAAACGTGAAAATAGATCTAAACACTCTGTATCTCGTGTACGAAGGACTTTTGAGCATATGCTCATGAGCATTTTTTTCATGAATTTTGATGAAGAATCTCCTTTGTAACTTACTACCTAAAACAGCCTGTATTTTAAAGAAAAATAGAAATATTTGACGAAAAGACAATTCAGGCTGGCTCAATACAGACAGAGGAAAAACCCATTTATGTTTTTTCGTGAAATAAAGCCTTAAATAACATCCTTTTTAATCAGTTGCGATTGGCTGCGACACGCAGGGTTCTTAAAACTATCGTACGATCTAGTCAATTAGTCTCGCAACGCAACAAGAAAATACAGAAAGCCTCGCGAGGGTATTTGCTTAATTAAAAGAAAAAAGGGAAATCAATCAGTAGTAATTTCATGAATGTAAAGAATATCTGTATTCAACAATAATACTAAACAAAATATGGATATCGCCTACAACCTACAATGGATTTCTATATAATATAGAACAGATTAAAATGAAATGATTCGATTAAAATGAAATGATTCTTCTTTGCAAAAATATATAGAAAACTGAAAGAAGTTTATGTAGTGTCGTCACCTACCGGCCAGAAAACTAACTATGATAATCCATCGATTAAGGTTCATTACATTCGGCGATACTCAGCACAACCCTTTTGGAGAAACGAGATTTAACGGCGATTTCCCGAGAACAGAGAGTCGGAAAGTCCAGGGACATTCCCGAATATAAAAAAACATGAATAAATATTTAAAAAAATAACTATATAGAAATTTCTTGGTTCAAAAACAGGAAGCTGTCAACTATCCGATGAAGTGAAAATGTAGTTTCTTATTTTCTGACTTGAGTTTCGAAGGTAGGTATTTCTTTTATTTCCACAGTTTCGCATTTCAGTTTTTCTTATTTTCACAGAAGTTTATTTCAGCTGTTTTATAGAAAATTTATTAATGTTGTTTTTATGATGCTATGGCTGTGTTTTATTTGAATATATACATTTCACTATCTTTCTATTTGTGTTTTCCTCAACAACCTCAATTCTTTTCAGATTCTTACGTTGAATTTCATTTGAATATTTCCCGATCAAATATTCAGTATTATTTGAGCCCTCATTCTCGCTCTTATTGAATATAAGAGGAAGGTCAATGTCTCATTTCAAATTTGTTCTGATTCAAGTTTTGCAATTCAAGATGCTTGAATTTACAAGCTTTCGTGAGAAAAAAAGCTTGAGTCGAATTGAATTCTGAAAACAAAAGCTTCATTTGATTTGCGAAAGAAAAAAGAAAATGTTAAACGATTCTAGAGTATTATCGTTCAACCCTTTGAGTCCCGACAAGTGATAAGGTCGTAAACAAATTGAATATCTCATAAATTTTGAATCAGGATGGACATACAAACACCAAATTTATTTACAAAGATTATTAGAAGGGTGAGTTTTTAGTGATGGTATTTGATGGCCACCTACAATTGACTTGTGGTAGACTACAAAACAGTTTATCTCTCACCTAAACAAACCAGTACTCTACACTCTGCAACGTCCATTTGTTCGGTGTGGTTGATATTTTGTGCTACAATTCGCACAACCTTGTGCAGAACTATAAAGAGATAAATGATCAGCTTTATCAAGCCCTATCTGTCTATAACTTTAATACTTGTTTTTTTGGTTGTGAATTACCTGCTCATCAGACTAGTAGCAAGATTTATTCCAAATACTTTCGGACTGATACTCACGGTTTGCAATAAAATGACTGCATTGACAATAGTGGTATCTGTAAAATGTCAGGAAATTCGATGCCACCATTTTTTCCTATATTCAACGTACATAAGTGGCCAATTTATTAGGGACAGTTCCAGATTTCTGCATTTTGAACATTAACTAAATTTCTCAAACGAATGAGTTTTTGTTGATTTTTTATGTATTTTTCATTTATATCTGCATTTTATCGGGATCATAAAAACAACAAGCATATATGTCAAACCATTCATTTTTCTGCTTAAAATTATTTCAAATAGTAGCGAAAATCTGTCATCTTCCGTTGCAATCGGTGCTTCAGTGTGTCAGGGCTTGCTCCCTATAAGTGTCATTTTGGAGGAGTTTGAAGATGTGATGTCATTCTCTGATGAGAGTTTCAATCAACTGACGCTTGCTAGTGATTACTCTCTTTGCAATCGACCGTTTGCAGAGCTCCCACATATTTTCTATATTTTCGTGTCTAGTGAATTCCCTCTACATGGTCAGTCAAGAATGCAGTAACACTCTTGGTTTCGTGGCACGGTGCCGAATCATGTATGAAAATGTAATCGGCAGCATCAGAAAACCTTTGATTGAGCAGAGGTAACAGCCGAGCTTCTTGTACTCGTTTGTACTAATCCTAGTCATATTTACGATGTAAAGTCACCCTATGCCTTTGGCTAAGACAACAGACTGTACCACTTACCAGGTGTTTAACCCTCACCAAAGGCAATGAGCACTAAATTGTCCTCCAGAGCGTCGTCTGACTGAAGATACTTTGTCAACCGAAGTGTGGATTATAGATTCGTCGGTAAAACACACTTGTAAATAAAAAGCTGATGGTAGAGAACTAAGAAAATCGTCATCATTTTATGCGAATTGTGGCAGGGCTCCATCATTTTGAATATAAATTTCAGAACTATGCGTATCGAGATTATTTTGGTCTGCACATGGAGTCACTAAAATTGATAAAAAGTTCAAATCGGTTTCACCCCTGAGATTTTCTTTCAGGAAAAATGGTCAGATAATTCTGTCTTTCTATATGTCGGCCATGCATTGTTTTTTTAAGTGATTTGGTCCAATGTAGATTTTCTTTGGACAGTGTGGACTTAGCGTGTTTAATGTACCATAAATTGTAAGAGCATACTTCATTCGAGAATAAAATGTTAGCATCGTTCTCATCTCGATTATAATTAAGTCGTAAGATTTCATACAATTACAATCATCGGTCGAAATTATGTTCGATTAATTCTTGTATACAAGACTGATTTTTGTAAGGACGTATTTTTTTATGCCAAATTTTGTGCACAGACGTATATCACCAGTCTATGTTCCGACTGGTATATGGGGATTTCCTTCATTCATCAATAAAACGTAAAGCTAGATATTGTCATCCACCTTCGATCTTCTACTTTCAAATACATTCTTGTCGTGGCCATGTCACTTCATATTTCTTCAAAATCTTGGAAACGGTATATTGTGAAATCGGTGTTCGATATGGATGAATTCATATACCTCGTAAGTAGATCTCCGACTATTTTCGTTACCTGTCATAATTAGAATAGCTGCTAACTTCAAACCAAACCACTCGACAAAAGTGATCTGAACTTTCATTCGTTTTCAAGTTTCCTAGCCCAATATGCAACGAGATTGTGATATTTTTCATGTTAGCTTATCTGTATTCCTATCATATCACTCCGATGTCATAATTTTTTTGTTGTGCTCTTCTTTCGTTCTTTTTCTTCTAAAAAAACTATTTTTATAACGAAGACATTTATTCGTAAGTTGTTTTTCCAATCTACCCGTGATAATCATCTTCAACCTGAGTAGTGGACAAATCATGATGTCATCGATAAGGGTAATAAACTGCAGTTTGCGGCTCATTTGACATCGTCAGTGTTATAGACTCATTCACAAAATCTAACCTATTCGTATGAATTCTTTGAAAAGTATCAAGTACATGTTTATGTATATATAAACAATTATCACTTTCCAACGGACTGACAAAGAAGACTACCAGATCCATCAGGAAAGAACAGAAAAAGTAGATCGAATGAAGAAAGCTTTAAGCATCCAGACTTGTTAGATTATTCACCACAAAGCTGCACACTGTGCCTTCTGTCGTCTCTCTCAGTTCGTCGGAGTGCGCCCTAGTTGGCGGTGATTATGAAGAGTGAATCGGAAAACAATCAAGTGATAAATTTGGCGTGTAATGGGGTATTGAGACATAACAGATATATATATATATATATATATATATATATATATATATATATATATATATATATATATATATATATATATATACAGGGTGGTCCAACGAAAAGTTAACACCTCGATTTTCCGGTTTTAAAATGAGAATATGGAGAATCGCTCGGATTCGTCCATTTCTGATTCGAGGGGGAACAACTTTTCTGATATTTTCATCCCCGTAACTTCAATCCCCTACCGGGAGGTAGAACAACCCCCTGATTTTGAATAAGGAAGAGAGGAGTTGCGATACCTCGTTTTGAAGATCTTATTGAGTACTATCTGACCCTAAATTTTCGCTTCAAAATTTTCATTGTTAACGAAATGGCAGCTGAAAAAGTGGAAGACTACTTATTTTAGTGATTAGTTAACTAAGTGCTGAAAATGGGCACCATTCACTTTCATGCAGTAAAATAAGTTCTGCCCAAATCGTTCACGTACATTACTCAACGTTTCTGGTTCAATTTGACGGCATTCATTAATGATCCTGAATCGCAAATCATCCAGTGACTCAGGTTGGGTAGCTTGAATCTTAGATTTCAGGTGACCCCATAGAAGAAAGTCCTGTGGCGCCAAATCAGGTTATCTGGGTGGCCGCTTAATATGCCCCATCAACCAATCCAGTCTTGAGGGAAATTTTCATCCGAAAACTGACCCACAGGTTGAACGAAATGAGGTGGTGTGCCATCTTGTTGAAAAATGATCATTTCGTGGTCCTCTGTAATAGTTCTAAACAAATTTGACCAGTGGTATTACCGGTTTTAAAAAAAGGGCCGATGATGTGATTTTCATAAGTACCTCCCCAAACATTTAACTTTTGTGGATGCTGAGTACGAGTGTAATTTGGATCATAACAATAAAGTCCCTGAAAAACACAACTGCCTTAGGAATCGATGAAATTCCAGTTGAATTGATGAACCATATAGCACATGTCATTTCAGATCCCCTATGTCGAATGGTTAATATTATTTTACATGAAGGAATCTTTCCAGATAAACTAAAATGTGCCAAAATACTCCCTATTCATAATAATGGAGATAGATCTGTTATAAATAATTATAGGCCTATAGCAATTTCAAACAACTTTAGCAAAAGGTTTGATCAGATAATTTATATGAGAATACTAAATTTTTTGGAACAGAAAATGATACTGTCTGATTCCCAAAATGGGTTCAGAAAGGGAAGAAATAGTATAAGAGCGATATATATGGCAATATGTGCCGTCCTTGATTCCCTAAACCAGAACAAGCCAGTGGTTGCAATTGCATTAGACCTTAGCAAAGCTTCCGACAGCGTAAACAAATGTATCCTTCTCAAGAAACTCGGGAGCTATGGAATTCGAGGAGTGGCACTAGAACTCATAGACAGCTTTCTTTCTGATAGAAAACAATATGTGGCGATAAGAGATGAGAACGGATGTATGCTAACTTCCAGTAAGCTATTCACAAAAAGAGAAGTTCCCCAAGGCTCCATTCTTGGACCCCTCCTCTACGTCGTATATACGAATGATTTGTCGTGACTTGTCGGCAGATTTACTAGTTCAATTTGCTGATGATACGAACGTGATAATTAGTGGAGATGATACCGAGGACCTTAAAATAAAAACTTCAAATGATCTGAAAATTCTGGAACAATACTTCGAAAGTATTAATCCGAATCTAAATGCTAAGAAACTCAGTTGTTGAAATTTTCCTTTAAGAGAAACAGTGAGGCAATCTCATTGACTCCAGACTTGACTGGACCAGCAACATAGAGCAAGTTCTATTGCCGGATATTCTTATGTACTCCACTTGATCAGCTCATTGGTGAATCTTCAAACGGCTCTGATATCGTATCATGCTAATGTAGAATCCTGCATGAGATATGGAATTATTCTTTGGGGGAATTTCGGAGGAACACTATCTATTCTCAACCTGGGATTTAGAGACAGCTGTAAGGATCACTTCATCAATCACAAACTCCTAACTCTGCCATGTATAGTCATACATGAAGCTTCAATGTTTGTTAAGAACAATATCGAACTTTTTGAAAGGGGGGAACAGGATTATATGACAAGGTATAGAATGAATTTAAGAACTATCAGATATAACGGAGCATATATCCAGAAAAATGTAAAGTATGCCATCATAAAAGTTTTCAATAAATTACCTTTACATATTAGGAACGAACACACAAAGTATTTAAAAGATGTATTCAGGCACTTTTGATTAGGAAAGCTTTCTATAGCCTCCAGGAATTTTTCGACACAAGACTAGAAAGAAATCTATTTTCTTATAACTAAAAACCACAAATACGGGTATTTTCTCTTGCAGTTTTGTCTGTGTATTTTTTTTGTTTTTTAAGATCTCTATCCTGCCTGAAACTGTTTGTACTGTGGTGTCCTTTGTCCTTGTTTGACATGTTCTACGCCCAAAAGGTACATTTTTGTTATTTTGTTATAGCAAAATGTCGAACTAATAAACTATCGTTCTATCTATCTATCTATCTATTGTTAATAATTTCACTGACCACTTCACAGAACATGATTAGGCGATCAAAATCATCCTCATTCAGTTCCTGAACCAATTGTATCTTAAAAGGATGAAACGTATGTTTTCTTAAAATTCTCATGATTGTTGTGCGTGGAACACCAGACAGATTGGATAATTTCCTAGTACTAAGGGTCGAATCCATCGCTACGTGACCTAAGATAGCCACCTTCCTCGCTTCGTCTCCTTCATGCACCCTCTTCTTGTTGCTGACTGAATCAGTAGCGTCAAATTTAGCAACCAGTTGCACAACGTAAGCAGTGGATACATTTTTTTCAGGAAGTCGTTCGTTAAATAAAGCCGCTGGTTATCGTGCAGAGTCGTTATTTCCGAAGAATAATTTTATCATTTCTACCCTTTCTTCTACGGAACACACCATTTTAATCCTAATATAAATTTACAATCGCTTTGGCACAGTTTCAACGTTCCTGAAAATTCACGATAGACTAACGAGAGACTAAGGTGAATCAAAATCATAGTCTGTCTACTTTTTAGAACAAAAAATTAACGAATAAATAAGAACATTGCATACCTCGAGGTAAATTCAGCATAAGCCATACACCAGGGTTCTTTACTGCATGGAAGTGAATGGTGCCCATTTTCAGCACTAATCTAATAAACTAATCACAGAAGTACGTAGTCTTTCCCTTTTTTAGGTACCATTTCTTTAACCATGAAAATTTTGAATCGAAAATTTAGGGTCAGATAATACTCAATCAGATCTTCAAAATGAGGTATCGCAACTCTCCTCATCCCTATTCAAAATCAGGGGTTGTGCTCATCCCCGGTAGGGGATTGGAGTTACGCGGATGAAAAAAAAATCTGAAAAGTTATTCCGCCTCGAATCAGAAATTGACGAATCCGAGCGATTCTCCATATTTTTAATTTAAAACCGAAAAATCGGGGTTTTAAGTTTTCGTTGAACCACCCTGTATATACAGGGATATCCAGCGGGACCGTCCGTCAAAAACTTTCTAAGTTCCTATTACAATATCAAGCTGAAACTTTATACGTGGCCATAACTAGCGATTTCCAATTGGAGTGAAATGTTTTCGAAGTGATACCATTTCCAGTTATACCGGAAGTGGGTCATCACTTTGTTATTTCAAATGGCAATCTACCTTTTTTATTATACATCTAGAACCGACATTTGAGCAAGGCATAAAATACCCAAGTTGCTATCTGTCAAAACTTTTGACAGATTTAATTATTTTTGTTATAAACTCGATTGTTAAGGAACATTTAAAAAAATTGTAGCTCATAGATCTTTTGCACTACAGACACAATTTTCGCTTGGATGGATAGAAGAAGGATCAAGGAATTTTTTAAGCAATCTACACATGTCCAATGTTTAGTGCGTTGTTTTGTAAGATCTTTTCAATTTGGCCTTTTTCAAACAGCAATAACTAATTTTTTTCAAATTGCACGTGCCAATTTTTATATCGCCATCAGATGAAGCGTCAAATTTCAGATGGAATTGTATAAGCATGTACTATACCCATCTCTTTTAGTTCCGAAATAATTTGGGAATATATTGAATTTTGATGATTTTGCAAGAACTACCAGAGAATGCTTTGAATTATTTGAATCAAGTAGCTGAACTGGCTACTCTCACCTGACAGGTGCCTAAAATTAATGTACTTGTCACTTCGTTCATTCGGATTTGATATATCAACAAGAATTGTCGTTATTTCAGATTGAAAATATCCAAAAAATACAACACGTTTGGAATAAAACCACTGGTTATTCAAACGAAAATATATTTAATCTTTTTTTATTTCATTTTAGAATGTCAAAAAGTAGTGGGTAGAAATTGCGGGCAATTCAATAACCAATTTTCAAATTTACCGTCTATGAGTAAAATAAAATTTCGAAGCTTTAGAAGCAATTTTCTACAATTCGGATGAATAAAAATTGTAGGAACTAAGCGAAAACCAATCATTGAAGATAATTACATTAGTACGAATAAATGATAGCAAACATCATAGGAGAAAACTAACCTACAATCTGAATAAATGTTCAATATGGGCCCCATTTTGCTCGATACACTTGACAGCTCGTACACGAACATGATGAGTTGCCCTCCTAGTTTCCTCAGAATCAATATTTCGAAAAGCATTATGAATGCGCTCTAGTAACTATTCTTTACTTCTAACAGCAATGAAATACCCTTCACCCTTGATTTTGCCCCATAAATGAAAATCAAGGGGAGTCAGGTCCGGAGAACGCGGAGGCCATAAATTTTGTCCTTGATTACCCCACCATCTATCCTAGAACATTTCTGTTAGCTGCCGATCTACAGCTCGTGTTTTATGTGCTGCTGAACCATCCATTTGGTAATAGCAATCCCTCAGAATGTTAAGTGGTTAAGTTCCTTTCAAAACTTCCAGGTACCTTTGTCCATTAAGATTTTCCTCATAAATGTGATAAGCCAACAAATTATTCAATAAAATTGCAAAAACGTTCACGCTGAATTTATTTTGGAAATCGATAACCTCAATGAAATGTGGATTTTCTTTGTATTTTGTTCCTCCAAATTGCAGAAAATTGCTTCGAAATTTTGTTTTACTCATAGGCGCCAAATTTGGAAATTGGTTATTGAATTGCCTGCAAGTTCTATCTACCACTTTTTGACATTCGCCATGAATTAAAAAGAGATTAAACATATCCTCGTTTGAATAATCAGTCATTTTATTATCAATCTGGTGTTTTTCAAAAATTTTCACTTCAAATTACCAACAATTCTTGTTGAAATATCAAATTCGAATGAACGAAGTGACAAGTACATTAATTTTAGGCACCTGTCAGGTGAGCGTAGCCTGTTCAGCTACTTGATTCAAATATTTCAAAGCATTCTCTGGTAGTTCTTGCAAAATCATCAAAATTCAATATATTCCCAAATTATTTCGGAACTAAAAGAGATGGGTATACAATTTCATCTGAAATTTGACGGTTCATCTGATGGCGATCTAAAAATTGGCACGTGCCATTTGAAAAAATTGAGTTATTGCTGTTTGAAAAAGTCCAAATTGAAAAAATCATACAAAACAACGCAATAAACATTTGACATGTGTAGACTGCTTAAGAAATTCCTTGATCCTTCTTCTATCCACCCAAGCAAAAATTGTGTATGTGGTGCGAAAGATCTACGAGCTACAATTTTTTTAAATGTTCCTCAAAAATCGAGTTTATAACAAAAATAATTAGATCTGTCAAAAGTTTTGACAGATAAGTGCCAACAACTTGGGTATTTCATGCCTTGCTCAAATGTTAGTTCTAGATGTATAATAATAAAGGTAGATTGCCATTTGAAATAACAAAGTGATGACCCACAAAGTTTTCAACGGAAATATATATATATATATATATATATATATATATATATATATATATATATATATATACATCAAATCATTCTGATGTCATAATTAGCATTGTAGTGCTCTTCTTTCGTTTCAATTCTTGATAAAAAACTATATTCATGTCATTTTGAAAAGGTATGTTCAAATCGTACAAGTGCTTCCCAATGAAGTATTACAAGCCATATATGGCCTTTGAAAAAAAATTATGTAGTATTTTTTCACACGTATCATCATTGAAGCAAATAATTTCATCAGAAGGTGAGAAAATAAAGAACGAAATCAATCACCCCGATAGTTTTCCATGAAATATAAGACTTCCTCCATATAAGTGTATTTCCATATTTTCTTCTCGGTTTAGTATAAATATTCAGAGATTTCATAATTTCGGGAACCTCAGGAAAAAACTTGAATATTCAAGTGATCCAGCGATCAGATGATTTAATGGAGTTCCAATCCAGTTATCCCCAAATTCACATTCGAAAAGTTTGAAGTAATTCACACAAAGTGGATTTGTGCTTCATTTTTCAGGAAATTAAGATATTACAGCTCATAAGATTAGACCAGACCACATTTGAAACGTCCTCAGTATGTCGTCGATTTCCAAGTAATTTTCTGATGTTTTAGTGTTCGTCAAAAATCCATATGCTAGATCCATTTTTGCGGAGAGCTACAAATATGTTCAAATAGAAACGACCAGGCGTAAAAGTTCTACATAAACACCTCAAAAAACTCTAGGGAACACTTACCAATATCTTTAAAATATGAATTTGATGATTCGAATTTATAGAAATCTTTCGGTTCTTGTTAGGATGTATTGTATATAATGTATTCTCAAGAAAACAAAATAATATTTGACTTCTCCAAAGCACCTATATAAAAAAAAATTTGAAATTTGAAAATGGCGAAATTTGGTAAAACACAAAAAAAATCCTGAACTACTATTTTCGAAACGATATGGAAGCACTAATATTTTTCAGTACCCAGAAGGTCCACCTCTATTATTAACGACACTTTGGCATCGTCGCGGCATGCTCAATATTAAGTTATCTATTACATTTTGGCCTAAGTCATTCCAAGCCCCCTGAACTGCTAATCGAAGCTCCTGTTCGTGATGGAAGACGTTTTGACGCAGGAGATTTCTTTTTAGGGTGTCCCACACATGCTCGATGGGATTCAGATCTGGGGAGCTGGATGGCCACGGTAGAAGATCGATATCATTCTCTTCAAGAACGTTCAAGACAACTCTTGCACGATGAGGGGGGGGCGTTATCTCGTTGGAAGAGTGGATTTTGACCCATTGTTTGGAGATACGGTACCACTACAGGTAAAACTATCTCATTTGCGTAAGAATTTCCCGTAAGGTTGTTCTGTGTGAAAACGAGGTCAGTTCTTCCACCAAGGCGTATACCTCCCCAAAACATCACTGATCTGCCTCCCTGTCTAACAACTTCTCGAGCAAGCTGAAGACGGTTCTGCTTTCCAGGTTCCCTCCATATTCGAATTTTTCCCGAATCGGGATAATAACCAAATCTCGATTCATCACTGAAGAGAACTGTGGCCCACCTCTCTTGATCCCAGTTTACGTGTTCTTGGACCAAGCTAAACGAGCAGCGCGATTTCCATGGGTCAGTTGTGGAACTCTTAAAGGACGTCTGGAGTGGAGTTTACCTTCGTGCAGTCGATTTCTCACAGTTTGGTCGGAAATTTATACATTATGAACTCGTGATAGCTCTTGAGCTTATTGAGATGCTGTGGTAATACGATCTCTTCTGGCTTGTAAAACCAAAATTCGATCTTGGGCGACTGTAGGAATCTTGAAACGACCTGTACGGCGTTCTTCTACGCTACCTGTTTCATTGAAACGCGACCATAAACGGTTTATGACACTTGGACTACTTCCCAGAACTCTGGATACTTCCCGTTGAGAGCTCCCAGCTTGGAGCATGCCAACGGCTTGTAACATCTCTTCTCTAGTCAAATGACGTCTTTCCATGGTCGAATCACAAAACTTGGATCTTTTATCTGTGCCTACAACAGAAACAAAGTGCCAACTAACTGCTTTCATGAAAATGAAATGATTATAAAGCAGCGTCGCATCTTTGATGCAGATGTTCATTTCTTGAAAAAAATCATCCATATTGATCGTTCTGGATACGATATGTTGATATCCAGAAGTGTTCTCTAGACTTTTTTGAGGTGTTTATACCGATGTTTATGCATTTGAGAAGGCGATTTTTTCAGACATTTAATTCAAAAATATTCTATTATATATTAAAAATATTTTCTTTCTGTTTCACACTCTGAAAACGCAATCTGTCATATTCTTGGCGTCAAACAATTTTCACAAATTTGATAAAACATTCAATTTCTCCAATTTTCCAAAAAATAGATCTGTCTTAGATGCCATAAAAATGAACGGCTTACGGGAGAAACGGTTTCAGAGTGTTAGGTACCACAATTATTGGAATATTAAACACACCAAATGCCTGAAACGAAAGCTTCAATTTTTGACTTTTAAAAAACTGAAACATTCAAAATAATAGATTACACCAGAAATAAGAATGCTTTATTTTGAGCGATTCAATAAAAATCCATCGTTACTCAGATTCAATAGGGGATTATTTCCATTTTCGATTTCAATATTTCAGCCATGAAACAAACAGAAGTGATTGACATTTGCTGTTTAAAGTCAGAATCTCCAACTCTTGTTCATTCTTGTGCTTTTGCAATAATGGATCTCTATATTTTGGAATAGATTTCGTGATTATGCTTTCATTCATTTGAAGAATATACTATGCTTTTCAAGAACTTTTCCCCATTTGTTATACGAACTGCATATACCATTCTTAAGGGGACCACAAAAATTAAAATCCAAATTATTCAAGTCAGGAGACTTAGGTGCCTATGTGATAGTTTCTCTATGATTTATCCATACATGAGAGTAGATCGTGTTGAAGTGCTCTCTAATCCTTGAACGAAAATGCGGAGAGGCTCCATTGTGCATGAAGCACATCGTCTGCCGAGTTTTCAGTACAATATTCTCCGAAAGTTATTTTTTGCAGAAATTCCTAATTTTTCTTACCATTCAATTGAGGTGGCAACATAATCGGCTCAAAAAAAGTGTAACCAGGATAGCCGGCCCAGATATATAATTGGAACTCGTGCTGGTGCCTTGTTCGAAATGTGGCATGGGGATTCTTATCAGTCCAACATGTAAATTGCGTAATTTGTAACATTATTTAGTTGGAAACTTGCTTCGCCGCAATAGATGTTTGATGGCAAAAGTAGCATTTTGTTGATGCTGATCTAAAAACCAATTTGAAAGTCTACCGGAGAAAGTGCTCAAGCTTTTTGCATTTGATAAGAGTGAAGAATTCTATAAATGGTACTTTCAGACGTATTCAATTCTGTTGATGACCGCCGGTGGGGTGGTAAAAGGCTCCCTAGCTACCGCTTCTGGAATATTTTCTTCCAAATCAAGAGTACATGCCGTCCTCAAACGACCTGAATTGCGTGTATTTTTCTTGAATGTACCTAAAGTATCATAAAATATATCGACAATCTACATTACAAAGTGTTATATTAGGTTAGTTTTCTAACTGTTAGCGGGTAATCTTCTGTTTGGAAATCTCTCTAAATAAAATTTTTCTGTGCGAAGAGCATAACCGAATGCAACACCAAACGTAAGATGCATATCTGCATACTTCCCGAACGTGAATCCCCCGCTTTATTTATTAAATATCTAATTCAGTTAATTTAATTTGATAATTCAATAATAGAACAGAATCTATGCGCTATCTAAAATTTAAACGAAACCAGGGGGCTTTCCGTTTCGATCATAAATGTGTGTTTAATCTACATGAAGATAAATAACTGTTCGTTTGTCTTACTGAACCTCGAAAACGTCTAAACTGATATGGCTAATTTTGATCTTGAAATATTTGTGGAAGTTCAGGGAAGTTTTAAACGGTAAGAAAATAAGGAAAAATTACGAGGAAAATGATAAAAACTACAATTTAAATTTACCATACAACCTGTTCCTCCCTGTCAAACAGGTGCGTTTAGAAAATTATTTTGAAAGAGTACTACGTATACCGCACTAACGGTGAAACGAATAATAAGAATTATAAACTAACTTACGAGAGCACACCAAATGCATTGCAGATAGAAGTGCTATTTATTAATTATCGTAATAAGGATGAGTTGTTAACTTGTTAACAGTGTAAAATTCATTATTTTATATATATATATATATATATATATATATATATATATATATATATATATATATATATATATATATATATATATATATATATATATATATATGGTCAAATATGTTCCGCGATAAACTTCGCGTGGAGTCTATGTATGTAAATCTGAGACAAGACGAATTATTCAAAATCCGTAGATCAATGAATAATCCCTCTCTGGAATTGATAGGGTACCCCGATGTTGCTTGGTAGGATGCTGAGAAGCGATATGCGACACTGATGAGCTCCTAATAAGGGCGAAACTGCAGTCTACCGCTTCGTTTCTCGGCATCCTGCTTGGTTGCACTATTGTGGCGCTTGGGGGCTGCGTGCATGGCGGGCAGATTTGGAAACTAGCTCTTGTCAGGAGGTATTATTCATTGATCTACAGGTTTTGAATAATTCGTCTTGTCTCAGATTATATATATATATATATATATATATATATATATATATATATATATATATATATATATATATATATATATATATATATATATATATATATATATATATATATATATATATATATATATATATATATATATATATATATATATATATATATATATCTTCCCAGAGTTTATATAATGAACTTAACGAAAGGTTTATTCCAACACATGCTTGATTGTGCGCAAATTGAAATTGGCGTTCCTACAATCATCTGAATTGATTCCGAACTAGTGAACACCATTTTCCTACATTCTTTGAAATATTTTAGAACTGGTTCAAGAACGATGAATTCAGTTCTTGGTTCTAGGGAGAAACTGAATATGAATTATGCAAGTAAGCGCACTGCGGATACTATTTTATCAACTTACAGCACGAGGGCACACCAAATAAATTGAAGATGGATTTTCCAAGTTGCTGTTTATCAATAATAAAAAACAAGTACTGTGTTTTAAGGAATTTTTACTTAATAATTGCGATTCGTAACGCGTTTCACTACACCGTAGCTTCTTCAGACGAATGATTATGCAGAAAAATGTGAATGAGAATATAACTATAAATGTTCTTGAGTAATTAAAAGCTTATTGGTCGCCTCCTCCTAAGTGGTTATTTATGACAGGTATATCAATAAAATTAAGAATAGATTGCTCCCCGAAAAGATTCAATAGAGGTGAAGGGCTTAAATCGACTTGTTCATTGATGAGTCTACCTGAGTGTTTGTATTTATTTATTTCTAAAGTTTCCCAAAGATCTACCTTCAATATTTATTATCTGTATGCAAAATTTCAAACTGTGGGTCGAAAGAATGATTATTTTCTAAGAGATGATTCGCGTAATTTGAATCTGATTTTTATTTGAAAAACTGCGTTTATGTTCCGATATTCTAATATTAAAATTTCTATGTGTTCTACCAATGTAGAAATTATCACAGTCATTGCAATTCAATCTATAAACACCTGATTTATTGTATTTACCTGGTTTGGTTTTTGGTCTGGTAAAACAATAAATCATAGAATACAATTAAATTTTATAAATTAAATTAAATTTTATTATTGATAATGGAATTTACCAAGTAAAAGCCTCCCAAATTCAAATTGCTGTTTATCAATTTCATGATGAGTTATTGACATTGTAAAATTCATTACTAGAGAATCGAAAGAAATAATTACTAAATTATAGGCTACGCTAGAAACTATGAGATAGATGTTTCCAAATATTCCGAGAGTGGAGATAATGAACTTAAACATAGTGTTCCTACGTTTGTAAAATTGGTTTGAGTTTGATTCAAGAACGTTGAATGGTTTGAGGAAAAAACTGAACATGCATTATTGCAAATAAGCGAACTGTAGATATTATTTTCAGATTCCGTGGTCATCTTGTCAGTTTAGTGTTCTATGGCAGTCGAATCTGATAAGGATTCACTTTTGAACCAGTAATGTTTCATACATGCGCGTCTACTTGATTCAAAATCAGTTCAAAACTGCCTTAGAACTACTTGTTGGAATAAAGTTGATAGTTGATAAATTGCTCATGGAAAATGAAGATAATCCTGTTGTGCGTCCTTTAATACTAGTTTATTTAAATTTTTGTAAAAGAGGGCCAAACTTCATCATAATCAGCCAAAGAATGGTACACAAATATATCTATTAATTCAAATAAAAGTTGGTAGGTAATGTTTGCAGCTTAATCAAAGCATTCAAATCTAATATTCTCAAATTATTTGACACTAATATGATACAGATCATCAATCAAAAGATATTGCAATATATAATAATAATAATTTATACGAGTTCTACATGTTCTACAGTGGGTGGCCGAATTATCAGAATTACTTTGTATTTCTCTTATTTATTACGAGCATATGGATCATAACGCAGCTACCGATAATCAGTATTATAGGATACAGTATAGTGTGTTGCCTGAATTATATTTAGTCATTTAGAGCAGGAGCTTTTATTTTTCGTGTCAGTAATAGCAGAGTTAGCCCATACAAGTCCCAGGTAACCTATATATTTTCTTTGATTTTACTTGACTTTGACTTGAAATATAACAAAAATAGTGATGGAAGAGTATAGAGTATAGTTTTTGTCTGAAGTATTTCTTCTATAAAACTTTTTCTTTATTATTCCATCCTTAATTTCCTCATTCCAACATCGTGTTTCACTTTCTAGAACTATTTTTTACTAATGTTCTACATATCTTTGCCACTGTTCTCATTACTTTTCCTATGAATTCTATTTAAATGTCTTCCACACCTTCGTCTTCTAATTATCTGCCTATCTCTCCAATTTTCATGTTCTACATCTGAGAAATATTGAAAATGTCTAGACTGAGTATAAAAAATCCGTGTAAACATCCCTCATAATTGAATTTCTTATTCTTCAATTTTACTTTTCTTCAATTCATGTTCTTGTGAAACTTTATAATATACTCTGAAATTAAAATGAAAGGAAGAATTTGCATTAAAACAACTTAATATTTCCATAATACGCGATGAACGTACACATTTTACACAATTATATAAAATACCTATAGTACAACTATCATGAACGATAAATTACCTATAACAAAAATTCTCTCAGATATACATATAATTCTCCAAGTAGTAGTTGAATTTTCTCCAAAATATGATTCACATAAGCAGCAGTATGTTTCTTGTGACTTTCATGAAACTTAGATTGAAAGTTATGATTGTACAGAATGAAAATTCGTATGCAACTTCTACAGATTCGAACATCATATTTCCCACTGTCAGGCACCAATGAAAGAGAAACTTTCAACTTCGAATCAATTAGAAATACCTGTTTCCTGAGAAACAGTAACAATATGTTATGAATAGAAGGAACTCATGATAATTACCTTTTGTGCAAATCTAGATGAAACAGAAGAATATCTGAGTTTTCAGAAGTCAACCAAGTTGTTATCCCAACTATGAAAACAATAGTTCCAAGAAGAAATGTGATGTCAAGAATCGTTGGTAAGTTTCAAGCCCTCTACTCCATCTCTTTCCTTCGGAGATGTATAACATTAACATATAACTTTCTATTTATTAATATTTTTTTTGCTTATTTTCATGATTGTACTATTAAGTGGCCCCACATAATAGGTTAAATATCATTTTCACTTTATTTCCCAACCTTTTACAGTGGATCCATTTTATACTTCCTCTTCAACATGGGGATTGTAACCTAAAATAAGTATTTCAGAAATAATAACTACTAAATTTCCAATAGAAATAAAAGCTCACCTTCAAACCACTGACAAAACGATCATTCAACTGAAAGATATATGAATCACACTTTTTATGTATTTCTTTCATATTTTCCAAATATCTTTGTAAGTTTGCTTTCATAGATACATAACCACAGAACAACGAAATTTTACTTTCTTTGGTTCAAACTCGGACATTGTCAAACACATTGACTCTCATTTACTTCTACATTTGGATAATTGTAGAATAGAAACGTACTTCCTCTTGAATAAACTGAAACGAAAATTTAATTTGAAAAGGATACAGTCTTACTGACAGTTTGAAATCTCTCAATGCAGAGATGACCTTTGGTGAATAGCTTTCAGTATTCATATTATAAATGCTCTAAATAACCAAATGAAATATTGATCGAGTTCCTTTAATGAAAAATATTATTATAAAAAAGGTCAATCCTATTAATAGCAACTTGAAGGATATTTCATCATTTTGATTTTTGATTCGTTAAAGAATCCTAGTAATTCCAGGAACTCGTTCAACGAATAGAGGTTAGAATAACGATGAATATATGAAATATGTCAATTCTGAGTACGTTTCTTGAGCATACTGGAAAAATTATAGATTAAAATAATAAATGAATCTCAAATTACATTCAACCATACAGGGGCCAAAAGCTCATATTTCCGGTTTTTTCTTGAAAATCTAGCTCTCAAAAACCGTCTCAAATTCTAAAACTAAGTCGTAAAGTAACGTTTTCTCTTCGCGGACTCGATCTCGAGATACATAGGAATCATTTGACACCCGAATCATTTCTCCCACTAACCCCGTATGAGAAGAATAGATGAAAGAAAAACCCTAATTTTGAGAGCTCGACGTTCGTTAATTTTTTTAATTTCTGGCCGTCAGAGATTCTCGGAATGAGGAAAACAGAGCGAGATTATGCAAAAATCCGCCGATAGCCCTTGGTTGGATCGAAGTTTTTTCCAGTTTTCCCAAAGGTTTTATGGGCATTAGACTATTGCGGCAGAATAAGCGAAACTCAAGTCCGGGTTTTGAAAACTCCGACGAAATTATCCCCTCCACTCGAGAAAAATCGGAGACCTTTTTTATTTTTGCTTTTTCCTCCATCGTTTGGAGCTAGGGATCCAAATTTGCCACGTTCCTTCCACCGACCCATCCCTACCGGAAATACTGGCAGAAACCTTCGGCCCCGGCTTTTTCGCAGCGACCCTTCTTCTCCGCCCGGTTCATAGTTCATCTGAACTATTCATCTTTTCTTGCCCCAATAACCCATTTTCTTCTATGTCTTCCATATCTGAATATTCATTTTCTGCTGCATTATGGGCCATACAGACATACTCAGAGTCGCTATTATTTTTTATCTCATTAACATCACACTGATTCACTTCTCCATGTCATCTACAAATAATAAGAACTTAGTTCTCATGCATATCTTTTTTTTACATAAATTTAAAAAAGTTGAACAAGATTAGGCCTAGATGTATGTATATATCTCTGGACAGAAGATATGGATCAAATCAGAATGCAAGATTTTGTTCCAAAAACGAGACATCTACAATATTTATCTCAAGGTAATTCATACCGAGTTATTGTACAGACTTCATCCACTTGAATTCGATTCATTAGATTACAATAATAGATTCAAAATTAGATCAATAATACATAATAAATATACCATCCAATACCGCAAATTAAAGTTTCTCGTGTCACGAAAACCGAAACCTACTCCACGTAAAACTAAATTTTCTGACCATCAATTTTTTGATAGATTCGTTAACCTTTCTGATAGTAATTTCACAACTGATGAAACAAATCTCTTGGAGAAAGGTTTCAAACACAATATTAAATCAAACAAGATAAAATCTGATTTAGAGGAACTTGGCATAGATACTGAAATTTCTCTGAAAAATATTCCTAATAACACTCACCTTAAATATTTAGCATCTAACATTATAAAAATGAATCATTAGCTGACTTTAAACCGAGTAAAGAACAAAATATTTTAAAGGCCATCAAACAAAAATCTCAACTAAATGAAGTTATTTTTACAAAAGCAGATAAGGGTAATACTGTTATTGCGTTAAATAAAAATGACTACCTGTTTAAAACTCTAAATTTCATTTCGTCCGGAAACTATACAATTTTAAACACAGATCCAACTATTAAATTCCAGAAAAATATTAAAATTGCAATAAATGACGCAAAATCTTTAATTAAAGCAATAGATAAATACAAATTAATTTTACCAAATCCTCAACCACCTCAACTGTATTCACTCATTAAATTGCATAAAGTAAATAACCCCGTTAGACCAGTCGTATCTTACGTTACAGCCCCAGCCGTGAAATTGTCGCACTACCTTATAGATATCATTAAAAATTATTGTTCATTCAAATCAAAATTTTCTATAAAAAATTCTTTCGAATTGATAAATAACATAAAAAACGTTAACCTACCACCTAACGCAAAACTTATTTCGTTTGATGTTGAGAATTTATACCCAAGTGTTCCTCCAGGTGATGTCAAAATATTAATCGAAAACATGTTGAATTCGAATCATGTTAACCACATAATTATATCAGAAATATTGAATCTGTTGGACGTTTGCATTGAACAAAATTATTTTTCTTTCAACAACATCTATTACAGTAGTGAAAATGGTTTGATCATGGGAAATCCTTTGAGTCTACTTTTAGCAGAGATTTTTGTGAATAATATTGAACAGAAAATTCATACACATCCACTCATTTCGAAATTTCTTTATTGGTATAGATATGTTGACGACATCTTAGTATGTTTCATTGGAAGTACTCGTCAATTAGACTTATTTCTTAATTTCATTAATTCCATCCATTTGAACATTAAATTCACGATAGAAATTGAACAGAACGATTCCATTAATTTTTGGACTTAAAATCACTAAACAAAATAATAATCATGTTTTTCGGTCTTTCGTAAACCAGCACATACTGATACAATTATACATAACTACTCATTACATCCAATTCAACACAAAGTTGCAGCTTTAAACAGCATGGTACATCGGTTACTCAATTTACCTTTATCAGTAGAAGATTATAATAAAGAGTTAAACATCATCAAACAGATAGCCATTAATAATTCATATAATCCGGATATGATAGATCTAATCATTCGTAAAAACTGTATCAGAAAGCAATAAATGAAGTATATCCTATTCATAAAGACTATAAAATATTCAACACTTTAACATTCTGCGGTTCTGCAAGTACAAATATTAAATCCTTTCTCGTCAAACAAAATCCCAATATAACTTTCAAAACTTCTAATAACTTAGGTAAACATTTTGAAAATAATAAATCTCGTGCTGAAAAATCAAGTAAATCAGGAATCTATAAACTCAATTGCGGTTCTTGTGATAAAATTTATATCGGTAGGACCTATAGGAGTTTTGGCATAAGAACATCTGAACATAAACGTAGCTTCGATAAAAATAAATCTGATTCAAATTATTCAAACCACCTAATAAAAGAAAACCATTCATTCAATAAAAACTTTGACATACTACATATAAAATCGAAAAGTTTAAAATTAGATCTCCTAGAAGCATTAGAAATAAATAGATACAAACATTCGGACAAGCTTTTGAATGAGCAGGTAGATGTGAATTATTCACCCCTACTTAACTTGTTTAATTAGTTTTTAATTACCTTTCATACTAACTCTACAATAGCTCGGTGTGGATTTTCCTGTTATTCATCCAACTTGTTCTACGATTTGTTTATAATACCATACTCTTCATTCTGTTTTTCATTCTTGATAAAGCTGCTGTGTCAGCGAAACGTCGTCGAATTTTTTCAAATAAAGTGTAGATTAAAGTTAAACCTTGTGTTTTTTATCTCATTTATATCATGGATCTACATCAAGTAACGGCCTCCACAATTCAAATCTAGATGTATTCCTTGATAAAATGGAGATCTCTCTCGACGAAAAGTTCTTATACCGAACCAATATAATACGTTCATATAAGATGATACTTAGCCAGGACAGACGTGAACCAGTAATACCAAACGCCTCGAGTTTTTTCACCAAAATGATATTCACCTTATGAAAATGTTTTGGAGAAGTCAGTATATAGTGAGTCCATCTTCTGACCGGAATAAAAACAATTAATTATATCACTAAGGTAAAGTAGTAACTGCGTTTCTGTTGAACGCGCCTTGAGATGATGTTCGTTCATTAATGATGGGTAGCAATGCAACAATAGGAAGTTACACATTAAAGAATCGAACATTTTAGGGATAACAGACTGAATGTATATTCCCCGGTAGTTAGTTATATCTGGCTCAGAGCCCGACTTGTGAAGAGGAAAGTTGTGTCTTCATATAAAGAAAAAGCGACCTCAGTGAGATATTGTAAATTGAACTCACAGGCGTTGTCATTTTACGAACACATTTTTCTACAAAATTAGGTATACCATCGTTACCCATTGAAAAGCAAGGCTTTATTTCCTATTTCACATCAAAAACATCATTAGAAGAAAGAAGACAGGGGTCAATCTGTATATATCGCAATCGCATTCGATTTTGGGTGGCACAACTATCTCTTTGCTATAAACTATAAAAAAAGTCTGCAAATATATTAACGATTACATTCCTATCACAGCTTTATACATCATAATTTAGGCAGGATGATAGCTCTCTTTTTTTATTAATATAGTTCTAAAATTTTTCTGGATCGGAATGAGTTTTGTGCTCGATCTTATTAATATAGTTCCACTTTTAGACAACAGTTGATTATCATACATAGCCAACAAATCAATTTAAATACCATGAAAGTTTGCTGGATGGAGTTATATGAAATTATCAGCAAAAGAATGGATAGAGGCCTCTGTTTTTTTTTTGAGGATCCCAATGTAATCTCAACTTATTGAGTAGTTTCAGTAAAAATGATTCAGAATTGCTTATAATTTTTCAGAGAAAACGTAAATATCCTGAAACAATAGATTTCTTCAAAAGATGTGAAAAAGTAGTATTCTTTCACAGGTGATTAATTTTACTTGGAGTTAGTTTTTTTTTGGAAAAAATAGAAAAATTAAGGTATCACGTGAACATTGTTTGTTTTAGACATTAAAACTCGCAAAACATTGTAAGATGCACTTATAGTTGGATTAATCAGAATCAGAATTTCATGTCTGTCAGAAATCCATTAGTTTGACGTATTTCTGAATTTACCTTACTTCCTAAACTACCGGAAGTTGACAATTCTGATTTTTTTCAATCAAAAAGGGAGATGCAATCGAAGTTGGTGTTTTACGAGTTTACAATGTGACACAAGCCAGGTATAGGCTTTTCCTGCAGAAGTTATTCAAAGCAATTGGAAAGTATTTTTGAGGCATGACATGTTAGGGACTGAATCTTTTTGTGTTAAATCACACTAAAACAACGGTACTAATACTCTATTACTTAACTCTCGATGCGCATATCGCTAAGTTAGCATTAATAGGAGTTTGAAAGTATTCATATAATGAAATGCAATATTTATAGACGAGTCAGAAGTCTGATTCCTTCAATGTGCTCTACAATTTGTTAGTGTATTATCTGAACTTGGTCAGGGAAACGCGCAAGAGTAGTCGCCTGGTCAAAATGAATCAAAGTGAAAATCGTTTGTACTTCCACCTCCATTGAAAAGCATTGTTTCAGAAATATTTAAGTTTTTTCTGAAAAATTACAATTAACTCGCAATCATACCTATTTATAAAATCACTTTACCCTTCTGGAAGAATATATAAATCATTCAGAATACTTGGAAATTGAATTGCGCTTGTTCTGAGGAAGATGAAGATATATGAATGTATTGCACCTCTGGTGTATTTCTACCTCATTTCATTCAATTTATCCGTGGTATAAACTGCCCAAATATCCAAATTTAACGGTATATATCTCTACAAATGGTCTTACGAAGCAACATATTAAAATTTCAGAAAATTTGATCAAAGCAATTTGTTCCAGTAACAATTAATGCGGATGAAAATCGGTTTGAACGAAAGTATTCCTGGTGCATTCGCCAATTTGTATTCCACAAATTCGTCAGATTTTCACGCCAACCACTCCGCAACCCCAAATACATGTACACATCTCTTATATGTTATAGGGGTTGACGAATCGTCCATCACTCAGGCATTCCAATTTGAAATTCACAAAAGTTTTGTAGAGTGGATAAAATTGAAATGGAATCTGCTTGGTTTTCGTTATCATACATCGCCGTTTGTCGAGAGAGCATGCAGAAAACGATTCGAAGGAAGAATTGCAAATGAAAATTAATTTGAATGTTCTATTATGGATAATTAATGAGCTCTGTTAAAAACATAATATAAGGGAATACTAGTAGAAAATGTATGGACTATGGACTTGCTCAAATCAAATGTAGATACTTTTCACTCTTTAAGTTTCATGAACAACGCAGATTTTCTTTATATATATATATATATATATATATATATATATATATATATATATATATATATATATATATATATATATATATATATATATAACAAAGACATTAGATTATCCATTTTTAAATGCCAATATGTGCCGTTTCAACATTTTAAATTTTTCCTAAATAAGAATCCGCATAGTTCAGTATAATATGATAAGAATCAAAAATGATATATACAATGATCACTGAATAATTAATGATATAAGAATGATGTGTTGACAAAAGAGCATATGAATATCAAGATCTTATCTCGAAATGATGTTGACGACCTTTACAACTTAATAAATATACGAACCATTTTCTTTGGACCAATACATGCTGGCTATATCGAGAGTATACACGTGAGTATGTTTACGAAATCGCAAAATAATAGAGAAGGAATCGTCTCGAATTGTTAAACCTACATATTGGATATCATTCAAAGACAATGTGCTGATGCGACGAAGACAACTCTAACTTTAGTTGTACTGCTTTTCAGCGTTATCAAGTAAATAATACGATTTTGATCTGTCACTTATATTCAAATCTCTTTTCGTCATCTGGTTAAGTTCTTCAAAATCCCTCAAGACATTTATATAATTTGGTTTAAGCTTCGCATTTATATGAAGTTTGTTCTCTAAAATGGATAATCTTTTCAATGTGTTGTCGTGAGAAATGCCTAAATTATAAAAAGCCAAATGAGATATTTGCAATAAAACGAACATAAGATGCACGAGTCAATATAATAATAAAATGAGATACATAAACACTCTCTTCTGAAGATATTCTCTAGTTCTTCAATTTACATTGCGCCAAGCGATTATCGCAAAACAATTTCTTTTTCGATAGGCAACTAAATATTAACAAATGTTTTTGCCATTGAAATTTTGCATATATTGATAACAGCATCAATTTTTGCGATTAACGTTTTTCTTGAAAATTTTAATTTTAGTTAATAATGCAACGCGATTCACGTAATTTGACCTCGGCCGAATGAGCTGAAGCAGTGGTATTTAAATTGGGTCTATACATGAATAGGCCAAAGGGTTAGGGTGTGCCATTTAACTGTTTCCGAAATTTTCCGCAGGTACAAGGAGACTAGTAGTTATAAAAAGAGACCTAGCTAAGGTCGGTCTCCCTAGTACAATGGAAGAGAAAACAACAGGCCAGCATAGATGCTCCACAACATAAGAGAAGGAGAATAACCAACCAGTAGAACCCCAGGTCAAACCAAGGAGATGTAAAACAAGGGAGATGAAGAGGAAAAAGGATAGAAATTCGACCGTCACCAAAATTCAAGGATCTACGTGGTCGGTCTCGATCAACAATGGTGATCCGAGACCATTATTTAAGAATTTCCTCGTTGAGACAACAGTTCGCTACTGCTAGACACCTTCAAATGCAGCTTTGACGAAACAGTGGAGTATAAAGTAGAACTAAAACTGTTCGCCAACGACTCAGAGAATTTGGTTTGAAGCCTAGTGTCACAGCTCGAGGCCCAGGTCTAACCGCAGCACATCGAAGAGAATGATTGAATTTTTCCAGAGAATATGTCAATTGGTTAGACACTGACTGAGAGAGAGTTTTCTTCACAGAGAAGTCGAGAATTTTTTTTTTCATTGCTATGAACATTCCCTAGTGGCCAGACGTCGAAGTGAGAGATATGTCCAGTGCAACTTTTTATTTGGTTTTGGTGAAAGTTCAAAAATGGTTGGGGGAGAAATTTCGTTGAACGCCAATACTTATCTGGTTATGTTAAACGGTTAGATTTAGAATTTAACCTACCTTCAAGATCACGAAATCACTTCAGTGGAGTGGTCTGAATGAGCTTCAGAACCCAATCCCATCCGACATTCTCAATAGAAGGTTAAAAAGTCAGCAAAATCTGCCAGCTACCGTGAATAAAGTTCGGAATACACTGATGAATGTCATTGATTTTCAGTATTTATCGTAGATTCATGCAGAATTCTCGCCAAGGGTGGGAATATCCTGAATTACCAGATTTTTGGAGATTTCCAAAAGTTTCACATTTTTCATCATTAGTTTTATTCCAATTTCTATGAGTACCGTATTCATTTCGATTATTCTCAATCCATTCATATTGTTGGTGGATTACTGGAAGAATATTTCTTCAACATATCTAAACTACTTCTGGAGAAATTTGAATTTTCGAATTTGTGCGTTAATTTCTTTCCGCGTTGATTAAGATTGTCATTCTGATCATCATAGATTCATTAATCTTATAAATAAGTACTATGAATTAGGGTGTCCCTTATATGGGAGAAAATTTTTATTTTCTTGAAAATCGGAATGCATACCCTCTTACTTTTTTACATCTACCTAGACTTATCTAAATGCGAAATTTCTTCTTCCTACACTAATCTAACCCCTGCCGACAGAGTTTCAAAGTTTCAAGAATTTGCAGTCTTTAACTTAATATGGTATTTGGTTCATCAACTTCATCGTCAAAGAGTGATAGAACGACAATTTCTTCCGATAAGTACTAAAGATGTTGACTATACTTGCTGAGAGCTGCTTTAGAAATCAATTTGTCGACAGTTTCATATTCCTTAAGCCAAATCTTGATTTGATGCCTTCACCGCCAAACTACATTGAAGCCATGGTTTCACGTATAAAATCGTCTTGAAGTGCTCGTTTATCCTTAGCGCTTAATTTGAATTGCGATTGTAATAAGGATATTTTCAGCGTATAAATAGCTCTTGCCATCCACCTTGCTCGGTGCATCGCTCCAGGAGATCTGATTTCAAATTTCTTCGCAATATCTCCTCCTAAAAATACAATATATAGTTCAATCAGCTCCCGATAATCGTCACGCACAATAGATTTTTGTAGTTCTTGATTATAAAATGCTAGCAATTCTTGTAATATTGTTTTACTGAAATGTTGTTTGATGAAGTAGGTGTCAATTTCAATAGCAAAAGGAACAATGTTTTTCCAGTTGTCTCTAAAATTTTTGAATATCGGGATATCGGGGATGCTCGTAACTTGATGGATTTCTGTTTCGAATACAGATTTCAAAACCAGTTCGTAAACGTGATGGCGGCAAGCAAACAGTAGTAATTCCCTGTCTAGTTTTTGTTCCAGAAGAACACACGCTCCATTCAGTTGTCCGGTATTAGAAGCAGTTGGATCACAGCACATTATTTGGACTTTGTCATCGAGATTCCAGTCGTAAAGCGCGTTTGACACTGCTTGAGCCAGAAGTTGTTCTTTTTCTCCAAATGAAATAAGAATTGGCAGGCGTTCTTCTTTTGAACTTCTCACGTCTGGCCCAGGTAATAGCTTTCTATCCCAGTGAACGGTCACCATTTCAGGAATATTATTCTGAAAATCTGATTATATAGATTCCGCTCTATCTTTTCTACTCTGTGTGCGAATACGTTGAATAGATTATTTGTTTATGGGAAAATTATCACAGCTTAAACCTAGCACTTCTATCACTGCCTGAAGTATATAGACAGAATTCTTTCACTTAACTGACATCTGTCTAGAGCTGCAACTAACTTGGGCGTGATAAAGTCGTTTCTCTTTTTAGAGTAGTTGCAGAGCTTAACGTTGATGTTGAAAGCAAGGGTTCCTCAAGGTTTTCATCAGAGATGAAAGGCTGATCGCAATGTTCTTGAGTATGAACAAAGCTTTGTGTAGTATGAGATAACAATAAGCCATCTGAACGCATTCGTTGTTGTATTCTCTTCTCTTCTTTTAACATTCTCTATCTTGATCTCTCTTCATTCTCAGCCAACTTTTCATCTACACCTGCTAAACATCTTGGACGCCCTGGTTCTCTTTGCTTTTGTAAAAATATTTTATCTTCCTCTATCTTCATCAGTTGCAAAGCATTAGCGTGTGCTATGTCGAACAAGTTATCTAAACTATTTCGAAAGTCCTTCTGACGGCGCCTATAAATATCGTTCGACTTTTTCGAATTTTTTTGCAACTCTGTCCAAGTGTGGTGAAGATCCACACGTTTTTTACACAGTTAGGTAAAGCTCTAGTTGGGATTCTAGCCTCTTCCCAGAATACAATACATTCGAGAATGACGAGATTTGCGCTTTCACTTACAGTTAATTTCACATCGCGAATATTATAAAACAGTACTGCGAGAACTTGACGGTTCGACGAATTTAGCGCCTCTTATTTGATAATTTATATCGCCAACTAAGAAAATACTTTTAGTATCACTTCTTAATTTCACTGCCATCTTCAAAGTTAACACAATCGGTGATAGCTACGATAATAACTGGGAACAAATGACTAATTACGTCGAGTGCGCGGCGCTTCTCCCGCGCAACTTGTATGAACATGTTTCGATGCAAGTCGGCACGCGTTATCATATCCCTAAGAAGGTAAAAATTTATTTTCTAGTGTTTTAGGTACAAATGAATAAAACTAAGACGTATTCGTTAAAAAATTTAAACTTTCTAAAAATAAGGGACACCCTAATGAAAATAACCACCATCGATAATCCAACGAAACAATTTTTTTTTGTAAAATTGGATTCAACCGATTTATAGAATATTCCCAGATACTCCCGCATCTAACAGTAAAACAATTTCACCAGGAACAGATTTCAGAATCTGCCAAAGCAATGTTTCTGGGGATATTTAGGTTAGTTGAATTAATGGTTTTATTTGGCTAATTTCACTAATTTTATCAAAGACTAAGCATGTAATTTGTTATTTATAAATATTGATTAAGGGTTCATGGTAATTTTGATTTTTGAATCACTGGTAGAAGAATTTTGATTGGCACCCCTAAATTTCATTTCAACTGTTTTCATAGAAAGCTCAAGATGAGTACAGAAATTAGTAGTAACGGATTTTGCTTATCATCCCACAGCTAGCTAGGCCCTAACCGTACAACATTTTCCGTAACAAAAATAGAGCTTGATTAGAACTTTTGACAACACCACTATTAATGCAGTATTTTTATTGAAACTATGATTAGGGATAGTAGGCGCAGTCGAAGGCCTGCTATTTTTAGCCTCTTGAATACTTGAAGGTTCATTAGCCTATTCAAGTTCTACTTGAATAGACATGAAGTAAGGAATTATCTTTCTTACAACAAGTCTTACAACAACCAGAACTATAGTTATAATATTCAGGCCACTTTTGATATTTGCCATCAAAGCTAGTTAAGAAACAGAAGGTAAGACAATATCATCATTATCCTGAGTTTCATTAACTTCAATTAATTTTAATTGATCTGACAACCTTGTGACTCGGAAGCCGTCTGATTCTTAGCTACATCATTTAATTGGTAATAAATATTTTCAAATTAGTCTTCCTGTGTTTCATACATATATAAATTTTATCATTGCCCTTAGACATTAATTTAAACATTACGTTTGCAAACAAATCTTTTGATGGATCCAATGATCCAACTTGCACTTGTTCAATTTCTTATGACATTATTCAAATATCCACGATTGAAACTTGGTTGAAAAATATTTAAGTTCGTGTTTATTCATTTTTAAATGACGTTATCATTGATTCAAAATTTTCTTTTAAATTATTCATGTGATGTAGTTTTATTATTAAAATAAGTTAACAAATATGTAGGACAACATAAAGAACCCAAAAACTCACCAATTATACTGCTTTAACTGATGGCACGCGATGTAGTGGATACGTTCTTGAAGCTCGGCAAATAATATTTTTGTCATCAAAATAGCAAATAAATTTCAACAAGAGGTGTCAAAATGAAAAAAACGAAATCGATTTGTTGGAAAGTTTTCCTAGAATTCTTTTTTGTTTCTACAGTGTAAGTTAATGAAAAAAAGATCCATATTCATGATGTAAATAGCCAATAAGAGTAGAGACGTAGGGATCACAAACAATCACCGATATTGGAAAATCCATCCTGAGTCATAATCTGGTTATACTTCTCTTTGATCCCAACGATCTGATCAAGAAAAAATTTAGGTAAGATTGCTTAACGAAATTCCAAGAAGGCATTTATGTAATCATATAAGATTCTTCGAACTGATATAGTCTGGGGCCATATAAAATTTTAAAGTTAAAATTCTAGAAGATTGGGAGCTATTTTAGAAGAGATGTTTATCAATTATAATGATTGCACTCATCAGTTTTTTTATTGAAGAGTTCAGACAGATTCAGTTATTATTTTGAATCATTCAGTGATTTGCGTGCAGTTTTCTTAATTTACCACTTATGTTTAGCACTAATTCGACTTTATTCTTTCTTCCACCCTTATTCAAGTTTGATTCTTTTACCTTCAAATTCACGATAAGCGGCCGGAGAATCGATGTTCTTATCCTTCATCTAGATTAGACTAGATATCAATAGAAGTGTGGATTAAGAGGTACTCCCGCCATTGCGACCCAATGGTCTATTGTGACCCATTCAACGTTTCGTACACAATTTTATCTTTCTTATAAGGAATAGAAATATACATATATATATATATATATATATATATATATATATATATATATATATATATATATATATATATATATATATATATATATATATATATATATATATCTATTCCTTATAAGAAAGATGAAATTGTGTACACTATTTCATATAGGTATTTCATTTCATCAGGTCTTCTGTGAATTAATTTTATTCATTGTACAAATAATTGAACATAACAGAATAAAACATACTGACATACTGACATTGAGGTTGAAATTACATGTAATATATTGATTATCTTCCAAAGCATCAATCAAATGTAATATATTCACAGTAAAACCAATAAATCAGAGTAAATTCAGGTCACAGTCATTTTGCTTGATTTAAATTCCTAAAATGAATAACGATATTTGAAAATTTCCTTTTGTCATCAAAATCATTCACAGGATTGACTCAATGAGATATCTGATAGTTCATCAAGAGGGCCCCTTCTTTTGCTGTGTGTAGAAAATATGTATATATGTTATTGTTCGCTTAGTGTCGCTTTTCTTATTTATTGGGTAGGTTAATCTTTTTATATGGATTAATTCTTATAAGATTCACTTGTAAAGTTGTTATTTTTTGATAATATTATGGGATTTTGGAAATCGATTCTATGATCTAACATGTACGCATGAGTCGTGAATGCGGATATATCTGTGTGTCGATAGGTGGCTTTTTACCCATTGTGCAATATGGCCTACATGTGATCTTCTTTCAAGATAGTCTAGTTTTTATACTACATTACTTCGTAATTCTATGGATATTCTACCTTTTAGACGAGAATAGGGTGTGGATACTGTTTTTGGGTTGTAAATTAAATATTGTTTGAATATACACTTCAGATTACCTAGTTAATACATTTCAATTATACAGGGTGTTCCATCTCAAACCAACTACCCTGTATATTCCGTGATTGGAAAAATTGGTTCGGGGGCTTCTTTTGAGGTATATTTCAGGCTTGAACGAACATCCCCTGAGGCTAACCTAAGGGAGGCGCTCCAACTCAATGCAGCCACCCTGTATATTTATTATCCTGTAGTGATTGGAAAAATTGCTAAAACACATAGGAAGATTTTATTTAGGGGAAATGATTTGATGTTTATTTGAGGCCTCAACGATCAACCGCTTTAACTCTTTGAAATTGAATAAGGCAAAGGGGTCAAGACTCTTCACAACGGTGTACGAGAAAAGTAATTTTGGCGAATCTCTTTTGATAGAAATGATTCTTTATTTCAAACGAGCCATCTGAAATATTCAGTATAGTTTCAAGTTTATTGAAAGAAGGGAAAACAAATCAATTTATGGTTTGAATGAATATCTTGTAGGGTAGTTGAGGCCTGCATGCGTTAACTAGCAAATTCACTTACCATGAAGTTTCAAATAAGAAATGTAGATCTTATTGTTATATCTTTTGAACGCCTTTTTTACAAACTACAACAATCTTAAACGATTTTATTGTTCCAGCAAAATTTGCAATGAAAACAATCAAAAATCAAATACAGACTGCCGTCGCGACAACATATATTCGCATGAGCTCCTGTATTTTACAGTTTTTGTTTGCTTGACTCTGAGTTTAATTTCGTGATTTTCGCAAAGAACTCTATAATTAGCCTCATAAGAGAATTTTGAGTGCAATTATCTCTAAATCATATCGATTATGGCCGAAAACAAAAAAATTTGTAAATGTAATATCTGTGATGCCGGCTCGGTGGCGTAGGGGATATGATGCTCGTCTCCTGCGCAGAGTTACCTGGGTTCAATCCCCACAAAGTCGGTGCGATTTTTCGTATTCTGGGATTGATTGAGTGTACATATTTCGGAGGAGATGTAAAGTTGTCGGTCCTGTCTAACATAGATTTGTTGGACATTAAAGATCCCTTTCCTCGACACGAGAGGGGTGCGGAAAAATTCCCGAGTTAGTGAGATGACAGAATTCCCCGGCGTGTCATTAGCCGAAAGGCAGAAAGAGAGCACGTTAAAAGAAAAACAAACGATACCTCTGATAAAAACAAAAATCGAAATCATCCGGGTGTTCAGTGCAGTGGTTAGGTTAGGTTAGATTCGAAATCATCCGGGTGTTCAGTGCAGTGGTTTTTGCCACCATTCTTATCATTCTAACAAGGTGTGCAGCGACCTTAGCCGAGAACAAACCAATGTATTTCGTACGATTGCCGGAGCCAAGTGGTATTGCCAGGATTGCCGTGCTCGTTCTGAAGACAACGGTACTGGTGGTGATGCGCCCTCGTCCTCTCAACTGCAGACGTCGACATCCTAATGTATCATTACAGAATGAAATACAATTTCTTCGTGAATCAGTTGAGTTTTGCGGCGATAAAGTGTCCGATTTTGAGAACACGCTTAAGAAGCTCACTGATTATATGAAGCTAACAGATATGCTGAAGAATGAAAATCAAACACTGAAATCTGAGTTGCTCGAAATGAATAAAAAAATTGAGTATATGGATCAACTGAACCGATCGAACAACATCGAGATAGTAGGAGTCCCCGAACTCCCCAGCGAAAATCTTCTGCAAGTGGTCGAGAAAATAGGAACCTCTGTCGACTATAAAATAAATAACGATATGGTTGACTCTGTACATCGGGTACCGACTCGCAATGATTTAGGTCGACCGTAAAACATTATACTGAAATTATGCTCTAAAAGATCTCGTGACGACATTATTGCCGCTGCGAAGATGAAGGTCTGTTCAGAGACTGTAGATTATTCGCCAAAGAAAAAAAGATTATTAATGTCAATGATGCCAACGTTTTGAGTAATATCTCCTAGCTTAAAATTTATTGTGAAACAATCTTTCGAAGTTTCGATTAACTTTTCATGTGTTCTAAGATAAGTGCCTTTAATCCTAACGTCAGATGTCTGATAACCAAACTGGAAGATTTCAATCTTAGTGCTCGGGCAAATGACTCCGATATATTCTTTATCACCGAATCATGGCTTGATGGCATTGTTTCGGACAGTGAAGTCATTCAAGTTGAATCAATATGATTTATTTCGGAGGGACCGAGATTCAACAGTTTCTCTCTTGACTAGGGGTGGTGTTGTACTCGGTTGTGTTTATTTGCCTCCGGGCTCCGAGGATTCCCTTGTATCGTTTATTTCGAAGCTGAATTGGATTAGTCAGCAGGTTTGTGACGCCAAATTTTTCTTTGTGGAGATTTCAACTGTCCAGGATTGTCCTTGGCACACGATAATTTCGACGAAACATTTTTAACTGGTGCAGCTAGTGATCAACGTTCAACTATACTCTCCGATACTTTGTCTTTCTGTGGGCTGTTCCAGTTTAATTATTTGAGGAATTTTTCAGGCAATACGCTCGATTTAATATTGAGAGTAATAGTGATCGTATGGTGCCTCTGTCTTATTGTACTTCGCCCGTGGTGAAGGAGGATAAATATCATCCTTCCGTCGAATTTTCTCTTGTTTTTGATACAATTGAGCCTGTGAGCGTTCCGAACCATAAATTTCCAAACTTTCACAGGGCTTATTATAATTTAATAAACGAGATAAAAAACACAAGGTTTATCTTTATTCTACACTTCATTTGGAAATGAAGATTGGAGATTCCTAATAACAGTAAAAAGTTCTGGCATTTTGTGTCTTCAAAAAATTCTACGAATATTCTATCTAATATGACCTTTCAGGATGTCAGCGCTATCGACACACCTGACATATGTAATCTCTTCGCCCACTATTTTAAAAGTGTATATCAACCTGAAAGTACATCTGTATTCTGCGATCCGTCTGATGGTACTACAACTTTCAATACATTAAATTTAACTGAGAAAGAGGTATTTGATGTCTTATGTTCACTCGACCCTAAGAAGGGTGCTGGACCTGATGGTATCCGTATTCTTTTTATCAAAAGATGTGCCTCGGGTCTTTCGCTTCCGCTTTGCTTGCCATTCAACCAATCTCTTCGTGTTGGCATTTTTTCTGATTTGTGGAAGAAGGCAACAATAGTTCCGATACATAAATCTGGTGATAAAAGTGACGTTAATAATTATCGACCAATCTGTAAGTTAAATATATTCGTGTAAATATTCGAAAAACTCATCTATGAATATTTTTTCTTCACTGTTAAAAATATTATTGACACAAGGCAACACGGCTTCTTCCCTAATCGGTCCATAGACTCTAGCCTGATTTTCTATGTGGAATATATCCTTAAAGGTATGGATGAGCAGGTTCGGGTTAACTCCGTTTACACCGACTTCAGTAAGGCCTTTGACAGGATAAGTCACAATCTGCTCTTGATTGGGTTATCTGAGATCGGGGTGGGTGGTGTCGTTCTGGACTGGTTCAGATCTTACTTATCGGATCGAGAACATCGGGTTGCTGTAGCAGGCTGTACCTCTGAATCCTTAATTGCAACTTCCGGAGTCCCCCAAGGGAGTAACTTGGGGCCGTTGTTGTTTAACATATACATAAATAAAGTTAGGCACTACTTCAAACACTCAGAATATTTATTTTACGCCGAAGACCTAAAAATTTTCAGAAAAGTCGAACTGTTGGAGATTGTCTTATGCTGCAGTTGGACCTTGTTAGATTTGAGAAATTTTGTAAGCTAAATAGTTTATTCATTAATGCCGATAAATGTTTCATTATCACTTTCACAAGAAACCATAATGAATTTCAATTCAACGTTGTGTTGAATGGCAAGACTCCTAAGCGCGAAGACCAAGCTAGAGAACTCGGGGTCATCATTGATAGTAAACTACTTTTCAAACGTCATATCGAGTGTATCGTCGGTTCAGCATTTCGAATGTTGGGGTTTGTGAACAGAAAATGTAAAAATTTCCAGAATAATAATCCATTACTCTCTTTATACTCTGCCTATGTATTCGGTCGTTTGAACTTTGCCTCAACACTATGGAACCCGCAGCACAATATTTATAAGACTCGCCTTGAGTCAGTTCAAAATAAGTTTTTGAAAAGTCTTGCTTTCAAGAATAATGTGTTGTTTGATAGAGATTATAACTTCTTGCGCTCACATTTTAACGTCCTTTCGCTCGAAGATCGTAGACTCGCTACAGATATTGTAACCTTATATAAAATTGTTAATGCAAGAGTATATTCTCCTGATTTACTGTCTCTAGTCGCTTTCAGTGTTCCGCAGAGGAGTTTGAGACATTTCAACCTATTCAATACACCCTTTTCCAACACAAATAGCTCCTCGAACTCTCCTATGTCTAGAATGCTCAGATCGAGTAGTAATTATTGTGAGAATGTTGACTTCTTTGTGGTATCATAGTACTCCTCGAAAATATTTCTGAAAAACACTCTAGGGAATAACCATCATTAGTTTTCTTGTTGTTGTTCTCTTTTTTTTTCGATATAAAGATTTAGTTATAGTATAAGCAATTAATTTAATTTATGTTTGTAAAACGTGGACACTTTGATGGGGTTTCCTGTTTGTGTCCCAAAAATAAATAAATAAAAACTGAGAACCAATGATTGCAAATTAAATGCTCAAGTTCTCATCCGTCTACTTATATATTATAAAACAATCTTAACTGAACACTGTCCCTAACATGGTTCAGTATATTTGGATTTATTTGACATCATAACTCTCTAACTCGCTGTGGAAGATCGTCCACATTCTCAGGCTAAATCCCAAAAGTTTGGGATCTCACAAGAGAAAGTCTAGAGGGTCCAAGTCAGAAGAAGGAGAGGCACTCTTATATATACATAGTTCGAGAGAATTTTTCTCATTGAATGAGAAACAATTATAATTTAAATGAAACAATGAACTCTTTTTAAGAATGTGGTTGTTTGTAAAGAGAGCTTTCAAAACACATTACAATACCTACTTTTTTCATCATCTAAAACATTTACCTCAAAGTAGATTCATTGGTTAATGCACGTAGGCGCTAACTACTCTCGAAAAGTTTCCCCCAAAACAAAAATTCATTTGTTTTCTCTTCTTTCAATAATTCAATTGAAATTATCCAAAATATTACATTTGGCTCGTTTGAGATAAAAAATGATTTCCTGCAAGAAAGTTTCGTCAAAATTTCTTTTCTCATACACTTTTGTGAAACGGCTTTGAAGAGCTTTCAAATGAGGTTTTGCTCTAACCCATCGCGCTATTAAATTACGAAAGGTCCTTCTTGGGAGTTCCACGTTGAGACCTTAAATATACGTCAAAAGATGCCCCTCAAACAAAATCTTTTAACGAGTTATGGCAAATTTTTCCAATCACCACAAGGTAAGAAATATACAGGGTGGCTTGTACAAGTTAAAATATCCTGTATAGCTGCAGTACCACACAGTTTCAAATGAAAAATTGGCCAAATATTTTGATATTGTTTCAGTCGTCCGACACATCATATTCATTCATCGCTTCAGAGTATGATCGTCGGGTCGGGTGATTGGTTTAATACACAACACAAAACACGGTTTTGTGTATTTAATATATATATTGACAAAATAACATAACACTCATTTACTAGCTGCTTATTTAGAATTGTTGGTAATTGCATGTTTATTTAGGATTGTTGGAAACTGAAAGATGAATGATGAATGCTGAATGAATCCACTGCTTGTAACGGTGACCTATATATATATATATATATATATATATATATATATACAGTGTGTTCCAACGAAAATTTGACCCCCCCTATAACTCCGAAATGAGTAACATTAGCGAAAAACACCAAGACACGTCGATTTTTGTTTCGAGGGGGAGCATTTTTCGAAATAATTCGAAACTTCTCAGATCAACCCCCTACCCCCAGCAACCCTAACTTTGAAATTCATCATAGGAAATAAGGGTCGAGTGGCACCTTACTGAAAAGGTCTGTCAATTCTCCACCTTGATTTGTCATTTTAGAATTTTAAATTAACATACAGGGTGTCCCAACCAAGGGTGAAGTTGAATTCCTGAAATCCCAAATACTAAATAAAATAGATTTATTTTGGCATAATGCAAGCGCAGGTTTATGCTCGGTCTAGAAAAACGACCTACACTTGTGAATTTGGAGTTGGTGCAATCAACCCCTATTTCCAGCATCCCCAACTCAAAAATCATTCGATCGATAATAGGTCAAGTGGCACCTCGTTGGAAAGGTACTGCAATTTTCTCTTCGAATTTGGTATTTTCGAAATTCAGAATCATCATACAGGGTGTCCCGAAGCAGGAACATTGAAAATCCAAATAACTTTTGAAACTGGTTCATTTCGGTATACGAGAACATGTTTGATCCGAGAATAGGACTTTCTTGTGTGGTTATAGAATTTTTGCAATCAACCCTTCCATTCAGCATCCCCAACTTGAAAATCATACAAATAATTCAAGTGGCATATCTTCAGAAAGGTTTTTGAATTCCAGATTGATTAAAGCATTTCATTCAGTTCGGCTCTCCATACAGGATGTCGCTTTCGAAAAATTCAATATCGTCATTTGAAATTATCAACTAAAATTAATTCGAAGCTATTAAAAGTATTGGGGTACGATGTGTTGAGCATCAATTACGAAGAAATAAAGCTGATTTCTGCATTGAAAATGTTCACATTTTTTTCATTTCCATCTGGCGTGCAGTTATCTGTTATTTCTCATTTTGCAATGAAATATTATTATTATTCAGATCAGTTCCTCATTATTGTTGTTGTTCGTCAGTTGAAATTAATCTGAAAATGGTTTATTCCACTGAGGAAAGGGTCGAAATTGTATCGACGTATTTTCGAAATAACAGTTATGCCAAAGAAACGGCAAGGATATTCGATAGGAACCATCCTGAAAGAGAAAGGAGTCAGTCACCAGTACGTTAAATATTTGGTTGACAAATTCCTAGCTACGGGTTCGGTGGCAAACAAAAACATGAAGTGGCATGTCCTGTCAGAAATGAGGCAACGGAAGTGGCAGTAGTGGGTCATCTACAAATGGAGAATACTACTTCGATCAGAAAACTATCTCGTCTGACTGGTGTATCAGCTACAACTGTCCATAGAATCGTGAAACATCACAAATTTCACCCTACAAGGTAAAATTAGTGCATGAAATAAACGAAGATGATCCAGATCGTCGTTTACAGTTTTGTGAAAATCTAAGTGAAAACCTAAACGATAATCCAAATTTTCTGAATAACATCTGTTTTTCTGATGAAAGCACCTTTATGCTCAGTGGTGAAGTGAATAGACATAATTGTCGATATTGGGACACACAGAATCCTCATTGGTTTAGAGAGGCCCACACGCAAAGGCCTCAGAAGTTGAACGTTTGGGCAGGAATTTTTGGCAATCATCTAGTTGGGCCTTTCTTTATTGAGGGTAATCTGAATGGAAATGGCTACCTACAGTTGTTAGAGGAACACATACATCCTAGATTGACAGAAATTTTACAGAACGATCCAACTCTTTCTGAGGACGAAATGCGTTTTCAACAAGACGGTGCTCCTCCGCATTATGATGCTCGGGTGCGCCAATATTTAGACGAAAATTTCCCAGGAAGGTGGATTGGTAGAAGAGGACCTGCTGAGTGGCCAGCCAGGTCACCAGATTTAAATCCCTAGATTTTTTTTTTGTGGGGCCATCTAAAATCTAAAGTTTATGCCACAAGACCAGAAAACCTGGAGGAGCTGCGGATGAGGATTATCACAGAATGCCGACTTTTGACTCCTGAAGTTTTCGCTAATGTGAGAAGAGAGTTCGAAAATCGTCTGTATAACTGTATGGAGGTGGGCGGAGGTCATTTTGAACAATTGTTGTAATAATCAAGTTAGTTTTTGTTTTCAATTGAATACAAGTTCAATAAATCACGTTTTCCTGTTTAGATGAGCATCCAATCAGTTTCTCCATCATCCCTCATCCTGATCCTCACGCCAGAAAACCTCGATTGCCAAACTGAAACCAATGCCTCAGTGATTCAGAAAATAGAAAAATCTTTCTGGAACTTTGCCACTCAACCTGTAATCACTTGTATGATTTTTTGAGTTGGGGATGCTGAATGGAAGAGATTGATTGCAAAATTCCATATTCACGCAAGAGAGTCTTATTCTCGAATCAAACATAAACATGTTCTCGTATTATACCGAAATGAACCAGTTTCAAAAAGTTATTTGGGTTTTCAGTGTTCCTGCTCCGGGACACCCTGTATGCTGATTCTGAATTTCGAAAATACCAAATTCGAAGAGAAAATTGAAATACCTTTCCAACGAGGTGCCACTTGACCTATTTTCGATCGAATGATTTTTGAGTTGGGGATGCTGGAAATAGGGGTTGATTGCACCAACTCCAAATTCACAAGTGTAGGTTGTTTTTCTAGACCGAGCATAAACCTGCGCTTGCATTATGCCAAAATAAATCGATTTCATTTAGTATTTGGGATTTGCAGGAATTCAACTTTACCCTCGGTTGGGACACCCTGTATGTTAATTTAAAATTCTAAAATGACAAATCAGAATGGAGAATTGACAGACCTTTACAGTAAGGTGCCACTCGACCCTTATTCTCTATGATGAATTTCGAAATTAGGGTTGCTGGGGTAGGGGTTGATCTGACAAGTTTCGAATTATTTCGAAAATGCTCCCCTCGAAACAAAAATCGACGTGTCTTGGTGTTTTTCGCTAATGTTACTCATTTCGGAGTTATAGGGGGTCAAATTTTCGTTGGAACACACTGTATATATATATATATATATATATATATATATATATATATATATATATATATATATATATATATATATATATATATATATATATATATATATGACATAGAGAAAATTCCTAATTTCTGATAGTTCTGGTTTTATGTTTGGCTGATACCAAGTAATGAACGATAAAACATTCTGAAGGGCTCGATTTTACATGTTGTGGCATGTAAAATCATCCCTCTCAAAGGAAAATTTCGCAGAAAATTTTCAAAAAAACACAAGTATTATAGAGCAAAATAATTTTGAGAAGTGAGTGTACACAGCTTCGGTATCCCTAAAATTAACTTAAATTAGGTGTACAGGTAAGTAAATGCGTGAACGAGAATTATTTATAAGTAAAAGTAGTATAAGTTTTCTAAGTATTATTAGAACTAAATATAAATCAAATACAATAAGATTCTAATCCACATTTCTTTCAAGGTTAGCAACGCGAATCCTGCGGTTTCGATGCGTTGGTCTCTACTTCGGTGGATAATTCGCATTCATCCAATTCAAAAGTTACAGGTAATCTTTCAAGATATCTTCTTCTTTCTTGAAACTAATTAAATGTAATGAAATTTGATATACAGTTTTCTTCATGACTTTCATGATTGTGTTGGTTAGAGCGACGGTAAAGCTTGTATAGTAAGTAAATTCCAAATAACTTTAAAATGCTTATAATGATGTAACCAAAATAGGAATTTTGAATAATTGAAAGGGATAAATTAACTTCTTCCACTTCGTTAAGATGAGAGTGAATAGTTCCTAGATTGTGACTAGCTCCATTCAGGCTATCCGTATCTAAATTAAAAATATATGGGTTAAGATAAAGTTTAGTTCTATCTTTCTCAACCTTTCCGTCGTAATTGCAACATTCATCTTTATTAATATTAAAACTCGGAAGTATTGACTGGAATTCGCTTTAATTCGGTGGTTGTTTCATAATTAAGACAGAGGTGTTACATAGGGATAGAGCGTTAAAATGGTTGGGTTGGCATAGAGTTATTGTTTTCCCTAAATTCACTTCAATGAAATTGACTTCGTCTTGGAAAGATTGTGAGTTGATGTGTGGAACTAATTTGCATGAGGACTCACAGAAATGCATGCTACTCAAATGGTCATAGTAGATCGCTGGGGAAGGGTTGACTGGATATATTGCAATGACGACGTGAATCCAGCACGTTCGTCTGAAATGAAAGCGAGTTTCAATCTGTCGGTGTGTAACTTGATTTTTTCCTTTTACTAAAATTGTGGAAGACACAGGGGAATTTATTTCAACAATTTCGAACGGACCCGTGCAATTTGGAGTTAGTTTTTGTGACTTATTGGGTTGTGATTGTTTATTTTCAAGGTAAACTTGGTCTCCTATTTTGTAGGTGGTATTACATTTCTTGTCGTCGTTCGCTTTGTTAACCACCTTGGCCTTTATTAAGTTCTCTCGAACTATCTCATTACTGAATTTTTAGTGTTAAGTTATCGAGATAGTCGTGATACGTATATTTAAATTTTTGACTCTGTGTTAGCTGCGAATGAATTGATAGTTTGTGTCCAAAAACAAGTTCGTGAGACGTAAATTTTGTTAATGTATGTACGGTGGAATTATATAGAAAAGTAGCGAAATCTAACCAATTGTCCCATCAGACTGGTCTAGTTGGATGAAATGTTTTAAATAATCGGAAAGTGTCGCGTGTACTCTTTCTAGTGCTCCGTTTGCTTGAGGGTGATACGCGATAGTTTGTGTTTTTTATCTTAAATAATGTTGACACTTCCTGAAACAAGTTCTATACAAATTCGCGTCCTTGATTGATTGGTATCGAATCGGTTTTTCCAAAATTACAAATTAATTTATGGACAAAGATATCAGCAACAGATTTTGCTTCATGATTTGGTATTGCGTAAGCCTGTGTAAATTTTATCAAATCACCCTGTAGAGTAAGAATGAACTTGTTACCAGATGATGTTAGTGGAAAGGGACCTACGACATCGAGAGCTATTCTCTTGCGAAGTGGTAATTATTTGCATCGGTTCTTTGTTACGCTTTCGTACCAATTTATTTTGCTTGATATGACCTACAAGATTTTATAAATGCTTTTATTTGTTGCTTCATTCATTTCCACTAATATTTCTGTTTGATTCGATGATAAGTCCTATAACTCCCGAAATGTCCTGATGTAGAATTATTATGATTCTCCTTGAGTACCTCTGGAATTTGTTCAGCAGTTGGGTTAATGAGAACATCTTGAAATATATATCTACTTCGATGTCCGAATTTCTGGATAAGAATCTAAGCATAGATCTAACTTTGTTATGGTTGAATTGATCGAAGCCGTAATTTAATCTGGGTATTCTGATTGAATTTATATTATTTCAATAAGTAAGCTTTTAAGTTTGATAAATAGATTAAAAAAGGTGTCGTAGTCATTTTCATCCCAATGGAACGCTTTATGAATTAAATAAAAGGTTGTTGAATTGTTTGATGTTAAGGAGTGAATATTACCTGTTTTGAGTTCTAATTTTTCTATCTCGTTTTGGTGGTTAAACTCGTTTATCGGTTCAGAAGAAGATCTATCAGATACTTTTAAATCTTCTGGAATGCAGGTGATATAATTACCAGAGGCACTCGTTAAAGAAGTGTCATGTTCATTCAACTTATTGTAGATAGTTAGTCTTCTAGAGCTAGTAAGTAAAAAATCATTATAAGAAGGTATAACTTCGGACTGAGTCACAGTTTTAATAATGACTGAAGGATTATTTACGTTAAAAACTATAATTTTTTCACATATTGGTGATATCTTGATATTGTTTAGCCGGCTCGGTGGTGTATGGGATATGATGTTCGTCTCCTGCGCTGAGTTACCTGGGTTCAATCCCCACAAAGTCGGTGAGATTTTTCGGATTCTGGAAATCGCTTGAGTATCCATCTTTCGGAAAAGATGTAGAGCCGTCGGTCCTGTCCAACAGAGATGTGTTGGACATTAAAGATCCCTTCCCTCGACACGAGAGGGGTTCAGCAAAATTTTCGGGTTAGTGAGGTGAGAGAATTCCCCGGCGTGTCATTGGCTGAAAGACGGAAATAGAGCACGTTAAAGGAATGACAAACAAACAAACATATCGATGTTATTATTTGATTCTTGCATCGAAGCTTCTGAACTTGAATTTGGATTTGAATATGAGTTCGAAGTTGTGTTTGTGGATTTAGGATTAAGATGAGTGTTTGATTCAGAAGTAGATTTTGAAATTTCTCGTTTAGTGTGCTGTAAGATATGGAATATTGGAGTCTTTTTATAATTATTCAAAAGAATGAAATAATTTTGGTGAAAAAAAAAGTTGAGAAAATCTTTGCTCCCAATAGCTTCAAATGAGATAGGAAAGTTGTTCCTTGCTGTGGGAAAGATAAAACTTTGATTCGAAAGAATTTGAAGTTGAAAATATGAATCGCATATATTTTCTATTGGATTTTCGGAATTAGTGTCGATGTCGTTCAATGCGACTTGTAAATCTTCGTTACATGGTGTGTCTCCCTTGAAATTTTCTAATTTTATCAAAGAAATGGATTCACCTGTGTCTGACAAAAATCGGCATTCAGATTTAAATTCTGGTATATGTATGTATGATGTTACAATTTTACAATTTACTGGGGAAATTCGGGTTTATTAGCAGTGTAATTTTGTTGATTTGAAATATTACGTTGCACTTGGTTATGACTCGAAGAAATTGAATTGAAGGTAGACTTCATAATATTTTTGTATTGTAGTTTCCGAAATTCATGAATTACATGACCTATGTTTTTACAATATTTGCAAATTTTTGCTTATTGCTAACCTGTCTTACATTTTTAATCTGAAAATTTGGTTGTTGCGAATTTCGAAGAGATGAATTAGGTGTAAAATTTTTATGCTCCTATAAATTTCTACAGTTGGATTACAATGAGTACAAAACTTTGAGTTTCTGTTTAGATTTTGATATTTCGCAACCTATGTCCTCGATTTGAGCTCTTGTTCCTCGTTTAGAGCGAGACGAATTGCGTCCTCTAAGGTATTTGGATCCCTGACTACAATGGCCAAATCCCTATACAAACTCATCAGGAATACATTTGGAGTTTGTGTTTGCAACAATTCAGTAAAAATGGTGCGTCTGTCTTCATCCAGAGAATCGTCTAGGGCAGGATTCGGCAACCTTTTGAGTAAGAAGAGCCACAAAAAATTGTCAATAGTTAATAAGTTAAAAAACAATTTAGTTTTTCTAAATAAAGAAGGCTTCATTAAACAATCTAACTTGTAATGAACACTAAAAACAATATAAAATATGTTAAAATAAATAAAGTCAATGGAAGCGTTGGTATTGCATTGTTTTGGAAAGCTCAGATAAATTTGGCACATAACTGGTTGTTTTTAGTTTCAAACACGACTCTAAATTTTCTCTTGTAAGTTGGCTTCTTGTTTTACTTTCAATTATATTCAAGAGAAAGCTTGTTCGCACGAATATGTTTAACCAAAAATAGTCAGTACTCCAAATGCCAACTTCTTCAACTCGCAGTAGCAATCTGTAAGACTATTCCACGCACTGAATTTCCTCAACTCGCAGCAGTTCTGTTAAAGCTGTCCACTTTTTTGTGTTATGTACAAACTTTTCTGGACCTCCAACTCTTCCAACTTGATTTTTAACTCTGTAAAATTTTCACTCCACAAAGCTTTGCTTTTCAAATCGACGAGTTCCATTTCCAGAGATCCAGTATCAATTCCAAATGGCTCAACATGGATTTCCTTACAATTTGTGTGGAGAGGATTTACTATAAATAATAAAGTTGTTTTCTTGGTTTTGAATTGCTGAAATCTATCAGCAAATTCATGTTTAATATTTTTTATTACTTTGTTGAAGTTATTGACGTCGATATTTGCACCACTTTTATCCCGATAATGTTTTAGAAATTAAAAATGAAATAACTTACCACTCTGAATATGTTCCGCAAAAATAATTGATTTTTCTTAGAAACAAACCAATTGTTCAACTGAAACATAGGCAGGGTTTCCTTTCCCTTGCAGTTTCAAATTGAGCTCATTTAATTTTGCGGTAATATCTACCATAAAGAAAAATTTTTGCAATCATTTATCGTTCTCTACTTCTTGATGATTAATGCCCTTTTTTTTAAGGAACACATTGATTTCATTCAGGCACAAAGCTAACCGTTTTAGCACCTTACCTTTGGAAAGCCATCGCACTTTATTGTTGAGCTGGAGATCAGAATACTGGGTGTCCATTTCGTTTAGGAATTCTTTGAACTGACGATGATGAGTGCTTTTGACAAGATGCTGTTAACAATCTTGATTACTAAATTCATGACCTCAACTATTTCTGCCCGGAATGATTGTGCACAAAGCGCTTCTTGGTGTATTATGCAGTGAAATGTAAGAATTTGATGATTTATTTTGCTCTGAAGAATCGCTGTTGAAGAATCATACTTCTGGCTCCATCAGTAGAAACAATTTTATTTAAATCGATCTTATCATCTTCGAGACATTTTTGCACGGCATTGGCTATATCTTCCCTTCTTGTTTGCCCCGCGAGCGGAAGCAATCCTAGAAACTCTTCTGTTGGACCTTGGAAAGACATGAACCTGACAAAAAGGGCAACTTGTGCCGTGTCTTTTATGTCACAAGACTCATCTATAGCAACTGATAAGGCAGAAGCCAGTTGAATGTCCTCCACCTGTAAATTTGTTACATTTCAAGACATTTTAGTTATTCTATCTTGAACTGTTTTAGCAAATATTGGCAAACCGTTGATTTATTTCAGAATCTCTGCTTTATTTTTGAAATCGCGAAACAGTTCCTCTGATGCTCGCAAGAAGCAATCCTTGACATATTCAGCATCTGTGAATGGTTTGCCTTTTTTCCATTTCTAAGGATACGACGAAGCTTGCCAAATTACCATTATTTGTAGATAGCGTCCAGTTACTCAACATGGAGCTTGATTGCTGTTGATGTTTCAGGAGTTCGTCAACAGCTTTTTTTCGTTGTTCGCCGGATGGATATTTACTTGCAAACTTAAAATGCTTTCTAGAGAAGTGCCTCTCTAGATTTGATTTCTTATTGTGCCCAAGTTTTTCGTGGCAAATGAGACAAGTTGGAAAGCCACTTGAGTTGGATATGAAAGCGAATGACTCTGTCCAATCCCGAATGAAGTCCCGTTGCTCTTCTTCGGTTCTTCTTTTTTTTTGTAGATTCCATGATTCCGGTAAAGTTGTAATGAAAAAATTGAAACTATTAATTAGATAGTTGGGCATAATTGAATATAATTTACAACGATATCTTCCAAAATTGAAGGTACTTACCCGAATAAAATAAATAATTCTCCACTAATTTATATAATAGGTAAAATATTTTGGCACAAAACACTTTCTCACAAACTTTTTTACTGATATTATGACTATTATTATGAGCCAGTACAAGTGCCGAGCGCCACAGTTAAATAACTGAGGATTGATAATAATTCAAATTCTATGAGTGCTGCCACTCAGCTGGGTGGGCCAATGGATGATCGGGAACTTTCAGTAGAATTTTAAATTCAAAAAAGGGGTGTTGAATTATAAATAACACCATATAATTAAAATAGTTCAAATTTTTGAAATTTTCATAAAAATAATATTATCATTGCAATAATTATAAATTATAATTATTATTATTAATTATAAATTTAATAAAATTATTTTTATTAAATTTGGAAGGTGAAAGGAAAACGTACTGATATAAGCTTAAAGCTTCTTATAATACCTAGTTAAATTTCCTGAAAGTAGATTTCATTCGATATTATGAATATGTGTAAAATATACATAATAACAACAAAAATACTTTTAAGAAAGCAATTTTTCTACCACAAATAAAATTAATATACTTTGTAATGAGCAAAAGTAAAATTTGTGTCTCCATAACATTGTTTTTATTTTTAGATAATCAGACTCAAAAGTTTTAGAGTTGATTCGAATTGCAGTTTCGAGTTGTGTTGTTAAAATTAAGGTACAGTTACACATTCTCATAAGTAGCATGCTTATTATCATGCTTAAAACTAGCAGGTTTTTTAATTTGATACATTTGCTCCAAATAAGCATGCTCATTAGTAGCACGTTTCGACACACATGCTACTAATGAGCAAGTGCTCAATAATAGCATGCTTTCATGCTAGAAATAAGCAAGTGTAACTATACCTTAAATCTATTAAATATATAATATTTTAAAATTTATTTTAATGACCTGGTTTAAAAAGGCCTGAAGTTGTATAAATAGACCCTCTTTTCCTCGAATTTGAAAGAAAAGGTTTCAACCTCTATACTTTCTTAGCAATCCTATGCCACATGTGGATGTAGATGGGGAATCAGGGTAATAAAGTTAACAATTTCGTTTTGGCTTCGCAGATGTAGGTACCATCTGTAGTAGCTGTAAACGGGGGGGTGCGATGAAAAGAAAGCACATAAAAGTAAACGAAAGATGGAAATGGTACCTAACCCTCGATATTTGATTCAGAACAATATTTTTTTTTATTAAATAAATTTGCGTATGGAACTAAAGAGCCGCAGCTTCACCGACAAAGAGCCGCATGTGGCTCGCGAGCCGTAGGTTGCCGACCCCTGGTCTAGGGTAACTAACAATTTTATAAAGCAGTTTTCTACCCTGTTTGTGAAAGAAATTATGCCCTCGTTTGCGTTCTGTTTGCAGGAGTCCAATTCAAATTGCCACTGTGCTTGAGTACGTCGATCAATATAGCTATCTGAAAGATACAGCTTTAACAATTTCCAATCATTGAAATCGTGATAGTAGAGAAAGCCATAGTACAGTTGTCTATAAATTCGTGAAGTTTATTACGATCACAGTCATATTTGATTAACAAAACAATAAAAAGAAAGAAACATTTTCGTTATTAAAAAAACATGATATTGAAAAGAATTTGATTTTTTCGAATGCTTATGCGAAGTAGCAAATAGTGGAAAGTAGATTAGTGATGCAGTACTATAATAATAAAAGAATAAAACAAAATTGCAAAGAGACGATACAGAGATTAATGACTTACATAAAAATTCCTAATATGTTCACCCTTAGCTTTAAGATGAGTGCAGTGAACTTGGACAAAGTTGTTGAATCAACGGAGACTTAAAAACTGTGAAAATCCTGGAAACAGCGTATAAAGTGCTTCTTACCGGTTCTCTGTTCGGATTTTTCTCAATACTCTTCTTCCAGTATTTGAAAAGAGAAAGTTATCCCACACTTCCAACACCACTTTTTTTGTAATGGTCGGGTTATTTGTTTAATACACAACACAAAACACTGTTTCTTGTAATTAATATATAGTAACAAATTAACATAATACTCATTTACTAGCTGCTTATTCAGAATTGTTAGTAACTGAATGCTGAATGATTCCAATTATTGTAACTGTGATATATATATATATATATATATATATATATATATATATATATATATATATATATATATATATATATATATATATATATATATATATATATATATCACAGGCGCCATATAATCATGGCAACCATGACAAAGTGTCAAGTATCTTATGAAAAACATATGGTTCTTGCAAGGTTTTGGCTCACAGGCACCATATAATTCATGGTTGACAAGAATTCTCTAGTTTTTGAAAATTCTGGTTTTATATTTGGCTTATTCTAAGAAATGAAAGATAAAAACATTCTGAAAGGCTCGATTTCACATGTTGTGCCATGAAACATTATAATGTAAATTTGTCCTTTGTTTAATTCCTATATCAAATCATAGGCGTAACATGGAGTGTTGGTAGGTTAGCCATTACAATGTCTCGACTAATCTGAATTTCCTTTATTGTATTTGTATAGAATTTCCTTTGAACACTCTCAAAATTTTAAGATCGAGTAATAACAGAAAAAAAACTAGAAACAAGTATAATTTAAGTTATGGAATGTAATAATCTATTTTGAAGAAAATTTGCTTGCTCAACATCATAAATTATGCACTCAATAGAATATTTTGTTTCCGCGTCGTAATATGATAGTTTTTACTTCCATATAACCACGAAGATATTTCGATATAACTGCCTATCGAACATTATCAACGATAACATCAACATGAAAACGAGCGAAGTCAGTGTTTTTCTCTGCTAAATTCCAGTGTAATGACCTAACAGTAAATGTAATTTTATAATAATAATTTATTAAAAATTGTTGAGGGGATAAGAAATTGGTCTGACACGAAGGTATGGAACTGAAATTGTAGTAATCTCAGTGGAAACTGAAACCACCCCAATATTATTACTATTGCCGAAGAATACTGTTTGCTTTGATTATCACTGTTCTGCACTAGTTTCATTTCATTATGTATTGCTTTATAATTATACATGGTATCCATTTAGTACGCAATCGGTCCCCATAACTTTGATCTTGTTGAATATGTAGAAACATTTTATATCGGGGTTCCGTGAAAGACGTCCCAAGCCATAACTCTTATAATTGTTGATTGATTTCAATGAAATAAACACCAAATTGCATCTTGAATGATATTCTCACAGCCTGAAATATCTTCATTGTTCTGTTATTTCTGGAAATATCGGAAGTTGACATTCCTTCAACATTTAAAATGGTAACCCCCATATGTTCTCTTTTTTTCATTACTCATTCGATTTTGAATGAGTAATGCGTAAAAATTTTCAACTGAATCGCTATATTTTTTGAGAGAGGAATGGAAAATGGGATAATTTCGGAGGAAAACTCGTATTTCCAATGTAATTTGTAGAATAGCCGACTGTTTGAATTTGGGATAAAATTTTTCTATCCTTGAAAGTGTTTTTGGTTATTGTTTCAGTTCGAATAACACATTCTCTGTATTTTTGCTAAAAAGTCTCAAAACGAAACAGACAATTTTAATGAATCGTGAAGTAAGCTATGTGGCGGAATACCATTGAAAATCGCAGAACAATCTCTGCAGAATTATAGTGATTTCATTCGGAATTATTAACGAGAAATTATGACAGATTAGGTATCGACCCGCTACTTTTTGTTATCATTTAGTTTCCAGACTCGTTCACGGGAAATTAAAAGTTTGGAAGATGAAAATCGATCAAAAACAGACATGATGCAAATTTATTTTTAATTTAACAGAAAAAGTGCTCGAGCTGTTTACCATACTCGAGAAACTCAAGAAAGTGGAGACATCTGTTTCAATAAACCGAAAATATTTAAATGAAAAAACCCTTCTTACATCAAAAAATTTTTCATGCCCTTCATGCTGTTGAATACACAATTGGCGCCTCCTGAAAACGGCACATGTTGTATTCAGAACGACATCTGGGGGAGTTTCTAGACAGGCGTCTCCTATATTTCCAACATGTTCAAGTTTTTTGGTGGATTGCAGTAAACTCGATTCCAAAGATAACTACAGAGCCAACAATTAGGAGGGGTGAAATCTGGGGCTTCATTCCCAAAAGGTGTATGAGATGTTCCTTGTTGAAAAACAGAGGAGCATTTGTTAAGTTCTTAGATTCAAGTGAGTTTAAACATATAAGAGTTAGATATGTTTTGATGAAATATTTTTCTGCTATTTTTCTTTTTCCTGTCCCAATCCCCTTTCCTTTTCACCGTTGTCTTCGTGAAGAAGTCCTGGAAATCATAGAGTGCAAGATGACAATGAATGCAACTGCTAAGCAGAAAAAATTTTTGGTACTCTTTTTGTACACACGGCACTAACACAACATAAACAGACAAGCTATTGCTAGGGCAATAGCGACAGGAAAACGAGTTTTTTTCCACAGGTTTTTTCACTCGTTTACTGAATCATACGCAAGATAGTATGATTCCCCTGTTACATTTCCTGTGCTCACACTTTAGGGGCAATCGTAGGAGGCATGATGCGAGTTTAGATGCCTGATTAAGTAACGGGCGTGGTCTGTTTTTTCTGCTAGAATTCTATTTATTCGATTGTTTTTTACGATTTTGTTTTTCTGACACACACCAAAATTATAGCTATAAGTATTTATTGTAAATACAATTATTCGAATTTTTGTAAATCCTCTCTTTTCAAAAGAATATATATATATATATATATATATATATATATATATATATATATATATATATATATATATATATATATATATCTCTCTTTCAAAAGAATATATATATATATATATATATATATATATATATATATATATATATATATATATATATATATATATATATATATATATATATTCTTTGAAAAGAGAGGATTTAAATTGAATAATATATATATATATATATATATATATATATAAATTTTATTACTAAATCATTCGCATAAAGCTAAATATCCATGTACAATAAGTAATTTTATTACAGTTATAGAGGATGTTCTGCCATGGATGCACATTTCAAATGTACAAATCTGTACTTAGTGACCGTAAATAAAAAAGTTTAGTAACTGTTGAAATGTATCAGGTGTCCCTAAACCTATTTTTTAATATATAGAGTTAAAATGATTTTGCATTTTATGCTACATGAATTCTTCAAATTTTGCACTGAAATTCTCAAATTTGGTTCAACTATAAACAATAAACGAAAGAAAGGTAACTTACACACGTAATAAAAAATTTTGAAAATATCTAATTTCTTCTTGAATGCACATTGGAATTCGAAGTACAAAATTTTGTCGAATGTCGAATGTCGAATTCTTTGTATCATATTGTACTTTCTTGTTGGTTCATCCTGGTAAACTTTTTGAAGTTTTGACTGCCCCCCATAAATAAGAGTGCATGAATGTTTAATGTAGAGATTCTGGTGGTCATTGAACTAATCTAACCCAACCTATCCATTTTTCGATTTGTTTCGAACAATAATCATACCATCTGCAGATGCTTCTTCCAATTTCATCCTTATTCAATGTTTTATGGCATTTGGAAGATGCTGAATTATTATCGAAAAATCTTCCATGAGAATTCTCCAAAATTCTTCGCCTTTTAATGGCCAATCTAAGAAATGAGACCCGACTACGTTATAATCAACAAATGATGAGGGGCTGTTGAATTAGAAATGCTTTCCATAACATTACTCCGGATAATCGCAATAACGAGAGAAGAAGTTTTGTTCGTCGAATTTAAAGGTGCATCCGAGAAGAAGGATGATGCTTCGAACATTTTTCGTTGCCCTTTTCTAAAATGCTGTTCCTAGTTAAACCATGTAGGAGAATTTTAGTGCAAAATTAGATGAGATTATGTGAACACTCATGCATGAAATACAATATATCATAATCATTTTCAACCCTGAATCATTTGAAAATAGGAATTGGTACACCTACTACATCGCAATAGGTTACGGAATAAAAGATATTCCATCTGAAATAGGAAAAATAATGGGGCTTGAATCTAAGCAAAATTTGACATCCATTATAGAACACCTGTGTAGCTCTATCAATAATCACTTATTTTTCATGTATATTTAGGTTCATGAGAAAAATGTAGTATTAAAATTGAGATTCCGAGACGATTCACACAAAATATCGATTATTCGAAAACGGTTCAGTTAAAGCAGGGGTGCTCAAACGGTCGATCGCGATAGACCAGTCGTTCGCGAGTGCTTTTAGAGTAAATCTCGAGAAGAAAAAAATGTTTATTAAGTAGGTAACTAAACTAAAAAAATTTATTACATAATAAAATAACACTGCGCTAGTGGAAAAAGGCGGCTTTATCAAAGGAACGCGCGGTACTTGTCAAAGAAAAGCCGCGTTTTTCATTCTTGGCACTTTTCTAGAAATTTTGGGCGGCGCGTTTGATGGGAACATTCGAAACTTTCGTTCACGCCGATATAAATGTTGCGCCTGCAGGAATTAGAGTCATTCTGAATTGTAACTTGAAGGCAATACTACGTCGATACAAAGTTTATTATTAAATAGTACAAAATGAGTCCTTCGAAGAAATCTAAAATGTATCATTTTTTCTTATGTATGGTGAAGGATAAAAATTTGTCTTATTTGTCATGCGTCAGTTGCAATACTTAAGCGTGAGAGGCATCATAAAACGTTTCATAAAAACTATGAAAAGGATTTTCCGCCACAAAGTAAATTAAAAAAACGAAAAATACGTGATTTGATATCTTGTTTGAAAAAAAAGCAAACCATGTTCTCAAGACCAGCCAAACAATCAAAAGCTGCTACGATCGCGTCATTAAAAATATCTCATATATTGGCGAAATACAAGAAACCATTTGAAGATGGATTGATTGTGCAGAAAGCATTTATTGAAGCGGGTGAGACTTTATTTGGAGATTTTAAAAATAAAACAGAAATCATGTCTGCTATTAGAGAACTTCAGTTATCTCGTCCGACTATCACGAGGCGTATTGAAGTCATGAGTCAGGACATGGCAGATAACCTAAAACATGATATCATGAAATGTTCATACTTTTCTTAACAGTTCGACGAATCCATCGATATGATAGACACTGCCCAGCTTTGTATTTTCACTCGGAAGGTATTCAATGACATGTTTGCTACGGAAGAAGTTTTGTGTTCAAAAGTTTTGAACATGGAGGAAATTATGGGCATTGCAACAAAAATTGTGTATTCCATTCGTGCACGTAGCTCGTAACGGCAGCTCTTTAAGTTGCAGTTGGAAGATAGGGAGTCAGCTGAACACACTGATTTAGTTCACACGGACGTCAGGTGGTTGAGTCGCGCAAAATTCCTAGAAAGGTTTCAAGAATTATAGCCCGAAATAACAGCTTTTCTAGACGAAAGAGGTGATGACGCTCAGATGTTGAAAAACGAAAAATGGCTGACTGATTTATCATTTTTGACTGACATCACAATGCACTTAAACACCATTAACTTGGAGCTTCAAGGTAAAGAAATAACTATTATTGAGATGATTACCGCAACTGAAAAGAAAGGATCTGGAACATTCTCCGTCTTTGAAAGCAGGGATTCCTCAGTTAAATTATGATACTTATGAGGCTGAATTATCAAATATTATTGGACAATTCGAAATACGTTTTTATGATTGCAGTAAATTGGCAAATATAGCATCATTTATGAGTTATCCTTTTTCATGTAAAAACATTGAGGAATTAGGTACTAAAATAGCAAGTCAGTTCAATATGAACTCATGTTCTGTTGAAAATGAATTGGTGCAGATTATATCAGATATACATCTCAAAGCCACATCATCTGATACAAATTTCTGGTGTTTTATATCTGAAGATAAATATCCGAATCTAAGGCAAATCGCTCTTCATCTGACGGCAATGTTTCGGTCAACTTATTGTGCGAGTCTGCACTTTCTGGAATGAAGATAATTAAGTCAAAATATCGCAATCGACTAACTGATGATCATATGTCATCATGCTTGCGATTAGCACTCAGTGGTTACGTACCATCTAATGAAAAGTAAGCTGAGGACATGCAGTGCCAAGCTTCAACATCCAAAGTCACTCCTTAGTTGAGGTCACCACCATATGTAACTCTCTTGTTTTGTAACAACCAATTAACTTACAATTTTGATTATCTATAAGTTTTTTCATTGATATTATAGAGAAGAGCCCAACTAAACCTAACCCAAACCTTGACTAAAATAATGTATATCGTGCGGAAAGCTAATATCTATATATGCTACGGTACACCCTTCCTAGGTAGGTAGGAAGGTAGGGTGTATCGTGTATGTACGACAACCCTGCATCACACATACTTGCAGCCTCCCAGAGTCGATCGTAAGTAGTCTGAAAATATTGAGGTAAATCACCCGCAGTTCAAGTTTGAGCACCCCTGAGTTAAAGTATCTACCGGTCAGAAAATTTTACTTGGGGCTTCCACCAACTAAAATGATGTATCCCATATAAAATGACATAACTTTAAAATGAATCTGTATATTGGAGCACCCGGTATATTTGAAAATGTATGTATGTTAGGACATGCAGCGGTTAAATTTTCATTTAAGGGTGGTTCCAACTACGAAGTCAAGATATTATCATATGATAATTGAACAACCTTTTGGATTCAATATATGCTGAATAAATGGTTGTACAGTGTGATATCAGTATTTTTTTTATTTCAGATTGAGTGCTTCGATTGCAAAGACCATTAGCACTGACGGTACATATTCTTATGAGTTTGTTATGAAAACTATAACATATCATATAAATTGATGAGTTTGAAATAATTGAGAGTATCATATATATTGGTGACGTTGTTCCCAAGAGCATCTTGTAGTGTCGGCTTTAAGTTTGATGCAAGTCTCTCTGATATGTCTGATGTCTAACCTTACGTTGCATAGCTCACAGTTTAGAGGAGGCTCCTTCGCCATTAGGTGTTGGTGGGTTAGACGAGTATGGCCTAATCGAAGTCTCGATATTTTAACTTGATCTTTCCTTTTCTTTGGTGAATCAATAATTTCGTAGCTCCTTGGTTTAATCAGTTTCAAAAATGCCTCTGATTGGGACCATTGGGTTTGCCAAATTTCTCGGACTTTCTTCTTGGCCATACACTTGAAATCACAACCTTTGATCTAATTGAACACCTATATATGTCTAAAAGGCTTTTCGAGTCTGCTCCCCATTGTTGACTTCCTAGGACCCTCAATAGATTGAGTATTTTATTGCAATCAGTTTTAATTGACTCAATATGTTTCCTCCAATTCAACTTTTCATCGAACCAAATGCTAATCTACGCCCTTCACAAATAATTGCAAGTCATCTGCAAAGAGTTGGGTTTTTCTGGTGCAGAGACACCGTTCAATATGTCATTTATTGCTATTAAGAAAATGGTAGGACTTAGAATGCTTCCTTGAGGAACTTCATTCTCTTGATTTCTTTCCGAGGATAATTGATTATTTACTTTCACCTGAAATATTCTTTTTTCTAAAAAATTTTTAATGAACGTCAAGATGTTTCCTCTTATGCCCCAACTGTTCAATGATCTGATGATCTTGTGTTTCCACACCATCTCAAAAGCTCGGTGGATATCAAAGAACACGGCACCATTTGCTTTCGACTGAATGCCTTATGAATTTCTGATTCAAGGTTCACGATATTATCTATTGTAGCTCTATTTCGTCGGAACCCATTTTGACCAGGAACAAGTTTATTGTTAATTTCCAAAAACCACTGTAATCTGTTGTTGATGATCCTTTCAATCAGTTTACACATTGTGCAAGTAAGAGATACAGGTCTGTAGGATTTTGTGTCATTCTGTGGCTTATTCGGTTTGAGTATAGGAAGTATCATTGCTCTTGACCATTCTGAGGGAAACATTTTTTCAAGAAAAATTTTATTGTATATATTGAGAAGAACTTTTTTTGCTTTTGCTGACTGATTAATTAAAAACGAATAGGGAATGTTGTCTGGTCCTGGACTCAAGTCTTCACATTTTCCGAGGGCGTAGAGTAGCCCATCCATGTTAATAACGATATTCAGGATGTCTTCTTTGGAAGAATTTTCGGATATCAATAATGGAACACTTTCTTGTTTTTTCTTATACCTTGCAAAATCCTGATGAAAATTGCCATCGCTGGAATTTCGTTCGTATGTATCTGCGAAAGCTTCTGCCAAATCAGATTCTTGTGTTAAGACATTATTGTTTACTAATAAACTCGTTATTTGGTAAGTTTTGGTAGTTCGTCTGATACTTCTTATTTTCTTCCAAATTTCTGCTGATTGTGTCTCGGGAGTAATCGAGGACACGAAGGATTGCCATAATTCTTTCTTACTGTTTTTCAATACGAAACGAGCTTTAGCTCTTAACTTTTTGAATTCGATGAAGTTGTCCGGAGTGTAATGCCTCTTCAGTCGGTTGAAAGCTCGTTTAGTTTCCCTAATTACATTCTTGCAGTTTTCATTCCACCAGGGGACGTTTTTTCCAGCGGGAAGTACCACTTTACTTATACTTTCATTTGCAGCTTCATTCAATAAAGATGAAAATTGAGTCACAATATTGGATATATCCGTATTCATGTTGAGCATATCAATCTTGTCGTCAATAAATGATGAATAGAGGGACCAGTTGGCTGATTTCAAATTCCATTTATCAAGTGTTCTAGTATTTGCAATTTTTGACGGTTGTGTTAGATCAATTTTCAATGGCAAATGATCGCTTCCATAAAGATCATCGAGTGGGCTCCATGTAAGTTTCGGAGCGAGTTGTGGATCACATAAAGTTAAGTCTATCGCGGAGAATTGTCCTGTGACACGATTGAACCTGGTTCCTTTTCCAGTATTTAAGAGGACTAAGTTGTTAATGTCTATGAATGTTTCTATTTCGTTTCCTCGTACATCTGTAGAGAGCGAACCCCAAATGATGTTGTGGGCATTAAAGTCGCCTAGTATAATGCGAGGTGCAGGAACAGAGGAAACGAAGTTATGAAGATTGTGTAGCGAATAATCTAAACCTGGTGGAATATAGATGTTAAGTATATTCATCTTGGTACTAAAATATTGAACTTCAACTGCAATTGCCTCGAGGTCTGTTCCTACAACAATTTGTTTCGAACTAAAACAGTTTTTAACGTAAGTAGCAACTCCCCCACTGGCTCTGTCTGCAGTTCTATTTCGAAAAAAACACCTGTAGCCTTTTATTTCTCGAGAAAAATCATTTTTAAAATTGGTTTCTTGAAGACAAATTATGATGGGAGATGTCTGAGACACCATTACTTGTAATTGCTCTAATTGAGCCTTAACTCCATTTAAATTCCACTGGAGCATGAAGGTGATTTTTGTGAGGGGGGTTGATCAGTATAACTGCTATCTGTGTCCGTTTCTGAAGTAAAACTCAGAATAGGTATATTTAACTGAAGTCTAAATTTCTTTTGCAGTCGGTTCTTTAACGCTCGATGATTACTATGTGGATATATAAGTTTCAGCATATTTAGGAGCGCAGGAATATCATCAGTATATTCCCGTGCAATGCTCAATGGGTCGTTCATTCCTACTGTATTTTGTAGGAAACTCAAAAGTTGTTCCAGATTCAAAGGATACTGCGAAGGATTTTTCTGCAGTTCCTCCGCAATTGGTTCTAACTGTTCGGCTAGCGGAACATACAACTTTTCCGTTGTATGTTTTTTTGGTCGCTTGTGTTTATTTTGATTTTTCTCTCCTTTTATTTCTTTTTCTGAAGCGATTATCACTTCCGGTGTATTTAGAGGACTTGGAGAGGGAGGACGCTTTTTCGGATTTGTCACTGACTCCACATCCTGAAGTTTCAGTCCTACATCGCTCGTGCCCTCTTGTTCTTTATTTTCAGTATCTCCATTATTCTTTACATTATCATGGGTGAAAGTACTATCGAAATCTTCATCCTCGGGTTGATATCCTCTCTCCAAAATTTCTTGAGAATCTTTTTCCATATCTCTGATTGTGTGACCTAGATGAAAAGTTTGTTTTGGGCAGTTCTTTGGCACATGTCCTGGTTTATGACAAGAAAAACATGAAATACTATCGAAAGTGAGAAATATTCGGTGAGATGTTTCATCATAGACGATATCAATATGAGGAGGAAGCTCGACATTTTCGTTTGGGAGAACGTAAATTTGTCTACGAAAACTCAGTATGTGTGCAAATTCATCTCCTGGAATTCCAGCTCTCAGGAAGTTCATTGGGGATGCTGTTTTGAATCCAATATTTCTTAATTTGTTTTCAATCAATTCATGTGGGATTGTTAAGCACACGTTAGACAATATTATTCGCTTTGCAGGGGTGAGAAGTCGTCTTATCCCTATATTGAGTCCTTTTATTTCGATTGAACTGTCCTTTGTGATTTCATCAACTAAATCGACGCAGTTCAAATACACACACATTCGGTTATTTGATATTCGTGAGATACCCAGGGTATTTTTTGGTTCTACTATTTTTGCGATTGCAAAGACATAATCGTTCTTGTTCAAAGCATCGGGAAGCTTATACTTTTAACTACTTGAGAAAATTTACGTTGAAGGTTCATTGTGCTGGATGCACCCCTGTACTCAGAGGTTGTTATCGTAGATTTATCCAAATAAAATCCGGTTGAAATTACTAATTAGTTTTTGTCAGGTGTGATCAGATAACGAAATAATATCTTGCATTGTTATGATAAGATAAAATACAGATGTGGTGAAAATTCCATTTACTGCGGGAAAAGATAGGAGTTATATGAGGGAGGAAAATAAGGATTACCTCGTTTCCCGATGGATTTCCTTTTGCTTCCTTAGCCACAGCAACAATGAATTTTCGATACACAATTTGAGCAAAGATCGGATAATTATCTCTTTATAATCAACTTGAAAAAACAATTTTATGTCGCGAGACTTTAAAACATGTGTATCACCGAAAGTGTCAACACTGAATCCCCTCAGTATTGAAGAAGTTATTTCAACATATTGATTTAAAACTGTAGGGATCAACTCCCTATCCTCAGCATTCCCATACGAAAGAATTTCAATTGTAAACAGTATCATGTGAGACTTCATTGGAAAGGTCTCCTGATGTTCTGAACGAATTTGGTCAATATTTTGTGTTAGGGGTCTAGGATTGTAGAGTGTTCAAACCGAGGAGCTCATTCCGTTAGCTAACTGGGCCGATTTATTCAAATTTAAATATTGTATTCGATGCAAAACGAACACTTAAAATTTGTAATCAACAAAAGAGTCAAAGTAAAAATTGGTAATCTTCATTTTCAAAATAACAGTTGTTCCAAGCAAGAATATTTAACACAAATCATTAAGTTGAACAAATGCGTCTACAATATGTTAAGTTTCTGTCTGTAGTTGGAGTGAAGCAAACGAGGAGGAAGTTTCTGAATAAACATTTCGAAATGACCCCCTTCCACCTCCATCTAATGGTATAAAAAGTTCTCAAATTCCCTTCTTACATCTCGAAGACATCCGAAGTGTCCGGATGCGTATCGTATATTTTCGAGTTCAAAATACAAAATTTCACTCATTTCTCGGTTGATTTGTATTGAATATTCTTGGTGTTCTTTTGGTACAACTGTTATTTTGAAAATGAAGTGACACGATATGTACTCTCTGTTCAATTGAATATACCATTTTCCAGTTTCTTTCATAAGTGTCGAATAGTAGTGATGCAGTTCTGATTGTAACAACAGATTGATCATTGTATGAAGAGAATGATGAAAATATTGATTTGGGAAAAAATTGTCGAGCTTATGTAAGAAATTGATTTGCTGATTGCAATGATTTTTATCATTTTTTTAAATAATAAGAAGATCTTCTTCCCAATGAAGTCCTCTTATAACATGTATGGACGGTATTTGGTTTCAGTAGCAAAGCAAATTGAAAACAATCGTCGAATGGACCTGGATCAATCTACCTGACTCAGTACTCAGTTACCTAACGAAATGAATTCGTAAATTGGAACATCCCGTAGAGACAGCTAACACAAAATGTTGACCAAATTCGTTCAGAGCATCAGAGACCTTTCCAGTGTTACATGATATACTCATATTACAAAAAATTCATATGTCTATGCTTCTCTTTCCTGAATTATAATATTATTTTCATAATTTATGGTCTTCTTAGAGAGAGATCTCAAGAATATCTCTTATGGCTTCGAAAATTTCGCTTTCTATTCCTGGTGGGTCCTCGCCTCAACAAGCTCATTCATCTCCATCATCAGAAGTCCTTAACATCTAAACTTCATCACTAACTCCAACCACACATAGCGGTAACCTGGAAATTTCACAGTGACGCCAATTCAATATATTTTGCTTTCAACGCAACGGATGATGTTTTGTCCCTCCAATAGATTAAAATTTGTTGCGGTTTGTCTGCTCCACTTCTCTAGTGATGGTACCACAAAATCATCCGTTGCTACAGCTATGTCTAAAACTAATAGAATCGATTACATTTATTCAATCACGTACGCAATATTTTCTCTTCAATATATTTTTTTCATTTGATAAGATAATCAAGGACAAATAAGGATGAATTGAATAATTCTAACACACATGGGAATGATAAATATGATCGTATTTCTAGGTCAGACGTCTAAGACTCATCAAAATTAGACAATACAAAAATATTTACTAGAGCAGTGAGACAATTTGTGTGATAAGATATTTTTGTTCTATTGAACTGAATGGAGATTAATGATCACTGTGCATAAACGATGGGAATTCTTGTAACTGCGCTAATAGGGACTGAAAAATATTTCAGTCAATTTAATCATGGGGATATATTATTCTTATCAAGATAGTATCTTGAAGATTATTTACGTCTACAATATAAATATAATTACAATTTATTTACAGATTATTTTATATTATTATTAACAGGAAGAATATTTGCAATAAATAATATTTCAACTCAAAAGTACAGCTTTTATTCGAAAGATATTAAGAACATGAAATTTAAAAAAGAATTAAATAACAGGTGATGGCTTTACAAATCAAAAAAATACCTATCGCCAGAGCTACAAGCGAAGTTTGATTTCATTTCACAGTATGGAGAATCAGCTCAGCAAGACTATACAGGGTGATACATAATAGTATGCCACAACTTTAGAGGGTGAATCTATGTGCAATTTTAAGAAAGAGAGTTCATATAAACATAGGTCAGCAAGAGCTTCGTTTCCGAGCTACAGGGTGTTGAATTTTCCGGAAAAAATTGTTTTTTTCTTCAAAACTCCTGCAGTTTTTGAGATATTCAGCCCAAATTTGGAATGCAAACTATTTTTTACAGCCTCCATGGATACACGTCAAAACTTTCAACTTTTTTCCAGGGCCATGTCTTCATTTGGCTTTTCAAACTTTTTTGCAGTACGCCGCCGATCAGCCTACAATCAAGTTTCGTCATCTTCGTTCAATCTAGAAACTTTTTTGACACCTGTAATTTTTTCGTATCTTCAACCGTTTTCGAGCAAAAAATTATTAAACGATTGTATGCATTCGCTGAATTGAAAGCACTTCTAATTAAAAAAATTATTAGTAGGCTTTGATTTTTCATTTATTTATTCATTTATTATAACAGTTGCTAAAGTTGAACCAGTGTCTGCTCGAATTGTTCTTTAAATTAACGATTAGTTTGAGACTTTTGAAGTAATTGATGTGAGAAAATATGGCAAATTTTACTAACGCTGAATTGGCTGATATCCATTGTACGGTCTGGCTGACGGAAACACGACAGAAGCTAGGCGATTATATCAGATGCGCTTTCCAAATCTAGCCACCAGACAAGCGAACATTTTGAAATATCAACAGAAGGTTGAGGGAAACTGGTACTTTTACTGCAAATAATCATTTAAAAGGTGAAACTCAAACTATGAGAACTCCAGATATTGGGGAAGCAGTTTTGAATTGTATTGATGTGAATCCTCATGTGAGTCCAAGAAAAATTGGAAATCAGTAGAATCTTTCACATGTTCTAGTTTATAGGATTCTCTACGACTTTTTATTCTACCCGTTTCATACTCAACGCGTCCAAACTCTACTTCCTCGAGATTTTCCTTCAAGACTGAATTTCTGCCGATGGTTCTTAGAGAAAATTAGAGAAATTATTTTGATAGTGAAATAATGTTCACAGACGAAGCAAATTTTTTGAGAACTGCTTTCACAAATTTTCACAATAATCATTATTGGGCTGAGAAAAACCCCCATTTGATTGAAGAATCTCATCATCAAGAACAATTCTCACTAAATGTCTGGGTCGGAATAATTGGAAATTATTTGATTGGGCCATTTTTTTGCCTAACAGACTAAAAGGTATCGCTTATCAGCAATTTCTTGAGAGGGATTAACCTTTATTACTCGAGGATGTGCTACTTTTGGTGAGAAACATAATGTGGTTCACACATTTTAGTGGAGAAGCTAGGGAATTCTTGAATAATACTTTTAACAACCCATGGATAGTTCGGGGTGGGCCAGAACCATGGCCTTGTAGGTCCCCAGACTTAAATAGTTTAGACTTTTTCCTATGGGAATATCTCAAAAGTTCAGTTTATATCTCTCCAGAAAACACTGTAGACGAATAGAGAAATCGAATAACAACCTCTTGTGACACGATAAGAAATACCCCAGGAATATTTCAAAGAGTACGTTATAATATGCGAAGAAGGACAGCGCCTTTATTCTTGGAGGTGGAGGATACTTCCAGCAATTTATTTAGTTTCAAATTGTTCTTTTTTTTAGTTTGATATTGAATAAGTATAAACTGAGTCCCAGAAGACGAGTTATCAAAATAAAAGCAAATTTTGGGCATACCTTTCGAGTATTTTTCACTCGAAAACGGTTGGAGATACGAAAAAATTACAAGTGTCAAAAAAGTTTCTTAATTGAACGAAGATGACGAAAATAGATTATACGCTGATCAGTGGCGAACTGCAAAACGTTTGAAAGGGCAAAAGGAGACATGGCCTCGGAAAAGAAAATACTTGTGAATTTCAGATAAAATCTAGGACGTGTAATGATGGAGGCTGTAAAATATATTTTGCATTCGAAATTGGGGCTGAATACCTCAAAAATTGCAGGAGTTTTGAAGAAAAAAAACAATTTTTCCAGAAGTTTCAATACCCTGTAGCTCCGTAACGAAGCTTTTGCGGAACTATAATGATATAAACTTTTTTTCTTAAAATTGTACGTATATTTACCCCCTCAAGTTGTTACATACTTATAATAATGATAATAATAATAAATAAAAATGTATATGGATGACATCAAATTATATGCTTCGAACAAGAAGCAATTGGATGATTTGCTGAAAACTGTCAGTGAGTTCTCGGCAGATGTTCATATGAAATTCGGGATTGAAAAATGTAAGACCCTGAACATTCAAAGGGGAAAAGTCATAGATGGTGAAACACAACTTCCAAGCGGTGATATTATACAGTGCATTAAGAATGGCGAAACATACAAATATCTGGGATACCAACAAGCCAGATTGCTAGACCAAAAACAATCAAAGGAGAAGATTCGTTCAGAATACAGTCAGCGTATGAAGACTGTGCTGAAATCAATGTTAAATTAATTAATCCAACCTAATCCAACCACACATCGACAAAGAAGCCTCCAACAAATGGTTGATGAAAGGAGAATTATTCGCGGAAACAGAGGGATTCCTTATGGCCATCCAAGACCAAGTGATCGCTACAAACAACTACAAAAAATTTATTATGAAGAACGGAACATTACAAACAGATAGGTGCAGAAAATGCCATATAAGATCGGAGACTATACAGCATATTACGTCCGGATGTGAACAACTGGCCAATACGGACTTCACAGGCATAATCAAGTGTGCAACATTATCCATCAGAAACTTGCACACAAGTACGGACTTCTGAATACCTTCCAGCCATATTACAAGTATCAACCGGCGCCCGTATTGGAAAATGACTCTATCAGGTTATACTACGATAGGCCTGTTATCACTGACAGAATGGTGACGAATAATAGGCCCGACATAGTGGTGTATGATAAGACAGCCAGAACACCAATGCTGGTGGATGTCGCCATACCGAATAATAACAACGTGGTGAACAAGTTCCAGGAGAAAAAGTCCAAATACACAGACCTTGCTATTGAGATCAAGCAGATGTGGCACCCAGAGAAAATAGATGTTCTTCTTGTTATCGTATCCTCGACTGGATTAATACCCAAAACTTTGCATGATAGCCTTAAGAAACAAGAATTGCATAAAAATACCTATATAGAAATGCAAAAAGCTGTAATTCTTAATACATGTAGGATAGTTAGGAAATTTATGTCAAGTATATTGTAATCGAGCCTATTCCCTTTGATTGCTGAATCTGGGAAAGGTAAATTATATCCAGCTAACAGCTGAGAAAGTGGATAATAATAAATCGTCTTTATTTACTGTACCTATAAAATGTACAAATAGTGCTCAACACTGGTGAAGTTTAGCCGTGGCTACTCTTCCACTCAGCACTAGAAAATATTGACAAGGAAAAAATAATATGGAATTCAACTTCATTCACATACAGAAAAGCATGTTTCTAACGATTGATTCAAAGTGGAACAAAAGAATGATATCAAGGAAAAAATTAATATAAAACAAAATGAAAATAAGTAACTAACCAGTGAACAATATCAGACCTGGATATTTCTGGAATATACTATGGTTACAAGATTAAATAATAATAACAAAAAAAAAAATATATATATATATATATATATATATATATATATATATATATATATATATATATATATATATATATATATATATATATATATATAAATATATATAACACTGAATGCGACAGAAAAAAAAGAGAGAAGAAAAGAAAAATTTTCAAACAAAAGTTTTTATAATAATATTTCTAAGAATAGTATGAAATCCGCATAGGTGTATCTTGGTTATTACCAAGATATGACGATTCAAAAATTTTTACACCTCCGTGCTGATACGGAAGTTAAGCGTTGTATGAAAAAAAATTTCAATCAAATGTTTTTGACAATAACATGTCAAAAGATGATATGAAAACCGCATAAGTTCAACTTGGTTAATACCGGACATATAATTTGAAATTTTTCAACCACCCTATAGTTAAAGGTCAAATCAAAAAACCTATTGAACAACCTTTTGTTGTTGATTGTGGTCGGTGGAGAAAACTCAAAATCTGCCGGAAATTCCACTATGAGGTCTGCTGCATCAGTATTTCTTACAAAACCTACATAGTAAGATCCATCTTTTTTTGAAACAATACAGGTGTCCCTTAAGTTCACCGCGAAATATCATGATGATTCCTCTATCTATTTCGAGAAAATTTAGTGGGAATAAAATACTTCACCGCCGAGATAAGGTAATGCAAGTTGAGATTACTTAAAAGAAAACTTATAACTTTGGAACCCTGAATTGCAGATTATTGAACTTTGACTCTTTTCTAGTATCTGAAGCAATATTATGCACTACAGCAACTTTTGGTGGCGTACCATGGTATTCAACAACCATGTCTTCGAGCAATTCTTCTATACCACTAACTATTTCTCAAAAATGTTTTCATATTCGAATAGCGCATTTATTTTTCTGAATTTAAGTACAATTGCATTTTTTTGTTTATTTGTTATTTGAAGACAGAATAAGAAGTTACAGAAGGTGCCTAAATATTATGTTTTCAAGTGTAATTCATAACAACTGAACCTAGTAGATCGATACTCAGCACATATTACAGAAGTCCACAAAAAAAGTGAAGTGGTCTGTGCTTGGGATCGAATAAAGATTTTCCTAAGTAATTTTTCATCGTTGAACACGAATTCGAAGTCATTTAGGAGTTACACTGCATATAACGGAGAAAAACTCAGAAAAATCGATCAAAATCATGATCTAACAGTTTCTACAGTACGATATTATTAATTAATAGATTCTGCTTATTTCTTGCTGTAGTATTTATCCGTAATCAGCAAGTCCTTTTTTTTTGCTGCTTGTGGTGTGCCATTCAAGTTTTTTACAGGAGAAATATCTTTAGTAAAATAGAAAACATCAAAACATCGAAGCGGTACATCTACCGGCAGAAACCTGCTATTGCGTTGTATGCTGTATAGCCCCTAATTATGGCTTCAAATTCGCGTTCAGGGATAAAAAATACTTCGGAGAATCTTTGTTCGCTACAGAGCACAGACCAATTTATTTTTTTGTGGACCTGTGTTATCAGTGGTTCAGAACCTACGGTTCTAGAGAACCGGATCAGTTTCAACAATAGCAGTGATGTAACCAGTTATTTCGGTTTTTCTAAGGAAAAATAGATATGCGACTAATTTTTACTAATTTCTTGATTTCATCGTATAGAGAAACTCAACACAATGAAAAGATCTTTTGATTTTTTTGCTAGAACTGAGACTTTGGTGCGAATTCAGCAAAAATTAAAGTTACAACAAACGTCAGTTGAACCCTTGAATCAGGTACAAGGTAGTTGGTTACAAGAAAATATTTTTTTCAGTAGTATATTTGAAAAAAAAAATTGTTAATGTGTCTTAGAATAATGAGTAATGCAGTAACGTTTTATGTTTATACTCATTCTATGAAGATTGATTATCCACCGATTATGAAATTTATTCTTTCCACAATGAAACATCCACACGAAGAAAAATTGGAAAAATTTAATCGAACGAAAAGAAACATAACAAATTTTTGTTTTGTACAAAAATGTTTGCAGGTGACACCAGAAAATAAATTGAGGAGATTATGGGATCTACGAGGCCACTGTTGATTCAGTTATCACGACCATAGCTGCTATCTTAATATAGATAGGCAGCATTTTCAATATATATATATATATATATATATATATATATATATATATATATATATATATATATATATATATATATATATATATATATATATATATATATATATATATATATATGTCCTAAGAAAAACCCACCAATTATACCAATCCAAACATTCAAGGAAAATTGATGCAAGTTAGAAATTATTGATACTTCATGTGAGTTTTCATAAGCCCATATTTTACTGAGGAAATTTTGGATGCTATCACGCAAGAAGCTTGCCACGTCAGTGAATAATATTGTTTTCACAAAATCGGGAATCTCTTTCATTTTCTCTAGAAAACATTGACAAAATGTTGATCTTTCGAAAATCGACTGGTAAAAGAACCTGTACCCATTGAATATAATTTAGGTATAGACTACATGATGCTTACGAAATATACTCAACACTATTTGATGACTGATGTGTTAAATTCAATATATATACTCATTCTAGTAATATCTGGGTTAGCAGTATATTCATTTAATTCCAGTCCTCCAGGAGCATAGAATTAGAACGACTGATATTATGTGCTGAGTATCGACCAAGTAAGTTCAGTTTTTATTGCAGGGGTGTTCAAACGGTCGATCGCGAGTGCTTTTTGAGTAGATCTCGAGAAGAAAAAATTTTTGATAAGTAGGTTGGAAGATGAGCAAACAATCAGCTGGCAAAATCCAGGTTTTCGTTAACCAATGCCTGCGGCGGATTCTTAATATATACTGGCCATAAACAATCCACAACAGCGATCTTCTGCGCCTAACTGAGCAGACAGAAGTCCAGAAGGAGATCCGCAGACGAAAGTGGGGATAGATCGGGCATACACTAAGACGACCCGATGGAAACATTGATAGGACAGCCTTATAATGGAACCCCCAAGAAAAACGGAGACTAGGATGTTCCGCGAGCACCTGGAGGCTAACTATTCTCTACGAACTGAAGAGCAGTGGGTATATGTTTAATAAGGCCAAGAGAACTGCCGAAAACAGGACCTGATGGCAAACCTTCGTAGTGGCCCTATGCTCCACTCAGGAATGAAAAGGAATATTACCTTAACTACAAAATTCATTAGGTAATAGAATAACACACTGCTAGCGGCAAAAGGCGGCTTTATCAAAGGAACGCGCGGTACTTGTCAAAGAAAATCCGCGTTTTTTATTCTTGCCGCTTTTCTAGAAACTTCGGGCGGACGTCTGACGGGAAGATTCGAGACTTTCGTTCACATCGATATGAATGTTGCGCCTGCAGAAATTGGAGTCATGCTGAATTGTGACTTGAATGCAATAGATATGAATGTTGCGCCTGCAGGAATTGGAGTCATTCTGAATTGTAACTTGAAGGCAATACTACGTCGATACAAATTTTATTATTAAAATGAGTGCAGCGAAGAGATCTAAAACGTATCATTTTAATAACGATTGGGAGGAAGAATTTTTCTTCTGTATGGTGAAGGATAAGTGCATTTGTCTTTTTGTCGTGCGTCAGTTGCAATACCTAAGCGTGGTAACTTAGAGAGGCATCATAAAACGGTTCATAGAAACTATGGAAAGTATTTTCTGCCACCGAATGAATTGAGGAAAAGAAAAGTACGTGATTTGATATCTCGTTTGAAAAAAAAATCATTTAAAATATCTCATATATTGGCGAAACACAAGAAGCCATTCGAAGATGGATCGGATGTGAAGAAAGCATTTATTGAAGCGAGTGAAACTTTATTTGAAGATTTTAAAATTAAAACAGAAATCATGTCTGCTATTAGAGAACTTCAGTTATCTCATCCGATTGTCACAAGGCGTATTGAAGTCATGAGTAAAGTACATGGCAGATAAAGTAAAACACGATATCATGAAATGTACATACTTCTCTTTACAGTTCGACGAATCCACCGATATGACAGATCCTGCCCAGCTGTGTATTTTTATTCAGTTGGTATTCAATGACATGTTGGCTAAGAAAAAACTTTTGACAATCATTCCTCTGAAAGGGAAGATATATATGACGTTTTCTTCAATTTTCAATTTTGTAGGAAAACTACAAGCTACCAATAAATAAATTAGTGTGCATTACAACCGATGGAGCACCAGCAATGACTGGAAACAAAAACGGTTTTGTGGCATTGTGTCGAGCTAATGACGATTTTCGTGTTTTAAACACGGAGGAAATTATGAGCATTGAAACAAAAATTTTAAATTCCATCCGTTTCAAGTAGATTGAAACGGCTACTCTTTAAGTTGCAGTTGGAAGATAGGGAGTCAGCTGAATAGACTGATTTAGTTCACACAGACGTCAGGTGGTTGAGTCGCGGCAAATTCCTAGAAAGGTTTCAAAAATTATTGCCCGAAATAACAGCTTAACTTGGAGTAAAGGAAAAACTATTATTGAGATGATTAGCGCAGTAAACGCATTCAAAAGTAAATTGCAACTTATGATAAATCAACTGAAAAGGAAGGATCTGAAACATATCCGTCTTTGAAAGCAGGGATTCCACAGTAGAATTATGCTACGTATGAGGCTGAATTATGAAATGCATTTTTATGATTTCAGTCAATTGGCAAATGTAGCAGCATTTATGAGTTATCCTTTTTCATGAAAAAACATTGAGGAATTAGCTACTGAAATAACAAGTCAGTTTAATATGAACTCATGTTCTGTTGAAAATGAGTTGATGCAGATTATATCAGATACACATCTCAAAGCTACAGCATCTGATACAAATTTCTGGTGTTTTATATCTGAAAATAAATATCCGAATCTAAGGCAAATCGCCCTTCAACTGCCGGCAATGTTTGGGTCAACTTACTTGTGCAAGTCTGCACTTTCTGGAATGAAGATAATTAAGTCAAAATATCGCAATCGACTAACTGACGATCATATGTCATCATGCTTGCGATTAGCACTCAGTAGTTTTGTACCATCTTATGAAAAGTATGCTGAGGACATGCAGTGCCAAGCTTCAACATCCAAAGTCACTCCTTAGTTAAGTTTAACACCATATGTAACTCTTTTGCTTTGTAACAACCAATAAATTCGAAATTTTGATTATCTATCAGTTTTTTAATTGATATTATAAAGAGAAACCTAACCCAAATATTCTTACGGTATACCCCACCTAGGAGGTAGGTAGGTAAGTAGGGTGTATCGTGTATGTACGACAACCCTGCATCACACATACTTGCAGCCTCTCAGAGATTAAGTAGTCTAAAATATTGAGGTAGATCGCCAGCAGTTGAAATTCGAGCACCCCTGTGATATCGTATTACATTTGAAAATTTTCAGCGCTTTCAATACTGTAACAATTTTATTTCTACTAACTCTTAAAATATACATCGTACATATACACAACAGTATGTATGTATTTTCTTCATAAAACCTGATGCCCACTCATAAAGTAAACCCATTTTTAGTAAATAGTCAGAATCGTAGAAGACTTGCTTCAAGAAAAAATTGTTCAATACCATGGTACACGATTGGTTGTATTTTCCGAGAGTTGCTACAGTGAATAATATTGCTGCAGATATTGTCTGGTCAAATTTCAATAATTTGCAATTAAGGGTTCCGAATCTTTATTGGTTTTTCTTTTGAAAAAAGTCAACTTGAAATCTAACCTAACCTGTATCTCTGAATTGTAGTAGTATTTTAGCTAAATTATGTTCTCCCTAAATCTTTTAGAGATAGATCAAGGAATCAAATCCTGAAGTTTCGAGTTGTAGTTCAGCACCACCCTATTTGAGTTGTATTGTTCCATAAGCAGCAACACAAATCAGTGTTCACAAAGATTTATTTTAACATGTCCGAGCCATCTTAAATAGAGTTCAAATTCAAAGACCTTGCTGGAAGCTATAAGCAGTTCAATATAAGCCATCAATTATAATCACAATGTATCCTAGAATAATCAAATATAAATTGTAATGAAAACATAAATTAGGCAGTCTAACTCAATGATGAAAATATGCCAAAGAGTAGTGTGCAAGCTTCCAATGCGACCAGAGCAGGCTACGCACATTACATACTCTTTTTATCTAGCAGGTTTCAATTACAAGTAATATGGCAAGAGCGAGCAGTCTGGACGAGTATAAAATATTACTACAAATAACTCTGATTCGAGCGAATTCGGCACAGATTGCGTCGAACTCGCAACATATCTCGTAGAAGCGCTTCCATCATTAGATGGCTCAGCGAAGTGTTCTGAGCGGACAAAAGAAGTCGATGTGTCATGTTGTGCAACGCAAGTTTTGAAGACTTCCGCAATTACTACGCAAATAGTAATTCAATACAAAGAAAATGTATTGACTATGTATTTTTGACAGCCTACAAGCATATTTTACTCAAAATATGGAGGTTTGTATTGAAAGCGCGTGATAGTAACCGTGTCTTCGGAATACTAACTACAGAGATCATCCCCTTGAGTCAAGAAGTTGTCTCTAATATAATTGGCTATCCAGAAGCTTGGGTTGCTAAGCCTTTTTCTCTCGAAAACACTATAGAGTCGTAATCATTTACTTAATGTTTTTTCAGGACTGGAGCCGTCGACAGTATTATTAAAAACGAATGAAGAAGAAAAGCTTACCAGAAATCATCGAGCACCACTTGCTTTATTCAACTGGTGATGAGCTGATGAACTCACACAGATCGTTGTTAATGGAATCAAATACCCTCTTCCCCTTCCCATTTAATTTCTTACTTATCTCACTCCACCACGTGGTTTCGATTATGCTTGCAATGGAAGGAGAACCACCATTCTTCAGTAAAAAATAATTTTAATGGAAGATCAAATAACTTTTGTCAAATACATTTTCGCTGAGCTTTCTCATACAGATTACCCTTTCTTAAAAGAAGATACGCATTGGCCTTCCATGCATTGTTATAATTATTGCCGCCAACGCATCGGTAACGCAGACGAGTTAGAACAAGTGTAAATTTAATGGAGTAACCACACATTCTGATTTGTGGTGAAATCAACAGCTATGAATGTTCCGTTTGATACGCTACAGTTTGTTAAACTACATATTGTGTTGTCAACTTTCCATTAGGTGCACCTTGAAACATAGCATAAGCCAACTGATTTTTTTGGGCCTAATGTTGACCTAAAATAACAACTTTTTACAGGTATACCGAAGCGATAAGACATAAAAAATGAAATCGCTCCACCCTACTGTACATATAGGGCGATGTACCTAGCCGATTTGTCTTAAATACATACATTTTGAAGCAAATTATAAGTTTTGCCAAAATTTTTCAAAACATCGCAAACATTTTATAAAACTCCTGAGCGACAGTTATTACCAGTAGAAACATGCGTGTTGAGACTCGAAGGTAGCGGGACGCGGGGAAAGGGTATTTCGGCGAAATACCCCTTCCCCACGCCTTCATACCCAAACACCGTTGGAGTGACATTTAGTAATTTCGCGCGCTTACAGCAGTGCATCTGTTTGCCGTTCATTTGTTTGAGGCATCAAATTGTATTAGTTTATCTTTAACTGGGATTGCGACGTATATTGTAAGTAGTGATTTTCATATTTTATGCTTGTAGTTTAATTCCTGACTGTAATATTAGGGTATTTATTATTTGTATTATTTTCAGAAATATGTCTCAAGTTAAAACATGAAAAACAACGAGCTGTCCTGTCTTTGGTTTGCCGCAAAAGTTACCAGCATCGCAATTACCAACTTATAACGATGTTATGAAGAATTATCTGTTCATAAAACATGAGTTTAAGCCTGATAAAACAACAAAAGAGCCAACAGTTCATGAAATATCTGAAAGATTGGCTCACGAAGTTATAAAATGGCAAAAATCGTCGCTGTCTACTGTGAGTATAAAAAGAGTATATACAACTGATTCGTGCCTACCACGACAAATATAGAAGCTTAATGAAACCATATCTTGGCCGTCAAACTAATGTTAAATATCAAGAAAAGATTAATACATTTATATCAGAGTCCCATAGACTGTTTGATATTAGCAGTTGCAAATGTAAAGTTATATGTGATTGTAACTGTGTAAAAGGTAGTCGTGTTCCCAAGGAGGAAGCAGGTTTCTTAATTGACCAAAGAACAGACAGAAAAATGATGATAGGTGGTATCGATGTGATTGCATTTGTTAAAAACAAGAAGAAACAAGAAAGAAAAGAAAAAAGTTTATCGCGGAACAGAGAGGTAAACTATTTTGACAAATCTTGTTGTTCCCGTTCTTTGAGACCAATGATTCTTCAATCGAAAACAGCAGTTCATGCGCTAGCTCACCCGTATTATCTTCTAGTCCTTACCATGAAAACTCAAACAGGTCAAACTAAAAGGTTCACCACCTCAGAAAAAAAAGAGGTTAAACTTACCATCATTAGCCCTTGCCTGTGATCGTACTGGAATATCCGATAGAGCCGCTGCAATTATAGCTTCTTCTGTCTTAAAAGATGTTGGCATTATTTCCCCCTAACGATCCAAGTCGTGTCATTGATCGTTCAAAGTTGCGCCGTGAAAGAACTAAGGTCAGATCAACTTTACAAGAAACGGACTGCAATAAAATGCTTCTCGGTTTATATTTTGATGGCAGGAAGGATAAGACTTTGGTTCGTATGGAGAAAGAAGGGAAATTTTACAGAAAACCACGGATAGAAGATCATTATGTCATTTTTTCAGAACCAGGAAGCAACTATTTCGGGCATGTCACTTGTGAGTCGGGGACTGTTAAAGGTATTAAAGACACTTTAATATCTCACTTAAAATCTAAGTCAGTAGAGCTGAGTGAAATAGCTGTTGTTGGCTGCGATGGAACAGTAGTCAATACAGGTTTTAAAGGCGGCGTTATTCGTCTGATGGAAGAAGAGCTAAACAGACCATTACAGTGGTTTATCTGCCAGTTGCATTCTAATGAATTACCACTGCGACATTTGTTATTACAGTTAGATGGAAAAACTATAGGGCCGAAATGCTTTTCAGGTGCCACTAGATCTCAATTACAAAATTGTCCAACAATGCCGATAGCCGCATTCTCCGTTATACCCACAATATTACCTGAAATTACTAGGACAGAGCTGAGTACCGACCAAAAGTATCTATACGATATTATGACCGCTATCAGTACTGGTATATTTACTTCTGATTTAGCTAATATAGAACCATTCTAGATGGCTAACAACAGCTAATCGAATTCTAAGGTTGTATGCCACAAAAACTGACCCTGAAGAAAAATTAGTGGACCGATGTGGTTTACAATAATGTAATTCCTCGTGCATCGATGGGGCTAAGCACCTTTAGCTAACTATTAATCTTAGTCGCTCTTTGAACTCCGATATGAAGGCTATCATTGACAAAGTAATTCAGCGAAATGGATATTTCAGTCATCCAGAAAATATCATCATTGCCATGCTTGGCGATGACAGACAGGTTATCCGAGATCTGGCATATCGAAGAATTATAAAAGCAAGATAACAGAATACTCGAGGACTTCGAAAATTCAAGGTGCCGGCGTACAATTTCGATGCTAAGGACTATACTGACACTATTTTGTGGCGTGACTGTGACATAACTGAGCCACCTCTAACTTCAAATTTGTCTGATGAAACCTTGAAGGAAATTGTAAAAAATGGTCTCGGCACATGTCAGGATATAAAAGATTTTCCATGCCACACCCAAGCCGTGGAGCGCTGCATTAAGTTGGTGACAGAAGCATCGCGTGCAGTTTGTGGGGAAAACAAACGAGATGGTTTTATTAGAGCAAGATTACTATCTCGTCAACGTATGCCTAGTTTCAACACAAAGAATCAATTTAATATTTAAATTGTATTTTTAATGTTTCTTGATATTTTTGTAATAAATGACTAAAACATAAAAAAAATATTTTTCGTTTGTTTTTCATCCCTGCTGGGGCACCTCAGAACGTTAAGATAATTGTGTGATATTTTCTATGTTTGTTTTGTATATAACAAGGCAACTTTTCATCGTAATGCCGTTGAAAAAAATTTTTTTTTTAATTTCATATATTTTCGCTCCACCCTAATGTACAGTCTAGACTGAGAGACTAATCCCCATTCAAAGAGGGAGAACCATACACAATAGATCTCATAAACTCATTGTTTGGCAGTAATTTTGAGAGACAGTTATTATAGGAGATCAAAATTTATCAAAATGTTGGACATCCTTCCAATATATTGCCGATCTGCGGGATTATCTGAACAATAGATTTCGAGTTCGTTGTTTAAGCAGCATAGACGCTTTAGATAGGCTCGCTAGATCGCCGGATCTAACGCCTCTCGGTTTCTTCTTGAGGGGTTATAGCGAGTCTGAAGAGTATATTACGCCATATGAATCGTTGGAAGAACTACGAGAAAGGATTGTTCAAGCATGTCAGTACATGATAACACCACAAATATTGGAAGATGTTAGGCAATCGTTCAAATTTCGATTGTATCAATGCGCCACTTCGAACATTTATGATAGGAATGTACTACAATTAAAAACTGAAAACTCAATGAGATGTTTCATTTCATAATAGATTTTCATGAGAATCATTGAAGACCAAGAAGTGTTACTCTCAATACATGTTACTTCAGAAAGTAGACTGATATTGGGGATCAGAAAACCTATCTTATGAGGTATCACACAACCCCTTTCTTATTATGAAAATATTCGGGATGCTAGTAAAAAGGTTAGGGGTGGATACGCAATCGTTTAAATAAAGAACAAAAAATTTTCCGATTCAACCAAATAATCGAATGTTTTCCTAGAAGGAAGATCGAACAGATTCAGGAAAACCTGGAATTTCCCAAACTATTCTCGATTTAAATTCTTCACATGTTATTTTAGAAAGTAAACTAGTGAGCTCATTAAGATCGCCTTTTAGACCTAAATAGCCAATATACTAAACGCCTAATATACTGAACGCCTTTTCATATCCAACTCTATCTATATACTGAACGCCTTATTATATTCACTTCATTATTCATATTTTTACTTAATGGCTCTTTATGTTACATGGAAATATCTCATATATTACCTCAGTCATTCTTAGGGTAACGCAGCTACCAGTATTGTTTTATGGATACTTACTCATCAACCACACAAATTTCAACACTATTCACTACTATCCCAATCCAAAGGGATACATTCAATTTGAAAATCTCAACTTTCTCCAATTGAGCTAACATAAGATGAAATTAAAACATTTCAGCATTGATTCAAAAAACAAATTGTTCAATCACTCTTTAGGCATAGAAATTCAAGCATCAACAACTCTAATATTAATTCACAATATTTCGAATTTTTGTTCCAATAGTATCCAATATATACTTCAGAAAGATCAATATATGCAGATCTACAGTTTAGAATTTTTAATTTTACTCAACAGCTCTGATTGATATTGATGAAATAGAAAATAAAATTTCCTCTCAAATTAAAATTTCTTGGGAGTATCCAAAAGACAAAAGCGAGAAATCAGTAATCAAATAAAGGAACAGTACTGAATACATAGAAATTTCACCTTATGTGATTGCTCTATACGTAACTATTTTGTATAAATTCAAATTGACCAAAATTCACACAATTTGCTAACCAGAAAGAACAAACATCTTCTGAATCGAAGTGTTCTTGTAGAAAGCAGAAATGAGATCCACGAATTTGTAAATTACATTATGGACCCTCATATAAAATACAATGATGTTAACTATATATCAGTTTCAGTGAAACTGTTTCTTGTAACTGTTAATTTCCTAGATCCTTAACTGTCGAATTGGCTGTTGGTTTCGAGCAGTCAGCTTCTTATAAACTTGCTCTCTAATAATTGAAATTTCTATTCCTCAATTTTACTTCTCTTCAATTCATTTTCTTGTGAAACTTTATAATATACTATGAAATGAAAATGAAAGGAAGAAATTGCATTAAAACAACTTCATATTTCCATATTACGTGATGAACATACTCATTTTACACAATTATATAAAATACCTATAGTACAACTACCTATTACAAAAATTGCCAAATTGCATAGCATTCTCCAAGTAGTAGTTGAATTTTTCCAAAATATGATTCACATAAGCAGCAGCATGTTTCCTGTACTTTCATAAATCTTGGAATGAAAGTTGTAGTTGTACAAAATGAAACTTCATATGCTACTTCTACATTTTTGAACATCATTCATTCAACAACCTTGATAAAATTTCCTGAGAAACAGTAACTAAGAGTTATGAATAGAAGGAACTCACAATAATTACCTTTTGTGCAAATTTGAGATCTTATTTTCTTTGGTTCAAACTTGAACATTGTCAAACACATTGAATCTCATTAACTTTTAAATTTGGATAATTGTAGAATAGAAATGTACTTCCTCTTGAATAAAATGAAACGAAAATTCAATTTCAAATGACAAGGTCATATCGACATCTAGCTTCAAATATTTTAATAAAATATAGCCTTTAGTGGATAGCTTTCAATATTCATATGATACATACTCTAAATGACCTAAAGAAAACTTTATCGAGTTCCTTCTAGAAAAATATTATTATACAAAAGAGCTCAATACCTATTAATAGCATTTCAAAGGATATCCCATCATTTTGTAAGATCCTCCAATTGATTCGTTAAAAATTCTAGTAATTCCAGAACATTTTTCTACGTATAGAGGTTAAAATAACCATGAAATAAAAATGAAATATGTAAATCCTGAGTACACATCTTGAGCATGCCTAAAGAAATTACATTCACTTATCTTTCAAACATTATTGTAAGTCTCCTCAACTCCTTTTTATTATAACATTCCGTTTGAATCATATTGTTTAGGTTAGAATAACCACAAAATGTTGAATCTATGGATTTTGAAAGTGTGTCGTTTCTTTCTTTGAACAAAATATACATTAACATGGATAAAATAAACATCAAACTACGATCAGTTACCTCTAAAAGTTCATTTCATGTTTCGTCAAACTTTTCATGCAAATAAAATTCGGAATCACTTATTTTGACAGATCGAATATAAGACTAATTGAAATAAGGTTAGATTCGATTGTCACTCAGAAGAGAGATAGCACTATATTCTAGATGTTGTTAGTACCCAAATTATGTTGGTGAAACTTAAAGTTACTAACTATTTCCATCTCACTATTTTCGTTCAGAAGAGAGAGAGCATTAAATTTTTCACGTTGGTAAAGCTCACTTTCGACATTGTTTGTTTGTTTTGTTTTTCCTTTAACGTGCTCTATTTCTGCCTTTCAGCTAATGACACGCCGGGGAATACTGTCACCTCACTAACCCGGGAATTTTGCCGAACCCCACTAGGCACTTTTCCGCGCCGTCCCTTTCTTCCCGCAAGGTTCAAACTCCAACCGTCCCCTCCACTTTTCTCGAAATAAGCCTTACTGCTTCAGTATTATATGGATAATTACGAAGTCCTATCGAAAATGAAAATTCAAAAAGGTATCTGCGACCCTCTGTCCCTAACGAAAAATTTGGGGTAGAAGCTGCCCGGGGTAGGGAATGATAGGGAGAGAGCGGAACATATAATAAAAAATGTCCCCCTCCAATAAAAAACGACCTGTTTCAGGAAATTTACAAAAAAATCAAACCAGCCGTTTCATGCAGACCGGTTCGTTTTCATTGGGACACACTGTATATTTTTATTTTCTCTTCATAAATACTCTCATGCCTTACCTTCAATCTAATATTTTGAAGATTATTATTTCTATTATAATTATGTTGCCTTTTCACAATATCTAAACATCTATAACTTATCTTGGAAATGAATTCAAAAAACTAGCAGAGTCTGGCGAATTTATTTTATAAACCTAAATATAGAATATGTTCATAAATATTCAGCCTCGAAACGTAGTGAAATAAACAACGGAAACGAATCAACACCTGCGATTGAAGTATTCCATTTTAATTTTCGCGGTTCGAAAACATAATATGTAAATTTTACTTCGTTCCGTCTCATTGTGGAATCTCTCTGTTCACAGGTCAAAGCTGCTAGTTTATGAATAATACTCATTGCCAAACACACAGGGTATCAAAGTCTACATTTCGTGATTTGAATTTGAATCGGTATAATACAGAACGTCACAAAATTATTTTTTTCTAATTTTGACCTTTAAAGTGATACTGTTCAAAACTCGTTGGCTTTATCAAATGTTTCACATTTGATTTCGCAACTGGTGATAAAAAGCGAATTTCACCATTAGTGGCAAAGATACAGAAATAAAACTTTGATAATTTTGGGGTTAAACTTCTGAAGTACTTAATTTTTGTTATATTGTTTCACATATTATGAAGATTTGGCTAATTCAACGTTTGTTTTTGCATTGTTATATGTATATCGGGAGTTCTGTGAAAAACGCCCCAAGCTATAGCCCCTACAATTTCTAATCGATTTCAACGAAACAAAAACCGAATTGCACCTTGAATGATATCCTTCTAGCCTAGAACATATTCATGGATGTGTCGCCACCGGAAAAATCGAAAGTTGACTTTCACGTGGACTTTTTAAATGGTAATCCAATATTTTCATATTTTCTTTCGATTACTTATTCAATTAATTTTGAGTAACATCTGCTGGGAGAATATCACTTAAAACGCTGCATTTTCCGAGAAAAAAGAAATTATTGAATAATTTCGGAAGAAAGTTTAGGTTTCCAATTAATCGATGTACAGGGCACCCGCAACCATATGTGCAAAGTGTGCAATGCACACGGGCGCCATAATTTAGGGGCGCCAAAACCCAGGGTCCAAAAAAAAATTTAAATTAAAGTTGAGAAATTAAATAGGATTAGGTATAAATACACACGAAATTTTATTAGTATATCCAGTTACTGCCGATTCCTATGTTGCGAGAACATGTCAGGCGGTAGTTTCTTGTTTTTTCCTGTTCAGACATGATAACTCCTGGAGCGCTATAACAGCGATGCATCGCCACAGGCGTTTTTAAATCAGTTAGTTTACTGGACCGTGCAACAAGTTAATAAAAACAAGTAATTCTATTAATTTTTACATAAAGTTATTTTTATTTTGTCAAGTGTGGTGTTGTGTTGAGTAATATTTCGTTTACTACTTTTTTTTTTAATTAAGTGCCGAATACCTGTTGACTGCAATGTCAACGACTTGATTTTATAAAATAGTAAGTGTTCTCTACTTTATACTATCAACGTTAACCCTTAATAGGATACCGGTTATAATCAATCTTTTAGACAAATATCTTTTTATTAATTGAAATGTCATGTACGAGTATAAAAACTAACTGGTTTTATCCATAATTCGCCTAGTTTTTATGCTATTAATCTTTTAAAAACCATTTTGTAGGTTTTTTAAGGGCTATAAGATCAAACTAGTTCAATATCTTTTTGTTTTTATTTTTGAAAGAATTTAAGCTGAAAGGACTAGGACAAATTGCTTTTTACTCAAATATGCATACTCAAAAGAGTCATATCTTACTTAATAATAATCTGCCCTACAAAGGGTTAAAACTATTGGCTACTTAGTTAACTTTTTAAGAATATTTCCTACAATACCCACATGGTGCTTATTATTGTGGTTACTTTAAAAATTAATTCCTAATTCCCATGAGTACGTATTATTTATTTGTCTTTTCAGGATAAAAGAAAAAGACCTTCAGGTGCGAAGTTTCGCGAGCAGAAGAAACTGAGACTACAAGAAAGGGGAAAATGATTGGATCTTTAAAGCATATCTTGCAAGACAATCGAGATTCCACGATCGATGTTGGTGCGACCGAATCGTCCGAATCTCAAGATTCTAAATCCGTAATATCAATAACCGTGAGTGGACCATCTGAAATTTCAACAGCAACATCAGGTCCTGCAACAAGTGGAAGCAGTTGTAGCAGCAAAACAGCTTGTACTGATGCAGAGCCCGATGAAGCAATGACACCATCCTCGTCTACAGCACTTGAACAATCCACTTGAGGTAATTCAGATTGTGTAAAAAGTTGGGTAGTGTCAGCTACCGAAATAGCTGGTGCAAGTGACACTTTCGATGAAGGCTGTAAGATAAGAGATAGTTTTCGTGCAAATACTTTGAAAGAAATCTAGCAAATGGAGACAAAGTCGAAAGGGCTTGGCTTATTTACTCTATTTCTAAAGATTCTGTATTCTGTTTTAGTTGTAAGTTGTTTTGTAAATGTAAAACTCCTAACGCTTTTTGTGGTACAAATGGAGTATCTGATTGGCATCACCTGTCTTTGCTAATTAAGAGACACGAAACGTCATTTTTACACAACAGTTATATAAACACTTGGGTAAATTTAAAAAAAATTTTGGAGACATCTATGACAGTTAATGCTCATCATCTGCGGATTTTATAAACGGAAAAAAAATATTGGCGAGACTTGTTGGAAAGAATTATTGCGATTGTTAAGTATTTATCTACACAATGCTTGGCATTTCAAGGTTTTTCTCAATTGCTTTTCGAACATGATAATGGAAATTTTCTAAAAGCTGTTGAGATGATTGCCTCTTTTGATTCAGTGATGAGACAGCACGTTAGCCGAGTGTATAACTCCCAAAAAAAATCTGTTAAAATGACTCATTATTTAGGCGTGCAAATACAGAAAGAAATAATTGAATTATTGTCGTCCAAAGTAAGAAATAATATTTTAGAAATGGTTCGCAGTTCAAAATATTTTTCAATATTATTAGGTTGTACACCAGACACTAGTCATACTGAGCAAATTAGTCTTGTTCTGAGGTATGTTGTCCTTAACACCACTTCAAAAAAGGTTGGAGTTAAAGAAAGTATTATTGCGTTTAATCGAATACTGGACTCTACAGGAGAAGGGATATATACATTTGTGATAGAAAATTTGAAAAAATTAAATTTAGAATTAAAACACATTAGGCAACAAGGTTATGATAATGGGACAAATATGAAGGGAAAACATGTTTGAACTTAACAGTAAATGACGCTTCTAAGGTGTCAGGTGCTACAATAAACTTTTTTAATCTTGTACAAGAGTTATATAATTTTTTTCGTCATCCACAAAAAGGTGGTATGTTTTGAGAAAAAATGTCCCCGGGTTAAGTTTAAAGCCTCTAAGTGAGACAAGATGGTCCAGCAGAATTGACGCAATAAAGCCCCTTAAAGTTTATTTAATTAAGGTTTGCGAAAGTCTTCTAAAAGTGGCTTTCACATTGATGCAAGACATAAAGCGAGTTCCCTATTAACGTCTGTATAAAATTTTCAATTTATTTGTGGAATTATTATTTGGCATGACGTTTTATTTCATATAAATATTGTCAGCAAACAAATGCAGAGTGCTACAATTAATATTAAAGTATGCCAAACCTAACTAAAAAATTTAGTTGATCACTTCCAGCAATATAGATCTGACCAACCATTTCAAGAAATTCTTGTGCAAGTGAAAGAAGTAGCATCCTCTCTCGAAATTGAAGAAGACTGTCCACCATTACCAACGGTTAGGAGGAAATTTAAACCAAAACTATGTGACTATGAACACCGAGATGAGACTCTCATGATCCAAAAACCGTCTTTAAAATTAGTTTTTTCTTAAAAATTATAGATCAAAGTATAAGCTCTCTAAAAAACCGATTTGACTTATTAAATGAGTAGAATAATATTTTCGGATTTTCAGCGACATATTCAAATTAAGTGGCAGCGATCTTTTAAAACATTGTTCTATTCTTGAAGTGCGACTGACAGATCAGGAAAATAAGGATATAGACTCCAATGATCTGTTTAGCGAAATTAAATCGTTAAAGTTGTTTCCATTACTTGATGATACTGACCCCTTCAGTATTTTACAATATATATTTGAAAACAATTTAATCTCCACCTTTCCAAACGTGAGCATTTCACTAAGAATTCTTTTGACATTGCCTGTATCTGTAGCTTCTGACGAACGATCTTTTTTGAAGTTAAAAATCATTAAAAATTATTTAAGATCGACAATGATTCAAGAAAGATTGTCTGGGCTAAGAATATTAGCAATTGAACAAGAAATTAATGAATTTGCAAGAGCAAAATCTCGGAAAAAGTCGCTACTACAATAGCTATCTTTTATTTTTTATTGCACCTAGACCTAGCTATCATTTTTGATTTTAAAACGAAGTTCCTAGGTATTGTTATTAGAAATATCTGCATATTTTCTAAAATATCTAACTATAAGTAGAAAGTAGTAGATTTTAGTTTGGTTATTTTCTAGTATTTATAAACAACGAGTCAACGTGTCTGTATCCCATTACTTAAGTAAATGTTTTAAAATGGGTGTGAACAAGAATTTATTTTGTTATGATTTTGTTCTGTTTGTCTCATTTTGATATTTCAGTCTACAAATAAATATAACTTCTAAAGTTCAGTTTTTTGCTTTACTTGAAGCACCTACCTCCCTACCTCCTACCTTAAAAAAAATAAAAAAACATGATCGAAAATGCCATAAGGGGCGCCAAAATCCTTTTTTGCACACAAGCGCTAGTAGCCCTCACGGGTGCCCTGACGACAATTTAACTTCTGTATTCATGTCTCATTTTGTTTGCATACCATTTAAGATATTTTTCAATTATAGTTCTTGTTTCATAGCAATTATAAATTCGCGATTTTGGTCAATGGTCTGAATCGCGTCCGAAACTTTTTATATGTATATACAGGAAACAATGAATGATGATCTTGATTGATGTCAGTTAGTTCTGTGATTATATGAAATTAAAACAGATGAGATAATCTAAATATTAATAGAAAGAGTCTGCCCTATTTTATCACATTTCGGATCATTCACACAAACAAGGAAAGTTTCATATGTTACAAATGTTAAGAAACGATTATTTTCCTATCTTGAAAAACAAAATGAAAAAAACAATGAAACAAACATTATGAGGTAGCTATCGTTTGATACGACTGTCTTAGAATATATTATATATTAATTTTAATTGGGTTACGCTGCTACAATATTGTCTCGAACAGGGGTCTCCAAACTTTGAAGTCTTAGGGCCATAATATTTTTTCGGTACGTTCCAAAGGCAAAAACAATTTTAATTTTTCTCTCCACCTAAGCAAACATAGGCGTTATGCATTTCAATTACTATTGATAGTGTATTCAGTATATTGTGACAAGTAGGGACATCTATTGGCGAGTAGTAATACTATACAGGTCTGTGATGTAGATACTATGTATTTCGGCTACCCACTAACTACTAACAGGTAGTATGTTTGAAAATTTCCGCATTGGTTCGAGAAAGTTCTGGTTCTGACTAGTTTTTTCGATCACTTCTAGATGGTAGTAATTGCATAGGTATAAAAAGGCTAGCGGTGCCATTGCGAATCAGTTTGCGTGGGAAAGGCGAAGGAAGCGAAACTACCTATTGTGAATGTTTGATTTATTAGTATTGAAAAGGAGCGAAAAATAGACATCGAATGCAGAACGTTCCAAGATAAATGAAACTTTCAGTATTTTGTGATTGAGTGCAATAATAAGGCGCTATGTCTAATTTGTAATTAAACCACAGCTGTTCTCAAAGAATATAACTTTAAACATCACTATGAATCGAAACATTTTCAAAATTACTCCAAATATACAGGAAGTTTGCGGACGGAAAAATTTGAAACTTTGAAGCGCGGACTGCAATCGCAGCAATCTTTGTTTACCAAAGCAAATGCTGAGCAACAGTCTGCTACTCGCGCCAGATTTCGTGTGGCCCTTGAAATTGCAAAACGTGGAAAACCATTCACCGATGGAGAAATGATAAGAGACTGCTTAATTGCAGTAGCGGAAGAAATATGCCCCGAAAAGGTAAATTTATTGAAAGGTGGAACTTTTTGAGTTCCAATTACAATATCGAGCTGAAATTTTATACGCGGCCATAACTAGCGATTTCAAATTGAAGTGAAATATTTTCGAAGTGATACATTTCCGGTTCTACCGGAAGTGGGTCATCACTTTGTTATTTCAAATGGCAATCTACCTTTTTTATTATACATCTAGAACCGACATTTGAGCAAGGCATAAAATACCAAAGTTGTTGGCACTTATCTGTCAAAACTTTTGACAAATTTAATTATTTTTGTTATGAACTCGATTTTTGAGGAACATTCAAAAAAATTGTAGATCGTAGATCTTTTGCACTACAGACACAATTTTTGCTTGAGTGGATAGAAGAAGGATCAAGGAATTTTTTAAGCAATCTACACATGTCAAATGTTTATTGCGTTGTTTTGTATGATTTTTTCAATTTGGCCTTTTTCAAACAGCAATAACTCAATTTTTTCAAATTGCACGTGGCAATTTTTATATCGCCATCAGATAAAGCGTCAAATTTCAGATGGAATTGTAACAGCATGTACTATACTCATCTCTTATAGTTCCGAAATAATTTGGGAATATATTGAATTTTGATGATTGTGCAAGAACTAACAGAGAATGCTTTGAAATATTTGAATCAAGAAGCTGAACTGGCTACGCTCACCTGACAGGTGCCTAAAATTAATGTACTTGTCATTTCGTTCATTCGAATTTGATATTTCAACAAGAATTGTCGTTATTTCTGAATGGAAATATCCAAAAAATACAACACATTTGGAATAAAACCACTGGTTATTCAAACGAAAATATATTTAATCTTTTTTTAATTCATTTTAGAATGTCAAAAAGTAGTGGGTAGAAATTTTAGGCAATTCAATAACCAATTTCCAAATTTACCGTCTATGAGTAAAATGAAATTTCGAAGCATTAGAAGCAATTTTCTACAATTCGGATGAATAAAAATCGTAGGAACTAAGCGAAATACAAATTATCGAAGATAATTACATTAATACGAATAAATAATAGCAAACATCATAGGAGAAAACTAATTTACGATCTGAATAAATGTACAATATGGGCCCCATTTTGCTCGATACACTTGACAGCTCGTATACGAACATGATGAGTGGCCCTCCTAGTTTCCTCAGGATCAATATTACGAAAAGCATTATGAATGCGCTCTAGTAACTCTTCTTTACTTCTTACAGGAATAATATACACTTCACTCTTGATTTTTCCCCATAAATAAAAATCAAGGGGCGTCAGGTCCGGAAAACGCGGAGGCCATAAATTTGGTCCTTGATTACCCCACGATTAATCCTCGAACATTTCTGTTAGCTGCCGATCTACAGCTCGAGTTTTATGTGCTGGTGCACCATCCATTTGGTAATAGCAATCCCTCAGAATGTTAAGGGGTAATCCATCAAAAAAATTTGCTAATTTTCCTCTCAAAATTTCCAGGTATCTTTGTCCATTAAGATTTTCCTCATAAATGTGATAAGCCAACGAATCATTCATTAAAATTGCTAAAACGTTCAAGCTGAATCTATTTTGGAAATCAATAACCTCAAAGAAATGTTGGTTTCAATTTTTGTAGTCTGATAAAAGAATACGGGTGCAAGTATAACTCAATCCAATATCCATTGATGCTGACTTAATGGACGCATGTGGATTGGCACGAAAATACGCTAGCGTACGTCGTCCTTGAGAATTGGTTTTCTTCTAGTTTCTATGTATTTTGTTCCTCCAAATTGCAGAAAATTGCTTCTAATCCTTTGAAATTTTGTTTTACTCATAGGCGCCAAATTTGGAAATTGGTTATTGAATTGCCTGCAAGTTCTATTCACCCCTTTTTGACATTCACCATGAATTAAAAAGAGATTAAACATATCCTCGTTTGAATAATCAGCCATTTTATTATCAATCTGGTGTTTTTCAAAAATTTTCACTTCAAATTACCAACAATTATTGTTGAAATATCAAATTCGAATGTCAAGTGACATTAATTTTAGGCACCTGTCAGGTGAGCGTAGCCAGTTCAGCTACTTGATTGAAATATTTCAAAGCATTCTCTGTTAGTTCTTGCAAAATCATCAAAATTCAATATATTCCCAAATTATTTCGGAACTATAAGAGATGGGTATAGTACATGCTGATACAATTCCATCTGAAATTTGATGCTTCATCTGATGACGATATAAAAAATGGCACGTGCCATTTGAAAAAAATGAGTTATTGCTGTTTGAAAATGCCAAATTGAAAAAATCATACAAAACGACGCAATAAACATTTGACATGTGTAGACTGCTTAAAAAATTCCTTGATCCTTCTTCTATCCACCCAAGCAAAAATTGTGTCTGTAGTGCGAATATCTACGAGCTACATTTTTTTTAAATGTTCCTTAAAAATCGAGTTTATAACAAAACTAATTAAATCTGTCAAAAGTTTTGACAGATAAGTGCCAACAACTTGGGTATTTTATGCCTTGCTCAAATGTCGGTTCTAGATGTATAATGAAAAAGGTAGATTGCCATTTGAAATAACAAAGTGATGACCCACTTCCGGTATAATCGGAAATGTATCACTTCGAAAATATTTCACTTCAATTGGAAATCGCTAGTTATGGCCGCGTATAAAATTTCAGCTCGATATTGTAATTATATATATATATATATATATATATATATATATATATATATATATATATATAAATATATATATATTGAAAAAATTCTCTTCCTATTTTCTGCAAATTCACCTAAGATTTACATTTACAAAAAAAGGAATTTTATGCAGGGTGTTGCATAATAGTATGTCACAACTGGAGGGTGTAAATCTGCGTGCAATTTTAAGAAAAAAATTCATATAAAAATAGGTCCGCAAAAGCTTCGTTACGGAGCTAAAAAAATTATAGAATTTGAATTAATTTAATATCATGTTATTCGCTGAATAAAAAAAAATAGAAAAACTGATAGTTATGCCCAAAATTTGCTTTTATTTTGCTCGTCTTCTGAGACTCAACTCATACCTATTCAATATCAAACTAAAAAAAGAACAATTAAAAACTTAATAAATTGCTGGAGGTGTCCTCCACATGCAAGAATACAGGCCTCTGTCCTTCTTCGCATATTATCACGCACTCTCTGAAATATTCCTGGGGTATTTCTCATCGTGTCACAATAGGATATAATTCGATTTCTCAATTCTTCTACAGCGTTCACTACAGTGGTATAAGCTAAACTTTTGAGTCTAAACTATTTAAGTCTGGGAACCTAGGAGGCCATGGTTCTGGCCCACCTCCACCTATCCATCGGTTGTTGAATTTATTATTCAAGAATTCCCTAGCTTCTCCACTGAAATGTGTTGGTGCCCCGTCATGCATGAATCACATTATGTTTCTCAACAAAAGTGGCACATCCTCGAGCAATAAAGGTAACTCTTTCTCAAGAAATTGCCGATAAGCGGGAAGGTTCAGTCTGTTAGGCAAAAAAATGGCCCAATCAAATAATTTCCAATTATTCCGACCCAGACATTTAGTGAGAATTGTTCTTGATGATGAGATTCTTCAATCAAATGGGGGTTCTCCTCAGCCCAATAATAATTATTGTGAAAATTTGTGATAGCAGTTCTCGAAAAGTAAGCTTCGTCTCTGAACATTATTTCACTATCAAAATGAGCATTTTCTCTAATTTTATCTTCGAACCATCGGCAGAAATTCGGTCTTGAAGGAAAATCTCGAGGAAGTAGAGTTTGGACGCGTTGAAAATGAAACGGGTACAATAAAAACTCGTGGAGAATCCTCAAAACTAGATCATGTGAAATATTCAACTCAATCAATTTTTCTTGTACTCACATGAGGATTCAAATCAATACATTGAAAACTGCTTCCTCAATATCTGGAGTTCTCAACTTTGAGTTGCACCTTTTAAATGATTATTTGCAGTAAAAGTACCAATTTCCCTCAACCTTCTGTGGATATTTGAAAATGTTCGCCTGTCTGGTGTTACTCGGTTTGGAAAGCGCACCTGATATAATCGCCTAGCTTCTGTTGTGTTTCCGTCAGCCAGACCGTACACGTAATGGATATCAGCCAATTCGGCGTTAGTAAAATTAGCCATTTTTTCTTACAGCAATAACTTCAAAAGTCTTGAGACTAATCAATAATTCAATAAACAATTCGAGCAGACACTGGTTCAACTTAAGCTTCTGTCAAAATAAAGAAATAAATGAAAAAAACCAAAGCCTACTTGTAATTTTTTAATTAGAAGAGCTTTCACATCAGCGAATGTATACAATCGTTTAATAGTTTTTGCTCGAAAACGGTTGGAGATACGAGAAAATTACAAGTGTCAAGAATGTTTCTAAATTGAAGATTAATTGTACGCTGATCAGTGGCGTACGGCAAAAAAGTTTGAAAGGGCAAAAGAAGACATGGCTCCGGAAAAGAAAACACCTTGTAGATTCTAGTTAAAATTTAGGACGTGTAATGATGGAGGCTGTAGAAAATAGCCTGCATTTCAAATTTGGGCTGAATATCTCGGAAACTGCGGGAGTTTTGAAGAAAAAACAATATTTCAGGAAATTTCAACAGCCTGTAGCTCCGTAACGAAGCTTTTGCGGACCTATGTTGTGACATACTATTATGTAGTACCCTGTATTATAATTCGAAAATCATTCAACGGAATGAAAATTGAATAGTTCCCTACATTCTACTTAAAAAAATGTGCTCGTAGAATGTCAAAATAATTTTCATCTAACCTTGATAGCAACAGAGGCATATGCCAAAATCCCGGATAATCGAGAAATCCGAAACAACTCAAAAGTAAATAGAAGATATCTATGAACTGTTTTCACCAATAAATTTTCCTCGAAAATCTCGGACGGAGTTGAGAGGGGCATTTTCCCTTTTTGCATTACTTCACATAGCTGCCTTACTGAAACATCTAAAATGGTTCACTTTGTACATATTATCGAATTAAAAAGTTTATATTTAAGCTATTATTGAATGTTTCATATGATTTGATGAAGAAAACTCGATACCCAGACAATTGCAGATAAGAAATTTAGTTTTGGATGTTTTTGTTGTGAGCGATTTCTGAAAGGAAGTCGAAATATGTGGCATGACATTTAATATGTTCCAATGAAAAGTCAGTGAGAAAAGCTGTAGAAGAGATGGTACAGACATGAGCCATAGAAAAAATCACCCCCCTCAATCCTATGAAATATAACTTGCTTCAGAACACATGATCTCCAAGCTGAAACATATATCTATGTTGAGTAAAATTCGCTAATCGTTTGGAAAATGTTGGTGGGAGATGTTTGTAAAAGAGTTCTGTGTCACGTCTGGAAGTTTCGACGAGTTTACCTACTACGTTTCAAACAGGTTCACTAGAAAACAGTAATTAATGAAATATATCTCGATATCAAAGGTATTTCTTTAGACACGCAAATATTCAAAGTCCTCTTTTCAGAAACGAGTAAACAGTTCAAAGTTCTCCCATTCATTCAAAACAAAACAAATTTAGAATTCACACATAAATTTACATACCTTACTCAGACCCATAGACGAACTCGTCGGTCCGTCCACAAGTTGGACTTTGCTTTACAGCGCCTACGTAATTCGGGCTCGCCTGTGTAGAAATTCCGAATAACTTGTTGCCACTAGCGGACTTTCAACATTGAGTCATTCCATAAGAATATTGATTGCTTGTGTAGCTTGATTATTCCTTCTATTTAAGGTAAGGAGATACTAGAAAGTTCAGTTTTAAATTACGGAATTCAAAATCTTTTTTGTTTTGTTTTTTGAAAATATTCTTATACTTCATAGAAATAAACGTACCTACGTGTATTACTGAATTTTCAGAGTGACAATAGAAAAGGAATGATCATTTTCTTCCTATCTTCCTCTAGTGTAAATGAATTTAACAGTGATAATCTGTTTTTGAAATTTGAGACTTTTTTTATTAACTGTTTATTATATTATTCGGTGGAACAAATTATGGGGGCGGATTCAGATTTGTAGTTGAGGGTCGGCGATCCAAACTCCAAATATTCAAGAAAATCAGTAGTAAAAATAAATGATTACTTTCATTTCCTTTCTGAGATGTGCAATTTCTTAAAGTCTGGGTGAGGAGCGATCGCTGTATCTGCTAGTAGGATTATCGCTAAGTCCACGACCATACATAGGAGTAGCAATAGATGATTTTGCGATGGTGCCACCGGACAAGTGGTCTAGACAAACCGCAACTAATGTAACTTATGGGAGCGACCACACATCATTATCCGTTGCTTGGGATTCACGGTTTGACTTGAAAATCAAGCTGCTTGACTTGACTTGAAATTAAGTCAAGTCTTGAATGACTTGAAAACATAATTATTTTATCATTTTTTTCGGCTACTAAAATATTTCCAAGTAATTTCAACTCTTTCAGAATTCTATCTGAATTCAATCAGCATTTGAAATTCAAAGAAACCAGTACCACAATTTAATGAACGGTGAAATATGTTCTAGGCCAAAACGGTATTTCACTAGGCAAAGATTATGCATCTAGCTTCTTGCCAGGGCTAGGTCCAAAAAAGATGTCGAATGTGAGTGTAAAAGGTGAAGGTAATTTCCCACACCTTATTTATGAATAACCAAATATATTAACCGGTTTTGCGTTTCCACAAAGGATCTCAAACAGTTATGGAGAACGAAATAAATTACAATGGAAAGTTCGGTTCTTGCTCTATATTTTCATATAGGTTAGTATATTCAAATAAAATAAAATCTCTCAATTCTACGTTATATTGGCGAACGCTCTATAACAACAAGTACGCCAACATCCTAAACAAGAAAGTTCAAAAAACACTAACCACTAGTATCAATGACTATGGCTCTGTCATGAACCCAATACTAAGCAATCAGTAGAGAATGGCAAAGAAGCTTAGTACAAGTATGTATAGAAAAGCTTAGTAGAAGCAGCCGAGCTTAAAAGCAGATCGATTTAATAGACTAGGAGGCAAACGTCAATTGTGATGTACAGGTTGATTCATGAGGATATTAATAGAAAAACTGTAGTTAGAGTATACCTAGAGGAGTTAGAAGCGAGGTCCAAAAGATAGGGTGAGGCTATCCGTTCGCAATATACAGGTTGTTTTACGTGTTTGGTCCCAATATTCTAAACACGCACTCGAATTTCGTACGGAGAATGACATGATTGAAGTTAACGAACGGATAGTAGCTAAAGATTAAATTTTGAGGTCGGATTGAATATATGAGTTTTTACCTTGAAAGAATCAGAGCAACAACCTGTACAAGATTTTCCGAAAATCCTTATGAACGATGTAAATAATCAAGAATAGATCTGAAAATGAGGTAACTGCGAAAACTGTCAGGTTCTGTTCTTTAATTTGAAGAATGATATGAAAATGACTCGTTTTTCTAATTTTAGAAACATTTCGCAGACCATGATGTACCAATCAGTTTACTATTTGATTTTCATTAGTTTTTATTCATCTCATGATTACTTGCTACTTCTTGCATAAAAAACGAGTTTTTTCGAAATAGCTTTTCAATTTCTGTATTGAAAGAAATACCGGGGTCATCAGTCTCAGGAAATCACCTGCTCCTTTTTAACAGCTACTGCCATTGCTCTTTCGCAATTACTAAGTAGTGTTCTATTTCTATAATACGTACTTCACAACTGTTTCATTCTGTAGGGGGTAGCTGCTCATAAGAAGAATAGAAACCAATAAATATCAAATTATTTATTGAAAATAAGTAGGTACGTCAGTCTTTTCGGCCGCGAAGTGTTTCTTAAACAATAAAAATGGAATAAAACTATGGTATTTAGATTTTCACTATATTAACAAAACTATGACCGGTTTCACCACACTGTGGCTTCATCAGATAGATACAAACTAATGAACAGAGTTATTCCTTATATATTAGTCTTATTTCCTACTTAATATTACAATAGGTACAAGTACAAGTGGTATATTGAAAAACCATTGGAGTTGCTTACTTTATGAAGTGAAAAGATTGAGTAAAGGAGAAGGGTTTAGATTTAATTGACCTACCTGAATTCTTTTCTCTGTTAATCTCTAAAATTTCCCATAGATTGAGTTTTTGTCCATTGTTTTCATTGTGTAAAATTTTGAAATTATCATTAAAGTTATGGTTTTCTTCGAGTAAGTAATTAGAATAATGGGAATCTGGTTTATGACATTGAAACTACGTTTGTGCTCGGATAATCTAACTTTCTGAAAGTTCTACCAATATAAATTTTATTACAATCCCCGCAAGACAGTATATAAACACCGGATTTATTACCTTTATCAATTTTAGATTTGCAGTTTTTGACATGTCGGCTCAAAAAATTATCAGTTCGGAATGCTATATTGAAATTATAATGCGAGAGGAATGATTTTAATTTTAGAGTAGGATAACCAATATTAGTTGAGCTGTTGTATTTTGTGTTAGAACTTTTTATACTTGGAAATACTTCCTGAATTGCTTTTTGAAATTTTTTGCGTGAAATCATGTTCTCAATCGTACTTGGACTGTAACCGTTATTGACAGCTATTTGGTTAATTATATTTTGCTCTTCTATAAAATTATTTTGTGACATTGGGATATTAATAAGTCTATGTACCATACTATTGTAAGCAGCTAATTTATATGGATAAGGATGTGTAGATGAGCTGTGAATAGTAATATCTGTATGCGATGGTTTATGAGAAATCATGTTTGCCGTTAATTTTAGTAATAGTTAAATCCAGAAAGTTAATGGAGTTTTCTGTTTCTAACTCTTACGTGAATTTAATATTATCGTGAATTTTGTTAATGAATGTTTTGAATGACTCAATTGTCTTTTGTGTCAGTGAAACAACAAATGATATTATCGACATATCTAAACCAATAAATAAAGTGTTTGAATAACGGATGTTCTTGGATAGTTTTTTCAATATTATCCGTGAAAATTTCAGCGAGTAGGGGGCTCAGAGGATTACCCATGATTAAACATTTTTTAATATTATATAATACTCCATTAAAGTTAAAATAATTTTGTTCTAAACAAACTTCTCAAAGGTGTAAGATTTTTGATTGAATCACCGGATTGACTTTATTAATTTAAAGGGCGTTGTTGATGAGTTCCACTGTATCACTAGGTGGAACACTAGGAAAGGGATTTACTACATCCCATGACATAAGTTTAGCGTTCGGTGGTAGTATCGTGTGCTGAGTTTTATTTATTATGACTGAAGAGTTTTTTATTTAGAATTTAGGTTCAAAAAAAGTTTTGCAGATGGAGCTTGAAAATATGAAACTACTGGTCTAATGGGATGCCCTGTTTTATGGAGTTTGATGAGGGAGTAAGGTTCTGGTGATTGCGGGTTGTCAATGAAAAGTTTATATTATAGGTTGGTACGTATTATAGACTTGGCATACTCTAAAGCGTTTTTTACTATGGATTGAAATTTATTAGTTGGATCTTCATCAATTTATTCATAACTACCTGATTCAATGAAATTTTGGGTTTTCAATAAATAATCTGCTTTATTTAAGGCTATGACTGTATGACCTTTGTCTGCTTTGGTGAATATTCTATCTTCAGATGCGGACTTAGATTTAATGGACTTTAAAGTTGTATTTTTGAATTTCTTAGGTTGAAAACTATTGAACTCTTTTTGAAGTAGTAACGCTGAAGAGTGTTTTAGGTGTTTAGCTTGCGATGAATAATTTAGGGCTATTTCGGTTTCAATTCCTAGCAGATCGAAATGGAGACGAGCGTTATTTGATTCTAAATTGTGTTTAGTTTGTATCTATCAGATGAAGCCACAGTGGAATATGATTCAAAATAATCGTTTTCTTCTTCACTAAAATGGGGAAAGTCAAAGAAAAGAGATGATTATGAAATCTCACGTGTAAGACGCAATTCCAAATCTTGCTGCCGAATCATAGAAGTTACTTCGAATTAAAAGGAAAAAAATCCTTTCTTAAGTATGTCGAGAGTTCCAAGTGCAGAAAGTATAAGGAATTTTTCCTAAAAGACGATCCACACATTACACCGAAGTGGATGTGAACATTTAGTATTTCCAGAAGTACGTATATGCAAGTACATTTCGAGATAATAGAATTTCATCTTTGGTGCTCCATATCTCAAAAATTAATCATACACTGAAAAATCAGTCATTGTTGTTAACCCATTTGTGGTTGCTGTGCCAGTTTGGGGACACTTTATAATTGAGGGTAGAAGTGAAAACTGTTGACGCTAAACTTAAAGTTTGCAGTTTTAAGTAGTTTAAAATACTGTCAATGTATAAACGATACAAACATTCTCCTGAACGATTTACGTCGATTAGGTTATCGTACTACAGTAACCATTCGAGAGAACCGCACTAAGAAATGCCCATTGACGAAAGCTAGGGATATGAAGAAAAAAGCAAGAGGTGAGTTCGATTACAGGTTCGATAAACAAAATGAGGTGTTTTTAATTCGCTGGAAAGACAACAGTATTTGCACAATGGCAACAAATTATGATTCTCATGAGCCGTTGGGAACTGTGAAGAGATGGTCTGCAGAAAAGAAGCAAAGAGCTGACCATGACGATCCCGCATTTATTCCAAAATTATAATAAAGGCATGGGAGGTGTAGATGAATTGGATCAGTCCATTGCACTGTACAGAATCGGCATTCATTGAAAAAAATGGTGGTGGGTATTGTATGCCTACATGATTGACATGGCTATATCAAATGCTTGGCGTTTACATGTCCAGTCTAGAGAAGAGCCCATGGATCAACTACTGTATCGAAGAAGCATAGCGAGGTTCTACCTAAAACAATCGCCCAAAAGACAGTCTGTAGCTGCACGTCCTTCCACTTCTGATATAGAGGGACTACAACTTGATGGCGCTGATCACGTACCTGAAAAGCTTCCGTAACGAATACGCTGTGTTGTTTGTCATAACAGAAGTAGATGGGGCTGCAAGAAAACTTTGTGCATTGAAAAACAGTGTTTTGAGAATTATAACTCCTAAGTGGCCGCTGTGCCATTATGGGCACACCCCTTTAAAGTTTCAAAAACATTATTTTTATTTCTTTTTCTCTTTTCTTCTATTCTTTGTATCCTCTTTCATAGTGAAATATAAAAAAAATGTAAAACACCTGCTAGTTTTATTTTGACCATTAAGGGTTAAGGAGAAAAAACTGAAAAAATATAAATTTATTAAAATTCACTTGCCAGTTTCTTCACTAATTGTACTTGGTTCTCCATAATCAGAATAATAAACTGCAAGTTCAAGGATACAGGAATTTACTTTCAGTAGTTTCAATAACATGACAGGCATTGAACTTATGACGCTTTCTAAAAAATCAACCATATATGTTGTATCTGTTCAAAAATATTATCTCCCCGCTTCCGCATGGTAATATACACACTGCTACCAATACACAGTTGAATTTAACCCAAAATGTACATTAAAGAAAAATTCGCAAAGAGAAAGTTGTAATCCTTTTCATTCAATAAATATGCCGCTGTGTTGGTTCAATGTTCAAGAACATAACTTGAAGTCAGAAACCAAAAATCAAGAATATTACAAACCGTTTCTTAATTTTTGCCAATTAATTCAATACAATGACATAGTCCAGAAACAGTCAGCACTATGTTACTTTGTTGTTATTCACCGGAATTGATAATTAGGCCAATTCAAAGCCAACCAGGAGATGAGAGTTTACCTTCGAACAGTGTTGCCAACGTATCAGACATTTGATACGACATAATATGAAATTATTTTAATAATGCAAATGTTTACCAAAATTAACTCATTACTCATTGATTTTGTTTTAAAAGACTTAGTAGATATGGTGTTTCTCTGAACTGTTATTAAGTTCAGACTTCATTAATTCGTGAATTATTGAATTATAATCCTGAAGACATCGTCCATCAACATTGACGATACTTTGAGGACAGAACACTGTGTATATACGAGAACCACATTTTTGGAATCTAAAATATAGAATCAGTTGTTGTCTCAACGAGAAAACAGTCCGAAAAACCGTTAAGTAAAACCAACCTCTAACAAGGTGTATTGAACGAGTTGAACTAATTTAATTAACTAAGCTGATTTCTAGAATGTGCTTTCAGACCCAAGTAGCGATCCTATTTTAACTTTTTCAATCGATGTGCAAGAACAATTTTTTTCGTAAAAAAAATTTCAAAAGTTAATGCAAACTTGATTGCATTAAATAAAGCATTGTTTCTCTTTCAAAAATATACATATCACTTGTAGAAATGGAAAAGATGAAAAAAATTGTTGAATCTGGTGTCAAGAAGTAATTATAATTCTTTCATGCATAATAACTTTTGTAGGCCAGGTTAACTGGCCATGCAGCATGCGAAACTTACGAAAAATACGATATGATGGAAAAATTTACTTGAGAGCCAAAAATACCATTAGGAGTGGCTTACTCAAGTAACATCGTCGGTTCTTGGTATTCTAAAGACAAATAGATATAAGCTTTATGAAAGCAGGAGATTACAGAATGAAATAAATTTCATTTTTAATGTGTATATTAACATACACCTGCTAGATGAAATTGTGGAAAGCATAAACAATTTTCGATTTCTCGTGAAAATTTTTCGTCTATGGATAAACTCTTACGTAACGTCAAAACAATGAGTTTCCAAATAACTTAAAAACTGAAATCTAGCTTGAAAACTTTTACTACCATCTATCCTTAAAAAAACAACACGCGATAGTCCTAACTATAATTTTTCACTTGCCGTGAGAAAAAATCATTTACCCCCCACAACTTAAAGTTTGCTCTTCCCTGGCCAAACTTTCTTTGCAATGTGATTTGTCCTCTATAAAATATATATACAATTGAGAATCAAACTCATTACCAAGAAAAAATCTCTGCATTATCAAGAGTCGAACCCAAACATCTATACCATAATATATAATATTTTCATTAATTTGTTATTAAATCACTTTTCTAAAGAATCAGAAACCTTGAAATTGAAGGATAATTACACATTTTCAGCAAAGTACTGAAAAACAAAAGAATATTCATTAGCACACGTCGGCAAAAATGAAAGATGTATGGAATTTTCTTTAGTAATAACTTAAGAGAAAATTCTTAAGTATTATAGGTATAATCAATTTCTCGTAATTTACTGAATATTTTGTAAAACTCTAAGGGAAATAGGGAATTAGATGTTGATATTTCTGATTATCCGTTGAGAATAGTTTCTTCACAATTTTTTCTTTTGTTTTCAGGGAAATCCTTCTACCAGGCAACACCGTATCACGCATTCACATAGCAGGCCTGGCCGATGACGTAAAATAACAGAGCACGCTTCCTGACGTCACAATCACGGTTGTGGTGTCTGAAATCAGCCGGTGTTCACGTGAACATCATGCAGGCGATCACGCTTTCAGCGAGTGATCGCTCTATTTCTATTGGTGCGTCGAGGCGATCCTCCAATCGTTATTGGCTCGTTTGCCTCCTGCAGCAGCAAACACACCCCGAACCAATGCTAGCACAATAACATCACTGAATCAATTCAAAATAAAGTTATTAGTCTTTAGTTGCCGATGCAGTGTATAGTTTTTTAAACGAATAAACTTTGATTCAAAGACTTAGTGCCTGAAGATGTTCGATAAAGATCTCAGCAAAATTTTCATTTCTCCACCTTGCAGCCCCGAATACAAACATTCGAATGTGAGTTTGGTTTTAATATTTTAATTTAGAAAAAAGGAGAGTTCATTATTATAAAATCGCCTTTTAAATTTCTTTTTCATTCGCAGTTGTGATTAAAATTAAATTAAATTAAAATCAAAATTTCAACATTCTTTTAGTGAACCTGTAATGTGTTGTGCTATGTATGTTATTCTATTGATATACTTGATTTATGAATTAGATCTTAAATCTTATGACAGTTTACATCTTTATTTTAATATGCTCTGAAATTTCTTATGTTTGGGGCAATGATATATTGTATTTATAGATTCTCCGTACGAAATAATTATGAACTATTAAAAATTCATAGAGTAGATGATTTTTATCTCTCGCAGCAAAATCTGAAAGTGAAGTTATTTATCGGATTAACCAACATTTTTGGATTATTTCAATAAATTCCACGGTAACTTCTAGAAATATAATTCCACGTTTTCAGAGTTTCGAACATGATTTCAAATACAACATAGTAAAAAAAAACTCCTTCAAGGCAGTGAAAATTTGTTTTTTTTTTTGAGCTAAAATTGGGGGTTCTTCAACTGATTTGACCCTCAAGGCCAAAAAAGCTTCAACTATTACATTACTCCTGTACGAAGTTTCGAATGTGAAAAAAATTAAGAATTGGAAATGGTACAAAAGGAAAAAGAATTCCTGTTGATGGAAACGTTCGAAAGTGAAGAAAAGAAATACATGATAATTTTTCTAGTTTCCTGAAAAGTCAAGCAATTATTTTGGCTAGTGAAAACCTGGCATAGCATTTTAGTAATTGGTCACCCTCATATCTGCTCCGTAACTGATGTTGGTTTGCACCTAGCATACCAACATTCAAAGTAAACCTTGACAATCTGTAACAACAATAGTAGCATGTCATTGGTTTCCTAGATTTTCAACACTATGAAGTTTTTATGATCTTTAGTCGCTGAATTAAAGGCAACTAATTTCTAAAACATCACTTGTCGGTTTTTATCTAGCATCTATTTCGATTACATCGATTGCAATTAATTTATATTGTTCAAACACCTTCAATATATACTACTAATCTAAACAAACGTTTTATGAACAACTTCCTGTTATATGATTCTAAATACAAGTTCGTTCGGCAAGTATCAGGGGTTCATGGAAGTGCAGAAAGGAAGGTGGATAACTGAGAAAAGATAAAAAATTGGAAAAGGAATTAATTTAGAACCTATTATATACATATATCTAACTTTTCCCCAACTAGAAATTGCCAATTTGTAATTAAAACCAAATATATGCGTTGATACTTTTTACAAATAGGATGTAAAATTCAAGCACAATTCATATGTTTGTTATGACCGAAATTAAAATGTTCTTCTTTTTCCAGATATCAGATGATGAAGCCACAGTACCTACAACCTATCAACCGTGCATTTCACCACCAAGGAATCTCCTGACACCCCAAAATTCTGATTCTGAAACGGACGAACATGATTTCCCTCTTAAGAAAAGAATTTGTAGGATCCAGCAAAGTGAATTAGAAAGGAGATTACTGTCAAATGAAACACCACCACCAGAATCTATCATACCCATCCCGAAAAGCACTGTGGAGCAGACTTCATTAAATAGAACAACTTCTGTTATAATGAGAGCTAACAAAGATGGATCTTGTACATCAACATCATTACCCACGCCTCCTCCTTACGAAGAAAATATTCTTAAACTTCTAAAATACAAGATGGGAAACAAAAAAGAACAAATCATAGAAAATTCAAAGGACAAACGAAAACGTGAACTTACCGAAATGGATATGCCCATCACTAGTCTTCCATTAGAAAAAACCATTCAACAGATCCCCTCCAACACAAATGTTCATATATCTAGTCCAGCCCAAGTACCTGTTATTTTCAATACTCCTCAAATAATAACGCCTATAAAAACGAATATTCTGCAACCTATCGCTCCCAAATTGATTAAACCAGCACAACAATCTCACGCGCTGTTTCTGTCATCTGATGGTACGATAATCCCTGCTCAAATAGTGGTTCTGACAGCTCCTCCAACTGCGCAAGTAGTTCCCGAACGACGTAGAGTATACGAATGTAGTTTCGAAGGCTGCGGAAAAAACTATTTTAAATCATCGCATTTAAAGGCCCACAATCGAACACATACTGGAGAAAAACCGTTCATTTGTCAATGGGAAGATTGTGGACGGAAATTCTCAAGATCAGACGAATTGTCTAGACATAAAAGAACTCATACTGGCGAAAAGAAATTCGAATGCTCAGTGTGTGAGAGAAAGTTTATGAGATCTGATCATTTAGCTAAACACGTTAAAAGACACGCTAAAGAAAGATCAGCAAATACTCAGAGGCTTAAAATCTTGCCATCTGTGAGGCCTCTACAACCCGCACCACTTGTTTGTTAAGATCATAAAAAACTTTTATATATTGTATCAATATTATTTTGTTGGACTGAAATCATTGTACATTCCCATTTTCATCCTTGTTATCTCTAGCATTTATCTGTGATTATTACAATTTTATTTATTCTTGAATTTTTCACGTTGTATTATTTTACGTACTTTAGGTATATACATATATGAATATATGCATTATAATGTTTTCAATAAAACCTTATTTTTCTAATTATGATGGTGTTTACTTATTTTGAAAATGTGAGAATAGAGTAGTGTATAAGTGCAAAAGCATAAACTAATATTCAGAAGCTTGCTCATTTATTAACTTTTTGTATATAGAAATCATATTTTCAATATTTTGATGTTCACAGTCTAAACACAGATATAAAATTAAAAAAAGATCAATTTATTTATTCAATTTTTGGATTAGGTTGGCTTGGTTTTGGGTAACCCTTTAGCCTTAGACAAAATAATTATTCAAAATTACTAAAGAAATATTTATTTTCCTTTATGATTAATACATCATCAAAATAGAATGAAAAACACAAAAATTATGGGGTCGTTTGGAATAATCCAAGAAACATGTACGAGGGCGAATTGACAAGTCAGGTAAGAAAATCATGTGTATTAGTCGAGTACTTATGTTATAATAAGGGGGCGTTCAAGTATTACGTAATCACTATGGGGGTGAGGTGGTCTTTGCTTTGCTTATTTTTGATGTAATGGGGTCTAGATTATGATTACGTCATCTGTACTTATTTACTTTTTCACGCATATGGCAACCCATAGATTGTCTATGCTTGAAAAGAAAACGCATTTTTCGGGATTCCCCTACAACAAGTAATGCATGTACTCTCTTAGAACCGAGTAGAGGAATTTTACCGCGAGCTATTCACTTGTCTAAACTTCTGCGTCAGTGTTTACTCAGTGTAATGTTTCGTTTGGATTCTTAGCATAGCAAGGAAAGTTAACATTGGCATTACCTTTACTTCAATTAGCCAAAGTTTAATGTTTAATTAAAATGTCATTTCAAATAGACAAATCTAAGTTATACCAAATATTGTTTGAGTGTTAAAAAATCTCATACAAATATGAAAGTACAAAATATACAGAAGTTAGTTAACGAAGTGTGGCGTAATTATAAATTACAAGCAAAGTCTGACGATTAACTTGATATTATTGTATTGAAGAGAATTGAAGAAAAATCGCAAGCACCGACTAAGAATAAATCCAATCTACTACATTATTTTTCCAAGGTGAGACTGATAAAAACCGTTTTAAGTATGAACACTACATAGAAATATTAGGAATCGTCAAAACTTTCTCTTTTATTTTTGTTAACTTAGACGATCATTACAAGATATTATGGCCCACCTCATTACATTAGATTTATTCTATATGATCGTCTCTGACGATTGGTTACAAAAATACAGGGTGTTAGTTTACTGTAAGTATTTGATGGCTTCCATTTCCGACTGTGCTCTTTAAATGCAGGTTATGTAGGTTAAGGTCTTTTGATACAATATGTGAAAGGATTAATAAACAAAAAATAATTGTATATTGATAATTATATAATTATAAGTTTCTCTCTGAAAAAATGTAGGTATATAATAGTTTCTTGGGTTCTCAGTACTACTCATATTAAATGGAAACACTTAATGGATTAATGAATTTTAATTAAAAACAGTATGTACTCACTTCAGCGGGTAAAATGTAAATTACCCTTTTAGTCACATCTTAGTACCTTTAGAATGTTTTAATTTTTAGGCATCGACGTCCAGCAAGCTTGCAGAAAAGACACAAATTATACAGCCAGCTTCAAATACTAAAGAACAGGAAGAAGATGAATTAAAACTCAGTGCTGAATCAGAACAGCAATGCAAAAAAAATAAAGATAAACAGAGAGCGAAACCTTCTCAGGAAGCTATGAAAAATAAAATTGCTTTACTCGAAAAAAATCTGAATGCTTTGTTTTCTGCCAGAGATACTATGCCAAACCATACTGAAGTTGATAAACAGATCATTAAGTTGCGCGAATAATTAAAAGCAGCAAAACAGTCTTTACACAGAAAGATTCAAAACGCAGTTGCCCAGAAGAAACTCAGGTATGGTATGAAAAGAAAGTTAGAAGATATATGTCATGAAAATCCAGAAATAAAGAAAAAACTGTCTCTGAGGTAATTAGTGGGACGTCCTAGCCTAGAAAACGATCAACCATTACTATTGAAAATAATTGCGGGTATGACTTACCAACATCTTACGTTCATTTGCACATGAAAAGCTGCAGGTAAGATTGGTTTGTTGACAATTAACCAAAAATGTGATGAAGTGACACATTCCCAGGCTGATTTTTAGGTCTTTTAGCAAAACCAAGATGAGTTTCAAGGTCGGTGGCAGTGCACTCAAGAGTCGTGGTTGTTCTATCGATCGGCACCGTCGTCTGCACTGATCACTGATTTTCTCCAAAAAGTAAATATCATAAATTGGAACTACTGCGCATCATTGAATGAGGAAATCAAAACAAAGTGGCCACATCTTTCCACGAAGAAAATTCTGTTTCACAACGACAAGGCTCCTGTCCATTCTTCTAACAGCTAAACAGGAGTTTACCGGTATATGTTGAAGCCAGCTGAATCATTTTGAGAGTTTTTGATAGATTTAGAAAATCGAGTCTATTTTAGTTCCTATTTCCATTTTGGTATGAACAGAGTTAATGACTTTTGAAAATATTCAATTTTCTATAAGCGCCAAGAAAGCAGTACGTCGTCTACACATCTATACCAGAGATGTTCATGACTACTCACGGCGGATGCTAATATTATTGATTCTGTTCAAGTTCATGAATATATCTGTAAGGATAGGACTCATAGTAGGCCATTTGGTTGGTCCATAGTAGGTTAGATGTGGTTGGTTGTAGTATTTGTTCATACTCGATCAGGAAAAACATTTATCGTTAAAATATTCCCAAAATTTTCAGGAACAAATAAACAACGAATTTATGAATACTGCGAAAGAAAATCGTTTCGAAGCCTGCTTCTAAATTATCTCAGCTCCTTTTCAATAACGAAGACTTAATCTCTCCTTTAATGTACACTGAAGTTTATAAGTTGAATGGATATTATTCTTATTTGCAAAAGTGTATGTTAGGCCACATCAGGCATTCTTGCAAAATTAAACGAGGATCATTAAGTGTTATTCAATAAAATAGATCGTCTCCACAATAGCCAATCATTACTGAGTTACTAACCATAAATGTAAGCGAGAAATTCTTCACAAAAGCGTGGCATTTTCATATATTTCCCAAAAATTGAAAAAGGTATAAGAAAAATTGAAATTGAGGAATACAGCTATCTGTTATAGCTAATGAAATTCTACCCTTACAAATATAATACTTGCTGAAACAAATCTGAGAGAACAGGCTTAACTTATGTGTAATCGTTTTCTAGCAAAAATACTCACCTAAACTGGCTTTTAAATCTGTCAACCTGCTATAGTTTTCATTCACTCGTACATGCCGCAATAAACACTCAAGTATACTTAAACACTGCACTCAGCATTTAATACCTTCAGTTCACACTTTTGAGCAAACTGACAGTTATCTTCCTTTCACCGTGGATTACAAAGTCTTGTTCCAAGCACTTCCAATTAATATTGACATAGGTAGAAAAATTGCCAGATTGGATTTACCTGTCTCTCGAAATTGGTTCTGATAATAAAGCAATTGTTATTTTCTCATATGGAAGTAAAATTTCGAACAACAGCCTCTTTTGCTTGTCCTGAGCTAAAAATTGAAATCTCCAAAAGTCTTCCGAAAATGGCCAGCATTCACACTGTAGAATGTGCTGTAATAAATGAGGCCTTAAACGTAATCTTGAGTACCTCACCAAAATGTTGATATCAAATGTAGCCGACATATCCTTGAAATAAAAAAAATTCTTCGTATCGAACACAATTTTACTGCATACCGGATCATAAAGGTATATTTGCTAAGGAAGAGGCACATCGTTTATCTGAATTGGCTACCTTGACATCACCACAAATATTCAAAATTCCATATACGGATCTTTTTCAAAAATTCAAAACTAACTCTAATGCGCAAACCTAATTCAATATTGAGGCCAGCCGTATTAAGGGAAAACATGCTTAATGTCGTTTTATAGGAACAAAACATCAACCTGGTTCACTAGATTCCGACTTAGAGGGAATTTATTCTAGCATTAAATCGACTGAGATCTAATCACTATAATTTCAAAGCGTCGCTGTACCGAGTTAACAGTGTTACCGATCCAATCTGCTAGTGATAGGAAAACGAAGGAACAATGGATCATATTCTTTGGCATAGTAAGTTGTTCGATTAACACAGGGAAGAGTTTTATTATAAATTATGAAAAGCCAGACTTCAATTACCTTTGAAAGTTGACACATTCATCAGTAAACCAAATATTCAGGTTTGCGTCGCTGAGTTATTATTATTTATTATCGTGGACTTATGCACTATCTCAGCTGTTAGGTGGATATAATTTACCTTTCCCAGATTCAGCAATCAAAGGGAATAGGCTCGATTACAATATACTTGACATAAATTTCCTAACTATCCTACATGTATTGCATTTCTATATAGGTATTCTTATGCATTTCTAATTTCTTAAGGCTATCATGCAAAGTTTTGGGTATTAACCCAGTCGAGGATACGATGACAGGAACAATATCTATTTTCTCGAGGTGCCACATCTGCTTGATATCAATAGCAAGGTCTGTGTATTTGGACTTTTTCTCCTGGAACTTGTTCAGCACGTTGTTATTATTCGGTATGGCGACTTCCACCAGCATTGCTGTTCTGGCTCTCTTATCATACACCACTATGTCCGGCCTATCATTCGTCACCATTCTGTCAGTGATAACAGGCCTATCGTAGTATAATCTGATAGAGTCATTTACCAATACGGGAGCCGGTTGATACTTGTAATATGGCTGGAAGTTATTCGGAAGTCCGTACTTGTGTGCAAATTTCTGATGGATAATGTTGCACACTTGATTATGCCTGTGAAGATAGTCCGTATTGGCCAGTTGTTCGCATCCGGACGTAATATGCTGTATAGTCTCCGATCTTATATGTCCTTTTCTGCACTTATCTGTTTGTAATGTTCCGTCCTTCATTATAAATTTTTTGTAATTGTTTGTAGCGATCACTTGGTCTTGGATGGACATAAGGAATCCTTCTGTTTCCGCGAATAATTCTACTTTCATCAACCACTTGTTGCAGGCTTCTTTGTCGATGTGTGGTTGATAAATCTCATGGTGATGTCGTCCATGCAATTTCATTCTTGACCATTGCTCTTGTTTTTCAGTATCTGATAGAAATGGTAGATTTAAAAGGTCATCTCTGGTAGTAAGATTTAGAGGTGTATATCCCTTATCAGCCAACGATACCACTTTATGGAGGTCAGAAGTGAGAGCTTTTGCAGAGAAGAATTCTCTGAGATTTTTTATCTGTTCGGTGTGTAAATTGACAACATCTATCAATCCGCGTCCTCCTTCTTTCCGCATCAAAGTTGTTCGTATCACAGACGATTTCGGATGATGATTGTTGTACTTTGTCAGCATCGTTTGGGTCTGCCTTTGAATATCCTCTAGGTCTGTCTTAGTCCATCTGATTATTCCAAATGAGTGAAGCAACACTGGGATGGCATAGGTGTTAATTGCCTTGACTAGATTCCCCGAGTTCAACATTGATTTCAGCATAGTCTTCAGACGCTGACTGTATTCTGAACGAATCTTCTCCTTTGATTGTTTTTGGTCTAGCAATCTGGCTTGTTGGTATCCTAGATATTTGTATGTTTCGCCATTCTTCATGCACTGTACAATATCACCGTTTGGAAGTTGTCTTTCACCATCTATGACTTTCCTCCTTTGAATGTTCAGGGTCTTACATTTTTCAATCCCGAATTTCATATGAACATCTGCCGAGAACTCACTGACAGTTTTCAGCAAATCATCCAATTGCTTCTTGTTCGAAGCATATAATTTGATGTCATCAATGTACAGCAGGTGGGAGATTGTATGATAATTCCTATCTGTTTTCATCCTAAATCCGTATCCTGTTCTATTGAGCATTGAGGACAATGGGTTCACAGCTAAACAGAACCATAGTGGACTCAAAGAGTCTCCTTGAAAAATTCTACGACGTATGGGTATCTCGTCGTTTTTAATTGACTTATTGTTCATGTTGACGTGCAGAGACGTGCGCCAATGTGTCATTGTTGTCTTCAAGAATTCTACCAGGGCTGGATGAATTTTGTATATCTGCAATACTTCATTAAGCCAAGAATGGACGATACTATCGAATGCCTTCAGATAATCGAAAAAAGCTGAATGAACATTCCGATGCCCTACGTGTGCCTGTTTCATTATCACAGAATCGATGATGAGTTGTTCCTTGCACCCGTGGTGTTTCTTTCTGCATCCTTTCTGCTCCTCTGTTAATTATCATTATTATTATTAAAACATCGATAAAAGTCGAGGCAACGCCTATATGACTCAATCACAAAACAACTAAAGCGTACTGAATACATAGCATATAAACATAAAAAAAAAATTATAGAATTGTAAAATAATGAAAAAAAAGAGACAAAGTTGAATTTCCATGAGCAAAAGAAAACTTCTAGCGATCAGCGAAGTAGCTTCATACCATCAAGCGCCATTGCAAGTCGATCAGGAACGTGTCTCATCTGCACATGCTGGTCATATTTATTCTTGAATGTGTTCACAGAGTTAGCATTAACCACCTCGCATGAGAGATAATTCCAAGTCGAAAATATCCGATTGGGCAGGAAGTGTGACGCTGAATTGTTTTGAAATTTTCCTTGTACAACTTGAAACCATGTCCACGTAGTGGTCGGTGACAATTCAGTGGGAAAAAAAGAGACATATTGTTGTTGAATAAACCATAGAGTGCTCGATAAGTTATTATAAGGTCACCTGTAAGACGTCTGGATTCGAACGAAGATAGCTTGAAAATGTTAAGTCTGTCAGAGTAGCATGGTCTAGATCGGTCGAAGGGGATCCTAGTAAATCTTCTCTGTATAGCTTCCAGTGACTCCATATCCTTACGAAGGATTGGGGACCAGACAGGGCCTGCGAACTCCATAATGGGGCGTACATAGGATTTGTAGAGGATATTTCACGTATTGACATCGTAGCCCTAGAAAGATTTCAGAAGAACGAAAGACATTCTTGAAGCCCGAGTTCGAATACTGTCAATATGGTTAGACCAAGTTAAATCATCATAAATCGTCACTCCCAGGTAAACGTGCGTATGGCAGGTGGCAATGACTCTAATATTCAAGAAGTATTGCAAGCGAGGATTGTTTTTGCCTAGATGTAAGATACAGAATTTTTCGAGATTGAAGGGATCAGCCAATCAAAACACCATTCAGAAATCGTATTCAGATCACCTTAAATGTCGCTGTTCAAAGGACAGCTATATATTTTGGTATCATGAGCAAACTGTGAACATGATGACAACAAGAGAGAAGGTAGATCGGCAATGTATAGCAGGAACAACAAGATACCGAATACCGAGCCCTGAGACACACCACTAGTGACAGGCCTGGTCGAAGATTTCGAAGATTCCACTTGGACGAAGTAGCTCCTATCATTCAAGAGAGGACAACAGATCGCCTCTGATACCAAAATGGTCCAGTTTAAAAAGCAAACGACGCAATGGAACCCGGTCGAAATCAAAATAGATTACAATAATAGGTGTTCCACGATACAGCGCTTTAGTCCAGTCATTGAGACAAAGAAGGAGATTAGTTATGACAGACCCACCAGGAACAAAGTCGTGCCGATTTGAAGATATTAGGTTGTTGTTAGCTAGAAATTCGTACATACTGTTAGCAATAATTCGTTCACAAACCTTGGAGACTATAGACGTAAGGCTGATAGTTATAAGGGGAAAGTTTGTCGCCCTTTTTAAATATAGGGGAAACTGATGCAGTTCGCCAAAGATCAGAAAGAGTATCTGATAGAAAATATAGTGTGAACAATATCGATAAAGGAACAGAAACGGATGCTGCGCAGTTCTTGAGTATAGCAGAAGATGAGCCGTCAGGTCCCGAAGATGAATCTTTTTTCAAATTATGAAGGTGTTGTTCGACAAACTCAGAACTGACCGAGACTTCTGACAAACTGAACTAGCAGCGAGGAGAAGATACTGAAGGTAGAGGGCTAGGACGCTCAGAAGCAAAAGCGGAAGCGAATGATTCTGACAAAACTTCAGTAGTCTCGAGCGGATCCTTGGTAACGTTACCAGACAAATTACGAACTTGAGGTTCTCTCACCTTTGTACACATCGACGAGCGCGCGTACTTGAAGAACTTCTTCCTGTTATTCGACCGTGCAAGTTCACACTTGAATTGCTTTTTGGCTTGGTTAATCGAGCTGATGAGCCTGTTAGAATACGAACGATGATAAGTATAGTCCTCCTGGCAGCCGCAACATTTCAATCAAACAAGGTTTCATCCAAGGTTTAGCAATGTACAGATTTTTTTTTGACTGACTTACATAATAAGTTTGTTTTAGTTAGGTCATGAGACAATGTAATAGAAACTGTAATTAGCTATATGCCGAATACACCTTAAATGGTTGAAAAAAAATAATAACTCAATCACATGATTCCTAACACTATTCTATATTATATGAATCTAAAAGAAAACAAAAGCAAGAAAGGAACTCAACTATCAATTAAATGAATTATATATATATATATATATATATATATATATATATATATATATATATATATATATATATATATATATATATATATATATATATATATATATATATATATATATATATATATATATATATATATATATATATATATATATATATATATATATATACCACTAAGTTGGACTTAAGGAGATAAACGTTTATTTCCCTGACAATTAATGGATACAGAAATAGATATACGCTTCAAAATTACTAAATGCTTTCTTTCAAATGTGAAATGAATAGAGGAGATTATAAGTTGATGAAAGTTATTTATTCTTGGGGTGGCCACTTATCTGTAGGGTTTCGCCCACTTCACTTCCTAATTACTTCTTTTCCTGAGGCAAGTGAAGGCCCAAAAAAATTCTGCTCGGGAAGCCTGTATAGGTGGTTACTGTAGAAAATCGGATCTAAGCTATCAGATGTTTGAGCTTCGGATGGTAAGTGTGGTAATTGTTACATTTAGGGGTTGCACTGTAGGCTCCAAATAAAGGCCTATAAAAAAAGAAGAAAATATGTTTCCTTTTATATATATATATATATATATATATATATATATATATATACACATACACCAGAAGAAGAAAAGACTCCCCGCTTAGAAAGTCGGCGGCCAATCAATCACATGGATGAGAACTTGCTTATCAAAACTCAAAAATATCGGTTGTAATCCAAAATATAATGCAAACGATACCAAATCGTGGTATTCTTCGTTTCTCACGATTATTTATTCAGATGATTAGAGATAAATCCAAAATCGCACTCTTCACAAAGTTTCAAATCAAAAGTGACCCAGAGAGACTCAGCTGGGAACTTATTTCCCCTTCTCTTTATAATAGTGGGTAGTTTAATTGTCCCAAATGAACGACAGAATAACACCAAGAAGTTAAAACATATTATTTGCCCTTGTTTACCAACAAATCCTCAGAGACGAATAAAGAAGAAAAATCCTAGAACCAAAATATACCGGTTGCAAAATACTAATTTACGAAAAGGATTTCTGCTCGTAACACTGGATTTGCCGCGTACATATACATCAGGAAACATTGTTTACTTGTCGTGTTCTCGCGGGATTTTCGTATACGTAAATACTTTGCTCTGTGGGTAAAAATAAATAATATAGATTGGTCAGGTGCGATATAAAATTAGTATATATCTTTCTGAATCAATTTTGTACATATATTTGACTGAATTTTTTCCTTTTTCTAACCTTATTTTATTGGACTTGGCAAGTGATCAAAGTGATGGCTAAATATTTCAAATATTACAAAAATTGTTAATTTATTGCCCCAGCAATGGCGCTCGTATCATCAAAGAGAAAATCAACCCGCTGGATGTAACCCAGCGACCTACAAAACCCACACAGCCCTTGATATGCTTAGAATCGGAAAAATTTCGCATACAAAAGCAGCTAAATATCTAAATATAAAAGTACGAAAGCAGCGCAATGCACAGATTTTACGCCTTCATTGGCATGGTGCACATGGTTTATTCGAAGACACAAGAATTATCTTCCTTCGCGAATTGGTCAGAATTTAAAAGTTTCAAAAGCTCTTATATCTCCCGATAGATTAACTTCATATTTTGAGGTACTTGTACTAACTTTCTCTGAAAATGATGAAATAATGCAGACAGAAAAGATTTATAATTATGATGAAACAAATTTATAGGACGATCAGGGTGTCAGAAAATATATAAAGGTGTTCAAAATATGTCGAGCTAATTAGAGAATCAATAAAATCCAGTATCTCGGAAATATTTTGCGGATCTGCTGATAGTCAACTTATACCAGCCCATGTGGTTTATAAAGCCGAAAATATTTTGGCTTTATGTATCGAACTTGGACCCCCAAAAACCCATTATAACCGTAACAAAGTTGGTTGGTTTGATGCGGTAATAGTCGCAGATTGGTTTTGCAACCTCTTTGTGCCAAATATAAAAAATTTTGAGTACTTTTAGGAGTTAATCGTTCGAGATCATTCTCCCCAGGGGTTCTACAAACGCAGAAAGAAAATAAATATAGCGTTTACTTGCTTTCCGGCCAATTCCACACACATTGTATAACTATTAGATATAGCCCTATATGGAGCTCTAAATGAGAAATGTAGGTCAATACTTGATATGTGGAAGCATGGCTTTCGAAAAAAACTCAGACTCGGCTGCGAACAATATTCCAACATTTCTGGTTTCATAAAATGGGGCATATCTCATTCAATCGGCAGAAACTCTCCCAGGATCAGAACGTGAAGCAGATCACGTCGACGAGAGAACTCCAGAGACAGTCTGCAATATTGAGATTGCAGTCTAAGCGGTATGAAAATCCAAGAGATCAAGGCAAAAAACTCGCAGAACTAAGATAACTGTAGATCCAGGGTGGAGCATCTCAGCAGCAGATTTGAATGACTGGGTACCAGAAGCTTCTACATCTGTATGCAGAAAAAATACCGTAAAACCTGAAGATCAGAAAAGAGTTATTGTTTTCAGCGATACATATTGAACTTATGAAGACGTTTCATCGGATGATATTCCTTACATGAGGATGTTTATGAGACATGTGCCTCATGAAGCAGAGCTAGCTAGAAAGAGAAATAGAGGAGAAAAAAATGGGGGGAGGGAAGAAGAGTCTGCTGAACTGTCCGAAAACTGTTTCCATGAAAAATAGGAGTAGACTGACCAAATACCGAATAAAAATCCAGCCAACCACCGAAGAAGGAAACCTGATTAAAGAGAATCTTGAATTAACTGGCAAAGATGAAAGTACTCAACGAACTCCGAAGCTATATATGGTATGAAAGGAGATAACGTTTTGTAATATTACCAGCAAAGAAAAGTAATTTCAAAACCTACATCACACAAATAATCAATATTTCTAATTCAGAGACAAAGGATAAATATTTCGTGGCCCCCTTATGTGTTATTTGCTGACATGCTTGAAGTATCCTTTCTTGTAGTTCTCCCAATTATTCAGGTGGAGTAACATTGACTGGAGATACCCCTACAAAAAGAAATGGAGAGGCGTTAGATCGGGCGATTTAACCGGCCATTCTATAGCACATCTCCTATCAATCCAACGACCCAGAAATAGTGTACAGATAGACCTGGACGGCGACAGCATAATGAAGCGGTGTTCTATCATGTTGATACGTAACTACTATGAGAGGACCAATCAAATTCTCAAACATGTTCAAATAGGTTCAGCCGTCCAAGATTTCCTGTAAAATCGGTCTCAGACCGACAGAACATTAAGTTTATTTAGGTGTTCGAGTACAGTTATATTCGATTCGTCAGAAAAATAAATATTTTGAAGTAAATTCGGATCGTTATTGATCCACTCACTGAAATTTTCACAGAACTCTAAACAACGATAGATATCATTTTCATTCAGCTCGTGCTGTGTGATGTGTCTGATTTTATTTGTACTTTTGAAGAATCTTGAAAATACTTGTCTGGCATACTCCAAATATTTTGTACAATCTCCTCACAGAGTGTGTATTCTACATCATGGTCCAAAACGGCCACACCAATTCCATCATCATTCACAACTCTGTTGACATTGTGTATTTCATTAATAACGCATCTAGCTTCCATGAATTTACTCGTTAACTCGAGAAAGTACTTATGTCCCAAGTTTCCTGCAGGGTCATTTCCGTTGAAAATGCGCGCAATTGGTCTATAACAGTTATTATTTCTGAAAAAGTAAACTCACAATTTCTTTGCGTTCTAGCTATGTGTGCACTATCTTCATTTAAATCGCCGTTATTTCAGGTTATCAAAACAATGGAAAATACTACCAACGCAAGTCAGTCGTGTTTCAAAGATTAATCAAAAGTATCTGAATTTAGTAGATCTAGAGAAAATTTTCAAACTTTGGAAGATTAATAACAAACCAACATATGCCATCAAAATGAAACATCGTTTTTATTTATTGATTCGAAATCAAGGAGGAAAAAATCTAGCTTTTTCTTAAGAGAATATTACACGCTCCCTGTTGTCCCAATTCAGATCAGCAGAATTATGAACTCTTCGAATATGATAGATATTAGCATAAGATGTAAAGGGTTTTTAGATCGTCGATCATTTAAAAAATACGGAAATTGCACAACCTTTCATAGGTATCAAACAACCCCTTTCTCATATGGAATTTTCAAAGTGATATTTGATAGGAAAAGGAAAATGATGATGATCAAATAAGAGAGAAAAATATTTCTGAACCAACAGAATTAATTTTGATCACGTCTTTTCCTTAAGGGGTGATCGAACGGATGGTTGAAAACTTGAAAGTTTTCCAAAAAATGCTCAATTTCAATTCGTTAGATCAAATTCACAGAGAGTCAAACCAGCTAAGTTATTCAGAGTGGTCCGTTTTCATTGGAACGCACTGTATTAGGGTTTCATCAAGTCAACTAGCTTGAAAATTTTTCGAAAAGCTTGACTTGACATTACAGCTTTTGAAATATTGAAGGTTTGATTGGCCTTGATTTCGCAACTCAAAAGCTTGACTTGACACAGCTTTCAAGCTGATTGAAAGCTTGATACTTTTAAGAACAAACAGTTGAGTGCACTTGCTAATCGCTTGTTGCCGTAGCCGTACAGGTGCAATAGAATTAGGTACTCTCTAGTCGTACAGAATTTTTTGCTTCGCTGCATCCCACCGGGATTTTGAAAACTATCTGATGAAGTGGGAATGTATTGTCGCTTAATCTTATAATTTTTGACTTAAGTTTCAATGTAGGTTTTTCTTTTCATTTTCACAGAAGTTTAATTCAGTTGTTTTATAGAAAATTTATTTATCTTGTTTTTGTTATGCTATGACTGTTTTATTCAAAAATATACATTTCACTTTCACTATTTTTCTTATTATGTATTTGTGTTTCCTTCAATAACTTTGAATGAATTCTTTTCAGATTCTTATGTTGAATTTCATTTGAATATTTCTCGGTCAAAAATTCAGTATTATTTAAACCATTATTTTCGCTCTTATGGAATATACGAGAAAGTTCAATTATGGCATTTGTGTTCAGATTCAAGCCTTCAAGTTTTGCGATTCTAGAAGCTTGAATTTTCGAGCTTTCGTGAGGAAAGGTTTGACTCGCCATGGGTTCTTAAACAAAAGCTTAACTTCAGCTTGACTTGATTTCTAGTCAAGTCAAGCCATGAATCCCTACACTGTATACTGGGTGATTCACCAGTGGCGCGGTGCTCTGTAGCTCGTACACTCTTGAAGATTTCATTTTTGTTCGAAGGGTATAGTATTTAGAAAGTAAGAATCTACTTCAGCAATTTATTTTGAAGTAAACAATTTTCTATAAAAAAATCTCGGGAAGTTTTTTCAGATTGGAAGACCACTTTTTTCATTCATTCAAGAGCGGTCTCAACTCTGATATAATGTCTTTAAGTAATGAGTTTTTTTGGTGAGTAGTTTCGTCACAATATTTCTTTTTTCCGTAAAAATTCATGAAAATAGGCTCTCACATCATCGCATGCTCCTTCGCCCAGAGAGGATGAATACTTTTTTCCTTTCGTTTTCTTATTGCCCAAGGATAGCTTTATTGATGAATTGAAATAGATTATCCTCAGTTTATACAGGAGTGACTCAAGAAAAATTATTGAATATTGTAATTTTCGAAATATCATATCTTGATTTTTTCAAATGGAACATCCTGTATTTTATGATTCATGTCAACGCATAAAATATTGTGCCATATTTTTGCAGAAGAAACCTTATCTTTATCTTCGATCTTTTCCGAAATAAAAACAAATAAACTAAAATGATAAAATCAGAGGTTGCAAAAGAAGAGTTTATTAGTACATATCATTATACTTGATCAGAGAAATGGAGATATTTTAAGGTAATCGTGCATGAAATATGTAATAGATTGGTTTTTGGTGAGATGATCTACAAGGTGTTGAATTATTTGAATAAGGGTTCGAAATGTTGTCCGTAGAGACAACTCAATCATTCTGAGGAAAGACCGTTGAACTCTCGACAACATTTGCGGATTAACTGACTGAAAGGCGTCGACTATTCTCTGTCTCATATCCAACTATGTTGTAGAAGGAATCTGGTAAGCGATACGCTGAATATAACCCCACAAGAAAAAATCTAGACTTGTAAGGTTCGGAGACCTAGCTGGCCATCTAACAGGACCACCACGTCCTATCCATTTGTTTGGAAATACATGATTCAAATGCTCTCTAATCTGATGTGAGTAATGTGCCGGTGCTCCATCCTGTTAAAACAACAAATCTTGTCTTATATGCTCTGGTACATCGGCAAGTAACATTGGTAGATGATTTTGCAGAAAATCTAAATACATTTCACCAGTGAGGTGCCCGACGAAAAAGTGCAGCCGAATTAGATATCCATCTACACAAGCGGCCCATACATTCAAGGACCAACGATGCTGGTGATCTATTCATCTCATGAGGTGTGGATTTTCCGTGGTGTAATAGTGAAAGTTGTGCCTGTTAACATGCCCATTCTTGTGGAAAGTTGCCTCGTCCGAGAAAAGAGCTCTGCTAAACATATTTGGATTTTCCGCTACTTTGTCACTTGCCCAATTGCAAAAATTGATTCGATGTTCATAGTCTTGATTGTTCAGCTATTGGTGCAGCTGTACATGATATGCATGAAATAATTAACTTTCAAGATTCTCTGGATGGAAGTTTGACTTATATCTGTTAACTAAGAAATCTCTCTTTGGCTTTTGTATGGGTCCTCTATCACTGTCAACAAAACTGATAACTGGTTGTCTTCAGTAAGCAGTTTTTGGTTTTTCATGTTTTTTGTTAGCGATATTACCTGTTTCGATAAATCTGATTAGAAGTTTTTCAAAGCATCTTGTACCAGGATGCCTATTATCAGGAAACCTTTGTGCATAAACTCTACTCACCAACAAAGAATTTCTATCACACTCACCCAAAATAAAAATCATATCAACCATTTCTTCTTTGGAGAACTTCATGGCAGTCATTTGAGAAAATTGGGTTCAAACCTCACTCTAACAATGTTTAATAACGAAACACTGATAAGTTCACCATGTAAAATGCAGAATAAGATATGTCCGGACACCAATAAAAAAAATGTCAACACATACCTCGATTTACGTTTTAATCATCTTGATTTCATCATTCGTTAAAAGAATTACCTTGTTTAAGTTTCATTTTTTACTACTTGAATCATTACAGAAAAAAAACTTATGTGCGAATAACGATGCATGTTAATGAGTTTGATACGGTTTCTAGAATTTTCATCAAAATTTTTACAAATAATCGAATATTTCAAAAATGATCGAAGATCATAATAAGGTTACTTCTGCAAAAATATAGCACAATATTTTATGAGTTGACATGAGTAATAAAATACAGGGTGTTCCATTTGAAAAAATATTGTGGCGAAACTACTCACCAAAAAAAAACTTATTACTTAAAGACATTATAGCAGAGTTTAGGCCGCTCCTGAATCTCGAAAAAATAAGTGGTCTTTCAATCTGAAAAACCACCCAAGATTTTTCAATAGAAAATTGGGGCACCCTGTTTACTGCAAAATAAATTGCTGAAGTAGATTCTTACTTTCTAAATACAATACCGTTCGAACAAAAATGAAATCTTCAAGAGTGTATGAGCTACAGAGCACCGCGCCACTGGTGAATCACACAGTATATTTCAGAAGAAAATGAAAGCGATTTAATTCATATCTAGAAAATAATATACGATACTATATAATCGCAATAATAACTAATTCTCAGAATTAGTGTAAGCGGTTTATGAAAAGCATGATTCAGTGTGGAAATTCTAGAACAGTTATTGGTGATAAGCAATGGGGATTGTATGCATTCTCTCATAACTGGTAGGACTAAGAACAGACCAAATAAAGAAGCAGCTATCACGAGCAATCACATCATCAAACTCTGCTTAGGAGACAATTTCAACGTCGGAAACTATCTCGATCTATTTTTAATTTTTTTATGACGAAGAATGTTAATTTCCATGAATACTTAACGATAAGTTTTCAGTACGATTGCGTACTTTTGCAATTTGCAAAAGATGATTTCTACTAAGCACGTACCATCTTTAATTATTTATGGAATGAAATGGTCTGAACGAAAAGGCACAGAGTTGACATATCAAAGTGTGCTCCAAGTTTATTAGAGATCGTCCTTTGCTCTTGGGACTGAACGTAAAATAATTCAATTAGACCAAAAATTTCATTTCATAGTAGCTCTCAGTAGTCAGTCAAAATTCATTGAATTTAAAGTTAACGTTCAGTCAATTTCAAGAATTGTACTATCACTACTATTATGAAAAAGTATTGTAACAATATATCTCAATATTAAATAAATTACGATAGATCCGTATAATGTTAATTATCCCTCCTTGAAGGAACGAGATCCTCATCAACAGAGACCACATTAGTAGTGTTACAATTCAGTCGGATGTTATAAATAGGAGCAACGATTATTTCGTTTTCGTTTAAACTCGAAGTGTTTGGAAATATGTTTTCCAATTTTCCTTCTAGATAATATCTGGTACTGAATGTTGCAAGACAATAATGCGATTCTTGATCAGAAAATTAAGAAAAACGATGTGATGGGGTACTATCATGCAAAAGAGTCCAACTGCCGTTTTCTCGGTTTTCTGGACGAATTTTTGCCAGCAATCGCTTCATGATGCTTAAATAAAAGTCTTCTGTGACTGTCTGGTCGCGTAGAACAAATTCTTCGTGATAATTTCCTTACAATTGTCAAAACAGATCAGCATAACTCTCACTATTGGCTTCTTCGAACGACTTTTTGGGGTTTTCCTTCTTCCAACGCTCTCTATTCAGCACTTTGTCGCTATGTTTCGGGCTCATACTGAAAACATCACCTCTCATCACCAGTCACAATCGTTTTCAAGAAGTTTGGATCCTTCCGAGCACTTTTAATGATGTCTTTGTTATGCTCTATTCGATTAAATTTTTGTTCGTCGATAAGTTTATGTGGTACATACCACGAATTAACCTTCCTAAGGCCCAACTCTTCGGTCAAAATTCGTTATATAGTTGTTTGAGGAATACCTAATTCCATTTCAATAAATTTCACCGATGATTTTTTATTACTTTTGATTAAATCACGCACTTTTCCGATATTTTCTTTCGATAATCCAGTTTTGGGACGGTCTGACCTTTCGTTCATTCAAAGTCGTTCTATACGATTCGAATCGCTTAAACTCAAATGTGATAGACAATCATTACCTTATGCATATTGTAGCATTTGATGCGTTTCGGTAAAAAATTTACCAAGTTTAATCCATTAGTGCATGTTTTGATTTGATTATAATTTTTTCTTGAAATGGATATAATTTTACTGTTGAAACGTGGTTCTGTCGCTATTTTTAAATTTTCTCTCTCAGTTTAGAAAAAAAAGATGATCCGTTCAAAAGGACTATATGCATAAAAGCATATTTGGTTCGAAAATTCATTTATTTTTCTCTACGAATGAAATATTGAAGATAGTAACACATTCGAATAAACTAAATACGATAATATTAACATCATATTTCTGGCATTATTTCTTATGAAATATCAGGGTGTAAGCCAATATTACACTTATCACATATGGACTTCGAATTTTTATGGCACATTTTACATTTCCTGTCACTTTCAGAGTATTTGACCAAATGCCCCACATTACCGAATCTAACATAGTTATTGTTGACAAACTGTCGGCAGTTTCTGACTGATCTGGTCCCATATTTTTCCAGAAAGCTCACGGCTATGCGACGTCTGAATGTTAGAAGATTTGCACAGTTTGGATCTTCAGGTCTCAGTTTCTTCATCAAAATCCAGCCATTTACCACACTCACATCGAACAAATACTGAAAAATGGGCCAGTACCATTTTCTTTGCCTCATTCTCGATCGGTACGCAGCTACTAATGCATCCATCTTATCAACCCCTCCCATGTATTTATTGTAATTTGATACCACTTTTGGTTGGGGAACATTCTGTTTGGATTTGGCTTCTTAGTACCAACGTCTAGTGGTCATCATAGATTGATCTTCGAAGTTGGTGGCCATCGTTACCACCTTGTTGTATTTCCATTTAGCCATCAGAATTTTCTCGTTCGATAAAAACTGAAAATATCCTCTTTTTTCTCTATTCCTTACATTCTTCTCTGGAAAAGAACATCCTTCTAAACGATTTTGGCGTATAGTACCAGTAGCACAAATATTCCGGTCGGTTAGATGGGACATTAGATCAATACCAGTAAAGTAGTTATCGCAATAAAGTTTATAACCCTTATTCTCTTCCAGTCATGCTAATCGAATTGGATATAAAACAACATCGCCACCCAAACCAAATTATTTTTTATTATCAGATTTACCAGTGTATATTGCGAATGCTAACATATACCCTCCACTCTGACAAAGGGCCCAATTTTTAAAACCAAACTTGATTGGCTTTCCTTTGATATATTGCTTCGCATAATGCTTTCCATAGTTTGGTATCATGCTCTCGTCAATCGATAGATGCTCATCTATACCACCGTGTTCTCGAAAATTTTGATTTAATCCATCAATAAGTTGTCTCAATTTGTGAAGTTTGTCTGTCGAAACTTTGTTGTTATCATTGTAGTGACGATGATGTAAGAGAAGCTCAAAACGGTTGAGTCGCATCGAGTCCCCAAGTATTGAAGGGGTATCATTAGTGGCATTCCAATACATGCATTTATTAGGTTACTTGGCATATCCAGTGAGCAATAAAGCTCCGAAGATTACATACAGTTCATTCATAGAAAAATTTAAAGAAATGTTTTTTTGTGACTTATACAAATTAGTCTCGTGAACGATATTTTCCATGATCGCCTCCGTGAAAAAAATCGGCTGGAGATTGGGCCGACTGTGCATTGCGAGATGGAGTTACAGGATTACAAGTGGTGTTCATACAATATTTGGGGGTATCCCCCGTCCATTTAAGAATTTCTTTTTTTTCTGAACAGTTTCACCTTTCTTCTTCCTGGAAAGCTGTTGGTGGCTTGAGGTTGAAGTCCACTTGTTCTAGCAGAAAGTTGTTCATGAGTTTCCTCATTTTCACTATTCTCGAAAGAAATTTCGCATCATGGACCCAGAATACCTCTGGGTAGGTGGTTTATATCGCCAGCTTCTTGGTCTGAAACATCGCTGTCTTCTTCAGATTCTACTGTATTTTGATTGGGAGGTTAAATATATATTTTCGTATTACTTTCATAGAAATCATCGCCCTCTATGATGTCGAAAAGTTGATGCAGAGATAATCTGAAATGGAAACAGAAATGACTTCTGTGCATATAGTCCTTTTAAGCGGATCGCCGAGAAAAACTTGTTGTAAACAAGAGACCATAATGCGTAGCAATTGGAAGGAATGATCTTCTACAGGTGGTGCGATACCGCTCATGTGTCGGCTTCGAACTGTGACCTCCTAGGTTGGTGGTCTGAGCCAGTTGGATCTGCGAGATCAACAGAGAATGATGCATGTAAAATTCGGTAAGTGTTCACTAGGCATCCTCTCTCCAGTCGGTCAATCTGGGACATCATTTTTGTCATCAGCATTCTCCATAAGATGGTCGATGAATTCCATATGGGAGACGGGTGGCTGCGCGTTGAACTGATTCAATAAAATTCATGTCTCGTACAAAAACAGGCGTCCAAAACGAGGAGCAAAACTCTATCTGTGGTCTTATATAAGTTTTATACAAACACTCCGCTGTATCTAGGGAAGGTTTAGAAAACACTTTTTGAACAGGAACAATTTTTTCTGGCATTATTATGTTTTCTATGTGGGCTGTCCATGTCAGATCCTTAGTCACTATTACTCCCAGATCATTATGCTTTTCGACAGTTGAGAGAGATTTCTGGGGAAAACACCAACTAGAAAATTTTGCCAATATATAGTTTCCTTTACAGTAAATATTTGGACTCCCTTCTGCATCCTGATGACGCACAGTTCGCTTTATGATAGCGAGGCATTCAAGACACTAACGCGACAACTTTTGTCTCTTGAAAACGAATAGACTTGAACTTGAAGATACAAAAGTTCCCAAGATCCTATGTCTAACTATTGAACATGAGCTGCAAAAACTGTTTTTTTATTTGAATATGTTGACTTATTTGGTCCTTTCGAATATATCGTTGCTTATTCGAAAGGAATTTCGATGTGAACCTCAACCTAGATTTGAGTATACCCAAAATGTTGTTTGAATTTACCCCAAATTTTTGGGTCACCTAGTAAATTTTCCTGAACGAACAACAGAACTAACTTTGAACGTAGATTGCCGTGCAAGGAATCCACTTAAAGTTGATTCTTCTTTTGAAACAATCGTATTGGATGCACTGGAGAAAAACGAAGTAAAAGCTATTTTCCAGTACTTCGGACGGTCCAACTTTATATGTGATGAATTGAAAAGTAATTCCAAACGAATCCAACGACTTCCAGCCAATCACTATACTAGGAGGATTAGGGAACACGAATGTGGGAGCAGATCCAAGCGCTTACAATACTCGCAACCTCATGTCTTAGCTCTAACGGAAACTCAAATAATGCTTACAACCGTCGGACCTACTTCTGCTTCAGTAACTATAAATTGCACTTGTTTTTTGGCTAGATCGACGTTGCATTATAAAGAGAAGATACATTGGAGGACAACGCTTTCGACTTGGTTCAGAATCGGTTTACATAACAAAACCATGGTTCTATGTTGTCAGCATCATTCTCCTAACGATAACAACTACCTTACATTGTTTTAGAATCTAGGCGACAGCAGAGCTGATGCAACTGGTCGATAAGTCGACAACATTTCCTGACAAGATAATCAATTTTTCCAGTACTCTCGATCTCTTTCTTGTTTCAGATCTGGATGATTTTCGTCTACAGGCCTCAGCACTTTTAGAAACCTCCGAATACAACTTATTTCTGCCACTGGTGACTTCGTATAGCCACGCAAGGAAGATTTAACGTCTTCCACAAACATATAGCACTATAACTGAGCCAAATAAAGTTATCCTTGCAGGCATAGACCTCTACATTTCACACTACACAAAAAATATCCACACAAAAGCCTTGGTTCACTAAAAACTGTTAAAAAGCTGCCACAATTAAGAAAACCTTGAAAGAACTGAAAGAAGATTCCAACAAATAAAACTAAAGTTGATGATGTGTGTTTCAGGAACATTTGTAACTCAACAATTAACAAAGTGAAAATATACTTCAATTAAAGAGTTAAAAATAGACTCTTGAACCAGATCAGTGGAACTCGTCAGTTCTGGTCTGTGGCTTCCGGAGTGTTGGGAAGTTGCGAGACTACTACCGATCCCAAATGAAGGGAAGAAATGCCTACCCCAAAACTACCGCCCAATCGCATTGTTGCCCATTATGTCTAAAGTCATGGAAACAGTAATGAGCTCATAAAATACCTTGAGTTACAAAGTAACATTTGTGGACATCAACAATCAAGAGCAGCTCTTGATATCTCAAAGGCCTTCGACAGGGATTGGCATGCAGCCTTGGTCTTCAGTATATCAAATCAGGTGGTAATTGATGATGTAACGATAAAATCTTTTGAGGTTAATGCAGAAGTATCCAAGGGGTCTCTACTCTAGGCAACGCTTCATCTGCTGCAGATTAATGATCTGCTCCATTCCACCTAAAACAGAATATTTGGGTTTGCGGACGACTGTACCCTGGTGTCTTCATTTTCTGTTCAACTTCCTATACGCCGTAATGTTACTGTGAATCAAACATGGATCCATCACAAGACGCCAGAGACCAAGGAACGTGGACCAAAGAAGGCCAAACAGAGCTGCTGAGGAGTTACACCGACAAAGATACCTAGAAGGCATGCCACTGAATTCAGACTTGGAGAAGATATCAGAGTAGGGGCGTTTGAACTTGAATTTTAACGCGAACAAGACGCAACCTACATCATTTTCCTGAGAAGTCACTGCTGGAGAACCTCTTCTAATTATGCATGAACATCCAATTTTCTCAAAAACGAACATGCACCAACTCGGCATCACAGGTAAATGCTCTGAAGAACCGAAAGGCTTGGTCCCAGTTACAAAGAAAAGCCACGCTCACGGAAAATTCATCAGAGGACGTTCTAAATAACAACGCCACGTACCTCTTTCTATTAAAATTCTTTTGTTTACAGTGGTAGTGTGCCGTGAAACTCGCTTCCATCGATCATATTTCCGATAACTTACAATTTGGCCCTCTTCAAGAGGCGAGTGAATACATACATTAAATCATCTTGGACAGCGACAGCTGTGGCACGACAGGCATCGCCTCCTTCCAAGAGTTGAGAAATAAAAAAACAACGTAGCTTCGAACCTGAACTGGTGGACGCAATTCATAAAAAAAAAGTAAAATGGTGATGGAGGATTGGGTTTTGGGAATATGCAACTCCACGGCTAAGGAAACTACCGAAAGCCCTTTCGAATAAGTAAATATTGTACAGATATTATTGGGTTCGTTCTAAATGCACTTTAGTAACAGACGAAAGAACTTTCAAAATTGGTTGAGTTATATTTGAGTTATACGGTAACAAACACACAAATAGTACTCTATCTGTCGAGATCTCGCAGTGGGTGAAAGAACAGACCTCAAGATTCTAAGAAAAACACCAAGTGCTACATCAAGGGAAAACTACTGCACGTTAATGAAGATAGGTTTTCTGCTGAGGATCTCCGACGCTTAGAGCAACAAAAATACCAGTTGAGGAGAGTGACCGCAAAGTTTCATCGGATCTGAGCGCTGGCAATGGTGCACAGACGAAGGCAGGGGACAGGAGAATTCATGCACTGGGGGAAACCAGGAAAAACAACACATCTGATACGGTTGACCTGCTGAAGCTGAATCAGACGACAAGCAGATACCCATTCAGACGAGGTGCTCTAAACAGAAATGATTAGTTTGGGTATTTAAATAAAATTAAAAATTTGTGAGTATACAGTTTATTTTAATTTGCTTATTATTGCTGTGAGAAGTTAATACCCACTATCCTGGTATGAATTTTTGATTCGTTTCCTGTTTTTCTTGTTCTTGTGATGAACATCTTCTCTAGTCCTGCGAGGCAGGTATAACTATCCTGAAAACATAAAAAAACCTAAACTACATGAACTAAATAAGGTATAAAATGGATGATTTCATTAGGGACTTTCAAAATATTGAGGTGAAAACATATGATTTGGAGACAATGAGTGAGCTTAATGAGGTGATGAGTATAAAACAGGTGAATTAAAATTTGAAAATTTCCGGTTTAAATATAAGAAGCGCCAACAAAAATTTCAACGAGTTGGAAGTGATTCAACATGGACTTGAAATAGAATTCGATATCATTGTTTTGTCTGAATGCTGGCGGATAGAGAATATAGAATTATTTGCGTTGTCGCGTTAGAGTACACTTTATATTGGTGGAGAACTCAATAAAGCCGATGGACTTTTGATTTATATCAGGGAGGGAGTTGCTTTTTAACATAGGGTTGTGGATGTAGGCGGTCAAAAGATAATTAAGGTAACTTTTAGAACAGGTATAGAAAAAATGGAAATTATTGCAGTATATCGAAGCCATGAAATAAATTTAGGGGCTTTCCTAGAAGGACTGAACGATTTTTTGGGTAATGAGAGGACGACTAAATGTAATTTTCTGGTAGGTGACCTCAATATAGACATTTTATCCGAGGGACATCAGAAGGAAGAATATCTCAACTTGATGACCGAATATGGGTATATATCTCTCATAAATAACCCAACCAGGGTAACCCCTACCCCTGGAAGAAGATACTATACCATTCATATACAAGTCAAAAATTACAGATCACTACGCAGTTGGTATAAAAACAGTATTTGTATAGAGAAAGGCGTCACCGTCAAAGCAAAATAAGTGGACGAGAAGAGCAATAAGTTATAAAGATCTCAAAGAACACCTCCGCATTAAGGATTGGTGTTACTTGAAGCACATAAAGGACGCAGAGGACATCACTGAGATGTTCACTAGTATGTTGCAGAGTTACGTTGCTACATGTTCGAAGGAAACTCGAGTGCCAAGGAAACAAAGGAAAAAACAGGATTGCATAACGCAGAGCTTAGTAAAACGAATACATAATAAAGATGAAATGTTCAAACGATTAAAAGTGAACCAGGGCTACCCGGAGTTGATGAATCAATATAATGAATATTCGAAACAAATAAAGGCAGACATCAAAAAACGAAAACTGGAATATTACCGAAATAGGATAACACAGAGCATGAATAATCCCAAGAAGATGTGGAAAACGGTTAACGAATGCAGTGGGAGGAGAAGTGGAGGATCGCGCAATGGTATAGATAAGATAACAGTGCATGGAGGAGAAATGGTGGATGGAGAGGAATACGAATACTTAGATAATGGAAGAAAATGCATGGCTCTATTTATCGATCTCAAAAAAGCTTTCGACACAGTTAACCGCAAGAAACTAATCACTAAATTTCAAGATATAGGTTTTCGTGGCCATGTCTTGCACCTTTTCAGTTCCTATTTATCGGGCCGAAAACAATGCGTACACATAAGAGATAAGTATAGTAGTTTCCTACTTGTAGAGTTTGGGGTTCCTCAGGGATCGATATTGGACCCACTTATTTTATTGATATACGTGAAGCATTTATTCAGCCTAGATCTAAGGGGCCTGCCAGTTGCTTTAGCCGACGATGCTTCAGTCATTTTTGCGGATACCTCTTGGGAGATGCTGAGAGTTCAAGTGGAATATGACCTTAATCATTGCTTGATTAGTTTGCTGTGAATATGCTAACTGTAAATATAGGGAAGACCTTCTTCGTACCATTTGGAATCCAGAGCTCTTTTCTGCCGGAATACGATATCGTAGAGATTGGATCTGAAAATCAGGAAAATAGGCTGGTCGTCAAAGGAGTGAATAATATTACTTACCTTGGAATAACCATCGATGCTCATCTACGCTGGGATCAACATATCATCACTTTGCTAAAGAAACTTAGATTTGTTTTATACAAGTTTCGTCTAGTGAAGAATATAGTCGATGAGAAACTTGCCAGAACATTTTATTTCTCATTCGCACAGACTCATATTCGTTATGGGTTGCTCTGCTGGGAAACTGCTATGAACCCATATTTGAACCCACTCAAAATTATTCAAAAACGATTTCTGAAGGTGGTACTAGCTAAACAAAAATAGGCGATTTCCGACAGATCAACTGTACGAAGAGGCAAAAGTTTTAGATATTAGGCAAATGTATTATCTGAATCTAGCAATTCATGTAATCCGGAGGGGAGGAGAAGAATTGAAGAAGATCGATCATAATTATAAAACCCGTAAAAATTGTCCCTTTCATATACCAAGGACAACATCTTCAAAAGGGCATAAATCAAGAAGTTATATGGTGGCTAGGGTGTTAAATTTATTGGCGGGTGACCTGAAGAAAATTGTGATGAAAAAAAGGCTGAGAGAGAATGATTTCCTCAAAGAGATCCATTTTAGAAGTTTACATGGAATCAGATATAGACATTCTTCAGGGTTTATGGACCGAGAGACTGGACTGATAATTTTTTTTTAATTGCGATAAAAATTTACTGTTTGAGTTTTAGTGAAAGTTTCAGTGAAAAAATTAATGTTAATGCGTTAATTTAGGTGTTCAATGTGGATTTTTTGAAAAATGTTTGATTTTTCTTTACTTTTTGCTCTTTCTGTCTTGTGTTTTTCATTGATGATGTTTTCTCACTTGAATTGATTTTATGCTATGTGTATATTTTCCATAATTTTATTTATGTAAGTAAGTTTTTAATTCCCCATGTACAAACCCAAAAGGTTTCTATGGGTTGTTCTGATATATTTGCTCTTTTTCTTTATGTATTTTTGAATGAACTAAATATATTTATTTTTATTATCGTGGACTAATGCACTATCTCAGCGTTAGCTGGATATGATTTACCTTTCCCAGATTCAGCAATCAAAGGGAATAGGCTCGATTACAATATACTTGACATAAATTTTCTAACTATCCTACATGTATTAAGAATTACAGCTTTTTGCATTTCTATATATGTAATCTTTCGCCTTTTCTTTTTTTTTTCTTTTCGCCCTCTACGATGTCGAAAAGTTGATGCAGAGATAATCTGAAATGGAAACAGAAATGACTTCTGTGCATATAGTCCTTTTAAGCGGATCGCCGAGAAAAACTTGTTTCAAACAAGAGCCCATAATGCGTCGGAATTTTTCAACAGAGTTCCAAAAATTTTTTTGTTAAATAGTAATTGAATATTATTTACCCGCCTTTTTTAGTAGAATATAAACTGGGATCCATGGTCGTCAATGAATTCAACAAACAAACTCAATTGCCGCTCTTTGTTTAAAACTCATTTTCTGACCGATGTACCAAACAAACCATCAAGCATGACGCGATAAGTTGTTCAAATACAAATGTCATGAAATTTTTAACAGTTGTCAATGAAGGACCAAGTTATCGGTCAGGTACAATATTACAATAAATGGCAGTAGTAGTACTGTTTTTTTTTTCGAAACAGTTCGGTTACTTTTGGAATGGAAGTGTATTATCGAAATGTGACAACTCGTTTTCAAAAAATTGATATACTTCAAAGAATTTTCGAATTGTTCAACGGTTTTTTTGCTTTGCCTTGTGTAACATCTATAGCAATTAGTTAAATACGAAATGTTAATTTGCAAGAAATACGTCGAAAACAGGAAAATTCGATTTTCGAAAGATTTCTTTCAACGATCTAATACTCGAAAGTTATGCGCTAATTTATTAAATTTCTATTTATTATAGTGGACTTATGCACTATCTCAGCTGTTAGCTGGATATGATTTACCTTTCCCAGATTCAGCAGTCAAAGGGAATAGACTCGATTACAATATACATATATAAATTTCCTAACTATCCTACATGTATTAAGAATTACAGCTTTTTGCATTTCTATATATGTATTCTTATGCAATTCTAATTTCCTGAGGCTAGCTTTTTGCATTTCTATATATGTATTCTTATGCAATTCTAATTTCCTAAGGCTATAATGCAAAGTTTTGGGTATTAACCCAGTCGAGGATACGATGACAGGAACAATATCTATTTTCTCGAGGTGCCACATCTGTTTGATCTCAATAGCAAGATCTGTGTATTTGGACTTTTTCTCCTGGAACTTATTCCGCACGTTGTTATTATTCGGTATGGCGACATCCACCAGCATTGCTGTTCTGGCTCTCTTATCATACACCACTATGTCCGGCCTATTATTATTCGTCACCATTCTGTCAGTGATAACAGGCCTATCGTAGTATAATCTGATAAAGTCATTTTCCAATACGGGCGCCGGTTGATACTTGTAATATGGCTGGAAGGTATTCAGAAGTCCGTACTTGTATGCAAGTTTCTGATGGATAATGTTGCACACTTGATTATGCCTGTGAAGATAGTCCGTATTGGCCAGTTGTTCGCATCCGGACGTAATATGCTGTATAGTCTCCGATCTTATATGGCATTTTCTGCACCTATCTGTTTGTAATATTCTGTCCTTCATAATAAATTCTTTGTAGTTGTTTGTAGTGATCACTTGGTCTTGGATGGCCATAAGGAATCCCTCTGTTTCCGCGAATAATTCTCCTTTCATCAACCATTTGTTGGAGGCTTCTTTGTCGATGTGTGGTTGATCAATCTCATGGTGATGTCGTCCATGCAATTCCTTTCTTGACCATTGCTCTTGTTTTTCAGTATCTGATAGGAACGGTAGATTCAGCAGGTCATCACTGGTAGCAAGATTTAGAGGTGTATATCCCTTATCAGCCAACGATACCACTCTATGGAGGTCAGAAGTGAGAGCTTTTGCTGAGAAGAATTCTCTGAGATTTTTTATCTGTTCGGTGTGTAAATTGGCAACATCTATTAATCCGCGTTCTCCTTCTTTCCGTTTCAAAGTTGTTCGTATCACAGACGATTTCGGATGATGGTTGTTGTACTTTGTTAGCATCGTTCGGGTCTGCCTTTGACTATTTTTATTATTATTATTATATGCTAGTGTAGAAGAATACATATCAAAACAGAACAAAATAGATAAGAAAGGAATAGCAAATAATTGTATGATTAAAATAAGAATGGAATTCCACCATGATGTCCAATGATGAACCAGAGTTCGAAACAGCAGTTGCCAGTGGCGTAGATAAGGGGGGGGGGGCTCCCGTTGACTGATGTTTATAGTCGGGCTCGGGTGTCGCCCGTTTAGGGGTGACACCCGAGCCTGACTATGACCATCCCGTTAGTTCTTTCTACCTATAAAAAATCGTAAATCTGTGGCAGAGAGCATAACCGCCACTAATAAAATTATCTAGGTAACTATAATATCGTACCACGAGCACAATAATTGAAATTTAAAAAAAACAATGTGCACAGTGTCAATCGATTAAGGATTCCCCCAAAATTTAATACCCCGTTCGCGCATAACCAACGCATATTTAGGGGATTCCCTCGATATAACGCTCGTCACTTATATTGTGGATTGGGCCATTTCTTTTGTTTCCGACCGCATTCATTTCAATATTCGCTCACGTGCACGTGTGAACGCCTAGTGCAAAGTGTTCGTTAATTATTAGATATTATAAACAACATTTTTTGTATAAAAACCGATTTAATATGACCGATGAAAGTAAGTGAAGTATTTTTGTTATTACAGGTAATACTTACATTTTTAATTTATTTAGTATCTAATAGCAGTATCTTAGATTATTTTGGAAAACCCTTCAGTTATTTTATTCTCTTTTAATTACTGTGTAATTTAAAACTATATTATTGGGCCGTCCTAAATGATAAATAGGTACCTACAGAAGGTATTTTAGACGGATTGCAGTAATATTTTTTGTTTAGCCTGGGCAAGTATTACTATCTACTAAAGGTATTTATTTATTAAAATAGGTTTTAAAGGCTTTGTTGGCGTAAAAGATTTTATTTATATTTCTACACGTTTTACGATATTACTTTAGGTAATAATGTTTAATTGTAAATAATATGCTTATTTATTATTTACTTACTTATTATTTTCCGATCTAATAGCAATGGGATTTCTTTACAAGAACGGAATAAATTAAGTTTAGATTTTTGATTGAAAGTAATCATAATCATATCATACAACTTCGCGTACGTTGATTTTGCTCCGAGATGAATAGCTCGAGCACTCGTGGCACGGATATCACAATCAATGGTGGAGTATTTAACTATTATTAATATAAATTAACAATCCTGTCTGGGAAAAATATATTTCACAAAGCTAGTTACGTAAAGTGTATGTGTTTATTCACTGTTATAATTAGTTTATAAAATCAACGTATCACTTACTAACTAGAAATATTTTTTAGAATACCCAGAACGAAATATGTCTCCGGAATTCATACTTCAAGAAGACAAAGAGGGTTCCAACAGAGAAAAGCCAAAAAGGCTAAAATGGATGAAACTCAGAGCATGTCCAGTTCTCTTTTCAAATATGTCACAAAAGCAGATAGCGGCCAAAGTTCAAGTAAAGTATCTGAGTCTCCTGCTGACGTAAGTAATGATTCACATCTTGGAGACTCACATTCAGATAGCAACATCGACAATACAGCATTAATGAAGACGACCCAGGACCTTGACGGAATCAAAATAAATAATGAAAATGACGCCGTTAATGCTACTTTCGGAGATAGCATTAGCTTCGAAGAATCAGTTCAACACTTGAGAGATGTTTCACATTGGAGTTTACCGGTAACTGATAATGTTCGCATTGACATAATGAAAAAGGGCAGTGAACATTTCCAGAACAAAGAAGGACCGTTTCCTACTGTATCTCGTCATGGTTCAAAGATTAGAGGTGATTCTCGTCATCTTTCACAGGAATGGTTTTATAAACAGATGCCTAGTGGTGAAAAATTATAAGATCATGGAAGATATTTTCTCCTATATCAAATAACCTGTACTGTTTTTGCTGTCGTTTATTTGCTCTCAGTAACATACAAACAACATTTACAACTGGATTTCAGAAATGGTGGAAACTAAATCCTAAAGTATTGGACCATGAAACTTCATGTGAACATTTAGAAAATTTCGAATTTCGAAAAGTGGAAAACTTTGGAAATAAGATTAAAATCTCACACCACAATAGATGATGCAACCTTGCAATTAATGAACACGGAAAAACAGAAGTCGAAAATCTTTTATTTAGATTATCAGATATAACATTGTTTTTGGCTAAACAAAACCTAGCATTTTGTGGACATGATAAAACCCAAGGATCGTCTAATAAAGGTAATTTATTAGAACTAGTTAAACTGCTGTCAAAGTATAATGCAGTACTCAAAGAACATATACTATATTTGGAGCAGGAAAAATCACCTAAAGTAACATATTTATCGCCAGAAATACAAAATGGGTTCATAAATGTTTTAGCTAATCATGTAAAATGTCAGCTTGTCAACGAAATTAAATCGGCCAAATATTTCGGAATCATGTTTGATAGCACACCTGACGTTTCACATGTCGATCAAATGTCTGAAGTGATTCGTTATGTAAAAATTAATAGAAGAAAAGTAGAAGTCAAAGAAGTATTCTTAGGATTCTTTTCTTTACATGAAAAAAGCAGCTGATTTAAGCGCTGAAATACTAAAGAAGCTTGAAAACGATGGCTTAGATATTATGATGTGTCGTTCTCAAAGTTATGATAATGATGCAGTTATGAGTCGTATACATGGAGGGGTGCAAGCTATTATAAAAGAAAAAAAAATGAAGCAATTTTTATTGGTTGTATAGATCATTCAATTAATTTATGCGGCCAACATTCGTTCGCACAAAATGTGACTTGTGTTACATTTTTCGGAGTAGTGAAACAATATTTAACTTTTTTTCAACTTCTACAAGTCGTTGGGAAGTGCTCCTCAATCACAGCAAAGCATCTGTTGAAAGACTTTCGACAACGCTCTGGAGTGCTCATTATAGTGCAGTAAAAGTATTGGCTGAAAATTTTCATGGGATAATATCTGTAATTGAGGAACTATGTGACCCAGACGTAAATTTAGCAACTAGAGTTGCTGCACAAAATCTTATGCCTGCTGTGTGCAATTTCTCATTTCTTTATTTTCTTCTCTTTTGGAATGAAGTGCTATGGGAAGTGAACAATGCTCAGATTGCATTACAAAGTAAAGGTTTATGTGTTGATGAAATAATCATAAAACTAGAAGCATTTCGTCTATTCATTGGAGAGAAACGGTTGCATCTAGCAGAAGAGGCAATAGATTTTGCTGTACAAAAATCGGAAAAATACAACATTTCGATGGAACGACGAATTCGTCTCAAGAAACGCATGCCGGTGAGTTAGCATCGTCCACCGATGCTGGACTTACACTTAGAGCGGAACTTCAAAAGGACATGTTAGAATGTATTGACAGATTCAATATTGAACTCGAAACAAGATTAAAGTCCATTAAAGACGTAGCTTCATTGTTTGAGGTTGTGCAGTCAAAGACCTTGCTTTCGGCAAACACTGAACAGTTAAAATTTGCTATATCAAAATTTACTAACATTTACGATGAAGTATCAGTAACAGAACTCCTTTTAGAAATACCAAGATTGAGGAGACATTTAGAAGCAGCTAATATTACTGTCTCTAATTGGGTGACACTGGACTTTTCGAAATTTATTGTGGAATGGGATTTTAGAGAATCTCTTCCGAATCTAACGGTCGCACTTAAGTTATTAATAACAATATGTGCATCAGTTGCTTCATGTGAGAGAAGTTTCAGAAAATTAAAATTAATTAAAAATTATTTCCGGTCTACAGTGACTGATACCAGTTTAAACAATCTTGGTATTTTAACGATAGAACATTAATCAACACAAAATATAAATTTGGAAGACGTGATTTCGGAGTTCGCTAGTGTCAAAGCTAGAAGGAAGAAATTTTAATGTTTAACAAACTAAATTTGTTTCACATAATATACAAATATTTGTAATAGGTACTCGTATTTTTATGAAACGTAAATGATTATAACTTTTTTTATTTTAACAGTTTCGATTGAGTTTTATGGTGACACCTATAAAATCCGCCCCGGGTGCCACCTATGCTAGCTACGCCACTGGCGGATTAATTTATCTGTTGGTAGTAAAAATATAAACAAGATTCCATTAGCGTTTCAATTATGTTAAACTTCCATATAGTAACGGCTAAATGCAGCAGTTTCTTAAATAATTAGTATCGATGATACCGAAAGCTCGGATAACAATTCACTAGTACATATATCTAACTGAATTCTTCTATCAACAGGAAATGATTACATAGTAAAAAGTTTTAGTAAATGTTCATCGATTTCCGCTTCCTGTGCATTATTTCATATAATATTACCAATATGTATGCATATTGCAAACTGCATCGTTCGTTAATACCGATGAATATGTTAAATAAAAGATCAGCAAGAAATTTCAAATTAATATTTTCTACATATATAATTCGCTGGATATTTTCAAACAGTAAAGTATATTTTTATGATACCATGAAGTGTAATGTCTATCGAAAACCATCGTGTCTCATCTATAGTCTGAATGAATCTACGGTACATCTTGTCAAATGAAAATATACTCCATTAATTGCATATGATTTGTCTGCATGTCAGGGAGTTTATGTTTCAAGCTGTATGATAGTAAACATAATATACTAGTGCGTTATTAGTGGACACCTTGAGGTTCCTTAGAAAGCGCCAGATACCATACTTTCTGTCCATACTGCGATTTTGAGCTTCGACATGTTGGTATGCATCCTTTTACTGAAACCTTATTGTAATAGGTGGGAATATCTGGATGTGTCCTATTAAGAATAAAGAGCTATTGCATGTATTAAAAATATCCCAATCATATCAAGACACATTTTTTTCGATGTTTCCTTCTTTATTATGGGGCGATATAATATTTAAAGAGAAAAATAGTTACGAGAGATTCATACGTTGGAAGCAGGGATGACCCAGAGAGCTGTTGCAATTGCATTGGGGACCTATCAGTTTACTCGCTTGTAAATTAATTATAAGCAAACTGGTGACGTGAGAGAGAAACATACGTTGTCAACATCAATGATGGTTGTCATCGATCGACAACTGCCGCCCATGATAGGTTCTTAAGAATTCAAGTACTTAGAGCACTGGTCAATTTTACATGAAACTAAGGAATGCTCACAACGTACAGATAAGTGATCAAACTGTCAGAAATAATAATAATAATAATAATATATATTCGATAGTACCGCCCATTCTTGGCTTGTTGAAGTATTGCAGATATACAAAATTCACCCAGCCCTGGTAGAGTTCTTGAAGACAACAATGACACACTGGCGCACGTCTCTGCAGGTCAACATGAACAATAAATCAATTAAAACCGACGAGATACCCATACGTCGTGGAATTTTTCAAGGAGACTCTTTGAGTCCACTATGGTTCTGTTTGGCAATGAACCCATTGTCCTCAATGCTCAATGGAACTGGATACGGATTTAGGATAAAAGCAGAAAGGAATTATCATACAATCTCCCACCTGCTGTATATGGATGACATCAAATTATATGCTTCGAACAAGAAGCAATTGGATGATTTGCTGAAAACTGTCAGTGAGTTCTCGGCAGATGTTCATATGAAATTCGGGATTGAAAATGTAAGACCCTGAACATTCAAAGAGGAAAGTCATAGATGGTGAAACACAACTTCCAAACGGTGACATTATACAGTGCATGAGAGATGGCGAAACATACAAATATCTGGGATACCAACAAGCCAGATTGTTAGACCAAAAACAATCAAAGGAGAAGATTCGTTCAGAATACAGTCAGCGTCTGAAGTATGTGCTGAAATCGATGTTGAACTCGGGGAATCTAGTCAAGGCAATTAACACCTACGCCATTCCAGTGTTGCTTTACTCATTTGGAATAATCAGATGGACTAAGACGGAGCTAGATGATATTCAAAGGCAGACCCGAACGATGCTGACAAAGTACAACAATCATCATCCAAAATCGTCTGTGATACGAACAACTTTGAAGCGGAAAGAAGGAGGACGTGGATTAATAGATGTTGTCAATTTACACACCGAACAAATAAGAAATCTCAGAGAATTCTTCTCAGCAAAAGCTCTCACTTCTGACCTACATAGAGTGGTATCGTTGGCTGATAAGGGATATACACCTCTAAATCTTGCTACCAGAGATGACCTGCTGAATCTACCATTCCTATCAGATACTGAAAAACAAGAGCAATGGTCAAGAAAGGAATTGCATGGACGACATCACCATGAGATTGATCAACCACACATCGACAAAGAAGCCTCCAACAAATGGTTGATGAAAGGAGAATTATTCGCGGAAACAGAGGGATTCCATATGGCCATCCAAGACCAAGTGATCGCTACAAACAACTACAAAAATTTATTATGAAGGACGGAACATTACAAACAGATAGGTGCAGAAAATGCCATATAAGATCGGAGACGATACAGCATATTACGTCCGGATGCGAACAACTGGCCAATACAGACTATCTTCACAGGCATAATCAAGTGTGCAACATTATCCATCAGAAACTTGCACACAAGTACGGACTTCTGAATACATTCCAGCCATATTACAAGTATCAACCGGCGCCCGTATTGGAAAATGACTCTATCAGATTATACTACGATAGGCCTATTATCACTGACAGAATGGTGACGAATAATAGGCCGGACATAGTGGTGTATGATAAGAGAGCCAAGACAGCAATGCTGGTGGATGTCGCCATACCAAATAATAACAACGTGCTGAATAAGTTCCAGGAGAAAAGTCCAAATACACAGACCTTGCTATTGAGATCAAGCAGATGTGGCACCTCGACAAAATAGATATCGTTCCTGTCATCGTATCCTCGACTGGTTTAATACCCAAAACTTTGCATGATAGCCTTAAGAAATTAGAATTGCATAAGAATACCTATATAGAAATGCAAAAAGCTGTAATTCTTAATACATGTAGGATAGTTAGGAAATTTATGTCAAGTATATTGTAATCGAGCCTATTCCCTTTGATTGCTAAATCTGGGAAAGGTAAATTATATCCAGCTACTAGCTGAGATAGTGCATAAGTCCACGATAATAAATAATAATATCGATATCAGACATATGGACTTCGATGGAATAACGGAGGAAGAAATCACAACAGTAATTAGAGCGACCAACAATTGGAAGGCCACAGGTATAGATAATATCCACACCTACTGGTACAAGAAGTTTGATAGGTTAGATTAGATAGTTTCGCTAGGGCTCCATGGAGCCCTAGCGAAACAGCTCACGTATGTTCTTCAACATCCCAAGAAAACACCCACTTTCCTAACGCAAGGCTTAACATATATGCTACCTAAGAGCTATAGAACACAGGATCCGTCTCAATATAGGCCAATCACTTGCCTGCCAACACTCTACAAAATACTCACCTCATGCATATCCAATCGAATATACCAACACCTTGACGACAACAATATATTAGCAGAGGAGCAGAAAGGATGCAGAAAGAAACACCACAGGTGCAAGGAACAACTCATCATCGATTCTGTGATAATGAAACAAACACACGTAGGGCATCGCAATGTTCATTCAGCTTTTCTCGATTATCTGAAGGCATTCGATAGTACCGCCCATTCTTGGCTTGTTGAAGTATTGCAGATATACAAAATTCACCCAGCCCTGGTGAAGTTCTTAAAGACAACAATGACACACTGGCGCACGTCTCTGCAGGTCAACATAAACAATAAATCAATTAAAACCGACGAGATACCCATACGTCGTGGAATTTTTCAAGAGACTCTTTGAGTCCACTATGGTTCTGTTTAGCAATGAACCCATTGTCCTCAATGCTCAATAGAACAGGATACGGATTTAGGATAAAAGCAGAAAGGAAGTATCATACAATCTCCCACCTGCTGTATATGGATGACATCAAATTATATGCTTCGAACAAGAAGCAATTGGATGATTGCTGAAAACTGTCAGTGAGTTCTCGGCAGATGTTCATATGAAATTCGGGATTGAAAAATGTAAGACCCTGAACATTCAAAGAGGGAAAGTCATAGATGGTGAAACACAACTTCCAAACGGTGATATTATACAGTGCATGAGAGATGGCGAAACATACAAATATCTAGGATACCAACAAGCCAGATTGTTAGACCTAAAACAATCAAAGGAGAAGATTCGTTCAGAATACAGTCAGCGTCTGAAGTCTGTGCTGAAATCGATGTTGAACTCGGGGAATCTAGTCAAGGCAATTAACACCTAAGCCATTCCAGTGTTGCTTTACTCATTTGGAATAATCAGATGGACTAAGACGGAGCTGGATGATATTCAAAGGCAGACCCGAACGATGCTGACAAAGTACAACAATCATCATCCAAAATCGTCTGTGATACGAACAACTTTGCAGCGGAAAGAAGGGGGACGCGGATTAATAGATGTTGTCAATTTACACACCGAACAGATAAGAAATCTCAGAGAATTCTTCTCAGCAAAAGCTCTCACTTCTGACCTCCACAGAGTGGTATCGTTGGCTGATAAGGGGTATACACCTCTGAATCTTGCTACCAGAGATGACCTGCTGAATCTACCGTTCCTATCAGATACTGAAAAACAAGAGCAATGGTCAAGAAAGGAATTGCATGGACGACATCACCATGAGATTAATCAACCACACATCGACAAAGAAGCCTCCAACAAATGGTTGATGAAAGGAGAATTATTCGCAGAAACAGAAGGATTCCTTGTGGCCATCCAAGACCAAGTAATCGCTACAAACAATTACAAAAATTTATAATGAAGGACGGAACATTACAAACAGATAGGTGCAGAAAATGCCATATAAGATCGGAGACGATACAGCATATTACGTCCGGATGCAAACAACTGGCCAATACGGAATATCTTCACAGGCATAATCAAGTGTGCAACATTATCCACCAGAAACTTGCACACAAGTGGGGACTTCTGAACACCTTCCAGCCATATTACAAGTATCAGCCGGCGCCCGTATTGGAAAATGACTCTATCAGATTATACTACGATAGGCCTGTTATCACTGACAGAATGGTGACGAATAATAGGCCGGACATAGTGGTGTATGATAAGAGAGCCAGAACAGCAATGCTGGTGGATGTCGCCATACCGAATAATAACAACGTGCTGAACAAGTTCCAGAGAGAGAAAAAGTCCAAATACACAGACCTTGCTATTGAGATCAAACAGATGTGGCACCTCGATAAAATAGATATTGTTCCTGTCATCGTATCCTCGACTGGTTTAATACCCAAAACTTTGCATGATAGCCTTAAGAAATTAGAATTGCCTAAGATTACCTATATAGAAATGCAAAAAGCTGTAATTCTTAATACATGTAGGATAGTTAGGAAATTTATGTCAAGTATATTGTAATCGAGCCTATTCCCTTTGATTGCTAAATCTGGGAAAGGTAAATTATATCCAGCTACTAGCTGAGATAGTGCGTAAGTCCACGATAATAAATAATAATATTTATTTTGCGTTGTTATTACAACGAAGTTAATAGAAAATAGTATACAACAGCATAAACAATGATCACAGATACGTTGAAGGTGGATAATATAAAATATGTCAACATTTTCATCAACACAAATATACAACACACATCAAGCTAGGGCATCATTGAGATACTCGCTAACAGAATAATAAGCTTTTTCAAGCAACATATTTTTAACAGCTAATTTGAATCTTTTATGACATAGTTGTTTCATTCTGACAGGAAGTTTATTAAAGAGAACAGTACAAGCATACTGTGGTGATTTTTCAAAGTTCGAGATTGAATGGTGCATCGTTCTTAGAAGTGAACCATGTCTAGTGGGGTATCTATGATTTTTAGATACCGCCTCTCCTAACGTAACTTTTCTACACAAAAGAGCTGTATATATATATATATATATATATATATATATATATATATATATATATATATATATATATATATATATATATATATATATATATATATATATATATATATATATATATATATATATATATATATATATATATATATATATATATATATATATATATATATATATATATATATATATATATATATATATATATAGGGGTTTCACCCCGACGAGTTGCCTATATATCTGTTCATGCAATCAAACTGATTTCATGAAAAATATAAATCCACCAACCGGTAATTAATACCATTGCCAGGCAATGATTATAATCAAAACATATCCTGGAATAATTATATATTAGAATAACGTTAAATGTTATGAGAATATATCAATCTACCAGAATATATACATACTATAGCATCATCAGACAATGATATCAATGTACCAACGAGTAGTGTCAGAGGCTTTCTCCCCGGAAAAATCCAGTGTACGGACCTTAGTCAAGTAACACTGAATGTTACTCATTAATAGTTTCCTTTGTGTGAAGTGGTGAACGATCAAATAGAATACTGCTCTGAATATAAATATGACAAAATTGTGAGTTAATTATATTACATTTATATAAACAAATAAATGAAATATGAAATGAGATTCTGAGCAGTATAAACTAAAGAGAAAACCTATGACTCTACTCTATAAAAACAGATGGATGCGTCAATATTCTTTTTGCGATGGATATCAGTCTGCATGGAGCATCAAATTTGGCTCCAGAAATGAGCATCACAAGCCTCTTTTGTCTTATAAAGGCCGACTGTAGATTGGTAGCCCCACCCCATACAACAATATTACATTGAAGGTGAGAATAAGCAAGAGCATAATAAACGCTCAAGAGAGAACCAACATCCATACTCTTTCTCAGTGTCAACAACGCAAAATAGGCAGCATTCAAAATTCAGGTGTAGCATATGCTCACTTCACGATAGGACATCATCTAGGCAACACCAAGAAATTTACTATTTTTAGAAAGTTTAACCCCTTTCATTCCCAATGTCAAAACAGACCTCACCACGGGGAGGTTTTCCCAAATAAAATTTCACAATCACCGTTTTAGCTGCATTGACAATCAGTTTATTTGCCTTGCACCATCTTATGAATTAACAGCGTCAACAACCCTCCAGATAAGTTCCTCCCGATTCCGTCCCGAGACCACCACCGAAGCATCATCCGCAAAGAGAACTACGTGATATGGATGTAAGTACCTGAAAAGTTCATTTATATATACTAAAAACAGGAGTGGTCCCAAGACAGAACCCTGAGGAACACCAGTGGTAATATCAAAAGGTTGCGATCTACACGAATCTATTTTTACCACCAATTTCCCTCAGAAATGAAGGAGACGAGCCAGTTCAGAACATTGTATCTTATTCCCATATTGAATAATTTTCTCGACATTGCATCACTCGTAACTGTATCGAAAGCTAAGCATAGATCAAAAAATAGATCTATAACATACTTTTTCTGGTCATGTTCTTCAATAATGAATTCAATAATTTTCACAGAAGCAGTTTCAGTAGACAAACTTTTCAAATAACCATGCTGGCTCTTTGAAATGACCCCATATCTTTCAAGAAAATCTACAACCCTATCATACACACTTCTTTCGAAAATTTTAGAAAATACACTTAATAGAGCTTTTGTTCTCAATATGTTGTTTTTCCGATTTTTTATATACAGGAATGATACAAGGACTTGTTAGTATACTGGAAGAAACGCCCTGAGCTACTGACAAGTTTATCGAAAAACACAACACAGGTATAATGGCCTCATCCACGAACTTCAGAATACGACTTGGCACCTCATCCAAACCTGATGAATTCTTAAATCTCATTCCACTAAGCACTACCCGCACTTACTCGTAAGAGACTTCACCAAAGAACATGGTATTGGTTGATCCAGCCTCCGCGCAAGTGTCCCGAACATCGCCAGCTCTACTCCCTGTCGCTGCCAACTTTTCCTCTGCAACAGAAGAGAAACATTGGCCAAATTTGTTGGCAGTAGTAACTGCATCAGTCACAATTTCACCATCCACGTTCAATTGGATACTGTCTTTTTGTTTCGTTCGTCCCAAGCTTAAGTTAACCAAATCCCAGACTTCTTTGGACTTATTACTTGACGAATTAATCTTGTTTTCATAGTAAGTAAACTTAGCTAACTCTGTCCTCTTCTTGTACTCCGACTTGAGTCTTACATACTCATCCCTTACCTCAGCAACCATCCGTATTATTCTAACCTTTTCTTCAGTTTAACAATATCCGAAGATATCCAGCTGGAAGTGCTCCCATTCGATTGTTTTTCTACTATTCACTATTTTGTTCTTCAAAGGACAACATTCATCATAAAGTCGTATGAATATTGAATAAAATTTCTCAAACGCTGTGTTGACATCAGATTCATTATATACAGCATTCCAAATAGACAACATGCATTCAATTAATATTCACGACTGCCATTGAGGGTTCCTTCATTATCCAGATCAGATCGCGAAGCCAGAGTAGCCTGGGCTTAGGATCACTTTGAATGGAGGTGCTGATTAATGGGCCCCTGTATTATACACTGATGAATCCAGATTTGGTTTATGTCCAGATACGAAACGTACTTGAGTATGGGCATTCTGAAAATTTTTGAAGACTAAAAACTGAGGAAGAAATTAACAACTATCAAAGCGGTACTGTAATGATATGAGATGTAATCAACATTTGCAGAAGAATAATTTGTGAATGCACTGAACTATAGGGTGCTGATTCTCCTATCATGTGTCATTCCCAATGCGGCTGAAAAAGTACCAAAATCCATGCATGATAATTCTCGACCTTATACTGCGCTGCGACCGTTATGAAATATTTGGAAGAAAATAGAATAACTGTTTTAGATAAGCCTTTTCAATCATCAGACCTTAATTCAAATTGAACAAGTGAGGGACAAGATTGGAAGAACTCTAACTCACAATCGCATCTTTCAAATAAGAAACCAATTATTCCATGTTCTCGTGGAGGAATGAAAAGCAGTTGATCAAGGAAATATTGATAATTTCATTCTCAGTATGCCTAATCGTTGTATGGCAGTTCTGAACAGTCGTGGTGGACATATACTTCATTAGAAACCCCAGAATATTTCAATAATCTTATAGATATGTGACGAAAAAGTTTCGAATTTCTGCTTTTATTATAATATTCCTGAATACTTTGAAATTGTTTTGTTCGACTTTTTTTCCACAATAATAGGAACTTTTTGGTTGCTATGTGTTCTGGATCAACAAATACAAAAGCAGTTTCTATTGACCCCTAGCTTCTTTTGCTCGGTGTATTTTTTATTCTTTGTCGTTTTTTCAAAATGCCTTACCGATTTCCCAATTAAGAATATACATTTTCATTTTGGTTTTACAAATATAAATTTTTCAGAAACGGCTAGAGAGTAGAGATGAAGGTTTCCTTTCAATCATCTTCCACATTCATCCGTGTTCAGGAAAACGCAAGTAAATTTCGTTATACACGGGTTTAGTACGAATAGGGTATATGAGAGGCAAAACAATTAACAACGTAATTTTCGAATAATTCAATTATAATCTTACAATAAGAAGCCGCAGTTTCTCGTAATTTCAATAAGTCGAAATCATAAATCCTTCGAGTTTTGAAGAGATATTATTATTATTATTTACTATCGTGGACTTATGCACTATCTTAGCTGTAAGCTGGATATAATTTACCTTTCCCAGATTCAGCACTCAAAGGGAATAGGCTCGATTACAATATACTTGACATAAATTTCCTAACTATCCTACATGTATTAAGAATTACAGCGTTTTGCATTTCTATATAGGTATTCTTATGCAATTCTAATTTCTTAAGACTATTATGCAAAGTTTTGGGTATTAACCTTCGAGGATAGGATGACAGGAACAATATCTATTTTCTCGAGGTGCCACATCTGCTTGATCTCAATAGCAAGGTCAGTGTATTTGGACTTTTTCTCCTGGAACTCGTTCAGCACGTTGTTATTATTCGGTATGGCGACATCCACCAGGATTGCTGTTCAGGCTCTCTTATCATACACCGCTAAGTCCGGCCTATTATTCATCACCATTCTGTCAGTGATAACAGGTCTATTGTAGTATAATCTGATAGAGTAATTTTCCAATACGGGCGCCGTAATATGGAAGGTATTCAGAAGTCCGAACTTGTGTGCAAGTTTCTGATGGATAATGTTGCACACTTGATTATGCCTGTGAAGATAGTCCGTATTGGCCAGTTGTTCGCAGCCGGACGTAATATGCTGTATAGTATCCGATCTTATATGGCATTTTCTGCACCTATCTGTTTGTAATGTTCCGTCCTTCATAATAAATTTTTGTAGTTGTTTGTAGCGATCACTTGGTCTTGGATGGCCATAAGGAATCCCTCTGTTTCCGCGAATAATTCTCCTTTCATCAACCATTTGTTGGCGGCTTCTTTGTCGATTATTATTATTATTGTTATTAAATATAATGGAGGGCTGAGGGGCAAGTCCTATAAAAGCCCAAATACAAAACAAATTCTGAGAGCTACAGCGTCTAAGCTGAGCGCGAAAAAACAAAAGAAAAAGATTAAACACATTCTAGGGCCAAAAATTAATTTTAACAAGTATGCTTATAAAGTAAAATAACACTAATATTAAAGTGGGTAGCGGAGAGTTCACGAGAAAACAGTCCGATGGAGACCATTTTTGAAAATATTGGTCGACGACGCGTCAACCACCCTATCCCTTAAACTATTCCAGACATCGAATACCCTATTACTAAAGAAATATTGGCGTTGCGTTGTCTTGAAGAGCATGATAGACATGCTTATCATCTGCAACCTATAAAATGAAGTAGATGAATTGACAAGATTTGAATTCTACGGATGAATCCTTCATTTCATCAAACATGATGAAAACTTTCGAAATAACAAAGTACAGACTGACGAGTCTTGCTTAACTTGCGAGAAAGTAAATAATAAACAGCATGTTTGGGTACATAAAACGTATGCTGTTCGTTCAAGAAATTTTCAGAATGAATTTAGTGTGAATTTGTGACTAAGAGGTTATAATCACCACCTCTACATAGTCTTCTTTTTAACCTTGCTTGGTTCTAACCAGATAGATAACCTGCACATTACCATTGAATGTGAGAAGTTGGGTGGATGATGATTTTTCTGAGATAGATAAGACTTGGCTTGCACGTTCCCCAGATCTTATTTGTTAGATTTTTTCGTTTCATTGAAGAAAATTCTTGAATAGTTTTGAAAATAATTAATAAACCAATTTAGTTAATTTATGAATATCTAATAATTAAATTGATTTGAAACTTGAACACAATACGAGAACGAAGCGTTATACAGGGATATCCACCGGGACCGTCTGTTAAAAACTTATTAAGTTCCAATTACAATATCAAGCTGAAATTTTATACGCGGCCATAACTAGCGATTTCCAATTGAAGTGAAATATTTTCGAAGTGATACCATTTCCGTTTATACTGGAAGTGGGTCATCACTTTGTTATTTCAAATGGCAATCTTGAGCAAGGCATAAAATACCCAAGTTGTTGGCACTTATCTGTGAAAACTTTTGACAGATTTAATAATTTTTTTTATAAACTCGATTTTTGAGGAACATTTAAAAAAATTGTAGCTCGTAGATCTTTTGCACTACAGACACAATTTTTGCTTGGGTGGGTTTATTGCGTTGTTTTGTATGATTTTTTCAATTTGGCCTTTTTCAAACAGCAATAACTCAATTTTTTAAAATTGCATTTGCCAATTTTTATATCGCCATCAGTTGAAGCGTCAAATTTCAGATGGAATTGTATCAGCATGTACTATACCCATCTCTTATAGTTCCGAAATAATTTGGGAGTATATTGAATTTTGATGATTTTGCAAGAACTAACAGAGAATGCTTTGAAATATTTGAATCAAGTAGCTGAACTGACAGGTGCCTAAATTAATGTACTTGTCACTTCGTTCATTCGAATTTGATATTTCAACAAGCATTGTCGTTATTTCAGATTGAAAATATCCAAAATATACTACACATTTGGAATGAAACCACTCTGGTTATTCAAACGAAAATATATTTAATCTTTTTTTTTAATTCATTTGTCAAAAAGTAGTGGGTATAAATTGCAGGCAATTCAAAAACCAATATCACGAAAAGCATTATGAATGCGCTCTAGTAACTCTTCTTTAGTTCTTATAGGAATAAGATACACTTCACTCTTGATTTTGCCCCATAAATGAAAATCAAGGGGAGTCAGGTCCGGAGAAAGCGGAGGCCATAAATTTTGTCCTTGATTACCCCACCATCTATCCTAGAACATTTCTGTTAGCTGCCGATCTACAGCTCGTGTTTTATGTGCTGGTGCACCATCCATTTGGTGATAGCAATCCCTCAGAATGTTAAGGGGTAATCCATCTAAAAAATTTACTAATGTTCCTCTCAAAATTTCCAGGTATCTTTGTCCATTAAGATTTTCCTCATAAATGTGATAAGCCAACAAATCATTCATTAAAATTGCAAAAACGTTCACGCTGAATATATTTTTGAAATTAATAACCACAATGAAATGTGGATTTTCTGTGGCCCAAAAATGTCGATTTCTACTGTTGGTTATTCCATTTTCATTGAACTTGGCTTCATCAGACCATATAATTTTTTGCAGAATTGTCTCATCTTTGAAGCCGAATTAATAAATTTTCACAGAAATTTAGCCGCTTGGGAAGGTCAGTTGGTTTCAATTTTTGTAGTCTGATAAAAGAACACGGGTGCATGTTATGTTTCTTAAGGATCCTTTGAATGGAAGTATAACTCTATCCAATATCCATTGATGCTGACTTAATGGACGCTTGTGGATTGGCACGAAAATACGCTAGCGTATTAATTTGATTGTAGTCGTCCTCGAGAATTGGGATTCTTCTAGTTTCTGTGTGTTTTGTTTCTCCAAATTGCACAAAATTGCTTCTAATCCTTCGAAATTTTGTTTTACTCATAGGCGCAAAATTAGGAAATTGGTTATTGAATTGCCTGCAAGTTCTATCCACCACTTTTTGACATTCGCCATGAATTAAAAAGAGATTAAACATATCCTCAGTTGAATAATCAGCCATTTTATTACCACTCTGGTGTTTTTCAAAAATTTTCACTTCAAATTACCAACAACTCTTGTTGAAATATCAAATTCGAATGAACGAAGTGACAAGTACATTAATTTTAGGCACCTGTCAGGTGAGCGTAGCCAGTTCAGCTACTTGATTTCAAAGCATTCTCTGTTAGTTCTTGCAAAATCATAAGAATTCAATATATTCCCAAATTATTTCGGAAATATAAGAGATGGGTATAGTACATGCTGATACAATTCAATCTGAAATTTGACGCTTCATCTGATGGCGATATAAAAGTTGGCACGTGCCATTCGAAAAAATTGAGTTATTGCTGTTTGAAAAAGGCCAAATTGAAAAAATCATACAAAACAACGCAATAAACATTTGACATGTGTAGACTGCTTAAAAAATTCCTTGACCCTTCTTCTATCCACCCAAGCAAAAATTATGTCTGTAGTGCAAAAGATCTACGAGCTAGAATTTTTTAAATGTTCCTCAAAAATCGAGTTTATAACAAAAATAATTAAATCTGCCAAAAGTTTTGACAGATAAGTGCCAACAACTTGGGTATTTTATGCCTTGTTAAATGTCGGTTCTAGATGTATAATAAAAAAGGTAGATTGTCATTTGAAATAACAAAGTGATGACCCACTTCCGGTATAACCGGAAATGGTTATGGCCGCGTATAAAATTTCAGCTTGATATTGTAATTGGAACTCAAAAAGTTTTTAACCGACGATCCTGGTAGATATCCCTGTATATACTGTTCCTGCTAGAAGAAAGTGGAGCACTCTGTATAGAAATGATTTCATACATTTCAATTCAATATTTAGTTCTTCGAAGTTTTATTTCAAATAATAAAATTTGAAATTCCAAGCACGAATTGTTTACGAAATTCATGTTTCCGCATTAACTTTCATTTGAAAATCATGGTTTTCTAAACAATCATTGGATTGTGCTTAGAACACGCCTAATCGGAATTATCAGAAAATTATAGTCCATTTCCGTGTACGGGACAATAAATAACCAGGTAAATTATCGATCTTTGTGTTGAAGCAGGATAAAAATATATCAAGGATTATGGAGTGAACAGCAGTGATGACGCTAATGGAACATGCTGTTTGGGCATGATAGAAACCAGTATATTATTGCAAAGATTATTTCTTTCTATGTTCTATAAATATATATCAAAACAAATTAATGACCTGACGTTTCGGCGTGTAACTAACTGAATTCCCAGCTCAACAGGAAACACACAGTTTCACTAAGTATTCATTGATTTCCGCATTATCTCTCTGTACATAATTACGTACCGAGTAGGTATATTCATTACGATCTAATTTATCTGATAATGCTGATGATGAAATTATTCATTATCTCAAATTTTCATTAAGAGAGGATGAGGCAAAATCTTTCGATACATCTCAAAAGAGTCTAGGGAACATCTAAAAATATCGATGAAATATGAGAGAATTGTTCCAGTTTGAAAAAAATGTCCTTGTTCCTAAGAAGAATTGAAAACAAACTTTTTGAAGAATGACAACTCAATGATTGCTCTTGCTTGATAGAAGACCAATTATGAAGAAGAAAAAGAAAAATCATATATAGCGTACAAATTAAAAAATCGTTAAAAAAGAGTTTTTGCAACTTAGAAGATTTCTTTAATTTTACCGTTAACTTTTTGCAACCTTGCAAAATAATGTAGCTATTCAGTTGTCAGTTTGTCACCATAAAAATTGTCAGTTGTCGTTTTACTATGGCCAATTTGTTTTTGTTAGGTTGGACCGCCTCGGTAGCTGCACGGTTAGTGAGCAAGTATGTAGGAATATGCTTAGCCGAGGTGCCTGGTTCGAATCCGGGTTCAAGTCATGGATGTTGTCCTTGAACAAAAAAAGTGAATTTGACAAAGACTCACATAGAGATTGGACACATAACCATAGTTGTTGAGTCCATAACCTCTGAAGGCCAGATAACTTGTAATTCTGAGAGGTGGCAGTTATCATTGCACGGTCTAGGTGAGTGGTTCGGAGTCCACTATAAACTGTAGGTCCATAGAAAATAGAAATAGAAATAGAAATTTGTTGGGTTGCACACGACAAATAAGAATAATTACCAGCCCTTACTCTGCCGCTATAACGGCAATTCTTTATCCTTATTAGAGTTTTCGGGTACTATTTTTGAAGAGCGCATAAAATAACGAAGTGTCCAAATAAGAGGTGCAAAAACTCTCTAATATTTTGAATATGTTGAGGAAAAAGAAACAGTTGGATATTTTTAATATCCAGAATGGCAAATTCATTCCAAGCCTCTTGAAGCCTCTGATGATTTCTTTTCAAGGTGTCTCACATATACTCGATGGGATTCAGGTGTTTACAGCAGAATGGCCTAGGATATTGTTTTATCGCAGTGCATTTCAGTCTACCATCCCAAAGTGAGAAGTAGAATTATCATGTTGTGAAAGACTCATTATTTAGGGATAAGGTTCCACTATTGGTTAAATTATGTCATCCCAGAAAGAAATTTCCGGTAGGTTGATCAGTACCAACATATATGTTTCCCCAAAACTAATCCTATACAAGACGGTCATCAGACACATGGTGACCTATATATCGTTCATTTGGAGATATGTGATCCCAGCTCATACCCTCTAAAGTCGTGAAAACAATGCACTAAAAGAGATTGTAGATGTCCCCTGGCATCTACCAGCTACATTGAGACCTGAAGTCCCAAGCATCCTCGACTATGTGGTAAAACAGCCGTGAATGCATTCAAGTAATAATAATAATATTTATTACGTGATCAAAAAGTAATAAGTACTCCAAATGACATGGCATGTCATAAAAAAGATTTTTTATGTCACTTGTAACGCATAAAGTAACATATGTAACATTGTATTAGATAATTAGACAATAAAAATCGGTCCGTTAACATACGCAGAATTACTATAGAAATTCTTCGACCATGTATGAAGAGTCCACAAGTAAAAGTCTCCTCACCAGTGTCACGAACTTCTGCCGGTTATTCGCAGTCCTTATATCCAGCGGAAGTTTGCTCTTAAGTTTGACGATTTACTCCCATTTAGATCGTGTTAATCCGATAATGTACGATATTCAAATCATCCCCGTTCCTTGTATTGTATTGATGAAAAGTTGCGTTTGCCGCAAACTTCCCCTTGTTATAATAGCATACTTCAAACAGTTAAGCATAAAAACGGATGTTATAGTAAGTATTCCCTCTGATCTAAACAGGTTCCGACCACTAGTAGTACATGGTACGCCGCATATTGTTCCTAAGGCTTCTTTCTGCTTCGATAGTACTCTTTTAACTCCGGAGCGGTGATTCTACAATAAAATGCCGTAGGTAGTTGTAGAATGAAAGTTAGAAAAACAATTTCGTCTTATTGTTTACACAGATGAGGATAATTTTTTAGTAAGTGCCGGTACGTAATCGTTCCAGTTTAGGTCACTATCCCTAGAAGGTTAATGGTTTTTGAGATATTTTTCCCGATGCGGATTCGTTCGGTTTTATCTCTGTGAAGTTTTAGCTCATTTACGTAAAACCATTCATCAGCGTCTTAGAGTGTATCGGTGGTTAGATTGTTACCATATTTAAGAATCTTGCATCGTCAGCATACAGAAAAGCGTTACTACAAGAAACATTTGCAGGCAGATCATTTATATATAGAATAAATAGAACCGGCCCTAACGTAGATCTTTGCGGAACACACACATCCATCGCCCTTTCCTGGGACAAACTATTTTTCCATTCGACCAATTGAACCGTATCAGTGAGGTATGACTTAACAATTACAGAACTTTACCTTCAGTAGTTGACAATCACCTGAATCAATTGAATAAAGGTGAACCAAGAAAATTTCAAATTCCCAGGATTGTGCTTCGATAAGATCAGAATTAGTTTGAAATTTCTGGTAAAAATCTGATACCTCAAGACCTGTCGTCATTACGACGATCAAATTGAAAAACACTCATTCTCTAAGATTAGAGCCTTAGAAAGCCATTGAATAATTTCTTTTTCCAAATTCATTATGAGATGTTAAAGTGAAAGATTTCAATTTTGTATTTAAAAATAAAGATTATGTCAAAAATTGATAGGTTAGTTGGTACATACCTGACATTTTAAATTCTACCTTCGGCGTTCAAAAGAAGACAATTTAGCGGTTGATTTGAAAATAATATTGACATCTTTATTATACATATAATACTCTAGCTATATGCTCAGTAGCCTTTTTGAATAATGTTAGAAAAACCAATTCATCATGTGTCTTTTTTGGTATAGGGGATATCATATTGAAGATTATATTTCATTCTTTTGGTTCATTAAACTGTCGGAAATCACCTTGTCAACCCCATTGTTCGCAGCCATGGAGATAATGTATAGATTTATCTATGTCTACCTTTCGCGAATGTGAAAGATAAGAGTATGCGTGGATGATGAGCATACAGAGGAACACTACTGGCTTTCCGTCGTTTCCCGGAATTGAATTGGACTTACAATATTTCCTTCAGAAAATGTATGATTCAGTATGTGTGGTCATTGCTCAGCGCAACTTTTTTAGGTCATTCTATAGCCGGACTGGAGGCTCCAGCCTATAGAATAACCTGAGATCTGACACCGGCTCTTTAAGAAATCTTAGGATTTGCACGAGAAAAGATGCTCGCCTATGGTACAACTTAAAAACCATGCTCGGGATAGAATGTATGGGGAATTAATGGATTATTCCGTTGTTCATATTTTGATGTCTAAGTTTGAAATTTAAAAGATTTTCATACATATATATGTATTTCAGTCAATTGGAATTTGATCTGGAATCCGCAATACTTGGTATATACATTTCTCGATATCTGAGTATCAAAAGCAATTTTACAATAGTAAACAATCACAACTTTTACAGTTAACCAGAAAGTACATTTGAGGTTTGCTAGCTGATACAAGCAAGAAAATAAAATTCTTTAGTTGTCTCTACAGACTGCAGCCTGTTAATTTGAAAATTCTCTTTCAACTTTCAGTAAAAAAAAAACTGCTATTAAAATATTCTTTTACAAAGATAATACGTGTCAGCAATGAACCTAAATATATTCTTGAAATTTTTCTTTAATTATTATTCATCATACCCATTCATAAAATTTTTCATTCCATTATATCTTTCACGATTCATTGGTTAATTAATACTGGTTTTCTTTATTTTGTTATAGACACGTTATTTTGTAATCATTGTGTTTGATTGTAGACCTGTTACAATTTTGAACAATACACAATCTAGTAATGGGTGTACATACTTCAACAACTAGTTTACTTTGAAGGTGTCTGTCATAGATGAGGTTCGATATATAAGCTGTTTGATCTATTAGGTATCAAGTCTATATATCAGTCTGCACAACAGGAATAAGAAGTTTATAGGCTCATCTACGAATATTTCTCACTAGATGTCAATATTCATTCGACTTTTCTTATGTTCGAAATTCATTAATATCAAAACAAACCTTGCTGCCACACTTACGACTATGACGAAGCAATCCGGAAGAATTCCCCAACCGAAGTTGATGGTAGGTTAATAACGAATGGCTCAAAAGTTAGGTTAATTCGTTCGTTCGTGACTCTTTTATCGATGTGCTCGGGAACTTGGCCCATTTACACAGCTGGACTTACAGTTTATAGTGGAATCCGAGCCACTCGGCTAGACCGTGCAATGATTACAGTCACCACAAAGATTACAAGTTATCTGGCCTTCGGAAGTTTATGCCCTCTTTGAGCGACTTTTGCAAACTCAACACTTTTTTGTTCAAGGATAACATCCATAACTTGAACCCGGATTCGAACCAGGCACCTCGGCTAAGCAGTTCCAATATGCTTGCGCACTAACCGTTCAGCTACCAAGGCGGTAAGTTAGGTTAAGAAATTATTATAACAAATTTGATTTCTTTTGAATTTTTATCTCTGAATACTATAATGCTGTTTTATTCGGTTAATTTCTCAGTGAACTCCAACCAAATCACGGAACTGATTTCCTATCATTTAGAGAATTTCTTCCTAACGAATAAAATATGAAATAAATGAATATTTTAATAAGAAAATCTAATAATAATTGATATTAACGCTGGCTAAACCTTACTTGGTAGATCAAAACTGTTCAAAATCACCAACAAAAGGCGTATAGTAAAGTATGCGGTAGTATATGTCTATCTCCACAGTAACCATTTTTATCTTTTAGGTATATATTAGCAACAAATAATAGGTTATTCACAAAGCCATTTTAAACGATACAGTATTAATCATTATCCAACTTGACGTTAGATACATTCTCCATCGAAAATAGATCAAAATTGCCTTACATAGCATATCATTAAAATTAATATTTCAGAAGATATCATAGATACGTTGTGCATTTTATATTGTTCGCAACTAACCAGGCGGCCGACCTGCACGACCCGTTTTGGGTGAGAAGTCGAAACGGGTGGCTAGCCATTAATAAAACTAACAACTACACTCCAAATCAGTTTCAGCTTGCCATCCTCTACTCTAGGTTATTCGTGTATTCAAAAGCGCGGAAGATTTTCTATTGGACGAGCTTGGGTACCTTAGATGGGGTAATCTGTTTCGAGTATAAGCAGTAGGTTTTGATAAGCGAGCCATTTCATTGTCTCTTTTGCTTACCTAATGACATGGTTATTTGAAGTGGGATCAAAACATGACGATTATGAATATAGGACATTAGGTAGTACTTCTCTTATTAGCCTGGAATAATAACACACATTAATGGAACAAAATTTAGTACAATCCTACACCTATCTGCAAACATCTACATTGATATAGGAACAGAACCGAAGACTACGCGTATTTTATATTGAATCTGTTCCTTTGTTACAGTTAGTTTATACGTGAAATGTTTTTATTAGCCAACAATGGAATGTGACCACTTTTACAGATTGGAGAATCGATATAAAAACAGTCAAATTGTGAAATTTCAGTAGTTATTCCGCAATATAATCCAAGTATATGTTTTAGATTTGGTTAAATATAATTGTTCAACACTGACAGACAAGCACTGTCCGAAATACTGGACGTCCTAGAGACTATAAATTCAACCGAACATTGACATGTTCCATCTAATCTAAACTTTTTGCTTTTGATTGCAGTTGGTCTGAGCCTATCACTTAGACTGAACCCGAACGTATGGTGTATGCCATCAATGATGCACATAAGGCGGGAATCTGTTGGATCGTTTTAACGCCGAGGTGAGGCTTAGTTTAATACACCGAAAGATGGTATGTTAGGTGGCCAAAAAGGCAAAAGGGGTTACTCGTTTGTTGGGCAACTCCTGCGACCAGCAAATGCCAAATTTTGAGGAAAAGGCCAATATGCTATCCATCCTCTCAAAGGGCAATTTCCCAATCCGTTCAATACAATAAAAAATCATTTTACCGTTAACGAAACATGTCGATTTTTCATAGAGAAGCAAAAATGCATTCTCCTTATGACAGTTCTGCGCTAGGAACAGACCAAGAGTTCTTATCTGATATGAATAAAGGAATACAAGCATATTTCACCGAAAAATATCAAACGCTTCATCAAGAAAGTAGTCTAGGCTGCCAGAATGAATGTACAATAGGGCCTTAAGGATCGAATCGCAATGGCTGGGTCAACGTCTATTGCTGTCGTAGTATTTGTATTAATTTATCTACACGAATACGAAGTTGACACTAGTACAGCATTAAATAAGTATTCGTGAGTGAAAATAATTCGAAACAATTTTCAATTTACATTCTATCGATATCGTAAAATAACATAGATGTTTACTATTCCCTTTATGAACAAGAAGAAGCTAATAAATATCATTATAAAAATCCAAATGATTGAAGCGATTATACGTATGAAATGTTCGATAGAACATAATACATATATTGTAACCCTGTTGCTTATGGAGAAGGAAACAGGTAGATTTCCAAATCATATTTTTAGGCGATAAGATTTTCAAAACATGACAGGGGCTTTATTCATGGAGGTTTATAGATAGCTATAACAAACAAACCCAGCCTTAAAACGACCGCAATATAATTTTAAATCACCTTGAAAGATTACGTTCCAAGCAATAATAATATTGAAATAGCGTGTTATTCCTAGATTAAAAACTTTATATGCACAAGATCCAAAATTAAAATATCTAATGAGTTTGCATAAACCATTTCCTAAACGTATATTTTGGAAAACGGATTCCCAAGAACAAATCTTCTCTGGGTAAAAATCTGTTACTTTATAGTTAAGAATATTTTATTGAGATCGTATTGTCATTCACGAGTGACTAAAAAATTTACTTGTATTAGGTCCGAAGTAAGTTCTCGCTGTTTTTTTATGAAAATTCAACTTTATTGTGAAAAATGATTACAAATGAATCATTCAAAATATTGCCCATCGCTAGCTACAACTTTTTTCCATCTTTCTGGCAGAGCTCGAATACTGTGACGGTAGAAGTGTTCGTCTTTTGAGGCTATCCACGAATCAAGCCATTTTTCGAGCTCTTCATATGAGCTGAACTGCTGATCAGCCAGACCATGTGCCAACGAACGGAACAAGTAATAATCGGATGGTGCAATATCTGGGGAATATGGCGGGCGGGGTAGGACTTCCCATTTGAGCGTTTTCAAGTAGGTTTCAACGGGATCGGCAACATGAGGCCGAGCGTTGTCATGCTGTAGAATTACTTTTTCGTGTCTCTGCTCGTATTGTGGTCGTTTTTCGCGCAGTGCTTTACTCAATCGCATCGAGTTGGATACCGTTTCCCAGTGATGAATTCGTTCGGTTTTAACAAGTCATAATAAATAACACCGACTTGGTCCCACCAAATACACAGCATAACTTTCGCAGCGTGAATCTTCGGCCGAGGCGATGACGTAGAAGCATGACCGGACAGTCCCCAAGATTTTTTTTCTTTGGATTGCTGTAATGAATCCATTTTTTATCACCCCTTACGATGCGATGAAGAAAACCCTTTCTTTTTGCCGCTGGAGCAGTTGCTCGCAGGCGAAAAAACGATGCTCAACGTCTCTTGGCTTCAAATCATAAGGAAACCAAGTTCCTTGCTTTTGAATCATTCCCAACGCATGCAATCGCTTGGCAATGGCCTGGCGGGTAACTCATAAGACTGAAGCAAACTCTTCTTGCGTTTGGCATGGATCCTCATCGAGCAATGCCTACAATCCAGCGTCTTCGAAGATGTTTGGCCTTCCTTCATGGGGACGGTCGTCCACATCGAAATCACCGTTTTTGAAGCGACGGAACCAATCCCGGCACGTTGTTTCACTCAGAGCAGTATCTCTGTAAACTTTTTGGAGCTCTCTATGAGCTTCAGCCGCCGTTTTCTTCGAATGAAAGAAGAAAATTAACAGTTCCCGCAAATGACGATTATTTGGCACAAAATCAGACATTTTCTCACAACTAAAAGTATTTGACACTCAAACAAAATCACTAATGTGTCACAGTGGTTTGTTTACCATATGTCTAAGCTTTGTTCAAGGCGTTCTTGATATGTAAAAATCGACCAACACTTACTGATGAAGCCATCTATTGACAAACGGCGAGAACTTAGTTGCCCACCTAACTCCATTCATTATAGCCTGTTCAAGTTTTTCATTGTAGAAGCAAAATGACTTGTTTAAATTTGAAAGAAGTTCAATTTCGACTAATGTTTTACTTAACCAGTATTTGAGTGAGCTATTTTGCTGACATGAAGCTTATGCTACTTAAAAATCTGCTATTAATCTAATTCATCTGTACAAAGTGTGCCCGATTCAAAAATGTTCAGGAACTTGGTGCAATTGAACTTACCTAGTTGAAGCAATAAATTGGTAACTATAAATTGGTTAAACACTTTTTCAACCATAGTTTTTATTACACATCATCTTCTGATTATACTACCATAGCGTTAATACTTTAAAAAGTATTTTTGAGTGGTGATAACCTTTGTTTATCGTAATATTAATATGGTGAATGGGATCAGGAGAGTTGAAGGATTTGTTGGATATTAACTTTCGTGCTGCATAAAGAATAAACGAATGATGCTTAGTATAAGATCTTGAAGCATACCCGTAGATTTTGATACTTAAAAAATTCCTACTTTCACCAGAGAAGTGTTCACGCTTCATTCTAACCAGGTCCTCGATTGATAATGGGACGCCAGAAATCTATAAAATGCAAGAGAAACAGCAGAAATACATGATGAAAGTGAAAAATATCATTTCGTATCTATCAATGTAGCATAATTAAAAGAATACTTAACTTAGAAAGCCAGATCATACATAGGACTACACTTTCCTTTTCACGATGCTGATTTTCGACCGCAGTTTATGTTCATTATGAAGTGAACACTTCCGACCCATAAGATCTTTCCAATGTTTAACTGCAGAAGCAGACTATGGGCCCAAAAAAAAGGGTACCATCTCCCATATTTAATTAAAAAATATTGAACTAACACTTCACGAAAAATTCTTGATAAAGTATTTTACATTCAAAATAATTTAGTTGATTAGAGTAGGAATTATTTGTAGTTATTATAAAATGCCATCATGTGGGATTATGAAATGAAAGAGTAGAATCCTTGTGTTGCAGTCTAGGTTTGTTGCACCAGCTTGTTCAATTATAAAGTCCAATCTCTAAACTTCCCATAACGCTGGTCGGCTTTAATGTATTCATTTGTCAAGTAGGACTTACTAAACGAACCTTGTAGTTATTCAGCTTCTTGTTTACTTCTTAACGTACCACGTATGTGGTACGATGCAAAATATATAGCTTTATATAAATTGCAAGAATTATCTTATTTTCTTCCCCACGTTAATTACACCTGAGACCAAATGAGATCGGTCAAATGGAAAACCATGTGATAGTCTAGTACCTAAACATGCCTTGCAGCTCTTTTTATAAAATAGGACACTTTTTTTGTTGTGTTGTTTTGTTTGTTGTGTAATTGTAGTAACCTATTCAAGTTCTTTTATGTAAGGTTTGATGTGATACGACCAATTCTTCGTCGTTAAATTATTTCGGTATTCTAAACGTCGCTTCACCCGATGGGTCATTCGAATGCTTCAAAGGTTTGCAAAAAATATGAAGCCTATAAAAAAATTGACATGCGATGCAAGAATTGCTTCAGTTCTTTTCGACCTACTCAAAACTGAATTATCTAGGCTTTTCTATGGTAAATTTTTGCATGATTTCGAAACTAATTTGAAAAAACGTTGGAAACTTACATGTGCTGATTAACCGTAATCGCAACACGATAATGGCATCTGAAGGAAATAAACTAACTTGTTACAATGGGCAATAATGTGATAATTCAATAATATATACATCAAGTTAGCCAATTCTACGTAGCCAATACCCCTATGAGAATGTATGTTCATCCACTCAGTGATGACGCGTAGTCGAGCATGCGCATCAGGTTCACAACTCATCAAGCTGAAGTGATGAGTTGACATATTTTGTCCTTCTCTAGATCCTATGAGCAACATTCGTCATAACTATTAGAAAATGATTTTATAGGAATAGGTAGTTTACTTGTGCATGGAATTAGGAGGTAATGTCGTGTCTGTGAATTGAAATTTAGTATTCCAAATTTTCTATGGTTTGCCGCATTATGCTTTTACTCTGTTATGATTTCTACTCATTTGCCCCAATTATTTTAATATAAGGGTTCATATTTTTCTTTGTTGATATTCATTACACAAAAAAATTGTAGATCGAAATCATACTACAACAGGATGAATTGATTTTACAATCACTGGGGAATTATGGGAAACAAAAAGCTTCTCTGACTTTTTCCTGGTGGTTCCTTAATAAAATAATGGCTATTTGAAATGCTAAAATAATTTATTTACAGAAATATACTAATTAAACAGTTATTATACACTTTAGCCAAATTTAACAATAAGTGTTGAATAAATAATCCGTTGAATTATCAATAATTGCACTTCCGATAAAATATTAAAAAACGGATAATTTGAGGCTTATATCATAACTTGCAACTAGAAAACAATAACGATCCTCGTAGCTTCCATTTTCAATTGTCAATAATAAGCCATTTTTCATGTAACTGCTCAACTTCCTGTGTAAGAATAGGATGACGCAATCGCATACGTATCTCTAGTTTCCCCCCTACCTTTTTTCTTCCTTCCATTAGCTGAAAAACAAGAAAACTCGGATCACAGGTTACTGAAATAGCTTATGAATCATCAACAAAAAATTTCATAAAATGAAAAGTGTTGAGTTATTTTTCTATTCGAATTAAATTTGCAACTAGGCAAGTAAACGATATTTTTAAAAAAACTGAAATGTACTTACATCAAAACTCTCATGAAGTTCACATTGTGTCTCTAGTTGTTGTAACTTGACGTTGGCAACCCCTATCAGAGAATCGCTCTTGAACCAGCCGCTGAAACAACAAAACCAGTCGCTAGCGCCAGAGCAGCAGCTAGCACAACCTATATAAGGCACTCCCAACTTTGTAAGCAAATGTGTTTTATAATACACTAAATGAGCCATCACCAATGATTATGCAAGCAAAAGCTAGAACAGATAACAAGACGTGACAAGATGATAAGTTGAGATTGCCTTACAAACAACAGGTTATTTTGTATATATTATTGCCTATAGATAATATGAACTGTAGAGTAACAGAATATAGATGAATCCTCATTTATTCTGCATTAGAGCACATAAGCTCTTGATCTTATTTCGATAACTAATAAAGATTTCACCTATTTTTATGGATGTCAGAGAAAATTTTAATCGCCAATAAAAACATACTAGGAACCACTGCTTGTGTGTGCTGAAAGACAATTGAATTTTCGTATGTCTGGTTATTAGTAAAAAGTATACATGAAAAAGATTAATACAAATCACAATTATGTATTCCTATAATTTCAACAGAGCGTTCAAATACTGACATTGCCCCCATTTTCCAGAAACTTTAAGAACAATTCTGTCAGACCATGCCTAATGAACATGAACATGAATTTCCCTCCGTCTACACCTGATTTTTCTAAGTTTAGTCAAACTATCTTTGTTGAATTTAAAGATGGCTTCTATTATCATATTTAATTCATTAGAATGGATTAGCAAAATGCCATTTCAATTCTTTATATTCAACTTTATAAGAAAAGCATTCACTAGACGAAAGCGGAATGGAGAAATGGAAAAAGTAACTATGGATTTTCTATCTCTATCATATAAGAATCTGTATGTTTTCATGAAGAATATGTTTCCTTGAATTTACCTAGAGCAGTATTCATTTACTTTCGATGTATAAATTTTTATATATAAAATTTCGTGTTAGGTTGTCCGCGATGAACTCCTAAACTACTGAAACGATTTTGATGAAATTGTGCACAATGGTCCAACTTGAGAGATAGAATAGGTTATCTCAAATTATAGTCACAATATTTTCTATTGTAAATTATCTGTTCGTTATATGACATCCCATCGAAGTGCTTTGTGGGGTTTAATGATGCAAAAACACCTTATCAAGTCATTGAGCGTACTGTTGGCGTTTTTTGATCAATGCACCGATCCAATTGATCATTTGTTGTCAGTCGCAATCAGTGCTCTTACCGGTTTTTACAGTTCATAATATACGACACCAACCTAGTTTCACCAAAGATGGAGCATGGTCTTGCTACTAAAGCAACCCTGCAATCGATGGCAGGCTTCGCCAGGTGATAACCATGATTTTTCTCTCTTAGGATCTTCGAAATGAATCCATTATTGATCACCCGTTTCTATTTGATGCAGATATGATTTCCTTTCACACCTTTGAAGCATTATTTCACTGAAGTTTTTTCTATTTTCCATCTGTCATTCAATTCATGTGACACCGATCTTTCCATCTTTTGGATCCAGGACGTTCTTAGTTTTGAAAGTTGAAATCACTACATCTGAGTTATCAAAGCCACTTTTCCCATGTGCTTATGGTTGGGGTCTGCCCACCGTAAGTCTCTACCAGTAAAATATGATTTTCGGCGGTTTTCTTCTTTTGAAGAAACAAAAAAAAATTAAGCGTGCCATCAATGCTTATTTTCGGATAGAAAACATTTTAAATAAATTATAAATCTATAATGTTTTTATAATTTTGGCGGAACTTGATTTGTGTAGTGTTTAGGTCAATGACAGTAGAATAAAATGATACATGGTTCCATTCATAACATTCCATAATTGTCTAGTGACATCTGTTACAACAACAGAGAGGAACCAACACTTCTGGTATCAAGGGCTCAAACAGTAGGGAGGAACCACATTTTCCCGAAACGGCAAATTTAGCGTTGCACCTCTCTTCTACAACGAAAGCGATATATAATCCAATGTAAATCTGATTTTTCTTTCATTAATAATATAAAATGTATTTGTAGGTCATAATTATATAAATGTGTGAAATAGTAGTGTGAAATCTATTATATTAAATAATTAATTTCAGTGAAGACAAACACAGAATGAATGATTAAAAATCAATCAGAATCAGAAATATGTTATTATTGTTCAACACAAACTCAAAAGAAATTAGTTTGCTAATTAGATTGTTATTATTATTATATTTGTATTTATTAAAAGCTTCATCAATGTAAATCATTAATTTGCATTGAAATCAAAAAATTTTTTTACCAAATAGTGAAGGCATCAGTGAATAGCAGCAAATGCAATTTTCTTCTCTGTCAGTTTACTAAAACCCATTTAAACAATTACATCCCAAATAACTAATCAATTTGCGAATTTAATTATTTAAGTTTTATATTTCAAAAGTATAGAACATGATCCTTACTTGTTTTACAATAAGATGCCAAATTGTTACTTTTACATTGTAAATAAACGGTGATGCCCTTTCTTTCTAGCATTCCTATTAAAACAGAAGTGGATCTTGCTTAAATGGCAAATGTAAACCCGTTACAGGTTTGAAGATTTCAATGAGTTCATAATGGAATGGCTAACTTCAATTATTAGGATATAATATTCCCCTAAATGAACATTTTGGAATGTGTCATGCTATGGAAATAAGATTATATTTATGCATTGATGGCAGCCGATACTAGAAGATTGGAGTGATATCTATTGTGACTCACTGTAGCAACAAAGCAAATATACGTTGCAAGCCTTCTACTTTTTGAGATGAATCACAAAACAATTTCAAAGTAGTGTTCAAAACAAAACAGCTAACATTAAAGGGCAAACCTGCAAACTTTTCAGACAGGAATACATGCTTACTATAATGAGTACTCACCCTTTAGAATAAACTTCGAACTTGATGCCATGCCTCTTGAAAGTCCTCTGACATGTTCTAGCCGTCCTATTAATTGGTACCGTGAAGGTAGCATTATATTCAGGATTGTTAGTATCTTTAACTAATCCAGTCTTATCAGTGTAGGGCGTTTCCTGGGGCCACGGGAATGAAAACTTCACGTAGGTATCTATTTCTTTTGGTGCGTCGGTATTGTAATTGATTCCTCTCAAAATTGAGAGTTCCAATTCGTTATCCATCAGTTCTGTGAAAGATTTTACCACAGAGAAATCTTTGTATTCATAATGGAATTTTGGAATTCCCGCACCAGGAGTTTTCTTCGCTAACCTCACCAAATCTAAGTCTTTCGTCACGTTCAACGCTAAACGTTCGAATCTATTTGTTCCAGCAACGTCCCCCAGTGATTTGTTATGGTCCCTTGTGGTCAAGCACATTTTCAGTTGTCTCTGGAGTTGATGTTCCAGGCGGGAAAGGATATCGGTGCCAGAAGGATCGTCTTCCAAACAGTCCTCTGTGCTTACCATATCGAATCTGGACAATAAGAATTTCAATTTTTTTTATATTAAATCTTTATTTCCAATATACTTTTATTTTAGAATATCATAAAACAATCAATCAGGTACATGTGGAAATTTAACTTAATTTTTTGTGAATTGATTATTTTAAGTATTAATGCTATTTCCTTATCAATTCATTGTGAAAGCTTGATAAGGGATTAGGCTGGCGTGAAGTAGAAGAGAATCGAAATATTTTTATTTGCTTGAAATGTGATATAATAATATTTTACAACAATCAGACGATTAAATCTGCAATTTCCAGTACTTCCAGTTTTATAGCAGGCCTTTGTGGTTCTCCCTAAGCAAGTAAAACAGGATAAAAGGATCTGCTATATCATGGTGCTATTGACACATAAACAGCTAACAGTGAGTGTGAGCATCAAAAAAGATCTTTGTATACGTATGGAAAACACTGAACGCTTTTTTCTCAAGGGAGAAATTTTATTTCAACTGACTGAACACAAAATGGGAATAAATCAATAATATCTTAAACAATGACTATATATTCAAAATTATATATTTTTTCAATGAAAGTATAATTCTGTCGATATTTTGCAAGATTTTGTATATAAAACTGCACAAAATGAACAGTTTCAGCAAGAAGCAGATTTTCACAAAAATACAAGCTTCTGTAGCCGACTTGGTTTATTCCCCAATTGCAATCCAAAATGTATATATACCAAAATATTTTCACACTTTGTCGAATAATCAATAATCATTTCAATTTTAACCTAACTTGTTATTTAACAAAAATGACTCACTCTTTATCAAGCTGAGATTTCGCATCTGGAGGAAGAGGCAACGTTGAAAAATCTACAGGAAGTCCGCAAGACGTAGCCTCGATTAGTTTATCGAATCCTTTAGCAGTTCTCAAAAATTCCTTGGCCTGTGTTATCTCACCCTTTTTTTTCGCCCTCAGAGCTGCTTCTTTGAATTCTCTTTGTCTCGCTAGAAGAATCTGCATTTGTTGTTCCGCTCGGCTATTAGGCACACGATTTCCTATTGGAAATGAATCAATTCATAACAGATGTGCTTATTAAAATCGAATTTTTGTTTACTGTACTCACTTTTGATAGGGGAATTAAAAGAAAAGTATTCAAAAGATTCAGAGAAATCCATTATTTGAATTATATGGAAGCGATTCTTTTAATAATCTACTAAAAGATTATAACTATTTGGGGAAAATTACTTTTAATGTTGTGCTCTTTATCGGAAAACCTCAAACGGATTTTCCTGTATATTCGACAATTATTACTGCTTTATTTTGAACTATTCCAACTATTCACTTTGAAACGGTGAACGCAGATACAATTATTTATGTCGTATATTTTCTAAATACAACTAACAATCTAATTTTCAATTAATTTATTGTTCATCAAAGTTCCGATGAGGTGTTTTACATATGATTAACGTGACCATACGACCCGTTTTGAACGGGACAGTCCCGTTTTCAGGCTCTCCGTCCCGGTGGCCCCAGCAGAGGCTTCGGGACGCTAAATTGTCCCGTTTTCACAATCTCGCAAAAATTCGGATGATCCATCCCAACCTGGGGCACGTAGAAGGTACAAGTAAATCCAATTCAGTAGACCGATAGTTGGAGGAGTAGCATGCGATACCCTTGTCCAATACTGAAAACTGAAGTTGCAAAAACTTATTTCCGCGCCACCCTGTTGCTAGGATACGCTAATAAGCTTAAATACGAACAAAGCGGAACACGCGTACAGCATACATCACATCATAGCATTAACGTGAAGATTGAAATCCTTTTCAGTTTTTATTAACTCGTTAGCAGAAAGGCGGTGCGGTTGATGATAGCTTTTTTATACCTTTAGTTGTTTGTATCAATTGTACTTGATGTCTAGTTGCGTAATATTTGCAGTGGAAAAGATCTACAAACTTTTTAACTGAAGATATTCGTTTTTGAATCTTACATTACCATGACGAAACGCAAATGTACCTTCAATGAGAATTGACAAGCAAAATACACATTTATTAAGAAAACGAATGCTCCTTCGGATGTCCGATGCGAAAAGTGTCGGACTGAATTCAGTGTTGCCCACAGCGGTGGCGTTGATATCGAACAGCATTTAAAGTCGGAAGAACATAAAAATGCTGATCGCGCTGCCGGTTCAAGTTCCTCATTATTAAACTTTTTCAAGAAATCGAAAGATTTGGATATCGCCGCGGCAGAAGACGTCTGGGCCTATCATGCATAAGAAAACCACAATTTTTGGCTCTAATGATTGTGCATCGAAATTGATTCAGATGTGCGCGGACCAAAACTGAAGCCATTGCAGTGGATGTTTTAGTGCCAGCAGCGATTAAAGAATTAAAAGATGATCTGGGGAAGTCTCACTGTATAACAATTTCAACTGACGAGTCAAACCAAGGAAACAAGAAAATATATTCCCTTTTAGTGCGCTCTTTTCAACCTTATGATGGTGTGCAAGTGAAAATATTAGACCTGCGTGAGCAACCAGGTGAAACTTCTGACATTATTGTTAACTTTTTACTTCAAGTGTTGAGAGACAATAGTTTGTCTGCAAAAGTCGTGGCATTTTGCGGGGCAATGCCAATGTTAATTTTGGAGGTGCAGCTAGGCGGGGGACAAATAATGTTTTCGCCAAACTACAATCTAGTTTGGAGAAAACGTTGATTGGTATAGGATGCGGAGCACATATTATACATAAAGCTATTAAGTCTGCTGCTGATGGCTTACCTATTGATGATACATTCGTAATGTATTCTGTAAAAATATTTTCATTCTTTTATATTCACACTGTTCGGGTTGAAGCCCTAAAAGAGTTCTGTGCCGAAACTGAGACAGAGTACCAAAACTTGCTCGGATACAGCAGAACAAGATGGCTTGCGCTAATGCCTGCTATAGAAAGGGTTTTAAAAATGTTCAATCCATTGAAGAGTTATTTCTTAAGCATTGAAAAATGTCCACAAATACTGAAAACCTTTTTTGAAGACCCTTCAGCTGAATTGTGGCTTTACTTTTTAAATGCTCAATCGGCAAGTTTTCATCAAGCCGTATTGAAAGTTAAAGAACAGACTGTATCGGCTATTGAAGCTGTAAAAGAAATAAACCAACTCAAAGAAAATTTGGCTCAGAAACAAACGAGTAAGTTCCTTCCCTTTACAGTTCGTAGCTTGATGGCGAAATTGAAAGAGAGTGGCACTGTTATTGACGAAGATTTCATTAGAAGTAAGACTACCGAATTCTATAAAACCAGTCGAGAATAACAGTGGACTAGAGTTTTCTCTACAGAACTGGAATTATTTCATTGGGCCAATTTAAAAAAAGAACTCTCATAGGAAGATATTCAGAAAGCAGTAGATTTGTTAATTGGAAAGAAATATATCGATTGCGAAGAGGATACTGAAATATTTCAAAATATATTACATCGCTAAAAGTAGCCGATTGGAATATGGAAAATGTTTCTACAAAAAATCGTTTGGTGGAAGTATTTAAACATTTTCGAGACAATAACCTGCAACATAATAATGTTTGTATTCTTATAGAATATATTTTATGTCTACCTGGCACAAATGCTCCAGTAGAACGGGTATTTTCCCTTATGAATAAATTGTCGACGAGTGAAAAAACTCAATTACAAGTTTCGGTGCTTATGGCCATGTTAGTCACTAAGGTGATTATAAGTAAAACGTGCTAAGATTTTTACTTTCAGTTAAAGCGTCGCCAATTGTATGGAGGCAGATATGTTTTCTTGAAACATATAAACATGAATAACTTGATTGAATAATATGTTTCATTGATTTTTTTCTTATATCGTTTAATATTTGATAAATTTGAATTAAACCAAAAAACCAAACAAAAAACTTTTCTTTCGATCATAAGTGTTCCAACTTTGTGTTCTTTTTCAAGTTAACAGGTAAAATCTGTGAATTACCAAATACTACAAAATATCTGAAAAGATTTAGTATAAATTTTGAGACTGAAAAAATTTTCTCCTGCGGCGCAGTTCAGGATGGGCTTCCGCCCCCCGAACTCCCTAGAGCAGGCCGCACAGATCCACCTACTTTTTCATCTTATTCCCACATGTTACATCCATGTACCGTTCTAATCAAGGAAATTTATGGTCACTTTACATATGATACATCTATGATAATAATTTTGTGTTCCACAAAAAGAGCACAACTACTCAAATAATATAATGCCAACTTCATCTCCATCCTAGATTAACATGAATATCATAAATTTTATTTCCTAATTTACTAATGTATAATTAATCACAAAAACATAGAAAATTGTTCGGAGTGGTTTTCTGGAAGGCTTTATATCCATAATTGGACTGTTTCATAGAGCATTTTGACGTTCGAAACATAACACGCTCAGCACGTAACCTCTTTTTTAAAGAAAATTTGATGCTCTCGTGAAAAGGTTTTCAGCGATAAAATCTGTCCCTTGTCAATTTTTCAAATTGAAATTAACAGTTAAATGGTAAAAACAAAATCCATTTTTTGTTGGGATTATTTCAGGAACCTTTAATCTTTTATATTGCGAATTTCTTTTTGAAATACCTGTAGATAAATTATTACCGTATCTAAAGTTGTTATCGCGTAATAACTTGACGATATTATATATTGACATAACCATTTCGTATCGAGTAAAACAGGCTGCCTTGGGTTTTTTATTGGCAACTTCTAGAATATCGAAAATACAACTTTTCTCTTCCAGTGTCTGCCTCTACAAAGTTCTAGCTTTATGGCTGAAAATACGAATATGGCTCAAAACGCTCTAATGAAAAGAATCTTTAACAGATGCTGCGATCGAGTCCCAGGAAATTTATATTTTTATTTTTGAATATAGCAACAAATTTTCAACACCTTCCAGAAATCAGAAAATGTTTTTATTAATCTTAAGGGTATCAACATAAAAAAACTGATCCGATGTATATGTTTATATTATTTCTTAATAGTAAGATGGTGAATGCATATTTGAAAATTCATGAAATGAAAGAGAGTCTCAAAAATGTTTCGTGAGTGTATGTCGATTTGTAGTCACCTGCTTGATACCCCTACTCCCTCATACTAAGAAATTACTAGATGAATAAAATCAGGTAAAATTCAATGGATAAATTATTGAGAATTATTGTTGTTAGAAATTGTGGGTAATCATTAAATGGAAAAAAAAAGTGAACCTATAATATCAACGTCTCATCTAAATTACAAGAGAAAAAAGAAATCCCTTACCTGTATTACGTGTAGTTTGATTTTTTGCTGTAGGAGATTTAGGTCTCAATTCAGGTGACGAAGCTCCAGATGCAGGCTCTCCCTGAGATTGGGATGGTGCAGGTGCTGGTTTGGGACCAGCTAATGGTGGAAAACCTGGAGGTAACGGAAGTTCATCAACAGCTACTGGTTTCCCCGCTTTATTCTGTTTAATAGCTTGTTCAAATTGTTTTATTATTCTGCCAATTCTTCGGGCTTTACTTGCGTTATCTTCTGATTTAGCCTTTTCTTCTTGTTTCTTGTAGAAGTCTACACATTGGACTAACGCTTCTCCCAGAGAGGCTGGTGGTGCAGAAGCCGTGGAAGTATCTTGACTCGAAGAATCGTCTGAAACTTTTCAAAAGATAGCACACATCTTCGAAATAATTTGTAAATTAGCATTTTCAATAATATGTTCAGTTTCTCAACATGCTCAATAATTTCGTTCTGATTATTAAGTATCTATTTTATACTTCCATGTATTACAAGAGTTACTTTTTTTGAAATTACCGCATTGAAGAGAATAGTTTTCCTTCACTTGTTAAAATAAATCACTCATTCTGAGGATTCTTAAGGTACAAAGATGTTTGTACAATCTGTGCACTAAATTTTCATATTTCTTTCTCAACGATTTCTGAAATACCCAATATTCATTGAAGAGCAGCTAGTCCTTGGGTTTGTCAAATAAGATCTTAAACAGAGCGTGCAATCAGTGGTGGCAAGATTAATTGGATACCCCCAATATCGAAACGTTTCGTCTGTGTTACATAGCATTGTATCAAACAAAATAAACTTAGATTATTTATATATCGGATCCAGTAATATATAGTTTTAATCAGTACCTCTACTATCCTTCAACAAAAAAAATCCGTAAAGCTATAACACTTTGCGTACGAGTGGGGCGTTTTTTGTTGCTTCAGCAAACTGAACGAAATCAGAAACATGTAAGCGAGCATTCTATATGGTTTTTAAGCCTCTGCAATACTTTATGACTTGATGTATCCATAAAATCGTCAATTTTCACGCACAATAACTTGATCGAATGGAATACCGCGAAGAAAATATAACAATGGATTGCATTCATAAATTCGAGTAAAATCGTAAAAACCAATTGCAAATGATAAATGAAGAAAAAGGAATGTATAGGATTACGACTTGTCAACTGCAACGAAAAGTTTTGCAAGAATATGTATACAATTGAATATATTCCACTCGAAAATTTCCATTCTTCAAATAAATTATTCTCAGAACATTTTTTCAAGAACTTATCCGTACTTCATAAATCATTAAATATTCTTACAAGCTCTCATAAGGCGTATACAAGATCGCTACCGAAATGATAAGCCTAAGAATACTAAGATTCATTCGAATATCACAATACGGATCGACAGAGTAATTTCATTTTGTTGTGAACTCTTCAACATAGTATATTATTAACAAATCAAACCAATCTTAAACTATAAGTCGGGTTCTGAAAAATTAAAGTAATGTGTTGAAATTAATCTAAATGTTTACAGAAAAAAATTCAGAATACTTAAATCAATATCTGTATTTTTATCAAGCCACAATAGGAAATATGTTATGTTTTTTCTATCAAACTTGTGACATTTAACGGTTACTCAGTAAACAACAGTTTATAAATATAATTTAACAAAGTTTATTATTCTCATACCAGACATCAAAACAATTGAAGTCACAACAATGGGTTCAAACACCTTTGATTCATTCTTTTCTTGGTCTAGTTATCTTTGATCTCTTATTGCCAGTTTCAGATGATTAATACAGTTGCGTTTTACGTCCGACACCAAAATCAACTTCGATAATAAAACCTTATCGGAAATTACTTTTGCTAAACTAGCTTTTTATTTAATTTTCTGAATAAACATACAACACGTTTTTTCCAAAGTAATTTGAAATATGCTGTGGACAATCCGTCATTCAATTTAAAGATGAAAAGTTTCCGTGTGTAATAAGTTTTGTCGTAATGAGATACAAGGTGATCACTTTTCGTAATGTCAAAGTGAACGTTATTTTGTCTTCTTAGTGAAAATACTGTTCACTGACGAGAAGAAAGGTTTTTCACAATTTTAATTCTTGGTTGTTGTCCGAGGGATAGGATGCGAAGTGACTTTTCTATAAAGGGATGAATGTATTGTTGAGCGCAAAACTCGAGAACGGCGGTACCAATTTGGGTGATTTTTCTCAAATATTCGTAGAAGTTTAAGGAAGGATTTTACGAAGAGAAAAATCAAAAAGGACGAAAATCTGTAAAAAACAAAACACATTTCTCTACAGCTATACCTAGCTGTCAATATATCCATAGGCATAGACATACAGGAAACTTCTTAGCAGTCAATCTTAGGGATGGTGATCTGAGATCGATCGATAAAAGAATCCATTATACAGTGACTAGATTAATCAAAGTTAGATACGATGGGCTTTCGTATTATTTATTTATAATATCTATACATTAAAATTGATGGCTAAATATATTATGGAGCGTAAAAATCAAGAACTGCAGGTCCAATTCTGCTATTTTTTTAAATAATTGTTGATGCCCAATGAAGGCTATTATTGAATGCAAAACTGTAAAAATTGCACAGAAAACACGTAAAAGCTATATCTATAAGAGAGGAGAGGGATATGAAAATTTATGCCAATAATCTTAATTTACAGAATAAGAAATACTAGTATCCGGATTTTTGCAAAAACCATTACCAAACAGGGATTGAATGGACAATGAGGGATTTTCTCAGTTTTAAGAGATGAAAATTTATGTTTTGATTACACGGTAAAAACATAGTATTTCAGAATTTTAGGAAAAGGTGCAAAATAAAGGTCCAATTGATGTATGCAATTCGTTGAGTTTCAATGTGAGGGACATTGAGGAGGTCGTTACTTGATGAAAATCGATATACATATTTTCAATGAAATATAACTAAAGTATTTAGATTTTCACTATATTAACAAAACTATGACCGGTTTCACCACACTGTGGCTTCATCAAATAGATACAAACTAATGAACAGAGTTATTCCTTATATATTAGTCTTATTTCCTACTTAATATTACAAAAGGTACAAGAGGTATGTTGGAAAACCCATCGGAGTTGCTTACTTTATGAAATGAAAAGATTCAGTAAAGGAGGATTTAGATCTAATTGACTATTAAGTAGCCTACCTGAATTCTTTTCTTTGTTAATCTCTAAAATTTCCAATAGATTGAGTTTTTGTCTGTTATTTTCATTGTGTAAAATTTTGAAATTATCATTAAAGTTATGGTTTTCTTGAGTAAGTGATTAGAATAATGGGAATCTGATTTATGATAATTAAAACTACATTTGTGCTCGGATAATCTAACTTTGAAATTTCTGAAAGTTCTACCAATTTTATTACAATCCCCGCAAGACAGTTTATAAACACCGGATATATAAGGATTAACTCTGTTCATTAGTTTGTATCTATCTGATGAAGCCAAAGTGTGGTGAAACCAGTCATAGTTTTGTTAATATAGTGAAAATCTAAATACTTTAGTTTTATTTCATTAAAAAAAAATCTCATTCTCATATCCTTTGTTACAAAGGAAGAAAAAATCTCAACGGTGCGAAATACGGGTTGAAATTTTTTTATTAGATTATACTCGGCTATGAACCTTGTAATATGAAAAATTTCGTTTGAGATATTGATTATAAAGTAAAAGGGAGTTTCAAAAATTATGAAAAAATCACCCCCTAAGGTGCCAAATAGGAATCAATCCACATGGGTATGCGAGATGAGGGTTTAAATTAATTCCGTTTTAAATTTGGACACATGGAAGATTTCAAAGTAAAAAATACTCCAAAAGATGCAAAATAGGAGTTGAAAGCAGTTTATGAGATATTCGTCAGTTTGAAGATTAAGACATTTGAAAATTGTATTTAAGATCTTGAGAACAAAGTAAATACTTCAAAATTGTTAGAAGAACCACCCCAAAAAAATTCGAAATAGGAGTTGAAATGTTATAAGGAGTTTGCACAGCTTTAAAATTGAGGATATGAAAGAGTTTTATCATAATTGTGAATTCAAGAGAAAAACCTCACAGGTCGCCTAACAGAGGTTCAAAGGTTTGCATTATAAGGAAACTCTGTTTTGGAGTTTGGTCCTTGAAAAATTGTGCTACAGAAATTTTGAATACCACCATTAAAATGCGAATTATAAGTTGAAATGTTGAATGGAATTCGCTTAGTTTCGAAGTTGGCGAAAAGAAAATTGGTAAATTGAACTTAATTACAAAGACAAATTTATATAATAAGCCAAGCCAATATTATAATTGCGGAAGGTATGTTTAAAACGAAGAAATTACTTAATATTTCCCGCGTAAACATTAGTAGGTAAAGGCATAGGTGTTGCTGTAAGCCTGTCAAAGCGGCGGTGTGGCAGGCAGTATGAGTTATTTTATATTAGTTAAAACTTGTTAGACCTTAAATCAATAATATAATAGCTAAATATAAATTTAAAAATCAAAATTGGAGGTGCTGCGATACGGTTCTGGGAAAAAGTAATGTCCCCAATATATTTAGAGAGGCTCTGGACTTTATATGTATGTAATATATATATTACTTAAATACACTTGGTTTAAGTAGATGGAGATATTTATTGAAAAAATAATTATATTTCAGAATATTGAGCCACCCGTTAAGTATTATCAAGATAAAATACAAATAAAGTTTCAAAATAAATAATACAAATGACACAATGAAAAAATAAATTATGAGAATAATTCAACATCAAGGTATTTCAACCTATGACTCTAATAGCACTAGCATACTGCAGATAAGTATGTTTATGTTTTCTTATGGAATTTGAGCCTAATTGCATTACATTTTCTGGTTATGGATGATGGCTAATGAAGAGATTATCCCAGTAAAAAGTGAATCGATATTAGTGATTACTAGATACGGGAAAATAAGTAAGTACCTAACTGCCTATTTGTTATATGCATATAGTTTTATTTCATATATTATTTATTTTGCAATTTATTTACAAGAAATGGTAATTAAATGGAAAGAAATCTCTTCCAACTAACCTGCTATATGAGCTAGGTATATTTATAATATATTATTTTATGTAAGTATGTAAATAAGATCAGTATTTGATTTTTACTATGTACCTACTACACGCAATTATAAATATATTATGTATAACAATATAAATTTTATTTTGTAATAAGTATATGTATAATATTGAACTTACATACTTTGACAAAAGAACAGAACACTGAGACAGATTGAACTTATTGTCCCTACTTTAATTTTATTACTTAAAATAAGTTTAGCTATTTTCATAAAGCCCTGTTATGGATCTTAGCTATTTATTGTTTTAATAATTCGAAACAGTGACGCCGGAACTATCGCGTGCCTAATGCAAAAAGGGCGCATTTTTCAACATTTTGTATTAAAACTAGAATTTTTTATGCGCCCTTTTAGCTTTTGGAAAGTAGTGCCTAAAGTCCTTGAGTCATGTCCTTGAGTAGCTATGTGTCCTTGTACTTAATATATATATATATATATATATATATATATATATATATATATATATATATATATATATATTATTAATTAATCATATTCTGTTAAAATAGCCATATCCTGTTAAGTTAGATCGCCTTAAGATTACTTAAACAAAGTTTTTTCATTTATTATTAACAGATAGGTAAATGATACGAAACATGGCTGAATCTAAGAAGTGTCGTCAGTACAGTTGAATGTTTACAATTTGATTTTCTTCCATCACAGGCACACAAATGATTGCCTACATGCCTTTTATGCAACAAAGTTTTGAGCAATGACTCTATGAAACCATCAAAGCTAAAAGACCACCTAAGAAGGTGTCATCTTGATAAAATAGGTAAAGATTTAAAATATTTCCAAACATTAGAGGAAAAATATGTGAAAAGACCCACCATGCAAAGTATGTTTGCTGCATTAAAGCTTAAAAAATGATAACTTGAACTATACCCAGAAAATTCAAATCTTGATTAATCTCCAAAAAGTATGAAATTTCATTCTTCCCACTATTGTTGGTGTTCTCATGACTCATCGTAAATGAGCTGCATAGTCCTCATTCAAGAGCCTAGGTGCTTAGGAAGGAGGATAGCTTGAAAACTGCCATTCTCAAAAACAATTGAGGATAGATACAGAGTTATTAATGTACCTTGGGCTGTGTTCAAGGCTTTATCACTTGGGAAGCAAGTAAAAAGGGATACTACCAATTACGTTAATCCATTCAAGCCCATTGTACTCTACTGAGTACTCCTTCAAAATTACTCTACGTGTGACACATTTTTAAACAGAAATTAGAATACCGTGCTTAATCTTTTCATTTCCTTGTTTGAATAGTATTTAATTTTTACAGTTACATGTTTCAGTCATTACGGATGTTTGTATGACTCAATCATACATGTAGAATCGATAACTGAATTCTATATTTAAATATATTTTGCATTAGTTGAATATTGATGTGTGAAGATGTTCTATTTATATAACGAAGAAATTACTTATCACACACAAAAGTTTATTCACAACATCTATTTGCCTCTTTCCAGACCGAAATATTCAAATTGCCCAAATTTATTTTTTTCTATTATTTCAATTTAATTTATTATAATGACATATCATGTTGATGTGAAAGGACAAACTCATCCTTAAATCCATAAAAGTACTTAAGTTGATATAAATTTTATGTAAAAATATCATTGTGCAAATTCTAAAATAGTATTATTTCTTTATTCTGAGATGACGAAGGCGCAAAAAGTAGCAATATAAACAAGTTGACCATATGAATGTGACAAAATGCTCATAATTCTTTTTGTGCACAGTGTATTCATAACAAATCCAAATGCCCACAACAGTATTCTACATTTCTTCAAAAACACCCTAAATATGTGATCAGCGTTTCTTACCTTTAGTCTCTTGTTCACTTCTTCTCTGCGTCTCTTGTCTTTCAATTTTCGGACTAGGCAATTCTGGCGGACCTGGCATTTGTGAAATATCTACCAACTGACCCTCCTCAACTGCTTTCAATACATGTTCAAACTGTTTAGCAATTTTCAAAAAACTCACTGCTGTTTGCACATCCCCTGATTTCTTGGCTTTAAGGGCTGCAACCTTATATTGCATATTTCGTTCTTTGAGAACCTGCACTAGTTGAGCATCAATTTGTACTTCAGATGTGTGCATCACTTCCTCCTTGGCTGGGGATATTTGAATGTCATCTTGAACTGAGACACTCTGTGATTCTACTTCAGATGAAGGAGGCATTTCTGGAGCACTCAGAGTACTAAGCGTATCATTTGTAGGTTGAGATTTTGGAATTTTCACTTCAGGGGGAATATCATCAGCATTAATTGACTGCCCAGCTTTTACTTGCTTCATTAAATCTTTAATCGTGCTTTTTCCCCTTCCATAACGTCTAGATTTGCTAGTTTCTCCAATATCTTTCGCATGTTTTTCAGCAGCTTCATACATCTGGAGGCGTTGTTCTAATAATTCCAAATTAGCAGAAGGAACAGTGATAGGTTCTGAAGGCTGGGCCTCTGGAGATCTACTTTCCCCAATTTCATCTTCACCTAAAATATATGAGGTGAACATGAATAGTTAAACTATAACATTACATTAAATCAGAATACTTACCAATAATATCATTTAATTCACTAAGCAAATCTGGATCATTTTCGTCAACTGATATGTCATCGTCCGAAGGAACATCTTTCATGCTTTCAGCAACCATTGAATCCAAGTTAGCCTGAGGAATTGGCTTCTTTTTGGGTGTTTTTTTTTGGGAACCACCATTTGTCAATGCTAACAATTCAGCCTCTAAGTCACTATCATTGTCATCATCTACATCTTCATTTACACCAGTATCAAAGTCAATATTGAACAGTCCATTCTGTATTGAAAAAACAATCAGTTTGAAAAATGAAATTAAAGAAAAAACAGCTAATAACTCACAGATTGTTTTCCTCTGTTACGCTTCATTGTATAATAGTTTTAGAATCAAAGTGTTATAAGAATGGAAGAATGACACCACTTCTTTTCTACTTCCTCATTAATAAAATATGTTAATAAACGTTACAATTTCATGAATCATACATAATAATAAAGTAAAAACCTCAACGACTTCAACTGACAGTTGAAATCTGGCGGCGTTGCCGAATCCAACAAATTAGAATAATATTTGAATTGGGGTTTTGGATAAAGAACATAAAATACAGGAAACAAAACCTTTTTATTCAAACGATGTTTTTGATAGTATGTTTGATTTCGCTTTCTCCTGGATAGATAAATGAAAAATATGATAAAATTCAACCATTATTATTATTATTATTATTACAATAATACAACCGTTATTATCATTGTTATTATTATTGTCGTGGACTTGTGCATTATTTGTTATTATTATTGTCGTGGACTTGTGCATTATCTCAGCTGTTAGCTGGATATAATTTACCTTTCCCAGATTCAGCAACCAAAGGGAATAGGCTCGATTATAATACACCTGATATAAATTTTCTTACTATCCTACATGTATTAAGAATTACAGCTTTTTGCACTCTATATAGGTGCAATTCTAATTTGTTAAGGCTAAGAAAAGATGACAAGAACGATATCTATTTTATCGAGGTGCTTAATATCAATAGCAAGGTCTGTGTATTTGGACTTTTTCTCCTGGAACTTGTTCAGCACGTTGTTATTATTCGTTATAGCGACATATTATTATTATTAATATTATTGCAGGAAGAAATAATTCTGTTTAGATACATACCTAAGAAATTTAATTAACTTCGACATGTTTCATTTGTAATATTTGTTACAAATTAATTTGTAAATCAATAGCAGAATTATTTCAATCAATCAAAGAGAACTAGTTTCATGCTTTTAACAAAGGTATATTGTTTATTCATTATGGTATTAATCACTTCGAAGGCATATTTATATCAATATTTTGATTTGAGGAAGCATAGTGCTGATAACTTTAATTCATGAAATGAATTCCTAGCTTCACTCAAGAAAATCATCAAACCTGAAATAGACACAGCAAAATCCTCAATTAATAGTCAGGAAAAATATAAACTAATTTCAACCAACATGTATCAGTTATTCGTTATGTTTACAGCTCCTACGCTAGGTAGGTATATTTTATTTGTGAATCGCAACTACCAATGTCAACATTCCAATTTGAATTTTACTATATGCTGTTATATTAACCATATAGAATTGTGTGTCTTGCAGAGGCAATTATTTCTTATGTTTGAATATTATTAATCGGTTTGATGAAAAATGAGAAATACTATGGGCAGGTTGCATTATGAAAGGTTAATGGGCCCTTCAATGGCAAGGGGAGGATTTTCTTATGGATATACGTCTTTAGTTTTCGAAACTTAATATACATAATTAGCTCTAAATCCCAACAAAAAATTAATATTATTTCGGAAAACACGTTTTAAATTTTAATATCATGAAATTACATCAGATCTGGCATCACTGTTATTAAGATGAGTGAGGTTTTGATATATAACTCAAAATTAAATTTATTATATTGGCTCTAAGTTCAAAGTTACCCTAATTTCATTTTCGCAAATAATCCTTATGGGTGGCCATTGCAGTATATTACGAAACAAATATAATATATTATTTGGTAGGAAAGTTGCCATGAACGGGCTAAGATGATGGAAAGCACATGACACATGGTGACATGGTGGGTGAGGGAGTATAATTATTATTATTATATGATCTTTGATCAAGAACAATATTATTGATATGATAAACCCATGGTCAGAGAATATGGATATTGTCTTTTTCTCTGATATGATAGTTAAGTTTCTCTACAGATGAGCAGAGAAAATATCCATTGTTCTGTGATAATCTCCCACTTCACTGATACGAGCGTGCATCTGAGAAAGTTTATAGTTAAGTATGCGTTCCGAATTCAATATAAATTGCGGTTACCTAAACATTGCTGGAAGTTATTTCGATCATCCAAATTTTTCCGTTCTCACTGAGCCAAATGTGATTTTATGGGGAGAAAGTTATTTTATAAACTGCTCCAAGAAAATTTTGGATAAATCTCAAATTTACGCTTTATTAATACATAGCTATAGATAAGATAGATATTTGGGATTTTTCCCAAATATTAATCATTAATTATTAAGTGAAGAAATTATCATTGAATAGATATGTGTTTACTCCATATTTTTTGTGATAAGTTTACCTATGTGATAATGGTTACTTCAGTACGCCTACTATCGTTTGCGATTATAAACGGTTTTGAATTGAAAATATCGGAAAATCCTTTTGTACCACGTGTTGCAATAGTTAGGTTAGGTTGGGTAAGGTTAGAATATAATCACATATGATGTTTCATTATGCTAATGGATAAATTGAGTGACGAATAGAAAAATATGGCTATTGGCAAAGTGTCCTTGATTTGTTCCCAATTTACTGCAACTGCTTATCGCAGTAGTTGCACTGAAAACCTTTGCAGTACTAAACCGTTACATTCGTATCTGAGCTAAGAACGTGTCAAGGAGTTAAAATAGTAGCTTTTGTTAAGAAGAGTTCTCTTAGTCACATCTAAGGGATTTGGAGCATCTTCATGGGCACGAAGAATGTATAATTTTCGTGGTAAAAACAGAATTAGCAAATGATCTGATAATCGTCGAATACATGTCTATACTAGAGGGCGGTTAGCAAGAAACCAAAGAAGGGTGCAGCAGGTTTACCCTCATAGAAGGGGCTCTGTATTTTTATGAGGTAGCATTATTTACGGTGTTACATCAGTTCATCAGTATTTTAACAAAAATATGAATGCAGTTAAATATATAGAGAACATCGTATAAAATATTTTGCCTAATTTTCAAGCAGCTGTCGGCGAAAGATTTTTTTAGTATTGGATGATAAAACACATAGAGTTTTGTCGAAATATTATTTCCATAGAAAAACTAGAATATAATGAATTAAACTACTTACAGCTTCCAGAGAGGAATGTTGAAACAACGTCTTCATGACCACCGGCCGGCTGATGCTACACTGGTAATTTAAGAAATCATTACCTAAAACTTGGGGTTGATATTCGTCAAAAGGACTTGAACAATCTAATCAACAGCAAGGCCAGGAAAGTACTGACCTGTTATTGCAGCTAATGGTGGCCATGTCACTTATTGGGGTCTGAAAAGAAGGTACAGCATTTTTAAAATTAGGTAACTATTATATCTAATGGAAATTGAAGGTAGATATGTAAACCCACAGGAAATAACAAATCAGTCAATTGAAATGTTTCTAGGCTGAAAGACTGTAGAAGAACTAGTAGATAAGAAAAAGAATGTGGAATAGACTTTTGGAAACAGATACAGTTGAGCAAAGACCTAGAAATGGACGTCTACGCTGTACACAATGCCTCAGGGTGATCGTTATATCAATCTTACAGTTAGGCGGAATTGATTTCAATATTCTTAGCAAATTAGGAATACTTAGCATGCAGGCCAAAGTTCAGCGATAAATATGCAATATATCCGCAATTGTTTTCGAAAATGATAGTTGTTAAGCTCTTACCCATACCGAGCAAATCATTGGCTAGAAGAATGACAGAGGTACTTCCATCATTATGGGCTAAAATTTCATAGTAACGCAGATATATTCTCATTGGTAGTATGCTAGAAAGAATTGAGGTTATTATTAGAGCATGGAATAGACTTTCGTGAAATTAATTAATTACTTACTTATTCAAATTAATTAATTGAAATTTTATTGTTTTTCTTTGTCACTTTGTTATTCTATTTTGATGTTATAGATTCTTAATTTGCAAATTAATATTCTGGAACATTCTTATTTTTCACCAATTAAAACCAAATGCATAAAATGAAGATATTCTTTAAAAATATTTCAATATCTGTAAATCTTATCCACATACTGTTTTGTATTGAATTTCTATGCATATTTGATGTTATTTTGTGCAGAGTTTATCATTTTCACACACAATAATTAAGGCTTTTGTAATACTTTCACGACAAGATAGGGCTCTGTTCTGGGTTTAAAATATATATTTTCATGAAACATTGGATTATGCATTATTATCACGTGAACGAAGTCCAGGCAGAGAATTATTATGAAATGAATTGTTTTCATTCAAGGGTGAATGGCCTATATGTTTATACTATATATTTCTGATTACGCCTTCTTCCATTTTTCGATACAATCAAAAATCGAGATCTCTAAATTGAAATTTTTTCCCTTTCGTTTCTTTTTTGTTAAAAAATTCAGGTGGTTCTTCAGAACAACTATTTAACTATGATATTCTTCTCAATGTTGCGAAAATGTGCATTTTCAGTACTGTAGTGAACAGAGAAAATTGATTTAAGTCAGGTATGATATTATGATTGTTCTTAGTTTTATGAGTTCCGCACCTTAAAAGAACGAGTGAAATTTTTATAGAAAATCGGTCGTTTTTTACCAAGACTTTTTCTCAAGAAAGGAATATTATGCCTATATCAAGAATTATTAAGATTATGAATTTATAATAGCAGATTATATTGGTCGATAACTAAAGATGATGTATTAACAAGTTGTTGAATATGTGCATCAAAATGTACTAACTCAAATAACTGACTCAATTTTTTTTGGGGCAGATAGATCGTTTTGTTTTCTACGAAAATATGCTACGTAAAATAGGTGCCTAAAATAACATTTTATAGTTGGAGTAAAGCTTTGATATGTATGAGTAGATATCTATGCCGTATAATGATTATTCAAACAAATTCCAAACAACTAGTAATTAATATCAGTAAAAAACGAGTAAACATTTGAACTATACATTCAGACCTGTAGCAATCAACATCAGAAATCAAGTGATTAAACATTTCAATCATTAAACTAATGATAGCAATCGATATTGTAAAACAAATATCGTGAACTTCGAAACATATACATCAGTTTGCTTCGTTATTTCGATTCTCCTTACGCACATTTCTACCCTGTGTCAACAAGTGTTACCCATCTCAAGAAGAGTAATTCAAGCAATGGTATAAGCAAATTGTATTATTTGAACGAAAGCATTAACATATTATTTATATATTTATTACTACTATTAATATTTAATTTGAGGAATAGTATTTCAGTTGTATACTTCCCCGATGTTAAGAGGACGAATATAATGCAGTAATAATCATTATTTGATAAAACATATTTATATATAAAAGAAAGTCGTGTTAGTTACACTATTTATAACTCAAGACCGGCTGTACAGATATGGCTGAAAAATGGTGGGTAGGTAGCTTAGAGCCAGGAGACGGACATAGAATACTATTTATCCTGTTCGACAGCGTTCCCGCGTGACTTGGACGTATGGATGACAATTTGATTTTTGTAAGAAATCAATATTAAAAAAGTTTATGATACATTAATGAAGACAATCGATGATGAAGATGGTGTTTTATATTTCCTAGATGTCCCTGGTGGAACTGGTAAGACATTCCTCATGCCAGTAGTTTTAGCCACTCTTCGTGCGAGATCCAACATAGCGGTTGCAATTGCTTCTTCTGGAATAGCAGCCACATTGTTAGAAGGATGCCGTACGGCTCATTCAGCATTAAAATTATCGTTAAATCTTCAAATTATTGAAGAACCAACGTGTAATGTTGCAAAACACTCAGCAATGACCAAAGTTTTATCGGCATCGAAAATCATCATCTGGGACGAATGCACAATGGCGCATAAACGTGCATTAAAAGCACTCAACCGAACATTGAAAGATTTACGCAATGACTCGAGATATTTTGGAGGAGCAATGATTTTACTGTCTGGCGATTTCCGCCATACACTGCCAGTTATTCCAAAATCTACGACTGCCGACGAATTAAACGCTTGCCTCAAATCGTCGAATCGATGGCGCTATTTGAAGAAACTGCAGCTGACAAAAACATGAGAGTTACTTTGCTTAGTGATACATCTGCTGAAGATTACTCGGAGCAATTGCTGACTATCGGTAATGGTCAAGTACCTGTCGATGAATCGAGCGGTTGTCTTACAACCGCACAATTCACGCCTAAAGGTTGGCTCCGTAGCAATCATGCTTCGAAACATAAACCAATCAAAACTGTGCAACGGTACGCGTTTATGGTTAGAAAATTGATGAACAATATAATTTACGCGACGATATTGAAAGGAAAAAGATGAGGAAGTTCTCATTCCGAAGATCCCGATGACTCCAATCGATATGCCGTTTGAATTTAAAAGACCTCAATTTCCGATCAGTCTTCCATTTGCCTTGATCATCAACAAATCACAAGGCAAATCCTTAAAAGTTTGTGGTTTGAATCTAAAATATCCATGTTTACCCATGGTCAATTATATGTGGCATGTTCACGGGTCGGAAGACCACCTGCGTTGTTTGTTTTTGCGCCTGATAATAAAACAAAAAATGTCGTGTATCGAAAGGTACTTAAGTGAAGAGCAACCTATGTACTAAAATACAGAAATAATAATGAATGATTAATGTAGGTACTTTTTTTTTGTATTTTTTCTAATAAAAAAAAATAAAATTCCAAAATCTGCTTATTTATTGCCTTTAAGGCGTAACAGAATTCGCCGGGTCAGCTAGTTGAAAATAATGAACATATTAGATCAAATGTGTATAGAGACGTGACTGCACTTCTAAAAATTAACCCAAAATTTCGGGATGACTTCATTTTTCCTTCCTCTTTAGGCAGAACACAAACTGTATTCATATTTTGATGCTTGAGTGTTCTCTAAAAGTAGGGAATTTAAATTTTTGACGATAGGTAAGTATGTTAGTGAAAAAGTTAAAATAAATTGGAGATATGATATGATATGATATGAGTAATTTGGGAATATAGCTGCTTTCAGTTAGTCCTCTTAATAACCGAAAATTTAAACTGGTGGCTCTTCGGTGGTCCCAGATAATGACGATACTGACCATATTTGTCGTCTGATTATTGTAGGATATTTTCACATAGATATTGAAACCAATCTCTAGAACGCATTTTTATTTTACAGTGTCCCATAAAAAGGTGTTGTCGATTGGCAGAATATTCTGCATTTTCAAATGACATGAAAATTTTCGACAACAAAGGTCAAAAAAAGGAGAAGAATAACAGCCCACTCGAAATGCTATCACAAAATGGTTTTCTACATCTAAGAACCTATAAAACGTAGTACAATCAAATTTGGTATTTTGATATTTTGGTTAATCCTCTCGTAGATTCTCTCATAGAAAGTGGAAAACAAGACAAGAGGAAAGGGGTAAAAGTAACTTTTTTTGTGGGAGTTCACTCCTTTTCAGATATCAATTCTGAAAAACTCGATGTATTTTGTGGAAACACGACACTGTCGCTAGAATGCACTATTTTTGGGTGAAATGAGTTATAAAATTTTGTTGAATTTTACTGACATTTTGAACCAGCCTTTCTACTGAATCATAGAGATTTTTCAAATTAAAATAACCTTAATAGGCCTTCCATCGTATGATGTGCGCGAGCGTAGACGCCATAGTGAAACGGAGATAATTCAAAACATTCGTACTATTTAAATCATCAATGGCCGGGCAAGGAATATTTTCTCCACAAAAAATAAATTATTAGAAAAAACTATCGATGGTGCTTCGCTCATTTATGATTTAGTAGAAGCTCATAATTGTGAACAATTGAAAAGGTCAAATGTCATGGGCATCCGCAGAAAGAAAAAAACGTGGGCATATTGAGAGGTAGGGCGTCAACGTTTGTTTACTATTTTAAAACTTATAACCAAATTACTATTTACGATTTTACTCTTATTGATAATGAAAATTTATTTGTAATGATTGAAAATATAAATAAATAACAAATATTTGAAGGCTATATATGACATTATTAATTAGACAAACGTAAATACTAAATTGAATATGTTTGATAGTTTTACCATAAATTAAATGTTTGAAATGAGACAATATATAAAAAATTATGATATTTACAGAGTCAAAAATGCAATTAGGAATAATGTACCAGTCAGTTGATAAAGGAAAATGGCTAAATATCTTAAACACACCCAATCAAAGTCCAAATCTATTGAGTCAAAAAGTAAGCTATACAAATATTTGGCAAATTGATGTGATTTGATTATTTTTCTTCGATATTCCAGACAAGGCTTTAGAAAATTTATAAGATAGTATGTGTTGGTTTTGAATGATTTGTACCGTGCATCACTTTTACACCGTTTTGTTGTTCCTTTTCGTAGAGACAACATAACTATAATGTACTTAGTACCTAATTTTTAAATTATTCAACTTAAAGGTATATTTTAATTTCTGATACACGAGAAACTGGCACTGCAGCATGGTTGTTTACAAAAAACAGCACGAAAAAGATGACTGATGCTAACGCATGTGCACAAACAAATGTTATGATAAAAAGATCTATTGAGTGCATTTTTAAGATTACAGGTTAGATGGATTCTTGAATTGGAACCCACCTGCTCCTAATCGAAATTAATGAAATGTTTATGGGTAAACAATAATATTATACTTCATTCATCAACACAACATTTAGAGGTAGAATTGTATCATTTTCCTACAAATTTTGGACCTTAAATTGCACTAATTGCGTTCCGAAATTGTGAGTATTGTTCTTTCCACAATAAATTGTACTGACAACAATGGAGCCTCACTTGATTTCATTGTGTTCTCACAATTATCGTGAAAAGAACTATAGAACGTGCATAAAATACTGTCAGATGACAGAGAAAAAACTGGAATCTTAAATTAAAAATCTGGCAGAAGTTCTTTATAAGGTTAAATGAGTGCCTTATGAATTCCATTCTTTTGCAATCACATCCTCGTTCAGCGCTTGCTTGATAGGGCATAAAATACTGTCATCTGACAAAAAAGAACTCGGATGTAAATTAAAAGTCTAGCAGAAGTTCTTTAAAAGTTAAAATTAGGGCCTAATGAATGCCATTCTTTTGAAACCACATCCTCGCAGCGCTCGTTCGATAGGGAACGCAAAATTTGGAATGGGTTTTCTATTATTTGGCCGATGACAATTTCAATACTTTTAAAATTACTCCCGTATGTTTTTTTCGAACAATGAACTATGTCTTTCATGCACCCTCATCAGCAAAAGTCAAGAGGATTGAGATCAAGAGATCTACGTGGCTTCCTCCGCCGATACATGTTGTCAAAATTGTGCATTTAAATAATTTCGTACATATAATTGTCAAGAAAATTTTCAATGCCTTTTGCAAATTCTATGGATCCACTTAATTGATTACCAATTATTGCTTCCCACAAATTAATAGAGGAACGATTCGGAAATTAGTGTTCCTGACCATCCAAGGATTTTCGTTTTCGAGTAAAACACTGTTTATTTCTTTAGTACAAACAATATCTTTCATATGCCCTATAAGTCAAACTCGAAAAGGTTGAGATTAGGAGATGGATCGATACACCTCCATGTCATAGAAAATTGTATGTGTTCGGCCATTGTGCCATGAAAAATATGTCTCCACTAATATCTACAGGCAAATCTTCTTATAATTTCATCGGTCTAATGAATCAATCATTATCAATTTTTGTTATCTACAAGTTGATGAAGGAAGGATTCTGGAAATGAGCGCTCCTGACTGTTAAATAATTTGCATTTTCAAAAGAATATGTATTGTGAATGTTTGTTTTCTATTTCTTTAACTTGCTCTATTTCCGCCTTTCTGCCAATGACACGCCGGAGAATTCTGTCACCTCACTAACCCGGGAATTTTGCCGAACCCCCCTCGTGTCGAGGGAAGGAATATTTAATGTCCAACGTATCTCTGTTAGACAGGACCGACGGCTTTACATCTTCTCCGAAAGATGGATACTCTAGTGATTCCCAGAATCCGAAAAATCACACCGACTTTGTGGGGATTGAACCCAGGCAACTCTGCGCAGGAGACGAGCATCATATCCCCTACGCCACCGAGCCAGTTATTGTGAAAGTTAAAAGTACCACTTCTCGTAAAAGGCGCCTCATCTAGCATATTATCGATTAGTAGGAGGAACCGCTGACAAAACTACACCCTTGCATAAAATCGCCAGGCCTTAAATCTTGTAGTCGTAGATAAAGGTATGGCTCTAAGTAATTATAGTGCTCACAGAATCCTCGATATCCGTGAAAGAAATAATCGAAGAGGTTAGGTTAGGTTAGATTTTTCATTAAACTTTATCTAAGTTCATTTATTACTGTTGTTTGAGGGACAATCGTCACTCTCACTTCATTTCCCACTCTTATACTTATGTTTCATGATGTTCATATATTTACCTCAATATTATTCAGGTCCTACATTCATTGTCCATGAGCGTGGGCAAGGTGGCCCCAAGTTATAATTTGGATTGATAATCACTCGACCCAGTAATCATAAAAATTGATTCGCTATAAAAGTATGCTGATCTTGAAAAATATAGTTCTGTTAATATTATTTGAGTAGAAATTATCTGAAATGCCATCATTTGAATGAAAATAATAAGGCGAGAGCTATGGGAATGCTAGATGCCGAAATGCTTCAAGAAGATATCGTTTATGCAATGGGAGCTACTAAGGGTATTCATTATCGCGTGCTTTCCAAACATTTTCGTGAGACAGATTCTCAGACATTGAGTGTTCGGAGAAATGGAATCCAACATACACAGGAGCTATAGAGAATACACAATCATGGTGCGAGGTGGAATTTCGCTAGGCCGCAGAACTAAACTCAAATATTGCCGGTCTAGACTATCTTGATACAGGATAATGTACCTCCCCATACAACGCGAATCGCAAGAGATTTTCTGGGACAACAACATGCACTGCTTTTGACAGGCTCAATCTACCAAACTCAGTCATATGGGTGAGCTTGGGACATACTTCAGCGGAGAGCTCTACTGTTCTCTTATTTTTAAAACTGGTATCAAGCTTTACATTATCAGGGGAATGTGGTCTGAGACGGCATAGCAGATGAGATGGCATAGTCAATGTATCTCCACAATCCGAAGTCTAGTTGCGCCACTATTCAAGCAGGCTATTACAAACAAGTACGATTGAAGCGGACACCATGCTTGTTCTTGTAGAAGTGACTCCCGAAAACTGACTCGTATATAAAATTCAAATCAAGATTACTAGTATTCTATTTGAGTTGTGAGGTAAGAAATTGTAGCACTTTTGAACTATTTGGGGGGGGTTATGGTATATTGTTCGGAATCTCACCCAGTAGTTATGCTAGATTATTAATAGATTTCTACTGATTCATTGATTGCTCAAAAAGTTTGTCAGCATCACTTCATTGCGTAAAATAATTATTCCTCCTTGTGGTAATCAGGTGAGCAAAAATGATTCCCCTCTTTTTCTTTGAAATGGCGCCATATATACAATGAACAAAAAGGAAAGCTTGGAATGGAAAAACATATGCTATGAGGAGGTCCGTAGCAAAAGAGTAGGATGGAATATGGAAGCAAAAACATACTATATTCCAGCTACTTTACTGAGACGACGAAAACAAATGGAGAATTCTTAGATCAGGGGTGCTCAAACTTGAACTGCTGGCGATCTACCTCATTATTTTTAGACTACTTACGATCGACTCTGAATGTCTGAATATGTGTGATGCAGGATTGTCGTACATACACGCGATATACCCTACCTACCTATCTACCTAGGTAGGGTGTACCGTAGCAAATATAGATATTAGCTTTCCGCGTAATATACATTATTTTAGTCAAGGTTTGGGTTAGGTTTAGTTAGGTTCTTCTCTATAATATCAATGAAAAAACTCATAGTTAATCAAAATTGCGAGTTTATTGGTTGTTACAAAACAAAAGAGTTACATATGGTGTTAAACTTAACTAAGGAGTGACTCTGGATGTTAAAGCGTGGCACTTCATGTCCTCAGCATACTTTTCATAAGTGGTACGTAACCACTGAGTGCGAATCACAAGAATGATGACATATGATCGTCAGTGGGTCGATTGCGATATTTTGAACTAATCATCTCAATAATAGTTTCCTTTACCTTGAAGCTCCAAGTTAATGGTGTTTAAGTGCATTGTGATGTCAGTCAAAAATGCCAAATCAGTTAGCCATTTTTCGTTTTTCAACATCTGAGTGTCTTCACCTCTTTCGCCTAGAAAAGCTGTTATTTCGGGCAAAAATTCTTGAAACCTTTCTAGTAATTTTCCGCGACTCAAGGACCTGATGTCCGTGTGAAGAACTAAATCATTGTGTTCAGCTGACTCCCTATCTTCCAACTGCAACTTAAAGAGCCGCAGTAGCAAGCTACGTGCACGGATGGAATTCACAATTTTTGTTGCAATGCCCATAATTTCCTTCGTGTTTAAAACTTTTGAACACAAAACTTGTTGATGTTGAATGCAATGGAATAAAAAAACTGAAGGGAAATCTTCATTAGCTCGACACAATGCCACAAAACCAATTTCGTTTCCAGTCACTGCTGGTGCTCCATCGATTGTAATGCACACTAATTTGTATATTGGTAGCTTGTGGTTTTTCACAAAATTGAAGAACACGTCATATATATCTTCGCCACGGGTCTTCCCCTTCAGAGGAGTGCTTGTCAAAAATTCTTTCTTAGCCAACATGTCATTGAACACTATCCGAATAAAACTACACAGCTGGGCAGTGTCTGTCATATCGGTGGATTCGTAGAACTGTAAATCAAAGTATGTACATTTCATGATATCCTGTTCTAGTTTATCTATCATGTTCTGACTCATGACTTCAATACGCCTTGTGACAGTCGGACGAGATAACTGAAGTTCTCTAATAGCAGACATGACTTCTGTTTTTTTTTAAATCTCCAAATAAAGTCTCACCCGCTTCAATAAATGATTCGGTTTTCGGATTTTGCTATAAGTAGCGAGATATTGTAAGACGCCCGCAAACCATCATCGTTTCTTTGTGACGTCGAAGCGAACATTCTGTCCAGTGTGAGTCTCTTCTGAAGTGTATTTTTGAGTGTTTGAAAGTATTTCAAATCTTTATCTGTTTTATCAGGGTGACATCTCAGATGATCCTGCAGCTTAGATGGTTTCATAGCGTAATTGCTCAAAACTTTGTTGCATAAAAGGCACATAGGCAAAAGTTTGTCCGAAAATGATGGAATGAAGCCAAATTTCAAATAATCATCACTGTACTGTCTACATTTCTTTTTAGATTCGGACATGGCATCAGTCATCTGTGGACAAAAGTACATTATTTAAATAAGACATAAACATCAGCATCTATATATTAAAAAATTTTTCATTCCATAATCCGAATATCTCCTGGCAACAATTAGTTCGGATTACGGAGATTGCACTGTAATTATAATACCCGATTGCTAAAACTTTCAAAAGAAATTATTGAGGAGTATTTGTGTAATTGTGCATGATTGAATATTAAACTACTAATAAACGAAGTCATGATTGGCGTAATTTATCAATCTTTTCTAACTACGAGTACAAAACTAAAATTTAATAAAAAATAATGTATTTACTTTTCTTCTGCACTCTCAAACAAAATAACACTGATTCACTGTAATTTGTGTGATAAACTACCTGTTTATATTTTTTAAAATATTTTCTTAGCACTTTTCTTTTCAAGATTCAGGAAACGAATAAACGTATTTGTCCCACATTCGTATTTATAGAGTGACGAATTGAACAAGTCAGTGCAAGTTAGCGAAGCTCTGAGACTGCTTGTACAAGATGATACTGGTATTTCATTATGTGCAGGTTTTTACAAGTTCAAAATGTATTGCGACCACAAAGCGAATGCCTACATCCTACATCTTACACAGTTTTATAAACATATATAATAAATTTATTACTTCATAGGTACTTTTATAAATAATGTAAACACCTCAAAAAGTCTAGGGAATACTTCTGAATATTAATATATTGTATCCAGAACGATCAATATGGATGATTTTTTTAAGAAATGAACACCTGCATCAATTTCTCACCAAATTATGTAGAGTGCCCCAACAGATTTTAGTTTTTTTTAATAGAAAACTAAAAATGCAGCAGATGCGACGCTGCTTTATAATCATTTCATGTATTCAGTGTTTGAAATCAGTTAGCTGGCACTTTGTTTCTGTTGTAAGCACAAATAAAAGATTCAAGTTTTGTGATTCGACCATGGAAAGACGACATTTTACTAGAGAAGAGATGTTACGAGCCGTTGGCATGCTCCAAGCTGGGAGCTCACAACGGGAAGTATCCAGGGTTCTGGGAAGTAGCCCAAGTGTCAAAAACCGTTTATGGTCGCGTTTCAATGAAACAGGTAGCGTACAAGAACGCCATACAGGTCGTTTCAGGATTACTACAGTCGCCCAAGACCGATTTTTGGTTTTACGAGCCAGATGAGATGGTACTACCACAGCATCTCAATTAGCTTAAGAGCTATCACGAGTTCATAATGTACAAATTTCCGACCAAACTGTGAGAAATCGACTGCACAAAGGTCAACTCCACTCCAGACGTCCTTTAAGAGTTCCACAACTGACCCATGGAAATCGCGCTGCTCGTTTAGCTTGGTGCCAAAAACACGTAAACTGGGATCAAGAGAGGTGGGCCACAGTTCTCTTCAGTGATGAATCTAGGTTTAGTTATTATCCCGATTCGGGAAGAATTCGAATATGGAGGGGAACCTGGAAAGCAAAACCGTCTCCAGCATGCTCGAGAAGTTGTTAGACAGGGAGGCGGATCAGTGATTTTTTGGGGAGGTATATGCCTTGGTGGAAGAACTGACCTCGTTTTCATACAGAACAACCTCACGGGAAATTCTTACGCAAATGAGATAGTATTGCCTGTAGCGGTACCGTATCTCCACACAATGGGTCAAAATCCACTCTTCCAACAAGATAACGCCCCTCCTCATTGTGCAAGAGTTGTCTTGAACGTTCTTGAAGAGAATGATATCGATCTTCAACCGTGGCCATCCTGCTCCCCAGATCTGAATCCCATCGAGCATGTGTGGGACACCCTAAAAAGAAATCTCCTGCGTCAAAACGTCTTCCATTATGAACAGCAGCTTCGCTTAGCAGTTCAGGGGGCTTGGAATGACTTAGGCCAAAATGTAATAGACGATTTAATGTTGAGCATGCCGCGACGATGCAAAAGTGTCATTAATAACAGAGGTGGACCTTCTGGGTACTGAAAAATATAAGTGCTTCCATATCGTTTCGAAAATATTAGTTCAGGATTTTTTTTGTGTTTTACCAAATTTCGTCATTTTCAACTTCAAATTTTTTTTTTATAATAGGTGCTTTGGAGAAGTCAAATATTATTTTGTTTTCTTAAGAATACATTATATACAATACATGCTAACAAAAACCGAAATATTTCTATAAATTCGAATCATCAAATTTATATTTTAAAGATATTGGTAAGTGTTCCCTAGACTTTTTTGAGGTGTTTATATATCTTTATATTATAAGAAAGTATGATGTAAGTAAATAGGTACTATAAGTGTATGTGTTGAGATCCACTATCGTGGACCCCCATTTTTCCTTTCATAGACCCCAAATTTTTTTCGCTGACGTAGATCCCTTACAACTTGTCATAGACCCCGGGGGGCCGATATAGACCACTTTGGGAATCACTGGTTTAAAACGTCGTTAGATGAAAATCCATAATTTAAATAGTTAATTGATTCCGCCGTTACTACGTGATAGTTAATCATGATTATAATGAGAAATTGAACTATGTATTATACTATCACAAGAGATTTATTGAAAATCAGGATTGCAATTTCGGTCTCTCGATCATCTGTAGCTGACAAAAGTACTGAACTAAAGTTGAAAATACACATATATATATATATATATATATATATATATATATATATATATATATATATATATATATATATATATGTAAAAATAGGTAGATACAAAAGTATTAAGGGTGCAAACAAGAAATAATAAACTAATTATATATAATAACAATATTATAATAATAAGCCGGGCCATACTGGTCGTTCAGCAGATTATTTCTATGGGGGGTTTGTTGCAGTTGGAAATTTCCATGGATTCCAAGAAATCTAATTCTTATCCCTTTGGTATTCTGTGAATAATTTGAAGTTGGTTTATGGGTGGAAAATGATGACCATTTTCGATACAATATGAAGCGAGAGCAGATTGGTCAGTTCTTTGGTTATTGTAATCTGTTCTGATCTTGTATCTAGTTTTGAATGAACGACCAGTCTGACCTATATAGACGCCTTTACAATCCATATAGGACAACTTGTAAACTCCAGTATCGTAAAAAATTTTCAGTTTTATCTTTACCATTAAAAAAATTCCTAGGATAGTTTCATGTGGTTTTTGAAAACTACTTTTTCATTTTATTTTGTAATGACATTTGCAATCTTTTCGCTAATAGGGCCAACATATGTTAATGAAATATATTTATCTGTATTAGTTGATTCTATACGTAGGTAAATATTATGATTTGCTATTTGGGTTTATTTTTATTCTGATCAATTCGTCTATTAAATTTGAGGGATAACCACTGTTCTTAGCTATTTCTTTAATAGTGACACTTCTCTGGACCTATTTTCTTCGGATAATGGCAGAGAGAAAGCCCTATGAATCATTGAACTAAACGCAACGTATTTAAGAGGTTTTGGGGGTGTTGAGTTATGAGGGATGCAAATATCAGTAAAGGTAGGTTTTCGATATATATATATATATATCAAAACTTAGAGTGTCATTTTATGAGTGATTGTTAGGTCTAAAAGTGAATCTAATTATCAACTTCTCTCTCTATTTTGAATTTAACTTTGGGATGAATGTTATTGATGTAATTAAAAAATTGATCTAGTTGTCTAGCGGATCCTATGAAACATGCTAGTATATCGTCTACATATCTATACCAAAAATGTACTAATTTCGATTTGAATTAATTGAATATGATTTCTTCAATATACGCCATGAAAATGTCAGCTTAAATAACTTTAATACGAGCTGGTTCATCGGTGGAATTTGTCTCGTCGTAGTTGAGAACTGCCCTATGAGAACTTCAAGAACCATCGACAAATTATCGAATTGATTGTTAATTTCTTATAATTAGTTATTGCTCTACTTTATTTGATGAATTGAGACAGCCCTCTTGATAATTCTTATTTATGTCGATTTAGAAATTTTTCCACCCAACCGATTATTTACAATCTGCTTCAATTTTACAACCTTCCTATGTAAATAGGTACTAAACCGTTTACATCAGCGAATTAAAATGGAAATCCCCGTTCTTTTTTCAACGTAGAACTTTGTCCAGGTTTCTGGGTGTGCAATTAATTTACAATTCCAGTACAATATAACAGAGAATTCCATATTCCTTACTCAGTTGTTTCAAATTACCATGCACATATCTTGATAGAACCTCGTCCAAATCCTAACTGTAATTCCGATATGGCCCTACCACTTTCTGATATGGGCGTACCATTATTTTTGAGTAGTCCCTGAAAAAACAAGGAAGAATTAAATCTCCGCCACTGGTTCTCACAACATATTAGATTATTCATAATTATTCATCATTACTTACTACCACCTTATATAGTTCATAGGGCGAAACATACTTGTCCTCTCTCAACTTTCTCCTTTTTTATAACACAATTCACAACTAATGAAAAAAATTGGTTCACATTGGTCAAATTAAGGGAATAATCGAAAATGGCCTAGTTAATAGTAGGTCGGTTCGAATCAAGAAGTTTTGCATATCCAACTGTCCCAGATGTGAATATTTTCACAGGAGAACAGATAATAAAAAGAGTTAGGTCAGCTTCAGACAAGATTGAATACTTACATTTTTTTAATACTAACAGTAGTTGTGGAGAATTTAATATTTTTTGCTAAATGTTTTATTGTTTTGATACTATATTTTTATTCAGAGGCTATAGGACATAGGATCTCTTTATATTTATTCAAATGTATTATTTAAATTATCTTTATTCAATATATTTTAAATCTTTTGTTTTCGTTCCATGAAAGGCTATGAACTGACATTTCATTTAGGTCAATATAATTTGATTGAATATTGTTGCTTTTTTTTTCGAAAGAATCGATTTTTTTAAAGGAATTTACTGTGCATAAAGCTGATTTTTGCTGAAAATTTGAACTTGTTGATGACTTTTATTCAGCGAACAACATTTGACCCTCTGTAGGATGTTGTTAGATACCGTTCCTTGAGGGAACTGCTTTTCCAAATCATCCTTTATAATCATCGTCAATCATGGCCACAAAGTAGTGCTACAGTCCGATCAGATGTCATGAATAAGAGCAGTTCACCCATTCAAAACACTAGGCTAAGCTACCACCTACTCATCTCAATCCATTGGAGCGCATCAAGACATGTCTATCTTTTGGCGCCTTCCAACGAACTAACACAGAGGCTACTTATCATAGCTAACGGAAAACCATGACAACAAAGGATAGATCAAATAGAAAACTTCAAGATGCCATATTAGTTCGACTATTTACCGCAGTGCTATACACTGTGTCAGCAAGAAGCGATCTGTCGAAAAGCGAACGTTCTCTATACTTGTCTGCCTACGAACCTCATATACATCATGTCTCAATGGTAACATTTGAAATTTATGGCTTTATGTGTAAACATATTGAAATATTTCATAGAATGTTAAATATCCTGAAGGAGCTTGTTTTCCGATCAATCCTTCATAATCTTCGTCAACCAGGATCACATAGCAGTGGTGCAGGATATTATGAATAGAAGCAATATACTGCGACCTCGCATACCATTCACCATACCAGACTGCCACCCACTCATCTCAGTCCGTTAGTTTTTCAACAAATCGCGTCTTGCTGGCATAGTAAGCAGCGTTCGGTAAATAGTCGAACTAGTATGGCTTCTGTTTGATCTATCTTTTGTTGTCATGGTTTCGCTTTGGCGATGGTAAGTAACCTCTGTGTCAGATCGTTGGAGAGCACCAGTACATATACACGTCTTGATGCCTCCAACGAAGATTTTTGGACACATTTCATATGACAAAACCATATCTTGATCTGACCAATCTATTTTAAGAGTTCTGCGGCTTGAACCTGAAGCTGCACCTTTCTCCGCATTGGTATATTATTTTCGGTCTTTAGTAGCTGAAATTTACTGTCGTTTTTCGATCGTCATCAGATCCGTTTTGTCGATGTTACATAAGCGATATGGTTTGAAAATTTAGCTAAAAAACTTGAGCAGTGAGATTTTAGAGCTAACTGAATTATGGAGCGACAATGTATTTAACTGAAATAATTTTCGGTTAATGTTTAACCACAGTTTCTATGCAAAATTTTCAAAAAACACGATATTTTGTTCCACTTTACCTATTTTGCCGGTTATAATACCGCAATTCTGCCTCAAGGAGATCTGGACAACTTAATTCTGAGCAGGATAATGTGTTGTGGAGTTACCATAAATTCGAAGCAGAGCACATTCCAAATCAATTTTTTTTGTTCTTTTCAATCTGTAGAAAATTAAAATAAATTTGTCATATAAATTTTATATGTATTCTAAAAATCGAATTTTTATGAAAATGACAAAGTTATCGCGTATTTTCCAATGGATCATATCATTGACGTTGTTACACTTCTTACACTCAGAAACAGAAATTGTAATCTTAAAGGAAATCGAAGCTTAATGGATTGTGAGTACGATTTCAGCTGTGGAGAAGCAGTTAACCCTGTGGGTTATTGAGTAAAATATCATATCTTCGGCAATTTGTAATTACACTGGAGCTGTGGCTGTTTGCTAACGATAACATTTTATAAGTTCAATCATGAGTCATTTAAGCTTACCGTTTCTGATGGCCCATGTATGTGAAGTATTCATGAAATTCAGCCGTATTTAATACTTTGATCATTTTAATATGTAAGTAAATATAGCTCCCAAAACTTTTTTGTGCAACAGGAGCAATTATATTCTATAAATAGATTGGTTCTGCCTCCATTGTCTTAATTTAGTTTTGGCATTAATTTATCAGTATTAAGGACATGTAACAAAAGTAGGCGTATGCAAATATTACAATAAGAACCGTCTCCTTATGACGGTTGCTGCTTCCATAAACAATAAATTAATCTGAAAACTATTGTTTCTTATTGTTATTGATACCTTATCTGGTGATGTATTTATCAGAATCATATGTCAATATGTACATAGTTGGATTCCATTGAACAGAAATAAAATAAATAGAATATAAGCCATCTTCAAGCTACCTAATTCTCTTGTAGCAATGATTGTTTAATTCCAAGTTACTACTGAATTTTAAACTAATCAAAATTTGTGTCTCATCGTGTTGTAGCGGATAAGAATGGATCGTGGGTATGTGGTGGAGAGAAAGACTCATCCAAAAGATGCTGCTGGTATCTGGTCATTGTTAACTTTTTCGTAAGTGTTTTAAGTTTCAGAAAAAGGAGATATTTCAGAGTTATTACTAAAAGTGCTGCACATAAGATTTTTGTGATCACCCTATTCCAAGTCACATTTCGTTTTTCTTTTAAACCAAGATGGCATAACAGCTTTGCATCTATATTACCTTTTCAACATGCGTTGCAATTTTGCAGTAACACAAATATTTCATTGAACGATCATTTCCTGATTCAAGATTCCAATTTCAAAAACGATTTCTATTTTGATGGGAAAGCCAAAGAAGAGCATACAAAAAATATAATCTAGGTCAGTACCCACGTAGACAACATGCATCTACATACATAACGTCAAATGCGTTCTTTTGACGATTCTTTCAATCATCTCTGATTAACGTCTCAGCTAGAATGCGGTTATTTTGATACAACTTTTTACGTTTTGAACACAAATCCTCTAGAGTATATTTCAACTTTGAAAAACAAATCTTCCCAATCTATCCAAGACATATGACAAATATGTTCGACCTCAGTGAGCAAAGAGTATCGACCGTTTGTTGAAGGTATTGCCAATTTTAATATATCGAAATCTGAAATATGATCATGTTTAAAATTTTAGAGATACGTCAGTTAATTCATCTGCTATAATTACCAAAAAATCACTATATTATATTTCAGGTGGAATAATTTCCCCACGAACCTCCAGTCAATTAGGTTATTCAGAATTTCTTCAGTATTGATGATATATTTATTTTATGGAATTTTATCTTCAAAGTAAAACGAAATAAGACACTTTTGTCACTTTTCCACAATTTATTCAATAATCACGACCGGTAATCACGGTCATTTTCAAGTGAATCATTCACTTGAAAATGACCGTAAGGTCGTAATTATTTAATAAATTGTGGAAAAGTGACAAAAGTGTCTTATTTCGTTTTACTTTTTAGTTGCCATTTGTATATGTTCTTTTAATGTCTGTTCAACTATGTAATTGATTATACCCTGAAATATTCCTGGAAGATCTTCTTATTAAACGTATGTTAAATACGAGCTAAAATGCTCCACAAAATATTATAGCATTTTTAACTCTTGAAAGTACGAACCTGCACTTAATAACGCAATCGTTGCTTTCAGCAATGTTCTGACAATATGGACTATCCAGTTGTACTTGGATATTAGTTTTCCTTAAGAAAGTAAACTTCATTTTATTATTACACTGGAGTTATGCTTGAATTATTATGGGACACGAATACAAAAACGAATGATTGGACAATCTGACCCCAAACTTGTTTGCTGTTTGTTTCATCTTTCAACAATGTGCTCGGGAACTTAGCCCATTTACACAGCTGGACCTACAGCTTACAGTGGATTCCGAACCACTATCCAAGACCGTGCAATGATAACTGCCACCACAAGGAATACAAGTTATCTGGTCTTCAGAAATTTATGCCTTTTTTGTTCAAGGACAAGATCCATAACTCGAACCAGGCACCTCGGCTAAGCATATTCCTACATACTTGCTCACTAACCGTGCAGCTACCGGGGCGGTAACCCCAAACTTAACCAAATAACTTTTCATTTGTTTACTTAAGGTATAATCAGCGGAAATATGTAGTCGCAATTGTTTTGTTGCCGTCGAGCCTCACTGTTATAATAAGCAAAATTGATTAGAGTTCAACTGAAGAATGCTGGTATTATGTTGTCTTGATGTCTTGAAATAATTAATTTTTTTCGCTCTTTCCATTAAAATTTGCAACCAGAGCCTCAGCTTTTATGAACGAGCCAACACATTTCAGAACAAAGTGGATTAAATGGCTCCTATATTGTTCATTAAATTTATCCTCAAATTTGAAACATTGTTTTGAAATTATCAGAGTGAATGCATCCAATTTGGATAGACCCTTATGACATTAACCTCAAAAATTTCAGGTAAGTGTGTCAAGCCATCGGAAAAATTTTTATCTATTCTGAAATAATAGGATTCGATTTAGAAAAGAAGTACAGTTTCGTGGGGCAGCTATGTGGAATATTGTAGATATATTCAAGAAAACCAATTTGAGTTTTAATTTTTCATTTTCGAGTTATGCCGGAATTTTAGATTTTCCGGAATTTGTGCAAATAACTATATCTTGGGTACTAATTAAACTACGTAAAAAATTTTTTTTGGTGTATTCAAAAATTTTTTCACCCAACGGAAAAATAATCTATGAACATGGAGAAATCACAGAGTAATTCGGAGGAATCATCGATGCTGAATAGGCGAGGATGAACGCCACAGAGAACGTTTTCGTTTTATTAGCAAGATTTCGTGATATTACAAAAAGAATTCCGTAGTATTAGAACGACAAAAATATAATATACTATTATATAATTTCTTATTCAATTGATAGTGGAGTCAATGGTTGAGTTGCTGGTGATGTTTTAATCAAAAGAGAACCGTTTACGAACCGGGGAATAGTGAAAACCATTCTTGAAATTTCGTTCTCGAAAATGTTTCAGAACTTTAAGAACTATGAACACAATTTCGAGATAAATGTTCAATTCAAATAATTCCGAGATATAACAAAAAATTAACTTTCTCATTCCAACTGCTAACCAATAGAAATCCCATATAAAGAATTCAGCTCCTCAAAAATCAATAAACCAAATATTCTCTACTTTCCGGCCGCGTGAGTTTGAATGTTATTCTTGACAAAACCCAATATGTCCCTCAATTATATTTAAATCACTTCATTTCGAGGTCTGCTAGCGGAACATTTTCCAAACATGGCCTCGACAAATTCGGTCAAAATATTCAAATACGTGTTAGTGTTTCCGGATTCCTTGAAAATATATGGTCCTATCACTTGTTGACCAACAATTGCCAACCATGAATTGAAGCCAAAACGAGCTTGGCTATCTCTCTTATGGAAAGAATGTTTCATCTGACCAATGATACCGATTATTTCTATTAAAGAGTCCATAACTGGTTATCCTAACCTCATCGCCCCAAATAAACTTCCTTGGAATATCTGCATTTTCGAAGCATTTCTATTCAAACCATCTACAGAAATTAATTCGCCGCTCGTGATCGCCAGGAAAAAGCTGGTAGTTCAATCTCATCGTATATGCCTTAAATTTACGTTTTTTCTCAATATTCTCTAATTGTGGTTTTTGGAAACACCAGTTACATCGACTATTTCTCTCGTCGATGTTTTAAGACTGTCAATTACTGCTGCAATTGCGTTCGTTTCAGTTTCTACATTATTTTTTTAAACATATTCTTTGATCCTTGGGTTTTTGAGAGATCCGTAGGTGCGCAAATTATTTTCCAACGTTTTTATAATCACGTTTGTCAGGCTGTTGTCGCTACAGGCTACAGGGACCGCTTTTGATAGAGATAACCAGCAGCTTCACTAATATTTCCGCTTTCATTGAAACAAGAAATCATATCATACTTCTTGTCATTTCTATATTCCATTTCAAAAGACCTTCCAAAATACTACAAACTCTTTCTACCAATATAAAAATTCTAAAAATGGGGAGATTATAATTAATTATTTCGACAATGACGGGTCGTTTGGTTTCACCAAACACAAATACACCTTGTTCAGTATCGAGAGTTCTTCTTAGAATTGGTTTTCATTAATAAGGTTATCTCAAAAATCGAGACAGAGAGAGGGGGAGTCAAGCAATGCTTTACATAGCAGCCCCACAAAATCATCGAATTTAGAACACCCTGTACAATTTTTCGTTCAATCAGTTAAAATTGCTGTAAAAGTGTATTTTATAGATGGAACCTTAGAGGCATCTTTTAAGGAAGGTAATAAGTTTACAAAGATTTATCGGTGAAATATGTAGAGTGACAGTCCTTGGCAAATTAATGTGAGGATTTCTTAAATAATTAAATACGAGCTTTCGATAAACACATGGTTACAGTTAATATATATATATATATATATATATATATATATATATATATATATATATATATATATATATATATATATATATATATATATATATATATATATATATATATATATATATATATATATATATATATATATATATATATATATATATATATATATATATATATATATATATATATATATATATATATATAACTTGTAATTGATTCTGTTGCTTTGAATCAAGCTCAAACTAAGAAGAGAAATATTCATACAGCCTTCATTGATTACCAAAAGGCTTTCGATAGTTCTCCCATTCTTGGCTTCAAGAAATTTTGGAAATTTATAAAATTGATAAGACACTTCGTCTTTTTCTTGAATTTGTCATGAAAATTGGAGAACCAATCTTCATTTAAATATTTCAAAACAATCGTTAAAATCCGAAGTAATTCCAATCAAAAGAGTAATTTTTCAAGGTGATTCTTTAAGTGCTCTTTGGTTTTGTCTTTGCCTTAATCCATTATCTCATGAATTAAATGCTACTAGTTTCGGCTTCATCATAAAGAGTCTATCAACTGAATTCAAATTAAGTCACTTAATTTATTTAGATGATATTAAATTATATGCCGGAACCAGATCTCATTTAAAAGTCTACTTGAGATTACTTTCAACTATTCCAATGATATTCATATGAAATTAGGGCTTCCAAAATGTAAAAATCTTTCTATTGAGAAAGGAAAGATCACCTCTGATTATATAAAGATTTCCAATATCGAAATCGAGCCAATGCATCAAGGAGATACATATCTTGGATTTTGTCAAGAGAAGACAATTAACCATAGCAGCACTAAAGAAAATATTAGAAGTTCATATTACAAAAGACTTATAATTATCATCAAGAGTCATTTAACTAGTAAAAACCTTTTCAGAGCTATCAACTCCTATGCAGTTCCTATTCTTACATCTTCTTTTGGAATTATTAAATGGTCTAAAACTGTTTTAAATGAATTACAATGTCAAACGAGGAAAATACTTTGTAAATATCATAAGCACCACCCAAAGTCAGCTGTTCAGAGAGTTACACTACCTAGACATCTTGGAGGTCGTGGATTAACTGATTTGAATAATCTTCATAGTAAACAGATTTTTCATCTACGTTCCCATTTCCATGATAAAAAGAGAACGTCTAAATTACATGATATTGTTGTTGCTTCAGATTATAATCTTACACCTCTGAACTTGACAATGCAAAAGGTAGATTTTGATATATTTGATGATAATTCTAAAAGAGAAAGTTGGATGCAGAAGGAATTACACGGAAAGCACCCTAAAGAATTGAAAAATGATTATATTGATGAAATCGTATCGAATAAATGGTTAGTTTCTGGAGAATTGTTTGCTGAAACAGAAGGCTTGGCAATTGCGATCCAGGATCAGGTTGTTTTCACGAGGAATTATAGAAAACACATCACCAAACAAAATATAGATGATTCTGGCCGTAGATGTTTCTGTTCTTCAGAAACAGTTTTTCATATATTATCATTTTGCTCAGTCCTTGCTTCAACAGATTATTTAGAAAGACATAATGCCGTCGCTAATATTATTCATTTTAATCTAGGAATTAAACATGACCTAATTCCCAAAAGAAAAAAATTTTACAAATATGAACCTGAGATTATTTGTGAAAACGAAAAATATAAACTTTATTTTGATAAAACAATTCTTTGCAACAGAGCTGTAAAACACAATAGACCAGATATCATTCTTAATGATAAACAAAATCAAATAACATATATAATTGGTATTGCTATACCCGACACACATAATATACAAAATAAATACAATGAAAAAATTTCTAAATATATGATGCTTGGCGACGAGATTAAAAAAATGTGGAAAATGAAAAAAAATTTATTCTACCGATTATTATTTCCACAACAGGTGTTATTCCTAGAAATCTTCACAAAAGTATTGAGATTTTGGGTCTGAAGAAAAATTTGTTTGAACAGTTACAAAAGATAACAGTCATCAAATCTTGTAATATTCTTCGTAGGTTTCTTTCCGGAAAAAATAATGAGGTAGAGTCATAGGTTTTCTCTTTAGTTTATACTGCTCAGAATCTCATTTCATATTTTATTTATTTGTTTATATAAATGTAATATAATTAACTGACAGTTTTGTCATATTTATGTTCAGAGCAGTATTCTATTCGATCGTTCACCACTTCACACAAAGGAAACTATTAATGAGTAACATTCAGTGTTACTTGACTAAGGTCCGTACACTGGATTTTTCCGGGGAGAAAGCCTCTGACACTCGTTGGTACACTGTCTGATGATGCTATAGTATGTATATATTCTGGTAGATTGATATATTCTCATAACATTTAACGTTATCCTAATATATAATTATTCCAGGATATGTTTTGATTATAATCATTGCCTGGCAATGGTATTAATTACCGGGTGGTGGATTTATATTCTTTCATGAAATCATTTGATTACATGAACAGATATATGGGCAACTCGTCGGGGTGAAACCCCTATATATATATATATATATATATATATATATATATATATATATATATATATATATATATATATATTGTTTTTGATCCGGGAGTAAATCTCTTCATTGAAATGTTTTCCATTTAATGAATTCGCAGATGTTTCGCCAAAATCTCATTTGGCATTTTCAGTGCGTTCGTTGGTTGTCTGTAGGTAACTGAGTGTTTCCAATGTTTGCTGTGGTATTATGCCTCGTCGTGATCGAAGGTTGAATCGAGGTCGCTGGTTGTGAGTTGTGTTGTTTCTATGTTCGGTATGTAGGGTATCTTCCTTGATGAGCAATATCCAAGTCGTTGGAAGTTTCAGGGCGTCGCCTCTTTTATTTAGGGCTCCGTTTTACTCTTATCGTTCTGGTTTTGAAGTGTTGTATTGTTTGTTCTTGATGGCTAGTTTATGTTCATTCAATCTTGCAGACATTTTTCTATTGGTTTGTCCTACATAATTTGCTTGGCATGTTTCGCAGGAAATGCTATAGACGCCTTCGTTTTCCAATTTGATTTTGTCGTGGTTGATATGTCGTATTTCCATAGAATTCTTCGAATTCGATCTGCTGTTCCTTGGATGTAGGGTAAGAGCGTGGTTTTGTTCGCTGCCTTAATGCTTTAACTCTTCGTTCAGTTTATATTTATAATCTCTTCGATTCATTAGTACTGTTTCATTTGTTTTGTCAGCATTCAGTATGTATATATTAGGATTCTGCTTGATGAATTCTCTTGTCCTCTTATTCACATGCAAATATTTATATCTCTTTAAGTTTTTATTTCCTATCAATTAGTTTCTGAAGTTTTTAATATATAGCATATCTTGTTCCTGATTTGATTTTTTATTGCATTCGTTCAGTCAAACATGCCCGATTCGATCGTGACAATTATTTGATTGAAATTGAATCTACCCTCCTCTATAGAAAACCTACTACTTAGTCCTAGTATCTGTTCGACAGTGAAAGGTATTTTGAAGTCAGTAAGGTGGTAATCAATTCAATTGGTGTGCTCTCAATTTCGTTGTTATCCTTTTCTAATACGTATTTTATTTTTCTTCGGTGTTTTTTCTTGACTTTTCCGAAATTGTCGTCGTATTCAGCCTATTGTTCATTGAAAAATATGAAATACATATCAGTCTTTTCATTAAATTAGTTAATTATAATATTTAATTCATTGCGTTTAAGTTTCTTGAATTTCAACATAATACGAATCATAAACAGGAATATGAGGATTATCGTACCCTCTGACAAAAAACATATATTTTTAAAAGAATTGCATGGCAGTATTCGTCGTCATCCTCATGGTCAATTGGAAAATGTTCCATTTCTGAGCATTCATTGTTGTTGTTTATGTCTTTCTTATTCCTGTATTATTTTGTTTACATACTTTTTCGTTGTAGCCGTTGGACCTTTTGGTACATCTTTTGCTCTCAATTCTTCCATATGCGGAGTACAAATTAAAATCCCCTCCCATTCCTAAGTCTTAGGTTTTTTCTGTCCGTAATAAATTTTCCTTATGGTGCTGGTGAAATAGTTTGAATGGAACATGGTAATGAATCCTTCAATGTGTTTGGTCTCTTGATAACACCCATAGTAGATTGAATATCACCATTTCCAATATTGTTAGATCAGCAACAATATTACCAGAGTTATTTTTGATGATAAAACATCGGTTATGTTGTCATTTACCATATTGCCGGTGACGAAGATTTTCATCCTATATCATCGTTTGCCGTAATACTAACAGTATTTTTCTCGTTTAATAGAATATTCGTTATCTCTGCAGATTCAGAAATCAAGCCTGGGAAAATATCCGCTTTCATTGTCTACATACTTGCATCTAGAGGCTGCATATGATAGGTGCAATGAAGAGGCAAACCAAGCATATGAGTGCCATTCTCTCTGGTATATGTTGAAATTTCAATGCCTTTGTGACTTTCATACCTATCGCAAAGTAAAACTGGATCATCTCTATTGGATTTTATATGTGATAGAAAACTTTAGTATTCAACCATTGGGATTGTTGCGCTAGCCCAGGGGTCGGCAACCTTTTGAGTAGGAAGAGCCAAAAATTACAATTTAAAAAATGTTGATGTTTTAAAAGAGCCACAAAAAAAATGCCAATAGTTAATAAGTAAAAAAACAATTTAGTTTTTCTAAATAAATCTTTATTGAACAATCTAACTTGTAATGAACACTAAAAAATGTTAGAATGAATAAAGTCAATGGGAGCGTTGGTATTTCATTGTTTTGGAAAGCTCAGACAAATTTGGTGTATAACTGGTTGTTTTCAGTTCTAAACACGACTCTGAATTTTCACTTGTATGTTGGCTTCTTATTCATACAAGAGAAAGCTTGTTCGCACGAATATATTGAAGAATGGTACTCCAAATGCCAACATTTTCAACTCGCTGTAGCAAACTGGAAGTCTATTCCACGCACTGAATATAAGTTCCTGAACTCGCGGCAATTCTGTTAAAGCTGTCCACATTTTTTGTGTTATGTAAAAACTTTTCTGGACCTCCAACTCTTCCAACTTAATTTTTAACTCTGTAAATTTTTCACTCCACAGAGCTTTGCTTTTTGAATCGACGATTTCCATTTCCAGAAATCCTGTATCAACTCCAAATGGCTCAACATGGATTTCTATACAATTTGTGTGGAGAGGATTTACTATAAATATAAAGTTGTTTTCTCGGTTTTGAATTGCTGGAATCTATTTATTTTTAAAATCGCAAAACAGTTCCTCAGATGCTCGCAAGAAGCAATCCTTGACATATTCACCATCTGTGAATGGTTTACGTTTTTCTCCAATTTCTAATGATACCACGAAGCTTGCCAAATTACCATTATTTGTAGGTTGGCGCCCAGTTACTTTACATGGAGCTCAATTGCTGTTTCTGTTTTTGGAGTTCGTCAACAGCTTCTTTTCGTTCTAACGGTAAACGGCCTGTATGGCGTTCTTGTACGTTACCTGTTTCATTGAAACGCGACCATAAACGGTTTATGACACTTGGACTACTTCCCAGAACCCTGGATACTTCCCGTTGTGAGCTCCCAGCTTGGAGCATGACAACGGCTCGTAACATCTCTTCTCTAGTCAAATGTCGTCTTTCCATGGTCGAATCACAAAACTTGAATCTTTTATTTGTGCTTACAACAGAAACAAAGTGCCAACTAACTGATTTCAAACACTGAATACATGAAATGATTATAAAGCAGCGTCGCATCTGCTGCATTTTTAGTTTTTTATAAAAAAAAACTGAAATCTGTTGCGCCACTCTACATAATTTGGTGAGAAATTGATGCAGGTGTTCATTTCTTAAAATAAATCATCCATATTGATCGTTCTGGATACGATATATCGATATTCATAAGTGTTCCTTAGACTTTTTGAGGTGTTTACTTATATTCAGTTACAATAATTACAGTTAACATTAACATTTTCAATCGCATATTTCTTAAAACTATGAATTTTTTGTATATACTTCATAAGAAAATGGTTTTGTGGAGATAGTTAATATTGAAATTAGAGCACAAGGAAATGATAGGTTCAAAGTTCAGTCACTCACAAGGTCAATACAAAACAATTGCAGTCACTGTTGAACTAGCGAAACGAGGGTAAGCCAGTGCGTAGCGCGTACATTAGATTTCTGTGACTTTAGATGACGTCAAGTATAGCGACTAATGTTCCAATGAAAGCTGTTAATGTTCACTTGAAGAGTACTTGACTTAGACATAATCTTTATTTCAAGCACCAGTTAACAAGCTTTTATCTTGACATCTCCCTGAAAATTAATATGAGTTTAATATTGGTCGCTAAGCTCTGATCTGAATGGTTTAAATGACACTTAAAAGATAATAAGTACTCTTATCCTAATAATGACAACGGTCCAACATATGTGATTCTATAAAAAACTTAATAATTACTCCTGCTCTTCTCGAAGCACCATCCTGGACCTCTTGTATTTTCTTGGTTCGTCCTCATTGTAGTCTGCTAGTGCATTGACCAGGCGGTTCGCGTGGTTGTTGACAACCTGGAATTCTTTTACCGCCGTTCTGCGGATGAAGTCGACTACACTAGGGATCTCCAGATCCCGATGTAACTGGGAGTTTCGGACGTACCATGGGGTGGCCACGGCCATCCTCAGTGCTTTGTTCTGCACGACTTGGAGCTTCCGGATATGATATGCAGCTGCATATCTCCAGGTTGTTGACGCATATGTCATCATGGTTCTGATGACGATCGATTTGGTCATTATGCTCGTGTCATCTGCATTGTACAGCCTTGTTTCTCAATGTGAACGGGAAGGGGATCTTCGGCTTCTTGACAGTGATGGAGGTCGATGTTGATGGCTGGAGTCCCATCTTCGGGCAGGTCCTAGAACCGGTTGGACGTGGGCCTCTCGGCAGGGGGTTTGCGGCGGCGAAGTTCACTTCCGGCTCTTGTGTAGGCCTCTTCTTGCTTTTCGATAGCACTAAGTCATATTTGAGCTCGTCTTCGGGCACGTCGGCGGTTGCAGAGCTTGCTCGCACTTCATCTCCGCAAACTTCCTTGCGTTGATTGCAGCTGATATTTCCATCAGCTGCCCCAGGGTTGCGTTCGCAAGGTTCATCATCGCTCTGTGAAAAAAGGGATTACTACGCAACGAAGTTACTATCTAATTTTAGAGGTAAACAAGAAACATGTCCTCGAGTACTTGAAGTTTGCCGTATCCGGAAGGTTGGGTAGTCCGTGCTCCCATACGTTTCGCGTGCCGTCAACTGAATTGTCGTCAGCTTCGAGATCGAAGTCCGCTTTTTAAGTGAATTTGCATAGGAGGTTTGGTGAAATAATAGAATTATTCCATCTCGCTCCAATATAGATATCTATTCCAAGTTCGCTAGTTGAAGTAGATGTTCCGAGTAGAGCTGGCATTCTTAGACGATCTGCTTCGTTCGGATGCTAGGTTGAAAGCGTCGGTTGAAGAGTACCGGACCAGCATTGTCCTATAGTTTAGTTAGTTAGTTCAGTTATCATAATCCTTATTCAAGTACCAGTTTTACAACTTTTAACTTCACATCTATTTGATTGATAGAAAATTGAACAATTTTAGGCTTCTAAGACGTGATCTGAGGGATTTGAATGTAACCTAAAATAGTTAGTTTAAGTACAATTCATTTTGTCGTTCTAGTGACGACGGTCTTAACCGTCTTGGGCCTCTTGTATTTTCTCGGTTCGTCTACCTCGTAGTCTCCTAGGGTGTTCACCAAAGGATTTGGGTGGTCGTCAACTGCTTGGAATGCTTTCACCGCTGTCTTTCTGATGAACTACATCACACTCGGCATCTGCAGATCTCGATGTATCTGGGAGTTTCGCACGTACCAGGGGGGGTCCACGGTCATACTCAATGCCTTATTCTGCACGACTTGGAGCTTCCGGATATGACATGCCTCTGCATGTGCCCAGATTGTTGACGCGTATGTCATCATGGGCCTGATGATGGTCTTGTAGAGCTCCAGCTTGTTCGCTGCGCTCAGGTTGCTCCGCCTGTTCATCAGAGGGTACAGGAAGGCTTAGGCTGCCTTCGCCTTGCTCGTGCAGTCTTCCACATGTTGACACCGTGTCAGCCACCGGTAGAGTGTGACTCCTAGGTATTTGGCCTTGTTGACCCACGGGATGGGTTGTCCGTTCATGGTGATCTGTTCCTCGGGGCTACGTCTTCTTCTGGATAGATAGATAGAGTGCCGAGCTCTTCTCTGAGTTTCTAGTGATCAGCCACTTGGTAAACCATTCCTCCAATTGGTATGCGGCCTCTTGGAGTCTTCTGGTTATCAAGTGGGGGGCTGTCGATCTGGTTATTATGGCCGTGTCGTCCGCGTAGAGGGCTAGGCTCGTGTTGGGTTCGGGACGTCCGAAGTGTAGAGGTTAAACAGCAACGGCGCTAGTAGTGATCCTTGTGGTACTCCTGCTTCCATCCTCCTGGTGGAAGAGCGGGTGTCTTCTATTTGTACCATGAAAGGTCTATTTCTCAGGTATGACTGGACCAAGCTCACCAGGGCAGATGACAAGTTTGTCTTCAACATCTTAAAGAACAGACCTCCATGCCAGGTCCTATCGAACGCCATTGCGCTGTCGAATAATGTCATACCAGTTGATTGGTTCCTATTGAATCTATCACTGATGAATTCAACCACTCTGAGAAGTTGCTGTTGTGTGGAGTGGCTTCCTTTAAAGCCAAATTGCTCATCTAGGATGATTGCGTGGGCATCCACATGTTCCTTCAGCCGTCACAGGATGATCCCCCTACAGTCCTGCCGATCTTTGACAGGAGACTGATGGGCCTATAATACTGTGGAAAGGAAGCAGACTTACCTGGTTTCCTGATGACAATTAAATCCGCTGTTTTCCATTTTTCAGGAAAGTGTTGGAGCCGCAGACTCGCGTTGGTGATTGATGCCAGCTGTCCAAGAGCTCGCTGAGGGAGGTTCTTCAGTGTTCTGTTGATGATCTCATATGGTCCAGGTGCTTTTCTCACTTTTGTTCGCAATATTACGGTTTTTAGCTCTTCCGTGTTGGTGGGTTGGATCATCTCCTTGTTATTTACGGCTAGACGTCTCCGGACTTCTGCTTCAGTTCTCTCCACGTAGCCGAGGTCAGCTTCCGCATAGTTCACAGTGAACTGGCGTTCAAGGCTGTCTGCGAAGGCTTCTGCTTTGTCTGAAACAGAGAATACTAACCCTCGTTCTCCTTGTATGGGTGGCATGGGTGTCGTCATTTGGCGTAGAATTTTGATTGTCTCTATAGGCTGTTACACACGTATTCATATACGGCTGCTGGCCTCTTCTACTCAGAACTCAAGCAAATATGACGTGACGGGGTTTGCGAGCCGTTGGATGGCGCTGACGGGATGCGACTCAACGATCAAAAAAAATATCGTAATGAAATTTTGAATTTGTTCAAAAAATGATTGTTTAAATAATTTAAGCCAATGAATTAACTAATTTGCATTAAGTGTATTTGAATGCATAATCAAAAGAAAGTATTTCTCAAAAAACTGTTAACGTAACATATAAGGTTTATTTAGGACATAATACGAACAATTTGTTTATAACAATATGTATGAACAATATGTAATTGGCATTGTGATATTTGAACTCTTTCGAGGATCTTGGGAAAGACTACTACAACGAGGGGATCAAAAATCTACATCACCTGAGAAAGTGTATAATATATAGTACAAAATTTAGAATAAATGAGTAAAAATTGTTATACATATCTTTTCACTTTCCTATATGGCAATAAGTGCAGTTGGACGAATACGTACACGTCTGTACCCAATGATGTCGTAGCTGCTGCAGATGCAATTGTGAGATATCGAATGTCTATCCGAACAGCAGCAGATGGTTTTGGGATGGCAAAATCATTTCCAGATATTTAAACAAACACAATGCCTCTGGAGTCGTCACATTTATTCACAACGTTTCTAAGTATGTGCAGAAAGTATTCAGTAGAATCAAAGAGAAGGAGCTTGTATAATATCTGATGGAAAGCTCGAAAATGCACTAGGCACAAATGATATCGTTCACAAACCTCTTGGAATACGAACAAGCAAGTTGGTGAAATCTGATTTGGCTATTTTTTGATGAGGCAATGCGTAATCTCCTTCAGAAAGCCACGAGCAATTAGCTTGGCTCGTTCAGAAGCATTCGATAAAGTGAACGTCAAAACCTTTTTTGATAAGCTAGACAATGTCAATGATAGACATAAATTCTCCTCTTATAATATATACAAACGTGGATAAAATAGTGAGCAGCTAAGGTGAGAGGGTATATCGTCAATAAATGCAAAATGAGCTCTACTCAAAAATTATCAACGACCAAAACGTGACTCTTCGTTACAACAAACAACCACTCAGAGCTAACCCACTTAAAAGAGCTCAACGAAGGTCTACATTATGAAAACCATACTGAGTAGATAGAACCGAAGTTGACAAACCTGGTGTTCGGCGTCTTCCCGTTCAACACAAGATTCCCTACCAACCTTCCCAATAAATTTTCTGCTAGATATTATGCAATTTCTTGTTCAATACAAAATTCCCTACCAACCTTCCCAATAAATTTTCTACCGGTTATACGGCGAATTCTTGTTCAACACATGATTCCCTGCTAACCGTTTAGTAAATTTTCCGCAAGTTATTCCGCAATTTCTTGTTCAACACAATATTCCCTACCAACCTTCCCAATAAATTTTCTACTAGTTATTCGGCGATTTATTGTTCAACACAAGACTCATAACCAATCTTCGCCCTCTGTAAAGAAAAGAAGAGGCTACATATTTTGGCGACCCACGTTGTACTTCAAAAATATGTAACTGTATCAAGTTATTTTGATTTTATTGCAAATTATCCTTCAGTGACCAACCGAAGATCAGGTTACAATAACTAAGCGTGAGAGGTGGTCGTAGGTGAATAAGTGGTCAATTTTCCCGGTAAAAGAACCATTATTGGCACTCAAGTGCAAATAACAAGTTCACAAGAAAACACACACTAAAATTGAATAAATATATTAAATTTATTTCCTTCACACAAAAGCTGAATAAAAATTTATTACAATTTGAAGCAAAAACTGACGAGTCGGCACTCTAAAACTACTTTAACATGATTAATTTATAATGTTATATGTATATATGTACAAAATGATTTTGAAGGTTACAAAGCCGAAAGTTATTTTACAGAAGATTTCAAAAGTTGAAAATCAATCAAAAAAAGAACATGTAAAATACTAGAATAACTTATGAGAGTGGAGATGCATCTAACGGTGTTATGGAGCTCTAGAACACAGCTTTTTGTAGCAAGTTTTTGTTAAAAAGTATAACTGGGTGAAATACAGCTTCTCCAAAAAAGAAGTTTGGTTCGCTGAAATCAGCCTCTCCCAAAAAGCTGAAAGAGTACACATAAATTATTACCTAATAAAGGAATGATACATGAAATATCTTTGATCTCTGTGATTCATTCTAAATAACTTAAATTACATTATTATGTATAGGAAACAGAATTAATTGTCTCAAAAGCGAATATGACAATTTTGTACTGGTGTAAAGTAAAAGCTATTGGACAATGAAATTTTCTGATATCTGTCATTGTCAGAGGTCAAAGAAAAATTTTAAGAGATTCAATACGCATTTGAAAAAGAAAAATTATTCAATGAGAGAAAAATGAAATTCAGAAATAAGAGTAAGCAAATGAAAATATGATATTCAAAAAAATCAATAAAATTTGCTGCAAAGTGAGGTTAGGTACAAAGATGAAAAAGAAATTAGCCGCAATGCTGGAAAAATACGAAAATACGACTAAATAAATCTGGGCCTGGTATCTGAGCCTGTTGAGTACAAAAAATTTGGACAAGACGTCCTAGGATTCTGGTGGTCTGAAATGCCGGAAACAAATATCTGCAAAGATTGCCGTAACCGAAAGTCATCGAAACAAAATCAGATGATAATTACACTTACCTCGTATATATTGAGTAGATACGAGCCTCAGTTTCACAAAAATTAAAAAAACTATAATCCCAAAGGTATAAAACTCAAAACCTTCGCAGAAAAGCAAGTTGCTGTTGGAAGGCAGGAACCACAAATGAATCGCTGTCGAGTCGTTTCGAAATTAGAGAATCTATAGCATGCGCAGGAGGGACACGGAGCTCAAAACCAAAAGAAATACTGTTCGTACACGGAGTTGCGATACACACCCCAGGTAATGCCAGTTTTATATGGTCCGAATGGAATTGCTCAAATACGAAATGATGAAAACGTACCGTGTTAAATTGAAAGTGATATTTTACACGCTACAAGGTAACAAATCAAGTAGGAAGCATTACATCAGCTCAACGTGGAGTGACTGTTACTTTGATTTTCTGCATCAATGTTTTCGAAGATTCGGTCTTCCACTACTATTTGTCCCGGGTATTTTTCAAGGACTATATGCTGAAAGGAGCCCTTCGCAGTAGCGTAGGCTCAGCGAACTCAATGGTTGATCAAATGTTTCAATTTTCGTGCTATATTAATATATCATGTAATATCTATCTAATATAATATATCTGTAATATCTCTAATAGATCAAATCCTCGTTCATCATCGGACAGTATGAAACTGAGTATAAAGAGCCACGATATTTTTTAATAGGTCCTTGGTATACAATGCACAAACTATTGAAAGAGAGTTATGATTATAATACAATTTGGGATGTACATAAATCTGTCTGGTGGTTCTTTATCTGTACGTATAAATTCCTGAATTGTTTGAATTATTTATAGGATTCTTAACGTTAGATAAAAGTGATGACAATTTATTTTCAGATCAGAATGCAGTTTTGGATTTCAATTGAGTAGATTATTTGCTATGTTTTTACTTCTTTGTCCAACATAAACTGAAAGAATGAAGTTTCCGGATTTGTTGGTACTTTGTCGATCAACTCACAAACAAGTCCGTTGTTGTGACTTATTATTTCAATGCTATCAATTTTTTCTCAAGATTTTTCTATGATAAGGGTGACGAAAATGCTGTCGATCGTAGCAATACATATTCCGTGCTAGTAGGTTTCTGTAGATGATGATGTTAATTTTGCTCTTCGAGTTATAAATTACGAGACCTTAAAATAATATTTGATTGTTTTAGTCTCTTTCGAATTAAAATTTCATTTTCAAATGGATACTGTTTATAAATTTGAGAAAATGATCAAATTGCCTTGGCGCACCGTTTAGATTATTTTCTTAAATTCATACAAAGCATTCAGAGTAGTCATCATTGTATTCACCTCTTAAAATTCAAATAAATCATGCGTTTTTAACTTATCTTGTCCAGACTGCAATAATTTCTATATACTATAAAGAACATCAATCAGTGAAGAAAATTCAAATTTAGCTTATCACTGCATACAAAATGGTTATTTTTAGTATTGATAATTTGAAAATTCTACACATTGCCCTCAAAAGTAGAGAATTCCATTACCTGGAATCATTTGAAATTTTCATATTACTTTTTGATGACAATTTAATGATAATGAATTGCCAGCTTTATTTATGTAAATTTCGAATTTTAGATGTATTCCTAACACGCTTTTATTAGTATGTGAATTGTATACCTACTATCTGGTTTTCCCAAATCCAAATGAGGATACCACGCAACTTTATACTCAGTTTCATACTGTCCCATGAAGGAGAGGACGAAAGTGCGGTAATGGTGGTCTATTAATTCAATTCATTTGTTGGTAATAACAGCATAGAAAAAATTTCATTCGTGGATTAATCATGCTTTACTAGAAACTAGTAAAATTAATCATGCGTAACTAGAAAATTCAAAAAATTATCTATTTTTATCTCTTGGTTGAATTAGTTAATTATTAAATACCCAAAACGCATGAAGGAAATGTTATAGATAATTCGTAGAATTTATATTTCGAAAATTTTATATTATATTGGAAGATTATATTATCATTTATTTCCCACTATTTATCTTTATTTTGTTTAATTTGAAGATATATTCATCCATATGTGAAGAAGGGTAACAAGAGGGACCTCAATGAAGATGACATATGCAAGGTGTGGACGAAATTGAGGTCGAAGCAATTGGGAGATAAAATAGAAAAAGTTTGGAATGATCAGAATACGAAAAAAGGAAAAAAAAAGGGAATTTTCAAACTTATGTGCGAATGTTTCTTGAAGAGATATCTGTTGCTAGGTTGCTTGCAATTATTTGCAAAACTTTTTTATGTGTAAGTATATATTACAAAAATCAAAACAGGTTCTTAATCAATGTTCCTAATTTGTAGAATTTTCACACCTTACTCAGTAGGAAAATTGGTTAACTATTTCAAAGAGGGACAAACTGAAGTATCAAAAAACGAAGCATGGATGTATGGAGCAATAGTAATGTTTACAAATAGTTTTTTTCTTTTATATGAACATCACTACATTCTTTTAAAATCTGAATTTGGAATGGACATTATTGCTTCCTTTTCTTCTTTAATTTACCGAAAGGCACTGAAGTTGAGTCCGTCTAAGTTCGCTGAAATTTCATCCGGAAGAATAGTAACAGCTATAACAAAAGACATATCACAAATTGAAGAGGCTTTTTATTTCATTAATGATCTCTGGGTTGAATCCATCCAGGCAATAGTCGTTCTATATTTACTGTACATCAAATTAGGACCATCTGGAATTACTGGACTAAGTATTGTTGTTGTTCTTGCCGTGATACAAGGTAAGTTCAGAACTTGCGAGTGCTATAGTTTAACAGTTTATTTTATCATTCAATTTCATTCATATATATATATATATATATATATATATATATATATATATATATATATATATATATATATATATATATATCAGACAGTTATCTATAATCCTTCATCCTTAGTGTAACTCATTTACACTTAGGTATACCTAAATACAAGAATGAAAACACACAGATTCGAGGATTATACCTACCTGGCGAAATTCGTGGGTTAACTTACAGTAGACGAGAATTTCAGTTTATGCATCATAATAAGTAGTTCCTGATATTAATTTCTTTGGCAATCTCAAGAAAACTCTGTGAGAACACTTTATTTGACAGAATTATTCTATGAACAATCTCTCAGGATCTCAATTCAGTAGCAAGAAGAATGTTCTGAGGCCTTACCTACCCCCACCCCCACCCCAAGTTAGCTGAATTTCAAACATAGTTTAAATTAAAAATTAAACAAATTATCGAAGTTTCTGAATGTTTTACTGATTTTATTACAATTTTTGCAGAGAGCTCATAAATGTCTGTCCTTTGCTCTTCTAAAATTTTGAATTAACAGATTTGAATATGTCAGCCGAGAAAATTATCATTTGTACTAGAGAAGCTTTCATTTCATGGATCCATAATCAAGTAAAAGAATGAATCAATTTTCTAGTATGAAAACGTTTTCAGTACATTTCTCCGAACAAATAATAATTTCAGTAAATATATCAAAAACAATGGACCCAATAAGTCAGATACAAGTTCAACTAAAAAAACTGCAATAATTATTTTCAGTTGACATTTTTCAAGGTGAATCAAAATTGTTTCCCAGTGGATGTACTTCTTTTAAAGAGTCTTCCTAGAAGTACTTATTTTCACTTTATCGGCTTAAGTACTCAAGCAATTTTATAGAATGTGTTCAGTGGCTTCATTACCCATTTTGAATGCATCTATGTACCAGATAGAGGATCCCTGGTCCAATTGACTCATTTTTCTGCTGCAATGCTATCTTCAAAAGGAGTATGTAAGAAATACTTCATGTATTTATGTCGTATTACGAACACTAAAGTATATAACTCAGAATGCTTTCAGGTCACAAAGTAGTCTTCTTTTTGATTCTTGGAGAGAACCGTGATAATGTAACTATAACCTCTTTCTTTCTGTATGTTAAGGGGGGAAATTCAAGATCACCTTATGAGTAGGGGTTGATGTTGGAGGAGCCCCGTAGTAGATTATCTTCAGTTGTAGATTTCAGGTCTTAACAAAACTTAACTATGGGTTCATTGTCAATATCTGAGCTCCAGTTTAATGTTCAGCTTGGGTTACCCCGAGATACACAGCCTCATTCGAGAATCAGATGAGAGAATTGTATGTCTACTCTAAATTGTAGCTTTTATGTTAACCTACCTACGTTTTGTTAATTGAATAATAGTGGTTTCGTTTACATGGATACTAAGCTCTTTACATCATACCATTCATTCAAGTCATAGCGATAGGACATCTCTTTGTAGGCATATTTCCTCAGCACCTTTTATTTCATATATCAGCACCTTCGACGGGATGACTGAGCACGTTTCTTTGAAGAAAATCTTCTTAAAAAATTGGTTCTGTCGAGTGGAAATAAGTCAAAAGACTTTACAGGTGATTCAGTATTCCTCTCCTCTGATCCTGTTGCCTGAAAAGTATTTATTTAGAAACTGACCTACAGAAAGCCATAGTACGAGAGTGCTAGAAGAAAAATCTCACAGGCTGACCGATATCGTTTGTGAGCAACTAAAAGTACATTTCACCTGCCAAATTTTTTCAATAATAATTTCTTATATTTCATTCAATAAAAAGTTTGAGCATTTAATGCTTTAACTATTTCAACCATGAAAATAATAGTAATGATTAATCAGTAGTTTTATTTCTTTCTAGTATACATAGGCAAGGTATTGTTCAAAAAAAGACAAGATGCTAACAGCAAGTCTGATGAACGATTACAGCTAACCCAAGAAATAATAACAGCTATAAGAGTGTTAAAAATGTATTCTTGGGAGGATTTTTTTGCCAAAAAAATAATTGATGCTAGAAAGTGAGTATTGACCATACAAAAATGGCTTATAAAATCAAATAAATAATTTTTTTCAGATCAGAAATATGCAAAATTAGAACGCTCTGTATTTTGAGGTTTACTACGAATTTCCTGGGAGCACTCAGCACCAAATTATCTTTCTTATTCATTCTTCTCTTCTATATCTGGTTCGGTAATTCCCTTTCTGCAGAAATAGTATACTACGTAACAACATGTTTCTATAGATTGAGGAGAACGATAGCATTCATTATACCAGTGTGTTGTGCAAGCATAGCCGAAATGGCAGCATGTTTGAGTAGAATAGAGGTGATATTAAACGCTGAAGAAATTGAACATATAGTACCGAATGATTCGAGTGCTGTAATTACTCCCAAAGTTGACTTTGTCGCAGCTAGTATGGGTGTCGGAAATGTTCGAATATTGAGGGATATTAATATGAAACTCAGAACAGGTTTGAATGTTTTAATTGGCCCAGTAGGTTGTGGAAAGAGTTCTTTGATCAAGGGTATCTTACGGGAATACGCGATATTGGATGGAAAAGCCAATATTGAAGGAACGATATCTTACTGCCCACAGAACCCTTGGGTTTTTCCATCGTCAATCAAACAGAATATACTTTTTGGACAACCTTATAATGAAACAAAATACCAGACAATTCTCGAAGCATGTGCTCTATCATTTGATTTATCTGGATTAGCAGAAGGTGATGAAACCATACTGAATGACTGTGGTGTGAATTTAAGCAAAGGGCAACAAGCTAGGGTTAATATTGCCAGAGCTCTTTACAAAGATAGCGATATATACATATTTGATGATGCGTTATCTGCTTTGGACAGTCATGTAAAGACTTACATTTTCAATTATAGTATCTTAAATTACCTAAAGAATAAATTGGTTGTTCTTGCTACGCATGATACGAAATTCGTTGATAAAGCTGAAAATGTGATAATTATGTTAGACCGCACTGTAACATACTCTGGAAAACCAAAGGATATTCCTTCAAAACTTTCACAGAGTTTGGAAAGTTTAGATAAAGACTTGAATGAATCTGATGAAGAAAATGATCTAGAAACTAAAGAAGTTGAAGATGAGAAACCATGTAATGAGGATACAGAACTAGTAGCTAAAATGTGTTCATCTACTAAAGCGAACGTTTACCATGAAACAATCATCTCTGGTGGTATAGGATGGAAAGATTATAAGAAATATTTCATGTTTGGAGGAGGATTCTCGGTTTTCTTCGTTGTTTTTCTTCTTTTCCTATTATTGGAGACATTATCTGGGTATTCTGAGAAATTTCTAAGCAAATGGTGAGTCATTATTATACTTTTTCTGAACGAAGGTGTTACATATTCATGTTTACTGCTGCAAGCTGCTTGAATGAATTAATTTGAACTCTTTTTTGAGCGGGCATGATATTTTTAGAAACAATCATTCCTTGTTTTTACACTGACCGGATATCTTAATCTCAAAAATTTCACAACTTGACATACTTGAATTGAAACGTTGATGCTGAATCAGTTAATATAGTATGAGAATGACAGGATATATTGAATGAGTTATATCATCAATGGAGAAGGAAAGAAGTTTGGCACGTCCTTTCAAAATGCGAAGGGCCAAACTTGGTAATCAGTTCGTATGTTATTTTGTCTAGTTCAAAGGAAAAGTTGATTAAGAACATAATTTAATAATTTTTTACAGAAAATTGAGGGTGAATTGAAGAACGAATCAATAAGTACCTAGTAATTCTCACATAAGAAACTAATTAACAGATGATTAATTCAAAAACTTGGAAAAGGTTTCATAAAAATAACTTAGAATACTCGACATATGTTTCGGATTATCAGCTCATTATCAAGAGTAATACAATACTGAAACGAAATGAGTGGTTTTTACTTGAATATAATAGAATTCACAGAATGAGATAGACAGGAATCTGTTTCCTCATTACAAATTGGCTGGTTTTTCGTACGAGTGGATCTGACTTACATTATCTCTAAAATGTCCATCTCCTGGAACTGTATAAATGAGAAAATTGGCCTAGATATATAACAGTGAGGCCTCTTCAGTACTTTCAGTTCTTCAGGTCCTGAGATAAATTTGTCGTCGAGAAAAACTGAAAATAGCGTTATCATATTAAATCATAATAATCATAAATATTAACAACAAATAAAATTGACACCGTAAGTTCTAACTCAGTAAGGAAAATTGTGACGTTTGCATTTTAATCGATTATTGGCTTACAATGGAAGAAATGGATATTCAAAAATTCTTAGATACAAAGTGGCTTATACTTACGAAAATAATATCGATTTTGAATGAATGAAGTCTATTGACTTGACTATTGAAGTAGAAATAGCTGCGGACAAAATACCTCAACTTAAAATGATTCTATTGTCTGTCAATAGGTCTCCGGGAGGAGATATTGATGTTTTTATACCACGACTGGAGACTGTGCTCGGTTCAGTCTGCGTCCTAGCAGTTAATTTAGTGGTAGCCGGTGACTTCAATAGACTTATTGATGCCATCTCCGGCGATATCAAAAATAATAGATTTGTTTCGATCATTTGGGTTGCACAATATATTTTCTGAACCATCCAGAGTCACAGCGATCTTGACATCTTGTATCGATAATTTACGAATTTTAGAAGCGACTTTTATAGTCAAGAATCATCAAGTTCTCAGCTTTTAGGTCACTGGGTAACAGAAATGGTATTTTAACAAGGGAAAGAGACATTTATAAACAAACGTCACTTTATAAAACAGAATATTAGCCGATTTATTAGTATCCAATGTCCAATAAATGTACACGATGAAAGTCTTGTTGTCTCTGGTGATGCCATAAAATCCATCGAAAACTTTCACTCAACACTCATTGAACACCTGAATTCTTTGATATCAAAATGCTATTGATGATGAAGATCGACTCACAAATCATTCATTCATTGCAAACGGCACAAATAAGATTATAAACGAAAGTGTCAATAATTCGAACTCTCAAAGTAGTGAACCTATCTTGGATACAACTGCAGCGAGTTCATGTTTTGGGAATGTAGGGAATCCAACTTTGCTAAAATATCTACGCTATTGAGTAGCATCGCAATCTAATGTTTCAAGCAGGAGATTTTTCCCAAATGTATGAAAGTGGCGAAGGTCATCCGGTCTACAAAAAACAGGACAAAACGTCGACTCTCTCAAAGATATCTGAAGCACAATTGGCAGTACGAATAATGAAATGTTTTCACAAAACCGCAATTCTGAGCAATTTTCAACAAGGGTTTGGAGAGAAGAGATCTACTACGATGGCGATAACAGAAATTATTAAGTGCCTATTAGAGGAAAAGAGCACAGAAGAGACTATTAAGTGTTGTGACCTAGGAGAGCATCTGATCATAAGAAAAGGCAAATGACTTTATCCAAGACCGAGAAATATGTCTTAAAATCAAATTAATAAAGTCTAATAAATGATAACTCAAGTTGTATCTGGAAGACAGGTTGCTTGGAATAATTGTTTGGACCCTCTCCGAATGATTAAAACAGGCTGCATACTTGGCGGCCCAATACTTTTTATTCTTTTTATACGAATAATTTGCCTCAGATAAAATATGGCTATTGGCTGATGGTGCAATCATCTTCAATATGGATGCTCAAGACTGGTTTGAAGCAAATGCTTTCCGCCACAATCTTGAAAAGACGAAAAACAAGGAAGTCTCAGCTAAGAGAGAGTTACAAGTTGGTAACTCCACGAACCTCCTTGGTTTTCACTTGATAACTGACTGTGGTGCTAAACTCATAAACTCCACGCTCGAAGAGATGAATAAAGGCTTGTCTTTGGAGATCTACTCTATTCGCAGAATACGAACCTCTGTAAATGAGGAAGCAGCTTTAATCACATATCAATATTTGCCAACGTCCAGCAACATGAGGGTTACAGAAGTTTATTTGTTAAATATCGAGTCTTATCTTATCATCTTGCTTTATTTTGGCATATTCATGAGTGCCGTGGTTGCTTCAGTACTCAGGCCTACAATCACTACCAAGATATTCGTAGTGGAAACAATTTAGTGGTACCTCGACATAGGTTGACTCTAGCGCTGAAGAATTTTAGCTACATTGAAATTGAAATTCAAGTTTTCGGCGACTTTTCCTAAAAAATGGTTGATATTCGGTCAGTGAATTAATTCCAATCTATGATTCGATGTCTGCTTAGCGTCGTTCACCCCGAAGTTTAAAATTTTTCACTCATTTTATGTTTGCAGTGCGTTTATATGTATGATAAAATTAATTAATCTTTATTTTTTTTATATCATTCAAAAGGATATTAGGTAAAACCATGAATGTCTCGTTTTCTTCAAAGTGAATATTTATTTAACAGTAAGCTGTCCACTAGGAATGAAAACTACGTGTTGATCAATAAGTGTAGCTTCTCAATGCCACATTCCATCTGCCTATTCCCGTCTCGTGTATAATCGCCAAATGTGGCCTAAAACGTTTACGTCAATGCTGTTCATATTTTCGATAATTTTTTATCAAGTACAATTTGACAAAATGCTATTGAAGCCCTAGTGTTAGCTCCTGATGATTCAGGATTTTCCAGCTTCGGCCTGAATCTGCTGGAGTTATGAGTGATATTTTTGGAAATATTGAATGAATTTGTATCAGTATCAAATAATAGGGATCTAATCCTTGCAAGGTTTCGAGCGTTCTGTAAACTAGTATCCTTCTTCCATTTCCAGGGTTTCATTAGAAGAAAAAATAGATATTCACACCAAGAACGTAGTTCTGAATTCGACAACTGTAATTTCTGAATTATATTCTTACTCCTATTCCACTTATGCTCCAATTGATTATGGAATAAGAAATGAAACAACTGAAGAAATTATTAGTTCATCAATGAGCACCATCTGGAGTAATTTATCGAGTAGCAAGATGACAAATATGACCGAAAGTTTGGAATTCCTTCTTATTCAAAGGAACTTCTATGTGAACTGGTATTCCATTTTGCTAGTTGCTAGTTCTGTTTTAGCATTTGCCGCAATGGCTGTATATTTTATCTTCAGTTTGAAAATATCGAAGAATCTCCACAAATCTATGATAACAAATGTTCTTGGTGCAACAATGTCCTTTTTCGATGTAAATATGAGTGGAAACATCATAAACAGGTTCTCCAAAGATCTATACTCTATTGATGAATGGATACCTTACATAATCTCAGAGGCCATGAGGGTGAGAATTTTAACATATTCTGATTTGTTTGTTTGTGATGTTACAATTAAGGAATAAATAGACAAATAATATAGATCCATTTTACAACATGAAAGTATATTTAATAGATTTCTGACTATGTGATACCATTGCTACATATCGATGGGGAGAGAAATGATAGCCAAACGTCAAGTTGTGGCAGAGTATGGTAGGGTCTTTTTTCATTGATGTTAATCTTTCTTTATGGCATTTGCTAGAAAAATGTTACCCCTCCATCTCCGTCTCGATTATCGAAGAAAATTCATTGCTGAATACAGATCGACACTACCTTTTTCTGATTTCGACTTCTCAATCTTCTGGAACTTTGGCATATGCCAATACCAATATAGATTGCAGGGATGTATTCAATTTTTTTTTGTTGAATGGATTACGTGTTATAATATGAACTTGTACTTTTATCTCAAATGTGAATACCATAAGTGAATTAGGATAGAATAGAAATAATATTTTCTTCTTGCCAAATATATATATATATATATATATATATATATATATATATATATATATATATATATATATATATATATATATATATATATATATATATATATATATATATATATATAAGAGGGTGTTATATAACAGACATAATAGTATGTCACAACCTATACAGTTTTTTCATCAGACCATCCTTTCACGTTATGTCATATGCTGCTGAAAGCTCCATGAATACCATTGTTTTCAATTAACTCTGAAATTTTAACCCACTTGACGTCGTTGACTCTGGACTGGATCTGAACCATTGAAGTTTTTCTTGGAACCGCTTTGCAAATGAGACAATAGTCCATATATAATCAGTTCCAATTTCAATATACAGGGAGTTACATAATAGTATGTCACAACTTGAGGGGGTGAATCTACGTTCAGTTATAAGAAAAAAGTTCATATAAACATGGGTCCACCAAAGGTTCGTTACGGAGCTACAGGGTGTTGAAATTTCCGGAAAAAATTGGGTTTTTCTTCAAAACTCCTGCAGTTTTTGAGATACTCAGCAGATTTTTGCAGTAAGCCACTGAACAACGTACAATCAATTTTCGTCATCTTCGTTCAATTTTAAAACTTTTTTGACACCTGTAATTTTTTCGTATCTCCGACCGTTCTCGAGCAAAAAAATATTGAACAATTGTATGCATTCCCTGAATTGAAAGCACTTCTAATTAAAAAGATGACTAGTAGGCTTTGATTTTCTTTTATATATTCATTTATTTCTCAAGTGCTAAAGTTGAACCAGTGTCTGCTGGAATTGTTTATTAAATTAACGATTAGTTTCAAGACTTTTGAAGTTATTGCTGTAGGAAAAAATGGTTAATTTCAGTAACGCCGAATTGGCTGATATCCATGACATGTACGGTCTGGTTGACGGAAACACAACAGAAGCTAGGCGATTATATCAGGTGCTCTTTCCAAACCGAGTAACACCAGACAGGTGAACATTTTTAAATATCCACAGAAGGTTGAGGGAAACTAGTACTTTGACTGCAAATAATCATTCAAAAGGTGCAACTCAAAGTATGAGAACTCCAGATATTGGGAAAGCAGTTTTCAATTGTATTGATGTGAATCCTCATGTGAGTCCAAGAAAAATTGGAAATCAGTAGAATCTTTCACATGTTCTAGTTTGGAGGATTCTCCACGACTTTTTATTGTACCCGTTTCATACTCAACCCGTCAGAACTCTACTTCCTCGAGATTTTCCTTCAAGACTGAATTTCTGCCGATGGTTCTTAGATAAAATTAGAGAAAATATATATATATATATATATATATATATATATATATATATATATATATATATATATATATATATATATATATATATATATATATATATATATATACACCAACTTTAAATGGAATCACTCGGTATTTCACATTATTGATTGTTCTTATGATAAGAAATGTTGAATTATCAGCACAGGTTTAGGTTATTGTACTTAGTCGTCACTGAGATTTGAAACTGTGAGTTTCAAAATTTAAAAAAGCCTATAATCATAATTGAAAATGCCTTACGTTGGATTGTCCGATGTGCAGTGGGGTCGAATAATTGCTCTCGTTGAAGAGGGGCGACACAAAGGGAGGCCACAATGGGGGTATCACAGAGGGTGATTTCAAAAACTTACACCCTATACGTGGAGCTACAATCTCTGCAAAATTATCTTAGAAGAAGTCGTAGGAAGATCACTTCTGAAGAAAAAGCCCGCTTTTTGTGCCAAAAGGCAAGAAGACACCCTATTGCGTCGCATCCCATAATCAAAAGGCAATTTCTGAAAGCAACAGGCATCAGTGTATCGGTCAAAACGATACATCAAAGACCTTGTTCAAGGGGTTCATACAGCAGAAGGCCTTCTAGAGTTCCAGAGCTAACCAGAAAACAAAAAACTAGCAGACTTAATTTTTGTATCGAGCACCAAAATTGGAATATTGAGTATTGGCGAAATGTCCTTTTCTCGGATGAGACCAGAATTGGTGTTCCAACAGATGACCGCCGGATTTAGGGTTCAGGTGGACGTGAGAGACAAGCTAGACTCCGAGCAGCAAGACAAATTCCAAAATACCAAGGGGGCAGTGTGATGTTTTGGGGTGGCATTATGCTGGGAGTTAAAACAGATTCGATTTCGTTTCCTGCGAGTGTAACGGGTCTGAATTACATGGACCTAGTGCTGAAGCCTACAGTGAGACTCTGGCCAGGTGTCCACGGTGAGAATTTCACTTTTATGCAAGATAATACCACTCCGCAAACCAGCAATCTCGCGCGACATTATTTTGAAACAGAGGCAATCGCTATTTCCGGCGAGCTTGCTCTCCAAACCTAAATACTATTGAACATTTATGGGATAATCTCGAAAGGAAAATTAGATCGCGCCAGGATAATTCAAGAACCCCACAACAGCTCATCGAAGCCGCCACAGAAGAGTGGCAGAATATCACCCCAGAGGAGGTCGAAAACCTAATCTAGAGGTCGAAAATCTAATCCAAAGCATGCCTAGACGGATTCAGGCTTGTATCAGAGCAAGAGGAGGTGATACAAGCTACTGAGGTCGACAACAAAACACCTACTCTGTGAGAAATCAATTTTCAGTTTTTTACTACATGCGAAAAGAGTCTCTCAGTTTCTTTAATTTGTTTTTTTCTTGAAATAAACCTTAATTTATTTCTTTTTTCCATTGAAATATCTCAAAAAGAATCAATTCTAACAATTCTTCGAAATTTCTAAAATCCCTGAGGTAATATTTAGAATATCAGGTGATTCCATATAAATTTGGTTTTGAGTATATATATGTCTATGAATGAATATGAAATGAAGTTCTGTGAGCGTTCTGTGGCTTCATCTAGTACGGTGGTGCGAATTTATATACAACATCCCAAATCCCCACTAAGTCGGTGCAATTTTTCGGATTCTGGGAATCGCTTGAGTGTCCATCTTTTGGAGAAGATGTAAAGCTGTCGGTCCTGTCTAACAGAGATGTGTTGGACATTAAATATCCCTTCCTCGACACGAGAGGGGTTCGGCAAAATTTCCGGGTTAGTGGGGTGAGAGAATTCCCCGGCGTGTCATTGGCCGAAAGGCGGAAATAGAGCACGTTAAAGTAATAACAAACAAACGAACAAACAACATCCCAAATGTTTTCAGTTCTATGCTCACAACGGTAAATTCAAATTTAATCCATTCTTCAACTGACATTGTTGATTTATAAATGATTCTCTGAAAATTTTTCATCGAAAAATTTTTGCGAATTTCGAAGAATTCGACAGGTTAAAATGCTACATTCAGAATGGGTATGATTCTGATGCAGCCTCAGAAAATTTATAATTTACAAAATTGTAATGTTACAAGTTACAATTGATGCTGTGGGAGCTGTTACTGTGAATCCCTTACATTCCCTTAATTCCATGTAGATAAGTTGAAGCGCAGAGAGCGATACCAAGATCTAAGGTTTCGCGAATCCTCAGAAGAATACTTTCAGTCAAGATGAGGAAGTTTCTACAGCCAGGAGATTAGAAGCGACGGCTAGAAGTTTGCCGAGCCTATCAGGAATAGTCCAGAGAATATCCTGAATTCTACCAGTTTTACCGGTTTCTCTTCGCCTGAAATAGCTCGGGTGCCAGGTTTTGTTTGCTGAGGTTGTCTCCTCAGGAAAATGGATCTGCTACCCTTTCCTTCTAGATCGCTTCAGGCGTACCCTAGTAAATGGCGTTAGCTATAACCAAGAATGTTAGTTTTCAAGGCTTTAAACAATTTGCTACAAGTGGAATGAACGTAACTAAATCATCTGTTATTTTTCGGGAAATAAGCTTATGATATATTTCGGGAATATAGCAACATAGATTTTACTACATTTTCTACCAAAACTGACACGGAATAATTTGCAACAATAAATAAAATCAACGGAAGTAACAATGCATATATCGGCGTCAGTAAATCAAGCGACTCACCAAATTTCAGAAAAAATAAATCGGTGAACTACAAATCGAATGAGGTGGTTATCACTTTCAGAAGCGGTTGAACTCATCTGAATGATTTTCATGAATCTCTCACAACCCTAATGTCCCATCTCGCGGATTTATTATTAACTTAAGTATGCTTAATAAGCGAGAGCATCCATAAAAAATGGATATCAATCCTGATCAAAACAAATTTCAATATCGCGAAACAAGATTCAAACGGAAAATGGAATGAAAATGAGCAATACTTCGTTACACAGTAACATACAACGAAAACTAAACAGAGGCTATATCTACCAAGAAATTCATTTCTGATCAAAACGCAAAAACAGGTCAATTTTTGTTTCAAGGGGGACATCTTTTGGGGTACAAAACTTGCCTGAAATATCAACCCCCTAATCGGGGGTTGCAATCCTTGAACATTTTGAATAGGGAAGATGGGTCGAGTGATGACCCAAAAGAAAGGTAGTATCTTTGTCTATATCGCCTTGATCGAATTACCATTTTAATTGAAAACTGTAAAAGATACAGGGTGAGCAACTGAAAGATAGGGAAGACTATTTCCCTGAGACTATTCAAGTTTCAGTGAAGTAAGATGGAACAGATCCATGCTGATCAATGGCAGTCATCATCAAGTACCATCCTCATCTCGAATTTTAACTCCTAGAGCAGGGGTGACCACCCTTGAACATTTGGAAGAAGGAAGATGGGTCGAGTGATACCTCGAAAGAATGGTATTATCTTTGTCTGCATTCCCGTGAACGATTTTCAGTTTTGATTGAAAGCTGTAGAAGATACAGAGCGAGCTACTGAAAAATAGAGGAGACTATCTATCGCCCTGAGCTATTCAAGTGTTAGTGCAAAAAAATGGAACAGATTCATTCCAGACCAAAGGCTGTCATCTTTGATCTAAATGAATCTATTTCAGTTTTCCGCACTAATACTCCAATAGTCTTGGAGTGATTATCTTTTTTTTTCAGTGGCTCACTATGTATCTTCTATAGTTTTCAATCAAAAATGAAAATTCATTCACGGGAATGCAGACAAAGATAATACCTTTCGTTCGAATTATCACTCGACCCATCTACCCTCTTCCAAATTTTCAAGGGTTGTCACTCCTGCTCCAGGGGTTGAAATTCGAGATGAGGATGGTACTTGATGATGAATGCCCTTGATCAGCATGGATCTGTTCCATTTTACCTCACTGAAACTTGAATAGTCTCAGGGAAATAGTCTTCCCTATCTTTCAGTTGCTCACCCTGTATCTTTTACAGTTTTCAATTAAAAATAGAAATTCGTTCATGGCAATGTAGACAAAGATACCACCTTTTTTTTGAGTCATCACTCAATCCATATTTCGTGTTTAAAATGTTCAAGGATTGCAACCCCTGCTTAGGGGGTTGATATTTCAGGCAAGTATTGTACCCCAAAATATGTCCCCCTTGAAACAAAAATTGACCTGTTTTTGAGTTTTGATCAGAAATGAATATCTTGGTAGATATAGCCTCTGTTTAGTTTTCGTTTAAGCACCCTGTATACCATATGAACTGAACTAATGAAGTGAGGGTGACCATAATGAATTATCTAATCCCAATAAAGAACATTACTAGTCCGATGTCAATCTCAATGGGAAAGTGCATGTTTAACACTAAGGGTGATTTGGTGCGCGTGGATAAACCACCTTGTACGTAATTTTCAATGAAATTTATTATGCTAAATGACAACATTTTTTTTTGGACGAAATGCATGACGGTGCCCCTTCAAAATAGACTGAAAATGTCTCAGGCCATTTAAATTAGTTTTTCGGTCATAACTGGATAAAAAACGAGGGGACCGGTGAAGTGGCCACCTCATAGACCAAATTTAACCCCGTTAATTTTTTTTCTCTAGGGCTATGCCAGGGATATGTTATAAAGTCAAACCCATAATGATATGGAAGAGTTGAAACAAAATTTCAGGAATTGTTTCGCTTCAGTGACCAATATTTAAACTCAAAATGCATGTAATTTGTAGACGTTTTGAATAATGGAAATACACTTCAGTATTTAAGATAGCTTTTAACAATTTGTTTGTTACGGATTATTTTCGATATTTTCTTACTTTTGAGTAATAAATGCTTTCGTTTTTTCCTACTATAAATGGGTTTCAATGTTATGATCACACGAGTTTAAAACATTTGGGATATTTTGTTAATTCGCACCAGAATACTAGGATAAACCACATAATTTTCATTTCCGGTGAAATTCACATCTCAGGAAATTTGTCAGGCACGTTATATATTTTTGGAAACAGAAAAAAATATTCTTTCTATCTTATCCAATTTCATCTATGGTTTATTTTAAAGGAGATCTGTTTCCACTAATACATTTCTCTCAAAAAGGCCTACGAATATGGGAGGGAGGGATACTTTTTCTCTATTTGCCGTACTAGACCATCGAAAAGGTATACCCTGGCAAATTCCGATGTTTTCGTAAGGGAAAGATGAATAAAAATATTTTAGTGAGAGGAAAATTTCCCTCTTTCGACCTCTTTTTCAGGAACCATTGTAGTGGTACAAAAACTTGTCCGATTTCTCTCTTTGTTGAGAAAAATTCAGTAGTGTGGAATAAAAATTCACTTCACGGTTTTCGAGGTTTTTTTGATACGATCCATTTTAGTTTTTTGAACCTGAAATTGTCACAATTTCTTTCCTGCGGTGGATGTCTATCGACGATTCATGTTGTTCTATGAATGAAAATCATAGATTTTTCCGATCCTGATCAAGACCATGGTCGTTTCTATGATTTCATTAAATTCAGACCATACCAATTATCTGTGGTTTCAGAGTTTGACAACGAGTGATGATTTCAATTTTAAAGAATATCAATTTTTTGCAAAATTCCAAATCAAACTGCTTGTCTGGTGTATGTTCAAAGTCGTTCGTTTACAAACTTATTCAATTGTGTGTGGGGTTCTTTTGAGAAGAAAAAGAAAATCATGAGAAATACTACATGACAATGTTATATTCAAAGTGGGTATGATTTAGCTGAAATGGCAGAAATATAGTTGCATCAGTTTCCTAAAAAGCACCAGCCTAAGTTTACTTTTCAAAATATTGAAAGAAAATCTTTTCAATAGTGGATCATTCCGAGCCCCTAGCCAAAATAAATATGAAGGAGGACCTTAAAAAGAAGCAAAAATTGAAGTATTAGGAGCTGTAACGGACCAGCTTTTTATTTTGCACAAGCAAATAGAGGCAGATTCTGAAACATCATGCGATTATTTATGTAAAAAAGAGCAAGTTCACGGACTACAAGATGTGAGTATGAATATTTTTCCAGTCAGAGGATCTAATCCGCTGTCCTAATTTTCGCAATTGGTATTCAGAAAAAATCCAATGACGCCCATATTATGTTGGCGACGTCATATGGACTGATTAAGTCCACATCACCAGTTATGGGATATTCAATCGCCAGTTTGGGTATTTTCGGTATGATGTTAATCCCCTGTGCTATATCGATGTGCAGCATCAAAACGGATATGACTATGATGTAGACCTGAATGGTGGTCGTTATGAAGGAAACAACAATAATAATATTATCAGACGAATTCCCGATGAACTGCACTCAACAAGACCTGTTAAATTTGAATTTTGGGAATAATTGGATAGGGACTCGAGGTCTACTGAGATAGCTCCTCTAATTTCACGCCACTACACTTCTTTATTTGAGGTCTTTTTTTTTGGAGTTCTATTGAAGTTATACTTTAGAAGAGAACCAGTCACAATTTAAAAGACACAATTTCTGGGAATGCCTTGATTCTGTTAGCAGTATTCATATTTTCAATTCCTAGTATTTCTCGGCGATGTAATTCTTGCATTGAAAATAATGACAACAGTTCTGAATACTTCCATTAAAATTTTTCTCCTCATTTGAGACCCGTAGAACTTTACCTTTTTTTTGTTGAAGATATCCGTATGGGTTTTTTTCTTCGTTTGAGAAAATATTAATGTTATTGATAATTTTTCATCATAATATAATTCTTTCACATATAAAGGCTATAATGCAAAAATTCACTACAAATGTTATATATTTCTGAAATGGAAAAATACTCCATCCAACACTTAAAATCGCTCGTCTCGTATTTGAAAACAATAATGTTTTGATTGAAGATGTCGTTACTTGATGAAAATTGATATACATTTTTCAATTAAATAAGGCAGTGAAGTTCAAATTTTCATTATATTGACGAACTTATGACGCCTTTCACCACAATGTTTGTTCTTCAGATAAGTAGCACATTTAAAAGCATGATGCGCCTTATATATCGAATGGAAAACCAGGTACATAACTAAATAGGAGGAATATTCAAACAGGTTTGTCTTTCAATATTGAAAGGACAAAATGACGGTGACTGGTGTAATTGGCTCTTAAGTAAATTCCCGGAATTCTTTTGTTTATTGATTTCCGATACTTTCCATAGGTTTAGTTTAAATCTATTATTTTCCTTACGTAAAATATCAAAATTATTATTGAAAGTATGGTTGTATGATTTGCTTGGTGAATATCGAATTTTTGTTTGTCAAAACTGCTTTTATGCTCAGATATCCTAATATTGAAATTCCTTAAAGTTCTACCTATAAGAAATTTCATGAGTGTAGATCAGACAACACAGTATTTTGTAAGGTAGATAAAGGTTATAGTGTTATAGCATTGAAGAAGACTAATTATTTTCTTAAAACAAAAATTTCATTGAATCTGGTAATAATCAAACAGTTAAGAAAGATCCTACTAATGAATTTCTATCCCATATTGAAAAAGTCTTAGAGGATGCCAAATTTTTACTACCTAACAACCAAAATACAAACTTTCAGTAGATAATCCACAGTCACCAGAACTTTATTTTCTCTTTTTCACCCCTCAGACCAGTTGTCTTATATATTATAGCCTCAGTGGCTAAACTTTCACGTTTTCTTATAAACATCATTGAATATTCATGCAATTTCAGTTCGAAACTTTCAATTAAGAATTCAACAGTGTACTACTATATAGTGCTAAACGTATATCCTGGGATTGAGTTGATTCCTATCCGAGTGCTCCACCTTATGATTCATTGAAATTATTCAAACAACCTCTGCAGAATAAGAATGTGAAATCCAATATACAATCAGAATCTATGAATTTTTTTGAAAGAATGTTTGGAACGAAATTATTTCCACTCCAGTGATGTAATTGTCATGAGCAACAACGGATTAATAATGAGTAATACTCTCAGTCCTTTACTCATGGATTCAACATTGAGAGAATAATTCATAATTATCCGCTGTCCAAACACTGCATTTATTGGTTGCGAAATGTGGATGACATAATATGTTGTTTTCGAGATACGAATAGGTAATTACTTTCCTTTGATATCTCCATAAATTCAATTCATCCTAATATAAAGTTCAAATAGGAAATTGGAACTGTGAATTTCACCAACTTGTAAATTCAACTATAACCAAAATTGACGACAGGCATGATTTTTTCAAATTTCCATAAACCATCCCATGCAGACATTACAATTCACAATTCTTCCGCACATTCACATCAACATAAAAAAGCTGCTTGTAGCAGTATGATGCATAGACTCACCACGTTACCGATGTCGAAAAATCATTTCTCGAAATAAATACCGGTTAATAATGGTTATAACAGTCAATCCATGAGGCTTTTCCTAAATATAATATATTAACTTAAATTGGTCTGAGTTTGATGTAATTCTTCTCATCTCATGACTCATGACTCGAACATAGCTTTCATAACGGATTATTCTCTAGGCAGATATATTGAAAACTGAAAACGTAAGATTCATAAAATTAATAGATCAGGTATACATAAATTCTCTTGTAGAAGTTGTGATAAAATTTACAGTTAGATCTTTTAGAAATTCAAATACTAGGATATGTGAGCATAGACGCCAATAAAAATGGGATTTTCACTATGCAAATCATCTTTTAGAAGAAACACATACTTTCAATAATTATTTCGATTATTTACATAATAATAATAATAAATGAAACTGAACCTATAGGAAATCTATCCCTGATTGGATTATCCTCCTATTTAGTTAAGTACCTGGTTTTACCATGTAATACACTCCCTACAAAAATTGTCGCATCACCCTACTTTTACGACAATACTATACAAACATTTAGGTTGGTCAAGAGTTACTTGGTAACTTTTAGAAGTGTAAAATAAGAAGATATCATTCAAAAGAGATGATGATAAATATCAACAATTTTCGAGTTAATGAATAATTAAAAAATTCTACCATCTTCAAACATTCGCGAAGAGATCAATCAACTAGCATCGAATGGTTACTAATCATTTTCAAAATCGAGTGTTTCCTCCCCGGGCCCTAATTACTGCCAGTATACGTCTCGGAAGTCCCTCGAACAAATTTCGGATGTTCCATATATATATATATATATATATATATATATATATATATATATATATATATATATATATATATATATATATATATATATATATATATATATATATATATATATATATAGGTTCTTCACGATAAATACCTATCCTGGTTTTTCTTCCAGGGAGAACTTCGATTGCCGCCTGACTATCCGAGAGAATGTTTATCTGCCTGTTCTCATAGCGTCTTTTGAGGTTCTCATGCACACATGTTATTATGGCATACATTTCTACGTTGCGTGGTCCCCTAATCAAATGGTCAAATGGTCAGCCGACAGTCCGACAGGGTTTTGAGAATACAATCCAGCTCCAGTTCCCTTTTCCATTTTGGATCCGTCCGTATACCAATTTATGTCTTCACGGTTGTCATAACCGTTTCAGTCTATCACCGTTTCATGGTTCTTGGCTTCTATTTTTAGTCATCGTATCGTTCTACATACTCAGTATTGGGTTTTACATCTCCTGTTCATCTCTTGAATGCCACTTTCCTAGCCTCACCCTTAAAGAAAATATCCAGTGGAGGTAAATTTATGATAGCATCCGGATTGGAGGTTGGTGTTGATCTTAAGGAGCCTGAAATGCAGACCCCGGCTAGTCTTCGAAGTCTGTTGTGCTTCTTCCTAACCCCTCTCTTTTGGCCTTATATGGTGTACAAATGTATGAGTGTACAATCATGAGTCTCAACATCATAGTGTACATTTTTTGGATCTAGCCCCCATTTTTGACAATGGCTCGTTTACTGACCATAAGGGAGTATTAACCCTTATTTATGACTTGATTAAGGTGGTTATTCCATGTAAGTACTTTAACCATTATTACTACTAGATAAATGAATTCATCATTGAATTCAACTCTTTCTCCGAAGAAGAGTGGCCACATTATGCCATTATACCTTTTTTATAAGTATAAACTATACCATGTTGACCTTTTCTTGGTCAACTCTTAGCCCTATTGGCCGCACCAGTCCTCTTTAATTTTCAGGATCTTTGTATGAGTCCAGATACCACGTTGAATTGCTTCGCTCTCACTGCCATTACTATGTCATTGGCAAAGCCCTGAAGGTGGAAGCCCTCGTTGTTTAGAGTACCCAGGATGCACTACCAGGTTCCACAGTACTGGACAGAGAATCCCTGCCTGTGGAATCTCCCAGTTACACTGAACAGTTTGGCTGAAGTTTTTCGTTTTATGAGCATTTTTTCTATCGACCTACAAAGGATGACTGTATGTCAAGAAGAGCTGCCATAGCGATTTCTTGATTCCGCGTAACAACCTCCAGTTTGCTCAGAAAGTAGTGAAGTGCTGATTCGCATGATTTTCCTGTCTGATAGGCGTGCTGGTTGACGTGGAGAGGTTTTATGAAAATCGTTTCCCTCTCGTAGCAATCTATCAGTTTTTCGATCGTATTCAGAATAAACGAAGTTAGACCAACACCCGTTGCACGTGAGTTAGAATAACGATATCAGTCCCTGGTGATTTAGCAGGATCAAAATGGCTTATGACCCATTTGGATTTGTCCCTAGTTACAATGATCTTAGATCATTTCCAGTCGTCCAACGTGACTTCACTTCGATGGTGAGCTAGGTTGGATTGGTGCAGATCTCTGTCTGTATCTGAATCCGGAAAGTGAGCCTGCATAAGATACTGCAGCGTCCCTTATGGAATCTTTAGGACTCTTAGCGAGGATTTTATGGATTCTTGCGACCTCCGAGGTTTCATTCATATCATCACAGTACCGACTTCAAGATTATCGCTTACCTCTCCTCAGTACCGTATTATAATTGGCTAGGGCTTCTACATATTGCTCCCATTTACTAGTTACTTTCGCTATCAGCCGCGAGAGTTCTTATTCCACCAGACAAAATTATTTCCCGGTGTTTTCCTTTGCAGGGGACAGTATTCTTGGTATAATGACATAGGTGAGTCCTGTAGTTATGTGGCTACAAGATCTTTGTCATCTTTGTTGATTATATGCTTTTTAATGGTTCCCAGTTTAATGGTTCCCAGTTTAATGGTTCCCAGTTTGTTTCTAAGCTCGGTTTTGTATGCCTTACAATCTGTATTGAGTGGGTTTTGGTACAATTGGTAATGGTGGAACCGATTTCGATCCCATATGGTCCGACAAAGGCGGTTCCTAGGTACCTGACATGTTAGTCCCCGGTAGGGTTTGTACTCTATCGCCTTCATGGTATCTTAGGAGGCTTCGTCTATAGCCAAATAACAGAGTAACTCCTTCAGTTTCCCTTTTTTTGCTTATAATAAGCCACAATTTTGTTCTTAACCACATGTTATGGATTTTCAAAGGTGGCAGGATTCCTAGTGTACCAATCAGAGCTTTGGGCACCCTCACCGCCACTTTGTTTGTTTTCACAATTTCCCTGCCAGAACCAATCTTGCGGCCTGCTCCTTTCCAGCTAGCACTTGGACCTATCATCGGCACATGATATGTAGAGGCAGCCCTTTTCCTAATAGGAATTCTTGAATAGCGGCCCCATACCATGCGCGCATTTAAAAACTTCATCCAGAAGTTTTTGCCTTTACTTGTCGATTTGCTCGTCGTTGAGCACTATTCAAGGGTATTCTCCTGGGACTGTCGCCATTTTGTTATGGTACTTTAAGTGTAGGCTTACTTATTTACTCATAAAAAAACAGCACGCTAATGTTTGTTTACAACAGTTCCAACAGTTGGATTAACTCACGCCTAGAAATAGTGATATGGTTTTGTGGACATACGTAGTATAGTTAATTTCGTGGATAAGTTCGCGAATAAAACGATTTTTGTAACCATGATTAGAAATAAATTAATACATGTACGTATTCTCAAGTCTTTCCGTGTTCTGGTAAGAAGTGGTGCTATAGTTCATCACGTAAATTCACGTTGATATATAGACCTGATTAGGTGGTGTTGGTATCAACACCACATTTTATGTGGAATAAATAAATATAGATTAAGCATATGTGGTGAGGGATTCCTGAATAATGCCTTCTCCAGTTGTCCCACAAAATATCCGAGACATAGAAAAATTAATAATCTGGTTAATTCATGAATGTCAGTATGATCAGATTTATAATATTCGAAAGTTAGTAAATATTAGTAATAATAATGTATAATTCACATACCTAAATATAAAACAACTCAATATCGGGTTGATCAACCAAACAATTTCTTTCAATATAAATATTTTTATATTTCAGATACTCATTATGATGGTGATTACCGGCATGCTTATAGCCAGCATCAATATCTCCTTCACTATAATGACTGCGGTTTTAGTATGCATATTTTTCCTGGCTTGTCGTTACTTTGTAAGACCTGGTAGAACATTAAGACGTCTTGATATGGCAAGTAAGTATTTCTTTTGGAGAAATACTAATGTGTTCCCAATTATATTTTTTTGTAGCAAGGAGTCCCCTTGTTGGTCACCTAAATGCTACTTTGGATGGTCTGATTACTATAAGAGCCTATGGAACACAATCTGTTTTGATTAACGAGTTTGATAAACATCAGGATCATTACGTAGCCACTCATCATTTGTTTGAAATTATGATTAGATGTTTGGCATTTTCTTTACACGGAGTGTCTGCGGTATATATTTCCATGATTATTTTGAGATTCCTAATACAAGGTGAGTTTTGAAACTGTGCGCTCTGTATTTGGATTATCAGAGTTGCGATTCTATACAGTCAGGGTATAAAAGAAAGAGAATTACTGTTATTTTATGAAATATTTCAACTAGAGGATCCTCTTTTTCTGACGATATCAGGCGCTACACTCTTGTAATGGCATTTGATAATGTTATGTTTTGGAACTTCATCCTGGTTTCTGCAAGAATTCCACGACAACAAGTATCCATGATGTACCAGGTCTCAGGGTTACTGACATCTGGGTCATCTCCTGGGGTTAGATTAGATGGACAAAATTTTTATAAAAACGATAAAAGCTCAACTTGGGGGGTTTCGAGGTCGCACAACGGCAAGTGTACCCGATTTATCTGGTACCCAAGTTGACTAATATCGGGGGTTGTTATTATCGGTGGAGACAATTCGAAATCCACCGAAATTCCTTGAGGACAGCTGCAATAGGTTAGGTTAGATTTCTTACGAAGTCTCACTTGAAATCCGAACCCTAATAGGATCACCTTTTTTGTTTGTCCGTCTATTCGTCAAGACTCCTCAAATTTTTCTTTGCATTATAAATTTTTTCAGCTGTAATCAACTTACTCGATATTTTCATGAAATGCGTCACTGTATCTAGTTGATATTGATACTAGATGCTCACATCAGTCATTAACTTGGATCTGTGAAAATATGCAACCGGCGAAACCGGAAAATTCATCCGTTTATGTCACTTTTTCTAAAATTTGCATAGACACAAGCTTTAAATAATTCCCTTTTATGTAGAATCACGAAATTTGGCAAAAAGGAATGTCTTGAATACCAAATGACAGGAAAAATACGATAACTGTAGATTTTCAGTAACATCACGAAAAATTTTACGTTAATGAACTTGTTCTGAGTTGAAATTAATTACTCGTTCCTATTCTCCTAGAATAAAATTCTGTAGAGAATTAATAAATTGTGATCAAAAACTCTTTATTTGCCGAGGATAAAATTGTTTCAAATTTTGCGTTCATTAGAGGATTTTATAAATAAGAAATTATAAATATAATTGTCGAAGTCATCCGACAAGATACGTGATGAAACATTCATACAAGCACAATTTTCGCCAATGTCCACACATAAGAATTTTATTACAAAATTTGAAGGTTGGCATCAATAATATTTATTAATTCCTTTGATATGTATTCGCCTACTTGATTATTATTTCAATAAGTGGTGAGAACGTTTAATACTCATAATAATACTTAAAGCTATTGCTGAATGCAGAAATAATGTAAATATAAGGTTTGTGGACCGATTTTAGAAAAGAACTCAAAATATTATCCGATAAATCGAGAAAGAGAATTAGAAGCGAATCCTGATCGCACTAGGCGGATTTTCAGTTATTATCTATTGCAGTGTACTCCTTATGATAAACTTTCAGTTTTAAAATAAAATGTAGTTCTAGCGAGTATGAGATCTCAGACTGTAGAATATTTCTATTGAGAAAAATATTGTCGATATTCTGATTTCTGATTTGGACAACTGATGGCCAGGTTTGTCTATTTAATATGCGGCCATTCAAGAAGACATGATGCTGTACGCTACGCTAGCAAAAATTCCAAATAAGTTTGAGGAACATCAAAAAGTCAACCAAATATATTGACCCTCTGTACTGAAATTTAAAATACTTCTAAATTTTCTTGAATTGCCATAATTTTCTTGTATAAGTGCCTTTAGTCATCATACAAATTAATTGAGTGATATGCCCTAAGGAAATTTGTAGTTTTAACAGATGTATCTCTTTTGGAATTTATTTAATCAGTGAATACTCGAGCAAAATTTTTAGTATAACTTAAACCATCAGAGTACATATATTCTTATTCTGGTCGGAGAGAAACAATGTATAAGAAATAGGACCAATTTCCATATAGCAAAGGATCCGAAATGTTTTCAGTTCGAGAATGTAGAGCAACCACTGTAATGTGTTTTAATGTCCCCACATGAATTATTCCTTATTATATTTGGTATACTTTAAGTGTATTTAATTTGCAGGTGATTCTTCATCAAATGTTGGATTGGCAATTACTCAGTCTTTTGTGCTCAGTAACTTCTTAGATTGGGGACTGCGGCAATGGGTTATGCTTGAAAGTATCATGACAAGCTTCCAGCGTACTGCTCAATACACAGATGTCCAACAGGAAAGTCGAACGGGCCAAATCATCAAGAACTGGCCAGCAGAAGGTTGCATCAAATATCAAAACGTTAACTTGACTTATAGAGAGAAAAATGAAACTGTTCTGCGAAATTTGAACTTCACTATACAACCAAGTGAAAAAATTGGCATAGTTGGAAGAACTGGAGCTGGAAAATCATCAATTATTGTTACTCTTTTCAGGCTTTATGAGATCGAGGGGAAAATTTTAATTGACGATGTCGATATCAAAACATTATCTTTAGATCATTTAAGAAATAATATTGCCATCATACCACAGGATCCAATACTTTTCGAAGGATCAGTACGTTCGAATATAGATCCGCTAAAAAAATACGGAGACAACGAAATTTGGCAAGCTCTAAGCGCTGTCAATCTAAAATGTGAAATTATGGACCTGGATGAAGACATCCACAAAAGTGGAATAACTTACAGTGTCGGACAGAGACAATTGCTCTGTTTAGCTCGTGCTATAGTTCGAAAAACGAAAATTATAATTCTCGATGAAGCTACTGCAAATATGGATGAAGAAACTGATCACTTCATCCATAACAAAATTAACGAATTGTTTAAAGATTGCACTACTATAACTGTAGCCCACAGGTTGCATTCAGTGATGAGATGTGATAAGGTTATCGTTATGGATCGGGGTGAAGTTGTGGAATATGAAAGTCCTCATACTTTGCTAGAGAATAAAGATAGTATGTTCTATAAGATGGCTCATCATCACGACAATTCATGAATCAAACGAAACATTATGCGGAGACTAACACACTTTCAAATGAAAGAAAAACACTATCTTAAGTGTCAACTATGCGAATAAATGATGGAAAAGAAGAATTCTATTGGAAATGGTGATTGGATGATACTTTTTTCCGAAAGATATTCTTTAAATTTAAATATATGCGAATTGTTTTTATGTAAAGTTATGTTATGATTATATTGATGACAGTTTCATTTTCTTTAGAAAATGATAGTAAATATTATGTGATAACATTACTAAGATGTGAAGCATCTTGAAATAACGTAAGCGCTAACTTCGATGTATTCAGAGGAAGAAATCTAGTGGATGCAGCCTATTCTTCTGAAGGCTATAAAATACCCAGTATCATTGCGATTTCCTCAGGCGACATGCTCGCCTGAAGAACTGAAACACTGCGCAGAGGTGGAAGCTGTTGTTGTTTCCGTTTGGTTTTCTTAAGTTAATTTTTTTCAATACCATAAATACCGAGTCATTCAATCATTCGGGTTTGAATTCCAGTAGTCATTGAAGCTCATATAATCTTTTATTACAATAAGCTGCGAAGATGAAATTAATATGGACAGATCAGTTTCTCCATTTCGGGATGACAATTCATTTGATAGTAACGACTTCCAGCTTTCCGCAGTTTAACTGATCTACTAATCTAAACTATCTATGCGCCACAATCGCTTGTTATTTGAAGCTGTGCTGTTTTAGAATCGCATGTCTTTCGTGCTCTCCTTGTATTTTGATTTCAGTTCGAAACAAGTCAAATCCATCTCCATTTCCATCTCATGATATAAAAATGCCGATTACAACTATTTCGTAGACATTACATTTGTATTGAGATAAACACAATATAATAAAATGTAATTAAATTATAAGCTAATCCTGTAATGAATTTCTTCCGAACTTTATAACCGAAATAAATAGAGAAAAGTAATAATATTAAAAATATAATAAATAAATATAAAATGTAGTACTTTCACAAAATAATAAATGTTGAAGAAGTTGAAAAATGAAGGATAATTATTTCTTAGTATATAAGAATTTCAATAAATAAAATTTTGAGAAGGCTTGTCCGTTTAAAGAATTTTATTGCATTAGGAATAAGCGATAATTTAAAGAACAACTTCTGAAAAAGATGTAGGATTTCGTAACACTTACCCTTCAGGTTGTAAAAGCGTGGTTTGTAATCTCATCAATCAAATCGGCCTAAGAATGATCGAACACTGATCTTCTCCTCTTCAAGGTCTTTAAATTCAATATTGTTGCAACAATCCATTCCTCAATTTCAAAAAAAGATCTTTTTTTTTGATATTTGAGCGATGAAATCACTGAAAGCAAGGAAATGAACCTAAAGTTTTTGCTGTAACAACATAATAACACATTGACTGATTGACCGACCGAGTTATTCAGAGTGACATAAGAGGCAAAAAGTACTCATATACTAGATTTAATTCTACTTTTTAGGTTAGAACGACCGGTTCCTACAGTTATGTCATTTTCAAGTGTATAGAACCAACAGTTGTAAAAAAGAATGAACTAACTATACCTATTTCAAATGTTGATCAGAGGGAATGATTCAATTCTAGTTGACTATTGAGATTGGTGAATTTAGAGTTTTCACAAAGTTTGTTGATTTTCAAACTTTCCAACAGATTCATCATCATCAAGTATGTGATTTGTAGATTTGATAAATTCAAAAGCTTCGGCTTTGTTATCTGAGGGGAGGTGTTCTTTGTGTCTTGATTCAAAATTTCGTCCTGTTTTTCGTACGTAGGTTGTTAGACATTCACTGCATTCAATTCTGTATATTCCGGTTTTTTGGGCTACTGGAGGTTGTTAAACTAAATTTGGAAAGATAATTTCCAATTTTATTTAGAGGGGGGGCAATGCAAGTTAGAAATGCGTATTTATTTTCTGATTTTTCTATAATAGAATATAGTAATTGAAGAATTTGTTTTAGTTCTATGAGTTTAAGAGTACTGTTTATGTGGGAGAGTGGAATATTATTACTTGACGTAATTTTCTGAAAGATATTGATTTCCGTACTAGGGTCACATAGAAGAGGCTCTATGAATCATTGAATTTTAAGCGCCTAATTTATGTGTTAATGTAAATATTATGTGATAAACTGACCTCTAAAAGATTAAAAAGTCATCTATAAAGTGTGCTGAAATATTATTTTGATTGAAAATTTCTTTTATCAGAGATGAACATTCGTTAGTTGCAACGTTTGGATACATATTTTTCATACAAAAAGAGACAAATTTAAAACTGACATTGATAAGTGTCGAAAGTTCATCTATCAGGTCTGCAGAATTTAAAATGTATGTGTAAAGTTACTGAGTTATATGAATTTGTGGTTTAAGAAGCTTGCTAATTCATCTGCAGGTGTGTTTATGTTGAAAAAACGGGAATGACGATATTTTTATTCATTGTGTAGTTTGATTAAACCGTCTAAATTCTTCAAATATATGGTTTCATCAAACAACACAAAGAGGAAACCCTGCTTGGCCTAATCTATCTTACATAAGCAGACCTGCAAGTGAATTAGCAAGCTTTTTGAACCACAAATTCATGGAACTCAATTCTCATCCTCAATACACCATTTTTAATTTTGTAGACCTGATAGATAAACTCTCGACACTTAACAATTTTACTTTCAGATTTGTCTGTTCTGTTAAAAAAATAGGTGACGAAACGTTCCGATGTCTGGCTTTAATAAAAGAAAGTTTTAATCAAAATAACATTTCACCACACATGGATTTTGTAGCCTTTCAGATATCTGTTCGTTACAAAATTATTTACAATTTGATTCAAAATATTTAAAACGAAACTCAGAATTCCTGTGTGATTCTCTATCAGCTCCTTATAAGCAGATACTTTTAAGAACGATCTCAAGAAATCTATAATGAATAATAAGTTATCACGAAAACAGATTATTTTTCGGTTTATATACGGTGATAATATTCTTTGGAGTTTCAACGCTCAAACAGACAAATGGATCAGTTTTATATATTCTAAATAAAATACATAACAGAATAACCTTTTCTGCTGAAATTGAAAGTAACAATTCAATAAATTTTCTTCACATAACCGTCACTAAACTCCATAATAATCTCACCTATACCATATATAGAAAGGCACATTCAAAGACTCAATAATCCCACAGGATTCTTTTAACCATATTAAATAAAATTTAGTAGCATTCCGTTGAATCATTCATAGAGCCTTTTCCATTCCCTATCCATAACTACTTCAATACGGAAATAAATATCATTGAGGAAACTGAATTTTACTCTTCTAATAAACAGTATTATTAAACGCAGATAATCAAAACAGATTTCCGAGTTACTATATCTATCTACTATATATCCTAGTAAAACCAGAAAATAAAAACGCATGTCGAACTTACATATTTCCATATTTAATTAAATAATGGGCTTCTCCAATGGTCCCAACATAAGCAAATCATTATTCAAGGCCAAGCAAAAATTTAATGATATTAAATAGTCCAGAATATACAGAATTGAATTCAATGAATGCCCAGCAGCTCACGTAGATCAAACAGAAAGAAATTTTGAATCAAGATTCAAAGAACATCTCTCCTCGGATAACAAATCAGCAGATTTTGAACATATAAAATCTACACATACGATTACATTAAATAATTAAAAAATTCTCAATGAATCCAATAAATGAATCTGTTGCAATGTGTGGAAATTAACAAACTTCGTAAAAATCCAAAATTTACCACAACAGTCAACTAGAATTCAATGATTTCCCACTAATCAACATTTAAAATAGAGGAGAAGGTGGTAATGTGGCCCCTGCAGGTATATTGGCCCCCTGCGATATTTATAATTTAGAAGCACGCCATCTAGTTATTTTTTGTGCAAACGCGTAGCTCTTGTGTATGTGTCAAGTAGTATCCAAAAATTTCAGACGAGGGCGTTACGTACTTTTTTTCATTCGATAAAGTCGAAACGCGCAACTGACAAACTTCTGAATGAACTGTGCATTTTATTCATTTTTTCCGAAATACTGAATCTTAGCTCTTGTAATTTGTACATTGTGTTCGGTGAACATTTTCCTGCCGGATTTTGAAGGTAATTATAAAGAAAGTCCTTACATTGTTTGTATTATGACCTGGGGGGTCATATATGATGTATGACATAAATATATCATATCATCTTCTGCTACAGATGCCCCGACAAACTTTGATATCTCCATTTGTAAAGAAAAGAAAACCTTGGGATCCTGACCAAATGAAGAAGGCAATTGAAGCTGTGAGGACAAAGACGATGGGGTATAAAAAGGCTGTAAAAATATTTTGTGTACCAAGATCTACACTGTAAAGGTTGGTGAAGGATTTTCAGAGTCGTTAGAGTTGCTTGTGGATAAACCTTTCGTAAGAAAACCTATACTACCACCTGAGCTGGAAAAAAAGTTAGTGGAATATATTTTGTTTATGGAGTCGAAATATTATGGACTAACAAGAATGGATGTAAGACGAATGGCTTATCTGTTAGCTTTGAAAAACAACATAGAAAAAGTTTAGAAATTAAGTAGCTGGGCGTGCTATTTATCACTACGCAGACCAATGGGGACTTCGTACGGTCGTGTTCAAGTTTTCAACCGTGAAGCAGTCAAAGAATTTTTCGATATATTGGAAACTGAAATGAAAAATAAGAATTATCCCCCTGACAGAATTTCTAACGTAAACGAAACTGGGTTGACAATTGTGCAATCTAAAATACCACAGATTGTAGGTAAAAAAAGGGAAGAAACCGGTTGGAGCCTTAACTGCTGCAGAACGCGGGTCACTATGTACTCTTGTTTGCAGATGAGTGCTTCTGGTATGTGCCACCAATGATGATATTCACTAGAAAAAATTTTACTGATATTTTAATGAAAGGTGCACCACCTGGGTCGATTGGAAAAGTTCCTCCATCTGGTTGGACCCAATCAAATTTGTTCACTGACCTGGCTTAGACATTTTTTGAAGAAAAACAAAACCCAGCGAGGCTGCTCCCGTATTGCTTATTTTTCATGGACATTATGTCACACTCGCAATTCAGAATTAATAGAACTGGCGCGAGAAAATCACGTCACTATTATCAGTGTTCTATCTCATTCGACTCATAAGCTACAGCCGTTAGATAAAACTTTCATGGGCGCACTTAATGGTCACAGTGAAGAGATTCGTGAGATTCTTCTGCATTCTGGAAGAACGCTGAAGCCTTACGATATTGCTGAGCTTTTTGGTCGGGCATATCTCAAGAGCACCACAGGGAAAATTGCTGTAATTGGTTTTCGTGCGACGGGTATTTACCCATTCAATCCGCGAGATTTTACGGAAATCGAATTTCTTAAGGAAACAACAATCTTGTCTCCAACAAAACCCAGCTAATCGCAATACAACTCCTGTTTCTGATCAAGCTGCTGCAGCACAAGAGTCACAAGCTCGTTTGGTTCTGCCGAAGGACATCCAGCCCATCCCTGAAGATTCGAACTTCTAATCGTGAAAGAAAGACTACCACAGCAAAAGCAATCACATCTTCTCCATACAAGAATGAATTGAGTGAATCTTTGCGTTCAGCAGAAACTCGTGGCGGAAGTCGTGGACGGGGGCGTAGGCGCAGTACCGGATGTAGTCAAGCTGGAACAAGCAGCAGCAACAAAGCCTGTCAGCGCCAGAGAGTCATTCAGTCATCATCCAGCTGTATCTCTGAAAGTGATGCAGTCGTAGAAACAGATTCGGAGAATGACGACAGTCAATATCCAGATAGGACCCCGGAAAGCGCAGATATGAACTGCATGTTTTGTGAAACTAGTTATTCTAATGACAGACGTGGGGAAGAGTGGATACAGTGCCAGAGTTGCAATTTACGGGCTCATTCAGCCTGTGCAGGTTCTGAAGGCGATTATAATATCTGCGATTTTTTCCGTTAGGTTGTGTTTTTTATTTTTCTGTTTTAATTTCGTTTATTTTATTGAAAGACGTGTATATGTAAGTTAATAAAGACGACTTTCACGTGTTTTCTATACTTCTTCGTCTTGTATTTTTTACCTAAGGCCTAAAAAACAAAGTGGGGGCCACATTACCACCTTCACCTCTAGAAATAGTGATGACATTCTTTCTCACATTTTTCTTTTAGTTCTAGACATTTAAAAATGACATAACTAACCAAACTGATTATGTGTATCAGAAAAAATATTGTGAAAATCAGACAAAAGAGTTTCATTTCGTTTGTGTAAACATTTTGTGTAGAAAATAGTGGATGTATAGGGAAACTAGTACTCGATAAATTTGTGACTCACTCCAAACTTTCGAAGAAAAATGGATAATGACGATGACAACCCGAAAAAGATTGATGAAACATTTTGTTTATGTTAATAGTTCTAGCAAAAAATATTCAAGTCAGTTAAAGTTTACAACTTTATTAAAACTTTACAAAAACAATTATGAAAACTTGAATCTTAAAGGTTCAAAGAAATTATTTTGTAATTTTTTTATTTATTTCATTTAGGTGTCACGCCCCCCTGGACTTTCTCTAACCAAACTTCTGCTAGAAAACCTAGGAAAAAGTGCAACGAAGAAGCAGAAACAGACTATCATATTATGAACGAATGCGGAGATCTAGCATGGAAAATACGGAAAACTTTGATGCCGAGTACATAAGATAAAACACAAAAAATTACAAACTATGTACATTAAGGTAATAAACCATCTGTGTTTTGAATTTCATCCAAATTCACTTAGCAATTATGTGAAATTGAAACATCCGAACATGTATATTTTCACATTTATAATAACGGTGTGATAGTAGATTATGCGACTGCCAGACCATGTCTAATTTTGAGACGGTCACTATGAATGACGATAAGTCAAATATTAGATAACAAATTGTGTCGATGTTGTTAAATAGGTGCTATATATACTAACCAAAATATCTTCATTTTATGTGAGAGTGTATGATAAAACATTTTATTTTTCACCCCGTAGTCCCAAATTAGGTTAGATAGTTTGGTAACTATAAGAGCATGTGGTACTGAAAAAATATTGTTAGTAGAATTTAACAAACACCAAGATCTTCACACTTCTTCAAGACATTTGTTCTAAATAAACATGAGATGTTTAGCATTCTCCTTGAATCTCATATCTACAATATTTATTTCTGTAATAACTATCGAGTTTTTGATCGCAGAGGAAGGCAACAGAAGTTTTTCATATGTTTTTGGAGCTACATTATAAACACATTTTGATTTTAAGGTGATTCATCTGCTGATGTTGGACTAAATGTTAGTCAATCATTTTCACTTAGTCGTTTCATCGAACCTGGACTAAGGCAATGGATAACTCTAGAAAGTTTCATGGCATGCTTTCAGGGGGCATAAGAAAATACCAAAATTGAACAGGAAAAACGAAAGGGAGAAATACAAAATATTGGCCTTCTGGCGGCCGCATTGAATACCAGAATGTCAATTTAACATACAAATAAGAAAATTAAGTTGTTTTGAAAAATCTTAATTTTGTAATAAACGCAAAAGAAAAGAAGAAATTGGAGTTGTAGGTCACAATGGAGCAGAAAAATCTTCACTTATTATGATACTCTTCAAATAATACTCAGTAGAAGGAACAATACTCATAGACATAGATATTGATATTGAAACAGTGTCCCTTGAATTTTTGAGAAATCACATTGCCATAATTTCTCAAGATCCACTAAATCTTTCTGGTTCAATCAGACAAAATCTTGATCCTTTCGGGAAATATTCTGACAATGAGCTCTGGCTTGCTCTTGAACGTGTCCATATGAAGTTTCGTTTCAGATCATTGGATGATGACATTAACAGTTGCTGCGCCACTCACAATATAGCGCAAAAAAATGATATGTTTAGCTCGTGCTATAGTGAGGCAAGCACACATAGTCATTCCTGATAAGCTAATTTCCTACATGGATGAAGAAACTGCAGGCTTAAAAAATGATAAGATAGAAGAACTGTTTAGAATTTGATGAGCCAAAAAATCTGATGCAAAATGAAACTAGCAATTTTCATAAAATGGTTAATAGTGTAAATAATTAAGTGGGTTAATATAATTTCAATTTCATCCTTCTTATTTTCCATTGATTACGCCCTTTCAATGGGTGGTCCTTTTATAGGTGCAGCAATTGTAGTACAATTTGAAAGAGAAAGGAAAACGACAGTAAAAATTTAATATATTTTCCTTGTATGATACACAATTCTATTTCTGCGACAGAAAGAAAAACATATTATTACAATATATCAGAGTGCAACTAATAGGCTATTGTACAGGGTGATTCATTTTAGACGTTTTGATACGCTCGCTATGAGAAATACTACAATAGAGAAAAATAAAATCAAATGAAAAAATGAGGAAAAGAAATAAATTTTAATGTAAAATAGTATCTCGACAATAATAACTTGAGAAATTCCTTCCCTGAACTAGTTTTCGGATCCACCGTTTATAATCATCGTCAACAGCAGGGGTTCAGTTTGGTCGGATGTCACGAATTTTGATCCCTTTTGACCTCATCAGTATTGTATCATTCACTTTACCAGGCCAGATTGCTATCTACTCATTCCAATCCATTGGAGCGTATGAGGACATGCTCAACGAACTAACATAGAGGCTACTTACCATAACCACCAGAATATCATGACAATAAAAGTTAGATAAAACAGAAAACTTCAAGAAGCTATACTGTGTCTGCAAGAAGAAATAGGTGTACATCATACTCAACAATGATAACATGCGAAACTAATCGCTATATGTGTTAACATATTGACGATTTTCATTCGAGGAATAATATTCAGCCTTCCGTAGAATGTTAAATATCCTTCCTTGAAGGAGCTGGTTTCCATGGTTTCCCGGTGGCGACGACAAGTAGCCTCTGAGTCAGATCGTTGAAGAGCAACAAAACATATATATGTGTTGATGCGCTCTAACGGATTGATATAAGTAGGTAACAGTCTGGCCTGCTGTTATGAATGGGTGTGCAATACAATACGAGGTCAAACAAGTCCGAAACTGCAGCCTATTTCTTCTAATCATGGCAATCCTCAATGATAGTAAGACTAGAACACGAGACTAAAACAATAAAAAGGTGGAAAACATGGGAGACGTTATATCGCCAAAGTATTTCACCTTAGCATTAGAAGATGTATTCAAATCATTGAGTTGGATTAGGAAAGATGATAAACAAAACGGAGAAACACTCTCGAAGAGTTGCGTGAAATGACTACAGAATTAGCTGAAGCATCGCAAAAAAATTGGTTTGAAAATGAACATGCAGAAAACGAAAACCATGACTAACACAGAAGATAACAGAAGGATTACAGTTGGCGTACACTTTCTGGACATGGTGGACGAATTGGTTTACCTAGGTCAAATACTCGAACTTAATAGAGAGAATCAAACAGTAAAAATTGCGGGAAGAGTTCGGCTTACTTGGGCTGGATTTGGAAAATTAAAATGGGTCCTTCAAAGTCGTAAGATACCACAATACCTTAGAACTAAAGTCTACAATCAGTGTATCTTGCCTGTAATCACTTACGACTGCCGAACATGGAAACTAACTAGAGCCATTATGGCCAAAATGTGCAAAACACAAAGAGCAATGGTACACAGGATGCTTGGAATAAGACTAACAGACAGGAAAACAAACGCATGAATAAGAAAAGTTCGCGATGTCAGAGAAGAAATTGCCAGACTCAAATGGGGCTTCGCGGTTCATAATGTAAAACAAGGAGATAACAGATGGAATGCCGAAATACAAAAATGGAGACCATATCTGGGCGAAAGACGAAGAGGCCGCCCTCCAATGAGGTGGGGAGATGACCTGAAACACCTTGGAAGGCTCAACTGGCATCAGGTAGCACACAACAAAGACCGTTGGAGATAACTGGGGGAGGCTTATGTCCAGAGTTCGATGACAGATGGCTGAAGGAAGAATGGCATCCGACCGAACTGTACCATTGCCCTGGTTGACGATGATTATGATGGTGGATCGAAAAACTAGCTCCTTTGGGGAAAGATATTTAACATTTTACGGAAGGTTGAATATTGATGAATAAAAGTCCCCGAAAAAACAGTCTGCAAAGTGTTTAAATATAAACTTGTGTTTTTTCTAATAGAAACCGTGGGCAAATTTGGATGAAATATAAAGAGTATATTTCTCTTTCGAAATACATATAACCTGTCGAATAAATAACCTCAAAGATGTAAATTTTAGAGCATTTTTCTCAACATCCTGATGTTTCATCTAGTTCACTCGTGTGAATTTACACAAAATCCCAAATGTTTTGAATCCTATGCTCAAAACAATAAATGTCATAATTGATTCATTATTCAATTCACATTATTGATTCACATATAGTTAGTTAATTCATGAATAATTAGTATAATAAATAAAAACTGAAAAATTCGACATCTCAGAATGCTTCATTTAAAATGTTTATGATTCTGATGAAGCTTCAGAAATGTATTATGGTTGTTTTTCTGATAAAGGTTCATATTTCAAAGATTGAAACAGTATCCCATAAACACTGATTCCCTCAAAGCTCTCAGAGAAAAATTTTCAATAAGCAGGATGATGAAGAAGTTACAATGGAAGTTCTGGGAGCTATTACTGCGAATTCCTCAATTTCATGTAGGCAACTTCAAGCTGAGAGTACGATACCCAGAAGTTCGAGAAACCTCGAAAATACTACTTCTTACTCTGTAATCAAGATCTCAAATACAAATTTTCATGTATCCTATTTTAAGACAGTAAGAATTTCCATTCAGTTTACTAATCCCGATTTCGCCGCCTTTGGGTTGGGATTTTAACTCTCCGTTAGTCGCGTATGTACGTGAAAGGTACGAGGCTGGATTGATAAGTCTCCGGCCTGACCAAGAGATGGCGCCTCTAGACCTACTTCCGAGGTGGCTTTCTACAGTACCATGCTTATATAGCTTGTAGGTATAGTTTCAGACCGATCGCTATGTTAGTTTACGTTTGAGAGCACGCCTCTATGTTGTTTGTGAAAATGGAAAAATTGGAGAAGCGTGCTCTCATCAAATACTTTCATTTGAAGGGGTCAACGACGAAGGAAATTAAAGAAGAGATTGATTCAACACTGAGACATCCTCCCTATCATATTCAACCCTTGAGCAGTGGGTTTCCGAGTTTAAAATTAGTCGTATGAGCACCTCTGATGAGCCACGCTCAGTACGCCCCGTTGAGATCACAACTCCAGATATGATAGGGAAAATTCATAAAATAGTGCTGGAAGACCGTAGATCAAAATTGCGTGAGATAGCTGAGACCTGTAAGATGTGTGCAAAATATTTCGCACAAACATTTGCATATCGAAAAGATTTGTGCAAGATGGGTGCCGCGTTTACTAACAGTTGACCAAAGATTGATTCAACAAACCATCTGTACCGCCAATTTGGCGCTGTATAAGCATAATCCAAGCAAATTTTCGCTTCGATTGGTTACTACTGACGAAACTTGGGCCCAACACCACACTCCTGAAACCAAACAACAGTCTAAACAGTGGATTGGAACAGGAGAACCAACTCCAAAGAAGTAAAAAACAATTTTATTGGCAAACAAGGTTATGGCTACTGTTTTTTGGGATATATACATTGATTACTTTGAAAAGGGTAAAACTATTACTGGTCAATACCACGCAGACTGATTGCAACGTTTCAGCCACGAGGTGCAAATTAAACGACCTCATTTGGCGTAGAAAAAGATTTTGTTTCGTCACGATAACGCACCAGTGCATTCTTCGCACGTTGCCATGGCTAAAATCTATGATCTGAAGTTCGAAATGATGCCGCACCCTCCCTACTCTGCAGACCTAGCCCCAAGTGGCTATTATCTGTTTCTTAACCTCAAAACATGGCTTGGCGGTAAGAGATTTGCGGACAATGAAGAAATAATCGAAGCTGTAAATGGGTATTTCGAGGAACTTGACGAATCAACCAATAGGGATGGCATTACTAAACTAGAACACCGCTATGAGAAATGTATCAGCCTTGAAGGAGATTATGTTGAGAAATAAAAAAAATTTCAAACTTCAAACCTTCTAGTTTTGCAGTAATCCTTGGGTTACTTATTAAATAGCTTTAAGATTTGCAGTAATCCTTTGCTAACTTATTTTATAGCTTTAAGGTTTGCAGTTTTCCTTGGGTAACTTATTTTACATAAAATATTAAAATTAAACTCCAGATGTCTGCCAAAACTTTTTCAATCGGCCCGAATCTCTGATGGCGCCGAACCTGTAGCTCATGGGTACTACGAAACTATTGTCGTTATATCTGGACTCCGTTCTATTGCTCTGATTTGTACGTGAAGTTAGTTTGTTTTGGGTGCCTGCAAGTGATTATTGTGCATTTTCTGAAGTTTTTGAATACTTGACAAAAGTTTATTGTTTTTAAAAATGAAAGTGATGAAGGTCTACTATCTGAATAATACACAATATGGTGAATAATTAAGTCGTCTGGCTTTTTTTGATGAAGAAAATATTGAGCAAATTTCTGAAGAATATTTTGATGGTTCTGCATCCGATGATCACGTAAAAAATAGAACGTCAGATTCCGAAACCGATCATGAGGTTCCCAGAAAGTAAATTTGACTCTGAGGAAAATAATTATTTTGTAGGTGAAAGAAATCTGATTAGTTTATTTCAAATTATTACTATTGTAGGAATAGATGGTACCAGATGGAGCAATATTCCGAAAATACCAACAAGAACGAAATCTCACAGCATCATAGTACTATTACCAGGAGTAGTGAAAGTGTTTTTGGTCTGATAGTTTACAAATATATACATTTCCTATTAGAAAATGTTCAAGGAGTAACAGATATTCATTGAATAAAAGCATGTTTAAGATTATTATACTTGGCCGGTTATTTAGAGGGATCGAAAATTGAAAGATTCTTGGGTTCCAAACGGAATGGGATCAGACATATTTAGGATGACAATGTCGAAAAATCGTTTCAAGTTTTTAATGCGGTAATTTCGATTGAAAACAAAAAACTAGAGAAGAAGGACGGACACATGATAAAGTAGCAGCAATTAGGGAGTTCTGTGTATATTTCATTAAGAACTATAATATTCATTATTGGCTAAAACAGAATACTAATGTTTCTCTTTCATATAATTGTTTAGTTTTTCTACTTTAAATGCTCAGTATTCATTTATGTTATAATAATGTATAAATAAATTTAACTTCAAACACTAATACTAATTATATTCAATAAAAGCTTAATAAATAGAGTTGGTTTTATATTTATATCAGAATAGGTCTAAAATCATGAACATCAGGCAAATCTGGCTGTACATAAATGTTTTCTAATCCTTTCAGTCGTTTTTTGTGATTGAGTAACGAACCAACGAAGGTACTAACTTTCACATTAATAACGCACAACATCAATATCTCTAAATACTAGTTAGGCAATTATTTATTAACGCATGTTTTCTTTCAAATATGTCGGACGTATGCAAAAAAAAATCGATTTTTTTTCTAGGCGCACAAGTTTTTCTAATGAGAAATAAATGGGGATTTTGCGAAAAACCACCAGATATTGATAACAGCAGTTGTTGATCAATTTTTATGAGCAATGTTTGTTTGTCTTAATAATTTGAATGTTCGGTCACAATGCAACGCGAATCACGACATTTTACACCGGTAGAATGCGCTAAAGCCGTGGTGTTAGGTGACCAATGTTGGACTTACACAAGAATCAGCCAAAGGCTAGTTGAATGGGACACCCCACCATTCAACTATTTCTAGAATTATCCGCAGATAAAGGGTGACTTGAGGTCATGGAAAGAGAACCGAACAAGGAAGACCTCCAGCAACAGCAGCTATCCATGACCGTTATTCAGGAATTTCCTCAATGAGAAAACGGTTCGTTACTGGTGAGCTCCTTCAATCGCAACCTCGACAAAACAGTAGAGTGCAAATTACCAATGAAACTATTCGTCCCAAGGAATTTGGTTTGAGGCCTCTTGTCACAGTTTTTTTGTTTACAGATCAATCGAGATTTTGTCTTTTTCATTGCGATCGATATTTCCAAGTGTACAGACGTCGAAACAAGAGATATGACTTGTGCATACCTATGGTTCTGAAGAAGGATCAATAATGGTGTGGAGAGAAATTTCTTTGCACGACCGCACTGATCTGATCATCGTAAATATTAAAACCCTGAATGCTCAGAGGTACATTCTCGACATTTTAGAAGAAAAACACCAGGCCAGACTGCCACCTACTCATCTCAATGCGTTGGAGCGCATCAAAACATATGATACTGAGGCTACTTATCATCGCTATCAGGACACCGTTAAGAAAAGATCAGATCTAACAGAAGTCTTCAAGAAGCCTTATTAGTTGGAGTATTTATCGCAACGCGACACACTCTGTCTGCAGGACACGATCTGTCGAATTGCTAACGTTTCTTATACTTGTCTTTCTTATACCTTCTGGGGGAGATTGAATATTGTTCCCTGAATAAAAGTCTTCAATGAGTTTACATATATCGCGATAAATTTCGCATGTCATTGTTGAGATATGAAGTACTTCTGGTTAACTGCCAAACAAGTATAAGAAACGTTATATTTTCGGAAGATCGCTTCTTGCGGTATAGTGTGTGGCATTGCAATAAGTAGGCGAACAAGTATGGCTTCTTGAAGTTTTCTGCTTGATCTACCCTTTGTTTTCATGATTTTCTGGTGGCCATGACAAGTAGCCTCGACCTTAATTTGTTGGAGGGTGCCGATACATATACATGTCTTGATGCGCTCCTACGGATTGAGATGAGTGGGTGATAGTCTAGCCTGGTGTTGTGAATGGGTGTGTAATAATTACTCTTGACATCCGTGCGGGCTGGACCACTGCTGTGTGGCCCTTGTTGACGATGATTATGAAGAGTGGATCGGAAAACAAGTTCCTTCAGGGAAGGATATTTAACATTCTACTGAAGATTGAATGATGTTCCCTGAATAAGAGTCTTCAATGTGTTTACATATCTAGCGATAAATTTAGCATGCTATCAATTTTGAGAAAATCTTCTGAATAAATGTGAATTTTCAATTTTGTGTGATAACTTCTTGGGACAGTGCATTAGCAGGATTATTATTATTACTTCCAAGGTAATGAACCAACCAAGAGACTTCATTCTGAAGCACAGAATTTTTTTTTTGAAGAGTGATTAATAACACACGTACCCACTGGTACTGTACTTAGTACGAGCTGAAGTATATATTCTAATTTTTGTATCAGGAAATTTCTTCAATTGCCTGAGGCAATGTAAATTATAAACCTACTGATGTAAGAGCTTTTAGACTACCCTGAGTTCCTTATTATGGGGTTATACTAAGAAATCTTAAAGCAACTATGACGAGGAATTGGATTCTTATCCTGCTTCGTAGATATACTGATAACGATAATATCTATTTCAACTTACTATAATCAGATTATTGAACTTCCATCAGACGTAAGTCTTATTTGTTTTGAGATATCTCGAAGTGAATACACTTACATCATGAAACTTTTATTCCTATTCGAGTACACTTAATAAATTTTCTAAATGCATTAGAAAAATTATCGGAACCAGAACAATCCATCCAATCTCAAATTGATAACTTATCGTTTCTTATTTAAAACTTGTGATTGTAATGTCTTGATGCTCTAGATAGCTCAGACTATAGTTTCATAATAAAGTTTACGTATCATAGAAAACTTTTCAACTAAATGGTTCCATTCATTTAAGTAGAAAAAATTCAAGATGGAGAGGGGAAAACTAACACAGAGAAAACCTTGTCCTAAGGAGAATGCCAGCTTCTTTTCACTATTGACTTTTTCGTGAGTACAAAAACATATACTCTGAATTAATATTGTTTATTTATAGAAAATTTATTCATATAAAACAGCTCTGATTTGATTAATCTTCTTTGTTTAATGATGTTTCCCAATTTATTTTACAATATTAACACAAACTAATAGGAACTCAACATAACTTTGTCAACTATATATCCATTAACTCTTTTCAATTGGATGTCCCATTTTCTGAAGTTTTCATAGATTGTTGACGTGTACATTAGGAAATATCTGGAGTCTATTTCGCCACAAAAGAAGTTTGTAATAATTTGTAATTAACTCCTCATAACTTTTCATTGTTCTACGCTGTTGCATCAATTTTTCCAAACTTATCAATAATGTATCATTTCCTTTCGAAAATTCGACTTTTCATATCAAAATCGAAAATTGTCTGTAATATAATATATAATATCATCGTTTGGCAATCTCAGTTTTTATGGATTGTAGTATTAGTTCAAGCAATATTCCTACCATTCATTACTCAACTTACTGGCTAAAGCAAAAAAATCATGACTGGCGATTTTTCCACATCAGTAATCATAATTTTGCATAATTCCTGCCCAAGTATCTCAACAATACCTCCGTACATCTATATCCATACAAAATACAGACGAACATAATTGCGATAAGGAATTTGATATTATGATTCAAATCGAAATAACTTGTTGATAAATAATATTGAATTCCTAATCTAAATTTTCAAGGTTACAACTTGTGTTTGTTTTGATATGAAGGCACAAAGTAATTGTGAGAGCCGGTGGCTCCGCAGGCTCGCAACGACTACATGCAGTTCGAACATGTGTCAAACCTACCTGATATTTAGCGAGAAATATTCAATGACTTTCTTTTTCTAAATATATCCATCGATTTTATAATATTAATTTTCTGAATATTAGTGATAGTCACTTAACTTAATGAGGATGGTTTTAATGAAAATGCTATTTCTCTACATTCCAAAAAATTTTTTTTGCGGAATAAAAAGTATCCTACAGGTTGTTCCATCTCAAACGAGCCCCCTATATATTTATTATATTTTGGATTGGAGAAATTTGCTCAAACACGTCAAATGTTCGAGGTTTTAGTGGTGGAGCCCCTGAGAGAGTAAATAGGTCAAGCGATATCTTATTTTAAAGCTCTTTAAAGCCTCTTTACAACAGTGAAAGAGATTAGTATTTATTTCCATGTATTTAGGACTCTTCTCATATATCGAAAGAGAGTGATATGGTGTAAGCAATAGGCCAACCCACCCTGTTCCTTAATTGTGGTTGAAGTTATTTGATAAAGAGGTATTAAAATTTCGCTCTACATAAATTAGAATATCCAAAACATACATGCTAGCTAATGGTAAGATTTGCAATTCCACGAAATACCCACGACATGAAGTACGTCCAGTTATTCCCACAATATTTCTAATAACCTCCTTTTGTAACTTGAATACTCTGTCACAGTATCCAGAGGGACCCCATCATATAATGCCATAACTAATTCTAGATCTAAAATATGTGTGGTGAAATGACAACGATTCCTTCAAGAGGGTTGTTTTTTTTTAGTCTATATAGTGCAAATCAGCAGTAGAATTTTTCTTGTGGGGGCATCATAAGTGGTAAATTTTTGTGGCTTAGCCTGCGAATTTGGACGATCTATCCCAGTGTAGAGGGAAGTGAAGTGGATTATAACTCCAAATATGCTGGAATTTTTTTCGGTGAAGATTGTTTTATTCTACGGAAGTAAATGGAGGACAATTAGAACATTCGATTCGAATTCAATGTATTTTCATTATTGTAAACATGATAGAATAATCAAATATTTTTGAGATTGTATAAAGGTCTTTCAGAAGGCATTACAACAAAACCTACTTTCTCTATCTAAAACCTTAAGATAGGTGAGTCTGCTGGTTGATGCACGCAGGCGATAACTACCCTCGAAGGGTTCCACTTTAAAACAAAATATTGAATTGGTTCACAGTCTATGTGCACTTTCGATCAAATCCATCTGAACTGAGAAGACTGCAATTTTGCGAAATCAGGCAACAAAAATGTGTATATTAACTGAGTAATGATTCTCTTGAAGAAAATCTCACGGGGGTAACCTATTCGCTTTTTTTGCGGTTTGAACTTTTCAGAACTGTAGTGACTCTTCCTACTAAACAAGAGAATCCTGATATACTGACAAGAAATTCGGTTTTAACAAAATAGAGTCCCTCACCACTATGCAAGAACAGTCGGAGAATATCTCGATTTGATGTTTCCAGGAAAACAGATGAGCCCAGAGATCACCTGATAGATTATTTGAATATAAGAACGAAAATACAAGCTATTTCTCCAAAAATGACACCGAATGTACACGAAGAATTCGTGCTTATGCTTGGCCATTGCCAAATTGTAAATGGATGTCATTTCGAGCATTTTCTGAAACTATTATTTTCAATAGTGTTTGTTGGTCAATTATAATAATAAAAGTAAAAATTGATCCGTCTCAATATAGGCCAATCACTTGCCTGCCAACACTCTACAAAATACTCACCTCATGCATATCCAATCGAATATACCAACACCTTGACGACAACAATATATTAGCAGAGGTGCAGAAAGGATGCAGAAAGAAACACCACTGGTGCAAGGAACAACTCATCATCGATTCTGTGATAATGAAACAGGGACACGTAGGACAACGGAATGTTCATTCAGCTTTTTTCGATTATCTGAAGGCATTCGATAGTACCGCCCATTCTTGGCTTGTTGAAGTATTGCAGATATACAAAATTCGCCCAGCCCTGGTAGAATTCTTGAAGACAACAATGAAACACTGGCGCACGTCTCTGCAGGTCAACATGAACAATAAGTCAATTAAAACCGATGAGATACCCATACGTCGTGGAATTTTTTAAGGAGACTCCTTGAGTCCACTATGGTTCTGTTTAGCTATGAACCCATTGTCCTCAATGCTCAATAGAACAGGATACGGATTTAGGATAAAAACAGATAGGAATTATCATACAATCTCCCACCTGCTGTATATGGAAGACATCAAATTATATGCTGCGAACAAGGAGCAATTGGATGATTTGCTGAAAACTGTCAGTGAAATCTCGGCAGATGTTCATATGAAATTCGGGATTGAAAAATGTAAGACCCTGAACATTCAAAGGGGGAAAGTCATAAATGGTGAAACGCAACTTCCAAACGGTGATATTATACAGTGCATGAAGAATGGCAAAACACACAAATATCTAGGATACCAACAAGCCAGATTGCTAGACCAAAAACAATCGAAGGAGAAAATTCGTTCAGAGTCAGAGTTCAGTCAGAGACTGTGCTGAAATGAATGTTGAACTCGGGGAATCTAGTCAAGGCAATTAACACTTACGCCATTTCAGTGTTTTTTTACTCATTTGGAATAATCAGATGGACTAAGACAGAACTGGATGATATTCAAAGGCAGACCCGAACGATTCTGACAAAGTACAACAATCATCATCCAAAATCGTCAGTGATACGAACTTTGAAGCGGAAAGAAGGAGGTCGCAGATTAATAGATGTTGTCAATTTACACACCGAACAGATAAAAAATCAAAGAGAATTCTTCTCTGCAAAAGCTTTCACTTCTGACCTCCATAGAGTGGTATCGTTGTTTGATAAGGGATATACACCTCTAAATCTTGCTACCAGAGATTTCCTTCTGAATCTACCATTCCTATCAGATACTGAAAAACAAGAGCAAAGGTCAAGAAAGAAATTGCATGGACAACATTACCATGAGATTAATTAACCACACATCAACAAAGAAGCCTCCAACAAATGGTTGATGAAAGGTGAATTATTCGCATGAACAGAAGGATTTCTTATGGCCATCCAAGACCAAGTGATTGCACAAACAACTACAAAAAAATTATTATGAAGGATGGAGCATTATAAACAGATAAGTGCAGAAAATGTCATATAAGATCGGAGATTATACAGCATATTACGTCCGGATGCGAACAACTGGCCAATACGGAGTATCTTCACAGGCATAATCGAGTGTGCAATCCATCAGAAACTTGCACACAAGTACAGACTTTTGAATACCTTCCAGCCATATTACAAGTATCAACCGGCGCCCGTATTGGAAAATGACTCTATCAGATTATACTACGATAGGCCAGTTATCACTGACTGAATGGTAACGAATAATAGGCCGGACATAGTGGTGTATGATAAGAGAGCCAGAACAGCAATGCTGGCGGATGTCGCCATACCGAATAATAACAACGTGCTGAACAAGTTCCAGGAGAAAAAGTCCAAATACACATACCTTGCTATTGAGATCAAGCGGATGTGGCACCTCGAGAAAATAAATATTGTTCCTGTCATCGTATCCTCCACTGGGTTAATACCCAAAACTTTGCATGATAGCCTTGAGAAATTAGAATTGCATAAGAATACCTATATAGAAATGCAGAAAGCTGTAACTCTTAATACATAGAATAGTTAGGAAATTTATGTCGAGTATATTGTAATCGAGCCTATTCCCTTTGACTGCTGAATCTGGGAAAGGTAAATTATATCCATCTAACAGCTGAGATATTGCATATGTCCACGATAATAAATAATACCGTTTGTTGTGTCCCAAGATTACATACAGTATTGATAATACGAATGGATGAGTTCAGTTAACTTTCACTCAACCTCTTGATTATTAAAAGAAATCATTAATGAAATGAAACAAAATGAAATCATATTCAAAATGATAAAACAGCCTTCTTTTTCAATTTTCATTAAATTTTCAACAAATATAATTCTGTTTTTGTTCAGAATAACTTATTTGAAGTAGATATATCTACTAACAATTGATAAATTGCATTTTTATAGTTATAAAATTCATCTTTTGCCACACAAAATTACAAGAAATTACAGCAATGCATTGCGTGACATCTGCCTGATGTCATTTTCAGAACATGATTTTTTTCACTTTTTCCACACTAAATGGTAATTTAAATTTATAATTTGAGCTTAAATTAACGTAATGAAAACTGATCTACGTTGAAAAATAGCTGAGTTATTCTCATTTCAAAATAACCCTTCCATTACGCCCCATCCAGTATTCATCTTTCATTTTTAAAGTAGAACTGCCACAATAAAATAAATAATAATAATAATAATAATAATAATAAAAATAAAACCACCATGGCAAAAACGACTGGAGAAGGATATTGATAATATTAGAGCAGAAATCGGTCGCCTCACAGAATTCCTGAGAAACAGAAAACCCTCAAGGCGCTTGAAATCACATATACGCAAAATTTATAGGAAAATTGGTACGAACACAAAACACCCTGATCACAAACAACACATCGACGTGTATATGGACACTTTGAAACAGAAACTCCAAGCAAAAGCAAAGAGGCTTTCAAGATACGTCAAGTGTACTGAAAGGAAACACCAAAACCAAAGGTTCCTCCAAAACGCTGCCAATTTTCATAAGGGAAATAACAAAACTGCGACCAACAATAACAGAGAAGTACCTGACGCACAGTGCTTGACCGACTATTGGTCATCAATATGGTCGAACCCCAAAGAACACAATAGAGATGCGGAATGGATCACGAATGAAAAAGAACGCCTCGATATCAGACATATGGACTTCGATGGAATAACGGAGGAAGAAATTACAACAGTAATTGGAACGACCAACAATTGGAAGGCCACAGGTATAGATAATATCCACAACTACTGGTACAAGAAGTTTGATAAGCTCCATGGAGCCCTAGCGAAACAGCTCACGTATGTTCTTCAACATCCCAAGAAAACACCCACTTTCCTAACGCAAGGCTTAACATATATGCTACCTAAGAGCGATAGAACACAGGATCCGTCTCAATATAGGCCAATCACTTGCCTGCCAACACTCTACAAAATACTCACTTCATGCATATCCAATCGAATATACCAACACCTTGACGACAACAATATATTAGCAGAGGAGCAGAAAGGATGCAGAAAGAAACACCACGGGTGCAAGGAACAACTCATCATCGATTCTGTGATAATGAAACAGGCACACGTAGGGCATCGCAATGTTCATTCAGCTTTTCTCGATTATCTGAAAGCATTCGATAGTACCGCCCATTCTTGGCTTGTTGAAGTATTGCAGATATACAAAATTCACCCAGCCCTGGTAGAGTTCTTGAAGACAACAATGACACACTGGCGCACGTCTCTGCAGGTCAACATGAACAATAAATCAATTAAAACCGACGAGATACCCATACGTCGTGGAATTTTTCAAGGAGACTCTTTGAGTCCACTATGGTTCTGTTTGGCAATGAACCCATTGTCCTCAATGCTCAATAGAACTGGATACGGATTTAGGATAAAAGCAGAAAAGAATTATCATACAATCTCCCACCTGCTGTATATGGATGACATCAAATTATATGCTTCGAACAAGAAGCAATTGGATGATTTGCTGAAAACTGTCAGTGAGTTCTCGGCAGATGTTCATATGAAATTCGGGATTGAAAAATGTAAGACCCTGAACATTCAAAGAGGGAAAGTCATAGATGGTGAAACACAACTTCCAAACGGTGACATTATACAGTGCATGAGAGATGGCGAAACATACAAATATCTGGGATACCAACAAGCCAGATTGTTAGACCAAAACAATCAAAGGAGAAGATTCGTTCAGAATACAGTCAGCGTCTGAAGTCTGTGCTGAAATCGATGTTGAACTCGGGGAATCTAGTCAAGGCAATTAACACCTACGCCATTCCGGTGTTGCTTTACTCATTTGGAATAATCAGATGGACTAAGACGGAGCTAGATGATATTCAAAGGCAGACCCGAACGATGCTGACAAAGTACAACAATCATCATCCAAAATCGTCTGTGATACGAACAACTTTGAAGCGGAAAGAAGGAGGACGCGGATTAATAGATGTTGTCAATTTACACACCGAACAGATAAGAAATCTCAGAGAATTCTTCTCAGCAAAGCTCTCACTTCTGACCTACATAAAGTGGTATCGTTGGCTGATAAGGGATATACACCTCTAAATCTTGCTACCAGAGATGACCTGCTGAATCTACCATTCCTATCAGATACTGAAAAACAAGAGCAATGGTCAAGAAAAGAATTGCATGGACGACATCACCATGAGATTAATCAACCACACATCGACAAAGAAGCCTCCAACAAATGGTTGATGAAAGGAGAATTATTCGCGGAAACAGAGGGATTCCTTATGGCCATCCAAGACCAAGTGATCGCTACAAACAACTACAAAAAATTTATTATGAAGGACGGAACATTACAAACAGATAGGTGCAGAAAATGCCATATAAGATCGGAGACGATACAGCATATTACGTCCGGATGCGAACAACTGGCCAACACGGAGTATCTTCACAGGCATAATCAAGTGTGCAACATTATCCATCAGAAACTTGCACACAAGTACGGACTTCTGAATACATTCCAGCCATATTACAAGTATCAACCGGCGCCCGTATTGGAAAATGGCTCTATCAGATTATACTACGATAGGCCTATTATCACTGACAGAATGGTGACGAATAATAGGCCGGACATAGTGGTGTATGATAGGAGAGCCAAGACAGCAATGCTGGTGGATGTCGCCATACCAAATAATAACAACGTGCTGAATAAGTTCCAGGAGAAAAAGTCCAAATACACAGACCTTGCTATTGAGATCAAGCAGATGTGGCACCTCGACAAAATAGATATCGTTCCTGTCATCGTATCCTCGACTGGTTTAATACCCAAAACTTTGCATGATAGCCTTAAGAAATTAGAATTGCATAAGAATACCTATATAGAAATGAAAAAAGCTGTAATTCTTAATACATGTAGGATAGTTAGGAAATTTATGTCAAGTATATTGTAATCGAGCCTATTCCCTTTGATTGCTAAATCTGGGAAAGGTAAATTATATCCAGCTACTAGCTGAGATAGTGCATAAGTCCACGATAATAAATAAATAATAAAATGAGACCTCAGGGGCTCAGGAACATTGTTTCTGAGTACGGGCTTAGCGAACCCGAGGTACCCAAGCTGAACCTGGCAGTAGGTATAAAATGCAACCTATCCAATGATGTACAATCTAAGGAATAAACGGGTGAATCGACATTGTACCACCATAACCTCTTGTCGCGTTCAAGATTTAGGAAGAGGGTCTTGTTCGGAAAGTGAGTCACAGTCTCCTCGGTTAGCGACGGAAGCAGCGTGATATCGAGTAGGATACTGCAACACAAAACCGAGTGGGAAATAACATCAACACCTCTCAACCGACTCTTGATGTTTCAACGGCGGCGCAAGCCATTATGCCTACGACCACGAGAGCCGGACTCCTAGGAAACGCATGAAGTGGACTCCAGAAATGAATACCTTCATTATGCGTTCCTATTACAAGATTACAAACTTGGAATCGGAAATGACAGCATACAGATACGCGTTACATCTTGCGTTCATAGAAAAATATCCTGAATTACAGCACATATCCGAGCAGAGAATTTCGGATCAAAGAAGAACAATCGTTAAAAACAGGCTACTTTCTTCAGAAACGCTGCAAAGCTTACGAGAAGAGGTCATAATGGAACTCAGAAGCGAAAATGATACTCATAACGGTATACCTGCTGGAGTCAATGAAAGTGTTACAGATAACATCGAAGCCACGGAAACGAATATTAACATGGAACGCCCTCTTGAGCCGAATCAGCAGAACGAATATACGTATTTAGCAAGATCAGAACTCAACAGAGCAATAACTGAATTCAGTGGTAGTAACCCAACTAAAAGACCTAAACTGCCCAAACTCAAGACGAACAAGAACACCAATATCATCCTAGCAAGTGTAAACTCAATGTTTGAAGAATATACCGACCAGAACACCTTGGAGAAGATTCACACTTTGATTTACTGTGGAGCAGTAGCGGTTCTTCGACTTCACAAACAACAAATCTCCACAACTCTGATTCAAGCTGAGCCAAAAGCGTCAGAAAACCACCATGGCAAAAACGACTGGAGAAGGATATTGATAATATTAGAGCAGAAATCGGTCGCCTCACAGAATTCCTGAGAAACAGAAAACCCTCAAGGCGCTTGAAATCACATATACGCAAAATTTATAGGAAAATTGGTACGAACACAAAACACCCTGATCACAAACAACACATCGACGTGTATATGGACACTTTGAAACAGAAACTCCAAGCAAAAGCAAAGAGGCTTTCAAGATACGTCAAGTGTACTGAAAGGAAACACCAAAACCAAAGGTTCCTCCAAAACGCTGCCAATTTTCATAAGGAAATAACAAAACTCCGACCAACAATAACAGAGAAGTACCTGACGCACAGTGCTTGACCGACTATTGGTCATCAATATGGTCGAACCCCAAAGAACACAATAGAGATGCGGAATGGATCACGAATGAAAAGAACGCCTCGATATCAGACATATGGACTTCGATGGAATAACGGAGGAAGAAATTACAACAGTAATTGGAGCGACCAACAATTGGAAGGCCACAGGTATAGATAATATCCACAACTACTGGTACAAGAAGTTTGATAAGCTCCATGGAGCCCTAGCGAAACAGCTCACGTATGTTCTTCAACATCCCAAGAAAACACCCACTTTTCTAACGCAAGGCTTAACATATATGCTACCTAAGAGCGATAGAACACAGGATCCGTCTCAATATAGGCCAATCACTTGCCTGCCAACACTCTACAAAATACTCACTTCATGCATATCCAATCGAATATACCAACACCTTGACGACAACAATATATTAGCAGAGGAGCAGAAAGGATGCAGAAAGAAACACCACGGGTGCAAGGAACAACTCATCATCGATTCTGTGATAATGAAACAGGCACACGTAGGGCATCGCAATGTTCATTCAGCTTTTCTCGATTATCTGAAAGCATTCGATAGTACCGCCCATTCTTGGCTTGTTGAAGTATTGCAGATATACAAAATTCACCCAGCCCTGGTAGAGTTCTTGAAGACAACAATGACACACTGGCGCACGTCTCTGCAGGTCAACATGAACAATAAATCAATTAAAACCGACGAGATACCCATACGTCGTGGAATTTTTCAAGGAGACTCTTTGAGTCCACTATGGTTCTGTTTGGCAATGAACCCATTGTCCTCAATGCTCAATAGAACTGGATACGGATTTGGGATAAAAGCAGAAAGGAATTATCATACAATCTCCCACCTGCTGTATATGGATGACATCAAATTATATGCTTCGAACAAGAAGAAATTGGATGATTTGCTGAAAACTGTCAGTGAGTTCTCGGCAGATGTTCATATAAAATTCGGGATTGAAAAATGTAAGACCCTGAACATTCAAAGAGGGAAAGTCATAGATGGTGAAACACAACTTCCAAACGGTGACATTATACAGTGCATGAGAGATGGCGAAACATACAAATATCTGGGATACCAACAAGCCAGATTGTTAGACCAAAAACAATCAAAGGAGAAAATTCGTTCAGAATACAGTCAGCGTCTGAAGTCTGTGCTGAAATCGATGTTGAACTCGGGGAATCTAGTCAAGGCAATTAACACCTACGCCATTCCAGTGTTGCTTTACTCATTTGGAATAATCAGATGGACTAAGACGGAGCTAGATGATATTCAAAGGCAGACCCGAACGATGCTGACAAAGTACAACAATCATCATCCAAAATCGTCTGTGATACGAACAACTTTGAAGCGGAAAGAAGGAGGACGCGGATTAATAGATGTTGTCAATTTACACACCGAACAAATAAGAAATCTCAAAGAATTCTTCTCAGCAAAAGCTCTCACTTCTGACCTACATAGAGTGGTATCGTTGGCTGATAAGGGATATACACCTCTGAATCTTGCTACCAGAGATGACCTGCTGAATCTACCATTCCTATCAGATACTGAAAAACAAGAGCAATGGTCAAGAAAGGAATTGCATGGACGACATCACCATGAGATTGATCAACCACACATCGACAAAGAAGCCTCCAACAAATGGTTGATGAAAGGAGAATTATTCGCGGAAACAGAGGGATTCCTTATGGCCATCCAAGACCAAGTGATCGCTACAAACAACTACAAAAATTTATTATGAAGGACGGAACATTACAAACAGATAGGTGCAGAAAATGCCATATAAGATCGGAGACGATACAGCATATTACGTCCGGATGCGAACAACTGGCCAATACAGACTATCTTCACAGGCATAATCAAGTGTGCAACATTATCCATCAGAAACTTGCACACAAGTACGGACTTCTGAATACATTCCAGCCATATTACAAGTATCAACCGGCGCCCGTATTGGAAAATGACTCTATCAGATTATATTACGATAGGCCTATTATCACTGACAGAATGGTGACGAATAATAGGCCGGACATAGTGGTGTATGATAAGAGAGCCAAGACAGCAATGCTGGTGGATGTCGCCATACCAAATAATAACAACGTGCTGAATAAGTTCCAGGAGAAAAGTCCAAATACACAGACCTTGCTATTGAGATCAAGCAGATGTGGCACCTCGACAAAATAGATATCGTTCCTGTCATCGTATCCTCGACTGGTTTAATACCCAAAACTTTGCATGATAGCCTTAAGAAATTAGAATTGCATAAGAATACCTATATAGAAATGCAAAAGCTGTAATTCTTAATACATGTAGGATAGTTAGGAAATTTATGTCAAGTATATTGTAATCGAGCCTATTCCTTTGATTGCTAAATCTGGGAAAGGTAAATTATATCCAGCTACTAGCTGAGATAGTGCATAAGTCCACGATAATAAATAATAAAAATATGTCATTGAAATATACTCGTCGATTTGAATTTAATTCTTTCTCTTCTAGAAACATTTGAGCTGTTTTCAAAATATATCAGACTTGGACATTAGTCCAGATCATATAAACACCTGAAGGAGTTTTTGTCTAATATTTTCATTGTGTAAAATTTTGAAATTATCGTTAAAGTAATGGTTTTCTTCGAGTAAGTGATTAGAATAATGGGAATCTGATTTACGATAATTAAAACAACGTTTGTGCTCGGATAATCTAACTTTGAAATTTCTGAAAGTTCTACCAATATAAATTTCATCACAATCCCCACAAGACAGTTTATGAACACTGAATTTATTACCTTTATCAATTTTATATTTGCAGTTTTTGATATGTCGGCCTGAAGAATTATCAGTTCGGAATGCCATATAATTATAATGCGAGAGGAATGATTTTAATTTCAGACTAGGTTTACCAATATAAGTTTAGGTGTTGTAGTTTGTGTTAGAACTTTTTATACTTGGAAATACTTCCTGGATTGCTTTTTGAATTTTTTTGCGTGAAATCATGTTCTCAATCATAGTTGGGCTGTAACCGTTACTGGCTGTTATTTGTTTAATTATATTTAGCTCTTTTATGAAATTGTTTTGTGACATTGGGATATTAATGAGTCTATGTACCATACTATTGTAAGCTGCTAATTTATGTGGATAAGGATGTGTAGCTGAGTAAATTAGACTTGGCATACTCTAAAGCGTTTTTACTATGGATTGAAATTTATTAGTTGGATCTTTAACAATTTTATCATGACTATTTCATTCAATGAAATTTTGGGTTTTCAATAAATAATCTATCTGCTTTATTTAAGGCTATGACTGTATGACCTTTGTCTGATTTGTTGAATATGACATCTTCAGATGCGGACTCAGATTTAATGAACTTCAAAGTTGTATTTTGGATCTTCTTTGAAGTAGTAACGTTGAAGAGTGTTTTAGGTGTTTGGCTTGCGATGAATAATTTAGGGCTATGTCGGTTTCAATTCCTAGGAGATCGAAATGGAGACGAGCATTATTCGACTCTAAATTGTGTTCAAATCCCTTTTCTAGAAGTGAAACTTCTTCTTCTTACTGAACCTATCATAAAATTGGTGATTGGAAAATTTAGAATTGATTTTCGAAGTTTCAGGTTTATTACTCAACAATTCATTTAATTTTCGCATCTGCTTTTTATACTTTTTGTGAATTGATGAATGAACTTTGAATCTTGTTACGGAATCTAATATGTCAAATTCTACTGAATGCAATCTAGGAGGAACTCCGAATGGATTGCCTTTGAAAAGATGTTGTAGTTATCTCGTTGGCTGTATTGAAACTGGATGTCTAACTTCAACCATTTCTTTTTGCCTTGTAGTACTCCATTTTGGGTTGCGGGGCTGTGCTTCGTTCTTCAAACAACTGGATAGGAACCAGATATTCTGTGTGTTGGTCGCACCTATCTGATGAAGCCACAGTGTTGTGAAACCGGTCATAGTCTTGTTTATATAGTAAAAATCTAAATACTAGAGTTTTATTCCTTTGAAAATATGTACATCAATTTTCATCAAGTAACGACCTCCTCAATCAAATTATTAAAAATTGAATGAATAATCATTTATTGTTTCAATTTTTACAGTTATTGTAAATAATTGTATTAAATACTTGTAATAATGGAAAGAACCTGATGAAGAGCAACAGTTTATTATTCACATAAGAAAAATTAAAACAAATTTACAATTCAAGATTACTTATTGAAACTATATATATATATATATATATATATATATATATATATATATATATATATATATATATATATATATATATATATATATCTACTAACAATTATTGGTGAGTTGTATTTTTGAAGTTTACAACATTCCAAGATCAAAAAATATTATTTTATTTATCTATTTTTGCGATTAAATGTGTAGACCCTTCGGCCAGGTTAATTTTCAACAACTTTCATACTACTTCCATCTTTTATTTCTAGAGAGGAACGGCTACATTTGGAAAGTAATAAAAATGTGTGATCACGTCAAAAATGTGCAATTTGCTGAACAAATGCATAAAATATACTCTTCAATTTGAATGTAATCCTTTCTTTACTAGGAAAATTTGAGCTGTTTTCTAAATGTACTTTGGACAGTAGAATTCAAAACATGTTTTTTAATTTTTACTTATTTTGAATCTAAATAGGTGGTTAAAATTACCTGAAAAAGCTTATAACAAATTAATCAATATGGACAATATGGAAAAACGTCTAGAATCAAAACATACTCGTTGCATCTTCCACCTCGGTTGTTGCCATACTATATGCAGCTTCATATTCAACTGTTAAAGCATGGCATGTTTCTGAAAATATGGATATTCTTGAATAGAAAATTCATAACCATTACTAAGAAGCTGTTGGAATAAGCACATGTTGATGTGAGCTTAATTCATTATTTAACTGAACGCAAAAGAAGAAAAGTGAATTTCCTGCATCAACTGCAATTATGGATGCTTAATTAAATAAATATAAACACCTGAAGCATTTTTCATATGAAACTAACAGCAGACTTCTGTTACCGAAGTCCAAATGAAATAAAAAGGAAAGTACTCTACTCAAATGCTCAGACTAAAGATGATTCGTGGTTATTTACCATGAAAGACTGGTAATATAACTTTAATTTCGACAAAAAGTATGAAATACCTTAAATAATTAAAAAACAAGTACTGTGTTTTAAGGAATTTTACTTAATAATTGCGATTCGTAACGCGTTTCACTACACCGTAGCTTCTTCAGACGAATGAATGCACAGAAAATATAAATATGAATGTTCTTGACTAATTAAAAGCTTATTGGGTTGCTTCTTATCATCTTAATCACCCAAACCTTCAACTGATAAATTTTCAGACCATAAATTTTTTGACAGATTCACTAATTCAACTGATACCGATTTTACACAACCACAAAAAGATCTAGAAAAAGGACATAATTTACATCCAAAACATAATTGAACTAATTTTGAACAGTAAGGCATAGACTCCGAAATCATTCTCAAAAATTCCAAAGATAATATTTTAGCCAAACATCAAACAGCAAAAATCATCAAAGAAGACTTTTCGAAATTATCACCTCATTGCAATTCCGATTATAAGATAATAAAAACAATTCGTGAAAATAGTACCAATAGTACCAAGAACGATTTAGTATTCACTGAAGCAGATAAAGGTAACACTGTCATCCCGATTAGTAAAACCGATTATATTTCTAAAACTGAAGAACTCTTAACAGCCGGAAACTATATAACATCAACTAAGGACCCTACCGCAAAATTTTAGAAAGTGGTTAAAAACATAATTTCGACAGCAAAATCATTAAGCACAGACCACGAAAAATATAAATTCATTAACTCCAATCCACAATCCCCCAAAGTATATTCGTTGATAAAACTTCATAAACCTAATTACCCTATTAGACCTGTTGTTTCTTATGTAACGGCACCTTCTTTCAAACTTTCAAAATTCCTCAACGACTTGCTAATAAAACATTGCAATTTTAAATCCAAATTTTCGGTCAAAAATTCATACGAACCAATTGCCAATATCAAAGATACCATTATACCAACTAATTCCAAACTCATTTCTTTCGTTGTTAAGAATCTATTTCCCAACATTCCTCCGAAAGATACGTATTGCTTAGTTGAAGAATTATTAGAAAAGAATCATGTAAATACTATCATTAAATCAGATATTCTTTCAATATTACAAATTTGTTTAGATCAAAATTATTTCCATTTCAATAACAAATATTATACTATTGAAGACGGCTTGATTATGGGCAATCCGTTAAGTCCTTTGTTAGCAGAAATATTCATGAATAACTTTGAGAAATTAATTCATAATCATCCACTCAGTAAATATTGTTTATACTGGTATCGCTATGTAGACGATATCATTATTTGCTTCACAGGAACAGATAGACAGTTTTCGAAAATCATATAAATTCATTACATCCAAAAATTGGATTCACAACCGAAATAGAAAGCAATAATTCGATAAATTTCTTAGACGTAACAATTTCAAATGAAAATGGAAAACATGTTTTCGCAATTTATCATAAGCCGTCACATACAGTTATTATAATACATAACTCGTCGTGTCATCCATATCAACATAAAATGTCAGCATTCAATAGTTTTATTCATAGATTGATTAACATCCCGTTATCACCAGAAAATTTCAACAAATAATTAAATTTGATTAAACAAATAGCCAAAATAATGGTTACAATCCCAAACTTATAAATAATATTTTAAATAAAAACAAAGTAGAATCGCATTGAATGAAGTTTACCCTGTCGATAAATTGAAACAAAAATTCAACACCTTAACCTACGTTGGCATTACAAGTGAGAAACTGAAATCATTTTTGAGTAGCAATAATTTCAACATAGCTTTCCAAACTAATAATAATTTAGGCAAATATATAAAAATAATAAAACCAAACCAGGTAAAAACAATAAATCAGGTGTTTATAGATTGAATTACAATGACTGTGATAATTTCTACATTGGTAGAACACATAGAAATTTCAATATCAGAATATCGGAACATAAACGCAGTTTTCAAATAAAAATCAGATTCAAATTATGCGAATCATCTCTTAGAAAATAATCACTCTTTCGACCCACAGTTTGAAATTTTGCATACAGATAATAAATATTGGAAAGTAGATCTTTGGGAAACTTTAGAAATCAACAAATACAAACACTCAGGTAAACTCATCAATGAACAAGTCGATTTAAGCCCTTCACTTCTATTGAATCTCTTCGGGGAGCAATCTATTCGTTAATTTTATTGGATATACCTGTCATAAATAACCACTTAAGAAGAAGCAACCTAATAAGCTTTTAATTAGTCAAGATCATTTATATTTATATTTTCGGTGCATTCATTCGTCTGAAGAAGCTACGGTGTAGTGAAACGCGTTACGAATCGCAATTATTAAGTAAAATTCCTTAAAACACAGTACTTGATTTTTATTATTGATAATGGAATTTTACCAAGTAAAAGCCTCCCAAGTTCAAACCTTAAATAATTATCATTCGAATATGTAACATAATTTTATAGCTCAGAACTAAAATTGGTTTATCTAGTTAGTATATTTTTTACTTTTGATTGATCATAGATGAAAATGGAGTGAGTGCAATTCAAATTTCTTTCTACAAATATAAGATACTATGAAATATCAGTTACCTCACAACAACAAATCAAAAAAATTGATGAGATTGTATAAAAGTCAACTTATTTTAACTCACCTTCTACTTCATCACAAGCAGCGAGGGCATTTAATGAAGTATCACATCTTTTGCAAGTATTTAAACTTAGAGCCTGCATACTCGGAAGCTTCAAAACATGTACTTCCGATAAAATTTAATTCGAAATCATCCTCAACTCTCGAGTATGCGAACTGACTCGACTAAAAGGTTTCCCACTCAGTTTACTTTCTAAATAATAATGATAAAGCGAAAGAGCTAGAATATGATAATCACTTATGCTAAATAACTCTCGGCTTAGTCGAGTTACCACATTTTAACATACACCAAGTTCAAATAAAATTGTAAAATATTGAAGTCTCACTCATATGAGAGCACCGGCAATCGAAGTGTCGATATTATGTTCTTGTTTGTTTGTTATTCCTTTAACGTGCGCTATTTCCGCCTTTCGGCCAATGACACGTCGGGGAATTCTGTCACCTCACTAACCCGGAAATTTAGCCGAACCCATCTCGTGTCGAGGGAAAGGATCTTTAATGTCCAACACATCTCTGTTAGACAGGACCGACTGCTTTACATCTCCTAGAAAGATGGACACTCAAGCGATTACCAGAATCCGAAAAATCACACTGACTTTGTGGGAGTTGAACCCAGGTAAGTCTGCGCAGGGGACGAGCATCATATCCTCTACGCCACATATTATGTTCTTCGGGAAACAAAAATCATCGATACTGTCAACACCCTCAAAACAACATGATGATAGCTCGATCACTGACAGAACAACACCAACTATCTTCGCGGGATAGGAATAATAGTTATATGGTGAGCAGGAGGCAGGATCACTAAAACATGTCATGTTCGAATGTCAAGCTGGGAATAAATTCAGTTTTGTGGAATTAGGATCTTAAAATTGAAACTGAATGAATTTAGGGTAGAGTGCGACCAAAGTCACTGTGGTGGGGATACTAATCAGCCCTCACTCAATTTTTAATATCAACGACCTTATGATTTTCACGTTATGAATTACATTATCTGAAAACTTCAAAAGCGTTGTTCGCATGAAACATACTTACTTAGATAGCAAAAATATGATTCTTGGATAAAAATTATTTGAACTGAATCTAGGCATAACGTCAACTGAGATAAATAATGACTAATGATTTTTCTCATTTCAGATATATACTGAATTTCATTTACAAGGGAACAAAAGAGGAAATAGAGGAACATGACTTATTTAATGTAATGAATACTCTCCAGGCGAAAAAATTAGGAGATCGACTTGAACGTCACTGGCATCGACAGAAAGCCAAAAATATCAATCCTTCCATAACGAAATCGTTGATTGATTGTTATGGTAGAACGCTGCTTCTGATGGGTATAGCACAAATCTTCGTTAAGCTCATTGCTCTGTGAGTGATTATAATATTTATCATAATACTGTGCCTGTTCTTTCGTTTATTGATGGTATTATATCTCGCTTTCATCGGAACTAATTCTTCGAGGCGAAAGGTATTTACTCTCGTAACCACATGACAATTGCTTTGCTTATGCTTATTCGAACATAGATGTTTGTATCGAAAATATTCTTTCAAGCGGATATTTATTTTTAAATTGTCAAAATTTCAATATATCTGAGTATATTAACTTTAAATTTCTATAGAAGATGTTTCAGGAATAAATGCTGAGTTCTCAACGGTACAAAGAACATGCTAGGAGAATTCAGAAATGCGGAAATTGAATAATGACCTTATTTTCGAAGAATTCGCCATTAGACTTGAATCTTTGGATCGATTTTCATCAAATTTGGTACAAGGGTTGATTGCAGACACTTTGTGAACATTATCTAAGTACAATAAAATGTTCCAGATACGCAATGAGAAAATTTATTCTGACATGGAATATCGAATTGAACACTCTATCTATGGTTTGAACACTCTATCTATGGTTTTCTAACAATTTTTTGTTCTCGTCCGATTCATCACACAAGCTCTTATATGTTAAAGTTCAACTCTAAAATGGCACATGCGATTCAACAAAATTAAGGAGAATCTAAGGAACATGCCTCCTGATTTGTCCTTTTGACTCTGTTAATGATAGAAAAACTGCCAAGAATCCACCATTTTGAAACATTTTCTTGAAGAATCGAGATGATATAAATTGGATGAAGATGCTTCCATTTTGTTTAAGGAATTTTCAGTCTTTTATCATGAAGTCTCTTTGGTTTGTCAGATGATTGCTTCTTGCTTATAGGTAATTCTTCAAATTAATCATCGACAGACATATTGGAATAGATGACACTTTCACTTCCGTATAACAAGACATGAATATCAGTCACTGTGGATTTGTTTGCTTCTTTCTCTGGACGAATAGAATCGTATATTGCTTGATAAGTTTGGTGAATGTAATTTCTTCTTTCTTCACAAATAATTTTGCTCGTTCTTGAGCTGTTGCCCTGGGATGGTCTTTGATTTCATTTCGTCTTTTCACTTCATCTTTTCCACAGTTAACTTGGATAGCTTTTGCATTTTCTTGAAAAGAATTCTATTTTATTTTTGTTCTTGTATTCTAATATATAATTATATTATATATTAAGGTTAAGTATTAATAGCTCTGCTAGACTTCGCCTTTGCTGTTAGCAAGATAAATTAATCGCAAATAAAGACCTCTTATTATTATTTAGTATCGTGGACTCTCAGCTATTAGCTGGATATAACTTACCTTTCTCAGATTCAGCAATCGAAGGGAATAGGCCGGACTCGATTACAATATACGTGACATAGATTTTCTCACTATCCTTCATGTATTAAGAATTACAGCTTTTTGCATTTCTATATAGGTATTCTTATGCAATTCGAATTTCTTAAGGCCATCATGCAAACTTTTGGGTATTAACCCCATGTTCGGCCTATTATTGGTCACCATTCTGTCAGTGATAACAGGCCTACCGTAGTATAATCTGATAGAGTCATTTTCCAATACGGACGCCGGTTGATACTTGTAATATGGCTGGAATGCATTCAGGAGTCCGTACTTGTGTGCAAGTTTCTGATGGATAATGTTGCACACTTGATTATGCCTGTAAAGATAGTCCGTATTGGCCAGTTGTTCGCAGCCGGACGTGTAATGCTATATAGTCTCCGATCTTATATGGCATTTCATGCGCAACACAGTATTGACTTCAGCACAGTCTTCAGATGCTGACTGTACTCTGATCAAAAATTTTCTTCTGACTGTTTCTGGTCTGGCTTGTTGGTATCCCAGATATTTGTACGTTTCGCCATCCCTCATACACTGTATATTAGCACCATTCGGAAACTGTGTTATCAAGATTATTATTATTATATTTAAAGCCTGTTATCGCCATAATTCATAATTATGAGTGAATAGGAAGCATCCAGTGGGAATGGTTTTTCTTCTTGTATCTTTTGCCTTGTACATAGTCGCTCGACAATACAATATTTCTATTCTTCAATTTACTTCCGATTATTATTTATTATCGTGGACTCATGCACTATCTTTATTATCGTGGACTCATGCACTATCTCAGCTGTTAGCTGGATATAATTTACCTTTCCCAGACTCAGCAATCAAAGGGAATAGGCCCGATTACAATATACTTGACATAAATTTCCTAACTACCCTACATGTATTAGGAATTACAGCTTTTTGCATTTCTGTAAAGGTATTCTTATGCAATTCTAATTTCTTAAGGCTATCATGCAAAGTTTCGGGAATTAACCCAGTCGAGGACAGGAACAATATCTATTTTCTCGAGGTGCCACATCCGCTTGATCTCAATAGCAAGGTCTGTGTATTTGGACATCCACCAGCATTGCTGTTCTGGCTCTCTTATCATACACCACTATGTCCGGCCTATTATTCGTCACCATTCAGTCAGTGATAACAGGCCTATCGTAGTATAATCTGATAATCTGAGTCATTTTCCAATACGGGCGCCGGTTGATACTTGTAATATGGCTGGAAGGTATTCAGAAGTCCGTACTTGTGTGCAAGTTTCAGATGGATAATGTTGCACACTTGATTATGCCTGTGAAGATAGTCCGTATTGGCAAGTTGTTCGCATCCGGACGTAATATGCTGTGTAGTCTCCGATCTTATATGGCATTTTCTGCACTTATCTGTTTGTAATGTTTCGTCCTTCATTATCAATTTTTTGTAGTTGTTTGTAGCGATTACTTGGTCTTGGATGGCCATAAGGAATCCTTCTGTTTCCGTTAATAATTCTACTTTCATCAACCATTTGTTGGAGGCTTCTTTGTCGATGTGTGGGTGATTAATATCATGGTGATGACCTCCATGAAATTCCTTTCTTGACCATTGCTCTTGTTTTTCAGTATCTAATAGGAATGGTAGATTCAGAAGGTCATCTCTGGTAGCAAGATTTAGAGGTGTATATCCCTTATCAACCAACGATACCCCTCTATGGAGGTCAGAAGTGAGAGCTTTTGCAGAGAAGAATTCTTTGAGATTTTTTTATCTGTGTATTATCGGTGTGTAAATTGACAACATCTATTAATCCACGTCCTCCTTCTTTCCGCTCCAAAGTTGTTCGTATCACAGACGATTTTGGATGATGATTGTTGTTGTCAGCATCGTTCGATTATTATTATTATCATTATTAATACAAGCTGAGAGATCAGATACCTATAAACTCAGGCATGAAAAATTAACATTGATCTTTTGAAACAAAAAAAAGCTTAGCAGTAAGAAGACATCGTGCAAGACTAGAGTTCAGAATAGATAGAAGATATAAACAAAAAGAAAAATAAAGGGAATATAAACTAGTATTATTGTTCAGATTCTAGCCAAGAGTCCAGAGCATTCTTGAAAGAATTCACTGTTTCCGAAGGTATCACCTCCGCGGGCAGGGCGTTCAAAGTTCCAAATATCATGTAGCTCAGGAAACTCTCCCGACATGAGAGTTTTCTTTGCGCAACGTCAAATGGTGGCCGCGTAGACGTTCGTCGGTATTTAAAATGAATAAGTTGTCGAATTTGTTTGATTTCATTGTTATTGCTCTCAGACTCTGAAAATCCTGATGGAAATGAATGATTTGAGGAATATTCTCTAAAACTGTATCGTATTCCAACAAGATGTCGTCAATAACAACAACAACAAACAAAGAGAACAAAGTCTTTTTGATTCTTGAATTTTTCATTTGGTCGTTGGTTATCTGTTTCTGCATATTGACAGGGTTTAAATTATTTTAAATTTTAGATTCCGTACTCTCGAGACAATTCGCCAATGCCCTTTCAAGAATTCTTTCAGCTCTTCCAGCTTTTTATGAAGTTCATCTAAAAAGAAAGAAACATTTCTCTTGTAGTAATAGAACGTATCGTTATCGTTTATGTTAGGCGAACAAGACATATCTACACAGTAAATCAGTGATGATTTCCTATGAAATTCTCTACATTTATTGGAAATGTATCTGCTTACCTTTACTGGGATAAAGATGAACACTAATACATGATACGTTACTTTGAACATACCCATACTTCCATATGTCTATTATACATGCGACATTTGAATGAATCTAATTGCTCGGAAGGTTAGGTTTTGCTTATAAACAGATGAATGAATTCATAAGTTAAATCCAGCACTAACGAAAATATTCAAAATTTGCAGATACGTTTAATTGCAACTAGGTCATCGATATCAATAAAAATAGTTAAAGTTTAAATAGTCAAAATTTCGTAGAAGTAAAGAATTTTTTGAAACGAGGACTAAAAAAGAAACCTAGTCTTCAAATTTAAGGCCCCTATCTCAAGAATTGATAAAGTTTTCAACACAAAACGCAGTTTTTTTGAATTTTGAAAGCGGATCCTTTGTGGAGTTTTCTCTGTAGAAAAAAATCGCCTTGAAATGACGCATCTTATTGACTGTTAAAAACATTTCATTCTAATCTCTCATATCAAATCATTATTTGAAATGATTACAGAGTTTCTACGCCTTGGGCTTTGGGAAAGTTCATTTCCTACTTTCAGACTAATCAGACGGAGATGACCAAAAGTATGGCTCTTTACTACGGAGGAATTATGGTAACCATTAGTTTTCTTAATGGGCTGTGGAATCAACATTTCACGTTATGGAAATTAGAATTAGGACTGAAATTGCAAGGTTCTGTTACTTCTCTATTATACCGAAAAGCTTTATCCTTAAGTCACAGGAAATTATCAGAAGTTTCTGTTGGAAAAATTGTTACCAGTATAGTCAAAGACACCCCATCTTTGAATCATGCAATATTATATGGTATTGACTTCTTCTTGGAGACATTTCAAGTCCTAGTAGTGTGTTATATGCTTTATGCTAAAGTTGGATCAGGAGCAATAAGTGGTTTGAGTATAATGGGATTATCATTAATCTTTCAGCGTAAGTTAAAAATCAATTTGTTTTCATTTAATTATAGAAAATAAATTTGTTGGTTAAGTATTTGTGAAAAAATGCAAAGTATTTATTATTTTCATTTCATAATAAGTTCAGTTTCAGAAGAGTATGCTAGAATGAGATTAAAATAAAATAACTGATAGATCTAATCCTCATCGAAACTTCACATAAATTTTTTCTTGATCCTACTATGTTGAGATATTCATTCCGAAATTTTAGTGACCAAAATTTTATTTTTAAAATCGATTTTGATGAAATAAATAAAATCAAATTAGAGACTCATAAAACAGCATTTTCAATTAAGTAACACATGATAAGAGTAAAAATGAATCACCTCTTAATTACCTTATTATACTCTAGTTTTGAATTTTATAAAATTTCATGAGCATTTTGATTATTCCAATAGTTAGTACATTCTCTTATTAAAATGCATCATTTTTATTGGCAAAATTCTCTGCTTTTAATTGTAGAACGTCGTAACGAGCGGTAATTAGTCGATCAACATGTTCAACGAGGAACTTCCAAATCTGATGGTCATTTTTGTTGTCTTACAACAAAGAATTTGTATTTCAAAATAAGTTTCGCTCTTCACTCCGTTAAAATAATACTTTTCTGTATATTTATATATATATATATATATATATATATATATATATATATATATATATATATATATATATATATATATATATATATATATATATATATATATATATATATATATATATATATATATATATATATATATATATATATATATATATATATATATATATATATATATATATATATATATATATATATATATATATATATATATATATATATATATATATATATATATATATATATATATATATATATATATATATATATATATATATATATATATATGAATATATATGGCAATGAATATAATCAAAACATATCCTGGAAGATTATATATTAGGATAACGTTAAATATATATTTCTACCAGAATATATACAAATCATAGCATCATCAGCCAATGACATCAATGTAACAAGGAGTAGTGTCAGATGCTTTCTCCCCGGAAAAATCCAGTGTACGGACCTTGGTCAAGTTATACTGAATGTTATTCATTCATAGTTTTTTTGTGTGTAAAGTGATGAACGATCGAATAGAATACTGCTTTGAATATAAATGATTGAATTATCAGCTAATTATATTACATTTATATATACAAATAAATAAAATATGAAATAAGATTCTGAGCAGTATAAAATAAAGAGAAAACCTATGACTCTACCTCATTATTTTTTTCGGAAAGAAATCTACGATGAATATTACAAGATTTGATGACTGTTATCTTCTGTTATTGTTGAAATTTATTTTCTTCAGACCTAAAATCTCAATATTCTTGTGAAGATTCCTAGGATAACACCGTTGTAGAAATAATAATCGGTAGAATAAATATTTTTTCATTTTCCACATTTTTAATCTCGTCGGCAAGCGTCACATATTCAGAAATATTTTCATTATATTTATTTTTATATTATGTGTCGGGTATATCAATATCAATTATATATGTTACTCGATTCTATTTATTCGCAAAAATGATATCTGGCCTATTGAGATTTACAGATCTGTTGCATAGAATTGTTTTATCAAAATAAAGTTTATATTTGTCGTTTTCACAAATAATCTCAGGTTCATATTTGTAATATTTTTTCCTTGTGAATGAGGTCATGGTTTATTCCTAAATTGAAATGAATAATATTAGCGACGGCATTATGTATTTCTTAATATTCTGTTGAGGCAAGTATTGACCAAGATGATAATATATGAAGAACTGTTTGTGAAGAATAAAAACATCTTCAACAAGAATCATCTATATTTTGCTTGATGGGTTTTCTATAGTTTCTTGTGAAAACAACCTGATCTTGGATCGCAATTGCCAACCCTTCTGTTTCAGCGAACAATACTCCAGATACTAACCATCTATTTAATGCGATTTCGTCAATATAATCATTCTTCAATTCTTTAGGGTGCTTTCCGTGTAATTCCTTCTGCATCCAACTTTCTCTTTTAGAATTTTTATCAAATATATCAAAATCTACCTTTTGGATTGTCAAGTTCAGAGGAGTAAGATTATAATCTGAAATAACAACAATATCATGTAATTTAGACTTCTCTGTTTATCATGAAAATGGAAACGAGGAGAAAAATCTGTTCACTATGAAGATTGTTCAAATGAGTTAGTCCACGACCTCCAAGATGTCTAGGTAGTGTAACTCTTTGAATTGCTGACTTTGGGTGGTGATATTTACAAAGAATTTTCCTCGTTTGACGTTGTAATTCATTTAGATCAGTTTAAGACCATTTAATAATTCCAAAAAAAGATGTTAGAATAGGAACTGCATAGGAGTTGATAGGTCTGAAATGGTTTTTACTAGTTAAATAATAATAATGATAATAATAATTATATATTGGAAAATGACTCTATCAGATTATACTACGATAGGCCTGTTATCACTGACAGAATGGTGACGAATAATAGGCCGGACATAGTGGTGTATGATAAGAGAGCCAGAACAGCAATGCTGGTGGATGTCGCCATACCGAATAATAACAACGTGCTGAACAAGTTCCAGGAGAAAAAGTCCAAATACAGAGACCTTGCTATTGAGATCAAGCAGATGTCGCACCTCGATAAAATAGATATTGTTCCTGTCATCGTATCCTCGACTGGTTTAATACCCAAAACTTTGCATGATATCCTGAAGAAATTAGAATTGCATAAAAATACCTATATAGAAATGCAAAAAGCTGTAATTCTTAATACATGTAGGATAGTTAGGAAATTTATGTCAAGTATATTGTAATCGAGCCTATTCCCTTTGATTGCTAAATCTGGGAAAGGTAAATTATATCCAGCTACTAGCTGAGATAGTGCATAAGTCCACGATAATAAATTATAATTCATTTCCACAATGAGTAGAGTTGAACATAGCGCATGAATGGAATATTATTATGCTTTTCACAAAGAATACTACTCATCAAAGCCCAAAAGGAGCATGAGGAAAAACTTAAAAAATTGAATTGAATTTTAACAATAATGTTTGAGATGTAGCCGCAACATAATATTGACATCTAAACACACATACAAAAATTGAAATTAACATATTTTCGACAATTTATTTAAACCCATTCTCAAAATAATCATCCAAACTTTTCGTGAAAAAGTCTTAAGCTCTCTCTTGAAGACAATTAAGGAGTTGACTGACAGTAAGTGTTTGGGCAGATGATCCAAAACTTTTATGCCTGCATAAAGAGGTCCTTTTCTATTCACTTCCAGTCTATAATCGGGCAAAATATAATTATTATGCCGGATGTTATAAGAATGTGTTGACTCAGAGAAAATGAATTTATGTTTGTTCCAGAATGAGATCAGAGGACTCTTGATAATAATTCTGAGTCTGTGAAATACAAACTTTTAATATTTTCTTTAGTGCTGCTATGGTTAATTGTCTTCTCTTGAACAAATCCTAGATATTTATATGTATCTGATGCATTGGCTCGATTTCGATATTGGAAATCTTTATATAATCAGAGGTGAAATATCTCTTTTAATAGAAAGATTTAACAGAATAGTTTAAAAATCTCAAATAGACTTTTCAAATGAGATATAGTTCCGAATATGATTTAATATCATCTAAATAGATTAAATGAGTAAATTTAAATTCAGTTTATAGACTTTTTAATTTAAAGCCGAAATTAGTAGCATTCAATTCATGAGATAATGGATTAAGGAAAAGACAAAACCAAAGAGCACCTAAAGAATCTCTTTGAAAAATGCCTCATTTGATTGGAATTACTTCGGATTTTAACGATTATTTCGAAATATGCAAATGAAGATTTGTTCCCCAATTTTTCATTAGAAATTCAAGAAAAAGACGAAGTGTCATCAATTTTATAAATTTCCAAAATTTCTTGAAGCCACGAATGAGGAGAACTATCGAAAGACTTTTGGTAATCAATTAAAGCTGTATGAATATTTCTCTCCTTAGTTTGAGCTTGATTCAAAGCAGCATAATCAATTACAAGTTGCTCTTAAGTACCAAGGTGCTTTTTTCTACATCCTTTTTGATGTTCGGAAAGAATATATTAATTCTCTAAATGTGCATAAATTTTCTGTATGATACATGCAGTTAAAATTTTATATATTGTTGGAAGGCAAGTAATTGGTCCATATTGAGATGGATCAATAGTATCAGAACTTTTAGGTTTTAAATAAGTATTTTTTAATATGTTTTAATAACTGATGTTATATCCTTGGTTGAAAAATTTTCAAATCGCATGCATTCTATTTTGGAAAATCGAGACCTTTCATTTAAAATTCAACTTGCACTAGAATTGTGTTGCTCTAGAATTGCCCAAATTGAAGACCAATAATCAGTTATAATATCGATTTTAGGAGCTCCATTGCCAGAATTATTCTCATTTAAACCTGAAGGAAATTTGTGAAAATATTTTTCATTATTTTGAATATCTTGTTTTGGAATCTTCTATCTGAATTGATTTTAAAGTAGTCTAATGGAGTATACTGAAAGTTTTTGTTTCAATGTATCAATATATTCTATTAGTTGCCCATTATATATCTCATTAAGGTTATGGGTTTTATTGTTGAGGATAATTTTTCAATATTTGCCATAAGTTTTCTTGATCCATATATATATATATATATATATATATATATATATATATCATATATATATATATCACTAACACATACTTCTGTGATGTCTCTACTGATATTCAGATAAACTTGCCTATTGCCTATTATTTAAAATGTTATTCCAACAAAAGTTCAATATATGTTATAAACACTCATTTCTCCATTTCTCCAATCTCATCAGAAATTATTAAATTTATCACCGAATGCCATGAAATTCTACATGAAATTACTACAAACTATGATTTCCTTTAATGAAAAATCAGAATTCTCAATATACCACCTTTAAAAGCGTCGAGTTTTTACATGACCATAATGAAAAAATAATGAGAGAGAAACACTTCGTTTATCAGAAAAGAGATTACATAAATTTTCCACAATAACAAAAGTGGCAACAAACAGACTTATGCCTATTTTATTATTTTATTCAGCAACTTAATACTTGATTCAATAAAATGCTTTTTGCAAGAAATATGTTTGTATGTCGGACTCAAAAATTGTGATTATAGTTGATAAATGAATTTCTCTTAATATTTAAAATGAAAAAAGTTGCGTGACGCGACCCCTATATATTTGAATTAAAAATTCCAATTTTTGCAGGCTTCTTTTCTCACATCTCTGGAACAGTTTCTTGAAAGATCTAAATTGATCGATTTATTCCTAATTCATTGGAGAACTTTTACTTTACAATCTAAAGCCATCTTTAGATTGAATCGTTCGCGATTTTTTCCGTTGCAGTGAAACTATATTGTCCCGTTTCAGCTTATTTTCGATTATAAAATCTATTCCTCCAGTTAATGTTCTTAAATTTATGTTTTAGTTGCCGTTTCTCGAATAATATTTCAAAGAAGAGACAACTGTAATTCGAAATCTGACCAAAGGCTACAACAGACTCAAGAAGTATTGAGTTCTATTCGCCTGATCAAGATGTATCACTGGGAGTCCTTTTTTGGAGATAAGCTGATAAAATTGAGAAAGTAATAACGATTTTACTAAATATTTTGCTTCCTAAAGTTTTTTGTAATTTCAGAATAGAAATGAAAAATCTTCAAATGATCTTTATATGGAAAAGCATTTCCATTTTGTTAGGGATAATATCAGGAAGAATTGCACAAGCATCTGTATTTACTCTTCAAATTTTTCTTGGAATGCCGTTAAGTGCCGATACTATTTATTACGTTCATGAACTTTTCCAAAAGGTCTCGAAGTCTATGATCTTTATACCGTTAGGTATACAATTTCTTGCTGAAGTCATGGTATCTTTGAAAAGAATCAATGTTATTTTGAATGCTGAGGAGAACGATACAATGTATAAAAGCACGATCAACATGATGAAACCAGAAATATTATTGCAGGAAATCGATGTAGAATTTCGGAACCAAACAATTCTAAACGACATTAATTTGCAACTCAAACCTGGCTTGCATATACTTATTGGTCCCTCTGGCTGTGGAAAAAGTACGCTCCTTAAGACCTTACTTGAAGAATATAATACCTTAAGAGGTACACTGAAAATACAAGGAACAATTTCTTATGCTAGTCAAAGTCCCTGGCTTTTCCCTTCATCTGTTAAACAGAATATACTTTTTGGTCAACAGTTTGAAGAAGAGAAATATAAAAGATTATTAAACATATGCGGGTTAACGTATGACCTTAATAATTTCGAAAACGGCGATGAAACCATTTTGACAGATTGTGGTGCGAATTTAAGCAGAGGCCAGCAATCTAGAATTAATTTGGCCCGGGCGCTATACAGAGATAGTGACATATACCTTTTAGATGATTGCTTAGCTTCCCTTGACATAAATATCAAAAAACACGTTTTCAACAATGCCATAAAAAATTATCTGAATGGAAAATTATGCATTTTAGTAACTCACAGCACCCAATTTGTGAATCAGGCTAACAATGTTATAATTATGGCGGACAATACGGTTAAATATTCTGGAGAACCAGATAAAATTCCTAAGGAGTTGTTCATCCAAATAGAACAAGATCAAAATGATGACGTAGATGAAACTATTGACGAACAGAACAACAACGAAATGAAAGAATCTAAAGAAACCGATCAGTTGCTATCAAAAGTAAAGATAATTGAAAAAGGTTCCATATATACAGAAAAGAAAAAGAAAGGAAAAATCAATTATAATTGCTATAAGAAATATTTCAGTTTCGGGGGAGGACTAATCATGGTTTTGAGTCTCATAGGTCTACATATCCTTTGTGAAGTGACAAGTGGAATAGGGGAGAAATTCATGAGTACCTGGTGAGTTTGAATTCACATGATTTTTGTCGGGTATTAATCTCTAATGAGGCGCATTAAAAAAATCACTCAATTAGTCGCATTGGAAATCGATTGTCCCCGAAGAAATGAATAAATACTTTTAGAAATACATTAAACAAAATTTTACATTCCAAATTATGAACGCACTATTTCGATCAACTTCAAGAAAAGAAAATATCAATTCGTTTTTGAACAATAGAAAAATCACCAAACTTTCAATGGCACTCAAAACTATTATTTTTGACTTAGATGAAATCAACACTGAAAAAACTGCTTGGGTTCTTCAGAAAATTCTTCTATTCTATATCTTATATAGTAAGCCCATTAGTGTTCTTGATTATTGATTTTCAACATTTCTGGTACTTATCTTTTTGTCGTTCTTCCTTGGTTGTGACGAACAACGCCCATGCTTAGGAGTCGATTGATGCACAATTTCCTGCATATCATGTACCGTAAGGATATGCTTTTGTGTTGAAATGTGTACAGCAACATTTCTGGTGATCTTCCACAGGTTCTGCCACTAATTTTTCCAAAAAATTCATCCTATGTGTATGCTTGTCTTATCACTATTCTTTCTCAGTATAACTAGTGCATTGACGCCAGACACCTTTGGGACCTAACCAAATAGAGCCAATGGCCTACCTATTTGTTATCCTTGCAATGTTACAGTTAGCGCAAGAAATTTTGTTGCCGTCAACACCTCCTTCAGTTTTATTATAATAGGTAATTATTTCTAATGTTTGGGAGGCAACCGTTCTTTCGTCAATAGTTCAATCATTTTGCATAGTGGAGAGTAAAAAGAGAGTAATTTGATTATGAAATAAGAAAAGTGAAATACATTGCCCTCAATTTTTGTTGGACGAGATATCAGGTTATTCAACCTACCAACAAAAATCACTTCATATTCAGGCGGTAGTAACTCCATCACAAGTTCCAAACTAGTGTACCAGTCGTCAGGTATTATATTATGGCCACTGCATTTAATTGCTTTAACTAGGTGTTTACTATGTCGTCTGGAGAATTTGATTACTTGTAATTCTGGCATGTACCTCAAACTTGCATAACTGATTTTCCAGATTTCTCGGTTCGAACTTCTCAAATGATTTTGGCACAACCTGTATATTTTCAATATTTCGTTTCGCTAGTGTATTCACAACGTCGATATTATTTCTCTCCGCGTGTTCGAACTTTTTTTCATCATATGTAATTTGTGAGTTGTGATACTTCATCTTCGACACCTCATAAATTTTTTTCACAGCTAGTGAAATATTTTCAAAACCTTATATTTATTTTATGATATGGTACAACTTTGAAATCAGTATTGAAGGGGAATAAAATCCTGGAAAACTATGTAGTATTTTTCATGAAATTACTCGGTATTTCACATTATTGATTGTTTTCAACCATGGATCTTCGACTACTCGTGAAGAATGAAGGTTTTTATTGTGAAAAAACTGGATACTATGATAAGAATTGTTGAATTATCACCACCACATGTTCGGGATATTGTACTCAGTCGTCACTGAGATTTGAAACTGTGAATTTTAGAATTTAAAAAAGCCTATAATCATTATTGAAAATGCCTTACGTTGGATTGTCCGATGTGCAGAGGGGTCGAATAATTGCTCTCGTTGAAAAACAGGTGACAGGTGGCGGCCACAATGGTATCAGAGGGGGTGATTTCAAAAACCTACGCTTAATATCTGGAGCTACAATCTCTGCAAAATAGGCCTTGAAGACGTCGTAGGAAGATCACTTCTGAAAAACAAGACCGCTTCTTGTGATAAATTGCAAGAAGATACCCTAGTGCGTCGTACCCCATACTCCACAAGCAATTTCTGGACGCAACAAGCATCAGTGTATCAGTCGAAACGATACGTCAAAGACTTCGTTTAAGGGTTTTATTCAGCAAAAGGCCCTTAAGAGTTCCAGAGCTAACCAGACAAAAAAAATTAACAGACTTAATTGGTGTATCGAGCACCAAAATCGGAATATTTGAGAATTGGCGAAATGTTCTTTTTGGATGAGACCAGAATTGGTGTTCGATCAGATGATCACCGGGTCTTGTTTTAAGGGATCGTGGAAGACAAGGTAGACTCCTATCAGCAAGACAAATTCCGAGATACCAAACTGGCAATGTGATGTTTTGGGGTGGCATTATTCTGGGAAGCAATACAGATTTGATTTCGTTTCCTGCGAATTTAACGGCTAGAGATTACGTGGACTCTGGCGGGGTGCCCACGGCGAGAATTTTACTTTTATGCAAGATAATGCTCCTCCGCATACCAGCAACCTCGTGCGACATTATTTTGAAACAGAGGAAATCGCTATTTTGAACTGGCCAGCTTGCTCTCCAGACCTATTGGACCTATGGGATAATCTCAAAAGGAAAATTAGATCGCGACAGGATAATCTAAGAACCCCACATCAGCTCGTCCAAGCTACCACAGAAGAGTGGCAGAATATCATCCCTGAGGAGGTCGAAAAACCTAATCCAAAGCAGGCCTACACGGATTCAGGCTTGTATCAGGGCAAGAGAAGGTAATACAAGCTACTGAGATCGAGAAAAAAACACCTACTCTGTGAGAAAACAATTTTCAATTTTTTAAACACATGCGGAAAAAGTCTCTTATTTTCTTTTATTTGTTCCTCTCTTAAAATAAACTTCAATTCATTTCTTTTTTCAATTGAAATATCTCAAAAATTCTAACAATCCTTCCAAATGTCCAAAATCCTTGAGATATATTCAAAATATCGGATGATTCCATATGAATTTGGTTGTATATATATATATATATATATATATATATATATATATATATATATATATATATATATATATATATAGGGTTTTACCCCGACGAGTTGCCCATATATCTGTTCATGCAATCAAACTGATTTCATGAAAAAATATAAATCCACCACCCGGTAATTAATACCATTGCCAGGCAATGATTATAATTAAAACATATCCTGGAGTAATTATATATTAGGATAACGTTAAATGTTATGAGAATATATCAATCTACCAGAATATATACATACTATAGCATCATCAGACAATGATATCAATGTACCAACGAGTAGTGTCAGAGGCTTTCTCCCCGGAAAAGTCCAGTGTACGGACCTTAGTCAAGTAACACTGAATGTTACTCATTAATAGTTTCCTTTGTGTGAAGTGGTGAACGATCGAATAGAATACTGCTCTGAATATAAATATGACAAAATTGTCAGTTAATTATATTACATTTATATAAACAAATAAATAAAATATGAAATGAGATTCTGAGCAGTATAAACTGAAGAGAAACCTATGACTCTACCTCATTATTATTTTCGGAAAGAAACCTACGAAGAATATTACAAGATTTGATGACTGTTATCTTTTGTAACTGTTCAAACAAATTTTTCTTCAGACCCAAAATCTCAATACTTTTGTGAAGATTTCTAGGAATAACGCCTGTTGTAGAAATAATAATCGGTAGAATATATATTTTCTTCATTTTCCACATTTTTTAATCTCGTCGCCAAGCATCATATATTTAGAAATTTTTTCATTGTATTTATTTTGTATATTATGTGTGTCGGGTATAGCAATATCAATTATATATGTTATTTGATTCTGTTTATCATTAAGAACGATATCTGGTCTATTGTGTTTTACAGCTCTGTTGCACAGAATTGTTTTATCAAAATAAAGTTTATATTTGTCATTTTCACAAATAATCTCAGGTTCATATTTTTGAAATTTTTTTCTTTTGGGAATTAGGTCATGTTTAATTCCTAGATTGAAGTGAATAATATTAGCGACGGCATTATGTCTTTCTAAATAATCTGTTGAAGCAAGGACTGAGCAAGATGATAATATATGAAAAACTATTTCTGAAGAACAGAAACATCTACGGCAAGAATCATCTATATTTTGTTTGATGATATGTTTTCTATAATTCCTTGTAAAAACAACCTGGTCCTGGATCGCAATTGCCAAGCCTTCTGTTTCAGCAAACAATTCTCCAGATACTAACCATTTATTCGATGCAATTTCATCAATATAATCATTTTTCAATTCTTTAGGTGCTTTCCGTGTAATTCCTTCTGCATCCAACTTTCTCTTTTAGAATTATCATCAAATATATCAAAATCTACCTTTTGCATTGTCAAGTTCAGAGGTGTAAGATTATAATCTGAAGCAACAACAATATCATGTAATTTAGACGTTCTCTGTTTATCATTAAAATGGGAACGTAGTTGAAAAATCTGTTTACTATGAAGATTATTCAAATCAATTAATCCACGACCTCCAAGATGTCTAGGTAGTGTAACTCTCTGAACAGCTGACTTTGGGTGGTGCTTATGATATTTACAGAGCATTTTCCTCGTTTGACATTGTAATTCATTTAGATCAGTTTTAGACCATTTAATAATTCCAAAAGAAGATGTAAGAATAGGAACAGCATAGGAGTTGATAGCTCTGAAAAGGTTTTTACTAGTTAAATAACTCTTGATGACAATTCTTAGTCTTTTGTAATATGAACTTCTAATAATTCCTTTAGTGCTGCTATGGTTAATTGTCTTCTCTTGACAAAATATATATATATATATATATATATATATATATATATATATATATATGCAACAAGCACTGGAGATAAGAACATTTGATCAAAAGAAGCATTCAAGAACAAATTCTTCGATAGAATAAAAAAGTCCTCCGCAGTAAACTAAATTCAAAGGCAATATATATATATATATATATATATATATATATATATATATATATATATATATATATATATATATATATATATATATATATATATATATCTCATAACATTTAACGTTATCCTAATATATAATTACTCAGGATATGTTTTGATTATAATCATTGCCTAGCAATGGTATTAATTACCGGGTGGTGGATTTATATTTTTCATGAAATCAGTTTGATTGCATGAACAGATATATAGGCAACTCGTCAGGGTAAAACCCCTATATACATATATATATATATATATATATATATATATATATATATATATATATATATATATATATATATATATATATATATATATATATATATATATATATATATATATATATATATATATATATATATATATATATATATATATATATATATATATATATATATATATATATATATATATATATATATATATATATATATATATATATATATATATATATATATATATATATATATATATATATATATATATATATATATATATATATATATATATATATATATATATATATATATATATATATATATATATATATATATATATATATATATATATATATATATATATATATATATATATATATATATATATATATATATATATATATATATATATATATATATATATATATATATATATATATATATATATATATATATATATATATATATATAGGGTTTTACCCCTGACGAGTTGCCCATATATCTGTTCATGCAATCAAACTGATTTCATGAAAAATATAAATCCACCACGGTAATTAATACCATTGCCAGGCAATGATTATAATCAAAACATATCCTGGAGTAATATATATTGGGATAACGTTAAATGTTATGAGAATATATCATATATATATATATATATATATATATATATATATATATATATATATATATATATATATATATATATATATATATATATATATATATATATATATATATATATATATATATATATATATATATATATATATATATATATATATATATATATATATATATATATATAGTATATCAGAGTATCACCTCCTTCTGTGCTCTACTTATTAGTTCTGCCAGGTGGTTCTCAACTAATCCATTCGTGGATATTATCATATATATATATATATATATATATATATATATATATATATATATATATATATATATATATATATATATATATATATATATATATATATATATATATATATATATATATATATATATATCTATATATATAGATATGATCTGGAAAGTTGGTTCTCCTCAAATAGTCCTAGTGAAAATCTTAGGAAGACAAAATGCCTCAATTTTAAAAATGGGGTGCACCTTTTCATAACAAAACAAAAAATAATAGAGGATAAAGAAATCCCTCTCTAAAACTAGACTATCTTGAGAATTGCACACTTCATCTCTAGAAGTATACTCACATTGCTAAGTCATTATATTTTTGAATATACCGTATTCATAAGACAAAATGGGAGTTTAATTGGAGAAAGTAAATACAATTACATATATGATACGAAGCAGAGGGCACAACTAATAATTAACATGCTAACTGCATAGGTTTATCTTGGTTCTTATGAGAGATGGTGGTTTGACTGGATGAGAAATTTAATTCCGAAACCCAAACATATCAATTCAGCATGATGGTATGAAAATAGCAACCGAGTTATAGTAGTAGTTATTCCGCCATAAACATATTTCGTCGAAGAAGAAAGCCTCTTTTAGTAGAGCCTACAGGCAAATGAAGATTCCGTTTTCCTTCCTGAGAAGTCAATTTAGCAAAACTATATAGATTTTTGTAAATTATTCAATTTTTGTGGTCTAGAAAGGAAGAAAAGGAAACTTTTCAGAGGTCTTTTATAATAATTTTCCTGAGCATATTATGAAATCCACATAAAAATATCTTGGTTATTACCGGAGACATGATGATTTGAGAATTTTCAACTCCTTCTATTTTTACTCCATTGGACAGATGGAGCCCAATAGTCCCGCTATGCTTGATAATTTAAAATATGTGAACATGAGCCAGTCTGGTGGTCATTAAAATTGAGTTAAATGAAGATCTAATAAAGCGATCATTCTTCACTTCATTATATCAGTAGAACATAGCATGAATTGCAATGTTTTTTTCTTCTAGTCCCACGATACGACGTATAGGAAATTGAAGAAATTTTATAGTACAGTATTATTTCAAGTAATGCTTTCAAATATTTTCAGGGTAAATATGCAGAGAACGAATTCAACAAATGTTACAACATCTAGTGATTTTTCTAAAGTAACGACCCCATCATATATTCTACAAGAAAATTATTCGGCAACCGTAGACGAAGAAGAGTTCATACCAAATTCTACATCGTCAACAATCCTTACAACAGTGCTAAATAATACTGTATCTCCTGAACTTTTATCCAGAAAGATGTTTTATTTTTATATCGTTGCAATGGTACTTTCAACAATCTTCGTTATCATTAGATGTTTCGTGACTTACTACTACACGATAAAGGTATCAAAAATATTCATAAAAGTATGGTGCGAAATATACTTCAAGGAGTTATGTCATTCTTTGACTCACATTTGATTGGAAATATTATGACCAGATTCTCGAAAGATCTCTTTATTATGGATGAAATGATTCCATTCATCTGGCTAGAAGGTATAAGGGTGAGTATATTTGAGTATAAACATTTTATTCTCAAGATATTTCATTTTTTATTTATTTATTTATTTATTTACAAATTTAGAGCTACATCAATCTCTAATTGGATTATTAGTAGCTATTTGTTGGTTAGTATGGTATGTATGTTTCATATTTTTTGGTAAAGTTTCGTCATTTTGAGAAAGTCTAGAGTGCGTTGTATGGAGGTTGTCAGAGCTTCTTGTAGGTTTCGTGATATTCTAGTTTTTCTTCGTTCATCTTCGTAGGTTGTGCAGTTGATCAGAATGTGTTCTATGTCGAGTTTGGTATTGCAGGTGTTGCAAATTGGGGGTTCTGTGTTTTGCATGATATGACTGTGAGTTAGATTGGTATGTCCTATACGTATTCTGTTTGTGACGACTTGGTCTCTTCTTGCTGTCGGTGTTGTTAGTGAGTTTGTTGTAGTTACGTGGGGAATTATTTTCTTTAGGTGTGTGTTCGTATCGTTCCATTGTCTTTGCCATTCGTCCATGATGAATTTTTTGATACTTAGTTTAATGTCTGTTGTTGGTACTAATGTGATGTCTAGAGCTGTGTTATTTTTTGCTGCGGCGACTGCTGCTGTGTCTGCTTTCTCATTCCCATCGATGCCTATATGTGATGGGACCCAAAGTAGTGCGATATTTATAGTGTGTTTGTTTATTTTGTATAATACTTCTTTCATCATAATTTGAATAACATTCGATGGGTACATTTCTTCGATTCCTTGTAAAGCGCTTAACGAGTCTGATATCACCAAAGTGTTTCTCTTGAGAGTTAGTGCAATTTTGAAGGCTTCGTATATGGCTATAGCCTCCCCTGTATATATACTGCAATAAGGTGGCATTTTGAGGGTTTTGGTCTCGTTTTCAGAAATGAGCGCACTGGCAACTGATGAGTCATTTTTCGAAGCGTCTGTGAATATGTGTGCTGAGTGTCTGTATTTTCTAGGATCTCATGGTATTTATTTTTATGATTTGATGGTTTATTGCGTCTTTTTGAATTCGGTAAGTGATTTTTCTGTTTTTGGTATTTTTACTAACCAGGAGGATTATTCAATTCGTTCGGAATGGATGACTTCAAAGTATCTAGGTTGAATTTTGTTTCAGATAGTTGATCAAAAATGCTCGATGTCTTTTTTGTGGTGTACTAATCTGTCTATCAATTAGAAGATTTTTATTTGGATTTTGCTCGTCTGATCCGATTCTCGCTGCATAACAAAGCGTGATATATTTTCTTCGTAAGAAAGGAGGGGGTTCGTTTGCCAGAGTGTATAAGCTTTGTACTGGGCTTGTTCTGTACGCCCCTAGTGAGAGTCGAAGAGCTTGGTTTTGGATGGAGTCTACTTTTCTTATTTGGTTTTATTCCATTTTTTAGTTGAATGGGGTGCTTACTGCATAAGTCCTATAGACAGCCTACTGTGCGAAATTTCAGAACCCCCCCTAAGATTACGAAGAGCATATCTATCTCTCACTTATGCATCGTCTGTTATTTTCAATTCAAACAACCCATCTTTCTCTGCCACATCGAATCGGTTTCATGATCTCTATATCACAAAAAAACGGTCTAGACCATCTGCCAATGAAAGAATAACGCAATACAAAGATTTATTCGGAATCTCATTCCCAATATCATATTTTTGTATAAAGGAACAAATGCCCCGCCATGGACTATCGACAAACCAAACTGCATTCTCACATTGACAAAATATAACAAGTACAACATAAACACGAATACCATAAAAACAGAACTGCAATCGATTCTCAGTGATTTACCAGGAGACAGATTATACACGGACGCATCGAAAATTAATGACGAGGTGGGTGCTGCGATCGTACAGTGTCAGTCGGTTACGAAATTCAAATTACCAAAGTATACAAGTACTTACACAGCGGAGCTATATGCCATATTACAGGGTGTCAAACAAATAGAGGAAAACAACGTCCGATCCGCAATACTCATTTCAGACTCTCTAAGTGCAATAAGGTCACTAGATAATATGTACGCAAAAGACCCCCTAGTGCAACAAATATTTAAGGCCATGAATAACATTCAAACGTCGGGAAGAAGTGTATCATTTGTGTGGATACCCTCACACATCGGTATCCAAGGTAATGAAGAGGCCGATATAGCAGCCCGGGCGGCAATAAGTGCGGTGGACTCAATCGTTGAGTCGAAAATCTCGTTTGTGGACTTTAAAACTACATTAAAACCAAATTATAAGTGCGTGGCAAAATGAATGGAACCAGTCTTCCTCGAAATTACGCGAGTGTAAACCAAGTGTTGATCCGTGGAAATATAACTTACCCTTGCGTAAGGACCAAGTCGTCTTACACCGGCTGCGCATAGGACACACAAATATGACTCACAGCTACCTCATTTCGAAAGAACAGCGACCCATTTGTCAGCATTGTCAGGCGCCCTTAACCATCAAGCATGTTATAATCGACTGCCCAGGGTATGCAGCGAAAAGAAATAGTTTTCAAATTGGCAATAGTTTACGTGCAGTACTGAACAAAGATCTCACTAAGCTCATGAATTTTCTAAAAGACTGTGATTTATATAACTCAATTTAGCTTCAAATTCTATGTTGTCCTTTTTTTGTTTTTATTGATGGATGCGCTAATAACCCTGCGTGGTTGATGCGCTTATTCTAAATAAAAATTATTGATGATCAAATTTTCACTATATTAACAAACTTACGATGAGTGTCAGCGCAATGCGCTTCTTGAAATAAGTAGCACATTCAAACGAATGATGTGCCTTACACCGGGTGTCCACGAGAGATGGGACATTAAAAGTAACATATATGGAGAAAGGAATGACCAACTGGAGAATTTTTTGTTGTTGTCTTAAATGTTATCGGAACTTAGTTCTGAAAATATTTTCAATGCTGTGGCACTTCCGGTTATACCGAAAGTTGACACCATCTTTGTTTCTTCGATTAGCATAATGTATGTTATTTTTTCATTGCAGAAAATTGAATTCTGAACAATTTTTTTCTCATATCATTGCCACCTGAAAACAGTTGAAAGGAAGATATGAATTTTTCAATCGGAATTTTGCGATTTTTGGTTATCTCTTAGAAGGCATCATAAAAATATTAAAGATCATTCAATATCGATTATATATAGCTCGTTGTGAGTAAAGAGGCTCATTCTGTAGAAAGCAGAATTCAATAAATTTAGAAGCTTCACAGTATACAGAGTGGGGTGCCCCTTATATGGGAGAAAAATTTTTTTTTTTGAAAATCGGAATGCATACCCATTAACTCTTTTACATCTACCTAGACTTATCTAAATATAAGTCATTTTAGATGTTTATTTATTTTAAGAAGATGAAGTCACAAACATAAGGTCACAAAATTGTAAATAATTAGTCTTTTTTACAGTCCTGATATATATTTCTGTGTTCTTGCACGCAGCGTAGCAAATATTGCCGTAATTAATCCATGAAAATCTTGCATAAGTTTGACAGCTCTTTCAGCTGTATCATTAACTGCTCTCAAAGCTAGAACCTTTGTTTTTTTGTACTTTTGAATGTACAACGATTTCCCACATGCTTTGGAAACACCTGTATATTATAAAGTCTCTAAATTCATTGAATTCTGATGAATGAGCCCTTTTACTCACATCGAGCTAGACAAATCGATATGGAATGATTTTTAGTATTTGTATGGTGCCTTCTAAGAGGCAACCAAAAATCGCAAAATTCCGATTGAAAAATTCATATCTTCCTTTCGGTTGATTTCAGGTGGCAATGATATCAAAAAAATTTTTCAGAATTTAATTTTATACAATAAAAAAATATGAATATATATTATGGCATTTGAAACAACAAAGATGTTGTCAACTTCTGGTATAACCGGAAGTACCAAAGCATTGAAAATATTTTCGGAGATTAGTTTGAATATCATTCAAGACAACAAAAAAAAATTCTTCAAACGGGCTTTCCTTTCTTCATATACTTTTAATGTCCGATCTCGCGTGGACACCCTGTATATTACAAGGCAAAGTACTTAACTAAATTGAACGAAAACTCCGACGAGGCTGCTTTTTTTGAGAACTGAAAAGAAAAAGTAGTGGTGACGAATTTAGGTCTAATTCACTGTTAAGTCTAATTGAACATCAAGAAGTAAATTTCTGGAATTTTTCTATTTATTGATTTCGAATGCTTCCCATAGGTTCAGTTTCTATTTATCATTGTCATTATGTAAAATATCGAAATTATTTTTGAAAGTATGGTTTTCTTCTAGTAGATACTTTGTATAGATTTTTGTTTGTCAAATCTGTGTTTATGCACAGATAACCTGATGCTAAAATTTCTAAAAGTTCTACCTATATAAATTTCATCACAATTTCTACAAGTTTATTAGCACCTGATTCGTAAACATGAAGGTTCAATGATGTTTATAAGATTACGTGAAAGTTTGGTTGCTGGGACTGTAACATATAAGATGGGACAACCTTTCTTATGGAGTTCGACGAGAGGAAACTTTTGATGACTATGAATTATCACTTGAAAATTTGTATTTTTGATTTTTCGGTATTAAGGATTCGGCATTTTCTAAGGTGTGTTTAAAATTGGATTGGAATTTAACAATAGATTTTTATCGATTATTTGATAACTTTCAGATTCAATCAAATGTTTTGTTTCAAGTAAATAATCTGACAGTATGACCTTTATCTGCCCTAGTGAAGACTATGTTATATGATATTCTCTTTCATTCAATGGATTTTAAGGTTATATTATTAAATTTATCAAGTTTGAAGCGGATTAACTGTTGTTTTACTAATAATGGGGGTAGATATTTCAAATTTTTGGACTGCAATGAATAATTTATGGCTATTTCAGCTTCAATTCCAAGCAGGTCAAAATGATATCGGGAATTATTTGACTCTAAATTGTGATTGAAACATTTTTGAAGAAGAGCGATTTGTTCTCTAGAAAATGAGAGTCTGAAAGATTACTGAAGCTATGGAGAAACTGGTGATTTGCGAATAATGGATATTTTTTCAGGAATTTTAGCTTTATCTCCCAATAATTTATTTAACGTTTTGAACTGAGTATTATACTTCTTATGGATTAATTATTATTATAGTGAAAATTCAATATCATTTAACTAAAAATGTATATAAATTTTTATCGAGTAACGACCTCCTCAATCAAATTATTGAAAGAAACTAATACAAGCTTTCTGGTCACTTGGTTCTTTAACAAACTTTCTCTTCAATATGCCACTAATACACAGAATATTTCGAATCCCAATAAAGGAGCACGAAAAGTCTTGCAAAGGTATATATATAAATATATATATATATATATATATATATATATATATATATATATATATATATATATATATTTATATATTTTTATATATAAGTAAATTGTGTATATAATAAGTGTAAATTGAGTTTATATTTTTATAAGATCGTTTCCCGTCCGTTAATTTGAGTGTACTATTTCTCATCCAACTCTCTTTTGTTTTGTTTCTTGAAACTTTATTATTTATATATTGTTGTAAGTTTACGTGATATGGCCTTCATTTCTTCCCTTTTTTTTATCATTTCTGTACTATTACTTGACAAGTTACAACACTGACATACAGTCATTCGCAAATTGAATTTCTCGGAATATGGTAACCGTCGACTTGCTTTTTAGCATATTTTTGACGTTCTGTATATGTGGGAAAAAATTTCTATTCCTTTTTTTATCTAATTCTCTTGAATTTTGCAAATTGCCTTCAAGTAGTTGTTTGTATCCCTTTGACGAAGCATCTTTCTAACTCAATTTTGGTAAAAATATTGGAAATGTTCTTATGAATTATCTACTGTTACCTCAGTCAGAACTAGTTATTTCATATAGAATTCTCAATTTTATTTAATCCATAAATGTATTTTTTGCAGCTTTTCTTTCTTCTACCCATATGTCTTCTATTAATAGCTTCAGTAAGTTCAGTGTTAGCTGTTGCCTCTATCGGAATGACTATTCTATTCTATTTTTTGTGTGAATTTGTCCTTAGCACAACAAGAAGCGCACAACGTTTAAGCAATTCGAGTAAGTGAAATAAAAAAAAACGTTTATTTGTTATCATCAATAACATATCTTTCAGCCCTGAGTCCTGTTATTGGTCATCTAAACTCATCTTTAGAAGGATTAATGATCATAAGAGCTTATGGAACCAAACAGATATTGAAGGATGAGTTCGACAAACATGTGAATCTCTATATTTCAGCGAATCACACCAGAGAAATAGCAGCAAGGGTGCTGGGATTGTACTCGCATACAATGGCATCAATATTCACACTCTCCATTGTTCTGAAATTGATTCTGGTAGACAAAGGTAAATGTATTTGGGGTACATTTCTAGAGTTTTGAATAAAATAATGTCGAAAAAATAAAATTGATAGAATTGCCGAACACAATAGCTCCTGTAATTTTTTTACCATATCGCCAAATGGATTAATGTTTGAAAAAAATTATTCCTCCTTCTCGATGCTTTTTTTTTGACAAACTCAAAGGCAAAAATAAATCTGAGCTATCTCCTTCGGTTTTCGAGTTATTTTCAAATACTCAAATTATTCTTCGATTGTAGATATCTCGATTGTTATTGAAGGTAAGTTAGAGAATATTTTTACATTGTTACGGCAGTTTTTCGAAAAGGATGCTGTGGCGTACAAAATATTTCTTTGTTTTTCACATATTTTCAGAAATATATAACACTCCTATCTTATTTTTGGATTGAATTCCTTTATTTCGAAAAACAAGAATTATTAGAATTTTTGGAATATTTTCTAGTAGGCTGTCAAATGATTCATTTGAAGTGTATATTCTCTGCTCGGAAAAATCACTTCTGTTTCCAATAATTAAAAATCATACATCACTTACTTTGAAATCGTTTGAGTTGTTTAGCAGTTTGAAATCTCTGAATTATTTATCAAAATAGCTTACGAAAACTGGAAAAGAAAGTATATACGATAGAATGTTTAATTTAGAGTTTTTACGAAGCAAATACAGCAGAACCTTTTCTTGATAGACGGCAACCCCACTTAACTATTTCTCAGAGACAATCTCATCAACAGCGGTTCGTTTTCAGTGCAAAAGATATAAGAGACATGAGAAAATTGTTGAAAATTACAATAGATTGGGATACCTAAAGAAACAATGGATTGTTGAATTGAAAACTGAGAATTTATAACGTACTCACTAATCATTGATACTAGCAAATCATAATACACCTATTATACCCATCCCAAATATTCGAAATTTTGTCTATCATCAGCGATGCACAAATCACAACACCCAGCGACGCCCGCATTTTCAAGTTTAAAACTGAGTTTAGACATTCTCTAAAATTTAGTTCTAGTTCTTCAATGCTGATATTTCTCATTTCATAAAATTTATCTTCAACTTATCCTCAAAGAAAAAAATCTAATGAGAACGAATCTGGCGATCGTGTAGGTCACATGGCTGGTCGCTTAATTACGATCCAGTTCGCGGCTTGATTTAAATTAATGGTGAAGGGAGACGCACCATCCAGCTGAAAATATATACCCTTCCAGTGAACTTTTTCCTTTTCAATACAATTCAGCATAAAGGTTTTCGTCAGAATATCGAATTCTAGTACTCAATTATCCATTATAATATATCATAAACTCATATTGATCTTGAATTTATAAATTGCGATGTGGATTGACATCATCCCAATAATAATTAATGGTGATAAAATATTCCATTACTTATAATCCTTACTTGCATCATTCCATTTAACACGACAATCGTGCACCGATTGTTCTGGAATTTTTTATAAGGAGTACTGGCAACGTTATTCTACGCAGAGGATCAGCCGTCTGCAAAATTTGAGATTTTCTTTATTTATATTCTCTAAATCTACATTGGGCCGAGAAATTAACATACAAATTCGAAAATTCAATTTGATTCAGAAGAAGTTTAGATATGTTGAATATATTTCAATCCAGCAATTGATCAGCACTGAGGAATGCTTGAGAACAATCGTAATTAAAATGTTACTTATAGAAAGTGAAAGAGAAACCAATAAGAAAAAATGTTAAACTGGAAAAAGGCCACAAAAACCTGTTTTTTTCCACCCCGGGCGAGACTTACTGTATGACATTTACGATTCATACTCGAAAACAATGACGTTATAGCATTCTGATCCATTTAATTCCAAAGTTCGATCAATCTGTTTCGAACCCCATTCACGGTAGCTACATGGTTTTTCTGGCTTCTTAATAATGTATCCATAATGTCCCAGACATATTCGATAAGATTGAGGTCTGGACTTCGTGCAGACCATCGAATTGATTTCGTGATTTTGAAGGTAATTCTCAACGAATAAGTTGGTCGATATCTTCTTGTAGCCATTTTCTCACTGCTGCTTTGTTCCTGTGGGATGCGTATATTGCTGTGTCGTCTGCGAACTGCGCCATCTTAGAGTACTTCATCTTCGGTATGTCTGCGATATATATGTTGAATAGTAGTGGTCCTAGTACTTATCCTTGGGTTAGATCCACTTCTCTGCTGACTTCTGGTCCTGTATCCTGGTTATGAATCTTCTGATTTGTAGAAACGACATCATGATGTCGGTAAGCTTCGCTGGGTATCCTTTGGTCTTCATCTTGTAAATTAGTCCTTCGTGCAAAACTTTTTCGAATGCTTTCTTAATGTCCAAAATTGCTGCTCCTGTCGGTGTTGATATGTTCTGTTTGTCCTCCGTGATTCTAGCTAGTTGGTGTATTGTCGAATGTCGTCCTCTAAATCCAAATTGATGCTCCGGGAGTATTCCTTCTTCTTCGGCGAACGCTTTTAGTCGGATGAAGATTATCCTCTCAATGATCTTGCTCATTGCTGGTAGTAGACTTATTGGTCGGTCGCTGCTGGCTTCTGTCCTTGGTTATCTTGGTTTCAGTATCAAGATTGTCCCCACTGTTTTCCATATGTCTGGGAAGTACTCCGTTTTCATTATTGCTCGTGCTATTTCCGTTATTTTTTGAATTCCTTCGTCTGGTAAGTTCTTCAATGCCTGTTTGGGAATTCCGTCTAGTCCTGGTGCCTTCCTTGTTTTCAGTTGGTTGATGTGTCCTTATACTTCTGTTGTTGTAACCTCTTCAATGCGGTAGTCTTCTGCTGTATGTTCCCGGATTCTTCTTCTTATCCTTTCGATGTTTTGGTTGAATTCCGCATCTCCTAGCCCTGGTGTTCATTTGAAATTGTTCCTCTAGTGCTAATGCAAATATTTCCACCTTTTCCTCACCCGTTACTGCTTTTTGTCCATTGTGTTTGATGTGTGGTGTCGTCGTTTTTTTCTTCTTGCCTGTCAGTGCTGCTGCCATTCTCCATAGTTATTGGTCCTCTGTGCTCAGTTGCTCTATTTTGTTGTCCCACTGCTCATTGAATATGCTCCTCGGTTCTTCTATACTCTGTTGGTTAGGTTAGATTCTTTTACATCTTTTATATCATATTTCTCTTTTTTTCTCCACCGAACGAACTGCTGTTGATAAGATTGTCCTTTAATCTCCAAAAATAGATTTATGGGAATTGCTCTGTCAGCAGAACATTGCTTTTGCAGCATTTGCTTCATAACCTCTGTGAACATTTTTTCATATCATGCTTATCATAGTTTGCGTATGTCATTCTGATAAATTATTCAATGATTCCGAAGAATATGAAGTGAGAATTTTACTGTAAAAATTGGAAACAAAAGTGACATTTGTTTTTCTAAACATAATTCCTATAGATGCAGAATCTGTTATCTGCTTACTAGAAGATATTTCCGAAGTTTACAACATTTCTTACTTCTCAAAATTGAGGTACCCAATCCAAAAACGTTATAGGAGGGTTATATATTCTTGAAAAGGGTTATCATTGAGTATATCCCGAGAAATTGGCATAGAGAAGGGGGTTTATTTTCTTCTACTTGAATAAAGCTGAAGATCAAACTCATCGAAATTTGCTCATCCTGTACAGTGCGATTTTTTGTCCGGCCTTTGAAGTTAATCAAAACTAAACCCCATTCCGAAGATCTTTCTTCGAGAGAAACTCATTCGAGAAAAAAATTTGATTTTCGAGTAATCTCATGATTCTCAAATTTTCGATATTTCATCCGTTAAAAATATTTCAAGATTTCACACTCACTATTTTGAGGAAAAGTAGTACACTAATGTGAAATCATACATAAAGTGTATGTTGTCATAATAATCCTCCGTGATCTCTCTCTGTTTTGTCTGATTCTCAGCTGTACTCAGTATTTCCTCAAAATATTCACTCCATCTTTGCTTGATATCATTTTCTTCAGTCAATGTTCTTCCTTGTTTATCATTAATCTCTATAGTAATATCTTTTTTATCTCCTTTTAAACGTTATGAGCATTCTGAAAAATAATTTCTAGTTTTCCGCCCTTGCATTTTCCATGCGCTTTCCGAAATCCTCCCATGACATCTATTTCGATTTTATCACTAGTTCTTTCACTTTCTTCCTCTGTATCTTATATTCTTCATGTGCCTCAAACGTTCTCAAACTCAAGTATTTTCCCAATGCCGTTTTCTTAATTTTCACTTGCTCTTTTTACTCCTTGTTCCACCAAGCTGTTTGTTTTCTGGTGTTGTCAGACCTTATTGTACCACATACTTCCTTTGCAGAGTTGTGTAAAACATCATTGAATGCTATCCACATTCCTTCAATACCTCCTCTTTTCCTTATATATTCTTGGTTTCTCAATCTTCTATCCACGCTCTCTTCGTATTTTGCTGCAATATTGCGCTCATCCAACTTATATCAAGTATTCAAGTATTGTCTTTGAACTTGTACATAATCTATAATTGATTTTTCGTTTCGGCTAATCACCTCTCTTGTGAACTTGTGTATGTCTTTGTGCTGGTAGAACGTATGCAGCTGCATAAAGTTAAAATTTCATCTTCTTGCATAATAATGCTCATTCCCTGCGATTGTGATGGAACCTAGAGCGATTGCTATAAAAATTTTGGATTGGCCTTCCCAATTACCTGGCCTTAATCTCATTAAATAATTATGAGACATGCTAGGTAGAAACGTTTCATCATACAATTGGAATGGAATGCATAATAACAGAGATGATGAAATAATGGTGTTTTCATTCAATGAAACTATTTTTTGCTACATTTTAAATTTAATTTTGAATTGACATTGTAAGCTCTTGATGTGATATTTATCAAAATATTTTCATTTTTCAATTACATTGAGTCCCCGCATATGAAGAATCTAGGAAATACTAGACAAAGTTACTTTAGACCGAAAAAATATAATATTCTGTTCATCTATTGGGATGTATAACATAAAATTGAGATTTTAAAGTTTAGAAACCATCGAACTTAGCTATAGTCATAATACAGATCGAATCGATTTACGAAGATTCACTTATTTTCAGATTATTCTATGATACACGAAGTTCCCGTTGAACACTGTATTTAGTAAATAATAATTTCACACTTTTTTTAACTACATGGACATTGGCAATAGTATTTTTGGTCTACAGAATATTTTGATATTTAAAATATCAAGATATTCTGTAGATTAGTTTGAGATAAGCATTCGAATTAATTCTACTGAAAAAAAGTATAATTTAACTAGTACACTAAAATATCAGACCAATATTATTATCCTTGGATGTAGGTGTTTGTATAGAATCTAATATGAAACAATTACATTGAATTACAGATGTTCTACCTGGAAATGCTGGTTTGGTTTTATCTCAAAGTAATCTGGTTTGTTTATTACTAGAAATGGGTCTAATGATGTGGATGGTAATGGAGAATAGTATGACAAGTGTTGAACGAGCATTGGAATATACTAATCTGCCTCAAGAAAATCAAAATGGGCGAGAAATACATCAGTGGCCATCCGAAGGAAGAATTGAATACCGCAACGTCACATTGACTTATCGAACGAACGGGGAAACCGTTCTGAAAGACTTGAATATCTACATACATCCACAAGAAAAAATTGGCATTGTGGGCCGTACTGGTGCCGGTAAATCATCGATTATATTGACGCTCTTCAAGATGTATGATTTCTCAGGTGACATCCTGATAGATAATGTGAACATAAAAACCTTAACTTTGGAATGCTTAAGAACAAATCTGGCGATTATTCCACAGGAACCTGTTATATTTTCAGGAACTGTGAGAACAAATATCGATCCAAAACAAATGATAAGTGATGAAGAAGTATGGAAATTATTAGAAGTGATAAATCTGAAATCTGCTTTCAATAGTTTGGACGAAAACATTGCCGAGAAAAATTTAAGTGTGGGACAGAAGCAATTGATTTGTTTGGCACGTGCCCTTATAAAAAAGAGTAAAATCGTAGTTCTTGACGAAGCTACAGCAAATATGGATGAAGAAATGGATTTGTTCATACAAAATAAAATCAGGGATTTGTTTCAGTTTTGTACTATCATCGTTGTTGCGCACAGGTTGCATACTGTAAGAAATTGTGATAGAATAATTGTTATGGATAAAGGAAAAATAGTAGAATTTGATTCCCCCCGTAACTTACTCAAGAATACCAACGGTATGTTTTACAAAATGGTACATCAGAAGAAAAATGAATAATAAGGAATCTCGAACAAATTTGATCAAAAAATTCATCACGAACATTAAGGAATATCAAATATGTACCTGTGGTTTACTATTAAACATGAACTTTTCGTATTGATTTCACTGTATTTCGAGTCAAGAAGTTCCTTGCGAATGTGATGAAAGAAAATAAAGGACTCTCAAAGTATTATTCCTTTTAAAGTTATCCATGCCTTTGTAATTACCTCAAACATGAAATAAGTGCAAACTAATTAGTTCTCAGAACTAGAAAACATAATAACGTTTAACAAAGATTCATCTTCTTTATCAGTAGAGCACCACTTCCATAGTTACGTGTTGCACCTTCTATATTATTATAACTATTAGTACAGTATACATGAAAAAGAAGTTACTTACGTGAATGTGTGGAAATACATATAAAGTTGCTTTTTTGAGAAAACATTCAGTACTTGTGAATAATGAATGTCTTGACTATTTAGTAGTTTTCTGGAATTTCTCCGTTTGATTATTTCCAATGCTTAAAATTGGTTCATTTTCAATCAACGATTTTCATTATGTAAAATATCGAAATTATTATTTCAAAAATCGAACTACGGCATTCGAATAGTGCAGATATAGATAGATAGATATTATCCTTTGAGTGAGGGCTGATTAGCAGCCCGGCCACTGCGACCCAGTAGTCTACTGTGGCACCCTCTGTCCTAAATTTCATCCACGAGCTCCATCCTTCTCGTAAAGGAAACGAGTTTCGTGGGTGAGAGTTCAATAAGCTCAGTCAGCTTCAGTTTGCAAGATCCAAGTTCTTCCATCCTGACCCTGTCCCCTGCTGGGCACTCGCACATAACAAGTTCTATTGATTGTATATCTTCTTCACATAGCCTACATGAAGGATCCTCAATCAATCCTAATTTATTTAGGTGTTTCCAGAGGCGACAGTGCCCCGTTAATATGGCTGTTCCAACCTAGAGAGTTTAAGCCAGGCCTTGGCTTTTGTGGTGGAAGGTCCACACGTCGAGCGTGTCTGAGACCTGGGAGGCTCATCCAATGCTCACGTATCCGCAAGTCCAGCCATCGGTTGTTTTCCATTCTTGCAGTTTCCAGGCGAATTCCGAGCTTAGGCTCCAGTCCTATAAACTCTAGGTTAGTTCCTCGAGCGGCCAATGAGTCCGCCTTCTCATTTCTCTCAATGCCAGTGGCCAGGAACCCATATTAGACGGAACCTGCTCCGCTCTCCTAGTTCGGCAAGGGTAGAGCGACATTTCTGCACCATAAGTGAAGTACAGGTATCGGATGCCAATGCTTTCAGTGCAGCTTGGCTATCGGTGAGGATTTTAATTGACCTATTTGTTAATCCCCCCGCAAGCAAGAGGTTAGCACAGTGTCAATGGCGAATATTTCTGCTTGAAAGACAGTCGTATGCCTACCAAGACAGATCGACTGTTCCTTGGCGGCACCTCGACTGTAGACACCAGCTCCAACACCTTTCGCAGTTTTTGAGCAATCCGTGAACCAACAGAAACCCTCAAGTAGACGGTCCTTGGAGCTGATCCATTCCTGTCTATTAGGAATGATGATCTGGAATGGCCTCTCCATGTTTGTTTTAGGTGTTGCTATAACTGACCTCATACTCAGCACTTCATTGTCCTCAATTGTAGAGTGTAGGGCGTCAGGCGCAAAGTCGGAGTTACTCGCTTCATTACGGGAGACATGATGGAATCTGTAGAAAGCCTTTCTAGCCACTCATCTTATCACAAGATGAAGAGGAGCAAGGTCCAAATCGGTTCCATGGCCGCAGTTAGTGTAGAGCAAAAAGCTCCTGTAATCATCATGCAGGCTGTTCTCTATAATTTAGAGAGCTTGAGTTGGCATTGCTTCTTAAGACTGCATTCCACCAAGCAATGCAGCCGTACGTGATACGTTTTCTAACCACCATCACATATAGCCACTGGAGTTGCTTTGGTGCAAGACCCCACTTTTTTCCACAGGTCTTTTGACATGCCCATAGGGAATGTCTAGCCTTGTGTATTGTGTTTTCCAGTTGCGAATTCCACGTAATATTGCTGTCCAGGGTAATTTCTAGATATTTCGCTTCTTCCACAACCGGAATAAACACCTCACCCACGGTCGGGGAGGAAAAGAAATATCCTCCTCTTCCTGGTAAACGGTACCATAAGGGTTTTGTAGGGGTTCATGGTAAGTTTCTCCCGTTCATACCACCCCTAATTTGCAGACATAGCCTCCTGTAGTCTGTCGGAAGTATCGCTATCATCTCCAACAGCCAGAATGACTATATCATCAGCGTATGGTTGTACATAAACATCCAGTGCACCAATTATTGCCAAAAGGTCATCAACTAGGAGAGACAACAACAGAGGGAATTGTACTCCTCTCTGTGGGCCGCCCCTGCCAGCCACAAAAGTGACTACTTCTCTTTTCAGTGAAGTGTTGATCACTCTGGCATTTAGCATGTTAGTAATCCATTCCGCAATAATATTTGGTACTCCTCTGGCGCTCACAGCCCCACACAGTGAGTTAGTGGGGGCCGCATTAAACGCACTTTCGATGTCCATGAAAGCTGCCGCCGCAGCCTCCTTGCGGTCCAGAGACAGTGTGATCCTCCCGACTGAGTTGTTAGGAGCCAGATCAGTTGATTTACTTTTTTGATAGGCGTATTGATGACTCAGAGGCCTCAGCGATAACACCTCGGTCCTGATGTATCCATCTTACATATTCTCCAGCGTTTTCAGAACAAAATACTTAAGACTAATCGGTTTAAACGACTTCCGTTGTTAGTTAGATTTACCTACCTTAGGGATGTAAACAACCTTGACTCTTCAACAGCTGGCCGGGACAATATTCTGGGCAAGACTCGACCGGAAGAGCCTAATGAGGTATGGGAGAAAGACATCCACCCCCTGTTGTATCAAGGCAGGCATGATGTCATCCTCTCTAGGAGCTTTGAATGGCTTAAATGAGCGAATCGCCCACCTGATTGCTCCGGGCTTGATGATCATTCTTGCGTTCTTCCAGTCGTCCTTTTTTGGCCTTTTTACAAGGCCCTTCAGAGTGACGGTGTCACAGCTTTCACTGATATCAATAAAGCGACAATTTGGGAAGTGTGTTCTCGTAAGAATCTCTAACGTCTCCTTTCCAGAGCCCGTGTATCGCTCATCCGGACCCTCCACAGATCTGATGGGGAGCACTGGTCCTCTGGCGAGAACCCTATGCAGCCTTGCACTGACGAGCGCGCTTTCCACCTCCTCGCAGAACCTTCGCCAGGAGTCCCGTTTTGCCCTCCTTATTTCTTTGTTGTATGACGTTAGAGTAGAACGATAATGGTCCCGATTGCCGGTATTCTTAGCTCGGTTAAATAGTTGCCGAACTTCTCTTCTACGATTTTCAAGGGCAAGATTCCACCATGAAGTTGTGCCATTCTCAGGCTTTCTCCTTAGTGGACAGTTATCGTGATACGCTGACCCGATAGACTGGGATATCTCCTCAGCGATACGCTCAACGTCCTCATGACTGTTAGTAGATGTGACAATACCTCCCACATGAGCACTAAGGGTGGCCCTATATTCGTACCAATCAGTACTCTTTGGGTTTCTGTAGTGCAGATATGATTCCAATTGTCAAATCTGTGTTCACGCGAATAAAATATTGAAGTTCCTACCGTTATAAATATAGTTAAATTTACATCGGTATAAACTTTCTGAGAATCATTTTCACTATGCTTATATTATATTCACTAGAAATAGATCATATCTTATAACAATTTTGATATTTTACATAATGAAAATTGAAAGATCGAAACCGAATCTATGCAAAGCAAGTCGAATCAACAAAGAAATTTCGATTAAATATAATAATATATCGAGAATGTTCAGAAAAATTCAAAGTTTTTTATGGTTCCGCTCGGTCTCCAGTTGAGAAAAACACTTGATCAAAATCGATTCCGTTGGCTCAAAAATTTGTTCATCCCTCTACCCCAGGCAAGTACCTCGCCAGAAATTTCCATATGAGGAAAAATCTGTGTGATATCCCTTTAAAAGCAACTCTTCTCATTTGGCCGTTTACGCATCATCCCTCTAGTTAGATTTGATGTTTTATTGTGATGGCATATGTCCGTTCGTTATCAATCTCCTTATTTTTGAAGAATTTTTCAAAATTTGTTAGATTCGGTTGCTTTTAAAATAGTATTTGAATGAGTGAGCAAATTCATGGAAACTGGATGCGTTTTTCATGAAAAACATAATCCCACTAGGGTTGTGAATGACGAAAGAATTGGTATCACACAAGTACCAATTCCATCCATTTAAAATAAGTACACGTTGATGACCCTTCTGGGAATAATTGGCGCACTGGATGTTTATGTACAAGCATATGTTGGCGATATAGTCATTCTGGCTGTCGAAGATGACAGCGATGTCTGACAGACTTCAGGAGGCTATGTCAGCAATTAAGGGATGGTATAAGGGAGATAAACTTAGCATAAACCCCTACAAAACTCTTATGGTGCCATCTAACAGGAAAAGAAGAATATTTGTTTTCCTCCCAACCCTGGGCGGGGTGTTTATTCCGATTGTGGAGAAAGCAAAATATCTGGGGATTACCTTGGATAGTAAACTCACGTGGAATTCGCACATGGAAAACACAATACTCAAGGCTAGACATTCCCTATGGGCATATCAAATGACCTGTGAAAAAAAGTGGGGTCTTGCCCCAAAGCAACTTCAGCGGCTATATGTGATGGTGGACCACGTATTACGTACGGCTGCATTGCTTGGTGTGCAGTCTTAAGAAGCAATCCCAACCCAAGCTCTCTGAATTGCAGAGAACAGTCTGAATCATGATTACTGGAGCCTTTCGCTCTACACCCACTGCGGTCATGGAACTGATATTGGTCCTTGCCCCTCTTCATCTGGTGATACAAGGAGGCTAGAATGGCTTTCAATAGATTCTGTCATCTTTTCCAAAATGAAGCGTGTAAGTTCGGCTTTGTGCCTGCCGCCTTACAGTCTGAAATCGAGGACAATGAAGTGCTGAGTGTGAGATCTGCTATAGCAAAATCTAAAACCAACATGAGGAGGCCATTCCAGATCATCATTCCTAATAGAAAGAAATGGACCAGCTCCAAGGACCGTCTACTTGAGGGCCCCTGTTGGTACACGGATGGCTCAAAAACTGAATAGGGTATTGAAGCTGGTGTCTACGGTCGAGGTGCTGTCAAGGAACAGTCGATCTGTCTTGATGGGCATGCGACTGTCTTTCAAGTAGAGATATTCGCCATTGATCACTAGTGCTAACCTCTTGCTTGCAGGGGATTAACAAATAGGTCAATTAAAGTTCCCACCAAGCCAAGCTGCACTGAAGGCATTGGCATCCGATACCTGTACGTCATTTATGGTGCAAGAAATTCGGTTCAACCTTGCCAATCTAGGCGAGCGGAGCAGGCTCCGTCTAATATGGGTTCCTGGTCGCTCGAGAATTGTGGGAAATGAGAAGGTGAACTCATTGGCCGGTCGAAGAACTGGCCTGAAGTTCATAGGACCGGAGCCTAAGCGCGGAATTCCTCTGAAGACTGCAAGGATGGAAAACAGCCGATGGCTGGACCTGAAGGTACGTGAGCACTGGATGAGTCTCTGAGGTCTCAAACACGCTCGACGTGCCATCCTTAGACCTTCCACTTCAAAAGCCAAGGCTTAAACTCTCTAGGTTGGAACTGAAAGTCTTAACTGCCATACTAACGGGACACTGTAGCCTCAGGAAACACCTAAATACGCTAGGATTGATTGAGGATTCTTCATGTAGGCTATGTGAAGAAGATATAGAATCAATGGAACATGTTTGGTGCGAGTGCGCATTTTGGGACAGGATCAGGATGGAAGAACTTGGATCTTGCAAACTGAAGCCGACTGAGCTTATTAAGCTCTCACCTACAAAACTCCTATGAGAAGGTTGAAGCTTGTAGATGAAATTAGGACACAGTGTGCCACAATAGACCACTGGGTGGCAGTCGCCGTGCTATATATATATATATATATATATATATATATATATATATATATATATATATTTCTACTTGTTCTGTCTATTCTTCAAACAACAAAAGATTTGATAACTGCTATCTTAATCATGTAGAATAACCTTGTTCTTCTAATCTTATCATAACTTCATCATCTAATTCAGATCTTCACAAATCTAATAAAAAATAAAACGCATGAAATGGACATGAATAAATTCATTATTTTTAGTTATTACAAAATAACAAATAATGGAACAAACAAAAAAGGGTACATGTCTAAACTATATAATATGTTCAAAGAAAAATTCCCAATTGCTGTATTTCAGAACAAAGCATTGCGAATCAAAGACGGTATATTGAAAATAGAAACTTTATATCTCAGAATCAGAATTAAAATCAATTAAAAACAACATTCAACAAGAAGAACATTTAAATTCTGAAATTTCAGATGAAAACCTAGTCCCATTCATGAAAAGCATCGAAAATAAATCAGAAAATACGTCTAAAAATATTGATAACAAAGATATAGAAAATTTATTCCTCAATCAAATGAATTTATTTGAAAATATTGACCCAACTATAAGACCTAAGCTTCCTGAAATTCATTATTCAAAGAAAATTTTCGATTGTATAAACGAGCTTAATGAGAATATTTTCCAAAGCAACTTGTTAAAGTAATGAATATTTATACACTTCATCTGATTAAATATTGTGCCGCTATTACAGTAGTCAAACATTCTGGATACAAATTAGAAAATTTTGGATCTAATTATAATATCAAGAAGAAACCTTCATGACAAAAAAGATTAGAAGGTAAAATTTCTTCTATCAGATGCGATTTAGGAAGATTGACTCAATATTCCAGAGGTAATCGATCAAAAAACTTATGGCACATATTGGAAAAATATTCCTCGAATATAAAACCCATAAATAAATACTTTTAAACAAAAACTTTCAGTATACTCCATTAGACTACGTGAATATAAAATAAATTCGGATAGAAAATTCCAAAACAAACTATTCAAAAATAATGAAACACATTTTTACAAAGTTATTTCAGGTTCAAATGAAAATATTTCTGGAAATGGAGTTCCTAAAATTGATATTCTAACTGATTATTGGTCTTCAATTTGGGCAGTGCCAAGGCAACACAATTCCAATGCAAGTTGGATTTTGAATGAAAGGTCTCGATTTTCTAAAATAGAATGCATGCAATTTGAAAAATTTTCAAACGAAGATATAACATCCGTTATTAAACACAGAAAAAATTGGAAATCTCCAGGTGTTGATGGTATTCATAACTTTTGGTTCAAGAAATTCTCTTGCGTTCATGAAAAATTGGCTGAATATTTTTCATTTATAATAAAGAACCCTCTATTTTTCACACCGAAAAGTGCTAATACTATTGATCCGTCTCAATATAGACCAATTACTTGCCTTCCAACAATATATAAAATTCTAACTGCATGTATTACCCAAAAAATTTATGCTCATTTTAGAATTTAAAACACCTTGGTACTAAAGAGCAACTTGTAATTGATTCTGTTGCTTTGAATCAAGCTCAAACTAAGAAGGGAAATATTCATACAGCCTTCACTGATTACCAAAAGGCTTTTGATAGTTCTCCCCATTCATGACTTCAAGAAATTTTGGAAATTTATAAAATTGATAAGACACTTCGTCTTTTTCTTGATTGTAATGAAAAATTGGGGAACCAATCTTCATTTAAATATTTCAAAACAATCGTTAAAATCCGAAGTAATTCCAATCAAAAGAGGCATTTTTCAAGGTGATTATTTAAGTGCTCTTTGGTTTTGTCTTTGCCTTAATCCATTTTCTCATGAATCAAATGCTACTAGTTTCGGCTTCAAAATAAAGAATCTATCAACTGAATTCAAATTAAGTCACTTAATTTATTTAGATGATATTAAGTCTACTTGAGATTACTTTCAACTATTCCAATGATTTTCATATGAAATTTGGGCTTCCGAAATGTAAAAATCTTTCTATTGAAAAAGGAAAGATCACCTCTGATTATATAAAGATTTCCAATATCGAAATCGAGCCAATGCATCAAGGAGATACATATAAATATCTTGGATTTTATCAAGAGAAGACAATTAACCATAGCAGCACTAAAGAAAATATTAGAAGTTCATATTACAAAAGATTAGAATTTTCATCAAGAGTCATTTAACTAGTAAAAACCTTTTAGGAGCTATCAACTCCTATGCAGTTCCTATTCTTACATCTTCTTTTGGAATTATTAAATGGTCTAAAACTGATCTAAATGAATTACAATGTCAAACGAGGAAAATGCTTTGTAAATATCATAAGCACCACCCAAAGTCAGCTGTTCAGAGAGTTACACTACCTAGACATCTTGGAGGTCGTGGATTAACAGATTTGAATAATCTTCATTGTAAACAGATTTTTCAGCTACGTTCCCATTTTCATGATAAACAGAGAACGTCTAAATTACAAGATATTGTTGTTGCTTCAGATTATAATCTTACACCTCTGAACTTGACAATGCAAAAGGTAGATTTTGATATATTTGATGATAATCCTAAAAGAGAAAGTTGGATGCAGAAGTAATTACACGGAAAGCACCCTAAAGAATTGAAAAATGATTATATTGATGAAATCGCATCTAATAAATGGTTAGTATCTGGAGAATTGTTTGCTGAAACAGAAGGCTTGGCAATTGCGATCCAGGATCAGGTTGTTTTCACGAGGAATTATAGAAAACACATCATCAAACAAAATATAGATGATTCTTGCCGTAGATGTTTCTGTTCTTCAGAAACAGTTTTTTATATATTATCAACTTGCTCAGTCCTAGCTTCAACAGATTATTTAGAAAGACATAGTGCCGTCGCTAATATTATTCATTTTAATCTAGGAATTAAACATGACCTAATTCCCAAAAGAAAAAATTTCACAAATATGAACCTGAGATTATTTGTGAAAATGACAAATATAAACTTTATTTTGATAAAACAATTCTTTGCAACAGAGCTGTAAAACACAATAGACCAGATATCATTCTTACTGATAAACAAAATCAAATAACATATATAATTGATATTGCTATACCTGACACACATAATATACAAAATAAATACAATGAAAAAATTTCTAAATATATGATGCTTGGCGACGAGGTTAAAAAAATGTGGAAAATGAAAAAAATTTATTCTACCGATTATTATTTCCACAACAGGTGTTATTCCTAGAAATCTTCACGAAAGTATTGAGATTTTGGGTCTGAAGAAAATTTGTCTGAACAGTTACAAAAGATAACAGTCATCAAATCTTGTAATATTCTTCGTAGGTTTCTTTCCTAAAAATAATGAGGTAGAGTCATAGGTTTTCTCTTTAGTTTATACTGCTCAGAATCTCATTTCATATTTTATTTATTTGTTTATATAAATATAATATAATTAACTGACAATTTTGTCATATTTATCTTCAGAGCAGTATTCTATTCGATCGTTCACCACTTCACACAAAGGAAACTATTAATGAGTAACATTCAGTGTTACTTGACTAAGGTCCGTACACTGGATTTTTCCGGGGAGAAAGCCTCTGACATTACTCGTTGATACATTGATATCATTCTCTGATGATGCTATAGTATGTATATATTCTGGTAGATTGACATATTCTCATAACATTTAACGTTATCCTAATATATAAATATTCCAGGATATGTTTTGATTATAATCATTGCTTGGCAATGGTATTAATTACCGGGTGGTGGATTTATATTTGTTCATGAAATCAGTTTGATTATATCTAGACTCATACACGATTTGATTTGAATTTGCTTCAAAAAGTTTGTTACACGAATCGAGTTTTGTTTTAACGGAGAGATGCATCGCCATAATTGTAAAGTCTGGAATGACACTTATCCCCATTACATGTGTAAAATTATACTCAAAGGCCTCGGAAAGTTAATGTTTGGGATGGAATTTTGGGAGACCATATTGTAGGATGTTTATTTATACAAGAAATCTTCGACGGCAAAACCTATTTGAACATGCTTAAGAATTGGATCGGTCTTCTCAAAACAATTGTTATCGAAGGTGTTCCAAGTTTATCTGGACATAAAGTTAAGTATCAACATAATCGAGCACCACCCATCAATGCAGCTGCTGTACGAGACTATCTGGACAATAGATTACCCGTACATTGGGTAGGTAGAAGACGCACCATGGAATGGCCGACTAGATCGCTTGATGTTACGTCTCTCGATTTCTTATAATGGGGTTTTATCAAGACTCTATCTGTGTCATTCCGCTGGTTAACAGTTTGCTGCTTATAATCCGGCTATCAGATGATATGTGCATGTGCTACGAGCATTCTTCAGATTCAGATTCTTCATTTTTTGGCTTTCTTTTCTTTGCCGACCTGCGGACTGATTAGTCGTTCTTGAAAATCCTCTTAAATTGTAGTTGAAATAATTGAATTATATTAAAATTCTCTACATATCTTTATCTTGTATACTGTGTAGTGACCTTTATCAAAAAATAGGGTAAGTTAAAAGTTCATTTAGCAAAATGCCGCACTTAACCTTGAAAATCTGATTTTTAATCTTTCCTTACATCATTTTTCTCATTATATACTTGAATGCCTTATAGTAGCTATTAAAAATTCAAGTTATGCTCTACAAAATTGTTTTTTCACACGATGATAATCGTATTGCTTTAGTTCCTACAATTCTTTCTATAATGACGTTGATAGATTTCTCATTGATAAACTGGATCAAAATAATTTTTCTGAGTAGAAAACGACAAAAGTAACTCAAACTCCAATGTTCAATCATAATTCCTTTCATTTCCAAGAAATTTCCGTGAAATTAGCATGTAAATCCTGAAATTCTTTCAAATTTTCAAAATGGTTGCCAAACGTCTGTAATTTTTTGTAGATAGTTTCTGTAGACGCTTCCTCGCTTTTTATAGAACTTATCTTTCAATTCTATGACCTACCTGAACAGCTTGATTAAGTTTACTTTTTAGAATCTCTGCAACTTTTCCTGTTAATTTTTTTCTTCAAATAATGTTAGACTCACATTACGTTGTTACGTTAAATTCCGTGGTGAAGCTGGCTGTTACGTCAGAGCATAGAATATCTTTGTGACACACGTCTAATTTGTGTAATTCAGTCCTAGGTGGAGACTCGTGCATAGAAATTTCTAGTTGAAAGTGCTAGACAGACATTCCTAAGTAGAGACTCGTTGATAAAGATTCCTAGGTGGAGACTCGTTGATAGAGATACCTAGGTGGAGACTTGTACATAGAAATTCCTAGGTGGAGACTCGTAGACACAGATTCTTAGGTAGAGACTCGTAGATGGAGGTCAGAGATTGAGATAATATAACTGGAGTCCAGTAATCCACATCAGAAGCTGAAATAGAGGTTTCCCCCATCTGCAGTAGTAAGAACAAGAACGTTTTGGAGTTATTTCACCAAGATAAGTCTTTGACTGTATATATATATATATATATATATATATATATATATATATATATATATCAAATATAAAGAAAGAAGCATTTGTGATATTGTGTACCATAATGTATGTAGTTAAATATCTGATCTAAACTTCCAAGATTTCAGTGACAATTATTGAATAAGAGAATTAGAGTCTCATTGTTCATTTTCTCTGGGCTTAACCAGTGTAAAAGTTAATATTGTTTCAGATAATAAAAGTTAATACTGTTACATTACAAGGATTGTTCAACCATGTCAGCAGATAACACCACAAATGATGCAGAATGTTAGGTAATCATTCGAATCTCGATTTAATCAAATCATGAAACATTCACGATAGGAATGTATCACGATTGAAAAACTGCAAACTCAATGATATGTTTCATTTCCTAATAGGTTTTCATGACAATCATAAAATTTTGAACAGTGTTATTTTTTAATCAATAGACCTTCAAAAGCGGACTGATATTGAGGATCAGATAAACTTTCGAATTATAAAAATTTTTTTCTCAAACGTTTATATAAGTATCAAAAATTTTTCCAATTCAACCAAATCGATTTCGATAAGTTTTCCATAAACGAAGATCGACCGGATACATGAAATCCCGGAATTAACTCTCGATTTCAATTCGTCAGTAAGTATATATAGGTGTATAGGTCTTATATAAAATGGAATCGCTTTTTCAAAATGGTATTACACGACCTCTTTTTTCTATTCGCTGGAGAGAACTTAAATCCCACCATGAGGATGGCTGCAATAGGTAGTATTACCAAAGTTACAAAAAAAAAGGAATAATTCCTCACAACACAATTCATTCGAAGGAAAGTCAATCTAGCTTCGAATACTTGCATATACCGAATTTAATAGTTCTCAATCTCATTTAGGTATATTATTGATACACCTATTTATAGAAAATCTAAATTGATATTTTCTATCAGAATCAATGCCAAATACGAAAAATAGCTGATTATTTTGTCAGAGTAATTATCTAATGAATTGAATCATTATATTTTCGACTTTACTACAATTTTTATTGACAGCTAGATCTATGAAAATATATATTATTCTGGGAAGCCGTTATCAGGAAATTTTCATAACATTTGCTAATAAAAACATTTCGTGTTGAATTTAATCGAATTTGATTTTTCAGATATTTGAAAAGAAAAAACACACACGCCTCTGATTTTGGAGAAGTTAGACGGCATGTTAAGAATAATCTTTTGTTGAAAATGAGCTGCGTGAGATTATATGCCAACACCAAATGATTGTTATCATATTGACAAATATTTGCTTTTAAGAAAGTAATTTTTTTCTTATCAAACTATTTAACACTGAAATGTAAACTGACTTGTTTTTCATAATTCCTAGATATATTAATCTCATCGATAATAAGTATTACATTGCAAAAATAAGTATTCAAAGGACATTGCACTTATTTCTACTGTTTCTTTATTTGCCCATGGATTATCTCAAGGCAAATACTTGTAAGAGATTCAACTTTCTTACTTCTATAACATTTGAATGAAATTATCAAGCCATTCATAGTCGTCGAATTCATCGATTAACATTTCTTGTTGAAATTTGAGTGACGAGGTTTCGGAAATTCTCTACCAAATCAGAATCCCCTTATAAATCAATTCGTGTTCGAGTTTTGTGAAGTGACAAACCAATATGAATAGTGACTTTAGTTTTAAGAAAAAACAACACCCCAAAGAAAAGGCTAGTGTTATTTCTTTAGCAACATTTTTGTAAGTGGAATTATATAGATAGATTATCATAATCACATATTTAAGTCTGAAGGAGACATTCAATTTCAAAATTATTGGGATGATAATTCTTCCAAGAGAAAGAGTAAAAAAGCTTGAAAATTCAAGCTTCTTGAATCGCAATACTTGAAAACTTGAATCAGAACACAATTGCAATGAAACATTGAACTTCCTCTTATATTCAATGGGAGCGAAAAGGAGGATCAGATTAATACTGTAGATTTGATCGGGAAATTTTTGAATAAAGTTGAACATAAGAATCTGAATGGAATTCATAAGGTCATTGAAGGAAACACAATTCTAGATTAAGAACATGAGTAACGCTGAAATGTATATTTCATTCATTATATAAAATACATTTTATATAAAATAACTCAAATAGAGTTCTGTGAAATAGATACAACTGAATTAGTCTTCTATGAAAATAAAAGAAATACCTACATTGAAACTCAATTTAAAAAAAATAAGAATGAGCGAAACTATATTCCCACTTTATCATATAGATCAGGGGTGCTCAAACGGTCAATCGCGAGTGCTTTTTCAGAAGATCTCGAGAGGAAAATTTTTTTAATATGAAGGTAACTAAACTACAAAATTTTATTATGTGATAAAATAACACTCTGCTAGCGGAAGAAGGCGGCTTTATCAAAGAAACGCGAGGTACTTGTCAAAGAAAGCCTGGTTTTTATTCTTGCCACTTTTCCAGAAATTTCGGGCGGCACGTTTGACGGGAACATTCGAGACTTTCATTCACGCCGATTAAATGTTGCGCCTGCGGGAATTGGATTCATTCTGAATTGTAACTTAATGGCAATACTACATCGATACAAAGTTTATTATTAAATAGTACGAAATGAGTGCAGCGAAAAAATTTAAAACTTATCATTTTTATAACGATTGGGAGGAAGAATTTTTCTTTTGTATGGTGAAGGATAAGTTCATATGTCTTATTTGTCGTACGTCAGTTGCAATACCTTAGCGTGGTAAATTAGAGAGGCATCATAAAGCGGTTCATAAAAACTATGAAAAGGGTTTTCCGCCACAGAGTGAATTAAGATAAGAAAACGAAAAGTACGTGATTTGATATCTTGTTTGAAAAAAGAACAAACCATAATCACAAGACCAGCCAAACAATCAAAAGCTGCTACGATCGCGTCATTTAAAATATCTCATATATTGGCGAAACACAAGAAACCAATCGAAGATGGATCGTTTGTGAAGGAAACATTTATTGAAGCGAGTGAGACTTTATTTTGAGATTTTAAAAATAAAACAGACACAAGGCGTATTGAAGTCATGAGCCAGGGCATGACAGATAAACTAAAACATGACATCATGACATGTACATACTTTTTTACAGTTCGAAATGACAGACACTGCCCAGCTGTGTGTTTTTAACCGGATGGTATTCAATGACATTTTAGCTAAGGAAAAATTTTTGACAATCATTCCTCTGAAGGGGAAGACCCGTGACGAAGATATATATTACGTTTTTTCAATTTTGTGAAAAACTACAAGCTACCAATTTATAAATTAGTGTGCATTACAACCGATGGAGCACCAGTAATGACTGATACAAAAACGGTTTGATGAAGACTTTCCTTAATTTTTTTCATTCCATTGCGTTATACATCAACAAGTTTTGATTTCAAAAGTTTCGAACACGGAGGAAATTATGGGCGTTGCAACAAAAATTGTGAATTCCATCCGCGCAGTAGCTTGCAACGGCGGCTCTTTAAGTTGTAGTTGGAAGATGGGGAGTCAGCTGAACACACATTTAGTTCTTCACACAGACGTCAGGTGGTTGAGTCGCGGAAAATCCCTAGAAAGGTTTCAAGAATTATTGCCCGAAATAACAGCGTGTCTAGACGAAATAGGTGATGACACTCAGATGTTGAAAAACGAAAAATAGCTGACAGATTTGGCATTTTTGACTGACATCACAATGCCCTTTAACACCATTAACTTGGAGCTTCAAGGTAAAGAAAGAACTATTATTGAGATGATTAGCGCAGTGAACGCATTCAAAAGTAAATTGCATTTTATGATAGATCAACTTAAAAGAAAGGATCTGAAACATTTTCCGTCTTTGAAAGCAAGGTTTCCTCAGTTGAATTATGATAAATGAGGCTGAATTATCGAATATTTTGGACAATTCGAAATGCGTTTTGATGATTGCAGTAAATTAGCAAATATAGCATTATTTATGAGATATTCATTCTTTTTTATGTAAAAACATTGAGAAATTAGCTACTGAAATAGCAAGTCAGTTAAATATGAACTCATGTTCTGTTGAAAATGAGTGGTGTTTTATATCTGAAGATAAATATCCGAATCTAAGGCAAATTTCCCTTCAACTGATGGCAATGGTTGGGTCAACTTACTTGTGCGAGTCTGCATTTTCTGAAATGAAGATAATTAAATCAAAATATTGCGATCGACTAACTGACGATCATATGTCATCATGCTTGCGATTAGCACTCAGTGGTTCAGTACCATCCTATGAAAAGTATGCTGACGACATGCAGGGCCACACTTCAACATCCAAAGTGTTGAATCTAACCTTACTTAAGTTAAACACCGTATGTAACTCTTTTGTTCTGTAACAACCAATAAACTCGCAATTTTGAATAACTATGAGTTTTTTCATTGATATTATATAGAAGAATCTAACTAAACCTAACCCAAACCTTGACTAAAATAATGTATAATCTGCGGAAAGCTAATATCTATATATGCAACGGTACACCCTACCTAGATAGGTAGGTAGGTTGTATCGTGTATGTACGACAACCCTGCATATGGATAATAGTCCGCTTTTTCTGAACCAAGATATCATTTTGTATATTTTCCATATATTTATATGTATTTTTCTATATACGAGTTTCGGGAAAGCCCTTGGACTTCCCCGACACTCTGTTCTCGGGAAATCACCGTTCAATCTTGATTCTCGGGGACTCACTCATTCTCCGATAGGATTCTGCTGGATATCGCCAAATATAATGAACTTCAATCGAGATATTATTATACTCACACTTCTGGCTGCTAGATGACGACACTACATAAATATCTTTCAGTTTTCGATATACTTCTACGAGAAATATTGAATTTTTAACGAATGAAAAAAACATCTGTGAGAATCATTTCATTTGAATCAATTCAATATTATATAGTAACCTATTGTAGGTAGTAGTGTTGTTGTTGAATACAGAATTCTTCTACTTTTCTGAAATGACTCCTGGTGAATTTTTGAAAATAGAGGATTTACAAAAAATCGAATAATTGTATTTACAATGAATGCTTATAGCTATAATTTTGGTGTGTGTCAGAAAAACACAATCGTAGAAAAAGAAGCGAATGAATAGAATACCAGCAGAACAAACAGACCATGTCCGTTCCTCAATCAGGCATCTAAACTCGCATCATGCCTCCTACGATTGCCCCTAAAATGTGAGCACAGGAAATGTAACAGAGGAAACATACTTTTTGCGTTTTATCTAATAAACGAGTGAAAAAACCTGTGGGAAAAACTCGTTTCCCTATCGCTATTGCACTAGCAATAGCTTGTCTGTTTATGTTGTGTTAGTGTCGTGTGTACAAAAAGAGTACCAAAAATTTTTTCTGCTTAGCAGCTTCATTCTCTCATTGTCATCTTACACTCCATGATTTCCAGGACTTCGTCACGAAGACTAGGGTGAAAAGGAAGGAGGATTGTGAAAGGAAAAATCTGTAACAATGGAAAAAGAAAAACAACAGAAAAATATTTCATCAAAACATATATGTCTAAACTCACTTGAATCTAAGAACTTAACTAATGCTCCTCTGTTTTTCGACAGGAAATATCTCATACACCTTTTGGAAAAGAAGCCCTACATGGGTGTAGCCCTTGCCTTATCAACAAACACCATGGAAAAAAAACCATAAGGGGGAGCAAAAACCAACCTCCTAAATAGACTTGAAGTTCTCTACCCAGTTAATGAAATTATCTGAAACGGAATGAATTACTTGAAAACCACCCGTAAATGGTTAATAGGACAATCGAGGACTAAATGTCTTATTGTTTCTTCAGCTGCGCCACATTCACATGTCGGACTTTCTACAGTATTCCATTTGAACAACATAGTATTATTACGACTATGTCCTGTCCTGAGACGATTTAATGTACACCAATTTTTCCTACTTATATCGAAACCTGCAACCCTTTTGGAAGGCTCCTCTATGAGAACTGTATTGAAAACATCAACTTCCTGCCATTCAGTTTTCCAAAGATCAACAGCCTTCACCCGTGTACGCAAAAAGTCAATCGACCAAATAGGTTTTCTAGATTTCAATCTCAGGTTAGGTAGATTTTAGAGATCGTGTATTATCCCAAGACGATTTGAGAGCTATTTTCCTGCGAATATGGGAAGGAACTATATTATATAAATAACCGGAAGCCATGGGGTAGCAGTCGAACTGATACATCCACTTATAACTGAACCTGGCCATCGGGGCTCTCTCGGTCAAACAGAGAGGGAATTTGAGTAAATATCGCAGGTTATGTACTTTTTTATTTTCTCCTTAGTATTTTTCATGAACTTCATTTGTTCTGACATATAAGAAGTATGATTGTTGAAATATTTTTCTGCTGGTTTTCTTTTTCCATTGTTGCAGATTCCTGTCCCAAACCCCCTTCCTTTCACCCTTGTCTTCGTTTGGAAATCATGAAATGCAAGAGAGAATGGAGCGGTTAAGCAGATAAATCTTTGGTACTCTTTATCTACACACGACACTAACACAACATAAACAGACAAGCTATAGCTAGTGCAATAGCGACAGGGAAACGAGTTTTTTCCTCGGATTTTTTCACTCGTTTATTGAATCATATACAAGATAGTATGGTTCCCCTGTTACGTTTCCTGAGCTCACACTTGTGTTTTTTCTGACACACACCAAAATTATAGATATAAGCATTTTTATGAATACAATTATTCAAATTTTTGTAAGTCCTCTCTTTTCAATATATATATATATATATATATATATATTATAAATCTCATAAATATATATATATATATATATATATATATATATATATATATATATATATATATATATATATATATATATAAATCTCATAAAATAGTTCAACTGAGAATCAATCTTATTGACATGAGCACTATTTAACCACACCTGACAGCAATATTCTGCTGCTGAGAATATACTAAAGCTAAAGCAGTAGTTCGCAAAGTACAGACTCTGGCACCCCAATTAGATCCAGCTAGTTTATGTAGTATATTGTTTCTTGTTTTCAGCTCCTGACATAATTTATCAATATGAAATTCGAAAGTCAAAGAACAATCAAGCCTTACACCGAGATATGTTGAAGTGAAATTATGAGTTAATAGTGATTGATTGAAGAATACTCTTAGTTGCCTATCCTTCTCATGATTATTCAGATGAAAACAAGAAACCTCAGTTCTCGAAGGATTTGGACATAAACGCCATTTTTTGAAGAAAATGTTCAGAATTTCTAAATAAGAAGTCAGTGTTTGCTCAATTGTTTTGAAATCATAGTGTCTAAAACCAAAGCACTATCATCAGCATTAATAAACATTGTAGAGAACGTTTCAGGGATGTCAGATATATATATATATATATATATATATATATATATATATATATATATATATATATATATATATATATAAATTGAAGAGAAGAGGTGCAAGAGCCCATGCCTGAGGTAGGCCATCAATTAGAGTGTAAAATCTACTGCTTTTCTCACCGATAAAAACTCGAAGTCTTTTATCAGATAACATATTTTTAATCAACTTCACAATTTATCCACATTGAACTACTTCAAAGAGTTTATAAACTAAACCATCCGTCCAAACTGTGTCATATGCCGAAGACAGATCTACAAATACAGCGCCTCCTTAAAGTTTACCCTGAAATCCTGTCTCAATGAAAGTGGATAAACCTAAAACCTGATCAGATTAATTTCAGTTTTTTCGAAAACCTCCCTGAGAAGTGGACAGAGCTCTGTCAATGATTGGCTCTAACCTCTGATAAAGAAGTCTTTCTAAAATTTTGAAAGAAACAGAAAGTAAGCTGATAGGTCGATAATTACTAGGAAGTTCTGGATTTTTCCCACGTTTGAGAATGGCAATAACTTTAGCCTTTCTAAATTCAACGGGAATACTACCTGAGCTGAATATGTCATTGTAAAATGATATAACCACTCTTTAGCGTTATTTCCTAGGTGTTTAAAAAATTCAGGTAAAATGCCATCAAATCCTGAAGTATTACGAACTTTAGTAGATTTATTGCAGATTTGAGTTGTTCTTCCCCAAAAGGTTTCATTAAATCCTCAACCGTGATAGCATCCCTCCTCCTCTTATGTAAGATTCGTTTCATTCTATTCTTGTCATATCTACTATTCTTCACACTTTTAGAGACAAGAACAAGCCTAGATGCTACAGAATTTGGATTTATATTAGATGGAGTTTTGAAAAGGTACCAGCATTGCCTAATTTCCTCAACAAATCCCAGGAACTTCTACTAGAATGACGAAAATTCATATCGTTCATCAACTCATACCATTTATTCTTTCTGCTATCATTCAAAGAATTAAGGAGTGCATCGGCTTTCTCTCTGGTAGGATTTTGCTGATACTCCTTATAAAAAACAATTTATTCCTCTGACCACCCAGGTATATAATCCTTTCGAAAATCTCTAGTAATATGTTTTTTAGCAGCATTTTTGACAACTCCTGCAAACCGGAAATAATTTCTACCCAAGGGGGAACCCATCTCAAATCACTATCTACCTGTTTCGTGAAATTATTCCAACGAGCTTTTTGAAATTCCATCTTGGTTTTTCTAATGAATCTGCAAATGTAAATTGAAAACCTAACGTAATAATAACTGACCTGTATTGACTGTGAGGAAAATCTGAAGGTACTTTACGACGAAGGGGAAGAGGAAACAATTCAGAGTCGTTAGAAACCATACAAAGATTAGGATATGTCGCGATTTCATCTGGCAGAATGAAAAGTGCCCTTTGCCTTCGCATCGAATACAAGTTGAAAATCATTTGTTTCCATCCATTCAACTAATGAAATACCATTTCTGTTGTTTTCTGTATAAACCCATTGATTTTGATGGCAATTGAAGTCAGCACAATAGAAAAATAAAGGAGGGTGGGGAAAAATAATACCGAAATTGATGGGCCAGATTTCTCCAGGAGGTTTATAAATATTAACGACAAACACATCAAAAAACTTGAACGCAATATAGAAAACACCACTCAACATACCCTTCTGTATAAGTTCAATATGATTGAATGATGAAGAATTTACATAGCAAGCAAGGCCATAAATAGGTCTAAGGAAATAATAAAAAAGTACATAACCTGCGATATTTCCTCTTTCGCGAAGATATTCCTCCGTCTCAGTGTGAGTCTCCTGAAGCATAATCACTTCCACCTTGTTCTTGCTTGCCAATTTTGAAGTATAATCGCAAAATCCCTTCAATAGCTTGTCTGTTTATGTTGTGTTAGTGTCGTGTATACATAAAGTGTACCAAAGATTCTTCTGCTTAGTAGCTTCATTCTCTCATTCTCATCTTGAATTCCATGATTTCCAGACGAAGACAAGGGTGAGAGGAAAGGGGTTTGGGACAGGAATCTGTAACAATAGAAAAAGAAAACCAGCAGAAAAATATTTCAACAATCATACCTGACTCTTATATGTCTAAACTCACTTGAATCTAAGGAAAGATTTTACATAGTAAGCAAGGCCATAAAAAGGACTAAGGAGATAATCAAAAAGTACATAACCTGCGATATTTCCTGTTTCGCGGAGATGTTCTTCCGTCGCAGTGTGGTCTCCTGAAACATAATAATTTCCTTGTTCTTGCTTGCCAATTTTGAAGTATAATCGCAAAATCCCTTCAATATTCAAACTCAACAAAACAATTCCCTCTCTGTATGACCGAGAGAGCCCCGATGGCCAGGTTCAGTCTTCAAAGTGCTACCGATTATGAACTATTGATGTTCTAGATTCATTATGGACCCAAAAATTTGGGCTGACATCGTCATTATATTATTTCTACGTGGATCTTGAGTAAATTATAGAAAAAATTTGCAAAATAATTTTGACATTCGTATTTGAATTATGACAAATGTCATACAGAAAAAAACCCTGTTTCAAACTCTGCCTGAGGTGAAGTCGAAATGTGGGCCCTTTTTAGATAGGGTGAGAGAGGTGCAATTGAAATGAATAGTTAATCCCGTTTGAGGTGTAAGATAAGCATGTTGGTAGAATAATACATGCGGCTACGTGGGTTAGGAACGGAAGCCCCCCGCAGGTTAATGGCTTCATGATGAACCTTATTGAGATTTTGTCACAATTTGTGAATTTGGAATAGATCGGTCTGATTAAAAATATTTTGCAAATTATAATAAAGAGAAGAAACTTTATTATATTGAGCAAAGTATTGATTTAAAAAATTTGAATGCAACATAAACTATAAGAAAATATACATCACAACAGCCAACTACTTACACAATAATTGAAAGAATTTCGTTCAGTCGTTCAATGTTCCGCAAGCCTAGTTCTTCATTGGAATTGGATTCTTTCCGGGACCAAGCCTTTCAGTTCTCCATGTGTATTTACCATGGAAGTATCTGTTAAATAAAAAGATCCCGGGTCAATGAGGCGCACTGCTTTCCTCTGGGGGTGCGGAGCACCACACGTGGTAACAATATTCCAGATCAGGACGTATCTTCGCCTTGTATAAAAGCATCAACTGTGACGGCGTGAAGTACTGCTTAGCCATGAAAAGAAAACTGAATTTTGCAGAAGCAGATTTTGCAATGGCTGAAACATGATCATGCCAGCAAACTCCGGTGTTGACTATGATGCCGAGTAGGCGCATGTCCATTTCTGAAGAAATTTGATGTCCTTTTATGATTACAGAAGTCTCCAGCAGTGCTTTTTTGCGAAATCATTGTTGATTGCGTCTCGTTCACTTTCAAATTGACCAAGTTCGCCCGTCCCTACTCTAATATCTTCATCAAATCTGAATTCAGTGACATGCTTCATTCGTAGCTTTATCGGTGTATCTCCTCTGTAATTATGAGACACTGACTACAATATGAGAACGCTAGGTTACAGTCGTCTGCAAACCCAAATATTATTATTTGAGATTTTATAAAGTTCATTGATTCTCAAATATTCCAACAGTTTTGTTTCTTTGTTGCACTTCTGAAGAATTTTGAGATTGCCTAACGTTATTCTATGTTTTGAGTTCACCACATATTGGCGAATTGTTATCAGAAGGTATATATTCTTTGAATCTGATTTCGAAACTTCCACCTGTTTGTCCAACGTAATTAACAGAGTATCTGTTACAAACGATTTTTCAAACCCCGATTTGTTTGAATTTATTTGTCTTTTGTTAAGCTTTGAATAATAATTTGCCCCGATTGGGACTGCTTAAGAACAAGGTGATCATGTTAAATTTTAAAAAGTTGTTATTTATGGTATAGGACCAACATAGTTGAAGCTAGCGTATCTTTTTTCTGAAGCATATTTAATAATTAAGAAATTTATTGTCTTATATTGCTGGATTGAGAAATCTCTATGGATCATTGGTTAATGAACTGCTAATATGTGATTTAAATGATTGAATGATTCCATCTGAATAGTTGAGTCTTTGAAAGTAGCTTTTGGGTAGATGTTATAAATGAAATTGTCTATTGATCTGTTGGTATAATATAATTGGCAACCACAAGATATCCATCAACGACATATTGGCTCCAAATAATACTCAGCTCTGTGCCTGCACTCTCAAAGTTTTGTTTTTCTAACTCCAGGTCAGTAGTTCTATCACTAGAATCGAGATGTGAACCGAAATTTTCATGTTTCAATACAACATGTGTAATTTCGCGACGTAAAGGTGCCATCCGTTGTTCCACTTTGTTAAAAGCACTTCTTCCTGGGGCATTTGTGGCGATGTAAATAGCATCCTTATTAAAATTTAATAAATATTTTTTAGCTGAAATCATAACTCGCTCGTATCAATGATTTTCGTCAGGAAACTTCAGAAAGTTCATGTATATCTATGGCATGAATATTTACATTACATAACTCACGCTTTCCACTACGAATTTCTTTACTATACCAACATAAACTGAGGGAATAAGTTTATGTTTTTCCGCGAAAACGAAATTATGATTCGGTAATTTTACACTACACGATAATCGAGGTGTAATATCTACTGGCACGCTTCCTTTTCATCCATCGATAAGAAGAAATCCGGTGCCATAAATGTATGTCAAGTAGGTTGAGATGAAGCCATCTCGAGGGTCATGATACGAACCTCCTTATCCGTATATATTTGTAAATTTTGTCAATTCCTCACATAAATGACAAAGGTAGGTAAAATATTTCCCCTAATTTCTAACGGAAATATCCTAACAATGAATGTGTTCAAAGTCCAATTTTTCTAATGAATCGTTTCTCAACTATTTCAATCATTTTTACTTAGAAAATTCAATATTATATTTGATAGAGTGACTTAAGAATTGAATTACATACTTTCAAGTAATAAATATTGCGTGAAGTAACAAAATAACCTTTTTTCAAATGTATAGATTGCACCAAGAGCCAAATTTCTAACCCAAAGTAGGCGCAGTTCGATTATGTTCTATAATATAAGGCTAGTTTTAGGCTACATTGATGCCCATTTGATTTCTGAGCACTGCTTTCATCGATAGAAAGACTTTTTCATCTTGAAACACAATATGTATCCACACTACTTGCACTTCGCAAAGAACGTGGAATGATTGTAGGGATCACATACTTAAAGCTATTTTATGATGGTCTTTTCTAAGATTCGAAAAATGTTTTCCTCCTTCTATTTTTTTCCACTCTTGGAATTCATGTAGATGATGTCATTGCATCGTGTTCAAGTATTCAAGTATTGTCAAAAATATGTAACAGATGTAAATATAATTTCATATTTTATATTAAAATAATTTCATATTGTTTAAAATTTTAAGTTCATCTCATGTGTTTCAGAATGCTTAGAAAAATTCAAAGAAATTAATGTTGAAAATATACTACCCACGATAACAATATTTTATTTCTATTACAAATTTAGCTGTTTATAGGTATATTTTCGAATTTATTCGAAAAGGAAGAAGGAAAACAATAGAATATGATGATCTATATGAAGTTATGGATAAATTTCAAGCAAATGAACTAGGAGATGAGTTAGAGAAACATTGGATGGATCGACAAAACAAAACACCAAAAAATATCTAAGAATTTTTCATTTCAACTTTATTCTCTTGCTATGGAAAATCATTAATTATTCTGGCAATATCTAATATCACAACAAAAATTCTGTACATGTGAGTATAAGAAATAAATACAAGGTAACTTAAAGATGCAACTAAAATGAATATATACACTGTGTAAATTTCGGGTATGAAACGGAAGTGGCATTTCAAACCGGAAATATGTTTTTTAAATAAAACACCCATATTTCTTCATAGAATGAGATTGAGAAACAAAAGTATATACTTTTTGTTCTCATCTCTTCTTCATTTCAATTCATATTTCGGCCATAAGATAGTCATAAACAAACACATCAAGGAGAATCAAATTGTTGGGACTTTCTTAAAATTTTTCAATACTGAAACTGTAGGGCAAAAGAAGGCCTATCTTGAGAACGATCTCAACCGCGACTACAAGGTCTATCGAAGATCAAATTCAATATCTCATTACTTCGATATTAACATTCCTTTGAAAACCCATAATTATTTATTCTTGCGTTTTTGTCATTCGTGTGCTCTCTCCCAAATTAAGATGGACACTACTTCTGTAGAAGAAAAATAGAGATCCTTTCTATTTATGGGAAATGTGCTTGGAACGTTGATGATGTATTTAGACTTAATGCTAAACGTTTTCTGGGGAACGAGCAATCTCCTGCATCTTTTTATAAAGTGCCTACACTATTTCGCCAAGAGGGGACTGTGTGTGAAAGAAAAATGACTCAAAGATTGATATTCAAAATTAAGAAAAAAATGTGGTAGGTATTGAATTCACTCTGGAGGCTATAGGGGCGTGTCATGAAGGCGACGAGTATATTAAATTAAGATGATAAGTAGAAAACAGAGATTTGGCAGTTCGAATTATTTTTTAAATTTCCTTCTTTTTAAAAATTTTTCGATCATTTCTGAATTATTGATACTTCCAGTATTATTTGCAGAAAATTGAATACCTTATTTTAAACTTAATTTTCCAATAACTTTTGAAATTTTAATCTGCTGGTGAAACAATTCTATACATTTTTCTAGAAGTGCTCCTAAATTGACAAGCTATCACTCATATTTCTGGGAGATTATCATTTGATTTGATTTTGTTATTTGCTGAGAAAGAAAAGACATAAGAAAACATTCAGTATGATACTTTTCCCTTCTCTCAGGTTCAGGAATGTGATAATTTTTTAATTTATGTATCAATGATTCGATCATCGACCCTATGGATTCAAATTTTTTCAGGTTTGATTCTTATTCCATGTACAAATATATATGTACTTTCTAGCGCTCAATATTTATTTTATAGATGCACAACACCTTGGGCATTGGGTAAATTTGTTTCCTATTTCGAAAAAGATCAAATATACACATCCCGAAACGAAGCAATATTTTTAGCACTTTTCATGATCTCTATAGATTTTCTCAATGGACTTTGGGAACAACATTATACTTTATGGAAATCTGAACTTGGAATTAGAATACAAGCTTCGGTGACATCCCTTATATACCGAAAGACTTTGAAGATAAATCATTCGAGAGTAGCTGAAATATCTACAGGAAAAATAATTACCGCAATTACCAAAGATGTAGCGTCTCTCAATGCAGCTATTCTTTTCGGACTAGATTTATTGTCTGAAATTCTACAAATAGTTTGTGTGAGTTTTTTGTTATATTATAAAATCGGAGTGACTGCAATGGTTGGTGTGACTGTTATTGGATTATCAATACTTTGTCAAGGTGAGTTTAACTACATGAATATATTCAAGAAAAAAGATATTGGTACTTTGAAAAAAAACGGCAGTTGGAATAAAAGTTGAAATTCATGAGGATAAACAGAAGAATCGGTTATTCGCAAGGGCCATCTTCAATGAGAGCCGCAATATTCCGAACTATCAAGTCGTAATATTCCGAACTATCAAATTTGATGTGTTGAAACATCCCGCATCTTCCTGAAAAAAAAAATAATTTTTAGAATCAGAATAAAATAAACTCGTCCATTGAAGAGGATGCAGACTAATTTTCATTCCGTAACATCTCGCAAAAATGACAAAATTATTTCGGCTATGGAAGACATATTCTTAAGATTATTGATAATTAAATATGTTTTTCAAAAGCTACTTTCGTGATCATGAAGAGACCTAAAATGAATATTCTCTTTTACTTCTGACAAAAACAGATCCACAGAATGCATGAAGAATTCTCATTCTTTTTACAATTCGCTACTTTTTACTATGATACTTTGTCTTGAGAAACATTGAAAATTTAGACCTTAGAACTGAACTATTTATCACTAATTTTCCAAATACTTTTCGGTCACGTTTTCCTTTTTATCTTCTGTTGCAGTTAGTATATTGCTGACCGATTTCGATGAAACAGGAACCGAATTGCATACCTACAATTGCAATTTCATTGGTCTGTCGCTTCCAAAATTACCGAATGTTGAGTTTTACTTGGACATTTTGAACGATGATCCCTTATTCCAATTGTTCTTCGAGAAAAGTATCACTGAAAACGCTGTATTTTCTGAGAAGAGAAAATTATAGATGAATTTCGGAAAAAACTCTCGTTTTCAAGTCATGGATGTAATTCGCAGAATAGGCGACTGTCAAATTGGGATAAAGTCATTATTTCAGTTGAGATAACTCGCTCTATTTCTTATTTTGGGTGAAAAAAGGCTCAAAGATTTTGATGCATCGCAATTATTAACGAGAAATTATGACAGATTAGATAGCTACTTGGTGCATCTTGGTTTTGTTTGTTTCGGGTCTTTTTGACGGAAAACTTATAAGTATACAAGCCTATTCTCAATCTCGAGCATTTCGACTCTATTGGAAACGATTTCCAGATCGTCATGAACCAGATAGATTTATAGATTATGAGTGAGGGCTGCCTAGCAGCCCGGCCACTATGACACAGTGATCTATTATGGCACACTCTGTCCCAAATTTCAACCACTAGCTCCATCCTTCTTGTGAAGGATATGAGCTTTGTGGGCGAAAGCTTAATAAGCTCAGTCAGCTTGACTGAATCCACTGCTGGGCACTCGCACATAACCATGTTTCATTGATTCTATCTCTTTTTCACATAGTTTACATGAAGAATCCTTAATCAATCCTAACAAGATTAGATAATTTCTGAGGCGACAATGTCCCGTTAGTTTGGCGGTTAGAACTTTCAGGTCCAGCCTGGAGAGTTTGAACCAAGCCTTGGCTCTTCCAGTGGAAGGTCCACTGATGGCAAGTCGAGAATGTCTGAGACCTGAGAGACTCATCCAGTGCTCACGTACCTTCAGGTCCAACTATCAGTCATTTTCCATCCTTGTAGTCTCTAGAGGAATTCCGAGCCTAGGCTCTGGTCTTATGAATACCAAGTCTGTTCCTTCAACGGCCAATGAGTCCGCTTTCTCATTGCCCTCAATGCCAAGTATCCGGGTACCTACATCAGACGGAGCCTGCTCCGTTCTCACAGTTTGGCAAGGGTAGAGCGACATTCCTGCACCATAAGTATCGTACAGGTATCGGATGCCAATACCATCATTGCAGCTTGGCCATGATTTTTTCTGACCTATTTGTTAATTCCCCAGCAAGCAATAGGTTAGCACAGTGATCAATGGCGGAAATTTCTGCTTGAAAAATAGTCACAAGCCCGCCAACAGTAGCAGCACCTCGACAGTAGACACCAGCTCCAATGCTTCTTGCAGATTTTGAGCCGTCTGTGTACCAACAAGGACCATCAAGTTGGCGATCCTTGGAGCTGTTCCATTCCTGTCTGCTAGGAATTATGATCTGAAATGGTCACTCCATGTTGATTTTAGGAATTGCTATGTCAGAATTCATACTGAGCAGCTCGTTCTCGATTTCAGACTGTAAGGCGCTTGACACGAAGCCGAACATACCCGTTCCATTTCGAGAAACGTGATGGAATCTGTAGGAAGCCATTCTAGCTGCTCCTTTAATTACCGGGTGATGGAACTGATATTGGGTCTTGCCCAATATCCGCAGTGGGTGTAAAGCGAAAAGCTCGAGTTATCATGATGCAGGCCGTTGACTGCGATTCAGAGAGCTTGAGTTGGGATTGCTTCTTGAGACTGCACTCCCACCAAGAAATGCAGCCGTATGTGATGCGTGGTCTCATCACCATCACAAATAGCCACTGAAGTTGTTTTGGGGCAAGATCCCATTTCTATCCACAGATCATTTGACATGCCAATAAGGAACGTCTAGCCTTGTGTATTGTGTTTACTAGGTGCCAATTTTACATGACCTTACTATCCAAGAACATTTCCAAATATTATGCTTCTTCGGCAACTGGAATTAACAATCTATAGAGCGGGGGGACAGAAAGAAATATTACTTTTCCTGGTTAACGGTACTAAAGGGTTTTGTGGGGCTTATGTTAAGTTCTTCACCCTCATACCACACTTGAATAGCTGACATAGCCTACTGAAGTCTGACGGCAACATTCCTGTCGTATCTGACAGCCAGAATGACTCATCATGAATCATCAGCGTACGCTTGTACATAAACATCCAGTGCGCCATTTATTGCCTTAAGGCCATCAACCAGCAGGCACCACAACAGAGGGGATGATAGACCCATCTGAGGACAGCCCCTGATAGCCACAAAAGTGACTAATTCTCCTTTCAGGGAAGTGTTGATCACTCTCGCATTCAACATGTTACTAATCCATTCCGCAATAATATTTGGTACTGCTCTGGCTCTCGCAGCCTCACATAGCGAACTACTAAGGGTTGCATTAAACGCCCCCTCAATGTTCATAAAGACTGCAGCTGCAGTCTCCTCACGGTCCAGGAACTGAATGATCCTCCCGAGTAGGTTCACTAGATCTACCTTTTTGAAAGGTGTATTGAAGTTCACTCAGAGGCCTCAGCGACAACACCTCTAGGGTTTTCCACGAAGAAATACATAACTTTATTGTTCTAAATGATTCAGCTTGTGAGTTCGATTCACCAACCTTAAGGATATATTGAACCCTAACCTTGTGCCGGCTGGCTGGGACAACATTCCAGGCCAGACTCGACCAGGAGAGCCTGATGAGATATGAAAGGACAACTCCTTGTTGTAACAAGGGAATAATTCCATCCTCTCCAGGAGCCTCAAATGGCTTGAATGAACGAATCACCCACCTTACTACTTGATGGTCGTTGTTGCCTTGTTTCAATCGTCCTTTTTTTTTTACGTTGTAGCAAGGCCTTTCAGGGCGACGGTGTCACAGCGGTGTCACAGAGACAATCTGGGAAGTGTGATCTAGCAAGAGTCTCCAACGTCTCTCTTCCAGAGCCAGTGTACTGTCCATCCGGGCCTTCTACAGATCCAATGGGCAGCATCACGCCTCTAGCGGGAACCCTGTGTAGCCATACACTAGCGGAGGTACTACTACCGTTTTCCATTCCTAATTTCTTTATTATACAACGTTAGAGTAGATCGGTAGTGATCCCATTTACTGGTGTTTTTAGCTAGATTAGAAAGTTCTCAAACTTCTCTTCTGCGTTTTTCGAGGAGGGATTCCACTATGAAGTTGTGCCATTCTCAGGCTTTCTCGTTAGTGGACAGTTATCGTGATACGTACTCGATCGATCGGAATATCTCCTTAGCCATACGCTCTACGTCTTAATGGCTGTTTGTAGCTGAGGCAATACCTCCCAAGTGAGCACTAAGGGAGTGTTATCCCAGACTCAATAGTGAATTGAATTTGTCTGCGATCAGATACCGGGATTTCACTTGGCAAACCCCACCTCACGATTTTATTGCTCAGGGAACTCGGGCAATGTGCAAAACATCAGCGCGATTTCGTGCACGAAGATTGGTTTATCTTTTCTATTCAATAGAATGAGGGGTTCTTCCATGAGAAAGGTGAAAAGATTTTCATCTCTTGCGTTGACGTCCGAGCTGCCCCACACCGAGTGGTGTGAATTAGCGTCACAAGCAACGACAAATTGTCGATTTGTCCTCCTGCAAAGACCCATCAGGAAGATATTCAGCAGAATCCCAAGAACAGAGGTAGTTTCTCTGATACAGAATTCGTTAAATAAAAGGTTATCGTTTATGTTATTGATGAAGATACACGTCTTGGGGTTGAACTCGCCAGAAAACTGATCAGTTCCGCCCCGAGAATGGTCACACTGTGTGCCTCAAGAAAGGCATCCTGCAGGACCTTAATCTGTTCTGTGGTCAGCTGCACCTCAGGAAAGCCCTTTTTGGCTCTGCTCCGGAGTACTGCCATCAGAATAAAACCAGATGCTGGCTGATGTCCAGAGTCTGCATGTTCGCGACCCATCATTCCCACCCGCACAAGAGGAGCAGGTCCATAGGCTTAGGAAGTTCCATCATAAACCTGGAGATTTTCAATAAGAATTACTCCTTTTGGCCCACATGATTCAGCCAAGGCCCCGCATTCATGCCGGCTATGAGACATGACTGCAGACATCGTTAGCCAGCACACACGGTCGGCGCCGTTGATACTCTTGTGCAGACCCTCAGCCATGACACGACACCAGGATAAGGAGAAGTTGGTCCACAGACAGGTTTTCGAAGGCTGCGAGTTCCAGTTTTAAATGAGACGAGCCTCCTTATAGCCTAGTTGACAAAGAGTGTCACAAGTGATCATCCACATATTGGTCGTTCCCCTATCCGCGCGGGATTGGTGCTTTACTCTAGACCAGATGATGAACCAAGGCACTGCAAGTTTTCCAGACTTGAAAAGAACTCACGAAAATACGGTTCATTCAAAATACTGAAAACTCTCAAACAGGTTTAATGAAAATACGGAATTCACTTGGAGAAGATATCAGAGTGGGCCTGTTGAACTTGGAATTTTAACGCGAATAAGAAGCAATCAACAACGTTCACCAGAAAAGCCATAGCCAGAGAACCTCCTTAAATCATGCAAGTACATCGAATTTCCTCAGAAACGAACATGCATCTACTCGGCATCACAGTCAACACAACTGCCAACATGTGTGGGGCACCGCACCCAAATATGCGTAATATCTGTTGAATAGTGACCACAGGAGAGCAGTGCTCTCCATTGACCACCCAGGAGATTTTGCGCGATCTCCAACCTCTTTCTCAAAGGCGGTAGGTTGCTTATCTTTCTCTTTTTCACATATGCTTCCATGGTAAATTTTCTGAGAAAATTAAAGATTTTTCCTGGAAAGAATACAGTTTCAAAAAAACTTGGCTCGCGGCAACTTTCAACAATATTTATGAAAAATTCTTCGATATAAGTTGATTTTTTCATTTCGATGTTTTATTGAAATATACGTCGCCACTTTCTTAGGGTTTTTCGAATATGGTCACTCTGGTTCATAACGATCTAGAAATCATTCCCGATAAAGTCGAAATGCTCTAGCACTATTTCTGTAAGATTGAAAATAAATTTACATCAGTCTGTATTTACTTGATTTTCGTTTTCCATACTTATTAATCCTCCATTTAAAAGACACGAAACGAAACTATATCAAGAATTAGCTAGTAGGTTCCTAATCTATCATAACTTTTCTCGTTAATGATCGCGGAAGACAACCATTATATTTTTATGAAGATTGCTCTATGATTTTCAATGTTATTCCGCTACAGAGCTTCCTTCAAGATTAATTGGAATCTTTTGTTACATTTCAATCCTTCTCTTACCCAATATACGAAATAATGTGAGTTATTCGAACTGAAATAAAGACCGAAACACTTTCTAGGGCAGAAAAATGTAATCACAGACTTAAATAGTCACTAATTTCACCAACTACATTTATGAACTAGAATTGTTTTCTCGAAACAAAGAGGTTCAGGTTGTTTAAATATCATTCAAGATGCAATTCGGTTTCATTAAAATTGATCGACAATTGTAGAAGCTAAAGACTGAGGGAAACGGAACAGATCTAGGAAACGATGAAACATTACGGTGCAAACAACACAGCTGCATCACTTCATTGATGAGTAATGAGTCTTGTATTCACGACTTACTTCTCTGTAACGAAAAGTCTTATAACCCAAGAATACCTTTGTCGATTCCAATTCCTACAACTACAAAATTGATTCCTTTGTCTGATAATATATATTTACTAATATCAGGATTACTGCAGAAAATCGATGATGAACTGATAACTTATATGTATCAATTCAAATTAACCTCTCAAAATGCGTTTGGAATGAAGTGCATGCCACCGAAGTATTCCGTAAAAGTAATTCTAATTCAGGAAAATGTACAATAGATAGATGTTGTTTATGGCTACAAAGCTTCTATTAATAGAAGTAAAAAAATAAATGTAGCTGTATTCATATTTCAGTTTTTTCTGCAAGAAAGACCTATTATGGACGATTAGATTGTTTCAAAAAATCAGAGGAGCGATTAGAAAAGACCAAAGAAGTTCTGAGCTCCTTAAGCCTCGTTAAAATGTACACTTGGGAAGAATATTTCAAGAAGGAAATTATGAAAGTTAGAAGGTATGTAAGACCCTAATCGAAATATCATTAGATTATTAACTTTTATTAGAAACTTTATGAATACTACTTTTGCTGGCACTTGGCATAAACGCCTACTGAAACTATTCGATATCAATCAATAGTTATGATTTAGTTGTATCACGGTACTCATATTTGAGGTTTCTCGACGCTCACGGTGCTAAGCTTTTCCGAGAAATTATCGTTCCTCCTACATTTTGCTGAATTATTTGAGAGAATTCATATTTTTGTATTTTTCTTGCCTAACATGTTTTGAGGATGAAATGAGTAGAATTCAATGAGTAACAAAAACCAAATGAAATCATGGAAAGGATTTGATCAAAATAGTCTTTCTTCGAACAATCAAAACCAATAATATTTCAAATTGGTAATACTGCATATTTGCGCCTCACATATTCGATTAATACTCATTACACAGCTCCACAAAAAAAAATTCGAAAAATTATGTCAGAACCCAGACCAGTCTTACTATATGTCGAGGTCTAAATCGCTCCATCACGTCAGGATTTTTCATAACCAAAAGAATAAATTCCAAGAACCATAGAAATCAGGCAAACATTAGCTTTCGGAATTTATAATCCCAAAAACCGCCTAACCGTTTCAACCACGTAGTCCCATGACTGTAAACCTAAATACTAAATAACCCGATAACTTCATAACATCAAAATCTGACCCAGAAACAGTGATACGCAATTGTGTTACTAGAATATTGCACTGAATGGGCTGTTGCCAACAGTAAAACTCCCATATAACCTTATACATTGACCCTTTAAACCTCCATAACTTATGCTTCAAACCCCGCTAACTTAAACTTTCAAACCCCAATGAAGCCATAACGTAATTTCTAAATTCCTATAACTTCATATACTCTATTACGCAGAGGTTACTACGGGATCTAAGTTTTTATGTTATGAGGTCATGGATGGGATTTTCAATACATCGCATAATGGAATTCAACCAGCAATAGAGTTCTGAAGTACGTTTCCAAATTGCGTGATGTTGAACTCCTTAATGGAATGCACTTATGTGAAAAAAGAACACAAAATAATTACCTTAATCCCTAGCTATTCAAACATATATGGCCCAACAACCTAAGCGGCTAAATCACACACAATCCTTTTCACAGATCTCTACCAAAAATTTAAGTCTGATTCCATCTAACAAACAAAATTTAGCTTCCTCAAGATAGCCGTGATAAGGGCAGAGCCTACTTCAAGTCGTTCTTCCTTTATGATAATTCACCATGGTTTGTTGGACGTGGGCTGGAAAGAAATTTTATTGTGATAATAAATCGGTTGATTGAAATCTAATCATTATAACCTCACGGAGTCACTAAATCGTATTAGAGGCGTAGCAGCCTCTGCTTGAGCGTGTCAGGAGAGTAAAGAGACAATTGATCACCAGGCCCGCCGTTAGCGGTTTGAACGCCGGCGTGCAATTCCTATCGTGCCGCCCCTATCTAACTACAAAATCTAGGTGTTTATAAAAATGTGAAAAAAAAATGCTGTACAGTGAAGAACTATGTTATATTAGGTTATTTTATACAAGATAGATACACTAATACGACATTAAATGAAAAAATGAAGGCAAGAAAGGTGCAGTTTATACATATTATGTAGGTAGGTATAGGTATTAAGTTATTTTACAGAAACTGCACCTTTCTTGCCTTCATGTTGGCAAAATCAGCTATAATTTTTTTGGTGTCTAGTCTATTTAGAATCTCATGTTCAATTGAAATTATTGCTAAATTACTTAGTCTTTGCTGGTGTATAGTTGATCTCAAATAGTTTTTTATTATTTTTAACTTTGAAAATGACCTTTCGCCAGATGCAACTGAAACCGGCAATGTAAGTAGTATCCTTTGCGCTATTGCTGTATTCGGTAATGTTGACATTAATTCATTATCAAAAGTGTATTGCAATAGGGTTTGTGGATCATTAAACTGGTTTTCAGTTAAATGCAACTTTAAAGCATTGATTTCATTAAACATATCTATACCGTCAATATCTGCGTCACTACTTGACTTTTAGCTTCACATTCAAATCTTTACAATGTTTCATTAAATCATCTTTGGAGTAACTAAACAAGTTATTATTGGTGAAAAAGCCAAAAACGTCGGTAAAAGTTTCCAACTCATCGAATCTACGTTTTAAAGAAGTTAAGGTTTGGTCCAGGATCCTAGAAAAAACATCTACCTTGTATTTTGTTTTAGGGTCTAGTAAGACTTCATCACTCTGTTCATACTGAAATTGAGTTGGTTTCCTTCGTGGACGAACGGTATCTATAGGCGGAAAATCTGCATCTACATTAAGTTCCCGAGCCACAGTGGTAGCTTCTTCTAACACCCTTTCGAAATGCTCATCTGTGCGATATTCGGTGAATTTATGAATCAATTTATTTAACAAATTTATGCAGATTTGAGTATTTATTGTGGGGTTTTGCATCATTTTGCTAATAGCATTAATTTCGTTTAAAATATCAAACCAAATTACAACTAAGCAAATAAATCTATAATTTTGAATATTCAAAGCAAGCGAATGTGCTTTGTGTGCTTTGTGAGTTGTTGTACAATCCCATTCCGACGAATTGTTATCTGATATTTCAAGTAAAGGGTCAAATATTTTTTCGAGCTGATACCGTAAAGGTTTGACTGCATCGATTCTGCTAGACCATCGCGTGGCACTTAATGCCTTTAGTTTTAAATCAGGTAAATGCTTGCAAATTATGGACCACCTTTTGGTAGAAGACGAAAAAAAAACGTAAATTTCTTGAATTAAGTTGAAAAAGTTGACCGTATCGTGTGTTATATTTGCCGCATCGTTAACGACCAAATTGAGACTATGCGCCGAGCATGAAACGTAAAATGCAAGATTATTCATTTCCAATATTTTTTTTTGTAATCCATTGTGTTTTCCACGCATATTAGAACCATTGTCATAACCTTGGCCACGTTTCTAATATCAAGGTTTAATTGCGAAAATAAATCTAAAACAAAATTTAATAGTCCTTCACCTGTGGAGCTGGTTATCGGACAGATGCCAATAAAACTTTCGCATATTGTCACATTTTTAGTTTCACTGTTTAAAACAACATACCTTAGTATAACTGTAATTTGTTCTGTGTGACTTACATCTGGTGTGCAATCTAATATGATAGAGAAATATTTTGATTCTCTGACTTTGTTCAGGATATAACTTTTTATGGTCGTGCCGAGTAAATCAATGATTTCATTCTGAATCTGATCTCCTAAATAGTGAGTCATGCGAGTTGAATCGAATTTCGAGGCTTGAATTCTGTGAATATGTTCCCGCATAACTGAATCAAAGGATACTATCATTTCTATTGCTTTGAGAAAATTACCATTATCATGCTCATATAATATTTTGGACGAGCCCCTAAACGCCAGACATTGATGAGATAAAAATTTTATAACAGCTATGATCCTTTCCAATACATCACACCATTGTTTTTTCAGATTCTAATAGTCTCAGTTGCATTTGATTTACAGTAGTTTTATTTTTTAACATATGATTTAGTTGGACCCAACATTTTAAATTTTCGCTATGGGAAATGCTTGTTTCGTGTCGTTTTAAGGTAGATGACAGATGTTGCCAATCGGAAAAACCGCTTGGAGCTGACAGACTACTTACAGTTTTACTGAATATTTTACAACAAAACAATAGACTGAATCTTTTGACGTAGAGTAAACAAGCCATTCTCTGTTAATTTTTTCTCCATTAGGAAGATTTTAGAGTAATAACTGTTTGCAAATTTTCTTCCATCGATATTAGCAGGAAAATTGTGGTTAAACAGCTGTACGGGACCACGGCTAACCAAAATATTAACAATATCATTAGTCATACTGGCGGGCCACGAACCGGGATCATCACCACAATCTAAACAGCTACTTGATGACGATAAATTGCTTACAGGTTCTTTAGCACTACTTTCTCTTTTTAGTTTCACTGGAGTCTCCTTCTGAAGGACTAACATTTTCTCTTCAGATACCTCCATAACTTCTAGATTTAAAGCTGCACTTGTTGAAGCTACATCTACGTCAACATTCTCTCGACATTCAGAGTCCCTATTTTCTGGTTTGCTAAAAATTTCTCAAGAGATCCCGCTACTTTTTTTTCTCTATATCTTTTCTCGTTTTTGCCGTCGAAATTGAGCTCCTGAAATTTTTTCCTTTTTGCGGTTCCTGGAATTTTTTGAAAAAGTTTAGTATACGGTTGAACAAAGTAACTTAAATCCCAAAGGAGGTCGATCATTCCACCCATTATTGCGAACAACCTTTACTAGGGGGTCAACACTGAAATCACGAAAAAATCAGCTTTTCCATACATTTTGTATGGAATAGTTATTTTTTCGCGATTTCACCGTTGACCCTATAGTAAAAGTTGTTCATATTTATGTAGAATGACTCCTTTCGGGATTTAAGTTACTTTTGTTACACCCTATATAGGTATAATTTTAATATTTTTTTTTATAAATCTTCACTTTTAAGTTGTATAACAGAAAGAAATACCCTTTAAATCACAATAATAATCACAATACTACTGCGAAAAAAAAATGTTCCTACCTACTGCACACAAATGTAATGGAATAACTAATTTTTTTTCGCGACTTCAGAGTTGACCCCATAGTAAAAGTTGTTCGTATTGATTAGATGGAATGTCCCCCTTTCGTTACTTAAGTTACTTTTGTTACACTCTGTATTAATTTTAATACATTTTTTTTAATAAATCTTTACTTTAAGTTTTTTCAGTAAAATAACCTTTAAATTTTACATGAATACCTGCTGTTTATATGAATGCGCCCATATGCTGATTAATTAAACAAAGACACTTACCATAATTATGATTTTTTGCGCCGACGTATAATATAAATAATTTTCTAAATTATTTTTATAGTCACACTTCGCACTAAAATATACAGAATATTATTAATTTTAAGTACCCTGGACCGTTTCCGGATCTCACATTAGGGCTATAACCAAATAATTGAAGTTTGTTGTTCATTCACTTCACTTTCGCATTTGTGTTAAATAAATAAAAACAAAGAAATGATTATATAGTTTTAAGGGGATTTCCCCTGATATCTGTGGGATTTCCCTATTTCGCATAGAGCACGATACGGATTAACTTTGTTCTCATGAATTGCAATAGATGGCGCTATGTAATGCTACGATATAAAAGAAATATTTGGGCGCCGTTCATCATATTATTTTTATAAGGATAATCTTTTTAGTATTGTGAGGTGACAATGTCTGAATTTTAGTCGATGATTGTCTGATTTGCCGCCCCCCTGAATGCGCCGCCCGCGTGCATTGCACGCCTTGCACGCCCGCTTACGGCGGGCCTGTTGATCACGTGGCAATGTAAACTGTATGATCAACACAGATATGAATTTTTAGAGAAACTTCGGGGAGCTAGGCTACCTATGAAGGTAGAAAATGGTTGCCATTTTGAATAGTTATTGTAATAATGTTTCTTTTGAAAATTATTTGATATTGATTTCTGATTTTTCTTTGAATGTTTCATTGATTCTTGGTATCTTGTATGTTTAAATTATTTATTTTCTTTTTTCCCGAAAGTATGTGAAATTGATTGAAGATGCAATAGAAAGTTACATGTATCCAAAAATGTACAGTGAGTTTCATAATAAGATCGAAAACAGATATCACTTCCGGTGCAACCGGAAACAGGATGTCAATAAAATTTTTATTATTGAATTCAAAATATTTACTTCTTTTCGAATACTAAATTACAGTATAATACCTCAAATGTAAAAAAGATGCAGGGGTGACCCAAGTTTCGTTAACACACGGTATAAAATGCTTCAAGGAGTAGAGTTTAACGTAGTAACTCTAGGAGTATATAAATAGTGATACGTACGCATTCATATGTATTGTAAAAAAGCAGCTGTGAGCTGTACTTATTAATCATAACAGAACTGTTGAAACATACTGGTATTATCATTTATGTGTAGATGTAGTAGATATTTTGCTTATCTCACAGTATACAATCATATGAATAAATCCAAACTTCATCGCCAATGACAATATTGTAAACGCTTTTAGACTTTCCAAAGTTGAAAACGTCCAGAGTTATTCGACACCAATTTACCCTTGTAGCTTTCTGTTCTTCGGTTAACTGATGCGGTTTCCAACAAGAAACCTTTCTTCTCCACATGCAATTTTCCGTACAAAACTCTTTGTATTAAGGTCTTTGAAATCCGTAATAATACCTCAATCTCTCGATATATTGCATGGCGATATTCCTGGTTAATCTTACGTACAGCATCCACATTTTTTTGAGTAACTACAACTTCTTGCGAAGAAATGAATATTTACGGCATTGATATAATGCACCTATGTTTGTCGAAAAACTCTTCAACTAAAGTTACTGTGTTTATAGGCCTCCGGATGTCGAAAGAGAGGCAGACTTAGAGCTCATACAATACCTTGACCTCATATCTACTAAGGATAATCTTGTCATCGTCGGAGATTTCAATCTTCTATCTTCAACTTGACCTATACCTCAGATACCTGACCCTGATGCAAACTCCGCAACCAGTCATTTCGCTCGGTATTTTTTCAATTCTAATCTTTTTCAACTCATAACGAAAGGATAATGAACCTTCTATTCTCGATCTTCTTTTCACCAACGATGAGCAACTTGTAACGAATCCCGATATCCACCCACCTACAGGCATCTCCGACCATGTTGTCATCACTTCCGAAATACAAATTCTTTCTGTCCAAACAAATTCAATTTCTAAATCAATGATTACAGTGACGAACTTCGATGCAGTGAGTAAAGAACTTACTGAAACATATTGGCAAAATGTCCTGGTATCTGCAGATGATCCAAACGAAATGTGGCTGAACTTCCTTTCCACTATAAATTCTAGTGTTCCTAAAAACTCGAGGTTAAAAATTTGTCATAGAAACCCATTGAAGCCGTCGATTTGCGACAAGCACATAAAGATGGTTCGACATAACATAAATCTATGGAGAAAGTATAGAGTATTAAGGAACGTTGACAATTTGCTCAGACAGACGTAAATACGAAAATTTCATTGTCAATTCTGATTTGCAGAAGCGACTATATAAACATATTCGAACTAGCCTCAAAACGAAAGTGTCAACTCCCTTATTATGCCGCTCTGACCGAACTCTATGTTCAGCAGACGATAAACCAGAAGAAGCACTCGCTGAGTATTTTGCTGAGGCTTTTATTGTTGAGCCCGCAAATGGCGATCTCCCTCAATTGCTTTCGCCAAGAGTAGTAGAAAGTATATCACAAATTTCTTTCACGCCTGAGAAGGTTGAAAAATATATCTCCAGATTTGAGAACCCTTGATCTCCTGGCCTGGATGGAATAACAACAATTCTCCTCAAAAAGAATGCTGATGTCTTATGTTACCCGCTGTCTGAGATAATGACCTCTTTCTTCGAAAGTTCCTGTTAAGCGACTTCATGGAAAGCCGCTTCAATCACACCTATTTTTAAAAAGGGAGATAAATTGGATCCCCTCAATTACCGTCCAATAAGTCTCTTTTCTATACCATCAAAGATAATGGAATCTATCATTGCACACTAATTAACTCTTTTTTTCAATCATCACCGAGTAATACCCGAAGAACAGCATGGGTTCGTCAAGGGAAATCCACCTTAACCGATCTAATTTCATGTATTGATGATTGGTCAAAGACTATCTACTCGAAAGCACCTAACGACGTGATGCATCTCGACTTTGCCAGAGCTTTTGATCGCACACCGCCACGCAGACTTCTTTATAAAATTGACCATTGTGGCGTCAGAAGTAAGCTTCTCTTGTAGATTGGGGATTATATGACCAACAAAAGATTCGTTGTAAGGGTTGGAAGTACATTTTCTGAGTAGTGGGAGATAACCAGTGATGTGCCGCAGGGCTCAATGCTTGGCCTCCTCTTTTTTGTTTTATATATGAGTAACCTGAATAACATATACAGAGTAAAAAAGCAGGTAAAGCTGTAGGCCGCTGGTGCGATGAATGGCTGCTTTCATTGGACACTTCGAAATGTGTTGTTTTGCATAGGTGTAGAAACAAACCTAAGCTTGTTCATAAGTTATGTGACACGCCTCTACAAACGGTATCTTCGCACGTTGATTTAGGAGTGATCGTCACTACGGATTTGTGTTGGTCGGACCTTATAAATGTTGTGTGTAAACGCGCCAACTCATTGCTTTTTCTCATCAGTCGATCATTCACAGAGATTTCATTCAGTACCTCCATCAAACTTTATGAAACCTATGTGCGCCTGTTGTTGGAGTACGCCGGTCCAACTTGGTGTCCTGTCATGGTGCGCGATAAAGACCTTTTAGTAAAAGTGCAACGCCGGGCAACGAAATTATAGTGCGGTCGGATAAGACCGTCATATTCTGAACGACTTCGTCCCGCTTCACTTCTCTCATTCAACCAGCGCAGGCTCAGGTGCGATCTTATTTCCCTTTTCGCACATTTAAGTTTAATTATGCAAATTTGAGCTATCTGTTTACATCAAATACGAATATCCGTCTGCAAGGTCACTGTATGAAGCTTTAAAAGGAAGTAATCAAGACGACACAGAGTCAACATTTTCTAAGTAACAGAATTTTTGACGTTTGGAACAACCTAAGTGATGAGATTGTTGAAGCCTCGTCGTCCAACATTTTCAAAAATGGGTTAGATGATTCTGATGTTTTTGCTTAATTTATAGATTGGACTGGACTTTTTGTTGTGGTTTTTCTTTTTACTTGCATGCTTGCCATAACTACAATTTCGTTGTTTTCTTTATCAATTTGCATTATGTAATCTTCATTTCATATTGTGCCTTTATAGGACTTTGTCCCCATTAAAATTTAATAATAATAAAACTGTTTTTGGTGCAGCTACCCTATGGGTTCAAATTCTTCTTACCAACGGAAAAGTGTTGATAGTTGATTGATGGAGTTCTCCATATCCCATGCATGAAAGACATTCCTTGTACCAGCGTGCATATAAAAATAAATACAATAAAAAAATACATCAGTCATAAAATATGTTTTCCATTTATTCATTAGCATAAAAAATAAACTGTCGTCGGTATCAACAGCGAAGGTTTCTGTGTTAGTCATTACTTTGTGATATTCAGTCATATTTACGAATGGATAATTCTCTTAGTACGTATAGATCCAATTTTATATGTGATAACTATTTCAATCTCACGATCATCTTCAGACCTACACAAACATATGTCAAGAACTAAAATACAATGTAAGCAAAATCAAATCTCATATAGAGACAACCTACACATAAAAATCATAATTAGACGATTTAGGTAAACATTAATAGTTACAAGACCAAAGGTTATCGAGAATGTAATCAGAGTTGTATATCTTCCAAATTAGTATCCATCAAGTTTCTCTGATGACGAATTTTGTTATGTAATTATAAGGTATTTTTTCAATACAAATCATTTAATTCTAATCGAAAAACGTTCCATCCTGGAGCGTTGTTTGCACACCTTCGTTTAAAAATGTTTGAATTACAGTTTTTCTAGATAACGAAGATCTGAAAAAATATTTAAAGAATGCTGCAGCATCTAGTACTATTTTAGAAATCTTTTGCAATTGCAGAAAAATACCTCCTTTAAGAATTTTACAAAAAATAGACTGGACTATTATGGTAAATCTGTTTTTCAATTTCAGAATTGAACTTGCTTACCTCCGTCGAACTTTTCTTTGGGATAATTTGTCGTTCATTCTTGGAATGACATCTGGAAGGATAGCCTTAACTCTAATATTACTGATTCAGTATTTGACTGGAAGAATATTGAATTCGGATGTAATATATTACAGTATGAAACTTTTCCAAAAAGTTTCTAAGTCAATGATTTTCATTTCAACTGCGATTGATTCCCTATCACTTCTTATGATGGCATCAACCAGAATTACTATAATTCTGAATTCTGAAGAAACGACTCCCCATCAAAACGTGGATAATGCAATGAACTCTACGATAATTTTTGATAACGCTAGTGTTGGTACAGGAAAACTGGAGATTCTGAAAAATCTTAACGTGAAACTTACTGTAGGACTAAATTTCATCATGGGACCCTCTGGTTCTGGAAAGAGTACTCTACTCAAATCTATTTTGGATGAATATATTCTAATCAGTGGTGAAATTAAATTTCGAGGGACAGTTTCCTATGCAGCACAAATTCCTTGGGTATTTCCAGGTTCCCTAAAACAGAACATCATTTTCGGACAAACGTTCGATGAAACAAAATACAAAAAAATTCTTGAAATATGTTGCTTAGATCAGGATATTAAAGTACTTCCGAGATATGATGAAACTATTTTGACAGATGGTGGAGCAAATCTGAGTGGAGGCCAAAAAGCAAGACTAAATTTAGCTAGAGCATTATACAAAAACAGTGATATATATCTCTTAGATGACTGTTTAGCATCTCTGGATCCTCACGTAACAAACTATATATTCAATAAAGCAGTGAAAGAGTATCTTGTAGGTAAAATGTGCCTCTTAGTAACTCATAAAACCAAATTTTTAGATCAGGCTGATAATATTGTTATTATGGAAAAAGGGACAATGAGATATTCGGGAACGTATGATTATATTCCAGAAGACTTCCTACAGAAATATGAAAAAACTGAATTTATTGATGAAGACAAAATGCCGATTTTAGAATTGGACAACATAGAAGAAAAAATGGATGAAATAGACGATTCTACGGCGCTCATTGAAAATAAAGGAAAACAAAGAGAAAATATTTACAATGAAAGCAAGAATAATGGACAGGTGGATTTTAAGGTCTACAACAATTATTTCAATTTCGGAGGAGGTTTAATTATGGTTACAAGTATACTGTTTCTGCATATAATTTGTGAATCTTCGTTTGCTCTCAGTGAAAAATTCATCAGTGAATGGTAAGCTTAAAAATTATAATATACCTCGGTATTCGTGTTACATTTTAGAAATCGATAAGGATTATTAAGATTTTAATATTGTAGGCAGTATATTCCAAGAATGAAATTAAGTATTACTTGACGTTTGATTATTGATCTGAGGCTCGTAATATGTATATGTACATACAGTGTATTCCAACAAAAATGTGCAACCCACTCCCTATCTTAAGATAGACCTATTTTGACAGAAATAGTCGAGACATGTTAATTTTTTATTTAGGGAGGTCAAATTTCGTTCAAAGCATGTGAAATCAACCCCCTACCCTCAGCAACACCTGAGTCAAAATTCATTATAGAGTAAGAGAGTCAAGTGACATAGCTTTCAAAAGGTCTTAATGCTACATTCAATAGTATCCTTATGAACATTTAATATCAGACAGAAAGTCCAAACACAACGAAAGTTTGTATTCCAACGAACATTTACATACCCTTTCATGTATAGTAGCTGAAAAAGTTGGGACAAGTCAATTTTTGATTGGGGAGGAACCAATTTTTGAGTTGTTCAGAGTATGTGAAATTAACCCCCTACCCTCAGCAATTCCTAAGTTGTAATTCATCATTGAGAAAGTGGATCAAGTAACATATTTTTGAAAAGGTCTTTCGATTTCCTATTCGAAAATTTCATCTTTATGAACGTTCAATATCATACAAACAATTCAAACACAACAAAAGTTTTGTTTTCCAACGAAAATTTGACTATGTTCGAAATCAAATAGAGTTCTCGAAATGACCTCATCGGACATCCATTCAATAATATAATTTGATTGAGGAGGTCATTACTTGATGAAAATAAATATACATATTTTCAATGAAATAAAACTATGTTATTTAGATTTTCACTATATTAACAAAACTATGAGCGGTTTCACCACACTGTGGCTTCATCAGATAGATACAAACTAATGAACAGAGTTATTACTTATATATTAGTCTTATTTCCTACTTAATATTACAGCAGGTAAAAGTACAAGGGTATGTTGGAAAACCCATCGGAGTTGGTTACTTTATGAATTGTAAATATTGAGTAAAGGAGAAGGATTTAGATCTAATTGAAAATTAAGTAACCAACCTGAATTCTTTTCTTTGTTAATCTCTAAAATTTCCCATAGATTGAGTTTTTGTCTATTATTTTCGTTGTCTAAAATTTTGAAATTATCATTAAAGTTATGGTTTTTTCGAGTAAGTGATTAGAATAATGGGGATCTGATTTATGATAATTGAAACTTCGTTTGTCGTCGATTAATCTACACATATAAATTTTTTTACAATCCCCGCAAGACAGTACATAAACACCGGATTTATTACCTTTATCAATTTTAGATTTGCAGTTTTTGATATGTCGGCCTAAAGAATTATCAGTTCGGAATGCTTTATTGAAATTATAATGCAGGAGTAATGATTTTAATTTCAGACTAGGATTATCAATATAAGTTAAGCTGTTATATTTTGTGTTAGAACTTTTATACTTGGAAATACTTCCTGCACTGCTTTTTGAAATTTTTTGCGTGAAATCATATTCTCAATCTTACTAGGACTATAACCGTATTGACTGCTATTTAATTAATTATATTTTTCTCTTTTATAAAATTATTTTGTGACATTAGGAATTAAATAGTAATATGGCATACAGATATTTTCGAACTGATAATTCTTTAGGCCGACATATCAAAAACTGCAAATCTAAAATTGATAAAGGTAATAAATCCGGTTTTCATGAACCGTCTTGCAGGATTGTAATAAAATTTATATTGTTAGAACTTTCAGAAATTTCAAAATTACATTTTCCGAGCACAAACGTAGTTTTAATTATCATAAATCAGATCCCCATTATTCTAATCACTTACTCGAAAAAACCATAACTTTAATGATAATTTCAAAATTTTAGACAATGAAAATAATAGACAAAAACTCAATTTATGGGAAATTTTAGAGATTAACAAAGAAAAGAATTCAGGTAGGTTACTTAATTTTCAATTAGATCTAAATCCTTCTCCTTTACTCAATATTTCCAATTCATAAAGTAACCAACTCCGATGGGTTTTCCAACATACCCTTGTACTTTTACCTGCTGTAATATTAAGTAGGAAATAAGACTAATATATAAGTAATAACTCTGTTCATTAGTTTGTATCTATCTGATGAAATCACAGTTTGGTGAAACCGGTCATAGTTTTGTTAATATAGTAAAATCTAAATACCATAGTTTTATTTCATTGAAAATATAATAATATAATTCTAATTCTCTGCTATCATTTATTGACGATTGTCGCCAACACTCTCAAGTTTTTAATTCTCTAGAAAATGTAATAATTTGAGAAATTGATAAACATCATTGTTTTGTAGGGAACGCGCAATTGTTTTCATAACAACTATCTGTTTCACATTTGCCTTTCATTTTCGCAATACTTTTAATCACAGTTGTGGTTTGTTAGGCAAACGTTGAAAATGGTTTACTCAACTGATGAGCGGGTCGAAATTGTTTCAATTTATTATTAAAATAATAGTTTCACAGAGAAACGGTGAGGATTTTCAACGTAAACCATCCAGGAAAACAGGTAGAACATCACTGTTTTTTATTTGATGAATGAAATATAAAGTTCAATATCGGCCCATACGGAACGAATCAAATGAAGTAGCAGGGTTGGACCACCTACAAATGGAGAACACCACTTTCTTCAGGAAATCACGTGTGTCTAGTGTACCAGCTTCAACAGTCTACCGGATCGTGAAATGAACGTAGACAATCCTGATCGCCGCTTAAAATTTTGTAAAATTTTAAGTGAAAATATTAACAATATTCCACATATTTTGCATAATACCTGATTTTCTGCCGAGAGTACCTTTACTCTTAATGGTGAAGTGAATAAATGTAATTGACGATCGATATTGGGGTACCAAAAGTGGTCATTGGTTCATACAGACGTACATACAAACTACTCAGGAATTCAATGTTTGTGAAAAGTGTTAATAAATCCCAGGCTCACAGAAAATCTGGAAAATGATGAAACTCGTTCAGAGAATGAGATACGTTTCTAGCAAGATGGTGCTCCTGCACATTTCAATGTTCGTGTGCGACAATATTTGGATGCAAATTTCCTAGGTCGGTGGATTGACACAAGAGGAACAGTTGAGTAGCTAGCGAGGTTACCTGATTTGATTCCTTCAGATTTCTTCTTATGGGATCATTTTAAATGGAGAGATAATGCTACACAACTTGAAAACTTGGAAGAGCTACGGAGAAAAATCGTCTATGAATACAGACTTTTGACACCAGAAGTTGTTCAAAATGTTAGAAAAGAATTCGTTTGTATCACTGTATGGGGAAAGAAGGAGGTCATTCTGAGCATTTAGTTTAATTTTTGGCACTGTCACTCTCTTTAAGGTATAAAATGCTCATAAAGATACTACTTTATGAGAATAGAGAATCCAAAGACTTTTCCAAATATATACCCTACATATAAACAATTTGAATCCACTTTCCCTAGTTCAATTTCGACGTAGGGTCTGCTGAGGGGAGGGAGTTGATTCTTCATACTCCGAACCAACTCAGAAGTTGATACCTCCCCAATCAAAAATTAAATGTCCCCGTTTTTCTGCTACAATCAGTCAGTTCTTGATTTGACAAAGTTTCGTTGGAATTCAAACTTTCCTTATGTTTGGACTTTCTGTGTGATATAAAATGTTAATAAGGATAAAACTTTTGCACAGAGTATTAAAAGACCTTGTCAAATTATGTCACTCGATCCACTTCCTCGTTTTTTTTTGCGATACGTAATTAATTTATCGAACGATAATGACATCCGTGAGATTTTCAGATTTTCATTCAAACTATGTTTGAAATAGTTTCTCTACTCCACTGATTGCATGTAGCCAGGACCGGATTTATAATAATCCTTGATTGGTAGTATTTTATTCATTTTTACCAAGTACGAAGAACGTAAACAAGTTATTCAAATCATATTTTTGAACTTGGAGTTCTAATTGCTGTATAATTTCCATAATATTTGAAGTTTAACTCCAAAGGATACACTTTGGCAATGATATTTCATAGCTAGATCCTCAGAAATAAAGCAATCCTTATTATTGGCAGAACCTCGTTGAATGGTGCGTCGAATCTGACGTATCTGCAAAGCTATTATGTTTTTCAGGAGAAATACATTTACCCTTAAAATCTTTCCAACATAGTGGAGCACCAAGACTTTGCTTGAGTAATTCCTATTTGATGAAGTCATATTAGTAATACCCCCTGTGAATTATTTCGGCTGTGTTAGAGAGTGTTTTCAAGATAATTGGTGTTCAGGATTAATTTTGATTTATAATTTTATAGTTATGAAATAATAAAAAAGAGAAGTTGTCAATATTTTCAATATAAATTTAAAAAAAGTCATTTTACATCACGCATTTTAATTAAATAATATTTGTGTCTTGTTTGACTGAACATGTTGGTTCCTCGAACCTATTCCAGCTTCTTAGAAAGTCTTTTTGATCTGTCGCGATCGAAATTCTGAGAACGAAATATCAGTGGAAGAAGAATCTCAGAGGGAGACGTCAGGAAAAATACGGATGTCCCGCCAGAGTGATACAATCCACCAGTTTCGCCACTTTTCTGTCGAAGTGAAGAGAATAAAGTTTCGACGAGAACTTCAACAAGCAGTACTCGAAAAATAAAAGAAATTGAACTTCAAAAATTGGAAGAAATTAATAGATTGAAGAACAAAATGGATGAACTGAAGAAAAAGGAAATGGAGCGTTAAATTGTTTTAATCGAAGCACGAGCGTGATTAGAAACAGAAAAATGTTTAGAAAATGCCAACAACAGCGACGAAGAAAATATGATCAAACTTCAGAAAGCACTGAGAGGTGAAGCCTTTGATGGGGTGAAATGTTTATTCATCTCTCCGAAGAATTTGAATGTTATACTAGATATTCTCGAAAAGAAATTTGGTCGATCAGAATTAATAATAGAAACTTTAATTAATCAGGCCTGTTCTTTGAAAAATGTTGATACTGAGGATATACAAACAATGGTCAATTTTTCAAAATCTACCAGCAACAGCAACCTATATTGACATGAATTCCTATATCGTCAACTCTCAACTGATAACTCAAATCCTTTCAAAATTACCCACGTGTTTCCAGTATCAGTGGGAAATACATATGGGAACTAAAAATATTCAAATGGCTTCTTTACTGGATTTAAGAAGACTCTTCCTTTGCACAAATTCTATGCAAGCCTGGAACTTCTTCTGAAAAAGCGAAAGGAAGAAAGAAACATTTAGTGTTTTTAGGAACTGAGAATGAAAGAACAGTCAAGAATGAATGTGTATTCTGTTCCAAAGACAGTCATTCTGTGTAAAAGTGTGAACAATTTCTAAAAATGAATATTCAAGAAAGATGGAAGTGGGTTATGGACTAAAAGAAGTGCTTTTCTTTTTTATCGCTTCCCCATCGCATATTTCAGTGCCGATTCAAATGAAGTGCGGTATTGACAATTGTTCGAAATTCCACAACCGATTATTGCATTCTTCTGACGAGTCATCAGAAAACGTTCAACATAACATACAAGTTGAAAACATTACCGAGGTTCCATCAGATGGAACATATCAAGAATCAAACGAAAAGACTTTCCAAATTAAAAATGTAACATCAACTGTTCTTTTACGAGTTACACCAGTCGCTTTGTATGGTCACCACAGGAGTGTTGAAACTTTTGCATTATTTGACGAAGGCAGCACTGTGACTTTATTAGACGCCGAGCTAGCTGAAGAACTTGATTTTGAAGGTTGAAGTTGACCCACTAAAAATGTTTTGGACGAACTCGACTTGTTACGAAGATTTAAATTCACGTCGAGTAAAATTACAAGTTGAAGGATCTATTGATAATCAGATGCACACACTGAATAATGTTAGAACTGTGCGCAAATTGAAACCTACATTAAAAAAGACTACGCCAATCGGTTGACCAAAGAAAAAGCTGCTGAAGTTACTCAAAAGACATGGTATCTTCCACACTTTGCTGTGAAACACCCAAGCAAACCTGAAAAGTTTAGATTTGTGTCTGATGCCAAAGCGAAGTCGAACGGAATATCTGAATATCTTTCAACGACGTGTTAATGAAAAGACCTGATTTATTGAATTCCCTAATAGATGCTTTGTTTAATTTCCGGCAATATCCTGTGGTATTTTCAGGAGACATTCAGGAGATGTTCCTCCAGGTGAAAATACGACCAGAAGATCAGAGTGCTTAACGTTTCATGTGGAGAGGAAGAAATAGAGTATATCCTCCTCAAACTTATCAAATGCAGGCTATGATTTTTGGTTCCATCTGCTCTTCTAGCTGTGCAATTTACGTAACTCGTAAAAATTCTGAGAAGTATGCTGATGTTCACCCAGAAGCTGTTAATGTCATGAGAAAATATCATTACATGGATCATTATTTAGATAGTTTTCTGAGTGAGGAATGTGCTGTAAAAACCGTACAAGAAGTATTTAAAATTCATAGTTATATGCGTAACTGGGTGACAAATAGTGAAAAGGTTTTAACACGAATTCAAGCGGAGCTTCGATATAAAAATCAATCCCAAAATTTGGAACAGCAGTCCACTATGGAGCGTGTGCTAGGCCTTCTCGGGAACCCGATAGATGACACATTGAGTTTTTCTGATCGATTCGCAGAAAAATTTGAAGAATTGGTCTCAGGCATTAAGGTACCAATGAAAAAGAAAGTTTTAAGGGTTGTGATGTCAATTTATGATCCCCTCGGTATGTTATCTGCATTAACAATTCAAGGGCCGATACTTCTTCAGGACAAATGGATTACAAATCTTGGATGGGATGAAAAACTGACTCCAATTTTGATAGAAAAATGGAAAGTATGGGTGAGCCAATTGAAATTATTAGTAGGTTTGAAAATTACTCGTTGGTTGGTATTGATGAGAGAACCGTTGAAATTCACTTGCATGTATTTTGTGATGACAGTCAAAAAGGTTACGCCGCTGCAGCATATTTTAGAATGAAATTTTCTGGTGGTCAAGTTGAAACTGCACTTGTTATAGCGAAATCAAGAGTTGCACCTCTAAGGTCTATGACTATACCAAGGCTCGAATTGAATTTCAGGCTGCTGTATTGGGGTCTCAGTTGATCAAATCTATAGCAACAGGTCACGGAGTTATTATTCATAAAAAGTTTTTCTGGTCCCACTCTAAAATATGTTTAAGTTGGATAAATTCTAATCCTAACAATTACAAGACCTCAACATAGTAGCCGAAGCTACTAGGGGTGTAGGTCTTTGGATAGATTGCCGAAATGGCTCAATGGACCTCATTTCTTGCTGAAAATTACTGGCCCCGGGGGAAAATTGAAGCAGAGGCGAAAGTAGAGATGAAAAAGAGCACATTTGTTGGAGTAATAGTTGTAAAGAATAATATTTTCAGTTTCCAAAGACTATCAAATCTAAATAAGCTCATAAGGGCGGCTGCTTGGGTCTTCAGAATAACAGAAATTCTCAAACGTAAAGTCAATCTAGAAAATTACTAGCCAACTGATCAAGAGGAAGGAGATTGAACGAGTCGAATTAAGCTTGATGAAGCAAATGCAAAGGGAAAGTTTCTCTGAGGAAATAAATGGACTCACCAAAGGAAAATTTTGAATGAAGAATACGAGTAGACTGCGTAGTTTGAATCCAATTTTGGACGAACAAGGAGTAATGAGACTCGATGGACGGTTAGAAAAAGCCAACAGTTGCATGAGAGTGCGTGACGACCAATAATTCTGGATTCTAAGCATTTACTTACTAAACTAGTAATACGTTGATACCACGAAATAAATAACTATCAAGAAAGGGAACAAGTGCTCAATGACCTACGACAACTATATTGGATTCTGAATGCAAGATCTGCCATCAGAAACTATGAACTAACATGCACGATCGGCCGAAAAGTAAAAGCTAAGCCTGAGTCACAAATCAATTGGTGACAAGAAACCCTGGACCGTTTCAACCATGGAAAGTTTGAAATAACTTACAACATTGTCAGTGGTGATGAATCTCCAAACCCAATAATGATTATTGTGAAAATTTGTGATAGCAGTTCTCGAAAAGTTAGCTTCGTCTGTGAACATAATTCATTATCAAAATGATCATTTTCTCTAATTTTATCTAAGAACTATCGGCAGAAATTCAGCCTTGAAGGAAAATCTCGAGGAAGTAAAGTTTGGGCACGTTGAATATAAAACGGGTACAATAAAAAGTTCTTGTACTCACATGAGGATTCAAATCAATACAACTCAAAACTGCTTCCTCAATATCTGGAGTTCTCATAGTTTGAATTGCACATTTTAAATGATTATTTGCAGTTAAAGTACCAGTTTCCCTCAACCTTCTATGGATATTTGAAAATGTTCTCAGCCAATTCAGCGTTAATAAAATTAGCCATTTTTTCTTACAGCAATAGCTTCGAAAGTCTTAAATCGTTAATTTGATAAACAATTCGAACAGATACTGGTTCAACTTTAGCAACTGTCAAAATAAATAAATAGATGAAAAAAATCAAAGCCTACTAGTCATTTCTTTAATTAGAAGTGCTTTCAATTCAGGGAATGCATACAATCTTTTTTTGCTCGAGAACGGCTGGAGATACGAAAAAATTATGTGTCAAAAAAGTATCTAAATTGAACGAAGATGACGGAAATTGAATGTACGCTGATCAGTGGCGTACTGAAAAAAATTTGAGAGGGCAAATAAGACATGGCTCCGGAAAAGAAAACACCTTGTAGATTCTAGTTAAATTTTGGACATGTAAAGATGGGGGCTGTAAAATATAGTTTGCATTTCAAATTTGCGCTGAATATCTCAAAAATTGCAGGAGTGTTGAAGAAAACAACAATTTTTTTTCCGGAAATCTCAACACCCTGTAGCTCCGTAACGAAGCTTTTGCGGACCTATACCCCATCAAGTTGTGACATACTATTATGTAACACTGTAGAGTCTGATTTTCAATAATTTGTTGTGCATTTATTGATTTATTTATTCGAATCAAAGAGAGTTTCAATCAATTGAAAAACTATCTATATTGATTGTAATATAAATTTAAATTTAGATGAAAACGCGAATAGGTAAAAGCGCATAATATCAGTACAATGTCTAGAAACAGGTAAACCAGGTGTATTTTTTCATATGATGTAAAAGAACAAACAAAAAAAAGTAGAGGAAAAACCCTAACTCACATCTCGCTGATTAATATAAGTAACAGCTAGTCTGTAGGTGTGTGGTTATCAGGAAGTGCTTTCAGAATTATTTTATTTAGGTTTCATTCTTCATTCAAACCTGATCTCTGACTGGTAGTGAAATGACAATAATCTTGAGTAGTGAAAAGGAATTCATCAGAACAACAATTGTTCTTACATACCAATCGAATATGATTGAATGAAAATTTTTTAACGTAACAGACAATACCATACGAAGAAATGAAGTTTAAATTAGAATATTTTGGCATAGGAGGGTAACTACTACCTTGGATTAGAGCTTTTCTAAGTGAAAGCCGTTATCCGATTAGGATCAGCAAAGCAAGATCTTGCATACGTCCAGTTGCAAGTAGTGTTCCCCATCCTGGTTCGTTAAGGATGACGCAAAAAAATACAACAACACTAATTCGAATCAGCTTGAGGAAGACCTTACCCGTATCAATCGCTGGTATTCGGATTGGCTTCTGCCGTTAAATACGGGCAAATGCAAGTTTCCCCACATTGTTAAGAATAACCCATAAATTCAATATCCCTTGGCCGGTAATACAATTGCTTTTACGGATAAACCATTATACTTGAAGTTACCTTAACTGAGAACCTGAGGTAGTCCGCTCAGAGCCAAAACATCTGTTCCAAAGACTTATATTTGAACAATATTGGAATTTGCTGTATCAATCTGGTTTCCCATAATCAAGCGTGTCAAGAATTCACTTGAGAATATTCAGAGGGGAATAACTAGTATGCGACCAGACTGCAACAACCGTTTGATAACATTCGGCCTTTCAAGTTTTGAACATAGGCGCCTTCGGGGTGATCAGATTTCATTTCATAACATTTCGGATTCTTCGAGGCTTGTTCAGCTGTGATTCTTCTCCACTATTCACCATGAATGAAAATCAACGCAACCGTGTCCATATTTCTAAATTATACAGGGAACACTTTAAAATACCGCAACTTCAACATTTTATGATCAATCGGTTAATAAAATAAACTGCCTACTGAAATCATCAACGCTACCCTATCAATTCACTCCAGGACAAATTTGATACATACGTTGGTTGACAAAACAAGAATTTCCTCGCAATTATTTACTTTTGATTTTAATTTATTTTTTATTATGTTCAATTTTAAGATTTTGTCATATAGGTTTCAATATGGGGTGTAATGTAGATATCCTACTACTTTTGAATGTAATAAGTTAAGTTTATTGTGTTATATAGCCTTGTCCTCAACTCTTGTTCATTTGAAATAATCATAATAAAGGACTAAGAAAATAATAATATAATGTATAATCTACGATATTCCTACCCTCACGGAGCTGATCTTAGGTCTGTTTATTGTGAATAGAATATATCATATAAATGAACAATATCATTCAAGTGATTATAAGTATGTTCAATTACAGGAGCAAGAATATATTGGCCCAATATTGATAATTTCATTAACGAATACTGAACTGGAAAAATCATGAAAAATTCAGTACAGAATGTTCAAAATTTGAATTAAATGCATTGACAGAAGAGTAACATATATTATATTAAATCTATTAATAAACTAATTAAAATTAAATGGTGGCAACATTACCTTGCCTCATCAATATTGAGCGTTTCTTGTATGGAATTTACTGCCTACAATATTGAAACGGTTGTATACTAACCAATCTCGTTCAGAATGTCGCTGTGTACGAGTGTAAAGAATGGAATGAAATTCTTTAATCTCTCTATTTCACTTTTTGGGAAGAATGTTTTAACAAGTCAATATTTATATTAACGAAGACCACAATTTCTTCATTTTTATCATAAAGAGCCCACATTGCAAGGCTTCTTAATGGGAGTTTGCAATGAATAGTTATTGAGGTACAGAGTATTTTATTCGAGAAAAAATTATATTTTTTTGTGATAAATTCAAAAAAGGTTGGTCACGATAGCTTTCTTTCTGAAAAGTACGTTTCTGTTGTTCGACGTGAAAGAAATGATCCTGTCATATTCTTCTCCCCTAAACATAGGGATATTGATAAGGAACAAAAATTGAGAGATTTCTCATTCCAAAGGTATTGAGAATCAAAAAACAAACAGTTTTATCCGAATCGTTCTACAGCGTTATCAAACACAATTTCTAAGTACGTATTAAATTCGGAAATAATAAGAAATTATGTAATTTGGTATCTACCTGCAAATGAACTATCGAAATAATAGATTCTTAAATGAAAAAATTGAAAGAAATTGTTTTCAAAGAACTTTACCGATGCAAAAACCAAATGATCCACGCTGAAACCATACCAAAGCAAGGTGTATGCAGTTGAATGTTCAATAATTTTTCACTTCAAATTGTCGAAATGAGTGCTTCCACCAGCTTGACAAATGGCCAACCGATCTTCAAATTCGTTCATAACTTTATGGATTGTTTCTGCAGTGACCACATTTATTTCACGTCTCATTCGTACTCCTCAATCGTCGATATTATAAACTTTATGATTGTAGACCCTACTTAGCAAAGGAATCTACAGGCATGTATAAATACCCTTCAATTTAATTTGAAAATTGTGGAAATCTGGTGTTCTTTCTTGGGTCTAGGGTTAATCCAGAGAAGACTGAACTGGTTGTTTTTATGAAGAAGCAAATTATATCATCATGTACGAGGCGTATATTCTATGAAACAAGAGTCGACATAAAAGAATCGGCTAGGTATTTGGGGTAGTATTAGATAGGAAACTTAGCTGAGATCAGCATCTTAAGCTTCAGACTAGCAGGTTTTTTGCTATTCTCATGACATATAGGAGAACCTTCAACGGCACCCATGGGGCTTGAAGCCACACGTGCTGATGTAGTTCTTCAAAACCGTTGTACTACCCAGACTCACCTACGCCTCGCTGGTATGGTAGACGAGAGTGGAAAAACAGATAGCGAGAATGGCTCTAGAGCTGCTCAAAGCACTGATGGTGAGAAGTGTGGTGGATACTTAAAGAAACACCCCCACTGTGTCTTTAGGTGCACTGTTAGCGGTCGAACCATTGCACCTCAAAATTAATAGCTGATGAATTTCGACTGCTTATTGGTTGAGGACAGATGGGCTCGCTAGTGGTGGATGCAAGACGTACCCTGTTTCTGAAACAGTTACTAGCGAGCACCTCTCCTGGATCAACTCAGATAGAACTATGCCAAGGTACCATTTCGGTCGTAAGATCGAGGTGAACATCCCATCCAGACAAGGATGAGAGGAAAGGAACGATTCTTTGCCAGGTGGAGAGTAAATTCAGTACAAGAATATATCGAAGATCAGAGAAGGATCAGGTAGCGGAGTTTACTTCCGGAGGGATGGGAAGGGTTTCTACCTTCAACTAGATGAACGCACAAGAGTTATCCAGTCGGAGATCATGACGATAAAAGGCTGTGCTCAAAGGCTGGCAGAATTTGATATAACTAATGAGTGGATCACGATCTGTTCCGACAGTCGGGCTGCTCTGGGAGCCATGTACGAACGTAGAATTACTTGTAAGGTTAGGTTAGTGTGTGAGTGCGTTCAGAAACGGGAACACTTGGCAGTTAACAACCATATCCGTTTTCTCTGGGTTACAGGTCACACTGAAATCAGATGAAATGAGATTTCCGATAGGCTGGCCTGTCTAGGGGCTAAGAGTATACTATAACCAGGCCGCGGTCAGGATCTCAGCCTGCGTCGTTGAGACAAGGCTGGAGGACTTGCTAGCGAAACAGCACTTGGTTGAATGCTCGTGGTTTCAAGTCCAAGAGAATGCTGGGTACATCACGAAGTAAAACCTGGATAAGATTTGCACTTGATAGCAGTCGAACTAATACACGACTTCTTGCATAGATGGTGTCCTTGTCCTAACACCAATTCATTTCATCACATACTACTAGGCAGCAGGAATGAGTGACCTCTTGATATAATCTTTACTATAATAGCTATTTGGTTCTTGTAAAAGAAAATTCTACTCATTATTACTTGCCGAGTAGGCTTCTGAAAAGTAATCGTAGGAATTCAAATCTGAGAGCGTGCACGCAATGTGACGTGTTCGCTTCGACCGATTCCTCAACAACCTCGTTCGCTCTGACCATGCATAGTGCAAAGACACTCAAACTTGGTGAAACCTGATTTATGCATACCAGGATCGTTATCACGTACATCTCAGGTAAAGCGAAAATGAGGTCGTCCCTCCAAAAATTCAAATATATTTCTCTCGTTGAATTACTGAAGAAACAATGAGATTAGATGGGCAGGTGATATAAAAAGTTTCCTTTTCAATTTAAATACCTTTCAAGTTAGGTGTCATTAACACTTCGTTCCCCTTCTTCATTCAAAGAAATACAGAAAAGGATTTTTTCGAAACAGAAGTTTATGTGATCAAGCAGTGAAAAATTTTGGGTCTATCAATATCAACAAATGTCTAATTAATTTTTTATTGGATAAAACACTTTGGAGTCCTGATCTGAAAAAACGGTCGATGAAGTCATATTTTGGAAAAAACATTTTTCGCTCGAACAGAAAAACTAGCTAATTATGACAATTAACCCGTTCATGCATTTTGCATAGTTCAATCATGACGAATAAAATTAATATAATCGATGAATTTCTTCGTTTTTCAGGTTGAACCATGACATGAGTAATACAATTCTAAACAATGAAACAACTATGAACCCGGACAATTCAAAATCGGACTTTTTTGAATTTAATTACTTCACACTGTTTATCGCTGCAATAGCTATTTCTACAATTTTCGTTATTATTCGAGCTGTAGTTACTTTTCATTTATCTCTAACAGCTTCTGCAAATATACATGAAAGTATGATCAACAATGTACTTAAAGGAAAGATGAATTTTTTTCATACACATCTCATAGGCAATATTCTAACAAGATTTTCCAAAGATCTGTTTATGGTGGATGGTGTTATTCCATATGCTTGGCAAAGTTTCAGAGTGAGTATTGAAGAATTTCTTATTTATGTCGTGCATGCAGCTTCATCTTCTAGCTTATAATTAATAGTATTCTAAAATAAATGATGAATTAATATTTTTCTTTAATAAACCGTCAGTACTTAGGGTTTCTAGATCTCCTTTGGGCTTCGAGTACCTTCCTGATCAAATTAATGATACTCTTTGACTCTGTTTCGAGACAGATGTCATCAGAATGATTACATCTATGTATAAGTGCCGTCGCACTTAGATCTTAATAGGCCATTCCGCCTCCTCAAATTCACAAAGAAGTCGGTGATGTTGTAGATAGATCAGAGACGGCCTTCACTCACCGATCGTGGCACTATTAACAGGAGTCGTGTCACTTTTTCTAATTACGTGTTTCCTTAATGACTACTTTCCATTTAACATGGCTATTGCTTGTCGTAATTTGCATTCTGGCACTGATACTAATTTCGCTGTATGACTAGCCTGCTGCTTTCTATTTGATCCAACAGAATACTAGTCATTGTGATCTTCAAGCATTGTTGCTCTTATTTATCTCGATAGTGAACCGCATGGCTATTACATCTTTTCTCCAGTCACCCTCTTAGCCATCTAGTCCGCTTTGGTGTAAACTTGCACTATGAGAGTCTATTGGCACAACATACGGAATATTATTCGTGAAAGCGACTACAATTTGTACTTGATGAGATTCTCACATTGGCCTAGGAGGTGCTTGGGATTTCCGCAATGACAGTATTTATGGTCTACTGCCTACTGTCTTCCTTCGGTTTATTTCTATTACGAATCTGGTTAGGTTTTTCAGCTCTGGGTCCAAGGCATTGCTGTAAGTCAACTGAATAGTACTGTAGGTAATTCATCCTAATTTGCGCATGAAATTTATTTTCGCTGGCGATAAAAAAAGTGTTGAATATGTTGGTTTTGCCAAAAGCACATTCTATGTCAGCAAATATTGCTAGGTTTGGCTTTTTCTTGTCTGTTGTCTATAGACTACTCAATTCTCCTGACAACTGTGTGAAGCTACATGTCAGTGGATTTCTCTGAAGTTACCCGTTCGTTGGGATATAGGTAATTGATGAGTATTACATAACTCTTCAGGTAACGTTCACTAAGCCTCTTCAGTATTTAGAATAGAAAAGATGTGAAGCTGACCGGCTGTTATGCTTCAAGGTTAGAATAATCCATCCTTCCTATCTTCAAGATGTGAATAACTCTACTCCTTCTTCATCTCATTCTTTTTTGCGAGGAATATCCTCACAGTTCTACCAGTTCCGTATTTAATTCATGTAGACCTCATTCGGGTAAGGCTGAGAGTATCTACTCATTATATGAGATCGAATTACTGGTTGTCTTTATTGGTTGATACTACGTCCTTATAATTACACCATCTACTTTCGTTCGTAGTCACAGATTATGGCAAGTAAATGTGCATAAGCAACTCCAGGATGTCCTGAAGGTTGACTGTTCGCGTACCATTTTCCCCGATCTGTTCCCACACTATAATTCCTACATTTATCTAAGATGTTGCCAAATTTAACTGCCTGCAAGTAATTTCCCACACCCTTGAAAAGGTTCTTCATGCTTATGTTTGTTTTTATTTATTTAGGTTTCTGAAATTCCGCAGTAGGCTTTTCTTTTTTTATGACTTCACTAGGTATAATGCATTTTTACTCCTCATTGGACGTTATGGTGTGTGTCGTATCGGCTAAGCCAATTTTCATTTGATTGATCCATTGTCAGGATCAGCAACCTTTGCATTGACCTCCAATAGTATAGATCCTGAGGGGCTTGGAATAGGGTAGGACCTAGTCTCCTTTTCCAATGCATTGGACCTTCAATTTATGTCACAGAGGAAGCGCGAGAAATGAAGATAGCAGATCTCCACGTTACCGTATGAATACTAAAAGAAAATGAAGGTGGTTCAGTATTCAAAGTTTGCATTCTAGGATCAGCACCCTTTGCATTGACCTCCAATAGAATAGATCCTGAGGGGCTTGGAATAGGGTAGGACCTAGTTTCCTTTTCCAATACATTGGACCCACAATTTATGTCGCAGAGGAAGCGCGAGAATTAAAGAAAGCAGATCTCCGCGTTACCGTATGAATACTAAAAGAAAATGAAGGTGGTTTAGTATTCGAAGTTTGCATTCTAGGATTGCCATCAACCTGCATATAATAATTTGGCAGGACAGCCCCTACTCACAGTGGTCAGGAACATCTTTTGCGTCCATGATATCAGCTGTTCCCTATTTTACACGGTTTGAGGTGCCCCTTTAATCAAAAAGGTGAAATATTAATTTTTCACTTTGTGATCTGAATACAGAATTTCATACCTCGAAATAAATTCCGAATGATTTCTCAACCTATTTGGCACTTTTAAGGCTGGTTTTTCCGATAATATTGAAGTACTAACTATTTTTTGCCTTTATAATCAAGATGTTGAACACAATTTTCCATTTCTCGAACCTAAAAACTGTAGAAAATTTTATTACAACTTATTTACCGTTCTTCAGTTCACTTAGACGCGTTTTCCCCAAAATACTCATATCTGTCACTTTAAAATAAATAAAAATTAAAAATTAAAAATTTTAAAAATTTCTGCTTTTAACCTCTACTTTGCTACCTTAGGGGTAATTTTAGGAAGAAGAAGCCTATTGTCTTTGAAGTTTAAGACATCACCATAAATTCTTTCGTTGATATTCGGAAACGAGCCTCATATTTTTTCGGAATAAAAAGTGTCCTATGGGTTAGTCAAGTCAATAATATCAGCGTATCGAATTTTCTCAAAATGAGTTCAGTCACTTTATAATATTGAAAGGATTAGTAGGTTGATTCCGAAAACTATGAAATTTAGCTTATCTTATTTCTAATTTCCATTTCAATAACATGGAAGAAATTATTTTCCGATTTCGAATTCTATATCTTCTATATATCTTCTGCACAGTTCGAATCACTTATGAATATTTTTATAAGGAGTGAAAAATAAACCTTCTCGTTTAAAAGTTATTCAAACTGTATTTGTTATCATTTCTACAATTTTACTCAGATTATAGGAAAATTGAGTAAAGTTATTGTCAAATATCAAAAATCTATCTTCGAATTTCCACAAGTTGAGATTTCCAATGAAAGAGATTGGTGATGAAAACTCTCAACTTACAAATTCAACATTTTCAAAATTTACATGATTATTTTAGTGAAAATGCATTCTTCAACTCAACGATCAAGTTAGTGAATAAAATAATGAAAGAGGCACAAGTCATTTATGAAAACCGTATTGTTAAACCTTTACTAATATTTCATAAATATCTTTCAAAAGAATAATATTTAAGTGATTTTTGTTGAAATCTGGAAAACGGCGATGACTTTCTTGGACAATAGAGTAATTCATGTTTTTTCATCCTTTATTGTCTATATAGGTTTGGTTAGATATATAATGATATATATACGACTTTAGTTTTGGGGACTTGAGAATATTCAACTTGAGTTCTCAATGTTTTAGTAAAACAATCTCAAACAGAGAGAGGTCTTTCTGAAACGATCCATTCCCAGTCTTTCATCTTTCAGGAAAAAAAATTCTCATTTTTGGGTCATCCTTGACTATCTTGTTCAACTATATTTTGCATAAGGAACTGTATAGTATTGATAAATTACCGACACCTTATCATTTCAGAATATCTTCATCTTGGCAATGTCTATGTTTCTGATAGCTTCTGTTGATTCCTTATTCGCTATGCTCTCAGTTATAGTAGCCATAATCTTTTATTGCCTATGTGATTATATTTTGAGTACAACAAGAAATTTACAAAGACTGAGTACTTCAAGTGAGTATATCTTACTTGAGACTTTCATTCGTTTGAAACTTTCCTACTTTTTAGGCTTGAGTCCAATGATTGGCTATATAAATTCAACAATAGATGGTTTAATTGTAATTAGAGCATACAGAACACAGCAGATTCTCAGAGATGAGTTTGACAAATATTTGAACGTTTATATCTCTGCCAGTCATTTGAGGGAAATAACGACCAGAGTTTTAGGATTATATTCCCATCTTATCACAACATTATTCAATGCGTTTATCATGTTCCAGCTCTTCTATTTCGAAAAAGGTTAATTTGAAACCAGATGCTCTCTAAATTTCATCATTCAACCGATGATGGATAAAACTTGCTGAATGAGGAAATTCTGTTATGAAAAAATATTGCGATTATGCAGAATTTTTACTAAGAAACCTCCAAATTCTCTATTTTTTCATCCGATTGGAAAAATTTGAACACATGGTTGAATGGTTTTCAATGGTCTTTCAAATGGATGCATGACAAGTTTTTTTACATTATGAAGGCAAGCAACGTAAAAAAATCTTATTTCATATTGAAATAAGCTTTTTATTGTAAAAAATATTGTTTTCATATAGCATTCTATCAAAATTTACTGCTTTCCTAGTTTTCTTACAAAAACTAATATTTTGAAATATAATTTTGATGATTTAGTTATTTTGGAAGGAGCTGTGACTCACAAATATTTGAAACAGAGCATAGATAACAAATTATTATAAATGTCATTTAATTCTGCCCAAAACTTATTACGTGTTATTAATTAGGAGTTATTTCGCGTTATTTAACTCTATGTCCCTAAGTCGGTCGCCACCATTTGACGCTACTGGTCTGTCGCAAAGTGCCAAAACTGCACACAATTTGAAATTGCTCTCAACTTTATTTGTTGGACACGGAGGAGATATCTTCGTTTCGAATTTCATCAGGGTCTAACTAAGGTAACAAATGAATCAAATAAAACAATTGATTCCCTAAAACTAAATTATCGAAATAATAATTGTTCCTCTTCACTATACAGGGTGCTTCAACGTAAACTGAACAGAGGCTATATCTACCAAGATATTCATTTCTGATCAAAACGCAAAAACAGGTCAACTTTTGTTTCAAGAGGACATCTTTTGGGGTACAAAACTTGCCTGAAATATCAACCCCCTGAGCGGGGGTTGCAATTCTTGAACATTTTGAATACAGAAGATGGGTCGAGTGATGACTCAAAAGAAAGGTGACTACATCGCCTTGAACGAATTTCCATTTTTAATTGAAAACTGTAAAAGATACAGGGTGAGCAACTGAAAGATAGGAAAGACTATTTCCCTGAGAATATTCAAGGTTTCTGTGAAGTAAAATGAAACAGATCCATGCTGATCAATGGCAGTCATCATCAAGTACCATCCTCATCTCGAATTTCAACTCCTAGAGCAGGTGTGACCACCCTTGAAAATTTGGAAGACGGTAGATGGGTCGAGTGATACCTCGAAAGAAACGTTTTATCTTTGTCTGCATCCCCATGAACGAATTTCCATTGTTGATTGAAAACTGTAGAAGATACAGAGTGAGCTACTGATAAATAGAGGGAAGTATCTATTGCCCTGAGATTTTCAAGTATAAGTGCAAAAAATGGAACAGATTCATTCCAGATCAAAGGCTGTCATCTTTCGAAACACCATTCAAATTTCAAATTTCAACCCCTAGAGCAGGGAAGACCACCCTGTGTTATTTTTAAAGCAGAAGATAGGTCCAGTTATAAGCTTCTGAGAAAGGATTTTTGTTTGTCTCCACAATCGTGTGCAAGTTTTCGTTCTCCATCAAAATTACTGGGTGAGCAGCTGAAACATTGGAATGATTATGAAGGATTATGAATCTTCAAAGAAAACGATAAATCTATCAGTCATAGTAACTCCATTGATCTTTGAGCATTCGTTGTACGATATGCGAGTATTGCATCTAGAGTTGGGTTCACATGTACATGCGTTTTTATCAGTTGACTGAAAAGAAACTTTTTTGTTTCCACAGGTGGTACTGTATGATCATCGTCCTCATGTTAAATGACTCTTATTTGACGAAACGAATCAACACCACGAATCAGGAACGCAGATGTTACAATGATCAGATTTCTTCAACATAAAAATTGATTCTCAATGTTTTCGTACTTGTTGTATTCAATTTCATCGTTCCTTTTTTATTCCACATTAGTTGTGAAAATTCTGTTGCATTCATCACAATAGTTTCTCTTCTATTCGAAATTTGGTTTTCATGAAATCGTCATGGTTTACTCGATAGCTGAAAGGGTTGAAATGATTGAACAATTTTTCAGTTCTGATAGTTGCGCGAATAGAACAGCCAATATCTTCAAACAACGCCACGAAGGTGCTAAAGTGACTTAGACGTATGTACTAGAATTAGTTGCCAAATTTCGTGAAACTGGATCGGTGCAAAATAAGAAGTGCGTAATTGAGCGGCCAGTAAGAAATGAAGCTGTGGTTTATACTACCCTAAGCCTGCGGAAATTGGCGGATGTAAGTGGTGTAAACCAAACGAGTATTTTCCGCATTCTGGAGGGGCATAAGTTTCATCTATATAAAATCAAATTAGTTCAAGAACTGAACGAAGATGATTTCAATCGAAGACTTCAAGAACGAGGTTGTATTTCAGCAGGATGGAGCGCCCCCGCATTTTGCACAACAAGTTCGAGTATTTTTGGATGATCATCTTTCTGGTCGTTGGATTGGAAGGAGAGGCCCAAGGGAATGGCCCCACGATCTCCGGATCTCAGTCCATTAGACTTTTTCGTATGGGGCCACCTCAAAGATATAATCTATAAAACTGAACCTGCTGATTTGAACAACCTGAGACAGCGCATCGTGAATGAGTGTAACCAAATCACACCTAAAATTTTACAGAATATCCATGAACGTTTCACCCAAAATTTGTTGATGTGCATGAAGGTTGGTGGCCAACAATTTGAACATTTACGTTGAGTTTTAGTAACTTCAGTTCCGTTCATTTTATCGGGTAATAAATTACAACTTCTACTCGTTAATTTTCTCCTTTCGTTTATTCTCCTCTTTATTTTCAGCCATTGTATTAGTTTTTTTAACTATTACATTTGAAACCGGATGTCTCAAACGAGTAATTGTCTTTCGAAAGGTGTTCATTCAGTAAATGTGGGTGTACCAAGCTAGCTACAAAATAGCGCGAAATGATCACTGTGTAGCTAGCTACAAAATAGCGCGAAATATAAATAATGTCCCACTGTGTACTTCGTCCCACTGTGTACCTGTCTCCCCTAATTTAAAGCTTTTTCAGCTCTATCCTATCAAAATCAATTTATCTCGGATTCGCTGGGTTCAGTCCCCCAAGAAGATATTGGAAGGAATACAACTGTACACTGATCACAGATATCGTTCGTGTCTTTATGGCTTCAGATATTGCAGACATCTCAACATTGTAAGCTGTCTTAAACCACTTTCAGTCGTGCAAGTTATACACCTAATTCTCGTAAAGGGCGATTTGTCGCCATCTTCGGCAACAATAGTTTTTGTTAGGGTTAAACTTCTAAGACCGCATACAGAACAGTTGTGGAATTCGTTGTTACTTTTGGCTCATTGTCTGCAAGTCTGGGAGAGTAAACTCATGTGCCAACTTTCTAAACAATACTTTTCTGCGCATTAGCATAAGCTCATTGCCGATATGGACGACAAGAGCATTGATACCATCCACATTCATCATCGTGTAGAATATTACCATTAGCCAGCGTTTGTTGTTTCTGCATACATCATAAGCTGAAAAAATTAGGACTGAGGTATTCACTCCATTTTTTGGGCAATTATTGAAGGTAATTATTTATGGTTTCCTGTATTGTCCAGATGAATGAATGGTTGCATAATTATGAAAGCAGAGAAGAAACAAGAATCTCATTCATACCCACCCCTGTAACATACGAGACTTAAACTTTTTCGTTGCTGAATCCGAACATACTGTGGTTTTCCTTTTACATTTACCTAACCTAGATAAGGTGTGTAAGGGGTTGCGTCAAGAGAAGGTCTATAAAAAGCAACCAAATTGTCAACCTCACCTGCGCACCCTACTAGAAAACTAACGAAGCTCTGGCGACCGGGACACGGCGTTATAACCGTTAAAACCAGAATTAAGGAAATGTAATTCTGAATACCACGCAGAAGGAACTGGGGCCGTTACAAGGCCCCATGAAAACCATCATGGAACAACTCATACACCTTGCACAAGACAGAGAAGAGTTTCAAATGATGGCCGCTAACCTCCGATGAGGAGATGGCACCACGAGCAGAACCTAGATAAGCTTATGTTTTTAGATCATAAATGAGATGAAAGTCGGTAAACCGATTATCGGTTGTGATGTTCCGCCCACTTTACCATAAGGGCTGACTCATTCGCTCGACTACGTTAGGTGGGTTGTTGCTTAATTCAAAAGGATCCTCGAGATTTAAGTCAGAACACACTTTTTGATGTAGATCATTTTTAAGTGCAGTAAGGCGAACAACTTGATGCTATACTAAATCGGTTTTGTGGGAATATACTGTCGGAGAGGGCACTTACCTGTAAAACGGGAAAGTTTTCAATCAATTTTCTCTGAAACTATAGTTTTTTTGACAATTTTCGATGAATACTTCGAGAATATGGCAGAGCTTGTCGTACTGCTTTTTTTGTTCTGGGAAATTGTGAAAGTCGCTTAATCAGTGTTTTAAACCATCTTCGGCTTAGTACGATACTAAACTTTTCTACGCCACCATTTTCTCTCCCCGCAGTTTCCCAACTTCAATATATTAATTTTTGTATTTGACGATCTTGTCAAGAATGGTATCCGGAAAATAGTGATTCCAGAAATCAATTAGAGTTTTTATTTCTCTAGCTACTCCTTTGATCCCTGGAAGGCGAGTGATAATATTTTCAGTTCTCTGAGTTTTGACTTATGCGTGTCTTTTCGATCAATTTCGATTTTTTTACACTTTCTTAATGCAAATAATCTTTCTTCTTCGTCTTCAACATTACAAACGTCTTATTGAATCCTGTACAGTTCAGTGTCGATAGCTTTTTTTTTCGTAACTTCGGTATCTTGACACAAAATTTTCTGTTCATCACCAAATACAAACTCCATCAACTCCTCGACATCCTTTCCTTTTTCAAACAGAAGTTCCGGTTGGCCATATTATCAATATATATATATATATATATATATATATATATATATATATATATATATATATATATATATATATATTGATTTATCCATTACGAGTTCAGTCGTAATGAGCGAATTTCGCACACTTCATCATAATATGGTTTGTACTATAGTTTGATAAAACTAACCTCATAAACTTATGAAAAATATAGTCAATAACAATGTGACGACTTGGGTATGCTTTTTAAGACTTCAGCTCTGATTCTAGCCTTCCTTACGGCAAAGCGTGACTGTTGTAGACAGTAGGATAGATAACTTCTAGCCTCGAAGGCATTATGGAGGGGGAACCGCCTATCATCTTTTAGAAGGCAATGGGGATAAAAATTACTAACTGTGCCCTTTTTGCACATTTGCTACCGACGAAGGGTTAAAACATAGTATTACAAAAAGGAAAGACTGACAAACTGATAATATCATTCCTTTAATTATCAAAACTCTTTCATTTTGAATATATTAAAAACAATTATCATGCCGTACGCCACATACTAGACATTTCTCAGATGAAATAATGCAATTCGGAAAGTTTAAAAGACTGCAGGAGAATTAAAGAGCTCATGAACCTTTGAAAACCCACAGTTATGGAACATTAATTCAATAAAATAAAGAATAAGATGCGGTTTTACATGTATAAGAAAATCCAATAAGTTCAGAGATAGCATTAAATACGGAACTATCAATGTGAGGAGTGTTCCTGAATTCTCCAATATCTTAAACTTTCAGACTTGTTGCCGTATTCTGATTTCTTTTCATTAATTTTTTTCGATATCTTATTACTTAATATCTATGAATTGATAGGTCCCAATATCGTGTACGGAATGAGGAAGACATATTTAATAATTTATTTTCATCAATGCTCTGACTAAAATATTCATAATCCATAACTGAATTTCATTAAAGATTATATTTTTAAATCTCATTTCCGTTTGTAAAAATATATTTTAAGTTGAAATAATTTTTTCACGGGATTTCCTTTCCCCATAAAAATGGTGTACCTAATTCATAGCAATATAAAATCATTCAACCACGTGTTTAAATGTTGTTTCATCTATTCGGATAAAAAACAAATGAGATTTTGAGATCGACACTTCTTAGAAAATTTAATGCTTCGAATATTTCCACGTACAGTATTTAAATTTTTATTGTTATTTATAAAGCTCCTAAGATTATGAGCGATAGCTTGATTCGGAATGACATATGACACGATCGAAGGAAAGCACAGTACGGAGATTTGATAAACATTCAAAACACGGGTGAACATTTCGTAATGTTATATGATTCGGGAAAGCATGGTCCTACCAGCCACTGCTACTTCTTTTACATTCAGTGAGTGTGTTGTGAAGAAAAAGTGTAATCAGAATTCTTCACGTTACAAGCAAGACCATACACTTGACTGTGAAATGTCTACCCGGAATTTCTCATTTGAAATTCCACCGTAAGCCTATTGTCAAACTTTCTTTTGCCACAAAGTTGTCTGTAAGTAGCTTGTATATAAATGTTGATTCTGTCAGTTCACAAATGCATTGTTCTATTTCTATAATGAATAATATGATTGAGCGAAAAGTTTGCTTTAAATTTCGTGTTTTCAACAAACTTTCCTCTGCGGAATTGTTGAAAATGTCGATCAAAACCTACAGCGACTCAATTCTATGCAATATACTAATGTATGAATGGTAGGAAGAATTCAAAAGTCGTCGTCAAAACGTTAATAATTGCGAGCAATTCAAAATCGATTGTGACTGAGGAAACCATCGCTAAGGATTCAGTGCTTCAAAATCGTCAATTTAACTGGTGAGAGCTCTCGAAACATTATGTGGTGGAAGACCTGTTGGGTTTAAAGTATTAAGAAACTATACAGGATACTACGTCACCAGATGGTAGCACTGAATCCGCTGGCTTATATTGTACTTCAACTGCTTCAAACAATTTAAGTAAAAGGCCATATATTGTGGCTGCTTTTTCATTTTTGGGAGTCAAAAAAGCATGCTCAAATAACCATTACATATGCTTTGTCATTAGATTGGAGACATCAGGGTACACTGTGTTAGTCAGTTCTCTCACTATTTTTGCCCCTCGAACTTCAAGAAGAAGTAGGCGCAAATAATATCGTTAGGAGTTATTCGAGTGAACTGTATCCAAACCTGAATCTTTCTTTACTTCCATCCCCGTTTTTTTTCGAACCTATTATTTTTCCGAACATAGTACGAAGGACATTCAACGTAAAGAAGGGTATTTACGAAATCATCTTCACTGCATGAATCAAAATATTGTTACGATGTCTAATCGCCCCTGAAGTCGACCCTGTCACTGCCCGGCGGAATGAAGAGATGCGGGGCACTTTCGGGAGAATTCGAGAAAGATTTAAAGGTTTCAGCGCGCCGTATTACGAAGAAATCAGTGTTGCCGTTTCCGGAAGGTTCTCGAACGAACATCGGGAGCAGAACCGAAGTTACGCAAATATTCTAGAACAATTCGTACTTGTATATAAGAAGAGAGCGCGAAGAGGAGAGAATTAAGTTTGAATACAGAGCGCGAATAAGTGGACAAAGTGTTAGAGATAAATTAAGCACTATCAATTGTGTTATAGAAATTAGTCCTTAAGTTTAGTGTTATAATTGTTCAGTCTACGTGTAAATAAACTAGTGAGAGTTTTGTAATGTTGAATTTCATTTGAACAAACAAATAATTTCAAGAACTAAGAAACGTTACAATTGGTGTCAGAAGTGGGATATAAGGAAATTTGAATTTGGTTAAGGAAAATCTGGTGAAATGAGAGATAGAATAGAGGAAGAAATAGAGGAAAAGATCAACGACAAATTGAGTGGCTCATTCAAACATCTAGATCAAAAGGAAGCAAAACTAAAAAGGTTAGAACAATCGTACAGAGCGAACATAAATGAAGAGCCACTTTTGTCGAAAGTGGAACATGATGTTGAAGCTCCAAAAATGAAAATAAGACCTCCTACTTTTGACTTAAAAATTCTTTGGTCGACGTACCAGAAACAATTTGAGGCGGCAACCACAGCCAATGGATGGAATGAGCCGGAAAAAGCAACGTCTTTGATTGTAGCTCTACTAGGAGAAGCACTGAACATTTTGCCGACAATACCAGCAAACCGGCAGGTATGCTACGACACGTTAACACCCAAATTACAAATGCGGTACGGAGATACTCATTTACACGCTCAAATCAAGCATCGTAGCTAGAAATCTACAAGGAGCTTGCAAGAATTCGAATCTGATATAGCGGGATTAGTATTATTAGCCTACCCTACTGCTCCTGATACCTTCTTGAAGCAATTAGCTGTTCAGACGTTCGTAGATGGCATCAGAGATGGTGAAACCCAGCAGGCCTTGAGATTATTTAGGCCAAAAACAATTGATGATGCTCTGGCCCTATCACTTAAGTTTGAAGCTGCAAAACAGGCATCGAATAGAGGGAGTAGCCGTGCTATAAGATACATCACTGAGGAGGAAGAAACTATAGAATGGGTGATTCTGCGGCTCCTGGATCAAAGGAAGAAGAAATAAATCAGATGCTAGAACTGCGATGAGACTGGTCTTATAAGAAGGCAATGCAAAAAACCTCGTAAGGAGCATCGAGCAGGAACTAGCTAGTTCCCCTATCGCGAAGGCCCTGTCCAGTCAACTGCAGTCACTGTTCTCGGTTGGACGAAAAGATAAGCCTAATGAGGACAATTGTTGTTGATGAGAAATGATTGCTAGCAGAACTAAGACAGGAACAAGAAACCTGAATTGAGTGTAGTTCTGCAATGGAAAAGAGATAATGAACGACCGAAATGGGAAGCTGTCTCCAGGATGAGTAGAAACATCAAGGGTTATTGGGCGCAATGGGAATCACTGTTAGTGGAAGATGGTCTGCTGAACCGACGCTTGGATAACAATCTCGAGAATCTGCAGATGATGAGCAGCTTCAGTTAGTTGTGCCAAGAAGCAGAGTGAAGGCAATTTTGGAGAAGTTACATAATGAAGCTTCAGGAGGACATTTCGGCATCAAGAAGACTCCTGTGAAGGTCAGAGCTAGATTTTATTGGGACAGTTCAAAGGCAGATGTCCGAGAATATTGCAGGAAGTATACGACTTGCGCTTCGGTAAAAGGACCTTAAGGAAAAAGCAAGGCTCCAATGAAACAGTACAATGTTGGAAGTCCGATGGAACGTGTTGCTGTAGATAAAGCGAAACCCTTTCCAGAAACTGATGGCGGCAACAAATACATACTAGTTGCCATGGACTATTTTACCAAGTGGGTTGAGGCTTATGCTATACGAAATCAAGAAGCCGCAACAGTCGCTGATATCTTGGTGAAGGAGTTCTTTTACCGTTTGGGCATTCCCTTGGAGTTACATTGCGATCAAGTGAGAAATTTTGAATCGAAGCTGTTTCAAGAAACGTGCGGAAGATTAGGCACCAGAAAGACCATAACAACAGCGCTTCATCCTCAATCAGATGGCATGGTTGAAAGAATGAATACAACGATCTGAAAATACCTGGCTAAAGTGGTATCGGATCATCTTTTTGTTTTCTCCTGCGAAAGGAGCCAATCGATTGAAATGCAGTACTCTGGGTTTCCCTCTCGGAAACTTCCTTATGTGCCATACAAGATTTCCTATAGAAAATCCACGTTCAGAAGCTTTGAGGTCATAGCGGTTTATCATTCTAATACTGGCAATACACATGTGCTGTCTGATCCTGTTATGAATATAATCCATTCTTCGCTCCAGATTAGTGACATAATCTTCCCAAGAAAAATCTTCTCCAGGCTCACACCCAAATTCCAGATCACAAGGCAACGTCATCTGACGACCTAACATAACCCGAGCTGGCGTTTCTCCTATTGACACTTGCACTGAAGATCTGAAGCCTTTCGTGTATGGCAAAAGATATTATTCTCTATTCTCAAACAGCTTCAGAACTACTAATGTAACGACCACTTTCATACAGTTTGATCGAATCCCTCTCATTTTTTAGACTGAATGATGCCTGATCGCTGACTTCATCCACATAAATATTCAATATATTTTATAGAGCTATAATATTCTTTGATAATATTGGCGAAAATACTTGACAAAACAGAGTCTGTCTCTGGAAAACTGACATTCATACCCTGTTCAGCCCTTTAGGGGTTGAATATCGAAAAATCGTGAAACATGACTCAATGTATTTTCTTTCAGAACAACACTCATAAAAGCCGAAATATTCATTTTATATTTGTTCCCCATACAGAGTTCAATACCCATTTCTATCACTTAAGAGATCGAATTTTATAAAATATTGAATTAGAGTTTTTTTGAACCATGTAAAAGAGAAATATCACCAAAAAGATCTGACCACAAACAAAAAAATTTCATGCAAATGTTACTACCCCTTTAGGGGGTGAATAACGCAAAGCCCCTTCGTAGTGGACCTATACGTCACCAAAGGAAGTCACCGCATGAATATCACGCTTCTTGATTCAACGTTGATGAATCAGTCAGTTGGCCAAGACATGTTAATTTACACAATAGATGTTTTAAATCATCTTAAATGACTCTTCAGCTGACTCATATTCATTATTTAGTCTATAAAGTTCCACTTGGAAACCATACCACAACGACAATGAGCAAAAGATTCAATTAATCGAATTGAGATCAAAACCACGAACGTGCTGGAATAGAATTTTGTTTGAGTAACTCATTAAAGAAAATCCCTTGATTCCATTCATTTCCGAAAGGGTTAACCCAGTACATAGAGAACCAAGAGAGAAATTAGTTTCCGAAGTTTACATGTCTCAAAAGCAGGTGCATCCTGAACTACAAAAATGCATTTAAATATATAACTGGCACATATAAAACATTTTTTACATAGTTTCGAATATGTATTAAAAATTTGAATTAATTGAGGAGTCATTAGAAAAATTGAAAGAATGAACGCCGTTAGAAAAAAAGTTGTGTCATTAACAAGAAAAGATATGATTGAATAATCAATCCAACAATTTTTATAATTATGAGGATAAACAACATTCGAATACTTTTTGAGTGTATATACTCATGAAAGGAAAAAATGTGGAGACCATTTATTTGGATATTTCTTGTAGTCTTCGATGGACACGGAGGCGCGAAAATTTCTTCAAGGAAACTATTCTTCCAAATATTTTCAACACACCATAATGAAATCAAAATTGTAACTGAAAGTCGCGAGAGCGTGGGCACCCATTTATTTGAAAAATCAATTTAGCATTATAATTATTGTTGAGTTATTTCGTTGTGGGCCGCTAATTCATGTTTATATGAAGGTTTTATATATATCCTGATATAGAAATGTATGAAAAATGGAAAAGTCGTGTTCAACATTGAATCATGATTGATGCAAAACGTTCATTGATTTGTGTTTCCATTTCCTAAGTGAATCTGATACCTGAATGCTATCAAATAGATTTAGCAATTGGTATAATTAGTAAATATGTAATAATGCTTTTATTGTGGTGTTTATTTAACTAATAGTCGAATAAATTCAGTTAATGACGTTTTCGAATCACTCTGACTGATTTTAGTGGAAAACACAATTTTCTCAATTCATCTACTTAAATATTCTTTTGAGAAGTGAATAATGGCTATACATCCCATTCGTGATAATTTTCGAAATCAATGAACATGGGCAGTGACCACTCGTGATTATACGATATTGAAGCTTCGATTCAAGTAATACCAAGGGAATATACAGTGCGTTCCAATTAAACAGAACAACCCTGAATAACTAGGCTGGTTTGAGATTTTCCTGGAAAGAACGATTTTCGATTGAAGGGGGACATTTTTTATTAAACGTTAAGAGAATTTTGTTGGAATCTAGAGGGTTGAGATTGTACTGTTGATTATCAGAATCATGCACAAAGTCATAAAAATTTCGAGAAAAAGTTTAAGAGCTAATGATCGAAAAATTTCTTAAAAATGGTCTATTCACGTGACCATTAGAATAGAAGCCTTGGACTTTCAATTCTGATTGAAAGTTTTTTGTAATCAATAGCACTCTTCAACCTTCATTGCTGGATAAACTGGATATTGTCGTATTTGATTCTGACTATAGAACATGTGCAATAATTTATTACTCTTACCTAATCGAACCCAATACCCTCGCAACTTCCAAATTATTTTCAATAAGGAAGAGGGATTGTGTATCACCTTCCTGAAAAGGAAATTCCAGTATCTATATGACCAAGTAATTATTCGCTCTCTAAAATAACATGTGATAAATTAAAATTGAGAAGTTTTTGAAAAAAATTTTTCTTTTATCAATCAGATCGATATCTGTTTGAAGAAAACAGAAAACACATGAAAATCAGTTCTGTTTATTCAGAAATATTTTTTCTTTCATTTGAACGTTTAAGCATAATCCATATGAGAAAGGGGTCGTGTGACACCCGTCGGAAAGGTTCCATTCACTGCTTTTTTCTTAATTCATCTTCCATCGAGCAATCTTTTACATTTTTTTTTTCAAAATCTATCTGATCGATTTAGTTTTGAAGAGTTTAAAATTCTTCTGATCTTAAATGGGAAACAGGGAGCGATATTATTCTCTAAAGAAAAAGCTAGATTTCTTTCCTGTGAATCAAAAATTGAAATCAATATTTCATTTATATTGCATGTATCGGTTCATTGTAAATCTTCTCGTATTATTAGAATGTTTTCCAGATTCGCTAGATTCGATTTTGATTGAAAGTTTTCTTCAAACGGAGATCGAGCAGATTCATAAGAACCTGGAATTGCTTCAAACAATTATCGATTTGAATTCGTCACATATTATTTCAAGAGGTAAATAATTATGTTGTCGTATAGAGAATAAAATCGTTTTTCAAAAAAGTATCTCACGATCCATCTCCTCATTCAAAAATTTAGAGTAGAACTTGACAGAAGTAGTGGGAGAACAAAACATGTTTATAGAAAAATTAGGCCAGTCTAGTTATTCAGTTTGTTGCACTATATAATTGAATTGTTCTTACTAAATTTAACTCGGGAAAAAATCTCAGTATATTAATTTTTCTTAAACTCAGTGAGTTGCTTTTTTACAGTTAAATCATTCTTTTATTTCAATTCGGAAAAGAGTGAACGAGTTTCTGTTCATTCGCAGGCATGACAAGCCATTAAGTTCAGATAAAGTAAGTGGGCATGGTATCTGCATGGTGTTTATTGAAACCTTGTAAAACGATCAACTGGTTCATCATTTATATTTGAAAAAAATATAAATAAAGTATATATTTTTCAAATACTCCAAAAAAATCATTATAAGTTTATTCAAAAGTGCAATTTAGCAAGTTGATTTAAATTTCCTTAGAAGTTCAGGTGTTTAATTGATTAGGTGTTCGAATATTATCAAATTCTTTCGTTTCATCGTATCTCCTAAGCCCGAGTCGTAATATTCCACAAAATACTACAGCCTTCAGAATTCTTGAAAGTAAAAACCCAATTTTGATCGCTTGATTGATTGTTTAATTTTTTATGAATTTCCATAACACTTGGCTTTTCACTTAAACTGAATCATTGATACTACTACTTGTGTATTTCACAATCACCGATTATTCGTATTTTGAATGAATTTTCATTAAATTACGTATATTGTTCATCACGACATTTTGCTACGGATTTTACTATCAATTCTGATTTGGGCAGTCCATTGTACCTAATTATTTCGTTCATGGGCGAAGACTTTTTTTATATTGAATTAAAATGTCCTTTCTCAGATACTAAATACTACTATTATAGAACACGAATACATGGACGAGTTGTCGGATAATCTAACCGCAAACTCCATCTTAGCATGGTATGGAGGGTTTATATTTGCCAATCAATGGAAATAGTATTTGGCGCTTATTGGTTACGATCGATGGTCAACGCAATAATAAGCATCTCTGGGTAAGCTTTAAAGATTCGGAATGAACTATTTGTTAAAAACGGCCTCGTATATTGAGAGTATTTGAGTGGACGTTCAAAGAGTAGAGTATTATTTTCCAAATTGATTAGAGTTTTACTCATCTTTGGTCTTGAAATTAGTGTATTCTGTAAGTGTTTAGAATTTTGCAGTAAATGCTCTAACTCCACAGTTCTTATTAACGAACCGCATCTGACTATTGGTTAACAAAAATCAAGCAGACGTTACCATTACCCATGAATGTGGTAAGAGTTCATTATTTGGAAATAAAAATTTTTGTTTGATTTGAACGCATCAATTAGTGAATCTTAAGTGGAAATTTTGAAAAGAATATTGCTTGAATCCAGAAAGATGGTGTTGTGCTATTGATTGATAATCAGAATTCTGTACACGAAGTGATAAACTTTTTAGGATGAAATCTCAATCAATCAAATATATACATGCTAATCCAACGACAATTTAACACCTCGATTCTCCGGTTTTAAAATAAAGACATGGAGAATCGCTTAAACAAGTCAATTTCTGATTCGAGGAGGAACAACTTTTCCGATTTATTCATCCCCGTAACTTCAATCGCCTACCGGGGGTGAGCACAACCGCCTGGTTTTGAGTAATGATAAGGGGTGTTGCGATATCTCATTCTGAAGATCTTATTGAGTACTATCTGACCCTAAATTTTTGTTCTAAAATTTTCATCGTTAACGAAATGGCAACTAAAGAAGTGGAAGACTACTTACTTTTGTGATCAGTTTATTGAGTGACCCCATAGAAAAAAGTCCAGTGGCACCAGATCGGGTGATCTAGTTGGCCACACAATATGTCCCCTCCTTCCAATCCAGGCCAGAGGAAAATTTTCATCCAAGAACTGACGCACAGGTTGAACGAAATGGGGTGGTGCGCCTTCTTAGTGAAAAATGATCGTTTCATGGTCTTATTCATTCTCTAATACTTGCACGAGGGCTGAATAAATAGCGTTCTGTAATAGTTCTAAATAAATTTGGATAGTGATATTACCGGGTATAAAAAAAAGGCCGATGATGTGATTTCCATAAATACCCGCACAAACATTTAGTTTTTGGGGATGCTGAGTATGTTCTCCTCGAAATAATATTGGATTTTTATCGGACCAGTACCAACAGTTATGCCTGTTTACAGTGTCGTTAAGGTGAAATGTACACTCATCCGAAAAACTGATATTGAGCATGTAGTTTGGATTATTGTTAATAATTTCACTGACCACTTCACAGAACATGAGTCGGCGATCAAAATCATCCTTATTCAGTTCCTGAACCAATCGTATTTTGCAAGGATGAAACTTATGTTTCCTCAAAATTCTCATGGTTATTGTGCGTGAAGCACCAGACACATTGGACGACTTCCTACTACTAAGGATCGGATCCATCGCTACGTGACCTGAGATAGCAACTTCCCACCCTTCATCTCCTTCATACCTCCTCTTTTTGTTGCCGACTGAACCAGTAGCATCAAATTTAGCAACCAGTTGCACAGAATGCCGTTGTTAATTGCGCAGAGTTGTTATTTTTAAAAAATAATTTTATCTCTGTCAACTTTTTCAAACAAATAAATAAAAAAGAGTGAATACCTCGAGGTAAACTCAACATAAGTTAAGCCATACACTAGCGTTCTTTATTGCATGGAAATAAATGGTGCCATTTTCAGCACTAATAATAATAATAATAATAAACTAATCAAAAAAGTAAATAGTCTTCTACTTCTTTAGCTGCCATCTCGTTAACGATGCAAATTTTGAAGCGCAAATTTAGGTTCAGATATTACTCGACAAGATCTTCAAAATGAGGTATCGCAACACCCCCCATCCCTATTCAAAATCAGGGGATTGTGCTGAATACCGTTAAGGAATTGAAGTTACGGGGATGAAAAAATCGGAAAAGTTGTTGCCCCTCGAATCAGAAATCGACGGGTCCGTGCGATTCTCCATATTTTTATTTTAAAACCGGAAAATCGAGGTGTTAACTTTTCGTTGGACCACCCTGTATATATATATATATATATATATATATATATATATATATATATATATATATATATATATATATATATATATATATATCTATATAGAGGTTTGGGACTTTCAATTACAATTGAAACTTTGTCATAATCAATAAGACTCTTCGCCCTACATTGGTGGATAGACCGGATATTGTTCTATCTGATTCTGAATATAGGACATATACAATTCAATTCAAGTGATAGTCAGAACTAGTTCATAAGTACCGATCGGTGATAACGCTCCTAATAATATAATTCCAGCTCGATCGATTCAGAATAACGTTTAGGAAAATATTTTCAAATGTATTTAAAGCTTAAAATATTGCAAAAATAACCAACAAGTTCAAATGGAGAATAAAGGCGTTTAATTTCTAACAGATATTTCAAGAACTGTTGACGGTTAAAGGATAGCCAAACAAGAATCAACTTTCCCAACAAATAACGGACTTCTCATAAATAGAACAACGAATAGGGCTTCAAACTTCTTTCTTTGTAACATTCCAAAGTTTCGACACCAGATATGTGTCTTAATCAGGAAATTGATTGAAACTTTGAAATATAGGTAATACAACTTCAAGTTAAAATTATCAAAAATCTTTCGCTCAACAAGAGAAAACTACATGTAGGTAATAAATTTTGAGTTAAAATTATTAAAATATTTGGCTTAACAAGAGAATATAGAAACGACATGTAGGTAATAAAACTTTGAGTTAAAATCATTAAAATCTCTAGCTTTTCTTTGCGTTCCAACCGGTTGTGATAGTCACTTGTGAACGAGAGATTTTAATGATTTTAACTCAAAGTTTCATTACCTACATGTAGTTTTTCATTTTCTCTTGTTGAGCGAAAGAATTTTAATAATTTTAACTTGAAATTGTATTATCTACATTTCAAAATATTTTGAAGTTTTAATCGATTTCCTGAGGAAGACACATATTTGGTGTAGAAACGTTGGGATCTTTTAAAGAAAGACGCTTTAAGATCTATTCGTTGTTTTATTTATGAGAAGTCCCTTGTTTGTTGGGAAAGTTGATTGATGGATGTTGGTATACTTGGAATTGATTGAAGGACTAAATAGCCAAACAAGAATCTTCCAGAATCCCTATTGCTGGAACTCTATCTGTACCATTTATAATTTTAATTCAACGATGAAAATACCACGAATAAAAACAATTCAGAATGGGTTCCTTTCTAGAAATATTTTGTTTTAGTATTAGTTGTCAAAAACTAGTTGTTAACGTCCAAAATTTCTTTCAATCTCCATTTTTGTTGTTTATCTTGTCAATTGAGAATACAAAATGAGAAATTTTAAAGGTATCAAAAACTTTTTGTATGCATTTATTATGCCACTTGTATTTGCACGTTTGTCAAATCTTTGAATCTAAATCACACAGATTTTTCTAGAACATATTGACAAATTCCATTTTTTCAAAATGTCATTTCATCATTCTCTCATCCGCAGTATATGAGCATAATCAAAATGTTCTATTATTTATAATAGATTCTTTATACAGGGTGCTTCAACGAAAACTAAACAGAGGCTATATCTACCAAGATATTCACCACTGATCAAAGTGCAAAAACAGGTTAATTTTTGTATCAAGGGGGACATCTTTTGGGGTAAAATACTTGCCTGAAATATCAACATCCTAAGCGGGGGTTGCAATCCTTGAACATTTTGAATAGGGTAAATAAGTCGAGTGATGACTCAAAGGAAAGGTGGTATCTTTGTCTACATTGCCTTGAACGAATTTCCATTTTTAATTGAAAACTGTGAAAGATGACTATTCAAGTTTCATCAGGTAAAATGGAACAGATCCATGCTGATCAATGGCAATCATCATCAAGTACCATTCGCATCTCGAATTTCAACCCCTGGAGCAGGGATGACAACCCTTGAAAATTTGGAAGAGGGTAGATCGGTCGAGTGATAACTCGAAAGAAAAGTATTATCTTTGTCTGCATTCCGTGAAAGAATTTTCATATTTGATTGCAAACTATAAAAGATACAGAGTGAGTCACTGAAAAATAGAGAAGACTATTGGACTATTAGTGCGAAAAACTGGAATTGATTCATTTAGATCAAAGATGACAGCTGTTGATCTGGAATTAATCTGTTCCATTTTTTGCAATAATGTTTGAATAGCTCAGGGCGACAGATAGTCTCCTCTATTTTTCAGTAGCTCCCTCTGTATCTTCTACAGTATTCAATCAAAAATGAAAATTCGTTCACGAGGATGCAGACAAAGATAATACCTTTCTTTCGAGGTATCATTCGACCCATCTACCCTCTTCCAAATTTTCAAGGTGGTCACCTCTGCTCTAGGGGTTGAAATTCGAGATGAGGATGGTACTCGATGATGACTGCCATTGATCAGCATGGATCTGTTCCATTTTACTTCACTGAAACTTGAGTAGTCTCAGGGAAATAGTCTTCCCTATCTTTCAGTTTCTCACCCTGTATCTTTTACAATTTTCAATTAAAAATGGATATTCGTTCAAGGCAATGTAGACAAAGATACCACCTTTCTTTTGAGTCATCACTCGACCCATCTTCCCTATTCAAAATGTTCAAGGATTGCAACCCGCGCTTAGGGGGTTGACATTTCACGCAAGTTTTGTAATCCAAAAGATGTCCTCCTTGAAACAAAAATTGACCTGTTTTTGCGTTTTGATCAGAAATGAATATCTTGGTAGATAGAGCCTCTATTTAGTTTTCGTTGAAGCACCCTGTATATCCATGATTCAATGCTCAACTAGCTATACCCAAAAATGAAGTTTTTTATGTGATGATAGTTTCACTTTTCAATGTGTCAACAATTTGTTTCAAACAATTTCGGAATTTCATGACATTTTTACATTCCAAATTTTACAAAAACAGCAGTATTCAGTCAAATACTCAACAAATTTGTTTGTATTTTTCATAACGTATTTTAATTTTACTTCACAGAGCTGAAATGGATTTCAGATTTATCAAGTGTCAACTTAATATAACTTCAAAATTAATAGAGATATGACAATAGACATTCAACTTGACTAATTGATCTTTGATAAAATTGTAGTAAATAGTTGTCAGCTATTGGATGCATATGTTTTTTGCAATTTTGAATATTTTATGTTAAAGCCTATGTTGAATAATGCTTATATATTAATGGATCTTCAGTATAATTTTGTTGAGTGAAAAATTATGTGCCTGAAAAATTTTGATCATATTAATAGCATAATGCAAAAATTCACTGATTATCGAACTAATCAATTTCTTTATAAAAAATCGAGACCCAAATTTATTTCACATTCGTCATATATAAAACCAGCAGTAGCTAAAAGATAAAAAGGCAAAATATTTTTAGTTTTTCATTTTTGTGAACCTCAAAATTTATGATTAACAAGATGAAGAGAATCTGAATAATTTTATGATGTAGTCTTCTTAAATGTGTTCCTAAGGAAATCTCCAAGGAGTGAAGTGTCGAAATCAATTGTCAAAGTTTTCGAACCCCAAGATAAATTTTTTTAGGGTAGTTTATTCATTCAAATAATCAAGCCACACCATAATTCATCCAAATTTCGATTAATACTTTATACAAAGAAGGAAATTCCGTATTCACTCCATCTTGAAAGTAGCGTAGATACCTATTTTCAACGTTAAATAATATATAACAAATAAAATAACAACGTAAACAACATTAAATTAAAATCTATGAAAATTAATATTTAAATCTGTTGCAAAGCGTTAATCTCGAGAACGGCCCGACCAAATCAGTTATTTCTTTTTACATATTCGTTGAAGTGCAAATAAGATTTTTATATAGAAAAGCCCAAAAAAACATAGAAACCAAATTTTCTTAAACTGGTTTCAATATAAATTATTTGGGTCTGAGATTGCGGAAGAGCAAAATTCATTTTTATAATTTTAACTACACACTAATTACGTAATGAGACATATGGTGGATCATTTTTATAGCGGAGATTGAAAGGATTGTCAAAGATTTCTCACTTCTTCATTGTCGAAGGCATGAAAAACTATGTTTTAGATTTTGATTGCACTTGAAAATGAAAAAATCAGAAGTTTTTGAAAAACGACCCCTAACTTGCGAAAGTTGGTCAAAATATTTTATGGGATTCGCTCCGTACTTTATCACCCAGGCTGAAAAATTGGAATTATTTGGTTTGTGTAGGATTTGCCTTCGTTTTGAAGTATTTTTCTTACTTATTGAACTCGTATTTATGATCTAGAAAACTAAATGAGAACTAGTTTTTGGAAATTATTGAGGTTGTAGGTCTATATGGAAACATTCAAGTTTGGAGACAGAAATTTGTAATCGAGAGCTTAATTCAGAAGTAAAATATTAATGTTTCAGCATTTTTATTGAAACTACTAATGAACTAATGAGGAATAGGTTTATATTGAAAAATTTCCCAATTATTTTTCTTCGGCATAATTATTTCAATATTGTCAGTTTCAATGCTCCATAAAAATATTTGAAAAAATTTTTCTAGGCGTTACATATTCTGAATTCATCACACAATTGCTCATATTTTTAACAGTATTATCAAGAATACTGATCATAACATGTGAACTGCACTATGATTGTCGCACTCTACTATTTGGTTAGAACAGTGGAAAAGCCATAGGCTAATTTCGGTATTGGTTCGATACGTACTGTGGAAAAGTCTGGGCGAAAAGATTCGTTCGAACAAAGATAATGGGCTATAGCCTCACCCTTCGCCTCAAACTTCGTATACGAGGCCCGAGGCGAGGTAATGCTACCTGGCCACCCCGGTGAAATATTACGTTTAATTTTACCAGAAAAATATGAATTTCTGGAATATCCCCCCTAAATAAAATTCTGGATCCTCCACTGGAATAGGATGTAGTGATCAGCAAAGATTAAAATTCAGTAAAATGATTAATTTAAGTTTAGTTGCCAGTTGATGCCACTGCGTAGTGAAACACTTTCAGATCCAACTAATTTTTAGTGAAAATCACTCGAAAGCACAAGTTTTAAATCTTCTAAAGTCTTTTTACTGGGACAATCGTAATTTTCAAAATTGAACAATTATCTGCAATTGAACGGGCGCCAAAACCAGAATCTAGGTGCTTAGTGAGCAAAACAAAAACTTTTCTATGATAGTAACATATAACACATAATATTCGAAGAACTTTTTCATGACGTCATATTTTTCAGGAATGTGATTTAAAATGCTAAGGAATAAAATTGAGCTATTCTAACGGTTTTCAAGAAACATGAATACTACCTGATTGTTAGGATTAGTCCAATTTTTCTCCAAGGTTATAAATCGAGGCTTGAATATCTTCCAAACATTTCACTATTTTTCTAATCTGAAAATTAAAAATGCTCTGAAATAATCAATCAGCCCATGCCATGAAATTTAATCTCTATATACTGTCTTTTCTCTAAGCCTAATTATCTGACTTTTATAGGGACCTTATCTGGTGATGTTGGATTAGTTCTCACCCAAGTAAATGCTCTATGCACTTTCTTAGAATGGTCCCTTATGCTTTGGATGTGGACTGAAAATACTATGACCAATGTTGAAAGAGTTTTAGAATACACCAAATTACCTAAAGAAAATTCTAGTGGCTTAGTTAAAGAAAACTGGCCAAAAAAAGGAGGAATCGAATTCAAGAATGTCAATCTGTCATACAGGGAGAACGAAAAAGTAATTTTACGAAATCTCAATTTCTCAATCCACCATCAAGAAAAAATCGGCATCGTTGGTCGGACAGGAGCAGGGAAATCTTCTGTCATTATGACTTTGTTCAAGATGTATGATTTCGAAGGTGAAATATTGATTGACGATATAGATATAAGAACAATATCTTCTGAATTTCTAAGAAGGCAACTAGGTATTATACCCCAAGAGCCTTTAATATTTTCTGGAACTCTCAGAGATAATATCGATCCATTTCATAGAGAACAAGATGATGCCGTTTGGAAGGCTATCGAAGAAGTAGGACTTAAATCATATTGTAAAAATTTATATGAAGATTTGACCACAAAGAATTTAACCATTGGTCAAAAACAATTGATCTGTTTAGCAAGAGTTCTCATCAAGAATGTTAAAGTTATAATTATGGATGAAGCAACAGCAAACATGGATGAAAAGATGGATTCCTTCATCCAAGATAAAATTCGAACCTTATTTCAGTCCTGTACTGTGATTACTATAGCACATAGGTTGAACACAATCATGAACAGTGATAGAATCATAGTCATGAACAAAGGCGAAATAGTAGAATTCGATTCTCCCTCTTCTTTATTGAAAAGCAATGGATTGTTTAGAGAAATGGTTAATCAAGAATAATAACATTTATTATAGGAGCTTGGAGTCAAAAATGAATAAATAACATAAAAAATATAAGTTTCTTCAAATATCCCAGAAAATCTATCTCAAATTTGATAACTATTGAATGACAAGAAACAAAAGTATAATAAGGCCAAGTTGAATTCAGTATTAGCAACGAGTGCAAGATTGTAGCTCTGCGTAGTATTTACATTCTTTCTTACGCTGCTAAGCTTTGACATTTCCTCTCAGAAGCATAAGGAGAAGCCATTCGCTTGTACCTAATTTCATCAAAAAACATCTCTTATCCGAACTTTCAATAGAGCATGAGCAAATTATTTTGATTCAACCCGCAATTTTGATAACCATGGCCTGATCAGATAAGTACATTGGTCCATCAAAATTCGTTCGACTTCTTTTGAATTCAGAACTGGTAGAGGAAGATGTTTAAGTAATTTCATGATTTCTCGAAATTTCTATTTGCAAACGCACTACCAAGACATTTTACTGACTTTCAAATGTATCCTAATTAAATGGAAGAAAATGTCAAAGCTTGAAAAGCGAGTTGTAAGATCTCATGTAAAACGAAGTCACGAAGATCTCTGTTAACGCGGTTTCGAACTCTCGTTCATCATCAGACTGTATGAAACCAAATACAAAGTAACATGAAATATACAGGGATATCCACCGGGACCGACCGTTAAAAACTTTTTGAGTTCCAATTACAATATCGAGCTGAAATTTTATACGCGGCTATAACTAGCGATTTCCAATTGAAGTGAAATATTTTCGAAGTGATACCATTTCCGGTTATACCGGAAGTGGGTCATCATTTTGTTATTTCAAATGGCAATCTACCTTCTTTATTATACATCTAGAGCCGACATCTGAGCAAGGCATAAAATACCCAAGTTGTTGGCACTTATCTGTCAAAATTTTTGACAGATTTAATTATTTTTATTATAAACTCGATTTTTGAGGAACATTTAAAAAAATTGTAGCTCGTAGATCTTTAGCACTACAGACACGATTTTTGCTTGGGTGGATAGAAGAAGGATCAAGGAATTTTTAAGCAGTCTACACATGTCAAATGTTTATTGCGTTGTTTTGTATGATTTTTTCAATTTGGCCTTTTTCAAACAGGAATAACTCAATTTTTTCAAATAGCACGTGCCAATTTTTATATCGCCATCAGATGAAGCGTCAAATTTCCGATGGAATTGTATGAGCATGTACTATACCCATCTCTTATAGTTCCGAAATAATTTGGGAATACATTGAATTTTCATGATTTTGCATGAACTAACAGAGAATACTTTGAAATATTTGAATCAATAACTGGCTACGCTCACCTGACAGGTGCCTAAAATTAATGTACTTGTCACTTCGTTCATTCGAATTTGATATTTCAACAAGAATTGTTGGTAATTTAATGTGAAAATTTTTGAAAAACACTAGATTGATAATAAAATGGCTGATTATTCAAACGAGGATATATTTAATCTCTTTTTAATCTATGGCGAATATCAAAAAGTGGTGGATAGAACTTGCAGGCAATTCAATAACCAATTTCCAAATTTGGCGCCTGTGAGTAAAACAATATTTCGATGGATTAGAAGCAAATTTCTGCAATTTGGAGGAACAAAATACATAGAAACTAGAAGAAAACCAATTCTCGAGGACGAAGACAATCAAATTAATACGCTACCGTATTTTCGTGATAATCCACATGCGTCCATTAAGTCAGCATTAATGGATATTGGATTGAGTTATACTTCCATTCAAAGGATCCTTAAGAAACATAACATGCACCCGTAATCTATTATCAGACTACAAGAATTGAAACCAACTGACCTTCCCAAGCGGCTAAATTTCTGTGAAAATTTATAAATTCGGCTTCAAGAAGATGAGACAATTCTGCAAAAAATTATATGGTCTGATGAAGCCAAGTTCAATGAAAGTGGAATAACCAACAGGAGAAATCGACATTTTTGGGCCACAGAAAATCCACATCTCATTGAGGTTATTGATTTCCAAAATAAATTCAGCGTGAACGTTTTTGCAATTTCAATGAATGATTTGTTGGCTTATCACATTTATGAAGAAAATCGTAATGGACCAAGATACCAAATGCATGGTGCACCAGCACATAAAACACGAGCTGTAGATCGGCAGCTAACAGAAATGTTGGAGGATAGATGGTGGGGTAATCAAGGACCAAATGTATGGCCTTCGCGTTCTCTGGACCTGACGCCCTTTGATTTTTATTTATGGGGTAAAATCAAGGGTGAAGTGTATCTTATTCCTGTAAGAAGTAAAGAAGAGTTACTAGAGCGCATTCATAATGCTTTTCGTAATATTGATCCTGAGGAAACTAGGAGGGCAACTCATCATGTTCGCATACGAACTGTCAAGTGTATCGAGCAAAATGGGGCCCATATTGAATATTTATTCAGATCGTAAATTAGTTTTCTCCTATGATGTTTGCTCTCATTTATTCGTATTAATGTAATTATTTTCGATGATTGGTTTTCGCTTAGTTCCTACAATTTTTATTCATCCGAATGGTAGAAAATTGCTTCTAATGCTTCGGAGTTTTATTTTATTCATAGACGGTAAATTTGGAAATTTGTTATCGAATTGCCTGCAATTTGTACCCACTACTTTTTGACATTCTAAAATGAATTAAAAAAAGATTAAATATATTTTCGTTTGAATAACCAGTGTTTTTATTCCAAATGTGTTGCATTTTTCGGATATTTTCAATCTTGAAATAACGACAATTGTTGAAATATCAAATTCGAATGAACGAAGTGACAAGTACATTAATTTTAGGCACCTGTCAGGTGAGCGTAGCCAATTCAGCTACTTGATTCAAATATTATTTCAAAGCATTCTCATTCTCATCAAAGTTCAATATATTCCCAAATTATTTCGGAACTATAAGAGATGGGTTTAGTACATGCTTATACAATTCCATCGGAAATTTGACGCTTCATCTGAAGGCGATATGGCACATGCAATTTGAAAATATTTAGTTATTGCTGTTTGAAAATGGCCAAATTGAAAAAATTATACAAAACAACAAAATAAACATTTGAAATGTTTGGATTGCTTAAAAAATTCCTTGATCCTTCTTATATCCACCCAAGCAAAAATTGTATCTGTAGTGCAAAAGATCTACGAGCTACAATTCTTTTAAATGTTCCTCAAAAATCCAGTTTATAACAAAAATAACTAAATCTGTCAATAGTTTTGACAGATAAGTGCCAACAACTTGGGTATTTTATGCCTTGCTCAAATGTCGGTTCTAGATGTATAATAAAAAAGGTAGATTGCCATTTGAAATAAGAAAGTGATGACCCACTTCCGGTATAACTGAAAATGGTATCACTTCGAAATTATTTCACTCCAATTGGAAATCGCTAGTTATGGCCGCGTATAAAATTTCAGCTTGATATTAAAATTGGAACTTAAAAAGTTTTTAACGGACGGTCCCGGTGGATATCCCTGTATAAATGATGACAATTTTTTGAGGCCTGAATGCGATTTAAATTAAGAGATTACACTCTTCGCGATACTTCTTATGTTAATTACATCAATCAGATTGCCGATTGAATGAATGAGAATATAAATTCCTTCCCCTCCTTCAATCCCTTTGCATATCCACAAATCATATGGACTTAATGAGAAGAAAAAGGATATAGGATTGAAATGCAAGAACACATATGAAAGATCGCGACGAAGGGTCCATCTTAAGATAATTGCGATACATACGAATTCCAGTGCGCTCACGAAGATTTTCCCGATACACTGTGTTACGAACAATTTCGAAATTTATCAAATTAGTGACTTGACTTCCGGACATCCCACATACATCCCACATATAAGTTTTCATTTGGTAAGTCGTAATCTTAAATTCCTTTTCATTTACACATTTCGCTTGATTAACGCTTTCAGTCAAAACGCTCAGAAGAAAGAATTGAATCAGTTTCTCCACAACTTTTACAGTCCTCTCAACGGAGACACAACATTCTTGAAGCCGAATAGTTTATTTGTTCAGAGTCTCAATTAGAAAATACAAGAAATTTCTTAGATTTTCGTTCATTAATACAATAATTTCTGAGTGTAGCGACTTGGAAGTAAACACCCTAAAAAAGTCTAGGGAATACTTCTGAATATCGATATATCGTATCCAGAACGATCAATATTGATGATTTTTTTTAAGAAATGAACACCTGCATCAATTTCTCCTCAAATTATGTAGAGTGCCGCAATAGATTTCAGTTTTTTTTTATAAAAACTAAAAATGCAGCAGATGCGACGCTGCTTTATAATCATTTCATGTATTCAGTGTTTGAAATCAGTTAGTTGGCACTTTGTTTCTGTTGTAAGCACAGATAAAAGATTCAAGTTTTGTGATTCGACCATGGAAATACGACATTTGACTAGAGAAGAGATGTTACGAGCCGTTGGCATGCTCCAAGCTGTGTCATAAACCGTTTATGGTCGCGTTTCAATGAAACAGGTAGCGTAGAAGAACGCCATACAGGTCGTTTCAGGATTACTACAGTCGCCCAACACCGATTTTTTTTGTTTTACAAGCCAGAAGAGATCGTACTACCACAGCATCTCAATTAGCTCAAGAGCTATCACGAGTTCATAATGTACAAATTTCAGACCAAACTGTGAGAAATCGACTGCACGAAGGTCAACTCCACTGCAGACGTCCTTTAAGAGTTTCGCAACTGACCCATGGAAATTGCGCTGCTCGTTTATCTTGGTGCCAAGAACACGTAAACTGGGATCACGAGAGGTGGGCCACAGTTCTCTTCAGTGATGAATCTAGATTTAGTTATTATCCCGATTCGGAAAGAATTCGAATATGGAGGGAACCTGGAGAGCAAAACCGTCTCCAGCATGCTCGAGAAGTTGTTAGACAGGAAGGCGGATCAGTGATGTTTTGGGGAGGTATACGCCTTGGTGGAAGAACTGACCTCGTTTTCATAAAATACAACCTCACGGGAAATTCTTACGCAAATGAGTTTTACCTGTAGTGATACCGTATCTCCAAACAATGGGTCAAAATCGACTCTTCCAACAGGATAATGCCCCTCCTCATCGTGCAAGAGTTGTCTTGAACTTTCTTGAAGAGAATGATATCGATCTTCTACCGTGGCCATCCTGCTCCCCAGATCTGAATCCCATCGAGCATGTGTGGGACACCCTAAAAAGAAATCTCCTGCGTCAAAACGTCTTCCATCATGAACAGGAGCTTCGATTAGCAGTTCAGGGTGCTTGGAATGACTTAGGCCAAAATGTAATATACAATTTAACATTGAGCATGCCGCGACGATGCCACAGTGTCATTAATAACAGAGGTGGACTTTCTGGGTACTGAAAAATATAAGTGCTTCCATATCGTTTCGAAAATATTAGTTCAGGATTTTTTTTTGTGTTTTACCAAATTTCGTCATTTTCAAATTTCAATTTTTTTTATAATAGGTGCTTTGAAGAAGTCAAATATTATTTTTTTCTTGATAACACATTATATACAATACATCCTAACAAAAACCGAAAGATTTTCATAAATTCGAATCATCAAATTCATATTTTAAAGATATTGGTAAGTGTTCCTAGACTTTTTGAGGTGTTTACATACGACTGTGATCTCTTTCTTTGATAAGTTTTTAATACACTAGCTTGTTTACATATCCATCTGCTTCACATAGTGCATACGAAAACAAGGGTTGTATTCGAATTTGGATAAATCAACTCGTCTTGCGCCGTCTTTCTTTGACAAAGGCAGAAAATTGATTTTCTCTTTGAATGCGGTACCTGGATTTTGGATTGCTCATATTATAATTCGCTTACGAATTCAGTTCAGACTGTATTCAATTGTCCTTGCTTACCACAATTACGCTTAAATACGCAACATGTGGTATACATACTATCAATCGCACGGAATAATTATTTTTCCTACAATTGAAATAAAGTAAAACGTTTCATTCACGATTTTCATTATCTACTTATCAGTAAGATTTCAGCTGTTTTATTCAGTTGCGATATATATTCTCTAGAATGCCTGCAGTGAATGAAAATTTATTACGCCTACGAGCTCAACGCCAAAGAATTATTTCTAACGTTGATACTCTTTACAATTTTCCTTCGAACGTTAAATAAGGTTAGATTTTCCTACAATCTTTTCTCTGTTAAAAATCAAATGTAGAAGCTTTGAACGCTGGCAAACTACATTTGAAAAAAACATCAAACAAATATCGTTTCTGCAGTTTCTATTTCGGAAGAAGCAGAAACCTTATAACCACAAGAAGAAGCAATAGAACAAGCCTTCATTGAAAAGCGTCAAAGTATTGAAACAGCTTATTATGATATTTTCGAATTACCCATAGAATTACAATTGAATCAGACTACATCTACTCCGAATATGACTTCTAATGTCAGATTACCAAAAATTGACAGGTTAGGGACTCAGGTTCACAAGTTTCATTCCTTTCTCAGGAAAAAGCTTCGAAATTGAATCTCAAAACATCCAATATTGCGATTTCATTACATGGATTAGATCGAATAAGTACATCGGCAAAGTCAGGGGTTCGTTGTAGAATTTCCTCGTTTTATGATTCACAGGACTCTCCCAATGTGGACGCCGTTGTGGTGGAGGAGATTTGCTATGGAAGACCTACTGTTTCATTTTCAGATGGAAAATGGAGTCAATTTTCAATTTTATTACTTGCCGATCCAGATTTCAATAAATCAGGAACAGTTGATATTTTACTTGGGCAGATATATTTAATTATATCTTGCGAGATGGTCGCATTGCAGGCAATTCGAATGAACCTGTAGCAATTAATACTATTTTCGGATATATTTTGATGGGGGAAACTTCTCTTCTGTTATCTTTAAAAGTGAAATCCTTTTCACCTTGTGCTACCAACGATGTAATTATAGATCCCGACTCAACAACGCGCTTATTTTGGGAAATCGAAGAAGTTCCTTCAGTAAATCGATTTTCTCCTGAAGATATTTTTTGCGAACAACACTTTTCACAAACGACAACCCAAACTACTTCTGGTTCATATGAAGTCTCGTAACCTTTTATGTTTACCTCTCCAGATTTCGGATTTTAGCACTTCGTCATTTTTATTCACTCGAAAGAAAACTTACTAAAAATTCAATACTCTACGAAACATATTTAAACATTTTTCGAGAATACTTAAGTAATGACCATATGGAAATTGCACCAAAATATAACGATCTAGACAATTTATTTTATTTACCACATTCTTGTTTTTCGAGCAGATTCTTTGAATAAACCTACTCGAATTGTGTTCTGTAGAAGCAGTAGACTTTCAGATTAAATTCCTTTGAACAATGCCCTTCATACAAGTCCAAAATTACAAAATAACCTCATAAAAATCTTACTCAATTTTCGCAGACATCGCTATGTTATCTACTCAGATATTCACCAAATGTATGGAATGATAGTAGTACTTCCTTCGACTCCTGTGAAGATTTTCTCCGCTCGAACCAATAAAAGAATATCGATTGAAGATATTACCTTTCGGTTTAGTTTGTAGCCCCTACCTTGCCTTACGTATTGTGAAACAACTAGCTAACGATTACAATGATCTACCCTTAGCTTCTGTTATTCTATTAGAAAATACATATGTTGATAATGTGACTGAAGGCGATGACTATTTGCAAGCAGCCCAGTTGAAAATCCAACAACTCATTTTTCTTCTGAAAGGGGAATGCTTTGAACTTCACAAGTGGCGCAGCAATGAACCTGGCATCTCACTTTCATTTCACCATCCTCACTTCTCCGTTAGCATTTCACGAAAACAAAGAAAACCTTCTCAAAGTTCTGGGTTTAAAATGGAATCCTGTTTCTGATACATTTACTTATTCTCCATTTGATCAGATTTCCACATGTACAAAGGGAACGATTCTCTCTATTTTTGACAAGTTATATGACCCTCTGGGCTATTTAGCTCCCTGTATTATTCTTCTGAAAATTCTTATGCAATTAACATGGATGTTAGGCATAAAATGGGATGACTCACCTCCGAAAGAAATAGTGTCGGAATTTCAACGGTTTCAATCAGAAATGAATCAGTTTCCAGAATTACAAATTCCGCGATATTTTGACAGAGTATAATCACAAAATTGTGAACTTCCTGGATTTTGCGACTAATCTGAAAAAGGTTATTGCGCTGTCATATATTGACGAATCTTGTATGACGACTCTTCAATTAAAACTTATTTCATTTGCTCAAAATCTAAAGTAGCCCCTCTGAAAAAACTGTCTTTAGCCCGACTTGAACTGTGTTCCGCAGTTTTACCTTCTGAATTATTGAAATTCGTTATTGAATCTTATGAAGGGAAAATGAATTTTCAGTCAGTCTCGGGATGGTCGGATTCCACAGTGGCGTTATTTTGGATGAAATCATCAACTCATAGATGGAAAACTTTGGTGGGTAACAGGACTTCTTACATACAAGACATTCTACCTACAGAACGTTGGTTTCACATTCAATATCAACTAAATCCAGCAGATTTTGGCACACGGGGATTGTTTCCTTCGGAGTAAGCTAACTGTCATTCCTGGCTGAGTGGGCCACATCTTTTACGTACCCCTGAAGACCAATGGCATTCATCTGAATCCGCTACGGATGAAACAGATGAAATTTCAGACGAATCTACTAAAATTTGTTTATCCATTACAACTTCGACAATACCGTGGAGTTATATAGATTCATTACTAGTAAAATTTTCATCTCTCCAGACGATTCTGAGAATTCAATGTTATGCTCACCGATTTATCAATAATATGAAAAATAAAGATGATAAATTTTTTATTATCGCTAGAATTGAATTTTGAAATGAATATTGTATCTTCAGCTCAGAAAATCCCAAAATATCTCCATAAACTTAATCTCTTTATTGATAAAAGTGGAATTTTGAGAGTGAGAGGCCGGTTAAGATACACTGAATTGCATTACGATGGGAAGTTTCCTATTCTTTTACCCTCTAAAAGGAAGTTCAATTCAATACTGATTTCATATATTATTCATGTAACATTTTTACATTCAGGTGTTAATGCAATGCTTTTCCATTTATTTCAAATGTTCTGGGTCTTCTCTGCGAAGAAACTCATACGATAGTAGTTTCAAATGCCATAATTGCTTCAAAATCAATCCAATTTCGCTTCAACTCCCAATGGGAAATTTACCTACACTTAGAATTTCTCAGATAAAATCATTTCAAAATGTAGGTGTCGACTTAGGTGGTCCATTTTCCATAACTATGGGACGGCCAGGAGGGTCAAAAATGTTCAGAGCTTATCTTGCACTATTTGTATGTTTTTCGACTAAAGCAGTAGATCTGGAGCTGCTGAAACGTTTCTAACGGGATTTAGCCGATTTATATTAAGAAGGGGACGCTGCGATAATGTTTATTCAGATAGCGTTAAAAAGTTCATTGCCAGTGCAAAATATTTAAAAGAGATATTTTCTCACTCAGCCAATGCTGAGTCAATTTCATGGCATTTTAATTCGCCTTCGTCACCGCACATGGGTGGGTTGTGGAAGGCAGGTAGTAAAAGCGTGAAAAATCACCTCATTCGTATTATTGGTAAGCAAATTGTAACCTACGAAGAATTGAATACAGTCTTTACTCAAATCGAGGCCGTTCCTAATTCACGATCTATTATGGCCTGACCTATTATGGCTGTGAGTAGTGATCCTCATGATCTGAGCGTACTCACTCCTGGCCATTTTTTAACGCTAGAGCCTCTATCAGCTATAACCGACCCAAACTTAACTCAGGTACCTTTTAATCGACTTTCACGATGTCAACTCTTGTAACGGCTTCACCGTGAATTTTGGAATCGATGGAGTCAAGAATATCTGCATACATTACATCAGGGATCAAAATGAACAAACCCAATGGTTCCAATCGTCGAAGGATCGATGGTTTTGATTAAAAATGAACTGTCACATCCTTAAGACTGCCAGCTTGCTCGCGTTCATCAGTTACACGTCGGTGGCGATGGAGTGGCAAGAGTTTCTACAGTGAAAACAGCCAAAGGTCTTCTCAAAAGACCATTGGTAAAACTTTGCCCTTCACCTTTTAATTAATATTCAGAAAATGCCTGAGCATAAATATATTCTTGGTTTTCTTCATTTCCATACGATTTATATTTAAATTTTTCCATTTATTTTTATTTACTTTCAAATTAAGAGATTGCATTCTTTGCGATACTTATGTTAATTACATCATATATTTTTAATTTATATTTAAATTTTTCCATTTATTTTTATTTACTTTCAATTAAGAGATTGCACTCTTTGCGATACTCATGTTAATTACATCAATGAGATTGCCGATTCACACGTTCCCTCCTTCAATCCCTTTCCATATCCACTAGTCATATGGACTTAATGAGAAGAAAAAGGATGGAGGATGGAAATGCAAGTACACATGTGAAAGAAATCGACGAAGGGTCGATCTTATGACAATTGCGATACATACGAATTCGAGTGCGCTCACAAGGATTTTTCCGATACACTGTTATGAACAATTTCAACTTGAATGGCACTGACAGTTTATCTGAAACGTTACCGGTTTCAAAGGAAATTAGGCAAAGTTTCGATTTTCAAATGGCTCACCCTGTATATTTTTTGAGAAATCGAATTGAATTCTCTTTGTCTATACATTCAGCATATTTTAAGACGAATTCGCCGAATTTTTAATTTTTTTTTGATAAATTTGTTTTCAAGTCAAGGTGGCTATGACGACAAAAAACTGCGTGATTTATCGACCGAAATCGAGTACATTTGGATTCATCACTGAAACTGTAGAATTCCTTTTGTTATTGGCTTCGTAATATTCCAAACATTGTTTCTTTAAAAAAAATCTTATTTCCGCAAGGTATAATAGAGGCTCATTAGCACTATAATACGTAGAATATTTTTACGAATATTTTGATACCAAATTGATAATTTTTCGTTGAAAATTTCCATTTATTATCCTGGACATAGTATAATAGTCGTTTTTCAACGCATTATCTGAAGTGCTTCGGAAATGCATTGAAATCCTTTCACAGATAGATCACAGATCATAGAATTTTTTGTATTCAATTTTAAATGCCATAAAATAAGATTGTGTTGCATCTGAATCGGTGAGTTGGTATAAATTGTTCAGAGTTTTTTAATTTTCACGGCAGAAATACAGACGAAATGCTGTACACACAGAATGAAAAAGTATATATGCTACTCATTCATGGCGAATGCCGAAAAAACTCTACAGCATCAGCAATTTTATACGCTGAACGCTATCCTGAACGGCAACATCATTCAAGGCACTATTTTCCAAACCTGGAAGTGAAGTTTCGTCAGCAACCGGTTGTTGCAAATAATCAAAATTTCATAGTAAGCGAAAATTCTGAAATTGATCTACCAGAGAAATCGCACAAGAAATAGGGATAAGTCATCAGAGTGTTTGGAGAATTCTTAAGAAGCATAAATTTTACTCGTTCAAATACAATCTTCATCAACACCTTTATGAAAATAATAATGGCCGAAGATTAGAATATTGCAACCAGTTTCTTCAAAAGATGGAAATGGATCCAAGGTATCCTTATAAAATTTTATATTCAGATGAATCCCGATTTAATACCAACGGAATGTTCAATAGAAACAATACGCGCTATTGGGCCAACGGAAACGAGCATTTAGTACGTCAGGGTAATTTCCAGAAGCGATTTTGGTTTAATGTATGGATGGCAATGGTAGGGCGACATCTCATAGGTCCAATCATTTTTGATGGGAAAGATATTCAGGATTTTTACAAAACGAAATAAGCGATCTGATTGATGGTTTACCACTGGCTGTTGCTAATAACTTATTTTTCCCACAAGATGGAGCACCAGCGTACAACTGCAGGGAAGCTGTTCAGTACCTAAATAATAATTTGAATGAAAGGTGGATAAGCACCAACGGCCCGACAAGATGGCCAGCTCGATCGCCCGACTTGTCCCCATTAGATTTTTTTTTGTGGACCCATGTGAAAAACCGTGTTTATAGAACTGCTTCAGAAAATCGAGAGGATTTAGAGAATAGACTTCGGGGAGCAATAAATGAAATTTTTCCAAATCAAATGGATAATGTTGTACGGGCTACCATTCGCCGCAATAGGCTGCGTCAGGCACAGAATGGGGGTCTCTTCGAAAACCTGTTGTGAAGTTAAGCTCAATTGATTTGATGACATTCCATCTATGCTCTTGTGTATTTTGCGTTATTTATGAGTTTTGTTAAATACTTATTCATCTGGAATGTACGATGATGAGTATGTGCGCCATGCCAAAATAAATCTAAGGTTTTGCGTTTATGCTTTGTGTGCATTACAATTTTAGAACCAGCTGAGTTGTCATAGCCACCTAGACTATAGAACAAATTTATCAAGAATGATTTAAAAATTCGGCAAATACATCTTTAAATATACTGAATGTATAGACAACGAGAGTTTCATTCGATTTCATAAAAAATATACAGGCCACTTAAAAATTGAAACTTTGGCTAATTCTCAGATCAAATGTCAGTGCCATTAAACTTGAAGTAAATTTTAATCAATTTCAAAAATTTCATTGAAAAATATTGGATAGGAAAGAGATTTTAGGGAGAGCCTCTTTCCAGTTACACCTGGTATATATATATATATATATATATATATATATATATATATATATATATATATAATCATTTTCCAGAATTTATGCTAACCTAGGATTCATTAATTCTTCCAACAAACATTCAATTTCTGAGTCGCTTGTGTGAACCAATTAGGACTCTGGGTATCCCAATATCGTCAATTATATCTATTCACTTCACCATTGAGAGTAAAGATACTCTCCGCAGAAAACCAGGTATAATGCAAAATATGTGGAAAATTGTTAATATTTTCACTTAAAATTTCACAAAATTGCAAGCGGTGATCAGGATTGTGTTTGTTTATTTCATGTTTCACATTCTGTAGACTGTTGAAGCTGATGAACTAGACACACGTGATTTTCTGAAGAAAGTGGTGTTTTCCATTTGTAGGTGGCCCAAACGTGTCACTTCATTTGCTTCGTTCGTAGAGGCCGATGTCGAACTTCATGTTTTTTGCTAGCCAACGAACCCGTAGTTATTTTTTTTTTCTAAGGGAGAAGAGACTCGAGCTTGCTTTTCTTCACCAGTCCTTCATCATGTGCGACATTTTTCCAGCAGAGTAATTCATTTGTAACTATTCAAAGAACAAACACAACATACAGGCCTTTGCCGGAATCCAACCAGCGACCTGCCGTGTCGAAGCGGAAATCTCTCTACACTGTGCCACAGAGGCGACCAGTTAAAAATTTATTCATCAAATACAAAACATACTGGTGTCCTTTCTGCTTTTCTGGATGATTCACATTAAAAATTCCTGTCGTTTCTATGGCACAACTATTATTTCGATGATTAATTAAAATTATTTCAACTTTTTCATCAGTTGAGTAAACCATTTTCAACGTAAGTCTAACGAACAACAACTGTGATCAAAAGTTTTGCGAAAATTAAGACAAATTAGAAGAAGATTTATAACAAAAAACAGGTAATACTTTTTGAGGAATTTTACTGAATAATTGTGATTCGTAACGCGTTTCACTACACCGTAGCTTCTTCAGACGAATGAATGTACATAAATTATGACAACTATATATAGATACAATTGAGAATATAAATACAAATGTTCTTAAGTATTTAAAAGCTTATTGAGTTGCTTCTTCTTGAGTGGTTATTGATGACAGGTATATCCAATAAAATTAAGGAATATATTGAGATTCAATAGAGGTGAAGGGCTTAAATCGACTTGTTCTTCAATGAGTCTAACAGAGTGTTTGTATTTGTTGATTTCCAAAGTTTCCCAAAGATCTACTCTCCAATATTTATTATCTGTATGCAAAATTTCAAACTGTAGGTCGAAAGAGTGATTATTTTCTATGAGATGATTCGCGTGATTTGAAACTGATTTCTTATTTGAAAACTGCGTTCATGTTCCGATATTCTCATATTGAAATTTCTATGTGTTCTACCAATGTAGAAATTATCACAGTCATTGCAATTTAATATATAAGCACCTGATTCATTATTTCGATCTGATTTGGTTTTATTGTTTCTTATATATTTGAGTAAATTATTATTAGTTTGGAAGCTATGTTGAAACTATTTCTACTGAAGAATGTTTTCAGTTTTTCACTTATAATGCCAACGTAGGTTAGAGTGTTGAATTTATGTTTCAATTTATCGAGAGGGTAAACTTCATTCAATGCGATTCTACTTTCTTTTCAATCAAAATATTATTTATTATTTTGGGATTATAACCATTATTTTTAGCTATTTGTTCAATTTAATTCAATTCCCTTTGTTGAAATTTTCTGGTGATAACGGAATCTTAATCAACCTATGAATAAAACTGTTGAATGCTGACATTTTTTATTGATACGGATGACACGACGAGTTATGTATTATAATATCTGTATGTGACGGCTTATGATGGATAAGACATTTATTGAATTATTGCTTTCTCTTTAGGTTGTGAATTCAATTTTTGGATGTAATGAATTTATATAATTTTCGAAAATTTTCAACTGTCTATCTGTTCCTGTGATCAAATAATGATATCGTCTACATAGCCATACCAGTATAAACAATATTTACTAAGTGGATGATTATGAATTAATTTCTTTAAATTATTCATGAATATTTCAGCTAACAAAGCATTTAACTGATTGCGCATAATCAAGCCGTTTTCACTAGTATAATATTTGTTATTGAAGTGGAAATAATTTTGATCTAAATAAATTTGTAATAATGAAAGAAGATCTGATTTAATGATCGTATTGAAATGATTGTTTTTAATAATTCTTCAACTAAGTAGTACGTATATTTCGGAGGAATGTTAGGAAATAGATTCTTAACACCGAAAGAAATGAGTTTCGAATTAGGTGGTACAATGGTATATTTGATATTGGCAATTAGTTTCGTATGTATTTTTGACCGAAAATTCAGATTTAAATTTTCAATGTCTTATTAGCAAGTCGTTGAGGAATTTTGTAAGTTTGAAAGAAGGTGTCGTTACATATTTTTGCTGTTTGATGTTTAGCTAATATATATCATCAACTCATTGTTGAATTCCGATTATAAAATAATAAGTACAGTTCGAGAAAATAGTACCAATAACGATATAGTATTCACTAAGGCAGATGAAGGTAACACCGTCATCACGATTAGTAAAACCAATTATATTTCAGAAACTGAAGAATTCTTAACAGCCGGAAACTATATAACATCAACTAAGGATCCTACCGTTAAATTTCAGAAAGAAGTTGAAAACGTAATTTCGACAGCAAAATCTGTAATTACAGACCACGGAAAATATAAATTCATTAACTCCAATCCACAATCCCCCGAATTATATTCGTTGATGAAACTTCATAAACTTAATTACCCTATTAGACCTGTTGTTTCTTATGTAACGGCATATTCTTTCAAACTTTCAAAATTCCTTAACGACTTGCTAATAAAATATTGCAATTTTAAATCTGAAGAATTATTAGAAAAGAATCATGTCGATACGATCATTAAATCAAGATATTCTTTCATTATTACAAATTTGTTTCGATCAAAATTATTTCCACTGCAATAACAAATGTTATACTATTGAAGACGGCTTGATGATGGGCAATCCGTTAAGTCCTTTGGTAGCAGAAATATTCATGAATAATTTAGAGAAATGAATTCATAATCATCCACTTAGTCAATATTGTTTATACTGGTATCGCTACGTAGACGACATCATTATTCGCTTCACAGGAACAGATAAAATGGAAAACATGTTTTCGCAATCTATCATAAACCGTCACATACAGATATTATAATACATAACTCGTCGTGTCATCCGTATCAACACAAAATGTCAGCATTCAACAGTTTTATTGATAGATTGATTAACATTCCGTTATCACCAGAAAACTTCAACAAAGTATTAAATAAAATTGAACAAATAGCTAAAAATAATGGTTATAATCCCAAAATAATAAATAAGATTTTTAATAAAAACAAAGTAGAATCGCATTGAATGAAGTTTACCCTCTCGATAAATTTAAACAAAAATTCAACACTCTAACCAATGTTGGCATAACAAGTGCAAAACTGAAATCATTCTTCAGTAGAAATAGTTTCAACATAGCTTTCCAAACTAATAATAGCTTAGGTAAATATATAAAAACAATAAAACCAAATCAGATAAAAATAATAAATCGGTTATTTAAAGATTAAATTGCAATGACTGTTAATTTCTACATTGGTAGAACACATACAAATTTCAATATTAGAATATCGGAACAGGAAAGCAGTTTTCCAAATAAAAATCAGATTCAAAAATTTCGACCCACAGTTTGAAATTTTGCATACAGATAATAAATATTGGAAAGAAGATGTTTGGGAAACTTTAGGAATCAACAAACACAAACACCTGTCATCAATAACCACTTAAGAAGAAGCAACTCAATAAGCTTTTAATTACTTAAGAACATTTGTATTTATAATCTCAATTGTATCTATATATAATTGTCATAAAATCTGTATATTCATTAGTCTGAACAAACTACGGAGTAGTGAAACACGTTACGAATCGCAATTATTCAGTAAAATTCCTCAAAAATATTACTTGTTTTTGTTATTGATAATGGAATTCTACCAAGTAAAAGCCTCCCAAATTCAAAAAAAAAGATTTATCATTACAGTTGTGATAAAAACAATTGTGCGTTCCATCCAAAACATTCATGATTTAGATTCAGATTTAGATTTACGTTTTTTGATGTTCATGCATAGGAATGTTCACACCAATCAAGAAAATGAATATATATACAACTCTCTGAAATTACAAAACTAAACTAATTAATTTCAAGAGACGGTTACACGGACCAGTGTGAAGACTCAATAGGAAAAATACAATAATCAATTGCTAAGATTTGCGAAAACATTTTCCATATAATCACCAACCGAATAGAAACACTTAGTTATTAGATATTTTTTCAAAATAGGTTTGAATGATTTATAAGGAAGCCTACTCACTTCTTGGGGAAGCTTATTAAAAAAAAGTGAAACCCCAGTAACTCAATCCACTCCTCGTTCTTCTGAGACGATGAAAAGGAACGTGAAAGTTATCACTCAATCTAGTAGTAAATGAGTGTGAACCGCTACTTAGTTCATAACTTTCAATATCAGAGTTAACATACAATAATCATTCAAATATATACAATGACGGAACAGTGAGTATCATCAGTCTCCTGAAAGAATCCCTGCAGTCGTCCCTGTAACCTAAACGAACAACCACTCTAATACCTCTCCTCCTAAACCCGAAAACCCGATGGAGCGAAGCAGAATGACCCCAGACTAAGATGGCGTACACAATTTTTTACTAAACCATAGCAAGAAAAGCAACTAGGAGAGTCGATTCAGAAACTGAGTATTACAAATTACGGAGTGTGTATTCACCACTCAATGCTTAAGGAACCACCTGGTCCAAAGTTACACCGAGAAATTTAGTCTCACTAGAATCGACATCTTCAAGAGATCTAAGAGAAAAGAACTTGATAACAGTATTTGCATGGTTCAGAGATAATTTATTGGCTAGAAACCAATCATTTAAAGTTTCCTTAGTTGCTTCAATAGAGTCATTGAAGGTCTTGAGGTTAGGACCAGTTTTTAGTGCCGTGCTGTACTCGGCAAAACCATAAAAGTTACTTCAGAGACAAAATGTAGAAGGTCGTTTATATAAATAAGGAATAATAACGGACCTAACACCGATCCTTGGGGGACACCCATACTAATTGACATGAGTTCCGAATTAGAGCCGTCGAAAGAAACAATTTTTTATCGATCACTAAAGTTTGAACACAAAAGAGACAACGGAGAATCAGAGAAATTATATTTAATGAACTTCTTCTTCCTGAAAATATCGAGCATGGCACAATCAAAGGCTTCACATATGTCACACAAAAGTGCATCTGCATACTCGGCTTTCCCAAAGGAATCATAAACCTTCTCTACCAGAGAATTTACAGCCATTGTTGTTAATTTTCCCTTCCGAAATCCTAAGTGTGAAGAGTTGAAAAGATTATACGAATCAAAATGTCCAACAATCTGCAGCTTCAGAGCTTCTCGAAAAGTTTACTAACCACCGGGGTGATTGTAATATTATTTGGTAAGTCTGTGCTACCTTTTTTGTGTAAAGGTAAGATTTCATATTTTTTAAGGCAGTCAGGATATATACCATCCTTAATACAGAAATTGAACAATTTCGTTAGCGGACTTATAATGAGATCTTTTAAGGTTTTTAATATTCTGGCATTGAGATCCTAAATATCCAAGCTACCCGAGTTGCCAAGATCTTTGAAGAGTTCTCTGACCTCACTACAACTAAGTTCATTAAAATTAAACCTGGGATCACCTACTTGAAATGAATCCAAGCAGTATTCACAACTATTTTTTGACTCCTCCAAAGCATTCACAATATCAAGAGGTGCCGTACAAAAGTAAGAATTGAAATCATTCAATGAGAGCAGCGAAGAAGGTCTTGTAGTATTTTTTGCCTGAATGAGTTTATAAACTTCCACATAGCAAAAGATTCATTTTTTGCATTACTTTAGATGGTGTCATTGCATATTTTCTTAGCAGTTTCCAAAGCTTTACGATATCTTTGTTTAGCCGAGCGTTGGTGTGGTGGGGTTGAAATCACTCAGAGTGTTATCCAATTGTGAATCACAAAAACATGAAGACTGTCAGCGCCCCCACCTCTTCAGTACCTTAAAATGTTGAACTGAATATTGCTATCTCAGTTGCCCCTCAGCTCTAAGTGAGTTAACATAATTGTTATTTGAGTGCGAAGTTCGACTTCGTGATTTTCACCCACAACACCACTGACGTTATCGATCATAGACAATTTTGGTAATAATCACACCACACTTTTTCTCTTTTCTTTTTTTTTTTCAAGTCATACAGGTATGTCTTGTGATGTGCGGTTAGTTTTTAGGTAATATTAATTTTGTTTTTGGTTATTTAGAGAAAAGAGTTACGAAGAACAACGAAGGAAGCTCCTCACCTTATGGCATGATCTGGAAAATGATGAAGACTTTGTCGATTCGAGCGATTCTGATAATGAAGATATAGTTCAAGAAAGTGCACATGATTCTGAATCAGAACAGGAAGAGTCAGAAGATGAACAAGATGATAATCAAACAACATCATATAATACAAGAAAATTGTTTCATCGGAAGAGATAAGAAAATCATATGGTCAAAAATTTGTCCCCACCGGACAGCACGAACCAGATCGTAAAACATAATTAGGGGTGAGTTCTCAGTAGTACGGCCTGCTTCAAAAAAACAAAACAGCTAAAAAATGCTTCGATATTTTTTTTGATGAGGTAATTATTACTAGTATTATAAGATATACCAATCAACGTCTGGATACTATTCGGGATCTTTATGATGATTAGCACAAATATGTGGTAAAAGAAGCGAACGCTGCCGAACTTCGTGCTTGTTTTGGGTTTCCTTTTCTTATCAGGGGTGTACAAAACAAATCGTTTGAATCTAGAGGACCTATGGAAAATAAATGGTTTTGGTATTGATATATTCAGAAGAATTATGTCTCTGCAAAGATTTCAATTACTACTCCGATGCTTGCGTTTTGATAACTCTGAAAACAGACAAATCAGGCTACAAATTGATAAATTCACACATATTAGAGCATTGTTCACTAAGTTTGTTGAAAAATGTCCTATTCACCGTTCGATATTGTTGACATTTTAGTGGCACTCATCAGTCAAACTAACCGAACTGTGACTTTCGACAACTGGTTTACCAGTTTTCCGCTGATGACCCATCTGTTGAAAAATCACAAACTTACTTCCGTTGGCACCATAAGAAAAAATAAAGCTGAGCTTCCACCTGCGTATGTAGATACTAGAAATCGAGAAGTCTCTTCTACCAAATTTGGTTTTCAAAAGGATACTACCATATATACCGAAAAAGAAATAATTAGTACTGGTTGCCTTCACGCTTCACCACGACGGTAAAAAAGAACTGGAGAAGCGAAAAAACCTGAGACAATAGATAATTATAATTTCACCAAATACATAGTAGATGTGATGTGGTCGACGAACTATGTGGAAATTATGACGTATCACGTAACAGTAGAAGATGGCCACTAACCAGTTTTCTTCAATGATGAACTTCGGGGCTATCAATCCTAGAATAATATATCAAAGCAACACTAAGAATATACAAAAGAGAAGAGAATTTCTTTTAGATTTGGGATTGCAGCTTGTGCAAAAGCATCTTCTGTCTCGTAAAGATAATGAGAGGTTGCCTAAGCAATTGAAAAATTCAATCAAATCGTCATTGAATGGGAACGAATTAGAACCGAATGGAAGAGAGCCAAAACGCCAGAAAACTATTGGAAGATGTGGAATGTGCCCCAGTGGTAAAGATAGGAAGTGGCGAAAGAAATGTGCCAAATGTGAAGTTTTTTCGTGTCTGGAGCAGTCTTATTCTATGTCAAAATTGCTTTCAATAGAGCACACTGTAAAATTTTTATCTTTCAATATTTCTAGTTCGCAATTTTCTCTTTGATTGAATCATATATTTATGTTCATTTATTCAATATTTAGATTCTACTGAATGAATACGTTTTTTTCATATTTTGAACCGAAGAAATGTTTGTTTTTTTTTTCATTAAAATTATGTCATGAAAATTTTTTTTTCTATTATATTCTGTAGGAGGGTGAATCAAATGCTATTTTTTTCTGAAAGAATATGGTGTCAGTTAACGCAGTCAATTATCAAATTACCGAAACAAATTGTGAAAATAATTTTTTCACACGAACTACCAAATGGGGTGAATTTCACCCCTTAACACCAAACATGTAACATAAGCTCACCTCACCAACGCCGGGTTAAAATCTCTAGTTTCTAAGCTTGTGTTTCCATCGAATGACATTCGGTCTCTATCTGCGAGGAGCTTGAGGGCTTCTCTCATACCCCGAAGCTCATCTGCTCATCGTTAAACCAATGTCTCGATGAACCACCCCCTCTAGTAACTCTAATGGTTTTGCATGGCAAGAACATATTGACAGCATTCTTCAAAATATTCATGAAATTTTCGAATTTAGCCTCTATATTAATATCAGGATCGGAAACCAATAATTTACTGCTTCTACATAATGAAGATCAAATAAACCAAACATTGTAATAAGTCTTACAGTTTTAGTTTTGAACTGCTTTTTTTCGAACTGAAAACTCAAATGAGTGGTCCGAGCAGAATGATCAGAAAGATTCAAATCCGCTACTGCAGTGTGATGAAATTCATCAGATACTGATGTTAAAATATCTTCAACACAATTGTTACCATTTGTCTCTTCCTTGATGGCAATGTAAAAATTGTAAGTGATCCACAAATCTAGAGAAATTCAGCTCTATGGCGGGAAGTTCGATTAAAATGTCCCCCATCATAAACACAATTCTTGACGATCTCATTACCCTATCCAGAATCGTCACTTGAGAATGATAGCAGAAAATAAGAATTGTATATAGTTTGAACTGCCTGTATGATATAAAGATTATTATGTATATATATATATATATATATATATATATATATATATATATATATATATATATATATATATATATATGCTGAGAGTAGAGACTTGAGTCCACATTCTCAGAACCAACTACGAAATTGGTCCCCCTCCAATCAAAAATTGGAATAAATGATTGGTTTATCACTTGGCAAAGGTTTCACTTATATTTATTAAAAATACTCGACATTTGTTTCTAACCCAAGACATATCTCTAATTAAAAAGTGTACGAATGTATTGCAATTGATGGGTTGAAATTGTATATGAATCCGAAAGCTCCAATTTTATATTCAGTACCCAAAATTCACAAGGTAGATTATCCCATGAAACCTATTGTTTCATATGTAAGTGCTCCAAAAACTAAATTTTGTAAATATTTGAATAATATACTTGATACAACACAATCCAATTTACTCATTCCAAACTCTATAGAATTAACCAATCAGTTGAGATATCTAAAAATTCCGATAAATGCTAAATTAGTATCCTTTGATATAATTGATCTTTATCCGTCTACACCCTGTCTTGCTGTTAAAGCCACAATTAATCAACAACTTCAATCCAATAGTACATTAAGCCCCACTCATATAGAAGAAACGATGTCAGCTGTAAACCTATATCTCCAACATGGTTTTATTTCAGGTCCAATAATAATATATATCAACAATCAGATGGTTCACCTATGGGTCCGAAGACCCCCAACACGAGCTTAGCCCTCTACGCGGATGACACGGCCATAATGACCAGATCGACAGCCCCCCACTTGATAACCAGGAGACTCCAAGAGGCCGCAGACCAATTGGATGAATGGTTTACCAAGTGGCTGATCACCGTCAACCCCGAAAAGAGTTCGGCACTGTACCTGTCCAGAAGAAGAAGAAGCCCAGAGGAGCAGATCACCATGAATGGCCAACCCATCCCATGGGTCCACAAGGCCAAATATCTGGGAGTCACACTCGACCGACGGCTTACATGGCGTCAACACGTGGAAGACTGCACGAGCAAGGCGAAGGCAGCCCAAGCCTTCTTGTACCCCTTATGAACAGGAGGAGCAACCTGAGCGCAGCGAACAAGCTGAAGCTCTACAAGACGATCATCAGGCCCATGATGACCTACGCGTCGACAGTCTGGGGATATGCAGCTGCATGTCATATCCGGAAGCTCCAAGTCGTGCAGAACAAAGCGCTGAGGATGGCCGTGGACGCCCCTTGGTTTGTGCGAAACTCCCAGCTACACCGAGATCTGGAGATCCCGAGTGTAATGAAATTCATCAGAGAGACAGCGGTGAAAGCGTTCCAAGTAATAGACGAGCACCCAAACCCATTGGTGAACTCTCTAGGAGACTACGACGGAGAGGAGCCGAGAAAATACAAGAGGCCCAGGATGGTGCTTCGTGAAGACCCGGATTAGTTATAAGAATCTTGTAAAATAAATATTTTAAGACCGTCGTCACTAGGACGACAAAAATTTAATGTACTTAATTATATATTTTAAGTGTCATTTAGATCCTCAGATCACGGCTTAGAAGCCTAAAAATGTACTTTTTTCAAAATCAGCTGAGATGTAAAGTTAAAAGTTGTATAACTGGTACTTCAATAAAGAATATGTTAAAGTAAAAAGTAAAACCTATGGGCTCTCCATTATCTCCGTTATTAAGTGAAATATTTATGACAAATTTAGAAAATAGAATTTTTAGTTCCTCCAACATCCTAATTAATAATGTATTTTTATGGAAAATATATGTAGATGATATCTTCTGTATTTGGATTGGCACAGACAGACAACTCAATAGTTTCTTACAGTTTTCAAATTCTCTTCATCGATTGATTCAATTTACAATGGAAAATGAAAAATCTTTGAACTTCTTGGACTTGTCGATTAGTAGGGCTCCTGACTCACTTGCCTTTAAAATACACAGAAATCCAACCTATTCGGATACCCTGATTCATAAGAGTAGTTCCCAATCCCAGAGTATCAAATTGAGTGATTTTCATTCGTTTGTGCACAGATTGCTTTCTATTCCTTTGTCAGCTGTCGAGAATGAAGTTCAAGTTTTGAAATTAATCGCTAAGAACAATGGCTATGAACCAAAATTAATTGATGCCTTAATGAAACAAAAACGACATAAACTTTTATTGCAGAACATTTATCCGTTGCATTCTGAGAAATCTATCGAAAAAATTTCAATTTACTATATTCCAAATATTAGCAACAAGATAGCTAGAAATAATATGAACACCATCAGCACTAATAAAAAGAATTTGGCTTCATTGTTAGTTAATAATGATGATAAAACAAGATTATTGGATAAAAGCGGAATGTATAAAATACACTGCATTGAATGTGAGACATTCTAGATAGGCCAAACCTGAAGATGCATCGAGAAGAGAGTTCAAGAACATAAAAGATCTATTCTCCAAAATGAAAATTCTACGGGTTTTTTGGACCACTGCATCAACAAAAATCATTTCATAGATTTTGAGAGTATCGAACTCATGCATCCAGGTAATAAAGGAAAAAAGATGGACATCTTGGAGAGTATTGAAATAACGTCCGCCCATAGGAAAAACCAGCCAATTTGCAACGACCCACTAGACTTCAGTTTACCTCCTGTTGTGAATGCCGTTATTCATAAGTGAAATCACTCATTTTGAATTTAGTATTGATAATGGGCTAACAACCCGAAACATATGTCGAGTATTTTTAATAAATATTTGTGAAACCTTTGCCAAGTGATAAACCAATCATTTATTCATTATGTTTCACCAAGTGTTAAGCGAGAATTCCATACATATTATCAAAAATTGAAATGTTTCAGCTTCTTTCGCTACAATCAGTCGTTCTTGACATAGAAGGGGTGGACAATTTTTGTTGGAATACGAACTTTCGTTGTGTTTGGAGTTTCTGTGTGAAATTAAATGTTCATAAAAATATAATTTTTGAATAGAAGAGAATCAACAGACCGTTTCAAAGATGATCCGAGCCAACTTAGAAATTGTTACTCTTCCAATCAAATATTAACGTGTCTCAGTTTTTTTCGACAAAATCAGTCCAACTTGAGATAGAGGGAATGGCAAATTTTCGTTGGAACACACTCAACAGGAACAATATTGTGGATCGAGTACTGACTAAATCTCCACTCGCTGCATCAATTAAAACTAACCAATATTCACTTTTCCAGCGAAATGATAATATAATTCGAATTGAATAAATATATGAAATTCAACGAAATTTTGAATTGTGATAAAACTAAAACAGTAAAAAACGAAGAGATATTGAGTTTCCATTTCATCATTTTATACACTGCACGTCTCTGAGTCAGTAGTTATTGTCATATTGTAATTAAGCTTTCGAATTCTCTTTGATGATGGTATTATCTTATCTAGTAGAATATCGAGGGTACTTTTGGAATAGTCGATATAGTTTCATTGTTTCACTATAATAAATAGTCGTGTTCTTGCCAAGGATGTGCGATAAAGTATATAACAGAATCTCATTATTAATCTAGGAGAGAATGTAGTTCCCCGATGAGAAAAGATCACCTGACGTTCATGCGCCTTTTCTGGTATATTGAATTTCCATTTTTACTTAAGATCCATGTGGCTTCAATTAAAAGTAAGGACTAGTTAAAGCTATCTTTTAGGTAGAAACTAAATGCAAGGTTGCTTTTCAAGATAAATGATTTCAATATTTTTAAATGCAACGCCGCCTATGAGAATGAATTTTCTTCTTGAGCCCTAATCATAGTTTCACTACCATTTATTGCATTTGCCTCGATTGAATTCGAACGTTTGAAATTTAAAAAACATTGTTATATTGATAAAATAGGATATGCGCGTTATGCTATTTTTGAGTCTAAAATGAAGAATAGAAAGGAAACTAATGCGAGTAATTTGAACGCTAAATACGATATACCTATAGAAGAATATTTTTAGTTGTATGAAGGCATGAATTCACTGATGAGAATGTCATATTCAAGTTTTGTTATTATCAGGTTTATTCTCAGTTACAAACAACTAGTTCGATCAATGTGAGAAAGCTCCTCAAAAATATCGACAGAAAACCGAAAAAAAAATAATTTTTCCCTACATTAGAATAAACATGCCAACAATTAATTCCAGTAACTGCAAATCGAGAAAAGATGATTGAAATATCTATCTAAGGAAAACGCGGCTGGAGAGAACTCATCATTTCTAAGTCGTTTTCGTACATTCAAAGTTTATAAAATTGTCCAAATTTTTCTTCATGCGAATAGTACAATTCTCTGAAAATAAAAATTACCCAAATTTGTTTCTTCAAGATTTCCAAAAAGTTAGGCACCGATTAATAGGAAGTAACGAATGGATAGCTTTTTTCAACACTTATATGATTATGATTCAATATTTCTTTACGACCTTCAGTTTTTCTTTTATTTACGGAAACTATGTCGGGTGTCCATTCAGAGCGCAATCGGTCGTTAACTTTGTATACAGGGTGCTTCAACGAAAACTAAACAGAGGCTATATCTACCAAGATATTCATTCCTGATCAAAACGCAAAAACAGGTCAATTTTTGTTTCAAGGGGGACATCTTTTGGGGTACAATACTTGCCTGAAATATCAACCCCCTAAGCGGGGGTTGCAATCCTTGAACATTTCAAATAGGGAAGATGGGTCGAGGGATGACTCAAACGAAAGGTGGTATCTTTGTCTACATTGTCTTGAACGAATTTCCATTTTCAATTGAAAACTGTAAAAGAGACAGGGTGAGCAACTGAAAGATAGGAAAGACTATTTCCTGACACTATTCGAGTTTTAGTGAGGTAAAATGGAACAGATCCATGCTGATCAACCCTTGAAAATTCGGAAGAGGGTAGATCGGTCGAGTGATGACTCGAGAGAAAGGTATTATCTTTTTCTGCATTCCCGTGAAAGAATTTTCATTTTTGATTGAAAAATGTAGAACATATACAGAGTGAGCCACTGAAAAATAGAGAAGACTATCGCCTCAAGACTATTGGAGTATTAGTGCGAAAAACTGGAATAGATTCATTTAGACCAAAGATGACAGCCTTTGATCTGGAATAAATCTGTTTAATTTTTTTGCACTAATACTTGAATAGCTCAGGGTGATAGATAGTCTCCTCTATTTTTCAGAAGCTCACTATGTATCTTCTACAGTTTTCAATCAGAAATGAAAATTCGTTCACGGGGATGCAGACAAAGATATTACCTTCCTTTTGAGGTATCACTCGACCCATCTACCCTCTTCCAAATTTTCAAGGGTGGTCACCCCTACTCTAAGGGTTGAAATTCGAGATGAGGATGGTACTCGATGATGACCGCCATTGATCAGCATGGATTTGTTGCATTTTACTCCATTGAAACTTGAATAGTCTCAGAGAAATATCTCTATCTTCCAGTTGCTCATCCTGTATCTTTCACAGTTTTCAATTAAAAATAGAAATTCGTTCAAGAAAATGTAGACAAAGATACCACCTTTCTTTTGAGTCATCACTCGATTCATCTTCCCTATTCAAAATGTTCAAGGATTGCAACCCCCGCTTTGGGTGTTGATATTTCAGGCAAGTTTTGTACCCCAAAAGATGTCCCCTTTGAAACAAAAATTGATCTGCTTTTGCGTTTTGATCAGAAATGAATATCTTGGTAGATATAGCCACTGTTTAGTTTTCGTTAAAGCACCCTGTATATACCATATATTGTAGAAATATGCATAGAAAATAGTTAGATAATAATTTATTGCATGTCCTAAAAATATTTTCGAATTAACAGGTTGTGCTATTACAGAGAATTATATCAAACTTCTATTTTTTTTTTAAAGGGACGCTCTATATTTCTCATCCTTTTGGAACGTGTAAACACGAATTAAGGTGCGTTTTTCTTCAGTATATAACTCAACTGAATCATTCAATCGACATTTCGTGAAAATATGATTCCTGTTTTTACTGGATTCGTCTTAGAATCTCAGTTTTGAAAATAATTTATTCTCATAATCCTCAATATCCATGGGCAATAAGTATTTGTTGTTACAGCTATAAAGGTTGTTTTGTCATCGATTACAAATTTTGTTTAGATTCAAACCTCAATATTCTTCTTATTTCAAATTGAAAATTCTTCATTGACATGAGAAAGCTGTCCGCCCGTTTGGGAGACGCGTTTGCTCAAGTTAAACCAAAATCGTGTTCGAATGAAAATTTCCAACGCGTAGTTGTTGGCGCAGTTAGGGCGCGATAAATCCAGTTTCAAAAAAAGCAAAAACGGCTGAGTAAGTGATGGCGACTGGAATGACATGAAACTATTTCAGTCGATTATCTTCAGACAGAAAAAAACCATCACAGGAGCATACTACGCATCATCATCTAAAAGGAGAACTTGCAGAAAAACGGTCCCATTTACAGAAAAAAAATCCTGTTTCACCAAGACAATGCATCGTCTCACACTCCAGCAGATTCCATGATGAAAATCCACGAATTGAGGTTTGAACTGCTTGACGATCCGTCTTACTCTCCAGATCTAGCCCTGTTATAAATATATTCTATTTTATATTTCTGACTTTTGGAGCGGTCAGACAATTGGGATAATATATGGAATGACTACGACTTATTGAACTGACTTTTTAATTAATAATCAGAAATATAAAATAGAATATATTTATAACATGGTGTCAAGTGTGGGATGTTCGTGAAATATAAATACAGAAGATATGAAATTAAAAATATTGTTATCTGTTCAGAAGAAACACATTTCACGTTCACAAAATGTCCGACGATGGTGAAGCGAGAGTCGACCATGTGCCGCATTTAAAACCGATCAACGAATTGATTATTTCATCTAGTGAAAATAATGCATCGAATTGGAAAGAATGGTGGGAAAATTTTGAAATATATCTAATAGCAACAGGATTGATTGATTCCTCAGATTGTCGAAAGATTGCAGTAATGTTACATTCAATTGGTTCAAAAGGTAGGCAAATTTACAACTCATTCAACTTGAAAATCACAAACACAACACTAGAAGATGTTAAAACCAAATTCGATAAGTACTTTGAACCTCAAAAAAATCTCACGATGTTACGTCATACTTTTTTCACTAGAACACAAAAAGTTAATGAAAGTATAGAAAATTTCATAACTGATCTCGAAAACTTAAGCATGAAATGCGAATTTAAGGACCTTCGAGAATCTCTAGTCAGAGATATATTCATTGCAAACATGAATTCCCATCTGATGAATATTCGCCAAGTGACAACATTATATGTGGAAAATGTGGACAACAGCATAGATACAAGTGTCCAGCTTTAAATATCAAATGCAGGTTATGTAAAAAACAAGGTCATTTTGCAAAATTATGTTTTAAAATACAAAGTCAGTCAAAACTTTAGAATCAGAAGATAATTCAACTTCTAATTTAGTCTTTCCTTTTGTCGGTATGATAGAAGATACTATTATAAATAAGGAAAAAGATTCTTGGTCTTTGAATATTTTCGTCAATAATTTCATAATTAAGTCTATTCTTGATTCAGGTGCTGATGTTAATGTCATGTCATTTCAAACCTTCAGTAAATTAAATTTACCAGATTCAGTCATTGATAAATGTCAATTTTCAATTAATAGCTTCGGAGGAAATCAAATACCAGTAATTGGAAAATGTGATCTCAAATGTTTTTCAATAATACATATGAAATGATTACATTTATAATAGTCGATATATCTTGTCAAACTGTCTTGGGTCTACCAACATGTCAAAAATTGGTATTTTAAAAGAGTTTTAATATCACAAATAATAATAATGATTGTAATAAAATTCTCAACGAATTTCAGGATGTCTTTCAAGGTCTTGGATGTTTACCGCCAATCTGCCATATCAAGTTACGTCCAGACGCTGTTCCTCATGTCGATCCACCTAGAAAAGTACCATTTGCTCTACATGATAAACTTCGAAAGGAATTAGAAAGAATGGAGAGCATGGATGTCATATCTAAGGTATCAAAACCTACGTCTTGGGTCAATTCTATAGTCATAACGGTCAAAAAGTCAGGTCAATTAAGAATATGCCTAGATCCAAGAAATTTAAATAAAAATATTATGAGAGAATATTTTCCTCTAAAAACTTCGATGAAGTCAGGTCAAAATTAGTCAATGCTGCATATTTTTCGCATTTGGATGCATTCTCCGGATTTTGGATGCTGAAATTAGATGATGAAAGCTCAGATCTATGCACATTCCAAACACCCTTCGGTAGATACAAATTCAATCGTTTACCATTTGGTATATGCTCATCATCTGAAAAATTTGTTCAAGTCATGAATGATTTATTTGGTGATATTGAGGGTGTACTGATTTTTGTGGATGAATTTTTAGTATATGGTGCTACTTTAGAGATACATAATAATCGTCTTAGAAAAGTTCTACAAAGAGCTAGAGAACTCAATCTTAAATTTAATAGAGAAAAAGTAAAATAGCTGTCACTGAAGTACGTTTTTAGGTCATATATTCAGTAAAGATGGTATTAAAGTCGATGATGAAAAAATTGAAGCTATTAAACATTTACCTTCTCCTTCTAATACTAAAGAACTTCAACGATTTTTAGGAATGATTAACTTTTAGGCCCTTTTATCAATAATCTGTCGCAAAAACAGAAATTCTTCGAAATTTATTGAAATCTAATAGTCACTGGATCTGGGATGAAAATTGTGAAAAGGCATTTTCCAATTTGAAAGATGTTATAACGAAGTCTCCAGTATTAACACATTATAATCCTAATTTACCTTCAATTTTATCTGTTGATAGTTCACAATCCGCTATCGGAGCAGTCATAATGCAAAATAATCGTCCTATTGCCTATAGTTCAAAAACTTTAACTTCCTCACAAAAGAACTACGCACAAATTGAGAAAGAATTATTTGCCATTCAATTTGGTTGTGTTAAATTTCACCAGTATATATTTGGCCAGAAAGTCATAGTCCATACAGATCATAAGCCATTGATATATATTTTCAAAAAGCTCTTTTCAATATTCCTGCTAGATTACAACGTATGATGTTAGCTTTACAATCTTATGATCTAGATGTTATTTATGTACCAGGAAACAAATGTATATCCCTGATACATTGTCTAGAGCAGCATTACAGGATAATTTTATTCCAAATTATGAGTCTGATATGCCATATCATATTAATATGATTTATTCAAATATAGCAATAACTGAGAATTATCATAATAAAATAAGTCAAAGTACTGAGTCAGATGAAACTTCAAAATTCTCAAAAATACTATTACGAAGGATGGCCTGATTCCAAAGATAAAACTAATGTGCTTGCAAAACCTTTTGGAATTTTCAAAATGAAATACATGTCATGAAAAATTTACTTTTCAAAGGAACTAAATTGATTGTCCCGGTAATAATGCAAAATGAAATGCTTCAAAAAATTCATGAAGGTCATCAGGGCCACTGCAAATGTCTGAATTTGGCTAGGGAATCTTTTTATTGGCCTAATATGTCGTCTCAATTGAAAAATCTCATTGATCAATGCTCAGTATGTGCAAAATTTAGATCTTCTAATCAAGCAGAGCCTCTACAAAGTTATAGCATAACTTATTTTCCGTGGGAACGAGTTGGGTTGGATTTCCTCGATTTCGATAATAAAATTTATTTATTAGTCACAGATTATTATTCCAAATATATTGAAATAGCTTTAATGGACCATGGTTACTCAGCTCGAAAAGTCATTATCAGTCTTAAGTCAATATTTGCACGTCATGGAATACCAATGCAGCTAGTTTCAGATGGAGGTCCACCTTTTAATTCACTCGAATTCAAATCTTTTTTGTTTGATTGGGATATTGAACATATTTTTTCAAGTCCCTATCATCCCCAATCAAATGGTCAGTCTGAAAGTTCAGTCAAAATAATTAAACAAATTCTTAGAAAGTCCAAAGAATCTAAAACTGATCCATATTTAGCTTTGTTACACTACAGATCTACTCCTAAATCGAATTTACCTTCACCTTCTCAACTACTAATGTCGCGAAATATAAGAAATAATCTACCAATTTTAACGAAAAATTAATACCAAAAGTAGTTAAGTTCAAAACATATAAAGACAAAATCATACAATCGCAAAATAGTCAAAAATATTACTATGATAAAATAAAAATCGTTACCTCTTCTCTATCCAAATGACCATGTATATTTTAAGAAAAATAACAAGTCTGATTGGTCTCCAGCTACAGTCAAAGAGAGACTAAAAGCTCAGAGATCCTATATAATTCAAGATACGAATGGAATAAATTATCGTAGAAATAGAATACATTTGAAATTCAGATCGAATGATAGTTGCCATAGATATGATGTCCATCCTCAAAATTCAACTGAAAATGTATTGAACTCTGAAGAAAATAACGAAGGTATATATAAAACTAGATATGGCAGGGCAGTGAAACCTCCTGATCGACTCAATATTCAGGAAAGTAAAATGTAATTGTACAAATTAATTGAAATTGTAAATAGCTAGATATAAAACTTAGAATTAAGGATCTAAAAATAAAATAAAATAAATAAAAAAGGAGATAGAATATAGAATAAGTAGAAATAGAATAAGAGAAAGTTTAAAATGCACATATATAAAAAAAAAAAACATTTAAATAAAATGACAGACATTTAATTGTAATATCTTACACTTAAGAAAAGGGATGTTGTATATTTTATATTGAGTAGTGTATGTTGTTTGCCGTCTACAAGAAGTTATAATATCTTTGTCATTATGCGCATGATGGAAATTGCACATGTCTTAGATCCTCCTAATCATCATTGTACAAGCCACCATTATTAATTAAAAAGTCAGTTCAATAAGTCGTAGTCATTCCATATATTATCACAATTGTCTGACCGCTCCAAAAGTCAGAAATATAAAATAGAATATATTTATAACAAGCCCCAAGAGACTTTTGTTTGTCTCGTCTAAAAATTGCGTCGAAGGGTAGATATTTCCGTCAAATGAAGAGGCAATCACCATTTTGAACCTCTATTTTGCAGAGAAACATCTCTGGGAGACGTGTGTAGAACTACATGGAAACTATGTAGAAGATTAAGAAAAAATATTCAAAAAAAATGTCTTGTATCTTCGTTAGGTCGGAAACTTTTCAGACCATTCTAGTACCTAAATAAATTCTGTGAATTCATTATGTATTTTATATTAGAATTTTCACATAATAATGTCATAGAAAAGGGTGATTTACACACGCTATGAAAAATATTCGAAGTATCTTTTCAGATGCACATTTCAATTAAACGCACAAAATTTTTTCTTAAGTTAGATTGGATTCTCCGAAGTAATATTATGGAATCTTCCTCGAATTCTTTGTATCATATCATCTCTCGTGATAATTCAAATAGACCTTCCACGAAAAAGCTGGTCAACTGGCAAAAGAAGCAACCAATTCACGTAACGATGATATCCAATATCCTATTCCCTACCAAGATGCGACAGAACATTTTGAACATACCGCACTTGTAGAAACAACCAATGCAAATTCTAAATTGAAACTGGGAAATCAAGGGAAATTTTATTTCAGAAATTTCAACCATAGTTTCACGGAAAGAATTTAGAAAGAGCTATTATTGTCGCAACTAACCGATACCTTTGGGGACAAATAAATTTGAATAGATCTTTATTTCTGAAAAACATAATAGACATCCCTAGGTGTGTAATTGTGGGCACTAGTTTCAAACCTTAAATCATATAGTGTTTCAATGTCCATCATTTAATTCAGCAAGAATTCAAGTATTAACAAACTCAATCGTCATAGAGTTGTATTTCATTAGACATCAAGTTGTTACTGTTTGAACCTAATACCGTAGGTATGAGGATAATTTGTAAAGGAGTCCCCTTTCAGACAGACCTGTTTCTGCTTTTTGTCCAAGAACGAATAGTTTAGTAGTTATTGAGTCTTTTTCGTTTTAGTTTCTCCACCCGGTGCATCTGTGAGAACCAAGCTGATGCTTACTTTTAGTGAATACTATTAGGCTAAGTAAATAATGTAGTTATATATAAAGCAGATACAAAAAGGAAAATAGTTTTGTATTTTATTCATTTACAATATCGTTAATCATTATATTAGTAATTACTGAGTGCGACTAGTTTTTATTTTTCATTTCGAATTTATCCTTCGCTTATATCGAACTTTTTCAATTTTTCAGTTAAATGTCGGTGATTTATAATTATTATCTGAATTTTCGTTATTCAGTGTAAATCATTCTTTTCGAATTTTTGATTTATTCGTCGGAACTTTTTATAAGTTTTGCGTTTTTTTACTTGTCAATTATACTCTTGAAGAATTAGTTTATTATAGTTTATGACGTAGGAAATACACATGGAAATTGTTTAATGGCATCCCGAATTCATGGTGCAAATTATCCAGAAAGAAGACATCCTCAAGTAAAGTGTTTCGAAAGTTTGAAAAAACGATTTAAGCGGACTGGAAGTGTAGCTTACAAGATAACAACATGAACGAAAACAGTTTCACCAGGAGATTTACAATTAGAAATGACTGTCGATAAATCAAATTTCCAAATCATGTATACGAGAATTGAGCACTGAATTAGATATAAAACAAACTTCTGTGTCATAAATCTTGAAGAACAAATAAGTATCATCCATACTGTATTCTACTATACACAAGAATTTTTTGAGTTGCATTATGGTAGAAGGATTGTATTTTGCGAATGGATTCACAATAAATGAACAGATAATGAAAATTTCTTGAGATTCATTTCGTTAACTGATTTATCTCTTTCATTAGAATACGTTAATACACACAACTTCCATTACTATAGTCGCAAAAACCCTCAAACTGTTCGTATGACCAATTTTCAAAGTCAATGGTTTCTAAATGTTGAAGGAGGGATTGTTGATGATGTGATCGAAGATTGATGATGATTATGCAGTTTGACCTCATTTCTTCGATAAGCTATTTAATGGTGAAAAATTTCTACGAACTGTCATTTTCCAATATTGATCGAGCATCTTCCGAAATGCATAAATAATGAAATGCAGATGCAATTGGATGTGAAGCACATTATTTCATTGATGTTCTAAACGAATTGAACTGCATGTTCTCGGACATATGTATAGGTGCAAGATGAACTGTTCGATAGCCCCAAGGCCTCCAGATTTAACATTCATGGACTTTTACTAACGAAGAGCATTAAAAACTAAAACCGGATGAAGTACCTACAAGGAATGATTTGGTGCAAATAATAACGTGAGGAGGAATCTTATGTGTCGAATTGAAATGTGCATCCGATAAGACGGTCGACACATTCCTCATAGTGTGTAAAATATCCATTCTACTGTTAGACCAAATTTGAGAATTTTTGTGCAAAATTTGACAAAATTCTAGTAAAACTTCTTAACTAAAAATGGTAGGTGTATAGGGACACGTAATACATCTCAATAGGAATTGAAATTGAATTGCTTTTCAGTTGATAAATACAGAATGTTGAAAAATATGAAAATAAATAAGATTCAAACCTTATCAATATTCGAAATCTATCAAAAACAATTAATTTCTTTTATAGATATTTACGTTTATAAGAATAATTTAGTAATGAAGTTGAGATCCTAACATGATTTCAGAAGTTTTTCGAATAAAGAATCATACATTCACAAAATATCGATTAATTCGAATATGATACAGTTCAGGCATATACCAGTCGGTAGAAAGTCACCTTATTCCGAGTTACTACATTCAAACATGATGAGACCAATGAGCGTCCCAATTAACAGCAACCTTTTTCTATATATACTTTTCAAATATATTCAACAGGCACAAAGATAGATGTCGATTACGCACTCAATGGACACACGGTATATTGGGCCATTAAGATAAATACGGCGTTGTGTCCGATCATGCCTTCCGATTTAGAGATGCGTTAAAGAAACTTGCGTTATATCGGATGATTGCTTAATTTAGGATACTGCTCTAATTCTGGATCTGGTATGAGTTTCCTGAAACTGAACTCTCCAAATTGTACTTGACAGAATTTAACTTGTTCGACACATATAGTTGTATTATGGATCACTAGGTGTCACCATAGTTTTAAATGGTTTCAGGCTATAATAGGCTTTTGTTCCACCACTGAGAAATCGCTGTGCAACGGTAAGTTAGTATTCTGTCAATATGAAATCTGGATCACATGCACTAGAATCATTCAATAGGTCAAAATTTTGAAATAACAATTAGGGATAATCTTTATTTTTAATAACATAACCGCAAATCTAATCATGTCCCTTATTTTGGATGGTAAAGGCGTCTAATAATTAGATAACCATAATTATGAACCTGATTCTATACATGGGATATACTTTACTTAGGAATGTTCGCAAATGGACAACAACATGAAAAAATGGATAAAGATAAAAATGCTATAAATGCGATTAGTATATATATATATATATATATATATATATATATATATATATATATATATATATATATATATATATATATATATATATATATATATATATATATATATATAGGTGTCACCCCGACGAGTTGCCCATATATCTGTTCATTCAATCAAACTGATTTCATGAAAAATATAAATCCACCACCCGGTAATTAATACCATTGCCAGGCAATGATTATAATCAAAACATATCCTGGAATAATTATATATTAGGATAACGTTGAATGTTATGAGAATATATTGCTCTACCAAAATATATACATACTATAGCATCATCAGACAATGACATCAATGTACCAACGAGTAGTGTCAGAGGCATTCTCCCCGGAAAAATCCAGTGTACGGACCTTATTACTGAAAGGTACATTTCCTTTGTGTGAAGTGGTGAATGATCGAATAGAATACTGCTCTGAATATAAATATGACAAAATTGTCAGTTAATTATATTACATTTATATAAACAAATAAATAAAATATGAAATGAGATTCTGAGCAGTATAAACTAAAGAGAAAACCTATGACTCTACCTCATTTTTTCGGAAAGAAACCTACGAAGAATATTACAAGATTTGATGACTGTTATCTTTGTAACTGTTCAAACAAATTTTCTTCAGACCCAAAATCTCAATACTTTTGTGAATATTTCTAGGAATAACACCTGTTGTGGAAATAATAATTGGTAGAATAAATATTTTTTCATTTTCCACATTTTTTAATCTCGTCGCCAAGCATCATATATTTAGAAATTTTTTCATTGTATTTATTTTGTATATTATGTGTGTCGGGTATAGCAATATCAATTATATATGTTATTTGATTCTGTTTGTCATTAAGAATGATATCTGGTCTATTGTGTTTCACAGCTCTATTGCAAAGAATTGTTTTATCAAAATAAAGTTCATATTTGTCATTTTCACAAATAATCTCAGGTTCATACTTGTAAATTTTTTTTTTGGGAATTAGGTCATGTTTAATTCCTAGATTAAAATGAATAATATTAGCGACGGCATTATGTCTTTCTAAATAATCTGTTGAAGCAAGGACTGAGCAAGATGATAATATATCAAAAACTGTTTCTGAAGAACAGAACCATCTAAGGCAAGAATCATCTATATTTTTTTTGATGATGTGTTTTCTATAATTCTTCGTGAAATGTAACAGGGGAACCATACTATCTTGTATATGATTCAATAAACGAGTGAAAAAACCTGAGGAAAAAACTCGTTTCCCTGTCGCTATTGCACTAGCAATAGCTTGTCTGTTTATGTTGTATTAGTGTCGTGTGTACATAAAGAGTACCAAAGATTTTTCTGCTTAGCCGCTTCATTCTCTCTTGCATTCCATGATTTCCAAACGAAGACAAGGGCGAAAGGAAGGGGGTTTGGGACAGGAATCTGTAACAATGGAAAAAGAAAACCAGCAGAAAAATATTTCAACAATCATACTTCTTATATGTATAAACAAATCTAAGAAAAGATTTTACATAGGAAGCAAAGTCATGGAAAGGACTAAGGAGATAATAAAAAATATACATAACCTGCGATATTTCCTCAAATTCCATCTCTGTTTGACCGAGAGCCCCGATGGCCAGGTTCAGTCTTCCAAGTGATGCCGATTATGATCTATAGATGTTTTAGAATCATTATGGACCCAATAATCTGGGTTGACATCGCCTATATATTATATCTTCGTGGAACTTGTTCAATTTAAAGAAAAATTTGTGGAAAAATTTTGACAGTCGTTCGAAATATATGACATTTGTCATATATATGCGATTTGTAATAAAATAATAGGATATTTAAATGCTTCAAGAATCTTAAACGTGCCTAAATCGACCAACCCTTGGAAGAGCAATGTGCGTGACAAATGAGTCGCAGAGCGGTTTAATCGCCTTAAATCATAGAAGGACGAGAACTATTATTCATTCATCATTCATCCATTCTCAAGCGCCATCCCAATTTGCCTTTGCGAATACCTCAATGGATTTAAAAGAATAGAATAAATGATTTCACACAACAAAATATCAATATTTTTATGAAACCGCTGTCACTACGTCTCAATCTAAAATGCAAGCCATTACTTAAAAAAATAAGTAAGTTCCGTAACTGCAATCGAACGAGAAGCGTTGGTAACTGTCGTTATATGTATAAATGCTGGTAGTGGGTTCGTTCTGCCTTTCTTCGTTTTCCACGTGAAAATATAAAGGCAGAGTCAAAAGACGGAGTTTCAGCTGGATCAAATAATGCTTGATACCCTTCTGAGTTGATACAGATCAATAGGATGCATATATATCACTAATCCCTTGAACCTTTTTTCTGTTAGGAAAAATAATTTCCTTCAATTGGACAACATACTCAGGATAGTACTTTCCTGATTTTTTTTTGTACGCATAGGAAAATATAGAATTCTGCTCACGTTTCGTGCATTAATTATAATAGCCAATTCAATTGAAGAATATTACTATAATATGAAGTTCTCATATGAAAAAATAATGAGTAAGAACAAGTATCCAAATTTAGGCAACTTCTCGCTATTGATAATTCTGATTCTGATTAATTTTCACTTTGATGATTCTCTAATGAAAAATTTTGAACAGTTGCGAATGTACAATGCATATAATGCATTTGATTGAACAGAAATCAAGTGAGAAGGTTCTCTAATTTTATTGAGGGATGTAGAGTGTCCAGAAATCGGATTTCTGCCCCTCCACTTGCCTCCTTTCCACAGTCTCAATGAGGCTCTCATAGCCGTCTCCTTCACCATTATGTGTAGACCTGAGACGCCGAGCAGACATTTCATGGAGGCCGTGGGTGTGGATCTCAAGGCTCCTGTGACTGCTAGATATGCTTGACCATGGATCTTGCTTATTTAATTCTGTTTTGTCTCCCTACCCCACCATACGATAGCCGCATAGGTCAGGACCGTTAAAAATGGCAGATCGTTCTCTCTGCACCATTATGTTGTCGTTTGCAGAGCGTTCGGCGAAACTTCGTATATGGTCCTGAAGTTTTTTCGCACGAACAAGGAGTACAAGATGGTCGGCATAACCCATCGCAAAGTGCCTAGCATCGGCGAGGCCTATCAGGAGCCCATCCAACACACAACAGCCAATCGACTCGCCGAGCTAAGCTTCGATGTACCTGGTCGACAACAGACGTCCCACCCACCTTGCTATGGTGTTATCTACTCCTCTATTTACGATAGCTTCGTATATCAACCTATAAAGTGTGTTATCTAAACTACCTCTATGTCTTGGAATATTCCTAGATTGACTTAGCCTTTTCCCAGTCCTTTCTCAATATACCAAACTACAGAATGTTGCGCTGAATCGACTGATCTACTTTGCTCGTAAGCATATTGACTGATACGATGGGGGTGCTCCGCTAGGGTATTCACCCTAAGATATTTGATCCATTCTTTTCATTAGGTGTGCAGGGCATATACCATCTGCTCCTGGTGCTTTGTATGGTTGAAAGGCTCCCATCAAATCCTAACCACTGTAACGAGGCTGTGTTCCAGTTTGTTGTTTGTCAGCTTTTAGGTTGATGTGCTGCCGATGAGAAAACCTGGGAAGTGAACTTCCGCAAGATATCTCAGTGTTTCATCCAGTAGAATTTCCATGCTTCCTTTTTAGTTTTTCTGACCAATCCTTTGTATGTTCTTTGGGCCACTTTGTAGTTGTAAAAATCTCTCTTTATGCAAGTGCGCATTGCTTTATTGAGAAGGTGTCTGTTTTTCGTCCTTTAGGCAGTGAGTTCTGCTCTCCTCCATAGGGAGTTTTTCCTGCCTCTGTTGTATTGTATAGGGCAGCTGTTATGGTATGCCAAAGTGATGCTAGTTTGCAGTTTCCCCACTGCAACTTCCAGGTTCTTGGTGTTTCGCGGTGTCTTAGCTGTCACTTCCACCCGATACGGTTGCAATCGGTTTTTGAGGTTCCTGTAAGACGCCGATCGTTGTACATTTCTGATATCGAAACAGATATATCGATGGTCAGAGAGGTACATCACTTCTGAAGCCACTCTGTAGTTTTGAATTTTTTTCTATTCGATGTGACGAAAATTGCTTCGTGTCCTTCGTTGAGAAGTGTTAGGTTTGTGCTGAAGAGATATTCGACTAGCCCTTCTGCTCTGATGTTGTTGCCTCGGCTTCCTCATAGAATATGGTGAACATTAGAATCACATCCAACGAGTGGCCAGTCTTGTGTTCTACCTCCAGATCCTGTAGTTCTTCTGTTCGAGTAGGTGTTTATAAGTCGTAGAGGAAGTATGCCAAGCATACAATGAATGTGATATTTGTGTAGCCCTTTCCATCGATTCTGACTTCTACCATGTCTCTGAAATAGAATTTCGTAATATGTATGTTCTAATACTTTTTGAGACAAGAACGCATGTCCTAGGGGTCTGACCATCCATGCAGTAGTAAACATCTCTATCGCGGGCCATCAGGCCCGAACCATACCATTGCTTGCCCAAGGTTCTTGTATAAATGATATGAATGTATGCACTTTTGTAGGCCGCGAACTTAAAGTATCGAATATCTCTCCTTACTGGGAGTGGTATTCATCATCCTTCCAAGAGACTTTTCATTCTCTCGGGCTTCTTCCTCTATGGGGGTTCTGTCAGGGAATGTAACCGGAACGAGTGACGCCGTAATAGTCACCTTCGCTGCTCCATTGTAGGAGACGTTGGCTTTCTTGGCTGGTCTCTCAGTTGAAGGAGGTGTTGAGAGGTTTGAAAGCGTCCCGGTTTCCCTGGCTCTCTTTTTCTTCCTCTTTTCAGAGGCAGACTTGTTTTTTTGGTATGGCACCAGTGTTTTCTAGCCTATCGTGTTCGAGGCCCGGAAGTCCTCTCCCAGTAAGAGGTTCCTTCCGGTTCTCAGCCTCGACAGTACCGGTTTGACTTGATTGCTCAAGCTTTGACGGTTACCCCCACAGAGCATCCTGTGGGGGAAATGGCCATTTGTACCTGAAGGTTTGGCCTGGTGTCCAGAGGGCATCGTTTGCGAAACTGCTCCCTCAGTACCATGCAGCCCTTGGCACGATGTCTCTTACCTTGGCTTGGGAACCCTCTCTGTTAGCTCCTGTGATCTGCCGCCTGTCCATTAAGATGAACTCAGCAACTCAACACAAAATTTCCAGGGTAAAACACCACGGGAAGGAGGAGATAGGGATTGGAATCAAAACGAGACCCCTTGTAGATAAAAGTTTCTAAAGGATCCGGTTAACTTGCTGACCACTCAATTGGTCCTCTCCACCGATCCAGTTCCCTGAAAAATTATTTTGCGAATATTCTCGCACTTGAATACCAAAATACGGGGAGTACATCTTTGTTAGTAATACAATTATTCTTCTGAGAGAGAGAGATCGTTTTCCTCGATAATTTTGGGATACTAAAAGTGAGGAATCTGAGTATTCTAGTATCGGCCATTGTATTTCTCTACCTCTGCATTGAGCATAAAGGTACAAATATTTAGAAAAAAATCGAGATTATTTTCATATTTTCATTCAAAGTTTAGCAAAATTCTAGGCGACAATCAGAGTCATCTTCATTTAGTTCATTATCTTATTTTGTAGAGATGAAATTTGTGATGCTATTCTTCAAACAGTTGCACTTGTTACGCAAATTTAATGGTATAATTTCCTAATACGTTGAGTGTTGTCCATTGTTGTCGTTTGTAGATGACGATGGTGGCATTGTTCCATTCCGATCGTGTTATACCCTCTATAAGGCATTTATTCAGTAGTACTTTTTGGGCTTATTCCTCTCCACCATGTTTGATGGCCTCAATCTCTATACCATCTTCTCCCGTAGCTTTGTCATCTTTCATTTCTTTAAGAGCTGATAGAATTTCATCTTCCGTTTCTCAGGAATTTCATCAGAGCGTTTATTAAAACTTTTTGGAACATTTGGATTGTTAATTTCTATATCTCGATCTTTATACATATACAGTTCTTGATAGAAGTCTCCTATAGTTTGTAGTATCTGATTTTTGTCTGTTATAATACCATGTTTATTTTTGACCTTATGTATTTCCTTTCTTCCTATTTCGGTTCGTCTTCTTAGAACCTTAAGGCTTTTATTATTTTCAATGGCAGTTCTCTTCCTGGTTCTTCTCTCTTCCGAGTTTTCTCATTTCTTTGGCTATCTCTCGATTTATGAATCTGTATTTCTCAGCGGTTTTGTCTGACAGTTCTCTTCGTTTCCTCATAAGGAGTTTTGTTCTTTGATTCAATTTCTCATCTTCATTTGGCTTGTGGCAATGTTTCCCTTTGACATTTTTAATGGTGTTCTTTATGTTATCAAACAAGATATTTACTGACATATTCTCGTTATATTCCAGAGTATTATCTATTTCATTTTACTTATCCACGTTCGCAGGAATTTTTCCATCCACATAATCATATTATGCCGCTACTTCTTCAGGTTTATCCCGACTTTTGCCCTTACGAAGCGATGGTCACTCCCTGTTGAGAATCTGTTTAGAACACTCACGTCTTTGACAATATCTTTTCGATCACTGATTATGGAAGCTAGTGTTAACTGATACCAAACTCAAAAGGGATTGAGTCATTAATCGTTAGAACGTTGATGTGTATCAACTTCTGGTTCAAAAACAGCGAACTATCAACCATCTGGTGCAATAAGAATGCAGTTTCGTTTACTCTTATTCTTTTTACTTGAGTTTCAATGTAGGTATTTCTTTTATTTTCACAGAAGTTTAATTCAGTCGTTTTCAATTTCATAGACCCATATTTCAGTTGTTTTATAGAAAATTTATTTATGTTGTTTTTCAGATCCTATGACTGCGTTTTATTTGACATATAAATTTCACTTTCACTCTTATTCTTGTTCTGTATCTTCTTCAACAAATTTATGAATACTTTTCAGATTCTCACGTTAAATTTCATTTGAATATATCCCGTTTGAATATTCAGTATTATTAAAACTTATTTTCTCGCTCTTATTGAATATAAGAGACAGTTAAATGTTTTGTTACAATTGTGTTATGATTCACGAAGCTTGAATTTTCAACTTTTTGCGAAAAAAAGCTTCACTTGACTTGAATTCTGAAAACAAAAGCTTGATTCAAGTGTGACTTGATTTCAAGTGAAGTCAAGTTAAGCGCCTTGATTTTCAAGCCAAGCCAGAAAGCCTTAAACGTTCACCTCAATTTTCATATTACCATTTGAGTTTGAGTTCCAAGGGACAAACTTATCTGTGTTAATGTGATCAACATGGTTCGGATAATACTTAATCTTTACTACGTCTATGAGAGAATACAAAGTATTTCTGTACTCAGTATATTTCTGATTCAATTCCGCTTCATATCTACTTTTACATAACTAGAATCATTCGTCTCTCTTTCTAATAGATATAGCTGTTCTGTAGTAAGCCAACACTTTTTCCATAAATTCGTTACTTATTGATTTGACGTGTGAAGTATTCTACGTAACTACATTTTCTCGACAAAATAGTTTATATTTTGGGGAATATTTCTGACATTACAGAATTTATTCCAATTTTTTTCACAAAGTTAACTTTACGGAAGTTTACCATCACATTAAGAATATTTATTCAAAAACTATGAACCACAACCACTCAGGAGGTGTAAAAGGGACATGTACTTCACAACGAAGCAGGGATTGTTTATGTCATAAAAAAGAAACAACGTAGAAACATTCACTTTTCTAAGAAAGATAGTCAAGATCAAAGAGCAAAATTGTGTTGAATTTGAACTTCCTTTACGGAGATTCTTTTTATTTGTAAGTAATAAGAATTAATACAGTTCACCTAATAAATTATCATATTTTTTCATGAACAACAACGAAAAGATCACGTACCTAAACTTTGGTGTCGTAAATTTTTCAACCGTTGCACTTAATGTGTATTTCATTTTAGTTACCATCCTAGGGTGATGAAGCTGTAAAGTACCGATAGAGCGAAACAAATGCAGCTTTCTGAAGATTGAAGCTCTCTTCGTGACGAAGAGGGGAATTGCAATATCTTCTAATAGCTAATAGTCTAATCTACAATAAAAAAATTTTCAAGATTGAAGAAATGGTTGTAATAATTTCTTCATACGTCTTATCGACGAATTCATTTTCCAACAATAAATATGTCATTGAGACATCATTGGTATGAGGTCACAATAACACTAATCAGGTCAGGTATTGTTTCAACTCAACATACTTATCAGGATAGTGTTTGAAGAGAGTAAAATTTATTCTATTATAAGGAATGTCTACATTACCAAAATAGTTCTTGTTTGTCTTAAGGTCCCATTCAAAATACAATGTCATTCTATAATTCAGACTGGGAGAATTTGAAACATTGATATATGATATTTATTTTAGATTGAACTATTCTTCATTCTAGTGATAGTGATAGGCGAAACAAAGGTATTTGTCTTTTCTATCGTTATGTAATGTTAAATTACAATAATTATTATTTTATCAAATATTTATGAAAAAATCTGAAAGGCTATTCGTACCAATTATTCAAGTCTTTTCCTTGAAATTTTTAGGAAGTATACAGCCTCATTTACACTGATACCAAAAAAATTTCATACATGGGATCAAAAATAAGTAATTTTTCGAATTTTGTGCTATATCTTATGTATATGAAGATTCAATTTCGATATTTCAATCCTGAACTCAAACCGAATACAAAGCATTTCTTCCTAGAAAATACAATGCAAAAAAACATATTCTGCTAGCAACATTATTTTTTCTGTATTGTGAAGGTTTTTGTTCAGGTCACAATACTGAACCTTCCTTAGAAGGTTAAATATCCCTCCCTGAGGGAACTGGTTTTCCTATCTATTTTTCATAGTCATCGTCAACCAGGACCACAATAGTAGGGGTACATTCTGGTCGGATGTCAAGAAAAGGAACAGCAGACTGCAGTTTTGGTCTCATTATTGTTACGTATCTATTCACCAAATGTCAAACGAGACCAAAACTGCAGAGTGTTGGTCCCATTTATGACATCCGACTAGATACGTTTCAAGAAATTGATAAGAGTTATGGCGGTTTGGTTTGATGTTGACTGTTGCTCCTATTCATGAGATCCGACTAGATTGTTGGATCTCTAAGAGTTCGGATCGGAAAACCAGCTCATTCAGAGTGGAATATTCTACATTCTACGAAAAGTTGAATATTGGTCCTTGAATAAGCCTTTAAAGTGTTTAGACATACAGCAATAAATTTTGCGTGTTATGGAAGATTGAGATTTTAAACGAACCTTTTTTTTGTGCCTACGTTTCTGCTGTTACAACTGTAGAATCAACCCACCACGGCAAGTTATTTCTGCGCTCATTCAATATTATCAAAATGGGGCATTTCATTGTTTTATTTCCATTCTCAAAAACTTTATGTCAAAATGTCGGTGACAGCCTGGTCTCCTGATTTAGATCTCTTATATTTAATTCTGTGGGATCAAGTCAAATCAAAAGCTTATGCTTTAAAACCTAAAAACCTCAAGGAGCCATGAAGGGTCATGTTACACCTCATTGCAAAGATTTTTTCAAAATATATCGAAAAATATAATGGATTAATTTCCTCCAATATTATCTTACTTCATTTCTTTCATTTGAATTAAAATTAAAATAAATTGAGTATGCTCATTTGTGTAGCTAGTCATTCTGTTCGAATTATTTCGACTGACAGTTAAAACAATAATAGTTTGTTATCTATGCTCAGGAGCCTATCTATGCTCTGCGATATGTCTATGCACGTGCAAAAATCTAAGCCTGCTTTGCCAACTTCAGGTAGGTACGTAAAATTTGTTTTTTCGCCGTAACTTGAAAACTTGAAATATCTTACAATTTGAAATAACGAAGATTTCGATGTTTCTTCGTTTCGAAATGTGAGGCGAAAAAAGGAACACTCCGTATACTGAATAAGATTCAGTCGGAAATGAGTTATGTCCCGCATGATTTCTTGTTTGCAAAACACCTTTCAATATTTTGGTAGCTCACACCGTTCTCGAGATATATCCACGTTTTCAAAAAGCAAAAAATCGAAAATTGTCAGGTAGAAATGGAATTATTCATGAACGAAACAAGCTACACTTATGTGTTAGATGTTTTTATGATTAGAATAACGAGTCTTATTGAACCAGTCATCAATATAGATTCTTTATTGGATAACAAAGTTGGTATGCACTTTCGGTTATACCGGAAGGGCATTGAAGTGAAAATATTCATCGTTCTGAAATTTGTGAGTTAATTCAGAAGGTAAGAAACTCTATTTTTAAATATTTTCATTTATATATATATATATATATATATATATATATATATATATATATATATATATATACATTGATCTACGGATTTTTGAAAAAATCTTTTTGTCTCAAGTTTACATATGTAGACTCCTCGCGAAGTTTGTCGCGGAAGATATTTTTGAATAATTCTTTCTGTCTCAAGTTTACATATGTAGACCTTATATGGAAGCACCCAATATCTTGAATATCACCTGAGGGATTTGAAAATGTCGAAGGATTGTTATTGAGATCAAGCAGATGTGGCACCTCTAGAAAATAGATATTGTTCCTGTCATCGTATCCTCCACTGGGTTAATACCCTAAACTTAGCATGATAGTCTTAAGAAATTAGAATTGCATAAGAATACCTATATAGAAATGCAAAAAGCTGTAATTCTTAATACATGTAGGATAGTTAGGAAATTTATGTCAAGTATATTGTAATCGAGCCTATTCCCTTTGATTGCTAAATCTAGGAAAGGTAAATCATATCCAGCTAACAGCTGAGATAGTGCATTAGTCCGCGATAATAAATAATAATAATATGTGTGAAAGACCACAGGTATAGATAATATCCACAACTACTGGTACAAGAAGTTTTATAAGCTCCATGGAGCCCTAGCGAAACAGCTCACGTACGTTCTTCAACATCCCAAGAGAACAACCACTGTCCTAACACAAGGATTAACATATATGTTACCTAAGAGCGATAGAACACAGGATCCGTCTCAATATAGTCCAATCACTTGCCTGCCAACACTCTTCAAAATACTCACCTCATGCATATCCAATCGAATATACCAACACCTTGACGACAACAATATATTAGCAGAGGAGCAGAAGGGATGCAGAAAAAAACAACACAGGTGCAAGGAAAAACTCATCATCTATTCTGTGATAATGAAACAGGCACACGTAGGGCATCGGAATGTTCATTCATCTTTTCTTAATTATCTGAAGGCATTCGATAGTACCGCCCATTCTTGGCTTCTTGAAGTATTGCAAATATACAAAATTCACCCAGCCCTGGTAGAATTCTTGAAGACAACAATGACACACTGGCGTCTTTGAGTCTACTATGGTTCTGTTCAGCTATGAACCCATTGTCCTCAATGCTCAATAGAACATGATACGGATTTAGGATAAAAATAGATAGGAATTATCATACAATATCCAACCTGCTGTATATGGATGACATCAAATTATATTCGAACAAAAAGCAATTGGATGATTTGCTGAGAACTGTCAGTAAGTTCTCGGCAGATGTACATATGAAATTCGCGATTGAAAAATGTAAGACCCTGAACATTCAAAGAGGGAAAGTCATAGATGGTGAAACATACAAATATCTAGGATACCAACAAGCCAGATTGCTAGACTAAAAACAATAAAAGGAGAAGATTCGTTCGGAATACAGTCAACGTCTGAAGACTGTGTTGAAATCAATGTTGAACTCGGGGAATCTAGTCAAGGCAATCAACACCTACGCCATTCCAGTATTGCTTTACTCATTTGGAATAAACAGATGGACTAAGAAAGAACTGGATAGTATTCAGAGGCAGACCTGAACGATGCTAACAAAGTACAACAACCATCATCCAAAATCGTCTGTGATACAAACAACTTTGAAGCGGATATCAGGACGCGTATTAATAGATGTTTTCAATTTACACACCGAACAGATAAAAAATCTCAGAGAATTCTTCTCTGCAAAAGCTTTCACTACTGACCTTCATAGAGTGGTATTGTTGGCTGATAAGAGAAATACACCTCTAAATCTTTCTACCAGAGATGGCCTGCTGAATCTACCATTCCTATCAGATACTGGAAAACAAGAGCAATGGTCAAGAAAGGAATAGCATGGACGACATCACCATGAGATTAATCAACCACACATCGACAAAGAAGCCTCCAACAAATGGTTGATGAAAGGAGAATTCTTCGCGGAAACACAGGGATTCCTTATGGCCATCCAAGACCAAGTTATCGCTACAAACAACTACAAAAAATTTATTATGAAGGACGGAACATTACATAGATAATTGCAGAAAATGCCATATAAGATCGGAGACTATACAGCATATTACGTCCGGATGCGAACAACAACAATATGGAAATCTTCACAGGCATAATCACGTGTGCAACATTATCCATCAAAAACTTGCACACAAGTACGGACTTCTGAATACCTTCCAGCCATATTACAAGCATCAACAGGCGGAAAATGACTCTATCAGATTATACTACGATAGGCCTGTTATCACTGACAGAATCGTGACGAATAATAGGCCGGACATAGTGGTGTATGATAAGAGAGCCAGAACAGCATTGCTGGTCGATGTCGCCATACCGAATAATAACAACGTACTGAACAAGTTCCAGGAGAAAGTCCAAATACACAGACCTTGCTATTGAGATCAAGTAGATGTGGCACCTCGAGAGAATAGATATTGCTCCTGTCATCGTATCCTCGACTGGGTTAATACCCAAAACTTTGCATGATAGCCTTAAGAAATTAGAATTGCATAAGAATACCTATATAGAAATTCAAAAAGCTGTAATTCTTAATACATGTTAGTACACCCTTTGATTGCTGAATCTGGGAAAGGTAAATTATATCCAGCTAACAGCTGAGATAGTGCATAAGTCCACGATAATAATAATGATAATCTTTACTGATATGTAAATAACTAGTATTTTGCAGAAACCAAAATAAATAACAAAAACAATAATGGCGGTACACGTTCATTGCACAACAATTTTTACACACAATAAAGATTCAGGGTAAATTGCTCACCAAGGTCAATGATCTATGGTGAGCATTAAAAATAAATACACAACACATAACTCAACCAAACCGTGAAATGAAAGAACAATTTCTGCCAATGGTACAAAAGAATCTAGAACCCACACAGAACAACGCTAAATATATGAGTTATTTTTTACATCGATCGTGTTATTTATATAAGTCCTATCTGAACTTTAGAGTCAATCCTTCAATTTTTGTTTGAACTTTTTTTCATAAGCTAATATTTTCATCTCAATTGGAAGTTTGTTAAAGATTCTAGGTCCCAAATGATAATGACTCCCATGGCAAATTGCCTTCTTTACGCTTGGTACATCAAGGGAATAGTGACTGTACCTTGTACTTTTATTATGCTCAATGAATATTTGTTCATAGATATTTTTCTTCAAATGCACTAATACAAAGGAACAATACAACTGTCTTACGTCTAAAACCTCAGAAAAATTGCAAAGTGAATCCGAAGAGAAGGTGATATCTTTTTTCTGGATGATACTCATAATCAATTTCTGTTGTGTTACAATCTTGTTCAATACATTGTTATAAGCTCCACCCCAAACAATTATCCCGTAGCGCAACTGAGACTCCTCGATTGCATGATATATTATTTTCAAATGACTTTTATCTAATATATTTGTGAGATATCTGATCTTTCCTAACAGTCCTCTAAGTTTTGTAATTAATTTGTTCACATGGGCATCCCAATTAAAATGCGTATCTAATGTCACACCGAGATATTTGCACTCATACGTGCATGGTATCTCGAACTTGGTGTTTTTATCCTGAATGACCAGGGGAGAATTCTGCGGTAAAGAGCGTTTATCAATAGCAAAAGAAATATATTTAGTTTTGGCGAAATTTATTGTAAGTAGCTGCTCTTCCATCCATTCTTCAATAGAAATAAAATCCAATTCCACCACTCTTTTTAGGTCTCCCAATTTTCCCTGGAGTAAAAAATGGCAGTATCATCAACAAAACTGATAATGTTTCCTTTGGTTGAAAGAAGTAATATAATATTCAAATATATCATGAATAAAATGGGACCAAATACCGTACCTTGCGGTACCGCATACCTAATGTCACGCATTCCAATTTTTACCCCGTCATTCACCCGTACCAGTTGTCGTCTACCAGATAGGTAACGACGCATCAATCCATGAGCAGCCTCCCTAACACCCAGATCCCTCAGTACAACTAGCAGTGTGCTATGCTTCACTGTATCGAATGCCTTCATCAAGTCAACCAATATACACAATGCAACCTTCCCATTACTGAAAGCTCTATATACTTTTTCATTTAGAGCTCCTATGGCATCCTGAGTGGATGTTTTTTTATCAGAACCCAAATTGAAGATCATACAACAACTTGAATTTATTCAATTGTAATGTCAGCCTTTTTTATAGCCTTTTCGACAACCTTTGCCAAAACGTGTATTAACGAGATCGGTCTATAACTAGTACAATTTTTTCTGTCACCTTCTTTATATACGGGTACAACAACTGCAGTTTTAAATGCGGTGGGAAAAGCACATTTTTTCAGTATCATATTGACCATATGTACAACCGGCGCTACCACAGAAAGCATACCGGCTTTTAATGTCTCTGCAGATATTTCGTCAATCCCACAACTTTTTTTCTTCTTTAAATTTGATATGATGTTTGTAATCTCCTCTTCATTCGTGGGTGTTAACTGCAGCTTATCATCCAGTATCCGGTCCCCACAAAAAACTGTTCTCATTCGGGTATTTTTCCAATCGAATTTCTGGGATAGTTTTTCGCCAATAGTCGCAAAATAGCTATTCAATGCCTCCGCAATATCTTTAGGGTTATCCACCACACCATCCGCTGTTTCTAGCTTTTGTAAATTATGTTCGGTTTCTTTCTTAGGGCAAAGCTCTGACTCCACTTTCCAAATGTGCTCATTACTTTTTCCACTAGAACCTAACCTTTCCATATAATACTCTCGTTTTACATATTTTATTAACTAGCTTAGTTTATTTCTATTCATTTCGAACTGATTCCAGTTGATATCATTTTTATCATTTTCCCAATCTTTATAGAACATATAACGCTTATGAATGGATGCCAATAACGCATTCGTGATACAATGTTTTCTTTTTTTTGCCTGTTTTTCCACTATATAATGACTCTTTTCGATTTGTTCCTGAATAGTTTTTACAAGACAATTCGTGAGACTTTCCACATCTGTTATTTCATAAAATGAATTTCAATTAATCTCGGAGTCTTTAAAATATCCTAATTTATCTTCCTCACCAAAGTTACTTTATTTCGTCCACCCTGTTCATCTGTAAACGCTCAAGAAAACAATATCGTGGAGAAATGATCAATAATATGCGTTTTCAGGATTATAGGAATGCACTCATCGATATTCTTAACTAAAAAATGATCTATGCAGGATAAACGTTTACCCTGTACTCTAGTAGGTTTGTTGATTACTGAAGTAAAATTTTCTTCACTTATTAGGTTTAAGTACTCTACTATATTGATATTCCCCGCAATAACATGGCGATAGCATTCGTACAGAGATTCCTCAAGTAACCGTAAAACTTGGAATAGCATTGACAGTTTGGAATATCCGGCGACTTATAAATTCCAGTTATTTAAATTTTTTCATTCTTCTCACTACCTACAAGTATTTTTAAAGCTTTTAGTTCACCGATTTCGACAATTTCAGAGGTATAATTCCAATTTTTATTTATATACGCTATAACACCATCATTTTGGTTATATTTTCCTTCATTGTACAGGATATCATACCCTCCAGTTTCAGTAAACTCAAATCAGATAACTTAAAAATTTCGGTCAATATGAGACAATCATACGCGTGTTCAATTTCATGTAACAAAATCAGCAGTTGATCGAGATTTTTGTTTACACTCCTAATATTATTATGGTATAATTTAAAATGTTTATTCCTTATATTGGGTATGCAATCTGCATATGACTCAACATCCTCACAAACTATAGTTTCAACACTACAATGATCAAAATCTCTCAAAAATGGGTCCATATACAAAACTAAAAACTTACGATCTGTAGTGCGTTTTTTCTCTTAGAATTTCTAATTGTCTGAGGTAAGTCGGGCACTGACGATCCAAGACACAATGATCTTCTTCATACTGAGTACCGAATTTCTGGTTTGAACTAACACAACTGCTGCATTTTTGCATAACACTAACACAGGCACTTGCCACATGAGGACCATCACAGACAACACACACCACTTCTCTCCCACAATCTTCACTCCTGTGGTAAAATCCAAAACACTTCCTGCACCTAGAGACATATAAATTCTCGTAGACAGGACATGTATTGTACTTTACATTTACAATCATAGTTTTCTGAAATGCATTCGCATTGCATTCTATTATAGCCCAGTTAGAATCGCCTTTTCTTGATTTTCTGAATAATGTTATAGAAAGCTGATCTTCGTCAGAAATACAGTCATTCTGATTCTTATCTTCTTTCAACTTCAAATCTATATTTGAAACGATTATTGATGGTTTTCTTAATTTGGTTTCTTTCACTTGGTATTCAACACCCATAATTTTTTTGAGTTCTGTTTTCATTGCCTCTTTAGATTTTATTGACTCGAATTGAATCGAATTAAAATAAGAGCCTTTTTCCGCATGTAGTAAAAAAATTGGAAATTGTTTTGTCACGGAGTAGTGTTTTTCTCTCGATCTGAGTAGCTTGTATTACCTCCTCTTGCCCTGATACAAGGCTCAATCCGTCTAGACATGCTTTGGATTAGGCTTTCGACCTCCTCTAGGGTGATATTCTGCCACTCTTCTGTGGCGGATTGGATGAGCTGTTATGGGGTTCTTGGATTATCCTGGAGCGATCTAATTTTTTCTTTGATATTATCCCATAAATGTTCAATAGAATTTAGGTCTGGAGAGCAAGCTTGCTAGTCCAAAATAGCGGTTCAAGATAAAATTGGCGAGGTTGCTGGTATTCGAAGGCGCATTATCTTGCATAAAATTGAAATTATCACCGTGAAGAGTATCACTATGAGTTTCAGCACTAGGTCCACGTAATTCCTAGCCGTTACACTCAATGAAACGAAATCAAATTTGTTTTGCATCCCAGCATAATACCACCCCAAAACATCGCACTGCCTCCTATGTATTTCGGAATTTATCTTGCTGCTCAGAGTCTAGCTCGTCTTCCACGACCCCTTAAAACCCGAATCCGGCGGTCATCTAATCGAACATAAATTATGATCTATTCCGAAAGAGAACATTTTGCCAATTTCCCATATTCCAATTTTGGTGCTCGATGCACCAATTAGGTCTGTTAATTTTTTGTTGTCTGGTTAGCCCTTGAACGAAGTCTTTGACGTATCGTCTCGACTGATACCCTGATGCCTTTTGCTTCCAGAATTTGCCTTTGAAGTATAGGGTGCGATGCACTAGGGTGTCTTCTTGCAATTTGGCACAAAAAGCCGTCTTGTTCTTCAGAAGTGATCTTCCTACGACTTCTTCTAGGCCTATTTTGCAGAGATTGTAGCTCCACTTATCGGGCGTAGGTTTTTGAAATCACCCTCTGTGATCTCAGTGACTACTGAGTACAATATCTCGAACATCTGGTGATAATTCAACATTTTTTATCATACTATCCAGTTTTTTACAACGAAAAATTTTATTTTTCACAAGTAGTCAATGGTTAAAAACAATCAATAATAAGAAATACCGAGTGATTCCATATAAATTTGGTTGTGTGTGTATATATATATATATATATATATATATATATATATATATATATATATATATATATATATATATATATATATATATATATATATATATGTCATTTAACTAGTAACAACCTTTTCAGAGCTATCAACTCCTATGCAGTTCCTATTCTTACATCTTCTTTTGGAAGATATGGTCTAAAACTGATCTAAATGGATTACAATGTCAAACGAGGAAAATGCTTTGTAAATATTACAAGCACCACCCAAAGTCAGCTGTTCAGAGAGTAACACTACCTAGACATCTTGGAGGTCGTGGATTAACTGATTTGAATAATCTTCATAGTAAACAGATTTTTCATTTACATCATTTTCATCTATATTGTTGTTGCTTCAGATTATAATCTTACACCTCTGAACTTGACAATGCAAAAGATAGATTTTGATATATTTGATGATAATTCTAGAAGAGAAAGTTGGATGCAGAAGGAATTACACGGAAAGCACCCTAAAGAATTGAAAAATGATTATATTGATGAAATCGCATCGAATAAATGGTTAGTTTCTGGAGAATTGTTTGGTGAAACAGAAGGTTTGGCAATTGCGATCCAGGATCAGGTTGTTTTCACGAGGAATTATAGAAAACACATCATCAAACAAAATATAGATGATTCTTGCCGTAGATGTTTCTGTTCTTCAGAAACAGTTTTTCATATATTATCATCTTGCTCAGTCCTTGCTTCAACAGATTATTTAATAGACATAATGCCGTTGCTAATATTATTCATTTTAATCTAGGAATTAAACATGACCTAATTCCCAAAAGAAAAAATTTTACAAATATGAACCTGAGATTATTTGTGAAAATGACAAATATAAACTTTATTTCGATAAAACAATTCTTTGCAACAAATCTGTGAAACACAATAGACCAGATATCATTCTTACTGATAAACAGAATCAAATAACATATATAATTGATATTGCTATACCCGACACACATAATATACAAAATAAATACGATGAAAAAATTTCTAAATATATGATGCTTGGCGACGAGATTAAAAAATGTGGAAAATGAAAAACCTTTTTATTCTACCGATTATCATTTCCACAACAGGTGTTATTCCTAGGAATCATCACAAAAGTATTGAGATTTTGGGTCTGAAGAAAAATTTGTTTGAACAGTTACAAAAGATAACAGTCATCAAATCTTGTTATATTCTTCGTAGGTTTCTTTCCGAAAAAAATAATGAGGTAGAGTCATAGGTTTTCTCTTTTGTTTATACTGCTCAGAATCTCATTTCATATTTTATTAATTTGTTTATATAAATGTAATATAATTAACTGACAATTTTGTCACATTTATATTCAGAGCAGTATTCTATTCGATCGTTCACCACTTCACACAAAGGAAACTATTAATGAGTAACATTCAGTGTTACTTGACTCAGGTCCGTGCACTGGATTTTTCCGGGGAGAAAGCCTCTGACACTACTCGTTGGTACATTGATATTATTGTCTGATGATGCTATAGTATGTATATATTCTGGTAGATTAATATATTCTCATAACATTTAACGTTATCCTAATATATAATTATTCCAGGATATGTTTTGATTATAATCATTGCCTGGCAATGGTATTAATTACCGGGTGGTGGATTTATATTTTTCATGAAATCAGTTTGATTGCATGAACAGATATATAAGGCAATTCGTCGGGGTTCGTCCCCGACGAGTTGCCTATATATATATATATATATATATATATATATATATATATATATATATATATATATATATATATATATATATATATATATATATATATATATATATATATATATATATATATATATATATATATATATATATATATATATATATATATATATATATATATATATATATAGGGTTTTACCCCGACGAGTTGCCCATATATCTGTTCATGCAATCAAACTGATTTCATGAAAAATATAAATCCACCACCTGGTAATTAATACCATTGCCAGGCAATGATTATAATTAAAACATATCCTGGAGTAATTATATATTAGGATAACGTTAAATGTTATGAGAATATATCAATCTACCAGAATATATACATACTATAGCATCATCAGACAATGATATCAATGTACCAACGAGTAGTGTCAGAGGCTTTCCCCGAAAAATCCAGTGTACGGACCTTAGTCAAGTAACACTGAATGTTACTCATTAATAGTTTCCTTTGTGTGAAGTGGTGAACGATCGAATAGAATACTGCTCTGAATATAAATATGACAAAATTGTCAGTTAATTATATTACATTTATATAAACAAATAAATAAAATATGAAATGAGATTCTGAGCAGTATAAACTAAAGAGAAAACCTATGACTCTACCTCATTATTATTTTCGGAAAGTAACCTACGAAGAATATTACAAGATTTGATGACTGTTATCTTTTGTAACTGTTCAAACAAATTTTCTTCAGACCCAAAATCTCAATACTTTTGTGAAGATTTCTAGAATAACGCCTGTTGTAGAAATAATAATCGGTAGAATAAATATTTTCTTCATTTTCCACATTTTTTAATCTCGTCGCCAAGCATCATATATTTAGAAATTTTTCATTGTATTTATTTTGTATATTATGTGTGTCGGGTATAGCAATATCAATTATATATGTTATTTGATTCTGTTTATCATTAAGAACGATATCTGGTCTATTGTGTTTTACAGCTCTGTTGCACAGAATTGTTTTATCAAAATAAAGTTTATATTTGTCATTTTCACAAATAATCTCAGGTTCATATTTTTGAAATTTTTTCTTTTGGGAATTAGGTCATGTTTAATTCTAGATTGAAGTGAATAATATTAGCGACGGCATTATGTCTTTCTAAATAATCTGTTGAAGCAAGGACTGAGCAAGATGATAATATATGAAAACTGTTTCTGAAGAACAGAAACATCTACGGCAAGAATCATCTATATTTTGTTTGATGATATGTTTTCTATAATTCCTTGTAAAACAACCTGGTCCTGGATCGCAATTGCCAAGCCTTCTGTTTCAGCAAACAATTCTCCAGATACTAACCATTTATTCGATGCAATTTCATCAATATAATCATTTTTCAATTCTTTAGGTGCTTTCCGTGTAATTCCTTCTGCATCCAACTTTCTTTTAGAATTATCATCAAATATATCAAAATCTACCTTTGCATTGTCAAGTTCAGAGGTGTAAGATTATAATCTGAAGCAACAACAATATCATGTAATTTAGACGTTCTCTGTTTATCATGAAAATGGGAACGTAGATGAAAAATCTGTTTACTATGAAGATTATTCAAATCAATTAATCCACGACCTCCAAGATGTCTAGGTAGTGTAACTCTCTGAACAGCTGACTTTGGGTGGTGCTTATGATATTTACAGAGCATTTTCCTCGTTTGACATTGTAATTCATTTAGATCAGTTTTAGACCATTTAATAATTCCAAAAGAAGATGTAAGAATAGGAGCAGCATAGGAGTTGATAGCTCTGAAAAGTGAAAAGGTTTTACTAGTTAAATAACTCTTGATGATAATTCTTAGTCTTTTGTAATATGAACTTCTAATAATTTCTTTAGTGCTGCTATGGTTAATTGTCTTCTCTTGACAAAATCCAAGATATTTATATGTATCTCCTTGATGCATTGGCTCGATTTCGATATTGGAAATCTTTATATAATCAGAGGTGATCTTTCCTTTTTCAATATATATATATATATATATATATATATATATATATATATATATATATATATATATATATATATATAGGTGTATCGACATGTCGACGACGCTGGCTACGTAGCCTCGACTGACGGCTCAATGTGTAGAGTCTGGGGCTAACTGTCAATGTCGCCAGTAAAACGTTCATGAGCAAGTTGGGTCTCACTCAGTCACACTTTCGTTCCAAAATGATGTATTGTGGAAATTCAAAGTCGTCCATGTTTATGAAACCCGGTATTAAAAGAATATTCCAACCTTAATTTAAAAATACGATTTTGGGAGTAATTCATTTGAATAAAAAGACGAAATGACGGTTCAAGAAAAATCAAAAGGTAAGTGCACATTTATTAATTTATTATATTCATTTAAACAAAACTATCTCACTTTGATAATGGATTTTGAGTCACAAAATATGCTGATAATTTATCTTGAATAGTGTAACTGCTGTTCTCCTTCCCCTATCCCAATTTGGCTGACTGAAATCTTTTGTAAAATGCAACATGACTTTACAATTTTCTTTGCTAAATATATATTAACATTCATTGGTCTGTAAAATTTCATCCACTTGTTGCATAATATTTCGAATGTGAATTCAATGTAACGGCGTGCTCCAAATAGTCGGAAATTAAATATGCTTTATCGTAACTGGCATTGTATCCTCCATAAGGTATCATGAAGTTCCATATAAGGTAAAGGCTTCATCTTTAAGTATTTCGTATAGAAGATCATCGCCGTTTTCTCTCAGGAGTTTTGCGTTAGATTAGATTCACATTGAGGGAGTTGGTAATGACATAAGTGTAAAAAGTATTATCTTTAAAAACTGCCGAATCAATGCTTTTTCCAAACGCTCCGACATCTTCATAAATGAAGTTGTAATTAGCATCACACAGAGCAAGTAGCACAATTACAAAATAATGTTTATAGTTGAAATACAATGATCCGGTATGATTCACTCTCATGTGTTTTATATCAATAGCACCAATGCAATTGGGAAAGTTCGCACAGTTTTCGAATCCTCTTCCAACTTTCTCTCAATCTTCTCAATTGTGTAGATTGTTTTAAAGCCAAATCTGCAGTTATAATGAAACTCCATGAGTGTACATTCTGTAGAAAAATACTTAGAACGAAGCCAAGGGTTAATCAATTGTAAGTAGAATAATAATTGATCGATAAAGCCTGAACTACGTGATAGTTAATATTCATAATGAATAATAAAATAAAACAAGTTACCATGTTTTAACTATCACCAATTTATTGATGTAAAGAATGACAAAATTTTACATTGGTTGGACCGGTTTCGGACAAACGTCCATTATCAAAAACAAGCTAATGAAAACTGAATACTCATAAACAATACAGGAATTACCATCAATAAAATGCTAGTAGAGGTCACAGTAACTTGAATAATGGTGGTCAACAGCTAAAAATCTAGGCACCTAGGGTAGAAAGAGTTAAACTCCTTAAAGACCAGGTAGACTTAATTACCTACCAATCACCATTCTTCAAGTTACTGTGACCTCTACTAGCATTTTATTGATGGTAATTCCTGTATTGGACATGAGTATTCAGTTTTCATTAGCTTGTTGTTGATAATGGACGTATGTCCGAAACCGGTCCAATCAATGTAAAATTTTGTCATTCTTTACTTCAATAAATTAGTGATAGTTATAACATAGTAACTTGTTTTATTTTATTATTCATTATGAATATCAACTATCACGTAGTTCAGGCTTCATCGATCAATTATTATTCTATTTACCATTGATTAACCCTTGGCTTCGTTCTAGGTACTTTTCTACAGAATGTACACTCTTGGAGTTTCATTATAACTGCAGATTTGGCTTTATAACAATCTACAAAATAATTTGAGAAGATTGAGAGAAAGTTGGAAGAGGATTCGAAAACTGTGCGAACTTTCCCAATTGCATTGGTGCTATTGATGGAAAACACATGAGAGTAAATCATACCGGATCATTGTATTTCAACTATAAACAATATTTTGTAATTGTGCTACTTGCTCTGTGTGATGCTAATTACAACTTCATTTATATAGATGTCGGAGCGTTTGGAAAAAGCATTGATTCGGCAGTTTTCAAGGATAATACTTTTTCACTTATGTCATTACCAACTCCCTCAATGTAAATCTAACCTAACGCAAAACTCCTGAGAGAAAACGGTGATGATCTTCTATACAAAATACTTAAAGATGAAGCCTTCACCTTATATGAGAACTTCATGATACATTATGGAGGATACAATGCCAGTTACGACAAAGCATATTTAATTTCCGACTATTACGAGCACGCCGTTACATTGAACGTACATTTGAAATATTATGCAACAAGTGGATGAAATTTTACAGACCAATGAATGTTAATATATATTTAGCAAAGAAAATTGTAAAATCATGTTGTATTTACAAAAGATTTCAGTCAGCCAAATTGGGATAGGGGAGGGAGAACAGCAGTTACACTATTCGAGTTACACAATTCAAGATAAATTATCATTATTATCAGCTGCTCCTGAGGATAACTCACAAAAAGACAGACAAGTCGTAAAAGAAAAAACAAAAGAGAATATTGAAGATGACAAATTCATTGCAGTTCTTAATAAATCTATTGAGAATAGAGAGAAAAAAGACATAAGTAATCAAGATGAAGAAAGATTATTTATGTTGTCCTAGTTGAATCATTAACCCCTCCCCCCACAGAAAAATGGCAAACAAAATTAAAATTATCTGTTCTCGATGAACCCACCCGTACTGCGGCTACTGATGATAGACAAAACTTTTGGTCTTTTTTTAACTACGGATATTCCACTATTCACGGAGGTTCGGAAATTCTACCCCCACGGGCTACAATGCAGAGTATTCGACTAGTCAAGACCAACCGTCTCGTAGCTACAGCCATCGATATTCCAGTCGTAGAGGGCCTTCTGAAGTCTCACCGATGTATAATGTAGACTTTCCAATTGCTATGACGGCCATTTATGAGGATTTCTCTATTTTATATGTATATGACTACTAGTATCACAGATATAATCTTGAAATGTATGTTATTCAACTGCTTCCTTAATGTCATAAAAAGTTTATCTTTTGGTTTGGTAAGGTTAGATTACTTGCTATTCTACAATACCAGAGTATAAGTAAGATTATTAAAACTGTATTTTTAATGTTTCTGGATATTTCTTGTAATAAATAATTAAAACATAAAAAAATGTTTTTCGTTTGTTTTTTATCCCTGCTTGAGCACCTCAGAACGTCAAGATAATTGTGTGATATTTTCTATGTTTGTTTTGTACACAAGGCAACTGTTCATCGCTATGCCGTTGAAAGAAAAAATATTTTTTTTAATTTCATATATTTTCGCTCCACCGTACTGTGTATGTCAATATTACTCCTGTGCGTGTAGCTATTTATGGGAGCTTATAAGGTATGTGTTTCTATTTCGTAATCAAGATAAAAATTATTCTACATGAAGAATCAAACTTTATATTTTATGCACTTTTACTGATTAACTTCGTCAGACGACTTCAATTGATACTTCCACTCAAGATAGCTACTGTTTATTTATTGATGCTGATGCAATTAGAATAAATCTCTTATTATTGTATGAACAAATACTCAACAAATATTTCAATTGTTATAAAAGTAAGGTTTATTTACGCTCGAATTTGAGTAAAACAAATAAATCATTCCAGACATATTTCACAATATAGAGATCAGTGTCTTTTTTGGATTCGAGCAGAGCAAATTCCAGATATTTTTGAAAATCAGTGGTATTGATGAATAAACTGTCAAAAAATGGATAAGGGGGGTGAAACTAAACGGAAACAACATCCAAAAGATTGCGCATCTTTCTTTTCCCTAGCAACTTTTGCGTAAGTATCAATAGATAATTTTTGGATTTTTAAATCACCAATTTTTCTTCAGGTATATATTTAAGTTAATTCATAAAGGTAGAAGGAAAGAAATCGATGAAAATGACTTATCGGAAGTAATGAGTACCTTAAGATCAAAGCAGCTCGGGGATGACTTGGAACAGTGCTGGATGAGGAACAGTAAACAATCAATTATCAGAGCATTGATAACTTGCCATGGATTCTTTTTGTTCATTTTATGGATCGGACACTTGAGCGTCAACGTGATATTTATGTAAGTTCATAAAATCAGAAAACTTGCATTTCTGATGATCGAAGTATCTCTAAATTTGATTCAAACGAAGGAATTGTTTTACATTCCGCAGAAAATGGAAGAATATTGAGGAACCACTTATACTTCGAAAAAGATAGTATGATTTGAAATAGGAATAATAATGTGCATCGCCTAAGGAGAAATTGGTTTATTAAAGGTTTACACAATGATTCTATTAGTGGTTTAACAATTAGATCGTCGAATTATATGAACTAAACCAGAGGTGCTTTTTGAGTAGATCTCGAGAAGAAAAAACATTTTAATAAGTAGGTTACTAAACTACAAAAATTTATCACCTATTAAAATAACACTCTGCTAGCGGCGGAAGGCGGCTTTATCAAGGGAACGCTCGGTACTCGTCACAGAAAAGCCGCGTTTTTCATTCTTGCCGCTTTTCTAGGAATTTCTGGCGGCGCGTTTGACAGGAACATTCGAGACTTTCGTTCACGCCGACATAAATGTTGCGCCTACAGGAATTGGAGTCATTCTGAATTGTAACTTGAAGGCAATACTAGGTCGATGCAAAGTTTATTATGAAGTAGTACACATGAGTGCAGCGAAGAAATCTGAAACCTATCATTTTAATGACGATTGGGAGGAAGAATTTTTCTTTTGTATGGTGAAGGATATGTGCATTTGTCTTATTGGTCGTGCGTCAGTTGCAACACCTAAACGCGGTAACTTAGAGAGGCATCATAAAACGGTTCATAAAAGCTATGAAAAGGATTTTCCGCCACAAAGTGAATCAAGAAAACGAAGAGCTTGATATTTTGTTTGAAAGAAGAACAAACCATGTTCACAAGACCAGCCAAACAATCAAAAGCTGTTACGATCGCGTCGTTTAGAATATCTCATATATTAGCGAAACACAAGAAACCATTCGAAGATGGATCGGTTTTGAAGGAAGCATTTATTGAAGCGGGTGAGACTTTATTTGGAGATTTTAAAAATAAAACAGAAATCATGTCTGCTATTAGAGAACTTCACTTATCTCGTCCCACCTTTTATTCGGATGGTATTCAATGACATGTTGTAAGAAACTGCAAGCTACCAATATATAAATTAGTGTGCATTACAACCGATGGAGCACCAGCAATGACTGGAACCAAAAACAGTTTTGTGACATTGTGTCGAGCTAATGAAGTTTTGTGATCAAAAGTTTTAAACACGGAGGAAATTATGGGCATTGCAACAAGAATTGTGAATTCCATCCGTTTACGTAGATTGCAACGGCGGCTATTTGAGTTGTAGTTGAAAGATAGGAAGTCAGCTGAACACACTGATTTAGTTCTTCATACAAACATCAGGTGGTTGAGTGGCGGAAAATTCCTAGGAAGGTTTCAAGAATTATTGTCCGAAATAGCAGCTTTTCTAGTCGAAAGAGGTGATGACACTCAGATGTTGAAAAACGAAGAATGGCTGACTGATTTGGCATTTTTGACTGACATCACAATACACTTAAACACCATTAACTTGGTTTCAAGGTGAAGGAAAAACCATTAACTTGGAGCTTCAAGGTAAAGGAATATTATTGAGATGATTAGCGCAGTAAACGCATTCCAAAGTAATTTGCAACTTATGATAGATTACCTGAAAAGAAAGGATCTGAAACATTTTCAATATGATACGTAGGCTGATTCATCAAATTTTTTGGGACAATTCGAAATGCGTTTTTATGATTGCAGTAAATTGGCAAGTATAGCATCATTTATGAGTTATCCTTTTTCATGTGAAAACATTGAGGAATTAGCTACTGAAATAGCAAGTCAGTTTAATATGAACTCATGTGCTGTCGAAAATGAGTTGGTGCAAACTATATCAGATAAACATCTCAAAGCTACAGCATCTGATACAAATTTCTGGTGTTTTATATCTTAAGATAAATATCCGAATCTAACGTAAATCGCCCTTCAACTGACGGCAATGTTTGTGTCAACTTACTTGTGCGAGTCTGCATTTTCTGAAATGAATATAATTTAGTCAAAATATCGCAATCGACTAACTGACGATCTTATGTCATCATGCTTACGATTAATCAGTGGTTACGTACCATCTTATGAAAAGTATGCTGAGGACATGCAGTCCCACGCTTCAACATCCAGTCAGTGCTTAGTTAAGTTCAACACCATATGTAACTCTTTTGTTTCGTATCAACTAATAAACTCGCAATTCTGAATAACTATGAGTTTTTTTCATTGATTTTATAGAGAAGAATCTAACTAAACCTAACCCAAACCTTGACTAAAATATTGTATATTGTGCGGAAAGCTAATATCTATATTTGCTACGGTACACCCTACCTAGGTAGGTAGGTAGGGTGTATCGTGTATGTACGACAACCCTGCATCACACAAACTCACAGCCTCTCAGAGTCGATCGTGAGTAGTCTAAAAATATTGAGGTAGATCGCCAGCAGTTCAAGTTTGAGCACCCCTGAACTAAACCATACTACGGTCAATGCAATTGAAGAGACGGCAAAATGTGTACTACAGCTAGAAAAAACCAAATCGGGCAATTTACTATCATTATTATCATCAATTTTAACAGAGAACCAATCCTATATGGTTCTACAATTAGTAAGGAAATCAAAAAGGGAACATCTCCTAAAACTTATAACTATCCATACGTTGAATTAAATCAAGTTACAAAAGAAAGAGAAAAACTTAGTGTCACTGAAAAGTTATGTCCTAACTGCATCTATATATAAGTCATATTTGTTCTTGAATGGGTTCACTGTCACTGCACTGATAACCTCAAGAAGCACATTGTTCGAAGTGTTAAATACACGGTTGCAAATTTAAGACCGTGGTTCTGCAGACACTGATTCGTATTCCGTCTGTATAAGAACGGCATTCCCCATTCGAAGAGGTTATTCATGGTTCGGAAAATCACTATAAGGTCGCCGCGTCGATCGCGTTGTTCAAAACAAGGGATTCCCCCTAACTTCAGTCTCGCTGTACAATAACTCGCACAAGTAAGTTGACCCAAAGATTGCCGTCAAATGAAGAGCGATCTAGCTTAGATTCGGATATTTATCTTCAGATCTAAAACACCAGAAATTTGTATCAGATGCTGTAGCTTTGAGATTTATATCTGATATAGTCTGTACCAACTCGTTTTCAACAGAACATAAGTACATATCAAACTGAATTGCTATTTCATTAGCAAATTCCTCAATGTTCTCACATGAAAAAGGATAACTCATAAATAATGCTATATTTACCAATTTACTGCAATCATAAAACGCATTTCAAATTGTCCCAAAATATTTGATAAATCAGCGTCATACGTATTATATTTCAACTGAGAAACCTTTCAAAGAAAATGTTTCAGATCCTTTCTTTTCAATTGACCTATCATAAGTTGCAATTTACTTTGAAATGCGTTCACATATCTCAATAATAGTTTTTCCTTTACCTTGAAGCTCAAAGTTAATGGTGTTTAACTGCATTGTGATGTCAGTCAAAAATGCCAACTCAGTTAGCTATTTTTCGTTTTTCAACATCTGAGTGGTATCACGTCTTTTGTCTAGAAAAGCTGTTATTTCGGGCAATAATTCTTGAATCCTTTCTAGGAATTTTCAGCGACCAACCACCTGACGTCCGTAAGAAGAACTAAATCAGTGTGTTCAGCTGACTCCCTATCTTCCAACTGCAACTTAAAGGGTCGTCATTGCAAGCTACGTGCACGGATCGAATTCACAAATTTTTGTTGCAAATCCCATAATTTCCTCCATGTTTAAAACTTTTGAACGCAAAACTTGTTGATTTATAATGCAATGGAATGAAAAAAATGAAGGGAAATCTTCATTAACTCGATACAATGCCACAAAACCGTTTTTGTTTCCAGTCATTGCAGGTCCATCCGTTGTAATGCTCACTATTTTATATATTGGTAGCTTGCAGATTCTTACAAAATTGAAGAAAACGTCATATATTTCTTCGCCACGGGTCTTCAATTCAAATGAATATTCTCACTATTGGTTCAAAATACGGAGGAACAGCATCATGCATCCGCATGATGCATGCACAAGGCACATAGTGACAAAATCAACCAGATTGCTCTGCAGGAAGTTGAGGTATGCTAGAGAATTCATTCTGTTTGGTAGAATTACCCCATGAATCTTTTCTTAGTGGCTACGCTCAATTGCCTAGTAAGATTTTCTTTAGCCCACGTGTAATCGTTGTATAAATTCTTTCGTAAACTCTGCTTCTTCTCTAAACAAAATATTCCCACAAAATTTCAGCACATTTTTATAATCTCCATTGTCAAAATTAGTGTCTTCTGAGTAGATTTTCATATTTGGAGGCTTGAATACTCTGTATATTGAAAGAGTATAACAGTGGCTTATGCAAATCTCTCCGAACCTTCGAATGTGTTACGCCAACCTGTTGAGATAGCCTTCGAATACTGATTCTACAATTATTATGGACTTCATCTATGATAAGCTCTTGATTCACGGTATCCTGACAAACCAACCTCGTCCAGAATTCTCATTGGCTTGTTGAAACCGTCAAATTTCACGTAACGAACGGTCAGTAGAAACGAGAAATTTCTCTGAAGGAATATTTCTGTTAGGAAAAGCTGCAAGATAGAGTCTTTAGCTTTCAGCTGCATTACCACGTGATCGGCCGTATATCCAATAGATCGATATCAGCTGGGTCTTCGAAGATGTATTCTAAGATATTTTTCAAAATACCAAAAACTATGTCATATTGACAAAAATCAACCTCAATTATGATAAGTCTCCTGTATGTTACTGTGGATACCAGCAAGATTAGGTTTTACTTGAAAGTGCCCGTAATATGATGGCCCAAAAAGTTACGGGTCATTTGAATTTCCACGAAATAAAATAAACACCCTAATATTCATACTCAAAATGACGCAGAAACTTCTTCGAAAGGCCACTTTCTTAGTTTTTGTGAGAATTATGAGAACCGTTGTCCCCCTTCGTATTAGGGATTATCGTCCTTTTTCTCCAATAAGACGGATTAGATTTCGAAAAAATTTCAACGGCGAAAAAAATTTTGAATTGAGAGGTCTTTTCCTAAATATTTTTGAAAACCTAGTAGCACACTATACTATGATTTTAACGGATGGGGCCAGAAGTAGCATGAACCTAAAAAAAATCAGCCTGTATGTTTCCTCAACTACTGCAAATTAATGAATTGATGAGTGGAAAAATTTCTTTTCTGCCAATTTGAGCTTGATCCCTTGAAATCACTCTGAATCTCGACAACGAAGGACTTTTGGATAAATGTTCATGTTTTTTGATGGGGAATCTCCTGTAGAAATTGATGACTGCATAGCTGAAACGCCATGCATCTTTTCGGGTTAGTAAAAATAGACTATTGAAAGTAAGAAACATTTTTTTTCCGATATAAAAGCTGGTCCAATGAAACAAAAGGATAAAAAATATTTTCCCAGAAATGATAAAATATGGTCAAATGATAAAATACAAGTATGTCACTCTGGGTTACCTAAAATTAACCTTTGAAATGAAATTTCTATTTTCATTATGGGGGTCGTCAAACGAAACTATTTAGTGGTCAATCATGATCAAATGGTGGTAAAGCTCGTGGTTCAATTTCATCTGAGAACTGCTGGCCAATACGTTTTCTAAAGTTTACTGGACTATTGCCTTCTGAAGTCCTCTCCACTCAAATAATATGGAATATAAAATAATAATGGAAATAAATTAACAATAAGAAACGCACCAAAGTTCCTCAGATATTTTTCAGGCGTCAAATCGTAAAATTATAATTTTCATATTTCTTTATTTTTTCAGATATACTATGCCGTGGGCGGTAGGAAAATTCGTATCTTATTTTGAAACTGGCCAAACTGCGATTTCTAAAAATGAAGCTTTATTATATGCTATGGTTATAATCTCATTCAATACGCTCAATGGGTTCTGGAGACAACATTATGAGCTTTGGAAAATAGAACTTGTGTTGAAGATGCAAACTTCCTTGTCATCTCTTTTGTATAGAAAAGCTTTAACTTTGAGCCATATAGAATTGAATAATATAAGTACTGGAACTGTTGTAACAGGCATCACCAAGGATGTTCTCACCATTAATTATGCAATTATCTTCGGCCTTGATAATTTAGCAGATGTTGTTCAAATTGTCCTTGTAAGTTATCTGTTATATCAGAAAGTTGGAATGGCTGCTATTGGTGGTATAGGAATAATTTTTTTCTGCTTATTCAGCCAATGTAAGTGAATAATTATTTTGATCTTTATGTTTCATTAACACAAAATGTACTATTCAAGAGCTTTCACTAACAAAACAACAAAAATTTGCAGATCCAAATTTTGAGTACTGAATTAAATATAGGCTGTCCCGAACTGAAAAAGCTGTCTCCCGGATCTTCAGCTAAGTAGTCAAAATAATACTGCCTTCAACAATTTTTTCCTATGAGTTATTCCTGCTGAGATATTCACCACCAAAGTTGAAGAAAAAAATGATAATTTCTAATCTATATCACCTGTTTCTTTCAACTGATTTAGATGAAATGTTGGAGAATTGAATGAAAATTTAAGGAGACTTCATTTTTCACTTGCGCACGTTAAGCGTTAGAGTAAGCTACAACTACATTTATTACCCTCTAACTTTGAAGAGAATGAAATTCATTCATTTTTACCAATCTCACAAAAAAATTAAAATTTTTTCTATCATGCTATCAAATTTCGGGAGACTGCCATCTTACTTTAGGACAACATTCACTGGCTTACATTAAATTATGACCGGTACTATATTAGCGTCTACAAAGATAAACTATGTATTTCTAGCAGATCGATTTCCTTAATTTCTTTGTAATACTAAAGACGTACTGCTGGATATACTAGAGAACTGATTGCTTCCCTAGTAGACTGTGCCAAGAAATTGAAGCAGACTAAAATGCCTTTTTTGCCAGGCAACTAATTATCAACACAAGTTTTTTTGCATATATGTCAGGACATATGCCTACATAATTCGATGTTCTTTCATGGCGCACGTATTACTCTCACATGAAAATTTTAATTTTTGGATATAATACAACGCGAATCAAAGAATGTGTCCTCGGCAGAATGTGCTCAAGCAGTGGTGTTACATGACCTAGATTGGACTTATACAAGAATAGGTATCCCATTTAACTGTTTGCAGAATGTCCACAGGAGGACAGGAAGTCATAAAAGGAGACCAGGGCAATTATGGAATTTTCTGCACTTATCTGTTTGTAATGTTCCGTCCTTAATTATAAATTTTTTGTAATTGTTTGTAGCGATCACTTGGTCTTGAATGGCCATAAAGAATGCTTCTGTTTCAGCGAATAATTCCCATTTCATCAACAATTTGTTGTAGGCTTCTTTGTTGATGTGTGGTTGGTTAATCTCATGGTGATGTCGTCCTTTCTCTCTTGTTTTTTCAATATCAGATAGGAACGGTAAATTCAGCAGGTCTTCTCTGCAAGCAAGATTCAGAGGTGTATATCCCTTATCAGCCAACGATACCACTCTATGTAGGTCAGAAGTGCTTTTTTTTTCAGAGAAGAATTCTGTGAGATTTTTAATCTGTTCGGTGTGTGAATTGACAACATCCATTAATCCGCGTCCTCCTTCTTTTCGATTCAAAGTTGTTCTTATCACAGACGGTTTTGGATGATGATTTTCATACTTTGTCAGCATCGTTCGGGCTTGCCTATGAATATCATCCAGTTCTGTCTTAGTCCATCTGATTATTCCAAATGAGTAAAGCAACACCGGAATGACGTAGGTGTGAATTGCCTTGACTGGATTCCCCAAGTTCAACATTAATTTCTGCACAGTCTTCAGACGCTGACTGTATTCTGAACGAATCTCCTCCTTCGTCTGTTTTTGGTCTAGCAATCTGACTTGTTGGTATCCCAGATATTTGTAAGCTTCGCCATCCCTCATACACTGTATAATATCACCATTTGGGAGTTGTTTTTCACCATATATGACTTTCCCTCTTTGAATGTTCAGGGTCTTACATTTTTCAATTCCGAATTTCATATGAACATCTGCCGAGAACATACTGACAGTTTTCAGCAGATCATCCAATTGCTTCTTGTTCGAAGCATATAATTTGATGTCATCCATATATAGTAGGTGGGAGATTATGTGATAGTTTCTATCTGTTTTTATCCTAAATCCGTATCCTGTTCTATTGAGCATTGAAGACAATGTGTTAATAACCAAACAGAACCCTAGTGCACTCAAAGAATTTCCTTGAAACATTCTTCGACTTATGGGTATCTCGTCGATTTTAATCCACTTATTGTTCATGTTGACCTGCAGAGACGTGCGCAAGTGTGTCATTGTTGTCTTCAGGAATTCTACCAGGGCTGGATAAATTTTTTATATCTGCAATACTTCGACAAGCCAAGAATGGGCGGTACTATCGATAATCGAGAAAATCTGAAAGAACATACCGATGCCCTTCGTGTGCCTGTTTCATTATCACAGAATCGATGGTGAATTGTTACTTGCGCCCATGCTGAGGGGTTCTTTATTATAAATGAAAAATATTCAGCCAATTTTTCATGAAGGCAAGAGAATTTTTCGACACAAAAGTTATGAATACCATCAACACCTGGAGTTTTCCGATTTTTTTTTGTGTGTTTAATAACTGATGTTATATCGTTGTTTGAAAATTTTTCAAATCGCATGTATCCTATTCTAGAAAATCCTTACCTTTCATTTAAAACCCAACTTGCACTGGAATTGTGTTGCCTTGGTACTGCCGAAATTGAAGACCAATAATCAATTAGAATATCAATTATCTTCATTTAAGTTGTTCTCTCTATCATCAAATTCTTAATCAACGGGCCACGAAATAATTTTCGTTGCAACGTTACCTGAATCAGATGATATGAATGTGTGAGAATCAGATGGTCCTGCATCTAAACGATCTTGAGTGCAGATTTTGAAGTTCTTCTCCAAGAAATATCTATTATATCAATCACAAGGATGTTCAGGAGGATTATATTCATCATCAGAGTCATATTCAGATAAAGAATTCATTTATTGGAATTCGAAAATTTGACAGTTGTCAATAATATATTTCATAAAACGTTTTCCTGAAAAATTAATTAATAAGTAGAAAATTTTATGAGTACTTACTGTTAATTACTTGAAAAATACTTATCTGAGAAATATAACTAATTTGAATATCTAAAACTATATATATATATATATATATATATATATATATATATATATATATATATATATATATATATATAATATATATATCCTTCCTATTTTATCCAAATTCTCCCATGATTTACATTCACAAAAACTATTGAACAAACAAATTCTTGAATACAAGGAATGTCAAAATAGTTTTCACCGAACTTTGATAGCAATCGAGATATTGGCATATGTCGAAATCTCGAGAAATCGAGAAATAAGGAAAAACTAGAAAGCAAAAAAATATAGATGTGATCTATTTTCATGCAGGAATTTTCCTCGAAAATCAAGAATGGATAGAGGTGTCATTTTTTTTACCTTAGATACCTAAGCTCTGGCTATATCGTCCAAGAAATCAAGAAAAGAAGAGAATGGCAAAGACTAATTTCTGAAATGAAAATCGCTATGGTAGAACCTGACTTCGAACTTAGAGACTGGTCAAGCTTCACTTAGTCAAGAAAAAGAAGCTTAGACAAATATTTGAATATTTTTATTTTAAGACATTTCGCAGATCATACAACCAAATGGCTTGAAAATTTTGTTGTTATGTATGATATATTCTCATTATTATTGCAAAATAACAGAGGAAACAAACAAAAACCATTAAATTCAAATAGTCTGGAATATACAAAATTGAATGCAATGACTGACCAACAGCTTACTTACGATAAACATGTCGAAATTTTGAATCATGATTCAAAGAACATCACTCCTCAGAAAACAAATCAGCAGTTTTTGAACATATTAAATCTACAAACAACATAATTACATTAAATAATTTAAAAATTCTTCACAAATACAATAAAGGGCTAACAATGAATCTGTTGACAAGTTTGGAGATTAACAAAATTTGTAAAAACCCCAAATTCACTATTCTCAATAGTCAACTCCTCACTACTCAACATTTAAAATAGGTATGATTAGCACATTTTTTCATACAACTTTTAGCTCTAGACACTTGAAAACGACGTAGCTGCCGAAACCGGTCAGGTGTATCAAAAATAAACCTTTAGCAAATCAGACAAAAGTGTATCATTTTATCTATATTGAAATGAATTTCCATGAAATAAATCCATCAATATTATTAATCAGAATGATAACAGAACTGATCGGCTAAGATACCCGCAAAACTTAAACTTATATTTAAATTTCATCTCTCCAAATTCAAATCCTGAAGAGAATCGGATTTCTCCAAAAGTTCAAAGAGTTTTTCTGACTTTTGCTCTGTTTCATGACCACCATGCACGAGAACTTGATTATGTCAATTATCTGTAAAGAAACCCCTCGAATTGAATAAACAGTATGGAATTATAGTAGAGACCGTCTTTAAAACCATATTAAGGCCATCAGATTTCTTGAATCCAAATTAACAGTTTTTCTTTTATGCAGTAAACGTAGTAGTAAACTATATCATATTATGTTAGCACCTATTGCTTACTTATTCTTCAATTGTTATATTCCATTCTAACAATTTTTTGCAGTTTCTTTCGCAGTATTTACCTATAGAAGGCGTGGTGCTTGTAATGAAAAAACTGGAGAGCGATTGAAACAAACTAATGAAGTGTTGAGCTCAATACGCCTGATCAAAATGTATGCTTGGGAATCATTCTTCGAAAAAAGGCTGTTATGGCTGCGAAAGTGAGTATCAAAGCAATCATAAACATCAAAGAATAACAGTTTTCAATAAAACCCTCAAAAAAAAGCATCAACGGAAAATAGTGCGATGTGAAGTTAAACGTTCAACTCCCACAAAATTCACTTATCTAAAACCTCGAGGTAAATGTTCTTTCCCTTTTGTTCAATAATCTTGAAAACATCCAAAATACTCAAGGTAGTTTGAAATATAAAACGATTTTTTGCAAAAATGATTCCTTTGAATTACTTTCCTCATACACCGTAGTAAAGAGGCTTTGAATGGCTTTCAAATGAGGTATCGCTCGACCCCTTTACTCTAGTGAAATTAGGGTTGATCGTTAAAGCCTCAAATATACGTGAAAATATATCCTTCAAGCAAAAACAGTTTGAATGGATTTCCTTCAATTAACGACCACCAGTGTTCAATGTTTGAAAAAATGATGAACATAATATATTTACTCCTTTGATTCACAAATATAGAAATAGCTGCATTACCTAATTCAAAATCGTTTCTTATATAACTAAGAAACAACAACTTATATTTGATTTACAACATTTGATTAAACGTGAGTAAAACTACCTTAGACAATTCACAGAATTATTATCTAAATGATTCAGAGGCAAATTAAGTGAAGGTAATTATTGTCAAAATCTACCTGAGATTTTGGGTCTGAAGAAAAATTTGCTCGAACAGTTACAAAAGATAACAGTCATCAAATCTTGTAATATTCTTCGTAGGTTTCTTTCCGAAAAAATAATGAGGTAGAGTCATAGGTTTTGTCTTTAGTTTATACTGCTCAGAATCTCATTTCATATTTTATTTATTTGTTTATATAAATGTAACATAATTAACTGACAATTTTGTCATATTTATATTCAGAGCAGTATTCTATTCGATCGTTCACCACTTCACACAAAGGAAACTATTAATGAGTAACATTCAGTGTTACTTGGCTAAGGTCCGTACACTGGATTTTTCCGGGGAGAAAGCTTCTGACACTACTCGTTGGTACATTGATATCATTGTCTGATGATGCTATAGTATGTATATATTCTGGTAGATTGATATATTTTCATAACATTTAACGTTATCCTAATATATAATTACTCCAGGATATGTTTTGATTATAATCATTGCCTGGCAATGGTATTAATTACCGGGTGGTGGATTTATATTTTTCATGAAATCAGTTTGATTGCATGAACAGATATATGGGCAACTCGTCGGGGTAAAACCCCTATATATATATATATATATATATATATATATATATATATATATATATATATATATATATATATATATATATATATATATATATATATATATATATATATATATTGGGTGGTGGATTCATATTTTTCATGAAATCAGTTTGATTGCATGAACAGATATATGGGCAACTCGTCGGGTGAAACCCCATATATATATATATATATATATATATATATATATATATATATATATATATATATATATATATATATATATATATATATATATATATATATATATATATATATATATATATATATATATATATATATATATATATATATATATATATATATATATATATATATATATATATATATATATATATATATATATATATATATGACCTAATTCCCAAAAGAAAAAATGACAAATATAAACTTTATTTTTATAAAACAATTCTTTGCAACAGAGCTGTAAAACACAATAGACCAGATATCATTCTTAATGATAAACAGAATCAAATAACATATATAATTGATATTGCTATACCCGACACACATAATATACAAAATAAATACGATGAAAAATTTCTTAATATATGATGCTTGGCGACGAGATTAAAAAATGTGGAAAATGAAGAAAATATTTATTCTACCCATTATAATTTCCACAACAGGTGTTATTCCTAGAAATCTTCACAAAAGTATTGAGATTTTGGGTCTGAAGAAAATTTGTTCGAACAGTTACAAAAGATAACAGTCATCAAATCTTGTAATATTCTTCGTAGGTTTCTTTCCGAAAAAATAATGAGTTAGAGTCATAGGTTTTCCTTTAGTTTATACTGCTCAGAATCTCATTTCATATTTTATTTATTTGTATAAATAAATGTAATATAATTAACTGACAATTGTGTCATATTTATATTCAGAGCAGTATTCTATTCGATCGTTCACCACTTCACACAAAGGAAACTATTAATGAGTAACATTCAGTGTTACTTGACTAAGGTCCGTACACTGGATTTTTCCGGGAGAGAGCCTCTGACACTACTCGTTGGTACATTGATATCATTGTCTGATGATGCCATAGTATGTATATATTCTGGTAGATTGATATATTCTCATAACATTTAACGTTATCCTAATATATAATTATTCCAGGATATGTTTTGATTATAATCATTGCCTGGCAATGGTATTAATTACCGGGTGGTGGATTTATATTTTTCATGAAATCAGTTTGATTGCATGAACATATATGGGCAACTCGTCGGGGTAAGACCCTATATATATATATATATATATATATATATATATATATATATATATATATATATATATATATATATATATATATATATATATATATATATATATATATATATATATATATATATATATATATATATATATATATATATATATATATAATATCTTACTACAATTACTGCAGGCTAAGTTTGTATACACCATATTTTTCTTCTATCTATTTATTTTACTTTTATTACTTCTGATATGTTTGGATAGATTATTATTGTTTCGAGATGAGATGTCTAACTGGAATTTTTCTAGTAAAAATTTTGAATAATGGCTAATTTCGCAGCGTATGAGAGGTTACTATATCTGTGGTCACTAGATCAGGGGTGCTCAAAATTGCACTGCTGGCGATCTACCTCAATATTTTTAGACTACTTACGATCGATTCTGAGAGGCTGCAGGTATTGGTTCTTACAAAGCAAAAGAGTTACATATGGTGTAAAACTTAACTAAGGAGTGACACTGAGTGCTAATCGCAAGCATGATAACATATGATCGTCAGTTAGTCGATTGCGATATTTTGACTTAATTATCATCATTTCGGAAAATGCAGACTTGCACAAGTGAGTTGACCCAAACATTGCCCTCAGATGAAGGGCGATTTGCCTTGGATTCGGATATTTATCTTCAGGTATAAAACACCAGAAATTTGTATCAGATGCTGTAGTTTTGAGATGGATATCTGATATTATCTGCACCAACTCATTTTCAACAGAACATGAGTTCATATTAAACTTATTTGCTATTTCAGTAGCTAATTCCTCAATATTTTACATGAAAAAGGATAACTCACCAATGATGCTATATTTGCTAATTTACTGCAATCATATAAACGCCTTTCGAATTGTCCCAAAATATTTGATAGTTCAGCCTCATACGTCTCATAATTCCACTGAGAATTCCTTGCTTCCTGAGACGGAAAATGTTTCAGATCCTTTCTTTCCAGTTGATCTATCATAAGTTGCAATTTACTTTTAAATGCCTCTACTGCGCTAATCATCTCAATAATAGTTTTTCTTTCACCTTGTATCTCCAAGTTAGTGGTATTTAAGTGCATTGTGATGTCAGTCAAAAATGCCAAATCAGTCAGCCATTTTTCGTTTTTCAACACCAGAGTGTCATCACCTCTTTTGTCTAGAAAAGCTGTTATTTCGGGCAATAATTCTTGAAACCTTTCTAGGAATTTTCCGCGACTCAGCCACCTGACGTCCGTGTGAAGAACTAAATCAGTGTGTTCAGCTGAATCTCTATCTTCATACTGCAACATAAAGAGCCGTTGCAAGCTACGTGCACGGATGGAAATCACAATTTTTGTTACTATGCCCATAATTTCCTTCGTGTTTAAAACTTTTGAACACGAAACTTGTTGATGTATAATGCAATGGAAAGAAAGAAAATGAAGGGAAATCTTCATTAGCTCGACACAATGCCACAATCCCGTATTTGTTTCCAGTCATTGCTGGTGCTTCATCGGTTGTAATGCAGACTAATTTATATATTGGTTGCTTGTAGTTTCTTACAAAATTGAAGAAAACGTCATATATATTTTCGCCACGGCCTTCCCCTTCAGAGGAATGATTGTCAAAAATTCTTCCTCAGCCAGCATGTCATTGAATTCCATCCGAATAAAAATACACAGCTGGGCAGTGTCTGTCATATCGGTGGATTCGTAGAACTCTAAAGAAAAATATTTACATTTCATGATATCATGTTTTAGTTTATCTGCCATGTCCTGACTCATGACTTCAATTCGCCTTGTGACAGTCGGGCGAGATAACTGAAGTTCTTTAAAAGCAGACATGATTTCTGTTTTATTTTTAAAATCTCCAAATAGTTTCACCCGCTTCAATAAATGATTCCTTCACAACCGATCCATCTTCGAATGATTTCTTGTGTTACGCCAATATATGAGATATTTTAAATAACGCCATCGTAGCAGCTTTTAATTCTTTGGCTGATCTTGTGAACATGGTTTGTTCTTTTTCCAAACACGATATCAAATCACGTACTTTTCGTTTTCTTAATTCACTCCGTGGCGGAAAATCCTTTTCATAGTTTATATTAATCGTTTTAAGTTACCATGCTTAGGTATTGCAACTGACGCACGACATATAAGGCAAATGCACTTATCCTTCACCATACAAAAGGAAAATTCTTCCTCCAAATCGTTATTCAAATGATACGTTTAAGATTTCCTCGCTTCACTCATCTTGCCTTTAAGTTACAATTCCGAATGACTCCAATTCCTGTAGGCGCAACATTTATGTCGGCGTGAACGATAGTCTCGAATATTCCCGTCAAACACGCTGCCCGAAATTTTTAGTAAAGCGGCAAGAGTAAAAAACGCGGCTTTTCTTTGACAATTACCGCGCGTTCCTTTGAAAAAGCTGCGTTATGTCGCCAGCAGAGTGTTATTTTATTACGTAATAAATTTTTGTAGTTTAGTTACCTACTTTTTTCTTCTCGAGATCCACTCAAAAAGCCCTCGCTCGACCGTTTGAGCACCCCTACACTAGATTTTGGAACACTTATTCTAGTGCCTTGAGTTTTCGTTTTTTGTTAAGTAACTGAGTTACAGCTATCTGTTTAATAGTAAAAAATCTTTATCTTCATTTTTATTCATGTGAAGATGATGGATCATTTAATAATAATCTGTGAATCGTGCTCTGGAAAGCTGCAATTTTAACAGGATGAAACGTCGTATTGTGAATAACGATGTCCATATAAGACGATTTATGAATTCAAGTCTATTGTTTAATTTGATAAAATTTGAATCTAAAATGTATATTGAATCAATTTGCTCAAATTTGATAGTGAATTATATTTTTAAATTTATGAACTTTTCGAAAATACTTAGCTAACGTTCAATACCGGTACTTAACAAAACCCGGAAACTCAATGCAATAGCATTGGTGTACCCCAAATCTAAAGATCAACTCAGAAATAGTTTCCTCACATACAATGAGAAAGTAAGCCATAGTTTAAAAATTTTATTGAAAAACTTCCAATTATACATCTCATTTCGAGCCCATAATAATTCGAAAATCATCAGAAATAATAAAAGTAAAACAGATAAAGGAGTGACCTCTGGTGTATAAAAACTATGCTGCAGTAATTGAAGTAGGATGTATATTGGTAGAACCTACAGAAATTTCAATATTAGAGATAATGCACATTATCGTAGTTTCATCAATAAAAACTCACTCTAATTACGCAAACCATTTAATCGAGGGATATCATAATTTCAACCAAAATTGCAAAATCTTATATTCTTCTAATGAAAAATTGATATTAATTTTGGGAATCCGGAAATCAACTGATATAAACTTTCCAACATTATTGAATGAATTTAATACCTATTTTTAATATTAGAAATTATTGTGAAAAATTAGTTTACAGTAATTCAAATGTTTGTCTCAGTTTTAGAAAATCGTTTTGAGACGTTCCTTGTTTTTGAAGAAATATTTTATTTTCCATTCTCCATGTTTCTTTTGGTATCGAATTTCAGCACCACTGTCAGCAAAAATTGTTATTATTAGTTGTCTCTAAGCAATAAATTGATAAATCAAAATATAAAACGAGGATGGTCTAAACAGTTTCAACTTCTACGTGAAGACGGCAGCATTCGTGAATAAAAGCTAATCAATTTTCATTGTTGGTCTGTCGACAGTAACTCATCAAAGTTCTAGTCATTATGGAACAGTCGTTTCGAGTCGTGAGTCGTTTCGAGAAAAATTGATAAAATCTAGTATCGAGCTATCATCAAATATTAGGTTTTGCAAGGCAATACGCCTATGCGAATTAAAGATGAGCACCATTATTTTCCACAGTGGAATTTAGGGCACCTAAATTTAAACGTGACGGTAAGAGCTTGGGAGACGATGAACGTTTAGGAGTTCAAAAACTGCAAGTACCGACGATAACTTCACCAAAGCTTACCAAAGGGTGCTCGACAACCACAGAATTGAAATGAGAAAGGTTGCAGAGGTTATGAACATGTCAAAAGAATGTGTTTGTCACATACTGAATCAAAATTTACACATGAGAAAGCTGTTCGCGCGTTGGGTGCTGCGTTTGCTCATGTTAGACCGAAATGTGGTCGAATGAACATTTCCACCATCCTGTTGGCGCAGTTTTGGCGCAATAAATCCCAGTTTTGGCCCCGATCAATTATTATAGATGAAACTTGAACACACCATCATACGCCAGAAGCAATAATATAGTCCAAATCGATTATCCTTGTAGGATCTTCAGAGGAGAATACTACCCATCATTACTTGTCAAGCTAGAAGCAGAACTTGCGGAAGAAGGGCCACATTTACAGAAAAATAAAATTCTCTTTCACTAAGACAACGCACCGTTTCACACATCACGAAAATTCGGTTTGAACTGTTTGATCATCCGTCTCACTCACCAGTCTCAAGCGAGTTCTTTTCATTCCCTCATCTAGAAATTGCGCAGAGATAGTGATTTTCGTCTAAGGAATGAACAATCACCTTCGTGAACCACTATTTTACAGAGAAAAAGGTCGTGTACTATTTGGACGTGATACCGAGATGGGAACATCGACGGGAAAAGTGTGTGGAGTTGCAAGGAGACTATACTGAAAAATAACAAAGAATATTCAGAAAAGATGTCTTGTATTTTTGTTATATGGGGAACTTTTCAGACCACCCTCGTAGAATAAAATGAGCAAGGGAGCCCCTTGTTTGGGACCGAAAACAATTTGGAAAACCAATTTTTTATCAATTTCTTTTAAAATGAAATTTCAGACAGAAAAATCTCAATAAATAAATTCTAAGGTAATCTAACTAGGGAATATGACCTCTTCGTGTTCCTCGATTTCAGCCCTACACCTCCTAGACAATATCGAAATTTAGTCATTATGAGATTTTTGGGGCTTTTTTCAAGGTAATTGATGAATATGAACCAATTGTTGCCGATTTTCAAAATTATGTTGACTTTTTGCAATGTATCTTAAGTAAGTTCAGTAGAACTCAGATCAGGCGGCTAAGCAGTTCCAGATAAAACATTTATTCCATGTTACTTTACATGATCGTACAGACTGAGGAGATACCAAATTATGCATGAATAAAAAGTTTTCCCTATTGCTGCAGCTTATGGTTGCATAGAAGGTTGAACCATCTTATCAATCTAGATTCCACATCACAGTACCTTCTCTGTAGCTGAAAACAGCTTGATTTCCCAAGCTTTTGAACATTATCTTGTTGTCTCCACAACGCACTTGCCTAAAATCTAAGTCCAATCAACATTGAGATTTGTTCAGGAATAAAATATTCAACGAGTCTTCTAACCCAGTGCCACAGGATTCTCAGCCCATTTTATCCGAGATTCTCGATTTCTTCTTATTAACGACGCACACTCTTAAGGTCTTGTGGTGAAAATTTACGTCGTGCCATCCATTGCTAATAATTCTTTTTGAAAAATCCAAAAACGCATTTTGGTCAGCTGATTATTTTTTTTTTCATTACTCATTATTAATAACTGTCGTCACAGAATGTTTACCTCCACATTAGATTCCACCTCTAAGCTCCATCCTTAACATAACATTCGAACGTTTTCTATTGACACTACCTCCTCGCTTAGTCTGCTTGAAGGGTTCTTGATGAATCCTAACTTATGCAGGTAATTTCTGGGGCGACAGTACCTCGTTAATGTGGCCATTAGAACACTCAGATTCAGTCTGGAAAATTCAAGCCAAGACATGGCTCTCGCAGTGGAAGATCCATTGATAGCGAGCCGACAATGTCTGAAACCTATGAGGCTCAGCCAGTGCTCCCGTACCTTCAGGCCTACCCACTAATTATTTTCCATCATAACTGTGTCCAGTTGAATTCCGATCCTAGGTTCTGATCCAATGAATCTGAGGTCAGACCCTAGAGCGACCAATGAGGCTGGATACTCATTGCACTCAATGCCCATGTGGCCCAGGTCCCACATCAAATGAAGTCTATATCTTTCTCCTAATCTCACTCCACCACTGAATAGCTGTAAAAACCTCCTGTAGCCTGTCGGAGAACATGGTCTATACCTCCTCAAGCCAAAGTGACTGTATTGTCAACATAAGCTTGGACATAAAGGTCTAGTGCGCTGATCATTGTCAGTAGGTCATCAACTAGTAGGGATCACAACAAAGAGGATTCGATTTGTCCGTAAGGGCAACCTCTACCAACCACAAAACGGGCTACTACCCCTTTCAGAGAAGTATTAATAACTCTGGCACTTTAATAGTTATTAGGATGCCCCATTAAATGCACCCTCTATGCCCATGATCACTGCTGATGCTCTTTACGGTCTAGACACTGAGTGATCCTTCCTGCTAGATTGTTAAGTCCAAATTAATTGATTCACCTGCAAGGCGTATTGTTGCTCATTCGCTGACCCAGAAATTCCACTAATAAAACCTCAATTTTAATGAATCCATCTTACCCCTTCTCCAAGGTTTTCACAACGAAAGACATAAGACTCAACGGACTGAACGACTTTTGGTGGTTTGCCCAACTTATGGATGTATAAGACCCTAACGTTCCGACAACTGGTCGAGATTATATTCAACTTTGTGTTTTCAAACTCATTTATTATTCGCATAAGAGAAGAATTTCAAAAATTTGAAAAACATATATTTGTATTTACTATTTTATATCAAATGTTAAACTGTGTATAAACACTATCGGGCGAAAGTACAGTATGTAGAATGGATGAACCTTCAAAAAACATCAAGCCTGCCACACACGCTTCTGAAGTGTAAGCTCAAAATAAAGAGATGAAACGGGTATACATTCACACAAAATTATCAACAACCAGAAAATAATATATTTTTTAATTCAGGCACATTTTGACAATAGCTCCCCTTTACTTAATTTGTTTCCGACTGAATCATTTAGTGGATAGTTCTATGAATTGCTTGAGGGGGTTTTACTCACTTTAAATCCAATGTTGTAGATCATATATGAATTATTGTACCTTAGTTTAGTTTTCATTGAGTATCTATCTAATGAAGTCTGTGTGTCATCAAAACGTTACAAATATGGTAAATAAGTGGAAGTCAAATTTTCTTTCATTTATCATTCGCAAATGATGGTATTTTAACAATGACTCGCTCATAGACAGAAAAATGGATTTGATGAATATGTCAGTCGGGGAAATGCAATAAGTTCAGTTCATATTTAATATTCTTTTCGAATTTCAATTTTGAGTACTCTCACTCGCATATAAAAGTCGCGTGGAGTCATTCCTACCGCAAGCGGCATTGAAGAACTCCATTTCAAAAATTAGTTGCAAATTTACGAGTGACGACCTGTCGCATTTATCCAGGTTATGGACAAGGTCATTTAAGTTTGCGCAGTCTGCATTCGAATACGTTTATACTCAACTCTCCCCTTCAGTTTTATATATTGTTTCATCTATTAATTTCATTTATAATTTTTTTCAGAATCGAACTCAAAAATCTCTATATGGTCTTCATTTTGAAAACTGTAGCACGCGTTATTGGATCAATTGCAGAGAAGACTGCGCAGATTCTAACCCTACTTCTGTACTCATGGTTAGGAGGAATGTTAAATGCGGATATTGTTTATTACACAGGCAAACTATTCCTAAGAGTCGCAAAAATAATGATTATCATTCCTCTTGGAATACAATCGTTATCAGAATTCATGATATCTCTCAAAAGGATCAATAAGATCCTTCGAACTGAAGATAGGCAAATTGTCTACAAAGATGTAAGTCAAACGCTGAAACCACAAATCTCGTTAACAGAAGTCGACGTAGAAATCAAAGGACGTGAAATTTTGAAAAATATAAATTTAGAACTGAAAATTGGTCTAAACATTCTAATAGGACCATCAGGTAGTGGTAAGAGTTCACTTTTGAAAACTATTTTGGAAGAGTATTCTACAAAAACTGGAGAAATGAGAGCCCGAGGTACCCTCTCCTATGCATCACAAAATCCCTGGCTATTTCCTTCCTCACTCAAGCAAAATATACTTTTCGGAGAGCCATTAAATGAATACAAATACAGGAACATCTTAGAGATGTGTGGATTAACATACGATATCAGTAGTTTCGCTATAGGTGACGAAGTGACTCTAACTGATTGTGGTGCGAATCTCAGTAGAGGACAACAAGCCAGAATAAACTTAGCGAGAGCATTATACAGAGAAAGTGATATTTATCTTCTCGATGATTCTCTAGCGTCGTTAGATATACATATAAAAAACCACGTCTTTAATAATGCCATAAAGAGTAATCTAAGGAACAAACTCTGTCTTCTGGTTACTCACAGTACCCAATACATAAATCAAGCCGACAATATCATAATAATGGAAGCAGGAAGAATCAAATATACAGGAAAGCCCACTGATATTCCACCAGAACTACTCACGCAAACGAAATACAACAAGAATACAATACTTAACGAATTCAGCGAATTGAATAATGAAGATGAAAACAAGAAAGATGATGATGTTTTTAAAGAAGATGATCCATTACTTTCGAATAGAGAATCTACTAAAACTTCCAATATTTACAAGGAAAATAAGGAGGGTGGTAAAGTAGATTTTGAAGTGTACAAAAGTTATGTCAAACATGGTGGTGGATTAGTGATGCTTTTCAGCGTATGTAGTATCCATATTATAAGTGAAGCATCTAGTGGACTTGGAGAAAAATTCCTCAGCAAATGGTAAGTTAAACTTATACGTTATGATCACTGATTCAATATGCAAAATTATTACTACTTCACTAGAACTTTTAATTTTCTTAACTTCATATTCTTCAATTTCTATTAGGAATTTATATATCCTACATTTGGACATCATATGTTTGTATACATACATATACAGGGTGATCACGTGAGATGGGACATTAAAAGTATATGGAAAAAGAAATGACTGATTGGAGAATTATTTTTGTTGTTGTCTTGAATGCTATTCGTTCCGAAAATATTTTCAATATTGTGACACTTACGTCTATACCGGAAAACCATCTTTGTTATTTCGAATGGCATAATGTATGTTTCTATTTTTTTCATTGTATAAAATTAAATTCTGAACAATTTTTTTCTCATATCATTGCCACTCGAATGCAATCGAAAGGAAAATATGCATTTTGAATTATTGAATTTGGGATTTTCGCCTCTTAGAAGGCATCATAAGAATACTAAAGATCATTCAATATCGATTATTTATAGGTCATTATAGGTAAAGAGGTTCATTCAGCAGAATTCAATGCATCTAGAGGCTTCACGGTATACTGGGTGTTTCCAAAGCATGTGGCAAATCGTAATTCATTCAAACGGACAAAATTCCGTTTCTTCAAATAAGACTACCTATTTTTTAACACACCCTCAACTCGTAATATTAATAGAAATCGACCCTACCCACGCGAGCCTTGATTTATCTCCCAAAACCTTACGGGGGAAACTGGTGTCACACTACCAACTCCAGAACCAAACCTAGTATTTCCTTTCCATTATCCTTGACCATTGAGGAAGGCAACGGGAAACTACCTCAATTAATTTTCCGTAGTACATTCATTCATAGCTGAAAACATTCAAAACGCGGGCCTCAGTCCCCAGCAGACCTTAAATGGTCGGAGGCTGCTAAGAATCTCCGGGTCAGCCACAAAGATTTGTACATGGAATGTAAAAACATTGTATCAAGCCGAAAAAGTCCATAACGTCATTGAGGAAATGAAGAGATTAAAGATAAACATCTTAGGTATTAGTGAGATGAGATGGCCAGGTTCGGGGTGAATATCGAGTATATCACTCAGGACAAGTACAGATAAACACCAACACGGAGTAGTTATCATCATTGAAAAAACCATTCAGAAACATGTCACCGATTTCACATCAATATTAGAAAGGGCCCTGCTTTCACAAATCATTGCAAGCCCAGTAGCAATCAATATAATTCAGATATATACTCCCACAGCAGATAAAAGCGAAGAGGCAATTGAAAAATTCAACAGCGAACTATCAAACATCTACAATAGACTTCCCAAACACCATCTAACAATAATAATGGGGGACTTCAACGCCAAGATACGCAGCGGGAGAGAGGGGGATTCTGTCGGCCCTCATGGATTAGGTGAAAAAAACGAACGGGTGGACAGATTAGTAATGTTTGCCGCAGAAAAGAAGTTGGCAGTGCTTAATACCTTCTTCAAATTACCACCAATAAGGTTGTACACTTGGAGATCGCCATTCGACTCGAAAGAACATATAGTTAGAAATCAGATTGACCATATACTGGTTAACAAGAAATAGCATAACTCTTTTACAAAGTCAAAACCTATCCTGGGGCAGACATAATGTCAGACCATACTTCTGTAGTTGGTACATTAACTAAAATTAAAAACTGTGAAGAAAAGATAAAGGAAAAATAGGTATGACATGCAGAAGCTAAAAAATCCGAGCACGAAAGCAGAAGCAAGAAACTACTCAGTTGAACAAATGCAAAGAGAAAATAGCAGTCAAAAGGTGTGTTCCGAACTATAAAGGCTCAGCAGCATAATTAATAGTGCAAGCGACAAATATTTAAAACCAGATCAAAACATAAAAAAAAAATGTGGATAACAGACGAAATCCTACAAATGATGGAACAGAGAAGACGCGCGAAAGATACACCGCAATACTTCATAATACATAGACAAATACAAAGGAGGATCAGAGAAGCCAAAGAAAGAAAACTCCAAGAAGATGGCCACGAAATAGAAGCTCCGCAGCTGAAATATGACACTTTTAACATCCATAAAAAAGTTAAACAAACGGCTGGCATGTATAGGCCCAAAACAATATGTAAACTGATGGACAATCGAGGGAATATATTCATAGATAAAAGAGACAAAATACAGGTCTGGGAGACATATATCACAGAACTACTCCAGGACGTAAAACCACAGCAGCCACAGATATTGGATAGATCAGGGCCCTCCATCACCAAAGAAGAATTAAGAGCAGCAGTAAAACAAATAAAAGAAGGGAAGGCTCCTGGGCCAGATAACATTAGATCTGAGTTACTCGAACTTTTAGACGACTCTGCAATCGCAAAAATCACAAACCTGTTCAAGCACATCCACGAAACTGGAGAAATATCTAAGGAATGATTATTATCAGAGTTCGTCATAATACCTAAGAAACCTGGTGCAAAGAAATATGAAGACTATCGAACTATTTCTCTTATGAGCCGTGTGTTAAAGCTTTTCCTAAAAATTATACACAAAAAAATAAACAGGATCTGTGAAGAATACATGTCGGAGACTCAGTTTGGATTTCGGGATGCAGTAGGCACCAGAGAAGCCCTATTAAGTATTCGGGTGCTCTTCCAAAGGTGCAGAGATGTTAACTGCGATGTATATGCTTGCTTTGTGGACTATAGTAAGGCTTTCGACCGAGTACAACATCACAAATTAATCGAAATTTCGGACAATATAGGTATCGACGGAAAAGATCTGGCCATAATATCACAACTAATTGGGGACAATCAGCGTATATAACCATAGACGAAGAACAGTCAACGGCGATAAGTATTCTCCGAGGCGTAAGACAAAGATGCGTGCTTTCTCCACTTTTATTCAATGTGTACTCGGAACACATTTTTAGGAAAGCTCTTGTGGACGTGAACGCCGGAATAAACGTCATCGGTAAAATACCGAACAACATTCGGTACGCTGACGATACAGTAATTATGGCAGATAGTGTGAGAATTACAACAAATTATAGCACGAGTGGTAGAAGTCAGCATGGAGTACGGTCTAGATATTGATGTCAATAAGACAAAATACATGATGATCAGCAAAAATCGAATCCCACACGAACATCTTATACTCAATCAACAACAAATCGAGAGAGAGACAAAATACACATACCTAGGCACTGTACTTAATGACCATTGGGATCATTCGCAGGAGATACGTTGCAGGATAGAGAAGGCAAAAGCAGTGTTCTTTGAAATGAGCTCAGCGCTAAAGAGCCGATCTCTAACTTTAACCACAAAAATACGACTTCTCAGGTACTACGTTTTCTCTGTCTTACTTTACGGCGTGGAATCATGGACCCTAACAAAGGCGACTACCAAAAAACTTGCAGCATTTGAAATATGGCTTTATCGTAGGATTCTAGGAATTCCGTGGATAGACCATCAATTGGACAGTGGTCAGAATATAGCAGTGCGTTTCAACGATAGTCAACATATATTTATTTCTTCTGAAGATGCTTCCACGAAAGATGCCCCCAAACACGTGACAAAGTTGTTTCTAAAAACATTCATATTCAGAGAAGAGAACACTGGGCTTGCAGAGGTTTCCTCCTTATGATTGTTCTGCTGTCGATTACAAGAACTCATCTTTATGGAGAATTTTATCAATGTTTTTCCAACAATCTTGTACTTGGCCGTCTTCAAAAAGCAAATTAACACAACTCGTGGTGGTGTCTTATGTTTTGTTACCCTACTGAAGCCTGGGGTATTTAGTAAGATTAAAGATTAATATAATAGAACAAAAATATAAACAGGTATCAATTGCAACACTAATTCAGAATATACAATAAATTCAATAATTAATTGAAATGAATATATAAAATGATATTTTAGCATAGGTTGAAGAAATTGAAAGGGAAATACCACAATAACCATAGCATTATTAAGTTTTTTCACTCAACGAAAATATTTTTATTCCAGGTTGAATAACCAAAAATGGTTTCGTCCAACATTTCTGGTTGGAGCAATGCTGGGAACGCAACGAAAGAATATTTTGATATTTCAACATTAGAAGCCTTCACTCCATCATCAATTTTCACTTCAACGTTATCAAATTATGAAAATATTTCAACAGTTGTTTCCAATTTCACTATGGACATGGTGAATATGACTAGCGAAATCTCCAATAATAATATGGACTATTTCAATTACTTCGTTGGTACCACACTTTTTGCAACGATGTTCTCTCTTTTTGGTTCTTCTGTTAACTTCTACTTTGCAATGAAAATATCTCGAAATTTACACAAGAGTATGATTAAAAATTTGCTAGAGGGTTGCATGCATTTTTTCGATACCAATTTGATTGGAAATATACTGACGAGGTTTTCAAGAGATTTATATTATCTAGACGAGTTTATTCCCTATTTATGGCATGGATTCAGGGTGAGTACTAAAATCGATAACATTCAAACTAACGATAAATATATATTTTTTTCAGTTATTTTTTGTTTTAGCAGTAAGTTTTACCTTGATTGCATCTGTGATTCCGTGGTTAAGTTGTTTGTTCATTCTTATGGGATTCATTTTTTATGCTATAAGTGATTATCTACTGAGCACTTCAAGAAATCTGCAACGACTAAGTAGTTCGAGTAAGTTTCATTAAATTTCTTGTAAGCGATCCTGATGTTTGAAACAGGTTTTGAATTCTAGTGAAAATTTTTCGACCAGACTAACTTTATTGTCATTCTATAATTTTTCACTCGAAAAGGGTTGGAGATAAGAAAAAATTACAAGTGTCAAAAAGTTTCTAAATTGAACGAAGATGACGAAAATTGATTGTACGATGATCAGTGGCGTACTGCAAAAAAGTTTGAAAGGCAAAAGACAACATGGCCTCTGAAAAGAAAACACCTTGTGAATTTCAGTTTAAATCTAGGACGTGTAATAATGGAGGCTATTTTAATATGAACTTTTTTCCTCAAAATTGCACGTAGGTTTACCCCCTAAAGTTGTGACATACTATTTAATAACACCCTGTAGAAGGCTCCCTAATATTTTGAGAGAAACAGAGACTAAGCTTGTAGCTGGATAGCTTTTAGGCTTTTTTCGATTTTCACCTTATTTTAAAACTGCGATAAACTTGGCTTCACCGAAACTCACAGAAACATAACCTGAAATAATAAAAAAGACAATGGCCGCAACAATGCATTTTCCCCTTATTTTTGAAATGTACCGCCAAATTCTGCAACTTGACGTACTCTAATTGACAGTAAATCACCTCCTAGCTCTTCTTATAGAAATGATTTAGAATGCTAATCAGAAAACGAAGTTTTTCAATGTTTATGAAGAAAGCGTTCACTACAATTAATACAATTCTCATTCATCTGAACCAAGTTTGAAGTGAATACACGTTTAGATAATATTGTATTAGTATTTATAGTGGATGGACAACTGAAACAGGATCTTTGTTACCCAATATTATCAAAATATCTCAATAGCTTCGACTAGAATGAGAGATAGCCATTTCTTTGGATGAAATTTGTTGATAATGCTCATATAGAATATTCTTCTGACTGAGCGTATTTAATTTCTGCGGAATAATCCAGCATAAACTTTTTATGTGCATTTTTAACACACCATTCTTGAATAATTCCTATATAATGGACGAATTCGTCTCAGGTCGATATATACATTTATATTCCATGTACATGATACAATGTTATTCTAAATATAAAAAACTCAATTCAAACCACACGTCATTATGCTAGGCGTTTTCCTGACAGAATACCGCAATAAATCAAAAAATGGAAAAGACTGGAGAAGAATTTAATTTTAAAAACACGAAAATAAATTCAATGGAGATTGTGTGCTTTTACATGCAGAAAAAAATCCATAAACTTCAATCGAAGAGATAGCACTAAATACGAAATTATTAGTACTAACTGGGCAAGAAATTTAAAGCAAACATTAGTTCAATCCATTCATCGCACAGAAGGTTCATACTTTAGACAACCTTGATTCAAATCGCAGACTTCAATTTTGTATATTTATTTACACGCACAAAATCGCTACTTTGAAAGAAAATTATGTGGACCGATAAATATTCATTTACCAATAATGGCAATTTTAACCGCAGAAGCTATCGATACTAGAGCCTAAAAAACTCGGTATATGAATATGAAAACAATTTTCAGAAAAAGTTCAGCGTGAATGTTCTGTGCGTTATTTACAATGAAATTTTGGACCCAATTTTATAGAAGAAATTTCAGGTCAAATTAAGTATAATAATATATTAACTCAATATCGACACTCTCGAAAATATTTCGCTACCGGAATTGATACATCCAACAAAATAGTTACCCCCGCAGAATTCTAATTTATATATAGTATAAATTAGCTAAATACTACATTTGGACAAAAATTGATAGGAACTAACGGACCTGTGAAATGGCGTTGAGATACAATACCCATTAATGAAGAAGTTTTAAGGAAAGGATTATTGTCTTCAAGTAACTGCAAATTTAATTTCAATACAATAGATAGTGTAGAATGGAAGTATTATCGGTGTATTCAGCGGCGGTCATTTTGAATAATATGTATAAGCGATTATTTCAGTAGTAATGAATTGTTCCATGTTCTCATTTTGGCTTAAAATTCACGTACTTTATGAAATATTCGTTTTAGAATATCGTATGCTTTGATTTGTACTTATGTTTAGTTAATATTATCTTTGGATTTTCTTGTATATTTAAAAGCAACGAAATTATTTATTTTCACTGATTTTGCGTTCCATAAATTTGGGTGTCCAAATACTCCATAACTTCCTGAATTCTCCTTCAGTCTTTTGAACTTGTGACAATATTTATCGCAAAATGCATAATATAAAGACTACTAGCATGATTAAATTTTAATACATTCAAGATGAAACTGTATTAATAATAATGATAAATTTATCTGTTTGCCAGCCCTCTCACTTTTTGTGGCAGAATTAAATGACATTCACATTAATTTATTGTTTTCTATGCTCTAATTAAATTATCTTCCGAAAAACTGCATTTCATTAAAATTAGATTTTAAATATAACTTCGGTGTATAAAAACTAGTGCAATTGTAACTTTATAGTCATCGCCATAATTAAAGAGATATTGCACGCGCAAAAAAATCAAAATATATATGTTTTAATTTAAAATGACTTTCTCCTTAAACATTAGGAAAATAGGTGTACCCATTTGATAAATGCTTAAAATAATTAAAATCAGATGAAAATAGAGTATTTATTGCGATTGGCCTGTATGTATAAATCGTAATGTCCGCTCAGAATATCATTTCGTACCAACTGAATATAATTAAAAGAATAATAATTAACATTACATGCCATAAGACCATAGACAGGACTCAGAAAATAATTAAATAAAACATAAAATGCGAAATCTCCCTCTCAGTAAGCTGATCTTCTGTTGAAGTATGTGTTTTTTGTATGATGGTTACTTCTGACTAGGGCTGCCATCTCTAAAAAACCTGCCCCCCAGGACCGTTCACCCCGGACATTTCAATACTTCTTTCATTCACTTACATCTTGATTAAAATATATTTTACTCTGTACTTGATAAAAGAAACTTTAATTTTAACCCCCTTTTGTTGCATGAAATAGTGTGTTTAACCGTTCTTGTGGCGACAAGTTAGTAATTTTGCTTTATTTTTAAGCTCCCTAGTTTAGATATTAAATAGAAAATAAACAAGTAAAATAGCGTCGACAGCGCGTGCGGTGAAAAACCTTATTCATAGTTTTTATTTACATAAATCATGGGAACGGATCAGATCAAAAGCCCGGACCTTTATCTAAACCCCGCCCGGACGCTCCCCGGACGTCTTCCAAACTAGGACAAATCTGGGAAACCTGGACGGATGGCAGCCCTACTTCTGACCCATAAGTTCTTTTTGATTTTGATTCATAATTATGTTTGTCCATCGGTATAATTCCAATGCTCAAGTCTATACTTCTGAAGCATTATAGACCCCAAATATAGAAGTTAAAGTGGATGGAAGAAAAGATGTGTTTTGATATATATATATATATATATATATATATATATATATATATATATATATATATATATATATATATATATATATATATATATATATATATATATATATATATATATATATATATATATATAATGGAAATAATATTGAACAAAGAGTTTGTTTCAATTTTCTGTTTCAAATGAAACAAACTCTTTGTTCAATATTATTTTCATTGTAAAATTCACAGAGTACCACTGAGGTCGACTGGTTTCAACAGCTGTCGTGAACAAACTAGTTGACAGATCGTCAACTACCAGTTGACAGTCCTACCAATATACGGAAACTTAAAATCCATAAAAATACTCAACGCAGGCAATTTGAATGAGAATTTCCGTAAACATTTTTGTCACAGCAGTACTATGTATCAAGACAGGCTCAGAGCTTAAGCATATGTCGGTTGATCAGAAATTCGTTCAATCTACTCCAGACTCAGTATTATATAGTAATAATATTATTTAATATTTCAGGTTAGTTTTTTTGCGAGTATATTGATTTCTTTACTGTTGAATAAAAGTTTTAATATAGATAATTGTAGCTAACAGCGACCGATGCGTTATTTGAATTGATAATTGACAAAGAGCCACCACGCCAAGTCATAGTCAGCAAAAAGGAAAAATTTTCAATACATTTAGTGTTATCATTGATTAATTGATCATTTCTATGATTCTTTCTTAGTGAGAGCAGTAGCATTCATTTTCTTTAATTTTGTTTACTTCGCAGTTATTTTCTCCTGGTTTTTTTAACAAAGAAAGCTTTACTATAGCTCCAGATAGTATACTTTGTTGTCTATCCCATCTTTTTTCATCATATCTTAATCCGATCCTTTCAATATTCTAACAATTTGAACAACTTCCCCGTCCCAATTTTTAGTTCTTTGGAAACTTGAAAATTGCTGGAATTGCCATAAGAAAGAGGTTGTTATATTTATCGTAGATACTCTTTACTCACAATAATTATTTAAACATACCAAGCTTCTAACAGATCCTGCTTATTCGCATTATATATCTGCTTCCTTGTTTCCAGCTCTAAGTCCAATGATAGGACACCTAAATACAACACTAGAAGGACTTATAACTATAAGAGCCCACGGAACCCAACAGGTTTTGAGGGATGAATTTGACAAGTATCAGGACGTATTTGTAACAGCAAACCATCTAAAAGAAATTTCCTCAAAAGTAATGGGATTTTACTGTCACTGCATCGAAAGCATGCTGACAGCCTTTATGACGTTGAGACTACTCTATCTAGACGGTATGTTGTTACATTTCAGCCTTCATATTGAATTCTACATCTATTGTACCTACAAACTTCACTATTTTTCAGATATTCTAGCTGGAGATGCAGGTTTAGTCCTGACACAAGCTACCACGTTGAGTCACCGTTTAGAATGGGCTTTATCGCTTTTGATGATTCTAGAAAATAGTATGACGGGAGTTGAAAGACTATTAGAATATACGAAAATACCACGAGAAAACACTAGTGGCCAAGAATTAGAGAATTGGCCAGAACAAGGGGAGATCAAATTCCGAGACGTCAGTCTTACTTACAGAAAAAAAGAAGAAATTGTACTGAAGAACCTGAATTTCACTATTCATCCTCAAGAGAAAATCGGAGTCGTTGGAAGAACTGGTGCCGGAAAATCATCTTTAATCGTGACGTTATTCAGAATATACGATTTCGAGGGACACATAACTATAGATGATGTTAATATCAAGACACTATCATTGGAATGCCTAAGAACTCATTTAGCAATCATACCCCAAGATCCTGTAATTTTTTCAGGATCGTTACGTTCCAACATTGATCCTTTCGAGAAGATAAGCGATGAAAAAGTATGGAATATATTGGAAACTGTAAACTTAAAATCACATTTCCGCAGTTTGCTTGAAGATATAACCGAAAAAAATCTAAGCATTGGACAAAAACAACTCATTTCAATAGCAAGAGCTTTAACATGGAAAACGAAAATCGTTATTATGGACGAAGCCACAGCAAATATGGATGAAGCGATGGATAATTTCATTCATCAAAAAATTGAGGAATTATTCAAATCGTGCACAGTAATTACTGTAGCACATAGGCTGAACACTGTTATGAATAGCGACCGGATTATAGTTATGAATAATGGCGAAATCGTCGAATTTGATACACCTCAGAATTTACTCGAAAACAATGAGGGATTGTTCCATAGAATGGTTCTTCAAGAAAACAGTAGTGGAAGTTGAAAAAAGTTATTCCAATTCACGTTAGTGAATCAAAAAATTATCTTTAAGATGATTCAGCGAACGGGTACTGCTCTTTATCTTCTAAAATATCACGTTTAAACGCGATCTACAAGATAAAATTTATTTATATTATATTAAGTCTTTTTAAGATGCAAAGAGTCTGCGGCATCTTTCTGTAAAATAACTCCTCCATGTTTTCCTCATTTAATGAAAATCTGTGTCTTTCGAGCTTACTCCTTAGATTGGTTTCAAAAAGTGGTAGCATGCAAGGTTTATCAGGAGGGTGATAAAGCAGTAAAACTGCAATTTATGGGTGTCCGCAGGCAACCGCTGAGGTGAGGTGGTGCATTACTTCAGTGAAACTGATCTTTTTCATTTGTCAATATGGCCGTTTTTACATAGTTTCTACATCAATTTGTTGAATAATGAAGTAGTGTATGTACCTGTAAAGGTTTGTTGTGTTTAATTTTAAAAAAACACTTGCCATCACTCTCCCACCCAGTTCTTACTTCTTTATGTAACCAATTTCTCATTTATCATATTTTACACTACAGTTTTATTTTATATGTGAACATTTTTCATCAACCATAATTAATTGGCGTTATTAGAGCGTTGGTACTCTTTATTCAAGTTCGTTTTTGATCTTGAGCAATAACTTGTACTAAATTGATGATTTGGGCATATCAAATTACCTGATATCTCTCACAAATTACAGTTTAATCAATAGGTGTGACAGTCACCCAAAAATCTCAAAAAAATATATATATGGTCGCTTCGAAGAAAAAAAATTTGAGGCAACATTTTAGACTAATGGATCTTAAATATCCTTCGAGACCTAAGAGATTCGAGAAATTGAAAAAGACGTTTCGCAAATGGAACAAACTGAAGTTCTTGGAGAAGAATGTTAAACTATGGGATTGTAGGTGTTAAAACCAATTTTTCATTTATATCGATCTGTACGTTATCTTTAGAAATATATCGAAACACTGCTATTCTTCTATTTTCTCACATCTCGACAAATACATATATTTCATTTCAATCAATCAAATTCATTTCTCTAAATGGTGGTAGAGAAATTGTTTGTTTTAAATTCTTGCAAGAAAACCAACAATTCGATAACCGTTACAGTCATTATCGAAAAGGAAAACTTTCAAAATATATTCAAAAAAGAAACAGTTTGGCCATCTTAAAATCAATTTCGGACATTCAAAATTGATTAGATTACCATAATTCTTCTCTACAGCACTATAACAATTTTTAGAGAAAAAATGGTGCAGATTTGTTTCCCGAGGACTATCTGTCGAGAAGTGACAGATCTCAAAAAATTTCCAAATTCTTTTAATTTCGAAATAATATGATGTTTAGGTTTAAACTAACCCCAATAGTCGTTTGTTTCTATCCTCACAAAACATTTATATCGACTCACTCAAGCGGTTTTGGAATAACAATTGCTCATATAAATAACCTGAAATTTGGTGAGTTATTGTCAAAAGATGTGCAACCACATTTTCTACCATTCATTGACAAATGCTGCCATCTTCAGGTTAGGATCGAATACTTTTCAGATCATCCTCGAAGTTCTAAACTTTTTTTTATGTTTCAGCTTGTACTGAAAGTAGCCAATTTTTTTATTTCCAATATATTCTCATTTATATATTTGTATGTTAATTATCTCACACATGATTGTATTTCTATAACGATCAAAGAAATATACGAATTATTTACAAGAGGGATTTAAAGGAACAAAACAATTAGCTTTTGTATAATTATGCTAATTCAAATATTTTAAGTAGTACGGTTTGAAAGTTGGCAAGCATGGAGACCAAACTTTCGGACCTCATACAATTCTTAAATTGATTATTAAGAAATCCTTGAGATTTTAACATTATGAACAGAAAATCCGTCTCAGAGGAAAATTTATTTTTATTGTACATTCTCTGGAGGATGATGCAATAAGTAAGCAGTTTTCTAAATCAAAACATATGAGCGCAAAATATAATACTATTCATATTATGCAGTACGATTGGTAAAAGATTATGATCTACATTAAAACTAGAAGACTATGGTATATGTAAAACTTCACATATTAGCTACTGCCTATTCGCTGAATCACCTCTGAATAAGAATCATTCGAGCTCAAATAATGATAATTTGATAATTATTTCATAAGTACTTAAACAAAAATGAAAAAATTTATTTTAAAATATACTTTCTTCAAAAATCTCCATATCCATATCCATATATTTTCAGGTAACGAATAAATAAAAGTTCAAAAACTGAGAACATAGTTTGATTTCCTCGTCTTAAGTTTTTCTTACCTTTTTAACGTTATTGTAGATTATATTTGAAATACAATCAATTGGATGAGCAAAAAATCTGAGAATAATACATTTAAACTCTGACACTGAAAACACTGTACCACATTTTATCGAAACTTTATTTCAAAACTCGACGCGCCTTTCGGCAACTTAGGTGATTTTATCAGAGAATATACTGAAGTGTACTAAATCTTAATCTACATGGTTCAATTATTTTTTCTTAATATATCCCTGGTACTAGATGCTTTCGATGAACCTTCGTCCTGATTGATCCATCGCGCTATTAGTGGGCGTGTCTAATCTAACAACCTGTAGAGTTTACTGAACGGAATCGGTAAAAGAGTGGCAGAATATCACCCCAGAGGAGGTCGAAAACCTAATCCAAAGTATGCCTAGACGGATTCAAGCTTGTATCAGGGCAAGATGAGATAATACAACCTACTGAGATCGAGAAAAAACACCTGCTCCGGAGAAAACAATTTTGAATTTTTTACTACATGCGGAAAGAGTTTTTCATTTTCTTTAATTTGTTTCTTTCCTAAAATAAACCTCAATTTATTTCTTTTTTCAATTGGAATATCTCGAAAACGATCACTTGCAACAATCCTTCGAAATTTCCAAAATCCCTGAGGTAATATTTAAAATATCAGATGATTCCATATAAATTTGGTTATATATATATATATATATATATATATATATATATATATATATATATATATATATATATATATATATATATATATATGAATTTGAACTGTGATAATTTTGACTGAGGTGCTGCTAAGGATAAAAGGGTTGATCATGCATACTTTAAATTAATTCCCCATGGTCCCCCTCCAATCAAAAATTGATGTGTCTCAGCTATTTTCGCCGAAATCAGTTCGTTCTGAGATGAATTGTGTGGCAAATTTTTTACATAGGTATCCAGAAGAATTACATGCTTGAGTGAATAATTCTGAGGTAGTCTTTATAAATATATATCTGTGGTGTTTAAAGAAACAAAATGGCGCCTCTGGCGACGTGACAATGAACTTCTTTCATTAAAATAGCTAAAAAATAAGCTATTAGAGCCCTGAAGCAATAATCAAAAGTGCGTTCATGTGGGTTACTTAATTATTTTTACAAGAATAGTGTAGTGTTGCAGTTTCTTCCATCAAAACTTTGAAATAAGCGGCCAAACTCACTAAATATAAATTTTCATGTGCTAGAATGTGTAGAGATAAATTATTGATGTAGGAATATTGAGTTTTATAAAGACAGAAATGATATGGTATGTAAGAAGTTTTTCATCAAAGCGCAATTCAATATTTGAATTTATTATTATTCTTTCACTTTCAACCAATTAGTAATGTTCATTTTCTGATTAATATGATTTTCAAAGTAGCTGAAATATATTGATTTTATTTTATTTTCATATAAAATTATTTTCAAATATAATTTCAATAACGAAACAACATGGAACGAAACATAATTCGAATACAATTGTTGAAATTTATTAATTTTATTGTAGTGATATTGCTTAAAATGAGCTATTTTCTTTTTTATTCGGTTTAAAAGATACCAATATTAGAAAGTGAGAAAAATTTCCATAGAGTTAATTACATTAAATTTATAATTCATCACATAATAATACCTTTTTTTCTAAATCAAGTTCAACAAAGTACATCTATTTTGAGTTAGTTTTTTTTCTACTTCACATGGAGAAATGTAAAAATTTGAAGTCACTGTATTCTATAATATTTTATTGTCAATGGAAAAATTTATTTAATACTCAGTATTTTAAATGTATTCCAGAGCTAAACTGAAATAAGCCAAGTTATTTGTATATTACTATAATTTTGTAAATTTTTTTTAATTTTGTAAACTACTATAATTTGTTCTATTGAAAGGATGTTCGATAAAAGACATATAAGTTCACGTCTTTCTGAGAGATGTTGCAATCCTCACAAACATGAAGATCATGAAGAAAAAGATTTAAAAATTCGTCTGCTACATTCAGAGGACGGATCCCGGAAATTCCTATCGGTACTAAAATCTGTTATGATTGCGAAAAAATGAATATTTGCGTTACATTTTATGTCTGTTGAAGATATTTTTATGAATGATACATCGATTCTTATTCCAAATTCAACAGAGTCAATGAACCTTCTGAAAGGAATATCGAACCAGAATTTTTTCGTTACCAAAAATTGATACATTTTCGTATTTTGATACCTAGAGTAATGTAAAGTTGTGTGCACTTATAAATAAGTTAGTTTAAGTGGATTTTGATTATAGGTGAAAGCGGGGGAATACCGTGCCTTGGGTAATACCGCGCAGTCTTATCGCAGCCACCAAATAGTTTTTAAGCTCCAGACTTGTGACGAAACGGGAATCTCGACTGTACTGAAGCCAGCAAAAATTTTGGAGACAAAAGGACAGAAGCAGGTAGGCTCTGTTTTCTCTTGGGAGAGAGGGAAAAATGTAACAGTGGTCTGTGCTGTTAGTGCAGTAGGGCAGTTCATCCCACCGATCTTTAAATTTCCGAGGGCTCGTATGAATGACCAGCTGACGATAAATGATTCTGTTGGTGCAATATACAGATGCTCAAAAATGGTTGGATTAACGAAGATTTGTTTTTTGAGTGGATACAACATTTTCAACTTCACGTATGAACCACGGAGGATGACCTCGTGCTCCTTATCTGGGATAACCATGGGAACCATATTTCCTTAGATATATACAACTTTTGCAGAAGTCATGGCATTGTAGTGGTATCCGTACCTCCCTATACATCCCACAAGTTGCAACCACTCGACTTAACCTTATTCGGGCCACTTAAAAATGCTTTAAACCGAGAATGTGACTTATACCTCAGAAGTCATGGCCATGAGAAAATTACCCATTATGAACTTGCTGCTCATTATGAACTTGCTGCTATTTTTAATAAAGCATTCGTGAAAATTGCAACAATGGATAAAGGTATATCTGGCTTTCGTACTGCAGGAATATGGCCCTTTGAACCGAACAGATTTTCTGAAGATAACTTTGGTCCAAATGAACCTTCTGATTTTACAGTGATCGAAATACCTATCAATTTGAACGAAACGGAAGTCAATATTGAAACTCAAGTTGATTTGATACCTTGATCATCGGAAACAAATCAAGGATTAGATGTGCCCATAGAAACTTCAGTACCAGTTCCAATATTGAAAACAAATCAAACTAACAAATCACGTGCAAAGCATTATTCTGAGATATTTACATCTACACCTTTGAAATCAGTATTACAGAAAAAACAGGAGAAAAGATATCTGAAGAAAGAAGCTGAAGAAATAAAAAAGGAAAAGAATGAAAATAAAGAGGCTGAAAGAGTGGAAAAACCGATTGTACCAAAACAAAACACGGTTAACTAAAAAATCAGGTGTGAGAAAACTTCAATTTGATGATTCGGAATCTGAAAGTTGTGATGAAAGTCAATTATGTGACGATGATGAACTCGATGATATTGATGCCGATCCATCCCATGATTTAGATGTTTGCATCGTTTGTGGTGAGTTCGGCCGTGACAAGGAAATTTGGTATCGATGTGTTATCTGTTCATTTTGGTTTCACGCAGAATGTATTGGTTGGGAATCAACAGTCAACTACACATGTAATTTGTGTCTGAAATTAAGACAAAAAAATTCAAAATGACTAAACGTTAAAAACATTATTTCAAGCATCATTCCTTTTCAGTTGTTTCTTCTAGAAGATTTGTATTTTTTGTTTCTCTAAATAAAAATTTATATTTTGTGGTCGTTTCAATTTTTCTCATCTGCGCAGAATTACCCCATGGCCCGCGCGGTATTACCCAACATGTGGGGTAATTCCGCATAATCGGGTACTCATGAATTATGTTTTGTATTTTTTATGTAGCTAGCTGTAATTTTTTTCTAGTAGTGTAACTATCCTTTCCTGGAAAAATTTTAAAGATTTTTCTACGCTCAGATAAGTTTTACCGAAACTTTTGCCTTAGGTGCGCATTATTCCCCCGCTTTCCCCTACAACATTTATTCATCTACTGCCTAATTACAACTGGCTAACACCTCTACACTTTACACATATGGTCACTCATGCTCATGCGCAAGTTGTCCAATACATTAATTAAATACATTACGGTACTAAACTTATTCTAGTTGCTACTACTTAACTAAACATAAGTTAGTCTGTCGACTGGCTTAGGATTTCGCCGTGGTCTACTTAAAATATTAGGACTGGTGGTCTTAGGCGAATGCTTCACGTTCTCACCCTTAGGCAAATGAAAAGATGGCAAAACTTTTTTTATTGGATTAACGTGCCTTTTCCAAATTAATCCTACTTCAGGTATTCCAACTAAATAAACAGTCTTAGTTAATTTATAATCAGATATCAAATTTAGTTCTTAGATCTCGTCCAAACGTCAATTTTGCAGGACAGACTCCTGTAGTACAATATGGTGTTTTTCTATAGTCTAATAAAAATCTGGATAGAATAAGATTTGTATTATTACCAGAATTACTATACAACGCCTTTTTGAGAGGTGATTTAATTGTTTTGATTGCATTTTCAACAGCCCCATTCGAAGCTGGGTTTGTGGGGATTAGAAGTTATAAATTCAATGCCGTTTTTTTCTAAAAAATTCGAAAAATTTGATGATTTAAAAGCCGTACCAATATCAGAAACTTTACATTTTGGAAAACCAATTCTCGCGAACATACTCCTCAGAGGTAAAATAACTAAATTTTAATTTGTAGATGTCACTTCAAAAGGTTCAACCCACTTACTATACGCATCTAAAATAATAAGGTAATGTTTACCGTTTAATGACCCCAAATGATCGATGTGAATATGTTGCCAAACCACATGGTATTACTTCGAATTTTGAAGGATTGTTACCCAATGCAAAACATGCATCACATTTTTTACTATTTCCTCAATATTTCTATCTAAATCTGGCCACCGAATATATTTTCTTGATAATGATTTCAATTTTACAATACCCACCTGACTTTAGCGTGATTCATTTAAAACCATATTGTGTAATTTGAAAGGTAATATTATTCTATGGTTCCAAAAACACAACCATCCTTTATATACAATTAAGTTTTTTGTTGAATTAAATTTCTTTAAGTCACCATCACTACATTTTTCTGGCCAACCTTCTTGAATAAAATTTTTAACTTTAACTAAAACCGAATCTTGTTCTGTTTTCCAATTTACTGTCTGAAAATTTAATTTCACTTCATTAGTACAAAAAAATTATGTAATTTATTTCTATATTTTCTTTTATAATTTTATTAGCTTGAATTGGCAATCTCGAAAAACTATCCGCTTGATTTTTCGCTGACTTCACGAACTGAATTTTGTAGTCATAATATAATTTTTTTTTATGTGCGCTTCCCAGGAATAGGCGAACCTGTTACACCACATGAGTGGGCGCCTGGAAAGAATTGAGGTGTCTGTTTACTCGCCTCTTGAAGAGGGCCAAATTGTAGGATGTTGGGAAGATGTTGAACGGAAGCGAGTTCCACAGCTCACCGGCCCTGTAAACGAAGGAATTCTTATAGAGAGAGGTTCGAGGGGTCGTTAAATGTACCGTCATATGATGAGAATTCCTTCCAAGCCTAGTATTGAGGCAAAACATGAGTTTTCCCGGAACAAGGTCTTTCAGCTCCTTGGAGCATCTTGGAAGTATCTTTAAAATAGAGAGAAAGGTCAGTACCTTGTCTTCTGAGAGCCAGCAGTTGGAGATCGCGGGTAATCTCTGGGTGGCCGATGAAGTGCACAGCCGGTTTTTGCATACTATTCAACATCCTCAACGAATAAACCAAGTTTAGTTGATGCAGACTTAGTTATTGCTGACACATGTTCATGCTAGCAAAACCAGGAGTTGATCGTTATTGCGAGAAGGTGCATCGAATCGTTAGATGCAATTTGCTGGCCTTCCATCGTTAGAGGAGGTTTTCTAGCGAGGACCCTTCTAGAAAACGTAGTTGCTTGCGTCTTGCTCACGTTGAAGCTCTCCAAGTTCAGGTATATATATATATATATATATATATATATATATATATATATATATATATATATATATATATATATATATATATATATATATGTAAACTTGAGATAAAAATAATTGTTCAAAAATCCGTAGATCAATGAATAATCCATCCTGACAAGAGCTAGCTCCCAAAACTGCCCGCCATGCACGCAGCCTCCAAGAGCAACAATAGTGCAACTAAGCAGGATGCCGAGAAACGAAGCGGCAGACTGCAGTTTCGCCCTTATTAGGAGCTCATCAGTGTCGCATATCGCCTCGCAGCATCCTATCAAGCTACATCGGCGACACAAATAAAGGAATATATTACTAAATATATGAAGCTAGAATGAGATCAAAAATTTATTGAGAACTAGCTGACTCACGTTGTTGTGATTTTGAGAGGAATATAATTTTTTAAATACTCCATATGAGAAATTATATTTGAATCAATTTCATTGAAATCAGATTCATTTCAATTTTTTTCTTTCACTGCTTTCGTGCTTTGGATATAGATCTTCTAGTCGATGATTTTTTGGGAGGCATGCTTGATGACGAAACTGGGAAAATGAAGAAATGAAGAATGAAAAATGAAAATCAGAAAATCATGGGGACTGAAATTTTTCAAACTCACAATGAATTTCACGAAATAATTATTTGAAGAAATTTCAGGTCAGAAACCTTCGCCGATGTTCTCACAGCATTTTTTCAAAGTTTCATCCGATCGGTCAAGTAGTTTTGAAATGTATATGGAACATAAACACAGACATTCATTTTATATAATTTATAGATGAGCAGACTATTTATTTTGCTGATTATTATCTACAACTGGTGAAATCTTTCTTCAAAATATTGAATGATCTACAGAAGATTTTTTTTTAATATTTTAAGGTATTTATCAAATGAAGTATCTTACGTTCATATACGATATCAACGTTGTAACTTATCATCAACTGAATTATAGTTGCTTCTATAATGAAAATAATGACTTTCAAACGTTAAATTTTCTCAATGTCGATTCTCTGAAATGTTCGATTTATTGAATGAAACGACGTACTAATCGAATTGAATCATTGTAATTGAATAAATAAGGATCTGGAACTAAATTAGAAATCTTCTCACCCTGACACAATTCAGGTCCGGAACCTTATGAAATAAACGCAATTGGATTAAACGTTCCTAATCTTATTAGGCATATTAGGTTTCGAGGTTTCGCAAAATGAAAATTCAAGTCGTCATTAGCGCAGTATGTGCGAGAAGACATTCTGGTATACGAGGCCCATTCTAAGTGTTAAACATTTTGAAGTAAGTGAAAATTGAGCTTAGTTGGTATCAGCTTTTACATAATGTTTCGATTTCTGACAATTTTTAAATCGACAACGTCCGTTTCATCTGAATTTAACCCAGAAATTTATAATTTCAGTTTTCAGTTCAAGTTTAACTGATAAACTTTTCATCTTTCTACTGCCTTTACTAAATACTTATGTTTTAATATTTTGCAGTGAAGAATAGAAAATGAAATGGTATAATTTGAATATAATAAAGAATAATGAACTTCCGACTCACTCTTCTTGGTGTTATTCCTGAGGAAATAGCTTTAGTAGCCCATATTCTCTCCCAAAAAATCTATTTTGTGCTATATCGAACATAGCTGCACAAGGTTCGGTGAATCTGCTGGCGTGTTATAGTGATCGAACTGCCAATTACAGCTTGGTTGAAGCTGTGAAATCTAATTGCGTTACGCAATACTGCCAAAATTTCTATATAGTATTACTTTCGAATTATCTATCCTTTAGGTACACAATCATGGTTTACAAGACCATCATAATTTAAGAAATTGTCATAATTTGCTTAAGATTCCTACGACTTTGACGTGCTCTTTTCTTTTCTTTTTTATCTGTAGCCCAAACGGAATGTTTCACTGATGTGATTAGACCAATATCATAACCATGAACCCATGATTCATTAACAGTTATAATCCTTTCGAGCAGATTTTCTTCTTTGTTGGCCATTTTCAAATTTTCCAGAGCGATTCAGTGCGACAAGATCACATTCTACTTCAGACAATCTTAATTCATTGCAAGTCGCACACGTTCGATGTTGTCTGTTTTCACCGCCATACCCGCCCAGACTGAGGGTCGCTATCAACATATGTGAGGCCATCTTCAAACAATTTACACTACTCTTTCATTAATTTTTACGGAAATAAAATACGAAGAAAGCAAGATAAAAGCTCGGACCTTCTGACGCAGAGTGAGAAGATAGATCAGATTTTTCGAAACAGTTCTGATATAATTAGTACAGAATTTGACACCAACTTTTGGATGTGACACAATAACTTCACAAATCTATAGAACAGAAATATGTCCATTTTTATAGAGATTACTTAAAATTTTGGGATGAAGACACAACTTTTTGTTTTAAGTGATATTTCTTTGGTGGGTATTCAATAATCAAAATGGATGAGAATAAGGAGTTAAAATTTAAGGAGTCTTAGATTATATGAAAAAGAAGAAAATAGGACGAATTAATACACGACTCAAGTGGGTCTGCTAACTGCTAAAGGAAGGTACTAGTTAGACAGACTGAAATCGACTACCAAAATGTCAATTTTTAACATTGTCACTCATAAATCATTTAATATCTTTTAAATAGTCTAGATTAGCGATAATCTTCTCCAAAAGTCAGCATAAGTGGTTTCGTGTTGTTTGGAAATTTTTTTCAATTAAATTCGTATGTCCATGCAGGTGACGCCAGTCCATAAAGGTAACTTTCAATGAAAAATATACCTTTACTATACAAATTTTATTCGAGAAAACCTAATGAGCAAGAATAACTTTCTTTTGAAGTATCAAATAAACAAAATAAGAAGTTTAACATTGTGTTCTTCATCTGCAAATGAAAAGTAAATCAACAAAAACTTTTTTCGCAATATACTACACTCTGAGGCAAAATTAGAGGAACACTCGAAAATTTAACCAAATTCGAAGTCCGATATTTTTCCTAATTCTCAACTGATTTAGATGATTTGTAGAAATTATAAGAGAAAACAAAAAAAAATTGAAAAAAATTTTATACGGGGGCAAAACTAAAAGTGTTTTTTTTGTCAAAAATTCGTAACACCCTGTGGAATTTCGTGGTCCGAGTTGAAACGTACAATATCATGGTCTGTCAAGACACATCTTCCTACAGTAACGCCCTTCTTGTTTTATGCATTTATCTCTATTTTTACAAGAGATATCCAATTTGAAGCGAAAAGTCACAAATTTCAAGAATTTATTTTTAATCTTGCGTAGGTGCATAACATTGGAGGTTAGCCAAAAAATAAAATCAAAATTAGAGAAGCGGAAATCTAACGAAATGAAAATTTTTGAAATTCACTGGCCAATTTCACGCTCCGGGAGAACTCGAAGTACACTGGAAAAATCGTTGATTTTGCACATTTATTTTTGAATTTTTTTGTATGACACTCTATAATAATTATCATTCCTGTCCAAAATTGAGAGCAGGTGTGTATCCTGGCGATACACTCGTGAAATGGAATGAACATGTTGAGGAAAAGGTTTATGATGACCAACAAAAAAAAAACATTTGATTATAGTAGCGAGTATGACCCCCCTGAGCTTTTATTACAGCGCACATACGATTTCGCATACTCCCAATGATGTTGTCTATCATCTGTTGAGGTATGTTGTCCCACTCTTCCACCAAAGCCAATGTCAGCTCTTCAACGTTGCCTGGATTCCTTTGTCGAACTCTTCTTCCAAGAATGTCCCAAACGTGTTTGATCGGGTTTAAATCCGGTGACCGCGACGGCCAGTCCATTCGTGTGATCCCAACTTCATTGAGATATTCTATCACTATGCGCGCAGTATGAGGGCGCGCGTTATCGTGCATAAAAAGGAAATTTTCCCCTATGTAAGGAGCAAAAGGCACAACATGGGGCTCCAAGATTTCTGTTATATACCGATGGGCATTAAGTGATCCATTGCCAATAATCTCCAGTTCTGTTCGTACTCCCAAGCATATGCCACCCCATATCATAACTGACCCTCCACCGTATTGCTCAGTTCCTGCGAAGTTCGCTTGATTGTACCGTTCCCCTCGATGCCTCCATATTCTATCTCTACCATCCACGAAATTCACACAATATCGGCTCTCATCACTAAATAAAACTCGTCTCCACTGATTGATTGTACATGCGACATGCTCCCTAGCAAACGCCAATCTTGCTACCCGATGGGCTCTATCGAGTCTTGGTGCTCTTGCTTGCGCGTATGATCTCAGACCAACTTCATTTAATCGTCTTCTGACTGTCCTCACACTGACGTTAATATTATCCACTGCTTGTAAAAGGTTACGTGCCTGAACAGCAGTAAGACGAGGATTTCTTATGGTGTGATTGACGATGAAACGGTCATGTATAGCGCGGGTTGTCCGATTTCTTCCTTGTCCTCGCCTCCTCACGTACAATCCAGTTTTCCTGTAACGTCGGTAGATTCGATGGATAACCGACGTCGAGACACCCAACATGGTACCGACTGAGCGGTAGGTGAGCCCTTCCTCGATCAATGTAACTGCCCTTGCTACTGAGGTTGGTGGTAAATCTCTCATTCTGAATGAAAAATACCGTTTCGAATCGTAAACAGTAAAAGAATCACAAAACACCGCAACCGATCGAATTTGTATCAAATCAAAGAATGGAAAACTCTCATTCTTTAAACAAGTGCAAATGTGGTCATATACAAAAAAACGTGTGTTGTATTTCATATTTGATAAAAAAAGGTATGCACATGTGTAAATGAAAAGTTTTATCAATGGTCCCAGAATTCGGTTGTGTATTTTAATACCTACCGACTGTTATCTCCTATGAATTCCTAATTTTCACCAAATTAACCAAATTGTCATCAATAATTAATGCAATTCGAACATAAAATCGCAAACGACAATTTCGACACGCCTGAGTGATAATAAGAAAATTCCAAATTGATAGACGAATTGTAATGACAATTTCTTGATTCAATGGAATTTCTCCAAAATGGTGATTTTCCACTTGAAATTAAATATATTTTGCAAAAATAGAGATAAACGCATGAAACAAGAAGGGCGTGACTGTAGGAAGATGTGTCTTGACAGACCATGATATTGTAAGTTTCAACTCGGACCACGAAATTTCACAGGGTGTCACGAATTTTTGACAAAAAAAACACTTTTAGTTTTGCCCCCGTATAAAATTTTTCTCAAATTTTTTTGTTTTCTCTTATAATTTTTACAAAGCAGAACAGTTGATATATAACTTGCCGATCAAATCATCTAAATCGGTTGAGAATTAGGAAAAATATCGAACTTCGAATTTGGTTAAATTTTCGAGTGTTCCGCTAATTTTGCCTCCGAGTGTAAATTAAAGAGCGAAACCGATAAACGTCTTCTTATTCTCGATTGCTAATGAAAATATATTTTCTTATTGCACAGTTAGAAAAAAAATTTAACAACACAACAAAAGAATTTCTTCTGAAAATACTGAATGAACAAAACAGAAATCATCAACAATGTATCCTTCAATTGCTAATAGGAAATTAATCTTCATTTCACCCTCTCATTAGGAAAATAATATACAGAAGGGTTTTGATAATACACCAACCAAATGAGCAGAATGAAAAACTTGAACACTTCTTACTTTATGCTCAAAATATTTATAGCAGCACAACTTATTTGAGACTTTATCAAGCCATATAAAGAGATAGTTAGACTTCGTTGAGGAAATTCTCTTCATGAATTTAATTTAGCAGCTTTCCTCGGTAATTTCTTGAATCTGTCCCACATAGTAGACCTTGAAAGAATAAAGTTCTGGAATAGATACTAAAAAATATGAAATAAAAATGACTTACCTTGGACAGAGCAGGCCATTCTATAACCATAAATTCATCAATCTCGAATGTAATAGTGTTAATTTCATCATTTGAAATACTTTTATCTTCAACACGACCCATCTCAGTCTCAGGTTCCGAATCAGAATAGACGGCAGAATAAATTAGTCTCTTCACAATGATTTGAAGACTTATAGTTCCTAGGCCATAATAGCTACATTCATCTAATAAGTTACATTCAAATACATCAGCTCAGTATGTGAGCTGATGTATTTACATTGTGCCACTGAATGCACTCAAACTCTCGGGAATGATATCCCATTTAGCTATATCTTCAGAAAATATGCAACATAACGAAACATTAAGGACAACTCTTCCGAAGTTCGTCTAATTGAATGTGAAGCTCATTGATATCTATACCACTTGCCACAAGACGATCGTTTCAGGTGGCCTCCAACACCATCTGGTGAGCCTTTACCATGTCCGCTCTCTGAATAATTCCACGCTATCTGTTCCAAGTAACCAAAACATAGATTTGTTCCTATATTGAGTGCTGGGACCATCACTCATAAAATAATCCTTACGTAAATTAGGAACAGTTCCTTTCATTTCTTGGAAAAGTGATTCTAAACGTGCTAAAATTGCTGCTCGATCATGTCGTAGATTCTCGGACAAAGTGAAAAATGTTTTTACTATCAACTGTGAGTTACAATTTCTGTGATACCAGACAACAGTATGTAACGATATTTTGAATCGCCAAAGTGGACACTAAATTTTCTATAGTATTTACAATTATAATTCTCTGAAAAACCCTTATGTATCAATACTTCATCTTCCTTCAAGTCTTTTCTAAGTTTATCGATACTGGTTTATATTAGCGATATGCTTCATGAATGGTATCAAACTGCATTCTAGAGCTTCTCTTAAGTCCTTTTTCGGGCATCTAATTAATTTCTTCTTTCACAGTTTTCGAGCAAACTTTAGTAGTTTTACTTTTTATTTCAATCGTTTCTTTCCTTGTTTGCCATTTCTTATAAGATGCTGATTCTTGCAAATCGAAATCGTTGAAGACAACAGTCTTGTTAGAACAATTGGGGCAGGTTCTTTCCAAGCAACGTAGACTCCCAACATTCGAATGCGAAATAATTTACAATAGTTTCATTTTATTCGCCAACAAACACATATTTTCGGGTGTTGTATATAAACATGTTTCTCTGGACTCACCTTTAGGAATAACCAACCAAAACGGTCGCATTTTACAGAAGCTGGCATACGATATTTGCGCTGTAGTCATTCAAACTTGATATAAAGATGACCGAAAGTATCACACAAATATCTTTTCTGTTTCTTTATCTTTTTTAGAGTTTAGAGTACCAGCACCAAGTTTGCTTCCATCAATTTCCAATTCAAAAGATTCTTCTATTATTTTCTTCATTCTTGAAACTCTTGTTCTTCTCAAATTTTTGATTTTTCGTCTTTAACCGAAATAAAGGTTTACTGTTTCAGCGAATTTGTACTTGCGTACAATATCACCATTCATATAGCGTCTGAGTTGTTCTTTCAAAGTAGATGAACAAACGGATCTGTAATTATTTTTAACTGCGCCTGCATTACTTCAGAAAAAAATAATTGTTTTCTTATAACTTCACTAATTCTCATTTTTCCGATCATTCTGTTTATTCTAGTTCTCGGCGATGGTTTTTTTTTATCTGTTTTCAATTTCAATCTCTGGTATCTCGTCTTATATTTCTCATACTTCGATCGATACCTATCTGCTTCCATTTGACATTTTTTTAGTGTTCTTACTAATTTGGATCTATCTCGCCTCACTCTTTCTTCCGCTTGATATTCGGGATAATGCATGGTGCTTTGGAGTATGAGGTTCAATCAAGCCTGGTTGATTAATTACCTGATTTGCAGCAAGAATGCGAACAGCATTACCTTTTTTTCATTCTGTATCGCTCGGACATCTCGCGCCAGTTTTTCCTTTGGGCCTTTTTATCCCTTATATTCGTACTATCTAATTGTCTAGTGAGGCCCTGCTCTTTAAGCTGTTGCCATTTAGATCGTCTAGCAGCTTTGTACAGTCCTACGGGTTGTTTCTTAATTTTTCTCGTCTTCTACGTTCATATTCCTTCTTCTGTAGTCTCCTCTTTTCAAGCTGCTTTTCATTTAATGTTTTTTATTCAGCCATTTAGCACATCTAAAACAAAACATGGACTACAGGTCACCTATATGGACAACATTCACCTGCATGGACACATTATGTCCATATAAATTTAGAAGGCAGAACGGGAGTCCTAAGGCCAGTTCTGCGGAGAGGTGGAAAGTACCCTCTTTAGTGTCTGAAAGAACCAAATATTATTGTAGAATAGAATAGCAAAATAATGCTAAGTGCCAGAGTTATCAGTACTTCTCTGAAAGTAGAAATATGCAGGAGTATTATCCTCTATGTTGTGGTCCCTGCTGGTTGATGACCTTCTGGCAATAATCGGCGCACAGGATATTTATGCACAAGAGTAGACTTACAATATAGAAATTCTGGTTGTCGGAAATGGCGAGAATGTCTCCGACAGACTTCAGGCAATGTCAGCTATTCAGAGGTGATGTGAGGGTAATAAACTTAGCATAAGCCCTCACAAAACCCTTATACTATTCACCAGGAAAAGGACGAAATGTGTTTCTCCCCCGATTCTGGGTGGAGTGTTTATTTCAGTTGCGTAGGGAGCAAAATATCTGGGGGTTACTTTGGATAATAATCTCACGTGGAATTCGTAACTGGAAAATACAATACACAAGGCTAGATATTCTTTATGGGCATGTGAAACGACCTGTGGAAAGAAATGAGGTCTTTCCCCAAAGCAACTTCAGGGGCTGTTTGTGATGGTGGTGAGATCACGTATCACATATGGCTGCTTTGTTTGGTGGGAAGCGTTAGAAAGCAATCTCTCTAAATTTCACCTAATGCGGCCATGGAACTGATACTGGCCCCTCTTCACCTGGTGATTATAGAAGCAGCTGGAATGGCTTCCTACAGATTCCATCACCTTATCCGAAATTGTACATGTATGTTACGCTTCGTGCCCGGCGCTTTACAGTGTTAAATCGAGAACAACGGGATGCTGGGTATGAAGGAACCAAAACCAACATGGAGCTGCCATTCCAGATCATCATTCCTAGCAGACAGGAATGGACCAGCTCCAAGAACCGTCTACTTCAGGGCCCCTGTTGATACAGAGATGAATCCAAAACTGCAAAAGATACTACAGGTGTATGTGGTCGAGGTGCTGCCGAGGAGCAGTCGATCTGCCTTGGCAGACTTGCGACTGTTTTTCAAGCAGAAATATTCCCCATAGATTACTGTGCTAACCTCTTGCTTTCGGGGAGATTAACAAGTAGGTCAATAAAAATCATCGCCGATAGACAAGTTGTACTGGAGACATTCGCTTCCGATACCTGTACGTCACTTATGGTGCTCCACCTTCGCCAAACTGGGAAAACGAAACAGGCTTCGTCTGATGTGGGTACACAGATACTCGGGCATTGAACGAAATGAGAAGGCGGACTTATTGGCCACCTTAGAAACAGTCTTGGATGGAAAATAACCGGTTGTTGTACCAAAAGGTACGTAAGTACTGGCTGAGCCTCTCAGGTCTCAGACAATCTCGACTTGCCATCAGTGGACCTTCCACTGCGAGAGCCAAGGCTTGGCTTAAGCTCTTAAGACTGGACCTGAGAATTCTTACTGCCATATTAACGGGGCACTCAGAAATCACCTTGACAAGTTAGGTTCATGTAGACTATGTGAAGGAGAGATGCAATCAACGGAATACGTTATGTGCTGGTGCCCAGCAAGGGACAAAAATCAGGCTGGAGAAACTGAAGCTGACTGAACTCATTGAGCTCTCATCCACAAAGTTTGTACCCTTCACTAGAAGGATGGAGTTTATGGGTAAAATTTAGGACAGAGTGTGCCACAATAAACCACTGGGTCGAAGTGGCTGAGCTGTTAAGCAGCCCTCCCTCATTATGTATTTCTATCTATCTATCTATCTAAGAGGATTTTAATTGGATAATTTATGGTTAACATATTGATTTTGAAAATCTCCAAATTGTTGGGTATGGCTTCATCGAATATGTTTTTCCCAGAAACATACTTCATTCGACATTTTTGAAAAAAAACGTTCTACTGATTAACTTTTATCAAAAGATTTTTTGATATTTTCGATCGTTGGATTTGCAAGCAAAATAAAAAATCATCAGTTATATCGCTATATCTATACAGGTAGTATAATATTATGGTTATTCTTCTTCTTATCCTTTTAACCAAATGCTTGGGAACTTTTCCCACGTACACATGTGAACCTACAGTTTCAAGATTTTAAATTGCTTAACTTGAAATATTCGAACGAAACTTATGCACAGAAAAGAACTTTATTGATAAACTGAACATTCTCATACTATCAACTCAATATGTAATCAGGGACACTTTGAAGTGTATGTATGGTGTTGCATAATTTGTGACCATTTTATGGGACCCTATTTAATGGGAACCCTATTTCTACACAGATGTGCGATATGGAATTGCATATTTGCGCTTCCTGCAAGAAGAACTGGCAGTTCTTTTTGAAAATGTGTCTGCAATTGAGACAACCTCTATGATTTCAGCATTGTAGTGTCCCACCTCTCAAAACTCAAAACAAGGAAGTCAGCAGATGTCATTCCTTCAGATTTTTGTGTATTGGATCTACTCAAAAATTTATAGAACTCCTTCACATGAAGTTCAATCACCTACAACAGGAAATTAGGTATACCCGCGAAGATGTTCTTCCTGATACAGTAAAAAAAGGCTATACAATTCTAAGAGAGACGCGTATTGGATTCATATTTTGTTGAAGGAGCCATTAATTTATTCTCTATATTTTATGTGTGTTTGTTTTTTACTATTTGTTGTTTCAGTCGTAATTGTTTCCACGTGAGTTATAATAATTACCCAGTATTGTTATTTGAAACAACAATTAATTTATAATCTCGGAGAGGCAATTGAATCTCTCTATATACAAATGGACATTTTCATTAGTTTCGATAAAACTTGAGAACGGCTGGACCGATTTGAATAATTTTTTCGATTTGTTCGTTCCAATATGAGGATGGTTTCAAACGAAAAAAAACAATCTCAATATAAAGTACGCATGAATGTTTCAGTGGTTGCCCTTAGTCGCTTAATTGATACTTTATGAATAAATTTTGAGTATTTCGTCTTGTAACTTTCTAACGTTGTAAGATATAAGAAAAATGTTTGGATAGAAGAAAAGCGTTTTCTTTGAAAATATCAAATGTTTCTGAGAATAATATATTCCAACAATTTGGAAATTCTTGATGCAAAATACAGCTAAAGTTATCTCTTTTGAACCTCCTTATTTAAAATTTTCTTCGTGTTTTTTATTTTCCCGAAATAACGCATTGTGCTTGAAACAAGGTAACTATTATAGATCAATACAAGTGTTGGTTAACTGCAATCAGGAGTACATCAGGGATCCATTCTTTCGCCAACCTTGTTTCTGTTGCAGATAAACGATCTTTGGTCATCTACAGAGAACAAATTCTTCGGTTTTGCAGACGATTGTACACTGGTTTCGTCTTTCAGTAGCCTGCGGCCGATTACAGCTGCGGAATCTCAGCGTCAGAGATGTCAACAAATTGACATCTTAAACTCTGGCTCACAGAGGATATCTGTGTGTGGTCAGTTGAACCTGGTGAGCTTCAACGCGAGCAAGACGCAAGCAACTACGTTTTCTAAAAGGGTCCCCGCTGGAGAACCTCCTCTAATAATGCAAGGCCAACAAATTGCATCCATAGATTCGATGCACCTTCTCAGAATAACGGTCAACTCTGGATTTTGCTGGCATCAACAAGAACATGAATCAGCAATAGCTAAGTCAGCATCAGATAAGCTTAGTTTTCTTTCCAGAGCCATGCGATACTTCACGTAATCTCAGCTGTTGCTTCTATATGAGGCGCAGATTCGATCTGCTTAAGAATATTGTTTCCATGTGAAGGGATCTGCGCCCAACATTCTTTGCAGTTGGATAGTGTGCAAAAACGAGCTGTGCGCCTCATGGACCACCCGGAGATCACCCGCGATCTCCGCTGGCTCTCAGAAGATAAGTTGCTGACCTTTCTCTGTTTTAAAAATAATTACACGGAAGATGCTTCAAGGAGCTCAAAGACTTTATTCCGGGAAAACTCATGTTTTTCCACAACACTACAGGACCGGTGAGCTGTGGAACTAGCTTCCGTCCAACATCTTCCCAACATCCTACAATTTGGCTCTCTCAAGAAGCGAGTAAACAGACACCTAATTCTTCCCAGGCGCCCACTCATGTGGTGTAACAGGTTCGCCTATTCCTGGGAAGCGCGCATAAAAAAAAACTTTACTTTCTTTAGTTTACAAATTAGTCAAATTCTGAAAATTTTCAGAATGAGTAAAGTTATATTGATGATTTATTTATTCTATGGAAATTCATTTCCAACGAAGATGAAGTGAAATCTTTTTTTACTTATGTCATAATTTTTCTTTACATTTTTGTTTGTTGAAATAACATTTTGGAAAGTATAAAATATATTTTACTGCATCTTCGTTGAATCAGTAAAGTGCCAATATCTTTGTTGTTTTCTATATTATGTAAAAATGAATTTGATATTCGACAGGCACTCTTTTTCGTAGAAACGAACTAGGTGCGTGAATGTTTTTCGTGAAACAGTTTCTGAGTTATAATACTAAAATGCTTCTTTTTTTATATGAACCATTCGCAACTATGATTATGTTGAATAAAGTTTCTTCCTTCTCTTAAATATTTCATATGTGTACTCAATTTTTCATGCAGGACGTGTTTATGAAAAACCGAAATTGTATAACTTTTTCCTAATTTTATCTAGTATTCACGGAATTGACACGGAATAATTGAAATAGCTTGATTATGTCCTGTGCACTAACTATGACAGTTCGAAAATTAATTCTTGCAATGATAGTTCAAATAAACTATTATTTTCATCAAGTTATAACTATTTTGTGAATATAGTCTTGTTTGAGTTAACGAAGAAACCATGTCGTGCGAGAATGTTGAAAAGCTTGATATGAATTAATGTTTTATTTCGAATAATTGTGATAATCATGCTGCAAAAACTGCTCATTTGGATCGTTGAAACGCGACAACCTCATAAAAGTATATACGATAAATTGAGGTTAGATCTCTTTCAATATCCTATGGTAATAATAATATAAAGTAGTTGATGGAGAAGATGCTGCAATTGATTTAATAGGCAGTTACACTGCCTATCCATCGATTTCGAGCAGGCAAATTGGAATGGAAAGACGGGTGCCTAAGAGTCGAACAATCATTATTCTCAAGAAAAATAAATATAAATCTCACAAAATGAGAATATCCTAATTATTGCAACGATCAAATTTCCAATGTCTAATCGATTTTTGCAAATGGTTCCTGCAAAAATCAGAAAAAAATCCATAGTTTTTTCGAGGAATATTTCAGACAGTTCACATTAGTAGTGATGGAATACTCAATCGTCAAAATGAATACTGGTGATCGGATGTAAAGCCAAATCGGTATATTGATATTTAATATTATTATTATCCTCAGTGCCAATATGGGTTCAAAATTATCGTACAGCGTGGTTGCTCCGTTATTACAAACTATATTATATTCACACAATAGTTGTACCTTGATGAAAAAACATTTACTAATTTATCTGAAGAGTCATTGCAAGAATCAATTTGCGAACTCTCATAATGAGAGCACAGAGCTCACCTAAGCTTTTTCAATCATTTCATGTAAATTCTATGTATGGACGTGGACTTTCTAGATAAAATTGAGGAAAATTTATACAATTTTCCATTTTTCATGAAAACATGTCCTGGAGTTCATATTTAGAAAAACGGAAGTTCGCATTATAAGTCAAATGAGACAAATAAGAAATCCTTGCACGTTCGATTCTACGTAAAAGAGTCTCTTCAGAATGTCGAAAACTACTTTCACATAACTTCAAAAACAATCGAGATATTAGAATATGACTGATTTCGAGAATTTGCAAATAACTCGAAAACGAAGAAAGTTAGCTTGAGTCTGTTTGCGGCAATGAATTCTTCACGCAAAAAGAACACGAGGAAGGTTGAGTCATTTCCTCTATTCATAATATTTCACATAGCTGCATTACTAAAGCGTCGAAATCTGTACTTCAGGGGAAGACCCAATTAAGTACTGAAGCGTACCTGAGTACCACTGATACGACAGACACGGTATGTAGGGTGAATAGTCAAACTAGCTGCAACTAGTACGTTGCAGTCTTGTGCGATGTGAATGGGTATGCAACACTGACGAGTTCAACATGAATCAATGTCAATTATGGTTTATCACTGAATTGAAAATGATTTTGAGATACATTTCTGAAAATAATGGTCATGTTTATTTTCGTCGAAAGTTATTTTAGGAAAAAAATTGGAAAATAGTTACATCAGAGTGTGAAAATCACATGATAGTAGCTGAAATACAAACAAAAAAATATTCAAATTGATTGTGGTAAAGTGATACAGCTGAAAATCTAACCTAAATCAAGTTCTATCGCTTTATAGACCACCGTCACTAGAAGTATCTAATTTTACTGGAAATTTGAAACAATTTTTCACTGAATGTAGAAGAAGTTACAATGCGTCAGTATTCATTGGTGACATTAATATCGATATACTGGATCCGCAGGATGATACAGTTCAGGAATACTTGAATACGATGTACGAGGAGGGTTACACATCACCTAAAAATACTTATACAAGGGTTCAGAGTAATTCAAAGAGTTTCGTGGACCATATATTCCTGAAAAGGAAGCTTCCTCTGGAAAATTTTGTACCGATTACGTGGCGCACCAACATGAATGATCATAATTCTGTCCTCCTTGAGAGCCCTGAAAAGATAACAAAAATTGATAAAATGAGAAATGAGACTAAATACAAATTCATTATTAACTATAACCGCCTAAAGAATGATTTGATGCTGGAACAGTGGCACGAAATATATTAGATCTAGAACAGGCTTCGAATGAGTTTGCTGGAAAACTCAAAAAGCATATACATTCATGTACATGTGAGATTAAACTCAAGAAAGCTGATATAAAAAGGAAACCGTGGGTTACCAAGTGCCTATTAAAATCTATAACAGTTAAAAATTCTCTGTACAAGGAAGTGACAACAAGACCATTAGACATGGAATAGAAAACAAGGTACAACAAGTATCGGTACTATCTACATAAATTGATCAAATCTGCGAAAAATGATTACATCAAATCACAAATTGCTCGAAACGATAGCAAAGTCAGAGGTCTGAGGAAATGTGTTAAAGAAGTGCGGGAAGAAACAAAATTAGGGCCTTATGTCGAGGAACTCTGGGCAGAGAATAATACCATAGTAACAGAAAAACAACAAATAGTTGTTTTTCTGCCACCTTCTTCACAGAGATAGGCATAATTTGGCTGCAAAAATAGAAAAACCCTCTTCATCAGTGATGAAACCGAGGAGAAATGTGATATCTATTGGTCTCATCGAAACAAATACACAGGAAGTCCATAATATTATAAGGAACTTGAAGAGTGAAAAGTCGGCTGGAGTGGACGGTCAGAAACCAGAAACAATAAAACGTATAAGTGAGTTTGTTTCGGAAACTCTAGTATACATAATAAACCGGATGAATGAGAGGAGTTTTCCTTCTGTTTCCAAAACAGCGAAAATTATACCAGTTCATAAAGCAGAAGACAAGAGTCTCTCACCAAACGATAGACAATTCTATCTGTACTAGGAAAAATATTCGAGAAGATACTCAAAACCCGTATTGTAAGTTTCTTAGATAAATTCAATCTATTGTCGAAAAAGCAATTTGGCTTCCAAAAGAATAAGTCTACGGATGATGTTATTGCCAATCTTATGGGGAAAATATATCAGGCAGTGGATGGAGGAATGCCGGCCATCTGTATATTTGTCGACTTATCAAAAGCCTTCGACACTGTTCCTCACGATGGCTTATTGAAAACACTGGACAATATTGGTTTCAGAGGCGCAGCATATGATCTAATGGCAGATTACCTTTGTGACAGGGAAATGTTTGTGGAGATGGACGGCTGTCAGAGTTCAAAAAGAAAGGTTCTTTTTGGTATTCTACAAGGCACTGTATTGGGCCCCTTGCTTTTTTTTGTATTTATGTTACTATCCTTGCTGACGACAGTGCATTTTTGTACGTGGGTTCATCATGACAGTCACTGAGAGAAAAAATGGAAAAAGACTTTTGTATCCTACTTAACTTTCATAAATTGAAACTGTTAACATTCAACTCTGAAAAAACAAATTTCATGCCTTTTTACAGTGCTGCGTTGAGCATACCTGAATACGGACTTCTGCAATTCAGTCTTGATGATAATAATATTATTATTCGAATATCGATGGAAGTGAAATATCTAGGGATAATCCTAGATCCACACGATGGAACAGTCACGTGGAAACTCTAATTGAAAAATTGCGAAGACTCTTTTCTTTTTTCAAAATATGCCGTGGTTCTACTTATTCATCAGATAAAATATATAGTGAGTCCGGCTTCTTGGACCTGAGATAACTGTATTGCCTCAGAATTATAACTTATCATTTCATCCATAAGAATTCTGATAACCTTATAACTCACGTTCATGAGACAAGATATTCAAGTTTGAGCTTTTCAGTACCATGTGTTTTCAAATCGGTCGGCCAGAAATACTTCACCTTTCTGGCCCCACGAACATTCAATATCCTACCATCTGAACTGAGGCATACAAATTCGATGTGCATCTTCAAAAGGAAATTGAAATTTTGGATATTTGAACAGCCCAGATCGTATATTTCGGATAAAATAGAGTTGAAAAATACTCGTTGAATTTTTGTTGCTAGGAGTGTGAGTTCATTTCATGTTTTGTATTCTGCTTTCTATTTGAACCTTCAAGAAATTGTTGTTCTGTTAATTAGTGTATAAAATTGTTATAAAATTTTACCCTGCACAAGGAATTGTTCCTTCAATGGTTTTGTGAACGATAGCTGTCCAATAGTATTTATTTTGTTTATTTCTTCAGTATGGTTCACTACTTTATTTTCGAAATGTTTTGGTATTGGTGTTTAAGACAATCTAACTATTTATGTTCAACTGCTGAAAAATGTTTGATAGAAATAAAGTGATTACTATTATTATATTTATATTATTTCACTAATACAGAAATCTGTACACTTTTTACATTACATTGAAAAACAAACATATTTGTAGGTATAAAACAAACTTTAACAATTATCATCGAAATTCCTTCACAGATCAACCATAATATAAATATCAACCAAATGAGCTCTATGCTCAGAAGTGGCAGATGACGTCTAACAATTGTCATATCTTATTCTATATTACTATTAATTTGGAATGCTATTCGTTTTACAAATGCTCGCTCCCTGGGAACTGTATTCAGTAAACAAGAAACAAGCAAAACGCGAATTGCACCACCCAAGTGGTTGCTTATTCGCTACCTCATGGGAAATATCGATTTTCGACCTTTTTCGGTAGAAAGCTGGAATCGTTCTTCGTGAATTCGGTTGCCTCACGTGTATTGATACCTTTTTATTAGGAAGATACCGTCCATTGTGTTGTGTACGTTGAGGATGACTTCTTGGCTAAAACCATTGTTATAACGCATTTTTAAGTTTTTCTGTGTTGTTGTTCAAATGTATACTAGACACAATAAACATTCATGAGATCAATCAGGCAAATCAAAAATAATCATAATTTTACTGTTTTCCTATCTCGTTAACTACCAAACAATCAAGCTTTCATTAACATAAACTGTGGAAGAATAACTCTGTTATTTGAAAATTTAATTTAAGGAGATTTGCTCGACCGAATGCCTCAATTTCTATTGTATTAAATGAAATACCCACTCTTCATTTTACAGATTTCGATACAGAAGAATGTCTGGACAGGGCGCGGTGAAATTGAATTCTTTTCCTGATCCGGGAAATCGATACAAACTGGAAGATGTCATACGAGTCGGCAGTTTTGGAAAAACATATACCGCCAAAGACACTGAGGATTCGGATAAAGTCGTGGTAGTTAAAATACAAGAAATCACGCCGCAGAATGAAAAGTATCTCAAAGATGAATACAAACTCCTCAGAGATGTGTCGAGTCATTCAAACATTGTCGATTTTTATGGCATTTTTTCCATCAAGAACGAGGTTATGATGGTGTCAGAGGTAAGTTGAATGTCAGAGAAAAGTATATATAATACTTAATATACTTCATTATGTCAAACAAATATAGTGCGATGGATCTGAGTTTAGGGAACTTTCGACAAAGAAGAACCTAAAGGAAAGTATATCTAACGACTTGTTGGGCTTGTTTTTCTCCTCCCTGATAGGATAGTTTGAGCTTCTTTATTATCTTCTGACCTCTTCAAGAACACGAATTTTGCAAAGAATTGGATCATTGTATTGTCCAGGCGCAGAAGTGAGATTCATCTAAATTGTACAATTCTCAACCAATATTGAAGACATTATCAATGATGATCCACCGAATCATCCACCCAAATTTCATTTAAAGCTCATTGCATATTTTGGCATCAAATTCAAATTGGGCAAATTTCGCCAAATTTTTCTAACGGCTGTTACTTTTGTTGTGGGAAAAATAGAATAACCACCGCGTGTAGCCTGTTGGAAAGAACACATGCTTTGCACTTTGCACAAAAGCGGCTGCTGGTTCGAGTCCAGCAAAGCTATGGTTGTGAATGGTTATTCAAAGGTTATTATTAATGTTTAATTAATGAGTAATTTCGAAAAATGACAAGTCCAGACCTGTAAGAACGGACGTAGGTCATATTGCCCGTGTCTCCCCTACATCAAAAAAAAAAAAATTTTAGTTACATGAGCCTCGGCGTACTATTCAAGCATTATACTCATATATAATGTTCTGAGTTGTTCTAAGTTGACAAAAGTGTAGAAAAAATGCAAATTAACCTGAAAAAATAACACACTAACATTTTATCTTCAAATTTGAAGAAACTTAAATGGGCAATAATACACACACCACAAAAATTGTCGGATCACCTGGTATTCTGAATTCCACAATCGATTAAGCAGCTCGATCGCAGTTTCTTTGTAAACATATGCTTTTGGACATATGAGGGGAAAAAAATCTCATCTATGTAGTAACATTTGTTTCCATATGATTTCAAACACGTCGGAAACAAGAATGAGTTTATTCGACTATCAGTATTCGTTCAATTTCTCTTCAGCTTTCCCGCTAAATTAATGCAAGTTTCCTAAGTTTTTTGTTGATTTTCGAATTTTTGAATTTATTGTAATGGCTGCTGAACGTCCTGGACGCTGTTTGAGTGATCATGAAGTGGTGAGAATTGTAACACTTCTAGAGAGTTCGGCACTGTACGGCTAGAATGTTACAAAATGAACTTGCACTTTCCAGAAATGTGCATATTTCATTGCAAACTGTTAGGAACAGGCTCAGAGAAGAAGGTATCAGACTAAAGGTGGCTTCTACCGGCCCGCGTCTCAGCAGAGAGCATCGATTTGCAAGACTTCAGTTTGCGAGGGAACATGCAAATTGGGGTATTCCAGAATGTTCTCTTTTCCGACGAATCCAGGTTCTGTCTAGTATCGAATGATAGACGCATGCCTGTATACAGACGACCTGGGGAACGGTATCAGCAATGCAATATCCGACAAACTGAAAACTTCGGAAGGGGATCTGTAATGGTGTGGGGAGGCATTTCTTTTCATGGTCGAACTGAGTTAGTCCTAGTGAATAATGGAAGAATGGCAGCGGCCAGATAAATCGCAGATATTCTTGAACCCCATGTTGTACACTTTGGCCCATTGATTGGCGAACACTTCATTTATATGCATGATAATGCTCAGCCTCATGCAGCTAGAGTAGTTACAGAATTTCTACAAAATGCCGAAATTGATATTTTAAGATGGACAGCCAGAAGTCCCGACTTGAATCCCATAGAACATGTTTGGGAAAACATGGGGTGGCAAATTCAGCAACGTCTTGTAGAACACCCCAGCAGCTAAAAAAAAACTGCTTCCTGAAATTTGGAACTCAGTGACTCAAGAGTACATCCAAAATTTTTTTGAGGTGCTTCCGAGACGTAAACTGGCAGTAATCAGGGCCCGGGGAGGAAACACTCGATTTTGAAAATGATTAGTAACCATTCGATGCTAGTTGATTGGTCTCTTTGCGAATGTTTGAAGACGGTAGAATTTTTCAATTTTTCATTAACTCAAAATTGTTGATATTTTCCATCATAAACTTATCCCTTTTGAACGATACCTTCTTATTTTGCCCTTTTGAAAGTTACCAAGCGACTCTTGAATGACCAACCTAAAAGTATATAGTATTGTCGTAAAAGTAGCGTGATGCGACAATTTCTGAGGGGAGTGTGTATGAAATAATTTATGATTTAACATCAATACAATTTTCTTACCCAAGTAACTATGATCTTGGTTGGTATGTCCATCGTTTTTCTCGAAGTCCGGTAGTAGCCAGGGGTCCAGCAGATGAGTTTTGTGACCAATTTTGTCCCAGCCGAAAATATGAGAAATGCTTCAGTAGTTGTGTAATAAAGTTTGATGGTGGGTAGATTTGAGAACTAGCTCTTCAAGTGGGGTTATTTATCAATACTAGGATTACTGAATTTTTTTCCTTTCACAATTTAATTATTCAGACTCCACGCGAAGATTACTGCGGACGGTATTTTGTTTCATTCAAATATTGATCGATAGGTGGTTTACCTGCAATCATATGGCTTTAGAGCGTAGAAAAGCAAAGCGGACTGTGTTGCTCATGTCATTGTGATGCGATTCACAGCACGTTTATAGATGGTCTACCAGAGTTGAAATTTTACGTTCTCTCATCAGATTGCTATGTTCATCGTTTTTCTCGAAGTCCGGTTGCGGGTTCATTGTTCCGGTCCATGGTGGACGTTCATCGTATTCATTACTTGGTACGTCCTTCTGGAATCGTTATGATATCCAGATGTGCTCCTTAGTAAACTTTCTAGCCAGGAATACCAACCTTGTTGAGTGATATATTATAATTGCTAGCCCAATTAGTTAAAAATAGGGGAACCTCAGGCTGGCTCCTCTCGGAGCCATCCAGATGTAGAGTATGTTGAAGAAGGCTGTAGAGCTAGCGGGGCACCTTTCAGAGATAGCGCTGTAAGGCTGGAAGTGATCTCCCATTCTACTGCTGCGTATCCACAAAGACGGACGTACACGACGGTCAATTAACGAAAACGTAATACTCATGCGTGCACATTATACAGCATCACATTCTATTTTAATAACGCATACATTCAGCTTTTTGAATAGGTGTGGAACGATAAGTGGCCACAAAGGTAATATGATCGACAACTATTCAACAGAGTGAAGTGGATAATCAATAATGACAAAATGTCCAGAGCCGAGCTCGAAGCAATAAAACAAAGCTGCAAAGCGTCGATCGGTTACTAAGTCGATCGATCACAAGGATGTAAACAAAACTAACGTAAAGGGACAAAAGGATGGCGCTAACCACAGAACTAGACCTTAAATCCCAAATATGTCCCGATCTTAGGGTATATGGAAAAACGTCAATGGTGTGATTCGACAACATCTAACCGAAGTTTTCAAGCTGACTAACTTGATCGATTTATTTTATACGGGGACTGTAATTAACAATGCAATACCAGTTACTGAAGGCCAACAGGAAATAACATCGCTCTTAATTAAGTGAAAAAGAATACATACAGAGGAACCTTCCAAGAAGTTCCAAAGATCAGATACTCGTAAACAGAAAACGAAAGCTCTGGGAAACTGGTTAAGACTATAAAACGAGCGCATTAAAGGGAACAAACAACAAAATATTAAACAAAAATAGATTGCAATTTTTCCGGGAGTATGAGGGCACTAGGCCTCAGGGCGAAACATCGCCAATTTTGGATAACTGATGTTGAATCTAAAACACCTCTGTAAGAGATTTAAAAAAATTATCGATGAAGAGGCATCGTCCGAATTCTTAAAAGAGAACAATTCGACTGCTCCAGAAACAGATAGAATACATAATTTTTGGTGGAAATTACTCAGGACTCCAGGCGAAATGGTCATATTACATACCTGCCAACTCTGTACATGCAATTTGGAGGAATCCTAATTCTTCGTATCGGTAGTCACATAAAGGTCTATAACACATGAGCAAAATGGGTATCGTAAATGTGCTTGAAACTGCAAATGGCCGTTCATTAAAACGAAGTATGCAAAACAGAAACTTCGTACCCTTTCGATTGCCTGGATAAGCTACCGAAATGTGCTCGATTCCGTCCGCCATCCTTGGCTGCTGGAGTTCTTGGTATTATATGATGTGACTGAGGAGATTAGGGCCGTCTTTGAGCACCTGACGACGTCGTGAGAATAACTACAGGATCTACGGAAATCAGTAGAAAGGAAACTTCGATCAACAGGGGCATCTTCCAGAGGGGCTTATCAGTCCTTTGTGATTCTGCTTAGCCTTGAACCCCTGATTTCTCTCTTGAACAGCAGTTCCAAAGAATATGTGTTCAACAGAGAACAAAATATCTACATCGGTTATCAGTGATCTAAAAGTCTATAAAAGTTCAACTGATTAAATGAGGAGACGGTTCAAATCTTAAGTTGGGAAACGCGCCATAATGAATCCCAGGAGAGGAAGGTCGTTGGTATGGGTCCTTGGTTGACTTAAAATCAAAATGTTTCTTGCATTCGGTTCACAGGAAACGTATAAGTACCTCGGTATACAACAAGCCTTGGAAATCATAACGATAAAGTATGGGGAGATCTTCATATCTACGCTATTTACACGAGTCAAACGAGTGCTCCAGGGTAAACTGAATTCGAAAGCGATGGTCACTGTGCTACTTGGCTATTTCAAGTATAAGCTATTCATTCGGTGTTTTATGTTGGTCAAATACAGAGTTGCGCAACTTAGTTAACAAAATGAGGGCGTTGTTGACCAAGTATGGCATGCATCACCCGCACGCATCCGTGAATAAACTTTATCTACGGTGGAGAAACTGCGGCAGAGGAATAACTGAAATAGAAACAAATCACTGAGAAGATCACCTCAACAGAAGGAAAGATTCTGCTGCAAAGAAGTCACAATTTAACAGATCCATTCGAGAGATTGGTGACGGCTCGCTCTAGGAGTTTATGGGAAAAGAAGTACTGATGGTAAATTACATACCTGGCGAATTCCAAGAAGAATGGATGTCGAAAGTTCTGCATGGCCACTATTCCAAAAACCATTAAAATGATGAAAGATAATCTTTCACTCCCCTTACTGCAGGATATCTATATATAGAAAATTAGGGATAGCTTCTAGCCATAAAAGATCAAGCCGTGCCAATGAAAACTAACCAGAGGTGTATTACTGGTCTCACCTTTCCTTCAGAACGGTAGACACGATGCTCGAATAGCCTCGAATCTATTCAGCATTTCACCTATTCTTGTCCGATACTGGCTTCCCAAGACTATCTAAAAGTAGACATTTTGATGACTAGGATCCATCATCTAGAGATTGGCTTGAAACTTGGCGTTATTACTGATCCTCCATGGTTTGCAGTTCGTGAACAAGGAAGATACTGTCGTCACAGACCGACCGGTCTAGCGTAACTGGCCTGATATTGTAGTGTTCTAGAAGAAAGAGCAGTCTTTTTGACCTGACAATCCCTGCAAACTATAATATGGGCATATGGTACACCGAGGAAGTGCGCAAGTACTCCGATTGGATGGATGGTTTGAAGAAATATATGTATGGTTTTATAAACAGAATAAGCAAAAAATGATGATTTCAAGTCGAGGCAAGGAGAATGAGAGGCCATCATGCATAATATCTTGCTGTGTTATAGAGAAAAGAAACCGAAAAATCAATTTAGTGGTTGATTTCACAACTGGTAGTTGGGGTGACCTCCCTTCAACTGGGGTATATTTAAATAAATTCCATTCAATTACTAATATCCTTCATATATAATTTTGTGGTGCACTTCTTGAACTTGAGTTCCTGGAATTATGGGTATGCATTTACCGTTTTAAATTTAGATATTATCTTATGAATATCTCTCTACTCGTATAACACGAAATATAATAATAAATAAATGTCTTGAAGAAACTTGGTACACTCATTTATATCAAATAATGCGGTGGGTATTTTTAATATGTAGAATATTTTGTGAGATTCTTCTTCTTCAATGTGCTGTGGCTGGTCTCCCTGTCGTTATCAATCACTTCTGCAAAGGCATTCCGATCTTCCGCTTTTCTGAAGAGTTGTTCTGCCCGTCGTATTCCCGTCCAATCTCGGATGTTCTGTAGCCAAGATATATGTTCTCTGCCGACTCCGCAACGTCCATCTATATTTCCTTTCATTATCAGCTGTAGTATTTTGTACTTAGATCCACGTAATATTGTCCAAGATAGTTAATCTTCCTACATTTGATATTTGTTAACAGCTCACTGTCACATCCTGCTCTTCTAAGAACTTCCGTGTTAGTTTTTCTACCAGTCCATGGTGTTCTGAGTTTCTATTCCATATAACAGCTTCATTATGACTTTGTCTGCTGAATACCATAAATTTGGTCTTGTTAACATTTATATTTATACCCGTTTTCTGTCTGATGCAGTTGATCTTGTTGAGTAGTTCTTGGAGGTCCTCTAAATTTTCAGCTAGTAAAACCGTATCGTCTGCATATTTTATGGTGTTGATTGGTGTTCCGTTTACTTTCACTCCTATTTGAGTTTCTTCTATGGCTTCCTTGAAAATCTGGTCTGCATATAGATTGAAAAGTAAGGGTGAGAGTACACACCCCTAGCGTACTCATCTGTTAATGTTCATGTCCCTCGAAAGTCCATCTCCCATTCTAATATTGGCGTTTTGGTTCCAATATAAACTTTTTATTATTCTGATGTCCTTGGTGTTAGCTCCAGTGCTCTGTAGCATATCAATGAGGTCTTGGTATCGTACTCTGTCGAATGTCATAGTCGACAAAGCATGCGAATACTTCTTTTCTCTGGTCGCGAAATTTCTGCAATAGTACATTTATACCAAACAACGCCTCGAGTATTCCGAACCCACTCCTGAAGCCAAATTGACTGTCGTCTAAATCATGTTCACATTTGTTCCTGATGCGGGAGTGGATTATTCGCAAGAATGTTTCCAGCAAGTAACTCGTTATACTCATCAATCTGTAATCTTTGCATTGTTTAGGATATTGATTTTTAGGGATGGGTACAAGGGTTGACTTTAGCCAATCATTGGGAAGTATGCCTGTGTCGTAGATGATATTGAAAAGTTTAACAAAGAGGTCTATGTTCTCTTCATTTATCAATTTTAGGACCTCCGTTGGAATGTTGTCTGGTCCAATTGCTTTTCTATTATCACCTCACTCTAGAGTATGCATTACTTCTGATTTAATAATTTCGGTCCTTCTAACATTGTTGCCATATCTATTTCAGGTCTGTCGTCTCCGAATAAATCTGTGATGTAGTATTCCCAAATTCGATGTTTCTCCGCTTCATTCAAAATTATGTTATATGTTTCATCTATTAGTATCGGTGGTGATTGTTCCTTAAATAGTCCAGCTACTTCTCTCAATTTCTTGTGCATGTTGAAAATGTCGTGTTTAGAATCTAGGTTCTCCATCTCCTCGCATAATTCTTTAATCCATTTCTCTTTTGCCAGTTTTATCTTTCCTTTCATTGAGTTTTGCAGCTGTCTATAGGTTGTTGGCTCATTTTTTACCAAACGTCTCTTTTCCATCAGTTCAAAGATTTCCGTTGTCATCCATCTCTTCTTCTTAATCTTCATAGTTGTGTTCAGGTTCTGCAGGCATACCGTATTGATCGTCTATTTAAGTCGATTCCATTGCATATCTACATTGTTAGATGAGGATCTCGTCAATGCATTAAGTTTGCTGTTTAAATCTTTTGTGGTTTTGTACCTCGTTTCGCTGTATTGTAGTCTTGTGGTGTCCATTTTAGGTGTTCGTATTCTCCGTTTAATAGTTTTCAGGTTGACTTCAATATTGGCAACAAGGGGTTGTGGTCAGACCCTATGTCTGCACCGGGATACGTTGTGACCTTTTCAATGCAGTTTCTGAAACGTTCATTAATCAGAAAGTAATCTATCTGATTTCTAATTGGTGTTTGGCTGTTTGATTCATCAGCTGGGAATCTCCATGTGTAAAGTCGAAGATATGGCAATTTAAAGCAGGTGTTACATATTACCATGTTTTGCTCCTGGCAGAATTCGTAAAGTCTGTCTCCGCGATCATTGGACTCGCCTAACCCATACTGTCCGACTAGGTCTCCTCTTCTTCCTAGACCAATCTTTGCATTGAAGTCCCCCAGCACAATGTTGATGTCGTTATTTTTGGTTGTTTTCAGCAATTTGTCAATTTCTCCATAGCAGTTCTACTTCATCATCGTATTTTCCCTCTGCAGTAGGTGCATACACTTGGATTATGTTAATTTTGTGAGATTACAATTGTTATACTTTTCACATGAGAGTATCTATAGTTGTTCATAAATTTTCGTTAAAGAATAGATATACTATTTCTATACCTACTTGTTCCGACGCAACAACTAAGTGGACGCATATGATAGTTCTATCACCAAAAAATTTATTACTCTCTACGAAATATATTGTTTATAGTTTCTAAGCAAAGTTCATTTGTTTCAGTGTTGCGAAGGAGGCTCAATTCTGAAACTTGTAAATGATTTACTATCCAAGAATCGAAGGATGAAGGAAGAACACATTGCTCATATTCTGAAAGAGGTTATCAAGGTAGGACTATAGCTAAAATATTCAATTTTCAGATAGAAAAAATATGATGCCGTTGATTCTTTCTAAATTCTGTGTTCCTCAATTGAAACAATATATTTGAGATATCATTGAAACATTGATGACACATGTTTTTATGAAACGTGTGGTGGTATGTTTTGTATCTATAATTCGAGAAATACACTTTCTTTTCCTGGTTGTCCTTGTATTGTAAACAATATATTCAATTATTTAGCGCAAGCTTCATCATTTATTGATCCATTTCGTTTTTTGGAATTAACATAATTATTAATAGTCATTTTTTTTCAACTGCTGCCGATATAGTTGGAAAAGTTAGGATTCCGATGAGAACTTCAGATGAGGCAGTCAACTTGCAAAGTACTATTAACCAAGCCATAAAATTAAGTTCGAGCTCTAGATATTGTGACGGCACAACCTCTTGGCACATTTACTATCACACATTGCAGGACTGGAGCTGAGCCACTGGGCTCTCGAAATTCATAACACTTCGTCGATTTTATGGTCTGTATTGCAAAGTGTTGACGGAAACACAGAAATGTCGATTCGTCGCTGTTTTCAATTTGTCGGTCGTTGTCCATTCACTACGCGGAAGATTCTACGTGAGAATCTTGATTTACGTGACTATAGAATATAGCTCGTACAAGAATTGAAATCAAACGACCACTGTTCATGTCGCACTTTTGTTGATTGGACCCCATGGAAATTAGGCGAAGATGAGCGTTTTTATTGAAAAATTATGTTTAGTGATGAAGCTGATTTCTGGTTGAACGGTTACCTTCATGAGCAAAATTCCCATATATGAAGTGACGATAAACCTCAACCTGTCATTGAATCACCATTAAATCCATTAAAAATTACTCAGGGGGCTCAGAAACATTAATTCTGAGTACGGGATTAGTGAACCCGAGGTACCCTAGCTTAACCTGGCAGTTGGTATAAAATGCAAACTATTCAATTATGGGGCAGATAGGACTCCTGAGCTGCAGAGAAAGCAGCCTATCTAGGAGAAATACACTCCGAAATCAAACGCTGGTCCTCCAGGCTGGTGGTTGGGGCATCGGGCTAACTCCTCAATCCTCGGAAAAGGCAGAATGTTAAAAAGCCTACCGAAGAGCCTCGGACGAAATTTAAACAACGAAGACGAAACTTGCAAAGGATATAACCTCATGGGAAGCAGTCAACGAAAGAATAATGAATGTAAATATACATGGACATAAAATAACACTAATAAGGGTATACGCAGTAAACGAGGATGCATTCATTCATCAACAATAAGGTGGAATTCTATGAACAACTGAATTATGAGATTCTTAAGATTGGGGGTTCTAGAGAAATTATCATGTTGGGAGATATGAATGCGATAACTGGTTCCAGACAGCAGGACAAATTGGTAGGACCAAGGATGTTGCAAACGACAATAGAGGTAGACTCATATCGCTCGGCGATCAAAATCATCTACAAGTTTTGAATGGATATTTCCAACACAAGTATATACATAAATATACTTGAAGACAAAAAACAAGAGACCTTCAATGCATAAGAGACTATCTGATAGTACGTCAAAAGACATCCTTAGTGATCCATGATATGAGAGCATCCAGAGGCGCCACTTGTGGCAGTGACCACCATCTAGTCATAGCTAAAATTGTTAATCCGAGAACTCGGGAAGCAGTAAAAACTGAGGTAAAGGAGCAAAGAGACACACCAGAGGAAGAAAGATATAACTTAACGAGCTTTGATCAAGAGAGCGTGAAAGATCTATACAGAAGAAGGCTGAATCAGAAATTGGAGAACAAACAGTTCAATATCCACGAAGACCATCATACGTATATCAAATAATGCCTTCATGCCGCAGCAAAAGAAGCTTTAGGATTTCAGGAAAAGAGGTAGAACTACAAACCATATTGATAGGATGAGGACATAGATAAGGAAATCGAGACTAAGAAAGAACTTCATAAGTACTTGAACACCCAAAGATACAACGAATGGAATGGATACAAAGAACAACAACGAAAAGTGAGAAGAATTATAGTTATGAAGAAAAACGAGTCATGGCAGCACAGATGTCAAGTGCTCAATGCCCACATCGAAGGAAGAAAAAGCACAGAAAGTTGGAGAACTATAAGAGCGTTACGAACGGAAAGAAAGAAGGAACTAATATCACCAATTACGTTAGAAGCGTGGGACGAGCATTTTGGCAAATTATTAACAGAAAACAGACAAAAATTCAGCGAGAACGAAAACACTGACAACATAATGAGAACTGAATAAGAATTACTCACAAAGAGGTTAAAGATATCCTAGGAAAGGCAGCTGGGCCAGGTAACGTACCAGCGGAACTCATAAAATACGGAACAGATGAACTGTATGAACATTTAATTAAATTGTTTCAAAGCTGCATAAACGGAGCAGAAATCCTCAAAGAATGCAAAACATCCTTCATATCCCCGATCTACGAAAAAAGTAGCAGAAGCACTTGCGAAAATTACAGAGGTATAGCAGTCACCATTACTATAAGTAGAATATACGGAAGGCTATTAAAAATTAGAATAGAGCAGGAATACGAAGACATGGAAGCCGAATAACAGGCTGGGTTTCGAGCAGGCAGATCGACAATAGACCACCAATTTTGCATTACACAGATGATAGATAAGAAGATAGCAGATATATATATATATATATATATATATATATATATATATATATATATATATATATATATATATATATATATATATATATATAATAGCCTTCCGTATATTCTACTTATAGTAATGGTGACTGCTATACCTCTGTAATTTTCGCAAGTGCTTCTGCTACCTTTTTCGTAGATCGGGGATATGAAGGATGTTTTGAATTCTTTGAGGATTTCTGCTCCGTTTATGCAGCTTTGAAACAATTTAATTAAATGTTCATATATATATATATATATATATATATATATATATATATATATATATATATATATATATATATATATATATATATATATATATATGTATGTAGACCTCAAAAAGCATATGATAGTATTACACATAAAAAATTATGGAAAGCCATGCAGGAAACTATCGTCAACGCAAACCTTATAGCAGCTGTGAAAGAACTGTAAAGAGAATCTAATACCAAGATTAAAATAGGCAGATCAACTAGCAAGGGTTTCGACGTAGGCAAAGGGCTGAACAAGGGTATTGTCCGTCACCAACCCTATTCAAAATATATCTCGAGCAGGCGTTGAAGACATGAAAAAGGAAGATAACAAATATGGGAACTCCACTTGAAAATAACAGCTTATACACACTATGCTTTGCAGATGATCAAGTGGTCATAGCGCAAGACCATGACGACCTAGAATACATGACAAGGAAGCTGATCGAGGAATATTCAAAATGGGGTCTGGAGGTAAACATTGATAAAACGCAATACATGAACATTGGCGGAAGAAAACAGAATATCTCGTTAGAAGAAGGACAGCAGATTAAATACTGCGACAAATACACCTATTTAGGAGTTGAACTCTCAGATGATGGTAAATTGGACAAAGCTATCAAGAGCAGGAATACCCAAGGGAAAAAGGCCATCGCGTAACTTAATGGTGTGTTATGGGATCAGCAAATTTCCAAGACCAACAAGCATAGAATATACAATACGATAATAAAAAGTATCGTTGCGTATAGCAGTGAAATATGCCCACTCAAAAAGACTACTGAGAATTCACTACTGGTCACTGGAATGGATTATTGGAGACGGGCTGCGAGGAAGTCGAGAAGATAACGAGTCCCAAACACCAGAATAAGAGGAATCATGAAAATCAAACACACACTGGTTGATGAGATACGAACAAAGCAGTTGAGATGGTACGAACATGTACAAAGAATGAAAGAACAAAGACTACCCAAACGAATTATGCACTGGAAAGCACATGAAAACGGAAGAGGGGAAGACCCAGATTGAGTTGGAGAGAAGGAATAGATAAAGAACTGAGAGAACGGAAAATAGACGAAGACCTTTGGGTAGATGAAAAGGCTTGGGGGCAAGGCATCGGAAGACGGCATAGAACGTTTTAACCCGATTTATATATAAAATGAATGAATTATGGTGAATGGTCGAATAAAGATAACAAACTTTTCATTCTCTCAAATTATTCAGCAAAACATCGACAACATTTGGTAACAATTTTCTTTCCAGACGGTGGTTCCTAGTTAACCTTCTGTTTCGTGTGATTTAACGTCCTTTGATTACTTTTTAAAGATTACGTTAAGTCAATGATCAATGCCGACAAAACAATAACTCTTAAAGTGTTGGAAACTAATGTTCAAGCCACAATTGGAGGAACACGGCCAGCTTCATTGGGAAAAAGCTCAAAAACTGGGTTACTTGAATTGAGCGTGTGATATGTTATCATAGAAAATTGGTTAATTACATCAAATGATAACTGCTTTATAAATTTAAGATGAAAAACATTCTAGAGAAAAAAACGTTATATTCTTGCTCATCATTAAGACGCTCAATATCATTTCCATCAACTTCAATGAAAATTTTACTTCAAGTTTCATGAGATAAGGGTTAGTTTTAAGTAAATCGTCAGTGATTATCGTATACCACGCACCACTCTCACGGAATGACATCCAGGATTAACCTGGTTCATCAACAGAAACGTTTGGTAAAACATTCACCAAGTTTAAAACTTACTTGTTTGTTCGATGTTTATTCTTATACAAATTCCACAAGTAAATTGTCACTTTAAATGCTTTAACTCTGCTTTAAGTACATCGAACATCTTGATATTTTATCTGGGAGCGGAAAATATTAGGAATGTCAATACAAAATCCAATAGGTGGAACAACTCGAAGTGATTATTTTTGAAAATAAAGTCCTGTTTACTTCGGTACGCACGCAGAAGCTCATTTCCTGTGTCTTTGCATGAATTTGTTGAATCTAATAGACACATAAAATAATGGGGTTCGTGCCCGTCGTTTTACAGGCTAAGATAGAGGACAACGAGATGTTCAGTATGAAGACCGACATAGCAATACACAAAACCACCATAGAGCTGCCATTCGAGATCATCATTCCTAGTGGACACGAATGGATCAGTTCCAAGGAACGTCTACTTGATGGTCCCTGATGGTTCACAGACGGCTGGTGTATACGGTCGTGATATTGCCAAGCAACAGTTTATCTGTCCTGGCAGGCTTATGACTGTTTTTCAAGCAAAGATATTCACCATTGACCACTGTGCAAACCTTCTGCTTGCATTAGGATTGACATGTAGGTCAATAAAAATCAATTACGGATAACCATGCTACCCTGAATGCATTGGCATTCGAAAAGTGCACGTATCTTACGTTGCAGCAATTTCAACCCTTGCCAGACTGGGAGAAATGAATAGGCTCAGTCGGATGTAGCTCTCTGCCATTCGGGCATTGAGTCTAGGATCGGAATCCCCCTGGAAATTGCAAGGATGGGAAACAACCCGTTGTTGTACCAGAAGGTACGAAATCACAGGGTGAGCCTTTCAGGTCTCAAACAATGTTCAGCTTGGTATCAGTGGACCTTCCGCTAAGGGTTAAGGCTTGGCTACAACTCTCCAGGCTAGATATCATAGTTATAAGTGTCATATTAACCCATTAATGCCTGAGTGATTTTTTTTCGCGAAAATTGATGAAATTGAAAATACTCCTTCCTTTATTGATACAAAATACGAGAACAATACTTTGAGATACACCATTCTACTGAAAGTACCTTCTAATTAACATATGATATATCATAGCATTGGCGAGTCTTATAGAAAAATATTCTATTGGAAGAATTTATAACAGAACTAATGATTAGTCATAATGAAAAACTAGGAAAGTATTCTGAAATGATGAAGACAACATTCATGGTCGTTTGTGATATAACATGAAACAATCTTTTGGGTGAAGTCCAACATTGCGCTTGGAACAAATGAACTTCGTACATTTTTTACACTGAGTGCATTGTCTCTGAGTTGGAATCCAAGAAACTAAGTGATCTACCCCATCAAACCTCACTTCTGTCAAAACATTTCGACTGTATTTTGGTTTTGGTCCAGACATATGTTCAGGACTAATCAGAATTGATAGAACGACTCTTCTGGTGAATTCCAATAAACTGATTTTTGGAAAAGCATGTCGATGTTGAAACATTGTTGTCGTACCACCTTATCAATGAAATTGACTTATCAGAATCTTGTAGAACATGGAAGCTTCCTCGTGGTTCTTTCTTCAATTCTTTCAAGGGCGCTTTTTCAACTCTATCGGAACGAATGGTACCTATGCAATTTATGTTTTCTTCCTTCAATGTATCTAGCCACTGTAAGGAGTTGAAGAAATTGTCCATGAAAACAGTACTACCATGGGGCAAATAGTGTAGACATAAATTCATAAATTTTCTGATACCGACGAACCCAAAGTTTTCCCCTCCTTTTTATTTCCTGCACCACAGTATGAATCGAATTTCAATAAATAGCCTTCAATTTTTGTTAGGCACCAAAATTTGAAACCGTATCTAATTGGTTTCCCTCTTATGAATTGTTTCATATGATGGTGACCGAAATATGGCTCCATTGCTTCATCTAAGGAAAAATTTTCTCTCAACGGTATAGCCAAAGTCTGAGAAATATGGTTCAGTTGATCTTTCAGGGGTTGAACCTTATACAATTTGTTATTTTGATCTATTGTGTTGTTGTCATTGAAGTGTAAGTTACGATGTATAGCTTCTAATCGGTGAAGATATGCTGTTACTCACTAGGGAATTGAAAGTATCAGACATAGCTTGCCAAAACAATCTCCTGGACGGCAACTTGCAATAACCAGATAAAATCAATATTCCCAAATAGATATACATTTCTCGAGTGGTAACAGAAAACGAATGATCGCCTTTGAAGATCGCATACCTTTGTGTTTAGTCGCAAATTTTTTGAACGAATGTTTCGGAAAAAAACATTTTAAATAAATCAAGTGGTATTAAATTTTGATCCTTTATAGTATTGACTATGTTGGGCGCCGGAGTTTTTTCGAGAGAAGTTCTCTCTGCGCGTTCGTTCAAAATGTAATTATGCCAGTTCCTCTTCTTTCTATTCTTTATTGTACGCTCACCCTGACGTCGTTCGTTTGGTGGATGCTCGTTTGTATTCGTACTCTTTTTGAATTTCTTTGCTAACTCTGTCAAAGGTAAGTTATCATCATCACTATCATCACTATTCTGAGGAACATTCAACTCAAACATTTCAGTACCATTATCATCACTATTCTGAGGAATATTCAACTCAACCATTTCAGTACCATTATGTCCTCAACGGCGTATATTTCCATCGTTTGTCTCAGAACTCCTTTGCCAATATCTTTTAGTCCAAAATCTCCTTCTTCGTCGCTCGGACCTTCATCTCTATCACTGTGTTGTACATCTTCAGGTGGAAATAACACAAAGTCGGGATGATCACAATTTTTTACATTTAAATAATCTTCATCCACTTCGCTCTATTCGAAAATATAATTCATCAGCTCCTCGGCATCTCGAGGATCCTCTGGGTTATACTTGCGTTTCGTGCAATAGAACGAACCCATTACTTCCTATGATATGATATATCATGTGCTACAATTGCGAGCTCCTAGCTCATACAAATATCCAAAATTGAACTTTCTGAGCTCGTAATCTGATAAAATGAACCTTCATTGTTAAAATTCCAGAATGGAAATAAAATGAGATCAATTTTTATAGGAAAAAATGAATCAAATCTCACCTTAGCGGCATCATTGAAGCGAAATAAAGTCTCTCCTCACTTCCTTCGGGTGTAGAAACTTTTTTTTACGCACTATACTTCCACGTCCCGCACCGAATCGAAGACAGACTTGTACTAATGCTAATTCGTTACACGAATATCGAACACAACGGATGGTTCAGACATGTCGTCACCTGTAAAGCGGTCGTCTCTGGGATATGATATATCATATCATAGACATTAATGGGTTAACGGAGCACTGTTTCCTCAGAAATCACTGAGTTTTTCACTTATCAAAAAACTTTCGATTTTTTGCCATTAAGTCCTATAATTTTCAAAAGTGCTTTTAACCGATGATATAGACTAATAGCTACACATTTGAATTGTTTTTAGCCTCAAATAAGTTGCCCAAATAGTTGATGATGCGTTTCTTGAAGCTTGGTCATTATGTATCTCCTGATTCTTCAATCTATTTGTAGTTACAAATTGAATACCCTCTTTTTGTTTTCAGACAAAAAATTATCAAATACCATTTAGATATTGCAGTATACCGACTAGAACTCATTTCATCCGTGATTCATTATAACTCATCGTATTTATTTGAATAGTGGAATACAAGAGAAAAAGCAACCAGCTAGGAAAAAAATTGTATTCATCTCAATACACATATGAGATTTGTGAAATTAAGAGACAAATATTATGTTATATAGGATTTGACCTTTGCGCTGCTGGCTAGCATTCCTCTAATCTAAAATGGAAATTTTCCGCTTGCATCTAAACATTCCTCTGGAAACAGTGGCCATTCCAATGCAGATGATATGCTTCAATTGCAGTTCATGGTTGCTATACGTACACTTCTGTTTGAGATATTCCCATTGGAAATAGCTACGAAGTGTAAGATCGAAGCTTTTCTGACCCCAGTTTATGGTGCTTTGACTAAAAATTCGGATCATCACCAATGCTTCCAATCTGCAAAATTTAGTCGGACAGGATTATCAGTAACGTGCAATTTTCGAATGAGCTAAATTTTGTTGTCTGTAAGACGTAAATCTTACGCACGATATTATCGAATCACTATTGCAATAGTAGTCCAGTATGCAAAAAATAAGACGTTCTTCCGGGTATGCTTCCAAGGCACTGATATCTCTCATCTCCAAAAAGTAGCACCTCGTCCTATATAGATTGTATAATATCTATTAATTCAGCCAATTATTAAAATGATTGCAAAACGGAAATGATTCCAGCTTCATTTAAGAAGCAGAAAGCGACTATTTTTTTCCCTAGCGAAGAAAACTGTATGTCAATAAGCGCATAAGTTTGAGATTGTTTATTTTCGATTGATTCCATGCATTGATATTGGCATTTTTAGTGCAGGTTGAATAAAAAAATTATTTTATATTATCTTCTTCAGTATTCACTTATGATTGATAAAGTAATTGTAATTCTTTTGATTGATCTCTCTAACCTAAATTTTTTCCAGGGTGTCAGTTTTCTTCACGAGAAGCATATAATCCATAGAGACTTGAGGGCTTCGAATATATTCTTAACAAAAGGTGGGGAAGTCAAAATAACGGGGTTTGGTGTATGTATTACCCTAGCAAGTACTTTCGGTAGAAGCAGTTCAGCTATTGGGTCGCCAGGTTGGATGGCTCCAGAAGTTATTCAAGCGAAAGACGGAGATGAACTCAGTTATGATAACAGATCTGATGTATGGTCTCTTGGCATAACTGCTATTGAATTAGGCGATGGTACAACACCGTTCAAAGAAATGCATCCGACAAGAGTATTATTTCATGTTGTAAGAAATCCACCACCGACTCTCTACAGGACTTCAAACTGGTCAGAAAATTTCAATGATTTCATAGCAGAGTAAGTTGTCATTAGGTTTTGAAATAAATTAGATATAATTTAGCCGAGAAAAGTTTATATGTATATGAAACTGGTATGGAAAGCTTCAGATTTTCAACATATTCCCACCTAAACCAAAACAGTCTTCATAATGATACTACAATTTTTATTGAACAATTTTTGACCTGCGAGTTATTTTTCAAGAATAGATAGTTGCTGAGAGTTGAATCCGCTGAATATGATGCATGGGAAAGCAACTTATTTTCAATTAATTCATTATTTTAACAATATTCAATGGAACGTTATGGTGTTTGTTATTATAAGTCGATGTTCAGTTCAGTGATATATTGCTTTATTTCCATTATCATAAATTCAACGAAAGTCTAGGAGTATGGATATAATGATACGGTTCTCTCAACACCTTTCACTCTAGTTGCTACAGTTTCTGTACTGCAGGCAAAATACTGAAAAAGAATCAATCTTTGGTTCTCATTGGTATAATCACCCTATAACACGATTTGATAGCCTTCGGAATTCAATTTGTGGTACCTATATATAAAAATTGTGTACTCGCTGGTGACATTTATCATTTAGTGATTTCCAACTAAACCACAAATCAAGCATACCTATGTCTTTCCGTGGATAGGATTAATGAGTGTCCAAATGACAATATTAGAACATATTCGTGTTAAGCAGTGAAATCAGATGTCAATCTACTATAACATAAGCAGTCTTCGCCATTAACCCTTAACTGGTGTTGCTCATTTGACTTACGTAAATGGTGACCATGCGTCAAAATGATTCCTGCTTGAAATTTTTTTCAACAACCGACACGATAATTATAGATTTTTTCCTAGCGAAACCATTTTCATGTTTCCCCATATTTTTATTCAGAATGAATTCCGAGTACTTACAAATTAGAAAAGAACGATCAAACGAAGTACCTATGTGAAGTATGTTTTCTGAACATGGATGTGCAAATAAATTTTTTTACTGAAAACAAACGATAAACTGATTTTTTTTGACTTAATGAAACTACAACATATGATCTTTTTTGTCTATATTACGATTTCTGCCAATTTTCCTTGCACATTGCAAGCATATTGGGCTATGACATTTTGAACATAGAGGCAGTTTTTCTTCTCATCTTCGATAAGCAAAAGCAACAATATTTTCTTTTCTCCGCCTTTTCTGGTTCATTTTTCTGTTAGCTGTCTAGTAAGTCTAGAATATTTCATTTCGTACGAGCTCTTTCAAATCCCTCTTCAAGGATGTCATTTTATATCGTCCATGCAGATGTGAAACTGCCAAATACTCTATGAATTTGGATCTGGTTACATTATTGCCCGACTGTGAATTAAATAGAATATATGCATTTGTGTAGCATTTGTCTACTATTTTATAAAAAGTTGCCATTGGCCTTCTTCGTGTTCTGCGACTGCAAGAATACTTTGCACACTTTTCATCTAAGGTATCGACCCTTCCTTTGGTCAGGTTATAAACAGAATTTATTTTCGATAATCCATTTTCCTCATCCTGTTCAACACTATGATGCATTGATGCAATAAATATAACAGCTTTATTTTTCTTTGTTGCGCGCAAAAGGAGGGTCATGTCTTTTGTGAGTCCATACAAAGTTTTGCCTACACCGCGATCCTTCCTAGGAAGAAATTCTCTTTTATTTTTCCATAAAGTACTGACATACGTGAGATCATTTTTTGCTAGGTGACTAACCAATTCCACCGAGCTGAACCAATTGTCTCCCGTAACGTTCCTATTGGTGTTATACATATAAATGTTTGACTAATCTTATCATTGCTTGGTATGGCTTGCTTGGTTTTTTGTCTTAATACTTGCCGATGTACCAGAGCATATAAGACAAGATTTGTGGATTCAACAGGATGGAGCACCGGCACATTACTCATATCAAGTGAGGAAGCATTTGAATCGTGTATTTCCAAACAAATGGATAGGACGTGGTGGTCCAGTTAGATGGGCAGGTAGGAGACCTAGCTGCCCATCTAACTGGACCTTACATGTCTAAATTTTTTCTTGTGGGGTTATATTAAGGGCATCGTTGATCAGATTCCTTTTACAACACAGTTGGATATGAGACAGAGAATAGTCGACGCATTTCAGTCAGTTAATCCGCAAATGTTGTCGAGAGTTCAACGGTCTTTCCTCAGAAGGATTGAGTTGTCTACAAAGAAACGGTCATCATTTCGAACGCTCATTGAAATAGTTCAACACCTTGTAGATCATCTCACCAAAAACCAATCTATTACGTATTTCATACACGACTACCTTAAAATATCTCCATTCTCTCCTTCTTCTTTCGCAACCTCTGATTTTCATATTTTAGTTCATTTTTTTTATTTCGAAAATGGTCGAAGATAAAGATAAGGTTAATTCTGCAAAAATAATGCACAATCTTTTATGCGTTGACATGAATGATAAAATACAGGATGTTCCATTTGAAAAAATCAAGATATGATATTTTTAAAATTACAATATTCAATAATTTTTTTGAGTCACTCCTGTATAAAATGAGGATAATCTATTTCAATTCATCAATAAAGCTATTCTTGGGCAATAAGAAAACGAAAGAAAAAAGTATTCATCGTCTCTGGCCGAAGGAGCATGCGATGATGTGAGAGCCTATTTTCGTGAATTTTTACGGAAGAAAAATATTGTGACGAAACTACTCATCAAAAAAACTTATTACTTAAAGACATTATAGCAGAGTTTAGGACGCTCTTGAATCTTCAACAAAAAAGTGGTCTTCCAATCTGAAAAAGACCTACCAAGATTTTTTTATAGAAAATTGGGACACCATGTTTACTTCAAAATAAATTTCTGAAGTAGATTTTTACTTTCTAAATACAATACCGTTCGAACAAAAATGAAATCTTCAAGAGTGTACGAGCTACACAGCACCGCGCCACTGATGAATCACCCAGTACATGGAGGAATTAAGAAGTGACACCAGAAATATCTATGTCGTCTATGTCATATAGTTAAGCTCTGTCATATTTCATATATTTCGGACGAAACACCGAAAGTTTTTCATTTGTTCTTTGTACAAGAATGTCGCATGAATCTGAGGTAAACAATTTTTTGAAAAAGTAGACAAGACTATTTGACTTCTGTATACTAGAACGTGTACAGTTTGACAAGAACATCTATGTGGATGAAATAGCCCGTCCTCTTGTTGCTCGTTAACTTTGCCCGTCAAATGGCAAAGAGCTCAGTTCTCAATTCACCTTTGAAGCTTTAAGAAGAGCCAAGCAAACAGGACCGAATCTTGCAAATTTCATTTCAATATTTCTGAGTTTTGTTGCGGATGAAGTTTGTTTCCAATTTGAAAGGGAAAAAATTTAATAGGGGGAAATAATTGTGAATGTCATTCATTTCATGAAACAAGAAGGGATGCATAATGAACCTGTAATTTTTTTGAAAAAGGTTCAAGAACGTGTAGTTGTCGCAACAGGAGTAGGTTTGCGAACTGAGCAAAAAATTACGAGCGAAATGAAGAAGATTGAAGATGGCGAAAATAACAGTTTTTCAATTTTTGATAAAAAGAGAAGAAAATCAGCGTAGGTTTATCGTCAATTCTTGAGTCGTCAATAAAATCGTACCCACATTAAAGCAAATCCATCAAAGGTATCTCGATGAGAATGAATATGCAGGATCACGAGAGAGCATTCGAGAATTTTGAGAGGAATGGGTTTCCGTTGAATTAAGACAAAAGGAATAGAAAGCTACTTATAGAAAAACCTAAAATACAGCAACTACATTTAAATTATTTAAGAAGCATCAAACGATACCGTCACGAAAAGAGACGAAATATATCTTCATTCCTTCCATACACACAAAAAGGCTTGGAGTGACGAGACAAACAACGGCCTATGTCAGCCAGTTTCAAAAGGACCAAGATCATAATTTTGAACGCCGGTAGTGAATGTGGATTCATACGAAACGCATATCTGGCCTTTAAGTCCAATTGTAAAACCGGCGATTATCACGATGATATGAATTTCGCAAACTACGAATAATGGTTGATAGAAAAACTTATTCCAAATTTACCACCAAAAAGTGTGTTAGTGATCGATAACGCCCCATATCACAATGTACAAATAAAAAAACACCCAAACATGGCTTTCCGAAAAGAAGAAATGAAAGAGTGGTTACAACGTCGAAATATTGCCTTCGCAGATGGAATGCTCAAAGCAGAACTTTATAATATAATAGAATTGCACAAACCCAGATATAAAACGTATGCTATTGGCAAACTCCTGAATGATCAGGGCCGCAATGTAGTTAGACTTCCCCCTAATCATCCTGACTTAAACCCGATTTAAAAAGTTTGGGCAGCCACGAAAATTTATGTAGCTGAGAAGAATGTTGATTTCTCAATGAAAAAAGTTGAAAAACTGTGTGGTGAGTTTTTCTCTTCGTTTTCTCCAGATCAGTGGGAATCATTATGCGACGATACGCAGAAAATTGAACAATCTTTTATGGAGCAAGAACCTATGCTGGATGACGTTATCGACAATTTCATAATTACTTTGCAAGCAGACGATAGTGACAGCAACAGCGAGTCTTCTAGTTCTGATGAAGAACTGACAGAAAATTTTTGATTTTTCGTTATTTAACTCATTTTGTGCTTTATATTTGAATTCTTTGCAAAAATTATCTAGATTGATAGAGTTTTTACCATTTTTAATGAATTTGTATTATTAAACTGACAACCAGGTAAATCCGAATCATTCGTCCTCACGATAGCGCAATACGATTTTACCTCTTAAAATTTCCGTTTTCTTTGTTATATCGTTAATCGTATATAAACCTATCGAGGTATCACAAAGATATTAGATACTTAGGGGAAACATAGTTACTAATCCTTTACCTCAAATCCCTATTGAATATCAACCTTCAATTACTCTATTTCCTCCTATTGTACAGATTGCAGGTATTCTTGAAAATTTGAATTAAAAGGAGAAAACAATAATACTTATTATGAAGGTTCAGTTCCTGCCTCGAAAATTACCTGTAGTCTAACTGGTGATGAGTCTGTGACTCACTTCGTTGTACTAGAAATTAAAATGATTGAGTACCTTGAAATGCCATATGCCTAAAAGGGATAATTTTCTCAAAGAGTTGACCCTGATAGCTATTTGACATTATATTGCAGAACGTATTATTCATCTTACTACCTCCGCTTGCTATCTCTTTTGTTCTTCGCGCATCTTATGAGAATCTCAATCGCACAGATATTCTTGTCGACTTGTAGACGGAATAATGATATTATGAGCAAGTGTATGAACAATTGACCCTTTTCAGCGTCTTCTCCGTCAGTACATTCCATAGGAATGATCACTGTTGGTTTCATGTTCGCTTTCTGAAAATGTATCTCTTCACAGTCCTCATGAAACCAATTCATGCATACTTCTTCAAAATTTGCGTCTAACACGTTCACTTTTTTAGGAGGCGGTGTCATTTGAAAGTTACACTAGTGGTGTTCACTCCGCTATCTGAATATCTTCTGAACGGAAAGACGTACAAAACAGCCTTTTCAGTATTTGAAAGATTACTAAGATCAAGAGAGGTACAGGGAAGTGCAATATTCTGAACAAATTGTGGTGGGAGTAGTACTGCATAAATGACGACGCGGAGTCATTTTGTCAGAGGAACACCAGTCAAGGGTTAATAAAATACTTTATCGATTTAGCCGTTATTTGGTAGTTAAGCATGATTAAAACACGAATGGAATTTTTTACAATATCTTATTACCAACAAATAGATTAAATTAAATTAATAGATCTCTATTACCGATATTTCGAACTGAGCTTCATTGTCGGTCAAAATGAAAACCAATTACAAAGTGACATGAAGTATATATGAATAGTTCGTTTTTTGTTTTGGATTTGGAGAAACCAAAAATTAGAACTGTATATAACATCTATTGAGAGAGATATTATTTGAATACATCGAAAATTTGGGATTCCCAAGGATTAGTCCTATCGTTCGTTATTTGAAAGTTGTCATTAAAAAGTGATTTGAAAACTACCATCGATTCTAATCAATTGAGGATTCCAGATTTCAACGTTTTGAATAAATAGCCCTGTAAAATATGTAGTGTAAAATAATTACACCCCCCATTTTGGTGTTTTTTATTTTCTAAAAAACACGGCGTATTTTCCGACGTTGGCTGAAGTTTGATTATTTCACAACTACAAGAGAGTGCAGACCTGAGTATTTGGTATCCAAAACTCACCTACACGCGTTCCTAAGAAAGAGCGAAAAAAATTTATTTCGAACTGAATCTTCAATTTCACAGTTCTCTGATGTGTTTCAAGCAGTAAAGTATTCTCGTCAAATTTCATGTCTAGAACAACGGGAAGTACTAATAGAGAGTATGCGCCCTCGTTTATAAGTGAAGTGATTGACAGTTGGTTGCAAAACACTTGTACTTACGACCTCCAACTAATCCTGAACATTTTTATGAGAAAAGTACGGAACGTTTATGTCATTTTTGGGAACCTGTGCGCGCATACCAACAAGTCACGTGTTATGCCCTGCCATTGGTACATCTGCTATCTGTTCTGCCAATAGATGTGTTCAAGCAAATTATATACTAACTTTATTAGTGAAGTGGCAAATGAGAGAGATGCGTAGTGGCACGGAATATTTACGGAATCCTTAGACATTTCTCGGTCAAAATTAGGACGCCACAACTTCCTAGATTTGAGTTTAGATTCAGCTACTAAGTAAAGCGTTCTTCATTGGTGGACTTTCTTTTGATTTGTTCTTTGATTTCAGAATTCAAAATGAAAACAGGAAGAATCGAAAAATTCGAACAACAACAAAAAAATTTATTTTTATTCTTTTATATACTAAACACTAATGATAAATATGACATATTTGGTTTATTATTTGTTATTACGTTCGTTATGATTCTACGCATTTTCGAAAATAACTCAGTTACAACATATATTGTAGGTTCTTTTCTGTTTTTTTTCAATCAATTTCTGAGATGCAAACAACACGTTGCGCAATAAATCTCTAAAATCAGTACAAAAATCAGGAAATTCATGTAAAGTTTTCAAATAGATCTTTTAAATTGCGTACAGTACATACGAAAAGTTTTTTGTTTGACCATTTTGTGAGATATTCACAGATGACAGAAGAAGAAAAATCACAACATACTCAGAATAAGTTATAGTTCTGTTAGATTAGAAACGATGAAACCAATAACTACTTAAAAAATCATTTGTTCATTTTCCGTCTCTTATGATGATATACAGCAGATGTAGTGTCGTTCTATGAAATTATATTTTTATTTTTCAATAATTTTATTGATATTAGATATCAAAAGGTAAGAAATACTACTATTACTATACTACTTAATTGTAACTGTGGAGTAAAATATGGTTAAGGATTCAGACTGGTCTTTCCTATACTGTTTCAGTAGCAAGATCGCTCAATTCAGTTTGCAGCTTCTTAACGAACTCGTTTTTCAAGCTCTTACAGTTCATTGGTGCACTTATCCAACAGGAAAAACGCAAGTTATCCGCTCGCTATATACTACACTTATTTGTTAAGGAAGTACTTCTATTTTTATAATGTACAACCTTGTAATTTAATTTTGTTTTGGTTAATGAAAATATCCTTTCATAAATTAAAACAATTACATATAGCTATCAGACAAATATATCTCATTATAAGTACCAACAAATCCGAAAAAATTCATTGCTTTAACCAATTTTGGATAAATAAGTAATATATATATATATATATATATATATATATATATATATATATATATATATATATATATATATATATATATATATATATATATATATATATATATATATATATATATATATATATATATATATATATATATATATATATATATATATATATATATATATATATATATATATATATATATATATATATATATATATATATATATATATATATATATATATATATATATATATATATATATATATATATATATATATATATATATATATATATATATATATATATATATATATATATATATATATATATATATATATATATATATATATATTAATACAAACTGAATATTATAAAAAATATATAAATATAGGTATAATACCTCGAAAGTGGGCATGAAATAGTCCTGTATCTGGAAATAGCTGTTATATTTCTGAATGTTGGCCAAGAAGTGCATAGAATCATTTCTAATACCAGAAAGTAAAAGGCGTAAAAGATCTGGTGGTGGGACCAATTGTGGCAATATTACTTTGCCAGTAGATTCACCATTTATTTCTTCTTCTTCTTGAACGGCACCTTTATAGGCGGCACTCAGGCCGCTTGGCCAATTAAGCTTGCCGTGTTGTATTATTTTGTTTCGTGTCTTGGAAAAACTTTTTGATGAAGCTTGCGAGATTGTTGTAGCTGGCCTCCTGGATCAACCGGGCGCTGAGTGTTTCGGTGCCCAAGGTATTCAATCTGGTCACCTTAAGAGCGGGACATTCGAAAAGTATGTGTTCCGTTGTTTCATCATTTTCTAGGCAACCACGGCACCGTGTGGTTTTTGATAGTCGTGTAGGTGTTTGTTGAGTTGATGTCCCGTCGATAGGCCAACCACCATCCCAATAGACTTTTTATCGAGGGATAATAGTTCATATACCCTCTTCTTTGGTTGCGGCCCCTTTATGAGCCTTACAATATTTACAAATTATTATGATTCCCCTAATTATTAACGATTTGTCAGCACAATAATCAATTGCTGGATCATAGTGGAATGCAGCTCGTTCAAGAATCACAGGAACACTGCGTTTGCGGATTCGCTCAATTTCATTATGTCGTGCTTGCTGTCTTCTGTCTTCTTCTCCTCGGCATCGTAAATTGTAATTAATCAAAGTAAGAAAATTTCGCGCTAACTTTGCAGTAAAGTATCATTATGACAGAATATCAACAGAAAAAGAGCACAATACTTGGAATGTCACTATCACAAAGGATCACAAAAGTAAAGAAAGTTCTCGCGCACGTAGCGGTAATCTTCACTCACAAAGATAGAAGGATGCGTTCAGAAATTTAATTTGTTACAAAACTTAAGATTTATCAATCTTTTAACAACTGAAGTTAGCTAAAATTAAGTTTCGCGAAGAGGACCAAATTGAAAATCTATTACATTTTGTGACTATGCAATTTTGTCGCGTTAGCGATTCACTTTTGTTTAGTTTCGGAACGCGACATTAGATCATCCAACGCGCACGCGAAAACTAATTTGATAGATATGATTGAATTTGAACTTTGTGCAGCGGTAATAAATTGCAATTTGACTCTTTAATGTCAGGAACACACCTACGTTGCTTAGACAACAGTGAGGGATTATAATTTCATATGAACTTTATTTAGTGGCAATAAAGTGCAAATTGATTCTACATTTTATTTAGAAAACGTTTGGGAAATAAAAAAGGGCTATTTTTATGGTTTTCTCGGCAGTTATTCGAATTTTTCTCACCTTTTAAACCTTTCCTAGACCTCCACGAACATTTCAAGACCAAGATAAAATGAATCCGTTCAGCTATTCTCGAGTTTAAGCGAGACTAACGAACAGCAATTATATATATATATATATATATATATATATATATATATATATATATATATATATATAAACTTTATTTTGATAAAACAATTCTTTGCAACAGAGCTGTAAAACATAATAGACCAGATATCGTTCTTAATGATAAACAGAATCAAATAACATATATAATTGATATTGCTATACCCGACACACATAATATACAAAATAAATACAATGAAAAAATTTCTAAATATATGATGCTTGGCGACAAGATTAAAAAATGTGGAAAATGAAGAAAATATTTATTCTACCGATTATTATTTCTACAACAGGCGTTATTCCTAGAAATCTTCACAAAAGTATTGAGATTTTGGGTCTGAAGAAAAATTTGTTTGAACAGTTACAAAAGATAACAGTCATCAAATCTTGTAATATTCTTCGTAGGTTTCTTTCCGAAAATAATAATGAGGTAGAGTCATAGGTTTTCTTTAGTTCATACTGCTCAGAATCTCATTTCATATTTTATTTATTTGTTTATATAAATGTAATATAATCAACTGACAATTTTGTCATATTTATATTCAGAGCAGTATTCTATTCGATCGTTCACCACTTCACACAAAGGAAACTATTAATGAGTAACATTCAGTGTTACTTGACTAAGGTCCGTACACTGGATTTTTCCGGGGAGAAAGCCTCTGACACTACTCGTTGGTACATTGATATCATTGTCTGATGATGCTATAGTATGTATATATTCTGGTAGATTGATATATTCTCATAACATTTAACGTTATCCTAATATATAATTACTCCAGGATATGTTTTGATTATAATCATTGCCTGGCAATGGTATTAGTTACCAGGTGGTGTATTTATATTTTTCATGAAATCAATTTGATTGCATATATTATATATATATATATATATATATATATATATATATATATATATATATATATATATATATATATATATATATATATATATATATATATATATATATATATATATATATATATATATATATATATATATATATATATATATATATATATATATATATATATATATATATATATATATATATATATATATATATATATATATATATATATATATATATATATATATATATATATATATATATATATATATATATATATATATATATATATATATATATATATATATATATATATATATATATCAAACTTCTTCAGCCAAAAATGTAACGACTCAATGAAAGTTAATTCTACTCTTTTTATTTCTAGGTGTTTAGTGAAAATCCAGAACATCGACCTTACATAACTGAACTTATGGGACATCCATTTATTGAAGAAATACCAGAAAACAATTATCACGTAAGTCATAGCTTTTCTACATAACACTTAACAGATTTACATTCCACTTCCTGTATAGTTATCAACAGAACTAACATCTCTCCTGGTCTCAAATAAAAACCAAGCAACTCAAGAAGATATCCATGTCGTCAACAACACGTTATGGGAAGGAGAAACTAGACATGATGAGCCAATGTATGTAGAAGATCTTGCCGCCTTAGACGAAATTGATGAAACAACAGTTCTTTCGCATATCGAGAGAAGATTCAACGATAAGATCAATCAGACTTTCGTTGGAGAAATTTTGATCACTCTCAATCCGAATGTGGAAGAAAATATCTACACTGATGAGGTAATTATCAGAATGAAATAGAAATATAATTAATTGATAACCAAATAAAAATTAAAATTATTGAGTTATTAATCTAAAAGCATTTAAAGAAGGAAATTCAATTGGACAGAGCGAATATCTATAGAGCAGATACAGTGTGTTCCAACGAAAATTTGACCCCCCCTATAACTCCGAAATGAGTAACATTAGCGAAAAACACCAAGACACGTCGATTTTTGTTTCGAGGGGGAGCATTTTTCGAAATAATTCGAAACTTGTCAGATCAACCCCCTACCCCCAGCAACCCTAATTTCGAAATTCATCATAGGGAATAAGGGTCGAGTGGCACCTTACTGTAAAGGTCTGTCAATTCTCCATTCTGATTTGTCATTTTTAGAATTTTAAATTAACATACAGGGTGTCCCAACCGAGGGTAAAGTTGAATTCCTGCAAATCCCAAATACTAAATGAAATCGATTTATTTTGGCATAATGCAAGCGCAGGTTTATGCTCGGTCTAGAAAAACGACCTACACTTGTGAATTTGGAGTTGGTGCAATCAACCCCCTATTTCCAGCATCCCCAACTCAAAAATCATTCGATCGAAAATAGGTCAAGTGGCACCTCGTTGGAAAGGTATTTCAATTTTCTCTTCGAATTTGGTATTTTCGAAATTCAGAATCAGCATACAGGGTGTCCCGGAGCAGGAACACTGAAAACCCAAATAACTTTTTGAAACTGGTTCATTTCGGTATAATACGAGAACATGTTTATGTTTGATTCGAGAATAAGACTCTCTTGCGTGAATATGGAATTTTGCAATCAATCTCTTCCATTCAGCATCCCCAACTCAAAAATCATACAAGTGATTACAGGTTGAGTGGCAAAGTTCCAGAAAGATTTTTCTATTTTCTGAATCACTGAGGCATTGGTTTCAGTTTGGCAATCGAGGTTTTCTGGCGTGAGGATCAGGATGAGGGGATGATGGAGAAACTGATTGGATGCTCATCTAAACAGGAAAACGAGATTTATTGAACTTGTATTCAATTGAAAACAAAAAACTAACTTGATTATTACAACAATTGTTCAAAATGACCTCTGCCCACCTCCATACAGTTATACAGACGATTTTCGAACTCTCTTCTCACATTAGCGAAAACTTCAGGAGTCAAAAGTCGGCATTCTGTGATAATCCTCATCCGCAGCTCCTCCAGGTTTTCTGGTCTTGTGGCATAAACTTTAGATTTTAGATGGCCCCACAATAAAAAATCTAGGGGATTTAAATCTGGTGACCTGGCTGGCCACTCAACAGGTCCTCTTCTACCAATCCACCTTCCTGGGAAATTTTCGTCTAAATATTGGCGCACCCGAGCATCATAATGCGGAGGAGCACCGTCTTGTTGAAAACGCATTTCGTCCTCAGAAAGAGTTGGATCGTTCTGTAAAATTTCTGTCAATCTAGGATGTATGTGTTCCTCTAACAACTGTAGGTAGCCATTTCCATTCAGATTACCCTCAATAAAGAAAGGCCCAACTAGATGATTGCCGAAAATTCCTGCCCAAACGTTCAACTTCTGAGGCCTTTGCGTGTGGGCCTCTCTAAACCAATGAGGATTCTGTGTGTCCCAATATCGACAATTATGTCTATTCACTTCACCACTGAGCATAAAGGTGCTTTCATCAGAAAAACAGATGTTATTCAGAAAATTTGGATTAGCGTTTAGGTTTTCACTTAGATTTTCACAAAACTGTAAACGACGATCTGGATCATCTTCGTTTATTTCATGCACTAATTTTACCTTGTAGGGGTGAAATTTGTGATGTTTCACGATTCTATGGACAGTTGTAGCTGATACACCAGTCAGACGAGATAGTTTTCTGATCGAAGTAGTATTCTCCATTTGTAGATGACCCACTACTGCCACTTCCGTTGCCTCATTTCTGACAGGACATGCCACTTCATGTTTTTGTTTGCCACCGAACCCGTAGCTAGGAATTTGTCAACCAAATATTTAACGTACTGGTGACTGACTCTTTCTCTTTCAGGATGGTTCCTATCGAATATCCTTGCCGTTTCTTTGGCACAACTGTTATTTCGAAAATACGTCGATACAATTTCGACCCTTTCCTCAGTGGAATAAACCATTTTCAGATTAATTTCAACTGACGAACAACAACAATAATGAGGAACTGATCTGAATAATAATAATATTTCATTGCAAAATGAGAAATAACAGATGACTGCACGCCAGATGGAAATGAAAAAATGTGAACATTTTCAATGCAGAAATCAGCTTTATTTCTTCGTAATTGATGCTCAACACATCGTACCCCAATACTTTTAACAGTTTCGAATTAATTTTAGTTGATAATTTCAAATGACGATATTGAATTTTTCGAAAGCGACATCCTGTATGGAGAGCCGAACTGAATGAAATGCTTTAATCATTCTGGAATTCAAAAACCTTTCTGAAGATATGCCACTTGAATTATTTGTATGATTTTCAAGTTGGGGATGCTGAATGGAAGGGGTTGATTGCAAAAATTCTATAACCACACAAGAAAGTCCTATTCTCGGATCAAACATGTTCTCGTATACCGAAATGAACCAGTTTCAAAAGTTATTTGGATTTTCAATGTTCCTGCTTCGGGACACCCTGTATGATGATTCTGAATTTCGAAAATACCAAATTCGAAGAGAAAATTGCAGTACCTTTCCAACGAGGTGCCACTTGACCTATTATCGATCGAATGATTTTTGAGTTGGGGATGCTGGAAATAGGGGTTGATTGCACCAACTCCAAATTCACAAGTGTAGGTCGTTTTTCTAGACCGAGCATAAACCTGCGCTTGCATTATGCCAAAATAAATCTATTTCATTTAGTATTTGGGATTTCCAGGAATTCAACTTTACCCTTGGTTGGGACACCCTGTATGTTAATTTAAAATTCTAAAAATTCTAAAAATGACAAATCAAGGTGGAGAATTGACAGACCTTTTCAGTAAGGTGCCACTCGACCCTTATTCCCTATGATGAATTTCAAAGTTAGGGTTGCTGGGGATAGGGGGTTGATCTGAGAAGTTTCGAATTATTTCGAAAAATGCTCCCCCTCGAAACAAAAATCGACGTGTCTTGGTGTTTTTCGCTAATGTTACTCATTTCGGAGTTATAGGGGGGGTCAAATTTTCGTTGAAACACACTGTATAGTCCAATTAATAGGTAACAGTCCAATGTATTATATACCAAATTCGTAGAAAGCTAACGTTTCTTTTTAGTGGATTTCTATTTTCTTCATCTCTAGAAAATTCGTTAAATTGAAAAAACAAATTTTCGCCTACAAGGCTGTATGTGTTGAAAAGATCTATGTACGTTTTCTTCTACAACGGTCGGTGCCGCCAGTGAATTATTGAAGGCTCAAACAATCGCCATGCAAAAAAATCTCTACATCCTATGTAGAAAAATTTGTAATTAGTAAATAACGGTATTTAAGTTTCGAAATCATTTGTGCATAGATTTTTGTTTTCCTCAAACACACATTTCTCTATTCAAAAGTTTGGAGAAGAAGCTTCAACTCAGGGGGTTAATAACGGAAGACCGAAAAAATGTAACAAAAAAGTCCCCTTCCAATAAAAAATCAACCTGTTCACAGAAAAATTAAACCAGTCGAGTTATTCAGGGTGGATAGTTTTCATTGGAACGCACCGTACAAAGGATACCTGTCACCAATAACTGACGATCGATCTGATAAGTAATTGATTCATGTTGCTAAGTACATTATGCATAGCAACATTTATCAATAATCTTCTCTAGGCTTTTTAGCAAGAATTAAGTTAGGCTAGGTTAGACCTTACTATGCTGTTGGATAGTTTTCACTGCCATTAAATCAATTTATGCGACTCTGGCTTGGTAAGGATATTTTACCACCGATAAACCGACGTTGTATGAAGTGTTTCTTTGCAAAAAACTGTAATGTTCATTTTATAGAACTCGTGAAACCACCGTTTGGCCATTTTAGCAATCCAATCGTTCTAAATGAGTTATGGGAAGAATTCTATGTACTTCAGCAGCTGTATTAAAACCCATTTTCAAACTTTTTGTAATATTAGGTTAGATAGGGCTTTTTTGTACTTATCCAATTCATACGAACCTCTTTTTTTGTTTCTTTTTCATTGAAGGAGAAAAAGATTTCTACCTCAATGCCCTACCCATCATAAAAATCATCTATTTTTTTCTATACCGAGTGTCCATTTATTGCGTAGTCGGTCCCTAAAGTTGTTCCTGTTGAATATATTGAAAATGTATATGTAGAAAAAATTTGATGCTTATTTACTGCAAGTCCTAGAATTATTTCCATTATAGAGATTCAATCAAATATAAGTTTTCTTTTATATAGAACAACCCACGTTCTTCGTTAATCCAAAATAAAATTTCTGTAGATCAATATATACCGTTTTCGATTTGACCGACATTTTGTGGAAATATGCCTCTTTTCGAATATCATCTGTATCTACTGAAATCGTCTTAGAATCTCCATTTCAATACTCGATTATTCTCAAACTTAAATATCCGTGAACAATAAGGCATTGTTGATACAGTTATACAGAATATCAAATCACAAATGCACAAAATTTCTGCTCGTTTTATTGAGATTTTCCGGAGTGATATTATGGAATGCATCTCGAATACTTTGCATCTTTATCTTCAACTATACGAACATTCAGTTGAGGTAGATTATGGAAAAAGAATTGAGTTCTGCAAATGAATCCAAAGTAAATTGACAGAGAATGAATATTTCTTAAGATTTATTTTGCTTACTGACGAATGCAAATTTTGTAAGAATGACTTCGTCGATATACATAACTTTCATTACTATAGTTGCGAAAACCCCCCAATTTTTCAACATTAATAGTCCCCCAATGTTTGGGATGGTTTTTTGATAAGTCTGTGGTTGTGCCTCATTTCTACGATATGACATTTTGATGGAATACCTTAACATTATTTCATTAATATTCGAAACGAATCAAACACCATATTTCTGGACAAATATATAGGTTGGAGATCCAATGCTCCATAGCCTTCAAGGTTTCCAGATTTAACATCAGTGAAATTTTATTCATGGGATGCATAAAAATGAAAGTTCACCAGGATGAAGTAACTACAGGATATGATATGCTGAAAAGAATCATTTTCACGGATATTGTAAATAGTTAGACCATGTTTGAGAATTTTAGTACAAAATTTAATAAGACTATGTGAAAATTCTAACATAAAATACAAAATCATTTTTAACTCTGAATATATTGAAAATGCGTATGGAGACACCTAAAACATCTCAATAAATATTGATATAAATAATGAGGTTTGAGTTTAAATAAAATCTTACATCCATCCCAGAACACCTTGTATATCTGTTTCAATAATTACTTACTGGCTCATGGATTTTTAGGTTTAGGAGAATAATTTGGTATTGAAACTGATATCCTAAGAAGATTTCTGTAGATACAGGAGAAACAGTTTGGAAAAAAGTCATATTTGCACGAAATGTCGAATAATTAGAAAATGGTTCAATCCATGCATATACTGATCTGAAGAAACTCATCTTCAGGTTAACACTTTGAAAAAATAATGAGAAACATAGGGCTTTATATTCAAAACAACAGCTTTGATATGAACGTCTGTAAGGGAGCACCTTGTACACTTGAAAATTATTTTAGGACGTGCAGCAAATCAACTTCTAACTTTTTTATATGTTTTATCAATATATTCAACAAGAACAAAGTAGGGCAGATTACGATTAAGTTTGAAATTGGAGAAATATTATAAATATATTTCATTGAATTTTGTGAAAACGATATTCCATAATATTTATAATTACATGTCATTTTTAGTACCATGCCAAATACATGATGAAATCGAAATCTGACAATGTACCCCATATATACTCTGTAGCTGATAGTGCTTATCAAAATGCGTTGCATCATGTACTGCCTCAAAAAATAGTACTTACTGGAGAAAGTGGATCAGGAAAAACGAAGAATTATCTTAACATTGTGAATCATTTGGTATTTATTGGATATAACATGAATATTCAAATGTCCAGAATTCAGAGCGCTATCGAATTGATCCATGTTTTCACACACGCTTCTACACCCTATAATGACTTTTCCACTAGGTGCATAATGAAAACAGATATTTCCTTCGGTAGCACAGGAAAAGTAACAGGAGCGTCATTTGGCGTGAATCTTTTAGAAAAGACAAGAATATCAAGTACTGACATGTAAGTCGAGTTGCAATCAGTAATTAAATTATATAATATTTTGAATTCAAGGAACCAAGCAAATTTCAACATATTCTACGTGATGTATGATGGTCTAATAAGCGAAAAACTTGCTGAAGAATATAAATTGAGCACTGACAGACAATATAGATACTTGAGAATACTTGAAGAAGAAAGAGCCGACAGACCAAGAGTGGAAATAAATAAAAATATATCCAAATTCAAGAAAATTAAGGACATAATGCGCGAATTTGAATTCTCAAATGAAGAAAAAGAGACGATCTTTAATTGTTTAGCTGCTATTTTGATTTTAGGAGAAGTGAGGTTTCAGGATGGAGATGATACATCCGCAAAAATAGTCAATTTAGACACTGCAAGAATGGTTGCTCAACTTCTTGATATTGAAGAAAGAAAATTTTGTTGGGCGCTTACTAACTACTGTTTACTTAAAGACGGCGCTGTGGTTTCGAAAAAAAATACTTGTGATGAAGCTAGGGATACAAGAGATGTTCTCGCTAACAATTTATATACAAGACTGGTGGATTATGTCGTTGCTCAAGTGAATCATAAACTCTCTTTTGGGAAGGCTATCTTGTAAGTTTTTAATACTAAATAATAAGTAAATAAGTAGCCTGAATCCATTAGGCGCTTGTGAAAGCAACACAAGATTTTCTTGCTCTAATATTCATACTAAAGTTGTTGATAACCTACCGAAATATGAGTTGATCCTAGCTTTTTCCGAAAACCCTATCAGGGCTTACCAATGACAGGCAAATATTCCAAATCGGTAACGCACCTACCAACTGCCTGACGTATCCCTTAAAAACCACTATTTCTAGGAATTAATATATTTCGAGCAATTTCCTTTAAAATAAATCTGTCTAGGTCCCGATCTGATACGGGAACACATCTCATCTTATCAGGAAAACCTTAATAGTACTCCTTCTATTTTGACCTTATCAAAGTATTGAACAGTTTCTCTATTATCGCCATTAGAGAATCGAAGATAATCTTAAGTGCTTAAGGAAAGTATCATCTTCTCACACTTTAAACACGCCATAGGCTTGTTCATATTTCTCTTAAGCTGATGCGCCAAGATGTTCGGTTCATAGTAATTCTCAGACGCATCTGATGCTGAAAACCTCTGTCAACCGTTCTCTTGCATCTAGAGCATCCCCTGATGAATGATAAACGTTACACTCTTTGTAACGTTTAAAGTTTGAATTACAAAATATCACACCTATCTCTGGTGGCAAGTATAGCAGAGAAGATATAAGAAAGAGATAATGTTGTCCCTTATATATTAATTGACGGATATCGATGCCATACATTTTCTTATCCAATTCAATCCGAAGTCCGTTTTTATTGTGGTCTTTGTATTTTGCTTTCATCGTACTTGGAAAAATTTTCTATATTGTTTCTTTTTTGTAGCGGTGAGAAATATCTTATACAGATATTTGATTATTTTGGATTTGAATGTTTTAAATCGAATGAATTATGGCAACTATTTGTAAACATTTTCAATGAACAAATGCAACACTATTATATTCAGAAGATTTTCAAATGGGAAATGACTGACCTCAATGAAGACAAAATAGAATATGAACCAATTTCGTATTATAATAATCAGAAATTACTAGATACACTGTTAGGTAAAAGTGACGGTATTCTCAACATTATTGGCCAAGCATCTAAACTAGAATATAATGGGAAATATATTACCGGTAAGAAGTGATAAAACTCCTTCGTTATGAAATTTATTTACGCCTATATTTTAGAATACATTTCGAACATGGATACTGGACACATTTCTAGCTCTAACCACATGGAGTTCACCGTGAACCACTATACAGGAAAACTTACTTATAATGCAAAAGAGATGCCTGACAAGAATAGAGATTTTCTTCCTCCAGAAATAATAGAAACACTCAGATCTTCAAATAATCCTCTAGTGAAATTATTATTTACTGGAAAATTGAGTAAAACAGGAAACTTGATAGTTGAATTTGAGGATATTGCTAGCTCAAAGACATCGAAATATATGTCGGCTCTTACAAAGGTAAGCATAAAACTCTTAACTGCTTCGAGGCAATTTTTCCTTACCAAAACTGCCTTCTATAAAAGAATATATCCATAATACCAGCTATGCCATATAGAAAAAATTACCAAATAATGAAGATCTTGTCCTGGGATCTACCGTCGAAAATCCTATCGACGAAAAAGGATTTCATGATTAAATTAGATATCATATTATGTAAAAGCAGACTGCAATGTTGTCATAGCATAATTCTAGATACAAATACATTTGTATGTGAGAATGAAAAATTTTTCTCGAAATTAAAAGAGTTATTATTTATTAATACCTTGTTGTTCAGTCAAGTACAACACTAAGCTTTGCCTGGAACCAACTTGCTTAGTAAAGTAAACCACCAGAAAGATCTTACTACTTATCATAATAATAACAATTCATTACATTATATAATTATTGTTTCAAGTTTTAACTAATAATATAATAATAATTATACAGTAGTTATATAATATAAGAAATTCTTAATAATTTTATCATAAAATTCCAGGGTACAAATGTTAACAGATTTTCCCAATCGAAAAAACTAAGAACCTTAGCTGCAGTTTTCAAATCAGTATGTCTTGAAACCTTAACTGAACTATCTGCAGGTAGTACTTCAGGGGGAATTCATTTTGTAAGATGTATCAAGACTAACTTGAAAGCAAATCCTAGAACTTTCTGTAAAGAATTGGTGAAACAACAGATTCGAGCAATGACGATTCCTCAAACGGCTAAGATTCGAAAAGAAGGCTATGCATACAGAATACAGTTTGCAGAATTTCTGAGAAGGTAGGTAAGAGTTACATATGTAGCACACCTACATAAAGTCGAATTGTACATATTCTTTTTTCTACATGGCTTACCAATTCTCTGAATAATTTATTATGGTTTACTAAAAAGCATAAGGTTAATAAGTTTATAATATACCATCCATGTAGGTATAAAAACTGCGTGCCGTATCATTATGGCGTAAGTATATTTAGTTTTTCAAAAAATGAGAGATGGTTTTTGTCCATGTTTTGCGTTTTATGAAAACCTTTTCATATATGGAGTAAATTTTAAATATTTCAAGTCTAATCCATGTACTAGTATGTATGTATAAGTATGAGGAGATGGTATAAGCTGCTACATCTAAAACCCATTGGTCTCTTTGTGTCTCTTCCCCCTCCTGCAGATGGCCATCCCTAAGAAGCTGGCAATGTAGCCTAGCCGGCATTCCTACAGGTGGTCCAAGGTTAGTTATTCCTTCCTGACAGACAGAACGTGCTCGATCGTTTCTTTCTCCTGCTCGTACCTTTTGTAGATGGACGAGTTGCTTTTTCTTATGATTTTGAACAAAGCCCAGTTAATACACCTGTCATTTGTCGTAATTTGTGAGTTGACACATATTTTCGAATTGGAATACTTCAGTAGTTCCCTACTAGGTTGCAGCTTACCGTTTCATTCCATAGCGTACTGAACTTTTCTAGTGTGTGGTCTTTGAGCATTTGTGCTCTTGCTTATCTCGATGCTTATCTTGCAGACAGGCAAGCTCTAGGATCTTTCGACCAGTCTCTCTTTTAGTTGTCTGGTCCGTATTTTTATTCGTATCCCTTCACCCCAAATGTTGTTTGTGAGAGCGACTTTTATCAGTGCTTGATGATATTCCCATGTTAGCCAAGAAGATACTCAATATCTCCGGAAGAATAGTACTAAATGTCAACTGTTTGTATGAACTCAGATGATTTTGCCCTCTAACATCCTTCAGATTATCTCAATTGCGTCCAACCTATCAGCTCTGTAACAAAGATATCCGTTGATTCAGGGTCTCGAGTACACTTCACATCCTGCTGATACTTTGCTCTTCGAACCTTCTTCATAGCTTTTGATAGTCCTTCAGAAACGGCCTCATTTCCACAATTGGGAGTCATAAATTCAGTTCCTGCTACAGTAGAGACATCTCAGAGATTACTCGGGCCCATAAGCGCTGCGCCGCCTCGCCTCTTCTAGCTCGTGTCCTCTAAATCACCCACAGTTTTCAAGCGTGAAGTCGTTGCCAGAGACACTTCTTCTACAAAAAAATCAAGTGACTACAAACACAGTATAATCTCTACGACTCTTGTGGATATCGTACGCATGCCTTTGTTTGTATTTAGGCAGGCTCCTTTCTGTACCTAACTAAGTTCGAGCTTAATCGTCTGACCACAAGGCGACGGTTCCTTAAGTTAAAATCGATCTTATGATAGAAGTGTTTATTCACATCGTAATTTCAGGTTTCATATATCAGATAAAATAGAAATACACACTACACTTCCACACAAAGAGACCAAAGTCGAAAAATGTTACGAAATTCTCTTTGTACGAATTGGTGAAATCTAACTCGTTTGCTTTTCAGATATCAGTTTCTAGCGTTTGATTTCAATGAAACCGTAGACATAACTCCGGAAAATTGCAGGCTTCTTCTCATAAGATTAAAAATGGAAGGATGGATCATCGGGAAAAAACGTGTTTTTCTGAAGTATTACAATGAAGAATACTTAGCCAGGCTGTATGAATACCAAGTGAAGAAAATCATCAAGATTCAGAGTATTCTAAGAGGGTTCCTGACTAAATGTCGCATGAAGAAAAATAATTATAAAAACAAAAGCCAAACTAAAGGTTAGGAACATTCTTTTTATTATATTTTAAATAAATTGGTTAGGTTAAGTTAGGTTAGATGATAAGTTGCTACACAAAATTCACCTTACATATAAAGCGAATCTTGAAAACCCACATCACTTATATATGAGTAGCCCCCTCTAGAAATAGAAAATATAGACCCAGCCGTCTTGCCAATAAAACTTTGTGAATTCGTTGCAGTTTCAAAAGCACCAAGAATTTTCTAGCCACTCGCATACAAATACATGTGCAGAAAAATTCAATGTATAGTTATGGTAGGTTGTTTTATGAATATCGCAGGATGACATATGATAGTGATTACTGAAGATGGAATCCGTCATTCTATGTATGTTAGTACAGAACGGCACACTTGAAACAAGCATAAAAAAAACAAAATTGCCATTCAACTCCGGGAAAAATTGTCTGAAAGTGACGTCCGTGTAATATCTTGCAGATTGAACCTTTCAGGTCTTCTTTTAATCCCGAGTTCTACAGTAGGTATACCTTCCTGCCGCACGATTTATTTCTGAGAAAGGTTTCTGTCCCTCTGAGGGCCGATAGTTTCTTTTTCATTAAAAAGCCACTTGTTCGGGAGTTGTTGACCAAAGACAAAGTTGTGCTAAGAGTAAGGCTGATAAATTATGATATGATAACTAAACCTCAATGATACACTCGTTATCACGCAGAAAGTTATCATAAGCAAAATGTTGATTCTGTTATTATATTAATGAATGATAGAAGAAAATTAATCATTCAAAAATGAAATGTGACCTACCTCACAAACCTCCTTTAATCACCTGAGCACTAGCCATCCAACTAGTTCATCATGCAAATTATCTTATAAATTGTTATTGAATAATATAAGTTCACATTGTTCATTGATAGAAAATGGTTGAAATTTACAGGTGGAATATCAGGAGAAAACAATGATCTTGAATTAACAGAAGAAGAAGCAGCACAAGTAATACAAAAAGGTACTTGGAAGTAGAAGCAAATGTTACTCTTGAATATATTAGTGTTATCCCATATTCTCGTTCCTCAACTAATTGCAAAATCCTGTAACAACCCAGAATTTCAGCTATATAAATAAAAATTTTCAATGTTTGAAATAACTTCTTGAATACCTGCAACCCTCATCCCCTATTCCAAAACTTTCAGCATATAGAAGACGTGCCAAAAAAGACCAAAATGATCAGGGGCCTAAAATGAATTACGAAGAATTGAAATTTATCAGGCCTTACGCTATGAGATGGAAAAAAAGTAGTTTCTTGCAACTGTTGATGAAGATGAAATCAAAGAAGATATTCGATACATTCAATCTAAGTATACAGGTTGATGAAGAAATCTGCTATCTTTGAAACATCCAATACAAAAACTCTAATTTCAGGTTTTTCTTTATAACCAGAAAGCTTACTATGATTTGAAGTATCAGAGAGATAATGTGAATGAATCTGATATAGATGTTAGAGCAACTAAGGTTCCATGGGATGGCAAACCAAATCCACTGGTCATGAAAATTAATTATCAATGGAATGAGATTCCATTTTATGACACATCAAACATGTTACCTGGTAAGACCAGTCTGAGGTAAGTGAGAAATATCCAATTCAATTCCAGTACAGGATAAATAGCAAAGGTGTTGGGTCAAAAAATACATGGAATTTTCATTTCAAGAATACTTTATATTATATGAGCAAACTTTCTAACTTTCTTACATTACAGATTATTTGAAGAAAATGAAGACTCATGGGATAAACCCTATAAGTGGAAGAATCAAGGAGATATTGAACATCAGACTTCGATAGATGAAATATGCGAATCTAATGATCAATTGATAAACCTTACTTTTAGCAGAAACCCAGATGTGAAGTTGAAGGAACTAAAAGGAGAAAAATTCCCTGAGCCCATTAAACCATCACCATCACCAAGAATGATGAAAAAAACTTCAGAAGATAAAAACAAGTTGAAGAACTCTCCAGATGAAATGACTTATAAACAATTCAAAAGTCCCAAGAAAGAAGTTGTAAAGCTAAAGCCTGCCGAACCTAGAAAACAATATGACAATACTCAACCAGCAAACAAAGACTTCGATTATATTAAGGCTCCTGTACTAAAGACGAAAAATCCGGATCCAATAGCTGAACTCAAGATAATGGGAAGAAAAAATAGTGCTTCTGATGACAGTCCTCCGTTTAATTTTCAAGGAATGCTCCGCAAAACTAACTACAAAAGAGAATCGATGAAAACAATCGTTAATGTTCGCCGCTTCTCTATTAAAAGTCAAGATAAAGATAATAATAATAAAACTAATGGAATTACCGACTTTAAAAATGATCACATTTCGTTTGAACTAGGGCCAGAGTTACTTTTAGAAGGTACTGTGTATGACTTATAAGTGCTCTGGTGGAAATGGAATGTTGTAATTTGAACGTTTCAAATAGGAAGACTTGCATTGTTCTGATTTGAAATATTTCTTTCACCAATTCAGTTGAAAGGAATTTACCCGTTTATTCAAGTATAAAACGCGTTGAATGTCAAAACGAAATATTACAAATAAGACAGAAAAATTAGGTACATTTAAACAAAATGAATATTTTCGTTGTTTTTATATAGCTAAATATTTATATCAAATTACAATGTTTTGTCAGTTGTGAAACAAAATAAAAACAAATTAACAAAAGGCAGTCGCTAAAGTACAATCTCGGTTTTTGTAATACCTATGATTGCATCACATTCACGCTACTTCTTAATTAAAAATAATTATTGCAGAAATATATAACAGAATTTCCAGAGATCTGATACTGATTTGAGTAAATATTCAACCATAGACTAAAGGAGAACTGCAGGTTTTCTTGACATAATAGTAACGGGAAAAAAGTAGTTCTAATAGATATTGTAAAATTGACACATACCGAAAGTTAGCAAAATAAATTATAAGATTCATATATACAGATACAACAATAAAGAAAGTTTAAATTAACCTATTGAGCACTTTTCATTATTTTATTTTTCATTGTCTGAACCTGACTACTTTCAACATGTTATGCAACATAATATTTCTAGTCCCTACTAATCAAGAACAATAGTACTTGGCCAAATGAACTAACATTGATTCTGCCACAAGGGGATTTTTCTTGTATAACGAACGAATTTTACATTACAGCTAATGTTTAGCCAGCCAAACTCTGAACTTCGCACAGACACGGTATTCATGAATGTCTGGTGATGATAGAACTCGGGACCTTCAGCAAACCAGTTTACAAAGGCTCATATCGCACAAAATATTAAATATAAAATTGAAGGAGCGATGTTCAATTGATATAATACGCTTCAGTCACATATATCTGTAATTCACAGAAAAATCAACCAAATCAAATCAAATATGTATATTTTAATTTACTAAAACAATATATTTCATTTCCAATAATAACGATATTCATAATAGTTATTTAATAGCTCCTCGAGCAGAATGCCAGTATTGCAGAAAAGGTTCCCGTTTCTGCCAAACGTGTTGATATCCATACATTGCCCACAAGCTAAAAGAGAAGATTATTAGTTGAATATGCAAAGGTAACAAATTCAGTGCCTCTATCATTGCCATAATGATCATCGCAATGGATAAGACATACTGTGTGAATTGAAATGAGTAGTTGAGGTAGAAAACGACATCAGTAAAAAAGAGAGTTGGTGCCCTTAAAAAGGTAAACTCCAAACAAATGTACTAAGTTTAATAGTCTTAGAAAGAGTTTTGTGAAGGATTCTTACACAATACACTCAAAATTGCGTCAGGTCAAAGTTCACCAAATTTTGGTAAAAAGTAATCCTTAGTCTACTGACCTCAAATCCACATTAACGAATTTTGAGCATACACTGGTGCCAGATTTAGTTGGTATACTCCGATTGTCAATTGCCGCAAATGCTCCAAGCTCAAAAGGGAAAGAAGGGTATGGTTCTCATATAATTTTTCCTAATTTGCATTTCTGTACATCTTATTTCCTCCAATTATTGCTTGTATGATATTGGGGGATCTTCTGCTTTCCGCAATATTCCTGTAGCGAATTCGGCATTCGCTGCTATCATTTGCTTTGCATTTATTAATAATCCCCGATATTAATGACAAAAGTGATCAAAATTACTTTATCTCTAAACTTAAAAATTATAATTATATTCCCATTTCTTGATTCAACAATCCAACGAGTTTTCGTAATTAACCGTGCTTCGTTTGCTTTTTCTTTTGCAGAAAGCTGTCGCTCTTTACGTCTCTGAGTTGGTAGAATTCTACAGGAATATCCAAGATCTCGCAGGTGATCTTTTACATCGTCCTAACCACTGTATACTATAACAATATCCCTTTGTTCGGGTCGTTTATTCAATGAATGCAGTGCATTTACAGCTACATCATTATTACTTGAGTCACTTAAATGCGAACATGTAACTGTTTGGAGCAACTAAAAGAGCCGGCATTTCCAGATGTAGATGTTTGTGAACCCAGAATACCACAACTCTCTGAAACTGCTGGTGTATGCATTTCGACGAACTACTAAATATCAATCTTATGGATTTTTTGTAGGGTGAGTTAGAAGAATGAAAATCTAAATACTTGAACAAGAGAAGATATCAGCGTATCATTGCATTTACAGAACGGGTGCGAGAACAGTTGGAATGTGTAGTAACTTGGTCTTATGGTTCTTGAGTTTTGCAAGTAACAAAGAACATATAAAATATCTAAGTACATCCTTCTTGGACAATATCTTGGATGTTGGACACAGATATTTAATGTATTTAACTTTATGAATTTCGAAAAGAGTATCGTCATCCTTAGAGAACATGAATAAAAAATGTTTTTAAAGGTTCCAGTGAACATATTTTATGAGATACCCAGTATATGCTATATAATTTACAGGTAATGTATTCCTGAATCCACTGGCAGTCACAACTTTTATTATATTGCACCTTTATGCATTTGTTGATACATGCAAAAAATTATATTTCACTACCCTGTTTACGATTGTTTTCTTTGCTCAGTATATTGATAGAATTGTGTTTTGAGTTTTATGGTAAATACATATGTTGCAAGTAAGAATTGACTTTATTATCGGGATCAAAAAGTACTGAAAATCTAACCTAAGTTGTTGACGCCGCACGAAAAATTGACAGGAACCAATTTCCAGAAGAGTCTAAATTAAAGAGCCTGTATCTAGAAAACCATTCCAACTATGTTAATTTTTCAATGTGGATTTAAGATCTGTGGACTAAGGATTTTTTCTCACTAAATTTTGGTGTAAACTTTGACACGAGGCAATTTTCCATGTATTGTGTGGGGATCCTTGTTGGAGCAATTCAATTCTGGTTAAAATATAAGTTCTATGAAAAAACTGAAGTTTTGATTTCAAACTATCACATGCTTTCAGAAATGAGGTCACCAGCAATTTAACAGAATGGATTATATATATAGTTTTTCATTTCAATAAAGATATTTTTCAAGAACTACAATAATATAATGTTTGGTTGATGTACGACTCCCAAGTTGTTTCAATATTAAACAAAATAAAATCTTGAACGTAATGAAAATTGAAGTTACTTTTATAAAACAGTATATTCAAATATTTACTATACATACTGCAGATAATTATACTGCATACTCGAATTGGATATGCTTATCGATGAATAAAGGATCATAATGAGAAATTAATGCTATCCTATGAAATTTCTGGCACAGCAATTCTAATATGATCTTCCAAATCTTCCACCTATCCATTACTGTGGAAATATTTCATTTGGATATCGGCGGACATCAACTCCGTAATGTAGCGGAGCTCTATCTTACTAATATCTAATGTCATATGAAATCAATGAACGATTTACCGGGTATTGCAGTAAACAAATTACTGCAGGAACAATTTCATCCCGTACATGCTGTAAATAACCATCAATATTTGAATTTTCTTTAAGAAAAAACGATCCGATTATGTGTATTGAGTGTGACTCCTCAACCAGAGGCAGTTCTCCCTAACCTACTGGCAATAATTATGCCAATTAAGAAATCCATAAAAATAGAATTCATCAAAGAATGCAATGCTATTAATGAAATTAGCATTATAATTATAGTAGTCCATCATTTCCTGAGAAAACTGCACCCTTCTGACAGAATCATCGGCTTGTACTAAATGTTTTGCATAGATAAAACTTACTTTCAAACTACATCCTTACGCTAATATTACGATGCAACACCAATTTGGTACTGACGTTTTTGGTACTTCTTATAGAATCAATAAAAAGATCAAGTGAATTTGTACTTATTTAAGGTCGATCAGATTTTGGCAGATTACATTTTCTGTTAATTCACCCATAATTCAACATGTAATGAAATATTTTAAAGGTTATCTACCGTCTGCTATTAGTTATTTTTTAAATCAAGAAAGTTACTAAAAATCATGGTAAAGACAATGACATTGCCATCCACACGAAAGGATGTAAACATTCCATTTATTTATTACCAATACTGAAACAATCTGGAATCGTACATCTCCAAACCTCTGTAATTGAACATTTTTTGAAAATGTGAATATGTGAAACGTTATCCATTTACAAAATCTACCAGTGATATCATATATCACACTATCTGATAATTGTTCACAATCAAAGTATACCACAGACATGAATTAAAATAATACAAAAAATTCTGTTACCGTCACTTTTCAATAAAACTTACACTCCACAATAGCCAACATACTGAGACAGCAAACAGAACTTTAAATGTATAAAGCATGAAACAAATTGAGAATGCATTTAACACGCAATTCTGCAGAAACAATAAAAATAAAATGTTATTGCAATCCAAAAAAACAATAACCAATGAGACAGAAGAAACATATTATCATATAAACAATATTTGAAAGAAGAAAGGCCTTTAAAGTATTCGGTCCAACTCGATGAATATAATTGAAAACAAAAAGTGCTAAATAACTATCATGAAATATGAACATAATACTTACATTCCAAATGTGGCTCCTCCAAGATGGGCAGCATGGTCGAAAAATTTCCAGCCCATAATTACGCCTGCTGCATCTAGACCAATGATGAACTTGATAGCCTATAAATTTTGATAAAAGTAAAGGAAAGAAATATATTTGCTTAAGTCACAAACTCACCACTCCAGCAGAGAAACTGAATAAAGGAATCAATATAATGCCTAATTTGGTATCTGGATATTGTGTACATACATAGCCTAGAATAGCCATTATAGCACCTGACTGAAATTAAATTCTTATTAACAAAAATACTACCACTTCAACATTAACACTCACTGCTCCCAGAGATAATCCAGGTTGCTTTGTAACTATTTTATATAAGTAACTTGCTAAGCTAGAAATTACTCCAGCACTGAGATAAAACCCCAGAAATTGCTCTTTTCCTAACCCTTGAGCTGCCCCTGAAATTTATTATAAAAATAAGAATGGTGAAAAAGTTTTTCATCGGGTATTATATTGTAATAAATATTACAATTAAAAGATTATTTTTACTGATATTACATAATCATTACACACATTTGTGATTACCAGTGATCGACCGAAAGTTCGGTTTCGGTCAAGAATCTAATTTCAGCTTAAAAACATCCAAATATCGCGTGTTGTTCGGCTAACTTCGAGTTGAATTCGGAGCTCATGAAGTAATATCGCTAATTGACTTCAGAATATTTTGCAAGAAAGAATCCATCATGACAATGCAATGTCAATGATTGGCGACAAATCTTATTGGAACAGAAGGGCATATACTACTCGGGAAAGGTATTTATTTTCATTCCATAGCGAAATATGGAGTTGCCAAAGAATATGTGCGGGCGATGATCTACTAAGATTACAAAGTTGGTTCAACTGAATACTTGAACGGTTGCAGCATGCATTTTATACTGTCCATCACTGTCAACTGTGATTCCGTTCTATAGTGAATTTAAAAAGCGGATACCGTTTTGTGATGTCAGCAATTTTTAACACCATTGAGCGAGTATGATCGAAGAAGAAATGCACCCATTAAGTGGTTGAGGTAACGCTTGGTGTTGGATCCAGAACAGTACATTGAATTTTAGATGAGCATCTCTATATAAAAAAAATTTAGTCGTTGGGTGACCTATGCCCTGAACGATTTTCAAAAAGCAGAGCGAGTAAGATTCTCGCGAAAAAGTTGAATGTTGAATAATGGTGGTCATCGTATTCTGTCTAAAATCGTAAAGGTGATGAAGCACATTCCATTTTTCGATGATCCTACCCTCAAGGAGAGCCGTGTCTAAATTCACGAAGATGACCAAACCCAACCATTCCGAATACAGGATTATTGGAATCAATTTAGCTTGAAAATCAATGTATAGTGACAGCCAACTGTAAGAAATCTGCTTTACTTTGCGAACGTAAGGCTTTTCATTTACGAATACAGTACAACTTCACTAATCCAGACACTCGCTATATCGGGCACTCCAGTAACTCGGGCACGCGACTCATTCGGGCACTTTGAGAATTTTAACTCTATAATCCGGGCACGTCGACGCCGGCTGATATACAAACAATGATAATTTTCCTGTCTGTACATGTATGTACTTGAACTATCTAAGAGTGGCGAGTATCGTTCTACAGTTGCATTTTGCATTTCAATCTCGCCGGTGGTGTGCATAATGGCTTCAACTAAGAGAAATCATAAAACGCTCACACTGGTAGAGAAATCAAAAATAATAGATTTTATTGATGATGGAATGAGTACTCGTCGAACAGCAGCAAAGTTCACTATTCCAAAATCAACAGTGTTTGACATAAAAAAGAACAAGAACAAAATGAGAAGATTTATATCCAAATCGTGTCAAGGAACAGGTAGGAATTAGGGATGCACCGAGCAAGGGTTTTCACAAAAAGCTGAGAACCGAGCTCTCAGCCAAACAAAATTACTGCATGCCGAGTATCACGGCCAAGAGCTCGGCTGGCCCAACCGGGCCCTCGGTGCATCCCTAGTAGGTATATTATTTTAAACTTTTTATTTTATCCAAGGTATTTTTGTAGGAAAAAGAAAAATTATTAGAGAAGCTGAGAATCCTGATGTTGAAATTGCATTGTATAACTGGTTTCTTCAATTACGCAACGCACACGTACCAATTACGTCAGACATATTGAGAGCAAAAACCAAACAGTTTCATGAACAAATCACAGGAAAAAATGGGTTTCTGGCAAATTCGGGATGGTTAGATAAATTCAAGCTTAGACTTGGAATTCGTTCCTTGAAGGTTTGTAGTGAAAAAATTTCTAATGATGTTTCCGCTGTGATATCATTTAAGGAAAAATTTCTATCAGTTGTTGAACAGATGGAATTAAGCAAAGAACAGGTGTATAATGCTGATGAATCGGCCATTTGTTGGAGATGTTTACCAGACACAACTTGTGTTCATCAAGGGGAAAAATCAGCACCAGGTCGAAAAGTGTCAAAAGACCACTTAACATTCATGCCATGCTGCAACGCGGCTGGAACTCACCAATTAATTACCTTTACTAGTCTTGGGAAAAGCGGCGAATCAACGAGCATTCAAAAACGAAGTTCACTACCAGTTGTCTACAAAGCATCTACCAAAGGGTGGATGACCAGATCATTATTTAATGAATGGTTTAAAACACTTTTATCCCTGAGGTGAAGAATGTTTTAACTAAGATTAACAAGCCCTCTAAAGCTCTGTTGTTGGTAGACGATGCACCATCTCACCCACCTGAGGAAGAGGTTAATACTGATCTAAACTTCGGAGTTATGTTTTTGCCACCCAACTGTACTACCGTTCTCCAACCTATGGATCAGAATTTGATTCAAAACATTAAAGTGTCGTATAGAAAATGCCTTCTTAATCATATCATTTCGCATGAAGGTGAAGAGATAACATCCATTTTGAAGCAGTATAATTTGAAAGATGACGTGAACAATCTTGCCCAATCTTGGAAAGCCATTACTTCAAAAAATATTAGAAAAAGTTGGACAGCATTGTGGCATGACGCTACAGAAGTAGAAGAATCAGATGATGAAAATATTCCACTCTCAGAGCTTCAGAAGAAACTTCGTCCAATCAGTGATAATGATTTGAAAAATATTGCCGAATCATTAAGGGTCATCGATTCAGAAAATGACTTAACCATTTTGAACATTACCAACTGGGCTGTGGGAAATAAAGAGTTTGTTATCGATTTGACTGAAGAAGAGCTTATACAGGATGCTTTAGGAAGGAATATTGAAAACGTAGAGGAATCTTCTGACTCAGAGGATGGTTTAAATAGTATGCTAAAAGTGAAACATGCAGATACTGTCAATGCGTTCTCCTTGATTATCAGTAGGGCTGAACAGAATAATCTTCCTATAGAAGACATATTGCTCCTGAAGAGGCTCAAGGAAAAATCAGTTCAGATGACAGCATCGAGAAAGGTTCAGAGTAAAATCGATGGATATTTTAAAGGTCATAAGGAATAGTATGTTGTTTATGTACACTAGCTTATATTTGAATTCTATATTTCCTATGAGAAAAGATTATAATGAATGGAATTTGATTCTGTTTTATAATAGAAATTATTTTTTGTTCAACTTTTCGATACTTTTATAATAAACTCGGCTTTAACAGATTTTGGGTTGTTTCTATTTTGAAAATGAAACAAATTCAAGTCACTTTTCGATAGTCCGAGCATGCGCCGGAACGATATTTGCCCGGACTAGTGGAGTTGTGCTGTACTTACATTGTCTTTATTAGTAATGTACTAATAAATAATTACAATTATAGTTAATATTATTTAGTTTTTTTTTAATTTTATAACAATTTGTTTTACTTAAGTATTTAATTGATGTACAAATCGATAATTGTATGTTGAGAGTGATGATTAGAAAATCCCTTGTTGATGCTAATGATTAAAATATGCTCTAGATCCAGGTGATGAATACCCAACAACTAATTATTTAATCTAAGAATACTGTGCACGCATTAAAATACATAATTACCCGAAAATCTATATTTTAGATCAGTATGGATCTTTGACAATTTTATTACGAGGTAAGTATCTCAAACAAATTCAGTATTATTTTTGATTAAATCGATGATTAGACTATTTTTGTTATATAATCTATTATTCAATTTAAAGCGAGTAAACACTCTATATATAAAAATACTATTGATATCAATAAGATCAATGTGGTTAACAAGAACACTGTGGTAACAGGGACATAAGCCTATTTATGTTCCTATTTCTTCTACGATCTTCCCGCTTATCTGTACCAGTATAAAAAAACTTCTTCCACCCCATCCACTGGTCAGTTTCCATCATCAGTTTTGAGAAAATCACATTTATTCACTGTGTATTGACAGTTGCTCTAGACATTATATATCAGTACAAGAATTGTTATCGTTTTTGTTCAAAATATCTATAAATATGGTTTGAATTGATTTTTGGACCAATAACACTAATAGATAATACATGATAGTATTTCGATATACAAATTATAGTTCTTGGGAAAAAAATATGTATCCCAGTTACCCCAGAAATATTGTCAGTTTAGGTACCTGGAATACTTGACATTGAGACAACATATTGTTCCAATTACCCTGTCAATCAGATAAATATTTCAGTACATAAATATTTTATTTTCCAATAAAAGCTGTACAAATGGCAGATTCTGAAACATACAGTAGATCCACCTTAGAAAAAGGAATTGAAGATTCTGAAAATTGCAACAATATGATCTATGGAGCAGCAAAATCTTATGTGATTTCAAGATCTACCTACACTTTATCATTGTCTATGAAACAAGAAGAAAAGGCATAAAACCATCAAATTGAAAAGGTGGACTTCACTATCTGAAGAAGTAGAAGAAAGAATATATTTTGGAATGCCAAGAGAAACCCAAAAAAATTCATGTTGTCGGAAAAACAAGGAAAATATTTTTTTCAATTACTGAATGAAGTAATAAATAATGATACTAACCATCACATTTTCTATGATAGAATAAGACTTTCTTTTTAGAGGGTTGTTTTCAGTTTATCTGTTGAGGTTTTAAGGGTATAGGAATGTTTATTGCCCTTATGTGAATTACATTTTCTGGTCAATTTTGAAATAAAGCCAGTTTGCCATTAAAATCTACCTTATAAACACTACTTCTACATGACTGCACTGCAATATCCATTACAAATTTTCTTAGCTGAATAAAGGTATGTTCCTGTTAGCTTAGCTCAAAAACAGTATGAGATATTTACAATAAGTCCTATTCTTCTAGTTGCTTCACACTAGAACAGTGGGACAAATAAAGTGAAAAGAAAATGTCATCTTCCAAAGTATTAAATTTGCTCATTCAAGCTCTATGCAAGTACAGGTGAATGTTCAGTGCTTGGTATATCACATTTCAAGATGGAAGAAAACATCTATATATTCTCCATTATCTTTGGAGATGTCAATTCATATACCCGTTAACCACATTGACGTTTTACAATAAAACTTCTGAAATGTCTGAATGAGTTTTAGTTTAAGTTGAAAATTCTTCTATGCGATATATTGAAAAGAGAAACTTCACTATACAAATTCCAAAATTTACGAATTCAAACTCACCTGTACTGAAGCTATGAAGTACATACATGTTAGCTAAAAGATGAAGACTTGAGTAATGGCTGAAAGTTGATAGTAACATTGGTAAGCACACATTAGTGCTACCAGGATTTGAACAAAACCATTTAAGCATGAAAGGCTGACATCGGGGGATTCTCCAAGCAGCAAACACCAAAACATTAAGAACACATATAGGCACAAATATTTTTTCACCAGAACTTAGAGTATTCCACCATTTCATCAATTCCTTTATGTAAGGTTGCTGCAAAAACTTCTGGAAAAAAACTGTTTACATCATCAATCATTTACAGCAGTTTATTAAATTTGATTTTGCAAGATGATAAAATGTCAATTGAACTTGATTTCATCATAGTGAACCTAAGTAATCTAAAATATTTTAGTGGGTGATTCAATTTTGAAGCAGAAAATTTATATAATCATCGGTCCAGAAATGTTTCCCTTCATTACACAGCATGTCAAACTTTACTTTATCATCTTATTATTGTCAGTGCAAATAATAAAAATACCAAAGTATCTCAACCTTCAAAGGTCACTTATTCATTTTGGAAACCAGTAAAGATAACAAAATAGAATAAAAATAAATTTCATTTGCAGTCATCACACATTAGTCCCACTATTTCCAACTATATTATTACATACTTGATAAATTTATCATAAAAATTAAGAAATTGATTAATTAATACAAGGTACTGTACAAAAATTATTTTGAAATATTTTATTGTTATCTATTAGAACTATTTAGGTTTAATTCAAGTTGAATTTTATTAGCATTAAAATACAATATACAGGCTATCACATATTGAATGGTCATCCTTGTTACTGAAAACAGATCATGTTCAAATAAGAAAATGGTCCTTACAATGAAGTTGTAAGATAATTTATTTTCAAGATACAGGGTGATACGATTTGATTTTCGTTTCTTGTCAATATCTTTTTTACTTTTTGAGTCATTTGGCTCAAATTTAAAATGTTGATTACTCTGGAAGTTCTTTACAATTTGTCATTGCAATTTGTTTTGAAAATCTAAAGGGCGATATTTTTCCAGGCTCCCTTTTTACCCCTCAGGGCTCTTTAGAGAATGCCACTGACCAAACTTATCATGGTGAACTGATTTCATGGTTCTCTTCAGAAAGTTTTTGTGTCTTGTGAAATTATGTTAAAATGCCTACGTTTCGCGTGAGAATAAAACTTTCTATGCTGTACTTTTCTGTAGAATGTGCAAATTCATCACAAAAATAAGACATTAGTCGTTCATGCATCAGTGCAACAAGGTGAAAAGAGGTATGACCCATGAAAAAATATCACCCTGAGAGTTTTACAACAAATTGGAATGTCAGATCATGTAGCCCTAAAAGGTGAGCTACAATTCAAAATTTCAAATTTGACTAAAATAACTTGAAAACTGACAGATACTGATGAACAAAAAAAAAACAAACTCCAACCTTCTTTATCTTGAAAATACACACCGTCCCACTTTACCATTCTTCATATTTTTACATGATTTATATGCAATACCAAGAATGACCACTCAATGTGTGATACCCTGTATATATGTACATACCCAGGTATATATAAATATGAAAGCTTCTATATTCTGCTGAATTAAAAATTCCTGACAATTCCTCACAAGTCACATCAAATTCTGACATCTGGTTTTTCCAATTATATGCCCAACTATTACATGTATTATACTCACTTGCTTTTCCTCAGACCTTCTTCTGAATAGAGATATTGGTCTTTTCAGCATCGAAATGGCGTGTGCCCTCATATTTTCATATTCCCATATGGCTGCCCCTCCAAAACAAGCAGTACTAAACTGTGACGATTGCATTAGCAACTTCATACGCACAATAACCAACTTACCACAATTGTGAATCCTAGAGGCTTCCAAATACTGGATATATTCAAGTGCGAGCAATTAAAATTATTAGCCTGAAAAGGAGTTGCCACACTATTAGGGCTCACTTGAGTATGTGGTTCCACATTCTTCCTATTGTTTCGTATATTCCTGAATAATCTATGTGATTCAGACTCGAAACTTTTTCTTATAAGCAATTTATTTGCAGAACTGGAAAATACGATTCATAATATAGATATGTTTAGAGGTTAGTAAGTGAACTCTTACCATAGCTCGTTCAGCTTTATTATTTTACTTAGAGCCATCACGAAGAGAAGAAACTAACTATCGAATATTATCATAAAAAGTACATGTTTTAAAAATTTCAAATAGCAAAAGCAAAAATTTTGGATAGATGAATTTACCATAAAAGCACAGAAACAATATATTATATATTTTATCACAGAAATGTCATATATTCTGCCACACTAGACTATGAATATAGAATTCTAGGGATTGACGATTCTAAATCGATATTTTCTGAAAATTATTCGACTAATAACAACTCCATTGTTTTCAAACCGAATTGTTCATGTTCAGTTGGATTGAACGATTCAAATAAGAACATACTTATATAGTGTTCTTAGATTCGCAATCCAAATCAATAATTAAAATATACTTTCCAGTTTAATTCTTCAACTGCTTATCAAGGAATATTAATATTAATCAATTCCAAAGTTTAGAATTTATTTTTGAATTCATCATTTCGCAACATTACTTAGCTTATAGAGACAGTTCAAATTGTAAGATAGCTCGATGTGTTTTTCCAATAATACTATCGATTTTATTTCAGTTTCTTTTAGGAACACCTAAATCCTCATAAAAATTAGTTCATAATTACCAAAATGCTTGAGTAAAGCAACCCTTTATGTATTTTATTTTTGTTCTGTTTGTAAAACTTATTTTTGCTTCAATATCTCCGTGTCGTTAATCATTTCAAAGGAAAATTGAAATACAAATATTACTCATATTATGGAAGGTAGGTTGATAGTATAATTGAATAATTGACTAAAATAGGATCACATCAGATTCTAATCTATTGAAAAGTGAATAATATATAATATATGAAATAAGTTCCTAAGCAATTAAAGTCACAGCCAGGCAATGAGTATAATTATAATATATTCTGGAATGATTACATATTGGGGAAACTTTAATTGTTATAAAAATATAACAGCCTATTAGGATATAATCAAACTATATTATTATCTGCCTATGACCTCAATCAAATAGTGTCAGACGTTTTCTTCCCGAAAAATTCCAGTGTACAGATATTAGTCAAGTTATAGTAAATGCAATTCCATTATTATTCTTGTTTTATGAAGTGATCGATTCGATGATCCAATGAAATACTGCTACGAATAAATATATATTTTCAGCAAATTATAGTTCATTTATATATGCACATACAGGGTGTTCAAAAAATTCGAAACCTCTCTTTTATTTTTGAAAATACTGCTCCAACAAAACAAGGTTCCGATGAAAGTTGCAGGGTTTTGAATTAGAAATCCACTGGTGACCTAGGCCATAAGTTAATTCAGAGGTCAGCTTAAAAATTTCAACTGGAACTGTATTATATGGTCCCCGAAAATCAAAAGAGCAAAAAAATTACATTCAGATATAGCCTTTATCAAGACCTTTAACTGTCAACTTGAAGATTGTAAATAGAACCTGTAGTTAAACCGCCTCGGTAGCTGCACGGTTAGTGCGCAAGCATATTGGAACTGCTTAGCCGAGGTGCCTGGTTCGAATCCGGGTTCAAGTTATGGATGTTGCCCTTGAACAAAAAGTGAAACTTGCAAGAGTCACCTAAAGAGGGCATAAACTTCCGAAGACCAGATAACTTGTAATCCTTGTGGTGGCAATTATCATTGCATGGTCTAGGAGAGTGGTTAGGAATCCACTATAAGCTGTAGGTCCACCTGATTAGATTGCTAAGTCCCCGAGCACATCGTAAAAATATGAAACAAACAACAACCTCGTAGTTCTTACGCTGGAGATGAAATGAGTGGAAGGTAATGGTAACATCAAACAGAAACAAAAGCAGAGAATTTCAATCAAATATTGCATTTGTGGAATAAATTTAAGGGCAAAAATTTCCTTAGTTTTCGGATGGTGATTTTGTATTTGACTTCTGCTTTGTTCTAAAATTATAAAGTTGACCTCAAAATGATCTTTAAAGTCACACATATATATATATATATATATATATATATATATATATATATATATATATATATATATATATATATATATATATATATATATCGATAATACGACTTTCTAGACGCGCCATTATCCAAGCAACTACGGTAGACACGATTCCCCGCCAACGAAATCCAAAGCCGATATCAGGAAAGTTTTCGATATTTAAACAAAAAGTAAAGGAGTCCAGAAGAAAAACACTGAATATAATACATCTGCCAATAGAAAATCATCTATTTATTCACTCAGCAATCAATTCATTAAAATCTTCTTATTGAATAGACCTTTTCATTACAACATTTTTTTTGTGCGCATGCGTTAGCATCAGCCATCTTTTTCGTACTGTTTTTTATAAATTATCATGCAGCAGTGCCCGCTTCTCGTGTATTAGAAATTAAAATATTACTTTAGTTGAATAGTTTTAAAAAAAGTGAAAGAAATAAAGTATTAAGTACATTATAATTATGTTGTCTGTACGAAAAGAATAACAAAACGGTGTTGTTATGGAGTGTGTTAAAGTGATGCACGGTACAAATCATTCAAAACCAATACATACTATTTTATAAATTTTCTAAAGCCTTGTCTGGAATATCGGAGAAAATAATCAAATCACATCAAATTGCCAAATGTTTGTATAATTCATTTTTGACTGAATAGATTTGGACTTTGATTGGGTGTGTTTAAGATATTTAGCCATTTCACTTTTTCAACTGGTACATTATTCCTAATTGCATTTTTAACTCTGTAATATCATAATTTTTTTATATTGTCTCATTTCAAACATTTAATTTATGATAAAATCTATTAAATATATTCAATTTAGTATTTAGGTTTGTCTAATTAATAATGTCATATATAGCCTTAAAATATTCATTATTTCCATAAATATTACTCAAAATATATTTTCAATAATTACAAATGAATTGACATTATCAATAAGAGTAAAACTGTAAATATTAAGTTTGTTTATAAGTTTTTAGAATAGTAAACAAACGTTGACGCTTTACCTCTCAATCAGCTCACTTTTTTTCCTTTTTGCGGACGCCTGTGAAATTTGAGCCACCTTTTCAATTGTTTCACAATTATGAGCTGCTACTGAATCATAAGTGAGTAGAGCACCATCGATAGTTTTTTCCAATAATTTATATTTTTGTGGAGATAATATTCCTTACCCAGCCATTGTTGTTTAAAACAGTATACGAATATACGAATGTTTTGAATTGCCACCGTTTGAATATTGCGGCTACGCTTGCGCACATCATATGATGAAAAGGCGTATCCGATTGCCCTCTCCTTCTTCTGTCTTCATTTTCAGAAATGCCCTTAAGGTTTATCCTCCTGTTTCCAGTTACATGTTTTGTAATTTTTTTTTCAAACGAAATAAAAACTTTCAAAGGTTTTCAAGTCGTTATACTATAAACATCACTAATCAATTGTTAAATAACGCTCTTCATCTCATTTCATTCAAAGAATAATGAGGAAAGTTATTATATCTATAAGGTCTAAGCTCATTCGAATTTGGGAGGCCAAAAATAATGGTTACAATCCCAGACTAATAAATAATATTTTAAATAAAAACAAAGTAGAATCGCATTGAATGAAGTTTACACTGTCGATAAATTGAAACAAAAATTCAACACCTTAACCTACGTTGGCATTACAAGTGAGAAACTGATATCATTCTTAAGTAGCAATAATTTCAACATAGCTTTCCAAACTAATAATAATTTAGGCAAATATATAAAGAATAATAAAACCAAACCAGGTAAAAACAATAAATCAGGTGTTTATAGATTGAATTGCAATGACTGTGATAATTTCTACATTGGTAGAACACATAAAAATTTTAATATTAGAATATCGGAACATAAACGCAGTTTTTCAAATAAAAAATCAGATTCAAATTACGCGAATCATCTCTTAGAAAATAATCATTCTTTCGACCCACAGTTTGAAATTTTGCATACAGATAATAAATATTGGAAGGTAGATCTTTGGGAAACTTTAGAAATCAATAAATACAAACACTCAGGTAGACTCATCAATGAACAAGTCGATTTAAGCCCTTCACCTCTATTGAATATTTTCGGGGAGCAATCTATTCCTTAATTTTATTGGATATACCTGTCATAAATAACCACTTAAGAAGAAGCAACCCAATAAGCTTTTAATTACTCAAGAACATTTATAGTTATATTCTCATTTATATTTTTCTGTATATTCATTCGTCTGAAGAAGCTACAGTGTAGTGAAACGCGTTACGAATCGCAATTATTAATTAAAATTCCTTAAAACACAGTACTTGTTTTTTATTATCTAAACTCATTGTTAGGAACAGATACAGTGCGTCAAAACAATGACTGTTTTCGACAATGGTGTTTGTTGTTCTGGTGTTCTATGAAACAATTATTTAATAACTCAGTGTGTACTTAAAATGGAAAACCCCTTAAGCCCTCTTTTAGCAGAAATCTTCATGGATAATATAGAAAAAACTATTCATAAACACCCGCTTAGTAAACATTTCCTATATTGGTATCGATATGTCGATGACATTATTATGTGTTTCAAAGGAACAAACAGACAGTTCACTGTATTCGAAAATTTCATAAACAACCTGCACCCAAAAATAAAATTCACTTCTGAAATAGAACAGAACAATTCTATCAATTTCCTAGACCTAACAATAACAAGATCAAATAATAAAAACCAGTTTTCAATTCATCATAAGCCTTCTCATACAGATATCACAATTCATTATACATCGGCACATCCTAACCAACATAAAGTTGCAGCATTTTTATAGCTATATACATAGACTCTTGAGCACACCGATGTCTAATGATAATTATTTCAAAGAATTGAATTATATAATAATATAGAATAATGGTTATGATGCGAATTTAGTTAGCAGCATATTATATAAGAAAAAACAAAAATTAGCTTTACAACATATATATCCAAGACAAGAAATTCGATAGTTTAACATATATAGGCAATATTAGCAATGTTATATTAGGAAATATCCCAGGTTATGTACTTTTCGATTATCTCCTTAGACCTTTTTATAGCCTTGCTTGGTATGTAAAATCTTTTCTTAGATTTTGTCTAGACATATATTGAAATATTTTTCTGCTGGTTTTCTTTTTCCATTGTTACAGATTCCTGTCCCAAACCCCCTTCCTTTTACCCTTGTCTTCGTCTGGAAATCATGGAGTGCAAGAGAGATTGAAACGGCTAAGCAGATAAATCTGTGGTACTCTTTATGTACACACGACACTAACACAAAAACAGACAAGCTTTAGCTAGTGCAATAGCGACAGGGAAACGAGTTTCATTGTTCTTTTTTTTAGTTTGATATTGAATAAGTATAAGTTGAGTCTCAGAAGACGAGCTATCAAAATAAAATCAAATTTTGGGCATACCTATCAAGTATTTATTTTTTTTTTAAGTAAGTAAGTATATATTTAGTGTATCAACTGGTATACAATCTGCACATAATACATACAATAGTATTGTATAGCTAAAAACATTTTTACACGCGTCAAAATAAAAGACTAAACAAAATTCACACACAGTTGAAATTTGAAGAAAAATACTCATCGATACATTTGATACAATTAGCTCTTGCACTTTTTCTTTGAAGTGAGAGAGACATCACACGCAGTGCTAAAGGTAAGCAATTAAAAAATTTCCAACACCAGTAATTAGGACGATTTCGCGTTTTACTTAACCGAAGAAGCTCTATGCGTATATTTTTCTTGTAACGAATATTATACGAGTGAATATCCTGGCTAGATACTATTAGGTTCTTATGAGTCCAGGCATATATTATGCACTCGTAAACGAAGCGTCCAGGAAAAGTGAGAATCCCCAATTCCTTGAAAGCTTTCTTACAGCAATCTCTATAGCCGAGACCGGCCACAACTCTCACTGCTCGACGCTGCAGTCTTAAGATTCTTTCACGTCCAGCACAGTGCCCCCAAGCCAGTAGTCCGTACCGCAAATGTTATTCACATAGTGAGTAGTAGGCTGTTTTTAGCACCCTTTGAGACACAACAGAAGAAAGACTCCTAAAGACAAAGAGTCCAAGTAAACGCCTAAGAACTTAGTACTGCCATTCTCATGGTGCCTCACACTGAAGACAACTTTCTCGGTTTTCTCATTATTCATAATTAAACGGTTACCCGAAAACCAGTCGAGTGCATTCCCACTCATAGACAGTGACACCTCCTCCACCTGCTCCAAATCTTTCCCCTGAACAGAAATATTCGTATCATCCGCAAACAATATCGAGTTGCAAAGTGGCAGATAGTCTGGCAAATCCTTAACAAAAATTAGAATCAGTATTGGGCCTGCAATTGAGCCCTGGGGGACACCGATCGAAACAGGCATCCTTCTCGACCTCTCACCTCCAGAAAAAACTACCTGATATATGTTTGTTAAGAAAGAAGAGATAAGGTGAATACTCTTTTCATCGAAGCGATACTTTCTCAGCTTACCCAGAAGAAGCTCATGTGGGACACAATCAAAAGCTTTCGATAAGTCTCGGAAGAGTGACAAAGTATGCAAACCATCCTCAAAACACTGATTTGTGTTTTCTATGAACTTCAAAATAGCCTTCGTTGTGTCTCGTTTCTTTCTGAAACCATATTGATTGTTAGTGAACAGATTATTTGTCTCAAAATAGTCGACCATCTGCGAACAAAGAACTCTCTCAATTATCTTAGAGAATACAGGTACGAGTGATATTGGTCTGAAATTTGATATCTCTTCTGAGCTGCCCTTCTTGAATAGTGGAACCGTTTTCGATATTTTCAAGCAATCCCGAAATACCCCATTTTTAATAGACATGTTGATTAGACGTGTAAGTGGTGAAATGATACTGCTTAAGTTTCGCTTTAGCAACGGAACAGATAGATCGTAATAGTCTGTGGACCTGCTGTTTTTCAGAAACCGTACAATATCCCGAACAAACACTTCACTCACTTCTGTAAACCGGAAATGCAGATCCGCAGGAACATGCCTCCTTAATAACTCACCATAGTCTTTCTCAACAGGAAGAGAGGATGTAAGAGTATGAGGGACAAATGTAAAATACTCGTTGAATTCCCCTGCACTAAATCTAGGTTTCACAGACACACTGGTAGTTCGTCGCTCATTGATGAGATTCCACATAGACTTAACTGGGTTTGCCGAATTCTCGATCATTTTGTCATTAGCTCTTATCTTGGCATTTTTTATAGAAAGTCTGTATTTCAATCTTAACTTGTTTCTCAAAGCTTTCAACTCAGCGGAACCATAGAGGACGAACAGTTCGTTGACTAGGGTCACCTGATCCCTCATATTTCGCAACTCCTCGGTAAACCACCTGAGACCTGCGTCTCTCCGGAAAAGCTGCCCGAAAACAGTCAACGAAACTCTGCTGAAAAGCTCGAAATGCCTCATGAACGTCTACGTGCTCAGTTCCAAGGAAATCATAATTTTGATTTTGAAGGTTATTATGTATGTCGAAAAAACCTTTCTCGGTGTGAGGTCTACACTTCTTTGATAGAACCCCAGGAACAGTCACCAGAATATCCATCTGCACCTAGTGCATCATGTGGTCTGAAAAGTCACACCCCACAACACTTGCGGACAGATTCTCAACTGGAAAATTCAAGAATATGTTGTCCAGGCAGTTTTCACCCCTAGTGGCTCCAAAAATCGCTCTATAAAACCCAAAAGTACTGAGTAGATCCTTTTGGTCAATTCTCTATTTTTCGATTTTTTACCGGGCAAATGGACATTTTTTAAATTTATTTATTTAGCGAATAACATACAATTCAAATAATTCAAATTCAATAATTTTTCACTCGGAAACAATTGGAGATACGAAAATACTACAAGTGTCAAAAAAAGTTTCTAAATTGAACGAAGATGACGAAAATTGATTGTACGCAATCAGTGGCGTACTGCAAGAAAGTTTGAAAGGACGAAAGGAGACATGGCCTCGAAAAAGAAAACACCTTGTGATTTTCAGTTAAAATCTAGGACGTGTAATGATGGAGGCTGTAAATAATAGCTTGCATTCCAAATTTGGGCTGAATACCTCAAAAATTGAAGGAGTTTTGAAGAAAAAACCATTTTTCCCGGAAATTTAAACACCCTGTAGCTCCGTAACGAAGCTTTTGCGGTCCTATGTTTATATAACCTTTTTTTCTTAAAATTGCACGTACATTTACCCCCTCAAGTTGTGACATACTATTATGTAACTCCCTGTATACAGGGTGTCTACTATAAAAGGTTCCAAACTTCAGTAGGTGATAGTGCAAATCATATGCAACAAAAAATTTCCAATAACATTTTTTCGAAAAGTTGATAATTCAACACTTTTCGATTTTACGAAATTTTTTGCTTCTCTCTATAAACACTAATTTTGTTCATTTCGCAAATTTTTCATTTAGCCTCTTACACCACCCGGTATACAAAATTATTTTACCATTAGTACTCAACCATCTTATAGCAAATTTGATGCTCTCACCGATGGTATGGTCAGATTTGATGTAGCTGTCAGAGTAACAGAGATATTCTTGTATTTATGGAGAAGCAAAAAATTTCGTAAAATTAAATAACTCAATAATTATCAACTTTTCGAAAAAATGTTATGGGACAATTTTGTTGACTGTACTAGCACCTACTGAAGTTTGGTACCTTTTATAGTACATATATATATATATATATATATATATATATATATATATATATATATATATATATATATATATATATATATATATATATATATATATATATATATATATATATATATATACCGGGGTCCAACGAAAACTTTTCTCGATTTTCGATTTTCCGGTTTAAAAATAAAGTTATGGAGTTAACGAAATGGTAGCTACTGTTGTCATTAGTTTATTAAGTGCTGAAAATGGGCACCATTCACCTCCATGCAGTAAAGAACGCGGGTGTATGGCTAGCTTATGCTGAATTTACTTCAAGGTATGCAATGTTTTTATTTGTTTGTTAACTTTTTGGTCGAAAAAAGAGACAGACCATATGTGATTTACCTTAGTCTCTCGTGAATTTTCAGGAATTTTGAAACTGTGCCAAGGCGATTGTGAATTTGTAGTAGATATAAAATGGTGTATTCTGTAGCAGAAAGGGTGGAAATGACCCGATAATATTACTGCCAAATTTATTTAAAACTATCACAGAACGCTATTTATCCAGCCCTCGTGCAAGTATTGGAAAATGAAGAAGACCATTAAATGATCATTTTTCAACAAGATGGCGCACCACCTCATTTCGTTCAACCTGTGCGTCAGTTCTTAGATGAAAATTTTCCTCGGGCCTGGATTGGAAGAAGGGAACATTATAAGTGGCCACCCAGATCACCTAATCTGGCACCACTGGACTTTTTCCTATGGAGTCACCTGAAATCTAAGATCTACGCTACCTAAGCTGAGTCACTGGATGATTTGCGAATTAGGATCATTAATGAATGCCGTCAAATTGAACCAGAAATGTTGAGTAATGTGCGTGGAAGATTTGAACTAAATTTATTTTACTGCATGGAAGTGAATGGTGCCCATTTTCAGAACTTAATAAACTAATCACAAAAGTAAGTAGTCTTCCTCTTTTTTAGCTACCATTTCGTTAACGATGAAAATTTTGAAGCGAAAATTTAGGGTCAGATAGTACTCGATAAGATCTTCAGAATAAGGTATCGTAACACCCCTCATCCCTATTCAAAATCAGGGGGTTGTGCTCACCACCTTTAAGGGATTGAAGTTACAGGGATGAAAAAATCGGAAAATTTGTTCCCCTCGAATCAGAAATCGACGGGTCGGAGCGATATATATATATATATATATATATATATATATATATATATATATATATATATATATATATATATATATATATATATATATATATATATATTATGCCGCTATTACAGTAGTTAAACATTCTGGATACAAATTAGAAAATTTTGGATCTAATTATAATATCAAGAAAAAACCTTCATGGCAAAAAAGGTTAGAAGGTAAAATTTCTTCTATCAGATGTGATTTAGGAAGATTGACTCAATATTCCAGAGGTAATCGATCAAAAAACTTATGGCACATATTGGAAAAATATTCCTCAAATATAAAACCCATAAAAATAATGAGATAAGTAATGGACAATTGATAAAATACATCGATACTTTAAAACAAAAACTTTCAGTATACTCCATTAGACTACGTGAATATAAAATAAATTCGGATAGAAAATTCCAAAACAAACTATTCAAAAATAATGAAAAACATTTTTACAAATTTATTTCAGGTTCAAATGAAAATATTTCTGGAAATGGAGTTCCTAAAATTGATATTTTAACTGATTATTGGTCTTCAATTTGGGCAGTGCCAAGGCAACACAATTCCAATGCAAGTTGGATTTTAAATGAAAGGTCTCGATTTTCTAAAATAGAATGCATGCAATTTAAAAATTTTCAAACGAAGATATAACATCAGTTATTAAACACACAAAAATTGGAAATCTCCAGGTGTTGATGGTATTCATAACTTTTGGTTCAAGAAATTCTCTTGCGTTCATGAAAAATTGGCTGAATATTTTTCATTTATAATAAAGAACCCCTCAGCTACTCCTTTATTTTTCACACAAGGAATTACTTATTTAAAACCGAAAAGTGATAATACTATTGATCCGTCTCAATATAGACCAATTACTTGCCTTCCAACAATATATAAAATTCTAACTGCATGTATTACCCAAAAATTTATGCACATTTGGAGAATTATAATATTCTTTCCGAACATCAAAAGGATGTAGAAAAAACACCTTGGTACTAAAGAGCAACTTGTAATTGATTCTGTTGCTTTGAATCAAGCTCAAACTAAGAAGAGAAATATTCATACAGCCTTCATTGATTACCAAAAGGCTTTTGATAGTTCTCCCCATTCATGGCTTCAAGAAATTTTGGAAATTTATAAAATTGATAAGACACTTCGTCATTTTCTTGAATTTGTAATGAAAAATTGGAGAACCAATCTTCATTTAAATATTTCAAAACAATCGTTAAAATCCGAAGTAATTCCAATCAAAAGAGGCATTTTTCAAGGTGATTCTTTAGGTGCTCTTTGGTTTTGTCTTTGCCTCAATCCACTATCTCATGAATTAAATACTACTAGTTTCGGCTTCAAAATAAAGAGTCTATCAACTGAATTCAAATTAAGTCACTTAATTTATTTAGATGATATTAAATTATATGCCGGAACCAGATCTCATTTAAAAGTCTACTTGAGATTACTTTCAACTATTCCAATGATATTCATATGAAATTTGGGCTTCCAAAATGTAAAAATCTTTCTATTGAAAAAGGAAAGATCACCTCTAATTATATAAAGATTTCCAATATCGAAATCGAGCCAATGCATCAAGGAGATACATATAAATATCTTGGATTTTGTCAAGAGAAGACAATTAACCATAGCAGCACTAAAGAAAATATTAGAAGTTCATATTACAAAAGACTTAGAATTATCATCAAGAGTTATTTAACTAGTAAAACCTATTCAGAGCTATCAACTCCTATGCTGTTCCTATTCTTACATCTTCTTTTGGAATTATTAAATGGTCTAAAACTGATCTAAATGAATTACAATGTCAAACGAGGAAAATGCTCTGTAAATATCATAAGCACCACCCAAAGTCAGCTGTTCAGAGAGTTACACTACCTAGACATCTTGGAGGTCGTGGATTAATTGATTTGAATAATCTTCATAGTAAACAGATTTTTCATCTACGTTCCCATTTTCATGATAAACAGAGAACGTCTAAATTACATGATATTGTTGTTGCTTCAGATTATAATCTTACACCTCTGAACTTGACAATGCAAAAGGTAGATTTTGATATATTTAGATTATTTAGAAAGACTTAATGCCGTCGCTAATATTATTCACTTCAATCTAGGAATTAAACATGACCTAATTCCCAAAAAAAAAAAATTTTAAAAATATGAACCTGAGCTTATTTGTGAAAATGACAAATATAAACTTTATTTTGATAAAACAATTCTTTGCAACAGAGCTGTAAAACACAATAGACCAGATATCGTTCTTAATGATAAACAGAATCAAATAACATATATAATTGATATTGCTATACCCGACACACATAATATAAAGAATAAATACAATGAAAAATTTCTAAATATATGATGCTTGGCGACGAGATTAAAAAATGTGGAAAATGAAGAAAATATTTATTCCACCGATTATTATTTCCACAACAGGTGTTATTCCTAGAAATCTTCACAAAAGTATTGAGATTTTGGGTCTGAAGAAAAATTTGTTTGAACAGTTACAAAAGATAACAGTCATCAAATCTTGTAATATTCTTCGTAGGTTTCTTTCCGAAAAAATAAGGAGGTAGAGTCATAGGTTTTCTCTTTAGTTTATACTGCTCAGAATCTCATTTCATATTTTATTTATTTGTTTATATAAATGTAATATAATTAACTGACAATTTTGTCATATTTATATTCAGAGCAGTATTCTATTCGATCATTCACCACTTCACACAAAGGAAACTATTAATGAGTAACATTCAATGTCACTTGACTAAGGTCCTTACACTGGATTTTTCCGGGGAGAAAGCCTCTGACACTACTCGTTGGTACATTGATATCATTGTCTGATGATGCTATAGTATGTATATATTCTGGTAGATTGTTATTTTCTCATAACATTTAACGTTATCCTAATATATAATTATTCCAGGATATGTTTTGATTATAATCATTGCCTGGCAATGGTATTAATTACCGGGTGGTGGATTTATATTTTTCATGAAATCAGTTTGATTGCATGAACAGATAAATGGGCAACTCGTCGGGTAAAACCCTATATATATATATATATATATATATATATATATATATATATATATATATATATATATATATATATATATATATATACACATAAAATGGTTGGTAACTTTATTGTGGACCTCTGTACATTCTTCAAGGACACTACCATATGGAGGAATATGGAAAAGTTTAACTTCAATTAACTTTGGAGAAATGACATTTTTTGAAGGATGATTTCGAATGATTTTTGATAATAAAGGCATAATTTCTCATATGTTCATCACATGAAAAATAAGACTTCAAACTTCAATACTTAATCAGTTTATATTTCATGTAAAGAATACAGTGAAGATGAAAAAGATCTCACAATTACAAAAAGGAATATCTGAATAATGAATCCTGAGATTTATGCTCCAACACATTCTTCTTTGCCATTAAATGTCACAGGGTCGAATAAAAATATATTATTGATAGTAATCTCTTTATGGGAGACTGCTTTTATAACCTCCTGTGCAATTACACCTCCCAGAATGGCACACACTGGTACAACCTCTCCAAAAATTTGTTCAAATAATGAGTCCTCATATACATTGCTGCTTACTTTATAAAGTTCGACAATAGATTTTTTGATAGATTTAAGTTCTATTATATCATCAGTTTTTGTAGAAATTTCTGGGTTCCTTCCATGCACATTTCTGAATTCCAACAACACTGAAAAATTAAGATTGACTTGAATTGAGCAATATCTAAATATAAAAGAGATATTCACTTAAAATCTACAAAAAATATTTCACTGAATTTCTAATATAAGTGTCCACTCATTCAATCAATCAATGAATTTTATACACCATCAAGATATGCATGGCCGGTCAATCATATTCACAGAAATAAGACATTAAAGTGTAGAGTTAAACTACATGATAAAAACCTAAGAGATATACAACAGAATTCAACATCTGTGGGAATGTGTTGATTAAAATTAACTTTTCTTTTTGAATTTTATTTTCTATAGTTAAAAATGGAGTAAATAGAGTGGACTAACAATAAAATGATTAAACCTTCTACTTCTATATATATATATATATATATATATATATATATATATATACAGGGTGCTTCAACGAAAACTAAACAGAGGCTATATCTACCAAGATATTCATTTCTGATCAAAACGCAAAAACAGGTCAATTTTTGTTTCAAGGAAGACATCTTTTGGGGTACGAAACTTGCCTGAAATATCAACCCACTAAGCGGGGGTTGCAATCCTTCAACATTTTGAATAGGGAAGATGGGTCGAGTGATGACTCAAAAGAAAGGTGGTATCTTTGTCTACATCGCCTTGAACGAATTTCCATTTTTAATTGAAAACTGTAAAAGATACAGGGTGAGCAACTGAAATATAGGGAAGACTATTTCCCTGAGACTATTCAAGTTTCAGTGAAGTAAAATGGAACAGATCCAGGCTGATCAATGGCAGTCATCATCAAGTACCATCCTCATCTCGAATTTCAACCCCTAGAGCAGGGGTGACCACCCTTGAAAATTTGGTAGAGGGTAGATGGGTCAAGTGATAACTCGAAAAAAGAGTATTATCTTTGTCTGCATTCCCGTGAAAGAATTTTCATTTTTAATTGAAAACTGTAGAAGATACAGAGTGAGCCACTGAAAAATAGAGAAGACTATCGCCCCAAGACTATTGGAGTATTAGTGCAAAAAACTGGAATACATTCATTTTAGATCAAAAGCTGTCATCTTCCGAAATCACCCTCATCTCGAAATAGAGCGGGGAAATATTTCGATCCAGTGATACCTTTCAAGTAAAGGATTTCGGTTGCCTTCATGACTGCTCGCAATAATTCTATTCTCATTGAGTTCCATAGGAGTTGGAGTAGCTCACCCTGTATCTTCTACAGTTTTCAATCAAAAATGAAAATTCGTTCACAGGGATGCAGACAAAGATAATACCTTTCTTTCGAGGTATCACTCTACCCATCTACCCTCTTCCAAATTTTCAAGGCCTGCTCTAGGGCTTGAAATTCGAGATGAGCATGGATCTGTTCCATTTTACTTCACTGAAACTTGAATAGTCTCAGGGAAATAGTCTTCCCTATTTTTCAGTTGCTCACCCTGTATCTTTTACAGTTTTCAATTAAAAATGGAAATTCGTTCAAGGCGATGTAGACAAAGATACCACCTTTCTTTTGAGTCATCACTCGACCCATCTTCCCTATTCAAAATGTCCAAGGATTGCAACCCCCACTTAGGGGATTGATATTTCAGGCAAGTTTTGTACCCCAAAAGATGTCCCCTTGAAACAAAAATTAAACTGTTTTTGCGTTTTGATCAGAAATGAATATCTTGGTAGATATAGCCTCTGTTTAGTTTTCGTTGATCCAGTGGAATACTTCATTATGAATTATAATTTTGGAGCCAAAAGGCATGAAATAGAGTATAAAACCAAGTATCACCTCATTATTGGTTCGAATAGTCAATTGTTATAGCAACAGCAGCAAAAAACAGGTCGTCAATCATTTAAGATAAAAAAAGAAACAAAACGATAACACAACAGCCTTATTAAATTTTTTTGATTAAAAACTCAATGAATACATTCCATATGGATTAAAATTAACCAAAAGTCAAAACTATAAAATGAAAGTAACATTGAATATGTTCATTGAAACAGAATATGCCAATTGACAAATGCTGAATGATAGTAGACGTAGATTAATATTTTCGATAGATAAGAACAAGATATGAGTTCTAGTTCAGAATGTTGCCTCTACTCTCATATCCTAAAAACAATATCTCCATCCATGAATCTTAGTGGTAATGGATTATAATAAGAACTCACCCAGCATCAAAAGAAGAGCTCATTTCTTCTATTTGATTTTTTAATATTATCAATACTTTGTTTAGTATTTGGAAATATTAATACTTTATTTAATTCTGGATATTCAATTGCCCCTTTTACTTGTATTGTAGTCTTTTCACTGCCATCATGTGCCCTTTTTTTACCCAACATTTGTACACGGTCCCTTAAAACAAATATGAGAAAAATTATTTATGAATCTAAAATTTATTTTGAACTTAACTATACTTACTCATAGTAATCATGTTTCAGAAAATCAGCAACACAAAATCCAAACATTCCGAAAACATCTCCGGAAATAAGCTTTACTTTATTATTTCTACAGATTTTATCAAGCTTTAATACGAGATCAGTTTTTATTGCAGTTGTTATTATTATCGTAAAACCTTCATAGAACTTTGAATCCTTCTCATAAAGATTATCAGTATCAGCTGACAGCTTCACTAATGGATTCAAGGCTTGTGCTTTAGGAAGGACTGCTTCTGCAAGCTGGATGTATATATTATAACAGATTTTGAGGCAAGACATATAAGAGTTGATTATATAAAATTATAATGAAATATTAAATTCCATACCTTTTTTCCTATAGAATCGCTACTAAGAAAAAAATTTTTGATTTGTAGATCCTCAGTGACAATAACATCATCAAGAATTGTTAAGGAGTTTATTCCAGAAAGAAGAATATTTTTGGCAATTTCACAACCTAAACCTCTACAATTAATCAACAACACATTTGCAGCTCTGAGCCTGAAAGTTTTAACGTATTAGTTTTGGATAAAAATATAATTTTTGAAAGCTAACTTCTCTTGAGATTCGATACCCCATAACCTAATCTGTCTGTCGTACAATTCAGCTTCAACTGCAGATAGAGTATTTTCTGACATTTTGGCCTAAAATAGTCTCCTGTTGATGAAAGTAAAATTGAAAAGTAATTAGATTCAATTTAATCAATTCTGAGAATGGTAGCTTGGGTTGGTTTTTTCCGATTTCTTGCCGGTATCGTTGTTAACAAGCCTAGCGGTAACCTGGTAACCTCATCCGTACCACAGAATATAACCCCAACAAAACAAAAGTTCAATAATAAAACATTTCTGTGATATGTACCACAGAAGGAGCATACATAGAATAATTCATACTTTATTTATAGTATTTTCGACCGGAAATAATTCGGATCGATCTGAGATTGCTCGGAAATCGGAAAGTACGTCATTACTCTGGTTGCGAACCACATCATAGACATTTTCTCTGTTGCGAACTGCCAAAGCAAATTACCAACCGAATATAAATTGTTTGGTTAACCGCCTCGGTAGCTGCACGGTTAGTGAGCAAGTATATAGGAATATGCTTAGCCGAGGTGCTTGGTTCGAGTTCAAGTTATGGGTGTCGTCCTTGAACAAAAAAGTGATATTTGACCAAAACTTCCAATAATTAATTGTAATAATTCCCCAAATTGTGCTGGCAAATTGCCTGAATAGCAAAACCATTAACCACTGAAAACCAGATAGCATGTAATCCTGAGAGATGGCAGTTATCATTGCACGGTCTAGGTGAGCGGTTCGGAGTCCACAACATCAACAACAACAATTGTATGGTTAAAATCACCGAGGGCATGTAAAAGAAAAAATCACAATTAATCTAATCAATATAAATTGTCACATTTTCATCAACATAACATTTCTAACAATTCTCCTTCAACAGAACTATGATCTTCTAGATCCGCCATAATTGTCACTTATGCGTTTTTAAAGAATGCGATAATTTACGAAACACTTTTGCCTAAAATATACTTTTACGCTTTCACTACTATATACTCATACCAAACAATACAACAACGCCATATTTGCTCCAAATCTGTTGCTCTAACCCATGGATTCAGATCAAGTCCGAGCGATCTCGGAGCAAAATTCCAGTCGAACATTCAAATCTATGAGTGATCAACAGAAATCAATCCAGTCGAACATAAATATTTCTGGGAGAGCGCTCTGATATCACCCGATATCAGCCAGCCGAAAACGCTATTAGTAATTACAAGACTAAAGATCATCCAGGAGGATAAACTGCTTTGAAGGAAAATAGGCCCAAGCGGGACGATACATAGCCGTTCACCGTTATCCCTACTCTTACCTGCTCTCTTACTGGGAGCTGGTGGAAATAGCTGTAAACCTCACTTTTACGCGCTACACTCGCCAAGGCAGTTTGTTCTCCTGGTGTGTAGTCTTCTTGCATATAACCCTCCCTGGGTAAAATATTCAAGCTTAGACAATATCTGAAGTTTGTAGGAAGCAATATTGTCTACTATTTTAATTTTCTGGTTATGCCATTTTCTGGCATTTTAAATTACCACTGAGAAAGGAATAATATGTTCTTCGATGAAATAATTCAAAAAACTGTTAAAATCGCTCTCAAAACATTGTATTGAATAATAATTTAACATTATCTAGGCACACTACAGTTAGCTTTCCAAAATACTTCATTATCTATTCATTTTCCACATTATCACATAACTTTGTTATAGATTTGAAAAAATGAAAACGTATTAATCGCCTTGGCACTGTTCTAGTCGTAAATAAAAACCCTATCGTCTATGGAAAAGGTCACAATATAAAACTAAATATTATGAGGACCATTCAGGAAAATTCAATGACTTTTGCTCGCGATCATGTTTACGATAAAACGTTATTAAAAATTATTCAAGAGTCAAAAATGCATCCTTACACAATGCAATTTGTACATGGGTTATTGAGGATAATTCAGATCTACGAATGGAATTTTCCGAATACATGATGAGTGTTCGGTTTGAATACATTAGGGCGCCTCCACATATGTCTTAAACGTGCACCGATGCATGGATGGTGATAATTTAAGTTGATTTGAATAGAACAAATTGAGTAAACCTCCAGATCACAGGATGTTACGCCATAAAACTCTTTCCTATGTGAATATTTGAAATTTATAATTTTTTCAAAAAAATAAACCAGATTCTATTGAGCTTCTTAAAGAACGTATAATACACGAAATTAGGCAAATTTCGATAAAAATTTTCTGAACTTTATAGCGGCAGACGCTAGAAGAGACAAGTGAAAAGTTTATATTTTCGGTCTTCTAGAAATGCCAATAAAAAATCCCAAGGCAATCAGTTTTCTTCGATACGAAATGGCCGAGTCTCTTTTTATAGTCGTCCTGTTATTGCGTAACATAGCTTTCGATACTCGAACATAAATAGAGGGTTTGAAAAAGATTTTCACAATATATGTACAACACTAAAGATTCCATTAAATGATACCAAATAAAATATTAAATCGACCTGGGATCTAGTGGCGTACCAATGTAACAGCAGATCTGTGTGCGAACATTTTGCGGACCCCCTCAATTAACATTTAAGCAAATTTTAATGAATATGGCATATCTATTCAATCTGACAATGATAGGGCATTTCAAACAAAATATTACCAGTAACAAAAATAACGTTTTCTGGATCGAATGAGCAAAACATGATATTACACTAGCAATGTCTATTTGTCAAGTTTCTTCATTTTTGATGGAATAATTGCAAAAGCTGATAAGGTTGCCCGACGCATGCTGCTTCTCAAGTTTTCATTAACTTCAATTTAGAGAAAGGTCGTTCGGCCTATGTGACTGAAACTGGAATTGTTGCAAAAATATTTCAAGCTGTTCGCTAAAAATGGAAGACGTAAAATAATTCTTAACTGAAATAAAATCTGATTTGTCAAAAACGGAGTGCAATTAAAGTATTTCTTCTTATTTTTAATGAACCTTGTAGAACCAGATCGAGTTCTGCAATTATAAATATGAAAACTCCAGGGTTCTTTGAATTTTATTACTCGCAGTGATCCCTTAATTGTATATTACAGAAAGCTAATGTAACGATTACTTCTATGACATGTTCTAGAATTTTCCTCCACATAATTGTTTCTTGCCGTATTTTAGATTCGAGTTCCAAATTAATATTCTTATTCTATCTTATGATCAACTTTCGTACACGTTGGTTATGACTTCGAAGACTGTACCTATCAGATATCTATTCAATAGGTATTGAATTACACTTTCGGAAACTGAATAAACATGAGTAGACCATCCAAGAAAACTCATAAGAATCACGGGAGAGAGTATAAGTATATTCGAGAAATCTCGAATATACTTATATTCGAAACAAATATGAAGCAATTCGATATCAACATTCAATAAATGAAAACATAATAGTTTCCGAATTAAGCTTTGTTACGTCAAATCACAAATTCACTATCAAAAATACCAACAATCATGAAATAATGTCGAAGGAATGGAATTCTTTGAAGAAATTGTCACTAATTTAGTGCCAGTCTCAGAGTTCGTTAAAATTATACTAGAGATTCAAAGTTTAATGTCACATAGTAGGTACGCCACTGCTATGACTGAATGCTAGACGAATTCATGAAAATGAATATTAAAAAGTATAATAGTTTATTAGCTATCCAGAAAAATTTCCCTTATATTAATAGTTTCCATTTCATACTAAAAATATTTTAGTTATATGATAATCTCATTGAAAAAATTCGTCATGTTTTTATTATTATCATAAACACAAATGTGTACAGTTCATTCAATTTTAGTTGATCTCATCATATTTCGACTAAAAAATATTTTACGTAAATTATTTTATTAAAACTTACAAAACATTGTAGCTCATTTCATTTTCCATAAAAAATAAATTAGAATTTGCTTGTCACATAACTAACAATATCAGTTTTATAATACTTTATACATAAGTCCAAAATATTTGGAATACTTAAAGGATTTGCAGGTACTTAGTTTTGTAATATACATTCCATAACTCATAAAATTTGAAAATAATATAAGAATTTGGTCAATTACACTACTCTCAGTGGTCAGTGATTTCTTTAAATCCTTTGGAATGATGAGCAAGACGTTAATCAATAAAAACAACATATAAATACATTCAATAAAAACATTCAACAAGGAACAATTTTTTTTTTCAACCATCAATAAGAATCGTACTTCCATGTGGTTTAAGCGTATCAAAACATTCAGGTAAATCTATTGGTAAATAACGTTCGTCAAGTGGAAATGATTCAACACGAGGACCATTTGTTTGTATATAGAGCATGATATGATCTACATGGTCTGTTTTGAAAAGTTCAGGAGTTAATTCGAAATAAATTTTTTCAGAGCCCAAATGTTTGAAAAGTCTCACTATGCCTTTTATATTGTTTATCCACAAATTTTGGACGTCTTCACGAACATAATTATCCCGGGGTTTAGAAGGGCGCTTTTGAGATTCCGATGACGATGAAATGGTTTTGCTGACATGTTGTGATAATATTTCCTCGCATAGACTATCTTGAGTTTGTTTTGAAGATGCTATTTCCTGAAGTATAGGCATCAATTCCTTCATCTTATGTTGAATTTTTGGGTTCTTAGCATTTTTTCCCAAAATTGATAAACACAGTCTATCGTAAGAATCGTCAAGGAGTTCTTGTTTTCTTTTTAAGTCAGTATTTTCATTCACCCTTTTCAAATCATACACAAAATTTAAGCTGGCTTGAGATATTCTGTTAGATTTCTCTTCGTCTGAATCTGGTAAATTGAAAATATCTGAAAATCTTTTTATTGTCTGACTTATAGTATTTGCTACTTTTTTATATTGTTCTTCTCTTATCCTAGCTAATTGTTTTTTACTTTTAACTCCTAAAGTTTCGTTATAACTGGCTTTTGTAGCAGCTAATTTAGACTTATCACAACTATTCTCACTATTTTTTATCACATTGGTTGGAGTCGGAGTTGGCTCCTCAGTCTTATCTCTATGAAATATTGTCCTTTTCATTGCTCCTGTTCTCGAATCTCCACCTTTTGGGTAAATCTCCTTTTTGATATAACCTCTTTTACTTGTGTGCTCCTTGTTAGTTAGAGCTGAAACCTTCTTATCCACTCTGAAAATAAAAATTTTAATGAAAACATGCCTTCAACAAGAAGTTAGCAAATTAAGCAATACAAACTTACGCATCTAGTTTTTCCCTGACTTTTTCAATTTCTTCATCCTTTTCTTCCAACTTGCTGATGATCATTTTAACATTCTTGTTTATGGTCATGTCATCAAAATCATCATATTCAGAGTTGAAGTCTGATAATAAACATTTATCAGATTGCTCACTTGGAAATGTACCATATTTAACTTCTTTCTGGGAATCTGTTACTAGAGAATCTCTCCTTTTATTCAATCTATCTATGATATCAAAATCTCCGTCCGTATCTGAACTGCAAGCACTTTGTGAGCTGTAGTATCTTTTATTTTGCATCTTGGGAGCTATCATGCGATCACATTCCTTAGGGATTTGGATATTTTGTGGTTCATAACCACTGCTTGATGCTTCATTCAGTTGGATACATGTAGCTCCAAGTTCTTCATCAGCAACAGCTAGAATGTCAGAAGCAAACATATCAGCTTTTTGATATAAGTCACGATCACAACTTTCAGAAAGATCTGAAATGAGAGATTCAGCGATTTCTAAGCTCAAGAGATCTATACTTGAGGCCTCTTCAATATTACTTGCTTCACCAAACATAGTTTGTTGTTTTTCGTGTTGAGCTTCCCGGATTATGCGATAATCAGTAGATGATAATTTTTTCGAATTGTTGGGTGACAATTCATTAGAGCTATTTCCTGAAGAATCTAATGTTAATCTCTCAACTTTTGTAGTTTCTACATTTTTATTGATTTCAAGGGGATCATAGTATATCTCTGTATCGATTTTTTCGATACCATCTGAACCAATTTTCAAAAAATTTTTAGTCGAACCTAATAATTGTTTTCCAGTTTTAGAATGTTCACTATCTTGAAAATGTACAAGTCTTCTCATAGAATCATCAACAGCTTTAGTTTTCACTTCTGAAGTTTCCTTGTACCTTTCAATTACAGTAGGAGCATTTGAATGTTTAATATTTAATTCATTATTTTTTGGAAGAATCCAATCATGACTACTAACCCCAAAGAGATCAACAGGGGGAGGTTTCACACTATCTGCGCTAACCCTTTCAATGTCCACTTTGTCATTATCCTTCATACTTATTTTTACATAATTGGTCTTAGAAGGATCTGTTTCTACTTTTGTATCAGTTAAAATGGCATTATATTGTGAACTACGATTTTGTAAGTACTGAACAAATGAGTCAAATTTTTGAGTAGTTGGGTCCTCATTCATCATATTTTTCAGTTGATCTTTTGATAAGTAGCTTTGGACAAGCATTTCGATACTTTCTTTGTCATATATTTCATTTTCACAAATGCTTGTGTCTTCTAATTGTTCACTTGAATAATTGTAAGGTCCTTCTGTAGTAGGTGTCCTTGAATCAACTCCACAAATCTGTTCAAATTGATACTCTGTTGAATCATCAGGGTCAGAAATCGAGTACGATATTTCTTTAATTTCATCATCTAAATTGAGATCTTGCATTTTTTTTAGAGTGGTGTTTACTATATTATCAGGAATGGTAGGCATAAGACATTTTGTGATATTTTCTTTATTTAATTCATCTTCCAGCTCAATTTTCCTAACAGCACCTAAGTTAGTTTTATTCACATTTTTATACTTTCTTATATTCTCGTTTAAGTTTAGATTTTGCGTTGTTTTTGAGTCCGCATTTTTTCGTTTTTCCTTTCTCAAGATGTGGTCAAACAAATTTTTCTCTAATTTGCTTCGTTCTAGTGATGGAACACTTTCGTCAAGTTGGGATGGATTATTTTCCATTTCTGCAGTTTTCGCAGTACTTACAGATTTTTGTTTCATTTGTTTAGTACATAAGTCTTCACTTGCACTGCTCATACAATAATTATGATCCCATGATACTATTGGATTGCGTGAAAGAGATTGTATTTCTTCAAATTTTTCAGGTGTACAAAGTAAAAATTCACCATTATCAGGAGGATCTCTTGAAGGGTTTTGATAAAGCAGAAGCAAATCACTTTTTGTATTTGCCTCTTCATTTGGCTGGCCTTTTTCTAATGAAACTTCAGCAATTCTCTGTTGCCTTTTTCTGTCTCTTTTATTCTTTTTTTTATTCTTAGATTTGGAATTTCTTGCTGGCGATGGAAGAGGTGCAGCATCAACTGGAATGAACGTTTTACCAGATGCTGTTGTGATCATTATTGGTTCATACATATCCTCCTGACGTATGGATTCCAGAGGTTTCTCTGCTTGTGCATAAAGTCCAGAATAGGTGGATGGTGTTTCTTTTACAAAGCGTTCAAGAGCATTCAATTCTCTATTTGGCCTAGATTTTTGTTCAGATGTTGTTGATGACGCAGCTGCTTTCTCACGTGAAGATAAATCTTCCCTTATATAGCGATATGGTACAGCTTGGATTGATTTAATGAATTCTATATACTCATTCATTCGATCGAAATCAAATATTTCACAGTCTTCATCGTTTAGTCCATATATACGGTGGAAAAGTTGTCGAAACATATTTATAAAGATGGAAGTTCCTATTGCTTGTGAATCTAGATAACCTATAAACAAAATCCTGATTAGTTTGTAATAAAACAAAAAACTGATTATATACTGGGTGATCCACTTTTTGTATCAGGAGTTCGAGGTTCGATAGAGAATCGAAAATGAAGATCACTTTCAGAACAAACATACGTCCGAAAACGATTCGTTTTCGATATACAGAGTGTCAAAGTTCTAATTTTGAAAACGAAAAATCATTATAGCTACGGAACCCTAGGTAGTAAGAAGCCGAAATTTGGCAAATCGGCTGCTAATAATTTGGTTATCATTTAACCTTGGTGGTCATTCCTGAAAAATAAGCCAGTGGCGTCATACGCTGTTAATCAACCCCTTCTTTCGGTTGAACCTTTACGCCTCTACTTTTTTCACAAATTTGATCACATTTTCGGATATTTCGTTCATTTTGTAGAATAAAGTATTCTTGTGTTTTTTCGTACGACGCATAGTTTGAAAGATATTTGAGATCAAAGTAGAAGAGAATCGCTTCTTTCAAGAGAATCATTATGTTTTGAACGGAATCAATACATTTCGGCTGCGAATAGTTTCTTTGCTTTTATTGTTGCGAAAATGAAACGGTCTTCAGAAAACGTTATTCCATGAGGATCTTCATCATAATTATCTCCTCTAATGCTTCTTAGTCGACATACGGACAGTATTTTCGAATCGAATTTTTGTACATTTTGTGTCAATAACTTCTGCAATTTTTTGGATATACTCCGGATTCGAAACAGAAATCACTCTAGTTAAATACTCTTATTTTTCATGGAAAATTAATGTGAATATTTTCAGGATTGTTATTCATCGGAGTTATCAATCCGATCTTTGAACATCTACTTCATTAATGCCCACTTCCACCGTTGTGTAAGCATCTACTTATACGACGGTGGAAGCGGGCATAACTGCCTCAGAAAGCATAATTTTTGACTCTATTCAAATAGTTACTTTTCACGTATCATCTAGCAGAGCTGAAATTATTTTCAATAAAGAAAAAAAAAATTATAGGAAAATATCTTCACAATATTACTATCAACATATTATGTTGGTAGTAATATTGTGAATATGATGATTTCACCTATTTCTACTGATACTCAAATAAAAATAACATGAAATTCACGGTATTATTGCTAATATATTATGTAGGTAGTAATATCATGAATGAGATAATTTCACCCATTTTTATCTAGACATTTAATCCAGAAATAACAATGAATACAAACATAAACAATTTAAACGACCATTCTCAAAGCAAATGTTCGAAATGCGATCCATTTTGTTCGATACATAATTAGAATCGTCGTCTCATACTTCGACGTGCGGCAACTATCAAAGGTCTGTTTCTTAATTGATCACAAACATTTTGAATCCTGTCTATCAATTCTTCCCTTGTTTTCATAGCAACTCTATAAACATTACATTTTATGTATCCCCATACAAAAAAATTAAGTGGAGTTAAATCTCTTCTGACGTTTCGATGGTAATGAACAGAGCATCCGTCGAGTTGGAACCAAGCGGTTCTTCTTAGTTCGAGTGTATGAGGTAAAAAAAGGCCTGAAAAGGTGGTCATCGTAAACTCTCAGCCATACATTAATACTGAATTCATTCTGAAAATTTCTTGGTCGAGTACCATGTGGGTTTTCATGGACCCAAACATGTTGATTATGAAAATTCGTGACTCCACGGCGATTAAAGCAAGACATAATATTCGATTTAAAAATGTTCATTTTCTTCTATGGAGTGGATAATCCATCTGCAAAATTGTTATCTCGCCAATTCATCACCTTCATGAAGATTTTGCACTGGTTGTAGGTGGAAAGCATGTCTGAGGTTCTTTCTGAATACTAGCAGATTTCTTGATTTAGGAGTATTTAGTATTCGAGAAACACTTGGACTGCTTGTTCGGGGATCTTGGTTGAATTGTTCCAGAATCAAATTGTAGTTTCTGTTTTGTCGTCTGTTTATTCTGTTCTGCCTTTCATCTGGCCTAATTGTTCCTAGTCCGTGTGCAATAAAATTCATACGCATCCTCCTGAAAACAGAATGATGTGGATGGCGCCTGAAACGGTATTTTCGTCTATACTCTCTAGCCGTTTCTGCACCATTTCCATTGGATAACCCGTAACAAAAGTGAAGGTAATCCTGTCTTTAATGGTGACCACTTCTGGGCACCCAGAACGAGTCAGTCTGCCGTTTGCGGAATGAATTTGAATTTTATAGTGTTGTCAGATTCGTCAGAATCATAAGTGTCATTTCGTTATCTATATTTCTAACAAATTAGAATTGAGGAATAGATCATGATAATCCATTTCTAGTAGTTATACGACAACAATTTAACAGAATAAAAAATTTTCACTTACAATTTATAATAGCTGTCCATACTTTCCCAAAAATGTTCTAGATTCAATATTTGATCAATTAACGTTTTCATCATTACTTACTTAAAAATAGAAAACACCGAAGCTGGTGTTACCATATGCAGTAATAATTTGGCAGTGTAACAGTATTCAAATCCGACCTACGTGACATGATCCTGACAATAGTGACGTACTCGCCATCTCCCGTCATAACGGAGAGGGATATTCAGATGGAAATCTCTTCAAACCAAACCTAACTAACCTAACCGAACCTCAAACCTAATTTAAATGTATAATTTTGAATTGAATAGGTTAGTAGGTTAGGTTTCAGGTAAAATTAGGTTAGTTAGGTTAGGTTTAGAAATATTCCCATTTGAATTTCGGTCTGTTATGAACGAGAGAGATAGTGAGTACTTCTTTCTCTTTCATGCAATGTTTTGAGCCATACGCCGTATAACAAATTCTGTTTTATTTTCTTAAACGATAGCCTTCCGGGGCAAAACGATTTCAGGTTTGGATTTTGGGCCCCAAAATTAGTAAGTAAACATTTTTCAGTGAATTCTGACTATGGACACTATACCGTATAATTACCATTTAGAGAAGAAAATCTCCATTCCCCACATTCATTAGCAAATAGAAAAGGCTGATTTTGATCGATAAACTATCAGTGTGATCTAATAAAATACTTTGGATTTGTCTCTTTTCTCTATGTTTTTATGGTATTAACAATATGACATAAGAGAAGTAGTTTCTCATTTATAGACTAGAAACTAGAAAAGAAAAACGGTCCACCAGAGTTCGATTATTGTGTTCGCATACTGACGAACCTGTGCGTCAAAATATTATTTTGTTAGTAATCTGACAACACTGTATAAAATTTGAATGCATTCGGCAAACAGCTGACTGACTCGTTACAGGTGCACAGAAGTGGTCACCATTAAAGACAGGATTACCAAAGTGAATATCAGCTTGTTGTTGATTTGTAAATTGGAATGGCATATTGTTGAACCAAAAAGAATTGAAATTATATCAAAAACACTATGAAGCAATAACAGAAAAAAATATTCGAACCTATCGAATCGCAGATATCAAATATTTGTTCTGTTGAAACAAGGTCAAAATTCAAAGGAGCCAATGAAGTCATTAGAAATGAATCGTACTATTGTTTCTTAGAAGTTCTTTCGTTTCTTTATAGAACGGCTTGTTGTTGTTTCATGGTGTTTTTGATATAAATTCACAAGCAGCTGATATTCACTTTTGTAACAGATTATCTAATCGAAATTCTGCAGGAGCGGCTAGAGAGTACTGAAAAAGATACAGATACAGAAGACGATCATTTCACTTTCGCAACAATAAAATCGGAGAAACTATTCTCAAACGGAATGCATTGACCCCATCCAAAACATGATTCTCTTGAAAGAAGCGATTCTCCTCTTTTTTGATCTCAAATATCTCCTTAACTATGCGTCATACGGAGAAAAACACCAGAATCCTTTTTTTTTATTAAATGAACGGAATATTTGAAAATGTGATCAAATTTGTGAAAAAGCAGAGGCGTACAAGTTCTACAGAAAAAAAGGGTCGAGAAACAGCGTGTGACATCACTGGTTTATTCTTCAGAAATGACCTCCAGCGTTGAATGATAACCCAATTATTAGTAGCCGATGTGCCTAATTTCGGATTTCAACTACCTAGGGTTCCGTAACTATAATAATTTTTCAATCAATCAATCCATTTATTTGTTCCATATAAACAAAAATTGTTGTAGAACACGTCATCATAAGCATAAAATACATAAAAAAACAAACAGTGTAAACAGAATAAAGACCTAACAATAAGAGACGAAATCAGCTGAGACAAATATTGTCCTCAAAATACTGCTGGAGAGTGTAGTATGGTGTCCTCCTGAGGTAAGTATTTAATCTTCTTCTCAATTTATTTTGTGGCCACCCTCGTGCTTCCTGTGGAATGTGATTATAAATTTTTACCAAAGCATAAACACAGTTGTTCTGAAGGTAAGTATGCTTAAATCTGGGTAGCCTCATATCGTTCTTAGCTCTCGTGTTATGCTCATGTTCACGCTTAGTCTCCACAAACAGGTCTCTATCATTAACTATGAACATAATTGCTTCATAAACATATAGACTCAAAATTTTCAAAATTCGAACTTTGACACCCTGCATATCGAAAACGAATCGTTTTCGGACGTATGTTTGTTCAGAAAGTGATCATGATTTTGGTCTTTTGAAAACCACTCATTTTTTATTCTCTTTGAAAAGATTCTTTTTCACAAAGGTACTTTGTTTTCATGTTCCCAACACTTTCAAGATTATTTTCATCTATATGAGAAATATTCAAAAGAAATCGAGAACTTTAAGTTTAAATACAGATTTCATGATACTACGAAGTACTAGAACATAACTGGTACTAAGGAACTTATTGTTTATAAGATAGTGTAATACTTCAAAATGATAATTAACAATTTACTGCACATGCCAGCTCTGATTTAATGAATATTCTTATAAGATATAGACTAAGATTCACCAAGCAATGAAAATGGTACTGATTGAAATAACAAACTTTTTCAGTAATGACTATAGCCAAATTGAAAAGAAAAACAATATGTGCGCATTTCGTCAGTTGATCTAATAACTATGAGTATTTTCGCAGGTAATTCAAATTGATTCTGATAGAAAACAGTTCATTCATCGAAGAGTGAATTGCGCGAAGTTTTCAAAAATTTATCAATCCATCTAGATGTGCTAGTTATGGTTAATATAGGGCATTTTTTGAGGCCTAAGAATTCGGTACAAAATAACGATTGTACAATTTCGCTGAATGTTATTCACAGATATTGATCTTGAATTTTCACAACAATATTACAGTAGTAGAAGTATTTCAAACAATTTACTTCCATAAACTAATAGCTACATTATTGAGGAACCACATATCCAAAATTGCGGTTAAAATTTAGACAAGATTGAAAACTGTATTCAGATATATCCTACCTTGCTTGATGAGCCTTCTAATAGAAATACTGATGTGTTCATTGAAATAGTAATGAGAAATCTGGTGGTAGTACAAAGCATTGCTAGTGGACTTCTGGAGTAAAGGTGGCCTATTGTTGATATCTAATACATCTGTAATGTCATACCTCGAAGCAAGAAAAAACTTTCCATTAAGAGAGAATTGCAGATCATATAACATGAACCATCTCAGGAAACCATCTCTTACATATTTCGGATCGTGTATGTGAATGATTTCCTTATTCCGACCAACATTGTACATCAAAATTCCATCAAAATGTTCCATATAAGGAACCTGCAATTAATTATCTATATAAAAATATGTACTGATTTCACTAAAGTATTCCTAACTATGAAATGATTGTGTAATATCGAAATATAAAAGAAAGATCCTTTATTTTTTTATTATATAACATTCATAATTCAACCTACATTAACCCTTAGGGCTCCTTCAGACAGGGCGAATGCGAATCCACATGAATTGCCTGTTTCAAAATCATGCATTCACACCAAATTCAGTTCAATTTGCCTTCAATAGATGGAACAGGTAATTTGGCATTTCAAAATCTTTTTTCGTCCGTCAGGCTGAATCAGTCGTTGTCAGCATGGATTTTTAAAAGTGAAAGTTTTGTTTTGATTTGGTCGGTGTGCAAGTATGGGGACCAACAGATTCCCGTTGATTCGCGATCGGTGAAGGGGCTGTTTGTTAATTTTTGAGCTTCTATCTTCAGTCGCATACAAATAAATCAATAACCCTTGGCAAGGGTAAGGTGATATTATTTGACAGTAAATTTTTAACTTTCTCAACTAGGTTACTCATTTATCAGATGGAGACCAACTGATTACAATTCAAAACTGAAGTCGCTTGTTTTTAGCAGCTCAACGAGTTCACTAGAAGCATGTCATTACTCTAACAAAAGTCTTTCCATTTTTTAATGTGGCCTAGTCAGGGGTAGACTTTTCGCTTGACCATTCTAAAACGATCTTCCAAATCCTGAGAAGAGATGTATACAATTTATTTCGAAAATGCTCAATCTCAAAGGACTCAATTCGGGATATTTAATCGATTTAATTTGCCCTCTTTCACATATTTTCACTTTGGAAATACTTCATTTTGGTATTGAAGCCTGTTAACTCCATAATGTGGAGGAGCTCCATCTTTCTGCTACTACCAAATGTCATACAAAATTGATAGAATATCTAGTGAATTATCATTTGTAGATGTTTTAGATCCACTAGAATTTGACATTATTCGTTTCATTAAATCTTTGTGGCTGTTGATTTGGAATAATTCACGAACTGCTGCATTAACAATATTGCAAGCATCTTTTAAAGATCTGGGTGTTTCCAAAACAGATCAACGTTAACTACATTGATATTTAAAATTCATACTTGTACATCTATAGAAATATTTCACGAGAAAGCGATTAATATTGACAACTGCTACTAGCTATTTCATTTGAATCTACAAAATTTGGTTTGGTTACAGTGGAGGACTGCATGTATATGCCTTGTGACTATATGGTACCAGGTTTTGACTTCAAGACAATCATAATTTCAAATGGAAAGATATACAGAGGAAGCTGTACTGATTCAAATAATGGTGTGGTTCACTGATATTTTTAAACAAATCAAGGCAAGCTGCGACCTACAAGGTAACTCCTGTGATGTCCAAGTAGTAATTGCAGAGTCTACCAGAATGAGGGGTGTAGGTTTGGTCACTACACAGTGGGAAGAATAGAGTTGAAGTTTCATGAAAAGACTATTTTTGTACTCACTGATACTTAAGTTGTCAATAAAGCATTTGAAGCATATTAGATAGCTATTAAAGCAGTTCACGATTGTAAGCACAGCCGGTAAGGAATAGGTCCGGATAATAATGCTACTGTTGGGTCACTTAAACCTAGCAGGATGTATTGGTAGGGAATGTGTCAGAGACATCTCTTATAATCATCGGAACCTGGATGCACCATTTCGTGAAGCGTATGCAGAGGTGGGTAAATGGAAGACAAAAAATAAACTTGAAGCTGGGCAATTAATGCCAGAAAACAGAAAGTTAAGAAACCAAGAAGAGGGATTTCTAAAATCACTTTGGATCAGATCCCACTGAGTAGTAAGGAAATAAGTTTTCTTACAACAAACTGCCATCATCGTTACTAACCAATATAGAATAGGAATCCACCAGATAGCAGATTATCAGAAGAGATCTGATAAGCACCATCAGACTAGAGTACATACTTGACTCATCTGAATATACACTTTTGATAACGAAAGACTCGATCAAGGAGACGTGATTTAGGCCTTAGCACCCGTGAAGTTGAAAAAATCTTAGAACAGAAGAAATATGTTAAAAGCTGTTTGATGGCATCTCAACATACAGTAGAAATAATCTAGATAAATTTTAAATTAAGTCTGATTACTCAATAGATTATATAGTTCAATTTTAAATAGAAATCGAAATATGGTCAAAAGGTTCATTGCAAAATCTGAATAAATTTGGGGGATACCTATTAAGGGAGCTATAAAAGAGGTGTGCACATTACACCCAGGCGATCTTAGAAAATGAATTGCTTTCATATTCATGTTTATTTCCAGACAAGAGAATACTTCTAACTAATATTTTATAAATATCTCCTTTTCTTTGATTATTTGTGTATAAAGAATAATAATCCTCAGAAGGAATGCTTGCAGTTTGATGAAATTCACTCTTGAATTTTAAGTGTGTATGATTATGAATTATATTATTTCTTCAATTAAGGAATGCTTAAAATTGATGTATGATCTTCCATTTTCTTATATATCATCAGTAATGGCATTCAATTTTTCTCCAGAAAAGTTATCCTCCATTTGTGAAATGAACTCGTCCACAGAGAAAATTCTCATAAATAGTATGAAAACTATGCATTTCACCCCCTCGGTAAATAGTACTAATTTATGATAGAGTTCACTTAAAACTTCCTATAATTTTAAGTAAGACAACAAATAAGTTTAAGGATTTTCACTGAAAATTAATTAAATGGTTGTTTATGCAGCACTATTTATAAGTATTTATTTTATTTTAAGAGAATTTGACATTTGCTATTATCAGATGTACTTATCATAAATTAAAATCAAAACATCGTGTTTGGTCTAAAAAGACGAAAACTAGAATGATCATCAAGCCCAGAGCCATCAGGTGGGCGATTCGCTCATTTAAGCCATTCAAAGCTCCTGGAGAGGATGGCATCATGCCTGCCTTGTTACTTCTGGGGGTGGATGTCCTCCCATACCTCATTAGGCTCTTCCAGTCGAGTCTTGCCTGGAATGTTGTCCCGGCCAACTGGCGAAGAGTCAGGGTTGTTTACATCCCCAAAGTGGGTAAATCGAACTCACAACCTAAGTCGTTAAGACCGATTAGTCTTACGTCTTTTATTTTGAAAACAATGGAGAAGGTGTTAGATGGACACATTAGGACCGAGGTGCTATCGCTGAGGCCTCTGAGTGAACATCAATACGCCTATCGAAAAGATAAATCAACTGATCTGGCACTTAACAACTTAGTCGGGAGGATCACACAGTCTCTGGACCGCAAGGGGACTGCAGCTGCAGCCTTCATGGACATTGAATGTGCGTTTAATGCGGCCCCCACTGGCTCGCTGTGTGGGGCTGCGAGGGCCAGAGGAGTACCAACATGCTAAATGCCAGAGTGATCAACACTTCACTGAAAGGGGAAGTAGTCACTTTTGTGGCTGGCAGGGACTGCCCACAACAAGGAGTACTATCCCCTCTGTTGTGCTCCCTGCTAGTTGATGACCTTCTGGCAATAATTGGCGCACTGGATGTTTATGTACAAGCATACGCTGATGATATAGTCATTCTGGCTGTCTGAGATGATAGCGATGTTTCTGACAGACTTCAGGTGGCTATGTCTGCAATTCAGGGGTGGCGTGAAGGAGAGGAACTTAGCATAAACCCCTACAAAACCCTTATGGTACCATTTACCAGGAAGAGAAGTATATTTGTTTTAACTGCCATACTAACAGGGCACTGTCGCCTCAGAAAACACCTAAATAAATTAGGATTGATTGAGGATCCGTCATGTGAAGAAGATAAAGAATCAATGGAACATGTTATGTGCGAGTGTCCAGCTGGGGACAGGGTCTTGATGGAAGAACTTAGATCTTGCAAACTGAAGCTGACTGAGCTTATTAAGCTCTTACCCACGAAATTGATTTTTCCGTAATGCCTCGGAGTATGTGTTGGTCATGGTGATAAGGCCCAGGCGGCTCACTTTCAACCTAATTTCGCTTATGCTCATGCCTAAGTACAGGCCACTACAGATACTTACTACAAGCATAAACCAGCTCCCCCAAGAAGTTCACCAATCGATTTTGTCAAATTTCAATATTAATAGCAGAATTTGAATGAAGTTTTCTACATCACAAATCAGATTAAGATTACGGAAATTGTCTCTAAGATCATAATCACTCTTTGGACACAAAATTCGACATCTTACATATTGGAAATAGATCATTAGGAAATTTTAGAGATTAATAAACACAAGTACTGAAGTAATATCATCAACAATCTCCACTTGGATCTTTTTGGATGTATAGTTATTAATTAATTAATTAATTTTTGAATTTCTATTTATATTTCTTGTTCACTTGTAACTCACCATCACTGTTACATACTAAATCTTCCGAAGAAGCTAGTGTTCAATGAAATACTTCACGATTCAATTATATATATAAAATAAAACTCCTTAAGCCTATCAAATGTTTCAGTATGGATTTTCATCATGTAAAAGCCAGCCAAGATCATATCTCATAATTTTTGTATCCCTTCTAACTTAAACACCTCGATAGTCAGTACAGTTTTTGGGAGGAAAATAAAAGTAGAATGGGAGAATGTTTTCAAGTAAATCTTATAATTACTACGGTTTTACAATGATAAACAGTAGAGAGAGTAAGATGGACAGGTTCTGCCATCAATTGCAGTCTTTTTATTAGAAAGAAATGACAAGGGCTTGGGTGGCTTTAGAAATTATAATAAAATGGTGGCTTCAGAAATTTTAATAAGATGTTCTTATAATTTGTCTTCCTTCTTCATGATTCAGTCTCAATTGTATTGATATAAAGCATTACTTATTGCATAGCTTTCACTTATTATTGTCAATAATTTTTTTGTCTTTGGTGTTAATTTTACACATAATCTACTACTTGAGCCTTTAATATTTTCAAAATAAATGCAATCCTTTGAAGAAAATTGTATTTTTTGTAAATAAAGTGCCATAAATTGCTACTTCCTCTGTTGAGTAATGTCACAAGAAATTAAATATGAACTGAAAAGATTTTAAAATTATTGGGTTCTAAACTTGTGAATCATTTATAGAAAATTATCATTATCAAATTTTAATTTGATATGTTTTTATTTCATTGTTCATTTAACAATTAATAATCTGGTAAATTATGATTCATAGTTTTTCTAATGAATATTATAAGTTTGAGATATAAAAGTAACAAAAATTATTTGGAATAGTCTTTTATTTGCAGTTGAAAGTTGATGCTTTTTGGGAACTATTCCTTGGGTTTTGTTTCCAATTGAATAAAACTCTTGGAATAGATAAACTTGGTGTTTCTTTTGTAAGTAATTCTTACTAGAAGAATATTACTATTTTGTTGCTTACACCTATATAAATAAAAAGTTGGATCTTTTTTGAAATTTCAATATTTTGTAGCAACTTTTACTACATCTCCTGGAATAATAAAACTATGCAGTGAAACATTGGGTTTGAAATTTCCTTATTATATAGCTTAATATTTTAATGACGTCCACATCAACAAATAAGGAAAATAAAAATTTTAACTATAAAGTACACACAAAAAGCTATATTTAAAAGTGAAAAAGTTCAGCAACTTAATAACTGTTACTGTAATGAGGTTTGGTTTACAGTTCCAGAGGAGGCTTTAGCTCTTTATATGGATCTACAAAGTCAATCCCATAATTGTAGGAAAAGTACAAAATGGCATTACGACAATGAGAATATTGAAGTAAATTCAACTAGATCACTTTGCAATAAAAATATCAAAATAAGTAACTATAGTTTAAATAGAATAAGTTAAAAAAGATAAGGTAAAACAATTTCACCGAAAGACATCTTACCTGTGTCAATATCTCTATAGCTCGATGAAATACAGCTGTGAGGGGAGAAACAGTAGCAATTACCCTCAAGTTGATATTTTGTAAAGCCAAAATGTACAATTTTATGCAGTCCGACATATCTCTACCAAATTTGTCTGGTTTTGTCCTGAGATATTCTTCATGAAAAAAGAGACTTCCTAATAAATGGAACCTTCTACTAACTACAAATCTTATACAAGGTACTATCAAATGGCTAGGTAGTTTTTCACCGCCATTATATCCATCTTGTGTCATTGGCACAAAATCTCTAAATGCAAACTCATTGAAAGATAATACAACCAATCTTTCATGGGGTAATAATGAATCAACATATCGTTTGAGAAATTTGAAAATCCTTGGACACAATGTGGTAGGTTGAAGAGGCTCCCTAAAATAAGATTAAATAAGAACGAGAAATCCAAGGCATGACATCTCCCTAGTAATTCTTTTTAATTTTAACTTTCAGATTAAGAAGTGAAATTGAAATTAGTACTCAAAGAGTGTCATGACATTCTAAAAATCTTAGTGTGTGGTAATCTAATAATCTTAATATTGAGTTAATTCATATTTTCACATAACTTACGATATGGAAGCGATAAATCGGTATATTGGTTAATGTTTTGTAAACGGATTTCTTCACTGATAAGAAAATTGTCGTAAGCAGAGAATATGTAATGTATATATACATATTTTTTAATAAATTATCTCAAAAAATTACGTTTCCCGTATACCTACTTCAATCATTTTATTGTTACTTATCACTTAGTAAATGATACTCACCACTACCCTGATAATAATTCGTAACCATCTTTGCCACACTAAAGTTAAATCAGTTTTGCTTACTTTAATCATTAGAAAATAAAAAATTATTTCGGAATTAAAGAAACATCTTGAAATGTTAAAACTAAACAAAAAACTTGCCGGAAAAGCCGGACTCGAATGTGGGAAACCGGCTAAATGAAACTAATCTACCGGTAGGTAATTTAACCTGAATTCAAATGACAGCTGGAAACCATAGAAACATCATTGCTTGTAATTAGAATAAAGAAAAAATTTGGTTTTCCATATGAGACTTTATAGCTATTTCTGTAAAAAGCGCAAAGTGATACATAGAAGGATAATTTATCGTGCTCCGCTGCTCGTCGAGCGCTGATCTTTAAAGGGCGTCAATATTTTGCGCTCAAACTACTTAACAAAATTTTTTCCTGCAATTATAATGGTTGAATTAAAACCAATAGTTCCAACTATTTAACACGAAAGTAGATTAGAAAATATCATCAATAACATCAGTTTCAACATAGTTTGGAATTTCCTGATTATTTAGAAAAGTATAATATTGCTGATGTTCTGCGAAAACAGTGGACACTATTTCCCCAGGAATTGATAGTTTTAAATATCTATATCCTTTGGCGTTTTTCCAATTGCATTCATTCCTACTACATGTTTAGTTCAGTGCCGTTGAAATATCTTAAAAAATAAATCTATTCTATCATTCAAATATATTTTCTGTAAGTTCATAAAAATCGATTCCATCTTTTTTCGTTTTTAGTTTTCACGATTTCTATTCGTTAGTATATCAGAAATCCTCATTATTAACTTTGAATTTTTATTTCATCATCATCATTATTGTTCATTTTCACAAGTTCGTTGGGCTTTTTTCATTGAATAGACTTCATTTGACCTGCATCCAAGAATTCTTATATATTGCCATTCTGAAACGAAAACACTGTATAACCACCTGACTTAAATTATATTACTCAATTCTCGCTCGTGTTTTGCTGTTTGCATTATCAGCAGATTATAATAAATATACTATATCATATTGCAGTATATAGCGTACTGTCATTTTCTTATGTTACTAACTTATATTTTTCTATATTATTTATAGTGTTATCTTCTCCTGATGATGCTAACTTTGTTAGCGAAACTTGCGTAGTAAGTTAAGTAATATAGTTTTGGTAAAGTGGTTATAAGGGGTTTTAGTATTACTTAACATCAAAGGTTTCAGTCCCCAACATAGTATCCCCTTTATTGAAAGTTTTTGCTTTTTCAGCTTCATAACTAAATGCCTACTGCTTTGAAAAAATCAGTTAGAGAGTTATACTAGGTTATGTCAACGTTATACGTAATATTGCTCTTAACATTGAATGTATTGACCATAAGCTAGATCACTTCAGCACTTTAATTTATGTGAAAATAAACAATCATGGCATGTTTTGAATATCTTATCTTTTCACTTTTCACAGTGCTCCAATTTGAAAATGCTTTAAACTGTTCTTCATATTTGTTTGAATCCATGGAGGCTTTTTTGCTATTTCTGCAATGCCCTGCGTCACTATCGATATCCATACTATTATACAATGAATAATAAAAATTCAAATATGAATATGTATTCATTATTTGACACAAAGTAATTACTGAAGCGAGTGAATTCCGCTTTAAAGCGGTGAAGTTACATTCATAGAAAAACGTCAATTTTGTACTTATGACTTCTAATTTATTAGGTGACTGTAGGAAAAATATAATTTTCAAACTTGTCATCATAAAGATACTTTATTCATAGGATATTTTGTTCATTGATATTTTTACTGAGAAAATGATTGATTCACAACCTTTCTGGTTTTGATGAAAAGTATATATCTATCAGGAAGCCATACACCCCCATTCGAAAAGTAACCGAACTTTTTGAAAATACAAACAACCAGTATTAATTTTGATACAAATATTTTTTATTAATCAATGTATTCGCCTTTTGCATTGATACACAAATTTGTACGCGTCAACAGGTTGTTAAACGATTTCTCTATCTCATTTTTTGGAATGGTCTTTAGCGCGTCGGTCGCCGCACTTTCAATCGAATCGTGCCGCTTTCCTTTCATCGTTAAATGCAGCTTAGGAAACAGATATTACTCGCACGGAGACAGATCAGGTGAATACGTTGAATGTTGCAATGCAATAATGTGATTTTTAATCGCAAATTCAGTTACAACTCTTGAACCATGGGGTGGGGCATTATCGTGCAAAATATTTCAATTGCTGTTTTCTCGATATTCTGGCCGAATACGATGAATTCTTGGCTGCATTCGCTTCATGGCGCTCAAATAAAAGTTTCCTGTGACTGTCTGGCAGCGAGGGACAATGTCTTCGTGGATAATTCCTTTACAATCATAAAAACAAGTCAGCATAACCTTCACTTTCAATTCGATTTCAATAAATTTCACCAATGATTTTTTATTATAGTTGATTAATTGACGCACTGTTTCGATGTTCTGATCATTCGTCATCATTCAGAGTCTTTCTACACTTGTAAACAGTTATAGACAATCATTATCATATGCAGTTGGTAGCATTTGATGCGCTTCGATAAAAGATTTACCAATTTTAACACAAAACTCAATTGCAGCTCTTTGCTTAAAACTCATTTTCCGACCGATGTACTAAACGCACTGATGAACATGACACAAAAACTCAAGTTTTTCACATACAAATGTCATGAAATTTTTGATAGCTCTCAATGAAGTACAAAGTTATCGACAGGTACAATATTACAACAGATGGCACTAGTAGTACTGTTTTTTAACAGTTCGGTTACTTTTGGAATGGATGAATATTGAATTTATTTTAGTACACAGGTCAGGATCAGGTTCTGAAAATGGGCATAGAAAGAGAGATGGAAAATCATAATGAAGAAAAAACCATTAAAAGTAAAAGAGAACTTTCACTTTAAGTATAAGTGAAAATATTAAAATCTATTTTCCAAGTTTCTCTCTTTTTCTCTCTCAGTGATCTATCTGAAATCTAACCCATATGCTGTTTGTTATCAAGGTACATTTTCACTAGTTCGTTAATTATAAGATATGATTCATCACAAGTTAGCTCAAAAAAATTACATAAGTGAAAGCAGAATCTACATTGACGGTACAATGATTTTCGTAAAGCATTTAATTGGAACAGTGATATACCCGTAAACATTGAAGCTTTCTTAAATGATGATATATTCTACCGACTATTTTGAATGTGAATTAAAGTGAGTGTCTATCACGCACCAAAATGTATGGTATCAACCAATGGCAGACATCAAACATAAAGCTTGAAAGATAGATAAGTGTGTTTTTTTCAATAATGCAAATTTACATGATTGGTAAAATACACTGCACAGCGTAAGCAAATTCAAATGCTTCAGTAAGGCAGCTAAGTGAAATATAGTAACATACAAATGACCCCCCTTCTCAATCGATATCTTTTTTTCAATGATCAGTTTAATAATGCAAAATTTCTACGTTGTTAAGAATGTCTATAATTTTGGGAAAATCGGCATTCGCGGAGATTGTCAAAGTTACGTGAAAATGAGTTTGATATTTTGCTGGCATTTTTTTGTGTTGAATTCATTGATGTGGAAAAAATTAGGCCCAGTGGTTTCTTCGTGTTATAACCTCTTCAATACGAATGCGATTTCATGTCCATCTATTCATGTTAATCTAGGACTGAAAAACACAGATATTTTTAGGCGTTGACAACACCATGGTTGTTTATATGGTTCTATTCAAATTCAGACCATAGTAATTATTTCTTACTCTGTAATGCTATTTCAGGTATGAATGAGTTTTTCTGAAATTTGAAACTTCTTTTCCTTAGGTAGGTAGTTGAGTAACATCAATAGGAGTCTATGGATGTTGCATTGGTAATATTGCTTACAGAATAATTATAAAAATATGTACACAAAGAAGTATAACCTACATATGGAAATCTTCAACAAAAAAAGGAAAAGTTCTACCGATCTCAAATTCATTGCTTTCATTGCATGAAATACTCTGGCAGGTATAGAAAAAAATTCATTAACTTTTGAAATTCAGAACTTCAACATTTTCAAAAACATAGTCGTTTCAATAGGAATCCAATGCCATAAGAAAGGAAATCGTCAATTCACTAATTAAAGTTATTTTAACCCTAAACTTTACTACTGCACATTTTGCCAAATAAGTTTAACTTCAATTTGTGTATCTGACATATTGATCAGCAATCCCTTTTGTCTATAAAAGTAATCAAAATTTTAAGTCAAAGCAACCAGGAAGTACGGATGCTTATAACTCAGTCTACTGCGCCTTTCGACTCAGGCTAGGTTACAGTATCGAATTTTATCACAAAATTCAAGGGTTGACACCAATAATGTTTATCATTTTCTTCAGTATATTTGTAACTTCCTATAGGGCTGGGAGCGCAAATAGCGCTTGCTGGTTAATGACACTCACCTCTATAGCTCTCACAATATGGAACGCAGCAACACGTCTTAACATGAAGCGCGAGGGGAGGAGGCCTCTAATACACAGTCGATCGATGCAAACGGACAGTCAGTCAGCTCGCTTCGTGTGATCGCGAAGAGCGTTTCTTGTTTGTGGTCGCGCTGATCTGATTTTTGCTTAGGTGTTTTTTGTCGGTGAATACAAAATTTGAATGCCTTTCAACTATTAATTTCAATTTTTCTGACAATAAATCTATTCTATTTTGTTATAATGCAATCAATTTTCAACAAATGTGTGTAATTTTTTTTTTAATTTCCAAGCAGTTACAAAACGACAGAACGAGTTAAGTTGCAGGGTTTACTATACTATAGATGCAATGTCGCAGAATCGAGTGAACTTGTTTATAAATATGCTGAGCTCAACAATTTCGAAGAAAAACTTGATCAAACCAGCAAAACAGCTAAAATGGATTGGGTACACGCTTTCATGACACGAAATCCTTAAGTTTTTATACGCAAAGCTGAAGTAACAAGCTCGAATAGATTTCTGCTTTCAACAAAGGAGAAACAACACATTTCTAAGATAAACTTGGAGACTTAATGGAAAAATGAAAGTTTATCTCCAACAATATATAATGCTGACGAATACGGCATCACCACGGTCACATACTCAGGAAGAATGCTCGCTGAAAAATGACAAAGAAGAATCGAATCTGTTTCAAGCGGTGAACGAGGAAACAACAAAACAGTTATGTGTGCAACTCATGTTTATTTATATTATCTTTATTAGAAAAATATGAACCAGTTATATTGGTTCATTTTACAAGGACGATAGAAATGGCTGGATAAACGAAGACTTATTTTTTATTGTCACTTGGTCCAAACATTTTGAAAACAACATGCTAGCATATTACTTGTGACTCTTATGGAAATTATTTTAGAGGATAGAGAACAAAAAAATTACGAATCTCAATAAGACTGGAAAAGACGATAAACCAAAACCAAAAAAGGCGTCAAAGAAAAGAAGAACAAAAATTTGAAACAAAAATTTTACAAGAGAAAAACTACACAGGAATGTCCTTCGCAGTGTGAAGATGAACAGCGACTTTGCGACTATGCCAGAGATGACGAAATGAATGGAAATGATGAAAATTTTAACAAATAACTTGTTGTGGAACTTGCCAGAAGGATACATCTGTAATTTATGTATCCAAAAATAAAATATTACTATTTATAACTTGTCTTGCCTCTAATAATAATAATTCATTTTCATTATATTATAATAATTTAAGTTGATTTGACATCGAACACTTTACTGTTGATTGAAAAAGGCTAAATTTACGTACAAATGTATAATAATAATTGATGCTAAGTTGTGATCGCAGATTAATTGTATAAGGTTAATTTCATTGATATTTCTTTAACTGAAATGTATCTTACTTGTTATGTTCCAAAAAACATGTTTTAGGGTCATTACCCCGTATGTTAGGGGGCATTAATCAAAGTCAGGTGCAATGCCGCTCAAACAGGTTTATTTATAATGTTTAGCTATATGCTTTTCTTTTTCAATTGTTGATAACTCGATAATTAAATACTGTCTTATTTTTCTTGATTGATTTAAAAATACACCATTTTTCATTCAATGAATGCCATTCTCCTTCCCAACTGTACCACAAGCTTCTACGCATCCCTCGGTACGCAAGTCCTACTCGCACATTTCTCTGATTCAAATATTAAGAGCTAAAACTGGAGAGATGCCTTGAATGAAAATTATACTGGGAATATATAACTTCGATTTATTATTTCGACTAATTCTTATCCAAAACTTTGAATGTTTAATAACATAATAACAATGTTTCACTGAGGTACATATTGCTATTTTCGAATTTTAGAAGTGAGGTAAATCTAATATCACATTTAGAAAAAATACATGTCAATTATAAAAACATTCACAAACACTATTACTATTGCTACTAAAAAAAAAACAAATCAATGTAGACAAACGAGAAGAACTAATTATGTCACAGATATTGCTATCACTGCTATATGTTGAGATCCATTATACTCCAAATCTCAAAACACTATTTATTTCGAAAACATAATCAATATAAGGCTATTAATAGAGTGGTTCCTATAGTTTGCTCTCGATATCAGTTCTTCTACTGGTATTATCATTGAATGCTTCATTATTAATTCCAGTAATGTTTTTTCTTCTTTTATATACTTTGTTTCCTAAACTGGATTTACCAGCAAAATGATCAGTTATTTCTTGCAAAGTTTTTCCTTCAGTTTCTGGTAGAATGAAGTACAAAACAATGAAACCAATAAAGCTCATTGAACTGTAGAACCAAAAAGTACCCGGTAAGGTGAAAGTATTTATCATCGATAAGAAAACTTTGTTACATACAAATCCGAAGATATAATAGCTCGTAGCAGTTATCCCAGAGGCTATAGCGCGTGTTTCGTTAGGAAACATTTCTCCTGTTAATATCCATGGAAGAACTCTTATACCCATATGTGACACAAACGCAGCAGAAATAATAAGAACAAGAGGCACCCAAGAATATTCATGAGAATCTTTCAAAACATTTTCAGGATGTACTGTAGAATTTGAAACCGTGGTATTTGAGTTTTTATTTTCCAGAAGAGTATTTATGTGAAAGAAGTAACTATAGAGTCCTATAACTAAAAAGCAAATTGCTGTAGCTATTAGAGATATAAAAGACAATACTCTTTTACCAATATGTCGCAGTAAACAGACACATGAAACACACCCAAAAAATTCAACAATTCCTAATAACGCCGTTGCATAATATTCATCAATTGGAGCCTTCAAAGAAGAAAAAATAGTAACTGCATAAGTTTGAACGGGAGACATGCCGTTAAAATGAGATAAAAAGAATGTATAAGATACTAAAAGGTAAGGACGAATAAAATTACGTTTTTTGAATAGTTTTAAAGTCTCTGTTTTTGTTCTTTTTCGATTTTGATTAGTTTCATTTCTTGTTTTATTAATTTCTCCATTAACATTCCCTTGCATTTGTCCATTATCGAGTTGAAATCCTGAATTTCCTATTCCTCGGCTCATTTGTATATGAGCAAATAATTCCTTATATTCTTTATCAACTTTTTCAATTTCAACCCATCCTCTTAACCAAGCAAGACTTTCTTTGGCTTCCTTATATCGTTTTTTGGAGACCAACCACGTTGGGGTTTCTGGGATTACATAAAGAAGACAGAAAGAAAATATTGGTACCACTGCACTACATAATGCTACTGTCCTCCATTTCAAAAACGTGCTAAGTATAAACTGTATCATCGAGCCTGATATTACTGACATCGAACTGGTTGAAGACAATACTCCTCTTAAATGGGGCTGGGTAACTTCGGCAACATAAGTAAGTACCTGAAACAAGCACAGTAGTTCCATTAAAAATCATTACATTAAGTAGTTTGGGCAAAAGATATTATCAGTTTTAATTACATTTCAGATTTATTCTCAACGGTTTCTCATATGAAAACCATCCAAGACTAGATAAATTCAGCAATTGTGATTTGAGTGTGAAGAACAGGATTGTAGCTGGTGGTAATAAAAACTGAGCCCTTTTACAATATTGTGTAGATTCTACTAAATGGACTATTAGAATATTTTCGACTTGTAATAGTGTTAGAACTCTCAAATTTTGCACACAGCATTAAGTTATATTGAAAAAATTTGTGGTAAATTTTTTTATAATCGTGGAACCGTTTATACTGGAGATTGAATGCGAATTCGTTATCATCAATGAAATGCCGTGTTTTTCTATTTTTTTTTGGAAGTGGAGCAGTTTTCAATAACTTCAACTGGTATTGGTTAGGTTAGGTTAGATATTGGTTAGACTATAAATTTACCGAAAAACTTCATATATTTAATATTAGAAACCTGAAATAAGTTTTTTTTCTACCCAATCAACAGAGCATGGAAGGCTTATTGAGAGTGTCAAAGCTTTCGTGTTGTTTACAATAAAGGTTGTTCGAAAAGCATCCGCCAACTTGAGTAATTTTGAACATCAGAAACTCTATGTTTTCAAATATAACTACTCTTTTTTCTTTTGGACCCAATTCAAAAATTAAATCAAACTCTTTCTGGTTTCCCATATGCCTTAAATTGCCTGTTTAAAAGTTTCATATTGGTTGTATCATGTCGAATCTAACTCAAAAGATCTTGAAAAAGTTACTACTAATATACAACTTAACAAAAGGTCTTATTTTATAAAACTTCAAGAAAAGTTGAGTTATTAGGCGATCACATTGTTTTCATTTGACTGATTCCATTCGGTATCAGGTGTAATTAAGGTGGGGGAGAAAATAATATTGTATATGAGAGTGTATTCTATACCGTCTTTAAAGACCGGGGTATGGGTTGTTTCATTACGACATCGATGACAATGGTTGTTCCTATATAAACACAAACATAATAAATAAGACAACGAAAACTTTCTTCAAATTTCGATATACAATGCAATGCTATTACTCATTTATTCATTCACAACTCACAGTTATGGTTCAGATTGAATAATAATTCTAATTCACAATTTTAATATGAACTTTTCAAAGACAGCGTTTTACTCCAAATTCCTCCAATGATGATAAGTCAAGACAGATAATGGTGCTCACCAATCCTCACAGTGTCTTCGAGATATCAATATTGTAGTTAGACAATAACTGTTGAACGTAAAAGATGGCTGATTTCTGAAGAAGATTGTTATGCCTTCTTTATTTCACAGACAAAGAGGATAAACGATAAATTTCTCGTAAATCACTAGATTTTCGAAGTAAATATGAATTTTCTCAACAAGCATTTTTAGGCATACTGAAACCAAATTCCAAATTCGATTTTATTGTGAATAGAAGATGGAATGGATTTGAGAAAACGGAGTTTTTGATGTTTTACATTAGTAATGTTGATGGGTGATTTTGTGAACAAGTCGAGAGGTCTGACATTCTTAATTAACCATTCTTCGTCTGTTGATTGGGTAGAAAAAAAACTTCTGACAAATTCTTACTTATTTCAGGTAATTTGAACACATTGGATAGAGCACATCCTCCTTTCAAATGTACTATTTATCTGATAATGTCACAGTTTGGCAAAAGTTTGTGAATGAAGTAAAAATTTGAACAGCATTATTTAAATATATGACAAATGTATATTCATTTCATCAAGTACGAGTTTCTTTTTCTAAAACCAATGTGAGTTTTCAAGGTTCTAAATCAAAAGTTGAGTAAGTGTGGATACGGAAAGTTTCTAAATGTTAAACTTGCATAAAATTGTACCAATACATATGTATCTATAAATGAATCAGTGACAATAGTGATCAGTAGTCATTATTTCCTTATAATTTTCTCAATTGAGTTAGTGTTTCACAAAATATTTTATGCGACCATTTGTACTTACAGGTGCTTCCATCAAGCCTCCAGCTAATCCTGAAAGAGCTAGAGCTGCAAACACATGCCAGATTTTTGTGGAAAAGTAAAACAATAACCAAGAAGCCATGAAGGGGATATTGATGAGTTGCATAGATCTTTTTCGTCCAAGTGGTTGTGTAATCATTCCAGACAGAAAACATCCAAATGGTACGCAAATAAGCGCTACTGAGCCTGAAAAAATATATTTTTCTTTTTAAATATTTTTTTCACGGAAAGATTGACAAGGGGTTCAGAAATAGTCTTAGTTTCTGCTTGAATATTTTAATTAATCAGTTCTCCTACCTATCCAAGAAATTCCTTCAGGTCCTAGAGAAAATTCACTGTCCCCATTTCCTGATAAAACTGGTATAAGAAGTGTTGTATATCCTAACGTCATTCCGTATCCCAATAAAACGATATTCTTTACGGAAACCGCAAAAACTTGTGAAAAGGCTGAATTCCATGTTATGGTATCATCTTTACTGCTATCGGTGCTGGAAATATAATAAAATAGTTTAAGTTATTAGTTTTGTTATTCGGAGGTACTGTGTACTGAAATGAATCACTTCACAGCAATATTGTGACTACAGCTATAATCTCAATCATAGTTTTTAATGAAACTTAAATTAGGTAAAGTAACTAAACTTGTGTATCAACTTCTACTAAACACTTCAATAAACTCTAGTCTGATCCCTTGTTGGAAGAATTATCTTATCTCTGCAACAGTTTTCTATTAGCTTCTGTATGTATAAGTGAGTTAGTTTTTGCATCAATATGCATGTTTATCCTAAGCATTATATATCCGCTGAAGCCAACAGGTTTTGGGACTTAATGAGTCTTTAAGTATAAAGTTAGATACACTCTGTACTGTGGACCACGCTGTGGTTTGTCACCCTGTTCGATGCGTCAAGGCAAAATACTTAAACAGAACACTTGGATCATACCGGGCTATTGGAAGTAGTCCATAGCATAACCTGTTATGGTTAACTTGAAATGAATGTTAAGTACTATTGCATGGGTTCCGAGACACTCGAACTATTCTGATAATGAAAACATGGATGAAATGTGTACACATGGGCCGAAAATATGCACGCAGAATTTTTTATGGGACAGTATTCACAGAAGAGAGTGAACCGTTGATGAAAACTAAATTGCAGGCTTGGCGATCGATACCACAAAACAGAAGCTTGAAGAACTAGAGATGAGGCCTCCTAAGAAGGACATAGGCTCTCACTCAGTAGAAAATAAATGAAGAGGATTGTTGACCTTCTTAGAGCACCAACCCCTTCGTCAAACCTTGAAACTCCAAAGCTTTGAGATTCTTGACCCATAAGGTACAGAGAAAGCAAATCAACAGAGATTCTATCGGCATCGTCAGATACATCGATCACTCTGATGAGGACAGCTAGATGGGTAATCTGTAGCACCAATGAGGGTGGGTGAAACATCCATAATTAAATCATGAATCACTCATTGGAATCGATTTCATTCCTCAATAATACCAAAATATTCTTCTTCAGAGTTTTACTTGTACATAAGTATGCAAATAACTGTACAACAAAATCAAAATTTAAAGAAACTATATTTCTCCTATATGATATCTATATATTATTGACTCAGTAAACACTACTTGAAACTATTGTTTACAGACTTCTGGACACTGAGTCCAATTCTTTCTAGACTGACTCGCTGAATAGGTCTCTAGGAAAAAAAAGGCAATAATATTATCTTTCGTTGCTGCAATAATATTATCTTTCGTTGCAGCAATAATATTATCTTTCGTTGCTTGACTTTCGTCAAGTTGCTTGTAGATGGAAGTGACGGAAATAGATATCTGAGTTCAGATTTGGCGTAACAGTGTGAGAATCTTGATTAGCTTCTTGAGGTGTTTGTCTGGGCGACGTTTTTGTTGCTTGTTTCTCCACTATTTTAAGTGGTTTTGGCATTTGACTGCCAGTGAGTTTTTGTTCTCAGGGTTCGCTAGACAGTCTGTGATAAATAACGCCGTACTTTACTGGAGCTCGTTTTGAAAAAGCCCTTATTTTACTTCATCGTAAGTATCCCTGACAGGGTGTGCTATTTTCGTTGTTTTAGTATGGCAGTTATGTTGAATACTGCAAATAAAGATAAATGACCTTGATTTTGGAAAAAAAATATCTCAGTTGCTATTAGGGTATGATGAAAACTATTTTGATATTCTAGGAGCACTTTTTGTAGAAGTAGTTCAAAATTGTTTTTCGTTGACAGGTTTTTGAATTATAAAATAAACTCGCCCTTTTCTTCAATATAAACTACATATAAATTTGAATAAGACAGAAAGGCTCTTTTTTTTCTTTGCAAATATATAACCAGCCTGATAAGTTTCCTAAAAATGTGTATTTTTCCAGAAATGAAAATTCTGTGGATTCATCCAGCATTCTGGTGAGAGTTCATACAAAAACATCCAAAATGCTATGATCAAAATGGTTATTATTTTAATGCAGCTTCAGAAAATTATTCTGTTTGTTTTCTTCACAAGAGGCAACCTCACAACTCTATATTCCAAAAATGAAAACAGAACTTCATGAACACTGGTTCTTTCGAAGCAACCAGAGAAAAATGTTACAATAAAGAAGATAATGAGAAAAAACAAGTTTCATCTTGCTGAGAAAATCTTAGTTTCTACAGCCAGGGGATTAGGAGCGACGGCTGGAATTTTGCCGATGTTATCAAGGAAAGTCGAGAGAAAATGCCGAATTCTACCAGTTTATCATATGGACTGATGAAGTGGGTAACTAGTGACGGATTATTCAATCGCAAATTTTTCTCGAAAAATTCACATTTTGTAGAAAATATTCAAAACCGTTATAATTATGCAAAACCGTTATAATTCGTTTCGACTCTCCCTCATTTTCGTCATGAGGTTCTCACGAGCACGATGTAGAAAAACCTATACAAAAACGAATCAGCATACCATAATCTTCAAAATACGAATATTTCATAAGCACCTTTGGGAATATATTAATAATACTAATATCCAAATTATACCGGGTGGGGCAACTGAAACGGAAAAAACTCAATAACTGCTAAACTATTCGTTTCTGGACGAAAAGCAGATATAAGTCAATTTTTGTCTGAAGGGGGACATCTTTTAACACACGGTAATTTTATTTTACATCAACCATCTAAGCAGGGGTGCACAAAACTCAATTTTTTGAATAGGGAAGATGAGTCGAGTGATACCTATTTTACTCATTCAAAAATTGAGTTTTGTGCGCCCCTGCTTAGGGGGTAGATGTAAAATAAAATCACCGTATGTGACCTGTTTGTGCTTTTTGTCCAGAAACGAGTAGTTTAGCAGTTATTGAGTCTTTTTCGTATTAGTTGCCCCACCCGGTATATAATAATTAGTTCGCTAAATATATTCACTTTTGGCTGGAAAAAGCAATGGGTTTCCTAGTAAGCAGAGGATGATGTCACACTGGGAGTCGCTTGCCCCTTTCCTTGTACCCCTCATCTGCCATGGATAATTTTAATAATATTTAAGTTGTTAAAACTGCATTTTCTTACAACCACACCCTAATCATTGATTATCTTATTGAGAACCATCAACGGCGAATATCATTTACTGTTATGTTACTGAGAAGAGTGGGTATTTGGAACATCAGGTGGTGGCGCAAATAGGTGTGATCCTGTGGAAGGCGATTAGGAACTTGGGCATTGAAAATAATCATGGCAACAAAGAGATTCCTGACTCTCTCAAGAATTGTTGTGAACTTAACTCCAACTTCGCATCTGTGTTCGGCCAGAGGAATGCTTGTGGAGCGGCGTCGGAATTTTACAGCACACATAAATATAATCTGCATTCGAATTTCCGTTTTCGTTTGGCGACAGTTGATGAAATTTCACAGTTGATCATGAAACTGAAGTCGAATGCTGTGGTATCGGATGGGATATTGTCTGAAATGTTGAAGTTGTGCTGTCCTGTGATTGCTCCCTATGTGACCTATATAATAAATTGTTGTTTGGATATCGGGATGTTCCTGAATGCTGAAAATCGTCATTGGTGAGACCTCTGCCCAAGGTGAAGGATCCCACAAACTATCTTCGTCCCATCAGTATCCTTCCTCAATGTCTAAAGTTCTGGAGAAATTCATTGTGGTCCAGATAAATGATTATTTGCTGGAGAATAAAATTATTTTACTGATGCAGACTGCATGGACTCCGGGAGGGGGGCACAGCACGGCCACCTTGCTTCTGGGTGTGGTTGATGATATTGTTAGGTCCGTTGATTGTGGTATGATCGCGGCACTTGTCCTCTTAGATTTTGCGAAAGCTTTCGACAGAGTTGATCATCGATTACTATGTACAAAATTGAAGTATTTTGGTTTCGATGTGTTGAGTTACAATTTTTTGAGTCATATTTGGACCAGCGTTCCCAGGTGGTAGTTATGCCAATTTGTCTAGAATTTTTGAGTACGCCGAGGCACATGGTCTTGAATTAAATACTAGTAAGTGTAATCTCATACTGTTTGGTACGGAATCTACTAGAAAGCTCATTGAATCGGACTGTTGTTGAGATCTCGGGGGAATCAATAGCTATGAAGAGCTCTGTGAAGAATCTCGGTGTAATTTTTGACTGTGGCTTTCGTTTTCAAGTTTATATTTCCCAGGTGATCAGAAAACGTTATGGAGCCAGCCTTAAAGGCATTATAAATGAATGCTAGATTACTTAATTTCAAATTCAGAAAAAAAACTAGTTGAGACATTAGTGCTACCTATTTTGAATTATGCTTCGGTTGTCGTATTTCCTTGCTTGGACAAGCTAACGCAGAATAGACAGCAGCATGTCCACAATGCATGCTGCCGATTCGTCTGCTGTTTGCGGAAATATGATCATATTTCTGCCAAAATTCAAAAATGGAAATGGCTGAAGATTCATCACTAATTTGAATTTCACCTTACTACATTAGTACAACGGGTGAATCTTCGTACCTTCGTAAGAAATTAATATTTAGGAGTGATATTCGCAGTACTAATCTGAGAAATTTTCTTACACTTTCTCTGCCTAGATTCCATTCGGCTTTTTTCAGGAGATCGATCACATATAATTCTGTTAATATTTATAATCAGGTTTCAAATAGTTTGAAAAATCTTTCAACAATCTCAATGCGTAATCGCCTGAAACAACACCTAATCCATTTGCAACAGATTGGGCTTGATTAATTTGGCAGATGTATCCTTTCTTCTTTCTTCACAATTAATTTTGCTCGTTTTTGTTCTTACTGCCATGGGATGGTCATCAATTTTGTCTTTTTCCTTTATCTTTTTCACGGTTAACTTGGATGGATTTTGCATTTTTCTTGGAAACAATTGTATTTCATTTTTGTTCATTTTATTTCAATCTATAATTATATTATATATTAAGGTTAAGTAGGAATAGCTCTGCTAGACTTCGCCTTAAGCTTTATTCTGTTAGCAAGAAAAATTGCTCACAAATTAAGACCTTTTATTATTATTATTATTATTATGTGTGGATGAGTGAAAGAAGAACGATCTAGTTTGGTGAAGAAAGTAATATCTATGTTTTGTTCTATGATTGGTTAATGGTTGATTGGCACTGGTGTTGGTAAAATATAAAAATTTGCGAAAAACTTAATTGGGTATTGGATAACCTAAGATTCATCGAGAGTTGAGCTTGTGTTGATGGTCTTTGTTTCCTTGCACATTGATGAAAGAAGTTGGATAGTTAAATAGTTGGTTAAGATATTTCTAAAGAACTGCAGAGATTCAGTGATGCTATTTTTGTTACTGTATTATTAGGAATTTATGATAGTAGTGTACCGATGAAGAATATCCTTGAGTTCAATCAAAAAGAAAGGACAAATATATAAGATACATACCTCTGTAGTATCCGTAACTAACCAAGAAATTAAACATTCTGTAAAAAACTACGTAAACAAAATGGAACGTAGAGAAATTAGAAGTGTTCAAAAAGTAAATTAATATTAATTTAATGCTAATTGCTTGGGCATCATTCAAAAGTAGGCCCTGGAAAAAACCCACTATTTATGTTTTCCAATTAGATTTTCCAAATTATGTAATTCTTGGAAAGTTTTAAGCTGAAAGATAATCAGCTAGCTCTGGAGCCATGACAAAACATTGTTATTTATTTCACATACCGTTCGATACAGGTGACAATTTATTATTAGTAATAAATATCGAGCACTAATTTGATGTCAATGGCTTACTTCAAGGATAAAATAGACCATTTTCGTCAATGAAATTTTTACTTTCGAATTTAGTGAATAATAAATCAAATGTATCGTTTGAGTGTTGAGAGTCTATTATGGATCAAGTGCAGAAGAATCAAAATGCCATTCTCACGGATTTGAGAAATTCCTGATTTTTACAGTTACTCTATAAAATTCACAGAATATACACAAAATTATTGAAATAGCGTAAGTATGTTCTGTGCGTTTATTATAACAGTTCGAAAATTAATTCTTGCAATAACAAATCAGAGATATTCCTTTATATAGAAAGAAATTCAATAGAAATAGTCGATGTAGGAGTTCAAATATATTGCCATTTTTCTATACTCTGACATGCATTGGAAATTTAAATATTGGTAACCGAAGCAAGACAATGTCTGAAAAATTTGCTTCAACCTTTCAATAGTTCGATCAGCTCATTCACATAACAGACCCTTGATTTATCCCAAATGGAAAAAGTTTAACGATGACAAATTCGAGGAACAAGGTGGCCATCTTCCTTGCTCCCTAGTTCCTTTCTGATTATTACCAAAAGTCGAGTGCATCAGCAATGGCCATAGTTTCAGGAGGAAGAGTTCCATCATGTTGAAAATAGATATTTTTTTTTTTCAGCAAATAACAGTTCATCAAAATATCCATCGATTGTGTTGTTATTTTCAATTTCATGATATAATTTAACACAAAGGATTTCATCCAAAATCACAGACGCTAATACGTGATTATCTGTCACGTGAAACATCAAACCCAAACCGGCCTTGCGTTAAATATTTATTTGGCGATGTGGATTTACATCCGACCACCTATGTTCATTTTGACAATTGAATATTTTATCGCTGGTGATGTAACAGTCCAAATTGTTTCTCAGAAAAACTGCGGGTTTTCGTCAGATTTCTTCAGAAACTCGTTTCAAAATTCGAGTCGACGTTTGAAATCTCCTGGCTGCAAAAACTGATATATTCTCATTTTTATCTATTTTTCTTGAGAACATTGAGTGCTAGACTCTTAGATACCGCTATTTCCATTTTAATTTGCCTGCTCAAAATCGTTACATAACGTATTACATCAGTTGTTGTATCTTCTCCATCAACCAGTTCATATTCTTTTTTCCTTGGGACGTTAAAAGTTCTGTCGTTCATAACTTTTTCCATCAATTTACCGATTATACTTTTGAGAGATTGTTGCCTCTTGGGAAAACGATCCAAATAAGCAGCTTTTGTAGCATCCATATCAGAATTGTTTTGAATGTAATATTCAATTGTATTGACCTTTTCGAAATTTTCGTAGTGCGGTAGCTTCGTTATTACAAACGATATTATATTCACACACTGGTTGTAATTTGATGCAATAATATTAAATAATTTATCTGAATCCTGATTGCAAAAAATACTTTATGAGTAGTCTTAATTAAAGCACAAAAAGGTATTTTAATCATTACGTGTAAATTGTGTGAATGAACAAAGTTTTACTAGATAAAATTAAGGAAAAACATTTTCGGTTTTTCATGAATACTTGGCCTGGATGAGAAAATTGAGTGTACATGTGATATATTTTTGAAAACCCAATTCAAGGAAATCAAAGCTACCTATGGTTTATATTTAAAAAATGCAAGTTTGCATTATAACTCAGAAACTGTTGGACAAAAGAAAATTTCCGAACCTAGTTCGATTCTACGTAAAAAGTACCTATAGATTGTCAAAACCATTTTTACATAACTTCAAAAACCATCAGGATACTGTCAGATATGGACTGAATCCGAAAATTCCGAAAATTTACAAATAACTCGAAAACGAAAGAAGCAAGCTTGAGTTTGTTTATGGCAATGAATTAATTACACAAAAAGAGGGGTGGTTATTTTCCTCTATTCACAATATTCCACATTGTAACAGTACTGAAAGGTTGAAATCTATTCACCTATACATTGAAACACAGAATCTTTGAATTTGAAATCAAAATATGATATTTGATCTGTAGTATGAAATCGCATCGCACAAGAAAATTCTATCTTCAGAACAAAGTTTGGATAACTTTCATTTTAAATCGATGTAAATTTGAAATGTTTTCATCAGCTGGTTATGAGTTTGAATTGTTAGTTACAATTCAAATTAATAAAATTTTTACAAAGGTTCTCAGAAAATCAAGAGTGAAATTGAGGCATTCCATTATTTCCTCAAAAAGATATATAAACGATTGACATATGACAATAAATAAGTCTATTAATGCTCTTGTAACGTTGGCTTTTATTCCTGGTGAAATTCTCAGGATCTCTTGGATTATTCTTGTAGCTAATTGTTGAGAATTATCTATGAATGTTACTTTTAGACTTGCATCGAAAATGGTCTAATGGATTGAGCTGGGACTTAGTGCAGACTATTCATAAGTACCCCTTCTTTCATCAGTGATGAAATGATCTATTTAAATTATCCCGAACAATGCTAGCACTATGGGGTGGTACTCCGTTCTGTTGATATTATTTGGTAATTGTCCATTCACCTCCAGTGCCAAAATCAGTTGCTCCTTTAAGGCCTAAAAATGCCACAGATCTAATGTAATTGTATCATTCTAAAAAAAAAAATAGGATAGTCAAAAAACAGCACGTTTTTCATAAAATTATTATCACGGTTGCCATTATCCACTATCGTTCCACATCCATATTATCGTTTAAACGTCTTTGGAGAGTACGAGGCGAATTTTGTATGGATGATATATTTCCACCTTCATATCCTTCCTATTAAACGTCAGCTAATATCATGCATTTCGGATATTCATACTTTCATACTTCTTGATGCGTCTTTTTCCTGCCCCCATATTGAATCATCAATAATATTTATATTCTTCCTTTCCAGTTACTTCGGTCATTTTACGATCAAATTCAAACACTTCTAACTTAAATGAATGATTAAAACACTTGGCAAAGGTTTCACAAAAATATATTAAGTTGTCATAAACACCTCAAAAGAGTCTAGGGAACACTTACCAATATCTTTAAAATATGAATTTGATGATTCGAATTTATAGAAATCTTTCGGTTTTTGTTAGGATGTATTGTATATATTGTATTATCAAGAAAACAAAATAATATTTGACTTCTCCAAAGCACCTAATATAAAAAAAAATTTGAAATTTGAAAATGACGAAATTTGCTAAAACACAAAAAAAAATCCTGAACTAATATTATCGAAACGATATGGAAGCACTTATATTTTTCAGTACCCAGAAGGTCCACCTCTGTTATTAATGACACTTTGGCATCGTCGCGGCATGCTAAATATTAAATTTTCTATTACATTTTGGCCTAAGTCATTCCAAGCCCCCTGAACTGCTAATCGAAGCTCCTGTTCATGATGCAAGACGTTTTGACGCAGGAGATTTCTTTTAAGGGTGTCCCACACATGCTCGATGGGATTCAGATCTGGGGAGCAGGATGGCCACGGTAGAAGATCGATATCATTCTCTTCAAGAACGTTCAAGACAACTCTTGCACGATGAGGAGGAGCATTATCTTGTTGGAAGAGTGGATTTTGACCTATTGTTTGGAGATACGGTACGACTACAGGTAAAACTATCTGATTTGCGTAAGAATTTCCCGTAAGGTTGTTCTGTATGAAAGCGAGGTCAGTTTTTCCACCAAGGCGTATACTTCCCAAAAACATCACTGATCCGCCTGTTGTCTAACAACTTTTCGAGCATGCTGGAGACGGTTTTGCTTTCCAGGTTCCCTCCATATTCGAATTCTTTCCAAATCGGGATAATAACTAAATCTAGATTCATCACTGAAGAGAACCTTGGCCTACCTCTCTTGATCCCAGTTAACGTGTTCTTGGCACCAAGCTAAACGAACAGCGTGATTTCCATGGGTGAGTTGTGAAACTCTTAAAGGACGTCTGGAGTGGAGTTGACCTTCGTGCAGTCGATTTCTCACAGTTTGGTCTGAAATTTGTACATTATGAACTCGTGATAGTTCTTGAGCTAATTGAGATGCTGTGGTAGTACGATCTCTTCTGGCTTGTAAAACCAAAAATCGGTCTTAGGCGACTGTAGTAATCCTGAAACGACCTGTATGGCGTTCTTCTACGCTACCTGTTTCATTGAAACGTGACCATAAACGGTCTATGACACTTGGGCTACTTCCCAGAACCCTGGATACTTCCCGTTGTGAGCTCCCAGCTTGGAGCATGCCAACGGCTCGTAACATCTCTTCTCTAGTTAAATGTCGTCTTTCCATGGTCGAATCACAAAAATTGAATCTATTATTTGTGCTTACAACAGAAACAAAGTGCCAACTAACTGATTTCAAACACTGAATACATGAAATTGTTATAAAGCAGCGTCGCATCTGCTGCATTTTTAGTTTTTAATAAAAAAACTGAAATCTGTTGCGGCACTATACATAATTTGGTGAGAAATTGATGCAGGTGTTCATTTCTTAAAAAAAATCATCCATATTGATCGTTCTGGGGACGATATATCGATATTCAGAAGTGTTCCCTAGACTTTTTGAGGTGTTTATGTTTTAGGTTTTCAGCTCATTATCAGGAGTATCACAATATTGAGAAATGAAATATAACGGTATATACAGCAGACCGAAGTCTGTTTGCTCAGTACAAATTGGCTGGCTTTTCATACGAGCGGACGTGATTTTCATCATCTGTGAAATTTTCTTCACTTTATGACTTGGATGTATAAGTTCAATTCACTTCAAATCTATCATATGATTTTTATCTATACAATGGTCAGAAAACCAGTAGAATTTCTGTTTTGAATATTAGATATTTCATGTTCTTCAATTTTCTTCTCGAAATATCTTCCGGTTTGGCCTACATAGATAGACTCATTCACTGCAGTGTGTTTTATATACTACGTTTTGATTCAATAATTTCATTTCATCTTCATTATCAACAATGAACCCAAATTCTTTTATTAGTACTGATTATGTTGATATAATTTTGTGCAATCTATTACATATCTTGATGCTAATATTAGGATTAAAATTCATTGGACATTTTCTATTCGATTTTACTCTATGCAAAGGATAAATGTTTTGCAGTAAAAGTTTATATTGTTTTTGTTTTATTAAGGTGTCAATTAAATTCGATTAATAGCCGTTTTTCTTAGCGATTAATTTTAATATTTGAATTTCATTGGCAAAATCAATTTTTTCATTTTAATATATATATATATATATATATATATATATATATATATATATCTTTTGCGAAACCCTTGCCAAGTGTTTTAAATATTAATTTCTACATTAAGTTTCATGTTTTCATATTATGTTTCAATTGTCAAGTAAGAATTCCATATATAGTACTACAAACTCTTTTTGACAACTATTGTCACTGCTACAATAAATTTCATGCACAAGTAGATATCATAGATATGATTAGATTGTCCCTTTAATCAGTTATATTTTTGCTAATATTCGATAAGTACTGCATCAAAAATAATCCACTATTTTGTACATGTGATAAGTTGCTTTTTAGAAACTAAAGTAATAAATATTATTACAATTATTAAAATAGTACTAATTTTAGAATAGACATTACTTCAGGAAGTTCTAAATTGTTGAAAAATACATGAACAGATACGCAATCTATTGTAGTATCCATTTAAAAATTTCGATATCTCCAACATCTACAGTTAAATTTACTTTGTTCATCGTTCTATAAAATATTTATAAATGAAAATGATCAGTTCGGAAAGATTGATTTGGTTTGGCTATTTTTCGTTTTTTAGTGTTCGTTAATAGTACGAATTATATTTTTATGGAAAAAAAAATCTTGCAGAAGTGGGCTGTTCGGAAAAAAATTAAATGGGGTCTTTGGTATGCAATCATGACCATACCTCAGGATTCAAGAGTTGGAAATACCTAATTATTTTTAATTTTGTTCATTATAATAAATGAAGTTTTCGAGAGAAAAAAACTCGGGAGAATGACGAAATAATTCAGAAAATTCAAACAAGCACTTCAGATCATAACCAATGGTGATAGGAACGGAATCATTAGATCGATGCTTTCCATTTTTTGTTTGTTAAGATTTTATAAGTATTAAAACGAAAAAAAAAGACGCAATCACAAAACAAAGTCAGAAAATGAAGAAAAACAGCAAAAATTTTGTTCGTTTGAACCCTCGATGATAATTCAGCATAGATTCTTTCGATTTGTTCGTTAAGCTTCATTGATAACTCAGTTGAAAAAAATGAAGGCTATGTGAGGAAATTTGTTGAAGTTTGAACATAACGTCTGTTGGGTCAGATAGTTTACAATATTTTTCGTTTCATTTGCGGTTTTTTGTTATAAGTTATTAAATTGGAAAGTTTTCTAGATACATCTGTCATACAATAAATAGTGTTGCAAAAGAATTAGAGAATTTACAATTTAGAAATGTGTCCTCGAGTTTCCGAAAAATAAATTTTTCAATAGTAGTAAAGGTTGTATTCATCTATATCCGCAATCAATTTCGAATGATTCATGGTTCAATTAGATTAAGGTAATTATTCAGACTCAATAATGAAGTATTCAGATGACGAAGAATTGGAATTAGAGGACGTGTATTAATTAATTCAAGAAAAATGATGTACAAGCATATTATGCTGATAGCATCAAATTCAGTTAATTCTATCGATGAATATGTATAATCAGTTATGGGATAATGATGAGAGGACGATACTTAGTTAGGATTGTTCCATCACAAACTTGAATAAGTTCAGAACTGTTCCTACAAAAGATTCGAATTGATTCCAAACTAGTGAACATCGTGTTTCTAGAATTATTTTAGAACTAATTCTGAAACAAAGAACTCAGTTCTTAGTTCTACTGAGGAAATGAAAATGAGTTATGGCGAGTATGCTCACTGCGGATTCCGTTCTCAACCGTTTATATACAAGATGAGGCCGTTTATCTTGTGAAAAAATTATATCGCGGTTCAAATAGTTAATCGATTCCGCCTCTACTACGTGATAGTTAATCATGATGATAATAAGAAAATGAAACTCTTGTGATAGTATAATAGTTAGTTTAATTTTCTTATTATCATCATATATCTCGGCTGTACTTGATTGTTCCAACAAAAGTTATAAGACAGGTTGGTGCTGTGCATTTTCAAAGAGACACCCGTAACTATCTCTCAGAGCTACTGCCGTGACCCAAGCAAGTTTCTGTGTCTCTGAGACAAACATAAGAAATCGGTTTAGGACAATTGAAGAAGAACTGAAAAGAGGATGGACTTTCTACATTATGGAACGAGATGAACGAGTTTTTCAATAGGAATGAAACATATTTTTTTTGTGTCCGAAAAATTAGCAAATAGTTGCCTGGAGATAATATATAAATGCATATGAAGTAGAGCAGGCCACAGCAACGTCTTCTGTAATGGTTCACATTTGTGATTTATCCTTGAAAAACAGGAAACTACCGTAAGAAACCCTTCAAATAGTACCTGATAACTGGGGAGTCAATGACTAAATTGAATCATTTTTGTTTTATAAATACATAGATAATGTAATCAACTCATACCTGATGGAGAAAAATATTGAAAAGGCAATCATTCTTTTTATGCATGGGCATAAAACAAATCTCACGCTACAAACCAATCAATTATACAATCAATTAAAAATAGTATTAATAATATTATATCCAAATGCAACGAGACTTCGAAAGTTGCTCTCAAACCTTCAAAGACTGGTTGGCAAAAAGGATTTTCAGTTGACCAAAGAGAACTTCGTACCTCCCCTTTCTTAAGTAATGAAAAGATATTTAAAATTAACTTTAAAAATTGGCTTCAAGGCAACACGACTGTTTCCGTGATATAGCAATACAATCGATTATTCTAGATGTACTGGTTCTGAAACAATAGATATACAAAAGGATACAAAAAAGGGTGAATCTGAAAACAAAAATCTGAAAGGAAATTATAAACGTTTCTCCACATTTGAAAGGGAAATGACTCGAAGAAATCGATTGGGAGTAGAAATAAGTCGTAGAAAAAACTGCCTTTTGAAATTTGGAAGTTTTTTCAGACCAATGATCAAAATGAAATTGAAGATCTCGAAATCGATAGCGAAAACATACCTATTGATATAATTGAATTGGAAAATGATTCTCTGATAGAAAATGTAATAATTTTCACTCTGTCAGAAAAATTTGACGACGAGCTGAAGGAAGCTTCAGAAGCTCAGGAAAAAATAGCGCTGAATATTCTCGACCAAGTGGCTCAACAATTTAGAAACACAATTTCCGGTTCCGACCGAAAGTAGTGTTTTGAACCGGAAATACACTTTCTCCAAAGCTGAACACTAATTTTTCAACAAGGAATTCGATAGGAAAACAAAAAACAAACACATTTGTTCTAATTATTATTTTTGGAACTTATATTTCAGCTATAAAATGATCGAAAGAAACAAAACAACAGAATCTTATCGAACGTTGTAGCTCTTGGGGTCACTCTTTCTAGAGAAACGCTCAGTACTGAAGTTGAAGAGTGAAAGAGGAGCAATTTCAATATGACATTGAAAACAACTTTGAACTTGATCCTAAGGTCATGGAAAGAAGAAATACAAATTTTCAAATGAAACCCCTGAAGTAAGAAATTAGAAGAGTGGGTAGTTTCACAACAAAATATATCTTTTTGCCTGAAAATAACATTCGATATCAAGGTCATTGCGATCACTCTCACAAATTTTTACTTATGAATAATTTTAGCACTACTCAGGAATAACAACGTAGTAGTAGTTCTATTTCCTTCGGGTGATGATTTTTAGTGAGTCTCCTTCCTGCTCACCATAGGAGTTCTTGTTTTCGGCTTCTCAGAATTGAGTATATTCGTCTTCTCTACTGGAAATTAACTCATACCAATGAGTGGACAATTTGGCGACCTTTAACTTCAATGCACTTACTGATTCGAACTCGCAAAGATCGTACGCAAAAGCGTAGCACTTCAGGTGATATATTGATACAAGCATGTAGGCACTCTTCTATAAACTTGGCGTTTTAGGCAATCCCGTAAACAAAAATCAGGAGGCACAACGTCTGACTATCTCATTAGCCAATTTACCGTACCTCTTCCGCCGATAGTTTAAATCACGATCCAAGATTTCACGAGCAACCTGTGCGTAATACCATGGGCATCCATCGTGTTGTACCACATGCCTAATATCATAGTTTAAGAATTCGAGCAAAATGGGGAGTAAGTTTTCTACGGAATCACGATATGTTGTGCCATTTGAATAAACTTCAAAGAAGTATAGATCCACAATCCTATAACTAATTAATCAACACCAAACGTTCAAGGACCATTGAAGCTGATGCCCAACTTCAAGTAACCAATGAGGGTTTTCGATGCTCCAGTAGTGCATGTTATGCTCATTAACCTTGCCATGGTTTGTGAAAGGGGAATCCTCTGAAGTTAGCATTCTAGTGAATAAATCAGTACCTAAATGTAACAAATGTAACAGCGTGCCCATTGATAAAACAAGTCTGTTCCGAATATAACTACGATGAATTTCCTGTAGCAATTAAATGTGATAAGGGGATAACATAACATTATCCTATTCACACTACACTGTGAAATTCCAGAATCCTTTGATATTGGTCGGGTGCTAGTATGAGGGCCAATTTTTAAAGCTGCTGATACAGCAATTTCATTGTCAGTATCAGTAAAGACGTTCCAACGGGTACTTTTTGTTTTACATAAACTTATCTTTTCTGGAAATTGATAAGGACTTGAGATTGTAGAATGTACAAGAAACGTTCAGCATGAACTCTAATGGATTCGTCAACATTTCGATCATATCCGCCATAAGAAAGTGGCATTCCTATCTTTTCTTCTGCATTTTCAATGAAAGCATCACAAAGGCAGAATTTGAAGAGATAATTTTAATTTGAGCGAGAATTAGTAACAAATTCAATTTCAGAGTTCACGAATTCAAAATGAAGATGCAAAAAAAAACTAAACAGATACTATCTCAATAATGATAACACGTGAAATTTATCGCTCTATGTGTTAACACATTGAAGACACAAGGCTACACACTGTGCATGTAAGATGCGATCTGTCGAAAAGCAAACGCTCCAAGTACTAGTCTGGCTATCAAAGGAAATTTATGTCCATATGTGTTACACATATAGCGCAAGTAATCATTATTGCGATATAATGTATACTTGGTTAACAGCTAGATAAGTACTTGGGGGGTTAGTTCTCCACAGATTGCATCTTCCAGATACAGTGTGTTGAATTGCAGTAGATAGTCGAACTAGTATAGCTTCTTGACGTTTTCTGTTTGATCTATTTTTTGTTTTCATTATTTCCCAGTGGCGCTGCTAGTAGCCTAGCTGCCAGGTTGTTGGAGGACGACAATTGTAATGTATACATTACTTGAAGTGCTTCAACTAATGGTGGTGAGTTGGTAGCAATATGACCTGGTGTTCTGAATTCATATGCAATATTGACATGGTTGAACGAGGCCGCAATTGCAATATACCACTCCCATTCTTGACATCCGACCGGACTGTATCACTACTATGTGGTTGACGATGATTATGAAGAGTGGATCGGAAAACCAGTTTCTTCAGGGAGTGACATTTATCATTCTTCAGACGGTTGAATATTATTCCCTGAATAGAATTTCTTAAGAATAAATTTTTTTCAAAGTAATTTCAAGATAGAAGTAACGAAATTATTTGGAATCATGAATCCTGATCTACAAATAAACCTCGAAATAACCTTCACATTTGATCATGTAGTTTAAGTAACTACATAAGAGGGGGCCCATTTAAAAGTTTGATCTGCGAATAACATTGCCGCCTAGGTCGAGGCTGTTTTCTAGTTCATATCAAGATAGCCCCCTCATATCAAGGGGAGCTCCCTTTTCATCATACAATTTTAGTTCTAGTTATCATTTCCTAGAAAGAGTTCAATAAGGTTCTTTGTTTCTTTATGGCAATTTTATGACTGAAATGAGTTAAAACGACTGGATGATAAGAACAGAAAAAAGTAATGTTCAAAAAAAAGTATTTCCGGTTTGAAACAGTACTTCCGGCTCTAACCGGATGTTGTTTTCAACCTTTTAATGGCGCCCATTTCGCCCTATAACTTTGTTTGAAGTAATCAAGTCCAACCTAGATATAACTTTTTTGACTCTACAAAAACGTCTCACCTGTACAAGGCGTTACATAATAGTATGTCACAACTTGAGCGGAGAAATCTACCTGCAATTTTGAGAAAAAAAGTTCATATAAATATAGGCCCGCAAAAGCTTTGTTACGGAGCTACAGGGTGTTGAAATTTCCGGAAAAAAATCGTTTTTTCTTCAAAACTCCTGCAGTTTTTGAGATATTCAGGCCAAATTTGAAATGCAAGCTATTTTTTACAGCCACCATCATTACACGTTCTAAATTTTAACTAGAATCTACCAGGTGTTTTCCTTTCTGGAGCCTTGTGTTCTCCTATCCCTTCAAACTTTCTTGCTGTACGCCACTGATCAGCGTACAATCAATTTTATCTTCGTTCAATTTAGAAACTTTTAGGAAAACTGTAATTTTTTCGTATCTTCGATCGTCTTCGAGCAAAAAATTATCAAAGGATTGTATGCATTCGCTGAATTGAAAGCACTTCTGATTAAAAAAATGACTAATAGCCTTTGATTTCTTTCATTTATTTATTTATTTTGACAGTGGTCAAAGTTGAACCAGTGTCTGCTAGAATTGTTTATTAGATTAACGATTAGTTTTAAGAAGTTATTGCTATTAGAAAGAATGGCTAATTTTACTAACGCCGACTTGGCTGATATCCATTATATGTGACGGAAACACAACAGATGTTAGGCGATTATATCAGGTGCGTTTACCAATTTGAGTAACACCAGACAGGCGAACATTTTCAAATATCCTCAGAAGGTTCTGGGAAACTGGTACTTTTACTGCAAATAACCATTTAAAAGGTGCAACTCAAACCAAGAGAACTCCAGATATTGAGGAAGCAGTTTTGAATTGTATTGATTTGAATCCTCATGTGAGTACAAGAAAAAACTTGAATCAGTTGAATATTTCAAATGTTCTAGTTTGGAGCATTCTCCACGACTTTTTAATGTACGCGTTTCAAATTCAACTCGTCCAAAATCTACTTCCTCGAGGTTTTCCTTCAAGACTGTATTTCTACCGATGGTTCTTAGATAAAATTAGAGAAAATGCTCATTTTGATAGTGAAATAATGTTTATAGACGGAGCTAACTTTTCGAGAACTGCTATCTAAAATTTTCAGAATAATCATTATTGGGATGAGGAAAATCTAACCCAATCTCATCGTCCAGAACAATTCTCACTAAATGTCTGGGTCGGAATAATTGGAAATTTTTTGATTCGGCCGTTTTTTTCTGTCTAACAGACAGAACGGTCCCGCTTATCGGCTATTTTTTGAGGAGGAAATACCTTTATTGCTCGAGGATGTGCCACTTTTGGTGAGAAGCATAATGTGGTTCATTCATGACGGGGCACCAGCACATTTCAGGGGAGAAGCTAGGAAATTCCTGAATAATACATTCAATAACCGATGGATAGGTCAGGGTGGGCTAGAACCATGGCCTCTTAGGTTGTTGTCCGCTGATCAGTGGCGTACTGCAAAAAAGTTTGAAAGGGAAAAAGGAGACTCGGAATAGAAAACACCTTGTGAATTTCAGTAAGAATCTGTGAAAGATAGCTTGCATTCCAAATTTGGGCTGAATATCTCAAAAACTGCAGGAGTTTTGAAGAAAGAACCACCCTGTAGCTTCCTAACGAAGCTTTTGCGGACCTATGTTTATATGAACTTTTTTTCTTAAAATTGCACGTAGATTTACTTCTTCAAGTTGTGACATACTATTATGTACCACCCTTTATATACAAGATGTCTTTCAACTGGGAAACTATCAATGAAAACGAAAGATTTTCTATAAGTACAAAACATTTCATCCAAGAGATAATAGTTATGCTAGGATTTAAATACAGCTATAAATCTAACAACTGAATTAATAATAGACTGGAAAATCGTGAAGAATGCAAGGCAATCAAATTACTCAGTGACGTGTTTGGTATTTAACGTCACTCTAAGCGCCTAAGTTCGTTTCATGGTAGTTGCGGACATAAGAAATAATGCGATGTTTAATGAGGATATTGCAGTTTTAAATAGTCGAAAGGAATTTCTATATTACTTTGAGAATAAGCTTTCCATACTAATTGAGAACTATTCAGTCGAATACTCCACGAATTTAGTTTCTTGAATACGATTCTTCATGCAATCGAAGTGATTTCACGCAAAAAAAATGAATTCATCTTATATCAATGTTTTATGGCTACGATTTACACTGCCATGACTATCAAACACCTTGGATTGCATTTTTTTCTTGGACTGATTTTTCACGTCGCAAATCATCCAGTAATATCAAAACAAAATTAATCCAAAACACATCTTGGTTCTAGACATTTTAAATGCAAGTTCAAAGAACATATGTCTCCAGATAAAAAATCCTCAATATTCGAGTACATTCAATCAACAAATCACACAATAGTCTCAGACAATCTCAAAGTCCTGTCCAAATGCAACAAAGCAAGTAGAGTTAATATGTTGGAAAGTTTGGAAATTAATAAACTCAGGGAAACCCCACATTAAACTACTCTTAATCTTATTAGCATCTTTGTACCTCAGTTAGTATTTAACACTTCAAAATGACCGAAAGGTCGAAATCGGTGATGTAACGAATAAACGTGGAAAACTGACAAAAGTGTTCATTCTCTTTCATATTTTGAATTGGATTTCCACAAAATAAATCAATAACATTAACTCTCTTGTTATGTAACTACATATTAACTGTTTTGCAATTTCATAATTTAATGACACGCTGGGAAATTATGTGACCTCACTAACCCGGGAATTTTGTTGAACCCTTCTCGTGTCGAGGGAAGGGATCTTTAGTGTCCAACATATCTCTGTTAGACAGGACTGACGGCTTTACATCTCCTCCGAAAGATGGACACTCAAGCGATTCCCAGAATCCGACAAATCCACCGACTTTGAGGGGATTGAACCCAGATAACTCTGGGCAAGGGACGAGCATCATATTATCTAAACCACTGAGCTGGCTTGCGTTAACTTGAAAATTTCATTCTTCACAGAACGAGGGGATTGCAAATCTGGGTATCTTGTGTCAACCTCAACTCGGTACTTTCATGCGTTTCTCAGAAAAGACGAGTAAGTTCATTATAGCAAAAAAATTGTTTTCGAGATGAAAGTACAATTTACACTTTTCAGATATTTTTCTCTATCGGTACTAGAAGACATCAATTCTTGTTAAATTTCATATTAGTAGGTGAATGGGAAGCATCTTATAGGTTTTGATTTCCTCGAGAGTGATAAAATACGTATGCAGTATAATCTGAAATAAACGACCGTATTGATTGTCTCAACTCAATTCTATTATGTGTTCCAAAGAAGAGGCGAAGAAGTTCATTAAGTCAAAAATGATTTTTTTCTTGTTGTAACATCAAACTGATAGTTGTTGGATTTCTTGGTTAAGATGAAATACTCTTAACAGACAGCCAGACATGTTGAAAATGTTGTCAAGATAGTTATCCCAATAGATATTGAAAGGAGGAAATGAATCTATACAGAAATACATTAACCATTAAAGAAAAACAATAAAACGATTGATATTTACGAATGAAAGATAAGGTATATCGCTCTACATGAATGGTACATGTATCTGAGCTATGAAACTGAGAGAAAGCAGTCACCTAATAAATCACAACATTTCTGAAATTTGTTACTTATGGCTTCTATTCATCTCGATATAATGGTCAGTATTGAAGTAATCGTTTTCCGATAACATAGTAAAGAAGAAGTAGCGATAGTAGTATCGCTACTCAATGAACATATAAAAGGTGGCTCACAACTTATTCAATCAAGACCATTATACCGAAATCGTTATCAGAAGTTTCATTTCATTGTTCTAGAAACAACGATGCAGAAAATAATTGGAAAGGCAAATCAATAAACGCTTGGAGAATTTATAAATTGAATTTCTTTTCTCAAGTTGATTATAAATTTCGGAATTTTTCAAAATTCTTGGTGATAACGATTTGGATTTCCTTTTTTAACACTTTCAATTTATTAGTAGGAAATATTGAAATGAAACTAACCCAATAATCACAGTTAGGAAGTAATATACAGGTAGTTTCAACAAAAATTTGCAACTCCCTCTATCATGGATTGATTTTGGAGTCAATTTTTGATTGGAAGGGTACCAACTTTTGAGTTGATTTGAAGCATTTAAAACTAACCTAACCCTCTACACTCAGCAGCTACAAGTCCAAATTCATTATAAGGAAAATATATCGAGTGACATACTTTTGGAAAGGTGTTTTAATTCTCTATTTTAAAATTTAAAAATAAATTTTAAAATCTCGACGAACATTCAATATCACAAAGAAAGTCCAAACACAACGAAAGTTGGTATTCCAACGGAAATTTCCACCCTCTCTAAGTCAAGAAAGATTGCTTGTAGCTGAGATAGCTGAGTTACATAAATGTTTGATTTGAAGGGGACTAATTTCTGATTTGGTTCGAAGCATGTAGAATCAACCTCCTACTCTCAGTAGCACCTAAGTCGAAATTTTAATTCTTTATTCAAAAATAGTAGCGTTGCTGAGGGTAGGGGGTTGATTTTACATGCTCCGAACCCACTCAAGAACTGGTTCCCCTCCAAACAAAAATTGACGTGTCTCCGCTTTTTCTGCCAATATCAGTCCATCTTGGGTCTATCCTAAGATGGTGGATTTTCGTTGGAGCACATTGTATAAAGTTTTCTGAACGTCTTTTCATACAGTGCGGAAAAAAGGATGGACTTACAATTACGTAGTCTTCAAGTTCAATAGAACTTCGTTTGTCTTTCCCCTGCTGAAATGTTTTTGATGAAACTTGTCAAAAATATGCCGTTATTGTCCGAATCGCATCTCGCAAATTCTAACAGTCTGATCTGTCATTCCCGGGAATACCTGAAGTTGACCTTCAAAAGAAATCATCGAAAAATTTCGAAAGTAAACTCATTCTCAGTTCATCGGTGAAATTCGTAGAATTGGTCACTATTTGAGTGTGTGAAAAAATTTTTCTCTTTTAGAAAGTCTTTTGGTCATTTTTTCTGTTCGTTCGGATAAACATTATTTTGTAATTTGAACAAACAAAAGTTCAAAACGTAGCAGAAAATTCTAATGAGGCTTGAAGTAAGCTTTGTAAAGTTATACCATTGAAATTACAGGCGAACCTTTATGGGATTATAATTAATGTTATTCGCAATTATTAATGAGAAATTATGACAGATTAGGTACCTACCCGCTGATTCTTGTTATTGTAGTCTGTTTTACGAAGAATTAATAAGCATGGAAGACGAACAGGATGATTTCCAGATTGTGATTATCCAGAACTCCGTCTTCGAAACTCGAAAAAATTAAACAAATAAGTGTCATTCAAAAATCCGAAAACTTTCGAAAAGCAGATTAATGAAGAAACTGAATTGAATGTTTTGTTGATTTCAGAAGCAAATCCAGAAACATCTGTTCGACAAATTTCTTTAAAAACTAGGATGACAACGATGACTGTTCAATCTGTTTCACCAAAACATAAATACAAACCTTATGATTTTCAAAAAGTTCATGTTTTTGAAGAATATGACAGTGAGCCGGCTCGGAGGCGTAGGGGATGCGATGCTCGTCTCCTGCGCAGAGTTACATGGGTTCAATCCCCACAAAGTCGGTGCGATTTTTCGGATTCTTGGAATCGCTTGAGTGTCCATCTTTTGTGAAGCTGTCGGTCCTGTCTAACAGAGATGTGTTGGGCATTAAAGATCCTTTCCCTCGACACAAGAGAGGTTCGGCAAAATTCATGGGTTAGTGAGGTGACAGAATTCACCGGCGTGTCATTAGCCGAACGGCAGAAATAGAGCACGTTAAAGGAAAAACAAACAAACAAACGTGACAGTTGAATTTGGGGGGCTTTTACTTGATAAGAATCCATTATCAATAATGAAAACACGTAATGTGTTTTTGGAATTTTACTTAATAATTATAATTCGTAACGCGTTTCACTACACCGTAGCTTCTTCAGACGAATGAATGTTCAGAAAATAAGAATGGGAATATAAATATAAATGTTCTTAAGTTCTTAAAAGCTTATTGGGTTGATTCTTCTTAAGTGGTTATTTATGACAGGTATATCCAATGAAACTAAGGAATAGATTGCTCCCCGGAGAGATTCAATAGAGGTGAAGGGCTTAAATCGACTTGTTCATTGATGAGTCTACCTGAGTGTTTGTATTTGTTGATTTCTAAAGTTTCCCAAGGATCTACCTTCCAATATTCATTATCTGTATGCAAAATTTCAAACTGTGAGTCGAAAGAGTGATTATTTTCTAAGAGATGATTCGCGTAATTTAATCTGATTTTTTACTTGAAAAAGTGCGTTTATGTTTCGATATTCTAATATTAAAATTTCTATGTGTTCTATCAATGTAGAAATTATCACAGTCATTGCAATTCAATCTATAAACACCTGATTTATTGTTTGTTATATATATATATATATATATATATATATATATATATATATATATATATATATATATATATATATATATAAAAAATAATGAAACCAAATCAGGTAAAAACAATAAATCAGGTGTTTATAGATTGAATTGAAATGACTGTTTTTCAAGTAAAAAATCAGATTCAAATTACGCGAATCATCTCTTAGAAAATAATCACTCTTTCGACCCACAGTTTGAAATTTTGCATACAGATAATAAATATTGGAAGGTAGATCTTTGGGAAACTTTAGAAATCAACAAATACAAACACTCAGGTAGACTCATCAATGAACAAGTCGATTTAAGTCCTTCACCTCTATTGAATCTCTTCGGGGAGCAATCTATTCCTTAGTTAGTTTTATTGGATTGGATTCAAATCTTTAGTCTATCGTGGTCACTTCCAGAAAAACTTCGTATTTGAAATAACCTCACAAAGAAAAGAGTCCGCAGAGTGTCATATCTCGAGCCAAACTGTTTTTTTGGAAACATCAAATCCAGATATTCCTTACCTTTGTGCTTAGAGGGGTGGGGATTCGAATGGTTGAGAAAACATTTTGTGTTCGGGAATATTTTGATTTGAGCTGAAAAAAGTCAAATAAATTTCACCCCTGAGATTTTCTTGAAAAAAAAGTGGATCGATTATTTTTTCTTCAATATTTGAATTTTGGTAATTTACTGTACTGTTGAGATAAAAAGTGGCTTCATTGAGAATGGAATATTCGGGTCAGAATTCTCATCTCGATCAATAACTGCTCGCATGATTTGGCAGAATTGCAATATTGCTGTTAAATTATATGATTCTTTGATAACACATATGATAGAATATAGGAAATTTCGTTTGTCCTTAACATTCTACCTAGTGACAAGATGTGGTTTTTGTTACGATAGTGTAGCGTCTGAAGTATTTCTGCGAGTTTGATTTTCATTTTGATTACGAAGATGGATTATCTGATATCCTTTTGAAACATATAGAGAGACTCCTTATTGAACTTTTAATTTTCTTGAGAAAACATGAGTTATTTTTGGAAATACGGACAAAAGTAGGATGCATATAATAGCTGAGAATGTTAGATGATCTCAATATTACTATTTTTGGTAAAAGAAGATATCTTAGAAGAAATTACATAGTAGATAACACTTTTCAGAAACATGTACTGTTGTTGTTTTTAGCGCCTTCCTTCTTCTCGGTTTTAAGGGCGTTGCTCGCATGTATAAGCAGGGAACGGTCTTGATGGAAATATTAAAGTATTTGGTTGTAGGTAATTGGTTAGCATGTCAATAAACGATATGAAATATTGATGAGTATTCCAGTCAGTTGTTTTTTTGACATTATGCTTAGTTGTATTTTTTATGCAACCCTCCTCACCCTCCACACAAACACAATATATTCTTCTCCATAGTGGAAAATAGAATATTAGGGCCTTATTTTTTTTGACAGAAAGTTAACGGGGAAATGTATTTGAATTATTTTCTTACGTTCTCATGAAAAAATCCTGACATATTTCATGAATCAATATAGTTTCACCAAGATGGGGCTTTTTTGCAGTATGCTTTGCATCTGCGCAACATTTGAATTAGGTTTTCGAGAAAGATTCTATTGGCAGAAGATCGGTCGAATTCATTTATTTTGTTTACGGCTAAGTGATTTAGAAAATAGTTTTGTGAATTTAATTAAAGCAGTTTTACTCACTTTTAGTCTTATGTTGTAGATCATATAAAGCATGTAGTATTTCAATTCTCCATTCCAATATGATTTTGAACTTATTCTATCGAGTTGCGCGATTTACTCTTGTTAGGGATAGTACCTTCAAATGTCTTCTGTTGTGAAGAAAAAATAAAAGAAGCAAGGCTTCATAAAACCCCTTGATACTAATTAGTATGTGAAAATTCCATATTGTTACGTACCACGATATTGAATCAATCAATCAAAATTTTAAATAAAGTTTTTTTTTTTTTGATAAAATAAAGTAATGATGTTCAAAGTTTCACTATATTAATAAATTTATGATGCATGTCACCACACTGTGGTTTCTTTGTTTGAGTGTTTTAGGCCTCATGTTGCAGTCGGAACCCAGCTCTAACCGCTGCACATGGAAGAGGCCTATTGAATTTTGTCAGGAAACTATTTCAATAGGTTGGAAGCTGACTGGTAGAGAGTTTTGTTTACACATGAGTCGAGATTTTGTTTTCTTCATTGCTATCAACGTTCCCAAGTGTACATACACGAAATGAGAGATATGCCTAGTGCAACTTCTTACCTAGTTCTAGTTTAGATGGAGGTTGAATAATGGTGTGGGGATGAATTTCTTTGAAAGTCCGCACTGTTCTGGTCATCGTAAATAATAGAACCTTGAGTAGTCTGAGGTACGTTACAAACATTCTAGAAGAACATGTGTACCATTTGCGGCAAACATGGACTAAGAGTTTTTGTTTATGCTTGATTATCTAACCTCTCCTAGCCCATATCGTTAGGAATTACCTTCAAGATCACTTCATGTGGCACTTCATTAGAAAGGTCTCTGGATAATCTGAACGAATTCGGTTAAAACTTTGTGTAAGAGGTCTAAACAGGGTGTTCCAATCGACGTATTCATTTCGTTAGGTGGCTGGATACGTCAGGTTGACTGATTCAGATTCACTCGACCGTATTCTTTAATTTGCTCTGTTACTGGAACTAGAAATAGCTGACAGATGGTATAGAAAGACTTCAATTCGAAAAAGATACATTGTGTAGATTGTTGTGTAATTTTTCCTGAAACAATTTTCTCATCAAACAATGAATAATCTGTTATTCCAATGAGAAATGTATCACCGTCATCCGATACTTACGAGAGAATCTAGAAGATGGCGTACTCAATTGAGGAAAGAGTAGAAACGTTACTCATTCATTTTATGAATACCAGTTGCACAAAAGAAGCGTCAAGAATATTCAACAAAAATCATTTAGAGAACGAAGTAAGTCACCAACATGTCAAGTCACTGGTTCAAAAAATTTCGAGCAACTTATTCAGTGGTGAACCGAATCATGAAGTAGCACGTCCTGTAAGAAATGTACTAATTGAAGTTATGATATTAGGTCATCTACAAATGGATTACACTAGTTCATTTGGAAATTATCCCATAAAACTGGCGTACCAAGTTTAACTGCCTACAGAATAGTGAAGCATTATAAATGGCATCCCTTCAAAATAAGATTGTACCATGAAGTAAATTGAGATGACTCTGATCGGCGTCTGTAGTTTTGCGAAAAATTTGAATAATAATTCTAACTTTCTTCAAAACACCTGTTTCTTATGCTCAATGGAGATGTGAACACGCACTGCCAATATTAGGACACTCAGAATCCTCACTTGTACAAGGAAATATATACACAAACTCTATAAAAATTAAATGTTTGGGCAGGGTTGATATTCGAGTGCGAGAATATTTGGATAACAATTTTTCAGAGAACTGGATTGGAGGAGAGGACCAATTGAGTGGCCAGCAAGGTGACCGGATATGAGTCGTCTAGATTTTCTTATGTGGCCATTCAAAATGAAAAATATACGCTACGCAGAGGAAGACTTTGGACGAGCTGCGGAAGAGAATTATGACAGAATGCCGACCATTAACACCTAATATTTTTAAGAACTTAAGGAAGGAGATTAAGAACCGTTCATACAAGTGTATAGAGGCTATTTTGAGAATTTTCTTTAGTAACTTTTACATCGATTGACTCACTTCGTTTACACGGGGAAGTTCAGTACATTGTAGATTCATTTGTTTCTGTGAATGATTTATGTTGAATATTCTTGGCGTTCTTTTGGAACAACTATAATTTTGAGAAGAGTAACAATTAATATGTACTTTGTTGTCTGTTGATCACACTTCTTTGGAGTTTTTTCTGCATGGAATAGAATATTTAAATTCGATGTAACAATTTGAATAACGGTATGAGTTCCTCGGTTTGAAGACCCTGTATAGACCGCTAACACAAGGTATTGACCGAATTCGTTCAGAGCATCAAAAGTCCTTTCCAATGAGGAGTCACATGATACTCTTTGCGATTGAATTTCTCAAGTTTGGAGATGATGGGGGTTGTGGGTTGAGCCCTACACCTTCAAATTAACATGCTAAAGTACCTTCGTCAATACTTCCATTCACCATTTATTCAAAATAGATGGAGTTCAAAGGGTTGTTCAATTATTTCATGATGATTTATTTAGGCAATTGGAATGCCCTGTGTCGACAATTTAACTCAAAAACATTGTCGCTTCATATAGTTAATTGAAAGACCTTTCTAACGATGTGCCACTGAACCCATATTTTTCACGATTTTTCTGTAAGATGGCAGGAGCTGGTCGGGGTGATATGTTCAAAGTGGGCATGATAAGTGGCATCTCGATACAAAAATCGACCTATTTCAGCATTTTATGCTGACATTGCCCTCTTCAGAATTAGAGGGAGGGTCAAACTTTTGAAGGAATACTTTGTATAAATAAAAATGAAATGCTGTTTAACCTATAGGTTAAACTAGAAGAAGCGGGACAATCATTACATTATAATTTATATACTCAATTTCTTTTACATGTAACAAGTCGATATTTGTTATTAACCAAGAGTGAACATAGATTTTCCTATTTGTACATATTGTGTTGATTTTATTCTGTTTTAATATATGGCTTACTTTTGGCACATAATTAAATATAATCTATGCACATGTGCTTCGATTAATCATGGTTCCCCTTTCATAAAAAAAACTTTGAAAAAGAAATGAGAATTTCAAAAATTTTAGTGTCAAATAACGGTTATGACAATTACACCAAAGATAAATTGACAGTTAAAAAATAACATAAATTTTATTATCCTCGATTCACCCCGTCCTACGGGTTCACAATAATAGAATATAACAGCATTAGTCATATGTCATAAATAAGTACAAAATAATGCCATATATTAAAACATAATAAAATCAACACAATATGTACGAATATGAAGAATCTGCGTTCACACCTGGACAATATCAAAGATTGACTTGATACAGATGAGAAAAGCGGTGTATATATATTATATTGTAATGATTGTCCTGCTTTTTACATAGCATATAAATAAAAAGCAATAATTCTCAATGAATCAATAACTGGTTTTTCGGAATATTGTACAAACGTAAATCACTTCTCAGCCTGCGACCACACATAACGTTGGCAACGGATGGTTTTGCGGTGACGCCAAAGGAATTAATTATTTTCTAATAGACTTTTGATTTTGACGCAATGGATGATGTGTGATCGCTCCCATAAGTTAACATTGGTTGCCATTCATCTAGTCCATCAATTCAGTGGTGGTACCGCAAAATCATGCGTTGCAACTGCTGTATGTGGTCGCAGGCTTGAATGTCTCAAGAACCCAAATTATCTGTTCAGGTAACAAAAGTGAGAAATTAGATTTATAAGAATTCGTAGAAACTTCTCCAGTCCACAAACATATGGTAATCTATCAATAACTAACGAACACCTGGATTCTCTTGTCTCTGTTTCTAAGGTGTCAATGACATTGTAATATCTTAATTTAGTCTTATTTTTCGAAAATGGAATAAAACCCGTAATATATGTCAAACATAATTTATTTTATTCATCATATTCTGTGAAACTCAGGCCTAGTGTTTCTTCCTCTATTGTTGAATTATCAAGTGAAAATACGTGTGCATTAATACTGTGAAAATCAAAATCCAACACATTGGTGGGAATAGAGATTAACTGAGAAAAATTGAGGAATTTATTTGTATTTAATACGTAAAGATATTGAAGAGAAAATTCTTAGCTCATTTTCTAGTAGTAATTGGGTGATATAATACTGAACGAGAAAATCATTAGTATCACTTGATTTGGAAGTTATCGTTAAAAATCTAGGGAATCTAAATGTTTCTCACATGGCTGATATAAAATACGGGGCTTATTTCTGAAGCAGATAAGCAAATAAATCGATTACGACACAAAAAATCAGTTAATTTTCATGAACTAACAGCTTGAACTAAAACTTAGTTGGATGTGAAACCGTGGATGGAATCAAAGCTTACGTTGAAACATGATGAGTAGTGGATGGAAAGCGTGGCTGTTTTCAAATCTGCAAAGAAAATAAATAATTTGTTCATTTTCCATATATTTTTAACAGACATTTGATATCTGAAACGACCTGCATTAAGAATACTATTGTTATGTTTCATTTCACCATATGAGAATTATTCAAATAGCTAAAGCTGATATCTAGTGTTCCAGTTAAATACTTGTGAGTTTGTCTTGTTCCGTTGAATATCTCATATTCTCAGAATGTTAAAAAGTTGAATGTGCCTTGAAGAATAATGATTAATATTTCCAATTTCTTATCACCATAAACGAAAGATTACTTCAATGTACTCAATAAGTGCATATTATTTATTGTTATGGTTATTACAATTGCAAGTGTTATTGAGCTAAACCATAAACAATTTTTTCAACTAGTACTCAATTGGTTGTTTCATATGAAAAATAATGAGTAATCAAGAGTTTTTTACAATTCATATATTTTATCTTGGAAACTGAACGAATTGAATTAAAGGAAAATCAACAAAATATGCCGTCTATATAAAATGCACACAGAAATTATAAATTTTGCAAAATTTTTTTCGAAATAGTAATGAACAAGACAAAAAGAAACAATAATAGAGTATCTATCAGTAACTATGATTGAAGTGCATAAAAAACTATAATGAATGCACTTTGGCGAATTGATCGACTTTCTTTTGTGGTTATTTGGATTGTTCTCGTTGAAATTTTCCGGTATCACAACGATTGAAGAACGAGAATCAACCCAGTGTGTCGTTTTTATCCTCAGTTATGACCGAAGGTAAAGAAAATATCCAATTCGACCAATTACCAACAATGAAAAAAGTCAAACAGTTCATTCGTCTCAAGTGATGTGCTTACCAAGGGAAAGTATTTCAATTTCAATTATACCTGGTGATTCTTGAGTATAGCTCGAAACTCTAGGATTTGGTCCCACAATTTATTTCGATATGTACGGGGAACACAATGTATCTTAAATACTTTTTTTTCGGGATACAGGTTTTGCAAGGTGACAGTTTCTCAAGAGAAAAAAAATGGAATTCTTTCGTAACCTGGATTGCTGATTATGGAAGTTTTACTTATTTCTAGCAACCAGTGGCCTACCATGATATTCAACAACCTTTTCCTCAAACAAGGTCTTTAATCCACTGACTAATCCCTAAAAATGAGTTTATTTCATGAAAAAAATACTTCAATTTTTTTTCTAACAACGAATACTTCGTCGAGATAAAGTAATTACGATATAGAAGGCGCCAAAAAATTATTTGTTTCCGAATGTTTGTATGTTTGTTATTCTCTTAACGTGCTCTATTTCCGCCTTTAGGCCAATGACACGCCAAGGAATTCTGTCACCTTAGTAACCCGGGAATTTTGCCGAACACCTCTCGTGTCGAAGAAAGGGATCTTTAATGTCCAACATATCCCTGTTAGACAGGTCCGACGGCTTAACATCTCCTCCGAAAGATGGATACTCAAGCGATTTCCAGAATCCGAAAAATCGCACCGACTTTGTGGGGAATGAACCCAGGTAACTCTGCGCAGGAAACAAGCATCATATCCCCTACGCCACCTAGCCGGTGTTTCCGAATGTAATTTCATAACAGAAAAACAAGTACATCGATTCTCAACACATATTGTTAGTTGTTCTGAAATTATGCAATAAGAGAACCGGATGATTTCCCACCATACCGGTTTCGTAGATATTGTCGATTCCTATCGCTTCTTTTTGGAGAATGTAGGCAAAGCACAGATTTTTGGCAATTTCTTCTTCTCATCGATTAGAAACATTCAAATCACAAAAAGCACTCTTGAACTTTTCTTTAGGACTAAGACTTTTCCAATTTGTTATCGAACACTATTCTCTATCAACATGTGTGAAGTGATATTTGGTTTCTTTTTAAATTTTTTTCATATCGGTGAGTCTCTGTGTGTCACATTCCGTCACAGTATCAGAATCAAAATTAGAAACTCATTCATGCTTTATGCAATTGTATTTGCATTCTTCAAAGAATATATATATATATATATATATATATATATATATATATATATATATATATATATATATATATATATATATATATATATATATATATATATATATATATATATATATATATATATATAAAAGGTGTAACCCCGACGAGTTGCCCATATAAATCCACCACTTCGGGTGAGATACGAGATACGAACAATAAGAAACAGACGTGAGAACGCAAAAAATTCCAACACTTGAGGAACATCTTTCGAACACATTAACGGTCCAAAACGAGCGAAATGATCCCGTTGGATTTGGGCCTCTGGGTCTCTTTTTCCATGATGAAACCTCCTTATTATTCATTAATCTACGGATTTTTGAATAATTTTTCTTGTTTTAAGTTACATATGTAGACTCCTCGAGAAATTTATCTTGGAAAATATTTTTTTCATCAAATATTTACTGACAGGAGGTTTTATCCTGGAAAAAGAGGCCCAGAGCAGCAAATCCAACGGGATTGCTTCGCTTTTGGTCCACAGATACGTCTTTTTTGGAATCGTTAGGGTACCCCGATGTAGCTGGTTAGGATGCTGAGAAGCGATATGCGACACTGATGAGCTCTTAATCAAGACGAAACTGCAGTCTGCCGCTTCGTTTCTCGGCATCCTGCTTAGTTGCACTATTGTGGCTCTTAGGGGCTTCGTGCATGGCGGGCAGATTTGGGAACTAGCACTTGTCAGACAGGAGTATTCATTGATCTACGGATTTTAGAATAATTCTTCTTGTCTCAAGTTTACATATATAATGACCAATCCGTATTACTTAGTGCCACCAAATCCGCCATCCCGGCACTGCCAACAATAACTGTGCTGTCGTCCGTAAATTTGATTTGCCGAATTGAGAAAACTTGGAAAATCGTTTATGAATATGAAAAACAGTACCTGGTCATAAATTGAGCCCTGAGGTACTCCACACTTGACCAAACTAATAGCGATTGGACAAATATGATCTTATGAGATTAGCACTGGTTGCATTCTCCAAGAGTTGCTCTAGACACTGTCTAGAATTGAGGGAGCCAAATTTTAATAATCTACAATTCTGCATTTCAATATTTTAATGATTTTCTTCTTAAGAAATGAAGAAATAGCGAAGTTTGATTGCTTGAAATTCTCGAATGTCATAAATTGCACAACCTTCAAATTTCTGATTCGAGTAATTTATTTAATCAGTCGATTATTCTGATAACGTAATTGCGGAATTATTTTCGTTAAATTGTTTTTAACGCTTACTTTTTGTTGAATAAGTAATAAGTGCGCAATAATTGATAATTATCTTGAAACTACTTGCCTTTGGGAAAATTTAGTTATATCAGTTTTAGTTTTTTAAAACACTTCAGATAAATTTTCGATACACTAAGCTCTTTTTATTATGACGCCCTCGAATTGGAAGTACGATACTTTGTAGGAAAATGAAAACAAAGCTTTTAAGGAAGACGCAAATCTTATGAGGATAACTTATTCCTTCAGGTAACTATCATAATGAGTACAAGAACTATTCCTTCACAATAATATGGTGGATGACGCTTTAAGATTTTTGGTCTTGATGGTACCTACGGTAATTACATGTTCCGTTTGAACATGGCCGACATCAAATGCCAAACCGGTATAATATTTTGCGCGCCTTTATTTGAGCGTCAACTTTCGCATTCGCATTTGCCAATGTGAAAAATCCCACATTCGTACATCACTAGTAGGTATACTTATTATAACTCAATAGAGTGGAATAGGCTGGGTTCATTAGTAGCATGAAAATTCTTTTAGTGTTTGTCTCTTTTTTTCTACTTCTTTTGGAACAGCTTCTTCGATGATTGTGGTCCGAAAAATACGTTTTTACTTAAATAAATGACGTTCTTTTTACAGCCTATGCGTATACGAAGATGTTCGGTGATCAAATATTAATGGATAATATTGATGCTTTATTTATTTTATGGAATTTCTTTTCACACACACACATATATATATATATATATATATATATATATATATATATATATATATATATATATATATATATATATATATATATATATATATATATATATATATATATATATATATATATAGGGGTTTTACCCCGACGAGTTGCCCATATATCTGTTCATGCAATCAAACTGATTTCATGAAAAATATAAATCCACCACCCGGTAATTAATACCATTGCCAGGCAATGATTATAATCAAAACATATCCTGGAATAATTATACATTAGGATAACGATAAATGTTATGAGAATATATTAATCTTCCAGAATATATACATACTATAGCATCATCAGACAATGATATCAATGTACCAACGAGTAGTGTCAGAGGCTTTATCCCCGGAAAAATCCAGTGTACGGACCTTAGTCAAGTAACACTGAATGTTACTCATTAATAGTTTCCTTTGTGTGAAGTGGTGAACGATCGAATAGAATACTGCTCCGAATATAAATATGACAAGATTGTCAGTTAATTATATTACATTTATATAAACAAATAAATAGAATATGAAATGAGATTCTGAGCAGTATAAGCTAAAGAAAACCTATGACTCTACCTCATTATTTTTTCGGAATGAAACCTACAAATAATATAACAAGATTTGATGACTGTTATCTTTTGTAACTGTTCAAACAAATTTTCTTCAGACCCAAAATCTCAATACTTTTGTGAAGATTTCTAGGAATAACACCTGTTGTGGAAATAATAATCGGTAGAATAAATATTTTCTTCATTTTCCACATTTTTTAATCTCGTCGCCAAGCATCATGTATTTAGAAATTTTTCATTGTATTTATTTTGTATATTATGTGTGTCGGGTATAGCAATATCAATTATATATGTTATTTGATTCTGTTTATCATTAAGAATGATATCTGGTCTATTGTGTTTTACAGCTCTGTTGCAAAGAATTGTTTTATCAAAATAAAGTTTATATTTGTCATTTTCACAAATAATCTCAGGTTCATATTTGTGAAATTTTTTCTTTTGGGAATTAGGTCATGTTTAATTCCTAGATTAAAATGAATAATATTAGCGACGGCATTATGTCTTTCTAAATAATCTGTTGAAGCAAGGACTGAGCAAGATGATAATATATGAAAAACTGTTTCTGAAGAACAGAAACATCTACGGCAAGAATCATCTATATTTTGTTTGATGATGTGTTTTCTATAATTCCTCGTGAAAACAACCCGATCCTGGATCGCAATTGCCAAGCCTTCTGTTTCAGCAAACAATTCTCCAGATACTAACCATTTATTCGATGCGATTTCATCAATATAATCATTTTCAATTCTTTAGGTGCTTTCCGTGTAATTTCTTCTGCATCCAACTTTCTCTTTTAGAATTATCATCAAATATATCAAAATCTACCTTTTGCATTGTCAAGTTCAGAGGTGTAAGATTATAATCTGAAGCAACAACAATATCATGTAATTTAGACATTCTCTGTTTATCATGAAAATGGGAACGTAGATGAAAAATCTGTTTACTATGAAGATTATTCAAATCAGTTAATCCACGACCTCCAAGATGTCTAGGTAGTGCAACTCTCTGAACAGCTGACTTTGGGTGGTGCTTATGATATTTACAGAGCATAAAATGAAAATTCTTTTAGTGAGACAAACACTAGAAGAATTTTCATGCTACTAATGAACCCAGCCTATTCCACTCTATTGAGTTATAATAAGTATACCTACTAGTGATGTACGAATGTGGGATTTTTCACATTGGCAAATGCGAATGCGAAAGTTGACGCTCAAATAAAGGCGCGCAAAATATTATACCGGTTTGGCATTTGATGTCGGCCATGTTCAAACGGAACATGTAATTACCGTAGGTACCATCAAGACCAAAAATCTTAAAGCGTCATCCACCATATTATTGTGAAGGAATAGTTCTTGTACTCATTATGATAGTTACCTGAAGGAATAAGTTATCCTCATAAGATTTGCGTCTTCCTTAAAAGCTTTGTTTTCATTTTCCTACAAAGTATCGTACTTCCAATTCGAGGGCGTCATAATAAAAAGAGCTTAGTGTATCGAAAATTTATCTGAAGTGTTTGAAAAAACTAAAACTGATATAACTAAATTTTCCCAAAGGCAAGTAGTTTCAAGATAATTATCAATTATTGCGCACTTATTACTTATTCAACAAAAAGTAAGCGTTAAAAACAATTTAACGAAAATAATTCCGCAATTACGTTATCAGAATAATCGACTGATTAAATAAATTACTCGAATCAGAAATTTGAAGGTTGTGCAATTTATGACTTTCGAGAATTTCAAGCAATCAAACTTCGCTATTTCTTCATTTCTTAAGAAGAAAATCATTAAAATATTGAAATGCAGAATTGTAGATTATTAAAATTTGGCTCCCTCAATTCTAGACAGTGTCTAGAGCAACTCTTGGAGAATGAAACCAGTGCTAATCTCATAAGATCATATTTGTCCAATCGCTATTAGTTTGGTCAAGTGTGGAGTACCTCAGGGCTCAATTTCAATTTCATTTCTACAGACATGACTGGTTTCGACCGTCAAGTCATTTATATATATATATATATATATATATATATATATATATATATATATATATATATATGCGCTGTAAATATCATAAGCACCACCCAAAGTCAGCTGTTCAGAGAGTTACACTACCTAGACATCTTGGAGGTCGTGGATTAACTGATTTGAATAATCTTCATAGTAAACAGATTTTTCATCTACGTTCCCATTTTCATGATAAACAGAGAATGTCTAAATTACATGATATTGTTGTTGCTTCAGATTATAATCTTACACCTCTGAACTTGACAATGCAAAAGGTAGATTTTGATATATTTGATGATAATTCTAAAAGAGAAAGTTGGATGCAGAAGGAATTACACGGAAAGCACCTAAAGAATTGAAAATGATTATATTGATGAAATCGCATCGAATAAATGGTTAGTATCTGGAGAATTGTTTGCTGAGACAGAAGGCTTGGCAATTGCGATCCAGGATCAGGTTGTTTTCACGAGGAATTATAGAAAACACATCATCAAACAAAATATAGATGATTCTTGTCGTAGATGTTTCTGTTCTTCAGAAACAGTTTTTCATATATTATCATCTTGCTCTTTCCTTGCTTCAACAGATTATTTAGAAAGACATAATGCCGTCGCTAATATTATTCATTTTAATCTAGGAATTAAACATGACCTAATTCCCAAAAGAAAAAATTTCACAAATATGAACCTGAGATTATTTGTGAAAATGACAAATATAAACTTTATTTTGATAAAACAATTCTTTGCAACAGAGCTGTAAAACACAATAGACCAGATATCATTCTTAATGATAAACAGAATCAAATAACATATATAATTGATATTGCTATACCCGACACACATAATATACAAAATAAATACAATGAAAAAATTTCTAAATACATGATGCTTGGCGACGAGATTAAAAATGTGGAAAATGAAGAAAATATTTATTCTACCGATTATTATTTCCACAACAGGTGTTATTCCTAGAAATCTTCACAAAAGTATTGAGATTTTGGGTCTGAAGAAAAATTTGTTTGAACAGTTACAAAAGATAACAGTCATCAAATCTTGTTATATTATTTGTAGGTTTCATTCCGAAAAAATAATGAGGTAGAGTCATAGGTTTTCTCTTTAGCTTATACTGCTCAGAATCTCATTTCATATTCTATTTATTTGTTTATATAAATGTAATATAATTAACTGACAATCTTGTCATATTTATATTCGGAGCAGTATTCTATTCGATCGTTCACCACTTCACACAAAGGAAACTATTAATGAGTAACATTCAGTGTTACTTGACTAAGGTCCGTACACTGGATTTTTCCGGGGATAAAGCCTCTGACACTACTCGTTGGTACATTGATATCATTGTCTGATGATGCTATAGTATGTATATATTCTGGAAGATTAATATATTCTCATAACATTTATCGTTATCCTAATGTATAATTATTCCAGGATATGTTTTGATTATAATCATTGCCTGGCAATGGTATTAATTACCGGGTGGTGGATTTATATTTTTCATGAAATCAGTTTGATTGCATGAACAGATATATGGGCAACTCGTCGGGGTAAAACCCCTATATATATATATATATATATATATATATATATATATATATATATATATATATATATATATATATATATATATATATATATATATATATATGTGTGTGAAAAGAAATTCCATAAAATAAATAAAGCATCAATATTATCCATTAATATTTGATCACCGAACATCTTCGTATACGCATAGGCTGTAAAAAAGAACGTCATTTATTTAAGTAAAAAACGTATTTTTCGGACCACAATCATCGAAGAAGCTGTTCCAAAAGAAGTAGAAAAAAAGAGACAAAGACAAAGAATTTTTATGTAACTAAAGAACCCACTATGTGGGTCTCACTATGGGCTCCAGCACTAGGTCGACGTAATTTCTAGCCGTTACACTCGCAAGAAACGAAATGAAATCTGTTTTGCCTCCCAGCATAATGCCACCCCAAAACATCACACTGCCCTCTTGGTATTTTGGAGTTTGTCTTGCTGTTCCTGTAGCTTCCAGAGATTGCCTTTGGAGTATGGGGTGTGACGCACTAGGATCTCTTCTTGAAATTTGACACAAAAAGCTGTCTTGTTCTTCAGAAGTGATATTCCTACGACTTCTTCTAGGCCTATTTTGCAGAGATTGTTGCTCCTTGTATCGGGCGTAAGTTCACATATATATATATATATATATATATATATATATATATATATATATATATATATATATATATATATATATATATATATACTTTGAATTTCAAAATGCATGTGCCTTTCGAAAAATGAAAAATATTCAGTCTTTATTGAGACGCTCTGTAACATAACAATAATATGACGAAGCAGATTCATGTAATCCTTTTTTTCTTTAATGGTTTTGTCCTTCAAGTAACGAAGTTATTCGCTGTGATATAAAATTGTGAACTGATAAAATAAACTTATTTTAATTAATTTTAGGTTTAAGGAATGGACAGTTAATGTCTGAAAACCCCGGCTTTTTTTCAGCAGCAACATTTTGATCCATGAAATAGACGATCAGTTGAAAATCAGTAGAAAATATTCAATTACTTCAATTGCTTCTACCTACTTTTTTCAATCAGGTTAACATATTGTTTTCGACGTTACATTCTTATATATTCGCTTTATCGTTTCTGTCTTAATTCAGCAAAATATTCATTATTAAAGAGAATGCGCTGGCTATCTTTGTGCAATAATGGTTTTTCGAGTTATTGATAACGTATCTACTGAAGTGTTCAAAATATGTTCACTTTTCTCTATTAGTATGATACAAGGGATGATAAAGAATTAGCTCGGCGAAGTTAAGCGTTTCACATGATTAAAGTGTGTATATCGGGCGTTCCTACGAAAATTTAACTCCTCCTTTAAATCTGGAAGAAGTGGCTCTGGCTCTAGTAAAAAGTACAGGTCAATTTTCGATTCGAGGGGGACCGTTTTTAATTCAGAAAATGTGAAATCAACCTCCCACTCTCAAGATCCCTTAACTCGAAATTCACTAAGCTAAAAAGATTTGATGATTGTTTAATCAAACACGTTTTTTCCAAATGTTCCATTGAGCTAAAACAGAATACCTTGCAGGTAGGTATTCTGGTGATAGGATGGATGAATAAGAAGATAATGGTTACGTTTCAATTTAATTTAATTTTCATTCTCCGAATCAACTTTAAATACTGTCTCCCCTTGAATAGAAACTGTAACTTTCTCAGCGTTTTTCGCTTGAATCCACTGTTTACAGATATTGTGTGTGGGAGAGGGAAGGAATAAATTTTCATTCGAACACAGTATACATTACAATTACAAAGGTATAATTGAAGCTATTTACTTATACTTGTATAACAATGGCAAAACAAGATGAAGAGTGGCTAGTAATCGTCTTTATCAAATTCAAAAATCATAGGTAAAGTTATTTTGGTTACCTTTTGCATGGATGAAATTATTTGTGTCAATTCACAAAAATATTATTCCTAATTAAATCTAGAATCATTCTATTTGAACCGAATCAAACGTAGAAAAAAGATATTGTATGTAAAGTTAAGAATTATCTCGTTTTATTTCTCCTGTCTCCTTGAAAATTTCTCAAGTAGTTCGTAAATCGAAAATAATTGATTTATAGTATTCATCATTGTGTGTTTCCACTTGTAAAATTCATTATTTTAATGAAAATAGAAATTAATGAAAAATCTTTATAAATTGATTACTTCTTCGGTGAAGAATGTCAAGGTTCAGCTATAGCAATGAAAATATCAAGGTGTTCCAGCCAATTAAACAAACTGTACATTTCATTAATAATTTTGAATATTTCCAGAGATTAAAACTACATCTAAAAAAAGTTTTGAATATAAAGAACTAAGAAAAATATATATGATCGACTTCTGAACCACCAAATATCAGGAAACAGAAAGAGTATGCAGGTGGTTGCATCGTAATGAGTAGATAACTTCATTTGGAATCAATTTCAGAATGGGCAAGAATGAAATGATCTGTTAATTCAATTCACATTAGATTTCACGCACGAAAGATATAATATACAGGGTGCTTCAACGAAAACTAAACAGAGGCTATATCTACCAAGATATTCATTTCTGATCAAAACGCAAAAGCAGGTCAATTTTTGTTTCAAAGGGGACATCTTTTGGGTTACAATACTTACCTGAAATATCAACCCCCTAAGCGGGGGTTGCAATCTTCGAACATTTTGAATAAGGAAAAAGAAAGGTGGTATCTTTGTCTATATTGCCTTGAACGAATTTCCATTTTCAATTCAAAACTGTAAAAGATACAGGGTGAGCAACTGGAAGAAAGGGAAGACTATTTCCCTGAGACTATTCATGTTTCAGTGAGGTAAAATGGAACAGATCCATGCTGATCAATGGCAGTCATCATCAAGTACCATCGTCATCTCAAATTTCAACCCCTGGTGCAGGGGTGACAACCCTTGAAAATTTGGAAGAGGGTAGATGGGTCGAGTGATAACTCGAAAGAAAGGAATTATCTTTGTCTGCATTCACCTGAAAGAATTTTCATTTTGATTGAAAACTGTAGAAGATACAGAGTGAGCTACTGAAAAATAGAGAAGACTATCGCCCCACCACCATATATGGTAGTGTCTGAAATATGCTAGTGCGACAAAAAGTTATTTTCTACCAAAAAATTCATATAAAGGACACTATTCGTTCACATAATATCAGGTTTAACTAAGAATGTTCAAGAAAAAATGTGTTTCCTAACTATGTGCAAATCAAGATTAAGTCTAGTTCGTCCTCATTTGGCGAAGAAAACTATCTGGCTTGCAGAAACAACATGGATTGAAGAATAAGTGAAATCCCTGTAGCAGTATGGGAACATAGCATAACGCTTTCTTGCACTCTGAACTAGCTTATAGACTTCAACCAAGAAATTTATTTAGTAACAAAACTAGATTTGCAATCAGTGAGCTTATTTCTACAAAATTCGAAAAGCAAGGCAAAAAACTGAAATCATTTTTCTTCTCTGAAAATATAAATATAAAAGTTGCACCCAATATTAAGCGCAAAGCGGTGAAATAAATTTTAACAATAGAACCTACTATTTCTCTTTTAAATTCCAATGACTCACAAGTAATTGTGCCCAAAGTTACAAGAAGTCTAAGAAAAATGGAATTATTAGAAAAGATATATTAACAATCAACATGATAAAAAAATCTATAAAGAAAAAATTCGGACCGATGATTCATGATCACCAAAGTAGATAAATCAAACGCCACTATTATATTACAAAAGTCAGAATACATCGACAAAATGAATGATTTCATTGAAAAAGGCAAGTAATAGAAATTTCTAATGATCCCAAAACTAAAATTCAGAAATCACTGAAAAGCACTATATCAGACATGACATTTAATATTTTATTTAAGCTGAGTTATTACTATACAAACGAATCCAATCCTGCCACAAGTATATGGTCCGATAAAAACCCACCAAAAAATGCTACGATCAGCTCAGTTTTTTTATTGGTTAATAGTACCAAATAAAAGTTAGAACAAAATAGCATATTTAACAGAATGACAGATTTCACTCCTAAACATGCAATTGAAAATCTAATTGAATTAACTCAATAATTAGAGAACTTTACTTCACAGAATAATTCGTACTTCCGAAGCTTAGGTATGGGCAACTTGTTTTCAAATAATCCGAGAAATGAAAGTATCAACTTAACACCTGATATTTTAGAACAATCACATGTTCATCCTTTGATATATTGCGAATTCATAATTCATTTGGTGGTATGCATATAGCTCAATCAATTATTTCAATTTTATGAAAGGATATCGTGTTTTAATTGACAAAATAGTGAAAAGAAAACCAATCCGTATAGTTATCAGCCAAATAAATCCCATAATGAGTACCAAATAATCCCAAAAATGCAACTCATTAATAAATTATGGACAGATAAGAGAAAATGTCGCAAATGACCTTTACAAATGGAAATCCAGAATTGAATTCAGACCTCAAAATAAACTGTCATCGCCCTTATTTAATGCTAACAATCCTATTGACTCTTTGATAGAGAAATTAAATAAATCAGGAGTTTATAAGTTATCTTGTCCAGTTTGAAATAATTTCTACTTAGGTCAGTCGTTCCATCGTAATTAAATATGAAAAACGTCACATTTCATTCATTACAAATGAACAAGATTTCACATTTGGTAACCTCAGCATACAAACTGGCCATCCTTTCCATAGTATTGACAAATTGAAAACACTTTATGACAATTTTCAGATAACGAACGACCAGATTGTTTATTCAAATCACAAATTTTCGATGTATTCAAACAAATAATATATATATATATATATATATATATATATATATATATATATATATATATATATATATATATATATATATATATATATATATATATATATATATATATATATATATATATATATATATATATATATATATATATATGCTTCAACGAAAACTAAACAGAGGCTATATCTACCAAGATATTCATTTCTGATCAAAACGCAAAAACATGTCAATTTTTGTTTCAAGGCGGACATCTTTTGGGGTGCAACACTTGCCTGAAATATCAACCCCCTAAGCGGGGGTTGGAATCCTTGAAAATTTTGAATAGGAAGATGAGTCGAGTGATGACTCAAAAGACAGGTGATATCTTCGTCTACATTGCCTTGAACCAATATTTCCATTTTTAATTCAAAGCTGTAAAAGATACAGGGTGAGCAACTGAAAGATAGGAAAGACTATTTCCCTGAGACTTTTCAAGTTTCAGTGAGGTAAAATGGAACTGATCCATGCTGATCAATGGCATTCATCATCAAGTACCATCCTCATCTCGAATTTCAACCCCTAGAGTAGGGGTAATATTTCGATCCAGTGATATTTTTCAAGTAAAGGATTTCGATTGCCTTCATGACTGCTCGCAATAATTCTATTCTTATTGAGTTCCATAGGAGTTAGAGGATGCAAAACGGAAAAGTGACTGAAGATGCAATGCATGGTATATCTTCGACCAGTATCAAACAGGGGTTGATTTTTCACTGTATAAACACCTTTTGAAAGACAGTTACTCGTTTGAGACATCCGGTTTCAAATGTAATAGATAAAAAAACTAATACAATGGCTGAAAATAAAGAGGGGAATAAACGAAAGGAAAAAATTAACGAGTAGAAGTTGTACTTTATTACCCGATAAAATGAACGGAACTGAAGTCACTAAAACTCAACGTAAATGTTCGAATTGTTGGCCACCAACCTCCATGCACATAAACAAATTTTGGGTGAAACGTTCACGGACATTCTGTAAAATTCTCATTGATGATGCGCTGTCTCAGGTCGTTCAAATCAGCAGGTTCAGTTTTATATATTATACTTTTGAGGTGGCCCCATAGGAAAAAGTCTAATGGACTCAGATCTGGAGATCGTGGGGGCCATTCCGTTGGGCCTCTACTTCCAATCCAACGACCAGGAGAAAGATCATCCAAAAATACTCGAACTTGTTGTGCAAATGCGAGGGCGCTCCATCCTGCTGAAATACAACCTCGTTCTCCGAATAGCGGGGGTCATTCTCAATGATCTCCGTTATTATATTATTATTATATTCTTCCAATAGTTGATAATACAACTCTCCGGTAAAATTTCCAGGAATGAAAAACGGTCCAATGAGGTGATCGGCATAAATACCAACCCAAACATTTGGTTTTTGAGGCTGCTGAGTGTGAATTTCGTGGAATATTTGCGGCTTAGATTCTGCCCAATAACGGCATCTATGGCGGTTTACGGTTCCATTCAGAAAAAATGTACATTCGTCCGAAAAACACAAGTGAAATAAATAATGAGGATTGTTCATGACTCTATCACTTATGGTCTCGCAGAATTGAAGTTTTCGATCGAAATCATCTTCGTTCAGTTAATGAACTAATTTGATTTTATATGAATGAAACTTATGCCCCTTCAGAATGCGGAATATACTCATTTGGTTTACACCACTTACATCTGCCAATTTCCGCAGGCGTAGGGTAGGATCAACCACCGCTTGACCAAGCACCGCCACTTCCACAGCTTCATTTCTTACTGGCTGCTCAATAACGCGCTTCTTATTTTGCACCGATCCAGTTTCACGAAATTTGGCAACTACTTCTAGTACATACTTCGAAGTCACTTTAGCACCTTCGTGGCGTTGTTTGAAAATATTGGCTGTTCTGTTCGCGAAACTATCAGAACTGAAAAATAGCTCAATCATTTCAACCCTCTCAGCTATCGAGTAAACCATGACGATTTTATGAAAACTAAATTTCGAATAGAAGAGAAACTATTGTGATGAATGCAACAGAATTATCACAACTAATGTGGAATAAAATTGGGACGATGACATTGAATACGAAAAGTACAAAAACATAGAGAATCAATTTTTTTGTTGAAGAAATCTGATCATTGTAACATCTGCGTTCCTGATTCGTAGTGTTGATTCGAATCGTCAAATAAGAGTCATTTCACATGAGGATGATGATTATACAGTATCACCTGTGAAAACAAAAAGTTTCCTTTCAGTCAACTGATAAAAACGCATGTACATGTGAACCCAACTCGAGATGCATTGCTCGCATATCGTACAACGAATGTTCAAAGAGCAATGGAGTTACTATGACTGATAGTTTTATCGTTTTCTTTCAAGATTCATAATCCTTCATAATCATTCCAATGTTTCAGCCAATCACCCAGTAATTTTGATGGAGAACGAACACTTGCACACCATTGTGGAGACAAACAAAAATCCTTTCTCAGAAGGTTATAACTGGACCTATCTTCTGCTTTAAAAATAACACAAGGTGGTCACTCCAGCTCTAGAGGTTGAAATTTGAGATGTGAATGGTGTTTCGGAAGATGACAGCCTTTGATCTGGAGTGAATCTGTTCCATTTTTTTGCACTTATACTTGAATAGCTCAGGGCGATAGATAGTCTCCTCTATTTTTCAGTAGCTCACTCTGTATCTTCTAAAGTTTTCAATCAAAAATGAAAACTCGTTCACGGGGATGCAGACAAAAATAATACCTTCCTTTCGAGGTATCACTCTACCTATCTACCCTCTTCCAAATTTTCAAGGGTGGTCACCCCTGCTCTTGGGGTTGAAATTCGAGATGAGCATGGTACTTGATGATGACTGCCATTGATCAGCATGGATCTGTTCCATTTTACTTCACTGAAACTTGAACAGTCTCAGGGAAATAGTCTTCCCTATGTTTCAGTTGCTCACCCTGTATCTTTACAGTTTTCAATTAAAAAGGGAAATTCGTTCAAGGCGATGTAGACAAAGATACCACCTTACTTTTGAGTCATCACTCGACCCATCCTCCAATTCAAAATGTTCAAGGATTGCAACCCCTGCTTAGGAGGTTGATATTTCAGGTAAGTTTTGTACCCCAGAAGATGTCCCCCTTGAAACAAAATTTGACCTATTGAATATATATATATATATATATATAATATAAACGAATACGCCCTTTCAATAGTTTGTGAACTGCATACCGAATATCTGGTTTTTCCAAATCCAAATTATGACCTATTTATGTATATTTCATACCACTGTGTACTGTGAATTAACAATTCAATTAAATGTTCTTTCTGTCCGATGATGAACGATAATTTGACGCGGCGGTAACAGTGATATAATAATTTAATTTATGCGTGGTTATTGAAAACATTGTAAAACATTCAACTAGTTTTTGATCAATCTAAGGATTGACTTCAATAATGTTTATTATTTACGTAATATTCTGACGTGTATTTGATTGTTTCGATATGTGATAGGTGAAAGCATTGAATACTTGAAAAATAAAATCATTTTAATTTCTAATTTTAGTTGAAACTGGTATGGAATACTCAAATAATGTGAATTTACCACTGACTTTAGAAAGAAAAATTTGAAATGGTCTATGCAGCGGATGGTGGTGTATTGATTGTTCAAGAAGAATAGTAGCACAAGATGAGAGGATACTTCCAGTTTCATTTAGCCTGTCTGTGACAAAGCAGAGTCCAGTTGATTATTTCTTTGCACTAGTTATACGACTTAAAAGCAGATCTCCAATTCTCTAGGGAAAGGGAAGCTAGATCGCTATTTGTTGCAGGACTTTTCGGTTTTTTCTATCGTAAGGAAAAGAAGAGGCTCTAGACTTTTCTGAAATCCCATTTAATTGAAACAAAAAATTATAATTAACAATGTTAATTTTTCTTTCCACATATATACATAGTCATACGAAAAGCCGCATTAAACTAAAGTATTATAGACGAATTCTACACAAAAGGATACTGGTGTCGGCGCAACGGGTCACGATTTCTACAAAATATGTACAGGTATATAGAGAAATGTATACAGCTATATAGAGAATATCTCATCTGGTTTGTTGCGCTATTAATTTGATGGCGGTAGCTCAATACTCCTGAATTATTATTCAAAGGATCGACTAAAAGTGGATGAATCTATTGCTGCCATTTTTTATATATATTCTCTTTTACGTCGTACGTAAGGCGAAAATATAGTTAATACTTCGATATCCGATTCGAAACTAATGATGTCTGCTCTGATCTTTCTTGCTGGATAGCCGAAGACACAGTATTTTACTAAGACAGGGACCAAACTGTTGCCTGCCATCTAATTAGATAACAATTCATGATACATTTGTTGATATGGTGCTTTCAGTTTTTAACTAAAATAATTGTGTTGCTTCTGAATGAGATTCATTTTTTGCATGGGAAAGATTGTCTATCGACACTAGACGTTTATTGTCGATTTGTGTGTTTTTATGAGATTTTGTATTTTCAATTTCCCAAAATTTCAAGAAACTTATTGATCAAGGAGATATTACATAATAGTGAATGCTTAATGAATAATGTTCATTAATCAAATTAAGAAAAACTACGATCGAGCTACTTCAATAGATTTGACGTTACAAGTCTGGTTTAATAACTAAGATACAATATGAACAAGTTCACCTTATATGAATAAGAAAAATTATGAGTATACAAGCTAATAATGTATAGTTTAGGTATACAAAAGGTTAATCGAAGTTTACTCGAAAATCCGAAATATTAACGAATCACACAGATTAGTATTGTCATTAAGTCGATTTTGGTGATTATTGTTGATGTGTTTTGTTTGAAGATTTCTAACAATTGCAGGTAATTGAGCTTATTATCTTTAAGAGCTATATGGTTGATTTGTGAGTAATGCTGTGTGAGTGTAGTATCAGCTTTGTTTCTACAATAGTATGAATGTTGTTTTTTTACATCTGATGAGAGAATACTCTGTCGTTAACCTATGTAAATTCCGTCAAAATTGAAATATATTGAGGTTGTTTCAGACACTGAAGAAAAAGTGGGAATATTTGGCTGTGGGATATTTTTATGTAGATTAGAAATGTTACCAGCAAGTTCCTGGGTTGGAATCAATGAGTAGAGGCTTTGAATATATTCATCAGATTTAACTTGATGGTATATGCCGTTCATTGAATTTCTATATACGATTCTTGGAAATGAGTCTCTTGTATGTGTAGGTGCAGTAACTAACATTCATTGAACATTTTGATGGTGAAATTTTTTCATTGCAACTCTGAACTGAAAGGGACAACGAAAAGGGTATTGGGACCATAGATTTGAAGGTTGCTGATTTATATTGCATAGGATGGGATGAATCAAGTTGCTAGTAGTTTAGCACCAGCGAAAATCTCGAAAAATTAGTATACAGAAATGATTTCATGTGCCAAAAGTGATTAAGGGGATCATTACAAATCCTGAAGACTTTCTAATATTTTTTCATCCTCAAATTCGATTTTTATTCATAGTAAAATTCGAATCTGATAGTTGTGATTATATATAACGTAATAATTAGTGTTAAATTTCCAGGAATATTATTTAGAGACCATTTCGTATGTTGAAAGCTATAACTTTGCATACCTCCAATAAATCAAACTAGATGTCTAATTATTCAAGGTATGCAATTTTGTTTATAATCGCTTAATTTGTCTGAGTTTTTCCAACTAAGAATCAATTAAAAGGTGCGAATTAATCAGATTCAGCAGAGCATCAAGAAAATCCGGATTTATTAAAATATATAAATATCATCCAAAGAAACAGATGATTAACAATTTCAGAAGAATGAATTTCTGAATATTTCCTAAAGTAGATGATTGAAGCATTCAATGAAATTCTCCAGTTAACCTTTTGACCAGTAGGTACTTACATTTGTATGAATGACAGTATAGAAAACTTATGAAGATATTGAATTTTTCTTTGTTGATATGAACGTATAATACGGACTTCCTATTGACAAGCAAAAACTTAAGATGAAAAACTTTGAATCACTCCTCGGAAATGTTCTCCTCTTTCCCTAAGAAAAAATTTCTGAAAGTGTAACTACAACAGGATCGGAGTGGCTGTATTCCTCGTTATTGAGTGAATCTTACGTATAAAACTTTCGTCAAGATGACAGAAGATCGTTTATCTCTAACAGAACAAGGTTGGCGAAGAATGGATCCCTGAGGTATTCCTGCTTGCAACTGGAAACAACCAGATGTTATACCGTCGAAAAATACAAGGTATGTGAATAAAGAAATGGATTGTTTTTCAATTTTTTATTGAGAAGTAATTTCAATGGAATATTGTCTTCTTCAAAATAGTTCCCTTGGGAAGCCACACAGCGCTGATGACGGTCCTTTTAATCATCATAGAATTACTTGAACTCGGATACTAGAATATCCTTTACCTGGTCAGTTCAAGCTGTTTTGATGTTTTTGAGAGCCCCAAAAAGAGTTTTTTGAAATGTTTTTAATTCTCAGGAAGAGGAAGAGGTCATAATGACTCAAGTCTGATGAATAAGGAGGCTGAGGAGCAACATGAATGATTCAACTGGATAAAAACTCAATTACTAAGATTGCATTATAACATGGTGCATTGTCGTGATGTAACATCCGTTAATCGAGATCTGATGAACAGTGGTGTATTTCAAATTCAACTGATTTACAAGATCCCGCACTCTGTTGATATTTAAATAGCACTTGAAGGCTTTCCGCTTCGTGATTCATCTTCAATCGACTCTCTTCCTTCTGAAGATGCAATAGACTACCGAAAAACCTGGGCCTTTAACAAAACACTTTCTCCATAGGCTTGCCGATTCTTTTCAAATATTTCTGCTGTATTGTGTCCAAGTCTGAAGCAAAATTTCATAGCGCTCCGTCGCTCAAAACTGATATTACTCAGTTTCAGAAGGCACAGGAAAAAACTGTTTCACGAAAACTAACACTACGGTTAAACACAAAACTAGCAAGTTCAAACTCATAACGGTGGCGTATCACATATGAACTTGACGCTGCTCATAGCCTGTCGTCTCCGCGATGCCGGATCAGAAGCGACGTTGATAATCCCATTACTTTATTTATCTAACTTCGAACGATCGTTTTATCCCGTCCAATTGCATATTTTGGCAGGGGTATCAAAACCTATAGCGTATAATCCTTTTACCTAGAAACATGGAATTTAGCGAGAAGTAATGTCCTGTGGCATGGATAAAGTTAGCGAGACGCGTTATCCATTGGAACGTATACAGGAAAAAATTAAAAAAAAAATTTTTTTTAAAAGGAACTTATTCATCTATCCTAAGCTAACGCGTTAAGGTTTCGAGTTGAAGTTCATTTACTTAGGTCTATAATATAATAAATAAAACTCTTAAGCATCCGGAAAATATTTTGACAATTGCGATGGAATTAAAATCAATAGAATATTTTCGTTCACTCAGAATCTTGAAGCAAGAAGCAATGTTTTGCATCCCAAGAAAAACGAAGATTTGAAGTTGCATTATCAAAAAAAAAGAATTTTGATATAATTAACTCATTTTCTCATGTTCGCGTAGGCCTGTCAAGTTGAATCTATTGAATCATTCCAGTTGTCCCTACATAATGAAATTCTGCAAGAAGCAATGTTTTGAAGCACAGGGAAGGAAAAAACAGTAGACTCAATTTTTAGGTACATAACGGAAAAAACGCATTTAATTGGGATTAACAACCTTTCATTCGCGTGAGATAAATGAATGGATCTCCGAGGTAGGAAATTACGAATACAACAACCCAAAAATTCACTATTTGAAACAGGCACGGTGTTTGTGACATAAAGTCATGTATGATTTAAACATAGCGATATCGATTGACGGTATATATTATATATCTTTGACTGTTTGGATGCGAAGGTGGTAAAAATGTTGAATAATCAAGTGATGCAACAAATTTGAATTTCCGATTTTTGCTCAAATTGATACTAAATATACAATAAATTTAAGAGATACTCGGGAAAATTGAGAACGAACTATTACGATACCAACATAACTGCTTTGGAATTCTCGGAGCACGAGTCCTACTCGAACTTGGCGATAACTACTAAAAAATAATATTACTTCTCACCAAATTGTTATTAATTAGAGGATACATTTCTGAGTGGAAAAAATCTTTGCAGATTTACAGACGCGACATAAGAGTTCCTCTCTTCTCTGAGGATCGAAGCTCTAAAATTGTGGTTGATCTGATGTATACAAGATTCTAGTAAAACTTGTAATATGATTTTGACTAATTTTCAACTTAACTTCCCTGAACTCAACTCAACCACAACTCAACAAGTTATCTATTGAATAGGAAGTTTTTGAGTTCCAAACATTCAATCTAGTGCCTACGTAGTCAATTATATACACCTTTGTACCATACGGTCTTGTAGAAATATGCTACCAGGTACCACTATGCATAAATCGGAGAGCATTCGCGTATTCATGATCATCTTTATGGTATTCAATTCGTGTACTGTAAGAATACTATCGGGAAAACCTATCATTCAAAGGGTTAGGTTAGATCAAAAATAAAGCAGTGTCGTGAAATTATCGTAATAGATTATTCTGAAATGAATTTCATATAGGTATATTAATTTATTTAAATTCAAAGCCAGCAGGTATATGGGGTTAATTGATGTTTAATAACTGATCGTTCACACGAAAACGGGAAAGTGGCAAAGTCTTTTCGAATTTTCAAATTCTACGCGTCGCACATTTAGCATTTAAAACCAGTGTGTTTGTTTCAATAAATTGAATTTCTTTGCATATTGGCAGAAAAAATTAACAGCGATGAAACGTTAGAACAAAAACAAAAACGAGTAACGAAGAATCTAATATCAGAATCTGAAAACTTGAAGATTATTTTCTGTTTTATAAATGAAAGATGGTGAAATGTTTTGTTATAAGCTGCACAATTTAGGCATTCGAGTTCATTTTTCGTAGAAGCTACCGTGATCTAAAGAAATCTTTGACCGATCTGGTTTCAGAGAACTATGCAATCATAGTTACTGAAATTTTCAGTAAGTATATGAAGCTGTTCATGGAATCCAAAATTGAATAATTTCTGATATCATTGAAATTCGAGGTTCATGATTAGTTTTAATGTTAGAATCGAAATCTAGTATCAATAAAACTTTGTAATTTTAGATAATGAAGTAAAGAGGCTAGGAATGGAGAACAAGAGAGTACTTAACAAACATAGGCAATCACATCCAGAAGAAATTCATAAACAATTTCACAAGACAGTGATATTAAACCTATAAATAATGGAATAACTAGTTCTTGTGGAACAAAAGGAGGTACATAAAGTTAATTTCGTTATATTCTTGAAAATATTCCTTAATGGGAGTGGATAACAATATATAATGACCCAAAGGCGTCATAACTAAGGGTCAAAGAAATGTTTGTATGATTGTGTAAAAGATATCGAATAATTGTTGATGGAATTGTACTTCATATATTTCCATGTTTCAAGAATTCATTAAATGTTATGTTGTACCTTAGGAGATAAAATAGGAGAATATAATGCATGCAGAAGGATTTCTCGCATCTTGATCAGTTGATGAGTGGCTCCTCAATGTTGATCCTAACATTACAAAATGTTAGAGTATTTGAGAAGAAGATATTATCTCAATTGCAATTTAGTTGGATGGTTTGGCAGAAGTGTACACCTAATCTCCGTTCGAAATCATCCTGATTTAATTCTTAATGGAGGCTGTTTTTATAAGCATATAATTTGTCTTTGAGTCAATTTTACTGCACAGATGTATGACATCTTACCTCATCAAGTGTAAGTAATCGATTGACATTGTGTTAATTTTCTCTAGCAGCCAATGATCTTCGATCTTCCTTCTTTAAATTATTAAATATATTTTTAAAATAACAATATTTATCATATTCTTTCGAAATTTTGCGATTCTTTGCTACATACATTCATCAAAACCATGTACATGTTTTCTTCTCTAGCAGAGAAAAAAAAAAGATATTTCTTTACTGGGATCTCATTCAGAGAAAATTCCACAATGGGAAGATGGGCATTTCAAAACGGTAGGTTAGATTTTCAAATAGGTAGGACAGAGTGACATAAAAATCGAGTTGGATTACACGCTGAATAGGGTTTTTCGAAAACATGTTGATGATAATATATGTTTGACAGGTGTCATTGGATCAATGAAATTATTCAAAACTCAAAAAACGGAAAACAAAATCGACTTATTCAATCATTTAACAAAAAACGATTATTATTACGGGATCGTTTACCAGACTCCTTCAGAAAATTTGGAAATAAAATCCGGTTGTCTAGAAATTCGTGCCGTATTCAGGAGGTATGGAGACATAGGGGGCACAATTTTTATGAAACATTTTTTGATATAAGTTGAATTTGTTTATTTCAATATTATCTGTTTATTGAAACAGATGACTCCACTTCCTTTGTTTTGCAATTTTCAATGGTGTTCCGCCACAGAGCTTATTTCACGATTCATTAGAATCTTTCGTTACGTTTAGAGTCTTTTTCACCTGAAATACATATAATGTCAGTTATCCGAACTCAAATAATAATCAAAACACATTCAAGGATAGTAAAATTTTATCACAAACTCACACCCACTCTGAAAATTATGTCGATGAAAGGAAATATGAGTTTTCTTCCAAAATTTTCGATAGTTTCTTTTTTCTAGGAGAATAAAGCGTTTGAATTATAATTTTTCAGCAGAAGGTACTCAAAACTGAATAAGTAATCGAAAAAAAATGAAAATGCCATTTATAAAGTTTGAATGAAGATCAACTTTCGGTATTTTCGGAAGTGACAGACCAATATTCAGGCTGTTGGAATATCATTCGAAGTGCTATTAGGTTTTTGTTTCATTGAAATTAAATGTAATTTTTCATTCTTTATTTTGGATATTTAGACAGTAAATTATCGAGATATAAATCATGAAAATTGCAGTAAATTATGATAGATAAGCCTTAAAACTTTGAAATGAGCTTGGGGCCAGTATTTTTTTTATGAAGACATAATCACACATCCTCCGAAAAGAAATCTACGAAAACACGATAATACACCTAGATCTAATTATCAAGTCCCTATATATCGAGTATCCACGACTTTATAATACAGGTGATAACTTCGTTATTTGAAGGAATCAACTGTGCTTTCTGTCTTAGTTTTAAGGGAAATTCAATTCTTCTCGGTTTCACTTTTCCCGGAAAAGTTAGTTAATTGAGAAAAATAAGTTGAGAAAAAATAAATTGGCTTTCGTCGAAAATGAGAAACAGGCCAACGCATTAGTTAGCAGAATATAAAGAAGACATTTCGGATATAAATCTAGGGAATAATGTTACCATTAAATCTTATCGATGAGCATGTAAAATCATCTCGATATTTCCCATTTCTGCAATAAATTTCTTTCTCCTCAGTATCTCAGATGAATGATAATCATTAAGGAAGAAATATGTCGGAGAATCGTTAATGTGGTATTGATAATAATATATAGTTTTGGTTTTACCGATAATACCTAATAGCAGAACATCTTCAAATAATAATATTTTTAGCTTCATTATAAAATCGAGCATATCCAGTACATAGGGTTATAAGATAATCATTGTCAGTACTTATTACAATACTTTTGTTGGAGCTCAAAGATAAACAATATTGAATAGAATAGAACAAACTAATAAATAAAGGAAGGAAAATTTCTTAATGTAAATAGTAATTTTTTCTTCTTATGCGTCCTTATAAGAAAAATTGACTGAAAACCACAAAATGAAGAGAATCTCTTATATAGGAAAACAAATGGAAACCAAGTACTGTAAGTAAATTTATCAGATTCAAGATTTCTCTTCTCGATTCAGTAGAGGATATCTGTTTATGCAATTTGAATATAATATTATAATATAAGCTGACCTTATATTTTTCATGATGGAAATTTCAACTGGTATTATTCAATCCACATTGGTCACTTCAATCCGGGTACCACAGAACGAATGCTGTCTATTCACTCTTCTATTCGAAGCAGAACCGTTGTTATCATTTCCACAAACTTCTGTTCAAATACTCAATGGTGATTAAATTCATTCATTATCTTGGGAAATATCACCCATTGACAATCATTTGTTTGTAAACATTCTACTCAGCTAAGGTATATGTAGTGCTCGGGTATAAATGAATTTATACACTGCTTCGTACTACTAACCGGCTGGCTCTCAACCTCAATCCACTAGTGAATGTTTGATCTCCCACTTTACCGACACCAATTCTTTGGAGTTGTTGTCAAACTGTGTACCTATTAAGTGTGATTATTCTATTTTGTAATTTGGCATGCGATTGATTGCTTCTTCTCACATAATGTAGAACATTTCAGGTCGAGGTTGATTGAAGTGCAAATTCATTACCTTATGATAATCACTAACTAATATTTATTTTTGTTTTCATTCTTATTCAAACTGTTATTATTCATACGCGACTTTTCTGGTTAACCTCACGTAATGACGTTCAAAAAATATTGTTTAATTTATAAAATTTGACATGAAGATAGGACAACGAGGATTTTATTCGACTATTAGGTGTAATATTGAATTCGGAAATTACGTAAAAATATTTCGACATTATAGAAGGACATTCTCTGTGTAAAATGCAATGGCATATAAGAAATTCAATAATGCAAACTTGTATTTTTTCCTTTCCAAAAATATATAGCATTCTTTTTGGATTGAATACCTTAATTTCGAAAAAATAAGAAATATTGGAAACTTTCAGAATATTTTATAGTATGTCTTCAGATTAGTCATTTATAGTTTTTATTTTGTGCTCAAGGAAATTAAAGTAATTTTGTTAGACAAACTTAGAGAAAAATGCTTGCCTGAAGAGATGAATCTACAATAACGGTTAAAAAATGACTTAGTAATAACACGTTCAACGATATACGTTGCGTTTGAATGAACACGAACCACCTTGAATAATTCAGTTAGTTTTATTTTTCTGTGAATTTCCAGAAAGTAGTAGATTGTTGATTGAAGGGGAACATTTTTTGTTACATGTTTCATTCTCCCACTATTTTTCTCTATCATTTGAACTTTTGCGCATCATCCCCCTACCCCTATCAACTACCACTCAGAAAATTTCTATATGAGATAATGGTTGTGTGATTCCTCTTTGAAAGGTTGTTCAATTCACTGCATTCATTTCAAATTCATCGACGGTCGAGAAACCGAGATTTTGTTTCGAACAACAAATAATGCTGCTGATTAAGAATGCAAAACAGATAGGGTGCGATATCACTCTTTTAAGAAAAAGCTAAATTTCTTCCGTTTGAATTAATAAATAGATACGATGCTTCATTTTGATGGCATGTGCCGGTTAATTATTAATCTTCCCATGTTTGAAAGTTTTTTTCAGATCTGATAGATTCAGTTACTTTTGGTCATTCATTTAAACAACGTAACTTGCGTAGGCAGTATTTTCCATAGTTTTGATAACTTTAAATAACGCTGATAGAGTTGAAGATGATATGTACACACTACAAGGATGCATTGTAATTGTGAGTTTATTTTTCAAAAATTAAAACTGTGCTAGAGAAACTGCAGCCATTTCACGGAAAATAACCCTGCAGGAAATCTGAGGCATAAATACATTCTTGAATTAATTAGCAAATTCATGAAAACCTGATGCGTTATCAATAAAAAACTATCCCACCAGAGTTGTGAATGACGAAGGAAATATGATATTGAGTCGGCCATTACTAAGTGATATTTGATTTTCATACGGTGATTTTGGTTTACTTTGTAGAGAATATCACAAAATGAGATGGAATATATTTAATTAACAAGAGTATTAGCTATTTCCAGCTTTTTTGACCGTTCACATAGCGATCATATTAGTCACAATGATATTATTCCGCTTCTACACCTTTGTCTTCACCAAAACTATTTCCAATTTAATTACAAATTTTTTGAACAGTCTGGAGGCCTTGCTGTGGCCTCTTCCTTAAGGACACTTCTTACTGAAATATACATGCGTCAAATAGAAGTAAAAATTTCTCAATCCCCCAGAGTTTCACCAAAACTTTTGGTATCGTTATGTTGATGACGTACTAGCGTGGTTCACTGGTGGATCAAGACAACTTGGTCTTCTTCTGAATTCCATCAACAATGTCCACCCAAAAATTAATTTCAAGTGAGAAATATATATAGTCCTTCGAACTCCTATAAGGAGCATAGGGCCTCTAGAAAGGTCTTCCATCTGGATCTATTTCTGGCAATTCCTTTCACTTGGTTCCAGGTCTTGCCAGTTGGTAATATTTCGTCGAGAATTGTTCTCCTCCATGTGTTTCGGGGCCTTCCTCGTTGTCTTGTTCCCTGCGGGTTCCATTCCAGCACTTGCCGGGTGGTGTTCGTGGTTTCCCTTCGCAAGATATGGCTGATCCATTTCCATTTTCGCAGTTTTATCTCTTGGCTAGTTTTGCTCTGATGGGTGATGTTGTAAAGCTCTTCATTGGTTATCCGTTCAGGCCAGTAGATGTGTAGGATTTTACGGAGGCATTTGTTCACACAGACCTGGAGGCTCTGCTCGATTGTTCTTGTTTGCTTCCAGGTCTCGCACCCATATAAGAGTACCGACTTGATATTCGACTTGAAGACGCGCAATTTTGTTGCGTTGGTAATGGCGTTTGATCTCCACACATTGCGAAGCATTGCGAAAGCCTGGTTGGCCTTGGCTATTCTGTTTTTGACGTCTGCCTCTGACCCTCCTTCGGTCGTTATGAGGCTGCCCAGGTAACAAAAAGTCTCCACATTTTCTATGGGGATAGCATCTATCATAAAAGGCTGTGAGTTTGCAGTGCCTATACGCATTGACTTTGTTTTGCCAACGTTTATTTGAAGACCTGTGCGTTTGGCTATGCTGTTCAAACGGTCCACTTTGTTCTGCATATCTTGATGGGTGTTAGATAGTAGGCAGATATCATCCGCATAGTCGAGATCTTCAAGTCTTCCGGTCAAACTCCAGGTGATTCCTCTTCTTTCATTGTTAACTTCCCTCATTATCCAGTCAATAACTATGTTGAAAAGTATGGGCGATAATAGACATCCTTGCTTAACCCCCGCCTTTACTGCGATCTTATCTGAGATTTTTCCCCTATGGAGGACCCGACATGTAAAATGTACGTAGAGCTCTTTTAGCATGTCAATGATTTTTTTGAGGAAACCCACAATTTCCAAAATGTTAAACAGAGCCGCCTGGCTGAGGCTATCAAAAGCACGTCTGAAGTCAATGAAGATGATATACAATTTGCAGTTAAATTCCGAGGATTGCTCTATTATTATTCGTAGCGTGTTAATGTGGTCTACGCAGGATCGGTGGGCTCTAAAACCGGCCTGCTCTGGCCTCAATCGGGTTTCCATTTGTTCTTTGATCCTCTGGAGAAGGATGTAGGAGAGGATTTTATTTATGTTGTTGAGAAGCGTTATACCTTTCCAGTTGATGCACTCTGCTAGATTTCCCTTCTTGGGTACCTTTATTATAAGGCCTTCTTTCCAGGTGACAGGAATAGTTTCTGAGTTCCAGATATTTCTCATAATCGGTTGTAGTAATTGCGCTACATCTTGGGCATCCGCCTTCAGGATTTCGCTTGGTATGTTGTCTGGGCCAGGGGATTTGTGGTTCTTCAAATGTCTGATTGCCGCTTCAATTTCCTGGGTTTTTGGCTCGCTGGTGTATATGCGTAGGTGTCTAGTCGGCGTGTTATTTGGCAGGTTGTTTATGCCTTCGGCAGATTCAAGGAGGCAGGTAAAATATTATTTCCATCTACTTAGCTGTTGTTCTGCCGTGGTAAGCAGATATCCGTTACGGTTCTTAATCGGATGATTGTTGTTTGGCTTTTTACCGCTCAGTTTCCTTGTAATGGCATATACCTCCCTGATGTTTTTTGTGTCAGCCGCTTTTTCTGCTTGTTTTGTCAAGGTCATCACCCATACTCTCTTATCTCTTCTAGCGCTGACCTTCACCTGCCTGTTAAGTGCTGAGTATTCTTCAGTTAAGGCCCTTTTTCTATCAAGTGAGAAATAGAAACAAACAATTGAATAAATTTCTGAGACTCAATAATTTCCCAGAGAAATAACTCTTTTGCATTTGATATATTTCGAAAACCTATCTCTCTTCTCACCTCTCGCAACATACGCTAGGCGCTTTCATACAATGGTTCATAGAGCATTTTCATTGACACTTTATATTGGAAATCTTAACGAAGAAATTTACAACATAAAAACTATCGCCAGTAATAACGGTTACCCCCCTACCATAGTAGACAAAATAGTTCTTAAAACAAACTCAGTTAGCTTACAATAGTAAATACACCCATGCTAAACCAAATACCGATATTCAAAATTTCTCCCCCTTAACTTCTTTTGGTCCAAATTCACAGCAAATCAAATTTCTTGTCATAAAAATTGCTTTCAAACCTAATGTAAATTATCAAAATTATTTTCTAATGCCAAAGACAACATTCAATTAGACAATTCAGGAGTATACGGACTGTGCACATTTTTCGCATTAGATTTGTAGACAGACATATAGACAGAAAATTTTATTGCCGTCAAAATCCTACATGACGTGTCCAATAAGCAAAGTTACAACAGCCAACAAAACAGCAAAATATGTACAAAAACATATAAAACATGTATATATTGTGTTCTGATTTCTCCTTGTTTAGGTTTTGGACCTCCTTCATTACCGTTTCTGACTGCACTTCCAGGAGAGCTGCTTGTTAATGGCAGATGATACTTCGCGGTACATCTTGGTTCACTGAATTATGTGCACCGTGATACCCAGCATTGCCACAAGTTAGTTACCCCATTATTAGTGTGGTTCATTGCCTTTAATTTATCCCCTTTGCCATCAGAATCTGAGAGTGAAATAGGTTTTACCGCTTTCTGCTCCGAAATTTCAACACTGAACCCTTTTTTTGCGTTAGAACATCTGAAGTTTTCTCTTTGATCACCTGTGCAAATGTCTCAATAGAATTGCAATTATTGTTTTTGTTGTTAGTTACTTGAGGAACCTTAGACTTCACCTTGCGAGGTGAATTTTCAGCTTCATTTGCATGTGTCCGGTTCTCCTTCAAAACAGTATTCTCGCATATCTTCATTTTCAGCATGAGGTGCTCTGAAAGCCTCATATATAACCTACTGTAAATTTTTTCTTCTATTTCAGCTAAAGTCGCTTCTGTTCGATAAGATTTGAGAGCTAGATGTCTCGCTTGATCCTCAATACTCTGATTTTGTTCTTCTGGTTTTTCCTGCAGGAATTCTATCTGCTCATCTTTTTGCAATAATTCCCTTTTCAGTATAACTCATTCCGATGCTTAGTTTTTTATGTCAATTCTATCCTTCTTATTACTTTCTGCTGTGCTTTCATGTTCTAATCGCTTCGACTCATTCAATTGCCGTTCCCTATCTGACAATTTTGATTGTAGGTCATCTATCAACTTCGTTTTTTCATCACTTTGTTCTTCAGTTGCTTTTCATTAGGTAAATATTCCTCTTCTAGTGTTTTTCCTTTCTCCCTCTCATTCATAATATGTTTATCTTTGAAAGAAATTTCCGCTTCAAGATCTTATAATTTACTCTCAATTATAGAATTTTCCTCTGCCAATTTCTTATATTCATCTTCAAACTCACTCTTTATTATATTTCTTAGAGTCGTGTTTTCATTCAATTAGTTTATTTGTGTTTCTTCCCCTATGCAGTATTCTATGATGTGTCCGTCGAGTACCTTGTGTTTGGCTCTTTCCATGCAGCTCTTGTGAAAAATGCTAACACAATTTTGATGCACACATAATTCTTGAGTGGTTTGTCAGCACAACAAAAAAATTTATTTTCTTCATCTATCTTTCCGTCTCATCAAAAAAAGGTCTCTCATAGAAATATAATAAAGTTTTTGGTCATTAAATCTGAGTCCAGACCTGCTGTATTATTGAGAATATGTTTGACTATCTGTTTTTTCCTTATCACAGTCAGGTTTTTATTTGGGTTTTTTGTTGTTTATTGTAATTTAATTGTATCACAGTTTCTGCCAAACATACGAAATTTTTGTTTTAGTTCTTCAAATATTTGTGGAATAATCATCGAAAATGAGTAGAGTGGGCCTTTCTCCGCATTTTGATACCACTTTCAATATTTATTTAGTATTAAAACCACTTATTTATCCATTTAAACTCAAGACTACCTACAGCTGTAGCCGGCTCGGTGGCGTATGGGATATGATGCTCGTCTCCTACGCAGAGTTACCTGGGTTCAATCCCAACAAATTCGGTGCGATTTTTCGGATTCTGGGAATCGCTTGAGTGTCCATCTTTCGGAGGAGATGTAAAGCTGTCGGTCCTATCTAACAGAGATGTGTTGGATATTAAAGATCCCTTTCCCCGACACGAGAGGGGTTCGGCAAAATTCCCGGGTTAGTGAGGTGACAGAATTCCCCAGCGTGTCATTAGCCGAGAGGCAGAAACAGAGCACGTTAAAGGAAAAACAAACAAACAAACAAACCTACAGCTGTATAATTTAAAATTGTAGAATTGTAAATTGGTGAAAACAAAAGTGACTTCACCATCGCACAGCATTGCCTAGATGAAAACCACCGCTTGTCTAGTATAGGCAATCTTAACATTATTCATCGTGCCCCGAAAAACAATAAATTCAATTATCTAGAATCTCTGAAAATTTTCAAAGCTTAACACAATAGAAATAATCTCACCCGCCTTAACGACAAAACAGACCTATGTTATTCCTCAATATTTTAGATTTTAATTATGAATTTCTTTCTATATTCCAATAGTAGAAAATTTGTTGTTTTTCTCTCATTTATAATTCATACCTGTTCTTCTATATTTAGTACAATATGTAAATTTGAACTTTAGTTTTAACTCACAAATTGTAAACATCTGATGATGATAAAAATATCGAAATAGCTATTACATTTGTTAATTAAATATTTTCCACATAATTTTGTGTTTACAAAGATAACCAAAATCACCGTATCATGATGAAGGAATTGGTGTAGCCGTTTTGGGAGAAGTTGCCATGATGGAGAATACACCAACCCGTGAGGAAATTATCACAAATTCCATCCATACAAACTTGAACTCTTACACGAACTGAGTGAAGATGATATCGATCGTCGTCATTTCAGTGAGCAAATCAAAAATGATCCGAATTTGCTTAAAAACTTTTGTTTTTCAGAATAATCGAATTATTCTTTAATAGTGAGGTACATTGCAATAATTTTAGATTCAGGAGTAACACTAATCCCCTGTTCAAGATGGAGAAACATACTCAAAGGTCTCAAAAACTTAATGTTTCGACCGGAATTTTGGGGACCATATTGTAGGACCCTCATTTATATAGGAAAACTTGGAGAATGAGACCTATTCGAACATGCTTAAGAATTTGATTGATCCCCCATTACAGTTACCATCGAAGGAGATTTAAATTTATCTGAACATGATAGGTAGGAGCGGCACTATAGAACGGCTAGAACACCCGATCTAACGCCTCCTGATTTTTTGTCGTGGAGCTATTTCAACTCTGAAATCGCTACTCGAATCGTTTGAAGAACTATGAGAAATGATTGTTCAAACATGTCAGCAAATAACAACACAAATCTTGCAACATGTTAGGCAACCATTTGTATCTCGATTGTATCAATGCGTGGAAGTAAATGGGACCCATTCGAACATTCGCGATAGGAATGTATTACGATTGAAAACTGAAAACTTAATGATATGTATTGGTGCGAAAGATAAGGTGTCTTTAACCTCTGTTCGTTATGCTTTTTCTGTACCATAAAATAAATAATGTCCAATCTGTATTGTGTTATGGAATTCTGGTATGGGGTGGTGTAGAAAATGTGTACCTCCGCAAACTAGAGGTTTTGCAGAGGCTCTTCTTGAAGATCATACTGGGTAAGACTGCTACTTTTACATCGAATCAATTATATATAGAATCAAAAATCCTAGACTTGAGACAGCTATATTGCTCAAAAGTTGTTCTCCATCAGTTCCAGAATAATAGTAGCAGCAGACTTTTACACCACTATGAAACGCGTTACACAAAGCACAGTTATGAACTGCCAAGAATGGTAAAAACGGTGGGACAGAGGTCATTTTTGTATTTGTCATCGCGGACGTTCAATCTGAAAAAATTAGACAGACGAGAGATTTTTAGGCGGGAAACAAAAAGTTGGATATTCTGTTTCCCCCGCTCACAAGCTGCAGAATACATAGACTCAAAGAATTCAAGTCTTGTGTAGCTTTATTGTATCATTATGTTGAGTGAGTATTGAGAAAATTGAATTGTTTTCAATTCATAAATTCACAAATACGATGTATTCTTGAGTTTGTTTCACTTTTTTCTTCATTATTGAGGTTAAGAATATATTTAAGTATGAGTAAGAGCTTGGTTTGCAGATATACCGGTTGAATATTCCACACACAAGGTTTTCCTTTCGTGGATATAACCAGGAATTATTTTAAGCTCCTGCACTCAACTTTATTTCGGGAGTTAGTTATAGACATTATATAAAAACATTGTATTCAGTATCTGAGAAATAAAGTTATTATTTTATAATAGATTTTCATGAGAATTACAAAAGTCTTAGTAGTGTTATTTTTCTATTAATGGAACTTTTTTATTATAAAAAATCTCAGGGTGGTATTTGATAGGGGTTGATAGGGGCGGATATGCAAACGTTTACATAAACAAAAGAAATTTTTGTGATTCAACCAAATCGAGTTTATCGAATGTTGTCCTCACACGATCAACGGATTTATGAAAAGTTGAATTTTTTCCAAAGAATTCTCGATTTCTATCCATCACCTATTATTTTAGAAAATGAATAATTACGGGGTCATATAGAGAAGGGAATAAATTTTTCGTCAAAGTATCACATGATCCATTTTTGTTGTTCAAAAATTTAGGGTGAATCTGCCACGGTTGATAGGGAGAGAAAGGAACATGTAACAAAAAATGTTTATCTCTAATCAAAAATCGACCTGCTTCAGGAAATTCACAGAAAAAAGAAACTATCCGAGTTATTTAGGGTGATTCGTCCTCATTGAAACGCACAGTAAGAATAATTTCAATAATTTTGACTCTTGAAATCATTAGATCTTGAAAAATAGGTAGATTCAATTAAAATCGCCAGCTCTATTCAAATTCAGAATTCAATTATTAAAAACAGAAATGAATCTAGTTCAACAATTAATTTATTAATTTATTGAATTGAATGATCCCAAATGGTAGATTCATATCAATTCCAATAATTAATTTCCGAACGGTGTAATGAAATAAGGAAAATTCTCGAAGAAATAAATATAATTTTTCCTCTAATTATATACTGTGCAACAATTATAGTAATTGGACTTGAAACAAATAACTAAATTATGTATCTCATCATATTATCATCAAAAAACTTATGTGGCAACAGATTTCCTTCATTCGTCCTGATTGTGGAACAGAATACTCTGAAGGTAATCATTCGAAGAAATCATTGGTGCATGTTGAGAGGATGTTCCCACATCTATTAAATAAAAGATGGACAAAAGAAATAATGAGTAGATAATAGAATCGAACGATATATTGAAAAACTTTTATAAAGAGAGTAATAAAAAATTCAAGGACTGCTTGTATTATGCCCAAAAATCTAATCTTGATGTGAGTTATAAAAGGATCGGACGAAAATACAGTATGCAGAAGAAATAACATTCGAAACACGCTAGGTCTCCCACGATCGCTCCTGAAGTGTAAGATCATGAAAATGAGAGGAAATTAATGACCATACGTAATATTTATATGAATCAAGAGAACAAGGAGAAAATCCTTCGTTACTCTTACATCTGTAACAGCCAGTCTGTTATTGAGGGAACTAAAAGTGTAATCAAAATTCTCCTTTCATATCAATCGAACATAATTGAGAGAATAATACATAGGATTAAGAGAGTCAATCAAGACATAACCTGATACACTTTCCTCCTCACGATACTGATTCTGAATTGCAGTTATGTTTATTGTAAGGCTAATACTTCCGCCCCATGAGATATTGCCAATTTGGATACAATCACTTTCATCCTGTGAAATACCTTGAATGAAACTCAAAAACACAATATCCTCTGTGTCCGATCAGGAGGGCCAAAATAAGCAGTCCTGATCATCCAGGTGATGGTAATTATGAACTCTAAACTTTAAGTGACCCAAAATAAGGAGTTATATCTCCTATATTTGATTATTAAATATTATACCAAAAAGTCACCAAAACTTCGAGATGAAATATGTGACATTCAGATAGTTTTGAACAAAAGTCTGGATGGATCACAATAATCATGGATAGCCCTAGAAAATATTCAATATGCATTTTCAGCACTTTGCAACATGATCTTTTTCCTACCTTTAAGAGCATGCAGCTGGTGAGAGCAATTGCTATTAAAAACTATTCGAGAACTGAAAATTCACGACTTGAATATCATTAGTCTTCAATCTGGGAATTCAAACATTACAATAAACTAGTTAATCATATACAAAAAAAAATATTTTTTGATACAGAGTGTTTCTAAATAGGCTAATAATATCTCAGGGAGGGATGGATAAGGTGAAGGTCTTGAAAAAATTCACTATAACGTTCTGTAGCATCACCGTCATTTTGTTGTTTAAGGGTTTCCAAAAGAAATAAAAGGAAACCTTTGATGATCACTTCATTGTTTATCTGTTGTCTATTTGTTGGTATTTTCTCAGGAACACTTTTTTTTTGTTTTTATGCGCGCTTCATATGAATAAGGCGAACCTGTTACACCATATGAGTGGGCGCCTGGGAAGAATTGAGGTGTCTGTTTACTCGCTTCTTGAAGAGTGCCAAATTGTAGGATGTTGGAAAAGATGTTGGACGGAAGCGAGTTCCACAGCTCACCGGCTCTGTAAACGAAGGAATTCTTATAGAGAGAGGTTCGAAGAGGTCGTTTAATGTACCGCCATATGATGAGAACACCTTGCCAGCGTAGTGTTGCGGCAAAATATTGGTTTTACCGGAACAAGATCTTTCAGCTCCTAGGAGCACCTTTCGTGGTATCTGTAAAACAGAGAAAGGTCAGCTACTTGTCTTCTGAGAGCCAGCGGTTGGAGATCGCGGGTGATCTTGGAGTGAACGATGAGGCGCACAGCCCGTTTTTGCACACTATCCAACATCCGCAACGAATGTTTGGGCGCAGATCCCCATACATGGGAACAATATTCCAAAGCAGGTCGAATCTGCGCCTTATATAGAAGCAACATCTGAGATCACGTGAAGTATCGCTTGCCTCTGAAAATAAATTTAAGTTTAGCTGATGCCGACTCAACCATTGCAGATACATGTTCATGCAAGCAAAACCCGGAGTTGACCGTTATTCCGAAAAGGAGCATCGAATCTTTGGATGCAATTTGTTGGCCTTGCATCATTAGAGGAGGTTCTCCATCGGGGACTTTTCTAGGAAACGTAGTTGCTTGCGTCTTGTTCGCTTTGAAGTTCAGTAGATTCACCTGACCCCACTCAGATATCCTCTGTGAGTCAGAGTTCAAGTTATCAATTTGTTGACATCTCTGATGCTGAAATTCCGCAGCTGTAATCGGCCGCAGATTACTGAAAGACGAAACCGGGATACAATCGTCTTCAAAACAGAAGATCTTGTTCTCTGTAGATAACTGAAGATCGTTTATCTGAAACAGAAATAAGGTTGGCGAAAGAATAGATCCTTGAGGTACTCCTGTTTGCAATTGGAAACAATCAGATATAATACCGTCGTATTCGAGAGAAAACTACTCATCGAACCCCGCAATTTTTCGGGAAGCACATATGCAGCAAGTTTATTCAACAAGGCTGCATGCTAAACCCTATCGAAGGCTCTAGAGATGTCGGGGGCTTTTGCTCTAGATGCCCTATGCTTTTCCATCGTAGATGCACAAACATGAGTGACGTAAGTGAGCTCATCCCCTGTCGATCTTTGCCAGCGAAAACCATTCTGAGGGTCGTTAATAATCCCCTGCAACTCAAGATATTTGATGAGTTCATAATTTATTAATCTCTCCATCACTTTGGACACAATGGGAAGAAGTGCAACAGGGCGGTAATTTTGGGGTAACGACTTATTAAAATCGATACCAAATATCTGGTCGGCAATCTCTTGGAGCTATGAACCAAGTCAACTTTTTAAGTCAGCAAAATCGTAAGATACGGTTGAGTACATTGCATTGCGCTTATTCTGACACATGCAAGAGAGTCATCACTTATATGGTACATCCCGTACAAACTACAGGAAAAAAATACTTATGTCGACTTTTTTAAAACTTCCTGAAAAGATACTTCAGATAAACAAAAATCCGAACGGGATCAAACAATCATGGATGGCTTCAATAATCTTATAAATGGAACATAACAATTCAAGCACTTTATACCAGAGGTGACTGCTGACACAAAAATTCCCGATTCCGTACCGCAGTTTAGTTCGGGTTTCTTAAATGGGTTTTGGCATATTCGTGATCTATTCGTTAAGTCTACAGCATGCAGTTGCGCCATAACACGTTTTTAGATTTCAGTTTCTAGAGGTATTGGATATCTTCGCTATCTCAAAAAAGTCGGAGAGGAAGATTTTGAACACCGTATACGGAGCAATCAAATTTTCTATTTTTGAATATCTTATTGATGGAACTTTTGAATGCATAAAAAAGAGAGCTTCTTCTATTCTGTGTAACGTTAGTATATTTATAGGTTGAAAATATGTACTGAAAAAATCAATGCGGTATAAGATACAATTAATTATGAAAGGATTCTTCAGTAAAGTGTGAAAATTGTACCTGCTTTGCCAGAACTTACCTGTCTACTTGGAAGAATAATCATGTTTTTTGTTATATGCAGCGCATCAGGACTGTGTATAGATATTTTTTCGAGGCATCCGATTGGTTAGCTTCTATCATTCCATTCGAGGTAACAACAAATTCCAATATTTTACTTTTTCTACAACGGTACTGTCCTTGTTCGTATGCTTTTTCTACGCAGATTTAAACATTTTTGCTATGAGGGCGAAAGTTTGTGGCAATTTAAAAAATTATCCTTCATCTCAGGAGCAAAGGATGCAACGACGATTTTCATTTTGGAATATTTTGTTCTACAAAAAAAGAGCACAATTCTGTGAAAACCTCAATTTTTTATATCTTATATCAACGAAAATATTATTACAATATATCGAAAATGAAACAACCTACAGAACGAAAACTGCCCATACAATATGTACGACCGCTTACAATTTGGCTCAGCACTGTCTAAAATGTCTTTTATGGAAATTTGCCAGAGATATATATTTCATGTTAATTGTGCGAAATCCATAAGGTGATAAACAATTTCTAATATCATAATTAAAAGAAAAACATTCTTTTGTGATAATGAATTTATTCGCTTTTTTTCAGGAATGCGTGAAGGCATCGAGTTGTGATTGTTACCGAATTCTCAGGTCTTCAATTCCTTGAAGCTAAGAAAAACATTTCAGTAAACTGTCTGCATATAATTCGCAAGGTCATTAACACAGATAAGGTATTTCCGTTGAACTAGATATATAATATTCAACAAAAAACAGTATATTTCGGTCAGAACATAAGAAAATCATAAAATTTGTAATTTTGCCACCCTTTGTTGGATGATTGTCAGATATAAAGGGTCTTACACTTTTCGCCAAAACAGGGGAATGAATACTTTCAGATTCAAGTAACGTTAGTATTTTCGATACCATAATAAAAAGAGACTTCCTATGTTCACTATTATTTTATAAAAAGTAATTGATCGATGAAGCCTGAACTACGTGATAGTTGATAGTCATAATGAACAATGAAATAAAACAAGTTACTATGTTTTAACTATCACTAATTTATTGATGTAAAGAATGAAAAATTACATTGGTTGGACCGGTTTCGAACATATGTCCATTATCAACAACAAGCTAATGAAAACTGAATACTCATGTACAATACAGGAACTAACATCAAGATAATGATAGTAGGGGCCGCCGCATCTTGAATAATGGTGATTGGTAGGTGATTGAGTCTACCTGGTCGTTAAGGAGTTTATCTCTTTCAACCCTAGATGCTTTGAAAATTTTCATCGATTCAAAGAAATTGCGTTTATTAGGTTTATTACAAAAATGAAGAATTTCTAGCTGCTGAAGTTCTGGAAAAAGATGACATTCATTTAGACAATGCTGAATCATATTTCTGATGCAGGCATAACAGGAAATGTTCTTTGTATCTAGCCTTGAAAGAGCGTCCTGTTTGACCTATATAAAAGAAAATTGCACTCAGAACATGTTAATTGGTATACTCCAGACTTTTCAAATTTATCAGTTTTATCTTTATCTGACAAAACTCTAGCAATCTGTTCTGACGTCTTCCCAAAATATGTTAGAGCCATACATTTTTCGGGCTTTTCTCTTTTGGACTGGGGATATATCATGTTAAATGTGTTGTTGAATTCTGATTTTCGGTCCATGTCCGATAAAGGCAAAGAAATCGCTCTGTGAATCATGGATTTGAAGGCTGCTTTTTTTTGAGAATACAGGTGGAATGAATTTATGGGTATAACATTATCCGTGTACGATGGTTTTCTGAAGATATTAATCGATAAACGGTTATTATTCTACTGGGTAATTGTTAGGTCTGAGAAATTGATTTTACTATCGACTTCTGTTTCTAATTTGAACTTTATTTTAAGATGAATACATACTATTAATGAAATACAGAAAGATTTTTAGCTGTCTATTCGTTCCAATGAAACATGCCTTTTCTTCAATGGTGAAGTCATAATATTAGTGTTCTCCAAATTAGACAAGAAAATTTCAGATAGAAGTGGACTGAGGGGGCAGTTTTCAAAAGGCAAAAATTGAGAGGATTTTAAAGAACCATAAAAATCGAACCAACTCGGAAGATAAAATTTTAATCAAAAATCTCAAGACAAAATTTCTGAAAAGAATTCACGTCAGCAGACAAGTCAAATGCTATAATTGTTATTTCAAAAGTACAATATGAGGAAAAAATGGAAGATTTCATTATTAAGGAAGCGCCAACTCTCGTTCAGAAAGACCCAACACCACTTATACAGAAACAACTTAGATCAGCCGCTAATGATATGCAATCACTTTTTAGTTTAGCTTCGAGAGAAACAGATGGATTATAATGAATCCTAGAATTCCTAGATTATATGGTCTCATTAAAACACATGATGAAAATATTATCGAATAAAATAAATGATTTCCTCATGCCACCAACCGCAAAATTAATATCATTAGATGTAGATAATATGTTTTCGAATAAACCTGCAACAGAATATGTTCCCTTAATATCAAGTATTCTAGAGGCAAGAAATCTCACCGTTGTCTGCAAAGATGAACTAATTTCTCTGTTTGATTTATGCTCGACCCAAAATTATTTTCAGTTCAACAGTAAGATATATTCACAAAATAATGGTTTAGATATGCGTTCACCCCTCAGTCCCCTTATATCTGAAATTTTCATATGTAATTTGGATAACACTAAAATTATGACTTCATCTTTGATGAAAAGGCATATTCTCTTTTGGTATCCGATGTGTTGATGACATTTTAGCATGTTTAAGTGGAACGAATAGACAGCTAGAAATCTATCTGAATTTCATTAATAGTATTCATCCTAAAATTAAATTCAAATTAGACACAGAAGTCGATAGTAAAATCAATATCTTAGACCTAACAATTACCTGGGAGAGTAGTAACCGTTTATCAATTAATATCATCAGAAAACCATCGTAAAATAATGTTATACCCATAGATTCATTCCACCTGTATTCTCAAAAGAAAGCAGTCTTCAAATCCATGATTCACAGAGCGATTTCTTTGCCATTATAGGACATGGACCGAAAATCAGAATTTAACACCATTATGTCAATAGCAGAGAACAACGGTTCGATATAAAAGCAATAGAGAGGTTAATTAATCGAAAAATACGCAACAATATATTTAACATATATCCTCAATCCAAGAGAGAAAAGCCCGAAAAATTCATGTCTCTAACATATTTTGGGAAGACGTCAGAACAGATTGCTGGAGTTTTGTCTTATAGTAAAAAAGTTCATACTGCATTCAAACCAGTTAGCGAATTGTCAGTCCTTCTTTTCAACACAAAAGATAAAACCCATAAATTTGAAATCATAGTTAGAGGCGAAAACAAGAAGAGTATGCTCAGAACTAGAGTCTTGAAATTTAATGTGGCGAATGTTCAATATGTGAAGTAGTTTTCATCTAATTCGCCACACTATGCTCTGTCAATTATCATAAAAAATTCTAGTAAAAAATTGTGGAATGAATATTTTTTAAATTCAAGATATACCAGTATGTATGATGTATGATTAACAGAAGTGAAATATGATATGTTGATCTGAAAGCAAATTCCATGCTCCTCTAAACAGCGACAATTAATTTTCTTGATCTATAACAAGTTCATGTTCTGAAAACGATTGGATGACAAACATCATGAAAAAAATGGGTTATATTTCTATCATACTGCTAAATCGACTTATTGGTGGTAGTTTTCTTAAAACCGTTACTGAGCAATCTCAGTATCACTCAACTTAGTCGGATTAATCGTTGCATATATTTACAGGCAGTTCCATCTCAAACGAGCAACCCTGTATGTTTCTTGTCTCGCAGAGATTCGAAAAATTTGTCTAAACTCCTGGAATGATTTTGTTTGGGGACATCTTTTGCCGTATATTCGAGGCTTCAACGAGCAATTCCCTAAAGGGTTCGCTTCAACCCCTTAAAATTATACGGCGTATGAGAAAAGAAGATTATTTTTATTTATTTATTTTATTATTCTCATATATTTGGGATATTTTCCAAATTATTGAAAGATGGGAAAATGAATCAATTATTGTTCTGAAGGAAAACCTTTCGAATGTTGTCAGCGCCTTAGTGCAATGAGCAGTGAATTTATTTACCTTGAGGTTTTAAACTATGGGGAAAGTAGGCTCTGTTGTATTGTTTTTTGAGAGCTCTTTTCATAAACTGAAATAATCTTCGAAGGTTTGATTGTTTTATTCGAATTGCAATTTTTGTCATTTAATAAGAAAAATCTCCCAAACTATGTATAAATGAAAAACAAACAAGATGTTTATCTGATCATAGGTTTCGATAATTTGATGCATTGTAAATCAATCATTGAGTTACTATTTTCAAATAAGATTGAAATCTCAAAAATAATTATGGTGTACACATTGCATAACGTGTTGATCTCGAAAGCCCTCATTATTAAAATCAAAATTGTTTCACGAGAGGCTGCAAGGAAATCGAACCAAAATCTTCCAAAAGTAGCTTTCCTCATAAGCACGTAATGGAATTGATATCAAAATTTATGGACACTCGTTGAGTAATGGATAAAAAATGGGCGCCCATTGAAATTGTTAATAATGAAGCAGCAGTTGTGGCGGTATTGGAACGTATCCAACTTATGCCAAATACACAATTTATACGACTAATTTGTGCAGCTTCCAGTGAGCCAATTTGAAGTTTCCAGAATTTCATACAAGAACTAGTTCCATACGTAACAAATCCAATTATCTATGAATTAAATGATAATGAAATTGATCTAAGGCAAGAGTTTTGCCAAATTATGATCAAGCATGTCAACAATAACCCGCATTTCTTGTACAACGTTTGGTTCTTTGACAAATGCACTTCTTTTTTTCACGGAGAGATTAACCAGCCTAACAGTAGATTTAGGAGCGATACAAATGCTCATGTATTTCGGAGGAGCTAAATGTTTGGGTAGGAATTTTGGGAGACTACCTCATTGGACCTCTGAACATTCCCTTTAATTTGTACAATAAACAATATCAATAAACGTGAAAATCTGATTGATTAATCAATGAAGATGAAATAAGAAAACGATACTTTACTACTGAAACAACAATTGCATTTCTTACAAGACAGAGCTCCTCCTCTAGATATGGCACCAGCGCCAATACTTCAATTTGCAATATCGGGGTCGTTGGATTGGAAGAAGAGGTTCTATGGTGTGGCTCGCCCGATCTCTCTATTTGAACCCTCTAGAATTTTTCTAGTAGACATATTGCTACCGGGATGGGGTCACACACACGATGGAAACACTGATGGTTAACACAAACACTTTTTATAAACGTAAATTTAATAACACGCCCTACTAGGCGATCTGTGATTGAGGAAGGGTGGTTAACACGGTAACACGCTTATTCGGAGGGGCCTAGAGCGATCTATGGTGAGATACCGAAGTGGGAACGGTAACACGGCCCCCCTCTGAAGATCGCGGTTAGGCGCCTCCATATTGCCATACCGGGTAATCGAACCATCATACCGGGTAATCGAACCATGTTGTATCTTTATTAAAGACATGTGCATACGAGCACATCATACCATCAAAAAAAAAAAAAAAGTTTTATCAAGTTATCCTACTTAAATCTAATACGACCCTGTGTGCAGTGCGTCTGTGGCCGTCTTACTATCTTACGCGCCATTTGGCATCAACGAGATGATGACAAGGGAAACCACAGAAAATCTTGTCTCACGTAAGCGAGTCGTATGGTCTAGCTACTTACATTACATAATATCAATACATAAGAGCGTGGTGCAAAGCTCTATTTGAAATATTTAAATCTAAGATATATGTGCAATAACATATCTGAGGGGGGGGGTCGCATCTACTTCGTATCTTTATTTGTCAATCACACATAAAACTTAGATATTAAAAGTACCTGAAAAAGAGAAAAATAGTGCTGAAAAAAAAAACAATTTACTAACCTAAGACACATAGAAACATGATGGGTTTATCATACGTTGAACAACTGCGTCTGTGAATAGGTCCTAGATTCACTAGCGCACTGGTCGTTTAACAACACTACAACACTACACTCACACACTCGTCTTTGGGCGCCACTTGGCGTTGTCTTCGGTCCAAGAACCGGATGCTCCATTCACAGCTGCTGCGGTAGTGGATTAATTCTGGGGTAGATGAATTAGACGAATACTATCCACGTGCGTCGTTGCTATTGTCTATTGTTCGCGTTGGTCCTACCACGTGTGTCGGATTCACCTCGTGTGCGAAAGTAGCGGAATTCTTTTCACTTGGATTCTCGTACAATATTTATCGGCTAACTCAGTCGGGATGGGTTCTCTTTCTCAACGGAGAAAACAATGCCCTAATGCACACGTTGGGCTCCACTTGCTACCGGGATGGGGTCACACACACGATGGAAACACTGATGGTTAACACAAACACTTTTTATAAACGTAAATTTAAAATGAAATAAAACACGTGGTTCGTTGGTAAACAACGGCGGTTTGGCAATATGGCGTGGGTACGGAAAGCCGACTCGTGGCAACGCGTGCTGCAGCCGGTGTTCTGAGACAATGTGAAGTCGAAGAGGTCATTGAAGAGGAAGTGAGGAAGTGAGAGAGTTTCCGAAATGCACGGATATTTAAACCCTCGGTTCAGGTAGGCCCAGAGTACGTTCTGTGCCTCGCCTGGTCGATGGGCCTACTTGGCGGTCTGTGATTAAGAAAGCGTGGTTAACACGCCCTACTAGGCGATCTGTGATTGAGGAAGGGTGGTTAACACGGTAACACGCTTATTCGGAGGGGCCTAGAGCGATCTATGGTGAGATACCGAAGTGGGAACGGTAACAATATCTTAAGTCCTAAATCTGTTTGGCTCTGCCTGGGACAACAAAACCTACTTTCAAGGTAAGTGAATTTACAGGTTAATGCACGTAGGTGCTAATTGTCCTTGGAAGGTTTCCCTCAAAAACAAATATTGATTTGGTATCCTTTTTTTCAATGAATTTGAAAATAACCAAATATAGAAAAATGATATTTTGGAAAATGGTCATCTAATTTACTGTTTTCATACACCGTTGTGAGGAAGCTTCGAAGAACTTTCAAATTAAGTATAACGAGACTCCTTTAATCTATTCAATTTTGAGGGGTTGCTCGTTAAAGCCTAAAATATGCTTCAGAAGATGTCCCCCGAACAAAATCATTCGGCACGTTTCGGAAATTTTTCCAATCATTACGGGATACAAAATATACAGGTTCGTTATTTTGAATATTGAATATTGAATATCTACTATTTTAATGTTTTCTGCAAAAAAACCGAATCACTAATCACTGTTGTTATGGAGTATGTAAAAGTGATACACGTTATAAAACCATTTGAAGCCAAAAATATTTTTTATGAATTTTGTCTGCAATATTGTTGAAGAATTATAAATCTATCAGACGAAGTACTCATTGAGAATCTGTTTAAAATGTGCAAAATGAATATAATAGGTGAGAAAATGAGATCAAAGTGACAGAGCTCGATTGATGATACTCAAGATCTATTTGTCCACTACACCTACATGCAGAGGTGAAAAGAATTCTTGAAGCAATTAGCAATTTCAATGAGCTGATAAATCAATTATGAAGTGTATAATTATTAACACATAAACGACATATCAGAGTTATAAACTCATACTTGTTTGTAGGTGGTTAAACCAAGAACCAGTTTCTTTGAAAGGTGTAAAAACTTATTTGGGAAAAGAAAATGTTTTTTATGAATGTTTTCTACATATTGAATATTACTCTGTATACATATTTGTTTATTTATATACAATGCCTCGAAAAATTATATTAATTATTTTATCGATCAATTAATTATTGTTCCTTCAAAGATTTCGTCGAGTACTAAAAATTGGTTGATGTAATTATTTGAAATAAAATTATTATTTTATATACTTATTGAGCTAAAGTAATGATACTTAAACTCTCCTTTTTCCCATTTTGCGAATATGTGACATTTTGTCACTTTATCAATTATTCAGAAATATGGACTTCAACCGATTTTCAAACAAGTGAAGTACCATCAACGCTCAATTTTCAAAAATTGATTTTTTTGTGCAGATTATTTGTTGACCAATCAAACCATAAAGAGGCCTATTGCTGAATCTATGCACGTAATGACGACAGTTGGTCGGCTTAGCTGCAACGTATTCCATCGGGGTGGTTTCAACAAAAAATTCTTGAATATTGATTTTAAGCTTGGAAATAATAATATCGATCATAAATTTCGATGACTCCAACTTCGAAAACGGACACTTCGGATTCAGATTTGTATCCTATTAGGGTAGTTTTTTGAAAGATTCTGGTATACTCTTTCTTTTCTTTGAAATCACTATCATAGTTTCATTTATCTCAAATTTCAAGCTTGTAGGAAATGTCATATACTTCAAATTTTGTTGTCGCACCCTTAGGAGAGGGTTTTTAGAAATTCAAATATCTTTCTTTTCTCTGTTATGAGAATCTTGAATATAAATTTTCATGTCTCCAACTTCAAAATCCAATTCCTATAGAAACTTTCAATCATTTCAGTATGAACTTGGAAGTAGTAGGTTTGAAGAAAAAGTGATTTATACTTATCTCTAAGGTCCGAGGTATCTACATACTGAATTGTATCAAAATTCGTTGACCGATGCAACCGTGAGAGTGCAACAGATTGACAACTATTTACAAATTTGCTAGATATATATATATATATATATATATATATATATATATATATATATATATATATATAATATTTTTTTTGAAAAGAGAGGATTTACAAAATTTGAATAATTGTATTTACAATAAATGCTCATATCTATAATTATGGTGTGTGTCAGAAAAAACACAAGTGTGAGCTCAGGAAATGTAGCAGATAAACCATACTATCTTCTATATGATTTAATAAACGAGTGAAAAAACCTGAGGAAAAAAACTCGTTTCCCTATCGCTATTGCACTAGCAATAGCTTGTCTGTTTATGTTAGGTTAGTGTCGTGTGTACATACAGAGTACCAAAGATTTTTCTGCTTAGCCGCTTAATTCTCTCTTGCATTCCATGATTTCCAAACGAAGACAAGGGTGAAAGGAAGGGGGTTCGGGACAGGAATCTGTAACAATGCAAAAAGAAAACCAACAGAAAAAATAATTCAACAATCATACTTCTTATATGTCTAAACAAATCTAAGAAAAGATTTTACATAACAAGCAAGGTCATGAAAAGGACTAAGAAGATAATGAAAAAATACATAACCTGCGATTTTTCCTCAAAATCCCTCTCTGTTTGACCGAGAGAGCCCTGATGGCCAGGTTCAGTCTTCCAAATGATGCCAATTATGATCTCTAGATGTTTTAGAATCATTATGGACGCAATAATTTGGGTTGACATCGCCCATATATTATTTCTTCGTGGAACTTGTTTAATTTAAAGAAAAATTTGCGAAAAAATTTTGACAGTCGTTCGGAAAATATGGCAAATGTCATAGATGAAGATCTTCAAAATACAATTTCTCCAACTTTAAATATCAATTCCTATCTCGCCCCTTTAAAGGTGGTGTTCAAAAATCCTGAATTATTTTATTTTCATCTGTAATCGAGACCCTGAACGGAATTGTTCCTATGGAAACTTTAATACTGGGGGGAAATCCAGTATAAACTTTTCAACCCTCATTTCGCACTCTTAGATATGGTTTTTGTGCTTAACAGTTCACAATACAGATTCTTGCGTATCCCCATAACTTTCCTTTTTCGCACCTTTGAGATTAAATTGTGGAGAAAAGAAGTAGCTTATTTCTGACCCTGAAGTTCATGGAAATTATATGCCGAAGTTTTTCAAAATTCAGACAGAGTAACTCTAGCAATTATGAGTATAGTATTGATTCAGAAAATGATAACATTTATATCATAATTTAAGAACAATAAAATGGACCTACGAAAAGCATTGTGGTAGCTTAAAAAATATACATATAAACACTTATTCAAATTGAGTTGTCTAAATATTAATTGTGAAAAAGAAGAAGCTTATCCTCGGTCCAAAAGTTGAAGGTATCTCCTGCCTTTTATCAAAATTCAGATAGAATAAATATCAAAATTCTATAGATAAAAGTTATCATTGAAATTTAGGAGAGAAAACTTATTCAAAGTAGTTAATTTCTACACAGTTCTTCTTCTGCTTCTCTTTTTCACTATAGTTCGATGAAATTCAAATTAACTCTCAAACAGTGTTTGAAAACAAAAAGCATAAACTGTGTTTCGAAAAAACAATTTTCTTAAATGAAACAATATTATTAACGTCTCAACGAGAAACTTCAAAGCGTATTGTACAAGTCAACGAGGTTGAACAAATGTGAAAGATATAACTGGTTATTTTTCACATTAAAATTCTACTACAGATGCTATTCTCAGAAAACTTAAAAGGAGAGAGATTAAAATGTCGTTTATGTCTCTTAATATCTCTAGAAAATTCCTTTCCGGAAAATTGATAGTAATGGGGATGTCATTATTTTATAGACACTTTGATAATTTTTGAATGTATATAATTTAGGTTACGAAAGATATGGTTACTTTCATTTGGGTCTTAAATCTGAAATCTGAAATCAAATTAACCAACATTAATAACGGAAGCACTGCAATTGTAAAACCATATTTTGTGTTACTTGATGTAGATTCATACGCAGATTAATTCTTCGGGGTCAAAGCTAGTAGATTGATATCATGGGTGGATTTAGTAATGGTTGAATATGTTATCATAAGTTTGTAGTGGTATTCATTATCGCATATATTTGGCACAAACAAAAATCAAGATATTCATATCCCAACAATGATAAATGCGAAGTTATTACTTTATGTGTAAACACATTGAAGACTTTCACTCAGAAAACAATATTTAACCTTTTATAAAATGTTAAATATCTTTCCCTGACGGTGCCGGTTTTCCGATTCATCTTCATGATCAACCAAGGCCACGCAGTAGTGGTACAGTCCGGTCCGATGTCATTAATAGGAACAATAGACTGTAGTATCGGTCTTTTTTGAATTCGTCATTATTTCACACCCATTTATAATACCAGGCTAGACTGCAACCTACTCATCTCAGTCCGTTGCAGCACATCAAATACATGTTTATCTACACGCCCACCAACGAACTAACATAGAGGCAATCGGGAAACCATGAAAACAGAGGGTAGATCGAACAGAAAACTTCGAGAAGCCATACTAGTTCGACTTTACGGGAAAGCTAGACATTGTGTCTGCTAGAAGCGATCTGTTGAAACTTTGTTCTTTCTTCTTCTACATAACGAGCTCAAGTCGAATACAAAAGAATTTCTGGAAAACATCTGCCGTTCATTGTGTGATCACTCCGCTCAGCCGGCTTAGGCGCCGCATCATAAAATCTGTATGCGCTGTATCGCCCAAAATAATTCGAATTTAAAAAAATCCTTTTAAGAGCATATTTTTGAAAGTCTATGCTTTGAAAGTATGCTAAAATAAAAATTGATTTTTTTCGAAAAGTCTTAAATTTCGCCTTGTCAGTCGAAAAAACTCTACCGCATGTTCCAAGGAACATTTGAACCCCCTCTAATCCAGAAGAAGACAGTGCCAGCAGAAAACGTTGAAACTTTTTATTTTGTGGGGGCTATTGCTTATCATATAATAATTGAATAACCCTTTTTGGCCGAAAGACGGAAATAGAGCACGTTAAAGGAATAACAAACAAACAAAGAAACCCTTTGAACCCGATGTATTTTGAATAAATTGTGGTACAGATTGAAATGAGTATTGAGGAAGATGGTTCAGTATATCAATTCGAAACCGGGATCAACCCCCCTTTCTTCTGCATCCACAAACTTGTTTCAATTTAAATTTCAATCGCAAAGAGTATGATGCGATAGCTTATTGAAAAAATCTCTGGATTCTCTGAACGTATTAGGTCAACATTTTGTATTAAGGGTCTATACAGGGAGTTTAAGCTAATTGGGTATAGCGCGTCGATTGATTCAAATTCAAATAATGCATGGATATAAAGAGAAAAGATGCGATCAACGAAAGACAGACAAAGTAGAAATTGTTCCTATTAATTTTAGAAATAACAGTTGTGCCAAAAGAAAGGTAAGAATATTTACTTCCACACAAAAGTATAATCGGTTTTTAAAGTCCGTTCTTACGTTCGCGAATACATTAGGTGTTAATAGTCGGTATTATTACAATTATCCTCAGCAGTCCAAAGTTTATAGCAGTGTAGCGTAACTTCGATTTTAAATAACCACATAAAAAAATCGAAAGGATTTGAATCTAGTGACCTTGCTGGCCACTGAGTTGGTCCCTCCGATCCAGTTTCCTGGAAAGTTATTGTGTAAATATTTTCGCACTTGAATATCAAAATGCAGAGGAGTACCATCTTGGTGAAAATGCAATTGGTTTTCTGAGAAAGTGGGATTTTTTTCCAAAATCTCAATTGTAGATAACTATCTTCACTTCAGTTTACCCTTCATAAAGAATGGTCCAACAACATTGTTGCTGTACAACTCTGCCTGAACATTTAATTTTTGTGGGTTTTGTGCATGAACTTCCCTAAACAAGTGAGGATTCTGGGTGTCTCAGTATATGTGGTGTTCGTTCACCTCACCAGTGAACATGAAGGTACTCTCATCAGCGAAGCAGATATTTTGAAGAAAGCCGATCAGAGTCATCTCTGATTTAGTCCATGGTGTAATCTTAATTTGTAGGAATGAAATCTTTAATGCTCCAATATTGATGTTTGATGGGATAATTTCCTAATGGGCTGAGTGTTGTTCGTTCGAAGATGGCCCAGTTACGCAACTTCAGCAGCTTCATTTCTCACAGGACGAGCTACTTCATACTTTCGTTTCGTCATTGAACCAGTAGCCTGAAATGTTTCAATCAGACATTTGACATATTGGTGACTCACTTCTCACTCCCTTTTGCCAAACTGTTATTTTGAAAATTGAGTTACACGATTTCCACTATTTGTTGAAATGATTGCATCATTGTCTCATAGGTATCGAATACTAGTATTCTAATTGGAACAACAGAGAATGATCAAAATATTGTTTATAGAAAAAAATTTGAAAGATGATGTGAAGATTGCAATGACTTTTATTGTTTTTCTTTTGAATAGCAAGATATTCTTCGAATTGAAGTCCATCTATACCATCTTTCGGCAGTTTCGGGTTTCAGTAACAAAGCAAATTGAAGAATACTTTCAAATGAATGAAAATCAATCGAACTGACGTACCCAGTTACCTAACAGAATGAAGATCTCGTTTGGAACACGCTGTATAGATCTATAATACAAAGTGCTGACCAATTTCGTTGAGAGCATCGAGGGGCCTTTCTGATAATGTATCACGTGATACTGAATGAAATTCCCGAGTTTGGCGATGGCGAGGGTAGTAGGTTATTATCCACACATTGTGTATCGAACATTTAAGGAATTTAAATTTGACAGTCCCAAAATCGGCATAAACAATATTCCTCTTTGAAAGGAAGACATGTTTCAGCGTTTTTCGCTGTCATTGCCTCCTTCTGAGTTAGAGAAGGTCAGATTTTCTCGGTAGGAAAAAATCAGGATGTTTCTGCGTTGAAGAAAGCAGCGTCTCTAGCAATACTATAAGAAGTTGAGCTTCGTCTGTTCGTAACCGATGAGTCAATATAAATTTAAAATATGGTATGTTCTTTAAGAATTCTGTGTATTCTGTTATCAACTCCCTTGTGATCATTATTTTCAGCTGACTACGACAGTGTCTTTTAAACTGACTCATTCGATTCAAAATGAGAAATATGTCTTTTTTTGACTCTGATTCGGTACATCTCGTTGAATGTGTTCTACTGGCGTCTCTATTTTCTTTTCGTGGATGAAACATAAATGCAAAGTTGATAGTTTTCACTATCATTTGCCAATTTCGTCTTTCAGGAAAAAAATAACACTGTATATACTAATTGAAAATCAAATTGTTCTGTATAAAATTGAAGAATTTTTATATTAACTTATTTTATTTTGATTTTGAATTTATAGGTGTTGAAATAATAGACTTTTTCTATACGTGTTACAATAAAAAACTTGTCTTGTCTTCTCTCTATGCACAACTAACTCTCCAATATATTCACTAAAACTAACTAAAGTTGGTCTTAACATTTAGGGAGGGATGCACAGATTCCATTGGTCAAAAATAATGAATCATAAATATTGGGAAATTTCACCGACAAGTGGTCGAAATCTGCTTTATTGTACAAATCTGACAAAGGATTTATTGAATGCTTGAAATTATTGAAATTATAAATTTTGAAATTATGATCTGTGCATCCTAGCTGTGTCGAGTTAATGCTTATATGTACAAATAGATTTAGTTCCTAAATTCTAAGAATAAAAGCTCAAAAAGTCTAGGAACACTTATCAATATCTCCATATCTTTAAAATATGAATTTGATGATTCGAATTTATAGAAATCTTTCGATTTTTGTAAGGATGTATTGTATATAATGTATTCTCAAGAAAACAAAATAATATTTGATTTCTCTAAAGCACCTATTATAAAAAAAAATTGAAATTTGAAAATGACGAAGTTTGGTAAAACACAAAAAAAAAATCCTGAACTAATATTTTCGAAACGATATGGAAGCAATTATATTTTTCAGTACCCAGAAGGTCCACCTCTGTTATTAATGACACTTTGGCATCGTCGCGGCATGCTCAATATTAAATTATCTATTACATTTTGGCCTAAGTCATTTCAAGCCCTCTGAACTGCTAATTGAATCTCCTGTTCATGATGGAAGAAGTTTTGACGCAGGAAATTTCTTTTAAGGGTGTCCCACACATGCTCGATGGGATTCAGATCTGGGGAGCAGGATGGCCACGGTAGAAGATCGATATCATTCTCTTCAAGAACGTTCATGACAACTCTTGCACGATGAGGAGGGGCATTATCTTGTTGGAAGAGCGGATTTTGACCCATTGCTTGGAGATACGGTCTCACTACAGGTAAAACTATCTCATTTGCGTAAGAATTTCCCGTGAGGTTGATCTGTATGAAAACGAGGTCAGTTCTTCCACCAAGGCGTATACCTCCCCAAAACATCACTGATCCGCCTCCCTGTCTAACAACTTCTCGAGCATGCTGGAGACGGTTTTGCTTTCCAGGTTCCCTCCATATTCGTATTCTTCCTGAATCGGGATAATAACTAAATCTAGATTCATCACTGAAGAGAACTGTGGCCCACCTCTCTTGATCCCAGTTTACGTGTTCTTGGCACCAAGCTAAACGAGCAGCGCGATTTCTATGGGTCAGTTGTGGAACTCTTAAAGGACGTCTGGAGTGGAGTTGACCTTCGTGCAGTCGATTTCTCACAGTTTGGTCGGAAATTTGTACATTATGAACTCGTGATAGCTCTTGAGCTAATTGAGATGCTGTGGTAGTACGATCTCTTCTGGCTTGTAAAATCAAAAATCGGTCTTGGGCGACTGTAGTAATCCTGAAACGACCTGTATGGCGTTCTTCTACGCTACCTGTTTCATTGAAACGCGACCATAAACGGCTTATGACGGCCTTGGGCAACTGTAGTAATCCTGAAACGACCTGTATGGCGTTCTTCTACGCTACCTGTTTCATTGAAACGCGACCATAAACGGCTTATGACACTTGGGCTACTTCCCAGAACCCTGGATACTTCCCGCTGTGAGCTCCCAGCTTGGAGCATACCAGCGCTTCGTAACATCTCTTCTCTAGTCAAATGTCGTCTTTCCATGGTCGAATCACAAAACTTGAATCTTTTATTTGTGCTTACAACAGAAACAAAGTGCTAACTAACTGATTTCAAACACTGAATACATGAAATTGTCATGAAGCAGCGTCGCATTTGCTGCATTTTTAGATTTAAAAAAAAAAAAAAACTGAAACCTGTACATAATTTGGTGAGAAATTGATGCAGGTGTTCATTTCTTAGAAAAAATCATCCATATTGATCGTTCTGGATACGATATATCGATATCCAGAAGTGTTCCCTAGACTTTTCTGAGGTGTTTATATACAAGTTACACTTAACAACACCGGGAATGCAATGCCACTTAAATGTTTTCGAAATTGAGTTTCTGATGAGTTGAAGCCACTACCAAAATTTGAGAACGATAGGTTTAGTAGTTCTACGTAAACATCTGATAGGTTAGTATCCACCAGGACATAGCCAATACTATTAGTCTTCATCTTAACTATAGTTATTCACTTGAAATTGATCGATGGTTGTGGACGTGAATTTAATAATAAAATTAATTGGGAAGAGTCGAAAAATTCTCTCATTTCATTTTCATAATTAACCTATAGTAGCTCCCAGACGAGCTACTCTCTCACTGCAGGCGAAATTTCTACTTTTCATAACCTAGACGTCTCGCGTGGAATATATTTTTTTTAATTATTTTATTATAATTTACATCATTTGTTGAAAATGTCAAATTATTTTGAATTATAATCTACGGTAAAATTATCTTCATTTGGACAATATTCTAGTTTCTGTTCAAGTATTGAGTTATTACGATCTAATGATGCATGTAATAGTTTATTTTGAATAAACAGAATTTCCAATGATGTTCATATCATATTAGGTTGAAGACTCGTTTGGAATTTCTTGGAAATCATGTGATGTATGGGTTATGTCTATTAATAAAACATGAAGGTAGGAAATCCCAAGTTGGTTGCTAATATGTAATGTTCCACAATCCCATTATTAATAACAATAGTATATTCTTTTGGGTTTATTCAGCATCTGGTCACTAAACCGGTCGACTTGTCTAATCCTTCAAAGTTCAATTATTCAAGGATGAGAACTACCAATAATTCTTTTTGGACGAATTGCATCAATTTTTACCTTATATTCCAATCCAGTAGCTTTCGAATGCAAAATTTGCGAAAATTTCTAACAGAAAACAAAGTAATCCGTGAAATTGAAGAAGTAATTTCTCTGCAAGCAAAACAAAACAGGATCACCCACAGAGATTATTAAATTTCAAAATCCTTAATCCGTCAATTCAGTTTTTCTATGTCGATCGGTGAATCTATGAATTACTTGAAATATAGCGTAAAAATTATAGAACATTGATTGTTTTTGTTCATCCATTATTTTCTTCGAATTTTCGTTATGTAATTTTCTATTTGCAATAATGAAAATAAAAATAATTGAGTCTATTTTTTCCTCAGAAGTTGTATAGTGAAAAGAGAAAGAATACCATTTTATCAACTTTAAGTGACCGAAAATACCTTTGCAAATATTAAGTTATACAAGTTTTGTGGCATAAGATATTAACTAATACAAAGCAGATGCGTGTTTTGAATTTATGCGGGCTACGTATATCCGATTTTCGATTTCTTTAGGGTCTTATGTTGATACTCGCACCCCTCTCTTATGCCAATAAGGTCGGCCATTCGGAATCTTTAGTTTATTCTTGACTGAGATTTTGATTGAACGTGTTCTAGCTCGTCCTCGATTTTACTCCATTCCGAGAAACGGATCAAAGAAACACTATCCAATTCTGTGTGAGAAACAAAATTAAGTGCGGGAACGTATTTCTTATGTTGATTTTGGTATATGACCAGAGAATCTATTATCGGTGGTACAAAATATTCTCAAAGGGCCTAGAAGCTGTGGACAACAAAGAGCTTGCCAAATACCTGAACATGTCAGTAACAGACAAAAATATTGATGAAGTGAAGAAAGTAGGTTAATCAGTTAATCACCGTAAGAGAAGTTGCTGAGGAGTTAAATATATCGACTGGGTCATTCCATTTGATTTTAAATAATCATTAAGGCAAAAGATAAGTCGCAGTGCAATTCGTGCAAATATTGCTCAGTTTTTACCAAAAATAGCATCAAGTTAACATTGATTAGGAGCTGTTGCACTCGGTCTGTGACGACCTAAATTTGTTCCATAGGATCATAACTGTCGACGAATCATGGGCTCATTATTATCCCAACGAAAACTATTCCATGAGCCAAGCGTGAAAAATCGACTCTAGTTCAGTCGAATGTGAAGATTTTGCACACAGTTTTGATTGTTCAAAAAAGATTGTTCAAAAAAGATATTGAATATAATAAATAAATAAATTTCGGAAAGATAGAAAATAAAAAACTCGTGAAACGCTTTAAACATAATAAGCGACTGCGCAATGTTACCCCCCTGTTATCTTCTCAGTATATACACTCGAGATCGAAAACCGCGATGTCAGGTCTGTTGTGCGGAACTGGTCTATCCGTAATTAGGGTTGTATTCCAGTACATCTTATATTTTGTGTTTTCAAGTACTACCTTGGGTTTGTATTTGTAAGCTGGAGTAGTTTCTTTACATAGCCCTACGTTGATAGCGATATTTTGGTGATACACCCTGCCCACTGCATTATGGCGTTGGCAATCCTGAGGAGCTAGGATAGGGCTGCTGGATGTTATATGCTGAATTGATTCCTGCCCCTTTCCGCACTTGCGATACTGCTCTGTTGGGATATCCTGCTTTGAGACGTGTTTTAGGTACATCCTTGTGGGGATGAATTGATCCTGGATAGCGCACAACCGGCCCTCTGTTTCAGGGAATAAGTAGCCAGCCCTCGGGTAAGTAAGCGACTCTTTTCGATCTATATGCCACTCCTCCGACAGCTGGGCAACTGTATGAGACTCCAAAAGAAATTCCAAATTCGAGAGCTCCAGTGACGATAAAACGGTAAGTGTTTGCGATAAAACGGTAAGTGTTTGCTGGTGAAGTATTCTCTCAGTTGGTCCACGTTGGTCTTATGACTCATCTCTAGTGATGCAAGGCCTCGTCCTCCCTGTGTTCTTGGTAGGTATAAGCGGTTTATAGATGAGTGTGAATGGTGAATCCCGTGTGCCGTTAGCATCGTTATAATCCTTATATCCATAGCCTTTAGGTCCGTTATCGACTATTTGAGCACCCCAAAGGAATATGCTATGTTCGGTATAGCCCAGGAGTTGATGGCTTGAAAAAATGCCTTCGAGTTGAGTTTAGCCTTAAGGATCCGGTTAATTCTAGAGTAGAATTTTTGCTCATTTTAATTCCAGCAGTGTTTATGTCCAAGGCTTGTTGGACGGCAAGATATTTGTAGAACTCCTCAGGGGACAGTGCTGGGATTATTGTATTATCCATCAGAGTAGAACCCTCTAGCTCCCTCTCAATATTTCTCGTCTTATATTATCAACTGCGCATTTATCGATACCCAGCTCCATGCGGATTGACTCACTAAATGCTGAAACTGTTTCGAGCTGTCTTTTAAGTTGATCTGTGTTTCCAGCATGGAGCTTCAGGTCATCCATATATAGCTGGTGGGTGATACGAGTGTTAGTGTCCTCATTTACGATAAAACAGTACGGTGTACTATTGAGTAAAGTACTGAGGGGATTTAGAGCCAGACAGAACTACAGATTCCTCAGGGTATCTCCCTGAAATATGCCCCGCCTGATTCATATTTGCGGAGTAGTTATCTCTCCTCTTCCCGTTGCAATCGTGAGAGATGTACTCCAAGTGGTCATCAAATGTTTCAACAGATTGATGATAGGCTTGGTTACTCCATGAATGTTCAGGCTCTCAATCAGTCAGGAGTGTGGTTCCGAATCGTAGGCTTCCTTGTAGTCAATCCAGGCTACAGATAAGGCTTCTTCTTAGCCTGCCTCGTTATTATATTGTCGATGACCAGCAGCTCCTTGCATCCTCTTGATCCACACCGACAGCCATTTTGCTCGTGGGCTAATATGTGCTTCGCCCTGACGTAAGTACTTATATACAATGATAGCGTGCCTGTAAGAATCTTGTATATGGACGGTAGGCAAGTCATAGGCCTGTATCTTTTCGGATCTTGAGTTCCCTGCTCTTTCTGAATCATATAGGTTATGCCAAGTGTGAAGTATTCGGGTATTATTCCTGGGTTCTGTAATGATTGCTGAAAAAGTTGAGCTAACAAGGGATGGACCCTAGTGAAATATTTCCACTAGTAGTTATGAATCTGGTCACGACCAGGAGCCGCCCAGTTGTTGACTGCTTTCAGGACTCTGGCTATGTCTCCCCAAAGTATATTTATTTCCTCCATATGGGGTAGCGGGGTGCTAGGTATTATTTCTCTAATCCAGTCAGCCTTCCGATCATGTGATTTTTGTTCTGACCATATTCCATTCAGGAACTCATGCATAGCTTCTGGGTCTGGTCGGGATTCCACTTCTAGTTGGATTTTGAAGTTCCCAGAAAAATTGTTACTGGTTGCTAAAGAATAATCTGTTGTTCCCATAACTTTTCGTTCTCTCATTATACCTGTGCAAACGATTACTTAATGCTCTTACTTTCTGTTTCAGGGTATCACAAACGACAGTGGCCTTTTCCTGGAAGTCTCTGCACTTAGGTGTTCCGTGGCATTCAGAGGCAGCGTTTTTGGCTTTCCTTATGATTTTTTGGAGGGATTTGGTTAGATTCCCCCCATTTTCTTCTTGCACTTATGATATTATTTTCTAGGCACTTCTACCATGGTGGGTCTATGGGAGCTTTAGGCTCATGTTTGGGTTTTATTTCAATACCCTCCAGCTCACACACCGTGATGGCTCCAGAGTAGACCATGTCTACAATTTCAGAGAGGTTGATGTCTTCTCTTAGTTTGCTCTCTATAATTGCATTCACCTCTTCTCCATTGCGGAGAGCTGCCTTGTTGTACCTCAGTCTTGGAATCTTTGGTAGGCCAACAGGGTTAATTCCCGTATACTTGAGATTGTTACTCCCGAAGGCATTTCTTATTTCCTCTGTTTTCTGATCCTCAGTCTGATAAGCACCCGCAGCAGGTCTCTATTCTCGCTTGACTCCTCCTAGTTTTCTTTGTGGGTGATGACTTGACAATGGTGGGATTTAAGTCATTCTTAATAACTGCCAGCTTTGCCTGGGAGACCTTTTGCTTATTATCAATCCAGCGCACTTTGCTAGCCAGTGTCTCAGCTTTCGCTTCACGTAACATTAGGTTATGCCAGATTCCAGCGAGTATTTGACTATACTTTTGATTCGAATCGTTTACCAAACTCATTGCAGTAAAGTGTGCATGCATTAGCAAGACATTATCGTCATTGTTCCATCGTATGCGCCAGTTCCGCCGGGGTGCCTTGGGCACCCTTCTCATTTTGAGAAGCAGTTCTGTCTCGGAAGGGTGCGCTGCTTGGTCCACACGACCCTCCTACAGGCTTAGCATCTGGACGGGTCCGAAGGGAGCGAGCCTGAGTCTCTGAATTGCATCTCGCCCAGGATGCTAACCTAGGCAAGGGAGGGTGGCTGGTAACCCCGCGGTGGCGCCACTTACCGTAATATCCATTCGAACAAGAATGAAATTATTTAGAAAGTGAAAATCTACTTCAGCAATTCATTGTGAAATAAACAGGGTGTCCCAATTTTCTATAATAAATTTCTTGGGAGGTTTTTTCATATTGGAAGACCACTTTTTTGTTTGTTGAAGATTCAAGAGCGTCCTAAACTCTGCTATAATGTCTTCAAGTAATAAGTTTTTTTGGGAGTAGTTTCGTCACAATATTTTTTCCGTAAAATTCATGGAAAAAGGCTCTCACATCATCGCACATCTATATATATATATATATATATATATATATATATATATATATATATATATATATATATATATATATATATATATATATATATACCCCACAGGAGGTATTTTAGCGCTCGGTGAGTGACGACACAGTGCGGCTTGCAACTCTCCGTGAGTACAGCTCCGACGATCTCTGCAAACAATCGTCATCAAAATTCGAATATGGTTGCTTTACTGAGCGATATCTGAGATTTATTTAGATGACGAGGTCATGTGTTGGATGCTTTCTGTGGCTGCCGAGCACTTTCGACACTTGTCAATGTTGATGTTCTGCTTAGCTATATCTCTGAGGTCCGATCGTGTCGGCACTACCTAATCTTGGATATCCAGAAGCCTGCCTCTGTTTCCGGGTATAAGTTTCCCCCATAGTTGCTGCAGTAAGGGGACGTTGTGGCAGTTCTGGCCTTGAGAGCTGCAGTGCGGTAGGATTGACGTCGGCTTTGCACAACACACTGTAAAAAGGTAAGTTCTTTCGACTAAAGAAGTACTTTCTCAATTCTGTGACGTTTTTTGCATGTATCATCTCTAAATTCCCCAGTCCTTCTCCCCCCTGACTCCTCTAAAGATACAGCCTGGTGACAGACGCATTTTGGATGGACTATGTTTGTGAAGGTAAGTATGTAACACTCCGATTTTCGCCCGTAATTTATTAATACTCTGTTTCAGGCATTGCTTCCATGGTGGGTCTCTTCTTGGTTCAACGGCTTCTATTTTTTTTCCGTTACTCTTTGAATTTCGGTAGCTGTTAATGCTCAAGCGTACACTATATCTGTCAGTTCTGTTAGCCATGATACGCCCTAGAGCTTCTCAAAAATAATGTTGTTTATTTTATTTATTTCATGAGTTCCTCCAGTTTCTTCGAGTACTTAATTCGAGGTATTTTTGGTCTTCTTTTGAAGTCTAGGTGTGCATACGACATAATGTTTCTGTGGAAGATCACTTTAAATGACCCTTCCCCTTCCGCTTTTTGTTCAAGCTGTGCTTCTTCTTGAGTCGTTTGGTGTTCACCTTCATCATCATTGAGTTTCAAACACGAGTAGTCTGTAGCTTTTCTTTATTGTGTCGAGCTGCGCTCCTGACATTTTTCCATTCTGACTCTGTAGATATAAGTTGAATGTATGCCGGCCTATCAGGCAAAAGCTCTCTCCATATCTCTATCAGATGCTGTACATATGTCTGCTCTAAATCCTGACCCAATTCCTTTGCTACTAAATGCCCACGCATAACTAGACAATTGTTGAGCGCGTGCGCCTATCCTCAATCTGTGAATTAGTAGCGGGGCGATTTGGATCTTCGTCCAAGCGACCGTCTTCTTTTCCTATTGGAGGTGCAGGATGAGGCTTTGCAGTCTGAACATCTGGACGGTTCCGAAGGCGGACAGCCTACAGCTCCCTACCACCCTGTGATATTCTCGCGTGTATTCATTCCCCTTCAAATTGTCACCCTGAAGGGAAGGGTGACATTGGCTAACCCACTGTGTCGTCACTCACCGAGCGCTAAAATACCTCCTGTGGGGTATATATATATATATATATATATATATATATATATATATATATATATATATATATATATATATATATATATATATATACCCCACAGGAGGTATTTTAGCGCTCGGTGAGTGGAGAGAGCTTTTGCCTGATAGGCCGGCATACATTCAACTTATATCTACAGAGTCAGAATGGAAAATGTCAGGAGCGCAGCTCGACACAATAAAGAAAAGCTACAGACTACTCGTGTTTGAAACTCAATGATGATGAAGGTGAACACCAAACGACTCAAGAAGAAGCACAGCTTGAACAAAAAGCGGAAGGGGAAGGGTCATTTAAAGTGATCTTCCACAGAAACATTATGTCGTATGCACACCTAGACTTCAAAAGAAGACCAAAAATACCTCGAATTAAGTACTCGAAGAAACTGGAGGAACTCATGAAATAAATAAAATAAACAACATTATTTTTGAGAAGCTCTAGGGCGTATAGTGTACGCTTGAGCATTAACAGCTACCGAAATTCAAAGAGTAACGGAAAAAAAAATAGAAGCCGTTGAACCAAGAAGAGACCCACCATGGAAGCAATGCCTGAAACAGAGTATTAATAAATTACGGGCGAAAATCGGAGTGTTACATACTTACCTTCACAAACATAGTCCATCCAAAATGCGTCTGTCACCAGGCTGTATCTTTAGAGGAGTCAGGGGGGAGAAGGACTGGGGAATTTAGAGATGATACATGCAAAAAACGTCACAGAATTGAGAAAGTACTTCTTTAGTCGAAGGAACTTACCTTTTTACAGTGTGTTGTGCAAAGCCGACGTCAATCCTACCGCACTGCAGCTCTCAAGGCCAGAACTGCCACAAAGTCCCCTTACTGCAGCAACTATGGGGGAAACTTATACCCGGAAACAGAGGGCAGGCTTCTGGATATCCAAGATTAGGTAGTGCCGACACGACCGGACCTCAGAGATATAGCTAAGCAGAACATCAACACTGACAAGTGTCGAAAGTGCTCGGCAGCCACAGAAAGCATCCAACACATGACCTCGTCATCTAAATAAATCTCAGATATCGCTCAGTAAAGCAACCATATTCGAATTTTGATGACGATTGTTGACGTGCTCTATTATGGCAGCAAAAGAATACCTGGACCGTCATAACACTGTGGCAAAGATATATCATCAGTCTCTGGCCAATAAATTGGGGTTAATTTCTGAAACACATAAACACTACATAACCTTACCGAAAACCCTTCTTGAGAGCGAAAGATACAAACTCTATTGGGATGCGACAATGGAAACCGATGGAGCAATCAAGCATAACAGACCTGATCTAGTGTTGATGGATAGATAAGAGAATACGGCACTGCTCATAGATGTCACTTTACCTGCGAATGACAACATTCAGAAGGCCTATGCAGAGATGATTAATAAATACGAAGATCTCGCGTCAGATATGAAAGTTTCCCAACTAAGATCTGTGAGCATTGTGCCTCTTGTGATCAACGGCTTGGTTGAGAGGGGAAAACACGGTGAGACTGGGGCTTGCAACTCTCCGTGAGTACAGCTCCGACGATCTCTGCAAACAATCGTCATCAAAATTCGAATATGGTTGCTTTACTGAGCGATATCTGAGATTTATTTAGATGGAATTTCACTAACTTCTGACTTACTCGCTCGTCAAAACTCTGATTTGGATTTCTATTCGTTATTGGTTTTTGAAACGCTTTGGCAGAGTCACGAAAAATCAAATTTAGAAGATTCGGGGTCAAAAAGGAGCTATCTAATGATGTATTACACGCCATATATAGTTGAAGAAAGAGTGAACGACGACCTATTTTTGACAGGTGACAGCAAAAGAGCACATAACTTTTAGCAGGATGTGAGTAAATGATCGACCTGTTCAAAGATTTTTCATAAAGAAGAGAAGCAAACATTTTTCTTGGGGTAGGTCCATAGTTTTTTCATATAATATGAATGATTAAAACTGATTGTTGAAGTAATTTCGGCATGAACTAAGACTTGAAAGAGTTCTTCTGAAACATTAGAGATAAAAGTTAACCAAAAATCCAATTTCTATGTAACCTTTATAATCAATCTTTTGCTCTATCATCATTCGCTATATAAATTTTAGTTGGAGTACGTATAAGGTTTTCTTATAGTAGTAAATGTTCATTTCCTATGATAATAGTCGAGACATCACTAAATTGTCGGGTATACAACACAGCATACACTTATGTTTCAATTATTGTTGACTGATATTCATTGTGCCAGTGAGAACTACCGTGTAAGAAAATTCTTGGAAATTTTAAGAATTTAAATATTTTCATGATAAGTGAATTTGTTATATACCTATCGATATTATTGATCGTGTTCATTATTGATTATTTTGAAAAATCTGCTTGAAACGATTGTCCAAATTTTTCTTGTTTCTAACTTGGCAGAACTGTTTTCTATTCTGACGCGGAGTTTGAACGCGACATGTCATTTAGTTTGTTTACAGTGCCGATTTTGTCAGTTGTCACAAATGTGTTTTGCGATTTTTACAATGTACGAAAATATCGAATAAAAATGGATTTTCATGTGCACAATCGCTGAAAACGTTATAGAAGACTCACAGTGAATCGACTCTATCAAATATACAAATCACGTGCATATGAGTGGTATGCATAGGGACTGAGATGAGGTGGACAATTTGCCTCGCTCTGGTCGGCCATCAACATCTTCAACTGAAGTTAACTTCGATACGGTGAAGGAAATAATAATTGAAAATCATCATTTAAGTTTGAGAGAGATAGGCAATGAACTTTCGGTCTCTCACGAATCAATTCGTACCATTTTAAGCGATATTTTGGGCATGAAACACATTGCTGCTCGACTAGTTCCATAGGACCTGAATTTTCTTCAAAAATTGAATCGCGTAAAGGTCGCTGAAGACATACTAGAACGAACCAATTCCGACCCCACATTCATAAAAGGCATTCTAACTGATGATGAGATATCGTTCATGACATGCAAACCAGTCAAGAAGCTTCGGAATGACGCTTTCCAACTGAACCGAAACCGCAAAAACTACGTCAACGTCGATCAGAAGTCGAGGTAATGTTGATTGTTTTCTTACGTTATCGCAATGATGTGCACTCGGAATTCTTGTCAAAAGGCCAGACGGTGAATAAAGAGTATTACTTGAGGGTTTTGTGGTGTTTGAGAGAGGAAATTCATCGAAAAAGGCCAGATTCGTGAAAAGAAACCTAACCACCGTATTCACCTGATACGGCTCTGGCCCACTTTCTTCTTCTTCCAAAAGTCAAATTACCATTTCGAGGTACCCGTTTCGTTTTCGATAGAATATATAAAAGAGAATTCGTGGCGAGAACTGAAGTCGGTTCCAGAAAAGATTATTCGTAGGTGTAAATGTACTATTTTGGCAGGGCCTACTTTGAAGGTGATACAATAAATTTGGATGAAAAATAAATGTTTTGTGTTTCATTGACCAATTTCTTTTTTTGACTTTCATAATCAAATAAAAATAATTTTACAAATCTACCCCATTAAAATTAACGAATTTCTCAAGCACTGAATTTATATCGTTCTAAATTATACTTTCTAATTATTAAGTTTTCTATGTAATAATAGGAATCGTGAATTTTAGGCTTAGTATTGAAGCAAGCATAAATATATGTATATGTACAAATATTTTTATTCCTGAATCTTTTCGAATATCATCATCTGAATGATTTAGGATTATTATTTACAATTACAAGTCGAGATAAACTTATTGAGTATACAACACAGAATACGCATATGGTTTAATTATTGTTGACTGATATTCATTGCGTTAATAGAAACTAACAGGTGATAACATGGAAATTGTCGAAATTTAAATATTCTATGATGAAGGAATTTATTATATATCTAGTGATTATATTGATCGTTTTACATATAATCGAAGAGAATCATTTCTACAAATCTACAACAGAAAAATTAATCAATATCTTGAAGATTAAACTTATGGGCTATATTGAATAAAATCTTTCGAAAAGTGCATCGTCAGCCAAGTATACGGTTGTCCAACACATTAGTGCCGAATTGCTGATATTTTAAAAAAGAATAAAATAATAAAATGTGGATCGAAAATACGTTCTGCTCTTTTGAGTTGATTTACGCTTTTCCTACTGAAAAATACTCCCTGACTTTCATAATTTCCAACTACTGACTTCTAATGTATGTATTCCTCAAAATTTTCAATACCAAATTCAGTTTGGTGAATGCAATCAAATATAACAAAATTAGATTCAGTCAATTTTTAGCAGCCCATCCAACACATTGGCGAAGAGCGCCAAGATATGTCCCGAAATAGCCACTTGAGTTTGTATTTTCGAGGCAGAATTATTAGGGAATTGATTCTACATAGTCAGAATTAGAAGGAAAATGTCAAAAATATATTGAAACTTGGTTGACGAGTATATCAGGTTATTATTGGGTATTACGTTAATTTTGAAAATGGGCGAGTTATTGTTATGGATGATAAAAATATTTTCTTTGGGTTATTCGGAGATTAAGGAAAACGATGAATTTGTAACCAAAGGCATAGAAAAACCAGAGCACAATAACTGATTCGAAAGTAAACGAGATATTGGCGGATGAAAATTTGAGTTTGATGCGCAATTTCTTTTCCAGGGTTGTTCAGGTCTTGTGTGTTGAATTAGAAACGAATTCCCACGAGAGTTTCTTAACGGACGTTAAAAGAGAGTTCAAATACAGCAAAGGTATTTCCAAGTATATGCTCATAATACAAAAAACGCTGTCGTGAGAACATATACTTGGGAATGCATTTGTTGTATTTGTACGCTTTTTAACGTCCGTTAAAAAACTCTCGTGCGAATGAGGCCTAAATCACTGGAGGAGTGGCAGAATCGCATAATCGGAGCGAGAAGAAGCCTTCATCAGCGTTGTCCACTGCCACATAGAAAGATGATTTTTTTTGTTCAAAAATATTGCTTCAGGTTGTAGGTGCAAATATGTTCAGAGTAATGCAACAGTTTCATATCTTTTTCGAAATAAAAGAATTGAAGAAGAATTTATTCTGGCTTGACTGTCAGTAAATATTTCAATATTATCGTAACAGAACCGGCGTTCTATCAAAAGGTTCAATGCCAATTGTAAAAGGTTCTGCTTGAGCTATGCTCGCATGAAGCGCTGGATCATCGACATTTTCTACTGCTTAGCCTGAGTTGGAATTGACGTTTTTGGCTAGGTACCGACGGTGAGTCTCCTTTACGCAACGGCATGATGCTAAGTATATTCCTAACATTATACCTTCTTGAGCATGCTACCGATGAATCAATCCAGAAAACCTATCACAAAGGTATGAATATTGCGCTCACTGAAAAATGATTTGTTCCTTATTCAACACACAAGGTCTGGACATCCCTGGAGGGGAAATTGTGCATCAAACTGATATTTTCATCCGCCAATGTCTCGTTTACTTTCGAACCAGGCAGTGTACACTGGTTTCTCTATGCCTTTGGTTACAAATTCATCGTTCTCCCTTAATTTCCGAACAACCCAAAGAAAAATATTTTTATTATCCATAACAATAACTCGCCCATTCTCAAAATTAGCGTAATACCCAATAATAACCTGATATACTCGTCAACCAAGTTTCAATATATTTTTGACATGTTCCTTCTAATTCTGACTATATAGAATCAATTCCCTAATAATTCTGCCTTGAAAATACAAAATCAAGTGGCAATTTCGGGACTGACATATCAACTCTATTCTTGGCGCTCTTCACCAATGTATTGGATAGGCTGCTAAAAATTGACTATACATTAGAAATTAGTAGTTGTAAATTATGAAAGTCGGAGATTATTTTCAGTAGGAAAAGCGTGAAAACACAAGAGAGCAGAACGTATGTCCGATTCACATTTTGTTATTTTATTTTTTTTCAACATATCAAGGTTCGAAAACCGTATACTTGGCTGATGATATACTTTTCGAAAGATTTTATTCAATATAGCGAATAAGTTGAATCTTTAAGAAATTGATTAATTTCGATGTTGCAGATTTGTAGGAATGTTTCTCTTTGATTATGAAGATTGTTAAATGTGAAAACGATCAATACAATCACTAAGTATATAATAAATTCATTCATCATGGAATATTTAAAAATTTCCATGTTCTCACCTGTTAGTTTCCATTAACGCAATGAATATCAGTCAACAATAATGAAACCATAAGCGTATACTGTGTTGTGTACTTAATAATATAGGTTTGTCTCGACTACACCCATATACAATGAATTTGTATATATATATATCTATATATATATATATATATATATATATATATATATATATATATATATATATATATATATATATATACACAGGTTGCTTCAACGAAAACTAAACAGAGGCTATATCTACCAAGATATTCATTTCTGATCAAAACGCAAAACCAAGCTAATTTTTGTTTTAAGGGGGACACCTTTTGGGGTACAATACTTGCCTAAAATATCAACCCCCTATGCGGGGGTTGCAATCCTTGAACATTTAGAATAGGGAAGATGGGTCGACTGGTGACTCAAAAGAAAGGCGGTATCTTTTTCTACATTGCCTTGAACAAATTTCCATTTTTAATTGAAAACTGTAGAAGATACAAGGGGAGCAACTGATAGATAGGGAAGACTATTTCCCTGAGACTCTTCAAGTTTCAGTGAAGTATAATGCAACAGATCCATGTTGATCAATGGCAGTCACCATCAAGTACCATCGTCATTTCAAATTTCAACCCCTGGAGCAGAAGTGACAACCCTTGAAAATTTGGAAGAGGGTAGATGAGTCGAGTGATATCTCGAAAGAAAGGTATTATCTTTGTCTGCATCCCTGTGAACGAATTTTCATTTTTGATTGAAAACTGTAGAAGATACAGAGTAAGCTACAGAAGAATAGAGGAGATTATCTATCGCCCTGAGCTATTCAAGTATTAGTGCAAAAAAATGGAACAGATAAGGGTGATTTCGGAAGATAACAGCTTCTGATCTAAAATGAATCTATTCCATTTTTTTGCACTAATACTCCAATAGTCTTGGGGCGATAGTCTTCTCTATTTTTCAGTGGCTCACTCTGTATCTTCTACAGTTTTCAATCGAAAATGAAAATTCTTTCACGAGAAATAAGATAATCAGACAAAGATAATACCTTTCTTTCGAGTTATCACTCGACCCATCTACCCTCCTCCAAATTTTCAAGGGTTGTCACCCCTGCTCCAGGGGTTGAAATTCGTTCTTCATATTTTCCGACAATTATAGTTCTGAATTATAGTTTCTAAATCATTCAGTTTTATATGTAATAATGAGAATCGTGAATTTTTGGCTTAGTATTGAAGCAAGCATAAAGATATATGTACAAATATTTTATTTCTGAATCTTTTCGAACATCATCTGAATGATTTAGGATTATTATTTTCAATTCCCATATACATTGTCATTGTATATGGGAGAAGTCGAGACAAACCAATATTATTGAGTATACAACACAGTATACGCTTATGGCTTAATTATTGTTGACTGATATTTATTGCTTCAATAGAAACTAACAGGTGAGAACATGGACACTTTTGAAATTTAAATATTCCCTGATAAAGGAATTTATTATATACATAGTGATTATATTTTTCGTTTTACTTTTAATCAAAGAGAAACATTTCTACAAATCTGCAACAGCAAAATTAATCAATTTCTTGAAGATGAAACTCTTTCGCTATATTGAATAAAATCTTTCGAAAAGTATATCGTCAGCCAAGTATACGGTTGTCGAACACATTAGTGCCGAATTGCTGATATTTTAAAAAGAATAATATAATAAAATGTGGATCGAAAATACGTTCTACTCTTTTGAGTTGATTTACGCTTTTTCTACTGAACAATACTCTCTGACTTTATAATTTCCAACTACTATCTTCTAATGTATGTTAATGTATATTTTTCAAAATTTGCAATATCAAATTCAGTTTGGTGTCTGCAATCAAATATCACAAAGTCAGATCATGGAAAAATTGGTCCCAAAGAATTGTTATGAAAGTCAAAATAGTGGTCACAGAACAATAGTCAATTTTTAGTAGTCCCGAAATTGCCACTTGAGTTTGTATTTTTGAGGCAGAATTATTAGGGAATTGACTAGATATAGTCAAAATCATAAGGAAAATGTCAAAAATATATGGTGCGCCAGAGAAAACCGGACAATTTTCGTTCCGTTATAACTTTCGCAATTTTAGAGCTAGATCATGGGTAACTGCTTCATTGGAAAGCCAAAGGACTAGGTTTTTGGAAAATTTTATCGAAATTTTGCCTCCGGTGAAATCCAATATGGCTGACTCATTCGAAAATGAGCAATATTTCAAATCACAAAAAATTCAAATGGGGCATCTAGTCGATAATTAAGTCTTTTCTGAACAATTTGACATATTGATCTTGAAAATATTCCAAGAGTTGGTAAAAAAGTAGGTGAAGAATTTTTTTCATTCTGATTTTCAGCAAAATATTTTTTCACCTCATGGCGTTGGTACTCCTGAAGTTGTTGTATTTTTCATGAATGTTCTAGGAACACAAAGAACCATTTCCTACTAAAACCAACCTAAAATTTGATTTCCGTTCGAATTCAAAATTTTTCGCGGTCATAATGAATCAACTGCGTAATTCAATCACTAGATCGAACCTTTCCCATCATTTTGAGGGGTCGAACTCGAATATTCATTCAGAATTGTGCCAATTGTCGTCAATAATGTTTCTCTTTTCCACCAATACAATGACCCCCCGTTGTGAAACCTCTAAACATAAACTGCATGCAATAACTCTATTAACAAAAAACAATGAAATGTCATCGAGTCTTAGACGACATCTGGTTTGAACACGAATTTTATCTTGGTGTTGCTTGTTTTCGACGTTTGAAATTGTTAACAATGGTTTTAACAAATGAGGATAAGCGTTTCATTGAATGTTTTTTTGTGCGTGGCTATACTGCTAGGCAAATATTACGCCAATTTCCAGACCCTAATTACAGAAGAAGTATAATCTATGATCTTGAGGAAAAAATTTCGGACAACAGGGCCATTAGGAAGAAGATCAGGTACTGATGCAGCTTAAACTATTAGAAAACATGTACTCCCTTTTTCATAACCTGTTTCAGGCATTAACTCTACATTTTTTGTATTACAAATTCAATTGATAATTTCAGGCTAACGTTAAGCGAATTTCTGCAATAGCAGTCAGCCCTATCAGAACTCCAGGAACCAGCGTGACTGTTGTCTCAGAGATGCCAAATCGCAAAAACCTCTGTGAGAAGAATAATAAGACACGATTTAGGTCTTAAGTATTTTCGGAGGCACTATAATTTTCAATTGATTCAAGCTGTCAAAGAACGCACATTCAAGCGATGAAGAAATTTATTAAATAGATTGAGAACACGTAAACAAATTGAAAATATCTGGTTCACTGACGGAAGAATATTTAGTGTTGCCCCACCAAAAAACAGCCAGAATGACAGAATTTGTGTTCCGACAAATGAGATCGAGAGGAATGTGCCTTCAATTCGTTTGCAGAGGTAAATACAAAATTTTCAGGCATGTAATGGTCTCTGCCGGTTATTCAAAGAACATCAAATCAAATATCATTTTTATAGAACAAGGCATAAGATTAGATTCGGAAAATTATTGTTACATAATTCTCGATCATATGTTACCAACTATTGAGGCGTCAACTCCTCAGTTCACTTACATGCAGGTTGAATGATTGCTGTTTTTTGTATGACGAGTACAGTTGTCACCAGTTGAAAATGAATGGTTGAGAAATTGAGTATTATAGCTTTTTGGATGATTTAATTGGTTCAAATCTTCTTTGGAATTCTACAAATTTTTCCATATTCTTCTGACAACGTTTGTGAAAGAAATGAACAACCAGTGTACAGGCTGTCCCAAATTAGATGTATCTAAATGAAATTTATTTCAATTGATTTTAGGATATAGCCAGATGTCATACCAGTCTCTATACTATGGATTATGTAAGAACAATGCCTCCCAAATAGTCCCGATCTTAATACGTGCGACTATTTTCTGTGGAATCATTCGTAAGAAATGGCGTATTAAAATGGTATATTTTCAATAATTGTGAGGAACTGAGGCTAAAAATTCAAGAATGTTGGAACAATCTTCATCAAGAAGTAATTTCGAGATCCATAGAGAGCTGGAGAAGACGGGTGCACATGGTTGTGGATGCCAATGGAGGTCATATTCCATTCTGAGTACTTGATTTTTTAGGTTCAATGTTTTTACTCATGTAATTTGTTGAACAATATCATGTCGTATTATTATTCTCGCAGATGTTTTCAACAGTTCGCATCTCTGAGATATATGGGAAACACTCATCCGGATCTTCCTAATGACCCTGTTGGCCGAAATTTTTCCTCAAGATCATAGATTGTACTTCTTTTGTAATTAGTTGCTGGAAATTGAAGTAATATTTGCCTTGCAGTATAGCCACGCACAAATGAACATTCAATGGAAAGCTTATCCTCATTTAGTTAAAACCATTGTTAACAATTTCAAACTTCAAAAACAAGCAACACCAAGATAAAATTCGAGTTCAAACCAGATGTCGTCTAAAACTCGATGACATTTCATTGTTTTTTGTTAATAGAGTTATTGCATGCAGTTTATGTTCAGAGGTTTCACAACGGGAGGTCATTATATTGGTGGAAAAGAGAAACATTATTGACGACAATTGGCACAATTCTGAATCAATATTCGAGTTCGACCCCTCAAAATGACGGGAAAGGTTCAATCTAGTGTTTGTATTACGCAGTTGATTCATTACGACCGCGAATACTTTTTTAATGCTCGGTTTGTTAATATTTGAGGAAGTCTGCCATTTTGAATTCGAACGGAAATCAAATTTAGTTTGGTTTTAGTAAAATATGGTTTTTGTCTTCTTAGAATATCCATGAAAACCACTACAACTTCAGGAGTGCCTAAGCCATGAGGTGGAAAAAATATTTCGATTTCAGCTGAAAATCAGAATGGAAAGAATTCTTCACGCTACTTATTACCAATTCTTGGAATATTTTCAAGATCAATATATCAAATTGTTCAGAAAAGGCTGTATTATCGACTGAATGCCCCATTCGAATTTTTTAGTGGGAGAAAAACGTTCCACCTATCTTGAAATATTGCTCATTTTCGAATGAGTCAGCCATACTGGATTTCAGTGGAAGTGAAATTTCGATACAATTTTTGAAAAACCTAATCCTTTGGCTTTCCAATGAAGCAGAAACGTATGATCTAGCTATAAAATTGCGAAAGTTATAATGGAAAAAAATTGTACGGTTTTTTCTAGCGCACCCCATATATTGAAACTTGGTTGACGAGTATATCATCTATAGGGCATTACGCTAATTTAAAAAATGGGCGAGTTGTTGTTATGGATGACAAAAATATTTTTTTTTGGGTAATTCGGATATTAAGGAAAACGTTGAATTTGTAACCAAAGGCATAGAGAAACAAAGCCACGAGAAACAATCTGTTATATTGTCCAAAATAATATAATATAAGTTGATTTTCACCTATGGCTTCTCTGATTTCCTCCATTGTTGTTCTGAAAATACATTCGACGCTTGCTTTTACATGTAGATTCTTCTGGGCTATTGAATTTACAATGTTTTTCAAAGACATACTCAAAATTATTGTAATCTAACCTTTTCAATTGTAGATTTGAAGCAATCAACGCTCAACACAAATTTTCCTATTATTCGTCTCAATTAGAGACAAATTGTTGGAGAGAATGCTGCTCTTGTCCTCCGTTTCTTAATCTTGCAACAATCAAAACATGCTTGGCTGTTCTGAGATGTTTATCAACGGGAAATTTGGTACCAGTTTTAATCTGAAACAATAAATTCAAATTATTCGAAGTCCTTTTCATCTAGTACAAATATTTTACGGGATAGTCCTCTTAGTTCTAGAATATTTCAATACACAAGGTAACGATTGAAAACTAACCATTTCAATCAAAAAGGCTTTTCACCTCCTCAATTAAGGAGAACACAAAGAAAGAAGAGATTTGAAGGGTGTTACATAATAGTATGTCACAACTTGAGGGGGTGAATCTACGTGCAATTTGAAGAAAAAAAGGTTTCCTTGAACATAGGTCCGCAAAAGCTTCGTTACGGAGCTACAAGGTATTGAAATTTCCGGAAAAGATTGGTTTTTTTCTTCAAAACTCCTGCAGTTTTTGAGATATTCAGCCCAAATTTGGAATACGAGCTATTTTTTACAGCCTCCATCAGTACACGTACACGTACAGTACAGTACTTTTTTCAGTACACCATACACTGATCAGCCTACAATCAATTTTCGTCATCTTCGTTCAATTTAGAAACTTTTTTTTTGTATCTCCAACCGTTTTAGAGTTAAAAATTATGGAATTTGAATTATTTGAATTTTATGTTATTCGCTCAATAAAAAAAATTATAGAAATACTCAATAGGTATGCCCAAAATTTGCTTTTATTTTGATAGGTCTTAATCGTATTTCTTATCGTTCACAAGAGGTTATTATTCGATTTCTCAATTCTTCTACAGTGTTCACTGGAGTAGTATAAACTGAAATTTTGAAATATCCCCATAAGAAAAAGTCTAAACTATTTTAGTCTGGGACCTAGGTGGCCATGGTTCATTAGGTTTCTCACCAAAAGTGGCGCATCCTCGAGCAATGAAGGTAACTCCTCCTCAAGAAACTGACGATGAGCGGGACCGTATAGTCTGTTAAGCAAAAAAAATGGCCTAATCAGATAATTTTCAATTATTCCGACCCAGACGTTCAATGAGTTTTGTTCTTGATGATGAGATTCTTCAATCAAATGCTGTTTTCCTCAGCCCAATGAAGATTATTGTGAAAATTTGTGATAGCAGTTATCGACAAGTTAGCTTCGTCTAAGAACATTATTTTACTATCAAAATGAGCATTTTCTCTAATTGCTCTGAAGGCAAATCTCGATGAAGTAGAGTTTGGACACGATGAATATGAAACGGGTACAATAAGAAGTTGTGAAGAATCCTTCACTAGAACATGTGAAATATTCAACTGATTTCCAATTTTTCTTGTACACACATGAGAATTCAAATCAATACAATTCGAAACTGCATCCTCAATATCTGGAATTCCCATAGTTTCAGTTGCACCTTTTAAATGATTCCGTCAGCCAGACCGTACATGTAATGGATATCAGCCAATTCGGCGTTAGTAAAATTAGCCATTTTTTCTTACAGCAATAACTTCAAAAGTCTTGGAACTAATCGTTAATTTAATGAATAATTCGAGCAAACACTGGTTCAACTTTGGCAACGGTCAAAATAATTAAATAAATGAAAAGAATCAAAGCCTACTAGTCATTTTTTAATTAGAAGCGTTTCAATTCAGCGAATGCATTTGTATGTTATTAATTATTAAACGATTGTTCGTTTAATAATTTTTTGCTTGAGAACGGTTGGAGGTGCAAAAAAATTACAGGTGTCAAAACAAGTTTCTGAATTGAACGAAGATGACAGGAATCGATTGTACGCTGATCAGTGGCGTACTACGAAAAAGTTTGAGAGGGTAAAAGGAGACATGGCTTTGAATTGAAATACGCTGTACTTTTTCCATTCATGGTCATCTCCCGATATGGTTCGATCCATTTCGCGTTATTTCAACATTGAATGATTCGAAATACTTGTTCTGAAAATTAGAAAAAGCTTAAATATGCCGCTAATCTATAACAAGTCATTTGAATTGAAGAAAAAGGTATGGCAGGTAATCGATTTATATTTTAACATCAATCCTATTTACGACACAAATGTCCTAATACGTTTTTTACCGTTCAGCTCTTTAGTAGAAGAAGCCGTGAAATATGAATCTTTGTTCAAATTCGGTGAAAATATGTTAGGTTAGGTTAGATTAGATATGAGGAAATATGTAATTTTAGAATATTGGGATACTTCTGATAGTTAAATATCAGAATGTCTTTTTCAATAGACAATTATTGTTTTGAAACCTTCAATTGTTCGAATTGAAAATGAATTTCTTCGTTGATGAAGAATATGCAGATACGATCTATGTTTACGGTTTTTGCGATGAAAACGCATGACAAAGTGCTAGAGTATGTTACTGAAGATTCAAGAGCGATTCTGTGGTGATGAAATACACATTAATGAGAATTATGTCTATCAAACAGGTCGAAATATAATTTTGAATTGATTTTATGTTTCAGAGTTGTGAAAATCTATTGAAGAAAATAATAACTAAAATCATATTATTCATTACAAGATTTACTCAAAATGACCGCCTCTAACTTGAATGCATAGCTCACATCTACGAAGAAGTTACTGCAGAACGATATAATGGTCATCGACATTTCTCATTCTTTTGGCGGCATTGTTCATCTGTTCTTCTAACGGCTTGAAATTTTTATCTCTACCTTGTCGATGAGTTGTTTCATGTATCCCCATATGGGAAGTCTAAAGGGTTGAAATTCAGTGACCGTTGTGGTCGAGCAATTGGACCTTTCCTACCAATTCGCCTATTATTTTCAGAAAATATTCAGTTAGGCATTCAAAAAACATTCTTCCTTGATGTGGAGGTGCTCGGACCTTTGATAATACATATTCTGAATAAATGTTAGTGGAGCATCAACAGTTAAATTGAATAACATGTTCTGTAGAAAATTTCGATAAATCATGGTATTCAATCTATTTATTCAAGATATGAATGGGAAAGAAACTATTATTATAAATGCCAAACATTGATATTGTACCTCCTTTGGAAACGTCTTTGCTTAACCGTGTTTGAAATCATCAGGGCCTATACATTATCATTATGAAAATGAAATCTGGATTTTGAGTCTGCTACTGCTGTTGCGACAAAATGTGAGTCATTGCTGCTCGTCCCCTGCATACAATGCCTGCACTCCCAGTCGATGATGAGTGTGCAGTTTATCTATTATCAAAAGACGCCCCACGATACGGGGCATTTTCTTTGAAACTGATTTGAAATGTGCGAAATACTCATCGAAAGATTATCTTAAACACAGTCTATAATGTTATATTTTCAATGAAATAAAAGTATGATTTTTAGATTTTCACTATATTAACAAAACTATGACCGGTTTCACCACACTGTGGCTTCATCAGATAGATACAAACAGAACAGAGTTATTCTTTATAACTCAAATTTCAGATGGAATTGTATCAGCATGTAGTATACCAATCTCTTATAGTTCCGAAATAATTTGGGATTATATTGAATTTTGATGATTTTGCAAGAACTAACAGAGAATGCTTTGAAATATTTGAATCAAGTAGCTGAACTGGCTACGCTCACCTGACAGGTACCTAAAATTAATGTACCTGTCACTTCGTTCATTCGAATTTGATATTTCAACAAGAATCTGATGGCGATATAAAAATTGGCACGTGCAATTTGAAAAAATTGAGTTATTGCTGTTCGAAAAAGGCCATATTGAAAAAATCATACAAAACAACGCAATAAACATTTGACATGTGTAGATTTCTTAAAAATTCCTTGATCCTTCTTCTATCCACCCAAGCAGAAATTGTGTCTGTAGTGCAAAAGATCTACGAGCTACAATTTTTTTAAATGTTCCTCAAAAATCGAGTTATTAACAAAAATAATTAAATCTGTCAAAAGTTTTGACAGATAAGTGCCAACAACTTGGGTATTTTATGCCTTGCTCAAATGTCGGTTCTAGATGTTTAATGAAAAAGGTAGATTGCCATTTGAAATAACAAAGTGATGACCCACTTCCGGTATAACTGGAAATGGTATCACTTCGAAAATATTTCACTTCAATTGGAAATCGCTAGTTATGGTCGCGTATAACATTTCAACTTGATATTGTAATTGGAACTTAAAAAGTTTTTTAACGAACGGTGGATATCCTGTATATTAGTCTCATTTCCTACTTAATATTACAATAGGTACAAGTACAAGGGAGTTTTTGTCTATTATTTTCTTTGTGTAAAATTTTGAAATTATCATTAAAGTTATAGTTTTCTTCGAGTAACTGATTAGAATAATGGGAATTTGATTTATGATAATTAAAACTACGTTTGTGCTCCGATAATCTAACTTTGAAATTTCTGAAAGTTCTACCAATATAAATTTTATTACAATCCCCGCAAGACAGTTTATAAACACCGGATTTATTACCTTTATCAATTTCAGATTTGCAGTTTTTGATATGTCGGCCTAAAGAATTATCAGTTCGGAATGCTATTTTGCAATTATAATGCGAGAGGAAATATTTCAATTTTGGACTAGGATTATCAATATAAGTTAAGCTGTTGTATTTTGTGTTAGAACTTTTTATACTTGAAAATACTTCCTGGATTGCTTTTTGAAAATTTTTGCGTGAAATCATGTTCTCAATTATACCTGGACTGTAACCGTTATTGACTGCTATTTGTTTAATGATGTTTAGCTCTTTTACAAAATTATTTTGTGACATTGGGATATTAATGAGTCTATGTACCATACTATTGTAAGCTGCTAATTTATGTGGATAAGGATGTGTAGATGAGCTGTGAACAGTAATATCTGCGTGCGTTGGCTTATGAAAAATAGAAAAATCATGTTTGCTGTTAATTTTAGTAATAGTTAAATCCAGAAAGTTAATGGAGTTTTCTGTTTCTATCTCTAACGTGAATTTAATATTATCGTGAATTTTGTTAATGAATGTTTTGAATGACTCTCATTGTCTGTTTGTACCAGTGAAACAAAAAATGATATCGTCGAAATATCTAAACTAATAAATGAAGTGTTTGAATAACGGATGTTCTTGGATAGTTTCTTCGATATTATCCATGAAAATTTCAGCGAGTAGAGGGCTCAGAGGATAACCCATGATTAAACCTTTTGCACTATTATATAATACTCAATTGAAGTTAAAATAATTTTGTTCTAAACAAATTTCTAAAAGGTGTATGATTCCTGATTGAATAACCGGATTGACTTTATTAATAAAGGCATAAAGTGTTTGAATAACAGATGTTCTTGGATAGTTTCTTCAATATTATCCATGAATATTTCAGCGAGTAGAGGGATCCGAGGATTACCCATGATTAAACCTTTTTTACTATTATATAATACTCCATTGAAGTTAAAATAATTTTGTTCTAAGCAAATTTCAAAAAGGTGTAAGATTTCTGATTGAGCCACCGGATTGACTTTATTAATTTGAAGAGTGTTGTTGATGAGTTCCACTGTATCACTAGGGGGAACACTAGGGAAGAGATTTACTATATGCCATGACATAAGTTTAGCGTTCAGTGGTAGTATCGCGTGCTGAATTTTATTTATTAGGACTGAAAAGTTTTTTATTGAGAATTTAGGTTCATAATTAGCGTACTGTTGAATTATGTCTATGAGAAAGCGTGAAAATTTTGCAGCTGGAGCTTGAAAATATGAAACTACTGGTCTAATGGGATTCCCTGTTTCATGCAGTTTGACTCTAAAGCGGTTTTTACTATGGATTTAAATTTGTTAGTTGGATCTTTATCGATTTTTTCATAACAACCTGATTCAATGAAATTTTGGGTTAGTGTTGTTAATATAGTGAAAATCTAAATACCATAGTTTTATTTCATTGAAAATATGTATATCGATTTTCATCAAGTAACGACCTCTTCAATCAAACTATAATGTTATCCTCATTTTGTATGATGGTTTAAGTTCGTACATGCTTTCTGTTCCCGTTTCTCTGGGTGTTCTTAATATCGAAATAAAAACTGTACGAACAGAAGGATGTCTTTGAGGAAGTTTTTGATGGAGTCTTTAACAGCTTATCGTGCATTCCCATCGCAAAAACCTCAAACACAGATCATATCTGCATACAGGAATACATTTCCAATTCGAGGAATTCAAAGTTCCAAAATAATCAGTCAAAAGTAACTCAACATTGTTAATAATCATTTTACTATGGTTACGTATGTACCTATTGTAAAAGAAAGAATGCATTTCATTCCATAATGATAACACCACAGAATCGCCTTCACATGTTGAAAGTTTTGATTACAGGATCCATAACGATCAAATTTTTGAAGCAGAATATCACCGAATGTGAAAAGATTTGGGTCGTGCTGCTGCACTAATTCGTCTTAGAATTGCTTGCAATATAAATAAATTCGTGTTTTTCGAATTGTAGTGAATTTTAATTGTAATTTCTTTTTATTCTTATAACATGTGCACTTTGTAAGTAAACGCGTTTAGATACGGGTGTCCATTTTTTGATATGATATCTTCACGATTGTTTAAACTTTGATGGTTCATTAATTATCTTCCATTTTGCTCACATGTTATTTTCACCATCATCAGGTGTAATGTTTTACAGGAAACTTTTTGTTTCTATAGCGCGGTGATTTATAAAATGATATATTTGTGCAAATTGCTGTTTTTATTTTTCAACTTCGCTGTTCCATATTGACAAGATATCAGCGTAACATTCTTATATTAAGCACGGATTGATGGGGATATGTTGAATCTATTACAAAGTTCAATATGTTGAACAAAACAGAGTTATTTTATATAACAACTTTTTCTAGTTATTCGTAAAATGCAATGGAATTGTGTAATTCGTGAAAACTGAGATTAAATATGAGAATATTCAATTTGCAGCATGATATTTTTGTTAGTAACAAAAAAGAAGTTTTGATACATAAAATGTTAGCATTTTTATAACGGATAAAATAAATAATTTATTTTACATGTGGGGCTGATAATTACAAAGATATTCACAAAAGATGGGTTCCTTTCTTTTTTTCCTTTTTCTTCTAGAATTATAATCCACAAAATTTATGCATATCAAACCGAACTGGAATTACCTTTCGACTGGATTATGTCGAGGCCCAGTAGGTTAGGTGTATTTTGACTATTACTGCCAATATCGGTCAATTCTTGAAGGAAATAGTGATAATGAAGATATTTCAATAATATAGAAACTCCGTCATTTATAAAAAATAGGAACATCACGAATCGCATAAGACTTCTAAGGTATAATATTATCACAAATTCAAGTAAACGATAATTTCTACTAAAATATCTTATATATATTAAATGCTCGACGGGTTTCGATACTCAGTATCTTCGTCAAGAGCGAATGAATACTAAAAATATATCTTACTAACATATACTTATATCTACTGAAGAGGAATCCACTCAGAGCTGTCTGTATTTGAACTAGTGTTTAGGAAATAAATTTAATGAGGGTGAGTTATTTATGTCTACCTGATCATAAAGAATTTTCGGTCAATACCTAAATCTGTTAATTTCAAGTACTTCCAGAAGGTTGAGTTTTATACCTTCATTCTCAGAATGTAGGATTTTAAATTCTGACTTGAAAGAGTGACTATTCTCCTAAGATGATTTGAATAATTTGAATCAGTTTTTCCATTGATGAAACTACGTTTATGTAGATTCTAACATTATAATTTCTTCCTGTTCTACCTATATAAAACAAATGCGATCTGCTCAATCCAATCTATAAACACCTGATTTATTTTCTTTATTAATTGGAGATTCATAATTCTTGATAAATGAATCCAATTATTCAGTTATATCCCGAGATCCAACTAATAAATTCAATAAGGAAGTGAAGACAGTCTTTGAGAATTCAAAATCCATCATTACAGATCGCGAAAAATGTAAACTTGTCTTATCGAATCCTTTACCACCTCAACTTTATTCTTTGGTTAAATTACACAAGAATGGTTATCCAATAAGCCCAGTGGTATCATTCACACATGCCCCAGCATTCAAGATTTCCAAATTTTAATACATATTCTGGAAAAATTTTGTAATTTCAAAGCGTTTTTTTCAATTCGTAATTCGAATGATTTGATGAGAATAATAGAAAATATTGTCTTTCCAAGTAATGCAAAGTAAGTCTTTTTTGATGTCAAGTATTCCACCGGAAGATCAGTATAATATAATCAATAATTTGTTAACACAAAATATGACGAATCCACGAATTAAATACGACATTAGGGCTTTATTAGATGTTTGCATATCTCAAAATTATTTTTTATTTAACAATTGTTTTTATAAAAGTGATGAGGGACTTATAATGGGAAACCACGTAAGCCCTCTTTTAGCAGAAATCTTCATGGATAACATAGAAAAAAATATTCATAAACACCCGCTTAGTAAACATTTTCTATATTGGTATCGATATGTCGGTAACATTATTGTGTGTTTCACAGGAACAGACAGTTCACTGTATTCGAAAATTTCATCAACAATCTGCACCCAAAAATAAAATTCATTTTTGAAATAGAACAGAACAATTCGATCGTTTTCCTAGACCTAACAATAACAAGATCAAATAATAAACACCAGTTTTCAATTTATCACAAGCCTTCTTATACAGATATCACAATTCATTATACATGGCACATCCTTACCAATATAAAGTTGCAGCATTTAAAAGCTATATACATAGACTCTTGAACATACATATGTCTAATGATAACTATTTCAAAGAATTGAATTTGATGAAACAGATCGCAATAAATAATGGTTATGATGCAAATTTAGTTAGCAGCATATTATATAAGAAAAAACAAAAATCAGCTTTACAACATATATATCCAATCGGTGAACACCAAGACAAGAAATTCAATACTTTAACATATATAGGCAATATTAGCAATAGTGTGAAATCCCTTCTTGAAATTTCAAACTAAATATAGCGTTCAAAACATCAACAAGTTTAGGTTCATTCATCAGGAATTATAAATCTCTAATTAATAAAGAAAATAAATCAGGTGTTTATAGATTGGATTGTGCAGATTGCACTTGTTTTTATATAGGTAGAACAGAAAGAAATTTTAATGTTAGAATCTCTGAACATAAACGCAGTTTCATCAATGGAAAAATCGATTCAAATTATTCAAATCATCTTAGGGAAAATAGTCATTCTTTCAATTCAGAATTTAAAATCCTACATTCTGAGAATAGAGGTATAAAACTCAACCTTCTGGAAGTACTTGAAATTAACAGATTTAGATATTCACCGGAAATTCTTAATGATCATGTTAGATGATCAGGTAGACATGAATAACTCACCTTTGTTAAAAACACTAGTTCAAATACAGACAACTCTGAGTGGATTGCCCCTTTAGTATATATAAATATATGTTAGTAAGATATATTCGTAGTAATCATTCGCTCTTGCCAAAGATACTGTGTATCGAAACGTGTCGAGCATTCAATAATATATTTTAGTAGGAAACATCGTTTACTTGTATTTGTGAAAATGGATTTCTATCACGTAAAAGCCTCGTCAATTGAATATAATATTATTACAAATTGAGTAATATATTGTTTATTCAAATGATTATAATAAATCGATATCATAAAACATATACTAAAAAATATATCATTAGTTGCATCTAACTATCTGATTTTGGAATGAACACATGAACTTTGAATTGGAAGAACAGTGAAAATATAATAACGATGATTCTATTGATTACACGCCATTTACATTCATCTACTCTTTAAAGAAGAATACATAAGTTTCATTCAATAGAATAAAGTCATGAATTGGTCTGCATCGACTGAATGTCAAGGTTCCAATTTACTCTATATATTCAAGATGGAGAAATGATGAAAACGTGGAGAAACATTGCTTTATCTGAAAGCTTAAGATTCAGTTTTGATTCTACAAATCAGAATTTGTCTTACGTCAAGGTGAGTATTCGAGGTGTATTCCATAATCACGTAGTACGTCAAATATTTTCGCAATTAGCAGTAGATTTATGAGCTTATGTTAATCCATGTGGAAAATCGAAGGTGATCTTAAGATGTATTGAGTATAACGTAATGATTAATCAATTGGAGTTTTTAGTAGGTCATATTTATATCATTCCGAAGTATAGAATGAATTTTATACCTCTTATCCCACAATGATTCCAATAGGCTATTTCGATAACAGAATATGACAACTGGATGTTATCAGGGTGCATCTTAATGGTATGTCAATGATAAATGACCTGAATACTACATGATTTCAAATCGAAAGTGTTTCTATTAACACAGCTCCGCGAATGCTTCGTTTTCGGAAAGAGATTGTAAAAGTTTCGGAAATTTTTAGCATTATCTTTATGGTAACTTTACTATAATCATAAGAGGAATAGAGTTGCAGGAGAACGAAGATATAATGTAGGGAGTTAATGAATTGTGGAACTCTGAAATAAAAATGCAAGAAACGAAGAACAATATATAACAACAACGATATGATAAAAAAATGGTGTGAAAATATTATACCAGAGGCTGCAAATCGTTGGAAAAAAAATCCTGAAAGTGACAACTTGAAATTAAAGATAGAGGGAGAAGTCCAGAATTACAAATAAGAAATAGCACAGTGGGAAAAGTACTAAAAAACCCAACTAGCCAGTAGATGGAATATAAGAGGACTAACAAGTAGAGAAATGGAGCTGATTCAGAAGTTTGAAAAGGCAGAAATCATGATTCTAGGAATAACTGAAACTAAAAAGACGGAAACAGAAGATGTAAAAATGGAAATGGAAATGGAATGTGTATAGTGGAGAAGACAGACATGCAAGTAGAGGAGTTGGATGTATTATCAACAAGGAAATGAATGATCTTTCAACTGATTGGAGTGTCATATCTAAATGACACCTTAAAAACTAAGGAAGAAACAACATTGATAGCAGCATATGGTCGAAATGAGAATGAAAAAGTAGAACAGTAGGAAGAGTTTAGGGATATTCTGAGTGAAAATGTCAACCAAACAATGGGAAGAATCAAATTAATGGGGGACTAGTTATACGCAATGACCACGAAGAAAAGTTGATAAATTTTGGTATGATAGACGATATGGTTGTAATGAATACCTTCTTTGCATATGAAGACATACACAAATACACGAGAGAGATGGGAGGTAGGGAAAAAATCTATCTTCGATTATCTTATCGTCAATTAGGAATACTAAAAAGAAATCATGGATATGAGAGTGGAAAAAGAGTTGGAGATATATAGTGATCACTACCTAGTACAAGGCAAAGTTAGAAGAGACAAAAATTAAAAACCGAAATCAGAAGAAAGATAACACAAGTAAATATACACGAGGAAATGAAAACATACAAACTTAGAGAAAGTTAGATAGCTGAATATAGGGATATTATAAAAAATAAATGCATCAGGGGGCACGGTAGTGCACCGCCAAGTCGAGCGCGAGGCAAACACTGCCGTATCATTCTTTACTGGAACCATTTCGCCGCATTTTTAGGCCCCTATTTGAGAACCTCTGGATAAGACCAGAACGCAGAAATTTTCGTCATCCAGTAGTTTCGAATTTATGACACTCCTTCATGATCGTCAGAATAGAACTAGTACTTCCCATAAACTCAGAGAGCTGAAATTTAGTACAGAGTTAGGGTTTAATGGCAACATGAAGGGAAAATCATAAAAACTAGGATAATCGAAGATATCGAGTACCTGGTGACCATGATTAGAAAACACGTGGGTCCAACCAAACTATTAAAGATCGACATACCGGTTTTACAGAAAATACTCAACTTGGTGGGCCGCTTGATTTGATGTCAAAATATATGATGATAGAAGTCAGTCTGTATGTCTATTTTATGTCAGATCGGTGGCCAATTTGACACTCCAAAGAGAAGAAAGCAGAAGTCATCATAGTCAATGCTGAATGCATGTATTGCACAATCAACAACAGCCTAAAATAAGACACTGGCGTCTAATTACCAATGCATGGGTTATTATCTTGCTTGACAAACATAGGTAGTTACAACAGATAACACATTACGTGTGAACGAAATTGACTTGTACCTACCCACTAACGTATAAAGAATGTTCAACGGCCAAGTCACACAACATTTACTACAATGATAAAGAAATCGCAGTAAAGAACCTTAGACTTGGCAAGACTTTGTCTAGGTTTCAACTCCATCGAGACTTGGCTAGTTTTCTACAGAATGTTTTTGGTGAGATACAAATTACAAACACAGGTAATACAAGAGTAGAAGAAAAGTGAGGTAATTTTAAAGTTCTATTGATAACAGCAGCAACGCAAGTGAGTGGAACATAAAAAGTAACAATATCAGGAAACAAATAAACTGGTGGAACGATAATATTGAGAACAAAAGAAAGAATTGTTCAAAGCTTAACGATATTTTCTCGGAAATTCCTGCAATTGTTCAGAAGTTCAGTTCAAAGGACCAGACATATGATGCACTAATAATTTATAGTGGTAATGTAAGGTACTATTTGAGTTTCCTATTTCTATTCTGTTTTCAGAATCATATCAACTAGTTCTTATTTTCGAGATACAGGCAGTTGCATCTGAAAGGTGTTAGAAGTGGGGTTAAATTAGGTTAGTTTTCTGTTCTGCGTCCAGTCTTCGAATCACGTTTAGAAACTTCTAATTATGAAATCCTATTAGTTCATCTACTGAATAAGATTCATGATAAAAATTTAAAGAATCGCCTGAAAATAATTTAGGAAATGATTGGTAGTTATTGTAAGGAGTCAATTCATTTAGTTAAATATTTACCATTCCATTGTGTTCATAAATAAAATAATATGGAGTCGTTTTAATATTGTATAAGTTTTATTTGGTCGCTAATTTTCATATCTAACATTATCAATACATCTGAGTGAACATTTCATTCAATTGCCAAGTTCTTGTGGTCATATAATGGGATCAAATTTGCCTATAGATTAACGAACCCTAAAATCTTCGCAACCGTATTTCCTATGAATTTTTTTCTCCGTTTATCCAAGAGGAGATTCACATGTCCCCAAAATCCTATTCTCAAAATTAATCGGGATTATAGGAAGTTGTCCATTTATTGCAACGTTTAGATATCAATAACGACATGCCAGCGTTTCTTGAACAAGGATAGAGACAATTAACCACAAAAAACCGAATAAATCCAGAATAATAATAAAATGTAGGTGGATTGCTCACAACGGTCAGTATTTTGTGTGCAGGGTTTTATAGCCACTAGTTATCTTCATGTCTAAAACTGGCTGAGTGTGAAGCTTTAAATTTAGATAACTTAGACTATAGAAATTTTATCAATTGCATTCAAGCACTATTATAAAATATATTTGAACCTTTTCACAAATTATGCGAACAAAAGCTTTTCAATTCACAATCTAAAATAAGATTTAAATGTTCATGGTATAATTTATGTATAATTGAAGAAGAGAAAAGTTTGGAATGAGTGAAACATAATTATTCATATATACATGATCATTATGGAAAGACCTGAAGAAAGTTAGATAGAAATATCAAAGAAGTTCACATTGAAAATTGAAGGCATTTTTGTTGTAATAATTATATCAAACTTGACGACTCGATGTTATTCTATCGAAATTTCAATAAATTTTTGAACTTTTTTCCATCTCAGTTTAGAATCAGTCATCTTATCATTATCATGGTTTCAATTTTTTACTTCCAAAAATCTTTATGGACCTCAACGGGCTTACCAACAAAGGATATATCATTTTTATTGCTGAATATGGTTGATAGTAAGTTCTTCCTAGTTTGTTCTAATTATGTTATTTTCAGATCCATTATGCATCTTTTTAGGTGAAAAATGAATTTTTCGGCTCCCTGACGGGGAACTTTGAGGTTTTCCATTTGGTTTTGACCCCTAAATGTAGTTGCGTTGGCAAAAAAATGGAATAAATTAATCTTAGTTTCCATACTACTTACACTATTCATTGTTAAATAGCTATACTCATCTCTTCTTTCCCTTCCTTTGCATATGAAAGTTTTCAGGAAAATGGAAAATTTCCCAAAAAAATCTCGGTACAAGTTTCGGTATTTTGTATGGAAAATTGCATACTTCGGCGGCAAGTTTTTCAAATTACTGTGACATTCTTCGAAATTGTTGTTCAGAGAAAAAAATTGAATCCATGCTCTTCCACGTGGTGTAACACAAGTTGACATAATCATTTAGTTTATCTGTTTCGAATAGTCAACTTTCCCAGAAGTGCTATTATGGTATTTATGGTATTTTGCTCAAAAGAAAGATGATATTCAAGATGATGTTGTGCTGTTAGACATAGAACCACATACATACGTAATAAGATGTGGGTTCCTGCCGATTTCTGCTTTCACAAATTAGGTTCAGTACTGTTTAACCGAGATAATAAAAAGAAGATTTCCATTTACTACATATGCATTCACCATGAAACACTTATTTCGGCATCACACGATACAGGACAAACTCGTAGAGTTGCTAATGAAATATAATAGTTTTGAATGTACGAAGGAATACATAACGGTGCAATATAATGAAAATTTTCATTGCCAGAGAGCTCATGATATACACGACATATATATTCTCGAATTTCTTGGTTGTCTCATGAAATGAGAACTGCGAAAACATTTGCCATTGAATAAAATACATTAATCCTGTCCACCCGTTCTTCCCTATCGTCTTTTGAGTTCAGAATCCAAAATATTGTCCAAGAGTTATCCATAATTAATGTTTTGTATTTCGTCGAAATGGATAAATCTAGAAATTTCCTAGTGTCGGTTCACATCGACATATGATCAAAACCAGTTCTTTTAATTGCTGCAAACGAAATGATAATAGATGTTCATGTTCTGTATTTACGTGATTCGAGAAGAACTAATGTGGCAATACAGGAAAATGAATTGCATTTATTGTCTAAGATGGCAGAACATGGGGAATTGTAAACAGAGGTTATGACGATATAAAAGAGCAACTCTGAAATCTTAGATATTCGAATGGGATTCCACCAATTCTGAAATGTAATGAGCAAACAGGTCTTTACAGACAATGCAAACAAAGCGCGGCTAATCACTGTAGATTCAAGAAATGAACTTACAAAGCCAATTTTCAAATTTATAGATAATGTCAGTTCGATGACTCTTGTCGTTAACATCGGAGATTCTTACAGAATAGCTGTAGAAATTACTAATAAATGCAAAACAGAAATATAATCACAACCAAATTTATATGGAATCACCCGGTATTTCACATTATTGATTGTTTTTAACCATGGATCTTTGCCTACTTGTGAAAAATGAGTTTTTTTTGTAAAAAAAACTAGATAGTATGATGAGAAATGTTGAATTATCACCACATGTTCGGGATATTGTACTCAGTCGTCACTGAGATTTGAAACTGTGAATTTCAAAATTTAAAAAAGCCTATAATCATAATTTAAAATTCCTAACGATGGATTGTCCGATGTGCAGAGGGGTCGAATAATTGCTCCTGTTGAAGAAGGAGTGACAAGGAGGGATATAGCGGTCACAATGGGGGTATAACAGGGGGTGATTTCAAAAACCTACGCCCAATACGTGGAGCTACAATTCCTGCAAAATAGGCCTAGAATAAATCGTAGGAAGATCACTCCTGAGGAACAAGACCCTTTTTGGGTCAAATTGCAGAAAGAGACCCTAGTGAGTCGCACCCCATACTCCAAAGACAATTTCTGGAAGCAACAGGCATCAGTGTATCAGTCGAAAGGATAGATACGTCAAAGGCTTTGTTCAAGGGGTTTATACAGCAGAAGGCCCTTAAGAGTTCCAGAGCTAACCAGACAACAAAAAATACCAAGGAGGTGTAACGGTTAGAATTTACGTGGACTTAGTGTTGGAGCCCATAGTGAGACTTTGGCGAGGTGCCCACGTTGGGAATTTTACTCTTTTGCAATATAATGCTCTTCCGCATATCAGCAACCTCGCACGACATGATCTTGAAACAGAGGGAATCGCTATTTCGGACTGGCCCGCTTGCTCTCCTGACCTGAATCGAATTGAACATTTATGAGATAATCTCAAAAAAAAAATTAAAACGCGCCAGAATAATCATAGAACCCCACAACAGCTCATCCAAGCCGCCACAGAAGAGTGGCAGAATATCACCCCAGAAGAGATCAAAAACCTAATCCAAAGCACGACTAGACGAATTCAGGCTTGTATCGGGGCAAGAGAAGGTAATACAAACTACTGAGGTCGAGAAAAACACCTACTTCGTGAGAAAACAATTTTCAACAATTTTTTTACTACATGCGGAAAGAGATTTTTATTCGTTTCTTTCTTAAAATAAACCTTAATTTATTTCCTCTTTCAATTGAAATATCTCTAAAAGGTTCAAGTCTAACAATTCTTCGAAATTTCCAAAATCCCTGAGGTAATATTCAAAATATCGGTTGGTTCCATATAAATTTGGTTGTGTGTATATGGAAGGTGATAATGCAAGTCAGAATTGAAGGAAACCAGATGCATAGAGATGAAACAAATGCAAATTGGCTAAAATTGAATGAGAACCATGCTCCTTTTCCCATTCTTGAGCTTGAACTTTTGCGGGAATCGAGCTTAAATAGAATTAACGAGAATTTGTTTCTATTCAAGATATCAATATCAACAATATCAATTGTGGATATCTTATGGGGTGCAATCAGAGAACGAAAACCGAGATATACCTAGAATAAGAGATTTTCGGTAGTATCTTATTGCATTTGCAGTATGGGATGTGTCCACATGTAACTGCTATCTTAAGGCTCTTGGGGTTTGCTAAGTACCAAGAACGTATAAAATATATCCGTATCCACAATATCTTGGATGCTGGACAGATACAGTAATAGTTTACAATGGAAACATTGATGTATATTATTTAATGACCAGAGTGATAGAAATTACTATCTTGAATGTAAAGAGTTTCATCTTCCATAGAGAGCAAAAATGCACTATGTATTCAAACTGATTACGCAAACATCAGTTTTTCATTAAAAAATTCACACAAATGGTTTTAAAATTTCTTTTATTCTTGTGAACATGACACACTGAGTATGCGCGAGGAAATTAGCAATCATGTTTTGTATAAATAATGAAAAACAAGTACTGTGTTTTAAGGAATTTTACTAATAATTGCAATTCGTAACGCGTTTCACTACACCGTAGCTTCTTCAGACGAATGAATGTACAGAAAATGAGAATGAAAATATAAATATAAATGTTCTTGAGTAATTAAAAGCTTATTCCTTCGACTCTTTCGACCCACAGTTTGAAATTTTGCATACAGATAATAAATATTGGAAGCTAGATCTTTGGGAAACTTTAGAAATCAATAAATACAAACACTCAGGTAGACTCATCAATGAACAAGTCGATTTAAGCCCTTCACCTCTATTGAATCTCTTCGGGGAGCAATCTTTTCCTTAATTTTATTGGATATACCTGTCATAAATAACCACTTAGGAAGAAGCAACCCAAGAAGCTTTTAAATACTCAAGAACATTTATATTTATATTCTTATTCTTATTTTCTGTACATTCATTCGTCTGAAGAAACTACGGTGTAGTGAAACGCGTTACGAATCGCAATTATTAAGTAAAATTCCTTAAAACACAGTACTTGTTTTTTATTATTGATAATAGAATTTTACCAAGAAAAACCTTCCAAATTCAAATGTTTTGTATACCATGAACTTGCTGACAGAGACAATTTTCATTATTTTCCACTATTATGCATTCTTTCTTATATTCAAAACTATTGTTTTATAACCAACTTTACGATCTTTCATGTAATATAAATACAGATATAATTTTTTTAGTGTAAAGGGTATCAACAAGCATAGATAACAGAAATGAACAATACAGGGTATTACATGATAGTATCTCACAACTTGAAGGGGTGAATCTACGTGCAATTTTAAGAAAAAAAGTTTATATGAACATAGGTCCGCAAAAGCTTCGTTAAAAAAAGAAGAAATTGGTTTTTTTCTTCAAAACTCCTGCAGGTTTTGGGATATTCAGACCAAATTTGAAATGAAAGCGTCCTAGATTTTAACTGAAATTCACAAGGTCTTTTCTTTCCCGAGGACATGTCTCCTTTTTCCCTCTCAAAATTTTTTGCACTACGCCACTGATCAGGGTACAATCAATTTTCGTCATCTTCTTTCAATTTAGAAACTTTTTAATAATTGTAATTTTTTCGTAGCTCCAACCGTTTCCGAGTGAAAAATTATCGAATTTGAATTATTGTATTTGTATTGTATAATTGTATGCAGTCTACCAGGCGGCAATCAACGCACATTTAAGGTGAGTCCTACTTTTTCTGTTTCCCTCTACATAAAGGAGGGTGGTTCTTTATTTGGATCTTCACGCAAATAATTTATATTGTATGTTATTCGCTAAATGAAAAAAAAATAATAGAAATACTCGATAGGTATGCCCAAAATTTGCTTTTATTTTGATAGCTTGTCTCTTGAGACTCAACTTATACTTATTCAATATCAAACTAAAAAAAAGAACAATTAAAAACTAAATGAATTGCTGGAATTGTCCTCCACCTGCAAGAATACAGGCCTCTTTCCTTCTTCGCATATTAGACGCCCTCTTTGAAATATTCTTGGGGTATTTGTTATCGTGTCACAGGAGGTTATTATTCGATTTCTTAATTTTTCTACGGTGTTCACTGGAGTGGTATAAACTAAACTTTTGAGATATCCTCATAAGAAAAAGTCTAAACTATTTAAGCCTGGGTACCTAGGAGGCCATGGTTCTGGCCCACTTCGACCTATCCATCGGTTGTTGAATGGATTATTCAAGAATTTCCTAGCTTCTCCACTAAAATGTGCTGGTGCCCCGTCATGCATGAACCACGTTATGTTTCTCACCAAAAGTGGCACATCCTCGAGCAACAAAGGTAACTCCTCTTCAAGAAATTGCCGATCGGCGGAAACGTTTAGTCTGTTTGGCAGAAAAATGGCCCAAACGAATAATTTACAATTATTCCGACCCAGACATTCAGTGAGAATTGTTCTGGATGATGAGATTCTTCAATACAATGGGGGTTTTCCTCAGCCCAATAATGATTATTGTGAAAATTCGTGAAAGCAGTTCTCGAAAAGTTAGCTTCGTTTGTGAACATTATTTCACTTTCAAAATGAACATTTTCTTCAATTTTATCTAAGAACCATAGGCAGAAATTCAGTCTTGAAGGTTAATCTCGAGGAAGTCGTGGAGAAACCTCCAAACTAGAACATGTGAAATATTCAACTGATTTCCAAGTTTTCTTGTACTCACATGAGGATTCAAATCAATACTATTCAAAACTGCTTCCTCAATATCTGGAGTTCTCATAGTTTGAGTTGCACCTTTTAAGAGATATTTGCAGTAAAAGTACCAGTTTCCCCTCAACCTTCTGTGGATATTAGAGAATGTTCGCCTGTCTGATGTTACTCGATTTGGAAAATGCATCTGATATAATCGTCTAACTTCTGTTGTGTTTCCGTCAACCTGACCGTACATGTAATGGATATCAGCCAATTCGGCGTTAGTAAAATTAGCCATTTTTTATTACAGTAATAACTCCAAAGTCTTGAAACTTATCGTTAATTTAATAAGCAATTCGAGCAGACACTGTTTCAACTCAAGCAACTGTCAAAATAAATAAATAAATGAACAAAATCAAACCCTACTAGTCATTTTTTTTAATAAGAAGTGCTTTCAATTCAGCGAAAGGATACAATCGTTCAATAATTTTTTGCTTGAGAACGGTTGGAAATACGGAAAAATTACAATCTTTAAAAAAGTTTCTCAATTGAACAAAGATGACGAAAATTGATTGTACGCTGATCAGTGCAGTACGCAAAAAGTTTGAAAGGGCAAAAGGAGACATGGCTCCGGAAAAGAAAACACCTTGTAGATTCTAGTTGAATTTATTTATAACGTGTAATGTTATAAATTTCCGGAAATTTCAACACCCTGTAGGTCCGTATATACTGTATACTTGTATATACTGAGACACTAGGTATATACAAGGAGATTTGTAGTCATGTTGTGAATGCCATGATCTCACTTGAAGTGACAATTTTCATTATAATTCACTGTAATGTATTCGTTTCTTATATTCACTACTATTGTATTTCACTAGCAAGTTTAGGATTTCATTTCTTCCTCCATATTGTGAGATGTCGAAAAAATCGTTTTATGCTAAATGCATATGTGAGTGAAAATAAGTTGTATCAACGCTTTAAAAAACTGCTCGGTGGCGTGGAGGATTTGAAGCTTGTCCCCTGCGCAGAGTTATCTGGGTTCAATCCCCACAAAGTCGATGCGTTTTTTTCGGATTCAGGGAATCGCTTGAGTTAACATCTTTTGGACGAGATGTGAAGCCGTCAGTCCTGTCCAGCAGAGATGTGTTGGACATTAAAGATCTCTTCCCTTGACACGAGAGGGGTTAGTGGGGTGACAAAATTCCCTGGCGTGACATTAGCCGAAAGGCACAAATAAAGTAGGTTACTGGATCAATAAAATTTTTTTTGAAAAGAACCGAATCTAATTAGTGAATGCATCGCGGAAAATTGACAGAAACCTACTTCGAGATGAGTCTGTATTAAATCTGCAAAGCCAATTCAACTTGTTGATTTTCCCAATGTGGATTCGATATCAGTACACCAAGTAAACCAGTAAACGTGAACTTTGACAGGAGTCAATTTTCATTATAGGTAGGGATACAAGTGTCACCTAATTTTGTTAGCTCTAGTCACTGAAATAATTGCCAAATAGTTAGATACATTTTTATATCGATAAAAGACATGGAAAGAGCAATTTTGACTTGTCTGGATTTGAGCAAGGCATTTGATTGCGTAAATCACAAAAATTTATTACAGAAACAAGAATCTCATGGTATGAGAGGACCGATCCTGAATCTTATGAAATCTTACCATCGGGATCGATATCAGATGGTCGACTGGAAAGAGCGAAAATCGTCTAAGATCAATATTACATGTGGAGTCCCCTAAGCATACCATACTGGGCCTAGTCCTCTTCATTATATTTATAGACGATCTTGTTTGGAATGTATCATCTGGTGGCACTGAAGTATATGCTGACGATACAAGTTTCTTAAATAGAGCGAAAAGTATTCAGGAACTCCAGGTGAAATCCAGTTTTTCTTTAGAAAATGCAAAAAATAGGTGTGAGGCTAACCAACTTTCCTTGAACATCGATAAGATCCAAGAACTCATACTAAGCACAAAAAGTAAATGTCAATCTGAAAACTGAACAATACTGGGGTTTCTTCACGATGACACCTTATCTTGGAGTGCATATTAAGATCTGGTTTGCAAGAAACTGTCAGTAGCCATATTCACGGCAGAAAGAATTAAGAATATAGTAGAGATAAACGAAGCAGTTCTTACTTACCATTCCCACTTCCACAGCGGTTCGAGTATTAGCAGGGGTTCCTCCATTTGTGATTTGCTACATGCTGGCCTGACTCTTACACCTCCATGAACATAGGGATAAATATCCTAAACATTCCATCTTTCACGATCATCTGACGAGAAGCCGAGAATCTACTGCCGAAGCATCGGTTGAAAAAACTCAGAATTCGTTTAATTTCTTAAAAATCAAACTATACAACAAGCTACCTAAGAGTCTAAAATCTTGCAGTAGAAATGTTTTCAAAAGTAGAATGAAAAGAGTTTTCATGGAAAATTCATTTTAAAGTTTTGATGAGTTCTTGAATCACGTGTTTTGAATGATGTTTACGTGAAACTGAGTTTACTTCTTTTGAGATTCAATATTTATTTTATGATTCAAATTTCCATGTTGCTTGATTGACTTCTATGTCGTAGATGTCCTATATACAGATATCCTTCTGATTTTTACATATTTTATATTTTCGTGAATATATTTAAACTGTAGACATACTTTTTATGTTGTAGATGTCTTATACTCGTGCATATTCGATGTAGAATTTCTCAAATTTATATTAGCAAATTATCAGTGGACAATCCTTGCAATTTTTTTGAAGGAGAAATAAATCTAATCAAATCAAATCATATGAGACCGTATATGATTTATATTAAGGTCTCCATGCTTCTCGAAGTAAACATGAAAGGAAATTCGTTCCTGAATATATGAACTGAGCAATCCACTCAAAATTTGGTATGTAAGTTTACGGAAAGAAACATATCACGTATTCCTAATAATCGCTTCATGCTACTATCCTGAAGTCGGAGATGTCTTTCAGCGCCAGTGTTTTGACACGATGAACTTTATTTTAATACTGTCTCATTACTTTTATCAATGAATTTTGAAAGAACTTGAGAAGATATTTTGGGATAGATGCTTTGATGGAAATCAAAATGTCAAAAAATAATTAAATATATGGCATTAGTCGAGAGTTTTTTGAATTATTTCAGGTGCTACAAATGAGTTTTTGGCGTTTCAAGGTACCGTCTTGCAGGAGTAGAGGAGCTCCTAAAACTAATTAACAATATTTCAGAATTATATATAACCATCTCAGTAAGGACTATCATCTACAGTAATGATTTCACTTCAAGATGAAGTAATAACGTCAATTTATTTGAATGAGAAAACATTTCCGTGAAATCTATACTTTCGATCTCAATGAGGACTAGAAGGTGAGCAAGGTTTAGCTTCACATAGTTGGATGTAATTAGTTATTACCATCAAATTGCGTACATTCATGAATGGAAATATTTCCGACAATCTCTTAATTCGTGACATAAGGAAGTTCTTCTATCGAACTGGGAGAACGAAAGATATATTTTGAGTTTTGTATAGCATGCAATTGAACAAGAAGTAGATATATATTATTCATCGAAATTCAAGAATTTTAAACATTTAGTATCATCATTTCTAAAAAAGTTCATCAGATTCGAACAAAATAAATTTGCTAATATAACCTTAAAATCCATTATATCAATTATTGAGGCAGATAAAGCTTCGAGCAGGCAGATTATTTACTCAAAACAGATAACTTTATTGAATCTGTAAATTATCCAAAAATACAGATCCCACTAATGAATTTCAATCTAATAGCGAACACGCCAATGAAAATGCTGAATCTTCAATATCGAAAATCAGAAATACGAACATTTAGTTGATAATCCGCAGTACCAAAACTTAATTCTGCATCAAACTCTATGAACGTCATACAAAACAATATGAATTAAAATTGTTTATATTTGAAACTAAAATCAATAATTCATTTAATCTTAAATTCATTTAAACACGTCCAAAAATTTTATAATATATTTCTCAATAATAATATTTTCAAAAAATATCTAACCTAACCTCTTCACTTTCTGCTTGTTCATTGATAAAGTTTTGAATTCTGTTGTCATCTTCAGCTGTAAGGACGTTGCTATCAACATCAACGTATTAATTTCATATTCTGGAGAAATCTTGTTGCTTAAAGTAAGAAAAAGATAATAACATAAAATCTTCACCGTAGAAAGTGTCATCTGGGTTAGGTTATTCGATATTATTTGAAGACGGTTCAACACTGTTTGTAACGAACTTAGCGTGCTTGTAACATATGAAAATGGCGGTTTTTGTCATTTTGTTCCAAGCATCATACACCATAAGTATCGAATCGATTATTGTAATTTTTACTTCTGAAAGTTTGTGATCAGAATCTGATAGTGGTTCAATAATTTCAAGTATGGAATTTTTCCTGGAATTCGATTTTTAAGCTCGTATAATACTTTAGTTCATGAGCTGTAGTACTAACGTTGTGTTGGGTAATAGGAAGGAAAGAGTTATAATAGATTTCAAATAGATAATTTGAAGGTGAGCTGGACAATTATAAATCTGCAACAAAATCTTCTTCTTCTGCCTAACCGATTTCTGATCCCAAAATCCAAGCCACTTTTCAAAAACGTCTGGTCATCTCGGCTTTACGATTCTTCACATAATCAACTGGTAATGATTGAACACCACCAAAACATCTTGAACGTTGGGATTTTCTTATAACCAACAATGTTTTCTTAATTGTTTCACTCATATTTGCAGATACCAATATAGTTATTCTATCTTCACTGCAAGCTTCCCGTTTGAAATTTATAAGTTTTGTCTGGTAACATATTGAAAAAAAGGGCCGTTTCATCTGCAATAAAGGTACCATAATCAGAAAATTGCCTCTGTAAATTTTGCTAAACGGCTATCAACCAATTTGCGATGAGGTTTTGATCAATTATTTTTATTCCAATTTGGCGTTCAATTCAAATTTTGTATTCCAAACTGTGCCGGAAAGAGTTATTTTTTCTAGTTGAATTGGGCTGCTAATCGGAATATTCTTCGTTTTCATATAGGTGAAACACTTTTTTTTTCATTATCGATATTGTTGAATGGCCAACACCAAATTCCTATCATTTTCAAGTTTGCATATAATTACTGCCTTTCTTCTATTGTAAAAGCTTCAAGATGTTTGAGAGTTTCAGTGAATCTTTACACATTACACATAAATAGATGGCTTGCAATTTATGAGAATGAGAAAATGGAATAGGAGCCGCTTTTGTGACACGTGCAAATACCAATTTTTTTAAAAAACATCAAGTGCCAATTAGCGAACACGTGGTGACAAAGTCACTATAACCGTTCAAATTACCTAATATTATCTGAAAATACGACATTGTAAACGACATATCATTATAACCGAAGTCAGTGTAAGCGGACTTGATACCATTGGATTTTGTATGGAAACGTGACAATATAATTGGTCATAATAAACAGTCGGTGATTATAAGCGGCGTCATAATAAACTTCATTATGTTTTCGTAAAACAGATTAAACAGTTGTCGCTGACGTCCCGACTTTTACAGAAATTCGCCGAACAGATGTTTCTACGTTCTTCGTTCTATACTACACAACACATTCAACTCCTCTTCTTAATTAATCCTGCTTTCGAGAGTTTTTGATTGTTTGAATGAAATGTATTTGCGTACGTTTTTACTAGATTAGAAAACTTACGGCGATATGGTTCATCACGCTCTGGTATTGTTCTCGATAGAGTCGAAATGCTCGAGCACTATTTCTGTTAGATTGAAAATATGTTAAGTTAGTCAGAAATACTCGAGCACTGTTTCTTTTATATTGAAAATAGGTTTGTATTATGTTTGTATCTACGGACATACCAAATCTGTCATAATTTCTCTTTAATTATTTGCCAATGACATCCATTGCAATTCTATGAGGCTTACTCTATGATTTTCAATGGTATTCCGCAGCAGAGTTCACTTTTCGATTCGTTAGATTCTTTTGTTACGCTTTGAGTCTCTTTTTCCTCAGCATACGAAATAGTGTGATTTATCCGAACTGATATAATTACCAAAACACTCTCTAGGACAGTAAAATTTCATCACAAATTCAAACAGTCGGCCATTTCACGAATTACATCAATGTATTGAGAATGTGAGTTTTATTTCACCATTTTTCGATAGGGTAGAATGGCAACTTTAGGACTCTATTGTAAAGGAATTATCATAAACAAAACATTGAATTAATGCAGAACATAAACTGTATTCATTACTTTTATCAAATATGAATGACAAATCACTTTAAAGAACGCAAACAATGTAATTTCAAACTTAAAAAAACACTAGGACTGGCCTTCTCTCCCAGAGTGTCCGGGGGTGATGGCCATAGTGGTCCGTGGGAGATGGTCTCCCTGTCCCTTTGCTTTTGAGATCTTTCAACTCCTTTTTTTCTTATTACCGCAGTAAGAACATATGTCCTCGAACTCGGTGCAATTTTCATTTACCCAGAGCTTGCAAATGTGGCACTGTATCCAAGTTTCACCTACCTGTGTCCTGTAATAATTCTCACCACAACCTCTGCAGTTATCTTGCTGTCTCTATTCAGATTCATTCTCAGAGGTATCATTGAAAACGATGAGAATTTATTCGCAACTGCTATCAGACAACCTACGAATTGCCTTCCGTGCCTTAACAGTTTTTATTTTCTGAGCCGCTTGTCTAGCGGCTGTAGATAGTGGGATGACTGTCATGGCATCTAAATTAAGATTATGTCATTCGCTTTAGGAAACTCCAGCATTTTAGCCGAATTGCAGTGTGCAGATTGACCGTCCAGCAAAAGAAGCACCTTTCCATTTGGTTTTCGAGGCAATATATATATATATATATATATATATATATATATATATATATATATATATATATATATATATATATATATATATATATATATATATATATATATATATATATATATATATATATATATATATTTGATGATTTTAGCTTTGTGAGATCAAATGAAGGTGACTTTGTTCGATAATACTGATACCTAAGCTCAATGGTTTTCGAAATATTTGAGATTTTTCGAAATTTGGTGACTTTTTTGAAATTTTTTTTTCTTTTTTCGTAGTGACTTTCCGATTGTGATTAAGCAACAATTATGTAACTAATACTCCATTTCTGAGCAATTATCATTGGAAAACTCTGAAATTGATACAGGGTGCACAGTACAAAATTTCCGATTCTGCCTTTCTTCAAGCCTCTATTTTTCAATTTTTTTAAATGACACAGCCTGTATCTTATACTCTGCAATGATCGGTTATTTTTATACCTATCAAACGATACCCATGTTTCCTATACCTATCTATTCTGACCATTGCAGAAGCTATGGAAAACTGTTTGTTAGCTGAAAGACCCTACGCTGCGAAATATCCGGACCGAAGACATCCAAGAAAAGAAACATTCGAAAAATTGCTACGACAATTCGGAGCCACTGGTAGAGTGTCTGATGAAAAACACCACCTACAAAAAACAATGAACTTACTATTCTAGCGTCTGTGATAGAACAACCAAGTACAAGTCAACAGAACATTGCTCAAGAAATAGGTCTTAGTAGACGAAGTGTGGGAAAAATATTGATAAATCATGGTTTGCATGCATATCACGTTGGAATCCATTAAGAACTGTCACAAAGAGATCATGAACGACGACTCGAATTTTGTATGTGGGTGGTAGAAATGGACGCAGAAAATGAGGATTTCCTGAATTCAATTCTGTTTTCTGATAAAAGTAGATTCCAGAATAATGCTTCAGTAAATAGAAACAATTATCATCATTATTCTGACACTAATCCACATATTTTTCGTCAATCCTACACCCAACACAGATGGTCGCTCAATACGTGGGAGCCATTATAGGACCTCATGTAGTAGGTCCTTTTTTTTTCGATGGAAAACTGAATGGACAGATGTACTTCAATTTTCTGGTCAACGATTTACCAGAGCTGTTGGAAAATGTACCACTCGACATGAAACAACGAATGTGGTTCCAACAGGATGGAGCCCCTGCGCACTACAGTCAACATGTGAGAGATCATTTGAATGAGAGTTTTCCAGAAAAATGGATCGGAAGAGGAGGACCTTGGAATTGGCCAGCGAGATCGCCAGATTTAACGTCCCTCGACGTCTTTCTGTGGGGACATGTTGAAGAGTTTGTTTATCGTACGCCGCCAACTACACGTAGATATATGAAAAATAGGATTAAGGAAGCTTTCCAGACAGTTACGCCTGAAATGCTCTTAGGAGCAAGGGCATCTTTCGAAAGGAGAATACATTTATGCATAAAGCAAAACGGAGGCCATTTTGAACATCTTTTGTAACATTTCTATGTATTGCTTCAAATATTCATGCAATCTTCATTTTCCCAGATTTGTAGTAATATTCTGCATTGTCAAACATTTCCACTCATTCAAAGTATATTTCTTTTCATTAAAATAATCTGTTTTTCGAAAAATAGTTATATGAGCAAAAAGAAGAAAATTTAAAAAAAAAGTTATGAATATCTATCACCGGAAAAGGTAAATAGTTTACAAGGAGGAAAATTTGAAAAAGGCTCGAATTGAACAATATTCATTTGCTCCGAACATTGCATTTTTTAAAATTGAATATTCATTTTCATCGCCTTCACATCGGTCCATGCAGAGATTTTTTAATTATTTCCGACTTATAGACTTAAAACTAGTGTTTTGAGTAGCACATCGTACAAACTCCTGTTTTGTCTTATCAAGTGACATGCACCCGTCTTCGAAAACGAATAAAATCATTTCGAGATGAATCTTGAGACACCAAATATGGGAAAATTCGAGAAATCTCGGAAACCGTTAAAGATAGGTATGGGACACATGGGTATCGTTTGATAGGTATAAAAATAACCGATCATTACAGAGTATAAGATACAGGGTGTGTCATTTGAAAAAATTGAAAAATAGAGGCTTGAAGAAAGACAGAATCGGAAATTTTGTACTGTGCACCCTGTATCAATTTCAGAGTTTTCCATTGATGGTTGCTCAGAAATGGAGTATTTGTAACATAATTGTTGCTTAATCACAATCGGAAAGTCACTACAAGAAAAGAAGAAAAATTTCAAAAAGGTCATCAAATTTCGAAAAACCTCAAATATTTCGAAAACCATTGAACTTAGGTATAGGTAATATCGAACAAAGTCACCTACATTTGATCTCACAAAGCTAAAATCATCAAAATATATGGGATGTTCTATTTGAAAAAACATAACTTCGAAACGGAACACCCTGTATATACGAAATTATTTTTAAATTGTGACAGTAACAGAAGTACACACATTGCGAGAAAAAATTTCAAAATACTTCGTTTTCTACTTTGCATTATGTTACTTCCAGTGACTCGTGGGTATATAGGGTATATATATATATATATATATATATATATATATATATATATATATATATATATATATATATATATATTTTTTTTTTTCTACTGTTGATGTGATTCACGGAACGGCGAAAGATGTCTCCCAAATGTTTGAAATTTTTAACGTTTCCACATCTGTTTGTTATTGTTCGTATCTTTCTCGAAGTCCGGTGGCGGTTTCGCCGTGTCGGTCCATAGAGGGCGACTCTCGTACGTATGTACGAGGTGCGTCCTTTCTGGAATTGATAGGGTACCCCGATGTAGCTTGGTAGGGTGCTGAAAAGCGATATGCGACACCGATGAGCTCCTAATAAGGGCGAAACTGCAGTCTGCCGCTTCGTTTCTCGGCATCCTGCTTAGTTGCACTATTGTGGCGCTTGGGGACTGCGTGCATGGCGGGCAGATTTGGGAACTAGCTCTTGTCAGGAGGGATTATTCAATTGATCTAGGGATTTTTGAATAATTCGTTTCGTCTCAAATTTACATATAAATAAATATAAATATTATATATATATATATATATATATATATATATATATATATATATATATATATATATATATATATATAAACCATTGAACCTGGAGGCAGGCCATCGTTTCTTACTTTGTCCTTTCATAATGCATGCAGGAGGTACACAATTAACTTAACTGGATTCTTTCAGAGCCAAAGCATGACCTGTCGATTATTCAATTGCAATCCAGACTCGTCCAAGTTGTAAATATGACCAGGTTTATTTACTAGTTCATTATCACTGAGAATCCTCTCCAGCATTTCAAAATAGGCGTTTACTTCTGCTTCATTCATCCCTTGACTTCTAGCGTATGACATTCCTTCTTATTTCCGTAGTGAAATATCGGGATTCCTTCTCAAAAATATTTGCATCCAATCACATGAATCTCTGTATAATTCCTAATTGCTCAGTAAACTTGAATGAAATTCTTCTTGAATCATCGAAAGTCAATGGAAAGCCTCTTGACTGCGTGTATATGATATGCTCGCTCGGACAAAACTTTCAAACTTTTTTGTGACCACTTAATATGTCAACCCCTTAGTTCCAATCGAACGTGTTATTGAAAAACAAAGTGAAATTACTCACCTTTTCATATTTTTCTAAAAAAACAATCCACTTACACTTGTTGTCCGTGTCGAAACGAATTGAACTAAAATCAAAAGTAGTGAGTGATTATTAGAGTAACTGTTGGCCATTTCTCCCGTACGGCCATCTCCGCCGGAATCACCCTAATATTTTTTTTTCGAGAATAAAGCATCATTTTCCACAGACGGCCCTCGAAATTTAATAAGTAATCGGAAAAACATGAAAAAATATTGTTGTTATTTAAAAAGTCCAAGTAGAGATCAGCTTCCGGTATTCCCGAAAGTGACAGACCAATGAAAATGTTTCAGGATTTCAGAATATCATTCAAGATGCAATGTGGTTTTTGTTTCACTGAACACCCAATAGGCGAATGTACGAAAGATAGCTTCGTATCGAAATCCATCTAATTTTGAGTGTTTGTGTGTAATGATGAAGAATTTGGATTCTATTCAATACTGTTTCGCAATATCGTACTCCCGATCTTGATGAATTTGATCACATATCGAGAGCAATCATTTTCAATCATACAACTAATTTCTTATTTATTCTTATTTACTTCTTCAATTCCCATTGACAGAGAATCCCCACTCATCCAAATGTTGATCGGCGGTCAAATAACTTTCCATTTTCTACTACGAGTGTAGGTTGAGCTACTTATCACAAACCATAAACAAAACTCAGTAGAAATAACAGCTTCGGACTGAGAACATTGAATAAGAGATAGTTATTATAAGTTTGATGAAATGCTTCTATTCATTTATTTCTGTCTATATTTGTCTGTGATAATAAATTGTCAGGAAAACCCTAGAGTGAAAACAACTGATGGAAAAGTAGAAGGGACTATTTTAAAAACTAAAGAAGGTAGAGAGTTCAGTGCATTTCAGGGAATTCCCTACGCGAAGCCACCTCTGGGAAAATTAAGATTCAAGGTAGGACAAATTTGATTTCTCTATAATAAAAAATGCGAATAAAAAAAAAATATGACAAAAAAATTCAAAATATGACCTGCGTTCTTTCGTACTTCTGTGGGTATATGACTTCGACATCCCTGTATTTGTATTATTTTCATATTAAATAATTCATGATATAATTCCCTCACTCCTTTTGATATAATATGTTCTCTTTCATACATATCGAATACATTACTTCCATACAATGAGATTTGAAGTGAAGCCTGAATAAAAACCGAAAAGAAAATTTCATTAGGAACAGAGGAAAAATTTATTTCAGTGCTATTTCCTCGACAAATTTCTATCAGTATAGACAGAAAATGAAAAACTGTTTCAAAATATTTGTTTGAACTGCTATTAATAATCAGGAGTTCTGAATGTTGTAACTATTTTAACTAAAATAATAAATTACACTACGGTATATCTTACTCACAAGTCGATTGAGTAAAGAAAATTGAATTATTGAATCTTAATAGTAATGTAGTTCTTAAATCTTAAATATATGCTGCCCTAAATTGGAGGTGTAACAAAATGAAAAAGAATCTATTGGTGGAAACGAATTCTTCGTGATGTTATTGGTCGCAGGCAACCTCTTGAACAGAACAGAACAGAACCTTCTTTTTTTTGAATTCCATAACAATTTTCTGTGTCTACACAATCTATAATTCAATCTAAAGCAAAGACCAGACAGGGTGCGCTCACAATAAAGCATTTGGAAAAGCTGTAATAATCAACACAATTTACTGAAGGTATTCGGATGAAGTGAATTGAAGTATTAGAGGATAATATCTTGATATTTACTGTACAAATCTATTGAAAAAATGAACTAATTGAAAAGGAACAACGAAGAAGTTGTTGGGTTAAGGTTGTTGTAGGAAGAAGTATTAGATAATTTGTTTCATGGGGTTTAGGTATGAACTCGATGCCATAATCAATGATAGATATGTATAACTCATTTTTTCGTTCATGACGATAAACATTACAAAAATCTAGATGTTACTTCCTTACCATTACGCAGACAAAACAAGATTGTCAAGGTGAATTTCAATATTCAATTTATATTCGATAGTGAAATTCTTGACTTGTGGGTTTTCTCAAGAAAACGCCTAGCAAAAAGCCCTGCGGTTTGACTCTGGTTTTTATTACATTCAAAAAAACATTGTAACATTACTATATTGCCCGATAAATATTATAATTATTATTATTGTTTTCATTCTGAAACTTTGAACAATATTGAAAATATATAAGTGATAAAGGATATTTACAATAATTTATTGTTATCGATGATTTGATTTGATTCGCGGTGTTTGACAAACAGTTTACTTTCTCGGTGAACAACTGTTTTTTAAGAGAATCGTTGTCGAAAAAATTTCCCAATATTTACGAGGTGTTCATACCATTTTTCCGTTTCTAACAGAGAATTTCATACAAACTCGTTGTTAAAAATTTAATTCCATTTGCCAAATTTTTAATAATCGGTAACACGAACTTAGACAGATGTATTTCAAAGGTCGATCTAGGACCCTGAAATTTTAAGGGAATATCAACGACCTATTTGGTAACCTACCAAATATAATTAAACTCGAATTCTATGACTAAGAGCATCAGCCGGTAACAATTCCGGTCTTTTTTAATCGAAGTGGTACTTGACATTCTATCCTACCAAAAATTGTTGAAATAAAAAATAATAGGGTTACGAGTAAATTGCATTGAGTTTCATTTTGTCTTCGCAACAGCAAAACGCATAATGTTGACACGAAAAGATTGAAGTGTCAAAGTTGATGCCGAATGTTACAAGAATTCGAATGTCAACAAAACATCAGCTGAACAGACTAATATCAAGATAGGCACGGTTTTGGTCGGGTATTGTCAATGGGTTCGTTAAATGCAAGTATTTTCAGTATTAATTATCAATTATAACGATAAATAAATTAATATGCTGCTTCAAATCTTCCTCGTTTTCCTGTACAATCATCTGTTAGCGCCTCCATGAAAGGTATAAGCCGACATCAGCATTCTTTAGGAATATGAATGAGTTCAGCAATTACACATATTCTTAGCTGTCTAAGCCATCTTTTAATATATTCGGCTCATTGATTTGGCTATTATTTAATAGAAGATTTTTGTTAAGAGAACAATATTCATCCTTTCGTAGACTGTTAAATATTTCTCACTGAAGGAGCTGGTTTTCGATTCACCCTGCATTTTCATCATCAACCAGGACCGCAGTTTCGGTCGCGTTTGGCGTCGTCAGTGTTGCACACCTTGTCATCAGCCATACTGCCACCTACTCATCTCAATGCATTGAAGCGTACATACATATGTATAGTATACAATTAAAGACCCTCAACGAAGTGACACAGATGTTACTACCATCGCCACCGGGAAATTATGAGAACGAAAAGTAGATAAAACAAAACCTTTAAGAAGCTTTACTAATTCGACTATCTACCGCAACGCTATACACTGGCCTGTTGGATGTAGTTTGTCGAAAAGCTAACGCTTCAGTGCTTGTATGGCTGTTGTTCCAGGTATATATTCCCCCATTCCATTGATGTTATTAAATTTCTTTGTTCTGTTTTTATTTCACAATTTAGTTATGCCTAAACGGTGTTTGATCTCATTGGATAGCACCATCAACACATAATGTTCAAATCTTTTCATTGATTTTATAAATATGAATGAGGCATCACTATAATAACGATATCTTGACAACCGTTTCATTATCATGCAATCTTCATAGTTATAATTTAAAAGCTGATACCTCTCACTAGTCCGAATTTTTGAATAAAGATTAACAGCCATACTACGAATGTATTCAATCCAGATAAGTTTCTATCAAATTCCTTGAACTTAGATGTAGTTGAAATATATTGTATTAACATGATCAGTAATCATTGTTATTGATTAACCCTGATGACTGACATTTCAAACATATTGGGTTCAGGAATACAGAGTTTGTGAAATACTTTCTGCTTGAAATATTTCGACTGATCTGTTTCCGGAGAAATCGAAGAAGTTTTTTATTTCGGTACCAATGACATAAAAACCGCTGGTAACCTAGTGAGAGGGTGTTGAAAATTGTTTGTAAGGGTAAATAGGTTACGTCTAGACGGCTTGAAAGTTGAAGCATACATTGGCATTTTAATAGACATATGACTGTTCCAAGGAAGAGTAACTATGTACATTAGCTTGGAGAGAGCGAAGCTAAAAAATTTTCGAGGCAATAAGATATTTTCTTCATGTATTAGTTTGCTGTCATTGTGAATCCTACCCATGATGAATAGTAATTCTGTGCTATCTTGTGTAAACAATCATAATTATTTTAATTGGCGGATTAGAATATTCTGACCAAGATTTAGAACGAATGTTAATATCCCAAAAATAACAAAAAACTGTAGTTTTTGAAGCAGATCTACCCAAACATTCAGTTCGTATTGGTGCTGAAAGCGACGAAATAGAAGGTAATATATCCGTAAGATCATCAGTATCGGCAGCAACTATTCCAATGAGCAGAGCGGTATCGAGTTTCTTGAGGTCCTAATGATGTTCTTCAAATCCCAGCTCAACTTCTTGAACTTCCTGAAAGAATGAGCTAGATGATGTTGATTCATATTCTTCAGCAAATGAAAACAGCGAATAATATTCAGGTTCTGAAGTTTCTGTTACCAATGAGAAAACTGACAAAAGACGTAAAAATCCAAAAAAATGGAAGGCTAATGTTGCAAAGAAAATATGTTAGCTCAGGAAATCATATTCATACAAGAAATCAGATGAACGACGAGTGTAAGTGAAAACTTTTTTCTTCGCAATTTACTTTCTAGAGATGTTACAGTATTTCGCGATTGTTGCGATATGTCTCTGAACTGCTTACACAGCTTCATCCTTTCTGGTGCAATTTTTTGTCTGTACTGAAGTGGTTCAGATAAACGATTGGGATAGTACTGTTATGTTGAGATGCAATTAGGTCTGTTACAGAAATCATTCATGCAAGAATGAATCTATACGTCCCTCATTCCACGAGAATAACAACAGCACAAAAGCTATGGTTCAACAAAGACTGCGAATGAGACTTTGCAGTCGAAAGCAGAGCTCACATGTCATGGAAGATTAATCCAACAGAGGAAACAAGAACAACCTTCGTACGAATACGGAACGTATGCAACCTGACAACTGCAAGAACAGAGGCCAATTTCAACGAAGGGGTAACTAATGAACTCCTTGAACAGGCAAGCGGGACTAGATAATTCTGGTCAATGGCGGCGACTGACAGTGCCAATTTCTGCAAATCTGCGTATCCTCCTCTTGTTAAAGAAGATGGAAAAATAGCATCATCTTCGAAAGAGAAAGCCGATCTCTTTGCTCTCTCATTCTCATAGAACCCTGTGCTAGATTCATCTACCGCCATACCACCGAACATTTCCCCTACAAATTCTTCCATGGCAGAAATCAAGTTTAGAGTCCGCGATTTGAGGCGGGCTCTCGAGCAGCTGAACTGCAAGAAGGCAGTTGGTCTTGACAAAATTCCCCCAATCGTCCTGAGAAAGTCTGCTCCCGAACTGGCACCCATTCTTAACCGCATGTTTTAGATTTCTTATGAAAGCCAGACTTTTCCGAGCAGCTGGAAAATAGGGAGAATTCAACCGATCCCAAAGAAAGGAAAGAAGTCCTTACCCCAAAACTACCGCCTTGTTGCACTTCTTTCCGTTATGTCCAAAGTGATGGAGAGAATCATAAATGTTGAACTCATCAGATATCTTGAGTTGTAGGGAAATATTAACGACCGTCAGTATGGTTTCCGCAGGCAACGATCGACAGGAGATCTGCTCGCCTACGTCACTCATGTTTGTATATCATCGATGGAAAATCATGGGGAATCTAGAGTAATAGCCCTCGACAGGGTTTGGCATGCAGCCTTGTTAAATAAACTTGCTGCATATGGGCTTCCCGAAAAATTGCGGGGTTGGATGAGTAGCTTTCTTTCAAATAGATCAATACAAGTTGTGGTCGACGGTATAACATCTCATTGTTTCCAGTTGCAAGCAGGAGTACGTCAGGGATCCATTCTATCGCTAACCTTGTTTCTGTTGCAGATAGACGATCGTTTGTTATCTACAGAGAACAAGATTTTCGGTTTTGCAGACGATTCTACGATTGTATCCTGGTTTCATCTTTCAGTATTCTGCGGCCGATTACAGCTGCGGAATCTTAGCGTCAGAGAGTCAACAAATCAATAACTTAAACTCTGACTTACAGAGGATATCTGAGTGGGGTCTGTTGAACCTGGTGAGCTTTAAAGCGAGCAAGACGCAAGCAACTACGTTTTATAGAAAGGTCCCCGCCGGGGAACCTCCTTCAATGATGCAAGGCCAACAAATTGCATCCAAAGATTCGATGCAGCTTCTCCGAATAGAACCAATCAATACTTCACGTCATCTCAGCTGTTGCTTCTATATATGGCGCAGATTCGACCTGCTTTGGAATATTGTTCCCATGTATGGGAATCTGCGCCCAAACATTCGTTGCGGATGTTGGATAGTATGCAAAAACGGGCTGAGCGACTCATCGACCACCCGGAGATCACCCACGATCTCCAACGCTGGCTCTCAGAAGAAAAGTTGCTGACCTTTCTGAGTTTTACAGATACTTCCATGGAAGAAGCTCCAAAGAGCTGAAAGACCTTGTTCCGGAAAAACTCATGTTTTACCGCAACACTAGGCTGGCAAGGAGTTCTCATCATATGGCGGTACATTTAAAGACCCCTCGAACCTATCCCTATAAGAATTCCTTCGTTTATAGGACCGGTGAGCTGTGGAACTCGCTTCCGTCCAACATCTTCCCAGCATCCTACAATTTGGCGCTCTTTAATAAGCGAGTAAACAGACACCTCAATTCTTCCTAGGTGCCCACTCATGTGGTGTAACAGGTTCGCCTATTCCTGGGAAGCGCACTTAGAAAAAAAGTCCCAGAAAATTTTTGTTTTCTTATTTTTTGATAAATTTTTTCCAATTTTGCGCATTTTTGAAATTGAAACTTCAAGTTAAATTTATGCGATTTTTTTAATAAATTTAGGGTGCAACTAGCCAAACATTGAATTTTTGAAGGGTTTAAAGAATGACACAATTCACGAGAAAGTTATTTATTATACGTGAAGAAGTATACGGTCCATTTTTTTATTTGAGTTTCAAAGGATACATCTGCAAGATGCTCCTCCATAAGCGATGCACTGGTTAAGGCGATTGCGGGAGTTGTGTGTGTTGTACAAATGAATATTTGCTTGAGATAGCTGCTCAGTAAAATACCGGAAGATCTCACGTCTGATGATGTCGCTGCCATTGGACGCGATTCTTCAGAGGACGAGCCTTATTCTATATCCAATCGTCCTAATTCCGACTCATGAAAATTTACAAGGGGTGACGGTTATTGCATGCCCATCCTTCTCAAAAAATACGGTCCAATATTAACAATTCTGGAAATTGCACACTATAAACTGACTTTCGGGGAATACACAGTTTTCTCGTGAAAATATCGTGGGTTAATGTCAGACCAATAATAGAAGTTTCGATTGCTTATGATCCTAGTGCGTCCAAAGTGAGCTTCATCATTACTGAAGAAGCTTGGTGGGATACGGTGTTGGGTGCGTATCACAAGATTTTGAAGGTCTAGAGGCAACAACTCTTGAACCATTAGAATTTTATGAATGAAAGAGTAAATCTTCATGCAGAATTCTTCATCCAGAGTTGTCGTACATCTTTATTGCAGTTGTATGGTTCCTGGCAGAGTAAATTAGTGATTGTTCGAGAGCTGCTCTCACTATAGTGACAATTTCGGAAATCCTCACATTTTTGTATCTCCCTCCCTATGCCTTTTCTCTGCTGCCGAAATTTAACTGTGCTGGGTCTCCCCATACTCCATAACTTTAGGTTGAGTCAGTTGTTTCAATCGCTGGATTTTCACTCGCGATAATATTGCCGTGCCAAACGAGATCACGAAGTAGAATATGTTGAAGTACAGTCGGAAGGTCCGCTGTGTAATAATGAAAAGGCAATCGCTTTCAAAAAAAGTTTGGTGCCCTTCATTCCAAACCGTTGCTACGACTGAAAATGGGTTGAGCCCCCTAAAAAGTTGCCATTCCCTTCACAGGATGTACTCATCCATCACAACTGCACTATTTGTTTTGTCGCATCCTGCACCCTAGTGTATTTCAAAATTCTTCAATCTATAACAAATATTATAGTTCTTCAGCTTTTATGAAGATTTTTCCCAAACTGCAGCTTGTTTAATCTAATAGAAGTTTTGTGGAAATGATGTTGAAAATTTTCACAAACTAGGTCGGTAGTAGAAAAGAACTTTACCCCAACTTGTGATCACAGACTTATTCAATTTTTCAATTCAATTCAATTCATTCAATAGCATCCCCATTTTCTGACATACATATACCCAGAGTAGAAGTGTTGCAGAAGGAAAACCTTGTTAGCAACACACATGTGAAAACAAAAATCAGAGTAAAACACTCAGCTAAATATACTTATTAAACTGAATCTCAGACACAAAACAAAAATTTATAAAAAACAATTTTTCCCGAGCCAAGAATAGCTGTCCTAAAAGGCTTCATTTAAATGAAAAATTACAAAGATAATGCATAAAAAAAAATAAAAATATACATACATATAAACAAAAATATGAAAATAAATTCCCCACAGGCTCCCCAGTCAAACAGAATATCAAATGAACATAATATTGATAAAAGACCTTTCCCTTTGGACCCATCTGAAAACCCTCTTCTTAAAAACTTGTATTGAAACAGACGAATTTCTTAACTGACTGTCGAGAAAACTATATACTCTATTCAGATAGTATGTGAAAAACCTGTGTTATTCTAAAACATGCTTTGTGGGCGTAATTCAGGTGGCGTGCTACCCCTCTGGTATCGTAATTATGTGATAATAGATTAACACTGATTTTACCATAATACCAATCAATCAACAGAGCTCTTACATAAAGTTGTCTAATATTTAGCAGGCCACTCATTTGAAAAATAAGTTCAGTAGAAAAATCATATGGTTTTCTGTAGATTGTTTTAATAATTTTTTTCTGAACTACACTCAAACCATCAAGATGTCTGTCATATACTCCTCCCCAACCTATGCAACCGTACTGCAAAATAGGACTCACTAAGCCGTGTTAGGCGGATAATAAAGTTTTTGTATCAGCCACTTTACTCAGAATACGAAAAACATAAATGAATGGACGCAATTTTTTGCACATGTTATTTATTTGATCCACCCATCTGAGAGTAGAGTCAATGTATACACAGTTCGATTTTGAGACAGAACAGATACAGAAATCGGAAACGGCATGTACAGAATTGTGAAGAATTTACATCCATTCCCACTAAGTGAAATTGGTGCAAGACATTAATGGAGATGGAAGAATATTTAAACTTTATGAATTTATACTGGGTGGTTCTGCAGAAAAGGGTATTATTTTCACCAGTGATAGAAGTTATCACTGGGGTGTAAATGCGGTAGATATTTTGGACGTAATAACTCAGAATCGGTCTATTTGTGTAAAATTTTCAAAATTTTTTCTATTTAGAGTTTTAAAATTAGTCATTTACAATTTTATATTGCCAGGCCAAAATCCAGAAATCTCATTTTTTGTCGAATATGGAAATAACTCCCTGTACATAGCCTGAAAGAAAATCCAAATTTATATCCGCGAACTACATGGACTAATGTTCGCTTTTCATGAAAATCAATTCTAATTTGGCGAGATCGTAGTTTTGGAATTGAGTCCAAACACCATCATATGTTAACAATCTAGGTTGATGATCCATTTGAATGAAAATGTCGATGTTCTCGATTGTGAATGGCTAAATTTGAAACTATTGAATAGAAACAAATCTTGACGTTTTCATTCAAATTGACTCATCCGTTTCAGAGTTGTGATGTACAAAATATCTTCCACATAAACATTTGAATAGAGGACGCAGATTATGAAAGGAGATCATACCGAAGCCCCACGGAGAACTTATATCACCAGTTGAAATATTTCCCTTCTTTGAAGAGTCACGCTGAATGAAATTTGTTGTTAGATGAATGTTCTTTGGTTTGAAGGTCAATGTTAACGTACGTAATTCATACGATAATTTGGCATTCATATCGTAGGGGAGAACTAACCTGACCTATTCAGAACTTCGTTTTATTCCAAAGATAGTATTGATAATTTGCACCTACTTGCCTTTCATAAGATTTCCAGAATTTCATTGATGCTATTCAAAATCGTTCTTTTTTTGTGAAAGATAGATATGAAGTGAATGAAAACGTGCAAATATATCAGAAAAGATCATTAATTCGGGCAATAATTTCGAAATTATCTGTGAATGTTTGAAAATAGTGGTAATCTTGAGTAAATTGTTATAACTTTTCAAAATGAACATTTTTAAGGAAGGAAGTTTTCTTATAGGGTGTCTAAGGAAAAAGCAAATATTGTTGTGGGCGATTCGTCACTCAATTACATTTCAATAATTTTATATAAACATGCGATATGTTTTACCCTTAATGAGGTACAAGGTATTCAATGTTTTTGTTGTTTTGATTGAAGCAAAAACAATGTGATTAGCATAATTATGATAATGTAATTATGAATGTAGTCTGTAACAGAGCAGAATATATCCAAGAATGTCAGAATTTTCGCGAATAACATTACAGCATTTGATGATGTGATGTTGAGAATCTAAATTCAAGATCTAACCAAAACTACGAAGAATTGCCTTCAGTAACTTTGGGACCCATAGTGGAAATTCTCGTCCTATCCTATTACTTCATTAATTAATTATCCATAAAACGAATCGAAGCAATGATTGAACGAAACCGTGCTACAACAGTGACACGTGGATTCATATTAGGCCATAATATGTGGTTATTATGACAATTTATAATATTATGCCCAGTAGTAGCTCGACCTTAGAGAGCGGTAGTCTTACAGGTTGTTATTGTTAGTAAAATCAATTTTTATTCGATTCAAACAACATGTCTGTCGCTGCTGTAAATTATCCATTATTCACACGTCAATATAAACAATTTAAAAGAAAATTTACTGAATAAAATACATATTATTACATTTACATCATGTCAATCAATCTTTTATTTAAATCTGTAATAGATTGAACAAGTTTTCATTCAACCGATAAATATGCTTAAGTGTCAGTTCAATGAAGATAGGTGCACTAAGAGCATCTGTTACTAGATGAATACTTGTAAAAAACCCCTACAACTTCCACATTGTTGATATATCTTTTGTTTCATTCACTAATACTTAAAAAAAAAGATTTTCTGATAAGTTTTCCGAAAACAGTTACCGTTTGTAAATGTTCTTGTAATGTTGAGTTCAGTTGTTTAATTGATCAGGCCGAAAATATTACAGGATCAGTATGTGTTACCGTGCTATGTGGAATATTACGCAAAATAGTATAGCATTTATAATTCTTTTGGAATTTTCAATCTTCCTCTGCTTAATTATTTGAAGGAGTTGGTGGTCTATATTCATCAGCTGCAGAACCTCTTATTTGACAAGATCTCCGTATAGAAGAAACACTTTTTGTATTAATTAGTGTTTTTGATGAGCATTCTTTGCTTATCTGTTTCTCCATTTTATAGTCGTTCTCAAGTTTATCTGCCAATTGAAACAGTTTCAACCCCTTTCTGATTTTCACTTTCGGCACTAGCTACAAACCTCTCTTTTTTGTCCTCTTCGTATATTCAAAATATTCTCTTCGTCCGTATCGCTGTCAAATAAGTCATAATAATTTTCTGCAGTAGCATCATCAATATCGCAAACTTCTTGATCATCTTCCGAAAAATCCTCGTCAATATTATGTATTTTGTTAATAAAGTGATATTCATCGAATGTCTTGACATGTTCTTTGTTCCAATAACAACGAAAACGCCATGCATTGATGCTAATCGCACATTTATCTACAATGTAAACAAATTGATTAGATTGTTGATTGTGTATAATTACATTGTAGACTCGTAAATTAATTTAAAGAATGCGATTTTCGAAGCATATAGTCGTAAATAATATAAAGTTTTCAAACGGTCAAAGGACCGTTCGTGGTAGACTAGACATGGTATAATTTTTTTTCGGAAATAAACAATAAAAAATGAATTGAATAAATATTGAAAAATAGGAATATTTTTGGAAAAGTCAATAAGTTACATGATGATACAGTAATGTTCTATCATGCGAAAAATTTTAAACGAAATTTTAAAAACGGTTATTGACCGCGCATTTTAGGGTTAGTGTTGATCACTTTGTCGTTTTGTTTTGCAATTTTCTGTCAATTCGCACTATCCAGTTGCTCTTAGATATTAGGTTTCTCGAACAAAGTAAACTTCATCTCATTTAGTAAAAGCTGGAGTTTTCACGACACTTGGTTTTTCACTTGAATATACAGGGTGATTCAGGAGGAGAGGGAGATATTTTGTGAGGTGATAGGAAACGCTCTCGGTGTATCGGAATCGTACTTGTTTTCAATCGTCGCACTCTTCTTCGGATTCAAGGCGTTTTTCATAAAAGTGGTAGATTTTTCTTGCCTCATAACTCTTAAACGACTTGATCGATTTGGATGAAAGTTTCAACGTTGAATTCAATTAATGAGGTCTATCATATGAGATTTCTGATTTCATCCCAAACCAGGACTGCACTGCATTGCCCAAATGACACCATGGATATTCCTGAATTGGAAAAATAATAGACATTTGTAAACTAGAAACATGGATGATTCAAACAACATAAAACATATTTTTATCACATCTTGAGTATTGTGTGGAAAAAATTTGATATTCCGCAAAACACGTTTTCGTTAAATTTGTCCTTTGACTCTTTAGATTGCAGGAACAAAATCGAGAAACAACATTCAGTATAGCGCTCAAACAAAATATCCAGTGTGTCGAGTGTGAAATCTTAAAAGATCGTTTAAGATCGTATGAAACACATTCTTTCACACCTCGAGAATTGTGGGAAGAAGAGTTGAATTTTTAATACTGAATACTTTTTGGTGAATTTGCTCTATCATCTACTTTGAGGTTCAGGAAAAATAGAAAATTCAAGATCCAAAAGCAATTGTTTTTACAACATTTAAAGATATTCAAGAATATAACGATATATATATATATATATATATATATATATATATATATATATAAATATGTATATATATTCTTTTGAAAAGAGATGATTTACAAAAATTTGAATAATTGTATTCACAATAAGTGCTTATATCTATAAATTTGGTGTGTGTCAGAAAAAACACAAGTGTGAGCTCAGGAAATGTAACAGGGGAACCATACTATCTTGTATATGATTCAATAAACGAGTGAAAAAACCTGAGGAAAAAACTCGTTTCCCTGTCGCTATTGCACAAGCAATAGCTTGTCTGTTTATGATGTGTTAGAGTCGTGTGTACATAAAGAGTACCAAAAATTTTTCTGCTTAGTCGCTCCATTCTCTCTTGCATTCCATGATTTCCAAAAACAAGGGTGAAAGGAAGGGGTTTGGGACAGGAATCTGTAACAATGCAAAAAGAAAACCAGCAGAAAGAATATTTCAACAATCATACTTCTTATATGTCTAAACAAATCTCAGAAAAGATTTTACATAACAAGCAACGTCATGAAATGGACTAAGGAGGTAATTAAAAAATACATAACCTGCGATTTTTCCTCAAAATCCCTCTCTGTTTGACCGAGAGAGCCTTGATGGCTAGGTTCAGTCTTCCAAGTTATGCCGATTATGATTTATAGATGTTTTAATCATTATGGACCCAATAATCTGGGTTGACATCGCCCATATATTATTTCTTCGTGGAACTTGTTTAATATAAAGAAAAATTTGTGAAAAAACTTTGACAGTCGTTCGAAAAATATGACAAATGTCATATAACGACAATTCGGCTAAATGATAGTTTTTTATCACATAGTTTTTATTAAGGAGCAAATATTGCAATTTCGAAAAGTAGATCGGAAAACTAGCTCCTTCAGGGGAGGATATTCTACATTCTACGGAAGGTTAAATATTGTTCCTCAAATAATAATTTTCTTCGATGTATCTACACATTGCGAAATCTCGCATATAGTAACTTTTTGTTTTGAGACATTGCAATTTTATTCAATAACGCATGAAAAAAACATACCTGGAACATTTGAATGAAATAGGAACTCGGGTACCTAAACTTGGATTCCACTCTGCTTACGTATTATCTTGCTCTTTTCACAATGATACCATTATATCTTCGAATTAGGTCCATATTAATTCTTAGAATTTCACAACTATCCGTAATTCTTTGAATCAAATGTTCACTTGACAGTATTTCAACTTGATAATCATTATTTTTCAGATAACTTCATAAGAAAAAATCAAGCAGATTCAAATCCGGTGATTGAGGTGGCCAAAATATCGGTCCACCTCGACCAATTCACCTATTAATAAGTGTTGTATTCAAAAAATTGACTATTTTGTTGGTAAAGTGAGGGAGAGCCTATCATGTTAGAAATAGATTCCTCGTATTTCAATTTCATTCAGGACACTTGGTGGCGTATTCTGAAGGAATTTTAGGTAAATGTCTATCTTCGAAGAAGTGAGGACCAACCAAAAAACCATTCTACATTTCCAACCACATATTCACCGAAAACCAATGTTGAAAATGGCTTTGGCGAGTTAGTCTAGGATTTTCCTGTGCCCATTCATGTGAATTGCGTCAATTGAATACACCGCTTTTAGTAAAAGTGACCTAATCGCTAAATAATATCCTATACACATGTGGCTGATGTCCAACGATCCAACGGCAGAGGGTCAGATGGAGGTTCTAGCCATTTTCTTGGAGTTCCTGCACCTTATGATAATGATATGGATGGTATTTCTCATTTTTCAAAACTTGACAAGTTGTTGTTTGGGCCAACCCCACATCACGAGCGCTTTTTCTTGTACTCGTTTGCTGGTCATTTTCAAAAGCTTGGTGAACTTCATTAACCGGCTGGATATTTGTTCTTTCTAGCATCGTACTGCTTGGAAAAGTTCCATTTTCTTGTAGAAGTAGAAAAGTTCGACAAGAACTCTTACTGTTTGGATGTCCGAGTAGGGAAAAACGCCTTCAGTATTCTTATCTAGTTGCATTGCCACATTCGTTGTATAATCCATAAATGAATACCATATCTGCATATTCTTGATTCGAAAATCGAACGATTATTAACAATAAAGACTTATTACAAGAGAGAAGAGAGATTCAAATGATATTAACACAGAGAAAAACAAAAGTACCAAAATAAATAACTGACATTTCGTATCAATTATGGGACTGAATTTGGAAATATTTTATATGTTCCTGGATGAGAGAGTTATTACAGTTTTATGGTAACAACATTATGGAAAGACGAATAATTTCTCAACATAAAAATAAAGAGGAATATTTAGATTGTTGTGATCTGAAAATTTGATAGTAATCATCATCAATGAAAGCTCGCTGCCATTGAATTTAATGTGGAAAGAAAGGAGTTACCTAATTTTCGAGGGAGGTTTAACGGAATGTCTGGCATGGAAAGTAATACTCTGCACGTACGTCCACATCGTAGTCAACTTACTTTCTACATTTTGCCAACTTTATTCGTCAAATATTCAATGATCGGTGAGAGATATCGATTTAGTAGTAAGAACCAAATTTCATGAAATGGATTAAAGTATCCGAATTGTTATTTCACAATTCGCCATAATGGCGTCGAGAACATTTTCTGAATGGATTCGAAGTGATATGATTACCAATTTCAAATGTAACACCCTGTAGATTTTATTGACGTTTTCAACTGAAATCCAACATATTTCATCAACTGTAATTGTATAATTTTTTTTATCATCAATTCAGACGTTAATCGCCTAGTGTTCAGAATTGTTGTTTAGGATTGGACTGAAAACTAACATTATTCCAAAATGAATAATTTTTTAATAAAATACCTTAGGTGTGATTGAAATGTTCTCGTAGCACATTGAAAGAGCAACCTTTTCTTGTTCTGGTGATGTATTCAGAATTTTGCTTGAGTAATGGACAGGGTGTTGTTTCATCATCTATTCATAAAATTGAATTTCTACAGTTTTGCCCTGTATGAGCGAACAAATTTTCTCTGCGAATAGTTGGTCTACTAGGTGACTGACAATCCTGAAATTTCCATTCAAATCGGACCTGCAACGTCAGAATTATGATGTCTGGAAAATTTAGCCAGTTCACACTAAACAGCCTGTATATGCGAAATGGAGTCGCGTAAGTCAAAAGGATGTATCATTCCGACACACCAGTAATGTTGCCTACCGCCACAGAAAATATCTCCATCTCCTCCGGAATCACCCTGTATTTGTCCAATATACAGGGTGCTTCATCGAAAACTAAACAGAGGCTATATCTACCAAGATATTAATTTCTGATCGAAACACAAAAACAGATCAATTTTTATTTCAAGGGGGACATCTTTTGGGGTACAAAACTTTCCTGAAATATCAACCCCCTAAGCGGGGGTTGCAATCCTTGAACATTTTGAATGGGAAAGATGGGTCGAGTGATGACTCAAAAGAAAGGTGGTATTTCTGTCTACTTTGCAGTGAACATATTTTAATTTTTAATTAAAAACTGTGAAAGATACAGGGTGAGCAACTGAAAGATAGAGAAGACTATTTTCCTGAGACTATTCAAGTTTCAGTGAAGTAAAATGGAACAGATCCATGCTGATTAATGGCAGTCATCCTCATCTCGAATTTCAATCCCTAGAGCAGGGGTGACCACCCTTGAAAATTTGTAAGAGGGTAGATGGGTCGAGTGATACCTCGAAAGAAAGGTATTATCTTTGTCTGCATCCCCGTGAACGAATTTTCATTTTTGATTGAAAACGGTAGAAGATGCAGAGTAAGATACTGAAAAATAGAGGAGACTATCTATCGCCTTGAGCTATTCAAGTATTAGTGCAAAAAAATGAAACAGATTCATTCCAGATCAAAGGCTGTCATCTTTGATCTAAATGAATCTGTTCCAGTTTTTCGCAATGATACTCCAATAGTCTTCTCAATTTTTCAGTGGCTCACCTGTATCTTCTACAGTTTTCTATCAAAAATGAAAATTCTTTCTTGGGAATGCAGACAAAGATAATACCTTTCTTTCGAGTTAACACTCGACCCATCTACCCTCTTTCAAATTTTCAAGGGTTGTCACTCCTGCTCCAAGCGTTAGAATTCGAGGTGAGGATGGTACTTGATGATGACTGCCATTGATCAGCATGGATCTGTTCCATTTTACCTAAATGAAACTTGAATAGTCTCAGGGAAATAGTCTTTCCCATCTCTCAGTTGCTCATCCTGTATCTCTTACAGTTTTCAATTAAAAATGGAAATTTGTTCAAGGCAATGTAGACAAAGATATCACCTTTCTTTTGAGTCATCACTTGACCCATCTTTCCTATTCAAAATGTTCGAGGATTGCAACCCTCGCTTAGGGGGTTAATATTTCAGACAAGTATTCTACCCCAAAAGATGTCCTCCTTGAAATGAAAATTGACCTGCTTTTGCGTTTTGATCAGAAATGAATATCTTGGTAGATATATAGCCTCTGTTTAGTTTTCGTTGAAGCACCCTGTATATCTCCTCGGCAGGGCAAACTAAATAAACACTTTTTCTTTCTCAACCAAAAATCCATTACTATTCTAGAGAAATGTAACTGTTATATTGTCGTAACTCTTTGCAATGCATTTCAGGTTTTCGATAATGGACATCCTCGAAAATTATCAATATTTTGTTGAAAAATCTATACTTAAATTCTTGATGCTAACGATTTCACAAGATACGAACACAAATACGAATGATTGGATGATCTAACCTCTAACAGCAATCTCCATCAAACAATGTTTATAATTTTTTTTGTGAGGCATCTTGGCACAGTTCAGACGATTTTCATTATCTTTATTGATTGATCGCCACAATCTAACTTATCCATCAATATTGCATACTGAACGGATTCATAAGGTAGCGAAATTGGAACATGTTGAACATAATTTGGAGACAATACATTTTTTTATAGAATATTCCAAACAGTTTTGTTACTGATAATATACTTGAAAATACTTGTTGAATAATTTTTCTAGTACTTGTTACTCGATGTTCGTGTATAATTTGAAGAACTTGATTATCACATTCGTGAGAGCTCGGAGTTCTAGGATACCTAGTAATATCACTTGATTTGGCAACTGTTCCATTTTATTTTAAACGAAGATGCAGTTTCGTAGAGGATTTCGAACTGGGTAACCAGTTATTGAAATGACGCCTGGCTATATCTACGTCTTGGCTCAAGGCATTACCATCCAAAAATGGATATTAGATATTTCAGTATAAGTAAGTCTAGACTTCGTTATGAACTTAACGTTAGGAGAAATTAGTGTTTTATTGATGATAATGGAAATTTTCAAAGGCCATGTAGAATAAACATGTTTCTTCTAATTAGTTTTGGAAACCAGTAGCGTCACTAGTAAATTTCATTCAGACTTATTATTCATTATTAGAGAAATCTTATCAGCGAGAATAAGTTATTTCACATTATTTTATAAAACTGCACATATTGAATAGAAAATAATACGTACATACTATACTAAGAGATAGAGCCTACGAAATTTTGAAATCATACCTTGAAGATCGACGACATATTGTTGTGTGGAAGAACCATAAATCTAGCGAGCAAGAGGTGTCATTTGGTGTACCACAAGGTTCAATTCTTGCCCCCCTGCTATTCTGTGTTTATATAAATGATCTTGCTTGGCTTCTGGGGCCCAGAAATTTGTGTATGTACGCTGACGATTCAACAATAATAATCATAAACGAGGATAGGTTTAGTCTTACAAACAAAGGGAATGAAAGACTCAACATGGCCGCTGAATGATTTGAAGCCAACGGTCTCAAGCAGAACAAGAATAAAACACAACAGTTGATCTTCACAACTAAAAAACCATTAGAGCCAGGAACAATCAAACTACTAGGTTTTCATCTGGACAGCGCCCTCAACAGGTCAGAATACACTGAAAATTTAGCTAGAAAATTATCTTCGGCCATTTACACGATCAGAAGAATCAAATTTATAATGAGTAAAGTTACTGCTGTACTTCCATTTTTGCTGAATTCAACAGTTTTGAGGGTGTCTTCGACCACTAGTTGTAGACCACTTTTCAGGTATTTGAAAATACTTATATTACCAGCTGTTTACATACTCACCTGCTTATGCTACATCTATAAAACGAAGGATTCATACTTAAAACCCTCTAATTATCACAATTATCCAACCAGGCAGTGCGGAAACCTTGGTCAACCGAACGTAAGGCTGAAGAAGTCTCAGGATACTCACCTGTGGCTGGGCTGAAAAATGTCACCTGCCGCGGAGTAAACTCACCTATTGGGCAACTTTTCGAATCAAAACTAAAAAATATTTTATTGCAAAAATCAATTTATGATATTGAAGAATATTTTGATCTAGATATTTCTACTCAACCCGATTGATCTCATATTACAATTTTGTTTGTTCCTTCTGTAATAATGTGATCTGTTATATATTTTCTTAGTTACCTACCTATATGTTGACGCGCCTTGTAAATCTTCTTGGAGGCTAATAAACTACCATTACCATTAAACCTAAATTCAAGCATGTAAAAAAATGGGCCTAGACAACTTGAAAACTCGGGTGGGGGAAAGTATGGAAACTTGAGGAGTGATTTTCCGAACCGAGAAACTTTTGGGAAGATCGACGTTCCCCCTTTGCGACGCTGGTGATGGCGACTGAACGAGAGTGGAGATGACGATTAACCCTACTAGTCTTGTTCGGGGATTCGTCAATCAAAAAAGGAAAATTAGATCTTTCCGAACGGGGTATACGCTTTTTACTCATTCGAAAAATTGAAAAAAAAATTAATCTTCGAGGCGTTTCAAAAATTTTCGGGTCGAATTGTAGGCTGGAATTTTTTAGAAACTAAAATAAAATGAACGAGTCAGGAACTCATAGAATGAATATTACGAAAACAATATTCTTGCTCCACAATGATACTTTCAATTCGAAAATCCATTTCGTTCTGGAAAATCTTAAGTCAAAGGATGACCGAAATCATCAAGAACGAACCATTCCAATAGGCTCGAGAAGAGAGATATGATCTTAACAACTTTCGTTCTCGTAATTTTGCAATCGAAAACGTTTTTCTAGAGAAATTTTCGATAATTGCTCCACGCAAGTAATTTTGACATTTAAACCCTTTCAAATTGTTAGCACTTCTTCATAAATCGATTTTCTACTAAGAAATAGCGACTGAGTTAGCCTTTGCCAGAAATTCTATTCGGTTCAAAATTTCACCTGCCACTATCTCATGACAATCTTTAACGGCGAGAAATGACCGAAACGGTCCCAATTCGAGCCCTTTCTTTCTTCGTTTTGAATTCACTAAAGATATATTTTGCACATTTAACGATTATTACGTATCTCCAGTTATCGATAAGAATAAGAAATAAATATGAAGTAAAGTGGACACTTAGTTTTATTTCCGAAAAATATCTGCAAACTCATTTCCTAAATCTTGAAGAAAATAAAGACGGCGTAAAGAAGTGTCTTCAATACTTTTCTCAGTACATCTAAACCTCAAATGAACTTATATCTATCAGATGGTAAGTTTTATTTTGTTCGACTTGATGAATGCATATACACTTGGCGTTCATCATAGAATGGACTTGAGTATATTATATGTTACAATCAAGGCTTTCCATCCAGTTATTCTCAACGATAATATGGATAAATTGGAGACAAAAATTGGTTCTATAATTTGAAGGAAATATGTGTTTTCAAAAAGATTTTCTCAACCACCTGTCCATATCTATTTGAAATAAGGCTGCCGATAAATATTTGCCATAGGAAGAAGGACATGGGCCTTGACCTCCTCCACTATGTCCGAATTTTTGTGGATAACATTACACTATCGGATGATGTGATTTTGAGCCTGTGAATTCAAGATTGGTATTGAGTAATTGTGTGATTTTAAATATTTTCTCATCAAAACTTCGACGAATTGTCTTCAGGTAGCCATGGGATCCATAGTGGAAATTCTCATCGTATCCCATCACCGGTCCTGTTAAATAATCATCTATAATGCTAATTCAAATATTGATTAAATAAAATCGTGTTACAACAGTGATATGTGAATTCATATTAGCTCATAATATGCGGTTATTATGAAAATTTATAATATTCTGCCCAGTAGCACCTAGTGACCTCAGAGAACGTCAGTCTTGTAGGTTGTAATTGTCAGTAAAATCAAATTTTATCGATCGATTCGCCTGTCGCTAGCGTAGATTATACATTATTTACATGTCAATACAATCAATGAATGCGTAAATTATACAATTATTAGATGGTGACATTTATTCTCGTTCAACTTGATAAATGTATAGACAGAATGGGCATTACACGTTGTATGCGCCGTTACAATCAAGGCTTTCTATCTAATCATTTTTATACGTATGAATCGAAGAAAAAAATTGGTTTTATGAATTCGAAGGAAAATATAATTTCAAAAAGATTTTGTCAAGTAGCTTTCCATATCCATTTGAAGTAAGGCTGACTATAAAGATCTGCCATAGGAAGAAGCATACGTCACAAGTTCAGAATGTTTCATCATCATCATATGGTGCTACAGCCCGATGTGGCCTTGGCTTGTTCCACTATGCCACACCTCACCATAATTTGTAGATATTTGGTAAAGCAGTCATGCCATCGTAATAGTGATCTTCCTTTCCTTCTTGTAGTGTAGAATGTGGTGCTGATACTTTATGTGGGCATCCATGTTTCGTTCATCCGTAAAACATGTCCCAACTATTGAATCCTTTGAGCCTTGATGAAACGCACGATGTCTTCTTGATTGAAGATGTTGTCAAATTTTACAATTGTACATAACTGATCTCCTTCCTAAATTGGTCCATATATCCGCCTGATGACTTTGCGCTCAAATTTTCGGAGGATATGTCCGTACTCGGTCAATCTCCAAGTTTCTCCTCCATAAGTGACAACAGACCTGGCCAGAGTCCGGTATAGCATTATATTGGTAGCCCTTCTGATAAGTCTACTTCTAAATTGCTTTATGTTTGCAAAATTGGCTCGGTTTCGTCAATGAACTCTTTCTTTGATAGTTCGAGTGGTTTTGTCGTCATTTTCAATCATATTTTCGAGGTATTGAACTGAGTAACTTCTTCTAATGCATTTTGGTCAATGGTTAGGTTTCTGGGTACCATCTTCCTTAGATGTTGATAAGAACATATATTTAGTTTTTTCTTGAATTCCATTCCAATATCCCGAAGTCGTATTTTAAGTTGATGGTAGAATTTTAATATTCGTTCTGATCTTGCCGAGATGGTAACCTCGTCCGCTCATGCTCATAACTGAAATATATCACACATATTACATAATCGATTTATTGAAAATTGTTTCCTGCTGGTCCAGATTCTGTACGACAAAACGAAGGGCCAATATGAACAGAGTCGTTGAGAACCCGTCTTTCTGTTAAATACCATTAATTAATTCGAAAGGCCTATTTTTATGTTCGCTTCTGTTTTGTTCAAAGTCAACACTAGCTTACTCAACTCGGGGATGTTGAAAAATTCCAAGACGTCCTTCAGTTATGATCATAATGTAGATAAAAATATATTTCAGTGGTTTTATATAATATCCTTCGAAAATGATGAAATTGCATATTTTTACTTGAGGCAGACAGTATGTCCTTAGATTATATTATGAGCTGCTCAGCTTGAGCTGCTAGCTAGTCTAAGACATGGGCCATTGATAAATGTTCGATTCGTATCGAATACTTGTTGTGCCGAGAAGTTTCAGATCAAGAATCAACCAAAACTTCGTTTTTTTATACTAATGAAATCTGCACTTTTAGTTCACAATTATGGTAATGATTAGGTTAAGTTATATAAAATTGAACGCAATATTATTGTTTATGCATTACTTAGATAGTTATATTTATGATTAACGAATGGAAGGGGATACATACGACATACAATGTTTTCGTTTGTTTGAATTATCTGGGATAATAAAAAATTATATAAATTTGTATGAAGTATGTCCCTAAGAACTGCATCGATCTATAGAAGAAGAAGAATCAACAAAAATCTGAAGATTTGTGAATATTCTTCAGTCGGTTAAAATTATCGTGAAGAGTTCTTTTCAGGGAGCAATATTCAACCATCCGTAAAATGTCAAATTTCCCCCATTGAAAGAGCTGATCCTGCGATTTGCTCTTCGCAATCATAGTTAACCAGGACCACAATAAAAGTTGTTATAACAATATTCTGGGATGCGCGCTCTTAAGTCCCTGCTTAAGGGGTTGATGTGAAAGAAATTCATCCTAAGCTAGACAATCCATCTGTTTTAATTTCGAAATCATTGAATCTGTTTCGTCTTAGTTTTTTTGCAGTACACGTACAATCAATTTTCGTCATCTTCATTCAATTTGAAAACTTTGTTTGGCACTTAAAAGGTTTTCGTATCTTGCCCTTTCAAACTTTTTTGTAGTACGCTACTGATCAGCATAAAATCAATTTTCGTCATTTTTGTTCAATGTTGAAACTTTTTTGAGACGCGTAATTTTTTCGTATCTCCAACCGTTTTCGAGTGAAAAATTATTGAATTTGAATTATTATTCACTAAATAAAAAAAATAATAGAAATATTCGGGAGGTATGCCCAAAATTTATTAAATTTCGATAGCTCGTCTTCTGATACTCAACTTATACTTATTCAATATGAAATTAAAAAAAAAAGAAAACTTAAAAACGAATTAAATTGTGTCATCTACCTTCAGAAATAAAGGCCTCCGTCCTTCGCATATTATCACGCACTCTTTGAAATATTCCTGTGGTATTTCTTATCGTGTCCCGAGGGGTTATTATTTTATTTCTCTTTGAGAATCCTCCAAACTAGAACATGTGAAATATTCAACTGATCTCCAATTTTTCTTGTACTCACATGAGGATTCAAATCAATACAATTCAAAACTGATTCCTCAATATATGCAGTTATCATAGTTTGAGTTGCACCTTTAAAATGATTATTTGCAGTAAAAGTACCAGTTTCCCCCAACTTTCTGTGGATGTTTGAAAATGTTCGCCTGTCTAGTAATACTCGATTAGGAAAGCGGACCTGATGTAACCGCTTAGCCTCTGTTGTGTTTCCGTTAGCCAGACCATGCATGTAAAGGATATCAGCCAATTTGGCTTTAGTAAAATTAGCCATTTTTTCTTACAGCAATAACTTCAAAAGTATCAAAACCAATCGTTAATTTAATAAACAATTCGAGAATACACTTGTGCAACTTTAGCAACTGTCAAAATAAATGAATAAATGAAAAAAATCAAAGCCTACTAGTCATTTTTTCAATTAAAAGTGCTTTCAATTCAGCAAATGCATACAATCGTTCAATAATTTTTTGCTCGAGAACGGTGGAAGATAGAAAAAAATTACAAGTGTCAAAAAAGTTGTCAAATCGAACGACCATGACGAAAATTGATTGTTTGCTGATCAGAGACGAACTGCAAAAAAGTTTGAAAGGGCAAAAGAAGACATGACCTGGAAAAAACACACTTTGTTGATTCTAGTTAAAATTTAGTACGTGTAACGATGGAGCCTGTAGAAAATAGCTTACATTCCAAATTTGGCTGAATATCTCAAAAATTGCAGGAGTTTCGAAGAAAAAAACCTATTTTTCCGGAAATTTCAACACCCTGTAGCTCCATAACAAAGCCTCTGCGAACCTATGTTTTTATAAATTTTTTTCTCAAAATTTCACGTAGATATACCATCTCAAGTTGTGACATATTATTATGTAACACCCTGTTTTAGCTTGACTTGAATAATATGGTAATTTCTTCTTTCATGTGAATGATTAAGTTTGAAGAGCAAAGAGGAAGATAGCTGATGGTAAAACGTATCGAATTGCGCCAGCTAGTATGAAATTGATAAAAACTTGTCAGAATTCAGACATTTCTAAACATATATTTTTACTTGAATATCATGGTCATTTGCCCGCAGCTAAAATTACTATGCGTTGGCACGAGAGCGAATCTGACGAAATATTGGACTAGATATGTGTATTTTCATTGTATTTACAATGTTTAATGAAAATTATTGAAATGTGTACAAAATGTAACTGCAGAATGATTGACCTGAATTTAGCGTTCTTGATTGCATGGTACTTGTTAATGTGTTATTATATCCGAAGAGAATATAGGCAAAAGTTATTCAGTAAGCAACTTTTATTTAAATACCTTGAATGGTTGGATGAGAATCCATAGAATAAATAACAAATGAAAAAGCGTATCACTTGAGAACGCCTAGAACAATTCGGCTGTTATATATCTGTTGTTAACGTTATTCTGTCTGCAAGTTTCATAAATTGTTTATGCATTGCCCATCATAACTGATGGTGAATTTTTTTTTAAATATCTTGTCTGATATATTCATTAAGTTTTCAAGATATGGAGACAATAACGAAAGACAAACGGAAAATATGGAAACATGTTTTCGTATGAACTTTCAATTATAACTTTTATCTGCTTTATAAGTTATGTTCATTATAATTTTGAGAGAGTTTTCAAGAATACAGAATTTAGAACACTTCTATTAGAACCTCGAAAACGTCCAGACAGAGGCATCAGGAGAAGCATAATGGAAAAGCTGACGGAGAACGAACGAATGAAAAATTGAAATACCACCGAATATAAAAGATTCAAAGAGGAGAAATATCAAAAAAAAAATCAGAAATATAACATATATCTAATGTAAGACAAGTAGTGAAACATAATCAGAGCCCTATGATTATCATGAGTTATTAACTGAGCTAAAAAAAATTCATTAAATTCAGAAACTCTAACTGAGATGGTACGAATGGAAAACTCCTTGCAGGTTGCCGAGGAACTCTAAGAACGAATGCAAATTTGAAATAGTTCAAACCAAGGACGAAAAAAGATTCTAAAAATAACTGATTTCGAATTTGTAGCAATTTGTCATCCAAAAAACATTCCTTCGAGATGATGAAATCAAAATAGAAGTAGAAAAAGAAAAAGGGGAAGCAGTTATCAGAGCTCGTAGAAAGATTTTTAGAGCCTTTCTCAAGATTAATTTGTGGTAACATTACCTACCAATAATCAAGCAAGTGCCTTGCAGATAAAATTGTATTAAAATCCATAAAAAAGAGAAGTAATTGGTGAAGCTGTTTGAATACTAATATGATATAATGCCACAATAGTCTTATTGCTGAAAAGTAGACGCTGCAAATTCATCAAATTGTAGACGAATAACTAAGTCTGTCACATGTAGAAATTATTCATTGGGATATTGACTGTGCACGTCATGTACAAATTTGAAATGTACCAACCTTCGAGAACAAGTTGATTTTACGTCCGGCTTAAGGAACGACAATCATCTATTAACCATAAAACTGCATACTGAGTAGTACATAGAATATAACATACCTCTAACCCTCATTTTTGTCGAGTACGAGAATCCTTTCGAAGTCATACAACTGAGAGAATTATTTGAAGGTTTCAGTACCTCGAAATTCTATTCTCGTAGTTTTCCAATGATTTGGGTGGCGTAACAAAGACTTCAGACGTGAGATAGTCCCACAGAAAGGAATAGAGAGGTGTCAGATTGGGCGATCTATATCACCTCTACTACAAATCCAATGACTCGGAAATCAATTGTGCACCTAGTTTCACACAGCGGTATAAGGAAGCGTTACCCCATTATGTTGATAGATAACTTTATGTTCAGATATATTTGGATCTCCTTTGATATTATCTGTTATGAGAGGATCAATCAAAGCCTCAAGCATGAAGAAATAGGTTTCGCCGTCCAAGTTTCTCAAATTGCTGTAGTATATTTATTATGTTTGGAAAATGAAATCATGATTCCTACATCATCTTCAACTAAATCATCTTTATTTCAGATTGTCAAAACTATTGAAAATACTACCAACTCAAGCCACCGGTGTTTTAAAGAATACCATAAACTAACTGAATCTAGCAGATCTAGAAAAATTTCGAACATGAAAAAATCTATAACAAACCGATACATGCCATTATTACTGATTCAAACGAAAAAATCTAGCTTTTTCTTGAGAGAATGATATTGCGGGATCTCTTCTTCCCGTTCCAGAGTTTTTAACTCCCAGAGACAAAGTTGATTCGATAGATCATAACTTAAAATGTGAAGAGTTGCTCATTCGTCGATGAATTTAAAAAAATTCCCTAAATTGAATAACCTTTAAGAGAAGTATCACACAACCTATTTCATATGGAAATTTTTAGGGTGGTAGTTGACAGAGGTAGGGGGATGATGAGCAATCCAGTAAATAAGAGATGAATACTTTTCTGAACCAACTGAATCCCTTTCCCCAAACGGAGATCCAACTTATTGATAAAAACTTAAAATTTTTCCGATTCTTGATCTCAATTCGTCACCTGTTTTTTTTCAGGAAGTGGATAATTACGTCGTCGTATAAGGAATTGAAACACATTTTTAAAGGAGTATTACATGAACCCTTTTCCCTATTCAAAAATTAGGAATAGCCAGGGTAGGCAATCGACAGAAGGAGAACGAAACATTCAACAAAAAAGTCCCCCTCCAATCAAAAATCAATCTTCTTCAAGAAATTTGCGGAAAAATCAAACCAGTTGAAATATTCACGGCGGTTCGTTTTCAATGGAGCGGATTGTATGAAATCACAACATGGTCAGTAAAGCTGAGAAAAATACATAGGACAATGTGATACTACGTTTCAGAATCATCAATATCACATTTCGATTATCCTTTCAAACGACAGTTGGTGAAATATAGCTTTAAATATCGATCAAAACTTTTTCCACTTTTCAATGAGTCATCTGACAATTTAGAAAGATTCAATACCATAGTAAGATTACTCAAAGTTGTACGTCTTAAGTAGGATTGAATATCTATTCATTCGGTCAGAGCGTTTTGCTACTAATCACATGTAGTGCAGAAATTTCACTTATTTAACCTGAAAGACTACCAATGGAACACAAGTAACACAAACAGTAATAGAACGGAAAATTTGGATATTACTCTCACGTATCTAACGCCAATATTAAAAAGAATGAGATTCTTCGAATGGAACTCGGCAGATTACGTCGCAAGATGTCCATCCAAAGATTTAGCATACAGAAAAAGAGCAAGACAACTATTAAGATGAAGCAACGATTTAAAATAGGTAAATGAGATAAAAACACAAGGTTTAACTTTAATCTACACTTTATTTGAAAAAATTCGACGACGTTTCGCTGACACAGCAGCTTTATCAAGAATGAAAAATAGAATGAAGAGTATGGTATTATAAACAAATCGTAGAACAAGTTGGATGAATAACAGGAAAATCCACACCGAGCCATTGTACAGTTAGTATGAAAGGTAATAAAAACTAATTAAACAAGTTAAGTAGGGGTGAGTAATTCAAATCTACCTGTTCATTCAAAAGCTTCAAAAGCAATTTAAAATAGGCATCAAACAACTGGATTAGAATTGCACAAGATCAAGACAAGACTATCCCCAGCACTGGTCTAACAGGCCTCTACAATGGATGGACACTCATGCGATTCCCAGAATCCGAAAAATCGCACTGACTTTGTGGGGATTGAACCCAGGTAACTCTGCGTAGGAGACGAGCATCATATCCCATACGCCACCAAGCCGGCTGATTCCTTAGTTAATTGTATTGCTTGTGATAATATATATATATATATATATATATATATATATATATATATATATATATATATATATATATATATATATATATATATATATATATATATATATATATATATATATATATATATATATATATATATATATATATATATATATATATATATATATATAATATCTCAATAGTTACAGGAACGATTGAAAACAACAATAAAAAGAGTGAAGTTCCACAAGCCTGCAGATCCGTAGGCGAACATTTTGTCGGTCGAACTTCATTAGAGATTTTAGGTATTGAATAAACCAAAGAATCACCCTATTCTGTTAGTACGTGATATAAAGGAACCACCAATATATGGATATATCTTCTGAAAATCTGAAAAGATTTAATGGACTTTTGGTATCTTCAATATTCTAAACAAAATTTTTAGTAAGATAGTCCTCCAAGCTAGATTTTACGGAATCTATCTTAAATACAAGAATTGTTGAATAAAAAGGGGAATGCGTTAATCAGCCCCCAACTGAAACTGGCGATTCTACATGAAATATTCACAGGGTGTGCCCAATTCGTTTTCACGGTTCTCACATATTTTTTTTCGTTATGTGCTCAGGAAACGTTTTTAGGAGTGATAATTCCGAACAGTTACAGATGGGGAATTGAAAATCATTCGTTTTGTACAGGATGTACTAAATTTGTTGTTCTTGAATTTTAACTTTTAAACCAATAAGAATATAAGGACACCGGTTTCTATTAAGTGATGCTAATTTTTGATAAAACTATAGATGTAGTCAAAAACGTTGATAGCCCTTTTCGTTTTCTAGATACAGGGTGATTTTCAGAGTCTTTAATTTTCAAGTACTCCTCGTATACCGATTATCCTTCAACGTGGTGGAATCGTGAAAAGTAAACCTTGCAAAATTTTTCACGCGGAATCTAATGGTGTAGCCATATTTTTTGGGAGGGAATAGTTTTCAAGATATAGACTAAATTTGCAGTTTTTTTAATAGAACTCCCTGTAAATTTTCACGTTATGCAATAATATTTTTAAAACCATTCAAATTAAGTATAATACTTTTGGGTTACATTATCTCAGAATGCAATTTTCTTATTGTTGTAAGTAGGATTTTTGGAAAAGCGGTCGTGGAAAATCGATCGAATCAGTGAAGTGTTATGGATAATTCTCCTAGTTTATTAATTCATAGAAACATTGAAACATTCGTTCTCCTTGAAAATTTCAACTTTTGGAACTGAAACGATACAACAGTATCTCGGGGAATTTAATTTGAGGCCTCGTTTCTTACCCCCAGACCCAGCTCTAACCGCAGCACATCAAGGATCTCGATTGAATTTTGTCAGGGAACATGTCAATTCGTTTGAAACTGACTGAGAGAGAGTTTTGTTTACAGATTAGTCGAGAATTATCTTTTTCATTCCGACCGAGTTTTTTTAGTGTACATACGTCGAAATGAGAGATATCGCCTAGTGCAACCGACCTAGAGTTTTAGTGGAGATTCGATAATGATGCGGGAAGGAATTCAATTTATTTGAACACGGATCATCGTGAATAATAAAACCCTGACATGTACCAGTTGCGTTAGAAATGGGTGAAAACTTTTCGTTTATACATGCTAACGCCAGACTTCACCAGTTACAAATCGTCCTGAAACGCACATATTCAACTTTAGTTACCTCTGTTGGATTTTTCTTCCAGTTCATATAAGCTCTGTTTTTTAACTGTGACAGCTTTTTGAGTGTGACTCGTAGATGTCATGCAATAATTCTCGTTAAGGTTAGAAACATCTGGTATTAACAGATTTTGAGGACATTGGTATTAACAGGTTTGATTTTCTGCATGAACCGAAATTTTGGATTTTATTAGTCAATTTCCTGGCGCAGTGAATCAACAAATATATTTTATTTACGATTCACTTAACTATGAATTCAATAATTCCTTAGTTTCCCTCTTTTTGTTTCAGTAATCTACTTTTTCTTAGGAATTTGTTGCCTGCTCGCTCATTGAAGTCTCCCAGGTAGAGTGCTGTGAGAATCATTTGGTTTAATCTTCGATTATACATTTAATATACTTTTTTTAGTTTTAATAGAATATATTCCAATTATGTTAATTTTTATATTTTGCGATTCAAGATTTACTGCTGTTATTCGAGGATAAATTTGGGACAATTGCCCAACTTTTTGAGATGAGAGATTTACACCAACAAATTATTTTTTCTCTTTAATCTGCGTGTTGTGAATAATTAGTGTACTTATGGTTCAACAAAATATTCAAATGAATCCTACTCTATTGGTTATTTTTCTTTCAATTATGTATAAAATTCATGACCTTTTTCAATAGGAATCGATGACCACTTAATGGTTTTGGTGCACCAACAAAAATTTCTCTTAAGGAATACTTTCCCGTACTGATTCATGAAGTAGGAGTTGGGTTTATTTTAATAATAGTACCCGGCAAGTAGACTTAATAAACAATCATAAGAATATTTATTGTAATTTTCATTCAGTTGTTTCAGCCATTGGCACTGACTGCGATAATTTTTCTCGTTCCGATCCAGTTATCACTGAAATACTGGTTAAAAGTTTGAAATACTTTTTGTCTGTTGTGGGGGAGCATCATCTTGCTAACCTCCTTTGAGCTAAAGGAATTCAATCCTCTCTCGACTATGTTCTTATTTATTTTATCGTAATAGAGTTCCCCACGAAGATTTTTGGTGAAAATGACATACGCCAAAGCATAATTCAGCACAAAGGTTTTCATTCAGATATCTCGCTAATATGCGATTATAGTTCAATGCATTAAAAACAGAAAAGCATCAAAACCGAATCGCCCTTGGTGTTGAATAGTCACTTCTCAATGGGGATTGACATCAGAACATAAATATTACCCTTACTTCATCAGTTTATTTAGTATAGTGGTAAAATTCGAGATATTTTTGACTTTCCAGATGCTGTCCACAAATTTTCAGGCGTCTCTTATAAACCTCTGGCTGTAGAAACTGACATTATCTCATCTGATAGGGTTGAAATTTTTTTCTGAGGGTACACGGAGCCTATGATTTCGGTATTGCAATCTCTGCGATACCTGAAATCGAAGATTCGTACAAAGAGCTCCAAAAACTTCCATTGTACTTTCTTCATTATCTTGTTTATTATTACTTTTTTCTCTGAGAGCATTAAATGAACCAGTGTTTATGAGGTTCTGTTTCAATCTTTGGAATAGAGGCTTGGGGTTGCCTCCTGTCAGATGAATGAATAGAAAAATTTTCTGAAGCTGCATAATAATCATACCTATCCTGAACTTTAGTTTTGTGTATATTCATACCAGCGTACTAGATGCAACCACAGAAAAATGCTTATCTGAAAAGATTCTTATTTTCGAGAAAGTTTGTTAGGATTGTTGTATTTATTTGAAAAGGGAAGAAAAGACTTTCTGTTTTCTAAATTCTCCTATAGTTTATATTCAGAAGAACATAAATTTATTCGAAAACCAATAAGCAAAAAAAAAATGGAAAATGCCCTTGCATTCCACTCGAACATATAGTATTCATCGACTTTGAAAGTTACCATGATATTGATATATAGATAATGGGAAATCCCGTACACCAAGGACTCCCAATAGCCTTACAGAACAAAATTCAAGAAGTTAGAATACGGGAACCATTCAGGCGATGAATGAGATGGTTTACGTCTATCTCTTATAGCCAATGATATATTCACTAGAAATGGGGGTTGTTGAGAGACACCTATCAAGTAAATTCTTCCCCAAACGTTTAAGAATAGAATAGCTGTTGGAAATCACACATTGTTATTATGAAAATTCTTTATTGCTATTCTTGAAAAACTTGCTTCATCGGTAGACAGGATCAGCATCAGCAATAGAGGGATTTGAATCATTTAGTGCTAAAAAACAATGATTGAATGCAATATAGGCAGGATAATCAGGTAAAAGAAATGCTTGAAACGTGGAACAGAAAAACAATTAATGATCCTTAAGAATGAGCTAAAGAGTCCAAATACTCACATCAACAGCGCCAAAATTTTTTGGAATAGAATTTTCTTCGATCATGTTCAGCTCATCAACTTCTAGCACTTCGGTCTAGGATACTTACGGTTCTTAGACTTCCTACTTCTCTGTTATGTCCTATTGCGCTTGATGGCGTCGATGATTGCAATCAAGTTTTTCAATCAGGAGCACTACGGTCAGGAAATCTTTCAGTGTACAACAGCTTAACCTCATATGCATTGCCGTCAGTCCAAAAATGAAGCGCATGTCAGTCAATTCGGCAAATAAATAGAAGATTGATGATAATCGATTTCAACATATTCAATAGATACAAAATCACTTTCATGGGACTAACTTTAACTTCTTCAACTTTAACGATCTTAATTTATGAAGTGAAGAATCAAAGTATGTTGTGAATAGAACTGGTATTTTTAGTCAAAGTATTCCTGCAATGTTTGAGAAACTTTTTCTTGGCTAAAATGGCATGTTGTGAGATATAATATCAGTAGATTTCTTATTCTCAACAATTCAATTAGGAATTAAAAATATTTCTTATATTCACTAAAACTAGCGGCAACGAAAACAGCCTGTGACGTACCAATACGCGCATTACTGGTTATACAAAAAATTTGTTTCGTATTGTGGAGTATGGGTCTCCCACAATTTTTGATATACCCAAAAGTTTATTAAAATATACCAGACTGTTTTGGAAGAATTTGATATTTACTTTTTTCATTCAACCTTTAACACCCTGTACATCGAAATTATGGTTGTAGGAACTTTTTTTTCATGAAATGACTTCAGTCACTCCCTCAAATATAGCAGCATGTTTTCAACACTTTCAGTAGATTAATTGTAAAAGAGAATTAAAATAGTTAAATATACTGTTGAATTAAAACAAGATATGATAAAATCTTTTTCATTTTTGGTTTAATCTTATGGAACATTTGTTATCTATCATGTCCATATCAAAACTAACGAAGGTCTTTACAACATCATGCAAAAGAAGGTTTGAAAGAATTGAACGTGCAGTGAATGGTTTTCGTGAGAAAATTACATTCTTGAGAGGGATCTCCTGACTTGTTGAACATAATGTACATTTAAGCGTGGAATAAAATGAATAGTTAAAATAGGAAGTGAAATTCATTATCTGGAAAGAAATTACTGTTTGAAGGATGAAAGACATAATTATTCACCTCATTGAATTTAGACATGCATATTAGCATACGCATCCAACAATGAAAAGGAATCATATCAATATAATATAACGAATATGACATTAATCTGGAGAATGTAGTCATTAATCTATTTATTATTTTTATTGAATGAATTCGATGCATAATGGAAATCTGCATTTGTGTTAAACAAAATAAAATTGCATAAATGCTTTTGAGTTCCCACTAACCGATTGATGAAATATTCGGAAAATCGAATCGGATAGTCTGAATTAGGTTTCCATGGAGAGGAAAAACTGACCTGACAATAGCATATTTCAAATGAGGAGGTTGTTACTCGATAGAATTGATATACAATTTTCAATTTAATAATAACAATGCTGTTAAAAAGTTTCACTATACTTCTCTTAAATTAAACTTCCATTATTTTCATTATATAAAATATAAAAATTATTATTGAACCTATGATTTTTATTTACGATTCAAAACTGAATAATTCAATGAGAAAGATTATTTTCATCTCATTTTAGGTCGTAGAAGTTGGATTCCGTTCTCAAAAAATACATAGCGATAGTAAAAATCAGAAAGTTCCAAAGATTGAAGTAGGAAAATTCGATAAATGACGCATAGTTGTGATTTTCTGGATTTTCAGTTAGCTGACTCTAACTTGACAACGATCTTACTTAATAGTATTTCGTAACTCTTGAAACCCCTGATTTGTTTTCTTCATGAATTTCGGTTTAACTGTTTTCAATGTATCTGCATAGGGATGAACTATATTCAAATTATGGAATGAGAGGAAAGACTTTAAATTCAGATTGGCTGGCCATCTCACAGGAATATTTGTCGCTATCCATTGACTACCAAAATTATTGTTCAGGCAATTCACATTCATACCTGCGTTGTGAGGAGCAGCGCCATCTCGTTGGAAGTGAATTTTTCTTCATATTCACGTAGGAAGATCACTTGTGTTTTTTCGGGTACACACCAAAATTATAGCTTTAAGCATTTATTGTAAATACAATTATTCAAATACAAAATCTAAATGCATTCTAACAGTAAAAAAAATGAAAACTCGAGGCGTCTAACACTTTCATGTTCCTTGAGAGCTTCAGCTTTTTGAAAAACATAATGCATGTATTCATGTCTTCGTAAAACAGATTGAACAGTTGTCGCAGACGTTCTGGTTTCTGCACAAATTTGTCGCACATATTTTTCTGCATTCGCTTCTACACTCAACACTTTTCCAGTTTTTGAATAGACAGTATATGCAGTATAAGCATAGGTTTTTCTCGATAGAGTCGAAAGGATATTCCTGTTAGGGCTTGTTTCTTGTCTGTATTCACTATCCACTTGAATTTCATCTTCCATACTTTGTAATTGTCCGTGAAAAAGACTCAGAATGAACAATAACAAGAATACGCGGGTAGGTACCTAATCTGCCATAGTTTTCAGTTATTAACTGCGAATGACATGCATAATAGTTCTATGAAGATTACTCTGTGGTTTTCAATGGGTTTCTGTTATAGAGGTTACTTCACGATTCAAAGGAATCCCCTGGTACGTTTTGAGTCTTGTTTTACCGAAAATAGGAAAAATGTGAGTTATCCCAACTGAAATATTTAATATTTACTAATATACTTTCTTAGACAGAAAAATTTTATCACTAACCCAAACAGTCGCCCATTCAACGAATCACATCGATGAATTGGAAATGTGAACTTCCTTCCGAAATTTGATGATATATGGGTATCATTGAAAAAGTCGAAGTGAAGGTCAACTTCTGGTATTTCCGGAAGAGACCGAACAATGAAAAAGTTTCAGGGATATCATTCAAGATGCAATTTGATTTTTGTTTTATTGAAATCAATCAACAATTGTAGGAGCTAAAGCTTGAGGCGTTTTTCACGGAACATCGGATATATGTTAGTATGAAACATAATAATTACATAAGAATGATAATCAGCTAAGTTCTACATTATTATATTATTATTAGATCCATTCAATGCCGCACCCACTCGCTATTCGAGACTGCACGAGCTATCGAAGTACCAAATATAATTGCGGAGTTGACTAGTAATGTGATAAACGCCAGGGTGATCAACACTTATCTGAAACAGGGAGGAGTGGACTTAATGGCCGATAAAGCTGCCCCTCAGGGAGGAGTCTTCTCCTTTTTGCTGTGGTTTCTACTGCTGTTGACATACTAGAAAAAATCGGCGGACTAGATGTACATTCAAAAATACGCTGACAATAGTCATCTTCGCCATTAAAGATGACAATGATGTCGCCTCCGATAAGTTGCAGGAGCCTATATAAACTATATACTGAAAGGATGTAGATCCCTCGAAATCTTTATGATGTCATTCCTAGGAAAAGGACAATATTCGCAATCCCCCTCGATCATGTGCGCAATATTTAATCCAGATGAGAAGGAGACAAAAATCAAGGATTTTCCCTAGATTGAAAATTAACATGGAACTCACACCTGAAAAACATAATGTACAAGGCAAGGCATTCCTATAAGCATGCCAAATGACTTGCAGTAAGAAACTTCAATAGCTTCACATGATAGTGTAAAGACTACATATTATTTGTACCTGTTACTCCAAAGCAGGAATGCTCAAACTTGAACTGCTGGCCATCTACCTCAATATTTTCAGACTACTGACGATTGACTCTGAGTTGTCGTACATACACCATACACCCTGCTTACCTACCTACTTAGGTAGGGTGTACTGCATATATAGATATAGGTATAGGTTTTCGCACAATATACATTATTTTAGTCAAGGTTTGGGTTAGGTTCTTCTATAAAATATAAAATTGCGAGTTTATTGGTTGTTACAAAACAAAAGAGTTACATATGGTGTTAAACTTAACCAAGGAGTGACTTTGGATGTTGAAGCGTGTCACTGCATGTCCTCTGCATACTTTTCATAAGATGATACGTAACCACTGAGTGCTAATCGCAAGCATGATGACATATGATCGACAATTAGTCGATTGCGATAATTTGACTTGATTATCTTCATTTCAGAAAATGCAGACTCGCACAAGTAAGTTAACCCAAATATTGACGTCGGTTGAAGGGCGATTTACCTCATATTCGGATATTTATCTTCAGATATAAAACACCAGAAATTTGTATTAGATGCTGTAGCTTTCAGATGTATATCTGGTATAATCTGCACCAACTCATTTTTAACAGAACATGAATTCATATTAAACTGACTTGCTATTTCAGTAGCTAATTCCTCAATGTTTTCACAAGAAAAAGCATAACTCATAAATGATGCTATATTTGCCAATTTACTGCAATCATAAAAACGCATTTCGAATTGTCCCAAAATACTTGATGATTCAGCCTCATACGTATCATACTTCAACTGACGAATCCTTGCTTTCAAAGGCGGAAAATGTTTCAGATCTTTTCTTCTCAGTTGATTATCATAAGTTACAATTTACTTTTGAATGCGTTCACTGCGCTAATCATCTCAATAATAGTTTTTCCTTTATCTTGAAGCTCCAAGTTAATGGTGTTTAAGGTTAGATTTCACGAAACCGTTTTTGTTTCCCGTAATTGCTGGTGTGCCATCGGTTCTAATGCACACTCATTTATATATTGGTAGCTTGTAGTTTCTTACAAAATTGAAGAAAACGTCATATACATCTTCGCCACGGCACTTCCCCTTCACAGGAATGATTGTCAAAAATTCTTCCTCAGCTCACATGTCATTGAATACCATCCGACTGAAAATACTCAGCTGAGCAGTGTCTGTCATATCGGTGGATTCGTCGAATTGTAAAAAAAGTGTGTACCTTTCATGATATCATGTTTTAGTTTATCTGCCATGTCCTGACTCATGACTTCAATATGCCTTGTGACAGTCGGACGAGATAACTGAAGTTCTCTAATAGCAGACATGATATCTGTTTTATTTTCAAAATTTCCAAATAAAGTCTCACCTGCTTCAATATATGCTTCCTTCACAACCGATCCATCTTCGAATGGTTTCTTGTGTTTCGCCAATATATGTGATCTTTTAAATGACGCGATCGTAGCAGGTTCGATTGTTTGGCTGATCTTGTGAAAATGGTTCATTCTTTTTTCAAACAAGATCACATACTTTTCGTTTTATCAATTCACTCTGTGACGGAAAATCCCTTTCATTGTTTTCATGAAGCGTTTTATGATGCCCCTCTAAGTTATCACGCTCAGGTATTGCAACTGACGCACAATAAATAAGACAACTGCACTTATCCTCTACCATACAAAAGAAAAATTCTTCGTCCCAATCGTCATTTAAATGATACGTTCTAAATTTCTTCGCTACACTCATTTAGTACTATTTAATAATAACCTTTATATCGACGTAGTATTGCCTTCAAGTGACAATTCAAAATGACGCGTTTCTTTGTTAAAGCCGGCTTTTACCGCTAGCAGAGTGTTATTTTATTACGTAATAAATATTTGTGGATTAGTCACCTACTTATTAAACATTCTTTTCTTCTCGAGATCTACTCAAGAAGCACTCGCGATCGACCGTTTGAGCACCTCTGCTCTAAAGACTGCAATTTAGCAGAAGAAGACTATGAGGTCTGAGATAGCAATACTAAAAACCAACGTGGAGCTGCAATTTCAAATCATGATTCAAATTAGACAGAAATAGGCGAAGGTTTATCTTCAGATAAACTAGAGAGTTTCAAATGCCATTTCAACCTCAAATATGATCTTGTTTGAGAAACTTGGATTTTATAAACTGGAGCAGTTCATTAAGCTCTCACCCACTAAAATTCTAATCTTTTTAAGAATGATGGAGCTTGTGGGTAAGATTCACGGTAGAGTATACGAGTATGCACCTCTAGGTCGCTGAGGAGAAGCTTCCACTTAGTCTACATTCTCATTATTAACTAATCTTAATCTTAGAAAATCATCGCATTAGGAAAACAAACTTACAAAGAAACGCTTAGGTCTCAAGCGAAATGTACTCTACTTATTTGATTGTTCTGCTAATCACGCTAATCAATTGCGAAATTGAACTGAATAGTAAAATTACCGAAAGCTATATTGAAAATTGACGTTCGACTAAAAAAATAAGAGCGTTATTATAAAAATTATTGAAAAGTTGAAAGAAAAAATACATAGCATATGCGGAAACATTGTTACATTGTCGTAGATAACGTACAAGTCGTCCCCATTTGCGATGTTTCAGTACGGCATCTGAGTGAAATACTGCAAATGAAGAAAAATTAACCTTTCGATGAATACTGTTTCGACATTCTACGAGCAGTTGTTGGAGTGGAATACAAGGACGTTTCAAAATTTTTGATTGTTGATTGGTTTACGAATTATAATATAATAATAATGTATAACATGCCTGACAAATTTCTTCGAAATCTGAATTTTCTCGGTAATAAACATTCTTTAAACAATCAGTGCTTTCATCTAGTATGCTAGTGCAAATTTACACAAAACATCCCAAATATTTTGAATTCAATGCCTGCAACAATGAATGTCAAAATTAATCTTTTATTCTCATTCACGTGCTTGGTTTTTCAATCAATTGGCTGAGAAATTTTTCATTGAGAAATATGAAATTTCGACTACTCCCACGTGTCAGAATAGGTATGGCAGGAACTCATCAATAATGGTTCATTTGAAGAATGATAATAAACAAAATTTCGTACTCATCAAGTTGAAAGGATTGTTCAAAGTACCATCACAAATGGAATTCAAAAAGTTCTCACCGATCCGATACCTGAAGAAAAATTTAACCATGATCGAAAGTCCCAACGAAGATTTTCATCATCACTTTTATATATGTAAGTTACACTGATCGATAGATAAAAAATTTACTTGTATTACAGATTCAATGATATATTTACTTGACGTACTTAAACATATTATACTCTCTTATTTTGAATCGTTATATCTCAAAAACGGTGGCCCTTAGGAAAAAAATATCGTGTAATTTTACATAGATAATTATCTGATCTACAATTTTTGTCTCAACCAATGCTTTGATAAAATTCACTGTTTTGCTGAAAATCTTGGAAATTCTATTTTTGTGACTTCAGACCCTGAGTAAATTCTCTTTCTGAAATAGGATCGATATCATACGGAGTTTTTTGATTTTATTTTCATTCACAACATAATTGGAAGCTTTTTTTTTAAAGTGCTCAACGATAGCTAATGGAATGGCTGTTGAAAATGGTGATAGAATACTACCAGAATTTCATGTATTGAATGAGCGGTTCATCTCTTTAATTTCGTTGGGAAACAACATTGTAAGTTTGTGCTTACAAAAATCACACAAAGTTGTAGTAAAAACACGACAAAAAAGAAAAAAACAACTATGTTTTTCTGCCGGTTATTTCTGAATTAGATAATTAGTTGAATCGTAGCAGTGACCTCCAAAAAACTCCTGACTGAATCTCAACAAGAACAAATAACCAGTTTTTTAATACGTGGAATAATTATAAGCGATCGACAAGATATTTCCGTATAAGAAGTTATGACCTTGCAGTATCAACTCTAATATGAATTAGAAAAAATTATCTTGAGTTTATAATTCATTCAGATTTCATCGAATTTTCGAACTTGGGTCACATGAATATTTAGTTTTATCAATTAATTTACGACCTCACTTACATAAAACTTTCAGAAGAATGGTACGTTGTCTCGAATTAAACTAAAAGAATTGAACTGATCAGTATACTATTCTGAAACAATGCGATTTAAAATGATAAATCAAAGTAAATTTCTTTCACACTTATTAATTTTTACATAAGTGTAAATGGAAAATTTTTTCTTCATCATTTGAAATGGATTTGCATCAAGTATTGATCACAATTTCATCGATGCGACTTATGGTTAATAAGTATACATAAATAATTACCAGAAACCGGTTATTCAAAAGCACTTGATGATTCAAATTATCTCTGAACGTCACCAAATAACATTCTTGAAGGAATGAATTGAATTTGTGAAACAATTTTTGATCTTCCTGAAACTAATTGATTGCTGAATTCGGCACGAGTAAAGATTCCAAACTCTCTCAATCATAATTTTTTTTCTTATATTAATGAAATCCCACCTCAAGGAGATCTTTGCAGTTCTCTGGACCAGACGAAATACACATAACACTTTTGGTGAAAATTATTAGCAAACTATCCCGTAGATGTAAAAAAGCAAGGATAATTTTTTCACCAAAGATTAGTAAAAAAGATGTATGTCTATCCACATCCTACTGATCAAGGATGTCTTCATTCTGAAAAAAGTTAATAATTGGTGTTCTGGAACATATCCTGTACCAGATGGAAATTGCATATTCAAATAAGAACATCATCAGTAAACACATGCAATTTATTTTGAGCCTTGTCTGTAATTGGAGCAGCAAGGATGGATTCTTAGTCCCCAAACAACCACCATAATTCCTTGTGTCAGAAGGAGAGAATCCGAATTCCTCAGCATACTACATAGATAGATATTTCACCGCAAACTCAAGCTAAATATCTTGAAGTGAGAATGGATGAGCACTTAAGATGAGCACTTCCACAAGATTGAGGTACTAGTGCACTAGGAAACTCAAGGCAAACTGGTGAGAATAACATGGGTCTTGAACATCAAAATTAAATTAAGGCCTCTGATGGAATCAAGTAAAGACTTAGCTTTGACAACCATTGCAGTGTTAGGATCCTTAGGAGAGGAAACAGGAATTGGATGGAACCTAGTAAATATTTATATGGTTTGTATAAACACGAGCGCTTCAAAAATGGAAGACTGCGTACAGAAAGAAATCTGTGGCTCTAGGCTATGGATACACACAGGAGCCTCTACTTCTTTCTGTCTCCTGGAAGATCTTCTGGCAATGCAAGAGAGTTCTCCAATGATTGAAGATATTTTAATAGCTCAGAAAATGTGCTATTCAGGAGAATGTTTTAGCTATGGCATGCACCCACGAGATAAAATTTTTCAAACATTTTTCACCTTTTGAGTGAAAAAATTAGAATTCTTATTTGGAATATAATAGAAGAAGTCATTAATTGGTATTTATTCACTTCTTATCCTTTTATATGAGTTTGTAATCGAGTTTTTAGCGGTTCTAGGTAGCAAAGATTTTTTCATGAAAAACATTATTATAGCAATAGCTGCCTGTTCCACCACCTCTGTAGCACAGAGGGAAAAGGTTTCCGCTACGACAGGGCAGGTTGCCGGTTCGATTGCAGGTCTAGGTGTTGTGTTTGTCCTTTGATTGAGCATTAATTAATTATTCTGCTGGAAAAATATTGTATGACGTGAGATAACATGCCTGCGTTCTTCTTTTCTTTCTTAAGAAAGAGTGCTTGTTATATAGTAGAAGAAATAAAGAATACATCACCGTTTTGTATGTTATCAGCTAACACACTAATTTCTACCGGTTCCGAACAATGATCACGACGTCAATAAATTTTAAATCTTGACATGAGTGCACTCAAAGAGTTCTAGTATGCATTAGCTTTTTATTTCGATTTTATTAGAAATTCTCAGATACCAGTTAACTGGTGTTCGATATGGTATAAATTTTACTATGTGGTTAGCATAGATCAGCCTAGAACTTATTCAGTAATTTTGATATGTTTGATTTCAGTCACCTGTGCCAATCGAACCATGGAAAGATGTGTTGGATGCCACGAAACCTCATGCCGTTTGTCCCCAGAGGGATATATATAGGAGAACAGACTTGATAGAAGGAGATGAAGATTGCCTCTATCTCAATGTCTACACACCTAGAGTAAGTGATTGATGTTTAATTGAAAATTTGATTTATGTCAAAATCATGAACATTCATTCTGCAGTTGCCCTCCGAAAACTTAGAACTATTGCCGGTGATGGTGTTCTTCCATGGCGGAGGTTTCCTTTGTGGTGGAGGAAATTCTTACTGGTATGGTCCAGACGTTTTACTCGATAGAGATATCGTCCTGGTTGTAACTAATTATCGATTAGGTAAGTTTTTTGATCGAAACTTCAATTAGCCAATTTAATAAACAAATTAATTTGGTTTTTCGAATTTGTCTGAAAAAAGAGTTTGAAGAAAGATAAATATTCAATAATCCATAGATCACACAAGCATGCTGCCAACAAGAGCTATAATAGCAGTATAGCAATTAAGCTGTAATCGAAGGACGAAGTGGAGGACTACGTTTCTGTCCAAAACGATTGTCTTTCGTGTACCTATAGCTCCTCAAAGAATCGACAACGAAGAACCAGCGAAGGTCGCTTTATATGACTCAGTATTCAACATTCATCCTCAAATCGTTTTCCAACCTCTTTCCAATTAAAAAATCAAGAACAAGCCGATTTCCATTTCTGTTACTGTTTTACAGCAGAGGAAAGATAATACAGAAAAAGTTTTCATCTTAGGCGCCATCCACATCCATCTATACTCAGGAAAATGCAGTTGAATATTGTATCACATGGACTTCAAAAAAAAAGCGAGATGAATGGCAGCACAGAGTCTCTAAAAGGCAAGAAAGAATTAACAATGCAATTCAAGATCAATTCAATTATTTCTGTTCGATTTATATAGAGTGTCAAAATTATTATTTAGCATATTATTTCTCCATTCCAATGAACATAAGAAAAATATTTTGAATACTGTATAAACAGGGAGTAAGAAATTTTCATAAATAGCATGACTACAATGCCTTGGACATGCTTATTATTAAAATCCCTTACTCGAAGTTTATAGTGATCGCCTTTTCAAACCCTTTTTCTTCTCTGATTAAATAGTGACTTGTTCTCTCAATTCCTAAATGAGGAATATTCCCTGATTAACACCCTATTGGTGATGACTCAGATTGAGGCGGCTATTTTGGGGATTACTAGCCTTGGTGCTTGAAAAATATAATAAAAGGCTAATCAATTAAATTCAAAAGCGATTCCAATTTAAATGGAATTATTCAAAAATATAAAATGCGAGGCCATCTTCAAAAAATGAGGTTGTCCAAGAAAAATTTTCAAAAAGAAATCGGTTCAAGTAATAAAAAGCCGAAAAAACAATAGGTCGGAGAAAATAGAACATTTCATCTTGATGCATTTGAAGATTTCATTCTTTGGCATAGTAGACTTAATCAACAAAACACAGATTACAACAAAATTAGCTACTTTAAAATCTTAGAAAATCGGCTACTGACGAATGTATATTGAGAATCCTTCTTTCCTTTGACAAAACTAACCTCTTTTTATTATAGGATAGTTTTGTGCTGTCATATTTTGACTAACATAGATTATTGAAACCTTGCAAATTGATCATTTAATGAAAAATACGTGTTGATCAATCTTACACTGCTGCAATTTTCGCAGATTTTGTGCTGAGAAATTTTGAGTCGAGAATTCATGAAAAAGTAGGTATTGGACAAAGAAATACCTCTTAATATGAAAAGAATCGCATGGTTCGAGCTAATGAGATGCCCTACACATTACCATCGAAATGTAAGGAATTTAGAATGATAATTTTTCTCAAATATGAATAGAACGCGGAAAGCCGTTCTCGGGGCCAGCACGTTAACCAGATGTAGTCTCGTTACATTTTTTCGTTAGGCTATACATTGAAAGGAATTTTTACTGGATTCTTTCAGAGATGAAAGAAGCACCAAGAGTTAGAATTCAAAATGACTGAAACGACACATTTCCATTATAAAATTTAAGGGTAATTGTTTTCAACGCTCAAATATGTATTCATTGTTATTTGTTAGTTCAATATCGATAAAAGTAAATAAAGTTTTAATCCTAGTATAAATTTCGTTAATTGAGTTTTTTATGTGGTTTCATACTTGAAGAAACAAGAAGGCAAGAGACCTAAAAAATTTAGATTCCGAAACTCAATAATGTTATCGGAAGCATTCAGAGACGTTCTGTAAAAAATGTCATAGGCCAAGAAGAGTAGGTGACCCAAGTGAAAATATCCTGCTGAAGATTTTCACAATGTTGATTAAGGAATCGTATAAGACTAAATGAGAGGTCCACTTTCCAAATTTTCTCAAAAATTGCGAACAATAACGAAAAACAAAAACTTTTTTAAAACTTATTAATTGTTACAGGTGCCCTTGGATTTTTGAGCACTGGTGACAGTGTTTCTCCTGGAAACTATGGATTGAAGGATCAATCTCTAGCTCTTAAATGGGTCAAAAAGAATATTGAATACTTCGGAGGAGATCCAGACAGCATAACACTCTTTGGAGAATCTGCTGGAGGAGCTAGTGCAAACTATCATATGCTTTCACCACTTAGCAAAGGTAACCTTATAGAAAATAAGAATAATTTCGGGTAATTTTGCCAATTTGACTAGAATATATTCGTAATTAATCCTGTTATCGTCCGATCAAATGAAGAATATTTGATAATGTATTTATTTATATATTTATCCATTGGAATGAAAGGTAGGTTTTTACCATCTGAAATGGTGTAGGGCAATATATTAACATTTCATGAAAATTCGATTTATCAACAATATTTTTCATATATGAAATTTGTTCCAGCATTTCCGCTATTACTCCAAACCATGTTTGTCCTGGTCTATCTCTTTTCATCTTTCCGTTAGTTTTTGGCTCCCATATACGTTTGACTTGCCGTGTATTATCCATTCTCTGAAGATGTCCCCAACAGCTGAGCTGCCTTTTCTCTATAAATTCCAAAGTTGATTCAATTTCTAATTTCTTTCGTATGTCAATGTTCTTTAGTTATCTCTCTCTCCTAAGATATTTCATTTCGACAGCTTGAATTTTAATTTTTTGGTTTTTATCTAGAACCCATGACTCACATCCAAATGTCAGTATTGGCCTATAGATAGATGTGAATACTTTCATTTTTGTGGCTCTTGACACTTCTTTCTTATTTAGGAAATCGTTGCTGATAGCATAATATGCCTCCATGGTCTTCTCGATCCTATCATTGCTTTCAGCATCTTCCTTTCCTGATTCTTCGAGTTCAACTCCTTAGTACTTATATTTTCCAATTGTTCTATTTTGTCGCCTTTATCTGTATATTTATGTCTTCCTTTTCTGTTCCAATCACCATTACCTTAGTTTGTTCTTTGTTCATTTTTATACCACTCTTCTCTAATTCTATGTTCCATATATTCGAGTTTTCCTGAAGATCTTATCATTATCATCCATGAAGATTATAAACCACAGAGGACTAAGTCCACCCCCCTGTATAAGTCCCTACGTTGTCTTGAAATACTCCGATCTCCTGTTTCCGCTTGTAATGCAATTTCTATTACTTACATATTTATTTATTATCAGTCTTATAATTTTTGCTTTGATTCCTCTTCTACGTAGTATTTCCCATAATCTTCGTTTAGGCCCCCTATCGAAAGCTTTTTCCAAGTCCATGAACGCTGGGTATATTTTCTTCTTCATCCTTTTAAATTTTTTCATTAATATCTTTATGCTGAATATATGATCTTGAGGACTTCGTCCTTTTTGAAATCCACTTTGTGTCTTTCTCAATGTTCTTTCAATAATTAGCCTTAGCTTCAAATCTATTATTTGTTCATATATTTTCATAGCCGTGCATAATAACGGGATTCCTCTGTTGTTGCTATTTTCATGTTTATCACCTGATTTGTAAATTGGAATTATCATTGAGATCTGCCAGTCTAACTCTAATCCGTTTCCTCCACTCCAAAGTAGCTCTTGAAAATATTGCTTCCATCTTTCCATTACTTCGTGTCATCTATGAGTATTTCTTCATTATTGTCCTTGATGTTCTAAATTTCAGAGTTCTTTTTCTTTCTACATGATGAAAGGAAGTTTTAAAGAACTAAAACGACTTTGGAGAAGAAAGAATTAAAGATATGTTCAAGTTTTCGCAACAGAAAGAGCTTTTTTTCATGAACGGTTTCTTTACTGCTGTCCAATTTATTGAGATGTTTTAGAAGAACAACTTGTCCCATTGTTTTAAACAGCTGATAAATACTTCGTACTCATGTACAATAATGCTCGACTGCGTACAACTGGAATTCTGAACCATTACTTGGACGAAATGGGTATATAAATTCTTAAGTGGCTAGACCGCAGCCCAGGTTTGAATATTTTCCAAAATCTCTGAGCTGAATTGTAACGGAGAATCAGAAAAGGTTCTCTAACCGAAGAACATTGTAGCTTTTAAGGATAATTTTTGCGTAAATATAAGTGTATTCCTCAAGGGTTCTTCCAAATGCGTTTCTCTCGTCCCCGAGAAGAATGTAAGCAGTAATTGATACCTTTGTGTGCACCACTAGGTATCAATTTTCTTCTGTAAAGTTGTGAACTGTTCAAAAGATCAATACATTCCGTTGAGTTTTATATTTATTGAGATCATGTTAAACAATGCATGTCCGTTTTAATATTTTATGTTATCTTTCGAATATGCACATATTTTATTAAAATTGAAGCATTAACATAACTCGAACAATGTTCTGTTCAGCTCTACCAATAATATTCGTTGTTATGACTGACGTTTTTAGAGAAATTATTCGACATTGTTCTGTGAGAATAAAAAAAATTGCTTACACATAAAAAACTCATGAGAGATCGGACATTAAAAGAAAAAAACCCTTTCGGCGTAGCCTACAGGCGAAGGTACATTTTGTGTTCTAGTCTGGGAAATCAGAAATTATTTAATTTGTTGTGGTTTAGAAAAAGTTAAAATATTTCTGGTGGTTATTACTAGCTATTTTAGGATTTTCAAGTCCCCGGCCCCGATTTGCCAGTTACCAGAAAAAATTGCAAACAAAAGTGCTCGATAATGATATTCCACAAGAAGATACAGAAACCGGATAGGTTTATATTGGTTTTTACCGGAGAAATGATGATTTGAGAACTTCAACGTCCCTCTACTCCGTTTTGGAAGTTAAGGGTCGAATCAAAAAACTTATCGAACAAAAGCCTCTGAAAATTATATGTCTATGGAGGATATGAAAACTGCATAGATGTATCTTGGTTATTAACAATGGCAATCTCAACATTTCTGACCCCTCCTTTCCGTATCAAAAAATGTTTCTGCAGTCTGTTTTCCATGAGTGGCAAAATTTGATTGTAACTTCTTAATTTATTTTCTGCAAATTGGTAGTGAGTTAGGGTATTTTTCGTTAAATGTTCAGCAAGATCGACTTATTAATAGTTGTCATTGACCATGCATTATAAATAAATTCATAATATTCTCGTAGTATTTATTTGCCATTTTGCCAACAAAAAAATTATAAACAAACAGAATTTGCTATTTTGCTATTTCCAACCATCAAAATGAGCCGAAATTCGTAGAAGCTTACATAGAACATTGTATTCTCTGTAATCGTATTTTCTGTTTTATTGAGCAGACAAGTGTTTTCTGAGCACCTTGTATACAAAATAGCATCGGAATGTACGTTGCCCCAAAAAATAATACATTTCTCGTTAAATTAATGAAAATTTTGATCTCAGCCAAATGAGAGACGGGGTTTGTGCACCTCTGTGTACAATATTCCGTGAACTAAAGATTTTGGAGCCAAAAACCTAAAGATCTTTCAAAATATAGCCTCCAGAAAAATGAGGTGTTTCACTGTTCGACAGTACGGGTGACCAAATTTCTATGTTTTAGTGTGGCAGCTAGTAGAAATACTATAGTTAGAGAAAAACAAATTTCCCTCTCTCGATCTATTCTTCTGGGACCAGTTGAATTGTGTCAATTTTTTTTTTGATATTTCCCAGTTTTATATTTATTCAAAATTGCTCGAGTTTAGAGAAAATCGTAATTCATGGATATCTCGGTTAATATCAAAGTTACATAAAAATGGGCTTCACAACAACAGCCACTCTTGGTGGTTTGAAAAAAAATCGGCAGTATTTGAATTATAATGTAAACATATTTTTTTTAAATAATCATGCAACTGCAACACTACAACACGGAACTGGTATGGCACTGGGGATTGTAATTAGAGCAAAAAAGTTCATCATGATCAAATATCCCATTAATGCGGACATCATCGGTTCATATGACTTCTCTAAAAGCCTGGACATCCATGGATAATTTTCTTAATTCGAATCACAAAAACCTAGTCGACGGATAGGATTCCTCGGCTATTAAAATGGTGATGTATGGTGTGAACTTGCTTTTCTCAGAATACCGAGAGACGACGCCCCGAAATTACAGTTTAGGACTCATTTGGCTGTTCGAAATGGATAATTTGAACGTTATAGCTCCTTTTATATCAATGATGTCACATAAATTTTGCTTTTTCTCTTCTTCAGTCATATTTTTTGTCTTCGATGCTTAAAACGATCCAACATGGATAAGATTTACTTTAATCTTTCGAAAACACTTACTTGGTGGCTTTCAAGAAACCGATTTAAATATGATTCTGCACTTGCTGCTGAACCATACCCACTAAGGATATAACATTCTATCATAATTTTCGTGAAGATGATTTCAATTCTGCATCTTGAAAGAAATAAGTTTGAACAAATAACTAATATGATTCAAAATTAAAATTCTGAAAATCTAAGACCACAAATAATTACTATGATTCGAGTTGAATAACCATATAAATAACCATGGCCTTGGACAGGATCTGATAAATCTATGATTTTCAGATACAGAACGAAATAAATCGTGATGGACATGCACCGAATGAATGAAATTGAGATTATTTCAGGTTTTTTATCAAAAACGATAGTGAATGCAAAAATTGTATTTTTAATTTAATTTTAAAGAGAAAAAACTGCATCCAACAAAAGTACAATCGCAAACCTCTGAGTCGAATTTCTTTTACCAACACCTCTGAATTTTACTCAAGAAAGTGCTGTAAAATGTCAAAATAATTTTCATTGTAACTAACTATAGACAGCGAGAGGCAGGATCGTTTTTCCATAATTATAGTATCTTACCAAGGCTGACGTACTAAAACATTGAAATTTGCGCACCTTGTACATCTTAACTGCAATATAAGAATTCACTTCAGATTTTCTGTAAAATTATAATTTTGCCATAACAAATTGTCTCAGCGAGATGAAAAATAGTCATCTAGTATTTCCATATCCTTCATTATCATACTGAAATCTAACATGATATATACAGGGTGTTCGCGCTAAAAGTTTCATCAGAAATATCTGGAGAATGGGTTTATCGATCAATTTTAAACGTTAGGATAAGAGTAAATGGATAATGATCTAATATTTGCGGCACCACTTCCTGTTTTACCAGACATCCACTACAAATTCACTATTTATGATTTATATATATTTTCAAATGCCATGTTGTACTTTTTTATTTATTGAAGGGATGTTTTTTAAGCATCTTAAGTTAAGATTTGTCATATCTTAAATTAATCACCATTGAGTTAGGATATTTTATATCAAAATTTTTAGAATTAGAGTGTCATCTTCTTCACCCAAAAATTTTTTTCCAACTCGAATAAGATAAAATTTTTTTCAGGTTAGCGGGAAAAGTGTTATTTTTGAAGGCATCGTACTTGCCGATAAAATTTCCCTACATACTGCTGAAAATCACGTGTCAACTCAATAAACCAGACGTTTTCTTCAAATATGAGTACCTTTTTCTTTAACTTCATTAGAACCATATTTTAAATTAATATTGATTGGTAGCCGGGTTTTCTATTCTTAAAACGGCTTATTTTCACTTTATTCACGATTTTATCAAAAGTCTGCATTTTCTTCGCAATATTTAATCATTACGCTATGGAACATAGAAACAGACAGAGTGATTTTAATTCTGATGCATCTTTTTATGTTCCACAATGTATAGGGTTCTTTGACTTTGAGTCTCAGTTGACGCTCAAAAATCCTAATATAACCTAAAACCATCTAATACTAATTTAAAATATGGTAAATTAAAACAAAAAGATACTCGTATTTGAAAAACAAAAGTATTTTGTCAATTCAGTTTTATTGAGTTGAAAAGTGATTTTCGAGGACCCTGTATATATAATACTTTCCTCGTTAAACTAAAAAAAAGTAATAATAACACTTAAATCTGTGTCAAATTTATTGGCCAATGGGGATAACTATACAGGGTGCGTCAACGTAAACTAAACAGAGGCTATATCTACCAAGATATTCATTTCTGATCAAAACGCAACAACAGGTTAATTTTTGTTTCAAAGGGGACATCTTTTTGGGTACAAAACTTGCCTGAAATATCAATCCCCTGAGCGGGGGTTGCAATCCTTGAAACAGTTTGAAAAGGAAAGATGGGTCGAGTGATGACTGAAAAGAAAGGTGGTATTTCGATCTACATCGCCTTGAACGAATTTCCAATTTTAATTGAAAAATGTAAAAGATACAGGGTGAGCAACTGAAAGATAGGGAAGACTATTTCCCTGAGACTATTCAAGTTTCAGTGAAGTAAAATAGAACAGATCCATGCTGATCAATGGCAGTCATCATTAAGTACCATCCTCATCTCGAATTTCAACCCCTAGAGCAGGGGTGACCACCCTTGAATATTTGGAAGAGGGTAGATGGGTAGAGTGATACCTCGAGAGAAAGGTATTATCTTTGTCTGCATCCCCGTTAACGAATTTTCATTTTTGATTGAAAACTGTAGGATATACAGAGTGAGCTACTGAAAAATAGAGCCATTGATAAGCATGGATCTGTTCCATTTTACCACATTGAAACTTGAATAGTCTCAGGGAAATAGTCTTCCCTATTTTTCAGTTGCTCACCCTGTATCTTTTACAATTTTCAATTAAAAATGGAAATTCGTTCAAGGCAATGTAGACAAAGATAACACCTTTCTTTTGAGTCATCACTCGATCCATATTTCCAATTCAAAATGTCCAAGGACTGCAACCCCCGCTCAGGGGGTTGATATTTCAGGCAAGTTTTGTACCCCAAAAGATGTCCCCCTTGAAACAAAAATTGACTTATTTTTGCGTTTTGATCAGAAATGAATATCTTGGTAGATATAGCCTCTGTTTAGTTTTCGTTGAAACACCCTGTATAATTCCGAAACTTCAATGAAAAAGATCATGGGTCAATGGTAGTTACTATGACAAATTCTAGCAGAAGATGCTTGAAAAGGGATAACCTGCAATAAAAAAATTAAATGTACCCTATGTCATTTGAAATAGGAAAGTTGTAGTCGATGTTCAGTAAAACCGAAAGTGGTATCGCTTTGAAAATATCTGCAAATTGAAGATCAGCATTCATTTTCCAAAATTTGAAAATTGGTCGATTAACCCGTCCCCCTTCTAATGGTCCATTAAGCGCTTACCCTGTAGGTTAGCACATATGTGATGCTAACTGATATAGATAGACAAATTCTATTGTATACTTACCATATTTTTTCTAATTTTAATAGAACATTGGATACTTCCACTTCAGATCAGTTGGCGAAACTTGTTACCACAACCTATTTTCATTCAGGAATGTCATTAGAGGTGGAACTGTCCTACAATTTGCCTACGTAAATTATTCAAACAATTGATTTACATTACACATTTCATATCAGCTGCTCATTGAACATTTCATTTGGAAATTGCCTTTCTGTCATCAATATATGAGAACCGATCACTGTAACCTTAATTCAACTGATTGCCTCGAATTTTATGGTGAGAATATGTTAAATGGAATGAAAAATATCTAGTTTCAATTCTACATTAATTGAAGGAACAAAGAATTTCAACCAGATGAGAAATGTTTTTATTCTAATGGGTTTCGATATATATTTATTTTGAAATCAGCTAAGTGCACCGATTAATTGCCACGCTGATTTTGATATTAATAAATTCTGAATCATGGTCTTGTAAATCGATGCGGAAACTTGTTTGAAAACTTACAGACTTAGCTTTGTGATATAGTGACTCGTTGGTAAATTGAATACACTTCATGTTAGTTGATAATGATATTTATATCGATTGAAACAACCTGTACAGGGTGTTTATAATAGCATGTCACAACTTGAGGGTGTAAATCTACGTGCCATTTTAAGAAAAGAAGTTCATATAAACATAGGTCCCCAAAAGCTTCGTTACGGAGCTACAGGGTGTTGACATTTCCGGAAAAATTGTTTTTTCTTTAAAATTGCACTTTATGAGATATTCAGCCCAAATTTGGAATGCAAACTATTTTTTACAGCCTCCATCATTACACGTCTTAGATTTTAACTGAAATTCACAAGGTGTTTTCTTTTCCGAGGCAATGTCTCCTTTTGCCCCTTCAAACTTTTTTGCAGTACGCCACTGATCAGGTTTCAATCAATTTTTGTCATCTTCATTAAATTTATAAACTTTTTCAACGATTGTAATTTTTTCGTATCTCTCACCGTTTTCGAGTGAAAAATTATTGAATTTGAATTATTTGAATTGAATGTTATTTCCTAAATAAAAAAAATTATGGAATTACTCGATAGGTATGCCCGAAATTTGCTTTTATTTGTATAGCTCGTCTTCTAAGTCTCAACTTATACTCATTCAATATCAAACTAAAAAAAAAGAACAATCAAAAACTAAATAAATTGCACAAGTGTCCTCCACCTGCAGGAATACAGGCCTCTGTCCATTTTCGCATATTATCACGCACTCTTTGAAATATTCCTGGGGTATTTCTCATCGTGTCACAAAAGGTTATCATGTTATCTCTCAATTCTTCTACAGTGTTCACTAAAGTGGTATAAACTAAACTTTTGAGATATCCCCATAAGAAAAAGTCTAAACTATTTAAGTCTGGGGAACTAGGTGGCCATGGTTCTGGCCAACCCCAACCTATCCATCGGTTCTTGTTGAATGTATTATTCAAGAATTCCCTAGCTTCTCCACTAAAATGTGCTGGTACCCCGTTACGCATGAACCACATTATGTTTCTCACCGAAAGTGGTACATCCTCGAGCAATAAATGTAACTCCTCCTCAAGAAATTGCCGGTAAGCGGGATCGTTTAGTCTTTTAGGCAAAAAAATAGCCCAATCAAATAATTTCCAATTATTATGACCCAGTTATTTAGTGAGAATTGTTCTTGATGATGAGATTCTTCAATCAAATGGAGGTTTTCCTCAGCGCAATAATGATTATTGTCAAAATTTGTGATAACAGTTCTCGAACAGTTAGCTTCGTCTGTCAACATTATTCCACTATCAAAATGAGCATTTTCTCTAATTTTATCTAAGAACCATCGGCAGAAATTTAGTCTTGTACAAAAATCTCGAGGAAGTTTAATTTGGACGCGTTGAATATGAAACGAGTACAATAAAAATTCGTGGAAAATCCTCCAAACTAGGAAATATGAAATATTCAACTGATTTCCATTTTTCTTGTACCCACATGAGGATTCAAATCCATACAATTCAAAACTGCTTCCCAAATATCTGTAGTTCTCATAGTTTGGGTTGCAACTTATAATTGATTATTTGCAGTAAAAGTACCAGTTTCTCTCAAACTTCTGGGTATATTTGAAAATGTTCGCCTGTTTGGCGTTATTCGATTTGGTAAGAGCAGCTGATATAATCGCCTAGCTTCTGTTGTGTTTCCGTCATCCTGACCATACATGTAATGGATATCAGCCAATTCGGCGTTAGTAAAATTAGCCATTTTTTCTTACAGCAATAACTTCAGAAGTATTGAAACTAATCGTTAATTTAATGAACGATTGGAGCAGACACTGGTTCAACTTTAGTTATTGTCAAAATAAATAATTAAATGAAAAAAATCAAAGCCTACTAGTAATTTTTTAATAAGAAGTGCTTTCAATTGAGCGAATGCAGACAATCGTTTAATATTTTTTTGTTCGAGAACGGTCGGAGTTACTAAAAAATTACAAGTGTCCAAAAAGTTTTCAAATTGATCGAAGATGAGGAAAATTAATTGTACGCTGATCAGTGGCGTTCTGCAAAAAAGTTTGAAAGGGCAAAAGAAGAGATGGCTCCGGGAAAGACAACACCTTGTAGATTCTAGTGAAATTTAGGACGTGTAATGATAGAGGCTGTCAAAAATATCTTGCATGCCAAATTTGGGCTGAATATCTTGAAAACTGCAGGAGTTTCGAAGAAAAATACAATTTTTTCCGGAAATTTCAACCTCCATAACGAAGCTTTTGCGGACCTATGTTTATATGAACTACTGTCATCGATTCTGCATACTTTTGAATTGAAAAAACCATAAGTTGAAGAATAGAAACCCAAATTCCATTTATTTCAAATGTTCCTTATGGGCACTTTCTATATCTTCATAAGTTGTCAGCCGGTTTTCAAATTTATTGATGACATTCACAATAATTTTTGAGGTTACCATTTGAAATTTATGCCTAATTCTCGTCAAAAAATTATTTAGATCACCAATTTCAGTTAGAAGTGAACCATTGTACAGATCTTCACTTACCATTCTAACGATTTTCAAAAACCTCATTCGAAAAGTTTCTCACCGGTACAGCTAAAGCGGGTATAAGAATTTCTTCAAAAACTCCAGACGCGCCTCTGCCGTAAAATTGTCATCGACAAAATAAGGTCCTAATATTCTATTTTTCATTATGCAAAAAAAAAATCAGTTAGTTTCTGAGGATGCTGAGTATGATGTTCACGCATTCAATGTGGATTTTCTTCAGCCCAATGTATTGAATTTTGACGACCGATATTGCCTTCAATAGTGACCGTTGCTTTATCAGAATATACAATTGAAAACGGAATCGATTTATTCTATCTCTCAAACCCGTTATCGAATCGCAAAAGTCGACTCTCCGATCAGGAGCATCTTCGTTAAGTTCGTGTACGAAAATCATTTCAAGTTCGTGTACGAAAATCATTTCATGTTCGTGTACGAAAATCATTTAGGAATGCCATTTTTCTAATTTTAGATACGTCACCACCAACCTAGTGACTTAAAGCTAGTTGCTGGATTGGTACATATGAAGTTTTTGTAGACTGATGAGAACGTCCAATTTAGTATCATATATCCAAAATCACTAACTCATATTCATACAATGGGCAAATATGAACCTACATAAAAGATGTATATTTATATATATATATATATATATATATATATATATATATATATATATATATATATATATATATATATATATATATATATATATATATATATATATATATATATATATATATATATATAATATCCAATTGAAAAGTCAGGATAACATTCAGCGAATTTCTTCATTAGCAGTCAGCCCTATCAGAACTCCAGGAACCAGCTTGACTGTTTCTCAAATGTTTCAGACATGCCAAATCTCAAAAACCTCTGTGACAAGAACTGGCACAATTCTGAATCAATATTCGAGTTCGACCCCTCAAAATGATGAAAAAGGTTCAATCTAGTGATTGAATCACGCAGTTGATTCATTACGACCACGAAAAATTTTTTAATGAGCGGGTAAATTGTTAATATTTGAGAATTCGAATGAAAATCAAATTTTAGGTTGGTTTTAGTAAAATATGGTTCTTTGTCTTCTTAGAACATCTATGAAAAACACAACAATTTCAGGAGTGCCAACGCCATGAGGTGAACAAATTTTTTCGTTTTAAGCTGAAAATCAGAATGAAAAAATTCTTTACGCTACTTTTTCTCCAATTATTTGAATATGACTGAATTATCGACTGAATGAACAATCCGAATTTTCTAGTGAAAAAAACATTCCAGCGATCATGAAATATTTCTCATTTTTGAATGAGTCGGACATATTGGATTTCTCCGGTAGCGAAATGAAACAAGAGCGAATGATTCAGCTCTCAAATTGCATATATATATATATATATATATATATATATATATATATATATATATATATATATATATATATATATATATATATATATATAATTTCATTTGAAGATCTTTTTGATGAGGTAATCTATAACATAATAACAATCGTTTCTATATGTCAATTTTCTATAATGTCACCTAATTTATCTCTCTATAGTTGAATGGTAATGGCATAGATAAACTGTTTTCCTTGTTTATTCTACAGTTTCCTCGTTTAGATAACACTTCGTTCAATCGATATATACATCAATGCATGAAGGTGAGATTATTTGTTGAATGATTGGAATTGTTATGTTCTCTCTAACCTTGATACCAGAGGCGGAACGACATTGAAATTTGAATAACCAAGGTGCATTTTGTGTTAGAGAGTTTCGGTTCCAAATTGAGGAAGAACATTTAAATTTTCATTCTTTTTAATGAAAATAATATAGGAGCAAAGAAATCAGCTATTTGGTAATTTTGCATGTAAATGTTTCCAGGAATTTGGGGGTTTGATGTTCTGTAGATTAGACACTATTTGAATTTCCACTTTGTAACCTCGTAATTTTGCTTCTCGTACCATCATGTACGAAAAATGGAACTTAAAAATAATTTTTTGATGAAATAACTTTTCTGGCTCATTTTTCGACAAAGATAGCTATATGATGAAACAAATCAGATAAAATTTTTATCGTTTCCTTTGTTTACAATAAATCAATAGTTATAGCATACAGGCTATAACTATTTTTATTGTTGTCTTATTTTACACTATCATAAGGAATGCTAAATGATATTTTGTCATAGAAATTGGCCTAATTTTCATATTCTACGTTCAATGCACTATGATTCGATTTAAATGTACAATCCCTGCAAACTTCTTCTAACTTCAATCGCTATAGGATTGCAGATCCCATGTAATCCTTTTCTTCCCAGATTTCCTCATACGTTTGCATGAGTACAGCCTTCGTGGCTGATAATGGATTTTGCCGATTGTCACAATTGCTATAGCCATTTGATCATATAACAGAGCATTTTGGTCTAGCCATTGTTTCCTCCATATGCCATCCCACAACCCTTCTTGCATCTGTAAGACATAAGTTGTAACACGGTTCCTGGTGTTAGAGCTCAAATATGGTGACAAGAATTGGACCATTGTTGTTTTTCGCGCATCCCCAACGTACTGCATTTTGTTCAGCTCCAAGCCACTGCTGAAACCTCTCATATTTTTATTAGTATGCGCTAAAACCGAATACGTCAAACGCCTACCATCAAATGTACTAGAGAAATGTTCTGGGGCCATCACGATTATCTTAGGAAATTCTAAAATGTTGGTATTGGCGGTAATAAGATTTCCCCAAGGAGGTGTCTTTTCGATTTTACTATGGCTAATAGTTGTTGATTGATTGTTGAAAAAGCAACGGTGATTACAAACGAGCATACATACTGATGCAAAAAGCCCATAATACTGTGAATGGATGTACTGAAAATAGCTGAACATTCATCCTGAAAAACACTTCTCTAATTATGTACGCAAATGGCAGGATCCTGAATTTAAAAGCTTCACTTCTGAATGGACACACTTAGGATTATCGAACATTCGCCTGAGATATCTAAATATGTATTGAGAACTACCATGGTAGTAGCATGGTACTGTTCACTGAAATACCTTCTCAGAAAAGTGAACAACTGAGAAAATACAGTATATGGTATGTACAATGGTGTTAATTAACGCTGAGTATACCCTGTGCAATTGAATGGCTATTGTTCATTACAGATTTTCACACTTCAGCAGTGGAGGATTAGAGACAAACGAGTTGAACGAAACAACTGACAGGAAGAAACAGGATTATGAAAAACTATGATGGATTTCCGGTATTAGAATCTAATTGTCAGAAAAAAACACAAGTGTGAGCTCAGGAAATGTAACAGGGGAACCATACTATCTTGTATATGATTCAATAAGCAAGTGAGAAAACCTGAGGAAAAAACTCGTTTCCTTGTCGCTATTGCACTAGCAATAGCTTAGCTGTTTATAATGTGTTAGTGTCGTGTGTATATAAAGAGTACCAAAGATTTTTCTGCTTGGACGCTTCATTCTCTCTTGCATTCCATGATTTCCAAAAACGAGGGTTCTGAGAAAAGATTTTACATAGCAAGCAAGGTCATGAAAGGGACTAAGGAGATAATGAAGAAATACATAACCTGCGATATTTCCTCAAATTCCATCTCTGTTAGACCTAGAGAGCCCCGATGGCCAGGTTCAGTCTTCCAAGTTATGCCGATTATGATCTATAGATATTTTAGAATCATTATGGACCCAATAATCTGGGTTGACATCGCCCATATATTATTTCTTCGTGGAACTTGTTTAATATAAAGAAAAATTTGCGAAAAATGTTTGACAGTCGTTCGAAAAATATGACAAATGTAATAGAATGTGATGAACCAATGCTGAATCTGGTGATAGGTTCATAACGTATGTTGTCGTGCCTCTGTTCCTCTGGGTAGCAACGGCCCAATATTATGATAATTTTTTTATGTTGATTTTGCGGAGCATGCATATTATTGGATATTCACACTGACTCAACGACATACTTTTCATGCCGATGCAACTTTTCCCTGATTTGAGAATATATATACTTGAACGATTTGATATAGCCGTTAAATGATAAGATAACTACATAACGAAATAGTTCGAATCAGTGTCTCATCAAAAAGGTGTGTTGAATCAGTTCTTGTAAGAGTTGTTAGAAGAATGTCTCTTAAGTTTTGCATATAGAGCTAGGATGAAACAATTAAGAACTTTTAAAGGCATTTTTTTTTTCGAAGTAGTCTCCGCGAAGATTAGTATACTTCAGCCTTCGTTCGAACTAATTCTGGAAGTAGATTTTCCCATCGTTTGTTGCTACATTCAAAATTACTTTTGTAAGGCATCAACAGCTTCTTCTGAAGGCTGAAATCTTCGTCCACGCAGTACGTTATTGCTTCTGGAAAAGTAAAAACAGTATTTGCCACTTAGGTCTGAGCTATAGAATGATGTAACAATTCGATATTTGCGGTAAATATTCAATTCTTTTCCGGGCCGTACAACTCGCATTGGCTTAGTGAAGGATGATTCGCCGTACAGGCGAAGCTTACTGATGACTAGCGGTGGACGAATGGTTTAGTACAAATCGGCAGTAACTGTTCTTCGACATGTGAGGAACGTTTGGACCATATTTTGGAGATACTTCGGCTACAGATGATTTTTATCGGTTTTTCTTCCCGCGGAACACCCAAACAGAAGATTGCTGCTTATTTTCAGGCTCGTATGAATAAATCCAAGATTCATCACCACCGACAAAATGTTTCAGAGTTTTCTGATACCAAATCATTCAATGATATACAACGGGAAACTTATTTTTTCACACGCAAGTCTTCGTGCAAAATTTTTTTGTATTGAGCTTTTCATTGATGTCACAATCTCTCGATATGATGAATGCTGATCTTCCTGGATAATCTATCGCATAACTTTCACAGTTCTCGTTTGCGCTTAAAACCATTTATACCAATTGGAAACTGGTGACTGGTGTAGCGTTTCAAGGCCAAAAACAGAAACCAACTCGCAGATACATTATTTTTGAGATAATTGTCTTTGAAATTGTAGAAAATTATAACTCTGAAATTCTGAAGGTTTAATTCCATTTTCTAATTAACTTGTCAACTTTGACAGTTTGTTGTTGCTAAACATAGCACGCATAAATCATAGGGGGTCATTTTCAATATGACAAATGATTAATGGTGTTCTTCATGTTCCAACATAAACATAAAACACATCCCTCGTAGCCATCGTTTCCTATATTAAGTACAACGTTTCACTACAATTCCTAGATATACGTCAAATACGACAATAGCATAGGATGCATAGGTAAAAATCTATAAAAGTATCATTTTTCAAAATTTCGGGAAATTCTCTAGGTGTCCTATGATTTGAACGACAAATGGGTCTGCCTCTTATCTTATTTAAAGATAAAACCATAAATCTGTTAATAATGAGAGCGACACAAGTTTTTGTCAACCCATTACTGGAATGATTTTTCATATCATTATCAATTTTGATGAATTTCTTTAAAAGGTGTCGTCTTGTTACCAAAATTATTTATTCATCCCTGTTTTACTAATTCATCTGCATATTTCATTTAAATGTTGTGGAAAATCAGTTGTTTGTACACAGCATTCTCAAATCAATTTGGCACTAGAAGTGCCCTGAAGCTTCTAAGCCTGCCTGATTAATTAAAATAATCTACATTTGTTGATGTCAATATCTTTTCGACAGTTTTCCTTCTGCGCAAGTGAATATTGGAGTGATCTCGATTGAAAAATGGGTTGCAAATGTGGAAAATGTATTCTTTTTGGTATTTTCTCGTATACCTAGATTCCTGATTCAGATCCGTGAAGCAGGCAACTCCTGTCGAAAAGTAGCGTGAGCTTTGAGTACCATGCGTTCTGCATTCGTCAAACAATTAGTAAATTGACAAAAATTTGAATGAAAACCAGAACTGTTTTAACATTCATGAAGATGACATGAAATTATATACAGTTGGCAAACACATCGATTAAACTTTACTAACGAAAAATGAGCATCTTTCTATGAGAAATTTCCAAGTTCATTCATAAATCCAACAGCTGATTCAGTTTATGAATAATTTTATGAATAGTAACATTGGTATAGCTAGCTTCAAAAGAAACGTTACTCAATTCAAATTATTAAAAATTATTGATTTTTTGAATAATATATATATCTACATATACACAAACCAAATTTATATGGAAGCATCCGATATTTTGAACACCTCCGGGATTTTGAAAATTCGGAAGGATTGTTAAGATTGATCCTTTTGAGATATTTCGATTGAGAAAAGAAATAAATTGAGATTTATTTCAAAAAGAAACAAATAAAAGAAAATAAGGGACTCTTTCCGCATGTAGTAAAAAAATTGAAAATTGTTTTCACACGATGTAGCTTATATTATCTCTTCTTGCCCTGATAAAGGCCTGAATCTATCTAGGCATGCTTTGAATTAGGTTTTCGACCTCCTCTGGAGTGACATTGGGCCACTCTTCTGTGGCGGCTTGGATGAGCTATTGTGAGCTTCTTGGATTATTCTGACGCGATCTGATTTACTTTTAAGATTACCTCATAACTGTTCAATAGGATTTATGTCTGGAGAGCAAGCTTGCGAGTCCAAAATAGCGATTCCCTCTGTTCCAAGATAATGTCGCGCAAGGTAGCTGGTATGCAAAAGAGCATTATCTTACATAAAAGTGAAATTCTTACCATGGGCACCTCGCTAGAGTCTCACTATGGGATCCAGCACTAGGTCGTTGTAATTTCTAGCCGTTACACTCGCAGGAAACGAAATCAAATCTGTTTGGCTCCCAGCATAATGCCACCTCAAAAGATCACACTGCCCCCTTGGTATTTCGGAATTTGTCTTGCTGCTCTGAGTCTAGCTTGTTTTCCACGACCTCTAAAAACCCGAATCTGGCGATCATGTGATCAAAAGCTTCGCCAATTCCTAGTATTCGAATTTTGGTGCTCAATACGCCAATAAAGTCTTTTGATTTTTTGTTGTCTGGTTAGCTCTGGAACTCTCACAGACCTTCTGATGTATAAATCTCTTGAACGAAGTCTTTGACGTATCGTTTCGACTGATAGACTGATGCCTGTTGCTTCAAGAAATTGCCTTTGGGGTATGGGGTATCTTCTTGCGATTAGGCACAAAAAGTGGTGTTGCTCTTCAGAAGTGATCTTCCTATGACTTCTTCTATGCCTGTTTTGCAGAGATTTTAGCTTCACGTATCGGGAGTAGGTTTCGGAAATCACGCCGTAATAAGCTCATTGTGGCCGCTATATCCCTCTGTGTCACCCCTTCTTCAACGAGAGCAATTATTCGTCCCCTTTGCACATCGGACAATCCAACATAAGGCAGTTCCAGTTATGATTATAGGCTTTTTTAAATTTTTTCAATTCACAGTCACAGAAATCTCAGTGACGACTGAGTACAATATCCCGAACATGTGGTGATAATTCAACATTTCTTATCATACCATCCAGTTTTTTTAAAACGAAAAACATTGTTCTCTCAAGTAGTCAAAGATCCGTATATATATATATATATATATATATATATATATATATATATATATATATATATATATATATATATATATATATATATATATATATATATATATATATATATATATATATATATATATATATATATATATATATATATATATATATATATATATATATATATATATATATATATATATATATATATATATATATATATCTGATGAGACAAATATTTTCCGAGATAAATTTCGCAAGGAGTCTACATATGTGAACTTGAGATAAAACTCCGTAGATCAAGGAAAGATTATTCATTCATCTACGGAGTTTTGAATAATTCTTCTCGACTCAAGTTTATATGTATCATTAGTTTTGCAAATTCATCTGATAAAACAGTTTTGGTTAGTATTAAAAAGAAGATATTTATCTTTCTGAAAACAAGAATTCCAAGATATACTACTAGATCTCTTATAATTCCAGGGGTTTTCGTGAAATGCATCGTGCCCACTTGAAATTTTGGTTGAAATGGTTCTATCACGTGAACTGTATTTTCTGAGATCGATACCATTCTGAAAATGATGTTGAAATTTATTCAATTTTGTTAAAGTGTCCTTATTTTACATTCGTTCGAAATTCTGTGTTATTGTTAGATGATAGGTTTTAAACACAATTGTCTTCAATAACGCGCCTTCCAATAAATCTATCCATTTTTCTCGTGTAATAGATTTTGATCATTATTTTGAGGATGTCATTTTTACTTTCGGGTTCCTTAGGATCGATCACTTCGTTATCGATATGCCTGTGTGTTTTTATTGAAACTCCGTTCTCAGGAATACGTGTAGGTGTGGAGATGAAATTTACTGACCTACCTTCAAATATCAAAACCATCAAATCAGAAATGAAAAATTTGCCTGCTTGAATTATTGTTTTGTCAATGGCCATTGAATGAAACTTTGATAGGGGTATGAATATAAATCAGTTTTATTCTTCAATCTCATTTATTTATAATTTGTTGTGTTTTTTCTGAAGGTCATCAATTCACAAAAATCCTCGTTCTATACAAAGCTTTAAGAGTCCATCAAGCCTTCTGATATACCCCTCCTCATCTCTTAATTTCTCCTCACAGTCGCAATTGAAACCTCCTTCCTGGCCTACTTCAGAATAATCACATTTTTCAGGAAGATTAGAAACATAACTGATTTTAACCATTAATGGCATTCCTACTATTGCAGCAAGTGCATACTTTTTGAAAGTTTCCATAACTTTTCCTTTTGGAAAACACGTTTCAGGTTCACTACCTAACTTTCTCAAATTATTTGACAAATTGTCGTAGTAAAAATCTAATAGGTCGTCCAAGTGGTCCAGTTCTGTTTTCGAGCAGCCATAGAACAGGAAAAAAGCAAGATCTGACATTGGTGATCCAATCATTGACATTTGCCAATCGATTACAGCAACTTTGTCAGGATTTATTTCGTTTTCATCCTGTAAAATAAAATTATTGCAATCAAGTTCTCGTAAACTCACACAGTTTAATATTTATTATTCAGAACTGATATACAAGTTTTTCTTTTCAATTAAACCATTGATAAAGCTCAACGAGTAAAGCAGAAATAATTATGAAAATATATCGTTAGTACCGCTGGCATTGTCGAGATAACATGCAGAAAAAAAAGATTTCCGCAGATTAATGAAATATTCGGATTTATCTTCGTGACTGTGTTTTAATTGTTCATTCATAACAACTTTTTCAATAACACAGAGAAAGGAAAATTTGCCAGCTATATTGTCTTGATTGTCAATAATGATGGGAAATGCATAAAGAAATATTAAAAGAATAGAAAGAAGAAACGCCCGGTGCATACGAAAATCCTAATTTTTTTAAATTTGCAGCTTGATTGAATTTTCTGAACTCTTTTGTCCAATTATTTTTTCTCGATAAACTTTTACATCCCAATAAAGATGTGTATGATATTTAGTTCAGCAAATTTGAGAATTACTTCAAAAAGAAAAGAATGACCATCCTTGTCCGTCCTCGATCTTCGAGGAAAGTTCTTATGTGAATACAGATTGCACCTATCTTCTTTTGTTTTCGAGTTATCCTGGATTTATCATTCTTCCGGGAATTTGGCATATGTACATATAAAGATTGCTTCCAAACTAGGTCAAAAAAATTTGTACATTCAAGGATTAATTTTTTGAATAGAAGGCAGAGACGTATTTAAAAATTTATTATAATTTTAAATAAACTTAAAAAATCGTCGAATGCAAACAATAGGTGAATTTGAATAAAATGCAGAGCCTTTTCTTTTCTCTTTCCAAATTTATATAACTTGCCTCACAAATTTCCTCGAAAATGTGAATTTTTACTGACATGAAAATTATTTGAACATTCTGAGAGGTTATCTAGTATGCTGGTGTGAATCTAAACAAAAAAATCCTAAATGTTTTCAATTCTATGGTCAAAATTAATCCATTATCTAATTCACATTGTGGAAATGATACTGATCCTGAATCAGAAAAATTTGTCTGTTCGTTTTCACGACTGGAGGCAAACATTAAGGCCTATATTCCAAAGAGTGAAAAAGAATCTCAGAAATACTGGTTCTTTCAAACCATTCAGAGATAAAATATATTATAAGTAAGATAATTAAGAAGTTAGATATTGGGAGTTATTACTCCGAATTCCTCAATTTCATGTGAGCAACTTGAAGCAGAGAGTTGGATACCAAAATTTAAGGTTTCGCGAATCCGCAAAAACCCAGAGAATGAGTTGCAGCTTTATAAGATGAAGAAATCTCAGTTTCTGCAACTTGACGGCTAGAATTTTGCCGCTGGTATCAGGAAAAGTCCAGAGAAAATCTCTAATTCCTCCAGTATACTGTATGGATTGATGAAATGACACCCTCATTTCATCGCCAGTGACTGATAATTCAGTTGCAGTAATGAACATACTGGTTCGATGTCGATACTAATCGGAAAGAGATTGCTCAACACCATTTATCATGATCTAATAAATGAGATAGTCCGGGGTTTCTTGGATGAGATTTCCTTGACTCAGAAGAAGTAAGGTTAGATAGACAAGAGAAGTCTCAGAACTTTTAAATCAGTCTTTCGGTGACAATTTGATGGGTAGGACAGGCCAGTGAGATGGCCACCGAGTCCACCAGATTTAAACCCTGTTAAATTTTTATTTCAAAGGTTTTTCTTTTCGGAAATTGAGGAAGAATGGAGAAAAACGAAGACATTTTTGTCTATTAATAGTATATCACTGAAACGTCGAAAATAGCACACCCTGTTTATGATAGAGAATGAATTTACAATTGTCATAGTTTGAATTGTACGTTACGACTATAAGTTCATGCACAAGAGTCTCCTTCCGTTTTTCTTGAATTTACAATTTTGCATCAGTTTTTCTAATTATTCTTTCACTCAATACGACCTATTATGACCAGTTTGAAGCAAAATCAATTGAAAACTAACGTTCAAATCTGAGGTGCTGATCAATGAACTGTATATCATGTACCCTAAAAGGAAAAACTCTTAAAGGATCACTTCATTCTCCGTACGTCCATCTGTCTTTCAAGACTATTTTGCCAAGAACAATTATAGTTATAGATTTGAAATTGATTCTGAATATTTAAGAAGAAAATCTCCTAGAGCTGTGAAAAAACGAATTTCCCAGTCGACGCAACCCAAAGATACGACCGTTTATGTTGTGTTTTAAATCATATTTTCGCACTTGCAAGAAAATTAAATCTTATCGAGCAAAAACAAGAACTTTAGCAATAAGCAATGCCTTAGTGCAGCGTTTTGAGAAATATTTAAGTCAACGAAACCGGAAAATACGGATGCGTGTATTGCATTCGGTTGCATATTTTGACTCTCGTCTTGTACCAAAGTAGGAGGGAAAACAGAAGTTACTCTCACTTTCTGAGGATTGCGTAGGCGTGAGGAGTTGACATTAATTATGGGTGTCCTCAAATCAAAAATTTCGCAAGAAGCGAACACGAGTAAAAAAAAAGAATACGAAAACTGTAGATGTTCAGTTACAAAACATTTAGTTGTGGTTTAGTAAAAATTCCTCATTAGGAGAAGATGCAATACAAGAAAGGAAATCATAAATATAACGATAGATAGATCAGAGATTTTTGAGTTGACTCGAACATAGTTTTTCAAAGAAACTCAGAGTTAACGTTAATAATGATTCTTGAATTTTTGAGTACGGTATTTTGTAGCCAACTTGATTGTTTCGATGTATAAATATTGAAAGCTTTTAATATTCAACTGGGAAAATAACTCAAGTTTCATTATAAATAGAATTAAGTACTTTTATCTAATTTCCACAATGTTCATTTCGAATACTCAGGACCTGTTTGGACAGTCCAAGTGTCTATAGTTAACAGTTATGAGCAATAATGTGCTAATTATACCTATTTTGAATGTTGAATAGTTGGGAACGATTCAATTGTGGTGAATCTTAGGTTTTTACAAAGTTTGTTGATTTCCCAAACCACACAATAGCAATTATGATAATTGAGTTGTGGCACATGATATTGGCCTAATTTTCAATGACGATTTCAAATCCGTGATTAAACTCTATGTATCAGCTGCAGAAAATATATAACATGACCCATTTTACACAAATTTAAAATTGATCTTATTTTATTAAATTGAAAAACACTTTCTTTTGTAACATTTTCTCGCAGATATTTTCGGTCAGTGAGCTATTCTGAATGCTCCAACAATAGTTAGCCATCATGCGTTAGTTGTTTAACCTGTTGCGGATAATCAGAACTTTTCCCAAACAAATCTGAACAAGCCAAAAAACTTATTTCATGCGTTTTCTCAATATCTGTAATAGGTCCTGTAGAACTTGTGTCTTTCATGATTTAATTTGCTGGTTATCTTTAATGATCTAATCTGTTGGCTATCAGAGATTCCCGCTTTTATCTTTCCTTCACCCAGTTTTAGGAATTTTTGGAAGAATAAAAGGACATAATTTTTAGAATTATTTCATGAGCCCCAATTTCAGATGCAACGGAGGCAATATTATCCAATTCGTCGATGCTAAAGGTGAATTTAATCGCTTTCTGTTATCCTGGTAATAGCGAGTAGGCTCATCCTTTTTGATCAACTGTTGAACTTCAGCTCTACAATTTCACAAGTAGAGAAAATAGGGATACTTTGTGTAACTATTCTGTTGGCTTCAAAGAAAGTTGACCATTGCTAAATCAACACATATGAACAAGTTTTTTTCGGTATACCTAATTTTGTCCAGAACCAAGCGAAAGATCTATACACCTCAAAAAAGTCTATGAGACACTTCTGAATATCAATATATCGTATCCAGAACGATCAATATGGATGTTTTTTTTAAGAAATGAACACCTGCATCAATTTATCACCAAATTATGTAGAGTGCCGCAACAGATTGCAGTTTTTTTTTCATAAAAAACTGAAAATGCAGCAGATGCGACGCTGCTTTATAGTCATTTCATGTATTCAGTGCTTGAAATCAGTTAATTGGCACTTTGTTTCTGTTGTAAGCACAAATAAAAGATTCAAGTTTTGTGATTCGACCATGGAAAGACGACATTTGTCTAGAGAATAGATGTTACGAGCCGTTGACATGCTCCAAGCTGGGAGCTTACAACGGGAAGTGTCCAGGGTTCTGGAAAATAGCCCAAGTGTCATAAACCGTTTATGGTCGCGTTTCAATGACACAAGTAGCGTAGAAGAACGCCATACAGGTCGTTTCAGGATTACTATAGTCGCCCAAGACCGATTTTCGGTTTCACAAGCCAGAAGAGATCGTACTACCACAGCATCTCAATTAGCTCAAGAGCTATCACGAGTTCATAATGTACAAATTTCTTACCAAATAGTGAGAAATCGACTGCACGAAAATCAACTCCCCTCCAGACATCCTTTAAGAGATCCACAACTGACCCATTGAAATCGCGCTGCTCGTTTAGCTTGGTGCCACGTAAACACGTAAAACGGGATCAAGAGAGGTGGGCCACAGTTCTCTTCAGTGATGAATCTAGATTTAGTTATTATCTCGATTAAGGAAGAATTCGAATATGCAGAAACCTGGAAAGCAAAACCATCTCCAGCATGCTCGAGAAGTTGTTAGACAGGGAGGCGGATCAGTGATGTTTTGGGAAGGTATACGCCTTAGTGGAAGAACTCACCTCGTTTTCATACAGAACAACGTCACGGGAAATTCTTACGCAAATGAGATAGTTTTACCTGTAGTGGTACCGTATCTCCAAATAATGGGTCAAAATTCACTCTGCCAACAAGATAATGCCCCTCGCCATCGTGCAAGTGTTGTCTTGAACGTTCTAGAAGAGAATGATATCGATCTTCTACCGTGGCCATCCTGCTCCCAGATCTGAATCCCATCGAGCATGTATAGGACACCCTAAAAAGAAATCTCCTGCGTCAAAACGTCTTTCATCATGAACAGGAGCTTCGATTAGCAGTTCAGGGGGCTTGGAATGACTTAGGCCAAAATGTAATAGACAATTTAATATTGAGCATGCCGCGACGATGCCAAAGTGTCATTAATAACAGAGGTGGACCTTCTGGGTACTGAAAAATATAAGTGCTTCATTATCGTTTCGAAAATATTAGTTCAGGATTTTTTTTTCGTGTTTTACCCAATTTTGACATTTTCAAATTTCAATTTTTTTTATAATAGGTGCTTTGGAGAAGTCAAATATTATTTTGTTTTCTTGAGAATACATTATATACAATACATCCCAACAAAAACCGAAAGATTTCTATAAATTCGAATCATCAAATTCATATTTTAAAGATATTGGTAAGTGTTCCCTAGACTTTTTTGAGGTGTTTATATTGTTGAGTGAATCTTAACACAAAAGTAGGTTCTGTGAGATCGAAGGACCACTGTAGTTTTTTAATTGTTTATTAGCAGTACTATACAACTTTAGTTACTTCAAGAGTCTTTGTGCCCACTGCTTGGTATGACACAATAATTAGATTATAATTATTGATCTGTATGATCAATATTGAAAGATAGCTCTTCATGGTTCAAGGGACAAAATGTTACTCGTGTTTGTCAATAACTGAATGTTTATGCAATAATTACTCCAAGAGTATTTGTGCCCACTGCTTCGTATGACACAATACTTAGGTTACAATTATAGATTGTAATAATATATATAATATTGAAAGATAATCATCTATGGTTTAAGAGACATATGTTACTGATGAAAAATGCTATATAACTCGTCAGTTGAAGTTACTTTTATGCCTTGGGTTGGCCTCGTAAAGACAACTACCCAAACTGGTCATGGCGCAGATGTAAAAACCCTTAATTTAATATCTCTTAAGAAGGGTCAGAACATAGTACAAAATGTGACAAATACATCAATGAAGGGAAAATTGAATTTGTAAGAAGTTCATACCCCGCTGGTCTGATGGGTATAGTTATAACCCGAAGAACACATTTACTGCTTTACGCAGGGTAGTACCTTTCTAGTAACAGACTATATCTTTATAATAACTATTTACAAAGGAATATGAGCTGATTGAAAGCAATAAAAAATCCTATGACTCACAAGCGACGTAGCGTTGCTATACAGGGTTGTACTTAGAACTAAAATATACACTAACATATACATATAAATAACCTATTCTAATTTATATATATTTTCACAATAAAAACTATGTTTTTCAATTCTCAACATATATTCTTCTTTTACTTTAGTAGAATGTGCAATCGGGAATGACTCTAGTTAAATTCCGTTGTGTAATAAAACACATTTTAGACTCAGTTTTGGCGAATCTATGAACAAACGCCATTCATTACAAACGTAATTTTGTAATTCTATACACAATCATCGTCTGGATCAAGATATTTTAGGGAATTCTGTTTTCTGAATCGGTAATAACATTTAGTTACTTTTGTTACTAAGTACCTTTTTTCAGCCTAGAAGCTAGGATTTCTGATGTAGACTTTGACAGTCCCAGATCTCTGATTAGGTAATTTGAATCATCTCAATTGAATAATTTTGGCGAATTCACTATCACTAATATCAGTTTTCTTTCTAATGTCAATTAACTTCTACTGTGAAACATTAACTTAAGTACAGGGGAAGTTCTAGGGGTCAGAATTCGCCTATGTGTCGATTGTATAGAAAGATATTCCCATTTGGCTCGATTTTTTCGGTTAATGTCAGTTATGTTCACCAAATAAAAATAACAGTCAACATGGTGGTTAACAAGTTCTTTCCAGAGCGCATTTGTCCATGAACGTAGAAACTCAACGGACGTCTTACTAACCCCTTGAGGAACTCAAGGCTTATCACGAATTTTCAGTGGATGCCCAAAGTAATGTCTGAGCTTCACTCGGTCCCATTCAAATGGTATTTTTAAATATATACTCTCCGAAAATGAAACAAGAATGATTCGAATCATTCAAAATATCTCTTCTTCATGATGTCATATCAAAATTATTGCGGTAATTAGGTGATTTTCAAATAAAAGCTATAACTCATAAACAAGACCTTTTAGAAAACAAAAAGGGTATATGTAGAATCAGCGACGTCAAATTGATATACATCAAGCGACATAATTCATTCATCAGACTAAAATATTGTTGTTCAGTGTAATTACTGATGTTATTAGATAGGGTGCTAATGTAAGTTAAACATTCGTATTAATTTTCCTGTTTTTCTATAATAGAAGATAGTAATCACGAAAATTTTTTTCGTTCTTTATATTTGATAATACTGTTTATGTAGGACACTAGATTTAATATTATTGAATGCAATTCTCTTAATGATATTGATTTTCGTATTGAGGTCTTTTATCTTATCAATATGAAACTCAACAGACATATGTCCAATTACTGAGGTTCGCAGAAGTTATAAAAACATTTTGAAAGATTAACAAGAGATATGAGACACTATAAAAAAGTGAATGAGCTTATAATCAAAACATATCCTGGAATCATTATATATTAGGATAACGTTAGATGTTATGAGAATATTTCAATCTACCAGAATATATACAAACTATAGCATTATCAGACAATGACATCAATGTACCAACGAGTAGTGTCAGAGGTTTTCTCCCCGGAAAAATCCAGTGTACGGACCTCAGTCAAGTAACACTGAATGTTACTCATTCATAGTTTTCTTTGTTTGAAGTGATGAACGATCGAATAGAATACTGCTCTGAATATAAGTATGGTAAATATGTCAGCTAATTATATTATATTTATATATACAAATAAATAAAATATTAAATGAGATTCTGAGCAGTATAAACTGAAGAGAAAACCTATGACGCTACCTCATTATTTTTGTAGGAAAGAAACCTACAAAGAATATTACAAGATTTGAACACTGTTATTTTCTATAACTGTTCAAACAAATTTTCTTCAGACCCAAAATCTCAATATTTTTGAAGATTCCTAGGAATAACACCTGTTGTAAAAATAATAATCGGTAGAATAAATATTTTTTCATTTTCCACATTTTTCAATCTCGTCGCCAAGCATCATATATTCAGAAATTTTTTCATTGTATTTATTTTGTGTATTATGTGTGTCAGGTATAGCAATATCAATTATATATGTTATTCGATTCTGTTTATCAGTAATAATAATATCTGGCCTATTGTGTTTTACAGCTGTTGTAAAGAATTGTTTTATCAAAACAAAGTTTATTTTCTCATTCTCACAAATAATCTCAGGTTCATATTTGTAACATTTTTTTCTTTTGGGAATGAGGCCATGTTTAATTCCTAGATTACAATGAATAATTTTAGCGACGGCATTATGTCTTCCTAAATAATGTATAAATATATATATATATATATATATATATATATATATATATATATATATATATATATATATATATATATATATATATATATGTGACAACAATTTTCTCTCAAAAGTTGATATTGAATAAATCTAGACCCGAAATATGTCAATTATGGTATCTTACAATACGGAGGAAGATGGAATGATAGTATAAATTCGTTCTCGAGTTAGCAATCCAGAACATTCTCACAGTACGGCATGGATATTGGGGTATACTTAGTTTTAAAAGCTTTACTAACGGAGAATCGAGAGAGTTATTAATGATTTTGAACAGAAACACTCCATCCAAGAACACTCTTCGCCCCTTCAAGCTCAATAATTTATGTCTTTTTAATGATGAAACATAGTTAAAGGGAGTGTCATGGTTGAATCTGAAGTTGAGATTTTTGAGAAACTTTCTCAGCACACTTTCAATTCTCTCGATATACTTGAGGTAGTGAGATTCCATATCTGTGTCGCATACTCCAAAATACTTCCTACTAACGAAACATATAATGTTTTCAAAGCCACCACTTTTCTAAAACTTTTGGATATTCTTAAAATGATTCCCAGCATTTTGAAACACTTTTTCACTACTGAATCAGTATGTACTTCAAATGATAACTTATAATCCAAAATGATACCCAAATCCTGCACCTCATTAAGCCTCCCCACCCCAAGCCCGCCAAGATTAAAACATGCACTAATCGTATTAATATTCTTAGTGAAGGTAATGTGTTGACATTTCTGAATATTCAATATAAAATACCTTCCCGAACACAAATGAACCAATCGATACAAATCCTTCTGGAAAGCCAGAACGTCATCAGTGTTTCGAATTTTCTTATAAACCTTAAAATCATCCGCATAAAGACTATGATGTGAATTGAGAAAGCAACGAGAAATATCATTCATGTATATCAAGAAAAGGAGGGGTCCCAAATGAGACCCCTGAAGTACACCAGAGGTAACCTCCACCTGTTCACAGGATATCCCATTAATAACGACGCACAGATTTCTCTGATCCAAGTATGAAGCAATCCACTCAAGAAGAGATCCGGTCATTCCAAAATGTCCTAAAACATCAAAAGTATTATGGTGCACCTTATCGAATGCCTTTGCCATATCTGTATAGATTGCATCTACTTGTATGGCATCATCCATTGGTTTTGAAATATAATCAACGTAGGGGGATGAGTTAGTTAACACCGATCGACCTTTGAAGAACCCATGTTGATTTTCAGATAATTTAGCATTAGATAACCGAAAAAGTCTTTTCGTGAATGTAAAAAGATCTATGAATCATTGAATTATAAGCAGCTAACTTCTGTGTAACGTGGTTGAACAACTCTATTGGGATTATTAAAAGATTACTATTTGCAAGAATGGGAAAAATAACACTGCAGCCACTCACAAATCTCGTGTAAATTTCTGGCTTTGAAAGTGCACCTAACGCGTTAATAATTTGGACTTTGATAAAAAAATCTTACAACTGATTCGTTTATGGTAAGTCACTTGTTCGTCCACGTACGGCCGGTTTCTTGCACACATTGCCGCTGTGAACGACAATGTTGCCAAAAACCTGGAAACATCAAGTCGAACAGAAAGTACCGTTTCGGTACCGTAATGACTTTACCTGAGATAATATCTTCAAAATGGACTATTGAAATTGTTTGTTTCGGCGCAAAGTTCTACGTGTATAACGGTCCGTAAATATAAGACAAAAATTCCTGATATTCATAATGAATTTTTGAATTCTTTTCCAGTTTGTTTGTTATTGTGAATGGTGTCAATTGTGAGAGAAACTTGTTGTTGTTGTAATTTTTTGAAAATTAATCTTACTGGATTGAGTAAAACTTGCACCCAGAGAGAAAAAGTTTTGCTAGAGTTATAAGAGTTTCAAATAAAAGTAAGAAACTAGAACACTAGCATTTAGTTCTCAATACAATCCTGTTCGGATTTTCCTCCTATTGAGTTAAGTACCTGATTTTACCAATGTTTGTTTGTTTGTTTATTTTCCCTTGACGTGCTCTATTTCTGCCTTTCGGCTAACGACACGCCGGGGAATTCTGTCACCTCACTAACCCGGGAATTATGCCGAACCCCTCTCGTGTCGAGGGAAGGGATCTATAATGTCCAACACATCTCTGTTAGACAGGACCAACAGCTTTACATCTCCTCCGAAAGATGGACACTCAAGCGATTCCCAGAATCCGAAAAATCGCACAGACTTTGTGGGGATTGAACCCATGTAACTCTGCGTAGGAGACGAGCATCATATCCCATACGCCACCGAGCCGGCTATTTTACCAATGTGATCTATAAAGTACATTTTTCATGAAACTGTCATACTTATCTGATGAAGCCATATTGAATCGTGGTATATATAGAATAAGTTTGTGAATATAGAATATAGTATTAGGTGCGCAACAAAGTTCTCGCTTCTTGTCAATAGATAGCTCCATCAGTAAGTGCTGGTCCATTTTTACATATCAAGAACGTCTTGAACAAAGCTTGGACAGATGGTAGACGAACCATTGTGACACATTAGTGATTTTGTTTTTGCGTCATATACTTTTAGTTGTGAGAAAATGTCTGATTTTGAGCCAAATTATCGTCAGTTGTGGGAAGTGTTGATATTCTTCTTTCTTTCGAAGAAAACGGCGGCTATCGCTCATAGAGAGCTCCAAAAAGTTTACGGAGATGCTGCTCTAAGTAGAACAATGTGCCGGGATCGATTCCGTCGCTTCAAAAATGGTGATTTCGATGTGGAGGACCGGCCCTGTGAAGGAAGGCCAAAAATCTTCGAAGACGCTGAATTGGAGGCATTGCTCGATGAGGATCCGTGCCAAACGCAGGAAGAGTTCAAGCGATTGCATTCGTTAGTAATGGTTCACAAGCAAGAATCCTTATGATTTGAAGCCAAGATACGTTGAGCGTCGTTTTTTCGCCTGTGAAAAACTGCTCTAGCGGCAAAAAAGAAAGGGTTTTCTTCATCGCATCGTAACGGGTGATGAAGAATGTATTTATTATAGCAATCCAAGAAAGGAAAAATCTTGAGGACTGCCCCATGCTGAAAGCACGGCGCGAAAAACGGACCCAATACGAGCAGAGAAACGAAAAAGTAATTCTATAGCATGACAACGCTTGGCTTTACTTTGCCAAAACCATTAAAACCTACTTGGAAACTCATAAATGGGAAGTCGTACCCTACCCGCCATATGTTCGCCAGATGTTGCACCATCCGATTATTACTTGCTCTGTTCGATGGTACATGGTCTGGCTGATCAGCAGTTCCGCTCATATGAAGAGCTCGAAAAATGGCTTGATTCGTGGATAGACTCAAAAGACGAACACTTCTACCGTCACGATATTCGAGCTCTGCCAGAAAAATGGGAAAAAGTTGTAGCTAGCGATGGGCAATATTTTGAATGATTCAGTTCTAATAATTTTTCACGATAGAGTTGTATTTTCATAAAAAAAAAAACAGCGAGAACTTAGTTGTGGACCTAATACATTGGAACAGCATTGTTTCATTTAATTCAAAATTGTAAAACAGTTTTCATCAAGTAACAACCTTCTCAATCAAATTAAATTAAGTACTTTAGTTAGATCTTGTTTTGTATCTCACAGACGGAGATGTGTCGTCGGAATGCGTTAAAAGTATACGGAATTGAATGAAAATGAAATTTTTCGTCCCTGAAAAGGATTTACGTCATGGAAAAGCTGATAATATTTGAATATTCAATAGTGTTGTGAGACTATTTTCTAACATTTTGTTTTTGATGGTATAAAAATTTTCATCATGTGTTCTATAAACTCAGGTCTCAATATATCTGAGCTATCTTTCGTGTTCAATTTCAACACCAACGGCAATGTTGTCCTATTTTATATTCTTATACTACCTAAAATTTTTTCGCGTGTATAATAAAATGTGGAGCATAATTATGATAAGTTAGAGACTACTTACATAATGAAATAAGAAATTGTTCATCCAACAATCTCCATGCCTTAGAACCACATAATTTTCATTGACATCTACCAAAAAATAATTTTTCAATAAGTTTGCACATTGTTCATTCAAAAATTTTAGCTTTTCCACCATAGTAGAATTATTTTTAGTTTCGTAAATTTCTATGACAGCTTGTTATTCTCTTTGAGTAGTTGGTATAACAAATTCAAGTATTCTGCATGTTCGAAGCCCTTCACAGGATCTTCCGATTTCTGCGAAATTCTCTGGTTCTTGATCTCTCAGAGCAAAACTGAGAGCGTGCCATTTGGCGTAGGCCTCGAGAACCAGCTTTACGTGGTGCATGTCCATAGGTTCATGAATATTGTGCAGTTTGAATTTTTTTGCTTTCAGATTTTCTAGAATTAAAACAAATTCATCATCCTTCATTATAGTATCATAGCAATAAGGAATGTTTTCGAAGGGAACTAAGTTTTTCCGTTTGGCAAAATTTTCAAAGTTAAGCACTATCTTAGAATAAAAGTTAACTCCGTTCGCATACGCAACCTTAACGGTTAATTGATCATTTCAAGATGTTTTCCAGTCTTGATTATTATCTCGTATGAGAATGTCTCATTGTCCTTTTTCTGCTAACACTGTCACAAATGATATATCGCTTGAATATCCTCGTTTGGAATCGAAATCTGGAAACTCTATTTCAATTTTGTTGAAGTTTTTCTTATTGATCGCTTCTTCTACCCATAATTTAAGCTTGTCACGTAACTCACACATAATGAGGTTGAAATATTTGCAGGTAATTGCAGAATATTTTATCACGTAGCCTGGAGCTCACTAAATTCACAAAACAAAACGAATGAAGTAGGTATTTATAGATTCATTGAAAATTGCGCGATATTAATCTATATAGCTGATAGGAAGATTATTCTCGTATAAACATATACTTCTAAATAAGGCTTGACAACCCGATGCATACATATTATTTTACATCGACTCAAATCTTTGGGGAATTTCTGGGGATCAAACTGGTGGATTATTTAGATACTTTATATATATATATATATATATATATATATATATATATATATATATATATATATATATATATATATATATCTTTTATATGTGAGAAAGAGATAAGGGTATTATGGCATAAGGCTTAGGAATGCATAAGAACCTCATCAAATTCACGGTCGAGAGAGAGACGAACAGAGGTATAACTGACTGGTACCAAAAGCCTTCGAGTTCAGGAAAGTACTTATATTTTCATTGTTATCATGTCTTTGAGGGCGCCTGGTTTGAGGATTATTCACTGCAACATTAGAAGTATAGGAAAAAATTTTCAATTATTGGAATTTTTTCTGGACTCCTTTTCAGTCGACTTTGATATTATTGTTCTCTCGGAATGTTTTAGTGTTAGTAGTGTAGACCTTTTCAGAATACCTAATTTTAAGATATACTACAACGTTTGTCATTTTAATAAAAATGATGGTGTGATCTGTTATGTAAGGGTGGGTTTATTCGAAAATGTTGATATTGTTGATGTAGGTGTCACAAAAATAATTAAAATTGGTTTCAAGATAAATAATATTAGTTATTTGATCAGTTGTTGCTATAAACTTCCCCCTATTGAGGTAGACGAATTTATTAGAGATCTAGGCTCATATTTCAACTCAAAGTTGAATGAAAAGAATGATGTTGAGATTTTTGTTGGAGATATCAATATAGATATTCTGGATTCCGCGGTGGGTGGTAATATTCGTGATGAGTATTTAAATCTTTTATACTCTTTTGGGTTCAAGTCATATGTAAATGATATTACACGAAGGTGTGATTCGGGTGGCACCTGCCTTGATCATTTTTTGTTTCAAATTTGAAAAAAATATAGTTGTTGAAGCGGGATTATTGACTATAATATAACCGATCACTTTCCTATAGTGCTGAAAATACGACAAGTTGAAAATACTCCAGATGCGAGTAGTAATAATGATCATCAAGGAAAAAGATTGATTTTGTTTTGCTTGAAGAGCTTCTGATGGGCTTAAATTGGGACAATGTGTATTCAGTGGGTGATATAAATTCAAAGATGAGCTTGTTTTTGGATATGGTGACGAAGTCGATTGAAAGCTCAACTAGTTTTTTCAGTATAAAAAGCGTAAGATAAGAAAGCCATGGATAACAGCCGCGCTATCGGTGTCCATTTGGAACAAAAACAGTCTCTACAAAAAACTTTGGCCCGCCCAAATGACGAGAATCTTTCAAGGAGTATAAAAGTTATAGAAATAAACTAAATGAAATTGTGTCGTCTAGTAAGCTTGTTTATTATAGAAACAAAATAAAAGATGCAGGTAATGATTCTAGGAAGATGTGGAATTTATTGAGTGAGGTTTCAAATTTGAGGATCCTAGTGCATATAGTAATATTATCGAAAAAATTAGAGTGGACAATGTCGAATCTACTAATAAACAGTATATTGCTCAAAATTCAATGATTTTTTCGCAGGAATAGGTTCTAGGTTGTCTGAAAACATTTGTCCGTATAGATCTTTCAATTCCAACCCGCATACTCTAACTCAGGATAACTCAATTTTTTTGGAGCCTACTAACTTTAATGAAGTGAAGGGAATGATAAAGGATCTTAAAATTAGTCGTTCTGCTGGCGGGGGTGATGGTATTAGTAATGAAATACTTAAGAAATTTGTTGATATTATTGGAGGACCGTTTGTTCACATCTGTAATCGTATTCTTGGCGAAGGTGTCTTCCCGGATAGTTTGAAGATGGCAACAATAATTCCTTTACTTAAATCGGGCGATAGAGCAGATATGAATAATTACAGACCTATATCCCTTACATCGTGTATAGCCAAACTAATTGAGAAGGTCATCAAAAAGAGGCTTATAAATTTTTTTGATAAATATGAGGTCATTAATAGTAATCAATTTGGATTTCTAAATGGTAGATCCACCAATGACGCGATTAGGAGGGTTGTGGGCCGCGTCTACGAGCTTCTGGACCAGGGACTGTTTCCGATGGCTGTTTTTCTCGATATTACCAAGGCTTTCGATCTTGTACCTCATAAACAACTACTGTGTAAGCTTGATAGAATGGGGGTGAGAGGTGTTCCTCTGCGTCTCTTGGCGTCGTATCTTTCAGATAGATGTCAGTGCGTCCGTATAGGTCAATCTGTAAGTGATAGTCAAAATGTGAAAATGGGTGTACCACAAGGTACTGTGTTGGGTCCTTTATTGTTTCTATGTTATATAAACGACTTTCTTAGTTTGAGTGGTGTAGGTGAGATAACATCCTATGCGGACGACACGGTGCTATTGTTTAGTGGGAAAAGTTGGAACGCTACAAGGATTTAGTCCGTAAAGGGCTGATTTTGGCAGGAAATTGGATGAACAGCAATGGTTTAATACTAAATCAGAAAAAACTACTATTCTCCTTTTGCTAGAAGTACAGTTGGATTGCCGCATTTTAATAGTATAAGCTTTTGCATGGAATGCCAAAATCGGAAAATTGTGAAAAATTGTGGATGTGGAACTCAGGTTCTCTTTCTGCAATACACTACGAAGTATTTGGGTGTATACATTGACTCTACTCTCAGATGGGTGGATCAAATAAATAACATGTGCAAAAAATTGCGTCCATTCATTTATGTTTTTCGTATTCTGAGTAAAGTGGCTGATACAAAACTTTATTATCCGCCTATCACGGCTTAGTGAGTCCTATTTTGGAGTACGGTTGCATAGGTTGGGGAGGAGTATATGACAGACATCTTGATGGTTTGAGTGTAGTTCAGAAAAAAATTATTAAAACAATCTACAGAAAACCATATGATTTTTCTACTGAACTTATTTTTCAAATGAGTGGCCTGCTAAATATTAGACAACTTTATGTAAGAGCTCTGTTGATTGAGTGGTATTATGGTAAGATCAGTGTTAATCTATTATCACATAATTACGATACCAGAGGGGTAGCACGCCACCTGAATTACGCCCACAAAGCATGTTTTAGAATAACACAGAGGTTTTTCACATACTATCTGAATAGAGTATATAGTTTTCTCGACAGTCAGTTAAGAAATTCGTCTGTTTCAATACAAGTTTTTAAGAAGAGGGTTTTCAGATGGGTCCAAAGAGAAAGGTCTTTTATCAGTATTATGTTCATTTGATATTCTGTTTGACTGGGGGAGCCTGTGGGGGAATTTATATTCATATTTTTATTTATATGTATGTATATTTTTATTTTTTTTATGCATTATCTTTGTAAGTTTTCATTTAAATGAAGCCTTTTAGGACAGCTATTCTTGGCTCGGGAAAAATTGTTATTTATAAATTTTTGTTTTGTGTCTGAGATTTAGTTTAATAAGTATATTTAGCTGAGTGTTTTTGTTTTCACATGTGTGTTGCTAACAAGGTTTTCCTTCTGCAACACTTCTACTCTGGGTATATGTATGTCAGAAAATGGGGATGCTATTGAATGTAAAGCATTTTTCCATTACATTTTTTAAATCATTAAATCATTAAATCAAATCACACAAGAAAAACTGAAATGAACTTTGTCATTGCTATGAACCAGAGAATAAGTGACGTCACACATCTATCTATGAGGCCCTCGGCAAAAAGTAGATTCTCAAAAATTTTATCAAAAAATGGCTATCCTAATTGCCTAATAAGAGCTTTGCTGAATAATGTTCCTAAACCCCAGCCATATCAATGTGACAGGCCAAGTGGTTCCAAAAAGACTTCCTTACATTTACAGCCTCACTAACAATTTTTCAATTCAATTTTCCTGAAATATGACAACATTCAGGTGGCCTACAATATTCTGAAAACTAATAGATGGCTTTTTTTCAAAACTGGAAGATCCCACCCCATTAGAAAAACGGTATAATGTCATTTACTATATTGCGTGTGGTATCTGCAATGCAGCATACATTGGCCCAACAATACAGCATTTAGATAAGCGTCTTACTCAACACCAAAGGGACTCAGGGTTGCATCCGGAGAAATGTGCTCGGGCAAGACATTTTCATTCAAAAGGACATGTGATGAAGTACGAGGAAACAAAAATATTGGTCTGCCACAAAAGAGACAAGAACAGAGTGTTTTTGGAAATGTGCCATATTAACGAAGTAATGGGTCCCTTAATTAATGAAAAGACCGATATGAGAAAATTGAGCAAGTTGTACTCATACGTACTTGGACTCGACAAGATAATAAAACATTCCAATCGTTAATGTCGAATTTAAGAATAGGTGTCCATTAATGTTGTCGTGTACAGAGCAAGTACTTGATCGATTGGTCTATTGTGCTGGACGGTCAGAGCAGGCAGAACAGATCTGGATCTGTTCTCGATCTCTCAGTCAAGATGACAACTCAAGTAAAATATGTGTTTATATCTGAACATTTTCTGTTTCGATGTGTGCTCCTCCAATTCTGTAAAATAATGAAATAATTGTGAATTGCTATGAAAAATATGATAGTATGTATGGAGTGATCTATGCCCTTCCGGTGTCTCTATTTATTGGATTTCGCGTAGCTGTAAGTGTATCTTTATTTTAGTTTAATGTCTATCTATCTACAGTTTGTCTTTTTACAGTCCCTGATGATGGTACAAAATGTTGCCGAAATATAGGTTCTTGCAATAAAGTAATATCACTTAAGCCCTATGCAATAATACCCTTATCTCTATCTCATATATATATATTTGTATATATGTATATTTGTATATATGAGATATATATTTCTCGCCAGAGAAAACCGGACGTTTTTATTCCGTTATAACTTTCGCAATTTTAGAGCTAGATTTTTCAATCTTGCTTCATTGAGAAGCCAAAAGACTAGGTTTTTCAGAAATTGTATGGAAATTTCACTTTCGGTGAAATGTAACATGGCTGACTCATTCGAAAATGAACAATATTTCAAGATCGCTGGAACGTATTTTTCTCATCCAAAAAAAACGAATGGGGCATTCAATCAATAATTTAGTCTTTCTGAACAATTTGACATATTGATCTTGAAAATATTCTAATAATTGGTAAAAAAGTATCGTGAAGAATTTTTTCATTCTGATTTTCAGCTGAAATCTTTTCACCTTATGGCGTTGGCACTCCTGAAGTTGTTGTAATTTTCATGGATGTTATAAGAAGACAAAGAACCATATTTTACTAAAACCAACCTAAAATTTGGTTTCCGTTCGAATTCAAAATGGCCAACTTCCTCAGATATTAAGAATTTTTCCCGCGCATTAAAAAAATAGACTGCATGATAAACAAAAAAATAATGAAATGTCATCGAGTTTTAGACATCTGGTTTGAACTCGAATTTTATGTTGGTATTGTTTGCTTTTGACGTTTGAAATTGTTAACAATGGGTTCAATAAGTGATGATGAGCGTTTTATTGAATGTTTATTTGCGCATGGCTATACTGCTAGGCAAATATTACACCAATTTTCAGCTCTTAATAACAAAATAGGTATAATCTATGATCTTGAGGAAAAATTTCGGACAACAGGGTCATTAGGAAGAAGACGTGGTACTGGTGCAGCTGGAACTGTTAGAATACAGGTACCCGCCTTCTTCATAATCTGTTTCAAGCATCAGCTCTACATTTTTTGTATTACATACTCAATTGACAATTTCAGGATAACATTCAGCGAATTTCGTCATTAGCAGTCAGCCCTATTAGAACTCCAGGAACCAGCTTGACTGTTCCCCAAATGGCTCAGACATGCCAAATCTCAACAACCTCTGTGAAAGTAACTGGGACAATTCTGAATAAATATTCGAGTTCGATCGCTCAAAATGATATGAAAGGTTCAATCTAGTGCTTGAATTACGCAGTTGATTCATTACGACCGCGAAAAAGTTTTTAATGTGCGCGGAAAATTGTTAATATTTGAGAATTCGAACGGAATCACATTTTGGGTTGCTTTTAGTAAAATATGGTTCTTTGTCTTCTTAGAACATCCGTGAAAAACACATCAATTTCGGCAATGCCAACGCCATGAGGTGAAGAAAATTTTTCGATTTCAGCTGAAAATCAAAATGAAAAAATTCTTCACGCTACATTTTTACCAATTATTTGAATATTTTTGAGATGAATATGTCAAAATGTTCAGAAAAGACTGAATTATCGACTGAATGCCCCATTCGAATTTTTTATTGAAAAAAATAGTTCGAGCGATCTTGAAAGCTCATTTTCGAATGAGTCAGCCATATTGGATTTCACCAGAAGCCAAATTTCGATACAATTCTGGAAAACCTAGTCCTTTGGCTTTCAAATGAAGCAAAAACGAATGATTTAGTTTCCAAATTGCGAAAGTTATAACGGAAAAGAAAATGTCCGGTTTTCTCTGGCGCAATATATATATATATATATATATATATATATATATATATATATATATATATATATATATATACACTCGGAGGCAGAATTAGCGGAACACTCGAAAATTTAACCAAATTCGAAGTCCGATATTTTCCTAATTCTCAACCGATTTAGATGATTTTTTCGGCAAGTTATAGATCAACTCTTCTGATTTGTAAAAAATCATAAGAGGAAACAGAAAAAATTTGAAAAAAATTTTATACGGGGGCAAAACTAAAAGTATTTTTTTTGTCGAAAATTCGTAACACCCTGTGGAATTTCGTGGTCCGAGTTGAAACGTACAATATCATGGTCTATCAAGACACATCTTCCTGCAGTAACGCCCTTCTTGTTTCATGCATTTATCTCTATTTTTGCAAGAGATATCCAACTTGAAGCGAAAAGTCACAAATTTCAAGAATTTATTTTTAATCTTGCGTAGGTGCATAACATCGGAGGTTAGCCAAAAAATAAAATCAAAATTAGAGAAGCGGAAATCTAACGAAATGAAAATTTTTGAAATTCACTGGTGAATTTCACGCTCCGGGAGAACTCGAAGTACACTGGAATAATCGTTGATTTTGCACATTTATTTTTGAATTTTTTGTGTGACACTCTATAATAATTATCATTCCTGTCCAAAATTGAGAGCAGATACGTATCCTGGCGATACACTCGTGAAATGAAATGAACATGTTGAGAAAAATGTTTATGATGACCAACAAAAAAAAACATTTGATTTTAGTAGCGAGTATAACCCCCCCCGAGCTCTTATTACAGCGTGCATACGATTTCGAATACTCCCAATGATGTTGTCTATCATCTGTTGATGTATGTTGTCCCACTCTTCCACCAAAGCCAATATCAGCTCTTCAACGTTGCCTGGATTCCGTTGTCGAACCCTTCTTCCAAGAATGTCCCAAACGTGTTCGATCGGGTTTAAATCTGGTGACCGCGACGGCCAGTCCATTCGTGTGATCCCAACTTCATTGAGATATTCTATCACTATCCGCGCAGTATGAGGGCGCGCGTTATCGTGCATAAAAAGGAAATTTTCCCCCATGTAAGGAGCAAAAGGCACAACATGGGGCACCAAGATTTCTGTTATATACCGATGGGCATTAAGTGATCCATTGCCAATAATCTCCAGTTCTGTTCGTACTCCCAAGCATATGCCACCCCATATCATAACTGACCCTCCACCGTATTGCTCAGTTCCTGCGAAGTTCGCTTGATTGTATCGTTCCCCTCGATGCCTCCATATTTTATCTCTACCATCCACGAAATTCACACAATATTGGCTCTCATCACTAAGTAAAACTCGTCTCCACTGATTGATTGTCCATGCTATATGCTCCCTAGCAAACGCCAATCTTGCTACCCGATGGGCTCTATCGAGTCTTGGTGCTCTTGCTTGCGCGTATGATATCTAACCAACTTCATTTAATCGTCTTCTTTCTGCCCTCACACTGACGTTAATGTTATCCACTGCTTGTAAAAGGTTACGTGCCTGAACAGCAGTAAGACGAGGATTTCTTATGGTTTGATTGACGATGAAACGGTCATGTATAGCGCGGGTTGCCCGATTTCTTCCTTGTCCTCGCCTCCTCACGTACAAACCAGTTTCCCTGTAACGTCGGTAGATTCGATGGATAACCGACGTCGAGACATCCAACATGGTACCGACTGAGCGGTAGGTGCGCCCTTCCTCCATCAATGTAACTGCCCTTGCTACTGAGGTTGGTGGTAAATCTTTCATTCTGAATGAAAAATACCGTTTCGAATCGTAAACAGTAAAAGAATCACAAAACACCGCAACTGATCGAATTTGTATCAAATCAAAGAATAGAAAACTCTCATTCTTTAAACAAGTGCAAATGTGGTCATATACAAAAAAACGTGTGTTGTATTTCATATTTGATAAAAAAAGGTGTGCACATGTGTAAATGAAAAGTTTTATCAATGGTCCCAGAATTCGGTTGTGTATTTTAATACCTACCGGCTGTTATCTCCTATGAATAAAACATTAAAATCGCAAACGAAAATTTCGACACGCCAGAGTGATAATAAGAGAATTCCAAATTGATAGACGAATTTTAATGACAGTTTCTTGATTGAATAGAATTTCTCCAAAATGGTGATTTTCCACTTGAAATTAAATATATTTTGCAGAAATAGAGATAAACTCATGAAACAAGAAGGGCGTTACTGTAGGAAGATGTGTCTTGACAGACCATGATATTGTACGTTTCAACTCGGACCACGAAATTCCACAGGGTGTTACGAATTTTTGACAAAAAAAACACTTTTAGTTTTGCCCCCGTATGAAATTTTTTTCGAATTTTTATGTTTTCTCTTATAATTTCTACAAAGCAGAAGAGTTGATCGATAACTTGCCGAACAAATCATCTAAATCGGTTGAGAATTAGGAAAATATCGAACTTCGAATTCGGTTAAATTTTATATATATATATATATATATATATATATATATATATATATATATATATATATATATATATATATATATATATACGACGCTATATATATATATATATATATATATATATATATATATATATATATATGGCATTAAGATGGCCTTCAAGATCAAGGTCAAGTTTACCTTCTAACCCAAATTCATGAAAAGGAAAAATGGGCCATGTGCTTTTATATTGTATACAATCACGTAATAATTTACCTCTTAAAATAACATGTGACATATTAAAATTCAGAATTGTTTGAAGAAATTCCAAGTTTTCATGAATCTGTTCGATCTCCGCTTGAGAAGAATATTCAAGCGAAATCAGTTTGTTTCCTACTCATTTAAACATTTGCGTATCCATCCTCACTACCATCACGGAAATTTTATTATGAGAAAGAGATGTGATACCTCAAAAAAAAAAAAGGTTATCTGATCCTCAGTATCAGTCTGCTCTTGGAAGAACCATTAATTAAATGCTCAGACTTCTATGGTTTTCATGAAAATTTATTATGAAATGAAGCATGTCATTGAGTTTTCAATTTTCTAATGAAGGTACATTCCTATCGAAATTGTTCGAAGAGCCCCTCATTTTCTTGTATGCATTGCTACAAACGAGATTCGAATGGTTGCCAAAGAAAGAGACATTCGTAGTGTTATCTGCTGACATGCTCAAACAATCCTTCATCTTGATTCTTCCAATGATTCGTAATGTGCTCCATCATATTGTTTCATAATGTTTTTTGCGATAAATTTGGATTGCCTTCGATAATACCAATTATGATCAATCGAATTCTCAAACATGTTCAAAAAGGTTTCACCGTCTAAGGCTTCCTATTCATAAAGGCTTCCACAATATGGTCTGCCAAAATTCCGGCTCAGATCAAAAAAACCTAGATTCGCTAGAAAAACAACCGTTTTGAAGATAATTCGGATCGTTATCCATCCACCCACTAAAATGCTCGTAAAACTCGAAAGGACGACTCACTATCTTCATCTAAGTCACTGTTATTTCAGATTATCAAAACCATGAAAAATATTACCAACGCAAGTCACCTGTGTTTTAGGAAATGAAGAAAAGTAACTGAATCTAGCAGTTCTGAACCAATATAATCGATTCGGATCCAGTGTTTTCCTTGAACGGGAATCGAACGCATCGATAAAAACTGTAGCGCGCTCTATTGCATGAATTCGCCCCCTGAAATTTTGTGTTATTCGAGATCTTTGTCGAGAGGCTACAACTAGTTCTCAATAACTTTTTTTTTCCGAAAATTGATATTCCTCAAAAATTTCAGACGGTTTTCCAGATATATTATTCCGGATAGATTTAATTCACCAACCTTTATTATGAAGAACACAACGAACCCATAGATCCTTTTAATATCTTCTACTTTATAATTTTCTCGAGTGATCGTTGTTGCTTGATTGCGAAAAACAACTTTCTTCAATTTATGAGCTCTGGAAAAATATTCCTGAAATGTTTTATGATATACGACTATATTTTTAATTTTTTTTGAGATTTTTGGAGTGTAAGTATCAATCAGGCTTGTTCATAAATATAGAGCCGTGGTCATAATAGATCAGTCATATGTAATCTAAATATAAAATATACGTAAACTAACAAAAAAAAGCACATAAAATACTTCACAAGAAAACTTCACTTATGAAAAAAGGGCACTTATCACATCTCATGTTTTCATTCTTCGATTTTAATTTTAAGTATGAATACACATATCTTTGTCGCATTATGATTCTTGAAATTGGCTAGTTTTCTCTAGAATACTGATTTGATATTCCTGATCCTTTCACTTATATATTCACGAACTACTCGATATTCACATTTGCATAGCTTATTATTGAAGTTTGTGTGTGTAATTAGCATTGTGAATTGGTTCAGTCTTACATTCATTCTGTTCAGAGCTAAATATGTTCAATTAATAGTGCGAAATTATTTACTACAATGATAAAATACGAATACAATATTTGCCAACTATGGTACCCAACCTCCCTCTATTTTTGAAATCCAATTCCACAATTATATCAGGTAATTCTCTTGTCTGATTAATTGTGACCTTTCAACTGTCAAACAGTCTTCTTTTACTTACCAATATATCACCACAAAGTGCTTATAAATTTAAACATAGGAGAATTTCGAGACATACATAAAAAAAAATTTTTCGATTTTAGGACTATTCAAGGGCGTTATATCACAAAGTGGAACTTCTTTTTGCGTTTGGGCTCATGCTCCTGCTGGTGAAAATATAAAAAATGCTAAAAAGCTTGCTGAGGCAGTTAATTGTCCATCAACTTCAAGCAAGGAATTGGTAGAATGCCTCAGAGATGTGGATCCATTTGTGTTAGTTAAACAAGACAAAAAATTCATGGTAAGCTTTCCTTCTTCAATAGTTTTAAGTTATAATTTAGTTGATTAACACTTTTCTTTATCTGTTTTGTCGAACAATACAGGAAGAAATCATCTCCAAATAATTCTATCACAGAAACCTTTCATGTTTTCATTATATTCACTTCTCTATTAGGTAGAGGTAGCACTCGTTCGAATGAGGTTTCATAGAAACGACACAGAGTTCGAGGAATCATTTGCTGTTTATTATTCTGGGTATTTGGTATGAGAAATAATGCACAAAACCATTCTTTTCAACCTATAAAATTGAGAACATTTCTAAGATTGTCATATTGAAGAAAACAAAATCAATTATATTATCCCAAATATTTTGGATTCACTAGAATGTATCAACAATTATATTAAGAAAAAGTAATGTACTTACAATTAAATTTCAGCTAATGAATCGGTAAACGTTATGCTGCTTTGAATTCTTATAATAACGCTTCTCATCAGCAGTTAATCATAAAATAACATAAGATTTACCATTTATAATTTTATTCATCTCTTGTTTAAGTTGAAAAATTTTTCATCTAAAATATCTCGAAATTTATTAATATTCAAAGAATGTTAGAGTGTTAAATTAAGATGTCAATATATTAATCCACAGTCAAAAATTGTATTGAATTAATGTAAATTTGAATGATTCAAATTGAATGTTTCACTATCAAAAAACAAATTTTATATAATTAAAATTAATTGCAGTTATGTCCTATTGGTTATCTTCAGGTAATACTAACCTTAAAACTAACAAAACTGCACATGGCGTCTACATATAGCATGTGTGTATTTAGTGCGTGTTTGTTCGATACCTCTGAAGTTGTAAGTTGTATCGAAATGGTGGATAGGAAGGAAAGAAGGAAGGTAGATAGATCTTAAATCGCTGCATATTATTTTCGAATATACAGCTTTTTCCGATAAAGAGATTTTCTATGTCTTTTCAAATGGAATGCCCTATTTCTCGCATATTTTTCGGATTACTCATACTAAAATAATATGAGTATTTTGATACCTAAGCCCAACGATTTTTCAATTCTTCAAAATCGTGTGAAATTTCGACTATTAATTTCAATTCTGTACTCTTCAGGATTGTCAGGAAGTTTCCACCGAAACACCAAAGCTTCATTACAAAATGGAGCTTTTTTCTAGAGCAAAGCGAATGTTAGCAAAATTATATCATTTTTCATCGTAAAACATGAAAACGATCAAATTACATTATTTTTCTTAATTCAAGTGGCTCATACAGAATTGAATGGTTCAATCTAAATAAGAATTCCACTACCTATCAAATCGCGTATAGGTTTCCTATACTTATTTTCAACGGTTCTCGAATTGAGAATGATTTTTCATTAATTCAGGAATTTATTTATGAGAAATGGGCTGTAAATTTACTGAGTGCTACAATAGTTATTCTTTTATTCTTAGATAGATATTCCACGGAATACTTTACGAATCCATTGTTTCATATCAATTGTGGAGAAAAAATATCGTAAACTCCCGATTTTACCGCCACCGCAGAAAAAAGTTTATCAACGAAAGATCTGGAAATTCTGGAGCTCAATGGATAAACCGTCCTCGAACAATCCACCTGTCCCGATACATCGCATTGGGTTCTTGGCGAACTACGAGCGAAAAAGTGAAGGAGTTTAATCTAACTTGAACAACGTTTCATTTCGGACTGGAAAAGTATCCTCTAAAAACGTAAAAACTCTTGGCCATTCAAAGGTCTCTCAAAACATTATGCTCCAACTACATAATTTCCTACAATCCCTTCTCATAAATTCATGGACCATTTGCTGAAAATTGTTCTTCTCTATATGGTAGATATATATTCACTTTCAACGTCTGTACTAACTTACAGTACAATACTTTTCGGAATTTCACAGCCAGGCCCCTCAAAGTGTCCCTTCAAATTTTCAAAAGATTCTACTCGGGATGTCTCCATTCCGAATATGTGGTCGCATACGAACGAGAAAAAACAAGCAATTTCCAATTGCATACACCATATTCAATAATTCCTCCTTACCAAAATGTATGATGTTGAAAAAAATGAGAATTACTTGTAAGTGAGAACAATGCATTCACAGTTTTGTTTCAATGAATGTGGACACTGAATATTCATTAATCATCACAGTTTTCTATTATATTATATTCTTTTCCATACGGTAAACATAAATTTGAAAAGTAATGGCTGTAATTGTTTTGATAATCAATCAATCAGATCATACGAAGAAACAGACAAGGTATTGAATTTAAGGTTTTCCATGAATTATTCCTAGACCTAAATGGCCCCCACATTTCTGGAAAGCATTGGACCAAAGTTTGGTAGATGGACCACAGTTTCTCGAGAGATTATTGAATAGTCAGGAAATCTTGTGCTTTCTAAGAAAACCGAGGATTCATAGAAAGCACAAGAGATGTAATAGAGTTTTTGATTTTAAGTAGGCTTATGGACTGTATGGTTTCATGAAATACCACGAAAAAAAACACCACGAATGACCACTGTGGTAATTGTGAAGAACTGTTACTGCAACAATAGATGATATGAAATGAAAGATTCATGAAACGCTATTGGAAAGACTCCTGAAGGTCTGAAACTTTATTTATTGGCTTGAAGAGTATTTGTCATGAGAATAAATCGAAAATCCCTTTTTTTTTGATAATCGTTGAAACTTGGTAGGAGAACCCATACAACATTCGATGAGTATTGAAATCTTGATTCAGATTCAACCATTGCATAGTTATTTCAAATAAGAAAAGAAATATTATTCAAATATTTTCATATTTTGACAATGAAAAATTTAAACTCGGTTCAATTTTGGTACTTTCCGCCTTGCTTCTTACAAAAACTCTGTTTTTTAAAAAATGCTGGTAGATATTTTTTTATAATAATCAAGAGTACAGAAAGAGTTCAAAAAAGAAGGCCAAAATTGAACAAATTGTCGAGTAATTTATAAACTGTTGGTTTTAAGTATGAAAATTCCACAGAAAACTCACGTTATTTCAGTATGAAAAATCCAAAAATGATGCGAAAAATACGGCATCTTACTGAAAAATTAGAACTTCTGTTTACATCATAAAACAGAACACTTTATATATTCGAAAATATTTTTGAAATATGCAATGGTTCAAGGTATACCTATCTTTCTCACACACCGTTTTGTAGTCGAGGAAACGAAGCATTAAACCTACCAATTTTCCTAGCAAGATCAATCGCTGTGAAACTTTTTGCATTCATTTTGAAAAAGCTTCAGAAAAGTTTGTGTACTTAATCGGGAATGGTAATATGAAAATTGCATTTTCTGCATTAGCAAATTGCAAAATTGCTCGGGGGTTTTCGAGGTCGCTGAACACGAACATGATAGCGGCGATGGTCCTCGAGCTACCTAATGCCTACGGTGCACTTCGTCTCCTGAAGTTTAATGTTTATTTGATATTTAAGGTTTTTACGAAAGTGTGGTATCAAATAATAGTTGAAATATGATTTCTTGAGTATAAATACAAAAAAAATTTATTAATTAAAAAAATATGGTTAGCAAAAAGTGGTGCCATTCAGACTTGTTTCTTCTTCATCCTCTTTTGCATCAGATTGATTTTCTTCAAAGTTTCCCATATTCGCGCAATTGCACCCAGCACAATCTTTGCATGCCAAATTGCAAACTAAGCCATTCTTCTTACATCCACATGAGGTGCCACTGTCTTTTTGCAACTGCAAAATATTAAGCTCATGACACTTGGTGGACCAGGAAGCTGTGTCATCTTCACTGGATGATAGGAATTTTCTTTGAGCTCCTATCCCCAGTCTATAACATTTAAAACTCCTTCTCCGTACAACCAAGTCTGAACTTGTAAATAAACTCTTTTCAGATGTTGTGTGAAAGCATCTACCGTTGGCAGAATTTTGGCAATCGATACTTTTTTATTTTTTGTAACGACAATAAGATACATTCTGTATCGATACATTTCAGCCAACTGAATACTCGATGGTCTAATTTCATCCGGTATATTTGGTTTTCTGAATGTGAGTGATGCCCTATACATTGCTAAAAATAATTGTGAGCCATGCTCAACAAGTTTTTCAACTGACAGACCTGCTTCTTTGAGATGTTGTGCTTCCTGGGCAAGGTCGGGATTATTTTCAAATGCCTTAAGAAATTTAATTTTCCCTTGAAAGAAGGTGGTAGAAACTGTATTGCAACCTGTGAAGGAGTGCAAGAATAAAATATTCTCCAAAACAGATGGTATGTGATCCAAACTATATTGATTTCAAATAATAATAACATAAAATTTCAGGAGACGAGGTGCATCCTGAGCACCAGGTAGCTCGAGGACCATCGCCGTTATCATATTCGTGTTTAGCAACCTCAAAAACCTCCTAGTTATGACTTTAAACTAATTTCTAATGAAAATAACGCAAAACACCAAGAGACGACGTGCACCCAGGGCACCAGGTAGCTCGAGAACCATGGCCGTTATCATATTCGTGATTGAATTATTTTGAGGTCATGCTTGGGCTGATTTACCTAGAATGATTCACCGAAATAAATGTTTGTAAAATTTAATTAAATTCGTTCAGGAGAAAAGTATCCAACTTCTCTGGCCGAAGGAGCATGCGATGATATGAAAGCCTATTTTCATGAATTTTTACGGAAAAAAAATATTGTGATGAAACTACCCTCCAAAAAAACTTATTACTTAAAGGCATTATAGCAGAGTTTACGACGCTCCTAAATCTTCAACAAAAAAGTGGTCTTCCAATCTGAAAAAACCACCAAAGATTTTTTTATAGAAAATTGGGACACCCCTAAGTAGATTCTCACTTTCTTAATACAATACCGTTCGAACAAAAATGAAATTTTCAAGAGTGTACGAGCTACAGAGCACCGAGCCGAGGGTGAAAGGGAGGGGGTTTGGGACAGGAATCTATAACAATGGAGAAAGAAAACCAGCAGAAAATTATTTCAACAATCATACCTGACTCTTATATGCCTAAACTCACTTGAATCTAAGAAAAGATTTTACATAGCAAGCAAGGCCATAAAAAGGACTAAGGAGATAATCAAAACGTACATAACCTGCGATTTTTCGCAGCTGTTATTCCGTCGCAGTGTGAGTCTCCTGATACATAATCACTTCCTTGTTCTTATTCGTCCATTTTGAAGTAAAATCGCAAAATCTCTTCAATATTCAAACTCAACAAAATGATTTCCTCTCTGTTTGACCGAGAGAGCCCCGATGGCCAGGTTCGGTATTCTAAGTGATGACGATTATGATCTATAGATGTTCTAGAATCATTCTGAGGAAGTTGGAATGGTATTAGGTTTCCTTATACCCAAAGTGGCTCGTTTTCATTTTATACGCAATTTGATCGAAAACTTGCAGTTCCTTCTCACGTTTTGGCAGTTAGGTAATTGAAAATTTAAAAAAATGGCAGGAACAATACTTTTATTTATATACAATTTCTTTTGTTGAACAAAATGGCGAATAAATACTCAAACGAGGATATCATGAATTTTTGTCTATGTCAATATCAACAAATAATATGTTTATTTCAGAACATTCAACGGAAAGTACCTGAATATACCTATACGCAGAAAACAATTCGGAAAAATTGTCACTTGCAGAGAACAGATAGCGGAAAGGATCACGCTTAGTTTCATTAACCAAGATGAAGAGATTTCAGTTAACGTTTTGGGTTATTTTTATGCCAATCCGTATGAATCATTTTCTATAGAAGTATTTTTTTATTTTTTTTTATCAGTATTATTCTCATATCTGGGCCGTCGAAAATCCTCATCAAACGTGGGAGCAAAATTTTCTACACCATTTTAGATTGAATGTATTCCGTCCAATGTACAAAAACTAATCTCAATATTCAATTCATGAAGAGAACTTAAATGGATTAAGATATTTAAAGATTTTAACTACATTTGTGTCGACATTTCTGTAAAATCTTCTGTTAGATGCACGTGTTTAATATTGTTACCAATTGGATGGTGCTTTGGCCCATTGCACACTCCAGGTTTCGAAAGAATTAACCAGCTTGTTTAGCGACAGATGAATAAGAAGACTGGTTTCTTGAAAATGGCTTGCAAGATCTCCGGGTCTTATCCCTCTCACGGAAGAACCTCGAATTAAAGGTGATCATACCTTTTTGACAGTTCGATCCTAATCAAATGAAAAAAGCAACTGTTAACAAAGTGCTCTATTTGAATGAAAAATATTCAGAAAACAATGGTCGATTTGAACATTTTATTTGATTTGATTGTCACTATTTTGTTGATGTTTACGGTTTTGTTTTTTGAATCGATATCCTTAATTGTAGAATTGAGTTAACGCTATTAATTTCAGTTTTCTGTATTCTTTTAGTGACTACATTTGACTGTAATTCTCCAAATTTTCTTTTGCAAATTGGTCGTGAATTCGGATAAATTTCGTTAAATTTTCTGCTAGTTCGGCTTACGATTTGTTGACATTGACGATATATAAATTCATAATATGTTTGTTTGTGTATTCATTTGCAATTTCATTTAACAAAAAACTATGAACAAATAAAATTAGTGTTATTGCTAGTAATTATTCGTTTGAAAAAATTTTTAAACTTTAAACTGTGGCGAAAATTCATTAATGCTTCCATAGATTACTATAAAATTGGTATGCATCAATTTACTGTGTCTGTATCTATGTTTCACGGCCCAATGATTAAATTTTCCGACAGGGAGATTGGTTTTCGATGAGTTCGCAAATAAAATGAAAACGACCCATTTTAGATAAGTGAGAGATTAATACCAATCAAAACTGATTTAAAATAAGCTTCTAATAAAGTAAAAAAATATATATTCGTATTTAAAAAATGAAAGACTTTTTGACAAATGAGTTGTGATTTTTGATCAGCCTTTGTGTAAAATAGCATCGGAAAGCTAGATGATCCCAAAAATAACACTTTTCTTGTTAAACTAAAACTAAGTTATAATCTTGCTCAAATCTGAGTCAATTTTTTTGGCACTATAATTCGCAATTTTATGATAAAAAATGATGGTGGTTGATCTTAGATAGGACAAATCTTAACAAAAATGCTTCAAGAAGGATGCCCTTTAAAAAAATACACCGTGCCACTTGAAATACAAAGTTGTAGTCGATATTCGGTATAACCAGAAGTGATACTGCTCTGAAAAAAATTTCAATTTGTAGATCAGTATTTATTTACTCTAATCACAAAATTTGAAATTGATCGATACTTCGAATTTTGATTTGATTCTTCCCGTGATCCGAATCATCTCGGTCTACCATACACCTTATTGAAAGTAATCCGAACAAGCAATTCCCATACAAAATACCCAAGTTCAATTTTTTCGCTTTTTCGACATTTCTTTAAGGCTACTTCAAATTTAGCGAATGTTATATTTTTTTAGCCTAATTTTCTTTTATATTTAGGAATGGGATTTCGATCCAATGATTCCCTTCAAACCTGTAGTTGAACCACCATCACCAGAAGCTTTCTTGACCGATACACCTGAAAATTTATTCAAGGCTGGAAAATTCGAAGATGTCCCTTGGATGGTTGGAGTAAATAGTGAAGATGGACTCTTAAGAGCAGCAGGTTAATTATTTTCCATCAATATATAATTTTTCTTGAAAATATTTTTTTTTCAGCATTTGTCGGAGTACCTGAATTGTTCGACGATCTCAATGAAGATTTCAATGATAAAACAGCAATATCTTTGATGTATAAACCATTTGCTAGAAATCCAGATCTAGTCAGTGAACAGATAAGAAAATTCTATTTTGGGAACGAGAAGACTCTTAACATGGAAAAATCATTTTCTGGATTAATCGATGTACGTTCATATGCTTCAGTTTGAATAAGCTCATAATAATATACAGGGTGTTTCAGGTATACAGTCATTAAGTTTTACAGGAGATTCTCCATACAAAAAAAACTAACCTTACTAAAAACCATGAAAAATACCCTCGAACATTGCCGAGAAATTTTCCCTTCTTGAGATACAGGATTTTGAAGTTCAGATTTTTTTCCACGATTCTGTTGTTAACTATGGTAGTTTTGAAGGGATCTATCTCCAATAGGTTGATATTTTTTCAGAGTCATGCTACTTTTGACCCCATCAAAATTATAATGTAATGTGCCACTGGTCTTCTCCAAATTATTGGAAAGACCCTAAAATTTTAATTTTTTTTTTCATATTCTGAAATTTTTCTAAGTTAGAACTGTTTTCGAGTACGAAAACCATTTACATGAGAAGGCACGCCTTTTTTGAATGAACTGAAGTGTTAGTCGATAATCTGCAATACGAATGAGGGATCGGAACTGTCCTCCTGATTTTCAAAAACTCATTTTGAGTTTGAATATACAGAGTGTGACAGGAGTATGTTATAAAAAACTACACATGACTATGACGCAATGGAAGGAAACTGATGGATGATGATTTTCGGCATTCGACGAAAAAAGAAGTAACAAACAACAAAATGTTTTCAAAACAATGAATTGAAGTGTTCACAATCACAATTATTAATTTCCATACATAGTGTTAGGCAGCGATTAATTGAATCCAACACCCGATCGAAAATGCCTGGCATAGGAAACAATAGGAAATACTATTTTCTCACACCCATCCAAAACGTGTGCATGCAATTCTTGTATGATAGCAATACGTTGCGAATATACTAAGTTTTTCAAATGTGAGGCACGACCTAGTCTAGTAAATTCAGATCTGGGAATCGTGGTGGCCAAGCTACAAGACATCCTCTACCAATCCATCTATTAGGATATGCTTGATTCAAATAATTTCTCACTATTAGTCCAAAACGAGCGGGAGCACTTTTATGCATAAACCACATTCTTCTTCTAATCGCACAAGGTACATTATCGAAAAAATCAACCTGAGTGTTTCGTAGGAGTGTTAGATTGAAATCCTGGCCCCAAGAATCAGTCATCATACGACCGACCCAAATATTGATAGAAAACTCTTCCTGGTGTCTACGCTCAATTATCTCATGATGATTTTCTTCATTCCACACGTGATCGTTATGAAAATTTATCATACCCTCTCGAGTGAATCTTGTATAGTTTGTAAACAAAATATTCCCACAAAATCTGGCTTTCTTAGCACATCTTTGTATTTGAATTTGGGAGACTTTTACTGGGTAGAATTCCATTATCAATAATAAAAACAAGTAATGTTTTTTTGAGGAATTTTACTGAACAATTGTGATTCGTAACGTGTTTCACTACACCGTAGCTTCTTCAGACGAATGAATGTACAGAAATTATGACAACTATATATAAAAAAAAATGGGAATATAAATACAGATATTCTTAAATAGTTAAGAGCTTATTGAGTTTCTTCTTTCTAAGTGGTTATTGATGACAGGTATATTCAATAAAATTAAGGAATAGATTTTTCCCTGAAGAGATTCAGTAGAGGTGAAGGTTAGATCGACTTGTTCATTAATGAGTCTACCTGAGTGTTTGCGTTTGTTGATTTCTAAAGTTTCTCAAAGATCTACTTTCCAATATTTATTATTTATATGCAAAATTTCAAACTATGGGCCGAAAGAGTGATTATTTTCTAGGAGATGATTCGCGTAATTTGAATTTGATTTTTATTTGAAAAACTACGTTCATGTTCCGATATTCTAATATTGAAATTTCTATGTGTTCTGCCAATGTGGAAAATAATCACATTCAATCTGTAAACACCTGATTTATCATTTTCATCTGATTTAGTTTTATTGTTTTTATATATTTGCCTAAGCTATTATTAGTTTGGAAATTTATATTGAAATTATTTCTACTCAAGAACGATTTCAGTTTCTCACTTGTAATACCAACGTAGGTTAAGGTGTTGAATTTTTGTTTCAATTTATCGACATAGAATGCGATTCTACTTTGTTTTTATTCGAAATATTATTTATTATTTTGGGATCAAAAACATAATTTTTAGATATTTGTTTAGTTAAATTTAATTCTTTGTTGAAATTTCTGGTGATAACGAGATGTTAATCAATCTATGAATAAAACTGTTGAATGTTGACATTTTATTTTGATACGGATGACACGACGAGTTATGTATTATAGTATCTGTATGTGATGGCTTATGATAGATAGCGAAAAATGTTTTCAAGTTTCCTTCGAAACTGTTACGTCTAAGAAATTTATTGAATTATTGCTTTCTATTTCGATTGTGAATTCAATATTAAGATGTAATGAGTTTATATAATTTTCGGAAATTTTCAACTATCTATCTGTCCTGTGAAGCAAATAAAGATATCGTCCACATAGCAATATCAGTGTAAACAATATTTACTAAGTGGGTGGTTATGAATAAATTTCTCTAAATGATTCATGAATATTTCTGCTAACAAAGGACAGATTGCCCATAATCTAGGCGTCTTCATTAGTATAATATTTGTTGTTGAAATATAAATAATTTCTGATCTAAACAATTACAAATTTGTTTAGATCAAATATGTTTCCATTTCAACAACAAATATTATACTAGTGACGACGGCCAAATTATGGGCAATCCGTTAAGTTCTTGTTAGCAGAAATATTCATGAATAATTCATAGAAATTTTTCCATAACTACCCACTTATATTGTATATACTGGAATCACTATGTAGATGATATCATAATTTGCTTCACAGGAACAGATAGACAGTTGAAAATTTCTGAAAATTATATGAACTCATAACATCCAAATAAAGAATTCACAGCCGAAATTGTAAGCAATAATTCAATAAATTTCTTAGACGTAACAAATTCGAAGGAAAATGGAAAACATGTTTTCGCAAACGATCATAAGCCGTCACATACAGATATTATAATACATACATTATAATACTCGTCGTGTCATCCGTATCAACAAAGAATGTCATAATTCAACAGTTTTATTCATAGAAAAATCCCCGTTTACTACTATGAAAGACAAAACCTATCAAAGGCCCTCAGTCCCCGGCGACTGGCTACGGTAGCAGCCAGTCAAGACAGCGAGTAGAGGGTGCTAAGAATATCCGGGTTGGATCAGGCTACCAACGGAGACGGACACTGCAAATAGCTACTTACAATACGAGAACATTATCAACGGAACATAAATTGCTTGAACTTGAGGAAGAACTTACCAACGTACGTTGGGACATAATAGGACTCAGTGAAATCAGAAGAAGAGGAGAAAGCCAATTAACTCTGGAGGCGGGTCATGTGTTCCACTTCAAGGGACAAGAAAACTCTTCAGATGGCGGAGTTGGCTTCATTATCCACAAAAGACACTCTCAGAACATTGTACAAGTGGACAGTATCAGCGAAAGAGTCATTTATCTGATACTTAGACTAAACAAAAGATATTGCCTTAAAATTATACAAGCCTACGCCCCAACAACGGCCCATACTGACGCAGAGCTTGAAACCTTCTATGAAGATCTCTCTATAGCTATGCATCAGAAAGCAGCAGCACAGTATACGATTGTGATGGGAGATTTCAATGCAAAAGTCGGACGCAGTGAAGACCCTTCAGAGACACCGATTGGAAACCATGGGATCGGCAGAAGAAATGAAAGGGGCAATGTTCTCCTAAATTTCTTGCAGCAGCATCAACTTTATGTGATGAACCCCTTTTTTCCAAAAGAAATTCCAACGCAAATGGACTTGGCAAAGCCCCGATGGTAGGACCAAAAACGAAATAGATTTCATAATAGCCAACAAAAAAGAAATAGTCCATGATGTTACCGTTTTGAATAGTTGCTCTATAGGAAGCGACCATAGATTGGTCAGAGCAAAAGTAGTGATAAATACTAAGACAGCAAGATCAAGAATGATAAATAAGACAAACCACATGAAATAGACATCTCCTAACGATATCAACAAATTCCAAAAGCTGATAGAAACAAACCTGGAAAACCTAGAAAACGAAACATATAAAACTGTTGACGAACAAAACAAACAACTAACTGAGATCATTAAAAGTGCCGAAAAAGGTTGTAGTTCCAAAACATCGAGAGACAAGGGAAAATTAAGTCAGACAACAAAGACATTTATGGAAAGAGAAGACAACTTAAAAATGAACAAACAACAAATACAGGCGAATTAAAACAACTGAACGAAGATATTTCGAAAGCTATCAGAAGAGACACACGAAACTACAATACAGAGATGATTACGAGAGTGATTGAGGAGAACAGGAGTTTGAAAGTACTAAGACGAAGATTGGGTCCAGGAAAGAAAAATATTTGGCAGTTGGCGGACAAGGAAGGGAACGTAACAACGAATAAAGATGAAATCCTTGAAATTACCAAAGGTTTCTACCAAGAGCTCTATCGACTAAGAGAAAACCAAACAGAAGAAAACCCTTTACCTAAAATACTAAACGTTGGGTCAGAAGATATACCAGATATAACATTAGATGAGATATCAACGGCATTAGCAGAGATGAAAAATAATAAAGCACCTGGTGATGATGAGGTTGTGGTAGAATCTCTGAAAGCAGGAGGAGGGACTCTGCTGCGAGAGATCCAGAAGTTGTTCAATGCCCCTAACGGAGGGTGTAACTCCAACCCAATGGAACAACGCCGTGGTGGTGATAATGCAAAAAAAGGGAAACATCACTGACCTTAACAACTATAGAGCCATCAGCCTTTTATTGCACATATACAAACTCTATATGAAAATTATTACAAAAAGGTTGACAGTCAAGCTCGACTTCTACCAGCCCTACGAGCAGGCTGGTTTCCGGAGCGGATTTGGTACGAATGATCATCTACAAACTATTAAAATCTCAATAGAAAAATGCCTCGAATACAATAAACCCCTGGTTCTCATCTTTGTAGATTATGAAAAGGCATTCGATACCATAAACCAACGTAAAATGTTAGAGGCTCTAGCTGAGTGTCGCATAGACCATCGATACATGGCACAGATAAAGTACATATATTATCATGCCACAGCTTGTGTGAAACTCCACGCAAAAACAGAAACATTCGAAATACAGAGGGGCGTGCGACAGGGAGATCCGATTTCGCCAAAACTCTTTATAACCCTACTCGAGTATATATGCAAAAGGATAGACTGGGAAAATATGGGTATAAATATTAATGGGGAATACTTGAACCACCTTAGGTTTGCCGACGACATCGTCCTCATATCCGACAACATAGGAGATGTAAAAGAAATGCTTGAAAGGCTCAAACAAGCTTCTGAAAGTGTTGGACTAAAGCTGAACACGTCTAAAACACAATATATGACCAATATCGTTACAAGTGGAAATATTCAGATAGGTGATGCTGAAATTGAACAAGTCCAAGCCTACAAATATCTTGGACATGAAATCAAAATAAGTCGAGACAACCAAACCTGTGGAATCTTTAGAAGAATTGGCCTTACTTGGGCAGCGTTTGGTAAACTGAGTAATATCTTAAAATCAGATATCCCAATTTGTTTGAAACGAAAAGTTTACAACCAGTGTGTGTTGCCTGTCATGACTTACGGCACGGAAACTTTAACTCTGACCAAGAAATCGGCCAATAAAGTTCGAGTGGCCCAGCGTGCCATGGAGAGATGCATGCTCGGATTATACCTTACAGACCGAATATCAAATGATATAGTCAGGCAAAGAAGTGGGGTTGAGGATGCTATTAGTAGGATCGCCACACTTAAGTGGAAATGGGCCGGACATCTGGCAAGAACCACCGACGGAAGATGGACCAAGAAAATTCTAGAATGGCGACCAAGACACGAAGCAAAAAGAAGTATAGGACGTCCCCTAACAAGGTGGTCTGACGATATAAAACGCATCCAGACAAATTGGATACAGACGGCACAGAACAGAAGGATGTGGCATAGTTTACGGGAGGCTTATGTCCAGCAGTGGACAGAACGAGCTGCTTGATGATGATGATGATGATGATTCATAGATTGATTAACATCCCGTTATCACCAGAAAATTTCAACGAAGAATTGAATTTATTTAAACAAACAGCTGAAAATAATGGTTATAATCCCAAAATGATAAATAATAATTTGAATAAAAAACAAAGTAGAATCGCATTGAATGAAGTTTACCCTCTCGATAAATTGAAACAAAAATTCAACACTTTATCCTAAGTTGGTATTACAAGTGAGAAACTGAAACCATTCTTGAGTAAAAATAACTTCAACATAGCTTTCCAAACTACTAATAGCTTAGGCAAATATATAAAAAACAATAAAACCAAATCAGATAAAAATAATATCAGTTGTTCATAGATGGAATTGTAGTGACTGTAATAATTTCTACATTGGTAGAACACATGGGACTTCTGATATTAGAACAGCAGAACATAAATGCACTTTTTCAAATAAAAAATCAGATTCAAATTACGCGAATCAACTCCTAGAAAATAATCACTCTTTCGGCCCTCAGTTTGAAATTTTGCATATAGATAATAAATATTGGGAAGTAGATTCTTGAGACTCTTTAGAAATCAACAAACACAAACGCTCAGGTGGACTCATTAATGAACAAGTCGATTTAAGCCCTTCACCTCTATTGAATCTCTTCAGGGAGCAATTTATTCCTTAATTTTATTGAATATACCTGTCATCAAAAACCACTTAGAAAGAAGAAACTCAATAAGCTCTTAATTACTTAAGAATATTTGTAATTATATTCCCATTTTCATCTATATATAGTTGTTATAATTTCTGTACATACATTCATCTGAAGAAGCTACGGTGAAGGGAAACGCGTTACGAACACAATTATTCAATAAAATTCCTCAAAAACATTACATCTTTGTAGTAGCCATCAGCAAAATTCTTCTGAGGAAATTTTCAGCTTTGAGGGCTTGAATCCTCCGGATATGGTAGCGGTATAACAAATGCTCATGCATAACTCTCCCAACAGTCGAATTTGATTCGCTAACCAGTAGAGATAGCCTTTGACTTCATTCGAAATAAGTTCTTCATTTCTCGTGTCGTGACAAATCGATCTGGTCCGGAATTATCCTTGGCTGGTCGAAATCGTCCAGTTTCACATAACAAACATTCAATGGAAATGAAGAATTTCTCCGAAGAAATATTCCTCTCAGGAAAAGCTGCAAGATTTCTTCGGGCAACAGTTGAGTTATTACCAGGTCAGCCATAGAATAGAAGAATATCAGTAAATTCTTGAAATGTGTATTCTATTATAAGTTTGCAAAATACCAAAAACTTCGTGATGTTCACAAAAATCAACTTAAATTATGATAAGTCTCCTTTGAGTTAGTGTAGATACCAGCAAGATTAGGCTTTACTTAAAAGTTCCCGTACTATGATATCTGATATTCAAACTCATTCATATGAAAATTTTTCGGGAAGGCTATTTTCCTAGTTTTTGTGGAAATTACGAGGCCAGATCTTATCACCCGTTCTATTACGGATTAGCGACCTCATTTGAGTCATTGAAAAAACAGTTTTCTCATGTAAATAATTTTTTTACTCGAAAACGGCTCTGATCTCGAAAAAATTTCAAGACACAAAAACATTGAAATTGGAAGACATTTTTCAGTAAATATTTTTGAAAAGGCCAGTGGCGCACTACACTTTGATTTTAATGTGGTCAAAGGTAGCATGACCCTGAAAAAAATGTCACCCTGTTTTTTTTCGCACCAATTGGACACATTTAATGTATTGATGAGAAGAAGAACTACTTTTCTGAGAATTGAAGCTAGGTTTATCGAAAACTATAAGAGTTACCAACATGAAAAAAAAATGAAATTTACCACCCTGGATGTCGAGAACGGAGGAATTTTCACAGTTTTTCTTGATTTTTCTGGGGGGAACCTTCTGAAGAAATTAATGACTGCATTGCTGAAACACCTCTTATATCACAAGAACTCTGTGGTGAACAATAACGAGTGTTTTGTTGAAACTATTTTGAACCGGGAAAATAAATTCAAATTTTGTAATTCAGTGTGTATACTTATACGAAGCAGATAAGTCTGTGTTCTTCAGTCACCACAACTATATCATCATTCGCATAATTTTCCTATAAAATCTTCTGATATTCTCTTGATCTTCTCAGATTAGAGTCAAATTCTTGTTTTGTTAGCATCTTGGTCATACGCGAAACGAGCAGTGACATATTTACAAAATTTGCACGGTTTCCATTTTCAATTCATTCTTTGATAGCAGCCCTGGTTTTTCCTTCTTCGTTACTAACTCTTGTATATATTGAAAATGTGTTACTATTTCTAACGTAACATTGTCAATTCGCAGACCTTCTGTGATCCTTTTGGACACTGTAGAGCTTTCATGATCGGTCAATACCAAATCTAACCAAACTCATTCTCAAATTTCTTCAAACACTTCAATTAGTTGAAATCATCAGCATTGACGCACACACGTTGGTTATTGATTTTGACTCTGGCTTTAGAGTTTAGTGTTAGTATATTTCATATCATATTTTCGTTAAAGAATATCATAAGGTTAGATGACATTTATATTATTCTTAAGACATCGTTTCAATGAAATGACGTAAAGGTCTTCCATTTTCAGATGTACACTGATGGATGGTTCACGAAATGTATTGATGATGCGATAAGAATTCATTTGAAAGTTTCCAAAAAACCCGTATACAACTATTTGTTTGCACACAAGAGTGGCGTAAGCTTTAGTGAAATATTTGGATCGCCAGGAAGAGTACATGGTGAGTTGAATATTGTTGAAAATATGAAATATTGACTCATGTGTGTAGTATATATACAACATGCAGTTCATCAACAAGTCTCATGAGATGTATGAACCGTGGATAATAAGAACAAGGTGAAATAGACAAAGTTAAGAATACACACTTTGCTTCGCCGAAAGATTACAAAATTCTCGTTGGCGAAGTTCAAATCAACGAAATATCCAAATAATTTTCAGAAAACAATCGACCTTTTCCCTCGCATTCGCTTTTACTGCAATCCTAACTGCATTTTATGCATTAAGTCTATGACTTGGTTAACTGAAGTGGACTCTAAATTTTGTAAAGGTTACACTTGTTTTCGATTCCACAGTTGATCGATTTAACAGGCTTGTCCTTTCCACCTCGCGACTGTATTCGAGAGAAAAATTATATTTAAATGAACTTTGCATGAGCCTGTTGCGACTCACCTTTCTGCAAAGACAATCAGGACACATGACACCCTGGACTACTGGTGGGTTCAATGTTGAACCCAAATTTAGAACAAAATCTATATTGATCTCGTATGGAATTATCGAATTCAAGATTACGACCGGTCGTCTCGTTATCAAATTTTCTCCCAAAGTTTCCGTGGTTTTCGGAATCTAACCTGCTCGAAGTACGAGGGGGAGAAAATGGGATGAGAGAGGACATGTGATTGTGAATCGCGAAGTAACAAATAAAGAAAAAAAATTTGAATAGATAGATAGTGTGCTCTATTGTGGCACAGTCTATCCTAAATTTCACCCACAAGCTCCATCCTTCTCTTAAAGGACATGAGCTTTGTGGGCGAGAGCTTAATAAGCTCAGTCAGCTTTAGTTTTTTAGATGCAAGTTCCTTTATCCTGACTCTAACCCTATCTGGGCAATCGCTCATAACATGTTTCATTGATTCTATCTCTTCTTCACACAGCCTACATGAAGGATCTTCAATCAATCCTAACTTGTTTAGGTGATTCCTGAGGCGACGATGCCCCGTTAGTATGGTGTTTAGAATTCCCATGTCCAACCTTGAGAGTTTGAGCCAAGCCTTGGCTATCGCAGTGGAATGCTCACTGATGGCAAGCCGAGAGTGCCTGAGGCCTGAGAGACTTATACTGTGCTCACGTACCTTCAGGTCCAACCATGGGTTATTTTCCATCCTTGTAGTCCTCAGGAGAATTTCGTCCCTAGGTTCCAATCCGATGAATTCCAAGCCTGTTTCTCAAACAGCCGATGAGTCCACCTTCTCATTTCCCTCAATGCCCGAGTATTTTCCCAAAGTTTCCGCAGTTTTCGGAAAAACCTGTTCAAAGTACGATAGTCAAAGAAAATGGGATGGTAAAGGACATATTTTTGTAAATAACGAAGTAACAACGTGAAATATTAAAGAACATAAATAAAAGAATTCTGCTCAATTATGGATGAAAACATTTAGATAGATATAGATTATGAGTGGGACTGCCTAGCAGCCCGGCCACTGCGACCCAGTAGTCTATTGTGGCACACTCAGTCCTAAATTTCATCTACGAGCTACATCCTTCTCGTAACGTATATGAGCTTTGTGGGCGAGAGCTTAATAAGGTCAGTCAGCTTTAGTTTGTTAGATTTAAGTTCCTCTAACTTGACTCTAACCCCATCTGGGCAATCGCACATAACATGTTCCATTGATTCGATCTTTTCTTCACATAGTCCATATGAAGGATCCTCAGTGAATTCTAACTTGTTTTGGTGATTTCTGAGGCGACAATGCACCGTTAGAACGGTGGTTAGAACTCTCAGGTCCAACCTGGAGAGTTAAAGCCAAGTCTTGGCTCTCACAGTGGAAGGTCCACTGATGGCAAGTCGAGAGTATCTGACACCTGAGAGACTCATCCAGTGCTCACGTATATTCGTAGGTTAGGTGACCATCGGTTATCTCCCATCCTTGCAGTCTCCAGGGGAATTCCTAGCCTAGGTTTCGGTCCGATGAATCCCAAGTCTGTTCCTCGAGTGGCCGATGAGTTCGTCTTATCATATCCCCTAATGCCAGAGTGTCTGTGTACCGACATCAGACGGAGCCTGCTCCATTCTTCCAGTCTGGCAAAGGTGGAGTGACATTCCTGCATCGTAAGTAATGTACAGGTATCGGATTCCAATGCAAACAGTGCAGCTTCACTATCAGTGATAATTTTTATTGTCCTATTTGTTAATCTGCCGCAATCACAGTGGTCAATGGCGAGTATTTCTGTTCGAAAAATAGTCGCAAGCCTGCCAAGAGAGGTTGACTGTTCCTTGGCAGCACCTTGACTGTAGATACCAGTTCAAACACCTTTTGCAGTTTTTGAGCCGTCTTTGTACCAACAGATACCCACAAATAGACTAGTGCTGGTCTATTCTTCTCTACTAGGAATGATGATCTGAAATGATCGCTCCATGTTGGTTATAGGTATTGCTATGTCAGATCTTATACTTAGCAACTCCTTGTCCTCGATTTCAGAGTGTAAAGCGTCGGGCACGAAGCCGAATCTGTAGGAAGTAATTCTAGCCACCCCTCTAATCACCAGGAGAAGAGGGGCAAGGCCCCATATCAGTTTCATGCCGAAGTAGGTGTAGAGCGAAAAGCTCCAGTAATCATTACGCTGGTCGTTCTGTGCAATTTTGAGAGCTTGATTGCTTCTCAAGATTGCAATGCAACCATGTTACATGGTCTCACCACCATCACATATAGCCACTGAAGTTGCTTTGGGGAAAGACCCCATTTCTCTCCCAGGTCATCTTTGTTTTCCAGGTGCGAATTCCCCTTACTACTTACAACTTACAAGCTTACTACTTAAGGTAACCCCCAGATATTTTGCTTCCTCCGCAACTGGAATAAACACTTCACCCAGGGTAGGGAAGAAACAAATATTCTCCTTTTCCTGGTGAATGGTACCACAAGGGATTTTGGGAGCTTATGCTAAGTTTTTCACCTTCACGCCACCCTTGAATAGACTCTTGTAGTCTAGCGGAGACATCGCTGTCATCTCCAACAGCCAGAATTACTATATCATCAGCGTTTGCTTGTACATAAACATCCAGTGAGTAAATTATTACCAGAATGTCATGAACCAGCAGGGACCACAACAAAAAGGATAATACTCTTTCCTTAGGGCAGCCCTTGCCAGCCACAAAACTGACTACTTGCCCTTTCAGGGAAGTGTTGATAACTCTGTCATTGATTATGTTACTAATCTATTCCGTAATAATATTTGGTATTCTTTTGGCTCTAGCAGCACCACATAGCTCACTAGTGGGAGCCGCATTAAACGTACCCGAAATTTCCATGAAGACTGCAGCTGCAGTCTCTTTGCGGTCCAGAGACTGAGTGATTATCCCGACTATATAAGTGCCAGATCAGTTGATTTAGCTTTTTGAAAGTCGTACTGATGTTTATCAGAGGCCTCAGCAATAACATCTTGGTCTTGAAGTATGCATCTAACACCTTCTCCAGGGTTTTCAGAACAAAAGACATGAGACTTATCGATTTAGATTCAGAATTAAATTTATCTAACTTAAGTATGTATACAACCCTAACCTTGCGCCAACTGGCCGGGACAACATTCCAGACCAGATTCTATCAAAGGAGTCTTTTGAGGTATGTGAGGAGGACATTCACCCCTTGTTGTAACAAGGCAGGCATGATGCCATCCTCCCCAGAAGCCTTTAATGAGCGAATCGCCAACTAACTACTCCGAGCTTTATGACCATTCTTGCATTCTTCCAATCGTAGTATTTTGGCCATTTAGCATGACCCATTAGGGCGACGGTATCACAGCTGTCACTTATATCAAGAAACCGATAATCTGGGAACTGTGTTCTCCCAAGAATCTCCAACGTCTCTCTCACATAGCCAGTGAACTGTTCATCCGGGCCATCTACAGATCCAATGGGCAGCACCGGGCGTCTGCGAGAAACCAATGCAGCCTTGCACTAATGGGTGTACCTTCCACCTCCCCGCAGAACCTGAGCCAGGATTCCTGTTTTGCCCTCCTAATTTATTTATTGGACTAAGTTAGAGTAGAACGATAGTGGTCCCATTTGCTGGTATTTTCAGCTCGATCAAAAAGTTACCGAACTTCTCTTCTGTTTTTCCTGGGGGCAGGATTCTCCCATGATGTTGTGCTATTCTCAGGCTTTCTTCTCAGTGGACAGTTATCGTGATACACTGAATTGGTCGACTCAGCCATATGCTCTTCTTCACCGCTGTTTTTAGCTGCGGCAATACTTCCCTAATGAGCGCTATGGGAGTCTCTATAACCGCCTCAATCAGAGCTTCTTGGGCTTCTGTATTCGACCACTTGTCGATTCACTGAGATTCATTGAGTCTGGGATCAGACTCAGTAGTAAATTGAATGTATCTTTTACCTAAGGGTTCACTTGACATACCCCACCTCGAGAATTTATTGCTCAGGGAACTCGGGCAGAACGTAATTTCGAACACCTCAGCGCGATTTCGCGTCACAAAGATTTGTTTATCTCCTCTATTCAATAGAACGAGGGATTCTAACATGAGGAAGTCGAAAAAACTTTCACCTCTTGCGTTGATGTCCGAGCTGCCGCACACCGAGTGGTGTGTATTAGCGTCACACGCAACGAACAGTTGGCGAATTTTCCTCCTGCAATGACTCACTAGGTTAGAAATCATCTCAGGTGGGCATTCAGCAGAATTTCCCAGGAAATATGCTGAGCAGACCACTAAATCAAGTCTTCAACGCTCTCCCGGGACATTCACAAGTACAGAGGTAGCCTCTCCGAACGATTGAGTGTGCAATAATGCTGGTAATTTATTCATAGATGGACAAGAAATAGAAATAGAAATTCCCAAATGAACTTATAGCTGTTATGCCCCCAGATAAAACCAGGAAGCTATTGTAAAGATTGTTCCCTAAAGAGATTCAATAGGAATGGAGAATTTATTGAAAAATTTTTATTCAAGGAACAATATTCAACCTTCCGTAGAGTGTTAAATATCCTTTCTTGAAGGAGCTGGTTTTTCGATCCACCCTTCATAATCACCGTCAACCGGGACCACACTTAATCGGTACAGCACGTTCAGATGTCATGAGTAGGAGCAATAGATTGCAGTCCCAGTCTCGTTCGACCTCGTCAGCATTGCCTACCCTTTCACAACCTCAGGATACACTGCCACCTTCTCATCTGAATTCGTTGGAGCGCGAGGAAACATGTAAATATTATTGCGTCCTCCATCGAACCGAGACAGAGGCCACTTCACAATTTCCACCCGGAAACCGTGATAACATTGGGTAGATAAACAGAAAAACTTCAAGCAGTCACACTAGTTTGACTATTCCCCGCAACGCTACTCATCGTGGCAGCTAAGAAGCGACCTGTCGAAAGAGTGACGATACCCATTCCTATCGGGTTGTCAACCAGGCATACAAACAATCTCTCTGAAAATTAATATTTGCAAGATTGTCGCAATGTGTAGGCACATTGGAGAATTTTTATTCAAGGAACAATATTCAACCTTCAAAACTGCAGTTTCGGTCTATTGCTCATATTCATGACATCTGGCAGTGCTGTACTGCTTCTGGATATTGAACATTCTGCGGAAGGATGAATATTGTTCCTTGAATAAAAATTCAATGTGCCTACACATTTCGATAATCTCGCAAATAGTAATTTTTAAAGAGAATTTGTGAAGAATGTAAGTTTAATTATTTGCTAATCTGAGAGCTCGTGTTTATTAATCTCTGAAATTTTCCAAAGAGCTATTTCCCAATGACTTTTTCTGTAGGTAAGATTTAGACATTCGGTCAAAGGAGTGATTATATTCAAAGGGATAATCTGAGCAATTTGAATCCGATTTCTCACTTGAAACACTTTCTTTTATTTTCTGTAATTCTAATACTGAAATTTTTATGGGTTTTTAAATAGAACATTTTAACAGTCCTTGAAGTTTAACTTGTGAACTTGTGACTTATTGTTTCTTTCAATTCTTATTTAGTTTAATTTTTGTCGATGTATTTGCTCAAATTGTTATTGCTTCGGAAAGATATATTAAAATATTTTTATATTCAAGAAAGTCTAGGATCTTCATAACCATATTTTGACATACAAATAGTTGGTTAAATCAAGCTTCAGAAGGAAATTATTCATTTGAATGTATTCTCTTTCTTCAAGGTGTCTGCCATGCAGATGAACTGCAGTATCTATTTCCTATTGCCGATGGTCTATTTCCACACAAGAAAGTAACAGATGGAGACAGAAAAATTACAAAATTAATCACAACACTATGGGAAAATTTCGCAAGGACAGGGTGAGAAAAATTGTTAGATTTTAATATATGAAAATTATTTCATGTAAAATTTTCTAGGAAACCTACACCAGAATTAGATGACTTGATAAAAGTAGAATGGACACCTATAAAGACGGAGAAGTTGGAATACTATCACATAGATTCTGAAAAGCAAGAAATGAAGGATGCTTTGTTCGGAAAAAGGGTGGAGTTCTGGAGGAGTTTGCCACTGACCCCTAAAAATCTGAGTGTGAAAGAAGAATTATGAGATTTGGATAAAATTGAATGAATTGAAAATTTTCAAGTTAAATTGATATTATTCACTGTTACTTTCAATATCAAGTCTAGTTATCAACTAAAACCAGATATTGTTTCACTTAATTCAGTAGCTCATTATTTAAAATTATGAGAACAATTTGGTATTTGTAGTATGGTTCACGAAGCTTGGTAATCATCTTCACGAACAATTGTCCAAAATGAAATGATTCATGTTATAAAAAGTACTTAATAAATTTTTTTGTTTTCAATATTTGACTGTCTTCTTTCAAATAGTTTCTAAGAAAGCAATTATTTATCGTGCTTATAGAGTTACTTATTCAGGTCAGAGAAATAGTCATATCTAATTGAAACGAGCAGACATAAAAATTCAACTTAAAACTGGAGAACTAGTAGTTGAAGACTAAAGAAAAAATCAAGATGGACTCACTGATAGACGTAGAAAATTCCGACATTCTCCACAAACAGATAGCTGGAATCATGGTACGTAGTTTCCAAGATATACAAAGTATCTCGTCAACCCGACAAACTAAAGATAGATTATATCTAAAGATTTATGAAGCATAAAAATACAATAATGAATTGCCTTTTGTCCCGCTTAAGTACTTCCATGATCAACACATTTAAATCTTTAAGAAAAAAAGATAAAGGCGATGATGGAATATTTACACACTAGTTATCTTATGCTCTTAGTGAAACTGTGAATCCGGCTCGGTGGCGTAGAGTATATGATGCTCGTCTCCAGCGCAGAACTACCTGGGTTCAATCCACACAGAGTCGGTGCGATTTTTCGGATACTGGGAATCGCTTGAGTATCCATCTTTCGGAGGAGAAGTAAATCTGTCGACCCTGTCTAACAGAGATGTATTGGACATTAAAGATCCCTTCGCTCGACACGAGAGGGGTTCGGCATAATTCCCGGGTTAGTGAGGTGACAGAATTCCCCGGCGTGTCATTGGGCGAAAGGTGGAAATAGAGCACGTTAAACGAATAACAAACAAACAAACGAAAATGTGAATCACCACAGGATGAATTAAGTGATATAAAGTTTAAATTTTGTTTAGGTAGATTATTCGATATTTCAAAAAGACTTCTATGAGGTGAAAATTGCCTTGATAGAATTTCCATTTTTGGGAGGCTATTACGTAAAATCCTCAAGTATATTTAGTGTTTATATTTACCTGATCTTCAGAATGATAACTTTTTATCGAGTTTCCGACTATTTGTGGATTTGTGCTATACTACAAGGAATTATATCACCAGTTCCACTTTGCCAAGTAATTTGAGAGCATTAATGAGAGAACGAGGAACCGAATTGTGGCGAAGGATCTGATCCAAACAACCATTGTTCGACCAAAATCTAGAAAATAACAACATTCCAAAATAACAAGACTGAGTTCTTCAGCTTTTTAAGTTCCAATAACAATATCAAGCTAAAATTTTGTACGCGGCCATAACTAGCAATTTCCAATTGGAGTGAAATGTTTTCGAAGTGATACCATTACCGGAAGTGGGTCATCACTTTGTTGTTTCGAATGGCAATCTACCTTTTTTATTATACATCTAGAACCGACATTAGATCAAGGCATAAAATACCCAAGTTGTTGGCACTTATCTTTTGACAGACTTAATCATTTTTGTTATAAACTCGATTTTTGAGCAACATTTAAAAAAAATTGTAGCTCTTAGATCTTTTGCACTATATACATAATTTTTGCTTGACTGGATAGAAGAAGGACCAAGGAATTTTTCAAGCAATCTATACATGTCGAATGTTCATTGCGTTGTTTTGTATGATTTTTTCAATTTGGCCTTTTTCAAACAGCAATAACTAAATTTTTTCAAATTGCACGTGCCAATTTTTATATCGCCATCAGATGAAGCGTCAAATTTCAGATGGAATTGTATAAGCATGTACTATACCCATCTCTTATAGTTCCGGAATAATTTGGGAATATATTGAATTTTGATGATTTTGCAAGAACTAACAGAGAATGCTTTGAAATATTTGAATCAAGTAGCTGAACTGGTTACGCTCACCTGACAGGTGCCTAAAATTAATGTTCTTGTCACTTCGTTCATACGAATTCGATATTTCAACACGAATTGTCGTTAGTTCAGATTGAAAATATCCAAAAAATACAACACATTTTGAATAAAACCACTGGTTATTCAAACGAAAAGATATATTTAATCTTTTTTCAATTCATTTCAGAAAGTCAATAAGTAGTGGGTAGAAATTGCAGGCAATTCGATAACCAATTTCCAAATTTACCGTCTATGAGTAAAATAAAATTTCGAAGCATTAGAAGCAATTTTCTACAATTCGGATGAATAAAAATTGTAGGAACTAAGCGAAAACCAATCATAGAAGACGATTACATTGATACGGATAAACGATAGCAAACATCATAGGAGGGAACTAATTTACTAATTTAACAATTTTGCTCGATACACTTGACATCTCGTATACGAACATGATGAGTTGCCCTTCTAGTTTCCTCAGGATCAATATCACGAAAAGCATTATAAATGCGCTCTAGTAACTCTTCTTCACTTCTTACAGGAATAAGATACAATTCACTCTTGCTTTTGCCCCATAAATAAAAATCAGGGGGCGTCATGTCCGGAGAACGCGGACGCCATAAATTTGGTCCTTGATTACCCCACCATCTATCCTCGAACATTTCTGTTAGCTGCCGATCTACAGCTTGTGTTTTATGTGCTGGTGCACCATCCATTTGGTAAAAGCAATTCTTCAAACTCAGAATGTTACGTGGTAATCCATCTAGAAAATGTGCTAATGTTTCTCTCAAAATTTCTAGGTATCTTTGTCTATTAAGATTTTCCTCATAAATGTGATAAGCCAACAAATCATTCAGTAAAACTGCAAAAACGTTCACGCTGAATTTATTTTGGAAATCAATAACCCCAATGAAATGTGGATTTTCTGTGGCCTAAAAATGTCGATTTCTCCTGTTGGTTATTCCAGTTTCATTGAACTTGGCTTCATCAGACCATATAATTTTTTGCAGAATTGTCTCATCTTCTTGAAGCCGAATTAATAAATTTTCACAGAAATTTAGCCGCTTGGGAAGGTCAGTTGGTTTCAATTTTTGTTGTCTGATATAAGAATACGGGTGTATGTTATGTTTCTTAAGGATCCTTTGAATGGAAGTAAACCCAATCCAATATCCATTGATGCTGACTTAATGGCCGCGTATAAAATTTCAGCCTTATATTGTAATTGGAACTCAAAACGTTTTTAACGGACGGTCCAGTGGATATCCTGTATATATATATATATATATATATATATATATATATATATATATATATATATATATATATATATATATATATATATATATATATATATATATATATATATATCTTCCTATATTTGGAAAACCGAATAGTCAGACCAGGAATTATATTTTTCTCTCAAAAATTCAAATAAATTTCCCCGTTTAATTACCATCAAAAAAGTGAGACCCTTACACTCCATTATCCACTTTGCAGGCGGACAGATTATGTTTTGTGGATGCCTTGAATGGTCTTCGCGTATCCAATGTTGATTAATTGCACACCAAAACCCTAAATTTTGGCGACTGATATCTTTCTTTAGAGAGAACGTTGCCTCATCAAAATATACAATTCCGAAGACCAACATTTTATTGTGATGACGCAATTCAATCCTAGATCAGCAGAATTGATCGGAATGCGATTGGGATCATCTTCATTTAGTTAATTTAAGAAATCAGTTCGTACGGTCATTTTTCTAAATTCAAAAATTTCAATAATGTTCTTTTACTAACTTTCAAAGCTAATTGTCTTGTTGGCAAATGACTATCCTCTTGCAAACTTATGTGAATATACAGCTTGATAACAATAGCATCTTTGGGGTGCCTTACTTGGAAAGATCTCTCAGCAGAAGCTTTTTCCCAAAATTAGGTTTCAATTTAACTTGCTAAGGATTGATTTATCTGAGGCCCATTCAAGTATTCGGAGTTAAACAAAACTTAGATTTTTGCTGCCTACGAAGTTATTCTCACAACCGAGGGAGATCAAAATAGCGATACGTTCTTCCTCAGTATAAAGAGGCAATTCAAGATATTCACAAAATGAAAAAAGTTCAAAATCAATGAAAGTGAAATTGGCACTCTCTTGAATGGAGCATTCTGTACATATACTTACAAATCCATAAAATTGCTCTTTGCTCTTCAATGTAATTATTCTAATTGAAAAGTAAAAAAAAGAGAAAATGTTTTTTGTCGAATCATGATACTTATCAAATGAGGGGTCATTCAACTGTTGTTTCTCATCAAGGTTCTTATGAAAAGGGCTGCAGGGGGAAAGGTATGATATCCTTCACATTGAAATGATAACAAAAAGGGGTTTTTTTCAGAAAAAACTATGTGACCAAGCGTTGTAAATTCTTGAATCTTTCACGAAAAAAAGCACACTGATGTTTCTTGGATAAAATAACCTGTATCTGGAGAACTGTAGGAATAACACATGATAACTGTCCGCCATTTGCTACAATACCAGATTTGTGTGTTCTTGACATGCAAGTGACTAGGATGTTTAAATTCTCTTGAGAAATATCAGCTCAAAGTTGAGATTGTTTTCTTATCATAGCCTGTGTGGTATGGGTTACTTATTGTTTCAACATATCCCAGTCATGTTCAATCGTGTTTGAGCCCGGAGATCTTATTGGAGTTTATTTCATGATTTTCTTTGTGTTCTGTGGTAGCACGATTTGTGCATTTTTATTCAAAAATAGAAAACTCTGATTCACAGCTGTTTAAAATTCGGTTAGAATTTGTTTTATGATGTCTTCTTTATATTGAGCTGCATTAAGCGCTGACACCCATTTTGAGGTATTGCAGAATCTCTGGCTGGAAAAATTGGTTATAACGCAATATCTTCAAAAAAGTTGAAAGACTTTTTGACTAGTTCAAAATCTTTCTAACTCTTGTAAGGAGTATGTTTTAATTTTCATTAAATTTAATGGAAGTTTTCTTCATTCGATTTCAATTTCTAGAAAATTTCCTTGGCCCGTTCCTGTTTGAATAAACCTCAAATGGAGACACATTCATGTTTACATTTACAGACTCACTATCTATGACTTGGTGACCTTCCGCGTTTCCAATTCAATCTAACATATATGTCGTTTTAATCGAGTGTTATACACCACAAAAATTCGTGGTTAATAGCTAATTAGATATTCTGATTTCCTAGTTATGCTTTTATATACATTATTCTTTCTTTATTTATGTCTATTAATAAATGGTGAACAAAATCCTAAAGTAAAGATCAGTGATGGAATAGTGGAGGGGAAAATATTGAAAACCTTGGAGGGACGGGAATTTCAGGCATATCAAGGAATACCGTTTGCAGAACCTCCAGTTGGTAAACTCAGATTTTCGGTAGGCAAATACATTTCGTACATTTTGTTTCTTCTTGATTGTCTATAATTCTTATTGGGGAGAATAATATATATCTATAATAAAGATACCTATATTAATAATATATAGATATATAAATTCCGTATCTTAACCTTATTTATCGTTCAATTTAAATGAATTTACTGGAATTCGCCCGAACTCTGTATCTGTAAATGCAGTTCACAACTCATTTTCATTGAATTATACGTATGAAGGATGATCATATAACTTAATGAACTATATTGCATATTTTATGAATTGTTTTGAACAGAATCGTGAAGAAGTTTCAATAATAGTTCATAGGGACCCAGATCCTTTTTCATGGTTACTGATATATGAAATATTTGTGAGTAATTTGGATTTGACGAGACTAACTTTTTCCTCTATGAAAATTCGAGATAGCGGGGGCTAATGAAATGTGCACGTTTCAAACAAGTTGAATGTCCAAATTTTATAGATTTTAAATTAAATTTTTGTATAATTTTGTGGAGCATTTTCGACAGGATAAGTCTTACGAACTGATGATTCAAAATAAAAAAAAAATCCATATCTAATAAGTACTAATGACTGTAGAGCAACAAAAAAGAAAATTCTTTTCTACCTAAATAAAACCTAGGAAAAACGAGATCGCTGTTCCCACAGGAATTATCGAAATAACTTTTCGGCTATTGATTTATCACCATAAAATGATGAAGAAGAAGATAACAAAAATTAGAGAACTATCAATATGGTAGGAAAATACTCAAAAAAAGTTCTTCTACTGTCATGAAACCATTTCTTAAACGTGCTGCTATGAAGCTGGATTGTTTTGAAAATTCCCAAGCATAGAACTATAGCAACGTATCACTCATAGTGAAGAACCATATGACCATTCTGTTTTACAAGTAAATATAAAAAAAGTGGTTTAACCCCGACGAGTTGTCCTTATATCTGTTCATGAAATCAAAGTGATTTCATGAAAAGATATAAATCCACCAACCGGTAATTAATACCACTGCCAGGCAATGATTTTAATCAAAACATATCCCAGAACGATGATATATTAGGATATGAAGATATATCAATCTACCAGAATAAACATAAACTATAGCATTATCAGCCAATGACATCAATGTACCAACGAGTAGTGTCAGAGGCTTTCTTCCCAGAAAAATCCAGTGTATGAATGTTAATCATTCATGGTTTTATTTGTGTGAAGTGATGAACAATCGAATAGAATATTGCTTTGAATATAAATAACAAAATTGTTAGCTGATTACATTTATATATACTAATAAATGAAATATAATATGAAAAAATTTTCCATTGTATTTATTTTGTATGTTATGTGTGTCTGGTATAGCAATATAAATTATATATGTTATTCCATTTTGTTTATCCGTAAGAATGATATCTGGCCTATTGTGAATTTGAAAAGAATTATTTCATCAAAATATAGTTTATATTTGTTATTTTCACAAATGTTCTCAGGTTCATGTTTGTAAAATTTTTTCCCTTGGGAATGAGGTTATGTTCTATTCCTAAATTGAAATGAATAATATTAGCGATGGCATTATGTTTTTCCAAATAATCTGTTGAGGCAAGTAATGAGCAAGATGAATAATATAAATATATGAAAAACTGTTTGTTTATTTTGCTTGATGATGTGTTTTCTATAATTTATTGTGAAGACAACCTGATCATGGATCGCAATTGCCAAGCCTTCTGTTTCTGCGAACAATTCTCCAGATATTTGATGCGATTTCATCAAAATAATCATTTTTCAATTCTTCAGGGTGCTTTCCGTATAATTTCTTCTGCATCCAACTTTCTTCTTTAGACTTACTATCTAATATATCCAAATCTACTTTTTGCATTGTCATGTTCAGAGGTGTGAGATTGTAATCTGAAGCAACAGCAATATCATTTAATTTGGACGTTCTCTGTTTATCATAAGAATGGGAATGTAGAAGAAAAATCTGTCATTATGAAGTTTGTTTACTCAGGTCCGTACACTGGATTTTTCCGGGGAGAAATCCTCTGACACTAGTCGTTGGTACATTGATGTCATTGTCTGATGATGCTATAGTTTGTATATATTCTGTTAGATTGATATACTCTCATAACATGTAACGTTTTCCCAATATATAATGATTCCAGGATATGTTTTGATTATAATCATTGCCTGGCAATGGTATTAATTGCCGGGTGGTGAATTTATATTTTTTCATGAAATCAGTTTTATATATATATATATTTGATTTTTTTTCCCTCAACACATCTGTGGGTGTTTCGCTTCTCGCCAAGGTGTGTTCGGTTCGAACCTATTAGGAACCCCCTCACAATTCTCGTGGTGCCCAAGATGACCTCCTTCTGACAGCTGGATGTTATACTGCCGTTCAAATTCAATCTTTCAGTTATCCCTCTCAGATGGGTCTCCACCGGCCCATTTGTTGTGATTATGAACGGTAGGATGGTAACTGATTTTAATTCATATATTTCCTGCAGCTCAAAGGCCAGGTCACGAAGCGTTATTTTCTCCGTATAGGCTTTAGTTACGTTGTCGTCGGCCGGAATTTTGACGTCAAGAAGGACTGCTGTTTTTGCCAATTTATCGAAGAGCGCAATGTCCGGCCTTTTGTGAGGTACTGGTCTGTCTGTTAGAAGCGTTGTTTCCTAGTACAACTTGAAGTTTTCATTCTCAAGAATACTTTCAGGCCGATAGAGGTGCTGTTTGTCAGGTGTTTTCAACAAACTTCAGGTAACTGCGATTTCTTGGTGGTAGATACGTGCCATTGAGTTGTGCCTCTAAAAGTATTCCCTAGGGGCCAGTATCGAGCATCCAGTGGTTATATGTTGTATGGATTCAAGCGCTTTCAAGCATCTCCTACATCTATCTGATGGTATGTTCTTCCCGATAATGGACTCCTGGAAAGCTCTCGTGTAGACCACCTGGTCTTGTATGGATAGCATTCTTTCCTCAGTTTCCGGAAAGAGGTACCCTGCTTGCAGGTACTCAAGAAACTCAACTTTGTCTATATCGTCACTTTTAAGGTGATTCGAGTATCTGCCATGCAACTGTTTTTCCTGCCACTCTCCGATCAATTGGGCTGCTGGTGGTGTAGTCAGCGTATACTGTTCCTCGTTAAGACGCAGCGCTGAGTTGTCCTCATCTGCTGCACGGAGGGCTCGGTGGAAGGTTGTTTTTTTACTGAGAAAGTACTTTCGTAGATTCTCGACTTGACCCGCGTGCACCGCTTGGAGGCTGACTAGTCTTCTCCCTCCTTCGTTTCTTGGGAGGTATAGCCTGTTGACAGAGGCGTGCGGCTGATGGGCTCCATGATTTGTCAACATCGTTCTCAATTTCATGTCCAAACCTTGCAATTCAGTTGGTGATCATTTGAAGAATGGTATTGGTATTACCCAAGTGTTTAGGGAGAGGAACAAAGCTTTCAAATTTAACCTGGCCCTCAGTAGCTTTTTTACCCTCTGAAATAACTTCTCTTAAACTATTTCTCTCATCCCTGCCACATTCATATCGAGTGCTTGCTTCATACCCAGGTATTCATTACGTTGTTCGGGTTGAAGTGCAGGTATGATCTATCCCATCTGCATGTGGATAGCGTCACTGAATGCCGAGACTATCTCCAGTTGTCTTCTCATTTGGTGTGAGTTTAAGGTTTCAAGTCATCCATGTACAACTGGTGGCTTATTCTCGTGTCAGTCTATTTGTCTATAATATAGTTGTTCGTATTATTTTCAAGTAGGGTACTAAGGGGTTTTATAGCGAGGCAGAAACGAAAAGGACTGAGGGTGTCGCCCTGGAATATTCCTCTTTTAAACCGTATTGCCTCTGTTCTTACCTCCCCTTCTTTGGTGTGGACTCTTAATGTAGTACACCATGTTTTCATGAGATGACGCAACAGCTCGACAGTATTCCCGGATACCCCGTAGACATACAGAACATTTAGGAGCCATGAGTGAGGGACCTAATCGAAGGCCTTCCTATAATCTACCGATGCAACAGAGATATTTCGCAGTTTCTTTTTGGCTTGTCTCGTGACGATATTATCGATCACCAAAAGCTCCTTACAGCCCTTCACTCCTTTGCGGCATCCATTCTGCTCATGGGATAGAATATGATGAGCCTTAAGATGTCTATTGATATGGAGGGCTAGGGTGCCTGTGAGGATTTTATAGATGGTAGGCAGGCAGGTGATGGGCCTATAATTTCTTGGGTTCTGGGAGTCTACCTCCTTTGGAAGCATTGAGGTCACCCCCAGTGTGAAGCACTCTGGTATGATCGATGGGTCTTCTAGAGATAGTTGAAAGAGTGTCGCTAGTTTAGGGTGTACGCTCGTGAAGTATTTCTACCAGTAGTTGTGTGTTCTATCTGGGCCTGGGGCTGCCCAATTATTAGTCCTCCTTAAAACTTGCACGATGTCACCTTCTTCTGTAATAATCTCCTTCATCCCATTCTTCGGAGTTTCATTCAGGAACTCTTCCATCGAAAGTGCGCAATTGTCATGGTTTACCTCTTTTGACCATATCTCTTACCAAAACTCTTTTATAACCATCGGGTGGGTTCCCTTCTTTTCCTGCTTCCCTCTCCAGACTTCTGAAGAACTGCTTGTTATTTTTTCGGTACAATTGATTATTGTGATATCTTTTAGCACTCTCATTGTATCTTCTCAAGCGGTTCCCCAGAGCTTTGAGTTCCTGTTTCAATTTGTCCGAGATAATTACAATTTCCTCCCTGTACTTCTCATCTTTGGATGTGACGTGGAATTGTGAGGCTATCTGATTATTTGCTTTCAAAAGTTTACTGGATGGGTCAGCAGTATTCAGGTAGGTATAAATGACCCCAATTTTCTTCCTGAGAGTGGTTATCTCCCTTTCCAGGCGAATTTCCATGGCGGTTCATTTTCGTCTTTATGTCGGGTGACTGTTGGTCCTCGATTCCGTCCATGTATTTCACATACTGTGATGGCCCTCGTATACCACGTCGGTTATCTGGAGAAGTGAGAGGTTATTTGGTATGTAGTGCTGTATGATGTTGTTGAGATTATTGACCGTCTCTTCCATTTTTTTCGAAAATCTCATTCGTTGGATCACAGGGCGCTTTTCCGGTGCCAGGCCTTCATATCGGATAATATTAGTTTGAATTGTTCATCTATCGATGTTGGTTGTCTCTCTTCTTCTCTTTTCTCACCATCAATTTCAACGTCCAAGCAGCGTGGGTTTTCTTCTGCATGGCAGGTAGATTTGGGAACTAGCTCTTGTCAGGTAGGATTATTCATTGATTCAATGATTCAAAAATCCGTAGATCAATGAATAATCCTACCTGACAAGAGCTAGTTCCTAAATCAGCCTGCCATGCACGCAGCCCCCAAGAGCCACAATAGTGCAACTAAGCAGGATGCCGCGAAACGAAGCGGCAGACTGCATATCGCATATCGCTTCTCAGCATCCTATCAAGCTACTTCGGGGTACCCTATCGATTGTCCCATCAAATATTCACCGACGGGAGGTTTTATCTCGGAAAAAGAGGCTAAGAGCACCATTCCAGTGGGATTATTTCGCTCGTTTTCTACCGTTGATGTGATTCACGGAACGGCGAAAGATGTCGACCAAATGTTTGGAATTTTTAACGTTTCCACATCTGTTTGTTAATGTTCGTATCTTTCTCGAAGTACGGTAGCGGGTTTGCCGTGTCGGTCCATAGAGGGCAACTCTCATACTTATGTACGAGGCGCGTCCTTTCTGGAATCGATAGGGTACCCCGATGTAGCTTAATAGGATGCTGAGAAGCGATTTGCGACACTGATGAGCTCCTAATTAGGGCGACACTGCAGTCTACCGCTTCGTTTCTCGGCATCCTGCTTAATTGCACTTTTGTGGCTCTTGGGGGCTGCGTGCATGGCAGGCAGATTTAGGAACTAGTTCTTGTCAGGGGGGATTATTAATTGATCTACGGATTTTTGAATAATTCTTCTTGTCTCAAGTATACATATGTAGACTCCTCGCGAAGTTTATCATGGAAGATATTTGTCATATTTATATATATATATATATATATATATATATATATATATATATATATATATATATATATATATATATATATATATATATATATATATATATATATATATATATATATATATATATAAAAGTTAATTTCTTGCTGTTGCAAAAAAAAATTAAAGGTAAGGCTTTCAATATAAAGCGAAAGGAATGCATTGAATAACAACGATAAAATTTGATGCAGCACTCAAGAACTCTGCAAATTGGAAAACATTAGAAATAGATGGCTTACCAAACTTCTTGTGGCAAAATTAGAGGCTTCACTTGAGAACCTAATAAAAGTCTATAGACTTTTATTAGGTTAGGTTAGGTTAGATGCTATAGATAGCAAATTGACAAAGGAAGGCGAAGGAAGAGTAAACTCACTTGATCGCAAAAATCGAAGAAAACCAAAGACTTGTGTACAAAATCCCTAGTGAAGTTATATCGGACAGACTTTACACCCTTCTTCAATATTCCTTGATGAAAAAAAGGATGCGTTTGAAACTCTTATCGCAGCAAGGATAATCTTCACATCACAAGTGAATTAATGCAAAAAGCTGCAAAAATTATCAGAAACAGCTCTCTAATGCCAGGGCAGATTATTGAAAAGCCTTGAATAGTGTATTAGCCACAGCTGGCTAATGGAAACCATGAATACGAGGGCACGCTTTATATTTCGAGATGCCCCGAAACTATAAGAGTGCGAGCTGGCAACAAAGCATTATTAAAAACTTATTTTTCATTCTTCTTCAGTAAAGGGTGGTCATGGTATTCTGACTAGAGTACAGGATTAGTGAAAGCAATTGAGCTTCAAAATAATCCTACAGTGACAGCCAATTGGTACACCGTAAAATGTTTGCCCGTATACCTTGAATCAGATTCGATTCGTGGGATAATGTGGCATCAAGACAATGCATCGTCACATACGGCACATAAAACAGTTGACTTTTCACATGAACATGGGGTGAAAGTCATTCGACATCCACCCTTTACGCCTGAGGAATAGTTGGTTGAGACAATTCATCCTCTTTTTGGGAGCATTTCCAAATATGGTTGGCTTCTACTGTTCCAGAAGCTTCGGTTACAAAGATGCTTGGAGGTGGGGTAAACTTTGCACATAAATGAACTTGTTGAATCACAAAATATAAAGCGTAATCCTCGTATTTTCACAACATTCATATTTCAAAAACAATGACTGCGTGAGAGACTGGCCTGCATCTATTCAAAGGCTCAGTATCGACAACAGCTGAAGAAACAGGCCTCTTCTCCGCCCTTCACTTTTCCATATGGCTTAATTCTCACTCAGTCTAATCATAAAAGTCACCAATATAGGATAGACATGTAAGAATGAAGACCGGAAAATAAACCAACTAAGATATACAGACCATTTTAAAATGGTTGCCCAGAATGACGATCAATTAACTGGATAGTTGAAAGTAGTGAAAGACCTTAGTGATGACATGCATATGCAATTGCGGCTTGAAAAGTATGCGGAAGTACGTTTTATCAAGGTAAAATTGAAAATGAACATACCTCTATGTGTACCGAACAACTAAGTCTTAGAACAAAATGATGGGTATGAATACATTGCGGAATCAGAGGGGATCCAATACAAAACAATGAAAACCAAAGTGCAAACAGAATATTACAGAAGAATAAGAGTATTTCTGAAGACCAAACTGAACGGCAAAAAAGTGTCCATTGTTCTTTATTACATATCTAGCTGATTCTGTCATTCAATATTGCTTCGGCATCTTCAAATGGACACTAGAAGAAATCAGGAAACTTGATAGACAAACTAGAGAGCTACTAAACATGCTTAGTGCATCACACCCGAGAGCCGTCACAGACCGTCATTATTTCCCTATTAATTGAAGAGGAGCAGGATTATCAAATATGAAGAACAGCTTTATCATCGCCATTGAACGATTTGAAGAATACTGAAAACGTTAAACAAATTAATAATACATTGATATGGTATACAACACGAAAAATGAGAAAGGAAGGGATAGCAATGGAAGTCCAGTCACTAACCTAGATGAAGCTGAAACAAAGAGATAATTAGAAAAGAAGGAAGAGCAAATTACGTGAGAGAGAAATTGTGTGAACATCTTGTCAAGAACAATCCGTAACAAGAATTTACGTGAGGGCAAGGATCAACCGGAATCGACCCAAGATGTTGACTTTTCTTGGTTCATGATGAACTATCTATCATATAGTATCAGGCTGTTCCACTGTGGTCAAAAGAGCTTACTGGGACCTCCACAACAATATTGTACGTCATCTATTCTGGATTATTTGTAGGAAATATGGCAGAAAAGTGAGCAAAAATCATCATCATATGGGATACTAACCGATAGAGCCCTCTCAGCTAGGAAGGTAGAAATAATAGTCAAAAACGAAAGCATTTAGATCTGTTCACTTAAATATGTGGTCATAACATCTGATTATATTATCATTCGAAAGAAACGGAGACAAAGGTCAAATATAAAGAGTTAAAAATAGAAGTAAAGCCATTATAGAACATGAAGGCGATAGCGGTACCAATTGTCATCGGTGTACGAGCCTAGTGTCCAACACCAACTATAACTATGACCAACATTAAGGAAATCCCCGGGAACCACAATTTTGACAAAAACAGTATTTCCACAAGTTACCACGGAATAAATTTCAATACATACTGGAGAAAATAATAATAATGATATCTTCACAAACTCTCTAAATAAATGGAATGTGTCAAGCTGCATGAAGGTACATTAAACTGAATTATACAAAAAGGTAATCATACAAATAGAAATGCATTCTGAAATCGAAAATGACCACGATTCGCTCGATCAGCTCTTGTCTTTTCAAAACCATTTTTCGATGTACAAATATTCAAATTCATGTGTATTTCCTTTTGAGAAACAATTCTAACGATTGAGAATTTACAAAATAGCTATGGCCCAATTGACCAAACAAAATCAATTAATATTATTGATATAATTTTTAATTGTTCATATTTATTTTTTTACACGATAGTCGCCTGTACCGAAAAAACCTTGGGAAGGAGTATTAGATGCTACTCGTCCGCATACTGTATGTCCCCAGATAGATGCCGATAAAGGAACAGGAGAGATTGATGGAAAAGAGGACTGTCTTTTCCTTAATGTATATAAACCTACGGTGAGTTAAAATCCTTTTTGTTCTCAGATCGAAATAGTTGAGAATTTGTTTCTTCAATTTTATGAGATTTCAAAATTTAAGCTGAAATTGTTTGCTCATCATCAAAGCGAATAAGAATTATATCCATCATAAAAACAGAAGTTCTCGAGAAAATAGTAGATTTAAAATATTTGGACGACTATCTAGATCCATGTTTCTCAACTTTGTTTTGACCAGCACTCGCTTTGAGAATATGATTTTCTCTAGAGTCTCTTATTTTACTCTGACTTACTATCTGTCGCGAATTCAAAACAACAACTGCCACGATTAAAGTTAGATTTATTTCGGTATATCAAAGAATTATATTATATTAGTAAGATAGAATATGACCCCTATCTTATTTAAAATGAATAATTAAGGGAGACGCTTTAATGGGAGCAATTACATATCTACAGGGATAATTTAATTTGATGTATATGGAGTTCGTTAATATGAGACTTATATTAATCGATATATTGGATGCATCAGTGTCATAATATCAACAAATATGGATAATAGTTGAGAAACAAATTTCCTCTACTTCAACCTCGGTCAAAGTACTCTTTATTTTAATACATGTGTTACCTTTCTTCAGTTATCATGATAAAATGATTACGATAGCTACAATAACAAAATTCATAAAATAACAATTTTTCCTTCAGTTAAGTATGATAATAAGAAATTATACTATCCGGCGGAATCAATTGATTATTTACTTAAGTACTTGATTAGCGTGTAGTTTTCTGCCATTTTAGTTTATATTTTAAAATCTGCCTACGCCACCTTTGTGTAATTTCAATGCCCCTATTTTTCTCTAGGCCTCCTACTTACCACTCCCCCCTTTCATATCTCAAACTCTCATCTATGATTCAAATACTCAATTTTATTTTAAATTTTCTTTATCATATAGATACACCACGAAAACACTGATCCACTACCTGTAATGGTGTTTTTTCACGGAGGAGGTTTTCATTTTGGTTCAGGAAACTCTGAATACTATGGTCCTGAAACACTTCTAGACAGAGATATTATCCTTGTCGTCACTAATTACAGATTGGGTAAGCCTTGTTAGGATATGTATATTAGTTTCATAATGTCCAACAGATAGTTTGTTGGATATTTAGATGATAAATTATCCAAAATCATAGCCTTATGGTTCGTTATATATACATCATCTTGATTTATTGTCAAAAATTCTGATTTTAACCTATTCAAAATAATATAATAAGAATAAAACGATCTACCAGTTTTCCTGGATAGATGTGGGAAAAAGTAGTACTAAGCTGAATTTTTGTAGCACAATCTATCTTACAACAATCAACAAAAAAGTCTCATATGGTTTTCCTTCTACTTCTCCTTTTCTAGCTTTTTTCTATCCATATCTAAATGAATAACTTCTCTAAATGTTTGCATCTAGACCGATGTTGTGCCGTGTGGAATCAATGTTTACCGATTATTGTCTTAATATCATCTAGCCATTGTTTCTGCTCCATATATTTCTGAGTAAGGTTTCTGAGTTGAAGTTTAGCATGTTTGCATTCACAGTGTAGCTTACTTCCTTGCAGTTGGTCAATGACATCAAATGGAACTCACGCTCTGATGTTGAGTCTGACGGGGTTTATTCCTTTGAAAGGAAAGAAGTTGCGTTGGATGACTGAGGAGGATAATAACACTAGATACCGGCATGTCAAGTTTCATTCATCCTTCGTGTGGTAAAACAGAGCACCGCCACAGGGGACTGACCATGCAACTTATGTATCTAAGAGTACACGTTCAATTTCCTAGGAAAAAGAATGTCTCAACCCACCCTGTGTTGGAAGCGTTTCAGAATCTTTTCTATTGAAAATAAAGCGGAATCTACAACCTCCAGACGGGACAATAGCAGCAGATGGAGTTCACTCTACTTAAGGACTTAGCCTGTCTAGGAACAGTGTAGAAGCTCTCACATAATAATTTTTTACAGTCTGAGGAGTATGAAGGGATGAAAAACCTTTCTTTTCAATTTGCATTCGAAAAACTATTCATGAAATACATTTCAGCCATTTAGGAGTTCGTAGAATCGACATTCTAACGAGATTATTAAGAGTGTTTAAGATACTTTTGCACATCACAACTCTTACTTAATGTGGATACAACTCGAGATTTGAAATGCCAAATGTCAAAACTTATAAATATCCAAATAATGCAATAGTGTATTTGAGCTAATCACGGGTAATTGTTTTGATTTTTTCTCTTGATATGTGTCATAGATACGGAAAACCCATAAAATACCTGTAGATTCTGTTAACAGTTTGACATATGCATTAATATTTCGTAAAATTATTTCAGAATTTGAGGGGAATATCTTAAATATTGCAACAGATATAGAAAAAAAATCTAAAACAATGTCGAAATTTCAACACCTTGTAGATCCGTAGCCAAACGTTTTCGTTATTTGTCGAGTAGAAGAAAAGCAGTGAGGTAATCTAGTCTATGTAACCATTATTGACTGCTATTTGTTTAATTATATGTAGCTCTTTTATGAATTTATTTTATGACATTGGGATATTAATGAGTCTATGTACCATACTATTGTAAGCTGCTAATTTATGTGGATAAGGATGTGTAGATGAGCTGTGAATAGTAATATCTGTATGCGATGGCTTATGAAAAATAGAAAAATCATGTTTGCCCTTAATTTTAGTAAAAGTTAAATACAGAAAGTTAATAGAGTTTTCTGTTTCTATCTCTAACGTGAATGTAATATTCATTTTATGTCGTCGAAATATCTAAACCAATAAATAAAGTGTTTGAGTAACGGATGTTCTTGGATAGTTTTTTCAATATTATCCATGAAAATTTCATCGAGCAGAGGGCTCAGAGGATTACCCATGATCAAACCTTTTTAACTATTAAATAATACTCCATTGAAGTTAAAATAATTTTGTTCTAAACAAATTTCTAAAAGGTGTAAGATTTCTGATTGAATTATCGGACTGACTCTATTAATTTGAAGGGCGTTCTTAATGAGTTTCACTGTATCACTAGGTGGAACACTAGGGAAGAGATTTACTACATCCCATGACATAAGTTTAGCGTTCGGTGGTAGTATCGTGTGCTGAATTTATTAGGACTGAAGAGTTTTTTTAGTGAGAATTTAGGTTCTAAATTAGCGTACTGTCGAATGATGTCTATGAGAAAGCGTGAAAGTTTTGCAGCTAGAGCTTGAAAATCCATAGTAAAAAACGCTTTAGAGTATGCCAAGTCTATAATACCTACCAACCAAAAATATAAATTTTTCATTGACAAACCGCAATCACCAAAACTTTACTCCCTCTTCAAACTCCATAATACAGGGCATCCCATTAGACCAGTAGTTTCAAATTTTCAAGCTCCAGCTGCTAAAAAATCTATGGGAAATTTTAGAGATTAACAAAGAAAATAATTCAGGTAGGTTACTTAATAGTCAATTAGATCTGAATCTTTCTCCTTTACTCAATCTTTTCAATTCATAAAGTAAGCAACTCTGATGGGTTTTCCAACCTAACCCTTTGTACTGGTAACTTTTGTAATATTAAGTTGGAAATAAAAAGAATATATAAGGAATAACTCTGTTCATTAGTTTGTAAATATCTGATGAAGCCACAGTGTGGTGAAACCGGTCATACTTTTGTTAAGATAGTGAAAATCTAAATACCATAGTTTTAGCTCATATATATATATATATATATATATATATATATATATATATATATATATATATATATATATATATATATATATATATATATGTATATAACTTGAAATGATTTCAGGTCTTCTCGGCTTCTTGAGCACCGGTGATGAAGTTGCTCCAGGGAATTATGGACTGAAAGATCAGTCATTAGCACTCAAGTGGATAAACAAGAATATCAGATATTTTGATGGAGATCCAGAAAAAGTTACTGTCTTCGGAAATTCTGCTGGTGCAACGTGTAGCCACTTGCACATGGTTTCACCTTTGAGCAAAGGTAAATTTATTGAAAATAAATGAATACTTTGAAGACTTTATTCAAGGAGCCATTTTAACCTTCGTAGAATGTTCAATTTCCCCCATGAAGGAGATAGTTGTCCAATCTACTCATCATGATCATCGTTAACAAGGGCCAGAACAGTATTTGTAAAATTTTCGTTTGAACTGGTTGTTGCATAAAATCCAGCTGGATTACAACTAAACGTATACGCGTGACGCCCCACAACGAACTGACATTATTCATTTTTGTTCGTTATTAGTTTTCAATCTCCTGACATCGATATCTTCATACAACATTTGGTCTGAATTTCTGGCACCGATTTTTTTGAAACGAGTTATTCACTTTATGAGCAGTAATGTATATATTATCTGAAAAAGAACCGCGTAGGACTCTCTTGCTGACATATTTATTTTGTAGAAAACCTTTTTAAAATATGGAAATGGAAAAAATACTTTTTTCAGTTTTCTCAACATTTGTTAATACATGACGTTTGATTATTTTCGACTCATCGACTCAACGATTCTTTTCATGTGCTGAATACTTAGGTACAAAGATGATCACAAGATATATTTCTTCCTTATTGATTTGAAGTTGGCATGGCAAGTTCATGACATTATCAATTTCCATACTTTCTAGCAAATTTACTTTTCACTTTATAACATTTGTGGAGGACTCTGAGATTATTGACACTTATTGTGTGGTTTGTTGTTTGAATGTATTCAAATAATGGGGGTTTCTTGTCTGATGTTATATGTTCACTGAATCTGCATTAAAAATTTCTACCTGTTTGACCTACATCAGCTAAAGGGTATTCGCAAAATTCGATTTTGTGAATTCCAGATTGTTTGAGTTTATATGGAAATCGAACAGCCTAGGATCTTTGAAACAAGAAGAAAAATTCCTGAAGAAAATCTTAGGAAATTCGAAAATTCCTCCGATAATGAAACTTGGGATGCAGTATATGCAAAAAACAATTTTAATGGTAAATGTGAAACCTTTTACGACATGCTGTCGAATTACTACGATCTTGATTTTCCAATAACTAGAAAGAGAGTTGAAAATGTTAAGCGGCAATGGTTCACGCCAAAATTGTGAGCACTTCATGATCAGTTATGTGAAATGGTAAAACTGGAGAAAACACTTTATACTCCTTATTATACCGAAAGATTCCATAGATTCAAGAGATTATACAAAGGGGAAGTCAATAAGAGTACAAAAATGCAAAACGACTCCAGAATAGGTTCTGCTATGAATGTGAACAAGGAATGTTGGAAAATAATCAACCAGCATAAAGGTTGAAACAGAAATACAGTTTTTGAGCTTGTGGATAAAGAGAATCAAGAAATAGTGAAAAATAAAGAAGTAATGAGTAACATGTTCAGTGACCACTTTGCTGCATTGACTAGCTCTAAAGAGATAGATAAAAGCCTAATAAAACTTCCACCAAGTGTTATATGCAATCTGTTCCTATCACCTGTCACACCACAGGAAGTGATAAAATTACTGAAAAAAACAACAGCGAAACCAACTGCTGGTATAGATGACATCAATGGCAACATTCTGAGAAGAGTAAGTGACAGTATTTGCCATATATTGAGTGACTTGATAAACAATGCTTTTGTCTGTGGTTTGTTTACTGATCGATTTAAGCAGTCCGACTCAATATCCTCATACAAGAACAAAGGATCTAAATATGATATTGATAATTATAGGATTATATCTTTCCTGAATCAGATGACTAAACTATTCGAGAGTGCTTTCAGTGTAAAATTTTTTTGAAGAACGAGCAATTATTGAAGATTTTCAAAATGGGTTTAGATCGGGGAGATCAACATCTACAGCGTTAAATGGTGCAATACATTTTATATATGATGCACTTGATACTAGGAAAAAGTGTGGAGGCCTATTTTATGATTTGAGTATGGCATTTGAAACGATTTCTCACGATCTTCTTCTGGACAAGCTTTACAACCAGGGTATACGAGGTCCAGCATACTCATGGGTGGCTTTATAATTAAAATGAGGAAGACAGATTGTTGTCTTTAATTGAGCGGAATCCAATGAACGGCAGATATTGGCTGGGAGCCCCAGGGTTCGATACTACGCCGTTTAATTTTAAGTCTCTTCATAAACGATTTGAAACTCACCGAAGACTCCAAAATTGTTGTCTATGCTGATTATACCAATGTCTTGTTGTCAGGGGAAACAGAGGGAGATTTGGTGCAAGCAGCAAAGAAAGCTTCGACCTTGTTTGGTGATCGGTGTGACAAAAATGGTTTGCACATAAACATACGAAAAACATATGCTATGAGATTCTTAGGGGAGAATGTTTCTCATGGCTACAGCTTGTTGATCAGGGTTTTTGATAAGTTTATTGAAGAAATTGAAAAGATAAACTTTCTAGGAGTAACGGTCGACCATAAACTCAGATGGAATTATCAAATAGAGAAGCTCTGTTCGAAAGTGAGCTCAGAGGGTATTGTTATGAGAGCATTTGTGATACGGTCACAATGGAGGTTCGTCGATTGATGTGTTTTGGAATTGTATAGTCAAAATCAGCAAATGGTCTCATATTTTTGGGAGCAGTGGGTTGTTCTGGTGTCGCATTTCGAGCACAAAAACGAATAATTAGAATTATGACATGTTCAAAACCTATGGAACACTGTAAAACCAAATTCGTGGAACTGGAAATCTTGACTTTGCCCTCTCTGTATATCTGGTTACTTTTGTGATATGTCAAAACCAATATGGGACTTTTTACAAAACATAATGAGATTCATCACCATGACACTAGAAACAATGATAAATAAGGCTTCCTCTGTTCAGATTGAAAGAGAGTCAAAATTCGGATGTTTACTGCTACTACTACTCCATTAGTGTTTCGCCCATACTTGTACATAAATGCTAAAACTAATCACATACCTTAACAGATCAATGCAATGTATTAGTTATAAAACTCTTCAGGGAGTTCGAGAAAATTTACTGGATACGCATTTTGTCGAGATCGTTTTGATGGCGCGGTATATGTAGGTATGTTAGATAGTTTTGAGACAACACTCGTAGAATTCCATTGATAGTTTTCAGAAATAGATTTTGTTGGAATATCACAAGATGGTATTCGGGACCATTGAACTACAGTGCAACATGATGTTTTATTTCAGTATGCTCTATTAAATCTACTACTAATACTATAAATGTAGCTTTTCGTGGAGTATTATCAGAATCTGTATCAAATAGCTTCTTATAATAAAGTTTGTATTTGTGAACTCTTTGCGACGTATGAAATCGACGAAACTTCAAACAAACATTCCTTGTTTTGGTTGAAATTCATAGGTCAATAATTTTTAGGCCTATTTCATGGAGTAATTGCAGAGAGTGGAACATTATTGAATCATTGGATAGTTATACCGCAATATGAAGCTGTAACGAATGTGAAAAAACTTGCGAAAGAGCTGAATTGTACAATAAATACAAGTGAAGAAATAGTGCACTGTCTTAGAAGTTTTGATCCCAGTACGTTAATATCTCAGGAAAAAATATTTATGGTAAGTTGAAGTTCTTTCTAATAGCTGTTGATTTGAAATTTGACCAAATTGACCATGATGCACTGTTGTGCCACTTTTTGATTTAATTGAACTCGAAGGACCAGCGAGATTTTTGAATTGGTGAATCTCACGAACCTTTTATAAATGATTTTGCACGATACAGATAACGACACGAATTCTGGGTTTTAATGTTTATTCGACGAAAGATTTCTAACCACTACTTTATATAGGAAGAGATATTAAACTTATATAAACTTATGTACAATAAAAATAATTACTAAACCTTAAAATTGAAGGCAAAAATACTTTTAAAAAGTATGTATAATTACAGGCTAAAGATAAGCAGAGGGTTCAGGCTATTCCCCGGTAACAAGGGGTAATAAATTGGTTTGACTCCCTACATTTATATTATATGGATCGTAAATCGAGAAATTTCTAGAATTAAACTAAGCTGCCTTTCAACTAAAGAATAGCTGAGAACGAAATGTTGTTGTTTATTTAATAGTACACAATTTATATGTACATGATCCAGTGTTCTTGAAAGGAATTGCATACTAAGAACCAGAAATTTAATTCTTGAACGGAGTGAGTATGGCTTCAGCAACTGTAATAGTTAGAGTTGGCTATGCCATTATATTGAGACCCCATTATTAGACAGCCAAATAGTGCCGTTAGAAGGTGAAACATACTCCTACTCATACTGGCAGAATAGACATGAGTCGTTATTGGTTAGACCCATTTGCCTTGAGTTACTCTATCCCCGCTACTGAAGCTCCTGCTTTATAATTTTATAGGGTGGTTCCCGTTTGGCCTCCCTTTCCCTAGGAAATCAAGCATCTGATTTTAGTCCTATGAAGATGCCCGTTTGTGGCAAAGGTCCTCCATACCACAGAAGAGCTAAATAAAATTGGAGGTCGATCGGCGTGAACGTTAATATCCTTCTTTGTTATTCAATGATACTTCAATTTACAGGACTAGGCACACTCGACATCATTGTCAGAACGTAAGTTCTCGCTTCTGACTATCCTCTCATCGTCTTAAATTCATACTTATACTCAGACGCTCCGTTTGAGCGAAAGGCTCAGAAAGACTCGTGGAAGTAAGCTACATCATGGTGCGAATAGAAAAAATATGAGCTTGTGGGAGTAGAAGATTCCGGGGCACCTTGATTAATTCTCTCCTAACGATGACAAAAACAACACTTACAGCTTCATTTTCAATACACTCAATGTAAATTCTTAAAAAAAAAATAATACTTTCAAAAAGTGCACAACATGATTATAGTACCCCATACAAAGACATCATGAACACATCAACGGGGCGCATACCATCTTCATATAAAGAAAATTCTTAACAGAACAGAGAGATGGCAGAGACAAGATTCATTTCACATAAGCAGACTGCAAATTGATGTTTCCTTGCAGATGCATTAGCCTAAACTGGAGAAAGGAGACACCTTACAATATTACCACAATCGATAAAATGCTGAAAATGGTATCGTGACAGCTAGAATTCTATATTTTGCAATATAGAACGAATAATAATAATATTAATAACAATTCAATGATAATGCTGCTGAGTAGCGTTGCGATCGAGATCTAGAATGTATTTGTTCTTATTTTTGACTGAATGTTTTAGTTATTTCAATGATTTTCTGCATACCAAACATCTCCAAAACACCGTCAAATTTTGTCAGGCTATGATTCCAAATTTTTCCTCACTGCTTGTGGCGACAGCAAATCATAGTGATGAAACTTAATGATGGAAATGTCAGAATGAATATCAGTAGTCATTTAATATGACAAACTCGTTAATAGCAAACAAGGAGAAAATAACATCTAGGATAGGTTCACGGATTCCCCAAAAATCCCGATGGTACAAACCAATTCAATATTGAGTTTTATAATAACAGGGGACTAGCACATACCAACATGAATTTAAGAGCTGTACAAGGAACGCGATCTTCTAGATCTCACAGAAACTCAAATAATGCCAACAACAGACACCACCTACCTTGAGTGTGTTTTTGTCAGATCGTACACCGCATTCCTAAGAGAAGATACGTAGGAGGACGACGCTCTCGACCTGATATAGTTCGGGATCTGTTTATGTAACAAAACCATGTTTCAATGTTATTTATATCGATCTCCTAATGATAACAAATATCCTAGATTGTTTTAGTATCTAGGCGACAAGGTAGACATTATCAAGATACAGCATTCGTCAGCTGAGGTGATCATAATAGAAGACTTCAACGTTTTACAACATCAACTGGCTACAACACTCAAATAGGACACAACTTGCCGAGGAGCCGATTAGAGTTCCTGACAGTTTTAAATCTAGATGGTTTATGTTTACAAGTTTCAGCACCCTTACGTTACTATGACCACAACCTTGTTTGTCCCACTGGTATCTTCGTACAACCACCAAATAAAGATCCATCGTCTCAAAGGCATCAAAAACGAGCCACCTGGGAAGAGATGCGCGAGTTTTCCTCGTCTTTTCCCTTTAATGGTATCTGTTTTTCAGATCCTGACAATCCATCACTGAAATTATTCTTGCAGACATAGACCTCTACATCTCACACTCCACGAGAAAAATGTCCGTATAAAAGCCTCAACAATTGATAGAGCGGCACTCTACTTCAATGAAAGAGTAATAAACAGACTCTTGGCGCAGACCAGTGGAGCTTCTCAGTTCTGTCTAGGGTGAAAGCAGTAAGCAGCAAATTCTGCATGTCATCCTTCTCATCCTTGAAAACAAAGGCGAATTTGTTTGAAAAATATTTTCGCATAATTCTGCCACATTCCACATGTTCAACCGAATGTGTCTGAACTATAGTTCAGAGTGCGTACGGTAAGATCCGTTCTTCAACTTGATAATACGATTGTAAGATCGAGACCAGTGGGTCTCGATGAAATATCATCCATTGCTTTTAAGAAATGTGCTCCAGAGTTAGCACCTGTTCTTAATTGTCTGTTTGAGACTTCGTATGTTGTGAATTTGCGAGAGTACAACCGATTCCATAGAAAGAGAATAAATGTCTTGCTACCGGGATGGGGTCACACACACGAAAAAAACGACTATGGTTAACACAAACAATTGTTGTAAACGTGAATGTAAGATTAAATAAAAACACGTGGTTCGCTGGTAGACAATGGCGGTTTGGCAATATGGCCGGTGACATGGGTTCGTCGACTCGTGGCAACGCGTGCTGCAGCCGATTTACGGAGACGATGTGAACTCGATGAGGTGTACCCTAGGACTCCATATTGTCGGCAACTGTTTTTCTGTTGCAGATTAATGATCTTCTCTATTCCACAGAAAACCGAATATTTAGGTTAGCGGACGAATGTACTGTGGTGTATTCATTTTCCAGTCTGCGTCCTATAACATCTGAGGAGTCATATTATGCAATTAACATCGTTCTGCAGAAAAATCACTGCAGAAAACCCTCCTTTAATCATGCAAGAACATCAAATTTCCACAGAAACGAGCATGCATCTACTCGGCAACACAGTCAACATCGGAGTTTGCTGACATTACCATGTGCCATTGCGACAACTCAGTTTTCTTTTCATGGCTAAGCAATACTTCATGATATCATAGCTCTTGCTTTTATACGAAACACAGGTCCAATCTGGTGTGGAATACTGTTCCTATGTATGGGGATCCACACTCGAACATTCATTACATCCATTGGATTGTGTCCAGAAGAAAGCATTGCGCTTAATCGACCATCCGGGGATCACGAGTGATCTCCAACCTCTCGCTCAATGCCGGCAGGTTACCGATCTCTTCCTTTTCTGCTGATACTTTCATGGTAAATGTTCTGAAGAACTGAAAGGCTTGGTTCCGAAAAGAATCATCTGCTAAAGAAAAACTAGATTTGCGGAAAACTTTCATCAGCCAATGGTCAAACAAGCAACGCCGCTCTTTCTATGGAAATTCCTTTGTTCACAGCGCTAGTGTGCTGTGGAACTCGCTTTCATCGAACGTCTTTTCGATAACTTACAATTTTGCTCTCTTGAAGAAGCGAGTGAATACACATTGAATCATCTGTGGCATGACAGGCGTTGTCCCCTCCTAAGAGTTGAGAATTAAATAAAAAACTGGTGTTATAATATTTTTAGATTCAAGAAGTAGGCATTAATATTGAATGAGCATGGTATTTCGTTTCTAATAAATTGAGTTTATCAAAAGACAAGCTAAAATTATATAGTGTTTCGAATATTTTTCTTTCAGGACTGGGATGGAAAACCAGCTACATCCAGTTTCAGGCCTACGATAGAACCACTTTCTGCCCATGCTTTTCTTCCAGATACGCCAGAAAATTTATTGAGAACTGGAAATTTTCAAGATGTTCCTGTAATAACTGGACTGAATAAAGATGAAGGTCTTATCAAAACATCAGGTATAGTAATTATTTTTCGAAAATATCACACATCTATCAAAATTTTTTTTCAGTATACCTTACGAAAACAGAGTTGTTCGAGAAACTAATGAAAGATTTCAATAAGAATATCGTGCAATCTTTGACATTAAATCATGTTCATGATCCACATTCGCTCAGTGATAAGATTAAAAAATTCTACTTGGGGGAACACAAAGATATTACTATAAAAAATGGTTTCTCCGGTATAACCAAGGTAGGTAAATCTGGATTTCTGCGTATTCGGTTTTCTAATTTTTCGATACATTCGTCATCGCAACTGCAAGTGATTTCATGATGAAATTACGCTATTGGTCTTTATGAGCTTACGTATGTCATAAAAAGAAGAGTCTTAGGTATATTGTCAACCAGAACTTTTGAAACGAAACGTCAAGAAAAGTTTCCAGGATTTTCAACACGTAAGGACCCGACAGATTATTTTTTAACAAATAGAAAGCATATAATATAATCTCGTAGATAGAAAAATTTCAAAAGAGATAGAATTTTGTTGCAATGGATCTAGCCTCCATACCTTAAGAACATCATAAGGAAAAGACGGCTTTTCTCTAATAAAAAACCGATTGTGCTAAAAAAAATATAAAAATATTGAAAAGATATATCTTTAGATTTAGTGTTTTATTTTAGCGAACGCTACTTCTCGAGGCATATACAAACTCCACAAAAGTTGTCGTATCACCTGGTATTCTGAATTTCACAATCGATTAAGCAGCTCGATCGTTTCTCGTTTCTTTGTTAATATATGTTTTTGAACATATGATGGAAAGAAATCTTATCTAGGTAGTAACATTTGTTTCCATATGATCTCCAACACGTCTGAAACAAGAATGAGTTCATTTGACTATCAGTATTTATTCAATTTCTCTTCACTTTTCACGCTGAATTAATGCAGGTTTTCTGTGTTTCTTGTTGATTTTCGAATATTTGAATTTATTGTAATGGCTGCTAAACGTCTTGGACGCTATTTGAGTGATCATGAAGTGGTAAGAATTGTAACACTTCTAGAGGAGGGGCGAAGCTAACGTTATGTGGCTAACTTTTCGAATGTTAACCAAAGCACTATTTCAAGAGCAATTAATCGGTAGCACGAAACAGAAGAATATGGAAGAAGGGACAAGGAAGAAATTGGATAACAAAACCAGTTGATGATTCTTGGTTTCGCTTAACTGCACTAAGAGTTCGGCACTGTACGGTTAGAATAAAATGAACTTGCACTTTCCAGAAATGTGCATATTTCATTGCAAACTGTTAGGAATAGGCTCAGAGAAGACGATATCAGACCCAAGGGTGGCTTCTACCGGCCCGCATCTCACCAGAGAGCATCGAGTTGCAAGACTTCAGTTTGCAAGGGAACATGCGAATTGGGGTATTCCAGAATGGTCGAATGTTCTCTTTTCCGATAAGTCCAGGTTCTGTCTAGTATCAAATGATAGACGCATGCCTGTATACAGATGACCTGGGGAACGGTATCAGCAATGCAATATCCGGCAAACCGAGAACTTGGGGGCTCAGTAATGGTGTGAGGAGGCATTTCTTTCCATGGTCGAACTGAATTACTCCTAGTGAATAATGGAAGAATGATAGCGGCCAGATACAGATACATCGCAGATATCCTTGAACCCTATGTTGTACTCTTTGGCCCATCGATTGGCGAAAACTTCATTTATGCATGAAATGCTCGGCCTCATGCAGCTAAAGTAGTTACAGAATTTCTGCGAAATGCCGAAATTGATATTTTAAGATGGCCAGCCAGAAGTCCCGACTTGAATTCCATAGAACATGTTTGGGATAACATGGGGTGGCAAATTCAGCAACGTACGATGCCTTGTAGAACACTCCAACAATTAGAAAATCTGCTTCCTGAAATTTGAAACTCAGTGACTCAAAAGTACATCCAAAATTTGTTTGAGGGGCTTCCGAGACGTATATAGGTAGTTATTAAGGCCCGGGGAGGAAACACCCGATTTTGAAAAAGATTAGTAACCATCCGATACTAGTTGATTGGTCTCTTCGCAAATGTTTGAAAATGGTAGAATTTTTTAATTTTAAAAAATTATTTTCTATCATGGTTTTCTTTCTTCAACAATAATTACCCTTCAAGAAAATAGAGTAGAATTTGCCTTTCTAGTGCTATCCGTCGAGGAACTACGTCTGCTTTTTGAGAGCGCTTTCTTTCTGAAAAATTGATTAATTTCAAGAACTTTTGAATCCCAAAAAAAAAATACTGTTCACCTTGCTTTGAGCCTTAGTTACAGTAGAAAGTTATGCAACTATAATTGTCAGTAGATAAAGAATTAGAAATAGTCAACTGTCGAGAGTTTCTTCGAAATATCTTGAAGAGTAATCTATCAATTGATATAAATAAATCCAATAATCAGACTTTTTTCATACCTATAACCTAAAAATTTTTTCACGAGCACCCATTTGCAAAAACTGTCGTTTCCTCTATCAATTCCAAGTAATTTTTTAGATTATGGAAGACATCAGAGGTCCACAGGAAAAACCACAATCACTCGTATAGAATGTTTCATTCTATACGACCATATTTTCTATTTTCTCTTAAGATTTTCGGGAGCTTTCTTCCTTATTGATTGAACTATTTTCTACATCTATTCAAAGTTCTGACATTTTTCTCGTGCTCTAAAATTAGGAAGAGGACCAGATTTGTATGTTTTATTACGCCAATAATTAATAATACCAAATATTATATACTGGGTAGGGCAACTAAAACGAGAAAGACTTGATAACTGCTAAAATATTCGTTTCTGGACAAAAATAGAAAATAGGTCAAATTTTATTTGAAGGGGGACCTCTTTCAACACATGGTGATTTTATTTTGCATCAACCCCCTAAGTATGGGTGCACAATACTCAATTTTTTGATTAGAAAAGATAGAACGAATGCTACCTCATTGGAAATCCCTTTCGATTTTCAACACAAATGTGTAATAATTTTTGATTTTTGACATATTTGGAAGAAGATACAGGCTGGTTCGTCAAAAGACAAGTTATTTTCAGTGATTGCAAAATCTGTCGATTTCAAATGAACATTCACTGAAATACTGTTGCATTTTGGGGAAACAGTGCAGTGCAGTGGTGCTTCTCCACTACACCCCCTCAGACAACCCTTTAGATGAGGGTGTAAACCCCTCAAATCTTAGAATTGATCAGTTAGTCAGAGTAATAGCTCATGGGATAGGTATTTAGAATTATCTGATAACAGTGAACTAATTTTCAAATCCAATTACATTTCAATGAGGATACAGGGTGGATCATGGAGAAATTGTGTCATTGGTTGAATAGCAACGAATAGCCAAAATATTTCCCATCGGTGGACTGATGGAACGCAGTTATGTGAAGACAACCACTAGGATAATGGCCCACATGCTTCACGACCGCATACGCAACCGATCGTCGTATGTGAAAAGCCTCTAACAGCATAGTATCCAAGGTTGAAATGAAACGAACTCAAGTATAGTTCTCGATACAGAAAAATATTCATCCGAAATCACACAGGAGTGATGCAGATTTCTCAACAACAAATGCGGCAGTTTTTGTTTTTTTTCTAGATTGCTTGTATCTGATGAATAAAATTCGAATTAGTTTTTTCATTTATCCAGCTGCTTTTCACAGTCACGGGTTTTACCCATACCAGTATAATGGTTTATTCAATAGCTGAAAAAGTAAAAATTATTCAAAGTTGTTTCAGCAATAATACTGCTATTTCAAATGAACGCCATGGCGACAAACATGTGAGTGCCAAATACATTTTGGAGTTAAAGGGAAAATTCAGATAAACTGGCTCTGAATATGAAAAGAGAGCATGTCCAAAGACCCAAATGAAATGAGGAAATGGAAGCTGCGTTGCTTGGGCAAGTAGTGATCGATCCCACTCTGAGTACCATAAAATTGGAAAGTGAGATTGGTGTGAGTCGAAGAACTATTGGACGAGTTTTCAAACAAAACAAATTCCATCCGTATAAAATGAAGATGGTCCAGGAATTAAATGAGGATGACATCGACCGCAGAGTGCAATTCTGTGAAATAATAAGTGATCGAATCGCAAACAATCCCCACTTTCTCTACAATATCTACTTCTCGGATGAATGTACTTTTTTTTAACGGCACTGTAAATTGTTATAAATGCTGGTCCTGGTCGGACTCTTACCCCAGAATCTTTCGTGGAGTACATACCCAATATCCTGAAAAATTGAATGTTTCGGTTGGCATCTATGGAAATTGTCTGATTGGGCCATTTTTTTACCAGGAATGCCACAAGAATACCAGAAATGTATTCCAACTACTTGAAGAACTCATCGATCCGGCCATAACTGAAATTTTGGAAAATAATCCTAGCTATACAGAAGAGGCTATTGTGGTTCAGCAGGATGGTGTCTCCCCGCATTTTGCACTTTCTGTTCGACATTATCTAGGTCAAGAATTTCCTGACCTACAGAATGGCCCATACGTTCTCCTGACTTGTCACCATTAGATTTTTTATGGAGCCACTTAAAGAGTGATCCAGCAGATTTGGTGGATTCAGGACAACGAGTGTAATCGTATAACCCCTGAAATGCTACGTAATGTCCGGAACAGTTCGAGCAAAATCTGTATTTGTGTTTGGAAGTTGGCGGCATACACTTTGAACATTTGTTTGAGTTGACCTATAAAATATATCAGGTATAATGAATTCAATTTCCTTTTCAATTTTTTAATTTTCAATTTTTCCAAACTCACCAACATGTCGGTAATTCTATGAATAAGCTCTATTATTTGAAAACCAAACAAACGTTTTCTGAATCTCAATCCAAAATCGACAGACCTCGCAAACACTGTATCGCTTTCTATTAATTCACCCTGTATCTTCATCACACTGCAGATGAAGCAAAAATTTTGTTTAAAATATTCTAGAAATTCTAAAACCTTTCTTATGAGTTATTACTCGAACTAACTGATCATTTCGACGTTTTGAGGGGGTAACCCCCTCATCTGAGGAGGTGTAGTGGAAGCACCACTGCTTAGAGATGAGTTTTTCCCAAAATACAACAGTATTTCGGTGAATGTTCATTCGATATCGACAGATTTTGCACTCACTGAAAATAACTCGTCTTTTGACGAACCAGTCTGTATCTTCTCACGAATATGTCAAAACTCAAAAATAATTACATATTTTCGTTGAGAATCGAAAGAGCTTCTCAATCTCACTGGATCTATCTTCCCTATTCGAGAAAATTGAGTTTTGTGCACCCCTGCTAAGGGGGTTGATGTAAAATGAAGTCACCGTCCGTTGAAAGATGTCCCCCTTCAGACGAAAGTTGACTTGTTTCTGTTTTTTGTCCAAAAACGGATTGTTTAGAAGTTAATAACTCTACTTCGTTTCTGTTGCCTCACCCGGTATAATCAAAATAAAGCTTCCGTCTTTGACATAATTGCATAAATTTCGAATTATTTCTTGTAATTCTATTCAACAGACCTTTTGTTTCTGACTGAAATGCAATGAAAATTGAAAATAAAGTATTTTCGTTGAAAACCCTTCTTCCTCTTCTTTCTAAGGATATATCCCAATTTTATCAATTCAAATAACTCACCTGTCGCTGCTTTTGATCATCCAATATTGATGATAATAATTTAGATGAACCTGATTTTTTTACTTTGTCATTGCGCTCAGCAATGTTCTGCCAACAGTATTACTTGTTCAATTTAGACCAACCCTAGAATATAGGTAGGTTAAACAAAATAAAGAATTCTATTTTTACAATGTCATATCTATTCGTATTTTTAATACATTTTTCTTTGAAGTTTCGCGTTTTATTTACTACCATGAAATTTTGGCGGCAGATTCTTCTATAATATATTTTCTCTTAAGCAATGCTTTTTTCGAATGAAAATACAAAGAAAAGACTGTAAACTTCCATTAAGAATGAAGCTTGGAGAAATTATCATTTTTTGGTCGAAATATAATTTCCACATGGACCTAGTGCTGGAGACCATAGTGAGACTCTGGCGAGGTGCCCACGGTTTCAATTTTACGTTCATTCAAGATGATGCTCCTCCGTATACCAGAAACCTCGCGCAACATTATCTTGAATCAGAGGGAATCGCTGTTTTGGACTGGCCAGCTTGCTCTCTAAACCTAAATCTCATTGAACAGTTATGGGATAATCTCAAAAGGAAAGTTAGGTCGCGCCCGGATAATCCAAGAACCCCACGAAAGCTCATGGAAGCCGCCACAGAAGAATGGCAGAATATCACCCTAGAGGAGGTCGAAAACCTAATCCAAAGCATGCCTAGACGAATTCAGGCTTGTATCAGGTCTAGAAGACATTACACAAGCTTCTGAGGTCGAGAAAAAAACACCTACTTCATGAGAAAACAATTTTTATTTTATTTACTACAGGCGGAAGGAGTCTCTGATTTTCTTCTGTTTTTTTTTTCATAAAATAAACCTTAATTTATTTCTTTTTTCAATTGAAATATCTCAAAAAGGATCAGTTTTAACGATCCTCCGAAATTTCCAAAATCCCTGAGGTAATATTCAAAATATCGGCTGATTCCATATAAATTTGGTTGTGTCTATGTAACATAACATATGTGCTTTTTCTCCGATAGTGTATTTTTCAATTTTTGTAAACTTGATGAATGAATAAATAAAGTATAAATTCTGTCCGCTGTCAAAAACTCAAAGAAAGCCAGTGAGCTTCCTTTATTCTTATGTCTTGGCTAGTTTTATGGGACATTTATGATTAAAGAGTCCGTTTTCTGGTAGGTGACACAATTTTTCGACATCTAATAAGAGTTTGAAAAATTGGTCAAATCAGCGGAAATTCACCTCTGATGATACGAGACGCAACTGAGCAACACAAAAAGGTGTCTTATGGAATCTTACTTGGAATTGAAATTTCACTTAAGGCCTTTTTTGAATTCCAGATATTCACTGATATCTACTTCACAAAGGCTTTGGATGATGCAGTTAAACTACACCTGAACGTATCGAAGAAACCAATGTTCATTTACCTGTTTGCACATGAAAGTGGTGGAAGTTTTAGTCAACTCTCTGGGACAAAGGAGCTACTAGGTTCGTAATTTTTTCATATTTGATTTATATTGAGAATACTGTTGAAGTTTTGAGATGGTAATATAGAAAAAGATCTATAGAATAGCTTTAAGTTCAAGTGATTTTCCAACATCAGGGCTTTTGCGCCATGATCAACCACGTTTTTCCATGACTTCCAATGGAAGTGTTATATCAAACAGCAGCACTTCGTCGCAGCTTAGAATACATAACGTCGACGTCATTCACTCGTCTGATTCAAAAGCAGTTTATTGCGTGCATAGTGAAGCAAAAATCTCAGATATTTGGATTCAAAATCGGGGCATTTCTTAGTTCAATAAACAATTTACATTTTTAATTGAGTTTGACATTTTATTTCAACCAAAACACAAAAATTTATTGAATTTAAAATTGAAAATGAATGAATTTCCTGAAAACTGGACAGTTTTTTCTAAAAAAAAATTATTTTTATATTTTATTCTGGAATTTCTCAAAAGTTTCGAAACGGCCAACCACATTCGACGCTCGACGTAAAGTTAACGTCCGCAACGTAGATTGGAATGTAAGAACTTTGGTCTATCCCAAATGAAGACATTTTGCTCTTGCCGGAAACTTCAAGAATCCTCTCCCGGATGCCTTTCAATCTGACAAATTAATGGAAATCTGGATGGACGGCAGTCGTAGTATCATCAAATTTTAGTTGAAGTTCTTGAACAGTGCGTTATGAATCTGATTGATTTTTCACTCAATTTAATTTATTGAATCATTCATTACTGAACACTGATTAAAGTTGAAGTCAAAGCCACTCTTCTGAGATACAGAGTTAATTGGAAAATTTGTGGAAGACGAACTCTCTCATTCTTTCGGTTTATGAAATCTCACAATGAAGATTCACTCTAGTGGGCTCAACAATTGACAGGAGAACTAGAAATTTTCAGAAGCTTCAGCTCCGATATCAACATTTAAGATTTGAGAAATGTGCGACTATTCACGTTAAGGGAGGAACGGAGATCCAAAGTTGGAGCCTAGAAAGTACTTTCCGCATTTTAGGAAAAAAACTACGGGAAAAAAAAATGCGAAGAGAGCTCAAAAAGAATTTATTCACCGTATTTCAATAATTTTTTAAACGGAATTGGATGTTGAGAATGAAATAACAGCCATAAACGCCTGGGATATCCCGCCGCTAACTTACACCGCTGGAGTCCACAACTGGTCCACAACAAATCTTCAGTGAGTGTGAAGTCTACTCATTAAGAAATGAGAGAGACTGTATTTCTGCATAAACGAGTAGGATGATGTCTTTTAAATGAGATAAAAACCTACTAAGATGTTAAGAACATATTTATAAACAATTTATAGTGTAGAATGGGATGCTACATTAAAATTATATTCTTCCAAAAATCGAATAAGCATAACACTCAAAATTTTGAATTTTCTTCACTTTTTGAGAGGCTGATATTGTTAGGTTCAAGACTGCCTCGGATGATAACGTTCCTTATCATCATTTTCATTTTCATTCACGTCTTCATGATTATAATCAACGTCCACAAATTAGATAATGAGAATTATGTTAGTTGAATGGATGGAAACAAATGATTTCCAACTTGTATTCGATGCGAAGGCAAAGGGCACTTTTCATTCTGCCAGATGGAATCGCGACTATAACCCTGATCTTTGTCTGGTTTCTAACGACTCTGAATTGTTTCCTCTACCTGTTCATCGTAAAGCACTTTCAGATTTTCCTCACAGTCTACAGGCCAGTTATCATTTCGTTAGGTTTTCAATGTGAATTTGCAGATTCATTAGAAAAACCAAGATGGAATTTCAAAAAATCTCGTTAGAATGGTTTCACTAGACAGGTAGATAGTGATTTGAGATGGGTTCCCCCTTGAGTAGTAATTATTCCCGGTTTCTAGGAGTTGTCAAAAATGCTACTAAAAAACATATTCCCAGAGGCTTTCGAAAGGTTTATATACTTGGGTGGTTAGAGGAATCAAATGTTCTTTATAAGAATTATCAGCAAAATCCTTCCAAAGAGAAAGCCGATGCACTCCTAAGTTCTTTGAATGATAGAAGAAAGAATAAATGGAATGAGTTGATGAATAGTATGAATTTTCATCATTCTAGTAGAAGTTCCTGGGATTTGTTGAGGAAATTAGGCAATGCTGATCCCGTTTCAAAAAGTCCGTCTAAAATGAATCCGAATTCTGTAGCATCTAGGTTGTTCATGTCTCTAGAAGTGTGAAGATTAGTAGATATGACAGGAATAGAATGAAACGAATCTCACATAAAAAGCGGAGGGATGCCATCACAGTAGAGGATTTATCGAATTCTTTCGAGGAAGAAGAGCTCAAATCTGCAATAAAATCTACTAAATGTTGTAAAGCTCCAGGATTTGATGGCATTTTCCTGAATTCTTCAAACATCCAGGAAGTAATGCTAAAAAGTGGTTACTCACCTTTTACAATGACATTTTCAGCAGAGGTAGTATTCCCGTTCAATTTAGAAAAGTTTAAGCTATTGCCATTCTCAAACATGGAAAAAATCCAGAACTTTTTATTAGTTATCGTCCTATCAGCTTACTTTCTGTTTCATTCAAAATTTTACAGAGAGTTCTTTATCAGAGGTTAGAACCAATCATTGACAGAGCTCTGTTCACTTCTCAGGGAGGTTTTCGAAAAAACTGGAATTGTTCTGATCAGGTTTTAGGTTTATCCACTTTTATTGAGACAGGATTTCAGAGTCAACTCAGAATAGGCGCTGTATTTGTATATCTCTCTTCGGCATATGACACAGTTTGGAAGGATGGTTTAGTTTATAAAGTAGTTCAATGTGGAAAAATTGTAAAGTTGAATGAAAATATATTATCTGATTAAAGAGTTTTCAACGGTGGAAAAAGCAGTAGATTTTACACTCTAAATGATGACCTACCACAGGGATCTGTTCTTGTACCTCTTTTCTTCAATTAATATATGTCTCACATCCCTGAAACTTCCTCTACAGGGTTTATTTTCGCTGATGATATTGCTTTGGTTTTTCGACACTATGACTTCGAAATAATTGAGCAAACACTGACTTCAGATTTAGAAATTCTGAACAATTTCTTCAAGAAATGGGGTTAATGTCCAAATCCTTCGAAAACTGAGGTTACTTGTTTTCATCTGAATAATCATGAGAAGCATAGGCAATTAAGAATATTCTTCAATCAATCACAATTAACTCATAATTTCCCTCCAACATATCTTGGTGTAAAGCTAGATCGTTCTTTGATTTTCAAACTTCACATTGATGAATCATGTCAGAAGTTGAAAACAAGAAACAATATACTACATAAACTAGCTGGATCTAAATGGGGCGTCGCAGTCTCTACTTTGCGAACTACTGCTTTAGCTTTAGTATATTCAGCAGCAGAATATTGCTGTCAGGTGTGGTTGAATAGTGCTCATGTCAATGAGATTGATTCTCAGTTGAACTGTTCTATGAGAGTTATAAGTGGATGTATCAGTTCAACTGCTACCCCATAGTTTCCGGTTATTTGTAATGAAGTTCCTTCCCATATTCGCGGTAAATTAGCTCTTAAATCATCTAGGGATAAGTATCGGTCAGTTCCAGTAGTTTTTCCGATAATACACGATCTTCAAAAACCACCTAACCTGAGATTGAAATATAGGAAACTTATTGGGTCGATTGACTTTTTGCGTAAATTTTTTTCTCAGGTATTTTCACTCGTTTATTGAATCATAAGCAAGATAGTATGGTTCCCCTGTTACATTTCTTGAGCTTACACTTTAGGGGCAATCGTAGGAGGCATGATGCCTGATTAAGGAACGGGCATGGTCTGTTTTTTCCGCTGGTATTCAATTTATGCGCTTGTTTTTAACGATTGTGTTTTTCTGACACAAACCAAAATTATAGATATAAATTTTAAGAAGAATATAATTTTCAGAATATATATATATATATATATATATATATATATATATATATATATATATATATATATATATATATATATATATATATATATATATATATATATATATATATATATATATATATATATATATATATATATATATATATATATATATATATATATATATATATATATATATATATATATATATATATATATATATATATATATATATATATATATATATATATATATATATATATATATATATATATATATATATATATATATATATATATATATATATATATATATATATATATATATATATATATATATATATATATATATATATATATATATATATATATATACACTCGGAGGCAAAATTAGCGGAACACTCTGTCTGTCAAGACACATCTTCCTACAGTAACGCCCTTCTTGTTTCATGCGTTTATCTCTATTTTTGCAAAATATATTTAATTTCAAGTGGACAATCACCATTTTGGAGAAATTCCATTGAATCAAGAAATTGTCATTAAAATTCGTCTATCAATTTGGAATTTTCTTATTATCACTCAGGCGTGTCGAAATTGTCGTTTGCGATTTTTATGTTCGAATTGCATTAGTTATTGATGACAATTTGGTTAATTTGGTGAAAATTAGGAATTCATAGGAGATAACAGTCGGTAGGTATTAAAATACACAACCGAATTCTGGGACCATTGATAAAACTTTTCATTTACACATGTGCACACCTTTTTTTATCAAATGTAAATACAACACACGTTTTTTTGTATATGACCACATTTGCACTTGTTTAAAGAATGAGAGTTTTCCATTCTTTGATTTGATACAAATTCGATCGGTTGCGGTGTTTTGTGATTCTTTTATTGTTCACGATTCGAAACGGTATTTTTCATTCAGAATGAGAGATTTATCACCAACCTCAGTAGCAAGGGCAGTTACATTGATCGAGGAAGGGCGCACCTACCGCTCAGTCGGTACCATGTTGGGTGTCTCGACGTCGGTTATCCATCGAATCTACCGACGTTACAGGGAAACTGGATTGTACGTGAGGAGGCGAGGACAAGGAAGAAATCGGGCAACTCGCTACTAAATCAAATGTTTTTTTTTGTGGGTCATCATGAACATTTTTCTCAACATGTTCATTTCATTTCACGAGTGTATCGCCAGGATACACACCTGCTCTAAATTTTGGACAGGAATGATAATTATTATAGAGTGTCACACAAAAAAATTCAAAAATAAATGTGCAAAATCAACGATTTTTCCTTTGTACTTCGAGTTCTCCCGGAGCGTGAAATTGGCCAGTGAATTTCAAAAATTTTCATTTCGTTAGATTTCCGCTTCTCTAATTTTGATTTTATTTCTTGGCTAACCTCCGATGTTATGCACCTACGCAAGATTAAAAATAAATTCTTGAAATTTGTGACTTTTCGCTTAAAATTGGATGTCTTGACAGACCATGATATTGTACGTTTCAACTCGGACCACGAAATTCCACAGGGTGTTACGAATTTTTGACAAAAAAAACACTTTTAGTTTTGCCCCCGTATGAAATTTTTTTTTTGCACCTACGCAAGATTAAAAATAAATTCTTGAAATTTGTGACTTTTCGCTTAAAATTGGATGTCTTGACAGACCATGATATTGTACGTTTCAACTCGGACCACGAAATTCCACAGGGTGTTACGAATTTTTGACAAAAAAAACACTTTTAGTTTTGCCCTCGTATGAAATTTTTTTCCAATTTTTTTTGTTTTCCCTTATGATTTCTACAAAGCAGAAGAGTTGATCTATAACTTGCCGAACAAATCATCTGAATCGGTTGAGAATTAGGAAAAATATCGGACTTCGAATTTGGTTAAATTTTCGAGCTTTCCGCTAATTTTGCCCTGAGTGTATATATATATATATATATATATATATATATATATATATATATATATATATATATATATATATATATATATATATATATATATATATATATATATATATATATATTATTCATTTACTACGGAATGTATTTCAATGTTGAAAATTTTAAAGATATTCGGACATTTATCCATCAGAAGTACCTCAACATTCTTGATAATCCCTTCAATATGGTTACGGATGTAACCTTCTGTACAACAAGATATGTGTTTCATTTTATATCAATGGTAATACCACATAATCGCTCTCGTATGTTTAAAACTATGATCTTAGGACCGGTAAGGATCAAATTTTGGAAATTGAACTTCTCAAATTTGAAAAGATTTGGATCATACTGTTCTCACTAGTTTTTCTCCTAATTTCTTCAGGAACCACCTCTCAAAATTTGTCAGAGCTTGGGGGACACCCTGAATTTCCCTATTTCCTTAATAATTGTTTTTATAATGTTCAATTTCAAAAAAACATTTTTTCAATTTACTTTAGTTCAAGAAAGCTTAAGAACATATTTATAAATAATTTATAGTGTGGAATGGGATGCTCCATTAAAATACATTCTTCCAACAATTGAATAAGCATAACACTCAAAAATTTTGAATTTTCTTCACAGTTAGAACTTTTTGAGAGATTGATATTGTAAGGTTCAAGACTGCCTCGGATGATAACGTTCCTTATCATAATTTTCATTTTCATTCACGTCTTCATGATTTTAATCAACGTCCACAATGTCAAAGTATTTGTCATGTTATTGCAAAATGTATGACCTCTTATCTGCCTCAAAAAAAAACTTTTTTTATGGTACAGTTCGAAGACAGGAATTGAAACAATTCGTTTCTAGAGTTACATTATCTACTTTTGTGTTGATCTCTTGAATGTTTCATGTATCCAAAAAAGCTAATTAAAAATTTTCTACTTCATGAACAGTTTCAGAGATGTTGACATCAGAGTTTTGATTTGTAGAGAAATAGGCAGGTTCATTGGGTGACTTTTCCTAATTCTTGTTCTTAATCCTGTTATCTCTCCTGATAAGAAACTCTTCTTCATTGAATGCATGGTATGAATTTTCGTGAAACATTCAAAATATGTTCTGTTCTCTTGGAATTGATAAATGGAAGTAAATGAAAAATTTAGGGATATAATAAGGAATGTCAAAGATGGAATCTGAGTCTTCTTGAACACTAAGCAATTCGTTGATTTAGCAAAACTCGAAAATACAAATACAACTGCACACTGATGGAAAATAGATGTATTCCAGTCTCTTATTTTAGTTGGTTAATTAAAATGAAGGTAATTATGTGATATAAACGCTAAGTCAATAAGCTTCATTACTGAAACATTTGGAAACCATTTGTATCATGAAAAAGATTTTGAATACTCATCAACAGTTGATATCTTAATTAATAACATTGGTCTATATGAATCTGTTTATTCTCCAAATAAAACATGATGAATCTTATTTCTTGCAGGTGTCAGTCATGCCGACGAATTGATGTATTTGTTTCCTATTGGTATTCGTCTGTTCCCACACAGAAAGGAAACTGAAAGCGATAAAAGAATAACCAAATTGATGACAAGTATGTGGGCCAACTTTGCTAAGACGGGGTAAATATCTATACACAAGAAGCCATATAAAAATGAGAGCTCATATTTTTCTCTTCAGAAATCCAACTCCTTACATTGATGGCATTATAAAAAATAAATGGGAGCCTGTAAAATCTGATAAAATTGAATATTACTATATAGATTCTGATGTTCAAGAAATGAGGAGTGAAATCCGTAAGGAAGCAATGAAATTTTTGAGAGGTCTTGATTTGAGTCCTAAGAACCGAAGAACTAAGGAAGAACTTTGACCATTGTTTGATTTGTTATTTGTTTAGAAGTTGTCAATAAAATTTGTTTGTTACTTTGCATTACAAGGTTATTTAGAATCCACTATGGAATGTACCACGAGTATTGTAGAAAAGTGCAGAAATTCGATTAGAATATCTTTGCTCTCGTTTACGAATCGAAAACAATTGATAATGTGAACAGTTTCTCGTTGTGTTGAACCTGAGAAAATTTCTCCTCCAATAAATGTTTTTTTTACCTATAATTGCATAACCTCGGACGCCTAGTTCAATGAAAATAAAGTTAATGTAATTTATTAATCGTGATCAATTGATTACAAGTTTATAATGAAATTATATGTGCCAGAGGCTTATGTGTGAGAATGTATCTACCCCACTCACTGTTGTTTTACGCAAATATGTTTGACTGATGACCTAAACGTGGAAAAGTCGTCACGTTGGTTGTGACACTCAAACATAAGTTGACATACTTAGAAAAATAAACAGCAGACACATACTGTCTGCTGTGTGTGCTCCAATCCTTATACCGTGCTAATTCCGGGTGCACTGCTTATTCCAGCTAACCTGCTCAATCCTGGTATTCGCTTTAAGCCGGTATTCTACTTCCCCAAGATGTTTGAGGGTAGAACATGAATTTTCCGAATTTAAAATGGTGGTTAGACCCGTACAAGATGTATTCTTCGAAATTCTGAACAACCAAATGAGAATTCCCAACCAATTAATTCATTTCAGAGTAAATCATTTACTTCAGAATAGAGATTTTCTCACAATCAAAATTCTTTCTATATATCATCTATATTGAATACTTTCAAAACCATAAATTTTAGAAAAAGAAATAATTTTTTCGAAGTCGGATTCGGGAAGGAAATATCTTAGTATTCGAAATAGGATTGTCAACCCCAAACCTTTTACTATCAACTATTGTCCATTCCACGGAGATAAAGTATCTAATGTTTTGCCATTGGAGATACATAAATGCGCATTGTTAGCCACAGGCAATGATAATATCGAAACGAACCAAATATAATCCAACACTAAATCAGTCAATTAACGATAATTTAGTCAACTAATTAATCTTTAATATCAACGTAAAATCGTCTGCGACTTGAATGTCTGAAGATAAAATCAACATCTTTACATCTACCTGCAATGTTGCTGCATGCACGAGTATGTTGACAATTTATTTTGATAACCTATAACCTTTTCAAAACGAAATAATAATAAGAATAACATGCGATTCTCCAATAATAATTCAGAATATGTTTAATAGAAAAAATTCACTGAATGCATATTCGAAATAATCATATGGCATATCTGCTATTAATCACTGGGGTAATGTTTAACCCCTAAAAGACGCGTAGGGTCTCACAGGCCCGAAATGAATAATTTTTTAATTTTCTCAAAAAAAATCTATTTTCCTAAAGAATTGATAAGTATTACAAGAAAGAAACATATTAAAAAGATCTAGTGAAAAAAATATTTCCTCTGTTGAACACCCTGTAGAATAGTTTATTCGAAGAATTTTTGTGCATATTCTCGACAAAATGGTGAAGTATCGAGGCATATATATTTTGTGTTGTCGTTGCCGAATCTCACTCGGTAAAAAATTACATTGAGCTCTACTCTTCATATTCAATCTATTAGAAGTTCCTTACCGAGATTTTTCACAAATATTCGACGGGAAATGAAATGCTCGTCCAGTGAGTTTGCGTTGAAAATGACAGGCAGTTATTCCCCGTTTAGGAGTCCATACATGATCACCATCGGCCATCTACGGGTAATTCTCGCTAATTCATATTTCGCTGGAAGTTGACCCATTGTATCAACACCACATTTTGTGTGGTTATAATGTAGCGTGCTTAGTGGCCGCTTAGTGAATAACCTTTGGATGAACACGTTGCAAGTTTAATACAGTGCATGTCACTTTGATTCTATGATCATTCATTCCGTGAAGAATCCCCTCTACCATCGAAGAATGATAACTGAGAGCAGGCCCGCCGCTAGCGGTTTGAACGCCGGTGTGCAATTCCTATCGTGCCGCCCCTATCTAACTACAAAACCTAGGTGTTTATAAAAATGTGAAAAAAAAATGCTGTACAGTGAAAAACTATGTTATATTAGGTTATTTTATACAAGATAGATACACTAATACGACATTAAATGAAAAAATGAAGGCAAGAAAGGTGCAGTTTATACATATTATGTAGGTAGGTATAGGTATTAAGTTATTTTACAGAAACTGCACCTTTCTTGCCTTCATGTTGGCAAAATCAGCTATAATTTTTTTGGTGTCTAGTCTATTTAGAATCTCATGTTCAATTGAAATTATTGCTAAATTACTTAGTCTTTGCTGGTGCATAGTTGATCTCAAATAGTTTTTTATTATTTTTAACTTTGAAAATTACCTTTCACCAGAAGCAACTAAAACCGGCAATGTAAGTAGTATCCTTAGCGCTATTCTGTATTCGGAAATGTTGACATTAATTCATTAGCAAAAATGTATTGCAATAGGGCTTGTGGATCATTAGACTGGTTTTCAGTTAAATGCAACTTTAAAGCATTGATTTCATTAAACATATCTAAACCGTCAATATCTGCGTTACTACTTGAACTATCTTTTAGCTTCACATTCAAATCTTTACAATGTTTCATTAAATCACCTTTGGAGTAACTTAACAAGTTATTATTGGTGAAAAAGCCAAAAACGTCGGTAAAAGTTTCCAACTCATCGAATCTATGTTTTAAAGAACTTAAGGTTTGGTTCAGGATCCTAAAAAAAACATCTACCTTGTATTTTGTTTTAGGGTCTAGTAAGACTTCATCACTCTGTTCATACTGAAATTGAGTTGGTTTTCTTCGTGGACGAATAGTATCTATAGGCGGAAAATCTGCATCTACATTAAGTTCCCGAGCCACAGTGGTAGCTTTTTCTAACACCCTTTCGAAATGCTCATCTGTGCGATATTCGGTGAATTTATGAATCAATTTATTTAACAAATTTATGCAAATTTGAGTATTTATTGTGGGGTTTTGCATCATTTTGCTAATAGCATTAATTTCGTTTAAAATATCCAACCAAATTACAACTAAGCAAATAAATCTATAATTTTGAATATTCAAAGCAAGCGAATGTGCTTTGTGAGTTGTTGTACAATCCCATTCCGACGAATTGTTATCTGATATTTCAAGTAAAGCGTCAAATATTTTTTCGAGGTGATACCGTGAAGGTTTGACTGCATCGATTCTGCTAGACCATCGCGTGGCACTTAATGCCTTTAGTTTTAAATCAGGTAAATGCTTGCAAATTATGGACCACCTTTTGGTAGAAGACGAAAAGAAAACGTAAATTTCTTGAATTAAGTTGAAAAAGTTGACCGTGTCGTGCGTTATATTTGCCGCATCGTTAATGACCAAAGTGAGACTATGCGCCGAGCATGGAACGTAAAATGCACGATTATTCATTTCCAATATTTTTTTTGTAATCCATTGTGTTTTCCACGCATATTAGAACCATTGTCATAACATTCTTGGCCACGTAAGTTTTTAATATCAAGGTTTAATTGCGAAAATAAATCTAAAACAAAATTTAATAGTCCTTCACCTGTGGAGCTGGTTATCGGACAGATGCCAATAAAACTTTTGCATCTTGTAACATTTTTAGTTTCACTGTTTAAAACAACATACCTTAGTATAACTGTAATTTGTTCTGTGTGACTCACATCTGGTGTGCAATCTAATATGATAGAGAAATATTTTGATTCTCTGACTTTGTTCAGGATATAATTTTTTATGGTCGTGCCGTGTAAATCAATGATTTCATTCTGAATCTGATCTCCTAAATAGTGAGTCATGCGAGTTGAATCGAATTTCGAGGCTTGAATTCTGTGAATATGTTCCCGCATAACTGAATCAAAGGATGCTATCACTTCTATTGCTTTGAGAAAATTACCATTATCATGCTCATATAATATTTTGGACGAGCACCTAAACGCCAGACATTGATGAGATAAAAATTTTATAACAGCTATGATCCTTTCCAATACATCACACCATTGTTTTTCTTCAGATTCTAATAGTTGCATTTGATTTACAGTAGTTTTATTTTTTAACATATGATTTAGTTGGACCCAACATTTTAAATTTTCGCTATGGGAAATGCTTGTTTCGTGTCGTTTTTAGGGTAGATGACAGATGTTGCCAATCGGAAAAACCGCTTGGAGCTGACAGACTGCTTACAGTTTTACTGAATATTTTACAACAAAAACAATAGACTGAATCTTTTGACGTAGAGTAAACAAGCCATTCTCTGTTAATTTTTTCTCCATTAGGAAGATTTCTAGAGTAATAACTGTTGGCAAATTTTCTTCCATCGATATTAGCAGGAAAATTGTGGTTAAACAGCTGCACGGGACCACGGCTAACCAAAATATTAACAATATCATTAGTCATACTGGCGGGCCACGAACCGGGATCATCACCACAATCTTAACAGCTACTTGATGACGATAAATTGCTTACAGGTTCTTTAGCACTACTTTCTCTTTTTTTAGATTCACTGGAGTCTCCTTCTGAAGGACTAACATTTTTCTCTTCAGATACCTCCATAACTTCTAGATTTAAAGCTGCGCTTGTTGAAGCTACATCTACGTCAACATTCTTTTGACATTCAGAGTCCCTATTTTCTGGTTTGCTGAAAAATTTCTCAAGAGATCCCGCTAGTTTTTTTTCTCTGTATCTTTTCTCGTTTTTGCCGTCGAAATTGAGCTCCTGAAATTTTTTTCCTTTTTTGCGGTTCCTGGAATTTTTTTGAAAAAGTTTAGTATACGGTTGTACAAAAGTAACTTAAATCCCAAAAGGGGGTCGATCATTCCACCCATTATTGCGAACAACCTTTACTAGGGGGTCAACACTGAAATCGCGAAAAAAATCAGCTTTTCCATACATTTTCTATGGAACAGTTATTTTTTTTCGCGATTTCACCGTTGACCCTATAGTAAAAGTTGTTCGTATTTATGTGTAGAATGACTCCCTTTCGGGATTTGAGTCACTTTTGTTACACCCTGTATAGGTATAATTTTAATATTTTTTTTTATAAATCTTCACTCTCAAGTTGATTAACAGAAAAAATACCCTTTAAATCACAATAATAATCACAATACTACTGCGAAAAAAATGTTCATACCTACTGCACACAAATGTAATGGAATAACTAATTTTTTTCGCGACTTCAGAGTTGACCCCATAGTAAAAGTCGTTCGTATTGATTAGATGGAATGTCCCCTTTCGTTACTTAAGTTACTTTTGTTACACTCTGTATTAATTTTAATACATTTTTTTAATAAATCTTTACTTTAAGTTTTTTCGGTAAAATAACCTTTAAATTTTACATGAATACCTGCTGTTTATATGAATGCGCCCATATGCTGATTAATTAAACAAAGACACTTACCATAATTATGATTTTTTGCGCCGACGGATAATATAAATAATTTTCTAAATTATTCTTATAGTCACACTCCGCACAAAAATATACAGAATATTATTAATTTAAAGTACCCTGGACCGTTTCCGGATCTCACATTAGGGCTATAACCAAATAATTGAGGTTTGTTGCTCACTCACATCACTTTCGCATTTGTGTTAAATAAATAAAAACAAAGAAATGAGTATATAGTTTTAAGGGGATTTCCCCTGATATCTGTGGGATTTCCCTATTTCGCATAGAGCACGATACGGATCAACTTTGTTCTCATGAATTTCAATAGATGGCGCTATGTAATGCTACGATATAAAAGAAATATTTGGGCGCCGTTCATCATATTATTTTTATAAGGATAATCTTTTTAGTATTGTGAGGTGACAATGTCTGAATTTTAGTCGATGATTGTCTGATTTGCCGCCCCCCTGAATGCGCCGCCCGCGTGCATTGCACGCCTTGCACGCCCGCTTACGGCGGGCCTGACTGAGAGAATACCGGAGTTCAGTCATTTCCTTCGAAGACTTCGTCGAAGCCACTCGAAATTAATTAATCATAGTAATTTGTGAATTGTTTAATGGCCCTTTGAAATGAAAGAGCTAAGTAATAATCCATTCTCATCCGCTCTATTTCTTTATTTTCTTTTAATATTGAGCAAACATTGAATTAATACCTAGATCCCTCGCACAACTAAGTAATTGACTGCAAAATAACCTGTTTATTCTTTGGTATATTCGAAAAAAATGCCCTGTCTTCTTCCACTGAGGTGAACCAATTGTCCATGGTAACATTCCGTCTAGACTGCGATAAGGGAGGATGTACCAGCTGGTTGCTTTCCAGTATAAATTTCCATATTGTGCGAAATGATTGACTGTATGCTAGAAAAAACAGTTTGATGCCGTATCGTGCAGGCTTATTTGGTATATACATTCGGAATCTGCAGCGTCCTCTAAATGTCATGAACATCTCATCAAGTGATGCATATCTACCTAAAGTGTAATGTTTCGGACAATTTCCCACAGCTTGTTCGAAAATCCTCCATACTGGTTCTAAATAGTCTTGACCTTTGCGTTATTATCTCTTTCGAATACCGTCCCATCATTGGACCAAAATACATAAGCTGAAGTTCTGCCAGCATGATATAAGCCCGTGATGTAGAGTAACTTAAAAAGTGCTTTTAATTCAGATATGTTTGTGGGTCTTGTATCAGATTCGTGTGAATAGATAGTAGATATACTCTCAATATAAATATTAGTATTGCGCGTTAATTTTTCCATGACAAAATCGTCAAAAAATGTTGCCAACATTTTTTGACGATCGAGACGTTAATCATTTTCTATTCCAATGTCAATAATTATCTTTATTCTGATCCAAAAAACTCTTTCGGCGTGGAATAAAGAAAAATAGTTCATAACTAATGGCCATAAAGTTGGATGCCTTGGCATATGTAATATTATAATATGTTATGATATGATCTAATTATCATATCACATAAACTATAAATTCCAACTAGTTGACATTAGTTCGTAATATTTCTTCTGTCAATATATTATATCACAATCTTGCTGTAATTTATGTTTCTCCACATTACGTTTTCTGATGATCACTTGAATAATCTGTAAATTATTTGACGTGATGTCTTGAAAATATTGAATTACTTAAGTCCATTGCAATCGAATGATATCACTGCTTTCCTTCAAAATGATTTTTCCTTTAAAACTTTTTCAGATTCAGGACGTGTATACATGAGGAGAACATTTCCATACATGAATTAAATATGTTCTTACTTTTCAATATTTTAGGTGTGAGAATGGTATATATCGTAGTAACATATCTGAGCTCCCATACATTTGTGTATATTGAAATAGTCCATAGACCGGATCACATGATGCCACCAATTCGACACAGCTGCCTTGATAAGTATGGCTAAATAATAGAAACGGTTGAAGGCCATATAATTAGATCACTTCGGATTTGATCCCACTGACTAGAAAAGGAATGAGAACGATTGTTGGTTCTCCTACATAAAAATGGCAAATTATGCTGACATGGAGAATAAAACAGCAAAACACATTCACCGAGGTCACACACGGTGACAATGAAGAGGGCCTTGTGACTTTTCCCTAAAGTATGTAACAAAATTAAGAGTGTGAATCCAATCTTCATACGATATAATTTCAGCGTTCCAAATGTAAGATTCAATTGAATGGATACAAGTGTTATATTCTAACAACATGAACCCTGCAGTGGACGTACTGGGTCTCACAGACCCAACCGGTGCTCATTCGTGTGATCGGCTCTGAACGAATTGGAGTACGAAGCTGCTCTTCTCAGTACCTTTTAATGAAGGAGTCAGCGACTCACGACAGTCGTTTTATGATAGTGAAGTGAAGAACAACGATTTAATAGCCTAATTTGGTCTCCCAGGCCTAACGCGTCCCTTTACGGAATTTTTTTTTATCGATATTTCCAATAGGTCGCTCAACAAAATGCCAAATTTGAACGATCCTTATGAAGAAGAATAAGAGATACTGTGGAAATTATATGAAGAAATTCCTAGTGTTGGCGAAAATATTTCAGACTCTGATATACTCTGACTATATCGATTGCTGAAATCGAAAATTCAGTGATCATTCTTCTGAAAGCGAACAAGATATATCGGGTGACGAAATATCTGTGCAAGAATCTGTTCCGCCAAACGTTGGTGAACGTGGTCATTTGTTCTTCACATCAAAAGATGGGATGAGATGGAATAAACAATGTTCCACCAAAAGTGTAAGAGCAAGAAGCACAGACCTAATCGTGAAACTTCCGGGAATAATCGGTGTTGGTAGAAACGCTTCATCTCCAAAAAAATGTTGGCAACATTTTTTGACGATTTTGTCATGGAAAAATTAACGCGCAATACTAATATTTATATTGAGAGTATATCTACTATCTATTCACACGAATCTGATACAAGACCCACAAACATATCTGAATTAAAAGCACTTTTTAAGTTACTTTACATCACGGGCTTATATCATGCTGGCAGAACTTCAGTTTATGTATTTTGGTCCAATGATGGGACGGTATTCGAAAGAAATAATAACGCAAAGGTCAAGACTATTTAGAACCAGTATGGAGGATTTTCGAACAAGCTGTGGGAAATTGTTCGAAACATTACACTTTGGGTAGATATGCATCACTTGATGAGATGTTCATGACATTTAGAGGACGCTGCAGATTGAGACTAAAAGTTCTTGGACCTAAGTACCGAAAGCATCTTTGTCTCACTGTTTTGAATATTCTTGGCAATTTATAACTGAGAATTGTATACCTGGTACCGTTTCTGTGCGATACTAAATCTCTCTGGAGCCTTCGAGGAATTGATAAGTAAGAAGTGAAGATGTCTTAAATCAAAAACCCGAGCTTCATTATATCAACTGTCTGACGAATAATCGAGTTCTTTCCCTAGCATAGTCTTCAGTAATCATCTTTGTAGGATCTCCAAACTCATTAGATGAACATTTTCCACCCCGCCCCACACCAAGATCCCGTGGCATAATATTGACTGTACAAGTGCATAATATATACTTCTCAGTTGTACGAGACTGCAGAAACCTTTTACACATTCTGAAAACTGGCAAGAGTCGTCGAAGTTTTTTTATTGTACAATCAATATGCATCCTCTCTCTCAAAGGGTACCAAAAACTAATTTCGTTTGGATGTCTCGGGTTGTTCACACACTATTGGATTATAAATAATGTATATAAATATTCTGCTTCCTGTGATCACCAAGTTGCAGGAAGAATCGAAAAATTTTTTGGCTCTCCTCTTCAGAAAATTTTTTGCTTTAGTCTTTTTTGCATCTGTATGTATACGTAACTCTGTCAAGAAATTGAGTTTGAATTGGTTTCCCTTCACACGAAATATAGGACTTTCCAGTATTTCTGAATCGTTTTTGCCGTTTGTTTTTCCATTTTTCTTTTTTCTTCTGTCTCTCCATCTGCTCCCGAGAATACCTGTTTTGGTCGCTTAGTCAGAAAAAGGGTCTGATGCAATAGAAACAGGCGTAACTATGGAAGAAATCCCAATATCTCGGCCTGCTGGGACCATCATAAAAACTTCTACACACTTCTAGCCTAAAGTGTGATTGGCCCGAAAACAAACTTCCCTATTGAGGTTAGGTTAGATTCGCCACAGCATGCAAATTACAAAATCACGAGTTACCTTGATTTTCCAAGAGAGTATTTTCACTTTCAGAAGGTAAATAATCAGATCCTGAATCATAGTGGTCTGAAAAATCATCAAACTCAATTTTTCTCAACCTCAAATATTGTAACGAGCTCAACAAAAATAAGCACAATCATTCATTTTGTAGACTTATTGAACTCAATAGGAACTACTGCTATCTATCAACCCAAATAATGAGCCATAACAGGGTGTTCCAGAACAGTTAACAACTACTACATTCACTACATCTGATTTATATCAAAAGAATGCGTTGCTCTTGGATGAGATAATAAAAATTGCTCAGTACCTTAAACAGCAAATTCAAAATTCAATTTAATTTTCAATAAGTCACGATGAAAGTCAGCATTTAGTTGCTTAGAATTCAAACTGCAATTACAAGAGTTGGAGTTCTGCTCATCTTAAACGAATTGCTAATCATTCAGACACTTGGTAGCCAATCCGCTGGAAAGTTCTAAGGGAATGTCCTCAAACAGTGGTTTATTTGAAGCCACTTCTGAAGGAAGAGCTTTGGGTACTACTGAAATCGGGCGTCACTATGGATATGAAAAATGAAGATATATTGCTATCTATGTTACAAATCCCTTATCAGATGACTAACAGAAGGTACTCAATGTTTATTCTATTTTTTCACGCAGTAAAATAATATAAAATGAAAAATCACTTTTGTTTGATTCCTCATATAAAACCTAGAATTTCTAAAACATCTTCAATCCAAAAAAAATTAATCAGATAACTTCACTGTTCGATATTCGATAATCATAGTTGATTGAAACTATTGGTAAATTTAAGGATTTTTACTATTAATTTGTTCAATTGTGATCACACAGGAGCTTATAGGAACAACTGAGCATGCAACATGAAGATAATCTATCTATATGTGATAAATGTATACATAAAAATTCCCAAATGAACTAATGACTACCTTAGTTATTGTTGAGATAGTTCATTGAAGAAATTCAATAAATTCACAGAAATCAAGTATATTCGTTCGTTGATGCTTGTTTAATATTGGTAGCGTGGATAATTGAAAATAGCGAATATGAAAATGATGAATAAAAATGAAGCGGGGCTGAGTTTTTACTCACCTGGATTTTCCTGTTCTTCAGAATTTCTAGGCCCAGGGGGTTGATGACATAGTGAGTGAAGATGTAGCGAATGCAGAATGGATTTTTGTAGCGATTAAGCGAACTTTTCGTGATAATTTTAGCGAGGTTACAGCGGGTCTTTTCGTCACGTTTTCTCGTTCACTCGAGAGCGGTTTCTTTGACAACTTATCAGAGCGCACTCCATGTGCATCTGTCCTGGTAGGTATTGAAAAAACTCAACATGTTTTCGCAGTAAAATTATTTTGAATTATTCAAAATGAGAGTAAATGTATGTACCTTATAAACCCAAAAAAAAATTAAATAAACTGAAAATAACTGATTTTTCGCTCATTAAAGCGAGTGGTGAACATACTGCCCACCAAAAGGGTGCTTTTTCGACCTCTTTTCTCATCTGAGATATCAGCTCTTGGCAAAGCACAAAGCTTCACCAAGGGCCCTTTGCATGTACCATCTGCGATACGAAGAGTTGCGACCCGAGCAACCCCATCACCACCGGGGTGCAACTCTATGATTTTGCCGTACTGCCATTTCGATGGTGACTTTGTGTCATCTTGAATAGCTACAATTTCCCCTATTTGAGGAGGAGTAGTGGGGTTAAGCCACTTTTCCTTCTGCTGCAATGAATGCAAGTATTAAAACTTCCATTTCGCCCAGAGGTCCTGATTTAGCCGTTTCAATGGTTGCCAGCGGTTCAGGTAATTCATTTTTGAATGCGATAGATCTGGTGAAGGTGAAGTAGAAATAGGTTCTAAAGTCAAAAAATGACCAGGCGTTAATATTGATATGTCATCGTTCTTGTTAAGAGAACACAAGGGTCGCGAATTCAATGATGTTTCTATTTTAACTAAAACAGTATATAACTCTTCGAACGTTAACTTTTGCTCACCTATCACTCTTTTCAAATGAGTTTCCACTGATTTCAGTCCAGCTTTCACTAAACCAAAAAAGTGAGGCGATGAAGGGGGTTTGAAATGCCACTTAATTTAGTAGAATTCCGCGGCTTGTTGGATCAGGGTTGTGATTTTTTTATGAGCACCCACAAAATTCGTTTCACAATCGGAATAGAGTTTGGAGCAACGACCTCTATTTGGCAGAAATCGGCGAAAAGCACACTAAATACTTGTGAAGTTAAATCTGAAACTAGCTCTATATGTAAGCCTTTTGTTGCGAAGCATATAAAAATGAATATATAGGCTTTCAGAACTTTCGGCCCGCGTAATTTGGACATTGTTATAAACATCGGACCGGCATAATCGACAGCAACACATACAAATGCCTTGATTTCTGAAATGCGTAGTTTGGGCAGATTTCCCATGAGCGGCTGAAACGGTTTTGGTGAAACTCTCCAAGGGCAATGAATTCACAGAAATCAAGTATATTTGTTCGTTGATGCTATTATTCGAATGCGCGAGTTTGAAGACCTTCCTGACATCTATTTTCCTATAATTGTTATCTGCTTACAAGATTAATAATTTTACATCGAAAGAGTGATTGAAACCTAAGAGATAATTTGCGTATTGAAGAATTTCTATTCAAGGAACAATATTCAACCTTCCAGAGAATGTTGAAAATCCTTCCCTGAAGAAGCTGGTTTCCGATACCTCCCTCATAATCACCGTCAACCGGGGTAACACAGAAGCGGTACAGGACGGTCAGATGTCATGAATAGGAGCATAAGACTGCAGTTTCGGTCTTATTAGACCTCGTCAGTATTACCTTCCCATTCACAACATCAGGCTACACTGCCACCTACTCATCTCAATTCGTGGGAGCTCGAGGAAACATATAAATGTTATTGCGCCCTCCAACGAACTGGAACAGAGGCCACTTGATCATTGTCATCGGAAAACCATGATAACAAAGGTTAGACAAACAGGAAAACTTCAAGCAATCACACTAGTTCGACCATTCCCCGCAACACTCTACACCGTGTCAGCTAGGAAGCGGTCTGTCGATAGACTGACGCTCTTCATTCCCATCTGATTGTCAACCAGGCATATACACAATCTCTCTAAGAATTACTATTTGCGAGGTTATCGCAATAATAATAATAATAATAACAATGAAGAACAACGCCTTGATATCAATCATATGGACTTCGAAGAAATAACGGAGGAAGAAATCGCAGCAGTGGTTGGAGCGATATTGTTCCTGTCATCGTATCCTCCACTGTGTTAATACCCAAAACTTAGCATGGTAGTCTCAAAAAATTAGAATTGCATAAGAATACCTATATAGAAATGCAAAAAGCTGTTATTCTTAATACATGTAGGATAGTTAGGAAATTTATGTCAAGTATATTGTAATCCAGCCTATTCCCTTTGATTGCTGCTTCTGGGAGGGGTGGATTGTGTCCAGCTGACAGCTGAGATAGTGCATAAGTCCACGATAATAAATAATAACAATAATAATTGTAATCGAGCCTATTCCCTTTGATTGCTGAGTCTGGGAAAGGTAAATTATATCCAGCCAACAGCTGAGATAGTTCATAAGTCCACGATAATAATAATAATATTGACGTGTGTATGGATACTTTGAAGGAGAAACCCCAAGCGAAAGCAAAGAGGCTCTCACGATACATCAAGTGTACAGAAAGGAAACATAAAAACCAAAGGTTCCTCCATTATTGGTCATCGTTATGGTCGGACCCCAAAGAACACAATGAAAATGCTGAATGGTTCACGAATGAAGAATAACGCCTTGATATCAATCATATGGACTTCGAAGAAATAACGGAGGAAGAAATCGCAGCAGTGGTTGGAGCGACCAACAATAGAAAGGCCACAGGTATAGATAATATCCATAACTTTTGGTACAAGAAGTTTGATAAGCTCCATGGAGCCCTAGCGAAACAGCTCACGTATGTTCTTCAACATCCCAGGAAAACATCAACTCTCCTAGCACAAGTCTTAACATATATGCTACCTAAGAGCGATAGAACACAGGATCCGTCTCAATATAGGCCAATCACTTGCCTGCCAACACTCTACAAAATAGTCACCTCATGCATATCCGATCGAATATACAAACACCTTGACGACATTAATATATTAGCTGAGGAGCAGAAAGCATGCAGAAAAAAACACCACGGGTGCAAGGAGCAACTCATCATCGATTCTGTGATAATGAAACAGGCACACGTATGGCATTGGAATGTTGATTAAGCTTTTCTCGATCATCTGAGGGCATTCGATAGTACCGCCCATTCTTGGCTTGTGCAGATATACAAAATTCATCCAACCCTGGTAGAATTCTTGAAGATAACAATGACACACTGGCGCACGTTTCTGCAGGTCAACATGAACAATAAGTCAATTAAAACCGACGAGATACCCATACGTCGTGGTATTTATCAAGGAGACTCTTTGAGTCCACTATGGTTCTGTTTAGCTATGAACCCAATGTTCTCAATGCTCAATAGAACAGGATGCGGATTTAGGATAAAAACAGATAGGAACTATCATACAATCTCCCACCTGCTGTATATGGATGACATCAATTTATATGCTTCGAACAAGAAGCAATTGGATGATCTGTTGAAAACTGTCAGTGAATTCTCAGCAGATGTTCATTTAAAATTCGGGTTGAAAAATGTAAGACCCTGAACATTCAGAGTGGGAAAGTCATAGATGGTGAAACACAACCTTCAAACGGTGATATTATGCAAGGCATGAGGGATGGCGAAACATACTAATATCTAGGATACCAATAAGCCAGGTTGCTAGACTAAAAACAATCAAAGGAGAAGAGTCGTTCAGAATACAGTCAGCGTCTGAAGACTGTGCTGAAATCAATATTGAACTCGGGGAATCTAGTCAAGGCAATTAACACCTACGCCATTCCAGTGTTGCTTTACTCATTAGGAATAATCAGATGGACTAAGACAAAACTGGATGATATTCAAAGGCAGACCCGAACGATTCTGACAAATTACAACAATCATCATCCAATATCGTCTGTGATACGAACAACTTTGAAGCGGAAAGAAGGAGGACGCGGATTAATAGATGTTGGAAATTTACACACCGAACAGATAAAAAATTTCAGAAAATTCTTCTCTGTAAAAGTTCTCACTTCTGACCTACATAGAGTGGTATCGTTGGCTGATAAGGGAAAACAAGAGCAATGGTCAAGAAAGGAATTGCATGGACGACATCACCATGAGATCTATTAAAATTCTTCTCTACACATTGCGATAATCTCGCAAATAGTAATTTTTAGAGAGACTATTAGCGTAATTTGAAACCGACTTTTGATCAAAGAATCTTCTTTTGTGTTCAGTTGTCTTCACCCCAAAACTACCGCCCTGTTGCAGTTCTTCCCGTTGTATCCAAAGTGATGGAGAGAGTCATAAATGATGAACTCATCAAATATCTTGAGTTGGAGGGAATTATTTGACCATCGACAGCAGGTCTGCTCGCCTTCGTCATTGATGTTTGTACAACAACGATGGAAAACATGGGGAATCTAGAGCAATAGCCCTCGTCATCTTTAAAGCCTTCGATAGGGTTTGGCATGCAGTCTTGTTAAATAAACTTGCTGCATATGGGCTTCCGAAAAATTGAGGGGTTGGATAAGTAGCTTTCTTTCGAATAAATCAATACAAGTTGTGGTCGACGATATAACATCTGATTGTTTCCAGTTGCAAGCAGGGGTACCTAAGTGATCCATGCTTTCGCCAACCTTGTTTCTGTTGCAGATAAACTGTCTCTGCCTTCTAGAGAGAACAAGATCTTCGGTTTTGCAGACGATTGTATCCTGGTTTCATCTTTCAGTAGTTTGCGGCTGATTATAGCTGCGGAATCTCATCGTCAGAGATGTCAACAAATTAATAACTCAAACTCTGACTCACATCATCTGAGAGGGATCAGTTCAACCTGGTGAGCTTCAACGCGACCAAGACGTAAGCAACTACGTTTTCTAGAAAGGTCTCTGCTGGAGAACCTCCTCTAATAATGCAAGGCCAACAAAGTGCATTCAAAGACTCGATGCACCTAGAAATAAAGGTCAACTCCAAGTTTTGCTGGCATGGACATGTATCAGCAATAGCTAAGTCGGCATCAGCTAAACTTAGTTTTCTTTTCAGAGCCAAGCGATACTTCACATCATCTCAGCTGTTGCTTCTATATAAGGCGCAGATTCGACTTGCTTTGGAACATTGTTCGCATGTATGGGGATCTGCGCCCAAAAATTCCTTGGGGATGTTGGACAGTGTGCAAGAACAGGTTGTGCGCCTCATCGACCACCCAGAGATCACCCGCTATCTCCAACCGCTGGCTCTTAGAAGACAAATCTCTGACCTTTCTCTGTTTTACAGATGCTTCCACGGAAAATACTCCAAAGAGCTGAAAGTTCTTGTTCCAGGAAAACTCATGTTTTGCCGCAACACTAGGCTGGCAAGGAGTTATCATCATATGGCGGTACATTTAATGACCCCTCGAACCTATCAATTTGACCCTCTTCAAGAAGCGAGTAAACAGACACCCCAATTCTTCCCAGGCGCCTACTCATGTGGTGTAACAGGTTCGCCTATTCCTAGGAAGCGCGCAAAAAAAAAGTTATTCTAATTGTACAATTTCTATGGGTCCTACCAATGTATAAGTTATAACAGTTGCCACTGTTCAACTCGTTAACAAATGACTTATATTTTTGACAGATTAAATTTTATTGTTCCTAATGTAATTGCTTATATTATTATCGATTCGGAAAGAAAAAACGACAAAAATAAGAGATTAGGTGTTTTCAAGTAGAATAAATTTTACATTACTTTGTTCAATAGAAATTGCAGTATCCGAATGACTGAATACAAAGTTTTCAATCAGAAATCGGATTCAAATTACGCAAATCATCTCTTCGGACTCAAAGTGCGAAATCTTACATATTGATAACAGTAATTGGAAAGTAGTTTTTCATATAACTACGGAAGTATCGTGACAAAGAAGGTAACAATAATCGTACTGAATTCAGAGATACGGACGAAACGGAAATCAATAGATTTTTGGGTCTCCTTTTGTTGACGTCTGTGTTCAAATGAAATAATAAAGATATACAAGCTATTTTTTTCACATATGGTACTGGCAGGGAAGTATTCAGATTGGTTTCTTCCGCACGCCGTTTTTCATTACTGATGAGTCTACGATTTGATACTCGGGAAGAAAGACATGAATTAGCTCAAGACAATCCAGCTGCAGCAGTGTCACATATTCTGAAAAAATTCAATCCGAATTCACAAAACTCGCTTTCACTAGGAAGAAATTGCACAGTTTTCAAAACCAGAAAAATACGCCATAGAAGTTCAATGTCTGGCAGACGCAAGAACGCACTACGTTTACAATGCGTACATTTACTGTGGAAAGGGAACGGATGCTCTGGAAGATGTATCAACTGAGGAAAAAAGTTTGCAATACCCACCCAAGCAGTTCTTCGTCTATGCAAGCCAATAGTTGGAAGCAACAGAAATGTTATATATATAACAAAAATACTGGTGATAACTGGTATTCATCTATTGAACTTGTAGACATTTTGCAGAAGAATGAACTAATATATGTAGGAACTATGAAGAAAAATGAAAGAGAAATCCCTCGGGAGTTTCTGACTTCTAAATCCAGAGCTGTTGGATCGACATTGTATGGATTTACAAATGATAAAACCCGCATATCTCTCATGCCAAAAAAACAATAAGGCTGTTGTTTTGAATTCATCAATGCACCATAGCAAAGAAGATGATGTTGAGAATGGGTTGCAGGAAATCAATTCATATTACAATAGAACAAAGGGAGGTATGGACTCAGTTGACGAAAAAATGCTCGAAATATTTTTGAAGCAGGAGAACAAGACGTTGGCCGATGGACTTATTTTTCGGATCATCGACATGAGTGGCCTGAACGCTTATATAATCCATCAAAGCGTTTCAAAAACGCAGTACACAAGATTGCAATCTCTGAAAATTTTGGCGAAGCAACTCTATGAACCTGTTCTGAAAGAAAGGGCAAATAACATTCGCCTCCCATGAGAATTTAGACAGAGCGTTCATAGATATTAGGTACAAAAGTCCCAGAAATTCCAAATGATTCCGATACGCTGCCTAGATATGCAAGGAAAGTGTGTTATCTATGTAATCCGAAACTGAAAAGAAAGTCGAGTTACCTGTGCAAAATATGCAAAAGAGCCATTTCCTTACAATGTAGTGCAAAAGTATGTTCATGTTCAGGTATTGTAGACATTTTTGTGAAAGTACCTGCACATTGAAAATTCATTCCACAGAATACGTTCTATTTAAGAATTCAATTTATGTCATTTTTCGTTAATTTTTCTCCATATCATTTTCAATAGTCACACAATTTTGGCAGATATTTTTTTCATTTCGAATATTTCAGTTTTATTTCCTTGATTTTGATTTGTTACAATGGTTGCATTTATTGAATAAATTTCTTCTACTTTGTCATGTTTTCTTTGAATCGCAATAAAAAGAAGCTCACTAAACTAAATAAAGACAAAAATGTTAGCATATAAAGAAGTTGGGGTCCCAGGGACCTACAACGTAGTTAACGCAAATTATTGGCACTACGTCGGTTAAGGGTTAAATAAAAGAGATCAAGCTCTGAGAGACAGTTCAACTGATATAAAAATCAAATGATTGGGATATTCTCATTTCTGGTCCATCTGCTCGAGAATAAAGAAAACAATTTCTTTAAACAACTGACACTTTCAATAATTTGAATAAATACTCATCCCAGTAATTCTTCCGTTGATATATTCGTCGTGGGAAATTCATCTCGATTGACTCCAACAAATTCAGATCATCATCAGAAATATCTTCAAATTCGACATTCATCGTGTTACTTAGTGGAAAAAGCTGAAAGACTAAGATAAAAAAGATAGTTTAAGATAAGGCTTGATAGACACGTGAAAAGTATTTGTACGCAAATCATCTTGGTAAGTTAAGCTCTCAGTTAACTTGCAAAGATGACGGATTAATATAATGCTATTTCGAGTTTTCTCAATAAGACGGTGCATCGAAAACTTCATAGTTTGGAAAACTACCTTTAATCGTGATCTTAGGTTAAATAAGGTGTTTTTATTATGTTATTTCAGATTGTACACAAAATGGTTATGTGGAGTCATAAGACAAATTATGATTTATAAATTCGTCAAAATATTTTCTGTTATTCTAGTAACCCCGTTTAGATTTTTCTCCTTTTGATGCATGTACTCACTTTTACTCTCATAATACAGGGATATCCCCGACGCCGTCCGTTGAAAACTTTTTGAGATCCAATTACAGTATCAAGCTGAAATTTTATGCGCGGCCATAACTAGCGATTTCCAATTGGAGTGAAATATTTTCGAAGTGATACTATTTCCGGTTATATCGGAATTGGGTCATCACTTTGGTATTTCAACTGGCAATCTACCTTTTTTATTATACATCTAGAACCGACATTTGGGCAAAGCATAAAATACCCAAGTTGTTGGCACTTATCTGTCTAAACTTTTGACAGATGTAATTATTTTTGTTATAAACTCAATTTTTGAGGAACATTTAAAGAAATTGTAGCTCGTAGATCTTTTGCACTACAGACACAATTTTTGCTTGGGTGGATAGAAGAAGAATCAAGGAATTTTTCAAGTAGTCTACACATGTCAAATGCTCATTGCGTTGTTTGTATGATTTTTTCAATTTGGCCTCTTTCAAACTGCAATAACTCAATTTTTTTCAAATGGCACGTGCCAATTTTTATATCGCCATCAGATGAAGCGTCAAATTTCAGATGGAATTGTATCAGCATGTACTATACCCATCTCTTATAGTTCCGAAATAATTTGGGAATATATTGAATTTGGATGATTATGCAAGAACTTACAGAGAATGCTTTGAAATATTTGAATCAAGTAGCTGAACTGGCTACGCTCACCTGACAGGTGCCTAGTATTAATGTACTTGTCACTTCGTTCATTCGAATTTCAGCTTGATATTGTAATTGGAACTCAAAAAGTTTTTAACGGACGGTCCCGATGGATATCCCTGTATATAAGTCTCATCTTCCTTTTAAATCAACTACTTATCTGATGAAACTACTGAATAGTCGAACGCGTTATAAATTCGTGAATATAGTGAAGATTCAAACAAAGTTGTTTTAATTAATTTAAAAATGAATATCCATTTTCATAAACTAACGACTTTCTCAATGAACCTATTAAAATATAAAAATTTATTCATTTGTACATTTTGAAAATTTCTGGAGCAATTATAAATTGTTCTAAACGAGGAATTTGAAGAATATTAAAAGCGTGTTTCACTCGTTAAAAAATTAAGTAGTACAATTAAAATCTGAAGATTAAAATAAACGCGTAGGTTTATAAAATGAACAAAACCAGTTAAGGAATAATATTTTGTTCGTTCTTCAAAATATTGTTATCAGCTCCGTCCCTGATTTCTAAAATTTGAAGAAAAGCCGAAGCCATGTTCTTCAAACCTGTTATCATTGATTTGCTGACCTTTAGAACTTTTTATTTCTTCCGATTTGTCTCACTTAAATGTATCCTGTATTACTCGAATACGAAATAGTTAAGTTTGTGGTAGAGAGGAAATCAATACATATTGGAATTATTTTGTCATGATTCTTCTTTCGATATTCTTTCTCCATATAATTGTAATAATTCATGGTAAACAAAATCCTCGAGTTACAATCAGTGATGGAATAGTTGAAGGAAAGATATTGAAAACCAAGGAGGGTCGGGAATTCCAGGCCTTTCAAGGAATACCATTTGCAGAACCTCCCGTTGGTGACCTAAGATTTAGGGTAGGAGACATTTTTTTTTTATTTTTTTACTGAATACAGCGCTGCCTCGCTCAATTTGCACTCCATAATACATAATAGATAGTGAAAGATTTCTTATATACAACAACATGAAACACAAATCCCCTTTTCTTATCCAAATTCATTTCTTAATGAAATCTAGAAAACATTTTCGAACATTGTTGTTGTTTAATTCTGTGTCTTTACAGTAGCTTCTATAATTGTGTGTCTTGAAAGTCGCTCGTGAATTTCGGTTTTTTTACAGCCGTTGCAAATTTCACAGCTTCATTCAAGAAATGGTCAGGATCAATCAATATTATTTGTTTTATTTAGGTTTTCTTATGAGCCATCAGGATGGTAAGTGAGGTGTACATAACGCTGTTATGTACTGCTGTTCGTTTTCCATATTCTATCTTCAAGGACAATTCACCAGAATAAGTTAGCAATTTTTTCGAATCTGATAAAACTTATCAAAGTAATAGCTCAGTTCATACTTTTTTTTATCGCTTTTGATGGAATTTTGGAATTCTCTATTATATCTAACTCCTTACACTCTCTAATTCTGAAGAGGATGAAATATCTGCAAATCTCATTAAACTTTCAATTTCTCACACCAAAATGAAATCCTTGTTCGATAACAAAAAAATAAACCAATACCTAACAAGTAGAGTGGAATCAAGAAGTAAAGGATGCCGTGATATCCTAAAATAAAGTTATGGGTGATCGACCAGAAATACTGATTAAAAATATGCAATTATTCAAAAAACGCATGCAAGAGGACTGATTATTCGAAAATTCTCAAATTGAAAATTGTTTGATAGAAAATAATTTAACTTCACTTTACTGGAAATTAAATTCCCTCAATAAGTGCCAATTTATTGGGAACACTCTTTATTTTCTGTTTTCAAAATAGATTCTGATGCTTTTTTGGGTTTTTTCACCAGAAGATTTTTGTATTTTGAAATAACTTTGGTAGTTATTCTGTGTTTCCCAATATTTTCTCTTTGTGATATAGGCAGCATTAACTTCATTTGTGATACAAGTAGCATTAACTAGGCTCTAGGTGACACCAGAAATATAAATCGAGAGGATTCAGTATAGACGACCTTGGTAGCTAAGTAATAGATTCCTCTCGACCTATAAGTTGAGGTTATGTTCACTTACCTCTAAGGAAAAATGCGGTGGAGAACCATCTTGGATAAACAAAACATTAACACGAGTTGCCAATGGGACCGTCTAGCAAGTTATTCTGATCGATTTCGAAATACTTTTGCTATTCAGACGAAATGGAGGTACAAGTGACCCAAGCAAACATTGAACGATATATTCCATCCAGATATTGAACTTGGTCTGTTACTGGTGTCTACTTTGAATGATGGCATCAGAGTTCTCATTGGACATAAAGTGTATATTATATGAATTTGTAACGTTATCTCTATCGAATAAAAGGATTGACCCAACAAGAGAACAATTTTGTTTCTGTTGGTTTGAAAACCTATTCCAGAAATGTACTCTCACGAGTTGGGGAAAGCACTTGATTTTTTTGGATGTGGTAGGAATAAGGGCAATCATTGATCTCTCATTTTGTCGACTGTAATTTTCCATGAATTGACTTGAGGTAATCAACCTTCGCATGCTAGTAAATAGCTCCTTAGCAATTGCTTCTAAAACGTTCTTTCTAGAGCAACTGTATTCGCCCTAGAACGACCTTAGCTATATGCTACGTAAGATGTCAAAAGAGAAAATAAAATGGGTTGAGAAAAGTATACCGATTAGATATTCTTCTATTTTTTGCAATAACATAATTTAGATGCCTTGGACTATAATTGGCCATGTTTATCATTAACCAATCTTATACAGAGTGTGCAAAATATTATGGAAATTTTTCAGAATTTCTACTTTTTTGTTGTGATCAAAATGGGATATTGAACTTAGATTATTATGGTCTTCATTTCACGAATGGTTTCAAGTGATTTAAATGCTTCAAAATCATTTGTCCAAATCTGAGACATTTCAGTCAAGTTAGTAGCAGTCAAGAAGGAAAGTTTGGAATAATACTGTTACTATTCAATGATAAAACATTGTAACTTTAAATTTTACCCTCTTGAATGAAGTATAAACATGATTTGGGTAATTCTTGAGTGCTTAAAAAGTTGGTTCTTAGCTTCAAGAGATTTTGCACAGGAATCCCCTGGCCGAGATCATCCTCAGAGAGAAGCGTTCAGGAAAGGATTCTTGAATTTTTTGAAATACAGGCAATGTTGCATACCCGTAACAAGTCCACTGATTTGGAGTTACAAACAATACTGGCAGGCAGGTTGCAGTTTCAATATCGAATAGTGGAAAATCCTCATACAGGTAGTAGAAAAATTGCTAATAAATTTGGCATCAGCGTAACTAGTGATTGTAGAATACGGAAAAACAAGAATACCACCACTACCATTATCAAATGCACCAGGATTTGAACGGCACAGATTTCCATATCTAGATTTTCGTTTATGAACACTTCAGAGAAGTATTTTTTTTGATTTTACGCCTTTTACAGATGAAAGCACTCATAATGGTTTATCAAACAAGACAATTTCCATTTTTGTTCCTTAATTTTATATAAATCCCATTCAAATATGGGTTGAAATAAATCGAACGGTTTATCATTTTTGAGTGCATATCTACTATGTTATAACAGATGAGTGTTATTATCTTATATGTTCAGTCGTTAGGTAGAGTTTTCAGTTAGTTTATAAACATTAGAATTTCCAATAGATGAATTTTCATCCTTTGTTGCAATCACGAAATATTTTGAGAATATCATTTTATGTTAGTCTGTGGTTTGTTGATCTAATATGATCGAGAATTGGAGACTTATCGAATGAAATATGTTCTTTGAATCTACATTTTCATATAGCACTGTTTATAATAGAAATAATGTATACACATTACAATAAATACTAGCAATTGAAACTGAATGTGTAGATAGGCAAATAGTTGCCGAGGAAATTGAAATAATGAAAAAAATCCGGACTGTCTAAATGTTTTCAGTTTGAGAATAATTTGCTAAGGTTCAGTGAGTATGCTCGAGAATGAGGTGATTATGTTGAATTTTGAAAAAAAGGATGCTTCTGCCATGTGACAGTGGCTAGTATAGTACATCTGTTTTTGAAGTTCTCTTCAATGTTATAGCGTAATTTTGATTTTCTATAGAGAGAGAATAGGGAAGATTCTAGGAACCATTGCAATGTGAGCTGCTAGCTACAATTACACTTTTCATATTATGAAAAAGAAAACCTTCATTTACTGTTGATCGATGGAATGTTAAGGTCAACAAGTTATTGGATCATATTTCTCAACAGAATTTGAATGGTCAGATATTCTGAAAATTTTCAAAAAGAAGTTTTTGGATGTTTCTTGAAAATATACCATTTATGTGAATACAGGTAGATCTGCTTCTGCTCATTCCAGATGCGATGTGAGAACTTTTATAAACTGGTTGTTTCTAAAGAAATGGATTGGACGAAGTGGACATCTGTCCAACTAGATCGCCAGACATTACATGTCTAGATTTCCTATTTTAGGGCTATGTAAAGACACACGATAAGTAATGCATTCGTATCTACATCAGACAATAGTGTAAATTCGACAAGGTCAAATTCAATGCTGCATTGGATAGGTGGACATCAATTGGAACAAATATTATACAAGTTTTTTCTATTCTCAAGTCTTGGAAAGAGGCGAAGACTGTAATGCCTAGCTTTGGCTGCACAAAATGATTCAATGTCTGTTCACTTGCTTCTTGAAGGGGGCCAACTTTCGAGTTATCGAAAATATATTTGACGGAAGCAACTTATAAAGCACACAAGCCTTGTATACAAAAAAGTTTTTATAGACATAGACAGAGGTACGTGGTGTTCTTTCCCGTACCGAGCCTTTCAATTATTTAGAGCTTTCACCATGAAAGTATCTGTAGGAAGGAGAAATATCAGCAGTCTGCCATTTGAGTTAGAGGCTGGAGATCACGCGTGATCTCCAGGTAGTCGATGAGGCACACTGCTCTCTATCCAATAGATGTAATAAATGTTTGGGTGCGGAGCCCCACATATAGGAATAGCACTCCACTTCAGGTCACACCTGTGTAAAAGTAGGAGCTGTGATAAGGTGAAATACAGCTTTGCCCTGAAGAGAAAACTGAGTTTAGCAGGAGCAGATTTTAAAATAGTTAGCATATAGTCATGCCAGCAATCTGTGATGCTGAGAAGATGAATTCTGGTTTCTGAGAAGATTCAATGTCCTTGTATTATTAAAGGAGTGATTTTTCTGGAGAACCTTGTTGGTTGCGTCTCGTTTGCGTGAAACTCACCAAGTTCAACCAGCCCCATTCTGATATCTTGTCTAAGTCTGAATTCAGTGACAAGCCCTGTTGGTATCTTTATCGATGTGACTCCTCGGCAATTCAAGTACGCTGACTAGAAAATGAGAACACTAAAGTATAGGCGTCTGCAAACATGCTAATTCCCTTTATTGCTTTTTATTATTATTTTTCAATTCATAGTTTTGGCAAAAAATAGTCCAAGGCATCTATTTTATATAGTGAAAACATTATTTATGAAACTTGAATCGCCTCGTGATATTCAATTTTGAAAATCTTCAAAATTAAAAGACTTAGGTATAGGGAAATTTAAACTTCACTTTAATGTACAACAGAGGAAGGCTGTTCCGTACTTGTGACTCATAATGTATATATACACAAACTGAGTTGCTGAATTGTCTGATGAAATAACTAATCCTTATTTTATGCTACAGTCGCCTGTTCCAAAAAAACCTTGGTCAATGGTGCTTGATGCCACTAAACCGCATACTGTGTGCCCTCAAATAGATACCGACGTTCACAAGGGAGTAGTTGATGGGGAAGAAGACTGCCTTTTTCTAAATGTATATAAACCAATGGTAAGTTGAAAAGTATGGAACAATTCAAATTATATAATTAATCAGAATGTCCATTATATCGATGAGTATGAGCCAGTTGAATCAAATTGTAAATATCCTGCGAGTTTGAAAAAACGCATAAAATTCATGATTCCTTTCATTTTGGGTTTAGTGAAAAATGGTCGATTAAAGAATTTGCTTGGAATTTCGGCTTGAAACGAAAAATTTTTTGGGTTTCTGATCTTCTTCCAAATTACAACACCCATTTTATTCATTTTCATAGTGAAGTGCTTATTTCTATATACTACTAAAAACCTGAAAAATAAAGTGATTTTATCACTTTGCGATTTTATGATCCGTAGATCAATGATTTTATTATCCGTAGATCCATAAATAATCCCTCCTGACAAGAGCTAGTTCCCAAATCTGCCCACCATGCACGCAGCCCTCAAGCGCCACAATAGTGCAACTAAGCAGGATGCCGAAAAACGAAGTGGCAGACTGCAGTTTCGCCCTTATTAGGAGCTCATCAGTGTCGCATATCGCTTCTCAGCATCCTACCAAGCTACATCGGGGAACCCTTTCAATTCCAGAAAGGACGCACCTCGTACATACGTACGAGAGTCGTCCCCTATGGACCGACACGGCGAACCCGGGCTTCGAGAAAGATACAAACAATAATTCCAGCGGGATTATTTCGCTCGTTTTCTTCAGTTGATGTGATTCACGGAACGGCGAAAGATGTCTCCCAAATGTTTGGAATTTTTAACGTTTCCACATCTGTTTGTTATTGTTCGTATCTTTGTCGAAGTCCGGTAGCGAGTTCACCGTGTCGGTCCATAAAGGGCGACTCTCGTACGTATGTACGAGGTGCGTCCTTTCTGGAATTGATAGGGTCCCCCGATGTAGCTTGGTAGGATGCTGAGAAGTGATATGCGACACTGATGAGCTCCTAATAAGGGTGAAACTGCAGTCTGCCGCTTCGTTTCTCACCCCCTAAGCGGGGGTTGCAGTCCTACAACATTTTGAATACGGACGATGGGTCGAGTGATGACTCAAAGAAAGGTGGTATCTTTGTCTACATCGTCTTGAACGAATTTCCATTTTTAATTGAAAACTGTAAAAGATACAGGGTAACCAACTGAAAGATAGGGAAGACTATTTCCCTGAGACTATTCAAGTTTCAGTGAAATGGAAGAGATCCATGCTGATTACTGGCAGTCATCATCAAGTACCATCCTCATCTCGAATTTCAACCCCTAGAGCAAGAGTGACCACCCTTGAAAATTTGGAAGAGGGTAGATGGGTCGAGTGATACCTCGAAAGAAAGGTATTATCTTTGTCTGCATTCCCGTGAACGAATTTTCATTTTTGATTGAAAACTGTAGAAGATACAGAGTGAGCTACTGAAGTGTTCAAGGGTTGTCACCCCTGCTCTAGGGGTTGAAATTCGAGATGAGGATGGTACTTGATGATGACTGCCATTGATCAGCATGGATCTGTTCCATTTTACTTCACTGAAACTTGAATAGTCTTAAGGAAACAGTCTTTCCTAACCTTCAGTGGCTCACCCTGTACCTTTTACATTTTTCAATTACAAATAGAAATTCGTTCAAGGCAATGTAGACAAAAATACCACCTTTCTTTTGAGCCATCATTTGATCCATCTCCCTTATTCAAAATGTTCAAGAATTGCAACCCCCGCTTAGGGGGTTGATATTTCAGGCAAGTATTGAACCCCAAAAGATGTCCCTCTTGAAATAAAAATTGACCTGTTTTTGCGTTTTGACCAGAAATATCAAAATAATGCAACTAAGCAGGATGCCGAGAAACGAAGCGGCAGACTGCAGTTTCGCCCTTATTAGGTTAGGTTAGATTTCTCTGTTTATATATATTTGTTTCTTCTTCTATTTCAGGTTTCTCGTAGAATATAGAAATAAGCACTTTCCTACAAAGTTGTTAGGCATGCATTCATTGCATTCAATTCTGTATATTCCAAACTGTTTGAATTTAATAGTGTTTTGTTTGGCATTAAATAATGGTTTGCTCATGTTGAGACTACTGACTGGAGAAAGAGGTTGGAAAGATAATTGCTGATGTTATTTGAAAGGGGCCAATGGTAGTTAGTTACACATGCGTATTTAATTTCGGATTTTTCTATTATAGAATATAGTTATGGAGTAATTTATTTTTGTTCTTTGCATTCAATAAGAATTGGAACAATCGAATTATCTAGCACATTCAGAATGGGACAAGACAAAACTTGCTCTAATAAACCATCAAGCTCCAAAAATATACGCTTCAGTCGAACTTTACACAAAGGAGAACCCCGCCAGACCAGTTGTTTTCTACATAAACATACCTGCAGGTAAATTAGCAAGTTCTTCTACCACAAATTCATGGAACTCACCAACTTTCATTCGCAATGCACCTTTTGAAATTCTATTGACCTGATAAGTGATCTGTTGACACTTAATAATTTTGATTTCAAAGTGTTCATTTGATATAAAACATATATACCGAAAAGTACCAACAGATAAATTTCCACACTGATAAAAGAAATCTATAACAAAAAATAACAATTTGCCATATATCATAGATGAATGCAGTAATATTTCAGAGACCTACTTGTCACAAAATTATTTCTAACTTGGATCAGAATTTTTCAAATAATACTCAGAACTCCCCATGGGATCCCTACCCACCCATTGTTAGCAGATATTTGAATGAAGAAACTTGAAAAATCTAGAATAAATTATAAGTTAGCATTAGTCCTTGAAGTTGTCAAGGCTCAAACAGACAAATATATCACTTTTCACATTTTCCAAATAAAATGCATAATGAAATACCCTTCACTGCAGAACTTGAATGCAAAAATTAGATAAATTTCCTGGAGATAACCATCGCTTAACTCCATAATAATTTCATTTACAACATATATAGAAAAGGAAAATTTACAGACTCAACAATCTAATAGGTACTAATAATTCATTACCATATCCATAACTGACTGTAATACCGAAATCAAAATCATCAACAAAATTGCTTCGAATAATAAATAAATAGTCTTCCATATAAACAGTATTACAAAACACAAAAAACAAAAACGAATGTCTCAATTACAATTTTCTATTACAGAACAACCAGAAAATCAGAAAATAAATACGCATGTCTAAATTGCATTGTTCCCCTCTCTAAACAACAGCAATTACCTTTCCTAATCGTTAAAAATAGATAATCAGATAGATATATCTATATACACTCCCCACAAAAATTGTCGCATCACCCTACTTTTACGACAATACTATATAACTTTTAGGTTGGTCATTCAAGAGTCGCTTGGTAACTGTGTAAAATAAGAAGATATCATTCAAAAGAGATGAGTTTATGATGAAAAATATCAACATTTTTCAAGTTAATGACAAATTAAAAGATTCTACCATCTTAAAACATTCGCGAAGAGACCAATCAACTAGTATCGAATGGTTACAAACATTTTCAGAATAGAGTGTTTCCTCCATGGATCCTATAAACTGCCAGTCTTGGAAGCCCCTCCTCTAGAAGTGTTACAGTTCTTACCACTTCATGATCACTCAAATATTGTCCAGGACATTCAGCAGCCATCACAATAAATTCAAAGATTCGAAAATCAACAAGAAACACAGAAAACTTGCATTTATTTAGCGGGAAAACTGAAGAAAAATTGAATGAATACTGATAGTCAAATGAACACATTCTTGTTTCAGACGTGTTTGCGATCATATGGAAACAAATGTTACTACATAGATAAGATTTTTTCCCCTCGTATGTCCAAAAACATATGTTGACAAAGAAACTGCGATCGAGCTGCTTAATCGATTGTGGAATTCAGAATACCAGGTGATGCGACAATTTTTGTGGTTGTATATATATATATATATATATATATAGAAATCGAGTTGAATTTTATTTGGTAACCTAACCTATATATATATATATATATATATATATATATATATATATATATATATATATATATATATATATATATATATATATATATATATATATATATATATATGATATCAATTCTGAACCTATAATATCAACCCCAACCCTCTGCTCGCACCACCATCGGCAATTGTAGTCAGGTACTGTGTGATTCAAAACACGAAAAGAACTCTTTTATAATTCGTCAAAGGTTGTGTTCAAAACAAATACGAGCGATATCATTAAGTTAGATAGATTTCATTTCAACTGAACTATGTATAGCTGACCCTACTTGTGCGCTCACATACGGATTCCTGATACGACTTTTGGATTCGGATTTCTAATTCGGGAATTGAATAGGTAAGTATATGCAAAAAAGACACAAAACGTAAATCTGCACTGGGTTCATGGAAACCTGAATCTGCATTTTCATCCAGAAACCGTATCACTATTCTGTATTTATGTGAATGTCACTCACCTGAAATTCACAAGCTGGTAGTACAGTTTTTTTGTTTCGCATCATCTGTGGTTATAGAACAACCAGAATCGTTGATGGACATGCACCACATTTGAATTCCAAAAAGGGTACCCCCCATTAAAATAGTCGAAATTCGTTTTTTCCTTGATAACATGATTGGGGTGATGAATTGAAAAGCTTTCATCGGAATTTTAGCCTCTTCCTCCACTACCCCCTCCCAAAACATCAGTGAACCTGTTTTTTCACATTTTATGTTTTTTCCCTACGCTTAATGGATGCCTGGCAGGTCTAGTTTCTACGTTGTTTGGTTTTATTGTTGAAAATTACTTCTCTGAGTTTCATCAAACTTTTCCTGATGGTGCGCTATTTTTGCTCCTGCACTTGCAGGAAAGAAAAAAATATTCAAATTAAATACGAATATAACAGCCAACTGAAAATTATTCAATTCCAAAAAATTATGTTGTAACGATTTTTCCTTATTTTCGCCATCTATCTTACTTTTCCGTCAAATTTCTCTTTTTGAATTGGCAATTATAATTGACAATAAGTACTTCCATTTGGGTTTAATTATTTATGAAACCACAATTGCAACTAGCACATTCAATTGATATTTTAATCAATTAATGGATTAATCAATCGAGAAACCCAGACCTTAGGTTATATTTTCAGTTATGCTTTCAAATGGCAGTTTCCATTTACTTCATATTTTTCCGAAACATTTTGAATCTTTTCGTAATCCGTATTTTGAAATACGATATCACTCGTCTTTTCTTTAATTTTGTTGCTGTGTATATTTTAGTTCTAAGTTGCCCCTAATGTCATAGTGTCAATACCGTAATATAAATGAATAAACAAAATATTGAGATATGTTCAATTCATTTTGCAAGATACTATACTTTAATTTAATTTTGTCAGTTGTTGCATAAACATATTAACAGCAAGGCACAATATGCGCTCATATGAGCTAATATGCTCTCGACGGAAAGAACAAAAAAGGTCATGGGAATGCAAAAATTGAAAAATGCGCAATTGTGGTTTCATAATTGATAAAATCTCACCGAAAGTACATATTTCAAATTATAGTTTCATCTCCAGGAAGCTAAATTTGGCGAAAAAGTAATATAAATGGCAAAAATAACTGAAAATCGTTACTGAAATATTTTTCGGAGTAAAATAATTTTCAGTTGGATTTTATATATATTTCAGGATGACATAGTATCAGATTTAATTTTTTCCCGCAAGCGCAGTAACCAGAAACTTGAGTTTGTTGCACTAAAAGTGGCTAAAGAATAAGACTAAAGGCAAGAATATCTAAGAATCATCAGTAAAAATTTTTTTGAGAGAAAAAATCTTCAGTTATACGTTATGTTTGTAGGATATCACAATATTAAACTGTTAATACTGTAAATATTTCAGTAAAGTTCCTTCCAACAACAGAAACCAAAGTATGTAGAAACTAGACTTGCCCACCATCTGTTAAACAGGAAAAAATGTTTGGACAAATTTCTGCATTTTTTGTGAGGTAATCAACAGTTTCCGTGAATATTTTCAGATTTTTTAAGCTATCTGAATCCGTGAAAAAATTAGATGTGGAAAAACATATTTCTGATGTTTGGATTAGGGGAACGAGGACAATGGCTGAAATTACCATGAAAGCTTTCCATTTTATCACCCCGATGATGTTATCTAGGAAAGGATTCTTCAATTTAGGGCATTTCGACTATTTTAACGGGAGGGGTGGGGAGGTTTTCCTGCGAAGGGTTGGGTTAGATATATATTTGAAAGGAAAAAATGACTACATCCAACGAAACTAAAATCGCCTATAGTTTGTCTTAAAATAAGAAGATGTTTGCATCATAATTCGAAAGACTCTGAGTAGAGTTTTTTATCACGCCACTGAACTTTACTCAAAAGAATGCCTGTAGAATGCCAGATTCTTTTTCTGTGGTTTTGATAATAGCCGACATATCCGCGGAAAAAGACATCGAAAATATGTTTGTACCACAAACTGGTCACTGAAAAAGAAATATCGAGGGACAGAGGTTATTTTCCCCCTACTATAATAGCTACAGTAATGAGAAGATTATATTTTGCCTAGCATATACATCATTCTCAATAGAGCCTTCAAAATTAAGATGTAATGATTTAGTTTTGACTTTGATTTTGGATTTCTTGTTCTTTCTTTCTTTGTGGTTCAAAAAGAGATACTCCATTGTATAATCTAAATAAGATTACTTCAATATTTAGAATGTTTACTAGTGGATAATCAATTCTTTCCAATTTCTCCTTCCTTTCTTGCAGTTACATCACGAAAGCACAGATTCACTACCTGTTATGGTGTATTTTCATGGGGGAGGTTTCAATTTCGGTGCTGGAAACTCCGATTATTATGGACCACAAACATTACTCGACAGAGATATTATTCTCGTAGTAACTAATTATAGATTAGGTAAGTTTTGTAGAAAAGATTGATAAAATCGAATATTTAAAGGAAGATATTACAATTTCCTGATAATTTATTGTTGTTCCGGAAATATTACAATCCATCTGAATTGATATCCCCTAGATCATAACTATCGATTCAAATAAATAAATAAATGCAGTTTTGCTCTGGTTTGAACTTGTTGCTCACCTATTCATAACATCAAGCTGGATTGCAACTATATTATGTTTTGATTCAGTAAGACATCCTATATGTATACGCGTGGCGTTCCTAAATGAACGGATCATGTTTTGATAGAAAAGAATCTTTCTACTTCCAAAGTCTTCCGGTCTATCCATTTTTGGTTCTCTTTGATTCAAGACCAGCTTTCTTCCACTACCAGTCTTATTTGTTCATCAAGAAGTTCAGCTGACACTGCCAATGTTTCATCTTAACGATGAGGTTATGGTAGGTTTTGTGACATTTCTTTCATAAAATACGTCGTTTTTGTAAATCTTGAGAATAGCAACAATATTTAACTATACAAAACGCTCATTATGAATACTCCAATTCCAAGTGAGAAAAACAAACAATATAACCACTGCAAAAATATTATGTAATATTATGATATGTTGAGGATTTCATTTTTTGCTGAATTCTCCAAACCAACCCGAGGCAATTCTCAAACTAGTTCACATCCGAACAAAAAGTTGCGCTTTGGGATGTCTCATTCCATATTTCGTTGTTTCAGTACAGTAGCTATATAAAATACTGCACATAGAGAAAAATGACCCCCTATCCTCGTCCTCGAGGATAGCCAATGAGTAAACTCATTGGCAACAACAGATCGCTGCTATCTTCTTTTGTCTTCGAGTTATTCCGGAATTCCAGATTTTCCGGGATTTCATCACATTCCAATATCCCGATCAATATCAGTTAGGTGAAAACTATTTCGACGAGTACTTTTTTGGGTTGAATTGTAGGATATTCCGAATTTCTCTTTTTTGAATGATTTCCGAATTATAATATAAACTCGTGTTTCTTTAAATATAAACCGATGGCGAATTTAGAAACAGTATTTTTTCTCTTTTCATTTATATATACCTATATACAAATTTTCTTGAAATATGTAAATTTTTATAGGAATGGAAGGTATTTGAACAATCTGTGGTTTCATCTAGTAGGCTGGAGCAAATTTTCACAAAACATCCGAAATATTTTCAATTCGAAGCTCACATCAATGAATCCCACTCATAATGACAATAAAGAAAATTATTTATAACTCATGAGTAAGGAAAAATCGAAAACAAATTAGTTACAAAAGTAATTCCAATATTCAAGCAAGAATTGAGTCAAGAATTCTGCGTGCATCTCGAATTTGAATGTTATTCACCTAAGTTGTTTCTCATCTTTTTTATATAATTATGAGATTGTTCATTTAAAAGATCCTTGGCATGGCTGTAGAGGAGAATCTAATGGGGTTGAATCTGATGAACGAGATGACCTCTCACTGGATCTCTCGATGCCATACAGTTATCACCAAGATACTAGTTCAAAAAATTTTGAGACGCTTGTCATGAAGCTCTCCACGAAGATTTTCGTCGAAAAACACGGTGGATCATCTACGCGAACCAAAGATTAACATGAAATTGCTCTTGTTGTTGAATATTCAGTTCCTTATGAGGATTGACATCATCAGTAATGTCCAGTATTACGATTGAATAATGCGTGATTTGTCACTTCATCAGTGAATATGGTATACAGGTAGAATTTCGGTTTTCTCCTGATTATCCTGATACCACCGGCAAAATCTAGCGGTTGCTCCCAATCACTCGATTGCAGACATTGAGATTTTCTGAGTTTATGAAGTTGAAATTTATTTTTCCTTGATATTCGAAGCCTTGGACTCTGATATCGCTCGCTCGGCCTATATGAAATTGGGAGATTCGCAGTAACAGCTGTCAAAAATTCTATTGTAACATAACTTCTCCACTTTCTTGTTTATCGTAATTGTTTTCTCTGACAGCTTTAAATGGACCAGTCTATATAAGATTCTGATTCAATCTTCGGAATATAGACTCGTGAGGTTGTTTCCTCTCAAGAAAACGAACATAATAATTTTCTAAGGCTGTGTCAGAATCACCCATTCTGAACGTTGCATTCTAACATGAATTTTTCAGTTTTCAAAATTCAGGAATATTCTCCAATCAATAAGTTTTCATCCAATTATTAAAAGAGAATTCGAAACATTCAGGTTAATTTCTGTAAATTCACTCCAGCATACTTGAAGAAAGTACAGAATGTTAAGAGCGACTTTTCATTACTGGAAAAGATCACATTTTTGAAAAAATTGGTCAGGCATGATATATATTTCGAAAAAAAAAATACTGTACCATTTTATACGCATTTTCTCATGGTGTATCTTTAAAAAAATCACCAGTTTATATCATAATTCGAAATACGTTTAAAAAATTTGAATACGACTCTGCATTATACTCAAAAAAGTGCTCCTCATAAACACCTCAAAAAGTCTAGGGAACACTTACCAATATCTTTAAAATATGAATTTGATGATTCGAATTTATAGAAATCTTTCGGTTTTTGTTAGGATGCATTGTATATAATGTATTCTCAAGAAAACAAAATAATATTTGACTTCTCCAAAGCACCTATTATAAAAAAGAATTTGAAATTTGAAAATGACGAAATTTGGTAAAACACAAGAAAAAATCCTGAACTAATATTTTCGAAACAATATGGAAGCACTTATATTCTTCAGTACCCAGAAGGTCCACCTCTGTTATTAATGACACTTTGGCATCGTCGCGGCATGCTCAATATCAAATTGTCTATTACATTTTGGCCTCCAGATCTGCTAATCGAAGCTCCTGTTCATGATGGAAGACGTTTTGACGCAGGAGATTTCATTTTAGGGTGTCCCACACATGCTCGATGGGATTCAGATCTGAGGAGCAGATTGGCCACGGTAGAAGATCGATATCATTATCTTCAAGAACGTTCAAGACAACTCTTGCACGATGAGGAGGGGCCTTATCTTGTTGGAAGAGTGGATTTTGACCCATTGTTTGGAGATACGGTACCACTACAGGTAAAACTATCTCATTTGCGTAAGAATTTCCCGTGAGGTTGTTCTGTATGAAAACGAGGTCAGTTCTTCTACCAAGGCGTATACCTCCCCAAAACATCACTGATCCGCCTCCCTGTCTAACAATTTCTCGAGCATGCTTTAGACGGTTTTGCTCTCCAGGTTCCCTCCATATTCGAATTCTTCCCGAATCGGGATAACAACTAAATCTAGATTCATCACTGAAGAGAACTGTGGCCCACCTCTCTTGATCCAAGTTTACGTGTTCTTGGCACCAAGCTAAACGAGCAGCGCGATTTCCATGGGTCAGTTGTGGAACTCTTAAAGTACGTCTGGAGTAGAGTTGACCTTCATGCAGTCGATTTCTCACAGTTTGGTCGGAAATTTGTACGTTATGAACTCGTGATAGCTCTTGAGCTAATTGAGATGCAGTGGTAGTACGATCTCTCCTGGCTTGTAAAACCAAAAATCGGTCTTGGGCGACTGTAGTAATCCTGGAACGACCTGTATGGCGTTCTTCTACGCTACCTGTTTCATTGAAACGCGACCATAAACGCTTTATAATACTTGGGCTACTTCCCAGAACCCTGGATACTTTTCGTTGTGAGCTCCCAGCGTGGAGCATGCCAACGGCTCGTAACATCTCTTCTCTAATCAAATGTCGTCTTTCCATGTTCGAATCACAAAACTTGAATCTTTTATTTGTGCTTACAACAGAAACAAAGTGTCAACTAACTGATTACAAACACTGCATACATGAAATGATTATAAAGCAGCGTCGCATCTGCTGCATTTTTAGTTTTTAATAAAAAAAAAACTGAAAACTGAAATCTGTTGTGGCACTCTACATAATTTGGTGAGAAATTGATACAGGTGTTCATTTCTTAAAAAAAAATCCTCCATATTGATCGTTCTGGATACGATATAGCGATATTCAGAAGTGTTTCTTAGACCTTTTTGAGGTGTTTATGTCGAAGTTGTGTTCGCCTAACCAAGATAGCAACCCAGAAATTGGCATATACCGGAATCCTGGAACATCGAGGAATCCGGAAAGAAAAATAGAGGAAGATAGCTGCGATCTATTTTCACCAATGAATCAAAATAAAGGACCATTGCTGCGAACTATTCTGACCTCTAAATTTTCCTCAAAAATCCAGGACGGAAATGTGTGGAGTTCTCCTACGTGCATTATTCCAATAGCTCCCGTACTAAAACTTCGAAAATGTGACATTTATATTTTTCCAAAAACGGTTTTGAGGAAAAAAATTTGCCAAGTGCGACTTGGACTCACACATCTAGGGTACCGCAAAAGCTTGTAGTGGAGGTATAAGACATTGTTCTTTTTCAAATTTCATAATTTTCAGTAAACCAGATTAGTAAAGGTAAATACACAGCGTTTGATTCCCTTGAGGGGTTTTAAAATATGCAGCAGAATGCAATATAAACATAATAATCTTCCGATAGCGCTGACTGATAAAAAATGATTTTTCTCATAGTTCCAAGGTATAACAATAATATAATATCAATTTTAATTCGATACCTTTACGTATTTCCTCAGAGATGGCAAATGAGATCGTATTAACAAATAATTTTGTAGTTTTCGGACTTTTTCCTGTTTTTTAAAACATTGCTTCTCTCTCAATTTCATATTTATTAATATAACCTAACCTACCCTATAGGATTTGATTCCCTTGCGATGATCAAAATATACGAAAGGAATCGACATAAACCATCGTAGTTGTAGTCGGCGTTCACTGGCATGTTCTTGTTATCTGGAATTGTATACCAGAGTATTTGGTATCAATCTTAATTCGATATATTCAGGTATTCCTGAGACTAAACGAATTAATTCATTATGGAAAAGATTTTACATTTTTTTCTCTGGTGATGTTACTACAAATTTACAGTTTTCGATTTTTTTCTATATCATGCCATATAGCCTTGTTTCTTATCGCATTTCATGTTTCCATAATAACGGGATGAACACTATAGGTCAGGGTGCCCAAACTTGAACTGCTGGCGATCTTCCTCAATATTTTTAGACTACTCACGATCGATTCTGAGAGGCTGCGAGAATGTGTGATGCAGGGTTGTCGTACATACACGATACACCCTACCTACCTAAATACCTAGGAAGGGGTTTACCATAGCCTATATAGATATTAGCTTTCCGCACAATATACATTATTTCAGCCAAGGTTTGGATTAGGTTTAGTTAAGTTCTTCTCTATAATATCAATGAAAAAACTCATAGTTATTCAAATTGCGAGTTTATTGGTTGTTACAAAACAAAAGAGTTACATATGATGTAGTGACTTTGGATGTTGAAGCGTGGCACTGCATGTTCTCAGCATACTTTTCATAAGATGGTACATAACCACTGAGTGCTAATCGCAAGCATGATGACAAATGATCGTCAGTTAGTCGATTGCTATATTTTGACTTAATTATCTTCATTTCAATAACACAAAATATTACTTGCTTTTATTATTGCTTAATAGATTTTCACCAAGTGAAAGCCTCCCAAATTTAAATATCTTCATTTCAGAAAATGCAGACTCGCACAAGTAAGTTGACCTCAACATTGCCGTCATGTGCCTTAGATTCGGATATTTATTAGATGCTGCGGCTTTCAGATGTATATCTGATATTATCTGCACCAACTCATTTTCAACAGAACATGAGTTCATATTAAACTAACTTGCTATTTCAGTAGCTAATTCCTCAATGTTTTTGCATGAAAATTGATAACTCATAAAAGATGCTATATTTGTCAGTTTACTGCAACCATAAAAACACATTTGAAATTGTCCTAAAATGTTTGATAATTCAGCCTCATACGTATTTTAATTCAACTGAGGAATCCTTGCTTTCAAAGGCGGAAAATGGTTCAGATCCTTTCTTTACAGTTGATATATCATAAGTTACAATTCACTTTTGAATGCGTTTACTGCTCTAATCATCTCAATAATAGTTTTTTTTTCACCTTTGAAGCTCCAAGTTAATGGTGTTTAAGTGCATTGTGATATCAGTCAAAAATGCCAAATCAGTCAACCATTTTTCGTTTTTCAACATCTGAGTGTCATCAACTCTTTCGTCTAGAAAAGCTGTTATTTCGGGCAATAATTCTTGAAACCTTTCTAGGAATTTTCCGCGTCTCAACCACCTGACGTCCGTGTGATGAACTAAATCAATGTGTTCAGCAGACTCCCTATCTTCCAACTGCAACTTAAAGATCTGCCGTTGCAAGCTACGTGCAAATATGGAATTCACATTGCAATGCCCATAATTTTCTCCTTGTTTAAAACTTCAGAACACAAAACATGTTGATGTATAATGCGATGGAATGAAAAAATGAATGGAAATCTTCATCTGCTCAACACAATGCCACAAAACCGTTTTTGTTTTCAGTCATTGCTGGTGCTCCATCGGTTGTAATGCACACTAATTTATATATAGGTAGCTTGTAGTTTTTCACAAAATTAAAGAAAACGTCTTATAGATCTTCTCCAAGGGTCTTCTCCTTCATAGGAATGATTGTCGAAAATTCTTTCTTAGTTAACATGTCATTGAATACCATTCGAATAAAAATGCACAGCTGGGCATTGTCTATCACATCGGTGGATTCGTCGAACTGTAAAGAAAAGTAGGAATATTTCATGTCATGCTACGCGATCGTAGCAACTTTTGACTGTTTGGCTGGTCTTGTGAACATGGTTTGTTCTTTTTTCAAAATAGATATCAAATAGCGTACTTTTCGTTTTCTTAATTCACTCTGTGGCAGAAAATCCTTTTCATAGATTTTATGAACCGTTTTATGATGCGTCTCTCAGTTACCACAATTAGGTATTGCAACTGACGCACGACAGATAAGACATATGCACTTATACTTCACCATACAAAAGAAAAATTCTTCCCCCCAATCGTTATTAAAATGATACGTTTTAGATTTCTTCTCTGCACTCATTTTGTACTATCTAATAATAAACTCTGTATCGACGTAGTATTGCCTTCAAGTTACAATTCAGAATGACTCCAATTCCTGCGTGAAGGAGAGTCTTTAATGTTGCCGTAAAACGCGCCACCCGAAATTTCTAGAAAAGCGGCAAGAATAAAAAACCCATATGAGTTTCGATGTTCAGAGATACAGATACCTACAGAAAAGTTTTTGAGTTCTTATTGTCTACCATTTCATTTCATAAACCATTTCATCATTTCAGGTATTCTCGGCTTCTTCAGCACTGGTGATGAAGTTGCCCCTGGAAACTATGGACTAAAGGATCAATCTTTAGCACTCAAGTGGGTCAATAAGAACATCAAATATTTCAATGGAGATCCAGAGAAAGTAACAATATTTGGAAATTCTGCTGGGGCCACGTGTAGCCAGTTGCACATAGTTTCACCTCTGAGCAAAGGTATTACCAACTAATGCGCAAAGTGAACATGATTACATAAATCCGCTTCTAAAATATTGGATAAGTTTCGCTATTCACTTAGTGAAACATTTTATTAAACTTCTTACAAATTGAACAAAAGTATATCATCAACATATGTTTCCAGTTTTATCCCATTTTCAGAAACTAAGAGGAAATTACAATGCCATTTATACCCTAAGAACAGATGAGCAGATATCAAGCTGGTCATTAGTTATCGGTAGATATGCTTGTGACCTGATGAAATTTCTACGAATTATAATATCTCTTGCTTTTGTTACCTGAATGTAAAATTTGGGTTTTGAAAAATCTAAGAAATGATTTCCGTTGGTACAATGTTCTGAAAAATGAGTTGCTAATTTATAATCAATTATTGATTTTTTCTTCCCGTCTACTATGATATAGATGTAACGATCACATTGACCTATTGAAAAAGCAGGACGATCATTACAATATAATTAAAATGAGATAAAAAACACAAGGTTTAACTTTAATCTACACTTTATTTGAAAAAATTCGACGACGTTTTGCTGACACAGCAGCTTTATCAAGAATGAAAAACAGAATGAAGAGTATGGTATTATGAACAAATCGTAGAACAAGTTGGATGAATAACAGGAAAATCCACACCGAGCCATTGTACAGTTAGTATGAAAGGTAATAAAACTAATTAAACAAGTTAAGTAGGGTGAGTAATTCACATCTACCTGTTCATTCAAAAGCTTGTCCGAATGTTTGTATCTATTTATTTCTAATGCTTCTAGGAGATCTAATTTTGAACTTTTGATTTTATATGTAATATGTCAAAGTTTTTATTGAATGAATGGTTTTCTTTCATTAGGTGGTTTGAATAATTTGAATCAGATTTATTTTTATCGAAGCAACGTTTATGTTTAGATGTTCTTATGCCAAAACTCCTATAGGTCCTACCGATATAAATTTTATCACAAGAACCGCGATTGAGTTTATAGATTCCTGATTTACTTGATTTTTCAACACGAGATTTATTATTTTTAATGTGTTTACCTAAGTTATTAGAAGTTTTGAAAGTTATATTAAGATTTTGTTTGACGAGAAATGATTTAATATTTGTACTTGCAGAACCGCAGAATGTGATAAAATTGATAAAATTTATATCGGTAGGACCTATAGGAGTTTTGGCATAAGAACATCTGAACATAAACGTAGCTTCGATAAAAATAAATCTGATTCAAATTATTCAAACCACCTAATAAAGAAAACCATTCATTCAATAAAACTTTGACATATTACATATAAAATCAAAAGTTCAAAATTAGATCTCCTAGAAGCATTAGAAATAAATAGATACAAACATTCGGACAAGCTTTTGAATGAACAGGTAGATGTGAATTACTCACCCCTACTTAACTTGTTTAATTAGTTTTTATTACCTTTCATACTAACTGTACAATGGCTCGGTGTGGATTTTCCTGTTATTCATCCAACTTGTTCTACGATTTGTTTATAATACCATACCCTTCATTTTGTTTTTCATTCTTGATAAAGCTGCTGTGTCAGCGAAACGTCGTCGAATTTTTTCAAATAAAGTGTAGATTAAAGTTAAACCTTGTGTTTTTTATCTCATTTATATCATGGATCTACATCAAGTAACGGCCTCCACAATTCAAAAACAATATAATTTATACACACCGCATTTTTCACCTGTCTCAAGTCGGTCGTTCTGTGGAACAAGAGTGAACAAAGATATTTCATTGTCGTCTAACTTGAAGAGGGATTCATCGAGAATAATAATAATTTGTGTTGTTCTTTGCAATTAATTTGTCTATGTTGTTATTGTTGTACGCATTAGTTAACCTTAATGTTTTCAAAATTTTAATTTCGTATTCGAAGTTTTTTCGTGAAAGAGGAACCGTGAGTGTTCTATGCAAAATTATATGAAACGTACATTTTGATTTTATTATTATTATGGATTAAGGTATCAGTGAATGTTGGTTTTCAATAATTGTCAAATAAAAGATGAGTAACTGTTCTTATAATTTCAGTATCTAATAAATTAAGTGTTTTATGTATATTTTCAATTTTCATATTGAATTCGATCGTATCGTTAAATGAATTCAAGAAATTCAAAAAGGATTTAATTAGGTATAAGCACCTAGCCGAATACAAAATATTTCATACAAACATTTCCAGTAAAGAACGTTATTAATTAAAAATTATTTGAAGAGAAAAGATTAATTTCAAGATTGGTTATGAAGATTTAACTCAAAAGAGGAGACAGAGGAGAATCCATCTGAAGATGATCTAACTGTTATTAATTTGTTTTATTGAATTTGAAATAACTCTACTTCAAACATTTCTATACTTATAGCATCGTTTCTGATTCGATTTGAAGGGCCAATGTTGTATTTTTAAGTAATTGGTTGTTCACAATAATTTTGAGGTTTTTATTCAGTGAAATAAGTACAGTATTTAGGTGAATATTTAGATGTTTTAACTCTTCTGTTAGTTGTAAAGGATTGTTTGCTGAGTATGCTGGCAGATGTTCGGTTTTTGGTATTATTCTGTTGAGAAGTTTGCAAAGTTTTGACTCGGGGTTCATTAGTATATGAAACAACAACCTTCTTTATGTATTTTAAGAAGATCATAAAGTAGGAGAATTCTAGGGTTCATCGCCGTTGAAGAATCTACTTTCAGAGAATATATTCTGACAGATTTTAATGGCTTCTTCAATAGACTTTTGAAACTTCACAGTTGGATCCACTTTAAGTACAATGAATTATGTTGAGTCTGATAGTTTTTCGGTTTCATCTATATAAATAGATATGCCCAAATTTATAGCCGTATTACCTTTATAGTCTTTCGAAATAATTATTGATTTTCTGAGTTTCTTTTTTTAATTTGAGAAATGATGTTCTTTTCGTTATTGTACCCTCCATTCCAAAAGTTACCGAACTTATTGAAAATAGTAACAACCAGTAATAACTTTGACATAAAGCTTTTTTATCAACCAATGTATTCACCTTCTGCATCGATACACGAATTTGCATCACAATTTGCGCCAACAGCTTGTCAAACGACTTTTCTGTCTCTTTTTTTGGAATAATGTTCAGCTCGTTGGTCGTCGCACTTTCAATGGTCTCAATCGAAGATCCTTGAATTTTGATGAGGGTCGAATTTCTATCCTTTTTCCTCTTCATCTCGCTTAAATCAATCGAATATTGCCGCTTTCCTTTGAACGTCAAATGCAGCTTAGGAAACAGATAGTAGTCACACCGAGTCAGATCAGGTGAATAGGGTAAATGTTGCAATTCAATAATGTGATTTTTGATCAAAAATTCAGTTACAACTCTTGAACGATGTGATGAGGTATTATCGCGTTGAAGGTCCAACTATCTGTCTTCTCGATATTTTAGCCGAATACGACGACTTCTTGCTAGCAATCGCTTCAAAAGTCTCCTGAGACTCTCTGGTCACGTGAAACAAATTCTTTGTGGATAATTCCTTTACAATCGTGCAAACAAATCAGCACAACCTTCACTTTCGACTCCTCCAATCGACTTTTTTTGGGTTTTCCTTCATTCAACGCTCTCCATTCAGCATCCTTCTGCTTTGTTTTGGACTCATACTGAAAACACCATTTAAAATCGTTCTCAAGAAGTTTGGGTCCATTCGATCATTTGTAATGATTTCTTAGCTATGCTCAATTCGATTAAATTTTTGGTCGTCGGTGAGTAATTGTGGCACAAATCCCGAATTAACCTTCGTAAGGCCCAATACTTCACTTGAAATGCAGTATACAGTTGTTTGAGGAATGCCTAATTTCATTTTGATGAATTTCACCGCTAATTTTTCATTATTTCCGCATTGTTCACGCACTTTTTCGATGTTTTGGGACGGCCAGATCTTTCGTCATCATTTAGGATCTTTCTACCCGATTCGAATTGATTGAACCACTCATACACTCGCGTCGGGATAGACAAACATTACCACATGCAGTTTGTAGCATTTGGCTCGTTTCTGTAAGTCATTTACCGAATTAAATACAAAACTCAATTGCAGCTCTTTGTTCAAAACTCATTTTCCAACGGATGTACTAAACGCACTAACAAACATGGCGCAATAAGTTGTTCACATACAAATGTCATGGAATTTTTAACAGCTGTCAATGAAGTACTACGCTACCTCTTCTCCCAGAAAAATTATGATTATGGCTGCAAATACAAATACAAACAGCCCCGAGTACGGGCGTCCCTTTAATGGAACAGGGGTGCTATGAATCTCCCAGTCAGCTGGAATCAGACTCCAAGGGTCAGTAGAACAAATAGTTGGAACATGGAATGTTCGGAGTATGTTTGAGTCGGGAAAAATACACAACACCATTAGAGAAATGGAAAGATTGAATATTTCTGTCTTGGGCATCAGTGAGATGAGGTGGCCACAATATGGAACAAGCACTGTTGGAGAGTGCACCGTATACTATTCCGGAGAGGATAATCCACAGCACCGATATAGTGTGGCGATCATTGTCAATAGACAAGTAGCGAGATCCATTTCGAACTTCATTCCAGTTTTAGATCATATTATGGCCTTTAGAATTCAGGCTTCTCCAATTGATATAACATTCATTCAAGTTTACTCACCAATTTCAGATTGCGATGAAGACACAATTGAGAGTTTTTATGATGAGCTGAATCAACTCTTGCAATAACTGAAAAGTAGTGAAATCACATTTATAAATGGTAATCTAAACGTGAGGGTCGAACAGAGCAGGGCGGGTAGAACAGTGGGGGATTACGGATTAGGCGTAAGGAACGAGAGGGGCGATCGACTGGTGAGCTTCTGTATAGAAAATGATTTTTCTTGGTGAATACTTTCTTCGAACTGACAACCCTGACCGTGTAGTACGCAATCAAATAGACTATATTATGATCAAGAATCGATTCCGAAATATCGTTAAGTCTGTGAAAACATACCTGGGGACTGATGTGCCATCGGATCCTAATCTCCTCTTGTCCCCGTGTCCAGGTTCGTTTGAAGAAAACCAGTGAGAGAGAACAACAGGAAAGAATAAGTTTGGAAAAGTTGAAGGATTCCAAAGTGAAAGTGTCTGAAATGATAGAAAACATGCTGGAACCTAATGATAAGACAGCTGATTTCCACATAGAGAATGTCTGGAACAATTTCAAAAATAGCGTCAATGACACCTTGCAAATGAATCTGAAGGCGGAAAGACCAACAAAAAAACAGAGATGGATGACAGACGACATCCTGGATCTTATGACTGAAATTGGAATAAGAATCCAGAGCAATATCGTAGGCTCAATACAGAAGTAAGGGCAAGAATAAGGAGAGCTAAAGCAGATTGGTACTCGCAAGAATGTACTGAGTTCGAGGAGTTCGGTAGAAAACATGATATGTTTAATCTGCTCAAAAAAGTCAAAGAGGTCACTGGATTGCAAAAATGGAAAGCAACGAACAGCTAAGTCGATGAAAGTGGTGAAATTATTTTAGACCCTGAAGAACAGAATGGAAATAATATGTGGAACGACTCTTTGCTGATGATAGACCGGAAAATCACGGATTAATGGATTCCACCACAGGACCATCAATTAGAAAATCCGAAGTAGAAAAAGCTATTGATAGAGCGAAGAACAAGAAATCAACAAGTCCAGATGAGCTCCTTGCCGAAGCACTGAAACTATTGAGAGAAAAAGGTGTTAGTATACTAGTCGAAGTCTTCAACAAAATATTCAATAGTGGCACAATACTATCTGCTTAGTTGAAGTCGGTGTTTGTCACCATTCCCAAGAAGCGGAATGCAAAAAAATGTAATGAATATTGAACCATCAGCTTAATGAGCCATGCTCTGAAAGTATTTTTGTCAGTCATTCACGAGAGGGTATATAGAAAAAGATAGAAGAGGGAATAGGAGTCACTCAGTTCGGATTCCGCAAGGGTCTGGGCACAAGGGATCCACTGTTTGGCATGCAGGTTCTTATTCAGAGATGCAGGGATGTGAATAAGGATGCCTTCCTTGGGTTTCTTGACTTCGAGACTGCATTTGACCCGGTCCAACATCAAAAGATGATCGATATTCTCAGAGCCACTGGTATAGATGACAAAGACGTACGTACCATTGCAAATTTGTATTGTCATTAGAGAGCCTGTGTCCGATTAGGTAAAAGAACAGCTGAAGAAATTAATATTCATAGAGGAGTGAGACAGGGATGCATACTCTCCCCTCATCTTCAACATATACTCCGAAAAAATCATCAACAAAGCACTCTCTGATATTGATGAGGGTATTGGAGTGAATGAAATCCATATCGATAATTTTCGGTATGCAGACAACACCATATTGATGACAGACAGTCAACAGGGACAACAAGAGATCAATAGGGTAGTGATCCTCTGACCAAAGCTAATAAAATTACCTACCTTGGAACGCTAGTGAAAGACGATTGGGATCACTCAGTGGATGTGAGGGTGTGCATGAAGAGGGCAAGGTCCGCATTCATGTGACTCGAAAAGGTTCTTTGCGGCCACGATCTTAACATCGACCTTAGAATCAGGATTCTCAGATGCTCTGTCTTCTAGGTTTTGTTATACGGAGTGGAAGACTCGCAGAAGCCACTAGCTAAAAACTTGAAATGTGGACATACCGACGCATGCTTGGCATAAGATGGACTGACAGAATACGAAACTAGACCATACTTCAACGACTACAGAAAGAAAGAACACAGAAATAATAAAGACAGTCAAAATACGTAAACATCCTTCGGACATGTTATGAGGCACCCAGAACAATACGAAATCTTACAACTTATAGTGCAGGTAAAATCAAAGGCAGAAGAGAACCAGGCAGACATCGAACGTCCTGGTTGAAGAACCTACGGCAGTGGTTCGGTCAAACATCAGAATCACTGTTCAGATCTGCTGTAAATAAAAAAATTGTAGCTAACATGATAGCTAACGTTCGTTGAACGAACACAGTACGAGAAAAAGAATGAAGTACAATATTACAACTGATGGCTACTTGTAGTACTGTTTTCTTAAAACTCTTCGGATACTTTTGGAATGGAAGGTGCATTACTTTCAAGATGGGAATTTGAAAATATTTTTGTTTAGCTTGATTCTCCGACACTGTTGTTCTAGAGAATTGATTGTGTTGAGACTAATTCTGTATTTACTGCAAGTTTTTTGAAACCATTTTTGTTGAAAGAGTTGATGCAATATCTTAAACCTTTTTCCTATAATTTAAGTGAAGATTTTCTGAATTCCGTGTCTGTAATATTCAGTAATCTATGATGGAATTTTAAATTATATTCACTTTCTATCGATAACAAGAGGACCGCCTATTACTTTCTGCTGAAGAGATAGAGGATATGCCACTCGTCCCCTGCGCAAAGTTAACTGGGTTCAATCCCGCCAAAGTGCGATTTTTCGGATTCTGGGGATCACGTGAGTGTCTTTCGGAGAAAATGTGAAGCTGTCGGTCCTGTCTAACAGAGATGTGTTGGACACTGAAGATCCCTTCCCTTGACACGAGAGCAAAATTCCTGTCAAAATTCCTGGGTTAGTGAAGTCACAGAATGCCACAGCGTGTCTTTAGCCGAAAGGTAGAAATAGAGCACGTTGGAGTATCCAAAAAATAATGTTATATCATTCTACTTCCACGATTATTTTTACTGTCTCTTTATTAATAATGAAACCATGTTCACGTTTCCTTTCCTGACAGATCTATACCGAAAGAGTACTACAAAAATCTGTAAATATATATAGTAAAACAAAGGCTTCCCGATGAGGTATAACATGCCCCATATTGTCATTTGATTTTTTTTGTACTTGACAGGTATCATCAAAAGATAATGGAGGTAGGAAAATAGAAACAATATCCACGTATTCTAGCGTTTGCCATAAAACTACCTTTAATTAGTGCAAGTTCATATCTTTTCTTCTCACTGTTTAGTATGACTTCCCCATTTCGAATTTATGATTTGACATAACTCAATTATTTTCCCCTCTAAATCAATAGAATATATCTGCATATACACACAACCAAATTTATATGGAATCACTCGGTATTTCACATTGCAGATTGTTTTTAATCATGTATCTTTGACTACTTATGGAGAATGAAGTTTTTTGTTGTGAAAAAACTGAGTGGTATGATAAAAAATGTTGAGTTATCACCACATGTTCGGGATATTGCACTCAGTCGTCATTGAGATTTGAATTTGTGAATTTCAAAATTTAAAAAACCTATAGTCATAATTGAAAATACCTTACGTTGTATTGTCCGATGTGCAGAGGGGTCAAGTAATTGCTCTCGTTGAAGAATGGGTAACACAAGGATATAGCTACTACTATGGAGGTATCACAGTGGGTGATTTCAAAAACCTACGCAAAATACGTGCAGCTACAATCTCTGTAGAATAGTCCTAGAAGGAGTCGTAGGAAGATTACTCCTGAAGAACAAGACCGCTTTTTGTGCTAAATTGCAAGAACAGACCCTAGTGCATCGCATCCTATACTCCAAAGGCAACTTTTGGAAGCAACAGGCATCAGTGTATCAGTCAAAACGATACGTCAAATACTTCGTTCAACGAGTTTGTACATCAGAAGGCCCTTAGGAGGCTACACTCCGAGCAGCAAGGCAAATTCCGAGATACCAAGGGGGCAGTGTGATGTTTTGGGGTAGTATTATGCTGGGAGGGAAAATTGATTTGATTTCATTTTCTGCGAGTGTAACGGCTAGAAATTACGTAGACCTAGTACAGGAGCCCATAAAGAGACTCTAGCGAGGTGCCCACGGTGATCTTAATACTATTGTACATTTATGGGATAATCTGAAGAGGAAAATAAGGTCGCACCAGGATAATCCAAGAACCCCACCATAGCTCATCCAAGCCGCCACAGAAAAGTGGCAGAATATCACCCCAGAGGAGGTCAAAAACCTAATCCAAAGCATGTCTAGACGGATTCAGGCTTGTATCAGGGCAATAGGAAGTAATACAAGCTACTGAGGTCGAGAAAAAAACACCTACATGAGAAAACAATTTTCAATTTTTTTACTACATGCGGAAGGAGTCTCTCATTTTCTTTTATTTGTTTCTTTCTTAAAATGAACCTTAATTCATTTCTTTCTCCAATTGAGATATCTCAAAAAGGATCAATTCTATCAATCCTTCGAAATTTCCAAAATCGTCAATCAATTCAAAATATCGGGTGATTCCATATAAATTTAGTTGTGTGTACTCAATTATGCTATTTCGTGAAAAATTATTATTTTATATTTTTATTGGATCAAATCGCAGAATAGACACTATCGTTGAAATAATATTGAGTATAATGTGTTTTATTATCATGTCAAGCTTTTTCAGATATCAACGAAGAATATGGAAGATTTCCTATATGGAGAAAAAATAAATGACATTTGAAAGAATTGATATGGACAAATGAGATATCTTGTGCATTAGAAAGAATTCGATACAATCTATTATTTTCATTCTCTATTTATGTTCCGATACCTACTTGATAATTTTATGAGTTTCTCTTTCATGAAATTTAGTTCAAGCCCTAACTGATTTATAATTTCATATTCTTATTACCTCAATTACTTTTAACTCATTCTTGGATAATTCTGTCTTGAATTCGATTGAATGTCAAGAATTCTAACGTATTTTCGTTCGAAAATTTCTTGGTTTTAATTGAAAAACTTTATACTTCGTTTCAGGTTTATTTCAAAAAGTAATTTCTCAGAGTGGGACGTCACTGAACCACTGGGTAACTATGGCGGAAGATGAATCTGCTAACAATGTGATGAAATTAGCGAAAAATCTAGGTTGTTCAACAAATACAAGTTCAGATATAGTAAATTGTCTCAGGGTTATTGATACGGAAACATTAGTGAATCAGGAGAAAATATTTGAAGTAAGTTATGATCCATTAATAATTGAAAATGTAAATTCTTGCTCTATTACGTTCAAAGATTTCTTAAAAGTTATACAATACCTTTTAGAATAAACGAAGAACTTCCTCGAAATAGGTACATCCATTTTCGGCATAATATCATTCAGGTTCAAGGTTCATTCCTCCAAAATATCAAATTACTTTCTCATTTCTCACTCAGTTATTCAAGATATTTGTCCCATCAAATATTTACCGACGGGAGGTTTAATCTCGGAAACATGGTAGCATGGCAGGCAGATTTGGGAACTATCTCTTGTCAGGATGGATTATTCATTCATCTACGGATTATTGAATAATTCTTCTTGTCCTAAGTTTACATATATATATATATATATATATATATATATATATATATATATATATATATATATATATATATATATATATAAATATATGAACAATATATATGCAGGTTGTTCTCGGATGAAGATGAAACAGACATACTGCAACCATAAGTAGAAGAGACTAAGGGCTTTTCGAAACTGTATCCCATTTTCTTGTTGAGGCACAAATAAATTGTGAGAAAAGGTACGGAGCAGCACCATCCGAAAATATTGAGAAAATAAAATTTGAGTGAAATCGATTAATCAGCAAGTATATAACTAATGAAGGCCTTAACAAGAAAATGAGGTGCAGTTTCGAACAGCACTTGGTCTCTTCTACTTAAAGTGGCAGTATGTCCGTTTCATCCGGGCACACCCTGTACATAAAGTGAAAAAGATCAACGGGGTACTGTCTAATTATGTTTTCTTTAGTATGAATACAGATTTTTTTATTTGAGTTTTAAATGACTTTTAGGGGTCGCGACAGCCATTTTAAAATCAATAAACATCTTGAAACAAGACAAACATTCAAGAAGAATTGTCAAGAAGAAATTCACAACACGGTATGAGATTTGTTTGTTCATATGACACGATAACAATATTAGTTTCGTTTCGGGCGTAAGCGAGACTGAACGTAGATCTGTTTCCACAAGAAATAAAACAAACATTTGGTTATTTGGTCGAATAACGCCAAATTTGAGTGCGATGAAATTACCATCAATCAAAGAAATGTTGTTTTTCACGTTAAAAACGAAAGCAGCAAATGTAATCAGGATTCTGCTACTTTGACCGCTTGCGTCATCTTGGCAATATGAGAAAAGGCTAGAGTACCGACCAGGTTGAAGAAACACGTGATTGCTAAAGTGGAAAAATACCTCAACAAGTGACAAAATCTTGAAAAGAGTAAGGAAAAACGTTCACAATCAATATGACCAAAGGAGAAGCTATCGCAGCAAGAAATTGACCAGTGGTATGATATTACACATGTTAATTACTTAAACATCAAGAAGGTTGAAGATAATAAACAGTTATGGCTTACACAATGTGAGGGCGGCCGTAGGGGTCTAATCGGACAAAGCGAGTTTCATTAAAGAGGTAAACGTTCCGAAGCCAAAACGGCTTGAGAGAATTCGCGAGCGTGAAGCAGAACGCATCAACTTATTGAGAACACAACTTCTGCTTTGATTGTCCACAACTACTAGCGCAATCTCAACACAAGCATTTCATCTGAAATTGAGGTTGCTGGTCCCTCTTGGGCTAAGTCACCAGTGAGTAAACGAGGTCGGGTGGAGTTTTTGAATAGTCATTCCGCTTCAAGTCTTGACGCTGTCAAATTAAGTGACAGAAAAGCTGCTGTAAACTACTCATGGAATTTACTATCAACAGGTTGTCCATTCGTCGTCAGCGTCAAGAGAATCGTGAAGAAACGGCGGAGTCGTTGGAACGTGAATTCAAAACTAATTTGCCTTTGACTTTTTACTGAGATCCAAAGCTACTCGAAGATATCACTGGGCATGAAACAGTGGATCGTCTTCCTATTTTGGTGTCAAGGCAAGGAACTGATCAGCTACTGTCGGTCCCAAAACTGAAAGGAACAGCATGTGGGTCAGCTGTCAAAGAAACAATACTGCAATAGGGTTTGAACGATAAAGTTAAGTGCATGTGCTTTGGAACGACAGCAGTCAACTCGAGACTAAGAAATTGAGCATGTACACAACTGGAGCAGAAAATGGAGAAACATATGCTTTGGTCTTGCATGTCGCCATTATATACTAGGGATAATGGTAGAAGCTGTCTCAATCATAGCAGTAGGTTGTTCGAATGGACCTGATATTTCAATTTCCAAAAGATTGAAGAACTACTGGAGCAGAATTGAAGAGACCGACTACAAAACAGAAACATTTGATCCTTTTTCGCTGGAATTAACTCAAAACGGATCTCAGAAAATGATTTCCTTTGCTCATAATCAACTTAACCAGTCTCAGCCTCGAGATGATTATAAAGAACTACTCAACCCCACCATTATTTAGGTAGGAGGAGTTACAGAGGAACGAACATCATTTAGAATGCAAAACTATTGTGAAAGTAATTGTTGTTGATTGAACATATGGCACAGCTTATTGATCTATGTTACACAGGGTGTTCAAAAACGATTTTGAAGTTCGGTTTCTTCAAATGGCATACCCTATATCTAAATGGTCGAGTAGATGGTATATAGTACCTAGGTTTCCTATACCTACTTTCAACGGTTTCGAAGATATTTGAAAGTTGAGCAAATTTTTCACGCTAATTTCTCAGAAGAAAAGAATGAGATGAAATCATTCCTGTGTTCAATTGTCATGAATCGTAACTATGCAACAACTACTTAGGGAAAAGAATTCAAGTTCATAATATTACATGAATGCATAGTTCTAACTTAAAATTAAAAACGAAACATTGCAAAGTAAAGAAAAAAAGTCTTTTTATCTTATTTTTCAAATGAGATGTTCAAAATGGCCGTAATGTACATAGTTTGTGAAAGATTGTACTACTAACGTAGAAAATGAAAATTTCAATGTATGTGTCAAGCTATGTATATTACGACGTTTGTATAGGTACCAGTGATAGGATTTTCCATTCGATTTGGCGCAGTTCTTCATTCTAAGGATAACACTGGCGCCGTTTTCGGATCTCAAAGATGAGACTCGACCTCCTCTCCTTTCATCAATACCATATAAATACTCTGTACTAAACAGTTATACAGTGTCTATTGGCAAATTCAGGAATGGGTGATTTACTACAGCCACCGTATCCGGTGAATATCTCCAATCACACGTCCCTGTCATATTTTCAGCAATAGTATATAACGATACAACGGCTGGAATGAAAGTTATGGATGTCGTAAAGCAGCTATATATAGCTGTATACATACGAGGAACACACGTCTAATAACCTGGATCTTTGACGCAATCCATGAGATTTCCTCCTGGTTTATATCAAAATACATTTTAAGATTATTATAACAAGAACTCTTTTTCTACTGTAATTGGGTTTTGAACGAAAATAAAGCAGAATTTGTATAGTGATATTTTTTCTCTAAACTCTATTACTCCCTTTTCAAGAGGAATCTGTTGTAATTACGATTGAAAAATATTTTTCTGGAAGCAGTCGTGGTTTTCATGATACTGAGAAAAAAATCTTTGAAAAGCTACCCGCATTCACTATTCTAGAAGACTTCTAACACACATTAACCAAAGATATAATAAAAGGGATTCCTTAATCTTTCTAAAGTTATTTTCCGTAATTTCTTACCATGATCAATGAAAATGTGTATTTCGAAATATGTTTTACAGTGGAATGTAATAATTTAATGTGAAATCCGAGTTAATGAAGCCATAGTTCAGATACCCCAAAATCATAAGATAAAAATTTTCCATTTTTCTTGGGAATTTCGTCTGCCTTTACTTTGTGTGAATCAAGTTTTCAAAGAAGAAGATATATGCTTTTATAAATAAACAGTTTAAAGAAATTAACTAATATACTTAACCGTTTACTTTGATTTCAATCTATAGTCACGATATTATGGATTTTTTCAGCTATGGGATGGGAGTCCAGCTGTATCTCCTTTCAGAACTACAATAGAATCACCATCTGTACATGCCTTTCTTTCAGATACACCAGAAAATTTATTAAAATCTGGTAATTTTCAAGATGTTCCAGTGATAGCTGGTTTAGTTAGAGATGAAGGTCTTGTGAAATCGGCAGGTGAAGTAATTAATCTCTCAAAAATATCATAAATTTAATAGCATATATTTTTTCTAGAATATAAGTTGAAGTCTGAATTGTTCGGGAAACTTATGAAGGACTTCGATAAAAATATTGTAGATTCATTAAACTTGAAATACGTTGTAAACGCATATTCAGTCGGTAGTAGGCTCAGAAAATTCTACCTTGGAGAAGAGAAAAACCTGACATTAGAAGATGCTTTTTCCGGACTTACTAAGGTAAATTTAACCAGAATTATCATCTTCAACAAGATACCTGTATATTGCTTTAATATATGTCACACCACTGTTAAGGGAGAAATAATTCCTAGAAATCTTCTTTCCTCTTATTTTATAGAGACTACTTTCAAAAGAGAATAATTTTTCATTCATATACATATCAAAATACTGAATCTTAATTTTAAGTCAATCCAAAACCTGCCTGAATTAATATTTTATGAAAACGTGGGGTTGACTAGTTTGACCTCGACATATGGTAACATTGGCAACTTATAATATTACAGTCCATGACTTACTACACAAAGATTATTCTTGCTGACATAGGAAACGATTTTTCTGTAGTCAATTCTGGAGCAATTTTCTTTCAGAACAGTTGCAGTAATTCTGGTAAGCCAGAGGTTGAAATTGGTTCTATCTTTTGCTGAAACTGATATCTGGAAGATTAATTATACAAAGGACATTCAATGATTGAAAAGACGAATTGGTCCGAAGAACAAAACGTTTGTTTTAAATTTTCTATAGTTCTTATCAATGTAATCCCCCAACATAGTTGCACTTGAACTAATAGGCTCTGAGATCTTCGGTGTAAATGGAAATCACATGATGCTGAATCGGGGCTATGAGAGGGGTTAAGCAATACCTCCAAGTCTATTTTGTCGATGCTTTAGATCTTCACCTTTAGAAGTAAGGAACGAATCATGAAAAGTTGCTCAAGCAATGCGTATTCTTCAACTGGATTTGCCATCTTCAAATTTATTTTTGATGATTCGAAGAAAACAATTCTCATTCACCAGATTATCAGTTGACTTTCTATCAGTTTATTTTTTAACCTATCGACTAAACCCCGTTTTTCTTTCTTAATCCATCGAAAAGATATTTTTCATTTAGTTTTCTTTCTTTTTTGTACCATCTTCCACTAAGAAGTGAAATTATTCTGCAATAAATCGAAAACTACACTATAATTATCAATATAATATTTGCAACAACATCACCTAGAACATGAGGGTCGTCTGAAAAGTACTGTAGATTTGTGGGTTTGGCTGTCTGTGATGTTTGGTCTAAGTCAGTAGTTATGGAGCGCGCCGCCTCGCTATTGTATTATGAACTTATCTTTTCATCATGGTCACATGGTGCATAGGTACATGGCAATAAAATAACTGAAGAGTCTTAAACAAAGTGCTACATTTTCTATATCTTGCTTTATGGAGTTGAATCATGGACTTCAATATAAGCTGATTATGAATTGTGTTGAAGCCTCTGAAATGTAGTGCAGAATGTTGAGAATTTCCTGGAGGGTTGGGGCTACCAATGTTTAAATAAACAAAATGTGTGAAGAAAGTACACCAGAATATACCACAGAAGGGAGAGAAGGTGAAGCGAAAAAGAATTATTCGAAGAAGAAGAACATCTCGACAGAAAAATTTAAGACAATGGGGCTTGGCTCTGCAAAATTGTTCAAAAAAACTGTTACCAAGATCAAGGTAGAATTGATGACTTCCAATCTCCGTTGGAAGTTGGTACTTGTAGAAGACTAAATGCGAGTTAAGTGAGAATTATACAGTATCTTATGCATCGCAAATGTATAATGGAGATGAATAAATTGTAGTAAAATATGGTCAATCTCTGGCCATATTTTCAGTCCATACTTCTCTGCCATTTTTATAATACCAATAGTGCTAAGCTAAGTATTCACCCTTAATTAAAGCCCAGAAAAATCTCAATCGCATATATCATAGACTGATTGATAGAGCACCTGCAGAGCTATTCAAGATAAATTCAATTCAAAAGACAGATGAATGACTGTCTGAAAGAGCTGCCTGAAGGAGAAATTAGTAGAATTTTGCAAACGGCCACTTTTTTTTTGCCTGCGATCTGATTTTTTCATAAGTCGAGAGAGAGAGAATATTATAGAAAATAAAAGAGCTAATTGAAAAAATCATAGCATTTATTCATTACTTAACACAAGTATATGATACTTCTTAGGAATACCAGACTGACTCATTTTGTTCATCCTGAATATATATTTCAATGATTTTCACTATATGTAGCATCTACTTGCAAAGTTGTAATTTTATAAGCATGTTTCTTGATGGATGAATAAAATATTATTATTATTTGAATTTTATCTGGATATAATTTACCTTTCCCAGATTCAGCAATCAAAGGAATAGGTTCGATTACAACATACTTGACATGAATTTTCTTACTATCCTACATGTATTGAAAATTACAGCTTTTTGCATTTCTATATAAGTATTCTTATGTAATTCTAACTTCTTAAGGCTAACTTGAAAACTCTTAGGTATTAACTTAGTCGAAGAAATGATAACAGGAACCATATCTATTTTATCGAGGTGCCAAATCTGTTTGATCTCAACAGCAAGATCTGTGTATTTGGACTTTTCTCCTGGTACTTGTTCAGCACATTTTTATTATTCGGTATGGCGACAACCACCAGCATTGTCCGTACTTGAGTGCAAGTTTCTGATGGATAATGTTGCACATTTGATTATGCCTGTGAACCGTCTCTATTGGCCAGATGTTCGCAGCTGGACGTAATATGCTGTATAGTCTCCGATCTCATATGGCATTTTCTGCACTTATCTGTTTGTAATGTTCCGTCGTTAATTATAAATTTTTTGTAGTTACTTGTAGCGATCTCTTGGCCTTGAATGGCCATAGGGAATACTTCTTTTTCCGCGTATAATTCCCCTTTCATCAACGTATTGGAGGCTTATTTGACGATGTGTGGTTGATTGATCCCATGGTGATATCGTCCATGCAATTCCTTTCTTAACCATGTTTTTCAGTATCAGATAGGAACGGTAGATTCAGCAGGTCATCCCTGGTAGCAAGATTCAGAGGTGTATATCCCTTATCAGCCAACGATACCATTCTATGGAGGTCAGAAATGCAAGCTTTTGCAGAGAAGAATTCTCTGAGATTTTTAATCTGTTCGGTGTGTAAGTTGACAACATCCATTAATCCACGTCTTCCTTTTGTTCGCTTCAAAGTTGTACTTATCACAGACGATTTTGAATGATGATTGTACTTTGTCAGCATGGTTCGGGTCTGCCTTTAAATATCACCCAGTTCTGTCTTAGTCCATCTGATTATTTCAAATGGGTAAAGCCACACTGGAATGGCGTAGGTGTTAATTGCCTTGACTTGATTTCCTGAGTTCAACATTGATTTCAGCACCAGACGTTGACTGTATTCTGAACGAAATTTCTCCTTCAATTGTTTTAGGTCCAGCTATCTGGCTTGTTCGTACCCCAGATATTTGTAAGTTTCGCCATCCCCCATACACTGTAAAATATCTCCATTTGGAAGTTGTTTTTCACCATCTATGACTTTCCCTCTTTGAATGTTCAGGGTCTTACATTTTCAATTCCGAATTTCATATGAACATCTGCCTAGAACTAACTGACAGTTTTCTGCAGATCATCCAATTGCTTCTTGTTCGAAGCATATAATTTGATGTCATCCATATACAGTAGGTGAGAGAATATGTGATAGTTCCTATCTGCATTTATCCTAAATTCGTATCCTGTTCTATTGAGCATTGAAAACAATTGGCTCATAGCGAAACAGAACCATAGTTGACTCAAAGAGTCTCCTTGAGAAATTCCTCGACGTATGGATATCTCGTCGGTTTAATTCGACTTATTGTTCATGTTGACCTGCAGAGACGTGCGCCAGTGTGTCATTGTTGTCTTCAAGAATTCTACCAGGGTTGGATGAATTTTCTATATCTGCAATACTTCGACAAGCCAAGAATGGGCGGTACTATCGAATGCCTTCAGATAATCGAGAAAAGCTGAATGAACATTCCGATGCCCTCCATGTGCCTGTTTCATTATCACAGAATTTATGATGATTTTTCCTTGCACCCATTGGGTTTCTTTCTTCATCCCTTTTGCTCCTCAGCTAATTTATTGTTGTCGTCAAGGTGTTGGTATATTCGATTGGATATGCATGAGGTGAGTATTTTGTAGAGCGTTGGCAGATAAGTGATTGGCCTATACTGAGACGGATCCTGTGTTCTATCGGTCTTAGGTAGCATATATGTTGAGCTTTGTGTTAGGAAAGTGTTACGTAAGCTGTTTCGTTATGGCACCATTAAGCTCATCAAACTTCTTGTACCAGAAGTTGTGGATATAATCTATATTTGCAGCCTTTCAATTGTTGGTCGCTTTAACTACTGTTGCAATTTCTTTCTCCGTAATCCCTCTATTCGAAGTCTATATAATTGATATCAAAGCGTTGTTTTTCATTCGTGATCCATTCCGCATCTTCATTCAGTTTTTTGAGGTTCGACCATAGTAATGACCAATAATCAGTCAAGCACTGTGCGTCAGGTACTTCTCTGTTATTGTTGGTTGCAGTTTTGTTATTTCCCTTATGAAAATTGGCCGCGCTTCGGAAGAGCCTTTGGTTTTGATGTTTCCTTTCAGTACACTTGACGTATCTTAGGAGCCTCTTTCCTTTTGCTTGGAGTTTATGTTCCATATACACGTCGATGTGTTGTTTGTGATCAGGGTGTTTTGTGTTCGTACCAATTTTCCTATAAATTTTGCGTATATGTGATTTCTAGCGCCTTGAGGGTTTTTTCCAGGAGTTCTGTGAGGAGAACGATATCAGCTCTAATATTATCAATATCTTTCTCCAGTCGTTTTTGCCATGGTGGTTTTCTGACGCTTTTTCGCTCAGCTCGAGCAGAAGAAAGTGGAGAGATGTTGTTTGTGTAGTCGAAGAACCGCTACCGCTCCACAGTAAATCAAAGTGTGAATCTTCTCCAAGGTGTTCTGTTCTGGTCAGTGTATTCTTCAAACGCTGAGTTTACGCTTGCTAATATGATATAAGTGCTCTTATTTGTCTCAAATTTGGACAGTTTAGGTCGTTTAGTTGGATTACTGCTACTGAATTCAGTTATTGCTCTGTTGAGTTCTGATCTTGCTAAATACTTAAATTCGTTGTGCTGTTTCGACTCAGGAGGACGTTCCATGTTAATATTCGTTTCCTCGGCTTCGATGTTATCTGCAACACTTTCATTGACTCTGGCAGGTATACCGTTATGAGTATCATCTTCGCTTCTGAGTTCCATTAAAACCTCTTCTCTTATGGTTTGAATGTAGCATGTTTTTAACGATTGTTCTTCGTTGATCCGAAATTCTCTGCTCGGATATGTGCTGTAATTCCGAATATTTTTCAGCGAATGCAAGATGAAACAAGTATCTGTATGCTGTCATTTCCGATTCCAAGTTTGTAATCTTGTAATAGGAACGCATAATGAAGGAATTCATTTCTTGGATCCATTTCATGCGTATCTTAGGGAGTTTGGCTCTCGTGGTCGTAGGCATAATGGCTTGCGCCACCGTTGAAACATCAAGAGTCAGTTGGGAGGTATTGTTGTTGTTTCCCATTTGGTTTTGTGTTGCAGTATCCCTACTCGATATCACGCTGCTTTCGTCACTAACCGAGGGAGACTGTTACTCACTTTCCGAACACGACCCTCTTCCTAAATCTTGAACGCGACAAGAGGTTATGGTGGTACAATATTGATTCACCCGTTTGTTTCGTAGATTGTACATCATTGGATGAATTGCATTTGATACCTACTGCCAGGTTAAGCTGGGATACCTCGGGTTCGCTAAACCCGTACTCAGGAATAATGTTTCTGAGCCCCCTGTGGTTTTATTATTATTATTATTTTTTACAGAAAGGATCTAGTAAAGATTGTTGCTTAAGTGAATCTGCGTTGTTCGTTATATCTTAGGTGTCCAGAGATATTGTACTTCCCAGTCAATCTTCAACCTCATATTCTCGCGGTACCCTCAGTTCACTTTTCTCTATAGTGCCGGCGATGTTACATTCTTTCCTCCTCAGAAAGTTATGACAAACCATTCGGGGTGTGCATCTAACATGCCTCACCAAATTGGGATATATGTTCCTTTCATATATACCAAATAAATGTGCGATTTCCTAGACATGAATTCAGTGATGATCGTCTAACACCTGGATACTGATGCAAATTAGTGACAAATATCATTCACAATGACGCCCCATTGGATTTCTTCACAGAGTATAGTTGGGGCTATCGGAAATTAAATTTTGATAATGCTGATGAAGCTGATGCAGAGATAATAAGGGAATGATGGTGCTTGACTATATTAATCGTCTGGCTATATCCTCTCCAAATACCTTATTTTGAAATTATTTTTGGAATATTTTAAAAATACCCTGTGCATTTATGTTCTCTTTTTCATTCACTTATCTCTCCCATTGCGTTAAACAAGTGAACCTCATTGAACTTCATTCGAGTTGTTCTTCATATACCCGAAGCCCACTGATATTTCTCTAAAGTCTAATCGCATAACTCTACTTCTAGAAATTCTTGATACTTATGAATATATATCAGACCACTCGATTCTACTCCGCCTTACTAATATGATATTTTCCTTTAATTCCAGATATTCACTGATATTTATTTTACTAAAGCTTTTGATGAATCAGTTATGATGCATTTGAATGTTTCTACAAAACCAATGTTCATATACTTGTTTGCACATGAGAGTGGAGATAGTTACAGCCGACTTTATGGAAAACCAGGAGAACAACTTGGTTTGTTTTTTTTTCATTTTCAATCAATAACAAGAAAAAGAGTAATATTAGGTTAGGTTAGATGATTATTATATATTATAAAAGAGGGTGAAATATTAGGAGTTCTCTATTTTCTTTGATGATGGATTGAATGAACTCGTTAGGATATGTTGAAAGTATTATAATTTTCTTGTTTATGATTCTATGCAATAAATTGGTTAGGATTAATGTAGTCACTGAGAAACAAATCGAATATTTCTCAACAGAATTATGATAAATGTTGCAAACTTATAGGTCAAATTTGATATTATGAAACAGAATATTAATTGATCACATGTTTCTTCTGGATAATACAGTAAAATTATTTTTTTCTTTGGGTACTGTATAATGTTTCAATTGAAACTATTGAATTTCATTTCTATTAATAGGTGTATGTCATGGTGATGAATTGATGTATTTGTTTCCCATTGCTACTCGTTTATTCCCGCATAGAAACGAAACTGAAAGCGATAAAAGAATAACGCAATTAATGACAAGTACGTGGGCCAACTTTGCAAAAACGGGGTAAATATTCATATTAAAAGTGACTTCAAATATTAAAACCATTTTTTCTTTCTCAGAAATCCGACTCCATACACGAATGACATAACAAAAAATAAGTGGGAACCTGTTACATCCAATGACCTGAAATATTATTATATAGATTCAAATGTCCAAGAAATGAGGACTGATATGTTCAAGGAAAGAGTAGAGTTTTAAGAAGCATAAATTTGAATCTTAAAAATTGAGAAAGGAAAAATACCCTCAAAAATACTTACATTTTTACTGAATGAATGGTTAATAAAATGGGAGAACTCGTATGTTTGAATTAATTGTATTATACATCTAATGGAAGTAAAACGTCAGACAATATTTTCATGCATTTTAAGTTATTTCATTTATCTTGGGTGAAGAAGGAAATAGGAATATTCCTCAAGTTTTTTCCAAATGACATTATCTATCATGTTACATCTCTTCGGGAAGATCTCTTCAAGGCAAATGTAATGAGCCCATCATTTTTCAGAATATTACATAGCATTACGTAGGACCTAATAAGAAATTCCAAGAAACTTGAATTCTAAAAATGAATAAAAACCAATATTTTGATTACCTCGAGATTAGCTCTTGGCAGTGTTCAAATGCTTCTGCTCCATTTGCGCCAACGTTAGTGTTAACGTATCTGTTCAAGGGCAACTCATTTAAGGCGTTTAAAAATAATACATTGAAACAAGAGCCACATTTATGGAGTTCTGCTTCAAGAGTTATTTCTCGTGAATTAATGCTTTAGCGCTGTTCAAAATGGACTAAGAAACTGTTGCTCTGCTGTATTATCTGAGTATTTATCATTTTATACGTGTTTCAAATTGAAGAACAAAATGAATCAAGAGTATCAAACATGATAAGTATAGCTCACACTTCGTAGTGATCCATCGTAGACTTCACTCTTGTGAGTGAAGATATATGGGAAGAAATCCGGAGATTAAAACTCTTAGACATGGGGAGCTTCAGTCTCCATAAGTGATTTTTGAGATCTGCACAAAGCGATATATCGTAGTGCCTAAACGAAAAGAGATAGAGGGTGGATCATGGCAAGATAGAAAGAAAATTGAAAATGCAACGAGGAAAATGATGAGAAACACAAGAGTAGACGTCCCCGAAGAAAGCATGAGAAAGATTAAGTCCGCAACTTATCGATGCCCAAAAGAAACGGCAATAATCCTAGGAACTACGTTTACTGATAGATAAACGAAATCAAGGATCTGAAAAAGCTATGTCTAGCTGCAAGAGAGGAATTTTCGCGATGGAGGAAAAAAACGAGAAAGCAAAAGAGGTAGCTAAATATCAGAACGAAAACATAAATAAAGAAATTAACCTGAAAGTACAAATAAAGATAAAAAAAGAAAAAATCCTGGAAGTGAATAGTGAGAGATATTGAATTTGATGTCTTCAGACTTGGATATAAGATCGTCTTGGATAAAATCAAAATAGCGACAAGGTCAACCCAGCCAGAGATAGTAGATGAAATAATAAGGAACCTCTTTCGAACTAGAGACACGAGTGCCTCAGAGACGCTTTCAAAAAGCCAAAAGGCTTAATCCTTGAAAACCTCAGTATAGCCAACAGGAAGCAAAAAAGCGATAGGGCCGGACATGATTCCAGTTGAAATAGTGAAGTTGGTAATCGAGATTGGTCCGGAATAGATTCTTGCGGTATTGAATAGTCTATGGAAAAGAGGGAGTTTCCGAGAAATATGGAGGTAAGCAAACCTAATCCTTATTGGGAAGGGTCGAACCACAGGCGAAAATAAAAAATAATATCCTCCTATCTGCCTTATTGATGGAATTGCTAGGTTATAATAATAATAATTTTTATTCACTCAATCATAATCACAATGTGAAAACCCCCCTCCCATTAGATTATATAAACAAATTAAAGCAGAACGGCTAAAAGAGGAAATCAAGAATCGGATGATGAAAACATCACTCTGCTTGAATTAGGGAAGAAGTTGAGAACAACACTGTTACCTATGTTGATACAGCTAGATATAAAAAACGCCTTCAACATAGCAGACTGAGATCTGATAAAAAACAAATCAAATAAGTTGTCTACTGGTTGAACGTGAATATATGTCGATTAGTTAGAAAAGAATTTGATCATAACAAGTTGAGTCAATTATAAGTGTACAATTGAAAATAAAAGTCCATTATCATTATATACAATCCTCCTTCGCAAGGCGATTATAACTGAGCTGAGTTTTGCCACCACCGTTGGGATTCGAAGGTAGGTACATTAGTGGGTTTTGTCATCATTCATTTAGCCGGATTCTTTAGGTTTGTTGGTGAGAATATTATTTACAGAATTGAAATTTTAATTTTTATAATCATTCAATTCATTCGTGTTCTATTCAATTATTCACTCAATTTTAATTGTATAGATGATAGCCTCGAGCGGGTCAGTTTTTTGAATGCAGTAGCATGTGGTTCTGCCTTCATTCATTTGTTGTAATCTTTAATTTATATCTTTCCATTCTCGAGAAAATTGAATATGAACAATAAAATTTCTAGTTCGTTGGAATATAAATCGACTTGATGCTTCGCCGAAATGACTAACGCTCCTAGATTGGAACAAGCGAAATAATGAATTAAGAAATGATGGTATTCTGACAAGATTGGTCAGAATACTCTTATTTTCAGATAAGATATGATGATATAGAGCAAAGTCTCGAAGAAGTGGATAAACAGCACAGTTTCGTTATATATCTGTTATTTAATACTGAGAATGCTGATTTAGAGCCTCCAGAAATTATTTGGTTATAATTCGAAAATGTCTACTATAATATGAAATCAATATACAAGGAACTGTTCACAGCTGAGTTGAATTTGTCATCTGCTAGAGCTCTTTTAGAAAATGAAATTAAAAATAATGTTAGGCTCCCTCGTATTGATTGATCTGACAAAGTTTGACGGTTATTGTTAGACATGGCTAGCAGTTTTAATTTATTCAGAACAGTAGTTCCTGAAGATCCGACTATTTCGGATATTGAAAAATGTCATTATTTGCGAACATCCCTCATTGACAATCCTTTATTACATGTACAACATTCAGCAATGTCTAACGATAATTAATTACCTTAAACAGCATAATTAGATCGCTTTCAGAATGCTCCTTTAACCCTGACGTCCTATATGTAGGACAGCATTCAAATTTGGCGCTCGCAAAACGTGCGCATAAGAGAGATTATGGTATATCCTTTCATCGGTAAGTTTTTAACTATAATTCTATTAAATACTCAAAAATACGTAATTAAATAATTACTGAATGATATGTAACAACATGAATGTATATTAGTTTGGTTAGTTTGGAGAAATAATGATTCAAACCTTGACTTCCTAAATGTAGGACGTTAGGAATATATGCTGCTATGACTAACAGAGTGTTACATATTTTTTTTAGGGGTTTGAATCTGAATGCGATTTTGGCCCTTCTTGAACAAGGAAACAATTATGATGTTTCGAACCAAACTTCTCACGTAGATGTTATTATGATGCCTCCATCTAATGCAAATTGTGAAGTAACGGATGAGGATTCAGGGGATGAAGATCAGGTTCGTTCTTCTAATTTATTTAGATCGTAAGTATCAGCACCTGCAGAAATTTATTCAGATAATCGGAATGGAAATGACGACTTTGATTAGGAAGATGAAATTTCTTCAGCGGAACTGGCAAGAAAACTGAAAGGAAGAACGAAAGAAATATTGGACAAATGACGACCTCGTTCCTCAGTCAATGGAATGGTCATGTTCCATAGATGTTGAAGATATATCCCCAATAAGTTTGTTTGCTAAGTTATTCTTCCATAAATCTCATTGTAACTGAAACGAACCGTTATGCTTCCTTTCACAATAGAAATGGAAATGTAAGTTTCAAAGAAATGAAAGCATTTTTAGGCGTTCCCATTTTGAGCGATTATCAATTTTTAGCACGACGTCGAATGTTCTGCTAAAAAGTATTGGATACGCATTCAACTTTGGCACCCAAAGCGATTTCAAGAGATATATTTGAGTATATGTCCAATTTCCACATAATCGACAATTCCATTATCAACACGCAAGACAAGTTCGCGAAAGTTCTTCCATTATTTCAACATTTGAATAAAATATTTATGGATATGGCTCCCCATATCACAGAGTTGATGAAACTATGGTACCTTTTTCGGGAGACATGGGTGCGAGCAGTACATACGTGGTAAGCCTATAAGATATGGGTGAAAAATCTGGACCAGATTGGGTTACATCAATTGGATCGAACCATATTAAGGTGCCAAAACTCACGTTGCCGAACGACATAGAGAACATGGTGTCGGCGCAGGCGTTGTTCTCAGTTATTTAGATGCTCTTTAACAAAAGTGGCCCACAGTTTTCATTTATTTTTGATAATTTTTCTGTTCTCTAAATCTGTTGAATATACTATCAGAGAGAAATACCAGAGGAACTGGAACTATACGCAAATTTAAATTTCCAGGAAATCCATTTGTTAATGAGGTCCAACTGAAATAGGTGCCTCGAGGCACTTGTGAATCGAAAATTTTGAAAGATAACCACAATGTAGCTGTGTAGTGGAACAATAAGAATATAGTGACTATTTCTTCGAATTCTATTGGACTTGTCCCATAAGGCACTGCCAAACGCTACTCGTATAAAGACAAAAAGAATGTGCAAATTCAACAACCCTGTATAATAAAAACCTATAATAAGAACATGGCAGGCGTCAACAGGTGCGATGAAGACATTAGTTTATATAGAACGTCTATAGAAGGTAAAAATGGCATTTTACTCTGGTTGCTTACTGCATCGACCTGAGCATTCACAATGCTTGGCAAATTCATAAAATCAGTAAAGGTCAAATGGATCATTTAGGATTCAAACGCCAGATTGCATTGCATTTCCTTAGAATAACAAACAGAAAGCAGTTTCGCAATAGGAAGACCAAGAAAGGATGAAAACCTGAGCATTCGTTATGATAACATTGGTCATTTGGTAGGTCCCCAAGTAAAGCAGACAACTAGATGTCTTAAATGTGCTGTGGGTTACATGTGAAATGTTTTTTTATATTTCACACAAAACCATGATCGTAGTAGCACATTTTCCTAACGACCTACTGAGTGGGGTGTGGCTAACTTCCATTTTTCAAAAAACCACTGCACCAGAATTGAAGGTGCTAGAGTGGTGGCGCTGGTTTCGTTTAGAAGGGCCGATCGTGTACTTTGCAGTCTTGAACTTGTCTTGGTCGGGTTAGTGCGAGTTTGTTGTCGAGATCTTTGTCAAAACAAGTGAATCTGTTATTGCGACGCATCGTGCCTTCCATGCAAAGTATCGTTTGAACTCTTCTCAGGGTGTTCCCGACCAGAAAACAATCTTGGAGTGGAAGCTTAAATTTCGAGCAACAGGATCTACACCAAATGTAAAGGATTCGGCTAGCCTGTCACCGTCAGAACCCCTGGAAACAACGCTCGAGTGAGGGCGTCTCCATCGCGTTCGGCACGCAAACATGCTTCTGCTCTTCAGATTTCGACTCAAACAGTGAGACGAATTTTGCATATTGATCTCGGGTTACACCCATACAAGACCATGATTGCACAGGAGTTATCCCTGACGGATTGAGGAAGGCATGTGGACTGTTGTCAGGCAATCCTTGAACACGTGCCTTCTACTGGGATCTTATGTAGGAGCGACGAAGCTCATTTTCATCTTTGAGGGTGCATGAATAGCAAAACTTTTGTTACTTGGCACAAAAAAACCGCGAGAGCTTCACCAAAGTCCCCTCCACAGCCCAAAAGTCACGGTTTCGTGTGCAGTATCTAAAGTAGGCGCCATTGGGCCTTACTCTTTCGAAGAGGGTGGCGTCACAGTTACCGTGAACTCTGACCGGTACTGTGGCATGCTTGGTAATTTTTTGTGCCCGAAAAGCGAGGAATTGGGTGAAACATACTACCAACAGAGCTTCTGGTTCCAGCAAGATGTTGCCATTGCGCATACAGCCCGTCGACCACAATCAATTCTTCAGGAGATGTTCCCAAGGTAGGTTGTCGCCTCAAGGGAAATAGTTCAGTGGCCCCCCCGCTCCCCTGGTTTGAGCCCCTGTGACTTTTTTTTCTGTGGGGCTATCTCAAGGGTGAGGTTTTCAAACAACGTCCAAGGACCATTGATGAGGTAAAAACTGCCATTGGAGAAGAAATTAAGCAGATAACCCCTGTCACTCTTGTGAAAGTCATGGGGAATTTCCATGAAAGGCTAAACATGTGTGATTTGGACGATATCATTTTCAAAACTTAACTGAAAAACTACATTATATAATCTTTCTGTCGAAATAGTTTTTTTGTAAATATCTCGAACCGTGTTTTTACCAACCCTTTGAAAAGTGTGAGCCAGCTGTGCCTCACCCTGTATATATAGGACGGTATATTTCATTAGAATTTTGCATCTGTTTTGTTATTTTCTATAAACCTGTACTGCCTTTGAGCCAAAATAAATAATTCTTTCTGAAATTTCTACCGAGAAAAACTAGTTTAGGCATAAGTGGGTGTATTGCTGCGTTTTATTGGAGAAATATCGTGGATGTTTCAGGAATTAAAAATTACTGTCCTGAACAATTATTAATTGAATTAATTGAATGTTTCTTCAAAAACTTGAAAGCACTTTAACTTTTGAATTCTTCCGTATATTCAATGGATCTAGTGCTTTTTCATATTTCATTGACAAAATTAGACGCTGATACACCAAAGCGATTCGAACTGCAATATTATTGAATCTTAAGATGACTTGGTTAAATATCTGAAATCTCAAGGCACTGCGCTTGGGTCTGTCAGTTTGAATTCAGAATTAGTTGAATATAAATCTGCTGTTACCAATTCCAAAACTTATACTTGCGAACTTCCTCATTGACAAGGGCTGATAGGTGCTTGAAGTACCAGAGAGATTCACATCCTCTGGCTAACTGTTCGTTTTTTTTGAAAAATCCGCCTCGCAATCGCTTTCTTGTTGCTAAACATGCCTTTTTATAACTTGCTCGTCACCAACTGATATTTCCGCGAATTGAAGTAGTAATTAATCATTTATGTTAAATTCGCAATATGAATAATCATACTACCCAATTCTGGAATCATTTTCGCTCTGTTTATAATCGATCCGACTGTGTCGCGCTTGAGTTCTTCCCATCAAAAATTGTCATGTAACTTTATAGTGGGCGGCTCCCAAATAACTTGAATGATCACTTGATGGCCTACATCATATTTTCTGTTTTCTTGTCCACAATGGAAGAAAGAAAAATCTGTTTCGTGTAATTGATGATCCAGAATGTCGATTTGGGAATCAAGTTTTGAATAGATTGTCTTCATTTTCGAAAATAAAATTAATGATTGAAAAAAAGGATTAGTTTCAACGAGAATACAAAAATCACCAAATACCGGAATTTGACTGTCTTCAAACCTTACGCTTTATTGAAAAGTTTTCGAATTGTACAAATCAGTCGCCGATTAACTGACAACCGAATAACACAATCCGATTCCGAACTCTCATGACAAATTTGGTTTGGCAGTAATTACTTTCTCCTAGAGCTGTTTATACATTAAAAAAATTTATTCTTCGGATCAAATGAAATGAATTCTACTTATCATGTATAATATACGTGGATATTCTTTCGACGTTACGTCTCACCTCTATCTCATAATTAAATTAAACACCATCATCATCATGAATATATCATGATATATTCAAACAAACATATGAGCAATCAGAAAAGTGCTTACATCAAAAGGCGTTTTTGTATTTCGTGTATATTTTGGATAATTGACTGTGAACAAGTCCTTTATATTGATGTATTATTGATGATAATGAGTCTCTGTTACCACATTCTCGTGGTCAATAATGAGGTACTCGAAGGCTTTCGATATTGAAATTACTCCAAAGTGTAGGGGAAGGCCGGGTAATTGGAGTCAACGGGCAATCGGAATCACAATCATATCTACAAAACTACGCACCCGAAACCTCGGAACATAGTCTTTACACCCCCCTGTACACCCGCCGGCCCCGTCGCGAACGCCTCGCGCCAGTTACCGCTGCACGTCTCTGAGTGATACTAGTGTTTTGTTTTCGCGCGTCGTCATTGTAAATTTACCCAAAAATATCATTAGAGGTGAGTGTCGTTTTTTTAAGTGTACCATATTTTGTTTATTGTAGAAAGGTAGTCTGTATGTTTAAAATTGTGATTAGCGTCTTATATTACAGTTCAAGCTTAGATTTTTTTGTTTTATTATTATTTCTTTGGCAGTATAGTAGCGGCTAATGAGAGTCAAGTGACCCCCATTGCCCGCAGGTGATTACCATTACCCGCAAAAGACTAATATTAATATCTTTGTTCTAGATACCAAAAGTACGAGTAAGGACAACCGAAAAAGCCAATATACACTTTATAAATGCTCCGACAATGGTTGGATAAATGAAAGTCTCTTTCTTGAGTAGCTCGCACATTTTAAAAAAACATGCTAAACCTTCTATGGACGAACCTGTTCTCTTGATTTTAGACAATCATGCTAGTCATTCTTCCCTACCTATCTACGAATTTTGCAAAAGCAACTATATTCATATGTTATCCTTGCCACCACACACATCCCACAGAATGCAGCCTTTGGACGTGTCATTCTTTGGATCTCTTGAAACCGCATACAAAAAGGAATGTGATTTTAATACAAAAAGTAATCGCTTAGAACACATAACTCCTTATGATGTAGCATCATTGGTGTGGAAAGCATGAATTACCGTTGCGTCTATTAACAAAGCGGAATCGGGATTTAGGGCAACAGGTATTTTTCCAATAAATCCCCAAGTATTTTCTGAAGAAGATTTTATGGCTGCTGGGATTCTCCAATCTGACTCTATAGTCATTTGCAATGAATCTATTACCATTTCTACTTGTGACATAGAACAAGATTCAAATGTCATTCCCAGCTCATCAATACAATTAGATTTATCAGCTGTAAGTGAATCAGAGCAAAAAGTTATCTCATCCCCGACATTAAAGGCCAAAGACTCGTCTGATCCTCTGTCAAATGTTCAACTATCCGATTTTATGAAATTACCAAAGAAACACCTGTGGCTAAAGAGAAACAGCGCCGAAAGAAGCAGCATGATGCTGTATTAACCTCAACTCCACAGAAGAAAGATTTGATAGAACAGGAAAATAAAACTATAAAAAAGTACAGAAAGAGCAAGAGAAAGAAAAAAAAGAAATGGAAAGGTAAGGGTCAGGGGAAGACGACTAAGGTGCAGAGCGGTGATGGTCCCAAAATGGCAAAGGTTCTTCAGGATTCAAACGATACATCAGTCTCAAGCACTAAAACTAACGACTTATGCCAGGATGATGAGAATGATGATGCAGAAGACGCAGGAAATAGATAGTTAATATGCAGTGAATTTGGACGAAACAACGAGATATGGTACCGCTGTACCACATGTGGATTGTGGCACACGCAGAATGTACTGGATTGGATTCTACCGAAGGGTACGTCTGCGATATGTGTTAGTTTTGCTTGATCCTCATTTCCCACAGGCTGACCACCATTGCCCCGAAGTAAGTGCAATGGGAGTCAAACCTACTTTTTTTTTAAACTTAATTTTTTCCGAAAGTTGATGTACAAGATGATTTAAACTGATCTCAATTATTTGAAAAATAAGTGTTTTTTGTTACAAAACATTAGCAATAAATATTTAATTTTTCAAATAAGCTTTTATTTGAAAACTTATTTAAGCGACTCCTATTACCCTTTTCTACCCTACGCAGCTCGACTTAGGCCGCGTGTGCATAAAGAATATGTTACTAATGGATGATGGAATTTTTGGATATCTCAATGTAGAAAATCATATCAAAATTTTCTTGAGGAGTAGTTCAAGGAATACAGTCGGTGTTTCTGTTTTGTCTAAGTTAGGAAGCGTTATATCGGTTTTTGGGGGCTTTTCAATCCGTGGAGTTCACAAGAAGGAGATATTTTGAGTGATATTTTTAAAATTGATGTTCTTGGAATTAGGAAGTATTAGCTGAAGGACTCTTTTTCTTGAAGAATTATTTTCGAAACAGGATTGTATGGATGAAAGGTCGTAATTATTGAATAGACGAGATGAAGTATTAGGCATATCAGCTAGAAAGGTGGTTCGTTTGTTCAGGCTGGACCTGAATGCTCCGTGACACATGCTAGGGCGATGTTTTGAACAGTGTTTTCATCACATACTTGTTCGCAGAGGAGTAGACTGAACTTTCATAATCAAGTTTTGACCTAATAAGTGACTTATTTACTGTCTAGGGAGACGTCTCGTATACTCCGCATTTATAGATTGACAATATTCTGAAGATGTCCAGACGTTTCATGCAGCTAGATTTCAACTCTTTGATGTGTTTTTTGTAACGTGCTGAAATCACGTCACAACAATTTGAATTCAAAACACCTTATTCCTATCAACCCTTCATCTATGCCCAAACGTTACGCCACTTACTAACAGTCTAGTACGCATATTCTACTATCAGATGTTATATTTCATCGGCTTTAGAATCTTCACTTTCCTTCTTCATTCTGCCAACCTTCAAATAATGAGTTCAACTTGAAAATCATATTTGATTGTATTCGAAATAATTAAATTATATAAAAGTTCTCTAGTGAAAATTAGAGATATATCTATATCTTGAATATTGTGTAGTGACCTATATCAAAAATATAAGGTAAGTTGAAAGTTAATCTAGCAAAATGCCGCACTTAACCTTGAAAATCTGATTTTAATTTTTCCTTACAGCATTTTTTCCTATTAACTGCTTGAATGCCTTATAGTAGCTATTAGAAATATTTTCAATGAAATAAAACTAAAGTATTTAGATTTTCACTATATTTACAAAACTATGACCGGTTTCACCACACTGTGGCTTCATCAGATTGATACAAACTAATGAACAGAGTTATTCCTTATATATTAGTCTCATTTCCTATTTAATATTACAATAGGTACAAGAGGTATGTTGGAGAAGCCATCGGAGTTGCTTACTTTATGAATTGAAATATTGAGTAAAGGAAAGGATTTAGATCAAATTGACTATTAAGTAACCTACCTGAATTCTTTCCTTTGTTGATCTCTAAAATTTCCAATAAATTGAGTTTTTGTCTGTAATTTTCATGTATATTGGTTTAGTTATGTCGACGATATCATTCGTTGTTTCACTGACACAAACAGACAATTAGAGTCATTCAAAACATTCATTAACAAAATTCACGATAATATTAAATTCACGTTAGAGATAGAAACAGAAAACTCCATTAATTTTTGGATTTAACTATTACTAAAATTAATGTCAAACATGATTTTTATATTTTTCATAAGCCATCGCATACAGATATTACTATTCACAGCTCATCTACACATCCTTATCCACATAAATTAGCAGCTTACAATAGTATGGCACATAGACTCATTAATATCCCAATGTCACAAAATAATTTCATAAAACCGCTAGATATAATTAAACAAATAGCAGTCAATAACGGTTGCAGTCCAACTATGATGAACATGATTTCACGCAGAAAATTTCAGAAAGCAATCCAGGACGTATTTCCAAGTATGAAAAGTTCTAACACAAATTACAACAGCTTAACTTATATTGGTAATCCTAGTCTAAGATTAAAATCATTCCTCTTGCATTATAATTTCAATATAGCATTCTGAACTTTTTTAGGCCGACATATCAAAAACTGCAAATCTAAAATTGATAAAAGTAGTAAATCCGGTGTTTATGAACTGTCTTGCGGGGATTGAAATAAAATTTATATGGGTAGAACTTTCAGAAATTTCAGAGTTAGATTATCCGAGCACAAACGTAGTTTTAATTATGATAAATCAGATTCCCATCATTCTAATCACTTACTGGAAGAAAACCATAACTTTAATGATAATTTAAAACTTATACAATGAAAATAACAGACAAAAACTCAATCTATTGGAAATTTTAGAGATCAACGAAGAAAAGAATTCAGGTAGTTTACTTAATAGTCAATTAGATCTAAATCCTTCTCCTTTACTCAATCTTTTTCAATTCATAAATTAACTCTGATGGATTTTCCAACATACCTCTTGTACCTATTGTAATATTAAGTAGGAAATAAGACTAATACATAAGGAATAACTCTGTTCATTAGTTTGTATCTATCTGATGAAGCCACAGTATGGTGAAACCGGTCATAGTTTTGTTAATATAGTGAAAATCTAAATACTTTAGTTTTATTTCATTGAAAATATGTATATCGATTTTCATCAAGTAACAACCTCCTCAATCAAATTAGCTATCATAAATTCAAATTCTGCTCTACAGGATTTGTATTTTTCTCACGTTTGGTTTCATAATCGTATTTCTTCAGTTCATACAATTTTTTATAAGGACTTTGATAGATATCTCATTAATAAACTCGATCAGAATTATTTTTCTGAGTAGAAAACGACAATATTCAATCATTATTTCCTTCATTTTCAAGTAATTTTCGTGAAATTACATGTAAATCATAAAATTTTTCAAATTTTCAAAATGGTTGCCAAACATCTGCAATTTTATGTGAATAAATTTTGTAGATGCTTCCTTGCTTTTTATGTAACTTATCTTTCAATTCTATGACCTACCTGAACAGCTAGCATCAGTTTACTTTTCAGAATCTCTGTAACTTTTCCTGTTAATTATTATCTTCACATAATGTTAGACTCACATTATGTTGTTACTTTAAATTCCCTGGTGATGCTGGCTGTTACGTCAGAGCATAGAATATCTTGGTGATATATGTCTTAGTCGTGTAATTCAGTCGTAGGTGGAGCCCAAACATCGAAATATAATTCTCAAGCCCTGAAGTCTAGATGAATCCGAAGTTGAAATAGAGGTTTCCCCATACGCAGCACTAAGAATACAAGAGACTTTTGGAACTTGAACTCACATAGACGACTTCTGCCACATCAGTCTCTACAGGACCAATAATTTCTGACTATCACCAAGATAAGTCTTATTAATTGTACATATAGAAATGAGCATTTGTTCGTATTATTTGCTATAACTATTAGTGATAATTATAATATGTAATTAAATTAAATATCTGAGTTGAACTACCTTGATTTTTCTTCCAAGACCTCAGTGACAAATATTGAACTAGAGCATGCATCAATATAATTCATGCAGGATTATATTATATCATAAGGGAGGTCTGTCCTTTTATTGAATCGTAGTACATTTGTTCTTTAGTTAAAAAGCAAATACCAATTTTTTCAGACCATGTTTCTAATTTGTGCAACATGTTAGCATTTGGTCTGGAGCTTGTGCAATCACAGTTTATAAAAAGTCATCGTCGTTCAAAACATGTTTCACTGGTAACGTATTACTTGTGGACTTATCTAGAATGATATGAGGATCTCTACTGAGTTCCAAACAGGATACTATGGACTAAGATATAGAGATTCACTGCTTGACCTCCAGTTGAGCTTTTTTCCACAAAAGCTTGAAAATTAAAGCTTCTAGAATTGCAAAACTTGAAAGCTTGAATCAAAACACAATTGCAGTAAAACATTGAACCTCCTCTTCTATTCAATAAGAGCTAGAATAAATGTTTAAATAATACTGAATATTTGATCAAGAAATATTTGAATGAAATTCAACATGAGAATCTGAGAAGAATTATTGAAGTTGTTGAAGGAAACACAAATTCAGAACAAGAACAACAAAGAAAAAGAGATGTATACCTTCAAAAAACACAGTCATAGTCACAAAACAACATAGAATTTTCTAACAAAGCACACCAACAAACTTTTGTGAGAATGAAAACAATTGAACTGAATGGCTGTGAAATTGAAAGAAATACCTACCTTGAAACTTAAGTGAATAAGAATAAGAATATTCGAAACTATATTCTTACTTCCTCATATAATTGATAGCTCGCTGTTCTCGATCCAAGAGTTGAGAAATTTAACGCATTTGTAACTTAATCTGTTTCGTCTTGGTTAAATTTAGCCCAGCTCATGATAACTGCCTTTCTATAAAAACCAAACATACCATGTTTAACAATTTTATCCATCCTTCTGTATGATGCGTACTAATCTTTCATCGATTTCATCTCTTTCTGGTTGATTGTCAAGCTTGATAGTCCAGTTTTCTAATTTATCCAGGAGCATGTTGATGCCAATAACTAACTACAAGAGGAAGTGTAAATTTCATCCTTTAATATTATTGAAATATTTTGGAAGATTTTTTGGCTAAAGTATGAACTTCTCCAATTAGAAAGTTTATAGTAAGCACTTCCTCATCTTCATTCATGTCAAATAATTTTTTTCAGTAATATTGTCCATATCAGATTCGAGTATTTTGATGAAATCCCTTGCTCATTAGTTGAGGATGTAGTTATTTTGGAAAATAATTTTTGGAATTAGGCGTTTTGATTCATTGATGCAAACGAAACATTACCAGTTATGATTCCTTGTATTAAATCTTCTAGTTCGTGTTTGTTATTAGAGAAGTCATCTGGTTGCTAGCAGGAAAATTTGCATTTGATTTCGTGGAAATTTTATTGGTCATAACTGGTTGAACCATCTTGTACAGCAATTTTCTGACAATTCTCAAAATATGAAAACACTCTAATACATTAATAAAAAAGATTGAATTTCAAGTTTCCCGAAAATTTTCGAGCTGCTTGACTAAATGAAACCCTACTAAGATACTATCTCTGCAAAATATCCTAGTCCATGCACATTTCGGAAGCGAAATAACAGAGCCAAACAAAGAGCAATCAAAACTGTTGAGCAGTTTTTCGATTTCGTAAAGGTCACCCTTGCTCTAGGGGTTGAAATTCAAGATGAGGATGGTACTTGATGATGACTGCCATGGATCTGCTCCATTTTACTTCACTGAAACTTGAATAGTCTCAGGGAAATAGTCTTCCCCATCTTTCAGTTGCTCACCCTGTATCTTTTACAATTTTCAATTAAAAAGGGAAACTCAAGGCGATGTAGACAAAGATACCACCTTTCTTTTGAGTCATCACTCATCCCATCTTCCCTATTCAAAATGTTCATTGATTGCAAACCCGCTTAGGGGGTTGATATTTCAGGCAAGTTGTGTATCCCAAAAGATGTCCCCCTTGAAACAAAAATTAACCTGTTTTTGCGTTTTGCGTTTTGATCAGAAATAAATATCTTGGTAGGTATAGCCTCTGTTTAGTTTTCGTTGAAGCACCCTGTATATACATAGTTCGTTTTCTATCACCCCCTTTCCATGTTGTAACTTACAAGATAGAATATATGAGTTGAATGAAGGTAACTATACCTAAAACTCCGCTGAAATGATTAGTTTGGATATTTGTAGTTGTTGAACAGGCAAATTCGTAAATATATAACAATTAATTCACATTCAATTTAGTTGCCCAGATATATACTTACAACAAGGACATTCCTCTAACTGATAATTTGGTCAATATTTTTTCAATTCTTTAAGAACTAGTTGCCACACGCAAATACTTCAGGATTCTCACGCTATTTTTGAAGGTTATACTCGTATACCTTTAGACGGATAATAGTCATAATTAGCAACATTCTGAATCCATAATTGGTTAGAATGATTTTATGTTGTTACCATCCAAGATTGAAATTATAATTGCGAAATTTCTACAGGTTAATGAAAATTTTTTGGCCAAGTCTGTAGACACAGAAAATATGCACAACACAGTCCTTCCGCTGTAAAAAGTTAGGAGGTGTAATACAATAATTATTTTATCCATGAATCGAAGAAAAAATTCTAGTACGCATACAGATCAAATTATGTACATACTATGCAGGAGAGGAAAAAATGGAAGCTGCCACGAGGAAATACCACAAAAGGTGACACTGTCGTCATAGACGAAGACAAGATATCTATAGGAACTAGGCTTCTGGGAAAAGTTACAAAATTCACCTCTTAGAATACATGCTAGTGAGGGTGGTAGATATTCTGGTAACCAATTGGAAAACTGCAGAAGACCTATTACTGAAGTAATTTCCATTCATCAAACACGATACAAAGATGGCTAGATCAAGGGAAGTTATAAGCCCCACTTAACCGATATGAAAAATAAGCACAAGAAAGGGCTGACACTTTTATTTACCTGCTTTACTGTGGTACTATGGATGATATCCTCAGCAAAAGTTACTTTTACACTACATAAAGCATAACCCGGGCTATACGTGAAACATATTGGCATAGCACACATGAACAGAGACACTTTCCACCAACAATTCCAATTTCCTAAGGAAAATATGACAGTACACTCTTCTTTCATTTTCATACCATCGCCATATTCGGTTATTCAGGCAATTATTGATTTTGTATAGGTTTTAACGCAGTGTATTATTTCCTGTGGGAAGGTCAACTATTCTCCTCTTTCTCTTTTACACGGTGACAACAGATCAGGAACTAGTCATTTACAGAAACTTATTCCTACTTTTTGAGGCTTCTATATTCTGGTCAAGCGCCATTAAGAAAAGAAAATCTGCAGGCATATTCCAGTCCAACTAATGGTTCCTTCAAATCTGACCAATTTATTCAATCTAAATTGAAATTTTCCTGAATACACTTAGTAATATCATATACTTCATTCAAGTGAATCGCCTGTGTCAGTCCAGAACTATGCTCGAAGACTTAGAATGTACCCTGTAAATCCTAGAATCCTTGTCTTCTTATATTTCGGAGACATTTCTGTGATACACATTGTCTCCAAGTTGAATCTGTAAATCTTCTATTGTCCAATGTAGTTGTCAGATGATATTAGCGTGTACCTCCACTCTAAAAATAAACTGCTTCCTTTGACTAATTAATACAATTAAAGTTTTGTCACATTTACTTCGCCGTGTTTAGAGATATCTTCAACCAGAGATTTTTTTTTATATTAGTCATTTTCCTTTGCTACGCTATATCACAAACCTAGCCATATCTAGAAATAAATTTTTGATAGGACTATTGAATTTATATGTAGACCAATTAATTCATATCGCAAAATACGAATACTAGATTTTCCAAATTAGATGACGTCAGAGCCAATGAATATGTGTAGGTTTTCAGTAATTTAGTGAATGGCTCATTCAAATTTTCAATTCATTTTCCTAGTTTTATTGGTAATGGCAGAACCACGAAATTAACATATTTTTCTGAATATCATAAGAGGCAAAATCAACTATAAACATCTTCTCTGGTATGAATTTTCACCAAGTATTATGAGAAACTACACGATTTAAAAATCTCATCCGTAAAGGTGAGGATACGATTTGAAAAATTTTATATATATAGAGGACAAATAGATGAGCTGAAAAATAAATGAAATTTCATTACATTGTATATTTTTGAATTACTAAAACAGGTATCGAAACTAAAAAGTTGCAATCTCAGCTGTTGGTCATTCTTAATTCTTTTCAAAAATACTTTAGATTATTTATCTTTGCCCTTTGACTTTCGAAGGCTGAATGAGGTCCATTAATACATTTTAGGGTCAAAACATTATTTATTCACTTCAGCACTACTGTCATAAGTTATTTATTAGCGAAAATAAAATTTATCAAGAAAGATGTCTATCAGACATTAGGTTTCCTTTCACATAATTGTTCAGTTGTTTTCACAAGGACAATTTTTTGAAATAGAGGTATGAGCGAGATAGCTTCTATCTATGTGAATCATCTCGCTGTCTCGACAATTACTCTTACAAATTACCATACGTGATTTTTCAGTTGAAATATGGAAATACCGTAGATATTGGTTTTCTGTTATCCAGAACAAACAATGATTTGAATAATTTCCATGGCACCGTGTTATTACCTACGGTATTTTTCATTAGCTGTTCTTCAAATTGAAATGGATAGGGAGATGGTTTCGGTGTCTGGGTATCATGTTCGGTGGACAAAGTACAAAATTTGCCGAAAATTCTACCTCTAGGACGACTTCAGGTAGTATTTTATACGAAAATTTTCATTAAGAAGGATATGACACTAATATCAAAATTGCTTCTTTTGCTTCAGATCTCTTTGAATCATGAAATTTTCCAAACCGCTCTAACCTCTCTCTCTCTCTCAATTTTTTTTCATCTCTGTCAATACTCCACAATATATGAGTGCTCCGTTTCTGATGAATGCAAGTTTTTTGCATCCTCATTAAATTAGATTATAACACACACAGTTATATCAATTGCAATTAGTAATTCCAATTACTCAAAACTGTCAACTGTTTTTAGCATCCATTTAAATTCGCTTAAAGTTTCAAAAGATGCATTTACTGGAAAATTGTATATAAATTTCTGAGGCTATAAAAAACCTGGTCATCCAATTTCAACTGCATTTGGCAGTATCAGCATTATGCAGTTTTCTGTAAGAAATTTTTGAGATCATGCCTGACTTACTTCTCGAGGGGAAAATTAATTGCAATTTGTGGAAGCCACATCTCTTTTGGTTAGGTAGTTGATACGTTTCTTCTGCTTTCTGCGATTTAGGTAATTTTTGAATACGTCACCTATATCGTACAACGTATTCTGAATTTATACTAATTTATGGATGACAAAATAAATAATAATTAAAGATTTATTAAACACGTTTTATTTCAGCTCCAACTAGTAAGTTTAAAATATATCTCCATCATTGAGAAGTTATTCGATAGTGATAGAAAGGTAACGAACTCGATAAAATGATTTTCAAAGCGTCTGGATAAACAGTATAAAGACAAAGAATCTCATTATTGTTTTTCCAAATCTCTTGAGAATTACTTTATCAAACGAGTTAGTTTTGAAATTTATCATAAAACGTTTTGAGTTTGACCTACTGTAGGAGCGTGTACTTCTCTTTCTCAAACTATTATTCATTTTAAACTCCAAATTTGATCTACTAAAAAAGCGATTTTCAGATTGTCAAACTCTTATTTATCTGAAATGGTACCTGTATATAGCTATACCATTGAATGCGTAGAATTTTCTTCTAAATTGATTTCTGATTCAGGTTAGAAAAAATTTAAATAAGTTTTACAATTCCAATAGATAGTTATTTTTATTGTAGTACGCTCTGATGGTATTGATCCTTCAGATAAGCCAACGACACATCATTTGGGTTTGAGAGCTTCGTAAAACAAGGTCCCATATTTTTACTACGGTACTAGAAAGCGTCATTGGTATCTGGTAAACGTTATTTATTTTTTAAATTTTCAGGCTCGAATATTGGAAAATGTAATCAAATTATTGTATTATTATGGGTTCTTGATAAGCTTGCTAAGTCTTAATTGAATTTGATATCTCAAGATAGGTTCGAAGAACGTTCTAATGTTTTGTTACATACAGGGATATCCACCGGGACCGTCCGTTAAAAACTTTTTGAGTTTCAGTTACAATATCAAGCTGAAATTTTATACGCGGCCATAACTAGGAATTTCCAATTGCCGCGGAATATTTTCGAAGTGATACCATTTCCAGTTATACCGGAAGTGGGTCATCACTTTGTTATTTCAAATGGCAATCAACTTTTTTTATTATACATCTAGAACCGACATTTGAGAAAGGCATAAAATAAATAATTGTTGGCACTTATCTGTCAAAACTATTGATAGATTTAATTATTTTTGTTATAAACTCGATTTTTGAGGAACATTTAAAAAAATTGTAGCTTGTAGATCTGTTGCACTACAGACACAATTTTTGCTTGAGTGGATAGAAGAAGGATCAAGGAATTTTTAAAGCAATCTGCAGATGTCAAATGTTTTATGCGTTTTGTATGATTTTTTCAATTTGGCCTTTTTCAAACAGCAATAACTCAATTTTTTCAAATGTCACGTGCCAATTTATATATCGCCACCAGATGGAGCGTCAAATTTCAGATGGAATTGTATCAGCATGTACTATACCCATCTCTTATAGTTCCGAAATAATTTGGGAATATATCGATTTTGATGATTTTGCAAGAACTAACAGAGAATGCTTTGAAATATTTGAATCAAGTAGCTGAACTGGCTACGTTCACCTGACAGGTGCTTAAAATTAATGTATTTGTCACTTCGTTCATTCGAATTTTATATTTCAACGAGAACTGTTGGTAATTTGAAGTGATCATTTTTGAAAAACACCAGATTGATAATAAAATGGCTGATTATTCAAACGAGGATATGTTTAATCTCATTTTAATTCGTGGCGTATGTCAAAAAGTGGTGGATAGAACTTGGAGGCAATTCAATAACCAATTTCCAAATTTGGCGCCTATGAGTAAAACAAAATTTCGAAGCTTTAGAAGCTATTTTCTGCAATTTGGAGGAACAAAATACATAGAAACTAGAAGAAAACCAATTCTCGAGGAAGACGACAATCAAATTAAGACGCTAACGTATTTTCGTACCAATCCACATGCGTCCATTAAGTCAGCATCAATGGATATAGGATTGAGTTATACTTCCATTCAAAGGATCCTTAAGAAACATAACATGCACCCGTATTCTTTAATCAGACTACAAAAATTGAAACCAACTGACCTTCCCAAGCGGCTAAATTTCTGTGAAAATTTATAAATTCGGCTTCAAGAAGATGAGACAATTCTGCAAAAATTATATCGTTTGATGGAGCCAAGTTCAATGATAGTGGAATAACCAACAGGAGAAATCGACATTTTTGGGCCACAGAAAATCCACATTTCATTGAGGTTATCGATTTCCAAAATAAATTCAGCGTGAACTTTTTTGCAATTTTAATGAATGATTTGTTGGCTTATCACATTTATGAGGAAAATCTTAATGGACAAAGATACCTGGAAATTTTGAGAGGAACATTAGCAAATTTTTTGGATGGATTACCCCTCAACATTGTGAGGAATTGCTATTGCCAAATGGATGGTGCACCACCACATAAAACACAAGCTGTAGATCGGCAGCTAACAGAAATATTCGAGGATAGATGGTGGGGTAATCAAGGACCAAATTTATGGCCTCCGCGTTCTTCGGACCTGACGCCCCTTGATTTTTATTTATGGGGCCAAATAAAGAGTGAAGTGTATCTTATTCCTGTAAGAAGTAAAGAAAAGTTACTAGAGCGCATTCATAATGCTTTTCGTAATATTGATCCTGAGGAAACTAGGAGGGCCACTCATCATGTTCGTATACGAGCTGTCAAGTGTATCGAGCAAAATGGGTCTCATATTGAACATTTATTCAGATCGTAAATTAGTTTTGTCCTATGATGTTTGCTATCATTTATTCGTATTAATGTAATTATCTTCGATGATTGGTTTTCGCTTAGTTCCTACAATTTTTATTCATCCGAATTGTAGAAAATTGCTTCTAATGCTTCGAAATTTTATTTTACTAATAGACGGTAAATTTGGAAATTCGTTATTGAATTGCCTGCAATTTCTAACCACTACTCTTAGACATTCTAAAATGAATTAAAAAAGATCAAATATATTTTCGTTTGAATAACCAGTGGTTTTATTCCAAATGTGTTGTATTTTTAGATATTTTCATTTGAATTTGGGAGGCTTTTACTTGGTAAAATTCCATTATCAATAATAATTTATTATAGATATTTTCAATCTGAAATAACGAAAATTCTTGTTGAAATATCAAATTCGAATGAATGGAGTGACAAGTACAGTAATTTTAGGTACCTGTCAGGTGATCGTAGCCAGTTCAGCTTCTTGATTCAAATATTTCAAAGCATTCTCAGTTAGTTCTTGCAAAATAATCAAAATTCCTTATATTCCCAAACTATTTCGGAACTATAAGAGATAGGTATAGTCCATGCTTATACAATTCCATCTGAAATTTGACGCTTCATCTGATGGCGATATAAAAATTGGCACGTGCAGTTTGAAAAAATTGAGTTATTGCTGTTTGAGAAAGGCCAAATTGAAAAAACATACAAAACAATGCAATAAACATTTGACATGTGTAGAATTCTCAAAAAATTCCTTGATCCTTCTTCTATCCATCTATCAAGCAAAAATTGTGTCTGTAGTACAAAAGATCTACGAGCTACAATTCTTTTAAATATTCCTCAAAAATCGAGTTTATAACAAAAACAATTAAATCTGTCACAAGTTTTGACAGATAAGTGCCAACAACTTGGGTATTTTATGCCTTGCTCAAATGTCGGTTCTAGATGTATAATAAAAAAGGTAGATTTCCATTTGAAATAACAAAGTGATGACCCACTTCCGGTATAACCGGAAATGGTATCACCTCGAAAATATTTCACTCTAATTGAAAATCGATAGTTATTGCCGCGTACAAAATTTCAGCTTGATATTGCAATTGGAACTTAAAAAAATTTTAACGGTGGATATCCCTGTATATAGATAGATACTTAGGTAGTTACAGGTGAAGCCAGTAGAAGCATATCAAAATGTAGTAGTTTGCATTTTGCATATATAAGTTTTGTCGAAATGAGTTCGTCAAATACATATTAAATTATTTTCTTTAAGATATATTATGCAAATAACACGTCACTGTTCCCTATTTCAATTAAGTCATGTTAAGTATTTCAATCGAATCTCAGTGAAGGTGAGCAGATAATATCAATCTTCTTCTTCTTCTTCCTCAGCCTTCTTCGGCCCAGTTCTTAACATAGGCATTTCCGCAACTTTTTCACTCCTATCGATTCTGTGCTGCCTGCATCCAGTTGTTTCCTACTTGTTCTTTCAAATCATAAACCCTACGATAATCTCATTGTTTATAGATATTTGAATTTCAGTGGGGCTCATAATCGTGGTTTTTTTATATTTATTTCCAAGCTAATTCTTTCAGATTCCTCCTTCATTTGCAATAACATTTCTTCCAGTTAAGCCGGATTCGTCTATTCTTACGTACATTGTTGGGTAGTCATAAATATTCTTAATTAGATTGCTGTATCTCGAATCAATTATAGCATTTCTCATACCATTCAAAAAGGAGCATGTTTCTGTCATGTCAAAGGCATTTTTGTAGTATATGAACGCGAGGTGCACGGTGACATTATATCCTGTTGTCTTTTCCATTAATATAAGCAACATTTGTGAGTAGTCAATGGTGCTGAAATCACTCCTGATACCTGCCTGTTCTGGTGGCTGGTAAAAATCCATTTTTCTTGAAAGCCTTTTTGTTAGGATCTTCGTCAGAAGTTTATAGAGGTGTGATAATGGATTGATGGACCTGTAATTTTCAATATTGCTGTAATCTCTTTTTTTGAACAGGATCACTACCCTTACGTTATACCAGTCATCAGGAAGTATCCCATCATAAAGGCATTTGTTATGCAGGACTTTTATGGATCTTATTAGACTGTCTTCCCCGAACTTTAACATTTCTGTGGTTATATCATCTTCTCCGGGGCATTTACCTGTTTTCATTTTTTTCAGGCATTTATTATTTCATCGTGTGATATCTTTGAGATATTTTCTGATACAGCGTTCACTATCTGCCCCGAAGTAGTTTCATTTTCTACACTGTTGGTTCGGGTTGATGAATCTAAGCTTTCGTAGAATTACTTCAATTATAATAATATAAAATGAGTTTTGTCAATCTTGTCCTTCCCCTTGCTAGCTCAGATCTTAGAACTTTCATGTTAGAATTTTCCTCCATAGCTTCTTGAATCTGTTTCGTCTTGTAGGTTCTCATCCTTATTGTTTTCTTCATGTTTTTATTTAGCACAGTGTGTTCTTCAGTTCCTTTTTCTATAATCCTTCTTCGTTGCATCATGTCGATTGAATTGTCGGAGAACTTCGATTTCTTCTGCCTTCTTATCTTAGAGCAAACTTTTTTAGTAGCTGTGCGTATGGTTGATTTGATATGATCATTGGTCTGATTCACGTTCATTTGTTTGATTGTTACTTCTGGTTGTAAGCGATCTGCTATTTATCTCTCGTTTTCAACTTTTCTCGCGTCTAGTTGCTGTTTTGTTGCAATACGTGCTTTTTTAACGAGTTTGCTTCTTTTTAGTTTAACGTTGAATTCGAAACAGGTGCAGCGTACCATTCTATGGTTGCTCCCTGTATCCACTTTGTTCAGAACTGATACGTCAAAACAATATTTTCGTTCTCTGGAAAGAAAGAAATAGATCTCATTTTTGTTTATATTGTTGGGACTTCGCCAAGTCCATTTCCTTTGCAGGGATTTCTTAGAGAAAGTATTTGAGAACTAGAAGCCTTTTTTTATCATGAAGTCCGAAATTCCTTCATATAACAAGTCCACTAGTTCTTCTTCTGATGCACTTATTGGAGCGTATATGTCAATTATCTGTACTTTATATCGCTGGTTCATTCTTAATGTTAAGAAGATATCCCTGTCAGATATCGTTGTGAATTCGGTGACCAAGTGCTTGATGTTCTTATTTATTATAAATCCAGCTCCGGAGGGTTTTTCTGGTATAATACGTGACCAGACTTCAATACTGTTGTACTTTCTCCAGGAAGGCGTGTTTCAGATAGCTCCATAATGTCCCATTTGATTGCATCATACTCTCTTTCTAGTTCTTCTAGGAGCTCATCTGTTCGCATGGTTTGCACATTGTATGTTGCTTTAAAAATACGTTGTTCTGAACGTTTTGACGTGGTCGAGACTTTGCCTTCCCCATAATCCTTGAGGCTGACTGTCTTAACAGTGTGAGATTCTGAATAAACAATTTTACTCACCTGGGATAGTTTCGTTTTGTGTTTTGACATTTCATTGCATCACTATGGAGGTTCATGGCAGTTAAAATGCCACGCTTGCCCTGCAGTTTGGCGAGTTTTTGATTCAGCCACCCAATCAGGCGCTGTGTACTAGTTTTTGGTCCTCCCTGAGTATTTCATTTCCTCGGCAACACCCATATCTGGGAGGCATTCCCCTATTCGCCACCTGGGCAGGTGCATAATGGAAGAACTAGCAAAAAACTCCACAAGAGAATATAAGGGATATAGTCCCAATAAATGAAGAGAATTTCATAGGAAAGAAATCATTACTGATTTATGGTCAAGATACGTATTGTTTCCATAACTATAACGATACGTTCTATTTCTAAAAGGAGTATTTTTATTCACTTTTAGATGAACTTTATAACCAAAACTAAAAGATCCTGAAGAATTCTTGAAAGGTATTTTGCTTGAGAGTACGCAGACTCAAAATGAGAATAATTTGAATCTCATCATTATGCAAGAACAGGTGACCGAAGTGATTCTGTGAACAAAAACAATGAAGTCAAACATATTTCATTTGAATTAGTGAATGATAAAAATGCTGATGGAGGAAATTGGACAGAATAGCATTAAAAACCCGTTTGTTATTGACATTTTATGCGGGGGAGAAAATCGTGAGAATGTATTTTCACTAACGAATGATAAAGAAAACGACCAAAAATATGTGCCATAGAGTAGTGAGAGTTACGAAAACGAAGAAAGAAATGAAATAATGAATATATCCCAAGTGAGAAAAAAAGGCACAACCTACTGCATTCAATACAAGTAAAACAAAACTAAACGGATGGAAGTAAAAGAACACAACGGATAAACAAGAAAGCATGAAATTCTAAAAAGTAGGGGAACCAACAAAAATGGGACAACCTCGCAATTCCAAAGTATATGAAAAATCAACAGAAATAGAATGTAATAAATTTTAACAGAATCAAAGGCAACAAATATACGAGTCATTTTGGGTATTGATGAAGTGGGTCCAAAAGATAGTTTACGTAGTTTCATTGATAAAACACGAAGAGAAAAGAGATGTTCAACAAAAAGTGATATTTCGAGAAGAAACTTTACTTGTCATTATTTCTTGTCACAAAACGAGAAATTAAACCTGTTTGTGAGGAAATGATTCTAAATACTTTGGTCTTAAAAGAAACCATGGCAAGAAAATGGATTATTCAATCATGAAAATAAAATTGTTTTTTAACTCTAAAAAACAAGCAAGTCAAAGATAAAAAAGTAGACACCAATGAAAAAAATTAAGAGAATGGATTTTCGCCATGAAATTACACTATTGTACAAAGGACAGAAATAAGAAATATGTTTAGCAAGAGTACCAATTCAAAGCAGTAATATAAAAGGCATACTACAATTTTAGTAAAGAAAATAAGGCTCCACTAAGCATTTTATGAAACTTTTAACTCAGTGAATTAAATTGGTCAAACCACAGATGATGTATATAGAATAAGATTCTAAAAGAGGATGGAGCCCGGTTAGAAAAAAAATATTTTACGTGTATATATGGATTTACAGACAGTGAAACATTTCCCTGCCACTCCAGAAAGTTTTCTCTATCTCAACACTAAACAAATTGTACATAACTTTCCAATATAATACCTTGCAAACCATCAGTGCTGTATTTATTGGTGGCACGAGGAAGAAGGAGACTGCTTCGAATTTAACATCATTGTTTATCAAGCACAGACAAGAACACTGATCCAACAAAAGTCTTCCTGTTGTACTATTTTCAGATTGCTGTTGCTTCCAAAACAGAAACGCCATATCATCGAATGCTTTACTGTATTATTCCCAAGAAATAACTTGTTCACATTTTGGTATTTCAAAAATGGCCACACAGAAATGAAATATGATAGTATCCATAATACGATCGAAAGAAATAAAGAGATAAAAATATTGCACTGTTCGAGTAACAGAAGAAGCAAGAAAAAACCATAACCACTAAAATTTTCCTACATCTCTCATAACATATTTTGAATTATGTCAATGACAATGACAATGATTCAGTTTCGTTTGACTGTTGAACCTGTTCAGACGTGTTTTCCTTAACACTCATTGTGCTAGAACTGCTTCTAGTAGTGATCTCATATAGTTTACTTATCTCTATATTCAGAATTTCAGGTTATTTTCCCTCAATTATCTTTTGTTGTGTACGTGCTCTATAGCAGTTGCCTTTGAATAGCTAGTGATGTCTAACTCAAGCCCCAACGCACCTTTGCCCCTGGTCTATAATTTACTTACTCGTAGATCCTCCTACACAGCCTCACAATGAGATAGCTGGGTCGAAGAGTGGAATTTAAAAAACATCTCACTAATCATGTATGAACTTAATATATTGGGAGAACAGGTATCCTTCAACAAGGAAGCTGATATTATTGAATAAATTGATCATATAAAACAAAATTAATTCACAAAATTAAGGACATTAATCCACCAGTTTTATATTCTAATAAAGACAAAGGGCCATTCACTGTACTAATAGAGTGAACAAAAGACATTAAAAACTTAAATCCTTTCGTTAAAGGTAGAAAGATATGTTCGGGTACCCAGTATAGCACATACAATATCGAGAATGTTACCAGAAAAGTTATAAAAAGAGTTGGCATTCAATTTGAATAAGCCAATTGGTTTGTTATAAGTATCAATTTTGAGGTAAAAAAATATGATGTGTTCATTACATTTAGATGCGTCTCCATCATGGGAATAGTAAGGGATATTGGTACCAATATAACCATGGAAACCTAATAGAACATGGCAAGGGATGTCGACCTCGTGTAAACATTTTGAGGGCTAAAAGGTTTTTCCGAAAAACAACCCTTTCTGATGTGACTCCCTCACAGATCCCCACTGGCACATGTCTAGTAACATTCCAGGGCACGATCCTCCCAAAATTCTTACGGATATTTTATTCAGTTAGTGACATCCAACTATTCTTACCTCCGGTCATCCAGTGTAAAATTGCTTGAGGTTTGGTCACATCAAGGAACTATGCAGGGGTAAATCAAGATGCATCAATTGTGGCAGAGAGCCAAGTGTAAATCATGGTGCAGTGAACTGCAATGACGAGACCAAATGCTTTTACTGTAAAGCGAACCATGCCGATGATAAAATATGTCCAGAATTACTTCGCCAACAAAGAGTCAAAGAACCTATGTCGCTACATAACCTATCGATATATGAGGCTGACAAGACCACCAAGCCGAGAAGTGGCGCGTTACCTTCAGAATTTCCTTCCTTCTACAACAATAATAGTTTCACTTATAATCACTCCAGAAATCATTCATACGCAGAGGTTATAAAATCCCCTGCCTCACTTCCTAAGATAGTACCGAACTCCCAGAAGAGAAAAGCTCCAAACTCTCCCAGCTTTGACAATACAGCTCATTCTAAATGTCTGATGTCTTCAAAATTTATTTACCATAGAGGTAGACAACTCCCTCAAGTTCCAATGAACTTCAACCAGGAGAAGACCACAACTACTGCCATTGCACATAATGAATATCTTTCAGAAATGAATACAGATTTCTAAATGAGTCAGTCGACTCATCTTCCCCTAATAGAATCCCACCATGCACCAACTGACCTAGACTTCATAGAAAATGATTCTTATACAAATAATTCCGTTTATATATCGACACAAGAAAGGGGTTTGGAACTCCCAGGGGATAATGCTTAGAATTTACCTTTGATCTTCCTTGCTCTTTTAATCTTTGTGTCTCATTTTTTATCACAACATTCAGAATCCTCCAATGGAATATTTGTTCCATTTACGCTAACATTGAAGAGCTTTCAATATTAATAAAGGAATTCAATCCGGATATTATTTCACTTAAAAAAACTTGGATGAAACACCATTTCTCCATCTCGATAACTGGATACCAAATTATTAGAGAGGACAGGCCAGATGGCTAGGGTTGAATCGCCTTTGCTGTTGAAAATACGTTAGAGCATAGAACATTATCTTTAGATGCACTAGACATTCCTGAAAGACTCCAAATTGCGAGCATTCTTATAGATAACGTAAGAATCTTTAATCTTTATATTCCACCTGATATAGCGCTAACTGACGAACATATCATGGAAATCATTCCATATTTTCAGGCCCCTTGCATTATAGTGGGCGACTTTAGTGCACAAAATCATGCATGGGGATCCAAAAACTTAAATACCAATTTAAGAATCATGTACTCTTTTTTAAGAGATGATAACTTCATATTATTAAACGATGATTCTCCAACGAGACTGTCTTCCCCTAGGGAAAAAAAGTGCCCTCGATCTCTCTATTTGCTCATCTGACATCTTTCTGAATTGTGAATAGTCGATATCTCCGGACCCGGGTTCCAGTGATCATTTCCCTATTATAATTGAAATGAAATGCGATCTTAAATGTTCTAAATCTATTTTTAATTCCCACATCGTAGATTTAATTATGAAGAATCTAAATGGATTGAATAATCTAGTATCTGCAAGGATCTCATGAAGAAGTAAATCCAGAAAACTCACCTTTGTAAACATGCTACAAAATGCTCCATCGAAATGTATTTCTTTGAATCGAAAGACCCTAACAGAGTTCATTGGTGGGACAATGAAATAGGTGAATCGATCAAAACACGAAAAAAATCACTCAATATCTTTGGTCGACTTCCAACCATCGAGAATTTTATATCCTTCAAAGCTAAGGCATCCCAAACCAGGAAACTAGTTAAACATAAAGAAAGATCATCTTTTCGTGAATTTAGCAATTAATGAAACTGGTCATGTATGGAAAACAAATGAAACGTTTTCTGGCAAGGAGCTAAGATCAACTTTTGAGACTCCCTCTATAGAGTGCTTGGAAAAAAATTCTGCATAACCTTACTTGTATCAATTCACCACCGATACCTACCTCTAGAAATGGCTTGGAATCAACACGTTTTCCAATCGATGAATAAGACAACGCACTCTAGAAAAAGAAAAATACAGCTCCAGGATTAAAATACGAGGTATTTCATAGGATACCTTCTTCAATGAAGCTGAGATTATATGACATCAACAATAAATTACTGTTGGATGCCCAGGTTACGGACGTACTTAAATCGCTTCTAATTATAGCCTTTATCAAAAAGGGTAAAGCTAGGAATCAGGCTGGAGATTATCGTCCTATTGCCCTTGCCCCGTACATCTCCAAATTACTGAAATCAATGAGAAAAAAACCGTATTGAAAATGATATGGAGAAAGCAATTGGTCAGCTAAATCCAATGTTCGGATTTAAGCGGGCTATATCGATTAATGATTGTTTAGTGTATTTAGTTTCTTTTATTTATGACGTCTTTACCCAAAAACGATTTGTATTTGTGGTATTCATTGATATTGTCAGCGCATATGACTGTGCCACACTAGATATCTTACAAAATTTTATGCTTGAAGCGAACATCCCCGAAGGTATTGCACAATTGACCATACGATTGTTGAGAGATAGAGCATTTTAAATAGTGCGGGTAACAAGCTGCAAGGCTCAAAAATAGCTCACAATGGTCTCCCCCAAGGCTTAGTTCTTAGCCCTCTTCTATTAAATTTATATTTGAAAATTCCCAATGATCTACTTGAGGATGATGTTAAATGCATACAATATGCGATCTTTCTATAATGATATCCGGTGAAAATCCCGAACATTGTATTCAAAAACTGAATAAATCAGTTCAATCACTGAGTAAATGGCTCCTTTCTAGAAATATGCGTATTACTCCAGTCAAATCTAAGGCAATGTTCTTTGGTAACCGTCACCTACAGGCAAATCTCTCATATGTCAAAATTAATAACTTTGTAGTACCCTGGACTTCTTCACTGAAATATTTAGGAGTTCTTATAGATTCAAAGGACAAATGGAGAGAGCATATACAATATATGGTTAAAAAAGCCCAGGATAATCTTAACATAATCAGAAGCTTACGCAAGCCGTCTTGGGGATCTCACCCGTCCACATTATTGTCTATTTATAAAAGCTTCTATATTTGTCGTAGTAGGCACGAATCAGTTGTAAAACTCTTTTTACACTCACAGTAGGCAGTGACGATTTTTGCTATTTTATAACTTATATATATTATAGACTGTTTGATATTAGCAGTTGCAAATGCAAAGTTATATGTGATTGTAACTGTGTAAAAGGTAGTCGTCATCCCAAGGAGGAAGAAAGTTTCTTAATTGACCAAAGAACAGACAGAAAAATGACAATTATTCATGACATCCTGTTTTCTAGCTATTCAGTTGAGAGGTACTGAAAACATTTGGAGAATTCCTGCATGCTTCAGCTTATAAATTATAATATTGAATCAAATTAGTTTCATAAGACCTGATACTCAAAATGTATATCCTTTCACCAAACCTTAATATGAAAATATGGAAAAATAGTGAAACAGAAAAAAAGAATGCTTTCAATCTTGTCCTCTTTACCATTATAAAATCTTTTCTTTCAATCGCTACTTAACTTTCAGAAACATTACTAATGAATATAATATTTCAAAAACTTTCACCCATTTCCTATGTTGGTAACCTATAATCTTTATTTATCATTCCTTGGCAGTTGAACTACTTGCCGAAGATATTGTGAAAACTAAAACTCCACTATTATAAAGGCTAGAATAGAGTACACTAGACTCCTCCCCTCGAGGATCCAGCTGTAGAAAATCGGTTACGAGAAGTAAATATTGTTTTTGGGTGCATGGTTTCACTACCGGTTCCAAGCTGACAAGCTCGCAGCTTATGAGGAGGATAAGCTGATGAGCCCCAGTAGAGAAAGAAGAAGAAGAATGACGATGATTCTATTCGTCCAGAAAAAGCAAACAATCCTACACTCACTGATCTTCATGTCTGGAAATACGGAAATGAAGGTCTCATTTATTTCAAATTGTTTTTTAATGATGAATTTTGAGATTTACCTTTAAAATTAATGACTGAAAATTCCTTAAATGAAAAAGGAGCTTCTTCAAATATTAGAAAAACAGTTTCTCCATTCTTTTTACGACCAAATACTTCACCAATATGTTTCGGCTGGATCGCACAAGCTATCTTCAAGTCGGAGATTCTTCTACACCTGTAGCGTATCTATGTTGCGTGGTAGCTTTATACTTCCGCGACCTAAAGTTGTATCGTTGCGCGCTCCCATTGGTCGGCTGTTCGACTCGCGGACTGTGTGTATTCGTCGCTGCTCCTGATGTTTTCTTATATGTGTCGTCCCGTTTCTGTGTTCCCGGTGGCGTATGTTTTAATACTGTCTTCAAGTAGCTTGTAAACTTATGGCGTCATCCCGTTTGTTCATAGTTGTATGTTTTTCTATTTCGATGGCTTTTCTTATTTCCCCCTTTCGTAGTTGTTTTATGTTGGCTACCTGTTTTGTGTTCCGGTAGTGCAGTTTGTGGCCAGTTGAGCTCGAGTATTGAAAGATTGCTGAGGAAGGAACTTGTCGTTTTTCTGAATTCTTATGTTCTTGTATCCGAACCTCTATTCTTCTATTTGTTTCCCCAATGTAGACACGATCACAGCCCGTGCACGGAATTTTGTAAACGCCTTGGTTTTCGGGGGGTGTTTGGTCTTTTGGTGTTCTCAGATTTTTGTGGATGGTATTGTGGGGTTTGTAGATAGGCTTGATGTTGTGTTTCTGAAGAAGCTTTCTTATCTTATCGGTTCTTCCTTTGACGTATGGTAGGATGGCAAGGCTTATCGCTTTGGTTTCTTCGTCGGTTGAGAGAATAAAAAGGACCACGCACGAAATAATGCACTAAAAATTGCATTCGGTGAAAGTTCACCAAATTTTCGTCAATTATACTTCGAAACATCCTGATTAAAATTCTGAAATAAAAAATATACCACAATGGATTCGTTTTTGAGATACAGGCTGTTTAAGTTTGAATGATTTTGAACCGGATTTTAACTAAGTCCCTTTTATCAATTGTAAATTCTGTTTAGAGTATTTTTGAACAGATAAAAATATTTTTCAACTGGGAGGTCATAAATGTGTTGATAAATGCATTGGAGGACCTGTCTTTGTACACAGGGCGGATCATAAAAAATCGTGAAATTGAAAATGGAATATCTCAGTTTTCTTTCGATAGTAAAGTACTGAACGGCATGAATTTATTAGAATCTTCAATTAGAGCGTACTTATGCTAGATATCACACAACTGTGACTCTCCTTGAGTATACGGGGTATCTCATGTATGGCCAAATATTGAAAAAAAAAATATTTCTTGGGAATTTTTTTTTTAAGAAAACATCATTGAACTGTTATGCCAAGGGATAGTGTGAGTGTTTGTGTGTGTCCGTATGAGTCTAAATTTTTTGTTTCAGATGTTTCTGATATACAGGCTGTTTGAGTTCGATCGATTTGAAGCGGATTTCCGCCAACTTCACTTTTTCAACCGTAAAATATAATTGGGGTATTCTTGAACAGAAGAAAGATTTTTTTCCACTAAGAGATCATAAGAGTGTTGATGTATGCAACTGAAAACTTGTCACCATATACAGGGCAGACCATAAAAAATTGTGAAATTGATATTAGAATATTTTGGTTTTCCAGGAATGAAAGCCTGCAAACAGCATCAGTTTATTATTATTATCTCTTTCGGCGTTTTTATGATACTACTGAAGATCTCCATAATTATACAGGGTGTTTCATAAATGCCTAGTTTCTGAAAAATACTGATTCCTTACATTGTGATTGCTATATTTACGGGTTGCCAGCTACTATAGTGTAAAATCATTTTCAGAAAATTGAACCTTATCGCAATTCACAGAGAAATGTTTCTAGGTCCTTTTCATTGTGTATTTTTGTCCGCTTACTCCATCTAGAGTAACAGGATCGCAAAATATTAGTACTTCATTGAACAGAATTCATAGTCTTTCAGCGAATCTGTTTCGGCTAAATCCGAGGGCTCAGAAAAAAGTCAAGTTAAATAGTTTTGTGCAGTGACCTCCCCATTTTGAGGAATCTATTCAATCACATCAGTCTACCGGTAGGAGCCTCGAACATTTTCTGGAGCATATACATACCCTTATTATTTTTCAAGAATATCTTTGCTCTTGCTGACATAGAAAGAATATGGGCGTCTCCATGGCTGGAATGATCTGACAATCATAGAACAAAAAAAACTTTTGACAGTTGTTACTAGAATTACAATTATTAGCAGGCATTCGTTTCTTATCGATTTAGATAGATTTTTAGGTGAAATGCTCACTTAAGCTGTTCTAGCTATTTGAAGTATTAATTTTCGATTGAAGTGAACTTTCTTTTATTTGATAAACTTTCCGCAATAGCTGCTCGAGTACGAAGAAGTTGCTATGTGTGCAATACTCAATTTAGACCAATATTGTTGATACGCATAACTGGAATTTATGTTCTTGAAACACAATAGATAGCTGTTTCCGCGGAAACTCCGCATTCCCTTGGAAAATATTCATGATGGCTCGCGTTTATGCATATTTTGGAGAAATTAGTATTATTCGAGAACCAGGCTTTTATGAAACACTCCGTATAATTATGGAGATTTTCAGTAGTAACATAAAAACTCAGAAATAGATAATAATAATAAACTCATGCGGTTTGCGGGTTTTCTTTAATGGAAAACCAAAATATTCTAATATAAATTTCACAACTTTTTATAATCTGACCTGTATATGGAGACAAGTTTTCAGTTGCATACATCAACACTCTTATGATCTCCTAGTGGAAAAATATTTTTCTTCTGTTCAAGAATACCCCAAACATATTTTACGGTTGAAAAAGTGAAGTTGGCGGAAATCCGCTTCAAATATCATACGGACACACACAAACACTCATTATATCCCTTTGCAGAACAATTCAATGATGTTTTCATTAAGAAAAAATTCCCAAGAAATAGTTTTTTTTTTCCAAATTCGGCTATTCATGACATACCCTATATACTCAAGGAGAGTCACAGTTGTGTAATCTCTAGCATAAGAACGCTAGAAGTGAAGATTCTAATAAATTCATGCCATTCTGTAGTTTTCCGTTGAAAGACAACTGAGATATTCCATTACCAATTTCACGATTTTTTATGGTCCGCCCTGTATAGAAGGACAAGTCTCCCAATGCATTTATCAACACTTTTTTGACCTCCCAATTGAAAAAAAAATTCTGTTCAGATATACTCTAAACAGAATTTACAAGAAAAATCCACTTCAAATATCCATCAAACTTAAACAGCCTGTATCTTAAAAACGAATCCATTGTGCTATGTTTTTTATTGCAGAATTGTAATCAGGGTGTTTTGAAGTACAATTGACGAAAATTTCACTGAATGCAATTTTTAGTGCATTTTGTGCCTGATCCTTTTTATCTCCAAACCCTTTTCGAAACAACACATTTGGTATAAAATCCACAAGAAATATTTCATAAGAATCTTATTATGGTTAATGATTCCTCATTTAAAAAATTTAATGAAATGATCACTTGAATGAATTGAGGAGGCTGCTATTTGAAGTAATTTTCCATTTGCAATCAAATAAAAGTAAAAACTAGAATTATTAAATATCCTCAGTAACGTAGCTACTATAATGATGTGATGAAGCAAAGTAATTAATGAATAATATTGAATATTCACTGAAAAAAATTGCTTCATCTGAAAATAACCACACGACATTGTTGATTGTATTTATTTATGCTCCCAACTTGTTTTTGAATTACATCCACACACATCAGTACGAGACCAGAAAGTGATCAAAGCGCTCCGAAAAGTATCAGAACTAACTGTATGGTTTATGATTGAAAGTTGCTAATTCGTTTTAATTGTATCTTGTGTAATATCCGTGTTATTATACTAGTAATTTCTGCACCTAATATTAACTCACTATGTATATACTCACCTTGTGTTTTCTTTGTTATTCTCTCATGTCAGTCAATAGTGAAAATCCTCGAGTAACTATAAATGACGGAGAACTCGAAGGCACTATGATGAAAACTAAGAATGGAAGAGAAATAAACGTCTTTTTAGGAATTCCGTATGCAGAGCCACCAATTGGGAAACTAAGATTCAAGGTATGTTATGTCAAAAAATTTAAAATTTGTTTCAGTTTAATTCGAAAAAAGGAAGTACACAACTTCTGCAACATCTTTCAGAGTATGTTTTATATAAAAGCGAAAGTTGAGTGTAGAACTATTGATACACAATTTAATTCATTTAAGTTGAACTTCGGTGACCGAAGTGAGGGATCGTTTTGGACGTTTATTGAAATCGTGTTCTTCCAGTAGTGCCTTTGGTTTTGTCATTAGCCTAAACTCATTCATGTTATGTTTAATTATCGATAAATTTTGTGGCTTTCTGTAGATATTCAAGTTTCTTTCCGATAGAAAAATTAATGATTTCCTCCACCAGAATAAGAAAACAGAAGAAAAAAGAACCGGATATATTACTCCTATACTTACCTATTGAAACAAAATATTTGCATTGCACTTGATTGCAACATGTTCTAACACAGGGGTACTCAAACTGCTGGTGATCTACCTCAATATTTTTAGACTACTTACGATCGACTCTGAGAGGCTACAAGTATATGTGATGCAGCGTTGTCGTACATACACGATACACCCTACCTACCTACCTACCTAGGTAGGGTGTACCGTAGCATATATAGATATTAGATTTCTGCACAATAAACATTATTTAAGTCAAGGTTTGGGTTAGGTTTACCTAGGTTCTTCTCTATAGCATCAATGAAAAAACTCATAGTTATTCAAAATTGCGAGTTTAATGTTTGTTACGAAACAAAACAGTTACATATGGTGTTGAACTTAACTAAGGAGTGACTTTGGATGTTGAAGCGTGGCACTGCACGTCCTCAGCATACTTTTCATAAGATGGTACGTAACTACTGAGTGCTAATCGCAAGCATGATGACATATGATCGTCAATTAGTCGTTTGCGATATTTTGAATTAATTATCTTCATTTCAGAAAATGCAGACTCGCTCAAGCAAGTTGACCCAAACATTGCCGCCAGTTGAAGGGCGATTTTTCTTTGTTTCGAATTGTCCCAAAATATTAGATAATTCAGCCTCATACGTATTATAATTCAACTGAGAAATCCTTGCTCTCAAAGACGAAAAATGTTTCAGAACCTACATTTTCAATTGATCTATCATAAGGTGTTATTTACTTTTGAATGCGTTCACTGCGCTAATCATCTCAATAATAGTTTTTCCTTCACCTTGAAGCCCAAGTTAATGGTGTTTACGTGCATTGTGATGTCAGTCAAAATTGCCAAATCAGTCAGCCATTTTTCGTTTTTCGACATCTGAGTGCCATCACCTCTTTCATCTAGAAAAGCTGTTATTTCGGGCAATAATTCTTGAAATCTTTCTAGGAATTTTTCGCGACTCAACCGCCAGATGTCCGTGTTAAGGACTAAATCAGTGTGTTCAGCTGACTCCTTATCTTCCAACTGCAACTTAAAGAGCCAATTATTGTAGCAATTTCTATAATTTTTTCCATGTTTAAAATTTTCGAACACAAAACTCATTGATGTATAATGCAATGGAATGAGAAAAACGAAGGAAAATCTTCATTAGCTCGACACAATGCCTCAAAACCGTTTTTGTTTACAGTCATTGCGGGAGCTCCATCAGTTGAAATGTACACTAATTTATATATTGGTAGCACACTAATTTATATATTGGTAGCTTGTATTTTTTCACATAATTGAAGAGAACGTCATATATATCTTCGCCACGGGTCTTCCCTTTTAGAGGAATGATTGTCAAAAATTCTTCCTTAGCCAACATGTCACTGAATACCATCCAAATAAAAATACACAGATGGGCAGTGTCTGTCATATCGGTGGGTTCGTCGAACTGTAAAGAAAAGTATGTACATTTCATGATATCATGTTCTAGTTTATCTGCCATGTCCTGACTTCAATACGCCTTGTGACAGTCGATCGAGATAACTGAAGTTCTCTAATAGCAAACATGATTTCTGTTTTATTTTCAAAATCTCCAAATAAAGTCTCACCCGCTTCAGTATATGCTTCCTTCACAACCGATCCATCTTCAAATGATTTCTTGTGTTTCGAGAATATATGAGATATTTCAAATGACGCGATCGTAGCAGCTTTTGATTGTTTGGCTGGTCTTGTAAACATGGTTTGTTTTTTTTCTAAACAAGATATCAAATCACGTACCTTTCGTTTTTTCTATTCACTCTGTGGCGGAAATCCTTTTCATAGTTTTTATGAACCATTTCATGATGCCTCTCGAAGTTACCACGCTTAGGTATTGCAACTGACGCACGACAAATAGGACAAATGCACTTATCCTTCACCATATAAAAGAAATATTCTTCCTCCCAATCGTTATCAAAATGATACGTTTTAGATTTCTTTGCTGCACTAATTTTGTACTATTTAATAATAAACTTTGTATCGACGTAGTATTGCCTTCAAGTTACAATTCGAAATGACTCCAATTCCTGCAGGCGCAACATTAATATCGGCGTGACCGAAAGTCTCGAATGTTCCCGTCATACGCGTCGCCCGAAATTTCTAGAAAAGTGGAAAGAAAAAAAACGCGGCTTTTCTTTGAAGAGTACTGCGCGTTCCTTTGATAAAGCCGCCTTTGCCGCCAGCAGAGTATTATTTCATTACGTAATGAATTTTTGAAGTTTAGTTACCTACTTTTTGAAATTTTTCCTCTTTCCAAGATCTACTCAAAAAGCACTCGCGATCGACTGGTCGATGAAATAACTGTTTCATTGCGAAAATTATGTGTTAGAATCGAATAAAAATATAACTTTCTCGCATTAAACACTCCAGCTTGTCCCATTGTCTCAGCACTCGAAATAGTAATTCTCCTGTTCAGAATGATTATTGATACCCATTTCTGAATAATCTCGATATTCGACAAGTGTACATCTAAGGCTTCATCCCACGCTACTTTTCCATATGAGATATGTGACTGAACCAATGCAAAATACAAAGTGCGCAACTGTGAAAATCTCAAAAACATGGAAAATACCTAAATCTTCCTCACAACGTGTGAAACATGAATGTCCCAGCGTAGGTGTTTATCCGCAGTAATACCAGGGTACTTAATTGAAGGCTGGTCGGTTCACCTCGTAACAGGAGGAACGGATGAATTTGGTCTTGTTTGTATTCAAGTGACTAGGTTGTGACCGAACCACTGATTAACTTTTTTCAATTATTTTATCTTTAATTCCGCCCAGTTTTCTGCCCTGCAAAATATGACGTAGTTCAAGGTATCACAAGAATCGCCCTGTGTCTCCAATGAGTCATTAACATAAATAACAAATAGAATAAGACCCAGCACGGTTCCTTGTGGTATGCCACACTTTACAACGCGAAACTTGCTGAAGAATCACCAATTTGTACGTCGCGTCAAATAACTCTGCATTGAGTTATATGTATTACCTCTGAACCCGCACTTAGAAGTTTATCAAGAAGCGATTTATGACTCACAGTGTCGAATGCCTGTGCCAGATCGACAAAGACACATAGGCACGGATCTGATTCGTCCAATGCTTCATAGAACTTTTCTATAAAACAACTCAAGGCATCCTGAGCTGACTTGTTTTTCCTAAAACCTGTTTGCTTTCTTGATGAAAGGTTCAAATGATCAAAAATTGTCAATATTCTAGTTTTGATGGCTCTCTCCAGAATTTTTGTCAGATTAGTTATTAAATTTATCGGTCTATAGTTTATCAGTTTCTTTTTTCCCCTTCCTTGAACAGAGGTTTGATAATACCAGCTTTGAGACAACTGGGGTATATTCCCGATTCCAAGCTTTTATTATCTAACTTTGTAAGGGGATCAACTATTTGATTTTTGATTTCATGTAATGTTTTAACTGTTATTGAATCATAGTTAGGCGCAGTCTTCAGCTTCAGCTCGTCAATATAACGAAATATTTCTGATTATTGAGTTTGCAGATCAATATGTTTCATTGAAGGGGCTATATTTGGGTCTCTTGATTGTGGACGCCAGATTTTTTCAAACTGCCGAATAATGATTGTTGGAAATATCATCAATTTCCTTGCCTGTGTAAACAAATTTCGAGTTTTCACCTTCAATTTCTGCGATTGCACAAGTTTTACATTTCTGAATTTGTAACTTCACCAAGCCAGTGCCACAACGCTTCAGGGGATTGACTCTATTCCTCAACACATGTTCTATAATAATTATTTTTATTAGTTTTAATGAGATTGACATCACGATTTCTGAAATTTTTACATTCGTCCTCCAAAGTTCCATTATGAGAATCCTTCTTCAAACTTTTATACATTTTTTTTGATGTTATTAACCTACCCAGTTCTACAGTAATCCATTCTTTATAATTTTTATTTTTCGCCCTTACAGGTGCTTCTTTTGTGGATTGATTAACGGTGTTCTTTAGAATCTCAACAAACTGTAGAAAGGCTCTATCAACATCCTCAAATCTCAACAAGCCCAGTCGAGCAAAATAAGATGAGTTTTAAGACCCTCATTATCTATAACTTTCTTCGATAATTTTTTGACTACTGTATGAACCTTAAGCGCAGGCATAAGTACCACTATTGGATAATGATCAGTTAGATGCACTTCCGAAATAGCGGAATGAATGTAATCGTTTTTCTTCTTGGACTTGAGAAAAATATGGTCTATGCATGTTCGAGAATTTTTATCAACCCGCGTAGATGCATTGATATGTGAATTGAACCCTAACTCATTCATTCTATTCAAATAATATTGTACATAATCAGCCGTTTCTTCCAGTTTATTGATATTTTCATCACTTATCAACAATTGATATTGGTATTTGCAATTATTTCTGTTCTGAAAATGATTTCTCAAGCCGTTGGAAAAAATGAACGGATATGACCTATGCAAACGATAAGCAGCTGGTATAGAAATTAACTCATTATTATGAGTGATATCTCATGTGATAATGTGGTTGTTTATTTCAATAATTCGATGTTCGAGTTCTTACTTGACCAGTACAACCACACTATCATTTTTATTCGCTCTGTCTTCATTATATAATACAGTAAAACCATCGAATATTATAATATCCACATCAATTTGAAATGTTTCTGTTAAATGCGTTACATCGAAATTTCGCCTGAATTGTTCCAATATTATTCTTAGCTCATCAACATTCTTATATAGACCCCGTATATTGACATGAAAAATTCTTAAATGGTCATTACATTCTTCAAATGTTAGATTGAAGTTAACTCCATCAAAAACGGAGGTTTGAATAGCTTCACCTTCATAATCCCTAATATAATTATCCATAAACAAATATCAAAATGTAAAAAAGTACATAAGCCCAATCTAAAGATCTACAAACCATAGTCTGTCTTCTCCCTATTCTGTTACACCATCTTAATATTCACAAAACAGTTCTCGTCCTCTGCTAAATGGTGGGTGTCATATTTTGTATCGAACTTACTATTATAACGTAGACAATTTGCACATTTTTCATTTTTCTCGTTACAGTCTTTTCTCAGATGTTGTTGGGAGCACTTTGCACAAATTAATCTGTTGTATTTCATATTGACCTTCTTCAATTGCACTTGAAAACAATAATCCATCACACGCCTCTACTGGATAATTTGATTTACCACTTTTGTCCTTCTTGGGTATTTTGACTACGGCATTTTGTATATCATCATTTTGGTATGAGATCCTTCAAAGAGCTGAAATAGATGACAAGGATAACCGCGTTGTTACAAATTTGTATTGGGGGTCAGTGCTCTAGGGTGAAGGTTGGTCATTCATGACCTGATGACATCGAGATCCGAAGAGGCGTTCGTCAGGGTTGTGTATTGTCTCCTATCCTTTCCAATTCATATTCTGGGAAAATTTTGAAGAAAAAATTAGATACGGTAATACTTGCAAGCAGCATTGAAGAACTTCAAGATCTGATGAACCGAATACATGCAGTCACTCAGGAGTACGGTCTGGAACTCAACGCATCTAAAACTTAATGGATGATGATAAGTAAGAATAGACAACCACCTACTCAGCTCCCACTTAACAACAAAAATATAGAGAAGCTTGAATTATATAATTACCTAGGAACAGTCGTAGATGCTGAATGGGACCAGTCTGACGATATAAGGGCAAGAATTGAAAAGGCTCGTGCTTCTTTTAATAAAATCAAAAAATTACTCATCAGTAACGACTTATCGCTGTCACTGAAGATGAGAATGATACAGTGCTACGTATTTCCTGTTTTACTGTAGAAGTGGAGGCGTAGACGGTGAGTGAGACGATGATGAGGAGACTCGAAGCATTTGAGATGTGGGTGTACAGACGCATGCTGCGGGTGTTTTGGACAGACCATGTTACCAATGTGGAAATTTTACGAAGAGTCGATAAAGAATAAGAAGTCATGAATACAATGAAAAACCGGAAACTAGAGTATCTTGGTCACCTCATGAGGCACGTCAAATATGGATTACTGCAACTATTATAGAATGTAAAGTGCACAGCAGAAGAGGCCCTGGGAGAAGAAAACACTCGTGGCTACATAATCTGCGTCAATAGTTCAGAAGAGCTGTTCAGAAGTGTCGTCAGCAAAGTGAAGTGCCAGTGTGACATCCCCCTTAGTTATATCGATGCTTAGGTTTGCTATTGTAACAAGTGGTTTTTTGAGTTTAGTGTCTTCTATGTTATACTTTGCCCCTAAAGAATTTTGTATCTCTCTTTCCATGGCGTCTTTCGATTTTGAACTATCATATTTCACCAGTAAGTGACCGTCTTTTATGGTTTTCATCATTGTAATTCCAATGCCAAGATTTGCTGGATTTGCTTTAGTAACTAATTCCTGTCTTGTTTGTACGCCTTCCTGTTTTTCCACTGGTTTCAGTATCAGACAAGGTATGTTCGGCATTGCAGGTTTGTTTATTGATTTTGTTATGTCCTCATAGCATTCGACAGTTACGTTTCTGGACGTGTTTTTTTTCAGCCGATTGCCTTTCCAAAAGCCGAATAACTTTAGCGTTGCGCTTGCTATAATATCATCCCTCTCTGGAATAATTTTCTTCATCAGTTTCGATGTATAGAAATCTGAGCAATTGTTGCACCAGAATTTCAATGTTCGCCTCGATCTGAAATCTAAAACCCTGACCTCCTTGGCGGTCAAGGTCGAGCATTTGTCGATTTTCGGACTTTTACATCCATCACAACAAAAAATATATATCTTTGAAGATGGATCTTTTGGGTCTTTTCCAGCAGCTGCTCCACAATCACTGCAATTAATCTTATCTGCTTCGAAGGAGATAAAAATACTCAATCTCACTTCTCTATTTGTCATTTTTTTTAAATATTCACTCGATCTTTTGAAGGCGTTTAATAGGCATTTTGACTCACATAAAACTTTCAGAAAAAATTTAGGAGAACAAATTTTGGGTAATTTATGAAGCAGCTTTTTATGAATATTTTAGAGTTATTTCCAAAATTTTAATCAATGATTTCTCGCATCAGACTTCAATTAATACGGAATGACGGATAAAAACGACGATCACCGACGATCAAATCGTTCCTAACAGACATTAAGAGAGAGCTAGAACATGCAGACTATTTAGCATATACCGACAGGGAATGAACTCTCAATCTCTGAAAATGTACTGACCTATTAAATTGCTCAAAGAAGAAAAATCTGCTAGAACAGTTAGGTTAGAACATTTGGAAATTGAGCAAAGTAGTGAAATCAGAACTTTAGTGATCTTACAATATTCACACATCATTTCAAATTGAATCGATCTTGTACAAAAACATTACTGGCTCAAAATCCCACAAAATATTGATATATTAACTTGGTTTTATTTGATATACATGAAAGTCCTTCGACAGTCAGAGAAATATTTACCAAAAGTACACGCTGTCACATATTGCTGATGTATTTTGTAACCTTTAAAATCTGCATATCTGAAAATTATTTCCAATTTGAATCAATCATCATTATTTGTATCATCATCATCATCATTATCATCAGTATTTGGGTACTAATATGTAGATAATATTTTCATAGGTTTTTCAGGGCTCGATAGGTAAATTAATGAAGAGTTTTTGAATGATGAAGTTCATAAATATAGGATAACGTTAAATGTTATGAGAATATATCAATCTACCAGAATATATACATACTATAGCATCATCAGACAATGATATCATTGTCTATATATATATATATATATATATATATATATATATATATATATATATATATATATATATATATATATATATATATATATATATATATATATATATATATATATATATATATATATATATATATATATATATATATATATATATATATATATATATATATATATATATATATATATATATATACCTATATTTTTATAGTTTTATTCATCAAACATAAAAGGAATACTACTAACTCGGTATTCAAAGACGGTTACGTAACAATTTCAACAAAAAAAGATGCACGGCGCCCATATGAGCAACACTCGGGCTGTCTGGCTCATTGTGCTTGCCGTGTTTCGTTGAGTTGTTATTTGTCTTGCAAAAACTTCCTGATGAAGCTTGCAAGACTGTTGTAGGGGGCCTACTGGATGATCCGGGCGCTAGGTGTTTCAGCGCTCAAGGTGTTCAATCTGGTTTCCTTATGAGCGGGACATTCGAATAGTATGTGTTCCGTTGTTTCGTCATTTTCTCGGCAACCATGACATTGTGAGGTTTCCGATAGTGTCATGACGTATAGATGTTTGTTGAGTTGGTGTCCCATCAATAGGCCCACTACCATCCCAACAGATTTTTTTTCAAGGGTCAGTAGTTCATGAACCTTCTTCATTGATTGCAACCCTTTTATGAGCCTTTTTGAGTGACTCAGTCCCGAGATGCCTGCCCAGTAGTTTGGGCTCCGGTAGTGTTCCAGTTTTGAAAGAAAGAGAGCACATGGGTCCATGGGATCAGAATTGGTTCTGGTCCCATCGGCCTGACAGCTGTTGTCTTATCTGCGAGTGACTTTTTTTGTAGCACTGAATGGTCGAAGTGCTATTCTGCCTTCGTCAACCAGTTTGGATGTAACGTTCGTATCTTTCAGATATCCAAGGGCGTTTTCGCTATCAGAGCATATGTAGATGTATGCGTCTCTATAGTTCCTGTGTAGATTTACCTGTACACACTGGAGAATAGCAAATATTTCTGCGTGTGTTACGGTGACGTTGTCTCCCAGAGCAATCATAATGTTTGCCCTAGGGTGGTGAACGCCGATGCCCGTACTCATCCTGGTTTTAGACCCGTCAGTAAACCAGGTGAGGACTTGTGGGGTGAGTAAGGCGTGAGTTGTGGTCCAAAATTCTTTTGGTGGAATAACGACTTTGTAGGGTTCGTCAAAGTAATAGGTGGCTCTCGTTTTATCTCCTCTTCTCTGATTTTGTTCAGGGATGTGGAGGCTCCAGAGATTAGATTTCTGTCCCTCCACATACCTCCCTCCCATAGTCTCAAAAAGGCCCTCTAGCCACCTCCTTCACCACTATGTGTAGTGGAGGGATGCCTAGAAGACACTCCATAGAGGCCGTGGGTGTGGATCTCAAGGCTCCCGTGACTGCCAGATATGCTTGCCTTTGAAAACTGTTGATTTTGTTCCGTTTTATCCATTTTTCCAGTACTGGCTGCCATACGATGGCGGCATAGGTCTTATCAGTGATGTGTATAGCCAAAATATTATCTTTGGTTTGAGTCCCCACCTGGGACCGAATAGTCTCTGGCACGCCCAGAGCGTGTTTTGCACTCTTTGCGTCTGTCTTTCGATGTGATTGTCCCAATTTAGTTAGGCATCAAGCATCACACCTAGGTATTTATTTATTTTACGGACAAGTCGTTCTCTCTGCACCATTGTTCAGTCATTCGCAGTGCGTTCCGCGCAACTTCACATATGGTGCTGAGGATTTTCCACCAACAAGAAGGACGAGATCGTCGCATTACTCACCGCAAAGTGCCCAGCATCGGCAAGGGCCGCCAGTTGCCCATCCAGCACGAAGTTCCAAGGAAGAGGAGATGGAACTCTCCTCTGTGGACATCCCCTGCTGGCGCTCACCCGGACGGAGCCTCAATGCGTCTGGTCGACAGTGGGCGTCTCACTTACCTTGTTACGGTTTTGTTTACTTTCCTATCTACGATAGCTTTATTTATTGATTTGTATAGTGTATTGTCGAAAGCTCTCTCTATATCTTGGAATATTCCTAGAGTAACTTCGCCTTTTTCCAGTCCTTTCTCGATACACCCTACCACGGAGTGTAGTGCTGAGTCGACTGATCTACCTTTCTCGTAGGCATGTTGAGTGATATGTAGGGGGTGCTCCACTAGGGTATTCTCCGTGAGATATTTTTCTACAAGGTCCTCCATAGTCTTCAGTAGGAAGGAGGTGAGGCTGATTTGTCTGAAATCTTTGTCGATTTTATGTGCGATCTTGGCTTGGGGATGAAGACAGCCCGAACCCTTTTTCAGGGGTCTGGAATGTATCCCAAAGCTAGGCAGGATCTGAAGATGTGGATTAAGTACGTAACAATTTGGTCCATACTTTTCATTGAGTGTGCAGGCTATATAAGATCTGCTCCTTGTGCTTTATATGGTTGAAAGGTAGTTCCTGCCCAACGAAACTTTTCCCCTGTAACTACCATTGAGGCTGTATTCCAGTTTGTTTTGTCAGCATGTCCATTGGATTTCTGGATTGTTGTGTTGTCGATGAGGAAATCCGGAAAGAGGACTTCCGCTAGGTGCCTCAGTGTTTCATCCTTCGTCTGTTTTTTTACTCCTTTCAGTGTATCAAGACTTTGGATGTCTGTCGGTCCCGCTGCGGAGACAATGCGATGAAGACGGTTTGCCTCCGGTACACCCTCTATTTCCTCGCAGTAGGAATGCCATGCTTTTTTTTTTGAATTTTTTGATCAATCCTTTGTATGGTCTTTGGGCTTCCTTGTAGTTGTCCCAATCGCTTTTCGTGCTGGTGCGCATCGCTTTATTCAGGCCTAGTTCGTTTTATTCATTAAACTCGGTATACAAAGACGGTTAGGTAACAATTTCAACAAGCAAAGATGCCGCATATGTTCTTGATCAAGCCAAATAATTTTCTTATATAAAATTTAGAGCCGAGTACTTTCACAGATTCAAAGATTAGTTCATCGTATGGGATCTGAACGATATGATATTACTATGAATTCAATTACAATGGAAGGAAAACGACTATAATCGTACTCAAGTGCAAATCGTACAATTGGAATAATCTTTGGAGAAAGTTGGCAAAACAAAATTGCGAAATTCCACTCTATGTGCTTATCTAATGATGAAGGCCTACATGCTGGTTTAATCGGTAAGTGTGAATTTTTGGTACTTGCAGTAGTCAGCCTCTATTCCAGTCACTGGGTTCTCGAATGCTGCCATTTCCCCGTAGATTGTCGTGATAACATCATTGTTGCCAAAATGAGAGGAACGTTACACTTTTTAAAGGCAAATCGAAAATTTGTTCTGACGTATTCGTGTTTGGAACAAGAGGGCATGGGCATACTAACAAGGATTTATACGAAGGATGGATCCGAGTAAGGGTAGCTTATAGATGGTTTATGCTGCTATATGATTAGGGCGAAGACCATAATTAGTATTCAGAATTCAAGAAGATCGTTTACTAAATTATACAAATAATGATAAATGATAGCATAACTTTCGTTCCAAAATGAAAATATCAACCGATCACGATATTTCAGCTTTAGCTAATCTTCAAAGATACGACGAAAAATACAATTATTTCATCAAATTAAAAAGAAGTTGACTAGGTAACTCAATATCTACTCAACTTGTTTATGTATATTTCATTTCATAGAATGCGGAAGATTATTATTAGTTAGTAGTAACATTATGAATCATTTTCTCAATTTTGTCAATTGACATAATTCTGTTACTCGGATGACATTGTTTTGCAAAAAATAAAGTATCCTCTCATATACACTTAATTTTTCTATACCCCGTTTTTGTGATAAATTTTTAGATGAATAATTTTTCTTTTAACTATCAATTTAATGACTGAAACAATATTGTATATAATTGGTTACTAAACAGTTCATTTTAATAACACAGCCTTCTTATATAATTATTTCTCAGCTCATTATATTAATAGTTCGATTTGTGGTGCTTTTTTTTCATGTTTCTTATATGAATTTCAAGGCAATCCAACAGAACAAGATATTCCAGTAGCCCATCTGGCCACTTATATCTCGCTCTGTGCAACTTGATGAGATCTCTTATAAATGTTAATCGTATATTTTAGATTTTAATTCATATTTCTATTGAACAAGGAACTTATATTAACGATAACATGCTTAGGACGACTTCATTGAAATTAATATATCAGAACAACATAGTAGATTTTTTCCTTAAGACATAATGATAAAGAGAAATAAGACAATTTTATCAACTGTCAATGGTTTATTTATTACAAAAACATTTTCAATTGAATATCTAATTTATACCAACATATGAAAAAAACAAAGTGAACGTACTGTAGTGGGGAGGTATTAGTTTATAGTTGGCTATTCGAGCTGATATAACGTGGATTCTCACACAATTTGCTAATTTCTTTCTTATGAAATCATTTCGAAAAGTTAGCAATTAAATGTCTAAACCCATATGGGATCATTCTCAATAGCCAACTAGTCATCAATACCTACCAACTACTGGACATTCAACATATAAATACACTCCCCACAAAAATTATCGCATCACCCTACTTTTACGACAATACTATATAAACTTTTAGGTTGGTCATTCATTCAGTCGCTTGATAACTTTTAGAAGTGTGAAATAAGAAGATATTATTCAGAAGAGATGAGTTTATGATGAAAAATATCAACAATTTTCGAGTTAAAGAAATATTAAAAAATTCTACCATCTTCAAACATTCGCGAAGAGACCAATCAACTAGCATCGAATGGTTACTAATCATTTTCAAGATCGATTGTTTCCTCCCCGGGCCCTAATTACTGCCAGTATACGTCTCGGTGACCCCTCAAACAAATTTTGGATTTACTCTTGAGTCACTGAGTTCCAAATTTCAGGAAGCAGATTTTCTAGTTGTTGGGGTGTTCTACAATTCATCCTACGTTGCTGAATTTGCCACCCATATTGTCCCAAACATGTTCTATGGTATTCAAGTCGGGACTTCTGGCTGGCCATCTTAAAATATGAATTTCGACATTTTGCAGAAATTCTCGAACTAGCCTAGATGCATGAAGCCGAGCATTATCATGCATATAAATGAAGTTTTCGCCAATCAATGGGCCAAAGGGTACAACATGTGGTTCAAGGATATCTGCGATGTATCTGGCTGCTGTCATTCTTCCATTATTCACTAGGACTAACTCAGTTCGACCATGGAAAGAAATACTTCCCCACACCATACTTAGCCCCCTCCGAAGTTTTCGGTTTGCCGTATATTGCATTGCTGATACCGTTCCCCAGCTCGTCTGTATACAGGCATGCGTCTATCATTTGATACAAGACAGAACCTGAACTCGTCGGAAAAGAGAACATTCGACCATTCTGGAATACTCCAATTTGCATGTTCCCTCGCAAACTGAAGTCTTGCAACTCGATGCCCTCTGGTGAGACGCGGGCCGGTAGAAGCCACGCTTGTTCTAATATCGTCTTCTCTGAGCCTGTTCCTAACAGTTTACAATAAAATATGCACATTTCTGGAAAGTGCAAGTTCATTTTGTAGCATTCTGGCCGTACAGTGCCGAACTCTTAGTGAAGTTGAACGAGGCCAACGGTCATCAACTGTTGTCATTCGATTTCTTCTCTCTCAAGCCATTCTTGCATATTCTCCTGTTTCGTGGTACCGATTAAATGCTCTTGAAATAGTGATTTGGTTAACATTCAACAAGTTAGCCACGTAACGTTGGCTTCGCCCCTCGTCTAGAAGTGTAACAATTCTTCCACTACGTGATCACTTAAATAGCGTCCAGGACGTTCATCAGCCACAATAAATTCAGAGATTCGAAAATCAACAAGTAACACAGAAAACTTGATTCAATTTATCGTGAAAACTGAAGAGAAATTGAATGAATACTGATAGTCAAATAAACTCATTCTTGTTTCAGACGTGTTTGAGATCATATGGAAACAAATGTTACTACATAGATAAGATTTTTTCTCCTCATATATCCAAAAACATATGTTGACAAAGAAACTGCGATCGAGCTGCTTGATCGATTGTGGAATTCAGAATACCAGGTGATGCGACAATTTTTCTGGTGTATATTTTTTCTGTAATAGACTTATATGGTAAGATCCTGCGCTTGCACAGCAACCTGCACAGGTTGCAGAAGTTATTCGTGGAGTGTCGGTATGGTACCCTCTCTTCAAATAAACGGGCTGCTTTATGTAAATATGATTAATATTTTCGACGCCGTAACTCTGAACTAGATGAGTCGATTTCAATGAAAATTTCAAGATTCGTGACTATTCAGTAGTTTCAAATTGTATTGCGTCAACCGGTTAGAGGTCAGGTGTGTCCGGTTTTACTTAACCAATGCTCAATGGAAACGAAAAATTTCTCTGAAGGAATATTTACGTTAAGTAAAGCTGCAAGATAGAGTATTCGGGCTGAAGTATCACCTCATTATGCTGTCGCCGTACGCAACTATCTAGACCAGCGGTCGGGGAACCGGGATAAATTACCCCAAATGGGATGAAAATGAAATTTTTGGGTGAAAAAATGAAAAAAATTTAGAGTAAAAAGTATATATTTTCAAGTTGCTTTTTTTTAAACCTGTTAGTATTTTTTTCAACTTAAATAATTCAGCCACATATGCAGGCCACGCCATCTCACTACCCACCACTAGAGTGTTCTCGAGTTATATCATTGCACAGTAAAGCACAGCCCCGGCTACCTGCTCAGTCCGTGCCACGCCGTCAAAATACAAATACATTGACGGGTCAGAGAGCGAGTTTTTATTAGTTAATTGCTGACAAGACAAAAATATTATCATTAATCATAGATATATCGATCAAGGTAAGCTACAATTAAGAAATTTGATTCAATTATTTCACAAATATTATTTTTCTGTCTCCCTTCATATGGCAGCAAATAGAAAAAGATCATACCAAGAAGAATTCCTTAATTATGGTCTTACAATTATAGAAGACAATGGTACAACAACCACATTGTGTTGTATATATGAAGGTACTGACTTCAGAATTTTTCACAAAAAGTCAATTGAAGAAACATTTAGATAATTTGCATTCACCACGAAAATACTTTTCAAATTTTGAAATATCTGTTGACAGACAAAGATTGTATAGCAACTTGTTTGGTACATCCGATCAGCGTTCAGCATCAAGGGCTAGCTTTGAAGTAACCTGCTTGATTGCTCGATATATGAAACCATATACTATTGGTGAAGGTTTGGTTGAACCAGCTACTGTAAAAATGACAGAGATAATGAGTGGTCAAAAAGAAACGAAGAAACTGATTTCAGTGCCCTTGTCTGCGAGAATTGTGGAAGAACGAATCTCTATTTCAGTAGAAAATGTGAGGGAACTGGTTATTTCCGCATTAAAACAGGCTAAATATTTTGCTATGCAGCTTGATGAGACAACTGAGTTTAGTAACAATTCACAGTTAATAACATATACATGTTCGCTACAAAGGTGCAGATAATTTTGAAGAGGAATTACTGTTTTGTTCTCCTCTCGAGTTGAGATCTCGTGAAATTGATGTCTAACTACTAGCATTGAATGCTAGTTGAGGTCACAGTAACTTGAATAATGGTGATTGGTAGGTAATTGAGTCTTCCTGGTCGTTGAGGAGCTTAACCCTTTCTACCCTAGATGCTTTGAAAATTTCCATCCATTCAAAGAAATTGAGTTTATAAGATTTATCACAAGAATGAAGAATTTTTAGCTGTTGAAGTTCTGGAAAAGGATGACATTCATTCAGATAATGTGCAGCTAAAGCTGAATCATATTTCTGCTGTAAGAATGACCGGAAATGTTCCTTATATCTAGCCTTGAAAGAGCGTCCTGTTTGACCATTATAAAAGGAATTGCACTCAGAACATGTTAATGGCTATACTCCTGATTTTTTCAAATTTATCGGTTCTAACTTTTGTGTTGAAAAGCAGGCCTGACAATTTGCTAACTGATTTGAATGCAATATGAACTTTTTCACTATCAGACAAAACTCTAGCAAACCTGTTCTGACGTCTTCCCAAAATATGTTAAAGACAAAAATTTTTCGGGCTTTTCTCTCTTGGATTGGGGATGTTTCATATGTTGTTGAATATTTTTCGAATAATTAAACTCTCTATTGCTTTTATCTCGAAACCGTTGTTATGTGCTATTAACAAAAAGGTGTTAAATTCTGATTTTCGGTCAATGTCCGATAAAGGCAAAGAAATCGCTCTGTGAATCATGGATTTGAAGGCTGCTATTTTTTGAGAATACGGGTGAAATGAATCTATGGGTATGACATTATCCGTGTACGATGGTTTTCTGAAGATATTAAGTGATGAACGGTTATTATTCTCCCGGGTAATTGTCAGATCTAAGAAATTGATTTTACTATCAACTTATGTTTCTACTTTGAACTTAATTTAAGGATAAATGTTATTAATGTAATTAATGTATCTAGGGTAGGAAGGGTTAAGCTCCTCAACGACCAGGTAGACTTAATTACCTACCAAACACCATTATTCAAGTTACTGTGACTAGCATTCTATTGATGTCAGTTCCTGTATTGTAGATGAGTATTCAGTTTTCATTAGCTTGTTGTTGATAATGGACGTATGTCCGAAACCGGTCCAACCAATGTAAATTTTTTCATTCTTGTAACTTGTTTTATTTTATAATTCATTATGAATATCAACTATCACGTAGTTCAGGCTTCATCGATCAATTATTTGAAGTATATGAAAACTTCAATGCGCAAAGTACAAAATGGGAAAACTGTATTTCTCTATCTTTGGATGGTTCTCCAGCTATGCTGGGTTATGTTTATGGTTTTCGGCTTTCGTAAAATAAATAACCCAAATATTGAAGTCACTCACTGTATGATCCATCGCCAGGCCATTATGGTCAAATATTCAGAACCTACACTGGAAGACGTCATGCATGATGCCATCAAGATTGTAAATTTCAACAAGGGACATGCACTTAATACGCGGCTATTTCGTGAATTATGTCAGGACAGTAAAGCTGAATATACGGATCTACTTTATTATACAGAAATAAGGTGGCTCTCTGGCGGAAATGTACTAAATCGAAAATGGACCCTCGAAACTGAAGTCGAAATTTTTATGGTTGATCAAAAAAATATTCTCGCAGATAAGTTTTGAAACTCTTGCTGGGTTGCCAATCTCGCATATATAGCAGACATTTTTGAGAGTATAAATATATTATAAAAAGAATTGCAAGGAAAGAATATTAATATTGTTTCAGCGAGAGCAATAGTTTCAGCGTTTCGATTAAAGCTGCAATATTGGAGACAGAAAGTAGAAGACAACAAGATAGCTTCTTTTTCAAGGTTAGCTTTGTGTTTGGAAGATTGCGAAAATATTACTCTTGCTGACATCAAAGATACAATCGTAAGACATCTTATCAAACTCAGAGAGCGGTTTTCAGATTACTTTCCAGATTTTGTTACACGTACTATCAGTTGGATTGGAGATCCTCTTAAATGTGAAATTGATATGATACCAGAAGAACCTTCAGGTTTGGCAGAAGCAATTCTTGAACTTCGATTTAATTTTAAAGCACATATTCAATTTGAGAGTAAACCAAATCTTAGGTCTTTTTGGATTTCAAAAGCTGCAAAGACTTTCAAAATTGCACATGAAGAGGCGGTTGAAAAATTGCTGCCATTTGGAATAACATATTTGTGTGACCAAGGCTTTTCCACTCTAATGCACTCAAAAACGAAGAACATAAGTTGATTAAATGCCGAAGACTTTATTCAAATCGCTCTTACATCAAAGTAAGTCCTAATTCTGAAGTAATTGTATCGAACATGAAACAACATCATTTCTCCAAAACGTGAAGGAAGAATGTTTTCAATTTTTCTAGTTTTTGTTGGTACCACCTTTATTATTATTATTATTTGTTACAGTACCCCAAATTGTCAACCCTCAATTGTAGACCAATGAGTTTCAATTTGTTATATATATATATATATATATATATATATATATATATATATATATATATATATATATATATATATATATATATATATATATATATATATATATATATATATATATATATATATATATATATATATATATATATATATATATATATATATATATATATATATATATATATATATATATATATATATATACTATTATTACCGTTATGTTCTACTAGGTATTACATTAATAAATTGAATAAATGATGCTCAATTAGATTTTTAGTTATTGTTTTCCTTTCAAAATTATCATGAGGGCTATAATATGAAAGATGCTAAAAAGAGGCGATTTCGTTTTTTTTACTCTTCGCCATGGGGTAATATCAACTTACACAAAAATATTTTGGGGTAATGATTAAAAAAGTTCCCCGACCTCTGATCTAGACAATATATTCCCAGGTCGTTGGATATGTAAGAGCAATATAGAATGGCCGGTTGGTTAGATTACCTGATCTAACGCCTTTCAGTTCTTTCTTGTGGGGCTATCTCAAGTCCAAAGTCTATGTTAAGCTAGCGGAATCGTTGGAAGAGCTACCAGAAAAGATTGTTCAAGCATGTTTGCAGACAGTACCACAATTGTTGTAAAACATTAGGCAAATCATTCGGATCTCGATTGTAACAATGCATGGAAGAATCTAAAGCCACTTCGAACATTTTCGATAGGAGTGTACCACAATATAAACCCTCAAATCTCAATCACTTATTGCATTTTATAATAGAGTTTAATGAGAAGCATAGAATTTCAAGCAGTGTTACTTTTTAATTGATGGCACATAGCAAACTGATATTGAGAATTCGATAACTTTTCTGATGATACATCACACAACTCCTTTCTTATTATAAACTTTATCGTAGTAGTAGTTGATAACGGTGAGAGGTAAAAACGCAAACGTTTGAATAAGTAACAGAAATTTTTTTGATGCGACCAAATCGATTTTGATCGAATGTTTTCATCAGAGATCGCACGGATTCATGAAAACCTGGAATTTCACCAAATACTACTCTATTTTAATTCGTTTTTGGTAATCAATCAATTACGTGTTCGTATAGAGAATAAAACCACCTTTTTAAAGAGTTATCATACGACCCCTTTCCTCCATTAAAGAATTTGGAATAAGCTACTAGGCGTAGGGGGTTGATAGAGCGGTAGCTAAACATGTAACAAAAACTGTCCCACTACAAACACTACAATGTTTCAGGAAATTCACAGAAAAATCAAACCAGCTTATTCAAGGTGGTTCGTATTTATTGGAAAGAACTGTATAAAAACATTTATATCCATCAAAAATTTATTTACGATTTTGTTTCAGTCCCCAGTTCCAAGAAAGCCATGGAAAGGTACGCTGGATGCTACGAAGTCTCATACTATATGCCCGCAAAGAATTTTTTTCATTGATTCAGAAGTAATGGGAAATGAGAATTGCCTTTACTTGAACGTTTATGCACCAAAAGTAGGTATAACCTTTAATTTTATAACTTTTCATAAATTGATTCTTCCTAAATCTTAGTGATGTTGGCTCAACTCGAGTTCAATGACACAGTCTTACTTGAATTTGAAATAATGTTCGATGAATGTGCTGGCGCAATATTGTAATGAAGCAGCCAATCATCGCTCCTAGCTGTGGCCGTTTTTTCTTAGTGAGTTATGCAATCTTTACGGAGTTTTTATATAATATTTCATGTGGGTAATATGACTCTCTTGAGCATACACCTGGTGCACAAGATCATCAAAATAAACAAACGTTCAACTTGGACATGATATTGCTCCAGTTTTGTTTTGTCTTTTTTCTGACCGCGGCTCAAACAGAAGCATCCACTCAATGTTTACTTTTGCGATTATAATCATAAATCCCCATTTCATCACCAGTATTACTCAAACATATTTTATTTATTATTACTCATTTAAAAGTTATCCCAACCGATCTCCATGCGATAGTTATTCTGCTGTTATTCTGTGCAAATAATAGACGAACGCGTAAGATGTTTTCCTCTATTTTTACCGCTAAAGGCAGACCTTAGTATCACCATCAACAGACATGCAATCTTCTTCGAACCGTTTCTACATCTTTTTTGTTTGTATTCTGTTTATGTAGTCGTTCCCAAATTTAACGCAAATTCGTTTCATCGAGTCTTCTGTTATTATTTTCTTCTTCGCTGAAAAGTACTACCAAGGCAGCAATGAATAATAATAATATAACCAATCGCACGCCGTTTACAAATCAAGGCCTTTCACTGGTAACAAAAACCTTCAGTAGTTTCGTGACGACTCATTATTTACCCAAATAATCAATCGATGAACGGATCTTCTTTTCGACAAATCTTTACTACACAAAAGATGTCAAATTCCAATGTCTTGAATACAGAATTTTGAGGGGTCATTTAAGAATTCCAAGAAGTTCCAATCACAAACTATTACAAAATTCTAGATTTCAATTTAGATATGGTGGTAAGATCTTCTGTTACAAACTTGTGTGATCGATATCTTTGAATTAGCTCGAATGCGATCATAATCTGATAATATGGGACGGAGATTTCCGATTCTGAAAATTTAAGCATTGTAACAAATATTTTACAGATACCTTCTGCAAATTCGAAACTTCTACCAGTAATGGTATTTATCCACGGTGGTGGTTTCCTCTTTGGTACAGGTAGATCAGAGTCCTATAGCCCAGGATATTTACTCGACCAAGAAATTGTTTTAGTGACATTAAACTACAGATTAGGTAAGAAAACAGTCATTAGTGAAAGTTTAATCTAAATTAAAGATTGGAAAAAATGACAGATGCTATCTGAGAAGAACAGAAATTACTAAATTGAACTTATGTATAATATGCATGATAGTGTCAAATATTTCAGGAGCCCTTGGTTTCCTTAGCACTGACGATGATGCATCCCCGGGAAATTATGGGTTGAAAGACCAAGCACTTGCATTGAAGTGGGTGAACAAAAACATAAAATATTTTGGTGGTGATCCATCGAGTGTCACTCTATTTGGAGAGTCTGCAGGAGCAGTCAGTGCTCATTACCATATATTTTCACCAATGAGTAAAGGTAATTGCTGTAGCTTAAAATCGGAATACGGTAAGATCGCTTTGTTGTTTTAAATCACACATAATGTGATCTGTAGATATCTGAAATTATCATATAATTCTTCATAAAGTTTGAGTTCTAGAAATAGTTACATAAAATCACTGACATCTATAATTTGGTTGAGGAGGTCGTTACTTGATGAAAATCGATATACATATTTTCAATGAAATAAAACTAAAGTATTTAGATTTTCACTATATTAACATAACTATGACCGGTTTCACTACACTGTGGCTTCATCAGATAGATATAAACTAATGAACAGAGTTATTCCTAATATATTATTCTTATTTCCTGCTCAATATTACAATAGGTACAAGTACAAGAGATATGTTGGAAAACCCATCAGGTTGCTCACTTTATGTATTGGAAAGTTTGAGTAAAGGAGAAGGATTTAGATCAATTGACTATTAAATAACCTACATGAATTCTTTTCTTTATTGTTCTCTAAAATTTCCAATAGATTGAGTTTTGTCTATTATTCTCATCGTGTAAAATTTTGAAATCATCATTAAAGTTATGGTTTTCTTCGAGTAAGTAATTAGAATAATGGGAATCTGATTTACAGTAATTAAAACTACGTTTGTGCTCGGATAATCTAACTTTGAAATTTCTGAAAGTTCTACCAATATAAATTTTATTACAATCCCCGCAAGACAGTTCATAAACTATAGATCAGGTGTTTATAAACTATATGCAGGGATTATTAAAATATATGATAAATTCAGAAATTCAAGATATTAAGTAGGAAATAAGACTCATATATAAATGAATACTCTGTTCATTACTTTGTATCTATCTGATGAAGCCACAGTGTGGTGAAACTGGTCATAGTTTTGTTAATATAGTGAAAATCTAAATACTTTAGTTTTATTTCATTGAAAATACTGATATCTATAGTAATGGGGTCAAGATTTAATTGAATGGAACTTCAAACTGAAGGAGAAAAGTGCTGGGAATTGTCAATATGCAGTTACAAATTGATGCAGCTTTGTCAACTGAAAATTCCCCTTCATACCACTGATTCGAGTTTTGTTGGAAGTTGCATTCAGTACCTTGATATCATATAAATAAATATTTTTTAATATTTGTGTCAGTAGTAATATTTATTATCATAAAGGCAATTGTATCTTTAATATCGTGATAGTCTCGATGGCACAATGATGTGTTCAACTTGTCATTTTGCATGGATATTAAATGTGTAATATTTATTAAATATGGTAATTCCTTCTAAGCATATCTATACAAGGCTAATATATACTAACATATAGGGTGCGGCAGAGAAAACCGGCAATTTTTTTCCGTTTAAACTTTTGCAATTCTAGAACTAGATCATTCGTTCTTGCTTCATTGGAAAGCCAAAGAACTAGGTTTTTCAGAAATTGTATCAAAATTTTACTTTCGGTGAAATCCAACATGGCTGATTCATTCGAAAAAGAGCAATATTTCAAGATCGCTGCAACTTTTTTTTTCACTGAAAATTCGAATAGGGCATTCAGTCGATAAATCAGTCTTTTCCGAAGAATTTGACAAATTGATCTCAAAAATATTCCAAGAAGTGGCGAAAAAGTAGCTTTAAGAAATTTCTTCATTCTGATTTTCAGCTGAAATCGAAATATTTTCTTCACCTAATGGCGTTGGCCCTCCTGAAGTTGATGTGTTTCCGTTTGAATTCAAAATGGACGACTTCCTCAAATATTAACAATTTTTCCCGCGCATTAAAAATTTTTTCCCGGTCGTAATAAATCAACTGCTTAATTGAATCACTAGATTGAACCTTTTTCATCATTGTGAGGGGTCAAACTCGAATATTGATTCAGAATTGTGCCAATTGTCATCAATGATGTTTCTCTCTCTCCACCATCATTTGGACCTCCCTTTGTGAATATAGACTGCATGCATTAACTCTATGATAAACAAAAAATAATGATATGTAATCAAGTTTTAGACAACAACTGGTTTGAACCCGAATTTTATCTTGATGTTGCTTGTTTTTGACGTTTGGAATTGTTAACAATGGTTTTAACAAATGAAGATAAGCGTTTTATTGAATGTTTATTTGTGCGTGGCTATACTGCTAGGCAAATATTACGCCAATTTCCATCCCCTAATTACGAAAGAAGCACAATATATGATCTTGAGGAAAAATTGTTGACAACAGGGTCATAAATAAGAAGATCAGGATGACTGTTTCCCAAATATCTCAGAGATGCCAACTGTTAAAAACATCTGCGAGAATAATAATACGACATGATTTTGTTTAACAAATTACATGAGTGAAAACATTCAACAAAGAGAATCAAGTACTCAGATTGGAATATGACCTCTATTCCCATCCACAACCATCTGCACCCGTCTTCTCCAGCTCTCTATGGATCTCGAAATTACTTCTTGAGCAAGATTGTTCCAACATTCTTGAATTCTTCGCCTCAGCTCCTCACAATTATTGAAAATAATACCATTGTTGTTGTGGTGTGCCACTTCTTCCAAATGACTCCACAGAAAATAGTCGCATGGATTAAGATCGGGACTATTTGGGGGCCATTGTTCTGGTTCGATGATATCGTCTACGCGTTGTCTTAGATAATCCATAGTATAGTGACTGGTATGACATCTGGCTCCATTCTAAAATTGATTGAAATAGATTTCATTTAGATAAATCTAATTTGGGACACTCTGTACACTGACGGCCAGTTGAGGGTAAGTAGCATTTTTTTTGTGATATAGTACTTGCTGTTCACTTTTTTGATAATTGTTGTCACAAGAATATGAAAAAAATTGTAGAATTCCAGAGAAGATTTGAACCAATAAAATCATTCAAAAAGCTACTCAATGTCTCAACCGTTCATTTTCAACTGGTGGCAACTGTATTTTTTCATGTCTTACAAAAACCAATCATTCACCTGCATGAAAGTGAACTGAGGAGTTGCGCCTCAATAGTTGGTAACATATGATCGAGAATTATGAGACAATAATTTTTCGAATCTAATCTTATACCTGGTTCTATGAAAATAATATTTGATTTAAAGTTCTTCGAAATACCGACTGAGACCATTACATGCCTGGAAAATTTTTGTCTTTCCCTCTGCAAACGAATTAAAGGCACATTCCTCTTGATTTCATTCGCCAGAACACAAATTCTGTTATTCTGGCTGTTTTTTGGTGGGGCAACACTGAAAATCTTGTCGTATGTGAACCAGATATTTTCAATTTGTCTACGTGTTCTAAATCTATTTAATAAATTTCTGCGTTGGTCGAATCTGGTTGGTGTCTCAATATTCTTCTCACAGAGGTTTTTGAGATTTGGCATCTCTGAGACATCTGGGAAACAGTCAAGCTGGTTCCTGGAGTTCTGATAGGGCTGACTGCTAATGCAGAAATTCGCTGAATGTTATCCTGAAATTGTCAGTTGAGTTTGTCATACAAAAAATGTAGAGTTGATGCTTGAAACAGATTATGAAAAGGCGAGTACCTGTGTTCTAACAGTTCTAGCTTTAGATCATAGATTGTACTTCTTTCTTTTAATTAGGGTCTGGAAATTGGCGTAATATTTGCCTAGCAGTACATGCACAGATAAACATTCAATGAAACGCTTATTCTGATTTGTTAAAACAATTGTTAACAAGATCAAGCGTCAAAAACAAGCAACACCAAAATAAAATTCGAGTTCAAACCAGATACAGTTAATGCAAGCAGTCTATGTTCAGAGGTTTCACAACGTGATGTGCATATGATAATGGAAAAGAGACAACAGACGACAGTTGGCACAATTCTGGGAAAGGTTCAATCTAGTGATTGAATTCCGCAGTTGATTCATTACGACCACGGGAAATTTTTAATGCTCGGGGATAATATTTGAGGAAGTCGGCCCTTTTGAATTCGAACGGAAAACAAATTTTATGATGGTTTTAGTGAAATATGGATCTTTGTCTTCATAGAACAACCATGAAAAACACATTTACTTCAGCAGTGCCAACGCCATGGAGTGAAAAAAATATTCCGATTTCAGCTGAAAATCAAAATGAAAACAAATTCTTGTGCGTCTTTTTCACCAATTCTTGGAATATTTTTAAGATGAATATATCAAATTGTTCAGGAAAGACTGAATTATCGACTGAATGCCCTATTCGAATTTTTTAGTGAAAGAAAAACGTTCCAGCGATCTTGAAATATTGCTCTTCTTCGAATGATTCAGCCATATTGGATTTCACCGGAAGTGAAATTTCGGTACAATTTCTGTAAAAACTAGTCCTTTGGCTTTTTAATGGAGCAAGAACGAATGATCTAACTTCAAAATTGCGAAAGTTATAACGGAAAAAAATTATCTCGAAGTAGAACATGAATCTAACTCAAACTCTAAGGCATTGCCACCGGGATGGGGTCACACACATGAAAAAAACATCGATGGTTAACATAAACACTTGTTGTAAACGTAAATGTAAGATTAAATAAAACACGTGGTTCGCTGGTAGAAAGCGACAGTTCGGCAATATGGCTGACGCTTGGGTCCGTAGAATCGACTCGTGGCAAAGCATGCTGCAGACGATCTACGGAGACGAGGTGAACTCGATGAGGTCGGTGAGGAAATATCGAAGGAGTTTCAGAAATGCACGGATATTTAAGCCCACGGACCAGGTAGGCCCAGAGTACGTTCTGTGCTCAGCTTGCTCAGAGGAGCCTACTAGGCGATCTGTGATTGAAAAAGCGTGGTTAGATAGCGTAGTGAACACGGTAACAGCATCTACATTTGACACCTTCATCCAAAAGTTAACAGTTAACTATAATAAATATGCTTTTTTTCCAGTTGTGTAAATTATTAAGCTTCGGTATCTTGTTCTATCTTTGGTTCAAAAAATTTTATCTTGGTGTTGAAAATGTAGCGGTACAAGAAGTTCAGCACTCATTCGCAGATTACCTTGTAGTAGCGAAATGAAGCTAACCATCGTTTCTTCCCAGGTAAAATACTCTTAAAGGAAGCCAATGAAAGATTCCAGTCTCCACACTCTTGACCTTCTGGAGTTTGTGTGCAGAAGTTCTTTCAGAAGAGGACGAAAACAGTAAGCTAAATATATATAGATCCAACCTACCCGAGGAATTTCTTTCCAAAAAGTGAATCAGACATTCTTTGTTTGTTTGAGTTTAGGTTATTCTAATTTACAACACAGTGGAGTTATTATGTAGGATAATGATTACACAGTGGTGAATTATATCAATGAGCTTTCTATTGATTGGTTGCGTTCATTCGACTACAAAATTTGATTATGATATGTATTAAGCGCTCTCCCTTAGGTGACTTTAGTTGTTTTCTGAATGTCATCAATGTTGGGATTGTATATTTTTAAATCACAGGGCAGAACAGCTGACTGTTGACATTCCAGGTGATGTCGTAGTAAATTCAACATTCAAATGTAGATCTCAAATGGAAAAGGGGTTTTAGTTCTCTATATCATAAGCTTAAATGGTTGAGCTGGGACTTTTCGTTGGCTAAACCTAGAATGCTTTGTCAATTCTTTCCTGATTGACTTCCCTGAAAATGATATAAGATAAGAAGAAGAGTATGACGAGGTACATAGGTATAGAGGTATGATAAGTTGGCTTGAGTTGGTATCAGAATTGTATGATAACAGGGGATCTCAAATATTTGAGAAATAAATTATGGTTGAATCGTAGATATCAAATCAATACAGGTGAAATTGTTGTTAATGATCAGATCAATCTGCAGTCATCAAACCGGCCTAAGTAGTGGGGCGTTTGATCAGTTCCAAATGCAAAATCTCTAAAATGAATGATGACCCTATCATTTTAGTTGAATAATATATGTGGGTGGGTTGTGTATAATATTCCGCGAGACCGAAACCTTCTATTTAAGGAGGTTCTTGGACTTGACCAAAGCGTATGATTGCGCCTCTCAATCGGCTCTTCTTGTTAAACTTGGTCGCTACCCGGTTGACAAATAGATTTTTTGTCTGATAATGTCTTTTTTCAGTTAACAGATCAATGTGTGTATGCGAAAAGTAGTTAGTCACATAAACAAGTTGTCAGTGTTGATGATAATATTACGATTTTTGTTATCTAGTGACGATCTTGGGGTGGCTGACAAACTTCTTAATTAGGTGCGATCAGATGACTTGTGTAGTTTTCGTCACCTCTGTTTATTAATGTCGTCTATCTTTCAAACACTTAATTTCGCATAAGTTATTCAGATTCATCATAGATATCACAAATATATTAGATATTTTGTTTTTCTCCTTTCTAGGACTCTTTCATGGTGTTATTTCTCAAAGTGGAACAGTATTCAATATATGGGCTGTAATACCAGAGGGCCGAAACATAAAATCTGCCAAAAAACTTGCAGAAAGCGTTGGGTGCTCAACGACAACAAATATGGAAATGGTGGAATGTTTGAGGAATGTCGATGCATTGAAATTAGTAGACGAACGCTTATTTTCTGTGAGTAAAATGGTCCATTTCATCACCGAACGATAAAACACTAAATTGTTGAACGATACCGAATAAAGGAGTGAAATAATAATAATTGTGATAAGATGATGTGATCCTTGAATTGAATTTGGCGAGAGCCGACTTTTTATCCTTCTTCCTCTTCGTCTTGATCCTTTTCATCTGCTAGGCTGTCCTGGGGTCCTACTATTTGGTTATCCTCCTCTTTTTCATTTTTTGGTGGATCGGCACTATCCTGTAGTTTTCTCTTCCATTGTACTAGAGATGTTTTTATTCCTCAGTTGTCCTCAGTTGTAGTTCCATTATTTGGGGGATCTCGTTATTTTCGTGGCAATACATCTGTTCAATTGTCCTTGTTGTGTGTCGTGAGATGATTTCTTCTTTCTCATTGTTCATGTAACATGGGGCGTTCGTTGCTGTCCTGGCGATCTTGCTATGTGCTGCAGTTTTTCTTTTGTCGAATCGTTACTCTGGAAGCCAAATTTATCCTGCATATGTTATTCTTGGGATGATGGTTGCTTTGATTATTTGTTCCCCCATGTGTTTACTTTAATGTGCTCCTTATGGTTCAGTTGGTCGTCTAAAAGCATACGGTCATATTTTGCTTCATGCTTCCATTGGATTAGTTTTCTACCCACAGTGATTTACTTTGCTGTTTCCGGGTGTCTCTTCTTCTTCTGGTCGATGTACATTGCTACCGTCTTCTTCGGGTTAACCTTGATGCTCCATCTTCTAAATTAATTGGTCAGTTGGTCGATATCCCCCTTTAGCTATTTCCTTACTGATTCTCCGTTCTTATGGGATGTTTATATTGCCGTGTCGTCTACGAACTACGCCATCTTGGAGTGTTTCATCTTCGGTATGTGTTTGATGTATATATTAAATACAAGTGGTCCTTGTACAGATCCGTAGGAAACGCCTACTTCTATCCTCTTCCCTGTTGACTTCTGGTCCTGTATCTTGATTATATATTTCCTGTTTTGTAGGTATGGCATCGTGATGTTGTCCTTGATATCCTGCGGGATTCTCGCAAGTTTGTATATTGTGGAATGTCGTCCATAAATCCCAATTGATGCTCTAGGAGTATTCCTATTTCTTCGGTGAACGCTTTTATTCGGGTGTAGATGATCCCCTCAATGAGCTTGCTTATTGTTGGTAGTAAACTTAGCGGTCGGTAGCTGCTGGCGTCTGTCCTTATCAAGATTGTCTCGGCTGTTGGTCAGTTGGTCGATATCCTCCTGTAGCTATTTCCTTACTGATTCTCCGTTCTTATGGGATGTTTATATTGCCGTGTCGTCTACGAACTACGCCATCGTGGAGTGTTTCATCTTCGGTATGTGTTTGATGTATATATTAAATACAAGTGGTCCTTGTACAGATCCGTAGGAAACGCCTACTTCTATCCTTTTCCCTGTTGACTTCTGGTCCTGTATCTTGATTATATATTTCCTGTTTTATAGGTATGGCATCGTGATGTTGTCCTTGATATCCTGCGGGATTCTTGCAAGTTTGTATATTGTGGAATGTCGTCCATAAATCCCAATTGATGCTCTAGGAGTATTCCTTTTTCTTCGGTGAACGCTTTCATTCGGGTGTAGATGATCCCCTCAATGAGCTTGCTCATTGTTGGTAGTAAACTTAGCGGTCGGTAGCTGCTGGCCTCTGTCCTTATCAAGGTTGTCTCGGCTGTTTTTCATATTGCACAATAGTTCTCCTCTCATGATTACTCGTGCTGATTTGGTTATTTCCTGAATGCCTTCTTCTGGTAGATTCTCCAATGCCTGGTAGGGAATTCCTTCTATTCCTGGTGCCTTTGTTGTTTCAGCTGGTTGATGTGTTCCTGTACTTCTTCTATTGTAACCTCTTCGAACGGTAATCTTCTGCTATATTTTCCTGGATTTTTCTTCTCATCTTTTCGTCGTTTGCTTAATTCTTCACTTCCGTTGCTAGGGTGCGTTTTGAATTATTCATCTATCTCAGATGCAAATATTTCCCTCTTTTTCCCATTCGTCATTGCTATTTGTCCATTGTGTTTGATGTACTGTGTCGTCGTTTTTTGTTCATTCCTGCCAGTGCTGCTGCCCTATTTCTAAAGTGATAATGCCTTCCGGCTCAGTTGCTTTATTTTGATGTTCAACTGCTCATTCTATATGCTTTTCAGTTCCTCTTTCACTCTTTTGGTCAGTCCCTGGAGTTCGCTATTGTCCTGTCTTTTTTGCTCGTTTCTTTTATTCTAGTTGTGCTCTCATGTTGGCTAGTAAATGAGTTTTCTGATTTTCCTTTGCTTCTCTCCATAATCCCTTAGTAGCTCTGTGTATCCTGGTCTCTAGGTCCGCAATGGCTCATTATAGTTGATATGGTCTCTATGTGGGTTAGGTTAGATCATCGTTTTTTTTTCAAAAACTCACACTGCGACGGAAGAACATCTCTGAAAGAGGAAATATCGCAGTTAAGTACATTTTGATCTGCTTAGTCCTTTTTATGGCCTTGCTTGCTATGTAAAATCTTTTTTTTGAATTCAAGTTCAGACACATAAGAGTCAGGTATGATTGTTGAAATATTTTTCTGCTTGGTTTCTTTTTCCATTATTACAGGTTCCTGTCCTAAACCACCTTCCTTTCACCCTCGTCTTCGTCTTGAAATCATGGAGTGCAAGGATTGAAGCTGCAGAAAAATCTTTGGTACTCTTTATGCACACACGACACTAACACAACATAAACAGACAAGCTATTGCTAGTCAATAGTGACAGGGAAACGAGTTTTTGCCTCGGGTTTTTTCATTCGTTTATTGAATCATACGCAAGATAATATGGTTCCTCTTTTACATTTTTCTGAGCTCACACTTGTGTTTTTCTGACACACACCAAAATTATAGATATAAGCATTTATTGTAAACACAATTATTCGAATTTTTGTAAATCCTTTCTTTTTAAAAGAATATATATCGGTTCCATTGTTTCCTTGAATATCGTCCAGTTTGTGATCCTTCTTTTACTGTTATTCGTCTTTTTCGTGTGGGGTTCCAGTGTCAGAATGACGATCTCCGAAACGAGATCTAATAACGTTTTTGTTTCGAAATTCTATGTTATGTTCCTTAGTGCGATGTCCACTATGTCCATGGGTCATGTGGCTTTATACAGATACGTTCGCTCCCTAGAAGCTACAACAATGCTGTTATTTCTTTGTATGTGTTTTCAGTATCCTTCCGCTTCTGTTGGTTGGTTCTACGATGGTTGGATTGTTTCTGTTGTTTGCCTCACTCTTGTCGGCCTGTTCAGTATATCGTGTATTTTCCAATATTGAAGTGCTTCATTTCTTTCAGATGTGTTTTTCTGAAGAAAATCACCTCAATCTTCTTCTCCTCTAGTTAGGCAGTAAATTCATGTCTCTTGTTGGTGATTGAGTTTGCGTTCCAGGATACAAGTGTTAGTTGACTCTTCATGAATATTTTTTCTATACAATAGCTGAATGAGCTTTCTTTGTTCCTCTAGAAATTTCATCTTTTGATTCATGGTTGCATTTGTTGCGTTGAATCGGATCGCCATTCGTCCAAGGATCTTCGCTAGTTGATCTTCGCTCTGGTAATTTGGGATGCTCTCGTTTCAGTCATCTTCTCCTCCTCTCTTTGTTTCAGGTCTTTGTGTTTAGTCTTTTTTGTTTGGTCGGTACTTCTCTTCTCATCCGCCCTTCTTCTACAGAAGTAGTCAGTGGAGCTGGCGCTGGTGCCAGTTTTTCGGTCAGTCGATTTTTGAGGTTATTCAGGTTCTCTTGGCAGTTGATGGCGCTCGATAAGTTTTCTCCTCCGCAGTTGATGCATTTCGATGTTGAAGTTCTCGGCTTTCTGCATTCCGCTGTCCTGTGGTCCTCTCCGCATTTTAATCATTCGAAGGTCGCCTAGCAGTTCCTCTTAGAGTGTCCATATAACTTGCATCGACTGCATTGGATGACATCAGCTTTTAGTCCCAAGCTCCTTACTCAAATTGACATTCCGCAGCAGCACTTCTCAAGTTCAATCAGTTCTAGCGGGGCTGCGTGACCGTTCTCTCTTTCATTTTCGTCATTTTGCTTGTTGGATATCCCTGCTATTCCAAGTCCTCAGCGATCTCCTTTTCTGTCTATCCCGTCATGATTCCTCAAAGTACCACCTATTTTTTGTACTATAGCTTGAAGAGTTTTCTATATTCATTCTGGGTCGTTGGTTCAACCTGGATTCCCTGAGAAATGAATTTTGCTTGGTTATAGTTTTTACTCACCTGCTTCAACCGGTTGTCGAGGTCGATTCATTTCGTTTTCTCCCTATTTATTAGTGGCGAAATTTTTTCTACTTTTTTTCATTGTGTCTGTAGTCATAGTATAGGGGCTCTTCTTCTTTTTCTTCTTTTTCCCTGGTCCTTCAATGTTTTTGTCATTTTCTTCCGGCGAATGGTTGTCCCCATAAGGTTAACATCAATATATTCCTCCATTATATTGCTGCTTTCTTCATCAGTGTTCCTGAAATTAGGAAATTAGAAATAGCAATATTATTTGTTTTCCATAAAATATTTCATATTTTTGTCCCTCTAGTGGTCATAGCAGCGATTATATTGATTAACACTTCCTCAAGCCGTACGGTAGGCGCACTGAGAAACGTGAAATCTACGGTAATATTCTCGGTTGTGTTCAACTCGGTGTTCAATCTTCAGCTCAGTATTCAGGCATGTCTGCTTTTTTTGAAGGTCGAAGTCTGAATGGTTCGGTTAATTCTCTTCTTTTCAGATAAAGAGGAGGAAAATCTTCGAAAAGATGCACCCCGGGAACGGGGTCAATGTCGGATTTTCACCGACCACAAACCTCCTCTTGGAATTCCAGCCCGTAGGCTATAGTCTCCATGCATATAGAAGAAGGGGAGATTGACTTAAGTCAAATACGCTTTCGCGGACGGAGTGCCTAACTTACCAGGGAACACGGTCTTCTGATCATACCACTTTGGTTTATAGATTGATAGTGTAGAGACTGCAGGGTTCTCATGACCTGTTATGTTTGCTCGAAGGTTGCGAGCCAATTTGTGAGTAATTTCGGTGAGTGATGGCATACCGAAGTTTTTCAGTACGTCGGAGTTTCTAACGTACCATGGAATGACGAGCGATGCTCGCAACAGCTTGAAATATGTGGATTCTAATCTTTGGAAACGTTTCTTCGGAGCTGTGCCGTAGATTGCAATAGCATATGTGAATATACTATGATTAATTGCATTAAAGGCAAGAAGTTTGGTTCTGTGGTTCACTTTCGTATTCCGGAAGAAAGGTGGGAGTTGGACAAAGGCAGCTCGGGCTTTATTTTGGACAGCGGATATTTGTTTGTTCCTTGTGAGCCGTTTGTCGAGGTGAGCACCAAGATATTTCACTGAGCGTTTCCATGGAATATTAGAACTATGGACTTTGAAGTTGGGGGACATCCTCATTCTTCTGGAGAAGAAGGTAGCTTCAGACTTGGATTCGTTAATCTGGAAGCACCACTTGGAATGCCATTCCAGGAGATTAAGCATATGATTTTGGAGCCGTGAGCTACCATGAACAATTTTTTTGCTGCACGATAGAAGGGCAATGTCGTCTGCATATAGGGCTGTTAGAATATTCGGGTCGGATGGAATATCCGACGAAAAAATATTGAATAATGTGGGCGAAAGTACAGACCCTTGAGGGACGCCAGCTGAAATAGTTCTTGGGCATGATATGCTATTACCAACACGGACAGAGATGGACCTGTTCGTTAGTAATGAACGTACAATATTCGTGAAATATGCGGGAAAGCTGAATTTAATCATTTTATATGAGTGCCAGACGCGGTCAAACACCTGTTTGCCATCAAGCAGAAGCATTGACGTATACTAATGCTTGTTGTGGCAATCAGTGAGATACTCGCCGACACGAAAGAGCTGGTGTCCAGTGACATGATTTTTTCGAAACCCATATTGAAAATTTGGGATTATGGAGTTGCTCTCGATGTGGGAGTTTATTCGAGCAAATATAATCTTTTCTAAGATTTTACTGATGGAAGGTAACAGCGAGATAGGCCTGTAGCTTGAAGGAGAGCTAAGTGGTCTACCGTACTTAAGTAAACATACAACCAACGCTTTTTTCCAGATGTTTGGGAAATATTGATGTCTAAGGATAGAGGTGATAATGGCGTTAAGGTATATTATGCATTTTTGAGGTAGGATTTTGCAGATTTTATTCGGTATGCAATCTACACCAGGGGCTTTCCTCGGTTTCAGGAAATTGAGGATAGATGACATTTCGTCCGTCGTTGATGGATTGAGGTCAGGGGCGACTTGCTGGTATTGACGAACTGTACTCGTAACACTGTCGTGGAACGCTTGGAAATTAGGAGCACTTGGAAACGGAGAGCATTGGTCTGTAGTGACCTGGCAAAAATATCTTGGGTCTGAAGTGAAGGTGAGACCCCCGGATTTAAGAGTCGGAAGAGGAGTTGACTTAGGATTTTGAAGTTTCTTAATGACTTTCCAGACGCTCTTGGGATGGTCATTTGCTTCAGCGATGAAATTTCGGAAGTTGTCTTTACGGATTTCGATGAGCCGATATCTGATCTAGCGTTGCTGACTATTTGAAAAAGATTTAATGTCTGGATCGCGTGTTCGTTGCCAATTGGTACGTGTACGATTTTTTTGCTTTATCATTTCGGCCACTTCAAAAGGGAGAACCATGTCATCAGATGGTATCTATTGATGTGTTGTCGCTTTTTCGGTGGCGTCAGTGATATGCTTCGTGAAATTTGTTATCATGTTATCGATATCAGAGTTCGCTTTACCGGTAGTGAAAATGCTTGGCAGTGGTTGTTTGAGATAGAACTTGATTTTGAGCCAATTTATTTTAGAAGAGAGTTTTGGATCGTCACTGAAACATGTGTTTAGTTCCATAAACACCGGATTATGATCCGGGGATGAAACTGATACGGACCATACCGAGGTATGTCACATTTTAGTGACGAATAAGTCAAGTACACTTGGTGATTTTCGATGATCACCATTCGGTTAATCCCAGTCCTACCTGCATTTATAGTGAGACTCTTTCACGTCCTGAAACCCCGCCTCCCGCTGGCGGCACACAAAGCTGATATTAAGCGATTCTTCAATAGCACAGATGAATGAAGAGGGAATAATGTTTTTTGATCTTGATTTCCAGAATTATCAATTACTCAAAAATGGTGACTGAAGATCAGCTACACATAAATCACTCAAACCTGAATGGAGGATCATAATCTGCGATAAAAACTTTAATTTTGAAATAGGAGAGTTGGGAATTTCGGTAGAACCTGGAGATTTCGAAATAGTTCGAATTTTAGAATTTGGCTCGTAGAAAAAACGAATTAACACAAATATTTTAAATCACTGTAGTACGTGTTCAATCTTTGACAGCATTTAGATGATCCTTGGCAAGGAATTCTGTTATGAAGACAATTTTTAGGTTTCCTTATAAATTTGACCTTGATATATTCAATGTTGTTTCTTGGGGAAACGACTTTTGTCTGTTGTGGATTTAATGAATGGAAAATAGGCTCAATCTTCGCATTCAAATTTTTATTTGTCTATAGATCGTTAGATAGTTTTTCTGCTCGATTTCATAATCGTGTGTTGTCTATAACCATCAATTTTTAATCATTCAATTTAAAACTTCATTTCTCTCCGATTTTTTTTGGTGTGGAATAAGGGCTTTCCACGAGTTACTTATATGTTCCTTACAAAATGTGAATATGCTAAGTAGTAATCTCGATATATTGTGTAGTTTAGAATGTGATTCTAAGACGCTTGTGAACTTATATTAGTTTCCTATGAGGATATGTCATCGTCGTATAATATTCGTATGTAATTTCTCTATAGCTTTATTCCCAGAAAATTTTATGAAATTTTATCATGAACGAGTGAGGTTGGAGCGGAGATTTTATAGGTGCCTCTTTGATTTGTTTATAAAGGGTGTTCCATCTCAAACGGGCCATATGGTTGACATCTTTCGATGTATATTCAACGCTTCAACGAGCATTTCACTACGAAGGAGCGCTTCAGCTCATAAGAATAGAATAGGAAAAAGGGTCGAACGATACCTCATTCGAAAGATCTTCCATGCCTCTCTACAACGGTAATTTTGTTTTGAAAGGAAAACTTTTCGAGGGGAGGTGGCGCATACGCGCATTTACCAGTTTATTTATTAACCTTAAAGTTTTGTACGATGAGAAAGGTAGGTTTTGTTAAAATGTCTTTTGAAAGCCCTGTACACAAAATAACACAATCTAAAAAATTTTTATTGTTTAGTTTGAACTACAATTTTTCCCCATTTGATGAGTGAAAGTAATTTATAAATAAAAATTAAAAGAGAACGTTCGTTTTGACCTAATTTTTTGTCCTCAGAACCTAGGCGCTCATCTGATCATATTTTTATTCGATCAACTGATGCATTGTAAATCAATCGTTTAGTTACAACTTTGCTAATGTAGTTAAAATTTTCGAATTAATTTTCTTGTACTCGTGGCAAGAATATGTTGAAGAATATTTAACCAAAACCATCTTGATATCAAAATTCATTGAGACAGACTCAGTAATGAATTAGGAAAAGGCACCCATTAGAGTCGAGAATGATGAAGCAACAACTGTGGCAGTATTACGTTATATCCAACTTATGCCAAACACGCAAACTGTACTACAACTTTCTATTGCATCCAGTGTTAATCAATCTATCGGTTTCAGAATGTTTCATAAACACAAGTGACATCCATACAAAACTGTTGATTTTCGAGCGAAACAAATCCTCATGTATTTGGAGAAATGCATACTCGAAATCCGGAAAAATGTTCAGGTTGGTTAGATTCTCGAAGAAGAAGCAAAATAGAATTCGAAACTATTCCGCCTATACACCAAAGGCGAACACACTCTCTTCACACCCCAACGACAACACACCAAAAATAGGCGGAGCCACAACTCGAACGTCATACAACCTGAGACCACGTATAAGTAGATGAGTCGGCGCATAAGCAACACAGTATTATCTTGGAACACAATTGTGAGGTATCTTGTATTCGCTTGCTGGAGTGTGTTAGTTCACCCTGCTTGGTAATGGTGAAAGGAAAACATTGCGATAAAGCCCAGAAAGTACTTTGCTTTATTTGGGAATACATCAATCATTTAAATTACGGAAAAAGCTGAAATGAAATTAATTCTTTGTTTTTCTGAAATTCTTATATCAAAATTAAATGTTAAACAACCATAAACTCAACTCGAAGCAATTCTGCTGCTAACTTAAACCGTTGAAGTCAGTCCTTTAATGGTCTGAAATAGAGCTTCAGCGATCACACCGATATGTGCGTAGTCTATTCGCCAAGCGAGGTATGCCACATCCAAACTTGGAACTGGAGAAGCTCAACCTATCCTGGAAGGAGGGGAAAGGAGGTCAAGAAAATGTCGAAATTGCTACCCTAAAAAAACAAATGAGTTAGAAACCTACTTTGTAATGATTAACTCACCGTTTCCTTGACGAGTCGTGGCATAGGATAGGGTATAGAGCTAAGAATTTCGAACATTTAGATTTCAGAGATGATCAACTACAAACTCTGAGAGCTAAATTGAAATTTAAAGCTCTGCATAGAAGAACCTACGAAGCAGGCTTCAACCTGAGAAAAATGTCTCTAGATCGAATATCTAGATGGGGCTCTACTTGTCAAGATCGCGTTATTCGTTCCAGAAACTACACTAAATTAATGATGATACAACAGGCTGAAAACACAAAAACAACATGGAGAAAGTAAGAGATAGCTACATGGCCTGAAATGATTATTAGTGAAGAATTTTACAGAACACCCAAACATTTGCACCAGCCTGTAATCGAGAAACATAAGGCAACATTATACTGAGAAATGTCCACAATTACAGATAGGTCAATAGACAATATATACTATACAGGGTGCTTCAACGAAAACTAAACAGCGGCTATATCTACCATGATATTCATTTCTGATCAAAACGCAAAAATAGGTCAATTTTTATTTGAAGGGGGACATCTTTTGGGGTAAAAAACTTGCCTGAAATATCAACCCCCTAAGCGGGGGTTGCAATCCTATCTTCTGCTTTAAAAATAACACAAGGTGGTCACCCCTGATCTAGGGGTTGAATTTTGAGATGTGAATGGTGTTTCGGAAGACGACAGCGGTTGATCTGCAATGAATCTGTTCCATTTTCTTGCACTAATACTTGAATAGCTCAGGGCGATAGATAGTCTCCTCTATTTTTCAGTAGCTCACCCTGTATCTTCTACAGTTTTCAATCAAAAATAAAAATTTGTTCACAGGGATGCAGACAAAGATAATACATTTCTTTCGAGGTATCAATCGACCCATCTACCCTCTTCCAAATTTTCAAGGGTGGTCACCCCTGCTCTAGGAGTTGAAATTCGAGATGATGATGGTACTTGATGATGACTGCTATTGATCAGCATACATCTGTTCCATTTTACTTCACTGAAACTTGAATAGTCTCAGGGAAATAGTATTTCCTATCTTTCAGTTGCTCATCCTGTATCTTTTTTCAATTAAAAATGGAAATCGTTCAAGGCAATGGAGACAAATATATTGCCTTTCTTTTGAGTCATCACTCGATCTATCTTCCCTATCCAAAATGTTCAAAGATTGCAATCCCCGCTAAGAGGGGTTGATATTTTAGACAAGTTTTGTATCCCAAAAGATGTCCCCCTTGAAACAAAATTGACCTGTTTATTTGCGTTTTGATCAGAAATAAATATATTGGTAGATATAGCCTCTGTTTAGTTTTCTTTGAAGCACCCTGTATACTATGGAATAAGGGGGGCTAATTAGCAGTACTTAAGGATTTCGCTGTTCTCTCAGACCACAATAAATGAAGCAAACACACTCCAAAAAAACAATAACAACTCAGCCTCGTCAAGGGAAATGAAGAGCGTATATGAAGTGTCAAAATAATGCCGTTGCTAATCAGCAGTAATGGGTTTGTACATGTCGACATCATCCGGCACCTGAGAGAGCTTAACCTGCCCGATAGAGCCATCCAATGAGTGCAGAATGCAAGACTACTAGTAGTGTGGATACAATAATCTGGCAGATAGTCTACGAGTGTCTTTGGCTTCGGCCATGTTCATGAGTAGGCTTTCTCGGATACTATCAGGAAATTTTTTTTCCGGGAATGCGTCCGTTGTTGTGGGATAATGATTTGTGATTTCGTTCCATGACGTTCCGCCTGAATCACTTCGTTGCTCGATCGCTTGGGTAATGTATGTCTAGTATGTTGGGTTACTACCGTTCCTGCCGGTGCCCATATTTATAACTTTTTCATCGCCGCCTCTGTAAGTTATATCTTGAAGCGTCTTGATTGGCAAGTTCGAAAAAACCACAAATAGGTTCGCTATGGCAGGCGATAGTGACGAACCCATTGGAGTACCGTAGATTTGTCTGTAGATTTTTTTGTTGAACTTGAAATAAGTTTTTTTGGGACCTTGTTCTGATAGCTCGATAACATAAGGTGGTGAGTCTCGTTCATTGCAATCTGATCTAGGCTTTTATCCATTGGGATACTTGGGTACCGAGACACGACGTCTGGACTTGTCAAGATTTCGCGTTCTTCAAGGTTTAATTGTCCAAATCTTCATAATTTTTGCCGAGAATTCCGCTTTTTCTACCAGAGTTTGATAAATTTTGGCTGAAAATTTCTCTAAGTTCTAAAAGGGGAACTATGACGCTGCCGATAGGTCTTAGAGGAATCTTTAGTTTATGCACTTTGGGGCGGCCGTACAATTCTGGGCACTTGCTTTACCTTTGTCTTGGTTTTGCGGTGCGTTTCATTTCTTCTTTCGGTTAGGCTTTCTTGATCTTTTTCTTAGTTGTTTTTTTCAAATATGCTCTTAGGTCTCTCGAAACTTCTCGTTATCACTTTCTTGAAAAATATTCATCATCTTTAGATTGTAATCGTTCTTGTTCGTAACTACTGTGGCATCATCTTTGTCGGCTATTTCTTCAGACACTTCTTCTTGTCTGTTGCTAAAGCTCCCTTCTACGTTGTAGATTATTCCTCTGACTGGAGTAATCATAGGTGTGACAGCCAAATTGGAACCTTTATTGAGAATTTTCTCATCATCATTCGAATAGTAATCTGACAGATTACTTACTACTCTATCTGAACTGAGCCTTGGTTTTGTGTTCTTTTTATTGCTTTCAGGAATTAGAATTTATTCTTTTGTTTGTTGGTTTTAAGGTCTCTGTCTAATTCTGCGCGCCACGCCAAAATTCTGTCGATGCCCGAAGATATTAGTTAAATCTTTTCTTCTGATGCGTATTTGCTCTATTAGAAGGAATTTTCACTATCAATCCCTTTAGCCTTTCCATTGATGTAATCTAAATTGAGCGATCAAATACTTGTAATTTAATGGAAATTAATTGGAAACTTACCTCTAGTATTCACATTAGCGTACCAAAAAAACATTTTTATTTGATGAAGTTCATATTTATAAATTTCCATGAAATGTCGAGAAAATTTCAAGTATATGGTGAAGATACAATAATATCCAATTTTCATTAGAGGTAGCATGAATTCTTTCACAAATTACTAACTGAATAATTTCAGGTTTGGAACGAAGTTTTGCCTTTACCCTTCAGACCAACTGTTGAACCTCCCTCTCAAGATGCCTTCTTGGCAGACTACCCAGCTAAATTGTTTGAAGCGAAAAAATTCAACGACGTTCCTTTTATGACTGGAATAACCAAAGACGAAGGACTTCTAACAAGTTCAGGTAAAAAGAAGATCTGAATATGATTAACTCCTTCATTACCTGCAATAATTAATATATAATTTCATTGATTCTCAAAATTTTTTCAGTTTTTGTCAACAAACCCGAGTCACTCGAAAAACTTAGCAAAAATTTCAATAACATGACGGCATTTTCATTGTGGTACGATCACGTTGATGACTCAAACAAAATCAGCGAACAACTCCAAACATTCTACTTGGGAGATAAAGGCTCACTTACAATCGATGATTTTCCTAATTTAATTAAGGTGAGTGACTTATAAAGCAAGTATTTCACAATATAAACTAATCCAAGTTTGATAGATTAATGGATGTTCATCTCCATTATGTATGCACAACCAAATTTATATGGAATCACTCGGTATTTCACATTATTGATCGTTTCAAATCATAGATCTTTGACTACTTGTGAAGAATGAAGTTTTTTGTTAAAAAAACTGGATAATATGATATGAAATGTTGAATTATCACCACATGTTCGGGATATTGTACTCAGTCGTCACTGAGATTTGAAACTGTGAATTTCAAAATTTAAAAAAGACTATAATTATAATTGAAAATGCCTTACGTTGGATTGTCCGATGTACAGAGAGGCCAACTAATTACTCTCGTTGAAGAAGAGGTGGAACAGAGGGATGTAGCGACCACAATGGGGGTATCACAGGGCGTGATTTCAAAAACCTGCGCCCGATACCTGGAGCTACAATTTCTGCAAAATAGGCCTAAAAGAAGTTATAGGAAGATCACTTCTGAAGAACAAGACCGCTTTTTGTGCCAAATTGCAAGAAGAGACCCTTGTGCGTCGCATCCCATACTCCAAAGGCAATTTCTGGAAGCAACAGGCATCATTGATTAGTCGAAATGATACGTCAAAGACTTCGTTCAAGGGGTTTATACAGCAGAAAGCCCTTAAGAGTTTCAGAGCTAACCAGACAACAAAATATTAATTGCTGTATCGAGCACCAGAATTCGAATATTGAGAATTGGTGATTTGTTATTTTTTCGGATAAGACCAGAATTGGAGTTCGATCAGATGACCACCGCATTCGGGTTTTAAGGGGTCGTGGAAGACAAGCTAGACTCCGAGCAGCAAGACGAATTCCGAAATAACAAAGGAGCAGTGTGATGTTTTGGGGTGGAATTGTGCGGGAGGCAAAACAGATTGGATTTCGTTTCCTGCGAGTGTAACGGCTCAAAAATACGTGGACTTAGTGCTAGAGCCCATAGTGAGACTCTGGCGAGGTGCCGACGATGAGAATTTCACTTTTATGCAAGAAAATGCTCCTCCGAATACCAGCAACCTCGCGCGATATTATCTTGAAACAGAGGGAATCACTATTTTGGTCTGGTCAGTTTGCTATCCAGACCTAAATTCTATTGATGATTTATGGGATAACCTCAAAATAAAATCGCGTCAGGATAATCCAAGAACTCCACAACAGCTCATCCAAGCCATCACAGAAGAGTGGCAGAATATCACCCCAGAGGAGGTCGAAAACCTAATCCAAAGCATGCCTAGACAGATTCAGGCAAGAGGAGGTAATACAAGCTGAGAAAACACAATTTTCAATTCTCTCACTATATGCGGAAAGAGTCACTTTTTTTCTTTTATTTGTTTTTTTCTTAAAATAAACCTTGATTTATTTCTTTTTTCTATTGCAATATCTCAAAAATGATCAATTCTAACAATCCTTCGAAATTTCTAAAATCCCTGAGGTAATATTCAAAATATCGGGTGATTTCGTATAAATTTGGTTGTGTGTATTTTGATAGGTTATTATCCAAGGCTAACCTTCTCACAAACCTGCATCAATTCAAGCTCCGAATTCATATAATTATTGAAAAATATAACATTTTAGAGCAGAAATGCAAATCTTCAGCAATTTGTCTTCTCAGGTTTCTTTTTCATTTGAAATAACAATAACGTGAATGAAATTGTAAGATGAATTTCTTGAACCGGTTCAACAGTAGATTACATTGTTTTTTCATCAGTCGAATTGGAAACTGGAGACTATTTCTGAACGACTTCCCAAAACCTGAACATGGAAAAATTGAAATATTTGGTACTTCTTGATTCTTCAACTATTGATATTGAGTAATGTTAGAAATACTGTAAACGATAAATCAAAAAATAATAATAATGATATGCAAAAATCAACAGCCATATCGGAATCGGCTGGATTTCTTCCAGAAAAATGAATAATTGATAATCCAACTTTTTTCAGTGTTCCTCAGAATAATATCCAAACACAGAGATGAGATTCTATCAAGAAATAAACTCTACAACTACCGTTGTAAAGAATATGATCTCTTCGAGAATTGATTTCAACCCTGATCCTCCTAGACATACAAATTAAATCATTGAGAAATTCTCGAGGAATAGTTCGCCAAGTCTATTGGAGAGCATAAAACAATTGCAGCTGATTTTTCATCAAGCATAATAATTATGCATTCCATGTAGATTCAAGAAATCCATATTAGCAGCAGTTTGAAAAAGGACATTATCGTGCATGAATAGTTTTTCCAATTGTTACAGCATATAGTAGCACATTAACATTTAGAGAGTTTAAGCAAATCGATATCACTTCTGTGATAGAAAATGATTCCAACTCAAAATATCACAGTACACCTCTGTAGTTGTCTATTTCTTGGAATTCACCAATCCTTCAAACATTGCCAAGTAGTCTCCACTATCACATTTGCTTAAGACAGTCCTGGAATGATCATCATTCAAAACGTTAGACCAACTTTTAATCTTCATGATATTTCTTATTCTAACCGAGCTGCACGATTTCCTATAGTAAGGGGCTGGAGTTAATATTCACTTCATGCAAGCTATTGCTAAGTTCTTGAAATATTTTGGATCACTGTTTGATTCAGCTGATTACACGTTATAGTTGGATTCCAGCAGGCAGTTTGTTGAAGACAGTAGTACTGTACAATTGCAGTATTACGAGGTTGACCTCCATATTGTTTTCTTATACATCCTGTGTCATTATACCGACCCAATTACCGCAAAATAACCATTTGAGTAGTGCCCATGGTTTGTGACCCGCAAGTATCCAAACTACTGTGTTCATTTCGTCTACATGCATATGATGCCATAACCGGTATTCAAGTGACACAGCGACTTCTGAGTGAATCTGAGTGAATAACACAGTGATACTAATCTGCTCGTGAGAGCCATGAACGTCATATTCTCTTTTGTAGTATAATAACGTAGCTGAATATCATGTACAGTTGAAAAAATTTCGATGTTTTCGTACGGCAGATTAATGAAACATTATAGCTAGAAAAAAATGACCCTCATCTCAGTTTAGACCAGTTTAGTGGAGCAAACATTTTTCTCGAATTTTGGGAATCTCTGTTTTTGTTCTTCATTTTTTGAGTAAATTTCAGTGGTGTAGAGGAAATTTTTTTCTGCTGTGTAACCCCCCTTATTTATTTAGAGGTTATCACTCGCTTGAATTACCCTGCCCAGACGTTTAGATGGGTCGTGAGTTTATATTTTCCAAGTTCTATTTGATGTATGAGTCTCCCTTCCCAATAAATGAAAAACAGGTTAAAATTCAATAAATATATTACATTGCAAGTGAAATTTCGGCTTTACAGAGTATTGACAAAATGTTCAATGAAATAAATGATGAGAAAATAAAACAGAGGTTTCAATTTAATGAACTTATCTTTTATTATGATGGAGGTGTTGTCACAGTTTGTTGGTGTTGTTTTTTTGAAGGTTCCAGCGCTGCTTGGTTCAAATTATATGAACATGGACGTTCTATCGAAACTTCTAGATGGACAAGAGTAGAATAGAATTTCTTCCCCAGATGTTCGATGAAATAGGAGTTTGTTCTCTTCGAGAATGTGAATATCAGCTCTGGATTTATTAATGACCTTCCAAAAAATATTCTTCCAAATAAAAAATATAAGGGTGTCTTCCTATCCAAACCAAAAATATAACTCGTCGTCCAAACCAAAAACCCTTTTACTTTAAACGGTTATAACAAAATTTCACTTGAAAAGAAGATACTATTATTTGAAGTTACTCTTTAAGCGATCACAAGAAGAAAGCACGGTTGGACAATTATTCATTCAGTAACTACGTACGCATCGCAGGTGTTAATCTTCCCGCAAGGCGTGGAAGGGGTTATCGCGCGAAACATATAAACAATAAATTCTTTATTACCGTGAAATTTGATCGGAAATACTCAGAGGCTGTAAAAGTGACATCGGCACGTTACAGCTAAGTAACTCTCAAGTTATAATGCAAACTTGATTTCTATGAATATGAATAGTTTTACTTTTGTTGGATGCACCTATAATCTTAGTTTAGAAGTATATTAATTTTTGTTTTCTAAATATCGAAATCCAACAGCAGGTTTGTTGTATGTTATGGGTTATTTCATTTAAAAATTTGTTTAATTGCGTTTGTGGTACTGAGATGTAAACAGAAAATCATTATTACGAAAATTATGGATAATTCAACATGGTAAAACTTACATTGTTATAAGAAGTAAGAGATTAAAAAGAAGCGAAAATTGAAGTAATAGGGTATGCAACGGGCAGGCAAATTAAGACAGAAACTGGAATTTCGAGACATCATGCGCTCGGTATTCTAGAAGAAAGCAAGTTCCCACCCTACAAAATGCGAGTTTCACAGTTTTGCAGCCAGGAGATATCGTTTCCTGATGAAGTTTCTGCAACCGTTGCCAAAAAAAAAATTGTGTCTATTTTAGAGTAGTCATATGAACTGATGAACTCCGTATCACCATTAACGAGATATTATTTCGCTCTTATAAGCATTCTTGGTCTGATGCCGATCTCCAAAAACTATTCATATTGATGTTGCGGCATCAGAGAAGATATGGACCTAATCTGTGGTGTGTCCTGAAAGATAGCCTGGTCTTAGTTCTCAAAATTTTTCATGAAAACTGCGGTGGTTATGAAGAATAATTATTAATTAATAATATTATTTGTCGATTCCTGGATGAACTGCCCTTAGCACAAATATAGAATACCTTGTTTCAACAAGATAGTACCCCTCCTCACAGAACAAGGGCCATCACTGATCTGTTAAATTCGAATTTTGGTAATAATTCGATAGGGACTAGAAGTCTAGCAAAATAGACGCCTCATTCCCCTGCATTGAAGCGACACATATTTCTTCAGAGTTATACTGAAGATTTATTCTATTAGAGAACCAATCACAGTTTGAAAGAACTTCACAGAATTTCTGGGAATACCTTGGTCCTGTTACCTATCAATATTCATTTTTTGGATGCCTGCCGTACTGTTTCTCATGCAATGGAAACAATGGACACTAGGGTGTTCCTTATATGGGAGAAAATGTTTTTTTGTGAAAATCGGAATGCATACCCTCTAACTCTTTCACATCTACCTAGACTTATCTAAATACAAAATTTCATCTTTCTACGCCACCATTAACCCGTGCCGACAGTTTCAAAGTTTCAAGAATTTGCAGTTTTTAAATTAATATGGTATTATGGAACTGAATTAATTAATATTACTTTTTTTGAATTTATAATTAAAAACAAAGTCATTTTATATGTTCATTTATTTTAAGAACATGAAGTCACAAACATAAGGTCACTAAATTGTAAATAATTAGTCCTGATATTTTCTCTTGAGAGCGTCTTTTTTACAGTCTGAATATATATTTCTGTGCTCTTGCACGCAGCGTAGCAAATATTGCTTTTGCTCTTCCTTTCCGTAATTAAACCATGAAAATCTTGCATTAGTTTGACAGCTCCTTCGGCTGTATCATTAACTGCTCTCCAAGCTAGAACCTTTCTTTTTGCCTCTAAATAGGCAACATCTTCTTCCCAGGTAGAAATTAGTTTCTGAAGGAAGTTTTTATCGATTCTTAATCTTGAAAATAAATTAGTTCTCTTGATTGATACAAAATTGCTTGATGATTTTTCTGAAACAACAAATAAGCAGAATAAATTATTCGTTTAGTGAAGAACATTGAATAAAACAATTTAATTTACTCAAGCATTTTCACTCACCATACAAATGATGAGACATTCTTCTTTTGACGGAATATACCTCTTCCCAGAATCAGACAAACTCTCTTTTTGCAAGTTTGTTTTCATGTTTGCTTTGGTTGGTTCATCAACTTCATCGTCGAAGAGTGATAGAACGACAATTCCTTCCGATATGCACCAAAGATGTTAGCAAAACTTGCTGAGAGCTGGTTTAGAAATCAATTTGTCGACAGTTTCATATTCCTTAAACCTTTTTAAAGAGCAAAAATCTCGCTTTGGTGCCTTCACCGCCAAACTACATTGAAGCCATGGTTTTACGTATAAAATCGCAATGAATAAACAAATGTCTTGAAGTGCTCGTTTATCCTTAGCGCTTAATTTGAAGTGCGATTGCAATAAGGATATTTTCAGCGTAAATAGCTCTTGCCATTCACCTTGCTTTGTGTATCGCTCCAGGAGGTTTGATTTTAATTTACTTCGCAATATCTCCTCCTAAAAATACAATAGATAGTTCAATCAACTCCCGATAATCGTCACGCACAATAGATTTTTGTAGTTCTTGATTATAAAATGCCAGCAATTATTGTACTATTGTTTTAGTGAAATGTTGTTTGATGAGGTCGGTGTTAATTTCAATAGCAGAAGGATCAATGTTTTTCCAGTTGTCTCTAAACTTTCTGAACATCGGGATAACGGGGCTGCTCGTGACTTGATGGATTTTTGTTTCGAATACAGATTTCAAAACCAATTCGTAAATGTGATGGCGGCAAGCAAAGAGTAGTAATTCCCTGTCTAGTTTTTGTTCTAGAAGAACACACGCTCCATTTAGTTGTCCGGTATTAGAAGCAGTTGTGTCACAGCACATTATTTGGACTTTGTCATCGAGGTTCCAGTCGTAAAGCGCGTTTTACACTGCTTGAGCTTGCACTCGATCGGAAGAGCTCTCCAACTTTGATACCAGTGAACTGTCACCATTTCAGGAATATTATTATGAAATTATTATGAATAGATGATTTGTTCATGGGAAAACCATCACAGCTTAAACCTAGCGCTCTTATCACTGTCTGAAGTATATAGACAGAATATCTCACACTTAACTGACATCTGTCCAAAGCTGCAATTAACTTGGGCGTGATAAAGTCCTTTCTTCCTCTTGTTTGAGTAGTTGCAGAGCTTAGCGTTGATGTTGAAGGCAAGGGTTCCTCGGGGCTTTCATCAGAGCTGGAAGGCTGATCGCAATGTTCTTGAGTATGAACAAAACTTTGTGTAGTATGAGCTGACAATGAACTATCTGAACGCATTTGTCCTTGTCTTCTTTTCTCTTCTTTTAACATTCTCTGTCTTGATCTTTTTCAGCCAACTTTTTATCTACACCTGCTAAACATCCTGCACGCCCTGGTTCTCTTTGCTTTTGTGAAAATATTTCATCTTCCTCTATCTTCATCAGTTGCAAAGCATCAGCGTGTGCTATATCGAACAAGTTATCTGAAATGTTTTGAAAGTCCTCCTGACGGCGCCTATAAATACCGTTCGAATTTTCGAATTTTTTTGCAACTCTCTCCAAGTGAGATGAAGATCCACAAGTTTTTTTACACAGTTAGGTGAAACTCTAGTTGGGATTATAGCCTTTTCCCAGAGTATAATACACTAGCGAATAGCGAGATTTGCGCTTTCACTCACAGTTAATTTTACATCGCGAATATTATAAAACAGTACTGCGAGAACTTGGCGGTTCGATGGTAACTTATCACCTGTTATTTGATCATTTATATCGCCAACTAGGAAATTACTTGTGTTATCACTTTTTAATTTCACTGTTATCTTCAAAGGTAAAACAATCGATGATAGCTACGATAATAACTGGGAACAAATGACTAATTAACGCGAGTGCGCGCCGCTACTCCCGCGTAACTTGTATGAACATGTTATCATATTCCTAAGAAGGTAAAAATGTATTTTCTAGTGTTTTAGGTAAGAATCAACAAAACTAAGACGTATGCGTTAAAAAATTCAAACTTCGAGAAATAAGGGACACCCTAATGGACACACTCTTGAATACTTGCGGTGAATTGTTTATTCTCATTTGAGACTTGTAGAAATTTTGTTTTTCTTGTAAAAAATTTCGGAATATAGGTTTACTGTATTCGTCGGAACAAAGTTCAGTGTTATTGATCTTATTATTTCATTATCATATACTTCCTGAATTAATTATTACCAATGAACAAAGAAAGAAAAATTCCGAATTAAAGACAAACTAATATTCTTTTGAAATTGCATTCTGTAGTACGAATCACAGATTATTGACGAAAAGAAGTGAGTGTAAACCGGTCAAATCACAGATAAATAATATTGTCTGAATTTAATCAAATCTAAAGAAAGAACCATGGTCTTGGAAATGCCCTGAAAAATTCCTAGTTTTCGACTATAAAACAACAGAATCGATAAACATTTACTGAAAGAATGAAATTGAGACAATTTCAGATTTTACCTGGGAAAGTCTAGTGAAAGCGGAAATTGACTATAAGTGTAAAATATTTTCGAAAAGGGGAAATACTGCATCCAATAAAAGTAAAATCTTCGATGGATCGTATCAGAAAAAATTCGACTTTGCTGATAACCTAGATATCTGCGATGACGATTCCGAAAAACTTTCAGAAATTTTTAATAATTCGAAGATGGAGAGAAATGTCGGAAAATTTTTGGCTCCTCTACCATAAACTGGCTCCTGTAAAAGAGATCGAGAGATAGAGTCACTTTTCTATGATATTTCATCTAGCTACCGTATTGGGACATGAAATTTGCTCACATTGTTCATGGACATGAAATACAAGTAGTAATGGCGAAGCCCAACACTATGACTGTTCAGATCTTCACTAGATTTTAGCTTAAATAAGTAAGAGGAAAACCTCAATAAGAACAAATAGGTGGTAATGGGCCACCTGACTTGTTCATAGATATTACCTTAAGAAAACCATAGTGGCTGTTGACAATATATGCGGATTGTTCTAGGAGACGCAAAGAACTTCACTCCACATACTGAGGACATGCTCTGCTCTGTCTAGGGGAAGAACGAGAGCTACAATAACCCATCTGAATAGAACCAAGTAATATAATCAAATTGCGGCAAACTGTATCATCCTCTATACAAAGGATATACTCAAAGCCCACCATGGATAAATGTAACATAGGCCTTCAGGCTCGCGGTGCAAGAACTGAGTCACCTCTCTTTCTCTGCTGTATGCTCTTGGCACATGATCCTATAGAGGCCTGATATTCCAAATTAACAATAAATAGCCTCTAACTGCAGATTTAATTCAAGTTATAATAGATTCACTAATTAGTACAGTAGGCGTGATCATACTTAACTTGACTATAACCAATGAGAACATCAAGAATACATTGACTTTTGCCACTGGTTGAAAACCTTGATCTTGATTAGTTTGTCAATGATCAACCAAGCTCTAATTAAACTATTAGAATCATTTTATGAATTTCAGATGCATAGTGATGTGACTTTCACCAGAGGATTAGATCAATCAGTTAGAATGCATTTGCGTGAATCGAAGAAACCAATATTCACTTACTTATTTGCATATCAAAGTGAATCAAGCTTCAGTGAACTGATAAATCCAGGAAAAATCTATGGTGAGATAAAAGAAAAAATATAGTATGGAGAAATATGGACTTACCTCACTAATTTAATAACGCAGGTTGATTTCATCTTTCCTTTTCTCGATTATCATGAAATTCGTTTATATTTTTGTGACACCTGGAGAGAATATGATATTAAAATATGGCACATTTTTTCAAGGAGTTTCACATGGAGATGAGTTACTCTATCTTTTTCCAATGGGCGATACAATGCTACCTCATAGAAAAGAAACAGATACTGACAAGAAAGTTATGAAGTTAATGACCTCCTACTGGACAAATTTTGCTAAAACAGGGTTAGTTTATTTATATTCATATTTTACTTGAAACCATGAAAAATGATTTTTAGAAATCCAACACCAACAACTGACGACCTCATAACAGCCAAGTGGGAACCTGTTCAGTCGGATAAATTGGAACACTTATTGATTGATGCTGAAATTCAAGAAATGAAAGATGAACTGCTTCCAGACAGAGTTAAATTCTGTAGACAGTTGCCATTAGAACAGAATAAAGTACAGAGAGATGAACTCTAAAAATATCATTCCTACTTGTTTTTTTCAAAATAGAAGTGAGAAATTGTTCCTCAAATTTGAAATTCCATATTCAATCACAATTCTTTATTCCTTGAAATGGTTCCTTGAAAACTTGACTATAATTGACTCTGTAGAGTTTCAATCCTTTTAGAGCTTTGAATAAATAAATCAATAAAATCTAATCAGATTGGTCGTTTTGTTTTTTGGCAAGAGTTTAGTAGACCTCCAATGTCAATTTATCTTTTTATTGGTTTGAATCGACTCATATGAAAAAAAAAGTTTCTGTGACGGGAAAAATGTCAGACATCTTATTCTCTGTTGACAGTTAACATATAATAACTTTTCATGAAATTGCATTACTCTCTATGAAAACAATGAGTACTCTTTTCTAGGATATATACATAGGAACATATAAATGAAGACATTGTATGGATTTAGCGGTTGTTATTTGGTATCTAGGCATAATTGAAACACAAATGGAATTTTTGAGTTTGCTTTTACTATAAATAAACCACTTAAATTATTAAATATCTGTTATGGCTGTTTCGAACTTTCGTTCACAATCGGACAGTATGAAATCCAAGTACAAAGTGATGAAAATATATATAAATTGGCCTTTATTTGGATTTGGAAATACCAGATATTAGATATACAGCTTAAAAACTATTTAAAGGAACTATTATTTGAATACATCAAAAATCTGAGTTTTATATAGACCAGTCTGGTCGCTCATTATCGGAAAGTTGTCATTAAAATGTAATTTGCAAATTTTAATTATTTCTGGGTGGTTGAGTTTTCTTCACTTCGTGGCAATATGTAGAACTTTTAAATTATCAATAATAGGAAAAGAATGACAATTTTGGACGCAATGATTAGCTAATGATGAATCTTGTTCATTTTTAATTAATAAATTTGATTTTCATTATATCCAATTTTGAAGGAACTTGTAACCAGTGATTACTTTTATTGAACCACAGAACTCTTTTTGAAAATTTAAATAAATCAGGAGTTTATATGATATCTTATCTAGACTGCCATAATTTTTACATTAGTCAGACTGCTCGTTCCTTCGAAATTAGATATAGGGAACCTCAGGCTTCATTCACTAAAAATTTTTGAAATGATTCCAAAATAGTCACTCTTCTCCTAGAATTGATAATTTGAAAGTTCTACACATTGCCCCAAGGAGTAGTATACTCAATTACCTAAAATCAGATGACAACTTTCATGAAATGAACAACCAGACTGAACAATGTAAAAAAAAGTTTGGATGAATTCATATAATAACTTACTTTAAATAGTTTGTGAGCTGTGTTCCTGACTTCGGGTTACTTTGTACTAGGTTTTTATACTGTCCGATGATGAACGATTTGTTCAATGGAATAAAACGTCTAGTTGAATTATTCAAAAATAGAATACATCGCTTAGGCACTGTTGTTATTAGATGGTCCGATAATATACTTAAACTCAAAAAAGGCACTGTTAGGTCTAATAGATCAAGTTGGTGTAATTTGACTCAGGATATAATTATGGAACAAAAACAAAGAGAGAGGTTAATTTGAAGAACCTGAAACAACCGTAGAAGGTGTTCAATTATTAGCAGTGAAATGGTACGATAATAAAAGTGTAACCACTCTTAGAACATTTGCGGGTGCTCATCCTTGCGGAACCATAAAGCGATGGAATCGAGCTTCTGAAAATTCAAAATTGATAATGTAGATTTATTAGATTCATTATTACAACTACTTTGCATTACGATACAAGCCAAGAAAGGAACCACCGATTATCGTTGCATATTATTGATATGACAGTTACGCAGTGTTCGTATTTATATCAAGAAGATTGGAATTCAATGAAAAATAAGAATAAAATGGAAAAAATTTCACGCTTTATTTCCTGTTCCATGTGATAGAAGAAATGATCAAAAATGACATTGGCCAATATTTTTTTGAAAAAGGAAAGATGTAAGTCTCCAGGTTGTAGAGGTATACGAAAAGTTAAGTATAGAAAATATAAAACTCATTTATGTTTAACAACTTCAAGCTTCTACTACAACTATCAAATGTTTTTACGTACCTACTGATTAGTACTAAATTATAATGTGAACAATGGCATAATGTTGCATAGAGCAAACATTCCAAAATTTATCCAAAATGATGTAAAAACAGCTCATTTTGTATTTTAAATAATTGTTTGAATAGAATTAATCAACAAAATAAGTTGTGTTATTTTGTGCTACTGAAAATTTATAATTCATGCAAATTAACCTTAAAGATCTGTTCATCATTTGTTATGTTGAAATTATTTGTTACTAATAATTGGTAATCAAATTTAAATCAAACCTGAAGCAGAAACAAATTCACAGGCTGAAAGGCGGCAGGTGAATGTTGTAGAAGAATTTCGAGAACTTTACATTGGAGTCGATTTTTGAAGCCAGTTACAGTTTCTAGATTACCTCGAAGTCTTTACGATATTCAATGAGTCAAAAGGATAGTTTCTTTCATCTAATACTCATGCGAAATTTTTTTCTGTATGTATTCCAAATGAGAGATTTCTTGCTTACAGTTACGAGCCAATGTCTATACCGAGCACCACGGCTCTCGAACACACACAGCATGGGCGTGATGAGATAACACTGGCTAGAATAAAATTTCATAATTCAATTGCGAATCAACATTTGCTTCTACTATTATTAGTTACCAATTCAGTTTCTCGACTGAAAAGAAACGTTTAATTTTAGTTTGGCTCACTAATAGTATATGCTGGTATATGTTGACTATGCATAGATTCAGGTTATTATGAAAATATTTTTGATCTTTCATATAAATGGACATTCTCATTGTTTGCCAATAAATACCAAACTCGTGGAATGAAGTGGATATTCTATTTTTTGTGTAGCAGGTATTATGGAAGAGAATAATCGTTACTGAGACGAATCGAGAAAACTATACAGAAAGTAATTTCTTAGAAATCTTATTTCATACAGAAATCATCTGCATTGAAATATCTGAAGTCTTTTTGCCTCACTTGAGTGATAGAGATTGATCCTTCAGTTCTTAGTTTCCTGAAGCGACTTCATCGCCAGTGCCCAAAAAGTCGAGAATGGTTTATAATTGTATAATTATTATATCTATTCAGTAAGATAGAAAGATGGACAGTTAGGACTTCGAAAAATTCTTCTCAGGTTCGGTACCTCAAAATAAACCTTCATAGGATTACTTCGTTGTCACCACTCTGTCTCTCAAAAATCTTCTCTCAAATCTTCAAATCTTCTTCAAATTTCTAAGTCAACTCAATCGAACGAACTGGTGATCCTGTTGAATTTTGCGGCACACTTTCACACTCACGCGGGAATCAAAATTTATAGGTTCCTCCCCGTTAACATAGAAATATGAAATTTGGCAAGAATCAGGGTCATTTAGTATCACATATCGAAACAGAGAAGGCAAATGAATCTTTATTGTCATTCATCATCTCAAAATTATCGAAAATATAGCAAACTCTTTTCGCTATCTGGTAATAATCCAATAATTTAATTATTGCAAAATTTATCCGCCATTTCCTGAAGATCATCAACCTATACTCTCTTGTTCATTTCGATATGCCTTGCAAACAAGCAAAGCATCAAACAAGAAATCGAGAACACCATACAAGCATTAAGACAGAACGCCTACACAAAATACAAAATAGATAAAGCATGAAGTCAGAATAAAATGCACGCTAACAACCCTCTCCAACCAGAGACCATAGATACTACCCTTAACATGTAGGTGTTGGTGTAGTTGATATTTAAATGAGCAGTACTTATATTTTTTCAAAATTCTCCATGCACTTTGGAGGCTAATTTCAAGCTCGTCGGCAATTTCCCTTGTTGATGTGGTGATGTGATTGGATTAATATTAACAAATGTCAATACGTTCATTTCAGTATCTTAGTTGATAACGAAATCCTTCTCTTCAACAGGTTGCACCTCACAAAATTTTCGTTCAACTTTAGAGAAATTGATTCTATTCTGATGAAGTCTTCCCGGATAGCGCTCTTTGTATAATTGGTATGTATGTTCACTTTGTACGCTATTTTGCCTATCGCATATCGACTTTTTAACTTTGGGTGTATTGATTCATACTGAAAACTGAATTCACTTATTCACAATGTCGGTAATTAACAACAAAGAAATTTCGACATGTCAACTGATATTATAATATCAATAACGAATATTATAAATAGGAACAAAAATTTTGCATCGCCAACGTAGTTATTGTTATTAGCGAATGGGGAAACCCCTCGGAAATCGCCTAGGTATTTTTCACTAGAACTCCGGACCGTTAAGTATAAAGTGACATGAATGGTATGAAAAAAGTTAAAAGAATTATTCTCATTAGAAAAGTCTACTTGACTTAATTTAAAGCCAAAACTAGTATATATATATATATATATATATATATTGGAATTTCATTTAAATCGAAAAAGATAAAACAATCAATTTCCTCGACATAAAATTAACCCACGACGATACAGGAAGAATATATATAAATTGGTATCAGAAACCGACATGGAGTGGTAGATATCTAAATTTTGAATCAATTGTACCAAACCGATACAAAAAAGCGTTGTCATTAGCCTGGTTGATAGAGCTATTAAACTATCACATCCTAAATTTAGAACAAAAAATATAAAGAAATTGAAGAACATACTAAAACGAAACGCGTTTCAACCTAGTTTTTTTTTTAAACCACTCATAAAGAAGAAAATACATGAAATATACAATACAGAAAAAAGGAACAAAGAAAACATAGATTTTAAATACACCGGCCGCACTTATACACCCGGACTGTCACAATAAATTGATAAATGCCTAGAAAATTACAAGATCAAGATTGGACACAAACCTAACAACTACTGCAAACAATTTTTCACCTTTAAAAGGCCAAGGGTGAAACATGACAACAAAGCACACTGTATATACAAGGTTAATTTTCAGGACTGTGGAGCGTGCTATACCGGTAATACTGAACAATACTTGCATAAAAGAATATACCAACACGACTACTCCGTTAGATCTAATAAAAAAAGTATTGCCCTGGCGAAACATAGCATTGAACAACTACATAAATTTAATTTTGCTGATGTACGAGTTCTTGCATCTGAAAGCAACGACTTAAAAATAAACATTATAGAAATGATCGAAGTCCAAAAAGAACCTAAGACAGTGAATTCAAGAGCTGACGTTGACGGATTTATGAATGTCTACAGTAATCTGATAATTTGAATACACCCTTCAATAGATTGCTGCAACTAGTTATACCCAAATATTGATTGTTATTGCCTGTTATTGTTGTCTTGCTTTTTGTATTTGTTTTACTAGTGATAATGATGTCAAGAGAGAATGTGTAAGGTGAATAGCTTTTAACGTAAAAATTGTATTATGTGTTTTACTGAAATCATGATTTTTGTTTCAGATAATAATTGTGCAGAGATTAATGTTTTCTGATGATGGCCCTGTGCCGAAACGCGTAAAAACACTCTGCAAATTATAAGTTTATAACCTGAAACGCTTTCCGTTCCTCAACCCCAGTAAAAACATTTGTTTATTTTTATATATATATATATATATATATATATATATATATATATATATATATATATATATATATATATATATATATATATATATATATATATATATATATATATATATATATATATTTATAATATATATTTATATATCTTTTTGAAATCAAACATCCCATTGTTCGTAAAACGTGATTCGTAACTGAATAAAATTTTTGTGGGATATTATGGAACCCCCTCCATTTTCCTAAGGTACTCTTCACAGTACTGGAGTCGCCTTACACTATCCTTAATATACAGGTGTTGGTGTAGTTGATATGTAAATGAGCGGTACCTATATTTTATCAAAATTTTCCAGGCGCTTTGGTGGCTCCTCGGCAATTTCCCTTATTGCTGTGGTTGGATTAATATCAATAAATGCCAATACGTCTATTACGGTATCTTCGTCGATAACGAAATCCTCCTCCTCAGCAGGATGCACCTCACGAAATTTTCGTGATGTATTTCACTTTGGGTATATTGATTCCCTAAGTGAAAAAGTCGATATGCGATAGGCAAAATAGCGTACAAAGTGAACAATTATATCAATTGAACAGAGAGCGCTATCCGAAAAGACATCATCCGAATAGAACCTATTTCAGCAACCTGCTGAAGAGAAGGATTTCGTTATCAACGAAGAAACCGAAATTGGCGTATTGACATTTGTAGATATCAATCCAACCACATCAGAAATAGAAATTACCGACGAGCTTGAAATTAGCCTCCAAAGCGCATGGAGAATTTTGAAAAAATATAAGTACTGCTCATTTAAATATCAACTACAACAACACCTACACGTTAAGGATAGTGTCTATGGTCTATGATGAATAAATTTTGCAATAATTAAATTATTGAATTATTGCCAGATAGCTATATTTTCGATAATTTTGAGATAATGAATAATAATAATAATGATTCATTTACATTCTCTGTTTCGATATGTGACACTAAATAACCCTGATTCTTGCCAATTTTCATGTTTCTATGTTAACGGCGAGGAACCTATAGATTCTGATTCCCACGTGAGTGTGAAAGTGTGTCGCAAAATGCAACAGGATCACCAGATCGTTTGATTGAGTTGACTTAGAAATTTGAAATACTAAACCTATACCTACTTCTGAGAAGACATTTTTGAGAGACAGAGAGGCGGACAACGAAGTAATCCGATGAAGGTTTATTTTGGGGTACCGAACCAGAGAAGAATTTTTCGAAGTCCTAACTGTCCATCTTTCTATCTCACTCAATAGATATAATAATACAATTATATATAATTAAAACCATGTGAAAGGTACTTTATTAAGTGGAGTTAGTAACCTTCCCATCATTCACTATTGGATAACCTCTCCATTAATCAAAATTATTATGGTATTTTTAGCTTGACATGCTGCAAGACAGTGTTTTTAATTTTCAGAGCGTCTTGATGATTAGTAAATGAAAAAGAATCCCTTACTGCTTTTTCAAACCTTGTGAAAATTACTCTAATTAGTGAAGTTAGTAACCTTCCCATCATTCACTATTGGATAACCTCTCAATAACTCAAAATTATTCGTTCGTTCGATTATCTTTTAACGATGTGCTCGGGAACTAAGCCCATTTACATAGGTGGACCTAGACCGTGCAATGAAAACTGCCACCACAAGGATTGCAAGTTATCTGGTCCAGGAAGTTTATGCCCTCTATAGGCGACTCTATCAAATTCAAAGACGCATACAACACCCAAACCTTCGCCGGAATCGAACCAGCAGCCGCATGTGTACAAACTGGGAAGCGTGTGATCTTCCCACCTGGCCACAGCGGTGGTTCCCCAGAATTAGCATGAACGGTTTTTAGTTCATTTACTATTATTTATTTAAAATGATATCTATATATGTATAGATCGTTGAATGAGTAAAATTTTCGTTTACATTGATATTTGATTACCTCCTATATGTATTGTTAGAGGTTAGATGAAATTGAAATGAATTTTAAAGTTCCAATAAATAGTTATTTTAGTATGCTTTGACAGTACTATTCCTTTCGACAAGCCAACGATACATCATTTGGGTTTTTAGGGCTTCGTAAAGCATGGTTCAATTTTCTTGATGATGTTTATCCGCTCGTTACTGAAATGTGCCACTGGCATCACGTAAAGGTTATTTGAATTTTAAATAATGATAATGGAAAACCTCATCGAATTATATTATTATATTATTATATATATTACCATCGGTTCTTGATAAGTTTTCTAAGTCTCATTTAAATCTGATGTCTTAAAGTGGGTTAAAGCAACGTTCGCATATACTGTTACAAATATAGATATATACATGTGAAGCCAATAAAAGTGTATTAAATGTGTAAAAATTATTTTACATTTAGTATTTATGAAGTTTCATCAAATTCAGTATTTCAAATATATATGAAATGCTTTTCATTAAGACTTATTTTGCAAATGTCACATCTCTGTTCACTAAAAATCCTCCGAACTTCAAAGTTATCGAAACTCTCATTCTCTCATTTCATGATAAAATTCTACTTTTACTGAGTTCTAATAAATCATGGTTTGAAAAAACTAGAATTAATTCATATTTCGCAGAAACGCAGTAACTATAATGATATGATGAAGCATAGTAATTAAGAGATGATGAATTGAATCTTCACTAAAAAATTTTTTTCATCTGAGAATAACCACACGATTCTAATGATTGTATTTATTTATGATACCAACTTGTGTTTGAATTGTATATACAGACGACAGTACGGGACCAGAAACTGACCAGAGCGCTCCGAAAAGTATTAACTTGTGTATAATATCAAATACTATACCTTTTCCGCTTATAATAAAAATTCACCATGTATTTACTTACCTTCTGTTGTCTTTATTCTTCTCTTATGTTTGTCTATAGTGAAAATCCTCGAGTTACTATCAATGATGGAGAACTTGAAGGTACTACGATGAAAACTAAGGATGGAAGAGAAATAAACGTATTTTTAGGAATTCCGTATGCAGAGCCACCAGTAGGGAAACTAAGATTCAAGGTATGTTTCTCTTACAAAAGTAAAAAATTCTTTCATTTTAATTACAAAAAGAAGGTGAAAAACTTCTGAAAGATTTTCAAAAATGCTATGTATCATATGAAAATGAATGTTGAGTATAGAAATTTTGACAGAGAGAATTCAATTGAATTTCGGTAACCGTAGTGAGGGGTCGTTTTGGCAGTTTATTAAAATCGTATTCTTCAGGTAGTTTCTTGTGTTCTATAATTTATTTTTAACTCATGCAGATTTTATGTTTAAATATCGATAAATTTTCCGACTTTCTTTGGAACTTCTAGTTTCTTTTCAATAGAAAAGTTGATTATCAAATCGGGGAACGAACGAAAATTTCGTCTTTTACATCAGCTATGGCCGAGAATATATACAAAAATTATTATGATTGTTGTTGATGTGTCCTGAATTTTTAAATTCTTTTTGCAACCGAAATTTATTTTAGAAGATTCTCACATAACTATAACCTTACAAAACATAAGAAAAACAACCTAATACGGAGTTGAAATTTGGGTGTTTATAAGAAACAACTACAGCGCCGAACATACTTGGCGTTGCTGGTTTGTCTGGTGGCGCCAATTGAGTATTAAATGCAGACGAGTCGCAACAAATACTAATTTAAGTTAGCTAAATCTTTCGTGGCATTGAAATCAACAGTTCATCAGAAAAAAATAATTACCATGGCTTCATCGCACAAACTTAAGTAAGCATCGCAAATTATGAATGAGGTTTAACGTTATCGTACTTTTTGTGAATTTAATACATTCACATCTGGCGGATTGTGGTCACAAGATATATGTTTTTTGAATCATGCTTCGAAGCAACTACCATTTTGTCCAAGATGAGCAACTGCGCACCCGTTATAAACGATTTAATAAACCTCTGATTTTTTGAGTTTATCTATCTTTTATTCAGCATAATAGCTTACTTAGCTTGGGACCACTAGTGAAATAGATGGCTATGTTAAATTTCCAATACTTATTGTATTGAATAGTGGACTAGCATTGTTGAAGCTAGCATATCTTTTTTTGGATACACCTTTTATTGAAAATAATAATCATAGAATTTGATGTTTTTCTTTATGTTGAATAATTCTGTCTATAGAAAGAGGGAGAAAGATGTTATTTGAAGTAATTTTCTGAATGTGTTGATTTCAGCTTCGAAAGCTGTCGTGGATAGTGGCGCTGAAAAAGCTTTATGGGTCCTTGAGCTGTAAACTGCGGTTAAAATTATTGAATGAGTCCATCAGAATAATTGAATTAGTGAAAAGTTCTTTTCGGTTGATGTTATACATGAAATTGTCAGTCAATTTTGTAATAGCTTATATCTACAAAATCAATAGATTTATTACCTTCTGTTTCTGCGATGAAACTGATGAGTGTGAATTTTATTCAAAAACTGTAGGAATTTATCAATTTGCCTCTTTGAGCCATGAAAATCAACCAAAATATCATTCACATATCGGTACCAGAATACGATATGTTTTATCAGGAAGTGGCTATTTAATATGGATTTTTCTTCTTAGTTGTACATAAAATTATCGTCTACGAGGAGCTAAGGGATGATCCCTTGGGAAGTTCTGAGTTTTGTTGATAAAAGTTCGATTGAAATAGGGAATTCAGATATAGGCAAATGTTTAGAAGGTTACGAAATTCCTCAACTATATGTGGCTACGTGTTATTTTTGGTAAATATTTATATGACTATCATAGGACATTCATGTAATGGAATATTTGGGTACATGTTCTTTATATAAAATTAAACCAATTTTACGTTTTGTGTGATTTTCAGCCTAGCAAATTTTCATATAAGATCGATAGTATTTAGATGGTTTGTTGTAACGAATTTTGTGAGATCTATAAATTTCTGATCTAACTACTCCGCAAATTGTCCTGAAGTTTTATTTATGTATGAAACTATTGGTCTAGAGGATTTTTCTTCGTTGTACAATTCAATTAGACCATCCATTTTCGGAGATTGAGTATTCATTCCAACAAGTTTTTTTCCACTCTGTGTTTGCAAGGAAGTCTATATGTTCAAGTTCTCTCTCAACGTCTCTTACGAATGATTTGGTCAGATCTATAGGTATTTAGATTATATTTAATGTTTTCAAAATGTTCGCAATTTTTTCGTTATTGTGATCCTTATTCGTTATATTTATCTTTTCTTACTCAGGCTAGTATGCTCTTGCCTTTTTTAATTTTCGTGAAAATTAGGTCTTCTTTGCGATTTTCAATGATATAGATATTATAGTTTCAGTATTAGATTGTTCAGTGGGTTGAATGTTAGAGTCCTTAATTAATTAAGAAATTCTGTGTTTGTGAAGAATGGAGTTGTTGCAGATGTCTTTGTGTATTTAAATATTCAGTTAAGCTTGAACTTCAATTATTTCTTTTTTTTATTTTATTTGGTCCTTTTCTGGAATGAATATCGGTCTCTTCCCTAGTGAAGACATTAATTTTCCATTGAAATAATTATTTGATGAGGTTGATGAATCTAAGGAATGAGTTTATATCTGTTGTTTCGGTGAGTCTAGAGTCGCTTTGTGGTTGCTGGATGTTTTGGTGTTCTTTACATATTAGAGTAAACTTAGCCACACTTTTCCTTCAACAGATTCTGAAATGTTGAATGTGGGATAGGGTGAATAATGTGCACTACGTTGCCTAATCTGAAATATTTTTCCTTTTGTAATGATGCAAAAACCTAGCTACAGAAGCTCTTTGACTGATCAGAGAAATACTGAGAACCGTAACAGGTCCAATAACTAAACATGAGAAGCTAAGAAAATATCTACACACAACAGGTATTTATCGAAGAATTTACTACAGCAGAAAGTGAAGAATTAGTGGGAACTTAACCACATTTTTCCACCAAAAAATTCTGACTTGGTGAACAAGGAATGTGGTATAGAGTGAATACAGTGCGCTACGTTGCCAAATCTAATATATTACTCATTCTTCTGGGATGATTTTAGAGTTCTTAGCGACGATTAGACTGTTGAATGTGGATAGCTAGTCATTCAGGCAAGGGTGGTATGTATAAATAATTTTCGAAGTAACGAGTTTAGTACATACCGATTGGTCGATGAAGTAACGATGGACAAATTTCTCTATATCATTCATATAACAGTGTGAGGTTTGGCGCAAAAATAGTACATAAACGTTACAGGACCGTACATAAGCTGCAAACTTTCAGATTTTTCATACAACAAAACGCACTATTTTATTAAAAAGTTGACAAGCCGTACAGGACCGTACAATAGCGGCGAACCGTCAGAGCATTAATAGAATAAAATTAACTATTTCATTCAAACTACGGCGAGTACCACTATGAGCTTAGGACTAACAATAGTAAATTTGCAGGGACTTCCAATCAATATTTCAGAAAGAGTTGACCAACCGTACAGGACCGTACAAGAGCGGAAAACCAACTGGACATTCATAGAACAAAATGCTCTATTTCATTCAAACTACAGCGAGTACCACCTTGATCTGAGGCCTGAAATTAGAAAATATACAGGGACTTACAACCAATGTTTCAGAAAATTTTGACAAACCATACAGGTCCGTATAAGAGTGGCAAATTGTCAGAACATTCATAGCACAAAATTAACTATTTAATGATACACGTCGTAGTTTGACTGAAATTGTGCGTTTTGTTCTATGAATGTTCTAACAGTTTGCAGCTCATATATGAATGATATAGAGAAATTTGTCCATCAGTACTTCATCGACAAATTAAATCATTCGGTATGTACTAAACTCGTTACTTCGAAAGTTATTTATATATACCACCCTTGCTCGAATGACTAACTATCCACATTTAACAGTCTAATCGTCGCTTAGAACTCTAAAATCATCCCTGAAGAAGGAGAAATATATTAGATTTGGCAACGTAGCGCACAGTATTCACTCTACCCCACATTCATTATACACCATGTCAGAATCTGTTGGTGGAAAAGTGTGGTCAAGTTCACAATAATTCTTCACTTTCTTCGGTAGTAAATTCTTCGATAAATACCTCTTGTGTGTAGATATTTTCTTAGCTTCTCATGTTCAGTTATTGGGTCTGTTACAGTTCCCAGTTTTTCTCTCATCAGTCTAAGAGCTTCTGCAGGTTTTTGCATCAGAAGTCTAGTTTGTCTATACCCTGGAGTAAGAACCACCCTGTCAGCGTATAGCTTTCCTTCGGATGTTGATAATGTCATGTACGTTAGAGTTAGTTATAGCGAGAGCCGGTTCCGGGCCAATCAATTTCGTCTTTGCTGCTTCAGTGGAAAGGCCATTTCGGCTTTCATGAGTAAACTTCAACTCCAGCAACTTATGTTTTCATGGTTGTTAGAGCCGAACCAATTTTTCCACTCTATCACCGTTATATTCTCCTCGGTTTCTGTAAATTATTTCATCATTATATCATTCCTCATACTCAATATTGAGTTTTTGATCAATTTCTTAATTCTGGTGTACCCTGCATGTCCAGTTTTCCAGTTTCCATTTATCTCCTGCCTGGTTGCCGCTACTGTAGCCTCATTGCTAATATAAATATCAAGGGGAGGTATATTCGGCATAGCATCCATGCTTGCGGTTAGTGTTGAGTTAAGGAGCCTATCAGCTCTAGTCTTTGAAGTTCGTTCAACTTCTCCAAACTCCCCTATGCATCACTTTTGGCCACCATATTAGAGCAAAGTGTGCAATTATGAGTGTGAAGTGTAAAGTGATTTTATATTTTTTAGATTGAGTCCCCATTTATTATTGATGTCCCAATAAATGACTACATGGGATTATTCATCCTTATTTATGACTCGATTAAGGTGGTTATTTCGTGTCTTTTATTCAGGAATACTCCCAGATATTCGGTCCCATCATTGAATTCCACTCCTTTTCCGAAGAATATTGACTGCATTTTGCCATCAGTCTTTTTGTTAACTGTGTACGGTACTAGTTTGATCTCATTTGTGTGAACTGTTAGGCCTATTAGATGGCACTAGTCCTCTACAACTTTCGGAGCTTCTTGTGTGAGTTCAGATACCACGTTAAACTGCTTCCCTCTCACTACCATGAATATGTTATCGATATAGCTCTGTGAATGGAAGCCATTGTTGTTTAGTGTTCTCAGCAGGTCAAATACTACCAGGCTCCACAATGTTGGGGAGAGAAACCCTCCGTACGGACATCTGCAGTGGAGGATCTCCCGGTTACACCAAACAGTTTAGTTGAAGTTTTACTGTTTATGAGTATGTCTTCTATTCTATACAGAGGGTGTCGTAAAAACCGTGCATATCTACTGCTTCAACCATTCTTGAAGTGCAATCAAATGTACCCTCGTTGTCAAGAAACGCTGCCCTAATAATTTCTCGATTCTGCATATCAGTCTAGAGTTATCCCATATAGAATTCATATTGGCATGATTTTCCTGACTGATCGGCGTGCTGGTTGAGGTGTAGAGGATTTTCCATGAGAATTTCGTCCCTCCCTTACGTACCTATCTATCAGTTTTTCAATCGTCTATATGCCCTTGTCAGGACGTAAGAGCTTTATCTAGGCTTTGGTATAAACACTACGTCTGCTTGCTTCCACAGGTTGGGTACCCACCCTAAGGCTAGGCTTGTCTGGTAGAGTTTGCAGAGAGTTCTCACCAGTACATCCTTTCCCTGTTACATGTGACCTGGCATAATTTTATCAAGCCCTGGTTTCTTAGCGGAAGAACAATTATATTCCGGTACCAATATGTTGATAATATTTTGATAGATTTTTCAGGGCTCAAAGAGTCAAATTGATAAACAAAATTTAACATAACCACCCATTTCTCTAGCGGTCTCAATCCGAGTAAACTATTATACAACACTAAGTAAAAGACTAAATGAAATAAAAAACCGGGGTTTATTAAATCGTAAATAACGAGTGTCCAGTTGCTCATGTTGAACAAACATGTGGAAGCTTTGAAACGAGGCATAAATGACATATATCTTCTGACAACAATGCGCCGATATATGAACACACTAAATCCACAAAACATGCAGTTAGATTAGAGAATACCAAAATTTCTTATGATTGCGACAACGGATAGAGGAGGAATCTGTTGGAATGTTTGTAAACCATTAAATTTCGTAAGAATCCACATAATAACACCCTCAATAGCTGGACATCAATACCTCTCATTTAGTAAACATTAAATTAGGTAAGTAACATCTATTTAAGTTGTTTTAAATATTTTAACCAGTCACTTGAAAATGCAACCGGTCGTCTTTTGAAAGAATAAAACTGTGGAAAGTAGGAAATATATTCTTATTCTATTCAGTTGAGATTGGACCATAAGATGAAAAGATGATCAATATCAAAAAATGAAAGAGAAAGAAAAACACTTCTGTCTGTTTTCCATATTTATTTGTTGATACACGACCGGTTTCGACCCTTTAGACATTTTCAAGTGCTGAATACCAAGTTAGAAAGATGATTACAATATATATTTTCTCCGTAAATGTTAAGTAGAGATGAGTTACTGATTTAAAGTTGTCTATTTAGAGTGGCTTTCCCGAGTTTATTAATTTCCAAATTTTCCAACAGTTTAATTCTACTTCCTTTATTGCATTTGTGGAGGACTTTGAGACTCTGAAACTATAATGTGGTTTATCGATTATTGATTTGCTCTAATATTGGGAATTTTTTGTCTGATGATATATGTTCTTTGAATCTGCATTCTACCTGTTTGACCTACATAAGCTGAAATGCATTTATTTCATTCGATTTTGTAAATACCGGATTGTTTGAGTTCATCTGTTTTCTGTTTTGCATCAAAAAGTTATTTGCTAAGCTTTGGACCCTTGGGAATAAGAGGGTTATTTTGAATTTCGAAAAATAATGTTTTGTTACATGTTCGATTTTGTTTTTTGCGTCTAATGACTTTATTTGGTCGATATATTGATTTAGGAGGCTATTCTTTCTATGGTATTCATTGCCGTTTTGAAATCTTGATTTGAGAGGGAGATAGTAAAAGCTCTGTAGATAATTGAATTGTAGGCGGCGAGTTTATGATTCAAATGATTGAATGAGCCTACGCAGATATTATAAGTGAGGATATTGTTTAAGTTTGTTATTTTTTTTTGGAGGTTATAAGTTTCAACTTCAACGGTAAATTTTGAATGATCATGAGTTTTATTGAGAGAGTTCAAAAATGTATCTAGTTGTCTATTTCGGCCATTAAAACCAATCAAAATATCATCAACTTATCAAAACATGATATGCTGTGTTATCTAAGTATTTTCAATTATTTCGGTGATTTTATGTTTATGAAGATTGAAATTTACCTTTAAAGTTGAAACTAATAACTCCATAATTTTTCTCGATTTAACAAACGGAAACAAAATCCTTAAATAACTTTAATAATCTACAGAGAAGAATCGTTCACAGACGCAACAATCCTTATGAACTCATTCAATCGTTTTAAATCATGAACTCGAGATTCGATATTTCAAAATGGAAATAAATACCATAACAAGAATAGCCTCCAACAACATTATACCAGCCCCTTTCATGAATAAAATCAAACATCACAATTATTATATTTCATTCAACAAGAAAACTCGAAAAATTATATGCTAGTTTTGATTATGTCGGCCCACTTTCTCATGAATAAAACGTTATTCTTCAAGATTCAACATAACCACCTCATTCTCAAGCGGTCCAAATATTAGGAAATAACTTTCTAATGCAAAACAGAAAACAGATAAACTCTGGTATTCACAAAATCGAATGAAACGAATGCCCTTCAGCTCATGTAGTTCAAATACGCACAAATTTTGAATGCAGATGCGAAGAAGATATCACCATATAAAAAATCCCCAATATTTGAGCAAATTCAATCAACAAACTACACAAGAGTTTAAGACACTCTCAAAATCCTGAATCTGTTGGAAAGTTTGAAAATTGATAAACTTAGAAAAGCCTCACATTATACTACTCTCAATAGCCAACTTGAAATCAATAGCTCCCCCCCTACTTACCATTTATGGAGAAAATATATCACGTAATCATCTTTGAACCTTAGTATTCAGCACATGAAAATCTAGTACTAATGCTGTGTACATCCGTTCTGAATGTAACCAGTCTATACAAGTATGAGGGCTTCTTTACCTTCAAAACTTTGTACACTAGACATATCTCGTGCAATGTTCTGCGGTTCAACATATTCAGCCACCCCAAATTTTTTAGCTCTACAGAAATGCGATCAGTTCGCTTAAGGTCAAGTATTACGCGAACACAACAATTCTGAATTTTCTGTACCCTAGTAACATTATAATTTGTAAGACAGGGACCATATATAACATTACTATAGTTCAAATGTGATAAAACCATGGCATCGCATAGCACCTTTTTTTATTCCTATCAAGAAAAGCTTTGCATCCAAAAATGATCTTTAAATTTGCATAGGTTCATTTGAGGAGCAAATTTATGTGTCAACTAAATCTCAAATCAGTAACAAGTATCAGGTCTAGATTTCTAGTCTCAAATGTTAAAGGAACTTCTGTACCATCCAAAGAAATTTCAAGTAGATCTTCACAAGTGATTTTCAATTTTCTCCTGCCGAAGAGCATGGCAACGGTTTTTGAAAGGTTGATACTCAGACACATGTTTTTCGACAATTCACAAATACGATCAAGATCAAGATGCATCCTTTGAAGAACCTCCTCTATGGAATCTCGAGAAAACGCCATGTGAAGCTAAGTATCATCAGCGTACAAATGTGCCCTGCAATAGGTAAGACAATTTATTAGCTGAAACGTATAAACTGTGAAAAAAAATCCGCGAAAGGAGCCCTGCGGTACACTGCACGAAACGTCAATGGTACCAGACATAACACCGTTGCACAACTCAACCTGAGTTCGCCCCCTCAAATAGTTCCCGGACAGCGAAACAATTTCATCCACAAACCTAACGAAATGCAATATAACAAGTAACATTTCATGATTTATTTTATAAAAGGCCCTCGAGAAATCTAACAGGATGAGAATTAGTAGTTCGTTATAGTCAACCGCTCTTGCAATATCATCAACCACCTTGAGAAAGGCGGTAGTACAACTATGATTTCTTCTGAAGCCCGATTAAACATCAGGAAGAATACATTCTTTTGGATTCCGCACCTTTGGGATGGGAACAAGATTCGCCACCTTCCACAATACTGGGAACACAGACTTCTTAACCAAATAATCTATTATATGACATATGAACCTTAAAATCACATCATCAACATCTTTACACTAATACCATCAGATCCAACTGAAGCCGGTTTAGTGGAAATTAACGCCTCACGAACCTAGTCTTGCGAGACCATAGTAGCACGAAACGTTATTGAGTCCCTTAACACGTCACTGTGATATTTGTTAAGGAGATCTGCACTAGGAACAGGATCACCAGTTAGAACTTTGGCAAAGAATTCATTGATTTTTTCTGAATCACTTAGGTTTTCAGGAATAGAATTCCCCTTGACTGGCAAGATAGCGGACTCAGTAAGATGTTTCCACATGTGCTCGTATAGTTGCGTAGTTGCGTAGTTGCTAATTAATTAATTGAAATACTCCGGAAACTACGATTTCTTAGATTTGTTCAAAGCTCTATCGCGTAGAGAGATCAGCAGTCTGACATTGTCAGTTAACCAAGGAGGCCTCCGCTTTCTGATTGTAATAGTTTTCAATACCGCGTGTTTATCAAATATGGCCAGGATGGTACTCTCGAAGTGTTGGCATCTAACCTACCTATTGAAGTTTTCAATATGTTATTCAGATATCTTCCTGAGGAAGCATCTATGAGTGGATCAATATTGAGGCACAAATCAAGTAGGTGTGTGAGAATTAAGTTTCCCTGGCACTCTTCAAGTCCTTCTAAAAAATTCACATACTCAATGCCCGTTCTATACAACGCGACAAGAGAGTCTTTTTCTCCCTCTATCAATATAGTTATCCACAGTTGTTCAGAGTTTGTAACGTCAACGAAAACTCTATCAGCAACCTTGAAAGTTACTTTAAAGTATATACATACCCCTCCACCCAAAGACTGAGTTCTATAGGCGGCATAGTTGATATCCATTTATAGCTATGTCCACATCAAGTACTCTTTCGGTTAACCATGTCTCAGAAACCATCAGCAAGTCAATATGACTCTGCAACACCCACTCTCAACTGTGCCATGCAGGGAACAAGAGATCTAATATTCAAATAGGTGGCCTTAATCATTTTCTTAGACTCCAGTTGATTTGAGTCCTTAGTTTTAGTTTCTGTAGTGTTTGAATAGTTAAAAGGTGACTACGAATGACGTGCAAACGGATCATTCACTGCTGAATGAACCTGTTGGTTTTGATCAAAAAAATCGGTATCTGCGTAATTGAACCCCTGAACGCCATATTTCAGGGTTCATTAATTCGTCCACACTTGATGAGTCTGCTCATATTCGCAAGGAACATGGTATTCGTTTCAAATTTTTTACTCAAGATCAGAACTTGGAAACCGCTGTTTCAAGTAAGTTTCAGCTTTAACCTCCTCTGTACCTTTCTCTGCTCTAGACAGGAAAATCCAGTCATACTGTTTTTTGTCAGAGAAACCTTTTGTTGGGTTACCTGTACCGGTGTAGTAGTTGATTTTTTGCTCATTTTGCCATTAAGGGTTGAGCCTGTTGACAGGAGCCTATTTGATGATGTAATTTGAACAGTTCGTTTTTCTTTGTTATTAATCATCAATATCATATTATGTTATATACAGCGTGTCCCAATTTTTAGTTGCAGGACTTTGTAGATCGATATTAAATTGATAATAAGGATCAGTATCAAAACGAATACTGGTCCTCAAGCTACTGATTTTCGATTATACAGGCTGCCAAAGTTGACTTTCCAAAATCGCAAAAAAGTACGTAGCTGCGGAATGCTACTCTGACCTGAAATTCAGCTTTTTCGCTAATGATAATGAGTTCGTTATTAGGCGATCATGTTTTTTCCTGAAAATTTAACCAGTTGCGTAACGAATCCTGCCGTGACTCTTTTTTCAACGCCACTGAATTATTTGAAATTTTGAGTGCATCCTTGAAACGTCTGTATTACTTAAAAGAAACAACTATCATATAATTTTTTATCATACGATGCTTAGCTCAGGAGATATTCGTAGTAGATGTGAAGCAGATATTTTAACTTTGTTAATGTAATGAACAGATTCTTTTGTTTCGGTTCCGACTAATTTACACAAAAAAAAAACTGTGAGCATTTGATAAACATTTCATCGACATCGAGATGTACATAATTGATATTTTACTTTTAGACTCAAGGTAATTGAAAGTTATTGATATTCATTACAGAGGCGTAGTTCACACACATTTTGTGTGCTCTCTCTTCATGGAAAACTCTGAACTCCATTGCGGGTTCTCACTTTTTTCCTGAAATTCGAATCAGACAGAAACGAATTGTTTCCTTGAAACCTCTTCGATAAAGTCAGATCAAAAGCTATAATTGAACCAAGCATTCATTGACGTAAAATAAACCGATCTTGAAACGGGTGAATGGGATTTCAATTGACAACGGGAGCTGCATTCATTTGGGAATAAAGTTATATTAGTTTACCTAAAAATTCCTTTTCAGTTTAGCAATAGAAAATATGCTGATGCATATTTCATCTAGGTATTTCCGAATGGAAGGTTTTCGTAAAATTGCTTTTTGCTTTCGCTACTAAAGGGTTGGTCCGAAATGATAGAACTGGTAATGTAAATCGGATTGTAAAGAACACAATGGACAGAAGGATTTTACGAGAATTCATTCAAGATGCAACGTACGCGAAGTCTTGAAAATATTGAGATGTTCAAAAAACAAAGTATGGAGAACATTGCATGCCGATTATAGAAAACCACTTCATTCGCATCCTGCACAAAGTTCAGTACCTAACGACTACGAACATCCATTTACCTTTTGCTAATGGTGCTGTACAGAAAAGCCATTATTTTTAAAAAGCATAATGTGGACAGGCGAGGCTTGCTGTATTCGGCGAGGAATGGTAAATTTTGATAAACAACATGCCGCCAGGGCGAGACATTTCCAGGAAGAATTTAGGGTGAATGAATGGAAATTCAGAGAAAATAGATTATTGGACTTTTTCTTCTTATCGCAACATTTGAATTCCCATTATTTTAAGCATTTTTTGACTAACCATGCCACCATTCTGGGAAGACGTACTACCAATTTGAGTAGAAATGCTGGGTTTCGTGGTTGTAGTCATCATTATGGACTAAACCTACATTACTGGTTGAGTACTCATTTTCCTCAAAGATGAATTGTACGCGGATGTGGTATAAATCAGCCATCCCGTTCGCCAGATCTTGTAATACTTTAAGAGGGGAAAAAGTGTACCTAGGCTTTTTAACGCAATATATTGTTAGAAAGGTATTCAAAGCCGAAAAAAAGCACAGTTCTTTTCTTGATGAATATTTTGTTGTCTGTGAATAATGAGATCGAAATGAAAGAAAATTACTGAATTATTGAGAAACACAATTCTGACTTCGAACATTTCCTGAATTATGTGTCGAATAAAAAATAGAATAAAACCTTTTCCGCTTGGAAAATACAAGCTCTTGGAAAATGGACTCGACAAATATTTTTTTAGAGGAAAGGGTACTGGCTTTATTCGAATGCTGGAAAAATTGGGAACCACCCTGTACCAACACCGGTTTTTATGAATAGTGAGGTTCATTAGCTGTATATATGGGCTATGTCGCTGGTATGAATCAATTTCAGAACAGGAAACTCATATATAATGAGTAAGTGGATGCTGATTTAATTCTATACTACTTTTTTTTTATTAGAGCTATAGGACCCTTCAAGGGTTATTAAGCTTAATAAGTACAGCAAAAATTACATTTTATCCTATGATAATAGTGACAATTTTTAAAATATATACTACTATGGTGGGTGTTCATGGGATATTTTTCTCTGTAAATTATTCGGAACCAGAACGAAAGAACCCATTCAATACATTAGGTAATTTGACCCCGGATATCTCCTATGCATCCTATGATAAGGATACGATCACTTTTTTTCAGTAAAGAATACGAACTTTCCAAGAATAGGCTCAAAATTTGAAAAAAATTAGTGGCGTAGAAGTTCATTTTGAAAAAGGAGCCACGGCACCAAATGCTACGCCACCGCTTCAACTTTCACGCTAATAGTTGTGAATACCCTATAAAATCATGAAATTGATGATGATGTGACTATCACTTTTCGACGATTAAATTCACTTTAACTTGGTTGAAATGCGGAATGAGATCTTCGGAACTATCAGTCAGATCTAGAAAACGTGGAGTAGATGGCGGGGCTACTTCGATTGTTTTAGACTCAAATTCCGCAAGATCATAAAATTTGTGTCTCACTCTTTATTATTCTTACGATTTATTCTTCATGTTTAATTTTTATTTCATTCTTATATTCTCAAAGATGTGATTCTTACCATTGAATATTTCAATGAAGCAAGTGAACAGGAACAATTTTCGACAAAGTAAATGTTGACATTTCGTGTTAATTTCAGAATTCAACCAAATATTTTACTGAACTATACAAATTATAAATAAATTTCAGAATAAATATCGTTTAAAAATTCAAACATTTACTTTGCACGATATTTCAGCTTCAGCTAGTCTTTTGTGGTATGAAAGAAATACAGGGATTTAATCAAAATAAGAGTAAGTAGACTAAGTTAGCTCTTATTCTATGCAGGTATATGTATGTAGATATCATTCTATAGAATGCATTTGTAAATTGTTATTATTATTCAGCATGGAATATTTTGAATTATTTTCACCACTTCGTTAAAGGACATCATTATGTTGCTCTGATTACATTGGTTTGCAAAAATAACTTCTTCTGTCATATGGTCCCAATTTTTCTATGATTCTTTTCTGTAATCGATCTTAAAATAAATCGTTTTTCTCTTCAATTAACTATAAATTTAATGACTGAAACAATATTGAATATAATTGGTTACTTAACATTGCATTCAATTAAAACATCCTAATTATTTAATTATTTCTCAGATCTATTAATGGTTCAATTTCTAGGTTATTTTTGTATCCTTTAATAAATTTCAAGGCAAGCAAACTGAAAAGAAAAATACCAGCACCACTTCAGACCACTTTTCTCTCGCTCTGCGTAACTTGATAAGATCTCTCTCTTCTTGATTTTGATTCATATTTTTTATAACTTTTAATTATCTCTCATATTGTTGATCTAAAGCTAAAGATGACTTCACTGATATTAATAAATCAAAACAACAAATTAAATTTTCCTCAGAGATAATGATAAAGAGAAATAACACAATTTTGCCAACTTTTTTACAATAATATTCGACTTATAGGTCATTTTCAATTGAATATCTGATGTATACCGATAGATGAAAAAAAAACAACTTGATCGTTCTGTAGTGAGGAGGTATTAGTTTATGGTTGGCTATTCAAGTTGATATAATGAGGGTTCTTACACAATTTATTAATTTAGAATCTTTTCAAGAAATCTCTTGAAATATTCGAAATTTTATCTCTAAACCCGCATAAGATCACTAAGTATTCAATATATAAAAATCTTTTCCTGCAATCGACTGATATAGTAGGATTTTGCGTTTGCTGTTAACGTCAAATGTAGGTATGGACATTTTCAGATAATCGTCATAGGAACCACTCCACAGACTGATTCTGCTATAAAAGGCAACGTTTAAAATGGTTGTCGAAGTTATTCGTGGAGTGTCGATATGATAACTTCTTTTATCAGTACAGGGTCTCGCAAATTAGATGGTTTTGTAGAACAGCTATGTGAAACGTTGCAGATTGCAAAATATGACTCCCTTTTATACTTCTCGATTTTCGAGAAAACCTTATTGGCGAAAACTAATTTCAGTCATCATTTTCTGTTTTCAAGTTATTCCGGAATTTTTTGATTTTCCCTTATTTGAGCAAATCATCATATCTCGGGTACTAATTAAGCTACGTAATAAATATTTCCACATTCCTGAAGCACTTTTTTTAATAGAATTCATGGATGCATTCGTAAAAAAATTTCACGCGGCGATTTTTGAGCTATAACGTAAACCTGTATTTTTTCAATACAAACTATACATGAAATTGGTCGAGATTATTAGAGTATATTTTCTTTCCGAAAAAATATAATATGATATTAATATTATTATGATTAGTCACTTCCAACTGAATCTCATTATAAGATGGAAATCTTGCCAATCGAAAAATAATTCTCTATGGCGATATTAGTATATCTGTGAACATTTGGAGATTACAGAATAATAAGAACCATAGATGCTGAATAGGGGAAAATGAAAACCACCAAAAAAGTTGTTGTTTTGTTAGGGGAGATTTAGTGATATAAAGAAAAGAATGCCGTAGTATTTAAACGACAAAAAATATAATATAATAAGATATAATTTCTCATTTAATTGAAAATGAGGCAAGAGTTGAGCTGCTCGGGGTCTTTATATCAAAAGAGATGTGTTCACAATTCTGACGACAACCGCGAAATTGTGAAATTCAATTTCGGGAATATTCACTATTTATTGATAAAAACTGAAATCTGACGCATTCTAGAAATTTCGTTTTCGAAAATGTTTCACAACTTTGAAAACTACAAACACAATTTCGAGATAAATTTTTAATCCGATATATAACAAGATTGCATTTTTTTCATTCCAACTGTCAACTGATTGAAATTTTATCGAATAACAACTCATCTCTTCAAAAATATATGACTCATCTGTGTTGAATTATTGAATGAGGAATGAAGTTTGATAAAAAAAGGAATGCCAGTTTCAAAGGAGATGCTCGAATTGTTCTCCCAAATATATATAATCTGTATCTTGTTTTGACCGAATTCACAGCATTCAGTAGATGAATTCCACGAATTTGGCATCTATAAATCGGTTAACCAAATACTCCTTGCTTTCTTGCAGCGTGAGGTGATTTTTTTCTGGACAAAACCCTATATAAAAAAGTCTGAACGGCTGATATCAGGGAATCTTGCGAGCGATAAAACGGGACCCCTTGTTCCTATGCTGTGATCTCCCGAAAAATCTAAATCGACGTTGGCGTTTTCTCTTAGAAAAAGGTGATTTGCATCTGACTAATGATGTCGACTACTTCTATCAAGAGTTCATCACTGGTTATCAGGAAAGAGCAGGTGATTAAATTTCATTTAATATGGTTTGAACTCATCTTTATTTGAATAATTTTATTCAAGGAACAATATTCAACCTTTTGTAGAATGTAAAATATCCTTACCAGTAGGGGCTGGTTTTCTGATCCACCCCTCATAATCACCGTCAACCAGGGCCGCACAGCAGTGGTGCAGCTCGGTCGGATATTATGCATAGCAATAGACTGCAGTTTCGGTCTGATTTGACGTCGTCAGTTTTGCATACCCATTCAACACATCAGGTCAGACTGCAGGAGTGCAACGAAACATGTAAATATTATTGTGCCCTCTACCGAACTGACACAGAGGCAGAAAATCACACTAGTTGGACTATTAACCGTTACACACAGTGTCTGCAAGAAAGCGATATGTCAAAAAACTTATTCATGTGTAGTTGTCAACCAGATATATAGTGTGCGCCAGAGAAAAGCGGACAATTTTTTTCCATTATTACTTTCGCAATTTTTGAGCTAGATCATTCGTTTCTGCTTCATTGAAAAGCCAAAGGACTAGGTTTTTCAGAAAGTGTATCAAAATTCACAGTAAAATCCAATATGGCTTACTTTTTTTGTAATTAGGGGCTGGAAATTGGCATAATATTTGCCTAGCAGTATAGCCATACACAAATAAACATTCAATGAAACGCCTTTCCTAATTTGTTGAAACCATTATTAACAATTTCAAACGTCAAAAACAAGTAACTAAGATAAAATTCGAATTGAAACCAGATATCGTCCAAAACTCGATGACATTTTATTATTTTTTGTTTATCATAGAGTTAATGCATGCAGTCTGTGTTCAGAGGTTTCACAACGGGACACACACAATTCTGAATCAATATTTCTGGGGTTGTAGCTGATAGGAGTAGGAGGTGCATACGCAAGCGTTTCAATAAATAACAAAGGTTTTTTTCATTGAACCAAACCGATCGAATGTTTTCATCAAACGGATTCATGAAAACCTAGAATATTTTCAAACAATTCTCGATTTCAATTTGTCACATATTTTTGTATAAAGTAACCAATGACGTGGTTGTAGAGAGAAGTAAATTAAATTTCCAAAGAGACCCTTTTTCTCTATTCAATAGTGTGGGGTGGAAGCTGCCAGGTTTAGGGGGTTGATAAGGGTAGACTGAAACATCTAACAGAAAATGTTCCTCTCCAATCAAAAATCGATCTGTTTCAGGAAATTCACAGAAAAATCAAACCTGCGGTTAGTTTTCCGTGGTGAAACGCACTACATAAAGAGATTTATGTTCATCAAAAATCCATAAACGTTTTTGTTTCAGTCACCTGTTCCAATGAAGCCATGGAAAGGCACTTTAGATGCTACGAAGTCTCATACTATGTGCCCGCAAAGAATTTTTTTTATTAATTCTGAAGTAATGGGGGATGAGAATTGCCTTTTCTTGAACGTTTATACACCAAAAGTAGGTATCACCTTTGGTTTTATAAATCTTAGGATATAGGAATCGATCTTCTTACTAATGTGGGCTCAACTCGAGTTAAGTACACATTCTTACTCAAATTTGAGATAATTTTCGATGAATGTGCTAGGGCATTATCGTGACCGTTTTTTTTTCGTAATGCGTTACGCCATTTTACGAAATGTGGATAACATAACATAATTTCAATTCGTGAATGAAATTCGCACACTCGTGAAACATCTGCAGAAAATAAACGATCTTCATTGACTACATGTTCGATGTTTTCATCCGTTTAACCGATATAGGTAGACGAAAGCATTGGTCGTTAACTACAGATGTGCAGCCGTCTTTGAACCGTTTATACAGCTTTTTGTTTGTGTTTTATTCATGCAGTGGTTTCCAAATGCTGTTTCCTTCAATTCGGTAGATTCTGTACAAATATTTTCGATTTTAATTTCTTACGAGGAATTTAACACAAATTCGGTTCTTTCAATTCTTCAGTTATCATTCACTAGAAAAATGCGACGAAAGCGAAATTGGTTCTATAAGTAATCGCAGGCCGTAGCAGATTAAGGCATTACACTGGTAACAAAAGCCTTCAGGAAGTTCTTGAAGATTTATTCGTTGATATAATATAAATGGAATGAAACACTTTTGTTTGATATCCACAATGTTTATTTTTAATACACAAGACAGCTTTCGACACTTATGTCATTTGCATGAGCTAAACGTTGTGAGAAAACATGTGCAAGTATACTTATTTCAAATGTTGAATAGTGGGGAGTGATTCAATTCTAGTTGACTATTGACAGTGGTGAACTTCGCGTTCTTGAAAAGTTTGTTAATTTCCAACACATTCGTTATCAGCTCTTTTTGCATTTATGGAGAATTTTTCAATTATCTAATGTATTTATGTGATTTGTGGATCTAATATGTTCAAAAATTATGCATTTGTTGTCTGATGGGAGATGTACTTTGAATCCTCATTCGAACTAAGACCTGTTCATCCTACGTAAGGGAACCACTGAAGAAGGAGATTATTAAATTTGGGAAATTCATTGCTGATGTTATAAGACAGGAAGCCAATGTAAGAAAGATATGCGTATGTATTTTCTGGTTCTTCTATATTGGATCATAGTAGTTGAGATATGAGAAACTTGTTTTTGTTCCTTGCGTCAAATATTACTGTTTATGTGGGAGAATAGAATATTATTACTTGATACAATTTCCTTTATTGATTGATATGTGTAAATGGCAAAGGCTCTATAAATCATTGAATTATAAGCAGCTTCTTCATGTGTAATGTGGTTATAAGAATCCATTGGGATTGTTGAGTCTGTAAATCTTTCTTTTCTATATGTTGTAGGTGAGATTTTAATTGAGTTAAGCGATGGTTATATAACAATATTTTTTGAATTGTTGCGTTCAATTTCAGCAGTTATTTTCATTTTATCATGCATTTTATTAAGAAAATGTACAAACTGGTGTATTTGTCTGCTTGAGACTTGAAAATGTACAAGAATATCATCAAATAATTGGTTTTGGTGCTACTTTATCATTTATTATAGATTTTTGAAGAAAGTTCGTGAAAATATCTGCTAATATGGGGCTGAGTGGGAATTCCATGGGGAGTCGTGCGTTTTTGCTTGGAAAATTTTCGATTTAAATTGATAATAATTTTGTGACGAACAGGTCTCTAACAGTTTACCAAATTTAACTATAATGAGTAGTGAAGTGTTATTTTGGGTTGAGATTTTTTTTATCAGAGGCGGACAATCAATTGTTGGAATGTTTGAGTACATATTTTTTATATCAGAACAAATATATTCAAAATTAGAATTGTTAAATGTCAAAAGTTTATGTATCAGGTCCACACAACGTATTGCGGATGAAAAAACTTGGTGCCAATTGTGAAACTACCTCCAAAATCAAAACAAAAATTGAACTAGTATGGAAAAAGGAAGAAATCAAAACTTTCTACAGAATCCCATAGAACATAAGACTCTACATCAAACTCCAAGATGATTTACTTCACCTTCTACAAAATCTCGAATTCAATTGTTCAGAATACAAATCTGATGAAAAATAAAATAACCTTTTAGAAAAACTCACAGCACTAGAAATCAAGAAACCAACATTTCCAAATACTCAACCCCCACTATCAAACACCTAAGCGTCAAATATTCACTTCTACCCTAGAATCATCGACCTCCCTACAAATCAGTTCATAAGAGATCAAATCAGCCTACTGAATAATGGACCTAAATTCCTCCCTTATAATAACAAAGTGAGGAAAAATAAGGAATTAACTGAAATTCAAGTTGAACTAAACTTCCAGTGACACAAAAACACTATAAGGAATCCAGAATACTCACTGAACAGAATCACACTGAAGCAATCAAATCTATTTCAACAAAATTATAGAGTGGAGTTCCGATTCTTACGAAAGCTGATAAAGGAAAAAGTATAGTGTAACTCGACAAAAACAAGTTCCAAGAAAGAATGCAAGACATCATCCATACTTTGGATGCAACAGATATCTCAAGAGAACAATTCATTAAAGAATTCGAACATGAATTGGATTAATCGAATTATCTAATACATTCAGAATGGGACAAGAAGAAATTTATTCCATGGACTTTCAAACTTGAATATTATACGGTTTAAATGAGATAAGAAACACAAGGTTTAACTTTAATCTACACTTTATTTGAAAAAGTTCGACGACGTTTCGCTGACACAGCAGCTTTATCAAGAATGACAAACAGAATGAAGAGTATGGTATTATAAACAAATCGTAGAACAAGTTGGATGGATAACAGGAAAAACCCACACCGAGCCATTGTACAGTTAGTATGAAAGGTAATTGAAAACTAATTAAACAAGTTAAGTAGGGGTGAATAATTCACATCTACCTGCTCATTCAAAATTATATGGTTTAATCAAACTACACAAAGAAAAAACCTAATTCTGAATTTTGTAGACCTGAAAGATGAACTTTCGACACTCAACAATTTTAGTTTTAAATTTATCTCTTGTGATATAAGCCAAAATATCCAATACAGCCAAAATAACACTTTTCCACACATTACAGATGGAAAAATTTTCAAACAAATCTCAGAACTCCGCATGGGATCCCCACTCACTTATTAACAGATATTTTTATGAAAAATCTTAGAAGATCTATATTTAATACTAAGTTAGCACAAAAACATATTATTTTTTGGTTCATTGATGATACTCTTGTGAGTGTTCAAGTCTCAGCTTTTATTTAACTTGCAATGTATGTATGTTTGTATGTTCGGGTGAAATCTTACAACTCAATTTTAAGGCACTCGCCCTCAACAGATTGAGCTGAAATTTTGTATACACGTTCGGCTTGGATGACAATGCATGATTAACTGTGTAACGTCATTCTAACTACAACATGGCGGCTTACCCAAGATGGCGGACCAATCATTTTTAAGGCACTCCTACAATATGGGTATCAAATGAAAGGGCTTGCCAAGAATAACTAGAAAAATAATCTGACGTCACTCTTAATCCAATATGGCGGAACACCCAGAATGGCGGATAATTTTCTTTTATTCGTTCCTACAATATGGATATCAAATGAAGGGTTTGCCAAGAATAACTAGAAAAAAATTAAAGTGAAAAATTTCTTTAAAAACAAGCTTTTATTTAAATGCGCCAAAAAGAAAAAAATAAACTTCTACACTAAAACTTTCAATGTTAACGTCATTTAAAATTTAACACATTCGACACAATTTATGTGTTATAATTTAAAAGCTTGTCGCGAGATATAAGTATCCGTAATGTATTTACTTGCTGGCTATTAAAATTTGAAAACTAAGAAAGTAAATACGAGTACATATATCTCGCGACAGGCTTTCATATTATAACATATAAACTGCTTCAAATCTGTTGAATTTGAAATGACGTTATAAGTCAACTGTAAAAGTTTTGGTGTAAAAGTTCATTTTTTTTGCGCATTTGAATGAAAACTTGTTTTCAACGAATTTTTTCTACCTTTTTTTTTCAAAATTAAATTCGTAATGAAAGAACATCCAGTGCTGAAATTGAAGCAACAATTCGATGAATTTCGTTGATATAACCATCCCATAACTCAGTAATAACCTCACCTCAAACATTTATAAAAAGAAAACAGTTATAGACCCAACAATTCCAATGGGTTCTTTAAACTACATTACACATAAATTAGCCGCTTATAATTCTTTCATTCAAAGAGCTCTTTCCATTCTTCTATCCATAACAGACTTTAATGCGGAAATCAATATCATTGAGGAAATTATATAAAATGATAATATTTCACTCTCCCACATAGAAGTGTTATTGAACGCAAAGGACAAAGAGAAATTTCTCAATTATTATGTTCCATTAAAGAAAAACCTGAAAATGAATACGTATGTCTAACCTACTATGGCCCTCTCTTATACATTCAGCAATTTTTTCCCCAAATTTAATTCAAAAAAACAAAGCAAATTTTCTTTTATTATTCTTAACTCTCTGAAAGAAGCGATGTCTGTATTACCACAGGTGTGGCCGCCCAAGATTATTTAATGTGTGTGCACTCGCTTCTCGAAGACGACCAAATTGTAAGTTATCGGAAAGAGGTTTGATTGAATCGAGTTCTACAGAACACTAGCTCTCTAGCTCTGTAAACGAAAGAATTTTTATCGAGACAGTAGTCCAGTCAAAATAGACTGTGGGCTCCGCGCCTTAACTTGCATTACATCTAGTGAATAGTGACCAGAAGAGAACAGAGCACCTCTTTGATTATGGGTCATCTTTTCTAGATGTACTTCTATGGTAAATGAACTGAATAACTGAAGCTTTTGTCCCAGAATAAATCCGGTTTTGAAGAAAAACCAGACTCGCGAGAAACTCTCAACGGACGGTCCAATTAGCTACGCCGCGAACCTGTAGTCCAGTCAAAATAGACATTTGACCTAGCCAAAATTCGCATAGAGCTGAAAATTTGCAGAGACGTTGAATACATCATTATAAATGAAATGTCAAAAATCCCCTTCGATCCTACTTCTGCAAAAAATTTTATTGAAGGTCAAACATGCAAAATTCAGGTTTTTTCCATTTTTCTCCAAAACGGTAAGTTTTATCGTAAAAATAAATCAAACAAAAATTGTAGATCATATCATTCTCTACAAAAATGGTTCAGTCACTTTTTCTCTTACAACTCACCATCCGTGAGATATCGCGGTTTTAACTATTAGAAAATTCATGTTTTACATAATATGCACTTCAATGTACACGTCACCGGACGTTCAATACAAATGAGAATAAGAAACTATTGGTTTGTGTTACTTACACAATAAAACTTGTATAAATTGATAACACAAATGCTATTTACATCATCGATGGTAGATATCTATTACACCGTGTTGTATGGGATCGAGATGAAACATTTCATATTATTTTGAAGAATATGTTCAGTATGTACAAAGACATTTTGGTCATAACAGTACGATTGTATTTGATGGTTATACTAATCATACGAAAAATACTAAAGCTGCAGAACAACGTCGTCGGACTACAAAAACATCATCATCTGTTGATATCGTTTTTGATCGATCTATGAAACAATTTCTTGCAAATACTCACAATAAGTCTCGCTTCATTTCAATGTTATGTGAAGAATTTACAGATGCTGGTATTCCAATAAAACAAGCTGATAATGATGCTGATGTCCTTATAATTGAAACAGCAATAGAACAATGGAAAAGTTCAAATACAACAGTCGTTGTTGGAGAAGATGTTGATTTGTTGATATAACTGACTGCACGGACTCCAAATGATAAAATTATTTACTTTTTGAAACCTGGGAAAGCTCAAGTACAATCAACAATATATTCATCACAAAGTCTGACCGCATATCCGAAATGTCAAGCTCATATTTTATTTTTACATGCAATAATTGGTTGCGATACTACATCAGCAATTTTTAAAAGAGGTAAAATAGCAGTATTTAAATTGTTTGAAAAACGTAATGATTTAATTGATTACGCAGAAGTATTTATAAAGATTGGTTCTTCTCCACACGACATCTTTACAAATGGAATTCGTTTCCTTCTTGCAATGTATGGTGCTCCAAAAAAAATTTATTCCATAGACAAATATAGATATTTGAGGTTTGTAAAATCTGCTTGGAACAATAAAACAGTACAGTTGTCTTGTCTGCCTCCAGCATCTGCTTCTGCCTTTCAACACTTGTATCGTGTGTATTATCAAGTTCAAGTGTGGCTAGGCAATGAGCTGGACCCAGAAGAATGGGGTTGGAAATTAACAGACAATTATTTGGAGCCAATTCAAACTCTACTCCCGCCTGCTCCAGAAAAACTGCTTAATACTATTTTTTGTAACTGCAAGACGGATTGTAGTAAAAATTGTGGCTGTCGAAAAGTGGGATTATTTTGTTCGCCAGTATGCATCAACTGTCAGGGTCAGACTTGCTCCAATATTGAAGAAAATATGACAGATGAAAATATTTATGATATTAATGAAGAGACAGTTGAAGCATCCCTTTTCTTAGAATAGCGAATAGAAATTCTACAGGAAGAAAATGAAGACGAAGAAATAATTGTCGACGTAGAATTAGACAATTATCTAATATAATAATATTTAGAAAAAAAAAACTATTCCACTTTAATTATTAGCAATATTACCATTCTTTCAATCAATAGGATATGATCTGATCGAGCTTTTTTTATTACAATAGATCGTGGAGTATACCTATTAGGGAAACCACGTTAAAAAAATGCGCCAAGTACATTACCTCATAGGTGGTGCGGAAACGTGTGCATATTATGTGAAATATGAATTTTCTAATAGTTAAAACCGTGATATCTCACGAATTGTGAGTTGTGAGAGAAAAAGTGACCGAACCATTTTTGTAGAGAAAAATACTATCTACAATTTTTGTCTGATTTATTTTTACGATAAAACTTACCGTTTTGGAGAAAAATAGAAAAAACCTAGATTTTGCATGTTTGACCTTCAATAAAATTTTTTGCAGAAGTAGGATCGAAGGGGTTTTTTGACATTTCATTTATAATGATGTATTTAACGTCTCTGCAAATTTTCAGCTCTATGCGAATTTTGGCTAGGTCAAATGTCTATTTTGACTGGACTACAGGTTCGCGGCGTAGCTAATTGGACCGTCCGTTGAGAGTTTCTCGCGAGTCTGGTTTTTCTTCAAAACCGGATTTATTCTGGGACAAAAGCTTCAGTTATTCAGTTCATTTACCATAGAAGTACATCTAGAAAAGATGACCCATAATCAAAGAGGTGCTCTGTTCTCTTCTGGTCACTATTCACTAGATGTAATGCAAGTTAAGGCGCGGAGCCCACACATGGGAACAATATTCTAGGCAAGGTCGTACCTATGCTTTGCATAAAATAAACCTGTGATGGCAGGAAGTACTGCTCAGCCCTAAAAAGAAAATTGAGTTTAGTAGAGCAGATTTGGCAAAGACTGACATATGGTCATAGCGGTGTTGACAGTTAAGCCCAATAGATGCATGTTCTTTTCTTGGGAAATTCGATGTCATTGTATGATTAGAGGAGGTCTTCCATCAGTGATTTTTCTGGAGAACGTTGTTGATTGCGTCTTGGTCGCGTTGAAATTGACCAAGCTTAACTGACCCGACTCTGATAACTCCTCCAATTCTGAAATCAGTGACATGCTCAACAGCTATATTTCGATTTTTGATGTTCACAAATGAGTGACATACGCATGGAGGTCACCATATTATTCAACGTCAAACGAACATATACCAAATATACTGAATTGAATGAAATGAATGACAAACAGGTCAAAATTTTGAATCTTAATTCAAAGAACATCTCTCCTCAGATAACAAATCCACAGTGTTTGAACATATATTAGGTCTACAAATCAAACTGACAGTAGATAATTTAAAAAAATTCTCCACAAATGCAGTAAAGGTATTACAATGGTTCAGTTGGAGAGTTTTAAAATTAACAAACTCATTAAAATCCTAAAATTCACCATTCTCAATAGTCAACTATTTTCTCACAACTGTAAGTTAGACACTTGAGAATAATGAATCAGTCGAAACCGGTCGGAGTATTTCAAATAATCATTTCGGCTATGAATTTCCATAAAATATGTTCATCAACAATATCATTACTTATTTGTTACGTCCATGTCACATAGAGGTCGCTCGGAGATATGAAGGTAGGTCTAATAATTTAGGGGCAATCCTTCTGGAGAGAAGAAGAACTCTAGTAACGTCTTCTGAACATTTATGGTTCCTATCGAGGAGGCGAAATTGATGTTTCTGTATTGGATTGTTTGATAATAAAATATTGCTCTTCTCAAATCAAAACAAATATTCACCACATAAAAGGTGGCAAACCTAAGAAACAAAATTTCAATGCAAATTCGAGAACATTTGAGATGTGTTATTGAAGAATTCAAAGCAGTGATAAAGAAGTTCAACTCATAATCTGTTACAGAATTCTAGATTTGAATTTAGATGTGGTGGTTGGATCTTCTATCACAAATTCTCCCTATCGAATTAGCTTGAACGCGATTATATTTGAGTAATATGAGAATGAAATTTATTTTTCTGAAAATTTAGGCATTGTAACGAATATTTTACAGATACCTTCTGAAAATTCGAAACTTCTACCAGTAATGGTATTCATCCACGGAGGTGGTTTTCTCTTTGGAACAGGCAGATCAGAGTCCTATAGCCCAGGATATTTACTTGACCAAGAGATTGTTTTAGTGACATTAAACTACAGATTAGGTAGGGAAATATTCAATGGTTAAAGTTGAATATGAGGTGAAGATGAGAAAAAATGACTGATGCTATCTGAAAAGAATGGGAATTACTAACTGAATACATCATTGTATATTACCTAATGCTAGAGGAAAGCTATGTATAATATGCATGATAGTGTCAAATATTTCAGGAGCCCTTGGTTTCCTTAGCACTGATGATGATGCATCCCCAGGAAATTATGGGTTGAAAGACCAAGCACTTGCGTTGAATTGGGTGAACAAGAACATAAAATATTTTGGCGGTAATCCATCGAGTGTCACTCTATTTGGAGAGTCTGCAGGAGGAGCCAGTGCTCATTACCATATATTTTCACCACTGAGTAAAGGTAATTTTAAGGGCTAAAAATGGGAATGAGATCGCTTGTTGTTATAAATCACGCATAATATAATATTTGAATATCTTAAGTTATCATGTAATCCTTCACATAAGTTCATCACCGACATCTGCAGTAATGGGGTCCAGATTTAGTTGAATAGAACTTCAATCTGAAGTAGGAAAGTGCTGAGAATTGTCAATATGCAGTTACAAAATGATGTCGCAGCTTTCTCAGCTGAATATTCCCCTTCACAATACTGTCTCCAGTTTTGTTGAAAGTTAAAAAATAACTTGATATCATTAAAATTAACATTTTCACTATTTGTGCCACTAGGAATATTTATTCTTATAAAGGCAAACTGTATCTTCAAATTCTTGAAAGTCTCGATGGTACAATGATCTGTTCAATTGCTCAATTTGCGTGGAGTATTTTAGTGAAAACCAAGCATGTGACTTATCCCCGCATATGCAAGGCTATTCAAGATGCTTCCGGCCCTCAGAGATGGCACCACCACTCTTTGAAAGCTAAGCTATTTTAAGAAGTACTAACCTTCAAACGCATTCTCCAAAAATTTTAGTTCAATCTGTCAACAAATTGTGACGCTACAGCCTTTTATAGTAAACAAGTTTTGGTATCGAAAAAAAATGAAAAAAGAAGAATTTTGTATTTTGATTAAACATTACTTTTTGCGCCAAAAACAGTGACCACTCCAGAAAATTCATGATATTGTGTTGGATGATCCAAAAGTGAAAGTGTGTGAGATAGCAGACGCTGTATGCATCTCAACTGGGTCGGTGGTTTCGATTTTGCATGAACAACTGGGCATGAGAAAGCTGACAGCAAGGTGAGTGCCGCTTTTATTAACAAACGATCAGAAACGTGTGTTCGCACTTCTCAGCATTGTTTGCGCATGAAAAATCAGACTGATTTTCTGCACCGAATTGGGACCATTGATGAAACATGGACCCACCATTACACGCCAGAATCGAAAGAATCGGCAAGAAAGTAGGTTGGCCCAGACAGAAGTGCTTCAAAGCGACCGAAAACGCAATAATCCACAGGAAAGGTGATGGCATCAGTTTTTTGGGATTCGAGCGGCATTTTGTTCATTGACTGTCTTGAAAAGGGAAGAACAGTCAATAGAGGCTATTACTGCCAACTTTTGGTCAGCTTGATGGGCGAAATCTCAACAAAACGGCCCCATTCATCGAAGAAATCTTTTTGCAAGACAATGCACCAGCTCACAAATCGATCAAAAAATGGCGAAATTGCACGAATTACGCTTTATGCTTCGAATTGCTTCCTCATGCCCCGTATTCGCCAGATTTGGTCCCCGACGACTATTATCTTTTCCCGAATTTGAAGAGATGGCTCCAGAGAAAAGATTTGCGGCCAATGAAGAAGTTAGAGCGGAAACTGAGGAGTATTTTAAAGGCCGAAATAAATCGTACTATTCAAAAGGCATTGCAATGCTTGAAGAACCTTGGAATGAGTGTATTGAGCTAAATGGAGAATATGTTGAATAATAAATACAAATTTTGGCTTAAATCTTATGTTTTCTCTGTTAGGCCGGCAGCATTTTGAACAGCCTTGTATTATAGCTTCTGTTTGGTAACAGTTTTTTATTCTCTTTCAAGTTTCAATTTCTAAATGGAAGCTTTAATTCAATTACATTTTTATTTTTGAGCAACTTTCTTATATCCATCATTTACATACGGTTAGTCGTCTTTGATTCTTTATGTCGCCTATCTTTCAAAACACTTATTTTTCCATAATTTATTCATATTCATCATAGTTATCACAAATGTATTGGTTGTTTTGTTTCTTTCTAGGACTTTTTCATCGTGTAATTTCTCAGAGTGGAACAGTATTTAATATTTGGGCTGTTATGCCAGAGGGTCGAAACATAAAATCTGTTATAAAACTTGCAGAAAGCGTTGGTTGTCCAACGGCAACGAATATGGAAATGGTGGAATGTTTAAGGCATGTAAATGCACTGAAACTGGTAGACGATCGCATATTTTCTGTGAGTAAAATGGTTCATTTCAACACTGAATGATAAAACACTAGATTTTATTGTAACGAATGTAATACTATATCAGAGAAATGAGTGAAATGATGATAAGAGTAATAATCATTCACTAGCGATTTCGTACGGAAATCTGTTTACTTCAGGAGGGAATAGATATTTTCCTTGAGTATCAAAGTACACATCTACTCGTGCTTAGTTCGGTTCATTGTAAACCTACGTATTTACAGTAAAACTATTTCTTGTCTGCAACCCCCACTTGACACTAACGGCAAGGTAAGCTGATATTGAATGAAACGATTATTCAATAGCACAGAAGAAACTACAAAAGAATGATGCTTTTTAATCTAAATTTCAAAAAATTTTGTTACTCAACAATGTTGACTGAAAATATGATCACTTAAAACTGAATGAAGAAATCATTAACTGCAATAAAAATATGGGAGCTCAACTTTCAAATAAGAGAGTTCGGGAGATCGGTAGAACCTGAACTGATAGAATTTTCTAGTTCTCCAGAATGCAGACAAGGAACCCCGCACGGAATAAATGGAAATTTGGTTTCCATCAAATGTTTATATTGCAGTTTTTATTCAGGGTCTAATGATCAAAAGTCTTTATTGCCACACGCACACATAAAACCTAATGATTTTGAGATATACCTGAGATATTGTCATTATTAATGATAATGAGAAAATTCAGCCTTATCAAACAGAACACTCATTTTCTCTCTCACGCTCAGGTTGGCTAGAATATCTTCATTAGCGAATTGAAGGTTTTTAATTTTTTGTAATTTTGTCATATAAATTTTCTATATCTGTAATTTACTATTGTTGTTCCGCGAGATATGAAGCAACTTTTGTAGAGGATTCCACAATCGGTTTCAATGGTATCTTCTATTTATAGATTTTTAGCAAAGTAATTTCGGGATTATTTCGCTAACTTACACCACTGAAGTTTTCTACTGGTCCAAAATAGCTCCTAATCGATCAGATCGACATGTGAGTATTTCACTCACCAAGCGGGGTATGCTACATCCAAACGTAGTAACGGAAAAAAAAGGACGAGCGAGGTCTATGCACTGCCAAATTTGCTAGCTAGAAACCTATTTCTAGAGAACAACACACAGTTCCCTCGACAAGTCGATAAGTATACACATCGTTCAATCTTAAGGATACTGAACATTCTGAATCCAGAGATGATCAACTGGAAACTTTGAGAGTTAATTGAAGAAGTAGAGCTCTGCATGGAAGATTTTACGCAAGTAAGCATCAACCGATCAATATTTCTGAATCGAATTTATATCTGATAACAAGAAAATCTATTCCTGGAAACCGATGGGGCTCTACTTACCATTCAGGATCATATTATTCCCACCAGAAACTACACAAGATTCATAATCAATCAACAGGTTCAGAACACAAACGTCACAAAAACTCTCCGCTTTGTGTAAACGACATCTGTCAAACTTTTTGGTTTTGGGGAAATATCGCCAAACTACACGAATGATCAGCGTCTCGAAATTATACAAACTTATTACGATAATAAGCAATCTTTAGAACAATATTTTCGCGCACTTCGTGAATATTTCGGTGCTAGCAATCGCCCTTCTGAGTCGGCTTCAGTGTGTTTAGCGAAAAAGTTTGAATCGAAATCTACGCTTTCAGATGTAAAGCCTCCTTTAAGATCAAGAAATGCAAGGGGCGCCGAAAATATTGCAGTCGTTAAGGCCAGTGTTCACGAGAATGAGGAACAGTCGATTCCGCGTTGTTCGCAATAGTTGGGACTCTCACCAATAACGTGTGGCATATTTTGAGGGAGTACTTGGGCCTGTATCTATACAAGACCCTTCTCACTTAAGAACGTTTGTCGGTTAACCCCCAAAAGAGTCGTGTGTTTGCAAATTGGGCCTTGCGGCAACTTGACGAAGATTACAATTTTCACAAGAAAATCATCTTCACTGACGAAGCTCATTCTGGCTCAATGGCTTTGTCAATAAATAAAATTGTCGATTTTAGTGTGAGTCAAACCTAAGAGATACTGGAGAAGCTTTTGCATCCACAAAAACTGACGGTCTGGTGCGAAACTCATACTGGCGGTGTCATTGGGTCATATTTCTTTGTGACGATATTCGAAACATATTCACCGCAAATAGTGAGCGATATCGAGGCATGACCCGTCACTTCTTCTGCGAACACATTGATGAACTGGACTTGTGCGACATGTACGAAGGCACATGACATACAGCGACTAAAACAATTAATTTGCTGAAGAGCAAGTTCGGCGAGAGAGTTATTTCGAAAAATTGGTCAGTCAATTGGCCATCTCGATAGCCTGATCTGACGCCTCCGGAATCTTTTCTATGGGGTTTCATAAAATCAATGGCTTACTCCAACAAACCGACAACTTCCGATCATCTTTGGATATTTTTAAAGAAAAAATTAGTACGCCACTCTTTTTTCACAACATTAAAATCAGTTTTGGATTCTCCATTCCATTAGAAAAAAGCAAGCTTTCGATTTCTGTATGACTCACCATTTGGAAATAATAAATTTGAATTAGAAGGAAAACAATTTTAATGTCTATTTTTAATTTTTTGGTCGAATTTCTCCAGGATTTTTATGTACCCAAACATGAACATTATAGTAATTTGTTGCTCTACGTCTAGTTATATTTCAGAATTTTCTTCCGTTCAGTTTACTGACAAAAATCTCATTCTCTTTTTAGAATCGCCAGGGTGTAAATCCTCAATTAATCCTTCATTCTACTAGTTAGAGATAACGTATTCGATATTCACGAACTACATCATTTCAATAAGAAAATCCATACCAAAAATTAATATCTGCGTATTTAATTTTATTGAAAAGAATGAAGTTTAAAATCAAAATAGCGATCTTTGGAATACAATTGAACGAATTTATTTGTCAAAATTCACAGAGACAGTAAAAATTAGATTGCTCTCTAGTATTTTGATAAGTTTTCATTGTTATTGATGTTAATATTAATTATAGATATTGGTGTTCTAAGTCTTTTTCTGAAAATGCATTTTTGTTACATCGAATACGCAGATATTCATTTTCGTTATGGATTTTCTGATGGAAAATGCGGAAGCGGCAATTCGTGAATATCATCAGAATTTTCGTAATTTTGTTCTGCTTGTTGAAAACGAACATAACAGAAACCGTCGAACCTACAATCGTTATCGCATACTTCGTATCTTTGATAATAATCTGAGGCTCAGCTTTCGCAGGGCAGCTCAGCAAATACAAAAATTTAAGCCTCAAATATTAAGAATATTACGAGACGACCACATGCACACCTACAGCCCGTTCAGGATTTACACACTGGATATGCCGAAAAAAGAAAGAGATTCAACCAGTGGGTTTCAAATTCGACTAAAGATAGTTTTAACTTATTGCGTGAAATTCTTTGGACTAATGAATCCTCTTTCACTAGATCATTTCAAAATGAATTTTCGGTAAATGTTCAGTTAAGAATTTCTGGTAATAATGTTTGTGGTTTACATTTTTCACCACCAAGATTAACCTATTGATTCAATATATGAAAGCTGGAGCCCTCCGCAATTTGACGTAGCAGTAAGGGAATGGTTAAATACTAATTATCAGCAACGTTAGATTGATGGTGACGTGATTAAGGCATTTGACTAGTGGCTTGGCCATCCGCATCACCGAATCTTAATCCATTGGCCTCTTATGTGTGAGAAAATATAAAAGAAAAAACTTTCGCCGACTTAGTTTTAAACAGTCAACATGTTTGCAATAGTATGCCTAAGAAACCGAATTATATGCTGTAATAAATTCATCAATGAGGCGCTATCGCATATGTATCGAGATAGGGGACTACATTTCGAGCGATTCTTTTAAAATTTTAATTTAATTAATTCTGTTGTTGAACTCTATTGATTAAATCTGTTGTACTTGTATGTGTTTGCATAAAAATAATAAATAAAAATAATTTATTTTAATTCTAATTTTAATTTTTGACGCGTAAATGCTGATTGGCTCGAAAATAGTGCTTTTATTTTGTGAAAAAACAGTGGCATAGCAATTTTTTCTCTAGAAAAATCCAGTAACGTGTTGGTAGGGACACCACTGATTAAATTAAACATATTATTTCAGTGCAAAACATACTTCCTGGACGGCAGTTAAGGCCTATTAAATTTCATTCAAATACCTGCAGTCGTTTGGCAACAATTAATAATTTTAATTTCTCACCAAACTTGAACACCCTGTATTTCTTAAACAAGCATTCTTCGAATATAGTTTATATAGCAAACTCTTAATATTCTCTATTGGTCTCCTGCATTCTGAAAGTGTTTCGTCCTTTCTTAATTTTACTGATTATTGATGTTTAATGGCTTTCTAATCATAATGTATCCGTAGCCTTTCTGTTTGAGTACCTCATTTATTGGTCTTATTTATTCTTTTCTAGTATTCATTCCTATCAGACAGAGGTATCTACATATTAAGCTGTTTTTCACTGACCGTATTTGTGTCTAATAATGAAGGTGAGAAGTGGCATTCGGATAAATGTTCGTATGTGTTGCTCTTCTGTATACCGTATATTTCAATATCCCCTTTGGTTCGCTAGTGATGAGTAGGTACAGAAACGGTAAGCTTCGATCTTTTTCCAACTTTAAGGTGAATTTCATCTTTGAGTGTAACTGGTATAGTTGATCTAAGACAAGGATCTAAAGGTCTTTCTCGTGAGGCCAAATTACTAATATATTGTCAAAGTATATTTTCCAGAGTTTAGGCTTAGTGTTCTGAGTTTTCCACATTTTTCGTTCGAAATAGGTTAGCTGTGGCGGGTGATTGTGATAAACCCTTTGGAACACCGTCGATCTGTCTTTTGAATTTTTTGTTAAACGCGAAGTAAATGTTCGTGAGACAGTGTTCTGATAGCTCGATCATATAACGTTCATTGCAATCTCGTCTTGGCTTTCGTCTACTTGGTACAAACTTGGGAACAGACGTCTAGGCTGGTCAAGATATTGTTTTCTTCAGGGTCTCTTTTTCTAATATCTCTGTAAGTTGTGCCGACTTTTCTATAAGATTCAGCCTGTTGTACGAGAAGTTGATAAATTTCACTAAAAATTTCTCTAACTTCTGAGTAACCCGTTATCATGGCATCTGATAAGGAACACAATGTCACAAAAAGTTGCTAGCGCAAGCAGATTATACTGACTATTTTTCTTCTTCAATGATATATTGAAATACGAAAGTAACCTATGTATACGAATTCTAGATCTCCTTCATACGGCAGCAAATATGAAGTTCAATCTATAAAATCTTCGAAATCAAACCATTCTGTGCTCAGCATGGACAAAAATAGAGCCAACATTGTTACAAGCAATTCCTACAGCGTTACTACGATATGATCAGAATTGAACGATCAAATCCTTGTAATTCAATGGAAATAGATTGAAAACATAACTCCAATACTCTCATTAGTTGACCAAAAAACATTTCTATTTGAGGAAATTTGTATTTATGAATTGCCATGAGCAGTCGAGAAAATTGCAGGTATATGTTGGAGAAACAACAACATCGAATGAAAATTTCAGCACTATCGAATATAGGGCATGTTTATATAATGTTATAACGTTAGATGCTATTTTCATTAGATTTAGCATGAATTTTTTTACAAATTGTTTAAAAAATCATTTCAGGTCTTGAACGAAGCTATGCCTTTACCCTTTAGACCAACTGTTGAGCATCCATCTCAAAATGCCTTCTTGGCAGATTCTCCAGCTAATTTATTTGAATCGAAAACATTCAACGACGTTCCTTTTATGACTGGAATAACCAAAGAAGAAGGACTTATCTCGAGTTCAGGTAAAAAGAAGGCCTATATATGTTCAACTCCCATTATCTTCAATAATGAATATATATTTTAAATGTTTTTCAGTTTTTGCCAACAAACCCGAGTTACTCAAGAAACTGAGCAGAAATTTCAATAACATAACGGCGCTTTTACTGTGGTACGATCACGTTGATGATCCAAACACGATCCGCGAACAACTCAAAACATACTACTTGGGAAATAAGAACTCACTTACAATCGAAGATTTTCCTAATTTAATTAACGTGAGTCACTTTTCTTGATAAAGCAAGTATGTCACGATATAACTACTTTACGTTTGATAGGTTAATTAATATTTACATCCATTACATATTTTAATGCATGATATTTTTTGCATACACGCATACAGATCAAGCCAAGCACTGTATAAGTAAAATCATCATAAAATATAACATTTTAGAGCAGAATTATTGCAAATCTTCAGTAACTTGTCCACTCAGGTTTTGTTATTTCTTTCGAAATTACGATAATTCAATTCTCTACTATCGTGCACGAAAAAATGTTCGCACTTCACCTAAGAGGTGAAAGAAATTGTTAGATGAAATTCTTGAACCGATCCAACAGAAGACTATATTGTTTTTTCACCTTCCGAAGTGCAGACAGTTGCTGGTGACTATTTCTGAACGACTCCTCAAAACCTAAGCATGGCAAACATGTAGGAATTCTTTGTACTTCGTGATTCTTCAACTACTGGTAATGGGTAATGAAATAAATTCTATAAACGATAAATCAAATAATAATAATAATATGTATAGATCAGCAAAAATATCTGGAGGCCCTTCTTTCAACAAAAAAAATAATTAATAATCCACATTTAATCAACTTCCCTTAGATTCATTTTGACAAATGTCATCGATGAAAAAACTCTACGATCACCATAGCAAAGAATATGACCTAACCTAACCTAATCCTCCTAGGCATGCACAAAATTAAGTCACTGAAAAATTCTTGAGGGTCAAGTCTATGTAGCCGAATTTTTATTATATTGTATAATGCACATTTGCAATGTATCCTAAGTACGGTCAATTAGATTTAGTCAGGCGATTGATCATCATCACAGCATTCAAAACATTGGTTCAGTCTTTAGTTTCATGATTTTACCTTTATATCTGAGCTACACGATTTCATCCAGCTAGGAGCTACAGTGAAGATTCACTTCATGCAATCTATAGCCTGCCAACAATTCTTCTTGGAGTATACAATCTGTTTGATATAGCTGATTACACAATTCATTGCACGTTATAGTGGGATTCCGGCAGGCGATTTGTTGAAAAAAGTGGTTCTGTACAACTTTGGTAATACGATGGGGATGTCCTTGTACTTCTTATATCATTATACCAGCCAATTTATAGCGAAATGAAGATTCGAGAAGTGCCCATCGTTTGTGTAATTCCTGTCACCCGCAAGCATCCTAACTACTGTGTTCATTTTGTCAACACGCATATAATGCCTCTCCGCAGTTTTATTTAAGTACTTCGCTATTATATAGTTAGAGAAAAAAATAACTTATGTCTTTAATGTACAAAAATTTGAAAAAAAAACTGAATTCCTAACATTTCCCTGTGATAAACCGATAATAAAAATACATATGTGTGTAAGAAAATGCAAACATAGGCATTTATATATGGTTAAATGTGCGCAAATTCTTGAAAATATAGATGGCACGCACGAACGGCTAAAAAAGGCCACGGAATAAACTCTCTCACTGTAAAACAAAACTGCTATCTAATATCCAGAAGGTATCAGAAGTCTCAGACTAGTGCGAGTTTATAATCGATATTCAAGTGTCGCAACGACTTTAAGGATTTGTGAGTGAATAAGAGAGTAGAACTAATGTGGTCATGAGAGGCATGAATATCATGACACATATCAATAATATCATACATAACAATAGCGGAGATCCCCTTTGTACTATGATGAGATAAATGTCGCCTCCGTGGCACAGTGGTGGGAGGTCCAAGCTCCCATATAGGCCATGATAAATCCGTGGCCTATAAGATCAAGGAAGGGCGGACGTGCGAAACCGTGCTCACGTCCGCCTTTAAAAAAAATAAATTAAATAAAGATGATGAGTTAGCTGCAAATAGTGTACAGGTGGGCAAATTTGGATGTTTTAGTAAAGCTGGTTAAAATATTCTTTTTGGCTTAGTAAGTTTCAAGTTATAATGCAAACATGACAGTTTAAGTTTCGTTGGAAGCCCCTATGATTTTAGTTTTGAAGTATATTAATTTTTCTTTTCTAGATATCAAAATTCAACAGCAGGTTTATTGTATGTTGAAGGTTATCCATTTAGAAATCTGTTGTGTGTGGTACTTTTGAGATGCAAACTGAAAATCATCATTACGAAAATTATAAGTAATTTGACATTATAAACCTTATATTGTTATAAGAAGTGAGAGATAAAAATGAAGCAACAGTTGAGGTAATTGGAGTTGCAACGGCCAAACTTTCTTTTTCGGGTAACTAAATTGAGGGAGAAACTGGAATTTCGAGACGTGGTGCGCATTTCTGAAAGAAAGCAAGTTCTCACCTTATAAAATGCGAGTTTCACAATTTTGCTGCCAGAGGATATCATTCCCCATGAAATTTCTGCAATTGGTAATTAGAAAAAATAATGGATGCCCGGACTATTTTAGAAAATTCATATGGAACGATGAAGCCCGTATCACCACAGAAGAGTTATTTAATCGCCATAACGAGCATTCTTAGTTTGATGTCTATCTCCAACCACTTCATATTAATGTTGCGGCATCAAGGACGGTTTGGACCTTATGTGCGGAGTGTTCTAAAAGATAGCCGGGCCTTAATTTTCAAAATTTTTGATAAAAACTTGAATGGTGGTCGTTATGAAAAAATCTCCAATGACAATATTATTAGACGATTTATCGATGAACTGTCCAAGCAGAAATATGGAATACCCTTTCTCAACATGATATACCTCCCCCCCACACACAATGCCATCTCTGACCTATTAAATTTGAATTTTGAAGATAATTGGATAAATACTAGAGGTCCAGTAAAATAGGCGCCTTGTTTCCCTGACTGGCAGCCTCTAGACTTATTTCTTCAGGGTCATATTGAAGATTTAATCTATTAGAGAACCAGTTGTAATTTAAAAGAGCTGAAACGGATTTCAGGGAATGCCTTGCTTCTATTAGTAATTCTCATTTTTTCGTTACCTGCCGTAGTATTTCTCTGCGATGTTGTAACTCATGCATTGAAAACAAAGGCCACACTTTTGAATACTTGCGAAAAAATTTTTACCTCATTTGAGACTGGTAGATTTTCTCCTGTTTTTGGTGTAGATTTCGGAATGGCGGTTGTTAGCATTTATTGGAGGAAAATTCAGTGTTATTAATCTTAATAATGAAAACAAGTTATGTTTTTAGGAATTTCACTTGATAATTGTGATTCGTAACGCGTTTCACTACACAGTAGCTTCTTCAGACGAATGAATGTACAGAAAATAAAAATGAGAATATAAATACAAATGTTCTTGAGAAATTAAAAGCTTATTGGATTGCTCCTTCTTAAGTGGTTATAGATGATAGGTATATCCAATAAAATTAAGGAACAGATTGATCCCTGAAGAGATTCAATAGAGGTGAAGGGCTTAAATCAACTTGTTCATTGATGAGTCTACCTGAGTGTTTGTGTTTATTGATTTCTAAAGTTTCCCAAAGATCTACCTTCCAATATTTATTATTTGTATGCAAAATTTCAAACTGTGGGTCGAAAGAGTATTTTCTACGAGATGATTCTCGTAATTTGAATCTGATTTTTTATTTGAAAAACTGCGTTTATGTTCCGATATTCTAGTACTCAAATTTCCATGTGTTCTACCAATATAGAAATCATTACAGTCATTGCAATTCAATCTATAAACACCTGATTCATTGTTTTATCTGATTTGGTTTTATTATTTTACATTGTACATTAGTTCGTCTGAAGAAGCTACAGTGTAGTGAAACGCGTTACGAATCACAATTATCAAGTACAATTCCTAAAAACACATTACTTGTTTTTATTATTCATAATGGAATTTTACCAAGTAAAAGCCTCCCAAATTCAAATATGTTATTAATCTTATTTTTCCATTATCATATACACTCGGAGGCAAAATTAGCGGAACACTCGAAAATTTAAACAAATTCGAAGTCCGATATTTTTCCTAATTCTCAACCGATTTAGATGATGTTTTCGGCAAGTTGTAGATCAACTCTTCTGCTTTGTAGAAATTATAAGAGAAAACAAAAAAAATTATACGGGGGCAAAACTAAAAGTGTTTTTTTGTCAAAAATTCGTAACACCCTGTGGAATTTCGTGGTCCGAGTTGAAACGTACAATATCATGGTCTGTCACGACACATCTTCCTACAGTAACGCCCTTCTTGTTTTATGCATTTATCTCTATTTTTACAAGAGATATCCAATTTGAAGCGAAAAGTCACAAATTTCAAGAATTTATTTTTTGCGTAGGTGCATAACATCCGAGGTTAGCCAAAAAATAAATTCAAAATTAGAGAAGCGGAAATCTAAGGAAATGAAAATTTTCGAAATTCACTGGCCAATTTCACGCTTCGGGAGAACTCGAAGTACACTGGAAAAATCGTTGATTTTGCACATTTATTTTTGAATTTTTTTGTGTAACACTCTATAATAATTATCATTCCTGTCCAAAATTGAGAGCAGGTGTGTATCCTGGCGATACACTCGTGAAATGAAATGAACATGTTGAGAAAAACGTCCATGATGACCCATAAAAAAAAACATTTGATTTTAGTAGTGAGTATGACCCCCCCGAGCTCTTATTACAGCGCGCATACGATTTCGCATACTCCCAATGATGTTGTCTATCATCTGTTGAGGTATGTTGTCCCACTCTTCCACCAAAGCCAATGTCAGCTCTTTAACGTTGCCTGGATTCCGTTGTCGAACCCTTCTTTCAAGAATGTCCCAAACGTGTTCGATCGGGTTTAAATCCGGTGACCGCGACGGCCAGTCTATTCGTGTGATCCCAACTTCATTGAGATATTCTATCACTATGCGCGCAGTATGAGGGCCCGCGTTATCGTGCATAAAAAGGAAATTTTCCCCTATGTAAGGAGCAAAAGGCACAACATGGGGCTCCAAGATTTCTGTTATATACCGATGGGCATTAAGTGATCCATTGCCAATAATCTCCAGTTCTGTTCGTACTCCCAAGCATATGCCACCCCATATCATAACTGACCCTCCACCGTATTGCTCAGTTCCTGCGAAGTTCTCTTGATTGTACCGTTCCCCTCGATGCCTCCATATTCTATCTCTACCATCCACAAAATTCACACAATATCGTCTCTCATCACTAAATAAAACTCATCTCCACTGATTGATTGTCCATGCTACATGCTCCCTAGCAAACGCCAATCTTGCTACCCGATGGGCTCTATCGAGTCTTGGTGCTCTTGCTTGCGCGTATGATCTCAGACCAACTTCATTTAATCGTCTTCTGACTGTCCTCACACTGACGTTAATATTATCCACTGCTTGTAAAAGGTTACATGCCTGAACAGCAGTAAGACGAGGATTTCTTATGGTTTGATTGACGATGAAACGGTCATGTATAGCGCGGGTTGCCCGATTTCTTCTTTGTCCTCGCCTCCTCACGTACAATCCAGTTTCCTTGTAACGTCGGTAGATTCGATGGATAACCGACGTCGAGACACCCAACATGGTACCGACTGAGCGGTAGGTGCGCCCTTCCTCGATCAATGTAACTGCCCTTGTTACTGAGGTTGGTGGTAAATCTCTCATTCTGAATGAAAAATACCGTTTCGAATCGTAAACAGTAAAAGAATCACAAAACACCGCAACCGATCGAATTTGTATCAAATCAAAGAATGGAAAACTATCATTCTTTAAACAAGTGCAAATGTGGTCATATACAAAAAAACGTGTGTTGTATTTCATATTTGATAAAAAAGGGGTGCACATGTGTAAATGATAAGTTTTATCAATGGTCCCAGAATTCCGTTGTGTATTTTAATACCTACCGACTGTTATCTCCTATGAATTCCTAATTTTCACCAAATTAACCAAATTGTCATCAATAACTACTGCAATTCGAACATAAAAATCGCAAACGACAATTTCGACACGCCTGAGTGATAATAAGAAAATTCCAAATTGATAGACGAATTTTAATGACAATTTCTTGATTCAATGGAATTTCTCCAAAATGGTGATTTTCCACTTGAAATTAAATATATTTTGCAAAAATAGAGATAAACGCATGAAACAAGAAGGGCGTTACTGTAGGAAGATGTGTCTTGACAGACCATGATATTGTACGTTTCAACTCGGACCACGAAATTCCACAGGGTGTTACGAATTTTCGACAAAAAAAACACTTTTAGTTTTGCCCTCGTATGAAATTTTTTTCAAATTTTTTTTGTTTTCACTTATAATTTCTACAAAGCAGAAGAGTTGATCTATAACTTGCCGAAAAAATCATCTAAATCGGTTGAGATTTAGGAAAAGTATCGAACTTCGAATTTGGTTAAATTTTCGAGTGTTCCGCTAATTTTTCCTCCGAGTGTACTTCCTTTACATGCATATGTTTATTAACATTCTGAATGGAGCATTACTAATGCATCATTCACATAACTATATTGAGTCAGGTATCTAAGGAAATTTCGAATTCCGAAATAACTAATTTTCTTCTGAAATTGCAAATTGTAGTACGAATTTCGGATTCATGAAGAATAGAAGTGAATGTAGGCCTCCTAGATCACAGATAATTATTATTATTGTCCGAATATAATGAAATCCATAGAATCAATTATGGTCTTGAGCAGGACCTAAAAATCTGTGGTTTTCGGTCTATATATATATATATATATATATATATATATATATATATATATATATATATATATATATATATATATATATATATATATATATATATATATATATATATATATATATATATATATATATATATATATATATATATATATATATATATATGATGCGAAGCTGGAAATAAATGCCGATTCCTTCATAGTCACCGAAGACCCAGTCTGTTCTGGGACAGAACAGTTTTAAGAGGGGGGCAGTGTAACGATATCCAATCACCCCTGAAGCCGACCCTGTCCGTTCCAGAACACTCTAGACAATCTGGCTCGCCGACCTACGTTCTAGAAAGAAACGGAATACTCCCGAATTCCCGCGTTTGTATATAAAAGAGAGCGGGAACCACAAACAGTCAAGTCAGTCTCGAGTGAATCTTGTACAGTACGAGTGAAATAAATTAGACAGTAAACTGTGTTATATAAATTAGTTGTAAGTGTTCAGTCTAAGTGTAAATAAATTAGTTGAAGTTCTTGTAACGTGAAAGTGTTTAATTTGAACCCACAAAGAAACGTTACAATATATTTCTTTTTTTTTTCATGAAAACGTCTAGTGAATGCGTAAATTGACAAATTGACTACATGCGTAATAAGTTTTTGAATATCCATCCAAAAGATAGTGAAATTGTTGATGCATCGTATTAAAAAATGAACTTTCATTATAATTCGAAAACCACTGACTGAAAATTTTGCTTTTCCCCACCCTAGAATATGCGAAATATGCGCGATGCAGCCAATTTCCGAGGAATTTCGAATAACTCGAAGACGGAAAACAATATCGAAAATTTTTGCCCCTCTGAATTATTCTCTGAAGAGGAGATCGAGAGATAGAATCATTTTTCTCTAGCTATAATATTTCATCTAGCTGCCATATTGACACATCGAAATTTGCTCATTCTGTGCGTCGCCATTAAATACAAGTAGCAGTGTGGAAGCCCAACACTAAAACAGTTCAGATCTTTACTAGACTTTTGCTTAAAGAGGTAAAAGCAACTCCTTCATTCGACCAAAAAAGTGATAAAGGCCCACCTGGCCTGGCCATCAAGATTACCTGAAGAAAACCGTAGTGGCCGTTGGTGATATATGAAGATTCTGCCAAGAGAAGCAAGGAACTTCAATCCACATACTGAGGACATGCAACTGTACAATAAAACATAAGCGTAGCGGTGCAAGAGCTGAGCCAACCCTCTTCCTCTGTCGTATGCTTTTAGTACATGAGACCTATGGAAACCAGGTACTGATTTGCCAAATTTAAAATAAACAGTCTTTTACTGCTCATTCATTTCAAGTTATAATAGGTTCATTAATTAGTACTGTAATCGAGATCATGGGAATATGATATTAGCATAGCATACAAGTACTTGAATTGACTATGACAAATGAGAACATCAAAAATACATTGAGGTTCGCCATTGGTTAAAAATCTTGATCTTAATTTGTTGTTCGTCAACGATCGACTGAGCTCTGGTTAAACTATTAGAATAATTTCATCAATTTCAGATGCATGGTGATGTGGCTTTCACCAGTGGATTCGACGAAGCAGTTAGAATGCACTTGCGTGAATCGAAGAAGCCATCATACGCTTACTTTTTTGTGTATCAAAGTGAATCAAGTTTCAGTGAACTGATAGATCCAGGAAAAATCCATGGTATGATAAAAGAAAATATACAGGGTGTTACATTATAGTATGTCACAACTTGAGAAGTAAGTCTACGTGCAATTTTAGGAAAAAAGTTCATATAAACATAGGTTTATATTTTTTACAGCCTCCATCATAACATGTCCTAAATTTTAACTAGAATCTACAGGATGTTTTCTTTCCTGGTGCCATGTCTTCTTTTGCCCTCTCAAACTTTTTTGCAGTACTCCACTAATCAGCGTACAATCGATTTCCGTCATCTTCCTTCAATTCAGAAATTATTCTGACACATGTGAGTTTTTCGTAGCTACAACAGTTCTCGAGCAAAATATTATTGAACGATTGTATGCATTCGCTGAATTGAAACCACTTCAAATTGAAAAAATAACTAGTAGGCTTTGATTTTTTCATTTATTTATGTAATTTGACAGTTGCTAAAGTTGAACCAGTGTCTGCTCGAATTGTTAATTAAATTAACGATTAGTTCTAAGACTTTTGAAGACATTGTTGTAAGAGAAAATGGCTAATTTTACTAAAGCCGAATTGGCTGATATCCATTACATGCACGGTCTGGCTGACGGAAACACAACAGAAGCTAGGCGATTACATCAGGTCCGCTTTCCAAATCGAGTAACATCAGATAGGCGAACATTTTCAAATATCCACAGAAAGTTGAGGGAAACTGGTAATTTCACTGCAAATAATCATTTAAAAGATGCAACTCAAACTATGAGAACTCCAGATATTGAGGAAGTAGTTTTGAATTGTATTGTTTTGAATCCTCATGTGAGTACAAGTAAGATTGGAAATCAGTTGAATATCTCATATGTTCTAGTTTGGAAGATTCTCCACGACTTTTTATTGTACCCGATTCATATTCAACGCGTCCAAACTCTACTTCCTCGAGATTTTCCTTCAAGACTGAATTTCTGCAGATGGTTCTTAGATAAAATTAGAGAAAATGCTCATTTTGATGGTAAAATAATGTTCACATACGAAGCTAACATTTCGAGAACTGCTATCACAAATGTTCACAATAATCATTATTGGGCTGAGGAAAACCCCCATTTGAATGAAGAATCTCATCATCAAGAACAATTCTCAGTAAATGTCTGAGACGGAATGATTGAAAATCTTTTGATTGGGCCATTTTTTCTGCCTAACAGACTAAACGGTCCCGCTTATTGCTCGAGGATGTGCCACTTTTGGTCAGAAACATAATGTGGTTCATGCATGACGGGGTACCAGGACATTTCAGTGGAGCAGGAAAGAAATTCTTGAATAATACATTCCACAACAGATGGATAGGTCGGGGTGGGCCAGAACCATGGCCTCCTAGGTCCCCAGACTTAAATAGTTCAGACTTTTTCTTATGGGGATATCTCAAAAGTTTAGTTTATACCACTCCAGTGAAAACTGTAGAAGAATTGAGAAATCGAATAATAACCTCTTGTGAAACTATAAGAAAAACCCAGGAATATTTCAAAGAATGCGTGATAATATGCGAGGAAGGACAGGCCTGTATTCTTGCATGTGGAGGATGCTTCCAGCAATTTGTTTAGTTTTTAATTGATCTTTTTTTAGTTTGATATTGAATAAGTATAAGTTGAGTCTCAGAAGACGAGCTATCAAAATAAAAGCAAATTTTCAGCATACTTATCGAGTATTTTTATTATTTTTTCATTCAGCGAATAACATACAATACAAATAATTCGAATTCAATAATCTCTCACTCGAGAACGATTGGAGATACGAAAGTTTCAAAAAACTTTCTGAATTGAACGAAGATGATGAAAATTGATTGTACGCTGATCAATGGCGTGCTGCAAAAGAAGTTTGAAAGGGCAAAAGAAGACATGGCTCCGGAAAAGAAAACACCTTATAGATTTTAGATGAAATTTTGGACGTTTAATGATGGAGGCTATAAAAATAGCTTGCATTCCAAATTTGGGCTGAATATCCCAAACACTGCAGGAGTTTTGAAGAAAAAAACAATTTTTTCCGAAATTTTAACACCCTGTAGCTCCATAACGAAGCTTTTGCGGACCTATGTTCATGTGATTTTTTTTTCTTAAAATTGCACTCAGACTTACCCCCTCAAGTTGTGACATGCTCTTATGTAACACTCTGTATAGTATAGAAAAAATATGGACCTTCCTCAATAATTTAATAGACTTCAAGTTTAATGAGCAACGCAGGTTGATTTCGTTTTTATTTTCCACTTTCTGATTGAATTAATTTGTTTCTTGTGACATCTTAAGAAAATATAAAGTTTCTATTCTTGATGACAATATATGCCACGTACTTTCTAGGAGTTTCACATGGAGATGAGTTACTCTATCTTTTTCCAATGGGTGACACACTGCTACCACATAGAAAAGAAACAAATACTGACAAGAAAGTTATGAAGTTAATGACCGCCTACTGGACAAATTTTGCTAGAACAGGGTTAGTTCATTTATATTCATATTTTACTTGTAACCTCAAAAAATGATTTATAGAAATCCAACACCAACAACTGACGACCTCATAACAGCCAAGTGGGAACCTGTTGGATCAGATAAATTGGAACACTTTTTCATTGATGCCGAAATTCAAAAAATGAAAAATGAACTACTTCCAGACAGAGTTAAATTCTGTAGAGAGTTGCCATTAAAACCGAAAAAAGTACATAGGGACGAACTTTAAGAATATCATTTCTAATTGTTATTTTGAACTAGAAATAGTCCAATATTTGAATGTCAAATACACTATTCTACCACAATTTCATTCCTTAAATGAGATTGGTTGTTTTGTTTTAGGACAAGAATAAATTCAGTAACCTTTCTATGCCACTCTTTTTCCTTAATTGAAGGAGTAAATAACATTTTGAACTGAATTGAACCTGATGATATCAAAAAAAGAATTTTTTTCTGTGACGGTAAAAGTGTTGGACATTTTTTGTTCTATTGACAGGAAACATTTTGTAACTTTTCATAAAATTACTTTTTTGAGTACTTCTTCCAAAAGTGAGTAACTAAAGATACTATATGAATTCAGCCCTTACTAGTTGATACTTAAGTATGATTGAAACACAAATGGAATTTTTTACTATTTTTTACTACCAACAAATAGATTAACAGCTCGCTGTCATAGCGGACAGTTCAAAAACCAAGACAAAGTGACATTACATATACAGGGATAACCACCGGGACCGTCCGTTAAAAACTTTTTAAGTTCCAATCAAATATCAAGCTGAAATTTTATACGCAGCCATAACTAGCGATTTCCAATTGAGGTGAAATATTTTCGGAGTGATACCATTTCCGGTTATACCGGAAGTGTGTCATCGCTTTGTTATTTCAAATGGCAATCTACTTTTTTATCATACATCTAGACCCGACATTTGAGCAAGAGATAAAATACCCAAGTTGTGGGCACTTATCTGTCAAAACTTTTGACAGATTTAATAATTTTGGATATAAACTCGATTTTTGAGGAACATTTCAAAGAATTGTAGCTCGTAGATCTTTTGCACTACAGACACAATTTTTGCTTGGGTGGATAGAAGAAGGATCAGTGAATTTTTTAAGCAATCTACACATGTCAAATGTTTATCGCGTTGTTTTGTATGATTTTTTCAATTTGGCCTTTCTCAAACAGCAATAAATCATTTTTTTCAAATTGCATGTGCCAATTTTTATATCGCCATCAGATGAAGCGTAAAATTTCAGATGGAATTGTATCAGCATGTACTATACCCATCTCTTATAGTTCCGAAATAATTTGGGAATATATTGAATTTTGATGATTTTGCAAGAAGTAACAGAGAATGCTTTGAAATATTTGAATCAAGTAGCTAAACTGGCTACGCTCACCTGACAGGTGCCTAAAATTAATGTACTTGTCACTTCGTTCATTCGAATTTGATATATTAATAAGAATTGTCGTTATTTCAGATTGAAAATATCCAAAAAATACAACACATTTGGAATAACACCACTGGTTATTCAAACGACAATATATTTAATCTTTCTTTAATTCATTTTATAATGTCAAAAAGTAGTGGGTATAAATTGCAGGCAATTCAATAACCAATTTCCAAATTTACCGTCTATGAGTAAAATAAAGTTTCGAAGCATTAGAAGCAATTTTCTACAATTCGGATGAATAAAAATTGTAGGAACTAAGCGAAAACCAATCATCGAAGATACTTACAGTAATACGAATAAATGATAGCAAACATCATAGGAGAAAACTAATTTACGATCTAAATAAATGTTCAATATGGGCCCCATTTTGCTCGATACACTTGACAGCTCGTATACGAACATGATGAGTTGCCCTCCTAGTTTCCTCAGGATCAATATTACGAAAAGCATTATAAATGCGCTCTAGTAACTCTTCTTTACTTCTTACAGGAATAAGATACACTTCACTCTTGATTTTGACCCATAAATGAAAATCAAGGGGCGTCAGGTCCGGAGAACGCGGAGGCAATAAATTTGGTCCTTGATTACCCCACCATCTATCCTCGAACATTTTTATTAGGTGCTGATCTACAGCTAGTGTTTAATGTGGTGGTGCACCATCCATTTGGTAACAGCAATCCCTCAGAATGTTAAGGGGTAATCCATCTAAAAAATTTGCTAATGTTCCTCTCAAAATTTCCAGGTATCTTTGTCCATTAAGGTTTTCCTCATAAATCAGCCAACAAATCATTCATTAAAATTGCAAAAACGTGCACGCTGAATTCATTTTGGAAATCAATAACCTCAATGAAATGTTGATTTTCTGTGGCCCAAAAATGTAGATTTCTCCTGTTGGTTATTCCACTTTCATTGAACTTGGCTTTATCAGACCATATAATTTTTTGCAGAATTGTCTCATCTTCTTGAAGCCGAATTAATAAATTTTCACAGAAATTTAGCCGCTTGGGAAAGTCAGTTGGTTTCAATTTCTGTAGTCTGATAAAATAATACGGGTGCATGTTATGTTTCTTAAGGATACTTTGAATGGAAGTGTAACTCAATCCAATATCCATTGATGCTGACTCAATGGACGCATGTGGATTGGCACGAAAATACGCTAGCGTATTAATTTGTCGTCGTCGTCCTCGAGAATGATTTTCTTCTAGTTTCTATGTATTTTGTTGCTCCAAATTGCAGAAAATTGCTTCTAATCCTTCGAAATTTTGTTTTACTCATAGGCGGCAAATTTGGAAATTGGTTATTGAATTGCCTGCAAGTTCTATCCACCACTTTTTGACATTCGCCATGAATTAAAAAGAGATTAAACATATCCTCGTGTTGCGGTAGCTCTTAAGTTAAGAGAAAATTTGTGGACTGTACTTTTGAATTAAAAAAGATTGATGTAAAAAACAGACAAAACAAAAAATACTCGCACTAGAAAACTCACCGTTGTTTTGAGGATGGACTTCTTGAGAGTACTCTCAGCTGATCTTGTGAATCCAATCTTCTTGAATTTGTGGTGCGAAATTTCACTGAATTTCTATAGTTTATAGCACTAATAGTCTTTGCGGTTTACACAAGCCGTAAACATAAAACAAATTGTGGATCTCAAGTAGAGAAAATTTGGGAGAATATTCGAAAACTCAAATAGCGAAATAAGCGTAATCTTCGAGAGCTGAAGATCAAAATCGGAATGTCACTTCTTGAAAATTGCACAGAAATGTCTACTGCGTACTGCAACACGCAATCCGACGAGTAGTCTAGTGCTTGAAATATTTTTGAAATAATAATAATTAAATTGCAGCGGCTTGCCGCAACATTTCCTGCCCCCCAAAAATGCTCTAGCATTTTTAATCAAAGGAGAAAGAAAAAAAAAATGAAATTGATAAAGGAATGTTGTGGAAACTAATATGCAGATATGTACACATAACATTTATGTTAATGAAAGAAAAAAAATATATTAATCGCTATCAGGTAGCGGACACAGCTTCACAAGAGGCCTTGTAAAAACACCATCACGAGTTTTCACCTCAGCCACTCGCGAAACTCCATCACCCCCTTTGAAGAGTGTAACAATACGACCCAGACGCCACTGATTGGGAGGAACATTATCAGCTTTTATAAGAACCAATTTTCCTATATCAATTGGTGTAGCAGGATTGAGCCATTTACCTCTTTGCTGCAAAGTGTGCAGATATTCTTTTCGCCATCTCGACCAGAAATGCTGATGGAGATTTTGTAAAAGTTTCCAGCGAGACAACCGACTCATCGGTTCATTTGTCATATCTGGAACAGGTATGGCAGTGAGCGGTTCTAATGTTAAGAAATGACCAGGCGTTAAACAATTCATGTCATCTGGATCAGAACTCACCGCACAGAGACGTCGTGAGTTGAGAATTGATTCAATCAATGTCAAAAGTGTGTAAAATTCTTCGTATGTTAAAATCTGCGATCCAATGACCCTGAAAAGGTGCGTTTTCACTGATTTAACCGCTGCCTCAAAAAGCCCGCCAAAATGACTTCCTGATGGCGGGTTGAAATGAAATTTAATAGTTTCTTGCTCAGCCGCATCATTCAACAATTTGATTAATTCGCGATTTGCGCCCACAAAATTAGTTCCATTATCACAGTAAAGATCCGTACAACGGCCTCTTCGAGAAACGAATCTTTGAAGAGCGGCTAAAAATGACTCGGAGGATAGATCGTTCGCCAATTCCAAGTGCAGAGCCTTGGTAGAATGACAGACAAATATACAAATATACGCTTTCGAGGTTTTTTGTCCTCGATATTTTCTCATCGGAGCTATAGTAAACGGACCTGCATAATCACATCCGGAATGTAAGAAAGCTTTTAGTGTGGAGAATCTGGATTTTGGCAGATCACTCATAGGAGGTTGATAAGCCGTCGGTTTCATCTTAAAACATTTTATACATTTTGATAATACAAAGTTGATAGCTCTCCTTGGAGACAATATCCAAAATTGTTGCGTTAACAAAAACTGTAGTTGGCGTGGTCCGACGTGGAAATACTTTTGGTGATAGTGGTTTATTAAATGTGCGGTCAATAAGCTATTTCTTGGTAAAAGGATGGGATGTTTTGCGTTATAAGGAAGATCAGAATATTTTAGTCGTCCTCCTACACGAAGCAAACCGTCATTATCTTTGAAAACCTTGAGTTTTCTCAAAAATTTTGGAAATTTTTCCATCGACAGTTCGTTAGAAAATGTAAATTGCTGAGTATGTTTCGCAAAGATTACTATAGCAGATTGAAGTTCTGCAGTAGAGAGGACCATGGCGCTTTTCCTTAACATGAGAAATATTAGGCACGAATCGAAAGACATAAGCACAAATGCGTAATGAAGTTGAAAATTTGGAGAATGATTTTAAAATTTCTCCACAAAAATGTTCTATTTGCGTAGATGTAATGAAAGAAATTTTTCTTTCCTCACTATTCACATCATTCGATACTGAGGTTTCAGAAGGTTCATCGAAAACACACTGATAGTTTGATTCAGATAAAAAGTTTGGACCCTTCAACCAAAATTCATTATTAATAATTTCTGAAGGAAAAATACCTCGGGTTCCAATATCAGCGGGATTATTGTCAGAGTTCACATAATTCCAGTGAGCAAATGGAATTTTTCCTGTATATACGCAACTCTATTTGCAACAAAATTCTTCCATCTATACGACGGTGAACGAAGCCAAGCCAATACCACTTGCGAGTCTGACCAAGCGCGAATGCTTGAAAAAGTTAATTTATTAAAAAAAGTTCTAAGCACAAAATCGAACAATTTAGCGAGAAGAACTGCACCACATAGTTCTAATCGTGGTATGGAGATTTTTTTCAGAGGAGCAACTTTACTCTTTGACATAACAAAATTTACAGAAACATTGCCATCCGAACAAACAGTCTTCATATATAAAACAGCACAATAACCTTTTTCGGAGCTATCGCAGGAACCATGTAATTCAAAAATAGCGAGAGGCGAAGTGGTTAATAGTTGTCTTTTAATAGAAAATTCAGACAAGCATTGCATTTGAGATTTAAAGCGATTCCAAACACGTAAAATTTCATTTGGGGGTTCATCATCCCAATTTAAACCGAACATCCAGAGCCGTTGAATGAGATATTTTATCAAGAAAGTTACTGGCGATAGAAAGCCTAATGGATCATATATCCGAGCTAATTGTGATAAAATTTGTCTTTTACTACAAATTGCGTTGTCATGACAACCAACAGAAAATGAGAACATATCTTTGAGGGGATTATACAACAATCCCAATATTTCAAAAGATAAGGAATTTGATACAGTTCCAAAATCTAAAGGATGCATACTGCGCATAGATTCGGGGAGATCTTCTATTAGGGTGAGATTATTACTCGACCATTTTCTTAATTGAAATCCTGCCTTTTCAAATAATTGGAGTAATTGGGTTCGTAAGATTTTGGCTTCCTCCAGAGAAGAGGTGCCAGTCACAACATCATCGATGTAAGTATCTTCTCGCAATACTTTTGCCGCTAATGGAAAGTTATTTCCTTCATCATGTGCCAACTGAGACAAACACCGCAACGCCAAAAAAGGTGCAGATGAAACACCGTATGTTACCGTTTTCAAACGATAAATTTTTAAAGGATCGTTAACAGAAAATCTCCAAAAAATTCTTTGAAAATCGTAATGACAAGAGTCAATCCAAATCATCCTGTACATCTGCTTAATATCAGCGCACAATACATATGAATGAAGCCAAAATTTTGAAAGAATTGAAACTATATCCGCTTGTAGTTTGTGACCAGTTAACAAATTATCATTAAGAGATGATCCTGACGGAGCTTTTGCGCTTGCGTTGAACACCACACGCAATTTTGTGTGAACACTGGTAGGTTTTAAAACACAATGATGAATTAAATAATATGGGTTTTGGCTAATAGAATTTTCAGGTACAACTTCCATATGTCCGCAGTCAAGATACTCGCGCATGAAAGCTGAATATTGTTCATATAAAAGAGGATCTTTCAAAAGTCTACGTTCTAACGAAATAAATCTTCGTGAAGCGATTTCTTCCATGCCGTTAAAATTATAAATATCTGATTTAAAAGGCAAAGAAACTACATATTTGCCTGATGAGTCCCGTTTATGATTGTCAACAAACAATTTTTCACAAAAATTATCTTCGGGAGAACGAGTGCTTGCTGAAGGCACAGATTCGATCTCCCAAAAATTTTTCAAAATATTCGGCAATAAACTGTAACCAATCTGACAATTAATGTCACAAAAGAATGACGTTATAGAATTTTGTGGAGAGTCCGGTCCACTTCCCATAAAAATGTAACCAAAAATCGAATTAAAGGCAGTGATGCCATTTGAACCAGTAATCTGGCCGTCAAGCAGAATTTTTGCGAACATATCAGCGCCAAGTAAAACGTCAACCTGACCAGGAATATAAAAGGATTTGTCGGCAAGATTTAAGTTTTTAAATTCATCAGCTACATTTGCAGGTACAGGCAAAGTAGGCAGTCTTTCCGTAATTTCATTAATTATTGAAGCGTTAGTAAACAATATAGGTGTAACTTGATCAACCGGTTTCAAAGTAAGGGTAACCAATCCGCTACTTGTACATGATTTGGAAGAGTTCAAACCTGTAACTTCCAAACAAATATTTTCGGTTTTAAGACCAAAACGAGAAACTGTCTTTTTTGTGATGAAAGAAGTCATACTGCCAGAATCGATAAGACATCTGACTTTATGATAAACGCCGTTAGAATCTGCTATGTCTATAAGGGCGGTAGCTAATAGGAAGTAAGATTTTCTCTTAGAACTGAGAACACCAGCTCCAGAAAATTTTGAGCTTTGTGGTTGAGGCACTGATTCATTTTCAGGGATTGCAGACGAATTTTCATTCTCTGGTTTCACACCTTCCTCTTGTTTGAAATGTAGAAATGTATGGTGCTTCAAAGCGCAATTACGGCAAGTTGATTTAGATTTACATGAACGAATATCATGTAAGTCTGACAAACAATTGAAACATAAATGTAGTTTTCGTGCTAAATTATATCGTTCAAAAGGTTTCATTTTGAGAAAATCACTACATTTGAAAATTGAATGGTCTCCTCCACAAACTGGACACTTGGAGAAACCACCTTTATTAGTACTGCTTGAGTTCTTCACAAAAAAATTCGACATTTTATTTTTTATTATTGGTTTTGATCTAGTACTGTCAGTTACTTGAGAATTAAAATTACTTTTAACGATCTTCTTGTCGCCTAACATTTCTACAGCAATACACTCGCGTTCAAGCAATTGTGTGAGATCAATATATTTTGGAACCTCTGTGGAACCATAAGCATGTTCAAATCGAGAAACTATTTCATCATCCAACCTATCGTAAAGCATCATAAGCAGAATAAAATCCCACTCATCTGTCGGAAACTTCAAATTTCTTAAAGCGCATATATTCTCTTGAAAAGTATCAAGTAAATTTCTTAAAGCGTTAGGAACGTTTGATTTAATTTTCTCTGTTCCCTCAATGCGACGCCAATGGCATTTAGCAAGCCATCGTTTGTTGTTGTACCGCTGAACCAAAGAATCATATGCGGATTGATAATTATCTCCGGGAAATTCATAATGTTGAATTAGATTCAAGGGAGGTCCGCTAAGCGAAGAAACTAAATAATAAAATTTTTCATCTTTGCTTAGAGAAGCGTTATTGTGGACTAGTGCATTGAACAAGCTAATAAATGTTGGAAACTGGGTGCAATCACCCTCGAACCTTTTGAGTTCTAATTTTGGTAACCTCACATTCGCATGTAATTTTGAACTTGAGGAAGATGAATTTGGAACAGTATCAGATTTACTAATTTCTGAAGTTATTGTATCATAAATTGCTTTAACGCAATAATAATCGGCCAAAAAACCCTCTCTTAAGGTATCTTCCAAGGTTATATCACCATTTTCATCTTGGAGTATTAAATCAACGATGGTAGTATTTTGATGATCAAATTCATCACGAATTCTTTCTATATCAGAAAATCTAGCTTTGAAAATATTGTACTGATTTATATCAGATTCCGCTCTTTTTGCAAAATTTAGTAACAACTGAATTTCAGTGATCGCTGTATTACGATAAACTTTAGCTCTTTTCATCTTAAGGTTCGACATTTTTCGATGAAAGAAAATGAATATGAAAGATTATTAATTTAGAATAATAATTGCGAAATACTCAGACTCGAGAATGAAGAAAGATCCCTTGTTACAGAACGCTGATGAGTGTTCCTCCCAACGAAGAAGCGAAATAAACAACAACACACAAAAAAATGCGGAATAACATCTGCACATATGGCGCAGCGATAAATGAATGGAATAAATCGACTTAAAAATTGAATTATCTGCATATAATTTACACAACCTTCTTTATTGAGAATGGAAATGATGTTAAATATTCAAACAAATGAAAATTCGGTGAAACCGAAAACTAAGCGCTTCGGTCCTAAGGACCATAAATGTTGCGTGGTCTCTTAAGTTAAGAGAAAATTTGTGGACTGTACTTTTGAATTAAAAAAGATTGATGTAAAAAACAGACAAAACAAAAAATACTCGCACTAGAAAACTCACCGTTGTTCTGAGGATGGACTTCTTGAGAGTACTCTCAGCTGATCTTGTGAATCCAATCTTCTTGAATTTGTGGTGCGAAATTTCACTGATTTTCTATAGTTTAAAGCACTAATAGTCTTTGCGGTTCACACAAGCCGTAAACATAAAACAAATTGTGGATCTCAAGTAGAGAAAATTTGGGAGAATATTCGAAAACTCAAATAGCGAAATAAGCGTAATCTTCGAGAGCTGAAGATCAAAATCGGAATGTCACTTCTTGAAAATTACACAGAAATGTCTACTGCGTACTGCAACACGCAATCCGACGAGTAGTCTAGTGCTTGAAATATTTTTGAAATAATAATAATTAAATTGCAGCGGCTTGCCGCAACACCTCGTTTGAATAATCAGCCATTTCATTATCAATCTGGTGTTTTTCAAAAATTTTCAGTTCAAATTACCAACAATTCATGTTGAAATATCAAATTCGAATGAACGAAGTGACAAGTACATTAATTTTAGGCATCTGTCAGGTGAGCGTAGCCAATTCAGCTACTTGATTCAAATATTTCAAAGCGATATAAAAATTGGCACGTGCAATTTGAAAACATTGAGTTATTGCTGTTTGAAAAAGGCCGAATTGAAAAAATCATACAAAGCAACGCAATAAAAATTTGACATGTTTAGACTGCTTAAAAAAATCCTTGATCCTTCTTTTATCCACCCAAGCAAAAATTGTGTCTATAGTGCAAAAGATACAATTTTTTTAAATGTTCCTCAAAAATCGAGTTTATAACAAAAATTATTAAATCTGTCAAAACTTTTGACAGATAAGTGCCAACAACTTGGGTATTTTATGCCTTGCTCAAATGTCGGTTCTAGACGTATAATAAAAAAGGTAGATTGCCTTTTGAAATAGCAAAGTGATGACCCACTTCCGGTATAACCGGAAATGGTATCACTTCGAAAATATTTCACTTTAATTGGAAATCGCTAGTTATGGCCGCGTATAAAATTTCAGCTTGATATTGTAATTGGAACTCAAAAAGTTTTTAACGGATATCCGGTGGATATCCCTGTATCTAAAAAGTTTCTTATTTGGATTTGAAACCCCAGATATCAGATATACAGATCACTTTCGAAAGGAAGTATTATTTGCATAATTCGAAAATTTGGGATGAACATCGATCATTCTGGTCGTTAGTTATCAGAAAATTCTCGTTAAATAGTAATTTAAAAAGTTCAACTGCTTCTAGGTAATTTAGTGTTCTACCATTCAGGGCAGTGTGTAGTACTTTCAAATTATCAATAATAGGAAAAGAATGTGGTCATTTTGAATGCAGTACTCAGGAAATGTTGGATTTTGTTTATTTTTGAAGTATTAAGTTTGATAATCTTCATATCCAAGTGATCACTCTTATTCAACGCCCAATTTCGTTCATCATTAACAATAAACAAGACTCAACATTAGGTTAATTACATCATCCCATATAACCATTATTTTCTTTGTTATGATAATTTGAAATTTTTACGCATTTTTGAAAGGGTAGAAAACTTGATTTCCTAGAAGAAGCAGATGGAATGAATCACTTTTTAATGACAACCTTTAGATTCTGAGCGACCAGACTGATCTATGTAAATCCCAAATTTTAGATGAATTCAATAAGAAACTTCCTTTGAATATTTTGTGAGCTATATTCCTAATATCTGGTATTTTCAAATCCAAATTACGAACTATCCATATGTATATTTTATATCAGTTTATACATGGTTTTCGATTCAACAGTCGAATTTTCTTGTATTGAAATTATATTCTTTTATGATATGGATTCAACTATATTTGATATATATGTTTGCTAATCTAGTATTACTTCAGCACTATCACACGTTCTGAACACGTTATTAGCTATTTCTGTCCTGTGTAATACTGATTCATCAACGTACTCTTCAGCGATCGTTCATGAATTCATCTCTTCAGTACCTTCAAGTCCCTTCTAAATTATAGAGGAGGTAATCTCGAAATGCAAGGTATATGAGTTACCATGACAAGTTGAAGAGCTACTAGTTCAGTTATATCATAAAAATGATATTGTCGATGGATTTATTTTATGGAAATCCATTTTAATATAAATGAATTGATTCACTTTTGTCTAATTTTCACAATATTTATTTTTGATACACACGTCAGGTTTCACAGTTACGTCATGTTTAAGCATGTTGATCTAACAGTTAGCTCTAACAGACATTTTTTTAACTAATTGAAATAACAACTCAACAATCACTTAAATCGCAGTTTTTGAATCGAATACAGGAATTAAATCTAAAGATATTCGACTACTTTCAAGTGAAAGAGCCTACCAGTTTACCAGCTTACCTAATATTTATATATAGAATCTCTTCTGCGATTGGCGAAGCCAGGCAACTGAAAATATTATATACCAGACAAGTTCAATTTGTACTATCATACGGATTATTAATCTTGGGAGGCGCTACCAATGTTCATATGAAGAAGAATTCAGAAGAAACATTTGAGAATTCTTCTATAGGGATAATCTACTTACCCATTCGTGTGCCTGTATATCTAATCTGAAGTTCTTGATGCTAGACAGTTATACTGTGCTAACATTTCAAGATAACATTCCTAGAGTAAACATCACCATGAACAGGTTTCTCACACTTACGACACACAGAAATCTTCCTACGAAGTACCGAAAATGAAACTCTTGGTCAAAGATCTTTCGTGTCTCTTGCCTCAACAGTTGGTCATGTTGATGCCATTGTTGGTTTCATTGCCTTGTCTCTGTATCTGTCGTTTTATGTATACAGTTCGTTCCAATGAAAACAAACCCCTATGGATAACTCGGTTGGTTTCATTTTCCTGTGAATCTCCTGAAATAGGTCCGTTTTTGAAGGGGGACATTTTTTGTTACATGTTTCGTTCTACCCCTATCACTCCAATACCCCTGGCGGCTTCTACGTGACATTTTTCCCTAGAGAAATGGGGTCGTGTGATTCCTTCTGTAAAAATTGTGACTATTCTCTATACGACCACCTAATTATTTAGTTCCTAAAATAACATATGACAAATAATTCCAGGTTTTCATGAATCGATTCGGTCTCCGTTTAAGGAAATCGTTCAATCGAAATCAATTTGGTTGAATCTAAAAACTTTTCAGTAATTATTTAAACGTTTTCGTATCCACCCTCTTTCTCAATCCCTCCGGATCAGTTTCACTTCAGACTTGAGATAGCCTGACAAGAAGGAATCGAGAGGTGTTAGATCGGGCGATCTAGCCGGCCATTGTATTTCGCCTCTTCTACCTTTTCAACAACATGAATATCAAAAAATTCGATTTGCAAAAAAAAAAGAAATGATTTGAAGCAATTTTATATTTCAATCGTTATCGATCTGTTCGCTGAAGAGTTTGCCGAACTCTAAGTGACGATCGAAATCATTTGTCCAACTCCTCATAGATTGTGTTCTTCAACATGGCAACTTCATTCGCAACAGTCACATCAATGCCTTCGTCAATCACAACACTTGTGTATTTTAAATGAGTTTTCAGTTTTTATGAATTTGCTCATTAAATCAAGAAAGTGTTTGTGCCCAAATTTTTTCCAGGGTTATTTTCGTTGAAAATGCTCACAGTTACTCTAGCAGAGTTATTATTTTCGAAAAATATACTTCAATTTCAATGCATTCCGGCAACTAAATCTCCGTTATTTCAAATAATCGAAACCATGGGAAATACTGCCGACGCAAGTCACCTGTATCCTAAAGAATAACTAAAAATAACTGAATCTAACAGATCTGGAAAGAAAATCCGAACATGGGAACAAACTGACACAGTCCACCAAAATGAATCTTCTTTTTCATTTACTGTTTCCAGCAGAAGAAAACTACTTCTTTAAGTAAATGATATTGCACGGTTCCTGTTTCCATGCCAGATCGGCAGAATTTGTAGCTTTTCGAAAGAAGATTAACTTGATAGATCTTAACACAATATATAAAGGGTTGCTCGAACGTCGATGAATTTAGAGAAAATGCAGTAAATTTAACAACCTTTCAAAATGGGTATCACACAACCCTTTCCCGTATGAATATTTTCGGGGTGGAAGTTGACAACTGGGGAGAGGGGTATGATGTGTAAATGAGAGAGATAAATTTTTCTGAGCCAACAGAATCCATTTTGATCAAGTTTTTTTTTCATGAAAGAGATCAGACAGATTGATCAAATCGAACAATTCTCGATTTCAATTCATCACGTGTTATTTCAGAAAGTAAATAATAACGTAGTCATTAAGAGAATGGAATCATCTTTTCAAAAAAGTATTATTGGACTCATGTTCTCTATTCAATAATTTTGAGGGGAAGCTGCCAGGGTTGGGGTGTTGATAGAAGGAGAACGAAACATCTAGCAGAAAATGATCCTTTTCAATCAAAAATCGACCTGTTCCATGAAATTCACAGATGAGTTCAACGAGCCAAGTTATTCTGGGTGTTTTGTTTTCATTGGTATGAACTGTATATGGATTGCTCTCGATTTTCAATTCAAGATTTTATTTGCAAATGATCATTGTGGATTATCTCTATGCTCCTGGGAATGTGTATCATAACATGTAAGCTATGGATGAAAAAAACCATTATTATTTTCTTTGATATCATGTTGAAACACTAGATGCAATCTGTGCATCTGCATACAACGTTACTCTCCTAACAATATGTGCTGTACTCAACAAAGCTGCCTTCTGCATTATATCAAAATTGTGGTTCCCACGGATTTCCTCAATAGCTTCACAGATGCTTTTGAAGACTATCCCAATTGCTCCGATGGTAATTGGTACCATTTTGTCGTAATGTTCAATAATCGTTGTACTTCAATTTGTGGGTCCTTGTACTTGAGCTATGCCTCTGTTTCCTTATAAACGATATTATAGTCAGATAGTATGACTACAAATTTAAGTAAACAGGACTTGATTGACGCATCAATATCGATTAATAGAGAAAAGTTCAAAAAAGCTGTCACGACGAAACACTCAGACTATTTGGAAGATGGTGCAATTGATGATCTTACTCAGAATATAACAAGTTGTTTACAATTGGCAACAAAGAAGACGTGCAGTACTCAGAAAAACACAGGGAAAATCAGTCAAAACACCAGACATCTAATTGAAAAAAAGGGAAAAACAAGTCGGGAGGATGACAGCTATAAAACATTGAATAGGAAAATAAACAGAAAGACATGAGAGATTGGAAGACACAGCTAGTTAAAGAAACTATTGAAAACAACAAAAACATGAAAGTCTTCAGATCGAAACTATCAAATGGAAGAACTAAAATGACAAAAATAAAGAACTCTAAAGGTATCTTTGTCAGCAAGAGGAAAGAAAGTTGTCATTGAAGAATTTTAGAAAAAACTTTATTGTTCTGAAAATCAAGAATAGAAATATATTAAAAGACATATTGTTAATACCGATTCTGAAGACATTACTGAAATTGATACAAATGAACTGAAAATTGCGCTCGATCAGATGAAGAACCAAAAATGCCCCAGTGAAGATAAGATCATCATCGAGATGTTGAAGATGGGAGGAGAATATCTGTTGGATAACAAATGCCTTAATGAAGGAAGAATACCAATGGTATGGAATAATGCTCAAGTCATTCTTCTGTATAAGAAGGGAGACAGAAATAACATAACAGAAAATTACCGCCCAATAAGCCTTTTATCGCACTTGTACGAATTACTGACGAAAATAATGACAAATAGATTAACCAACAAAATGGACGCTTATCAATCCGTCGAACAAGCCGGCTTTCGGAAAGGCTTCAGTAAGTAGATCATTTGCAAGTGATACGGACTCTCATCAAAAAAACCTCCGAGTACAATGTGATATTGCACATAGCATTTATAGATTTCAAGAAAGCGTTTGACTTGAATAAACTTTGGGCAACACTGAGAGCACTAGACAACGCAAAAGTAGACAGTAGATATTCAAATCTCATCAAATACATATACGAAAACGCCATAATCCAAATAACGATAGACGAAGAAACAACATCAAAAGAAATCCCCGTGAAAAGAGGCATACGACAGGGAGACACGATCTCTCCAAAATTATTTACATTGGCTCTGGAGGACGTGTTCAAGGGTATGAAGTGGGAAACGAGAGGCATAAATGCGGATGACATAGTTCTTATAAGTGATTATGCCGAAGATCTTTGCACGATGCTGGAAGAATAATATGAGGCTGCCTTGACCTATGGAATCGAGATGAACCTGGATAAAACGAAAGTTATGAGTCCTGAAAATTAAAATTAAAGAATCAGTATTGGTAACCACGAGATAGAAAATGTTACAGAATACATTTATCTAGGGCATAAAATCGTACAAGGCAGGGAAAATTAAACCTCTGAAATATCGAGAAGAATTGGACTAAGTTGGGCTGCATTTGGAAGACTGGGTCATGTGTTGAAATCTCGAAAAATCCCAATTAATCTCAAAACGAAAAAGTTTGAGACATGTATTATGCGATTCCTCACATACGGACTTGAGACAATGACTCTCGCCCGCGCATACGCCAACAAACTCCAGGTGACACAACGAGCAACGGAGAGATCGATGCTCGGCGTTAGTTTGCGAGCTAAGGTCAAAAATGAGGAAATAAGACGAAGATCACGCGTAACGGACATTTTGAGAACAATAGCGGAACTCAAATGGCGCTGGGCTGGACATGTAGCCCGCCAAGCACAAAACCGATGGACTCATAGAATAATGGTATGGCGCCCAAGACAAACCAAGAAGATTGTTAGAAGACCTTCGAAACGATGGCGGGATGATATCCAGAAAACGGCAGGAAAAAATTGGGTTCAGATTGCCTTAAATAGACAGAGATGGAATGATTTGGAAGAGGCCTTTGTCCAAGAGTGGATACTCACAGGCTGAAGGGAGAGAGACTTGATTTCTATGTTTTTGAGTATTATGTCTGATTTGTTGGCGGAGATTGCTCCATCCGTTTGGTCTTGGGTATCCCATATGAAGATGACTTCTGGAGTGTCCACAATTAGAAGTGGAGCCTTCCTGACTCAGTTTTATGCTATATTTTTTACAAATGTCGAATGTTATTGTTATTATATTATCAATATTACCGCAATCGACAAGAGAATAACCTACTCATTTTAAAATATAAGGTGAATCAGTTGAAATCCTCCCTCTATTGGTTTAAGTTTCAAACCCCAAACTGAGCCTTAATAACCAATGTAAATGAAGCTTAAAATGTAGTACTGACATCTGTCAATAAAATAACATACATAAAGGTTTACTTTTGCATCAGTTTCATTGTGTTTCAGATCGACTGAAATGTCAAATTTTGAGACAACAAGCATCATTTGCGCGAAACGTTATTGTTTTTTTTTGAATAAAACTGCCACCGAATCTGCATCGGATTTAATTTGTAAGAAATCGTTTCGACGTTTTAAATCTGGTGATTTTAGTGTAATCGACAAAGAACACTCAAGTGCGAAGAAAAAGTTCGAGGATACTGAACTACAGGTTTCAATGAACGTTTGAAAGCAATGGGTAAAGTATAAAAAGAAGGAACATGGGTGCCATATGAGCTACAACTGAGAGACATCGAAATACGAAAAACCATTTGGAAAATGCTGCTGTCTGTCTGTCAGCCGTTTTCTACCCTCTGGGTATAGGCCTCTCTATACAGCTACACAATTCCCTACTCTCTGCTACTTGATACCAGTTTAGACCTGCACTTCTTTTGAGGTCGTCACTCCATCTCATTTGAGGTCGTTCTCTTCCTCTTTTATGATTCCACGGCCTCCATCTTATTATTTTTCCACTCCAGTTTTCCGGGTGTCTAGCCACATGTCCAGCCCATTTCCATTTCAAGTTGACAGACCTCCTCTCCACGTTCTCTACATCAGTCATCTCTCTTATCCAATTGTTCATTTTACGATCACTCAATGTGATTCCTAAGATCTTTCTCTCTATTGCACGTTGGTTCACTCTCAGTTTGTCGAGGATGGCTTTTGTGAAGACCCACGTTTCTGCGCTGTATGTTGTTACAGATAAGAGGCACTGGTTGTAGAGATCAGCTTTCAGACGTAGTGGAATACGCATCTGAATCACATCTTTTAATTTCGAGTAAGCTGCCCAAGTCATTCTTATTCGTTCATCAATCTCGAGTTCTTGATTTGCTTTTCCATCAGTGATTTTTTGACCAAGATATTTGAAACACTCTACTTCCTCTATGTCATTGTTATTTATTATAAGATGTTGCTCAGGTTCTTCTTGGTTTGACATATATTTAGTTTTCTCACAGTTGATTTCCAAACCGACCCTTTCTGTTGTTCTACGAATATCATCTATAAGTGGACTCAGTTCTTCCTTGGTCTGACCAATCACAACAACGTCATCTGCGTACATTAGGTGTGTTAGTTTTTCTCCATTGATGTTTAAACCTCTGTCACCCTACTCTACTCTCTTCAACTTCTTCTTCAAGAACCGTAATGAAAAGTTTAGGTAACAGAGTATCAATCTGCCTCACCCCTCTCTCTATGTTCACTTTATTAGTAACATCAAGTTGTACTTGTAGGATGGCTCGCTCGTAGATTCCTTTGATAAGGCTTGTGTATCGGTAGTCAACTCTTGAGTTTTTCAGAACTTGTTCGGTTGCCCATAATTCAATTGTATCAAATGCTTTCCTGTACTCAAAAAAGCCATTCAGAGAGGGATATTATATTCAGTACATTTTTCTACGAGACGTCACACAGTTTGTAAATGCTCGTTGGTGCTAAAATTCTTTCTGAAGCCGGCCTGCTCTATCAGCTGATAAAACTCTAACTTTGGTGTTAGGCAGTTCACTATGATTTTAGAGAATGTTTTGTATGTTTGAGACAATAAACTAATGGGCCTATAATTTGCTAGTTGCTCTATGTCTCCCTTCTTGTGGTATAGAGTAACTAGAGCATTCGTCCAGTCGGTTAGTATGTCTTCTCTCTCCAGGCATTTGTTGAAAAGTGTCTCCAGATCATCAAAAAGCTTTTCGCCACCCTGCTTCAACATTTCATTTACTATACCATCTGGTCCTTGCGCTTCGTTGTTTTTAGACAATATATTTCGCATTCATTTCATATCGTCCTCTAGTTATTGGAAGCTTTCTCGGCATATTTTCCTAGTATTTTGTGTATTGAATGTGAATAAAGTATATTACTTGGTTTAGTAATTCATTAATTTTAGCGTCTGTCCTCTTGTGATGACCGCTATGTTCAAGACTATCGTTCTATCAAAATAATCGTTTGGTGTATACCCTTTGCTTGCCGAAAGTCGTCACTAAATTTCGAAAAACCACTCCGAACGATGAATCATTCATCACGATGAGAATGCAAATTCACAAACAAACATGCAGACGATTGATTGATTTTACGTAATCTTGAGAAACTTTCAATTAAAAACATGCAGTTTATCATTGAAGCTAACAATTATATCAATAGTAATCATGCTTCTCAACTCTTGTCTGGATTTGGATCCGATTACCGAAGTTGAAAAAGCATTTGAACAGTGCGCATATACAAACGTAACAGATAATAAATGTACATCTGATGACTGAAGGTTGTTTGTTGTATAATTCAATTACGTTCCGCATTTCGTAATATCAAGCACCATCACTATACTACTGTTTGTCGCACAAATAGTTTAACATGTATATATTTTTCTTCTGTTCCCTCTTTCTCTCCGCTGTACTGGCCAATAATTTTAATCCTAAAGTAGCTATAAGTGATGGAGAATTGCAGGGCTCAATTATGAAAACTAGGGGTGGCAGAGCTATAAGCGCTTTTCAAGGAATTCCGTATGCAGAGCCACCACTTGGTGAACTGAGATTTAAAGTAAGTTTCTTTGGATAACATACAAATTAGGACTGAGATAGTTTTATGATATCTGGACAAAAATTCAATATGATTTTCATGCTATGATAATTTGCTATTATTTTTAATATTTGTATTTGTAATTGAATTTTATGTTAACAGCTTGGGCAGTTTTGATTTCAATATGACAAATACCAGAAATTCCAAAATGCTTGATTTGATAGTTCATTTCATAAGTTCAAATTTATTTTTGATAAAGCTCTTAGGCATATAAGCCACGGCTCATTAGGTTAGGTATAACATCGAGGAAACTATATTCAAATGTTTCGTCGTACATGAAAAACATTAGAGAATGTGGAAGCAAATTGAAATGAATGAAACAGTTATTCAGTTTTATGTAAATGATTCGGAGAATGGTAACAAAATCATCAAAAAGTTCAAAGTCACGAAACTCTATCTCTATTATTCATAATATTAATTTAACCTTTCATATAAGGCTCCGTGCGACCTTTAGGACAAGAGCATTTAGTTGCCATAGTGTGCATAGCATATAAAACAAATTCTTTCAATTGTAACAATTCAAAATTCAAAAATATTATTTTTCAAAGTGTTAGACAATTGTTAATTAACGTAAAATTTTCGGAACTCTATTTCCATTAGAAACGACAAAAAGTTAAATTAATTGGTCAGAAAATTTTTCACTCAAACTCCAAAATATTACACCATTAAAGTTTTTAAATGTTATCTATCTTATTAATTTTGAATGTTTGAAATTACCAAGAACCTCAAAATTATAATTTTAGGTGAATTCCAAAAATATATAATTAACAAGATTGACCACATTCAAATAATTTTATGAAGTAATCTCTTCAAGTTAATATGTGAGAAAAGCTATTGAAAGTGGTTGATGAAGGTCCGAAAACATCTTGTTAATCAACAATTGACAAACTTTTTGAACAATCAATTAAAATATTTTTTCGCGGACGGACTTCATTCTCGTTAATTAAAAAATTGACAAACTTTTTGAAAAATCAATTTCAATATATTTTTGCAAGCAGACTTCATTCTTTCAAGTACTTCAAGGGCAGTATTTCTCCATGTTTTTGAAATATGAAGCATGTTTATTATTGAGAAATAAGATTTTTCAAATGTTCTTCTTGTGTGTTTGGTAAAATTGATTGTAAAATTTCTTCAACTGAACTTATATCTTCAAGTGTTCAAACGATACCGTGATTTTCTTGAATTGTTGTATTGATTGTTCATATTTTAGAAAATTATTCAGACTCTCACTCTGCAGACTATGCTGACACGACCGTTGTCGCACGCAGGTGAAAAATGTATAAATGTTGGTATAAACTAAAAATTTCAAAATTCCACGAAATCGTTATCTGTTGTTCCTAATTACTCGACAAAGAACTGCGCCAGCTACGCGCTCTCACAAACCTGTTACTAGAGATCAAAGACGCACGAGTAAGTTCAATGTTTTACTTTCTGAGCGGCGATGTATTTCACTCTTTCAAGGACGAATTTGAGGGATACGTATTTGTGACTTTTGGTGTAACTATTGATGTTTCAATGAAAGATACACTCCCAGAAGGTATTGTATTTCAATTTATATATGATATTAATTAAAATTAGACTTTTAGGCATTTTGTTTTCATTCAAAGCAGTAAATTTCTGTTACTACTTATAGAGTAAAAATTGAATTTCCGTCATATCATGTCTTTAAACGATATTAGGAGCATTCATTGATTATCTCTAGTCCATTTAAAATGACAAGTAAATGCGACTAATTGCGACTCTTTAAGGTAATATACATTTACAAGCGTTGTATTGTTGAGTCTGGAATGTGACCATGTTTAATACAACAAAAATACTAATTGTTCGTTTAGTAAATCCAATGTTATGTCTGTGTAGGTTATTTTGTCATGTTTTAACATAAGTGTGCATTTCTGGACGTTAATTAATGCCAACTGTTTAATCTTCATATAATCCATAATAAAGAAATCTGTTTAGGCAGACTAACTAATGTGATATATTGCCGAGAGTTTAACTCTAACAATGATACTAATAAAATGGATCATTTGTGCACCAAGTTAATAATGCTATGAGAATTCCTGACATACCAACCGATATAAAAAAATATAAATAAAAAAATCTTCGGGAGTGCTCGGTCATGCTTGTACGTCATCTCCTCGGCCGAATATTCATGCTGCAAGAGTTATGCTGTGTAATTGGTGGTCGGTGTTATTTATTATGAGTTTTTGAAACCGAACGAAAGCATCACTGGGCAACGATATCGAACTCAATTGATGCGGTTGAGTAAAGCACTGCGCGAAAATCGGCCACAATACGAGCAGAGACATGAAAAAGTAATTCTACAGCATAACAACGCTCGGCCTCACGTTGCCAAACCTGTTAAAATCTACTTGGAAAAATCTCAAATTGGAAGTCCTACACCACCCGCCATATTCCCTAGATATTGCACCATCCGATTATCACTTGTTCCGTTCGATGGCACATGGTCTGGCTGATCAGCAGTTCCGCTCATATGAACAGCTCGAAAAAATGGCCTTGTTTCGTGGATAGCCTCAAAAGACAAACACTTCTACCATCACGGTATTCGAGCTCCACAAAGATGGAAAAAAGTTGTAGTTAGCGAAGGGAAATATTTTGAATGATTCATTTGTAATCATTTTTCACAATAAAGTTTTATTTTCATGAAAAAAACAGTGAGAACAGACCTAATATCAGCTTGAAAAATTAGGAAGAAACTTTGAGCGTTGTGAAATTGCAAAGAAACATTGGTTTGCCACTTATATACCATTTTCTGTGCCGAACACTGAGCAAAAGAGAAGAAGTGGCTCGGGTGGGCGCCTTTTTAAAAAAAAAACAAATAAAAGATAGTTCCATGTTATAAATCCAAAAATGTCTGAATCACATTCAACATAAAGTCCAGAAACAGCTTTGTGTCTGGTTATTGAGAGTTATTTTAAGTTCAGTACAATTCGCTACGTAAATCTGCATTGGAATTGAATTTTAATTTATATCTTACATACCAGGCAATCACTGGAGCATAAAAGGAATGTTACCCCCATGGTACATTGTGTGTTAAAGTAAAGGTTGAGCTACCTCTTCAAGGACTTTTGAACGATACTACTGAAAGATTGTTGTTATTTTTAAATCAATATGTCACATTTAACAGGAAAAATTTATATCTCATCTCAAAGTGGGGATGTTACAGGTTAAGTAGTCAATCTTATATGAACAAAAGTTTCAAAACAATTAATCTTCTGCTGGAAACATAATGGTGAATTGTTTCGATGAGTCTAGTTATCACTAACGATTCACTAGTTTGGTGAAATCCTCGTCCTTATTCTCTACGATACTGTCGGCCTTTGAGACTCCAGTTGGCACACAAATGTGCATAGTTGTCAAAAATAGAAGCTTTATATTTTGAAAATCAAAAAGCACAGCGTTTCGCAACAGAAATTGAAGATTGGTGACAAACTTATATTAAAACTGACCAATACGCGCTCAGCGATGGGTATTTATCTATGTGGTACAACTTCCAAAGAAAGTTCAGAAACATCGAAGAGGTATCAAAAATCACTGGCGTCAATTTAAACATCATCAATAGTCAGCACATGATATTAAATGTCTTGTCTTGTGGTTACAAGGTAATTGCTGAAATATTTGAACAAGTTTGCCTTCAGACAGTCGCAATTATAATTCGTGATTACTCATGGATTAACATTCCTACTACTACAAGATTTCAATCCACGGACATGAAATTTTACAAAATATGGGTATAGCTATTGAACTCTCCAGTGAAGATGCATAATAAAGTCGAAACAATGACATCAGAAAAAATACAGAGCGATTCTCTAGAAAATTTTCTAGATGAATGACTATGGAGCATACATTTCACAGACTATTGGTATCCTCAGATCCATACATAACTGGGCTTAAAAATCTAATACTCAAAAAAAATTTTCTTTTCTTCATCAGAGAAAATTGTCCCCTAAAGATTTTATTCATATACTCTCATTAATTAAGTGGTTTTATTCATATTTACATAAGACCCACAGGTAATTATCTGAATGAGGATTTCCAGCATTCACACTACTATACTAAAGAAATATCGTAATTGCATTTGAATGCATTAGACGACAATATAGCAATAGCTGCTCATACATTTTTTTCAGGCTCAGAAATAGCTATATATTAATCAAACTTTTTCAAAATTCTCCTCCCTTACAAAAACCGTGCAAACTTTACAATAGGACGAAAATTAGGTTAATGCCAACAACAAACCGAATTTTGCATGTGTGCGTCGTTAAGGTCGAGCGGAGCTTTTCATTCAACATTAAATTAAAGTTTCAACTAAGACAGAAACGCTTTTGTAGGTTCGAACGTGTTGATTAACTATTTTGTCTTTTTGAAAAAGCTAATTTTATAATTTCTAAAGTACTAACGGTCTCTGAGTTATATGTTATTTGTTTTCCATTTTTGAACAAATTTGCTGAATGAATTCAGAATTCGAATTGAATTTTTTGGACGGTCTTATGAGTTGAAGGAACTTTTGATTATATTCTCAAAAGCTCTATGAAGAATAAACACCTATTTAAATTTGTGAACTAGACTATTATATCATTTGTTTGTGAATATTTCCCTGAACGATCGAAACTTTCTACATGAACTTTTTGAGACGTTTGAAATCTATTCATAAGAAAATTTTACCACAAAAACTCTCGGAATATGACATGAAGACTAACAACCTACCCTCGTAAAATACCAGATTGTTATGAAAACTACACGAACGGCTCGGAAAGAGACTGATTTTAAAGGAAAACGACAAGAGCTATGCAATGGAATAACGAATATTGGAACATGGAATGTCTTGAGCTGGTATAGATCTGAAGCCTCAAAAAACGCGATAGAAATAGTATGGCCGGATAGTGGAACTTCGAGAATCAGCAAATCAGTTGTTTTTTATAGCGGAAGCAAAGACGGAAAACATGAATTTGGAACAGGCTTTGTAGTACGGAAAGATTCAATAACAAACGTGCTACAGTTTGAACCCATTAACGAGAGGATGTGCTACCTGAGGCTTGAAACAAAATAGTACATCATTTTCATCATCTCCGCACATGTGCCAACAGAGGTAAAAGAAGAGGAAGTCAAATACGAATTTTATGATCGACTGGACCGACAAATAGAGAGCATGCTGAAACATGATATGAAGGTGATCTGTGGGGATTTCAACGCTCAAATACATTAAATGTATTGAAAAAATAAACAACTTCCTCCCTAGAGTTTCTCAGTCAATATCAGTAGAATTCTTCTGTGAGCATTAAAGAATAAAGAGATCAGCAACAAAAAATCATTACATGTGAAAAAATAATACCAATTCGAACGAGATGTTTGAATTGTGCTTTCGAATTCGCTACACAGAGTCTACATCTTCAGATATAATTTTCATTATTAAGCATCCACTCTTAAAAAAACCAGAAATCATTTGATATTTCTTATCGTTCCCATGCCCATTTCGAAATATTTCTTTAATTTAACCAAAACTTAATAAGAATACAAGAATTCCACAAATAATAATAATATTTAATCCGAACCTCAACTTTGTAGATATGAATCATTCAATAATTTTCTTCAACGCATTTTTGAATATCTTTTATTGATTAGGTACAATGTAATAGAAAATGGTGAAAACAGGATCGAAATTGTGAAAATTACTATCCTACTCTTGTATTGATGACTGCTTGGTGTCTGCGAGGCAAGCTACTAATCAAATTTAAAAAAAATATCTTGGAGGTTAGTGTTTCACTCATAATTCAACAGTTCCCTAATCTTTTCGGCATTGGTTGTAGCTGGAATGTGGGTTCGAATATGTTTCCCTAACTCCTCAAGGGGATAATGATCCGGACTAAATACACTGAAAACGCCTTATTGCCCATCCATCCAGATATTCTATGACGTTTCTGGATGTATATAGACTGGTACTATTTTGCGTCGCCCACAGGTTCTGTGGGCGTTAAAGTGCTATCGATGAAGATCAAATTTGAAAACCGTTCCAAAGTATTAACTGCCCAAACCATAACCGACCCATCACCGAAAGGAAAGTTCTTATTGATATAAGCTGAAGCGTATCATGCTCCAAGCCTGCTCCATTCCCTTCAACGCCTATCCAAACCATTGAGGCAAAAACGGAATTCATTAGAAAGCATAAACCTGCTCCAGTTTTCCTTATTCCACGCCAAGTGATTTCGGACAAGCCAATCTTCTAAATCTATATCTGCACTGACGAGGTAGACCCATAGCTATTTTTCTACAACTGAGTGCTGTTCGAAACCTCCTTCTGACAATCCATTCACTATCATTAACGTTCCTCAGTTCTTGTGATTGATTATGTAGAGAAATCTTAGACACTATTTTGTTCCACAAACTCCAGGCACCAAAAAACGATCGTCTCTTTGGGTGGTGTTTTTTCTTCGACCGGAAGTCTTCAGGTTATCAATGTTTCCCGATACCTTCAGTTCACTCTCTAAACTTCACTTGGTACTTTCAAACAATTCTAGTTGTTTGACTTTGTCTTCGACCATCTTATAACAACGCAACAATTCTTGCTACTACGATGGCATCTAAAGGCATTTAAATCAATTGATTAGACTATAAGCGATTTTCACAAACTTCACCTCCTGCATTCACTGCAGAAAATGGTTCAAAACTTGAAAGGAAATTTTTTTAAATTAAAAATGAACTTTTTTAATATTTTTGAGATAACTGCACATGAAAGACTCAGCAATTTAGGAATTATCTCCACAGAAAATGACCTTCCTCTTGTCAGGTTTGTTAAAGATTTCGCCGAAAAAAAGCAAAGAAAAGAATGTTTAAAATGAGTTATTTTGTTTGTTTTTACTATTAAATCAAGTTATTTGATTAAATGCAGGGTGAACCGATTTCGACGTTTCACTGCTGCAACTTACTAAAATATTGTGAATAGAGGAAAATGACCCCTGCCCGTGGTTTTTTCGTGAAGAATTTATGGATAAAGATTCACACTAATTTTTTCATTTTCGAGCTGTTTGAGAATTTTAAAAATTTTCGAAATCAGAATATATTGTTAACTTTTCCTAATTTTATCTTATCTTGAAATATCTATAATGAATAAGTGAGCACAAAAAAGTATTATATTTTGGTACAGATTGAATGATGATATTCTTCTGGGTTTTCCGAACTCAAAAACACAAATTGACCAGTTTTCATATTTTCTCAATAAAATACATAATGACATAACCTTCACTGCTGAAATTGAACGGAATAATTCAATCAATTTCCTCAAAATAAATAAATAACAACTCAATAATTATCTCACCTACAGCATTCAACAATCCCAATGCAGTCTTTTAACCACATTACCTATAGGTTAGCCGTTTATAATTCAATGATTCTTAGAGCCTTTTCTTTTAACCATCCATAACAATCTTTAATGCAGGAATCAATATCATCAAGAAAATTTCATCAAATAATAATAATCCAGTCTCTCACATAAATAGTACTATCAAACACAAAGAACGACTAACAATTACTATTTTCCATTATGGATAAACCAGAAAATAAATGCGCATGTCTCCCTTACCAAACGAAAAACTAATAAATTCAACAGTCTGAAATATACAGAATTGAATGCAATGAATGTCCCACAGCTTACGTAGAACAAACGGGCCGAAATTCTGAATTTCGATTCAGAGTACTTTTTTTTTCAAAATATTACATCCACAAATCACATGGTTACATTAGATAATTTAAAAATTCTCCACAAATGCAATAAACGGATGATATGAATCTGTTGTTTGGAAACTAACAAACTTTGAGAAAACCCAAAATTCACCACTTTCAATAGTCAACTAGAATTGAATAAGTCCCCAATATTCAGCATTTAAAATAGGTATAGTTAGTACATTCTTGCTCATAGCTGTTAGCTCCAGACATTTAAAAATGACGTAACTCTCGAAACTGGTCGTGTGTATTATAAATAAACATTGTGGAAATCAGACAAAAGTGTTTCATTTTATTTATATCATTTTATGACTGCATTTTATGTTTGAATAATTATGATGATAATGCTGCTAAAGCTGCCTATTAGGATCGTTTTTCTAAGAGGCGACAACCTCATAAAAAGATATTTGATAAATTGAGGAAAAACATGACCATAGTACATTCAACGTCCCAAGGAAATAAGAAGATGACATTGTAGATGAAGAAGATCCAACAATTGATGCAATAGGTAGTTTTACTACCAACCCAATGATTTCGAGCTGGCAAATTGTAAATAGAAACAGGGTTATATAAGAGTCGAGCGCTCAGTATTTTCAAGAAAAAAAGTTACAGCTCATAAAATTAAAATATCGTAGTTTTTCACCAGGAAATTTCTATCGACTCCTTCCCAATATTTTTATATAAAGATTCGTTTTTCAACATTTTGTTAGAATCATTTTCTGATGGCAATGATTTAACTTATTTGAATTGATATTCATAATTATAAGATTAGAGTTTCAATGTGTCTAAAAATCATATTCTAGAAATAAAAGTTATTCAGTAAGTGATTACTATTTTAATCATCTAATCACATTCAGACATTCCAATTATTTTTACTTAATATCGTTACATCTCAAGCTGATTCCAATATTGCAATACCTATCAGATATAAATAAGTGTTTTTCTATTCAGAAATGGAAATGAGATTCTCATACTTCAATTTTGATCTCATAATGATAATTGTAGTAGTGATAGTAACTTTAAATTCAAGAATCTCTTTCAAAAATTAATAGGCCTTTCTTATTATCCATGCTAGAAGGTAGTTGAAGTATTAAAATTCTTATCTAAACTTTACGTAATAAGTTCATTGAAACTCTTTCGTAATATCTGTTATCACAGAAAATAATGATAACCTTGAACCTTACGAAGATTATTCAATTTATTTTTGTTATGTATGAAACATTCTGATAACAATTTAGATTTACCTATCGATGGCTTAAACTGCAAACCTGATAAAATACTTATTTTGCAGAAGACGCTTAAAACATTGGATTACGAGTATAAAAAGAAACTGAGTTGTTACTTGGAATCGATGATGATAATTTTCAGGTGAAAATATTCGAGTAGTGATGATGTTTGTCTTTTTCAATGTTTTAATGATGTTTCAAATGTTATCGGGGTTTGAAATTTTTATATATGAAACAAATACATTTTCATGGACTAAAATGTCCATTATCCACTTTTCACAAAACAAAATAAACTCTCTTTTCTCAACTTAAAAATGAAACAAAACTATTCCAACATGAGAAAAATGTGAATAGTTGTTTTTAATCCCCATTTTGCAAATAATTGTAGAAATCATAAGTACGAAACGACACTCTTTGACTTCTGTAGATCGTCATACTTCCTTATCTTAATTCTTCTTCTACAACAGTGTGCCCCCCTCAATTCATTAAATGTTTTACTTTGTACATCATGCATCCATCAGGCTTGTATCGTTATGCTTAAAAATCTCAAAAAACTGAATTCTATCAGTAACCCAAATTGGGTGTTTCTTCTGTCCCGGCTAAATGGACTTACAGAAAGGAACTTTGTCAAAGAATTCAAATATGTCGTGTGTTAAATTGGCTTCGGATATTTCCTACCCTTCCTGCAAATGAATATATTCAGCAGGTACATAGATAATTCTGTTTTTCAATTTTTCCTTGTGGTAGTGTGCAAACTGTCTACTTCTATTTGGGTGTGACCAACTTCAAGAAATGTCTGTTTTATTGGAATGTATTGCGCAATAGGGCAGCCCACTTTCTATTTCTGGTTTCCTGTTTGGTTTATAAATTGAAGAAACACAAAATTGTGCACAGTAAATTAGGTTTTGAAACATGAACCTGAAACATTTGACCGTGGAAATAAGGGAAGCGTTTGAAGGTCCATATTTAAAACAAGTTTTTCATTGTCCTTCCTTTCCGTTCTTTCCTAACGAGCCTCCCCTTTTTTTTTCTATGAGCAAATGGGGCTCTCCATCCCCAGAATGTGCTAAATTATGGGAGAAACAAATTTGACACTACTCTTGATTTGGAGATATAAGGAGACTTTTTTCACATACATTGCGTTATTGGTACTGCTTGCTGACAACCATTTAACACTATGTTCTCTGCACAAATATCCGAAAAGATTCTATAGAGGGCATTTTGCGATGACCAAACTGATAGAAGACACTTTTTCTTTGTGGGATTCCGTTGTCGGCAAATTCTCAGAGAAGTCATTGATTGCCTTGTTTTTATTTTAAAAAGGTTTTTTTCACACTGTTCGAAGCAGAATCGCGATCATTCTCCCAAGCCAATAATCCAGGTTTGTCATTATTTTTCATTGGTGATTTCCATTTACAATGCCCCATTTTCCAAGACAAAAAAATATGTAAAAATACTGTTTTACACACTCCAAATTCTTCCTCTCTATTTCTCAGAATAAATATCACAAAACAACTCCCGGACGTGCCAAACTTTTTCTTCCCCTATGTCTTTTAAATGGAATAATACGCACTAATTTATCTTCAAACACTTTCTTCTCACTCAAGGACATATCCCAGAACGAATCGAAAACTTCTCTACTGTCGTCAATAGTTAAATTCTTTAGGGGAGCATCGTTTATAAATTTCTCTAGGAGCTTCGGTACTTTGTTGTTTCAAGTATTGTCATACCTCTTCCTTTGGAAAATATCAGATACCGTTTTCCCTGGTTTTTTATTTTTTTCATGAATCCAAGTGAACTTATCTACTTGACATCGTCTACTTTTCTTTCTATTAATTTTTCAATTGGTTTCTGATTTTTCCGATGAATCAGAATGATCCAAATAATTGACATGCCAAAAATCCTAATCACTTCCATTGCTAACGAGAGGTGCTGCCTCAATATCCATAACATTATGTTTTCCTTATCCTTGGTCATCTTAAACGTGGTTGTTATGATCACTATTATTTTCGAATATGAATTCTACTAATACTACAATCACTATTTCTCATTTCCATCACTCATCTGTCGAAATAGTCTCTTTTGTAGAATTCTTCAGATAAGGGTTCATCCTCGAGTGATTCGAATAGGGATTGGTATATTTCGGACAGTTCAGTCTGCTGAAAATATTATCATATTCTGCAGTATCAGGGGGTAACTCAAAAATCATATTGTTTGAAGGATTCCCTTCTGATTCAGTATTTTGTTGATATATTAATTTACCTTGGTTATCTATGAATACTATTGGTACTGCATTTATTAGATTCGGAATTATTAAATTTGTGCAGTGAGTTCTTGATCAATATATTGTTTGATTGCTAATTTTTCCATTTTCAGTGAACCAGACGCCATTTTCAGATACAAAACCCGCGAAAAGAAGTTATGATGATAAACGAAATTATTTTCACTCCCTTCTCTTCAAAAATTTGAAACATTTGGAGAAAGCGATCGAAAATTCAACAGGAAAATCCGCTTAATCCAACAACAAATCATTATGTATGAAATATAAATCTGGTAACTCCAAGAAATGTTTGAGCGGGTAACCACAAAATAATAATCCCGAACAGATATACAGGGTGCTTCAACGAAAACTAAACAGAGGCTATATCTACCAAGATATTATACATTTCTTATCAAAACGCAAAAACAGGTCAATTTTTGTTACAAAGAGGACATCTTTTGAGGTACAAAACTTGCCCGAAATATCAACCCCCTGAGCGGGGGTTGCAATCTTTGAACATTTTGAATTGAGAAGATGGGTCGAGTGATGACTCAAAAGAAAGGTGATATCTTTGTCTACATTGTCTTGAACGAATTTCCATTTTTAATTGAAAACTGTAGAAGATACAGGGTGAGCAACTGAAAGATAGGGAAGACTATGTCCCTGAGACTATTCAAGTTTTAGTGAAGTAAAATGGAACAGATCCATGCTTATCAATGGCAGTCATCATCAAGTATCATCCTCATCTCGAATTTCAACCCCTAGAGCAGGGGTAACCACCCTTGAAAATTTGGAAGAGGGTGATGGGTCGAGTGATACCTCGAAAGAAAGGTATTATCTTTGTCTGCATCCCCGTGAACGAATTTTCATTTTTGATTGAAAACTGTAGAAGATACAGGGTGAGCTACTAAAAAATAGAGGAGACTATCTATCGCCCTGAGCTATTCAAGTATTAGTGCAAAAAAATTGATCAGATTCATTCCATGTCATCTTTGATCAAATGAATCTATTCCAGTTTTTCGCACTAATACTCCAATAGTCTTGGGACGATAGTCTTCTCTATTTTTTAGTGGCTCACTCTGTATCTTCTAGTTTTCAATCAAAAATGGAAATTCTTTCACGGGAATGCAGACAAAGATAAAACCTTTCTTTCGAGTTATCACTCGACCCATCTACCCTCTTCCAAATTTTCAAGGGTTGTCAGCCCTGCTTCAGGGGTTGAAATTCGAGATGAGGATGGTACTTGCTTATGACTGCCATTGATCAGCATGGATCTGTTCCATTTTACTTCACTGAAACTTGAATAGTCTCAGGGAAATAGTCTTCCCTATCTTTCAGTTGCTCACCCTGTATCTTTTACAGTTTTTATTTGAAAATGGAAATTCGTTCAAGGCAATGAAGACAAAAATACCACCTTTGTTTTGAGTCATCACTCGACCCATCTTCTTTATTCAAAATGTTCAAGGATTGCAACCTCCGCTTAGGGGGTTGATATTTCAGGCAAGTATTGTACCTCAAAAGATGTCCCCCTTGGAACAAAAATTGGCCTATTTTTTCGTTTTGATCATAAGTGAATATCTTGGTAGATATAGCCTCTGTTTAGTTTTCGTTGAAGCACCCTGTATAGCAATCAATAACAATGCTTACCTTATGGATTTCACTTGTTAACGATCCCATAAACAATTCACTTTCATTATTGCATAATTTGAACAAACTCTCACCGATAGACTAGACTTGTCACAACACACTTGAAAAATGACTTATTCGAGAGTTAGAAGCTATACATTATATAGATCTGAATTGTTGAGATAGCCGATATACGTGCGTGAGAATTACACAGAAACCATAAATTCGAGGAGATATTTGGTGTACTGAACTAGCAGATCCCACACTCCCTCCCTCGTATCTCAATTTCTATGAAAAATGAAGATAGAAAGTTTTCAGTTCAAGCCATCAGTATGAAAATTGAGTATTATATTTGGTGTCGACTATAGAAATTGAATTTCTCAAATTTTTACCAATTGGTTGCAGGCACCAGTACCGATCAAACGATGGGAAGGTATTTTGGATGCAACAAAACCTCCTGAAGCATGTCCTCAACAAAATTTTTTCAACCCAAGCGAAATTATAGGAGAAGAAGATTGTCTGTATCTGAATGTGTACACGCCACAAGTAAGTAGATTGTTGAATTCATTTATTAATTCATTCGCATGAAAGAAAGAAATACAAATTGTTAAAACTACATTCTCAGCAATCATTATTCTGAATCAATAATAAATCGGATGAAAGCACAGTATGTAGAATGCATAAACATTCAAAACCCACTGAGCCGCTCACGCAATATTTTATATAATTCAACAGAACAGGGAGAAAGCCAGAGAAAACTTGTATAATACAGAACCAAAATAATATTCACTGACATCATATTATGAATTATATAAATTAAGGTGTCAGCAATAGCAGCTTGAAAACTTATTAGTCTGACCAAAGCAACTATTCTTTTTTTTCTACTGATAACTAAATCTGTACGAGCTTCTTAATCCAAAATAAAGTAGCAATCTCCCAGAATCTGACAGAATTCGGCTCAGTAATCTCTTCATCCCACTTTCTTTCTCTTACCTACCGCTGCTGAGATATCCACCCCAAATCTGAAAGAACACAAGAATACCGATTAGAAACGTGTAGTAATCCAGAAAACGCATGCGAGAAGATTTTTTGAATAAGTCTTCTCTGATTAAAATCGAACTAAATTCTAGCTTTACGTCAAAACACCACCTCAGAAAAGACATTTTGATTGGAAATTTTTGAAGGTTTTAACGAAAAAATGAAGTTTATTTACTCTGGCTATTCGCATCGAAAGTCTCCTACTCTGATGCAGTTTTGTGCTAATGCAACAAGAGATCTTTCTACTCTAAAGTGAATTCGCCATTTGTTCTCTTATTTATTGTAGTAATTTAATATTCTTTCTAGAAACATCTCCTTAGTAATAATGAGAGATGCGTAAACAAGGTTCTGTTGGTAGTCTCAGAAATAAAAATTAAGACGATTCAGGTCAGGTAGGCTAGGTCGCCAAGTAATATGTGCTCTTGTGACGTATGCATCAATTGGGGTAAATCATTTTCAGATATTATCTGACGTAAGTTGCTAGTGGAACCTGTACCAAAAGTTTTGGATAGTTATATATAGTTTAAATTGGAACTGTTGCTGGTTTCTAGTTCGAATGATGACATGGGGGTTTTTAGTGGCCCAAAATTGTAAATCATGTGGTTTGTAACCTGATTCATTTTAAGGTCTCTTTCATCGATGTAGAGGATTGATCCACTAAAATGAAAACCCATTAACTCTAGTAGTGAAGTCATCTGTTCAAAGTCTGTGAACTTTTTGTACTTGATGAGGATGAAGTGACTGGTCCCTTATAATACTGCGGACCGAAAGTTGAAAATGTTCCATAGAATCTCTTCAGGAACCACTTTAAAAACACTTTTTCTCAAAACGAGAGTATGCATATTTCTTTCTCAATATAACTAGAATGTCATAGAAAATCAAATGAGTTCACAATCTTTTGTTATGAAATGTCTTACTAGTATCTTTCAATCAGTGATATACTTCGATCGGGTATTCTCCTTTTTGGAACTCCGAATAAAGCACGAAAATCATTTTTTTTTATTCTCAACTCTTGGGAGAAGGCGATGACTGTCATGTCCATGTCTGTGGCTGTCCAAGGTAATTCAATCTGTGTGTTCAATCGTTAGTTCATAGGGCAACATTGTAACTTATCGGAAATATGTTTGACGGAAGCGAGTTCTACAGCACATTAGCCTTGACGCTTATTTTCATGCTCGTAGGAATAAATCTATGATTCATCACCACTGACAATGTTGAAATGGTTTTAGACTCTCAAAAGTTAAAACGGTACAGAGGTTTTTAAACCAATTTGCCCTTGCAGTTTTCTGTTCTTGGATAATTAGATGCGGTGTCCAACGGGGAAAAAAAGTTTTTCCCATACAATTTTTAGCTCTAATTTTTTGTATTAACGTCTTTGAAATTCACAATGATGCCTCAATCTCTCAATGTATTGCCTACCGATCTTCCTGCATAATCTTACTCACAGCATCTACAGTTTTTTTGAGAGACCACTGTTTTTGGCATACCTGCCCTTGGATTATGACAACTCAACTCTTTTTGCCTTTAAATTTTCCATACCAACGGGAAACTGTTGACTGGTGTGGTGCTTCCATGCCGAATACAGAAACCAATTCGTCGAGACATTCTCGTTGAAATAATTGTTTCAACCGGAAACACTGACAGTTTCATTTCATTTTTGAACTAACTTGTCAACTTTGACACTGACATTACAACATGTTCTCTTAAAATATCTGTAACGTACTTCTGAGCATTCTGGTTGTCATTATTTGCGATGAACCGATCACTGCTGTTTCTCTGTGGTGAATTAGACATTGTTTCTTAGTTGTCATTCTGAGATAAGTTATTTAATCGCAACATTTAAATGCTCTTTTAGTTTAATAAAGCCTTGTTGAAGGTCAATTTGTCAATTCGATCACAATTTAATAAACTAAAAACTCAATTCTCCAAACGATGGAAAACTTCCGGCTTCTGAAAGATTTCATATCGATCCCGACTCGCCGACTGCTGCAATCGAATGAAAACATTGTAAGAAGATTCCTCAATTTCGCATTCGAGAGATCAGACTCTGAAAAGTTGAAGCTCCTGTAACTATATATCGTCAAGAATTTATCAACATGTAAGCGAATCTCACTCATATCACGAAGCCGACTCTATTCCAAAAACTTTATATGTGGAACCTATTAATGAAGTTCATAGTCGTCATGAACTTGCCACACGTTATCAGCAACCTGATGAGACAATATGCTACATGCTCTGAAGATTTTAGCTAAAGACTTTATGTTCAAAGCTGTTACAGCTGAGAAGCATCGAGATGATTTTGTGAGAGATGTCTTCATACGTGGATTATCAACTCCGTACATTAGATAGAGGCTTCTCGAAAATTCTACTTTGAATTTGAGTGATGGTCACGGACCGGCTAAATCTTTAGAATTGGCTCAGCAGCAGGCACTATCTTATAATCAAACTCGCACTGTGAACGCAGAATCATCAAACTCTACTAGACCTCGTTACTCAAATGAAAAAATAAGATCTGCAAAAGAGACATGTCTATTGCGGTTATGATATACATGTCACAAATATATGTCCTGCACGTAATGCAATTTTGAATCTTTGCAATAAGAAAGGACATTATGCAAATGTTTGCAGATCTCGGAAACCTGATGATAACTCAACATAGGCTGTCTCAGTTAATACAGTCGCCACTCATTATAACACATCTGCCTCATCAAGTCTATCAAAAGCTTTAACTTCAGTACAAGTGAATGAATTTGAGCTTCAAGCCCTTATTGATACTGGAGGTTCCTGCAATTTCATTAGCGATCGCTGTGTAGGGCCTAACTAAATTTCCATCAAGATAGCAAGTTTCAATGGCCTCCATGTCTCTTCGTTTGACTACTGCTGGCGAGTGTTTCGTGAATCTGACTATTTGTGAATACCAATATAACCAATTTTGCCTTTGCGTTCTTCCAAACTTTTGTTCAGATGTAATTATCTGTCATGATGTTATGAAGAATCATGAAAGTGTGGAAGTAGTATTTGGAGGTTCTAGAAATTCATTGAATATTTGCCGAGATATCTGCAGCTTAGCTCTAGCTACAGTAAGTCCAGTTGCTCTTTTTGAAAATCTTTCTCCTGACTGTAAGCCAATTGCTATAAAATCCCGAAGGCAAACAGATAGTGACACGAAATTTATAGCGGAGATTGAACGACTACTATCTGAAGATATTATTGAAATAAGTAATTCACCTTGGAGGGCCCAAGTACTGATTACTTTTTCGACAAATCAGAAAAAACGAATGGTCATTGATTACTCGAGAACAATCAATAGATTCACACAATTGTATGCTTATCCGCTACCACGTATAGAAGACATAATCAATAGAGTAGCGAATTATCTTAAGTTTTCAGTACTATTGATTTGAAAAGTGCTTACCACCAGTTTCCTATTAGAGAAGAGGACAAACTCTATACCGCATTCGAAGCATGTGGTAAACTGTATCAATTCAGAAGAATTCCATTTGGTGTGACTAACGGCGTAGCAGCTTTTCAAAGAGGAATTGATAGTATAATACAAATTGAGGGACTCGTTGATACTTACTCCTACTCAGATGATGTATCTATATGAGGAAGAGATCAAAAGGAGCATAATAAAAGTTTGAAGCGTTTCATGGAAGCTGCCAGCAAGTACAATTTAACTCTAAATAATGAAAAAAATTTCTCACTGCGATCAATCAACTTGCTAGGCTATTCCATTTCAAATAAGACTATAAAACCAGATCCAGAGAGGCTTGAGCCTTTACGGTAGCTGCCTCTTTCAGGTAATCCAGCTTCTCTCAAAAGAGCTGTAGGTATGTTCGCACATTTTTCAACTATTATTCCAAGATTTTCTCAGAAGATAGCGATACTCTCACGCACTTCCTTTCCTCTCTTAGTAAAAGCACTTGAAACTTTTCATGCACTAAAGCAAGACATAGAGAATGCTGCACTTGCTCCTACCAATGAAGATGCCATATTCACCGTCGAAACAGGTGCATCTGAAAACGCTGTAGGTGCCACACTCTATCAATTAGATAGGCCTGTGGCATTTTTTTCAAAAACGCTATCTGGATTTGAATTTCGAACTCATCTGTAGAGAAGGAAGCATAGCTGTAGTTGAAGGTACATGAAAATGGCGCCATTATCTTATGGGCCGCCACTTTCGTCCCATCACTGATCAGAGATCTGTCGCATTTGTGCTTGACGGCAAAAGCTCTAGTAAGATTAAAAACGAGAAAATTTTGAGATGGAAGGTAAGAATTATCATGTTTCAGCTACGATATTATCTACAGACCTGGAAAACAAAATGAAGCAGCTTTCTCACAAATCTGCTCAGCAACGATATCAGGGAAAAACCGCCTTGCACAACTTCATGATTCTCTATGTCATCCCGGAATCACTCGAATGCATCATTGGGTTCGTAGTAAAAATTTACCATTTTCGGTTGAAAACATACAGCAAGTAATTTCACGCTGCTCAGTATGCTCTGAACTGAAACCTAGGTTCTTCAAACATATGGGCACACTCATAAAGGCTACATGTGCATTCGAAGGCCTGAATATAGATTTAAAAGGCCCTTTGCCGTCATCTTCCATTACTCGGTACCTACTAACGGTAGTAGATGCTTATTCACGGTATTCTTTTGCTATAGGATGTCCAAATATGACATCAGAAATAGTTATTTACTCTTTGAAGAATATATTTTTGCTGTTCGGAACTCCAGCTTACATTCACTTAGATAGGGGAACTTCATTCATGTCTCACGAACTCAAAACTTTTCTCAATTCGAATGGTATTGCAACTAGTAGAACAACACCCTACAATCCTCAAGGAAACGGACATGTTGAAAGGTATAATGGCATAATATGAAAGACTATAGAGCTAGCACTCAAGTCAAAAGGAAAACAAATAGAGAATTGGGAAACTGTAGTCTCTGATGCTCTCCACTCCTTATTATGTACTGCAACAAATGAGACTCCTCATGAAAGAAAGTTTCGCCATTCTAGACGATCTAGTAATGGTCAGTCAGCATCTTCCAGATTACTTGAACCTGGCCCTGTTTATTTACGATGCCCAGTTAGAAACTCACATCAAACATCCCGTCGGAAGAGAATCTACTGTTTCAAGTCGGCATTTCGCTCCAATACGAAAAGTTAAAGAGGATACTTTCCCAGATTCAACTATAACAGATGCAGAATCATCTGAACGCCCTGATAAGTTACAAGTCAAGAAAATTATGAAACAATTTTAGATGGTACTATAAGTGAATCCGTTGAGTGCACTAGGACCAATTTAATGAATCAAACTACTGATCCAAGAAATTTTCCATTCATCCGACGAAGTTCTAGACCTCGAAAAACTCCTGCTTATCTTGAATATTATGAACACCATTAGTTTAAGGATGGGTGGATGTGGTGAATTAGATATTGTTTCTAAGTTGTCATTCTGACATGAGTTATTTAATGGCAACATTTAAATGTACGCTCGTTCTTTCAGTTTAATAAAGCCTTGTTGAAGGTCAATTTGTCAATTTCATCATATGCTCCAAGAAATTCCTCCCTCATACCATTATTGATCGTCCACCAAAACCATAGGTAGTTTGCATTCAGCATACCCCCATATTTCAACCTCTGTACACTAAAGAACATCTTTGAGACGTTGTCGTATCATTTCAGTGCTAAGTTGTAATCCACTGCTATGATGAAGCTGCATTTCAAAGGGTCTAGTTAGTGTTACACGGCTTGACTTGAAAATCAGCTACTTGACTTGACTTGAAATCAAGTCACTAAAGTTCACAAAAGCTTGAACATTCAAGGCTTCTTGAATAGCAAAACTTGAAAGCTTGTATCAGAACACAAATGCAATAAAACATTGAACTTCCTCTAATATTCAATGAAACCGAAAATAAAGGATTGAATAGTACTGAATATTTGATCGGGAAATATTTAAATGAAATTCAACGTAAGAATCCGAAAAGAATTCATGAAGTTGTTGAAGGAAACACAAATACAGAACAAGAATAGGAGTGAAAGTGAAATTCATATTTTCAAATAAAACACAGCTATAGCATCACAAAAACAACATGAATGAATTTTCTACTGAACAACTGAAATAAGCTTCTTTGAAGATAAAAACAACTGAATTTAACTTCCATGAAGTGAAAATAAGCGAAACTACATTCCCCACTCCATTAGATAGTTGATAGTTCACTGTTTTTGAACTAAGATATTTTTTTATATATTTATATATATTTTTTATATATTTATATTTCTCTGACCCTCGGTTTTGGGGAAAACACCGTTCAATCTCGATTCACGGAGGTTCACTCACTTTCGCAAAGAGGGGGGTTAAATGTAGCCAAATGTAGTAAACTTTAATCGATAGACTATTATACTTACATTTCTGGCCGCTAGGTGACGACATTTCATAAATTTCCTTCAGTTTTCTAGATATTTTCACAAGGATTATTTAATTTTCAACGAATGATACGAATCATTCAATTTAAATCTAATCTAGTATACAAATCTATTGTAGATTGTAGGCGACATCCATAATTTGGTGAGTGGTGTTATTGAATACAGAAATTCTTTATATTTCTGAAATTACTTCTGGTTGGTTTCTTCCATTTTTCCTTTGAATCAACCGATTTCCCTTGCGAAACTTTTTGTGTCTACTTGTTGTGCTGCGAAACGAATTGACTAAATCGAAAGTTTTGAAATACCAGTGTTCCGCCGCCAAATGAAAAATTCAATATGACTAGAGATACTACTGACTTCTACTGCACCTGTACTGGTACGGCAACAAGCGATTAGCAAGTGATCTAAATTTTATGCTCTCACAAGTATGAAATGGTCGGCTCGGAGGTGTAGAGGATATGATGCTCGTCCCCTGCGCAGAGTTACCTGGGTTCAATTCCCACAAAGTCGGTGCGATTTTTTGTATTCTGGGAATCACTTGAGTGTCCATCTTTTGGAGGAGATGTAAAGCTGTATGTCCTATTCAACAGAGATGTGTTGGACATTAAGTTGACATTAAGTCAAGCCTTCTGGTTGCAGAATAAAGTCACCTTTGGTTTTTCAAAAGCTTGAATTTCAAGTTCAACTTGATGAAACTCTATGCGAACCGTTGGCTCAACGAGGAAATTCCTAAATGACGGTCATGGATCGCTGTTGCTCGAAGTCTGCTTTGCGCAAGTCCCCTTTCATGATTACCAGTCTCTCTTTCTCTGTACTTGCTGATCATTCTAGAAACCGAATGCGGTATGGGATACCCCAAGCCTTCGACAAATTATTGTATATGTCCAATCTAAGTCATCTAACTGCTGTTATCATTATGTGGTGATTTCTCAATTTATTTCTTTCATTTTATTTCTCATGAAAGAAACATGTGCGCCAAGAAAAAATAACGAATTTTGTTGGCATATGTCCGGACTTAAATAGTTTATAAATTTATTCATTATATAAATTCAACCTAGGTCATGACACAATACTGCTTCAGCACATTCTGTCAATTTTCGTGGTTCGCGTTGCATTAAAATTTTTAATAAGAACAAACGTTACTCAAAATTGATACTGCTGTTATCAATATGTTGTGATTTATTCCAAAAGATGAATTTATTTCATACACTTTATTGCTCATGAAAAGAACATGTGGTCCAAGAACATCGAATTTTCTTGGCACATGTCCGGACGTATCCAGAACAAAAAAACCTGTGTTAATATTAAATTTCCTACCAAAAAATATTTGAAATATTGAAATTATGCTTGAATTATTAGCGCAGTGTATATGGTTTTACCAAGATGGGGCTTCTCCGCACTAAGCTGCCAGTGCAAAATTTTTTGGGTGAGGTTTTTGGGAATCGTTGGGCGTAGGAAAAGGACCTGTCGAAATAATTTTAATCTATGCGACTACTTTGCGAGGGGATATTTGAAAATAAGATCTACAAATGACAAGTTCATAATCTCGCAATTTGAGGATAATAATAAGGCAAGAAGTTCATTTGATCACCACTTATTTGAATCTCTGCGACTAGTTCTTAAGGGGATACTTGAAAAATAAGTTATCTGATAATTCGAAAATTGGTTTGTTATTTATCAAGCTGTTGAAAGTACTCAATTCGACTTTTCGAAGTAAAAAAGTTTCGATTATCGAACTATATATACATTGTTCCGGTTTGGTTTCAACTTGGATCTTCTGATTTTACTGCAGTGAAGGTCTTCGAAAACATTTTTCTAATTGATTTTACCGTCCATCATTTCACCAATTTTTCGGCAGGTGGATACCAAATTTATTATTCTGATTATACATTATAATTTTGTTCGAACATGCTATAGAACGAACCAGATAAAAATGATTTTTTTGTCGTTTCTCTATGCCTTCCATATGAGGTGTCACTCTGCCTTTGTCATCAAGATTCTTATGTTGAGGGGTGCAGAGGGTGAGGGGATGATCTGTTTTGCACCACATTGACAGCAAAAAGCGTTTCTCACAAAAGAAATATCAATGATGTCAATGGTCGCAAATTACTAACTTTTGTATTTACCTATACTATGTTGCTTAATAATCGTCAAAAATGTAATATTCTGTTTCCAAAAATGATCGAATTATTTGTGGCCGAATTCAGTATTTCTGATGGTGCTTATGCTTCGAAATACTAAGCAAATATCCATACTATATATATATATATATATATATATATATATATATATATATATATATATATATATATATATATATATATATATATATATATATATATATATCAATTTCAAATTTATAGTTACCTCATGAAACCACGGAGCTACTACCTGTCATCGTGTATTTACATGGGGGTGCCTTCATTTGTGGCTCATCAAGGAGTGATTATCTCGGACCAGAATACCTTCTCGATAGGAATTTTGTTTTAGTTACACTCAACTACAGATTAGGTGAGTTTATAAAAATTATATTCATAAATACTGTTCTCATAATGATATTTATACTCAAGAAAAGGAGCCTTCTATCAGGAGCCTATTTCTTCTCTCGATGTCTGAATACCCTCATCTTGAAGAAGAGTAAATATTAATGAATGCTCTTAACATATATTTATAATGTGTATATTATAATCACTGTTTATCCTGAACGAGGATTTTCAATCATACCAAATAATTGTCGCCGCTCCAAAAACCGTCATCTCGTTTCCGTTTTCTTTAAATTATTTTTTTGTACTAGTTAGATTTCATTTTGCCTATCCTGCGTAAGTGTTACAAAACTACCTGATGCGCTCGGTTTGCATTATACCACATTCACACTCGATATTTCACATTATTGATTGTTTTCAACCATGGATCTTTGACTACTTATGTAGAATGAAGTTTTTTGTTCTAAAAAACTGGACTGTTTAAGAAGAGATGTTGAATTATCACCACATGTTGGGGATATTGTACTCAGTCGTCACTGATAATGGAAACTTTGAATTTCAAAATTTAAAAAAGCCTATAATCATAATTGAAAATGCCTTACGTTGGATTGTCCGATGTGCAGAGGATCGAATACTTGATCTCGTTATAAATAAATATATATATATATATATATATATATATATATATATATATATATATATATATATATATATATATATATATATATATATATATATATATATATATATATATATATATATATATATATATATATATATATATATATATATATATATATATATATATATATATATATATATATATATATATATATATATATATAGGTCTTCCTCAACGTTGAGAAAGACCTATGTTCAGCAGTGGACTTGGATGGTTGACAGATGATGATGATGATGATATATATATATATATATATATATATATATATATATATATATATATATATATATATATATATATATATATATATATTCTCTGAACTTAATTAAAATTTATTACACCTTGAATGGCACTGACAGTTTATCTGAAACGTTTCCGGTTTCAAAGGAAATTAGCCAAAGTTTCGATTTTCAAATGGCTCACCCTGTATATTTTTTGAAAAATCGAATGAAACTCTCTTTGTCTATACATTCAGCATATTTTGAGACGAATTTGCCGAATTTTTTATTTTTTTCCGATAATTTTGTTTTCAAGTCAAGGTGGCTATGACGACAAAAAACTGCGAAATTTATCGATCGAAATTAAGTACGTTTGGATTCATCACTGAAACTGAAGAATGCCTTCTGTTATTGGCTTCGTAACATTCCAAACATTGTTTCTTTTAAAAAAATCTTACTTTCGCAAGGTATAATAGAGGCTCATTAGCACTATAATACGCAGAATATTTTTACGAATATTTTGATACCAAATTGATAATTTTTTGTTGAAATTTTCCATTCGTAATCCTGGACATAGTATAATACTCGTTTTTCAACTCATTATCTGAAGTGCTTTGGAAATGCATTGAAATCCTATCACAGATAGATCACAGATCATAGAATTTTTTGTATTCAATCTTAAATGTTATAAGATAAGATTGTGTTGCATCTGAATCGGTGAGTTGGTATAAATTTTCAGAGTTTTTGAATTTTCACGGCAAAAAAACACCCAAAATGCTGTACACACAGAATGAAAAAGTAGATGCTACTCATTTATGGCGAATGCCGAAAAAACTCTACAGCATCAGCAATTTTATACGCTGAACGCTATCCAGAACGGCAACATCCTTCAAGGCACTATTTTCCAAAACTGGAAGTGAAGTTTCGTCAGCAACCGGTTGTTGCAGATAATTAAAATTTCATAGTAAGCGCAAATTCTGAAATTGATGTATAAGCGTACATTAATTTGAATTGTACGGCATCTACCAGAGAAATCGCACAAGAAATAGGGATAAGTCATCAGAGTGTTTGGAGAATTCTTAAGAAGCATAAATTTCGCTCGTTCAAATACAATCTTCATCGACACCTTTATGAAAATGATAATGGCCGAAGATTAGAATATTGCAACCAGTTTCTTCAAAAGATGGAAACGGATCCAAGGTATTCTTATAAAATTTTATATTCAGATGAATCCCGATATACTAACAACGGAATGTTCAATAGAAACAATACGCGCTATTGGGCCCACGAAAACGAGCATTTAGTACGTGAGGGTAATTTCCAGGAGCGATTTGGGTTTAATGTATGGATGGCAATGGTAAGGCGACATCTCATAGGTCCAATCGTTTTTGATGGACCATTAACAGGAGAAAGATATTTAGGATTTTTACAAAACGAAATAAGCGATCTGTTTGATGGTTTACCACTGGCTGTTGCTAATAACTTAATTTTCCAACAAGATGAGTTCGGGGAGCAATAAATGAAATTTTTCCAAATCAAATGGATAATGTAGTACGGGCTACCATTCGCCGCAATAGGCAGTGTCAGGCACAGAATGGGGGTCTCTTCGAAAACCTGTTGTGAAGTTATGCTCAACTGATTTGATGACATTCCATCTATGGCCCATCTGTGTATTTTGCGTTATTTATGTGTTTTGTTACATTTTTATTCATCTGGAATGTACGATGATGAGTATGTGCGCCATGCCAAAATAAAGTTAAGGTTTTGCGTTTATGCTTTGTGTGCATTACAATTTTAGAACGAGCTGAGTCGTCATAGCCACCTAAACTTGAGAACAAATTTATCAAGAATGATTTAAAAATTCGGCAAATACATCTTTAAATATACTGAATATATAGACAAAAAGAGTTTCATTCGATTTCCCAAAAAATATACAGGGTGAGCCATTTAAAAATTGAAATTTTGGCTCATTTTCGGTGAAACCGGAAGCGTTTCAGATAAACTGTCGGTGCCATTCAACTTAAAGTAAATTTTTAATCAATTTCAAAAAACTTCATTGAAGAATATTGGATAGGAAAAAGTTTTAGGGCGAGCCTCTTTCCAGTTACACCGGTATATATATATATATATATATATATATATATATATATATATATATATATATATATATATATCTGTATTCGAATATATACATTTGAAAGGTTGAAGAACTAGAACTAGAATATCAGAACACAGTTTCAATCTTGAAAATCCTCACCTCAATTCGGAGTGTTGTGAGACGATTTGTGCATCGCAGATAATGAAACAATTTTCGAATATTTGAGATAGATATGAGAGAGAGATATGTATTATGATTTTTTTGTGTATGATTAGTCGGTTCATAAAAATTTCTAATTTTTAACAATTTTCTCGCTCTTTTCTCTATTTACCACTGATCGAGTTTTAAGCCTAAGAAAAATAGTTTTATGGGTTGCCGTCTCTCAAGAAACCGTAGATACATTTCTTCTGTTGCATTTCCTTCCTAATCACTCTGGATTACTGGATTAAATATTCTGTCATATCATATTTCCCGTAGTATTTGTTTGCCATTTTGATGAATAACACAGAGATTTCAAACGAAGTGGAATACACTTCAAAATTGGAAATAAAACTGACATTTATTTTTCTGAGCTCAAAATGAAAACAATAAATGATCTGACATTCAAAAATTTCCAATATTTTTCGTTTTTCGAAACTAAGGTGTTTAATACAAAAATAAGATAGAAGTGTTACATATTTTTGAATGATGAAAATAATCCGTCATTTTATGAGATCAAATGTATCTAAGGCTTATATTTGAAGAAATGCAAGTTTGCATTATAACTCTAAAATCGCCAAAAAGAAAAGAAACTTTTTTTATGTAATTTCATTATTTTTAAAGTGCCTGTATTTACGTAGCTTCAATAACAATGAGATATCGACAATTGAAGGAATTCCAAAAATTTGAGAATTTTGAAATAACTCGAAAACCGGAGGAGGTAGCATTACTTTTCAAGATTTTCAACATTTAACTGAGTTCTGACTTTCTCTAAAATTTTATTCTACTTCTTAAATCTTCCAAATGAAGGACCTCAATCAATGGCTTAAAGGGAGGCACACCTTCATGCAAAAAATATGTATCATTTCGTTGAACTAATGCCATTCCGTCAAAATATTTGTCAGTTATCATTCATGATTGATAGAAACAATTCGGCACATAGGTCTTCTTAAAAAATGTCGTATGTTAGCATATTGACTTAGATGTTGAATTGGTAAATTGCGATGTAGATTGATATCACTCCAATAGTGTTCGTTCTGGCGATTAAATATTCCCTCATTTGTGATTTTTACTTCATCACTCCATTACACCACGTTTTTTACTGAAATTCAAGAACTGGCAAGAAGTTATTCTGGTAAGAAGTTATTCTTCGCTGAGGATCATCCGGTTACAAAAAAAGATCTTCTCTGTTTGAATAACCTGAATTTACTTCTTTTTAAAATATGAAACGCTTCAAGCTACGATACACCAGTTTCCTCTTCAATTTTCCGGCTTGAAATTGATGGATTGGTTGTCCCTATCACATTAATAGTTGTTTATTTTCCATCTTTTATGTTATATTTCATACTTCTTTTCCCATTCTCTGTTAATCAGATGGCCCCTATGCCTCTGAAAAAAGTTTTATGGGGTTGGCTTCTTTCAGGAAAATGTTGTAGGTACTTTTTTTGCTGCATTCGTTTTATAACCACTCTGAATCTCTCTGATACCATACTTCTCGTAGTTTCCGAAGACCGCTGTGATGAATAACTCAAAGATTCCGAACGGAATGAAATGCGAATTTCACTTTAAATTATTAGAAACAAAAGTGACTTTCTTTTGAGATTATAATGAAAACTATAAATGCATCTGACATGAAATATTTGAAGGATTCTAAATAATTCTTATTCAAAAATAAGATAAGAGTGTTATACATTTTTGCAAAGAGATAAAATTCTTATTACGTCTATAGTTTGCATTTGAATTTGGGAGGCTTTTACTAGGTAAAATTCCATTATCAATAATAAAAACAAGTACTGTGTTCTAAGGAATTTTACTTAATAATTGCGATTCGTAACGCGTTTCACTACACCGTAGCTTCTTCGGACGAAAGATACAACATTCATTCGTCTGAAGAAGCTACGGTGTAGTGAAACGCGTTACGAATCGCAATTATTAAGTAAAATTCCTCAAAACACAGTACTTGATTTTTATTATCTACAGTTTACTTTATAAAAAATGCAGTTTTGCAGTATAACTCTGAAAACCGTCGAACAAAAATAAAACTTCGCCATTCTACTCTATATATAGTGTCTGTATAATGCCAAAACATTTTTCATGTAACTTCAATAAGAATAGAGATATCGACAATCGACGAAATTTCGGAAATTTTAGTTTTGAAATAACTCAAAAACCGAAGAAAATAGCCCAAATTTCATTTTGCTAATGTCGCAAAAAATGGGCATCGAGAAGGAGGTTCGTTTGATTCATTAAAATCATTTCAATTTTTCAGTATTAAAATACATGTTCTCTCAGAGACCTGTACTACGAATTAAATAATATATATAGATCTTGGGTCCCTTCATTTAGTTTTTCGATTGAAATATGAGCTCCAAATGAAGTATAACCGATGAAATATATTCACCCTTGGATTAATATCTATGTATACATCTAAATCAATCATATAATTTCTTCAATATTTACAGGAGCTCTTGGTTTCCTTAGTACAAATGATAACATTTCTCCTGGAAATTATGGTTTAAAGGATCAATCGTTGACATTGAAATGGGTGAAAAAGAACATCAAACAGTTCGGAGGAGATCCAGACAGTGTTACTGTTGCAGGAATTTCAGCTGGAGGTTCGAGTGCTCATTACCAGATGCTTTCACCATTGAATAAAGGTATATGATTAGATCAGTATAACTACCCATTCACAATAGTGAATTTAAACAATAACGTTTCCATTGAATCTTTCATAACAGTTTCAGTGTTGATAATAATATGATTATCGATATAATATCAGTGATGTTAAACTGAATATTTACTACGCTAGAAATTGCTTGGACTTTTAGCTTCTACTAATAACAATGCGGTTCTCAGACATGCGTTTTTAATTCTCAGGTTGCAAAAATGCCATTAATTAATATCGTTTGATACACATTACATTCTGACTGTGCATTCATTATATCACTCTGTGTTCTAACCCAGTTGCTTTGCTTATTCGTCATTAATTATTTCATATCTTGATGTACTAAAGCTTGAGGTTGTCCTTCAATCATTTTTCTGAGATGTAGAGTTCCACTTTTTCAAAGATCTAGAGTTTCTTTCCGAATTCTCTTATTTTCTCGAGGAATTATTATCTTTTCTTTCCCATCAGAAAAAGGATTCTCAACAGAAATCACTGTTCTCTATGGATTTGAGTGAAGAATATAATGGAGGTATGTGGTCATACAACTGTATTTTAAATAGAATTGTCATCATGCCTACTAACATATTAACATTCCCATCAACGTTAACACTTTGTAAAGTTAATACTTTCACTGCATGAGATCTTGCAAGTGTGAAAATACAATCACTTTCGTTCTCTCTGAATTCGATCAAAGGGGCTAAAATAACCAGGCCGCCCTTCCAGGTGTTGGTTAATATGTTTAACTGCAAAAGCGGAAACACTATTGGCCCCAAAAAATAAGAGTTACCATCTTCTGTATTCATTCAACAAGAAATGGGTAAACCCTACGTGACTAATATCTCTTGAGACCTAAGAAGACAGGTGGGAAAAGCCTGGGGAAAAACCAAGTATCACTCGTCTCTGATACATCAATAATAACACTGAGTGATATGAACAAAATTATTACTCAAAATTAGTCTGCATATGATACATTCTTCTTCATTTTAATCAGATTCGCAATGGGTAGTGGAATGGCAATCATCTGAAAAACAAAAAAAAAAACAAAACCCACACAAGTAAGGAATCAGATACCACATATATATGTGAATCATCTGGAATTCGTGGTGTAGGACAGACTAAGACTTACAGTTTCCTCAGCCCCCCTCCACATTCGCAGTTTGAATTTATCGTAACTACTCTTAAATTTTAATTACCCATGACCTATTTTCATGGTATAGTAAATGTGTTTTCTGAGATAAAATCCTGGAATTTCTGAAGTGTTTGCATCGAAGAGTGTATGCAAAAACTCCAGAAGAATGTGATACGTATCACAACTCTTTTCTGCAGACATTGTAATATTTTAATTTCCGATAGTTTTTGAAAATCGTATGAGATCCGAAATATATGTAAAATATTATTTCATTCATTGTATTTTGTGAAAGTTAAGCTTTCAATTTTATAATTATTTAATGAATAATCTATGTTACGTACATAAATGAGTTTCCATAACACTCGAAAAAACGCCAGCTTAATTCCATAGGCAACGTAGATTATTAATTGTTTTCTCAAAACATTCGATTAATTCGTGAGTGAAACGAAGATAGAACCGTTTCAATCATACGGAAACCTAATACAAATCAAAACCTGTTCTAAAAACGCTATTAAAGATACAACTGAAAGTCTGTAGTTGTAACAGTGTTACGTGTTTGAAGTTCGCCAGTTTAATATGTAATTTTTGAACCCCCTTGTTTGATGCTCATCATTAGCAGGCCTTTTTTTCGCAGTTGAATGACAGAGTTTTCCGTATACTTTTGAACTCCCATATTCGGCCTTATGTTATCAAGAACATTAAAATTTTCTAAAATGAAATTCCGAATAAACAGCATTAACGTTTTCATCTAGGATTGTTCAAAGGAATCATTTCACAAAGTGGATCGTCTTTATGTGTTTGGTCTCAGAACACAAAAGAAGAAAATATCAAAAACGCTGAAAAACTTGCAAAACACTTTGGATGTCCAACAGATACGAGTTCGGAATTGGTAGAATGTCTCAAAAAGGTTGAAGTTAGTAAACTGGTAGAAGCTAGCGACATATTTAATGTGAGTAATTAGATTATCTCTTAGAATTAAGCTTTTTTATACAGTAGGTTGATTTCTAGAGGAAATTAATAATCACATACCTGATTTAAGCTAAATTTCAAAAACTCTCGAGGACGCGAACGTGATATTCTTAAGATATTAAGAGTTGTAATTTTCACTATAGTCACAAACAGATGACGCATTTCACTACACTATGCCTCCATCAGATAAGTGGTACATTCAAAAGGAAGATGTGCCTAACATACTAAATTTCTAAAAGCAGATACTTTGCTCAATAGCAGGAAAATCCGAACATGATTGCTTCAAGAACGGCCGATTTAGTATTAGAGTCGAATTTGGTTTTATTTGACTATTTTGTAAAGTTCCGAATTTTCTGTTAATTAATATCGTTTTCTTCCAGTAAATAATTTGCATGGTGAGCATCCGATTTTCGTGTATGAAAACTGCGTTTGTGTTCTGATATTCTTATATTGAAATATCTTAAATTTTTAGCCATATATATTTTATCGCAACTTTCATAAGACACACCTGATTTGTTCCATTAGGAATTCTGGATTTCAGTTTTAAATGTACCTGTCTAGAGAGTTATGTTTTCGGATAGCTGTATTCAAATTATGCGATAAGACGAAAGACTGGGGTCACCAATAAGATTTATATATTATCTTTTTGATTGATCTCTTTAAAACTGGGAAAACTTCATGGATTTTATGATGAAATTGTTTACAAGAAATTATGTTTCAATCACACTTGGATTATAAACTTTATTGACCGCTATTTGTTCAAAAGTATTCGGGGGAATTTTCTGACATTGGTGTTGGGGTGAGTCTATGTATCATATTGTTGTAAGCAGCTTTTTTATGTTGATGTGGATGTCCAATAAAATTATGAATGGTAATATCAGTATGAGATGATTTATAGAAGAATGATGTTTTTGTTAATTTCGGTCATATCTAAGTCTAGAAAATTAGTGGAATTATCAGTTTCTATTTCCAAACTGAACTTTATATTTGGGTGAATTGAATTTATGAAGATGTAACAGGAATCTGAATACCTATTTATGCATGACAGAAAGATAATATTAAGGGTTTCAAACGTCATTATTAATCAATAAATGAATATACGAAATATAACGTTGTTTTGTGTGTATGATATACGGGTGAGTAATTAATCACGTAAGGAGTTTCAAAAATCTCTACCTTATCTAGAAGAAATGGGGAGGTATTATTCAATCTTACGTAATATTCTACATAAAGTAATGTTCTATAAACATTTTCCTTTGGAACAAAATAATCATGCAGCAATCTTGAGAATAAAAATCCTCATATTAATTTAATATCAGACTCCAAAGAATTGAAAAATAAAACCTTATACTTATATACAATGAAATACAATTTTGTTTATAATTTCTTTCCAAGTATTTTCATTTATTATCAATATTGTCGAAATCGTAAATTTGTTTCATTTTTACACTTTGAAGTTCATTAATGAAAATTGTATATTATATTTATGTATGAATACTAATTGAGTTTATTTGTTAATGCAACAAATATCATAACTTTCAATACGAATTTTCAAAAGAATAAATAATTCATAAACATTTAGGAAACCAAAATCTTCAATTTATATCAAATTAAAAGTACTTTTGTAACTGTCCTTACAAACAGATTTAACTTGAATGAAATCTTACGTATATAAAGGAGATCGGGAGTCTGAAAAATCTTATGTGTTCTTACACGGGCGTAGGAAATGTATAAAATCTTCCTTACGCAACAAATAAATAATCTTCATCTAATTTTCTATTGCCATATATATTTCACTGTGTGAAAATTTATAGGAATGGGAGGCAAGCTTTACAATTCCCTTCAGACCAACTGTTGAACCACAATCTACAGAAGCATTCTTGACCGATACGCCAGCAAATTTATTAAATTCAGGAAATTTCAACGATGTTCCATTATTGACTGGACTCACCAAAGACGAAGGAATACTTCTAGCAGCAAGTAAGATAGAATCATGCATCAAATTACCACTACTCCAACTTCGTCATTCATTAAAATGTATAATTTTTTGAAATCCCATTTTACTTAAGAGGACTATATTATAGTCTTGAACGGATTCTAATCATACAACTTCTTCATCTTCGAAGATTCATACAATAAATTCATTTTATCAATTTCAATGTAACTACCATATGCCTGAAAAACATTACTTTTGGTTAATTCAAGAAAATTCAAAAATTTATAATTTACAAGATAAACATTTCAATACTTTCATGACGTGATTCTGTTAAGTTTGTGATAAGAGCTCTGAAAAGTAAAATGATTTTGAACCAATTATCTATACATTTTTGTAATCTTTAATGACGACGAAGTTCTAACAACATTATTCCGTTAGTTAACAGTTACCTAATTCCTTGAAAAATTGATGAAAAAATGAAAAAATATTTTTCAATATCACTCTTTTATATATATATATATATATATATATATATATATATATATATATATATATATATATATATATATATATATATATATATATATATATATATATATATATATATATATATATATATATATATATATATATATATATATATATATATATATATATATATATATATATATATATATATATATATATATATATATATATATTTATATATGTCCCAGGCAGACACTCGAAAACGGTTGGAGATACTAAAAAATTACAGGTGTTAAAAAAGTTTCTAACTTGAACGAAAATGACGAAAATTGATTGTTCGCTGATCAGTGGCGTACTGCAAAAAAGTTTGAAAGGGCAGAAGAAGACAGCTCCGGAAAAGAAAACACCTTGTAGATTCTAATTAAAATTTAGGACTTGTAATGATGGAGGCTGTAAAAAATAGCTTGCATTCCAAATTTGGGCTGATTATTTGAAAAACTGCAGGAGTTTTGAAGAAAAACACAATGTTTTCCGGAAATTTCAACACCCTGTAGCTCCGTAACGAAGCTTTTGCGGACCTTTGTTTATATAAACTGTTTTTCTTAAAATTGCATGTAGATTTACCCCCACAAGTTATGACATTACTATTATGTAACACTCTGTATAGTATAAAAAATATGGACTTACCTACATAATTTAATAGACTTCAAGTTTAATGAGCAACGCAGGTTGATTTCGTTTCTAACTAAACATATCTACCAAGATATTCATTTCTGATCAACACGCAAAAACAGGTCAATTTTTGTTTCAAGGGAGACATCTTTTGGGGTACAAAACTTGCCTGAAATATCACCCCCTAAGCGGGGGTTGCAATCATTGAACATTTTGAATAGGTGAGATGGGTCGAGTGATGACTCAAAAGGAAGGTGATATCTTTGTCTACATTGCCTTGAACGAATTTCCATTTTTAATTGAAAACTGTAAAAGATACAGGGTGAGCAACTGAAAGATAGGGAAGACTATTTCCCTGAGACTATTCAAGTTTCAGTGTGGTAAAAAGGAACAGATCCATACTGATCAATGGCAGTCATCATCAAGTACCATCCTCATCTCGAATTTCAACTCCTAGAGCAGGGGTAATATTTCGATCTAGTGATACCTTCCAAGTAAAAGATTTCGATTGCCTTCATGACTGCTCGCAATAATTCTATTCTCATTGAGTTCCATAGAAGTTAGAGGATGCAAAACGGAAAAGTGACTGAAGATGCAATGCATGGTATACCATCTATCTTCGACCAGTATCAAACAGGGGTTGATTTTTCACTGAGTAAATACCTTTTGAAAGATAGTTACTCGTTTGAGACATCCGGTTTCAAATGTGATAGATAAAAAAAAACTAATACAATGGTTGAAAATCAAGAGGGGGAATGAACGAAAGCTGAAAATTAACGAGTAGAAGTTGTACTTTGTTACCCGATAAAGTGAACGGAACTGAAATCACTAAAACTCAATGTAAATATTCGAATTGTTGGCCACCAACCTACATGCACATAAACAAATTTTGAGTGAAACGTTCACGGACATTCTGTAAAATTTCAGGTGTGATTCGGTTTCGCTCATTGGCGATGTGCTGTCTCAGGTCGTTCAAATCAGCAGGTTCATTTTTATAGATTATACTTTTGAGGTGGCCCCATAGGAAAAAGTCTAATGGACTGAGATCCGGAGATCGTGGGGGCTATTCCATTGGGCCTCTCCTTCCAATCCAACGACCAGGAAAATGCTCATCCAAAACTACTCGAACTTGTTGTGCAAAATGCTAAAATACAACCTCGTTCTCCGAATAGCGGGGATCATTCTCAATGATCTCCGTTATTGCTGGGTCGATAAATTCTTCCAATAGTTGATAATACAACTCTCCAGTAAGATTTCCAGGAATGAAAAACGGTCTAATGAGGTGATCGCCATAAATACCAACCCAAATATTTAGTTTTTGAGGCTGCTGAATGTGAATTTCGTGGAATATTTGCGGCTTAGAATCTGCCCAATAACGGCAATTATGGCGGTTTACGGTTCCATTCAGAAAAAATGTACATTCGTCCGAAAAACACAAGTGAAATAAATAATGAGGATTATTCATGACTCTCTCACTTATGGTTTCGCAGAATTGAAGTCTTCGATCGAAATAATCTTCGTTCAGTTCTTGAACTAATTTGATTTTATATGGATGAAACTTACCCCTTGAGAATGCGGAAAATACTCGTTTGGTTTACACCACTTACATCTGCCAATTTCCGCAGGCTTAGGGTAGGATCAACCACCGCTTGACCAAGCACCGCCACTTCCACAGCTTCATTTCTTACTGGCCGCTCAATTACGCGCTTCTTATTTTGCACCCATCCAGTTTCACGAAATTTGGCAACTAATCCTAGTACATACTTCGAAGTTACTTTAGCACCTTCGTGGCGTTGTTTAAAGATATTGGCTGTTCTGTTATCGCAACTATCAGAATTGAAAAATAGTTCAATCATTTCAACCCTCTCAGCTATCGATTAAACCATGACGATTTTATGAAAACTAAATTTCGAATAGAAGAGAAACTATGGTGATGAATGCAACAGAATTTTCACAACAAATGTGGAATAAAATTGGGACGATGAAATTGAATACAAAAAGTACGAAAACATTGAGAATCAATTTTTTTCTTGAAGAAATCTGATCATTGTAACATCTGCATTCCTGATTCGTAGTGTTGATTCGTATCGTTAAATAAGAATCATTTCACATGAGGAAGATGATCATACAGTATCACCTGTGAAAACAAAAAAGTTTCCTTTCAGTCAACTGATAAAAACGCATGTAAATGTGAACCCAAGTCTAGATGCATTGCTCGCATATCGTACAACGAATTTTCAAAGATCAATGGAGTTACTATGACTGATAGTTTCATCGTTTTCCTGCAAGATTCATAATCCTTCATAATCATTCCAATGTTTCAGCTGCTCACCCAGTAATTTCGATGGAGAACGAAAACTTGCACACCATTGTGGAGACAAACAAAAATCCATTCTCAGAAGGTTATAACTGGACCAATCTTCTGCTTTGAAAATAACACAGGGTGCTCACCCCTGCTCTAGGGGTTGAAATTTGAGATGTGAATGGTGTTTCGGAAGATAACAGCCTTTGATCTGGAATGAATCTGTTCCCATTTTTTTGCACTAATACTTGAATAGCTCAGGGCGATAGATAGTCTCCTCTATTTTTCAGTAGCTCACTCTGTATCTTCTACAGTTTCCAATTAAAATGAAAATTCGTTCACAGGGATACAGACATTTACCTTTCTTTCGAGGTATCACTCGACCCATCTACCCTCTTCCAAATTTTTAAGGGTGGTCGCCCCTGCTCTAGGGGTTGGCTCACTCTGTATCTTCTATAGTTCTCAATCAAAAATGAAAATTCTGTCACGGGAATGCAGACAAAGATAATACCTTTCTTTCGAGCTATCACTCAACCCATCTACCCTCTTTCAAATTTTCAAGGACTGTCACCCCTGCTCCAGGGGTTCAAATTCGAGATGAGGATGGTACTTGATGATGACTGCCATTGATCAGCATGGATCTGTTCTATTTTACTTCACTGAAACTTGAATAGTCTCAGGGAAATAGTCTTTCCTATCTTTTAGTGGCTCACCCTGTATCTTTTATTTTTTCAATTGAAAATAGAAATTCGTTCAAGGTGATGTAGACAAAGATATCACCTTCCTTTTGAGTCATCACTCGACCCATCTCACCTATTCAAAATGTTCAATGATTGCAACCCCCGCTTAGGGGGTGATATTTCAGGCAAGTTTTGTACCCCAAAAGATGTCTCCCTTGAAACAAAAATTGACCTGTTTTTGCGTGTTGATCAGAAATGAATATCTTGGTAGATATGTTTAGTTAGAAACGAAATCAACCTGCGTTGCTCATTAAACTTGAAGTCTATTAAATTATGTAGGTAAGTCCATATTTTTTAGGGGGAAAACCTCTGACATCCCTCGTTGGTCATGTATCAGTAGCTGAAAGCGCTATGGTTCGAGTAAATTTTAGTAGACTGATATTTTTTTAAAGTTATCCTAATATATAATCATTTTAGGACATGTTTTAATTAAAATCATTGCTTAGCAATGATATTAATTACCAGGTGATGGATTTATATTTTTCATGAAAAAAGTTTTTTCAGAAAATAGTATCATTCGTTCTTTTTTTAGGGTTTGTGAACAAACCGGAATTATTTGACCAATTGAACGAGGATTTCAATAATAAAATAACATCCGCACTAGCTTACAAACAATTTGTTACTAATTCGGATATCGTTACCGAAAAAATTAAAAAATTTTACTTCGGAGATAAGAAGAAACTCACTATGGAAAATTCCTTCAGGGATCTGATAAACGTAAGTAAAAGATTTATAGCAAAATTCATTGGGTTTGCATCACAAACATTTGCACATTTTATTCCAGATGTTTTTATATTTATTATAATTCGGAAAAGGAACTGTTCCTTAATCTTCCAAAATTTTACTTTCTACTAATCTCGCATTACTTTTTGAACTGAATTATTTTTCTCTTCTATAGTGACTCAAATGACTAAAGTACTATAAATTGACGTTACCCAAATGCGCATTAGGACAAGACAGTCTTAAGCATCGAAATGAAAAAAATTCATTTAAAAATAAAACTTTCAAACTAAAGATCGCAAACAATCAAGTATAATTGCGAAACCGAAAATATCTGGTCAGCGTATTTATATAACTATATTAAATACTTCATTATACTGATGACTTCATATTAATGTATAATATTGATCATCAAGAGGCTGATTTATTCTCGTTCTTGCTCCAATATTCCAAGTCTTTGACTGAGTATTGAGTAATCAATTAAAATCTTGCTGAAAGAGCCAGAAGATCGGCGGCAATGTCAATTTTTCATCCATTCTTTATTTCGATATAGTGGCATCTTTGTGCGTAAACTAAAAACTAATATACACTAGCCTGTGATGATGAATCAAATTATATCGTGATGTAAAGGAGAGAGATTGTAGTATTGACTTGCGCAAGAACTGTTACCGCTCCTGATCGTTCATGCTCAGATCGTACAGGATCAATCCTGCCTTTGCTCTTGTTATAGTAAGGTGTTCTTCATCTTGATCTTGCGAAAATGCAAAATCAAGTTCGATTTCGGGCTACCCCTTTATACTTTGCTCTTCAAGTCTGTAAAGTCAATCCATTAGTCTAATATCGTGTGAGTAAAATGAATATGGTGGATTTATGTAGTCTAGAACTAAGTAATGAAAAAATCAATATTACTTAAAAGCTTAAACAAAAATAAAATATGGGGCACATAGTATTAATATTGACATTTTTGTTTTTTAAGCGTAAATCTAAACTATTTCATTCTAGATTGTGAAATAAATTAAAACTTTGAGAAAATATGAAACTTTCATAAATTTGATCTATCACAAGGAGTGTTCGATAATCTTTTGATAAATAAAATAGTGAAATCTTTGAAGATATGAGAGTAGTCCTTTTAATTAATTAATGTGATTTCTTTCAATTATTTTCGAATTTTGCGATAATCATAATCATTTTTCTTTTTCAGGTATATGGAGATGCATTATTTGGTAAATGTTTCATTGATGCAGTGTTAGGTCACCTAAAAGTATCAAAACATCCAGTATATGCCTATTTGTTTGCCAAACAAGGAGCATAAGTTTCTCTGATTTTATAGGTGGAAAAGAAAAATATGGTAAGAATATATATATTTCTCAATCCTATATATGTATTTATAAAAATATCAGCAAGAAATACCTCAAATTGAAGATGACTTGCTAACGAAACAGTGGATGAAATTCTTGTTGCATGTTACCTCCTAATATACGTAGTATAACGATCAGTTACTTGGTCCATTTTGTATTTGTGATGCGTTAATAGGAAACATTGTCCTATGCTGTTGACAGCCCAGAATCTAGAGGAGGAGCAAACTGATGTGCTTGTTCTGGGCGGTAGTTTTGAGGGGCCCAAAATCAAAACAAGTTGTTTCTTAAAGTGCCTTGCATCCAGCGCACATTATTCTGTTGAATATCGATTAAGTTTAAAAATTCATAATTATTTATCAACAAATGTAACCATAAGCGTCAATCTGGTGAGTACTTTTGCGGTGTAACTATATTTCCTGCCTTGATGCCTTGAACGCGGTACAGATTTGCCAAACATTCAACTAACTCAAAACTTCTACTTTAATTTTCACGAATCAGTGTTTCGAGTGTGTTGCTAAATCTCTAGAAAATTCAGTGATTTCGGTGATTGAAGTAGCTTTTGTTTGTTTTTCTAGGTGCAAATTATATTTCCCAAATATTTTGTTTTGTTTGATGTATTTTAATAGTGAAAATTTCATGTAGGCGAAGTTGTATGAGGGGATATCCGAATATGTTCTCGTCACACAAAATGAATGTTGCCACTTACAGCTACTATAATACAAAATTACAAAAGTCAAACAGAGCTTCATTTTTGTTTCTGATTCAGACCACTATAATAAGCAATTGCTTAAGAAAATCAACTCAGAGCGAAAGTTTTCAAAAGGAGAATTTGACATCCTATAAGAATTTCTTGGATTTTTTGAGTATATATATATATATATATATATATATATATATATATATATATATATATATATATATATATATATATATATATTTTTTTTTTTTCTTATTACAATGATGACTAATTTGATTCACTTCTCTACTCAATTTCGAGGATCTGGTCGGTAGATCTGTAGATCTTCACTTGCACCTATTATAAAAAAAATTGAAATTTGAAAATGACGAAATTTGGTAAAACACAAAAAAAATCCTGAAGTAATATTTTCAAAACGATATGGAAACACTATTTTTCAGTACCCAAAAGGTCCACCTCTCTTATTAATGACACTTTGGCATCTTCGCGGCATGCTCAATATTAAATTGTCTATTACATTTTGGCCTAAGTCATTCCAAGCACCCTGAACTGCTAATCGAAGGTCCTGTTCATGGTGGAATACGTTTTGACGCAGGAGATTTCTTTTTAAGGTGTTCCATACACGCTTGATGGGATTCAGATCTGGGGAGCAGGATGGTCACGGTAGAAGATCGATATCGTTCTCTTCAAGAACTCCGTGAGGTTGTTTTGTATGAAAACGAAGTCAGTTCTTCCACCAAGGCGTATACCTCCCCAAAACATCACTGATCCCACCATATTCGAATTCTTCCCGAATCGAGATAATAACTAGATCTAGATTCATCACTGAAGAGAACTGTGGCCCACCTCTCTTGATCCCAGTTTACGTGTTCTTGGCACCAATCTAAACGAGCAGCGCGATGTCCATGGGTCAGTTGTGGAACTCTTAAAGGACGTCTGGAGTGGAGTTGACCTTCGTGCAGTCGATTTCTCACAGTTTGGTCGGAAATTTGTACATTATGAACTCGTGATAGCTCTTGAGCTTATTGAGATGCTGTGATACTACGATCTCTTCTGGCTTGTAAAACCAAAAATCGGTCTTGGGCGACTGTAATCCTGAAACGACCTGTATGGCGTTCTTCTACTCTACCTGTTTCATTGAAACGCGACCATAAACGGTTTATGACACTTGGGCTACTTCCCAGAACCCTGGATACTTCCCGTTGTGAGCTCCCAGCTTGGAGCATGCCAACGGCTCGTAACAACTTTTCTCTAGTCAAATTTCGTCTTTCCATGGTCGAATCACAAAACTTGAATCTTTTATTTGTGCTTAAAACAGAAACAAAGTGCCAACTAACTGATTTCAAACACTGAATACATGAAATGATTATAAAGCAGCGTCGCATCTGCTGCATTTTTAGTTTTTTATAAAAAAAAAACCGAAATCTGTTGCGGCACTGTATAAAATTTGGTGAGAAATTGATGCAGGTGTTCATTTCTTAAAAAAATCATCCATATTGATCGTTCTGGATACGATATATCGACATACAAAAGTGTTCCTAGACTTTTGGAGGTGTTTATATATATATATATATATATATATATATATATATATATATATATATATATATATATATATATATATATATATATATAAAGATGGCGGATTCAAGTGAAGATCTACCGACCAAATCTTCGAAATTGAGTAGAGAAGTAAATCAAATTAGTCACATTGTAATAAGAAAGTGTCAGAGTCAATCAATTGTCGATAATGCAGTGAAATATTTCACCCCTCATGTCTCACCCAGGATACAAATAAAAAATCTACATTGTGTTGCCACGAGCCAAAAAGCAAGGAGCTAATTACCAAAGATACATGTACTACGAATTTCATGGACCTAAAGGTAAAAATAAAATTCTTAAAAAGAATTGAATATTTGGAGGAATTATTAAGTGAGTCCCAAAGTAAGAATAACATTCTCCTATTAAGCAATGATCTTATCTTTGAAAAGATAAAATACAATGATAATTCTAATATGTCAACAAAAAATCGTGTGAACAAACAGATGAACCTGTCTAACGAACTCCAAATGTCACGGTATGATACGCACATCACGCACACTCAGCAACTTCATCAGGGAGCACAGAATATTGATAACACGGAAATCCAACAAGCCATAGAAAAGGATAAACCAGGGGAACCGAATTCTTCTTCTCGAAATGGTCGTGGTCTGGAGATGAAATGGAGTGACATGGTAAAGTCTGGAATTGATGCTGAAATTGGAATCGAAAACAAATCAAATTTCGAAGGATCTGCCACTGAACTGGAGCACCAATAGAAACAGGTAGAAAGGAAACGCAAAAGTTTTATTTATACTAGATCAAATAAAACTGCTGAATCAACGTTAGTGGTAGCATCTAGAAAAAAATTGGTCTTATGTTGGTAAGGTGGCGGGCACAGATGCCTCAGAAGATGCTCTCAAAGAATATCTAAATGCGAATACCCAAGATTTGAATAAGATAGAAGTCAAGAAGCTGAAAACAAAAGAACCTAATTCAGCATTCAGTGTGGGAGTTTCGGACGATAAGCTCTATGGGAGACTCTGCAAACCTGAAATATGGCCTGAGGGAGTTTTAGAATTTTCTTCTCGAAATTTTTTCTTCCAAGGGAGCAATAACAGACCAACAAACTAATAAAAAAATCTGATGAACTATTGTCATCATGCATCAGAATTTATAATCAATAGGCACATCCTACAATAGACTTGATCTTAAACTTCAAATTCACAAAATCGATTCCCTTGCTACTACTAAGCACTAGAAATGTAGAGATGAACTTACTGCATTTAATCTGGATAACTTCACACTGGCTTCCTCCTTTTGTCGTAACAGAGGAGTTCATCCATGTAAGAAATGGCACAAAATTCATTGAAAGACCAGACTTGAACAATTTAATTGTGCGCCATGTATTCGGATGCTGTGCAGTTCAGACTGATATCTTTTCGACAAAATGTCTCTTAGTATGTATTTATTGACCCAACACTCCTCTATTTGAAAATATAGATACTTTTCTAGAAAAGTTATCAATAACTTCAGAAAGATGTCTTGCTGAAAAATGTAAATTCATAATTGCAGGTGATTTCAACAGCAATCTCCTTATTGACTCTAACGACACAAAATCTGAAGCCACAAATACGTGAACCCACTCGTACAACTAAGACATCCTCATCCTACTTGGACAATATTGTTACACATATTGAGAGGACTTCTAAAGTAAGTGCCCAAGTCTATCTCCTAAACTTATCAAAAAAAAAACAATAAAAATCATAAATGACGAAACACTGAATGCTTTCAATGAGGTTATCTGCAGGTTAGACTGGAGTGGAATATATAAGGTTCCTGAGCAAGAAGTAAATACCATATGGAAATGTTTCTCTGCTAAGTTCAGAAAACTTGTTGACACTAATTTTCCTGCGAAGGATGTATTAGTTCGTCCAAACACTAGCAAAAGGGTCCTTCAGACAAAAGAAATTCAGAAACTGACAGCTCGACATACTATTAAGAACGAGACATTAATATCTCCAGAAATATAAGGCAGTTAAGTACCTATATGATGCGGCTTTGAGATCAGCAAAGTAGAATCAGTTTGATAATATTATAAATAAATCTCCCAGCAAATCCAAGACTGTCCGGAGAGTGGTCAAAGATGTCAGCGGTAAGCAGAAAAATATACGAAAACTTCCAAGAGAACCGGACCCACAGAATACGACAAATAACCTTAACAGGTTTTTCGTTAATATTGCTACTGATCTGTGCAGCAGTACTCCCACATGTGTCAATAACAATAAAGTGAGATATATAAAACGACTAAATTATTCCTTTTATGTCTTTCAGACAACAGCCCCAGAACTAATTAAAACCGTTGATAAAATGAAGAACAAGACATCAAGCGGGTACGATGGTATATCTCTGAGAGTAATACATCATAGTATACAACATATAGCTGAGCCACTCGCCTATACTAATAACTGCGCTTTTAAACATGGAATATTTTCGGAATCTCTAAAAATCACAGTTGTTAAACCAATTTTTAAGAAAGGGGAGACCGAAGATCTAGGTGATTACCGTCCAATAAGCTTGCGTAAGTCCTTTGGCAAACATTTTTGAAAAGATTATTGCTGAATGCCTGTTGAAGTTTTCTCATGAACTCAAGATTTCCAATAATAGCTAGCATGGGTTTGTTAGACAGAAAAATACGGAAACAGCAATATTTGAGATGACAAGACCACTCACTTGTTCACTGGAAAGTGGTGACGTGCCTTTGAGATTTATTTTGGATTTGACAAAGGCCTTTGATTGTGTTGACATTCCAACGCTGCTGCTTAAAACTTGAGAGTTATGGAATACACGACATTCAGCTTGGCTTATTGGCAGATTACCTTAATAACAGAAAGCAGAAAGTGGTCTTGGACATTGATGGCATGCAGTACTGTTCAGATGAGGAATTGGTGAGGAGCAGTGTACCACAAGGAAGTATTATTGGACCCCTGCCGTTAATCATCAACATCAATGATCTTCCGACTGTAATCTCACAATTGAATTCTTCTAAGTTTTCAGCTGGAATGATCGAATATGCGAACGATATAAATGCAGTAATTACTTCACATACCATGACAACTGCAATTGACGGTGCAGGTGTGCTGTTGGAAGAGGTGCGTGAATGGTGTGTAGAGAGCCATCTGGTTTTAAACGTAGGAAATACTGAAAGTCTCGTTTTCAGTATTGATCGTTCAAATGACGCTGGCCCTGAGACATTATGTGGAGGAGTATCGGTATTACATACTGTAAAGTTTTTGGGAGTTCATCTTGACAGTTGAAATGGAACAATGATTTGGATTACTTGGTGAACCAATTGAACTCAGTGATTTATACCATGAATGTACTGAGATTTTGTGTGCATCAGAGAGTCTTAAGGTCAGTGTATTATGCAAACTTTCAGTTGTTGCTGTCTCATGGTATCATTTTCTGGGGCAGTAGCTCAGGAGCTGACATTGTATTCAGGAGGCAGAAATGGACTATTAGACTACTGGGCCATTTAGGGTACAGAGATTCGTGTCGGGGAGTGTTCAAACGTATAAATATACGTACATTTTCGTTCATCAACATCATGGTTATTTTAAAAAATATAGTAACTCAAACAAAACTAGAATTAATTTACACCATATTTTCACCTATACATGATACCATAGTCTTAATACCTGGAAAACTTAGTTTTCATATATATATATATATATATATATATATATATATATATATATATATATATATATATATATATATATATATATATATATATATATATATATATATATATATATATATATATATATATATATATATATATATATATAAATATATGCAGGCTCTCATTTTGCTTTATATGTAAGGGCCCACCTAGATCACCAATACCCTAATAGATGGATAGATCGAGGATGGTCTATTGCCTGGCCTGCTAGACCACCAGATCTTAATCCTCTAGACTACTTCCTATGGGGCTATTTGAAGGAGAAATTAGAACGAGGAATGAGTTGATTGAGAAGATAAGACTCAACTGTGACTTGTTGCGAGAATATCCTTACATCATTAGAAAGGCGAACAATTACAAGACGTGTAGAGCTTGCATTGATGAAGGAAGGTCCTATTTCGAGAACAAATTATGAACGTTCTCCTTGTTTATTGTTTGGCTTCATTTCTTATTTATCGTTTGGCTTCATGTTTCAATTTTATTCGTGAATAAATTTTTTTTCTGGGTGGTTTTCAGTGTGTAAAGTTGTTTTATTGGGTTTTCTGAATCAACAGTTCTTGTTGTTTTTCACAATAAGATGAGTTTTCCAATATGATTCATACAGGGTGTTTTGTATCCTGAAGCACTCTGTATCAATTCATGACAATCCGAACCTGGATATTTTCGAAATTTGATAGTGGTACCGATTGATACTTAGCAGAATTAGAAACCTGCTAAGTTTCATAGAATTTGATGGATTAGTAACGAAGATATGGCCGGAGCTCTCAGTGCTCGGGTACTACCGCTCATGAAGGATTTGTTTTTCAAGCAATAATAATAATTATTAAATGGAATTTGATTGAAATATTACCAGCTTGAGGAAAATTGCAACGTTCGGGAGTTATTTGACCTAACTTGCTAAAATGGAAAAAAGCTTTCACGAAGCAGCTCTTATACATTCGATAAGTCTTCCGGCCTTCCGAATAATTCTTCGAATTAAGATATTCCAGTTCATTTGATTGAATAATCGAAACATCAATGCCCAGATGACGGTAAACAGTCTTAATCGTCGATATCATCTTAGGAGGAAGACAAGGTTCAGGAATCATGTGTAGCTTTATTGCCATCGAGTAACAGAGATGAAATTGAAGATGCCCTTATAGGTCGAGGTACATAGTTGAGCTAGAAGAAAGTTATACGTCATTGAAGATAAATTTTCAGCAAGCAAGCTGAATGGCTAATTGATAAACATTCAAATAACACTGAAAGCAACGCTAGGGCAATTAACATGTTAAACATCTGAATATGTGATTTGGAACAGAAAGCAATGAAAGATTTTGACTTGTTTATTCGCTATTCGCCAGCACTAGAGTTATATGTTTCTCGAATTCAATTGACCTAATTAAATCGCATTAGTGACGTAAAAGGTATGAGTTGATCACCAACAACATACGTCTATCTTGATATTATTATTGATTGATAGAGATATGTTGATAGTTTATATTGGAATATTGTTTCTATCCAACAAAGATTTTTTTGTCAAAGGAAGTTGTTTTGCGCCATTTAGTACGGCGGATATGTGAAATACTGCAAATGGAGAAAAATGACCCCACCGAGGAAATTCTTTGGTGAAAACGATCGCAGCTTTTTCTTTTGTTTTCGAGTTATTCCAGATTCCGAGATATCGGCGTAAGCTAATATCTCAGTTTCAAAGTTAGGTGAAACTATTTTGATACTCTACGGGCACTACTTCGAGTAGAATGCAGGGACGTATAGAAAAATATTTTGTTAAATGGTTTTCTAATTATGATATAAACTCGTGGAGAAATAGGAAAAGAATTTTTTTCCGCCCAAATACACATAACGTGCCTGACAAACTTCCTCAAAAATGTGAATTTTTCCAGAAATGAAAATTCTCAGATGATTGTGTGGTTTCATCTAGTATGCTGGTACGAATTTACTCAAAATATCCCGAATGGATTCAATTGTATACTCACCAAACTAAATATCGAAATTAATCTATTATTCAATTCAATGTTGATTCACAAACAATTAGCTGAAAACTTTTTGATTGAATTTTGTGTGAATTTTGAAAACTTCAAAAAATTGAACATTTTAGACTGCTATGTTCACATTGAGTATGATTCTTTTGCAGCTTCAGAAAATTATTCTGTACATTTTCCTGATTAAGGCAACCTCACAAATCTCTATTCCAAAGATTGAAACAGAACGTTATAAACACTCTCATAAACACTGGTTCTTTTAAGAACTTGGAGATAAAAGTAGGCGACTTGAGACAGAGCGAGCGATACCAAAACCTATGGTTTCGAGAATCTTCTACAGCCAGGAGATTTTGAGCAACGGCTAGAATCGGAAAATCAGAATCAGAAAAAATCTAGAGGAAATCCCAAATTATACCAATTTACCATATGAACGGATGAACTGATGGTGTCCAGTGATGAATTATTCAATCGCAATAATGAACATTACTGGTCTGATGTCAATGTCCATCGGGTACTACATGTTCAACACCATTGTGTTTTGGCATAAGTCATTTTTGACGAAAATCTTAGGGGGGTATTTAATATATATAATTTTATATAATAAATGAGAACATGATAGAGGGTCTTTCGGATGAAATTTCCTTGGATCACAGAAGAATAACACCAGACAGGAAATATGTCAACACTTTTAAACTAGTCTTTCAGTGATAACTGGTTGGCAAGAAGAGGACAAGTGAGATGACCTCCTCCTTCATCAGGTTTAACCTCTATAGACTTTTTCTCTGGGGCTATGAGTGGATTTATTATAATGTTAAACCAAAATCCAAAATGGATGCAGAACTGTTTGTGGACGTTTAATTCCTGCATTTTGAATATGGAAATATTTTGTGATATATATATATATATATATATATATATATATATATATATATATATATATATATATATATATATATATATATCACAAAAGTATTTCCATTATTCAAAATGCAGGAATGGAATTAAAACGTCCACAAACAGTTCTGCATCCATTTTGGATTTTGGTTTAACATTATAATAAATCCACTATAGCCTCAGAGAAAAGTCTATAGAATATATATATATATATATATATATATATATATATATATATATATATATATATATATATATATATATATATATATGCACATACTTTTCTATTTCATCCAAATGGTTTTCATTATTCATTTTCTAAGTAACGTTCCTGCATTCAACTAAAAGTGCATGTTTCACCTAACTTTGATAGCATCCAAGATATATGTCAAAATTCCGGAAATCGACAAATCTCGACTGCTTCCTAAACGTAAGTAGATAGCTGCGAGCTGTTTTCACCGATAAATTTTCCTCTAAAATCGAGGACAAAGTATTTCATATTGCTGCTCTACTGAAACATCGAAAGTGGGACATCCTGTACAGCTGTTATTGAGAACTAGGGTACAGGAGTATATATAAGCCCCCTTAATTTCAAAGCCTCGTAAGATCTTGCTAATGAGTAAAGTAAAGAAAAAATACAATGGAAGTTGTAACTTTTGAAGGTCTTCAAAAAATTTTAATTTTCAGGTAAATCAGGCGTACTTGAACCTAAACGCGTTATTAAAGACTGTTGTTTCAAGCCAGAGGTAGTTGGAATAGGTGAACAGAACTCTGTATGTACTTCCATTATATTTCTTCAAAACAGATAGCTTTCGAATCAGATTTTGATTCCTCAAGTTGTCCATGTTAAACCTTCAAAAGAGGAGCGATAATTACCTAATTTTTCGACAAAAGTTGAAGATTACGGTAAAATTCAACAATTTCGTCGTAATTTGCATAATTTGGGGATACATCATGGTGAATAGAATTTGATGGTGACAAACCTGTTCTCTTCTTCATGATACGAAAAATTTTCATCCGAATTATTGTCGCATCTTCGGCACATAACAGGACATTCTGAAGGAACTTGAAACCTGTGGATTAGTGTAATTACTGAAGGTGCAAAACGCTTCTTCAGGAATTGCGCTGGGATCATACGGGCAGAGGCAAGTAGCTCTACACCCACTGATTATATTGTCTTGGTCATGCACTTGGACCAAACTTTTGTGAAAATTTTCGTTAAACAAGCTGTAGTCAGTTTGCGTTCGAGATACTGATATGCATACAATAAAACCTCCTCGTCCCAAAAATGTTCGAACGACTTATTGACCGATTTGTAGAGCGGTTGAAACTCATGAGCCATATTTGAAAGCAAGCAATAGAATATAAAATTATGGGCATATGCAGCCTCAATGATTCTTGCGTCTACATGTGAGTAGGCTCAATCAAAAGTTAGTAGGCATTCTCCTGGATATTTATTCTGCCCTAAGTGGTGTATGAAATCACTAAAAGGTTCTGCCGTCATTCTGCCCTTTGGAGCCATTTTGACTGAACTGATAGGTGGTAAATTGTCACAAAATTCTGGTCTCAACTTTTTGCCCTAAAATATAATCATAGGTGGCACAGTGTTGTCCATTGCATTTACACACATAGCGACTGTGACATTTTCTGTATGTTTTTCTCTGGCAAAAAGCACTCTTTTGGTACATTATGCTGCAAAACCTTCAGTTGGTGGTGTAGTGTTAGACGACACCCCTTTTCGTCCATGTTATAAAGGCGGTTCGGATTGTTGGTTAGATATCAACTCATCGTTTTTTAGCTTCACAATGTTTCGAAAGCATTGGCTTGTTGAGTTTTTGTGCGCTAGCGGGATTCAACAATTTCTGGATTGCGTTTCACAAACCTTGTGAGCCAATATTCTTCACTAAAAAGATTCGGTATATTATTCGTAAGCCTGCTTCCGAACAATTTCGGTAGTTAGTGGCATTCCTATCTGAGACAGTCTAATTATCCTGTAGAATAAATAATTTTCTTGTGATTCATTGCAAATATGAACACGACCCGTTATTTTTTCCATAGAACCAGATTCTAAGTGGTTTCCTAATGTTCACCTTGGTATACCATATGGTTCAGCAGCATTTCCCTGTGACATTTGGCAGCGTTTTACTGCTTAAAGGGCAGATTCAAACTGTCCATTCCCTGTGCCGTTTTTGAGTAGAAGGCTGCATTTCAATTTGCGATAAAAATACAATAATAGAAAATACATTTTAAAAAGCCTATAAAGGCCCAGGATATATTTGGGAATAACGACATGGGGCCATGATAGGGAATTACACCCGAGTTAAGTGTACCCTAGCCAAAATACAAGAAAGGAAATAAATTACTAATAGTCACATGTAATTTGCTGATAATATATTAGAGAAGAGAGACTTGCTTTAAATTTGTTGATTTTTCGAAAGGATTCAGATAACGCAAATTATAAACCGTGTATCCTTTTGACACGAACGATGAAACTGTAATGAAACACACTTTCACTAATGAACTATGGTACTAGTAGCATAAACCCGCAAAATTTCAAATGTTTCGAATAGTTATAACAGTTTTATCCTAGGAGCCAGGCCATCTTCGGCGACACTACTTCATTGTGATTATTCTGGCTTTCAAGTATATTAAAAATGAAAACATTCATTTCTTCTAGGAGTTTCTCATGGAGATGATGTCATGTACCTGTTTCCTTCCAACTTATATATCCCAGTAAAAAACGAGACGGAGAGTGAACGAAAAATAACTGAACTTTTCTCTACCATATTCGAAAATTTTGCCAAAACAGGGTACGTATTTCTGTACCTATTTACTATGTTCCGAATTCTAAGTGTTAGTAAATGAAATTATTGTTTCCCAGAAATCCCACGCCTGCAATTGACGAAGTAATCAAAACAAAATGGGAACCAGTTAAATCAGACAAATTTGAGCATTATTACATAGATGATGTTCAAGAAATGAGAGCCCCGTTGTTTGCGGAAAGATTTGCATTTTGGAAGAAAGTGTCGTTAGAACCGAGGAATAACTTGAAGAAAGAAGAACTATGAGACGTTGGATATCTGTTTTTATTAATATGAAATGAAAATGTTCTCTATATAAACTGAACATAGTTTCATGTAATAACTGTACTTGGTTGTTAAACAACAAACATCTTGAAATATTTTATTTCAGAATAAATTTGAAACCATTTCTATCTTTTAAGTTTATTTTTGAATTTTTGAAAACTATTTTCATTCTGTAGTTCATTTGATATATAATTGAAATCTGCTATGCCTCTATGTAAGATAGAGTTGTAATTGTATCTTCCTGTCTTTGCCATGTGGTAATCATTCTTTTGTCTTGTATTATACGAATGAACTTTTTCTTCTTTCTTCCTAAATCCGTAATGGAACTTGGATGTTTTCCGTACTGCATTTTTGAAATGAACAATAGTACATTATATTTGAGATAGGTTTTTACATCCATCCATTCACGAACTTTCAACATATGAACTATTGGGGTATAACGGTTGGCCGTTAATACTGTTCTCATAGCCCTATTCTGAATTTTTCGTAATTGTTAAAGATATTTCTCCTTAGGAAAATACAGCACACTATAACAATGAGTGAGATGTGGCAATACAATCAGGTTGTAAAGCATTTTTCTTGAATTATAATTTAAGTTCACTGATACTCTCCAAGATAACTTACTTCGACTAATAATTTTCTAATCATATTTGTGATGTGATTTTTGAAGTCAAGTTTTGGATAAATTTCTACCAACTCTACAGTTTCATTATTTATTTTGATTTGCTAATTCTCCTCTTTGAAAAGTTGTTTTGATTCTTTCTTCCCTAGAATCATAGCATTGTTTTTTTTGTATTCAAGCACAATTTATGTGAATACATGTAATTTATAACTCTGTTCAGATCTTGTTGTAGGTTGCTAATAATCGAGTAGATGTCTTTACCTTTGATGTAAATCAGAGTATCATCGGCGAATATTTGTATTTCACAGTATTTGAGTACCCCGGGTAAATTATTTATATATAAAATAAAAAATAGTGGAGTTTTTGAAGAAAGCTGACTATAGCTTTTTGGCTTTATGGTACTACAAATTACTTCTCCATGGAGCAATACATTCGCAAAACATTTGGTTCATAACCATGTGTTTGAAAATCGAAGTGATCCCTAAATACATCACCTGAAAACAAAGAACACCAGTGCAGCAGCCATCAAAGGAGCATTGAAAGGAAAGCTGTCGAGGATGAAAGAAGACAGAAGAATCCAGTATAACAAAAGGGATATATGTTATACTTATGTTAAGGTAATTCATTCAGAGCTTCCCCTTAGATTACATAAAATTGAATTCGATATTTCAGACCGGGAAATCAGAGAAAAAGTCAATAAAATTATCCAGAGTAAATATGAAACCTAATAACCTCATTAAAAATAAACCAAAAATTAAAGAAATTAACATCAACTTGTCAAATCATCAATTTTTCAAAGTATTCATAAATTTAACCGAAACAAATTTCACCATTGATGAGACGGCGTTATTGGAGAAAGGATTCAAACACAATATTTATCCTAAACATCATAAATCGAATTTTGAACAATTAGCAATAGATACTGAAATTTGCCTCAGAAATGTTGAAAACAATAGGTCGTTGAAACACCAAACTGCGTCCGTGATTAAGAAAGAACACCTAAAAAAGCTTAAAAGACCAATTAGATATCACATATTAATCAAAATTATAAAAGTTGAATCAACATCGAATGACATTCTTTTCACAAAAGCAGATAAAGGCAATACAGTTATAGCGATAAATAAACAAGATTATATTTCCAAAATATTAGAATTCATTAATGATTCTAATTACTCAGTTATATCCCGAGATCCAACAAATAAATTCAATAAGGAAGTGAAGACAGTCATTGAGAATTCAAAATTCATCATTACATATAGCGAAAAATTTAAACTTATCTTACCGAATCCTTTACCACCTCAACTTTATTCTTTAGTTAAATTGCACAAAAATGGTTATCCAATAAGACCAGTGGTATCATTCACACATGCCCCAGCATTCAAGATTTTTTAATACATATTCTGGAAAAATTTTGTAATTTTAAACCGTCTTTTTCTATTCGTAATTCAAATGATTTGATAAGGAAAATAGAAGATATTGTCATTCCAAGTAATGCAAAGTTAGTCTTTTTTGATGTCAAGAATTTGTTTCCAAGTATTCCACCGAAAGATCCCTATAATATAATCAATAATTTGTCAACACAAAATATGACGAATCCACGAATTAAATATGACATTATGGCTTTATTAGATGTTTGCATATCTCAAAATTATTTTTTATTTAACGATTGTTTTTATAAAAGTGATGAGGGACTTATAATGGGAAAACCCTTAAGCCCTCTTTTAGCAGAAATCTTCATGGATAACATAGAAAAAACTATTTATAAACACCCGCTTAGTAAACATTTCCTATATTGGTATCGATATGTCGATGACATTATTGTGTGTTTCACAGGAACAAACAGACAGTTTACTGTATTCGAAAATTTCTTCAACAACCTGCACCCAAAAATAAAATTCATTTCTGAAACAGAACAGAACAATTCGATCAATTTCCTAGACCTAACAATAAGAATAATAAACACCAGTTTTCAATTTATCATAAGCCTTCTCATACAGATATCACAATTCATTACATCGGCACATCCTTACCAACATAAAGTAGCAACATTTAACAGCTATATACATAGACTCTTGAACACACCGATGTCTAATGATAATTATTTCAAAGAATTGAATTTGATAAAACAGATCGCAATATATAATGGTTATGACGCAAATATAGTTAGCAGCATACTACATGAGAAAAAACAAAAATTAGCTTTACAACATATATATCCAATCGGTGAACACCAAGACAAGAAATTCAATACTTTAACATATATAGGCAATATTAGCTGTTAATTATTTTTTAGGTTGTTCAATTCAAGAAAAAGAATATTTTCTTGTGGTATTTTATATTTTATTAACGAAGGAAGTACAAGAAATTTTAGCGACTGGTCTTACAACAGTTTCTTATGCCAATGAGTAGTCAGGTAGTTGTTATAGGCTGTTGGGGCCGTATTTACAGAAGCGCAAGGGTAGGGGTGGTCAGTGGCGTCACATTGAACATTTATTTACACAGTATTTTTAACATTAGCAATAATGTGAAATCCCTTCTTAAAAATTCAAATTCAAATATAGCGTTCAAAATATCAACAAATTTAGGTTCATTTATCAGGAATTATAAATCTCCAATTAATAAAGAAAATAAATCAGGTGTTTATAGATTAGATTGTGCAGATTGCAATTGTTTTTATATAGGTAGAACAAGAAGAAATTTTAATGTTAGAATCCCTGAACATAAACGCAGTTTCATCAATGGAAAAACCGGTTCAAATTATTCAAATCATCTTAGGGAAAATGGTCACTCTTTCAATTCAGAATTTAAAATCCTACATTCTGAGAAGAGAGGTATAAAACTCAACCTTCTGGAAGCACTTGAAATTAACAGATTTAGGAATTCACCGAAAATTCTTAATGATCAGGTAGACATAAATAACTCACCCTTATTGAATTTATTTCCTAAACATTAGTACGGATAGCTCTGAGTGGATTGCCTCTTTAGTATATATAAAAATTTGTTAGTAAGATATATTTGTAGTATTCATTCGCTCTTGATAATAAAGATACAGTGTATCGAAACGCGTCGAGCATTTAATGATATATTTTAGTAGAAATCATCGTTTACTTGTATTTGTAAAAAAGAGTGGGCCTAGTATGGCACCTTGTGGAACTCCCATATCAATATACTCAGTTTCAGACGTTATATTTCTCATTTTAACTTTTTGGGTTCTACCATTGAGATAATCTGTAAACCATTCATGTGACACCTATTCCCTTCAATTTCTGAAGGAAATATTGCCTGTCGATACTGTCTCGAAGGCTCTTTTCAGATACAAGAAATTTGCCACCACTACCTCACCTCGATCCAATGAACTTTTCCAACTTTCCACTACTGAAACTAAGGCAGTTTCTGTTGAATATCCCTCTCTAAAGCCTGCTTGCTGGTCGGATAATATATTGTTTTCTACAATATGTTCTTTCAGACTATAATACACCAATTTCTCTATAATCTTTTCCAAGATCGGTAGCATGTTTATGGGTCTCATGTCAGATGCCTGAATGGATTTTCTTTGGCACAATGCCTCCTGACAAGGACGTATTTATTAGTTTGAGAACGAGTGCCTGTAAGGCATGACGGGCATTTTTTATAACCTCTATCTATTATCAGTACTATTCGTTTTCTTCATTTTATCAACTATTTCTTCTAGTTTTGACCAAGTTACTGTGTTGAAACCATCCAGACACTTCATTTGGCTCGTATGAAAACTTGGAGTGGGTATATTCTTTGGTATGTCATCAATAAGAAGCTTCAAACTATTAATGTAGAAATCGTTCAATTTTCTCGCCATTAGCGCTTTATCATTTATCACTACTCTATCAAAATCAATTTCAGTGATATCATTTTTTGCCTCCTTGTTGATTATTTCTTTCAACATTTTCCATAATTTGACAGAATTTATTTCGTTTTTCTTCAACAAAGTTTCATAATACTGCTTTTCTGTGTTTCTTAGTAGTTATGCACACGTATTTCTCTTCCTCGTATAAATCTTCCAATCCTCTGCATTTTCACTGCTTTTAAACTTCTTGTATGCATCATTTCTCTCTTTCATTGACATTTTTAACTTCTTTGTGAGTAAGGGGGTATCTCTATCTCGCACTAAGACCTTTTTTTGTGGAGCAACATTGTTTAAAGCTCTTTCAACACATCTAATCATTAGCTCATACATTTCATCCACGTCTCCCTCACTAGTATCCCAACCATTTTTTCATGTTCACAGTTTAGTTCAGTGTAATTTATTTTTCTAATATATTTATAATCTTTGTGACTTGATAAGGAAGACTTATTTTTTGCCAACTATGATCACTAAGTTTTGACATTCAATATTTCTATTGTTCGTAAATGCAAGATCGATTTTCGATTTACCAGCATTTGTAACCCTAGTAGGCTGATGAGTTATCTGCTTCAATCAGAAAAATTAGCCATTTCCTTTATTCTTCTTGTTTCAGTTGTTTTCTTATCCCAGTTTATATTGAAATCGCCTATTATTAGTATATCTGCGTTATCATCAACGAGTGTTGTACATGTCTCTTGGAAAAAATCGAAAAAAAGTATGGGCATGTCCACTGGGTGACCTATATAAGACAACCAAATTTAAATAGTTCGAGTTTATTTTTATTTTGGCGTGTATTACCCAATACTCAGGAAGCTCAGGAAGCTCATGATAGTTCTTAGTTTTCATTATGTCCACCAAATACTGCTTAACGTATATCATAACACCACATGTTCTTCTACTTTCACTGTCACATCTCAAACATGTATAGCCATGTATATTTGTTTCTTCTTTCTCAATATTTTCTGTTAATCTATTTTCAGAAAAACACATAATCAACACTTTTGTGTCCATTTTATTGTCCAATTCATTTTTATGGGGGAGAAAACTCTGTATATTTACATGTACGATTTCCTGAATTTTCCTACCTTCTACTTCGCTTCCACTCTTGTTTTCATTTTTGTTTTCAGTTAGTTTTTAGATTGCTGAGTTGAGCCTCACTCCTTATCCTTAAAGGCTTGCTAGTTTCCGACTTTCTGATATTGAAACTATCACCATTAAACCACACAAATCTGTATTGATATTGACGCTTGAATTCCAAAAATGTTTTTTTTGTAATTTCTGGTTAGCCTTACTTAAATCATGATAGATGTATATGACGTCCCCACTGTGATCATCTTCTAACAGTATAGACATCTCTAATTTGTTAGGAACAGGCTCAGAGAAGACGATATCAGACCAAAGGTGGCTTCTACCGGCCCGCGTCTCACCAGAAAGCATCGAATTGCAAGACTTCAGTTTGCGAGGGAACATGCGAATTGGAGTATTCCAGAATGGTCGAACGTTCTATTTTCCGACGAGTCTATCGAATGATAGACGCATGCCTGTATACAGACTACCTGGGAAACGGTATCAGCAATGCAATATCCGACAAACCGAAAACTTTGGAGGGGGCTCAGTATTGGTGTGGGGAGGCATTTCTTTCCATGGTGGAACTGAGTTAGTCCTAGTGAATGATGAAAGAATCACAGCGGCCAGATACATCCCAGATATCCTTGATCCCCTTGTTGTACACTTCGGCCCATTGATTGGCGAAAACTTCATTTATATGCATGATAATGCTCGGCCTCATGCAGCTGCAAAATTTCGAAATATATATTTTAAGATGGCCAGCCAGAAGTCCCGACTTGAATCCCATAGAACATGTTTGGGACAACATGGGGTGGCAAATTCAGCAACGTAGGATGCCTTGTAGAACACTCCAACAACTAGAAATTCTGCTTCCTGAAATTTGGAACTCAGTGTCTTTGCTGTCATGACTTCTTTCTTAAGTTCTTTATTCGCCAATCGTACACATACTAAACTCTTTCTGAAGGAATTTTCACTTTTAACTTTTATGATTGAGACACTAACTATGCTATTCTCACTCTGCTTGACTCTGAGCTTGGTCGCAATCTTGTTGAATGCTTCCTTTCCCTCTGTTTCGTTTATGTCTCATTTTCAAATCTTCTTGTTCCTGTATTACATTCACTGATTTCATTTTTTCTACATCTATTTTCAAGTTTTCCAGTTCTTCACTCAGCTTTTCGTTCACTCTCAATTGTTCCTCCTATTTCCTTAAAATGAGATCATATTTTTTCCGTTGTAACTAGTTTATTGAAAACGTTTCGCAGAGTAAGGTCTTTTTTCTTATTTGTTTCAATTACTATTTTTTCGTTTGCTCTTTCAATCCTGGCCGAAACTCTCCTCTGACATGCTTGCATCCACTGTTTCTATATTTCCGTCTTTCCCAAATTCATTCTCTGCATCTGCTAACACCTCAGCGTCATCATCGGAAGAAGAAGAAGACGACTCAACAGCATTTTTTTTGCAGGTATCACAAAACCATGCCTCCTGCCCTTTTCGAAGTTATAAATCTCCTTCATCTGTTATTATGAGGACAAATGAAACCAACTCTTACAGGCAGAACACATCATAGAGTATGCCGTTTCATTTATATATTCCTTGCATTTTCCGCATTTGTATCTTCACTGTGTTTATTTCTCTTTGGTGCCATCTTCCGGAGAAGAAAAGAAAAAACAAAAGTCCTCCAAGAATCTGCAAACGGATTTTTCTAGTCTTTCTGTCACTCCCCGACTCAACTTTTGTAAGAGCATCCGACAACACCGCGCCGGTCGTACACACGCGTTATCAACGTTATTGTTGTTATCATGTAAACACTTTTTTTATAGGAATACAGAATATCTGCTGCCGCCACCACTCTACACTTAGGGTTAGTCCTTATACTTCGATATATACCACTTTGAATTTTTTTACACTTATCACTTATTCAAGTGAAGTGAGTATTTTGACTAAAAGTTTGAATCCGTTATCGGATGTAAATATTACATAACCACCCTATGAGGGTGGGAGACTCTTTGCTTCTTTTTATAATAACTTATACCTAGAAAGTTATACAGGGTGTATCACATAAACTTTTACATGGCTTGAGGGAAGATAGACGTGACTGAGGTGATTTCGAAAAGAACACATATTAACCCCCTGAGGAGCTTCGTTTCAGATATACAGGCTGTTTTCTGAATTTCGTTTAATATTCAAAAATTCATAACTCTGCAACTGTTGCACCGAATACCAAGAAATTCCGCACACAGGATCACCTTTGCAGGATCTATCAAAAGCGGGACATAAATTTTGAAAATTTCAGAACCGGACTGAATAAATGTAGAAAATTGTGTTTGAAACGATACAACACCCTGTACAATGATTTGTTCACTGGTGCTCAAACCGCACAAACAGTTTGCACAAACTTTGTAATGAAATCTTCTGGCACCATTAAAATGGCTTTGGAATAAATTTTTGATTTTGCTAAATGACGAAAAATTCACCTGAAAAAAAATTGTTATCGCTTTCTACAAGAAATAAACGTGTTTGAAATTTGTTTATGAGTCCATTTTGGTTTTTTTTAATGTAGCATCATTTGAGACCTCAGTTTTTCCTGTTTTATCTACGTATGGTCTTTGACTCACAATACAGGTCCGGACTATCAGTGGAATATTTTATTGCTTAAATGAAGACTGTTGCTTTCAAACTGATGAGAAAATTGATGAATACATAATATTATTCATTCAGCACTCTACTACCAATCTAACTTACTTGTGATGTGTTAATTCGGAATAAGTAAGCGAGTGAAAAGTTATTTTTGATTATTGCTGCACACGGAAATTAATGAATGGTAACACATTATAAGGAATATAAAAATACATGTCGTTTAAACTGATTGCAAGACTAGAGTGTGAATATTTCAGAATAATAACACAATAACAGAAGGAAAGTACTGGCCGCTAAAATTAATAATTTTCGACACCCAATTTCAGAGTTTATTCTCAAAATAGCTTCCACCTTCATTAATACCTATTTCCGAACGTCTGAAAATATGCCTCACTGGAAGTGCGTATTGAGGACCTCTCCCATCATGGTGGAATATAAGACCCCTCATATCAACTTCCGCCATTAATCTGTGCAAGTCGTTTCTCAAAAATTAGAGATACCGTTCCGCATTAAGAGTTTCATTGAAAACATGAGGTCCCATTAGTCGATTATTGTGAAGTGCACACCAAACATTAACTGAAGATTTATACTGTGATCTTTTCTTCAAGATAGCTCTCGGATTTTCATAAGACCATAAATGCCTGTTCCGAGAATTGTATATTCAATCTCTCATAAACATTGACTCGTCTGTAAAAATTATCTTACCGATGGATCTTCTATGGTTGATAACATAATTGCAGAAGTCCAATCGCGAAATTTCATCCCCAGGTTCCAAACGTTGAGCAGGTTAAAGATGATAGGGGTGTAGTTTTTCTCTATACAGAATTCTCCATGCTTTCATGTGTGCCATACATATTTCATTTGCGATCCTTCGAGTGCTGATGGAAGGATTCTCTATTGCTCTGTTAATGACCTGGTCATCGTTATCAATATTTTTATGGCGAACACGTTTCTTCTCCGCAGATGGAAATTTCCCATGAGTTCTCGAAAACTGGTAACTTTGACCGAAAGTCACTGAAAGTCTTCTGTTCGGAAATCTTGTTTGGTATTCTCTAACCGCAGCTCGGGCATTGCCGTCGCAATATCCATATACGAACAGAATATCAGCATATTCTTCATTAGGGAATTTGGACATTTCGTTTAATTAAGAAACCTAAAATTTGGTTTTTCTGAGAAAAAACGTCAAACTACTATTTTCGAATTTAAAATTATTCATACTGACATAAGTCTACTGCCAGATGATCTATAGTGACAAGCATAGAACGCTCTCATAGAAATGAGTACCTATGATTGCTTCAATGGTTTGAAACTAAAAATGGATTGAGATGCTTCTCATAAAGAATGAAAGGTTATGCATGTTTCAAAAAAGTATTGAAACGACGTTTTGATACTCATACACTTAGCATTAGTTTGCTCACAAGTTCCATTATTTTAAATAATCATTAATTTATTCAACATGTACGTATATCTAGGTTTAAATTAAACAGTATACCAATTCTTTGGTGACTAATAGATATCTAGTTGCCATAGCCAAATAACAAATTTCTTCTTGAAAAGTCAGATTTATGACAGAACGCCGAGAAAATATCATTCATTCATTAATGCTTCCAGTATTGATAGCGACAGTCTTCATAATATGAGCAATAAAGTATTCCACTAATAGTCCGGACCTGTATTGTGAGTCGAAGACCATATAAGATATGACAAGAAAAACTGAGGTCTCAAATGATGCTTCATTGAAATAGAATCAAAATATATTCAAATACAGGTTTCAAACACTTTTATTTCTTGTAGAAAAAGAAAACAATTTTTTTTCAGATGGGTTTTTCGTCATTCAGAAAAATCAAAAATTTATTTCAAGTGCATTTCAATGGTGCCAAAAGATTTTATTACATAGTTGGTACACACTGTTTGTACGGTTCGAGCACCAGTGAACAAATCATTGAAAAAACATTATACAGGGTGTTGTACCGCTCTAAACATATTTTTGGACATTCATTCAGCCAGGTCCTGAAATTTTAGAAATTTATGTCCCATTTTGGATAGATCCTGCAAAGGTGTTTCTAAATCACCTCAGTCACGTCTATCTTCCCTCAAGCCATGTAAAGCCTTATGTGATACACCCTGTATAATATGATTAACGAAATAAACCTTCTACCGATGTTTCAATGATCTTATCAATATAAATTATTTAATTCTTTTAAGTTCAATCTGTTAGGGTATCATTCAGTTGAACTGTTATTTTTACATGTAAATTCTTTTCGGGAAATCTAAGGCCTGATTTACAAATGTTGGTCCTCTGATAATATATTCGGTAAAAAATCAAAAGACCGCGTTTAGAACCCAGGTGGTTGCTTATGCAAGTACTAACCCATATAGATGATCTTAGCGACGACTTTTCGGTAACTGGTATCATAGACTAAGTATATACTCATCTTTGCTGGTATACATGTGTCGTCCCAGGAGCTCCAGCGGATACCCGACTGCGGAGTTCATCGCGAGGCGGGACATCTGTACCCGCGCAGGCCCATTTTATGCGCTGCAGATGCACTCCTCGTTGGAAGCTTTCCTGAGAAGACCGTCCACTAGCGTCAGCGGATTCCTATTCAGCATGGCTTGGACTCCCAGTTCAGCGAGATTTGAGAGAACTTTCGCACAGGTTACCGTCGCGGCCACCGCTGACGTCGGCTGAATGAAGTGGACCACACCGTCGATTGAGTTCGGGTCAATCATTGTTAGAATATAAGATACTTAGCCAAAGGCGCATTTAGTAGATCTACATAGTATACATCTGCATGTCCATATGATCTAGCAGTATATTCATTATTTGCAATGAGTATTTTGCATTATATATGTATATTACTAATTATATTGCATTATTTGCAGGTGATTTCAGACTAGCTGAGAGGAAAGCAGAAAAAAGCTAAGAATACATATGTGATTTGTCATTAAGTGACATAAGTTTTAAAGGAAGAGGTAAGAGGCAACCTAAAAAGAATGAAAAATATAGTCAACAAAAAAGTGATGATTCTCATTCAGATGGAGAGGTGAGCTCTGATTGTGATGGTATGACAAACCTCAAATACCTGAGTATAAGGAGGGGAAAAAGACATGAATGAGGAAAACAAATAACATTGATCAAAATTTATATATTGTAGGTAGTGAAGGTAAATGAATCAATATTATTTTCGCCAATTTAAAAGTAGGCCATTACAGGAAAATCAGATATTCTGAGTTGAGAGGGCAATAAGTGTTCAAATGCTTTGCAATCATTAAATATAAAAAGAACCCAAGATATAATAAACCATGTTGCATCATCACTTCAAACAGATATAAATTCTGAGAGATCAGATACATGAAATGATGAGTATTGATGAATTATGATTTTCAAGATTATTGAGCTTTCTTGTTGTTTCAGATTTCATAAAATTAGTTCTTCAAGAACTTGCAACAATTAATATCAAAATGAACCGATTGATCGATCAAGTAGGAACTTTGGTGCAAATAGCACGTTCACAAAGTGAACAAGAAATTTATAAGCAAATACAAAAGTGGAAAATCAAGGATTGATGTCCATCGCGCAATTGATACCTATAAGAGATGAAAACATATAAACAGAAATGAACAATAATTCGTAAGTTAATTCAACAATTTCATGTATTAATACAAATATTTCAATAGTTTCTTGATTTTTATTCTATTGAAAAGTTCACTAGCAAAAATTTCAATATAATGGTAATGATTTTTTTATTCAAACAAATATGAATATTGAAAGTAAAAAATTAATTATAACAGCAAACTACACTGTTTTGAATCGAAAAAGGAAATCTGAGGTGAGTCATTCTCATTCTCTTTTCTTCTTCTCTACTATTTACGCTTTTGCTTTCATTTTTAACAAAAGACATACAATGTCATGCCATAAATTCTTATCAAGAAGATCAAGGAGTTAATTAGTTGATTGATTCCGCCGTTACTACGTGATAATTAATCATGTTGATGATAAAAAATGGAAACTATCACACTATCACAAGAGATTTTATTGAAAATCTGGATTGCAATTTCGGTCTCTCCACCATCTTCAGCTGACAACAAGTATTGTTGTTCAATAGTTTTAATTTCTTATCATCACACAATATTCATGTGAAAGCGCCAAAAAGAAGACATCCTTCAAAATTATCAAGTAGACATCCAGTCTACTGCTAATCAACACTTTAAAAAATTGGATGTCTTAAATATACTTATCTGGGGAATAAGTTGTTGTGAAAATACTATTTGTAAAATCAATCTTCTCCTTTTCAAAATTTGAATTCTTAACAATGTAAAATATATTTCCTGCTTAGGGATAGAATATTTATTCTGAACAATAACATCAAAATTTTAAATCGGAAATACCCCAAACCATTGATACAACTTTTATATAATTTGAAAGAATCTTGAAATATTAATTCACTATAAATCATCATATTATTCCTTTCCTCATAGATTTCCTGTTAACATTTCCGACACCTAAGCTTTAATGTAACTATTGAATTTTTCCAGAAGAAGCAATTTTCCCTGAAGTAAAAGAAACTCAAGTTATGGGTTCAATCAAATTATGGCTTGCAAGAGCAAAAGATCGGATACTCGATTTGCATAAGAAAAATGAGGTAAAGCTTTACTGATTGTCATGTTTGTTGAGGTTGTCAATAAGATTTTTCACTTAGTATTAAACTCCAGTTTTTTTATGTATTTATCAGAACATATAGACGAACTTTTATATTTGATTTTTTTATGTTAAAATTAATATTGATTAATGATCCTTGTGGATGCTATTTGATTGGTAATTGCTGCAAATTCTGGAAATTAAAAATGAAACTTTTCAGGGACAAGTTATGGAACCAAAAGAAGCAGCAGATCGAGATGAAGCATATGTTGATGCTAATTACTAGAAACAAGTTTTTGTGAAATATAATATAGAACTAGAGGAAAATGTTTTCAATCTCCTATACCAAATATATCAATCCAATAATTAAAGGTTTGTTTTCATAAGCGTTTTGTGCACTCAAAGAAGAATGTATTCAATCCGGAATATAAGTTATCTGATCCAATATATTAAACAAACTCTATCTGATCTATTAAAACAGTAAAAACAGATTTATAAATAAAATCTTCACGAAAAAGGGCATCAAAGCGCATTTCTATTGCAAAAATTTTCTCATTTCCATTGCAAAACATCTCATTTCTATTGCAAAACATCTTCTCATCTCTATTGCAAAATATCTTCTCATTTCTATAATACAGTTACAGGTTCAAATCGCAAAACTCTCTGAATAGATTTGTGTGATCAGAATAGTATGTTTATCTTATGAACATTTGTCTGAAAATTATTAATTTTCAAGATATATAGTGTTAAAGTTTCGAAAAAATCTTTAGGAATAATTTTTCAATTTTTGAATGAGAAATGGATATGATTTTTATTTACAGATAATATACATGGCATATTCACACGTATATTGAATGAATATGAAAAAGGGGTCCAGTGGATTAACAGTGACACATTCCTATCGTATTGATGGAATATACACAGTGGATTTAAGAAATATCCTATGTAAATACATATTCATCTGAGGAATATTCCTGAAATATTCTTGAATTTATAATGCTCTTATTTTAGTTTTGCTCATTCAGTTTCGCTTCTATACAAGAAAAAGTCATTTACGAAAGAAAAATATAATTAGATTACCCTCAAATATGATAATGAAAAACAGTAACGCGATAGAAACCCGCGATTTATACTCCGTATGTGCTCCTAGTTTAAGAACAATTAAAGTGTAGAAATTATTGTAAAGAAAAAGATAAATGATCACTGAACCATGAACTTTACACTATCACATTTTTGTGACATAACCTTATAGACGATGTCAGTAATTTTGAAAATGAACAGTGATATATCAAAGATTTATAATTAAAACGGAACATTCGTAACTCCAATGTATATTATTTAGATTTTTCAACTTTCCCTTTTTTGATATTATTTTTAGTTTGTTGCGTGTGTTGGGTTATCCTTCGTTTTTAATTTGAAGTGCTAATATGCAATAATTGTTTACCAGTTTTCATTTTTTTCCTGCAATATGTCATTTTGTGTAGTTAAAGATTCTAAATTTCAGCAGAATGCTTTGAAGTTTTTGCTTTCGACAGGTTCGAATGAAGAACCTACCGGTAAGTCGGAAATAATTCGCTAAAATATGACAAATTCATTCGATTTTCATCAGGGCTCTTCGAAACATTTGGAGGTATATTATCAAATTTGAATTATGCTTGGCTGGTCAATGGGTCCAAGTTCGTTGTTGTAAGTTGCAAGAGGGGTAATCAAGTTGGTTCGTGGGACTTTGTGAATACACTTCATGATAATACTTCGAAAATTCTGGGGGTTGGTGAAATTCACAGATCCCATGGGAGAGAACCGCTTTTAGCAATATCTATCAATTGTGAAACAAATGGAGGTATAATTTGTATATTTGATTTTATTGGATCAAAAGTCATAAGAGCTATCCATGTTGTGGATCAGGTAAAACTTGTGATGTATTTTGGATTTGTATTTAAGGGAATGTTTTTTAGATTTCATATCTGCATGTGATTGATGTGGGACAGGATTTGTTTAATTTATCAGGACCCCTTCAAAACTTTGATGGAATATTTGCAGTTGGTACTTTAGAGGAAATGTTTATATTATAGATATGTGCAAGCAGTTATGTTATGAAGGTAATATAATTATATACATATAACTTAGTTCCAGCTATATTATTTTTTTTTAGGATTTGGTACTTTACTAACTAGGGATGAGAGTAATCCATGTCAGATAGAAGTGATAACATTGAAGGATTTATCAGAAATTGAAAATCATAAGAAACATGCTCTTAGTACCGACTCACACTTGGCTATCTATCTGAATGGTAAGTTTTATGCTAGTGAATGCAGTCTGCTACTCATTTCTTTTGTTTCCTTGGGGATGTATTCAAGTTTTGTTCACCTCCTATTTTTAATAAAATATGAGAAGTGTTTGATATGGTGATCTGAATTAATATCATTAATATTATTATATACTGGCGCCCTTAAGAGAGCCTCTTCCTTTATTAACTTCAGAATTGTCTTGTGCAGTGACTTCAACATTCATTTTGACAGAAATTCAGATAAGAATATGTTCCTTGACCATTTACACTCGTATGGATTTATCCAAAAGATACATGAACCAACATATCAAATAAATGAATATAGCTGATAACATTTTCTTGAACTCTTGACATGACTAAACAGGGCAGGGTTATCGCAAATGGTTTGTCCCCCCATAATGCACAGGTTAAAGATGTACCACTACATAATGAAAATCCTTCCAGTCCTACAAAACCCGGCAAAAGAAAGGTATTTACTAAACCAAAGATGATAACCTTCAAAGAGGAATTGAGTAATGTTGATTGGTCAAGAATTTATAATGAGTCTGAACCTAACAAAGCCTATGATATATTTGATGGTAGTATTCAGTAAATAAGTAATCGCATATTTACCATGAAGTCAATAAAATCGCAAAAACAAAAACCCTGGATTACTGTTGGTATCAAAACTTCCTCCAGTCATAAAATGAAGATATATAAAAAGAAAATTGAAGAACGGGTATCTGATGACTTCTTTAGAGCATACAGTGGAATACTTAGAAGAGTTGTTAGACATGCCAAGAAGATGTACAATGAAAAGTGGATATTATGATCAAAAAATAAAAATTTTGCAACATGGAACTTGATAAGGATGCACAGCAATGGGGTCAGAAGAGGGGTCTATATTTCAGAGGAACTGAGTGGAGGGTCGCAGGGATATCAGGAAGTATTGAATGATATTAATACATTTTTTGTGAATCAGGGCTCCGAGTCATCCAGCAATATTGGTGATTCGGGGGAACAAACCTCTGGTCTGGGACAAACTGGTTCTCACCTGTGTAGCAGCCTTGTGCTCTTGTCAACAGATTCTGGAAAGGTCATCAATCTAATCAGCTCTTTGAAGAACACAAAATCTGTGGGACTGAATGGAATTCCTGTCAAAACTATTAAGATGGTTGCAGATGAGATCTCACCTGTCCTGGCATATCTAATAAGTCTCACTTTTGACAGTGGTGTATATCCTGATAAACTTAAGATGGCCAAGGTGGGAGCAGTGTACAAGATGGGGAGCAAACGGCTTATGGGGAATTACAGACCTATATCTATACTCAGTAACATTGGCAAGATATTTGAAAGAGCTATTTGCAACAGAATTGTCGATTTTTTTGAGACTTACAGGGTACTTTCAGAATACCATAATGGCTTTAGAAAGGGTAGGCCTACGACAAGAGCTGTATATCAGGCTATAACAAAGATTCTCTCCTACTTAAACAGTGGTAAAATAACAGCACTGATGTCTATCGATCTCAGAAAAACCTTTGACCAGTTGGTTGAGAAGATGTATGTGGTTGGAATAAGAGGCAGGCCTTTGGATCTGCTTCAGTCTTATTTATCAGGAAGATCTCAATGTGCTGAAAAAGAGCCTACAACTGGGAAGACACTGCAGTCAACGATGTTGGCTATTGATAGGAGGGTGCTGCAGGGGCCGGTTTTGGGTCCCCTCCTTTACCTGATTTATACCAATGACTTACCTGGTTGTACAACTGAATTCATGGTCCAATTTGCAGACGACACTTCTCTGGTGCTCGCCGATCAGGTTTCTCTGGATTCGGTAGTGGACGATGTGCTTGTCGATCTTGATGCCTGGTTTTCTCAAGATGAATTGAAAATGAACAGTCAAAAGACCAACCTTGTCAGATTTGTATATGTAAAAGAACACATACCCATATCTCATGTATATAAGACTACCATGGTTTCATCTAATAGCCTTAAGTTCCTGGGTGTTTCGGATGACTATCGACAAGATTGGGGTGATCATGTGGACAAACTTGCAAATGATATGGCCAGATATGTGTATGCACTAAGAACATTGTCCGAACTTGTGAATATCTCCACAGCATTTACCGCATACAATGCATATATTGATAGTAGGCTGAGATACGGGATAGTTATATAGGGAATTCATCGGTTATCTTGAGGCTCCTTTTCTTGCAGAAGAGATGTATTCGTGGGATTCTTAAGCTTAGTAAAACACAATCAGGCAGGGCCCACTTTGTGGAAAGATCAGTGCTAACTGTTGTGATTCTATATGTTTATGAAGCAAGTATGTTCATAGTTAATAATAGAGACCTGTTTGTGACGACTAAGCGTGAACATGAGCATAACACTAGAGCTAGGAACGATATGAGGCTACCCACATTTAAGCATACATACCTTCAGAACAACTCTGTTTATGCTTTGTTGAAAATTTCTAATCACATTCCAAAGGAGGCACGAGGGTGGCCACAAAATAAATTGAGAAGAAGATTAAATACTTACCTTAGGAGGACACCACACTACACTCTTCAGGAGTATTTTGAGGACAATATTTGTCTCAACTAATTTCGTCTCTTATTGCTAGGTCTTCATTCTGTTTACACTGTTTGTTTCTATGTATTTTATGTTTATGATCGTGTTCTACAACAATTTATGTTTATATGGAACAAATAAATGGATTGATTGATTGATTGACTAAGGTTGTGAACAAATCTTTTATATCTAGTCTTGCAAACCAAGAATTAATTATAAGTGTATGTTTGATTTCATTTTTCAGCTGTAATTGATAAAACTACAGAGCATTTTGTTCTGAAAGCACCAAATGGAGTAGACAAAGTACATGTCAACAAAGAGGAAGTACTTGTTACTGCTCTGCATTATTGTCCACAGCTTGGGTCCATTTTAGTTGGTTATAATTTTGGTGCATTCCAGCTGTGGAATTTGAAAAGTATGGAATTGATTTATACATCACCTATATGTGAAGATCATGTACCTATATCTATGTTTGCAATTCAAGTATGTTTTCAAATTTTTGATATCTCTTCTATAATTATTCAATACTTTTTTCAAGGAACCTCTGGATGATCCAAGAGCATTTTGCTATGTTTGGGCAGTTTATGGTTCAACTGATTCGAATTCTACACTGCTACCTTATTTAGTTATGTATGCCCTGTGCTATGAATCAAAAGAATTTCATGAATGCTATGGAGCTCTTTATGAGGTGAATATAAAATATTTTTGTTTCTGTTATGCTTGCAACACTCTTTTTCAGAATTTTCAGTATTGTGCTGTTCGTTTTCATATGGAACTTGGATTTGGTAGTGATTCTGTCATAAACCCAAAGGGTGGAAAGTGTTTGCGTTTGGAATCCTTGATACATAAGACTTCCAACACCACAAATGAAATTTGCTTGAATGATGGCACTGAAGATATTGTGTCATTATGTGTTGTTATCTGGAGGGTAGTGTCTGAGAATGGAAACTCCACCTATATGGCTGTTTTTGATCTAAATCAATGGTATAAAGAACAGATGCCAAGTAAGAAAGTTGATTTTCTATGTTCTTGATTGGTCATTTTGTTTTTGCACAGATGCTTGAAAATATTTTATAAAGGCTGAAGGACCCAAGGTCGATGGCCATTTGCGCAGTGCGCAATAAAAATAAAATTTATTTATTATTTATTTTATTTTATAAGTACATTATGTTTTATTGAACAGCTTTTTAGGCATATTAATTCTTCGTTTACTTTTATCAGTTGATATTCTTACGAGTTTGTAAATTGTCTGCAGTAATCATATAATCTTCAACATCCTAAAACTGACCTCTTGAACAAAACAATGTTCAACAAAAAATATTTCTTTTATACAACTCACTTTGAATAATTATATTTAATTTTGCTTTTAATTTACCATAATAATGTTGGAAATTTGCAAACATTTCCGACATTAAAATATTTATATTTGTTATCATCACTAAGTAACACTTAGAAGGAAAATGAAATGATGAAAAGTTGAATTTATCAATTTAAAGTTAAGTGACTGTTCTGAAAGGTTATTATATTACAATTTATAAGGGCGTCGACAATCTTGAAAGTCAGGAAAGCTTAGTGTCGATGGAATCTGTGAATTTGTGCGGAAATTGATATTATGATCTGATAATGAATGTATGGGCAAAAGACAAGTAAAGGAGTGGTATAAAAAGTTCAAAGATGGTCGCACATCTGTTGATAGCGATCCTTGCTCTGGTAGGCCGTCGAACGGCAAAAACAGAGAATAACATTGAAGTGTGCTACTTTCAATCAACGAAGATCGTTGATTAACTGTGCAAGATCTGAAATACGATCATAGAACATGGAAAAAGTGGTTTTCGGAATATTTTTGGATGAAAATTGGCATATGGTTTTCATGAATGGAAGTTACTTCTAAAATTACTAATTGATGACTGATGAGCATGAAAAATGTCGCATTTAAATCGCTCAGGACAATTTTGAAATTGTCAATAATTGCCTGCTTGATTATAACTGGTGAGGAATTCTGGGTTTATGGTTTTGATACCTAAACCACATATCAATCGTCTCAATGTCAAGCTGATGTTGTCTTCTGTTCTTATTATGATGGCCTTGTGTACTATAATGTTCCTGAAGGTCAGACGATCAATGAGGAATATGATGAAATTCTCATAAGATTGCCAGCACATCCATCAAACCTTGTGCAACTATTGGACAAAGCACAAGATCTTACAGCCGACGTACAGTCCTGTTATAGCTCCTTATGTCTTTTGGCTGTTTTCAATAAGGAATGCACCACTTAAATGCGCCCATTTGATGACAAACAAACAGTTGAAACAAATGCGACAAATGCTTTGAAAGCGATACCGAAAAACGAATACTAGGACTGCTTCCGGAATTGGAAAAGGCGTTGGATGGGTGTTCAATTCAATTGGGAATTGTTTAAACGATGCCTTCAGCCAGGCGATGTAGAATGACACTGGAGATAGTCAGATACTTTTGTTGCAGTATTGGCTCCCAAAAATTTCCTAGTGATTGTAAAATGAACATAATCAAGTTATGCTCAAATCTGACCCTTAAATTAGACTATTAAAGCATTTTATAATCAGAAAATCTTTAATCACTTCTACACTAAGATCGCAAAGAAAAAGTAAAGAAAATTTGGACAAAATATGTTACCTGTTGTGTTAGGTACAGGAGAAATGAAATATTGGAAAAACAAGAGAACTAATATTTCGAGGTATTGGAAATGGTATAAGTAGATAATTATATATTATCCATACTTCTCATTCTCATTTTCCAAATTTCTAGGTATTGTGTACTATGTACAATACACCATTTTTGTTGCTATATTAGTAGCTAATGCTAAACTATCTTTTTATCGTTATTTAATCTAGAGCTCTTTTCTCCTATTTGTTTTATAGTCATAATTATTACTCTCGCCCTTTTTACTTCATTGTTATTTTCTTGGAATAATTTCCTTTCTGTATTAATAAGCATAATTTAATAAGTTGCTTATCCCATAGCATATGTTAATTCTGTTTCATCTAGACAAACTATTTTATTTCAATCAGGATATTATGAAAAATTACATCCTAGATATAAAAGTGGAGCAGAATTTGTGGGACAGTATAAATATTGTTGATTCTGATCATGCTACTGGCAGTAAATTCAATTATGAAACACAAAAAAGGAATTCAAGAAGAAAGCAATGACAGAACTTCGAGTAGAAAGTAAAAGAACTGTATATAAAGTAATTAGGTTCATCCTTTTTTTCAAACATTCCTCAAAAACTCGATTGCAACTGAAAAATTGAATAAACTTGTTGCGATGAGTAAAATCGAAGTTTCAATATTTAAATTTGATTGATTGTTCAATGAGTTTTTGCAATTAATAATAACTATCATTTTCAGATTCTCCTAATTTTGATAATTGTTCAAGTTACATGATAACGCTATGTGTAACAGATTCAACATATACCATAGAAGAAGGCATCAACATTTATGACGTAGCGGTTAATAAGAAAACTTTGCAGCAATTTATGGGTACACAGAGAATGGAAGGACACTATTACCCATCTTCATTATCGTTTGGTAAATTGAGAAAACTGTTTGTTTATGGAAATTGAATTTGGCTATTTTGGATGAATTTAGAAAATAATAATGCGATATGTTCTTAATACTTTCATTGTATTGACGAAAAATCGTTGGAATTTGTGTCAAACGAAAAAGGGAACTATCAGTATCAAAATAAGTATTGTTGAAAAACCTAAGTTGAACTCTTATGTCGAAAAACAATCCTATTCTTAATTTGCAATAGCAAGAAATATAGAGAAAATTGTTTTCTCTTCTTATGATCTTGATCTGTTTTTCTTAAACGTCTCCAGAATCTTAGAAAAAGCTTGGGCAACTGTCAAATTATAATATCTACATCTTATCTCATTTTAGATTTTTTCATTATTGAACTTCTCGAGCTGCTTGAAAAACAGGATGGAATAGCTTTTTATTCTATTTCATTTAGCGAGAGCACAACAGTGCTGACACCATATGAGCTTATTTCTTTACCACTTGTCTCTTTGGGAAAGATAAAATATTAAAGTACTAAAGAAATTTTTTTTTTTTCAGATACATGCTGCTTATTGGAAAATAGAGCTGCTACAATTCAATACCTTGGGGTTCAAAAGGCTCTTTTGGCTCAGTTACAATCAGCAGGACCATTATGCTTGATCAGGCCTACTGATATTTATCAAGAAATAGTATCTATAGGGTTGACTCCATTATATGTTGAGAATTCTTCATCTTCGTCCTCTCCTATTAGCTTAGTGAGTATAAATATTTACTACTATACTATATAACCATTTTGTGATAAATTTTTCTTACTTTTAGAATCTTCAAAGAGAACTTATTCTCAATGTGGCTTTGGAGCAGCAGTTACTTAGTTGGCTGTCCAAGTGTGCTTCAGAATGGGCTAATGGCAGCCTCTCCTCTGCTGGATGCTCATTAGAACTATTGATTAGCTGGGCGTTTCAGAGAGCAGCTGTTTTGAAGAACTGCTGTGACAGTTTGTGTATGTATATGTAAATTTGAATTATTATTGTTGATCATATAGATAAAGTTTCAAACTACAAAATAATCAAATGCGAACAAAAAGTATTTATTAAATACATGACCAAATTTTAAAGTTCTGATTAGATGTAAGGTAACGAAAATCAATTAAATTGTCCAATTAATGATTTGTACCTTCTAACATATTAGGTGAATGAAAGCAATTGAATAAACTAAGTTTCTAATGAATTATTGATGAACAACTTCAAGGGTAAAATGGGGAATTTTATTGAATCAATAAAAAATTCGGATGTGGAAGAATTATCTAATTGACTTTCATTTAAATTTAGTACTTAAGATTTGTTTCACTGCACTCCAATAGAGGCTGCTCATGTTGAAGTTTTTAGTTTGTTTTTCTTGAAATATTAATGAATGATTTATATATTGATCTTTAATTATGTCTGTTGAAATATGAAGAAGTTTGTTTTGACTTTTCCGCACAGAAAAGGTATTGAGATCATCGTGAAAATGAAAATTCTAATTTTGCATTTTTATAATGTGTTTTATTCAAAACAAAATGGAAAATAAGATTTTACATATTTTGACTCATGTACGTTTTCGTTGTGGTCGTTATAAGTATGTTTACACGTTTACTCGCGTAATTTAGCATCAATCTTCATGAAATTTTTATACGATATATGTATATAATATATAATCCAATTTGTAGTTCTCCTATTGAAAACGATATGTAGGGATGATATCTAGTTTAGCTGTGATACTGCTGTTTGTTAAAATATATATATATATATATATATATATATATATATATATATATATATATATATATATATATATATATATATATATATATATATATATATATATATATATATATATATATATATATATATATATATATATATATATATATATATATATATATATATATATGAGCTATATCTAAACTGCAAACAATATAAATGAAATGTTGTGTATTTTGATTAAAAAATAATAATCAGAAAATATCACCCTGATAAGTGACGTTTAAGGGTAGCATTTGTACTAGAAATTGTTACAAAATCGACTTCTTGTATGGTAGCTACACCTAAATCCAAACAGACTGAAATTTTATCAGAATATATATTCTGATGAAAAAATAAATCCCTGAAAATTTACGCCTCATAGGTGACGTTAAAGGGGTAGTACCATAGATTGTTACCATAAAAATTGAAATTTTGTATGGGAGCTTCACTCAAAGCAAAACTAAATTTAATGAAGTTTTATCAGAATGTATTTTAATGAAAAATAGAATTCTGAAAATTCACCGTACTAGGTGACATTTATTGGATAGCGCTAGTATTACAATTCGTTAAAAAAATATTTTTCGTTTAGGAGCAATATCGAAATATATGCACCTAAACCTTCAATAATGTGAATGAAATTTTGCGGTAGAGTCCAAATTTAAATAAAAATTCCTAGTCTAATCATTTAATTTGTTTTGCTGTGATGAAGATGAGATGTTAATTTTCATCTAGTTTTTATTTTGAAAGTACTGATTTTTGTGTTTGACAATCTTGCAGTCAGAATTTTTGTGAAATAGCTTTCCTAAAAAATTCAAAATCATTCTTTCTCATCCGTTTTTTAGGCATTCCCTTATTTGACTATTCAGAAATGAGGTTAGATACAAACACCACAAACATTCTGAATAATAGCATCAGACAGATCAAGAATATTTCCTTCTTCTATTCATTCATCACAAAAAATCTTTACAACTATTTGACTGATCCAGGTGAGTGTTTAAGAATTATGAAATTTTTCCATCTACTTTTAGAATGTAATACTGTATCCAAATGATTTCAGAACAAGTGTCTCAGCAATATCAAATCCTCCAAATGATTGAATTATACTTCGATGTTCTACAGTGGCTTTTCAACGTTGGCCTACTTCCTGAATGCTCTCCAACAACTATTTCAGAAATTTCTTATGAAGATAGAATTCGAGCACCTTATCCTGCTGATCAATTAACAAATTATTACGAGAAGAGACGATCGGAAATGGTTCTTTCCTTGAACCAGCACTTTTCTTCAAAATCAAGTGTGCTCTTTATAGATAATTTGATCAGTGTAGAGTGTGGCGGAGATCAATTAGAGAGAGATTGGAAGAATGATGGAGGAGATGGATTTTATCCTCCTTGCTCACTGCAGGCCCTTTTACGCACATATTTGATTGATGGTATAGAGGTTTGGAACAAGCATGCAGTGGTCATCTATCTATTCTTGGATTTAGCAATGATTCTAGATTCGCAAAAGTAAGAGAATTATAAATATTAAACATGGGAAATTGAATACTTGAATCAAAATTTTGTTATGAACACCTCAAAAAAGTCTAGGATACTCCTACAAACATGAATAAATTGTGAGTAAATTGTTTCAGTTTGATAAAATCTGTTTGCTTGTCAGCAGAAAGTATTTGAAGAATATCAAAATTTATTTGATGTTTGCAAGGAAAAAAGAACTTCATACATGGCAAAATCTTGTACAGAAAGATAAAGGAACAGTTGGGATATCTTTCAGTATCTAGAAAGTCCATTTCAGTTATTGATGAGACTCTGGCAACATCTTTCAATACTCAAGATTAAGTTATCGACGATCATTCCAAGCCTCTTGGATTGCCAAGCAAAGCTTCTGTTCTTCTTGGAAGAAGTTTTGCTTCTGAAGATTTCTTTTTGAGTTCTTTATACTTGCACAATGGGATTATGATCTGTAGAGCATGTTGATCAGGGACGAACACAAATACACACTGTCCTCTTCTAGTGCATTTTGGATTACTATTAGTGGGGAGTAATATCTTGTTCAAAGAGTGACTTAGGACCAATTGTTATTGCTAAATTATTTCATCCGCATAAGAACTTTCCACCAGGTTGTTCTGCATAAAATGAGGTCACTTTTTTCACCAAGACGTATGTCCACTTTCCTTAAACATCAGTGATCCTTAATCTAACAATTTGTCAAGCGTGTTTGAGATGGTATTCTACTTGGCTTCATATTCAAATACGTTTCGAATAGCTATAGAAACTTAAACTTCTCGCTGAAAAGAATTGTGGTTCATTTCTCTTGGTTCTAATTTACTTGTTCTTGGCAGCAATTAAAGTGCCAGCGCAATTCTCGAGTTTTAGTTGAGATACTCCCAAAGGACATATGAAGTGAATTGAAGTCTTTCAAGCAATAGATTTCTGATAGTTCGCTTAAAACTATATTTTCGAGACAGTTCTTGAACCAATTGGGATGCTGTGGAGATACGATCTTTTCTCGCTTGTAAAATCAGAAATAGGTTTTGGGCGGAAGTAGTAATTCGGAAAAACCCACATTACCTATTGCATTAAGATGCGATCACAACTAAGTGAGAACACTTATGTTACTTTCTCTATAATTCTATTTAGCTTCCACCTGGCATGAAGAATACCCGAGGACACTATACTCAGGATTCCCAAGTCTAAAACATAGTGTGGGAAAAGTGATAACTTTGTCATACCAGGTACCTGGGCTTACCCAATTATTTAGTGTTATTCGCCTAGTTATATTATTGGCTGTCTGCTCTACTAATTGATGTATTCAAGTGTATATATACACTTACTTTATTGGTTCAAGGAATGTGGCAGTTGCGCAACAGTACGGAACATTTACAGAATCTGGAAAATTTTTGGTCAAAATTAAGAAAATTTCTTCACATGAGGTGTTTATAACAAAGAGATATAGTCAAATTGCTGGTTTTCTGATCAATGCAGAACCATCTTACTTTTTTTTCGATTTATCATATTATGTGAGAATATTCTATATGTATTTATGATTTATAAAATTAAACAGAAAAATTCCGGAATCTTGGTTAATAGCAAGATCTATTAGACCCAAATTCGTCACCAGTACTAAATCTTTTCAGTTCTAAATCTAACCATGTTTCGATTTTCCTCCTATTTAGCTAAGTACCTGCTTTTATAAATGCAATAGATAAGACACATATTCCTTTTTAATGTTCTACTTATCTGATGAAGCTCCAGCGTGGTGAAACGCGTCAAAGTTTGTGAATATAGCGAAAAGTTGAACATCCTTGTTTTATTTAATTATAAAATGTATCTCAATTTTCATCAAGTAATGACCTCGTCAATGAAATTAATAAAATATTGGCTAAAAAACTCTCCAAAATAAAATATATGTAATAAAGTTGTAGTAAATTTAATCATCTTCATCGTCGCTAATTACAAATCAACAGGATTCCAGAACCATGGAGTTGAGGCATCAACAAGCGAATGAAGATGCTTATGCACTTATTGTTAGGGTTTTTCCTGCTAAAAGTTCATTTTTTGAGAATGCCATAATAATTGAATAAGATATCTGCTTATTAGTTTTACTGTGTGGATTAGGCTCCACTATTAAAAAAAATGGGACAGGTGGTTGTGGAGTCATGCAACATTTATTTTTTTTTTTGTGAATGATGAATTAGAATACTCTCAAGGATGCACTTTATTTCTGCACGTCTTCAGTGGCTGCGACACTACATCTTTTTTTACTGGCAGGGAAGAACAAATATCCCCAGTGACAAACAAAGATGCATTTCTTGTGAAACTATATAGAGGAGTGACCTCTAAATCAAAGAATATCCTGCATCAGGTCTACAGCAAGTGTATAAATCGATATGCGATGCCTTGCCACCCACCAAAGAGACTAATGTTTCAGGATATGAATTCAAATGGAGAGAAAATGACTTTTTAAAACAATTTTTTCGTTTTCCTTCTCATCCGCAACATCGAATGCATAAGGCGGAGTTGACCAAGACCCAAACAATGGGGATGACCACAAGCCAAGACTTATGCCAATGGCGATCACAAAAGCTGCTGTTCTAAAAACGCTGCCCAAAATGCATTATAATGCGTCCTTTGAGACAGACCACGATATTACATTGAAAACAATTAAACATTATATCAACATAAAATTTCCTCTTTTCGGAAATAATGCAACTTTCTTAAGATTTGTATTTCCGAAAATACTGAAGCAACCGATGCCTGGTTGGTTTTAAATTGTAGCAAATCTCATTCACGCTCACAATAATATATCAGTAACAGTTTGGGTAAATAATTTTGGTTTCGAGTTATAATATAAAAAACTCAAAAGTCAGAAAATTTTGCGTTTTTTCGTGCGTTGCGCTGGTAGCACAAGTTTTTAATTTGTATTTATTTGTAACAAACATTTCAAAGAATTGGTTTTACAGTAGTTTCTGCAGTGTGGGACGTCCTAATGTAGATCGTAGATCTCAAAATTTATTTTGACCCTTTCAGATATCCGTCGGTAATCACACATCTAATGAAATTTCCGGCAGTTTTCAAAGTCAGCCCAAGTTTAATCAAAATAACTCAAGCGTTCTGGCAACTGGACCATGGCGATTTTTCTGTAAGTATAAGCTGAAGTAAACGAGTAATGACATTAATGTGATTTCCATTCTTTTCTCAAGACTGCAATGGAGCAGCTTCTAGATCCATTAGTGAATAAAGATGATCTCAAGGATTGGCATCACAAGGTTGCCCTCAAGTCCTTACTTGTGCAGGAGCAGTACAATTCTGCTCTACTCTATATGCACGTTCGAAAACCACCTATTGTAGATGACGAAGATATTTTGTGTGCCCTTAGTCTCTTCATTTCGAACAAAATGTTGGATGAAGCATTTTATCTTGAGAAAAATCTTAAAAGTCATTTCAATTCGAACACACTTATCAGACATCTTTTTGCAGGTAAGTAGAATTAAAAACACCGTTCGCTCTTTGATGCGATTTCAAGTTTGATATTCTTTTCGTTTTTTCTTTCTTATTAATTTCACTGTAGCATTTCTTTAAGACAGTTCTTAAATTATGTTAATCGAAGTGTGTTTCTTTGTCCAAGATATTATCTGTAGGCTTAGATTCGTATAGTTGAATGTGGCAGGGTCGTTACGGCACTGCGGCATGATGATAAAAGTGTAGTTTGTTGTTCCACGCAGCCATTCAATTAAATATTTCCTCTGGTGGTGTTTTAGAATTGTGAAATAGTTCTCGAAAAGTTGCTCTTGACAAAAAACGGCATATTGAAAATTGACGCTTCGACATATGCTCGTCCTGAAAATCTTAGAGGCGATGCAGAGGTTGAAACAAAATACTGTAAATCGGGCATAATTTTACCAATGAAAGTATTGATTTCTGTCAAAGCTTTTTTCTTTGCACAATAACGAGGTTAATGCTCTTTCTAATTTTATTTTGCGGCCTTATAGTCATTCCGTTTTCATGATAACGTACGAATACTGAATTTCTTATTGAAAATATGATTGTATTTTGCATTCATTGTTACTATGTTCTAGAATTTTCATTTATTATATTCAGGCAATAACTATAAAGAAAATAAGTATTTGTCAAAATACTTCAAATTCTGGTAATGAGAAACATTAAGGCACTGAGCTTTGAAGTGTTCAAAGTACATCAAATAAATATTACGATATAATTATAATAATGATAATGAATGAACGAGTTTCAGGAGAAAAAGTCCAAATACACAGACCTTGCTATTGAGATCAAGCAGATGTGGCACCTCGATAAAATAGATATCGTTCCTGTCATCATTTCTTCTACTGGGTTAATACCCAAAAGTTTGCATGATAGCCTTAAGAAATTAGAATTTGAGAAGAATAGAAATGCAAAATGCTGTAATTCTCAATACATGTAGGATAGTAAGAAAATTCATGTCAAGTATATTGTAATCGAGCCTATTCTCTATATAGGATAGTGAGAAACGATAATAAATAATAAGTCATCGTTATGGTCGAACTCCAAAGAACACAATAAAGATGCTGAATGGACTACGAATGAAAAACACTTCTTGAAATCAAAGATATGAACTTTTAAAAGGAATAACGGAGGAAGAAATCGCAATGACAGTTATCACGACCAACAATTGGAGGGCCACAGGTATAGATAATATTCACAACTTCTGGTACAAGAAATTTAATAAGCTCCATGAAGTCCCAGCGAATCAGCCCAGGGAAACACCCACTTTCCTAACATAAGGCTTAACAATATGTTACCTAAGAGCGATAGAACATAGGATCCGTCTAAGTATAGGCCAATCACTTATCTGCCAACGCTAATACTCACCTCATGCATATCCGATCGAATATACCAGCACACACGACAACAATATATTAGCTGAGGAACAGAAGGGATGCAGAAAGAAACACCATGGGTACAAGGAACAACTCATCATAAATTCTGTGTATCGGAATGTTCATTCAGCTTTTCTCGATTATCTGAAGGCATTCGATAGTACCGCCCATTCTTGCCTTGTCGAAGTATTGCACATATACAAAATTCATCCAGCCCTAGTAGAATTCTTGAAGACAACAATGACACACTGGCGCACGTCTCTGCATGACATGAACAATAAGTCGATTAAAACCGACGAGATATCCATACGTCGAGGAATTTTTCAAGGAAACTCTTTAAGTCCACTATGGTTCTGTTTGGCTATGAACCCATTGTCCTCAATGCTCAATAGAACAGGATACGGATGTAGGATAAAAGCATATAGGAACTATCACATAATCTCCCACCTACTGTATATGGATGACATCAAATTATATGCTTCAAACAAGAAGCAATTGGATGATCTGCTGAAAACTGTCAGGAAGTTCTCGGCAGATGTTCATATGAAATTCGGAATTAAAAAATGTAAGACCCTGAACATTCAAAGAGGGAAAGTCATAGATGGTAAAATACAACTTCCAAATGGTGATATTTTACAGTGTATGAAGGAAGGCGAAACTTACAAATATCTTTGATACCAATAAGCCAGATTGCTAGACCAAAAAAAGTCGAAGGAGAAAATTCGTTCAGAATACAGACAGCGTCTGAATATGATGCTGAAATCAATGTTGAACTCGGGGAATCTAGTCAAAGCAATTAACACCTACGCTATTCCAGTGTTGCTTTACTCATTTGAAATAATCACCATCCGAAATCGTCTGTCATAAGAAGAAGTTTCAATCGGAAAAGAGGACGTGGATTAATGGAGGTTGTCAACTTACACACCGAACAGATTTAAAAATCTCAGAGAATTCTTCTCTGCAAAAGCTCGCACTTCTGACCTCCATAGATTGGTATCGTTGGCTAATAAGGAATATACAGCTCTGAATCTTGCTACCAGGGATGATCTGCTGAATCTACCTTTCCTATCAGATACTGAAAAACAAGAGCAATGGTCAAGAAAGGAATTGCATGGACGACATCACCATGAGATTAATCAACCACACATCGACAAACACGCTTCCAACAAATGGTTGATGAAAGGAGAATTATTCGCGGAAACAGAAGGATTCCTTATGGCCAAGTCATCACTACAAACAATTAGAAAAAATTTATAATTAAGGACGGAACATTACAAACAGATAAGTGCAGAAAATGCCGTATAAGATCGGAGACTATACAGCATATTATGTCCGGCTGCGAACAACTGTCCAATACGGACTATCTTCACAGGCATAATCAAGTGCAATATTATCCATCAGAAACTTGCCCACAAGTACGGACTTCTGAATACCTTCCAGTCATATTATAAGTATCAACCGCCGCCTGTATTGGAAAATGACTTTTAGATTATACTACGATACTGACAGAATGGTGACGAATATTAGGCCGGACACAGTGGTGTATGATAAGAGAGCCAAAATGAAAATGGTGGCGGATGTCGCCATACTGAATAATAACAACGTGCTGAACAAGTTCCAGGAGAAAAAGTCCATATACACAGACCTTACTATTGAGATCAAGCAGATATGGCACCTCGATAAAATAGATACCGTTCCTATCATCATTTCTTCGACTGGGTTAATACCCAAAAGTTTGCATGATAGCCTCAAGAAATTGGAATTGCATAAGAATAGCTATATAAAAATGCAAAAAGCTGTATTTATTAATATATGTTGGATAGTGAGAAAATTTATATCGAGTGTATTGTAATCGAGCCTATTCCCTTTGATTGCTGAATCTGGGAAAGGTAAATTATATCCAGCTAACAGCTGAGATAATGCACAAGTCCACGATAATGATAATAATAATAATTTTCAGTACCATTAAAATAACATATTCATATACCACCTTGATCAAAAAATTCCCGACTTATATTGATAAAATCAAAAATACAAAGTTATTCATCAAAATCAATATTGTCTCCTTCAAAGTACTCTCCATCGACTGCAACGTAATTATATCAGCGCCTGAACCAATTCTCAAAACACTTTTTTATATTCTATTTGCGGTATGGCCTTCAGGGCCATCTTCGATTTTTCCATTATTTCCTCTCGGCTGCTAAAACGCGTTCCCCGGAGCGGTTTCTTCAGTCGACCGAACAGGAAAAAGTCACAGGGAGCCAAATCAGGTGAATTTAGTGGTTGTTGGATGGTATTGGTGCTGTTTTTAGCCAAATGGTCACGGATAATGAAGGCATTATGAGACGGCGCGTTATCGTGGTGTAAAATCCATGAGTTGTTTTGCCACAATTCTGGTCGTTTTTGGCCAACAGCTTCACGCAAACGCCTCATAACGCCCAAATAATACTCCTTGTTGTTAGTTTGACCTTTTGGAAGGAGTTCATGGTGCAGAACACCATGGTAGTCCATGAAAACCACATGGTAACAAAGTCGAGAACTTTTTGATCAGTCCTCAATTCGATGCTCTTCTCAACCAAATAAAAGAAAAGATGAATTCAATAATAGAGAAAAAAAACAAAAATTCATTATTTTTTGAACTGATTAAGTGATACTGACCAAAAATCCAATTCGCAATCATTTACTAACTTTGCCACATTATGAGAAAAACACCTTTGATAGAATGTACGCTTGGGTATGGAGACAATATTAATATTGCTGGTTTTTCGTTCATGCACCTGATATTGAAACTTTATTTTCGAATACAGGTATGAGAGTGTTTTTTTATTTATTAATTTACGGTACAGACTCAAACAGTACATGTGCCTAGTACCCTCCATGGACAACTAGACAAGCTCTTTCAGTCTACCATGCTCAGAGTCAAACTTCCTTATTCTATAAATAAGTTGAACACAATTGTTTTGCACCTTTTGTATCCTATAGCTATCATGCTTGGTTATACAGTGGTGATATAGTGTATCCATATAATTGAATTGAGACAATACCAAGCTTCTACATAGAATTGCCCTCATATTTTTGTTGAGAAAATTCCTGCAACAATATATCATTTTTAGATTCACAAATGCCTTTTTTTCCTAAACTCTCAACTTTATTTTCTCTTGGCACATCAAACCCACCAACCGTCACATGAATGCCATCTAGCCCCCCAGACGACTCACTGCCAAACACCATCACCCGCGACTTCTAAGGATTAATCTTTAACGCATGTTCTGCTGCGCCATCAGACAATGCATTCAGATCTTTTTTTATAAGGTCCTCTACTCTCTGAATAGACTCTCTAGGAAATGAATAATAAAGCTGTGTATCATCAGCATAGAAATGCGATGAGCAATTTCTCATATAGCTTTCCAGCTGACAAGTGTAAAGACATATCTCTATGGCACACCACAATCTACACTCAAAGGCAGAGATAGCTCATTTTTATACTTAATGTATTGCGTCCTATTGGTCAAATAACTTTTCATCACTTTTTGCCAAGTGCAGTTTATGGTTAACGGTGTCAGATGCTCTTGAGAAATTAAGCAGTACCAAAACATGGAATCATTTTGTGATCTTATAATGTCGTCTATAACCTTGAGCATTGCCGTAATACAAGAGTGCCCACTCCGAAATCCAGACTGATGCCTCGGAAGCACGTCAAATTCGCCAATATACTCACGTATATCAGTAGCAAGAACTTTTTCCAACACCTTTGACAAAGTTGGCAAGACGCTAATTGGCCTGAGATCGTTAAAAGTCGCGGGATGTACACTCTTGGGTATCGGCACCACACAGGGAACTCTCCACAATGAAGGAAAATCGATCTCAATAGAAAGTAATTTACAATGTGATGAATATACTTCAGAGCCACCGGACAAACCAAAAGTATATGTCCTATGGACAGATCGTCACAACCTGATGCAGAGGTTTTAATAGATTCGAGAGCACGCCCGCCATCATCTTCAGTACACATTCTGAAAGAAAAGGATCCCACATTGTGCCTCTGTGTTTCAAGGTTGTAATTGATTAATTATTCCTTCGGAGGATCCACAATTTTTGCACTTTCTACAAAATAACGGTTCATTCTATTCAAATCCATTAGTTCCGCAGGTATATCGTAACTTCGATAATATGTTTAACTTACATAAATCTTTTGACACATTTTGCGGATTAGCTGTCATTCTATTTGTTAAGTAATACCGCTTTGCCCTTCTAACCTCAGAATTGATAAGGTTTCTTGCATTCTTAAAGGTAATCCAGTCCGCAGTGGTCCTTGAAATTTTATATTTTTTCAATTTTTTATAGTATTCCTTTAAAAGCAGTTTAAGGTTTTCTGTCATCGAGGGTGTGTTACTTCGACAGATACGTGCCGTGATAATAGATGCACGAATGTCCAAAACGTCAGTTGACAACTTATTAAAAATTCTAACCTTCTCATCAAGTAATCCAACATATAGTATATAGTCAAACTTCATAGGCTCCAAATCTTCCTAAGTCAGACCCTCGGAAACTCCTGTATGAATGAAGAAAGGGTCTGGTTTTCTGAACCGAATATCCACCATGCACCGAATCAACTCATGATCAGAAATACTTGGCAGAGAAATAACCCGCCTATCCAAAATACTTAGGTCCAACTAAAAATAATAAAATCCAGCAAACTTAGCTTAGTAGAGGGTTCCTTGTAGGCTGATCAACTATCTGCTTCAAATCAAAAGACGCAAAAAGATTACTCATTATTTCAAATGCTTTTGAAGGAGTATCATACATCTGAATATATAAATCTCCCACACAAATAATGTGCTTAGGAAATTCAACGTATCCTTAAACCCATCAATATTAGTATTGTATTACTAAATGAGCTAAGGTACACCTAGCATAACTTATATATTCTCTTCTATAATACATAAAACTCAGTATCAATAAGACCTATTATATTGAGTTCGCCTAGGACAGCGATTTCCCAAATAGTGGACGAAATGCCATATGTACTCTTGAAACATAATGAAATACTTCATATTGAAAACCTGAAGCTATAGAGAATGATATTGGAAGAACAATTTACAGTAATGATATACATTGCATTTTATTATTTAAAATGTTTTTATATACAATAAATAGTTCAATATTCTATTCTGATACCATTCATCCAAAAAGTAACAGTATGTTATTTTTGTCATAATGCAAGGCTTAATATAAATAACTTTAACTAATCATTGTGATAATTACACGTTTTAGTTTCACATTGACCGTTGCTTTGCTAAGAATAAAACAAGTTTACTTTTTGATATGTTGGCGTTGAGGAAATGATCATGAAGCTTACTACAACGCGATGTAGGGTCTTCACGATTATAATTTTATTGTGATTTTTTTTCAGAATGCTGCAGGCATGGGTGTTTAGATAAAGTTATTCATCGGAATTTATCTGAAGATGAAGAAAAATTATTTCTACAGTATTTGGATGAAGTTAAACATCCTGAAGCCGCGGACTTGAAAATAACATATCACATGCAAAGATCGCATTATATAGAAGCGTTTAAGACTTATGAAGATTGTGAGGAGGATCCAATCAAGAAAGGTTTGGTTAGTCAGTTGAGATCGAAAGCCCGTGATCAAATTATTCACAGCTATAGGAAACTGTTGCCTACAGTTAGTTACAAATTCATCGAGAACTGTAGGAAAGAACCAAATACTGGAATCTGGAAAGAAGGTACATGAGCAAACAAGTAATTTGTGTATTGGGAATGTTGTATATCTTCATTATAATTTCAGTGTGTAGGCCAGAGCCTATGTCTGTATTTGTACATGATGTGGAGACAAGAACTGAATATAAATCTTCTTTGATTTTTGCTGCATTGGCTAAGGCGAATCAAACATTTAATGGTGGTATCGTAAATGTTTCATCATTAATGAATGCAACCACAGAAGAAATTCCTTTCTTGAGAACACCAACACTACTTTCATCTAGAAAGAGGTTAGTTGAATAATAAAAATGTATACCTTCTTGAAGAATGAATTCATAGTATGAAAGTATTCACTGAGAAATTAATTTAGGTCAAAATAGATTCTTTTAGCTGGTGATAAATTAATTGAGAAAGTTTGCTGGGTATGAAATGACATTTTCTTATTGTTGTTCTGTAGGCACAATCAACAGTATCAAGCTTTGTTAATATATGCTGAAAAACTCAATAACATATCATCTCTTTAAAGTGTTCAATAACTTTCTTGCATTGCAAGATATAGAATTTCACAGAGTCGCAATGAAGTACTTCTTACTTGCTAAATTACTATCAGTGGATCTCTGGGATACAAAAAAATTCGCTACTCAAGAATGAAACTGCAAGCAAATCAAAATAAGCCACTCTCTTCACTTTGTAATTATCTATCAAAAATACTGAGCTTAACACCTTGCAATGTAAAAGTGGACTGCATAACTAGGAAGCAAAATAGCATTTGTTATAAAAATTCTTAAAATAGTACTGCCGTGCTACCCATTTAGTTATTTGAATTATTTTTTCCTATCTTGGCCGAAAGTTGTAATCTCTTCAATCATTTGAAAATATAAACAGTAAAAACAGACCAGTTGGTTCATTCTTTAAAAATCTGTTTACAAACAAATTTCTTTTAAACCCATTTCGTTTGCTTTCTCACTAAAATACACACACCACAAAAATTGTCGCATCACCTGGTATTCTGAATTCCACAATCGATTAAGCAGCTCGATCGCAGTTTCTTTATCAACATATGTTTTTGGATATATGTGGGGAAAAAATCTTATCTATGTAGTAACATTTGGTTCCATATGATCTTAAACACATCTGAAACAAGAATGAGTTTATTTGACTATGAGTATTCATTCAATTCCTCTTCAGTTTTCACACTGAATTAATGCAAGTTTTCTGTTTTTCTTTCACTTTCCAGAAATGTGCATATTTCATTGCAAACTGTTAGGAACAGGCTCAGAGGAGACGATATCAGGCCAAGGCTGGCTTCTACCGGCCCGTGTCTCACCAGAGAGCATCGAGTTGCAAGTCTTCAGTTTGCGAGGTAACATGCAAATTGGGCTATTCCAGAATGGTCGAATGTTCTCTTTTCCGACGAGTCCAGGTTCTGTCTAGTATCAAATGATATACGCATGCCTGTATACAGACGACCTGGGGAACTGTATCAGCAATGTAGTATCCGGCAAACCGAAAACTTCGGAGGGGGCTCAGTAATGGTGTGGGGAGACATTTTTTTCTATGGAACTGAGTTAGTCCTAGTGAATAATGGAAGAATGACAGCGGCCAGATATAGATGCATCGCAGATATCCTTGATTCCCATGTTGTACCCTTTGGCCCATTGATTGGCGAAAACTTCATTTATATTCGTGATAATGCTCGGCCTCATGCAGCTAGAGTAGTTACAGAATTTCTGCAAAATGCCAAAATTGATATTTTAAGATGGCCAGCCAGAAGTCCGGAATTGAATCCCATAGAACATGTTTGGGACATCATGGAGTGGCAAATTCAGTAACGTAGAATGCCTTGTAGAATACTCCAACAACTTGAAAATCTTCTTCCTGAAATTTGGAACTCAGTAACCCAAGAGTACATCCAAAATTTATTTGAGGGGCTTTCGATACGTATACTGGCAGTAATTAGGGCCCGGGGAGGAAAAACTGGATTTTGAAAATGATTAGTAACCATTCGATGCTAGTTGATTGGTCTCTGCGCGAATGGTTGAAGATGGTAGAATTTTTTTATTTTTCATTAACTCGAAAATTGTTGATATTTTTCAATATAAACATTTGAATGATATCTTCTTATTTTACACTTCTGAAAATTACCAAGCGACTATTGAATGACCAACCTAAAAGTTTATACAGTATAATCGTAAAAGTAGGGTGATACGACAATTTTTGTGGGGAGTGTATAAAGTAACATAGAATCGAGTTTTGTTTTACAAATTTACAGCACGAAAATAGACTAATACTGAAATGAATTTCAGGTCGTCCATACAGGTAATTGTTCCTAAAGTTGTGGATGAAATAGAAGAAGATGGCCCTTCGCCGAAAAAAAAGATGAGACTGAGCTCTAGATCAGCTTCCGTTTTCTCGAATTCTACTGCCAATATTGATTCATCTATACTTAATACGCCTATAATATCCAGAAAAGATAAAAAGCAATTATCTTCAACAAATGAGTTCTCTAGGGATTATATGTCAACTCCTACTAGTATACTAAAGGTAAAGAAATTGTTTACATTAGAGATAAGTAGCATACATTTCATCAGTCCTTCTTCATTTAGGTTAAACATTCATTCACCGAAGAAATTACAGCTAATAAAATCACGACACTGAACTGCATATCAGAAACATCTAATTCTCCATTGCAATCAGATAAGGTGAATATATTCAACAATATTAAAACTTAAATTTGTTTTATTAAATCTCAGCTATCATCAGAACTTTTTCATAAGAATTAATACAGAACATTATACATTTAATATTGGTGAAGTCATATAATATGAAAAATATGTTGCTGACAATATTATTAAATGTACACACAACACACTTACCATACAAAGCTTAGTACTTGGTCTTAATTAGTCTGCTAGTCGTCGAAGTAACAGTGTTAGTTTTCACAGTAATGTTGTTTATCATGATTTCACTTGCTGAAAAATAATAGGTATTCATAGTTACTTTTTATTTATTCATTTTGCAGCGAACCCCAATAAGTGGAAGAAGATCAGTTTCTCGAACACCGATTGTAAGGTTTGATGTACCCAAGACATCTACATCGTCGGAGGAACAATTTCCGTCTCTGAAACGATCTTTATCTCCACGTGAAAGGGACTCACGTACTCCAACTTCGAACGATTCCATTTCATTTGTAAATTCTTCCAAGAGCTTTTCACGTTCTTTAACTCCTAAAAACAAGTCAGATTCGGAGGACGTATTCTATTCACCGAATTCTTCCTTGAATAATGTGGAGGAGTTACCGAAAGATGACGAAAATGATTCTAAGAAATTATCTTTACGAATTTCAACTGCTGTAGAAGTAGAATTGTTTGACGATTTAAAGAAAGAAGACGTCGAAGTTGAAGAACCGAGTTTCAAAATATCTCCGAAGAAATCGCATCTCATTAGCGAAGCGAAATTAGTAAAATTAGTGGACTACGATCCATCGTCATCTTCAAGTTCAAGTTCACCTAGAGCAAGGAGAAGCTATAAGAGTAAGTGGTATCATTGTTTTGATGATCAGTAAAAAGGATTGTTGGAATTTGATTCTGCCAATTGTAATATTTACCTCTTATTTTCAATTTTCGCACAAAGGATGTATTCATTATAGTTTTAAGTAGAGTTTCTTCTTTGGATATTTTGATATGCAAAAGCATTTTGGTGGTTACTTTCAAATCAAAATATTAATTGAATTTTTTTGAAGGTTCTGAACATAAATTAATATAATTCTGAAAATATTGTTTCTTTACTTTCTATCTCCTGAGTTATTTATATCACCTGAATACAGTTTACATAAAGCCTGTGTTCTTTTCATTACAATATTCAAAATTACAGCTTTATATCAAAGTACATAATTTGTTTGATATAAAATTGCATCCATTATTCAATTTCTGTTTCAGAGTTGTCCATTGAACAAAATAAAACAAGATCAAGTCCTCGACTTCGTAGGAGTAGCGGATTGCAAACTTCTGAGTCTCAAAATGTTTCAGTATCTAAAATGGTCGAAAGTAACAGAGATAATTCAGTGACAGATAATATGCAGAATTTGGAAACGCCTGTAACTGCAGTTTCGAGGGTCAAACCAAGAAAATCTTTGAGCCGTCAAGTTTTGGAAAATAACGCATACTCCAGATTAACCTCTGATGCAGATGATGCGGAAACTTCTCTAAGAAGTTCTTTCCACAGTGAGCAGAAAGAGGTCTCTTCTATCACAGTAGATAATGAAAAATCTGAATTTTCCTATAGTAAAATTGAATATTCAGACGTGTATACTAAGGAAAGGGAACAGTTTGAGGAACAGCATTCTACAAGAAAAAGTTATGGTTGTGTGAAAGAAACAGCTTTAGATTCAGAACATGACACGAGTTCAATCGAAGATAGTACTTTGAAAATTGAAAATCAAATTCTTTTATCTGATTCATTCATGGAAGAATTGAATGAAGATTTACGTCGTAGAACATTTGCAGTGAATGAAAAGAAAGGTGAGTCATACATTAAGAATTAATTACTCTCCAAACTAGTGGATTAATGTGATGTAAAAATTAGGGGTTTGCTATCAAAATCTGCTTGGTTTTTTTCAAACTGTTTTTGTAAATTTCGCAAGTTTATGAAACTTTTATAATCTTTTGATCTAAAATGAAATAAAATCCAGCTCTTGATCACTAGAAATCCACCACCAGAATTATTGTCGAAACTATTATCATCAATCCTTATCAAAATATGTCACTCAACTATAACACATCTTTTTTTTTGTGGCTAATGAGAGGTAAATTTTCATTCAGCTCAGGACAGAAAAGATAATTGTTTATTTTTTGATTTCAAATGTTGTTTTAGTTATAAGTCAAAATATCCAGCCAACTGCATGCTATAATCTATGAATAACTACTTGAATTGACTGAGGTTTCAATATACGGAAAATGGAACACTAAGTTCTCAATCAAATAATTAAATTAAGTACACTGAAAAATTCTGGTCTATAACCAAAAGCTGATACTACATTATACAAATGACAAAATGAAAAAATTTATTAAAGGTCTTGCAAAGACAGGAGTGAGTCCTTATGCTACAACTTTTACTGTAGATGCTAATTTCCTCAGCGATGTTGGGTTTCTCACAGGAGTATATACTTCTCAAAGTGTGGTGTTCCCAACGGTTAAAGAAATTCTGTTATAGAAACTGTTTTTCTCCAAAAAGATGATATTAAACCTCACATCTTATCAGAAGGGAAGTATACTTCAAGTTTCAGAAACTGGATATTACCCATAAATCAATTGGGGTCTCTCCTGAAGATAACTGCATTATAAACACCTCAAAAATGTCTAGGGAACACTTCTGAATATCGATATATTGTATCCAGAACGATCAATATGGATGATTTTTTTTTAAAAATGAACACCTCATCAATTTCTCACCAAATTATGTAGAGTACCGCAACAGATTTCAGTTTTTTTTTTCATAAAAAACTAAAAATGCAGCAGATGCGACGCTGCTTTATCATCATTTCATGTATTCAGTGTTTGAAATCAGTTAGTTGGCACTTTGTTTCTGTTGTAAGCACAAATAAAAGATTCAAGTTTTGTAATTCGACCATGGAAAGACGACATTTGACTAGAGAAGAGATGTTACGAGCTGTTGGCATGCTCCAAGCTGGGAGCTCATAACGGGAATTACAGGGTTCTAGAAAGTAGCCCAAGTGTCATAAACCGTTTATGGTCGCGTTTTAATGAAACAGGTAGCGTAGAAGAACGCCATACAGTTCGTTTCAGGATTACTACAGTCGCCCAAGAGCGATTTTTGGTTTTACAAGCCAGAAGAGATCGTACTACCACAGCATCTCAATTAGCTCAAGAGCTATCACGAGTTCATAATGTACAAATTTCCGACCAAACTGTGAGAAATCGACTGCACGAAGGTCAACTCCACTCCAGACGTCCTTTAAGAGTTCCACAACTGACCCATGGAAATCGCGCTGCTCGTTTAGCTTGGTGCCAAGAACACGTAAACTGGGATCAAGAGATGTGGGCCACAGTTCTCTTCAGTGATGAATCTAGATTTAGTTATTATCCCGATTCGGGAAGAATTCGAATATGGAGGGAACCTGGAAAGCAAAACCGTCGCCAGCATGCTCGAGAAGTTGTTAAACAGGGAGGCGGATCAGTGATGTTTTGGGGAGGTATACGCCTTGGTTGAAGAAATGACCTCGGTTTCATACAGAACAACCTCACGGGAAATTCTTACGCAAATGAGATAGTTTTACCTGTAGTGGTACCGTATCTCCAAACAATGGGTCAAAATCCACTCTTCCAACAATATAATGCCCCTCCTCATCGTGCAAGATTTGTCTTGAACGTTCTCGAAGAGAATGATATCGATCTTCTACCGTGGCCATCCTGCTCCCCAGATCTGAATCCCACGAGCATGTGTGGGACACCCTAAAAAGAAATCTCCTGCGTCAAAACGTCTTCCATCATGAACAGGAGCTTCGATTAGCAGTTCAGGGGGCTTGGAATGACTTAGGCCAAAATGTAATAGACAATTTAATATTGAGCATGCCGCGGCGATGCCAAAGTGTCATTTATAACAGAGGTGGACCTTCTGGCTACTGAAAAATATAAGTGCTTCCATATCGTTTCGAAAATATTAGTTCAGGATTTTTTTTTGTGTTTTACCAAATTTTTAAAATTTTTTTTTATAATAGGTGCTTTGGAGAAGTCAAATATTATTTTGTTTTCTTGAGAATACATTATATACAATACATCCTAACAAAAACCAAAAGATTTCTATAAATTCGAATCATCAAATTCATATATTAAAGATATTGGTAAGTGTTCCCTAGACTTTTTTGAGGTGTTTATTTTAGGTTTCTGAAAAAGAGAACCTCCAAAAACTGACTGCAAAACCGGATTCCAGCAAAATATTAATCTGCTTTATACCAAAAAGTGAGTCTTCTCTAAAAATTGACTTCAAAAGTTAGGTCTCTCCAGAAGCTAAAAGAATTTAAGAGAATCACAGTCTAAACAGAAGATCCTTCATTGATTGATACAAGGTAGTTGAAACTGAAGTTGATCAAATAATTTAATTACTTACAGAAACGAAATAAAAGCCAAAAAATATATTTGAGGATTCAATTCCAACAAATCCATTACACACATATAATTATCATCATATGACACTCAATGCGCACTGGCGTGAAATGGAATGATATTAGATAAACGTGAACATTTCTGAATGAACGAAAAATCGATCCCTGAAATTTTGTATGAACACAATAATTTGAACATCCATATAAGAAAGCGAACATTCTAAATGAATTAATGATGGGCGAAATGTACTGCAACGAAGGAAATATGAGTCAAAAAATCACTATTCAGTTGCACAATGAACAAAATGAAGAAACATCTCAGCAACTTTACAGTTTAGGCGTGGATTTAGGTTTCACTCATAGCTAAGATGTTTGATGTGTGAAATATAATGGCAAAAAGCAATAGTTCCTTGCTTCCCCTGTAAAGTTTACAAAAATATATTGAGCTGGTTTTGATAGTGAATGCCCCAAATATAAAATCTCTTTAGTTAAAAAAAATTATATATCTCAAAATGATTTGATGTACCTTCCTTTGAGAGTTTTAAGGAAGGTATTCATAGAATATTTGGTTAACCTATAACATATTTAGAATGCTTTACACCAGCTTATGTTTTGAACATTATGAATTTTTGATTAAGTCTAAAACAATAATCTTAAATCAGAAGTGTACTTATAAAATTTCAATGAAAAACTGAAGGTTTAATTAAAACAATTCATACTAAGTTCCAATCAAGAAAAATATTGATGTACCAAATATTTCATGACTGACTATTCTCAAAGACTAGCATATTTATTTTAATCTGGAAAATAATTTCATTTTCACTTAACTGACAAAATATCTGCAGATTCCAAAAGACTCCAGACGCCTGAGAAAAAAACTAGGAGGTTATCCAGGAGATTATCAGCAGAAAGAAGTACTTCATTAGAAAGGACTTCACAGTCATTACTTTCTAATAATGGTGAGGAGAAAATTAATGTTCTGAAACTGACTCCAAAATTATCTGAAATATCATCCACAGAATCTGAAAATGAAAAGAAGACGGGCGAACAGGAGTCAGTAATTTCAAATTCACCTCAAGGTACAAGATTATCCGCAAGAACTGAGAGAATTCTCGCACTTAGTGGGAGTTCGAAAGCTTCAGCATCTGAATCAAATTCAAAGGATATTGATGTTTCAATTTCAAGAACGCCTAGGAAGCCATCAGCAGAAAGGACATTTGCACCAAATTCCTCCCAAACATCATCTTCTAAATCAAATGAGACAGAAGTATTTCAAGTCTCATCAAGTCCAAGAAAATCTATAAGATTGTCAGCAGAGAGAACTATACCTCCAAGTGAGAATCCTCAAACTTCCACTTTGTTGAAAACTACTCCATTAAGAAAACCTATTAGATCTCTTAGTAGACAAGTATTAGAAAATAATACCTATGTCAGACTAAATTCCGAATATCAACGTTCAACTAAGGAAAATTTGCCTGCGGATTTGGGAGTTAAAGAAGGTATAGAAGATTCAAATAATGATTCAGTCTGCTCTGCAACCTCCAATGATTTCAATAGTCCATGCATATCATTAAATAGTCCTGCAATATCCCTAACCGACTCTTTATTAGAAATGATAGCTTTTGAACCAACAGAGAATTCAATGCAAAGCTGTGAAGAAGTCTCAAATGCCTGCGAAAACGAGCAAGACTCGAAATTAAACGAAGCAAATATTTCAGAATATTTTGGTCAAGAAGTTGAAGAAGTATTTCGGTCAGAAGAAGCAGATATCGTGCAAAGTGGAACTGAAGGATTACCTATTTCAGACAATGAAGGCCCAAATAAGCTCAATGAAGTAGAGGACAAGTTACCATGTACCGATAATGATTACGAGAATGCTGACAAAATAGGTATGGAACACATCATATCTTTTTAACCTTAATTTGTCGTTTATGTTGAAAAATTTTAATCATTTCAATTTTCCATATGCTATTTTGATAAGTACTCGGAATTTTGAAATGAAATGCTAATTACTGCAATTAAGAAGTCAATATTCAATTAAAATAAACTATTCTTACTAAATAAAACTCACACAAATCTAAAACCAATTTGGCATGTTTAAACAATGTTCCCTCAATATATATTGTCCGTTTTTTCTTGGATATTTTCTCCAATAAAGTATACTTCATTTCTTCAACTAAATGTTGTTGTTTTGGGTTTGCATGACACTTGGTTTCTTCCACATAGCAGTGCTGCTATTTAAATAACCATCAAACATGAAGGGGAAACAAAATAAACAGTTTTTATTTTACAACCACAGATACAAATATATTTTGAATAAATGTTTATATTGATTTTTAGAGACTTCTTGGAACAGTTCCAATACCCTTTCTAGGCTGCTGTCCATTCCTCTCAATTTTTAGCTCTCCATGAATCCGCGAAAATTGTTTATATTTCACTGAAATATCCATACTTAATCACTAAATAGGTACTGAAGTAATTACATGATACGAATACAAACACGAATGGTCTAATCGCAAACTCCACCAACTAATATTTACCGTTTGTTTACGTAAGGTATCTCAGCAGAGTATTGATGACTTAGATTCTCCCATCCGTGGCAATACGTAATTGTCGCTGATTGGTCGCCGTCGAGGATCAAAACTATCAAAAGCATTCCTGTTAGCTATTAATCGTCCTACTTTGAGCAGTTCGCAGGTAACCCTTGTTCTGGCGTTTCTTTGATGTAGATAGGGCACGAGAAAACGTTGCGACTCTAAGGAATAGAGTGGAATTTTCAGTAATAGACAGATTACTGGTGAAATTTTGTAAAATTGATTAGAGTTCTATGAAAGGGCGCCTGTATTATCTTAACCCTAAATTAGAATTTTTTGTTTTTCTTTTGAATTTTGCAATCAGCCTGCATCTCTTATTCAATCGTCTCAGGCATCGCCTCATTGATATACTTTTTTGAATCAATATCACTCGTAGTATAATTCCCATTTTCAAATTTTGCGTTCATCCAAAATTGTAAAACCTGTAATTTTTTTTCGATTTCGTTGTTACATTTTGATTCTTACTGAAAATTTAATTGAATATGTAGTAATGTAAAAAGTTTAGAAAATTTTCAAAAAGATCTCATTTCGATATTCAAATCACTTAGAAGGACTAATCTCCGATAAAAGGGATCATGTTAAGAGCATTGCAAATTAATATTTTCCTAGAAATCATAAACCCTGGCTGTTTGTGATTTTTAATTGTAAACTAAAAAACTTTGCAAGCGTTTTGGTTGATCAACTGGCATCTTCATTAGATTTTGGTCAAATAAAAGAATTTCTCTAATCATGTAGTAATTCAAAGCATGTTTCTTTAAGGTATCTCACAACCTATTTTTTCTACTAAAAAAATTGAAGAATGATCGTACTGGCTGTAAGAGTTAATGTAAGAAGTAAGTAATTTGATTGAGGAGGATGTTATTTAGTGAGAATTGATATACGTTTTGCAATTTAAAATTTTCAAACGCTCACTATATTCACGAACTTGATGCGTTTTGCCACACTGTGGCTTCATCAGATAAGTAGTACTTTTGAAGGGACGATTTGATCATATATTCATGTTATTACTCATACATTATTCAATGTCTAAAAGCAGCTACTTCAGTCAATCTGAAGAAAATTCAAATGCCGTTGCTTATTATAGGTTCTGAAAAGATTGAGTTATGATGAGGAATTAAATCTAGTTGGTTATTCAGTCATGATTATGAGAATGCTGATGAAATGTGATAAAACTGATCATATGTCTTTTCAATTTAAATTTTTCATTTATGGTGAAAGATTTTAATCATTTGTCAAGTTTGAATTTCGTTTACGACGAATAATTTTCAGAATACTGGTTAAGTAATAAGTCCTTATCAGCCGCCTGCCTTCCCAGAGCGAATTTATGTAAGCCCTATCACTAATAATTAAGAAAACGATTAGTATCACCTTGACATTTGAATGGCCTTGGCGGGATGATATAAACTTCTTCGCAGGAATGTTGTAAGATGAGAGATATAAAATACTCAGAGATGCAATCTCTTAGAGCTGTGAAATAATTAAGCTTTCCAATTAACGCAACCGTATATATAATTACATACAATGTGTAAACTAAGGTAGACAAGGCTGGAACTGGTTTACACAATTCTTTCACGTTTTTCTCGGAATTAATTTTTTCAAACTGGTGTACATGATAACCCAAAATCTACTAAAACGATTCAACTCAAATTTCATCACTCTTCCTTCAATATCACCTGAAGTGTGACGTGGGCTTTATTTTTATTGAGTTCCGTTATAAAAAATTATGGATCTTTTAAGCTCGAAATTCTGATGAAAATTTGAGCTTATTTTTCAAACAGCTGTCATTTCTGCAATAATAAAATTTTATCTTTTTCTTTTCGTCGCATTCTATCACCCTTCTGAATAAGCATTATTTTTCCTTATTTTCAAAACAATGCTGGACGGAGATATTATGTTCACGGTCAACAAGGATTTCAAAAAGAGGGCGCCACTGAATGACTCATATCTCCGCCATTTTTATTGCAATTTTTTTTAAATATTGGAAATTATTCATAAATCTATTAAAGGTAGACGTAATATAAATTATAATTTATATTTGTATTGGTCAAGTCACAAAATAAAAATTATTTTCATATTTATTTTTTCGAGCGTCAGGGTGGTGCAACTTTTTATCTAATATGCCAACGAGTATTTTAAAAGATTTTGAGATCCCCTGCTATCTCTGTTGCACTAGTATAACGATTTTCGAGGACAATTTTATCAAATTTTCCGACACTATCGTCTGTTTAAAAGGAAGATGGTCGTTCGGAACAAGACAACTCTTCAAGAATCTCTTTATTTATTTATTTATTTATTTATTTATCATGCTAAAGTATAATTACATACATGATTAAACGGGAAACCCCCACCGTCGCGAAAAGTAACAAAAAATAAAATTAAATCCTAAACCTATTGTCATTTAACATACAAAACCATTGACATCCCGATAACCTAAAATAATTAATCGTACATATGAATCAATCGCGACTCATCTGGACCGGACCACACAAAAGGTATGCCTTTGAATGCAGTAAACAAAAATCCAAACCCCCCGTTGTATTTGCGAGTTTGATGGTGCGATACAGAAAAAAGTTGTTGGTGTAATTGTTCCTATGCATTCTGACCATAAGCATAGGTGTGTGTCTAATACGCCTTGCGGGTATATTCAATTGTACCATACTCAACAGAACATTCAGAACATTCGACACTACCAGGTTCATCGTATCCAAGGCTTTTGAAAATTCAGTATATATGCAGTCCAGCTGAAATCCAGATTCAAAACAATCAATTATCTCCTTTGTGTAAAGCGCTAGGTTGATAATGGTTGAGCGACCTTTTAGAAACCCGTGTTGCTCGTTTATAATGATTCAACAACACTTCCATGAGAGATAACTGCAAACCAAACAGTCCAAAATTTTAGGTATGGCAGACAACAAAGAAATGCCTCTGTAATTCGAAATGAGCGACCTTGAGCCACTTTTGAACAACGGCATCACGAAACTACGCTTCCAAAAAGCGGGAAACACACCATGACTCAATGAAAGACTGTACAAATTACTAAGAGGAGAAGGTAGCACAAAGGCACACCGCTTCAGAACAAAGAATGGTATACCATCACACCCAGTCGAGAATCCCGGTTTCAAGTTGTCGATGACCTCCAAAATTTCACGTGGTGAAACTTGGTAGCCATCACTATTAACGGAAAAATCATAATCAATCTTATTGGGTACCACTACATCCTCGCTGTAGACTTCTGAGAAGAAATCCGCAAATGAGTCGACTACCACTTCTCCATCTTTACTGTTTATTCCATTGTACTCCATAACACTCGAAAGCTCCATTGAATTTTTTTTAGAATTTACAAATTTCCAAAATGATTGAGGGGCAGAGTGAATCCTGCGCTCCATATTATTCAGGTAATCCGAATAAAGCTGCCTCGAGAGTGATTTACAGCTAGAGCGCAGCTTGGTGAAGTAATTGTAGTCCTCATCCCCGCCCGACTTTCTGAATCTACGGTGAGCTCTTTTTTTGCGACCAATCATTTATACTAACTCCCCAGAAAACCAAGTAGGATGTTTCCTGTTGCTCCTAAAAACTCTAGGTATAAAGAGATCAAATCCTTCATAAAGAATATCATAAAGTCTGGCAACAGCAAGGTTGATATCATCAGAATCGACAGACCAATCACGAGCAAACACATACTCATTGAGGCCAACGTAATTGCCCTTAGCAAAATTTCAACAAGTATTGGAATGGTGAGATCAAAATCAAGAGCTGCATGATGAATGCTATTGACTTGAAAGAAATCCTCGGCTGGACGTACCTGAATAGCAATATTTTGCGCGAAAACTAGATCTAAATATACATCACGGCTATTGCTAAGTTGACAAAGTTTGAACTGTCTCTAAAAGTTGATGCCGAACCCCCCTCATCGCACAAAACGAACTCACCATCACGCCACTCACTTCCCGGAGCATTGTAGTCGCCACAGAAACACATTTCCAGATTGGGATATGCCAAGGAAACTTCTTCTACAGCATACCCGTGTGCAGAGTATACGTCCTCAGCAGACCCAGGGGGTATGTAAACACCCCCAACCACAAATTCACAAGGATTTTAAGTAACTAGAAGAAATAACTGTTCCAGGTTTCTAATTGAGTGATCAATCACATTAGCCCCCGGAGAAGAGTTCACAAGAATAGTGACACCACCCCCACCGAGTTTTCCACTAATCTCCCCGCATCTGTCGAGTCGAAAGACGTTGTATTTGGAAGAACACAACTCCGAACCGAGAATGACCAAGTCTCAGTCAGAACTACAATATCATTTGAGCATTGTTCGAGCCACAAGTATAAATCCCTGAGTTTGCTCCTCATACCCCCCACATTCTGGTAGCAAACCTGGATATCTAGTGGGGAAGTAACTAGTTTTTTTGTAGTTTTTAGTAATTGAGGCTGTTGTATTATTTTCAGACGATGTGTTCTGATCTTTGATCTTCTCGATATCATCTTCACGAATATTTACGAGCTCAACCAGTTTGGAGATAACATTTCTGTCATGCTGGATCCTTTCCTCGAGACTGGCACTTGCAGATTCCGATATGTTGTGCACTATAATATTTCTTGCACGACATTCCCTCTCCCTAATTTCCGCTACTATATCCTCTGTATTTCTATCCAGTTTCTCATCGAGTATAGCCATTTGTTGCTCACACTCTCCAAGTTCGTTCAGTAATTTGTTTTCTGCAGCTGCTCTGTCCAGTTAATATAATAATAATAATAATAATATTTATTCATAATTCATGAAATAGGTAATCTTACATTACATTACGTTACATCCTTACATTTATGAACAAATATAGGTACCTCACTAAAGTAGCAACACTTATGTGCGAGGGAAAAAAACATCTCAAACATTAACCGAAATGAAACCAACTGAAACCAGACAAGATCTACAACTGACTTAAATTACCCTATCGAAAAAATAAGAAAAACTCAGAGATTATTGACATTATTATATGAAATTATTCCGGTTGAATAATCTAGCTATTGACTCTCTCGAACTGCATTTAATCCAAAGTTTGACCTGTCCCCTGCAGGAGCTAAATGACTTCGTGAGTCTTGCGTGTAAAGGAAGTTCACTGAACATGAGCGGCCCAAGATAAGAAAGTGACCTCAGCCCAACAGTCTTCTTCATTCTAGGAATACTTAGTTTGCCTCCACTTCTTAAATTCTGATGCACCCTTGTCATAGTGTTAGCAGAAGGAGTTTTGTGATGGAACTGATAAAGAAGCAGAGCCCTAGCAAAAAGTTGCCGTACAGTGAATACATCTGCGAGTTTATATAGTTCTTCAGTCGGATATGTATAATGTTTTCTGAATATAATTTTCAAAATCGATTTCTGTATGACCTCAATATGCTTATAATAACAATCCAACAATGCACCCCATGTTATCACCCCATATGAAAGAAGAGATTCCACCAACCCATAATATATTTTTTTAAGATCCTATATTTCACAAATTTCTCTCAAATATTTGAATTTAGGTATTAATACTCTTACTTATTTACAAGCGATTCTGTATGACCGTCCTACCTCAGGTGGCTGTCGATTTTAACCCCCAAATACTGGGTACTCTCAGCAGAATTTCTTAATGTGGTAATCCCTTCAGACTTGATTTCGAGTGTATTATACGCAGGTAAACCGCACATATAGCTGGAAAAGGGCATAAATTTCGTTTTATCCATATTTAGGATAAATTATGAAATAAATCAACTATTTTAGCAAGCTCATTTTCAACTCGCTCCAGGAATTCCCCTGGAAGAAAATGACAGTATCATCTGCGAAACTCGATATCTCACCCAACACTTTTGTCGAAAACAATTCCTGTACATATAATAAGAAAAGTATAGGCCCCGTACCCTGCGGCACTCCGCATGTCACCTCTTTCTCCTTACTGATTTGATTCCTTATTTTAACGACCTCACGTCTTCCCTTCAAGTAACTCTCCATCAAATCATAAGTCACACCCCTCCAACCCATGCATTCCAGTGTCCTTAGGAGTTCTGAGTGGTTGACGGTGTCAAAGGCTTTCGCCAGGTCGACAAAAATGCATAACGCCGGCACAACTCCATCAATTGCTCTCGTCACCGATCTCACCAAACTCGCAATGGCATTCGCGGTTGACCAATCCTTTTGAAAAACAAACGGCCCCTTTGATAATAACTGAGATCTATCGATAAAACTACAAATTCGCTTTTTTATAATTCTTTCGAATATTTTTGCAAAATTGGATGTCAAAGATACCGGTCGATAATTCTGTACTACTGTTCTGTCCGATGACTTGTGAAGCGGTACAACCATTGTTGTTGGGGTTCTTGCGGGAATTTACACCTGTCGCGTCTTTGCATGAAATCTTGTCCGCTAATTTTTTCCCGAGTTCAACGAAATAGTTATTGAGTTCATCCGCAATATGCTTTTTAACTTTCACTATTATATTTTCATCATTGTTTATCTTTGAGATTTCATGTTTTTGGTGTTTATTATTAACAAATTCCCACAAACCTCTAGAGAAAATTTTGTTTTTGTCTTTTTGGTTCCTATAATAAACTTTTTTTGCTGAGGATGTCACGGTTTGTAAAATATTTTTATGTGTTTTGAATTCACGAAGTTTTTCCAGGTTATGGGGGTTTTTCATCGCGTTTTTATATAATCTTTTCTTTTCTTCATTAGATCCAGGGAGTTCTTTTCCTTTTTGAGGGCCTTATCTTAATATTTTCTGTGCAGCTTTCTACAGTCAACCGTATCTTAACGATAAAGTTATTTCAACATTGGTCAATAGTTGCGCTGCAATCCCTTGATACAATATCCCACGACTCCAACCCCAGCAATTCATTCAACTTTTTATAATCTATATATTGCCACATTATCGCGCTTTCCGCATTTTTGATTTCACAAAAATCATCATATGATGAATACTCGACAAACACCATAAAATGATCCGTCACATGAGTCTTAAGCACAATAGGAATGAACATATCTCTTTTCAGTTTTGTCTTTACTAATATGTGATCAATACATGATTTTGAGATTGGTGTCACCCGGGTGTAACTATTTATCATAGACAAAAATCCATGTTCACTCATTATGTTCAAGTATTCATCAGAATCATTTGACCTTCCTAGAATATCTATGTTTATACAAAAAAATCATATCGAATTCCCCTCTCTCTTAAAACCTCATCGTTTCTTACTCTGTCCACCCAGCTGATCTTCAACATCCTCCTGTAGGTCGACAATTAGAAAGCCTCCAACTTTTTAATGGAGCTTTCTGTAAGTGTCCAAGATTTAACACCATATAGGAGTACTGAAAATACGTAGCATCGTAGAAGTCGAGTTCTTAGAAGCGAATTGATATTGTGGCTACATAATACTCTTTTAAATTCAATAAATGCATTTCGTGCACATTCAATACGATGCTTTATTTCTACTGAATGATCCCAATTGCTATTGATCGTACTTACCAGGTATGTCATCCTGTCAACTTTATCCAACTGCGTGTTATTTATTTGTATTACTCCATTAGGTTGTGGCTGTTTCGATATAATCATGTACTTGGTTTTGTTGATATTCAACGTTAAATCGTAACGTCCGCATGAATCTATAATGTTGTCCATGAGCTGTTGGAGACCCTCTGCATTACTGGCCATAATGACAGTGTCATCTGCGTAGCGGAAATTGTTTATGACTATTCCATTGATGGTAATGCCTTCATCGCTCTCGCCTAGGGCCTCTGCAAATATCCGCTCTGAATACAAATTAAAGATTAGTGGTGATAGGACGCATCCTTGCCTTACTCCCCTTGCTATTTCTATGTCTTCTGTAGTTTGGTTTTCAACTCTTATTGTTGCCTTCTGCTGCTAGTATAAGTTTCCTATGATTCTTATGTCTTTTTCATCAATTTCGGCATCTTTTAAAATTTGGATCATTTTGTTGTGTTGTACTCGATCAAATAAATGTTTTCTCGAAATCGATGAAGCACAAGTGGATATCACAGCTAACGTCTGTACTCCTTTGTATCAAAATCTGCAGGCTGAAAAGGGCTTCTCTAGTGCCCAGTCCATTCTGGAAGCCAAACTGAGTATCGCCTATATGCGCTTCAATCTTTCGCTGCATTCTTTGGTGTATTATTTTAAGAAAAATTTTGAAAACGTGACTAATTAAACTTATAGAGCGGTAATCTTTGCATTGCACAGAGTTGACTTTTTTGGGTATCATAATAAACGTGGATTTTAGCCAATTCTTTGGAATGATTCCTGTCTCGTATATTACGTTGAATAGTTTAAGTAATATTTTCTTTCCGTTGTTCTCTAACAGCTTCAATACTTCTACTAAAATTTCGTCTGAACCGGTTGCTTTTCCATTTTTAGTAGTTCGTAATGCAATTTCTACTTCGTCCATTGTAATACAAGGTCCAGATGATGCATTTACTATTCCGTGGGTTTCTAATCTTTGGTCTTTGAATAGTTTTTCGATATAGGTTTTCCACGTTTCCAGCTTCCGCTCTATGTCCAGTAACAGCTCTCCGTTCTCATCTACGAGTTTCTCAGAGATTCTATTGTTATTTAATCGAGCAACTTCTTTTACTTTTTTATGCATATGAAAAGTATAATATTTCTTCTCTAAGTCTTCAATCACTAAACATTCCTGCGTATACCAAGCGGTCTTACCTGCTTTTATTTATTTTCTTATTGTTGTTTGTATTTCTTTATATTTTTGCTCGTTTTTATTTCTATATCCACGTCTTATTTCCATAATGTTAAGAATTTTTCCGTCATCCAACATTTTTTCTTTTGTAGTCTGGTTTTTGGTTAAGCAGATCTTGTGACATCTTTTACAATTGTTTGAAATTTGTCCCATAGTTCTTCTACATTTATACCCTCGTTACTCTCTTGTGTGTTCAGTAAGTTTTCCATTTTTTGCTCCATTTGTTCTGCAACCATTTCTTTTAGATCTAAGTTTTTAAAGCTATCCTGATCTAATTTTCTCTCCGTTGCCTTAGTATTTGGTTTCTTGAACTAAATTTGTAATTCTGCAATTAGGAGATTGTGGTCTGAAGGGACATCGGCACGGGGATGGGTTTTTGCCGATTTTATCGAGTTTTTATATCTTTTATTGATGGTGATGTAATCAATTTGGTTACGGATCATATTGTCTTGATTGTCTGCAGGCGACTTCCAAGTATATAAGTGTCTTTCAGGGAGTTTGAAGTAAGTGTTCATAACTGTCATGTCTTCTTCTAGACAGAACTGGACGAATCCATAGACCAACAAAGACAATTTCAATAAAAATGCAAGTTTGTTTTTTCTTTGATAAGGAACAATACATTATTTCATTAGTCGATCGATTTGACTGAAACTTCTGAGTAATATAGGCTTTGACGATTCGTCTTCTCTGCAGAATACATTCCCGTTCTTGACCCATACATATTTAAATCCGGAATTTCTCAGTTCTTTTCCCTTTCTAAATAATTCTTGGACCGCCTTTGGTATATCCTCGTTAATGTATTATTACAAACTGTTCCTTCGAAATTCATGATTGTCGAAGTTTTGGACCCTTTTACTTTTCGATTAGTTAATACTACATTTCTTACCTTATCGTCAGCAAATGAAACAATGAACGGCTTCAGAGGTCGACTTGAATGAATTGTTTTCAATTTAATATCTACTTCAGTCACACCAACTTCCAAGAATTGAATAACCTTACTTACCTCTGTCTCGTCCTGAACGACCATCATGATAATATTATTACTTCTTGAGCGCACTTCTGCAGAAATCTCTGAAGAAATGGCTTTCTCCTTCAGAGTGTTCATATCCATACGAAGTTGTACTTCCGCCTTCATCTTCTCGTGTTCCTTTCTCAAATTTTTATTTTCCTTCTTCAGTTACTTCAAATGATTCATTCATCCTTTCCACCATGTCCTCGTTGAATGTTACCGCAATTTCCAAACTTTCTATCTTTTCCATCAGTTGTACGAACATTTCTTCTGTTGACCTCTTGTTTCCTTCTCCTTTTTTGTGAATCTTCGATCTGCGTTTTTTTTTTCCAGTTTGGCCTCCTCATCAGAATCACTAGAACTAGATTCATTCAATTTCTTGCAATTGTCTCCATTTTATTGAGTTTATTCATTATGTTCTCAAGAGTCAGCTTACTAGGTCGCTTACCTGAGATTATAGTGGGATCACCCTCATCCAAATCCTCAACACAGCATGATTTGCAGAGCCAATGATCAACGCCTTTCTTGAGATTTTCAAAATCTAGATCGCTGATGGAAATGCAATTCTTGTGAAACCACCTATCACAGTCATTGCAACGTACCTTGTAGCCTGTTTTCCCAAGTTTCGTCTTGCAGCGGCTACATGAGAGCTCTTGATCTGAACGCTTTATACTACTGATAGTTTTCAATGAAACACAGTTACCATATGCCGTTTCATCTTTTTCAATGATTTTTAGGATAGTAAAAAAGGCCAGTTCTACTAATAACAAAAACTTAAAATATCTGACACTGTTTAGTAGGTACAGGCAAACTGAAAGAGAGGTACTTTTTTATCAGAGAATATTACTGCTAAGGTACATCGAATTTACTAATCTTACAAAACCATAAGATATATTTAATTTGTAGTAATTCAAATTATACTTCAAAAATGATTTTAACTTTTTCAGTGTTTCACTGAAATATTGAAATATTTATTTTCAAATTCATCAAATTTATCAATTGAGAAGTTTGGACATAATTCAATTTCTTGAATCTTGGAACATTCATGCTAGTTATATTATAATATGCTTTAAATCGAAAATGATATTTTGCTCTTCATTTTTCATTTAGCACACAAGATTTGTGATCTCGCACATTATTGTAACTGTGCAATAAAACTAGTGTTGCTTGTTTTTTATAAGAACAAATAATATTCTTAATAAGTAAAGAAGCTGAGATTAATATTATTGCACTGTAAGAGCAAGTTTGAAGCAATTTCTCACTTTTCATCACCTTGGTTTTTGACTGATGCTTTAGACTTTTTGTTTCTGTTTAAAATTTCCGCAGATAACTTGAAATGTAGACTGTTATTTGAATTGTATCTTCATTATCTATTATATACATGTGCTAAATAGGGATGGTAGAAATTTATCAATCAAAAACTTTTAGATAGTTTGGCATTGTTTCACCCTGCAAGCATAGAATGTCGATTTGAGGTCTAATCACGATACACTTAACCCGGTATGCCGAGGAATTCGTGATTATTACGTCAGTTCAAAGAATACCTATCCGACTCTGTTCGATTTAGTGCCCACTCTGTTCGATTTAGGGATTGCCACTAGAAATTCTGTAATAGGTAGAACTTGACTCTGTGGAGAGATATTTCAGAAAATGTTACGCTCAGTGATCTCAGCTTTGCTGTGATTTCGGCAGAGGTTAGTCGTGCAATTATTGATACTTTAAAATTTCACACTGTTCAATAAATGGATAGTTGTATGAAGGAGTAAAGAAATCCAGCTTTTTTGTAATTTATTTAAAATAAAAATATTGCACAGTATGAGTACTGTAACATATGCGTAGCAAATAACTTTATTTATAAAACGAAAGAAATAACATAATGGTTTGAACTGATAATATGAATACAATACTCACCTATACCAACGCTATAACTAACCATTTTCAAATTTATTTGATCCTCCCGACAATTTCCCAAAGATTTGAATATTCAATATCCTTCGGAAATTTAAAATAGCTTATGCCTCATCCTTTCGTGCGAAAATTGTGGTTTCTACAATCCTTCACAGCACAACTCGGCACAATAGAACTTGATAATATAAAATTGAATAATTAGAACCAGCCTTTAAAATGGGATAATTACAGATCAAAATTCGAATTTGAATGAAATAACGTCAAATTTGAATATTTCATTGAGATTTGTTATATTTATCAAGCATTCAGGGTGGCGATTCAATTAAAGATTTCGAAGTGACGTCATGCGCCACTCGAGCCTAGCATACCGGGTTAAGTGTATCGTGAGTCTAATATGAATTTTATGTTCTAAAAATTATGATCATTATTTCAATTTGATATTCAATTGGCATATCAGGAAGTTTTGAAAAGTCAGTTGTTCTTAGTTGAGTATGAAGTATAATTTATGATAAGTTGAAAAATTTTACATCATAATTGAGCCTATATAAAGAATGTAGGTTAAGAGGAAATAATGGAAAACAGTATTGAATAGCACCTTTGATGAACTGTTGCGTTTATGTTTTCATATAAATGCCAAAAGTAACAGTATATTCTATACACAAGTACAATCTTTGATAATATCTTGGATACACAAAATTATTGAAAGCCTTTTGGAGGCATTAATTTCATTAAAATATCTTCTAAAGCATGTCTCAAAATATTATGGAATCAATTATTATTCTAATTACTTTAAATTCCTAGGTGATCAGAATACTGAGATGAGTGTTTTGATTGATCAAAAACCCCACAACTTCCCAGTTGGAAGTAATGTGGAAACGATAGAAGAGAATCCTTCTGGTAAGCATTCTTAGTTTTGAAGTAATACTTTAAATAGTTGATTGAAGTGATAAGTGCAAAATAAAATAATATTCAATTGTCTTGCTCGTAGCTATAAAAGAAAATGAAAAATAATCATAATTTGAGAATAGAGTATAGCTACTACCTGGACACTGAAATTTATGGTATATTTATTTATGTTCCAAAAATATATATTTGAGAATATATGAGGTATATAAATTAAATAATAAGACTGGTAAAGCAATCCTCGATCTAGCATTAATACAGAGAAGCAGCTTGGTAGGATGGCTATTTAAAATGTAATGAATCTTCAGTACAAGTTTTAATTCTCTAATTGTTAACCGGTTTTTTTTTGGTACATTTCAACACTTACTGATATTAATTCAGAGCAATTGAGACTTGAATACAGTACAACAGAAACTTCTGCAAAAATTAAACACGCCTTTGGTGACAATTTGTTTTTAATAGCCCAGACTTTTCCATGGTTTGATGAATTCTATGAAGTACGAGACTTAACTGGAGATGAACCACACAAAGATTCATCTTTAAGAACTAAAGATTATGTTGCAAGGCCAAACAGTAAATAAACACTTCTACCAAGAGGTTCTTGAAAAATTTTGAAAAAGAGTTATATATGTGAGACCAAAGATTAAAATCAACTAGATTTCGTTTTGGTAAATGAGTTTTTAGCCTGTCATAACATTCCAGTTACTCCTCAATTTCCTAGCCTATGTCCTTGTGACTTTTCTTGCCCAGACATCCGGACCATAGAGAGTATTCGAAGGACTATAATCAATCTTCTGAAGGCTATTTCAGTATAAGAGTTCCAACAATGTTATGAGTAATGGGAGAACCATCTCCAGTCCCAGTCTTTTCTCAATGAAGTTATTTTAAAGGAACATTACTCTGTTGTACTTCTACTCAAACAAAAAAATTGAAATAATTCTTCTCATTATTTAGTTTACACACCTATACTTACTATTTAGATAACATTGTGACTTCACAAAATTAACATTTGTTTTATTTTACTTGTTTTCAAATCATGTAACACAAATGTTACAGAATTATATCCTTAACGATCTTATTTTGAATTCATAGGTGACCGGAATACTGAGATAGTTCATATGAGTCTTCTCACAGATCAGGAACCCCACAATATTCAAATAGAATGTGATGTGGATGGATTAGAAGATAGTCCTTCTGGTAAGCATCCAAGATGAGATTAATGTTTTATTTCACTTCTAATTTGTGTCAAGTGAAACGAATAATTTTCCTGCTTACTTGTACAAATAAATTTGAATTAATTATGAGAATTAGAAGCAGGGTATATCTACAACCTCAGTACTGAAAAAAAGGAATTTCAAGACTTTATGTTCTAAATCTGTAAACCTGAAAGATGGTTTCTGGATCATCTTTAATCTATGACAGTTGAATTTTCGAAAAATTATGTGTCATAATTCAGCTATCAGATTTTGCATAAATTTTTAAGTTATTTTAGTAAGAAAATGAAATAATGCTTTAGCTATAAGAAAGTATTTTTATAGCAAAATATTAACCACTTACTGAATAATTTATACATGTTTCATGGGTTTCATGAAAAACATCGATTCTTATTGTCATCGAAAGAATTGATAATGCATTAATTTTGATCTAATATTACATTCCTTCATCCCTAGCTGAAAAATTTTCAATTGCAATTCAATTTTCACATAATTCAAACAATAGAGAAATTGTCTTGAAATTATTTTGAGTTTTCTGAATTCGAAGAATAAAACTATTCATCTTATGAAACAAAATCAACCAATAAGTCACCATACATTTCTCATCCGCAAATGGACAATTTATTGTTTAAATAATTGTCTGCCATTCCAGAATTATGAATACTTGACAACTTCATGAGTTCATAATATATGAACTTAAGTGAATGTATTTCCACGAAATTAATAGTTCACACGATTTTTCACAAATTTTCGTTTCGTTCAACTTAATATGATAGAATAATGTTTTATGCTTGGAATTCAACTGTGATGTGAATTCTATTTTTGACAACAATATTTTTGTCTTTTAGTCTAGGCTCGAAATAAAAGCCAAACCTCATCAGAGGGGACATGAGGTCTTTGAAATATAAATAATTGCCATTCTTTTTTTCTGAAAACTTCATTGTCATACGAGTTTAAATCTTTCTTTCAGTTTTTGAAAGAAATGTAACGAATGTCAACTCCAGCAGTTATGAGGAAGAAAATAATGTGAATCCAGAAAATCCAGTACTTGAAATGATTGAGTTGAACAGTAATTCAGGAGAAGATGACGAAGTTACACATATAGATCTGGATTACACGAACTCCGAATTAAATGTTGCGGTTAGTGTCATAGAAATTGATAGTACAATCGAAGAAGAAACAACTGAATCAACTTCATTCAAAACACGATCGAATTCTGCATCTTCATATTCAGGAAACAGAAGCAAATCTTCTTCCGAAAAGAGTAACACAGATTCATTAGAGAAACCTCAAGTGATTAAATCTGTAGATGACGATGAACATATAGCTATATTAGAATCTGAAGTCGGCGTAACTAATATTATCCCAGACCCGTCAAAGGACAAAAACACACAACCAGAAGAATTAGATATGAATGTATCTGTTGAGCAACCTCAATGTGGAAAAAATTTCAATGAAAAAGAATGTGAGGAATCTACAAAATACTGTGAGGTTTCGAAACGATCTAAAGAGGTTGGCGTAAAATCATCTAGGAAAAAGAGTGTCGAGTTGCAAACGGGAAAATCTCTTTTGGGTATTGAGGAAATTTGTAATCCAGAAAATGACTTGAAAGTGGGCAAAAACGAATCGACGAATGAAAAATCTGATAAAGAAAAGGTCACTCCTTCACGAATAATGACTAGAAGAGCCAGTAAGTTATTAGAAGAAGTTGATAATGATTCCCCAGATTTGAAACAGAAGGAAAATTTAGCAATAGTCGAAGCACAAAAAAGTGACCATCATCAAGAAGGTAAGTAGTTCATCTGCCAGGATATGAACAGGAACTATTCAATAGTCCTCTGGCATTAGCTTTTTCTGCTTTTCCGATATCTCAAAGATATCATGTGGTGTTTTCGTGAACGGTTTTGATGTTTTCCCAGTGACCATTTGCAGTAATTAAGATTAACAAATTGTACTCTGTTGATAACAACACTGCAGTGTTTGCTTTTGTGCACCAGTAACCATTTTCCCAAGAAAACGTGTACTCAGTTCCTTTAAAGTAGGGTTTTAGTATTCTTTTTTAAATTATTTATACACTGCACAAAAAGTTTAAGTGAGGAACAATTGAGATTTTACCAGTTTTTGTGACCAAAAATTTCCCAGAGATTGTAAAATTTGGGATATAATTAATTCGTTCTAGTCTGACTCTAAAGCATAATTGAAGCTTTACTGTACGAAGTTTACATAAAGGGTATCAAGAAAATTTAGAAAACCATTGCACAATGAAGAGAAGAAAAGATAAGTTCTTTTGGTCATTTCTACCTCTTACTCTAATAATTTATACCTTTGATTCTTTCTGTCACATTGTGGATAAGAACTCATGTCAAATGAATTACACAGTCCGTATTCAGACATCGGATCAGAAGTTTCAATAAACTCTGCTTAAATAATGACTTTACTGTTACAGTTAATGAGTTTTTTTATCCAAAAAGTGCCTTGGTAGATTCCACTTTCCTTATGAATAGCATATCATTCTAGATCCAAGAGTATTTGCGATTGTTGTCTGTTAGATTGAGTACAGTAAGCTTTGCATTCAGATATTTGCGAAATGTGGTGAGCCATGACGTTTTCAGATTGATGTACCAAGGGGTCTTCAGTATATCTTCACGACGTTTATCGCACAGAAAATGATTATTTGTATCATCTTTGGACGGCCTTACTCAAGTCATTACCGGGAAATTTTCAGGTCTGAACTTATACTTCCCTGTTTGAACATATTTTCCTCACAAATGACATAGTGCATGATTACAGCACTAGAACAAGAAGCTGCCTGCGTTTATCTTTTCCACGACTCTATGGGTCAAAATCATCCTAATTGCTCATCATAGAGTTGAAACCGCTGAATGCTGTTGAAAGAAGAGTGAAGCAGTTTTTAATGTCGAAATCTTTTTTGATGCATTGAAAGAATTGGTTAGGGCTCGCATTGTCTCCTGATTATTTTATTATGATTAATCGCCTTGAATGAAAGGGTATGTAAGTGAATCTTTCGAAAGGATATGTGAGAAAAATGTTGTATATGTATATGATCATTCTTTTATTTTGTAAAGAATTATCTATATATTTTGATGAGATGTATTCGTCTAGTTCTGATGTGTGTTTAATTGGTCATACTGTTTTCTTTAGGGTTTGATGTATTCCATATTGTTGTATATATTCTCATTGAGATGCTCGATCGATGTGACTGCTGTAGTCTTGAGAGTAAATCAACTAAATTAACCCATTAGTGCATATGGAAAAAAAATTTTGATTTGATTATAATTTTTTCTTGAAATGGATATAATTTTACTGCTGAAACGTGGCTCTATCGCTATTTTTGAATTTGATCTCTCAGTTTAGAAAAAAAGGTGATTCGTTTAAAAGGACTATATGCATAAGAGCATATTTGGTTCAAGAATTCATTTATTTTTTCTATGAATGAAATATTGAAGATAGTAACACATTAAAATAAACTAAATACGATAACATTAACATCATATTTTTTGGCATTATTTCTTATGAAAATCGAAAAAAGAGTTTTTAGGGTGTAAGCCAATATTGCACTTATCACATATGAACTTCGAATTTTTATAACACATTTCACATTTCCTGTCACTTTCAGAGTATTCGACCAAATGTCCCACATTATCGAATCTAACATCGTTATTGTTGACAAACTGTCGGCAGTTTCTGACTGATTTGGTCCCATAGTTTTCCAGAAAGCTCACGGCTATGCGACGTCTAAATGTTAGAAGATTTGCACAGGTTGGATCTTCAGGTCTCAGTTTCTTCATCGAAATCCAGCTATTTACCACCCTCACATCGAACAAATACTGAAAAATGGACCAGTACCATTTTCTTTGCCGCGTTCTCGTTCGGTACGCAGCTACTAATCCATCCATCTCATCAACCCCTCCCATGTATTTATTGTAATTTGATAACACTTTTGGTTGGGGAACATTCTGTTTGGTTTTGGCTTCTTTGCACCAACGTCTAGCGGTCATCATAGATTGATCTTCGAAGTTGGTGGCCATCGTTACCACATTGTTGTCTTTCCATTGAGCCATCAGAATTTTCTCGTCCGATAAAAACTGAAAATATCCACTCTGGAAAAAGACATCCTTCTAAACGATTTTGGCGTATAGTACCAGTAGCACAAATATTGCGGTCCGCTAGATGGGACATTAGAACAATACCAGTAAAGTAGTTATCGAAATAAAGTTCATAACCCTTATTGTCTTCCAGTACTGCTAATCGAATTAGAGATAAAACAACATCGCAACCCAAACCAAACTGTTTTTCATTATCAGATTTACCAGTGTATATTTCGAATGCTAACATATACCCTCCACTTTGAAAAAGGGACCAATTTTTAAAACCAAATCTGATTGGCTTTCCTTTGATATATTGCTTCGCATGCTCTCGTCAATCGATAGATGCTCATCTATATCGTTGTTATCTTTGAAGTGAAGATGACGTAAGAGAAGCTCAAAGCGATTGAGTCTCATCGAGTCCCGAAGTATTGAAGGGGTATCATTAGTGGCATTACCATACATGCGTTTCTTAGGGTACTTAGCATATCCACTGAGCAATAAAGTTCCAAAGATTACATACAGTTCATCCATAGAAAAATTTAAATAAATGTTTTTTGTGACCCATACAAGTGGTATATTTTCTTCATCATCACTCTCCGATGATATGTGTGTGGTGGCTTTAGGCTGAAGTCCACTTGTTCTAGCAGAAAGTTGTTCATGAGTTTCCTCATCTTCACTATTGTCGAAAGAAATTTCGCATCCTTGACCCAAATTATCTATGGGTATGGGTTTATATCGCTAGCTTCTTGGTCTGAAACATCGCTGTCTTCAGATCCTGCTGTATTTTGATTGGAGGTTCAATATATATTTTCGTATTACTTTCATAGAAATCATCGCCCTCTACGATGCCCAAAACTTGATGCAGAGATAATCTGAAATGGAAACAGAAATTACTTCTGTGCATATAGTCCTTTTAAGCGGATCGCCTAGAAAAACTTGGTAAGAAAATGTGAAAATAACATCGAAGTTGTAAACAAGAGATCATAATGCGTCGGAATTCTTCAATAGAGTTCGAAAAATATTTTTGTTAAATAGTAATTGAATATTACTTACCCGCCATTTTTAGTAGAATATAAACTGGGATCCATGGTCGTCAATGAATTCAACACTATCGTATTTCACGTCGTGCCAAAGACATAAATGCTTCTGAGAAAGGTCTAATGAGAAGATGCATGTAATGCCGGCTCCCCACTACTCTCTGAACATTTACGGCATGCATTTATATTGTGATCCTTTTAAAAGGACTGTATGCACTAATGAGTTAAGTAAGACGTATTCGGGAGCCTAGGTGTTCGATATGGAGAATGGCTTGTCAACTGCCATTCCCAAAAACGATCACGGATAAATTGCATACTCGTGGATGAACTTTGGACTGTATATAAAATATTGACTTGGACGTCTGTTTGTAGGACTTTGACTTTGAGTCTGTACCTGTTCCCAAAAACCAATTTCACAGGCTATTTATAGTATTTTCGCTAACACCAAGTCCACCGGCAACATCTACCTGCCGCCTGAATCTAATTGCCCGATTTGAGCCTGCGTTCGGTAATACACGGCTTCACCTAAAGGTACACGCTTGATAAATTTCATATCAAAGAAAAATCATTGTGTAAAAAAATCGTCACGAATCACTAATGCGATAATATACTCACAATTCCTAATATCCCTAACTTTTGTGCAATATATATTATAAGCAGTTGTTTTAATAAATTAAATAATTCAAGTCTGTTTTCAGCTATAACTCCCAAAGGATCAAATCGAATGAGGTTGAGTATAGATCCAGGTTCGCCTTCACGAGTTAATATCAAATTGAATATACCGGAAAGCATACCTTTAACTGCTGCTTCCAAATCAGTCAAAACATATACTCGAAAACGAACAAGAAGTGTTGATATGCCACTCCTAACATCAACTGAACTAGATAACAACGACACCAGTACATCAATAGCTTCTAATAGGAAAACAGTTAGAAGGAGGTTGAATAGCAATAGCCTCGAATATCATACATCAGATGAATCATCAAAACCTGCAGGAGCTCCCGCAATAAGAAGGAAACTGAGAAGCTCTAGCTGTGACTTTGAAAACTCTTCCAAATCTGTTAGTGGAGATGAATCAAAAAGACCATCCTCAGTTTGCGGATTACCTATTAATGAGGCAGTAAGAAAAAATAAGAGAAAACCGAATAACGTTTCGAAACGAGATTCCATAGAAACTTACGCGCTGGTCAGAAGATTAACTCGAAGGCAAGCCAGTATTCTAAGGACAACTTTAAAGGAGGTAGATGAAAATGAAGAAGACACTGGACTCTTTGTAGATTCTGTTCAAACTGAAGGTAGATATAAATACTTTTTCATTCAACTCAATTATAGGGTAAAATTCTCCTACTGGTGGATATCCCTATATATATATATATATATATATATATATATATATATATATATATATATATATATATATATATATATATATATATATATATATATATCACCTCTTTTTTGTTCTGTTCCGTGTGTATTGTTTGTCTTAAAAACTTTTGACAGATTTAATTATTTTTGTTATAAACTCGATTTTTGAGGAACATTTAAAAAGCCAAATTGAAAAAATCATACAAAACAACCCAATATATATATATATCACAATTTTTGCTTGGGTGGATAGAAGAAGGATCAAGGAATTTTCTAAGCAGTCTACAAATGTCAAATGTTTATTGGGTTGTTTTGTATGATTTTTTCAATTTGGCTTTTTTTTAAAATCGAGTTTATAACAAAAATAATTAAATCTGTCAAAAGTTTTTCACAACTCTAAAACCTCGCATTGAATTGAAAAATAAAACTCACAACATATACAAAATCGAATGCCAAGAGTGCGATAAATGTTACATTGGCAATACCAAACAATATCTACATAAAAGGGTCTACGGGCATGAATATTCCGTTAGATCGAACAAAGTAGTCACATCTCTAGCAAAACATAGTATTGAAAAATTACACAAATTTGACTATGCAAATGCACAAGTGCTTCCAAATGAACATAACGATTTTAAAAGTAATATTTTAGAGATTGTCAAAATCCAGAAAAAACCTAGAACAATCAACTCAAAAGCTGACTCTGATGGTTTAATGAATATCTATGGAAATCTTATGTGTTAACTCTGTAGTATATAGTTCTGTGATACAGTAATTTTAAAAATGTTTGCCTATATTTGTTGATTAGTTTCCTTCCTGTCAGATCTTGTTAATTTGTAACCCATATTCCCAGTAATATCAAATATTTATAAAGGAATGGTTAGTAAAAAAAAAATTGAAAATTGTTTTCTCACGGAGTAGGTGTTTTTTCTCGACCTCAGTAGCTTGTTTTACCTCCTCTTGCCGTGATACAATCCTGAATCCGTCTAGGCATGCTTTGGATTAGGTTTTCGACCTCCTCTGGGGTGATATTCTGCCACTCTTCTGTGGCGGCTTGGATGAGCTGTTGTGGGGTTCTTTGATTATCTTGGCGCGATCTAATTTTCCTTTTGAGATTACCCCATAAATGTTCAATTGGATTTAGGTCTGGAGAGCAAGCTGGCCATTCCAAAAAAGCATTTCCCTCTGTTTCAAGATAATGTCGCGCGAGGTTGCTGGTATGCGGAGGAGCATTATCTTGCATAAAAGTGAAATTGTCACCGTGGGCACCTCGCGAGAGTCTCACTATGGGCTTCGGCACTAGGTCCACATAATTTCTAGCCATTACACTCGCAGGAAACGAAATCAAATCTGTTTTGCCTCCTAGCATAATGCTACCCCAAAACATCACACTGTCTCCCTTGGTATTTCGGAATTTGTCTCGCTGCTCGGAGTCTAGATTAACTTCCATGACCCCTCAAAATCCGAATCCGGCGGTCATCTGATCGAACACCAATTCTGGTCTCATCTGAAAAAAGAACATTTCGCAAATTCTCAACATTCCAATTTTGGTGCTCGATACACCAATTAAGTCTGTTCATTTCTTGTTGTCTGGTTAGCTCTGGAACTCTTAAGGGCCTTCTGCTGTATGAACCCCTTGAACGAAGTCTTTGACGTATCGTTTCGACTGATACACTGATGCCTGTTGCTTTCTGAAATTGCCTTTGGAATATGGGGTGCGACGCACAAGGGTCTCTTACTGCAATTTGGCACAAAAAACGGTCTTGTTCTTCCTACGACTTCCTTCTTGGCCTATTTTGCAGAGATTGTAGCTCCACCTATCGGGCGTAGGTTTTTGAAATCACCCCCTGTGATACCACCATTGTGGCCGCTATATCCCTCTGTGTCACCCCTTCTTCAATGAGAGCAATTATTCGACCCCTCTGCACATCGGATAATCCAACGTGAGACATTTTCAATTATGATTATAGGCTTTTTTAAATTTTGAAATTCACAGTTTCAAATCTCAATGACCACTGAGTACAATATCCCCATCATGTGCTGATAATTCAACATTTCTTATCATACTATCCAGTTTTTTCACAACAAAAAACTTAATTCTTCACACCAAAAAACTTAATTCTTCACAAGGAGTCCCAGAAGAAGATATCGATCTCTCGGAATTTGATAGATCTCGTCAAAATAATGCAACAACTTTATGTAAATTTTTTCTTGAAATGATGAAATATTCACCCTTAAAGCTCAAAAATTCAAATTGTTTTTTTTTTACGATGAAATCCACTATTATAACGAATAGACCTGTGGCCCATAACAACCCGGACATTGTGCTTTTCAACAAAAACGACCAGTCGGCGATCATAATTGACATTACGATACCGGCTAATGATAATATCGTTAGGGCGTACTTGAATAAGGTCAGCAAATACCAGGACCTGGCTTTTGAAATTCGGGAAATATACCGCCTAAAAACCGTATCCGTTCTACCAATATATCAGTCAACGACATTGTAGAGCGCCATCTGGCGGAAGGTACACGCAGATTTTATCTCGATTACGGTTACATCTCGAAAGCCCAGAAGGAGGTCATGCTGGGAACGGCTAGGATTGTACGGCGATTCTTGAACTGTGCGTGAGCTGACCTTGGCAGGAAACTGCTTGGGCAGTTTCCTGCCAAGGTACACGATACGGATCCAAGGCATGACAACGTCTGTTGATGTTCTTGTTGATTTTGAGATATCTTGATCAAATATTTTCCTAGGTACTTCAGACCCGGAGGAGAATAAAATTTACGATACCTCTCCTTCATCTAGTGGAGTTTCAAATAGAATAGGTAGACATAGACGATTGAGCCAATCCAGTTCCAGTGCTTCTGAATTTTCCAACGCTTCATCTAGTGTATCTACCTCTAAAAAAACAAAATGTTCAAGTCGTCAAGATCCGACAGTGGGTATGCGTATAATTTTTGTAAAATATTGGTTCAGGTTTTCATATTTGCATTTTCCAGAATCGAGGAGAAGATTAAGATCTGTGTCTTCTGAAGGAACAATAGATAGTATAAAAAAATCAAGGCGAGTTAAGGTGAGGTGCATTTATTGAAGTTTTGTTTCAAAATAAATGGTTTGATTTTTAGCCTTGCAATTCTTATAAGTTATCTATTTTTTAGGGAACCACTAGTGCAGATTCCGATTCTTCTACTGTAGTTTCGACTAGAAGTAAGAAATCAGCGGCATCAAAGGGAACTCTTGGTAAGATTTAAAAACTAATAATTTTTCAGTGAATTATCGCTATATGATTTTATTTCAGAAACTTCAACAAAGAAAAGAAAACAAAGAAGTAGGGTTAGCCCCATCTTACCAGGGATAGAAGAGGAGAATGCCGAAGAAAATTCAAGTGTAAGTGAATTATTGCTTGTATAATATACTGAATCATATATATAAAAAAATTGAATTTGATATTCTTGAGTCTAAATTCAGATCATCATCAAAATGATAGTTCTATTTCATCTTCCTGTGTTTCATTCTCAATTTTTAAGTTGATACTGAATTGCATAACATTGGTGTCGAGAAATGTTCTTAAACAAAAATTATAAGAATCATCATTGTTCATTATTGAAGATGTCAAATACTGAACATAATAATGTCATCATGATATTCTGTCAGCGAAGAAACAATCAATTTTATACAAAATCAACACGTCGATCAAACATATCCTTCAAATAATTGCCGCTCATTTATTTGAAGATCATGCATTAACTTTAAGGAGAAAACGATACATTTTTAATGTTCGCAAGTTTAATTTTAATTTTGAACCAGATAGTTTCTTCATTTGTCACACTTGAAATCCTTCGATTAAAGCAATATGGGAAGATATTTTTATTTGAAATCATACTACAAGTATGTAACATGTAACAGGTTAGCATGCAGTCCCTCGTATAGTGAAAATATGCAAAATATAATGTACAGACAATAACTATTGGAAGAAAATATGGCATCAGGATTAATTTTGCTATGTCGAAACCTCCATCACAATTATAGACTGACCAATAAAAGTCATTTGGCAAATTCAATTTTAATAGCGTTATTTTTGATAAATAATTTTCAAATAATCCCAAATTTTTACGGAGATTTTTATTTTCAAATTGGAATGGCCACATTGTCACAAGGAGGCCAACATACGATGACTTCTCAATCTCATTTTCCACTTGGTTACACAGATTGGTGTAATCCAATATGGTTGACTCATTCGAAAATGAGCAATATTTCAAGATCGCTGGAACGTTTTTTTCTCACTAAAAAATTCGAAAGGGGCATTCAGTCGATAATTCAGTCTTTTCTGAACAATTTGACATATTGATCTTAAAAATATTCCAAGAATTGGTAAGAAAAGTAGCGTGAAGAATTTTTTTCATTCTGATTTTCAGCTGAAATCGAAATATTTTTTCACCTCATGGCGTTGGCACTCCTGAAGTTATTGTGTTTTTCTTGGATGTTCTAAGAAGACAAAGAACTATATTTTACTAGAACCAACCTAAAATTTGATTTCCGTTCGAATTCAAAATGGCCGACTTCCTCAAGTATTAACAATTTTCCCCGCGCATAAATCAATTCAGTCACTAGATTGAACCTTTCCTATCATTTTGAGGGGTCGAACTCGAATATTGATTCAGAATTGTGCCAATTGTCAATAATGTTTCTCTTTTCCACCATCATATGCACCTCCCGTTGTGAAACGTCTGAACATAAACTGCATGCATTAACTCTATGAGAAACAAAAAATATTGAAAATCCATCGAGTTTCAGACGACATCTGGTTTGAACTCTAATTTTATCTTGGTGTTGCTTGGTTTTGACGTTTGAAATTGTTAACAATGGTTTTAACAAATGATGATAAGAGTTTCATTGAATGTTTATTTGTAATAAGGGGCTAGAAATTGGCGTAATATTTGCCTAGCAGTATAGCCACCCACAAATAAACATTCAATGAAACGCTTATCCTCATTTGTTAATTTGGTATTTTTAATGACATTGAAATTTTAGCCTTGCAAATCTAGATAGAGGGTTAAAGAGATTTGATATTCATTATATTATTCAGAACCCTTTCAAATCATATGCTTTTATTGTATTATGTATAATTGACAACTAATATATACAAGCGTCATACTTTCCGAGAAAACTCTTCATGATGGACCGAGAATTATTTTTTCTTGTTAGTGCGGATTATTCAGCTGTAACAACATATCTCAATTATAAAAGGAACTATTGGACTTTAAAATATAATTTTCATCATAAAACGAATGGTTCAAATTCATTACGGTAGTACCCGTTTGAGCTTGAATTTTACTTTCCATTAGTACTTATAACCAACTTTTTTGCTATTTCTTATTATCGTAATAACTTTTCGTATTAAACCGAATAAAACAGATCGTAAATCAATCGTCGAACAGAATAGAAAATTCTCTACTGAAATCTACAACCTAGTACATGTCTCTTACATCCCCTAAGGCTACGCCTAACTAACCTGTCACAGATGTGCAACATGGCACATGGCAAGTTAACAAAGTTGTCAACCAGGCTTGTTATATGTAGGCCTCTTAAAATGAATATATTTCAACTTGCTGATTGGATGTCAGTGAAGCCATCTTTCTCAGAGGTCATTGAATTATTAGAAATAGCTTGTAAGTTATAATAGATGAATCATTGTGTTATTAAAATAATGGTATTTCTCATTTTCAGAATTCCAACAAGTTACATCTTGGTGAAAGAAAATAACGAGGAAAATGAACAATAAAAATATCCCAATCAATGTTTATTATTATGATTAGAGAAACATTAATTTGTATTTCATAATTTTGTAATAGAATATAAAGCTTAAGGAGAAACAACATATTCATTGAATAACCTGTAGTAATGAGTTATTGAAGGAACTGAAATTGAAAGGTATCAATGATGACAATTTATGAGAGTTCATAATTTAATCAATAAAATTTGCACAACTACAATTAACTAACACAAAAGTAAAAACAAATGTAACAATATTACCAGGAATAATTTACAATCTGCAGAACAATAAAAAAATCGCATCAAATGCTTTCACTTATTAAAATTCAGTACATAATTTTCATTATTTCTTCTTACACTGTTAGGATTCAAGCAAAAATACTTGGTCGCAATATCATTGAGAACAATAATAGAAAATTACTGAAATTTCACAAACACTATTTATTATGCTATGTTACTTAAAACCTTAAGAATTATGAGAATCAAGGTTGATAGATTTACAGAATGGAAGAACTATAATAAATAAATACATCACGTCAAAATATGTAAAATTGAAGAGAAATAGGACTAATATCGGAAATTTACAATTCTGAAATTATTCACTCACTTCAATATTTAGAAGAAAAATGCCCATTTTATGGCTTTAAATAGCTGGCACAGGTGTATTATTGTATATCAATTAGATTCTGATCTTATTGACACTACAAAGGTGGAATATCTGAGTAGACTTGTTTCATTCAGAATTTTAACAAGTTTCATAATTATAAAACAGTATGTTTTATGTTTGATTTTAAATCTTTTTTATTTCTAGAAACATCACAATTATAGAAAGTAGATATTCTGAAGATTTCTTCTTCAAAAACATCCAATTGTTACATTGGATTGATTTGGTACAGAAGTTTTGAAATGCATGAAAAAGTTTCCACTCTGTATATTACCTCTACATTCTATCTATGAAAATATTTTTGAATTCAATTCAAATATAACAATTTTACTTTGAACAAGAGCATTGAGCATATACTAAAAATTTTTTGTCATAAATATCAATGATCAATGAAGGAAACAGTATGAAAAATACATTTCGCAGTTCCAGTCAGAAAAATAACACTAATCTGCTTAGAACCAAGCAGTTTCATAATATTCAGTTTACCCTGTAGTACATTGCTTTGCTGTTTCAAGTAATTTATAAATATATTTTTAATGGATAAAAGACAGATTTAGATCCTTTTCACTAAAACATTGTACAAAATTCAACGACTATAATACATAATAATAAAAAACTTAAAGAGATTGTCGGATCAGATAAAACCTAAAACGGGTTTAATTTTATAACTCTGTACAAAAAAGTCTATAAGATTGAAAAGTTATTTTCGAAATTGACCATTCAAAAATTGAAACTAAAAACACATTCGTGTTTTCAATTGGCAAACGAAATTGCGGTCCAGTCTTTGGATTGAGATTAATTCGAATTTATCATTTTTATATACAATTCTATAGGTAAGTGGAAAATCTCAGCTATGGCCTAAGGAGCATCGAATCGTCCTGTTCGGAAGATCCGCACTTGCGAATATCTAGGTTCATTCTCGATGCTAGAAGATAATTATCGTCCCCTATCGGCGCAGCCCTAGAAAAAATTAAAAATAATAATATTTCCATTCACTCCTAGTTGAATCGTACAGAAAGAGCATAGGAATAAAAGCAAAAAGAACCCCTGTATTAGAAACAATGAAATTGAATGAAGGGATCTCTAATTTTAAACAGAATACAAGAATTTGTCTGAAGAGGAATGAAATACAAAATAATTTTCTATTTATTTGTTCATTTCTTGTTAATTGAACAATTTGAATCAGATGTTTGTTTATTTCTTATGATCTAATAAACTAAATCAAGCTGCATGAAAAATGTTACTGAAGTAAAACTTTAATATGGTTGAATTAATTATGTATTGAGCTATTGTCAAAAAGATTGTTGGAAGGAGATGGATAAAAGAAGTTGTGCGAAGTTTATGCAGCATTTGATGAAAAATATCATTGAGAATCACTTGATATCTCATCTATGATTTTTGAGAATCAGTATATATGTCAACAGTTTCAGAATAAGGGACAAAGCAGATTGTACATCTGTGCGATTCCATTATAATTAATTGAACGCCAGTTTTGTTGAATATTTGGTAGACTAATTTTCAGGAACGGTTTCCTGTTCATCCATATAGTAACTTTTTTTTGTATGATCAAAAAATAAATAAATGCATAAATATTGGAAATTTGAAAAAAAAGTATAATATCGAAAAATTGCAGTAGCATGTTCCAATAGTGATGAATCTAAAATCAAGCCAGTTCAAACATCCTCACTCATGTTAGGCTTTGATTTCTTAATGCTGATTATTCTTTGTTGAATGAAGGTCATTTTCCAATGTCATTCATTTTCTGAAAAGTTTGTGAAAGAATATATGTCTTCATTAATCTATTGTTCAACAGAATAAATTGAAAATGTGTTCATATCAACTTTCCTTATATGTATGAGGGTGTTATTAAAGTTGTCCTACACAAATAATTTAGCTATATCCATTTCAAGTCAAGTTCTCCTTTTTTTATCAATTAGCCACTGGCTTTTTTTTTACTATGCGTTTGTTGTAACACACAATCGAATTACTTCAAAATTGGTGAGTGCACAAATTGAAATTGGAGTTCCTACAAATATCCGAATTGATTCCGTTGTCAACTTGTCAAAGTTTAGTTAACAATGCAGTTGAATCATTGATAAGGCATCAGTTCTGAAGGGATAATTCCTCACACTGGCGCATATACTTGATACGGAATCAGTTCTGAACTGTCATAACTAAACTACCTGTTGAAACAAACCTTAAATGTCAAATAAATATATCAGTAATTTGTATAATTCACTTCAATTTTGACAAGGATATTTCACCTATAGAAAATCTAAAACTGTTCAATAAACCAATCAAATCGTAGTTGTCAAGTTGAAGCAATAAATTTTTGATTACATTCAAAATCCATATATTTATATTATTAAATATATTTTAAAAAATGCCCACATTTTTTGGCAACATATTCTAAAGAGATAATGTACTCACTTGCTTCCATATCTAGTATCCCTTGCCAAGGTTCTATGATATATTCTATGTCGTCGCTCTATTTGATACGCTATTTCCCGTATTTCTCGAAGAACATTGTAGCAACTCTGCAAATCCACTCCGGATATACTTGTGGGAAGCGGACCCGAGTACACCCTGTCTCCTTCACACCAATTTATAAACGTCTCAATGAATTCAAGATGACTCATTACAAGAGAGTGTATTCTCTGTAGATCGCGTTCGGGATCCAAGGACATGTGGAGGTTGTTGTCTATCGTTGAAACGGCATTGCAGCCAGGCGCTAACTCGTTCTGAGATTTGCAACTGAAAATTCAGAACAACAGTGACATCGAGAATATATAATTTTAGTTCCACTACAGGTTACAAGTATTATCTATAGCTTATGACTTAATGATAATTATTTGCCTAGACGTATTTCAGTTTAGATTAGCGCTAATGTTGACCGCTTATCGCAGAATGAGTGCATGCTACTAGTCAAGAAAAGAACTGCTAGCGAGCGTTTCTAAATTTTCTACTCGTGAGTTATTTAATTCTATTCTTTTCTGCTAATGGAAGAGTCATAACACTGAAATGAACAGATGAACAAACACGTGACAAAAAAATTTGCGATAGAAAATTCAAAACATTCTAGTAACACTGATATAAGCAAAAGCCATACAATATTTAAGGAAGTTGTGACGTTATTTAAACTATCAGAATCCTTAAAGAAATAGTGTATTATAATTGGAGGTCATTTTTATGCATCATATAGCGATGAAAGGGAATTTGAGTGTTGACTAAAGGACAGCCCTGCTACTGCAACCTAGTAGTCTATTGTGGCACTATTATGCATCATGAATATAGAGTACACCTAAGCTAAAATTATCAGTGCTTATTGGGTAAGTAAATAAATAAAAGGATACTCTTCAAGGAAACAAGTTAAAGGTATAATTGCAATGCACTGCTGGATAAGGTTAAGAAGTCCCATTATTCCGAAAGAAAAATGTTCAAAAAAAGAATGTGATGATTTTCTATCATATGTTCCATACCTTGCAGTCATTGCAACTATTGACATATTATACTGCAATATAGGCAAGGAAGCCTAAACCACCTGAAGAAAAATAAGGAGGGGTGTCCTTAATGTTGAGTTAGTATCAGGTGAGATCTATATATTCCATTTCTATGTGTAATAGCCCTAACTTGTTCTGACAAAGGTTAATAATAATGTATTTTTCATGTTTCAAACTCGACATGAATAATAATACATGTGAAAAGTGAATTTTGCATGTTTGGGTGTTTCCATAAGAACCAAATATTAATATTCTAATAATGAGGTGACAACTAATACAGAATCTGGACAGAAAGCCTTATCAGTCAATTTTCTATCCAATATGAAAAAGATATTCGCAGAAATTAATGAATGCTTTTCATTTAAATACATAATACTCAGTTAGGTAATTCTATGAATGTATAACAATTTTAAAGTATTACACAGAACAGTCTTCAAAATGTTTTGTGTTATGTTTATTTTTCAATCTCTAATATATAAATATGAAATTGAAATAGATAATATTATCACAATGCTAAAAGTTTTGAACAGACAAAGCCAAAAATTACTGAGCTATTTAAGTTTAAAAGTACCAGTTTTGAAGAAAGCATAGATGAAAGTCAATATTAAATTTTATATAGATTCCTAGGGAAAGTGTAAAACTAGCAAAAATAGCTCTGAAATATGGAGCTTTACTACTGAATTCTAGATTAAATTTATGCCAGTGACTGTAACTTAACTGAAAATCTTTTGACTACAGTTATCACAAAGTGATTCCCATTAGCACCTTTTAAAACGGTATTAGGAATACAGTAGCTTGTAACAGATGAATAGAACAGACACTTGTTATGCAATTAGGAGGCATGTTGATGTTTGCATCGAAGTTGCGAAATGAATCGAACCCCATCTACTATATTCTGAGCATGGTTTTTGGTGTATGACATTGTTGAGCGGGTGGGCGAAAGTGCAACAGCGGCAATCTACTTTGATAATGAAGCCGTGATAGGGATTGCGAAAGTAATTCTGGATACTGGGCGATCACCAGTTTCTTTTAGCCGTCCTAGGGTAATGCAGAGCTCTGACACAGACGACCTCCTCGCGTCGGTCATAAGGCTATAAAGCAATGCCGAATTACTTACGGAAACGAAGGTCAGAACATGTAGCAGGCTTTTTAATCTTAAGAAACTCTGAATCAACAGATTAGTATTTATAGTCATCATTATTAGTAAAATATTAATTTTTTAGGAAACTTTAAGATTTATATTGTGTTGACACTCTAATCTCTTTATGCATTTTTCGTTTACTTTGGATTTTATGAAGAGGGAAATCCTTTCATACTTATACAATTCAGTAACAATCAGTTTTAATGCTCAAAAATACATAGACCAGTTAGGATTAAATTTTAAGTAATTCATTCACCCACCAATTAGCTTCTCCTCCAATCATTAATCTTAAATTTCATATAATCAATTGCGGCTGGACAATAAAATTTAGTTATGAAAAACAAGAGCAAAAAAAGTTAATAATGAAACAAATGTTTTTGATCTCTATAACAAGGAAATACTGCCGAAACCAAACTTATGCTATTTGGGAAAACCTCAGTGGTAATTATTATTCATGAGAACCTTCGAACAGACATGCTACACTTGCAAGCTCTGCTGAAATATTAGCAGGAATGATAAATGTGTACGATTTTTCAACCATAAAACAACCAAAGACAGTCAATAATGCTACTAGAATTTATAAGGACATATTACCATTGCCATTGTCCACTGATAAAGGCGCAGGGATGGTATTCCTTCAATCTGTTCGAATTCGTCTGACAGATCTTCGTTAACAGATCGATCCATTCTTTTTCTTCCACGCAATTTTGCGCTTGCACATATAAAGCCCGTTCTCGTTGGATGATCTGGAACATATTCTTCATCTTAAACGAACGCTCGTTTAGTCTTTCGACTGCCAATATATTCGATAGTGGTATCTGACAAAGAGCTTCTTTATCTGAAATAATAAGAGATATTAAACATCTCCTCGATTGATTCCGATCATGAATGGAATAACAATTACGTACGTCTGTTCTTCGAGTAACTGAGATCATGGGTTGTGAGTTTGAAGTATCTTTGCTTGAAATTCTTTCTTCCAAACCGTTTCCTGCCTTGTGCGCGTTTTATCATAAGCCTGAAAATAACAAAATCTGGTCACATATACTCGAACATTTTTTCAAAGTAACTAGATATAGCCTTAATGGATAAATTTATTGAATGAATAAAATATATTTTCCGAGAAAGGAAAAGAATTTTTCAAGACAAGCCAAGAACACAATGAGCAAGTCGCGTATAAAAAAGAAAAAATATCTTGAAATACTACTTTGTTTGATAGTATCTTGGTATTAATTTTTGTTAAAAAAGTCAATTAACCCAACACGTTATGGGGATGCTCAAATGTTGTATGTATACCTTGTTAAGTACGTGAATAAATGCGAACTCATAAAATGAGGTCAGACCGGCTCTTGCCCTGAGGAGAACTTACTAAACTGTCTGATTCTCACTGTAAATTCTGTCTTATTTCCGGGAATTTAGATAATATCCTCAGGGTACTTCATATTCTTGACGAGATAGGGGTTTTTGTTTCTATAAATTCCGTTTGAGAATATTTTTTTTTATTTTTCAAAGATCTAAAGTATCATATTTTCTTGTCTGACATTCAGACAGCTAACTACATGGAGCTCAGAAACGAAGCGACTAAAGGAGATTGAAGATCTAGACACAATTGAATTGACAGCTAATAACTAGAACTTTATAAATACTCCTAACAAATAAACTTTGCTTATACTCACCTCTTAATTTCTCTATTTACGCAGCAAATAAATTTTTTTATTATATTACAACATTCGACAGTTACTTAGAGAAATGAAAATTATCTATGAAGATGCTTACCCTTCTTTTAGAAGTACCGGCGTGTCGTTTTGTGTTGTTTCTGGATTTGAGATGGCAGAAATTATCTCCAGGAACTGCCTTACAGCCATAATGTGTTTTTCGGTATATACAATTTTATAAAGCCGTTCCATGTACTCCTCCTTGCATACCTGTTGAGTCGATCTACTGCTCACATAGTTTCCCATAGATTGTATAGTCTTGGATATGAGAGTTAGCGTCCTATTAGTCTGGTTGTCCTGAAAATTTGAAATGAATAAATTAATGAAAGGTAAGATGTCTTTGAAATTTAGGGAAAATAATGTTGAAATACGCTATATAAGTGAAACAATCTTTTCGAGTGTCGAGTGTGTTGTGGGCGTGTTTTAATTGATGAACCAAACGTGAAACTAGAACTAGACTGAAAAAACCACGTCAAAGCAAATGAAAAATCAATTCAAGATTGACAGTTTTCTTCGACTATCGCGGACTTGTCCACTATGCCCACTCAAATCATTAATATTATTCTAGCGTTGCACTAGTGCATATTTGCGTTTTTTTTTAAAGTAGAAATTCCTTCAACTTTCACTTGGTGACACAGCTTTTGTGTAACTGATGACAAACGGTCTAACAGGCCGCTGGCGTATCTAGTTTATAACATGTTGAATATTATATTAAAGGTTAAATCAAAGGAAATTCGAACACAAGGAATGTAATCTCTAACCAAAAAACTAGACGAGATAAAAAATTCCCAATAAAATAATAAAAACCAACACGAAATTAAGATTGCTTTTTTTTTAATGAAGTTTCCACTAAAAAAAAGGAAAACCTCCAATGACAAATGTAATACCACAATAATGACATTGTTTGTACTTTGATATTTTATTAGTTGTATTGCGCGCTGCAAGCATACACGTTTTTACACAAAAAACATTGGTATTTAAATCCACTAAGGAGGTCTTGACACAGATTTTACGTGTTTTTAACCCGCTTCTACAATTCGGAAACATGTTCAGCTTCCGATCCACCCAGGAATTCCTGGGTTCTATCCATTCTTCATGAGTAGTAAAAATCGTTCAACATTATTTGGCGTTTTATATATGTCTCCTGACTCCCTACGCTTGTTTTTATGAGGTTCAGACTTATCCATTGCGACTAATAAATGGGAAAATTGAAATAAATCGATACAATAACAAAATATTGACCACTAGTGACCGTTACCAGACGTAAATCCATTCCACATGTTAAATAAAAAAAAATTTGATTAATACTTAATTACTATATTTGCAAAGCGTTTCGACGACACAGTTCCTCTATCAGACAGATACAAAACGGAAACTGAACTAAGGTACAATAATTTATTTATGTTCTATACAACATTGGATTGAAAGTTTGTTAAACTGTCCTAGGCAATTCACAAAACTATTATCTAAATGACACAGCCGGAAACAAGTTAATAGAGGGGAGAATTATTGTCAAAATCTACTTGATCTTTCAATAATAAGTTGCAAAGTTTATATCTATTGATTTCTCAAGATATTCCCAAAAAGTAATATCAAGATTTATTAGATGAATGTGAAATTTTAAAATTTTGGTTAAAATTATAATTTTCTTCAATTTTATGGTTCGCGTAATTAGAATCAGTTTTATATTGATATTGTATACGATAGTTTTCATTGACTCAATATTGAAATTTCTGTACATTCTACCAATATACATCTTACTACAACTACCACAGGAAAGTTCGTATCCACCAGATTTCTTTTCTTTATCTATTTTACTTTCATTATTTTTGATGCATTTGGATAGATTATTCTAGGTTCGGAACGAGATATGTAACTGAAACATTTCAAGCAAATATTTGAAATTATCGCCAATTTTCCCAACGTATATGAGGCTACTATACCTGTGTTGATCTTTAGATTTTGGGTACACCAATTATATTGCTTCGAGTTTTCGTTTTTTGACTTTTATTTTTAGATGGATTGAATTTATAAAATTAAGGAAAATATTAAGCTGGTGTTCAGTACGAGTAGAACATACAATATAATCCACATCAAAACCAATATAAAAACTGTTAGCTTAAAGGATTGTTATGTATTGTAGTTTCTAAATTATCCATGAAAATGTCTGCCTGAGTGGATTCCCCATAATAATACCCTGACCAGAATGGTAAAATGAAAACTCAACAACAAAGTGATATTGTTTTACACACATATGTAATTAGAACTTGTTGAATTGAAGGATTCGCGTTATTAAGTTCCATACATTTTTCAATAATACCGATTGGATTTTTGGATAGGATACTTGGAAATAAGTTATTGACATCAAAAGTAGCAAATTTAGCTTTTGAGGAAGACGTAAATTTCGTATTTTATCTATCAATTTTTGATAAAAATTCAAGAATTCAAAAATAAAATTCACTACCGAATGTGAACAAAACGATTCAATTAACTTTTAGATTTGACAATTACCAAATTGAATAAAAGACATGATTTCTCCATCTTTCATAAACCGTCTAAAACGGACATCGTAATTCATAATACAATGTTTCATCTTGTTTAACAAAAATGGCAGCTTTTCACAGCACGATCCACAGATTATTAAATGTTCTTTTATCTTCACATCTTAATAATGGTTATAATACAAATATTTTAACTGAGTTACTTATCAAAAAACGGAAACTCAAAGCAATAGAATTGGTGTACCCAAAATCTAAGGATCAACCTAGATATAGTAGCCACACATACGTTGGAAAAGTTAGCCATTATTGAAAAAATTTACTGAACAAATTCCAGTTACTCATCTCATTCTGAACCAATAATAATCAATACAAACACATCAAAAATATTAAGTGTAAAATAGATGAAGAAAAGAAATCTGGTGAAAAATTAGCTGCAATAGTTGTAGTAAGATGTATATTGGAAAAATCTACAGAAATTTCAATGTTAGAGTCAATGAATATTATCGTAGTTTCATCAATAAATAACTAATTCCAATTATACGAACCAATTGATTGAAGAAAATCATAATTGCAACAGAAATTTTAAAACCATACATTCATGTAATAAAAACTTGATTTTAATTTTTGGAAAATCCTTGGAATCACTGGATATAAACTTTCCAACATATTGTTGAATGAACAGGTAGATTTTGACAATAATTCCCCTTTCTTCAATTTATTTCCGGCTGAGTTATTCAGATACTAGTTTTGTGAATTGCCTAGGGCAGTTTTATTCACTTTTAATCCAATGTTGTAGATTATATATAAATTGTTGCACCTATGTTTAGTTTTCATTTTGCATCTGACTGATGCAAAAGCTGTCGTCGGCACATGTTACAAGCATTTAAGTAATATTTATTTAAAATTACAATATAATATATATTATATAACTTTGGATCAATTCTAACTTATCGATATCACCTTGGTTGACGCAGCTACTACCCTCTGCGGCGTGGACATAACTAAGCTCGAAGTTACTTAGACGCTAGAACACGGGAAGCGTTAGGAACAGGTGAAAACAAATATATTATAGATCTATAAAGGACATTCTTTAACCCTGCAGTAGTCGCGCTACGTCTGGCAGACTCAGCCCTCCGAATATTAGCGAGCATTTCCGCATACTTTCGAATATCTCCTCGCGCCACTCAGTACCTTCCTGACTTCGTCAACAGTTTAGTATAGTATACTCGTGAGTTTGTTTCGAAGTATCACTTGTGTTGAAACTAGAGCGTCAAAGAGTCTCCTAGACTCCTCGCGACCAGTTGTGTACCTAGAATTGAAAGTGAGTTCTTTTGCTGAAATGAAATATAATTATAATTCTACTTCACTTATCTTTTGTTTTCATTAAAATATGGAAATGGTACTCTTTATGTACACACGACACTAACACAACATAAACAGACAAGCTATTGCTAGTGCAATAGCGACAGAGAAACGAGTTTTTTCCTCGGGTTTTTTCACTCGTTTATTGAATCATATGCAAGATAGTATGGTTCCCCTGTTATATTTCCTGAGCTCACACTTGTGTTTTTCTGACACAAACCAAAATTATAGATATAAGCATTTATTGTAAATACAATTATTCAAATTTTGTAAATCCTCTCTTTTCAAAAGAAAATATATATATATATATATATATATATATATATATATATATATATATATATATATATATATATATATATATATCACGTCCTCTCTTGATCTGAACTGTCGTCTTGAATATCATCATCATCTGACTTAGCCTCTTCCCAAATATAAGATATCTCTTCTATATATATATATATATATATATATATATATATATATATATATATATATATATATATATATATATATATATATATATATATATATATATATAAGATAATAGATGATGATGATATATATATATATATATATATATATATATATATGACAGTTCAGATGAAGAGGACGTGGAGAATATAGATCTGAAGAAAGTAACACGGAAATAGAGGCAATTAGAGGAGAACAGGATATAATAGCTGCAAAGAAGCAAGAGACCTTTGTTTGATAGGTAAGGATAAATTCAACAGAATGGTTGAAACACATGCCCACTCAGAATGTTCGAACTAGTTCCTGGAATATAAATAGTGAATTTCCTGGTGTAAAAGGATTAGCGAAAAATGCCTAGACTCCTATTGAATGTTGGAATTTATGCTTTGACAATGAAATATTGTAAATCGTCATCGAGAATACCAACTAACATATTACATCATTTTTCAATAATTACAGTACAAAACGCGATTGCAGACTCACGAATATGGCAGAAATAAAAGCTCTCTTAGGACTTTTGTACTTGGCGGGGATATTGAAGAGTAGCAGGCTCAATGTAGATGAATTATGGGACAGAAAAGGGACAGGAGTACAAATTTTCTGGCTTACAATGAGTAAACAAAGGTTTCTATTTCTTTTACGGCACTTACGTTTTGATAACTCTATCACAAGAGAGGATCGGAAGAAGACTGATAAGCTGGCACAAATTCGTACATTATTTGATTTGTTCACAGATAACTGTAAAAAGCATTATTCTATCTCACAAAACGCCATAATAGATGAGAAGCTTGAAGAATTTCGTGGCAGGTGCAGTTTTCGTCGGTATATACCCTAGAAACCAAATCAATAAGTATGGAATCAAACTTTTCGAATTAGTTGACTCAAAGATGTATTATACTTCAAATTTTGAAGTTTATGTAGGGCAGCAGCCTGAAGGACATTATCAGGTCAAAAATGATGCTTTAGCAATTGTCGAGCGTTTGATGTCACCAATATCTGGAATTTCAAGAAATCTAACTGGGGACAATTGGTTTACCTCTGTTGCTCTAGTGAGAAAGTTACTTTCAGAGCTTGAGTTAACTTATGTTGGTACAATTATAAAAGATAAAAGGGAGTCACGTCGAGTTAATTTGGTTTCCAAGAAAATATGACCATACTGTCCTATGTACCTAAGAAAAACAAAAACGTTCTGATGATATCGAGTCTGCATAACAGTGATACAATTGATCACAGCACTGCCGATCAATATAAACCAGAGATGATAACCTACTATAACCCTACGAAAGGGGGTATAGATACAGTGGACTAGCTTTCTGCAATATATAATGTAACAAGAACAACTAGACGTTGGCCCATTGTGATCTTCTATGCACTGATGAATATAGCAGGAATAAATAGTCAAGTTATTCATACTGCAAACAATGAAGATCCTGGAAATGATTTGAGGAGAAAACATTTTCTGAAGAAAATAGCTCTCGATTTATTAGATCCTCATTTGAAGCTGCGTGCAACAGAAACTAATGTACCCCAAGCAGTTCAACAGAGAAGACAAGAAGTTCACGGCATTTCTAATTGCTGATCATTATCAGCTGATATACCAATATCAGCTGATAATGATCAGCAATTAGAAATGCCGTGAAATATCAGAAAATATTGTTTCGAGTGCAAAAATAAAAATAGATCAAGATATTACTGCCAAAAATGCAAAAAATTTGTATGTCTAAAACACGCCAAAATTTGGTGCCGTCTCTGTATAGAACTTCAACCAACATGTGTAAAAAGCATATATACATACTGAAGATTCAATTTCACTATTGTTTTGGACTTTTTTTTCGTATTTTATTTTTTAGCATTAAAAAAGAATTCATAAAAAAACAAGCATATTTTTAAGAATTTTATTTCATGTTGAGTTTGATGTTTATTCCAACAAAGTGCAATAGTTATCTTCAATAATAAACGTTTTTTCATATACTGAATTTTATTTAGTGAAAGGCCCATTTTTTCCTTAATTATGCACTGTCAAAATTTGGGGTCCCTCAGACTCAACGCGACTACTAATGTTACATGCAGGCTTAATCTACTAACGAGTATTATGCGAAGGTAAAATTGTGGAATGTAAGCATTAATTTTGCATTAGACTATACACAATTTTTCACCTGCATGAAACTGTTACCCTCTATTTTTAACCTTAAATTTCGATTAATTCTGCTTTGTTCTCATTAGTGTTCCAATGCAATTACAATGCGACAAAGCGTGAGTTTTGTAAGTAATTTTATTCGTCCAGAGCAACCACTGAAATAACTGGTGTCGAGCTTGCGCTTTTACATGACAGACCGTTGTCCGATAGACTTATGCGAAATCATTATTTCCGATTCATGTTGTTGACTTCATCAGCTGGCAATGATGTCTCATATAGAATTTATATATTTGGAATGAAAAAACGTTTGGCTGATGCAGACCTGTGAGACCGCACATCACCAGTTAAAGGTTAAGTATGGCCGACGTAAGATATGACCTCCCTGGACTTCTCTTTATGGGATCATTTAAAGCCGCACATTTTTTTTTTGAAAGCACCAAGAAATATTGAATATTTGAAGTGATGTATAAGAATGTGGAAATACAAGATATTCCATCAAAAACGATACAGAATATTCCTGAAGAATTTGTTTCCAAACTCCGCCATGGTCGGGTTGAAAACAGTCGCCATTTCGAGAATTTAGCGAGATGAGATTTTGATATTCAATTGCTCTAGTGTCAACATGTCATTCTAATTAGATACGAGGTCACATATTTGGTTGTTCGTGACATTTTCATCAAAAATTCTTCTCGAAAATAAAAAAAATAATTAGTTTTGATTCGACTGTGGAGATGGAATTGTAATCGAAGAAGTAGCTCATTCCAAATTTTTAGTAGAACCAATGTTTAGAAGATTGGATGAAGCGGTGGTATAAATATATTGGTGTCGAAGGAGAATACTTTGAAGGAGAAAATTGAATTTTAATTGAAGGATATTTTAACGTTTGTTTCATTTGAAAAGTCTAGTTTTTTTACCACAGAGGTATATACTCACAATTTGTTGCGTCGTCAAGTCAAAGAGCCTGGGTCCTAATATAGCTGGTGCGAAAAATCTTAAAAAGATAAAACCTGAGATGACTGAATACTTCACTTCTCGGTTGGCAGGAAAATGTAACAGGGCACACTCCCGTAAGTTGTAGAAAATTTGGCACATTAGAGCCGGACAGTGGACAGCGCTCTGAGTAATAGCTTCCAATATCTTTTGTACATAACACTTCAGATTAGCAAGGTTGGTTTGAATGGTGTTCGAGTCCTTCACTCTCGTTGGATCGATCTCGCATGGTTTCTTCTCAGAAAATATCACCTCTAGGGTTGGACGGAGAGTTTTGTGGAGATATTGCAGACCGATCAGTCGCATCGCCTCATCCATCATCTTAGAAACCAGCGTATTGCCTCGAAATATCGTTGTGGCATCACTGAAAATGAGCATAATGAGAACATAAAAGGTTTGAGTTTCAATCTTCGGGCGTATTCGTCCTATAATTTTCATCCTTTGTTAATTTTTTGAATTCAAATTAAAATTATCAACAACAAGAATGAAAATTCTAAACAAGCTTCGCAATAAAAACTTTTTCAACGAAAACGCGTAAATTATCGAATAACCTCACAAGACAACTTGGTTCACGAATTTAATATCCTATATCGCATTTAAGCTGCAATTTGTCACTGTGATGTTTCACTCCTTAATACCGAAAATATTGATGTACCTACTAACAGAATCCTGCTGCCGTCCTGCCCGATGTTGGCGTGCTTGTTAGAGTGTCGAGCAAGTAATTTTTGATATTTGAACTTTCGATAAATGTCTCACGAAATCCCATTGACAGCAAAATGAAAAGAAATGAGTGCAATTTTTCTCTAGTCTATGCGTTGCCTTCCTTATCAAAATTATTGAGCGGAAAGATTCCAAGATGGGCTACCACTATGGAATATCATATGCCGTACATTAAATGTAGTATTTCAATATACAGGGTGCTTCAACGAAAACTAAACAGAGGCTATATCTACCAAGATATTCATTTCTGATCAAAAAGCAAAAACAGATCAATTTTTGTTTCGAAGGGGACATCTTTTGGGGTACAAAACTTGTCTGAAATATCAACCCACTAAGCGGGGGTTGCAATCCTTGAACATTTTGAATAGGGAAGATGGGTCGAGTGATGACTCAAAAGAAAAGTGGTATCTTTGTCTACATCGCTTTGAACGAATTTCCATTTTTAATTGAAAACTGTAAAAGATACAGGATGAGCAACTGAAAGATAGGGAAGACTATTTCCCTAAGACTAATCAAGTTTCAGTGAAGTAAAATGGAACAGATCCATGCTGATCAATGGTAGTCATCATCAAGTACCATCCTTATCTCGAATTTCAACCCCTAGAGCATGGGTGACCACCCTTGAAAATTTGGAAGAGGGTAGATGGGTCGAGTGATACCTCGAAAGGAAGGTATTATCTTTGTCTGCATTCCCGTGAAAGAATTTTCATGTCACTACTATGACAATGACGACTGTAGAAAGGGAGATAAATTTTCCACCTTGAAACGAAATAATTCTAACGATTCTGATGACTTATTGCCGACACTCATGAACCAGTGACTCTCTGAAATATGTCTGAAGGATCACTCTTCACCGGGACTGGGCGGACTTACTCCTTCTCTGTAAACGAATTGTGCACTATGTCTTTGTCATCCTTTAAAACATTACATATCTGGGAGGAGCTTTGTGGTCAAACTCAGAATGCCCTTTTCGTCTGAGAGGTCAGTTACTTCAGGGGTACACCAGGGATCAATTATGGGCCCTCTCCTATTCGTCGTATATGCTAATGATATTTCCTTTCACATTTGGTGTGCCAAATTCACTTATGCTGACGACTCCATAGTGTACGAAAATCCTCTCATTTACCACTTTACACTTCAGGAAGATCTTAGATCTATGCTTCAAAGGTATAGAGACTGTTTTTTCCTCAATATTGACTAGATGCGAATGCGTTGTACTTCACGTGGTAAAAAACAATCTGCGTTTCAGACATGAGATTGATGGTGACCGCTTGCGACAGGTTTCTTCACTTCTTCACTCGCTAATATATCTCATACGGAAAGTGTTCTCACATCAGAAAGTGTTCTCACATCAGAAAGTGTTCTCACATCAATGCTCTTAAATCGTTCGAAACTTTATAAGACATATATCCAATTTATCTTAAAGTATCCTGGTTGTGTTTGATGACCTGTGTTAGCGCGTAATAGAGAACTGTTAGAACGGGTGTAACGTCGTGTCAGAGGGTTCTCTGACTAAGAGGTGACTTGATTACGGTTCATTTCCTTCTGTACAATCACGCTAACCTAGGCCATCTCTTCGAAACCATAATGAAGCCCAAGAACAGAACATAGTATACTATACCTATTGAAAAAAGCTAAGTCATGCAAACCTTACGACAGGGACAGAAGCTCTGATAACAGTTTGCAAAGAACAAGCCTTATCAACAAACTACATGAGGCCTAGGATCATTAACCCAAGATGTAGACTTCAGCAGGCTATCAATCATATTAAAATATGATATTAGTATCAGGGTGCCACATCTAGACTTACTTGGCTTACTTGCTTACTTGGACCGCCACAACACAGTTGCACGGCACCTTTACTGGACCATTTGTAACGATTATAGCAAACCAGAGTCAGAAATAGTATGAACATGCCCAGATACCATTGTGGACATCAAAGTCCAAGTCGATGGAACAACAAACCAGACAAAATCAGAAAATTACGACCTATTTACCTATAGATGTGGCAATACCATCTAATTATCATATCATTCAAACGAAAATAGAGAAAAGGCTAATATATGAAGATTTACAAATAGAACTACAGCGATTATATAACATGAAGACGGTCGTGATATCAATTACCATCGGTGCAACGGGGTTAGTATCTAACACCACCTAGGAGTCCATTAAAGAAATTTTCGGACAGCACAATCTAGACGTAATACAAAGGGCAGTTTTGCTGAGTACATACATTGAAAGGTATGTGTTATGTTCTATGTTCTAAGGAGGAAACACTTTAGATGCACAGTTTGTTTTTGGTGGTTCCACGTGCTATCATAGAATACATTTTCATATGATGCCATAGATATTAATAATAATAATAATAATAATATTAAAGGCAGACATGAACAATGCTGACAAAGTACAACAACCACCATCCAAAATCGTCTGCGATAAGAACAACTTTGAAGCGGAAAGAAGGAGGACGAGGATTGATGGATATTGTTAACTTACATAACGAACAGATAAAAAATCTCAGAGAATTCTTGTCTGCAAAAGCTCGCACTTCTGACTTCCATATAGTAGTATCGTTGGCTGATAAGGGATATACACCTCTAAATCTTGCTACCAGTGATGACCTGCTGAATCTACCGTTCCAATCAGATACTGAAAACAAGAGCAATGGTCAAGAAAGGAATTGTATGGACGACATTACCATGAGATTTATCAACCACACATCGACAAAGAAGCTTCCAACACAAGGTAGATGAAAGGGGAACTATTCGCGGAAACAGAAGGATTCCTTATGGCCATTCAAGACCAAGTCATCGCTACAATCAACTACAAAAAAATTATTATGAAGGACGGAACATTACAAACAGATAAGTGCAGGAAATGCCATATAAGATCAGAGACTATACAGCATATTACGTCCGGCTGCGAACAACTGACCAATACGGACTATCTTCACAGGCATAATCAAGTGTGCAACATTACTCATCAGAAACTTGCACACAAGTACGGACTTCTGAATGCCTTCCAGCCATATTACAAGTATCAACCGGCGCCCGTATTGGAAAATGACTCTATCAGATTATACTACGATAGGCCTGTTATCACTGACAGAATGGTGACGAATAATAGGCCGGACAATGGTGTATGATAAGAGAGCCAGAACAGCAATGGTGGTGGATGTCGCCATACCGAATAATAACAACGTGCTGAACAAGTTCCAGGAGGCAAAGTCCAAATACACAGACCTTGCTATTGAGATCAAGCAGATGTGGCACCTCGATAAAATAGATACCGTTCCTATGATCATTTCTTCGACTGGGTTAATACCCAAAAGTTTGCATGATAGCCTTAAGAAATTAGAATTGCATAAGAATACCTATATAGAATATATATATATATATATATATATATATATATATATATATATATATATATATATATATATATATATATATATATATATATATATATTTTGAATAATTGCGGTGTTGCCGAATTGCAATAGTTTAGGTTCAGATGGCACGCATGGTGTACTGTCACTTCATGAATTAATTCAAAGCACAACCTCGACAAACGAAATTTATGCGTCTTTAATTATTTGGAATTCTGATTGTTGCTATTATTACGACATACTTCAATGTCTTAACGATTTTTTCAGCGACGATATTATGCGCATCACATCTCGCTATTGTTCTTCATGTTGTTAATTTGTCAGACGATGCTGAAACAAGATCCCTCCTCATTCGTGTGAGACAAAAATGAATTGAAATTATAATGACACACCAATCTTTTGCAAACGATGAAGTGTTTCATACGCAAAACATCATACATCAAAAAGCTGGTAAACAAATTTAACAAAACGTATTGAACAGAATATATTACAATTCTAAATAGAGTTACTGCTTACAGTGAAATGCAAATTGAAAACTGATATACGATTTTAAATGCGAAAATACATAACACAAAATGCAAGAACAAAATCCAGAAGGAAATCGGTGAATATGTCAGAAATTCGAAAAAAAAATTTTATCTAAATGTTGAGCCCTCGTAATGTTTCACCATGTCATCACTTGAAGAAAAATCGAATATAAAAGATAGCGTTGCTAAACATCAGAGGTCAAACCGAGAACGGATAAGGTTGAATTAAATTCAAGAAAAAAAACGTGAAACCCCCGACACAAACGAAATACTACAAGCTATTCCCTCCAGTTCGAATGCAATTCGAAATATTATTAATATATTTTTTCAATAAGAAAAAATCGAAATGTTTCATTTGATATATGTAAGGGTATACAGGGTGTTTGAGGTACGCAGTCATGACAACATGAAAAAAATGCCCATGAACGTATGTCCAAAAGACCTCCGTTCTCAAGATACAGGATGCTGAAGTTTAGATTCTGTTTCACGTTACTGTTGGTAACTCTTGTAGTTTTCAAGGGATCGATATTCAATTTGCAGAAAAGGAATATTTTTACTCATCAATTCATTAGATGTGTCCAGTAATTTTTTCATGGTGATGATACTTAGACCCCATTAAAAACTTAGTGTAGTGTGCCACTGGTCTTTTCAAAAATGATTATTGGAAAGATCTTCCAACTTTAAATTCTTTTCTAATCAAAAAAATGATTTACATTAGAATGAACTCGTTTTTTGAATGAACTGAAGTGAGGGTCGATAATCCGTAATTTGAAGGTTGGAACGAAACTGTTTTCATAATTCTTTACAAAAACTGGGAAAATATCCTACTCAAGTACATGCAAGAGCATGTGATAAGTCCGTGAGCGTTACTCACGGTTTCCGGTACATGTAGTGTCCAAATTTGCGAAACCTAGTCAAAAGTAAATCATCATTTTCTTTGTTTTTTTCGTAAAATATTACGCCAACACTTTACTATCGTTGCCCTTTTCAGTCAGTTCCAAGCGGTATGTAAATGTAGAGAAGCATCTTTCAATGTTATTGTCTATTACCTTAGAACAGGGGCCTCCAAACTTTGAAGTCTTAGGGCTATAATATTTTTTTCGGTACGTTCCAAGGGCCAAAACATTTTTAATTTTTCTGCCCACCTAAGCAAACATAGTCGTTTTGCATTTCAATTACTATTGATTGTGTATTCAGTATACTGTGACAAGTAGGGATATCTAGTGGCGAGTAGTAATACTATGCAGGTCTGTGATGGAGGTACTATCTATTACGGCTACCCACTAACTACTATCAGGTGTCATGTTTGAGAATTTCCGCATTGGTTCGAGAGGGTTCTGGCTCTGACTAGTTTTTTCGATCACTTCTATATGGTAGTAATTGCATAGGTATAAAAAGGCTAGCGGTGCCATTGCGAGTCAGTTTGCGTGAGAAAGGTAAAGGAAGCGAAACTGCCTATTGTGAAATAAAGTAACAGCCGTGCATAAGTGAGAGTATTTTGATTACACTTGTTTTATGTTTGATTTATCAGTATGGAAAAGAAGCGAAAAATAGCCAGTGAATGCAGAACGTTCCAAGATAAATGGAACTTTCAGTATTTTGTGATTGAGCGCAATAATAAGGCGCTATGTCTAATTTGTAATTAAACCATATCTGTTCTCAAAGAATACAACATTGAACGTCACTATGAATCGAAACTTCTTCAAAATTATTCTAAATATACAGGAAGATTGCGGACGGAATAATTTGAAACTTTGAAGCGCGGACTGAAATCGCAGCAATCTTTGTTTACCAAAGCAAATGCTGAGTAAGAGTCTGCAACTCGTGCCAGCTTTCGTGTGGCTCTTGAAATTGCAAAACGTTGAAAACCATTCACCGATGGAGAAATGGTAAAAGATTGCTTGATTGCAGTAGAGGAAGAATATATGGTAAATTTATTGAAAGGTGTCAGTTTTTCAGCAAACACCGTGACTCGGAGGGCGCAAGACATCGCAGAGAATATATAATCTGAACTGTCTGACAACAATGAATATCTTGAGTGGTTTTTTCTAGCCTTGGATGAGTCAACGGATGTGTCAGATACTGCTCAGGTGTTGATTTTTATTCGTGGAGTAGATGAAAAGCTATGACGTGTATGAAGAACTGCTTGATATTGATAGTATTCACGGCACGACAACTGGGGCAGATATTTTTAAGGGAGTTGAAAATGCCATTAATAAAAAGATCCTTCGATGGAAAAATTAAAATTGTATCACCATCGATGGAGGCAAAAATATGTGTGGAAAAAATAAAGGAGTGGTCACACTTGTGTCAAAGGCTGTAGAAAATGATGGTGGTTCAAAACCATTAGTCTTACATTGTATCATTCATCAACAGTCCTTGTGCGGAAAATGTTTGGATTTGTCTGAAGTTCTAAAACCAGTCATATCAGCTGTTAACTTCATCAGATCCACAGGACTGAATCACCGACAATTCCGCGAGTTTATTGAAGAGATTGGAGAAAATGACTTGCCGTATCATACTGCCGTACGCTGGCTTAGTTGCGGAAAAGTCCTTAAGCGTTTTTTTGAACTTCGAGCAGAGATCGGAATTTGTTTGAATGAGAAGCATCGGCCTTGTGCCGATTTAGTAAACAGTGAATGGCTGTGGAAATTAGCACTCTATGTTGATTTGACAAATCATATGAGCGAACTAAATTTGAGATTTCTACAGAGACTGAATTTCCCGTCGATTTTGCAGTCGAAACTTTGAGTGCTTTAAAGAAAAATTTCGATTATGACTTTGATGTGATTGCGAATGGAATTAGGCTTTTTCAAAATACTTTTGATTCTGATGGCTCCAAATGTAAGTTAGTGATTTACAGTGCAATGACATGTTTGAGAACAAATATCAAAATTCATCTTTATTGGAATTTTACAAGAGTCTTCCACTGGTACAATTTGATAATTTGTATAATTTTACTCGTGGGTTGTTTTCTGTATTTGGTACTACGTACTTGTGTGAGAAAACGTTTTCCAAGTTGAATTACACAAAGAACGTTTACAGATCTAAATTAATTGATGAGCATCTTAAATCTCTTCTAATAATTGGTAAAAGTAAAATTAATCCACAACTAAAAACAATTGTCGCTGGAAAATCACAATTACATAAATCTCATTAGTGTTTTTTTATTAGTGTGATTGATTTCATAATAATTATTTGTTAGAATATGCTTAAGCTGAGATACTTAAGCTTAGGTTTCTGCGTGATAATTTCTGTCGTAAAGTTTTACCTTGCAAGTAAATAAAACGGAGGAATTATCATTCCGTTTTCATTTTCTTCCATTCAACTTATCACAGCAATAGTAACAACATTAAAACATTAGCTGTCGTGGGCCAGATTGATGATACAACTCTTAAGCTGTCGCGGGCCATATTGATGACACTGGTGGGACGGATTTGGCCCGCGAGCCGTAGTTTGGAGACCCCTGCCTTAGAATATAACAGAGCTTATCAAGATTTTTCTGTCATAAAAATTAGTAGGTCTCAACGCATCCCCAAGTTGAAATGTGTGAAATTAGGTGGCATAAATTTAACAAAATATCAACGTCGGTTGTTTTCACCTCCTCTTCTGACGGATGGGATGGAACATTATCTAACAACAGATAGCTTTGATAGGAAGATTTCCATTTTTCAAGAAAGTAAATTTTTTTGTTTGCTAAATATCGACGTTGTTAACTTGTGTTCAACTGAGGCATTGATACATCCTAGGAAAGATATTCGTTGCTTTATTAATTTCGAACCAGCGGCATTCTTTTCAGAAATCGAAACATAGGTCTATCAGGTAGAATTTTTCTAGTATAAACCAGTCGCATCTGTGTTGTATATTTGTTGATCAATTAAATTGAGTGCGGTAATAATATTCGACAGTTCTTCTATGAATGGCTGTACTATTTTAGGTTGCGAGGACAGTTTTTCACTTGCGACCTTCAAAAATCGTAACCCATATCGACTTTCGAATTGGTTAGGTTACATCAACTTTTCATGCAAATGTAGAGCTTTGCTTTTGAGCATTTCTCCTGAAACGGAAATTTTCGTTCTCTTTGCTTCACGAATCATTTGAAGAGTTTGTTTTTCATGAAAGGATATTCAGCTTCTCTCAAAGACACTTCTTACTTGGATTCAAACTCTGATTAACAACTTCCTAAATTTTTCGCTATTGACTTCTAATAGAGCATATAGTGGGTTTGGCGGTCCCGAACTTTTTTGATAAAATAGTGACACTGACACACTTTCTATAATTAAAGATTTCTCATGAAGAGTCAAAAACATTTTTGTTGTTTCAGCCATTGTTTTATCAGCGAAATCAATTCCCAAACACTGAGCATATCTGTCTATGAACTCCAACAAACACAAAATGATGATCAAACACATGTGTATTTGATAGAGTGATCAGTCTCCTTTCATCCCCATAATAGTGCAGGTCTGAACAAATTAATTCCTGTTCAGACTGCAGAGCACTAATGCTGAAGATTCTGTGTTCACTTTATTGAGCCGTTCACAGTTACGAAAGTTCATATGAACGCGAGTCTACTGTAATTGAAAGTTATGCGATAAATTACGAGTTCAAACAATTGGACAAACAAGGTTTCTACGAATGTGAGCAGATATTTGATGACATTTGGTTGTCGGTTTATCAGAAATTTTCGAGGTATCGAATCTCATCGGAGAATTTCAGAGTTGACACCAATAATATCTATCAATTCGTATATTTAAAACTGCTGATGCATCTTCGAACATCTACGAATGAAATGTGGATTTTCTGTGGCCCAAAAATGTCGATTTCTCCTGTTGGTTATTACACTTTCATTGAACTTGGCTTCATCAGACCATATAATTTTTTGCAGAATTGTCTCTTCTTGAAGCCGAATCAATAAATTCTCACAGAAATTTAGCCGCTTGGGAAGGTCAGTTGGTTTCAATTTTTGTAGTCTGATAAAAGAATACGGGTGCATGTTATGTTTCTAAGGATCCTTTGAATGGAAGTATAACTCAATCCAATATCCATTGATGCTGACTTAATGGACGCATGTGGATTGGCACGAAAATACGCCAGCGTATTAATTTGATTGTCGTCGTCCTCGAGAATTGGTTTTCTTCTAGTTTGTATGTATTTTGTTCCTCCAAATCGCAGAAAATTGCTTCTAATCCTTCGAAATTTTGTTTTACTCATAGGCGCCAAGTTTGGAAATTGGTTATTGATTTGCCTGCAAGTTCTATCCACCACTTTTTGACATTCGCCATGAATTAAAAAGAGATTAAACATATCCTCGTTTGAATAATCAGCCCTTTTATTATCAATCTGGTGTTTTTTTTTAATTTTCACTTCAAATTACCAACAATTCTTGTTGAAATATCAAATTCGAATGAACGAAGTGACAAGTACATTAATTTTAGGCACCAGTCAGGTGGGCGTAGCCAGTTCAGCTACTTGATTCAAATACTGATGGCGATATAAAAATTGACACGTGCCATTTGAAAAAATTGAGTTATTGCTGTTTGAAAAAGGCCAATTTGAAAAAATCATACAAAACAACGCAATAAACATTTGACATGTGTAGACTGCTTAAAAAATTTCTTGATCCTTCTTCTATCCACCCAAGCAAAAATTGTGTCTTTAGTGCAAAAGATCTACGAGCTACAATTTTTTCAAATGTTCCTCAAAAATCGAGTTTATAACGAAATTAATTGAATCTGTCAAAAGTTTTGACAAATAGGTGCCAACAAATTGGGTATTTTATGCCTTGCTCAAATGTCGGTTCTAGATGTATAATAAAAAAGGGAGATTTCCATCTAAAATAACAAAGTGATGACCCACTTCCGGTATAACCGGAAATGGCATCACTTCGAAAATATTTCACTTCAATTGGAAATCGCTAGTTACGGCCGCGTATAAAATTTCAGTTTGATATTGTAATTGGAACTCAAAAAGTTTTTGACGGACGGTTCCGGTGGATATCCCTGTATATTTCATCATTTTCTTTTCGACTTTCTTCTATCATGTCTGCGAATAACGAACTTCTCAATTGTCACATGAAATCGTGGACACCCATAATTCATGATGCTTACATTGTAGACACATTTCGCATTCGGATTTCCTCAACAATTGGAAACCTGTATTGATTCAAGTGCTCTATGCCGTGGGCGTACGGAGAAGTATGTACACGAGAAATTTGCATCTCAACCAACACGTCAACCAACATTTTGGTGTAGGCGGCAGATTCACAAGCAGCGCGAATACAAACATTTGCCAAGCGTTGGCTGATTGCTATCGCCCTCCACAAAATATAAAATTACAGCGAAGGACGCGAAATTTCTTTTGAAATATGAAATTTACAATACAAGTTAGTGGAAAGGCACGTAATCATGCGTGAATGGATTTTATTCCGACATAGCCATATTATTTAATAATGAATATTTTCAATATTTATCATTTTGTACTCTGTGAACTATGGCATGAAATAGTTTATTTCATATACTCGATCCGTAAACCATATTTCGGAAAAATTGCGGGACGAGGGGAATTTGAACTCAAGGGAAACGAAGCGAAATAGGGGACGACCGATTTTTTTCTTCGAAAAAGAACCGGAGGAAGCTGAAATCTAGGGGCCCTAGTTCCAACGGTGAAAGTGGAAGGATTCTTCGAAACAATTCATCTAAACGAACGGAAACTCGAATCGACAAAATTTCTTTGGATTCACAAATATCGGTTTTTCGGAAGTCGATCACAGAGGTTAAACGCGTGAAAATTACGAGGGAATCCCGAAAAAGCGAATAATAAAAATGGTCTCCAAATATTAGCGGGTGTAAGGGACTCTTACGTTCATACAGTCAAACGGTCAAGCAGAGCTAGCTTGAATTAGCCTAATGGGGAGACATATGATTCAAGAGAGATAGCGGAAATTTTCAATAAACATTTTGTCAGTGTAGGGAAGGCTTTAGTGGAAAAGGTAAAAGGCAGACCAAAAGCCAACGTCATGGTAAATCAACAGAAATTTGAATTGAAACTGAAACCAACTGATATAGGGGAACTTAAAAGAACAATTGAAAATTTGAAGAATTAAAGCAGTAGTGGTGCTGATGGTATAATCGCGAAGGTTTTTAGGGTAGGGATAAATGACTTGGCTCAACAATTCACACATTTGGTAAATACAATCATGAGCAAGGGTAAATTTCCAACCCAACTTAAAACTGCGGTTGTGGTGCCTTTGCATAAGGGCGGTGATAAAAAACTATGCATGAGCTACAGACCGAACTCCCCTATTGCCTGTGCTATCCAAGATTGTTGAAAAAGTTCTCTAATTTCGGTTAACTGCATTAATGAACCAAAACAATATTTTGTCGGAGTCTCAATTTGGTTTTAGAGAAAACAGATCCACGAAGAATGCCATTGCGGCACTAGTTAAAAAGATCTATCAAGCTTTCAGTGACGATGAAGAAGCTTTATGCATTTTAATCGATTTAGCAAAGGCTTTCGACACAGTAAAACAGGGAATCCTGTTGGATTTGTTGGAGGACTTAGGTTTCAGGCGGGTGGGTCTGCAGTTGAAGCGGAGCTATATTAGCGACAGGAGGCAGATGGTGAGGCTGAATGGAGAAACTCACAGCTAATTAGAACAGCTTCGTTATAGGGTACCTCAGGGAACAGTCTTAGGTCCAATACTGTTCAGTACTCACATAAATAATTTGTTTTCTTTGGATATCACAGGCCAAATAGTAAGTTTTACTGACGATACGATTGTGTTCTATTCCGATAAAAGAGACCAACTCATGCGGATGGCCGAATTGGACTTTGATCCATGTATGGATCAACACTTTTTGACCATATATTTTGAAAATACCAAAGATGTTCCATTCGCCGTTGATAAAAGATCACTACCGGTCGAGGCTCCCTTGAAATTTTGCGGTAGGCACTCTATTTTGGAAATACCCGTCACATATGAAAGCAAGTACTTGGGTATATATTTGGAGTCTTATTTGAAGTGGGAAACCCATATCAATAAATTGGTATCTAAGCTGAGAGGTTTGGTGTCAAAATTCAAACAGCTTTCGAATATTTTGGACATACCCCACATGATTAGACTCTATTCGGCATTAATAGAATCTCAACTACGTTAGGAAATAATTGCTTGGGGTGGGGCTTATAATCATGTTTTGAATAAGTTGAAGATCCAACAAAAGTGGTTACTCAAAATTATATATAAAAAAGAAGTTCAATATACCAGCATAGTTCTTTACAAATTATCTGGTGTTTGGGTCGTGTACCAATTATTCTGCTATTCTCTCAGAAATAATCTAAAAGTTGATATATCAAATCAAAATACATCTGTAAACGTGAAAAATACAAGATATGGACAATTTTTGCTTTACATTCCAAAAATGGAAGAGACAATTAGTCAAAGAAACTTCCATTACCTTGCACCGCGATTGTACAATAAACTTCCTTCGTACCTCAAATGCATTGTGAATCTCAAAAAGTTCGAAATATCTTTAAGAAAATGGATAACGTCAACAGAGAGACACTGTCAGATATTACATAGATGTAAAAAATGATGTTACTTGGTGAGCTGGGCCCTGTTGTTCTGGTTGTACCTTACGCTACGAAATATTGTGTCGTATTCTGCTTCGAGAATTCCAAACTGTCCTAGTCGATGTAACATTACTATAATCTCATGTTAAATTTCATTCAAAACATGTGTAAAAATTATATTATCCCTCACCACATACCTTTGGCTTTTGTGAGGTTTTCACTTAATTGTATTTTGTAGTTTCTGTATAATGCAAAAAATTATTATATTATTATTATTATACGATTCTCTTGCGAAACCTGGACGACGAGAAAATCACAAACGACGATCCGTCCGAAGTACATTTTCGTCCCCGTATATTCCGGAAAAACAGCAGAGAAATCTTCAACCGAGCGTCTATCTATTCTTACAAAGAATTTCTTTCTTTCCTCTGACCGCCAGAAATTAACTATCCTCGAGCTGTCGAAATCGATTTTTTTCTCTAGAACTCCCCTATTAGTCAGGGTAGATTCTTAAACATACCCGGCTCGTATCGGAGATGAGAAATCGCCACCTTTCCGAATACTGGACAATTTTTAAGACCTAAATTTTCGAGGAAAAAACCGGAAACGAAAAGGCTCTACCTCCCATGTCCCTTTTGGTTGCCAAACCGACGACACCAAGTAGTCTGGGACGATTGGGCATCTTTTTCTGGTTAAACAGGTTTTAATACATGATGATACACGAAATACTCCATCGTGTATGACGGACTATTCACACGGTAAAAATCTCCAAGCTTGAACCAGAGAAAGTACGGTTAGTTAGGTTGTTAACGTTCTGTGGCTATGAATGTTTAAATGTGTACAATATATATATTTTGAAAATATGAAAGAAATGAATCGATCATTAAGTGCCTCAAGCTAAGTACAAATTGGAGAATACGAGGTTTGTAAATGAAGATAAGACTGGCAATGTGAGCGACATTGCCAGTCTTATCTTTATCCGATCCGGCAAGGGTAAGAAGAGAGGCTTTGAGAAGCATCAGCTGCACTGCTGCATATGTGATTCTCCTTCAGTACGAGTTTGAACTCGCTAAATTAATTTGTTTGTCGGTAGCATTGGTTTTGGAGAAACAGTTTCTTCTTGTGCGTTCTAAAAATGAGAAGCATCATCTTTGAGTAATAGTTTTGTCAAGTACACAGGTTTTAGGGTACTTTAACCCTAGATCACTAACCTTATTTTACAACGCTTATTACTAACCTGCATCGTTTCGACTACGCCGTATGAAAGGGAGGCTTCTAAAGGTTTATGGAATAAAATATTTATTTGTTAACATGTTTATAAGTTTTTTATTTACTAAAATCTCATTTTAATCATTTTGACAGTCTCTCAATTGAGATCAGACTTTTTACTTATTTGAACATTTTTGTTTTTTTAAAAGCTCAAATCTTATGAACTAGGAAAAAGCAAAGACTTAAAAAAAATATTAAAATATTAAATTTAGGTAAAAAAATCAACAAAAGATAGAACATTTCAGAAAAAAACTATTCATTATTACATTTGTGACAAATGTCAAATTTGTTTTCGAGGACTCATGGTGGCTGGAACGGCGCACACAGGGCCCCTACAAAAAATCACACACGTGCGCGGCGAGAGCAGGAATCCGAAATGCGTGCGACGACGCACTCAAAATTTATACTACCTTTTGGGACCGCGTCGTCGTTTCGACGAAGGTTAGTGATCTAGGGTTAAGGCAGTTTCAGAAGGAAGAGAGTCGATTGAAGATGAACCATGAAGTGGAAGGCCTTCAAGTGCAAACACCAATGAAAATGTTAACCGAATTCGGGATCTTCTGCGTTCAGATCGACGGCTGACGGTTAGAATGATAGCCCAACAGTTGAATTTGAATCACATCTTCGTTCATCATATTTCGATCAATGAATTGGAGATGAGAGAAATTTGTGCTACAATGGCTCCGAAAAAACTTTCACAAGACTAAAAGGATCTCAAAAAAGAAAGGAGTCTTGATTTTAGAGTCGATTGAAAATGATTCCCGTGTTCTGGAACATTTCATTACTAGTGACGAGGCTTGGGTGTTTGAGTACGACCCAGAAACTATTTTTTTTCTTGGAGACTGGAAAACATGGAAAACAGATGTAAATGACCAGCTGAAGGATATTCCAGTATCCGAGTTCCGGGAATGCTATGATCATTGAAAGGACCGTCTCCAGAGCTGTGTGGCTTCCTAAGATAACTTTTTTTAAAGCAACGATATTGCATACACCACGTATGTCCTCAATGTACATCTAAATGCGAGAAATCCATCTAAATTTTAGGTTACTTTGTTGAGTTTTGAATAATATTTGAATGTTTTTAATAATGTTTGAAAAGTAACTAGTGAATGGAAGTTGCTGGTAATGGTGAATTATATCCATTATAACGAATAATTCGTTTTGACAAGCTAAATATTCAATAAATTTCTCCAATTATCCACTTAGGTTTGAATTATCTAATCATAATAGATATAGAATAGTGAAAATGCAAAAACTTATTAAATCAGAAACTTCTTTTCACTTTCTCTCAAGAAGTTGCGAAAAGGTTTTTGAGAACCAAGCTTATACAGGGTGGGACGTACTAGGAGGGCGTTTTTGGAACGGGTAGTACACGTAACGGTGAGTGAGTAGAGGGAAGCGGCTGAGGTGATTCGACTCAGGAGGAGTTACCATTTAGATCATAATGGTTACCTGAACAAGAGAGCACCGTGCGTTCGCAATTGAAGAGTATTTAAAATCTGGAGAGTATGTCAATGTCGTGCAGCGGCGTTTTCGCCAGTGCTTCAATGTTGGTCGTAACGTTTCAGTTCCAAAATGACACAATTATCAGATGGGTACTTCGTCCCCGAAGTGTAAGGACACCAGCTTCCGTGGAAAGAGTGAGGAGTCTAACCCACGCGAACTGCATCAATTCCCACTTCTCAGTGAGAAAGTCACCGTTTGGTGCGCTATAAGCCGTCTTGGGGTGATTGGACCGTATTTTTTCGAGGATGATAAAAAGGCAACCGTGATTGTAAACCCTGAGCGATATGTTTTGTGATTATTTTTTGTGGGGAAACCTAAAGGCTAAGGTCTACGTCGATAAACCTCGAAATCTGCAAGAGTTGAAAGAAGCCATCACAAGAGGAGTTAGGGCAATCGACACCGATTTGTTAGAGCCGGTGATGCAGAACTTTGAGAATCGACTACAGCGATGCATTGCGGAACACGGACGTCATCTGCCTGCTGTCATTTTCAGAACATGATTGCTTTCACTTTTTCTACACTAAATGGTAACATTTAACATTTTACGTAATTAAAAATATTCTACGTTGAAAAACAGCTTAGTTATTCTCATTTCAAAAATGCGCTTCCATTCCCGACCCTTAATAAATTCATAAGTACAAGTCGAGACATTTTTGGCATCGAAAGTTAGTTCTTTCACTTTGCATCAATAATTCAATATTTAGAATAACTCCTGATTTTTCTTTCCAATATTATCTAATTTTCAGAAATTAATATATTTAATGGAAATGACCTATAATCAGAAATTGTGTGCAGCATTTTCTGATGACAGAATTTGTATCGCCAGTCAGACATGTGATGTTTTTATAGTAACTTGGTATGGAGTATCCAAATTCACTCATATCTTCATTTCGAAGATGTTATAGAAAGACTTCACTGAATGAATTATTTTCGATTCCGGTTCTGTCTGATATGATAAAGTAGTAAAATATAAATGAACTCGTTCTCATTCATGTCTGAATCAGACGAAAATTTTCTCATGGATAACGAACGTGGATAACGAATCTGAAGTAAAAAATTTTTCGTTCCATATACCAATTTACCTCTCCAGTTCGGATCTCTATTATTCAACATTTATGGTTGCTGCGCATTAAAAAACGCTAAAGGCATATAAGCACCAAATATGGTCGAATTAGTTATAATCGTTTGGAAGATACGACGAAAATACTTTTTAAAACAGTGAAATATAAGTTAACACATTTTTCTGATCGGTCATTTAATACAAGGAAAAACCCCATGGATTGCATGTTGAAATTGTCTACGAGAAAGCATACTGTCAAATCATACTAGATTCTTCTTCTTCTTCTCGTACCATGTGCACTGCACGTTGGCGAAAACTCGTTCATTTCCTATCATGTCTTGGTCAAGGTGCCCTCTTTAGCCCGTCGGAATAATGTTGCTGCGTCCGAAATATTGCACCAGTTTCTGATGTTTCTGAGCCATGAGTGTTGTTTTCGACCTGGGCCCCTTTTTTCCTCGATTTTACCTTGCATTATTAATTTGGGAATCTGGTATTTTTCCCCCTTAGCATATGACCCAAATACGATATTTTTCTCTGCTTCACGATGTCTAAGAGTTGTCTGTCTATTCCTGCTCTTCGTAAAACTTCTTCATTGGTAACATGCTCTGTCCAGGGTATCCGTAGCGGACGCCGAATTGTCCACATTTCGAAGGGCTTCTATTCGGTTTAATGTCCTAGTTGTAAGTGACCAAGTTTCAACACCGTACAGCAGAATAGGCCAAACAGCACCGAATCATTCCAATTCGGGTGTTCAAAGACAGATCTCTGTGAAGAAGGAGGTTCCTCTTAATTTGTTAAAGGTTGTTTTTGCTCGGCCAATTCTACACTTCACCTCCTCATCGCAGTCTCATCTACCATTAAGAGTTACCCCCAGATATATAAACTTTGTTATTCGCTCTATAACTTGTCCATTGATATTGAGAGATGCACAATATTGATTATTTCTACAGACCATCATCATTTTTGTTTTGGAAGTGTTTATCTTTAACTCTAGCTGTTCTCCATGCTGGTTAATTTTATTCAATGAAAGCTGAAGATCTTCCAAGTTGCTGGTGAAAATAACGGTATCATCTGCATACCGGGTGTTGATGAAGATATGTCCATTTGTTTTTATCCCCCGTGTTTCGTTTTCTAGTGCCCTCTGAAATATTTTCTCCACATAAATGTTGAATAATGTAGGTGACAGAATACATCCCTGCCTGACCCCCTTCAAAATGCCGAAGGTTTCTGTTGTTGTGTCTCTATTAATGCGAATCTCAGTTGCCAATACAGTTCTACAATTATTCTGATATCTTTCTCATCTATATTCATTTCCTGTGAAATTTCCATCATCGGTTCATACTTGACGTTATCAAATGCTCTCTTATAGTCTATGAAACACATTAAAGCATCTAGTCTTTGGTCATAGCACTTTTGTACTAGCAATTTCATCGAAAACAAGGCTTTTCTGGTACCGAGTCCTTTAATGAACCCAAACTGCACCACTCATGTTTTCACACTTTTTGTAAATTCTCGAGTGAATTATTCATAGAAATGCTTTAAGTGCATGGCTTATAAGACTTATATGTCTATAATCTTTACAGTGTTTTGGATTGGCTTTTTTCGGAATGGTGATGAATGTGGATTTCAACCAGTCTATCGGAATCTGCCCTGTATCATATATAACATAAACATACTAGAACGATGAACATTATTGACCGCTATTCTTATTATAATATTGAGTTCTTTCAAGAAATAATATTCTGACATTTTATGTTGATGTGGATATGCGGAAGAATTATGAATGGTAATATCTGTATGGAACAGTTTATGGAAAATAGAAAATGTCTGCGGTCATTTATAGTAATAGTTAATTCTGAAAAGGTAATGGAATTCTCATTTTACATTTCCAAGGTTAACTTTATATTAGGCTGAATTGAGTTTAAAAGATACTTAGGAATCCAATTGTCTGTTTGTTTCTATAAAAGAACAGATTATGTCACCGACATATCTAAACAAATAAATGCAGTGTTTCGAAAGCGGATGATTATGAATTATTTAGTTAAATAATCAATTTCAATGGATCGTGAGGTGAAACACTACAGTTGAGATAACTACAACCCATGACGTAACTTTAGTATTATATGGTACTACATGTTCAATTTTTCCCATCAGAGAAGAAAAAATAGAAAATTTTGGATTGAAATTACATGCATGGCCAATGACGTCTATAACATAACGTATGAGTCAAATGGTACGATGCGATAACTTCTTTTATGAAGGTTGACAGTGCTTTACTAACCGAAATTTTCATGGATAACATTTAGAACATATATTCAAAATCATCCGCTGTCAAAATACTGCATCTACTGGTTTAGATATGTGAATGACATAATCTCTTGTTTTTCAGATACAAATAGACAATTAGAATCCTTTAGTGCCTCTACAAATATTATTTATAGAAATAAAGTTCACTTTGGAAATGGAATCTCATTTTAATTCTTCCGCACATCCACATCAACATAAAATATTTGCTAATACCGTAAGATACAAGACTCACCACAATACTAATGTCAGTGAATGATTTCTTGAAAAAGCTAAATATTATAAACCAAATAGCAGTCAATAATGGTTATAATTCTAATATGATTGACAGTATGCTTTGTTGTAAATAATTTCAACATGCAATCCATGAGGGTGTTTATAGTATTACCGAGGCCAATTGAAAATATAATATATAAACTTAAATTCTTGAGCCCAATCAAAATTTAAAGTCATTCTGCTCATCTCATAAATTGAATACAGGTTTCAGAACGAATAGCTCTTGAGGCGGATATATTAAAAACTGTAAATCTGAAATTCATAAGGATACAAATCAGTTGTTTATAAAATCGCCTGTGGAAAAAATTTACATGGACTTTTAGAAGTTTCAATACTAGGCTACCAGAGAACAAACACTATTTTGACAAAAAAAATTCAGATTCTCCCTATGCAAATCATCTACTTGAAGAAAACCATATTTCTAATAATAATTTTGATGTTTCACATAATAAAAATAATAGATTAACACTGAACCTATGGGCAGCATTGTACACACAACCGAATTTATATGGAATCACTCGGTATTTCACATTATGGAGTGTTTTTAATCATGGATCTTTGACTACTTGTGAAGAATAAAGTTTTGTTGTGAAAAAACTGGATAGTATAACAAGAAATGTTGAATTATCGCGTATTGTACTCGGTCCTCACTGAGATTTGAAACTGTGAATTTAAAAAAGCCTATAATTTTAATTGCCAGATGTGAAGAGGGGTCGAATTATTGTTCTCGTTGAAGAAGGGGCGATACAAAGGGATATAGCGGCCGCAATGGGGGAACACACAGGGAGTGGTTTCAAAAACCTTCGCCCGATACGTGGAGCTACAATCTCTGCAAGATAAGCCTAGAAGAAGTCGTAGGAAGATCACTTCTGAACAAAAAGACCGCTTTTTGTGCCAAATTGCAATAAAAGGCCCTAGTGCGTCGCACCCCATACTCCAAAGGCAACTTCTGGAAGCAGCAGGCATCAGTGTATCAGTCGAAACGATACGTCAAAGAGTTCATTCAAGGGGATTATCGGCATAAGTTCCAGAGCTAACCAGACAACAAAAAATTAACAGACTTTATTGGTGTAGCGAGCTCCAAAATTGGAATGTTGGGAATAGGCGAAATGTTCTTTTTTCGGATGAGACCTGAATTGGTGTTCGATCAGATGCCTGCCGGATTCGGGTTTTAAGGGGTCGTGGAAGACAAGCTAGACTCCGAGCAGCAAGAGATATTTCGAAATACCAAGGGGACAGTGTGATGTTTTGGGGTGGCATTATGCTGGGAGGCAAAACAGATTTGATTTCGTTTCCTGCGAGTGTAACGGCTAGAAATTACGTGGATCTAGTGCTGGAGCCCATAGTGAAACTCTGGCTAGGTGCCGACGGTGAAAATTTCACTTTTATGCAAGATAATGCTCCTCCGCATGCCAACAACCTCGCGCGATATTATCTTGAAACAGAGGAAATCGTTATTTTGGACTTACCAGCTTGCTCTTCAGAACTAAATCCTATTGAACATTTATGAGATAATCTCGAAAGGAGAATGTAGATAGCGCCAGGATAATCCAAGAACCCCACAACAGCTCATCCAAGCCGCCACAGGAAAGTGGCAGAATATCACCCCAGAGGAGGTCGAAAACCCAATCCAAAGCATGCCTAGACAGATTCAGGCTTGTATCAGGGCAAGAGGAGGTAATACAAGCTACTGAAGTCGAGAAAAAAACATCTACTCTGTGAGAAAACAATTTTCAATTTATTTACTACATGCTGAAATAGTATCTTATTTTCTTTTATTTGTTTCTTTCTTAAGATAAACCTTAACCCTAGATCACTAACCTTCGTCGAAATGAAGATGCGGTTCCAAAAAAAGTAGTATAAATTTTAAGTGCGTCGTCGCACGCATTTCAGATTCCGGTTAATCTCAGTCGACCTGCAGCTCGCGCAGCGCACGGTTGTGTTTTTAGTGTAGGGGCTCTGTGTGCGCCGTTACAGCCATAATGAGTCGTCGAAAACAAGCTTGACATTTGTCACAAATGCATTAATTATTAGTTTTTTCTAAAATGTTTGTTCCTTTTGTTGATTTTATTACTTAATTTTAATAAGTTTTAGTCTGTTTTTTCTACTTCGTAAGGTTTGAACATTTGAAAAAACAAAAATTTTCAAATGAGAAAATAGTCTGATCTCAATTGAAAGATGGTCAAAGGGATTAAAATGTGAAATAAGTAAATAAAAACTTATAAACATGTTAACAAATGATTGTTATAATAAATAAGTAAAACACATAAATATTTTATTCCATAATCCTTTAGAGGCCTCCCTTATATACGGCGTAGACGAAACTACGAAAGTTAGTAATAAGCGTTGTAAAATAAGGTTAGTGATCTAGGGTTAAATTATTTCTTTGTTCAATTGAAATATCTCAAAAAGGATCAGTCCTAAAAATCCTTCGAAATTCCAAATATTTTCAAAATATCGGGTGATTCCATACAAATTTGGTTGTGTGTAAACTTGTTAATATTGATGTAACTCCTTCCAAGTATTATTTTATTCACCTTGACCGTTATTATTCTGTGACGAATGGACCTATCTGATGTATGTATATCACTTTTCATCAAAAGTCAGCGGCGGAAACATCTGCTTCTAGGAACAATTATCAAGCGGATCATAAATGTATTCCGCCTACGCGAATTCAAAAACGCCGGCTGTCGTTGCCGAAAGGAGTGGGCAGTAGGCCACTGGGCGAATTCAGTTCGAATGGATTGCAACATCGCTTTCATCAATGAACGGAACAAGCTGCCACATTTTATATGAATTTTCTACGGCCTTCGACGCTCCCATATTTTTATAGTTTTTGGATTTCGCGATGAAAAATATAACGTAATAATGCTGAAACTTCAAAGCATCATTTGTCAATCTTGAATTCACATAATTTATATTTTTCAATAATGTACCTACTATATAAATTCTTTGAAAATTTGCAATACTTAAAATACATCCTTCATTCATGAACTTTTATTTGTCTTTCATTTATAAACATATAGAGAGTGGTAAAAAGTAAGTCGAAATTTCCTGGTTATGGTATCTGAAATTCGAAAACGGGAAGAATTTCCTGGAATCCGTTCTAGCGCCACTAACCGAATCCAATAGAGCATTTGGCATAGTATATACAAAGAATTCCAACAAAATCGATTGAGCCGTTCAAGAGAAATCTGATCGCATACGCGCAAATAAAGGATCAAAAATTAATTTCTCACATTTAAGATAACACAGGGTGTCACCGAAAGAGCGGAACCCCTATAAATCTCAGTAAATATTGATTTTGTCGAAAAATGACTCTATAAAAGTTGGCTGGCAATAAAAAATTCATTCAAGTTGACCTTGACCTACATTTAGAGGTCAACTTCGAAAACTTAAATGAAAATACCCATTTCAAACCTCATATTCGGAAAGATTACGAGATTTTAAGCTCAAAATCAATGATATTGAAATCCCAAGATCATTAGAAGATCCAGAATCAGCGATTCTCAAAGAGACTATGGTGATAGTGTTATCCATACAAAGATATCTAAATAACTTCCGCACTTATATTATCGAAAATTTATCAAAAATTGAGCTGAAACTTGACCTTGGCCTTAATTTTGAGGTTAACCTTTGAAACTGAAATGCAAACTCCAATTTTTGATCTCATGTTTGATCGCGATTTCATGAATCGTTACAGATTCAATGGGCTTTTTCCTAAGGGGAGCGGTAAAATCGGAAGTTTACAGAACTGTTCCTTCCACAAAAGACGATAAGAAACAAAGAATTAGAGCAGCAGTGTGTAGAATAACGCCTGTAGTTCGGGATAAAATCTTTTTTCACTGATTGAAAAGTTTTTTTGAGAAGAAAGAAGACATTTCGAGCATTTATTGCAGTTTTCATTAATTTTTCAATGAAAATGGAATTCAGACCCCATTTTTTTTCATGAATAAATTACTAAGAAAAATCAATAAGAAACCCTTTTCGATTCGATGATCGTTGAAAAATACTTATAGTAAACATATACACAACTCAGGAGGTATCAAAATCACATCAATAAGATTGAATAGTTGGAAGCGTCATGTAAGAGGGAACATCTATAATTTAAGGGGTGGGCTCTATTGTTTTTAATATAGAACTGAAGAAATGGGAATGGGTGGATAGATATGAATTTTCGATTTTAATTTGAAAAAGGCATTAGTTGAAGGAATTGATATAGCATGTGATGTATAGTATATTGGAAACAACTAGAATAGTCCTCTCTATTGATACCAAAATCACCGTATTTGAGAAAACAAAAGTTTGCTTTATAATAGATCGGCAAATTTTTTTTTGAACACCTCCATGCATTGTACTCAAAAAGAGTCTCTCTAGAATGTCAAAATATTTTTCACTTAACTTCAATAGAATTCGAGATATTGACACATGTCGAAATTACGAAAAATCCAGAATTGCGGAATAACTCGAAAACTAGAGAAGATAGTTGAAATCCGTATTCACCAGAGTTTTTCTCAAAAAGGCTCGAAAGAGGGGGATCATTTTTCTCTATCTACAATATGTCACAAAGGTTTCTTAACAAAACATCGAATTTGGTCCACGGTATAATAGTTTAGATTTAATAATCGTTAGATACTTAATTTCCAGAAGTATCTAGCCAAAATATACCGAATTTTTTAAACACCACCGAAAGGTGGTGTAATAAAAACCTAGATAAATTTATTTCGCGTTATTATCTTATCTAGCTATTGTTTCATTTTTATTTGTGCATTTTATGTAACTACAATTAGTACAAAACGCTGAATGGTGAATCATGCATCGAGCACATCTGCCTTTATCGTTCGTTTCCGGTACGTGGCGCTACGAATTTAGGTGCAACTAGTTCACGTCCTAGCCTATCTGCCGTTATTTTTCCGGCCCCTGTTTCTCGCGCCCGATGAATTGATAAGCGAATACAGTATATTTTAGAATCGAAAGCAACTAAAGCCAACGTTTCATGTTCCACCCAAATTCTGGAAATTGAGTGCGTGGGATGATCGATTAAACGCGTGGGCGAGAGGATAGAGCGGACAGGATTTTCACGGGAAACTCATTTGTTTATTTGTTTGTACGAAGTTGTAATATGTTCGAAGATAAATTGAATTTCATCAACATCTGAAAACTGACGACTTTACGCAAGGCGGAGGAAGTAGTACGGAAATGATTAAATATTCAAGAAAAGTTCTGGATAATAATTTAAACCTTATTTTAGCAATGAAACATGGCGGTGAATTCAGACATCAATCTACAAGAACGAACACAAAATCATTGAATTGAAGGGCGAAACAACATGGTAGCTGACTCTTTTCACCTAGCAAGCTTACGATAATATACCCAGAATATTCTATTTGAATTACACTTGTATTGTGTGATTTCTATTGGATGCTGAAATGTAATGTTATTTTCGAAATGTATTGAAAACAAATTTTAAGCAACCAACATAACATTTAATACATACATCATGAAGAAAAAAGTATGGAATTCAAAAAGTTAGGTTAGATTTCGTAGCTATCATCAAGTTTTATGGAACATATCGATTTTGTTCTTCATTTTTGATAAAGTTTGTTAGTTCTTCCAATGACAGAGAAATGTAACGTCGTCGACATTCACTTTGAATGGCATTATATGGCGAGTAATACGTCACTGGAAAGCTCGTGTTTTACTCTGTACAGGGTGTCCCATTTTCGATGTTCCAATACGACAGTTATATGAAATACTGCAAATAGAGAAAAATGGCCTTCATCTCCGACCTCGATTCTCCAGGAAAATTCATTGGTGGAAACAGATCGCAGATATCTCTTTTTGTTTGCGAGTTATTCCGGATATCTCAATTTCCCTGGATTTCGGCATGAGCCAATATCTCGGTTGCTATCAAAGTTAAAACTGTTTTGACAAGCTGGAATTTTTTTGTAAAGAACGACGGATATTAAAAAATTTTCCTTCAATATAAACCATTTGTGAAATTGAATTGAATAAGAGTTTTTTTTTCTTTCCAAATATATTTAACATAACTGACGGAATTTCTCGAAAATATGAATTTTTACAGACATGAAAATTCCTTGAACTTTCTGTGGGTTCACGTAATAAATTCAAAATGGCAGACTTCTTCAAATATTAACAATTTTCATCGCGCATTAAAAAATTTTTGGCGGTCGTTATGAAGCAATTGCGTAATTCAATCACTAGATTAAACCTTTCCTATCATTTTGATGAATCGAACTCGAATATTTATTCAGAATTGTGCCAATTATCGTCAAGAATGTTTCTCTTTACCACCATCACATGCACCTCCCGTTGTGAAACCTCTGAACATAGACTGCATGCATTAACTCTATGATAAACAAAAAATAATGAAATGTCATCGAGTTTTAGACGACATCTGATTTGTCACTAACTTATCAAACCGCACTCGTACCTTATTGATGAGTAAGCCTTTCGTTTGTTCTTGGTATAAGTGAGCTTCATTATTGTGAGCATAGAATTGAACACATTAGGGATGTTTTCTTCAAATACGCACCAATATAATACGTGAAACCACAGAAAGTTCAAGGAATTTTCATGTCTAAAAATTCACATTTTTGAGAAATTTCGTCAGTTATCTTGAATATATCGGGAAAGAAAAAAATACTCTTATTCAATTCAATTTCACCAATGGTTTATATTAAAGAAAATTTTTTTAATATCCTTCGTTCTTCACAAAAAAATTCCAGCATGTCAAAACAGTTTCAACTTTGATAGCAACCGAGATATTGGCTCATGCCGAAATCCAGGGTAATCGAGATATCCGGAATAACCCGCAAACAAAAAGATATATCTGCGATTTGTTTCCACCAATGAATTTTTCCGGAGAATCGAGGTCGGAGATGCCATGTTTCATCCGAGTTTCCGCAATTCTATGATAATTGGACGAACCGTCTCCATACATCTCGTAGAAGAATCAAAATTTGAAATTGTTTTGCTGTAACCAATATTTAAATTCGAAATGTATGCAGAAGTGTTCTTGGACGTCGCAATTATTCCAATTTGGAAAATGGAAATACTTTCAAGTATTTGAAATAGTGTTTATTTGTTTTTATTATCATCTGTTTTTGAAATTACCTTACTATTAGTAATAAATAACTTTCGTTTGTTCTTGGTATAAGTGAACTTCATTGTTTTGAGCATAGAATTGAACACATTTGGGATGTTTTCTTCAAATACGCACCAACATACTAGAGGAAATCACAGAATGTTCAGAGATTTTTCATTTCTGTAAAACTGCATTTTTTAAAATTTTGTCAGGTATATTAAATGTATTCGAAAACAAAATACTCTTCCTATTCAATCAATTTATTGGTTTATATTAAAAAAAAATTTATTTGTAGTATAATTCGAAAACCATTCATCGAACGAAATTTATTTAAATATACTTTGTTCTACACAACAAAATGCCAGTAAATCAGAACCCAGAAAAATAGAGGAATCCGTAATAATTAGAACAGAAAGGAAAATAGCTGCAATCTGTTTTCACCACCAATAACTTTTTCTCGAAAACCGAGGATATTCACAGTATTTCATACAGCTTCCGTAAAAAAACATCCAGAATAGGACATCTTGTATATTCCTAGATTTTTGTGAGACGTCGTACCATTTCAAAATGGCGATCGTTCAGTTGAGAATTTTTTCTTAAACCCCAATTAAGAAATTACTCTTATTTGCTGAGAAATAATGGGTATGGTTTTGATATCAACAAAGAATAATATGAGACGAACGATCACAACAAAGAACAATCAATAATGAAATGAGAATGATGTATTCTGTGATCTCATTTCGTAAATGCTCGAAATAACTTGACAATGACAATATTAGACATAAATTCCTCATAAACATTTCATATAATTTCTGGTGAAATCTTCTGTATGTCTCTTGGTGCATTTGAAAAGATAAGAATTTCAAATAACCCCACAGGAAGTCCAAATCGATTTTCCTGAAAACATCAAATCAAGATGTTCTCTAACAGTTCTGCGATGTGGTGAACGGTATGAAGTAATAAACGTTCAAACCGCAAATAAATTCAAACAGCTTCCAAACTTGAGCTTTTCTTCAAAGAAAAATGGTCCGGATATACAGGTCCTGACAATAAGTTTTTGAGGTCAATGACAGTGAGTTTCTTGAATCCAATGGTCTTTGGACCAATCACGGGAATTTTGTCCGTTTACTATATCGTTGAGGAAAAAAGGGGTAGAGTTCCGTAGATGGCAGAACGAGAAAATGAACAATTTATAGTAAAATATTTGTAAAGAAACTTCCTGAGTACGAAAATAATATTCGTTTTATCGGGAAATGTACCGTTTTTGAAAAAACGAAGAATGAATTTCGAATAAATTTACTTTTTGACTAGCATTTATCTGCTTATAACAATGGTAAACTTACGGTTGTTTGAAGCAATTCTTCAAAAGATTTAATTTCCAATATTAAATGAATTAAACTATTATCGAAAAATATTTTTTCCATTCAAAACGTAATGTTAATACGTGTTTATTTTTCCACTCCTAAAGTTTTGTAAATAAACTGCATCCATTTCATAGAACATAGAACGGTGATCTTCAGTACTGATCGATACGTAGATCGGAGTCACAGAGTTGCGCAATTGCCAGATTGTAATAATTGTTCAAAATTTCAAAGAATTCTTAGTGGAATATTGAATTTGGAAAATTATTATATCTAATTTTTTGCGTAAGTAATATGATTTTGGTTTACAATAACTAATTCATTTACAAATTTACAAAGCAAAAGAAGATGGGTTGCGCTTTGTTGTACAACATGGTTAGGTTAGTAGGTTAGGTAACATTAGGTAAATTAGGTTAGGTTAGGTAGGTTAGGTAAGGAGGTATCCAAAGCAAATTAACAGGGCCGCGGTCCTGATAAAGGGGTTCATGACCGATAACGGGCTGGAGATTGCGATTCGAAAGACCGGGATGGGATTATTAAAGGGACCAAGGTCAACGGGCGAACCGCGGATATCACTGTGGGGGCAGGAATTTATAGGGAGAAACGGGATGAATGGCCCTAAAATGCGTGAAATGGAAAAAGGCGCAAGAAATCTTGTCGGGTGACATGCATTGTCGTGCAACACCTTCGACATATGCCTATATCTTGGCTACTATCAAAGCAAGGTGAAAACTATTTTGACATTTTGCTGGTACTGTCTCAAGTAGAATGCATTGACGTATTCGAATTTTTTTTTTGTTGATGAATGAGCTTCGAATCATACTATAACCTTTTGTTTTTTATTCGTAATTTATAGGTGAATTTGGATGAAGTAGAAAAAGTATGTTTTCTCTTTCCAGCTATATATATATATATATATATATATATATATATATATATATATATATATATATATATATATATATATATATATATATATATATATATATATATATATATATATATATATATATATATATATATATATATATATATATAGAGAGAGAGAGAGAGAGAAAAGCGGAAAATGTTTTTTCCGTTATAGCTTTCTAATTTTAGAGCTAGACCATTCGTTCTTGCTTCATTGGAAAGACGAAGCACTAAGTTTTTCAGAAATTGTACCGAAATTTCATTTCCGGTGAAATCCAATATGGCTGACTCATTCGAGAATGAGCAATATTTCAAGATCGCTGAAAAGTTTTGTTTTCCACTAAAAAATTCGGATGCATACAGTCGATATTTCAGTCTTTTCTGAACAATTTGACATATTGACATCTTTTGAGGTACAATACTTGCTTGAAATATCAACCCCCTAAGCGGGGGTTTCAATCCTTGAACATTTTGAATAGGGAAGATCGGTCGAGTGATGACTCAAAAGAAAGGTGGTATCTTCGTCCACATTGCCTTGAACGAATTTCCATTTTTAATTGAAAACTGTAAAAAGTGCGCAACTGAAAGATAGGAAAGACTATTTCCCTGAGGCTATTCAAGTTTCAGTGAGGTAAAATGGAACAGATCCATGCTGATTAACGGCAGCCATCATCAAGTACCATCCTCATCTTGAATTTCAACCCCTGGAGCAGGGGTGACAACCCTTGAAAATTTGGAAGAGGGTAGATGGGTCGAGTGATAACTCGAAAGAAAGGTATTATTTTTGTCTGCATTACCGTGAAATAATTTTCATTTTTGATTGAAAACTGTAGAAGATATAGAATGAGCCACTGAAAAATAGAGAAGACTATCGCCCCAAGACTATTGGAGTATTAGTGCGAAAAACTGGAATAGATTCATTTCAGATCAAAAGCTGTCATCTTCCGAAATCACCCTAATCTCGAATTTCATTTCAATCCCTAGAGCAGGGGTAATATTTCGATCCAGTGATACCTCAGGGCGATAGATAGTCTCCTCTACTTTTCAGTAGCTCACTCTGTATCTTCTACAGTTTTCATCAAAAATGAAAATTCGTTCACAGGGATGCCGACAAAGATAATACCTTTCTTTCGAGGTATCACTCGACCCTACCCTCTTCCAAATTTTCAAGGGCGGACACTCCTGCTCTAGGGGTTAAAATTCGAGATGAGGATGGTACTTGATGATGACTGCCATTGATCAGCATGGATCTGCTCCATTTTACTTCACTGAAACTTGATTAGTCTCAGGGAAATAGTCTTCCATATCTTTCAGTTGCTCACCCTGTATCTTTTACACTTTTCAATTAAAAATGGAAATTCGTTCAAGGCGATGTAGACAAAGATACTAACTTTCTTTTGAGTCATCACTCGACCCATCTTCATATTCAAAATGTTCAAGGATTGCAACCCCCGCTTAGGGTGTTGATATTTCAGGCAAGTTTTGTACCCCAAAAGATGTCCTCCTTGAAACAAAAATTGACCTGTTTTTGCGTTTTGATCAGAAATGAATATCTTGGTAGATATAGCCTCTGTTTAGTTTTCGTTGAAGCACCCTGTAGAAGCCTTACGGGTTGAGATCCGGTGAAAATGAAATTGAACGTATTTTGTAGAAAATTCAATGTCACTCATGGTAAAATATGAATGAGCAAGAAGCCATTATTATAAAGGCTACTCCAAACGTTGATACTGAATCTCCTTTGGAAACGTATTTGCCTAACCGCATTTGGATTTTGCAGAGCCCATAAATTATCATTCGGGAAATTATTTATACCATTTCTTGTGAAGCATGATTCATCAAACCATAAAATATTGGAAATGAAATCAGGAGCTTGAGCATGTTGCTGCAGAATCCTGCGGCAAAATGTGAGTCGATGATAAGGATGCAGTTCTTCTTATTTCAAAAGACGCCACACGACACTGCTGGGCATTTGTAGTTGATTTGCAATATCGAAGGATTATCTTCAACAGAGTCTATAATAATCTTCTCATTGTATATTGACTTGACGAGGTCGTACATCTTTTGGCTCAAGCGTTTCCATTTTTTCTGAGTCTTCTTAATACCACAGCAAAAGCTGTACCAAAAGGGCGATGTCTTTGAAGAAATCTTCGATGATATTTTCTAGCAGCTTCTCGTCTGTTTCCATCACAAAAACCATAAACATATATGCATATTCTTCATTACTGAACGAAATCAATTTCCATTTGAGGAGTTCAATGTTTCAAAACAATAATTATCTATCGAAAAATATGTTCTGATATTTATCCATCAAAAGTAACAAAACATTCTTGATAATCATTTTACTTTGGTTACGAATATCACATTCCATACAAGATATGTATTTCATTGCATCTGTGGTAGCATCACAGAATTGCTCTCTTATATGGACAAATGTGATTTCAGGACCCGTCAGGATCAAATTTTTGACGATGAATATCACCGAATTTAAAAAGATTAATTTGTCTTTGAATTGCTTCAGGAATAGCCTCTCAAAATTTGCCATAGAGCTTGAGGTACATACTGTATAACTGCAAATTATTTTCAATTAAAACCCATTTGTGGTTGCTGTGCCAATTTTGTAACACTTAATAATTGACGAAGTGAAAACTGTTGACGCGGAACTTAAAAAGTTTGCAGTTTTAAGTAGTTAAAAATACCGTCAGTATATAAACGATACAAACATTGTGCTAATATTAATGCTATTTTCATACTTTCTTTGGCGAACTTCACCTTCAGGACACACGTTGAGGTATGTACTATTTATTTCAATTATTTTTATTGTAAATATAAGTCACATTACTATTGATTATTTGTAGTTCAATGTATATTCAGTTATCCACAAAATTTTGTAGTGACGAATAATCATAGTGAATGCTTTTGTGATATCCAAAACATTACTGTGCCAATTCGGGTACAGCGGCCACCAATGTACTAATCTTTTCTTGTTTTTACGAATTTCAAAAATGAGTCGTAGGCGAAGTTTCAGTGCTAGTAACAACTACTTAGGCTTAGAAGAAGCCAAAAATTCTATAGAAGAAGATAGTGATGATGGTTTTGAGTATGACTTGGCCATAATTCCCCCAGAACCCAGTGTTGTTACTGATGAAGAAGAAGGGTTTGATGATGAAAATCTACCAACTAACTTGTCAAATGATGTTCCTGGAAATATAGAGGTATTTATTCGCGACGAAGGTGCTCTTTCTGATAGCAGTTATGACGAACCATTAGCCTCCAAGAGAGCTCGAATCAGATCATCTTTACCTGAAGCTACAGGTGACCATACGACAAACTCAACGGCGTCAACATCAACCAGTCCTGTCTGGCGTAAGTGTAATTCTATTTACACCAAAACTTACATGGAATCTGATACCCGATTACTGAATGAAAGTTGCATGAAAAAGGCAGTGGAAGATCTTACACTTGTTAAAATATTTCAAAAGTTTTTTGATGATGAAGTATTTGATTTAGCAAATTGAATGCGAGTCAAAACAATCGACACAGTTTTTTCGTGACTACTGGAGAACTGAGGGTTTTCTTCGGAATACTCATACTATCCGGTTATCACAAACTTCCTAGAGAACGCATGTATAAGTCAATAGATGAGTATATTGGAATAAATGTAGTGTCAAACGCAATAACTTGTAACAGATTTCGAGAAATAAAAAAGAATCTACATCTTGTCGACAATAACGACGCTCCAAACACTACCGATAAAATGTTCAAGGTGAGAAAACTTGCGGATATCCTTATGAAACAATTCAACCAGTGGAATGTTTTTCATGAAATATTTCCATAGATGAATCCATGGTAAAGTATTACGGGCATCATTCGGCAAAACAATTTATTAGAGGCAAACGTGTACGCTTCGGTTATAAAAATTCGGTTGCAGCAAGCTCCTGAGGATATTGTTACAGCTTCGATATTTACTGTGGTAAATCTACTGCTTTAAGTACAGAGCCTTTGGGAACTAGATTTGCAAAAATGTTGCTGAATAAACTCACAATAGATCCCGCAAACCACAAAGTTTTTTTTTTGACAACTTTTTTATGAGTTGTGATCTCCTGAACGATTTACGTCGATTATGTTATCGTGCTACAGGCTCCATTCGAGAGAACCGCACTAAAAAAAGCCTATTGACGAATACTAAGGATATAAAGAAAAAAGCAAGAGGTGAGTTCGATTACAGATCCGATAAACAAGATGAGGTGTTTCTAGTTCGCTGGAAAACAACAGTATTTGCACAATGACAACAAATTATGATTCTCATGAGTTGGGAACTGTAAAGAGATGGTCTGTAGGAAAGAAGCAAAGAGCTGACATGACGATCCCGCATTTATTCCAAAATTATAATAAAGGCATGGGGGGTGTAGATGAATTGGATCAGTCCATTGCACTGTACAGAATCGGCATTCATGGAAAAAAATTGTGGTGGGTATTGTATACCTACATGATTGACATGGCTATATCAAATGCTTGGCGTTTACATGTCCAGTCTAGAGAAGAGCCCATGGATCAACTACTGTCTCGACGAAGCATAGCCAGGTTCTACCTAAAACAATCGCCCAAAAGACAGTCTGCAGCTCCAAGCCCTCCCACTTCTAACATGGAGGGACTACAGCTTGATGGCGCCGATCACGTACCTGAAAAGCTTCCGAAACGAGTACGCTGTGTTGTTTGCCATAACAGAAGTCGATGGGGCTGCAGGAAATGCAAGAAAACTTTGTGCATTGAAAAACAGTGTTTTGAGAATTATCACTCCTAAGTGGCCGCTGTGCCAATTTGGGCACACTACTTTAAAAGTTTCAAAAACATTATTTTTATTTCTTTTTCTCTTTTCCTCTATTCTTTGTATCCTCTTTCATAGTGAAATATAAAAAAAATTTAGAAAACCTGCTAGTTTTATTTTGACCATTAATGGGTTAGGTTAAGCTTTTAACCATTCATAATGAATTTCCTCCATTCTAAACGATATTTCAATTTTTTTTAATGTTTCTTCATCCTATGATTAAAGTTGCTACACAATTCATACAATCACGGAAAATTTTATTCGACGTACGTCATCCTGTTTTCGTTCATCAATTAAACCTGGCCGGTGTGGACGCACCTTAATTGATAAACCATTTTGTCTGTCAATAATTGCACCTTAACAAATTAATTCCAGGAGTACTGAGAACTTACCCATTAAGGTAATGAATAATTTATGTGTAAAAGAACTTGCGGTAGGTTGCAATTTCATCTAATGGTGAGTCAATAGTCATAACAGCATCCTTAGGAATTCTCAGAAAAATCGATGAGAGCTCAAGGCGATTTAAACATTTCCTGAGATGTTTTCGTTCGAGAAGTTAAGCAACAATCTAGCGACGCGGTCAATGGGAAATGACGCAATTAGAAGAGTTGGAAATGTTGGAATAGGTTCCGTCGCGAAATGACGCATAGAATTAAAAATTGCCAATCTAGGTGGACATTGCTGATAAATTCTTAGCGAATAATCGAAAATTGATACTTTAAGAGTATTCCCGTCACTAATTATCATTCTTTGACGAATAAACCACGGTGTTTCAACTAAACATTGTTTTTGACGGATATCAAACTTTCCGTTTGTTTGGTATCATTCGAGGTGTTTTTCGGTACGCGTAATATAATGAAACGTTTCTGAAATTCCTATATCGAGTGTTCCGTGAAAAAGGCCCCAAGCTACTACAATTGTCTTTCGACTTAAATGAAACAAAAACCGAATTACATCTTGACTGATATTTCAACAGCCTGAAACATTTTGAGTGAACTGTCACTTTTGGAAATATCGGAAGTTGACTTTCACTTGAACTTCGTAACTTATTCAATTTCGAATATCTTCTGCGAAAAAAGTATTAACTAAAACATACAATTTTTCGGGACAAAAGAAATACTCACATTTCCAATTTATCGATCTAATTCGTAGGATGGGCGACTGTTTGAATTTGTGATCAAATTGTTCTGTCCTATAAAGTGTTTTGGTCATTAGGTACTTCAATTCTGATAACTCGCACTATTTCGTGTTTAGGGTTACAAATGACTCAAAATGTTACAGAAGATTCTGATGAATCGTGAAGTAAGCTCTGTGGCGGAATACCATTGAAAATCACAGAGCAATCTTCAGAGAATTATGATGGATGTCATTCGCAATTATTAATGAGGTATCTAACTTACGCGAACAAGGTTCTTGAAAAAAAAACGAAAACTGTGAAAAGGAAGATTGATTTAGAAACGGAAATGAATGTCTTGCATACCTTATGTTTTTAAAAAAGTTCAGGTTCTTGAAGAACATGACAGTTTTAGACGCTTCGAGTTTTCGAATTTTTTTTACTGATTATTAGTGTTTTTTCAGAGACATCATTTGATCCGATGAGTGTACTTTTCACAACAATCGTTATTTTGTTTGTTTGTTATATCTTTAACGTGCTCTATTTCCGCCTTTCGGCCAATGACACGCCGGGGAATTCTGTCACCTCCCTAACCCGGGAATTTTGCCGAACCCCTCTCGCGTCGAGGGAAGGGATCTTTGGAGTCCAACACATCTCTGTTAGACAGGACCGACGGCTTTACATCTCGTCCGAAAGATGGATACTCAAGCGATTTCCAGAATTCGAAAAATCGCACCGACTTTGTAATCGTTATTTTGAAAGAAATTATTTTAGAGCCAGTATAATCAGCATAATATAACAATTAACATTAATTCATTCAAGCGTAGATTCGGTGTGAACGTCTGGTGTGTCCTTTTCGAATGGCTGGATATGACCCTTTTTTATTGAGGAAATTTGATATATATATATATATATATATATATATATATATATATATATATATATATATATATATATATATATATATATATATATATAAGAGGTTGTCCACGCGAGATGGAGCATTGAAAGTATATGAAGAGGAAGAATGACCGATTCCAGAAATTTTTGTTGTTGTCTTCAATGTCATTCGATCTAAGTTCCGAAAATATTTTCAATGCTGTGACACTTCTGGAAGTTGACACCTTACTCTTAGTTATTTCAAATGGCATAATTTATTTCTATTTTTTTTTCATCGTAGAAAATTGAATTCTGAACAATTTTTTCTCTCATATTGCCACCAGAAATCAACCGAAGGGAAGATATGAATTTTTCAATTGGAATTTTGCGACTTTGGTTGTCATCATAAAAACACTACTAAAGATCATTCAATATCGATTAGTAAGGAGGCTCCTTCAGCAGAATTCAAAGTATTTAGAGGCTTTTAGTTATACAGGATGTTTCCAAAGCATGCGGCAAATCGTAGTACAATCAAAGGTACGAAAGTCCGTTATTTCAAATTAGACTACCTATTTTGGTACATCATTTAACTCGTAATATTAAAAGGCATCGATCTGTTATAGGTTTCTCCGACCTAAAATGCATCGTTTCCGATTTTATCCCAAAAATTACGATTTTTCGCGCGAAGACCCCGAAATTCGCAGATTATTCAACCGTAAATCTTTCAAATAATGCATTTCGATCTCTCAATACGAAATCCATCTCAAAATCTTCATCAGTGTAATTCTGGTCACAATTCCGAGAGAAGAAGTGCAAAATCAATTACTATTGGAGCGGATTGAATCTGACTTCTCGTTTTTCTTTTCTAGTAGGTATTCTCGATTACATCAGTTATTCGTCAGGAAATTCTTCTTCGAATTAACAGAAATACCTCGCTGAATGAAGCATGTCGATTTTTTATGGTTAGATGTAAGTACTTTTCAAAATATTGCCAACCGAAAAAAACATCCTTCAATTATTCTGAGAATATCAGAGTTTTAATATTTGAAATATTCTGTTCCAGGACAATTTATAGATTTGAAGACGTCTCGATTTAAAATCAATAATAATTCGAAGATGACCTGCCTGACAAGTAACTGATGTAATCGAGAATACCTACTAGAAAACAAGAAAAACGGGATGTTAGATTCAATTCACGTTAATAGTAATTGATTTCGCACTTTTTCTCTCGGAACTCAAACCAGAATTACTTTGATGAAGATTTTGAGATGGGTCCCGTATTGAGAGATCGAAATGCATTATCTGAAAAATCTACGGTCATATAATCTGCCAATTTCAGGGTCCTCGCGCGGAAAATCGTAATTTTCGGGATAAAATCGAGAATAAATCGGAAACAATGCATTATAGGTATAGGAAACCTATAACAGATCAATGCCTATTAATATGCTTAATATTAAGTAAAATGGTGTGTGCAAATATAGGTAGTCTAATTTGAAAAAACGGACTTTCGTTCCTGTGAATGTACTACGATTTGCCACATACTTTGGAAACACCCTGTATACCGTGAGGCCTCTAAATGCATTGAATTCTGCTGAATGAGCCTCTTCACTTACAACGAGCTAGAAATAATCGATATTCTATATCGATTAGGTTAGATTACAGTTCTCCACCCTACAATAACATACATACAAGATGCCATAGTAGTTTGTAGGTTCTTTAGTATTTTTATGATGCCTCCTAAGACACAACCAAAAATCGCAATATTCCGATTGAAAAATTCATATCTTCCTTTCGGTTGATTTCAGGTGGCAATGATATTAGAAAAAATTGTTCAGAATTTAATTTTCTACAATAGAAAAAACAGACAGATACATTATGCCATTTGAAATAACAAAGATGGCGTCAACTTCCGGTAATCATTTATTTCAATTCCAAAATTTGAAATTCATCGATGAACCCGTTCCCCAGATACTAACGGGCGATTTAGAGCGGATACCCTATAGTGGCTGTACTAACATATGATAGTGAAAAATATTGCTACAGCTACAGATTATGCACCGAAAAATGGAGTGATACATGGTGAAAATCATTTCAGAGACGGAATTTATTCCAAACTAACATAACGAGGATGATACAGTCCTGCCTATTCTACATCTCACATAACCTTCTAAATGCGCAACGTAACGGATTCATCCTAGCGAATCTTTTGTCGCGAGACAAAAAACCGACACGCCGCGAAGCGCAAACACCTGAAACCATCTGCAATCGCGTTTCACTCCCTTCACGCTGCATAATAATTTTCTCATCAAGACGTTACGTGCTAGGAGGGTATCGCTTTGCTGAGGCTCATTCGTCATTGAGATGTCTGAAATTCGAACTATTGCCACTTATTCAAAAGATGGAACCTCCTGAGACTGTGATCTACTAACAAATCTCAAAAAATTGCTTGAAAGTGGAAGATCTGTCAACGAGTCATTAGAATAGAAATCAATATTTTTAGGATATATACGAATTTCACTATAAAAATGGTATTTCGGTATGAGAGCTATATTGCATAATATTTAATAATAAGATTCATTGAATAAAATTATGAATATCGACAAATAAAAATGTAGTTTTCAAGTTGAACAGTTTTCAAACGTTTCCATATTGTATCAAGTACAGCAATATTGCATAATATTTAATAAGATTTATTGAATAAAATTCTGCATATCCACGAAAATGTTCATTTCCAAGTTACAAAGTTTTCAAACCTTTCTATATTGTATATTGCAACTGCAGCAATAATTAAACTTGTCTCTAAGTTCCACAGGAGCACCTAGAAACTGAGCATTATTACTAAACCGTTCGATCAGATTCGTGTGGGTGCTACAGTAGTAAAATTTTTATAGCTTATTAAAGGATTTATTCCAAAAATTCTTTTCTATTTCACGCAATTTCGATTAACGATTATGATCGTAAGTAATAAGAATGAATCTTTTTTAAATATTTTGGTAATATAGTATTTGTATAAAAAGGAAAAATAAAATGACATCAAGGCAGCATTAAACATACAGACTTGTAAATTCAAGGTATAGTGTATGTTCCAACAATTTGACTCCTCTCCCTCTAACTCTTGAAAAAATGATTCGCTTGGACAGGCCAATTTGTGATTTGAAGGGGAGAGTTTTCAAATTATTTCGGAGCATGTGAAGTTCATCTTCCCCCTCCTGAGTATACCCTACACAAAATTCATTCGATGAAAAGGTCTTGCAACTCAAATGCGTCATTTTATATTTTCAATTTCCAATCTTGGATGGCCAGTCGAGTCACCTGATTTGAATACCTCAGATTTGTTTTTACGGCAGTCATGTCAAATCGAAAGTTCAGGCCACGAAACTCGGAAGAGCTGCAGAGAAAAATGATCACCAAATTGAGACTTTTGACATATTGAGATTTCTGCGAATATTAGAATAGAATTGGGAAATCGTTAGTATTATTGTATGGAGGTAGCTGTAGATGATTTTGTGCAGTTAATATTATCATTTAGTATATGATTTAATTGAGTGTTCTGTTTTTTTTTCTGCTGAATATTTTGAAGTAACGCATTTGAGTACAGAATCGCAAGAACTTTTAAACGAAGTGCTCCTAGACCCATGTATTTCGAGTTGGAGAATGCCGAGATTGAAGAGTTGATTTCATATGCGCCAAATCTACTTTAAATACGATGTTCCTCGAAAGAAATTTAGATTTGTCTGAACATTTCAGCTATAATCTTTTCAGAGTAAGGGCGATAGGGGGAACGTCAAACTTTCGTCGGAACCCCTTGGGTAGGGGTAGGTAGAAAAGAGCAGTAGCAGATAAAAAGTACCAAGCTTCCTTTGTATATACAGTAGAATCTCAATAATCCGGCACTTCAATAGAACGATATGTACAAAAATCCGGACCCTCCGCCTATTCCTAAGTCACCCACAGCGTACTCCATTCTTAAGGTAAATTTTCGTGAAGAACTTCATTATAATATGATGAATGCGAATATGGTCGAGGGCACTTTGGATTAAATTCCCTTGGTTCGAAGAAGGTTAATATATTTCCAGCATGACGGTGTGTCCCCACACCAGATAAGAAATGTCTCAATTTATAAACCAATCTTTCGATGGTAACTGAATGGGAGCGAGATGATCAGTGGAGATGGCCACCCCGTTCACTAGATTTAACCCTGTCAGATTTTGTTTCTCTGGGGATATATAAAGATATACAAGAGTTGAAACTTCAGTGTTCAATATTCAAATTCGAAACGCATGCAGAAGTGTTTTTGGGTGTTGCAGTTTTTGCAATTTGAATAATAAAAATACTTTGTTATTATATGTGGGCTTCATCGTTGGATGTAAATTCCAACCTGCATACCAGATGAAACCCAGAATGTTCGAAGAATTTTCATTCCAGAAAAATTCACATTTTTGCGGAAATTTGTCAGGAGGGCTTTATATATTTGGAAAGAGAGAAAATACCCTTCATATTCTATCCACATTCACCTATGGTTTACATTCGAAGAAACACAAGTTTATATTATGATTTGAAAACCATTCAACAAAAATCGAATACGTCTTTGCCTTCTACTCAAAAAAGTGCCTGTAGAATGTCAAAGAAGTTTTCACCTTACTTTGATAGGAACCAAGAACTTGATGATCGAAATTCTGGAAAATAGAGAAATCTGCAATAACTCGAAAATAAGAGATAGCTGCGATCTGTTTTCACCAATAAATTATCCTAGAAAATCGAGGACGGAGATAAAATAGTCATTTTCATTTTATTCTTCAGTATAATCTGCCTTCAAAATACCCGTCAACGCCTGCAATAACTTCTTCATTCGATGAGAAACGCTGTCCACTCAGAAATTTGTTGAGGTTTCGGAACAAATGGGAATCGGAGGAAGGCTAATCTGGTGAATAGGGTCTTTATATATTTGAATTCGAACAATTCCGCTTTCAAAATATTGCTGGTATGAGCAGATGCATTCTCCTGGTGAAAGAGGATTTTTATTCTGCAAAGCAGGTCTTTTGTCGCGAATGTTTACATCAATTTCAATCAAGAGGCTTCCAGAATATTCTCATATTATTGTTTTGTCGATTTGAATATATTTAATTAACAAAATTCCTTCAGCATCCCAAAAACTTGATGCCATAACTTTGTTTGAGAATTTTGACCTCGTCGCTTGCTTTGGACTACCGCGTTCAGTTCACTATACGGTTTGTTGTAGCAATTCAGGATTGTGGTGGTAAGCCCATGTCTCATAGTTACACAATCAGATTTATTCTTTTTTTGCAGTATTTCACACAGTTACTGTAGTTAAACATCGAAAATGGAACACTCTGTACAAATTTTGGGCAAAACCGTTAGAAATCGTCTGCATGAAGATGAAATCCACTGCCGACGTCTTTTGAGTGTGCCTCCATTGACATTCGGAAATAGCTGGGAGTTAAGAATACGAAAATTGGAATCAAAACAATTCTCAATTCTCTTCACTCATGAATCACGATTCAGTTTCTATCCCGATTCAAGACAAATTTGAATACGAATAGAACCTGCATATGCAAAGCGTCTCGAATATGCCATATTGTTGGACAGGGAGGAGGATCAACGATGTTTTGGGTTGGCATATGCCTTGGAAAGTATCAAATGAAAAATTTGAATGGCTGTGAAATAATAATTCACATCAAGATGATTGTACTCTTCGCCGTGGGATAGTAGTTCGAAATGCATAAGAGAGAACAATATTCATGTTTTTCCGTGGCCATCCTACTCTCCAACCTAACCCTATTAGGCATGTGTGGAACACCTTGAAAAGAAATCTTCGGAGGCAAAACTTCTTCCAACATGAAGAGGAGCTTCGCTCGTCAGTCGAAAGAACTCGGAATGAGTTAGGACAAAATGTCTTGAGCCAATACGTTTCCGAAGTATTATCACTAACATCAATAATCAATAACCTTTTGCATATCAAAAATATCCAACCGTTTCGATATTTTTTTGGGAATATTTTTTCTCGAATTGTTCGTTTTGAATAAGATTCCGCCATGAATAAATTTTATTTTTCCCTGTTATTTGATGAATATTGAATTTTGTCATTTTGTTGTTAATATATTATTATATTATTAATTTGCTATCAATGCTTTTTAGTCGCAAGCTAAAGGTTCTTATCTAGCTGTTACTATCGATTTATTAATATTTGTAAGTTTTCCCAAACTGTCCATAAAAAAATCCAACTCGCAGTTTAAATTGATTACAAGCATTTCATGCCACTTAGAAGAATTTGATTCAAATATAGAAATTAGTTTGCGAATGTAATTTCTCCTTTTCAAATTTATTAAATTGATATAGGCAATAATATTATCGGAGAACGCAATATCAAGAGACACACACCTTTGTGAAAGTATATTAAGAATATAAGTAGTACTCACGTCAAGCCTGATACTTCATGATTAGCCAGTAATCTGATTATGGATACTATTTGGTTGTGATGCATGAATACCTTGACCAGAGGCTGAGCTATGTCCATTTTACTCGACACCACTTCGCCAAGTATATAAACGGCACTTGAGGTAATCGGCTGAAATTAACCAATTTGAATTATTAACAAATATCAAAATTTACTGAAACTTCTTTCGAAGATTGAACCCTTCTCATTGTCCGAAACAATGATGAATGGTCCTGTCATCAGAAATAGATAGTTAGATAGATGAAAACTTTCATGTTTAGTAATAAACAAAATTTATCACCAAAGCATTCTTCAAAATCTTCTGTTAATTACTTTTATTATCCGTAGCTACTGATGACACACTTTTAAAGATAGTTTTTCGAAATATTTTCCACAAAGCTCTATTCAAAATGGCCTTTTGGAAGGCATCAATAGCTTCTTCTGAAGACTGAAACCTTTGACCTCGCAGTCAATTCTTGATTTAAGGAAAACAACACTTAGGTCTGGACTGCACGCAGGATGATATAACAAGTCAATGTTTTCTTAATACTTCAATTGTTCTCCGGGCTGTCTACGAACATGCGTCTTGGTAAACGGTGATTCGCCGTTCGGGGTTGGTTTCTCAAAACTCATTAACGACTTGCGTTAAACAAATAATTGAGTACTGCTTGACTGTCTGACCTTGAGGTGAAAATTTGTGATGCACGATACCTTTGCAATCCATGAAAACCGTCAGCATTGCCTTTTTTCTTACTGAAAACGACGTGGTTTTTTGGTCTTAGATCATTGAGTGCACGCCATCCACTCGCCCGTTGACTGGATTGCGTGTTGTCCTTATACACCCATGCCTCATCTCTGTTAATGACGCGTTTGATAAATGTGCTATAGGAATTGGCAATATGTCTTCTGGAAAGAGTCATACCTCATTTTTCTCAAATCTCAAAATCAACCTTAGTAGATATTTTGCCGAGTAGCTGTCGAAAGATACACAACTACATTCTATAGCGTTTATTGACAATTACTAATGAGTGCCGTCATCTTTGCATTAATAACAGATACTTTTGATACCACCGTCGTATAACTGTAACTTGGTGATGCTCATAAGATATAAAATTGCAGAAAATTCATCCAAATTTAATGAATCAATATAATCAAGAATTTAGGTGTGAAAAAGAAAACTTATCTTTCTTCAAAAATATAGAACCTAAACTCACCGTTGTATGTACACTTTGTAAGAGCAGAGTTCTAAGAGGCTCATAGACTTGGGCTGGAAAAACCTTATCTTCAGTATATTGAACCTGCAGTCGAAGGGAACCCAAAGAGTTATCACTGGATAGTCTCGTACCAGGCGGTGTGGAATGAGTAAACGAAGGCCTATTCCGCGTTGACCTTGGTTGTAGAAAATACCTGTAACAAACCGCAATAATCAGGAGAATTATCTTCACTGAAAAAAGGGGATTTATAAATGAGAAGTTTCTTTCCTGTTTCATATCTTAACAAAAATCAACTAGAAACTTCCTTGAAACTAATGAGTGTGTTCAGATATGAGTAAGACTAGATACCAGTGTTCCTAACAAAAGAAAAACTATGAATATTAAATGGAAGAACGGAAAAACGCATAAAAGGCACTAAGGCAAGCTATCTGGAAAAATTCACATCCAATTTTCAATTCCCCATAAAACAAGAATTCTAGTTTCTATTGATCTCTGATGTTTCAGATCTTTGATTTTGCTCTAAGGGTGTCGAAATTTAAATTGGACTTATAACTCGATCTTAAAAAATCATATATATGTGGAGAGTTTTTCACAGAACGTATTTCAGAGATAATACGTCAGCAACCAATTATTATCGAGCTCATTCCGAACTTCCCTTAAACTTTTTCATTGGAAATAAGTCGATACAATTTCGAAACTTCCTTCAGTCAAGTAAACAATTTTAGAATCGAATTTCAATAAAACTGAAATAATTATTGCATCACCAATATTAAAAACACATGGAAAACAGATTGAAGATAGCGGGATGGAAATGAAAGCAATTCTGCTTGTACAAATTAGTAAACATAGTGTTAATCTTAATATCTTAATTATCAGATTTTTCTCAGAATCCGATAAAGATGTGAAGGACAGAGATTATTTTAAGTAAATTTTGAAACCTGATATCCCTGCAACTGTTACCATTCCTTATGATTACTTATTACTTTAATATGTTTAGGTGTCATTCTTTTCTTTTCTTCGTGAAAAATGAAGTGAAAATTCGTAAGAGTTCGTTTCTGTTCAGAGTTTCCAGAAACGGGCAAAACGTTTCCTTTTTATTTCCATTCTTTCACCAGAATACCTCCAAGTTGTTCCGAAAGAAATGCAATGATCGTTCAGAGAATTGGATTTCCTTTCCTATGAAGAGTAACTCGATCTATTATTACCCATATGATTATCAAACCACTTAGATACACATGAGGAAGTCCCTATTGAATACAGACTATCCTGATATGTTACCAAGACGAATCAGTATCTTGAAGAGTTTCAAATTTAACGGATCAATTTTTTTTGAAGTGGAATATTCGAGAAGAACATTGCAGAAGCTTTTCAAAGAAGTGCTATGGGTCCCGTTTTCCCTATAATGATTCTTGAGTTGGGGGATGCTGAGGGTTGATTTCACATACTCCAAATAACCCCAAGAACAGTACTCCTTGAAAAAAAATTTCAGCATTTTTCGCTAGTATTAGTCTTTCCAGAGTAAGAGTAATTAGAGTACCGCCTATTTCGCAAAGTAATCCACCGGCGATATGAAAGCAAAACGATTGGATGAATCCTTTCTCAAAACCTACATTTTTATATATTTTTTCTGCTACCTCTTGTTTAACCTTCCGGCTGGCGAGCCGTGCTGATTCACACAGACGGGCGCACGGCGGCATTTTGGCTTTCTTCCAATGATCAATTTTTTAACCCATATTTAAGCACCAGTGTTATGTATCGATTATTGCTTTTTCAATAGTAGGTATGAAAACAAATGTAAGAAACATTATCAGAAATATTCAATCAAATTAACTTTATTGGAATGGTTTTAACAATATAAGAAAAAATGTCTACAACAAATATAATCAGTCTTTTAAGTAAACGTAGTCTTTCTTTCTGAATCAATATATGTAAGAACTATAAGTAGAATTATTATCAGACTAAAAATATGACTAGAAAATTAGTCTTGTTTATCTTCCTAGTCCAATTTTCTTTCGTTCCTCATTTATTTTTTGAAAAATTGCAATGACGATGAGAAAATATTGAACACTATTAGCACTCCAATTATTTCGTACTTAATAAATATCCTCTTGCTGTTGAGCAGGTTCAGCACATAAATTGCATGTAACTTTCTTCTCCGAATGTTTCTTGCAAACATATTTGCTACATTCACAGCAGGACATAGAAGCTCTATCATTTTTTTTATTACCGCAAAAAAAGCAAATCTTGCTTTCCATGGAAGGAATAGCTTCTGCTCGATTTGGTACTTCCTTGTACTTTTCTAAAAAAACCTTTATATCTCTAGGAAGGATAGTGAGTGTAGCTCTTTGTTTCAAGTTTTTCTCCATGAGTGACAGAGCTAAGTTGAATGTAAATGTTCTTACAGTCTTGAGATTGGGGTTATTGGCCCTAAATATCTTGAAGGAATTGATTCCATCAATCAAGGAGTCGATGAAAAAGGACTAAAGGCCACCTTCGATTTGTTCTAGAAGTAGAGCAGCGAGTACACATTAGTTTCTAGTTTCCACACCCCCGTTTGTTGCATTGTACTCCATTATATGATTAGGTTTATCTGTTTCATCATCAGTTTCATTATCGCCATGCATAGTCGACAAAACAAGTACTAGTTTTTTTTCTTGGTGACCATGGACACCAATGTTGTATCAGGTGGGTCACCAAACATGTAATTTTCTGGCACCAAACGGTAATGTTTTTCAAGGAACTGGGAAGGAATCTTTTTCGTTGCTTTTTAGGATTCCGAAGAAGGTCAACCCATTTTTCAGCAATTCAGCAGCTAAAGGATAACTGCTAAACCAGTTATCAGTAGTAACATTTCTGTTACTCTTTATTTGTCATGAAGCTTGTTCGAGGTAGCAAAGGGGTCGATATTTTGTTGGCCACAATAGACTTCAATGCTGTATGTACAAAAGGTACGAGCATCACCCATGGTATACATTTTAATTCCGTATTTAGCGGGATCTTTTGCCATATATTGGATGAAACAGCAACGACTACGGAAAGCTACCAACATTTCATCGAGGGTTACGAACTCTCTTAAAGCATATGAACGTTGACAATGTCTTTCGCTGAAATTAGCCCGCAATATCAGTAAACCCGTGCCGTTGGTTGTGAAACACTCTGCCAGATTGGTTCGATTTCCTCTTTTGACCGCCATTCAAAATAAAGCTCCAAAAAAGGCAAAGATTTAATTTTTATTGGTGAATTTAAATTTTCTCTCTCGACTGTCAGGGTTTTCACATCTCCACTTCTGTATGTAAATGTTTGTATGTCTTCGATGATGTCCGGAGACATGATTAGAAATAAAACATTCAAGCTCGGACACTTTGGGCTCTGGAAAAGTCTTGATAATGTTTTTTGACCTTGTTTAGAAAATATGTGCCACAGGTTCAATTACCCATATTGTTTCATTATCTTTCCCAATATAAATCTGCAATTTTTCATCTAACTCAAGGTAACCTTCTACATCGGCTCCTTCAAATTGTTGTTCCGAATCACTGTCAAGGTTGTCATCCTCAATCCTTTCTTTCTCGTAGTCCGGGTCATCTGCATCTTCACTTATGTCTTCATCCCCATATTGCATTGAATCTTCGTCCTCCAATTCTTGGAGTATTCGAGCGATTTCTTCCGGTCTATGGTAAATTCGTTCCTAAAAACCGAAAAGGGACAAACTAACGAATAATTGCAAACTTGGAAATAAAACACAGAGAGGAAAGAAAGAAAAAAGTTATGTACACCACAAAAAATTATGGAATTGCATTAAGTTGATGGGGATTAGGGTGTGGGAACAAACCTATATTTAAAAGTAAAATATACATACATCAAATCTCATGTAATGTGAAATAATTGATAAAACAAAACAAAAGTGTACTTACATTTTAGTCTGAAAGCTGAAAAAATTTTGTTCGTGTTAAGGCGCAAAGCGGCGAATTGGCCGAGGGTGTCTTCTCAAATTTCGCACTGATTTACGGGGAGCTATTACAATTCGAAAGTATCTCTTGCAGGCCATCTGGTGTCTTAGCGAGTAATTAGAGAGTACCAGTAGTGGTCATTTTTCTGTGCAGCCTTATCACCAATAAAGAGAGGTTTTCGAAAAATGGCGACCAAAAAGCCGCCCTCGCGCCCGCCTGAAGGTTAAGTGAGATTATATTACATTATAAAAATTTTGTTTTTAAAAAAGACCTATCAATTCGTTTTGCTTCCATATCGACCAGTAGATCTTTTTTAGAACTTACTCTATACAAACATTTTTTTGTTTTCTGTTGAGAATTTTGAAGAGCTCTTCAACCTATTGGTTAGGTTGTAAAGATGAATTTCGAGAGTGTTTCTGCAAAAAAAGGATAGTACGGCTGTGCTTTCACCAACTGTTTAATCAAACCGTAAATTATAGGTTTTAGCCAACTTATTGAAATATACGAAATGTTTAATCTCCACTTTATATTTTTCATATTTGGTGTTTAAAAGTGGAACTATTTTGTTCAATGACAAGTGATATATCACAAGTATCTTAATGAGTACCCAATACAGGCAATACCATATTTGCATGTTCAATGACTTGAAAATAAAATCCCTTTATGGTTGAAAGAATCACGTTTGCACTTTCACATTATACAGAAAAGAAGAGTAAGATATCGAGGCATTTTATATCACAGAGCCTATATGGTAGTTGGCAGTCAATTTTTTCCATCATTAAATTTCTTCTAATTAAATGCTTTTGTTCCGTAACAAAGTACAAGGATCGTTTTGAAACGAAAGCTACTTAATCTTTGAGATACACCTTTTTCATTTTTTAACTAAGTCTCCTTTTAGGTTTATACACTTCGTCCAACGCTGCTCTAGTTTGCCGATTCCTTCCGCAGGATTTGTCCGCATGATAAAATAGTCTTTTGTTTCTGCAATTATCTCCTCGTGTGAATAAAACTTCTTTTCTGCCAGCCATTTTTTTATATAGGATATGAAATACTCCGAGCGATCCAAGTCTGGAGAATAGGGGGGATGTAAAACGAGTTTCATCAATTTTGCCGCCCACTACTGTCGCCCGGTTTAATATCATCACACATGCTATACACTCCGTGATTTGGTCATTTGTGATTAAGTTACTAATGATAGGCAGATGGTCCGGTCTTCAGAGTGGGAAGGATTTTTCAGATACGACATGATAAGCTCTCAAAATTATCTAGAGCTAAACTCGTTCCCCAGTCAGATATCTGAAGGAGAACTGGCTCGAGAAGCTCATGATGGCAATACGACTGAAAACGTTCCTCTGGCGGACGCATGGAATACCTCAAAATCCGATGAAAGAAGGCGATTCATTATTGAGTTTTGCAACATAAGAGGACTAGAACACACCACCATGAATGTCAGAGCAGAACACCAGCACCTATAAGACACGCAATCCCATGTCCTAGCTCTAACAAAAACTCAAATAATGCCAAAAATAGACACCAGCTACCTCTACTTCAAGGGGTATGAATTGCACTCAAGGCTTCGGCTCAAAGGAGGGCTTTGTGTTTTTGCCAGATCGGACGTCGTATTCCAAAGAGATGAGGACAACACTTTCGACCTGGCATGGTTCAAAATCTATTTATATAGCACAACTATGAATCTATGTTGTCTATATCGATCTCCTAATGATAACAACTACCTTAGATTGTTTCGGCATCTAGGCGACAAGGTAGGCATGATCCAAATACAGCATTCGTCAGATGAGGTGATTATAATGGGAGATTTCAACGTCTACAACATCAACAAGCTCTAACACTCAATTGGACCAACGAAGTAGGAAGGCTGACAAGAATTCCTGACAATATAACCGATTTTTCCAATTCTCTCGATCACTTTCTTGTTTCAGATCTAGATGGTTCCCATTTACAGGTCTCAGTGCCCATTGGTAACTCCGACCACAATCTTGTTTCTGCCGTAACTTCGTACAGCAACACAATGAAAATCCAACGCCTTCCAGGAAGATATCGCATTACAACCGAACCAGCTGGAAGGAGCTGCTCGAGTTTTTGTCGTATTTTCCCTCCAATGCTTGTTTCTCAGATCCTGACATTAATATCTGCACTGAGTCCGTCACTGAAGTTATGGAGTGGTATTAACAGAATACCACCAACTGTTTTGAGGAAATGTGTTCAAGAGTAAGCACCTGTTTTTAATCGTCTGTCTTAGATTTCGTATGAGAGCCAAACGTTTCCGTAGTATTGGGAAGTTGCGAGAGTACAACCAATTCCAAAGAAAGGGAAGAAATGCCTACCCCAAACATACCGTCCAATCGCATCGTTGCCCATCAGGTCGAAAGTCGTGGAAAGAGTAATACACGATAAGGTCATATAATATCTCAAGCTGCAGGGTATCATCAATGATCTACGGTTTCCGTAGACAACGAACAACTGGTGACCTCTTTCGATACCTAACGCATTTGTGGACATCAACAAACGAAAAACAAGAGCCATTACTATTGATATCTCAAAGGTCTTCAACAGGGTTTGGCATGTAGCTTTATTGAATAAACTAATGGCATATGGACTTCCCGAAAAATTGCGTAGTTGGATTAGTAGCTTTGTCTTCAATAGATCAATTCAGGTGGTGGTTAATAGTGTAACGAGTGAATCTTTTCAGGTTAACGCAGGAGTAGCCCTGGGCTTCATATTTCCGCCAACCTTTTTTCTGTTGCAGATTAATGATCTACTCCACTTAACCAAAAACAGAATGTTTGTGTTTGCGAATTCCCTGATGTTCTCATTCTCTAGTCAGCATCCTACAACCTATGAGGAGACACACTGACAATGATTCCAACAGAGCATGTCATTGAATTCAGACTTGCTGAAGATATCAGACTGGAGGCCGGTTGAATTAAGTCAATTTTAACGACAACAAGACGCAAACAACAACGTTCTCCAGAAAAGTCACTACCGGAGAACCTGCTCTATAATCATGCTATGACAGAATTTCCTCAAATACGAACATGCACCTACTCAGCATTACAGTCAACACCGGAGCTTGGTGGCATGGCCATGTGTCATCCATTGCCAAATCTGCTTCTGCTAAAGTCAATTTTCTTTTTAGAGCTAAGCAGTACTTCACGCCATCACATTCGATGCTTTTATACAAGACACAGGCGCGGCCTGGTCTGAGATACTGTTTCCTCGCCCAATCGTTCATTACATTTTTTGGATAGTGTCCAGAACAGAGCAGTGCGCCTTATTTACCACCAGGGGATCGCGCGTGATCTCCAACCTCTCGATCAAAGGCGGAAGGTTGCTGATCTTCTCTTTTTTACAGATGCTTCCATGGTAAATGGTCTGAAGAAAGGTTCGGTCTCGACAAGAATCCAGTTCCAAAGGAAACTACGCTTGTGGAAAACCTCATCAGCGGACAGTCCTACTAGCACAGCCACTTGCCTCTGTCTATAAAAATTCTTTTGTTTGCTGTTTGCAGGACTACTGTGCTGTGGAACTCGCTTCCATCGAATATCTTTTCGATAACTTACAAGTTGGCTCTCTTCGAGAATCGAGTGAACACACACATTATGTCATCATAGGCGACCACAGCAGTGGCATAACAGGCATCGCCTCTTCCCAAGAGTTGAGAATAAAAAAGAAACTGCAGAGGACTACGTTGTCGCAATGGAAAAGGAGATCTGTGTGGACCAATCGTGGACGTTTTTCTTTCAGCTTCAATAACGATGAATTATACGCATTATAGTTATAGTTTTACCCATTTCAATAAGGGCACTCCCGGTGAAGTAACGGTCTTCGCCTTATGAGGTGCAGATTTCTTCTAAGAAACTCTTTGTTTGAATTGTTCTTTGACCTCTACTTATATCCAACTGTTGACGCAGAATATTATGCACCTGTGCATTCGAAATGCCGGAACCACTGGTAATCTCGTAAACTTTCACTCCTCTGTCACTCATCACCATATCATGGATTTTATCAATGATTTCAGGAGTATTTACTTCAACAGAACGTTCCACGACTGTTGTGCCCATATGTTCACTCCAAAAACTCTTAAACCTCTTATAAACTGTTGTAATCGAATGTGTAAAGTCACCATAATGTTTATCAAGCTTCTGTTTAGTCTTCTTAGGTTAGGTTAGATCTCACAAAGTAATGTTAAATTAATACACGGAAATCTTTTTTCATTCACCCAAATTCTTCGATTTAATAGAATGCCAAACACAAAGAAATAAACCGATCTCGCTAAAACTTGGCGTGTGTCCTCCCAAATGACGCTACTAAGTGAAAATGAACTTGATATGCACCAATAGTGCCATCTCTCAGACTTTTCACACGATACTCGTACAAAGTTATAACTTCTACCTTATGTCAAAACGAAAAGAATAATTTAGACTGCCATCACTTCAATTTCATGAGCATAAAAAATTTCTTATCAATATTTCGATGGTCATTTAGAATTTACGTATTTATTGATTCAGTTTTTCATGTCGAGAAGTTAACAATTGAGCAGTATTAAAGATTATCGAACTTGAAAATAGATGTTAAGATGTTCTTCTAACAAAACGAGAAAGTTATGAATTTACTGAGACTACATTTGAGTGAATTTTTTACACTTGATCAGTCCCCATTTTGAAATGACACAACTGAATGACATAAAAACTTGAAGGCATACTGAGTGAAACAAGAACTTTCCAATGTATCATACGCTATATTGAAGAAAATAAATTCAAACAGACGGAAAACTGAAAAGAATGACTTGTTCGAGAGTCATGGTACTTTTTCCACACTATGTTTTCGATACGAATAAAATATTAATATAATCATTTCAGGCCTCCGTTGACAGTGTTCGTCGAGCTCAAGAATGGAACTTATTGAATGGCATTCCTAATTTAATCATTATGCCTGCAATGTACACGTAACTGTAATCCCTTTGAATACCATCTAACTGTTTTGATGAGTAATAAGTGATGTAACAAAATGGGTACCTACTTAATTAATCCAATTATTTTGCGCTATCAATAAACGATCAACAGCGTCATAAATCCAATTATTGGCTAATTTTCGAATGCATATATTGATTATGTGCTGCGATATGCGATTATAGAAAATGATGCTATAATCCAGAGCGACGGAGCACATTACAAAAGCGATAATGAATAAAATGTCTTTGAAGGGAAATAAGAATGGCAAATCATGGTGAATTCATTTGTCTCACTAAAGCAGATATCTCGGTTTCTCTCAGAATCATATGACTTGATTCAAGTATCATCCACCACAAATGGATTCATTTGTATTAGTAGGAGAGTCCATGATGCTACATGGTAATTTATCGAAGCAACGTGGGGACATATTAGATTTATATGATAGAATGAAGAAGGTTATATGATGTTTTCACTTTTTGCGTTGGAAGAAGCGTCTATATATCTTCAAAAACGTGAAAAAAAAACAATCAACATACGGGTCAAGAAAATCCAAGGACTAAAAAACAGATGGCGCCGAAAACATTGAATGAATACAGGGTGTTACATAATAGGATGTCAAAACTTGAGGGGGTAAATCTACGTGAAATTTTAAGAAAAAAGTTTATATAAACATAGGTCCGCAAAAACTTCGTTACGAAGCTACAGGGTGTTGAAATTACCGGAAAATTTGGTTTTTTCTTCAAAACTCCTGCAGTTTTTAAGATATTCAGCCCAAATTTGGAATGAAAGCTATTTTTTACAGCCTCCATCATAATACGTCCTAGATTTTAACTGAAATTAACAAGGTGTTTTCCTTTCAGAGGCCATGTCTCCTTTTGCCCCTTCAAACTTTTTACAGTACGCCACTGATCAGCGTACTATCAATTTTCGTAATTTTCATTCAATTTTGAAACTTTTTTTACACTTGTAATTTTTCATATCTCCAACCGTTTTCGAGTGAAAAATTATTGAATTTGAATTATTCGAATTGTATGTTAAATAAAAAAATTAATAGAAATACTCGATAGGTATGCCCAAAATTTTATTTTGATAGCTTGTCTTCTGAGAAACAACTTTTACTTGTTCAATATCAAACTAAAAAAAGAACAATTGAAAATTAATTAATTGGTGGAGGTGTTCTTCACCTGCAAGAATATAGGTCTCTGTCCTTCTGGGTATATTATCACGCATGCTTTGAAATATTCTTGGGGTATTTCTTATCGTGTCACAAGAGGTTATTATTCGATTTCTCAATTCTTCTACAGTGTTCACTGAAGTGGTATAAACTAAACTTTTGAGTTATCCCCATAAGAAAAAGTCTAAACTATTTAAGTCTGGGGACCTAGGAGGCCATGGTTCTTGCCCACCCCGACCTATCCATCGGTTGTTGAATGTATTATTCAAGAATTCCTTAGCTTCTCCACTAAAATTTGCTGGTGCCCCGTCATGCATGAACCACATTATGTTTCTCACCAAAAGTAGCACATCTTCGAGTAATAAAGGTAACTCCTCCTCAAGAAATTGCTGATAAGCGGGACCGTTTTGTCTGTTAGCCAAAAAAAATGGCCCAATCAAATAATTTCCAATTATTCCGACACAGACATTTAGTGAGAATCGTTCTTGATGATTAGATTCTTCAATCAAATGGGGGTTTCCTCAGCCCAATAATGATTTATGTGAAAATTTGTGATAGCAGTTCTCGAAGAGTTAGCTTCGTCTGTGAACGTTATTTCACTATCAAAGTGAGCATTTTCTCTAATTTTATCTAAGAACCATCGGCAGAAATTCAGTCTTGAAGGAAAATCTCCAGGAAATTTGGACGGGTTGAATATGAAACGGGTACAATAAAAGGTTGTGGAGAATGCTCGAAACTAGAACACGTGAAATATTCAACTGATTTCCAATTTTTCTTGTTACCGCATGAGGATTCAAATCAATACAGTTCAAAACTGCTTCCTCAATATCTGGAGTTGTCATAGTTGTACCTTTTGAATGATTATTTACAGTAAAAGTACCAGTTTCCGTCAACCTTCTGTGGATATTTGAAAATGTTCGCCTGCCTGGTGTTACTCGATTTTGAAAGCGCACCTGATATAATCGCCTAGCTTCTGTTGTGTTTCCGTCAGCCAGACCGTACATGTAATGGATATCAGCATATTCGGCGTTAAGGAAATTAGCCATTTTTTCTTACAGTAATAACTTCAAAAGTCTTAAAACTAATCGCTAATGTAATAAACAATTCGACACTGGTTCAACTTTAGCGACTGTCAAAATAAATAAATAAATGAAAAAAATCAAAGCCTACTAGTCATTTGTTTAATTAGAAGTGCTTTCAATTCAGCGAATGCATACAATCGTTTCAATCAGTGGCGTACTGCAAAAAAGCTTGAAATAGCGAAAGAAGACATGGCTCCGGAAAAGGAAACACCATGTAAATTCTAGTTAAAAGTTAGGACGTGTAATGATGGAGGCTGTGAAAAATAGCTTGAATTCCAAAGTTGGGCTGAATATCTCAAAAACTGCAGGCGTTTTGAAGAAACTAGTATGGTGGGGATATCATGAAGGGAGAAATTAGAAAAAGATAAAAATTTATTCGGGCTTGTCAGACATTAAGAAGAAATATTTAGTGAACCCTAAAAATGTCTTGTCAAAAGACTGACTTTCGAAAGTGACACAAGCTAGTAGCAAGCTTTCGAACATGCAAAAAAATTTCCGTTTTGAAATGGGCAACCGTGTCAGATTATTACTCAGGCGGTTTAGCTTGATATCTCACTAGTGTTAGCCCAACATCTGACGATTATTTTGGTGATATTTTCAATCTGACTGTTAGAATTTTTTTCTCATTTCTCAGCTACAATGCGCAAATATCAAATTTGAGCATTCCTTGTTATGGGGTACCGTATACATCGAAAATCATTTCTGGGGTAGCACGTTTGATAGTCTTCAACTCTATTAGGATGTATTTTCAAACCAATGTCCTTGGGAACTTTTTACGTTATTGATGAGTAGAATATCCTGCCAAAAGGAGGACACCTTATTATGGGACACCCTGTACACAGGATTCTTCCCGAGTACGCGGACCCACTCAGCTTAAAGGAAGAAGATTTGTCAAATGACTTCATTTTAGAACCCCCCCTCTTATCGATATATAGCTACTCAAAAGGGGGGTGATTATTAAATGTTTCTTCGCAATCATCTCGAAATTCTGCCAATCTTCATTTCAACAGGCACTTCTATGTCATCGTTTTTGGAATTGCATGAAATATGCAACTCTTCTGTTATTCATTCGAATTTCATCGGGTAACATAATTTGACCATGGAATAATTATTTTCTCAAGTCCCGTTTCAACACAAATCTCTTTTGTCTCTTGTGTTTTTGAGAATGCACATCTTTTGAGAAAAAATCTATGCAAATACCAGCAACCAAACTTTCAAGAAACTCATCGGAAAAACTCAAGAACACTGCTGTCATTTATTATAATTAGAAAGTATTGTTATTTTTGTCTGGTATCTGATGACCTCTCCTTATCTAATTAGAATTATCCATATTCAAATCTGAACTAGCTGACATGCATTATGTGTACAGATTATCTGATGAAAACACAGTATTAGCCAGAAGCTCGAATATAGAAAGATTTCCTCAACGAAATTTACTGAACGAAAAACTTTTGTTATCATTCATACATAACTGTGTATAACTGGCAGTTTTAATTTCAATACCAATAAAATTGGAAGACCACGATTAGTTAGAATTGGATTGCATGGATATTATTAATGAACATCCAAGAACGAACACGAAAAAAATGGCACAAGGTTTACACTATGAAATCATCTAGAAGGTTTTGAAAGAACTGCTACGGTCATAATTGTACTCTATTCAAAGACTTTAAGCTCTTTTACGTTCGATCTTCTGCTTCTCAGAATGGCATTTTAATAGGGTTAACACATGTTGGACACGATAGTTAAAACCGTCCCACGGAAAGGATAGAAATGGAATATATTTACAACATGACTGGAAAAAGGAGAACCAATAACAATCATCAACTTAAATATATTCTTCGGTAAAAAAATAAATCAGTCTGATTGCTCTTCATTAGGTATTGCCAACAGTTTGAGTTTGATCAAAAACAGATTTTTTTGTTTCTTTTGTGAGTTCTAGCCTATCCAAGCTTAATTTATTTCTTATTTCTGAAAGCACAAATATGAAGTCATTCTCTCGGTTCCTGCTGGCGATGCAACACACACACACACACACACACACACACACACACACACACACACACACACACACACACACACACACACACACACACACACACACACGCACACACGCACGCACGCACGCACACACGCACGCACACACGCACGCACGCACGCACGCACGCACGCACGCACGCCCGGAGCCATTGCAAGAATTAATTTTCTTTACTTAAGATATTTCAATCATTCCGTGTATATGTTGTGAATAAACATAGAGTTACTAGATACAATTTGGATTGAAGTTGCCTATGGTTCACATTTAAGAAAAACGCAAGTGTGGATTATAAATCAGAAACCGTTGAACAAAATTAAAATTTTAGCTGCAGTACTCAAACGTCGAAATCTGTCCAGCTTGTACACTCGAGACTTTGTTCAGACTAATTAACTAATCAATGGATACTCCTTCAATATTCATTCAATGAAACACATGTTGCACTTTCTACACAGATAAATTAGGGAGAATCTCAGCTGATTAATATCGACTTCAGCAATATCGAAGTTCACAAGTATGTAGTCGTTGAATAATATCGACTAAGAAGCACTTATCGCCTAGGCTTGTCAGCAATTGTAATGTCGAAATCTCTTAGCAAACCCAATAGAAACAATCGGCTTTAAGAAAATTCGTTCGATGTGCAAGTCATATTACCCGAAAGAAAACCTTCAGAACCTAATTACAAAAAGAATAGTGTTGCATTCAGTGTTCTTAGTTATAGAGCGACGTCATCTTCAAACAGAAGAAGTCACAAGCAATTGGTATGTTGAAAGCAGTGGTGCATTGAGGATTAATCAGTCTCAGTCGCTTATGGATTCATTATAATCAAACAGGTTCAAGATAGGTTCTTAAAAATTAAGGCAGTGAGTAATCAACTTACACAGATGGTTAGCTTAACATGAAACTCAGGAATGCTCACAACGTACAAATAAGTGATCAAACTTTCAGAAATAAGCTACATGAATTCAATTAACATGCACGACGATCATTGATGGTTCCTCAGTTATCCAGAGAAAATCGTGAAGTCCGAGTAGCCTGGGCTAGGGTTCACCTTGAATGGGGTGCTGATCAATGGTCGCCTGAATTATTCAGTGATAAATACAGATTTGGTTAACGCGTAAATACGAGACGTACTCGAGTATGAAGACAACCTGGAAATGAATGAAGGCAAAGAACTGCGCATGAAGTTGACAGCTATCAAGGAGGTATGGTATGGGATGGTATCACTACTGTCAGGTGAACCGACCTCGTTTTGCTGAAACAATTCATAAAAGCACTGAACTATATAGAGCTGATCATGTGTCATTTCTTATGCGGCTGGAAGCAGACTCGACTTCATTTTCAGGGATGATTATGCTCGACCCTATATCGGCGCAGTTTTAGATTGGCCTTTCCAATCACCAGACCTTAATTAAATTGAGCAAGTGTAGGAAATATTTGAAAGAATTTTAATACACAATCACATTTTTCAAACAAAAAAACAATTATTCCATAAACTAGTTGAAGAATGGGAAGCAATTGATCAAGCAAATATCGATAATTTAATTCTCAATATGCCAAATCGCTATAGGGCAGTTCAGAACAGTCGTGTTGAACATACAATTTATTAGAAATTCCTACAACAGTTTCTTCTCCAGGAATTCAAGAATTACTATTGTCCCATAGATTCTTTTGAAATGTGAATTATATTAACCCTAAATGACTAAACTTATTTTACAAAGCTTATTACTATGCCTCGTCGTTTCGACTACGCCGTATAAGAAGGAGGCTTCTAAAGGTTTATGGAATAAAATATTTATATGTGTTTTACTTATTTATTACAATAATCATTTGTTAAGATGTTTATAAGTTTCGACTTTCGACGTTTCGACTACGCCGTATAAAAAGGAGGCTTCTAAACGTTTATGGAATGAAATATTTATATGTGTTTTACTTATTTATTACAATAATCATTTGTTAAGATGTATATAAGTTTTTTATTCACTAAAATCACATTTTAATCACTTTAACAGTCTTTCAATTGTCTTTTTACTCATTTGAACATTTTTATTGTTAAATGCTTAAATCTTAAGAACAAGAAGAACAAAGACTTAAAAATTATTAAGATTGAGTAATGAAATGACTATGAATTAATACATTTGTGACAAATGTCAAGTTTTTTTCGACGACTCATGGTGGCTGAAACGGCGCACACAGGACCCCTACACAAAAACTGCGCGGCGCGAACGGTGCGAGGTTAGTGATCTAGGGTTAAAATCTGAAGTTTAATTTTATCTTGATGTACGTCCATAGAACGCTGAATTGCCGTCTTCAAGCATTCATCACAATATTTATTGTAGTATCAAACCAAAAAATATTAAAATCAGAACTTCATAGAGATAAAAATTTCAACAATATCGAAAAATTCCAGCCTGCAACGTTATTTTCGTGGAGGAAATACAAAGCTATTTATCGTTCGATTTTATGGTTATATTCGCTTGCAAAGTTATATTTCATATCAAATCGAGAATTGATGAATAGGCAGACGATTAGATTTATTACTCGACCAATTTTATATCTTTCGCAACGCACCGATGCAATTTTTAAACATTCGTGTATTGGTTAGCTCTCTGAAATTCATTTAGATTTGCTTATTGTTTTATTTGCACATTCGTTGATTGCACAGTATTTTATTTTATATAACGGAGAAAATGTATAATTCACGTTCGCGATATGCAAAAAGTTTGGGATATTAGGAATTAAGTATGATTATGCTATCGCAGTTTTGCACACATTTTGTCATTGTCAACAGGTTTTACAAAATGATTTTTAGAGTTCCTCAATCCCAAAGGAATAAAGAACCCTTATATTATTATACACTCCCCACAAAAATTGTCGCATCACTCTACCTTTACGACAATACTATATAAACTTTTAGGTTGGTCATTCAAGAGTCGCTTGGTAACTTTCAAAAGTGTGAAATAAGAAGATATCATTCAAAAGAGATGAGTTAATGATGGAAAATAATCAACGATTTTTGAGTTAATGAAAAATTGAAAATTTCTACCATCTTCAAACATTCGCGAAGAGACCAATCAACTAGCATCGAATGGTTACTAATCATTTTCAAAAACGAGTGTTTCCTCCCCGGGCCCTAATTACTGCCAGTATACGTCTCGGAATCCCCTCAAACAAATTTTGGATGTACTCTTGAGACTCTGAGTTCCAAATTTCAGGAAGCAGATTTTCTAGTTGTTGGAGTGTTCTACAAAGCATTCTACGTAGCTGAATTTGCCACCCCATGATGTCCCAAACATGTTCTATGGGATTCAAGTCGGGACTTCTGTAACTACTCTAGCTGCATGAGGCCGAGAATTATCATGCATATAAATGAAGTTTTCGCCAATCAATGGGCCAAAGAGTACAACATGGGATTCAATGAAATCTGCGATGTATCTGGCTGCTGTCATTCTTCATTATTCACTAGAACTAACTCATTTCGATCCTGGAAAGAAATTCCTCCCCACACCATTACTGAGCCCTCTCCGAAGTTTTCGGTTTGCCGGATATTGCATTGCTGATACCGTTCCCCAGGTCGTCTGTATACAGGCATGCATCTATCATTTGATTCCAGACAGACAGAATCTGGACTCGTCGGAAAAGAGAATATTCGATCATTCTGAAATACCCTAATTTTCAAATTCCCCCGCAAACTGAAGTCTTGCAACTCGATGCTCTCTGGTGAGATGCTGGCCGGTAGAAGCTACCCTAGGCCCGATATCGTCTCCTCTGAGCCTGTTCCTAACAGTTTGCTATGAAATATGCACATTTCTGGAAAGTGCAAGTTCAATTTGTAGCATTCTAGCCGTACAGTGCCGAACTCTTAGTGCAGTTAAACGAAGCCAACGATCATCAACTGGTATTGTTATCCGATTTCTTCCCTGTCCGGCCCTTCTTCCATATTCCCCTGTTTCGTGGTACCGATTAATTGCTCTTGAAATAGTGCTTTGGTTAACATTTAACAAGTTAGCCACGTAACGTTGGCTTCGCCCCTCTTCTGGAAGTGTTACAATTCTTACCGCTTCATTCTCAAATAGCGTCCAGGACGTTCAGCGGCCATTACAATAAACTCAAAGATTCGAAAATCAGAAGAAACACAGAAAACTTGCATTAATTTAGCGTTAAAACTGAAGAGAAATTGAATGAATACTGATAGTCAAATAAACTCATTCTTGTTTCAGATGTGTTTGTGATCATATGGAAACAAATGTTACTACATAGATAAGATTTTTTCCCCTCACATGTCCAAGAACATATGTTGACAAAGAAACTGCGATCGAGCTGCTTAATCGATTGTGGAATTCAGAATACCAGGTGATGCGACAATTTTTGTGGTGGTTGTACTTTGTTGTCAGTCTGTCTGACAAGACAATTGTTATGTGAAGGTATAGAGTTGAATACCAAATACCGACTCTGAATCTATCGTAACTATGAAAAAATTAGACTCATAAGTCAACGCAATCCAAAGATATCGCCTCATTTTGTGGAATATTTCGACACAATTTATAAAACTGTGAAAAAAGCCACGCTTTTCTTGCACGGCTTCAATTTGGAAACACAGCAATGTTTCAGCGTAGACTTTGATTCCAACTACGGTTTCATGGCCGTACTAATTTTTTATGAAAACTGGCAGATTTTTAGTATCGTAATCGACCATTGCATATTGCAATATATCTGTTGGAAAAATCAGTCCAGTATTTCCTTAACTTATATTCCCACGTGCGAAAAACATAGGTTCCCGAGTTTTTCCGTGATAATTTCGGTTCCAAGTGATACGTTTCAACTATAAAAATATCGTTATCTATGTTATTCTACCCATTTTCGCGAAAAAATTTATTAATTACCTCACGTACGAGGAACATTCATAGGTTTCCCGCGATAATTTCGATTTCGAGTAATGTGCATCTGTCAAAATATTGTTTTCTATATTATTCTACTTATCCTAGGGAAAGCATTTTCAAAGATACCCGTTTGGGAAATGAACTACAAATTTTCTTATTTTATAACTCCTTGATGAAGAAAAAATAAATTTCATAGCTTTTACGCTATAATTTCCATACCAAGTGATGTGCATGATTTGCAGATTATTGTCCTATGTTATTCTACTTTTACTAGCGTAGGAATTTTCAGGCACCCATTTGGAAAATGAACTACGAATTTTATTAATTCATTATTCCTCGTCCAGATTATAAAAGGATGGCCTGAAAAGTTTCCGACCCCTACGTGAAGATGGCACTAAGAGCTAGTGAATTTTCATTGTTCATTTTCAGCTACTCACCAAAGTTTCAGCCATTTTGACCGAGCAGTTGTTATGGAACAGCCGTTTGATTGAGTTGATGAGAGTTTTTGTGAAACTGGACAAAATCGAGTATGGAGCTGTCATTACATATTTGTTTTTTAAAGGCAATACGACTATGCAAATCAAAGATGAGTTGGATCCAAAACCGCCGAATTCGGGTTAGAGAGACAGAAGAGGTTATGAACATAACAGTACATGTTTCTCACAAATTAAATCAACATTTACACATGAGTGAAGTGTCCGCCGTTGGGTGTCGCGTTTGCTCACGTTATACCAAAAACGTGTTCCAATGAACATTTCTTACTCCCTGTTTGCGCAGTTTAGACGCAATAAATCCGAGTTTTGGCGCCGATTAATTATTGTAGAACGAAACTTGAATATACTATTGTACGCCAGAAACAAAAATACAGTACAAACAGTGGACTGCAAAGGAGGAATCGGTTCCAAAGAAAAGCAAAAATTAATTTTTCGGCTGGGAATGTGATGGCGACTATTCTTTGAGACAGTCATGGAGTTATTTCAATCGATTATCTTCAAACCGGAAAAACTATTACAGGAGTATAATACGTATCATTACTTGACAATCTGAAGGCAGAAAAACGACCACATTTTCAGAAAAAGATAATCCTGTTTCATCAAGACAACGCACCGTCTCATATATCAGCGGTTGTGATGGCGAAAATCCACGAATAACGTTTTGAACTGCTTGATCATCACTCACCAGATCTAGCCCCCTGTAATTTCTTTTTGCTCCCTTATCTAAAGATTGCACCTGGAGGAAAGAAATTTTCGTCGAATGAAGAGGCAATTATCTTCGTAAACAACTATTTTGCAGAGAAAAACGCCTAGTACTATTTGGACGTGTTGGAGAGAGGGAAACATTCCTGGGAAAAGCGTGTAGAGTTAAAATGAGACAATGTTGAAAAATAAAAATAAATATTCAAGAAAATGTCTTGTATCTTTTTTCGATCCAAAACTTTTCACTTCAGCCTGGCAATTTTCATAGTTTTCGCTACAATTTCCAACCAAGTGATGTGCATGATTTTCATTTTCAGATTATCTCTCTAGACGTGTTATATTTTTATTAGTGAATGAATTTTCAATATCACCCATTTGAGAAATGAACTATGAATTTTCTAAATCTATTATTCCACGTGCGGGAAACATATGAAGGGTACAAACAATGAAGAGGAAATGTCCTATTGTACTTATTGAGAGAAAATGCAATTTGAAGTTCACAAGTTATTTGGTTATTATTGAGATCAAAGTGAAGAGTCACTTCCATTAACATCTAATAATAGGTTATTTCTCTATATATTCTAGTTAAAATTGTACTTTTTATATTAATAACAAAACAATATCAATTAAATAAACATTTTGTAACAACTTGAAAACAAGGAATCTCCAAGGCATCACAAACAAACAAGGAATGTCCAATTTACTCCCAGATTAAAATACCGAACTTAATCATCACATTCTTTAGTTTTGGAATCATACTTCAATGATTCATAAAAAACTTGTGTTTTTCTTGCACAAAATGGCATCAAGTGCATTAATTCTTTGTATTTAACTTCACTTATAGGCAGAAAATCTTTATGTGCAAAGTCAGGTTGATGATCATTGCTCTCAATAACATTTTTATTGGTAATCTTAGAGTTCTCCCAAGATCCATTGTAATTTTCTCTGTGCAATATTAATTTATGACTATATTCATTAGAGACCTTTACTTCTCTTTGCTTTTGAACTACACTTCTTCGTATATTGTCCAGAAAATTTGTCTATTCTCTTACAACTTCTTGAGGAGCAATTTCAATAACTCTAAAAGGTTATGGTTTTGACCTAGATGTTCATACCAATGAAACGGCAATTCCATTTTGGTTTTGCGATTAATCAACCCCATATTCTTATCACACTCAAGATAACTATGACCTCTTATAGGAAATGTTATTTTAATGGAGTCTAATAAATTCAATTCGTGAATCTAATTATAGTGTAATTTTTATTTTGACCTCCACAGAAATCACAAAATATGACAAGATGTCTAATAGCCTTGTTCATTTGATTAGCAATTAAGTGATATAAAAATGAGACTACTTCATCAGAGCCTTTTTTGGCACAAGTGTCTGGATATGCATAGCAAATAACACTCTCCAGTCTTCAAATTGTGAATGCTAAATACATTGATGACTGTCTTTTGTAATAGACATCATTTATAGCTATGTTTGGCAGAGAATTATTCTTTCGAAAGTCAATAGCTATTGGAAGAAAATTGTTTTTAATCTTACTTTGTTTCTTGGCTGACTTTTTCTTAGCCTTGACTTAGCCTTGGCTAAGTAAGCAGTACAAGTGCTGCATGTATCCATTCTCGGATAACCTAAGGCAATGTTGAATTGTGTATTAAAAAATAGAAAAACACGCCTGTATGATTCATAAGATATGATTTTGAGTTTTTCATGCTGGTTGTCTTTTAAAACATGTCATACATTTTTTTGACTGTCAGGTATTAAGGTAAGTAAAATTTCCTACTGTTCTTTTAACTCTAATGACTCAGTCTTCCTTTAAAAGAATTACTATGATTAAATACTTTTTCTTTTATCTCAGGTGTCATTTTTTTGTGGTTTCCATGCCTTCCTCTTTGATCAATAGGAAGTTTTCCTGATCTTTTCAACCTTTCCCTTCGTAATTCCATGTGATCAAATAAATGCTTTGAAACATACAGATACATCTTGCATGTTTTCTTCGTTTTTAACGCTCACTTTAAAACTGTATGCAACAGTATGCAAACTTTCTTCAGCATCCAATTTTCGACTTCTTCTTCGTTCAATTTCGTACACGTTTATAAACCCAGACAAATATAAGTTCTGCTCATTTACATTACTCAAATAATTGAAATATTGAAAATTTCTGCGAGTATCTTCATTTAAAATGTCGTAACACCTGAAACTAGAACATTTGCACCGCGCTCCTAGTTCTGGAGTAGAAAGCCGCAACTTTTCCATCTTCATCATAATTTAATATTCATAAAAATTTAAATTGAACTAAAAAAAACCGCGATGAATTCTAACCCAGAAATGTCAACAGTCAAATTTTGGACAATTTTTCTTCTTTGCCCGTATGTCATCGAGGTTTCCTCTTCTTTTCATTTGAGCAATAGATAACTTACTTTTACCGACATCTATTGAGATAATGGAAGATCTAGTTACTGTGAACCAATCTACTATAGACAAAGATGTGTTGTCACTACAAATCGAAAAAAAAAGCGACATTCCCTGTTCTTTCCTGTACCCTTCATATAGATTTCATAGTTTTTCCACTATAATTTCTATATCATCTATTGTAAACCATTATATCCTCTTCATGATAGAGGAGGAATTTTTAATATTAACTGTTTGAGAATAATGCTAGAAATTTTCTTCATTTACTACTCAATATGCGAGGAACAGATAGATTTTATAGTTTCTAATCAGAATTTCCATTCAAAGGAATGTGATTGATTTTCGCTGTCAGAATATTGTTTTGTATGTTTTTCTACTCTCTTTGATAGGCTGAATAATTTAGAAACTAATATTTTTTTAGTGAAAATCATTCTTCTCATTTTGAATGAAAATTATCGCTGGAAAACTATTAAATTCATCTGTTCGTCTCACGTGGAGTAATAAATCGAGAAAATTCGTAGTTCATTTTCCGCACGGATGAAATTAGTGAATCCTTCGCTATGAGCAGAATAACATGGAAAGCAATATTTCGATAGAGAAAATTATGCACATCACTGGGAATGGTAATTATTGCGAAAAACTCAAGATTCCGTATGATCCTAGCACGTGGAGTAATGAATTAAAAAAATTCGTAGTTTATTTCCCAAATGAGTGATATCACAAAAGTTTCTTACCTAGTATAATCAGAATATCTTAGAAATTATGATTTGAAAGTGATAACTAGGCATTACATTGATTAAAACTTTTTAATAATTTTATCTTGAAGTTGTATTACCTACATTTTAAAGTTTTAATCAATGTAAGTACCCAATATGAGCAATACCTGTATGTTTTTCGTCCCATTTTCGGTTTGTTCCTCTCCAAGTGTAAATTTATTCGTAGTTCCCTGTGGAAGACACATATCTGATGTCGAAAAGTTGAAATGTTTTAAAGAAAAGCTTAAAGACCTATTCGTTGTTTTATTTATGAGAAGTCCGTTGTTTGTTGGGAAAGTTGATTGTCATCTTAACCTACCAATAATCACGAGCCAAATGAATGTTTTACAACTTACAAAACACGGCCGCAGGGTCTAATGATATTCCCTTGATATTTGTAGTCAAAATTCCTCTTCGCGTGAAGCTTATACTTTTGAATATCTTCAACCATATATTAATTCAACAAATTTCCAGCTATATGATCTCATGTGACAATACTCATTGAACCAACCAAAAATAAAACAGAATCGTCTTCATATCGATATCGCCCTATTTTACTCACATGCAATATGTGCAAACTACTAGACATAATAATAAACAATATACTTTAATGGCATCTAGAAAAACAAAATTTACTCAATCCACAACAAAATGGTTTAAGAACTCCCCGGTCAAACTAAGATACAACGAAATTTATTTCCCTTTGCAAAATTTTTCTCAAAATAGAGCGTGAATGCCAACAACCAGTTCTCTATTTAACGGAAATAAGAGAACGGTACTACTCGGGGATCCGTTTTGAGCATAACCCTTTCTCACAGCTATTAGTGACATACTCACAAGATATGAACAAGCCAATCAGAGCAACTCTTTCGCCGATAACTAAGTACTTTACACCACATTCATGAACACCAACACAGCATCATCGTTACTCCAAGCAGCAATATATAACCTGGAGGAATGGTCGAGAAAAACAGGATTTTTGTTTTCACCGAAAAAATCGCTTTATGTTCTGTTTAGCAAATAACATTCAGCTGAGCCTCACGCTTAATGGGGAATGACAGCACAAATTTTTTCGCTTAATATCGATAGTTAGCTAAGATGTCAGAAACACATTGATAAAATCGTCGAATCCTGTCAATCTGTTTTAAATATCCTAAGAGTTATCTCTAGAGTCTAGTAGGCTGCCTATTCAAATAATCTCCTACATTTATACATCAATTCGAATTAAAATCGACTATGGGTCCATTTGTTACAACTGCTAATTTAAGTATACTAAAAAAAATTAGACATAGTACAAAATACAGCTATGCACACTGTATCAGTAGCCTATCGTTCTAGTTCAATCCAGAGCCACAGAGTCCTGCTTCTCCTTATACAATTTTCAACTCCAAAACTCGTAAATATTCTTTAACAGTAAACTCTCACTAATTAAGTTTGGATCTTCCAACAAATTTCCAAGAATTTTCTACTTTCGATCTATGCTAATCAATGTTCATTCGACAAATCATGAGTAATACTAAATGTTCGATGAATATATTCCGCTGGTTTTCAAGGCGAAATTGGAATTTTTACCACAAATTCGCACGTCACCATTAATAATGATGACGTCGATGATACACTCCATGATGGATGATGCATCGTCACCAATTATCTCACGTAACTATCAAAACTGGAAAAGGACGCCGCGTATCCAACGGATTCTTGGCCCATTTGGCGCAATATAACGCGTTTAGCAATTACAGAGACGGCCCAACCTGTCAGCGTTAATCATAATCAACTCCAGTTAATCGATAATTATCGTACGAACACGTCGATAATTTGCGAAGTTACTCGTCACTCGATTTCATTCATACGAAGGTATGAATGAATAGATGATGCGAAATTTATGAGAAACTTGTTCATTCTCTTCCACTATCTACGAGGGAACGTTGAGAACGCTACGAACTGATATTCCAGGTGACTATATTCATCTACTCTGTTGCTCATTTTCATTGAGGCTTAAAATTGAAAATTATGATTCGCATGAATATGTTGAATAGAAAAGTACGATAATTTGCATTCCTTTCTCACTGTACTGTGTTTACTCAATAAGAAATGAAACTGAAACTCTGAAATCTGTTTGCACTTTAATTTTCTTAAGTTTGAGGTGGGTATTATTCGCAATATTAATAAGTTTTTCTTGTTCTTCAATTGCTACTAAGTTTAAGAGGGGCAAAAGTCCCTTTGCATTGGATTGATTATCTGACTTTTCAAATATCATCGCTCAGACCGCTATTTTCGGTGTTGCTCGATAACATCTTCCCACATATTACCGTCCCTGCATACATTGCAGGATTCATTCTTTCCGTGACTTTCAACTTTCCGCCCTCTTCTACTTGGTTTCTAACCGAGTCAACTTCTTGGATAATATCAGTTCTCAGTATGGTTATAAAGTTACCATACGTCCCGTTTTGAACGGGACTGTCTTTTGTATCGATCACCTCTCCCGTTGTCCCCGAACAAAGTGCCGAGACGCAAAATAGTTGTTTTCCGAAACTGTAAGATACTCGCAGGCGGGTATCCCAAACCGTAGCACCGTGAACGATCGGTATTTCCCTAGTAACGCGGTGAGCAGCATTTATTTGGGCATTAGGCTAGCCACGTGTATGCACGTAGACTATTGTTTTGTATTTGCATAATGTTCTTGAAGTAGTTTAGTGGTAAACTGTCAACTAATTTGGAGTTTTCTGCTGTTCTTGTTTTACCTATAGTTATGCAGAAAAGTAAGTTTTTCATATAATGTCAATTAACAAGCAAAGTACCCATTTATGAAGCTAATTAATACTTATTCGAATGCCCAATGCGAAAAGCGTCGTACAGATTTCAGTGTTTCTCATAATGGTGCTGGTGATATTGAACAGAATTTGAAGTATGAAAAACATGAAAACCCGATCGCGCAACTGCTTTTAGTTCTTCAATGATGAACTTTTTCATTTTAAGAATTCAAACGCCCAACTTCAAAGCAATGGCATATTGCTCCTGCAGAAGGCGCCTTGGCTTATCATAATATATAAGAACACCATAGTTTTCGCTCCAATGATTACGCGTCGAAATTATTCCTATCATGTTTTGATCCGATATTCAAATGCGAGCGTACAAAAACGAAAGTTATTACAGTAAATATTTTGGCGCGTACAGCGATCGAAAATTTAAAAGATGATCTCAATAGACGCTGCGAACCATGGTAACCAGAAAATATATCCTTTCGTAATGCGTTCTATTCAACCTTACGAAAGTGTGCAAGTCAAAATTTTAGACCTACAAGATCAATCGAGTGAAACTGATATCATTGTTGATACTGTTATGTAAACTAACCAAGTACTGACAGATAATAATTCGAAAAAAGATGCCGGGGCATTTTGCGGCACTAATGCTAATGTCAATTTTGGGATTGTAGTTAGGCGAGGAACCATTGCGCTTATGCCCGCCGTGGAGAGATTTAAAAATACCAGCCGTTAAAAGACTCTTCTGAGCATTGAAAAACTCCCAAATCGATAAAAACGTTTCAGAATTTCGGCTTCATTTTTTACATGCTGTAAGGTACTTTTCACCTAGCTGTATTGAAGGTTAGACTGTGTCGGTAATTGATCTGCAAAAGAAATCAATCATCCCAAAGCCAATTTGGCACAGAAACAGATCGAACAGTTTCATCTATTTACTGTTCGTTGTTCAATTGTGAAATTGAAAGATGATGGCACTAATATTGATGAAGAGTTTGTAAGAAATACGACTACAATTATTATTATTATTAAAATAGCCGTGAATATCTGGAACAGTAGACTTTCTTACTAAAGAAATGTATATATTTCATTGGGCAGATTTAAGACAAGTGCCTGCAAGGAAAGATATTCAAAGAGCGCTGGATGTATTGATTAAAAAGGGATTTTTTCACTGTTATAAAGTTACAGAAGTATTTGACGAATTTGCATTAATTTCAAGCTACGTCACTTCCCAAAAAATAACCGAATGGGACTAATTTAAAAGTCTCCTCAGAAACTGGTTGACTGGAAGTATTCAAACACCATCTACCTTCAATACGAAAAGTTTTGTATTTTAATTGAACATATTCAAGGACAAATGCTCCAGTGGAAAGTCTTTTCTCTTATGAATAAATTGTGGACGTTTGAGAGAACATCACTTACATGTACCAGTTCTTAAAGCGATTTTAATAACTAGCGTCAGTATAAAAAAAAACAAGAATGTTATTCTTATTTAAAATTATTTAAAATCACCACCAACTTTATTAAAGCTAACTTGTTCCTCTCATAAATATAAATACAATGAAAAAATATAATAATTTAATAACTACTATCAGCGGAACTTTGCTTTGATAAGCTGGTGAGCTGATGATTGTTTTTTTTCACAACCTGTTGTAATAAAAATAAATATAATTAATATGAATAGAATAATAGTGAATACTAATTGCATTCAGTTACACTTTTTGTAGATGAAGAAAATTAAAATGTTGTTATTTTCATTGTTAACCTACTAACAGAGGTATAAAACTTATGTTTAGATATAGATATTATTTCAGTATAGTAATAGGAACTTTGTAATTTGAAAAAATAAGCCTATATATTTCCTCGAAATGTACAGGTTTTTCAAATGGATTTTTCCGACTGTTCGATTCTGGAGAAACCATAGTTTTTGCAATCAACGTTCGTCCATCTTAAAGAGACACACGAGATTTTTGAAGTTAACTTTCCGAGAAACCCGACCAGGAACTTAATTCTGGTAAAAACCTGAAGTATAGTTTCGAAGAAGTTACAATTTCGAAGCATGTTTCGAGGTCCACATTCAGAGTACAGTTTAGTTACTTATTTCCAGTAACTCAGTTTTGAAAGCAGAATTTATTCAACCCCACACCAAAAAACTCTACGTCGGCAGAATAACTTTCAGATCTCTATTCAGGAGCACCCACAATTTAATTATTTTATCGTACACTTAGTCTTTTGTTGCCAGTAGAGCAAAATTTTGATTACCTTAAATAGTTCTTCTCTGGCATGTAATTATTGTATAGAGTTTTTTGTCCTCTCGATTAGTGTTGACGTGTTATAATCCATTTTATTTATAGATAGTTAACATTTCGTTATACTGATTTTATCTTGACTGTGTCCGAGTTTCTTTGAGTCTTCATGTTTGGTCAAAATAAAGTTCATAGTATTTGATTTGCAGGGTTATTTGAGTACTTATTGAATCCATCTTTTCAGACACTAAATTTATGTTTGTTACAACAACCGACCTTAGATCACCATTACTTAGTCTCTTTACACACGAATTAATACGCTATCACGTCTTGAGTCGTGAGCTACACTCACTAGAAAGGAGCAACAACAAAACATTTATGTCTCTAGGACTAATAGTGTTGAAATTATAAAAGTGAACGATATAGATCTTTTCGTTATGGTTCGCTTTCCTGATGTGATACCCTAATAAATCAGTGTAATTTTAGAGATATTTCATGCCAAATTCGAGAATATTTTCTCTTTATACTGTATTGGTCAAAATATTCCAAAAACTACCATTCGAGTGGTGCTACACGTGAAATTTACTTTTCTAGTTAAATTGGCTGTTCTGTCATTATCAATCATAACAAATTTGATTTGTAGTAGTTATACCTCTTCCCTTCCATTTTACGTACCGATATCGTTAAAATACAATGCATATGTCATGACCAATTAATTTGCATTGTACTCTGAGTCAAAAATTAATTCAAGGGAGCTAACAAACTTTGAAATGTGAAAGGACGACGAACAGAGTGACATGACAGTCGACAGAAAATGCTGACGAAAACATCACATTGAATAAATGTAAACCCAAAAACATGATTTCATCAGATATTCAGCAGAGAAACCCAATATTGTAAAGTTTTAGGAATTAATTGTAGAATTAATATCACAAATATTTGATTTTTGACAGTGGTCTTCTTCGTCTGACTATATCTATAAAATGCCTCCTAACATCTCAATCTGTTTGAATTGATTCAGCTTCAAATTTATTGATGAAAATTTGTGTAATGATCAAATATTTCTAATCTGTAGAAAAAACTGAATAAAGTACACAACAGTACTGAAAATCCCTGAAGAAATATGATAATGAAATGATATACTGGGTATACCATTTGAAAAAAAAAATGTCATTCATATTCAGACAACCAATTAGCAAAAGAATAGTATGAAGAAGCAGATTCACTTGATCCTTATAAAGGGTCTTCCATCGGCAGGTTTCATTTTAAATTTGCTGCTATTTCAGAACTGTCAACATAGAACCGTCATTGCATGGTGATTTGACAAGTACAAACTAGGAGAATTTCAATCATGGAAAGATTTACTCTCGCACAACGCATTCTAATAGTTCGTAATGCTTCTGGTTTTAATTATGCACTTACTCGCCCACCTGTAGTGAATTTAATCCACAAATTTGAACGTTGCGGACGAGTTAGTGATGTGCTTTCTTGAACCGAAATATTCTGAGTGATGAGGCCCATTTCAACTGTCTGGGTATGTCAATAAACAAAACTGCTGCATTTGGGGATCCGAAAACCCAAAAGAAATACTCGCCTCTTCATCCAAAACCAACGACTGTTTGGTGCGGTTTTTGGTCGGGAGGTGTCATCGGGCCACATTTATTTCGATAATGAGGCTGCCGCAACATTTGCAGTGAATGGAAACGGATACATAGCGATGTTGACTGACATTTTTGGTCCGAAGTGGATGCCCTTGGCTTGCAGGGTGTTTATTTTCTACACAATGGCACACAGCTGGTGAAACAATGGCTCTATTGCAACAAAAATTTCCTGAATGTGTGATTTCTCGCAATGGAAACGGTAAATTGGCCCCCTACATCATGCGATTTAACACCATTAGACTTTTTTCTTTGGGGCTACGTCAAAGATAAGGTCTATGCCAATGCTCCAGCAACAATTGAGGCACTAAAAGACAATATTCGAGCTGTTATACGCGAAATCCCTGTGCAATTTTCCGAAAATGCAATGAAAAATTTCCTACAAAGAATGACCATTTGTAAAAACGCCCGAGGTGGACACTTGCCAGATATCGTGTTTCATTTTTAACATCAGAGTTTGTACTTTGCATTAAAATAAAAATATCACCACTTTTCTCGAAAAAATTGCGTTTCATTAGGAACTGAAAATGAAACCTGCCGATGGAAGACCCTTTAATTCTTTCTTTGACGCCCTTCTTCTATGTCTTCGAATAACGAAGTTATCAGCTATCACATAAATCATGAGAATCCAGTATATATAAATGGCTATACAAAAGATTTGAGGTAGTTTCAGAAGAAAACAATTGATGATTGATTTAGATATGTTTCTTGGTTTACTGCCTTTTGATTGACACGTTTCAGTTTACAAAAAAACGAAAATTCACATACATATAGCTGCAGCTTTTACAAACACCAGATTTATAATTAAATTTAGAGGGAATGATAATTATATATCTAATTCTGCCGCAAATGATCATAATTAAAAGAACCAATATCACGTTGCTGATTTTCAATTCTCTATGGAAAACGTGTTGAACGTTTATATCAGTAACAGGATTCAATTTCATGAATTTTCCATAATTCTTAGAAAGCAGGGCATTCATAATAGCACTTAGGAAAAAACTACACTTAGATAAAAGATAAGGTCTATCTTGAGGTAAATACTCCATCGACGATAATAATAGAAATACAATGAAAGAAAAATACATGGGGTATTGAACTCGGTCAGTTCATGAGAAGTAGGTACGTCTGGAATAATTGAGCACTTTTTTAGAGAGTTTTAATTATTTCTCGCAGCTCATTCTACAAAAGATGACGCATTACCGGATTTCTATACTTAGATCTCCTTTGTTTTCAGATTAGATTAACGAGAAAACGATTTTCACATCCGTTTTTTTTTTCTTTAGTCTAGAACTTTGATTTGAATATTTTCAACTCCTGTTGAAAATATTCGATCCTAATTGTTCGAGCGTTCAACTTCGCTATATGATTATGACCGTTTATGAATAATATAAAAGAAAATTCCCAAGTCCTTGAGTTGTAGGTTCAATATTCGCTAAATGATATTTTTCCATGAATTAACGAACACAATTAGTAAAGAGATCTATTGAAACGGGGAGTATTAAAAATTCGTTTCATCACGCTATTATTTGAGATAATACATTTCTGATGAAGCTGTTGTTCGTGTTTTCTGTACTCGTCTATCTAGTAGTCCGTGGTCCCATGATGCTGCCATCTATTTCAAATATCCTTGCATATTCTGCTTCCTCCTCTATTTTTCACAATTCCTTTGGATTCTGCATTTTTGTTGATCATCCTTTCCTGGCACCTTCATTATGTTTGTTCTGACTTGCTCCTCCCTTTTGCTTTTCGATTTTTCCCGGCATCTATTGTCTATTGGTCTTCACTGCATGACTTTTTCGATGTGTTAACCATGTTTTTGTCTCCCCTTTTATATGTTTTGCTATATCACACCGCTGTGATATTTCCGTCTTAGTACTCCATCGTCATTTTTTGTGGACTAGATATTTTCTGTATTATCTTCATTTCGAAAATTTTAAGACATTCTTCCTTTCTCGTGAACTTCATTGTTCAAGGCATTAGTGACCACAGGTTTTATAGCAGTGTGGTACGCGCGATGCATTGTCTTTCTGCTTAAACTCTTAAACTCATTAGGGCTGTATTTATGAAACGTCCTTCGGTCAGTTCTATTCTTTGCTCAATCTCTAGGTTTCTATTGCAATTAATGCGTTTTACTGTCTATAATGTGGAATTCATATTTTCCAATCCCTATTTTTTTTCAGTTTGGATACCTTATTTTCTAAAAATAAAACTGAATTTTCATAAACGAGTTAGCAAAATAGTACAATCTTCAAAATTACAACTTGCGAAATTATTACTATATGTGTAGACACATTGAAGAATTTTTATTCGAAGAACAATATTCAACCTTCCGTAGAATGTTGAATATCCTTCTCTGAAGAAGCTGGTTTTCCGATCCACCCTTCGTAATCACCGTCAACCAGGGCCACACAGCAGTGGTACAGCTCAGTTGGATGTCATGAATAGGAGCCATAGACTGCAGTTTCGGTCTCATTTCACTTCGTCAGTATTGCACACCCATTCACAACATCAGGCCAGACTGCCACCTACTCTTCTCAACTCGTTGGAGCGCAACAAAACGTGTAAATATTATTGCGCCCTCCAACGAACCGAGACAGAGGCCACCCACCATTGGCCTCCGGGAAACCATGATAACGAAGGCTAGATAAACAGAAAACTTCAAAAAGTCACACTAGTTCGACTATTTACCGCAACGCTGCACACCTTCTCAGCAAGGAATCTGGTTGACGGTGATTATGAAGGGTGGGTTGGAAAACCAGATCCTTCAGGGAAGGATATTTAGCCTTTTCAAAGGCATATACACATATGTGTACCTTTCCCTTCAAAGTTATATCGTATTCGAAAACATAGAAGCACATACACTCCGAAGCCACACATGTGGCCATTAGAATCTGTTGTTGAATATACGGTAATACGGTGCATGTTCCCGTGTGTCGGCATTGTTGTTTGTGTTTTGGTGGTGGTGTGTTGTTTGAGGTTAGTTGTCAAATTATAAGAGGTGTTTATATTGAGATTTTCGTTGAATAATTATTGGAAAAATTAGGTAAGTGATCAATTATATACTATAGTAGGCATTGCATGTTTCAAATAAGATATTATTATGCTGCTTGCTATATTTTTTTTCTGTTTGAGCGATGTAGACATTTGTGGCATTTGAGCATTAGGGTATCAAATTTCTCCTGCAATGATGAAAAGAATTTCCGTGAGACTTATGTGAGTGGTAAGACGCAAAAGGATATTTGGTTTGCAGAAAAAGATAATGAATATTCTGGAAATCCTCCACAGTTCATAGGTCGACAATATAGATGGTGAAACCCTATATTTATTCTTTTTGAATTTATTTCCAGATGAGTTATTCAGACTCATAACAAATAAAACAATCAGATTAGCTATACAATCCGGTAAACATTCCTTCACAGTCTCTATTGAAGAGGTGAAATAGTTATATTGTCATGACTTATATAAATATCCTTCATATAGGATGTACTGTTCTACCACCCAGGGTTTAGGTTTAGACCTCATAAAAAACACAATGTCATTGAAGAGGTTTGAAAAAATAAAAAGATATCTTCATTTCACGAATAATGAAGACACCTGAAAATAGCAAAGATAATTTCATAAAAATTCGACCTTTGCTGGATATTTTATCTGAAACCTTCGAGGCTGCTGCAACACCCTCAGAATTTTTAGCTATCGATGAGATGATTATACCTTTCAAGGGAAGGCATAGATCGAAACAATATATAAAATCTAAACCAAAGAAATGGGGATTCTAAGAGCCACAGTTGAAGGCTATGTTTCAAAATTCAAAATGTATCAACCATCAATAGAGAGGCAGAAGTCAAGTTTAGGTGTAATTGGAGACACAGTTGACAGACTTTGTATTGGAGTAGATGGAATCAACCATAAATTATTTTCAGACAATTTGTTCACCTAAATTCCACTAATAGTACATCTGAAACAAAAACAAATTTACGTTGTCGGAACAGTTAGGGCTAACAGACTACAAGGTGCAAACAACAAACTCCAGGATTCAAACCTTATTGAAAGAAAAACGTGAATCATGTTCTGTCACCACCTCATCAAGTAATATCAAAGTTCTGAAATGGGTTGATAATAAAGTGGTCCATATATTTTCGTTCTGCGGCAAAGAACCCCAAGATATTGTGAGGAGGTGGGATCGAAAAGAAAGAAGATACGTCGAGATCAACAGACCTAACGCTGTAAAACAATATAGTCGTTTCATGGGTAGGGTGGGTATGGCTGACAGAATGATAGCGAATTACCCTCATGGACTAAAATACAGAAAATTTTACATGAGAATTGCGTTTCACTTTCTTAATGTGTCACTTGTGAATGCCTGGATTCTTTGCAAGTGCAAAAAGAATATTTCTCTTTCTTTCTTGGAATTCAAGGCTTCAGTTGCTACATCAATGATTCTGACAGCTGAAAATCGAAAAAAACGTGGAAGACCACTTTCAGCTGGTGACAATTGTAGTGCAGTAAAGAAAAGAAGATTTTAGACGAGAGTTTTGCCAGAAATCAGAGCTGACAGGATTGGACATTATCCCGAGAAAAAAGAATACAAGAATTCGCCAAGATGCCATGAGAAAAACTGTAATAGGAGAACGAGGTATGCTTGTAAAAAATGCGAAGAGAGTGTATGTCCAGAATGTATGCAGGCTTTCCATCAATGAAAATTTATATTTTATGGGGTTATTTGTTCTTTCAGTTCGAAAATAAAAGGAGATAGAAAAAATTTTTTCTCCCAAGGCCCAGTGGCATCATATGTGTACGCATCAAAATCAGAGAAGCTATCAAGTTTGACGAAACAGGAGTTCTCAATGACGTCTTATTTGCCGAGGACGTATGTAACTTCCATTCCAGGAAGTACAGGAAAATGAGAGGATTGTTGTGCTTGAAATGAATGTGTGGTTTTCGATAAATCCGGCTATGTAAGTGTGATAAGATCGTTATGTAAGGTCAGAACTTGAACAATTATTTATGAATTGAATCATTGCCATTCTAAAAATCGGATAACTTGAAGATGACAACGTAAATAAAACAGCGAATGATGACGCTACAAATTTGAAAACCAAAGTGGCACGAACGATTAAGCCGTAATTCAAAATTTATTTGAAAACAGAATAAAGCAATGATTCATGACATAAATAATCTCAATAAGATTAAACTTTGCAATGAAATAATCTGAGGATATATTTAAGGAAAATAAGCGTGTTCATTTCAATAAACACTAACATTAATTGTGAAAACAGACATTCATGAGTAATTTGCTAATTCATTGATTAGTTTGACCACTACTGTGGGCAAAAACTTAGGTGAAGTTTTACTTTTAACTTTGCGAGCTAACCGATTCAAGTAAATTATTTGATTTTTATGTTGGTGCTACCGTTACTGACAATTGTGCCAAATTTCGTGTTACAATAACGTTTGTGTTTTCTGAGCGAAAAAAAGTGAATATACTGAGCAAATTCACTTAAATTTTGTTTGAATGAAATTTCGGCTGCAGAAAAGTTCAAAATGTTGAAGATGGCCTTTAGTGATTTGATGATGACCCGAAAAAATGTTTATGAACGATACAGGGACTTTGAAGAAGGCAGACAATGTGTTGATGACTTGGAACGTTTTGGACGACCATCAACACCTACTGATATGCAAAACGTCAATCGAATCGAAGAGCTAGTATTCCAGAATCCTGAGCTGACACTTACAGACTTTACTGATATGATGGGAATTTCAGAATGATAAATGAAAACCCTTTTGGAAGACCATTTGGGTATGAAAAAGTCAAATCTTTCGACTATCAGGATAAACTGAAATGCAATCCTGTTTTCTTTCGATTAGTGTCTTTCCGCCTCTTTACATCTTAACTAATATCTTTATCGTTATAAGTATATTTATCTAATGACAAAATATACACCGTCCTCTTACTCGTACAGGGTGAGACGTGGCTAACTCCCACTTTTCAAAAAATCACTGCACAAGAACGGAAGGTACTAGAGTGGTGGCGCTGGTTTCGTTTAGGAGGGCGGATCGTGTACTTTGCAGTCTTAAACATGTCTTGGTCGGGTGAGCAGCGCGCGTTTGTTGTTGAGACCTTTATCAACAACGCAGCGTGCCTCCCGACAATCTTGGCGTGGATACTAAAATTCCGAGCAACAGGATCTACACTAAATGCAAAGAGAATCGGCCCGCCTGTCACCGTCAGAACCCCTGAAAACATCGCTCGAGTGAGGGCGTCGATTGAGCAGTCTCCATCGCGCTCGGCACGCAAACATGCTTCAGCTCTTCAGATTTCAGCTCGAACAGTGAGGCGAATTTTGCATACTGATCTCGGGTTACACCCATACAAGATCATGGTTACAACCCTTCAACATGTGCCTCCCACTGGGATCATATGGACGAGCGACGAGGCTCATTTTCATCTTTCAGGGTGCGTGACTAAACAAAATTTTCGCTACTGGACACAAAAAAAAAACATACAGCCTGTCGACCACGATAAATTCTTCAGGAGATGTTCCCTGAGCTGGTTGTCTCCTTGCGGGAAACAGTTCAGTGGCACCCCCCGCTCCCCTGATTTGAGCCCCTGTGACTTTTTTCTGTGGGGCTATCTCAAGGGTGAAGTTTTTAAACATCGTCCAAGGACCATTGATGAGCTGAAAATCGCCATTGAAGAAGAAATTAAGCAGATAACTCCTGTCACTCTGGTGAAAGTCATGTATCATTTTTAAAACTTAACTGAAAAAAACTAAATTTCTGTCTAAACAATTTTTTTTTGGAAATATCTCGTCAGTGTTTTTACCAACTCTTTGAAAAGTGGGAGCCGTGCTCCACCCTATACAATTGAAATGAACAACACGATACATGAGGATATGCTGGGAATTTTTGACACGACGATTGAAAGGCTTATTGTTTCGTTACTGATTTTAGTTGCTAACGGTTTAGAACTTGTTGAGATAATTCTAGGGCGCACTTATCCACGCTGTGATGTCTTATATACATTTATAGTTACAGTATCAAATTCAGAAATCTTCTTCCTATGACAAATATAATGACTATCTTGATTGCTGAATAAGTCTAAATATAGCACCCAAGAAGAAATTATTTTAGATAGAGGATTATATTGTGGTGCGATCAACAAATTATTATATGTATGACAAAAATAAAGATGTTCAATATCAATGCGGTCAATATCAATATGAAGCATATGAAGCTCGCTGCGCATCATTGGAATGAACAGCTCTTATCGATACAGGAAGAGAAAGGCTCCTCGTGAGAAGACTACAAGTATGAAAGCTGCATATTATAAAAATGGATAATTTAACATAAATACATAAAAAAATCAATCGATCAGCTGATTTGTTATGGATAGCACACGGACAAAAATGGAAAAAGAAACACAAAATACACTGCGTCAAAGAATTTACGTGAAATTTCTATATTTCGAATTTCTTTTTTCGTAGACAACTAATAATGTCCGGACATAAGTATGCCAACAAAATTAGATGTTCTTTCTTGACACACATGTTTCTCTAATAGAGACATAAAACTAAGAAAATGAATTGAGATTTTGCACGAAACCACCACATAATATATATATATATATATATATATATATATATATATATATATATATATATATATATATATATATATATATATATGATATATTATATCTATAATTTTGGTGTGTGTCAGAAAAACACAAGTGTGAGCTCAGGAAATGTAACAGGGAAACTATACTATTTTGTATATGATTCAATAAACGAGTGGAAACACCTGAGGAAAAACTCGTTTCCCTGTCGCTATTGCACTAGCAATGGCTTGTCTGTTTATGTTGTGTTAGTGTCGTGTGTACCTAAAGAGTACCAAAGATTTTTCTGCTTAGCCGCTTCATTCTCTTGCATTCCATGATTTCCAAACGAAGACAAGGGTGAAAGGAAGGGGGTTTGGAACAGGAATCTGTAACAATGGAAAAAGAAAACCAGCAGAAAATATTTCAACAATCATACTTCTCATATGTCCAAACAAATCTAAGAAAAGATTTTACATAGCAAGCAAGGTCATGAAAAGGACTAAGGAGATAATAAAAAAATGCATAACCTGCGATATTTCCTCAAATTCCATCTCTGACCGAGGAGCCCCGATGGCCAGGTTCAGTCTTCCAAGTGATGCCGATTATGATCTATAGATGTTTTAGAATCATTATGGACCCAATAATCTGGGTTGACATCGCCCATATATTATTTCTTCCTGGAACTTGTTTAATTTAAAGAGAAATTTGCAAAAAAATTTTGACAGTCTTTCGAAAAATATGACATAATGATAACAGCAGTTGGATATCTTAGGTTAGGTTAGGTTAGGTTAGGTTAACTGTTTCCAGAATGATCCGTAGATGAAGGGACACTGGTAATCATAAAAGGGGACCTGGGTAAGGACGACCTCGAGCAACCTCAGCGATCCTTGACCATTTTTTAAAAATTTCCTCGTTGAGACAACGGTTCGCTACTACTAGGCACCTTCAAATGCAGCTTCGATAGAACAGTGGCGTGAGAATCAACAATGAAACGATACGAAAACGTCTCAGGGAATTTGGTTTGAGGCTTCATGTCGCAGCTTGAATCCTAGAACTAACTGCAGCACATCGAAGAGCCCGATTGAATTTTGCCAGGAAATATGTCAATTGGTTAGAAGCCGACAGAGAAAGTTTTATTCACAGATAAGTCGAGATTTTGTGCTTGTCGTTTGTAATCGTCGTTCTATAGTGTATAAACGTCTAAATGAGAGATATACCCAATGCAACCTATTATTACCTATGGTTTTGATGGTGGTTCAATAATAGTGTGGGGAAGAATTTCTTCGAACGCCCGCACTGCTCTAGTCACCGTAAATAGTGAAACCCTGAATGCTCAGAGGTGCGTTACAGATATTTTAGAAAAACAAATTGTAACATTTGCGGCAAACAGGGGTGAAAACTTTTTATTATGCACTACCTTCAAGTACACGAAATCACTTCAATGGAATGGCCTGTAATGACCTCAATTCCGTCGAACATGTCTGGGACATTCTCAAAAGAAGATTTAGAAGCTAGTCAAACCAGTCAGCTACCGTGAATGAAGTTAGGAGCAGACTGATAGAAATTTGCAACTAAATGGCTCATAAGGTCATTGATTTTGAGTATGAATCGTAGATGTCGTCAGAGATGCAAATATCCGATAGTAATAGGTTTTTGGGGACTTTGATTTTTTCCAGAAGACTTTCATTATTAAGTAGTTTTATTTCAATTTCTATGATATGAGTATATTTTCATTTCGATTGCTCTCAAGCATTTCTTAGTGCTGGTGGATTAATGGAAACATAATTATTCATCATAGTTGGATTAGGAAAAATTTTATAGAATAACAGATGCGAAAGAAGTTACATGTACATTACTAGAAAAAATACAGCTTATGATGCAGAAAAGTCAATATATCGTTAAATCAGGAAAATAGTGGATTACAAATGCGTTGTTGAAATCGATAAATAGGCGAAATGAACTTTATACGGAATGAATTCAAATCTTACAGAAACAAACTGAATAGTCTTATAAAAACTGTAAAACGCAACTTTTACACAAATCGGTTAAAATCAAGCGTACATAGTGCGAGAGACATGTGGAAAATTACTACAGAATTATGTCCGACAAGAACAAAAACAAATAAAATCAAAAAAATTGTAACGCCAAACAAAATAATAGAAAACCCTAAAGAAATCGCGCAAGCTTTCAATCACCATTTCACAATCATCGGAAAAGAATTAGCTCAAAAGTTCAAAAAAACGGCCACTACCAAAACAAAAAAGAAAAAAGTTAAACACCGTTTCCATTTCACACCGACGAACGAAGAAGAAATTAAGAACATAATATCGAATTTGAAGAACAAAAAAAGTACGGGGGTTGATGGAATATCTGCCGAGGTCCTGAAAGCCGGAATGAATACTCTGGTTCCACCGATTGTTCACGTTGTGAATATGATTCTAAGCCAGGGTATCTTTCCTAAAGCTCCCAAAGCTGCATTAGTAATACACTTACATAAAAGCGGTAATAGAGATCAGTTGAATAATTACAGACCTGTCTCATTGCTATCTTGAATAGCCAAAATAGTTGAAAAAGTTATCAAAGACCGTACTACAGTATACATCAGACAACACAATCTCCTATCCGATAATCAATTTGGTTTTAGGGAAAATAGATCCACTCAAAATGCTATTGTTACAATAACCGATAAAATTTATAAAGCTTTTAATTATAGTAGAGCCGCACTTTGTATTCTTCTTCTTCTTCTTCTTCTTTAAATAGGACGATGTCCTGTTTTTCTGTTACAGCCCCTGCTGCGAACTTTGTATTCTGATTGACCTAACTAAGGCCTTTGACACGGTGGAACATAGTATTCTTTTGAGTCGGTTGGAGGTATGGGTTTTGGTGGGGTTGAGCTAGGGTTGTTCAAGAGTTTTCCATCGAAAAGGAAACAGGCTGTGCAGGTTGGTGGGGAGGTCAGTGAGATGGTTCTGATAGAGTATGGCGTTCCACAAGGAACAGTGTTAGGACCAATTTTGTTTAGTATATATATTAATGAATTATTATTCTTAAATTGTGAGGGAGAAATACTCAGCTTCGCCGATGACACCATTATTTTTTACTGTGGTGAGAACTGGGATGATCTTAGGAGATTAGCAGAATCAGATTTCATAAAAATAAAAACTTGGTTGGATGATAACTTATTAACTATTAATTTCGCAAAAACGAAATACATACCTTTTTCAGTCGACTCGAGATCTCTACCACAAAAAGATCCACTAATCATCAACAGTAGCAGCACAGTAGAATAAATTCCTTGCTGTTTTGAATGCACGTATTTGGGTGTAGTATTAGATTCACATTTAAGATGGAATTCACATATTAAAAAACTAATAATGAAATTAAGAGGTCTCATTTCCAAATTCAAATATATTTAAAATATCCTGGACATAGAATACATGAAAATAATTTATCAAGCAACTGTTGAGTCGCAATTGAGATAAGGCGTTGTCGCATGGGTGGGAGCATATAACAATGTTTTGAATAGATTGGAAGTTCAGCAAAAATGGTTTTTAAAAATTATATTCAAAAAGGACATCACTTTTAGTTCAGATTTACAGTTCAAATTGTCGGGTAAGATGGACATAAGGCAGATCTTTTGTTTCTCGGTTGTCAAATGTACGGTTTACAATGCACGTAGGGATGTGTTGTCGCACAAAGTGAATACGAGATACAGCCAACTTTCGCTGACGAATCCGAAAGTTAATAAAACTATATGTCAGCGCAGCCAGTACTTTCTTGGACCCAGAATCTTCAACAGTCTACCCTTAATATTGAAGGAGAAAATTAATAAAAAAATTTTCAAATCGAACTTGAAAAGTGGATTTTGAATTCGAACAGAAAATATAATGCTAAATTAATAGATTTGAAGAACGTTCCAGAATTTTAATTTGTTGTTTGTTAGCGTGTAAGTTCGAAATTATATTTTCTGCCTTTATTAATCGCACCTTTAAAAAAATATATATGAATGGTTATAATAGTGTGGAAAATAATAAAGTTCAAATGAAACGCTCACCACAAGCTCAGGCTTTTGTGAGTTGTTGATGTTAATGTTTTTTCCTGTCTTTATTGTATGTATCTATTAACACAATAATAATTGCAAAACTTCAGATTGAAATGTTATCTATAATGTATTTTGTTGACTTTGTTCACTTCAGATACTTATAATAAAGAATTTATTATTATTATGATCATAGCCAAACTTCTGAATAAATTTGAATTTTCTATTTTATACGTTTATTTCTTGGCGCAGTGTACTTTCGAAAGTGTGAAGATACTTAGATATTTACACGACATTGTACATAAAATATTGTCAGAATTTTCTAAAAAAATCCAAGAATTGAATAATAAATACGGTGTGGCATTTGAAGAAAGAACGACTGTTTTGGCCACTGTTATACGAAACACGTATGAAGATTGTTTTGAAAAAAATTGAGACTAATCGACGTGTTCAAGTGCACTTTCGTATTGTGCACATTTTTTCAATTTCATCATCATCCAAAGACAATTACTACATTGTCAACAGAATGTTCACAGTCCAACATCAATCAAAGTTAATTATCGAGAAAATTAACTGCAACGATAAAAATAGAAAAAGGGTGGGCCGATGCGATAGTAGATCAATTATGGCGATAATTTCACACCTACGGAACACCTAACAATAAGCAGTGATATTAATAGAATCATAATTTCCATTCCTATATCTAGGTTGATACTTGCACCCACAATGAGCCAGGATGTATTGCGAAATACCTGGTGAAACCATTCATGAATTGAGCAAAGTTTATCGATTTACTGGTATGCCTTAGTCATTCACATGTCTCATTCGGTCCGATATTTTGTAGAAAGTACAGTGATCATTTACTGATTGTGATCTGTTAATGAGATAGCTAATTCTGGAAAATATGATAAGTAGAAATCAATTTTTCAGATTTAACAGTGTGTTGTATACATTTGAATGCCATTAAAATTGGTTTTTGGTTCTGTACCATTTTCTTCGAAATTTGTAGGGTTTTGTATCCCTGAAGTCCGTTTGAGAAGAATGAATTCTAAGAAACCAGGGTAGATATAGAGTTGAATTTGAGCCCGAAAGTATGAACATATTTTTTTTTCGCTTGGCAAAACGAATCTAATTGGTGGAGAAACATTTATTATAGGTGGTGAAATGATTCTAGTAGAAACAGACATATTTCCACACGGAAAAACCAGATTTCTTGGAACGTGTACTTAGCCAGGAATCAAGTATGAACATAATTTTTTTCGAGTGGTAAAACCAATCTAGATAAGCGTTTTCGTTAGGTGGTGAAATGGTTTTATTAGACAAGGAAATTTTTCCACAATGAAAAACCATTTCTTTATAAATCGTTAAGTCAAGTATGGTTATAAAATGGAAAAATGAATCTAGAGGATTGACTTTAAGTGGTGAAACGATTTTAGTAGATATGGACATATTTCAACACGGGCAAAATAGTTTTCATAGAACGCGACGTTAGCCCGGAACCAAGTATGAACATAACATTTTTTTCACGTGGTAAAACGAATCTAGTAGGTAGATGAACGTTTTTTATAGGTGTTGATATGATTTTAGTAGACAAGAAAAATTCTTCTTGTCGGGTGGCAAAATGAGAGGGTGAAACTAGTGGGTGGAAAAAAACGTTTTGTATAGATGGAGGAACCATAAACTTCTTTTATACATTGGAGCCGATGCAACCTTTATTAGGTAAAAAAAATATCGGTCAGAAACTATGAACAGGCTACTAGAATATGTGAAATTTAAAAAAGAGGCTTCAAATAACATTATATACAAATTCTACGGCAAGATTTCGATTATCTAGTTCGTAGAGAAACCTCCCAAACAGATGATATTTCAAGCTACAAATCTTTTCTTGATTTTATTATAATATTCAGGCTGTTTAGAATCCCACAATTGACAATTACTTTCGTACAATTTAACTAATTCGTGTAGGGGTTCGGTTTCCAAGTTACCCATTAAGTAGTCTGAAACAAGAAAGAATTGTTTCCATAGTTCGAACCACTCGCATTGAGAACAAGCGGTTATAGTAAACAAAATCCATAGCATTTAGGTGAAATCCTTTTCTTTGGAATTCTCAAGTGACAAATGCCTCTATACCAAACAACTAGGTTCTCAAATACAAATCATCCAACTGGTTTATGATAAGCCCAAAAACACCATTATCAAAAAAAAAACGAATTCCGTACTTTTTGAAGAGGAATCAAGATGTGATGTGTAGCGAGAATAGAACGTATCTGGAAGAGAAGGGGTGGATAGGTACCAACAACGGTTTAAGCTAAGGGCACTCACTGATAGCTTTTGCAGGTATACGTTTAGACAGACACACTGATTTAGTTAGTTTGAAGTATATTTAAGACATTGATCATACTAGTCTACCACAATTTCATGCCGCTATAGGTGAATCTCATTTATACAGACAGCAAACCTTGTTCCACCACACACAACAAACTATCAATAAGAGTGACTGACATAATCATTATTATTATTAATTAATATTAATAATTATTTCTGATCCGGCTTCGAATTCTGGGTAAGGCATGGCTATGTAGGTCTGGGTAAATATATAGATATAGTTGGACTGAACTTTTGATGCTTAATGCCAAAGTAGCAAGACAAGGTGGGGACAAGGGAGGACTGACGTAAGCTAGTTAACTTGCGTCCCTCCTTCCTTGAAAAAAATAGACCTGGCCGAGAATGGAGCGAGAAATGACCGCGACCGGCATTAAAGTATGAAAAAACTTTTATAAAGCCACGGAAAATAGAGTACTCACATACGTTCCAAATGAAGAACGACTAAGGGATTAACTCTTTCATAAGACGGATCCTTGCGGATTAAAGCTAGGGTAAATCTAACATTTCCTGATTCAGCCCTTATGCATTACTCTAGGACAATACTCAAGGAAAAGGGAAGATGAGGATTACATGTTTTAGGTTTGGAATATTAGAGTGTTTTCAGGAATAAGGTATTTTTAAAAGATATTTCACTTCAATTCGCACGTTGCAACGCATCCACTTTGATAGCTCTCAAACGATTACCCAGAAAATCGCTATACATAGATATTGCAATATGCAGAAAATGTTCATGTTTTACATTCTGCTGTAACTAGCTACCAGATGGCACCACAAAAATTGATGTACGAAAATATTTCAATATGTATAATCCAAGACCTCCAAGGAAAGGATCCTTATTGTCCAAAAATCGCTTTATTTTCTCATTACAAGCAAATATCAATTGAACATGCGTTTATCAATTGGAAAGCCCAGAAAAATTATATATCTATTCAAACAGAGAAAGAAATCGGTAAGAGTTGTGTCGAGTCTATAGTCTTTCAATTTCTCCCTTAACAAATTCACGCTTGGACGCTAAGGGCCCTTTACTGAGGGGCGCGTCACCCATATATAATATCAATACAATGTTTTACAGATTGTATTCATGACAATGAAACATCAAAACGCGGCATACGCTCTTATCGGAGACGAAATCATATAAAAAAAGATAACTAATACTAATAAGAAAATAGTTCTCTTTTGGCAGGGAAACATCTGCCATATTCGGTTAGTATACAAATTTTCAATTATATCCATTTGAGAAAAAATATTAATCCAATTCGAGTTTAAAGCTATTTCTATTCCTTCAAATATAGTTTTCAATAGTTCAATGTCATCCTATAAACATTTTTCTCAATCATTAACCAATATAATGTAGTTTTCGAAGAGTTCATCAAAAAGCTGAACGAGGCTTCATAAGGAAATGACCACATTCAATGCCAGTCAGTCGAAATCTAAAATAAGATTTTTATTCACATGAAGTTTCATTACATAAAAATTCATGTGTGACATCACTGTCAGTTTGGAAATTTCTCAGTGCAATTTCGTGCAGTGAAAATGAAATAAGAACATATGCCTTGAGAATCACATTTTCCAATGAAATGTTATTAAAGAATCCCTTAAATATAAAGAATATGAGGTTATAGGAACTTATTATCTTATTTGAAAAACAACAGACTATAGATTGAACTGAACGACCTAATCGGTTATTCAATTATATCTTACATCTAACTATGGAGAACCAAATTGATCACATTTAATACTATGTTGCTTTAAAAAAAATAGCATCACCCCATTTAAGAGTTATAGGAAGATATTACCATAAATATTTCGCAATGAGATAATCAAAACATCATAATAAAGGAAATCTTAAACCTGAAGCGTATCTTGACTTTTTAAAGATTACTCTAAGATCTACTTTCCAATACAATATTATCTTTTGAGTTACTTCAATATTAATATATAACACTAAATATTGAGGCATCAAGCTCACATAGACATAAATCGAAGTTCTAATATAATATAAATAGCTTGGACATGAAAAATATACAGCCTGAAGAAAAGAGGCAGGTTGCAAATGCAACAACTGATGATATTTTTGAAGTTTTTCATTAGTCATTTAACTTTTGAGAGTTTCAATGTAACACTCACCACGCATTCCTATGTGCAGCATTCTGTTGCTGCATACCTCTAAGTTGTACCCGAACTTCTCCAAGAAACACATCTCCTCCACCCATTCCTGGGGCATCATGCCAAACAGCAATTTGCAGTTCACATATTTCCACTTCACTTTCAGGGCATACTGTATATGAGTCTCTATCTTTTTCTCTATCGACACTATCAAAAAGAAAAACTTCTTCAAACTGAGGACACGTTGTTTTCTTTTGCACTTTTGTCCGTTTGTTAATTTTCTTTCCGTTTGTATACAAAACTGTAACTACTGCATAGGGGTCACAACTACCGCACTTTAATGGTAAGTCTAAACATTCAAGTACCCGCACTGAGAGACGTCTGTTATTACTAAAATTATTTGTACTTTTATTTGAAGGTGCAGGTTCAAATTTTATTTCGATATTGGTTTTTCCTTGTACTTCTGAGTCTGCATCCACCGCCTTTATAGGAAACCAGTGATCCTTATTATTGTAGGATGCCAAGTCTTCACGTTTTATGGCCACCTTTCCAACCACTTTGTCTTGTTTCAAATGTCTGTCCCGATCAAACACATATATTGACACAAACCGAAAGTTCCTTGGCACTTCGAATTGAAATTCTTCCCCAAAGAAAGGGCTGAAATTCAATGAAAAAAAAATAAATATACATCGAAAAGTATGTAGTTATATCGTATTTACCTGAGGGATTTCTCAATTGTGGAAGTTCTAAATATTTCTTCTTGGTCTAGGGATAAAGTACAATATATATCTCTTTGAGAAGAAGATCCATGGGTTCTAGCCTGTAAGTTTTTAGCTTCTCCTGCAAAAAATAGTTTTATTAGGAAGAATCATGTTGAAATCATTAGAATGAATGAAAAGTTTGAAAATAAATTTCACCACCTGCATTTGTTATGGAAACTTAAAATGTCAACAACAGGAAGTTCATTTAAAAGGATAATCTGAATAGAATTTATTAGGAGAACATGACTGTTTGGAAAGAATGAGGTTAAATAAGCTATACATAAACATATTTGAATAAATTACTCACCTATTTTTATTTTTAACCGTTCCAAAACACGTACTTTATATCCCTCGTCAGCCATGTTTCTCACTACTTCTATTCATGCTCTGAAAAACGAATGGGACATGAGTTGTTTGACATGAAGTTGTACTGTGGCCTCTGCTCCGCGGTTAGGATTCGTCCGAAATGAGAATAGACGGCCTACGCTTCAAGTTGGTTTGGAATTAAAACGAGGAATCCACTTCCAAACCCTTCTTCTCTTCTTTCCAGCATGCATTGTAGTTTACGGCAGGTGAGTAATGTGAGAAAGTATACACACGGCACCACGGTATATAACTACACGTGTGATAAATGAACGGCCCTCTGCGTCTGCTTCAAATTGGATTCATGAATGAATGGAACACATTCACATGAACGTAGAGTAGCGAGGCGCCGAATGATCGGCGAGGACGAGCTCAACGACTGATCAAGCTTTGAAAACGTACTAAAATTATTACTACTACAAGTAGAGTATCTCATCACGCAGACGTTAAAACCTATGAATGGGCGAAAAACAAATTCCCATTGGATATTCACTCATTAATTAAACAAAACTCACAATACGAATAGAGAATAGCGGAGCTTCGGTAAATTATATTTTATAATCGTAAGTAAAATAGAAACAAATATCGTGTAGCACACAAATCTAATAGATTGATCATCTTTGTATTTTCTGATAGAAACACAACACCTAGATAGTGTACATTTTCCATAAAAAAAAATAGTATTTTTGATGTCAACCTAGACATTCACGTTATGGGCGTTCTAGATGGTATTTTGAAATTGAATTTTAATGTAGAAATATGGTGGATGCGCTTTCAAAACAAAATTTAGTGAGCATCGCATTCAATCAATTTAATTCAATTCAAATTCTTTTTCTGGATAATCCAGAAAGTTTAATCTAGTAGGTAGGAAAACAGCACCAATTGACCATCTGATCCTGACCCCAATCACACATTGTGACTTAATTCTCATGATCTCACCTCACAAGGTTTTTTTAGAACAAGGATTATGGTAATTTACTACCACACGTCTTATGATAATAGACAATGGTCCATGAAACGCTCCTAATAAATTGTTCGTCCCCCAAAACCTCATTTTGCAAAATAGGCAAAATATTTTCTTTAGGGTAGATTGATTGGTTCCTAATGTAGAATTGATATCAGATTTCCAGTTGTTCCTTCTGATATTTCTTATGGTAACATGGTTATGGTAACATTCGACTGTTATACCTTCTACCAGCGAAATTTTAGAAAGATTGTATGAAAACAAGTTCAAAATTTTCCGTTCGTTGAGATTTCTTCTTGGATTTTGTCACCTATCTTCGCTTAACCACAGTCTTGAAATCGTTATTGGAAACTCTTATAACAATATTTTCAAATTAACCCAACTTAAAAGATTCATCGATAAAATTAGAAAAATCGTCAGTTATTTCAGATCTGTAGAAAGTTATTTGAAAGAAAGTAAGTATACAACAGTACTAAAACTAGCCGTAGAAACAAAATAATGAAATCGTACTCTGCGTAAGCCATTTGAGAGAAGATTTTTTTTATCTATATTGAGACACTTTCAGCAATACCATATGAACATGCAAGGTTTTTACCTGTGACCTTTTTTATCTTCTTCAATTAACAATATTATTACCTGTCACATGAAATTGTAAATTGTAAATTTCTTTCTCTTAACAAATTTATTTGTCGAAAAAATTACGAACGCTATACATATACAGGGTGTCCCACCGAAAATTCCTGAAAATAACCTCTAGAATGGATTGAATGAGCTTTATAAACATTATACTGTGATTTTTAGGATGTCCTCGGGAACTTAGATATGAACATTTTACCTGTGTTTGTCTTTGTCGTCCAAGACTTTTTTTAAACAAATGTTTTTGATAATAACATGCATCAGAATAATGAAAAAGCCGTATAGGGTTATCTTGGTTATTATCGGAGATATGGCGATTTTAAAACTTTCAACTTGTTCCCTATTCGGAAGTTAAGGACCAAAAATATGAAGATGGAGGCTTTTGACTTGACACTGATACTTAAATTCCTTCTACTGTCGCTTCAAATAACAAAACTATTTGCCAAAAAATCACAAACATTCGGAATACATATAAAGGTATTGAATTTTCCAGTAGCAGTCTCTAAAGAATGGATTGAATGAGTTTTATAAAGATTGTCAGTATTTCTTGGAACGTACTAGAATATTATTAACGTTCTACTCTTCTATTCCTACCAGAATTAGCCACCAAATTATCTCATTTCATGTCCCTTGAAAATTTAATTTCTTTTATTTAGCATACCACTAGTCTAAATTATTAGAAATTTCCGAACTAAGTAGAAAAACCCCGTTGGGAGGAGCCTACAATCTGCGAAATCAACTTAACTAAACTATATAGACTTTTGTAAATTATTAAACTTTAGTGGAAATGAAAAAAAGAAAACTTTTCAAACGAAGTTCTTTCTTAATAATATTCCCAAGGATAGTAAGAAAGCCGTATAGATGTATCCTGGTTATTAGCGGAGATATGAAGATTTAAGAATTGTCAACCGTTCCGCACAATTCGGAAATTAAGTGTTGTATCGAAACATTTTTGAAAGAAAGGTTTTTGTCATTGTCATACCAGAGAATAATATGCAAACCGATCTTGATTATTATCGGAGATAATAACTCCGTTAAAGGTCTAATCAAAAAACTTATTACCGGCTCGGTGGCGTAGAGGATATGTTGCTCGTCTCCTGCGCAGAATTATCTGGATTCAATCCCCGCATCGTCGCTGCGATTTTTCGGAGTGTCCATATTTCGGAGGCGATGTAAAGCCGTCGGTCCTGTCTAACAGAGATGTGTTGGACGTTAAAGATACCTTCCCTCGACACGAGAGGGATTCTGCAAAATTCCCGAGTTAGTGAGGTGACAGAATTCCCCGGCGTGTCATCAGCCTACAGGCAGAAATAGACTAAGGATAATATAAAACTGCATACATGTCTCTTGGTTAGTACCGAAGATATGGCAATTTGAAAATTTTCATTCCCTCCTTCCGTGGGTCGTATCAAAAAATTTTTCAAACAATAGTTTTTGATAATAACATGCCTGAGGATAATATGAAAACCTCTTAGGGCTAATCTTTGTTTATCGGAGATATGGAGATATGAAAAATTTCAACTCCTCCTTGCCGATTCTGAGTTGAGGGTCGTATTAAAAAACTTCTTGCACAAACATCTTTGATAAAAATATTCCTGAGGATAATATGAAAACCGCATAGATGTATAACGGAAAATGAAACAAGGATTCATTCCTATACGCCTGAGACGAAGCAGCAAGGCAAACAGAGGGTGGAGGTCTGTGACAGTGTACAAGTTGGACAGATTTCGACTTTTAGTACTGCAACTATGTGAAATATTGAGAATACAGTGTTCTTTTTGAATGATAAATTAATTGCTGCAAACAAATGTTTTCGAGTGATTTGGAAATTTTGAAATTTCCGAAATATGTCAAGTGCCAATATCTTGATTGTTTTTGAAGTTATGTTAAAATGGTTATGACATTTTACAAACAATTTTTATGTAGAATTTAACTACGTGCGGAATTTGTTTTTTGTCCAACTGTTTGTGAGATATAATGACTTGAGTTTTTATACTTGAATCATCGGCAGCTTTGCGTTTGTTGAATAGTAATTTTTTCCCTTTTCGAAAATATCACACATGCACTCAATTCTTCCACCAGGACATATTCTAATGTAAAACCGAGCATTGTATTAATTTTTCCCTGCTTAATCTTGTTACTCCATGTCCATTCACAGAATTTACAAAAAATGTGAAATAGCTTTAGTATATCCTGTGCTCTCATTATGATAGTGCTAAAATTAATTCTTGCCATGACTATCCAAATAAATTATGTATTAATTTTTCATCGAGTTACAACTATTGTGATAATGTAGTATCATTTGTTATAACGAATGGACTATGCCGTAAGAAAATTTTGAAAAGTTTGATATGAATGATGTTATATTCAAATTAATTATGATACTAATGCTGCAGAAGCTGCTTATCTGGATAGGTTTTCTGAGAGGCGACAACCTCATAAAATATTATTCGATAAATTGAGAGGAAACCACATGAACCATGATACATTCAACGTTCCAAGAAAATCATCATATGAAGTAGTTGATGGAGATGATGCAATCATTGATGTAATAGGTAGTGAAACACCAATGCATCGATTTCAGGCAGGCAGATAATTGGACACAGGAGTACCTTAGAGTCGAGCACCCACTATTCCTAAGATAATAAATATAAACCAGTCAAAATGAGAATATGTTAGTTTTCGCAGACAGGAGATTTCTAACGTCGAATCTATTTTTGCAATTGGTTAGAAGAAATTCCGAGTTTTTCCGAGAAATAATTTAGATTGATGTTGATGATTACACCAGTAATGCTGATATATTTGTCAAGATGAACATTGGTGGTCGGATATAAACCTACATCGCGATATTAATATTTAACGTCAAGGACGATTAGAGTGTCATCAAGTCAAGAAGCTGGAAAATTTTCAGAAAAGCTTGACTTGACTCGAAATTCAAGCTTTTAAAAATTAAAGATTCAACCCAAAAAGCTTGAGTTGACATCGAGCTTTTTAAAGCTGCTTGAAAACATAAATCAAGTTCACTTGATAATGGCTTGTTGACATACCCATACAGGTAATATCTCTAGTCATACAAAATTTTTTGATTAGCTGCTAGAAAAAAGGAAAGAAATCAGCCAGCAGTCATTTAGGAAATATAGCGAATTCTTTTGCTCAATAGCAACACTCAACAACCTACAATTTCTATATAGGGTGCTTCAACGAAAACTAAACAGAGGCTGTATCTACCAAGATATTCATTTCTGATCAGAACGCAAAACAGGTCCATTTTGATTTCAAGGGGGACATCTTTTGGGGCACAAAACTTGCCTGAAATATCAACCCCCTAAGCGGGGGTTGCAATCCTTGAATATTTTGAATAGGGAAGATGGGTCTAGTGATGACTCAAAAGAAGAGTGGTATCTTTGTCTACATCGCCTTGAACGAATTTCCATTTTTAATGAAAACTGTACAAGATACAGGGTGAGCAACAGAAAGATAGGGAAGACTATTTCCATGAGACTATTTAAGTTTCCGTGAAGTAAAATGGAACAGATCCATGCTGATCAATGGCAGTCATCATCAAGTACCATCCTAATCTCGAATTTCAACCCCTAAAGCAGGGTGACCACCCTTGAAAATTTGGAAGAGGGTAGATGGGTCGAGTGATACCTCGATATCTTTGTCTGCATCCCCGTGAACGAATTTTCATTTTTGATTGAAAATTGTAGAAGATACAGAGTGATCTACTCTAACTCCTATGGAACTCATTGAGAATAGAATTATTTCGAGCAGTCATGAAGGCAATCGAAATCCTTTACTTGAAAGGTATCACTGGATCGAAATATTACCCCTGCCCTAGGGGTTGAAGTTCGAGATGAGGGTGATTTCGGAAGATGACAGCTTTTGATCTAAAATGAATCTATTCCAGTTTTTCGCACTAATACTCCAATAGCCTTCTCTATTTTTCAGTGTCTCACTCTGTATCTTCTACAGTTTTAAATCAAAAATGAAAATTCTTTCACTGGAATGCAGATAAAGATGATACCTTTCTTTCGAGTTATCACTAGACCCATCTACCCTCTCCCAAATTTTCAAGGGTGGTCACCCCTGCTCTAGGGGTTGAAATTCGAGATGAGGAAGGTACTTGATGATGACTGCCATTGATCAGCATGGATCTGTTCCATTTTAGTTCACTGAAACTTGAATTGTCTCAGGGAAAAAGTCTTCCCTATCTTTCAGTTGCTCACCCTGTATCTTTTACAGTTTTCAATTAAAAATGGAAATTCGTTCAAGGCGATGTAGACAAAGATACCACCTTTCTTTTGAGTCGTCACTCGACCCGTCTTCCCTATTAAAAATGTTCGAGGATTGCAACCCCCGCTTAGGGGTTGATATTTCAGGCAAGTTTTGTACCCCAAAAGATGTCCCCCTTAGAACAAAAATTGACTTGTTTTTGCGTTTTGATCAGAAATGAATATCTTGGTAGATACAGCCTCTGTTTCGTTTTCGTTGAAGCACCATCTATAATATAGAATATATTCAACTGAAATAATTCTTTCTTTTTTTTAGTTTTTCGCATCGTTCGTTAAAAAACTCAATATTCCTTATAAAAATATATACAAAACTGAAAGAAATTTATGTGGTGAAGTCACCTAGTGGCCAATACTGTAAGTATAATAATGTATCGATTAAGGTTTACTACATCTGGCAATATTCAGCAGAACCCTTTCGGAGAATGAGTGAATCCTCGAGAATAGAGAAGGAACGGTGATTCCCCGAGAATCGACAGTCGGAGGAGTCCAGAAGTTCCCCAAAATTTGTTTATAAAAAGTAATGCTTTCCCCTTCTTACTCCATTTCTTGGGAATTTACTGTTACCATCATCATTATACCAGTACAGCAGACCGCACTAAAAGAGAAAACTAGGAAGGTAAAATACACGTTAGGACTTGAAAATCGTGTGGACATAAAATGAGCGATTTTTCTGACATCTCATCGACAAGGGAAGTGATACTAATGAGGACAACGGTTTACAATATCCAGACGAAAACTCATCTCATTCTGATACTGATATAGTCTCAATAGATAGAGGACCAACACCAAAGAAAAATAAGTGTTTTGAAAATAGTATGAAAGTGATGGATTATTTTATCGTTAGACAGGACGCGGAAAGTGAAAGTGAACATTATAAAGCGTGGAAATGCAATCTATGTAAGTCCAAAGAATCAAATTTCGAAATGAAGAACTGTACAACTTCGTCGCTGAAGAGACATTTGAAATTAAAGCATGTTGCGTTTTGCAAAACGCCCTTTGGAGATTCAGCAGAGCAGCAACACAAAGGTTTTCTTCCGTTTTGAACTCATTTTCTATCAAAAGATATGTTATTATCTCGAAATTACGTACATGGTTTCCATTTTTAAGTCATTTCATCTCCAAAAAAGACAAAAAATTTTTCCAATGATTATGTTACACTTTTTAAATTTGAAGGTTTTCTCTAAGGCCAATTTTCTATATTTATGAATGATCAGAGGCCTAAATGATAGACACCAATAATTCAAAAATTATCATAGAAAATACTTACAGATAATTAATAACTGATACAGTTTTCAGACTGAAACGTTTCAGTTTATCAAATATAGAAGGAGAACTTTATTTTGAACAAGCTGTTCTTGTTATTAACCTGATGAACAAGAAATTCATCAAAATTGAAAGAGTCTTCTCAAGAATATTAATCCCTTATATCTACAGAGTGGAAACTGAGGAATGAATAAAATTTATAGCAACTGGCAAAAATCTCAGTCAATGATTCACGATTTCGTTTAAATTTTCATCTGTGCACACGTCTGCATCATACGTAAGCGTTCGCTGCGTACGGTGATGCACCGGTACTCATCACACGATTAAAAGTCAAAATAAACGATGATGCATCAAATGTTTCGCATTTTCAGCACATCTGTATACCTTTTCCTATTACGGAAATGAACTGATGAAAACCACGCCCACAAATTGTTGTGGTGGGGTGTGTCAAGTCTTAGCAACTTAGCATAGCTTGTGTGTGGTCTTGGTATTAGTCAGAGAAAAGATCCAATAAGAAGGTCGACTTACCGACCAAAACATTCAACAGCCCCTTATGACCACACCTATCTATCTAGTACTCCCATAATAGATATAGATGGCACTAATTTAACCACGTCAAGTGTCAAACTCTGTCGATCAAACTTCAATAGCCAATAAATAAATTGTCAAATGTCAAAGTTTTCAGTTTCCCGCTAAACCCTTTTATTTTTGCGGTTTGTACTTCCAAAATCATTTTCTTTTCAGGTGTTTCCGTTGCTGGTGTCTTGGACTCAAGTTTAGTAATTCTTTTGAAAATTGATGGTAAGTAAATTGAATTTGAGAGGTTTTAGCCGATATTTTGTGCAGCTTGAGCTTTGTTTGATTCTACGGTACCTAAATTGGACTATATCCAATTCTTATCGGTTTTCTTCTCAATTTTGAGGTTTACCCCTTTGGCGTGCGGCGGGAAAGGAGTACGTCTTCCGAGCTGAAAATATCAGTTTCCATGTTTTCCCTCGACAAGATCCATCAACTTGTTTGAAGTGGAAAGAGTTTTGTTCTATAAGTGAAACTGCCGACACTACTAATTTTTTCTTATGTAGTGATCACTTCAAAGAAGACGACTTTGTTAATGCAAATCAAAAAAGATTAAACCGTGGCGTTATACCATCTTTACTATTTCGAATAATGAACCATTTTGTTCTTATATAAATAAATATTATCTTAGGCATCGGTTGGAGAAGGTAGGGTTCAAGTATTTTTCATTACGGTCCTTCAACCAGGATCCTTTAGAAAATTTATTTTGTATTATTAGACAGCATGGTGTAGGGAACACAAACCCTACTTGCCACCAGTTTATTGCTGCTTTAAAAACTTCTGTTTTAAAAGGCTTAACATCGCCCATAATTAATGGAAATTGTAAAAAAGATGACTGAGAGAATTTTAATGATTTGTCTTCTTTTTTGCAGACTAACTCACAGAACATAATCACTGATTCTGAGGATTCAGAACCTTCTGTTCTTGAAGAATATAATGAGATCTTTGGAAATCTACCAACTTCTATAACTGACAATTACGCTACCTATTATGTAGCAGGATACCTTTTGCGAAAAATTACAGTCCCAGAATGTCAAGTATGTAATGAAGAACTTTTTGCGAAGTGCCCTAACAACAACACACTTTTATAACATTCAAGGAATTTTGTGATAATAAGTCTAAGTTAACGTATCCTTCAGAAAAAGTTTCTCAATTCTTAGAAGACATTCACAATAAACTTTACTTTTTCCTCAATAGTCAGGGGCATCAGGAAAATCTTGCTTTCAGCTTCAAAGATATTTGCAATTCTCATTTTTCTCAATTCGATTTTTGTCAATTACATTCGGTGAAAGATGAAATTTTTGAAAGGGCTACTAGTCTTCTAATTTTTAAATTCATTAAGGATAAAAAGAAGGATACTGTTACTTCTGGGACTGAAAGCAAATCCAAAAGGTTCAGAAGCAAGTAGGACAGCAATCTTTGATGGGTTCAGTTATAGGTGTTTATTGTGATTTTAAAGAGCGGGTTATCCTCACCCTACTATGTGCGTGTTATTTATTTACCATCGATCTTATACAGTTGTTGGTACTATACATGTTGTTTTGTCTGGGCTTTTATACCCTTTTATAATTTACAAACATGTTTTCTAGTCTGTGATATTATTTATTTTCCTCCATGCACCTTTTACACTAATGGGGAAAGAAATTGATCTGTGACCAAATAATTGAATATTTTGGGTCCTTTACACCCTACATTTCCTTTGTTATCTATAATTCATGTTTATTTTGTGATATACACATTGTTATTATTAATTCAATATTCTGAGTTTTCTTTACTCAGATTATATATTGTTTTTTTTTGTTACAGTGGGCTTTTTGCACCCTGCTTACACATAAGTTTCTGCGGGCGGATCAATTGAACACATCAGGAATATTAATGCAACCCTAGTTTCCAAGAGTAGTAATGAAATTGCCTATATTTACCATATTCAACATTTTTGAGTGATGTCAAATTCTTTTAAATGAAAACTTCTTGAGACAGTTATTACTGCGTTTTTTTCTATTTTCAGAAGCAGTATGTGGTAACTGCCATGAAGATGACAGGTAGTTTACCCCCCAACGGGTAACCACTGGTAGCAATGGGGGACCAATATTATGGCTGACAAAAATATTTCAGAATTTCTTTTTTATTTTGAATATTAGAATGTACCTGTTTTCTGTGATATGTGATTTATATTTTTGATTTACATGTGTTAAGAATTTATTATATTTTTATGTTTTCTGTATATATGGTTTGAGAGATTTTTGTTATTTTAAAATAAAAGTGTTATTGTGAAAAAATACTCATTATTTTCTCAATTTTTGAACAGACTAATTGAGGCAGAAATGATCTGCATCGATTAGACAGTTCATATGTTGGAGCACTCATTAGGGTCTGTTCTGTGGTATTAGTGTTGCATTTCGTCTTGATTTGTGTCGACATGTTATCAGGTGCTCTTCTTACGTAATCCTGGTCAAGTCCTCAGTGTAAAGCTGCTTTGTGATTTAGATCGAATATTCGATTCTGCTGAGGTTTGATGTGAGATAGAAATTCTAAGAACAATTATTCTACACAATTTGATGACAAATCAATACAATTTGTGAATTAGAAAATGCGAATCTTCATTGCGGGCAGTTAAGCATCGGTCACCGAGATCAGACTCGCGAACGTCCAGCCTGGATCAGCATAAAAGCGTAGGCGCTAATGGTATTATGCGAATCCGGCACTAAGAGGTTAACCTTCGAGATGTGTTTGTATCTTTTAACAATGTGCTCGAGAAATTAGCCCTTTAACACAGCTGGACCTACAGTTTATGGTGGATTCCGAACCACTCACCTAAACCGTGCTATGATAACTACCACCTTTCCGGATTACAAGTTATCTGGCCTTTAGTGGTTATGAACTCAACCTTTCGGTTATGCATCCGATCTCTATGTACATCTTTGTGAATTTTCACTTTTTTGTTCAAGGATAACATCCATGGCATCCATGGACTACCTGGGTAGATGCACTAACCGTGTCTCTCCCCATGCGGTTAAACTTTCGAGATACAGGGTTTTGAAACGAGCAGCAAATTAGTTTTTCTGAATAACTTTGAATCCACCAGTGAAAAATAACACTTTTTTCCTTTCATGGGGTTAAGTGTTCTCATATTTTATTAAATGTTGAAAATCTCTGCTGATAGGCCCATTTTATGCTTAAATATTTCTCCAGGTTTTGCTATATTACAATCTGGAAAATTCAGTATGAGGAACAACCTATAATGCAAATTGCAATTTTACTTTCATACATGAATTAAAACTCTCACTTTCTGAAATTGCCCCCAAAATAACCACTTTGTATACTTTGCACACATCTTCAACTTAGAAGCAAGGGATTTCATTAAAATATTACATTCTGACATGGACAATATTGATGAAAAATAATAATTCATCTGACACGGGTGAAAATGATGAAGAGTTTACCATAAATTCTCCAGACAGGAAAATTCATACTTTATCGAAAAAATTGAGAAATTCTGAAAATCAACGTAACGATCTTGAAAAATTTTGTAATAGTGTCAGTTTGAAAATTACGATGCCAAAACTTGACATCATTACTCGCTTGAATATCACGTTCAAAATGTTGCAGTGGACGATGTTTAAAAGACCATTAAATATACTTTGCGATAATACTGAAACAAGTAATTTGAAATTACTCAAGTTGATAGACCAAGATTGGCCATTTATAGAGAAAGTGTATACACCTCAAAATCTTCAAAACCACTTCAACAGTATTAAAAGGCGGAACCTACTGTACACTTTCTCTTTTAGTAATTGGCATCGACAACATCCTAGATATTTTAGAAACCTGGACTAAAGAGTTTGGCGATCAACTAGAAAGATTAAATCGATGAAAAATTAATACGCAGCATACAGGTGGCGAAGAAGAAACTCGTTAAAAATTATACAAAAAGCAATTGGATGTACTGTGTAGTTTTAGTCGTGGATCCTCGACATAAGGTGGAAACATTTCTGAATTCTAGTTGGTAAAAGGAATCGTATGTTGAGAAAATTCTAACTTCGAGAATATTCATAAAACAAAATATTTAAGGCCTACTAAAGACCACATCTTTCATCAAGAACGTCCGCATCGTAGCAGGGCGAATGCAGTGACTTTGAATCAAAACAATTTGAGATAGACCTACTAGGTCTGTACAAAAAATCTTTTGTGTCTTCCGTGCAGAAAGCTGGGAAGTCATGGAAATGATAAGGAAAATGCACGAAGCCACATTACCTAATTTGGCGAATATGACGAGGCATTTTTTGGCCACTCTATCACCAAGACTCGAAACAGATTGAGTCACAAATCAGTTAGGACGTTGATATGTTTCAATTCTTTGTTCAAACCCAGCGAACTATCAACTATCTGATGAAGTGATAATGTAGTTTCGCTTATTCTTATTCCTTCTGACTCAAGTTTCAATCTAGGCATTTCCTTTATTTTCACAGAAGTTTTATTCAATTGTTCTTACTTTCACACATGTTTATGTCAGTTGTTTAATAGAAAACTTCTTTATGTTGTTTCTGTGATGCTATGGCTGTTTTATTTGAAAATATACATTTCACTTTCACTCTTGTTCTCGTTCTGTCTTTGTGTTTCCTTCAAAAACTTTATGAATTCTTTTCAGATTCTTACGTTAAGTCTTACTTAATTTCATTTAAATATTTCCCGGTTGGATATTCAGTATTACTTTAACCTTTATTCTCGCTCTTATTGAATATGAAATAATGTTTTATTACGAATAATTTCTGCGGAAGTTGAGTGCCGGCTAGTGGTGTGGGTTCTGTTTTTTTAAATTTTCGTAATAAATAAATAAAAAGAAATCTAATCGTCCAGTATATTCAGGAAATATCAAAATAGGCAGAAAGTTCACCAAGAATCTATATACAAAAAAAAAATTAAAATATCACCTAAACTACTAAATACAAAATTGTTGAGCGCCACCAGTTTTATTTTCTGTCAATATGTAGGTCTTGAGTATCAAATAAAAAAGACTGGAAAAAAATGTATACTATGATGGAATGTATAGATGTCATATGAATTAAATATTATTGTGGTTCGAGCAGATGAAAGGTTCAATGAAGCTGAACCATCAGTTCACAATTGATAGGTTGTGAAGTTTCGGGCAAAACCCTTACAAGTTCATTACAGAATAATAAACTGCTAAAAAATGCCAAAACGTCTGTTTACCATACTGAAGATATCAAAAAAAAATGATACAAAACCGTAAATTCTGATGTATAAAATTATGATTAAAAACTTTCCTACCACCCTATATATACTTTATACAAAAAATCTTATTTAAACGAAATACGTTGATAGTGCCAATCTAGGAAATGGACTATATTTTTCTACTTTCGTGTAGGTCCCACGATGAAGGAAACAGAGCGATGATGTGTTTCCACACCCTGTACATATCTATAGGCGACAGCTACTTGAAGAAAACTTATCTCGTTACTTCAATGAATTCACTATGTGGTGGAGAATGAAGTTCAATTTTCAGCTATACAGCCAAAACGACAGGCCAAGGGCCGATCAGGATTCTCACCCAAAAGAATGAAAGAAACTAATATGCCTCACAGGCAAAAAACTCCCAGATTATTTCTGGGAGTTTCTTTGCATGAACAAAAAAACCAATCCGAAACTTCTATACTAAATATTGCATGAAAATGGGTACACCAGCTTCTCGAATACTTAATTATTTACTTTCAGAAAAATGGAATTAACTTCTCATTCGTTTAGCACCAGCCAACAACAACATTTCTCAACGAAGTGGAATATCGAGCATTTTATCATCTCTCTTGATATCCGTTACCCAAAAAAACTGACAAACAATATTGTTTTTTTGCGCGTCGGCACTCGCATCTGAGTAGTGAAGATACGTTTGCTAGATGGCAACCAATAATACATGACCTAAATCAATCAATCTTTATTCATCAATTAGAACAACATTCAAATATTGTTGTTAGGTTTAAAATAATTTTTTAAACGTAATAAATTTCCCCCACATCTGAAAACGGTTGCCCTCAATAGTACTCCTTTTGGCACACCTCCACCATGAAGTACAGCTCTACGTCATCGTAACCTACTCTCAAGTCCTTTACGTGCCATCGGCCTAAAGGCTTCTGGTCATCGAGAGGCTCTAACTCATATGCGTTCTCAGAAATTTTCTTGATCACACGACATTTCACGAATTTAGGAGCCAGTTTAGACGAGAAAAAGTTACTTTTATCAGACAGGATATAGTTCTTTTTCCAAACGACTTGGCCAACCTGAACTTCAGGTTTACGATGACGTAAATTATACCTATTAGCACTCACTTCTTGAGCCTTTTTCAATTTAGTATGCACACGAGAGCGTAGCTCTTCAATTACTGTGAGTTTCTCAGTCCACTGATCAGATGAACGAACTAGAGTATCGGATGTCTCATTCGATTCAACTAAAAAATAATCCTCTTCTAAGATATAGAGTTCTCTACAAAAATTCAAATGGGCAGGGCTTTGTCCTGTGCCTTCGTTCACCGAACTCCGTTCCATATTCGTTAAGGCTTCTTAAGAATTTTAATGCCACTCATTTACGATGGTAGAACCGGCTGTTTTAGAACGTTGATAATATTCTACTTCGCAAAAATATCATAAAAAAATTTTCATAAGGTTTACTGGACAGCCTGTATATAATGTTATTCAAATGAACATTTTCAAGTGAAAATTTTTATAGTTCAGTAAATAAGATTTCAATATTTGAAATCGTTTCATGAAATGAGATGTGATACGAGATATGCGCAAAAGACAATAGAGATATTTTTTGTACGATTATTATTTCTACTGGTTCTTGGAGAGATGATGCATAGGTAACTGTTTAAACTAAGTATTATTAATGGGTTTTTTAATGATGCCGTAATTATTCAAGGTCAAAATGGTGATAAGGAATCCATTGAGAAATCGTCAGGTCGGCAGATAAAAGGGGCACAATCTCTCACTCCAAAAATAGAAACGCGGATAGAACTTCTTATCTAATATTTTACACGGTAGTTATAAAACATTCAGTTAACAGTATACAAGGTATCCCATTTTCATAGGTTTTGCGGAGTTCATAGCCATTGAGTAAAGATAGATTGATCTGGTTTGAGAAATCTGTTCTATCTGGTATAGTTTTCATGTTACAGGGTGATTTTGATTTTTTGCCATTTTCAAACTTACATATGTATATATATATATGGTGGTACACGAAAAACCGGAATTGCTTTCATAATCTATAACTTCCACAATTATTACGTTATAGCTTTCATTTTAAATTTTCGAAATCAAGTGCTCAAAATGTCAAGAAAAGACTGCTCTTTCCACTATGTATCGCAATCCTATTATTCCGCCCCAGAAAAATTCTGATACATAGGGAAAAAAATGTATCTTCGGGTCGGGCGGCCATTTTGAATTGCATAAAAATTCCAATTTTAGGAGGATATTCGTATGTTTCAACATTTCTACTCCCGATTGAGTCTAAAAGAGTGACGATCACTCTAGGATCTTGGAAGTTATGAGCCTTTGGAGTATGGGGTGCGACGCACTAGGGTCTCTTCTTTCAATTTGGCACAAAAAGCGGTCTTGTTCTTCAGAAGTGATCTTTCTTCGACTTCTTCTAGGCCTACTCTGCAGAGATGGTAGCTCCACGTATTGGGCGTTGGTTTTTGAAATATCCCCATGTGATACCCCCATTGTGGCCGCCATATCCCTCTGTGTCACCCCTTCTTCAACGGGAGCAATTATTCGACTTCTCTGCGCATCGGACAATCCAACGTAAGGCATTTTCAATTATGATTATAGGCTTTTTCAAATTTTGAAAATCACAGTTTCAGATCTCAGTGTCGACAGAGTATAATATCCCGAACTCGTGGTGATAATTCAACATTTCTTATTATACTATCCAGTTTTCTTACTACAAAACCTTTATTCTTCACAAGTAGTCAAACATTCATGGTTAAAAGCAATCAATAGTGTGAAATACCGAGTGTTGCCATATAAATTTGGTTGTGTGTATATAGATAGTCTTTGTAACTGAAAGAAAAAGATCACCATACTGTTGTTATTAGGTTTTCTATCATATTCAGTGGTTGGTTATTATTTTTATGATTCTTGTATATCGTAATAATTGTTTATTTTGTTTTTCTACTTGTTGAAATGGCTCGAAATATTTTCAGAACTATGATAGTATAGGTGAGATAATCGAGTTTCTCAATGTTTTCGAATTTACTATTACTTGAAAATCTCACCCAAAATTAGAATTTAATCTTTGCAAAATTAGTTTTCGATAGAGAGTCTACAATAAAAAGAATGAACAATCTGAGGCCAACGTTTTAGCTTTGATAAAAGCAATTTCTAAAATCCTGACTTTAACATCATACACTGTCACATCGTTTAAAAACCAAGTTGTATATCAGCTGAACCCTAGTGATGTTGAGCGTTTATTGGGGTTCTGAATTTGTTTCATCAATATAAAAGAAGAAGATACTGATTTAAGAAAACGAATAGTTGCACAGAAAAGATACATTGTACAACTCGACATAACTTGTATTTCTGATTAAACAAAATCAACCCTTTCTTTTCTTAAGAACGGAAGGGGGGTTTGACGTCAATGTTTCTTGGAAAGAAAGATAAGTAACCATATTTATGAAAAATATCCAAACTCCAATCGGTAAATCGCAAAATAAATTGAAGAAGCTTAAGTTTCACAAGATACATATATTGAATAAAGAAAGTTGTCCGACGCAAGTTTCGGGTTTTATCTAATTTCAAAAACTAAGAGAAAAGATTACCATATCATTTATACCTGAGAAATGTTCGATTAAATTGGGCAAAAACGTAAATAAAACGTTATTGTTAAATTATGTTCTTGAGCTGATGAAATTTCTAAGAATTATAATAAATCTGATCCTTGATTTGCTACTTGGATGTAAAACTTCGGTTTTTATGGGATCTAAGATTTTCATTTTTCAATGTGCTGAAAAATCAGTTGTTCGTTCATTATGAGTTATTGTTCTTTCAAGCTCTTTCACTCTCACATTGATGGACGACCAGTTTGACCTGACAATCACTACAATATAATTTATATTATTCTTTCTTCACTTGTATCAAGTCGATCATTGTTATTGACCAAGAGTGAACATAGATTTTACTTATTCGTATATATTGTGACGATTTTATTCTATTTTATTGCATAAATTAGTATTTATCTGAGAGGCATAATTATTGCTGTGATATTATGGTTGATGATAAATTTTGTACTTGAACAGGTACTGATAGACAATTAAATCTCTTTTTGAAATTTTGAAATTCATTATTCGATAATATATAATTCACTATGGAAATTGAGAATAGGCATAAAAATTTAATTTCTTGGATATTCAAATTATGAGAACAGATCATTGCCTAGAATTCCAAGATAGTAGTTGTTATGCGCATAAAATCAAAATGCCCACATTCCACATATTTGTGCATAGATTTCCCATGGTTCCTATATCACGAATAAACTTCGAAAAAAAAATTAAAATTTTGAAAACATTAGGTCGAATAACGGATACTACAATAACATCATAGACAAATCAATAGCTAAAAAATAATACAAATTATTATTATCTTCGATTCAGCTCACCCTTCAGGTTCACAAAAGAACAAAATATCACAGCATTAATTATGTCCCTCAAATAAGTACTAATTTATGCCATACATTTGCTAATTTGAAAATGTTGAAGCAAACTTAATGAAAATAAAATGGATTGAGACAAACGAACCAGATAGTCGATAGGATGTCTGGATCTTTAGATTTTTTGTAAAGCTATTGACAATAACAATTCTCGAATAATTTCATCCACCATCGTTCGATAATAGAGAAAACAAATACAATTAACCATTTCTCAAGTGGTTCATCGATCTAGAGAGGGTGCTCGACTTGATTCAATTCAATAACCTACTTTATGATAGGTAAACACTCCAAAGCAACATCATAGATAATCTAAAATCTATACAAAACTAACAAGATTAAGAAAAATTAATACCTAACTAACCAAGAATATAATGGAGATAGAGACATACAAAAATTCGAAATCAAATAGGCTGATGCTATACACCTACTATTTCAATTCAACATGTGGAGAAGATAAAAATTTATATAATTACTGAGATGCAAACTGAAAGTCGAATATAAATTGTGATGCACGTTTGTCGGTAAAGAATTATCCGGGGATTTAGATGTTCAAGCGATGGTATGGAACATTGAACATAGAGCCTCTATATGGCTGAATCTAAGGCATATTTTTATATTACTACGTTTCTATCATATAGGATTCTAGTGCTTCTGTCCTGTTCCTTGACAGCGCAGGATATGTCGTGTTCGGTATCCACTGGCAGAATCGGCGCGTTTGGTTCGATTTCTTTAGGTGATAGAACTTGAAAATCAAGCTGCTTGACTTGACTTGTCTTGAAGTCATTTCAAGCTAAAGTCAAGCTTTTGTTTTGAGAATTCAAGACAGGTCAAGCAAACATGGAACTTATCTCTTATATTCAAAATGAACAGAAATAATGTTTTGAATAATACTGAATATTTGGTCGGGAAATATTCGAATAAATTCTCAAAGTTGTTGAAGAAAACACAAATCCGGAAGAAAAACAAGAGGGAAAGTGAAATGTATATTTACAAACACAACACAGTCATATCATCACAAAAACAACATGAAAATTCTATGAAACAACTGAAATATACTTCTGTGAAAATAAAAACAAGTGCTGTTTTCATCTATTTAGTGCGTTGCTAAACGAAATGACTAGACTGAACGTACTAAATTTTGAAATCTCAGTGTGTCGCAGCAAATTAAAAAACTTCTTTTGTTTGAATTGTGGAGGCCGTTACTTGATGTAGATCCATGATATAAATGAGATAAAAAACACAAGGTTTAACTTTAATCTACACTTTATTTGAAAAAAATTCGACGACGTTTCGCTGACACAGCAGCTTTATCAAGAATGACAAACAGAATGAAGAGTATGGTATTATAAACAAATCGTAGAACAAGTTGGATGAATAACAGGAAAATCCACACCGAGCCATTGTACAGTTAGTATGAAAGGTAATAAAAACTAATTAAACAAGTTAAGTAGGGGTGAATAATTCACGTCTACCTGCTCATTCAAAAGCTTGTCCGAATGTTTGTATCTATTTATTTCTAATGCTTCTAGGAGATCTAATTTTGAACTTTTTGATTTTATATGTAATATGTCAAAGTTTTTATTGTGGTTTGAATAATTTGAATCAGATTTATTTTTATCGAAGCTACGTTTATGTTCAGATGTTCTTATGCCAAAACTCCTATAGGTCCTACCGATATAAATTTTATCACAAGAACCGCAATTGAGTTTATAGATTCCTGATTTATTTGATTTTTCAACACGAGAATTATTATTTTAATATAATTACCTAAGTTATTAGAAGTTTTGAAAGTTATATTAAGATTTTGTTTGAAGAGAAAGGATATAATATTTGTACTTGCAGAACCGCAGAATGTCAAACTGTTGAATATTTTATAGTCTTTATGAATACGATATACTTCATTTATTGCTTTCTGATACAGTTTTTACGAATGATTAGATCTATCATATCCGGATTATATGAATTATGAATGGCTATCTGTTTGATGATGTTTAACTCTTTATTATAATCTTCTACTGATAAAGGTAAATTGAGTAACCGATGTACCATGCTGTTTAAAGCTGCAACTTTGTGTTAAATTGGATGTAATGAGTAGTTATGTATAATTGTATCAGTATGTGTTGGTTTACGAAAGACCGAAAAACATGATTATTATTTTGTTTAGTGATTTTCAAGTCCAAAAATTAATGGAATCGTTCTGTTCAAATGGATGGAATTAATGAAATTAAGAAATAAGTCTAATTGACGAGTAGTTCCAATGAAACATACTAAGATGTCGTCAACATATCTATACCAATAAAGAAATTTGGAAATGAGTGGATGTGTATGAATTTTCTGTTCAATATTATTCATAAAAATCTCTGCTAAAAGTGGACTCAAAGGATTTCCCATGATCAAACCATTTTCACTACTGTAATAGATGTTGTTGAAAGAAAAATAATTTTATTCAATGCAAACGTCCAACAGATTCAATATTTCTGATTTAATTATGTGGTTAACATGATTCGAATTCAACATGTTTGCGATTTCATCAATATAATCAATATATATATATATATATATATATATATATATATATATATATATATATATATATATATATATATATATATATATATATATATAATTACCATACTCAAAGCTATGACAGTTAACTGGTTTCTTGTTAACTTTTAGACCTGGAACACAAAGAAACGAACATGTTTTTACATGTTTACATCATGTGAGGTTTCGTCATTAGACGTATCTTTTTTCAAATGATTCTGGTAGAAATAATAAGAAAAAAACTCATAAAATCGGTAGTAAATTAAAAAAAAAATTATATTTCCAAAAACGGCTTCTTGCATGGCGAATGCATTGTGATGTTTTTGTCCAAAAATTCAAATTGATTCCTGGAACAATTTTTTATTTAGTTTCATCTTTATCCTGCGATGCCTGCTTCATACATTTGGCCATTAATGTTTGTTGGGGGATTTTCATGGCATTCTTTTCAGCAAGTTCTGTCAACGGTCTTTCAATTTCTTTTTCTAGCAGAAATTTGATACGATACGAATCTCTTCTGCTTCCACGGAAAAATTTCAACAGTTTTGCCCCATTTTCATGACTGAATTCTAAATCGACCTCAAAATACTCGAAATGCTATATTTTTGGTAACGGTAGGCAACATTCCTGGTGTGTTGGAATGAAACATCTTTTTGACTCACACGACTCCACTTCGCATATACAGGCTTTTTAGTGTGAACTGGAAAAATTTTCCAGACATCATAACTCTGACATCGCTTTCCCGATTTGAATGAAAATTTCAGGATTGTAAGTCATCTAGTAGAACAACTATTCGCAGCGAAAATTTGTTTTCTTGTACAGGGCAGAAAATCAACTTTATGAATAGATGATAAAAACTCACCCTGTAGATCACTTATTCTGAATACATCATCAGAACAAGAAAATGTAGCTCTTTCAATATTCCACTAGAACATTATTATCACAGCTTAGGTATTTTCTTAAAAAAATATTCAATTTGGAATAATGTTAGTTCTCAGTCCAATCCTCAGAGACAATTCTGAATACTAGATATTTACGTCCGAATTGATGCAAAAAGGTAGATACAATTATAGTTGATGAAATATGTTAGATTTCAGTTGAAAATCTACAGGGTGTTATATTTGATATTAGTAATCATATCACTTCGAACCCATCCAGAAAATGTTTTCGACGCCATTTCTATGTTCCTGGATATGAGAGTTATTACAGGTTTATGGTTACTACATTATAGAAAGACAAATAATTCCTTAACATAAAAATACAGAAAAATATTTAGATTATTGTGATATGAAAATTTGATGGTAATCATTATCCATGAAAGCTCGCTGCCATTGAATTCAATGTGAAAAGAAAAGAGTGACCTATATTTCGAACGAGGTTTCTACGGAATAACTGGCATGTCAAGTAATACTCTGCACGTAGTCAACATATTTTCTACATTTTGCCAACTTTATTCGTCAAGTATTTGATAATCGGTGAGAGATATCGATTTCTGAGCAGAAACCGAATTTCATGAAACAGATTAAAGTATCCAAATTGCCATTTCACAAGTCGCCATAATCGCGTCGAAAATATTTTCTGAATGGGTTCGAAGTGATAAGATCACCAATATTAAATGTAACACTCTATAGATTTTAATGAAGTTTTCAACTGAAATCTAACATATTTCATCAACCAAAATTGTATCAATTCAGACGTTAATCGCCTAATATTCAGAATTGTCTCTGAGGATTAGATTGAAAGCTAACATTATTCCAAAATGAATATTTTTTTAATAAAATACCTGACCTGTGATGAAAATGTTCTAGTTGCATATTGGAAGAGCTACCTTTTCTTGTTCTGATGATGTATTCAGAATTTTGCTTAAGTGATATACAGGGTGTTGTTTTACCATCTATTCATAACATTGAATTTCTACAGTTCGGCCCTGTAAGAGAAAACACATTTTCTCTGCGAATAGTTGGTCTATTAGGTAACTCACAAACCTGAAATTTTCATCTAAATCGGACCAGCGATGTCAAAGTTATGACTTCTGGAAAATTTATCCAGTTCACACTAAACAACCTGTATATGTAAACAGATTTTTCATCTACGTTCCCATTTTAATGATAAACAGAGAACGTCTAAATTACATGATATTGTTGTTGCTTCAGATTATAATCTTACACCTCTGAACTTGACAATGCAAAAGGTAGATTTTGATATATTTGATGATAATTCTAAAAGAGAAAGTTGGATGCAGAAGGAATTACACGGAAAGCACCCTAAAGAATTGAAAAATGATTATATTGATGAAATTGCATCGAATAAATGGTTAGTATCTAGAGAATTGTTTGCTGAAACAGAAGGCTTGGCAATTGCGATCCAGGATCAGGTTGTTTTCACGAGGAATTATAGAAAACACATCATCAAACAAAATATAGATGATTCTTGCCGTAGATGTTTCTGTTCTTCAGAAACAGTTTTTCATATATTATCATCTTGCTCAGTCCTTGCTTCAACAGATTATTTAGAAAGACATAATGCCGTCGCTAATATTATTCACTTTAATCTAGGAATTAAACATGACCTAATTCCCAAAAGAAAAAAATTTCACAAATATGAACCTGAGATTATTTGTGAAAATGACAAATATAAACTTTATTTTGATAAAACAATTCTTTGCAACAGAGCTGTAAAACACAATAGACCAGATATCGTTCTTAATGATAAACAGAATCAAATAACATATATAATTGATATTGCTATACCCGACACACATATTATACAAAATAAATACAATGAAAAAATTTCTAAATATATGATGCTTGGCGACGAGATTAAAAAATGTGGAAAATGAAGAAAATAATTATTCTACCGATTATTATTTCTACAACAGGCGTTATTCCCAGAAATCTTCACAAAAGTATTGAGATTTTGGGTCTGAAGAAAAATTTGTTTGAACAGTTACAAAAGATAACAGTCATCAAATCTTGTAATATTCTTCGTAGGTTTCTTTCCGAAAATAATAATGAGGTAGAGTCTCTTTAGTTTATACTGCTCAGAATCTCATTTCATATTTTATTTATTTGTTTATATAAATGTAATATAATTAACTGACAATTTTGTCATATTTATATTCAGAGCAGTATTCTATTCGATCGTTCACCACTTCACACAAAGGAAACTATTAATGAGTAACATTCAGTGTTACTTGACTAAGGTCCGTACACTGGATTTTTCCGGGAGAAAGCCTCTGACACTACTCGTTGGTACATTGATATCATTGTCTGATGATGCTATAGTATGTATATATTCTGGTAGATTGATATATTCTCATAACATTTAACGTTATCCTAATATATAATTACTCCAGGATATGTTTTGATTATAATCATTGCCTGGCAATGGTATTAATTACCGGGTGGTGGATTTATATTTTTCATGAAATCAGTTTGATTGCATGAACAGATATATGGGCAACTCGTCGGGGTAAAACCCCTATATATATATATATATATATATATATATATATATATATATATATATATATATATATATATATATATATATATATATATATATATATATATATATATATATATATATATATATATATTTCGAGTATTTTGAGGTCGATTCAGAATTCAGTCATGAAAATGAGGCAAAACTGTTGAAATGTTTCCTTGGAAGCAGAAGAGATTCGCATCGTATCAAGTTTCTGCTGGAGATAGAAATTGAGAGATCGTTGAAAGAAGTTGCTGAAAAGGCCAGAATGCCATCGTTCCAGGAATCAATTGGAAATTTTGGACAAAAACATCACAATGCATTCGCCATGCAAGAAGCCGTTTTTCGAAATATAATTTTTTTTCTAATTTATTACCGATTTTATGGGCGAAGACCGTTTTTTTCTCATCATTTCTACCAGAATCATTTGAAAAAAAAATACGTCTAATGACTAAACCTAATATGATGGTAAAAATATGTTCGTTCCTTTGTTCCAGGTCTAAAAAGTTAACAAGAAACTGTCGTAGTTTTGAAATATATGGTGTGTCGATGTCATTTTCAATAGGAAAATATCTCACATAACAATAAATGATTTATAAATTTCCGAAAATGGCATTCTGTTTCTGTTTCTCACACCCTAAATTAATTATTGAAGTCAGACTGTTTTCCGAGCTCTAGTTTTGAAGTAGATATAAACGAAATCATAATATACTGAACGATAGTTTTAAAATACATTCTTTAATGTTAGTTCTATTCTTGCGAAACTGGTACATAAATTCCTAGCTAACCGTGTTTCTGCAATGCGATATGAGATATCACAATCAACAAACCAAAACTAAACCCCGTGCCGCTGTGTGGACCAACATTGGCAGGAAATGACGAAGTGCAGCACTAAAATAACGGAAGCGCATTCGAGGAGTATTCCTTTTCACACTCAATTATGTCGATAAATCTATTTTCGGAGAGCCTTTCAAAATTCCACGTTGATCTCGACCTTCTCCATATGCTAGTAGATAAATATAATAAATATTTTGAATGTCTATCGTCTTGTACTTGTCATGCTCCAGGAATAAATGATTATGTGTATTTTCAACAGGATTTAATCTGAGAGTGAGTAATTTTTAACAGACAAGATAATTTCGTTTCAATAATTTTAAAGTAAAGAATTTAGTAACGAAGAAAAATTTCGAAATGTATTGTGGTAATTATTATAAAATATGAAAGTTTGATTTCAGGCATAGCAACAATTTTGTTCTAGTAGAATTCTCATTCATTCATAAATCACTGAATAATTCTAATATGATAAGATTCTCGGAATTATTATTCAGTTATTTGGCAGCATCATAGTCACGCCAAAAAGTTTTTATTGAATAGGTAAACTTGTAGTCGAAGGGTAATTTGATTTTTGTTGACATGTACAAATTTGTTGAGTATGCAAGTGTAACGTGCACAAGTGCCTTTTACATGTTGCCTCTATCGCTCTTCAATTCCTACCTTTCACTTTATCACTCCGATCAAATTATAGCGTGATCTTACCTTCGACTCAGTTGTTTTTTCCCTCTCGATAATTTCCCAAGTATTCTATATTACTGTATACCTTCCAATTTCACATGTTTCTGTGAATTAAATTGATTCACTGATTTACTGTGATATAATCTCAAGGAGGCAGTTGATGATTTGATTCTGTATTTTTGTAAAAAGAAATTGAAGGGTTTTATATAAATATCTTCAGTAAATAAAGGAAATGTCCATTTATTAACTAAATTAAGTTTAAAAAGTGGATTATTAGTTTACCCTTAAATAATTCAGGTTCAAGAGTAGACTTCCAAGACAGGGTCTACCGAGACATCTGGAAGTAGTGACGAACCGTTTAACAGCCCGAGGAGCCCGAGGAGCCCGAGGAGGATAACCGATATCTTGTTAGAGAATTCTGGGACTGAGACGTCGCCTTTGTTTCACCCTCGCATTTTATTAGTTCCTTTTTTTTATGTATGTCAATTAAAAAGCACCTTGTAAATATGTATTATTTAAATATAGTGGCAATTTAAAATCAAAATATTTGAATTTTGACTGACGATTCAGAGATAGGTGCTCCGTAATATTTCAGGGTACTCGCTACTGTACCGAGCAGCCAGGCTATCTTAGGGTGGGTCAAAAAAAACTTTTTTTTTGCTTGGTAATCTGGAAAATAGGTTCCTATTTTTAAGGAAGTCTCTATGCTCCAAAAGTCAATATACTAGCCTTTTCATTGGACAAGAAATCTCCTCTATGTTAGCACATTCAATCAACATACCAACAAAAGTCTTAGACATTCTGAAAGTCCTCAATAAATACAATTAGGAAAAAGAATGGATCTGTTAGAAAGTATGGAAATTAATATACTCAGCATAACCCCACATTATACTGCTCTCAATAGTCAATTGGAAAACAATATCTCATTCCTATTCGACATTTAAGGAAGAAAAATATCTTTTAAACATCATTGTACCCCAGTTAGTATTAAGCACTTGAAATTCGCCGATACGTCAAAATCGGTCTTATATTAGCGAATAAACGTGGAAAGGTGACAAAAGTGTTTTTTCTCTTTTATATTTTGAAATGGAGTTCCACGAAATAAGTGGCATTAATGTCATTGAAGTATTTATATCTTCATAGGTGGAGTGACTAACGTTTCTATCAAAACATGATTCAAAACTTCATGAAAAATGCGACTCAAATTATTATCGTTTATATTACAGAGAATATCTTTTTGATGAACACAATATCGTAATAAGCCTTTTTTCTAGTTTTCATCCAACGTATTTTGCATGAATATTTTAATGTCCTGTGTACTTATTGGAATGAATATATAATTGTAGTAATGGGTCTAATTAGGTCGAGAGTGCTAGTGATTATTTTCGTGATATTCAATCAAATGTTTCTACCGTTGTTCACCCTGTTGTAGGTTATGATGTAGGATTCCTCATGAATAAGTACAAGATAATTAATTAATAATTGAATAATTTTGCTTAATGAAGTTTGTACATGTACTCGATTGTATTGATGGAAAAACTGCGAATATAAAAAGCAGCATAATCATTTTCATTAAAATGCTCGGTTGATTATTGTTTCAAAAAGGAACAGTCATGAGAATTTCTAATTTCTTCTACATTTAGTTCAGTATCATTACGCACTTGCTTAATAATTACATCGTTGAATAAGTAGGCGGAAAAATTCAGAAATTTTTCATCTAAAGTGTTGCGGTCACTATTAGAATTATAATATTCAAGGAAAAAAAGAAATCTCATTGTTTCTTCAGAACATTTCAACCGACAATCGCGAATACATTATCTCTATTCTATATGAAAAATGTAAGTTTTTGTCCCACAGTGACAGTGTAAAACAAAGAAGATATTATGAAAAATTTGTCGACAAAGGAAGTGTGCTGTGGGAAACATCATGATGAAACAATGTAGGTAATTTACCTATATACATTGTTTAACTTGTTTTCCACAAATAAGTAAAGATTAAAGCGGACGATAGAGAACTAGGTTTACGTACTATCTACAGTCTGCGATAGAGAAATGGAACTTTATTAATTTCAGATAGTAATCCCAAATATTCATGTACTCATATATTGGATTTTATGGACCAATATCTCCTAAGGACTTTCAATCTCTTCACAGTTCTTTGTTATTCATGAATTCACTCATTTCTTGAAAATTTTATATTTAGCTCATACATTATTCGAAGCCAAGTATTCTAATTCTCCTCTTGACATATGATTTGTTGTTGTAACATAAGATACATTTTGAGTCGTTTGCACCTTTTATAATTATATGAACATAATATTGTTTAACAAGTGCCTCAGCAGATTCTTGTAAAGTAACTTTTCTCTTATCAAAGTGTTTTCAATTGAACACTTGTTTGAATTTGTTAGTATTAGTCACCCTACTTTGTGTAATTAGTACAATACGGCTAACTTCAGTAGCCAGTTTGTAGAACTTATCGCAACGATAATCACTAACTCGGCGTGATTCGGAAAAAAGGGCTATTTTTTGAATCAGTTAGCAGGAATGTAACATACCCGCGACATATTTGGGTTTACACGATTTTATATATATCAGTTAATAGCTTCATTATTTAAAGAGGCAAAAAGTTTCACGTACAAGCTAAGGAGAAAATTAAATATCATAAATTTCAGTCATACGAGAATAATTCTTAAGCCAGTGATTATATTCGCCTTCATCGAAAATTTGGCATACACGATTTTAGGCGACATTCATGGATGTTGTCCTTGAACAAAAAAGTGAATTTGACAAAGACATACATAGAGATTGGACACAAAACCATAGTTGTTGGTCCATAACCTCTGAAGGCCAGATAAGTTGTAATCCTGAGAGGTGGCAGTTATCATTGTACGGTCTAGGTGAGCAGTTCGGAGTCCACTATAAACTGTAGGTCCATAGAAAAAAGAAGCAAACAAATGTTCGAGAAGTGCATCAAGGAAAAAACTATAGTTATCGAATGAGACTGCTCCTTTATACTATTTTTGTTAGGAAACTAATTATTAACAGATGCTTTTTTCGGATATCTTCGAACATAATGGTAGATATTTCATTTCTGTTTTTGTTTTGTTTTATTCTTTGCTATTGACGAATTGTACAACCATGTGCGTTAGACAATTATTGGAAATAAATATTCAAATAATATTCATAAGGCAACAGAATTCGATGTTTTTCTTGGCGCACAAAATATCATTGATAACAATAGTTGTTGATACATTTTTGTAAGGAATGTTTGTGTTTTTTAAAAGTTTCATTTTTCGGTAATAATGCATCGTGAATCTCGAAATTCGACGCTGGCAATGTATATGAAGCAGTGGTGTTGGACTTTGACAAGAATATGAAAAGCCTTGAGGTATTTCATTCAACTAATTCCAGAATGATCCACAGGAACAGGAAAACTGGTAGTCATGAAAGGGGAGGGACAAAGACGACCTCGAGTAACAAAGGCGATCCATGATCTTTATATAAGAATTTCCTCGTTGAGACAACTGCTAGGAATCTTCGAATGCAGCTTCGACAGAACAGTGTAGTCCAAATTTGCACTGAAATGATACAATAACACTACAGCAAATTTGATTTGAGATTTCGGGTCGCAGCTCGAGGTCCAGCTCTAACCGCAGCATGTCGAATAGACCAATTGAATTTTACTAGGGAACATGTGAATTGGTAAGAAGCTGACTAGGAGAGAATTCTGTTTACAAATGAGTTGAGGTTTTGTTTTTTTCATATTGCACAGATGTCGAAATGAGAAATATGCCCAGTGCAACTTTTTACCTACCTATGGTTTTGTTAGAGGTTCAGTAATAGCGTGGGGACGAATTTTTTTGAACGTCAAAACTAATCTCATCATTGCGAATACTGGATTCCTGATTGTTCTGACGTAGTTTACAGACATTTATTAATAACATATATGAGAAATTTTTGTTCGTGCATGATAACACCAGACCTGAACAAGCTTATATTCGTTAGGGCTATCTTCAAGATCACGAAATCATTTCAATTGAGTGGCCTGCATGAAGTCCAGACCTTAGTCCTTTCTAGCATGTCTGGGACATTCTCAATGGAAGATTAAGAAACCAGAAAAACCAGCTAGCTACCGTAAATAAAATTCGGAAGATCTGATCGAAAATTCGAACGAAATACATCAGAATGCTATTAGATAATTGATTTTGAATATGAATCATATATGCCACGCAGTAATTTTCGCCAGGGGTGGAAATGTTCGGTATTAAAAGGATTTTGGGGACTCTGATTCTTTCCAAAAGTTCTACTCTTTTCATTATTAGTTTTATTTCAATTTCTATGAGTACCATTTTCATTTCGATTGATAATATAAAGAAGCACGCTCATTGTGTCCTCTTATCCCTTTTCTTTGACGCTTCCCTTCTCTCTCTTCAAATAAGGAAGCTAGCAGCTTTTGTATGAAATTGTGGACACTCGGTGAACATGATCTTCAACAAAATCATTGTCACATCGTTCGGTGCGTAAATCAAATTCGCAGTTGTCTTTTTCATACAACTAAATTCACGTTTTTTGATTTTTTAACGTGCTTTTGGCAGAGGACCTTACTTTTTGGGAGTTTTCTTGATTTTGTCAATGATAGATTTTCACACAGTTGCCACGTGAATTATCATAAATTTTACTTTCGTGGACTTGGAATCTTGTATTTTTCATAACCTTATAGCACGATAGATAAAACTCAGGGGTGCTCAAACTTGAACTGCTGACGATTTATGTATTTTTAGACTACTTACGATCGACTGCAAGTAGGTGTGATGCAGGGTTGTCGTACAAACACGATACACTCTACCTAACCTTCCTACCTAGGTATGGAGTACCGTAGCATATATATATATATATATATATATATATATATATATATATATATATATATATATATATATATATATATATATATATATATATATATATATATATATATATATATATCAGCTTTCCGCACAATATACATTATTTTAGTCCAGGTTTGGATTAGGTTCTCTATAATATCAATGAAAGAACTCATTATTAAAAATTCCGAGTTTATTGGTTGTTACAAAACAAGAGAGTTATATGTGGTGTTATACTTAACTAAGGAGTGACTTTGAATGTTGAAGCGTAGCACTGCATGTCATCAGCATACTTTTCATAAGATGGTACGTAACCACTGAGTGCTAATCGCAAGCATGATGACATAAATAAAAATGCAGACTCGCACAAGTAAGTTTACCCAAACATTGCCGTCAGTTGATGGGCGATTTGCCTAAGATTCGGATATTTATCTTCAGATATAAAACACCAGAAATTTGTATCAGATGCTGTAGCTTTGGGATGTATATCTGATATAATCTGCACCAACTCATTTTCAACAGAGCATGAGTTCTTATTAAACTGACCTGCTATTTCAGTAGCTAATTCCTCAATGTTTTTACATGAAAAAGGATAACTCATAAATGATGCAATATTTGCCAATTCACTGCAATCATAAAAACGCATTTCTAATTGTCCCAAAATATTTGATAATTCAGCATTATACGTATCTTAATTCAACTGACGAATCGTTGCTTCCATAAACGGAAAATTGGTAAGATCCTTTCTTTTCCGTTGATCTATCATAGGTTACAATTTACTTTTGAATGAGTTTACTGCGCTAATCATCTCAATAAAAGTTTTTCCTTCACCTAGAAGCTCCAAGCTAATGGTGTTTAAGTGCATTGTGATGTCAGTCAAAAACAACAAATCAGTCAGCCATTTTTCGTTTTTCAACATCTGAGTGTCATCACGTTTTTCGTCTAGAAAAGCTTTTAATTCAGGCAATAATTCTTGAAACCTTTCTAGCAATTTTTCGCGTGAAGAACTAAATCAGTGTGTTTAGCTGACTCCCTATGTTCCAACTGCAATCTAAAGAGCCGCCGTTGCAAGCTACGTGCACGGAAGGAATTCACAATTTTTGTTGCAATGCCCATAATTTCCTCGGTGTTTAAAACTTTTGAACACAAAACTTGTTGATGTATCTGCTTTAGCTGCACAAAATGCTACAAAACCGTTTTTGTTTCCAGTCATTGCTGGTGCTCCATCGGCTGCAATGCACACTAATTTTAATATTAGTAGCTTGTAGTTTTTAAAAAAATTGAAAAAAATTTCATATATATCTTCGCAACGGGTTTTCCCCTTCAGAGGAATGAAAATACACAGCTGGGCAGTGTCTGTCATATCGTTGGATTCGTCGAACTGTAAAGAAAAGTGTGCACATGTCATGATATCATATTTTAGTTTATCTGCTATGTCCTGACTCATGACTTCAATACACAATGTGACCGTCGGACGAGATAACTGAAGTTCTCTAATAGCAGACATGATTTGTTCCATTTTTAAAATCTCCAAATAGAATCTCTCCTGGTTCAATAAATGCTTCCTTCACAACCAATCCGTCTTCGTTTCTTGTGTTTCGCCAATATATGAGATATTTTAAATATCGCGATCGTAGCAGATTTTGATTGTTTGGCTGGTCTTGTGAACAAGGTTTGTTTTTTTTCAAACAAGATATCAAATCACGTAATTTTCGTTCTCTTAATTCACTATATCACATTATGAACTGTTTTGTGATGCCTCTCTAAGTTACCACGCTTAGGTATTGTAACTGACGCACGACAAATAAGACACTTATCCTTCATCATACAAAAAAAAACTTCTTCCTCCCAATCGTTACTAAAATGATACGTTTTAGATTTTTTCGCTGTACTCATTTTGTACTAATTAATAATAAACTTTGTACGTACGACGTAGTATTGCCTTCAAGTTACAATTCAGAATGACTCCAATTCCTGCAGGCGCAACATTTATATCGGCCTGAACAAAAGTCTCGTCAAACGCGCCGCCCGAAGTTTCTAGAAAAGCGGCATGAATAAAGAATAAAGTACCGGGCGATCCTTTGATAAAGCCGCCTTTTACCGCTAGAAGAGTGTTATTTCATATCGTAATAAATTTTTGTAGTTTAGTTACCTACTTATTAAAAATTTTTTCTTCTCGAGATCTACTGAAAAAGCACTCGCGATCGACCATTTGAGAACCACTGATTTAACTGATATGAAAAATTATTATCTTTACACTTGCTGGAGAGACATATCTCAATTGACACGCAGTCGGACAATTAATAAGGTCCTTTTTTCTTGAAATTATGAAAATGTTATTCCACAATATAAATCATTTTTTACAGAGTGTAAACATATTGTCCCATGTAATTATAAAAATATTCGATCCTTTCGAAGAACATTACATGATTGTTCCGTTTTCATTCTGGTTACTATAATTTTCTTCTTTCTTCATATCGCAGGGGAAATCATCATTGTCATGACATGAATGCATACTTTCAATATGATACGAATATAAATTTTTCTCCTAATTAGCTTTCCTGCCACTAGCACTTCAGAGATACCACATTTATTTTTGTCTGTTCATAAAGTGAGTTTTTTCGGAAGCGCTAATGGTGCTTGTGGTATTTCTGGGATTTCGAGTGATGCATTCATTCGATACCACCAATGAAACCGCATCCTCTTTATTTAAATTCATATTTATCAGACAGACGGTCATTGTTAGGAATAATGAATCTTAGTATATCCAACGCGATTAAATGGAAAGAACCACAACTTCCACTGCTGGACATTCAAAGCATACTATGATGGAATTGGAATATTTTCCTACTATCGAAAAAATTATTAATAAGACAAGTTATTTAAAAATACAAAAGGTCATATTGTAATAAGGGATAGAGTAAGTCCAGTCCTTTCAAAAATGACGTATGAAATTCATTGAAGCTTCCATGTTTTCCAGATACAAGGTGATTTGTTGTTTTTGGTTGAATATTTAATCATTTTTAACTCACGAACCACAATTGTTGCAACTTTATTCATTAATCAGGCCCATTTTACTGAATGGCTTCACGAAGGAATAACCAAATACAGGTCCGTACCTGGTCCAAATTTCATGTTCTCGGAAAACGAATTATATAAATACTCTGGATGGATAATCTGATATTTTTTGAACTGCGGAGGTATAATTCATTGCGCTCCAACACGTGAAAGAAAATCATGCCACTGTTTTCACTATTGATGAAAATATAATGGTATGCCGTTTTCAGGTCATACAGAAAAACTCATGTTAGATACATTGTTGATTTATGGATTTTCGAATGAATTTTTGGTTGTGTCCATGAAAGAAACTATTAAGCATTTTTGCTACTTCTTAGAAGAGTAAAGAATGAATAAAAAATAAAACAAGGCTTCCGATGTTATTTTCTGATCAATTACATTATTATGGATATTTTTAGTGCGGAATGCGCTTTATTCATAAGAATGTGCATTTCTAATGTGCATTTCTAATATATTTTTCATTTACAGAAATAATTTTTTTCTTTCATTTAATGAGTCCTTTTTCGCTGCCAATATCTAATTCACGGAAATTGCTTCAGAATAAGGCAATAATAAGTAATCACACAGAAAGAATGCTACTTTATGATTCTGAAACTGTTCTTCAGCGGTTTCGATCAATGATCTGTCAAAAAAGTACTTGATCAAATTCATTTGAGTTTTGTGATCAAAGTCTTTTTTGTATGTTCGAGAGAAAAACCAATGCCTCATGCATTCATAGATAGAAAATATGCCAACATGGTGTTTTGTTATGCATTTTCTTTTTATTCTTTATTCTGTTAACATCTGTGGATCTTTGAATATCGGTGCCTAGTTGACATAATTAAATTATGATGGTCGGTGAAAGTACGTACTTGTGTGCGGCGTGTAGTAGCGGAGTTTCCAAAAAATCTCCGGGTTTGAAGTGTTCTGGGCCTTGTGAAAACTCCTTTTATGTTAATTCGCGATGTTGCGATTTATCAAAACATCAAGCGAGTGTGATAAAAAATTTACCAGGTGGCAAGTGGATGTGCAATGATTGCCGTGGTTTATCGGAGTCACCTTCCTCGGGCCAACACCGTCCCCCTCGTGTTGGCCAGGGATTGACTACAGCTGACGTCGGAAATGTAGACATAGGCGGTGAACTTCGTGACCTCAAATGGGCAGTTGAGTTTTGCAGCAATAAAGTCAGCGACTTCGAGGCCAATTTAAATCCGCTGAAAGATCTGATAAAGGCTTTGGAGACGGTGAAGCAAGAGAATGCGATACTTAGAAAGAAATCTCCAGTTTGCGCATTTTAGTCGCTCCAAAAACATTGAGATACAGGATGTACCTGAAAAGAAATATGAGATTCTATCTGGCTCCTATGAAGGCAGAAAATAAAGCAAGAAACATTGTTGTACGTTTTACTTCTAGGATAGCCAGAGATAATTTTCTTCAGGCTGCAAGAGCTAAGCGTCTTCTCAACAGGGGGGCCGATCCGGGCCTTAGTATAGATGGTGTTTCGGACAGGCTGTATATTAATGAGCACAATACTTCTGCTGTAAAGCTTTTATTCTAGGGATTTCGCACGGCTGTAAAGGCCAAAGGTTACAAATTTATTTGGATACAGGGTGGGAATGTTTCAGTGAGGAAAGATGACACAAGTAAGATACGTCGTATTGCATCTGAATCTGAAATAGCCAATTTATAAAAATCACTTCTCATTCTCTTCGCTATTTGTTCAAAGACCGTCCTGTTTTTCATTCACCTGAATGTCCTTACATATTTACTACCAGAACGTACGAGGACTTCGTACCAAACTAAATAACTTCAGGCTGAACTCAATGGCAGGTCGATACTTGTGAATAATCTGTGTTTCATCGCGACCGAGATTCATCGGTGTCTTCTAAGAAGGTTGGGGGTGGAGTTTTCATTGCCGTTCGCAACAAATTCGGCCCACGGCTTTTAGATGACTTCGGAAGTGACGCGGAGGATATCTGGGTATCTGTGAACGCGTGTCGCAAGTGATGTGTTCGCTAGTAAATTTGAGAGCAATATAGTGAACATAAAATGTCAATTTCTTGTGTATGGTGACTTTAATTGTTCCTCAGTTGATTGGGTGAGCTCTGATAAGAATTACTTGATACCTACAACAACTACAACTACCTACATTGAAAATAAATATTCAGATATTTTAGATACACTTGCATTTGTCGAACTGAATCACTACAATCATGTAAAGAATAGTAACGATAAAATTCTTGACTTAGTCTTGTGTAATAAAGAAATTGTCTCGAATATACATAAAAGTGCTCATCCGTTTGTAAACGAGGACAAACATCATCCCACACTGGAATTTATAGTTGCCTTATCTAAAGAGAAGATGACGAAAAATTCGAAATTTTCATTACGATTTAAGAAATGCGAATTATGAAGCTGTTAATGCTTCATTATTGCTGGTAAATTGAGAGTTTCTGCTCAACAGCAGCTCAAAGGGAACTGATGAAAATCTGGATATTTTTCATCAGAGAATCAATGACATAATCAGTTCTGTTGTTCTTAAAAATAGAGTCACTAAGTGTTTCCTTCATTCTTTCCGCAAGGTACTATTGAAACAATAAGAGAAAAGTAAAAATTTCATAAAAAATAGAAAATTAGTAAAAATGTCAATGATCTCAATATATTCAAACAGCTTCGTGCTCATTCGAAGGAACTTATTGAACTTGATTTGAATAAATTCATCTCTAACATTGAGCGGGAACTGCCAACGAACAGCAAATCATTCTGGAAATATGTGTCTCTGGGACGGGGCGGCTCTAAACTACCTAATGAAATGAGGTTTGGGGATATTTCTTCATCAGATGGAAAAGAGATATGCAATCTTTTTGCCCGTTATTTCGAGAGTGTATATGTTCCTGTAAGTCAGCAGCGTAGTCGTAGTGTAACTGTTAAAAACTGCAATAATGATGTAATATCAAATATTTACATAGAAGAGGAAGAGGTCCGAGAGGTTCTCTTATCCCTTGACGTGTCGAAGGGTTCAGGTCCAGACAGCATTCCACCAATTTTTCTAAAAAATTGCGCTCACAAATTAAGTAAACCGCTGCATATTTTGTTCAATCAGTCTCTCATTAATGATGTATTTCCAAAAAAGTGGAAGGAGTCCGCCGTTGTCCCAATTTTCAAAAGTGTAGATAAAAATGATATTTCTAATTATAGACCTATTAACAAGCTTTCGATCATTGCTAAAGTATTTGAACGTATAATTTATAAGTATCTTTTCTCTCATGTGAAAAATTTCATTATCCCACAACAGCACGGATTTTTTAAGGGTAGGACTCTGGAAACTAATTTGATCCTTTATAGTGAGTACCTATATGTGCAATGGATTCACAAATTCAGACTTCTCAATAGGTCACATTTCGTTAGTTTAAATGGTTTTAAATCTGAATATTTCATTAGTACTTCTGGGGTACCGCAGGGAACTCATCCCGGTCTTCCCCTTTTTTTAATTTATATAAATGACATAGATAAATGTTTCTCTATGCAGACGATCCAAAAGTTTTCAGATCTATCAGATGCTTATGGGACTGCCTTGATCTTCAACTAGATTTGAATAACTTGGTTGAGTACTGTAGAGGAAACCAATTATTTTTGAATTTAAATAAATGTTTCACGATAACTTTTACTAGAAACCATTCCCCTATCACTTTTCAGTACTCAATTGGAAATTCATTGTTGCGACGTGTGTCCACGGCTTTTGATCTGGGTGTCACTTTCGATTCGAAGTTGCTCTTCGATGCACATATAGATCGCATAACAAATAGTTCAAGTCGAATGATGAGTTATATTTTCAGGAAAAGTAAGGAAATTAAATATGTAAAATCACTTATCACTTCGTCTTACGCTTACATCTACAGTAAATTAAATTTTGCCTCATGTATTTGGAACCCTCGTTATGATTGTTATTCCAACCGACTTGGACGCATTCAGAATAGATTCATACGGTTCATATGCTTCAAAACTAACTTTGTTATCCTGAATCACGACTACGCTCCTGCCCGTAAATATTTCAATTTATTGTCACTTGAAAATCGTAGAACTATATCTGATATTTTGATTTTGTTTAAAATATTGAACTGCGTACTTCAGGTACCTGAGATCTTGCACATGGTCACTTTTAATGTTCCTATGAAATCTTTGAGGTACCACGACCTCTCCGCTATAACTTTTAGACAAACGAATAGTGCACAGAACTCCTCTATCGATAGGATGCTACGTGTCTGCAACACGCATAGGAGTATCAATTTGTTTGGGGTCACATTGGCCTCCTTGCTCTTTACTGACTAACATCAAATTAATTCAATCGTTCGTTTCTGAAACATTCATTTTGTATTTCTTTTTTCATTCTTTCTGTGAATACAACTCACTATTAATGTCTTATATAATACTCTTTTTTAGAGTACTAGATTCTATGTAACTAATATTCATCTAGTGAATGTCATTTTGGCTTCGGCTGTGGACATTCCTTATATTGTACTTAAATAAATAAATTCTGCAATGGTAATGCACGAGCTGCTAAGCGAGAATATGAACGACGCTTCACAAACCAGCAGATTCCAAATCACAAAATATTTCATACGTTTTTTAATACATTATCGGAATCAGGGACTCTACCTTCTGCTTCTAAACATAAACGTCCCACTAGACAGAATTTTCAGGAGGATTGAAATATCCTGAACATAGAACAAACCTCAGAAATCATTACGAGAAAGATAAGTCATCGTTTGCATATTCCACTTAACTGAGTTTGGAAAACGCTCGAACTGAAAATTCTAAAAGTATTTTTGGTTTGTGCTCTTTCAAATATGGAGACATTTCCTACTGTTTTACTGCAGAAAGGGTAAAAATCCTGTTCAAGCCAGAAAAAAATTGACCGTTGTGTATGGACAAAGTGTATTGATTGTACGCTAGTGACAGAACTGGTTCCCTACATTTCGATCCAGAAATTTCAATGTTAAAGATGCACCACGTTCGGGAAGGTGGGTTAAAGCTGATAAAGATGTGATAAAGGCATTAGGTGATACAAACCGGCGAATAACAACACGTGAGATCGGATTGAGATTAAATTTATCAAATTCAACAATTTATGACCACTTGAAAGGGCTGGGATTATCCTCGAACCTCGATGTATGGATTCCCCATATTCTCACATGTAGAAATCTGTGTCGCCGCGTTGACGTCTGCGATTCGCTTCTCAAACGTCACGACAATGATCCGATTTTGAAGCACATCATCACTGAGGACGAAAAATGGGTTGTATACAACAACGTCAAAGGCAAGAGATCATGGAGCGAAGAAGATGAACCGGCTCAAACCATTTCCAAGGCCGATATTCACCAAAAACAGATAATGCTGTCTGTTTGGTGGTATTTTCAAAGGAATCGTTTGTTTTAAGCTTTTACCGGATAACAGAACGATTAATTCAGAAGTCAAATATCATCAGCTGGACAAACTGAATGATGCACTTCAAAAGAAAAAGCCAGAACTAATCAACAGAAGAGGTGTAGTGTTTTACCAACGCGAGACCTCGCGTGGTCACTCGCCAAAAGCTTTTACAGCTTGAATGGGATAATGCCACACCCACCATATTCTCCAGACCTGGATTATTATTCGTTCCGGTCACTCCAAAATTCATAGACGGTAAAACCTTCAAATCTAATGAGGAGGTCAAGAATTACCTCGATCAGTTTTTTGCCAGCAAACACCAAAAATTTTATGAGCGTGGAATTATGCTACTATCAGAAATATGGCAAAAAGTGTTGGACCAGAACGGCCTATACATAATTCATTAAAGTATTTGTTTATTATATGAAAAACTTCTTCCACAAAAAAGAACGAAATTACTTTCCGAACAACCCTATATTTTACGACAGAATTTCTGCAGGTGGGTTTCATCTCATAGACGCACTATGTAGCGGATATTATTTAGCGAGCAGCCTCAATTTACGAAGGGTGGAATCTACAAAAGCAGAACTGAGCACATTTGGCGTCCCGAAAACCCTCATGCAGTCGGGAATAATTGATCGCAACAAAGATTTTATATTAATATTTGGTGTGGGGTGTATGATGGCCATCAGTTTGGACCTCACTTCACGAAAGAGCGTAACAGTTGATGTGTATTTGGATTTTTTGGTCAATATTCTGTCGAATCTATTAGAAAATATGAATTAAAGGGATATCTGTTTCCAGCACAATGGTGCCACACCTCATTTCTCAAATGACGTGAGCGATTTTCTGTGCGAGAACTATGAAAATAGGTGGATTAAATTTTTTTTCTGTGGGGTTATCTGAAGTCCAGAGTGTATGAAGTAAATCTTGTTCGCAGAGGACCAGTAAATAGCATAATAGATGCCTGCGCGGATAAACAAAATAATGACTAAATGATTCGTATAAGAATCAATCATGTGTTTCTACGATCCAGGAAATGGTTGAAAATCGGAAGTGGCCATTTCGGAAATAGACTTCAATGATCCGTTAATTCGTGTTCGTTACTTTTTTCCCGTTTATGTTTTGTAGTTAGTTTATTAGGTTTTTTGTATGTTTCTCACGTGATTATTTGATTACCGATACCAATTAACTTAAATTCTTCTTAAAATAAAATTGATGAATCGTGTTGAAGAGAAAATCAAAAATGTAGTTTCATTAGTTCTTCTTCATGTCGTGCAAACTGCCGAACATTAATTTTCATTGATAATAAACATTTCGGAAATAGACTTCAATGATCCATTAATTCGTGTTCCTTGCTTTTTTCCCTTTTACCCGTTTATATTAAAAATACTCTATTTGTTAGGTTTTTGTATGTTTCTCTCATGATTATTTGATTACCGACACCTATTAACTCAAATTCTTTTTAAAATGAAATTGATGAATCGTATTGAACAGAAAATCAAGATGTATTTTCATTAGTTTTTCTCTATGTCGTGAGAACTGCCGAACATCAATTTCCATTGTTGATTTCATTGATGATAAACATTACACGTGTCGGACCGCTATGAATCAAAACTTCAGAGTACGAAAATAAATCAGATTATTTATATGCAGGTTGCCTATATTATCAGTTGTTCAAAAATATAAAGTTTTGACTCAGTATTCACCTGCATTTTGTTTATCCTACATGAGTCGATTTAGTTAGACGAGTCTACAAAATGGGCAACGGGTCCTCGAGTTATGAATGATGAAGTATTTGGCCAACCAGAAGTAATCACCCTATATCTTAAAAACATGAAAGCTTCGATGATTTTCATGCACCATTTCTGAAAGGCCTAGAGTTACTCTATTTCCAATGACAATATCACCTTTCGTCGGGATAAGTGGTATTTCCTGGTATAAGTGGAAAAAATGAGACATAAATGAAATCGAAGAGGTGCATATTTATTTTTCATTGTTTCTGAATTTCGAATTTTAAAAAGTTATATGTAAAGTCATATTGAATTATGGGCCAATCTTTGAATATTGCAATTACCTAACTGTGATAATTATTTGCTCTTTAGAAGCCACTTCTTTTGAAATAAATTCATTATAATTGAAAACAGCTTATACGGCAATACATCTCAAGTCGATTGAAAATTCAAATTCAAGGTGACTTTGAAATCAAAATATGATTCGGAAATATTAATTTTTTCATATATAGGTATTAACCCTCCGTCGGGAGAAACTGCTCTGATAGATGCAGTTTCCCTATTTTCGTTCGGTATTTCTTGTCCGTTAATAATATTTCCCCGAACGAGTAGGTAGCTTCCTATTCTTCTTCCACCTCTTCAAACGCGTGACTTAGTAACGTGTGGTAACGCCCTAGCAGATCTGTCAGATTCATTTCGTCTGATAACGTAAGTAGTTTTACTTTGAATTTTAATTTATTTTTTAGATTAATTATGTCAATGATAATTTTTATTATTATGAATAATGACTTGATCTTTAATTTTATTGTTTTTGAATTTGCTATCGGCATATTTTGGTACAGCGATCGGTCGGATTCATTTTGCCCGGTCGTGTTTTATCTTTCAACGACTTAAATTTTTACCTGCCCTTTTTCAGAAAACATGGACGAAGAACAGCGATCGTTTAAGTTCCATGACCCTAATAATATTTTTCACATTCAACTGTTTGACAACAATGAAGAAATACTCCAAAATGAAGACAACGGAGATAAATCCGACACTGCAGTTGAAGACAACTTTGAGGAAGGAGAAAGCGATTCTGAATCCGAACAGGACAGTGAAAGCACTGAAGAAGATAATGAAATGGAAGGTGATATTTTGATTGATAAAGACAAAATCACTAAGTGGAAAGAAAAAAAACCAAATCCACGGGTTGAACGAGGAACCCATAACATTTGTGTGCGCTTGACTGATGTTATAGGAAATGTCAAAAATGCGAATGTTGGAAAAATATTTTTACTGATGATATTTTACAAATTAATGTGACCAACACAAATATTTACATCCAAATGATCCAGCGTCGCTTAAAGAGAGGAAGAGATTGCAGAATAACCGATATCGTAGAGTACAAAAAAAATAAATTGGGCTTCTTCATAATGCAGGTATGCTAAAAGGTAATAGGCAATTATTGGAGGAATTTTGGGATGAAGATGGAGATAGGATTGAACGTTTCTCTTTTGTTATGAGCCTGAAACGATTCGAGTTCCTAATCAGATGTACATGTTTTGATGACGTGCACACTCGGATTGAAATACGTAAATATGGCAAGCTTGCTCCTATTCGCAACGTGTTAGACTTATTTATTGGCAACTGCCAAAGACCGTATTCAGTCAGCCTCAATATTACCGTAGATGAAAAATTAGAAGGATTTCAGGGAAGGTGCTCTTTCAGAAAATATATTCCTTCCAAGCCGAACAAATATGGAATCAAGATTTATGCGCATGTGGACTCGAAAACGTTCTATACACATGGTCTTGAGGTTTATGCAGGGAAACAACCTGACGACCCTTATAGCGTAAGTAACGAACCAGTTGTTACAAAGTTAGTGCAACCTTTCTTTGGGACAGGACGAAACGTTAGTTGTGATAACAGGTTCACCAATATTGAGTTTCTCAAAGGAAAGAATCTCTCATTACTGGGAACAATCCACCAAAACAAACGGAAACTTCCAACTCAATTTGTAAACATTAAATTAAGAGCACAAGAATCAAACCATTTCTGCTTTACGAATTTGTTCGTTGGTCTCCTACGTCCCAAGAAAGAGAAAAAATCTACTTAATAGTGTCCCTATGCACTATGATGACAAAGTAGGTGAAGTCATCGGAAAAGCAGAAGTCATGCTCGACTACAATTCCACCAAAGGAGGAGTTGACGTAGTAGATCAGCATTGCGCAACATACAATGTTGCTCAACACGTTTGTCGGTGAACAATGGTTGTGTTTTTTACTCTCCTAAACATGGCAGACATTAATTCACAAATTATTTTTGCCAATAACAGCCACAATTGCCCCACTAGTGATAAAAACACTAGACGTTTCTATGTAAAAACTTTGGCCCAACAATTATATTCAGAAAACCTTCAGACAAGGAGCATTCAAAAAATAGAAATGCTAATGGGACTACAAAGAAAACTAACCAAATTTCAACCAACCCCATCAACATCAGCTGAAGAATATCAACAGCCACTGAACAGCAGGAAATATTGTAGGACGTGCAAAACAACTGCTAAGAAACTGCGTCTTACAAAATATCATTGCCTAAAATGTGTAGAATCTTACTTTTGTTTATAGCATGCCAAAATGGTTTGTGAAAATTGTTTGGATGAACGAAATGTCAAGAGGATGAGGAAGTTATTTAATAGCTTTGTTTTTTCCTTGCAGCAGTTTATTTGTTACTTCATTACTTTTCTGTAATATTTTATTACTCTTAAAGATTTTTGTCATATTAATTGTAAAATTTTCTGTATGTCGATTTATTGCGATTATTAACTATTCTGTGTTTTCTGTAAATTCAATATGGTGATGAAATAAGTGTTCTGTCCATTATTTTCCCCCTCAAAATAGAAAGTGTGTCAGATTTCATCACCTGACTCTCAGATGCATTGCGCCCGAACGTGTTAGTATTTATATTGCGCCTGACCTTTGTCGTATAAAGTTGATTTTTGGTCATTGACAACAATGATTGTATAGGGTCTAAGGTCTGAGGCAGTATCAATGATATCTACAAAGATAATACTTTTTGGAAACAATTTTTAAAACGAACTTTTCAGTTTTGTTCACTTACAAAACGCACTTATAGAAGATGAAGAATGAAACAACAGTGCCATGAGAAGAATCCTAAAAATGATTCAACATTAATATGTCTGGTTGCTTCAGTGACAATACTTTTCGAATTTTTCGCCCTGAATATGAAATTTTCGTACAGAACTTTTGATTTTAAAATTTCACAAAGTGTACAGTGTCCACACGATACGTCTTTTGTGCATTTTTCACTAACCCAAGTTACTTCGACCTCCAAATCTCGTATTTCTTCACCATGAATTGTAATGATTGTATTCATTTCTTATTAAAGTTATATCTGAATATTTGCAAGTATAGTCGCTAAGGGTTTCCACACACCATAGTGTTTCTCCGATCCAATTCCGAATTCAAGGATACACAGCTTGGTTCACATATTCAATGTGAGTAGAATAGCTTTAATATAAGCTAGAATAAAACAAATTTCATATCAGAAGCAGGATTCGATACCTGGGAAAATCCAATCTACACCTCACGTATAACATTTTAATCATCTGTTGCCCTCCTATTTTTTTCTGAGTCTCTCTTATAGGCTCAAAAGAGTGAAGTTTGTTCAATTTCCTATTAACTTCTCCGAAAATAACGTTGTGTCAACTTTTTTACAAATCTATTCCTTTTACTGAATGCCGCATATATTGCGCCTCATGTCTAAAACCTTTTCATGTCGATTGTAAAGTTGGATACTCTACAACACAAGGCGCTGAAGATCTATTTCGGCTATCTCAGAAGCACACCTAATAATATTGTACTCGCAGAATCAAACGAACTACCTCTCAAACAACGCAGAGATTTGCTGACTCTCAAATTTCTCTCGAAAAAACACGCCTTTTCTTCTCCACTTATGGTCAAGATTCACAAATTATATATTCTAACACTCACATCAAAATATTGGACTATCAAAAAAGATCCACTCTTGATAGCGAATTACGACCTATTCATGGAATATAAGGAAAGGATCACCACATTGGACGAACTAGTCATGTACAAAATGGATTTCTTCAAATTACGAGATGTAGAGAATATTCATGTTCCCATCTACGGAGAAATGACGCTTCAGAAATTTTCATCACCTGTACACGGACGCCTCCAAACAAGATAATATCGTCGGTTGTGCTATTTTCGATCCCTTACACACCTCTCATTCACTGTTTCGACTCAGCAATAACTTCTCAATTTTCTCGGCAGAAATTCTAGCTCTTTGTAGAGCATTAGATTATATTTTATCGTACATTGATACATTTTCCTCAAAAAATTTCTTGATAATATCAGATAGCCTGAGCAGCCTGAAGAGCTTGAAGAAATTGAAATATAACACAAACTTCAGTCTGACTCATAAAGATATTTTAGAAGCTTTGTCCCGGCTATCTGCATCAGGCTGTACAATCGAGTTTCTCTGGGCTAAGGCTCATTCAGGAATAGTGGGAAATGAAAATAAATGTTGATTCCTTGGCCAAGGAAGCGGCATTTCTCGACCCCATCCACCTTCCTTCCGCCATGTACAACGATTTTTTCCCCTCTTTAAACACCTCACAACTTCAAGATGGAAAGAAACCTTCAAATCCAACCCAAGCGGACAGTTCTATAAATCAATTCAAGCCTCCCTGCCACATTTCTACTGGTTCGATAACATATTTGATGAAGTAGACAAGTCTGATCCCATTAGAGTTTTTAAACGAGATTTTATTCGTACTATCTCTAGAATGAGAAGTGGTCACGCTCTCTTTCCGAAATATCTTCACAGAATGAAATTGAAAGATAATCCTCTTTGCTCATGTGGGGAAATAGGAACTTTAAACCACCTTCTGTTTCAATGTAATAACAATGTTCGAAATATTCAATTGCTATGCTTAACCTTGAGTAAAATCACCAAACTCCATCAACCATATCAGGCTGAACAGATTCTCGCACTCAACAACCCCAAAGTCTACTGGGAAATATACACATTTTTAAAGAACTCTCATATTAACTTATGAACAAGCACGGGTTGGGTGGCTGTTCGGTCTGAGCTCTCAGATGCACAGGACGAGAGGCTGTGTGTGTATTTAAAAACTTAACAGTCAAAGTTTCATCATTAAATGTATCGTATAAACAATTATCTTTCTGGAGTTATGTTTAACGACAGTCCAAACCCGGAGGATCGGGATGGATATGCGCAGATAAATTCCGTGCCTGCCTCGATCTTCCTTCAAATTAAAAAAAAAAAAAAAAGGTCGATTGTATTGAAAAGTCGGTTGTAGAAGTTAAGACTACTTTTGAAGGTGTTGAAAGCAGGACCTGCCGCTACTGCAGCAAGGGGGATCGTGTACTCCGCAAACTCCGCTTTTGGAAGAAATGACACGGCAAATTCAAAGACGGTCTGCCTGGTACAGATGGTTTTCGATCCGTTCTTGGCTATCAGACTAAACTCATCGATATATCACTAGTTATTTCAGTCACTAACACCGCCCAGGAGTGTGGCGAAGCAGAGGTGGCTTAGTGCAGATCGCTTCAGAAATTTCATTCTCGCATTATTGGTGAATACTCGGCTATCCTAGTGGTCCAATATGAAGTTCTCATGCTCCAAGACGAGAAAATTTCCTCACTACTTATATCAATCAACTTATATCCGATGTACAACATTTGGATACCAGAATGGCCAACCACGGAAATAAGCAAAATGTTTACTTTGTTAGGTTAGGTTAGATAGATACTAGATACTCCTGGGAGAAACCTCGTATAAACGAATATATGTAAAAATGTATGTTTGTCATTTATTGCATTCGTATAGCATTCATGCGATCATCATTAAACTTTGGGAACTTTGTAGACTTTAGTAAATATGAAAGTAAACTTTCATGGTCTAGAAAAGAAAAAAAGAAAAATTCTTAAAGAAAGTCTTTTATTAGAATATTGCTGAGGATTATATCAAATCCGCATAGATCTATCCTGGTCATTACTTCAGTTATGGAGATGTGAAAATTTTCAATCCCACCGTCCCAATTCGGGTCAATTCTTGTATCAAAAACAGGAAAAATGGTTATATTAAATTTCGAACTACCTTCTATTCCGTTTTGGAAGCTAAGGGCCGAATCAAAACACTAATTCAACAAAAATGTTTGATGATAACATGCCTATGGGTAATATGAAGACCGAGTTAGCTCATCTTAGTTATTACTAGAAATATGACGATTTTGAAATTTTTAATTTCTCTTCGCTGCTTCTGAAGTTGAGGGTAGTATCGAAAGCTTCTTCCTCAAAAGGCATATTAATATGCCTAAGGATAATGTGAAAATCTCATGAATGTATCTTGGTTATTAGGGAAGATATGGCAAATTTTCAACCCCTCCTTCCGGGAGGTAGGGGTCGTATCAAAAAGTTTTTCGAATAAAAGTTTTTGATAATATTATGCCTAAGAATAATATGAAAACCATATAGGCTCATATTGTTTTTTACCGGAGCTACTATAATTACCTTCATCTAACAAAACTACGACAGTCTGTTGTTGTATTGTGGATACAAAATTGACTTCAGAAAAAGTGCGCGATGCGGTCTGGCATTGTCATTGCGTTAAATGAAATTGGTACTAACAGGATCAAGAAATGGGAAAAATGATTGATTCGATGACCATATCGCACAGAATTAATTTCTGAATTTCGCAAAACAACCAACTATATTTTCACATTTCATTAATGATGACACTCACAATATTTAGCTCCTATCGAATTTTGGTGAACTTATCCCTATTTTTGAACCTACTTGGCAGCGTTATGAGGTATCTATTCTTCGCATACAAATGTAGGAACTGATACTTCATGAAAATCAATGAAAACTCTGCAGTCTTATATAATTAAAAAAAGCACTTTGATCAGTTTTTCCCAACGGAAGTTCAACTCATTCAAAATAGATTGATATTTCCCAAAATGTTGTAAAACAGTCAATCCAGAGAAGAGTTCGGCATAATATCGAAGCCCAGACCAGCAGATAACAATGACCGATCCCACTAGTCTCCAAAGTAATATATATATATATAGGAGTTGATATAAGGCAGATTGTACGAATAAGGCATATGCAGCTCAAGCTTAATCCTTATAAGACTATTATTAGGCCAATATGATTCACGCATCGTCCGTTTAGACTTAAAGGTATAGTTCTCCAACGCTTATCCAAAATCTCCAAGTTGTGCAGAATAACGCACTCGCAATTGTTGTGGCTGCCTCATATTACATTCGATGCAGTTTGTGTGGCATTGGTACCTGTAGATTTCGAGAAAAGTCAACATCATCCACCAATTTGCGGTGGAAGCTTTCTAAGCTTTCCAAAATCCGCTGATTAATGCCTCAAGAGACTACGAAGAAGATGAACCAATGAACTACAAGAGATCCAATACAATATTTTGTAAGAGTGTATATCTTATTATATTTTTACATGTCATCTTATCTGCCTGAAGAAGCTTAGTAACCTATTAAGTACTTTCCACATTTTCATTGACTGGTGACAAGTTGAAAGATTGTAATCTAAAATGAAAAATTATGTTGAAATCAAAGCCGTAATGTTATGTGGAAATTTCAGTTACAGAACGCCTCAGTTTCATGGGATCACTTATTTCCATGTGTACCCGCACACCAGCATAATACATTGAAATGGAAGTTCTAAAATACTCACCACGTTGTTGATATACAATTGTCGGAATTAATCCGAATTTAAAACGCATCTCGACTAATTCAATGTGTTGAAAAGGAAGTTCAAGAACAAGAAGTATATAATGAATTATTGTTGCCTATACTCTTTTCAAACATTTGTATGCTTCATGTTACATTGCTAAAGTAACGAACTGAAGGTGAAAAATCCTTCAGAACTAATTCCGAAAAAGTAAATTGCTAGAAATTAGAGTTCTCAGTATTCACACCTCCTTATGTGAACAGTTGTTTCAAACTTATTAGCTCCAAATAAGAAGAATCTCTACTCCGAAGCAGATAAGTTCAAATTCTATGATAAAAAACCCTAAAAAATATGATAAAAAACCCTAAAAAATAAAAATATGACGCCATCGGAAATTTTTTTGAACTCTTATTTCACAATTACATTTCTAGATTTTCGAGCGTCTCCGTCGTGTGGAATTTTGCTCAAAATTTCTCTCTCTTGTACTATCAGAGAAGAAATCAAATAAAATGAAAGAACATAAACAATTACGGCATCATAGTGATGTGGAGGCGATACATGCGCGTATTCTGAAAAATTATATGTAGATCCATACTCAGACGTAGATGAAACTACAATTCACGGAAACAATTATTATTATTTACTAGACACTTTGCGTACAAAAGTCTATTCTCTTAGAGAGTCGAAAACAGCCTCTGAAGCAGTCCTCTGTACAAATATTTGCAAAATATAGGCCAGTACTGGATCGTCTCAAAATACTGGAGTCTGTGGTTTTCAAGAAAATATCCGCGAGAACGAAAGAGTTAGATAATGTTTTCATTTAAGAATATTTTCTTATTGGAAGAGTTGAGAGGATTCTAATAAATTCTGGAGGAAAGTCATGCGATAAAGCTGACACGATCTTTCCAAATCGAAAATTTTTTATAGTATATGATGCGAACTTAAATCAAGCTTCACCGAGCTGGTAGTAGTAGGAACATATTTTATAATAAATCTACTCTATTAAAAAATAAATTAAAAATGAGTTGGCAAAAAAAATCTCAAAAAAACTGAAATCTTATATCAACAACATTTCGCTGCTGGAATCTGCAGCAACATACCCAAGATCCAGATTTAATTTTGAACATTTAAGGGTCTGATGAATCATACTTCCTAATAGATGGTGTAAATAATTTCCATTATAACCATTGATGCGCCCTGCATAATCCAAATGTGGTTAGGAAAAGACGTTTGTTACCACATCCACATAAAGATATAGTTGTTGAATGGCTGAATGAATATTTTCCAAATAGGAGGATTGAAAGAGGAGGTACATAGAACAACTCATTTACAGTGTACAGTGTAGAGATTACAGATTTCGAGCATTTATAAGAAGGGATAAGCAATTCCGCCGAAAGAATTGAATGTATTATCAACAATACGAAGCACATCCACATAAAGAGATAGTTGTTGAATGGCTGAAGGAATATTTTCCAAATAGGAGGATTGATAGGGCAGGTCCAATTGCTTGGCTACCACGATCACCAGATCTCAACCCGTTAGACTTCTATGTATAGAATATATATATATATATATATATATATATATATATATATATATATATATATATATATATATATATATATATATATATATATATAAATGTGGAAAATGAAGAAAATATTTATTCTACCGATTATTATTTCTACAACAGGCGTTATTCCTAGAAATCTTCACAAAAGTATTGAGATTTTGGGTCTGAAGAAAATTTGTTTGAACAGTTACAAAAGATAACAGTCATCAAATCTTGTAATATTCTTCGTAGGTTTCTTTCCGAAAATAATAATGAGGTAGAGTCATAGGTTTTCTCTTTAGTTTATACTGCTCAGAATCTCATTTCATATTTTATTTATTTGTTTATATAAATGTAATATAATTAACTGACAATTTTGTCATATTTATATTCAGAGCAGTATTCTATTCGATCGTTCACCACTTCACACAAAGGAAACTATTAATGAGTAACATTCAGTGTTACTTGACTAAGGTCCGTACACTGGATTTTTCCGGGAGAAAGCCTCTGACACTACTCGTTGGTACATTGATATCATTGTCTGATGATGCTATAGTATGTATAAATTCTGGTAGATTGATATATTCACATAACATTTAACGTTATCATAATATATAATTACTCCAGGATATGTTTTGATTATAATCATTGCCTGGCAATGGTATTAATTACCGGGTGGTGGATTCATATTTTTCATGAAATCAGTTTGATTGCATGAACAGATATATGGGCAACTCGTCGGTGTAAAACCCCTATATATATATATATATATATATATATATATATATATATATATATATATATATATATATATATATATATATATATATATATATAAACTTGAGACAAAAACACTTATTCAAAAATCTCTAGATCAATGAATAATCCTTCCTGACAAGAGCTAGTTTCCAAATCTGCATCTGCGTCATTTACGCAGCCCCCAAGAGCCACAACAGATGAGAACGTTCGAAATTCTAACACTTGGAAACATCTTTCGCCGGTCCGTGAATCACATCAACGGTACAACACGAGCGAAATAATCCCGTTGAAATGGTGCTCTGGGCCTCTGTTTCCGAGATTAAACCTCCCGTCGGTAAATATTTGATGAGACAAATATCTTCCGCGACAAACTCCGCAAGGAGTCTACATCTGTAAACTTGAGAGAGACAAAAAGAATTATTCAGAAATCCGTAGATCAATGAATAATCCTTCCTGACAAGAGCTAGTTCCCAAATCTGCCCGTCATGCACGCAGCCACAATAGCGCAACTAAGCAGGATGCCGAGAAACGAAACACTTGGACATAGCAAAGCTGAAACGAAGCACCTATATTTCAACCAACGCAGACTAAATTGAGCTGAACGTTTGTTGTTTGTTTCAAAGGTCATGTAGATAATTGAATTTTGCCCTCTTACTCACCTCCACTTCGTGCTTCGTTTTGAAGTTTGTTGTTATTTCACTCGCATTAACCACGTGGTACGTATAATTTTCTGGCCACTCCATTATATCTTTTATAAAATTTGAATAATTGAATTGAAATCGAAAACAAAATGCAGAACTAAAAACTTCGCGGGATTTCTATCGAGCCTACGTTAGCCCGACGATGAATCGGTATATCGACCGTTCGCTTTGAGTAGAGTCTTTGAGCTTTGAGGCAGACAGCTCGGCTAATATGGCGATTGCGAATTCACCCGAATGTGGTATACTGTACGCTGGATACAAATATGCGACCTGGGTGGCCATGCAGCTGTTCCTCTCCAGCCAATCTATTGACCTGGGAAATTTGCATCCAACCTAGAACTTATTAATGCTTCCAACAACTGCAAATAAGTGTCTCCATTGCGATTACTTTCGATGGAGAAAGGTCCTAGAAAATGGTTTCTATAAATTCCAGCTCAAATATTCGATTCCTGAGTCGTTTGTCTGTAAGTCTGTGTGAAACCATGAGGACTCAGGGTATCCCAATATCGACAATTATGCCTATTCAGTACACCACGAAGAGTAAAGGTACCTGTATTATACAGAAGATGTGGATTATTTTCAATATTCTCACTTAAAATTTCACAACATTGCAAACGGCGATCAGGATCGTCTTCGTTTATTTTATGTACTATTTTCACTCTGTAAGGGTCGTATTGGTAATGTCTCACGATCCTGTAGACTGTTGAAGCGGATACACAAGACACACGTGATAATTTTCGGATAGAAGTAGTGTTTTCTATTCGTAGGTGGCCCAAAACTGCAACTGCTGTTGCTTCGTTCCGTATAGGCTGATGTTGAGCTTCAAGTTTCTTGTTAGCCACCGAACCCGAGTTGAACATTTATTCTAGAAATATTAAACATATTGGTGTGATACCTGTTCTTTTGAATGGTTCATATTGAAAATCTTTTAAGTTTCTTTAGTACTACTATCATTTCGATTGTAAATTGAAATAATTTCGACCCGCTCATCAGTAAGTAAACCATTTTCAACGTTTGTCAAACGAACAATTCAAAGCTTGGATGTCCTAAGGACAAGAATCGTCACTTGAGAATGATAGCAGAGAATTAGCATTGAATCATTAAATGTATGTCGGATGAGGTCATTTTGAGAACTTTATTCGATATTTAGCATTGCGAAATTTTCGTTGGAAAACAATCTTTTTTGTATTTGGACTTTTTGTATCATATGAAATATTCATAAAGATAAAATTTTTCAATAGAAAATTGAAAGAAGATATCAAAAGATATCACACTCGATCCACTTTCCAGATAATAAATTTCAAGTTTCCAAATATATCAACAATTAGATGGTTAGGATTCTTTTACATAGTTGTACCCAACCAGACTCACTAGTTAGTCTGAAAAGGAGATTGATGGCATTTCTGAGAATATTCTAATTGAAAAAATAACTTCATATGTTGATACATCTCAATCAAGTTCTCCTATGACTGTTTATCCTAAGAAGAAATAAATTTCATGCAACACGAAGATAATATTGAAAATTAGTTGATATTTATATAAACTTTGATTCCTTGTAATGAAACAAGATGACTTATTAAACAGTCCTTTTTATAAACCGGCCGACGGGTGTTCTTATAATCAGGAATTTATTGGCGAGCAATAAAATATTGACCTCGAAAGAACTCTTCGAGTGTATAATAACATAAACATAATATAATTTCAAATGCATCAAGTATGAACGCTCCAATTGTGTCGGATCGATAAATATTGACAGAAAGATAATGGGAAACTTCCGTTTGTAGCTTCGAGACTCTCGAGATTCAATAATCGATTCAAGTGTTATATTTGGAATAAAATAAAATATTATGGAAATGAATCATAATTATGTCTAAGTATTTGTCAGATACTAAGCCAAATGAATATTGAATTTTCACAATCATAGGATTCATTTAAAAAGCGAATCACTTGTCAGGAAGTCTTGCTCTATTTTCAAAAGAAGCTGCTTCTCGTTAAGTAGTGTTCCATAGAAATCTTATGGCGAGAGTCACAATAGATTTTGTCATAACCAAATTGTGCGTAGAAAACGAGTACAATCAAACCTGTAGATACTGTAGGGAACCTAAAAGTAATTTGAGTTTGCGTTGTCATACAAAAGTTTTGTTGAGTATAAAATCTGAGAAGGAAACTTTAGCTACATAAGAGAGGAAATTTCAAGTTGGTTTTTCAATTTCTTAATACAGTGCAACCTTAGTATAACGTACCTCAATATAACGACTTCCTCGATTTAACAAATTCTTCGTAATCGCTAGAATTGTCCATAAGAGTCAATATAAAATATACCTTTCTTTTTCTTTTTCCTGCACGGCGCCCATATGGGCTGCACTCAGGCCGTTTGGGCCATTGTGCTTGCCGTGTTTTGTTGAGTTGTTATTTGTCTTGCAAAAACATTCTGATGAAGCTTGCAAGACTGTTGTTGGGGGCCTCCTGGATCATCCGGGAGCTAGGTGTTTCAGCGCCCAAGGTGTTGAGTCTGGTTTCCTCGAGCGGAACATTCGAAGAGTATGTGTTCCGTTGTTTCGTCGTTTTCTAGGCAACCACGGCATCGTGTGGTTTCCGATAGTTTCTTGACGTATATATGTTTGTTAAGTTGGTGTCCCGTTAATAGGCCCACTACCATCCCGACAGACTTTTTTTCGAGGGACAGTAGTTCATGTTCTCTCTTCTTTGATTGCGGCCCTTTTATGAGCCTTTTTGACTGTCTCAGTTCCGAGATGCCTAACCAGTAGTTTTGGGCCTCGATGGTGTTCCAGTTTTGAAAGAAAGGGAGCACACGGGTTCATGGGATGGTCAGAATTGGTTCTAGTCCCATCGGCCTGACAGCTGAAAAAATTTAACTCAACACTGCGAACATTTTTTGCGAACAACCTCTTTATAACGATTTTTCAACTATCGAGAAAAAGTATAAATACCTTTAATTAACGAATTTTGTCAACCCAAAACCTTTATACAGGGTGTTACATAAAAGTATGTCACAACTGGGAGGGGGGTAAATCTACGTGCAATTTTGAGAAAAAAAGTTCATATAAACATAGGTCCGCAAAAGCTTCGCTACGGAGCTACAGGGTGTTGAAATTTCCGGAAAAAATTGGTTTTTTCTTCAAAACTCCTGCAGTTTTTGAGATATTCAGCCCAAATTTGGAATGCAAGCTATTTTTTACAGCCTACATCATAACACGTCCTAAAATCTAATATTTAACTAGAATCTACAAGGTGTTTCCTTTTTCGGGGCCATGTCTTCCTATGCCTTTTCAAACTATTTTGCAGTATATTAGTGATCTGCGTACAATCAATTTTCGTCATCTTCGTTCAATTTAGAAACTTTTTTGACACTCGTAATATTTTCGTATCTCCGATCGTTCTGAAGCAAAAAATTATTAAACGATTGTATGCATTCGCTGAATTGAAAGCACTTCTAATTAAAAAAAAAGACTAGTAGGCTTTTAAATTTTTTCATTTATTTATTTATTATGACAGTTGCTAAAGTTGAACCAGTGTCTGCTAGAATTGTTTATTGAATAAACGATTACTTCTAAGACTTTTGAAGTTATTGCTATAAGAAGAAAATGGGTAATTTTACTAACGCCTAATTGGCTGATATCCATTACATGTGCGGGCTAGCTGACGGAAGCACAACAGAAGATAGGCGATTATATCAGGTGCGCTTTCCAAATTTAGTAACACCAGACAGTCAAACATTTTCAAATATCCACAGAAGGTAGAGGGAAACTGGTACTTTTACTGCAAATGATCTTTTAAAAGGTGCAACTCAAACTATGAGAACTCCAGATATTGAGGAAGCAGTTTTGAATTGTATTGATTTGAATTCTCATGTGAGTACAAGAGAAAATGGAAATCAGTTGAATATTTCACATGTTTTGGTTAGGAGAATTCTCCACGAATTTTTATTGTACCCGTTTCATATTCAACGCTTCCAAACTCTACTTCCTCGAGATTTTCCTTCAAGACTGAATTTCTGCCGATGGTTTTTAGATAAAATCAGAGAAAATGCTCATTTTGATAGTGAAATAATGTTCACAGACAAAGTTAACTTTTCGAGAACTGCTATCAAAAATTTTCACAATAATCATTATTGGGCCGAGGAAAACCCCCATTTGATTGAAGAATCCCATCATCAAGAACAGTTCTCACTAAATGTCTGGGTCGGAATAATTGGAAATTATTTGATTGGGTAATTTTTTTTTGCCTAAGAGATTAAATGGTCCCGCTTATCGGCAATTTCTTGAGGAGGAGTTATCTTTATTGCTCAAGGATGTGCCACTTTTGGTGAGAAACATAGTGTGGTTCATGCATGACAGGGCACCAGCGAATTTTAGTGGAGAAGCTAGGGAATTCTTAAATAATACATTCAACAACCGATGGATAGGTCAGGGTGGGCTAGAACCATGGCCGCCTAGGTCCCCAGACTTAAATAGTTTAGACTTTTTCTTATGGGGATATCTCAAAAGTTTAGTTTATACCACTCCAGTGAACACTGTAGAAGAATTGAGAAATCGAATAATAACCTCTTGTGACACAATAAGAAATACCCAGAAATATTTCCAAGAGTGGATGATAATATGCGGAGAAGGACAGAGGCCTGTATTCTTGCAGGTGGAGGAAACTTCTAGCAGTTTATTCAGTTTTTAATCGTTCTTTTTTTTTAGTTTGATAGTGAATAAGTATAAGTTGAGTCTCAGAAGACGAGCTATCAAAATAAAAGCAAATTTTGGGCATATCTATCGAGTATTTCTATTTTTTTTTTTTTTTTCATTTAATAAAACATACGATTCAAATAATTCAAATTCAATAATTTTTCACTCGAAAACGGTTGGAGATACGAAAAAATTACAGGTGTCAAAAAAGTTTTGAAATTGAAGGAAGATGACGAAAATTGATTGGGCACTGATCAATGGAGTACTGCAAAAAAGTTCGAAAGGGCAAAAGGAGACATGGCCTCGGAAAAGAAAACACCTTGTGAATTTCAGTTTAAATCTAGGAAGAGACTGCAAAAAATAGTTTGTATTACAAATTTGGGCTAAATATCTCAAAAGCTGCAGGAATTTGAAGAAAAAAACAATTTTTTCCGGAAATGTAGCCTGTCCCTGTAGCTCCGTAACGAAGCTTTTACGAACCTATGTTTATGAAAACTTTTTTTCTTAAAATTGCACGTAGATTTACCTCCTCGAGTAGTTGTGGCATTTTATGATGTAACAGCCTTAACAAAGATGTAATGTCACCAATGTATGAATCTGTGATTCATATCGCGACATGTTCGTAAAACAATCATTGTTGTTTGATGGAAATTAATGTAAACACTTCAGTTGTTGAAGATTTAAGTTAGAATGGCTCAGAAATTTAAAAGGTGTTCCTTATCGGTCGCAGAAAAGCGAAACATCATTAATTATGTGGACAAAAATCCTATGACGCCATAGCTAATAAGTTCGGAATTCCTGCAAGTACACTGGCTACAATTTTAAAATTCAAAGATAAGTTTTCAGAGAAAAGGGCTTGCCTGTAAAAAGTAGAAGATTAAATTCATGTGAATTCAAAGACGTAGAGGACTGTTGTTGAAGTGGTTAAAACAGTGCCAAGACAAAAAATTCACAATCGGAGGAAAAGGCTCAGCATTGTGCAGTAGAATTGGGGCATGAAAAGTTCCGTGTTAGCAACGGATGGCTTCAAAATGTCAAAAAAGGAAACGAGATTGTTAATCGAAAAATATGCGGTGAAAGTGGTAGTGTTGATGTAAAAGTATGTAATGATTGGAAAGACCAATTGGCAGAGCTGACCGCCGGATACGATCCCGAAGAAATCTTCAACGCCGATAAAACTGAACTATTCTATGAATGTATACCTGACAAAACGTTATCATTCAAAGGGGATGAATGTACTGGCGGAACGAATTGTATTGGTACCTACAAACTTAAGCCACTCATCATCGGAATATATCAAAAACCGCGATGTCAATTATCTACCAACAGATTACACGTCCAACCATAAGGCTTGGATGACTAGTAATGCTTTTTGTATTTAAAAATCTGGATTAAAAGATGAGGAAAAAAAACAAGAAAATTCTAATGCTCATCGATAATTGTACTTCACGCGGAGACATTCCTAATCTGTAAAATATAATAGTTAAGTACTTGTCTTCAAATATCACTTCTGAACTACAAACACTGGACAAAGGCATCATCCGAAGCCTCGAAATGCATTATAGGAAGGGAGTTGTCAGACGATTTCTTGCTGATCTTGAACGCCAAACACCCACTACAATTGACTATTCACAAGCCATGTGGATGACCGCTAAAGTTTGGAATCTAGTCACTGAAACGACCATTGCAAATTGCTTCAAGAAAAGTGAGTTTAAAGTAAGATGCGAAGATAAGGAGGAAGATTTACCACTCGCAGAACTTGCTAGGACCTGGCAAAGAGTTCAAGAATAATTACACCTTTAAGAGACTGAGTTCGAAGAATTCGTTACCTTCGATAATGATTTAGCCGTCTGTGGAGAACTAACTGAGGCTGACATCATCATATCTGTGTGTGCCGGTTACTAATGCAGAAGCGGATAAAGACGAGGAGGAAGGGGGTGAAATTGATGAGCATAACTTCACAATAAAGGATGTTTACAATGCTTTAAATCTGTGTTCCTCAAAAAGAGAGCTTTGAGTGACGATGTTGTCAAATCCATCACGAAATTGGATTGTGCTTTGTATATGGTAACTCTTACCGGTGGTAAACAGACAGCTATCCCTGCCTTTTTTCTAATGAAAATGAACAAAATTGAGATTAGGCTACTATGTATAACCACATTATTGATTCTCTATCTTTAATTCGTGAATTTTGTTGTGTTAATCCTTGAAATTAACATAAAACTACCCACATAATGTATGTACCCACCAAGATATGTATTTGTTCTCCCGGATTGTACTGCATTTAATTTTGATCATTAATGTAAAAAAAAGTTACCTACCTAATTATGATTTTTAAATTGAAAATACATACAGATTTGATAAAATTGTGTCATTTATTAGTAGAAGTTGTTCGCTATAGATTAATACCTATTTTTTACCTCTTTATAACGAATTTTAGACCAACCTAACCTCTACATACATAATTCCTTCCGATTTGTTATATCGAGGTTGCACAGTATAAGAATGTTATGCTAATTTATTAATATTGACGAATATTTTCAAATCAAAAAGTTTTCAGCTAATTGTTTGTGAATGAACAATGCGAATTGAATAATGGATAAATTGTGACATCTATTCTTGTGAGTAGGGTTTCAAGTCATGCAGCTTAAAAATTTAACGGAAAGCTTGTCTTGATTTGAAATTCAAGCTCTTATTTTTTTTTATTTTACTGATTTCGGGTTGCCAACAGAACTAGTGTTCCAATAAAGGCTACCACTGATTTCATGAGAGATCCATGAGGTAAGTACAAAGTCTTATTTGAGAACTTATCAACTTTTTCAAACGAATTATAATTTATATTATCAATACTTAATTAGAAAAGTTTCAAAAACTATGCGTCTATAATAAAGAAAATGTGAATCCAAGAATTTACATATTATTGAGCCTAAAAGACCGGAGTAACTAATGTGTCGAATTTGCTCTTTATGATTTTTTTTGAATTCTTTCAATTCTAATGTGAAAGTGTCAATATTTTTGCAGTAGATGTTTACAAATTTTTGCATTCTCACTGAAGGAGAATCGAAGCCTAAATTTGTTCGACAGAAAGGAATGTTAAAATACGTATTATATCTATTACAAACCCATCGTGGTATATAGAATTTATTTTCGACAGTAGATACGGTGAGTCGATATAATTATTCATAATTTTATATAGACTACAAATATCAGGAATTATTCTCCTCTGACAGAGCAGAACTAAATTGATTCAAAAACAAATTGTTCAATCCTCTTTAGTCATAGAAATTCATCAAGAACTCAAATAATAATTCATAAAATCACAAATTTTATACTTCAGAAAGATCAATATAAACAGATTTATGGTTTCAAGTTTTCAATTTGTACTTAACTGTTCTGATTCAAATAAGATTGAATAAGAATCGAATAAGATTCATGAATTATAGTAAACAACAAATAAGTGAAAACATCAAGATGGAAGAATTATTTCTCAAGTATATTAATGAAATAGAAAATGAAAGTTCATTTCTTGAGCATGCTGAAAAAATATACATTAAAATACATAAGTTAACCTCAAATTACATTCACTTACCCTCCAAACATTATTGTAAGTCTCCTTAACTTCTTTTTATTATAAAATTCGATTTTAATCACATTATCTAGGTTAGAATAACCCCAAAATATTAAACTTATAAATTTTGAAAGGTTGTCATTTCTTTCTTTGAACAAAATATACATAAAAGTTTCATTCAAATTAAATTCGGAATTATTTAATTGGCAGATCGAATGTAAGTCTAATGGAAATAAGGTCTGAACACATAGACATTTCATTCCGCCTCATATTGTCATTCAGAAGAGAGATAGCATTATATACTAGATGTTGGTAGTACCGAAATTTTGTTGGTGGAACTGAAAGTAACTAACTATTTCCATCTCACTATTTTCATTCAGAAGAGAAAGAGCATTAAAATTTATACGTTGGTAAATCTGACTTTCAAGCTTGAATAACGATCGTAGGGGTGGTAGGAGAGGTGACTGGCTCCACCCCCGTCTTTCCGGTCTTTTTCTCGAAAACCCTTATTTTGACAGCGCGACGTCCGTTAACTTCTGGATGTCAGAGATTCTCGGAATGAGGAAAATGGAGCGAAATTTAGCAAAAGTTTGCCGATAGCCCTTAGTTCGCTCGATCGATCGTTGCGATCGCCTTCCGAAAGACAGAAGTTTCCGATTACGAAGAAATCTTGCCGTTTCGACTTTCTGTTCGTTCTCGAGAAATTTTTCGAAAAATCCTAAGGACTCCAAATTTGGCACGGACCTTCCTCCTTCCCTTCCCCTTCGGAAAAAAATACTCGCGTGGCCTTTCGGCCCCCACTTTTTCGCCGCGTCTCTTCTTCTCCGCACGGTTTGAACTACCGTCATCCCCTCGGATTATTCCCGAAAAACTTTTATATTGTATATTACGAGATGGTGGGATCCATTCGGTCAAAGATCACATTCGGACACTTCGAAGTTACCGCCTTGCAAACCTTGTATGAAGGGTGACAACATTGTAGTTGATGCTACCGTACAGTGAGAAAAAAAACGCCATATGTGTATGAGTTTGGGATGAAAAAACAGTTTTGGTGCCTAAAAAGTAAGTATTTTTATTCGCATTTATATATAAGCATTCGTAAGCAGGTACACTCGTTCATAAATAGGGCAGAACGGGACGCGTACGAATATGCCCTTCCTTGGCACTTCCGAACGTACCTCACCGTGTAATTTTTCCGTTTAAAACCAGCTCTAAATTTTTATGTTATAGTCCAGCCAATATTCCAACGCCAATTAATTCGGAATCGATCCATTGTTCAGGTATAAATAGTCAAAATTAAGAATATTAATCGGTTTATGAGTACATGATGGACCAAATTCGATGTTTTAGTACAGCCGCTATGTGAAATATTGTAACTTGACAAAAATGATTCCCCCCTCTACAGAGCTGGATTTTCGAAAAAAGCTTATTGGTAAAAACGGATTTCGATATTCAAGTTATTCTAGAATACTGAATTTGTCGGAATTTCGACATGTGACGATATCTTGAAATCTACTGAAATTAAATGAGAAATATTTTCATATTCTACAGGAACTTTTTTTGAGTAGAGTGTCAAGCATTCTACTCAAAAAAAGTTCCTGTAGAATATGAAAATAAGTGTTGATAAACTTTTTCCGATCGGTTTCTGAGTTATGTTTCATGTATGAACTGTAGGTGATTTAATATCGATAGAGAGGATTATCCTTTTTGTTTCCAAACATATTTCACATGCTATATCAATTTCTTCAACAAATGCAAGAACAAATCAAAAAAATATATACCTACCTCGGAACATAGCAGATATTCATAATTCTACGGTAGAAATGATACGTCAGTGTACATCAAAGATTCCATTTATTCAATTCAGTGTTCACTTCTTAGAACATGGAGTTTTTTTGTTAAAAAATTTAATTGTGGATTTAAATAGTGTATGCCAATACACGATTACCTCGAAAAGCGCACCACACATTGAATCTGTATCGTCCTTGGTGTTGAATATTCTGTCGATGGGGATTGACATCCGGCCAGTAGTTCTCATTTTGCCTATTGAAAATTTCGACACTTGTAATGCGAAGTTCATCGGTCCATACAGGGTCCGTCAGCTAAAACTCCCATCCACAATTTTTGAGCGACAGAGCTGATTGATACCTCATTTTGTAGATAATTCTGATCTCCTCCGAAATACCTACAGGGTGGTCCGAAATTAATGAGCGACAAGAAATTATTGAAGATATAAAATAATTTTTTTCTGAATTTTTTTTGTTTCACTCTGTATGTCGAAACTATTATCATTTATAAATACAATATTCAATTTCGCATCTTTTGAGGCATCGAAATATCCGATCAGAGGTAATTTCATCGAAAAAATCGAAAAAAGGAGGATTTTTTTCCTTTGAATTTCATTGCTCAGGTACAGTTCCATGCTGAATTTTCAAAGTTTTTCTGGTTTTTCTCTCATTTTTATTTCAGAATCAGTCACAGTCTGTCGTTTCACAAACATAAAGATGAAATATTCCAGATTAAATTCGAATATCGTTATCCCGTCAGTTTAACGCGTCGATAAAATTCTGGGTTTCTTCTGTTTTCTGAAGGTACCATTGACTGCAATTAAATCGTCGTTGGTTCACACCAGGTTGGAAGAATTGCTCATTTTTCATCCTGTAGGGTCTGAATTGATAAGGTATCCTTAAGAATTCCTTGACTTCGAAATGCCAGTTTCAAATGATATTTGACGCCTTGAAATTTCAGGTTGGGCAACAACTGCTCCTGAAACGTCGACAATAGCATCTTCTCCATCGTCAGTTTTATAAGTTTTAATCTGTTGTGCTTTGAAAGAACTTCCATTAATTAAATTGTAATTCAGTCTCTTGAAAATAGCAGCTGAATTCTTCCGCAGCATTCGAATCATACCCATTCTGTATATAACATTCCAATTTCTCATACTTTTCGTAATTTTTTAGTTGAAGAGCCTTAACGATTGAGATATAAGAAGAAATTTTCGAAGCAGATAGAAACGAACGGCATACATTCACGACATAAATAATTGTTTTCACAGAATCAATGCAATTAATTGAATATTGTAATTGTTTCGAACACAGAATTGAATGAATTCAAATCAATTAAAAAGTTGAGAAAGTGTCAGTCATAAAAGAAGGGAAATTCATGTTCTGAGGGGGAACTCTATTGTTTTCAACTCAGAACTCGGATCTTTGAAACAAATAGATAAACATAGAGTTCTGAATATTTGCCATATTCCGAGTGGATAGATATGAATTTTAGAACTTTCAAGGAGATTGGCTGATGATGAAAGAATTAATGAGACATTTGATATATATTTGGAAATAAAAAACAATATTCCTCTATTGATAGAAAGAACATCTATAGTTCGTATTTGAAAAAACACAAGTTTGCTTCTTAACTCAGAAACCGATCTACAAATAAATTTTTCGAATACAACCCTGCATTCTACTCAAAAAATTTCCGAAAGAATGTGGAAATATATTTTACATAACTTCAATAGGCCTCGATATATTGTCACACGTGGAAACTCCGAAAAATCTAGAATTCCACAATAACTCGAAAACTAAAAATGAAATCCATTTCATAATTTTACTCTATCTACAATATATCACATAGCTGTATAACTGTGCTGATAATCTGATTTGATTTTCTTAATTTCGAATATTGGCAGAAAATTACCTCAAAATTTAGAACTGGTTTTAAATGGAAAAATTATTAGGTGGGGAACATTCAGACGAGTCAATGTTCGTACGCCGCCCATTGTGCCTCGCTTATGAACGAGTGTAAACCTCCCATGTTTATTCATTCTAAGAGTGATTTTTGGTTGCAAATGGTGCGAAATTATAAGAAAGAGACGGATAGAGCCGCTATAGATGAGCAACAAATTTAGCGCGCAGTAACCAGTTGGTAGAATATTTGAACATTCCTTCCTATATGCAATATGGGCTTACTTACAGTTCTTGTAGGATATTGGCATTTTAATACGCTTAAAATATTAATTCAAAGTACCCTTCTTCGTGGGATATAAAAGAATGAATCCGAAAAGGACTGGATGAGTCAGTTTATGTCGCGACATCCAAATTTGATATACCGAAATCCAGAAATAATAGTTTAGCAAAATCTTCTGCTTTTAATAAACCCCATGTTGAAACATTTTCGGAAATTATATTTCTGTTCAACAAAAATATCTCTACCACTAATCGCATATAGAATACGGACGTAAGTGAAATAAGCACTGTTTCTGAGAAAGTGATTACGCCGTCAGGAAACAAGCAGGTTGGTCAAATTGTAACCAAGAAGAGGTAAACCTAGGATTTTTTGTGCAGCCGTGACTGCATCTGGCAATTCGATCCTTCCTCTGTTTATTCTTCCTCGGGTGAGAATCAAAGATAACTTCGTTTCAAGAAGTGTAACCTTTGGTTCAAAAAATGGGAAAATTTAACTCTGATATTTTTGTCAATCAATATCAACGGTAACAAACAACGGATCCTATTACAAACAGTTGATGATTTTGAAGAACCAGGGCTATCGACAACAAAAATATTCGAGAATTCTAACAACAAAGGCAAGTTAATCCCTAATTTAATCATAAACATTGAATAAAAAAGTCGTGAAAATAAAAGAATCCTATGAAATAGCTCTTCAATCTCTGAAACATATAATTGATACTGCTCTCCGCTTGACAATTCAAACCTCTGAAATAACACCATTCGATATAAGACCTTTGCCCAAAGCTTCTCCTGTAAATTCTAGAAAGAATTCAAGAATCGCAAAATCAAGAATTTTCACAAGTACCCCAGAGAAAGAGAAAGTTGAGGAGTTGGAGAGAAACAAACAGTTGAAAAATACAAAGAAAAATTCAACGAAACATAAAATACCATTCGGAGACAGCCCAAATCGAAAAATGAAGAAAGCGACAATAAGCAACAATAGAATTCAAATCTGAATATCTCATCGGATTCTGATGTAGTTTTGATGAATCAGATCAATATGAAAATGTAAATGAGATAGAAAGTATTGAATCTGTTGCCCCATTGGGACTGTTAGGCTTTGAAATCCTTAATGGGGAAGATTATGTACTATTTCGATTTTCCACTGAAAAACGGTTCGTCATTACGTTGTTTAGGCAATGGACGATTCGGAAATTTCTTTAGGATATTTTAGATCGAAAGGAAACGAAGCTTTCAGTCTCCCTGATGTTGGAGACTCATAAACCATCAATAGAGAAGACATTCAAGTTGCATGAAACTTTATGGGTGCAAGGTAGACGCGTTCATGAAATTTGACGTCAATTTCGACTCTTATAATATCCTGCGATGAAGAGCAGTAGCTTTTACTTTGGATCGATTTTCTGAATAATCCTCATATAGAATATTCATTCCTAAATCAACCTGGTATATAGCTTTTGATGAATACTATAGATATGAAATTTTCTGCTTCATTTTTAACAATGTTGCCAAATCTTGAGTAATTCCGGCATAATGGAGGAACATATGTCATGCGTCTGAATTCCCATTTGGAAAAATTATCCGAAAAGATTCATGTCGATTCTAAGAAAAAAATTTTATATATAGTAATAAAGATAATGTAAAATATGAATGATTAAGTAAAATCATAATAGCAATCCGGAAAATGATGACAATTATCTTGGATGTATTGTGAAACTCATTGAAGTTCCTCATGATTTTGAGTAAAGCAGTGGTTGTATTCTCTTTCGAAGTGATACGACATTCTGCTAGTCATTTACAATGAAAAGTTCTTCAAAGAAGGCTTAATTCTCTCCATAAGCTCATTATTCAACCATTGACGAACATCTGCTTCGAGAAAATCATAATCAAACATATCAAAGAAAGTTTATTTGGAATGTTTGAACTTACTGATTTCAACAGATTTCCAGAAAATATTTCTAATCGTTCAAGCGCTGAATGCAAAATTTTCGTTCTCTCTCAGTTAAATGACTTGCGTAATCATAATTAGAGTTCTTATCGTAGTGTTTGAAAAAAAAGCTAGTACTACCTACGTAAATCATTCAATTGAAGAAAACCTTGAGTTCCAACAAAATTACAAAATTTTACTTTCTGGGAATAAACGGTTCGCAATAAGTTTTTGTAAATTCATTGCAATTAATTAATTCAAACATTCCAACACATTATTGAATGAACAGGTAGATTTTGACGCTACTTCTTCGTTACTGAATTTGTTCTGAGTAATGTGATGTATTTATATGTCTTTAAATTTACGTAGGGTAATCTTTATTCACTTTGAATGCGTTTTGGGAATCATAAAAATCAAGTACTTTAGTTTAAACTTATTTTGTACTGGTATGATAAAGACGTAGTGTCATCAAAACGCGTTACAAATATATTCAATTAAATATATGTCTACCTTTTTTTATTTATATCTACTTAGAAGATTAATTCTCTCACAGATTTAAGAGATTCTTTTCAATTTCAATTCTATACCAACATTCCGCTTTTACTTTTGGAGTACAGAACCCTAAAAGGGAACAATTGTCCTTAGGTTAGTCCTAATAAATGTATTAAAATAGTAAGAGCAAATGACGATCTGAACTGTTGAAAACAAAAGAATATCACACGATAACAAAAACAGGAAAAAATTAACAAGTAAAAATGAAATCATTGGAAACAAAAATAATTGAGAAAATTAAAAAAATTTGCGTTGGGTAATACAGACGTTTAGAACGGAGCTAATATATCTTATAAATCTAAGATCCAAAAAACAGAATGAAATTGTCACATGTATAGGAAAATACAGAAAATTTATTGAGCGAAGATAAATCTAAGGCAGTAGTTTTTACACTTTTGTAATTAACGGAATCCCAATGGAAATGGCTAAAAAATCAAAACTCGTTGAGCTATCCGAAAGAAGACAATGTGAGAAAAAGAAATAATTCCCCTTCCATAGAGACTCAAGAGGAATGTTCTCAGTTGCTGAAATAAAAAGTATAACTTCAATCAGAAAACCTTAAGTAAAGATACTTAGTCGTTATATAGGTAACCACAATTTATTTCGAATATTGTTTCTCATAGAAATTGTTCCTTTATTACTCAGGTATTTCTTATCAATAACGTTTTGTATTTTTTATTTATGTTCTGATGGGATAAACCGACACCTTTTTGATTGGACTTTGATCTCATTTAATTTCTCCTATTATCTTTTCTATGATTGTGAATCTACCGATCTAGGTATTTCTTCCTTTTTACTTTGAGTCAAATCCGATGGTTCGATTCAATTGCTTCAAAATTAGGACTTTTTGATGTAAGGGCGATTTGAATTAAGTCTTCGGCATTTAATCGATTTCTGTTCATCGTTTTTATGTTCATTAGAGTGGAAATGCCTTGTTCGCACAAATATGTTGTTCCAAATGGCAGCAATTTTTTTACCGCCTCTTCAAGTGCAATTATGAAAGTCTTTGCAGCTTTTGAAATAAAAAAGACGTCAGATTTGGTTTACTCTCAAATTGACTACGTGCTTCTGTATTAGATCGAAGTTCAGGAATTGCTTCTGCCAAACATGAAGGTTCTCCTGATATAATAGTAATTTCACATTTAGAAGGATCCACAATCCAACTGATAGTACGTGTATCAAGATCTGGAAAGTAATCTGAAACCGCTCTCTGAGTGTGATAAGATGTCTTACAATTGTATCCTTGATGTCAGCAAAAGTAATATTTTCGCAATCTTCCAAAAACAAAGCTTACCTTGAAAAAGAAGCTATATTGTTCTGTTCTACTTTCTGTTTCAAATATTGCAGCTGAAATCCAAATGCTCACACTATTTCTCTCGCTGAAATGATTTAGAATTCTTTCCGCGCAATTCTTTGTTTAATATATTTATACTCCCAAAAATTTCCGCTAAATATGCGAGATATGCAACCCAGGAAGAGTTTTTAAACTTATCTGCGAAAATATTTTTTTGATCAACCATAAAAATTTCGACTTCAGTTTTGAGAGTCCATACTCGATTTAGTGCATTTCCACGAGAGAGCCACCTTACTTCTGCACATAAAGTAGGCCGGAATATTCAGCTTCACTGTCCTGACATAATTCACGAAATAGCCGCATCTTTAGTGCATGTCCCTTGATAAAACTTACAACCTTGATGACATCATGCATAACGGCTTCCAGTGTAGGGTCTAAATATTTGACCATAAGGGCCTGGCAATGGATAATACAGTAAAGAACCTCAATATTTGGGTTATTTTTTTTTTACGAAAGCCAAAAAATTATTTATATGACCCAGCATAGCTAGAGCTCCGTCCAAAGATACAGAAATACAGTTTTTCTATTTTAAACTTTTTGCATTGAAGTATTCATTTACATCATTGTAGACATCAATTCCACGAGATCTCAACTCGAGAGGAGAACAAAACAGTAATTCCAGTTCAAAATTATCTGCACCTTTGTAGCGAACATATACCATTATCTATGAGGTGCTACTAAAATCAGTTGTCTCCTCCTGAATAGAAAAATATTTAGCCTGTTTTTTCTTCGCTTCTTTTTGACCACACATAATCTGTGCCATTTTCACAGCAGCTGGTTTAACCAAATCTTCACTAATAGTGTATGGTTTCTTATTTCGAGCAATCAACCAGGCTACTTCAAGGCTAGCCCTTGATGCTGAACGCTGATCGAATGTACCAAACAAGTTCAATTCGATCTTTGTCTTCCAACAGATATTCTAAATTTGCAAAGTATTCTCGCGGTTTGGAAGACAGGTGTGAATGCAAATTATCTAAATGTTTCTTCAGTTGACTTTTCTTGAAAGATTCTGAAGTCAGTACCTTCATACATACAATACATTGTTGTTTCATTGTCTTCTATATGTGTAAAACCGTATTTAGGGAATTCGTCTTGGTATGTTCTTTTTCTATTTACTTCTCTCTGACTCGTCAATGTATTTGTATCTTGACGATATGGCACGGACTGAGGAGGTAGCCGGGGCTGTGCTTCACTCCGCAAGGATATAACTCGAGCGAGAACACTCTAGTGGTGGGTAGTGAGATGGCGTAGCCTGCATATGTCGCTAAATTGTTTAAGTTGAAAAAAATACTAACAGGTTTATAAAACGGCAACTTAAAAATATATAATTTTTACTCACAAAAGTTTCATTTTTCCCCTAAAAATTTTATTTTTAACCCATTTGGGGTAATACACCCCGGTTTCCGACCGCTATACTAGGCTAATATTGGTGACAATTCATTGTGTAATTAAACAGAAATAATTCCTTGGAATATTGCCGTGAAAATTTTCATGAAAAATGTGTAAAGAAGAATAGATAAGAATTTTCTTTAATAATATGCATGTCTGATTTTCAACAAAGTTTAATTAGACACTTGTATGAGATGTAAGAGATTTCTGATAATGTTCTTATTCTTCCCTTAAATACTTTGAATCAGCTTCGCGAAGTCATAAAGCTAAAATTTCTCAACATTCTGCCATTTACTCCTCATCTTATTGAAACGGGTTAATTGACAATTACCTACTTCTGATCAGCTTTCTGTTTGCACTGACTGACGGAATTAATGATATATTTAAATCATGAATTTACTCTCAGAGAATTCTCAAAGCTCAAGTGTGAGTAGTAAAAAATTTATTACAGCGCTAAAGTAGAACTTTTAGAACTCGCGCGTAATGTGAATTTCGAATGCGGCGATATATGATTCACTGTGAATTTTAAATCACTGTAACTAACGCTCCATCAGAATTTCATTCTATATATACAAGGGATGATCGAAAAATACAGTATACTCGTGATCAACCTAGGTGCTGTTATCACTGATAGTGATGAGTCTTCACATTAATAGTGGTGGATATTGACATTGACAGATATTATCCTTTTTTCTAGCCGACGTTATTCTGTATGCTGAAGGGGGTTAGGTTAGGGGTGCATCGTTACCAGACGATGGTTGATATAACAAAGGAATGACAGAGATAGATTTAAGTTTCTGGATTTTCACAGCCAAATCCTGATTCTTATTTATCTTTTCTACATAGGCTTCAGACACATTATTGTACGCAGATATGGTTAGTTATGGATCGACAGGGCCGTTTCTTTTTTTTCATCTTCGAGTATGAAATCAGGTCTATTGTACACTATCACCCAATCAGTGACAACAGTTGAATTCCACTACAGCCTGCATCACTCATTCTCAAAGAAGGTCTGTAGGGTTCAACAACAACATACTATGAGGATAAAACTTTCGTGGTAAACTATGGAATGTGTCTCTTAAAGTAATGTTTGGGCCAATATCATTGTGGAGGAGGATGTAATGAATTGATTTGTTCTAGTCTACGGGATCATTTTCAGTGCAGGTCGACTAAATGTTCTACCTAGCCAAGTTCCTTGAATTGGCTCTATTGGGACAAACTGATCATAAACGGTGACCAGTTTAATATCTACACTGAAAAATAAATATATTGAATGTAGGTGAGTTCGACCCCTTATTTATCGCAGTATTTTTAAGGTTGAATTCTCTGGAGTGTAGGCCTGTTTCGTCATTTTTCGCCCATTTGTATCAACGACCAAGAGCTTCCAGAGAGTTCTATATTACAGAATTGCATCACTGAAAGGTTTTCATGTAGTACTCTTCAGATTTCACGATGAAAAGGTGATTTCATAGATCCAATATACCTACTAAGTTTCTCAATCTGCCTATTCACGGTAATCCCTAGGTGTCTTTCGATATGTAGTCTAATTATAGAAATCTGTTGGAGATGGATTTATTACTTAATCGTAACACTTATTTTATTGCTGATGGCTTGTACGTTTTCTGTAAGACATCTGATTACGCCAACTTAATACGATTTAGTTGGTACAGCAACATATGTTTATGACTGTAAAGAAAGCTTTCGAATTAATATCAGACCCAGAAAGATGTCTGACTCTGGTCAATAGATTATCTCTGAAATGAACTTTCATTTCAGAGGTCCAGATGTTTAGTGCTTGCTACACGAAATGTGCCTAATATATCCAGATCTTGTCTCCATATTTCTTCTTCTGAATACTGTGAAATTTTCAATTCCCACAACCATGAGGATGCGAGATAAAATTCTCTTTAGTTTTCATTTGATTCATTAACCCTGCATGTTGCTATGTTATGCGCTCGCATAAGAGCATGTTCCTTATGGGTCTAGCATATCTCTTGCCAATCAACGTTGTAGTGCGCGCTGGTACCGAAGCGTTCAAGTTTTCCACATGTTCCCACTTTGGGAACGATAGTTTTCTCAGGGACTCATTTCGATAAAACACGCCGCTTGAAATGCTTATCCTCCTTACACCGACCGTTGGTTGATTACAAAAGGAGCCAGCTTTCCACTACCCTGAATGTTTTATCGTCGGACAATAACTTGAAGGAAAGGGTGACTAGGTTCCAATGAGGGATATACAAAATTGAGTATCGTGGGTGCTCAATAGCCTTTTTCAGAAAATGTTTTTTAATGTAGATTCAAAGAACATTTTATTGTGGTGCTGCCATGAATATGAAAGGAAGCTACATTCCAGATTAAATATTGTTTTCCGTTCAACACCGTCGAAATAAAAATGTTTACAATAATTGTAGTAAATTTTTGATGTTCTTTTTTCAAAAATAGCGTTTTCAATATAAATGACTGGGTAAATCTCTTACTTCGCAGGTAATCATCCATTTACGGTGTTAAATTTATAGCTTCATAACTCAAAATCTAGCAGAACAATTCAAATGATGTTATCTTCAGACTAGGTTACCAATATAAGTTAAACAATGATATTTTTGATTAATCTCTTTAACACTAGGAAAAACCTCATGGATTGTGTGTTGAAATTGTTCACGAGAAAGCATACTGTCAATCTCTCTAGAATTATAACAATTATTGACCGCTTTTGTTCGATAATATTGAGCTCTTTCAAGAAATTATTTTCAGACATTGTTTTCGTGGGGAGTCTATGTATCAAGCTCTTATGAGCATCTATTTCAGGTTGATGTGGATGTACGGAAGAATTGTGAATGATAATGTATGTATTGGATCTTTCTAAAAAATAGAAAAACCATGTCAATGTTCAATTTTAGTTACAATTGAATATGAAAAGTTAATGGAATTCCTAGTTTTCATTTCCAAAGTGAATTTTATACTAGGGTAAATTGAATTTATGAAGGTACTAAAGGAATATGATTGTTTATTTGTACCTCTGAAACAACTGCTTATGACATCCTCATATCTACAAGAATGAATGCAGTGTTTCGACAGAGGATGAATTCAAATTATTTTTTCAATTTCATCCATGAAAATTTCTGCTAGTAAATGACAGAAGGGGTTCCCATTATTAAGCCGTTGTTGATCATGTTAATTTCATTTCAATTAGTTAAAGTAATTTTGTTCTAAACATATCTATGAAAGATCCAAAGTTCTGATTTTATAACGGGATTCACTTTAGTATTGTATAGAGCTTGGTTAATCAATTTCAATGAATCGTAAGGTTGATTCGATTTGAAGATTTCTAAATTGAAAATTTTGAACATTACATGAATATTCAATGATGTTTATAAGATAACGTGATAAGTTGTTGTTTTAAGTAAATAATCTGCCTTGATTAACGCTATAACAGTTATCTGACTTAGTAAATACTATGTTGTCTCATTTACACTTTGGTTTAATGGATTTTAAGATTATATTATCCAATTTATCAGGTTTGAAGTAGATAAACTCTTGTTTTAGTAATGATGCTACTAAATGTTTAAAATTTAAGATATATTGCAGCACATAGGTCGTTAGACCTAAATTCGTTATTATTACTTAATCATTTCAGTTCTTGAATGAAGAAACCCTCTTTAGGTTTTTCTCCTATTATAGCTAATTACCTACTGTTACCAATGTAATATATAGGGCACATTATCCTTTTATATGTACTATTCGTATGATGAAGTCATAGTATGATGAAACACTACATGAATTAGTCAATATAGCAAAAATTTCAGCATCATCGTTATATTTAAAGAAAACACGAAAAAATTCTTTCTCTCCCATTGTTAATGACAAGTGCTGATCGAATAACTGTTTTATTGAATAATTTTCTTACTTTTGTGGGCATTATTATATAAAATACTTGGATACTATGATTTCATGAGTGAAAATAAAACAAGTATCGGTGATTCGTTCTTGTTTGTTTTGTGTGAATGTTCATTTCCTGTGGAGGTTAATCATTTCAGCCATCATTTTTTTAACAATAGGTAAGTTTCGCATTTTCAGCAATCCTTCAATTCGTGAGATAACGTAGTTACGTTTGAATTAGTCAGGAAATGATTATGCACGAAATTCATTGTGGCAATGACATGATATTTCTCAGTACTACCTCAACTCAATACTCTTCTGCTTATTCTAATTTATTCGTAAAAGTTACTATACCTGATTAATAATGCCAACTCAAATAAATAATTACACGTAGAGAATTAGCTATAAATTAAAGTATAGGCGGCATATTCAATAGAGAATAATAAATGTAGTTAGTAGAAACGGAAACGGATATGACTCTATTATTATATTATGAATAATTCGTTCACATGTAACACATCAGTCAAAGATGCCGAAGCAAAATGAAGATTTATTTCGAAGGCTATGAAGTATATTACGTTTTAATCTGTGAAAATGCCTACTTCAGAAGTCAGGCTAAAATGCCTAGTTCGTGAATTCGTTGATGGAATTGCCGAATATGTGAAAATTTCAGAACCCCGCACAATTTCTGAAGAAAATTGCTTCGGGTTAAATTTTAGGAAATTTCAATATATTGTACTTTTAGCTTCTTGATTAAAACGATTTAGTTTTATAGTAAAATAGTATGACAATTACTTATGATGTAGGATTTTAAAGTTGGATATTCAGCTCAGTCCTTTTTTAATGATATTTTTGGATTTTGTTTTTCTTTTCAAACCTTTGTATTTGCTTTTCTGGACGAATTATCTGGCTTTTAAAAGAGGTTTTGGTCGATTTGCTGCAGAGAGATGTCTGTTTTTGATAATGCTACAGAATTGAAATTCTCTTTAATTTTCAGCATAAGAATCGAAACGGGATAAGAATATGCTAGAGGTGCCATACATTCCTATATCCTCAGTGAAAAGATTCGAAATTTAATTTTGATGTCATTTTATGCTTTTTCGTCTCTTTTTTCACCAAAGGAAGAAGGTATGCAGAAAATGGTTGAATTATTATATTGTTTGTAAAAACCTCCCGAAGCCAGTACATTTCTTATCCCATAGTAAATGTAAAAATTTACCGTAATACGTCGAATGGGGGACGATTCAACTCGTCAAAATTGAATAGTTTTTCATCGAACTACAGAAAGCTAGTCGCAAACTGAGCTATTAGTCCATTTTGAAACAGATCATCATTAATTAAGAACTTTTTTTCAATTAAATTAATGTAAAAATATGTAAGTTCTTTTGGTGATATTTCTCACGCGTCAATTTATTATGTATCAACGATTAAAAGAATAGTTTTCGTTTCATTCATTTGATATGAAAGCACTATAATAAATGAAAAGAATCCGTTATGGGATAGAGGTTGAGTGTAGTGTTGTAGTCTCTTCGAATTCGATGGCCACTTAGAATTCGAAGAAACCGAAGTGGTACGTATACGAAAATATTTCGAGCAAATAGATTTTCATCTGAAATAAAATCCTATTTTGTTTGATTGATTTTAGATAATAAAAAAATTAGTTATAGCTTGGGGCGTTTTACCAATACTACAGTTCCAAATGAGTGGCATGGCACAATCGGCATTTTCCAGAAAAGCTGAGAAAAATACTCTATCACCTGTGGAAAAATGTTCTATTTTATCGATTTTTTCCATAGAGAATTCATTGATTCAGATAAATTCACAACTTTTCTGAAAAATTGTAAGATATTCGCCATCCTTTACATGCAGGGTGTGCCACCTTGTACATTTCGCATCTCGTAGTGATTGCATTGATTTGCCGAAACACATCGGCTCGTAGGACATCTCGTGAAGTATATTCGACGCTTTAACGAGCAATCCCCAAAGTAGGGAGCGATATCTCATTTGAAAGCTCCTCGAAGCCTATTTACTACGGTATATGAGAAAAGTAATATTTTGACGAACCTTTTATGCGAAAAATGCAACTATTTCTCAAACGAGCTACCTTAAATATTTTGGTCATTCTCAAGGTTATCGCGAAAAGGGGCATCAAATCAATTTTTTTAGGGCTAACCTTTCAAGGTTAGTCAGCGTCTGCGTGCATTAACCAGTAAATTTGCTCATCTTGAGGTTTTGAACGATAAGGAAAGTAGGTTATGTCTGTTGAAAGTTGAAAGCTGTTGGAATGATTTATTGAAGGAAACTTCTCCAAATCTGTATATAAATAAAAAAAATAAATAAATGAGACCATTTCTTTGGACTTCATTTTTTGTTCTTAGAAGTGATCATTTGATGTGTCGTGAATCATTCATTGAGTAACTACGTGGCTGAAGTGGTTAAAATTATTGTGTACACACAAGGATGTACGGAGCTTTATTACCAGAATTGAAATTGTGTGTAATGAATTGTTCAGTAATTAATAAAAGAAGAGCGCCTATTGGATTTTTGGATGATGAAGCTGTAGCTGTGGCGGTATTGGGAGATCTCCCAATATGCCAACGCAATCTGTACGATAAATTTCTGCTGCTTCTGGTGTAAGCCAATTCAGCGATTTTAGGATTTTACATGAATACAAGTTCCATCCGTAAAAAATCAATATAATTCATCAATTAAATGATTTGGATTGAAGGCAAGAGTTTTGCGAAATTATGTCTTAGCATATCAAAAATAACACGCATTTCTTGTACAACGTTTGCTTTTCCGACGAATGCATTTGTTCACTTCATGAAGAGATTAACCATTATTTTTGATTTCGGATCGATACAAATCATCATGTATTTCGATAAAACCATACTCAGTATTCGGGATAAGCTAAATGTTCGATATGAAATTTTTGGGAACTACCAAATTGGACCTCTGTCTGTCGTGGTAATTCAAACCGTGAAATTAACCTTGATATGCTGGAAAATACGATTAATTCATTGATGAGAGAAAAACTAGAAAACGATCCCCAACCACTTGAACAACAATTGCCTTTCCATCAAAATGCAGCTCTCTCTCACTACGCCTCAATTTGCAATATCCTGATCGTTTGGTTGTGAGAAGCGGTTCTGTAGAGTGACCTGTCCAATTTTCTGACCTGAGAAGTTGGACGATCTGCCCAGCGAATTGTAGATGAGTGTCGACAAATAATTCCACATATACTGCACCATGTTAGAGAACGCTGTTTTATTGTATTGCACTGAATAGAACAATTTTAACGTTTGATTTGAAATCATTGGATTGTTTTATAGTATACATAAATAAAGAATAAAATCTATTAACTAGTTTTTTAGTGTTCATAAGATTTAGTTCAAACCTATTTTCCGCACCTTCAATCATTGCAAGAAGCTGATTTTACGTAAATCTGACATTATTATATCTTGAATAATCTATCTATGAAATGAAGCTAAACTGATGTGCCCAACAACGATTTCTTATTGCTCTACATCCAGATACTCATTTTTTTCAATTCAAAACACTCAAGAATGCAAAATTCTGTTAAAATGAGCTGATTTTATGGGTATCATTATTATACGTTAAGTAACCCATCTTTACAATGAAGCTGTACATACAAGCTTTCTCATTGCTCTACAACAGGGGTGCTCAAACTTGAACTGCTGGCGATCTACCTCAATATTTTAAGACTACTTACGATCGACTCTGAGAGGCTGCAAGTATGTGTGATGCAGGGTTGTCGTACATACACGATACCGTAGCATAAATATAGATATTAGCTTTCCCCACAATATACATTATTTTAGTCAAGGTTTGGGTAAGGTTTAGTTAGGTTCTTTAATATAATATCAATGAAAAACTCATAGTTATTCAAAATTGCAAGTTCATTGGTTGTTTTAAAAGAAGAGAGTTAGATATGGTGTTAAACTTTAATAAGGAGTGACTTTGGATGTTGAAGCGTGGCACTGCATGTCCTCAGCATACTTTTCATAAGATGGTACGTAACCACTGAGTGCTAATCGCAAGCTTGATGACCTATGATCGTCAGTTAGTCAATTGCGATATTTTGACTTGATTATCTTCATTTCAGAAAATGCAGAATCGCACAAGTAAGTTGACCGAAACATTTCCTTTAGTTGAAGGGCGATTTGCCTTAGATTCGGATATTTGTCTTCAAATATGAAACACCAGAAATTTTTATCAGATGCTGTAGCTTTTAAATGTATATCTGATATAATCTGCATCAACTCATTTTCACCAGAACATGAGTTCATATTAAACTGACTTGCTATTTCAGTAGCTAATTCCTAAATGTTTTTACATAAAAAAGGATTACTCATAAATGATGCTATATTTGCCAATTTACTGCAATCATAAAAAGCATTTCGAATTGTCCCAAAATATTTTATAATGCAGCCTCATACGTATCATAATTCAACTGAGAAATCCTTGCTTTCAAAGACGGAAAATGTTTTAGATCCTTTCTTTTCAGTTGATCTATCATAAGTTGCAATTTACTTTTCAATGCGTTCACTGCGCTAATCATCTCAATGATAGTTTTTCTTTTATCTTGAAGGTCCAAGTTAATGGTGTTTAAGTGCATTGTGATGTTAGTCAAAAATGCCAAATCAGTCAGCCATTTTTCGTTTTTCAACATCTGAGTGTCATCACCTCTTTCGTCTAGAAAAACTGTTATTTCGGGTAATAATTCTTGAAACCTTTCCAGGAATTCTCCGCGATTCAACCACCTGACGTCCGTGTGAAGAACTAAATCAGTGCGTTCAACTGACTCTCTATCTCCAACTGAAACTCAAAGAGCCGCCGTTGCAAGCTACGTGCAAGGATGCAATTCACAATTTTTGTTGCAATTATTTCCTCCATGTAATTAAACATCAACATGAAATCACGGAGATAATACAGGGTGATTCACGAAATAATGTACATAGACAAATTGCAGTAAGAGTACATCTAGAGAGTCCAAATCAAGGCCTAACAAACGAGATAAGGCTTTTCGTTCTCGACATATAGGCTGTTTTATATACACATAACCAAATTTATATGGAATCACTCGGTATTTCACATTATTGATTGTTTTTAACCATGGATCTTTGACTGCTTGTGAAGAATGAAGTTTTTATTGTAAAAAACTGGATAATATGATAAGAAGTTTCGAATTATCACCACATGTTCGGGATATTCTAGGCAGTCGTCACTGAGGTTTGAAACTGTGAATTTCATAATTTAAAAAAGGCTATAATCATAATTGCCTTTCGTTGGATTGTCCGATGTGCAGAGGGGTTAAATAATTGCTTTCGTTGAAGCTACAATTTCTGCAAAATAGGCCTAGAAGAAGTCGAAGGAAGTTTACTTCTGAAGAACAATACCGCTTTTTGTGCCAAATTGCAAGAAGAGACTCTAGTGCGTCGCATCCCATGCCCTATAAGCAATTTCTGGAATCAACAGGCATCAGTGTATCAGTCAAAGACTTCGTTCAAGAGGTTTAAATAGCAGAAGCGCCTTTAGAGTTCCAGAGCTAACCAGACAACAAAAATTAACAGACTTAATAGGTGTATCGAACACCAAAATAGGAATATTGAGAATTGGCGAAATGTTCTTTTTTCGTAGGAGACCAGAATTGGTGTTCGATCAGATGACTGCCGGATTTGGGTTTTAAGGAGTCGTGGCTAAACTCCGAGCAGCAAGATAAATTCCGAAATACCAAGGGGGCAGTGTGATGTTTTGGGGTAGCATTATGCTGGGAGGCAAAACAGATTAGATTTCGGTTCCTGCGAGTTTAACATCTAGAAATTACGTGGACCTAGTGCTGGAGCCCATAATGAGACTCTGGCCAGGTGCCCATTGCGATAATTTCACTTTTATGCAAGATAATGCTCCTCCGCATACCAGCAACCTCTCGCGAATTTATCTTGAAACAGAAAGAATCGCAATTTCGGACTGGCCAGCTTGCTCTTCAGACCTAAATCCTTTTGAACGTTTATGGGATTATTTCACAACAGCTCATCCAAGCCGCCACAGAAGAGTGGCAGAATATCACCCCAGAGGAGGTCGAAAACCTAATCCAAAGCATGCCTAGACGGATTCAAGCTCGTATCAGGGCAAAAAAAGGTAATACAAGCTGCTGAGGTCGAGAAAAAACACCTACTCCGTGAGGAAACAATTTTCATTTTTCAACTACATGCGGAAAGAGTCTCTTATTTTCTTCTATTCGTTTCTTTCTTGAAATAAACCTCAATTTATTTCTTTTTTAGATTGAAATATGTCAAAAAGCATCTGTTCTAACAATCCTTCGAAATTTCCAAAATCCCTGACATAAAATTCAATATATCGGGTGATTTCATATAAATTTGGTTGCGTGTATGTGGCCGAAAATTCTCAACGCCGTGGGTCTGTGACGTATAGAGTGATTCAATAGAAGTTACGTACAGAAAATTACATGCTTGAAGTTAAAGAGTTGATAGTGGGTGCAAGTCAAATACCAGGGTCGGCCTAAAATAATGAGCTTTAATCGAAAGATGAGAGCTACATCCCTGTCCAAGACATTCCTAGAATCGTTATACACCATTGGAATGAATAAGAATCGCTATGAAAAGAGAACAAACTATAACTGTCACATTCTATTCAATTTTTTATTGAAGAATGATTATGGAGACGACTTATCTTCCTAGTTTCCGAATCACTTCACGGCCGCAAACCACGACGTATCTACCTATTTTTATTTCAGAATTTGATATTCATCGCTTTTTGTTTTTCTCATAGGTACTTTAGCTACTCTTCACAGAATGAACAGAGACCAAATACAAGGGCGTTTTTTGGAAATATTTCTTCAATTTCATTTATTGAAGGAAATACTGGATATGCACAAGTCATCACCGGCTCTTTTTGAAATGCCACTACTACCATCTTCCAACTCTGTTTTTATGCAAATTATAGGAAAGATACCTATTACCATCAATCAGTACAATCGTCCGACTGATTTTGAATGTTTTCTCGATCTCACTGGCGCGTGTTTGTTTTCACCCATGTCGATAGAATATAAATATTTCGTTATTTATTTTTCACACTATGGCAACTTTCTCTTATCACCCTTGTTTTTTCAGATAAGTCATTACGATGATACATACATACATAGGTAATCACGCAGATTCACACGCTAAACTTATAACAGCCCTCTTTTTCCTCCAAGCATTATTAAATCTGGGAAATGCAGAAGATTGAATTCAAAAACTGTTACAATAAATTTTCCAAAACATAACCTCGCCTTCCGTACATAAATTGTCCTACAGGCTGCTAGATGGCCAACTGATATTCAACTTCTAAACAATTGACATGTTCCCTAGCAAAATTCAATCGGACTCTTCGATATGCTGCGGTTAGAGCTGGGCCTCGAGTTGCGTCATGAGGTTTCAAACCAAATTCTTTGAGACGTCGTCGTATAGTTCCAGTGCTAATTTGTATTTCACTGTTCTGTCGAAGCTGCATCCGAAGGTGCCTAGCAGTAGCGAACCGTTATCCTAACCAGGAAATTCTTGTTAGTTATGAATGAATCATTCTCGAAGCAGTTGAATCGGGCACCCCAAGCTTTTGCCCGATTCTTGTATTCGTGTGTCCATGATTCATGTTGCATTATTACCGAAAATTGAAAATTTTAAGAAGGGATCAAGGAGCATGATACTTTTGTAATGTGAGAATCAAAAATAAAATTGTCGGTTAAAGGAAAATATGAGAGGAGGATAATCTCAATGATAGATTTACGGAATTAAATTTCGTACTTTTTATAGAATTTCATTATTGATAAGACATTATTGGCATTAGTGGCAATTTTTCCTCCAGAACCGGACTCAAACTTTCTCATTTTCAGCGTTCAGGCAGAAATGTAAACCCGTATATTAAATTTTTAATAAATGCCACACCTACATATTTTTTTGATCGAGAGTCGATTTTTTATCGACTGTTTATTTTTCGTCCGAAAATTGGGAGAATATTTATGGAATCGGGTAGAAACAGAAAAGCACCTTCACAATTAACGTCGTTTAACACTGACTGATACGTTGAAATCCTCATCGAATTCTGAATGTTCGATAGTAGGCAGGGTTGGACTCAGATTTTCTGAAAATCTGGTGTCGAAACATAAGGAACGTTATGTTCCTACTTTTTTCTACTATCTTATGAATTCGTACAAAAATAAACGTTTTAACGTTCATTTCATTCAGAACTTCAGAACGCTTATTCCAATTTCCACCTCAAAAACGACTTAATGCGTCGCGGGCTAGGCGGAAAATTCATCGAAGAAGAAATCAAGATGACGTTCGTGTATCACTTTATATTCCCGAAACAAATGAAATTCTGGTTGAACTCTAAACATTATGAAACAATTAAAACTAGGAATACAGTAAATTGTCAAGAGAAATAGAAGAAAAGTAAGTAATTGTGAAACAACTGAAAAAATTACAGAAATTCTGCCAAACTAGCTGGAAAAAATTTTACCAACGTAGAAAATTCAATTCAGTGTGAAAAATAAAAATAATCTTGGAACACATTTTCTGGCCCGAAGCAAGAGGTCGTTAATACATTTCCTGATAATGTCAGGTCGATTTCGCACCACATCTCGAAGTCTGGGTTCCAATTGCTAACACGAATCAATTTACAAAATCTTTAGACTGAATCGCTTTGGTATCCCCATAAAAAATAATCAAGGGAGTTCAGATCTGGAGACCTGGCTGGCCAAGATATCGAACCTCCTTCGCCAATCCAATGATTTGGGAATCTTTCACTCAGAAAATTCCTCACTGGTTAGCCATAATGAGGTGTAGCACCATCCAGATAAAGATAAACTTCTCTATCCACAATATTCTCTATGAGCATAGGTAAATCATTTCGAAGGAAATTTAAAAAGAATCTCCGGGATTAGAGTTTCTTCGAAGAAATGAGGAGCGATCAATTGAATGAAACCGTTATTGGGAATTTTTAACAACTTTGGCGTACGGGTTCTGTCGAGCCCATATAAGGCAATTCTTCAGATTAATAATTCCATCACCAGTATATTACGCCTTGTCAGTGAAAATAAGTCTGAGCATGGCTCTTTTGTTACTTAATAACCACGTAGAGAATTGAACTCGTGGAGTCTGTTAATTTCAAATTGGTGAAACTTTTGAAAATGGTACGGTTAAAATCTCTTTTTTTTGTATTATTTCCAGTCTTCTGGCCACAATTCCTGTGCTTATAATTGATTTATTTTTGACAATTTCTAAAATATCATTATCTCCTTCAACTACTGGTGGATTAATTTCCGTGTCTGCTTTCCCAGAAGAGAATCTTCCATGGGGGTTCAGCTGCTAGGGTACCTTCTTCGGTATTCACTTGCAGCAGCTCTTCCATTATCATTACAATACTCAAAAACGAATGCAATATTTGCGCATTCCTCGTTCGAGAAACGAATCTGCATTTTCGATCCCTAAAAGAACTGTGAAAAAACCGAAGGAGAAGTAATGAGAATGAACTTAGATCTACCAGTTGTTTTTTTTTATTTTTTTTATTGTGAAATTTGAAGATTATTGTAATTTTTCACACTAGTTTGAGTTTTCTACGTTCTCTACGTTTTTTCGACTTCGTTTGGCAGAATTTCTGTCATTTTTCCAAATTCTCCACAATTATTCTCTTCTTCTCTTGTTTCTCTCCCAATTTACTGTGTTTCTAGTCTTAAATGTTTCATAATGGTCAGAGTTTAACCAGAATTTCATTTGTCTCGTGTAAGTAAAGTGATACACGGGTATGATCTTTTTCGGAGAACTTGCCGCTTAGCCCGCGGCGCATTAGCTCGTTTCTGAAGTGGGAATTGGAATAAACGTAAATTCTGAATGAAATGAACGTCTAAATGTTTATTATTTTTTGGGAAATCTGAGTCCGGCCCTGGATATTTTCGAACCAGATTTTTCTAGTCGAATCTAATGAGGAATTGTGAAGGTGTTTTTCTGTTTTCGCTCCATTCCAGAAATATTCTCCGAATTTCCAGACGAAGAATGGAGGGTTTGTAAATGATCGACTTCCAATAAAAAAATGTGTAGGTGTGCCATGAGATCTGATTACTGAATATTCAACTTCTTGATGTGTTTTTCTAGATAAAATAGTATTTGTTAAAAATTCAATAAACAGGATGATTTCTGCCTGAACACGGAAAATGAGGATGTTTCAGTCCGGTTCTGGAATTCCCGAATTTTTTTTCTCGGCAATGTTTATCCGGATTCACCCTGTATATTGAATATAATTATGTAGGTGTACTGTGTACATTTATGTCAAGGTAGGCCTATTGATGGATGAGCAGTAGTCTCCTTCGAATTCTTAATGAATATTTATGTTAAGAAATACTTCGTTTAATTTAGAATGAGCTGCAGATGTCCCCAAATAAAGTCTTCATGCATATGAAAAGGTGTTCCGAAAATGGTGATGGAATTATTTGCATATTGCAAACCAGATGTGACACCGTTGGTTATTCAAATTTATAATACAGAATGCTTATATCAAGTTCTTTAGATCAGATCACGCAATTGCACAAACTCACAGAGGATGTTGTCGGTTTGCATCTATGATATCTTGGGTTGCATGAATCAGTATTAAGGACGTGTGGTTAATACGATACAAGAACACCTTCTAAAAGTTAAATTGAGAAGTCTTCGATCCTCTTATTCGGTAATGTTGACTTTGAGTCAACGGCATGAAAAACAAATATTTTTATCCGAAATTTGTGAATGAATTTAAATTGCCACCAAAAATACTTTATTTTACATGATGTGTACATATACAGGATGTCCGGGCTAAATTTCTCATTAGAAGCATCTGGGGAACAGGGTTATCAATCCATTTCATTTTGGGGTTAGAGTAAATGGATACTGATCTACAATTTGCTATTGTTTTCAAAGCAGTACCGCCTCCAGCTACAACTTTGCTATTTCTAATAGAATGGTGTATTTTTTAACTTTTTTTGTTAAAGGGCATTTTTTCTCAATAATCTTTTGTTAAGATTTGTCCTATTTCCATTGAGCTTTGATGTTTTCATCAAAATTGTCGGAATTATCATGTCACCTTTTTGCATAGAAAAATGACTCAGATTTGAGTGCTCAAAAATCACTTGTCACCTCAAAAAAACTGAATTTCCAAAATAACGTTTTCTTCCAATACGAGTACCTAGTTTTTTAATTTATGACAACCGTATTTTAATTTAGTGTTGATTGGTATAAGGACACAAAATGGGCCGTTTTCATTTTATTCGCAATTTTATCGAAAACCTGCAATTCTTTCTGAAAATTCACGAGATCGTGGTAGAAACAGATAGAATAGATTTAATTACGAGGCCAGTTTCTGTGTTCTACAATGATCTATATAAGGTTCAACGAATTTCAGCCTAAGTTTGACGTTTGGAAACTATTTAAAAATAGCAGTAACACTAATGTTATTTGTGTATAGTTTTCAATTCGTGAGCGCACTTTATCAATATTGGATTTTTGCACTTGATTGGGATCGATGTTGTTTCAGTTTTAATGCGAGATCCTGCCGTGAATTTATCGGCGAACTATAAACTTTCTTCTTTAGGTACCCCATAGATAAAAATCTAAAAGGGTAAGATTCGGAGATCTTGCAGGCCAATTCCATGGACCATGGTCTTCTTATTCATCGGTTTTTCAACCAAGCTGTAAATTCTTCTGATACCTGAGTTATGCAATGGGCCGAAGCACTATCTAATTGATACGAACATGAAACACGTGAATTTACCGAGAGATGGTCCAGGAAATCCGATACAAATAAGGTTAAAATATGTCTCAAAATAAAAAGTTACTATACGCGAGATTTCGCAATGTGTAGACACATCGACTAGCTCCTTCAAGGGAGGATATTTAGCATTCTACGGAAGGTTGAATATTATTCCTTGAATAATAATTTTCTTCGATGTGCTAAAATATGTAAATATTTCATAGCATTCAAATTCTATTCATAAGTTGAATACTCATATTGGTTTTCATTCATTAAACTGAACACAAAACCTAAAACGATGCTGGAAATTCCGTTTCCGTGTTTGATGTAGATTTTGGAAATTTGGACTCATCGGTCCATACCATGTTTTGTAAGAAGTCTGGGTTTGTTTGAATGTGAACCATCAACATTTCACAGAAATTCATTCTAACCGACCCGTCTCTTAGATTCATTGACGATATAAATAAGAATTTGTAAGGGTGGAAATTTGTCCAAATTTTCCTCAATTTATGTACTCGTTATCTCCAAATTCTCAACATCAAACTTACAGATGCATACGGATTGGCATAAAAATAACCCAAGACGGTAAGTGCAATATTTTCATCGTTGATAATGAAGTAGGCTTTTTTTGGAGTAAGGATCAAAAGAAGAACAGAACTTATTGTTGTAAATCAGCCGACGTTCCGACACCTTCATTTGGTCTTCTTCAGGGCAACCATATTTGCTATATTGCTTTCATGCATACGGCTGACATATGCTTTTCGAGTTCATTCATTCCTTTTCAGTATCGTTGTGAATTTCAGACTGTGTGTTTTTGTTTGTGTGTTTATTTGTTTTCAGACTGGAAACTTGTATTAAATGTAAGTAATTTTAATCAATATTATTTTAACTGTTTTTAGATCTTATGTTTTTCCCATGTAAGTTATTTTATATATACATATACATTTTTGTTGTTGCTGTCGAGAATCCACTGAGAGGGTTTATATTTGAACCATGTCGATTTTTCATTATAGTTGCCCTGAAGAAGACCTAATAGGTGTCGAAACGTCGGCTGATTTACAACAATAAGTTCTTTTCTTTTTTTAATCCTTACTCCAAAAAAAACCTACTACTACTCCATCTTCAGTGGATCATAACCTCAAGACTTAGTTGGTAATGAAACTAACTCTACCATATTCCGCTTTTTGTTTTCCAAAGAGAAAATTTGATTGTAATTTTCTCAATTATTTCCTGAAAATTGGTCGTAAATTCGGGTACTTTCCGTTGACACTGACCATGAAGAATGAATTGATTTATAATATCATCGTTTGAGTATTCATTTGCCATTTTTTAAAATGTTATACACAAACAAAATTAGTGTAATTCCAATTTTTAAATAATTTCTAAGAGTAAAACTGAGGCCAAAATACATTAAACCTTATATAGAGCATTGTCGAATTGAAATGACTTAATCTATGGCTATGTTCCATGGCCTAATGATTCAATTTTCCGAAGAAACTGCAGGTAAAGGAAAACCAAATACCAATCAATGCTAATTCAAAATGCGTTTCTAATAAAGTAGGTAAAGATACTCGTATATGAAGAAAAAGTTTCTTTGACAATTTAGGTTTATTGAGTTGAAAAGCGATTCTGAGCATCATATATACAAAATAGCATCGGAAAGTACGTTCCCCCTAAAAAAACCTTTCTCTTAAAACTAAAAAATTATAATCTTACTCATATATGGGTCAATATAACTATAATTTCAAAATTTTGATGAAAGAATCATAGTTCAAAGCGGTTGATTCTAGATAGGATAAATCTTAACAAAGTTTGCCTGAAAAAAGATAACCTTCAGTGAAAGAAATTAAAATGTGTCCATGCTATTTGAAATAGCAAAATTGTAGTCGATGTCTGGTATAACCGAAAGTGGTACCGCTTTGAAAACAATTGCAAATTGTGGATCAGTATCCATTTATTCGAATGCCAAAATTTGAAATTGACCGATGACCCGTTCCTCAGATACTTATTCTGATTGGCCCCTGAAAGATCCATGTTTGTTTATAGATCCGCGATCAACTCCTACACTCACTAGAGATGTAAAGAAGACTTTTGAAATTTATTTCAATTCACCCAAAAATTGCATCCTTGCTACTAGATGACCCTGTAGAACATTGCCTTATATATCGCCATATCTATTGGTATTTGTGAATATTTGAATATTTGCGCGATATATCAAGCGGAAAAACATAGAAATAGATCGTAGTTCTAGTCCTTAATCTGATTTGATTTTGATGATATAATGTGTGTGTTAAGTAGGTTCCTGAATGGCTTGGATTCAAATTGGACCAGGTTGGTGGTGCTGCCATTGAATTCCAAGAAAAGTTTAATTTTTTTAACGAAAATGTTTGAATCTCACAGCTCACGATGTGAGTATCAGAAAAAAATACTTGTAGAACCCGTTAATAGGCTAGACAATGCTCGGGCAAAGAAACGTTTGCTGGGTCTTCACAGATCGAAGCAAATACAAGGTGTTTTCGGACGAAAGGGTCATACTGTACTGGGGGGGATAGAGTAACTTCAGGCTTTTCAGAAGTGATGTATAAAGGTTATCAGAGCTTCCGGGTCTTCAAGATATAGAGTGATTGGTTGTTTTAGGTCAAATATTTAATCATTTATAATTCGAGAACCCGTTAATCAAAATTAATGAAATTTTATACATTCATTAGGCTCGTTTTACTTAATCGACTTAAGAAATAAAAACAAACTGCAGGCCCATACTCAGCCCCAACTTCATGTTTTCGGAAAACGAATGATATAGACACCCTGTATATGGATAATCTGAATTTTCTTGTACTCCGGAGCTATGATTCATAGCGGTCCAACACCTATAAAAAAATCACGGCACCATTGTTACTATCAATGCAATCAAAAATAAAAATACCTATGATGGTCGGCAGACACTTTTCATCGAAGTTAAACATGGAGCGGAAATATCTGAAATATGAATATTATCTTGGATTAATCAGAAATGATGATACAGAAATTAATGTACGAGCGTAAGTTTGCATTCCCCATTATATTTTGATGAGTAACTTGGCAGGAGGAGAGGAAATTAATAAATCGAGTGTTCATAAAATAATGAATAAGCATGAAATACCAACCCCCAAATTTTGTCTCCCTTGAGAACTATGCCTCACGGACCGATGATGTTTGAAAGCACAAGTAAAGCGAAAAATCCAGAAGCCGTTAATTTGATACAACAAAAACAGCAATAAATTGTGATCAAAAACTCTCTCGCTTGGGTTCATAATGTTTAGAATAATGCGACGATTAAGATGATTTTCACGATAATAAATTGTGAATAAATCGTAAGCCATGTGATGAAATACGTCTTGAAACAAGCATAAAAGCACGATTTTTGCCGATGTCAGCACATAAGGAAGATTTGGATAAAACAGCAACTGCAACGATACTTAAGGCGGTTTATATCAGAGATTTTTGAATAATTGAATTTTATCGAGGAATTTTAAGGTTAACATCAATAATTTTTCTGAATTTCGATATGTAAGTGCTGAAAACTTTAAATACTCGAGCAGTGAAATAAATTTCAATTTCCAGTTTTTGTTAAAATTGTTACCTTATACATTAAGTTCTGAAACGAACTTTAAACATAATCGGAAAATGCAAGCACGAGCTCTTTTCAAACCTAGAAGCTTCTAAGAAACTCTGGGTACGCTGGTCCTACTTACACTCAGCGAATTTTCTTTTTATTTGGAGATATATGTCTTGTACAGCATTATTCTGTACGTTCTTTCATGTTGAATCATTAAATTGTTTCTTCTAATAGGAATTATTTGCTTTTCCACCTGAAAATATTTTATGTTCTAAAAAATTATTTGTAAATATCGAAAGACTCATTATGTTCGCTGTTTTACCTGACTGTTAAATGAATTATAATTTTTGTATTATGAACACGTTATTTAGCTATCTCATTTGGGAAAAACATATTATTTATTTGACCTCATTGTATTTAACCTATCCAATAACGAGCTGCGTTATGGACTTCACTTCAGAGAATTCAATGATCGTGGGTAAATAAGTAGGCCCTGTAACGGCTACCATTCATAAAACCACTTCCGTTGGTACCAACTTCCCTCCGTGAATCGATTCGAGAAACTGAACGTCTGAAAATATGCGGACGTTCATCCGGTACGGTAAAACTGATATCACAAAAGAAAAAACGTGTCCACATCTCACTGTTAATAAAATTCAGATGACGAAGATATCAGGAAGAAATATTTAATTTGATTTTCTTGATAACAATGAAATCAAGAATATCAAAAAGCTGTTATAATTCCTGCAATTTTCAACCGAAATCATGTTGATTGACGTTATTAAGTTTATAGAGAAAATTTTCACTACGTACTGTTGAGCAACTGATTGATATAACGGCACTTTCCTGAGGAACTGAATATTTCATATGAAATAAAGTCACGAAATCGTTACGCAATACTTCTTTCCAAATTTCACAAGACTCGTCCATTTTAGTTTGAGTTAGTGACATTTTGCATGTCGTTCTTTCGGTAATAACACAATTTTTTTGTCAAATAGAATCATAATAAACCTCGTTGGAAAGGTCTCTTTAAAAAAATGTAATCGACTGTTCATTTCTAACATTATTATCCAGGGATATCCACCGGGGCCGTACGTTAAAAACTGTTTAAGTTCCAATTACAATATCAAGCTGAAATTTTATATGTGGCCATAACTAGCGATTTCCAATTGGATTGAAATATTTTCTAAGTGATACCATTTCCGGTTATACCGGAAGTGGGTCATAACTTTGTTATTTCAAATGGCAATCTACCTTTTTTATTATACATCTAGAACCGACATTCGAGCAAGGCATAAAATACCCAAGTTGTTGGCACTTATCCGTCAAAACTTTTGACAGATTTAATTATTTTTGATATAAACTCGATTTTTGAGGAACATTTGAAAAAATTTGTGGCTCGTAGATCTTTTGCACTACAGAAACAATTTTTGCTTGGGTGGATAGAAGAAGGATCAAGGAATTTTTTAAGCAGTCTACACATGTCGAATGTTTATTGCGTTGTTTTGTATGATTTTTTCAATTTGGCCTTTTTCAAACAGCAATAACTCAATTTTTCCAAATTGCACGTGCCAATTTTTATATATATTTTTTTTCATATATCAGATGAAGCGTCAAATTTCAGATGGAATTGTATAAGCATGTACTATACCCATCTCTTATAGTTCCGAAATAGTTTGGGAATATATTGGATTTTGCAAGAACTAACAGAGAATGCTTAGAAATATTTGAATCAAGTAGCTGAACTGGCTACGCTCACCTGAAAGGTGCCTAAAATTAATGTACTTGTCGCTTCGTTCATTCGAATTTGATATTCCAATAAGAATTGTTGGTGATTTGAAGTGAAAATTTTTGAAAACCACCAGATTGATAATAAAATGACTGATTATTGAAACGAGGATATGTTTAATCTCTTTTTAATTTATGGCGAATGTCAAAAAGTGGTGAAAAGAACTTGCAGGCAATTCAATAAACAATTTTCAAATTTGGCGCCGTGAAACAAAATTTCGAAGGATTAGAGGAAATTTTCTGCAATTTGGAGGAATAAAATACATAGAAACTAGAAGAAAATCAATTCTCGAGGACGACGACAATCAAATTAATACGCTAGCATATTTTCTTGCCAATCCACATGCGTCCATTAAGTCAGCATTAATGGATATTGGATTGAGTTATACTTCCATTCAAAGGATCCTTAAGAAACACAACATGCACCCGTATTCTTTTATCAGACTACAAAAATTGAAACCAACTGACCTTCCCAAGCAGCTAAATTTCTGTGAAAATTTATTAATTCGGCTTCAAGAAGATGAAACAATTCTGCAAAAAATTATATGGTCTGATGAAGCCAAGTTCCATGAAAGTGGAGTAACCAACAGGAGAAATCGACACTTTTGGGCCACAGAAAATCCACATTTCATTGAGGTTATTGATTTCCAAAATAAATTCAGCGTGCACGTTTTTGCAATTTTAATGAATGATTCGTTGGCTTATCACATTTATGAGGAAAATCTTAATGGGCAAAAATACCTGGAAATTTTGAGAGGAACATTAGCAAATTTTTTAGATGGATTTCCCCTTAACATTCTGAGGGATTGCTATTACCAAATGGATCGTGCACCAGCACATAAAACACGAGCTGTAGATCGGCAGCTAACAGAAATGTTCGAGGATAGATGGTGAGGTAATCAAGGACCAAATTTATGGCCTCCGCTTCCTCCTGACCTGACGCACCTTGATTTTTATTTATGGGGCAAAATCAAGGGTGAAGTGTATCTTATTCCTGTAAGGAGTAAATAAGAGTTACTAGAGTGCATTCATAATGCTTTTCGTAATATTGATCCTGAGAAAACTACGAGGGCAACTCATCATGTTCGTATACGAGTATACGAGTCAAGTGTATCGAACAAAATGGGGCCCACATTGAACATTTATTCAGATCGTAAATTAGTTTTCTCCTTTGATGTTTACTCTCAATTATTCATATTAATGTTATTATCTTCGATGATTGGTTTTCGCTTAGTTCCTACAATTTTTATTCATCCTAATTGTAGAAAATTGCTTCTAATGCTTCGAAATTTTATTTCACTCATAGACGGTAAATTTGGAAATTGGTTATTGAATTGGCTGCAATTTCTACCCACTACTTTTGTCATTCCAAAATGAATCAAAAAAGATTAAATATATTTTCCTTTCGAATAACTAGTGGTTTTATTCCAAATGTGTTGTATTTTTTGAATATTTTCAATCTGAAACAACGACAATTCTTGTTGAAATATCAAATTCGAATGAACGAAGTGACAAGTACATTAATATATTCCCAAATTATCAAATTATTTCGGAACTATAAAAATTGGTACAGTACATGCTTATACAATTCCATTTGAAATTTGACGCTTCATCTGATGGCGATATAAAAATTGGCACGTGCAATTTGAAAAAATTGAGTTATTGCTGTTTGAAAAAGGCCAAATTAAAAAATCACACAAAACGGTGTGTCGAGGTGTGGACCTCGACGCTAAATTAAATAAATGCTCGAAATGTCTATCTTCTTGAACACGCTTATCGAGTCGATGAATAAAGTTTCTTCGAACACTACCCAGAACAATAGGAAATATTATACTGTTTTATATCGTTAGTTGCAGTAGAAACAGTGCAAACTTTTGATTTTACAGGTTCATACAGGAAATAGTCCATTGACGTAAGATCTGGAGAGCAAGGAGGATAATAAATAGACCTTCATCTACCAACCAACCTTCCTGATACATCGCATTAAGTTCTTACGAACTTCGAGAGCAATATGTGGAAAAGCTCCCTCTAACTGAAACCGCCTTTCAAAAAAGCATAGTCTAACTACATAATTTTCTACATTATCAACCTCCCTCCCGAAACATCAAGGAGCCGTCTATGCTGAAAAATTTCACTTTCTGCTAATTCAGTCTGCCACCCTTTACAAAACTCCATTCTTTTCTCGGAATTATGTACCACTAGTTCTTGGTAAGGTTGAACGTGGTATGAAAAATATTTATTCACTTTCAATGTCTTCGATATTGTAGATTTTTATGTCTGTACCAAATTCCCATTAATTAATTTTGGAATTTTCCACCAGAGCGAGGCAAATTCCTAGTTGATTTCCTTCATTCCAGACCGCATTTGATGTGCTTTTTCATAATCAACACTTTCAGTCTCCGCAAGGTGACCCTTCAAATATTGAAAAGATTCTACTCGGGCATGTCTCCTTTCTGGTTATGTGGCCGCATACGAACGAAAAGCCTTCAATTTCCATATCTACTTCCAATTGCATACACCATATTAACTAATTCTCCTGTACTAAAATACAAGTGATAAAAACAAATTGACAGATAGTAGTGTCACAATGAGATCGAATACTGAATATTCATTATCAGTAACAGAGTATTATAGTTTTGATAGTCAATAAATCAGATTAAAGCAGAAAACAGATAAGATATTACATTCAAAGTTTTTGATGAAATATTTCAAGCATAATAATTTAAAGTATAATAATAAATAATTATTTCTAGTGTACATGCACCCCCATTGAACGGAAGGTTTTAGATGGACTTATATATCTTAGATTTGAAGTAGGCTCGTAGACTATACTATTATAAGAAATTCTATGAAAGAAAGAACACGAATAAAAATGGAGAGTAACGTTAAAATCGCAAGATGAGAAATGGACAATTGATGAGTTGTGTATATGATGCCACGTCTCCGGCAGGTAGCCGGTTCAATTCTGGCAAAGGCATGGATGTTGTGTATGTCCCTTATCTGGTTTACATAAATTTTTCAGTTGGAAAAATGTCGTATAGGACAAATCCATGATCTATAAGGTCAAGAAATGACAGGCGTGGGGAAGTATGTCCACGTCCCTCCTTCCTCAAAAAAAAAATATGATGATAGATAACCTATAAAAATATTTCAATTTCGAAGAATTCCCCACTGGAAGTAATGCACTATTGTTTGTTATTATATTGAAAATTATGTCTTTGAAAACGTCAACTTTTCACTGGCGGATGAATCCTTCAACCTTCAATTTTCGGAAAGGTGAAGAAATTAATATTTCGGTCTTGTAAGACAATCCCGTATACAGGATGATAGTTTTTTTACCGATGACTAGCGTTGAACGTGCTAGAGGCAAAAGGCGGCTTTATCAAAGGAACGCGCAATACTTGTCAGAGAAAAGCCGCGTTTTTTTTATTCTTTTCTAGACATTTCGGGCGGTGCGTTTGACGGGACCATTTGAGACTTTCATTCACGCTGATATAATTGTTGCGCCTGCAGGAATTGGAGTCATTCTGAATTTTAACTTGAAGGCAATACTACGTCGATACAAAGTTTATTATTATATAGTACAAAATGAGTGCAACGAATAAATCTAAAACGTATCATTTTAATAACGATTGAGAGGAAGAATTTTTCTTCTGCATGGCGAAGGATAAGTGCATTTGTCTTATTTGTCGTGCGTCAGTTGCAATACTTAAGCATGGTTACTTAGAAAGGCATCATGAAACGGTTCACAAAAACTACGGAAAGGATTTTCCGCCACAGAGTGTATTAAGAAAACGAAAAGTATGTGATTTGATTTCCTCGATGAAAAAAAAAACAGACCATGTTCACAAGACCAGCCAAACAATCAAAAGCTGCTAAAGTCGCGTCATTTAAAATATCTCGTTAATTGGTGAAACGCAAGAAACCATTCCAAGATGGATCGGTTTTGAAGGAAGAATTTATCATTTCAATACCGTTTGGGAGGAAGAATTTTACTTTTGTATGGTGAAGGATAAGTGCATTTGTCTTATTTGTCGTGCGTTAGTTGCAATGTCTAAGCGTGGTAACTTAGAGAGGCATCATAAAGCGGTTCATGAAAACTATGAAAAAGATTTTCCGCCACAGAGTGAATTAAGAAAACGAAAAGTACGTGATTTGATATATTGTTTGAAAAAAGAACAAACCATGTTCACAAGACTAGCCAAATAATCAAAAGCTCGTATCTCATATATTGGCGAAACACAAGAAAACATTCGAAGATGTGAAGGAAGCATTTATTGAAGCGGGTGAGACTTGATTTGTAGATTTTAAAAATAAAACAGAAATCATGTCTGCTATTAGAGAACTTCAGTTATCTCGTCCGACTGTCACAAGGCGTATTGAAGTCATGAGTCAGGACATGGCAAATAAACTTTAGTTTATCTGCCATGTTTAAACATGACATCATGAAATGTACATACTTTTCTTTACAGTTCGACGAATCCACCGATATGACAGACACTGCCCAGCTGGGTATTTTTATTTGGATGGTATTCAATGACATGTTGGCTAAAAAAGAATTTTCGACAATCATTGCTCTGAAGGGGAAGACCCGTAGCGCAGATATATATGACGTTTTCTTCAATTCTGTGAAAAACTTCAAGCTACCAATATAAAAATTAGTGTGCATTACACGATGGAGCACCAGAAATGACTGGAAACAAAAACGGTTTTGTGGCATTGTGCCGAGCTAATGAAGATTTCCCTTAATTTTCATTGCATTATACATCAACAAGTTTTGTGTGCAAAAGTTTCAAATACTGAGGAAATTATGGGCATTGCAACAAAAATTGTGAATCCCATCCGTGCACTTAGCTTGCAACGGCGGCTCTTCAACGTGCAGTTGGAAGATAGGGAGTCAGCTGAACGCACTGATTTAGTTCTTCACACGGACATAAGGTGGTTGCATCGCGGAAAATTCCTAAAAAGGTTTCAAGAATTATTGCCCGAAATAATAGCTTTTCTAGCCGAAAGGGGTGACGAAAAATGGCTGACTGATTTGGCATTTTTGACTGTCATCACAATGCGCTTAAACACCATTAACTTGAAGTTTCAGGGTAAATGAAATACTATCATTGAGTTGATTACCGCAGTAAACGCATTCAAAAGTGAATTGCAACTTGTGATAGATCAACTGAAAAGAAAGGATCTGAAACATTTTCCGTTTTTGAAAGCAACGATTCCTCAGTTCAATTATGATACGTATGAGGCTGAATTATCAAATATTTTGGGACAATTCGAAATGCGTTTTTATGATTGCCGTCAATTGGCAAATATAGCATCATTTATGAGTTATCCTTTTTCATGTGAAAACATTGAGGAATTAGCTACTGAAATAGCAAGTCAGTTCAATTTGATTTCATGTTCTGTCGAAAATGAGTTGATACAGATCATATCAGATATACATCTCAAAGCTACAGCATCAGATACAAATTTCTGGTGTTTTATATCTGAAGATAAATATCCGAATTTAAGGAAAATCGCCCTTCAACTGACGGATGTTTGGATCAACTTACTTGTGCGAGTCTGCATTTTCTGAAATGAAGATAATTAAGTCAAAATATCGCAATCGACTAACTGACGTCTATATGTCATCATGCTTGCGATTAGCACTCAGTGGTTACGTACCATCTTATGAAAAATATGCCGAGGACATGCAGTGCCACGCTTCAACATCCCTGCTTCACACATATTCGTAAGTAGTCTAAAAATATGGAGGTAGATCGCCAGCAGCAGTTCAAGTTTGAGCACCCTTGTTCTATACAATCGGCGATTACAATTCTTCAATCTTGGAAAAGAATTAAGGTTACATAACCTGCTTTCAACATAAAGCCAAGACCAATTTCTCCAAGAGATTTCGAGAATATTATGACCTTCGTCGGTTTTTTTCACCTTGAAACATCTAAACAAACTACGTTTATTTTCGATTTCATATGACTTAATTCGAGATTCGTCACAAATTATGACGTACATGGTTTTGAAGTAAAGGCAAGGAATTGGTCTAGAGTTCAGTTTTTCCATCAACAAAGGATGTATCCAACTGAAAACAATATTTCTCCTTAATAGATATATTTCTTGTCGGTTTATAATCGATCTCTTTTCACACATTTCTGATTTTCTCAGAGTATGCGGTTTCTGATGGACACTCTTCAACACTTTAAACACTTTCTTCGTAACAACTGAACTCTTTGAAATAAATAATAATTTTTTTAGTTTTACGTATATTGTTCTTACATAATCGCGATTATTGTATTTCAAATTACTCGTGGAGTACCGAAGATGGCCCAAAAGGAGAAAGAGTAACGAGAGTCACCATTCAACTCTAGAAATGATCTTGACAATTTATGGTTCTTATCTCATTCCAACATAAGTGGCGACATCCTGACTATATATAGGAAAACGTTTTCCATTTCCGTGGTCAACCTTTATGGTTAATGTATTACGCTATAATCACAATATTCAATAAATTCAGATGACATAATTGTACGAACATAAAACTCAATAAAAAATTAACTTTATATAATCGAAAAGTAAAACAAAAAATCTTCTAGTTAACGAATCACATAATAGTTCTTTCAAGACCGTCCCTGGCATGCAAGAAACATATGTTGATCCCAAAATAGTTCGAAATCAAACATGATGTTAGACATCAAAACTGGGAATGCGTTGGCACAAATAGATTTATAAACGGCTTGTAATAAATTCGAGCAATTAAAAAACGCTTTAAACTCTCAAAACAATCTCAATCTGTACTCGTTCGATACAAGAATGATTGACTGTTTTCAGATAAAGTACTCAATAGATCTAGAAACAATAAATTTCTCCAGAACTAATCTACATTATTTACGTAACTTAAACTGTTTATCCAGTGGCGCGGCAAAGCAAAAATTCAATGTGGGCAAAAGAAGTTTGCTGGGCGTTCTGTTATATAAATGGTTGGGTTTGGAGAAGCTTGAAATATAATTCAGGTGAATTATCAACTTCAATAGCTAAAACCTCAAGCTTCTGCTGATTTACTAGTCTTCTTGTGTCCATAATAAGGACTCATTCATGGGGCAAGTTGAGGTGGCACAGTTAGCCTCGGAGGAGTTTTAGGAGCCCGAAAAATTTGTGCAGGTGACGTTTTCCTTACAGTTAATTTTAATTTTTCGTAAACCGCTTGAGATATTGGGGTGAAATTTTGGGGGTTTCGAAAACTTTCAAAGACGTATAATTTTCAATACGAAACAATATTTTCGACTCACCGGTGGTACACTTATGGGCACAATGCAGGCTATTCTCAAAGAAAAATCTAGAACGCTACTGATTTTTCGAGAAATAAAAACTCGAATTTTCCAAGTATTTTTCTAGGAAAAAGGTCTTTTCATATTTTTTCATACGAAGCCAAGTTTTTGAGTAAAAAAATGTTGAAAAATTTTCTAGGAATCCTTGCGATTACATTGATAATACCTGTTCTATGCTCAGTCATAGATGTGTTAAGAAATGATTAATAACAGTGTCATTTGAGTGTTTCTGTTTTTCAATAATTTTGAAACTATTGAATTTGAATTTTGAATCGGCTATTATGAATCGTTATACGAATGTTGAGATGACGGACATGCACTTCATGTAAGGACGTGCTGACGGAAATGCATAAGAAGCTCGGAGGTTGTACATTGTAAGATTTCCAAACCGTATTGCTACCGAAGAGAAACTTTTGGAAGGATTTATCGACGCCAATATGAAACTGGGACATTGAAGCGATATGAAGAAACAGGAAGGTCAATGAAAGTAAGAATGGTAGAGCTGGAAAATGAGGTTCTTGCAAAAATTCAAGACGATCCTGGAACCTCCATTCGAAAAATTGCTGACGTTTTATGTGTCAGCTATGGAATTGTTCGGAAAATACTTTATGAGAATTAGTTGTATACATTCCAACTACAACGCGTACAAGTACTTCTTACAAATTTTTCTGTCCACATTGCGTATTGTCAATGGCTTTTGCGTAAAATAATTTAAATTGCTCAACTTTTTATGCTGATCCTTTTCACTAATGAAGCAAGTTTTTCAACAAATTAACATTAACATAAAGAATTTTCATGATAATTATATGTGGTGTGGAGATAATCAACATCAAACTTATGAAGATCGATTTCAACATCAGTTCTCTTTGAACGTTTGGATCGGTATCGTGGGTGACTGCCTAATTGAACCAGTATATTTGCCAGGGAGACTTACGGAGGAGGTGCACTTTTTGGAACACACGCTTCCAGAATTTTTGGAGGATGTACCTTTGGAAATAAGATAATCGATGTGGTTTATGCGCGAAGGTGCACCTGTCCATTTTTGTCAGCATGTTCGTGACGCCATAACTCAAGAGTATGGAAATCGCTTTATTGGTCGAGGTGGACCTCAATTTTGGCCTGCACGGTCCCCAGACTCAAACCCCCTCGATTTCTTCCTGTGGGGTCCTTTGAAGTCTTTGGTTAACACTACTCCCGTGGCAAATTTGGAGGACGTAAGAAATGAAATCATCGCTAAGTGCAACTCGATAAGAACAGACCCTGGTGTTTTTGAAGAGTTCGCCAATGAATGAGGAGAAAACTGGAATCTTGCATCCGAGCTGGAGGAGGTCACCTTGAACAGCTTTTTTAATTTTTTAAGAGTTATAGGTGATACTCAAAAGACTTTGTTTTGCCCGTGAATTCAACCTTTGATTTTCAAACACAGGTTATTTAATGATGGAAGAAAAACACTACGATGTTTCTTTCGAACGAAGACAAGGTCTCGCACAATGAAATGTATGGACTTTCTTTTCATATTTTTTCAACATTTTTCATTCAGAAACTTGGTTTCATACAAGAAAATGTCAGAAGAACTTTTCTTGAGAAGTAATTGGAGAATTTAAAACTATTTTTCGAAAAAGCTGAGTCCTAGTTTTTTCTTCGAGAATAACCTGAGTTGTGCCCATACGCGAGCCACTGTTGAGTCCAAGATATTGTTTTGTATTGAAAATTATACGTCCTTGAAAGTTCAGATTCCTGCGGGATTATCAAATTGCAGGACGTATTTCTTCGAAATTTGGCATAGCTATGTATCATTTTTTCAGGAAATAATCTAAAAACCAAATTTCAACAGAATCCGTTTGGCCGTTCTTGTGATGGTCATGTACAGGTTGTCCCATTTTCGATGTTCTAGAATGGCAGCTATATGAAATACTGCAACTAGAGAAGAATGACATGACTCCCTATCTTCGTCCTTTATTCTCGAGAAAAATTCATTGGTGAAACACATCGCACCTATTTTCTTTTGTTTTCGAGTTGTTCTGAATTAATCGATTTTCCAGAATTTCAGTATTTGTCAATATCTCGCTTGCTATCAAAGTTAGGTGAAAATTTTCTAGACATTCTAGAGGCATTTTTTTGATAGAATGCAGGAATTTATTCAGAAATTTTTTCGTTGAATGAAATAATAGCCTCTTGAGACCCCGGTATCCGTAATGATGTCTTTCGTTGAAGAATTTTTACAACGCTATCTATCGGATTACTCAACAGTTTAAGGTCAGTGCAAGTTTGAACATTTTTCATTAACCGACATGGTGAATTCGCGGAAAGGTAAATTTTAATTTTTGTTACAATCTTTGTATTTTTTTGTTGAAATCTCATAGTTTTGATTGTAATTTAACATTTCGAATAAACATTTCGTTATCAAGTCTTACTATTTTTTACAAATTCGAAGTTTTTCTCCTAGTATCATACGTGATACCTTGGGCATTCCTCACTATTTTCGGAATATTTTTCAGGTTCTCTATCTGATAGAGATATAGAACGGGCGATCAATTACGATGAGTCAGATACGTAAGAAGAAAACAGTGATGGTGAAAATGACCTTCAAGCATGCCGAGAGGAAGTCCCCTCCGAAGGAGCTCCGCTCGCAAATGAGGTGGAATGGAATGAATCGGACGACGAACCCCTTTAATCTTTTCGCATACTTCCTCAACCATCTAGGAACCTGAACTCACGATGCAAACACCGAAATCTGCGATTTAACTCCAGACGAAGATGATTTGGATGTATCATTCGACTCTATCGTAACTGTCAAAAGTTGCTTAGATTATTTCGCTCATTGTATTGACAACGGTTTGTTTGAAATAATGGCTGATTGTACAAATGTTTCCAGAGTATTAAGGACAGGAAAATCATTGAATACGACTCCTGACAAACTGAGACAATTCTTTGGAATTTCAGTGGCCATGAGTGTGCTTGGTCTGCCACAAATTGGGATGTATTGGGCATTGGAAACAAAAGTATACTACATACTACATAAAGACAAATTTAAAAAGTGTGGACGATGGATTAATTTCACAGAATGCCAGACAAAACGACAAATTTTGGAAAATACGTCCCATTGTTTCAGAGATAGAAAAAGGCTGCCGTGAAAATGAAAGAGATAAGCGAGTCGCCATCGATGGGCAAATAATTCCTTTCACTGGTAAATGTAAATGAAAGCAGGTCGTAAAAGGCAAACCAGATCCAGAAGGTATAAAAGTTTTTCTTATGGCTAATCCTAATAGTATTTCCCTTGATTTATACTTCACCCCCAGGTTCTTCAATTTTTATAGAACGTTATTTCATGTCTACTTCACTTCTTGACAATTTATTGGAAAGTGGAATCAAGGCAACTGGACCATTAATGAAAAACCGGGTGCCTGAATATCAACGGCCAAATGCAAAGAAAAAAATACGCGGGCATTGTTCAAGACCGATTCCTCGTTACAAAAGATGTAAGAGGTACTTTCGATTGTGTTATAAGGAGTGACAAAAAGATTGCCGTTCTGAAGTGGTTAGATAGCAAACCAATTTATGTTGCATCAACTGATGCGGCTGTTCAACCATTAGGAACCTGTCGTCGCTGGAGTAAACTGAAGAAGTATACGTCGAAGTGCCACAACCTGTAGCTATAGAAAACTATAATGAATTTATGGGAGGCATTGACTTGCTAGATTGTATTGGCAAATATTCCATGCGGGGAAGAACCGGTAATGGACTATTAGGACAATATTTCACTTCTTCGACTTTGCAGCAGCTGCGGGTTGGGTACAGTATCAACTAGATTCCATGAAATCTGGATGCCGTAGAAGAGACCTTCCACTTCAACTGGAAAACACAGACTCGTTGAGCCTCTACCTCACGCTGCCTAAAGAGTGAAGAAGCAAAATATTTGCCAGTTTGTGCTGAGGAATCTCAAAATAACAGATCAAAATGTCGTAACAATGGATGCAGGAACTTGACATTCGTGAAATGTTCTGAATGTAAAATATTTCTTCGTTTTAATGTTAATCGAAACTGCTTTTTTGATTATCATACTTCCCAGTAGATTTTTAATGTACAATTTTGATGTTTCTGCCAATCTTTGATGGGAATTTAAATTGAAAATAATACGAATATAATCTTGTTTTGAAGTAATGTAAGCCCAAGGTGTCACCTACGATACCATGCCTTATATCAATTAGGGAGGGGGAGGATCTTTTTTCGTGGGTTTCAGTATCAATGAGTGGTACTTATCATTGAAAGGTAACAACCATAAATGTGGAGTAAATACTTTAATCTTGGGTCCAAGGAGGATAGAATCTTGCGATTTTATAAACGTTAACCATAGTTCAATTTAGATAAAATAGGAAGAGTATTTATTTCTCTTTCCGAATATATATAACATATCTGACAAATTTTCGTAAAAATAGGAACTTATTCAGAAATTAAAATTCTGTGGTTTTATCTAGTGTGATTTGTGTAAATACACACCGTATTTATACAAAAGTCTTTAATTCTATGCTCACAACGATTGAATTCAAAATTAATCCATTATATAATTCACTGCAAATAGCTAAAATCATTTTGATTTAAAAATGTTGGTGAATTTGGTAATTGTTGACATGTTAGATCGTGTGATACCTTGTTGAAAAGATGATTCCATTCTCTGAACGATCACGTAATCATTTACTTTCTAAAATAACATGGGACGAACTGAAATCGTGAATTTTTCGAAAACAATCCAAGTTTGCTGAATGTTTACGCATCATCCCCCTACCTCTGTCAACAACTTCCCCGAAAATTTCTATATGAGAAAGGGGTTGTGTGAAACCCTTTTGAAAGATTGTTCAATTGAACAATTATTGTGTTTTTAAATTAATTGACGATTGAGCAATCCCGTACATTTTATGTTGGGATCTATCAAGTCGATTTTAATTCAAACAGTTAATAATTCTGCTGATTTAGAATGGGACACCTGGATCGTGCGATTCATAAAATAGCTAGATTTCTTCTGTTTGCATCAATAATTAAAAAAGTTTTTTCGTTTTGATGACATGTATGGGTTTGTTATCATTCTTACCATGTTTGAAAATGTAGTAGCTTAAGTTACCTTTCGCAGACGTTAAAACACAGGTGAATTGCCTTGGTAGTCTTTTCCATAGTTTTGATAACCTGAAATAACGATGATTGAAACATGGTGTATACACTGCGGTAACTATGAATTGTTAGTTTATTTTTCGAAAACGGTAACTGTGCTAGAGAAACTGCGCAAATTTTCAACAAAAAAAACCATGGAGAAACGGGGCAAAAATACCTTCTTGAGTTAACGAGTAAATACCAGGAAACTGGATGCGTTATTCATAAAAATCACAAGCCTAGCAGAGTTGTGAATACTGAAGGAACTGGTGCAGCCGTTTTGGTTAAAGCTTCTATGACGGAAAATACACAATCTGTGAGGAGATTGTGGCAAAAATCTATTCGTTTTCCTAACCAATTGAAATTTTTTTTAATGTCGAGGTGCAACTCCATAACTATAATGTCTGGAGTGTCACTTATCAGTTAAGGAGGAAGAATCATATTTAAAGGCTTCGAAAACTTAATATTTGGGTTGGAATTTTGGGAGAACATATTGCAGGACCCTTATTTATGCAGAAAAACTGTGTCGATGAAACCTATTTGAATATGCTTGAGAATTTCATCATAAAAGAATATTCGAATTTATCTGAACATAACTTTCTGTATCAACATGATGTAGAACCGGCTGCATGAGTCTACCTGGATAACAGTATTTTGGTTTGTTGGATAGGTAGTAGAGGCGCTATAGCAGGGTGCTCAAACGGTCTTTATGAGTAGATCTCGCAAAGAAAAAAAAATTTTATGAATAGGTAACTAAACTAAAAAAAATTATTATGTAATAAATTAACACTCTGCTACTTGTCAAAGAAGAGCTGCGTTTTTTATTCTTGCCGCTTTTCTAAGAATTTTGGGCGACGCGTTTGACGGGAACATTCGAGACTTTCGTTCACGCCGATATAAATGTTGCGCCTGCAGGAATCGAAGTCATTCTGAACAGTAACTTGAACGCAATACAAAGTTCATTATTAATTATTAAATAGTACAAAATGAGTGCAGCGGAGAAATCTGAAATGTATCATTTCAAAAACGATTGGGAGGAAGAATTTTTCATTTGTATGGTGAAGGATAAATGCATTCGTCTTATTTGTCGTGTGTCAGTTGCAATACCTAAGCGTGATAACTTAGAGAGGCATCATAAAACGGTTCATTAAAACTATGGAAAAGATTTTCCGCCACAGAGTGAATTACGAAAACGAAAAGTACGTGATTTGATATGTTGTTTGAAAAAAAAACAAACCATGTTCACAAGACCAGCCAAACAATCGATCGCGTTATCTAAAATATCTCATATATTGGCGAAATACAAGAAACCATTCGAAGATGGATCGGTTGTGAAGGAAGCATTGATTGAAGCGGGTGAGACTTCATTTGGAGATTCTAAAAATAGAACAGAAATTATGTCTGCCATTAGAGAACTTCAGTTACCTCGTCCGACTGTCAAAAGGCGTATTGAAGTTATGAGTCAGGACATGGTAGATAAACTAAAACATGATATCATAAAATGTACATACTTTTCCTTACAGTTCGATGAATCCACCAATATGACAGGCACTGCCCAGCTATGTAGTTTTATTCGGATGGTATTCAATGAGATGTTGGCTAAGGAAGAATTTTTGACAATCATTCATCTGAAGAAAAAGACCCATGGCGAAGATATATATGACATTTTATTCAAATTTGTAAAAAACTACAAGCTATCAATATATAAATTAGTGTGTATTACAACCGATTGAGCACCAGCAATGACTGAAAACAAAAATGGTTTTGTGGCATTGTGTCGAGCTAATGAAGATATCCCTTCATTTTTCTCATTCTATTGCATTAAACATCAACAAGTTGTGTCTTCAAAAGTCTTAAACACGGAGGAGATTATGGGCATTGCAACAAAAATTGTGAATTTCATCCGTGCTCGTAGCTTGCAACGGCGGCAGCTGAACACACTGGTTTAGTTCTTCACATGAACGTCAGGTGGTTGTGTCGCGGAATATTGCTAGGAAGGTTTCAGGCATTATCGCCCGAAATAACAGGTTTTCTAGAAGAAAGAGGTGATGACATTCAGATGTTGAAAAAAGAAAAATGGCTGGCTGATTTGGCATTTTTGACTGATATCAAAATGCACTTAACACCATTAACTTGGAGCTTCAAGGTAAAGGAAAAACTATTATAGAGATGATTAGCGCAGTAAACGCATTCAAAAGTAAAGCAACTTATGATAGATCAACTGAAAAGAAAGGATCTGAAACATTTTCCGTCGTTGAAAGCAAGGATTCCTCCTCAGTTGAATTATGATACGTATGAGCCTGAATTATCAAATATTTTGGGACAATTTGAAATGTGTTTTTATGATTGCAGTAAATTGGCAAATATAGCATCATTTATGAGTTATCCTTTTACATGTAAAAATATTGGGGAATTAGCTACTGAAATATCAAGTCAGTTTAATATGAAGCCATGTTCTGTTGAAAATGAATTGGTCCAAATTATATCGGATATACATCTCAAAGCTACATCATCTGATACAAATTTCTGGTGTTTTATATCTGAAGATAAATATTCGAATCTAACTCAAATCGCCCTTCAACTGGCGGAAATGTTTGGGCCAACTTATTTGTGCGAGTCTGCATTTTCTGAAATGAAGATAATTAAGTCAAAATATCGCAATCGACCAACTGACGATCATATGCCATTATGCTTGCGATTAGCACTCAGCGGTTACGCACCATCTTATGAAAAGAATGCTGATGACATGATGCAGTGCCACGCTTCAACATCCAAGGTCACTCCTTAGTTAAGTTTAACACCATATGTAATTCTTTTGTTTTGTAATAACCAATAAAATCGCAATGTTGAATAACTTTGAGTATTTTCATTGATATTATAGAGAAGAACCTAAAACTAAACCTTACCCAACCTAAATACTAAATAATATATTGTGCGGGAAGCTAATGTCTATATATGCTATGAGGTGTGAGCTGATTCGCTGTCGTGACGGAAAATGACTTTTTTATGGGCCAATGGTGGATGTTTTTCTTTCAGGTTGCTTCTCAAACGGTCCCACGACGATGGTTAATATGTACATGTGATAGTTATACCCTTTTCCAAATAGAAGCCATCGTCTAGGTTTTGCTCTGGTCCCACGAGTAAATTGATCTATCGATGTCATCCACAGTGACGAAACGACGTTTAAAGCCCTGTGGATCACACGATTTGGTTTTAGTCATTAGTCATTCATTCGAAACGTCCACGGATAAGAAATCTCACGCAATTTTATTCTTCGGTCATTCATCATCATATCGGGGATTTCATCAATGATTTCTTGAGAAGTGACCTCAACAGAATGTTCAGTGTCTGTTGTACTCTTTTGGCCTCTCCGAAAATTCTGAAACTATTCTTATTGAAGAAGGAGAATCTCCAAAATGTTTATCTAGCTTTCCTTTAATACTGTGAGGCGTTTTGCCATTCTTGAAGTAATGTGTAATCAATCCACAAAATTCATTTTCATTCCTGTTTTGAAATTTACTCGAAATCCTCGGTTCAAAGAAATTACCAAACACAAAAAATTAATCGATCTAGATAAAATTTGCTGTGCGTTCTCTCAAGAGTTACTACTAACTGAAAATAACCTCGATATGCAACAGTATTGTCATCTCTCTGACTTTGCACGGACTTTTCGAATCGTTATATCTTGAAAACGGTTATTCTTAAGAAAAAATTATTCCGACATATTTTATAGGTAATTATCTGGTCTATAGTTTTTGTCTCAATTAATTCTATAAGACCTACCGTTTGAAAAAAAAATCGCGAAAAACCCATTTTTGTGATCTTTGATCTCGAGTAAATTCTTTTCCGGTTGTCGGACTATGATGGTCCTTGAAAGCATCATCATCGTCCTACCAACTTTGGGCTGAGTTAGATTTTTTTACCTTCACTCTCATCTTTTGGTTAAATTTGACCGGAATTTACATCTATGAACAAGCGCAACAACCATATTCTTTGCCAGATATGAATCCAAGTCCACCGTGTCGCACCCCTGAGCTATGGTGGTTGTTTTTCCAAAAATCAATGAAACAAGAGTCAAATGGGTTAGTTCTAGAAAAAAATGAATTGCACAGTCCTATGTATTTTATGAAACGACATTCCTACCTGTAACCATGTATATTCTTTTGTAGGCAACCATTATTACATTCTTGAGTTGTAAATGTTGCTGTAGATCATAGTCTTCATGTCATTAGAAACAGTTTAGGTATATCTGAATTTAATTCTAGGAAGTGAAAGAATAAGAAAAATGAAATATTTAATATTCTCTTCAAAAATAATATAAACGTTCGTTATTGAAATGATCGTTTTATAATGGTGAAGTTTCCTGTATAGTGTGGTAAAGAATAAGGACTTCCGTCACTCTGGGTGACTTCGGATAATTTTCGCAATGTTTTGTACATAAAAAGCACAATTTTCGCACAAAAATTTCGAAAAAACTAATTTGAAATATCACATGTTTTTTCTTACGAGTTCCGTGCTGAAACCAATGATGTAGTTTTCTTTATGCCAATCCAATTTTCTCGTACAAACGTATGAATTATTTTCGTATCAGCTACAAGTTCGTTGTCTCCGTGGCGATTGCTGGTTCACACAAAATTACTCTGTTGGATAATGTCGTAAATGACAAATCCATGGCCTATTAGGTCATGGAAGGACGGACGTGGGCCAATTTTTCCGCGTCCCTCCTTACTTAAAAAAAAAACTACAAGTTTCCGACTTTTATTATGCGGATGTTTTCCATCAACCAATAAGTCATATAAGTCATCAATGAGGATATTGTCAAGCATCTTGAATTTTCCTCTTTCAGATAAATATGTTCGTTATATTTTATAAAATTTTGCAAACAATGGATGAATTTGATTTAAAACTTTGTTCGACCAAATTGTTCAATATTTCAAGTGGTCGTTACTTCTTTTTAGCCTTATATTGCGAAAGTCTTCATATTGGTAAACATCTCGAAAAGTCTAGGAACACTTACCAATATCTTTAAAATATGAATTAGATGATTCGAATTTATAGAAATATTTCGGTTTTGTTAAGATGTATTGTATATAATGTATTCTCAAGAAAACAAAATAATATTTGACTTCTATTATAAAAAAAAATTTGAAATTTGAAAATGACGAAATTTGGTAAAACATAAAAAAAAACCCTGAACTAATATTTTCGAAACGATATGGAAGCACTTATATTTTTCAGTACCCAGAAGGTCCACCTCTGTTATTAATGACACTTTGGCATCGTCGTGCCATGCTCAATATTAAATTGTCTATTACATTTTGGCCTAAGTCATTCCAAGCCCCCTGAACTGCTAATCGAAGATCCTGTTCATGATGAAAGGAAGAGTGGATTTTGACCCATTGTTTGGAGATACTGTACCACTACAGGTAAAACTATCTCATTTGCGTAAGAATTTCCCGTGAGGTTGTTCTGTATGAAAACGAGGTCAGTTCTTCCACCAAGGCGTATACCTCCCCAAAACATCACTGATCCGCCTCCCTGTCTAACAACTTCTCGAGCATGCTGGGGACGGTTTTGCTTTCCAGGTTCCCTCCATATTCGAATTCTTCCCGAATCGGGATAATAACTAAATCTAGATTCATTACTGAAGAGAACTGTGGCCCACATCTCTTGATCCCAGTTTACGTGTTATTGGCAACAAGCTAAACGAGCAGCGTGATTTCTATGGGTCAGTTGTGGAACTCTTAAAGGACGTCTGGAGTGGAGTTGACCTTCGTGCAGTCGATTTCTCACAGTTTCGTCGGTAATTTGTACATTATGAACTCGTGATAGCTCTTGAGCTAATTGAGATGCTGTGGTAGTACGATCTCTTCTCGCTTGTAAAATCAAAAACCGGTCTTGGGCGACTGTAGTAATCCGGAAATGACCTGCAATACGTTCTTCTACGCTACCTGTTTCATTGGAACGCGACCATAAACGGTTTATGACACTTGGGCTACTTCCCAGAACCCTGGATATTTATTATTATTTAGCTCCCAGCTTAGAGCATGCCAACGGCTCGTAACATCACTTCTCTAGTCAAATGTCGTCTTTCCATGGTTGAATCACAAAACTTGAATCTTTTATTTGTGCTTGCATTAGAAACAAAGTGCCAACTAACTGATTTCAAACACTGAATACATGAAATGATTTCAAAGCAGCGTCGATCTGCTGCATTTTCAGTTTTTTATCAAAAGAAAAACTGAAATCTGTTGCGGCACTCTACATTATTTGGTGAGAAATTGATGCAGGTGTTCATTTCTTGATAAAAATCATCCATATTGATCGTTCTGGATACGATATATCGATATTCAGAAGTGTTCCCTAGACTTCTTTGAGGTGTTTATATCGCTATCATGTCATTCTGTTTTCATAAGTTTTTTTGTAAAAATTCATAATCTCTTTTCATTTCTGACAGAAATAGATACAGAAAATTCTTCATAGTGACTTAATTTGGGGGAAATTATACAATTGAAGGGTTGCCATTTTGGGTCGCATAATCTAGGAATGAAATAAGAGCTTTCTAATGATGTATTACAAGCCATATATTGTAATTAAAAAAAGTCAATGGCGGCTTATTTTTGATAGGTGTCATCAAGAGAGCCACTAAGCTCTATGAGTTGAGAAAATTAATCGACCTGTAGGAACGTATTCTAAAAAATCTTAGGATGTCCTAACTCTCAGCTCAGGAACATAATTTAGTTTCTAACTGTATTTATTATTTGGTAGGCAACTTTAAATACTACATCTTGTAAGAAATGTAGATGGAAATTTAAAAGAATAGAAATAGATATAGAAACGTTCATGAAATATAGGTATACTTTGCACAAAAAGTTAAAAGTTATAAGGATTTGTATGTATGTAAGTAAGTAGGTAGTCCTATCCTGATGATTATGTTTCCTCTTTTCATGCCTTTAAGAAGTTTCTTGTCTTAAACGGAAACTACATTACTTCAGATAAAATATACAAAAATTCTCCACAAGAAACTACCTATCTAGATAATGAACTATAATTGTGCCACTGTAGTGAAACAAGTATTTATTACAAATATAAACTTTTTATTACAAAATGGCGAATATTTTCTATTGTATCAACTATCGAATAACTAATAGTTAGATGGTTTCAAATATCTCACATGATATTCATTTTTCAGAAAGATTTTCAGTACAAAATTATAAAGTATTCGTAACCATGATGACACAAAATTCGTCTATTATATGACTAAAGAATACTACTAATAATTAGTTAACTAAATTATATGTACAATATTTTCAGTTCATTAGTTCCCACCTATCTCAATACGGAAATATTTGCTCGAACGGGAAGTTACGAAAACTGTCATTCATAATTTTTGTGAAGGCAGTACTGACCAAATCGTTAATGAGAGGGCTTAAAACTACAAATCCTGGTTGCCAGGCGCTGTTGATAATCCAATCCAGCATATTTTCTGCAAATCAATGAATATTATTAGGTATTGGGAAAATGTTTTTATTATACAACTTTGTAATTGATTGCTCAGTAGATATTCTTGACAATAAAAAATTAGTTTATTCCAAATTTTTCACCAAGAAAAGTTCGAAACCCAAATATATGTTTCACTTTGTTTTAGTACCAAAAATCATATTTCATATTTGATAATTAACACTATAGTTTCGAACTCTCGTTCAATTTCAACAATCCTTGAGAGGTCTAGAGAAGATTTTCCCTGAACATCTTGATTCTGCATATCCTTATACTCTTCAGAGTCAGTCTAGCATGGAGTTATCCTAAATAACTGAAAAAAGACCAAGATAATGTGTATATTAAAAATGTAATGAAACGAATGCTCCCTCTTCATATAAGCTCATCAGTCAGTCTTTATTCCTTCTGAAATGCCTGTAGAAGGTTACCGATACTTAGGCGAGTTCACTCACCAGCTACCCCCTTAGCCCATTTCAATATGCCTACCAATCCGGCAAATCGAATGATCTCACTTCACACAATGTAGTAAGCAATTAAAATCCATATATTGACAACCAAGAGATATCCTGATTTATTTATTGTTATTGAAGAACCTATAAAAACACGCTGCCAGATTCAGTATGTGACGTTACCCTAGAAAGAGGAATTGAATCAGTGCAACTGGATTCAGATAACGCTGAGAAAAGGATTAAAACGATCTTCTAACAGAGGGAGATCAACAGATTCTTCGCGGCGAGGAATAGTTGAAGGGGGTGTTCGATATCCTATCCTGTTGACTCTGTTCGCTGATGATCTGCTGGCGATCATCTCACTGAAAGACGTTGAGATCCAAGCCTTTGCAGAGGATTTAGTTATAACTCTTGAAAAGAAATGGGAGGCAACGATCTTAAACGTCCTCGAAAAGATACTAAACACTTTAGGCGATTGTGGCATTAGATGAAATATGTCTGTAAACCCTCAAAAGGTATTTATGGTACTTTTCACAAGAAGATGGAAGTTGAACTATGAAATCCACTCATTATTTAAGGTTAAACTATCGAGTTCATGGACGTAGGTAAATATCCATCTGACCGGCTGGCAACCATCTAACTTCTCGATCCTTCTACTTTCCAACTATTACTGAAAAGAATATAATACTGATGGAAGGTTCAGGACTGTTGACCGATGAGCTTTGGCACAGCAACCTGGCTTTGTCTACAAAAATTGTGCCTGAACTGACTTGTCGAGATTGCGCTTGCGAGTGTCCATCCCTTAATGGGGAATTAGATCTAGCAAGCAGGTGACCTCTTGAAGACCTGAGTCAAAACTCTTTAGGGTAGAGTATCTGAAATGTACGGTAGCAGTTCTGAGGTAAATACATGACTGTATGCGACCATCTTCAAGGCAGAACTTAACGCCATTGAAAACACGGCGTATTTGCAAATAGAACGTCATTGTATCATATGCAGCATTAAGAGCTCTCGATTTCAATGGATGCAATCCAACAATTGGAATCAAGAACTGTTGAATCTGCTTGGCTGTCAGTAAATTCAACTCAAAAACGGTTGGAACATAGATTTATTTTAGATAGACTAGGATTCAACAATAGATTCTTCATTTCTTGATGCCGAGTAATGTTATTCAAGGTACTCAGGTAACGAAAAGATACAATTCGAGGCCTCATTTATTCTAGTGAAACAAGTAGTTAGGTTTTTTCGAAATATCAATCGGAGAATAACGCACAGAATGGCTGATGTTAAACTAAGCTTACTAGGGATCGATCATAGCGGCTTAAAATATTTGAAGACATTGGAATCTATCTGATTAACTTACGTACTTCTTGGGGTAAGACTCTTCCACTATATGCGTTATGAGTATTGTAAGGATGATATTAAACTAGCAAAATAACGATATTTGAAATGATGAAGCAATACTAACCGACTATTCTTCGTCCCCCAGCTAGATCACCAATATGGAGTTCTAACCTCTTCGAAGACTGTATATTGACTTTAACTTTCAACGGAGGATTTGGCACATATTTTCCGTTTCCATCTTTTTGAGGTTTCCTCGTTATTGTTGTAGTCTGCACAAAATCGAATAGGCCCAAGCTCCAAGTTCCTTTATTTTTCATGTGTCGTCCCATGAAGAAGCCATCAATTTCGTACCAACCTTGTAGTCTCTTGTCAGGGAATGTTTGAGTATACTGGACGAGATTATTATTAAAGTCACACCTATAAGACAAATTATTAGTTTTTTTAGCTAGGTTTTACCGTCAATTATTTAACTACTTCTCGATTTTGTATAAATATTTGTTATATTGTACCAAATAACTCTTATTTTTTACATTCTGAAGATACATTTACTTAAGTTAGCATATTTAATCAATCTTTGATACAAAAATGAATAACTGAATGTGTTGCTAAGCGCAATTCTCGAAAACAGTAGAACCGACTTCGCAAATTCCTTTTTGAAATACTCCTTGAAGTACAGCGAAGGTTCTTACGCAGAGAAAAATCTCAAAATTGCCTGAAAAAGTGTAAAAACAACACATTTCTATATCTAACCTAACCTCAGAATCAGTCAAACGAAATTTGTGATAAAATGCTACTTGAAATATAAACAAACGTCTCTATGAAGAGCATCTATAATATTACTAAATCTGAAAGCTACAAAGTTCTATAAAAGTAAAAAGTATTTTGTATTTGTGACTCATTTATACTCGACATGCCTCCTATAACGCAGCGGGCAAATTTAAGAAGAACCCGAAATGCGAGGAACAAATTAATAATCAATCGAATCATACTGCCCAGGAACGCGAAGATCACAATGAACGTTGAAGAACTCATTTTATGGTGCAAGTTTGAATCTAGCTGCTTTGATTACAGTGCCTACATGCAATACAATGCCTAGATATTGACGAGAAAAAGTCAGGGCGAGAGTGAGTTTTTCAAGAAATCACTCTGCATGGAAACGTAAAAACTGGAGTAGGATAATGTTTTTACATGAGTCTCGTTCTTGCGTCAATAATTCGGATGAACATTGAAGAGTATGGAAAAGACATGGAGGGCGATATGTATAATAATGATATATGAAGACGATAGTAGTACTAATTGTTATCGGTGCAGCAGGGCTAAAGTCCAACACCACCTATGAAGCAATGGATATCCTGGTAACAAAATTTATATATATATATATATATATATATATATATATATATATATATATATATATATATATATATATATATATATATATATATATATATATATATATATATATATATATATATATATATATATATATATATATATATATATATATATATATATATATATATATATATATATATATATATATATATATATATATATATATATATATATATATATATATATATATATATATATATATATATATATATATATATATATATATATATATATATATATATAATATAACTGCCATTTACATTATATATAAATTTTGGTTACTATATATCTCCATTGCTTATAGGTGGTGTTGACTTTAGCCTGCTGCACTGATGACAATTAGTACTACTATCGTCTTCATATATCATTATTATACATATCGCCCTCCATGTCTTTTCCATACTCTTCAATGTTCATCCGAATTATTGACGCAAGAACGAGACTCATCTAAAAACATTATCTAACTCCAGTTTTTACGTTTCCATGCAGAGTGATTTCTTGAAAAACTCACTCTCGCCCTGTCTTTTTCTCGTCAATATCTTTTTACGTATCAAAATCAAATTCATTGTAGAAGTATGCAGAAGTAGTTTTCTGATGTCATAATCAAAATACCACTGACACTTCGCGCTCTTTCATTATGGTGGACTGATTCCTTTTTCTGTTTAGAAACATTTCCTCTTGCCATATTTTTAAAAGCGTCTTGCTTTCCAGTACAAATATAATTTTTTTTAAGTAGTAATTTCGTGGGCAAAGGTAATGGAAAAATTTAACCGAGAGAAAAATGAATGAACGACAAGTGTCCTATTGTTAGGTGCTAATTTTTCGAGTTATAGAGAAAAATATCGCTTAGAAAATCTGTGCAATTCTTTTTAGTTGAACTATTGTCTAATCTTGATAATAAATACTCAGATCTTCAATTCTCATTTCATGATTACTATCAAGAGTCGAAAACAATCATTTTTCAAAAGTCCGGCAATAATTATAGTAGTATTCATAGTTCATCTAGACGATGTTACTTAAATAGTAGCTGAAAGTGAAACCCAATCATCCAACTATTTATGGCAGTTTTATTGTTTCAAGTAACAAAATGTGTTAATTTATCTTGGCCATAAATACATTCTGCAAAGGTTGAATATATTTGGCTTGATAAAGAAGCAACTTTCACAATTGTGCAATAATATTTAACCAAACTGATATGTAGTTCTTTAGTTAACTTCTCGTTGCACAAGATTCAGTTATATTTTTGGAAATTTGACTTGTGAAATATTATCCAAGCCAGATTTTCTTCCAAGTTTCCTAGCAATAGGTACTTGCTGAAAAGAAAACCTCTGATTTAACTTTGTTAAATTTTTTCGAATAGAAACCTACGAAGAATATTACAAGATGTGATGATTATTATCTGGTATAAATAGATGGTCATAAAAACTTATTTTAGATCTGATACATATATTCTTTTCGAGAAAGTTTCTGTTCAGTTGTAGTACAATAATTGGTGAAATAAATATTTTTCCATCTTCCACATTGTTTGATCCCATTGACTAGATTAATTTATTTTGAAAGTTTCCGTTATGTCTGCTTTGTATATATCTGTATCTGGTATTACGACGTTAATAATGTTTATTACTTGGTTTAATTCATCAATAAGAAGGACCTGTCAATGAACTAAATGAATTCGATTGGATGAAACATGTTTTTCGCGCCCTACCTAAATTAATTGAATTAATCCATACTATACTACAATGATTTCTTGCATGTAATATCATCCAAAGGAAGAATTTATAAGGATTTTATCATATATTTCACAAAAAGAAACAAATATGTTCAATTACCCAAGGGAATCTTAAATGTACATAATATAGCGAAAACTGGCAGATTGCCATAACGAAAATGTGACAATTTATCACTAGCAACGAATATTTCGTCCTCTGGCATCGATATCAACTTGAAGTCTCGAGGCGACTGCTGATGAGAATTTGTTTGTGTTTAGTTATGTGTTCGGAAACGTTGTCACAATTCATCCCAGACATGTATTTTGCATGAATCGTGTTCGAGAACGGGCCACTCGAAACGCTTTCTTGCCCTTTCATCCAAATTTTGTAGCTGTGAGCTATCGGAGAACTATCAATAAAAGCCAACTTCTACGTCGCTCTGAAGAAATGCACGGCTAAACCATAACCGAACCACCACTAAATGGTAGCCTTTTGTCAATACAAGCTGGAACATCATGCTGACTTCTTGCAGAACCCAACCTTCTAACTCCTTGTCTGTGTTGAAGCGATAAGCAAGATCTGTAGCCATCCTTCTATAACTTAGTTGTGCACTAACTAAGAAGGCTTAATCTGAAAGTCTTCTTATTAATATTGACAATCTTATCTTCTTGCGGTTGATTTCATAAACCTCAGAAGATTATCCGTACTGTTAACTCACACCAAAAAACAACACATCTCTCTCAGTGGTGAATTTATCTGGATCGGAATCTTGCCTCCTGGCAATCTATCCTGTTTCTTAATAATGCTAATTCACCTTCAGAACTGCTCGAAGACTTTTCAAAGAATTCTTTCTGTTGTCTTCAGCTATATAGTAACAGCAACAATTCTTGTTGCGATAGCATCTAAAGACAAACTGAACTAATTAATCAGAGACATCATGACTTCAACAAACTTCATCTTTTGTATTGACTGACATCTATCAATCAAATCAATTTGAATGCTGACATTTTTATCTGCTTTTGCAGATAAGTATGATAAACATCAGTTATAAGATCGGACAGGGTCTTTGAGGCGTTCCTGGCTTAAGAAAGAGAAAGAAATTGTTTAGCGAGAAACACATTCTATTAGTCAAGATGAGTTCCGTTGGAGGAGGAAGAGCATAGGTTATATATTTGGTCATCTTCTTAGTATTGTTATGTTTCGCATGAAAATGATAGAAGTGGTATTTCCCTTGTCAAATGAATGAAATTATATGATTTTCAGCTCATCTTTGAGTCGAGAAGCACTTTCAATTCCACCAGATTGAATGAAAATTATAATTCTGATCTCTGTTTTGTTTCAAATGATGAAAAATTTGTACCACTACCTGTTGATTGTAAAGTTCTTTCAGAGTTTGCTCACAATCCACATAGACCTGTTTTATTGTCGTTAGGTTTTCAACTTCCAGTGCTGAATTTTCTGGAGAAGTCTGAATGAAATTTCAATTAAATCACTCTAACTTCTTGGAATTTGTTCAGAAAATTGGATATCGCAAATCCTGTTTCACAAAGTCCATTATCATTAATCCTAAATTGAATTTTATTTGAACTTGTGAGTACTTCAAACTAACTGAATTCATACATAAAGAAAAATTCGTCTCCAAAATGAACTTATCAAAACCATTCCTATTGGAAGCGCTGAAACGTTTTTTCAAATCAATAAAATAAACCTGCAGAATTATTCAAACACTTCACATTGGCTGTTGTCTTTTCATATTGATTTCCTCGCTTCAGGTCATATTCTTGATAATTTTGGAGAAACCAAGCTAACCACAGTTCTAAAACCAGATAAAATTTCAGAAAATACGAATAGCTATTGTCCCATCAGTTTACTTTCTGTAAAAGAAGAAGAACATCTCTGCGAAAGAAGAAATATTGCAGGTTATGTTAGATTATTTCCTCAGTCATTTTTATCTCCTTAGTCATTTTTATCTCCTTAGTCATTTTTACCTCCTTAGTAATTTTTATCGCCTTGCTTGCTATGTAAAATCTTTTCTTATATTCAAGTTAGTTCAGACATATAAGAGTCAGGTATGATTGTTGAAATATTTTTCTGATGGTTTACTTTCTCCATTGTTACAGATTCCTTTCACCCTGGTCTTCGTCTGGAAATCATGGAGTGCAAGATGAGAATGAGAGAATGAAGCTGCTAAGCAGAAAAATCTTTGGAACTCTTTATGTACACACGTCACTAACACAACATAAACAGACAAGCTATTGCTGGTGCAATAGCAACAGGGAAACGAGTTTTTTCCCTCAGCTCACACATGTGTTTTTTCTGACACACACCAAAATTATAGATATAAGCATTTATTTTAAATACAATTATTCGAATTTTTGTAAATACTTTCTTTTACTTTTACTTTCTGTTTCCTTCAAAGTATTGGAGACTTCTATATAAAAGATTAGAACACATTATTGACGAAACTTTATCTTATTATCAAGGTGGTTTCCAAAAAACTTCTATTGTGCAGACCGAAACTATTCAACTATGTTTTCAGTATTCAGTATTCATTTATTAATGCCTTACACACAATATAAAAAGTGTTTGCACAGGTCAGTGGGTTGATTACAATACATATCAAAGGACAAAAAGAACAACTGTTTTTGTATAAATAAAACCTCAGATAAAAGTGAAAAATTAATAGGATGAATGTAATCAATTTAAAAATGACTCGAATTAAAATAGAATAAAAGTACATTGAAATACACATACAGGATAAGAATACTTGAATACAAGTAAAATAGAAACCTTCAAATGGTAGACCATAAAAAATTCACAAAAAGTTAACATTATAAAACTCATCAACTGAGTATAAAACCTCCCGAGCAAGAATCTGCCTGAGCTTTTTCTTGAAACCGTCCAATTTGAGTCATATTACGGAATCGAGCAGCCTATTGAAGAAATCAACAGCATGAAAATTGAAACCTATCTGTGATTTACCGAAAGAAATCTTTTCTTATATGAAATTTATTTCTTGTGTTCAGAGTTTATTTTTTTAAAGTTGCTAAGTTGTGTGGACATACACTAGACACTCAGGTACAAGTTGAGAAGGAAAGGTAAGTATCCCAAGCCGCCTGAAGGTGCTCCTACAGCCATTCCTGTAGCCCAGATCCCCCAACACCCTGATAGCCCTCCTCTGGGGACGAACTACTGACTACTGAACAAGTTTTTCAGAGCGAGTTGTCTATTCTTCAATCCTTCGAAACTAAGATATCTCCCACCCATTGAATGAACATCAAATGGATAGACGGTTGAGGGTATTTCTTGAAATTTTCTACTAAATCATTATTTTTATCCCAAATATCTTGGTGTCACACTGGACTTTCATTAACATTCAAATCACGAATCCATAACCTGAGTGAAAAGCTGAAAGCAAGGAATATTATTTCATGAAAAACGGCTTGGTCCACTTAGTGTACCAATGTTCACACTCTATGAACTGCTCCTCTTGCTCGAGTCTTTTCTATAGCTGAGTGCTATTGTTTTATCTGGCTAAATGGTACTCATGTGCATCGAATTGATTCCCGATTAAATTATGAGAATCACTAGTGTAATTGTTATCCCAACCCCAGTTCCCTGGCTGCATGTGCTCTGTGATATAATTTCTTTACATCTGCGCAGACAATTAGAATTGAGGAAAGTGGAGACGAGTATCACTCTCTTACCTTTTTCCAATTATCCACGAATTTCGGAGTCCACCCATTATGAGAGTTAAATCTCGGAAACAGATTTGATCGCTTGGTTTTTTGCGCAATCCTTTCGATGGGTTAGCTTTTTGGAAAAGTGAATAGAATGAGGTTGGTGAATTCCTCATACAAGATCTCTTTCAGTAGGTTACTGGTTTTGATCTCAGAAGAAAGGCTTGGTTTGTCTTAAATAGTTTCGGAACAGGTTAAGTCCAAATTGTTCTTGTATGTATTGTGTATCTTGTCTTATGTCTTCAGAATTTGGTACCACTCTTTAACAAGGTTCAGTTTCCTGTTTTCCTTATCTTTTTCAAGGTTTCTATGTTCCCTAAAATTTTCCGTCTTTTCTATAGCTTCGCTTTCGTTTACAATGTGTTTCAATGTATAGTCTACATATAAGTTCTTCTCGATGAATGCCCATTCTGTGTAGATGTTTTCTTAACCTCACATGTCCAGTTATTAGGCCTGTTACACTGCTTTGTTTATCAATGCTCAGTCTAAGACCTTCGATGAACTTCTTGCTAGGTTTTTCCAGCAGAATTCGGTCCGTCTATGTCCCGGGGTGAGGATTCACCTGTCCCGATTGCCTTGTTTGACTTGCATCAAAATTTGACATTGAGTTATATATTTTATTTCGTTTTGAAATATAATTATTCTTCATTTCATTCGAATAAATTAATAAATTCACCAAATGAAATTGGTAGCAACTTAAGGAGAAGTTACCTAATTGACAGTTTTAAATACATGTTTATTATGATAATTGGAGGAAATTTTTGAATACACATCTAAAAACTAACCTAATAGAGTCGGAATATGAGCGGCAACAATTATAAAAATACTGCTTAATGAGAGAAAAATCACTCAGTCTTATGATCGTGCCATCCTTCAAAACTATTTTCTTGCGCAGAGTGTACTAAGTGTGTCATTAATACGAAGTAAGGTCGATGTTGCAGGATTTTACAATTCGAAGGAAACAATATAATGACGTAAGCCTCGAAAGTTTAATCAAGTCGGCCTTTGCATTCATTAGTTAAAAATCAGCATTACACAATTGCTTCTCGTTTTATAGAATGTTACTAACCTGAATTTAGTCATTTCTGAAATAGACCAGCCAGCTTCTGTTACATTTCGTAATATCAACTTATAGTTGAATAATAAATTGGATCTTTTCTGCACTACCTCTTCCGCGAAGAAGGGATCTAGTGGAGCAATACCATAATCTCGCAATCCTGAAAAAATGAAGAAGTACAATTAGAGCGACAAAAACGTAGTACATGAAAGTACCAGCTAACAGTGAAATAATGATTTTGTCGAATTTACGCTGGGTAGAACTTATGCATTATCTGAATTGAATCAAGAAGAGTGATATTCCTTATAAATAATCGAATAACAGGAGTGTGAGAGTGAGAAACTGCCTGAGAATGAGTTTCATTTATCGAAAGAACTTTTGTAATTTCTATTATGATCAAGTATTAAGTAGGGAATTGAAAATAGATCACGAAGGTGTGACAACTAATTGAAGTTGAAATTAATGTATAACTTTGTGGAAACTGTTCTTCTTAACTTGAACGCTTGTTTGTGGTCCCTTGACGCGTGTGGTTTTCTTCCGGGACAATTGTAACCAGCAATAATCATCATTTTGATGATCCATTATTGCTGGGGAAGTAGTAGAGATTCAGATGCATGAAGTTAAATTTTCAGCAGATGTTTGCAATTTGGTGCTTTAAACGTTCTGAGAATTAGTTCTACGATTACTTTCATATAGTTTGTATCTATAAGTAAGCTAAGCACAACTTTCTTCCTAACTTAATTTTTCTCTTCAACACATCATCTGAGGAAACAATGTATCTGCAAGAAGTTTCCATGAATCAGCACCATTCATAGATTCAATTTTATATTATATCTCTAATTTAAGCGTCAGATATTGAAGAAAGTGGAGGGGCAAAGGTATCGAAATCATGGACCCTATAATTGTTTCTTAAGTTACAACTTGATTAGCAATGTAGGTAGTAAATCTTTATTTTGAGGTACCAACCTTTGCAGAAGAAAGTTTTTTGACCTGGCCTCAAACTTCCCTGAAATGGCCAGTTTCTCATTTTCCAGAGCAGATTTCAGGCCCAGGCATCCTACTAGCAGACATATGAGTAATATGTAAGACCTGATTATAGAATAGCTCGTAATTATTCTTTTTTATAAATGGCCAAATCTCAGCATTTTTTAACGGATGTGGTCTTAAATAGTAGAGTATGTGAAGACATCAAGTTGTTTTTCAGAATTTCTATGCCGAGAAAAAGTTATATTCGTATTTGAAAAATTTATTTTAACTTTCACATTTGATACCAATTCGAGCAACATTCTTTCCTTTCTAGAGCGTTCTATTCCTTGGCTTCTCGCTGGTTGCCGCCGTCTCTCACCCTTTATTCAAAAAAATTCTACACCCGTATCGAACTGTCAAAATTACTGTAAGTTTTACCTTTATCTATATTTTTGAATGATGAATTGAATAATTGTATTATTGAATATATCCGTAACCCTTGTGAGAAGTGAAAAATCACATTTTTCAAGAAAACGTGAGGTGTAGCATATATTCAGTTGTTTTTCCATATTCAGCAATTTTATAGATTCAGTTGAAGTTTTTTGGTCCCATACCTGAGCAATCATAAATGACAACTTGATGAGCCTGAGAAATATTTCACCTTCATGTCTCTAAATTCAGTGAATAAGATAGATTGACATAATTGTAGATTTTGCACAGCCTGGCATCAATGTATGATACATTGATGCCAGGCTGTGCAATTAGTGTGCTGAAGTAATTTAACAAATAACAAGGATCTGATATAATTGATATTTTGAGTCGCAAGGAGTGAGTATTGGTCTCTAAATATATTAAATCGTGGAATTAGCTTTCATAATAATTAATTATTGAATAACTACCCTTCCTATGTTCGTTGAGATCGCCAAGAATTTCAAATTCTTTCTATAGTATATAATGTAGTCGTAAGACGAGGTTCCCATGAATTGGTGTTCTAAACTGAAATATTTTAAAGAAATACTTTCGCAGAAGAGAACCTAGGTCCATAAGCACGAATTGACTCTGAAAAGCAGGAAAACACAATTTCTCAGAAATCTGCGAAATCTAACTTCTTACGACAATGCAATTGGTTGAGACAGATATGGGCTTTGAGTTATGAGAGAATATTAAACACTGTAAAGCTGAGCTTCGAGTTAGAAAGACGATAAAATGATAGGGCCTGAACAGAACTGGTCTCATCCGATAAAAGAATTTTTCGTCATTCTCAATATTTCAGTTTTGGTGCTCGATACACCAATTAAGTCTGTTAATTTTGTGTTGTCTAGTTAGCTCTGAAACTTCATAGGGCCTTCTGCTGTATAAACCCCTTGAACGAAGTCTTTGACGTATCGTTTCGACTGATACACTGATGCCTGTTGCTTTCAGAAATTGCCTTTGGAGTATGGGGTGCGAGCAGTAGGGTCTCTTCTTGCAATATGGCACAAAAAGCTGTCTTGTTCTTCAGAAGTGATGTTCCTACGACTTCTTCTAGGCCTATTTTGCAGAGATTGTAGCTCCACGTATCAAGCGTAGGTTTTTTAAATCACCCCCCGTGAACCCCCATTGTGGCCGCTATATATCACCCCTCCTTCAACGACAGCAATTTTTCGACCCCTCTGCACATCGGACAATCCAACGTAAAGCATTTTCAATTATGATTAGAGGCTTTTTTCTTTGTTGATCTCTAAAATTTCCAGTAGATTGAGTTTTTGTCTATTATTTTTATTGTGTAAAATTTTGAAATTATCATTAAAGTTATGGTTTTCTTCGAGTAGGTGATTAGAATAATGAGAATCTGATTTATGATAATCAAAACTACGTTTGTGCTCGGATAATGTAACTTTGAAATTTCTGAAGGTTCTACCACTATAAATTTTATTACAATCCCCGCAAGATAGCTTATAAATACCGGATTTATTACTTTTATCAATTTTAGATTTTCAGTTTTTGATATGTCGGCCTAAAGAATTATCAGTTCGGAATGCTCTATTGAAATTATACTGCGAAGGAATGATAGACAAAAACTCAATCTATTGGAAATTTTAAAGATCTACAAAGAAAAGAATTCAGGAAGGTTACTTAATAGTCAATTAGATCTAAATCCTTCTTCTTTACCCAATCTGTCCAATTCATAAAGTAAGCAACTCCGATAGGTTTTCCAACATACCTCTTGTACTTGTACCTATTGTAATATTAAGTAGAAAATAAGACTAATATATAAGGAATAACTCTGTTCATTAGTTTGTATCTATCTGATGAAGCCACAGTGTGGTAAAACCGGTCATAGTTTTGGTAATATAGGTGAAAATCTAAATACTTTAGTTTTATTTCATTGAATATATATATATATATATATATATATATATATATATATTCAATGAAATAAAACTAAAGTATTTAGATTTTCCGTATATTATCAAAACTATGTCTGGTTTCACCACACTATATATATATTATATATTATATATATATATATATATATATATATATATATATATATATATATATATATATATATATATATATATATATATATATATATATATATATATATATATATATATAGGGGTTTTATCCTGACGAGTTGCCCATATATCTGTTCATGCAATCAAACTGATTTCATGAAAAATATAAATCCACCACCCGGTAATTAATACCATTGCCAGGCAATGATTATAATTAAAACATATCCTGGAGTAATTATATATTAGGATAACGTTAAATGTTATGAGAATATATCAATCTACCAGAATATATACATACTATAGCATCATCAGACAATATATATATATATATATATATATATATATATATATATATATATATATATATATATATATATATTTATATATAAATCAATGGCTAACTAGTTGTAGGCGCATTACTTCAAACCAGATGTATCCTACTCCATGTCTATTGGTGTTTGCAATGTACAGGACAAGGTTTGTATGAAAGAAAAAGAAAATCGTACGAAAAAGTGAAAATATTACTTTCAAAGTCCTATCGATGAGAAGAAGAGTGGTGACCTTCAACTGAATATCTCAGTATGAGACTTTTGTTTTGTGGAGATCATTCTCATGAGCAGTATACTACGTTATTGCCACTATCTGTCAATTGTATTTAGTACGAAGCGAGGCTTACATTCGCGAAGACTGGAATATCTAAGTTTTTTCGAATCCTGACAGTTTCATCATAGTATCATATGCATGCTGTTTAGAAATGGATATTAAAGTTCAAGGAGTTCAGTTGCGCATCGCATGATAATGAATTCGCAATATGCACAACGCAGCTGTATATCGTTCAATAAGAATGAGAATAAGAATAATTTATTTCGTACTTTTGACCCAAAAAGATGTACATGTCATTTGAAATAGATACTTAATTTTTATATTTAATATTGTACAGTTTGATTACAAGATGAAAACATCGAAATACATGAAAAAAACATCACAAAATCATTGCACAAGTGATAAAAATTATCCATACTCTAGCATTCATCGAAAGAATAGTGTGCTTTTCCAATCAAATAAATTTTTATGGCAGCTCTGAACTTTTCGAAGTTTCTTATTGACTTTAGTTCACCTGGCAATCAATTGTAAAAGTAGATTGCAGAGAAGTGAGGCGATTTTCTGTACATTGTGGTTTTATGCATAGGGACTGACAGGACATCACAATTCCATGTCCCATAATTATGGAAATGATTTAATTTCTGCAGTTCATTGAGCCTCTTTTTTGCGAAAGGTACAGCCGTGAGAACGAATACAGATAGAAAGATCAAAATTTGCTGCTGTTTGAAAACATTACGGCATGATTCTAATAGAGCCAGGCCAAACATTAAACGAATAATTCTCTTCTGTAATATGAAGACTGTGGTCCAATAAACAGAATTTCCCCAAAGCAAAACATAATCTAAATAGCTAAAACTATAGTGTAGTAAACACTTTTGAGCCCATCACGATCAACAATCGACTTCAGTTGTAGAAGTGCAAAAAATTCCTTGTTCAATTGTTTACATACAAAGTGGATATGTTCATCCCAAGACAGATGAGAGTCGACGTTAACACCAAGAACAATGTAAGGCGGAGGCTTTCTAATGCAAAAATTGAGGAGAACAGTTTTATCATTATAAATATTAGCCTATTTCTATTGCACCATTCAGTCATCTCCTCTATAACTCCATGCAGCGCAATCTGAACCTCCTCAGGAGTCCGTCTCGAAACCACAACAGCAAACATTACTACTTGGCCATTGGTGATGAAGTTGGGCAAATCATCGATGAACAACATGAATAGAAGTGGTCCCAGGACAGACCCTTGAGGAACTACAAAACTCACTTCCCTAGTTGCCGAGAATGAATTTGATACCTTAACAACTATTTTTCGATTTTCAAGATAGGATTCAATCCATCATAAGCACGCACCTTTAATGTCCATATGATAATACTTGTGGAATTTTACACGATAAAATATTGATGATTATTTTGAGAATGGGTTGAAATAAAATGTCAAAAATATGTTAATTTCCATTTTGTATGTGTGTGTGTGTATTCTGATGTCAATATTTTGTTGCTCCTACATGTCAAACATTATTGTTAAAATTCAATTTAATTTGTAAACGGAAGTTTTTCCTCATACTCCTTTTCGGCTCTGATGAGTAGTATTTTTGTGAAAAGCATAATAATATTCCATTCATACTGTATGTTCAACCCTACTCATTGTGGAAATAAATCATCATTATTATTATTATAGTGCAACTTTCTTCAACATCAAGTCAAATGCACGACAAATATCGAAGAATACACAGCCAACATATTTATCAGCATCTAGTTCCTTATATATGATATTGAAAAGATCGTGAGATGCCATTTCAGTAGATTTACCTTCTCTAAACCCATGTTGGGCATCCGATATTATTTCAAATTGAATCAGAAACACCATAATTCGATCGTACATCAAAGATTCAATAAACTTGGAAATCACACTCAAAATAGGAATCTGTCTGAAGAAATGATAGTCTGATCACCTTTTTTTGGTATCCGCAAAATAATTGCCTTTTCAAGTACCTGGAGAAAAACACCCTCCTTGAACGATCTATTAATCAATCACGAAAGTGGTGAGCTCACTATAGATGATAAACGTTCGATTAATATGGAATTCAGATCATAAGAACCACCACTTTTTGTCGTTTTTAATTTACCAGTGACATCGAAAACCATTGCCTCAGCAACCGGATGTACGAATATGGTCTCACAGTTAAGTTCCTGAAGTTAGAAATGCTCGTCTGATCACCTTTTTTCGGTACCTGCACAATAATTGCCTTTTTGAGTACCTGGGGGAAGACACCCTCCTTAAACGATCTATTAATCAATCACGCAAGTGGGGAGCTCACTATAGATGATAAACGTTTCATTAATATGGAATTTAGATCATCAGAACCACAACTTTTGGTCGTTTTTAATTTAGCAATGACGTCGAAAACCATTGTCTCAGCAACCGGATGTACGAATATGGTTTCACAGTTAAGTTCCTGACACGTAGGGGGCAAGGACAAGTTCATGCCAAAGTGATTAAACAGCAAAGCATTTCCCATATTAGAGAAATGTTCCACAAATGCAGCAGCAACTTTCTTCCGGCAGTCACCATATAACCGTTCAACACAAGCTTCAGATCGCGAGACCCTATATCCCTATTTAGCTGCTGCTTTACAATTTTCCAAATTTCATTACATTTATTGGATGAACTATTAATCCTGCCGAAGAAGTATCGTTGTTTGGCTAGAAGTATAGATTTTTGTGTTGGTTTTTTCTTAATGAATATTCTGCCTTTAATTGAGGGTTCGCAGTTAACAGCCAATGCATAATACGCAGCTCCTTACTTTCACGGACAATGTCGGGAGTGATCCAACGCTTTTCACTTATTTTAAAAATGCGATCAGACGCCGGGCAGAATTGATTCAGATGTCCCTGTATAACTTATACAAACGCTTCAAAAGCTGACTCGACGGGCAACCTATCCACAAATTCCCATTTATCCATAACTGCAATTAATGATTGAAAGAGTCTGAAAAGATTCCCTTCCGAAAGAATTCTCCTATGTGTCAGAATAGCTTTCACAGGCGATAAGTTTTTTGAAAATGTTTTAAGTTCACATATAATTGCCAGGTGATGCGACAAGTTGAAATTATGAACTCAAACCTTGAAGCCATCTACAGGCACATTCGAATTAATATAATCTATTACAGATTTACTCGTAGCCCCTTTGATCAGTTAACACCTTAGTACACATATTCGAGGTGTTTTTGAGTTCAAAGGCACTGAACATATCAACTAATAATTTTTTTGTTGTTACAATTACTATCGAAATTTATATTGAAAACACCAGTAAGGATCATGAAATCACACTTACGTGAAACTTGAATCAAAATTTCGCTTAACGTGTTTAAAAAATAGTTAACATCCCCACTACATGGACGGTAAGCACTCAAAATACATGTTTTTCTTTCATTTGAATCGATAATAATACCGCATGCCACAACGTGGCCCCCAATGCTATTCAATCTAACAAAATCTAATTCAGATACAACATCCAAATGAGATTATTTGATGAAAATGCATGCGTGGCCCAAAATAAATGAAGATCTACTAAAGCTAGATACACACTTGTAGTCAGGAATAATTACATTGTTACATGATCAAATATTCAAATCGGCATAACCATTGATTTACTCTGTTAGCCAATCTATTATGTTTGGTTAGAGAATTAACACCTCACCTTCAATTATTTGAAATATTTTAATTCTTTCAGTAATGAATATATCTTTACTATAGATATGAACTTTAGCTATTTAAATTTATTATTATATAAAATTTTATGAAAAATTACTTTCTATAGGATTGAGATTTCAACAATCGAAAACTTCTCAATAATTTATCTGGATCGTAACAGCGGACAAGAAGCAACTCCAGTACAATTCTTCTCCACAAGCACTTTCAAATCTTTGTTATGGATGCAGAAGACTGAATCGTCAGTGATCAATTACATATATTACAAATAAATATTCTTGAACTGTGTGTATGTGTAATCTATCTGCAATGATTTTAAAGAATGGCAGCTTAGCATTTCTTCATTACTTGCATGGAAGTTCACTGATGCGGTTCGATTACGATGGTTGCAGGTACATCTATATTATATTATTGGAAACGAATCAAGATCGAAGTTCGTCAACACACTCGTGTTTGGAGGAGAAGTGTGAAGAGGTATCAATAAAGTTTAGGCGATTCCAGCGGTGCATGGCTCACATATGGTTTATGTTGATATAATTGAGTTCAAAAGCTTTGAAAGATCTAATTATTTGCAGAAGATCAACAACACACGGTTCAGAATGTTGCATCAAGACGCTATTGGGGAAAACTTCATCCAATTAGACAACTTTCACCTTCATCCAAATATACCTTGAATTGATTATGAGCTCTTTCTGACAAATCTAGCACAACCGGAAAATATTGAGCAGTGTGGTGGTAATTCCGATATTATGGGTTGAAATTTCGTAGAAGAACATAGAATTCCGTATTCGCAGAATTTACCGGTTGTTCTTGATACTTTTTTCTTCTAGATCCTATTTCAGTAACTTAATGTAGTTGAAAATTCTAATCCTTCGTCAATAGATGTTTAGATTTCATTCTAACTGTGATTTTTGATGTCGTTTATTGTTTGTTCTTACTGGTAATTAATTAATAATCTATTAATGAAATTTTGTGTTAATTGGATAGTGATAAACACATTTCAACATCATCTTTATATAATATAACTTGCCACTCAGATATAACACAATATATCACCTAAATGTCAGTACCGTGTCATGTCCATTTCAGGAATTTACCTATAAATTGTTGATTTTTTTGTCAGAATAAATTATTTAAACTAATTATCTCATAAATTCTAATGTTTATGATCAAATTGAACAAAATTGTCACAAAAAATGAAAAATTTATAGGTAAATCCTAGAAATGGACATGACACGGTACTGACATTTAGGTGATATATTGTTAGTTATTTCGAGTAGCAAGTTATATTGTATAAAGATAATATGGAAATGTGTTTTTTAATGACCAGTAGGAACAAACAATAAACGACATTAAAAATCACAGTTAGAATGGAATCACCCAGATACCAAGTTCTTTGATAAAGAAATTCCGTATCCCTAATTTTTGTGATGAGTGTTGGTTATCGTCGGTTGAAGTTATTTGATTTTGTTATTGATACACTGAAATTTGAAACTTAATCTTTTGCCTACAGGGAAAGAAAAACTGAACTATCTGAACTATCACTAGATGTCAATCTGGTTTTTACACAAGCAGCCATGTTTTCTCCGTGGTTAGTAAATAACAAATTAACATTATTTATTATTATTTATTCTGGAGTTTCAATTATAATTTGATTATGGCAAAATACTTATTGAAAATCTATAAAGACAAATTTCTTAAAACATATCAGAAAATAAAATGAACATTTGGGTTTTGAATAGTCTTTTTGTTCTGCTGACTGTTTGGCGTGAAAAGATAATTTTTGGCTTTTACTACAGTTCTTTGAGATGAGATAACCAAAAAGAAATATGATAGTTCTCGAAAGCGTAGAATGATAATTACGAAAAGTTAAATGATGTATTGATATTAATTAATTCACTATCACAATAGTATACAATTGACTAGATACGTTATTGATTATGAGAATCGAAAGAAATGCAAAACTTACCTGATTTATAATAAGGTCTGAGTTTGTTGATGCCATCTTTGACACAGTTGTCAAAAGCAGTACTGTTTTTACGGCAATATCCGAAGTGCCTTCCTGAAAGAATAAAACTTTTTAAAATAGAAATCATCTTGTCTGTATACTAACTAATGCTAAGTATTGCTACTGTTTGCAAGAATAATCATTATCATGTTTTCTATCATACCAATATCAATTTGTTTCTATTCTTTATTTTCATTCAATTTATTTCTTTATGACAGTTCTATCTACAATTTCTTCAATAGATCTGAATTCAAATTGAATAATGTAGCAAGTATTAGTTCCTAGGTAAAAGTTGAATATATGCACAAGAAGGGAGTAACCTACCAATGAATGCCACAAACTCACTTTTAAACTGAAATGACTAAAATAAATGCAAAAGTTCCTCCCATGTATCAATGCTTACAAATTCATGAAATTCTTTTATAGGTCAACACGTGGACCGTTTAATAAAACAGTGACTACTTTGAGGTTTTGAACAAGTTGCGTCATTTATTTTGTTTCTGCTGCGTTTACAGCAACATCACGAAATTCAACAAAAATGAAGAAACTACCGTGAATAAAACAAGAAATTGCTCCATATATATTGTAGAGATTCTTTATCATCAATTAAATAGTTGAAGTGGTTTACTATGTTCTCTTGTGGTCGAATCAGTGACGCAGAACGTTCTGGTCGCTTTAAAAGGGTCGTCACGTCAGAAATCGTTAATTGAATCCATGGACGAAAGTGCTTGAGGGGGCTGAGATTGTAGATATCTCAACTGAATACATTTTACATGAATGTTTCGATATTGAGAGCTATATTTGAGATGGATTCAAGATTGATTACATTCGACCTTAGGCAACCGTGTGGTTTCTTCAAATATAACAAGCTATTATTAACCGAAATCTGAACGAATTTTTTCACCCTTTCGTTAGCGTTGACGGAACATTGATACCTCATAAAACTCAATAGATAAGGGAACAATCAAAACAGTGAGTTTCTTCGAACAACACGCACCAAAGCAGGCCAAGCTCTGGCTATCGGCCGGCAAAGTCAAGCTCACAGGGTTTGAACAGGTATGCGATGTCATTCAAATGGAATATCTTGAAAAGGGTGAAATGATCACTGTCAAATTTTATTCAGAATTTTTGGACAGATTTCATATTGATCTGTAGCTGAAACGAGAGCATTTGGAAAAGAAAACAGGGTTGTTCAATCAAGACAATGTACGAGTGCACATCGTGGTCAAAATCTAGAATTAAGACTAGAAAACCTGCAAGAATGGCTGAGCGGTAAGAAATGAACAGAACAGAAATGCGTAACATAAATACAAACGTTAATAGTTGTAAGCTTTACCAGACTTGAACACAAATAAATCCCCAATTATTTCGAGGATGATCTCATCTTTTGAGGGGTACAAACGGGCTACATGTCCTGCTCATATCACCAAAGGGCGAGCGAGAAATCATAAGCTAAATACTATCGACATGACACTTTTATTGAGTAATTAAACAATTGAAAACAGCACAAGGCTGAAATTTCACGAAATATAATGAATAAAAAAGGTTACTTTTTGAAAACATATGTGAAACATATTATTATTCATTATGTTTTGTGAAACTTAAGCCTAATATTTCGTCAATTGTTTAATTATTTCATAAAGATATATTCTGAGCCCACGGCAAGGAATGTACAATTTTTGGAGTGACATCCCATTATCAAACAATATCAATAACAAACTAGACTATGAAAAACATTGAAAGGTCTATTGATTTTCCCGATTATTCTTGTAGTCTAGGTCAGGATAGGTTTGATTATTTTAGGTGTTTAAACATATTTCTTAAAATAACATTCAAAAGACTTGTGAGTGAAATAATTCGTTAGCTTTGCCGGTATATTTTATGAACTGGTTATTGGTAAACAAAACATTAGATAATACTTCTTGGAAAGTTCATACTAATAACTGACCAGAAATGATCATGAATCTTTTATATAATTCATGTTATTGAACTTTATTAACACATGTAGTTTCGCATGGTTGAGTAAAATAGTGAAATGAATTTCCACATCAAATTTAGAAAACGGAGACGTTTTCTGATATTTATGGAATATGAGCAGGAAAATGTTGGAAGAAAATTATATTTTGCTACAAATACACACAAAGTATGTACTTTCAAATAAATATTTCGGGGCATAGGATGCATTAAGGTATGAATTCATTGTATTGCATCTGTCAGTTATTCGAGATAACTGTTTGGTAGAACCAACTCATATAAAGATTGTGTGACATGTGATTGAACTGTTTTTAATTTCATAAATAAATATATTCCTTAATAAATATATATTCTCCTTCTATTATTGATTATTTGGGTCTACATTTGATATAAGTAGAAGACATTATATCCCTGAGAATTAGAATTAGGTCAAAGAGGAAGAAGATACACATGATGTCCCAGAACGAAGTAGTAACTTCCAAGAATAAGATGAAACTCGTCAAAGCAATGCCACAAGGTTGGATTACCAATTTTCCTATAATCAACACTGTTGGAATATACTCCTCTTGAGTTAAAGAGAAATGAATGATATGAAACCGATGAAATCTGTTTGGTTCAACGAGTTGTTATGAAATTTTATTTTCGATTTTCAATTGATTTCGTTACCTTCATTACCTTCTTATTTCGAAGTTTACAGGATATTGTGAATTTATTTTATATTTCACTATTCTACTGTCATTAAAAATGCACTTTATTAGGAATGTTCTATGACCTCGGTTACTGTTCTTCTAAAAGACGTTGAAGAAGCAGTTGCTGATGTGCTTTTACTTATACTTCCAATTTATTAACTGAATTCAATTCATGTAAAGGTACGATCCAAGGAGTTATAAGGGAATGATTATTTTATGTAAAGCACGTGTGAAAAGTTCTAGTGTTATCTCCAAAAGGCTACCTCGCAAGACTGTATTCTTGGAATTGGGAATTTGAACTTAATATTGTTTTTGTTGGACCAATTCTTTACGCAAGAGATTGCTTAAAAATTCATATAATTCAAACTCTTAGGTCGATGACAACTCTCAAGCCATGATTAAAATGGCACCATCAACATTTCCCAGTTATTAATTGAGCTCGATAAATCAGTCATTTTTTCATTAGTCAACCATGTTGATACCTCGTGTGAATGGAAGATGATTGAAATTTCTTAAAAAAAATGTTGCAAGAGGTTCAACTGGCATGTGGTTCATTCACGCATTTTCGCTTACATGAAAGAGAACATCTCACCGATCTACCCCAATTGATGGATAAGTTGGGGAGATTCTATCCCTAGGCTACCTTGGTCACTGAACCTGAATCTTTTTGATTCTCATTTCTGGAGCCACTTAAGTGGCCTAGCTTATGCTGATCCTATCACAAATAGAGAAATGTTACTCGAAAGAATAATTCATTATTCTAATGAAATAATGAACTACCACTAATCCCATCTTAGAATATAAAATTCTTCTGTTGGAAGAGCCCAAACGTACATCAAAGTTTGAGGTTTCCGCTTCGAATAGTATATGTGCAAAAAGTTCTTTCTCCGTAACCAAATTTATTTAAAGTATATACTATTATATTACATTTTATGGGTTGTTTCAATCTCAGTGGGGTGAATGCAGATTCCTATTAAATCGAATACTAGGAAAATTGTAATATCTCAGACTCATATATAATTCGTTATTGAGAATGTCAGTGTCGTAAGAGAAAAATATGAACAGTTTTTATAACTTCTAATGGAAAAATCTATATTTCATTGCAAAAGTAGACGTAGTAGTAGTAGTAGATGAAGAAGAATAGAAAATATCTATAAGAGCAATCAAGATATGTGATGAAATATTGAAAAAAATTTATCTGATTTTAAGAAAATCCCCATTTCATTAAAAAATTGGGCTTTGCATATGCACCACAAAAATTCACTAAACTATGCTCTAGCTATAATCTCACGAATCTTCTCCTATCTCATCTCATCTCAAACATTAAGTGTATATTAACATTTCCGAACAGTTGAAGATTTTTCGGAAAATACAGTCAGTTTTGTGGACGGATGGTGAATCGGGACAATATTTTTCAATTTTCAATGAAAATGCGTGTTTGAATCTTTCATATTAGCGGTTGCTATAATTTGTGACTTCACAATTCATTCAATGTGGAAAACAACATTCTTCAATATATTTTCACACTCTATGTTTTATAAAAAGAATGTTAATAAAAATGAAAAATATTACTCACTCAAATCTACCTGACATCTAACAATCACCAGAATATTACAAATCAATACAATTATTTTCCACATATTTCATAAACTTTTACAAAATTCCGTTTAATCCATAAGACACTAATCACATTTTTAGAACAACTTCGCTCACTTCAACATTGGGTACTAAAGAAAGTGATATTTGTGTATTGTTGCTTTATCCCGCCCCACTAAAGAGTCTTAAATCGAATATATCTGGTTTGGATTGGGTCTGCTCTAATCCACTGCTTTCACGTAATTTTTTCGGTATATTGTTAGGAGATAAAGATATGTATGTGATGCATTATACCGCCGAATGCGGTAATGAATTTCATAAAGTATTATATAATTTCCACTTGGGCAGAGAGTTCCGGCAAGTTCGCGATGTTAACTTTCAGTTTACCAATTTACATCTTAAATGAGAAATGTTGAGTAGTGTGTTCCTATTCCTGTTCTCATATTCGTTTATTTTGTTTGTAATAAGTTGACGACAAATTTCTGAAGCGGAAATAGTTTAGTTGAATATTTTGGATCCTATAGATATCTTCATGGAATTTTTTCAAGATTTCGGTCTTATTTTCAATGAGAGTAGATTATAGCAAACTGAACTTCATCATTAATCACAACTGAATACTTTTGTGCATCCTCGAGTTGAGCCAATTAAATTCATTATAGAAAGAAGAATTTTCTCCGTGATGAAGCGACAAATTTATAGATTTCCGATATTCTAGTATTTCTGTGGTATGAAACATTCTTCTCAAAATTTTATATTTCTAGGTGAACGGAAAGTAACCGATACGTTTCGATTCTCCTTCAAGTGTCAAAATATGCCAGGAAATATAAAGCATTCCTTTCGTGATACTGCATGCAAAAATTATTATTAGCTGTTCGTCTGACTATTCCGATCCTCCTACATAACTGTGTCCAATTTTTTGATTCGTTTGATTTAAAAATCATAATTAACAGAACAGAATTATTTGAATATTATCAAGCAAATAATTTATATCGCTAGTTATGATTGACAGTGCTTACGAAATGTTCAATTTTTAATGTGTCTGAATTTTCCGACTTCTATTTATAACATATTTCTAAAAATTTTCTCAGAACCAGAACGAGCAAGATAAAGAAAAACTCTCATTGTTAATTCTTATCGTAATAGAAGTTTAATTACGCAAGTTGTCCCAATTTTCTGATTTTTTGTTGTTTTTCTGAATAGATTTTTTGAAAATATTTTAGAGACCATAACTAGTGAAATGGGATATAGTTAAATATTTCCATTGTTTCTTATAGAGATCCCAGTTTGTTTTAGTTTTCTGGACAATTTTTCCAATACAGCTTAATCACATAGTGTATGGTCTGGAATTCAGTCGTTAGCTTATAGTGCTACGTATCTGGTACTCGCTTGCTTGTGGTATGTCAGCTCAGACTGTTTTATAACTGCAAAAGAACCACTGTCAAAACACGATAAAGAAACCAAACACAAAGACCACAGGCTTAAAACCTAAAAAACAGATTTTGTTTGCTTTTTCTCTAAAATTTCTAGAACAGATAGATATTTTTTCACATCTTTAATTCTCCCCCTACCAACCTGCTTCTCTGGCAGCTTACTCCCCATAGTTTTGAATACGATAGAGTGATCTTGTGATACCTTTCTGAAGAGGTGATTCCATTCTCTATACGACGTAGTTATTTATTTTCTGAAATAACATGTGATGAATTAAAATCGAGAATTGTTTTTATCAATCCATCCGATCTCCGTTTGAAGAAAAACGCTTAATCAAAATCGATTCTGTTGGTTCAGAAGAAATGTACTCTCATTTTAACGTTTGTGCATCATCCACCTACCACAGTCTATTACCGAAAATTTTCATAAGAGAAAGAGGCTGTATGATACCCCTTTAGAGGGTTGTTCAATTTGAAGTATTTTTTTTCTAATTTAGCGACGATCAAGCAACTCTTCTTTTATTAAGATCTATCAATTTGATTTCGTTTTGAAAAACTAATAATTCTCCTGATCTGGAATGGAAAACTATGAGTGCAATATCATTCTCTGAAGAAAAAGCTTGATTTTTTCCGTCTGCATCAATAAATAAAAAACGATGGTTCATTTTGATGGCATAGATTGGTTTGTTATCAATCACCCATTCAAGAATTTTTTCCAGATTCAACTATATCGTTGGTTTAAACACAGGTGACTTGCGTTGGCACTATTTTCCTTAGTTTTGATACCCTGAAATGAGGGTGATTTTATTGAAGATGGTATGCACACTGCAGGACCTCATTGATATTGTGAGTATATCCTACGAATATAATAACTATGATAGAGGAACTGCGCATTTTCAACGAGAATAACCCTGCAAGAGATTTGGGGCACAAATACGTTCTTGAGTAATCGAGTAGAATCATGAATGGGTTCCAAGGAAAGAATCACATCCCACCAGAGCTGTGAATTATGAGAAATTGGTGTGGCGGTTTCAATGAAAGTTGTCATGATGGAGAAAACATAGTATGTGAGGAGATTGTCGCAAATATCTAGAGTATGCTGGGTGAATATTTTCAGGATCCTCCACAAGTACGAATTTCATCCTCAATAAAGTAGACACGAGCTGAATAGAGATCATTTTAGTAGTCGTTCAAAGTTCTGTTAACATTTTAGTGAGCGGATTCATAACAATCAGAATTTATTTCAAAATATTCATTTTTCTCACAAATCAATTATTTTTGAATGACGAGGTGCCGCGCTATTAATGTAGACTTTGTAATGACACTTTTCCCCATTCAAAGAGGCAGAGTCATATTCAAAGATTACAAAAACTTAAAAATTTGGAAACTATATTGTAGGACTCTTATTTATACAGAAAATCTTGTACGGCGAAACCTATTTGAATTTTATTCATCCTTCAATAACCGTTATCATTTATCAAAAATAAAGTTATGAATCAACATAAAGGCGTATTGCGCCGTTATGCTGCTGCTGTGTGGGATTATGCAGACATTAGATTTTGGGTTGCTGAATAGGTAGGGGAGGCGCCATAGAATAGCCGGCTAAATCGCCCGATCTAACGCATCTTGATTTCACCAAGGTGCTATCTCAAGTATGAAGTCTATGTTACGCTACCCGAATCGTTTGAAGAATTGGGAGAAATCATAGGTTAAGCATGGTAGAACAAACACCACAAATGTTAGGCAATATTTGGAATTTCGATTATATCAATGCATTGAAATGAATGAGCAGCACTTTCTCCTGAAAGAATCATAGAAGAACAAACTGTGTTACATTTAAGTTGAAGGCAATTCAAAAAACACAATGATATGGAGAGTCACATAACTTTTCCATTGAGGTAATCAGGTGTAGGGAGAATGAAACATGTGAAAACAATGATCTCCTCTAATCAAAAATCGACATGTTTTAGGACTATATCGAAATAATAAAACGTAAATCTGATTATAGCAGTTTAAAATTTATTGAATTTGATATTTGGCATTGAAATTCTGTTTTTATGGAAGAAAATTTCCTCATTATGCCTCGAAGATGTTAAGAACTTGCACAGCTAGTTCAAATTGTACGTTGGATAGCAAAGTGTCTGCAGATTGTTACTGACCAAGCGTCTGATTAGCAGACCCAGAAATTTTTATCTAATCAATACAATACCAACATACATATGTATACAGCGAAGAAGTCTCACTCCACTGAAGATCATATTTAAACAAATAGAAAAAACCTACACTCGACGAGTCACTCACTCCAAGTTACTTGCTGCATCGTAAGCTCTACGATAGTTGGCCGAAGAGGATTGGAGCTGGACAATAACTGAATGAATATGACTTTTGCTTGAACCATTCTCTAGCTTGGAGGGAGGAGGGCAACGTTATGTGGAACAAGTTCAGGAGTCAATGACGCGCTTTGAAGAAGGATCTATTTATATTTGGGGTTGAATTGGAATAACGAATACAGGAATCAGTCTGGAATATATTATTATTTTTCTTCACTACTTCGGTTCAAGATCAATTAATAATTTGATTAAACTATCCTCTGTAGATTTCTGACTAGACGAATTTAAAGAATGTAAAATGAAAGTTTTGTATGCTTCAAATAAATTCACTTAGATGTTTGCTTTTCTATATATTATTATACCGCAAGGTGAAACCTAAGTATGATTGTTTCGACATGAGAATACGTCAGAAGAGTGTGGAAGGACAACTAACATATATTGCGTTGGTATTGAGCCGTCTTTATCAAATATGCAAGAAACAATTACACAATTGAAAATTTCAACAATTAAGTTTGAAACATGATTACATACCAATCTTTATGTGAAACGTCGTGCAAGTGAGTCTAATGATAACGATTCGACCTATCTTGAATTGTCATTTTCTGAGAAAGCAAAGCTACCATGTAGTTACCGACATATTGCGCTACTTGACGTCATTGAAACGTTATCTATACAAATCAGTAGTTATGATTTCTTTTGTTTGTTTTTCCTTTAACGTGCTTTATTTCAGCCTTTTGGCTAATGATACGGGGAATTCTGTCACCTCACTAAGGAAGGGATCTTTAATGTCCAACACATCTCTGTTAGACAGGACCGACAGCTTAGCATCTCCTCCGAAAGATGAACTCAAGCAATTCCCAGAATCCAAAAAGTCGCACCGACTTTGTGAGGATTGAACCTAGATAACTCTGCGTAGGAGACGAGAATCATAGCCTCTACGCCACCGAGCCGGCTGATGGTTTTCTAGCGAGCGTTGATCATGAGAATGTGAGAAAGATGCTTCGCTGTTCATTTGGCGTTGTATATAATTACGAGTTCCAGAACAATCACCATTCTAAAGAAATGCTGACAAGACGGAAATCGGACCCACGAAGATACGAACGTATAAATAGACGCGTATCCTTCGTAAATGTAACATTAAGTAATAGTTAGAGCATAAAGCAATAACCCTTGTACCTCATAGTTAGAATAAAGATTGTTTTTAAAAACAATTCTAAGTGTTCGAAAAACATAAATGGCGACGAGGATAGGATATTCTCATTAAGTGCAAAAGCAGTTAAGTGAATTTTAATTCTTTGGAGAATAACCAGAACCAGAACACAAAAGCTTACTCTGCAGTTACAGTGGTGTAAACGTGCGAAACAAATTATCACCCCAACTCTTAGTAACCACCCACAGAGGAAGAATTCGAACAGGCGGCATATCTAGGCGTAGCGAACCAGATCCCGTTTGGAACAATTAAAAAAAAACCGTGAGTACAAGTACTTAATATCCTAGTTTCACAGTTTCCTAGCCTGAAACTTAAAATCCTTTTTTCCTAACCCGGACAAAGTAGATTACCGAACCAAACAAACCAAACAAACCAAACAAACCAAACAAACCAAACAAACCAAACAAACCAAACAAACCAAACAAACAAACATTTACAAAATTGATTTTTTAGTAGAAAAACTGTCTAACTTGAACATTAATCGATCCGAAAGTTCAAAAGAACAGGACAAAATGACAACATCTAGAAACAATAATAACATAGAACTCGCATCAAAATTCGGCGCACTTTTGCCTCAATTTAATGGAGATCGTAAAAGACTCAATTCCTTCATAAAGAGTTGCGACCAATTTTTAACACGATTTAATCCAGGTGATGCTATCATTAAAACATATTGTTTGGAAATAATTGAAAGTAAATTAATAAACAAAGCAGCTGAGTTTTACTCTTCTGATGTAGCTGACACGTGGATCGCTTTAAAAGAATTGTTAATAAACAAATTCGGCCATAGAGTTCGTTTAGAAGTCCTAAAGAACGAATTCCAGTTCTTAAGAAAATTATTTCACGAAAATATGTTCGATTTTATAGAGCGAATTAAGGCCTACAAAATACGGATAAACTATAGGATAGACACTGAAATTACTTTCACCCCAGAAAGTTAAATGCTTCACAAACAATTAGTTGAAGGATTAGCTAAAAATGTTCTTACAAGTAACGTTCCCATAGAATTACAAATATTTATGCTAACAACCACTAATTTAAATTTCGACTTATCAGTTCAGATGGTAGAAAACTATCTAATGCAGAAAGAACAATTAGATCTTGTTCGAAATCAATTTAAAAATCACAATAAACAACAAAGTCAATATTTTTCCTCACAACCAATTCAAATGACACAAAGGAATAAACAATCTATTCCACATTATCCTACAAACAAACAGGTTTTTGCTAATCAACCGAAGCCTACAAATGTATTCAAACCAGGGAATTCAACACCCTCTTTTCAACCAACTCCTATGTCAACACAAACCCATAGAAACTATCCCGAAAAAAGACCTTATGGAATGTCTACTCAAACTATTCAAAATCCGAATAAAATGAGGACAAATCATAAATTTTTCAAATCAACACAACCTCCTAATTTTATCTCAGAGGAATTAACTAATATACAAGAAAAGGAATGTCAAGAAAACCCCCTAGAAGAATATAATGAAGAGATTGATAATTATTTCGATTCCGAATTAAATGAAGATAATGATTCCCAATTAAATGAGGAAAATTTTTCACAACCAGCCTTAGACAAACCGTGGACTTAAATAGCGTACACGAAAAAATCAAGTCAACCCATTTACCCTATATTATATTAGAAAACCCAAAGCGAAAATTTTTAATCGATAGTGGCTGTTCAGTCTGTTTGATGGGCCCACGATTAGCATATCAATATTTTCCAAATCAAATTTATTCAGAAAATACTTCTTTATGTACCCCACATGGCTCAGAAATGAGTAACGAAAAAGTGGAAATGCCTTTAAATAATTTTGGTATATATACAACTCATCCTTTTGTCTTATATAAGTTCCATACCCTTTATGACCTATTGGATTTGAATTTTTGAAGAAAATGGTTTTGTAATAGATTTACAAAAAGACTATTAATTGGTGAAAATTGTGAAATCCCAATATTTTTCCAAAAGGTTATAACACATAGAGATCATTATCCTATCGATTTAAAACATTTAACATCAAAAATTCGAAATCAATTAATAGAAATATTCAATTCAATATTCACAACTTCCAAATCAACCCTTAGAATTTTCTTATAGAATTAAACATAATATCAGAACAAAAGATGAAATTCCAATTCATTCAAAAATTTATAGATACTCAGAGAAACACCGGGCATAAATCGAAATGCAAATTGAAGACATGTTGAAAAAGAAAATAATTAGACCAAGTATCTCTCCATGGTCTTTCCCTGTCGTAATGGTTAAGAAAAAACTTGATCAGTCCGGAACTCAAAAATGGAGAATGGCTATCGATTATAGACCATTAAATTACAAAACAATAGATGACAAATATCTACTACCTCAAATAGATTCTACTTTAGATAAACTTAAAGGTGCTAAATATTTCACTATACTCGATTTAGCAAGCGGATACCATCAAATACAATTGGACGATGAATCAATTGAAAAAACTGCATTTACAGTTGAGAACGGACATTACGAATTTCTACGAATGCCGTTTGGTCTAAAAAACGCACCAGCGACTTTTCAAGAATTAATGAATAACATTTTGAAAAATTATATCGGTAAAATATGCTAATATAATATGTCTATATGGATGACATAATTATATTTTCAAAATCTGAAGAACAACATCTAGCAGATATACATACTTTGTTATTAAAATTGCAGATGAAAATTTAAAGATTCAGTTAGATGTGATGTGAATTTTTCAAGACTGAAATCTAATTTTAGGTCATATTGTAACACCTCAAGGAGTTAAACCTAATCCTAGAAAGATCGGAATTATTAAGAAATTCCTTTTCCGAAAAATGCTAAAGAGAATAAATCTTATTTAGGTTTGTTAGGATATCATCGAAAATTCATACCGAATTTTGCTAAAATCACAAAACCAATGACCAAATATTTACGTATAGATGCTAAAATGAAGTTAGATGACCAAGAATATAAAGAAGCTTTTCAAATCAGTAAAAAATTCACTAATAAATCACCCTATATTGATTTATCCTGAATTTAATAAATAAAACTTTTGTTTAACAATAGACGCTTCAGGATATGCGTTAGGAGCTATTTTATGTCAGGGTGCACCACCGAATGACCTACCTGCTAGCATATGCTAGCAGAACTTTGAATGATGCAGAAACTCGATATTCAACAATTGAAAAAGAACTTCTTGCTATAGTCTGGGCAACGAAACATTTCCGCCCTTATCTTTTTGGCGCAAAGTTTACTATCTATTCTAACCATAAACCCCTTGTATGGCTGAATTCATTAAAAGAGCCAAACTCTCGTTTGATGAGATGGAAATTAAAACTCGAAGAGTTTAACTATGAAATCAAATATAAAAAGGTTCAAATAACAATGCGGATGCATTATCTAGTTTAAAAATAGATTCAGAAGACATGAATGCCTTAGAAGACGAAATTTGTTCAGTAATACCACTAGTTAGTGCTAAAGATTTAGAAATGAATCAACAAGAATTAGACGAGTTAATAAACCGCAGAAGTGACGAAAATGATAATCCACCATCGGATACTCAAACTGTCCACAGTAATGAAGAAAATCCAATATTAGAAATACCCTATTCAGAACACCCTGTAAATTGTGCAAAGAATCAAATTATCTTTTTTCCTACTACCAAGGCATATTATACCTTGAAAACAAAACTTTTGACAGCAAAACGCGTTATACCGTAGTTATTTCAAACAGTGGCGATTTCATAAAATTTATTAAACAATATTTACAACCAAAAACATTGTATTCTATACATTTCAGACACAAGAACCTAGAAAAACCTTTTATTCAACTTTTGCAAATGAATTTTAAAGCAAAAAGTTTTAATCTTAAAATATGTAATACTTTTCTAGAAGACGTTTTTGAACTGAATGATCAACAGGAAAAAGTAGAAACGTAAACAAATCAGGACATAGAGGCATAAATGAAAATATCAATGGCATAAATCGCAAATTTTATTGGCCAAATTTAGAAAAATCGGTCCAAAAATTTATTAACAGTTGCGAAATTTGTCAAAGAAACAAATACGAGCGTACTCCGAATAAATTAATATTCAAAAACAATCCAGTAGGAGATAAACCCTTCTCACATCTATATGTAGATACGTTTACTATAGAAAAATCTACGAATTAGAACCCGAATTCCAACGCTCTTATTGAAAGATTTCATTCTTCTTTGATTGAACAATTAAGATGCTTATCGGAAGAAATATTGCATTTAACGGCTAGATTAGCACGTGCAGTTTTAACTTACAATAATTCTATTCACTCATCTCTAAATTATACTCCCATGCAAATAATTAAAGGAGACTTGCATTATTCGATACCTTCAGAGGAGACTGTTGATGAAAAAATAAATGATTACGTGAAAACCTATCGTGAAAACATGAACGAAATAAACGAAACAACATTCCATAGATAAAGCAGCACAACGCAGCGAAAAACTCAATGTTGGTCGCCAAGCAAATAAACGAATAAATGAAAACAAAGACATTTATTTGAGATCGCCTACACAAGCAAAAATGAACCCTTTGTTCAAAAAGACACCAATTCATATTATCAGTGATATTAAAGTACAGAATCCTCAAACTAAGCATACTTATCACAAAACCAGAATAGAACAAAGAAAATCTGATTAATTTTATTTAATTTACAGATGGAATTTTCGAAATGGATTTCTCTACTTCTCCTACCTTCCCTACTATCTATTGAAATAACTGAATTGAAACATAATTTAGTACCAATATATTTAGGAAATACCTATATTGCTACACAAGCTAAACATCTCATATTTTATTACGATATTTTAGGAGTTCCTAAATTTCTAATCTTACAAAATAAAACTTTCACTCAACTTGAGAAAAATAATAAGTTCACCGAGCCTGCACAGCAATACTATAAGGTAGCCTTACGAATAATTGAAAATAATAATCGTACATATCAAAACATGATGTATAGAAATAAAACTAAACGAGGACTTATAAATCTTGAAGGCTCAATAGCTAAATTTCTTTTCGGAACCTTAGATGCCGATGATGAAGAAACATATAAAAATTATTTTAAAGCTATTCAGGCAAATGAAGAAGTCGTTCAAATAAATCAAAACAAAATTACATGTTATTAATAACATGCGAAAACAATATGTTGATAAGATAAATCACTTAATTGAAAAATTTGAAAATATCAAAACTACTAGTGATTCACTTCTTATGTTACATCTAATAATTTTACAATCCCAAAAATTGAAATGACCCTCAATAAACAAGAAAACGCAATAAGTTTTGCTAGATTACATCTGTTACACGAAGATATAATACCACTCAAAAATTTGACTTATGTCTTATCCAATAACAATTGGAAACCTTTCAAACATATAACAGATTTTTACTCCCTGTCCAACCAAAGTAATTATTGGAAAGGATCAATTACTGTTCTTAGTCACAGTACCTCTACTCAACTTCAAGGAATATGACTTGTTCCATTTACATAACCTTCCTTTCCGAAATACCTTCATTCCTTCCATACAACCTTATGTACTTGTACAGGAAGAAATAATAAAATGGGAATTACGAGAAATCTACCCAATCGAAGACTTCTACATCGCAAAACAAGAGAACTTGACACCAAGCTCCAGATGCCTAGAATATTTGTTCAAGAAACTGGAAGAAAATTGTACTAGGGTTCCAACACCTATGGTAACCGACTTATACCAATTAGAGGATAGTTCCATCGTTAGTCAAAATAACACATGGATATTCGAATACTGTCAAGACTCTGTGAAAAGTACCTACAATGAGTATATTAAAAAGCTCATGTATGATTACAAACTCACAGAAGAGTATCTACCCAATCAACACTGTTGAACTTAGAAGAATCATTGAGTTATTACCACTTAACATGACCACAATCCAAGGAATACCAGAAGAGAAGCTTCAATTAGAAGAAATACCTACCCTGAAGGATTTCTACCAATGGGCACCACATCCAACAACAATAGCCTTGTCAACGGCAATAATTATGTTTATGTTAATATTAGGGATAGCAATATTGTCCATTTGTTATAGAAGATACCTGCTACCTTATAATAATTTTCGTGAACTCTCAGCCTCGGTTCCACAAAATGGGGAGGAATTACGAGTTCCAGAACAATCACCATTCTGAAGAAATGCTGACAAGACGGCAATCGGACCCACGAAGATACGAACGTATAAATAGACGTATCCTTCGTAAATGTAACATTAAGTAATAGATAAAGCATAAAGCAATAACCCTTGTACCTCATAGTTAGAATAAAGATTGTTTTGAAAAAGAATTCGAAGTATTCGAAAAACATAAATATATACAGAGTGCGGACTTTGAATGAAATACATTCGCCAACACTTCAGGTGATACTTTTCATGAAATTTCACAAGGCAAGATGATTTTACCTTTTAGTTGGTGATACCTTGCATGTAAGTTTGTTTTTCTGGGGTAAATAGTGGTGTGGACTACCTGGGTTCCTCGAAAACAAATGAACTATTCATTTCTGAAATTGCTTTTCGACTCTTATAGCTTCAAAAAACGTACATTTTGAAACTAAATAAAATTTGAGGCATCAATCGCCTTGAAATCACTTGGCAGTGTATAAAATTTTAAAATAATATTTTTTTCATTAATTTAATCGATATGTGAGAACTTCTTCTGTTACAGGTTCAAACTTTGATGATGGAGTTTTCTTTAATTTGATTTTATCTTTCAGTGAATTTTCAAAAGAAATTTATTTCTGAATCTCACCTAACTGAATTGTATAAACTGAAGTTTGAAGTTACTTGAAGATTATACAGATCGGCCAGTGGAATCTTGCAGATACACAATGAATTCCATCGTTGTTATAGAATAAGCGTTGGATGCCTTTCTTGAATGAATCTACCTTTATTTTGAATAATAAGATCAAATGTCAAGACTGTCGATATTGGTCTGACGGAAACCCTAACTGGATGATGGAAATTGATACTCAATATCCAGAGAAAGTTAGAGCTACCTTCATTGGTCAAAATTGTTCGATAATAGTCCCACTGGAGAAGAGTTCTTGATTGCTGGATGACAATTTTCCAAACTAGTGAATTAAAACAAGAGGAACAATCAACTGTCCGCCCAGATTATTGGATCTTAGCCACTGGATTTCTTTCTGAGCTGATATCTGATAATAAGGGTTTTTAAAAATGAAATTAATTCTAATGTTGTTCTTGAAGAACGTTTAATGCAAAAAATTGAGTAGTTTTCATCAGCAACATCATTAATTGTGAGGAATGGTTTTTATCATCAGGGTGCTAACAGAAATTGAATGGCGTCCATTTTGAAACTTTTCTACGTTAAGTTCTATTCAATCCAAATTTGTTTTTAATTGGAATTAATCCCAAGAAGATGAGACAATTCTGCGAAAAATTATATGGTCTGATGAAGCCAAGTTCAATGAAAGTGGAATAACCAACAGGAGAAATCGACATTTTTGGGCCACAGAGTATCCACATTTCATTGAGGTTATTGATTTCCAAAATAAATGCAGCGTGAACGTTTTTGCAATTTTAATGAATGATTTGTTGGCTTATCACATTTATGAGGAGAATCTTAATGGACAAAGATACCTAGAAACTTTGAGAGGAACATTAGCAAATCTTTTAGATGGAATACCCCTTAACATTCTGAGGGATTGCTATTACCAAATGGATGGTGCACCAGCACATAAAACACAAGCTGTAGATCGGCAGCCAATAGAAATGTTCGAGGATAAATGCTCGGGTAATCAAGGACCAAATTTATGGCCTACATTTTTTCCGGACCTGACGAGCCTTGATTTTTATTTATGGGGCAAAATCAAGAGTGAATTGTATCTTATTCCTGTAAGAAGTAAAAAAGAGTTACTAGAGCGCATTCATAATGTTTTTCGTAATATTGATCCTGAGGAAACTAGGAGGGCAACTCATCATGTTCGTATATGAGCTGTCAAGTGTATCGAGCAAAATGGGGCCCATATAGATCATTCATTCAGATCGTAAATTAGTTTTCTCCTATGATGTTTGCTATCATTTATTCGTATTAATGTAATTATCTTCGATGATTGGTTTTCGGTTAGTTCCTACAATTTTCATTCATCCGAATTGTAGAAAATTGCTGCTAATGCTCCGAAATTTTATTTTACTCATAGACGGTAAATTTGGAAATTGGTTATTGAATTGCTTGAAATTTCTACCCACTACTTTTTGACATTCTAAAATGAATTAAAAAAAGATTAAATACATTTTCGTTGGAATAACCAGTGGTTTTATTCCAAATGTGTTGTATTTTTTGTATATTTTCAATCTGAAATAACGACAATTCTTGTTGAAATATCAAATTCGAATGAACGAAGTCACAAGTACATTAATTTTAGGCACCTGTCAGGTGAGCGTAGCCAGTTCAGCTACTTGATTCAAATATTTCAAAGCATTCTCTGTTAGTTCTTGCAAAATCATCAAAATTCAATATATTCCCAAATTATTTCGGAACTATAAGAGAAGGGTATAGAACATGCTTATACAATTCCATCTGAAATTTGACGCTTCATCTGATGGCAATATAAAAATTGGCACGTGCAATTTGAAAAAATTGAGTTATTGCTATTTGAAAAAGGCCAAACGGAAAAATCATACAAAACAACCCAATAAACATTTGACATGTGTAGATTGCTTAAAAAATTCCTCGATCCTTCTTCAATTCACTCAAGCAAAAATTGTGTCTGTAGTGCAAAAGATCTACGAGCTATAATTTCTTTAAATGTTCCTCAAAAATCGAGTTTATAACAAAAATAATTAAATCTGTCAAAAGTTTCGACAGATAAAAGCCACTTTGGTATTTTATGCCTAAAATGTCGTTTCTAGATGTATAATAAAAAAGGTAGATTGCCATTTGAAATAATAAAGTGATGACCCAGTTCCGGTATAACCGGAAATGGTATCACTTCAAAAAAATTTCACTCCAATTGGAAATCTCTAGTTATGGCCGTGTATAAAATTTCAGGTTGTAATTGGAACTTAAAAAGTTTTCAACGGACGGTCCCTGTGGATATATATATATATATATATATATATATATATATATATATATATATATATATATATATATATATATTTTTTTATTTTTACCTAGCCTAATAAATATCCAACTATAAACATTTACAATTCTCAGGTATAATTAGTGTAGAAAATTATTTGTTTGGTGCCAGTATGCTTTTGGTAGTTGCACTGAGAAGTCCATAGTTGTGTGTTAGAATAAATTATTGTTCAAATAATTTTCAATGGGGCGTGATTCTAGGAAAGTTTCAAGAGAACTAGGGAGTTCTCAAAATATTCGTTAGTCGCGTTCAGTGAAAAGAGTAAATATATTCCGAAAACAGCGGAACGTGATGAAGAATACGAGGAATAGGATACGAAGCGTTGTGCTAGTTTTGTGGCCTGATGAACATGCCGGTTTTTTCGATGGAAATTAGGTATAAAATATTACTGAATCACTTGTTCGAATATAGCAAAACCGTCACAGAAGCCTCGATGAAAAAAGTTGTGAATGAAGAAAAACAAGCAATGTCAACTAAAAATGAAATTACTAGTGATTTAACTGTATCAGGAGATGGAACTAGGCAAAAACGTGGACATTCATTAATATTTGGAGCTATAATTGGCTATTTCACTGGAAAGATTCATGATGAAAACATTAAATGTCCATATTGTTAGCAAAATGGGTATTGAAAAAAAAAAAAACAATAAATACAACTGAGTTCACGGAATGGTATGAATCACATGAAGATGAGTGTAGTGCTAATCACAAGGGATCTTCAGGGAAAATGGAGATGGATGCGATGGTCGAAATGTTTCAGCAGTCTGAAACAAAATATGGAGTCAAATATGTAGACTACATCGGCGATGGTGGTTCGAAAACCTATTCAGGAATTATAAAAGCAGATCCTTACAAAAATACAATTGTAAGTAGGAAGGAAGGAATGTATAGTAATATATATATATATATATATATATATATATATATATATATATATATATATATATGTTCAGAATCGATTACTTACACTGAAAACTAAACAAAAATGTCTTGGTGGTAGAAGTAAGCTTACAGGAAAAGTAATAGACACATTAACTGTGTACTATGGCTTATCAAAACGTCGACATTGTGATTTTATAGAAGATATAAAATCTGCTTTAATGGCCACTCTTTATCACTACGGCTCAAGTGATAAAAATCCGAATCATAGTATGTGTCCAAAAGGCCAAGATTCTTGGTGCTTTTATCAGTGCGCTGAAGCAAGTGAAGAGCTTGTTACTTATACACACGACTATTCTCTCTTACCTCCTGATGTTTTAGAAGCTATCAAGCCAATTTATGAAGATCTCAGAAATAACAATTTAGTTTCGAGATGTGTAGGTGGATTCAATCAGAATAATAAGGAGAGCTTCAACCGACTAGTGTGGAAAATATGCCCAAAAAGTAGAACTACTAGTTTAACTGTTGTAAAAATTGCTGCATTCATAGCTTCTGTTATATTCAATGAAGGTACGAAATCATGATTGATCATAATGACTCCACTGGGACGTAATTCTCATCGGTATGTCAAATAAACCGATATTGCACGTATGAAAGTGGTAGATGAGGGAGAAGGTAAAATGCTACCTTGACAACAAATAAGTATTTTTGGAGGCGCTACCACAGCTGAAGAACTATTATATGGCCTAGGAATAGATGACTGGGTGTAAGTAAATAAATAATATGTAATATTCTACGTAAATTGAGCGTTTTCCTGAAAACTATGTTTTCTGAGCTGGTGACCACTGTAGCTCTAAGACTGCACAATATATTCGAATGAAATTTATTTTTTAAGACATGAATTATTTGTGCCTGATCGAAGGATATTTTTCTTTTAATTTCGATGTTTTATGAACAATAAGCTTTTTGTTTTTCCGAAAATTATTATTATTATTATTCAATATAAGTTAGAGTTGAGGCATGATGCCTATATAATTCCAAAATAATAAATTACATTATGTCTAACAGGTTGCAAAGCAGTGAAAACAAAGTAATACGAAATGACTTAAAAAATAGGCTACGCTATCCTAATCTGATGAAAACAAAATAAAGATTCTCAAAAGCAAGTAGGTCAAGCATTTAACCTACCCACAGAAGACTAAAATGAAATACAATAATTAACAGAAACATATTGTAGGTACTTAGAAATCTTCAGTTGCCTGCTTCGGATAATATCCATGGATCATAGGCGTTCTTGAAAGCATTGAAAGAAGTAAAATAAATAACATGTGGTGGTAGATCATTCCATGCCGAAAATACACGATTGGAAGGAAAATTCTGTCTTGGGGTGGATTTGAAGTTTTCTCGATATAATTTCAGTCTGTGGCCTCGTAGACGTCTGTTGTGATTGATCGTAAAAAGTGGAGATATATCTGCCCTGTGGACAATAATAAAGAGAAAAAATTTTCTAGAGGTCGCCATTTTAAAAATTAAAAAAAAGATTCGATCAGGCACTAGATTATTTATTGACAAAATCAATTTATTTTGTCTGATTGATTTTAGGTGAACCTCCAAGGATAAGTGATGGCCACCGCGAAGAGCTTCGGTTGGAATTGGATCAACATAAACAGCCATTACTTTTTAAATTATCAATTTTCTTTCTCTAAAATTCATGTCAAGTCAAGTCGAAACCTTATTCAATGTTACAATGTTTTAATTTTATAAGATAAAATGATTTACTGGCCAAAAAATTATTAAAAATTATCATTTTTTCATGGCTCTGACTACACCTAACCCCTAAACAAAATACAACAGGGTGCATCTCAGATTATCAACAGAAAAAGAAATAAATATTGTCTTCGAAAATTCAAGTTAGACAGAATGTTCAAATACATGCGGCTCACATATATTTTTTTTATTTCCTCATTTATTTGTACACGAACTGCAATTTCTCGCTGTTAAATCGACAATCTAGAGAATGTGATTATAAAATGTGTCATTATTGCTGACTAAAGAAGTAGTTTCTCAAATACGATACAATTACCTACAAATTAATAAAATTCTTTCCTGATGTTGTTCTCCTTTCTGATGGAATGGATTTATTAATTTATTTTTGAAATACTTCCGTTTATAAACTCAATAACAACTATAACCTTATTTTATTATTTATGGTATATTTTTAAGTAGTTGCTGAAATATGGTAAACTTTCCACAACTTAATAAAACCTTTTTGGTTATGTTGTTTTTCTTTCTGGTGCGCTAGGTTCAATATTTTAGTATTGTAATGGACATTTTTTTCACGAATGGTTACCATATTTGAATTTGTGAGATCTAATGAGTTATTTATTTTATATCCATGAGTAATGAATTGAAAGTCTCGTTATTTTATTAATACTTAAGATTATGAATGTGAAACATTAAATTCATGTTGATAACTTCATATCTACAGAACACAAAATTGAAGTTTATTTATTCAAAATTATTATTCAGCATATACAGGGTGAATCAGGAAAATGGAACAATGAGTATTGATTGATTCTTGACATTGAAATTATGTGACTCATCAAATTTTAAGTCATACCAAAAGTTAATGATAACCGAGATACATGCAGGGTATCAATCTGTAATATTAAAATCATATATACTTTAATATCTTTCGACTGCATCAAGCTCATTTCACGTTATTTGGTACATGAACACTTTTCCGGATTTTGCCGTATATGTGTAGAGGGAAAAGTGAATGAGGATTTGCACGGTGCTATTAGTTTTTTCTTAAAATTTCATCAAAAATTACATGCTCTATCAACTAAAAACTGATAGGTTTCAATGTTTGAAGTAATTTTTCAAAAATTTTGCTGGTTGACGATATAAATTCAAACCTTCTGAAAATTTCTCCATAACTATGAATGATTGGAAGCAACAATAAATAACAAGTAACAATTATTGGTATAAGTAATATGCTAATTTCAAAACAAAAGTTGAAATTGTCCACCACCTCTCTATACATATAAAAATAGATTTTCTCAAATGGCTATATGATTCAGTAGAATTTCCCCTTTATTTTCATGTATTCTCGGCTTGTTGTATTCTCTGCTGCAACTTCTGAAGATAAATAACGTCCTCCCCATAAACTTAATCTTTGAAGGTTGACCATATTCAGAAACCCAGAAAGTTGAAAACTTTTTTCATCTTTCAGTTTAAGCTTCATTAAATATTTGGCACTTTCCATATTGATGAATAATGATGCAGGAGAATTGATGTAATAACAAAACACTTTCCAGAGAACCTACAGCCAAATGAAGTTTTCTTTTTTCAGTCTGGGAAATCAGCTAAGCAAAACTATATAGACTTTTATAAATTATTTAACATTCGCAGGTTACACGAGAATATAAAAAACTTTTTGAACAAAGGTCTTTTATCATTATATCCCTAAATATATCATGAAATCAGCATAAGTGTATCTTGGTTATTACCGAAGATAAGGCGATTTGAAAATTCTCATCTCCTCCGTCCCGATTTGAAAGTTAAGGGTTTCATCGAAAAACCTTTCAAACCAAAGTTGTTAATAATTATATGCCACAGGATGTTATGAAAACCGCTTGGATTATCTAAGATATTAATGGAAATATGGTGCTCTGAAAATTTCCTCCTTCCTCCTGTAATTCGTTTCAGAAGTTGATAAATGAATCGAAAAGCAATTGAAAAGAGATTTTGATAATGATATGAAAACTGCATATATTTATCTTGGTTATTACTGGAGATATGGCAATTTGAACATTTTCCAACAACTTCTTCGCGTAAGGGTCATATGAAAAAAATTTTCCAACAAAAGTTTTTGCTAATAACATTCTCAAGGATAATATAAAACCTTATAGGCTTATCTTGGTTGTTACCGTAATCATTGCGATTTAAAAAATTTCAACTTTCCCTTCTCGGTTCGAAAGTTAAGAGCTGAATCAAAAGACTTCTTCGACAAAAGTCTTCGATAATGATATGCCTAAGGATGATGTAAAAACCACATAGTTTTTACATAGATGTATCTTGGTTATTACCGGTGATATGGTGACTTGAAAATTCTTAACCACACGTTCCAAATACGGGAGGAGAGAGTCGGATCGAAAAATTCATCGAACCAAAGATTATGATGATAAGATACTTTAGAATAATATGAAAACCATATGGGCTTATCTTGGTTATTACCGGAGATATGGTGATTAGCAACTTTTTAACCCACCTATTTTTATTATTATAGCTAACCTAACTAGCTCTTGATACTTAAACTCTCCTCAGTATAATTTAAACGGACTTCTTGAAGATGTATCACTCGAATTTGTCTTGCCTATACGCCAATATTCACATAATCACTTTCCTCATCAGTGAAGTCCTGACTCAAACCTTATGGACTTTTTTGTATGGTCAAATTTGAGGAATCTGGTTTTTAAGGAAGAAGTTAACTCTCTTCAGAAGTTGCGGCAGAGAACACAATAAGCCGGAAATACATTCCAAAATAAAAGGAAATTTCATTTAACATTCTGCGCAATTTTAGGAAATAAATAAAGTTTGGTATATTAGTTAAACAAATGAATGTTATTTGTTATTTTAATGTTTCGAAATATTCTTAATGATTTTGAAAGTTCATCAGAATTAATCAGTTAGAACGTTTTATATCTCTTAAAGCAATAAAATATGGAAGAAAAATTCAAAAATTTGAACGAGTTGTCACTGGAAAAAGTAAATAATTTCTCGAAGTAATTGAAAAACTGAAAAAAACAACTGCAGATCCTTCTACTCTGCGTTCATTTGCAATCGTTTTTGAATTGGTTTTACTTGAAAAATAATTCTCTAACGACTCTACTCGTGTATATATATATATATATATATATATATATATATATATATATATATATATATATCCACGTTCATAATCAGTCTCTTGTTTCGCAGTCACCGGAATAGTTTCAATGAAATGCTGACACACGAATTTTTTACTTTGTGATGAATTAAATGAAGATTTTCATGACCCCAACTTTAAAAGTGTGCCGTTAACCATTTAAACCTTCTTTTCGTACTTTTGATTTTGATAATAGTTCTTCCGAAATTTTTGAAACAGAATTTTTTGATTTATCCACCCATATATTAGCCATAATTTTTTATGTTAAGGCCTTAAACATAGGAAATTCCATACTGATATTTCATTCACATACTTCTTACTATGTAATTGAAACTTTGAATGCAAATTTCATTTCTCTTTTCTATAATCCGAATATTAAGCATACTCTGAGTCATTATACCGCATATTTAGGAGTGAACTTACAAAAATAAAGATTATTTTTCATCCGTGGTTTCAAGGTAATTTTAGAGTTGATTTCAAGGAGAAACATCCAGTTATTCGTTATTTTGATAATTCAAACTCAAATTTCTGTATATAAATTTTTCAATTATTAGTTAGAATAAAAGTGGATAAGCTCGGAATGACAGGAAATGAACTAAAAACTTGTACAATAATTCATTTTGGTATTCTTACTGTGGTCTCAAAAGTCATATATAATCACGTGTGCGCGTCTCAAGGTATTGAAGATCAAAGGTCAAAAAATGATATTTGTATTCATTACAAAAGTCATAATGTATAAATTCCTTACAATTTCTGTCTTGAATCTTTCTTTTAAATGATCAACCACGTTTTTTGAAAGATCGCGGGCGCTCCACATATACGGCGTAATACAAGGTAAACAGTGAATCCTAGTCAAATATTGCAACATTACATAGTATGAAAATAATTATATATTACAAAAATTTTTTTCATTTTATTAAGAAACTTATCATTCCTAATATATATGGGATAACTTATAATATTCTAGAATAATATTTACCTCTGTCAAGTGACTAAAAATGTGAAATTTATTTGGGTGTAATTTAATTATATTCTAATTTTCAATATATTACATCTTAATTATACGTTAAGTAGACAAGAAATCAAGTGTGCTTTTATCAAATGTGTAAACTCTGAAATACTTCCATTACTGAGAATATACCCGGAAGAATGGATCTCAATTATATGACTATTGGTACTATACTTGTGCATAGTCTTCTCAGAACCGAGCTTTTCAATTTATAGTTAGTTGAAAGACAAATGTTTATGACATAATTGAAACCAGCTTTTTTTTGAAGATATTAACTACAAACATGGTTTTTGTTTGCGCTGTCTATCACGAGTACCATTCAATAGCGACAACTTGTTAGTTTTCTATCAACATTAGAAAAACATACAGAGAAGATGAATTCAGCACGCTTTAAACATTACATTACAAGACTGGGGTTTGGATCTTGTTTCAAATGTTAACAGATCAGAATAATCCTAATGATGAAAGGAGAAATAATAGTACTCTCATGTTACTATTCAGCTGAAAGTGGACTATCGAAACGTTAGCAACTAAATTGGCAAATATTACTGATCTAATTACACTTTACTGAACGTACTTAAAATAAAAATATAATATAATTTTCAATACAAACCATTTGAATAAAATCGCAGTAAGTAAAATTGAGGGCTATAAAGAAGATCTTATTTCCAGAAGGGGCAAAGGGCGAAATAAGAATGTTGTTCAACAAAAAAAACGCAATAGAATTTTATAATGATCGAATACAATTATCTCAACGAAAATGTCAACAAATGTTAATTTCCTATTTTAGTAATGAAGCACTATATCAGTAAACACTTTCTCGTGTTTGTGGAGAATCCAAACGCGAATAGTATAGTACAAACGGAGATTCAAGAGAAGATGCTTCGAAAATGCTAGTAGCTTAGAGAGACCAGAAGCTGTGTTAGATGTCTTCAACGAAGATCGACACGCAAAATATCACGAAATGGAGGTGAAATATTCATGTGAAAGACCATACAATTTTAAAATGAAATGAAAAGATTATGTGAAAAAATATTCAGTTCAGTTGGATACCGCATATGTTCATGAATGTCTTCAAGATTATCACGAAATGAGGTGAAATATTCATATTCAGTTCAGTTGGATACCGCATATGTTGATCAAATAACAGAAAGTTGCTAGGATGAATTTGTGTCGAAAACTCTAGACCGTTTTAATGCGGAAAGTATAAGTCATATGTACTTGAGGTGTCTCCAGATCGATTATTCAGAAACAATTCCTCAAAAAAGTCAAAGAACATTTACTAGGTAGACCAATCATCTATCGTTATACAAGATTGCAAGCTTCACGACAAATCGAGTTCTATACATATCTTAACCGACTCTTTACTTCTGTTAATTTATTTCGACATCAGAAGAAGTCAATGATTTCAAGTATAAGAATCTATAAATGGAAAAGTTGCTCCCTAAGTTGGTTTAAGTGAAAAGAAAAGCTCATAAGTCTTAGTCGTGAAAAGAAAGAAACTTTAAAAAACTATACTATTATACAAATATATTTGTTGTATCATTTCGATATAATTCATTATATTGACAGGGTCATCAGGCTAGACCTCAGTTTCTTGGAAGGAGAATTGATGAGTGGAATGTATTTGGGTTCTTTGGTCAATATTCTGCCAAATCCGTTAGTGAACATAAATGTGAGGGGAATTCGGTTCTAGCACAATAGCACTACATCTCATCGCTTAAATAATGTAAGAAATTTTTTGAGCCAAAACTATGAATGTAGGTAGAATGGTTTCTTGGCCTCAAGATCTCCAGATCTCACACCCCTAGGCTTCTTTCTGTGGAGTTATCTGAAGTTCAGAGTGTATTAATTAGATACTGTTTGTAGGGAACAACTAGTAAATCGCATAATAGACGCCTGTACGGATATACAAATTGACAAATAAATGATTCGTAAAAGCATGAATGATGTATTTCTATGATCCAGGAAATGTTTGGATCACGGCAGTGGTCATTTCGAAAATAGACTTGAAGATTCATCAATTTGTGCTCCGCTTTCTCTATCCTATTTTTCGTTCATGTTGAAAAAATATTTCGTGTTTTTTACAATTTTTGTATGTTTCTTTCTGTGATTATTCGATTACCGTTACATGTTAACTTACATTCTACATGAATCATGTTGACATGGAAATCAATAAATGTATTTCACATTATTCGTCTTTATGGCCTAAAAACTGCCGACCTTCATAATTTTCCTTGATTTCAATGAAAATGAAAATGGTACCATAATGTTTTCACAAGTGTAGGATTGCTATGAATCATGGTTCAGTTTTCCAAAAGAATAATAAGTTTGAGGTGAGTACGAATCGGCAATTTGTTTTTCCTTATTGAGTAGATTTAATGAGACGAGCCTAATAAAACTGTGAAATTGCATCAATTTCAGTCAACGGGTTCTCGAGATATGATTGATGAAATATTTGATTGCAACAAGGAATCACTCTGTACCTTGAAAACTTTGCTTTGATGACTTTCATACAGAATTTTTGAAAAGCCTAGAATTACTCCATTCTCCATTACACCCTTTCGTCCGGAAACATTCTGTAATTTGCATCGATTTTCTGGAAGTTTATTGAAATTATTCGTGAATTTGAAATATCCGATTAATTCTGAAAAACACTCTTATTTTACCTTGATATTCTCTAGAGACTTAGACATGGAAACGTAATCTCATGCCTCTAACCAATGATTGTCGTTGTTTTGTCTTATTACTATTTTTTTATTAAGTAACTTCTTGCGAAACTGGATTTCTACATTCTCGATTAGCTGAAATAATTGTTCTTTATCAAATACATTGCTTATTTCATGTTGAAAGGAAACAACATAAATCTATTATCAACGCTAGCTGCAAACAATTAACCCTTCTTCGGAATTATTGTAGAATATTACGAAGAAAATCAAGTCCATTAAACTTTAAAACACATGACAACGAAGACTGTAGATATTAATTTGAGAGAAAGTACATTGCGTTAAACAAACTTCATTCAAGAATCTTACATCAAATGATCGGCAGTCTCTCGTCTATTGATATTAGTTGAGCTTCCCCAATCTATTTTCGAAGAACTAAGATGTTTGTTGTGACTCTCTGTTTATTTCTGTTAAGTAGATTGACCATTTCAGTGTCCGTTACAGCGGATAATGTTCGTGAGTAAATAATTTATTTTTATTTATGTAATCATTTTCCTGATCTATGCGTATATACTCCATATTATGTAATTTTATATCCGATATGGAATTTTGAATTGACCGATCTCAGTTTATATTGAATAATTTCGTAATAGAAAGTATGGGTATAATTCTTCTCATTCTTGACTTTTATTCTGAAAGATAATTATAGGATAAATGGCTTGTACTAGGTATTGAAGGAAAACTTCTAGTAATTGATTTTGAATTATTAATCTTTGAACCATGAATTTCAATTCCTATTTTTATAGTATCTAACCTACACAGATTGAGTGAAGATATTATCGATAATGGATAAAAACTTTTTCCAACATGGATCTTTGAAAAAAATTTTCTTCGCCAACTCCCGAAGATACTATGATCAATATAACCTCTTTGGAATAGAATGATGTGCAATTATCTCTACAGCTAACACGGAAAGAGTACGTAGATTTCTGTTCTATAGAAATTAAAACATTGGATTTCGCTAGGATATGCTCGGTTTGATTTTCATTAATGAAAGCTACTACATTGATGATGTCTGAAAATGTTTTAAAGGAAAATATATGAAAATTTTCTACTTTTCTTCTCCAGTCAATCAGATAACGAATTGTCACATTCTCGTTCTTTCACAAAAACTCTCCAATATTTTCTATGCGATCAAATCTAGTTGATCTAATGCAGTTGTTAGAAGAACTTAGTTCCATAAATACGACATTATTTGATGTATTTTTGGAATTCTTAACAATCTCAATCAAGAGAAAGTAGACAGAAGTGACTTAGTCACTTCGTATACTAGATTTATCAGAAAAGTATATGACTTAGTCCCTTTTTTCTTCTCCTTTGACAATTCGGTAGCTCTTTTCACGTTTTTTTTAATCTTGTGTTTGTCATCAAATCCGCGTCCTTCATATGGCGCTTTCAATTTTAAAAACTGCCAAAAATCAGAGGACTCTATGAGGATTGACGTAGCTGTATAGCCTCGTAGTTCATCAAATATTGCTGCAAGAGGTTCGAGGCGCGTTATCGTGATGAAGCAGCCAATTACCATCCTGTTGCCGTTTTCTCCTTATTACGTCTCTTGAAGTTTTCAGAACTTCGAAATAATATTCCTTGTTGATTGCCTGACTTTCAGAAGGATAGTCGTGCACAATTTCAGTATAATCGAAAAAAAGGCAACATAAATAAGACATTGATCCGACTATAATATGCTTTCTTCAGCTGTGGCTCAGCTCGAATGAAAGCATCCACTGAAAAGATTTGAGTTTTCTTCCTATTCCATCCCCAGTTTCCAATTTATATTTTCAAGCAGATTCTCAATGAGACATTTTCCGGCTTATTCCTCAGCAACTTTGGAATGGGTTTAGCACACACGTGAACGAACTTTTAATTCAAAATCCTCTTACACCACTTTTCGAAAAGTCAAGACTACGTTCTAGTCATCGTGCAGCTAAATTGTACATTAACGATGTTATTGACTGTTTTGCAGTCGAAAGGCTCTGCCATGCAAATCAGATTAGGGAAAACTAAAATATATATCGATCTTGAAAAGAACTCTGTAGCTGATCACTGAGTATGAACCAACAAAATAAGCTTTTCTGAATATCGTGGCCTCTTCTAATTCAATCATTTGAATAGTGTAGTCTTCCAAAACATCACTGAAGTGTCCTTACTAATATATTCTACAATTAGATTCTAATATGAAGCACCTATCTACTTCTTTTTTAACTCTAGTCACGAAGGCATCACGTGACTAGAGTGAAAGGCTTACAAGGATAATCTTCCTAGCCTCACCTATTATTAGACAGCGAGACGAGATGAACTGCTCACATCAAACTGCAATAAACTTGCTGAAAGTAATAGTGATGAGAGGCCAAAGTCTGCTGGCTGACATAATGTCACGCAACATCGTAGCTAAACAGGTCAAGGTGGGTACTTCCATGTATCTATCCCTAATAAAGTAGGATGGGGAACAGCTGGTTCCCTCTTGGTGGCAAATCTGAGCCTGTTTACAAAAGCTCTTGTAGGTATGAGAGTATGAATATAGGGTAGTAATCGTAGATTCAGCAAATTACTGAGCCAGGGGTTATTCCAGACAGTACATTATGCCATGCAAACCACGGGGAACTGCTGAAAGAACGATGTATTCGTTACGGTTACATTAAGTATTGACAGATTGTCAAGCTGCAACAAGAGCTATTGATTCCAATTGCTGAACTTCAAAAACGTTATGAAACTACTGGATCACATGTATTGCCTCGACTGAATAAGTCATTCAGGTACCGGAGAAGCAGATCGACTGGCACAAATCGGTGCACCACTTTCTCTTGTGGGATCAAGACCTTGCTTAGGTATCCCACTTCAAACTATTAACCGAGTAATAAAGGAACAAGTGAACTTTAAACTCTGCTTGTCTTGACTGAATCATCATGAATTCGAGAAAACATTCATTACGGCATAATACCATTTATTTTACTAGAACCGAGGAAAGCAAAACTGAAAAGTCTCGTCAGTATCCTTAAGGGTCACTGCAGGCTGAAAACATACATGCACATAATTGGCCTGGCTGATGGGAACGAACGCAGAATTTAATTGGAAGTGAATGGGATGGCGAAATACATATCTCAGAATACCGAGCAGTGAATAAAGTCAAGTTCAAAGTTTTCGGCAAGATTAACCTAGAACATAATGAAATGAAAAATAGTTTTCTTTAAATCTGGACTTCAATGTTCATGGTGAGCCAAAGCCAGCAATAGTCCGTAGGGATGTGGTGGAGAAGCAGTATTCGCTTACTCACTACCTAAACGACAACAACGTATCTTTTCATCACACATAGAAATATTGATGCGTTTATTGAATAAACTCCTCGTCAATCGTGCAAATAAATGTTTTTGAAGAAAACCAGTTTCTCTAATGTAATGTTGCTTCTGTAGATGTGCCCATTGTTGGCCAATATCGATTTTGAAAAAAATAAGTTCTTTTCTGGAATTCTATTCAATAGTTTAATCCTGAGTGCGTAAACTTTCATGTAAACGCGGCTCCTGACCAAAGACAATGTACCAACGACTAAGCCAGAATCTCTCGCCCCGGAAAAATTCAGTGGACGGCGCCTTAGCTTTTGTGTTTCAAAGTGGTAGACGAGAGTAACTTGCCGAGAAAATAGATAACCTTATTCACAGAAAATGAAATAAAATTCTAAGTACGCGCAACTGAAGAATGGGTTGCCCATATATTTGTTCATTCAATCAAGTCGATTTCATGAAAAATTTAACCCGGTTTTTACTATCATGGCCAGGCAATAATTATAATCGTATTCCATCTCGGAATTATTTGAAATTAGGATACATCATTCGTTGTGAAAATATATCAATCTATCAGAATATACATGAGATCAAACGTTATCTGGTAATGACATTAATATTATTCATGTCAATGTTTTTAGGTTTTATATGTTATATAATATTAGGTGATCGCGTCTAATACCAACGAAAATAGATATAATGAAATTCTCGATAAATTAAACTTTACTCATATATAAAGAATAAAATATATGTACTATAGAAAAATCCTATGATTTCACTTAATTATATTTTTCGCAATATATATATATATATATATATATATATATATATATATATATATATATATATATATATATATATATATATATTCTTTTGAAAAGAGAGGATTTAAAAAAAATCGAACAATTGTATTTACAATAAATGCTTATATCTATAATTTTGGTGTGTGTCAAATAAACACAATTGTGAGCTCACGAAAATGTAACAGGGGAACCATACTATCTTGCGTATGATTCAATAAACGAGTGAAAAAACCTGAGGAAAAAACTCGCTTCCCTGTCGCTATTGCAATAGCAATAGCTTTTCTGTTTATGTTGTGTTAGTGTCGTGTGTACATAAAGAGTACCAAAGAGTTTTCTGCTTAGCAGCTTCAATTCTCATCTTGCACTCCATGATTTCCAGACGAAGACAAGGGTGAAAGGAAGGGGGTTTGGGACAGGAATCTGTAACAATTGAAAAGAAAAACCAGCTGAAAAATATTTTAACAATCATACCTGACTCTTATATATCTAAACACACTTGAATTTAAGAAAAGATTTTACATAGCAAGCAGGGTCATAAAAAGGACTAAGGGGATAACCAAAAAGTACATAACCTGCTATATTTCCTCTTACAGAGATGTTCTTCCGTCGCAATGTGAGTCTCCTGAAACATTATCATCATAATTTTGAAGTATAATCGCAAAATCCCTTCAATATTCAAACAAAACAATTCCCTCTCTGTTTGATCGAGAGAGCCCCGATGGCTAAGTTCGGTGTTCTAAGTGATGCCGATTATGATCTATAGATGTTCAAGAATTATTATGAACCCAATAATTTGGGTTGACATCTCCCATATATTATTTTTTCGCGTTTCTTGTTTAATTCAAAGAAAAATTTGCGTAAAATTTTGACAGTCATTTTAAAAATATGACAAATGAAGTGCAATGAAACCAACAAAAATATTGCAGGATTTTATGATTTTCATCTTCTGTTGCTATTCATATTAATTCTTCTTCTGATGTAATTATCAATATTTTTGGAAAATTGGAGTTATAGAAATAATCGACAGAATATATTTTCCTTTTCTTCATATTTGATCGGTTAGTTTCTTTCGATCATATTTGATCGGTTAGTTTCTCTAGATCATATTTGATCGGTTAGTTTCTTTCATTTATAAAGAAATTTTTGTTTCTTTACCTCATACATTTGGTGTACCGAGTAACGCAATATCATTTATGTGTAATATTTGGTATATTTCATCAAATACTACCCTCGGCCTCTGGGACGAATCGGGCCACTAGCTTCAATCCAGCCCACGATAGACTCAAAAATTCTAAATATCTCGCATAATTAATTAAAGTTTGACATGAATAGTTTATTTGTAATTACTGTCAACCAACATAAAATGTATTTTTCACATATTTATTACCTATGGATCGAAACCCAAAATTATGTACGCAGCTGAGAAAAGGTAGCCCTAAGCGAATTAGTATATCTTGGCATCTTATCCATACTTGGATATAGCAGCTCACATGGTTCTGTGTACAGGGTGGACAGATTTCGAAGTTTTAATACTGCAGTTATATGAAATACTGTGAATTCAGAAAAACGACCCCCTTCCCCTTATTATTTTTGCATGGGGTTAAAAGGACAGATTCAAGCTGCTTTTTTGCAAATTTTGAAAATTTTCGGAGTCAGTGGAATGCCAATATCGAAGTTATGTATTTTTTGTCATGCGCGCTTCCCAGGAATAGGCGAACCTGTTACACCACATCAGTAGGCGCCTGGGAATAATTGAGGTGTCTGTTTACTCGCTTCTTTAAGAGGGCCAAATTGTGGAATGATGGAAAGATGTTAGACGGAAGCGAGTTCCACAGCTCACAGGCTCTGTAAACGAAGGTATTCTTATAGAGAGAGGTTCGAGGGGTCGTTTAATGTACCGCCATATGATGAGAACTCCTTACCAGCCTAGTGTTGCGGAAAAACATGAGTTTTCCCGGAACAAGGTCTTTCAGTTCCTTGGAGCATCTTCCGTGGAAGTCTCTGTAAAACAGAGAAAAGTTAGAAGCTTTTCTTCTAAGAGCCAGTGGTTGGAGATCGCGGGTGATCTCCGGGTGGTCGATGAGGCGCACAGCCCGTTTTCGTATACTATCCAACATCCGCAACGAATATTTGGGTGCAGATCCCCATACAGGAGAACAATATTCCAAAGCAAGTTGAATCTGCGCCTTATATGGAAGCAACAGCTGAGATGACGTGAAGTATCACTTGGCTCTGAAAAGAAAAAAAAGTTTAGCTTTAAAAATGGTTTCGATATTCTATAGGCATATTTTTACATTCAACTACTTGTGGAATGCTTTTTGAATATGAAGCATAACCAACTTTGATTTCGTCAAATATAATTTTACTTCCTTTTCAAAACATACAACATGTGGACTTAATTTTTTCTTCCAGGATGTTTCCATGAAAAACCTCTAATTTAATAACTTTCTTCTAATTTCTTCTAGTAACTCTATGTCTATTCACAGAATTTATATGAAATGATTGAAATTGCTTTTGTGCTCTCATTTGGACAATTAATTTTTGGAATAAGAATTCAGATAAATTAATCAATATTTTTTCATTAAGTAACAACTATTGTGTGAATATATTATTGTTTGTAATAACGAAGCGACCATGCCGTATAAAAATTTCGAACACATATTGGCCTTGGCGTCGAATATTTTGATATGGCGATGTTAGTTTACATCCGATCACCAATGTTCATTTCGATCATTGCATATTACATTAGTACTGATGTGAACTTCATCAGTCAGAAGTATTTCTCCAAAAAACAGTAAAAATTCTTCAGATCTCTTCAGAAACCAATTGCAAAAATCGAGTCGACGTTGGAAATCTGCTAGCAGTAAAAGTAGGATATTCTCATGTTATGAGGCTTAGATCTATTCTCCTTGAGAAGACTGAGTTACACAACTTATTACATCGATTGTTGCAACTTCAGAATCAACTTATTCATACTCTCATTTCATAGGAACGTTGGACGTACCATAGTTCATGAGGTTTCCTCTCAATTTACGGAATTTGCTATCATAAGGTTGCCGGTTGTGAGGAAAACCATCCAAATAGGCAGCTTCTGCAGTATCAGTACCATAATTATTTCGAATAAACCATTTAATCATATCAAACTTATCAAAATTTTCATACGGCATGGTCGTTTCGTAAGTACATACGATAATGCATATATTATGCTTGTCGTAGGCAAACAAATTTTTAAGCAGATCAACGTCTGCCATATTTGCTAGAATTAAACAATAATAGGTGTTCGTTTCAAAGATGATATATGTTATATGTGTTCATTTTAATGCTCATTAAGAATAATTAATTGACTAATTCTGATCTCGTAAATATATGATAATTCGAAATAACGAAATTGCAGAAATGTGTGCGTCAACATAAATATTAACGTTCTTGCATATTCTGATTTATATTCTGAATAATTTAATGAATAAATTTCGTTTTTGTTGAAATTTCAAATACTTATTGGATTGGCACACAAAAATCGTGAAATTTCCCGAAATAAATTTGTGTCAATCAAACCATTCTGTTTTTGTTTCGCAACATAATGAGTGGATTATACATTCAAGAACTTTTTGATATGAACACATTTTGATAGAACTCTAGTAAAGTAACAAATTTTTCCTGTTACAATTTTTTCCGGAAATAATTTTGCTTTATGAAAAAAATCAAACGGAAATACGGTTTATGATGCAATTATGTAAGTGGATATATCAATACTCTCTACATCACTTTCCAATGCCTTTGCATGAAGGCACGAATTATCGACAAATCTCGAGAGTGAAAGCATTTGACATATTATATTCACTTCTTATTTCATTTCTAAGTAACTCCAGCGTAACTCGAATTCAAATAATGGAGTGCTTTTTGCCCATAACTTTTATTAATAATGAAATTTAGCTCCAGTTCTTTTTCAAAGTTCATCCTAAAAAGGTGAAAGATTTTTTTGTCCAGGGTTTTGGATTAAGCTCTTGTATGATGATTTGTTTCAGGTGTAAATTGATGATTCAAAGAATTTAAAAACTATAGACTACAAGGCAATATCACTGACTTTCAATGATTCAGTGATTGAATGAACGTATTTACTTACTACTTTTCTTTTTCGTCTGAGAACTTCAATAGTTATAAGGTTTTTTCAAACATTTTTATCCATTCGAAATGGACAAATGAAAGGGGGCAGAGTTATCGTATCCTTGCATCGAAACTGTAACACCCAGTTTCAGCATACTCCAAAAAGATATTGATTGGCCTGGTCACAAAGTAGTTATTATTCACACTACTTAGATACGTATTAGGATATTCCTATTTAGTTCCAAATAATTCATACCCGTTGATCAGTTGTGAGCCAAGATTAATATAGACGGAAATATTGAAAAGCCTACAAAATCTCCTGAAATCTCATCTTCAAATACCTATTCACAAATTTTCTAAAAGAATAAAGTATTTTTTTCCAATCATAAGGTAATATTTCAATATTCGATAACCACACATCTCATCGCTATACCACCTTGATCAAAACGTTCCCGACTTTTATTAATAAAATCAAAAATACAAAGATATTCATCAGAATCAATATTGTCCCCTTCAAAGAACTCTCCATCGACTGCAACGGACTTACACCAGAGCTTGATCTAATCCTCAAAACACTTTTTGATATTCGATTTGGGGTATGGCCTTTAGGGCCATCTTAGATTTTTCCATTATTTCCTCTCGGCTGCTAAAACGCATTCCCCGGAGCGGTTTTTTCAGTCGACCGAACAGAAAAAGTCACAGGAAGCCAAATCAGATGAAATTGGTGGTTGTTGGATGGTATTGGTGCTGATTTTAGCCAAATAGTCACGGATAATGAAGGCATTATGAAACGGCGCATTATCATGGTGTGAAACCCATGAGTTGTTTTGCCACAATTCTGGTCGTTTTTGGCGAACAGCTTCACCCAAACGCCTCATAACGCCCAAATAATACTGCTTGTTGTTAGTTTGACCTTTTGAAAGGAATTCATGGTGCACAGCACTATTGTAGTCCATGAAACGACATGGTAACAAGGTCGGGAACTTTTTGATCAAGGTGGTATGTGACATTGAAGACTTTTATCAAATGTTATATATCCCTGCCTGAAGGAGCAAGTTTTCCGATCCACTTTTGATAATACACATAGTAGTGGTATAATCTACTTAGATGTTATGGATAGCAGCAACAGACTGCATGTACGGTCTCGTTTGACTTCGTGAGTGTTTCAAACCTATTCACAACATCAAGCCGAACTGCCACCTACTCGTATCAATACATTGAAATGTATCAAGTATATGTATATGTATATGTATATGTATGTGTATATGTATATGTATATGTATACATATACTATTTGAGACCCCCAATGAACCGATACAGAAGATTGTCAGAGCCACCGAAAAACGATGAAGAGAAAGAGTAGATCAAATTGAAAAAACTTCAAGAAGCCAGAGAAGTTTGACTCTTCATCGCAGTAGACTATGTCTGTTACTTGCATAGATCTAGTTTAGCAAGCGCTCCAGTACTTGATTGACTGTTGAACCAGATGTACATCAGATCTTAATATACAATGAACACGCTGATTTTATCGCTATATGTGTATTGACATTGAATACTTTCATTCATGTAGCGATAAAATTCCCTTTCATAGAATATTAAATATGCTTCACTGAAGGAGTAGGTTTTCCGATCCACTCTTCATAATCATCATCAACGAGGGCCACAAAGTAGTGATACAATCTAGACGGATGTCATGAATAAGAGCAACTGGTAGCAGTTTGACACTTTAATGAGTAACTTCTAACAGGGGTCGCTTCAGCTCCTCTAAATTGAATACGACAAAAGGGTTGAACGATACCTCATTTCAAAGCTCTTCGAAGCCTTTTATACACACACCACAAAAATTGTCGCATCTTCTGGTATTCTGAATTCTACAATCGATTGAGCAGCTCAATCGCAGTTTCTTTGTCAACATATGTTTTTGGACATATGAGGGGAAAAAAATCTTATGTATGAAGTACATTTGTTTCCATATGATCTCAAACACGTCTGAAATAAGAATGAGTTTATTTGACTATCAGTATTCATTCAATTTCTCTTCAGTTTTCACGGCTAAATTAATGTGAGTTTTCTGTATTGCTTGTTGATTCTCGAGTCTTCGAATTTGTTGTAATAGCTGCTGAACGTCCTGGACTCTATTTGAGTGATCATGAAGTGGTAAGAATTGTAACACATCTAGAGGGGGGGCGAAGCCTACGTTATGTGGCTAACCTGTTGAATGTTAACCAAAGCAGTATTTCACGAGCAATTGACTGATTAACTTTCTACATCTGGTGGTATTGCTGAAAACCTCATCGATAATATTGAAATATTAGGACTCAAGAAGAATTTATATGAATATATACAGAACTTAGCAATCATCATATAATGGAATCTTGGTAAATTTCTATCCAAGAAACTAATGTTGTAGGATCAGTTTGTGTTCACCATTCTCGCAGCAATAAATTCTGTATTCTAGTACTTTGTAACCCAATTGGCGAACCTCCGTATACTGGAATTTTTTCGAAGAGAAATTCTTTGACACTTCTTGTTGGTAGTTTGTGCATATTCAAGCTTTCGTAATTATTTAATAATTTGAGCTATTGGAATTAATTTGATTACATGAATACGGGGCCGAATTGATAAGACATGTAAAAATGAATGCAGTGATGATACTGGTACACAAGATATAACATTTTCGACAGTACAATGCTTTAAAACTCCAAGCATGAAATTTCCTAATATGTTGGTTAGTGATTTGACACTTATCAAATCGGAAAAGTTGCTCCTTCTGTATTAAATTAGAAAGAAGTGAATTTCAAGTGTTAATGAAACAATATTTTCTACGGAAGAAAACCACCATAAAAACCAAAAGATCTTTTGAAAAGTACTACAGCGATTCTTCTGCACCACCTAGATTATTAGAAAGATATTATTATTTGAGTGAGGTCTGCCTAGCAGCCTGACCACTGTGACCCAGTGGTCTATTGAGGCATACTCTGTCCTGAATTTCATTCACCAGCTCCATCATTCTCCAAGTTCTTCCATCATGACCCTGTCCCCAGCTGGGCACTCGCACATAATATCTTCTATTGATTCTATATGTTCTTCCCGTAGCCTACATGAAGGATCCTCAATCAATCCTACTTTATTTAGGTGTTTCCTGAGCCGACAGTGCCCCGTTATTTTGGCAGTTATAACTATCAGTTCCAACCTAGAAAATTCAAGCCAGGTTTGGCTTTTGCAGTAGAAGGTCCACTGATGGTACGTTGAGCATGTTGAGACATGGGAGGCACATCCAATGCTCACGTACTCTCAAGTCCAGCCATCGGTAGTTTTCAATCCTTGCAGTTTCCAGGGGAATTCCGAGCTTAGGCTCCAGTCCTATGAACTCCAGGTCAGTTCCTCGAGCAGCCAATGAGTCCGCCTTCTCATTTTCCTCAATGCCCGAGTGACCAAAACGCCATATTAGACGGAGCCTGCTCCGCTGTCCTAGATTGTCAAGGATGGAACGACATTCCTGCACCATAAGTGACGTACAGGTATCAGGCGCCAATGTTTTCAGTGCAGTTTGGCTAGCGGTGAGGATTTTAATTGACCTTTTTGTTGATCCCTCCGCAAGCAAGAGGTTAGCACAGTGGTCAATGGCGAATATTTTGCTTGAAAGACAGTCGCCTGCCCACCAAGAAAGATCGACTGTTCTTTGGGGGCACCTCGACCTTAGACAATTGCTTCAAAACCTATTTCAGTTTTTGAGCTATCCGTGTACCAACAGGTACCCTCAAGTAGACGGTCCTTGGGGTTGATCCATTCCTGTCTATCGGTAATGATGATCTGGAATGGCCTGTCCATGTTGCTTTTAGGTGTCTGCACCACCTAATGTGTGATTTACTCGTTGCGGCAGAACAAGCACAGAAGATGTCCCCCGCACAGATCGCCCCAATGAGGAAACAACTTCGGTATTAATCACGAAAGTGAAGTTGAAAGAGATTGCGAAGACTATAAACATCTCACATGAATAAGTGTTTATCATCTTGCATGAGTATTCGGATATGAGAAAGCTATCGGAAAAATGGGTATGGCATTTGTTGAGAATTGATCAGAATCATAACATTTTCCAAGTTTATGAATTCATTTCTATTGATGGTCACCATCATGTGAAAAGTACAGAGAATAATCTTCATATGTTTTCTCTAAAAATGAAATGAAACACCACCATAAATGTCGAGTGCCACGCATCGCTGTTAGACCAATTGACCGGGGAAATCAAAGCAAAGCTGCCATATCTTGCCGAGAAGGAAATACTATTTATCTATGGCAGTGCCCCACCTCATTCTTTCGCCATTTCAAAAGCCCAGCTGATAGAATAATGATATGAATTGCTAAGTCAATCACCTTATTATCTTGACTTGGCTCTCATTGTATTCTATTTGTTTTCTGACATAAAGATATGACTTTGAAGTTATCCCCGAAACAGAGCTGTATTTCGATGATCGTAGGAAAGAGCACTATAAACAGCTCATAAAAGAATGAAAAGAGCGAGTCTTTGTTTCATTTTCAACTGACTTACCAATTCACGCTCGTAGGTATATGAACAATTTGTCTGGTTCTAGTTGGGAGATATCTTTCGACGTAATAACGAAGCTTCAACGAGCAACACCCTTAGAGGAGACGCTCTGATCCCATAAAAATAAGGCAAATGGTTATCTCATTTGAAAGCTCATCTATGCTTTTATGCAACGATGTACGAGAGAAGTAATTCTGAGGAATCATAAGATGGACATGTCTCAACATCGTCACATCTGCTGCTTCATTAAATACACTTCCCTTTGTATCAATTATTGAATCCGTCTCACTAAAACCTGATATCAATACCATTACGTACTTACGGCAAACGTTACGTTCAATTTTGTTTCGGTTAAATATCCTTGTAGCCACTCGGACACAATTTCGATTTTGGTGGTAAAGGCTAACCAACTCAACACGTTTTTGCACCGTGTACACCAGAATTCTTTCTAAAATTTCAACCACATCAGCAGGTATTAACTTAATGATCGATTAACAATAATGTAACAAACGTATGAGCAGATGAGCACCTTGATTCTAAGAACAAAAAATCAAGTCAGAACATATGTTTTTATAAATATTGTTTTATTTATACATAGTTTAGAAAATTCTCTTACTAAATGGGAGAAGATTGCAATTCAAATAAATTAATAAAGTCTTTCTAAGATTGTCGTTGTTTGTAAAATGATATAATAACAAAATCTACTTTCCTATCTTCTAAAACCCTCAAGGTAAGTTAATTAACTGGTAAATGCACACAGGCACTAATTGTTATCGAAAGGCTTCCCTTCAAAATAAAAGATTATTTTCCCTATTTCAGTAATCTTGAAAATAGCTGAAATATGTTAGGTGAGTCTTTTGAAATAAAATGAGATTTCTTGTTAGAAACATTCGTCTAAATTAACTTTCTCATAATCTGTTATCAAGATGATTCGAAAAGCTTTCAAATGAGGTATCGCTCGATCCTTTTGCATTATTCAGATTTGAGGGATTGAAACACCTCTCGTATAGGGGATCTCCCAAGGAGAATCATTCTTAAGATTTCGGTAAGACTTCCAAATCACTACGGAATAAGAAAACTATACATTATTATCAATCACCCAATAAAGTTTTCATCAGCATGTGCTGAGTACAGAACAATCAAAGTCCATTAAAATTTACTCAGATATATTTTATTTTTCAGCTCCTTATGTCAAGCAATGCTATGAAGGAGATCCCGAAGTTATTCAATGTTTCAAGAGTTCCTTGCATCATTTGACTCCTTACCTAGCCAATGGAATATCAGAAATTGAACTGCCATCTGTTGAGCCCTTCAGAATGGAGGAGTTATCACTATCATTAACTACTGGACCCAATGGATATAAAGTCTCTTTGCGAGATATAGATATCTATGGAGCTAGTAATTTCAGTGTACAAAAATTAAAGTAAGTAGATATCGATATAAATGAAAATTTGTATCTTTCCATTGCAGGATGTATACGTATGTTCATACATTCAGAATGGCTGCACCTATATGGCTAGCACATGGGTCAAAAAGTCCCGGTATTAACCAACAACAATACAATTTTTTCACAAAATTCGAATTTATTCTTCTATATACTCTCCGTTCCTAATGATACAATAATTAGAATACTTCTCCATCTCTTCTATGCTTTCCTTGTAGATCGATTTTTTCTCGGCCTCAAAATAGGCGTTAGTATTGGGACAAACCAACCTGAGAAAAATCTTTTTCCCTAGAGCATCATTCTCAAATAAGCAGAGAGTCGGTAAACGCTGGATTCCATATCTGGGGAATAGGGTGGGTGTGGCAATAATCTCAAGCGTGAATAGTTGATTTTTGCTATGGCTTTTACCAACTTATGGGTATGTACATTTTCTCGATGAAGGAATCTTCTTCTTCTATGAGGTCTTTTGCGGTTAATCTTGTCACTCAACCGGTCGACTCTATATAATAGCTACTGTTGATCGTCTAGGATATCTTCAAATAAACTATGAATAATATTCCATGCGTATCCAAAAATACTGACTTCTTAAGTTAGCCAGCCGATTGTTGTGGGTTTGGACGCTGCAGACGGCTTTTCCCCTTTGCTTTTCACTCAGAAGATGGTCTTTTCGAGTCGGGCGGGTAGTGGCGGATAGGGTTAAACCGGAAAAGATGCCGTACTGGGATAGATGTCACGTTTCTAAAAACAAAAGAACCAAACATCACAACAGCAAATGTGTTGCTTATATAAGCAGCGCATGCGCAAGCTGTTGTGCGGGGCGGACGTTCTACGCTTGTGTCCCAATACATTCGCAGCGGGCGCGACGACTGCTTTCAATGTTCAAACGTGTTATATATTTGTACGTAGTTATTCAATACATTTCATTTTCATTGTATTAATACATTGGTTTATTGACAAGACATTTAGGAAACAACCACTGATGTTTTGGATTTATTGGCAAATGGTTGTTTTTGAAGGAAATTATTTCGGGTTCACTTTTCAAGCCATTCCTGAATTTGTACGGTGTTTCTACCTATCAAATAGAAGTGTTTCATCAAGGAACGAAACTCGTTTAGATCTATTCGTTACAAATTCATAGAAGAAGCGTCACTTCATCCTCAATATTTCGAGATATATCTCGAAAACTACAGAACGAAATGTCATGAAATTTTGACATTTTTCTTTTCAAGGTTGGTATTATCTGAAACAATAACGTATTCGATATTTCCAGTGCCATCCATTCGTTAGTCCTGGGACTTTTTGACCTATGTAATAATTAATAATGGAAAATTCTTATATGAATAAGAGAGTCCTTATTATATTTGATGATGAAATCTGAATCACAACACGAATAGAAATGAAATGTATCAATTCATTTCTACGAATGATCATTGAAGTAGTTTCATTCGTGAACTCATCGGCCACATATAGCACACTATGTGGTATATGTGTAACACTTGAATGGTGTTAGCAGACGTGAAATAATCAAAGTTTTGGAAACTAATCTAACCTTTTCATTGACGGTACTTCGTATGAAGCGGCAAGTATGCATGGATTGGATGAATGGGTTATCGCTTGAAACATTCAATTTGCAATTCTGTCCTTTCATGTCTACAAAACTGATTACCCAGGGAAAAAAACTGTAAATGGTATATTACATTTTCTCATATCAGGTGCTCATTTAGTACGTAATCGGTAAAAAGTTTTGACAGATAGGTGCCAACAACTTGGGTATTTTATGCCTTGCTCAAATGTCGGTTCTAGATGTATAATAAAAAAGGTAGATTGCCATTTGAAAAAACAAAGTGATGACCCACTTCCGGTATAACCGGAAATGGTATCACTTCGAAAATATTCCACTCCAATTGGAAATCGCTAGTTATGGCCGCGTATAAAATAACAGCTTGATATTGTAGTTGGAACTTAAAAAGTTTTTAACGGAAGATCCCGGTGGATATCCCTGTATATAAAACCTTAGAGTTTTATTTTTATAAATGATTGTTAGATCCAAGAATGAATCGGATCATCGATTTATCTCTCTAGTTTCAAATTAATTTTGGGATGAATGCTATTGATTTAAGTTAAAACTTGATCTAGTTGTCTAGCGGTTCCTATAACCTCCTGAGACCAACGATTAAAGAAGTTACTCCACATTTATGGTTGTTACCTTTCATAGGTATGATAGGTATCACTCATTGATACTGAAACCGCCAAAAAAAATGTCCTCCCCCTCCCCAATTGATATAAAGGATGGTATTGTAGGCGATACCTTGGGTTTACATTACTTCAAAACAAGATTATATTCGTATTATTTTTAATTCAAATTCACATCAGAGAATGACAAAAAATCAAAATTGTACGTTAAAAATCTATTGGGAAGTAGGATAAACCAAAAAGCAGTTTCTATTAGCATTAAAACAAAGAAATATTTTACATTCAGAACATTTCACGAATGTCAAGTTCCTGCATCGTTTGTTACGACATTTTGATCTGTTATTTTTAGCTTCCTTAGCACAAACTGGCAAACGTTTTGCTTCTTTCACTCTTTTGGCAGCGTGAAGTAAAGGCTCAACGAGTCTGTGTTTTCTAGTTGAAGTGGAAGGTCTTTCGTTCACTGTGGGAACAGGACCTTCAGGAATGCTTGGACCAGCCCGATATCTTTGCCGTGGAGTACTGCGCGTCACACAAGGGCTTGATAATAGTGGCTGAGATTGACCAGGACCTGAATAAATCAATTGTTTCGCTAAGTTCAGCTTGAAGTCCAAATACCGGTTTGTGTCTCTTCTACGGCATCCAGATTTCACGGAATCTATTCAATACTGTACGCAACCCGCTACTGCTGCAAAATCGAAGAAGTGAAATATTGTCCTAATAGTCCACTTACCGGTTCTTCCTCGCATGGGATATTTGCCAATAATACGATCTAGTAAGTCAATACCTCCCATAAATTTATTATAGTTTTTTGATAGCTACAGGTTGTGACAGTTCGACGCATACCTCCTCAGTTTACTCCAGCGACAACAGGTTCCTAATGGTTGTACAGCCGCATCAGTTGATGCAAAATAAATTGGTTCGCTATCTAACCACTTCACAACGGCAAGCTTTTCGTCACTCCTTACAACATAATCGAAAGTACATCTTTCGTAACGAGGCATCGGTCTTGAACAATGCCCGCGTACTCTTTTTCTTTGCATTTGGCCGTTGATATTCAGGCACCCAGTTTTTCATTAATGTTCCAGTTGCCTTGATGCCTCTTTCCAATAAATTGTTGAGAAGTGAAATAGACGTGAAATAACGTTCTATAAGAATTGAAGAACCTGGGGGTAAAGTATCCAAAACTTTGAGCACAAAACGCCCACCGAGATCCAGTTTGCCAGGTGTTGGGTACAGAGCCGATTCAATTGTTGTGCCTTTCCCTTGATATAAGTACAAATCGCGTGGAATACCATTAGTATTAGCCATGAGAAAACTTTTATACCTTCTGGATTTGGTTTGCCTTTTACGATCTGTTTTTGTTTACCAGGGAAAGGAATTATTTGCTCATCGATGGCGACTCGTTTATCGCTTTTATTTTCACGGATGCCTGTTTCTATCTCTGAAACAATGGTACGTATTTTCCAAAATTTGTCGTTTTGTCTGGCATTTTGTGAAATTAATCCATCGTCCACTACTTTTAATTTTGTCCTTAGTTGAAAATGGCGATTACGAGTCATAGTGTTCGGTATGTAGTATAGTTTTGTTTCCAATGCCCAATACATCCTAATTCGAGGCAGACCAAGCACACTCATGGCAATTGAAATTCCAAAGAATTGTCTCAGTTCGTCAGAGTCATATTCAATGATTTTCTTGTTCTATATATATATATATATATATATATATATATATATATATATATATATATATATATATATATATATATATATATATATATATATATATATATATCTATAAATAAGTATAATGAGCAAAATAATCTAAGCAACTTTTGACAGTTACGTTAGGGTCGAATGACACATCCAAATCATCTTCGTCTGGAGTAAAATCGAAGATTTCGGTGTGTTTCTGTTCTGAGTTTAGGTTCCTAGATGGCTGAGGAAGTATGGCGAAAGGATGAAAGGGATTTGTTGTCCCATTCATTCCATTCCGCCTTATTTGCGAGTGAAGCTTCTTCGCTGGGGACTTCCTCTCTGCAGGCTTGAAGGTCATTTTTACCATCACTGATTTCTTCTTCCATATCTGACTCATCGTAATTGATCGCCTGTTCTATGTCTCTATTAGACAGAGGACCTGAAAAATATTCAAAAATACTGAGGAATGCCAAAGGTATCATGTATGATACTAGGAGAAAAACTTCGAATTTGTAATGAATAGTAAGACTTGATTACGAATTATTAAATAATTATCGAAACTATAAGATTTCAACAAAAAACCCAAAGATTATGAGGAACATTAATATTTACCTTTCCGTGAATTCGCCATGTCGGTTAATGAAAAATGTTCAAACTTGAACTGACCTTAAACTGTTTAATTTTGACAGCTAGCAAGTAAAGTAACGGGTGAAAAAACAGAAGAAAGTCTACCACATCTATTAATCAACGTAATTCTTCAGCAATCCGATAGATAGCGTTGTGGAAAATTTTCAACGAAAGGTATCACTACTGATACCAGGGGTCCCAAGAGGTTGAAAACATGAAAGAAAACTTGGCCGCGGAATCCGCAATTGCGACTTCACGAATCTCCTTTTTTTTAATATCATTCAGAATTGCCGAGATTTTCACAGAACATCCCTAAGAACAAATCGAAAAATTACAGATATCGTAACAACTTTAAAATAAAAAATTCAAAGTAACGATTCAGTTTTAACCACTGCAGATAAATTATTTTAGTTTACCGCAATTGTTATATATATATATATATATATATATATATATATATATATATATATATATATATATATATATATATATATATATATCAAATATCACAGACTTTCTTCAGAGAGAGAATATGAAATATCCAAAGATCGTACCATCATGAATATGAATACCGCACCTCGAAAACTCTACGGCCTAATGAAAAATCACAAAGACAATACTTTCTGTAGTATCATTCTAGAACAGCCCAGTATATAAATTGGCAAGAGGATTAAATCTTGCATTCAAAAATTTCAATTATCACACCTGAATATTGAATAAACACTGAATTCAATTAACACAAAAATTGAAACAGGTTCGAACACCAATCAAATCATATTTAATTTGTCTGGATGTAGATAACATATTTTCCAACATCCCAGGAGATGAATACCTTCCATTGGTCTTAGACATCTCAATCGAATCACACGTTGATTCGGTTGTACAAAATGATATCATGATTTTGCTCGAGTTGTGCCTACAACAGAATTATTTCAAACTAGAAAATTCTCTAGCAATATCCGGAGAAAATATGTCCAAGGAATTGTCAACTATTAAAGAACAATGGTTACTTCTCAAATATATAATAATACATATCATTAGAATACAATGATCAGAAAGAAACAATCAAAAATAGCATCATAATATTTACCCACGTATTGAATCAATTAATACGGATAAACACATTTTATTAACATATGTTGGCCCTATCACCGAAAAGATTACAAATGTCATTGCAAACCAGCATAAAATATCAGTTTTCAAAACTCACATGAAACTCTGCCAAGAATTTTTCAAAAGTGAAAATAAAACTGATAGATTTGATATTACTGAAATTCACAAGTTGTCCTGTATGGATTGTGAAGGCTTTTATATAGGTCTAACTGGTCATCCATTCAAAACTGGATACAAAGAGCATCCATGAGATTAGATCAACCAGAGAACCGAAGAATCTGATTTCGCTTCACATTGTATCGAAAATGGCCATGATTTCGATTTCTTAGAATCCATTAAAATTTTCAAACTACAACAAACTCCCCATGGAGAAAATCTTCTGAACGAGCAGAATGGCCCTGCTTCGTCCATATTTGATATCTTTAAATAATTTCTGTTTCTAACATAATTAGTTATTTACCTCTTGTTTGCTCCCTTATTACCTTATTAATTTTGTATTTACCTGTTTTATATTTCAATTTCAGTTCAGTGCTTATTGTCAGATGAAGATGGTCGAGAGACCGAAATTGCAATCCTAAATTTCGACAAACTTTGTGATAGTATAATACATAGTTTAATTTCTTATTATCATCATGATTAGCTATCACTTAGTAACGGCGGAATCAATTAACTACTTGAAGTGTTCTGCAGTGGGTGTCAAATTTTTGTTCAAGCATAATTCAAGATTCAGAGTTGAAAATGTTTTTGTATTCTAAACTTCAATTTTTACATAATCTTCTAACATTTTCCACTGAAATTCTCGAGAATGGTTTGACTAGGATCAATATACGAGAAAAGGTTTATTTAGACACGGTATAGAAAATGTTCAAAGTGTCTACTTTCTTCTCGGAAGCACATCTCAAATCGATGAACAAAATTGCTCTTCACGATGTCGAACATTATGCATATCCTGTGTATGTCACCCTTTCCTTGGATATTGTACTGCTACCGGGGTGGGGTCACACACACGATGGAAACACTGAGGGCTAACACAAACACTCTTTGTAAACGTAAATTCAAAATGAAATAAAAACACGTGGTTCGTTGGTAAACAACGGCGGTTTGGCGATATGACGTGGGTACGGAAAGCCGGCTCGTGGCAACGCGTGCTGCAGCCGGTTTTCCGGGACAATGTGTATTCGTAGAGGTCGTCGAAGAGAACAAGTGAGTGAGTCTCCGAAATGCACAGATATTTAAACCCTCGGTCCAGGTAGGCCCAGAGTATGTTCTGTGCGTAGCCTGGTCGAAGGGCCTACTAGGCGATCTGTGATTAAGGAAGCGAGGTTAACACGGTAACACGCTTATTCGGAGGGGCCTAGAGCGATCTATGGTGAGATACCGTAGTGAAAACGGTAACACGGTCCCCCCTCTGAAGATCGCAGTTAGGCGCCTCCATATTGCCATACCGGGTAATAAAACCATGTTGTTTCTTTATTAAAGACTCGTGCATACGTGCACATCATACCAGAAAAAAAAGTTTTATCAAGTTATCCTACTTAAATCTGAAACGACCCTGTGTGCAGTGCGTCTGTGGCCGTCTTACTATCTTACGCGCCATTTGGCATCAACGCGATGATGACAAGGGAAACATAGTTACCATAGATCATGTTCAAGAATTTCAATGCCAAATTTGATCAGATATGGAAATTCTATCATAAAATGGAATCAGTTTTCACTTTGAATTTATTAAAAATTGTTAAAGGAACCCCAATTCATTTCGATATGTATTGGAATTATCTTTCATTTTAGAAATACTAAGTAATCTATTTGTCACAGAAACAAACTAAACAAAATTTTACAGCCATAACAGAATACTCTGTATGGGCAATAACTTATTGTTATTAGATATTTAGATTGGTGACAACAATTCTGTATTAAAACTGAGATTCTGATACCATTCCATTAGATACAAGAGAAGTTCAAGAATGAAATCATATTGTCACAAAATATCGATTAATTCAAAATAGGTTCAGTTGAGGTATATATTGATCCGAAGAAATCTCATCTTATTATAGGTAAACACGTTTGAAAATAATGAGAAATATGGGGTGTTATTCAAAATAAAATGAATAACTTCGATATATATCTTGTTTATACTTATCCGCGAATGTTCGTATTATATTTAAGAATCTACTGAAAGACTCGGAAATAATAGTAAGTTTTATACTATTATTGGTATTTGAAATGGTTTTTGCAAACTTATCATAATATTACGAGGTGATATCGAAAGTACAGTGAATTATTTTATCAAGAACGAAGTAAGTAGATTGGATAAAATTTGAACAAACTCCCATCAAAGTAATATTCTTCGTTAAGATTACACAGATCTGAACGTTGAATGCATGGGTGAATACTTTTTTGGAATAGTACTCTAATATGGTCAAGTCAGTAGCAGGAATGAGAAAAGAAGAACAAGAAGTCGCATAGAGAGTAATTTGGTAAGTAAGGCGGATGTGGACAGACAGTAAGACAACTAGTGACCAGAAAATCGCTTATTGTATGCTACTTGTGACACAGTGTATTGATAAGCCGAAGCAAGCCATTGGATTATTTTTCGAGTCTCTTACATCGCACATTTCTTCGCAAACGTTACAGAGTCTCCTTGTGAAAATAGGAATCCCACCAAAAACATTATCTGTTGTAAGTACCTATGTTTGTTAGGCGAGATAATGGCCCATACTGAGATTGGTAATTAGACGCAAGTGTCTTATTTTAGGCTGTTGTTGATTGTGTAACACATGCATTCAGCATTGACAATGCTGACTTCTGCTCTCTTCTTTTTGGAGCGTCAAATCGACCATCGATCTGACATAAAATAGACGTACATACTGTACTGGAAATATTTTTGTATACTGTTTATTTTAGGCTCGCCTATACATAACTATTATTGAAATACACAGTTTTATCAAGCCTACAATTCACTGCTTATTCAATCAACGTTTTCCGAGTGGCAATTTTTCATCGTCAATAGGTAGCGGTTCTGGGGACAGATTGGTGCAATGGTGTCATGGAGCACTTGGTTTTGTACCCTTGTGTACCTTTCAACGGACAAGTCACACAACATTAACTATAATAATGGAGAAATCGCAGTAAGAAACCTCAGACTTGGCATGACTTTGTCTAGATTTCATTACTTTTTGAGCATATTGATTTATTTTATCAGATTTTCCTATTTGACAATTTTTTTTTAATTTTAAGAGTAGTTTTTTTACTACTACAAATATTTCTTTGCATTTCTTCCGGTTCTGATTCTTGTACATTAGCAACAGTTTTTTGTATTCCCCATTCGCTATTTATTTTTGTAAACTTGTAAGTATAAGTATAAAAACCAGTCTTGTCTTCTTCAGAGTTTTCCTTTAATTTTATTTATATGCGTATTAGAAGCAGAAGGGGATGCTTTCGCCCAGCAGTGACTGTGGGACGCTATAGGCTATATTAAATTAGAAGATGTGTCCCACTACGCTGAATTTTTGCAATGACAGTCGATTTGTCTCAGCTGAAACCAGCTGAAGGTTCTTCATCAGATACTTCAGACCTTCGATTTTTGACATCAAATGAAGCGGCCATCAAGTTGAATATTTTTAGGAAAGTGGTATGTCGTTCTCTGATAGTTTGGTTGGCTTCTTGTGTTTTCTAATCAGGGTCACCAGATACTCCAGATCTTCGACCATCCTAGTTTCTATAGTACTGAATTTCAGCTCTCTGAGTTTATGGGAAGTACTTGTTCTATTCTGGTGATCATGAGTGAATGAGTGTCATAAATGCGAAACTTTGCTGAAGCTTAACTTCTGAACTAAATGACCTACAGACTTGTAATTTTGGATTTTACGTTTGTGATCATAGCTCACTGGATAACCAATATTTCTGCTTTCTGGTCTTATCCAGAGGTTTTCAAATAAGGGCCTGAAAATGCGGTGAAATTGTTCCAGTAAAGAATGGTACGGCAGTGTTTACTTCGCGTTCGACTTGTCATTACTTCTTGAACTAATTTTTTTCTTCAAGAACTAACAATTTTTTGTCCCAGGATCATAGCCATAGACCCAATGGTCGTCTCTTGAATCAATTTTCGCCAGGATGATCTGGATAGAGACGCTCTTTCAACTACGTGAAAATTTCAGTGAAAAAAGTTGTTTTCTCACAATTTGCTTATTTTTATCTAATTTTGATATTGAAGGATGTCTCGGTGGTTATCCATCCTTAACCGACTCATTTCGAATTATTTCGAATCGTTCACATCACTTGAAAACAGCCATCAAAAGTTACCACACTATTACCATATACGCATTCTTTCAGCTTTGTTCATACTTGATGAAACTAACAGCCTTACCTTTCTTCATGAACAGCCATTTATTCAACTTGATGTGAAGAATGCTACAAGAAAATGTTCTGAGAAGTATTCAAGAACGAAAAAAAAATATCTTTTCCAAATTCGCCAAATGTCAAATTCTGCCGATATTTCAAAAACGGTGAAAAGATCGGAAAATGGTTTTCAGTATTCTGCGTTCTGAAACCTTCATTTGGTTTTCACTATCGCCGAAATCAAGCAATTTGAAGAACTCCTTTATTCGGATATTATAATGTTAATATTATTACTTTTTTCAGTTAAACTAGTATCCATGTCGATGGGAAAATGTTCTTTACTGAATGTGATGCTACGGTTTAGAAGCAATTGTATATGGATAATTTCTTTCAGATTGAGTGAACATGGGAAACCTTTCGAGACAAGGATAAATATACCTCAACTGAGAATAAATTCAAGATATGAAAGCAGTGGCGTACTCATTATTCTTCCAGCCAGTGGTAATGGAACATTCAATGGACAATTTGGTATTTAATCTGGAGGAATGTGCATTTTCAAAATTTTCGGTAACTCTCCGTCTTTTACAGATGATCTCAATGCTATAGTTAAAGGAACTACCAGTGTTAACATAAAAGATGGTGTGAAATATCTACATGTTGATAAACTTATTGTAGATATCGCTATGAAGAACGTGAAAATGAATGTGAAAAACATTTACAAAAATAACATGATATTGAGTAAGTAAAATTTTAAATGCAATAATGAGTAAGAAATAATTCAAAAGTATCCCAAAAATACGTAGGTTAACGTTTCCTATGTAGAACCAACAAAAAGTTCCTCCACCATATTTTGTTTGATGAACTTGTAATGAGCTAGATCCTACCAGAATTATAAATGTGAACATTCGTATGTCTGGATGTTTGTAACTGAATCGAGAAAAAATGACGAAACTGATTTGGATGAAATTTTGCTAACATACATATTGTAAACTTCATATGGAACAATTCAATAAAACGTCAGGCAATATTTTTTATGAAATGTCACAAAACACGTCGAGTTTTGTCTTTAGTCTGTTATGTGAAGGATAAAATTTTGTTGTTCTTCAGAAATAAAGGCGGAGGGGAACAACAACTTTTCTCAAATGGCATGATTCACATCTTTGAAAAGGTCTTTTCAAGATGAATGTAGGGCTTTATGAACTGTGAACGTCTAGGTCAGACAACGCGGAAAAGGGAGGAGGAAATTTAGGAATTAGTCTGTTACACCAGATGAACCAGGTTTGGTGGCAAAAAACGACATAGGAAATTGGCTGGGTCGAAATAACTCTATGAAGTCGGAAGCAGAGGCAAAAATGCTTAAACACTGGTGGCAACCGCCCAAAAGTTACAATTTCAAGGAAGATGCAAAGAACCTTAAGCGAAAATTCACAAATGGCTAAGAGACTATTCGCCATGGATGAAATATTCTGATAAAGTTGAAGCGCCTTCGTGCATATATAGCGTAATTCTTTCGGCCACTATAGTGCGAGGGGGTAAAGGCAATTTCATGATCAAGCATTCCCTGAATTTCAAACAAATTCATAATTACGGCGCCAGCTATGGCAACAGCAATGGCATAAACAAGCTGCTCATCTCTTCTTGTGAAATATTTCGGTTATTGATCAGCTCGAATTAGACCCTCAGCAGATTACTGCCGAAAATATAAAGATCCTCGCCTATATACAGATTGCTATACTATTTCGTGCATCTTTTTGACTTACCACTGAGTGGAAAATTCTCGGACGAGGGTGTTCTCCGAGATTTGATACCGATGAAAATGAAAATTGATTCTGGAAACGCCCCATAGAAAATCCATCTAGGAAAATTTGCGAAAAATGCATCGTATTTACCACCCCATATTCAAAATGAAGTGATAGAAACATGGGACGAACTTGCACGAGACGTGATTGTGAACGATGTCGAAAGGGCATGTGCTTATAGTATTGTAGTAGATGAGAGCTGTGATATATCCGGGAAAGAACAGCTATGAGTTGGCGTCAGTTTTTTTAACGAAGCCAGGAACCGAATGAGGGAGGAGTTCTTGGGGTTTGTGGAAGCAAAAAATGAACGCGTTGACAATTGCTTCAGAAACTGAGCTGTTTTTCAGTCTTGAAGATGATCCACAGAAATGCGAAAGCTAGAGCTACTATTACTGCTCGGCAATGGCAGGAAAAGTAAATGAGGTACAGAAACGTCCTCGATATTTTTCTAGGAGCATTGTTTTCCACTGTGCTAGTCACACGCTCAACCTGGTTGGTAATGACCTTAACAACGTTCCTGAAGTAGGGAACGCAATTGGAACCATCAAGAACATTACACAATTTTTCCGTGAATCACCTTTAGGGAGAGTTTATGCTCCTTCTCTGCCTTTTCTATATAAAGCACGATGGTCACGAAAATACAAAAGCCTTTGGCTCTTTAAGAAAAACTTTGAGCAGATCAGCAATGGACTGCTAGCGATTCAAGCGGTAGGCAGCGCAACGCAGCTAGTCACAAACAAGCCTATCAGCTGTACGCATTAGTAACTAACAGTACTTTTGTGTACTGCCTTTGCCTTTTTTCCAAGTATTCATCTTATTTGGAGCCGGTTGATAATGTGTTGCAGGCGATGGTCATTGACTTGCTTCAGGTTGAATATTCTGCTACCGGGATGGGGTCACACACACGATCGAAAAACTGATGGTTAACACAAACACTCTTTGTAAACGTAAATTTAAAATGAAATAAAAACACCTGGTTTGTTGGTAAACAACGGCGGTTTGGTAATATGGCCGGTTTCGTGGGCACGGAAAGCCGGCTCGTGGCAAAGCGTGCTGCAGCCGGTTTTCTAAGACAGTGTGAATTCGAAGAGCTCGTTGAAGAGAAAGAGGGAGAGTCTCCGAAATGCACGGATATTTAAACTCTCGGTCCTGGTAGGCCCAGAGTACGTTCTGTGCCTAGCCTGGTCGAAGGGCTTACTAGGCGATCCTGGATTGAAGAAGCCTGGTTAACACAGTATCACTGCAAAAACTTGCTGAAGAAAATAGTGTTGAAATAATTCCACCAAAAATAGTCGAAAAACAAACTTTTCCGTTCCACCTACCCACTTCCGGAATGAATTTCTGAGCAGCAACAGTTGCCATTTGCTCTTGAGAGGCTCCAACCCAAAACAAGATCTGGCTATGTGCTGATAGAAGTGGGGAAATTTCATTGAATCAAGATACTCTTGGTTGGAGTTGGATGCGATACTGGGCTGGGAGAGAGCTGTCAATGTCGACTTTGTGGCTGCATTACAGCATACAGCGTTTTTCACCGGCGTGCGTCAGGCTATATTGACGTATTTCGCTATGCCATGTACAACAGCCACAATCGCATGGACATTCAGCACTATGCGCCAGATAAAAACGCATATAAGGTCCACAATGACCTCCGACTGACTCAACGGATTAGCTTCAATATCCATACAAAGAAAAACGATAAAGAACAGTGTTAACTTTGAAAAGATAGCAACCTCAAAAATTCACAATCAAGAAGGCTCGGCGTCTTGTTTCAATTCGAATGAAAAACTGGTCGTATTTCTCTTGATAATTTTTAGCTATCCTTACCGCAGTAACTTCCTCCAACCTTTTACAATGCACTATGTGCAATTTGAAATAGAAAAATAATGTGATGAGAAAGTGTATAATTTTGCTATCATCCACAGAGGTGTAGTGAGGACTAATTTAGAATAATACACCTAAGAACAATACCGTTATCTTTCAGTTATATTTTGTAAAAACAAAATCCAAACTTTTGAGGTCATGGTTGTTCACTTTGATATTTGATAATTCTCTTGGATTTTTGCTAATTTTTATTTATTACGTTTCACAAGTTTGTCAAATTTGAAAATGGTAGAAGCCGAAACTAGTTGTATAATGAATTGTTTACTATCAAATAAATTTATCGCATAAAACCAAAATATTCATAATATATTTTTATTCTTTAGTAAAGCGCAAGAATCAAAATCAAATGTTCACATTAATAATAGTGAAGTGCGCATGGAATAAAAAATGCATTACGTATTTGAAATACATTCGAATTATTTTTAATCTACAAGAAAATGAGTCACCTAATTAATTATTCATAACAAGAAAATTAGAAGTTTTAAACATATAATGCTTCTGTACTTTAGCTTTATCGAAGTCATGTAGAAGTTTTTGATTATAATCACTACGTTTTGGCGAAGCTATACTTAGATACATAGTTAGAAGAATTGTTATAACAATTCGAACATTAGGACAAATAACTTGTACACAATCAGATCATTAGTGTGTTTAGGGGTAACTCGAATACAATAGGGTTCTATAACTTTACTTTCTTCATTTTGAAGAACAGTACCAATGTCATCGCAGTGCTTCAAAAGTACATTATTTGTCAAGGATTTAAGATTTTCTACTTCGTATAAAAATGCAAAATTGTTATAGTATTGGGTGAGTGCAGTAAATCTTGTGTCAGTATCCTGTGTTATAGCATCAACCATTGGATTAAAAAAATTAATTCAGAATCTTCCTTCCGCAGAATCAATAGTTCCATCTACTGCGTCATAACCAAATAATCTCTTTTTTCTAGATAACTGCTTCTTTCTATGAATTCTTGAGCCAGCCGGCTCGGTGGCCTAGAGCCTGTCTAACAGAGATGTGTTGGACATTAAAGATCCCTTCCCTCGACACGAGAGGGGTTCGGCAAAATTCCCGGGTTAGTGAGGTGACAGAATTCCCTGGCGTGTCATTGGCCGAAAGGTGGAAATAGAGCACGTTAAAGGAATAACGAACAAACAAATTCTTGAGCTTTTGTTAAAACCTGTTTCCTGAAATTCTTGGATCCAATTAGAAGAAATGCGTAGATTATCTAATGCGACCTTTATATTTATATATACTATTTCCCAGATTTCATTCATATTATTAATATGGATTAATTAATTATACTAGGTGGGAATTGAAATAATAAATTACAGAGTGAGCGTTTCCGTACCAATTGCTTCTCAAAGAGTATCCGGACTTTCAGAATGATTTCTAAGGCTATTCATGACATCTATAATATCATCATACTGAAATAACATAGCTTTTATTGCCGCGATTCGGTTTTCCTATATTGTATCGGACAGAGATTTTGTCTTTATTTTCAATTTTTCTCCACTTATTTCGATCTTATGGGATTTTGATAGTAGGACATATCTTTTTTGAACAAGCCAAAAAATAGGTTTGCAGTAATTGATGTCTTGACGGCGTTAACTAACAGTAGAAATAACTGTGGAACCTGCAAGGAGAGAAGAATACTCTCGAATTAATATTCAATATTCTTGATTTAACTTCTTTGTAGATGACCACATTGACGCCATTATCTTGACCTTGACCTTTACAGTTGTGCCTTTTTATATTTCACCGGGTATTGCCTTAGCCAAAAACTCTCCAGTTGCTTCTGGTACTGCTAGGAAACCATGAAATATTCTTCTATAGAACAGGTACAGGTATTCGACTCGACTTACGCTCGTGACATGAACGGGGCAAGTTGGTTTTGAGTTTGACGACTTAGACAATAATAAACTATCTGTTCTGTAGTGATACGATTTAAATGGTCATCAATAGTCAAAACATATTTAGATAGTAATTTAAACACATCGATGAAACTGCTGCTATTTTCAACAAGATCCGAATCGAAAGGTTTCCTATGGTCTCTTAAAGCTGAGTTATGAGAAGCCAAATAATTTATAATATCAAAAAATGTTTCAATTGAATCACACCAATATTTCTGACTTTCTTGAATCAGTTTCTCGTTTTCTTGATCAATAGTCTTTCTTATACTAGCCACTGAACTATACTTTTTCTGTCTTCGTTCTGATTATCGTGGCATTCAAGAATAGTATTTAAGTGTTTCCAGTCATTACATACAGAAACCATCTGTGTTCGTGAACAAGAGAAAAGTTTGGAACTGAAATAATCTTCTTGCTTACTTGATTCCCTTGTATAATAAAATTTTGAAAAAGCGTCTATTTTCATTTTTCGTGTAGTAGTCATTATTAAGATCTTGATGGGCACCACATTAGATTGAATCATGATGATGATGATATGCATCGTTCATAGGGAAGCTTCATCTTTCTAGAGCTTTCATTTCGAACATACATTATTCCGACTCTTTTTCCTCAATATTTACTGACCAAGTGACTTCGTCAAGGTCGAAGGAACTTTCAGCATAGAGTTCAGCGATACCTAGAGTTTTTTGGATTTCTCTGGTGACGACGTTTCTATATTCATTTGTGATTATGTTATTATTTATGTTTCTGCAGAGTCAGTTTCGAATTTTTTTGTCCTATTTCAAAAATTTTAACATATTACTATAGAACTCCATCTTTGCTCAGACTGGATATGATAATTATCTGTAAAAAAATTTTCGTTTTTATTTACATATACCTATGATGCATTGTAGTTTTCACAGACTTAATGAATTACTGAAAGTGAAGTACTAGATAGTTCATAGTAGCTGTCACTTTTCTGTGACATATCTAAACTCTTCGGTTGTGCTACCCTCGATATGGGAAGAAGTTCGTTGAATATAATTTCTCTGATTCTGTCTTGTCTGTGTGACGCGTTCATACTTGGATAATCGACAACAGATTGGCTAAAATGGGTGTCCCCCTAGGATCGGTGTAAGGTCCGGTTTTATTCCTTATTTATATAAACGACCTTCCACATTGTTCATCTGAAGTAAATTCTTTGATTTTTGCCGACAACAGCACGGTACTAAACTGGTCCTGACCTCAAGTCCTTGAATGACTCTGTTGAAGTGACTGAAGAAACTTTGAATGATTGGTTGCTAGCCAACAAACTATCTCTGAACCATGCAAAAACTGTGGTCAAGTTCTTTTCTCTTAGATCTCTTGAAGACGTCGATTCTAGTGAGGCCAATTTCTCGGTGTAACACTGGATGCTTCACTGCTTTGGCAAGCCTACGCAGGTCAGGTGATTTCTTCAGCATCGAGTAGTGTATACGAACTCCGTAATATGCAAAACTCAGTTTCCGAATCGACTCTCCTAGTTGGTTTTCATGCTATGGTTCAGTCAAAAATTGCTTACACCATCTTAGTCTGGGGTCATTCAACTTCGCTCCAGCGGGTTTTCGGGTTGCAGAGGAGAGGTATTAGAGTGGTTGCTCGTTTAGGTTATCCTGACGACTGCAGGGATTCTTTCAGAAGATTGAGGGTATTCACTGTTTCGTCATTGCGTATATTTGAGTGTTTATTGTATGTTAAGTCTAATATGGAACGTTATGAACTGCGAAGCGGCTTACACTCATTTATTACTTGATTGTGTCATAGCTTTCACGTTACTTTCCATTGCCTCTGTTAAACGAGGAGTGGATTGAGCTAACGGGGTCCTAATTTCTTTAATAAGCTTTCCCAAGAGGTGAGAAGGCTTCCTTTTAAATCATTCAAACCTATTTCGAAAAAATATCTCATAACTAAGGTAGGAGATTAAATGGAAAAAGTTTCCTCAAATCTTGGCAATTGATTGTAATAGTTGTGTAAACGATTTTTGTTTTGTTCTTTTTCTCTGCTAAATTTTAATTTTTTGGTTGCCTTATTGTCATTCTGTCATTGAATTTTAAAATTAAATGTAGCAACGTTCATCATGTTCCTATTGAGTCTTCAAACTGTTCCGTGTAACTGTCTCTTGAAATTAATTAGTTTCATATTGTAATTTCAGAGAGTTGATATGTTCATTTTCTAGACTGGTGTAAACATTACTATGTATGAACATCAGTTAAAGTAAATCAAATTAAATCACGTGCGTCACGTGCAAATTAAGATCCTTTTTTATGCCATCTTTTTCACATAATTCGGTAATGTGTCTCAAATCGTATCGAAACTTAAATGGAATTTTTTTGTAATTTATCAAGTTTGTTATGTACAGAAATGTAAATAAATTGAAATCAGTTAAGTAGCTTTTGACTTTGTCGATGGTTTAATTTTTGTGTTTTCTTGCATAGACGTACTCTCAAAAATGTTCTTTTTCTCTTTATAATAATATCTTCAGATAAATAGATCCATATTTGTATGGTATGGGAGCAGTTAAAATAGGTCATCTTCCATCAAATTAATAACTGAGTTCGTGCTAATCTAATTACTACATGATCAGAAATCCCATCGGTTAGAAAAATGAACTAATTAACTACTAGTCTTTACTCTTCTTCGATTACTTTCATTATATACCTTAATAGAAAATTGTCAATAAAAAACTTGTCCCAGTTTTGAATTATGAACTTATTTAATATTAAAAAATTTTGAGTATATACGATTAGCCAATATAAACAAACACATTCATCTTCACAACGAGAAGCAACGAAATGGCACCGGTTTGTATTGAACACAAGTGACATATTCAAACAAAGATCGGGGTATCCCCCGTTCAACTCAACTAAACTCTTAAAACTTATTTATTTTATGATGGTTCTAATGTAGGTTTGCAAGCGCAATGAACTTTGAAATGATTGCCTCACAATCTCAGCATAGTACGGCGTCGGTTTAGTGTATAAATAAACTAGTAGTAGGTAGTATGTACTACAGTAGTATGTATATTTTAGCCAAAAAATGGCTATAAATGTTGATGGTTAATTAATTAATAATTACAGAATTTGTTGTCGGTCTCAAGTCCTTTCAAATCATTCATTCAAAGTGAGTTCGTGCGAGACTTCTAGGTACGCCACTGATCATCCACTTTACTTGTTACAAAAGTTCTGTTCTTCAAAAAAGGTTTGGTTGGGCTGGTACAGGAAGTGTTTGAAAAAATAGTCAGAATTCTATAAAATCTCAATAATTTAAAACCCGTTGGGTTTAAGTATGAAAATTTTTTAGAAAACTCATTTGAGCATGAGAAATCCGAAAACTAGGGCATTTTATCTAACTTAACTCTGATAATAAGCCCTGATATTGAACATCCTGTATATTTCAAGCCAATCCAAGCTCACATCTTTCAGCAAGAACGTTTGCATCGAAGCAGGCCTAATGCAGTAACTCAGAGTCAAATCGATTCGAGATAGACCTACTTGGTCTATACAAAATAGTGTTTTGTGTCACCATCGAATGATAAAATGTACGTGATAAGAGATCACATCTGAATATCTGAGTCACTCCCGTGCAGAAAGCTCGAAAGACATTTCTGTGTGGTAGAAAAGGCACGAAGCTATATTTTCGAATTTGGCGAATAAGGCAAGAGATTTTTAGGCGTCTTGTGCAAGTTCGGTAGATAGATAGAGATGTAATAGAAATGCAGATCTCAAGAGTTGCGTTAACTATTACCAAGACTCGAAAAAGATTGAGTGATAAATCATTTAGGACGTTGATGTGTTTCATCTCTTGGTTCAAAAACAGCGAACTATCCACTATCTGATGAAGTGGGAATATAGTTACGCTTATTATTAATCATTTCAATTTAAGTTTCAATGAAAATTTTGTTTTAGCAGAAGTTTAATGCAGTTATTTTTATTCTCACAGAAGTTTATTTCAGTTCTTTCATAGTAAATTTATTTATGTTGTTTTTGCGATACTATGGCTGTATTTTATCTAAAATATACATTTCACTTCCTTGAACAACTTCATGAGCTCTTCTCCGAATGTTACGTTGAATTTCATTTAAATATTACCCGATCCAATATTCAGTAATATTTGAACCGTTATTCTCGTTCTTCATGAATATAAGAAGAAGTTCAATATTTTATTGCAATTGTGCTCTGATTCATGTTTTCAAGTTTCGTGATTCAAGACACTTGAATTTTTAAGCATTTGGAAAAAGAGCTAGACATTTCAAACTTCATTGCGCTTGCAAACCTACATTAGAACCATCATAAAATAAATAAGTTTTAAGAGTTAAGTTGAGTTGAACGGGGGATACCCCGATCTTTGTTTGAATCTGTCACTTGTGTTCAATACAAACCGGTGCCATTTCGTTGCTTCTCGTTGTGAAGATGAATATGTTTGTTTATATTGGCTAATCGTATGTACTCAAAATTTTTTAATATTAAATAAGTTCATAATTCAAAACTGGGACAAGTTTTTATTGACAATTTTCTATTAAGGTATAGAATGAAAGTAATCGAAGAAGAGTAAAGACTAGTAGTTAATTAGTTCATTTTTCTAACCGATAGGATTTCTGATCATGTAGTAATTAGATTAGCACGAACTCAGTTATTAATTTGATGGAAGATGATCTATTTTAACTGCTCCCATACCATACAAATATGGATCTATTTATCTGAAGATATTATTATAAAGAGAAAAGAACATTTTTGAGAGTACGTCTATGCAAGAAAACACAGAAAATTAAACCATCGACAAAGTCAAAAGCTGCTTAACTGATTTCAATTTATTTACATTTCTGTACATAACAAACTTGATAAATTACAAAAAAAATCCATTTAAGTTTCGATACGGTTTGAGACACATTACCGAATTATGTGAAAAAGATGGCATAAAAAAGGATCTTAATTTGCACGTGACGCACGTGATTTAATTTGATTTACTTTAACTGATGTTCATACATAATAATATTTACACCAGTCTAGAAAATGAACATATCAACTCTCTGAAATTACAATATGAAACTAATAAATTTCAAGAGACAGTTACACGGAACAGTTTGAAGACTCAATAGGAACATGATGAACGTTGCTACATTTAATTTTAAAATTCAATCACAGAATGACAATAAGGCAACCAAAAAATTAAAATTTAGCAGAGAAAAAGAACAAAACAAAAATTGCTTACACAACTATTACAATCAATTGCCAAGATTTGAGAAAACATTTTCCATTTAATCTCCTACCTTAGTTATGAGATATTTTTTCGAAATAGGTTTGAATGATTTAAAAGGAACTACAAATACATTTACACTCGGAGAGGAACAAACCGAAAGTGGAACGAATAACATACAAATTTCGTTCATATTGGGTACTTACATTGATTAAAACTTTAAAATGTAGGTAATGCTACTTTAAGTTAACATTATTTGAAATATTTCGCTCAACAAGAGAGAATAAAAACTGCATGGGGTAATGAAACTTTGAGTTAAAATCATTAAAAATCTCTCCTTCACAAATGACTATCACAACAGTTTAAAACTCAAAAGAAATTGATCGAGCAGAAACATTCTGTTTCACAAAACAACTTATGTCAATTGACAGTATATATATATATATATATATATATATATATATATATATATATATATATATATATATATATATATATATATAGGGTTTTACCCCGACCCCATATATCTGTTCATGCAATCAAACTGATTTGATGAAAAATATAAATCCACCTCCCGGTAATTAATACCATTGCCAGGCAATGATTATAATCAAAACATCTCCTGGAATAATTATATATTAGGATAACGTTAAATGTTATGAGAATATGTCAATCTACCAGAATATTTACATACTATAGCATCATCAGACAATGATATCAATGTACCAACGAGTAGTGTCAGAGGCTTTCTCCCCGGAAAAATCTAGTGTACGGACCTTAGTCAAGTAACACTGAATGTTACTCATTAATAGTTTCCTTTTTGTGAAGTGGTGAACGATCGAATAGAATACTGCTCTGAATATAAATATGACAAAATTGTCAGTTAATTATATTACATTTATATAAACAAATAAATGAAATATGAAATGAGATTCTGAGCAGTATAAACTAAAGAGAAAACCTATGACTCTACCTCATTATTATTTTCGGAAAGAAACCTACGAAGAATATTACAAGATTTGATGACTGTTATCTTTTGTAACTGTTCAAACAAATTTTCTTCAGACCCAAAATCTCAATACTTTTGTGAAGATTTCTAGGAATAACACCTGTTGTGGAAATAATAATCGGTAGAATAAATATTTTCTTCATTCTCCACATTTTTTAATCTCGTCGCCAAGCATCATATATTTAGAAATTTTTTCATTGTGTTTATTTTGTATATTATGTGTATCGGGTATAGCAATATCAATTATATATGTTATTTGATTTTGTTTATCATTAAGAATGATATCTGGTCTATTGTGTTTTACAGCTCTGTTGCAAAGAATTGTTTTATCAAAAAAGTTTATATTTGTCATTTTCACAAATAATCTCAGGTTCATATTTGTGAAATTTTTTCTTTGGGAATTAGGTAATGTTCAATTCCTAGATTAAAATTAATAATATTAGCGACGGCATTATGTCTTTCTAAATAATCTGTTGAAGCAAGGACTGAGCAAGATGATAATATATGAAAAACTGTTTCTGAAGAACAAAAACATCTACTGCAAGAATCATCAATATTTTGTTTGATGATGTGTTTTCTATAATTCCTCGTGAAAACAACCTGATCCCGGATCGCAATTGCCAAGCCTTCTGTTTCAGCAAACAATTCTCCAGATACTAACCATTTATTCGATGCGATTTCATCAATATAATCATTTTTCAATTCTTTAGGGTGCTTTCCGTGTAATTCCTTCTGCATCCAACTTTCTCTTTAGAATTATCATCAAATAAATCAAAATCTACCTTTTGTATTGTCAAGTTCAGAGGTGTAAGATTATAATCTGAAGCAACAACAATATCATGTAATTTAGACGTTCTCTGTTTATCATGAAAATGGGAACGTCAAAATAATAATAATAATGAGGTAGAGTCATAGGTTTTCTCTTTAGTTTATACTGCTCAGAATCTCATTTCATATTTTATTTATTTGTTTATATAAATGTAATATAATTAACTGACAATTTTGTCATATTTATATTCAGAGCAGTATTCTCTTCGATCGTTCACCACTTCACACAAAGGAAACTATTAATGAGTAACATTCAGTGTTACTTATATATATATATATATATATATATATATATATATATATATATATATATATATATATATATATATATATATATATATATATATATATATATGTATGTTATTCGTCCCATGTTCGGTTTGTTCCTCACCAAGTGTAAATTTATTTGTAGTGGTCTGAGGAAGACACAAATCTGTTGACGAAACGTAGGAATGTTTCAAAGAAAAAGCTCAAAGATCTAGTATACTTAGTCCTTCTGTTTCAATCAAAAATATATGTTGAAAACAATATATTTATACAGATTTGCAAATAAAAACTTTGCGAATTAAACTCTTGTATAAGATAAATTTTCTGTCTACTAGATACTCAAATCATAAATAAAATTTGAAAATTAAATTGAGATTTTCATCTGAGTATTCGTAAAAATACAGAACCTAAGAATTAATTAATTTTATTGGATATATTAGTTTAATATAATAATAATATAAAATATAATACTTACTATTTCGTACTTTACACAATTATTTTCAAGGAATTATTTTTCTATTCTATTTGGGCAGTTCAAAATAGCTTTTGATAAATTAACTGATTTGCTTAATAATTTGAAATATTTATTCCAATCAAATATCAATACCTAACTATGTGATATGTTTTGATGATATTTTTCACCACAAATTTCCTTCATTAATATTTATAACATTAATTTCCAGCTCAAGCAATCAATTTGTTCCTACGTGAGAATGGACAGGAAGTTGTCCGAGTTATGTTACCGCAACTAAGAAAAAAATTAGCAGCTTTGTTCATGACAATTTCAAACAAACTTCTGAGTCATCTTCCCTTGGATGTTTTCTATGTGCCATTATCGAAACAGAATGAAGATAAAACTGAACCAAAAATTAGTGATATAATATAAAAATAGTTATAAAACTTATTTTTCGATTTATTACAAGTTTTATTGTAGTTTTCGTTTGCATTTTATTGAGGAGGAGAATAAATAGAAGGACTAAATTGTTGAAAAATGAAGTGATTTATTTTTCAATGCACTTTCAGTGAACTGAATGACTGTGGAAACCACGGAAGACATTATTTCAATTTGAAATTATGAATAGATTTGTGTATGATATTCAGGAATAAAAAATATAAATGAAATAACTGATAATGTATTATATGCTATAACAACTGATACCCTTTAAATATCATTGTAGCACTAAAAGTTATGGAGAATTTTATCAAGAAGCCCTTAAAGCCTTGGACGCAATTGAGGAAAGACTTGTTACGTATTAGAAAAAGATAAATATATTTTTGCATTTGGAAAAATTTTTGAACGATAGTAATGTTCTAAAGTGTGATGCTGAAATTCGGACCTTTACCGTACATTCAATCAATATTTATGAATCTGTTAAGTTTTTCTGCTGAAAGGGAAAAGTATGTTGAAGCAGTATACCAGAGAAGTGGGAAGAAGAAAACTGAACAGGAAACAATTTTATGACAACGGCGGTTTGGCGATATGGCTGATGCTTGGGTCCGTAGAATGGACTCGTCGCAACGCGTGCTGCAGATGATCTACGAAGACGATGTGAACTCTATGAGGTCGGTTAAGGAATATAGAATGAGCCTCTTGAGGAGGAAAATCTTCGAGGGATGCACCCCGGGGCCAATGTCGCATTTATACCGACTAAAAGCCTCCTCTTGGGATGTCAGCCCGAAATCTATAGTCCCCATGCAGAGAAAAAGTGGCAGAAGAAGGATAACTCAGACGGGATGTCCAAGGGGAAGGCTGGGCGAGAATGCCCGATATTCCGGAACTCGTGGAGTCCGGAGTTTGGCTGGGCGGATGCCCTATAACGTCCAGGTACGCATCTAATTCTCAATTGTTGTACTGAAAAGTACAAATTTCCTCTAACCTAAATTATCCAAGTTCGCATCATCAATTTTCAATTATTGTACTTAAAAGTGCAACTTTCCTCAATTGATCGTGTGGTCCACTTCATTCAGCCGACGTCAGCGGTGGCGCACAGACAAACGCAAAAGTGGCCGCGACGGTAATCTCTGCCAAAGTCCTCTCAAATCTCGCTGAACTGGAGATCCTAGCCATGCTGAAATGAATCCGCTGAAGCTGGTAAAAGGTCTCCTCAGAACGGTTTCCAATGGGAGTGCATATTGAGCGCATTGAAATGGTCTGAGCTGTTACAAGTGCCTATGTCCCGTCACGCGATGATCCACAGTAGGGTATCCGCTAGAGCTGATGGGACGACTGCTCTCTGCTAAATGAGAACAAGTCTCAGATATGCACGGATATTTGAACCCACGGTCCAGGTAAACCCAGAGTAAATACTGTGCTTAGCTTGGTCGGAGGGGCCTACTAGGCGATCTGTGGTTAGAAAGCGTGGTGAACACGCTAACACGGTTGGTCGGAGGGGTCTAGAGTGATGTATGGTTAGATAGCGTAGTGAACACGGTAATACGGCCCTCCTTTAGAGATCGCGGTTAGGTGCCTCCATATTCAGCATTTTATCCACCTGACTCGCTTCTGTTGCTAGCGTCAGTCCTACTTCGTGCTTACACTCGTATGCGGAATTCTTCGCTTGGTTTCTCGTCATCACCATTCATCGGCTAACTCAGTCGGTGATGGGTTCTTTTTCTCAACGTAGAAAACCATGCCGTAATGCATACGTTGGGCTCCATTTGCTACCGGAATGGGGTCACACACACGCAGAGAACCTCGATGGTTAAAACAAAGACTCGTTATAAACGAAACTGTAAGATTAAATAAAACACGTGGTTCGCTGGTAGACAACGGCGGTTTGTTTTAAACTGGCACTCGGGTCCGTAGAATCGACTCGTGGCAACGCGTGCAACAGACGATATACGAAGACGATGTAAACTCGATCAGGTCGGTGAAAGAATAGAGAGCGAGTCTCAGAAATGTACGGATATTTAAACCTTCGTTCCTGGTAGGCCCAAAGTACGTTCTGTGGTTAGCTTTATCGGAGGGGCCTACTAGGCGATCTGTGGTTAGGAAGCTTGGTGAACACGGTAACACGCTTGGTCGGAGAGCCTAGAGCGATCTATGGTTAGATAGCGTAGTGAAAACGGTAACAATTAAGTTCATTTTTGACCGATACAGTGATTTCTCAACATTATCCCTCACGGAAAAAACCATTTTCTCGGAATATGTTTATCCTATTGATTTATAAAGCTCATGAGTTCAAGAATATATACTGTTCTTCGAACGAATTTTGGCAATTTTGGTAAAAGCAAGTTCTGGATCATTAGATATTTGCTACAAAGTAGCTATACTGCAGTTATGTGAAATATTGCCCCTTTGGCAATATATGGTTGTTTTTGAAGTTTTGTGAAAATGGTTTTGATATTCTACGGGCACCTTTTTTACATAAGAGCAAGTTTCGTGCGGATATTTTCATTAGTCTAACGGGTTTTATGTATAATGCAAACCTACATTTTTGTTAAAAGTGAACCGTAGGTATCTCTGACTTCCCTGAATAGATTTTTTTTTACTTTTCAAAAATGAATCTCATTCAAGGCGTGTTCTCGTGAAAAACCGAAAATTGTTTAACTGCATCCTAATTTCATCTTGTAACTCTATGTTCATTCGCAGAATTTACACGGATTCATTGACAGAGTTCAAGTATTTTCAGTGGTATTTTAATAGCAGTTCGAACATTGATTCTTGCAATTCAGATAAATTATTTAATGTTTTTTCATCAAGTTGCAACTATTGTATGAATATAGTATAGTTTGTAATAACGAAGCGACCATGCCATATGGAAATTTTGAAAAGTTCAATATGATTGAATGTCATATTCAAGACAATTTTGATGAAGCTGCAGAAACTGTATATTTTATTCGTTTTCATGACAGGCGACAACGTCATAGTATATTCAGTGAATTGACTGAAAATCTCATGAACAATGGTACATTAACGTCCCAGAGAAAAATAATATGAAGTAGTTGATGGGAAAGATGCAACAAATAATGTAATAGGTAATGTTATTGCCAACTAATTAAATTCGAGCAGGCGGGGTATCGAAGTATCTAACGCTCAGTTCAATTTGGACTGAAGAAATTAACATCAGTAGTGATGGAATATTCAATCGACAAAATGATCATGTGTGGTCTTATGTAAAACCATATCGCCATATTAATATTCAACGTCAATGCCGATATGGGTTCAATCTATGGCATGCATTGAGCGATAATCGCGTATTAGCGAATGCGATTTTCGATGAAAACCTTCGTGGTGAATTATATCATGAAATTTTGAGTAACAACAAATTTGGATAGATATTTTGATGAAATGTCTCTTGCTGAAAGAGGAAATACACTGCTCAAAATGTAAAAATTTTAAGCGTAGGTCATACAATTCGCATTAACTACTTCAAATTTTAACATGGTATAATTAATACATGTTTCAAGTCACTGGAAAATTCGAAATAGAATACCAAACGAATATTGATTCCGTGAATTTAAGAAAATGAACATCGTATACCAAACAAGAATTTCCCAATTAAAATGAAAAAAAGGTTTTTCATAATTCTTTCTCAAGTAAATTCAAAGTAATATCTTGTATGATCACCACAAGCATCAATAACAGCACGACATCGTTCTGGCATGCAGAAAGTATATTCCATTGTTTCATTAAGGCATTTTCAAAAGTTGGACGACCTTGAATATTTGCCATAAGGGGATCAAGCCTCCGCTGAAACATGTCCCAAACATGGTTTATGGGGTTCAGGTCAGGAGACTGTGGTGGCCATTGTAAAATATTGATATTATCTTTCGGAAACCATTCTCGTACTGGGTTTGCATTGTGTGGAGGGGCGTTGTCATGCATATATAAGAAATTTCGTCAAGTCGTGTTTTGAAATTGTAAAACTACAGGTTGGAGAACATTATCAAGGAAGATTTGATGACCCATATTCCTTTGAAAACAAATGAGGCTGGTTTTATCATGGAATGAGATTCCACTCCATACCAATACAGATCCGTCTTTATAACTGTGTACTTCCTGGAAGTGCCTGAGCCTTTCGAATGGACCCTTTTGACGCCATATCCTTACCTTTCTACTATTCGGGTGAAACCCGAACCGAGACTCATCGGTGAATGGAACGTTGGCCCATTCTTGTTCACCTCAAACAACATGCTTCTGTGCCCATGCTAGACAGGCTGCGCGATTGCCAGCTCTAAGTGAAGGGACTCTGATTGATCGATGAGAATGAAGACCAGCTTCATGAAGACGATTTCTGACAGTTTCGTCAAAAATGGCTAGTCCATGTGTACCTTGGAAATTTCTAGAAATTTCATATGAAGCATTCCGTCTGGCTTGAAGAAGAATAAATCTATCTTGAGCAGGTGAAGTTTTTTTTCTAGGACCGGTGTGTCTTTCCTTCACATCATCATATATATGACATTTGTCATATTTTTAGAACGACTGTCAAAATTTTTTCACGAATTTTTCCTTAAATTGAACAAGATCTACGAAGAAATAATATATGTTCGATGACAACCCAAATTATTGGGTCCAATGATTTTAAAATATCTATAGATCATAATTGGCATCACTTAGGAGACTGAACCTGGCCATCGGGGCTCTCTCGGTCGAACAGAGAGGAAATTGTTTTGTTGAGTTTGAATATTGAAGGGTTTTGTGCGATGATACTTTAAAATTGGCAAGCAAGAGCAAGGAAGTGATTATGTTTCAGGAGACTCACATTGCGAAGGAAGAACATCTCCGCGAAAAAAGAAATATCGCAGATTATGTACTTCTTGATTATCCCCTTAGTCCTTTTTATGGCCTTGCTTGCTATGTAAAATCTTTTCTTAGATTTGTTTACACAAATACGAGGTATGATTGTGGAAATATTTTTCTGCTGGTTTTCTTTTCCTTTGTTACAGATTCCTGTCCCAAACCCATTCCACCCTTGTCATCGTCTGAAAATCATGGAGTGCCAGAGAGAATGAAGCGGCTGAGCAGAAAAATCGTTGGTACTCTTTATGTACACACGACACTAACACAACATAAACAGACAAGCTAGAGCTAGTGCAATAGCGACAGGAAACGAGTTTTTCCTCAGGTTTTTCACTCGTTTTTGAATCATATGCTAGATTGTATGGTCCCCTCGTTACATCTCCTAAGCTCACACTTGTGTTTTTCTGACACACATCAAAATTATAGATGCGCATTTATTGTAAATAAGGTGGCGAGATTGTTTTATCCAATGAGACAAGAGTATGAGATCATCCCTTAACCCACATCTTTTTCTTGCCATTTTAATTCAATTACTTTGCCTTCATTCATTCTTGTTGCTACACTTTTTATCTGACTTAAACTACAACTCCAATTTCGAGCAATCATCATTTCAAGTGTTATATTAATATTCTAAAATTCAGTGTATTAAAGTGATTTTCTGTGAGGGTTGATCTTAAGTATTTTTATGCGTATTGCATTCATTACATTAACAAAATATTTAAATGATATATGCTCATACTTCTTGCCTTCGCATTCAATTTTCGTGAGTAAAGTGTATGTGCTATTGAAATAAACAAAAAAATAAACACTGCGAACATACTCGATACCACAGAAACAAAGACTTTAAGTTAGTGTTATGTAAAACTGGTACGCGGAGGCACAAACATTTACGACACTATATGGATTTAGCTATTACTATTTCGTAGTTAAGCACGATTAAAACCCAAATGGAATTCTTCACCATATTTCCATTACCAACAAATAAAATAAAATTGAATAAATAAAGTTCAATAATGAAACAGAGTTTGAAACCTGGGTCACATTGATCAATTAATCTAATTTATTTATTGACAGTAAAATATATTAAAAATAATTCCATTTGTATTTCAAACAAATATTTACCTAATTTTTTTAACGACTTTGATACAGGAAATGCTCATACCCCATAAATGCTCTTACTCTAATTGACCTAACTATTCTAATTTAGGAACTGACACATCGATCCCTAGTACACAATCGTACTAGGTAATGAAAAAGGGTGGTATAATTAAGACAGTAGAGCTTAGTTATAAGTTTAAAATTTCACTGAGGTGTCATATGTTGTTTGTTTTGAAAATTTGTAATAAACAAAATGAAGATTATTTATACAGGGTGTCTACTATAAAAGGTGCCGAATTTCAGGAGGTTATAGTACAAGTCATTTGCAACAGAAAATCTTCCATAACATTATTTGGAAAAGTTGATAATTAGCGAGTTATTTAACACTTTTGATTTTACGAAATTTTCTTGGGTGTCTCTAAAAAATTAAGATTATCTCTGTTATTCTTGCAGCTACATCAAATCTGACCATACCATCGGGAAGAGAATTGAATTCGCTACAAGATACGTGAGTATTTACGGTAAAAAAGTCTTGTATATCGGGTGTTGTAAAAGGTTTAGTGAAAAAATGGTAAAATGAACAAAATTAGTGGTATTTTCTTGTTAGCTGTACAGCTGAAAACTGTTCTATAAGTAGCTGCTTTGTTTTTGGAAAAAGCTACTACATTCATCCGACTTTTAAACAGTATATCTACTTCTCAGCTTACTTTTTTTCCACAGCAATATCATGGGTGAGAGTAAGAGTAAGAACATTAAATTCTCTAATTCTTCGTTCACAAATGAGCTAGTTTCACCGAAGCGTCTAAACAATTCCACAAATGATTTTCAATAATAATAGAGGATAAATAAATAACATTTCTGGATATTGAATGTTTAACGAACAAGGAATAATTAATTTTTCTCGAATTAGATGAAGAAATTGGAAGAAAGAATCGTAAAAGCATAAATCACAGAAGGCTTGTATTACTTGACTTTAAAACAAATAAAAATATTTAGAATTTAACAGGAACTGTATTTTATGAATTCATGAATTATTGAATTATTGAATATTTTCCTCTTTTTATTTTTCGAAGAAAAGAAAACATGCCAAGTTTCTCAAACATTGAACTTCGAGATATATTATTTGTTTATGGCTTCTCGAATGGAAATTTCTGGGCAGCGGTGTTGGAGTATGCATTGCGCTTTCCAAACAGACAGCATCCTTGCAGAAAGACATCTGTTGAAATGTTTAGGCGCTCCGGTGAAACTGGTTTATTCAGTGGTTCGAGAATTAGAGAAGGTTGTGGAAATGCTCAGCAATGGAGACAAGCACCTGCAATATTGCAGGCTCTTCACGAGGACCCTAGAACAAGTACTCGGAGAATCGGTGCTACATTGGGAATTCATCATTCCACGGTTCATAGAGTTCTCAAGCCAAATAATTTACATCCTTACCATTTAAGTATGGTTCAAGACCTATTGGTAGTGGAGGTGAGGTTATAATTGTGTAGATGGTACTTGAATAAATTACAGGAGTGTGGATCAGATAAAGTTCTATGGACGGATGGAGCAACTTTTACCAAAATTGGTATACTAAATTCGAGAAATTCCCATATGGGATACAGAAAATCCTCATGGCACTATTGTGTCACACTCTCAGCACGAGATTAGAGTAAATGTGTGTGGTTGTGGTTAAGGAAGGGTCAGCTTGTCTCATTCCAAACGAATTTTTAAATCTATTAAATAACGAAATAATCAATGTTCTGGAAGAAATGATATTCGGTTTCAAATAGACGGCCCATAATTCTAGAATGGTCGAAAACTGGATGACTGAGAGATTCGAAGAGAAATGCATAGGTCAATTCGGGCAGGTGAAATGGCCACCCAGAAGCTCTGACCTTACGCCGCTTGAATTTTATGTGTGGGCTCATTAAAGACCAATGTTTATAGAATTCTCATCAATACTCGAGATGAATTAATTCAAAGGATTCGAATCTATTGCAACGAAATGAGTCGAAAACACATTGAACTTCAAAGAGCAGTTGATAGTTTGGAAAAAAGATGATTTAAGTGCATTCAAGGGAGAAGAAGACATTTTGAACACCTGTTGTAGTTTTTAAATCTCTTTCGTAAACATATCATTCATCAATTTTTTCTAAGTTTAGTTCTTGTTCATGTTTCATTAATTGAACTTAAAACATAAGGTATTTTCGTTTTCGAATTTTATGTTCTTATTACTTTTACCCATGATATTACTGGAAAAATAATAGTTAGATCAAAAGTTGATACAAGTCAGTTGAATGTAGGAGTTTCATCGAGAAAAAAGACTACTTATCGCCGAGCTAACAAGAAAACACCACTAACTTTGTTCATTTCACAATTTTTTCATTTAGCTTTTTACAAAATCCGATATACAAATTTTTTTTTACCATTAGTACTCACTTATATTATAGCAGATTCGATGCTCTTTCCGATAGTATGGTCAGATTTGATGTAGCTATAAGAATAATACAGATATTCCTGTTTTTAAAGAGAGAAGCAAAAAATTTCGTGAAATCAAGAAGTGTTAAATAACTCGATAATTATCAACCTTTCAAAAAAATGTTATAGGACATTTTTGTTTCAAATAACTTTACTATCACCTCCTGAAGTTTGGCACCTTTTATAGTAGACACTCTGTATACGTGTATGATATTTGTTGTAAATTTGTTGATGACACTTTTAATTTATTTGAACAATTTTGTGGACCTTATTTCAGAGGGGGGTTGAATTTCATAAAAAATTTCATTTTCATTTTCATAAAAAAATTATTATGTGCTGTAGTTACTCTGAAAGCCATGCGGTTGTGTCATGAAAGCCACGCGGAGTTTTGGGAGGAATACATTGATCATTTTTCTCGCAATGATTCCAAATCCAATAAACTGATGGTCATATATTTGAAAGATTTCAAGAAGAACATCTTTTTGATCAAGGCATGTAGGTCTTGTTTTGACACGATCAATATAAATAATCTAAACTTCGTTCCTGGTAGGCCCAAAGTACGTTCTGTGGTTAGCTTTATCGGAGGGGCCTACTAGGCGATCTGTGGTTAGGAAGCTTGGTGAACACGGTAACACGCTTGGTCGGAGAGCCTAGAGCGATCTATGGTTAGATAGCGTAGTGAAAACGGTAACAATTAAGTTCATTTTTGACCGATACAGTGATTTCTCAACATTATCCCTCACGGAAAAAACCATTTTCTCGGAATATGTTTATCCTATTGATTTATAAAGCTCATGAGTTCAAGAATATATACTGTTCTTCGAACGAATTTTGGCAATTTTGGTAAAAGCAAGTTCTGGATCATTAGATATTTGCTACAAAGTAGCTATACTGCAGTTATGTGAAATATTGCCCCTTTGGCAATATATGGTTGTTTTTGAAGTTTTGTGAAAATGGTTTTGATATTCTACGGGCACCTTTTTTACATAAGAGCAAGTTTCGTGCGGATATTTTCATTAGTCTAACGGGTTTTATGTATAATGCAAACCTACATTTTTGTTAAAAGTGAACCGTAGGTATCTCTGACTTCCCTGAATAGATTTTTTTTTACTTTTCAAAAATGAATCTCATTCAAGGCGTGTTCTCGTGAAAAACCGAAAATTGTTTAACTGCATCCTAATTTCATCTTGTAACTCTATGTTCATTCGCAGAATTTACACGGATTCATTGACAGAGTTCAAGTATTTTCAGTGGTATTTTAATAGCAGTTCGAACATTGATTCTTGCAATTCAGATAAATTATTTAATGTTTTTCATCAAGTTGCAACTATTGTATGAATATAGTATAGTTTGTAATAACGAAGCGACCATGCCATATGGAAATTTTGAAAAGTTCAATATGATTGAATGTCATATTCAAGACAATTTTGATGAAGCTGCAGAAACTGTATATTTTATTCGTTTTCATGACAGGCGACAACGTCATAGTATATTCAGTGAATTGACTGAAAATCTCATGAACAATGGTACATTAACGTCCCAGAGAAAATAATATGAAGTAGTTGATGGGAAAGATGCAACAAATAATGTAATAGGTAATGTTATTGCCAACTAATTAAATTCGAGCAGGCGGGGTATCGAAGTATCTAACGCTCAGTTCAATTTGGACTGAAGAAATTAACATCAGTAGTGATGGAATATTCAATCGACAAAATGATCATGTGTGGTCTTATGTAAAACCATATCGCCATATTAATATTCAACGTCAATGCCGATATGGGTTCAATCTATGGCATGCATTGAGCGATAATCGCGTATTAGCGAATGCGATTTTCGATGAAAACCTTCGTGGTGAATTATATCATGAAATTTTGAGTAACAACAAATTTGGATAGATATTTTGATGAAATGTCTCTTGCTGAAAGAGGAAATACACTGCTCAAAATGTAAAAATTTTAAGCGTAGGTCATACAATTCGCATTAACTACTTCAAATTTTAACATGGTATAATTAATACATGTTTCAAGTCACTGGAAAATTCGAAATAGAATACCAAACGAATATTGATTCCGTGAATTTAAGAAAATGAACATCGTATACCAAACAAGAATTTCCCAATTAAAATGAAAAAAAGGTTTTTCATAATTCTTTCTCAAGTAAATTCAAAGTAATATCTTGTATGATCACCACAAGCATCAATAACAGCACGACATCGTTCTGGCATGCAGAAAGTATATTCCATTGTTTCATTAAGGCATTTTCAAAAGTTGGACGACCTTGAATATTTGCCATAAGGGGATCAAGCCTCCGCTGAAACATGTCCCAAACATGGTTTATGGGGTTCAGGTCAGGAGACTGTGGTGGCCATTGTAAAATATTGATATTATCTTTCGGAAACCATTCTCGTACTGGGTTTGCATTGTGTGGAGGGCGTTGTCATGCATATATAAGAAATTTCGTCAAGTCGTGTTTTGAAATTGTAAAACTACAGGTTGGAGAACATTATCAAGGAAGATTTGATGACCCATATTCCTTTGAAAACAAATGAGGCTGGTTTTATCATGGAATGAGATTCCACCCATACCAATACAGATCCGTCTTTATAACTGTGTACTTCCTGGAAGTGCCTGAGCCTTTCGAATGGACCCTTTTGACGCCATATCCTTACCTTTCTACTATTCGGGTGAAACCCGAACTGAGACTCATCGGTGAATGGAACGTTGGCCCATTCTTGTTCACCTCAAACAACATGCTTCTGTGCCCATGCTAGACAGGCTGCGCGATTGCCAGCTCTAAGTGAAGGGACTCTGATTGATCGATGAGAATGAAGACCAGCTTCATGAAGACGATTTCTGACAGTTTCGTCAAAAATGGCTAGTCCATGTGTACCTTGGAAATTTCTAGAAATTTCATATGAAGCATTCCGTCTGGCTTGAAGAAGAATAAATCTATCTTGAGCAGGTGAAGTTTTTTTTCTAGGACCGGTGTGTCTTTCCTTCACATCATCATATATATGACATTTGTCATATTTTTAGAACGACTGTCAAAATTTTTTCACGAATTTTTCCTTAAATTGAACAAGATCTACGAAGAAATAATATATGTTCGATGACAACCCAAATTATTGGGTCCAATGATTTTAAAATATCTATAGATCATAATTGGCATCACTTAGGAGACTGAACCTGGCCATCGGGGCTCTCTCGGTCGAACAGAGAGGAAATTGTTTTGTTGAGTTTGAATATTGAAGGGTTTTGTGCGATGATACTTTAAAATTGGCAAGCAAGAACAAGGAAGTGATTATGTTTCAGGAGACTCACATTGCGAAGGAAGAACATCTCCGCGAAAAAAGAAATATCGCAGATTATGTACTTCTTGATTATCCCCTTAGTCCTTTTTATGGCCTTGCTTGCTATGTAAAATCTTTTCTTAGATTTGTTTACACAAATACGAGGTATGATTGTGGAAATATTTTTCTGCTGGTTTTCTTTTTCCTTTGTTACAGATTCCTGTCCCAAACCCATTCCACCCTTGTCATCGTCTGAAAATCATGGAGTGCCAGAGAGAATGAAGCGGCTGAGCAGAAAAATCGTTGGTACTCTTTATGTACACACGACACTAACACAACATAAACAGACAAGCTAGAGCTAGTGCAATAGCGACAGGGAAACGAGTTTTTTCCTCAGGTTTTTTCACTCGTTTTTTGAATCATATGCTAGATTGTATGGTCCCCTCGTTACATCTCCTAAGCTCACACTTGTGTTTTTTCTGACACACATCAAAATTATAGATGCGCATTTATTGTAAATAAGGTGGCGAGATTGTTTTTATCCAATGAGACAAGAGTATGAGATCATCCCCTTAACCCACATCTTTTTCTTGCCATTTTTAATTCAATTACTTTGCCTTCATTCATTCTTGTTGCTACACTTTTTATCTGACTTAAACTACAACTCCAATTTCGAGCAATCATCATTTCAAGTGTTATATTAATATTCTAAAATTCAGTGTATTAAAGTGATTTTCTGTGAGGGTTGATCTTAAGTATTTTTTATGCGTATTGCATTCATTACATTAACAAAATATTTAAATGATATATGCTCATACTTCTTGCCTTCGCATTCAATTTTCGTGAGTAAAGTGTATGTGCTATTGAAATAAACAAAAAAATAAACACTGCGAACATACTCGATACCACAGAAACAAAGACTTTAAGTTAGTGTTATGTAAAACTGGTACGCGGAGGCACAAACATTTACGACACTATATGGATTTAGCTATTACTATTTCGTAGTTAAGCACGATTAAAACCCAAATGGAATTCTTCACCATATTTCCATTACCAACAAATAAAATAAAATTGAATAAATAAAGTTCAATAATGAAACAGAGTTTGAAACCTGGGTCACATTGATCAATTAATCTAATTTATTTATTGACAGTAAAATATATTAAAATAATTCCATTTGTATTTCAAACAAATATTTACCTAATTTTTTAACGACTTTGATACAGGAAATGCTCATACCCCATAAATGCTCTTACTCTAATTGACCTAACTATTCTAATTTAGGAACTGACACATCGATCCCTAGTACACAATCGTACTAGGTAATGAAAAAGGTGGTATAATTAAGACAGTAGAGCTTAGTTATAAGTTTAAAATTTCACTGAGGTGTCATATGTTGTTTGTTTTGAAAATTTGTAATAAACAAAATGAAGATTATTTATACAGGGTGTCTACTATAAAAGGTGCCGAATTTCAGGAGGTTATAGTACAAGTCATTTGCAACAGAAAATCTTCCATAACATTATTTGGAAAAGTTGATAATTAGCGAGTTATTTAACACTTTTTGATTTTACGAAATTTTCTTGGGTGTCTCTAAAAAATTAAGATTATCTCTGTTATTCTTGCAGCTACATCAAATCTGACCATACCATCGGGAAGAGAATTGAATTCGCTACAAGATACGTGAGTATTTACGGTAAAAAAGTCTTGTATATCGGGTGTTGTAAAAGGTTTAGTGAAAAAATGGTAAAATGAACAAAATTAGTGGTATTTTCTTGTTAGCTGTACAGCTGAAAACTGTTCTATAAGTAGCTGCTTTGTTTTTGGAAAAAGCTACTACATTCATCCGACTTTTAAACAGTATATCTACTTCTCAGCTTACTTTTTTCCACAGCAATATCATGGGTGAGAGTAAGAGTAAGAACATTAAATTCTCTAATTCTTCGTTCACAAATGAGCTAGTTTCACCGAAGCGTCTAAACAATTCCACAAATGATTTTCAATAATAATAGAGGATAAATAAATAACATTTCTGGATATTGAATGTTTAACGAACAAGGAATAATTAATTTTTCTCGAATTAGATGAAGAAATTGGAAGAAAGAATCGTAAAAGCATAAATCACAGAAGGCTTGTATTACTTGACTTTAAAACAAATAAAAATATTTAGAATTTAACAGGAACTGTATTTTATGAATTCATGAATTATTGAATTATTGAATATTTTCCTCTTTTTATTTTTCGAAGAAAAGAAAACATGCCAAGTTTCTCAAACATTGAACTTCGAGATATATTATTTGTTTATGGCTTCTCGAATGGAAATTTCTGGGCAGCGGTGTTGGAGTATGCATTGCGCTTTCCAAACAGACAGCATCCTTGCAGAAAGACATCTGTTGAAATGTTTAGGCGCTCCGGTGAAACTGGTTTATTCAGTGGTTCGAGAATTAGAGAAGGTTGTGGAAATGCTCAGCAATGGAGACAAGCACCTGCAATATTGCAGGCTCTTCACGAGGACCCTAGAACAAGTACTCGGAGAATCGGTGCTACATTGGGAATTCATCATTCCACGGTTCATAGAGTTCTCAAGCCAAATAATTTACATCCTTACCATTTAAGTATGGTTCAAGACCTATTGGTAGTGGAGGTGAGGTTATAATTGTGTAGATGGTACTTGAATAAATTACAGGAGTGTGGATCAGATAAAGTTCTATGGACGGATGGAGCAACTTTTACCAAAATTGGTATACTAAATTCGAGAAATTCCCATATGGGATACAGAAAATCCTCATGGCACTATTGTGTCACACTCTCAGCACGAGATTAGAGTAAATGTGTGTGGTTGTGGTTAAGGAAGGGTCAGCTTGTCTCATTCCAAACGAATTTTTAAATCTATTAAATAACGAAATAATCAATGTTCTGGAAGAAATGATATTCGGTTTCAAATAGACGGCCCATAATTCTAGAATGGTCGAAAACTGGATGACTGAGAGATTCGAAGAGAAATGCATAGGTCAATTCGGGCAGGTGAAATGGCCACCCAGAAGCTCTGACCTTACGCCGCTTGAATTTTATGTGTGGGCTCATTAAAGACCAATGTTTATAGAATTCTCATCAATACTCGAGATGAATTAATTCAAAGGATTCGAATCTATTGCAACGAAATGAGTCGAAAACACATTGAACTTCAAAGAGCAGTTGATAGTTTGGAAAAAAGATGATTTAAGTGCATTCAAGGAGAAGAAGACATTTTGAACACCTGTTGTAGTTTTAAATCTCTTTCGTAAACATATCATTCATCAATTTTTCTAAGTTTAGTTCTTGTTCATGTTTCATTAATTGAACTTAAAACATAAGGTATTTTCGTTTTCGAATTTTATGTTCTTATTACTTTTACCCATGATATTACTGGAAAAATAATAGTTAGATCAAAAGTTGATACAAGTCAGTTGAATGTAGGAGTTTCATCGAGAAAAAGACTACTTATCGCCGAGCTAACAAGAAAACACCACTAACTTTGTTCATTTCACAATTTTTTATTTAGCTTTTACAAAATCCGATATACAAATTTTTTTTACCATTAGTACTCACTTATATTATAGCAGATTCGATGCTCTTTCCGATAGTATGGTCAGATTTGATGTAGCTATAAGAATAATACAGATATTCCTGTTTTTAAAGAGAGAAGCAAAAAATTTCGTGAAATCAAGAAGTGTTAAATAACTCGATAATTATCAACCTTTCAAAAAAAATGTTATAGGACATTTTTTGTTTCAAATAACTTTTACTATCACCTCCTGAAGTTTGGCACCTTTTATAGTAGACACTCTGTATACGTGTATGATATTTGTTGTAAATTTGTTGATGACACTTTTTAATTTATTTGAACAATTTTTGTGGACCTTATTTCAGAGGGGGGTTGAATTTCATAAAAAATTTCATTTTCATTTTCATAAAAAAATTATTATGTGCTGTAGTTACTCTGAAAGCCATGCGGTTGTGTCATGAAAGCCACGCGGAGTTTTGGGAGGAATACATTGATCATTTTTCTCGCAATGATTCCAAATCCAATAAACTGATGGTCATATATTTGAAAGATTTCAAGAAGAACATCTTTTTGATCAAGGCATGTAGGTCTTGTTTTGACACGATCAATATAAATAAAAGTTAAATAGAATGCTATTGAAGAATGTATTCTTCTGGTTGTAGATAGAATCTGGTGAATTTTTACGATATATTTGAAATATGAGGAAGGTAATATCATGAAGTTTTCTTATTTACTGGATTGGAATCAAAAGAACAATTGAAATCTTTCACATCGAAATTAATAAACTCTCTGAATTCCATTATATAATGAATGAAATTATGAGCGCAATGTTGAATTATAACTTTTAATTAACAGTTTGCCTTTCAGAAGTTTCCGTAGATATTATCTCCTTTAGAAACTGCTTATACATTAATGTAGTAATTCACGAAGTAGAGAAATGAGTAACCGAAAAAAATTTCTCAGCTATCCCACTCACATCCAGTTTATCATCATTAAATTGCTTCTTCTTTTTCCACCCTACTTGAATTTTTCGCGAAGAAACAAGACTTCAAGTGAATGAGAATTATTTTTACATTATCTACGGATAACCCAGCAAACAATGGTAGTGAAGCATATTGATGTACATACTTTTGATGACTTAAATTTCCCCAAAAATGTTGTACATGGGTTTAAAAGAAAGGAGAATTCTACCAGTAATTCCACTTTAAGAAGTATTCGAAATTGGCTCTTTTTCATTTTTGATAAATGTTTATTTGTTGAACCGTTAATATTTTCAGGAATCTTTCAACCTCTGTTATCTATAATAGCACTGCGAGTTTCTGAATTTATTGGTTAGATGGTTATTTCGAGCAGATTCATTGATGAACTTTAAAGAAGTACAAGCAGTAAATTTTGGTACTTTTTCTGTAGAAAAGGTGGAATTGATTATTCATTCTCCTTAATTTCTCGGTAATTTTGAATGCTAGTATAATATTCCATGAAATTTCGGAATAATTCAACTGGTTTTGAATGAATAATACAGCGAGGAATTGAAACAGTTCTTAATTCGTGCGAAATATCCGTGATTTCGTCGACTGTAGGAGAAACATTACCATTTTTATATCTTAGGCTTATTTTTAATGATACTTAGAACATAAATTCTAACAAATCATTCAAGATTTAAATTCTGAGGAATTGAACAAACTATGTACGAGTTCTTTATCCAGAGCTGGGCCCAAAATCTTCGAAAAACACCTTTTTTCATATTTCTCAGTTTTATCGTGACAATTACAGCTCAAAACAAATCTGATTCAATTACTAATTAAATTTGAAAGCTAACTATCCACCTGTTTATTATGAGTCAGTTCTTATTGTAGGTGAGCTGAATTAGGTTCATTATATACAACAACGAGTAGTTGAATATGTAATTAATACGCCCTTTCAATGTTTCGTGCACTTTCAACTTTTTCTAGCGGTACTGTCCATCGTTCTAACCATTTTGAGTCCATGATACTTCACCGCCAAACAGGACACATGGAAAATAGAACAAGGACTGCCCTATTATCTCATCCTAAGATTCAATCGTTTGAGAGTGAATATTTCTTCTTCTAAGTTTTGTTCTTGACGAAGAAAGAGTTCTTTTTGCTCGAGTGTTAGAGGCGTACATGAAGATGGTTTCTATAGAATTGAGTTTATTTCATTCAAAGTTTGAATTATTTTTTTCCGCTAGTTAACTTCTAAAGTAAACTGCCCCATTTTGGCTCATCATTATAATGCTGTCCATAAAATAGAACTAAACTATAAAATTGTATTTCTGAATGAATATTTAAGTCCCTCAAATTTATAGAGAATTTATTAACTTTTCTTAAAATTTGAAGCAACATTTTAAATACTTGTGAAGCATGAAATACAGGGTACAATAAGCCTTTTGAGCCTCTTAGAGTACTAAGGCATATGTTACATTGTGCTCTGGTACACTGATGGTGTATATTTCAGGAAAATATCGATTTGCTGTTATATTTCTCGATTTAATACAAGATTGTCAGAAAAACACAATCGTAAAAAACAAGCGAATAAATAGAATACCAGCGGAACAAACAGATCATGCCTGTTCCTTAATGTGGTATCTTAACTCGCATCATGACTCCTACGATTGACCCTAAAGTGTGAGCGCAGGAAATGTAACAAGGGAACCATACTATGTTGCGTATGATTGAATAAACAAGTGAAAAAACCTGTGGAAAAAAACTCGTTTCTCTGTCACTATTGCACTAGCAATAGCGTGTCTGTTTATGTTGTGTTAGTGTCGTGTGTATAAAAAGAGTACCAAAAATTTTTCTGCTTTATTCTCTCATTCTCATCTTGCACTCCAGGACTTCACGAAGACGAGGGTGAAAAGGAAAGGGGTTTGGGACAAGAAAAATCTGTAACAATGGAAAAGGAAACCCAGCAAAAAATATTTCATCAAATATATCTAACTCTTATATGTCTAAACTCACTTCAATCTAGGAACTTGACTAATGCTTCTCTGTTTTTCAACAGGGAACATCTCATACACCTTTCGGGAATGAAGCCTTACGGGGGTGTAGCCCTCGCCTTATCTAAGAACTCAACTAATACTCTGCTGTTTTCAACAGGGAACATCTCATACACCATGGTAAAAAAGCCCTAAGGGGGTGCAGCCCTTGCCTTATCTAAGAACTTAACTAATGCTCCGCTGTTTTTCAACAGGGAACATCTCATACACCATTCGGAGGTGTAGCCCAATAATAACCTCAAGAATCAGAACTAATGTCCTAATAGACTTGAAGTTCTCTACCCAGTTAATTAAATTATCTGAAATGGAATGAATTTCTTGGAAACCACCCGTAAAATGGTAAATAGGACAATCGAGGACTAAATGTCTTATTGTTTCTTCAGCTGCGCCATATTCACATGCCGGACTTTCTACAGTATTCCATTTGAACAACATACTATTACTACGATCATGCCCTGTCCTGAGACGATTTGATGTACACCAATTTCTCTCACTTATATCGAAACCTGCAACCCATTTGGAAGGATTCTCTATGAGAACTTTATTGTTAACCTCAACTTTCTGCCATTTAGTTTTCCAAAGATCAACAGCCTTCACATGTGTACGCAAAAAGTCAATCGACCAAATAGGTTTCCTAGATTTCAATCTCAGGTTAGGTGGATTTTGAATATCGTTTATTATCGGAAAAATTTTTGGAAATGAGTGATACTTATCCCAAGATGATTTAAGAGCTAATTTCATGCGAATATGGGAAGGAACTATATTACAAATAACCGGAGGCCATGGGGTAGCAGTTGAACTGATATATCCACTTATAACTCTCATAGAACAGTTCAACTGAGAATCAATCCTTTTGACATGTGCACTATTCAACCACACCTGAAAGCAATATTCTGCTGCTGGATATACTAAAGCTAAAGCAGTCATTCGCAAAGTAGAGACTTCGGCGCCCCAATTAGATCCAGCTAGTTTATGTAGTATATTGTTTTTTGTTTTCAACTTCCGACATAATTTATCAATATGAAATCTGAAAGTCAAAGAACGATCTAGCTTTACACCAAGATATGTTGGAATGAAATTATGAGTTAATAGTGATTGATTGAAGAATACAAGATATTATTCATTAATCCATGCTCAAGTTTCATAAGTTCATTCAATCTGCTTACTCTCTCACTCCCAATATGAATCGTCTGATAGCGATATCAAAGTTAAGAGAAATCTTTGATATTTTTTTGTAACGTTTGCATACTATTGAAGGCTGGTTTTACTACACGTTCCACAAATCGGAATTAGGTATCTAAAGTGAGAAAGAAAGTAGGATTGATACACATCCATTTTTTTGATGTTTTCGAGATATTTTTATATTTACTTACGGCACACGACATTGGTGAAAAATTTTAGTGGATATTGAAGCAGTGTAGTATTTCCAATTCAATTTTTATCCAGAATTAAACCAAGATACTTCATACTATCAATTTTTTCAATTATATCTTTCAGTTTATTACTCGATAATCAACTTCTTTGTTTTTTTTGTTTGAAAGACAAATTTATTCTATTTAAATTAATTTTTAAATTATTGTGACTTAGCCAAGCTGCATAGGTTTTCAAGTTAGAGTTCATTTATATTTCAAGTTCGCGAGTATTATTCTTACTGTAGAATAGGGCTTTATCGTTGGCATAGGTCTGACGATATACTGGCCCCTAGTTCAACGAATTTCAGGTTAAAAGCATATAATGAATAAACAAAAGATCGTAGCACCGAATTTTGCTTCCCATACCCATTTGTTTCAGTCACTAATGTTGTCACTTAACTTAACCTTATATGTTTTAGTAGACATGATTTTGAAAGGTCATATATTTTTCCCCTTGATCATTTAATTGAAACATATTTTGACAAAAATTGTATCAATATCCACAACAACAAAAGCTTTTAGTACATCTATGAACATTACGTCTACAATTTTTTCATTATCAAATTCAATCCTTATTTTATCGATCAAATCAATCAAATTATTGGAAACTTTCCAAGTTATTATTTTTAGTTATAAATGCTATTATTCCTCTTTTGAGAATCTGTTCGATTATTTTGGAGACACAGGTTATCTCATTAATTGGTATAGAGTTACCCATATAATCTTTTCTACCAGATTTATGGGTAGAACCAATCATACTTACTTCAAGTTGTTTAGGAAATATGCCTGACCAAAGCATTTTATTCACTAACTACATCAAAATATGTACAATGTTCTCATTCATATTAATAATGTTCCTCACAGTAATTTGGTCGTGACCTGGTACAGAAATCTTCCTTAATTCTGATAAAATACCATTAATATCTTGTGGACTGCTAAACTGCATCTATTTATTATCATCAGAGATCGCCAAAATTATAGTCTTCTCCAGTCGTTTCACAGTGCGTTTTTACGTCAGAAACGATTTCTTTTACCAAGCGCTAAAATATTTATTCAATTCAGCTACTTTAGTTTTCGGGTTATTCAAAGAATTATAAATTCAATAGAGGGAGCGTGTACATCGAGAGAAAATGAATCAAGAAAGAACGAGAAAAATACTATTGATTATATTCATTGAAAGAAAAGCGATAAAATACATTAAATTGAACTCTGTATATACCAACACCATATTTTTTGCGATGGTATGTGTGTACCTATATGAAATGAATCGCAAAAGAAGGAAAACATTGTTGCATTTAATTTTATTGAAATTGTAAATGCTTTTTTCGAACCGCTCAAGGATACTTCAACAATTGAAAATATGTGGATATACAGAAAAATGTGTCATTTATTTCTTGCTTACATATCCGTTCTTCAACCCGTAATGACATCACAACCGTCCTTTTATCAGCGGTGAAAAGATATGAAAATATAAAACCCCTACCAACTTTAGAAGTTTCAAAGTCATGGTCAAACTATAGGAGGTCAGTCGGTGTAAGAACTTCTTCACACCGAGAGACTTATCGAAGAGGTTCTAAAATGTACAGGTTCACATACTGTCTCACTTTCGTATTTATAGTTCAGTTATTCTTCGGTGGTATTGAATGTAAGTAGTTTCGTTCCTATTTAAGACTTTACCTGATAACAATTGTTAACTACATTTTCTCTTCCACCTGAAACGAAAAAAAAGTTTTGTTATTGAAAAAATATTGAGAAAATCATGAATTAGAACAGAAAGTTTATCGTTTATCAGTTTGAATGTTTTGAAATATTATTAGTTGAAACAGAAGATGAAAGCGTTTGTAGTACCCTAATTGCAAAAAAGGATTTCAAGTTCTCAAATTTGTTCAATCACCTAATATTCTCTTCAAGTAAATGCTCATATTTTCTTTCTTCCAGAATTCTATATAAACACTGGAAATTATTACCAAATTAAATATGTAAAATTATTTTTGAAAAAATTTTCTGGTTGCTTCAGTGAAGTGTATATACCTTTATATTTTCGTTATAATATTCGTAGAAATAATAAACACTCAAATTTTCAATATAAAAGATTTTTCTGAATTTTTGCCTTTAATGAACAAACGATCCAATTAGATCCAATTAGATAATTGAATAGCATTGAATTACTGGAAATACTATATTATACTTCCAAACTATTAACGACTGAATGAAGTTTACCAATACACGCAACAATACACAATGAAAAGCATTCAACTTAATAACAATCTTGAATGAAAGAAAAACGATTTAACAGTATAATCTAATTTAGTATGCCAAATAAAGTAAGAATAAAATGAATTTTAAAATACAATGAAATCAACTGATCAGAAATTTTACATTTGGATATTTGTGTATTTCTGATACCCCATTGGTATAATAATATTTATGGAAAATATACGTTCAAAAGGTCTCATACTAAAGGACCGTTATTATTTATATAGCTACCCATTTTCAATGGGGCGACCACTTTACCGTTAGTCCTATCAAGAGTCATGTTTTCATCGATAATCGAAGCAGACCCATACGGTTTATCCACGGAATTAATTTGTTTCGCCAGTTAAAATAATGAGGTTGCGTGCGATGGAAATGAATTGAGATATTTAAACGAATATTTGCAAGCTTCTTTTGGGTCTAATTCGTGTAATATATTTTGAAATCAATCCTTTTCTTATTTATAAGAAGCAAGATGAAGTATCTTATTGGAAAAGCGATCACTTTATATCGAAAATTAAATGTATAATGTTTGATTTCAAAATTCGAAATTTTATGAGGCAAAAATACCCATTTAATTTAAACTACAAATTCGCTTACTACATAAGATTTTCTTAAGGAATATTTTCAATATTTGTTCAGTGTAATCCACTCAGAAATTGTATAGTCAGAGTGAAATCAATTTGTTGGTTGTGTTTTAACATATCGTGTTCTAAAAATATTATGATGCCTAAATAGAAAATATAGTCTATATCTAGAAACATAAGCATGGAAGAGAAGATGAAATAAACAGTACTTAAAGCCCATTCGCTGTTCTTTATTCACCGCTAATAGGATAAAATTTTCATATTTTATTAGAAAAGAATTTTTTTAGTGGGGAGCATCATCTCGGTGTGTTTTTTGAAGTGAGTCAAACATTTTTTCTTATTTTTCTTATGATAAAAGTGATGAAAGATAAATAGCCCCTAAAATGACTTTTGATTCATTCAAACGTCTTGTGATTGTGTTTCGAGTCTAATTTGTGTCTAAGTTGGACATTGTCAGGGAAAATGTGAAATTTCCTATATCAAAATCTTTGTGGTCTTTGAAAGTTTTGTCCTGAATATGTTTCTTCAGCCCCGATAAATAATATCATTCATCTGATCCCGAATTTTGCGTATTTATAGAAATTCTTCAAATATTTTTCCTTTTTTCTTGGATAATAGTTTCATTTGTGGCAGCTTAAAAGTGATGTCAACGTGGAATGTAAAGCTACACCCAAAACATAAAATCCTCGCCTTGTAATCTTGGTGTACAGGCATTGTCGTTTTCTGAAGTCTTCATTACGCTGGTTAATTCTCATCTGAATTCATACTCAGTATTAACGGTCCTTCACGTAAGTATTTTGTTCTACTTTAAGAATCAGATATGTTGGAATCTATTCCTTAGATGATGATTTCATGAGTTGCATCCTTAAAGAACTTTATCAAAATCTCGTCTTCTGAAGCGTGTATCCGAATTCCATGTTCTCTGGGTTCTTTACTTTGCCATGCAAACAGCGGATTTGACAACACTGAATCTTGCTTTTTCTAGAAAAAGAGTAAAAAAAACTGTTCAATAGAATTGACTTCATAAGTTCGAAGCATTGATAAGTAGATGAATTCCATGTCATTGTAACTTCGAATTAAAATGTTAGTTCAAGAATTATCTTATTTGTCAGATGAGGCTATAGTGCCTAAGCACTTTTCAGCACAGAGGTATACCATGTCCCAATTGTAAAAAGGTGAAAAGTTGTGGTTTTTCCCAACTCCACAGCTGATAGATTGCTGTGAAGTAGCTAGAATAGAGTTGGGGGAGGAGAAGAGCTGATAAGAGAAAAAAATGGATTCAACAATACTTTCGCAGTCAGATTAAGTCTTGTCCAAAAGTGTTTGGAAGGTGGAGTAGCTTATGATTTGGTTGATTCCGATGGGATATTTCACAGACTCAAATGTCTTTTGTATTAGGAAGCAATTGAAGAGTTAGATTTTAAGGCAACTTAATTGGTTAGGTATTGAGGAACTCCAACAATTCATTGTTGAACATTTAATCCAGTACAAGATTGTCCATTTTCACTTTACAATTGTACCTGCAATCGGAGAGCTGGAATGAAAACAGAGATCGTTCATTCTGTCGCTGGACTGAATTGCCTACTTTTCAGTGTATTCCAGTGCCAGTTTACATTATTCTATGGACAATCGCCACTGTTTGGAGTTATGTGAATAGGTAATTAAGATAACAGAAAAGACAAAGTTGCCGATTAAATTTTAGTACGGTACGTGAGTTCATCAACATGGACATCCAAGTCTTTCACTCGATTAGATACATTCGTCAAAAAACAATAACCATCCTGAAATGCATGATATAATATGAATTATTTGGATTCTTCCATTTATTGTATAACTTCATTGTTCATGATGGAATTTTCCCTATGGCTCTAGGTCTTGTTCTCTTTCTGGTCGCAGTGGCGTATGACCATTACGTTGGCCGAACGGTTTGGCGATCGTCGCTCATTCTGGTTACTCATTTTATTTTTCTTGAACAACTCTAATGCAGCTGAAATTTCTATTTTTACTGAGTGGTGAATTTGTTGTTTCAGACTTGTGTTGAAATTATGTGTATGGTATTTCAGAAGTGCTATTCGTTCGAAAATTCCAGAAACACTGGCCTATCCTATGTACTGTCATACTGCATTTGCGTGTTATTGTATTTAATTATCAAGTTTCTCTTTTCAGAGGCCATTCATATAGAATTTCAAGTTTTCTACTGCATCTAATAACTTGAGGTTTTGTGTATGGGTTGATATTGTTCTTATGTTATATATTGCTATGTAATATAGGTATAAGGTTTTCATTGTTCGGTTATGTATCTCTTAAAGGTCTTAGTATTAATTTTAAATGCTAATTCACATCCTTATGGGTAGAAAAGTAGGCAATACCCGTCCCATAATTTTATGAAATCGCCATACCAAATTTCAATAAAATCCAAATTCTGAGTTGCAACAGCCTCTTATATATTTCCTGATAATTCTACAGGAACCTAATATCCTTCCATAATAAAGGTATTGAATGTTAATCAAGGTAATGAACTATCTGGGTTACCAAATTACATCCAAACCCTTTCAGCTGTTTTTCTTGAATCAGTGATAAACATACAAATACATAAGCTTTCACATTTATAAAATTGATAGAATACCTAATTTAAGATATATAATATTCACCTAAAGTGTGGAATACATTTCAGACCTCTAGATATTTCTCTTGCGGTAATATTTGAAGCATCTTTTGATCTTGAAATTATCAAGCTAAAATCAAATTAATTAGTACTCTGTCGACCACATAGTAGTGGATACTAAGTATGATCGGAAAGTATGAGGCGTTTGTGAATAGAAATCCGTTCTGTTTTTCTCTTTTTTCTTCTAAAAGAAAACAATAATGTTGATCTGGAGCCAAATGTGTCAACGCAATACCCAATTATCCATGTTTGGTTGGCAAAAATTTAAATTGTATTCCATGAAGTGGTTACTTAAGTCGAGGGAAGAGAATATATCGCATCGGATCCAATCGGGTGTATACAATATAAGCGCTATTCACCCTGTATTTTATTAAAAAATCAATCACAATACAAGCTATACAGGATGTCCACGCAAAAAGGACCATTGGCAGTATCTGGGGAACGGGTAAATCTTTCAAAGGTAGGCATTTGAAATAATGGACACTGATCTACAATTTACAATTGTTTTCAGAGCGGTACCACTTCTTTTCATATCGGACATCCACTACAACTTTGTTATTTCAATGGCAAGGTGTGCTTTTTCAATTTTTTTCATAGAAGACCGCCCTTGTTCAAGCATTCTTTGTTTGGATGTGTACTAATATTTACCTATATGGAGCTATGGTTGTTTTTATAAAAATTTGAGGAATTATAGAATCAACTTCTTTGCCATAAAAATTGAGTCAGGTTTAAGTAGGATTATAAATTCTTTCTGATTTCAAAAAAAATTGTTGTTCTTGAGGGCATAGTATTCTACGATACTATTTCATATACAGGAGTTGAAAAATCTGTTGTCAACTCAATAAAATTTAATTGTCAAAAATGTTTTTCCAATAAAAGTACGTATTTTATTCACTTTTTATAACCGTATTTTAAATTAGTATTGATTGATATTACGTTTCCATATACCTAAAACGCTCTCAGATTTGAAGATTATTCAGAAAACTGTGGTGAATGATTCGAACATTTTATTTGATTTAATTTTTACTGCGTTTATGGTAGCGGTTTCTCTTTAAATTTTATTTTTCATAAATTTTTAGGTACTTTTCGCTAAATGTTGCAAGTTTGACTTACTATTTGTTATCATTGAGCATGACTGATAAATAAATCCTTAATATTCTCACTGGAGTATTTACCTGCCATTTCGTTTTACAAAAAAGCTATATACAAACAAAATTAGTGTTAATGCTAATTTTGAATAATCAAACTGAGGCCGAAATTCATAGAACCTTACATAGAACATTGTGCAACATAGAAACTGGCAACGAAATTAATTTTTTATTTATTTTTCATTCAATTTTCCGAAGAAATTGTTTTTGATTAAGTTTCGTCAAAGACAGTACATAAACAACATCATTATAATTGAGATGTGACAACATCATAGCCTCACACAGCAATTTACGCTGTCTGATATCGAGGAATTCTTTGCAACCATAAATAAGTTTTATATTTGGGAAAGTTCTCTTACAAAGCAAGTTGACGTGAGAAATGAATCTCAAGTCGGTATCGATATTAATAATAGACACATAATTTCAGAGACACTTGACAGATCCAGATCAGAGCTTCATCAAACGATTCCCTAGGAAAAGAGTAATACATTTGCGTATCGTCAGCATATAAATGACCATGGCAATAAGATAAGCATTTGAGCACTTGATTTTTGCCCATCATTTTCAAAGATCTGCTTTCGATCACGCATGTATCCACTGAATAAAAGAACTGTATCCTTGGAAAATCCAATGAAATGAAGTATTCCGAAAAGCAGATCGTGATTAATGTTATCGAAAGCTTCAGAATAATCAAACAAGATCAAAATGATCAGGTTTTATTGGCTATAGACTGAATTATATCATCGAGGACTGTAGCCAACATAGTAGTACAACTATAACCCAGTCTAAAACCTGATTGTATATCAGGGAGTATATTATGTGTCTCAAGATAGTTCTTTATTTGAGCAGCAACAAGTTTTTCGAAAATTTTAGACCACACATTCAGTATGCTTATTGGCCGCAAATCTTTGAGTTCTTTTGGGGATTGTACTTTTGGTATTGGAATTACATGTGCCATCTTCCATGAAGTAGGAAACACGGATTTCTCTGTACAGTAGTTGACTATATGTCAAATATACTTCAAAATAACAGGGGTACATAAGCATAATTTTTACACTGATCCCATCAGATTTCACTGCGTTTGACTTGATCGAATTCAAAGCTTCACGCACCTGTTCCTCAGATACCATCGAAATTCCAAAAGATAGCGACTCATCCTGCAAGGTATTGTTATATCTGTTCAGCATCTAAATATTCGGTCCGGGATTAGAATACATTATTCATTGATATTTTTATGTTTTTCCGACTTTAAATGCTGTTCGATATCACCGTTACCGCTGTGGGCAACACTGAATTCAGTCCGATACTTTTCGCATCGTACATCCGAAGGAGAACTCGTTTTCTTAATAAATGTGTATTTTGCTTGTAAAATCTTATTGAAGGTACATTTGCGTTTCGGCATGGTAATGTAAGATTCAAAAACGAATATCTTCAGTTAAAAAGTTTGTAGAACTTCTCCACTACAAATATTACGCAACTAGGTATCAAATACAGTTGGAACAAACAAGTAAAGATGAAAAAAAGCTATCATCAACCGCACTGCCTTTCTGCTAAGAAGTTAATAAAAACTGAAAAGGATTTCAATCTTCACGTGAATGTGATGTATGCTGTACGCGTGTCCCGCTCTGATAGTATTTAAGCTTTTTAGCGTATTCTAGCAACGGGGTGGCGCGGAAATAAGTTTCTTCCCTAACTGGAAGTACTATCTGCAACTTCAGTTTTCAGTATTGGACAAGGGTATCACATCCTACTCCTCCAACTATCGGTCAACTGAATTGGATTTACTTGTAACTTCAACGCGCTTCAGGTTGGGAATCATCCGAATGTTTGCGAGATTGTGAAAACGGGACAACTTAGCGTTTAGAAGCCTCTGCTGGGAACACCGGGACGAAGAGCCTGAAAACGGGACTGTCCCGTTTAAAACGGGACGTATAGTCACGTTAGTAATACTTTATGTTGAACATCTCACCCAAAGGCAAGAATGAATTAATTATTGAACATCTATGTAATTAAAGGAAATTGACATTTGTTTTCAGTTTCGATTCGATCCCGAGATTCGAATTATTGATGAGAAATTTGTGTAATCTATAGACTTATATCTATTCTTGTCTGATTAAACACTTTGAGAAGTTTGGTTCACTTTGTTATCTCAGTAAGTCTTTCGATGGTCTTTTTGCATGACACAAGGCGTATAACAACGTACCGCATCTACAGTTCCTTATGATTGTTAAGATCACTAGCAAATCTATTTGGGGCTCATATGAAGACATCTGAGTAAGGTTGTTCTCATTTTTAAACACTTCATACAATTTTTGTTCCCGTATTTTCGTTTGAATAAATAACCCAAAGGTTTTCTGCAATATTTTCAATGATTCAACGCAAGAAATTTGGTCTGTAACGAACAATTTCAAGCAACAATTTGGCTTCATGAGAAAATGTGACAAAACAACTCGTAAACGATTGACAAACACTAGTATTCTGATTTTCCTAAAGTTACGTATCGAATTGGTTGAGAGCACTTCGTTCGGATTACCATTTCCCGAAGCTTCTTAATCTTAATACTATCTAGTTAATGGAAAATATCAGACTGATCTACAATATTTTGTAGAAATACTACAATACGAAGTTTACCTTACGATGGTATAAATGAGAAAATTTGAATTTACTTTTATTTCTATTGGGAATATAAAATCAAAATCACCGAAGAACCTTCCATATAATCAGGCAGTAATAAAATATCCATTCAATGTTTTATCAGTTTGTTCACTTTCACAGTGCTTCCAAATAAATACAGATTTCTTCCACAAACTCTATAGTTTAGATTAACGTCCTGAGAATACTTAATTTTTGATGATGCAATCAGTTACATCTCTTTTCGTTGTATGGCTGTGAATAATTTTAAGGAATAAATGGGCTGTTGAACTATGAATTCATAATTTATCATGGGAAATGTCACATAATTTAATTGATAAATTGGGCTGAATTTTAATTAAATATAGGAAATGAACTTCAAACCTAACTTTCATCAGGAAAGGAAAGTGACTCTCGGTTTAGATGTTTTTTCTTCATTATATTCAATTTGACTTTAGTTCGGTGACTTTTCTAATTGGTTGGAGTTGTTTGATCCGTGATATCTTAATTGGAATGTATGGTAGTGTGTTCGTCTATCTAGCAAGTACGTAGATTAGCCATTAATTCTTTTTTTCATAATATAGTATGCTTTCATATTTTCTCAATTTATTGGTAGATACTAAATATTTCGTAATGCCTCTCTATTTTTATGATTTCTTAGAATGAAAAGTTTTTTAATTGGAAACGCATTTTAACTTTTGAATTTTTTTTTATTCGCAATTTGCTGACTTGGCACTAGAACTATTGTAGCGTCCGCAATTAGCAAAAATTTCATTTTCTATTCATCTCACATTCGAGTCAAATAAGTAATTCCACATCAGCATGTATGGCAATATGGAACTCTATCGATGTTTGATACTTATAGAATCGTGTATACACTTGTGACGCATGGCGCTCGCAACGACAGCAGGCGGAGTCATGACGCATGTCTGAACTACCTAATTCTTATGTTGTAATTATTTCATGCTTTCTCTTTCAGACATATTTTTTATGTTTATAGTATTATATTATACTGGGTTGCGCGAAAGTACTCAGTAAAGTTCATAATTCATAATTAGTAATAATATGTTTATTACCTATCTTTTATGAATATTGAGGAGCTTTCCTATAATCCCCAGCTACCCTCACTCTTTATTTTCAAATGACAACCTCCATCTTGTGATTGCTCTTTTCAAAGCTCTATCAAGCTTCTAGATAAATGTACAAAAAAAGATTGCTCTCTTGAATATAGGGTGTTAAAATGCTCACTATTCTCGTCACACCACCTCATAATTTCCTCACAAATTTGGGTTTGGGGGGTTGGAAACTCAGCTCGTGATTATTCTGAAACGCAATTGCGAATGGAATTTTAATAATTTAACACCTTGTATTCAAGAGAACAATCGTTTTTTCCTGGAATATTCTGCACAAATATCTACAAGCTTTATAGAGCTCTAAAAAGAGCAATCACGAGATGGGGGTTGCTAGTTCAAAAAATGTGAGGTTGGTTGGGGGTGATTGTTAAACTCCTCAATTCATCATGAAAATTTAGGTATTAAGAATCACAAATCGATCTGTGAGAGCGTTTTTGCTAAAAACCGACAATCAATGAATTATGAGTTTTATTGAGGAATTTCGCGCAAAACGGTATATTAGTTGTTCTTTAGAAAAACTGGTCTCATCATTTTGATCCCTTAAAATTGATTGTAATAAGATTCCTAGAACAATAATTGTTACTCTATAACTGAGATCTCAAATACAAATTTTCATACGTCGAACTTAAAGAGTGAATTCTATACACCGATTTCGCTTTTTTATGGATAGTTTTTTCAAGAACTCAAACAAGCATTTGATAGCCTTATTCGCTGCCTTGAGGGTAAATTCTTACTTCATAAGATCTCTGATATAAATTTTCCAAACTTTGAAATTGGACGTCTGATAATCTGTTTGTCCTCAAACATTTATACAAAAATTACTGATTACTCTCACTTTATTCCGTCATCATTCATAATAAACTTATAAATTCGACCTTATTCATGAAGAGAGAAAATGCACAAATAGAAATGTTGGGATATTGAGAAATTATATCTTCATTGGATTTCTTACATAGTAACCCCATATTTTCATTTTCTTTTCGAATAATTATTTAATTTCGAGAATCTGCGAGAAAGAAACACTTAAAACGCTCTATTTTCTGAGAAAAAACTTTTCAAAAAATTTTGAAGAAATGTCACATTTCCAGTTCATCGATGATATTTGAATCTAGTGGAGATAGTGTTACTGGTTATTATTTTAGTTCAGATTACACATTATTTCTTATTTTGTATAAAAGAGACACATATCGGAACAGAAGGTTTTAATGAATCGTGAAGTAAGCTATGTGGCGGAATACCATTGAAAATCACTTATCAATCATCACAGAATTTCAATGGTTGTTCTTCGCAACTGATTCTGGTTATTGTTTCGCTTCGAGTCTTCTTCGCGGAGAATTAATCAGTATGGAAGGCGAGTATCAAGTTAATACAGACAGTGTAAGATCATTTTCAATCTAACATAAATAGTTTGTTTGTTATTCCTTTAACGTGCTCTATTTCCGCCTTTCGGTCAATGGCACGCAGGGAAATCTTACCTCACTAACCTGGGAATTTTGCCGAACCCCACTCGTGTCGAGGAATGGGATCTTTAATGTCCAACACATATCTATTAGACAGGACCAATGGCTTTACATATCCTCCGAAAGATAGACGCTCAAGCGATTCCCAGAATCCGAATAATCGCATCGACTTTGTGGGAGTTTAACCCAGGAAACTCTGCGTACGGGACGAGCATCATATCCTCTACGCCACCGAGCCGGCAACAGAAATGGTACTCGAGCGTTTCGACTCTAGCGGGAAAGATTGCCTGATCATGATCCTATAGTGGAAAAAAAAACTTGAAAAGAGGGAGACATCTGTTTCAGTAAACCGAAAACATTGAAATATCGAAACTCAAAATATCAAAAAAATGTCAGAACTGCATACGGAAATTTTTCTAAATAAGTGGTTCCTAATTTTTCTTTCTTTCAACACGTCCAAATTTTCTGGTGGATTGCGGTAAACTCGATCCTGTAGGTATCTCGAGAGCCAAATCAAATCTGGGGAGCTGACTAGTTACCTAACATGACCATTAGTTCCTCTCCATTGATTACCACATACAGGGTGCTTCAACGAAAGCTAAACAGAGGCTATATCTACCAAGGTATTCATTTCTGATCAAAACGCAAAAACAGTTCAATTTTTGTTTCAAGGGGGACATCTTTTGTGTTACAAAACTTGCCTGAAATATCAACCGCCTAAGCGGGGGTTGCAATCCTTGAATATTTTGAATAGGGAAGATGGATCGAGTGATGACTCGAAAGAAAGGTGGTATCTTTGTCTACATAGCCTCGAACGAATTTCTTTTTTTTATTGAAAACTGTAAAAGATAGAGGGTGGGCAACTGAAAGATAGGGAAGACTATTTCCCTGAGACTATTCAAGTTTCAGTGAAGTAAAATGGAACAGATCTATGCTGATCAATGGCAGTCATCATCAAGTACTATCCTCATCTCGAATTTCAACCCCTAGAACAGGGGTGACCACCCTTGAAAATTTGGAAGAGGGTAGATGGGTCGAGTGATATCTCGAAAGAAAGGTATTATCTTTGTTTGCATCCCCGTGAACGAATTTTCATTTTTGATTGAAAACTGTAGAAGATACAGAGTGAGCTACTCAAAAATAGAGGAGACTATCTATCGCCCTGAGCTATTCAAGTATCAGTGCAAAAACATGGAACAGATTCATTCCAGATCAAAGGCTGTCATCTTTGATCTAAATGAATCTATTCAAGTTTTTCGCACTAATACTCCAATAGTCTTGAGGCGATAGTCTTCTCTATTTTTCAGTGGCGCACTCTGTATCTTCTACAGTTTTCAATCAAAAATGAAAATAATTTCACGAGAATGCAGACAAAGATAATAAATACCTTTCTTTCCAAATTTTCAAGTGTTGTCACCCCTGCTCCAGGGGTTGACTTTCGATGGTACTTGATTATGACCGCCATTGATCAGCATGGATCTGTTCCATTTTATCTCACTGAAACTTGAATAGTCTCAGGGAAATAGTCTTCCTTATCTTCAGTTGCTCACTCTTTATCTTTTACAGTTTTCAATTAAAAATGAAAATTCGTTCGAAACAATGTAGACAATGACACCACCTTTTATTTGAGTCATCACTCTATTTAAAATGTTCAAGGATTGCAACCCCCGCTTATGGGGTTGATATTTCAGGTAAGTATTGTACCCCAAAAAATGTCCCCCTCAATACAAAAATTGACCTGTTTTTGCGTTTTGATCAGAAATGAATATCTTGGTAGATATAGCCTCTGTTTAGTTTTCGCTGAAGCACCCTGTGTATTGTTCGATCAGTTAGCATTCACAGATGCGTTGTGGGGTGCAGCACCATTAGGTTGGAAGTGGATTTTTCTTCATTCTGTCGGTGGAAAATCATCAAGGAAATCTTATAATGTGCGAATGAGAATTTTATTATAATTGTTCAGATTTAAGTTTCCTTCAATGAAAACTGGTCATATCAGCCCATGAATGAATGGTGCACTAGACGGTCATACCGAATCTACGCTGAAAATTAATGGTATTTACACCTTTGCTATGTGGATTCTGCTGGCTCTAATATTTAAAAATACTTGTATCAAAAAATGAGGACCGTTGTGAAAAGTACACTCATCTGTTCAAATTATGAGAAGAGTATAGTCTGAATGTATTATATCAGTGGAAAAAATCGGAAACTCAAAGCGTCTAACACTGTCACGTTCTTCAAGAGGTTGAAATTTTTGAAAAACATAAGGCTTGTTTTTATGTTTCTGTGAAGCATATTGAACAGTCGTCTGTGACTTCCCGGTTTCTGTAGAAATTCGTCGAACAGTTGTTTCTGGGTCCGCTTCACACTCAATATTCATTTCCGTTTCTTCAGTAATGCTCTTTTTGAAAGTTTACAGCTTTTCAATGAACCGTATTTGCAACAGATTATTTGGGTTCAGAAAACTTGTAGCGCCCTGGAGCATCTTTATCAGGAAATCGTTCTCGATAGAGTCGAAATGCTCGATGGCTTTTTCTTTTAGATTAAAAATAGGCTTGTATCACGTCACCACATATTAATTCATTTCATTTTTATTTATATATATATATATATATATATATATATATATATATATATATATATATATATATATATATATATATATATATATATATATATATATATATATATATATATATATATATATATATATATATATATATATATATATATATATATATATATATATATATTTTTCTTTAGTAAGGTGATCTAATAAGATTATGGGAAAAAACAGAGTAGTTGGGATGCTAGAGAGTGGTTCAACACAAACAGAAGTTGCATAAACAACAGGAACTACTTCAAGTGTTATTTAGCGATTAAGCACCTGAAAAATAGGAACAGAATGTGTAAGGGAACGACATGGAGATAGGCGTCGTGTTACAATAGCTACACAAACTCTTCATTCAACAAACGAAAAATGAAGTACGTAATCAGCTGAATCAAACAAATAAATTTTCATTAGTGACGTGTTCTATCAAGATTATGGGAGAGCATCAATTAAGCGTTGATGAGATGAGAGAGATGAACAAATCAGTTGAGATGTTCGAGAGTGAGACAACGCAGATAAAAGGTACAGAGAAAATAGAGACTTGAAGACTGATCCAATTTTTTACTATCAGATGAATCTCGCATTGAATTCCGCTCAGAAGAGGAGTGCGACTGTGAAAATAACTTTGTAATTTTACGAGGCTTAGAGAAGCCATTGAAGTTCACAGATACAGAGTAAAATTGTGATGGTTTTCATTGGAATCACTTTCAATGAAAGAAAAGATCTCATTCTGGTTAGTAACGGTGTGAAAGAAATTTCGTTCAGACCAGATCAGATTTTTCGAATCTCTGTACTACCGTATGTTGCAGCAATACTACCTATTCATGCATGAAAATACCCTCTTTTCAAACTGCAGCTACTACGATGGGTTTCTGGAATCTGCATGAAATCAATATCTTACCTACCGAATTGCCTGCAGTGAATCAGTTTGATCATCCTCTATATACATACATAACATACAAGGTCGACATGATTTTCAAAATCGGCAACAATTGTTTCACGTTCTCCTAATAACTTGGCACATTATTCCTCAAGAATTTTATTTGGAAGAATTTTTCTGTTTTAGAGTTAATTCAAAATAAATTCATTACTCAATACCAGTTGTCAAATAACGAACTTAGAAACAACGAATATCCCTACTTTTTTTCCAGGAGTCTATCTGTACAAATTTCTAAATTATCTTAATATTTGACTGTCGTTATCATCTGGTTGTTTGCATGAGTCATAAAAACGTTGTTGTAGTATATTAATTGACAACGTTGAGTCAGAAAAAACAATCATATTGGATTGGCAAAAATATCATTACCAGTTGAGATATGCAGGTCAAACGAATGACGTTACGCAAAGTGAAATTATATTCATTCAGAAATAAAAATGAAATTAAGCAGTTATTTCAGAATTATATAGAGATACAATTTAGTTGATACGAAGCTACCCAATACAAAGAGAAAGTGACTTTATTTCTTTCCTGTTGAGATTACTTCTTGGAATCTTCAGAATAGTTGTTCGACCTCTTCAATCCGGAAAACCCAATAAAATATTTTATTTTACGTTTGAACCTATGACCGCATTTAATTCTGATTATTGAATTTATTTCTTTCGAAGAAGGTAGTGAAGATTTTAGATACATACGAGGTATGTCAATTAAGTTCGCGGAAGTTGGCGATGCTGCGGCGGTAACTCTGCAGCGTTCGCATTGGTTTCATTCGAAACAAAATTTATTTCTGCGTCAGCCTCTGCAAGATTTGTGTTAATCGGTTGTATACTTCGTGTTTTATTGTCCTTTGGAGATCGTCCTGACTTGACCCACCGTGGTAACGATGAGTGATAAAATAACAAAGAATAGTGATTAAATTTTTAGTGAAACGCGGCGAAACTTCCATGGAAATTATGAAACAGTTAATTGACATGTATAAGGAAGAAGGAAGATTGTTTTAAAAAATCAGCTATCTACATTTGGGCAAAGCGGTTCAGAAGCGGCAGAGAGTCAGTGGAGGATGATACGCGCGAGGGAGCTCCCTCCATCTCTCGAAAAGCTCAAAACGTCGATCTGCTGCGCTCGCGAATGCTCGGAGACCGTTGGGTATGCCTTAGAATGTTAGGAAACGAGTTGAGCATCAACAAGGAGACGATCCGGCAGATGCTACACGAAGATTTAGGGCTGCGTAAGCTGTGTGCGAAAATGGTTCCCAAAGTGCTCACAGTTGAGCAGAAAGAGCTCCGATTGTCCAACTGTCAAGGCATAATTTCTCGAATTGATGAATGTTATCACTGATGATGAGTCGTGTGTGTTCGAATACGTGTGGTTAAATACAGTTCAAATATTGAATTGATTCTTTGTGTTAAAACTAGGCATACGTTGACGAGATAGTTATCTTGCTCTAATAAAACCATCTCGTTTGTTTTCCACACAAACTGCACGCGATGCTTCTGTCACCAACTTAATGCAGCGCTCCACGGCTTGGGTGTGGCATGGAAAATCTTTAGTATCCTGACATGTGCCGAGACCATTTTTTACAATTTCCTTCAAGGTTTCATCAGACAAATTTGAAGTTAGAGGTGGCTCAGTTATGTCACAGTCACGCCACAAAATAATGTCAGTATAGTCTTCAGCATTGAAATTGAACACCGGCACCTTGAATTTTCGAAGTCCTCGAGTATTCTGTGATCCTGCTTTTTCAAATTCTTCGATATGCCAGATCTCGGATAACCTCTCTGTCATCATCAAGCATGGCAATGATGATATTTTTTGGATGACCGAAATATCCATTTCGTTGGATTACTTTGCCAATGATAGCCTTCATATAGGAGTTCAAATAGCGACTAAGATTAATAGTTTGCCAAAGGTGCTCAGCCCCGTCGATGCACGAGGAATTACATTTAAATGTAAACCACATCGGTCCATAAACTTTCATTACGTACGTGGCTAATACCACTGATTTTTCTTCAGGGTCAGTTTTTGTGGCATACAACCTTAGAATTCGATTAGCTGTTGTTAGCCATCTAGAATGGTTAAGGAGTCCAGGTTCTATATTAGCTAAATCAGAAGTAAATATACCAGTACTGATAGCGGTCATAATATCGTACAGATACTTTTGGTCGGTACTCAGCTCTGTCCTAGTAATTTTAGGGTATAACGAAGAATGCGACTATCGGCATTGTTTGACAATTTTGTAATTGAGATTCCATGGCACCTGAAAAGCATTTCGGCCCTGTAGTTTTTCCATCTAACTGTAATAACAAATGTCGCAGTGGTAATTCATTAGAATGCAACTGGCAGATAAACCACTGTAATGGTCTGTTTAGCTCTTCTTCCATCAGACGAATAACGCCACCTTTGAAACCTGTATTGACTACTGTTCCATCGCAGCAAACAATAGCTGTTTCGCTCAGCTTTACTGACTAAGATTTTAAGTGAGATATTAATGCGTCTTTAATACCTTCAGCAGTCCCCGACTCACAAGTGACATGCCCGAAATAGTTGCTTCCTGGTTCTGATAAAATGACATAATGACCTTCTAATCTTTTGTTTTCTGTTAAATTTCCCTTCTTTCTCAACACGAACTAAAGTCCTATCCTTCCTGCCATCAAAATATGAACCGAGAAGCATTTTATTGGAGTCCGTTTCTTGTAAAGTTAATCTGACCTTAATTCTTTCACGGCGTAAGTTTGAACGATCAATGACACGACTTGGATCGTTTGGGAAAATATGCCAACATCTTTAGCGGCTCTATTGGGTATCCCAGTACGATCACAGGCAAGGGCTAATGATGGTAAGTTTAACTCTTTTTTTTTCTGAGGCGGTGAACCTTTTAGATTGACCTGTTCTGAGTTTTCATGGTAAGGACTAGAAGATAATACGGGAGAGCTAGAGCTGCTTTCGATTGAAGAATCATCGGTCAAAGAACGGGAACAACAAGGTTTGTCGAAATAGTTTAACTCTCTGTTCCGCGATAAACTTTTTCTTTTTCTTTCTTGTTTCTTCTTGTTTTTCACAGTTGCAATCACATCGATACCGCCTATCATCATTCTTCTGTCTGTTTTTTGGTCAATTAAGAAACTTGCTTCCTCCTTGGGAACACGACCTTTTACACAGTTATAATCACGTATAACTTTGCATTTGCAATTGCTAATATCAAACAGTTCATGGGACTCTGATATAAATGTATTAATCTTTTCTTGGTATTTAACATTAGTTTGACGGCCAAGATATGGTTTCATTAAGCTTCTATATTTGTCGTGGTAGGCACGAATCAGTTGTAAAACTCTCTTTACACTCACAGTAGGCAGCGACGATTTTTGACATATTTTTATAACTTCGTGAGCCAATCTTTCAGATATTTCATGAACTGTTGGCTCTTTTGTTGTTTTACCAGACTTCAACTCATGTTTTATGAACAGATAATTCTTCATAACATCGTTATAAGTTGGTAATTGCGATGCTGGTAACTTTTGCGGCAAACCAAAGACAGGACAGCTCGTTGTTTTTCGTGTTTTAACTTGAGACATATTTCTGCAAACAATACAAATAATAAATACTCTAATATTACTGTCAGTAATTAAACTACAAGCATAAAATATGAAAATCACTACTTACAATTATCGTCATAATCCCAGTTAAAGATAAACTAATACAATTTGATGCCTCAAATAAATGAACGGTAAACAGATGAACTGCTGTAAACACGCGAAATTACTAAATGTCACTCCATCGGTGTTTGGGTATGAAGGCGCGGTGAAGGGGTATTTCACAGAAATACTCTTCCCCAGCGTCCCGCTACCTTAGAGTCTCAACACGCATGTTTCTACCGGTAATAACTGTCGCTCAGGAGTTTTATAGAATGTTTGCGATGTTTTCAAATATTTTGGTATAACTCATAATTTGCCTAAATTTTTCAGAACTTTATGACGATGGGGGCACCTTGAAACATAGCATAAGCCAACTGATTTTTTATGGGCTTAATGTTGACCTAAAATAGCAACTTTTCACAGGTATACCGAAGAGATAAAACATAAAAAATCAAATCGCTCCACCCTAATGTAAACCATTCAAGAACTCAGCAACTGGATATGCATTTATCACCATTAAATGGTTTTATTAATTGATACATGAATCTCAATATTAGTTTGTTGTATGGTCATTCATGTATGAATTATATAAAGATACAGACCTTTTAAATGTTTTGACTTTGTTTCCACTGAACCATAATATTTGGAGGGGAAAACGAATGAAATTATCCTACATAATGAGTCGCTTGTAGATGGTACCAGTAGAAATGAGAAAAAATATAGCAAACTCCTGAAACCTCAGAATTCCTGCTTCCTATAGTTCTGGGTGCATCTTTTCAACTCATTGCGTTTGTTTGCACGTTATTTTTAAGAGACCTGAAAAAAAGATTACCAGTATCGAAGTCTCAAACCTGGATTTACTTGTTTGTTTGTTTTTCCTTTGATGTGCTCTATTTCTGCCTTTCGGCTAATGACACGCCGCAGAATTCTGTCAACTCATTAACCAGGGAATTTTGCTTAACCCTTCTCGTGTCGAGGGAAGATATCTTTAATGTCCAACACATCTCTGTTAGACAGGATCGACAGCTTCACATCTCCTCCGAAAGATGGACACTCAAGCGATTCTCAGAATTGAAAAATCGCACCAACTTTATGGGGATTGAACCCAGGTAACTCTGCGCAGGAGACGAGCACCATATCCCCTACGCCACCGAGCCGGCTATGGATTTGCTTGATTTCTTCAAATTACGATGTCAGTTTCTGAATTGAATTGCCTTTATCGAAGTAAAAACTACGGGTTAATCAGGTTTTTTCAAATCAAAATCAACAATCAGATTTTAAAATTTTTCAAATTTCCATGTGCCTCTTCCGAATAATTCAATATTGAATATTTTATGTCACAAGAGTCATACACTTATCAACAGTATATCCAATAATAATTCAACATCTTCACAAATATTATTTATGAAATCAACTATTTGCGCAACGATGATACTTATACGGTCAATTATTTACAATCAACCTAAATGATAGTTACCAATTATTATCAATTTCTGTTTCACTAAGGCAATAATCATACCTGCGTATTAGATAATAATAGAATTACTCCTAAGTATCTTAATAATTTCAGCACTGTTATCCTATTTGATTATTAAAATATCTTAATAGGCTATAGATGTTGATGGTCTTACAAATTACTATACTATAAAAATGATTATAATAATACTAGTAATCTGAATAAAAATTAGAAAGGATATTCCAATGATGCCAAAGTATAAAAAGTTTATACTCAACTGATTTAATATCTTTGACGATGGTTGACGTCGTTATATAAATCGGTTGAATTCCAAGGTAATTGAAACTATAATTCATAATATAAAGCTTCCGATTTACTAAAGTTTTAAGTCATTCTCAAGAAGAGTTTTGTGCTCCTGTCGGGATTAGAGTTAGCAAAATTTGATATTTCATTAGAGAAAGGTCTACGAGGATGAAACATGATTCTGCCTTTGGTTTGAATAGGATAGAATGTTTGAAAATAAACTATAGATAAATATATTTGATATGGTCAATTAATCTTCATTTTTAAGTGGTGATAGCAAATGATATAACGGTGGACCATTTAATCCAAAAAGCATTATCGATGTTCTCATAAGCTCCAACACATTTGCTGCCGTTTCTTGAACATTAATCATTTTAACAGCATGTCGTTTATCGTTACCTGTTATTTGTATCTTATATTTACATCCTTTGTTTTCATGAAACAATTTCATGCAGAATAGTAGTACATCTTAATAGACCGAACATCATATTTATCGAAAAAACTGGACCAAGTAACATACTTAAATGATTTGATTGAGGAGCTCGGTACTTGATGAAAATCGATATACATATTTTCAATGAAATAAAACTAAAGTATTTAGATTTTCACTATATTAACAAAACTATGACCGGTTTCAACACACTGTGGCTTCATCAGATAGATTGAAATTAATGAACAGAGTTATTCCTTATATATTGGTCTTATTTCCTACTTAATATTACAATAGGTACAAGTCCAAGAGGTATGTTGCTTACTTTATGAATTGAAAAGATTGAGTAAGGAGAAGGATTCAGATCTAATTGACTATTAAGTAACCTACCTGAATTCTTTTCCTTGTTGATCTCTAAAATTTCCAATAGATTGAGTTTTTGTCCATTATTTTCATTGTGTAAAATTTTGAAATTATCATTAAACTTATGGTTTTCTTCGAGTAAGTGATTAGAATAATGGGAATCTGAATCAAATTTCTGGAAGCTCTACTAATATAAATTTTATTACAAATCCCGCAAGACAGTTTATGAACACCGGATTTATTACTTTCATCAATTATAGATTTGCAGTTTTTGATATAACGGCCTAAAGAATTATCAGTTCAGAATGCTATATTGAAATTATAATGTGAGAGGAATGATTTTAATTTTAGACTAGGATTACCAATATAAGATAAGCTATTGTATTTTGTGTTAAACTTTTATACTTGGAAATACTTCCTGGACTGCTTTCTGAAATATTTTGCGTGAAATCATGTTCTCAATCATAGTTGGACTGTAACCCTTATTGACTACTATTTGTTTAATTATATTCAGCTCTTTTATGATAATATTTTGTGACATTGGGATATAAATGAGTCTATGTACCATACTATTGTAAGCTGCTAATTTATGTGGATATGGATGTGTAGATGAGCTGTGAATAGCAATATCTGTATGCGATAGCTTATCAAAAATAGAAAAATCCTGTTTGCCGTTAATTTTACTAATAGTTAAATCCAGAAAGATAATGAAGTTTTCTGTTTCTATCTCTAACGTGAATTCAATATTATCGCGAATTTTGTTAATGAATGTTTCGAATGACTCTAATTGTCTGTTTGTGCCAGTGAAACAGCAAATGATATCGTCGACATATCTAAACCAATAAATAAAATGTCTGAATAACGTATGTTCTTGGATAGTTTTTTCAATATTATCCACGAAAATTTCAGCGAGCAGATGGCTCAGAGAATTACCCATGATTAAACCTTTTCTACTATTATATAATACTCCATTGAAGTTAAAATAATTTTGTTCCAAACAAATTTTCTAAAAGGTGTAAGATTTCTGATTGAATTATAGGATTGACTTTATTAATTTGAAAGGCCTTCTTGATGAGTTTCACTGTATCACTAGGTGGAACACTAGGGAGGAGATTTACTACATCCCATGACATAAGTTTAGCGCTCGGTGGTAGTATCGTGTGCTGAATTTTATTTATTAGGAATGAAGAGCTTTTTTATTGAGAATTTAGGTTCAAAATTAGCGTACTGTTGAATGATGTCTATGAGATAAGTGAAAGTTTTGCAGCCGGAGCTTGAAAATATGAAACTATTGCTCTAGTGGGATGCTCTGTTTTATGGAGTTTGACGAGGGAGTAAAGTTCTGGTGATTGCGGGTTGTCAATGAAAAGTTTATATTTTTGGTTAGTAGGTATTATAGACTTGGTATACTCGAAAGAGTTTTTACTATGGATTGAAATCTATTAGTTGGATCTTCATCAATTTCTTCATAACAACCTGATTCAATTAAATTTTGGGTTTTCAATAAATAATCTGCTTTATTTTAGGCTATGACTTTATGACCTTTGTCTGCTTTGATGAATATGAGATCTTCAGATGAGAACTTAGATTTAATGGACTTCAAAGTTGTAATTTCGAATTTCTTAGGTTGAAAACTATTGAACTCTTTGAAGTAGTAACGCTGAAGAGTATTTTAGGTGGTTTGCTTGTGGTGAATAATTCAGGGCTTTTTCGATTTCAATTCCTAGCAGATCGAAATGGAGACGAGCGTTAGTTGATTCTAAATTGTGTTTAGAACCCTTTTCTAGAAGTGAAATTTTATCTTCGGAAGAATTAGCATCTGAAAGATTACTGAACTTATCATAAAACTGGTGATTGGGAAATTTGGACTTGATTTTTGAAGTTTCAGGTTTATTACTCAAAAATTTAATAAAATAGAGGTAATCCATTCGGAGTAGCTTTATAGATTGCATTCAGTAGGATTTGACATTTTACTTTTCGGAACAAGAGAAGTTCATTCATTAATTCACAAAAAGTATTAAATTCAGTTGCGAAAATTAAATAAATCATTGAGTAATAAACCTGAAACTTCTCAAATCAAGTCCAAATTTGTCGATCACCAATTTTATGATAGGTTGTTATGAAGAAATTGATAAAGATCCCACTAATAAATTTCAATCCATAGTAAAAAACGCTTTAGAGTATGCCAAGTCTATAATACCTACCAACCAAATATATATACTTTTCATTGACAACCCGCAATCACCAAAACATTACTCCCTCGTCAAACCCCATAATACAGGGCATCCCACTAGACCAATAGTTTCATATTTTCAAGCTCCGACTGCAAAACTTTCAGCTTTCTCATAGACATCATTCAACAGTACGCTAATTTTGAACCTAAATTCAGAATAAAAAACTCTTTAGTCCTAATAAATAAAATTCAGCACACGATACTACCACCGAATGCTAAACTTGTCATGGGATGAAGTAAATATTTTCCCTAGTGTTCAACCTAGTGATACAGTGAAACTCATCAAGAACGCCTTTCAAATTAAAAAAGTCAATCCGATAATTCAATCAGAAATCTTACATCTTTTAGAAATTTGTTTAGAACGAAATTATTTTAACTTCAATGGAGTATTATATAATAGTAAAAAAGGTTTAATCATGGGTAATCATCTGAGTCCTCTGCTCGCTGAAATTTTCATGGATAATATTGAAAAAAGCTATCCAAGAACATCCGTTATTCAAAGACTTTATTTATTGGTTTAGATGTGTCGACGATATCATTTGTTGTTTCACTGGCACAAACAGACAATGAGAGTCATTCAAAACATTCATTAACAAAATTCACGATAATATTAAATTCACGTTAGTGATAGAAACAGAAAACTCCATTAACTTTATGGATCTAACTATTACTAAAATTAACGACATGATTTTTCTATTTTCATAAGCCATCTTAACAAATGTTACTATTCACTCATCTACACATCCATATCCACATAAGTTAGCAGCTTACAATAGTATGGTACATAGACTCTTTAATATCCCAATGTCACAAAATAATTTCATAAAAGAGTTAAATATAATAATAATAATAAACAAATAGCAGTCAATAACGGTTACAGTCCAACTATGATTGAGAACATGATTTCACGCAAAAATTTTCAAAACCAATTCAGGAAGTATTTCCAAGTATGAAAATTTCTAACACAAAATACAACAGCTCCACTTATATTGCTAATCCTAGTCTAAAATTAAAATCATTCCTCCTCATTATAATTTCAATAAAGCATCTGATAATTCTTTAGGCCAACATATCAAAAACTGCAAATCCAAGATTGATAAAGGTAATAAATCTGGTGTTTATAAACATTCATGCGGAGATTGTGATAGAATTTATATTGGTAAAACTTTCAGAAATTTCAAAGTTAGATTATCCGAGCACAAACGTAGTTTTAATCATCATAAATCAGATTCCCATTATTCTAATCACTTACTCGAAGAAAACCATAACTTTAATGATAATTGGAGATCAACAAAGAAAAGAATTCAGGTAGATTACTTAATAGTCAATTAGATCTAAATCCTTCTCCTTTACTCAATCTTTTAATTCATAAAGTAAGCAACTCCGATGGGTTTTCCAACATACCCTTGTACTTGTACCTATTGTAATATTAAATAGGAAATCAGACTAATATATAAGGAATAACTCTGTTCATTAGTTTCTATCTATCTGATGAAGCCACAGTGTGGTGAAAGCGGTCATAGCTTTGTTAATATAGTGAAAATCTAAATACTTTAGTTGTAATTCATTGAAAATATACCTAAATGATTTCATGATACTCGATATACATAATATTCGAAGTAAATACACAGACGAGCAAAAAGTTCTGGCCATTTTGAAATACTGATATATTCCAAATATTCTTTCACAATATTTTCCTTCGAAATGTTCAACCTTAAAAGAAATTCGCTAGGTCGTATTTTGACTTTGAAGTCCGTCATATTGGATATCTGTCAGGTTTTCAGCTGCGTATTGAATTTTTTTGTCAAATTCGCATTGTTTATATGTATTGAAACCTCGCAATTCGGTTATTCGCCTGAGTGTGTAACCGTTTCGTTCGTAAATTAAATAGTGTAAGTTTGTTGAACCGTCGAAGTAACTAATTAATCGGTTAAAATACCTTCAAAGCTTTAGTAGTGGTTGGAAATTTTGTATTGTTACATGATGGCCGAAGATAAAGTTAAACAACGATAATCGTTGAAAAGAGTATTTGTGGAGTTCACAAGATGAGCTAACAATATCAAGAATCAGAATTGATCCTAGAGAACGTGGCTCTGCCCGAAGAACAAATATCACCCAGATAGATAACTGGTTTTTGATATCCGCGAGTTTACGGATCAGAATATCTGTTGCTGTTTGGTTACCAAATCAACTACGTGCGGTAACTGATGCAACTGTTAGGAATGGACAGTCAGAAGAAGGCTTGGTTCAACAGGATTGAGTTGATTAACTTTCGTAAGAAACCGGCGGGCATGGAACGATGAAAACAGCGCCAGAGTAATGTTTCCATATGAGCCTCGGTTATGGTTTGCGCTGATATGACGTCAGAACGACGTACACAATCGGTTCCTGTCGAATGTCATCTGACAAATGACAGGTATATTGTGAAGGTTCTCAAAGAAGACGCAACACATGATAACTGTGGATGACGATAGCATTTTTATGCGAGAAAATGCCAGACGACATACAGCCAGAGTTGTAACGGAAAATTTTGATGAAAAAATGATAAGGTGTTCTGAGAGGTTTAGACTCAGTCCAGAATTAGATCTGACTTGATTTAGTAAACTTATTCTATAAATACTATGATGGAAGAAATTATATTCATTGAAATGTTATTCTCTCTTCAATCACAGTATACCTGCCAGACTTCAAAATGTTATCAATGCAAGAAGAGGAAATACTCGCTGCTAGTGAGTCATTCTCCATTGTTTGAGTGCTAGTCACATTTTCATTGTTTTCAGCATTTTCTGCTGAATTGTATTCGATCCTCACTTCGTTAATTGATATTTGATTCCAAATAAATAATTCTGATTGATAAAAATGTTATTGCATTGAAAGATTTCATAACCGAATAGCATTGAATTCTTCGGACGAGTTGATCAAACAAGAAAACATAAAAATTATTCAATAACTTGAAGTTTTTATTTTACACAGTACTGTATTATCTATACTCATACTAATATTTGCAACTATCATTCGTTAACGAATCAAGTACTTTGCATTTCATAATTTGAAATAATTATCTGTCTGTGGCTCACTTTTTTATTGAGGAAAGTTTATTATCATTGAAATGATCGATTTCTCAATAAATCATTCTTGTATGAGTACAACGCCATCATTGAATTATTATTGATATAGAAATACTTCATTGTGATGAGAATTGAAAAACAGAAGTTGTAGCGTTTATAAACTGAGAGTTCCATTCTTTGAATGCTTTGAAAACTACTTTTACTCGGAAATGCGGTTTCTTTTTTCTTCGATACTTTCAACCCTGGCTCTTGCGTTATTGTTTGGTTTATACTGAAATTTACTTTTCAGCTGCATATTTCCTAAAAAGATGTTACAAAAGCGACCCAAAACTGAATACGTGTCTCCAAGAATCAGCAAACCATCTAATGGCAAATATGCAAAGAGGTATTCCAGAACTAGGCATAAGTAAACCTGAACCAATTGTCATCGATGAAATCGGAATATCCTTAGGAGGTGGACCAGACGGCTATCGAGCTACTTTCCGAAACATTGAAGCCTATGGGGTCAGTAACACGACTGTGACTGCTGTAAGGTATGTGACCTACTTTACTTAATGATGATAAAAACGTTTCAAAGAATTATATTTCCTAAATATCTCAGAATAAAGCTTAAATTTAACTTCATATAGCTTCTTGAAGAACGATTATTTTCATTATGTTCTTAAATTAAAATACCGTGTAATGATTTTGATAAAAATGAAAGCAAATGTATTCCTTACATGATACAATCTACAATAAATTATTTTTTTTGTTATTGCATAAGTATCAAGATTGAAGATAAGGCGTCCTTCTGAATTAAAAAATATTTAAGACATTAAGAAATGCAAACTTTCTCCATCTTCTTTCGATAGGTTGCTCGGTTTCTTTAAAGATGACATTAGCAGGTTAGTCGCGATTTTCAACTTTTCTAAATAGTTTTTCGGCATGGTTTTTCTCAGAATGACAAAGTTATCATGAATGGAGTCGTTTAATATGTGAAATTTTCAAGAAATTAATTTCTACGGTTTATTGGATTATCATGCATTTGCCTCATGCTATTTCATCTTATTCAATTTAGTAGGAGACGTAGGGTTGTTCACAAGTTCACACGTTCAAGGCAGTGTTCATTTTGGATAAACCTTCAATAAATATGATCGATAGAACATTGAATTTGGAATGATGTATAGAAACACGTATCCTAAAGTTTCAGATTTCAGAAACAGGAGAAGTTATTAGCAAAACAAGATGAATTTATCGAGTGAAAAATCAAGAAACTCTATCTTGCTTATTGATAATTCTTCTAAACGTATAATATAGAGGTTTGAATTTGGGAGGCTTTCACTTGGTAAAATTTCATTATCAATAACAAAAACAAGTAATGTTTAGCTTCTGCAGACGAATGAATGTACAGAAATTATGACAACTATATATACATAAAAATGAGAATATGAATACAAATGTTTTCAAGTAATTGAAAGCTTATTGAGTTGCTTCTCCTTAAGTGGTTATTGATGACAGGTATAAGAGATTCAACAGAGGTGAAAGGCTTAAATCGACTTGTTCATTAATGAATCTACCTGAGTGTTTGTGTTTGTTGATTTCTAAAAACTTTACAACAAGCCGAATTAAGCCCTTCAGCTCTATGGAATCTCTTCAGGGAGCAATCTATTCCTCAATTTTATTTGATATACCTCTCATCAAAAACCTTTTCAGAAGAAGCAACTCAATAAGCTTTCAATTACTTAAGAACATTTTCATTTATATCCTTATTTTTAACTATATATAGTTGTCATAATTTCTGTACATTCATTCGTCTGAAGAAGCTACGGTGTAGTAAAACGCATTACAAATCACAATTATTCCGTAAAATTCCTCAAAGAATAATACTTGTTTTTATTTTCGATAATGGAAGTATATCTGAAGAGTATATGGTGACATCTGAATACTTCAAAAGTATGTAGTCCCGTTAGATAAAGAAATTTATCTAATTTTTTATCAAGTTAGCTGTCGTTATTGAACGGAATGTTTTCGGAATACCATCTTCCTTGAAGACTACAAAAAATCTATGAACAATTGGTCTAAGAATTTTCCTTTGTGAAGCTCTTTTCACATATAAATTTCAGAAAACTTGGTTAGGTTAGGTTAGATGGAACTCATTATAACCGTTGAAATTTGATCCCTAGTATATGCGTGTTCCATCTTGAAAAATTAAATCTGATGAAAGACATCGCACATCATTTTGTATCTCATTTTCAGAAACATGGTAAATGTCGTTTTCCAATAAGGTATATATTTGACCTGTCACATTTTCCACTAGAAACTGATTTCCCCATTAAGTTAAAGGACCGGTTTAACACAGATTTACGAGTTGCTTGTATTGTTCTTCACAATCTACATACAAACTAACATTATTAGAAAAAAACAACAAATACGATGGCAAGATACATATAGAAAAGAAATTCCATACTTCTTGAAATAAGGTAAGGAAATTAAACCGACTGGTAAGTTTTCAATGCTACAGTCTGTATTAGGCATGGATACCTCCTAACAATTTGCCTTCCATACCGAACACTAAATGATGCCCCCAGCAATGTTGCGGGCTTCGTCATTGGTGATTATGAGAGACGTAGCTTCTATTAAAAGATATGTTGGTAATTATTTACGGAAAAGTATACATTTAATTCTGTCTCTTAACATATCAATAAGTGAAGTCGAGATTTGATATAAAGTTCAGCGAAATGGCGATAATTCATTCTATCCTTATATGTTAGAGATTCCAAATCCCCAAAATCAATGAGTTTCACAGGAAAACTGGCTACATTTTATGTGCTTCAATCAGCTTCCGTATTTGCGAGGTGTTATAATATTTTTCTGGTTTTACATATCTACAGGGTGTTACATAATAGTATGCCACAACTTGAGAGGGTAAATCTACGTGCAATTTTAAGAAAAAAAGTTCGTATAAACATAGGTCCGAAAAAAACTCCAGCAATTTTTGTGATACTCAGCCCTAATTTGACATGCAAGCTATTTTTTTACAGCCTTCATCATTACACGTCCTAGATTTTAACTGAAATTCACAAGGTGTTTTCTTTTCCGAGGCTATGTTTCTTGCCCTTTCAATCTTTTTTGCCATACGCCACTGATCAGCGTACCATCAATTTTCGTCATCCTCATCCAATTCAGAAACTTTTTTGACATCTGTAATTTTTTCGTATCTCCAACCGTTTTCGAGTGAAAAATTATTGATTTGAATCATTTGAATTGTATGTTATTCGCTGAATTAAAAATTTAATAATAGAAATACTTGATAGGTATGCCCAAAATTTGCTTTTATTTTGATAGCTCGTCTTCTGAGACTCAACTTATACTTATTCAATATCAAACTGAAAAAAAGAACAAGTAACAACTGAATAAATTGCTGGAAGTGTCCTCCACCTGCAAGAATACAGGCCTCTGTCTTTCTTGGCATATTATCACGCACTCTTCCTGGGGTATTTATTATCCATTCAGGTTATTATTCTGGTGTAAACTAATCTTTTGAGATATCCCCATAAGAAAGAGTCTAAGCTATTTAAGTCTGGGGACCTAGGAGGCCATGGTTTTGGCCCATTACGACCTATCTATCGGCTGTTGAATGTATTATTCAAAAATTCCCTAGCTTCTCCACTGACATGTGCAGGTGCCTCTTCATGCATGAACCACATTATGTTTCTCACCAAAAGTGGCACATCCTCGAGCAATAAATGTAACTCCTCCTCAAGAAATTTAGTGAGAATTGTTCTTGATGATGAGATTCTTCAATCAAATGGGGGTTTTCCTCAGCTCAATAATGATAATTGATAAAATTTGCGATAGCAGTTCTCGAAAGGTAGCTTCGTCTGTGAACATTATTTCGCTATCAAAATGAGCATTTTCTTTAATTTTATCTAAGAACCATCGGCAGAAATTCAGTCCTGGAGGAAAATCTCGAGGAAGTAGAGTTTGGACACGTTGAATATGACACGGGTACAATAAAAAACTCATGGAGAATCCGCTAAACTAGTAAATGTGGAATATTCAACTGATTTCCAATTTTTCTTGTGCTCACATGAGGATTCAAATCAATACAATTCAAAACTGCTGCCTCAATATTTGGAGTTCTTATAGTTTGAGTTGCACCTTTCAAATAATTATTCGCAGTAAGAGTACCAGTTTCCCTCAACCTTCTGTGGGTATTTGAAAATGTTCGCCTGTCTGGTGTTACTTGATTTGGAAAGCGCACCTGATATAATCGCCTAGCTTCTGTTGTGTTTCCGTCAGCCAGACCGTACATTTAATGGATATCAGCCAATTCGTCTTCAGTAAAATTAGCCATTTTTCTTACAGCAATAACTTCAAAACTCTTAAAACTAATCATTAAAATAATAAATAATTCTAGCAGATACTGGTTCAACTGTCAAAATAAATAAATGAAAAATTCAGAGCCTACTAATCATTTTTTTTAATTGGAAGTTCTTTCAATTCAGCGAATGCATACAATCGTTTAATTTTTTTTTGCTCGAGAACGGTCGGACATATGAAAAAATCAAAGATGTCGAAAAAGTTTTTGAATTGAACGAAGATGACGAAAAATGATTGTACGCTGATCTGTGGCGTACTACGAAATAGTTTGAAAGAGCAGAAGAAGACATGGCTCCGGAAAAAAAAAACACCTTGTAGATTCTAGTCAAAATTTAGGACGTGTAATGATGTAGGCTATGAAAAATGGCTTGCATTTGAAATTTGGGCTGAATATCTTAAAAATAATAGCATATATTTCAAATTGGGGCTGAATATCCCAAAAATTGGAGGAGTTTTTAAGAATGAAACAATTTTTCCCAGAAATTTCACCCTGTAGCTCAGTGACTATTTTTCCCAAAATTGCACGTAGATTCACCCCCTCAAGTTGTGACATACTATTATGTAACACCCGGTATAAACATTCCAAACGTATGTGGCTGATTTAGAGGTTCTGCGGTACTATTTTCATAATTATTTTATTTCAACATTATGAAAACTTGATACTGATGGAATGTGAAGATTTATTTGAAATGAGAAGGATTAGTTATTGGAAAACGAGATTGTTAAAAAAATTGAATTACGGGGAGTCATCAGAATTTAACGTAATAATTCTGATAAGTTTGCATATCATTTTGTTTTCTGGTTGATCCTGAATAAATGTAAGGGGATACACAAAAGTATTCTGCTTTTCCCAAGGGTTGTTACCGAAGGATCACAAGATTAATTGTTTTCTTATGAATTCAGTTGAAAATCATTTTAAAACATCGAAATTCAACAATTTTACAACAACTAATAGTAGTATTTTGTATAAGCATAATTATAATTCTAATTTAATTATCTAGTTATTGACTGTCTTCAACTCCGATTTGTTTCAAATAAATTTATTTGCTTTCAGATTCAAGCAAGCAGAGTTAGTTAGCTCTCTAATTGAAAGCTGAAATTATTCTTCTCCCACTCTGTTACCTTGAATATTTTCAACTCACTTCAATTCGTAGAAAATTAGATCAGTGTTAAGGAAGGAAAGCATTGCCTCATGAACAAATTTCTAATTATGATCAACGAAATTTCACAGCCTGATGGTAGGTTTTTTTCAGAGAAAAGTATACAAGATCTAATTGTCTCAAACATTATCTGTAATCTCAAAATAATTTGGAGTCTTAGATTAATAGCTGTGTTCAGTCTAAGTAATAATATATAATAAGCATAATGACAGGGTTTCACTATAATGATTCATGAATTTCTTTCTGATGAGGCATCCTAACATTCCTTTGGGGTAGCCAGATTGAAAATCTTCAGGTTTTTCTGTGATAATTGAGAGTAAAGAATTGAATAAAAGAAAAAAATATCTTATACGAAATAATACCACACAAGTATTGAATTATTTAATAATTAATGAATATTTTTGGTGAAAAATACAGAACAGAAATAAGTCATGTCTCAGAAAACTTCAAGAAACTGGAAACAATCGATTCAATTATTAGCAGAAAACTATGTAATCAGATATACTGAATTGAAAGGACTACTTCCTTTGCTGTTTAATTCAGTTCAAGTCATCAGTTTACTCCAAAAGTAATAAAAGAATACGAAATCGAGTAAATTTAAAAAATAAATAGGTAGGCGAGAATCATTATTTCTAGAGGACTACATAATTTTTTATTTGATAGATATTTATAATTGAAGTAGTGAAAATAGATAATTCAACACTAATTTGTCTGAAACAAAATTGGTTCCAATATTAATCCTTTATAAATGAATCTTGGGGCTCAACGAAATAAAACTAAAGAATGATTCTTAAATATTTGGCAGATGTTGAAAGCGATTTTTGCCTACAACTGTCGGCTTTTTTGCCACTGAAAAATTGTTAATAAAATAAAAAAATATATAGGAATACATTCGGCTCCAGTAAGCTATATTAAACAACTATATTAAATTCGAAATATATGATTCATAGTTTTTTGAGATCTTGTGCTCACCGACTTCAAAAATGAAGTTACGAAAACGTCAAACTGAAGTTCGCTTCTTCATCTCCTAGCAACTTCGATGGGAGGACCATAAAGCAAATAAAATTCTGCTCCAGCATCGTCTAAAATTTATTCTGCTTCATCATTTTTGAAATTCAATCCTCTTTTATAGAAGATCCTCATTCTCGTTAGATTTATGATGAGGGTTGGTCCAAGGCTGACGTCTAACGCTTGTACAGAGGCTAATAATGAAAATTTTTTTTTTGTGGGTGTATGTAGTAACATTTGCTGGAATTTATTTCACAGTCAGAGTCAGACTATTAAATGAGAATTTGGAAGCAATTTTCCACATAAGTTGATAAGTTGATTGAAATTTCGTTGTTATTCTGTGTGAAACCGCCACAATTTTCAAGTAGGTATGTCCTGTTGTCTCATCATCTGGATGATGTTCATAGAAGCGTAATGATGAAAGGTTACCCAAATAGCGTCTTGCATTTTTGCAACAGAAAGATTAATATTTCTGATCGTCAAGACATCCTTGACTGTTACTTGATAGTCATTTTACTGGTAAGTTATCCTTTTTCAAGGAGACTTTCGCTACTTCAGAATGACCAGCTTATTACTGGTAGTTTTGGACACGGCTGAGAGTCTGAAGACTTAAAAAACCATCAAAAAGAACCCCTCTCAGCCGACCTGTTTGAAGGAGAACAATATCGCTGCTGCTCAAGCTACTTGCGCGTCGGGTCGGCCTCTTAATTCGGAGCGTTCTCGGAAAGTGTACTTTAACTTAAATTTCGCTCGTTCAAATACAATCTTCATCAACACCTTTGTGAAAATGATTATGGCCGAAGATTAGAATATTGCAACCAGTTTCTTCAAAAGATGGAAATGGATCCAAGGTATCCTTATAAAATTTTGAATTCAGATGAATCCCGATTTACTAACAACGGAATGTTCAATAGAAACAATATGCGCTATAGGGCCCACGAAAACGAGCATTTAGTACGTGAGGGTAATTTCCAGGAGCGATTTGGGTTTAATGTATGGATGGCAATGTTAGGGCGACATCTCATAGGTCCAATCATTTTTGATGAACCATTAACAGGAGAAAGATATTTAGGATTTTTACAAAACGAAATAAGCGATCTGATTGATGGTTTACCACTGGCTGTTGCTAATAACTTAATTTTCCAACAAGATGGAGCACCAGCGCACAACTGCAGGGAAGTTGCTCAATACCTAAATAATAATTTAAATGAAAGGTAGATAGGCACCAACGGCCCGACAAGATGGCCAGCTCGATCGCCCGACTTGTCCCCATTAGATTTTTTTTGTGGGCCCATGTAAAAAAATCGTGTTTATAGAACTGCTTCAGAAAATCGAGAGGATTCAGAGAATAGAGTTCGGGCAGCAATAGATGAAATTTTTCCAAATCAAATGGATAATGTAGTACGGGCTACCATTCGCATTCTGTCAGGCACAGAATGGGGGTCTCTTATAAAACCTGTTGTGAAATTATGCTCAATTGATTTGATGACATTGCATCTATGGTCCATTTGCGTAATTTGCGTTATTTATGTGTTTTGTTAAATTTTTATTCATCTGGAATGTACGATGATGAGTATGTGCGCCATGCCAAAATACAGCTAAGGTTTTGCGTTTATGCTTTGTGTGCATTACAATTTTAGAACCAGCTGAGTCCTCATAGCCACCTAGACTTGAGAACAAAATTATCAAGAATGATTTGAAAATTCGGCAAATACATCTTTAAATATACTGAATGTATAGACAAAGAGAATTTCATTCGATTTCCCGAAAAATATAGAGGGTGAGCCATTCAAAAATTAAAACTTTGGCTCATTTTCGGTGAAACCGGAAGCGGTTCAGATAAACTGTCAGAACTTGAAGTAAATTTTTAATCAATTTCGAAAAACTTCATTGAAAAATATTGGATAGGAAAAAAGTTTTAGGGGCGAGCCTCTTACCAGTTACACCCGGTATATATAATATGATAAGTTCCTCGAGATTTTGCATATCCTTATAAATACTCTTTTTCCCGTAAAACTACTGGATTGATAGTACAAATATGATGATATACTACCCACTACATATTCTGCAGTAGAAAATGCATTATAAGAGAAATGGAATAATTATTATCCTTATGGACTAAAGCATCCACTAAGATGTCCATTGTGCAAGCAAGAATCCACATCATACCGCTGAAGTTAATCTTCCACAAACCATTCACCCTCTTTTCACAGAGTGAAAATCATTCTGCTTTTGAAAAGACTATCGAAATATACATAGATGGCTCGTACTGCCAAATGGGAGTAGGATGTTGAGTGTATTCGAGATCTCAAAGCCTATAACGAGCAAGGACTATGAACGACACAGGGTTGTCGGGTCTAACCAAGTCGTAAAAAAAGTAACCTGGAGGAACAATGCAAAACCATTGGACTCTACACATACGCAGACAGAAGACAATCACAACCATTCATTTTAGAGTTTCTTTCTGACATTTGTATCTGCTAAAGTTGTTGCAGGAACAATCAATTAGTCTAGGTGTAGTATGGTTTGCCGTCGAGGCAACACAAATTCTCAAAAAGCTCCTCAAATTTCAAATGCTATAGGATGAAACAGTAAATTTCAGTATAACGTGTGAAAGTTGGATGCAACAACACAGCGAAATATGACAATGTACTGTAGTGAGTGTGAGGAGAGCCAAACGATCTGGGATACTCCGTTCACATGAGAATGCCCGATTGTCAGCACTACTAAATTAAATATATTAGGACTGAACTGGCGATCCCTAGGCAATCTGCAGAAATGCTCACTGGACAACAGTCTTCTTCAAGGAATTTCATCTGCAGAAAGGGAAACGGGATGAAACGGTCCCGTGGGACATTGTTTGGCTATACTTTTGGCCTATACTGAAACCACCCCTAACCCCGGTCTATGAAAGACGATGCAAAATATATCGCCATTATAGAAATTGCAGAACCTGAATTATCATATTTTCTTCCCCACGTTAATTACACCTGAAACTGAATGAGATTGGTCATATGAAAAGCCATGTGATCGTCTAGGAGCTAAACTTGCCTTTAAGTTCTTTTTATAAAATAGGACCCTTTTCTTTGGTTGTGTTGTCTATTTGTAGTAACCTATTCAAGTTCTTTATGTGAGGTTTGATATGATACGATCAATTCTTCGTCGCTTAAACCATAGGTAAGGAAATCAGAAAATCAAAAACAGATTGGTCAACAATGTCTATTTGAGTTTTGCAACATTCATATTTGATTCTCTTATTTGCATTGTTGGGCGTCTTTGAATAAAATTAATGCAATGTCAGATCATTTAGATATAAGCCCAATTTGCCTTTACCAATATTTTGAGTGGTAACGGACCCTATCTAAGGGGTTTGGTAATATGATATGATGTTTTCTGAATAGGTCATTGCCCTGATACTCCGAACTCTATAAGATTTGGTTTTAAAATTCTAAGGAACCCGTCCACAGCTGACAACTTGCAAGCGTTAATTTGCTTGCGTATTTTTAATCGAATTCAGTAATTCGTATGGTATTAAAACGTTATATATGGAACTAGAGGTAAGTCCTTAAAGCTATACGTGATTCTTTTTGCTAAACTGAGCGCCAAAGAGCAATATTAATTATACAGTGTGTTCCAACGAAAATTTGACCCCCCCTATAACTCCGAAATGAGTAACATTAGCGAAAAACACCAAGACACGTCGATTTTTGTTTCGAGGGGGAGCATTTTTCGAAATAATTTGAAACTTCTCAGATCAACCCCCTACCCCCAGCAACCCTAATTTCGAAATTCATCATAGGGAATAAGGGTCGAGTGGCACCTTACTGTAAAGGTCTGTCAATTCTCCATTCCGATTTGTCATTTTTAGAATTTTAAATTAACATACAGGGTGTCCCAACCGAGGGTAAAGTAGAATTCCTGCAAATCCCAAATACTAAATGAAATCGATTTATTTTGGCATAATGCAAGCGCAGGTTTATGCTCGGTCTAGAAAAACGACCTACACTTGTGAATTTGGAGTTGGTGCAATCAACCCCCTATTTCCAGCATCCCCAACTCAAAAATCATTCGATCGAAAATAGGTCAAGTGGCACCTCGTTGGAAAGGTATTTCAATCTTCTCTTCGAATTTGGTATTTTCGAAATTCAGAATCAGCATACAGGGTGTCCCGGAGCAGGAACACTGAAAACCCAAATAACTTTTGAAACTGGTTCATTTCGGTATAATACGAGAACATGTTTATGTTTGATTCGAGAATAAGACTCTCTTGCGTGAATATGGAATTTTTGCAATCAATCTCTTCCATTCAGCATCCCCAACTCAAAAATCATACAAGTGATTACAGGTTGAGTGGCAAAGTTCCAGAAAGATTTTTCTATTTTCTGAATCACTGAGGCATTGGTTTCAGTTTGGCAATCGAGGTTTTCTGGCGTGAGGATCAGGATGAGGGATGATGGAGAAACTGATTGGATGCTCATCTAAACAGGAAAAAGAGATTTATTGAACTTGTATTCAATTGAAAACAAAAACTAACTTGATTATTACAACAATTGTTCAAAATGACCTCCGCCCACCTCCATACAGTTATACAGACGATTTTCGAAAACTCTTCTCACATTAGCGAAAACTTCAGGAGTCAAAAGTCGGCATTCTGTGATAATCCTCATCCGCAGCTCCCCAGGTTTTCTGGTCTTGTGGCATAAACTTTAGATTTTAGATGGCCCCACAAAAAAAATCTAGGGATTTAAATCTGGTGACCTGGCTGGCCACTCAACAGGTCCTCTTCTACCAATCCACCTTCCTGGGAAATTTTCGTCTAAATATTGGCGCACCCGAGCATCATAATGCGGAGGAGCACCGTCTTGTTGAAAACGCATTTCGTCCTCAGAAAGAGTTGGATCGTTCTGTAAAATTTCTGTCAATCTAGGATGTATGTGTTCCTCTAACAACTGTAGGTAGCCATTTCCATTCAGATTACCCTCAATAAAGAAAGGCCCAACTAGATGATCGCCAAAATTCCTGCCCAAACGTTCAACTTCTGAGGCCTTTGCGTGTGGGCCTCTCTAAACCAATGAGGATTCTGTGTGTCCCAATATCGACAATTATGTCTATTCACTTCACCACTGAGCATAAAGGTGCTTTCATCAGAAAAACAGATGTTATTCAGAAAATTTGGATTAGCGTTTAGGTTTTCACTTAGATTTTCACAAAACTGTAAACGACGATCTGGATCATCTTCGTTTATTTCATGCACTAATTTTACCTTGTAGGGGTGAAATTTGTGATGTTTCACGATTCTATGGACAGTTGTAGCTGATACACCAGTCAGACGAGATAGTTTTCTGATCGAAGTAGTATTCTCCATTTGTAGATGACCCACTACTGCCACTTCCGTTGCCTCATTTCTGACAGGACATGCCACTTCATGTTTTTGTTTGCCACCGAACCCGTAGCTAGGAATTTGTCAACCAAATATTTAACGTACTGGTGACTGACTCCCTTTCTCTTTCAGGATGGTTCCTATCGAATATCCTTGCCGTTTCTTTGGCACAACTGTTATTTCGAAAATACGTCGATACAATTTCGACCCTTTCCTCAGTGGAATAAACCATTTTCAGATTAATTTCAACTGACGAACAACAACAATAATGAGGAACTGATCTGAATAATAATAATATTTCATTGTAAAATGAGAAATAACAGATGACTGCACGCCAGATGGAAATGAAAAAATGTGAACATTTTCAATGCAGAAATCAGCTTTATTTCTTCGTAATTGATGCTCAACACATCGTACCCCAATACTTTTAACAGTTTCGAATTAATTTTAGTTGATAATTTCAAATGACGATATTGAATTTTTCGAAAGCGACATCCTGTATGGAGAGCCGAACTGAATGAAATGCTTTAATCATTCTGGAATTCAAAAACCTTTCTGAAGATATGCCACTTGAATTATTTGTATGATTTTCAAGCTGGGGATGCTGAATGGAAGGGTTGATTGCAAAAATTCTATAACCACACAAGAAAGTCCTATTCTCGGATCAAACATGTTCTCGTATACCGAAATGAACCAGTTTCAAAAAGTTATTTGGATTTTCAATGTTCCTGCTTCGGGACACCCTGTATGATGATTCTGAATTTCGAAAATACCAAATTCGAAGAGAAAATTGCAGTACCTTTCCAACGAGGTGCCACTTGACCTATTATCGATCGAATGATTTTTGAGTTGGGGATGCTGGAAATAGGGGGTTGATTGCACCAACTCCAAATTCACAAGTGTAGGTCGTTTTTCTAGACCGAGCATAAACCTGCGCTTGCATTATGCCAAAATAAATCTATTTCATTTAGTATTTGGGATTTCCAGGAATTCAACTTCACCCTTGGTTGGGACACCCTGTATGTTAATTTAAAATTCTAAAAATGACAAATCAAGGTGGAGAATTGACAGACCTTTTCAGTAAGGTGCCACTCGACCCTTATTCCCTATGATGAATTTCAAAGTTAGGGTTGCTGGGGGTAGGGGGTTGATCTGAGAAGTTTCGAATTATTTCGAAAAATGCTCCCCCTCGAAACAAAAATCGACGTGTCTTGGTGTTTTTCGCTAATGTTTCTCATTTCGGAGTTAGAGGGGGGGTCAAATTTTCGTTGGAACACACTGTATTATGTCACTGACTGCGGATAATACTCTATTCCCATATCACGGATTTGCCAACCAGGAAATCATGTCCTCTAATCATACACCTGTACGTATCACAAACATCACATACAATCCAGCAACTCAGACATTATTCGAAACTTACAACATACAAGCCTCATTGTCTGTGGGTTCATACAAGCGTATCGTCGCTAAAGTCATTTCTTTATAATAATGAGACATGAAATAATTCGAAGGCGATTATTATACCTAAATGCAGAGAAAGTTTCCTTATTGAGCTGAGGAGTATCAAACATCAAGTCAGTATTTTGAAAGTAAGGCCCTTCCGAATAGTTGGACAGTTCCGACTCGATGATAGTGAATAATATTGATATTTTCGTTACAGTTCAAGTAAACGTTCAGCTGAGTTATAAAATGAAATGAATATAAATACTTAATTAAGGGATTAAGATATTCCAACTACATAATTGGCCCATTTATAGAAGCAAATATAAGAATCGATAGAAAATGTTCTCACATTAAGATGTATCATTCATCATATTATAAAACAAAAGATTTGGATTAATATAAATAGTTTTGTAACATTTCAATCAAAAGTTACAAAATTATTGGAATCAATATACAATCGTTTCATTGCGTTCAATAATGTTGAAAGGTAAACAAATGTTGAAATCAATATCATATAGTTTGAGTACACTTCGAATAAGAACTGTGAAAATCAATATAAAATAATTTCAATACATTCCAAATTTTGCCAAGTTATGAAAACAAATAATGATTTAAATCAGTCTATGAAAATAAATCTTCAAAATAAATATTAGAAAATGTCATTGCAGTTCAAATAGATCATTTGCCAAGTGAAAACAAAATGTGTGAAAATAATTTGGAGTTTAAGAAATCATTATTTCAACTGGTCCTCAATGCATTGAGAAATTACGAAGCGAATATTTCGAGAAAATTCGTGAAAATTAAATAGTGATTGAAATATTGAAGAAAATTCAGAAAGTAATCACCTGTGGGATACAACGGGAACTGTAATTCTTCTTTTCCTGTCGGGCTTCTCGAAGAGGAACAATTTGCGTCTTCCATCTTTCTGGACTCATGATTAAATAACTTTACTTTTAATTTTGAATCCCGCGAATGAGTGAATTCACTATTCTTTGAAAATGACGGAATAACAGCATATCTGCACATAAAAATAACTAACTGCCTCCTTTGACGTCATGATCGCGGATCTTATATATCCGATGATAACGTCGAATATCGTCTTCGCTGGATTTCTTATCTGAGTTTTGATGCATTTCTTCGTCTCGATTTTTACGCTTTTGGGTGATCTTAAGCTGCTTTAAAAATACGTAATATTGCACTACATTGAGAATTTAGAATGAAATTATTGAATCATTCCGGCAAATAACCGTCTATTCACTGTAATTTTGAATTCAAATGAACTATATGAAATGGTGTACAAGTAGATCTTCATAATACAGTATTCACAATTTATAATAAAATTCTATTAGATAAAAATCGAGAAATATATGGAAAGTTTCAGCAAATGAATGAAACAAAAAAATAGACCCTGGTTGTGGGTCGTCTCAATACTTATACATATATACATACATACATACAATATGCCTAGATTTTGAGCTGGATTGAAAAACTATTCGAAGAAATATAATGACATCTTAGTGTCATTATAGTGGAAATGAAAATTCATTAGACATGAAAAATATAATTGTGAAAAATATTTGATACAACATATATTTGAATTTTTTCAGGTCCGATATAGATACTCACCAGTTTCAGTATACTATGTATATACCAAAGATTTCTGCCAGGGCGCAATACGAATCGAGTGGCGTTTTAATTCTAGTCCAAGCTTCTGGAGGTGGTAACTATTGGGGTGAATATGGTAAGAATATATTAACACAACAATTTAGTATTCCTACAAAAACTGTATTTGCTATATATGTTAAAAAACAGTTTAAAATACTATCTTTTGTAGTTATATCTACGAAATACTTCAAGACGAAGTAAATTATGTTAGTAATAAAAATGTTTTTGCAGAGGGTATAAAATGTAAGGTTTATATCAAGGCTGCACCAGTATCTATTAACGGACGGGAATTCCTCAAATTGCAACAAATGAAAATGGACTTCAGCGTAAAGAAAATAGAGATGGGAGTTGACAATGTTCATAATGGGAATGCAGTCTTGCGTAAGTAATGTAGAAGACAGATTTCGGTAGCATAAGAAATATTATAGAGGTGTCCGCGCAAGTAGGCCCATCAAAAGTATTTGGGAACAGATTTGTCCATCACTTTAAATTTTGGGATTAGAGTAAATGAATCCTGATCTATAAGATTCAATTATTTTCAGACCGGTATCACTTCCGGTTATTCTGGACATCGACTACAACTTTGGTATTTCATATGGAATGGTGTACTTTTCGATTTTTCGTATAGAACGGAGTTTTTTTTCAAACATTTTTTATTAAGACGTGCCCTATCTAAAATTTAACTGCCATTGAGATATGATTTTTATAATCAAAATTTTTAGAATTATAGAGTCATCTTCTTTGTTCGAAAAAAAATTAACTCGGATTTGAGTATGATTATAATCTGTTTTTATATTTAACGAGAAAAGTGGTATTTCCGAGATCTACGTGCTTTGCGATGCTATTTTATGTAAAGGGTGTTCAAAAATCGCTCAATAACTCCAAAAAATAAATTTTCAAAAAAACATTAAATTTCAAATACTAGTACAAATTTATTTTTCACTTTATCAGAGTCGTATATTGAATCAGTAATAATTGGTACTTGGTTTGCTCATACTGTAAATGGCTCGGTTACATTTCATTCGCGATTTCACACAAAACCTGCAGTTCCTTTCGAAAATTTAATCATTAGAACGTGGAATATAGACACAGCCCCTCTGTCTGTTCAATTCAGAAGCCAATTTCTATATTTCACAATTATCTATGTGAGGTTCTATGTATTTCTGCCACACTATAAAGTTTGGTTTTCTTCTCTAAAATTGCAATAACATTAATTTTGTTTGTGTATAGTTTTTGTTGAATAAAATGGCAAATAAATACTCAAACGAGGATATTCTCAATTTATATCTCATCCGTTGTCAGTGTGACAATATGATAAATAATAATTCAATCTTTCAGTACAATTTACGAGAAGTACCGGAATCTATTTGCAGAAAAAAATTCAGAAAAATACGAACAAATTTTGTCACTTAAGTAATACGGGTAGCGTTAGCTTACGTAAAGATGTTGTTATTGCGAGATGAATCATAAAACAAAATCTCCTACATTTATGAAAAATGAAATTTGAAAAAACTCCGTAAACATAAACAACGTAGTAAAAATGAAATCAAACCAAATGTTCCAATCTTCGACCATTATCTTCTAAACATTTTTCAATCCGCAAGCGCACTTTATTGATAGTTACTTTTTGCACTTGATTGCCATCTATGCTGTCGAAGGCAGTTTTAACTCGAGATCCACCTGCGCATTTATCGACCATCTATAAACTTTGTTCTTTAGGTACCCACATAGAAGAAATTCCAAAGGGGTAAGATCCGTAGGTCTTGTAGTTCAATTCAACAGATCCAGTCATTTTATTCATTTGTCGTGAAACAAGCTGGGTAATTCTTCTGTTATATAAGGTGTGCCGTGGGCCGGAGCATCATTTAATGACATAAAATACGTGCATTTTACGGGAGATTGTCGGGGAACTCCCAAGCAAATGTTGAAATCTCCAAATATTTTACATCATTTCAATTCTTCTCATGAACTGAATACTGATAAGTCAAACTGATTACATTAAATCTGAAACTATGCTGAAAATTTCGCTCCCGCATGTGATGTAGATTTTCGACTGCCAAGATGAGAGAATTATGCCGATTAGAATATCTTCTCTCAAAAATTTGAACACATCGGTCTTTACTTTATTTCGTAAAAAGGTTGGATTTTCTTGAAAGTGAACCATCAGAATTTGGCAGATAATAATCCTAACCGCAGCGCTTCCTGGATTCATCCATGATAACAATGATAATTTGTAGGGTGGAAATTATATTTGTTCCAAATTTCATCAATTGATGTGCGTGCTATTCCCAAATCTACAACAGCAGCATCTATAGACGCATATGGATTGGCATAAAAATAATCCAAGATGGTAACTGCAATGTCTTTATTATTGCTAATGAACCTAACTCCTTTTCCTTGTCTATTTTCCATAAGCAACAACCTTTGATTATAATTTTCAAACTTGTTTTCTGCCAGATGGTCGTAAATTCGGGTACTTTTCGTTAATTGTACTGCAAGTTTAACTTATTATTTGTTCACATTGACCATGAAGGATAGATAGATTCATAAGACTCACGTTTAAGTTTTTATTTATCCAAAGAAACTATACTGGAACAAAATTAGTGTTTTTGTTATTTTTAAATAATTACCAAATTTCAAACTAAGGACCACATTAACAAAATCTTACATTATGGAACATACAAACTTGCATCGGAATTGGATTCATTCTCTCATTACTATGTTCCATGGCCTATTGATTCAATTTTTCGGAGGAATTGTAGGTTTTTGATAAAATCGCGAGTGAAAGGAAATCGAGCCAAATAGTGAAATTGCAAAGGAGTGTGGAATTCACACATGAATTTGGAAGAATAGAGATAAAATAAAATTCCTTTCGACAACAAATATTTAAAACTTCGAAAACGATCGAGGACATAACATAAAGTTATGGAAGATGCTTCATTAACATGGTTTAAACATCAGAGGGCAAACAACATTCCAATAAGTGGTCCAATTCTGCAACGAAAAGCGAACGACTCTGCTTGTATTATGGGTGAGGAAAATTTTCAGTGGTCGTCGTCTTGGGTGCAACGTTTTCGTGCTCGTTATAATATTGTGGCAGGAAAAGTTTTTGCGGTGAAGCGGCTGGCGTTTCTGACGGAGTGAGCAAACAGTGGCTGTGTCATGAGTGGCTTGCGATGTGTGAAGGATGATCACCAGAGGAAATATTCAATGCTGATGAAACCGGATTGTTTAACAATTTAACTCCTGACAGAACACTTAAATTCAAAGGCGAGGAATGCAAGCGGAAAGTTGTCCAAAACAAGAATTACAGTATTGGTTGCGGCAAACAAAACTGGTTCATGCAGAGGAAAACTTTTGGTGATAGGAAAAACTAAGAAACCACATTGCTTAAAAAGAAACTCTTTGCCTGTTATTTATGAAAACAACACTAGGTCCTGGATGACATCGCAAATTTTTCAAAAAATGGCTGCGTAGCTGGGATGCAGAATTGAAGTCTGGAGGAAAAGAAAATTCTTCTCCTAGTTGACAACTGTCCCTATAGTCTCCAATTTTAAATGCATAAAGCTTGTGTTTTTACCGCCCAATGTCACCTCTGTTTCACAGCCCATGGACCAAGGTGTGATAAAAGCTTTAAAAGCACAATGCAGAAAACTTCAAGTGCTACAAAGGATACAGAATATTGAAAACGGGAAAGATACAAAAACTCTTTGTGTTTTGGATGCAATTTCAATGATATCGGAAGATTTCGCCATGCAGGTTTCAAAGGTCTCTCTTCATCACAAGCGGAGGACGACGATGATATTCCGCTAGCGAGAGTGATACGATCTCCCACAGATGAAGGCGACAACGTACCACTCTCTCAATTGGTTACTCAGTCGCAAAGATCTGCTGGTACAGAACAAAGAATTGAGATAGAAGAATTTATTGAAATGGATGACAGTGCCGCTGTGTGCGCTTTAGCTACTGAGGAAGAAATTCTTGCAGAAGCTGAAAGTAACAATCGTAACACTGACGAAGAAAATGAAGATCAGCAAGACCCTGAAGAATAGTTTAGGCCAACAACAATTTCCGAGGCTCTTAGCGCTATAACAGTTTTGCAAAAATTTGTTACCATTAAAGAACAGTTCAATACTGATTGTACTCATAGCTTGAGGAGTATGTAACGTAAAATGCAAAACATATTTGCGAGTGGGCTTAAAGAAAACAGACTGAAATGACTGATTACTCCAAAAACTATTGTAAATCTTATAGTGCAGCTAAGTACATCTTGTATCGCCAATTATTTCTAATGAACATTTTTATAACTTTTTTTGATATTTCATTTGAAAACAATATTTTATATATACAGGTTGCTTCAACGAAAACTAAACAGAGGCAATATCTACCAAGATATTCATTTCTGATCAAAACGCAAAAACAAATCAATTTTTCTTTCAAGGAAGACATCTTTTGGGGTACAAAATTTGCCTGAAATATCAACCGCCTAAGCGGAGGTTGCAATCCTTGAACATTTTGAATAGGAAAGATGGATCGAGTGATACCTCAAAAGAAAGGTATTATTTTTGTCTGCATTCACGTGAACGAACTTTCATTTTTGATTGAAAACTGTAGAAGATACAGAGTGAGCTACTGAAAAATAGAGGAGACTATCTATCGCTTTGAGCTATTCGAGTATTAGTGCAAAAAAATGGAACAGTTTCATTCCAGGTCAAAGGCTGTCATCTTTGATCTAAATGAATCTATTCCACTTTTTCGCACTAATACTCCATTAGTCTTGGGGCGATAGTCTTCTCTATTTTTCAGTGGCTCACTCTGTATCTTCTACAGTTTCCAATCAAAAATGAAAATTCTTTCACGGGGATGCAGACAAAGATAATACCTTTCTTTCGAATTATCAGTCGACCAAATTTTCAAGGGTTGTCGCCCCTGCTCCAGGGGTTGAAATTCGAGATGAGGATCGTACTTGATGATGACTGCCATTGATCAGCATGGATCTGTTCCTTTTTCCCTCACTGAAACTTGAATAGTCTCAGGGAAAAGTCTTGCTTATCTTTCAGTTGCTCACCTTGTATCTCTTACAGTTTTCAATTAAAAATGGAAGTTCGTTCAAGGCAATGTAGACAAAGATACCACTTTTCTTTTGAGTCATCACTCGACCCACCTTCCCAATTCAAAATGTTCAAGGATTGCAACCCCTGCTTAGAGGGTTGATATGTCAGGCAAGTATTGTACCCCAAAAGATGTCCCCCTTGAAACAAAAATTGGCCTGTTTTTGCGTTTCGATCAGAAATGAATATCTTGGTAGATATAGCCGCTGTTTAGTTTTCGTTGAAGCACCCTGTATATTAGATATATATGTACTACATACTTATGCCATGTATTGTTTTTAACAACTATCGGATAAAACGTCGGAAACTATACGGTTCCTTCAATGACGCTATATCCGGTTTTGACTGTACTTAGGTGAATCAAATACCAACCAATACTGATTTAAAATACGGATCAAATAAAGTTATAAAAAATAGGTTGGTAATCGAATTTGAAAAAATGTTTTTTTAACGAGTTAGTTGTATTGAATTAACAAGTGATTTTAGAGCACCCTGTATATAAAATAGCATCAGAAAGTTCGTTGACCTCAACACCTTCCCCATTAAACTAAATGATGAAAATATAACCTTAGTCAAATCTGGAGTCAATTTTCATAGATCAAAGAAGCTGACACTGTTATTCCTAAATTTTCGATAAAAAAATCATACCTCGATGATGGTTAATTTTAGACCGGATAAATCGCAACGAATCTTTTGTTTGGATTTGAAAAATCCCCTTCAATAAGAAAAATTGAAAAGTTACCACGCCATTTAAAAACGCAAAGTTGTAGTCGATATCCCGTATAACCGAAAGTGATGTCGCTCTGAAATCAATTGAGAATTATAGATCCATATGCATCAACTCTCATCTCAAAATTTTTCATTGATCGATAACTACGTTCCACAGATACTTTTAATGTTCCTTTAGCCCGGACTCCCTGCAAATAAAGAATAGGGTAGGTTCTTAAAATTACTGAAACACGTTGGTCTTTGAAGTTTTCTAAGCGAATGAACCTTTCATCTGAACGTTCGACCTTGGCAATAAATTTGATGTTTGCGTGAGTAGACAAGCATTCATCATAAATTTTTCCACCCATGATTTTGGAAAGGTAATAACAAAGAAAATATTGAAACATATTCTCTTCACAACTAGGAGAATAACCTGAGCGATTCACAAATATTTTACATTGCCATGAGTAGAATTTTCTCTTTCAAGGACTTAATCAATGGACTAGATGCTCATTCAGAGAGTTTAAAAAGAATTTTGAGCAACAACTTCATTTAAGTTGATCTGTTATGAACAGAATCGAGGTTACGATATACTAGAGTATTTGGTGTTCTAATTTTTTTAATAGTCTCGTCACTTGTATACGAGGTGTTGAATAATGGTCTCTGCCCACTGAACCGTGTCAAACTATGACCGCAACAGTGCCAGCACTAAAAAAAATACTGTATGTATAAGTTTTCATGAAATGTCGTCCAATGGCCGTTCTGTCTCCGGCTCTGCATGTAACAACGCACCATGCACTGGTCGGTAACGACTTCTCATCCAGAATATGTCGGTGCTAATACGCTTTGTGTATGGCTTGCGACGCGACATGTGGATACAAACTGATGAAAAAAGCATAGTATGCATATGTAAGTAGAAGCACTTCAGCATCCTAATTAATATATAAATGGTAAGAAAGAAAATGCAGTCAAAATTGCATTGCCTTCTTGATGCTTGGGCTATTGAACTGTGCCGTAGTACTTATTTTCATAAAATTTGCGGTTTTACGACGTTTTGTACAATATAAGTTTCTAATATAATACTTTCCGCTTACTCACACTCCAAATTCAAGCGTATATCATAAATTCTAAATTTTGACTTAAATCATCATAAGCAATTTTTGTCCAATTGAAGAAAACAATAATGTTCAAAGTTTCACTATATTGATAAACGTTTCACAACACTGTGGCATCTTCAGAAGAGTACATCTGAAAGAATTAAATTAACTAATTAAATGATTAAAATCCATCAAATCGAAGTGTAAAACACCTTACTAAACGTAGTGTTTAGTAAGGTAGATGAAGGTCATACTTTTATATTTCAGTCAAGATGAACTATTCAAAAGTCCGTTAATCAGTGAATAATCTTTCCTGACAGCAGCTAGTTCTCAAATCTTCCTCCCATGCACGCAGCCATCAGGAGCTACAATTGTGCAACTAAGCAGGATGCCGAACAGACAAGAGGTTTCTTCTTAAGTTTGCGTGGTCTAGAGCACCGAAGCCAACGAGATTGTTACGCTCGTTTGAACTGTGATGCGATTCAGGGACCGGCGAAAGATGGTCAACAAGTGTTGGGATTTTTTCGGTTACATATATAGTCTCCACGCGATGGGTATGGCGAAAGATTTTCGTTTTATTAAAGGTCATACTGTTACAACATTGAACATTTTTATTGGATCTGTAAATTATCAAAAATCAAGAAAGATCTTACTGATAAATTTCAATCTAATATCAAACATGCCTAAGAGAATGCCGAACCTTCAATGCGGAACAATCAAAAATACAACATTTTAGTTTATAATGGACTGTCATCAAAACTTTGTCCTCTTGTCAAACTCCATAAATGAGGAATACCATCAGGCCAGTTCTCTCATATGTTCTAACCTGTGCAGCCAAATTTCTTATGAACAACATTAAACTTTCATGTAAATTTTCAATTGAGAATTCTTCAGATCTATTAAAAGTAATTTCATCATAATGTACTACCATACAAAGCTAATATTGTCCTGGGATGTAGTTAATATCTGTCCACCTCATGATTCATTGACATTGATTAACCGAGCCCTGTGGATTAATGGGAATTGAATTGTATTATATAATCAGAACTTATGAATCTTTCAGAATTTTGTTTAGGTTATAATTATTTTACCTCTAATGATGAAATATACATGAGCAATAACGGCTTAAAATGGGTTGTTCTCTCAATCCTTTACTGGTTGACATTTTCATGGATAACATTGAGAAAGAAATCGTCTGCTATTGAAACACTGCATTTATTAGTTAAATATGTCGATTACATAATTTGTTGTTTTATAGATAAAAATAGCCAATCAGACTCCTTCAGTTTCTTCATGACCTCAGTTCACCCTAATATAAAATTTTTGTATATGAAACTAAGTTGACTATAACCACACACATGATTTCCCTATTTCCCATAAACCATCCCATACAGACATTATCATCCACAATTTTTCCGCACATCCACATCAACATAAAATAACTGCTTATATGGTACAAAGACTCACCACGATACGAATGTCAGAAAATAATTTCTTGAAAGGGCTCAATATTAGTATTATTATAAGACAAATAGGGGTCCATGATGGTTATAATTCTAGTACGATTGATAGAATGCTTTCTCGTAAACAGTTTGAATATGCAATTGAGGAGATTCTTCTATTGCTTTAGAGACTAATTCGAAATATAATATATTAACTCTTGGTAAACCCAGTCTGAATTCGAAGTCATTCTTCTCAATTCATAATTTGAATAAAGCTTTCAGAACGGATTTCTCTTCAGACAGATCTATTATTTGTAAACTCTAAATTTATAAAGGAAACAAATCAGTTGTTTATAACCTCCCATGTAAAAGTTATCATAAAATTTATATAGAAGAAATTTCAATATTAGAATGTCGGAAGATAAACGTAGTTTTGACAAACAAAATTCCGATTTCACTATGCAAATCATCTAGTAGAAAATCCTACTTCGGATACAAATTAAGATATTTAACATTTTAAAATTCCGGAAATTTACTTAATACTGAATTCTCGAAAGAAGCAACCTTGTTTGCATTTTTTCCTATTTAGCTATGTACCTGCTTTTACCATGTAATATATAAAGCACATTAATTATTTAAGGGTTAAGGGTTAAGTTTGTGAACATAGTGAGAATGTGAACATCATTGTTTCATTTAATTTAAAAATTTACATTAAGTTTCATCAAGTAACGACCACGTCTATTAAATTATTGAAAGCACGTCGTGCTCTATGCAGTCATTAAAGTGTCCTTTTCCTTTTTTTATTACCATTCTTCGGTTGTTCTCCTTGCTATAAGAAGACTTAGATCAAACTAAATATCTAATACTGGCTATTATCCATTGCTATCAAACGGATCAATATCGGAGATCATAAAATATGGACATATTAGGCGTGGGAATAGTAATGCCTGTCGTGCTTGATACGCCCGTGGTATGATATGGTTTTGTGGATCTTTTATTTCAATGTGCGTCAGACACATTTGGTAGAAACAAAATTTCAGAGCCGTTTCAGCTAGGTATGCGTTTTGTATTCAGGTGTTACAAAAGAAGTATTAAACCATTTTCATGGTGCATCCAATATTCACCCAAAAATGTCCACTACTATAACAAATTACTGTTTTGATGATATCATATATCAATGCGTTTTTAAATCGGGCACCAATTCTCTCATTAGCTAATAAAAAACTTGTTACCCATAATCAATATCCTCCTGACTATACACATCACGTATAATTTTTAGACTTCTTAGAATTATTCGTTAATAATGTACTAGTTTCACATTATAGTAGTAGTTCTATATTATGATTAATAACTGGTAACTATGCATGAAGGTTAATATTTAAGTCGATGAAGCATGTATTGATTTGGAAACAATCCTGGACTACCCATATTTATTTGCTAATAAATATTAATCACTAGAATAATTTTCTATCTCCCATATTAATTTTACTTTCTTTGAATAGATTGGTGACGAATTTGACCTCGAGATATTTAATTAAAGCATATAGGTCTTCATCACTATCATCAAAGTAAAAATTCGAACAATATCATTCGGTTAATGAATTCATTACTTGATGCAGATTGATATCAGTTTTTCAATTTAATACAACAATGCTATTCAAATTTGCACTATATTTATAAACCCATGCTGCGTTTCAGTACAATATGGCTTCATCCGATGAATAGGACATTCAAAAACAAGATGCTTCTGTATATTTGTGAGGTGTAAATAATGTAATGAAACCGATTTTTTCTGTTCTTCATTCAAACATAAATACAATGCATTTTGGTCTCCTACAAAATAGTTTCCTCGGTAATCCACACAGCGATAGTTGTGGTACTTCCAATCATCATTGTATTGGTGGAACTCAGATACTGGAATAGCCTTCAACTGGTTGGTTACAGCTGTTTGGTTTTTTTCGGGTGTCCCAGACTGATTCTCTGAGGTAAATTTTACGTCTCAGGAAGAGAAAAAAGTCACAAGGACACAAGTTTGACGAATAAGGAAGCTGAGGAGCTACAGGAATGTTTTTACTGGCTAAAAACTCTATTCTTGAGATTGCAGTATGACATGGCGCACTGTCGATATGCAACACGACGTTGTTTTTGATATTTGATCGCACATGAACGACCCTTTTTCGAAGTATTTCAAGCACCTCCCATTGAAACCGTTTGGCATTGAGGAACAAACTATTTGTGGACGATTCCGTGGCTATCAAAAAACAAATCAGCATGCATTTGATATTTGTCTTGCGCATTCGTGTTTTTTTGGGCCTTGAGGCGTTTGTAATGTGCCACTCTATGCTCTAGTGTTAGGTTGCTGGGTTGTATTCAAACACTAAAGACTTGTGATAACATGTTCCAAGAAACAGAGATCATTTTCAAACGACCCGATAATTTTCCTGATCTCCAATGCATTGATCGAACTCTGATGAAGGGAAATGTGATTCCAATTCAATTATTCCGCGATCATTTTGACTGTCCATCGTCGATCAGCATCCACAAGATCGTGGACTCGCTTGATATTGTCATAGGTGTTTACATTTAAATGGCCTTCCACTTCTTGGTTCATCTTCAATCGGCTCTCTTCCTTCTGTAAATGCCTTAAACCACCGAAAAACCTGGGCTCTTGACAGAATACATTCTTTCGTCTTTCCTGCCGAAGTTTCTCAAATGTTTTTGTTGCATAGTGTCCAAGTTTGAGGCAAAACTTAATAGTACACCTTTGCTCAAAAATAATACTACGCATTTCTTGAATGCACAGGAAAAGAAACTGTTTCACGAAAACAAACGTTAGGAACAAACGACTGCAGCGAGTTCAAACTCATAGTGGAGGCGTACCACATGTGCACCTGACACTACACAAAGCCTCTCGTTCCACGCGTTGCCGGATCGGAAGCGACGTTGCAAGTTTCACGACTTGACATTGTAGGTTAAGTATCACTTGTACATTGATAAGAGCAGAGACTAAATCAAAAGAAGATCCCAACAAAGTTGTTTATTCCGAGAATTGAAGAGTTTCGGTGATGTTGACAAGCTAAGGTCTAATTGACTATACAGTGAGTTGCTGGAATTTTCTTGTTCAGTGATTTTAAATACTTTTTATTGTTTCAGTTTGAATCCATAATTTACATTATGTAGAATATCACAATTCTATCAAAAATATTGTTTTCATTAGGAAAATGATTCGCATAGTGCATTTGTGCTTTGATAACTTATTATTGCAATTTCTGTAAGTTATAGTGATATAAATTTTCGAGATAATAAGATGAAAGAATCCAAATTTTACCCCATAAACGATCTCATCAAAAATATGAATCCTCCACCTAATAATTATTATAATTGCCAGGCTATGATTATAGTCAAAACATATCCTAGAATGATTATATTTTAAGATAACTTTGAGAATATATCTTTCTACCAGAATATACACAAACTTTAGCAGTATCAGTAAATGACATCAATGTACCAACGAGTAGTGTCAGAGGTTTCCTCTCTAGATAAATCTAGTATACGGACCTTAGTCAAGTAACACTGAATGCTATTGATATTATGTTTTGTGTTGAGTGATCGAATCTTATACTGCTCAGAATATAAATGATAAAATTTTCAGCAAGTCATATGAGATTCGTATATATAAATGGATAACATATGCAATAAGATTCTGAGCAGTATTAACTGAAACCAATGATTCATACTCATTATTTCTTTGGAAACAAACCTATGAAAAATATTACATGATTTGATAACTATTGTTCGTATCTTTCAAAAATATTCTAACCTACTCCCTAGGTGTAGCAGATATTCCAAGAACTGTAAATCCAAAACTATTAAAGAAAACGAATCACTCCTCTGTTCATAAGCTCTTTGTTGAAATTTATATCGGTAGAACTTTCAGAAATTTCCATAATCAGTTATCAAATTACAAACGCACTATGCAAATCATTCACTAGATAAAACCCTATTTTTAATAATAATTCTGATATTCTCCACGAATATCATACAATGAAAATAATAGATTGACCGGAACACTTCTTACTTCAAATATAACCCTCATTGACATTCTCGTTTTCTGGAATTTTATCCAGGCAATGTCGTCTTCGTGGACTAAACTAATGAAAATCAATTTGGCCTAATTCGGAGCTATAAGGGAGTGAGACAGTAAAGCAATCTAGTCCATTTTACAGAAGGTTTCCAGGAGTTTGTTGAGCAGAGTCATCGTTATCTTCCTGGGAAATCTATCTGAAACTCACGACGTTTCCCTCTTATGTCTGGTATCATCTTGATAAAAATAAACAGATTTGAGTCGTATTAATTGTGGAGTGTTCGCTTTTCTTCGAGATGATCCTCAGAAACCACTGGCTGGCCAGAACAAAGGTATTGGTAGAAATCTGGGGGCGATATCCAAGAGTTCTAATATAACTCTTGAAAGCTTAGTTTTCTGATTGTTGTAGAACTGAGATTTCATCTCAGCTAATGTTCAATATCATTATATTTAAAGTTGATCGTTGAATTTTCTTGCAGTATAGAACTTTTTTATTATTCAATTTCTTATATTTATTAAATGAAAAATTTGACGTCACAAAATTCCGCTTTTTTATTCATAGATTTCAATCGCTGTGATTAAAAAGAATCAAGAAATTCGATTCAGATTTTCTTCTTGATTAGTTAAAGGTTAATCTACAGCGTCTTTAATTGACGTTTAATGTTAGTTATGGATACATTGTCGGCTTCATCCTGTTAACTACCGAATTGGTGAAGAATAATGTAAGCGGCAGAATGATTGCTTATGTTGGTCATGAAGTCATTTATCCTGCTACAATATGAATTCTCGAAAGTAAAAATACTAAATCGAATTAAGTTTTTTTTCAAAATGAGAGAGATAGGTATCTATTCAGCTTATGTGGTTAAGTTAAGATGGCAGGCGTATCCCCCCGTACAACTTGGCGCTCTGGCTGATCGAATTCCATACCTTCCTCTTGTGATAATTGTCTCGCCTTTTAGATGATATTATTTCAATATATTCTTGCATTTTCAGAAGCTGCACTGAATTTATTCATCAACTCGAATTCACAAGAACTTTTGAAGGAAATGAAACCAGACTTGAAGCGAAAACTGATGGAACTAATGAGAAGTTTCGTAGATAATCTCTTCGAGAATATACCTTATGATGCCTGGATTGCATAGTGTTGTGACGGCCAGAAAAAGGCCTTCGACCTAGTGAATATGCTTAGTGAATTTGGTTAATGTAGCTGTTATTGATTCAATTTTAGTTTTTAAGTAATTTATTGTTGTTCTTATTCCTAACTCTAGTTTCGCCTGCAGTTTACTTTATGTAAGATGAATATCATAATAAGCAAAGTATTCAGTGTGCATTCCAGAATATTTATTTCAAGCAGAGTCAAAAACGATGTTCTGTCGAAACTTTAATAAATTTTAAGGTTGTTTTTGTAAACTTTTCTATTTCAATTGGGTTATTATTGAAATTAAATATATCGTTCCTATTGTCAATTAACATCGAGAGTGTATACAAATATACTGAAAACTTTCAAAGACAACAATTAACAAAAGAAAATTAACCTGAAGACAACAATTAACAAAAGAAAATTAACCAAGTATGGCATTCTCATTGTTAGCTATGATGAACAATTGAATGAAATGAAATTTTCCGATGAACCTTTGAAATTATTCAAAATTTTATCTCAGAAAGTTACTCCAAAAAACATAACTACCTAAAAGACAAAACTTCAAATATGTCATTCCTATCGACAGTTATGATCGAGATGTCATGAAGAAAAAATGTGTCTTGAACAATGTGATGAAGTTTTGAGAATTTCAGTAAAATACAATTCTACAGAATAGCACTTTTTAATTTTTGTTCTGAGAGGTGTGCAATATGCGCTAGGGATGAACCTAACACTTAATCTTCTAGGATTTTGAAGGTAAAAGAATATTCATGAATCAAATTGAATTTTCAAATTCCTTAGAATTTTTGAGAAAAAAAAGATTGAGTTTAGGTGTAAGAAAAAGGAATAGTTGAAAGTATGGTGGTCTCAAAAATTGTCCGAGAATTGATATAAAGAAATAGTTTATTTACATTAGTTGCTCAAATTGAGAACTTACAACTCCGATGCATTTTTTGTTATACATAAAGAGCTTCTTGTATTTTAAAATGAGTTGTTATTTATTTCGCTATTCTCAAATCTAGAGTACAGGTGATGTATGTCATGCCACAGCTGTGGCCGCACAAGATGATTTGATGTGTGCGTTCACATTTGAGTTGAGAGTTTTTCCGTAAATCTGGATTTTCTTTGGAACTGAATTCTTTCCGGAACCAAGCCTTTCAGTTCTTTAGACCAGTTGCCATAAAAGTATCTGTGAGAATTAGAAAGATCAGCAATCAATCGCCTTCGAACGACATTACGCGTGAGATGTACTGCTCTCTGTACACCATTTAGTGAATAAATGTTTGGGTGCGGAGCCCCACACAAGGGAACAGTATTGCAGACCAGGTCGCATATGTGTTTTGTATAAAAGCATCAGTGTGCTGGCGTGAAGTATTGCTTACCGCTGAAAGAAGTTAAGTTTAACGAAAGCAGTCAAGGACTGACACATGGTCATTCCAGTGAACTCCGGTGTTAACTTTGATTATGAGTAGATGAATGTTCGTTTCTGAGGCAATTTGATGTTCTTGCATAATTAAAGGAGGTTCTCCTGCAGTGATTTTTCTGAAAATGTTGTTGATTGCGTTTTGTTCGCGCTGAAATTGACCAATATCAACTGGCCCCTCTCCCATATCTTCTCAAAGTCTGAATTCAGTGAAATCTACTGTTGGCAACTTCATTGTTGTGACTTCTTAGCAGTTAAAGGACGCTGACTTGAGAATAAGAACACCAGGCTACAGTCGTCTGCGAATCCAATTATCTTGTTTCCAATGGAAAGGAGCAGATTAATAATCTGCAACTGAGCAAGAGTAGTCGAAAGTACGGAGCCCTGGGGTACTTTTTTATTAACGTGAAAAGATTTACTAGTCACATCATCAACTACCACCTGAATTGATCTACAGAAGAGAAAAATACAACCTCGAAATTTTTTGGGAAGTCCATATGCGATTAGTCTATTCATCTAGGTTGTGCGCCAAACCCTGTTAAAGGCTTTTGAGATATCAAGAGAAATAGCTCTTAATTCGCCATGCTCATCGAATGTTGATGTCCACAAATCCGAAACGTATGCAAGGAGGTGGTCTATGAAAACAGTTTTGACTATTACTGATATTTATTACAAAACTTTATTCTTTCGACCATCATCTATCTATTTGAGAGGTGGACATCATAAACTAGGCTCTATAGGTGGCTGTACAAATAATAAAGAGGCACAGGTAATCTACCCAAGTGATCCGTCTTGGGTATTTATTAACCAGCTGCAAATTAGCTACACAAGATATATTTCTTATGTAATTTACAAATTATCCAATGTTTATAGGTATTCTTACGTTGGCTGTCATGTCATTAGGTCGTTTCAGACTATGACACAATTTTGTTAGGGTGCACATTCTAAATAAAAAAATTTCATCCCAGTTAATGCTCAAAATGAGGAACGTTGGGTGTTTTCGTTTCATGCGTTATTGATAATTAAGTCCAACTTAATTATGCTCCTTTCGCTAATTATATTGTTCATCTTCCGCTGCTTTTGAGAAACACATTGCGTTTTGAACAATAAAAATTCTACCGCATGAGCATGTAGCTTATTCACATGACGTTTTATATAAAGGTTGATCTCTGATCGTTTCTCGATCGTAGCTATTCGTAAAGTAGTGAAATTAGTAATTATGTAAACTCTTGGAAAAGTGTTTACATACAACGTAATAAAGACGGCACCAGAGAAAACGGAAAACATCAACATATTTTCTCTACGACATTTCTCAATTTGAATCTTCATGAAAATTAAAGAGACCGCCATAACGGTCACTATTTTATGATCTTGTGTATCATGAAATCAATTTTTAATTCGATGGTGAATTGAACGTCATGACTAAGAAGGAACGGAAACTTGTGAGATACAAAGGAAATTTTGAACGTGAAACCTGTAGAAGATGTCGGTAACGAATTTGGTAAAGAATAGAAAACTCAAAAATACAATGTGGAGAGTAAGGAGATAATCAAACCTGTGTTGCAGAGAGTGCTTCTCATTTAAGTGCATTATGATTTACATTGCATTGATTGCGGCTTTAATTTTTAATATATTTCTACAAATTTCATCAGGATCGTATCTTTCAGGAATCTATTGTACTGCGCCAAGAAATTAACAGACAATTTCAATATTTTAAATTTCTTTCTTGAAAATTTCAATTTTCGATATTAATGCAACGCATTTGACCCTAGCGAAATGTGCTGAAGCAGGGATGTTAGATTATCGAACTTGGGCTTTCACAAGAATAGGCCAAAGGTTAGGGTGTCCTAGTCAACTGTTTCCAGAATAATCTTCAGGTACACGGAACTGGTACTCATGAAAGGTACTGGGCAAGGACGATCTCGAGCAACAACAGCGATTCATGACCGTTATTTACTAGTTTTCTCAGTGAGACAACGGTTCACTACGGCTAGGCACCTCCAAATGTAGCTTCGACAGGACGAAATAGCACTGGAACGATACGAGAATGACTCAGGTAATTCGGTCTGGGACATCGCGCCACAGCTCTAACCGCGGCACATCGAAAAGCCCGATTAAATTTTTTAACATATTAATTAGTTAGAAGATAACTGGGATAGAGTTTTATGAATAAATGAATAGAGATTCTGCCTTTTTCATTGCGATCGACAATGATGGTGGTGGAAGGTATTCTTTGAAAGTTCGCACTGATCGCACTCTTCCTCGTAAATAATGGAACCTGGAATACTCAGAGGTACGTTGCAGACATTTGTACCATCTGCGACAAACATGGGTGAAAACTTTCTGTTCATACATGATAACCTAGATGTCATTAAGTTATTTCCACTAGGGATGGAATTATTCGGTATTCATTTTTTTTACTATTTTCATTTCAGTTTATATGAGTACCATTTTCATTTCGATTATTCTCAAGCATTCCTTATTGCTGGTGGATTATTGGAAAAATAATTCTGAATCATATCAAAACTTCTTCCGAATAAATTAGAATTTTCGAGTTTGTGTGTAAATTTCTTGGCGTAGTATTTTAAAGTTTCTTTCTACAGATGTTATGAAGGTGGAATGAAAGGCACCTTCAATTGGCAACTATACAAATTAATGATATAAGTAATTTGGGTGTGCTCGCGACATGCAAGAGTACATGTCCGCAGCCCATTTTCGATTAAGTCGCTAGGGCAAGTTAAATACCAATGCAATGAGGCAACACTGCCTCAATAATCTCAAAGATGTCCATCCGGTTTCCTTTATTACCAGGATGCATGAGCTCGATATTCTCGAAATCTATGAAATGATTTTTATTGATGCAGTGGCCCGAATAACTTGTTGAATTTTTATTATAGAGAATATGTTCTTCAACTCTCTTCTCGATGCATCTTCCGGTTTGGCCTATATAGAATGTCTCACATTCACTGCAGTGTATTTCATATACTCCGTTTTTATCCAATAATTTTGTTTTATTTTTATTATTAACCAATAATGAACCCAAATTCTTGTTATTAGTGCTGATGGTGTTATAATTATTTCTGTGTAATCTGTTACATATTTTGTTGCTAATATTGGGAATATAGTTAAATGGAAATTTCCTGTTAGATTTCTCAGTATGCAACGGATAAATGTTCTGCAATAAAAGTTTATGTCGTTTTTGTCTTATTAAGGTATCGATTAATTTAGGTTCATAGCCGTTGTTCATAGCGATTAATTTTAAAACTTGAAATTCATTCTCAAAATTGACAGTTGACAAAGGAATAGAAAGCAATCTGTGCACAAATGAATGAAAAGCACTCAATTTGATATTCTGGGATTGAGAACTATTGTTAGGAATCAGGGTATACGAATAGGTTGGTTTTCTGTATATTTTAGAGGCGAGTGAGTCATGAGCCCTACTAATCGTCCAAGAAGTTCAAAGATTTTTCATTATTTTCATTTTCCATTGTAAATTGAGTCGATTGATGAAAAGAATTCAAAAACTGTAAGAAACTATTGAGTTGTCTGTCTGTGCCAATCCAAATATAGAAGATATCATCTACATATCTTTTCCATAAAAATACAGTGTTGATGAGTTGAAATTGACTGTTATGAATCCAAAAGCTCCAATTTTATATTCATTACCCAAAATTTGGTAGATTATCCCATGAGACTTATTGTTTCATATGCCAGTGCTCCAGCTACTAAATTATGTAAATATTTGAACAACATACTTCCAAATTTGATACAACACAATCCAATTTACTCAATACAAAACTATAGAATTAACCAATCACTTGAGATCTCTAAAAATTCCGATAAATGCTGAGTTAGTATCCTTTGATATAATTAATCTATAACCGTCTACACCCGGCCGTGATGTCAAAGCCACAATTAATCAACAACTTCAATCCACTCATATAGACGAAACGATGTCAGCTGTAAACCTGTCTCCAACAAAGTTATTTCAGGTTCAATAATGAATATATCAATAATTAGATGGTTTACCTATGGGCTTTCCATTGTGTCTGTTATTAAGTCAAATATTTATGACAAATTTAGAAAATAGACATTTTAATTCCCCCAACATCCTAATCAACAATGTATTTTTATGAAAAATAGATTTAGATGATATCTTCTGTATTTGGATTGGCACAGACAGACAACTCAATAGTTTCTTAATTCTTTTCATAGATCGATTCAACTTGGAAAATGAAAATAATGAAAAATCTTTGAACTTCTTGGACTTGTCGATTAGTAGGGCTCATGACTCACTCACCTTTAAAATTCACAGGAAACAAACCTATTCGGATACCCCGTTTCATAAGAGTTGTTCTCAATCCCAGAGTATCAAATTGAGTGCACATATTGCTTTCTATTCCTTTGTCAGCTGTCGATTTTGAGAATGAAATTCAAGTTTTAAAATTAATCACTATGATCAACGGTTATGAACCAAAATTGATTGATACCTTCATAAGATAAAAACGACATAAGCTTTTATTGCAGAACATTCATCCGTTGCATACTGAGAAATATAACAGAAAATTTCCAATTAACTATATTTCTAATATTATCAACAAAATATGTAACAGATTACACAGAAAAAATTTTAACACCATAGCACTAATAAAAAGAATTTGGGTTCATTATTGGTTGATAATGAAAATGAAACAAAATTATTGGATAAAAGCGGAGTATATAAAGTACACTGCACTGAATCTGAGACATTGTAACAGTCCGATTTCTCGAATTAATCGTTTATATCTTTTAAACTCAGTTTTCATAATTTTTTCAATAATTCAATCTCATTTCATCAAGTTAAATATTCAAACAGTTTGAAATTCGAATCAGGAATCTACAGTTAATGATACCCAATGAAAATTATAGTTATATCCGTAAGGTGTCGCTGCTATTGATCTAGGTTGTTCGTTGGTTGATTGTGAAGTTAGTACTTGAGAGAAGATCGTTTTCTAGTTTCTGTGGGAGAACGGAAAACAGTAACTCATTCTATGTTTTGTTTCCTTTCTATTGTTGTGGAGAGATTATTTTCGCTTTTTATTAATTTTTTTGAATATCAATAGTTTTTTTTAGATTCTCTCTTTTCCATTTAGAAATCTTCGGAATCGTTTATAATTTTATTGGAGCTGTGTTGTAGCGATTGGAGTGAAAAATTTTCAGTGATAGAAATTAGGTATTCATTAATTTTCTGAATGAATTCCAATCGTCTGAGGCGTTATAAGTAGTCGGTAATTTTGCCGGATTTCCTCGACAACCAATTCAATTAGCAAGTGGAGAGATTTCGAATTTTCTTTTGTAAATTAACCTAGATCGATATCTGCTATTCCAAGGGTAAGTCAAATTCATTCTGTTCATTTTAAAAATATATATTCGAGAGATATGGTATTGTTATAGATTTTTTTTCTTCACCGTCAAGATATTTGAGTTTTCATCTTTATGCCAAACCTTGTTACCTTACGTCTGGGTAACCACGTCTTCAGGGAAATAGTCTTGCCAACTAGAGCAGTCACTTTGCGAACGATATTCAGCCAAACAAGTAACCAGAAAACTGATGTAAAACACCAAATCGAATCATCGTGAGAATTATTCTCATTCCTAAAAAGCTAAGTGTATCTCTAAATCATCAAATTCTTCTTTTTAATTTTCTTAATTGTTGACAGAGCTCTATCATTGAGTTTTGCTTTGTTGAAAAGCTCAGATTATTTCAAATTGAGAATTTGTAATGTAATTTGAATTCATCTCGTCTGAGACTCCTTTTATTGTTAGTGGTTAATCTTTTAGTTAAGTTATTTTTTGTATTATTTACCTTGATTGGAGTTAGTAAATTATTAAAAAAATTATGAAAACTGAGTTTAAGAGATATAAATGATTAATTCGAGAAATCGGACTGTTACAACCGAAGATGCATCGAGAAGAGGGTTGAAGAACATGAAAGATCTATTCTCCAAAATAGAAATTATACGGATTTTTCGGATTACTTTATCAATAAAAGTCATTTCATAAATTTCAAGAATATCGAACTCGTGAATCCAGGCAATGAAGGAAAAAGGATGGACATCTTGGAGATTATTGAAATTACGTCCGCTCATAGGAAAAACTAACCAATTAGCAACGACCAACTAGACTTCAATTTACCTCCTGTTCTGAATGCCGTTATACATAAGTGAAATCACTCATTTTGAATTTAGTGTTGTATCACTCTTGATAATGGGCTAACAACCCGAAACATATGCCTAGTATTTTCAATAAATATTTGTGAAACCTTTGCCAAGTGATAAACGAATCATTTAGAGAGTACTGAATATCCTCATGTATTTAACTGAACTAGAAACTAGAAGGAAAATTCTTAATGTAAGAAGGAAGACTTTGCTTAGGACTAAGTAATATAATAATATTATACAGTGTAGTGATAAATATCTCATTCACTGAACAAGCTGATTCTATGATCCACTCATCGTAATGTTCGTCAAACAGGCCCACAAAAGCATAGGTACAGTCTAGTATGACGTAATGAATAGGAGCAAAGGACTGCAGCTTTATATGCAACATTGACGTGTTCAAACGAGAATAAAACTACAGTATGTTTCTCCTATTCATGACATCGGACTAGATTGTACCACCCTTGTTGACGATGATAATTAAGAGCGAATCAGAAAGCCAGCTCCTTCAGTAAGAAATATGTAACATTCTACAATAGGTTGAATATTACTTCTTGAATAAAAGTCTTCATTCTGTTTACACATATAGTGATAAATTTCGCGTTTTATCAGGTATTCTGGTATGATGTGATCTGATTCAACAACTAATCAAGTACTTGAGCGTTATCCTATTTTGACCACTGCATCGAGCAGACACAGCGTGCAGTCTTGCGGTGAAAGTAGTGAGACTAGTATGGCTTCTTGAACTTCTATTCGAATAATAGACTCTTGGACTTCTTCATTTTCCGGTGGTAATGGTAGTTTCTTGTAGCAGTTGGCTTCCTAGAGTTCCTTTTATTTCTTTTATCGATTATTCGGTATAGTTTAATGGTAATTGAACGATATTATAGCATTGGTCGCTGTTCTTGTGGTTGTGTGGTCTATAGAGTATTTTGAATATTGAAAACATTCCTTTCGATTGTATTTCGATGACCTTGTAAGGTATCACCTTCCCTGAATAAATCTAAATTTATGTTTCCCACAATGATGCTGTCGCGTTTGTACATTGCAATCATTATATCTATCTTATCAAGAAGTGTACTGTTGTTAGGAGATCTATAGGTATATAGGAGTAAAGATGAAAGAAAATGAAGATGAAGATTTCACTCAAAAGAGGAGAAGCTATGTCTATTGGCTATTCTGTGATAGTTGGTTAATCGGTGCAATACACTTTATATTTTCATTACCCTAACACTTGCTGTTTCCTTAAGTAGTCAAAGATGGGGCTTATTACAAAGTATCGAATAGTGAACGAAGAATTTCCGAACGATTGTCGTGAAGTTAGCAACATCGAAATCTATCTTCAAAGTCATGAAGTGTCTTATATTTTGCGCCGTATTTCCATTGTGTAACTAAATAATCCGATAAATACTTAAATGATGGGAAATTATGGTGTGAAACTCTTATCACCAGAAATATTTATTTTGATATTAATAATTCTTAAATCCGCCGACCAAAATTTTAGCTTTTTCAATCTGTAAAAATTTAAACCTATTTCAAGATAACCCGGCCTCGAAGTTGATGTGCAGATTATGTTACATAAATGTCTCAATATTTAAAAGTAAACCCCTTTTTTTTCCTATTGTGAATTGTGTTAGTATTCCAGGTAACAGCTGACAGTTAGATGTAAGATTTTAGATGCTTCATAGGTTTTATTTTATTTTAAAGGAAACCTCCAAGAAAAAGAGGCAGAATAAAGAAAAAATCCTAAGCTGCATCTGCAGTGAAAGCGGCTCTTGAATAGTGGAAGCACTGTATATAAGGCTGCAAAAAAGTTCAACATATCCTGGAGTACTCTTAACGAATATTTGAAGCGGCGACAACATGATTCCTCATCGTCCGCAATGCTCAAACGTGGAAAATCATGTTTTTACCATCAGCCATAGAAACTCAACTGTTAAACTACAAAAAAAAATGCAAGAACTAAGTTTCGCTTAGCAGTTATGCAAATTAGAATTGCGGCCTACAGGTTAGCTGAAAAAGCTGGGATAAGACCTCCTTTTTGTAAAGAGAAGCAACATGTGGGGTGGTACTGGTGGTCATCGTTTCAAAAATGGTACAATCGGAGTCTACGTCTTCCAGAGAGCTCATCAATGAACCGTGCTCAGTCTGTTACAAGAGAAGCATTGAACGAATTTTACAAAATATTAGAATCTTCATATGAAGAGCTAGGTATTGCAGACAAACCAGAAAGGAAATGTAACCTAAATGAATCTGGATTTATGTTTGAGATGAGATCAGGAAAAATTAAAGCTTTCACTGACAAAAAATATGGTGACAAACAAACATTTCGAGAAAAGGGCACTACAAGGACAGTTCTGCCTTGTGTATATGTTAATGGTGACTCCATACCACCTTTGGTAATTTTCAAGGGTAAGAAATGGAAAAATCGGCTAAAAAGTCTTCACAATTTTTCACGCCTTATTAAATTGAGCCAGAAAGGTTGGATGAGCAAGGAGCTCTTCTTTGAGTTTTGAAAACATTTGTTGAGAATATTCCATTGACAAGGCCAGTTGTCCTGTTCATGGAATAGCACAAATCTCATTTGGCACCAGAAGTTCTGCAAAATGCCAGTGATGAACAGATTCACATAGTGAGTTCCCCTCCGCATTTGACACATATGCTCAAATCCCTAGACGTTTGAGTATTTCTGCTATTAAAACAGAAGTGGCGTAAAGAACTAGACCATTTTCAGGTAGAAAGTCCATGTTTTCAAGAGCATGTAGGCACCACTGGATTCTAGAGCCATAGTACGAAATGCTTTCAAAAAGGCAGGTATTTTTCCTATTGACTGTAATGCCATTCCGGATACTGCTATTGCATCATCTTTAGTTACTGCAAGCAATGATAATATAACTGAGGAGAGAACAGTTGAACCTTATGAAACCCTGGAGGAAAATTGTAAGATGAGTCATCAATCCAATAAATGTGGGAAAGAAAATGTAAAATAAAAGCGCAGTCAGAACCCTCAACAGTAAGTGACATTTTAATTATTTCAACTATGAACAAACCAAGTAAGGAAACTCCAAAGAAGAAACCAAATGAATCAAAGATGCAAAATTACGAAGATGTGAAAAAAGGAAAAGTCTATAGACCTGAGCAAGATCGAAAAACTTGTGATTCAAAGACAAATTCAGATGTAGGGAGAAGTTGTGAACCCTCCCCAGGACAAATAGATGCAAATATATGTAGTAATTGTGAAGGGACCTATGAAACTGATGTTAAAGCCAAAAATGGAGCAAAATGGACAAAGTACTAAATTTTTGGAAATTGGTACCACGTTAAAAGCCGAAATGTTTTGAATTCCTTTGTTCTAATTGTGAACCGCCAGATTAAAATTCAATTCATTTTGTTCGAAAATTCTAAACTCGTGATTAGTTTCATACTCAAATATGTTCAAACATAACTCTTGAGATATACCAGTAATTAGAATTAATATGTCACACATAAGCTAGGATTATTATGTAAAATGTGAAATGAAAACCATTGTGTATATAAATACATTTCTGTCGATTCTTGTTCATAACGTCTAATAACACAATTTAATCAAGTACATATCACAAGTTAACCAAGTATATATACATGATAACTGTAGTATCACTAAATTACCTAATATTTTTTCGAAAAAGCATAGATCGTTTTCAGATAGTGTAGTTTGGTAAAATACATATGATCTCTAAATATAATTATGTGGTGAGAAAACTTAACTATGAGCGATTAGATAATTTTTATCCTACACTGGATTTTTCTGGGGAGAAAGCCTCTGACACTACTATTGGTACATTGATGTCATTTGTTGGTAATGCTGTGGTTTGTGTATATTGTGGTAGATTGACAGATTTTCATGAAATTCCATGTTATCTTACTATATATCAGTCCGGGATATGTTTTGATTATAATAATTGCTTGGCAGAAGTATTAATTCCCGGGTAGTGGATTTATATTTCATCTCCCAGAAAATTAACATCAACATACAATAATGAAAGTACTCCCACCATTAGGACAACTGACGTCCACTACGAAAATATACAAGGAGAACCATCAACAAACCGCTAGCACCCTCCTTTCTGCTATCAAACGCGGTGAAAATACTTCGAAACGGACGCAGAAAAAGCCGATATTTTCGCCCAATCACTCAAACGTTCTATGCTCGTCCTATAGGGGTACATCCAAATTCCACGAGTTCCACGAATTTCTTCAAAATACTGTCCAACCGAAAAATTTCTAGGAATAAAAATTAGGTTAGGTTGCGAAATAAAATCGGAAAACTTGGTTTAGTTTTGGGATACAAAAATCAGGGATATACGCTAAATTGAGGAATTCTGGAAAATTACATGCCTTCCGATTTATCCATGAATTTCCAACAGGATGTCTGTCATGTCAGCTAATAGAAGATATATTATCATATGGCTTTCCTGAGATTATGTGAATTATCCTATCTATAGGGGACAGAGAAGAAAATATGATACGTGCATGTTCTCCTGGAAGTTTAATATTTTCGATCATCCATATCAGAAATTTTTAATTTTAGTAATTTTAGATAATGGAAGAATTGCATAGTAATCTCATTCTTTTCTGGAAATAATAAGATGATCTACAGGAAATGTATTCTCAACGAAACACGTATAAAACAAAAGTTGCAGTTTATATTTCCTGACTATTTACTTAGAGTTTGATACGCTGTCATCATGAAAGTAGATCTTCTTCTCATACTAGCTTGGAATTTGATTCAATGTTATGGAAAGGAATTGCGTAAGTTTGTTTTATATTAAAGTCAATGTGATGTTGTGATAATACCAAAGTTACTAGATTGATCGTTATATTTGAAAAGTTTTTCTGTATTTTTAAACTAATAATAAAAAATTTACCAAAAAAATTTTTAGCAACATTTATTCACGTTTGTCATGAAAAGGATCCGAATATTAACACTTGCATGATGGCTGCCATTGAAGATCTGAGACCCTATTTGGTGAAAGGTAGGTAAACGATATTTTAATTTGAATAGAAAATTTAAAATAACTCCATATCAGATAGATTTGCGATTATCTTTTTAGGGGTGCCCGAGTATAATATTCCATGTTTAGAACCTCTCATTCTGGAGGATTTGATAACTGAAGATATAGCAGAATTGCATGTAGCTGTATCAAATGTGACTACATTTGGTGCAAGCCAGTTTTCCATAAAACATATAAAGTATGTATAATCGAATTAAGTAGTGAGAAATCATATGGGAAATCCTCAAGTCAATTCTTTTTTATTTGAGTGAGAAAATTTGGAATTAGTAACAATAGATCATTATATTTCTTCAGTTTTAAATAAATTCAAATTAGAAAATGTTCCTCAGAAACAACTTGTTCATTAGACGAACAGTAGAAGAAATATTTCAGACATTTTCGATGTCTTTTTCAGTGTGGATTGGGATGAAAGATCTATGAACTTACATATTGATTTTCCTAAGCTTCGAATCTATGCTCACTACAAGGTGGATGGAAAAATTTTGATGATGCCAATCAAAAGTAAAGGAGATATGGAAGCTAACGTCAGTGAGTATTTTTTTTTTGTAATTTGGAATTACATTTTTCTTGAAAGAGAAATAATTTGATTTGGAGTCCAAGAAGGTAATCATTTAGATCTGAAAATCAATGGTTAAGTTCACCATTAAATTGCATAAATGTGCAGAGCTTTATTTGTAAAGATTGTTTCTCAAGGGAGTGAAGTTATTACAAGAGTTTCTGAGAGTATCTCGAAAATTGTAAAGTTTCGCAAATTTTTTGAACAGATAATGTACAAGTAGTTCATGATACTACGTGATAGTTATTCATAATGATAATGAGAAATTTAACTGTGTATGATACTATCACGAGAGATTTATCAAAAATCAGGATTGGAAGCCCTATGAATCATTGATTTATCATCAATCAGATTGAAATAACCATAGAACCGGCAAATCTACTTTCGCTTCACATTGTATCATAATTAGCTATCATTTTCCACCCATAGATCAACTTCGAATCATTTACATGACGATTGAAAAATCCATCTCTGTTGATGTGAACTTCATTCGTCTAAATTATTTATCGGAAAAAAGCGTTTTTTCAGATTTCTGCAGAAAACTGTAACAAAAATAAACTCCTCATTTTATAGGGTTTATATCTGTTTCTCTCAGCGCTCAACTCTTAGATACTCTTGTTTCCATTTCTATTTGCCTGCTCGAAATTGACGGGTTGGCAGTAACGCTACCTATTGAATCAATGTATCTTCTACATCAACTATTTGGTATTCTTCTTTCCTTAAGACGTTGAATGAGCTATGGTTGTGAGTTTTTCCCTGAATTTATCGAATTTCTTTAATGAGGTTGTCGCCATTAAGGAAAACGATCCACATGCTGCTTCTGCATCATAATTATTTTAATTATAACAACAATAGACATTGAATTTTTTAAAAATTTTCCGTACGACATTGTCGCTTCGTTTTTATGAACGATACTATCACATAATCACATAATGATTGTAAATTGATGAAAAAGTAGTTAATAATTTATCTGAATTGCCATTAAAAGATTAAGTTCTCGAATAGAAATAATAAGAGCATAGAAATACTTTAGCTATTTCAATCGCTAACAGTTAATTCTGTGAATGAAAATAGAGTTTCCAAATAAAATTAGGAAGACTTATACAATTCTCGGTTTTCTGAAAACTCATCGTGGATGAAAGAATTCAGTTCACATGTGATTAATTTTGAAAAAAACTATAGAACGAAATCAAAGTTACCTATGGGTCATATTTTAAAAATGCAAGTTTGCATTATAATTCAAAAACCTTCGAGAAAAATATTTCCGTACGTTAATCGATTCTAGATAAAAACGAGTCAAAACTGTTTCTACATATCCCCGGGAACAACCGAGGTATTGGCACTTAATTTATTTCAAAAAATGTCCGAAAGACTTGAAAACGAAAGTGGTTGCTTGAATCATTTTGTGGCAATGAATTTTTCACGTAAAAACACACGGTTAAGAGGGAGGAATTCTCCTCTGTTCTTAATATTTCACATAGCTGAAGTTCCAATACTTCGCAATCTGTCCAAGCAGTGCATCTTATAATATAGTACAGCAGGGTTGCTCAAACTTGAATTGCTTGCGATCTACCTAAATATTTTGAGAGTTCTTACGATCGACTCTGTGAGGCTGCAAGTATGTGTGATGCAGGATTGTCGTACATACACGATACACTCTACCTACCTTGCTAGGTAGGGTGTACCATAGCATATATAGATATAAGCTTTCCGCACAATATACATTAGGGTTAGGTTTAGTTAGGTTCTTCTCTATAATATCATTAAAAAAACTCATATTTATTCTAACTTGCGTGTTGCCTTATATTCGGATATTTCTCTTCAGCTATAAAACACCAGAAATTTGTATCAGATGCTGTAGCTTTGAGATGTATTTCTGATATAATCTGCATCAACTCATCTTTAACAGAACATGAGTTCACATTAAACTGACTATTTCAGGAGCTAATTTCTCAATGTTTTCATTTGAAGAAAGGTTAACTCATAAATGATGTTATATTTGCAAATTTACTGCAATCATTAGAACTCATTTCGACTGGTCCTAAAATATTCGATAATTCAGCCTTATACGTATCATGACTCAACTGAGGCTCCTTGCTTTCATAGACGGAAAATGTTTCAGATCCTTTATTTTCAGTTCATCTATCATAAGTTACATTTTACTTTTGAATTCGTTTACTGCGCTTATCATCTCAATAATAGTTTTTCCTTCACCTTGAAGCTCCAAGTTAATGGTTTAAGTGCATTGTGATGTCAGTCAGCAATTTTTCGTTTTTCAACATCTGAGTGTCACCACCTCTTTCGTCTACAAAAGCTGTTATTTCGGGAAATAATTCGCGCTGGTGTTTCATCTGTTGTAATGCATACCAATTTATATATTGGTAGCCAAGAATTCTACATTAGTCAACATGTTATTGAATACCATCCGAAAAAAAAATACACAGCTGCGTAGTGTCTGTCATATCGGTGGATTCGTCAAATTGTAAAGAAAAGTATGTACATTTCATGATATCATGTTTTAGTTTATCTGCCATGTCCTGACTCATGACTTCAATACGCCTTGTGGCAGTCGGACGAGATAACTGAAGTTCTCTAATAGCAGACAAGATTTCTGTTTTATTTTTAAATTCTCCAAATCAAGTCTCACCCGCTTCAATAAGTGCTTCCTTCACTACCGATCCATCTTCGAATGCTTTCTTGTGTTTAGCCAATATATGAGATATTTTAAATAACGCGATCGTAGCAGCTTTGGATTGTTTGGCTGGTCTTGTGAACATGGTTTGTTCACAAGATATCAAATCACGTACTTTTCGTTCTCTTGATTCATTCTGTGGCGGAAAAACTTCCTCCATAGTTTTTATGCATCATTTTATGATGCCTCTCTAAGTTACCACGCTTAGTTATTGCGACTAACGCACGACAAATTATTCTTCGCAATACAAAAGAAAAATTCTTCCTCCCAATCGTTATTAAAATGATACGTTTTAGGTTTCTTCGCTGCACTCATTTTGTACTATTTAATGATAAACTTTGTATCGACGTAGTATTGCCTTCAAGTTACAATTCAGAATGACTCCAATTCCGCGCGTAGATCCTTGAATTTTGGTGAGGGTCGAATTTCTATGATTTTTCCTCTTCATCTTGCTTATTTTACATCTCCTTGGTTTGTCTTGGGGTTCTACTGGTTGGTTATCCTCATTCTTTTATGTTGTGGGACTCCAATTCCTTTAGGCGCAACATTTATATCGGTCTCGAATGTTCCCGTCAAACGCGCCGCCCGAAATTTCTACAAAATCGGCAAGAATAAGAAACGCGCCTTTTGTCGCTAGCAGGGTGTTATTTTATTACGTAATAAATTTTTGTAGTTTAGTTACCTACTCATTAAAATTATTTTTTTTAAGTCCTCTTTTTTTCTAGTTATTTGAAAATAGATATTTCGCTATTCTGATTATTATTGAAGTTACTTAAAAACAATATTAATTATTAACTAATGAATATTGATGAAATCAAATAAAAACTGACAAACGATTATCGAATTAAAACACAAACTTGTAACTCTTGAAATAGTCTTAACATATGAGATTAAAAAAGTTATGAAATTTACAATGAAAAAAATGAATGCGAAAACTAGGTTTGCATTTTAAAAATTTATGTGTTCAAATGCCAAAAAATTCATCTGCACTCTATTTGATTTCATCAGTATTCATTACTTAATTAATTATTAATATTATTCTTAGGTAACTTCAAGTAACATCAGAATATTGGGTATTGACGAAGCATCTATCTTCAAATAACTCAACCACTAAAAAATTAGCTTGATTTAGTTTACAGTAAATGGTTTTCCACGATAGTGCGATTCAAAAACATCGAACTTCGACCACTCTGTGCTATATTATAATATGTAGAGGGGGGATAGATTTCGACTTTCTATTGCGTGCAGCTATGTAAAATATTGTTCTTTTTGCGTGAGGAATTCATCTCCGCAAGCAGATTCAAGCTAGCTTCTTCGTTTTCGATTTATTTAACCGAAGTATCGAATTATTTCGAAATCACTCTAAAACTGAAAAATAGCTCCAGTAATACGTTAGAAGATCCAGTATCTTAAGGAATAATGGTTAGGAAATAATAATTATTTGTGTTATACAAAAACTTCGGCATTTGCTTATTTATAATCAGATTCATTCTAAAGTAGGTGTACCTTTTTTATTATGCAAATTATTCATTTTGCCACCACAAAGTAATTTCATTTTGATCTTAGATTTGTATATAACCTCGTAATTAATTTTAATTGTCAATTTTTTCTTCTAACAACCTTTACTCACGTGAGGTTAGGTTAGGTTGGATTTCTATCAACTTTTACTTAGAACTCTAGCCTCAGCCTCCGACTAGTACCTTATCTTAGGGGTACACCCAACCAGTACAATTCTTGCCAGTTTATTCTTAGGTGTTATTTGGTCTACGGTATGTCAACTCTGATTAGTAAGTGATAACTCTCCTGTTTTTTTCATTTAATTTATCTCGATATGGGTTGTTGGACCCAACAATTATGATGTGGGCAAATTAAATCGCACGCCATAACAATATATCGAAATTCCACTAACCTATACAATTTCAAGCGATATTTGAATTGTCAAGCAAATTGAGAAGATATATAGTTTTAATATTACAGAATGATGGAAAGAGTTTAACCATACTTTTCTCTAGCTGATTGTACTGCGCAAGGATATGTACAAATGGAGAAATACTTGGTTGACGATGAACGACATTTAAGGTTCACTAAAGTTGACATAAAGGTGAAAGTTGGCGGAGCTGAAATAAGCTTTCAAAACATGTTCAATGGAGATGAAGCTTTACGTGAGTATAAGCAGGAATTTCTATTTCAAGTATCACACTACATGAACCATTGAAAAAATTCATCACATCCATATACCCATATATCTATTCTTGTAGTCATGTACTGCTGCTGATGATTGCATATTCAGCAAATCGCAGGTTAAAATTTGGAAAATTAAGTCTTTTCTGATTTCAATTTTGTGTTCGTCATAATTTTAATTTGCTGTTTGCTATTGTAATGCTTATTACGATATTATCAGTTCATGATGTTTATGAATGATATTCTTCGATTAATTCATATATATTCTTATTGATTTGTTCTCCTGTTTTGTTACAGTTGGCATCATGAATGACATCGTTAATAAGAATTTGCAGATGTTTTTGAAGGAATTTATGCCCTTCCTAGAAAAGAGGTTAGCAAATCAACTTATGGAAATAGGTAATAGCATCATTGAACCTTTTACTTGTGACCAACTTTTCCCAGAATAAATAGCTTGCAATAAAAGTGCTTAATTTCTTAAAATCATATTCTGTCAATATCCGTAGGCTCAATAAATTAGAATGTACTTCAATTAAAACAAGTTTTTCAAGGAAATCATTGAAATTGAAAAAATAATCATTTTGAATCATTCAAAAATGCAATCGGAGAACATATCAAAGTTATTTAAGTTTATGAAAACACACTAATGAATTCATCAAACATTGATGAAGATATTCACCAGTGTAGATATTATTGATGAATCATGGAAAATGCCTTCTATTAAATGGGTGGTGCATCCAGAAATTCAGACCTAAACATTCCAAAGATTTCAAAAAAATTGAAGAGATGAGGCTAATCTAAAATCAAAATTCATATTTGAGTAATTTGTGTAAATAAAAAGAATGATGTTAGGTTTTTACTAATAGTAAATGATTCGTTTTAAAACTATTTCTTAAGGTAAGAATTTCAGGAAGTACTCGATAGAAAACATAAAATACAGATAAATATTAACCTAGAGGAAGGATAACAGGACTGGCAAATATTGACTTAGCTAGGATAAACAAAACCAAGTTAGAACAATAAAGAAAATAGAAGCGGATATAGACAGTGCAGACATGCCCGAAATGAAATTCAGCAAAAAAGCTCAATTTGCAGATTGCACGGCAATCCAGTAAAAAAGAACCGGCAATAACGCAAAACTTGCTTGAGCACATGAACAGGTCAATGAGCTTCTTTGAAAATTGAAGGATACAAGTCAATCTAAGCAAACGGAAACAGTATTCTATGAACCGCAACAGGTTAAGAACTGAACCGAAATAAGCTAAACTCCAAGGGTAAAAAGAAGATGAATATTAAACTAAATCAAACAAGACGAAAATGTCTATAAGAAACAAATACACAAAAATGTGAGGACGTGAGCGTTGCTTTCGCAGTTATAACCGCTTACAATCGACTTAAGCAAATTATATGCAGAGAATAAAATGAAGTTGGTGGTTTCAATGCCATCCATAACGTAGGCCGAAGAAGTATGGCTCACGAATAAAAACAATACAAAGCTACATACAACACTAAATAAAGTACTGTGAACTAGTGGACTATTGTACAAAACTAATGAACAGATAATGCATGGAATGGTAATCAAAATAATAAAAGATGTAAATACAGAAGAATAACGCAATAGAGAAGATCATAGAAATCAAATCGGGAACTTGAAAGAGTAACTATGGTACAATGGAACAGAACACGATACAAAGAAGAAACAGAAGTACAACATAAAAACGAGAGGAATACAATTAGACACATTCGAAACAAATCATTAAACAGAGAGGCTGATGATCGAGATAAAGGTAAATGGCAAAAGGTCCATTTTTATTTCAACAGTTGCTTATGATTTTCTAATCCTCATTCAATTCAAAGCTGTATTCATTCACTATTCTTCAGCTTACTGTATTGTCAATACAGTCCATTTTCAATACAACGTTATATGCATCGGCAAATGTGGATATGTGTAAATAAATAGTGTTAAACAAGGAATCAATCTCAATCCACAAAAAACTATTTACAGTCAGGTAAAACTCACTGTAATACAAATAACATGGTCTTTCGGGACGGATAGTGAACTATCGTGGATCTGTGTCATATCATCCAATCAAGAATGAAAGTGAGTAAATCAGTCAACCCTATAATCTATCTACAAGATCTAACCAACATCAGAGTTCTATCGCAACAATCTATCTAAGGTATAAAAATCATCGAGCTTCTAATATAACTATCACCATCGTGTGTGATCTGAAATCAGAAAATAATCAAACTTTTGCGAGTCAAACAGTGATCAAAGAAGTGCCTTTCATCGATAAGAAAGTGTTAGTGTAGTGCTATACAAAGTCAGTGTGTGTTGTGAGCAACTTGAATCTGGAGTTGCTGAAATCAAAAATCTGGTAAGTTATATTTGATAGATCAATCGCTTGTTTCCTTTCCAAAATACAAAATGTCTCTTAAATCTGAACCCTTGACAACAAAATTGCTCTTTTCAATCGAAAACAGGGAAATCGAGTATAAATTATCGCGGCAACGTAAATTTTCTCACATCGCTGAAAAAACCGTATAATATCAAAGAAATTCAGATACCATTCGACATCTTGAAACAGGAGTTTGAACCAATTAGTATTCTACTTAACGAATAATTCATTTCAATTGAAATCGCAGGTCACGAAATTTCGACGTTTCATAAACTTGATGATGATGAGTATTTTTCTATTATGGGAGAAATGAACGAAATTATTAGCGACTCTAATAATTTCAACAATCATCCAAATTCTACCGTAAAACAGTCAATTTCATCTACAATATCTAATCAACAAATTAGATTACCAGAAATGACAATTCCAAAATTCGATGGTAGCATTGAACACTGGCAATCGTTTCGAGACAAATTTTTATCGCGAATTGGAGAAAATACAGATGTCAATCCTCTCGATAAGATGCAATACTTGCAATCTTCTCTAGTAGGTAAAGCAGCGAGGGCAATAGATACCACAGATATTACACACGCAGACAAATATTACGCCATTCGTCAATTTTACAGGACATCCCAAAATTACACAAGGACACACCACAAGCATTAGACCAATTATTAGACACCTTTCGGCAACATATTAGAACATTAGGTGGATTAAAAGAATCGATCGATCTTTCACACGGTTTCATATTATATATCATACTCTCCAAATTAAGCGATGACACTAAATATCAGTGGGAAGTAACATAACCCGATAATAAAATGCAGAACTATAAAAATTTATTAAACTTTCTAGAAAAACGGGCGAACTGCACAACTATGTCATATCATAAAATAGATAACAACAATGAATCTAATATTAAAAATTACACCCATTCTGGAGCTCAAACATTGATTTCAAACGCCAATGAAAGCCCGGAGTCCAAGACTTCAAGATCAAATTCCAAGGTTCCCTATCAAATGTGCAACGATGTCAATTATTCAATATATAAATGCGGTGTTTTTCTATCATCAAAGTTTCACAGAAAACAAGAGATCACGAAAGACCATAATTTATATTTCATTTGTTTAGGAAAAGTCCATTCCTTACAGAAGCAAGGCTAATAATTGCAAAATATGCAATCAACAACACCACACGATTCTTCATCCTGAATTTAGGAAAAGTAATACTAATCAAAGCCAATCTCAAGAAAATAATTCATGACTACTTCCGGGCCGTATGACGTCATTAGCTGTTGACACTTCGACTGACGATCTCATACTAACAGCTATTGTTAACATACTTGGTAAAGACGAAAGAAACATATCTTCTAGAGTGATACTTGATACTGGTTCCACAAGAAATTTCATTACCGAGAAACTCGCGTCACTTTTAAATTTACCCAGAAAAAGATGCCACTTGTCCAACAATGCCTTAAATGAACTAACTACTATATCTGAACAATATGTAAGTACTGCCATAATATCTCCAAATAATAAATTCAGAAGAACATTAGATTTTTTAATCGTTCAACGAATCACTTCACACATTCTTCGTCAGCAAGTTAACCGAAAATTAATGAATATCCCAGCAAATATACCGTTGGCAGATCCCAATTTTCACAAGCCCTCTAGTCTTGATATCTTACCATCGGCAGGAATTACTCTTTCCTTATTGTGCGTTGGGCAGGAGAAATAAAATTGGGAATCATATCTTCAGAAATCATAGCTGGGATGGATCATAGCTGGTAGTGCGCCATTTCCTTCAACAAAAAATAAGGCATTATGCCATATTACTAACGTTGACAGTGATATTAGTAGATTTTGGGAGTTTGAAGATATATCAACGAATTCACTCAAACATTTTTCTACTGAAGAAATTTCAAAAACAATTTTTGTAGAAACGATAACGGTCAGTATATTCAACGACAGAAAATCTGAACTTGGATCATCTCGCACGTTAGCACTCAAACGTCTAATAGGAACCGAAAGAAGACTCGATAAAAACACAGCGTTACGACAGCAATACACGGCTGTCATCGAAGAAGATACCCTATTAGGTCATATGGTAAAAATTCAGGGAGAACCTGACGACGATCTTCCACATCACGCAGTAGTCAAAGAAACAAGCTTAATGACGAAACTAAGAGTCGTATTCGATGGTTCCGCTATGTCATCGACGGGTATTTCCTTGAACGATGGCCCAACCATACAAGATGATCTTTTCTTACACATTCTAAGGTTTCGTATACGAAATTATGACATTACAGGTGATATAGGGAAAATGTTCAGGCAAGTGCAAGTAATATCCGAAGATCGCAAAAATATCTGCGGGTGTTATGGTGAAATCAAAATGGGTCTATTTCAACATACGAACTAACAACTGACACATTTGGTCTACGACCAGCCTCTTTTCAAGTAATTCGTTGCATTCATCAGTTAGCGGACGATGAATCTAATTATCCAATAGCTGCGAAAAGCTTCAAAAATCATTTATTTGTAGACGAATTCCTTCATGGAACTCAAACTGTGCAAGAAGCAATCAAACTGCGAGATGAAGTCTCTGCGTTACTTAATGCTGGTGGATTATATTTGACACAATTTGCCTCTAATTCTGAAGAGATTCTTAAGAGTTTACTGGTTTGCAATGTCAACAAAAAACTTTTTTATGAAAATGATCCAAACCTTAAAACATTAGGAATGCATTGGAGTTCTCAAAACGACCCAATAATTTATACTGTCGACAAAATGAACAATCGATCTCTTATAACAAAGAGGACTATTTTTTCTGAAATTTCTAAAATTTTTGATCCTTTAGGCTTACTCAATCCGTTATTGTCCCTATAAAAATATTCATCCAAGATTTATGGATACTGAATTTGAAATGGGATGAATCTGTACCTTTAACAATTCATACCAAATGGATAAAGTTCGTAGATAACTTGCCATCCTTGAATAATATATGTTTCGATAGAAAACTACTCCTCCACGATCCTATTAACGTACAACTTCATGGTTTTTGTGATGCAAGTGAAAAGGCCAATGGAGCTTGCATCTATCTTCGTTCCGAGGATCAACTAGGTGATGTAAGAGTGAAATTATTTTGTGCTGAATAAAGAGTAGCACCGATCAAATCTGTTCAAACTATACCCCGATTAGAACTTTGTGCAGCGGTTCTTCTAGCAAATATTTTCAATATCATATCAAAAATTGACATTAAATTAGATTAAAGCTTTTTATGGACAGATTCTATGATAGCACTATATTGGATTAACTCATCAGCACATTTATTAAAAACTTTTGTTGCAAATCGGGTATCAGATGTACAGTCCAAGATAATGCGAAAGAATGGCAACATGTTCGAACCTTTGATAATCCTGCGGATCTACTGTCGAGGGTTTATCTTCAAAGGAGTTCAGAAAATCCAACCTATGGTTCACAGGCCCGGACTGTCTGATACGCGAAGAATTTTTGGCCCATCTATCAATGATGGTACTATAGATATTCCCGAAAAACGTAAACAAACTTGTCTCAATTCAGTAAGTAGCGAGAATACAATCTTGTTTAAATTTTCGTCATTTTCAAAACTCAATCGTCTTATAGCCTATTGCCTCAGATTCAAAAATAAATTCAAGGGACCATTGAGTGCTGAAAAAATCATTTTGAATATGACCCAAAATCACTCCTTTTCATTAGATATTTTCAAGAAACACAATTCGCTGTTTGCAAAAAGTAAACTGTTGAATTTGAATCCATTTTTAGATAAACATGGATTAATACGTGTTGGTAGTAGAATTCGTCACTCAGAATATTCATACGATAAAAAACATCCCATCATCATACCGAAGGGACTACATTTCACAAAACTTTTAATAGAGCGAGAGCATCTAAATGCTAAACATGTAGGGTGTCGAGCAACACTCTACTCGTTAAGGCAATCTTATTGGCCCATTGATGGTAGAAATCAGGTCAGAAAGGTTATTCGTAATTGTGAAATTTGTACAAGAGTAAAACCCTTGCCCGTGAATTACATCATGGGTAATCTACAGAAAATATGTATAACTCGATATAGACCGTTCATAAATACCGGAGTCGATTATTGTGGCCCATTTTTCATAAAAGAGAGGCGTTTTCGGAATAAAAAATAAAACAAAGGTATATGTAGCGATTTTCATATGTCTCTCCATAAGAGCAGTACATATTGAACTCGTTAGCGACCTCACTAGGGAAGGTTTCATTGCAGCGTTAATTAGATTTACATCTAGAAGAGGATTGTGCAAAACGATTTATTCCGATAACGGAAGCAGGTAGGTGCAAACAATGAACTTCGAGAATTACACAAGCTGATTAGTTCATCCGATCATAATCAGAGGGTAAACGATTTTCTATCAAATAAGTGTATAACTTGGCATTTCATCACGCCGCAATCACCACACGTTGGTGGAATCTGGGAAGCCGCAGTTAAATCTTTCAAACATCATTTTAAAAGAGTAAAAGGTAATGATCTATTTACTTTTGGGCAATTGAACACACTATCTATTGAAATCGAGGGTATCCTGAACTCCCGTCCAATAACACCTATTTCATCTGATCCTTATGACCTAATGGCCCTAACTCCTTCTCACTTTCTAATAGGCGATAATTTTTCGAATAACCTGAAGGTGATACGACCAGTACTCCAACGAATCTACTGTCGAAATGGCAACATATGCAAAAGGTGAAAGAACACTTTTGAAACAGGGCATGAGGAATACATTAATGAACTCAATATCCGTCATAAATGGTTTGAAGATAATCATAGCAATGACGTAGGTTCTATCGTTATAATACGAGATGACCGTCTTCCACCATTACAATGGAAACTTGGTTGCGTCATTCACTCAAAAATTGATCCAGATGGTATTATTCGCACTGTGCAATTGAAAGCGGCTAACGGTGTTTTAGAACGTAATGTTAAAAGACTAGCTCCATTACCTTTTTGTTTTAGTGATCAAAAACAAGTATGATGTGACAATTCTATATATTAGTTAAGAAAAGAAACTATTCATATTCCATGTATTTTTTGAAATTCGTATTTGCTGTATATAATTAGATGCTAGACATATGTAATTCTAGGATATTGTTCATATTGTTATAAGATCCTTTTTATTCTTAAGAGACATTATTTTGTGGAATTCTCAGATTTCTAATCCTTATTCTAATCTTATTCCATGTAAATTTTTTTATGGAAATGCAATTCTTGACATAGTCGATGGTCTCAATTCTTGCTCTTTAGTGATCGAAGGTCTCTCACGGCGGAGAGTGTTGCGTGCCTTAAGATTAGTTTAAAAAATTCTGGATATAATATAATTTAAAATTTCATGAGAAAACAAAACATAAATATTTTCTCTGAATATTATAATTTTCGTTTTGTTGTAGAAATTCACCACAATTTAAATCATATAATTTCGATTTACATCTACACCGAATATTGTAATTCTCTTGTCGGCCACTTCATTACGGTAAAGATCAAACCGTTCTTGTTCCTTTTAGGCACGTTTCGAGTAAACAATAAATACCTGCCCATTGATCCTATCTTATTCTTAGAATCTTTATATTTTAGAATCGAAACTCTCTCCCCTTTTCTACAGTATTTAAGACCAAAGAGATATAATTTTACTTTTCTATCATCGAACTATCATCATTTTTTAATCGTCTATCTATCATCACTCTTACTCCTCTATCATCTATCTTGCATGATCGATCTATCATTCAGTATCTAACATTCACTATGTAACACACACTGTGACACTTTGACTGTATCAGTCGTAACTAAGATCATTACATTGTATTCATTCGCTATTCTTCAGCTTATTGTATCGTCAATACAGTCCATTTTCAGTACAACGTTATATGTATCGTATTGACGATACAATATATGTATCGTCAAATGTGGATATGTGTAAATGAATAGTGTTAAACACGGAATCATTCTCAAACAACAAAAAATTACTTACAGTCAGGTAAAACTCACTGTAAGACAAAAAACAAGACTCAAGAACTGCTAAACTATTCGTTTCTGGACGAAAAACAGAAAATGGACAATTTTTGTCTGAAGGGAGAAACTTTTTAACACACGGCGATTTTATTTTACATGAACCCCCTGAGCAGGGGTGCACAAAACTGAATTTTTGAATATTGAAGATAGGTCAAGTGATATCTCATTAGAAAGCTCTTTTAATTTCCAACACAAATGTGTAATAATTTTTGAGTTTTGACATATCCGGAAGAAGATACAGGCTGCTTCGTCAAAAGACAAGCTATTTTCAGTGATTGCAAAATCTGTCGATTTCGAATGAATATTCACCGAAGACGATACTGTTGTATTTTGGAGGGATATATCTTCAAGCAGTGATGCTTTCACGGTTAGTCCGAGTTGAAGCTCATTGAATAGGCATTTAGAATTAACTGATTACAGTGAACGAATTTTTGAATCCAATTGCATTTCAATGAGGATACAGGGTTGATCATGGAGAAATTCATATACAGTATGAGAGCCTCTTCACAAAGAAGCGATGATAACACCGTGTAATCCGTTGAATCGGCCCCCACGTTCTCTCGCCTTGTCACAATTGGTTTTTTTTAAGTGGCCACTTAAAGAGTGAAATTTATAAAACTGATCCAGCAGCCTTGGTGGATTTACGACAACGGAGTTTAGTCGAGTGTAATCGTATAATACTACGTAATGTCCGGGAACGTTTCGAGCAAAATCAGTATTTGTGTTTCGAAGTTGGTGGCGAACACTTTGAACATTTGTCCGATTGATACCGAGTTGACCTATAAAATTTATAAGGTATAATAAATTCAATTGTTTCTTCAATTTTTTCCTACTCACCAACATGTAGGTGATTCTACGAATAGGCTCTACTATTTGAAAACTAAACAAACGTATTCTGAATCTCCATCCAAAATCAGCAGACCTCGCAAACACTTTATCGCTCTGTATTAATTCACCCTGTATCTTCATGAGAATGCTAACGAAGCAAAAATTTCGTCTACAATATTCTAGAAATTCTAATACCTTTCTAATGAGTTATTACTCAAACTAACTGATCAATTCGAAGATTTGAGGGGTTGACACCCTCATCTGAAGCGGTATCTGAGGGGTTGTAGTGGAAGCACTACTGCTTCCCCAAAATACAACATTATTTCGATGAATGTTCATTTGAAATCGACAGATTTTGCAATCACTGAAAATTACTCGTCTTTTGATAAACCTGCCTGTATCTTCTTCCGAATATGTTGTAACCCAAAAATTATTACATGCTTGTGTTGAGAATTAAAAGAGCCTTTCAATAAGGTATCACTTGACCTATCTTCCCTATTCAAAAAATTGAAAAATTGAAATTTGTGCAACACTGCTTAAAGGGTTGATGTAAAATAAAATCACCATTTTCTCTTCAGAGAAAAATTGACCTAATTCTGGTTTTTGTCCAGAAACGAATAATTCAGCAGTTATTGAGTCTCTTTCGTTTTAGTCGCCAAGGCAACACAATTCTAGTGCAAAATGGACTTTGAATGAAAGGTCTCGATTTTCTAAAAATAAGAATACATGCTATTTGAAAAATTTTCAAACGAAGATATAACATCAGTTATTTAACACACAAAAAATTGGAAATCTATAGGTGTTGATGGTATTCATAACTTTTGGTTCAAAAAATTCTCTTGCGTTCATGAAAAATTGGCTGAATATTTATATTTATAATAAGGAACCCCTCAGCTACTCCTTCATTTTTCACACAAGGAATTACTTATCTAAAACCGAAAAGTGCTAATACTATTGATCCGTCTCAAAATAGACCAATAATTGGCCTTCCTACAATATATAAAATTCTAACTGCATGTATTACCCAAAAAATTTATGCACATTTGGAGATTTATAATATTCTTTCCAAATAACAAAAAGGATGTAGAAAAAAACACCTTGGTACTAAAGAGCAACTTGTAATTGGTTGTGTGGCTTTAAATCGAGCTCAACCTAAGAGGAGAAATATTCATACAGCCTTCATTGATTACCAAAAGGCCTTTGATAGTTCCCATCATTCATGGTTTTAAGAAATTTTGGAAATTTATAAAATTGATAAGACACTTCGTATTTTTCTTGAATTTGTAATGAAAGATTGGAGAACCAATCTTCATTTAAATATTTCAAAACAATCGTTAACATCCGAAGTAATTCCAATAGAAAGAGGCATTTTTCAAGGTGATTCTTTAAGTGCTCTTTGGTTTTGTCTTTGCCTTAATCCATTATCTCATGAATTCAATGCTACTATTTTTGGCCTCAAAATAAAGAGTCTATCAACTGAATGCAAATTGTCACTTAATTTATTTAGATGATATTAAATTACATGCCGGAACTAGATCTCATTTGAAAAGTCTACTTGAGATTACTTTCAACTATTCCAATGAAATTCATATGAAATTTGGGCTTTCAAAATGAAAAAATCTTTCTATTGAAAATGAAAGATCACCTCTGATTATATAAAGATCTCCAATATCGAAATCGAGCCAATCCATCAAGGAGATACATATAAATACCTTCGATTTGTTCAAGAGAAGACAATTAATCATAGCAGCACTGAAGAAATTATTAGAAGTTTATATTAAAACAGGCTCAGCATTATAATCAAGTGTCATTTAACTAGTAAAAACTTTTTCAGAGCTATCAACTCCTATGCAGTTCCTATTCTTACATATTCTTTTGGAATCATTGGTGTAAAACTGATCTAAATGAATTACAATGTCAAACGAGGAAAATGCTTTTTAAATATCATAAGCGCCACCTGAAGTCAGCTATTCAAAGAGTTACACTACCTAGATATCTTGAACGTCGCGGATTAACTGATTTGAAAAATCTTCATAGTAAACAGATTTGCCATCTACGTTACCATTTTCATGATAAACAGAGAACGTCTCAATTACATGATATTGTTGTTGCTTCAGATTATAATCTTACACCTCTGAACTCTACAATGCAACAGATAGCTTTTGAAATATTTGATAATAATTCTAAAAGTGAAAGTTGGATTCAGCAGGAATTACACGGAAAGCACCCTAAAGAATTGAAGAACGATTATATTGATGAAATCGCATCAAATAGTTGGTTAGTGTCTGGAGCATTGTTTCGCTGAAACAGAAGGCTTGGCAATTGCGATCTAGGATCAGGTTGTTTTCACGAGGAATTATAGAAAACACATCATCAAGCAAAATATAGTTGATTCTTGCCGTAGATGTTTTTGTACTTCAGAAACAGTTTTTCATATATTATCATCTTGTTCAGTGCTTATCTCAACAGATTATTCAGAAAGACATAATTCCGTCGCTGATATTAGTCATTTAAATCTAGGAATTAAATATGACCTCATTCCCAGAAGAAGAAAATGCTTTAAATATGAACCTGAGATTATTTGTGAAAACGAGAAATATAAACTTTATTTTGATAAAACAATTCTATGCAACAAAACTGTAGAACAAAATAGGCCAGATATCATTCTTACTGATAAACAGAAAGGAATAACATATATAATTGATATTGCTATACCCGACACACATAATATACAAAATAAATACAATGAAAAAATTTATAAATATATGCAGCTTGCCGAGGAGATTGAAAAATGTGGAAAATGAGAAAATATTTATTCTACCGATTATAATTTCTTCAGAAGGTGTTATTCCTAGGAATCCTCACGAAAATATGAGATTTTTAGGTCTGAAGAAAAATTTATTTGAACAGTTACAGAAGATAAGAATCATCAAATCTTGTAATATTCTTCATAGGTTTCTTTCCGAAAAAATAATGAGGTAGAGTCATAGGTTTTCTCTTCATTTTATACTGCTCAGAATCTGATTTCATATTTTATTCATTTGTGTAAAAAGGTGTAATATAATTAGCTGACAATTTTATCATATTTATATACAAAGCAGTATTCTATTCGATCGTTCATCACTTCACACAAAGAGAACTATGAATGAGTAACATTTAGTGTTACTTGACTAAGGTCCGTACACTGGATTTTTCCTGGGGGAAAGCCTCTGACACTACTCGTTGGTACGTTGATGTCATTGTCTGATGATGCTAGAGTTTGTATATATTCTGGTAGATTGATATATTCTCATAACATTTAACGTTATCCTAATATATAATGATTCCAGGATATGTTTTGATTATAATCTTTGTCTGGCTATGGTATTAATTACCGGGTGGTGGATTTATATTTTTTCATGAAATCAGTTTGATTGCATGAACAGATATATGGGCAACTCGTCGGGGTTAAACCTGGTATATTTTTAATATCACTATGTCAACTGAATACGGTGAAATGATTTTTGGCGGGATTCCACAATCAGTTATCTGTTGAACAGCTCAAAATTGAATTGTATATGAGCCTTAACCGAGACAAAGCTCACTCAATCTCATACTGCACTTCTCATTACTATCTGACTTAATAACATAACGCACTTTCTGAGAATATCGAATAAGTTGATTGGGGATAATAAAAGATTAATTAATATCAATATATCACAATATATGTCATACAAAAAATACTGATTTACAAAAATGGAGTTCAACAAAGAATATCGAATTGGTCTTGAAATTATTTGGGGAAGAGTTCTTCATAGTCAACTGTATTTGTGATACTGTTAGCTATTTCTAGAAGGATTTCGGATGCCTTTTTGTTAATGAATGGTAGAGCAGCAATTATGAATTCCTGTTTGTTTTCATGGAGAACATCCATTGCAGCTTGACCTGAAAGAAATAAGAAGCCGTGAGAAACAAAGAAAAAATATTAATTGTCAAGTATAAATTAAACCTGTTGTCATTAGTGAGTTCTTCTCTATATATACATTCTGTCAAAAAAGTACTGAGAATTGATCATTTAAAAAATCTGCTTAAAACGATTGTCACATGCTACAACGAGTTGATTCCGACCCTACATTAATAAAACTAATTGTACTTGGTGATGAAACATGTGTTTATGAGTTATGGGTGAACCGAAACCGAAAGAACTACGTTAAGTTCGATTCTTTAGTTATCACGGTGTTTTGCAAACGGAATTTTTGCTAGAAGGTCAGACGGTAAATAAAGAATATCACCTGAGCGTTATGCGGTATTTGAGAAAGCAAATTTGTCGAAAAAGGCCAGATTTGCGGAAAAAAAATCATGAATTTAGCACCACAACAATACCCATCTCACAAGGCTATCCTTGTAAATGAATTTCTGATCAAAAACTCAATAAATACCATTCAACAACCATCGTATTCATCTGATATGTCTGCGACCGATTTTACTCATATTTCAAAACTCAAATTACCACTTCGTGGTGATTCTAGAACACCTCATTTGTAAAGGGAAATACCTGCACGAACTTCACAAAACTTGAATGTTTGGGCAGGATTATACGAGAGCCATCTCGTAGGACCGTTCCCTTTGGAGACTTTTCTCTTTGAAGAGGGTCAACTGAACATACTTAAAGGGATTTATCTATCCCAGAGTTATAGAGATTCTGAAAAATAATTTCGTCTCTCAGAAAATCTATTGAATTTCCAACAAGATGATACTCCCCCTCACTTTGATATTCGGGTGTGAAAAGATTTGAATATTGATTTTCCAGGAAACTGGATCGGTAGGAAGCCACCAATAGAGTAGCCAACAAGGTTACAGAATTTGAAGTCTGTCGAGGATATAACCACGACAGACTTTAGTTCGTAGATCTCTCCTAATTCGAAAGCAAGATCGCAGTATTCATCAATTTTGTCTGCATATTCCCTGCCGATATTATCATCAGCAGGGATCGTGACACCGAAACCGCCTTCCTTTCCTTATGTTATGTTGTACCAGCCGGTCTGTGACAATGACATTGTCCCAGTACAGCTTGTGATTTTTGCTCTCCATAACGGTTTTTGGCTGATATTGGTGACGCTTCAGCTCCGCCTTTAGGAGCCCAAGTTGCAGTCCGATTTGCTGGTGGTATAGCCCCGCCATCGCATTATGTCTATTGGGATATTCTTTCGAGGCCATTATTGGGCAAGCGCAGGTTACATGCTGAATGTGTTCGAGGTTGCGCGAGCAATGCCTACACAAATCTGATGGGACATTGAGGTCAGCGAAATGTTTCTGGTACGCTCTGGTTGGCACAATTTGATCCTGTATTGTGAGGAGCCTTTCCTCAGTTTCCTGAGGTAAGGTAAGTGAGTGACTCTAGTTCATCAAGATCATTACGTTTCAGTTTGTTGGGGTAAGGACCGTTCAGAATTTTTGACATCCATTTCTCCTTGAGTTCACCAGGTGTGTGGGGTTTCATTTGGATTTCTGCCCTCTGAAGTTTCAAGGGCATCAACATCCCGGAGTTGATGCCCTATAGAGAAGTGAGATTTTTGTTATGAAGTATTTCCTCATGCTGCGTACTTTTTTATCATGACTGCTTTTATAGATGTTATGCTCCTACCACATTTCCTCCTTGGTAGGTACAGTTGATTAATTGATGCTTGGGGGTGATGCATTCCATATTTTGTTAACATTCACCTAATATTTGTATCCAGTTTCGACTCGAGCACTCGTTTCACTCGGTTACGGAGTCTCATGTGGTCCGAGTGTGGAAACGAACTTTCATTATGCAGCGTTATTTCAGGTCCAACATCGACAATTTAACCTCTCTTCAGGCTGACCATGACACAATTTCCACTCCTAATTCTATTTTTATCGCATTACTGAATACCTTTACATTCTCAAGCTGTCGTTTCATCTGCTCATCCGTGCTTGTGTAAAGTTTCAGATCGTCTAGGTATAGCTGATGGCTAATGCCGATCTTTCGATGATGTTATTAATTATTAGAGGTGCTCTTAAGAAGGATACTTAGAGGGTTCAGGGCCAGATAGAACCAAAGGAGACTGTGAGTGTACCCTTGGAATATTACTCTCGATAGCGATTTCCTCGATATTGATTTTTGTTGACGCCATGTTGACACTTAGAGACATTTGCGAAGTGCTCATCTGATGTTGTAGGGGATTTTTGACAGCTTCAGACACGCCATACAAATATAACACCGTCAGTGACCAGGAGTGAGGTACGGAATCGAATTCCTTTCGGTAATCGATCTAAGCAACTGAGAGATTACGGAGCTTTTTATGGCGTGCTTCGATATGATTAGATCTATCACTAGGAGCTCTTTGCAACCCCTAGCACCCTTCCGGACATCTATTTTGCTTTGGCGCTAGGATATTATGTCATTCTACATGATTATTGATGTGGAAAGCCAGGATCTATGTTAAGAACTTATACACCGTTGGCAGGCAAGTGATAGGACGATACTTTTTGGGCTCCGTGGTAATGTCCCCTTTTGGCAGCACGAGGATTATGCTTAGGATCATTCAAAGAGTGCTGAACTAGAGAGGCAATAGGAAAGTGTGTAGGTTTAAAATATTTCCACCAATAATTATGCAGCTTATCTGTCATTGGAGCTGTCCAGCTATTAGTTTTTTCGAAACTCTTCCTCCATCACGTTGAAGTGGTTCATTGTATGTTGAGGTGTTTACGACTCAACACTTTTGGCAGCAAGAAGATTATGCTTAGGATGAGTTCATCATTTACTAGGATCATTCAAAGAGCGCTGAAATAGAGAGGCAATAGTGATGTGTGTAGTTTTAAAGTATTTTCACCAATAATTGTGCAGCTTATCTGTCCTTCGAGCTGCCAAGCTATTAGTTCTTTCGAAACTCGTATCACGTCTTCCTCCATCACGTTGAAGTGGTTCATTGTATGTTGAGGTGTTTACGACTCAACTCTAGCGATCCACAACGCAAACACATCATGCGGGGTACTATTGCACCAGATGTTACTTTAGAATATTTGCATTTCTTCGGATATTGCCGGAGTTCCGTCCTGGAAACTGATACTCTCCAAGTCGCGAAAGAGTTGTTTCCTATTTTCATAGAACAGCTGCTTACTTTTGAATCTTTCTTTCTGCTCATTTTATTGTTCAGTTCTATTTCCTAGGACTTCAGTCTTTTGTTTCAGATTGTCATAAATGGATATCATTCTATCGAACCCGGACCTTCGGCTAACTGGTGTAGTTATTTCAATGTAGAACTATTGGTATAGAATGCATTTCGTAGAATTTATACGGAACATACATTATGGTGATACACTTACCCAAAGTTCGGTCTCCATTGAAAAGATTATCAAGTTCAATATTGTAATCTCCTATGTTGATGGCGAAATTGAATGAAGTGAAAATAAGGCGCTTGATACCACTTCCGTCAGTTCGGACATCTCCTTTAAGCACTGCTTGAGCTTCACAGTTGGCTGAAAACAAAATCGTTGTCTTTAAACAATTGAAAATGATTGTACATTATATGGCACTCAAACATTTTTTATGATCTATGTGGGGCAGTAGATAACCAGCAAAGTCGCATTACAGCATTCTGAATGACAAATGACATTGCAGAATCAATCCAATCTGAAATTGATCGAAACGTTGTACAAATTCAAAGTTAGAGTTGATGTTAATGAAAACCTTGGATGGCACATTCAACAAAGTACGTCTTTTAAAGAAATTTTATCCCTTCATTCTGAAAAGTTCAAACATTGTCGACATTTAGAACTATTCCGGCTCGAAATATCCTCATCATCGTGAATCATTGATCCAATATGATGACTACTATCGTTAAATGTTTAGAACATTGAAGTGGTTACTTCTTTCATTAAAAGAGGAAAATTTCAACATCAGACAATCCAAGGTAACCATACTTGATTCAAAGATGATTCGAAATCTTCATATACATAAACAGGTCCAATACAAAGGACTTATCTGATTTACTCACTGAATAAAGTTCAACTTGACGCAGGTGCTATGGATTTTCATGAAAGAAATTTGAACTGTACTACGAGAGGCAAATATATGACGGTATCACTTTGATGTGACAGAAATTTTATAACTACGAAACAGATTTTATACGAAAATTAGTTGGGTTCGTCAAGATGTCTGTTTAATATGATATCTCAGCAGAGGGGTTAATTTGGTACATGAGTTGAACTCTTCACTAAACATTATTGGCAGAGCATCTAAACCAACTAAAGTTATTCTACGCAGGATCACATTTAAGGTGACCTTACGTGGAACGACAGTGGCTAGAAAAAACCAGACTAGAAGACAGGGCAGAAAAAAACCAATGGCTGCTTTTATGAGCATAATTTCTGCAATTTGTTATATTTCGAGAAAATTATTTTGCTCATTTATTAAATGAACGTACCCGCCGTCGAGAGGGCTGTCGAGAAGGAACGAAAATGAGTGCCTAGGAGTGTCATGAAAGAGATACGTGAAAAGTACATAAGAAGCAGTCTGGTCGGTACGACATCGTCAACGTCCGCTTTCCGCCAATACCAGCCCATGTAATCGGTGAGAGAACGAACCTTGACCCGTGAAGATGGCAGTAAGCAGAAAGTTGGGGTAAAACCAGGAGTTTTGATCCATGAGGTCTTTGCTGAAAATCTAGAGGTAAGTATTTCTTCTAATATCATCCTCTGAGACCTCGGGAAAACTGCTAGCAACCATCACAATAAGTTATGAATGAATCGAGGGTAACATGTCCACAAATATGTAGCAGGAGAGAGGTTGAGACTGTGTGATAAGTCATCCAGGGCAAATATTTTTTCTGTGATACCTGAGAAGATGATCACAGGTGATTAAGAGAACCACGCCTCTCACGCAGGGGCGCAACAAGTAATTGATTAAAGATAAATCGCCTTGTATTAATTACCCTTGGACGACAGCACACAATCGAATCAGCTTGATAGCTAGTGCAGAGATCTTGTTTCTCTACGCTTGAACATAAGGAATGAAGGAAGAATCAAAATCCAGCGAGGGCTGGAATTACCAATTGTCAGTGTGGGAGGGTGTTGAAGATCCTATCCTCCTTTCAGAGAAAAGGTAGTTGTCCTACTCAAAGACACTAACAGTTCTCAGATATAAATAGCTGAATCGCGTTGAGATGAGATTGATGAGACCCCTCGAAAGCTTCGCGGCTGTCAGCAGAAACCAAATCCGTCAGGTCAGACATCAAGCGATGGCAGATACCTCCTTAGGCATAACAAATCAAGATAGCTAATGAGAAGACAAATTAGATTGGATAGAAATTCAGCCGTTAGACGAAAAAACGCTCTCGCCCACCATGAACCATAACCGATTGAAAACACTTTCTGAATCTATGAAAAAAGCAGCAACGAGTTTGTGCAGATACTCGGAGACAAATGAAGGAACGTGACGAATTGTGATCTCAGTAGATCCAGCAGATCTAATTCCATACTGATTTGCAGACATCCTGCCAGTCCGAGATTAAAGTGGAGTAGTAAGGTGAACAATTGGCCTCTCAAGAACATCTCCAATTTCGAGAAGCAGCGAGATAAGACGATATGATTTAGTATCGTCAGCTGATTCATCAACCGATTTGATAATTTCTGCTCGTTTCCAAGCATTAGGAAAGTATCCTAAAAACATCCATAGAAGATAAAAAGAAGTAACTCTGATGCCATGCGTCAAACTCGGTTGGTTGAATCAAGTCCGCGAGATCACATGGACTCGTGAAATCCACGGAGACTATAAGCTTCTCTTCAGTGAAAGGGCAAAATTCATTCGAACTCAAATATGCCACCTCGAGACCAACCAAGCACTCTGAGCTGGAGTATCATATGAAAGCTGGTCATGTGGAATCTTCTCGAGAGTATCAGAACAACATTCAAGGAAGGCGTCCACAACCTCCACAAAATTTATTTCATCTTCAGTGAGAAAAAATTTTTCACTATAATGATTATAATGAAAAATAGTTTTGCAAAAAATACTTACTGGCGTTGGCTCTGAACTTTCCAGTTCCTTTTATAGGGACGACCAAGATCTTTGCATCTATATCATAATCACCATTGAAGGTTAATTTTGGAATTTTCACACCAACACGGAAAGTAGATTTTCCAATATTCATTCTGTAAAAAGTTTCAATTAATTTTCTTCGTTCTTACTTAAACTTCCTCATTTATATTTTCATCTTATGAGAAATCAAGATTCTTGTTGTATTTCAATTAAGAGGTTCAAAACAAGTGATATGAAATGGTTTAACGTATTGAATATGAACATTTTCATTGAAAAGGTTTGATGAAAATTAATATTTATTTCTCAATTTAATTTTACCATGTTGCGCAACTTTTCATTGCACAAACTTAAGACACACACCATAGTGTAGTTATCAGACAATTACTATCAAGCCTGCCTTACATATGTATATTATTACTTTTTATATTTTTAATTATTATGGTTAAAAAAGGCTTTTAGGCTATTGTGGAGAAAAATTCAATAAGAGTTGTTTATTCTATGAATGGAAAAGATTGAATAATGGCAAGATTAATGCTTTATGCTGAAGCATTAGAAATCACTAAACGAAACAAGAAAGACATGATAGGAACACGCTAAATAATCGACTAGATCTTCATATTTTCTTATAAGTAAAAATTTTGAATTTTTCGAATAAGCAACTGTGCTGGGATTTTCCTCACATAAAATCAAGTATCCAGAAAATGAAAATAGTACTCGAAGAAAAATGAAATAAAAGTGATGATGGAAATTGAAAAACTTATGGAAAAAATTGAACTCTCCAAAAACCTGTTTATACCGGATATTTTCACCCCTGGTGAGAAATTGACCTTATAGGATTCCGTTCCATTTCATTTCAAATTTTCGTTAGTCTGTTGCAGATCATTTTGAAAACAGTTGGGTGGAACACCCCAAGCCTTTGGTTATTTATCGCTGGAAATATTTTTCAAGTTTCTTTGTTTATAAGCATTGTATGATTTATATTGAAGAACAATAGTACGACTGTAGCTTTATAGATTTTTGAAAAGAAGAATAGAGAATAAATTATACCCTAACGACAATTCCTTGTACAAATATTCCATAAAATTTGAGTACTTCAGTACTTTCTTAATTTAGAATAATACATGAATAAAACGGGTTAATTGAAATTCAATCTTCGAACTCTAATGGCGTAATCAATAATATTTGATGAAGAAATAAATTAAAATCGCAGGTGATTACTCACAATAGATAATTTACTTTTAACTGGAAGACTCTTTATCATTTGGATATATTCACATATAATTATGAGATTCCCCAGCATTATCTTATCATTCCTACTTTCACTGGGACAGTCGCCAAATATTTCCATATATTGTTTATTAAGGTATAATTCAAGCTGAATGAAACTACTTATGCCTCAAAGCAATTGTGGAACCGGCAGGAATACCTATAGACTCACGGGACTTCTAGTTTATCTAGAGACAAAGTGCCCTAATATGCGGCTACCAGGTTACCATTGTGTATTCGCTACCAGGTTACCATTGTGTAGTCTTTGAATACTTTGTGCGCATACGCAGCTAGTGCGTTATAGGCATTTGGGATTACGGTGCCGCGTTATGATGTGGGCTCGCCGTGTTAGCTATAAAAATCACGTAACCTCTTGGTTATCTAGGTATTGAGAGTATCCGCTCGTTATGCGATTACCAGTGTGAATTTTCTTAGTTCTTTGAAAGTATCTCTACAACCGCAGAATCCTTTTCTTCTGTGCCTATTATGAAGCATGTTCATCATAACAGCCTCAGAAATTTCAGTTTTATATCGTGTAGGAAAAGTAAGCGATTCAGGATGATCATTAAATTATTGATAATAAAAAACAAGTACTGTGTTTTAAGGAATTTTACTTAATACTTAATAATTAAATTATTGCAATAGTTCGATTTTAATGTTTGAATTATTGCTCTTCTGCCTATTCCTGTTTCATAGCTTGCAGAGCAAGAACGAATATACTGTTTTAGGTTCACAAAACTATATTTTCAATATAAAATTCATACAGATGAGTTAATCATATGTCATGAACGATACGATATAAGGATAAAATTAATTAAAAGAGGTACGTGTATCAATGTATGCAAGTGAAAATCGGGTTATTTGAAATAGTCAGGCTGGAAGGCGGCAGGTGGATATTGTAGTAGAACTTGGTGTTAGCAGAAATGTGATAAGTAGACTGTTCAAGGTACAAAAGTCGAAAACTTTGAAGTTGTTGTTCGAAGAAGAGGGTGAGGTATCAATAACGGTTAATGCAAAAAAAGTTTCAGTTTCTAGGTGACTAATTAATGGCTTATGTGTTTATGACATTCATCACGCTAAGAATCCGAAAATATATAATCATTTTCCTAATCTTGCCGAGAATTATTTCAACTCAATTTCATTTGTCTGACATTTTCGTTTGCTTCCAGTCGACATAATTTTTCATCTCAGAAACAATCTCCCAGACATAAATTATTATTCGCATTTCTTTTAAGCAAAATCCTTTTCGAAAGAAGCAGTTGACAAGTTGACAATTTACAGCCGAAGTTAACGCTGATGGAAGCTATTTTCATAGATAAATATGCTTTCAATGTTGAGGTATATGAGTTTGATACAGAGATCTTATATGTTTGTTCAATCGAAGTCCAAGAAACTATATAGAAAAGGCTCATAGAAAGATTCTTCTCCGAGGTTTCCAAATTAATCTCGAATTTGATGTATTCGATTTGTCAGTTTATCAAAAACTAGTCAAACGAAACAAAAAGATTTGCCGAAAACATCTTAATAATTCTGTAGTCGATTTTGTTTTAATTGCGAAAGCAATTGAAGGTACTAAGGATTCGATTAGTCTCAATTAATTTAAACTTATCAAACTAAAATTAATTTTTTCAGGTTTTCTGTTCAGGAAATGCTAATTTGATTTTATTATTCTCTCGGATATTTTTAGAATCAGTAAATTTATTGAAATAAAAATTAAAACCACTTTGTTTCTGTCTCTGGAACAACATTATAAAAACCTAAAATATTATCTAAAATAGTAATCAATGATTCAATTTCGTTTTTCTGAGAAATATTGTATTATATTAGAGCAATTTCCAGTTTTCCATCCTGCTTCCACTAGAATCTGGTTAGCAACGGGTCGAAATCTGCATGAGTCATATTATTTAGATTAGAGTTATTAAAATGACTTTTATTGTTACGACTTTGCTTTTTTGTGTAATGACGTCATTTAGACTATATGAGGGCTTGATATAATTATATATCGAAGTTGCCAATAAATGATTTCTGTTTAATTCACATCGGTCATAACTCAAGGATAACTCTGATGGATTTTCAACAAATATTCTCACTTTCAAAATCTGGTTTTTTAGGATGTCTGGTTAGGTGATGTATATGATTCAAATATGACATCTGATTGTATTCACTAGATAAATCAGGCAGGTTACCGCCTCGGTAGCTGCATGGTTAGTGAGCAAGTATGTAGGAATATACTTAGCCGAGATGCCTGGTTCGAATCCGGGTTCAAGTTATGGATGTTGCCCTTGAACAAAAAAGTGAATTCGACTGAGAAATCATTATCGACTTTAGATACATCAGCTTAGATCTGGGTCCATACCATTGAAGGCCAGATAAATTGTAATCATTAAAGGCGGCAGTTTATATTGCACGGTCTAGGTGAGTGGTTGGGAATCTACTATAAACTGTAGGTCCATAGAAACAAACAAACAATCAAACAAGCATCTTGGATTTATCATTCCGTTTCATACTTGCAGAATAGTTGTTGGTTAGCATTGAGAATTGAGTCAGTGGCGAAGGTTTCACTCGGCTTTGAACCCCAACCCCCATCTAGGCATACTAGCAACACGTTTCGAAACTTTGACCAGGTGAAATTTTCCGTAAATGAAAAACTTATTTTTTTGTCGATTCAACTGATGGATGAATCTTGATACTTTTCTGCATTTCATTCAGCTTCACCAAAATATTTACGTATGAAAACCACATAATTCTAGATCTGCAACTGAATTCTGTATTTTATATGCTTGACTCCTTAGTAGACAAAAAGAGTCCGAATCCACATCAATATCTATATTCCAAGTATATTATGTTCCACTTCGATCTTTTAGTGTTGATGAAATTGAATATGATAGGTTCAATAACGATGTCTGCTGTTGCATTGATGCCGGTTCTACTCTTTTGGATCATACTTACGATTTCAATTTGTTGGCATTCGTCCCAGAAAATTTTCATTTTGATTGGATTAAATACGAGATTGAACTCAGTTCAGAGTAAAGTTTCTGCACTCGTTTATGAGATGCCATAGAAAAATTTTTATTTGTCTTCAATAAATTGTAATTTATTCACCATCTTGGCGTGTGCTTCTCTCCAAAACGTCTTTCTGTTCTCTTTTAAGAAATACCATCGAATGATGAGGAGATAATTTGAATTAGTTATATGGTGTTAAACCTTGAGTAGGCGTTTTACTGTACGATTTTCATTCAACCAAGCATATAAATGAATATAATGATTTACCCCATCCTTCATATTTCTCAATACCTCTCAGTTATTCGAGCGGTGAATCAATTTTCTTTCTGGCATCTCTTTTTTTCATAGAGTGCACAGAAAAACACACATCTTTGAGGAATGATACTGTCGTTTTCATGAAGTAAGGCCCTGGTGCAATTTCGTTTCTTAAATAATATACGCTAATTGCAATTTGCAAAAGGCTTTAAACGTTCTCCTCGAAGTTGTCATATCCGAAATATTAATTGACGCATTTTGGTGCAGCATTTGGACTTACGAAATACATATTAGTTGACTGAAAAGTTGAAATTTCCATTAGACGGTAAATACTGATGAAGCGTGCTGAATCTGTAAATAAAGCTCCAAGATGGAAGGTACCAGATAAATGAAATCCCAGAGAATTCCTTTTGGATGATAAGTAAATTGTTTTGCGTTCACGATTGCAAGGGTATCACTCGCAAAGAGTTTGTTCCAGAGATAAATCCATGTTTATGAGGAAGATGGAATCTCAGTGGCGAATTCGAAAGAATTATAAGTAAGAGTATATAGATGTATTTCCGGATCGAGCTGGGAGGTCGCTATTTATGTGAACCTCCATAAGGCAGAAAAAATGCTCTTCAGTGAGAAAAAAAACAAACTGGAATATCTTGAGAAACCAGTCACCCTTGACACTAAGATTGGTTTCCCAAACAAGAGTAAAATACATGGGTGTAATTTTACAGACAAAACAAGTCTGGAACGTACACTTAAAAGAAACACCTACACCAAGCCTATTGTGCGTAAAAATTAACGAATGAAACCCAAAATTATCATGTAGATATACACTCCCATCATAAGGCCAATATTAATCAATGAATAATGGTGCCGTCCCTGATATCCATAGGCTAATCAGACGATGATTAAGCTCGACCTCATTTAGGTACAAAGAGTGATCTGCCAATACCACCGGAGCTATGAGTATATTTTCTACACAGTAGATGTAAATTATACTGTGTTTGCCATCAATAGATCTTTTTCTAGAGAATTGGCCTTGGCAATGATCTCGCGCTTCTAACTTATGTGTGATCTATAAGACGCAACCTGAGGAAAGGCGAGGCGGCGGCCAGTAGAGAACCACCAAAGAGATGTACCTACTCGAAATAGGAATGGTATTCATGCCATGCTCATAGTGTTTATTTCTTAATTTTTGGTAAACCATCAACTAGTTATATAGGGGGGGCGGTGGGGTGGTCGCTTCCGTGGCACAATGGAAAAGAACCCCGCTTTCATACATCAGATCACTGGTTGGATTCCGGCATAGGCATAGGTGTTGTCTATGTCCCTTGATTGATTACAAATAAATTACTCCACTGTGAGAATGTTGCTCATGACATGACCTACAAGGTCAAGGAAAGATTGTCTTGGAATAGAATCCCCACGTCCCTCAAAAAACAGTGGGAGGACGCTTCCAAAGAAACTGTAAAAAGCTACGAGGATGATTCGGAGAACAAAGTTGGGGCAATATGTGGAGTATACTTGGTTTCTCTTAGTCTAGAAAGAGCATGGACTATAGATGGGCACAGCAGTATCTTGGATATTAATCTGGCTGGTCCGACCATTGAAACAATACAATGCAAAGGCAATATCAAAGCGGATCAGATGGCTAGAAGAAAAGAATAGACAAGAAATATTGAAACTTTCCGGTCTACCATCGAAACAAGAAACACCAATGCTTAGAAAAACAATGCTCCTAGGAAAATTCAGAACAATATGGCACAAAGCGATAATTTATAAGCTAGTGAACTATTGGCGTATTCTAACGTAAAATCTTCAGCAAAACATGTGTCAATGTCAAGGTGCAAAATATGACAGATTACAGCATATTAACTGGATAATATTCACTAATGCAACAAATCCATGTTAAAGGAAAACGAGTAACGTTCTTTTGCAGATGGTGTGAGTAAGAGGAAGAGAAGGCACAAACAGCCCTATGAGTCCCAAGTGTAAAAACGGATGTCGCCTTCTGATGGTTATACATACTTACCCGCTATACAGATTCGGGTATGCCCGTAGATGTGCCAACGCGAATATATCCGTGCAATTAAACTTTTAAAATCTATCTGTTGGAAAAAATCATAATATATTTGAATGCCTTTCACGGGGAAAAATTATACTTCTCAAAACTCTTGTCCTGTTTCCTCTAATGTAAATTTTTCACACTTCAGTCGAATTACTACAGGAGCCCTCACTCTCAATTAGCAATTGCTTTTGTGAATATTTGAGACATTCCTTCGTTTCTTTTTCGCTTTGAATAGCTAAAAACTGACCAATCAAGGCAACATGCTCTACAGATGCCAAGATTAGATAGGCTGAAGGTCTTTTCTCTATATATGAACGCATGATTTCGAAATCTCTACATATATGATACCATCGAAGGTGCGCATGAACTGATATAGTGTGTATGGCCTGCTTTATTTAACAAGAATGGTTATAAGATTCAGTAAGATAGGAATAATTGATAACAAAGCATTACTAACAACTGAATTCGAACGCGGGTGCAATAGATTGAGTTCATCTGAAAATTATGTTTTCTTTTATATGTATCTGTTCATTATAATGAGTAATATCATATTTAATTTGAAGAGTCTATTTTCGAGGTCCGCTAATTTATGTAGGTAATTGACTTTGTTCATGATCTGATAATTAAATACAAATCCTTTTCCAATGAAGATGTGAAAGGTAATGAAGATATATAAAGAAGAAATAGAAGAAATTATCTGAATTTTGAACAAATTAATGGCAATACATTTTCTGATTAATTAAAGTTATATATACTCACTTAAGTTTAGTGATTTCGAAGTCACTAGCACCATAGACATTGATATTTCTTAAGTAGGCTTTGAAATTATTATTCTCTCCTCTTAAAATAGCGACTTCTTTGATGAACAAAGGTTCGATTCCAGGTACGTTCAGTTCAGGAATTCCCTTCTTAAGCTGTGGTCGCAAAAAGTCTATAGATTCTCTCACACATTTAGAAACCTCTGGGTCTGACCTTCTGCAGACATGAATATAATCCGCTGCAACAAAAATATTTTAAAATTATAATGATTAATATTTTTATTCGCATGGGAGATGATCTTGGGTCTTTACTTTTATTGTATGGTTATTAGAATCAAGGAAAATTTCGAGGTTGCACATATCAGACCAAGGTTCGAAAATACACTGTGCACAAAAACCATTAGTACTCATGAATATGGCGAATAAAGGCATATTTTCACTTCCTTTCCGTATTTTATAATTTTTGTGCACAACGTAGACATCTGTAGCATATGACGACATTTATGAAGTATGATCAGTTGCTCGTTCATCTTACTTATCAAAGATTCATATGTATAGCTGAACTACAATACAGTGCGTTCCAATGAAAACGAACCACTATAAATAACTCAGCCGATTTGATTTTCTTGAGAACAGGTCGACTTTTTTAATAAGAGTGAACGTTTTTTGTTACATGTCCCGTTTTTCCTCTATAAACACTTTTTCCCTGGTAGATTCCACGTTATTATTTACTTTCCTGAAGTAACGAATCGAATTCGAGAAATGTTAAAAAAATTCAGTTTTCATCAGTCACTTTGAACTTCCCTGAGGAAAACGAATTCATATTCAAAATATACTACTCTTTTATATCTGACAAGCAGAATGATGACGAAAAATTCGACTACGTTACATAAATCCACCCACTAAATTGTTCAAATAATGTATTTTATCAAAGTTGAATGACTGAAATATGGATGAGATTTTGAAGATTTGTCGATAATTCAAGACTCCGAAAATCCTTAAATTTCCAGTGCTAATAATAACCGAGATTCTAGATGGGACATTTTGTACATGCTGACATAATGTTTGGCTATTTATTTTTGTTTATCAGTTTCGATAAATATTATAGAACCTTAAAATTTGAGTTGGAAGACTTTGTGAAGTAATAAAACTACGTATGCATTCCGAAGCATTACAACTTGTATACTTTTTGCCAACTTACAGTATTTGTTTTTGTAATCCGGAATATTCATCTAATTGATACTTAGTAATTGAAAAGTGTTTTATAATTCAAAACTCTTTATAATCCATGATGTTTAGGTGGCTAACAGTTTTCTTTCAACTTTTTTAAGGGTTGTTATTTTCGTGGTACGATTTATTGTTCCAGTATAAATGACACGCTGCAGAAGCTCTGTATCGCTTACAATACCGTATTATTCATCCACCGGAACTACAGATTGGCTTCCGTAGAGCCTGACCTCGTATATACATAAAAATTGTGGCATTGAATCATTCAAAACAAGAGAATCGGAAAACAAGTTGAGAAATCTTCGGCTTCGATTTATATAATTCTTGTCGGCAAGGATTTTGTTCCAAAAATCCGAAAATTAGCATCCCAACGGGAAATATTTGCTAATTTACGACTTGTAGACCAAATCTCCTTGATAATCCTCTCATATAGGAACTTATGGCTATGTTTGGATGTTTTAGTGAAAAATTAATTTTTTTCGACAGTAAATTACAGCCTTCTAATAGTTGTGCCATAAGATCCTACAACTAATATGAAATTTTTATCTTTGATATTCAGTTGAAGTTTATTGTTACCAAATTATATATTATAATGAATTATTTCGACCTAGAAAGATATTATTAACCATAAACGTACACGTCAACCTTACTTCTAAGGGAGACTTATTCTTCATTCTTTATCCCCAGCTCATATATTTTTGATAAGGTGCTTTTTCTTTCCAATTTTATTGGGAATGAGGAAATGACACCTTATTTTTAAGGGAATTGAATTGACTTCCTAATGATAGATTGCTTGTCTCACATTTGGAACAGTAATTTGCTTGAAAGGAAATATTGAACAAATTTATGCGCATGCTATTACAAACAAAAGAACGCTTGTCAAGAAAAAAAAATGGATGAAGTGGAATTTGGGGGGGGGGCGAATGCTGGATTTAGTGAATCTTTCGGTCGCATTTTCTATAAGGAAATTCGACGGATGAGATGTATATAAAGTTGTTGGACAACAATATTTATGCCAAAGAAGAAGATGGACATTGTCGGCCAGGAAGATGAATTTTTCTGCAATAAAGCGAATTAACACACCATACCATTCTTGTTAGACAGTTTATGGGCCGATAAATTGAGAGATGAGGTCATACTGAAAGGTGTTATAAATATTGTGAATCGATTTTTCTCACGGAGTATTAAATCGAAAATTTAGTAATCAAAATTGAATTCTTCGAACTTCCGACAATAATAGCTAGCACTTCGAACACTGGCATTATAATTACAAGGTGATGGAAAACATTTCCTATATTTACGTCATTAACAAAAGCAATGACGCCACCAACAAAATTATTTCTTATTCAATAACAAATTCTATAATCTTAATGAAAGAAGTAATGAAAAATTGATCGATAAATGAGAGAAAATTCCAGATCGGGTATAGAAATTTACAAGTAGAAATATTAGAAGGAGCGTAAGCAGATATTATAATGATAATAGCCGGAAATGAAAGAGATCTAGAAAAAAAAACCTAAACGTATGGAACCAAGAATTAGACAAGAATGGGATGAATGAAGGAAAAAGGGAAAGAGCCACTAAATTAAGAGTAGTCACATCGATCTATAGACCTATACTCACCGATGGATGTGTCTTGGAACACAAGAAAGAGAATCCAATCAGCGGAAATGAAATATCTTAAGGGGGTTAGGGGACTCATAAAAAGAGACAAACTAAAGAACATCGGCATATGATAGGAATTAGAAATTGAGTCAATTTCAAAATACAAAGAAAAATTCAAATAAGCAGGTTGGGACATCTGCACAGAATGATTAGTACACAACAGGTCAAATAGTGTTGGTTTTGCAATATATTTACAATTGCTTAACATTCATATTATCGACAATATTGCTCACGAGATCATGAATTCGACGACCAAAATATTATGTGTGAATGAAGCGATGAAAACTTGTTCATCTGGTATTTCCCTTCCAAACATGAGGATGATCCAGTAATGCTATGACAACAAGGCGGTCTTCATTCGGATTATTCTCCAAAATTGTTCTTTTCTAAATTAAAAATGACACAGTGCTTTAAGTCGGCATCTAAATTATCTCAGGTTCTTTTTAATAATAAAAACCTAACGCACCGCCAAATTTACATAAGTGTTTATTGGTTCATTCGTCTCACTTTTTAAGGGTTACTAATCAGACCGGGTAGCATTCCTGCAAAAATTAGAAACAAAGAGCACCAAATGTAATTCAATGAAAATAAAACGGACTACATATAGCCATTATTTGAAAATCAGCATAAATTTAAACTATAAATAATCAAGAAATTGTTCGAAAAGCAAAACAAGGTACTACATGAATTATATGACATCTTTGGAAATATACAGATTCAACTGAACATCAAAACCTATTTTTGATGACCGACCTCTGTTATCTACCTATTTTCGAAATACTGAAGTAAATTTAACCTCTATTAGAATAGGCATCTGTTACTGTTATACAGTACGAGTGTGTGGCATAAAATTCCAACGTTTCTTTTTCAGTTCTTGCGGAAATTGCTTGGACCATTTTCATATTATTTGTTTTCTTACTTTCACAAGATATAACGACATCGAATATTTTTTCAAATTAGAAGCCTTATGCTTTTCTATTTATCATAAAGTGTTCGCTTCTACTTCATTATTTCCTATTTATAATTGGTTACAGAGTAATTCCTATGGAGGTTAACATTGTTTATCTGTACAAAGGTCTGCTGAGAAAACTAAAACTAAGATTCAAAACCACATAAAATTACAAAGAATGTGACATTATATAAATTTTCATTGTGGTATGGTATAACATTTTATAATAATCACATATGCTTGTATTAATGTCTTAATTCGTAATTGAGACAGCTCTATTTATGCTAATATTCATCATAACAAAACAAATTTTGATCTAACAAACGAATTATATGTTATTAAATGAAATAGGAGATTAAATAAGGAAATATACTCTATATGAAACCTGGAAATAACGCATGTCACGAAAGTCTTGAGAAAAAGTTTTTTCATGCAGTTCCCACAATTCGTGGAAGATCTAGTTGCCGTGATCAACAGATGTCATTTATGATTTATATTGAGTATTCCTTTTGTCAAAAGTCTGAATAAGTTTGCTAAAATGGCTTACAAATTAGAACTTCGAAAAAGTATTTACAATTTAGTTGAGCGAGTTCCTAAAAGTGAAATCATCAACTTTAGTCGTGGTCAGAATATATCTAAGACAACTATTTATCGGGTAATAAGTGAATATGAACAAGTAATATCATGCTTGAATTTGCCAAAAAGTGGTCGACCGAAGTCTCTGAACGACATCCGTAGAAACAGACTCTTAGAAAGAGCAAGAAACACAGTAGGAACATCGTGTCCAAAATACACCCAGAATCAATTGGAAAATATCCCCAGATGTTGCCGTGCCTTAAGAAGAATTCACTTCGCAAATGACAACCATAATTTTGGATGATGAAAAATATTTTACATTATCGCATTTTTAAATCAACTTTAATGCTGGTTTTTACACAAATAACATAGAATACTGTCCAAACAAAGTAAAATTGAAAACAAAGAAAAAATTTGAAGACAAGGTTTTGGTTTGGTGTGCTTTTTCTGAAGCTGGGGTTTCAAGACCATACGTAAAAAAATTATTAGATTTCATCAATACCTATCACGCTGATGATGAAATAATGTTTTGGCCAGACTTGCCGTCTTCCCATTATGCGCTAGTTACGAGAGATTGGTTTGAGGCTAATAACATCCCCTTTGTACCTCGCGGAGATAACCCCCAAACGTTCCACAAGCAAGACCAATCGAAGATCTTTGGGGTTTACTGACAAAGAAAGTCTATGACAATGGATGGAAAGCCCAAAACAAAGAAGGTTTGAGACAGAGAATCTTTCAGAAGATACTAAAATCGATGTGGATGTCGTTCAAAGACTAATGGGAGGTGTTCGGAGAAAATTGCGCGCCATTGAGCACAACGGGCCCCTATCAATCTTTTAAATACGATTTTATAAAGTTTAGATATGAGGTGAAATTCTAATGATATAATCAAGTCAATAAAATGTTTTTCAGTAATTAATTTATCTATTCAAATTTTTTTCCAAGACCTTTGTGACATACGTTAGAATACTAAAACTACATAATTTGCATTGCCTCAAAGTGAAGATCTGCGATGAATAGTTCTCCAGATACAGGGTGTTTCAGCCGAGATAATATTAATTGAATATTTTTTTCAAGATAGAATCAAAAATTTGCTTTGCTCAGTCACGTAAACTTTAGTTCAGAAAAATCCTCTTCTGCTGACTATTCGGTGAGAAGGGAACCATCTTCTTATCCTCTGCATCTCTTGATATTAGAATCATGATAGGAGACAAACCTCATTTGAAAGGTATTGTAAATCGAAAACAGAAAATATTTTCATCTGACTATAAGTCCTGACTTGAAACGATCCTCAATAGAACTTTATTTCCAAAATTTGGTTTAAATTTTATTAACGGGATTGACTTGAGGTCCATTCGGACAGTTGCTCTTAAAGAAAATACAAACTTCTTCTTTATGTATGGCGTTCATCACGACAACCTAGGAATATTTAAATCCTGATACGTTGTTGCCAAGTTAAATGAGAGATTCTATAATTTTAGAAGTTCACAAACTGAGGAGTGATTAACAGATCTAGTTCAAAATCAGTTTCTGCATTTTTCGAATCGAGCATCAAGCTTGAAATAACACAATTTCAAATAACGAAGCAAAAAATGATTCGTTTTCTACTAATTCAATACCTTTCAAATAGAGTGTCCTTTAACCCTTACTGTCTTTCAAGATTTTTGTTTCTTCTCCACCGAATTGACTACTGAATGGTTTTTACAAAACGAAACACTTGCATGACCTGACTTTGCAAAAATTTGAATTATATTATAAAGAATATCAAGTTGAATCCTCTCGGATGAGACAGCCTGTATTTTGTGAATTCTTCATCGCAAACTTTCACTATGGAGCATTGCAGAACGCAGAGAAATAGAAAAAAATGTCATATCTTGAAAGAAGGAGAAAAAAAATCATGTTTCTTGACCATTGAATTGACTCAACATAAAACATTTTTATATTATTGAAAAATTTTTCGGAAAACACAAGTGAAAAAGTCATGAATGTCTTTATATATTTTCCACTCGTACTATTTTAGCAGAAATAATTAATCCATAAGGTTCATTTGAAATAAGAGCCGAAGAAAATTATTTCTTTATCAACTAATTGTTATAGGCTTCAGCAAAACAAATTCTTAGTCCTATTAATTGACGTAATATGTTATTAAATAAATATGATTGTTTATATTCGAATGAAAACATTCTTTTAGTTATTCCAAATAAATGGTGTTTACGATGTCAGTTCTTATGTAACTTCAAGGTTCAGTCATGTATGTATATATAACATTTAAATCATATTTTGTGAAGGTAGCTACTTCGAAAAAATGACAAATTCAATAAAATCTTCATTATCATATCTGAAGCCACTACTTGTTTTTATGTAATTGGATACATAAAAAGTATTTTGGCAATTAATTTGACATTAAAGAAATTGATTAATCTTAATGAAATAATGGGATAATTCCGATGAATTGTCAAAATTAAATTACACTAGAGATAGTCTCATCTTATCAATATTGTTGATGTATAAAGAAATGGTCATTCAAACCTAAAGGTATGTATACCTATCCGAGCCGAACTGTTGGCGAGCTTGTCTTGAACCGTTCTTTGAAATTAATTCCATAAAGAACATTTTGAGGATTTGACGCGATCCATAGAGAAAGAAGCTGCTGAAGTAGTTCAGGCCAATATATGGTATCAAACACTTTAAGAATAACGAGCTTCACATAATGTCGTTCTAATATGAACCGAGAGTATCTTTGTGTTAGTCGAAGAAACTGACAGGGATAGTGCGATTCGGCTGCCACATGGGGTACACGTTTACTAATATTCGAGATCTATCAAAAATCGAATGTTGGGAATGAATTCCTGAACACTACCTTGCTTTAATGTTATTTTTGATTTTTAAGGAGTAGATACATATACAAATTATCTAATCGCTAGAACAGAAATTGAAGATACTCAAATTGATTAAGAAAATTTCGATCTTTGAAAAAGATATCGTAAATTAAGTGAATTTTTTTTGTGTATGTAATTATCCAAATGAGTGAACAATCCAAAGGTTAGTGAAAAAAATTGAAGGAACTGGTTCTGGCATTCATCCGACGACTGTTTGGCGTATTTTGAATGAGGAATTAATTTAATGACTGAAGTAAATAGATCGTGATCAGCATAAGACTTTGGTAAATTACTTGTTACAAAATACCTCTGGTTCCTCATTCAAATTTAATTTTGTTGAAGAAACTTACATAGGATGTAGCAGTCAACAAATAAAATTGTCGCATCTGGGAAGGAGAAATCCTAAAGTAATCCAAAGAAAATCTTTAGATTCTCTAAATTATATTGTTTGAAGTGATTTTTGAGTAGGTATATCTATTAGTATATTTTTTCGGAGATCAAAATGTAAAGAACAGTTCCTGACAACGGAGAATTGTACACCGTGTGTCTATGTAGTGCATTTTTGTTAAATAGCTCTGAAAGTGTACATCGTATCAAAAAGGTGTGAAGAAAAGATTTTGAAACGTTGCACATATCAAAATTGATTCCAATATACATGGTGTCTCTTCAAGACATGTTTATTGAAGCTATTTTTTTTACATAGAATGTCCTATTTTTTTATTCTGAAATAATAAGAATTTTCTGAATTCACCTAATCTCAACGGTAATCTGACCTCTTTGTTAAATTTATTTAAGTCTCCGGATTGTCAGGAAATTCCACTTTTTTTTCATTCGTGGATTTTTTGTCATTGAATTTCATAAAACAATACAATCCATGTACCTACTTCAAATATGAAAATCTTTTATGCCCTAATACATTTTAGGAATTCTTGAATATATTTCCTCGGAAACCGTATTAGTTTCAAGCTATTAATTAGTTTTTCGAAAAAATTAGGCTCCATCTGTCAAATTTTGAAATTGGGGAGCCATTTATGCTAAAACTAAACCAATCAAAATCCTTAAATCATCTGTTACTTGGTATAATCTGATTCATTATAAAAACAATTGCAGCAATTGATTCTTGAATTTATATTTATCATATGCAAAAGAATATAGTTGTAGTTATTGGTGTAATGCATTGAAAAAAGCTCTTAAAATTGCTCATAGCTTTTTTCAGTTGCATACACCAAGCACTAGTTTCTCGTTCAAGTGTCTCCATATTCAAAGAAAGAAGATCCTCGGGTAGAACCATTCAAAGTCTGAAGTAACCATTTGAGGAGACTGGTAGCGTTAATTATGAAAGAACACCTTGAACGAAAAAGGTCTTTAAGACATTTAATGAAGAAAATCATCTGCGAATTTGTATGGCTATGTTGAAAAACTCGGAAATAAATGTATGAGAAGTTAGAAAAGACTTATATATAAAGAAAATTTCAGTATTTAAGACATTGAAAGTGAATAAATATCATGCATACCTCGTTCTACTCCAAGAACCAAGAATTTATGGAGATTTCAAAAAAAGAATATGGTTTTGTGAATAGTTTGTTTGTTTGTTTTTCCTAACGTGCTCTATTTCTGCCGTTCGGCTAATGACATGCCGGGGAATTCTGTCACCTCACTAACCCGGGAATTTTGCCGAACCCCTTCGTGTCGAGGGAAGGGATCTTTAATGTCCAACACATCTCTGTTAGACAGGACCGACAGCTTTACATCTCCTCCGAAAGATGGACACTCAAGCGATTTCCAGAATCCGAAAAATCGCACCGACTTTGTGGGGATTGAACCCAGGTAACTCTGCGCAGGAGACGAGCATCATATCCCCTACGCCACCGAGCTGGCTTTGTGAATAGTGGTAGACCCAATTGGCAGAGGATAAAAATTTCTAAAACATCAACTTTCCATTTTTACAGTCAAGAAAATCCGCTCATCAACCGAATGAATAATTTTCAGCATAAATGGCCATTTAGTGCTTAGGGAGGCATTGTGGATAATTCTGTAATTCGACCATATTTTCTTGAAGAACGATTGGCAATTGGTGATAAAAAGCCTCTCCACTTCCAGGGGCCGTTAAAAATAGCCTATTCACGATTCCATAAGTAATCCAACTCCTATTCAGATGAACCCATTCAACTTAGTATGTGTCATTTGAAATGACAAAAATAATGTGATTTGAATGTTTTCAAATTTCTACAAGGTTAAATGAACACTGCATAATTGCTTTGCTTTTTCCAAAAGTTCTGTTCTTCAGGAAATATTGGATGTTTTGGTCAAAATTCGGACAAATCTGAGTACAGGATAAGTTTGAAAAAAATTTTATAGGGTCTTGAATGATAATAATAATAATAAAAAATCGTTGAGTCTAGGTACAACAATTATATATTTTGATATAAATCTCTGAAAAGAAAATATTTATATTCGAAAATAATTTTGAGATATGCAACGGTTTAAATTATACCTACCTTTTCTCCACACCGCTTTGATATAATTCACAGTTTCAGACCTATCGTCAAAAAAAAGACCAAATTGCCCAAATTGGTCCCAAAAAATTTCACGTAGAATTCTCTTAGCTCAAAGTCCATCACTTTAAGAACTGAATGGCTGTCATTAAAATACCATTATTAGTTGAACAGAATCTCAGGGAGAAATCAATTTGATTTTTTTCGCGATTTTCACTAGTCAGCTGTAAACATTCTTTGTCCTGCTTGAAATGGGCCAGATATGCTTAGTACAAAAAATTGATTTCTTTAAACAAAATGGATATTCTCCCCAGTGGGCAAGGAATATTAGAGAGTATCTTAATTTCATTTCTTTTCCAGGAAAATGGAGTGGTCGTCGGGAAATCATTGAATGAACAGTGTGGTCACTTCATATGACAACTCTGCAGCTTTTTTCGGTTAATTGAAATCCAAAGTTTTTTATAAAAGCTCCAGAAATATTCTGCAGATTAACTAGCGTGTAAGAACGAAAATACGGACCGATCCATTAGAAATGGTACGAAATATTCATTAGATCTCGATTTGCATCTGCTGTATTGTTAACGCATCATTTTCATGCAAATAATCATTGTTATTTGTTGTATTCTTCTTATATTACCTATTTTTATATTGAGACTATATCCATCTTTTTGTTCATCATAATAAGAATGTTATTTTTTACTAGAATCACATTCAGACGAAATTTCACAATGGAACTGTCGTCATTTATAAATGGCACATAAGAGTCGAATAATTTAGGAACGTACGGAGCAAAGCTAGAGCTTTCAATGGCGTGTTACACGCCATATATTGCGTGTATATTTTTGACAGCTTTCATTTATATTTAAGACTGCTGAGAAACTAATTCTATTTTATATGAATATATATATATATATATATATATATATATATATATATATATATATATATATATATATATATATATATATATAAGTTACAGGCCTGGGAACTACATTTTCACAGGAGAAACTACTAAGCACTACTCGTTGGTTTATTACTGTCTATGGCTTGCACTGTTATAGCTTATGTATATTCTGCTAGATATATGGGCAAAACAGGATTAAACCTCAATTTTTCATATCAACTTTATTTTTTATAGAAAATAATAAAGAAATGAATTCATTGATTCATTGTTATTCTAGAATAGAATTATTCGACTTTGAGATGAAAAAGTTACATTTTCGAAATTATTGGATAATTTTGCACGAATTTACTCATTTGTGTATTATTACTGAAACGTTTCTTACATAAGAGGCTAGGAAGTTACTTAGGTATTAAAGGAATTTCATTTTAATAATTAAAGGAAAAATAGAACTAAAGGACTGTGGATTCCGTAATGATCAAAATCTTCAATTATTAATGACTTGAAGTGGAGCTCTATGAAATTTATACTATCTACTAAATATAGAAATAAAAAGTATTATCTATTTTCATGACTTTCGACTTAAGAAAGTAAATATTCAATTTTAATTCAAATCATAAAAGAAGTGATTCATTGCACCTTTCAGATTTCATGAAATATTATTTTACCCTAATTTCAAATTCGCGGATTTAATGGTTTGAAACGTGAGAAGCAGTTTGTCCTTAACAGCTTTCATCTAGAATTCGAAGCTGAGAGATTTAACGGGAAGTTTCACACAGGGCATTCAAAAAAAAGAGTAAAAGAAACTGCACTACTTTCAAGAAACTCAAAAATATTCATGTTAAACAGGTGGGACTGCACTCAACTTAAATTTGTATTTAAGATATAAATTTTCCTACAAGCCTATTTGCAATTCATATAGTTCATATGTTTACATACAGTCATTTTATGGAATAGCACTAAGGCGATATATACTTATTGAGGTACATATTGAAAAAGCTTCCATGTTCTTTGCGAATAAGAGAGAAAGCCTTCGTGAGAACTAAATGTTAATGACATTGAATCATTCAAAATAACTGAGTATTTTGCAATCTTCAAGATATTCGAAAATTGCCTGAAATGCAACCATAATATGAAGTATTCATAAAATAGATCAATCGATTTATGGATCTAAAATAATTTCTTGTTTCACGTTCATATAAGTTTTTATTAATGAAGGCTTTTAAAAATTTAAATGTAATTAGGTTTATCTCTTTGTACAAAGAAATTCTCATTTCTAATAAATTGATACATAATGCTATCATCAGCTATTAATTTATTATGATAACATAATTGTTTGGTCATTTAATACTTAATTTTTAACTGTATATATACTTACGAATTTTTCCCGAATTCACGAAAACTGAGAGGGAAACTACTGCAAAAATTAACTTCAACACCATTTTTTCACCCACTTTAATTAATTAACTAATAGGCAGATACACCCAAGTATATCGGAGAAGCAAACCAACGGAAATAAAATAAACGAGCGGACGTTTCTTTTATAAACATTCAGTGTTATTTCCATTTACGTCATTTTATAATAATAATTATACTGACAGTCGAACAGGAACATCTCTTAAAACCTTACCTCTGAATGCGTTTGAATATAACAACATTGTCGACCTTAGATCTGTAAGGTGATATGGAAATTCGATAGATTAATTCTTTGAGCAGAATGCAAGTATGGTTGAAGCTCAATTAATAAGGCTTGAGGAATAAAGAATTATTCAAATGATTTGTTCTATTCGGCAAAATGTAGAAAGAATTATTCATTGCAGAAAACTTTAATTACATATGGTTGATTTTTGAATGACTATATAGGAGTATTTGAATTCGATCACATTTTATGTAAAAAACAAAGTGAATCTAAGGACGACAAAAATTTGAACAAAGCAAAGAATCTGCAATTTTTCGAATGAAATCACAAATATAGCGAGAATATGAATATCCCTCAGGACTAAGTTTCCAATTTTCTGATACAAACTTCAAATTTGCGAGTACACAGATGTGAGACAATTGTCCATATTTCTTCAGCAAAAACTGCAGCAAAATGTTTGTTTTCATCTGTTTTTACTATTATCGGAAAAATAAATTTCAAATTAACGAGCACGGGTTTTCGTACAGTCACGACGAAATTTTTTTCTGGGAAAAATGTGATATGGTTTATTCAAATGCAGATTCGGAGCGATTGTTTCAGTATTTGGACAAAAAATTTTAACGTCGATAATCATGTGGATTGCAAAACATTAGGGCGAGGATGACAAACTGTTAAAAAACTGGAACAAAATTCTCTGTATTTTCCATAGAAAGTACTTTACCTTCTACAGATGCAGGCCTCCGATGTGATCGAATTGAAAAGTCATACAGTAACGAAGACACAAACTTTCTGAGAGCCTATGAGTGGATTAATCTTCCTTATTCGAAGATGTAAGAACTCCCCTTTACGTTGCTGCCTGAACGAGTAAGTGCCTATGTTTTTCCCAAGCCTAAAATAAGGAGGTGGATTATCCATTGGATTAGCTACCCCTTGACGTTAGGAAGAATCTGATGTGAATATTAAAATTGCCCCGAAATGGTCTATATTGGGAAACTCAACGGAACTCAATAACAGGTTTCATCAGCTAGCTTTGCAAGACAATCGAAAAGATGGACTCATCTATTGTGGACCAGGCACTAAGACCGAACAGTTAAGCACGGAATTTCTTATCATCAGAAAAATGAATGCAACGCTCATGATTACGAAACAATGAATGATCGGATATGGAAAATCAGGCTCTAGGCAAAATTCGGGAATGTTTTTATTGTATCAGCCTACTCTCTCACCGAAAACAAATTTGACGAGGAAAATGAAATTTTCTTTGATACACTTGATGAAGTTTTCTCCCACATTCAAAGATATGGTCTGATTATGGTGATGGGTATCTTCAATGCTAAAATCGGGCCTATGGAAAATCAAGCGAGCATGGTTAGCTCTGCAGTGGTTGGTGCACACAGGTAGTAAATATTGTAGAGAGGAAAAAATATACACTGTTCAATCAGTGAAAAGAGCAGGACCGGCAAAATGGGATACATACACTCTGAGAGACGATACTACTTTTCTTAGATAAAACCAGAATGCTATCGTAGAAAAACTCAATATGTCCGAGGGCAACACCACAGAAGGGGAGTGACGAAAAACTGAGGAAGCAATACCCGATGCTGCGAGAGAAACCATTCGAGAAGCATCAAAAAGAAACTTGTTTGGTGTAGGCTGTAAGCCAAGAACTATGCAGAAAAGCAATGCCCGAAATTTCATGATTGCAAGAACCCCCAGAAGAAATTGAAGAGGAAAAGTAATATTATTCTCTGATCATAGAGGAACCATATTTAAAAAATCTACACAAATATGTGCAAATGCAGAAGATTTTGCAAATGTCGCTATAACAATAGAACAACTAATCCAAATCTATAAAGATATAAAAATAAATAGAAAGGAACGGGTTTATTTCCCAATATGCAGAGTCAACATCTACGTGCCTGCCTCCGGAGGGCAGTTAAGGTCCTACAAATAAAAAGAGTAGCCTATAAAGGGGTCATATAGATACAACCAGTACCGCGATCTTAAAAAGAATCCAAAAAGGCAACCGAGCCTATTTCGCCAATGTATGATCAATAGTAATAAATGGATGTGAAGAGTGGACATTAACAGTAGAAGATCAGAACAAGCTGAGAAGATTTAAGCGTAAAATTATCAGACAAATATATTGAACAGTTGAAATGATTTCTGATTGAATGAAGGAATCATAGCCATTTGAATCTGGGAGGCTTTTACTTGATAACATTCCATTATCAATAATAAAAACAAGTAATGTGTTTTTTGGAATTTTACCTAATAATTATGATTCGTAACGCGTTTCACTACACCATACGGATAATAAATATTGGAAGGTAGATCTTTGGGAAACTTTAGAAATCAACAAATACAAACACTCAGGTAGACTCATCAATGAACAAGTCGATTTAAGCCCTTCACCTCTATTGAATTTCTTCGGGGAGCAATCTATTCCTTAATTTTATTGGATATACCTGTCATAAATAACCACTTAAGAAGAATCAACCCAATAAGCAATAAGCTTTCAATTACTTAATAACATTCATATTTATATTCTCATTCTTATTTTCTGTACATTCATTCGTCTGAAGAAGATTCGGTGTAGTGAAACGCGTTACGAATCATAATTATCAAGTAAAATTCCAAAAAACACATTACTTGTTTTTATTAAATCATAGCCAAGTTAATGAAATCCCAAAGACTCCGTTCAAATGATGGAAGACACCAGGACACCAAAAAAAGTATTGAAAGCTACAAGGAAGATGCAAAGAACAACAATGACAGCGCTCGATTCGATGCTGGGTGATTTCAGGACAATGGAGGTGACTTTATTAAATAGAGGCAAATTGTTGAGTAGGTCAAGGTCAATCTCGTGTTCTAGCGCCGTTCCTAATCTAATCTAGAGTACAAGAGAGAGAGAGAGATCACTTCATATTGAATTGCTTTATTACGGGAACTATTTAAATACTTTGTTTACTTGAATTATTATTTTCATTAAGAAAAAAATTGAGATTGAGTGATTGACAGAAATACCAAGGGAGAACAATAAATATTTTCATATTTATCATAGTGAAATCAATCATTCGTGAATGAACAAAATTATTTTGGATCAGTCAGATCGAATTATTCGAAATGTCTCACCCTTCAGTTTGAATATATGCTATACAGCATTTCAGAAGCAACATTCGTGCATTGTTTCTTGCATTTAAATTTTCTGCTGCTTTTTCAACTCTTCCTCGCCATTCAGCTAAATTTTTAATCGGCGTTCACTGAACTCTAATTTTTAATGAACCCCAATGAAATTATCAATCTTAAGGATTTCGGTGCGGGGAAAAAGGTGCCATGAAATCGATGCAAGGTGCTTGCTCTTTCCTTCAGAAAATTTGGTATTCATGAAAAATAGGTCAGATACACACCTTTTTGATACCACATATCTCGAAAAATATTATTCGTTGAGGTAAATCATTTTGTAAAGAATTTAGTATACATCAGTTGGAATGGACCGTCTGTTTATTATGCATGTCCATAATATTTATCTCAAGTACAAACTGGGAACTGTTTCTGCTCATGGGTATTGAGGAAATTGACATAGCCATTGTTTCGTCAATCCATCAAATTCTGTCTAAACTTTGTGAATCCTCACGCCCAAACTTAGTTAGCCACAGAAAATGAGTGAAACATTATTTTGAATATGTATTCATAATTTATTTCTTCGCAGAAAAACATTCCACAAGGAGTTAATGTTTTTTTTGAAGTATATTTGCCAAGTTACGTGCTTCAAAATTTTTATACTATGAGGAAATCCTGGTAATGGAGAAGGCGTTTTTTGTCTATGCTGAACTTAAAGCCGAATAATTGGAAGAGAAACACCCGTTTCATTTTGGACTATTGTGGATAAGTACAGTTTCCGAAGAATGTCTAGCGAGAGTAAAATTCATAAATGATGGAGAACTGAAAAAGGAAAATCTGCGGAAAAAATGCAAGAAGTTATTTTGTCGGTTTTCGCTAAAATGTTTTTAATTTGAGAGTGAATGGTTTTTATTCGAAAATTCTGTCAGTTCAGAGTTTACTATATTTTATTTGCTGGATTTAGGATGAGTTTCGTGATACATCTGAAAAATCTAGACGATTGCACCATTGTATTTTTTTTTATTTTGATTTGCAAGTGTTGAAAAGTCACCTACTGAAGATGTTTGTTCACTGTCAAATCGAAATCTTTCTATTTTATCTTTAATGATGATTAATGATGATTATCTTCATCAGGTTGTGGTTGAAGTCAAAATTTCTTTCATAAACTCAGGTAGTTTTCAAGTACCACTCAACCATTTTTTCTGTACTGATCTATACGAATATCCTGAAATTCCCAAGTACAATTCAAAGATGATGACCTTCCGCGTTTGTTGTAGGAGATACTGGAGAATGTTATATGCTGCGACCATCATTTAATGAAAAATTGAAGAAAAAAATTAAAGGAAAATCAACAAAAGTTGAAGATGATGAATGAAAAAGCAGAGGTAATTCGAATGAAATGATATATTCAACGTTCCACTGTGCTAAGAAAATTTTCGAAACAAAGTGTTTTTCTTTAGACATGTTGAACTAAATGCTAAAATCGGAAATTAATTTCAAACGCCCCTGAGACCACAATACCAATAAACACTGCCTCTGTCTTCTAAAAAAATTCTTCTGTTCACAGAGCGAATGTGCTGTGGATCTTGCTTCCGTAAAAAATCTTTCCGATAACTTACAATTTGACCCTCTTCAAGAAGCGAGTGAACAAACGCATTGAATCATCATGAGCGGCCTCCGTTGTGAAATGACAGGCATCGCATTCTCGCAAGAACAAAAGAAAAGAAAACATGAAATGCCATCAAAAAAACAATATAAGAATTGCTAAGTGCCATTCAATTTATTTCTGTTTTCATGATCAAAGAAAAGTCTGAGAGATATTGAAAAACTACGAAAAAAATCCAAAAAAGTGTTCATTAATATTTTTGTGAAAAAAATGAGGCAGTTTTGTGGAAATTTTTCACTTTCGGCCATAGATATGAATATAAATAGGGTTGTTCTTATTGCTAAGATTAGTGATGGGAAAGTATACGACATTTATGCAATATGTCCAAATTTGAGGATTCCTTTGAAGCTTAAAGAAGATTCAGGGAAAGCAAAGCTACAGATTAAGGAATTTATAAACTACTTGGTAAACCATGTGTCGAAAGTGTTGAAAAACTGCTTCTTTGGTCAACCACAACCGATTTTCGGTTCCTTGTGTAAGTCTCGGGAGCTGTTACCGCCTGGTGGTTGAATTTACCAGCCTCACCTGGGCTGCCGGGTACCAGACTCTTGAGATGAGTCGGCCACAGAGTAAGGCAACGAGAGTGGCATATGCAAGTGATTATGATAAATTTATACAAATTATATATTTTAATATCGAAAGTGGATGAATAGAGCTGAAGGGGGTAAGACGGGGTACTCAACCATTAAATCTTAATAAAACCAACATTTTTATGTATATATTACATTTTTGAATTCAGTAATCTTTCATCTTTGGTAATCAGTCTTCCATTAGTGTTTCTAATTAGGAACATATGTTGAATAATTAAGTAGAAAATTAACAAGTAAACGTTGCATTTTCATCTTCATAATCTATATCACCGCAGCTATAGTTCAACCATTTGCTGCATGTGGAACAGGCAGCCCAGCCTTCTTACGACTCCAATTACCATTACTCATTACTTCCTCTGCCAACTTTTTATTTTTAATCATCTCTTCCAATGCATTTCAATATGGCGATGAACTTATAATTGCGGTTTTTCCTCGTTTTCTAACGTCGCGAGAAGCTTTGCGTGTTGCTGGAAAGGGCAATAATGGCTGGGGACTGGTTAGAGAAAATGTTGATTTTTGTGGACTTGTAGAGGAATGATATAGTTGCAGTTGTTACTTCGATAATCAGCTCCTTCTTGATATGCAAAATTTCCAGTATCAACGAAGGAGCAAAGTCAATTTCTTAGAATACTGATGAATTATTTGGCCAAATTCCGCATTTTTTAACCCATTTACAGTCGTTGATATAAAAGACTCCTTTATGAGAGCTTTGCCGAATATTCAAGACCATTACTGGATTATTGCGAAGCCAAGCTGTTATGGGTTGATCATAATATTAGCTCAACGGTCTAATGTAAGCAACATCTGTGGCCTCAAGGCGGTAAGTTGTATGTGGGGGGAAACATAAAAGGATAACTCCGTGGAATCGGGATGCATTTATGAGATTAATGTTTTGAGTGTGGGTACTATGCCCTCCAACAGTAACAGAACAGATCGTTCGACAATGGCTCCACTAAACTCGATAAACTTTTCAAACCATTCCAGAAATAACTCTGCTGTCATCCAGCCAAAATCACGCGAGCTCCCCAAGCTACAGGTGCAGCATTTAGCATTAGCTGCAGATCCATACTCTTTCTATTATCATGGGTGGCATATATTGGCCACTTGAACTGAAACATATTTTGACTGTGATGGTTGTACCTCTTTCTGCGAAAGTTATGGCACCTACTCGCTTTAGACCTCTTTTAGCAATTACTTTTGACTTTGTCTTAGGCTCAATTGAAATTCTAGTTTCGTCGCAATTATAGATTTGGTCAGGTGTCAATTGATGTTCCCCATAAAAATCTCCCAAGAGAGTGAAAAACTTATCAACCGACTGTTTGTTGAATCCGGCAGCACGCGCGGCTGGGGTGCATTCAGGTTGTCTTATAGACAACTCTGGATCTCTTTTGAATGGCTTTTATCCAGTATTTTACAACTTTTTTTAAAGCATTAAATGGATGTGGTTTATTATTTGTAATCGCTAGCCTGTAGACTAGGCCTCTAAGATCTAGTAGTTAGCCCGTAGAGGCTGTTCTCCCTATATAATATATAACTGCACAAGTCTTTCTCTTCATCATTAGAGAAAACTGTTTGTTTGAGGCCTAACTGAACCTTCATTTTCATTGTAGCTGATGCATTTTCTTCAGAGCTTTCACGAATAATCTTCACTTTTCTTTCCAAAGTGGTTCGAGAGACACCAAAATTCATCCGCCGCATTTCTCATGGCTTCTTCTGACCAATCTACACTATTTGTTATTCTTTTATAAGTTTTCACCATTCTGCAATGATAAGAAAACGCCAATAGTAGATACATTTCATACCATTAAACTTTTACTGATATAGCAAAATAAACATTGGAACTATTTTAGTACGGGCCAGAATGGTGTACACCATACCCCCTCTTGCCCTCTCATGTCCAAATAATTTGACAAATGAACCTCTAAAAACAATGCTCTTGCACACAAATAAGCAAATTCTTACCTATTCGAGTAATCCTTGACCCATGTGAATAACTTTACTTGTACTTCGAAATGAAACAGTGGCGTCGTCGTTCTGTTACTACGCTGACTTAAACCTATTATGGGAGCTCTGCCTCGTGCGCAGAAACGGTTGTGATTGGTCAAATGGTTTCCGATATGAGATAGTACCCTGTCTTGCCCGCCAAGCTGGCCTGTTGTCTTCTCTTCCCTAGTACAATGGAAGAGAAATCAACAGGTCAGCATCGATGCTCCACAACATAAAAGAAGGAGGATAACCAACCAGTAGAACCCCAGGACAAACCAAAGAGATATAAAACAAGCGAGATGAAGAGGAAAAAGGATAGAAATTCGACCCTCACCAAAATTCAAGGATCTACGCGACGCCCGCCAAGCTGTCTTGCCGCCTCCTCTACTATAGGTACAAAGTGTTTCCAGTGTGTTAGAGCCCAAAAGTAAACAACAATCTAGTGGGTCAGTCTGCACGGATGAGCGATATCAGACTATAGTGCACAAAAGCACTATGAAGCAACTGATCGCCTGCTTTTTCGAATAATCGAGCATTAGACAACAGTCCTGTTAGTAGAACGTAGAACAGTGAATTCTGAATAGTAAATAACCATTCATTCACCAAAATTGAATGAATGAAAAACGAAGAGGTAATGAGGGATCATTCTTCATTATGACAATGACAGCTCTCACACAATGACTGAAACAACCATTTTTTTGTTTGGCTCAACCTTCGTACAGTGTTGATATAGCACAAAATGACTTCATTTCAATTGACTAAATTGCGTCGCAACATTTTTCCGCTCCTGAAGATGCATTCAAGACTATGTTTTATAGGTTCCGAGGAGGAAAAAGTTGTTAACGAAGTTTATTCTAACGCATGCAAACGTGTATTGATCATTATTTGACTCGAACAAAATATAAATTACAACTCTCGAATATTTTGTTTACTTGTTGACTCATTGGTTGAAATATGTCCGAAACTGGTAGATGATGTTGGTTTTGATTTTCTAGTAAGGGATCATAGTTTTCTGCTTGCAAACTGGTCGTTAGGTGCATGGAAAAAATATTGAAAAAGATGGCTTTAGTTATAACCAGAAAAGAATATGACGGAATATGGAAATATTAAAATTGTAGGAAGATATTGGATCTTATATGACATCGAGTATATTGTACAGAAAAGAACCTACGATTTATTTGTTCATAGAGAGAGTTGCATATCAACAAAAAAATTTAATTATCTGGTGTCAAATAATAAAGTTGAATGAATAAAAAAAGGTATAATTGAGTGAAATATATCTCATTAATATCCTACTCGTAATCAAACATGGGAGAAACAACAATTTTTCCGATTCAAGGCAATAGATGGACCAAAGGACCCACAAAATTGCTGCAAAAAGAGTTCGGCAACGAGAAAAATAGATAGAGCAAAAATCCAACTGCAGTTCAACAAACATTTTATTTTTGATTAAGTAACAGAAAAAACTTTTTCTGCTTATTTCCTGCATGAGAATGAAGTGCCCTATTCGGATATCTCCGAAAGTTGGGGACTGGAACTTTTGGCGTTGTTTCATACTTACAACACTATAGACCACTTCTCCAAAACTTTATTTCGATAATGATAAAAAAAGATTTGATATTTTTCTCTATTCTGAATTTGTTTTGATATAACATCGATTTTTGAATCATGAGTCATAAATAGTTTATACTAAAGATTACATGTCCCAGTCCAATTTTACTAATCCTGAAACAAAACAACCTGACCTAGTTCCTTGTTTGAGGGTAATAATATATCACACTTTGAAGCTTGAAGTAGTTTTACAAGTTGAAAATTTGATTTTACAAGAAGAATCAACATAAGATACAGTGGTATAAATATTCAAATAACTGAGGGGTTTCGGAAATTCCATACGGGTCCTAAACAAACTAGCAAGCTATTCCAAGAATAAATTAAGCAGACAAGAATGACTGGTCTATTTGTCCATTTAAGAAATACTCAGAATGATTGTGGTTATTAATTGGTAAAGCTTTCCATAGATTCAATTTGTTGCTTTCGTTCTCTGTTCAAGATATTTGTAATTATTGGTCAAAAATGCGTTGGATAGTTGGCGTAGTTTGAGTTTTTGGAGAGCCAATCCATTTCGGACTTTAGAGAAGAAAATTGAAAACCATATATTGTTTGTTGACGTTCTGAAACGTGATAGATGTTCTATTGAATCCCGTTCCTAGATTTTTCAACCACGATATACACCTCCTCCCTAGTCTTCTGTTTTAGTCTATTTAGGTTACAGAATTAGTCGTGTAATTTATATATTTGTCCATTTCTCATAATATGACAGAGGTATATCAGTTACCGCGTTTTTATTGGAATACGACCTTACTTCACGATTCATCTGAATCTTATGTAACGTTTCAAGTCTTTTTTTAACCACAATACGAAATAATGTGAGTTATCCGAACTGGAATAATGACTAAAACACTTTCTGAAAGAGAAAAAATTATCATTAACTCAAATAGCCACCCATTCCATTAAGTGATACTTTTTTCTCAGAAGGTACTCTAAATTGAATGAGTAATCTAAAAAATAATCAAAAATGAGGCAATCAGTTCAGAAGTGCTAGTGAAGGTAGGCTTGCGGAGTTTTTGGAAATAACAGATCAATGAATATATCTCGCGATATTAGAATATTATTCAAGATACAATTTGGTTTTTGTCTCTTTGTAATCGATCAGCGATTTTCATGGAATCACCGATATTTGTTATTTATGTCAAACTATTGCACTCTTTGTCCACATAGAATTCTTATTGAAAGAAGAAGGAAAATTCAGTATGTGAAAAATGGAAATTTCGTATCTATTGTTCAATCTGGTTCTAGCTAAGTCATGGAAGTTAATTGACTTCTCTCTTTAGTCCGGTTGTGAAATTGGTATTTGGATGCAAGGTGGCAGGCGGCCTCACCCCCGTCGCCCGGTGTGATACCTCTACATCCAGATATAAGTCCCGTGAATTGGTCACTCGTGTGACTAAGTTTCGGGATCTGGCAGATGGCCCCATTTCCAGCGTGGGAAGGATTGACAAAGAAGCAGGATGAGCTCTTCTGGGATAAAATCATCCGGACTTTCAGTAGTCTGCGGCCAGTTACAGTTGCGAAATTTCAGCGTCAGAGATGTTAACGAATCAATAACTTAATCTCTGACTAACAGAAGGTATGGGAGTGAGGTTAGTTGATCCTCGTGAGCTTCAACGCGAGCAAGACGCAAGGAACTATGTTTTCTAGAAAGGCCCCCACTGGAAAACCCCTTCTAAAGATGCAAGGCGATCAAATTGCATCCAAAGTCCCGATGCACCATTTCGGAATAACGGTCAACTCTGAGTTTTGCTGGCATGAACATGTATCAGCAAAAGCTAAGTCTGCATCGGCTTAACCTAGTTTCCTTTTCAGAGCCAAGCGATATTTCACGTCATCTCAGCTGTTGACTCTATATAAGACGCAGATTCGACCTTCTTTGGAATATTCTTCCCATATATGGGGATTTTTACCCAAAAATTCTTGCAGATGTTGAGTAGTGTGCAAAAACAAGCTGTGGGCCTCATTGACCACCCGGAGATCACTCGTGATCTCCAACCGCTAGCTCTCAGAAGACAAGTTGCTGACCTTTCTTTGTTTTACAGATACTTTCACGGAAGATGCTTCAAGAAGCTGAAAGTCCTTGTTCCGGGAAAACTCATGTTTTGCAGCAACACTCAATTCATTCCAGGCACCCACTCATGTGGTGTAACGCCTATTCCTGGTAAGCGCGCATAAAAATTGAAGTTGATGAATTTTTTCAAAGAATTCTAGGTAATCTCTTGAACCTGAAAATCAAGAGATATTTAACGTACTTATAGCAAAAAAAAAACTATTATTTGAGATGCTGGTGGATTTTTTCAAGACTGCTTAGGATTATCTCATTACTGACACCTGTGACACGTATATAAAACGGTAGTGCAATGGAGGAGAAAGAAACAATGCCCTTCCGAGCCTTCTTTGAAGTATTTACAGTTATTTTCAAGCTAGTGTAGAGTGAGTTATTGAAAACATCGATTGTGAATACTTGGTTTTTACATTTGTAACTTTTATATATTTTAAAACTTTTGAATAAACACTATTAATATTCTTCTTATTCATATTTCAGTCCCATTTTTGATAATCCTACAATAATGCAACGCGAATAGCGAAATTTATCCCCAGCAAAGTGTTCAAAACCAGTGGATTAGATGACCTAGATTGGACTTATACAAGAATAGGCTAGACCTTGAGTGCCTCATTAAACTGTTTTCAGAATAATCCACAGGAACAAGAAGACTAGTAGTCATGAGAAAAGACCTGGGTATGAATGACCTCGAGCAATACCGGCGAAGGATGACCTGTTCTCAAGAATCTACTCATCGAGACAACGGTTTGCTGCTGCTAGCACCTCCAACTGCAGCTGCGACACAACAGCGAAATGCAAATTATCACTGAAACGATACGACAACGTCTCAGGGAGTGGTTTGAGGCCTCGAGTCGCAGCTACTACTTGTAATTTTGTTGGAGGTTCGATCAGTAAAAATCTGGTCACCATAAATAATACAACCCCTAATTCCTAAGGATATATTACAGTAACTTTATGAGAACATGTTGTACCATTAGCGATAAACATTGGTGAAAACTTCTTTCGCTTATGATCAAGATCACGAAATCACTTCAGTGGAGTGCCTGTTGTCCAGACCTCAATCCCATTGAACATTTTTAGGACATTATCAATAGAAAATCAAGACGCCTGCAGAATCAGCTAGCTACCGCGAATGAGGTTTGAAGTAAACCGATCGAAATTTGGAACTGAAAGCAACAGAATTCTATAAACTCATTGGTTTTGAGTATGAATTGTAGATGTCATGCAGTGATTCTTGCCAGGTGTGGAAATATCCGGTACTTACAAGTTTTTGAAGACACTCAAGCATTGCTTGGTGCTGGTGGACTATGGTACTGGCAAAATAATTCATCAACATCTTTCGAATGAATTTTAATTTTTGATTTGGTGCTTTAAGTTCTTCTAAATTTTACATACCGAGGACAAATGCTCCAAATTAAATCTTTGACAAGCTTCAGAAATAAACATAATAGCAAAAAAATCCTGAGTACTTACCAAATGGTAAAATAGACTCGAACTTTTCATCTTTGCTCGATAAATATCAGGATATCAGGACTAATTTGGGTTTTCCGAAACACTAATATTTTCAATATTCCCTATCACTATATATGATGTTAATTCTTCATGTGTTACCAAATAATTCTACTAGTACAAATTTGTTTCAGCAATTAAAAGAGCCATTTCGTTGAGAAACGCGATATGCGAATTTCAATATATTGTGAAAATTACTGAATTAATCTCCTAACAAACAGTAATAATGACGTTTTATAGAGTAACGGCCTCGTCAATTCGAACATGAATTATAAATGTTAGGTAGGCAAAAATTTCAAAACTTAATTTAGTTTTATATGAAATCGTAGAAATAGAAATGTTAATAAGTTGATACAGAAAGAAAAGACGAAAAGCCAACTTATCTTGAATCTGAATAATATACATAATTGAGTCCTTCTCTTTTTAATATCAAGATTCCAAGAAATGATTAAACTGACTAAAACTGTTTACTACAATTCAAGGTGAACGAGAATCAATAAAAGAAGAAACTTATTAAGGTTGATTTGGATAATATCATTGTGGAGGATCTAATTATAAGAAAATAAATTGAAGAGATAAAATTCGCTTTTGAAGATTGTGGTTGATACATTGGTAATCCCAACAACGCAATGAAAATTATCCAAGAGAAGAAATGTTCTGAAACGATAAGCCAATTTGAAGAAGAATACTTCATGAGGAATAAATCATATCTGTCGATTGAAAACCATAATTTATGGTTTTATACCGCTTTGCAATATCCCCCCAGAACCAAAATTAGTTTGCTAATCTTTTCTATATGGAAGTTATTTCACAAAAATAATCTGAAGAAATCCAAACACAGTTTATAGATAGAAATGACTTTTTGCGAAACTTATTGAATTCTCCTTGATTTCGATGTGAAATCAAACCTGATTAATATGTAATGTAGTTAAAGTTCCAGTATTTGAATATAAATTAAATTACGAAGAAAAGAATCGATCCTTGCGACACTAAAAATATTAAATGAAATATAAAAATTTAAAAATACTTTTAAATCACGAAATGCTACTGAACTCATTTATGCAGAATATCTTCATTACCCTATAAACTAGATAATTATAGAACTCTTACTTCATATTTATTCTTTACGAAACTTTTAATAAGCGATTGGTACACGATAAATCATTTAAAATTGATTCATTGACAAGAAGTAATATCTACTCAATCATTCCTCTTTATGAATTATATGACATAAATCATATCATAATATTCTGAAATTTTACTCTTTTCGTCATTTCGAATTTCTGAATAATAAAGGAAAGAGATCATGTTTTTCATGACTTAATTATTAGAATTTGAAGTATGTTAAAATGATAATGACAATTGCTTGTAATAAAGGTTTTTACATGCAAAATTCACAAACAATAAACGGGTATTGACAAATTTATCTATGAAATGTTTCCCAAAGCTCCAGAAAATTCATCCCACAAGCTATTATCTGAATGTTTTGAGTTTTCTATCATATGAATAATAAAGGTACTCTTTGGTGAAACATATTTTATATCTATGAGGTGGATAAAACAATGAAGTAAGCTCAAAACCAAATTTTACTTCATTATATTCCTGAACTTTTGAGCTGAAGGAAATCAGTGTCCAATTATGGTAGTAGACCAGTGTGACGGCATAAAGTTGGACGTTATTTTGTAAGTTTTTTAACAAGAAAATAATATGCAATCATTTCATAATTTTTGCATGTTAATTTCAATACAAGGTACAAAAACTTTTTTTTACTCAATTTTACATCAATTTATTAACTATATTTGATGTCAAAGTAGTGTCCTCGAAAGAATGGTGAGCTGTTTCGGAGAAGCACACAGCCTTCCGTAGTCATCTGAAATAAAAAATCGAAGAAACTATTATTGTGTAGACCCTATTCTCATGAACTAGCCACTAATATACATAGCAAATTTTTTTCCGTTGGTAAAACATTCAAAATAATCAAATTATTTTCGCAAAATTACATGTTTTAAAGCCAAATCGGTTGAATAGTTTTAAGTCAGTGCTTCCCCAAACTTTAAATGACATTGTTTCGAGAAAAACGCGTTTAGAGTTTCGACAAAAAATAATAGTTACATCCATTAATCAGCTATTCCCGGTGCATAAAGCAATCCTTCCGTTTGCTCAAAGTTCTCATTTTCAGCAGCTTTAAGAGCCCTGCGTAAGGTTCTAGTCTCTTTAAAGTTGGCTTCTGCAACTTTTCCGCCCTTAAAACCCGTGCATTTTCAACATTGTCTGCGTAATTCCTTGCTGTCTGACCTATTGTGACGCCCATCACCTCCATAATTTTGAGAAGGGTAGAAAACCCTCTTTAAAGATGCAGGCAGCCGTATAAGTAGCAATTTCCAAAACGTTTTTTTCAGTAGAAATATGCTTCGGAGCGAAAAGGGTGGAAGGGCCATTAAAAGCGAAACGGTCAGAACAGCTGCCACTGACGTGTCAACAAACTTTCATACTCCTTACGGCGCGCTCTCTTGTTCTGCCTATAACTTTGAAAATATTTTAAATTTCGGTCTGAAAATTTAAGAGCATATTTTTGAAATGCGATTCTTTCGAAAAATATAAAAAACGATTTCTGAACCCATCACACCGGTCTACTACCTAATATACAGGCTACATTTATGAAGCATGACTTTGACAGTCGATAGAATTCTACTTCTATTACGTCACTGAATGACACTATTTGATTGTTAAATCTGTTAGAAAACTTTGATATCCTCTGCATATTGTCCTAATTATGACGTTTTCAATAAAATATTTTGTTCAATCCCCGGACAAAAAATCAAGCGGAGTTGAAATTTTGGAACGTGCAGGCCGAGAGACCGGTCCCAACATCTCATAATTCTCTCAGAAGAATTTCCAGTGAATCAATTCATTATATTTCAATTTTAATGTTCAGAACATCCATCTAGTAGGAACCAAGCTCTCATATTTAGCGGTAATTCTTTCCATAAATCAGTATGTTCACCAAGGGGTAATATAAAACAAAATGTCTGAAAAGGCGGCAATATAAATTTCGAGCTATACATTCTCATTTGAATCAAAAATGAGATTGATTTAGCCGTTACGATTTATATGCAATTGACATAATGAGGATTGCGAATATTACTTCGTAATAAGTTGAATCCTTCTGAAAATCTCTTGAACGAACAGTGGATTGATGTACACAAATGAATTTCTAATTCTAAATCTATTTGCTGAAGAAATTTCATTTTTAAAACCGAAAAATTTAAATCGTCTTGTTCTTGATTCATCAATTAGGAGGTATTGTGTAAAATTGAGAAACAATAAAAAAAATACAATAAACTTAATAAAATAATAAATCATTGTAATTCGTTCTGCTTTCAATAAGACATTATTATATATTATTATATAAATATATTATTATTCATTACAATGATGATTGAATGTAGACATAACTGTATAAAAATTTGGTCCATATAGAAGATGTCACTTTATTACTATCAATAGATCGAAATATGGTTGGTCTAGCTTTGAAGATTGTTTTCTAGGTAAGCTTCGAGAAATCCAATTAAAATCTGCTGTAAGATAATCGATGTGTAGCTGCGAATTCTGTATTCAACAAAAGGTTCAAATGTAGAACATTTAATTTCCGAATATTTTTTTGATATTCAATATCATCTTTCATTTCTCAGTTAAATAGTCATAAAAATAAGAAAAGTTGAAGTTTCAATTGTAATTTGTAGTAGAAGATAAATTTCATTCAAATATACATATAGAATGCAATGATAAAAGCACTATACAGATTCAGATATCAAATACTTATATCAAGGCATTCAGCGGTGTACCTACTGCAAAAATATTTCGGAAGTAGAAAAGCGAAGAATTGAAAGAAGAACCATTTGAACAACGAAAACAAAGCGTTCACGGATAAATGTGTATAAGAGCACAAAATCTTAAAACAACACAATATTACAAAATAGTACAACCCCATTTACGCAACCTACATTTCGGAAACGAAACATTTGCTATACTGCATTTTAGAAAAATATTATCCTTATCATGCATTGATGAAAGAATACTATTCCACTATTAGATAATTTAAACCGGTACCTGAAAACCTCACATACATAAAATAGGCTATACTAGCCTATTTTATGTTTTATGTTGACCAATGCTGCCCAGAATACAAATGCTTACATTTTCAGTGAACCATATATATATATATATATATATATATATATATATATATATATATATATATATATATATATATATATATATATATATATATATATGATCATATTTTCCTTCTATAATTTATCAGAGAAGTATGTAACAAAGCTTGAAGTTTATATAAATTCTTCCAGAAACCAGAAGCATCAATATTTGTGAGAATATTTTTAATTTTTCATTTTCCTTTTTAGTTTTAAATTCATTGAATGGCTGATTGCATTTTCATTTTTGATGTTTAGTATGTATGTAGTAGTATAGTATAGGGTTAAGAAATCAAAGTTAGAAGTTGAAGCTTCAAGAATAACAATATAAATTATGAGAATACAATACAGATGACGGTTTATTTTTTGCGAAATCAAATATTTTCAGGATACATACTTAAACAGAAAAATTGAAAAATATTTGAAGCGATGCCTCATCCTAATGAAATAAGGACGTTTAATAAACTATGTGCATGAAAGCGGAGTGAAGCGACTAATTTTTTCGTGAAGATCACTCTTTTTCCCGTTTTTCACTTTCATAATAAAACTAAAAGAGCAAAACCGGAACTAAATACAAAACTTCATTTAACCAAAATCAATTATCACAATGAAATGGGACAGATTTCGTGTTCATTGAGGGGAAATACATATTCAAATAAATCTGAAAAGTAATCCTGATTCAAAAAATTTCAGCTTAACTATCAAAGCTGCTTCAGAGAAATACCAAATTAGTTATCAGAATCGAATCGGACATAATTCTCTGTTTTCTTAAAAATTTCTACATATCATCCTAAAAGACAAACCCTGACATAATAACAAAATTTCTTTCACATCGACAGAGAAACACGAAATAAATTATCAGCAGGCTCTGCTTTTTGTAGAATCACGTATTTTGTTTTATGACAGAAAAGGAATTTTTTAATTCGGTAATAAATTGATGAAGTTTGATGAAGTTTGATGGGGAACGTTTATCTGCATTCGGTGACTTCTTCAACATTATCTTCTTAATCGAGAATACAACTTTCTGAAGATAAATAATAATAATAATAATAAGAGATACCCATACGTCGTGGAATTTTTCAAGGAGACTCTTTGAGTCCACTATGGTTCTGTTTAGCTATGAACCCATTGTCTTCAATGTTCAATTGAACAGGATACGGATTTAGGTTAAAACAGATAGGAACTATCATACAATCTCCCACTTGCTGTATATGGATGACATCTAATTATATGCTTCGAACAAGAAGCAATTGGAAGATCTGCTGAAAACTGTTAGTAAGTTCTCGGCAGATGTTCATATGAAATTCAGGTTCAAAAAATGTAAATAAACGGTGATATTATACAGTGCATGAGGGATGGTGAAACGTATAAATATCTATGATATCAACAAGCCAGATTGCTAGACCAAAAACAGTCAAAGGAGGAGATCTGTTCAGAATACAGTCAGCGTCTGAAGACTGTGCTGAAATCAATGTTGAACTCGGGGAATATAGTCAAGGCAATTAACACCTATGCCATTCCAGTGTTGCTTCACTTATTCGAAATAATAAAATGGACTAAGACAAAACTGTATGATACTCAAAGGCAGACCCGAACGATGCTGACAAAGTACAACAATCATCATCCAAAATCGTCGTATAAAAACAATTTTGAAGCAGAAAGAAGGAGGACGCGGATTAATAGATGTTGTCAATTTACACACCGAACAGATAAAAAAATCTCAGAGAATTCTTCTCTGCAAAAGCTTTCACTTCTGACTCCCATAGAGTGGTATCGTTGGCTGATAAGGGATATACACCTCTAAATCTTGCTACCAGAGATGACCTGCTGAATCTACCATTCCTATCAGATACTGAAAAACAAGAGCAATGGTCAAGAAAGGAATTGCATGGACGACATCACCATGAGATTAATCAACCACACATCGACAAAGAAGCCTCCAACAAATGGTTGATGCAAGGAGAATTATTCGCGAAAACAGAAGAATTCTTCATGGCCATTGAAGACCAAGTGATCGCTGCAAATAACTACAAAAAATTCATAATAAAGGACGGAGCATTACAAACAGATAAGGGCAGAAAATGCGATATAAGAACGGAAACTATAAAGCATATTACGTCCGGCTGCGAACAACTGGCCAATAAGGACTATCTTCTCATGCATAATCAAGTGTGCAACATTATACCTCAGAAACTTGCACACAAGTACGGACTTCTGAATACCTTCCAGCCATATTACAAGTATCAACCGCCGCCCGTATTGGAAAATGACTCTATCAGATTATACTACGATAGGCCTGTTATCACTGACAGAATGGTGACGAATAATAGGCCGGACATAGTGGTGTATGATAAGCGAGCCAGAAGAAAAATGCTGGTGGATGTCGCCATATCGAATGATAACTACGTGCTGAACAGGAGAGAAAGTCCAAATACACACTCTGCTGTTGAGATCAGGCACAAGTGGCACCTCGATAAAATAGCTATCGTTCCTGTCATCATTTCTTCGACTGGGTTATTACCCAAAAGTTTGCATGATTGCTTTGAGAAATTATATTTGCTTAAGAATACTTATATAGAAATGTACAAAGCTGTAATTCTCAATACATGTAGGATAGTAAGAAAATTTATGTTAAGTATATCGTAATTGTGCCTATTTCCTTTGATTGCTGAATCTGAAAAAGGTAAATTATATCCAGCTAAAAGCTGAGATAGAGCACAAGTCCACGATAAAAATAATAATAACTTTGTTCAGTTTCTTCCACAATGTGAGTAACATTCAATAAATTCTTTTAGTATAAGCCGAATAAGCTAAATAAAGATAATAAGATGAACAAAAATTTCTTATAAACAAATAATATTCATCCAGGCTAATCATTGAAGATTAAACCTTGTACATAATTATTTTGAATGAAACAATTAAACTAAAACGAGCCTCTATTCTGGAATCAATTTTGAAAGTGAGCAAGTACTGCAAGGATATAATGATTCCAGCAAATGAATCATGTCAGAAACTACTGACCGAGGCTGTGCCATGATCCATTTTCTAATGGAGATCTTGAATGTGAATGTGAATCTAGAGATATATTCTAGGAAACACTTTGCTACATTAACTAAACTGGAATATGCTTAGTGTGCCTACTGTCCTACTTATTTCAAATCTATCATACCAGAAAAATTAAGGTAGATCCTACTAAAATCTACAGGGGGTATTCTGGTCTAGAGCCCTACTTTTTGGGTATTTTTCAAACTAGAATAAAAAAAATTAAAACCATATTTAGTGTCAATTTTTCATACAATGTTTAATGATTTTTAAAGTATATAAAAAATTTTAAAAAATGTCAAAAATTCATCCAGTGACAGGCCGGTGGAGTGGGGGTTGCCAGTCAAACGGTGCTGACTGGTTGACATGATTCCAACCCTTGTAGTGATTTAAATCGAACAAACTAAAAAATTCTTAATTATAAGTAAAAATGTGGCTATCCCTTGGACCTTCGCCGGAAAAAAAATTAACAAAATGGCGTTCAAATTTAACCCCTGTTTTCCGACCTTTACGATTTTTTAAAAATACTTCAAATTAAAATTTTCCAAAATCCAACGTGCAAGAGATAAATAGATGTATAAAGCAGATTGTCACAAAAATCTAAGGAATCGGTCAGATAGAACTTGAGATATCCTGTCAACCACAACAAAAGGAGTTTTGAGAAAAACGCGTTTGAAACTTGAGAAAGATTTCCGGTAGAATAACTCAGATAATAATATTTAATACTCACTTTGGATTAGTCAGCGATTCCATATCCATAGATTGGACCTTCTTTCTCAAAATCACACAGCAAATGTGTGAGCTTCAGTACCAACGATGATGCACATAAGTGTCATTATATTTAAAATCTTTAAAAAGCTTTCTTTAAAAATAGCAACGGCTAAATAAATTACAATTTCTATATTTTGGGTTCCAGCGTGAATATGCTTTGGAGCAAAAGTCCATATCTAGGAATTGAGGGATACATGTAAATTATACTATAGAGATACACACTTTCAGGTATATTTTGTGTGGACAGTTCCAGGTATATTGGGTACGTACTATTATTCAGGTATATATGAAAATTTGAAAGGGTACATAACGAGCTTGGCCTGCTCAGGTGGCGCGTCACAAAGTATCGAATATTAAGAAATCCTTTCAAGAGCATATTTTTGAATGACTAAGCTTTGAAAATAGGCGAAAAAAATCAATTTTTTTTCAATTTTCTAGACCAGAATACCGCTCAACTTCTAAACTTTTCAAAATAAATATTCCGACATGTCTAGAGTAAAAACCACAATCGAGTTCAGAAAAAGCTTATATAACTTGATTTATCGATCGTTCTGTGACACTATAATTTCAACCAAGCTAATGAATTTGAATAAAATATGAAGGTTTCGCTGGACTGTTATTTTTTTGTTTTGATGAAATTCAAACGAGACATTGTTCATATTAAATAAGATACCAAGGTTTCATTTGAGTATATAGCATTTGTTTAGTATTTGGTTAGATTTACTGAATTTGTATAATGTGAATTATTACAATTGATTTGTGTGAAGATTGAGTAATTTCTTTGTTTGATTTACATCTAATTTGAAAATATGTAGTGTTATGTAATGGCCTTATTCAACTTTCATTTTGAATTGAGGAAGTTCGACAACAATCACTCTTACCAAGAGTAAATAGTAACAGTCAAAATATTCGTAACAATATATAAATGATTGATGAAGAGCTAATACCGCCAACTAAGCCAGACATTTTACAGTTCATTAGTATACAGTTACTACCCAAATATTCAAAGATGAGCTACCACACAAGACTAATTTAGGTGCTAGCAGTGTTGAGTAACTTGAACATAAGTTTCAAAACCATTTAAAAGTATATTAAAGATTCAGATTGATATATGGATTCACATATTCAAAATGTCAAGGCGCAACGGACATGCACCAGTATTGGTATTTACTCTACTTCAAAGATTAAAATTGTTCAACTTTCTAATCAAAGGTTAATCATACCTGTATTGATCGTACAATGTAAGTTATAAGCTCCTTATATTTTCAGTGATTGTGAATAACTTTTTGATATAGGAAATCATGAATAAAAAGTCAGCTTTTTCCAATACTTATTTCTCCCATTTCTTTTGAAAGCACATTAAAATATAGTTTCCAAACGTATTAGGTTTTTGTGACTAAAATAATTCATTTCTCTCATTCATTGAAGACCTGTTAATCAATTGCGAATATTAAAAGAAGATGCACAATAGCTCCGTGATACAATCATTTTATTACAAAAGTTAAGAAATAGATGATAACTATATATAACATCGACCATATTAAAGATCTATTTCTTATTTCATGATCAGTACCTATGAATAATATGAAAAGGTTGCAGAACAACTAACAGAAGATATTTATACTCACAATCAATCATCAGCAGACAAAATTTTCAGAGAATACAATTTCAGAAAACCAAATGATAAATCAGTAATATTTATGCTTTATTCACTTTGAGAATTCATTTTCAACGAAGATGAAATAAAATATATTTTATACCTAGTTTTATATGTTCACATATAGGAAAATTATTATCAGAGGATAAGTGTTCTTTCATTCTGGTTTCGAAATTCCTACCAGTCGGCCGTACACTCATTGCAAACAATTTTGTAAGCTCCTGATTTTTTTAACTAGTCTGTTTCACTTTGAATGATAATTTGCCCAAGTTCAGATCAATTGAGAAAGAGGTGGTTATTATTACTTGCCCAAAAAGTATGCAATTTTTAACTACGCTGGTCCTCTCTCCAATAACTTCAGCTATTATTTTTCCTAATTCAAAAAAACCACCTCTTTCTCAAGTGGTCTGAACTTTGGCAGATGTATTATTCAATGGCAAACAAGAAACACACAAGTTCAAAAAATTAGGAGTTTACAAAATTGTTTGCAATAAGTGTACCGCAGCTTATGTTGGGCAGACTGGGAGGAATTACGAAACCAGAGTAAAATAACACTTGGCCTATAATAATAATTCTCCGATATGTGAACATATAAAAACGACGAAATATTCAATATCAGTAAATGATATCAAAGTTCTTCATAATTGCGATAAAGGACAAACATTCCAACGAATCTGTTGAAATGTTTGGAAATCAATAAACTTTGTAAAAACCCAAGTGAAATCACTCTTAATTGTCTTAATAGTTAGCTGGACATCAATACATCTCAACTACTTAATTTGTAATTAGGCTAGTATCTATATAAGTAGGTTCGTTTCCTGTGGTTGACCCGCAATAGGGCCCAGGGAACCAACACACCTGCAAGCAGCCACAGGAACTATTGACTTACTGGACATCGCACTCAAGAAGAACGTAACATAGAACTATGAGATAGAAATGTCAATGGATCTCTCTTCAGACCACTGCCCCGTCATCCTGATATTGGAAACCCGATAGACGGAATCCCCAACCAGGCATTGAAGAACTTACCAGACGAAGGAATTCATGAAATAACGGAAATAACAAGTGCAATAATGAAAACGGAGCACTTCCCAGACATATGGAAAACAGCGGAGACTATCTTGATACCGAAGCCAAGAAAACCAAGGACTGAAGCCAGCAGATACTGACCAATAAGCTTACTACCAGCAATGAGCAAGATCATAGAGAGGATCATCTACACCCATCTAAAAGCGTTCACCGAAGAAAAAAGAATACTCCCGGAGCACCAATTTGGATTTAGGGGATGACATTCGATAACACACCAACTAGCTAGAATCACGGAGGACATGCAGGACAAACAGAACATATCAGCATCGACAGGAGCAGCATTTTTGGACATTGAGAAAGCATTGGACAAGGTTTGGCACGAACGACTAATCTACTAGATGAAGACCACAGGATACCCAGCGAAGCTTTTCAACATCACGATGTCGTATCTACAAAAAAGAAGATTCATAACCTGGATACAGGACCAGAAGTCAACAGTGAAGAGGATAGGAGCCAGCGTACCCCAAGGATCAGTACTATATACATCGCAGACATACCGAAGATGAAGCACTCGAAGATGGCGCAGTTCGCAGACGACACGTCAATATACGCATACCACATGAACACAGCAGAAGTGAGGAAATGGCTTCAAGAATATATAGACCAACTTACCAATTATTTCAGAAGATGGAAGATCAAAGTCAACACGAAGAAGACAGTAGCAATGTACATCGATCACATGAAGAGGAGACATCCGGAAACACCAAAGGAAATCATCATAGAAGGACAACAAATCGAATGGGAGAAGGAAGTAAAATAGCTCGGCGTAATTCAGGACGACCAGCTGAACTACAAGAGGCACATCCAGGAAACTACAAGGAAAATAAGAGCACGTAAAACAATACCCCCTACTCAACGGAAGAAACAAACTCACATTTTAGAACAAAATCAAGATAATCAAGGCAATAATAATCCCAGAAATAACATAGTCAGGTCAAATTTGGCATCTAGAGGACAGATTCGAGAAGAGGTAACTACAAGCAGCACTCAACAAGATCGTCAGGACAGCAACAAACGCCCCATGGTACATAAGCAACTACCAACTCAGGGAGGAAATGGAAATCGATACACTAGAAGAAATCATCACACGACTAACGACGAAGACAACCGACCAGATGGAAGACCACGAAAACAAGGAGATCAACCAAATAATGGAACTATGTACAAACGAGGACAACAGGAAAGATGATATTCCTAGTACAATGGAAGAGGAAATAACAGACCAGCATAGATGCACCACAACATAAAAGAAGGAGGATAACCAACCAGTAGGACCCCAGGACAAACCAAGGCGATGTAAAATAAGCGAGATGAAGAGGAAGAAGGATAGACATTCGTCCCTCACAAAAATTCAAGAATCACAGAGGATGTTATTGACAACTTAAAAATGACTGATGTGTTTTTTTTAATAAAATTGTAGAAAGTATAAAATATATTTTATTTCATCTTCGTTGAAAATAATAAATATTGTACATGACAACTGAGGCATGAGGACAGAGCAATGTCGTAAGGGTGTGAATACAATTAAGTAGACAAACAAAACCATTGTTGTTTTTGTTCATCTGAAAGAATTCGAAATTTCCCGTACTATACGTTCGTGAGAGATTCGAAGCGAAACTCGAACTCCTTATATTTTTTCGTTATAAATCGAAAATTCCTTTCTTGCCGTGCAGCAGGTAAACGAGAGCAGTTGACCTTAGTGAAAACATCTGTTGTATGTTACTTTAAAATACCCTTAGTAGGACCTATATATCAACAAAGAAGCACATAAGGCTCGCAAAAAGAAACTAAAACATGGCTTCTGTACACTTTTTGCATGTTTGATTGATTGATTCATAAGTTAATTTCGGTATTAAAAATTTTGAATGTAATTTACTAAAAAAAAAATTGGAATCCAAGATTAATCAAAATCGACTCAGTCAATTTGGCTGAAATTTCCAGGGATTCTTCTTTATACTCTTAGCGTCTCTCTGAACTAATTTGGAATTTCATGATGCCGAAATAAATTATTCATGAATAGGAAAACATCCAATTTTCTGAAAAAACTTTTCTTTTTGAGGTTTACTGACAAATGATGTGTATATTTGAAATGATTTTTTATGATATTTAAAATTCTTCATTCTTTTCTTAACATGTATAAGAAGTTTACTTTTGAAGAATTGTTATGAAAATACGGTTCAATGCGTAATTTTAGCCTGTTTAATTTCATGTATAGTCTTAAAGTTCCGTATAATGAAATTTTGATTAATTTTTACCAATATTCAAATCTCCCCATTCCCATTACTTCTTGAAAATTTCAAAAGCTGGGAACTATTTCATTGATCGTAACTGTTTCAAGCATGTTAGGATTCATCTTTTCAAGTGCTGGGCGAAATTTAAATTCAACATCTTCAAGCGTGTGTATACTCTGGCGTTGTATGAATAACGTCCCCCAAATTACTACATAAAAACCTCCAAAGGTGTGAAATCAGGAATCTTGCAGACCAATTCCATGACCCCTATATTTCAACACATCTGTCATTAAATATATTTGTGAGCTATTGCGACACTTGAACCGTGAAATGAGCAGAAGTACCATCCAATTGGTATTGACAGTTTCGAAATGGATTTAAAACTAGGAAATACAGGAATTCGCCAATGAAAAATCCTCTGAATGTATTTCACCATTTGATTTTCATTTCAAATTGAGAATCCTCATTGATTATTCCATCTCATAATAAACACGATGATAGTGAATTTGATTTGATTTTTTTTCATATATGGAAATTCCGCAGTTTTTATCAGAGCTATAGAACCTTTCAAGGGTAATCAAGCTTAACTTTAAGAAGTACAGCAATAAATTACATTTTATCCTATGGTAAGAGTGACAATTTTAAGAACACATGTATTCACAAGTGTATATTACACTTGTCTAAGAAATTAAAGATAATTCTCATACCTACGATATTAGGTTCGAACAATAAACACTTGATGACCCAAGGTAAGAACAGCCCTATGTCTAACAATTTTCTGATAACATTGTTCTTTTCATTATCGTGAAGTGAACATTGGAACACTTTATGATTGAAATTCGTGTTCACAATTACACATGGGACTGTCTATGGCATTTTTCGAAAATAAAGATTTATTCAAATTAATGTGTCCCGAACGGCATCGGTTTATCACGACAATCAAACTCCTTTCTAGGTTCTTTCTAAAAAAACACGGATTTTTTTTAAACCTTGAAAAAATTCTTGAAATAAAATTTCCTTTATTCCCCGTTCTCAATTTAATTATTGAATTGGATGTTTCTACATATGTAGTATGCCTAAAACTTCCTCTCAGATCTTGATAGGGAATGAGGTATTGCATGTCGTTGCTTTTGCGTAGCTTTTTTTGCAAGTTGATCTACTTTCTCGTTTTTACTTATTCCCCTGTGTGATGGAATCCATACGAACTCTATTGTTGTTTTGAAAACATTGTTTTTAGAAGGCTCAAAGAGCTTTTCAAAATGTAGCAATTAATGAAGAATGGGATCGAAAATTTTGCAGACTTTCCAACACACTTAGGGAATCAGTGAAAACGAAAAAGCTCTTTGATTTATTCTGTGTAGCAATTTCATAAGCATCTAGAATAGCGATATATTCTGTGGTGATAATGGAGGTATACGAAGGAAGATTTCTACTACTACTAATATCTAATTCAGGATAGATACAAGCCGTACCATCTGATCTGGAATTTTTAACTTAACTACCATTTGTGTAGATATGACTCGATACGAACCTGAAAATTTGTGTGTGAATAAATTATTTATTTTGACTTCTTCTATAATACTCTTTCCAAACTTGGTGTCAATGATAAGTGGATTGATTAAGGCTGGGTAATCAAAATTGAATATGGTACAACCGTTTTGACATAAAACCTGATTTTCAATAACATGTTTGATATAAGAGTGAAGAATATTTTTTCTTCTCACATGTTTTCAAGTTTAGTACATTATCGAGTGAAAAATTCTTCAACGCAGAAGGAACAAATTCAATTTCATGAAAATGAAACTATTTCAAGAGGTCGAGAAAAACAACTCTTCAATTTAAACATCAAGTCTTAAGTATTGAACATCAACATTGGCGGTAGCACTTATTTACGAAATTTTTAAAGAAATCTCTTCTTGCCATTCAAAATGACAAAGTTGGGTTTCGTCCCTGGTACGTATATAACGCAAATAGTAATACATTGAAAATATTCATAGGAGGTATTTCCGTACTCTGAAGCCCCGAACACAAAATGTGGTGATAGTCCATCCATTTGTTTTCCATATATTTCTCAAGTCCACTCTGTAAATTTGGTGTCTATAAAGATGATTCACTAATATACAGGGCGTCTGTGAATTGTTATACCTTAGATTCTTCAGCTCGAAATAAATCGATTTAGGCCAACTTATCTATATGAGAATTTATTCGTTTGGCCGCTAGAGGTCGCCAAATCCAAAGATTTATTTTCTCGAGATAAAAACACAAGGCTTAACTTTAATCTACACTTTATTTGAAAAAATTCGACGACGTTTCGCTGACACAGCAGCTTTATCAAGAATGAAAAATAGAATGAACAGTATGGTATTATAAACAAATTGTAGAACAAGTTGGATGAATAACAGGAAAATCCACACCGAGCCATTGTACGTGTTAGTATGAAAGGTAATAAAAACTAATTAAACAAGTTAAGTAGGGGTGAGTAATTCAAATCTACCTGTTCATTCAAAAGCTTGTCCGAATGTTTGTATCTATTTATTTCTAATGCTTCTAGGAGATCTAATTTTGAACTTTTGATTTTATATGTAATATGTCAAAGTTTTTATTGAATGAATGGTTTTCTTTTATTAGGTGGTTTGAATAATTTGAATCAGATTTATTTTTATCGAAGCTACGTTTATGTTCAGATGTTCTTATGCCAAAACTCCTATAGGTCCTACTGATATAAATTTTATCACAAGAACCGCAATTGAGTTTATAGATTCCTGATTTACTTGATTTTTCAACACGAGATTTATTATTTTTAATATGTTTACCTAAGTTATTAGAAGTTTTGAAAGCTATATTAAGATTTTGTTTGACGAGAAAGGATTTAATATTTGTACTTGCAGAACCGCAGAATGTTAAACTGTTGAATATTTTATAGTCTTTATGAATAGGATATACTTCATTTATTGCTTTCTGATAGAGTTTTTTACCAATGATTAGATCTATCATATCCGGATTATATAAATTATTAATGGCTATCTGTTTGATGATGTTTAACTCTTTATTATAATCTTCTACTGATAAAGGTAAATTGAGTAACCGATGTACCATGTTGTTTAAAGCTGCAACTTTGTGTTGAATTCGATGTAATGAGTAGTTATGTATAATTGTATCAGTATGTGTTGGTTTACGAAAGACCGAAAAAAAAACATGATTATTATTTTGTTTAGTGATTTTTAAGTCCAAAAATTTATGGAATCGTTCTGTTCAATTTCTATCGTGAATTTAATGTTCAAATGGATGGAATTCATGAAATTAACAAATAAGTCTAATTGACAGTAGTTCAATGAAACATACTAAGATGTCGTCAACATATCTATACCAATAAAGAAATTTGGAAATGAGTGGATATGTATGAATTTATGGTTCAATATTATTCATAAAATCTCTGCTAAAAGTGGACTGAAAAGTTTCCTATGATCAAACCATCATCCACTCATTTGTTTATAATACCATACTCTTCATTCTATTTTTCATTCATAAAGCTGCTGTGTCAGCGAAACGTCGTCGAATTTTTTCAAATAAAGTGTAGATTAAAGTTAAACCTTGTGTTTTTATCTCATTTATTTCATGGATCTACATCAAGTAACGGCCTCCACAATTCAAATTTATTTTCTCAATTTTCGAAAAATTCGAAAACGGCTCAATCGATAGAAACCATATTTAGTATGCGTATTCGGGTGTGTTATTCACGTTTTTTAGTGATCCACTCAGTGACCTTGACGTTTTACAAGTGTCCCTGAAAACTCAAACGTGTTTTTAATCAACCATAATTTTCCAACTGTCTACGTTTAAGCAAAACTGTTTGCGACATTGAGTAGCTAGACTAATTGTCGAACTTTTTTGTTTCCTGAGAAATTTTGGTATGAGGAGCGGTTCAATCACAAAAAATAGTGTTTTCATTTCATTATGCTTGACAACCAATTGTTGACACAACACTGTTCCTTGAGTTGTTAACTAGGTATTTTGGTGATTTTTCATCTCTGTTAGGCACAGACACATACAGTAACTCTAAAATGGTTGATATGGTTATTGGGTACATATTTTGTCAAGGCAATGGACGTGAAAGCGCGAGAGTATATGCTGAAAAATTTCCAGATCGCATAGTGCCGTATCACCAAACGTTTGGAGAGGCGCCTACGCGAGAATGGTTGGTTCAAGCCCAGGAACTTGAATCGAGGACGACAACGAACAGTAGTGACGGTACAACGCGAAGAACAAAATTTAGACATGATTGAGGAAAACCCACAATTAAGCACGCGGCGTTTAGGTTTGCAGTTGCCCGTTTCTAAAACAATGATTCATGATGTCTTGAACGAACAATTATTTCATCCTTAACACATTCAGAAAGTTCAGGGATTACTTCCCAACGATCCTGAGAATCGCCTAACTTCCTGCCGATTTATCCAAGAGATGAGAACTCAGGATCTCCACTTCAGTAGGAGTATACTGGTCTGGCATCACAAACCTCCACAATGAACACGTGTACAGTCTCGAAAATCGACATGCTTTTACAAGTACACATCATCAGAATCAATTCAAAATTAGCGTATGGATCTCAGTAATTCACAATTTCATTATTGGTCCGGTAGTGATTCCAGATCGATTAAACGGAGAGGCATATTTGAATTTTTTGCAAGAAACTTCGCAGGATTTGTTGGACGATATTCCAGCATTACTGCGTGCAGAAATGTGGTTTATACACGACGGTGCACCTCATCACTTCACTTTAGCGGTTCGCGAGTTCTTACATGCACAGTATGCGAATCGTTGGATCGGAAGGGGAGCTGATGCTCCTACAAGTTGGCCAGCTCGATCTCCCGACTTGACACCATGCGACTTCTTTCTTTGGGGTGCCTTAAAATTTAGAGTTTACTATTCTCCAATTGACACCCGAGAAGAGTTACATATGAGAATTTTAAATGCAGCCAACTCCTTCAAAAAGTACCCAGAAGTAATGCCAAGGGTACCATTTAATTTCTCAAAGAGGATTAACTCCTATATTCAGCAAAATTGTGGCATTTTTGAACATTTACTATAGTTGAATGAAATTTTGGGTGTGAACTAATTAATTGTTATTCTGAAGTAATGTCTTTTTTTCTTATTTAGTTTCCAACTGGCCAACCTGTTTTCATATCTTTAAATAGTCATTGTAAAAAAGTTATTGAATATTTTCTTCGAATTTTCCGATTTTTGTATTACTCAACATCGAATTTCCTATTTGCTTGATCCGATTTAGAGCCTAGAAAATATAATTTTGTCAACAAGAGGTTGTCAAGCATAATAAAATGACAATCTGCCAGACTACAGAAACAACTCCAAAGCCAACATGGTCAATATGTGATATTTTTTATTTGCTAGATGGTTGAAGAAATGAAATCATGAAATTGAAAAACTACTTTTTGTGATTGAACCGCTCATCATATCAAAATTTCCCAGGAAACAAAAAAGTTTGATAATTAGTCTAGCTACTCAATGTCTGAAACAGTTTTGCTCAAACGCAGACAGTTGAAAAATTATGGTTGATTAAAAACACGTCCGAGTTTCTAGGGGCACTTGTAAAACGTCAAGGTTATTGAATTGATCACTAAAAAACTGAATAAAGCACCCGATTACGGATACCAAATATGGTTTCTATCGATCGAGTCGTTCTTGAATTATTTGAAAAATAAAAAAAAAATCTTTGGATTTAGCGACCTCTTGCGGCCACACGAAGAAACTTTTCATAAAGGTAAACTGGCCGAAATCGACTTATTTCGAGCTGAAGAATCTGCAGTATAACGTTGTACACGAAATTCGCGGACATCCTGTATAATATAAAGACTATAGTCAATAACATATTTTCGATTGCAATAATAACTTTATATTTCTTCAAGATGAGAGAATTTCTTCAATATATGTATTCTATTCTTAATCGATCATTATAATTTTCTAGATGATTGTCAACAAGCAGCATACATCGTTTCAATATAACACATACATTAAGTGAAAATTATTGAATATAAAATTCCTGTATGCTTAACTCTTTCATTATATATTTTCGAATGAGGAGGTTGATAAATATTGAAAATCAGCATTTTAAAGAGAATATAACTTATACTTAGAGAAAGTAAAGAAAAATCTCGATTTAACTTTCAACATAATAAATAATTATTAACATTAATAACTGGAAATTACAAACAGCAGAAACAAACACACTGCTTATGAGTAAGATATGTCAAGGGTTTTAATTTCGATAGATGTTATAATGTTGTAATATGAAATTAAACCGTGAAGTGACATGAAATGAAATAAATTGATGTTAATTTCTGTTTCTTGAATGACAACAGGATTATCTGATTATAATAATCGGTTGTCTCTCAATTAAAGCTTCTCCTAGCAATCATTTTAACAGTAATGGATAATTCGAAACGATTACTATGCTCCTAGATTGTTTTGCTTTATAATAAGGACTGTATTTTTGCTTTTAGAAGAAAATGCTTGGAGAAGGCTATGAAACCATAAACAATTGTTAGTAACCTAAAAACACTATTGTAGCAGAACGAACCAAGAATATGAAATCTTCAATGAACTTATAATATTATATTCAAGATAAGCATAAGATGATTACCAAAAAAATACTATGAAAAAACAATTGAGTCCTCATTAATTGTACTAATTCTTCTTTGAAGAATAGCTTTCGATGAAGTATCTGTAACAAAGATCCCAAGTACCCAACGTAGTTGGGAACTTATATATGTTTCGTTTAGCAATTCTTCTTTGAAGAATAGCTTTCGATGAAATATCTGTAGCAAAAGATCCCAAGTACCCAACGTAGTTGGGAACTTATATATGTTTCGTTTAGCAGTTCATTGAATTCGATTTAATCAAGGAATTTTTAATCTGTACAAACTTCTCTTCAAGTTTTCAACATAGAAATGAAAATTGGATGACTTTATTTTTTGGTATATCATATCATAGACAGCCAGATGTAATGTATTCAGCAGAATTTTGACTTCATACAAAGAAATGGTTTCAATCACAGTTTGCTAATACGTTAAAGACATAAATTTGAGTAAGTTTTAACCAAAAACTTTGACAACATGTTAATGTTCGGGCAGTAGTTAGAATATTCTTCTATGTTATACGGGGCTCATTATGTATAATGAAATTCATAATCTATTTCTCGGAATGTTTCGGGCGTTCAATTTCTGATTGAACCCGGTAAAATATTAAAGAACCGAAGATGAGAATATTCCGCCTGCTGTTGGGTCAAAGATAATTTGCAACGGGTATGCTGATAGGAAAAATTGATTTCGAGATATTGAGTTGGCTCGTCAATTGTTGAATTTATATTGAAATTTTCAAAAATAGTGACAAAATTGGAAAGGAGGCATCTGGTGAGTAGACCATTGAGATCATAAATTCAACTATCTATGATACATGGAGACACTATGACGACATAAATCTGCTCTTTCCTGACATTCAAACTCTTTTCGACTGAATACCTCATCGGTCCTTATGATATCTGAAGAAATTCGATACCAAATCATAACTCTATAGTGGGTATGCTATCACTCTTCCTTACATTTCCAATGTTCTGCGATGGTGATCATACAGCATTTTGAGTATGACTGAAAAGGTCCAGCCTATTAAGAACAGTACCAAGAGAATGAAAATTCTGATGAAACATATTTGTCTCACCACCTTAATCTTCTTTCATATTTTTTTGATGAATTAGAATCAAACTGGGGGATTGGGAAATCTGGAGCTTCCTCTTAAAACATCTTCTTGAAAGAATTCATAGGTGTTGTGTTTAGTTTAGTATAAAAAACCACCAGCTAGGAGACTGTTTTAATAAATATGGAAATTGAAGCATGTGATTGACACATTTATAAGCCAGAAATCGGATATATCACTCATATTTTCATCTCAGATTTACCTTCACTACAATAGTTTTGAGGTTAACAATCTTTTTCTGAAAGGACAGCTTCTTGACTTCTTCAGCTTCATTTTTAAATCACTCGATTCGATATGTTTGATCACCAACTCCTCTGCTCTCTACAATAAAGAAACCTACTATAATAAAACACATACAACATGAAATATAGAGATGGAATATACAAAACAAAACGATTTTCCGTAGCAAAGAAGAAATGTAAGATACATATCACAAAATTCTGCGAATCAGTCCTTTCATTGTATTAATATCAAATAGGCAAACATGTGATTTTCAATATTATAATTGAAAAGAGAGGATTTAAAAAAATTCGAATAATTATATTTACCATAAATCCTTATATCTATAATTTTGGTATGTGTCAGAAAAAACACAAGTGTGAGCTCAGGAAATGTAGCAGGGGAACCATACTATCTTGCTTATGATTCAATAAACGAGTGAAAAAACCTGAGGAAAAAACTCGTTTCTCTGTCGCTATTGCACTAGCCATAGCTTGTCTGTTTTTGTTGTGTTAGTGTCGTGTTTACATAAAGAGTACCAAAGATTTTTCTGCTTAGCAGCTTCATTCTCTCATTTTCATCTTGCACTCCATGATTTCCAGACGAAGATAAGGGTGAAAGGAAGGGAGTTTGGGACAGGAATATGTAACAATCGAAAAAGAAAACCAGCAGAAGAATATTTCAACAATCATGCCTGACTCTTATATGTCTAAACTCACTTGAATCTAAGAAAAGATTTTACATAGCAAGCAAGGCCATAAAAAGAACTAAGGAGATATTCAAAAAGTACATAACCTGCGATATTTCCTCTTGCGTGGAGATGTTCTTCCGTCGCAGTGTGAGTGAACAACATAATCATTTCCTTATTTTTGCTTGACAATTTTGAAGTATAATCGCAAAAACCCTTCAAAATTCAAACTCAACAAAACAAATCCCTCTCTGTTTGACCGAGCGAACCTCGATAGCCAGGTTCGGTCTTCTAAGTGATGCCGATTATGATCTATAGATGTTCTAGAATTATTATAACACAATAATTTGGGTTGACATCGCCCATTATTATTTCTTCGGGGATCTGGTTAAATTTAAAGAAAAATTTACGAAAATATTTTGATAGTCGTTTTAAAAATATGACAAATATCATAAAATAAAATTTATTATTAATTTACCCTTTCTGAATATGGAAATAACTTATCAAATTCAAGTATTGTCATCGCTACTAGAAAAAATCAAAAAGTTTCAATTTAATCTAACCCTTCGAAGTCGAGGAAAATTAGTATGAAGATGTTTCAGGTTTTCCTTTGGCGTCTAAGCCAATAATAATAGAAGTTTACTACCCACTATTCAACGATTTCTGGCTGTGGCCGATGACCAAGAGTAAATGCCAACCCACTATTCAACGATTTCTGGCTGTGGCCGATAGCCAAGAGTAAATGCCAGATTACAATAGATTTTTGTGAAGTTCTATGGGATTTAGATCTGGAGATCTTGAGAGAAGAGGATAGGGCGAGTAAATGAATTCTACACCACTTACTGGCTTGACAATTTCGTGAAATAATTTGTATAATGTCTTGTTTGTGGATATACCCTGAAGTTTTTCCCACAAATAATAAAACTCTGTGCGACTTTCAAATAACAGCATAAACCTTTATTAAGCCACTTTTGAATGAACCGTTATTTGTATAAACTGATGTTTATACTCCCCTAGCCTTCTCCTCCGGATAACAATATGTCTATGAAATATATTGTTACAAAAACCAAACCCTCTTCTCCGAAATTTATTTCAATCTTCTTGCCAAATAATGTAAACGACCTGAAGTATACGCAGCCTTGTTGCTCGGTAAAGAGGATGGTTTGAAAACTGTTACTTCCGAAACCGGTGGGAGATAGATTACACACTTATCGATGGATTGTACTAGGGCAACACATTTACTTCGTGCAACTGAACTCAGAGGGATTTTTTGAATTTTCTTCTTCGAATTAATTCAAACGTTATATTTTCCTTAAAAGCATTCGTTGTTGCTGATGCAAGTAGTAGGTTTTATTCCGAAGAATCTTATTACATAGTTTACTTTTTATAATTATTTGAAAATAATATATTCGTGCATATCTTTCTTATCGACGGCCTTTCTTATATTTATAAACAATAATTCTCCTTGTCTAACGTTTGATTTCATTCTGTGAGAATGAAGACTGAAACATAATCACAATATTATTATAAAATTGAATGACTCAACAATTATTTGAATTCTCAAGGTATTGTCGGATGGCATAAATAGAAATCAAGGAAATTGTTTGAAATTCAACATTGAATACACTTTGTGACGCATTCATTCAAATTATCAATTTCTCGCTCAGGTCATTAATTTTGATTTGGCCATTTGCTTGCCAATTCATAATATTTGATAATCAACTATTTTTGGTTTCTTCTCCGAGTGATATTCCATATGAATTACGATAATAATGTTTTTGACATTAAGTAAAATGTCATCGAGCTGCAAAGAATATTTTAACTACGTTTATTTACATGGAAGCTGCAGTCTGATTGTACAACTGATATGTATTGAATTCATTCAGTTCAAACATTCTGATTAATATACCTTCCAGATATATTTATGGAAAGTTATTATTGTTGGGTTTTGAGAAGATAACCATATAATGAATAAGGAATTTAGAAATTATTCGCCCGGAAATTTTTCTGAAAATTAGATTTTCATTAAGTAAATGACTGTTCAGAGGGTCATCGAAAACATTCCACCTAGGTTCATTGAATAAATGAGAATTTAATTGAAATCGTCAACCTTCATTATGAAGGAAAGATATTTTTTCTCTGTTTGCACTTTTTCAATTCAATCCTGGTGGACGGAATAGGTACCACTCTTATAAATTTAATAGAGAAGTCCAGAAACACTTCATTTAAATGGAATTATCTTTATAATTATACCTTTCTGTTTTCATATTGGGTTCAGCATTTTTTATGAAATAGAATGTTGAACAAATTTTGCCTAAATTATAAGGAAAAGAACAATGACTTCTAAGTTGAATTTCGTTAGCTATTTTGTTTTGTACATGAATTATGGTTTAAAGTAAGGTACACTTCAGCAATGGGTTAAAGTTGGCTCCTTTTTCTTTAGAGAGTAGTGGTTGTGCCGGAGCTACCGCTGCTTAAGTATTACACTACTCATTTTGGTTTCTGAAACAGACAATTAGTGTGCTTGTAGAATGTTGACAAAGAGTAACAATGTGAATTTTGAGATTATGGTGTTCGAAAATCCCAATTCTGTGAGAAATTCGAAATAGAACTATATGAAATTCTGTTCTGTAGAAATAGAAAACTGTACGAAAATTTCATGTCAATTCAACTACGAATTTTCGAGCCTTGCAGCCTCAAATATACGAAATATGAATATTTGAATATATAAAGATTTTGTTAGCGAACTTGAATTTAATTCTGATATTCATTGTTGAATTTATTATTATTTTAATTTTCTTACCATTCTTGAATATGTTTGAATAATTTGGGATATTAGGTAGACTGCTTTGTTGGACGACTGATAGTCACTGTGAACCAGATGATGAATCGTCTCTGTGAATCATCACTTAAGTGTGTGTGTATGTGAGATAGTACGAAAGATGAAAGACATTTTGGGCGAAGTACATAGTTGGATCTGTGAAAATTCCTCGTCAACGAATGGAATCACGAAGATGGAAATCATTCATTGATCGAGACGGATACTTGCCTTTGAGAGTAGAAAGATGGTTGCACTCTTTTTCCAAAGTCAAGTTGATACCTGGTTTCTAAATACCTGGACTTAGGAAGAAAGTCAACAATTTTTTAGATTGAAAAAGTACGATTATAAGGCTAAAAGGAATGATTCCGATTAGGTGGAAACTATTATCTATGATATGATTGCCACATAATCGCAAGTAACCACAGTTTAAGCAAATCTTATGATTTAATAACTTGTTTTGCGTCTGTTACAAAACTGTAAAATCTAGACGAATGTGCAATGTAAGTTGGAATCAACTTCGTCTTGCGGCTTGCAAAGAAATGCATCAAAACCGTAGATCAGAGGTGCTCAAACTTGAACTGCTGGCGATCTACCTCAATATTTTTAGACTACTTACGATAGAATCTCAGAGGCTGCAAGTATGTGTGATGCAGGGTTTTCGTACATACACGATACACCCTGCCTACCTACCTAGATGGGGTGTACCGTATCATATATAGATATTAGCTTTCCGCACAATATACCTGATTTTAGTCAAGGTTTAGGCTAGGTTTAGTTAGGTTCTTCCCTATAATATCAATGAAAAAACTAATAGTTATTCAAAATTGCGAGTTTATTGGTTACAAGACAAAAGAGTTACATATGGTGTTGAACTTAACTAAGGAGTGACTTTGGATGATGAAGCGTGGCACTGAATGTCCTCAGCATACTTTTCATAAGATCGTACGTAACCACTGAGTGCTAATCGCAAGCATGATGACATATGATAGTTAGCCGATTGCGATATTTTGACTCAATTATCATCATTTCAGAAAATGCGGACTCGCACAAGTAAGTTGACCCAAACATTGCCGCCAGTTGAAGGGCGATTTGCCTTAGATTCGGATATTTATCTTCAGATAAAAAAAAACCAGAAATTTGTATCAGATGCTGTAGCTCCGAGATGTATGTATCTGATATAATCTGCACCAACTCATTTTCAACAGAATATGAGTTCATATTAAACTGACTTGCTATTTCAGTTGCTAATTCCTCAATGTGTTTACATGAAGAAGGATAACTCATAAAGGATGCTTTATTTGCCAATTTACTGTAATCATAGAAACGCATTTCGAATTTTCCCAAAATATTCGATAATTCAGCCTCATACGTATCATAATTCAACTGAGGAATCCTTGCTTTCAAAGATGGAAAATTTTTCAGATCCTTTTTTTTAGTTGATCTATCATAAGTTGCAATATACTTTCGAATGCGTTCACTGCGCTAATGATCGCAATAATAGTTTTTTCTTTACCTTGAAGCTTCAAGTTAATGGTGTTTCCGTACATTGTGATGTCAGTCGAAAATGCCAAATCAGTCAGCTATTTTTTGATTTTCAACATCTGAGTGTCATCACTTCTTTCGTCTAGAAAAGCTGTTATTTCGGGCAATAATTCTTGAACCATTCTAGGAACTTTCTGTGACTCAACCGCCTGACGTCCGTGTGAAGAACTAAATCAGTGTGTTCAGCTGACTCCTTATCTTCCAACTACAACTTAAAGAGCCGCCGCTGCAGGCTACGTGCTCAGATGGAATTCACAGTTTTTGTTGCAATGCCCATAATTTCCTCCGTGTTTAAAACTTTTGAACACAAAACTTGTTGATATTTAATGCAATCGAATCAAAAAAATGAAAGGAAATCTTCATTAGCTCGACACAAACAATTTTTATTTCAAGTCATTGCTCGTGCTCCATCGGTTGTAATGCACACTTATTTATATATTTATAGCTTGTACTTTCTTACAAAATTGAAGAAAATGTCATATATATCTTCGCCACGGGTCTTCCCCTTCAGAAGAATGATTGTCAAAAATTCTTCCTTAGCCAATATGTCATTGAATAACATCCGAATAAAAATACACAGCAGGTCAGTGTCTGTCATATCTGTGGATTCCTCGAACTGTAGAGAAAAATATGTACATTTCATGATATCATGTCTTAGTTTATCTGCCATGTTCTGACTCAATACGCCTTGTGACAGTCGGACGAGACCACTGGAGTTCTCTAATAGCAGACATGATTTCTGTTTCATTTTTAAAATCTCCAAATATAGTCTCAACCACTTCAATCAATGCTTCCTTCACAACCGATCCATCTTCGAATGGCTTCTTCAACTTTTGATTGTTTGGCTGGTCAACATGGTTTGTACTTTTTTCAAACAAGATATCGAATCACGTACTTTTCGTTTTCTTAATTCACATTGTGGCGGAAAATCCTTTCCATAGTTATTATGAACCGTTTTATGATGCCTCTCTAAGTAACCACGCTTAGGTATTGCAACTGACGCACGAGAAATAAAACAAAAGTTCTTGTCCTTTACCATACAAAAGAAAATTTCTCCCTACTAATCGTTATTAAAATGATACATTTTAGATTTCTTTCCTGTACTAATTTTGTACTATTCAATAATAAACTTTGTATCGACGTAGTATTGCCTTCAAGTTACAATCAAGAAATATTGTAATTGAATAATCGGATTGTATTGAGCGGAATATTAACTTTATTGGGTAATTCGGAAAACTTGTCAGTAGAGCAATAAGGAGAATTGTGAGAGTGCCCGTTCTGAATATATATCGTTACAATTAGCAAATATGATGTTATATGTGCACCATTCTGAATGTACACATAAGAAAATATACAATCAGAATAAGTGAACGAAATATGGACAATCCAGTTGATTAGTACTAACGTTGTGACTCCTTTAATTCAAAACCTGTTGAGGAATTTCGAATTCAGTTTGAATACAGTTCTAAACATGTAATTGGACTGGGAATTCATAAAAAACGTGACTACTGCATCAATTTTTTATCAGTTAGGCTTGGTGATGTTCACCTCCAAGAATTCATTATCCATCGTTGAGGAGGATTGTTAAAATTCGGAACTTAGTCAGTCCATTAATCTATTTCAGTATTTCAAATGCTCTTCTTCAGGGTTTGTTCTACAAATAAAATAATGTATGCGAAATATAATTCTCAAGTAATTGTTGAAAAATTACATCCTCCACAAATTTCAATAAAATTCTGAATTAAATCAATTCAGTTACATCACATGCACATCGTTGAATCCATATTATATTTTTCCTTTAATTAATAAACCTATTTTCGAGGAATAGTGTGATAAACGTCGTTGTCACTGTGAATTTGTCAAATACTGAAAATAAGATGCAAAGGGAGATAAGCTTTGTATTCTATATTAGCAAATAAATCTGAAGATCGAAAAACACAAAACAAAAACAAAATTCGATATAATGCAAATTAAGTGGAACGATTTAGGATACAGGTGAACTGATTTAAAAATGATTCATTTACGAACAAGTTGCTTATTTTTTTGGTGAAACTTTAATTCAAGGTCTTTTCGTCTCATACCTGAAATACGGGGATTTTCTGATAAATTGCTGTGCGGATGAGGTTATTTTTCACTAGACTAAATCAACACAAAATATTTTTCAATTCAGACTTCGAATATTGTTTCAGATTATCATATTAGATTCATATTTAGTGAATGATTAAGACCTTTAATTTTTGAGAGGCAATTAATTGTCACTTACTATACTTTTAGAATTTTTTCTTGTACTGGGTAACGTTCACAACACCAACTGGCTCCGCCATTCCAATAGAACAGATGAAGCGAAAAGACAGGCTGAAACTTAGCAATCACCCATAATAATCTAACGCAACCAGTCGACGAACCGACAAGAATATCTGATCACCCAACCGACTTCCCGAACACCTTGGATCTCTTCTTGATTTCTGATCCAGATGATTTTGGAGTTTAGGTCTCAGTACCGCTAGGCAACTCAGACCACAATCTTATATCTGTTACCGGAATCATTGTGCTGCCGCTAAAACCAGAACCTAAACCAGCCAGATGCATTTGGCACTATAACCGTACTAATTGAGATGAGCTGCTTGAATTCATTTCGTGCTTCGCATTCAGTGATGTTTACCTCTCAGATCCTGATATCAATGTGTGCACTGAATCTGTTACAGAAATCATTCATGCAGGAACGGATCTCCACATTCTTCATTCCAAGAAAAAAAAAACAGCACAGAAGCATGGTTCAACAAAGACTGCGAAAGAGCTTCTGCAGCCAAGAGCAGAGCTTACAAGTCATGGAAGATAAATCCAACAGATACAACAAGAACAACCTTCGTACGAATACGGAACTAAGCAACTTGACAACTAAAAAAGCAAGGGCCAATTTCAACGAAGGGGTAACTAATAAACTCCTTGAACAGGCAACCGGGACTAGACAATTCTGGACCATGGCGAAGGCTGTCAGTGCCAATTTCTGCGAATCTGCGTTTCCTCCTCTTGTTATAGAAGACGGAAGTATAGCTCCGAAAGAGAAATCCGATCTCTTTGCTGTCTTGTTCTTAAAGAATTCTGTGTTAGGTTCATCTAACCCAATACCACTGAACATTCCACCTACAAATTTTTCCATGGCAGAACTCAAGGCCGCACTGAGAGACGGGCCCTCGAGCATCTGAATTGCAAGAAGGCAGTAGCTCTAGACGAAAAACCGCCAATCGTCCTGAGAGAGAATGCTCTCGAACTGGCACCCATTCTTAACCGTCAGATTTCTTATGAAAACCAGACTTTTCCGAGCAGCTGGAAAATAGCAAGAATTCAACTGATCCCGAAGAAAGGATAGAAGTCCTCACCCCAAAACTACCGCCCCGTTGCACTTCCTCCCATTATGTCCAAATTGATGGAGAGAGTCATAAATGATGAACTCATCAAATATCTTGAGTTGCAGGGAATTATTAACGACCGTCAGTGTGGTTTTCGCAGGCAAAGATCGACAGGGGATCTGCTCGCCTAGGTCACTCATGTTTGTACATCAACGATGGAAAAGCATGGGGAATCTAGAGCAATAGCCCTCGACATCTCTAAAGCTTTCGATAGGGTTTGGCATGCAGCCTTGTTGAATAAACCAGCTGATTATGGGCTTCCCGAAAAATGCAGAGTTGGATAAGTAGCTTTCTTTCAAATAGATTAGTACAAGTTTTGGTCAACGGTATAGCATCTAATTGTTTCCAGTTGGAAGCAGGAGTACTTCAGGGATCCATCATTTCGCCAACCTTGTTTCTGTTGCAGATAAACGATCTTTTGTTATCTACAGAGAACAAGATCTTCGGTTTTGCAGACGATTGTACCCTGGTTTCGTCTTTCAGTAGCCTTCGGCCGATTACAGCTGCGCACTTTCAGCGTCAGAGATGTCAACAAATCAATAATTTGAACTCTGACTTACAGAGAATATCTGAGTGGGGTAAGTTGAACCTGGTGAGCTTCAACGCGAGCAAGACGCAAGAAACTACGTTTTTTAGAAAGGTCTCCGCTAGAGAAACTCCCCTAATGATGCAAGACCAACAAATTACATCAAAGGATTCGATGCACCTTCTCGGAATAACGGTCAACTCTGGGTTTTGCAGGCATGAACATGTATCAACAATAGCTAAGTCGGCATCAGCTAAACTTAGTTTTCTTTTCAGAGCCAAGCGATACTTCACGTCATCTCAGCTGTTGCGTCTTATATAGAAATATAAGACGCAGATTCGACCTGCTTTGAAATATTGTTTCCATGTATGAGAATCTGCTTCCAAACATTTGTTGCGGATGTTGGATAGTGTGAAAAATCGAGTTGTGCACCTCATCAACCACCCGGGGATGATCCGCGTTCTCCAACCGCTGGATCTCAGAAGACAAGTTGCTGCCCTTTCTCTGTTTTACATATACTTACCACGAAAGATGCTCCAAGGAACTTAAAAGACGTTGTTCCAGGAAAACTTATATTTTGACGCAACACTAGGCTGGTAAGGAGTTCTCATCATATGGTGGTACATTTAACGACCCCTTCGAACTCCTCTCTATTAGAAATCCTTCGTTTACAGGGCCGGTGAGCTGTGGAACCCGCTTCCGCCCAACATCTTCCCAACACCCCACAATTTGGCCCTCTTCAAGAAGCGAGTAAACAGACACCTCAATTCTTCCCAGGCGCCCACTCATGTGGTTTAACAGGTTCGTCCATTCCTGGGAAGCACGCATAGAAAATAAATGATGACCTCTTGAAGTATGAACGTTTTTAGCACAAAATGATAGTGGTGAATGATTTTTCCAATTTCATTGTTCAACTAATATGTAATACATGAACCTAAACTTTATTCAGCATTCAGGATGTGTATCTTTACCAACAACAGAGTCGATGAAACTCTGCTCATTGGATTCTGTAATAGGGACACTATTTCTGTGAGTCTCCCAGGCATTGCATGTGAGGAGTAACTAATGTCAACACGAGAAGCGAAAATCATTATGACAACATGATCTCGAGCAGGGTTGTGGTAAGTGAACCTCCTGAATCTGATCATAGGCATATGTAATTCACTATTGAGTCAGAACGTAGACCTGTGATCGAATACAGGAACGAGGGAACTGGGACAGTTATTGAATCTCCCTGAGTATTCCGATAGCCTCTAACAGTCTTGAAGACGTCGAGTATATGGTTGAGGACTTATTACGGTCAATTGCATCGCCATTTCATAGAGGAATCCGCCCCTCGAAAAGCCTAGAAACGAAACTCGGAAACTTTTCAACCGAGCTCAAAATACCTCGAATGGGATCACTATAATTCTACTTCTAACGTCTCATAATGTATAAATTAGGAGAGCAGAAAGAGAGTCCAGGTGCAGGATCCACAGGCAGGTAAAAAGCATCCCCATTAGTGCAAGGCTATACTTGGTTCGCGCCAGGGAACCGGTGCTTCCCATTAGAACTGTAAAAGGCCTGGATGGACAGTACTCGGACTCTGGAAGAAACACGTAGGAGATTTTCGGGAGAAAATGTTTCCTAGATTGTCACCTTTTTGATGTCAATGACAGGTCTAGAACAAATGACTTGAAGAATACAAGAAGTATTATCAACCCAAGAGCACTTATGTAGGCGACCAGCTCGTTTAAGCCATTTAGGGCTTCTGGGAAATATTTTTCTGAGCTGGTGGAATATTTGGGATACATACATCCCGAAGATGGATAAATCATACTTACAGCCTAAATCGTTCAGACCAATAATTCTCTTGGAGAATGTGTAGAATGGACTCATCAGAACAAAGGCTTTATCATTGAATCCTCTTATTGAGTATCTCTAAGTCTATCAGAAAGGTCTATCAACTGATGTGACCCTCAACAGTTTATTCGGTAAGGACACTCAGTCTCTGTATCATAAGGAAACTATAGCTACAGTCTCCATGGACATTGAGTGATCCTCACTAGTATAGTATGAGAAGCTGCGAGAGCTGGAGGAGTACCAAAAATTATTGTGGAATAGATTAGCAACATTTTAAATGCCAGAGTTATGAACAGTTTCCTGAAAGGGGAAGTAGTCAGTGTTGTGGCCGGTAGAGATGGCCATCAAGATTCTAATCATATTCCCTTTGCTGTTATCTTTACTGGTTGTTGACTTACTTAATGCTAACGATGTAATCATTCTGGCTAGCAGTGATGTCTCCCTCAGGCTGCAGAAGGCTATTTCAGCTATCCAAGGATGGTGTTGAGGTGAAACCCTTTGTATGAATTCTCACAAAACCCTTATGGTGGCACTCACAAGGACAAAGATGATACTCGTGTCCCCTCTGACACTGAGTTTATAGTAGGCTTCCGAGAAATTTGCTCCTGGAAAAGGGAATGCATAAGGCTAGACAATCCTGATGGGCATGTCAAATGATTTGTGTAAAGAAAAAAGCATTTTCCCGAAGTAACTTCAGTGACTGTCTGTGAAGGTTGACAGACCACGCGTCCAATATGGTTTTATTGTTGATGTGTGTGTAGCCTCAAAAAGCAATCCCATTTCAACCTCTCTATATTTCAGAGAACAGCCTGCATGTCGCTCCACCCCTACAGGAACAGCTTGAAATTTCCTACATCTTTCGTGAAATGGGACAAATATGGCTCCTTCTGATGTGGGTTAAGGGTCACACGAACGTGGAAGACAATGAAAAGGCGGTTTCATTAGCCGTCCAATGGGTTACCTTGTGATTGATTGGTTCGAAACCTACGCTCTAAATTATCTCGGGACACCATTAAAAAAGAGAACAATTGGTGGTTAGGCCTGAAAGTACAGAAGCACTAGCTGAGCTTCACCGGTCTCAGACACTCTCTGCTAGCCATCAGTCGACTTTCGACTGCTAGAGCATTTAACTCTTCAGGCTAAAACTGAGAACTATAATTGCCGAATTCACATGGCACTATCATCTCAGGAATTACCTACATAGGATAGGATACATTAGGATCTTTCGAGACCCTTCATGCAGACCAAACGAAGAGATGGTAGAGTCAATAGAAAACTTTATGTGCGAATGCCTAGCAGGTGACAGGATCAGGTTCAAGAAACTGGGAATCCCCAGACCGGAGTTGACTGAGCATATTAATCTCTCACCCACTAAGCTTCTTACCATCATAAGTATGATGTATCTTGGGGGTTAAATTTGCGGTCGAGTGTGCCACAGTAGACCACCGGGCTGTCAATTAGCCGCTGCTTGAATACCTTTATCGATATATCCACCTGACGCGTTCTAATCAGTTATATTTCTGTGATTTCGAGCAGAGACTTGCAAGGCACCATTTTATATTAGATAAATGCAGAATGATATTGAAATATTTATTTCGTCTACACAACATGGAATATATTCCAATATTTCTCCAATGAAGAATTTTTTTCTATAACTAACTCATCTATGATATAACCAAACTTATTTCTTGTAATCATTTTCATCAAAATATAATGAACCAATAATTGTTCAATAAAAATGAAATTGATAGCAAAACTGATCGGACGAACGAGAAACTAACAGATTCAACTCAAAATAAATATTTTATTTAAATATAATTGCTTCTTTCTAGTTGTTCCAGTGAATTTAGTTCAGGAGGCCGATCATGGAACCCCCTCTAATTCATATATTTCAGAAAACTGCTGTTCTATTATTATCAAACTATTACTGATTAGTGATTGGAGTATAGTGTGTTGGTGGGTATTATTTACAGATAATTATGATCTTCTGCTCCAAATATATTGATTTAATAAGAAAGTGAATGAAAAAATGAGTTGTTTATAGTACTTTTGGTTATTGCAGAGCAATTTAAAGACTGTACGAACTGATGATGCAGAGGAAAAGAATGGCATTCTCTGCCTTTTATAATCTAACTATCAATAATGTTTGATGTAAATAGAATTAGGAAACATGAAATATTTAACTCGTTCCAATTAACTTGAAGTTGGCAATATGTATTTGAAGATCGAATAACGTCATGAATATTCATAATGAAATTAACTGGATCAATTCTAGAGAATCAATAATGAAATACAGATAGTATATAATGAATTTATTGAAATATGTTCCTTGAAGTCAACATTACAACAGACTAAATAAATATTAGAATATTATTCTTCACATTATGTTGACTCTATGAAATATGTTTGTATAATTTCAACGAAACTTTCATAGCAGAAATATTTTCGAATGCACAAGTTCTTTGGTGATACTAACTTATCTATTTATCGATATTTATCTTAAACATAAGTCTTTTGCTTTTCTCCAAATCAACAGAGCTATTGGATCCTTTCAGAAACCTGTAATATATTTCTAAGAAATTATCTAAAATGTGAAATTCGGAAAATGGTTTATTGCCATCATTTCTTGAAAATGGCGTTCCTCTATGACGATAATTTCCTTCCTTGTTCAAGGAAAAAGCTCCGAGTAGTATTTCTTTCATTCATCAAGCAAATGACAATTAATTTTCTTTCGGAAATAATTGTAAATCTACAATCATTTTATAACTATTTATTTCATATTCAATAATTTCTTTTCAAATAATAGAGATGACTCAACACTGGAATGATTAAAATTTCCATATTTTACGTATAAGAAGAAAAGACCTTGAATTGAATCTTCTAGATCACTTCCAAATGAGTTCCCCTTTTTCAGATCGTTTCACTTAATTCATAATATCTTGTGATATTTCAACTGGTTTTATCATCAAATATAGGTTTTTGTTCTTTTGATTCATTAATCATTATAAAATACATAAATTATTTTATTTTCATCACTATTTCCGCATTAGATAAAGCCTTAGTGGCAGTGATGTGTCATACTATTTCGCGGAAATTTGAAAATAAATGGTAGTCGATTTCATATTCCATCTTAACGACATTTGAAAATTAATGAATTATATGAATTAAGCAACTTTTATGTGGCACTAGTTAAGAGAATGAAGAATAATTCACGCTATGGATACATCATGGTCCCCAATTTTCTGAAACGTTTTTTTCGCCTTCATTATCACTTCATCATTCGTAAAGGAAACGACCATGTGCTTCCATCGACGCTGGGGCGGGAAATGTCAACAGAATTTTCCTTGGGGCTCGACCGCAGCTCGGCTTTTTTTTAGATTTCATGAAAAGTGCTTAGAAGGTTCACTGTCATTTGTTTCAGAAGTTCAAAGATAAGGAATTGATTGAGTTCGACACAAGCAGTATACTTATGACATCAATAACAGCGAATTTATGAATACAAAGTGCAAATGCTCCATCGTAACAATTATTCATGAGGAAACACTTCATATTGGCGAGGAAGTTTTCATCACAAGGTAGAATAATTACAGAGACGAACATTTTTCAATTTATCCACAATTAGTAGTCATTTATTATAAATGAAAATGAGTGCTATCTCTAACTGTCTGAATATTACCAATAATTAGTAGAGTTTAAGGTAAATTGACTCATTTGAGAAAATTAATCTTTTGTTGAGTTTTCTTATACAACATATTTTCAGGATAAATGAGATATGGATAGGAAGAAAATAATTCGGGTACGAAAAAAGTTAGGTAGAAAAATGACAAAACGAGATAGAGGTGTAAGAAATGATTTTCCGATCCTTAGTTTACAGATCCCAGCTCATTCATAGTCATTATGGTCGACCCTATCAACGCCTAGTCCAATGAAAGCAAACATTCAACCATGTGACTACAAAGAGTTGCAAGATCTTCTGCAGTTGGAATCGTCGCTCGTTGTTTCTTTTTCTCTTATGTGCTCAATCTTATTCAGATCATTATGCTGCGCAGGTCACCTCATAAGTTCGATTATGGCCTCATCAGAGCAAATGATATGTGTGGCTCACAACACCTATAAGTTCTCTTTTTAACCATAGTTTCAACGAATATTTCCACAACGTTTGGGTGCGACTGTCGCTCAACGGTGATAGTTATTGTGATAGAACCCCTTATAAATGTGAATGACAAACTAAAGGATTTATTGTCGTGTAACTATAATAGCAGAAGCGTATCGTAGTCTGTATATTAGGATATTAGGTCAAAGTTGATCGACCCGCCATACTTACAAAGCAAGATTCACAGAAATTCTTGGTTTCTTCTAGATTAGTCAATTATATCGACAATGTAAATCCCCTCTATGGTAGAATTTAAGTGTTTTATTGGAGGTCTCCATTCAGTTTTAGTTTAGTTTAGTTAGAATCGACTAAGCTGATGAGGCAAATCACATTGTGTCAGAATACTCAGTAATGGGTAGGAACAAGTACGAAGTTTTCAGCAAGTATAAAAAACGAATTGAAAAATTGTCTTTAAACAATGTGAATGGCTCTTGGAAAACTAATTCAAATTCAAAGATCCACAGTCATAATAAGTCAAAATTGTTTGTAAGGCGGCGGTGGTACAGATCCAGTCACTTTAAAAACAAACAAAGCAAAATAATGAGATCGAAGAGATGGCAGCAAACAAGAACACAAACTGACTGGTATCAAATATAAGAGCGCCACACATCCCACGAAAGCTCATCAATATTATTCAAAACTACATAGAGAATCGAACATACTTTTTTTCTGAGGACCTACAGTTTATAGTGGACTCCGAACCACTCACCTAGACCGTGCAGTGATGACTGCCACCTCTAAGGATTACAAGTTATCTGGACTTCGGAGGCTATGGACTCAACCTATCAGTTATGTGTCCAGACTCTCCAATGTAATTTTTATTTACATACGTGGGACAAACACACCAACATTCATACTACATCCATATCTTACCTAGGATTCGAACCCGGGGCCTCGGCGCGGAAGTCAGTACCTCTACTGACTTACCCACAGAGGGAGATATAAACATACTTAGTTAAAATGATAAATATCAAATTAGCACTTAAGGAAAGCAAGTTTGCCACAAGGAGCAATTCTAGTTCCCCTGTTTTTCAACATATTCCTGACACCCATGCCCGAAATGAAATGTAATTCGCCATCGAAACGATACTGTGTGGTTTAGAATCGGGCATGAGAAGAAAATCTTGACCAATCAGTGGGACAAAATGCCCCAAACATTCGCCTAAAATATTGTTTGTATACTGGAGGCTCATGAAAGTGCGGTGAAATCCATGAAAGTTGGTACGTGTATTCAAAATATCTCTTCTTAAATCATCAGAGCTTCACCTCCGAAAGGAACAGTTTTCTGCAATGTTACGCAAAGTTAAACTCTTTATGGTCGATCGTTACTGAATTAACAGAATATTCACCTCATCGGACTATAAAATGCGTTCTCATCATCCTCACTCCAATAGACATGATCTAAAACAAATTGCAGTCAAGCTGCAAAGCTTTCTGTAGTGACCTTAGGACCAGTGGCAAGGTTTCTTGACAATGGTTGTATTCTGCAGGACAATTTCTAGTCTTTTCACTACTAACAAGAACGTTATGCTTGATGTAGACTTCATGATGATGTCATATTTTCATTTCGAACTATTAAATTCAGCTACGCAGGCCCGGGTTACTTGTTTGAGAGAAACTGTGGCATAATGTTGCGCGGCCATGGTCGGAAGTTAAAGAAGGAAGGGTTCAAAAAAGACTGAAGGAGCATTTCCCTGCCTTATCGTATTTACGATATATTGTATGGCTTTGAACCTTCGGTCATTGATCCACCACAAGTGAACGTGTTCAAGAACCGTATTGTCTTAGCTTGAATTCTCCTTGATTCCTCTATTTTGATTTAAATCTATTTTTCAATTGGGTTTATCTGTAAGCTTAGTAACTGTTTTACTCCTATGTTTCCATTTTCTGGTGAATTGGGTTCAATAAGACCTGTTTCCAGTCCTTTAAATTTTTTTATGAAGTAGTAGTAGTAATGATGATAATAATGAGTTATGTGTTCGGCGATTATCTATTATTTGACTCTTTTCCTTGCTCGTATCCATCAAGAAGGTGCTTTGATTTATTACCATCTAGTGCCCTCTTCTTGTTTCATTTGAAAAAACTATAATGAGATTGGCAAGGAAGCAGCTTTACATTTAAATATTCAACGAAAGAAATAATGAATATTATGGAAACATTGGAATAAAGCTTCAATAACTGAATGAAATATGAGTATATGGATGCTTCGTTTATTTGATTTATTCCATTTATCGTCTCATTAAAAATTTTCAGGCAATATTGTCTTCGACGGGATTTCTCCTGAAACCTTCACAGAGTTAGAGTTTCCGTATTTATTGGCTTGCAAGTTTTCGTTTTTTTTTTGAGAAGGCGGAAAGACCATTAACGTTGAATTTTACAAAGGAGAAAATGGCAAGTTGATTGGAGCAATAAAATTTTTGAGTTTCAGAAAACAGAGATAAGTTTAATTTTGTAGTAAACAAATGCAAATGCATGCAGCACTTTAGGTTCACGTGAACAAAGCGTTTTGAAATATGTAGAAATTCAAGTGACATTGGAGTACAATACAACATTTTAATGATCCTGTTCTTGAACAATGACAATGTTAAAGAGAATATAAATATTATATGGAAAAATTAAGATTTATGATTTACTAAAATATGACACAAAATAAAATTACTAAACATAAATTTTGGAATAAAAATCATTGATATAACGATTAAATCATTGATATAACGATTCTTGCTCCAAGCTACAGCTCCTACAACGGTTGATCAATTTCAACATATTAACAACCGAGTTGCATCTTCAGTGATATTCTAAGAGCCTGAATTTTTTTATTTTCATGTCACTTCCAGTAATACCGGAAACTCGGTCTTTTCAAATGGCTTACGATTACGATTACTTATTTAATTTAAGTGTATTTTTTGACTAGAGTATCACTTGAAATGCTATGTTTCCATGATAAAAGAAATTATGAAAAAATTTTGGATGCGAACTCATATCTTCTGTTTGTCGAAGTAATTCATCGAATACGTGACTGGGGTTGTGAAAAGTATTTTGGTTATTACTTTGGTTCGTATTACACAAATTATTTCGTATTCTGGATGAAAGAAAGATTCAAAGCGTAACAGAAGATTCTAATGAAGCGTGAAATTAGCTAGATTGATATCCTTCGCCAACTATTATCCTGATGTTACAGCTTATGTACCTACTTGCTAATTCATGTTATCGTTCAGTTTTGAGTCTCTTTCACCAAGAAATAATTAATATGGAGGGCAAAAATCAAGTGAATGCAGTCACGATGCAAGTTTTTTCAATCTAACAGAAATAGTGACCGTGATGAACCAGAACATCGTAATTTTTCCAGAAAAATACGCTCATACGCTTCATTAAAAAAACCGAAAACTCCCAATTCGAAGATAAATAAAGAAATGGAATCGAATGTCTTTTGAGAGTTTCAGCGTAGAACAATTATAATGAAATATTCCTTCGAATATTGCCAAATTTCCTCGACGATCTTCCTCCAGAAGAACGAAGAAAAATCTACTTCCAACAGAATGGTGCTGATCTTCACAACGCAGCGTTGAATGTGAACTGGTTAAACAATAATTTTAGTGATCAATGAACACGGACAACAGGTCCTGTCATGTGGTCAGCTTGCATCAAAGATTTTACCGGATTTAGAGGTTGGAGTTACCTATAGGTAAGTTCAGCCAACTCTCCCAGAAAATTTGGATTTATTGAACGAAAGAATAACAACAGTCTGGAGATATTCCTCCAGAGGATGTTCTGAATGCAACATGTGCCGTATTCCAGGAATTCCAATTTTGTATTCAACAGCATGGAGGTATTTCAACATTTTGTATGAAAAATTCTTCAATATTGGTTGAGTTTCTTTATTAAGATGTTTGTGGTTTGTTGAAACAGTTGTCTTCACTTTCTTAAGTTTCTGAAATGATGATCATAACTCTTTGTAGAACCGAAAAATTTCATCACTAACTCAAATAGTCACCCATTCTTCGAATTTCATTCATGAATTGGGAATGTGAGTCTTCTTCCGAAAATTTACAATTTTTTTTCTGGGAAAATAAAGCGTTTTAAGAGATTCTATTTTAGCAGAAGGTACATAAATGAGTATTCGAAAAAATTTGAATATGGGGTCTTAAAAGGTCCAAGTGAGGTGCAACTTCCGGTATTTCCGAAATTGACTAACCAGTTTTTAAAAGATCATTAAGGCCGATTTTGAAATCGAACAAAAATGGTGGGAGTTTTTTAGGAAACACTTGAACTTAGTTGAAATTATTTTTTCAAATAGCAACATTTTGCTCCTATTTTTATCTAGGAAATGTTATCTACGTTTCTTCGTTCCACAATATTGTTGTGATGTGCAGCCTCATGAAATAATCAAAATCTGAAAACTTGAACTCATAATGGCAAATTCATTATTATTTGGATCCTAATTAATGAAAATTTGAGTACAATTCATTTTGATTAACAATATTTCATCATTCTCAGTTTATTATATTCATTTTATAATTTAATATCTTCAAATCCTAAACATTGACAACTGCATTTTAAGCGCCGTCATCAGTTATTTTCGTTTTCTGTTTCAATTTTTCCTTATCATACAAAAGTATTATCTGGACGTTTATATGATATACGTATGGAAATTTTCATGAATCAAGTTTGAGTTGAAAATTCATAATAAGTCAAAGTGTCCAATGAGATTCAATTAATGTTTATAATTTTGATGACAATATTATACTTGCAGGCTAAAATACACTCCCCACAAAAAATGTCGCAACACCCTAGTTTTACGACAATACTATATAAACTTTTAGGTTGGTCATTCAAGAGTCGCTAGGTAACTTTCAGAAATGTAAAATATGAAGATATCATTCAAAAGAGTAAGTGTTACAATTCTTACCACTTCATGATCACTCAAATAGTGTCCAGGACGTTCAGCAACCATTACAATGAATTCAAAGATTCGAAAGTCAACAAGAAACACAGAAAACATGCATTAATTTAGCGTGAAAACTAAAGAGAAATTGAATGAATACTGATAGTCAAATAAACTCATTCTTGTTTCGAACGTGTTTGAGATCATATGGATACAAATGTTACTACATGTCCAAAAACACATTTTGACAAAGAAACTGTGATTGAGCAGCTTAATCGATTGTGGAATTCAGAATACCTTGTGACGTGACAATTTTTGTGGTGTGTGTATTTCATTGACTACTATTGATTCAACGATAAAATTCAGCGTAAGGGGAAAACCAAGTTTAAACTTTTCACAAACGTGAAGAATATTGATTCTTGTTTACTTGCCTTGACCACATCCTCCACCAAAAATTTAGACTTCCCAGTCCGAATATCTAACAACATCAATAGGTTAGATTTGCATTGTTGCATGGTCGAAGATCCTCAGTTGTAAATTGTGTTGTTATATTTATGCTGATGAGTAAGTATTCTTCTGACTGGATTTCGTCGCACTCAGAAAAATCTTTTCCATACGTATAACCCCTTTTCAAGATATCACTTTTGCTGCGTGAGACCCCTAATCTCAATCTCCTCACTGTTTTTCAAACAGTGAAATCAATTGATCCATCGGATGTCAGTTTATCTCCACGTTCCTTTGCTACTTCTGGAACATTTCTCCTATTATTGTTATTCTTTCTTCAAAAGACGCGTAATTGTGATCAGTTGAATGCATGCAAATTTTATTGACTTCAAACGCGTACTTTTAGATATATATTGATGGCATTACAGTACTCTGAAAGTTGTTTAACACGTTAGATTTCTAGTGCAACTTATTCTGCGTATGCTAGGAGGTGTTTAGCCGATAACTCTGTATAGTTTATCTGCTGGTGGTAGTTTCAAGCATCTAGACACAATGCGAGTCATACTGTTGTCGGCCACGCCCACCTATTTAGCTTGGGATGAATTCTTCCAGATTAGATTTCAAAAATTCCGCAGCAGAAACATTCAATGCCAACCAGAACTTAAGGTATGCGGTGATGTTCCCATCGTGTATATATTATTATGTTATTTTGAATAGGCATTCAGTCGATGATGGAAAATAGTTTATTCACTCCAATTCACAGATGAATTTTAGTATCATCTTGTTCTGAGGACACATACAGAGCAGTTCAGATGAAGTTATATTGAAAGGGAAAGTTGAAAAGCTAGATAATTTTTATATAGAGCGATTTTTCTGAGGTTTTTTTTCTGCTGCTGTATATTAGATATACTGGAAGCGAAACCTCTTATGCGGATATTAACTCTCTGTAACAAACCGTCTCCTAAGTTACGAATAAATGTTGTGGTGTGATCAACTTTCATGTCATTATGTGAGACAGACAGGTTAGTCACTAATATTATGCATTGAATTGATTTGCCAAGACAGAGAACCCACTAAATTTATCTTGAGTATAACCAATCGAATCTTTTTAGACTTCAGTAGAAAGAAAATATTACGATAATAACTTGAAAGTAGAAACGTAGAAGGAGTTAAGATTTTCACGGGGTTGCATTGATAAGTCAGATGAAATTGTTACAGAAATTTCCTCTTAATTTTTCATATTAGTCCCTTTTGGGGCTATACACTCAGGTGGAGCAAGAGATTTTTGATTCCCCTCTTTATAGAAGTGTTTCTGTATATTCTTCTTTTTTTCGGAGATGACTTTTGACTTTTTTTTTATTCCGCCCATTGAGCTGTATTTTCATGTTTGGAAGCAAAGAGCAATGATTGGGAGACTGATCAACAGAATATAAAAAATACCAGGTGTGAATTAAGTAATGAGCCTGTTATTTTTCTTCAATTTTGTATCCAAATATAATCACCATGCTATCTTATTCAGGATAGTTCCTTCAGGAAGCTACACAGTACTGGAAACGGTCCTTCCAATCATCATAGCATTTCTGGGACTCGAATACTAGAATAGCATTAAGCTGGTCGGTTACACCTGTTTGGATGTTCGGAAGTATCAAAAATTGAGTTTCCTTGAGGTAATTTTGAATTTTCGAGCGGAGTAGAAAGTTACAAGAACTCAAGTCTGAAAAATGACGAGGCTAAGGAGCCACAGGATAATTTCAATAGGCTGAAAACACTATTATTCAGATTGCAGACATGACGGATTATTGTGATGTAACATCCAAATGTTTTCAATATTAGGTCGTATACGAATGACTCTTTTTCGAATTCTTTCAAGGACCTGTTTGTGGAAGTTTCGATTAATCGTTTAACCTTGAGGCACTAACTCTTTATGAAGGACTCCGTGGCTATCACAAAATAAATTAGTCTACATTTGATTTTTGACCTGTTCATTCGTGCTTTTCTGGGCCTTGGAGAGATTGCATTGTGTCACTGCATGATCTGGCGTATGGTTTCTGGTTAGTACTCGGACACCTAAGATATCTCACCAGTTATGACTCGTTCCAGAAAACAGGTATCATTTTAAATAGATGCCAAAAAATCAAGACTTTTTTCCTCTCAGAGATCCTTCTGGTTTTGTGAATGGTTTTTCCGATTCGTTTTTGCACAAATTTTTCTCATATCGAATTAATTGGTCAAAAACTGATGAACGGAGATGTCATTCTAATTGAACTCTTCAGAGATTATTCTGATTGCCAACCGTTGATCTGAACGCACAAGATCTCGGAATCTGTTTACATTTTCATTGGTGATTGCACTTGAAGGCCTTCTGCTTCGTGGTTTATCTATCAATGATAACCGAAAATTTTGGCCCTCGACTAAACACTTCTTCCATAGGCCTTTCAATGTTTATCAAATGTTTCTGTTGCATTGGGTCTAACTTTGAAGCAAAACTTGATACCACATGCTAAAAATTGATGCCACTCATTTTAAGAACACCAAAGAAAAACTATTTTCCAAAAATTCACCCTATGGACAAATAAATGACTGCAACGACTTCAAATTCATTCTGGAGGTGCATTACATATTGTGCACTTGACGCTGCTCATAGCCTCTCGTCTCACGCATTGCTGGGTTGAAAGTGACGTTGCCAGTCTCTTTATCTTATTCAAAAATTCTGTAAGGTAGTAATTTATATGTATCTCCACCACCTTGACTATTGCAATGGCGAAAATAGGGACGAGTGTTATCGTGGTGAAATGCAGTTTATTTTTGTCAATATATGGATGCGTTGTTTTGATTTCCTTCATCAATTGATCTGACAGTAATGCGTCGTACTCTTTTTTTATGGTCTTCCTTGCTGGAAAAAATGATTGAAGTTATTTCAATGTCTTGCCGTTTGAAGATTGGCTATCTAGGGTGCACTTCTACTAGCCTATACCCAATGTTTGTATTGCTGTTTGAACTAATGTGTTAAAACTAAACAGAAATGCATCTGTTTTCGGTTCAGCAGAAAACTAGCTAGAAACAGTTTCACTCCTTCAACATCGGCAGTAACCACCTTGCCGAAAGATTTCTCATCATGTGTAAATGCTCATGCAATGTGTGAAGAATTCGTTCATATGAGCTGTTTTCTGTCATCGCTATATCTTGGAGTTTCTTTCGCGATCGTCTAACACCATATCGTGTATTTTCGGGATCATTTCTGAAGTTGTTAATTGAATGGGGCGTTTTGGTCGGGAGGCATCTTCCGTGCTTGTTTTGCGGCAACGAAACTCAGTGAACCACTTGTAGATGATTTCAAGTATTGAAGAAGAGATCTTTTGGTTTTCATGATGATTTTCTTGCATAAAAACTGTTTCATTAGCACTCCATATTTATTTTCTTCCAATTCAACAATGTAGGGTCAAATCGTCCGGTTTGATTGGCTGTCAAATCAATACTAATTTATATATCACTATGAAATTTCATGTTTGCCCTTTCAACACACTGTATTCTCCTAATTTGTAACTTATGAACTAGCATCACCAATTTATTAATTTCTACTTGATTCATCAACTCGCCCTTGCTAGTCACCTAACCAAAAAAACAATTTGTTGAAAGGTAAATCTTGGTCCCTTATCTGTAGTTATATATGCCAAATTTGGTCTTCTTTAAATGTAATGGGACTTCTGTTATTCTCAATCAGTTTTGGATGACTCTTGGATTTGATTGTATATAATATATAACATATTATTTACACATCATACCCGATGTCCTCGCCCATAAGAAGTATATGAGAAACTGGCCTATCTTTAGAATAAGTGGATACTGAGCTATAATTTGCAACTATTTTCAGAGCAGTACCACTTCCGGCTATACCAGACATCGGCTGCAACTTTGCTATTTCAAATTTTCAAGCATCTGTTTTTGAGATTTGCCGATTAACTACCATTGAGGTATGATCCTTTTTATCAACATTTCGTAATTATAGTGTCATTTTCAAAAGATATGAATTGTCAAGAAAACCTTTTTTCCCGAATAGGAGTATATATTTTTTGTACTGTATTAGAACCGTATTTTTAATTAGTATTGATTGGTATTAGATTTCCCTATACCTAAAATAGGTCGTTTTCATTTCAATTCAACACGTAGTTCCTTCGGAAAAGTAAATCATTAGGCCATAGAAAATTGAAACAGAGTGGGTTCAATCCCGAAGCCAGTTTCCATGATACACAGTATTCTATGTAAAGTTCTGAGGATTTCGGCCTCACTTTGAATTTAGGAAATTATTTGAGCATATTAATAACGCTAACTCAGTTTGTTTATTGTTTTTTTGATGATTGAATTGTCAAATGAATACTCGAACGGAGATATTATGAATCTATTAATCATTTATGGTCAATTTTAACAAATATTGAGTCGAACTCAACGAAAAGTACCCGAATTTAAGACCAATTAGCGAAAACCAATTCAACAAATTACAATCAAATTATGTCACTTATGGAAAACAGACAGCGGAAAGAGGTAGTGTTAATTTAATTACCAGCAATGAAGACATTTCAGTTACCATCTTGGGTTAAATTTGCCAATCTATATGTGGCGGTACGTGCTGCTGCTGTAGAATTGTAAATAACACCTACATAAGTTAATAAAATTGTTGTCAGAAATAAATGTCAGCCAAACAAATTGTCCTTAATATCATCGATGAATCCAGGAGATGTGGATGTCAGGATTTATTTCTGTGAAATGTTTATGGTTCACATTCAAGAAAACCCTGACTTCTTACAAAACATTACATGGGCCGGTGAGTCTAAATTTTCCGAGAAGGTATTTTTGAACATATCTGTGTCGTCGGAAATTCACATCAAACACAGGAGCGAAATTTCCTACCTCGTTTCAGCTTTAATGTTATGATTCAATCCTCCGAGGGAACAGCAGATTATCGATAAAATCGCGAATAGAATGCAAACAAGCCAATTCAGGTATACGGGAAACTAATACCAATCCAACACTCTTTTAAATTGAAGGTTCTAATGAAGAAACAAGATAACTCGTATTCGAAGAAAACATTTTGTCGAACATTTAGTCCAGTATAATGGGACGTAGTATTACCCTTGAAACAAATGCAAATTGTAGATCTGTGTTCATTAAGTTGAATCCCAAAATGTGAAATTGATCGATAAACCCCTTTCCCAGATACTTTCAATGGGTCTCTCAGCGCGGACACCCTGTAATCTCTAATAGATAATTCAAACTGGAATAAACAGTAACAAAATGGAAGAATTATAAGATATTCGAATTTTTCGTTGGAGGATTAAACGAATTATGAATGAATGCTAATGTGACGAAATCCCAACCAATTATACTTTTTGACATTTTATCTAAAGAAATGGGTTTGTCGTATAGCTGTAGCAAATGGATTTGTTCACAATAGAGATGCATATTGGATTGAAGAAATCACACATTTACATGGAAAAGTAAACAGAGTGAAGAGTATTGATCATGATCAGGTTATCAGCTCAAAGATCATCCTTTAATAATAGCATTTGTTCCTGAACCATTCCTTGTAGGCAGTTTTAACACAAAGTGAAGATATTTACTTATGAGATTGTCCAAGAGAAGGTCACAATTTTTATAGACGTGTTAAATCTGTTGTTATGGGTTTTCCATTCCCTGAAGTGGTGCACTTTAAGCAATCTGAGATTGGTTAGTATATTCATCAATTATGTAGGCGCTTGAAACGAAAATAACGAATATTATAATGGAAACAGGTTGCACGGTTCCGGTTTTATTCAAAAAAATACTATTTAAGTAGAAGATAGCCTTGATGCGTTGAGGAAGTTTGATACTTTTCACTTTATTTCAGTGTTCCGGTATTGCTATATCAGTCGATTAAAAGTATAAAATAAGATGAGAGCTTTTCAATGCGATATATATATATATATATATATATATATATATATATATATATATATATATATATATATATATATATATATATATATATATATATATATATATATATATATATATATATATATATATATATATATATATATATATATATATATATATATATATATATATATATATATATATATATATATATATATATATATATATATATATATATATATATATATATATATATATATATATATATATATATATATATATATATATATATATATATATATATATATATATATATATATATATATATATATATATATATATATATATATATATATATATATATATATATATATATATATATATATATATATATATATATATATATATATTGACAATGCAAAGGTAGATTTTAATATATTTAATGATAATTCTAAAAATGAAAGTTGGATGCAGAAGGAATTACACGGAAAGCACCCTAAAGAATTGAAAAATGATTATATAAATCGCATCGAATAAATGGTTAGTTTCTAGAGAATTGATTGCTGAAACAGAAGGCTTGGCAATTGCGATCCAGTATCAGGTTGTTTTCACGAGGAATTATAGAAAACACATCATCAAACAAAATATAGATGATTCTTGCCGCCGTAGATGTTTCTGTTCTTCAGAAACAGTTTTTCATATATTATCATCTTGCTCAGTCCTTGCTTCAACAGATTATTTAGAAAGACAGAATGCCGTCGCTAATATTATTCATTTTAATCTAGGAACTAAACATGACCTAATTCCCAAAAGAAAAAAAATTTATAAATATGAACCTGAGATTATTTGTGAAAATGACAAATATAAACTTTATTTTGATAAAACAATTCTTTGCAACAGAGCTGTAAAACACAATAGACCAGATATCATTCTTACTGATAAAAGAATCAAATAACATATATAATTGATATTGCTATACCCGACACATAATATACAAAATAAATACAATGAAAAAATTTCTGAATATATGATGCTTGGCGACGAGATTAAAAAATGTGAAAAATGAAAAAATTTTATTCTACCGATTATTATTTCCACAACAGGTGTTATTCCTAGGAATCTTCACAAAAGTATAGAGATTTTGGGTCGAAGAAAATTTGTTTGAACAGTTGCAAAAATAACAGTCATCAAATCTTGTAATATTCTTCGTAGGTTTCTTTCCGAAAAAAATAATGAGGTAGAGTCATAGGTTTTCTTTTTAGTTTATACTGCTCTGAATCTCATTTCATATTTTATTTATTTGTTTATATAAATGTAATATAATTAACTGACAATTTTGTTGTTTGTCATATTTATATTCATTTGATCGTTCACTAAAAGGAAACTAATAATGAGTAACATTCAGTGTTATTCCAGGATATGTTTTGATTATAATCATTGCCTGGCAATGGTATTAATTACCGGGTGGTGGATTTATATTTTTCATGAAATCAGTTTGATTGCATGAACAGATATATAGGCAACTCGTCGGGGTAAAACTCCCCATATATATATATATATATATATATATATATATATATATATATATATATATATATATATATATATATATATATATATATATATATATATATATATATATATATATATATATATATATATATATATATATATATATATATATATATATATCTTATATACCAGGTGAGTCAACTCAAACGAGAAAGACTCAATGACTGCTAAACTATTCGTTTCTGGACAAAAAGCAGAAACAAGTCAAATTTCGTCTGAAGGGAGACATCTTTTAACACACGGTGATTTTATTTTACATCAACTCCCTATGTAAGGGTGAAGTTTCTGCCTCAGCTCCTCATAACTATTGAAAATAATACCATTTTCATACACCATTTCCTCCAAATGACCCCACAGAAAGTAGTCGCAAGGATTAAGATCGGGACTATTTGGAGGGCATTGTTCTCGTTCGATGATATCGTCTACGCGTTGTCTAAGATAATCCAGTATAGTGGCTGGTATGACATCTGGCTCCATCCAAAAATCAATTGAAATAGATTTCATTCAGGTACATATAATTTAGGACACCTTGTACACTGACGGCCAGTTGAGAGTAGGTAGCGTTTTATTTTGTGTTATAGTACTGATTGTTCATTTCTCTGACAAACGTTGTCCGAAGAATAATTGAAGAATTCCAAAGAAGATTTAACCCAATAAAGATTTCCTAAAATGCTACTTAATTTATCAACCGTTCATTTTCAGCTGGTGGCAACTGTACTTGTTCTTGTCATACAAAAAAACAGCAAACATTCACCTACATGAAGATGAACTGAGGAGTTGACGCCTCAATAGTTGGTAACATATGATCGAGAATTATGTGATAATAATTTTCCGAATCAAATCTTATGCCTCGCTCTATAAAAATGATATTTGATTTAAAGTTCCTCGAAACACCGGCAGAGACCATTATATGCCTGGAAAATTTTTGTCTTTCCCTATGCAATCGAATTGAAGGCACATTCCTCTTGATTTCATTCGTCGGAACACAAATTCTGTCATTCTGGCTGTTTTTTGGTGGGGCAACACTGAAAAATTTTTCGTCTGTGAAGCAGATATTTTCAATTTGTCTACATGTTCTAAATCTTTTTAGTAAATTTCTGCATCGATCGAATACGCGCTCTTTGACAACTTGAGTCAATTGAAAATTATAGTGTCTCCGAAAATACTTAAGACCCAGAACGTGTCTTATTATTCATCTGAAAGAGGGTTTTGAGATTTGGCATCTCAGAGACATTTGGAAACAGTCAAGCTGGTTCCTGGAGTTCTGATGGGGTTGACTGCTAATGCAGCAATTCGCTGAATGTTATCCTGAAATTGTTAATTGAGGTTGCAATACAAAAAAATGTAGAGTAACATTCTACGAAACAAGCAACACCAAGATAAAATTCGAGTTGAAACCAGATGTCGTCTAGAACACGTTAATGTTATATCATTATTTTTTGTTGATTATAGAGTTACTGCATGCAGTCTATGTTCAGAGGTTTCACAACGGGAGGTGCATATGATGTTGGAAAAGAAAAATATTATTGACGACAATTGGCACAATTCTGAATCAATCAAACATTTGGTATTTGCAAAATCAAATGTAACGAATGCCTTTCAGCTTATGTGGGTCAAACAGGTGGAAATTTGAAATGAAGATTCAAAGAACATACATTAATAGACGAAAAATCCTCAATATTTGAGCACGTTCAATCAACAAACCACACAATTATACAAACGGAAAGTCCTCCACAAATGCAATGAAGGAAGAAGAGTGAGCCTGTTGAAGAGTTTGGAAACTGATAAAATCAGGAAAACCCCATATTGTACTACTACGTTTAATAGCCAACTTGAAATCAATATCTCCCCGTACTCAACATTTAAGGAAAAATACTTGTTATTATCTTTGTACTAGTCAGTTTTTCAGAATTTGAAAATTACCGAAGAGTCGAAACCGGTTGTGTATTAACAAATACTGTGGAAAACGGACAAAGGTGTTTTTTCTCTTTCATATATTATATTTCATATATCATATGCATATCGAGGCTGAAACGATGACCATTATGAAACACTACTAACTCGAACTATAATTGAAAAAATTCACTGAGATGAGATGCAAGTGTATTCGATACGGGGTCTTTTTGATATTTTTATGCTCCGAATTTTCGGTGCCCTATTCTGATTTTCGATAACTTTTTTGACAGCTATTATTTTATTTTCGCTCAAAAACCGATTCATTCAATTTTTTGACTTTTCACAAACTTGAATTCATTATGTCTAGGCTAATAATGTGAATGAAATAAATAAACAAAATCACAAGAAACCATCCACCTAAAACCATCAAGATAAAATTAAAATCAAAATTTACCAAATACTTGAATTAATTTATTCAATTAATACAATGAAAATATACACATACGAATACAGCTTGAAGTACGAATCCTTTTTAAAATCTACTAAAACATTTATATAATGTCTATTTGTTTTCTGTAGCCAATGCTTTAACTTTGTTTTCAATTTTTGTATGTTAGTGATAATTTTTATTTCAACTCGAAGTTTATTGAAAGTTCTAGGCCCTAAATGACATCTTTCTAACACAATGAGGCCAGTTCATAGAGCAGGCCCGAAAAAAGGTGATATTCTTCCTGAGCAAATTATACGTATCTATTTCTGCTTAACACTTATTTTGTATAAAACATTATTGTACCCATCACCCTAGGCAATAATGCATTATCGCAGCTGTGATTCCACGGGTGCATTATTAACTATCTTAATATGTTTTGTATTCCAAACAGTAATGAGTTATCTACTTTTCGTTATCACACCTCTAAGTTTATTAACCAAAGTTTTAACATGGGTTTTGAAATTTGAAAAGAAATTCAAAATCACTCCGGGATATTTACGTCCAAAATTGCATACTATTTCTAATGAAGCGTTCTCGACCATAATAATTGATGATGAATTTTCCAGTAGACAGCGTTTATCTACCGAAGAAGGGATGTACTTAGATTTTGTAGAATTAATTGTAAGTAAGTCTTTTTTCATCCAGTTATTGATGATCACGAAATCTTGACTCGACTAATTTCTTCAGTTCCCTCCACTTTTCTTCAGAATAGAAAATAGCCGTATCGCCAGAGAAACTGATAATATATTGCTTTGTTGGTAAACAGGCAGTTATTAAAGCAATTGATTAAAATGCACCGGGTATCTTTTTTCCCACTGAAGGCTCAATACACTCATGTAGTTAAATCAGTAATGACGTCCTTTGTAGGTACTCCTCCCTGAATCCGAACTCGTGCTTCGACAGAATGTTATTTTATTTATGAAAGCTAATAATCTACTTCTGATAACCGTTTCCTCAACCTTGGCCAGAGTTGAGATTCAAGAAATCGGTCTCTAATTTTTTCACTTTTTCCTATCAACACCCTCATGGGTTGAATCACCACCTCAACTTTGAATTCAGCAGAAAAAATACCCGTTTCTGAAATCATATTCTTCATATGTGTGATCGGCGCCACTAATGTCGATATTCCCGACTTTAGAAAGTCAGCAAATATTTAAGCGATTCCACGATTCTTATAATTTTTTAAATAACATATTATGTTAGTAACTTCTTCAATATTTGTACGTATGAATTTCAACTCGCGTCCGCGATTTGGCAATTAGAAATATTGAATAATATGTAATGCTTATTATTTAATTTATGGTATGAGTTTTTTCCATTGTATTGTGAAATACTCATTAAATATACGTGCAATATTCACCGTGTTTTTTACCGTACTATTATTAATATTTAAATTCATGTTTTTTTTTTCATATTTCTTTTTTGGAACAAAGTTCGGATACCTGGCTGGCGTTACCTCGGCTCGATCGTAATCTTTTTGTATATTATTCTATACATTTTTTATCAGTGCTTTGTTTGTTTCGGTATTTTTTTAAATCGTTTCATTTATATCTCTTTTCCCATAGGTCATTCCGTTCATCAATTGATTCGAGATACCATTTTTAATTCGACGTGTTATTTTTTGACTTTGTTACCCTATTATATTGACAGATTTTAAGTTATTTATGAATTGAATATAATAATAACTTATTAGAGCTACATTCTTATTTCTCAAGAGTTTCTTGGTTAGTGCAGTTTAATAGAAGCATAGAATATTATTTGGCTGCAGTGTAATTGATTTGGTAGATTGAAAAAAAAATAGCTGAACGATTGAGTATAGACGAAAAAACCGAAGTTATTCGTCATAGAGGTGATAATGATAGAAACTTAAGAGAAATATGTGGTATTTTCAATGACCGGTAACTCAATAGATTCCCTGTTTCAAAGGATACTGTCAGCAAATATTGGGAGTGTTCAGTCACCATGGTGCTGTTTCGACCTAAATTTTGATGAAGGTTCATAAAAACCGAAGAGCCCATGAGCAGATTGTTCCAAATTATATTCGTAATAATCCCACCAGCAGGTTGCAACTTTCCAGCTAAATACGCCAGGGGTGAACTAGATATCTAAGGAAAAATAAATAAATGAACCAAAATTACTATAATCATTAAGATGCAGATATGATGAACGGATGAGAGTATTCTGTCTATGAGCTCAATTTGAATACTTGAATTACCCAAAGTATTTGCATTTATATCATTCACACCGATGAAGCAACGTTCATAACAAACGCGGTTGTATCTTCTGATAAAAATCGGCACCAGGCTTTTGATAACCCACCAGGTAATCAACTGCAGAAAGTAATATTAAGAAATAGTGAACGTTTGATACGAAATTCGTAAATCAAAAATAATGTGACCTTTCTTTCTCGAAAACCAATTAGATCGACAACAAGTCTTAGAGTTCTTAGAGAATGAACTCTGGAGCACAATCCACGGTATCCCACTTGTTGAAAGAGTTAATCCTCATTTCGACTATACTGATGTTCGATACATAGATTATTGAACATTTTCCATGACATTGGATGGGTTGCAGCAGTCCATTAATACATTGGCTACCTAGAAGTCCTTACTACCCTAGATTATTTTCTTTGAGGAACGCTTAGAGAAAAGGTCGGAGAAGCATGTGCTGAGGTAACCCCACAGCACTCACATAGAGTCTACAGAAATATATGTCGACGCTACGACAAATTTATCGTCCATAGGGGCTTTATAGAAATTGATCGTGTTTGAATTATTTCGTAATATGTTGGGAGGGACTTATTGTAATGGTAATCATTATTATTTTTATCAGTTTTTGTTTCTTGTTTCACTCCTGAGAAATTGCCTTTCACGAAAGAGTGAGTTTTGAAACTCTGGGGTGATTTTCCCTAACCATCAACTGTAATATTGAAAGTGGGTATTAGTAAGGCTGAATAATGGCATATTCGATTGCAGGTATTGTGTATCGTAAAGAAAGCCTACAAGTTATTTTTGCTGATCCACTAAGGCCTCAGTGCACCATGAAAAATTACAAAATTTGTTGCACCCTATAGCCGAAGGTTATGTAAAATTTGTTATATTTATACTTATACAGAGAAAATATATAAATATATATATATATATATATATATATATATATATATATATATATATATATATATATATATATATATATAATTCAGCTAGATATTGTAATTGGAACTCAAAAAGTTTTTAACGGACGGTCTCAGTGGTCATCCTTGTATATATATATATATATATATATATATATATATATATATATATATATATATATATATATATATATATATATATATATATATATCAAGCTCTTTGAAATATTCCTGGGGTATTTCTTACTCGTGTAACAAGAGTTTCTTATTCGATTTCTGAATTCTTCTACAGTGTTCTCTGGAGTGGTATAAACTAATCCTTTCTGATATCCCCATAAGAACAAGTATAAACTAGTTAAGTCTGGGTACCTAGAAGGCCATAGTTCTGGCCCACCCGGACCTATCCATCGGTTGTTGAATGTATTATTGAAGAATTCCTTAGCTTCTCCACTTAAATTTGCTGGTGCCCCGTTATGCAAGAACTACATTATGTTTCTCACCAAAGGTAGCACATCCTCGATCAATAAAAGTAACTCCTCCTCAAGAAATCACCGATAAGCGGGACCATTTAATCTGATAGGCAAAAGAAATGGCCCAATCAAATAATTTCCAATTATTCCGACCCAGAAATTTAGTGAGAATTGTTGTTGATGAGATTCTTCGATCATATGGTGGTTTCTTCAGTCCAATAATGATTATTGTGAAAATTTGTGATAGCACTTCTCAAAAAGTTAGCTTCGTCTGTGAACGTTATTTCACTATCAAAATGGGCATTTTCTCTAATTTTATCTTAGAACCATCCTCAGAAATTCAGTCTCGAAGGAAAATCTCGAGGAAGTACAGTTTGGACGCTTGAATATGAAACGGGTACAATAAAAAGTCGTGGAAAATCCTCCAAACTAAAACATGTGAAATATTCAACTGATTTCCAATTTTTCTTTTACTCACATGAGGATTCAAATCAATACAGTTCAAAACTGCTTTCTCAATATCTGGAGTTCTCATAGTTTGAGTTGCACCTTTTAAATGATTATTTGCAGTAAAAGTACCAGTTTCCCTCAACCTTCTGTGGAAACTTGATAAAGTTCTCCTGTCTGGTGTTACTCGATTTGGAAAGCGCAGCTGACATAATCGCCAGGCTTCTGTTGTGTTTCCGTCAGCCAGGCCGTACATGTAATGTATATCAGCCAATGCGGCGTTAGTAAAATTAGCCATCTATTCTTACAGCAATAACTTCAAAAACCTTAGAACTAATCGGTTATTTAATGAACAATTCGAGCAGACACTGGTTCAACTTTAACATTTGTCAAAATAAATAAATGAATAAAATCAAAGCCTACTAGTCATGTATTTAATTAGAAGTGATGTCAATTCAGCGAATGTATACAATCGTTCAAAAATTATTTGCTCGGGAACGGTCGGAGATACGAAAAAATTACAACTCTCAAAAAAGTTTTTAAATTGAACAAAGATGACAAAAACTAATGGTACACTGATCAGTGGCGTACAGCAAAATAGTTTGAAAGGGCTAAAGAAGACATGGCTCCGGAAAAGAAAACACCTTGTAGGATCTATTTGAAATTCAGGACGTGTAATGATGGAGGCTGTAAAAACTAGCTTGCATTTCAAATTTGGGCTGAATATCTCAAAAACTGCAGGAGTTTTGAAGAAAAAAACAATTTTTTCTGGAAATTTCAACACCCAGTAGCTCCGTAACGAAGCTTTTGCGGACCTATGTTTAACTGAACTATTTTCTCAAAATTGCGCGTACATTCACCCCCTCTATGTATAATAATGATATACTATTATGTTATTGAAATAGTCCTATCAGAAATATTTATTTCTTTTTTATTTTAGGTATTCTAGAAATTATATCAACTATCATGCTGATCGTGATAATTCACGAAATGTAATATTGTTAGGAAGTTTAGAATCAAAATTTTCCATTCAATAAATTACCATATTCTGGTAAATTTGCTTAATAGTATTTTTAAATAAAGTAATGAATGTATCGAGCATGTTATACATTTGTCATTATATTAACGATATGAACATTTATCTTGTAATTTACATATCAATTTGATTATTAGAAGATAAAAATTCATTGACGGTTTCCAATCAGATAAATATCATAAATTGTTGTTTGAAATCATTAGCGTACTATCCAAAATTTAGATAGATTGAGCATTATAATATTCATAACTTATTGGTGAAAGTATGTTTTTGTTTATGAAGAAAGGTTTTTTCAGTTATTCTTTTTTACACATTGGACTAATACTTCCGCATGCTTTTTCCAGGGCAATCAAAGCAGATTTCCACTGTATGTGTAATTTTAACTGCGTAAAACTCATTCATATCATGACTCGATAAATATTTCCGTTGGGACAATCAAATAAACTATTTAAAAGTAGGGTTCAATACATTAAAATGATTCAATATTATCTTGAGAACATGAATTTAATACGGGTTATTGTATTTGTAAAATGCAAGGTACATAGTTGTCTATGTATGACTGAATTTTTGTTGCACAATAGAAAAGAAATATATGCCTTTCGAATCAAGAGTTTGTTGATATGATATTCATTTTTGAATATGGAACTACACAAGTGATGCAGGCATATCTCAGACGTTGGTCCTAACGCAGACTGTCGAGCAACGAAACATTCTCTAGACCTCTTCAATTCTCGAAACAACATGGAACTTTCCTTAAATAAATTAAATGAAGAAAAGAGGAAACTTTCAACCAACTGATGGAGTACTTTGACCATTAGAATACAAGCCAACAACGAGCACAAAGACAATCGACCATGATTTGGGGTTACATCAAACAATTTTAGGAGGAATATTGCAAAACATAAAGTACCTCTCATATCATTAACGAAAACTAGAAGATGCTTTTGGACATGATCTGAAACAGTACCTATCTTTTTGCCATTGAACTATCAAACACCGACCTTCCGTGTTTCGAATTTTATATAGTGATGATGCTAATTTCACGCAAAATGGTATGTTCAAATGACACAATTTCCATGAACGGACACAGGAAAACCCCCGATTAAAACGGCTATTAGCAGTTTTCTATTGCGAAGTTTGGCATGCTTTTTGTCTAGGAGGTTACTGAGAACTGCCTATTTTGTCCTTATTGAGACACATTTGAGATACAATATCCTGGTTTGGGGAAATTACAGTGAGTTTGATCGGGTTTTCCTGATACAACGACGAGCGGTGAGAATTGTTGGTGTGGGCTATAGAGATTGTTGTAAAAATTCGTTCAGGGAACTGAATATACTGACTCTCCCTAGATTGTTTGTACTTGAGTGTCTACTCTATGCTCATAAAAACCAACAATTAGTAACATTAAATAGCCAGTTCATTCCTATAGTACGAGAGGCAAAGATAATGTTAGAATCCCGTTTTATATGTTGAGGAGGTCGCATAATGGACTAAACTTTCTGTGTTACAAATTATATAATGTTTTACCTGTTTGTATGCGTAGACTTTCTGTGGTATTATTCAAAAATAAATTCAAGAAATTTTTAATTAAAGAATGTTTGTATAAGACTGATGATTTTTTCAAACTCAACTTTTCAGAATTGACAACCTGAAGTCTATTCGCTGTGTTTGCTTTTGAAGGGGTATCAGGGTCGTTTGTAATTATTTAGTGATATTTTTGTGTGATATGACGTGTGTAAATACTTTTGTATATTAGCACCAATAAAAACTGAATACTAAATATATCTGGCTGGGAAGCAGTTACCTGCTGGTTCACATTTGTCCAACAACAATTTGATTGGGATATTTACCTCACCTACCCTGAAAATGCTAAATCTATTAAATGGGCTTACATTCCCCTTCATGAGATCGATTTTTGTATATTTATCCTAATAGAAGTATCGGCTGAGAAGGTCCGATGAGTTTGCTACTTCGGTCACTAGATTTGAATGCATTCTACTTTTTCCGGTAAAATTATTTGAAAACAGTGTCTATGAAGTTGAAAATAAATCTACGGAACATTCGATTGAAAGGATCACAAGTTGTTGTGAGAATTTATGGTATAAGTTGAAGCTGATATGGCATTAGAAAGAGGAAGCCATTTAGCATATCTGACTTGAATTCGCTTTTGCTAGTCATTGGTAGCCAATATCCTATCCATGTTTTTTTCAATTTTCGTATAGTAATTAAATCCTTAGTAATCATATTTCACCAATTAGTTATGCGTCACGGAAAATCTACCATACCTAAGAAAAAAATGCCTATAATTAGGAAAGAATCAGCATCGCGCAATATTGTGTTTTCACTGGAACCTTGTAAGATACACCAAGCCGTGCACAATTATGCCTTTTTTAAGGCACTTGATATTAGGCCAGTTTGGAATTCATGTGTTTGGTGTTTTCCAACAAATATGCCTCGTCAAATGCATTCACCATGATAGTTTTGAATCTATAGCTCTTCTTCAGCTCGAAGCCCTTTGAGAGTTCTTCGGCATAGGATCTAATACTTTTAACATCTGCAGGAACATTGATGTACAATAGGGTCCAATTTTATCTTTATAGTTGAAGATTGCAACATTCGCTCTATGATGTACCACCGGCTTCAAATGCGGCGAGCAGTTCATTTGTGGCGTTAGCCACACTTGTCGTGCACCATGTAGACGCTTTTTGTCAGCATGCCCCATTATTTAAGGGACTTACAGTACCTCGCAGAGTTGATAGGCTCTCCTTGAGGCTGATATTCGATTGAAATTATGCCTTGACAATTTTAAAACACGAATGCATCAATTTTCCGAAATTTTGATATTGAACATTTTGGCAAGGGATGAACATGTGTTACGCCACTTTTAAGACAGTCATTTGGTTTCAGACGTGTTATGTGCCACCCAAGTCTCACCTCCAGTATGGATGGAGCGAAGAAATTAATCTTCATAGAGTTTTCAGTCCCGATAGTTTCAACAGTTTCCGATAACTAAGTGTTTCTGTGATTAGTACGTGTAGTAGAGATCTGGAGAATTGCGGAAATATAGCAGAAAGTTTATCTATAGGCCATCTGCGATCATCACGGAACGCATTCTCGATTTTCTCGACAATTTCGTCAGACTCAATTGAAGGTCTTCCGCTCCTCTTATCATGCAAATGCGGAATTCACTTGTACACAAGGAAGTCTCGTTGCAAAAGGGAAGAGTCTGCATGATTAAAATAAAATCCGACCGTAAGATCCTCAGTTCACTTACTTTTTGGATATACCTCGTATCTATACTCAGGGGTGTTCTTAAGCACTTTTTCAGTCAAGCAGGTAATGTCCTTGTCATACCCCCAGATGGGTGTTCGAATCAGCATGAGGCGCTTCAATTCATGATGGTTCTCAAAGAAATGGCTTTTGAAAACTAAATTAGGGTTTGTTGATTTTGCGTTGTCTAGTTTTTCTTTATTATTTCGGTGCATTCGATAGGTTAGTGCTTTCATTCGTCGTTTCATATAATCCAAGGGAAGGCGAGTTTTTCCTTGAATTTGGTAACTTATCATTGCGGTTGGCGGATGCAGCAGTTTTGGCTGATCTCGCTAGTGTTTTGATGTATTTAGGTAAGTAGTCAATGAATCTTATTCCCAGCACTTATAATTCTGTTTTCTAAGCGTTCTTTTCATGATTTTTGGTACCTGACGGACAGTTTGGAGTTCACATATACGTACGCTCTTGAAGCGAACTCCATAATTTCTTTTTCTTTGAAAGAGAAGATTTTTTCTAGCTCCGTTATAGCTTTATTCATTACCTCCACATCTAGGAGCAAATCTTTTGTTTTCATCGTATGAGCGTGTGCATCCATCTCGTTGAGATACCTTAGCGATACAATCCAAATGTTTGCGTAAATTATGTAGACTTACTTCACCTTGGGAGGCAAACCGAGACCTTGCAGTTCATTTCTGGAAAGAAGCACAGATCGATCCGTACGCCTTATATACTGGTTCACCTTCTCGACGGACAATAGGAGAAACTTTAACAATCATCACTCAGCCAACCCGAGTGAGAGTGTACGTGGTGAATATAGCGGAGATGATGAACACTTTGAGGGGTAGATTCTTCTAGAGACTGAAAAATGTATTACAAACGAAATGATATTCGATAGCCTTGTCTTAATAACAAACGATGACATAAGATGGTACTAAATGAAACTGCAAATTTAGTCGAGGAAACGAAGCACTAAGTTTTGTGTTATTTTCATTAGAAATTATTCGAAAGTCACTATTCGGGAGTTTTCGAGGTCGGTGAACACGAATATGATAACGGCGAGGGTCCTCGAGCTACCTGGTGTCCAGGGTGCACCTCATTTCCTGGCATTTTATGTTATTATCATTCGAAATCAATATATAATGATTACTCGTGGGTTTTTGGGGTGGCTGTTTTATTATAATATTCCGTTGATAAATGATCTTAGAATACCTCATGCAACTTTACATAAAAATTCAAAAAAGTATTCAAAATATTTTTCTCTAAGAGCAGCTCGAGCTCCCGCCTTTTTACTTTTACATGTGCTCTTATACTTATTCTGTCACACGTACTAGTACACAGATATTCTCAAAGTTACATAGTAAGCGTGCGTTGTTTTTTTATTCGGTATATTTCAAATTATTATAAAAATCCTTATTTTCCAAGTGAGTCATTGCTTAAAACAAATTAATTTTTTTGTAGGTTATGAACAAAAATATTCTTAGGTTTCATTATATCAATACAGAATGAGTGATATAGAATTAAACCGGTTTGAGAATGGTATTCAAAAAGAATTCTTTACCTACTTTTCATTGAAGACTTTTAAAATTGCGAAAGCGGGAAGTTTGAACAATTGCACGAATATGGAAGACTTTGAAGAAAAGCAATCTGATGCAGAAGAGGATGAAGAACCAAGTCTGAATGACTTGACGAGGTGCACTCTGGGCACCAGGTAGCTCGAGGACCATCGCCGTTATCATATTCGCGTTCAGCGACATCGAAAACCCCCGAGTAACAAATTGGAACTCATTTCTGTCGATATTTTCCGAGTTGCGAATTTTTCATATTATATGCACTTTGGAAAATGCATTTTTCTTATGCAGAAAATGCAATTGTCATATTACCACTCCCGATTAAATTCACAAACTTTTCTGATGCTTTTTCAAAACGAACGCAAAAAGTTTCATAGCGGTTGATCTTGCTAGGAAAAATTGGTAGGTTTAATACTTCGTTTCCTCGACTAAATAGCATCACGAAACTGAGAACTGCACTAGCCTAATATGGTTTACACCATACGCATACCTTAATCACACGTTGTACCTATACTAGCAGAAAGATAAATGAGGGATGAGGTCTGGGTATAGGTCATTAAAGATCAATAGCTGCTTCACCATCCCAAATACGTGGAGGTTAACAAGTAAGAGCATTGTACGTCAAATACCCGAATCCACAACAAATGACAATGAAAATAAAAGAGACTAACTCAATCGCCGGAGGCGGGATACCTCTTTCGATAAAGAGACGGGGAAATTTGCTCTAAGATATCGGAAATGCTAGAAGTCGCTGAAATTGATCCAGCATATTATATCTGGGTGCACCAAAAATGTTTCCAACGCATCTCGTGAGTTAAAACAAGATGCCTAAATTCAGCTCAAGGAAATAGCAGGCAGTGATAATCTTCTTTTTGAGTTTCAAACAACATCTTCACCATCTTACTAATATTCTTGAGAATGAAAATTATATTTAAATTGAATTAGACGCTCATCACGAATTAACCAGTGTAGCATATCAGACAGGAGAGTCCATTGTTTAACAAGGTAGATGAAATGGCGATTCTCCTATATGTCACAATCCAGACAGATGATAACATCACCAAAGCATATAAGGAAAAATAAGCAAGTATCATGTCTTTTCATATGAACTGCAGGAGATATATCGATTGAGGTCGCCGGTTACTATTTCACCACTTATAATCTCGATGAACGGATAAGTGGAATTACACCTTAGGCGCAAAACAGACCGAAGTATTGTTGGCAATGTGATTGATATTCATCGCATAGAAGACGGTAATCCTATGTACTAAAATAATTGTTTTCCGGATACATGTCGGCAAGAAATTGCCGCGTGTTTGTTGAAAACCCACAGGTCATAGCCAAAGACATAAAAAAAAGAAATATGTATTTATATATACAGGGAGATTCTGCAGGAAAGGGAAATATTCCCACTTGTGGTGGAAATTATTCGTAGTCAAATAAAACCATTATTGTCACCTTCGTTCTCTTTTCAAATACACAGTCTCTTTTGTGTAAAAATGATAGATATTTTGAATGTAATAACTCTGAAATCGAAATTTGTTTATATAAAGTAGTTTCAAACTTAAATGCTCACATCATTTGTGGTACATCACCCTCTTTGTGATCTGCGTCCTCTTTTCGAATATACAGGTTTTTCGTGCAAATGTATTAGGTAACTAAACTACAAAAATTTATTACGTAACAAAATAACACCGTGCTAGCGGCAAAAAGCGGCTTTATCAGAGGAAGACGTGGTACTTCTCAAAGAAAAGACACGTTTTTATTCTTGCCGCTTTTCAAGAAATATCGGGCGGCGCGTTTGACGGAAACATTCGAGACGTTCACGCCGATATGAATGTTGCACCTGCACGAATTGGAGTCATTCCGAATTGTAACTTGAAGGCAATACTACGTCGATACAAAGTTTATTATTAAATAGTACAAAATCAGTACAGCGGAGAAATCTGAAACGTATCATTTTATCATAACAATTCGGAGGAAAATTTTTTTCTTTTGTATGGTGAAGGATAAGTGCATTTGTCTTATTTGTCGTGCCTCAGTTGCAATATCTAAGCGTGGTAACTTAGAGAGGCATCATAAAACGGTTCATAAAAACTATGAAAAGGATTTTTTTCCACAAAGTGAATTGATAAAACGAAAAGTACGTGATTTGATATCTTGTTTGATAAAAGAACAAACCATGTTTACAAGACCAACAAAACAATCAAAAGCTGCTACAATCGCGTCATTAAAATATCTCATATATTGGCGAAACACAAGAAACCTTTCGAAGATGGATCGGTGGTGAAGGAAGCATTTATTGAAGCGGGTGAGACTTCATTTGGAGATTTCAAAAATGAAACAGAAATCATGTCTGCTATTATAGTAGAGAACTTCAGTTATCTCGTCCGACTGTCGCAAGGCGTATTGAAGTCATGAGTCAGGATATGGCAGATAAACTAAAACATGATATCATAAAATGTACATACTTTTATTTACAGTTTTACGAATCCACCGATATGGCAGATACTGCCGAGCTGCATATTTTTATTCGGATGGTATTCAATGACATGTTGGCTAAAGAAGAATTTTCATTCCTTTGGAGGGGAAGACACATGGCGAAGATAAATATGACATTTTCTTCAATTTAGTAGAACTGCATTTGAACTGATGAAGGACCAGCAATGACTGGAAACAAGAACGGTTTTGTAGCATTATGCCGGAATAATGAAGATTTCGCTTAATTTTTTTTTCATTCCATTGCAATATACATAAACAAGTTTTGTGTTCAAAAGTTTTAAACACAAAGCAAATTATGGGCATTGAAACAAAAATTGTGAACTCCACCGGTGCACGTAGCTTGCAACGGCGGCTCTTTAAGTTGTAGTTGGAAGATAGGGAGTCAGCTGAACACACTGATTTAGTTTTTCACACCGACGTCAGGTGGTTGAGTCGCGGAAAATTCCTAGAAAGGTTTCAAGAATTATTGCCCGAAATAGCAGCTTTACTAAACGGAAGAGGTGATGATGGCTGACTGATTTGGCATTTTTAACTGACATCACAATGCACTTGAACACCATTAACTTGGAGCTTCAAGGTAATGGAAAAACTATTCTTGAGGAATTGTAACTTATGATAGATCAGCTGAAAAGAAAAGTCTGAAACATTTTCCCTCTTTGAAAGCAAGAATTTCTCAATTGAATTATGATAACTATGCGGCTGAATTATAAAATATTTTGGGACAATTCGAAATGCGTTTTTATGATTGCTGTAAATTGGCAAATAAAGCATCATTTATGAGTTATCCTTTTTCATGTAAAAACATTGAGGAGTTAACTACTGAAATAGCAAGTCAGTATTATGAACTCATGTTCTGTTGAAAATGAGTTGGCGCAGATTATGTCAGATAAACATCTCAAAGCTACAGTATCTGATACAAATTTCTGGTGTTTTATACCTGACGAGAAAGATCCGAATTTAAGGCAAATCGCCCCTCAACTGACGTTAGTGTTTGGGTCAACTTACTTGAGTGAGTCTGCATTTTCTGAAATGAAGATGATTAAGTCAAAATATCGCAATCGTTCAATTCACGATCATGCTTGCGATTAGCACTCAGTGGTAACATACCATCTTATGAAAAGTATGCTGAGGATATGCAGTACCATGCTCCAACATCCAAAGTCACTTCTTAGTTAAGTTTAGCACCATATGTAACTCTTTTGTTCTGTAATAAACAATAAACTTGCAATTTTGAATAACTATGAGTTTTTTCATTGATATTATAGAGAAGAACCTAACTAAACCAAACCCAAACCTCGACTAAAATAATGTATATTGTGCGAAAAGCTAAAATCTATATATGCTATGGTACACTCTACCTAGGTAGGTAGGGTATATCGTATAAGTACGACAACCCTGCATCACACATACTTGCAGCCTCTCAGATTTGATCGTAAGTAAAGTCTGAAAAGTTTGAGGTAGATTGCCAGCAGTTCAAGTTTGAGCACTCTTGAGCTAAACTATTGGTCAAATTTATCCAAATCCCATTTTTACTGCACTTACTTTTTCTTCTAAAAACTAAGCTCAATATCGTAACAGCGCAGATCTGGCAATAAGTCCACCCACCACCATGTAGTAGAAAGTTTAGGTTGATGATCGATTTTAATGAAAATTTCGATAATTCATGCATCTTAGCAGTGTCACTCTTAGCTCCTCAAATTTTCGGGTATGTGGAAAGCTCATTTTTACCACGTCAGAAATTATGAAATCACCTTCAATTTGTCAAAACCAGATTTGTCGTCAGTAAGCAGTAAATTCACTGTGCAGGTGATAGTAAAAACGTCAATTGATAATTTTTTGAAATATTGAGAAAATAAAGCAAACAAACTTACATGTGAATAGAATAGAGACAACCATTCACCTAGTTTCTCAATACCTATTATTAAATCTTCGATTTTACTACCATCAATACAGTGGATTTCCTGAATATTGATCGAAATCCTCTTGTCGCAAATTCAAGTTGATTTCCATAAATATCTGTCGGTGTGGTGAAAAAAGATTTGTACATACTTGAACAGTAGTGTGGATAGTTAACGGATATATATAGGTTTTTATTGCGGCGATGTACATGGTGTTATTTAATATTTGGCAATACTATGAATTCTGTTGAGTCAGGCCCTATCTTAGAGAAAACAAATGAAATACTAAGGGTGAGACTTCTGAATTTCATCGAATCTCAATATTTTTATTAAAATCTATCATGAGCCTAGACTTTTACCGCCATTAAGGTGTTTGAAATTACCTAAACTGCACTAATGCAAATAAAAGAACAATAAACCAACCAATACACTTTCATGACAAATAATTTGTGCGGAAAAATAGGATTTGAATACACTTGACAGTAGTCTATGTAGTTTACTCAGATTAATACAGATTTTCTTTCAGACGATGTATAGGAGGTTGTGATCTCCTAAGTCTGAAACTACAACTTTACAAAGAATCTTGAAATGTTCATTCAAATTGACTCACGGGTTTCAGAGTTATGACGTCCAAAATTTCTATACATTTACACAAAACAGCCTGTATAATCTAAAAGTGGGTTCAGACGGACACTCCCTTGAATAAATTATACCAGCAGAAAGATTATTTCTCTTTCTTGCAGAATTATATATGTGTAGAAGATAACAATCAGATATAGTGATGATCTTCGTAAGTTTCTTTCCACCCCCTTGGATGAATTCTATCTCCGTACGTTTCTTTCCGTCTAAAGTACTATAATGAACATAGGTTTCGTCTAGAGAAAGTGTTGCTTAGAAACTCATTCCATAACTAGTTTATACACTAATGCTTCCTTACGGATGTACGGGAAGTTGAAATTTTTTTGTAGTTCTTGCAATTTTTGAGGCATTGAAATTAAATTTCGGAATAAGTTTGCAAATTATTAGTTACATGAATGCACATGTCAAACTATCATCAGAATCAACACGGTGAAACTGTTTACATAAGTCATGCCTCATTTTCTCTCCCTGAACTATTTTGCGATGCGCTGCTGGAAGGTCTGAATACCAAAGACGTTTCTTCATTTTAGATAGAAACTTTTTGTCTTTTTAATGATTTTTCGTCTCTCCAACATTCACTTAGAAAAATAAATAACAAATGATTATCTGTAACTTTAGAGATAAAACTAAGGGGACCCCCACTCCAGGCAGCTTCCATCACAAATTTTTGGCCAAGGCTTGGGGTGTCCCAATCAACTGATTTCAGAATGAGTCAAAGGTACAGGGAGACTGGTAGTCACGAAAGGAGACCTGGGTAAGATTGCCCTCTAGCAATAAGTTAAATAACAGCAATCAGGGACCGTTATTTTAGAATTTCTCTGTTGAGACTACGATTCGACATTGCTAGGTACCTTCAAACTCAGCTTCGACAGAACAGTAGAGCGCAAATTATCACTGAAACGATACGACAACGTTTCAGAGAATTTGGTTTGATGCCTCCTGTCACAGCTGGAGGCCCTACTCTTACCGCAGCACATCGAAAAGCCCGACTGAATTTTGCCTAGGAACACCTCAATTGGTTATAAGGTGAGTGTAAAAGAGTTTTGTTGACAGAGTGGACATACATTGTGATTGACGTTCTCTAGTACACAGACGTCGAAATGAGAGATATTACCAGTGCAACTTTGGACCTACCTATGATTTTGGTTCAATAAAAGTGTGGAAATGAATTTCTTTGATCGTCCGTATTCAGCTATCCATGATTAATAATGGAACTCTGAATAGTCACACGTACGATGCATACATTTAAGAAGAACATGTATCATTTGCAGCAAATATGGGTGAAACTTTTTATTAATGTTCATATCGCAAGGAACTACCTTCAAGATCACGAAATCACTTCAACGGAGTGGCTTGCAAGAAGTCCAGACTTCAATCCCATCGAACATCAAATACTCTCAATAGAAGACTAAGAAACCAGCTAAACGAGCTAGCTACTGTGAATAAGGTTCAGAATAGACTGGTCGAAATTCGGAACATAATGGATCAGAATGATGTTAGGTCATTGATTTTGATTGCATATCGACTACTTCGACGTCTGTACACTAGAGAACGTCGATTACAATGAAAAAGATAAAATGTTGACTCCGTCAACAAAACTCTACCTATTACCAACTCATTAACAAATAAGGATAAGCGTTTCAGTGAATGTTTATTTGTGCGTGGCTATGCTGCTAGGCAAATCTTATGCCAATTTCCAGCCCCTAGTTACAAAAGAAGTACAATCTATGATCATGTCATACAAATAACAGCAATCATTCAGCGGCTTGAAAGTGAACTGAGGAATTGACGCCTCAATAGTTGGTAACATATGATCGAGAATAATGTGACAATAGTTTTCTGACTCTTTTGCCTCGTTCTATAAAAATGATATCTGATTTGAAGTTTCCCGAAATACTGGCAGAAACAATAACAAGCCTGGAAAATTTTTGTATTTCCCTCTGCAAACGAATTAAAGGCACATTCCTCTTGATTTCATTCGTCGGAACACAAATTCTGTCATTCTGGCTGTTTTTTGATGAGGTAACATTGAAAATTTGTTCGTTTGTGAACCAGAGATTTTCAATTTGTCTACGTGTTCTAAATCTATTCAATAAATTTCTACATCTACCGAATCTATGCTCTTTGACAGCTTGAGTCAATTGAAAATTATAGTGCTTTCGAAAATACTTAAGACCCAAATCGTGTCTTCCCAAAGAGGTTTTTGAGATTTGGCATCTCTGAGACATTTGGGAAGCAGTCTAGCTGGTTCCTGGAGTTCTGATAGGGCTGACTGCTAATGCAGTAATTTGCTGAATCATATCCTGAAATTGGCAATTGAGTTCATTCGAAAAATGTAGAGTTGATGCTTGAAACAGATTATGAAAAAGGCATGTACCTGTGTTCTAACAGTTCTAGCTGCACCAGTCCTGGTCTTCTTCCTAATGACCCTGTTGTCCAAAATTTTTTCTCTAGATCACAGATTGTACTTCTTTTGTAATTAGGGGCTTGAAATTGGCGTAGTATTTGCCTAGCGGTATAGCCACGCACAAATAAATATTAAATGAAATTTCCTCATTTGTTAAATCCTTTGTTAACAATTTCAAAAGTCAAAAACATGCAACACTGAGATAAAATTCGAGTTCAAACCAGATGTCGTCTAAGACTCGATAACATTTCATCTTTTTCTGTTTATCCTTAAGTTAATGCATGCAGTCTATATTCAGAGGTTTCACAACGGGAGGTGCATATGATGGTGAAGAACAGAAACATTATTGACAACATTTGGTGCAATTCTGAATCAATATTCGAGTTTGGCCCCTCAAAATGATGAAAAACGTTCAATCTAGTGACTGAATTACGCAGTTGATTCATTACGACAGCGAAAAATTGTTTAATGAGCGGCGAAAATTTTTAATATTTGAGGAAGTCGAATTCGAACGAAAATCAAATTTTAGGTTTGTTTTAGTAAAATGTGGTTCTTTGTCTTCTCAGGACATTCATGAAAAACACTACAAATTCAGGAGTGCCAACGCCATGAGGTGAAAAATATATTTCAATATCAGCTGAAAATCAGAATGAAAAATATTCTTCACGCTACTTTTTTACCAATTCTTAGAGGTCTCTGGAGATCCATATGTCAAATTGCTCAGAAAAGACAAAATTATCGACTTAATGCCCCTTTTCAATTTTTCAGTGAAAAAATAACGTTCCAGCGATCTTGAAATATTACCCATTTTCGACTGAGTCAGCCTTATTGGATTTCACCGAAAGTAAAATTTCAATACAAATTCTGAAAAACCTAGTCCTTTGGCTTTCTAGTGGAGCAAGAGCGAATGATTTAGCTCTAAAATTGCGAAAGTTATAACTGAAAAAATTGAAAAATAAGAAATATATATGTATATATATATATATATATATATATATATTCTCATTTTCAATTTATATATATATATATATATATATATATATATATATATATATATATATATATATATATATATATATATATATATATATATATATATATATATATATATATATATATATATATATATATATATATATATATATATATATATATATATATATATATATATATATATATATATATATATATAGGAAGTTCGCGTGCGCCGAACAATTTTTATAGAATAATTCAAAATCGTAATTTACTGATAGGGAAAGAAAAATCTTGAACCACAATTGAAGCATAGGAAGTAAACACAGGTACCTATACGTTAAGCACCTTGCTTAATAATTGAATTTCTTAATCGGTTCAGATAATATTCAGTGGAACCAAGGTCTTCAAAGAGGCTATAAAGAATGTCACACTCTATATGAATTACTTGCAACTTGATTCAGTAGGCTGTGAAAATGTTTATCAATAGTTTGTTATTCTTCGGGTGTGTGATTTTAGTTGCAGCCAAGATACGTAAGTATTTCATCAACAATTCTACACACTATTGGTTTTATGTTGATTATTTTGTTCGTTTGTGAAACTATGATAAAATTTGATGGGTAGAAAATATTTTGTTTACATATTTATTAGATTGAAGTTGAAAAATAGATTACCAAAAGTTATTACATTTTGTAAAACTTTCAAACGACGAGTTTTACATTTTTAATTAATTGCTTGAGAAATTTTACATCAATGTAGGTTCTCGATATATTGAAGAAATTAAATGGAACACAATTATTGTTATATATAGTATAATTCCATTACTTTCATTACATTTATTTAGCATTATAATTTGGAATTGGTATTCAGTGAGATTCAAAATAAAACAATTGTATGCTTGAACTATCAATAATTTCCGATTATAATAATGATAAGAAATTTTTTTCTATATATATGGTCCTCGGTTCTCTTATATTGTTTATGACAAATTATGTAAATTTAATACAGCAGGTTAAAACTAGTCGAAAGAGATGAACGTTAGAGAACAAGATAAATGAATTAATGGATCAAACAACGTGTAATGATCCGGTCGGTTGAAATTATATAATAGGTAACCTTCGGTTAATAGGTTGACTAGATATAATTAACATTTAATAATAGATTCAATTTGACTGAAGAAGAATTTTGAAATACTTCTGGTAAAACGAAGAAGTACTCATGAAATACCACGGTTCATAATTCTTGAAATAAATATAGTAATTAATGCATATTTTTCATGAAAATTGCTTTACAAAATGCTAAACATATTATTCTTTGAAGGATAATAAAGATGCTATATTCGCAGATGATTATTCGAATTACCCAAATTTTTAATTAAATTGATGCTTGTGTGATCAATCAAAATGAACTATACTTTATACATTTTCACTGTAGCCAGCTTATTATTTATTCTGAACAGGAGCCGCACATAAAATTTGTTGCCAAATAAATCAATATTTCTGTCAAAGTTATTTCAAATAACGCTTTGATGAATTTGTCAGTGAAATCTGGTATTTATCGTATAATAAGAGAAAACGGCTAGTAAATTTTGATATAGTACGATAGTTGAGTCAATTATTATACTGAAAACAATTAAACCCTTCTTTCCTGAAATTTTTTTCGAAAAGAACGTATCTTTGGTAACTTCTACTTAGATTTTTAAATTTTCGATTCATTTGAAATTTATAAAATATGCGGATCTTTCCATACTCAATATATTGGTAGACATCAATCTAACTTATATAAGTTTAACTTCTTGAAATTTATTAGATTAATTAAGCGACCTGCACAATTTTCTCTGCTACAGTTTTGAAGATAAAATGAGAAATTGCTACGTAATTTCTCAAAATTAAATCCAGGTGATATGGTTTTCGTTAAATAGAGTTACTTCATCTTTCAAAATATCGAGACGTGTTTTCATGAAAAATACTTAACTATATTTCATATCTTTCATCATTTCGTTTAGAGTCGATTTACGAAGTGATGAAATTATTATTATTTTGAGTTCTTCTATAATATTTTCATTTCATGAGACTAAAACCTATCTTTTTGAAGAATATGCTTTGATTACCCTGTTTTCGCTTGAAATTGATAGTTGGCCCTTAACAGCACCTATTTTATTAGTCATTGCTTATGTTGCATTAGAATTACAGAAGATTGTCCATTATCTGAACTAATTGGGGGACATGGATGTTCGGAAAATCAGTTCATTTGAATAATAGAATTGCTTTGATTTTCAGATATCTAGGGATGTATAAAATTCAATTCACCAATAAAAACTTCATTTATAGATTATAATCGTGTATTACAAGGATAAATGGAACAACATGAAAAAGTATTCAAGATAACAGATAGTCTGATAATGAAACATGAATAAAGGAATAAAATGGATAACAGACTCACCACCTTCAGATAATCGACACTACTGTATATCCATTTTAACTATAATATTCCATAATAAATATTATAATTTTCGTAACTGTAATTCTGCCTAACTAGATTTTTAAATAAAACCTATACAGGGTGAGTCAATAAGGCGAGAACTTCTATATATCGAAAACTATTTGAAATAGAAGCAAAATTTTTTCTGATTATTGTTTTATCAGTATGTGTGAGTTCCTTAAAATTATTTCGTACATACAATTGGGATGCTCTCTTCAACGATATCTGTTTTGTTCCCAAACAACTATCGGTAGTTTTAAATTAATTAAAATATCGATAATTTCGGGAATTTGGAGGTTTATTCAAAGGTTCTTAAATGCCTCATTTCGCATAATTTACCCATTATATTTTTTTTCTTAAGGTAAAAGTGTTGTTCCTTATTATAAAATGAAGAAAAAATTTTTTTTTCCTTTCCGACGGTTCCTAGTAACCCGGCAAAAATGAAATTTTTCAAACAAATGTAACACCCTGTATCTTTCCACGTATTTTGTTCCCACTCGAATAAACTTTACAACGATACCTTTTTTCAAAAATCCGATGAAGATTTCCCTAAAAATTTCGAAATTTGTGTGAGGTTTAGGTATTTCTTGCAATTAACATGCTGTTGATAAAATTCAGACATTGAAATATGCAAAATTCAACTCGAAATTAGATTCTTTGCTGTTCAATGAAACTTAAACATCAAAACTCTCAAGGTGTATCGAAATTTCTTCACAAGAGAAGATTTATTTGCGATTTTATCAGTTGTGCTCAGAGCTAAGTCTTCACTTAATCGAAATTACTCAGTTCGAAATCTTCAATAGATGTTCAAAAACTCTACTGCGCTCAAAATAACCTGCATGCTATTCTCTTCATTGAGTACACGCTTAGCTCTTTCATTCTTCTCATATCCAACTTGTGATTAAACCATAGAGATAAGTATGACTTCTTTGGGCATACCACATGAAGATAGAAAATATTGTTCGATAGTCTGTGGTTTAAACCACCTGTGCCCATAGAAGACTTATTTCTATGGTTTACTCAGAAATGCCCCAAGATTTGACAGTTTTGAATTGAATAATTCCAACTTCATATGAGTGAGTCTAAGTGAGAAATATATATTTTTGCAACAATGAATTTTACCCAAGAAGAGTTGATTAATATGATTTATTGTTTGGAAGAAGGTGAGACGAATTGTTTATTGGCGTCGCATATTTATACCCAACGTTACCCAAACAGTAGACATCCTAGGAAAGAGGCATTCGAGAGACTGAAGGAAAGGTTTGAAAGAACTGGACAAGTTGGATATGAGAAGAATGAGAGAGCTAAGCGTGTACTCAATGAAGAGAATAGCATGCAGGTTATTTTGAGCGCAGTAGAGAATCCTCATGTTAGTACAAGAGATGTTAGTCGAGACTTGGGCATTAGTCAAACATCTGTATCAAGAATTTTGAGGAAGGAAAAGTTTCATCCTTTTCATATTCAACTCCACCAACAGTTGGAGCCCCTGGACTTCGGGTGGTGATTGGATTTTTGTAGATGATCTTCAAATAAAAAAGCAGACCAACCGAATTTTTTCAGTGGGGTACTTTTCTCTGATGAGGCTACCTTTCAGAAGAATGGATTGGTGAATCGGCATAATTTTGATTATTATGATACTCAAAATTCTCATTTCATGAGATCTGTTGACCACCAACATTGTTGGTCTCTAAATGTCTGGGGTGGTAAAATTTATGATTATGTGATCGGACCCTTTTTTTCCAAGAACATTTGAACGGCGAACGTTATTTAAATTTTTTGTTGCATGATCTGAAGCCTTTGCTTATTAATGTTCCCCAAAACATGAAAAACAATATTTGGTTCTAACACGATGGGGCACCAGCACACTACAGCGGCAAAGTCCGCGATTTTTCAAATGATAGGTTTGAGGGCAATTGGATAGGCCGTGAAGGTCCTGTAGGATGGCCTCCTAGGTATCCGGACTTGGATTTTTTTTGTGGGGTTATGTTAAAGAGAGGGTATATCGAGACCCTCCAACAACCAGGGAAAATATGATGGATAGAATTACAGAAGCATTTAGGCGTATAACGCCGAATGTTCTCCAGATAGTGACCGACGTGTTCATGATTTTGATTCGCGTTTTTTTTCAGTGGTTGTTTCATTCACGACAAGCAGTTCAATTTCGTTTCTTAATGATAATTCCGGAATATTTTGGGCAATTGTAAAAGTAATACAAGTTCAGTGAAAAGAACAGGGCGTTAAATTTAGAAAAAAGTTCTTTTATATCGAAAAATTCTATTTTCCTTGAATCACCAAGGACACTGGGTATGAAAAAACAGTTGATCTTTCACTTCGACGATGAGGAACATATTTTCTTCAGAGAATAATTATTGTCACACTCAAATGATGAGGAATGAAGATAGTGAGAAGTTCTGAAAAACCTTCCAAATTCTCGATCTTTTCGATATTTTGACTTTTTGAACATTTATAGAGATATTTCGAACTGAGTAATTAAGTGAAGACTTAGCTTTGAGCACAAATGATAATATCACAAATGAATCTTATCTTGTAAAGAAATTTCGATACACCTTGAGAGTTTTGATGTTTCAGTTTCATTGAACAGCAAAGAATCTAATTTCGTGTTGAATTTTGCATATTTCAATGTCTGAATTTTATCAACAGCGTGCTTATTGCAAGAAATACCTAAACCTCACACTAATTTCGAAATTTTCTAGGAATTCTCCATTTTTTAGGTGATTAATTTTTTTGTTTCGTTTCTATTCATGATGTCACAACTGAAAACTTTTGGAGATTCTGTTTAGTCGAGATACTGATGTTTCAAGAGTGATTACTCACTTCAGAAATGATACTCAAATTAAAATTGAAATTAAGCATAAGTTCTGGAGTCACAGTTATTGTCAACGATGTTTTTTTCGTGTGATTGGTTACATTTTCAATATACCTAAATGGTTTGGAGCATTGTGCTAAATTACGAAACCAAAAATCGAGGCAAACTTTCCAAGAGGCAATATTAGCACAGATATAAGCTGAGAAAATCGCTCACTTTTTCTTAGTGGGTTGATTTCACCTAAAGATATTCCAATAATATTGTGGGACATTCAATATCAATGAGAATAAAGTAATGTCTGACTCATAGCGAAAAATATCTCATAACATGTCATTATTCCAATAAAACTATTTGAATAAATTATTGCAGAAAGTAGTGCATTATTCCCAAGGATATATTCTCTCAACATGTTATTGTTCTTTCAACAAATTAGTCGTAAAAAATTGAAAACCGCCGTTGATTTCTCAGGCTATAAATCAAGGGTCGCTGATTCTGCTTCATAAAAAATATCTTCCGGTATATTAGATACTATTTCATCCATATTGTTTTCATAAGTAATCTTTATATTTATATATATATTTCAATCATAGAAGTATAGTATCAACAACCTGATTATTAGAATTCATTGAGGTTTGTAAAGATAAATCTGCTCTCAAATGAGTCTGACATTTTAAAGTTGAAATTGTAAAAACAGGTATTGAAGCTTGTATTTTCTGTTCAGGTTATATGAAAATGTACTTTATATGCATAAAATTCATTGTGGTTCGTTTACTGAACCTAATCTAATTCTCTTAGAAATTAATATTGAAGAATTAGTTGAATCCATGATCTCATGAATTGAAAATATTATGAAATTATAATGAATATCCAATAATTGTGAAATTATTTTGAAATCCACAACCGTGTCGACAACTTCTTCTTCAGTGACGATGAATAGTTGTTTCTTTATGTTTATAGGTTAAGGTGTAATGTCACGACCCTAGGACGTTCTAGATAAAAGAAGAAATCTTCAAATAATATATTTGTACAAAGATCTGTATATTTAAAGGTTCAGTAAAACCTATTAATTTGAATTCTCATGAATCTTTTACTTAGTACAGATGTCTATTTTTCACTCAATCTTAGTACATATGGAACGATATTATCCATTAGATCACCATGGTGCCTCGAATATGCATATGAAAGGGCTTGCTCAGAATATTATAATAGATAAGAGCCATACCGAAACTGAAGATGGTTTTCATCAAAAATCAAAAACTCAAGATTCGTCTTGCTTAAACAACCATTTTGAAACATCTTGACCCATCTCATACTCAAATTATTGATTCTGATTGAAGAGGCTCATTAAGGCTGTAGTTCTTGAATATATTTACTCGGATTTGGTCAGCCTGAAAACTCATTCTTGAATTATCGCTTCAGATTAAAAGAAACTCATTCAGTCAATGATATGATGACATATTCATTTCATAACATGAAAGAGAAAAAAACACTTTTTTTCGGTCATTCTCAAGAGCTGAATACTAAGATACAGAGATTATCACAATATATATTTTTTCCATTTAAAATTTAAGAAAACTTACTCGAAAATGACCGAAGGGTCGAAACCGGTCGTGTATTAACAAATAAACGTGGAAAACTGATAAAAGGCTCATTCAGGAAGTAGTAAGATGATTCAAGACTGAACATCGAAAAACTCTAGTTAGAATTCACTTGAGAAAGTCCGAATCGATGCTCAAGAAACAAGATAAAGCTATCCGTTCTCGATATACAGGCTGTTTAATGTATTCGGGACGAATATTCTAAATGCCATAACTCTCGAACACATGGATCGATTCACTTGAAATTTCGTACAGAGAATAGCATGTTCACACTCAACGAACGGATAATAGGTGGAAATCAATTTCCAGGGCTGGACTGAAAAATTGATTCAATACCTTCAAAGAATCAAAGCATCACTGTACATGACTTTTCGAAAATCTTTATACACGATGTGAGTAAGCAAAAAACTTCATCCATATCATCCCATTCAACTTTTTTTATTGAAGGATGACTATGACGAGGACTCATCTATTGAGTTTCAGAAACACTTCGCGGCCGCAATCCCCGAGGAACCTAATTTCAAATCAGAATTTTTTATTCATTGGTTTCTATTCTTCTTATGGGTACTTCAGCTACCCCCTATAGAATGAAGCACACAGGGGACACTTAAGTCATCAATCTCAAAAAATTTTGCAATTCTATGCGAATTTCATTGCTAGCTCCTTTCTACAGCTACTGCCATTGCTCTTTTGCAATTACAAAGCGACATTAAAGCCCTAAAAGACATCTCAATGATTATGACCTATGATTCTAATAATCATGATCATGTGAGATATCAATCGCAACCGAATTTTCCACGTCGATGAAAATTTCAAATGAAAACGATAATTCATCCAGAACAAAGTGATTCAACAGAACCTGTTTGAAAAAATTTCCCAATATAGTTTTTAAAATGCCCCCTCCTTTTCGTACTCAAAAGTCTTTTCAAACTGCCCGATGGTAAAGTGCTTTCCTAGTAATATCTGGTAGGTATCGAACAACAGTTTTGTGAATAACTGGAAAGTAGTGAAGCTCAACTCGACAAAACCTGCAAATTGAATCTCAAATTATTCTCAATATCGTTTGATTTTTTACTTCAACTACTAGACTACTGTTGGCTGGCAGTGGTAGGGATGCATTTTTCCTTACTTCAGAAGACGCTTTATTTTAAGTCGTACGCCTCCTTGGGAGTATTAGCGACGACATACCACTACGCCGTTAGTTACGTATGATTCAATTATCAGATTCAAACAATCTTGAAGAAACTAAACAGATTTGGTATAACCACTCGTACTTCCCGAAAGAGAAATCAAATTTCTGGGCATTCCCAGACAGGAACGCTCGTCGTTGAACTTCTGACATTACAGAAGTATGTGACTGACACTCAAATCAGTCTGGCAGCTATCACATATTGGTTTCTCTTCCTTGGTGATGAGGTGAACATAGGTCATATTTATATGTATGTCCAATCCTTAACCCGTTTATTATGATTTGGTTTCTTCTTGTGAATTAAACCGCTGGACTTTTGTCGTGGAAGCTATTTCTAATACTTTATATATTTATATATATATATATATATATATATATATATATATATATATATATATATATATATAAATATATAAATATATATATATATATATATATATATATATATATATATATATATATATATATATATATATATATATATATATATATATATATATATATATATATATATATATATATATATATATATATATATATATATATATATATATATATATATATATATATATATATATATATATATATATATATATATATATATATATATATATATATATATATATAATATATAATAATCTTTTATAGTCAGTATAATTGAGCAAAGGGATTCTTTGTACTGATCCGTCAGTGTAGATACTTGTTGAGTTTGCGAAATGATTTGAAATGTGCTCATCGAAGCGATTTCTTAGCTTAGATATTATATAGAGAATTTACGACACGAGGGAATTATCGTGATATTATGTTGAAAGGAATTGAAGAAGTTCTTATAATTTTCCAATGTTGAACTCAAATTCTGGACAGAGCTAATAACTGAATATTCACGAAAGTTCCCCTGGAGCGAATTGAAAGTAGTATGGTTTTGAATACTCGGGTTGTTGGTTATTCTGACAATAAAAGCAACAAGTAATTTCTGTCTTCGAACATGTAGAGGTATAACATCTGATTCCGCTAGCACTCCTGGAATGGAGCTACTTCTGAAGAAGGAGTTCGGAGTCTAGATTCAGTCGCTGAACAATAGACTATGCTACTGTAGTCTAGTTTACTTCTCACAAAATAAAAAAACGTTTTTCTGAGAAGGTTTCGATCGGCACCCCAATTAATGTTATTTAGGACCTTCAAAATAATAATTCTTCTGCTGCAATCATGCTACAATTTCGTGATATGAGTGTTCCAACTCATACATTCATCCCATGTTAAGCCTAGAATTTTTACCTCATCAGTATTCTTCTGTAGCGCGCTGTTAATATATATGGGTGGTATAGCGTTGCTGGTGCCTTTTTCGAGAAGTGTGATCACGAATTTGGTTTCAGATATTTTCATGCCATTTATATTTGAGAAGTTTCCACGGTCGACAAGCATTCCTGAAGTATTATCTAGGAAGTAAAAGACCCTGACAATTTTTGTTTGTGTGGAAGAGCAGAGTGTGCCCATGGCAACTCTCTGAACTTGAACTTCTCCCTGTGATAATGGAATGATTTGTAATTTATTTTCTCCCTTGTCCTCATAAACTGTTCAATAAAGTCAATCATTATTATTATCATGTATTCAAATTCACACCATATACTCAAATGGAAAGATCGTCGGAAAACATTGTAGGAAAAATAGGTTTCTTTTTCAATCCTTATATTCCATTCATGATTATGAAAAATAGGGTAACACTGAGAACTTAGCCTTGTGGTACCCCGTTATTTTTAGTGAACTGTTCTGAATAGTACCTATTGACCCTAACATTTATTGATCTTTTCTGTGGAAAGTTAAGAATGAAGTATAAAAAGTTACCCTTTATACCCATTTTGATAGATAGCTTGACTATTCTGTCTCCATAGCATGTTGAAGTATCATAATATCTAGTGCAGGAGCAAAAAATGTCCACCATCATTGAACGAGTAGGTAATTGCAGACTCTAGAGCAACTAGACTATCGTTAATCGATCTCTTTCTACAGAAACCATTTTGTAGATTGGATAGAAGGCCATCGGACTGCAGATGCCATATAATTCTATTGCTAATTATTTTTTCGAATGGTTTGCATAAGGAACAAGTGAGCGCAACTGGTCATTGAAGATGTTTCCTTATCATGTTTTAATACAGGAACGACAAGACTTGCGCCAAATATCCGGGAATTCTCTTTTGAATAGAATATAGTTGAATAGATTCTTAAGGTAGAACAGGCCAGGTTCGGGTGAATTTTCAATAAAAATGTACGGTATATCGTCTGGACCAGGGCTTGTATTCTTTACACTACTAAGCACTTAGATTATTTCCTGCATTTCTATACTCTCATTCAAGTAACTTAATGGTTCCCTTTCCTACCAATCCGGAGGTTGATCATTGTTTTCAACTTGAAGTTTATGGCGGATGAATCTATCAGAGAGTTTTTTGTCCGAGGAGTCATTAGAAAACATTTCACCGAAAGAGTTTGCATATCTATAGGATCAACGATGGTTTTATTGTCAGGGTCTTTTATTGATTGCAATTTATGTTTATGGGAACGACTAGATAATCCCTTCATTCTTTTCCAAAGTTCTTTGCTAGAAGTCATACTATTAAGACTAGTAAGGTATTTGATCCATGATTTTTTATAACCGCTTAGTATAATACGCTTAGCAATAGCCTTAGCCCTATTATAAATCATCTTAGATTCGGTGGTTCTATGTCGTCTATACTTATTTCTAGCGCATTTACATTGATTGACATCGAATTCGCAATTATCACTCTACCATGGACATTCTCTTTTAGCTGTTGAACTGTTAGTTCTAGGAATATCTTTATTAGCAGCTTGTAGTATACTTTGAGTAAATTCGGAATTGATATCTTTGTTACTATCATTATTGACTGTAACGAAGTTTTCAGTTAAATTGTTTAAAAATATGTGATATTTTTCCCAGTCTGCTTTCTGAAACTTCCGTCTTGGAATGAATATAGTCGCCGGCTCAGGGATAGATTGTTTTTTACGATTCCCACGATACCTTTGAACTATCTACCATTAACCTGGACAGGCCTTTATCTTTTCGTACTAGATAGAAACTCTTCAGTTCCTTCTAAAAAGATCGTTGGATGATTTCAGAGATGCCGTTGTGGATTCCGACGAGGATATTCTCTGCTGCCCGAGGATTGTAATAACAAAATCCATACACCAACATATCAGCATAATAGGCATATGTAAAAATGGTCATTCATGTTGAATGAAAATGAAAATGATACGAAATTCAATTGAAATTCACGTACTGGTTTACAGAGTTCATTGTTGAGAATTGATTCTGTACTCTACAGGTCTGTCAAAATCGATTCAAGGCTCCTCCGACTTGCTTTGATTGAATTGATGTACGAAACCAGTAAAATGTCGAAAGTAAATCGGTTGGCCATCGGACAGTTTTGTGGAGAAATTGTGTATGGGAGAACAGAATACTTTGAAAAATTTATTGTGAAATTTGTTTTTTTTTGTGAATGTTTTCTATCTTTAAATTTTATAATGCTTGGCGGATGAAGATTGGTGTTATGAATTTAACGTGTGAATCTATATGTGTATGTGTATGTGTCTGTTTGTAGTATCGTTATGATAATGGTAAGAGAAAGCTGTCACAGTGTGGAGAATATCAAAATATTCTCCATTCTATCGACATGGCTTAAAATAAAGCTTTCGATAGTCGGATCTAGAGAACGACCAAAATAAGTAACACTTTTGAAAGACTCAATGTTGAAATTATTGATGTCAGCATCTGATAGAGAGGAACTGCCGCATAGCAATGCAAAAAATTGCAGAATGATGACTGGAAATTGAAAAAATATCTTTAGAAACGGCCCCCGTAATTTGGCTTATGTTTAGTTCCCCAGGAGATAGCGGAAGTACTCAGCAGATGACCGACAAATATTTTACTGAATTGAAAAAAGATAAGTACGTCGTAATTTGTCGACTTCATAATTATTCTTCAACGAAAATGTTGAACAGAATGTTACTGTTCTCGCAGTTAGCTCATTTTCCAGAGCGATTCATGTCCAACCACATCGTGTATAAGGATGTACATGTATATATGATTCTTTCAAGATAAAATAAATAAACAAAGAGAACCCCTTTTGAATATTGAGGTAACAGCCGGAGGCGGATCACAGTATGAAGTTGAGAAAGTAAAAGACCAGAGTTATTTCGGCTTCAAAACAGTGAACAACGGAAATAAAATAACTCGAATATAAGACAATAAATGTGGCGGCTATAAAACATGCATTGAGACCAACGGAGCTACTAAGAAATGTTTAATGAAAGATGTACAAGTCAATAATACAAACAGTGCAAAAATAATATAACTGTGAAATCAGCTTGTAACATTTGAGAATGGTAACTATTACAGAACATTTATAGGGGAAAAATGAAGGTAAGACATATTGAGGCGAAAAAATAACGAAAACCTCTTCAAACGGTTTGATCAATTACCGTGCGTGATGAGAGCCCAGAGGATGGTGATGGTTGAAGCATGTAACGAGGTTGCCAGAAAGTACGACTACTAAGCAAGTATTGAAGAAAAATAATCAGAGAAGAACAAGCAGTTTGGGAGCATTGAAAGAGCAAACGAGAGAAATTTGAATCAGAGACTGGACTCAAACTACAAAATATCGAAAGGACTTGGTAAGAATGTGCTACCAAGCCATAGGCCAGTGGTAAAGTAATTGGCGTATGCTGAAAAAACTAAGTATGTTACATGCTTGACGAACAAATTATAACGGTAATCTAAGAAATTCCTATTAGTGTTGGAAAATTTTCATTTTGTGTGTGTCCCATTTTGATGAATTTTGTGTAAATATTTCATCAGTTAATTGGTAAACATGCAGTATTTACAATGATTTGATGATGAGCACCGACAAATTTGATCGCGTGGGTCTCTCAAATAAGATAACTCGAAACGTGATTAGAACGTAGAATATTTTTCTCTATTTCGACCATTCTTTCTTCATTTGACAGCTTCTACAATCATAATTTCGATATCATCCAATTACATAGTTATACATGATCAAGTTCACAGCATTGACATCTAGCTTATCATGAATTCGAATTGGTCTCGATTGGTCAGTTCTATTGTTGCTTGTACTCTCCCAACTTAATTGCGTTCCCAGAATCGCACAGATTATCTATACAAAGCCGAAAGGAAGTCAACCATCGATTCGAAATTATTCGTAGAAACAATACCTTGATTATAGCAGGCATCACTCAGCGAATTGTTGATTAGCAACGAATAAAAATCACTTTGTATGCTTAAGATGATATGCTTGGATGAAGGTCAAGTATGATTCGTATTCTGAACGAATTTTTTGCTCTTATCGTCAGAATAACTTTAAATCTGTTGAAATGAAAGTTTGAATAATAGGTGTGCATTAAAATACATACCAACAAAATCGACGCTTATTTATTCGAACCTTGATAGCTCTAATTACACAATAGTTCGATCATATCGGCAGATAATTTGCTTAAGTCCATTATGATTCGAATTTCTTGTAGACCGATTAATCTCTGATATCAGAATAGGCGATAGTTCCGACAATATCCTCTTCGTCTAAGCTAAATCACTTTTCCTGATTTTTGTCATGAGTTTTACCGACTTGTAGATTGGTATATTGTTTTGATGAAACAGTGTATTTTCTAAGTCATATCAGGTATTTTGCTCAATACCATCACTGAATAGGTCGAATAATGCTATATAATAGTCACTGTTGATCTTCTGGAATTTCTTCAAATAGTCAATGAGCCATATTTCATCCTTTTTTTCATCCTCAAATCTTAGAAGAAGGTGATGCCGGTCATGCTACATTTGTGGCCGCCAAGAGGATTTAATGTGTGTGTTTACTTGCTTCTTCAAGTGGGCCAACTTGTAAGTTATCGGAAAGATGTTCGATAGAGTGGAGATCACGCGTGCTATCCAGATGGTCAATGAGGCGAACTGCTATCTTCTGAATTCTATCCAATAGATGTAATGAATGTTTGGGTTCGAAGTCCTACACAAGAGAACAGTATTCAAGACCAACTCGTATCTGTGCCTTTCATAAAAGCATCAGCTGTGACTCTGAAAAGAAAATTCAGTTGAGCAGAAGCAGATTTAGCAATCGTGGATACTTGGTCATGCCAGCAAGCTTCGGTGTTAACAGTGATGTCGAGTAGGTGCATCTTCGTTTCTGGGGGATTTTGATGTCCTTGTATGATTAGAGAAGGTTCTCAAGCAATGACTTCTGGAGAACGTTGTTCATTGCGTCTTATTCGCGTTTAAATTCACTAAGTTAAACTTGCTCTACTCTGATATTTTCTATAAGTTTGAATTCATTGACATGAGTTTAGTATCTTTTTCGGTATGAGTCATCAACTGACACTGATTAGAATAAAAAGACTAGGTCTTCTTCTCTTTATTTGGAATCGGTTGTACTCTCGTAGCCTTCCAACATTCCGGAAACGTCTGGCTTTCATACAAAATCTGAAACAGGCGATTAGAAACTGGTTCTAATTCTGGTATTCCAAAGTGTAGACGCTAGAGCCAGCCAATTTTTTGGTTTTGAACACTTTGGACATCTTTCGTCCTGTGCTGTCCACGCAGCAGATACTTGTTTCGACTGAGGCATGTCGTGGTTTTTCTGAGCGGTCTATGTTTTCGGTGATCGTACAACCACGTTTGAAATCAGCATGCCTTCGCCAAATGGTTGTGTAAGACAGAACTTTTTTCCGCTAACACTTTCTATGTGATTCGCAGGCAAGAAACTTGTTTTGATTCATTGTTAATAAATTCATAAGACTAGCATTACTGCAACCTTAATATCTCGAAAAATACTGAAAGGACAGTCGTCAAATTTTGACATGGTTCTTTTGATGGTTGACACTCACTGAAATAATCGCATTCAACATTAATATAATAATCTTTATTCGTCAGCAATTGATCTTGCTAACAGAATAACACTTAAGACGATGTCTAGCAGAGGTATTCCTACTTAACCTCAATATTTAATATAATTATAGATCAAAATAAAAAGAACAAAAATAAAAAACAAATGTTTCCAAGAAAATGCAGAAGACATTCACGTTAACCATGAAAAAAGATAAAGGAAAACGACAAAAATGAAAAAAGAAAGATCATACCAGGGCAACAAGAGCAAAAACGAGCAACTTAATTGTGGAGAAAGAAGAAGAGATACATTAACCAAACTGATCAAGCCCAATCTGTTGCAAATGGATTAGATTTCAGGCGAGTACGCATTGAGGTTGTCGAAAGATTTTTCAAACTATTTGAAATTTGATTATACATATCTACAGAGCTATATGTAAACGTTCTCCTGAAAAAAGCCGAATGAAATCTAGGCAGAGAAAGTGCAAGAAAATTTCTAAGATTAGTATTGTGCATATTACTCCTAAATATTAATTACTTACGAAGGTACGAAGGATCACTTGAATGTAAAATTCGTTGAACTAATGCAGTAAGGTGAGATCCAAATGAGTGATAAATCTTCAGTCATTTCAGTTTTAGAATTTTGGCAGAAATATGATTATATTTTCGCAATCGGCAGACGAATCGGCAGTATGCATTCTGGACACGCTGCAGTCTATTATGCGTTAGTTGGTCTGAGCAAAGAAATACGACAACCAAAGCATAATTCAAAATAGGTAGCACTAATCTATGTGTTAGTTGCGGCAAATTTTATTACAGTGTAGTCAGGATGAGTGCATGAAAAAGTACATTTCACATTTTTGCCACATAAAATGTTCTGCACGCAGGTTAGAAATTACTACAAAGGTACGATTTTTTATAACTTTATTCCACACTTACTCTGGTTGAGGAAGTAAATTATTTTCATAAGATATGGCAACGTTTCGTGATGCGAATATAATATCCTGGCGAAACCTTCGACCTTGGTCAGTACTATAATGTCAAAGGTTTTCAGGAAATAGATCGAAATGAAAATGTTAATAATGTAGTTGAATGCTCATGTTACACCCTAGATCTTTCAAATCTGACAACAGATGGTTGTTGTGAATAGTTTTCTGATATGATTTCGAAGAACATTTGTAACCACTGCAACAAAATATTTTCAGATTCACTTTTCATGTTCTTTCATTGATTCAAAAGAACATGTATATTTCATGAATTCATTGAAGACTTTCAGAATGTTAAATATCTCTTCCTAAAGGAGCTGGTTATCCGATCCACTCTCCATAAACATCCTCAACGAAACCACATATTAGTGTACAATGTAGTCAGATATCAAGAATAGCAGCAACAGACTTTAGTAATTACATTACATATTTCCATACAAAGTTGGCGTACTCCAACGTACTAACACAGGAGACTACTAGAGCTACCGCGAAACGAGGAAGACAAATAGTACATCAAACAAAGAAATCTTTAGGAAGCCATATTAGTTTGACTATTCAATGCAATGCTGCATACAGTGCGTGCTCGATGCAGTGGTCAAAATTAGCTAACGCTCTAGTACTTGATTGCGTGTTGATACAGATATAAAGTAAAAATCATATATCAGGATCAAGAAAGCTTTATGTATATACACATTGAAGACTTTTATTCAGAGAATTTCGTAGAATGTTGGTTTTCCTATATATCGTTCATCATCATCGACAATCAGAGCCACAAAGTACGGGTACAGTCCGGTCGGATGTTATCAACAGGAACAATAGACTGCAGTTCAGGTCTTGTTTGACCTCGTCAGTAATGCACACCCATTTTCAGGTACAGGCCAGACTGCAACCTACTCATCTTAATCGGTTGGAGTGCATCACGTACTTATATATGTATAGGCACCCCTGAACGAATTGATACATTGGCTACTACCAGCACCACCAGAAAACGATGAAAATAAATAGGGTGTTGCGGTAGATAGGCGAACTATTAGGGCTTTTTGAAGTTTTCTGTATGAACTACTCTTTGTTGATTCTTCCATATGTTTACACAGTTAGCAATAACTCTCGCATGATATCATTGTTGAGATTTTGGATTTAGTAGTCCACAAATTCAAAGCCAAAGCAAAAATGAAATAAGAGGTTATAAAACAAATTAAATTTACTAAATTCACAGCTTCGAAAGTGATGATGAAAACAGAGTATGGAGAACAACTTAATTGAAAATAAACAATTGGAATGTTTGTAAAAAAATTATCGAAGTTGGACGGAACAACGTTCATCTGTCAGCTAGCGCTGCAATGACTTTTTTTATCAATATTCGTCCGACAGACTTCACTTCAAGAAACTCATTCTAACCTCCTCATTCCCTTGTATTGGAATTTAAAAGTTCGAAATATCTTCATTAATATAGGTTATTTCAGTGAATAAATCATTTTTCGTTAAAATTCATTACATAATAGTGCCAAAAGCATTCAGAATTTATTTGTAAAGAACCAGTCGCGAATAAGCATTCATCATATAAATGTCACTGATTTAATTCGGTTATTTTTCTATTCATTATTAACATTTTCCTGCTTCTTATTCATGTAGAAACCAGATAATTTCAATTGAAAGTAATAGGTGAACTAAAAATAGAACCTTGTATGTGTTGCTGAAATGCACTAGATGTTCGAATTATGCGAAAAGTTCATTGCTAGAAAAACTTGTCAAATAGAATTCTGAATAACTTATCCAAACATTAATTGATTGCTCCAGTACTCAAATATTTAACAACGTTCAGCGAAAGATAAACAATTGTTTCACCACCTTAGAAGAAAGGTTAGATTTCTAACTGCCAACTGCATTTTTATCCGAACGAATACAAGAGGATTGGCTTTCTTATAAATCTGTTAGATAGATCAACTTATAAACGATTTTACTACATTGTACATTGCTATTCACACCGTACGAGGGTACCCTTCATGTTTTGCATGCTGGAACATATAGAACATGATTTGTTCATGTTAATGCAAAATTTCAGTTCTATGGGGCTGTGTCACAACAAACTGTCGAAGTTGACAAGTTAATTGAAAAATGGAAATAGGTCGCGAATTTTTTCGAACAATAATTTTCACTAAATTTCAAAGACAATTATCTCATACAAGAATGTCACCGCCAGTTAGTTTCTGCTTCTGGCATAGAAGCACCATATCAGTTAAAATTACCTGTTGATATGGAGAATTTCAACGCAAAAAGGGTTAGACTCAGCGATAATCCAAGGCCAGGTACACCAAAAACAGTGGTCACTCAAGAGAATATGAATCGTGAGAGTAAGGTTATCTAGAAATATCTGCATGCAACATATATAGTGATTGAGGCATCGTTGAGGATTTCAAGGACCTCAATAAAAAATATTGCGCACGAAGAATTGCTTGTGAAAAAATTAGTTTCCCGTTGGATAATGTTCCTGTTTACCGGAGAACAGAAAGCTGCAAGGGTGAATTGGTATCAAAAAACTATAAGACGTTTTAACTTTGGAAAGTTTGAAAGCATTTACCATATGTCAGTGGTCATAAATCTTGGATTTCTCATACGAGCCAGAAAATAAGCGTCGATCTTTTGATTAGGTTTTCCAAGCGAAAGAGGAACCGAAGTGTCTCCAAAAGGATGATCGCAACATTTGTTTCAAAAGCAGATCTTTAGCAACAACCCCTTTACATGATCAGAAACAACCAATTAGTAAACAATAATTTGTTTACTTCGAGTCGTTAGGAAGCTATCAAAAATCAATCCCGAACAGTGAATCTTTCTTCACTAAGACAATGCAGTCGAACACAGTCCGGAAAACAATTGAATAGTTTACGTAAGAAAACATCCAATTGTTTCATCATCCTGCTCACAGTCGGGACTTGTAACAACGTCGGTTCATTTCAAGTAGTTTAAACGGCGAAATTATATGTTGGTGATTCCTGTTGGTCCATTGATAACAGAAGAACGAACTGAAATACTATCTCTTGTTATTTGCACAATTAATGCACTTCCAACAGTACGGAGCTTCTCCTCAGTATACCGCCTCATCTAATGATCTGATTCCTTTCTTTTGTCAGAATATTTTGAGTCTAAAATTCCTGTGGCTCTGCCTGTAAGCGAATTCTAGATGAGTGTCGTCAAATAACTCCTAATATGTTGAACCTTGTTAGAGACGGTTTTCAGCCCAGATTGTAATATTGTTTGAAAAAGTTAGAGGATAATTCAAATATTTCAATTCAAATTCATTGGATGAATTTTTTTCATTGAAGTAGTTGTATTCGACAAAGTTTCAGACATTACAACTAAATTTACTTCCCCCATTCAGAACTACAAGGTAAGTGAATTTACTGGCAAATACACGCAGGTGCTGATAACTGTTCGTGGTTTCCTTCCAAAGCACAAGGTTTCTTTTCCCTTTTATTCTGTAATCTTGAAAATAGCTATAATATGTGGATTATTTGAGATAAGAAATGATCTTCCGAAAAAAAATTGGTAGAAATTTCTTCTCTCGTACACCTTCATAAATAGGCTTCCAAGAACTTCCAAATGAAGTATCGGTCGACCGTTTCATCCTATTGAATTTTTAGGCGTTGAAGCACTTCCTCTAAGGGGGTTGCTCGTAAAAGCCTTAAAAGACGTCAAATATCGTCGATTCTTTGAAATACTACACAATGTATAACGAAAGTGTTGTATTTGGATATCGAAAAATATTGATTGAAAAGATTTCATTATTATTATCCAGAAAGAGAATGACAGAAGAGTTTGTTTGTTAAATTCTTGAATTTGAAATTATTCGTACATATAGAAACGAACTAGGATAACAACTCCTTCAAGATGAGCAAACTTTTTCTTGAAAACATTTTATACTATTATTTTTTGAAGGCTGTTACGAAAAAGAAAGATGATTAACATTAGCTGATCAAGGTAAGATTCTCAACTCTTGCGAGCAAACGAAATGGGTGGTTGCTCTTTGCTAGATTGGAGTAATTTATTATTAGTTAGTGAGAAATCAGGAGTATTCAGGTCTAGTCACTTAAGTGAATATGCGATAGTTCCTCCTCGACTTATACATCGATTGGAGTAGGTCATGTTAAGTTGTTTTCTAACCTCCAAGTTGAGTATAATTAAAAATGAACCACATGTTCTCTTCGAAGGCCTATTTCTCCATAGTGGAAAGATTAACTCATCAAAAACAGAATTTCGTTCTTATTTGTTTGACAACCAATTCGGGGTAGTCTTGTGGGACGACCGTTGCAAATTTTTGAACCTAGTAGGGGTAAAGCAATTGATCCCTTATATTTCTATAGATCGTACTCTTATATGAATTGAATTGAATGGTTGATTGTCGAGTGCTCGTTAAAATCTGCACGGCAGATAAAATAATAAACACGTGATTCTAGAAGGACTTGAATCTTTTGCATTTTTCTTGAATCTCTGAGATATTATAATCTTCAAAATGAGTTGACCTTTTTCAGTAAATAGATTACTTACCAGTTTCACTATTGCAAGCGACGATAATAGCTGCCGAAGAATCAGAAAGCTTAGGAATTATCCGATGACTTTGAAAACTTTGATAAAACTATGTTTTCGTAAAATGAAAAAAATGCATATGAGGATATTCAGCCACTATGATTAAATTGAAACAATAAGTTCTGCACTTAGCAGGAAATCTCTCATGGAAAAAGTAAAATCACTTCTACATGCATTTCGAATTTGAATATTGGATAATGAAGCTAAACAGTTCCTAAGATTTCGTTTCAACTCTTCTATGTCATTATGAGTTTGTCTATATTATAAATCCTTGACGTCAAAATTGGCGTTCGCCAATACAAGGTGGTTTATTAACGCACACCAAATATTGAAGCTGAATAGAACGTGACATTTATAGGTTCCTGAAATTGGTTGTATCATTCGAAGAGCTATGTTTTCAGCAGTAATGCTCAATTGGTAAGATCCTTCTGGGTCTTTTTCTGCGAACATTTCCGTGTTAGTTATACCAAAAATTTTAGAGCTAACCAAAGTGTGTATATTAATGATGTATTTTGCTGGCTTATTTGGAATAAACTGTCGAAATGCACAGCCGCCTCGAAACGATTACAACTTTCGCTCCAAATTCACGAACTCACTAGGGGTGTAAACAGATTGCAAATTGTTTACAAACTTATCAGAAAAAGCTCTTATAGATGTAAGTATGTAGATTTCTTGTATTTCTGTGCTATTTTCAATATTATCAAACCTCAAACAGGTTCACAAAAACAAAGATCTTCAGCCGGACATAGTTGAAGATTTTCCATTCCTGTTTCATCATCTTTCCAATAATCTTTCAAATCTCTGTGGTTTGACCTAAATACATCAGCAAAATGAAGTTAACCATTGTCGGATTTTATTTCAACCTTATCTGTATCTTGATATAAGTATTTTTCTTTTACTATACAGTTTTTTGTCTAATTTATATTGTGATACAATCTGGTCATCAAGAAATAATGAACAGTAATCAAAAGATGTCTTAGAATTACGTACACTTCACTTGAGGCAAATGCTTCATAATATTTTCAGGACTTGTACGGACCTCAGTATAACAGCAATTTTTCCATCATTTTGTGCGATCTTCTCCTTAGAAATATAAACCTTGAATTTTATCATTATCTGGGTTCACGTTAGCTCTACTTGTTTCATCCTGCACTTCTTGCACTTCTTATCTTCGCATCATCGTCTTCATAAAAACCTTCTTCTTAGCCTATTTGTGCTTTGTTACTTATTTGGACATGCCATTCATCCTGATCAATATCGTCTGTCCCGGGTTAATGAAGTTTTCCTTTGCACTCCGTAAATATACATATGAATAGAATATAAAGATCAACAATAAGTCTGAATTTTAAGCACAAAGTATAATAGAATAATTGTTGTTATTTCTTCAAATAAACAACATAAGCAACACGAAATATCCAATAATTCCAAAACGTATTCTCAAAACAATGAAATGTGAGATGAAATTGAGAGTCTTAGGTTACAGTTAGTTTGATAGAGGAGAAGGTGGTACTGTGGCTCCTGTAGGTATATAGGCCCCCTTCGATATTTATAATTTAGAAGCACGCCATCTAGTAAATTTTTGTGGAAACGCGTAGCTCTTGTGTATGTGTCAATTAGTATCCAAAAATTTCAGACGAGGGCGTTACGTACTTTTTTTTATTCGATCAAGTCGAAACGCGCAACTGCCAAACCGTGCATTTTATTTATTTTTTTCCGGAAATACTGAACCTTAGCTCTTGTAATTTGTACATTGTGTTCAGTGAACGTTTTCATGTCGGGTTTTGAAGGTAATTATGAAAAACTTCTTATTAATATCTCTAATATGGTTTGTTTATATATTCTTTGATAAATGCAATTTGTCCCCCTTACATTGTTTGTATTATGGACCCAGGGGGCCATATATGATGTATGACATAAATATATCATATCATTTTTTCTTAATCTTTTGCTACAGATGCCCCGGCAAACTTTGATATCTCTGTCTCTGAAGAAAAGAAAAACTTGGCATCCTAACCAAATGAAAAAGGCAATTGAAGCAGTAAGAACAAAAACGATGGGGTATAAAAAGGCTGTAAGAATATTTTTTGTACCAAGATCTACAGTGGAAAGACTAGTGAAGGATTCTCAAGAATTTTTAGAGTTGCTTGTGCATAAACCTCTTGGAAGAAATCTCATAATACCACCTGAGCTGGAAAAAAGTTTGTGGAATATATTTTGTTTATGGATTCGAAATATTATGGACTGACAACATCGAAAATAATTTTAGAAATGAAATAGCTGGGCGTGCTTGGTTGGATTACGAGCGTCATAAAACTCTATATCATTACGCAGACCAATGAGGATTTCGTACGCTCGTGCTCAAGTTTTTAACCGTGAATCAGTCAAAGAATTTTTCGATATATTGGAAACTGAAATGAAAAATGAGAATTATCCCACTGACAGGACTTTTAATATATACGAGACTGCGTCGACAATTGTGCAATCTAAAATTCCACAGATTGTTGGTGAAAAAGGGAAGAAACAGATTGGAGCCTTAACTGCTGCAGAACGCGGGTCACTATGTACTCTTGTTTATTGCATGAGTGCTTTTGGTATGTTTGCGCCACCAATGATGATATTTCCTAGAAAAAACTTTACTGATATTTTAATGAAAGGTGCGCCACCTGGGTCGATTGGAAAAGTTCATCCATCTGGTTGGATCCAATCAAATTTGTCCACTGACTGGTTTAGACATTTTATCGATAAAACAAAACCCAGGGAGGCTTTTCCCATATGGCTTATTATTGATAGATATAATAGTCACACTTGCAAACTTAGAATATATAGAACTAGCGAGAGAAAATCACGTCACACTTATCAGGCTTCTAGCCATACAAATCATAAGCTACAGCCGTTAGATAAGACTTTTATGGGTGCTCTTAAGAGTCAGTACAGTGAGGAAATTCGTAAGTTTCTTCTGCATTCTGAAAGAACACTGAAGCCTTACGATATTGCTAAGCTTTTTAGTCGGGCATATCTCAAGAGCACCACAAGAGAAATTGCTGTAAATGGTTTTCGCGCGACGGGAATTCACCTATTCAATCCGCAAGTTTTTACGGAAGTAGATTTTCTGATGGAAACTTGAAATAATGAACAACAATGTTGCCCTCAATAAAACACACCATACAAGTCCTGCTGCTGATCAAGATGCGTCAGTTGTGTATGCTGCAGTACAACAGTCGCAAGCTCATTTGGTTCTGCTGGAGGACATTCACCCCATCCCCGCAGATAAGATTCGATTTTCTTATAGTGGAAGAAAAAATACCACAGCAAAAGCAATCACATCCTCTCCATACAGGAATGAATTGAGTGAATCTTTGCGCTCAGCAGAAACTCGTGACCGAAGTCATGTACGTGGGCCTGGGCGCGGTACTGGATGTAGTCAAGCTAAAACAAGCAGCAGCAACAAAGCCCGTCAGCGCCAGAGAGTCATTCAGTCATGATCCAGCAGTAGTTCTGAAAGTGATGTAGTCGTAGAAACAGATTCGGAGAATGACGACAGTCAATAACCAGATAAGACCCCGGAAAGTGCAGATACGAACTGCATGTTTTGTGAAACTAGTTAATCTAACGACAGACGTGGAGAAGAGTGGATACAGTGCCAGAGTTGCAATTTATGTGCTCATACAGCCTATGCAGGTCCTGAAGGCGAATATTATATCTGCGATTTTTGCCGTTAATTTGTGATTACGCTCATTTATTTAATATGACCCCTGGGTGCCATATAACCCCTCACCTGACCCCAAGTTGCCAAATTTGATTATTTTCATAATACATATGTTTTTTAATTTTCTGTTTTAATTTCGTTCATTTTATTGAAGGACATATATATGTAAGTTAATAAAGACGACTTTAACGTGTTTCCTATACTTTTTTGTCTTGTATTTTGTACCTGAGGCCTAAAAAACAAAGAAGGGGCTCACATTAGCACCTTCTTCTCTATAACTAAGAATTAAATTATTAATCGTTTATGTAGCTTGTGTCACTTGTAATCAGAAGGATTTAGCTCAGGTAATTGAGCAGGCCAAACCAAAACATTCGAAGGATTCTCTTATAGGTTATCCCTGACTACCCCAACGGAATGCGAGCATTATCGTGCATTTTGATCAATTTAATCCTACTGAAGCTGCACCGGAAGAATAGAAAGTTCCCTTCTCAGCTTACAGCTTTTACAAATCTCGCAAGCAAAACGAGATCAATTCTTCAGCCAACACATACCACACCGACCATAGTCATACCTCTTTGACATGTGTGAACCTCCTGAGCATTTCTCTCTCTAGACATTTCCAAATACGTGAGTAGGTCTTGTGGGTGAGCCTACACTCAATATGAGTTCATGTAATCAGTGCTACAGTGGGTGTGTTGGTAGTGAATCCAAAGACCACTTGTAGTGGCCTGAGTAGTTCTTAAAGCATTCGCGACAACTCTTTGAGATGAGCTAGCTTCGAGCAAACCAGTTTCTCGTAATAGCACATCTCATTTGAGATTTAATAAAGAGAAAACCACATCCATGGAAAAATAAAGAAAAAATAAAAGAAGAATTTCATATAATAACCAATTTAGCCAGATGGAAAGAAAGATGAGAAAATAACGTTTGATTTGAATTTGCACACGATTCAAAAACTGATAAATGCTGTAATGATAATAGTTGTATTCCATATTTTCTTTTATAAAGTACTTCAAGATAACAATCAATGATTCTCATTGTATGATGGTAAAACTGCACACATATAGACGAATATTTCAGTTAGACTATTAGGCTCGTTTGACGTGTATATTACGTAATATGTTTCTTGATTATCATATTGTTCATTAATTAACAGTTTAGCGAGAATGCACGTTTGATTTCATGTTTCGTTCACTTTTCAGCCGATTACATCAAAATATGCAAATCTAATGATCCAGACTTGGCGGCTTGCATCACAGAGTCTGTAAATGCACTTAGACCGCAGCTAAAAAAGGGAATACCTGAATTGGAAGTTCCGCCACTAGAACCACTGTATTTGGACGAAATCAAATTAAGAAATGGACCGAGTACAGCAAAACTTGACGCAAATATAACAAACATCAGAGTTTGGGGACCTTCAAACTTCAAGATTTTGGATGTGAAGTAAGTCACGCATTTTTTTATCGTCAGGATATACCATAAGTAGCGAACTTATACTCTAGGCCTCTTCATACCTGCAATGCCACCCTTTTCACTTCATGAAAAGAATTATTATCAACGCTCAAAATCAATTTTTGTAATATTGGTTGCATTATATATTAAATTTAATCGTCAAACTTCAAAATTTTTCACATACAATTTAATTATCAATACTCTAGATTGAAATCGCTGTAGGTTAGGTAGGATTTGCTGGTACATGTGTTTTTGTTGTAAAATTGTGTTTGACTTCTGCTGAGCTTTATCAAGTTCTGTAGTTTACGCATTCATATTGCCAGAACAGAATCAAATCGTACTAGGGTTAGCGTTACTCTTGTTAATAATTGTTGAATAGCAATCTCGAGTATGTACTTATTCAATTTCGGGAGATGTTTGATATCATATTCGTCATCTCAGAAGTTTGTCTAGATATCCAAAATCGTGTTGCAAGTTATCAATGAATGCAACAAATAGAACGAACGATTGTATTGTGTGTTGCGTCGCTCTAATATCGCGGTCAGTATATGTCAACACAGGAACCCAAAGCTGTGGTAATTAATTTATTGCAGTTAGTTATTTAACATTTGGAATTTTTGGTGAAGAGCCTTTAGTGCTTGACTACAGACCCATCTGATTCTTGAAATATTTTGTGACGAAAATTGAAAAAGTCTATTTCAATTTCTATTTTTCTTAAATACGTTATAAATTATTCTTATTAGATTAAGTTTAACCGCCTGGTCAGCTGCACGCTTAGTGAGCAAGTATATTGGATATACTACGCCCAGGTTTGACTATGGGTTCCAGCTATGGATGTTTTCCTTGAACAAAAAAGTGAAATTGGAAAAGGAGCATAAACTTCCGAAGCTAATTTCTCGAGAGCATTGTTGAAAGATGAAGAAAGAAATGATTGAGGTTACCTTCGGGGTAAATAATATAGTCACATCAAATTTATACAGTGCGTTCCAATAAGGACAAACCTCGTTCAATAACTCGGCTTGTTTGATTTTGTGAATTTCCTGAATCAGGTCGATTTTTTATAGTAGGGAGACATTTTTGTTACATGCTTCGTTCTCCTCCTATCAAACTTCTAACCTTGGCAGCTTCCACCCCAAATTTTTGAAGAGGGAAAACGTATGATGTGATTCTTTCTTGGAAAGTTGATTCCATTCTCTATAAGACCATGTAATTATTTACTTTCAAAATAATACGTGATCAATTTGAATCAAGAATTGTTTACAAACAATCCAAATTAATCAAAATCGATTATGTGTGTTAGATATAGGTTTGAAAAGCTGTTGACTTTGCTTAATTTTTCTAAATAGACAATCGAGCAACCGTTTACAGTTTATGTTGAGATCCATCGAGTCGATTCTGTTTCGAAGAATTGAAAACTCTGCTGATCTGAAAATGCTAGATTTCTTTCGTATGAATCATAAAATAAAAACGATGATTCAGTTTTATGGTATGGTCGGTTTCTCATCAGTCTTCCCATGCTTGAAAATGTTTTCCAGATCTGCTAGATTCAATTACTTTCGGTTTTTTTGTTAAAACGCAGATGATTTGCGTTGATAGTTTTTTTCATAGATTTGATGACCGGAAATAACAATGATCTAGTTGGAGATGGTATACATAAGGCAGGAGCACATTGAAATTGTTAGTTTAATTTGCAAAAATAATAACTGTGTAATTTGGGGCACAAATATGTTCTTGAGTTAACGAGCAAATACGTGGAAACTAGATGTGCGTTATTATTAGCCGTTTTGGGTAAAGTTGCCATAATGAAGAATACACAACCTATGAAGAGATTGTCCAAAGTATCTGGAGTATGCCGGTCAAGTATTTTCAGGATTCCTCACAATTAGGAATTACATCCATATAAAATCAGACTTGAATGAAGATTATTTCGTTCGTTGTTTAGAGTTCTGCGAACATTTCACTGAGCAAGAACTAACATAATGCTTGTCTTTCTGACAAATGGTGTTTTTTTATTGTCGAGATGCATCGCTATAACTGTAGGTTCTGAATTGAGGCTAACCCCCGTTCAAAAAGGAGAATCATACTAAAAGACCTTGAAAACTTTGAACGGCGAAATCTATTTGAACATGCCAGAGAATTTGGTTGATCCTGTCATATCATTCAAGGAGTCCCAAATTCATCTGAATGTAACGTTATGTTTCAATGATGCAGTACCGCCTCATCACGCTGCCGCTGTACGGGATTTTAGAATGACACGTTAGACCTCCCGATCCAACGCCGCTCGATTTCTTCTTGTGGTGCTATCTAAAGTCAGACGTCCATGTTACACCACTCGATTCGCTGGAAGAACTACGAAAAAAGATTTTTTATCTATGTCAGCAGATAACACCATAAATATTGCAAAATATTCAGTTAATCATTGGAATCTGGATTGTAACAATGAATGAAAGTTATTGGAGGCTACTTTGAACACTTGAGATAGGAATTTATTATGATTAAAAAACTGAAATCTCAATGATATGTTTCTTTTCAGAATAGATTTTCATGAGAATCATAGAAGTCTAATCAGTGTTGCATTTTAATTGATGGAATTTCCGAAATTAGACTGATGAGTTAACCTTTTTAATGAGGAATCACACTACCCCATTCTCATTATAACAATTTTCGGTTTGGTAGTTAATAGATGACGGAAACGATCAAATAAGGTCAACTCCACTCCAGACGTCCTTTAAGAGTTCCACAACTGACCCATGGAAATCGCGCTGCTCGTTTAGCTTGGTGCCAAGAACACGTAAACTGGGATCAAGAGAGGTAGGCCACAGTTCTCTTCAGTGATGAATCTAGATTTAGTTATTATCCCGATTCGGGAAGAATTCGAATATGGAGGGAACCTGGAAAGCAAAACCGTCTCCAGCATGCTCGAGAAGTTGTTAGACAGGGAGGCGGATCAGTGATGTTTTGGGGAGGCATACGCCTTGATGGAAGAACTGACCTCGTTTTCATACAGAACAATCTCACGGGAAATTCTTACGCAAATGAGATAGTTTTACCTGTAGTGGTACCGTATCTCCAAACAATGGGTCAAAATCCACTCTTCCAACAAGATAATGCCCTTCCTCATCGTGCAAGAGTTGTCTGAACGTTCTTGAAGAGAATGATATCGATCGATGGTCTGACTCAACCAAATCGAATTTGATCTCCGTATGAGGAAAACATTGCTCAAACTGTGATCGAACGGATTCATGAAAACCTGAAAAGTTTCCAAACAATTTTCGATTTCTATTCTTCAATGTAAATTCTGAAGAACTACGTGGTCCTGTAGGGAATAGAATCCCATTTTCCAAAAGGTATCACACAACACCTTTTCTCTATTACAAAATTTGTGGTAGAAACTCCGATGGGGAGGGGGGTGACAGGTGGAGTACGAAACATACACCAAAAAATGTCACCCTCGAATAGTAAATCAACCTGCTTCAGAAACTTCACAGAAATATTAGACTGATTTGCTTTCATTGGAATGCAATGTATATGAGAATTCTAACTTTTAATTCTATTTCTCCATACATTCTTTCAGTTCACCATAAAATCTAAATAACTCTCCGAGAAGTCAATGAGAATTCATTTTCATGATTTTCAAATATTCCTTGTAAATCGAACGTTTTCTTGAACCTACATCCAGACTTATGGTGGATGCGCTTTGGGTTTATAATTATTTGAGAATCGGTAATCAGTGATGATTTAAATCAAATTCTTTTCTTGTGTTAATTTCAAAAATAGGTTAGCTCATTTTTTCTATATAATATATATTATATAGGGCCAAAAACAAGAACGAAATAAATTCAATAAGAACAAAATTATAATTTTCTGGACGAAAATGCCAAAATTGATTTATTTATGTTCGAAAAGGATATCTTTCAACATGAGATGCCTATTTAAAGCATAACCTCACAGCAGCTTACTCCTCAATTTCGAATAAGGAAAATGTGTCACCTCATAGAAAAACTGTTTTGAATTGTTGCATGGCATGAAATTTTAAAATTCGAAAAAAACCTGATGAAGATATTGGTCGATGAACGGTACGTTTCGAACCGATCTTGCTTACTTGAGATTTCATTGTAAACAGCTTTTGACTCTTTCAACATTTCTGTTATTCACCCTGTATCTTTTGTATCATTTTTGTCGAATTCGAAAATATCTTCATAGTCATGAAGCAACTAGTTTTTCGAAAAGCTTATTTGGGTACTGTTCATCATATAGTTATCTAGATCCAATAGTGTGAAATTGACTTCATTACCCGTTAATCCGCTACATTCCGGATAATTTAGAAAAAGTTCACATTAATCGATAATTTTTAACGTGTGCTGTAAATTGCTTTTCATATGTCTTTGCGCTAGTGATTTTAGTAGGCATAAAATGTCAGATGAGCACATTTTTCACTCAAAAATATATTTTGGTCCATTGTGAATTTAAAATAAACAATCATCCGAATGTAGCCACGGCATTTCAACAATAGTAAATATGGAATTGGATTCAATGATATAGTTCTCATTTACACATATGAAGAAGCTATCATCAACAACAGTACAAATCAGAAAAATACTCAGTATTTCGATACCTGCTGTTCATGCTACCGCCTGCTAGCTCGAACGCTTTTGTCTAAACGTGTTTTTCGGGTTGCAACCTCAGCGTGCAGTCAATTTGGCAAATAGTAACTATCTATTGAACTATTAATGTTATGGAAAGTAAAGGACTCAATAATTTGAGAGTAAAAGTAAGGGCTAATCGAAATGCTTAATTCGTTAATCTATATGCTAAATTAACAGATTAACAGTCATGTGTCCAGCTCTGCCAAAAACGTACAGTCGACAGATTTTCCTTGTTCAAATATTGAAAAGTCGATTCGTTTCATCGTTTAAATATAAGAACTGTTCAGAAGTATAGAAGGTATACAGGGTGCTTCAACGAAAACAAAAAAGATCTAAATTCAATAACAAGTCAGATTCATAAATATGTATATATATATATATATATATATATATATATATATATATATACAGGGTGCTTCAACGAAAACTAAACAACTAAACAGAGGCTATATCTACCATAATATTAATTTCTGATCAAAACACAAAAACATGTCAATTTTTCGTTTCAAGAGGGACATCTTTTGGGGTACAATACCTGCCTGAAATATCAACCCCCTAAGCGATGGTTGCAATCCTTGAACATTTTGAATAAGGACAATGGGTCGTGTGATGACTCAAAAGAAAGGTGGTATCTTTGTCTACATCCCTTGAACAAATTTCTATTTTCAATTGAAAACTGTAAAAGATACAGGTTGAGCAACTGAAAGACTATTTCCCTGAGACTATTCAAGTTTCAGTGAGGTAAAATGGAACATATCCATGCTGATCAATGGCAGTCATCATCAAGTACCAGCCTCATCTCGAATTTCAACCCCTAGAGCAGGGGTGACAACCCTTGAAAATTTGGAAGAGGGAAGATGGGTCGAGTGATAACTCGAAAGAAAGGTATTATCTTTGTCTGCATTCCTGTAAAAGAATTTTCATTTTTGATTGAAAACTGTAAAAGATACAGAGTGAGTCACTGAAAAATAGAGAAGACTATCGCCCCAATACTATTGGAGTATTAGTGCGAAAAACTGGAATAGATTCATTATAGATCAAAAGCTGTCACCTTCTTTGATCTGGAATGAATCTCTTCCATTTTGTTGCTCTAATACTTGAATAGCTCAGGGCGATAGATAGTCTCCTCTATTTGTCAGTAGCTCACTCTGTATCTTCTACAGTTTTCAATCAAAAATTAAAATTCGTTCACAGGGATGCAGACAAAGATAACACCTTTCTTTCGAGGTATCACTCGACCCATCTCAAGGGTGGTCACTACTGCTCTAGGGGATGAAATTCGAGATGTTGATGACTGCCATTGACATGGATCTGTTCTTTCACCACTGAAACTTGAATAGTCTAAGGGAAATAGTCTTCCTATCTTTCAGTTGCTCACCCTGTATCTTTTACAGTTTTCAATTAAAAATAGAAATCCGTTCAGGCAGTATAGACAAAGATACAACCTTTCTTTTGAGTCATCACTGACCCATCTTACTTATTCAAAATGTTCATGATTGCAACCCCGCTTAGGGGTTGATATTTCAGGCAAGAAGTGTGGCCCAAAAGATGTCCACCTTGAAACAAAAATCGATCTGTTTTTGCGTTTTGATCAGAAATGAATATCTTGGTATATATAGACTCTGTTTAGTTTTCGTTGAAGCACCCTGTATTATATATAGTGTACACATCTTAGAGCATACGGGATGCCGCATTTCACATGGCGGTTACTTCACTTTATTATGAACTAGTGTGCCCAGTATGATCGCCTTCTTTATCTAAACAGCTAATATACTAATCGTCTTATATACAAAAAACGACTTATACACTATACGCCTAAGAAACTAGAGCCCAGATATACTGAACGCCTTTTCATATCCAACTCTATTTATACTGAATATCTCACTATATTCACTGATATTTATACCTAATAATTCTTCATATTACATGGAGTTCTCTCATAAATTGGCTCACACATCCTTAGGTTAACGTAGCTTTCAGTATAGTTTTTTGGATACTGACTCATCAACCGTACAAATTTCAACACTATTCACTACTATCCCAATTCAAAGAAATACATTGAATTTTAAAATCTTAACTTTCTCCAATTGAGCTTGCATAAGATGAAATTAACATACTTCCAACAATGATTCAAAAACAAATTTTTCAATCACTCTTTGGACATAGAAATTCAATCAGCAACTCAAATATTAATTCACAATATCCCAAATAAGTTCCAAATTATTAAATATATACTTCGGAAAAATCAATATTTACCGATCTATAGTTTCAAATTTTAATTTTTATTCTTATTCGGATTAGATCAGATAAGAATCGAATAAGACTCATGAATTATAATGAACTGAATTGAAGTATTCTTGTGTAGAGTATAAATGAGATTCAGACATCCACAAATTTGTAAATTACATTATGCACCTTCATATACAATACAATGATATTAACTATATATCAGTTTTAGTAAAATTGTTTCTTGTAACTGTTAATTTCCTAGATCCATAACTGTCGAGTTAGTAGTTGATTTCTAGTAGACCTGCTCTCATAAATGAAATAACGATTCTTCAATTTTACTTCTCTTCAATTCATGTTTTGTGAAACTTTATAATATACGGGAAATGAAAATGAATGGAAGAAATTGCATTGAAACAACTTCATATTTATATATAACATGATGAACGAACTCATTTTGCACAATTATACAGAATATCTATAGTAAAACTACCTATAATAAAAATTGTCAAACGTACATAGCATTTTCCGAGTAGTAGTTGAATTTTTTCCAAAATATGATTCACATAAGCAGCATGTTTCTTGTGACTTTCTTGAATCTTTGATTGATAGTTGGGTTGTACAAAATGAAACTTCGTATGCAACTTTTACATATTTGAACTTCATATTTCTCACTGTAAGTCACCTATAAAAGAGAAATTTTCAACTTCAAATCAATGAGGAATAAGTGTCATTAATTCAACAGCCTTCATAAAATTTCGTGAGGAAGAGTAACAATGTGTTATGAATAGAAGAAACAATAATTACCTCTTGTAAAATGACACAGTAGAATATCTGAATATTCAGAATTCAATCAAGTTCTGATGCCAACTATGAAAATAATAGTGAATTTCGAGCCCACTCCATCTCTTCTCTTCGGAGATTTATAACATTAACATGTAACTTTGCAGTTATTACTCACTATTTTTGTTGCTTACTTTCATGATTGTACTAATAAGTGCTCTCATATAAGCGGTTAAATATTATTTTTCATTTTATTTTACAACCTTTCTTCAGTGGATCTATTTTATAGTTCCTCTTCACAGATGGGTTGTATCCTAAAAATAAGTATTTCAACAATAATAACTACTAAATTTGTATTGAAAATAACAGCTCACCTTCAAACCATTGACAAAATTATCACTCAATTGAAAGATAAATGATTCATCCTTCTCATGTATTTCTTTCATATTTTCCAAATGAATTTGGTTGCTTAGCTATCAAAGATATATAACCACAGAGTTATGAGATCTCACTTTCTTTGGTTCAAACTTGAACACTGTCAAACACATTGAATCTCATTCACTTTTACATTTGAATAATTTTAGAATTGAAACGTAATTCCCTTGAATAAACTGAAACGAATATTTAATTTGAAATGGCACGGTCTTATTGACATCTAGTTTGAAATATTTCAATACAGATATAGTCTTCAGTGGATAGTTTTCAATAATCATATGATACATACTCTAAATGACCTAACGAAATCTTTATCGTGTTCCTTTCAGAAAAAATATCATTATACAAAAAGCTCAATACCTATTTATAGCAACTCAAAGAATATCCCATATTTTGTAAGATAGTCCCAATTGATTTGTTGAAAAATCCTAGTAATTCCAGGAAATCTTTCAGGTTAAGGTTGTTTTCTACCTGTTTCGTTTCCGAGTTATTTGTCCATTTATTGCATGAGAAACAACAAATGCTGAATAATTGAGCAGTTTATTTTTTCTATGATTAAATGAGTAGTATGACAAGCAAAACACACAGAGAAAAATTAAAATCTGTTACATCTATTTGTCAAATTCCTTTGAACCTTTTTTTTCTATTTCTTCTATATCATTATATCAAAGTTACCTTTGTTAAGTATGTGAAATTTACCACCAATGAACAGGCACAAATTTTGACAAATAAAATTCTAATGAACAAAAACAAGTTCTCAAAATAAAAAAAACCATTTACTGCACCAAATTTCCATTTAGAAATTACTGTTGACTGGCCAAAATCCATATATGTTTGAAACGTATGTTAAATTAGCTGTTCAAATCTTCCTCTTACTTGTTCCAAACGGTGAAGTAGATCTTGTCTTGTAGCACTTCAAACTTCAATTGTATGGAGGCTGCAGAAATCTTGATGAACACTAAGTTTCAACTCCTATCTGGTATTCACTGCTGAGATTTTTCTCAAACGACCCTAAAGATAGAAATTTTGCACAGAAAGATCAGGAGACTGCCAATTCTAAAGACCTAATCTCCGAATCCGCTTGTCCTCAAACCCATTCGTTAGCTGATGAGCTCTGACTTCGGAAGAGCAATGGGTCAGAGTACCATCCAGTTGGTACCATCACTACTGAAATGAACTTAGGGGTGGAGTTTCGAGAAACTCAGTAACAAACCTGTGCATTACCAAATATCTCGTCCTTCTTGAGTGATCATAGTATATAATAACGATATTGGTCGCTGAAGATTGAATCAGAATTTTTGTATGAAACTGAATTAGGCCTTGCACCTCTTCATCTGGTGATGAGAGGAACAGCTAGAATGGCTACCTACAGATTTTATCACTTTTCCCGCCGCTTAACTGTCTAAAATTCAGGACGAGATGCTAGTCTGACATAGCAATGACCGAAACCAACATAGAGCTGCCATTACAGATTATCATTCCTAGCAGACAGGAATGGCTCAGTTCCAAGGACCGTCTACATGAGGCAAAGACGGCTCCAAAACTGCCCAGGGTATTGGAGAAGTGAATATGATCGAGGTGCTGCCAAGGAACAGTCAATCTGTCATTTTTCAAACAGAAATATTTGCCATTGACCACCAACCTAACCCCAATGAACAATAAAAATGATCACGGATTGCTCAGCTGCACTGAAGGTATTGGTATCCGACAACTGCAAGTCCCTTATTGTGCAGAAATGTAATTCAACCTTTGTCAAACTGGGAAAAAGAAGTAGAATCCTGCTGTATGGGTATCGGACTACTCGGGCATTAAGAGCAATAAGAGGGCGGACTCATATACCGCTCGAGGTGATTCGCCGGATCGAAGCCTTAGCTTAGAGCACTGGCTGAATCCCACAAATCTCAGACATTCTTGTCTTGCCATCAGTCGAACTTCCATTACGAGAGCCAATGTTGATCTCAGCGTCGAATTAAGCAATATTAAAGGTAACTGTCGCCTCAGAAATCATCTAAATAAGTTAGGATTGACCGAGGACCCCCTATGCAAACTATATGAGAAGGAGATAGAATCAATAGAATATATCATGTGTGAATGCCCAGCCGGTTTGAGGAACTTGGATCTAAGAAACAGTAGCTGACTGATCTTATCAAGCTCTCGCCCACATAGATTATAGCCTTTACAAGAAGAATGGAGCATGTAGAAAAAATTTAGGACAGAGTATGCCGCAATGGAACACTGGGTCGCAATCACAGGGCTGTCAATCAGTCCACACTCAATATCATAAATTTCTATCTATCTTCGTTGAAAATATTGCTCACTCGTTGTACCAGAAATGGTATTTCTTTGGTTCACAATTCCTACGCCTCAGTGTGCATTGGATATTGTAAAGTGGATCTGTCTCTAATAACTAGCCACAAATAAATAATGTTAAAAAATTTTAAGTCTATTTTTAGACAGCTCGAATCAAAAATTACGAAATTTTGATATAAATATGCATATCTCCTTACTGCTGATTTTAAGTGGAAGTAATTTTCGTCAAAATTTACCGCCCTCTGAAATGAGAAGTGACACGACATTTAAGATATACTCAAAACCTATTATGAATCACAAAAAAATTTCACCAATCGGTTAACCTTTTTTCCATATAGTTCTTATGTCCCATCTCGCGTGGACACCCGGTGTATGCGATGATTGTTATCTATATTAGAGATTGAATTGTCTACTTTACATATTAACTATTTCAAATATATGAATATTACGAAGAAATTGATAAATATATTTTCATTTTATTTATTCAACTTCCTTCACTTTTGGATTTTAAGAAATTTTTTTCGATTGTAGAGATGAGCTTGGTTAAATTTATTTTTAATTTACAGACCGAATTTGGCGAAGAAAAAATTTGCCTTCAAAGTAGCTATCCCCCACATACGGTTCGAAGGAGATTATGACATAGATATGAACATTCTTCTCCTTAAATACAAAGGAGTTGGAGCCATAAATGGAAATTTCAGTAAGTAGATTGTAAAATCAATGTCATATTTGTTTGGTCTTAACCCACATTATTGAATTAATAAAGATTCTACTAAGATTTGTAATCTAATCTTCATCTTTATTCTACTGGATGATGAATGCATGTTTATACCTAAACTAAATACACCAATCTTGTCTGCAGATAAAAACTACTTTTATATACATGCTACTCCAGAAATTGAATTAGGCAAGATTGCCGAATTTGTGAAATGATAATGCCTAACTAACTAGTGGTAATAAATTCCTCAAGTTCAATATGGAATTTAAATTATAAATATAAATTAACCTAAGCTAACGCAAGCCTATTTTATATACCAAGAACTTTACAGATATTATTTTGATCAATAATCTAATTTAATTTTTAAGAGTATTATTGATATTTATGATTGAAATAAGAGTGTAAAACTTATAGAGAAAGAAAAGAACAAAAATGTATGTATAAAAATTAGATGAAGAATAATGAACACTCAGTCACAATTATCTTGCCCAACGCATTGTAGAAACCATCTATACTATTGCAGTTTACCAGACTCAGGGAGAGTTGGTTTCACTACTGGAAAACACGGTTATAGAGAAACTTCTCCCAACATGTAGTTCTGAAAGTTTTTCTCAGGAGTTTTAAGTTATGACTCCGTAAACGGCCGTCGTTGTTCATGGGGGTAGTGAACTCAGATTCACTCCAAACACACCGTGGAGGTCTCGGTATGGTTGGTAAAGGTTGAGATGCCCATCAGTCTCTCATAGCTGAGTCAGATGAAACCGTACGGAGTCCTGGTGTCCCGGCGTTGGATATTTTCGAGAAGGTTTGAGTCACGTGTAAGCCAAGGTTTTCAGCCAGGATCGTCAAACTCAAGTATAGGACGGACATATGTTTTGTAGAGAGTACTACAAATTCACGGTCACACCCAGACAAAGATTTGTTCAAGTACTTCAAGTAGGCAGCGTTTAGAATATGATCAGACCGAGAGAGGTTGTCAGTAATGATGAAACCTAAATCTGGTTTCAGGTTGGATCATGAACTCTGAAAGTACATATTGCCTTCGCAGATATACTTTGCCCATATGGATGACCGCACACTTTAAGAAAGTTAACAGCAATGGCTCATTCGTTTGACCCGTTTACAATATTGTCGAAGTCGTTTTGAATCATTTGACCGCATGTAATGGAGTCGATGTGGATTTTGGTAACGTCGGTGAACTTGAACCATTCTGAATTAGGAAAACGGGACAATTTGAAGGTGTAATGTAATGAAGAAAGATAGTTTCTGATTTAGTTAAGTTATGATATAACCTATCATTGATTAAATTAAAATAAGTAGTCATAAGTAGAATGTGTATGTTACTCATTCTCATGTCATTCAATTGCATTGTCTTTTTCGTCATTTGTTTGAGTGTCTTTGAATTCGAGCAAAATCATTACTTTGATTGAATCCAAGTCCCAATGTGTTGTCTTTTCTTTTCATTAAAAAAAAATTGGCATTTTGAGGCTCAAAAATGAATCACCAGTTTTATGATGGAATAGGTCAGAATATGAAATGAACAATATTTTGTTATGATTGTGGAGGACTACATATACTATAATGATGAAATAAGTTCATAAATTAATATGAAATGAATATTAAACGTATTACCAGAAGACATCTGAAAATGAGAAAATTACCATTATATATCACAAAACCTTCCCTTAATTCTAGAGGTTTTTGAAAATAATTGTAATTTGCACATAGGAGTGTCCAAGCAAATTGATCAAATTCTGTAGTAATTTCTTGGACATCATACGAGTGGAGATCTTTAGACATCAATGATCATCTTCTATTTCGAAATTTCTTCTGATAATTTTATTTCAAATAGACAGAGACAGTAAGTCTCGTGATGAAATACTCGAAAAGATCGTTGGAATTCTGTGGAGAAATTTTGACAGCACGCTTTGACGATCGTGGTCGATTCGAGATGTTTGATTTTGCTTCTGAGCTGAAATGATTATGATCTTCTTGATGTGATTTATGATATGAGACATCTCTGAAACGAAGCAAATTTTTTTTTCAACAAAGTGTAGATACTTTAAATCTGGCTTATTCAAAATTTGAACAAGAATTCTGTTGACGATCGAAATGGGAAAAATATTGAGCAATGTTTTCACGAAAAATTACTATGTTTCGGTGATGCTCGATAAAATGATTTCTAATAAATAATTTTTCAGATTTACGCTGACAATTATTGTGACATTTCTACGAGAGATTTAATGATTAAGAGAAAAATAATGAAATTAGCTTCTTAACAGAGATTTTCATTGAGATTATATATGACACCATGTCCATATCATGGATCAAATTATTTTAATGTAAAGGAGCCTCGGAAATATGTACAGTAAATAATAAAATACCATAAACAAAATAATACGTGAAGCTAATCAAGCTGTTCTGAGCTGAGTATAATGAAAGCCTTCAACAAAAATTAGTATTTTGTTGAAATGAAACCCCGACCAAAACAGAAAAGAGATTAATATCTAGATTTGCAATGACCATGGAGAAACTGAAATCTTGGTAATGAGTCGTGGAGAATAGCTGAACCGACCCTCCCTCTGAAAAAATGATCTCCAATAAATTCCGTATTCTATTGAATCCAGCACATTAAATGGAGGATGCTTTTTTCCACAAACGCCAGTTAGAAAATTAGTATTAGAAATAATAATTTCTTAAATTTTTGTTTGCAAAAATTGAGTGTACAATAATCTTTGTCTTGGGTGTTCTACGCGGTTTCTCTATTGTGTGAAGTGAATAGTACAAATAGTAGGATTAATAAGTCTACACTAACTCATTATGAACACTTATTTATTGCGACATTTTGCTTTCATAATAGAGTTAACGAATTTCGTTTTCTAAATTGTTTCGATCCATATTAGAGACTTTGTAAAATATTATTTCCTTGCAATTATGATTAATTCAATTTTGTAACAACTGTACCCATTATCATTTTTTTCAGCCGACTACTCTTTTGATTGCGTCATGAAAGGACACATAATGAAAATTGATGGAAAGGATTATCTCAAATTTGACAGGATGTTATTGAAGCTCTACCTTGGAAAATCATCCATACATCTAGAAAATTTGTTCAAGGAAGATCCAATCATAGCCAAAGCAACTGCTGCAGTTATCAACGACAATACTGATATCTTCATTAAAGAAATTAAACCCACGTTAGAAAAATCTCTTGCAGATAAATTTACAGATATTGCGAATAAATTAACTCTGAAATTTACGTACCAGGAACTCTTTCCATGAATTTGTGATGTAAACCCAGTATTTAAGATAAATAAGTTGACTTAACAGGAATCACATATTCCTAACAGATATTGTATTTTTGTACTTTGAATTAACTAGGTTAAGTTGCTTAGATAAAACACATTTAAAAAAAAATATCTTTTCCTAAATCATCATCCGAATCAGTGTTTGAAACTATTAAGATAATGCAATTATTCAGATTGTAAGGCTTACGAACCAGTAAGCACTCTCTCTAGAACAGTGTTTCCCAACTCAGCGTTCTTATGGGCCATTCTCAGCTTAATTTTGTGCCGAGGGGGGAAACCTCTTCTCCACAAATAAAATATTGGGTTATACATAAATATAAATGCATTTTTGTTTATTGTGACCCAAAGTTCTTCAGGTTTAAATATATTTCCATGATAAACACTTTAGGGTTCATCATAGGAAATTTGGTGTATTTTGAATGTTTGAATGTTTCGACTCATATCAAGATCTGAAACTATAGCATATTCAATGAAATCCATCAATTCTTGAACTTTCTTTCATTCAAATGAACAAATAAACAAAGAATACTTAAACAGCCATATGAAAATATAAACTTAAATTATGTATTTAGCTCGAAAGCAGTTGAAGAAATTTTCATTTAAGCATCCAAATTGGTCGCTCTGTTGCTAATAATTTCAAGGAGGCTTAGGTTAGGTTAGATTAGACTTATCTTCGCATCATTATCTTCAGTGAAAAGGTAAATTCATTTTCTTGTTTCTGATTCACATATTACCATTTTTCTCTACCGAATCAATTTTTCCCCAAAGCTCGAACAATATATTTGTTCGCCAAGACTCGACAAATTTGATAATTCGGAAAATCCAATCAGAAAACCCAGCTAAGCTATTCAAAACTCATCGCGTTGCTTTGGTTTGTTTTCAGTTAGGAAAATTCAATTTTCAAATTCAAATTCAATTAGTCCTTTTGATGTCTACGCTTCAGCCCATGAGTTTGTTTCATGGGCTCAGAGTTTCTTCAAAGAGGTAAAAACTTATTCAAGTTCCACTTAAGTTATTCTGCATTTCATTGAAATATATGTCGTTGAATCCCTTGTTGATTTTATTTTCTTTTTTGGGCTTGTTTATAGCATATAGGTACAAGCAACAGTACTAGGGAACGATTGTGTTATTTGGGATATAAGACCCATTATGAGTGAAGATGTATGTTGCTACTAAGTATGAGTTCCGGATACCTGAAGGGTTAGACTGAAACACAATTGAGAAGAATATAATCATCAATAATTCGTTAAGTTATAAATATGTGAAACATGGGTAAACTAGTTATCGTATGATAGCTCATTTCTCGAAAAATTCCGTCAGAACAGTTTGTTAAAGTATAAGTATTTTGACGTGCACCATTGAGACTATATCTGATAACTACTCACTCAGTGAATTTTTGGGTGCCCCAAGAAAGTATGCGTATAAAGCTAAACGTTGTAGAGTTCATTAGTAAATCTTGCACTGAGTATATTCGGTTTTGTAGCATGTGGATTTGTTGAATCGGTCAATGCCAACTGACTGGTTGAAGTGAATTTTCTGAACTGTTGACACTGATTTTCAATGAACATTTTTCAGTATTCTAATTGTGATCTTCTATTGAGAAGTTCTCAGACTTTTCGATGGAATTAAGGTCTGCACTTCGTGAAAACTACTCCATTGTAGTGATTTCATGATCTTGACGGCAGTTCTTAAGTATATGAGGTCTGGCGTTATCAATTCCCCACACCATTATTAAAGAACCAAAACCATAGGTAGGTAAAAAGTGCATTAGGCATATTTCTCTTTTCTACATCTATACATCTATACACTAGTCCATGGCAATAAAAAAAAACAAAATTTCGACTCATTTGCAACAAAACTCACTTTCAGCTTATAACCATTTGACATGTTTCCTTGCTCTTCGATGTGCTGCGGTTAGAGAGCTGAATCTCGAGCTGTGACAAGAGGCCTTAAATAAAATTCCGACTCAACAGTTCGGTCGAAGCTGCGCCTTTTATGAACAGTGTAACAAAAACAACTCTATTGGTTAAGCCCAGGGAAATATGGGCAATGAGACTCTAATTCAATATTTGTCACTGAGGTCTTGGAAGAAAAGTCAAGGAAGTTTTGCTCAGATATATATATTTAATGACGTATTATAATTATGGTAAACTATGTCGACAATATATGCTTATATATATCTATATATATATATATATATATATATATATATATATATATATATATATATATATATATATATATATATATATATATATATATATATATATATATATATATATATATATATATATATATATATATATATATATATATATATATATATATATATATATATATATATATATATATATATATATATATATATATATATATATATATATATATATATATATATATATCTACGTCTACGTTATAGTCTCCAATCACTTAGGGAGTTCAAATTCCAAAAAATTCTTGTATTTTTCTGCTACATATGAGGGAAAACCTCTATTTGAGTTTCGGATTCATCTGGATTTCTGGACTCCAGAAAGAAGTTCTATCTCAACCTCGGAGCTCCACCTACGACTTTTCATCTACGACTCTTCATCTAAGAGTCTATCGACTACTCTCCACCTAGGATTCTTTATCTACAAACCTCTATCTACGACTCTCCACCTTGAAATCTCCATCTACGATTCTCCACCTATATTTTTGATATAGGTCACTACACAGTATTTATGATAAAGGTATATCTCTAATTTTTACTAGAGAACTTTTATATAAATTAATTATTTCAAATACAATTAAAGAGGATTTTCAAGAACTAATTAGCTTGAATGTCTGCGACAGAAAGAAAGTGCTGGGGAGGGTTCGGAAGCCGGTAAGACATATCATCTGATAGCCGGATTATTAGCATCAAACTGTTAGCCAGTTGCGTGACACAGATGGAGGGTTGACTGAAACAGATGTGTAAATTCAAATTGTTTTGAAGTGATCTTAGCACGTTACAACTACCATCTCGCTGTATCTGCGAATTATTTTGGAAACAGTTGTATGGGATACCTCAATTCTCTGGTCTATTTTAAGAAATAAACCTAGGTCACCTAACACCACTTCTTCACCACAGGGTCTTATTTCACGATTCGCGTTGTATTATTATTATTAAAAATTAAAATTTTCAAATAGAACAAACGTTACTCGCAAAAAATTGCTGAACAGCTGCTGTTATCAATATGTGGTGGATTCTGGCAAATTCTTAATTTATTTTTTTCATTTCATTTCTAATGGGAGGAACATGTTCGTCAACAAAAAACAACAAATTTTGTATGCATATTCCTGACATATTCGAATCAAACATGTGGTATTAATCAGTTACCTACCAAACATGAAATTGTGTGTTCATTTCTTGGTACTGTGTATTCAAGATTTGTTTTATTCGTATATATATTTATATTTGTATGAAATATGGAATGCTGTTCATTGTCTTATTTCAAGAAAGGAGGAACGATTTGTCTATTTTGTTTTGAAATACCTTTTGTAGATAGAATACGTTTTTATGATAGAGACAAAAGGGGCACCAAAAAATATGGAACGTCGATAAAAACCCAAGGTTTTACTATTTTGTTCTTTCTGTTCGCTTATGGAAAATATCGAGAAACTTGCCTATTTTCAAAACATATAAATTTCTAAAATACTCCTTGTCAAAATGCTATTCTTTTAGGACGGTTTCAGTTCCAATAACGGCGTGTCTTATCAGCTAATATCAGCTGAAGAAATGCTTGCATAGTTTGTGAAAATGTTTTTCTTCCCTGTTCGATACACCGCAATAATATGAAAATAGTTGGTGATATCTTTCTGCCATCTGATTCTTTATTACATTTTCCATCCGGATATTACCATTATTACACTCAAAATACGTATTATAATATTCGAGTTGTTATAAAGAGAACTGATCAGTTTTCTTTTAATTTCTATCTTTTGAGTTGTACTTTTGAAGGTATTCTAATAGCAACATGTTCAGCATCTAGTTCCACCTCAACTACATTGTTAACATTGTCGAAATCACAAAATCATTGTGAAAAGTTAATTTTTTGTAGATAGCCCAATAATTTGGATGTGTTACTTATAAGTAGAATCAACAAATACGACACTCCATCGAACCACGATGATTAACGTTAACAGACTTGTATACTATAAACTGAGGAGGATCATTCAATATTCTATCAGTTATCGAATTTTTTTTCTTGATTCCGTTTACATTCATTTGCTTATAGCGATGCGTTACTACGTAGTGCACAAGGATTTTCGTTCTCTATATTCGAGTTTTGATTTATATTGTGGTCTCTGAGGTCACCCATTTGGATAAATTAATTAAAAAAATTTAATATTAAATTTTATTGCTTTTCTTTTGGAGTTTCCAGCATTCAATCAGAAATAATTACTTCGTGAAAATCTATATTTGTATCAGTGGCTATTGCGAACATGAACAATTGAACAATACTTTGACATGTTTTGTTTCCTAAATGATAAAAAGGAAAAGTAAGTACGTGAAGAAAAATGAACAAAACCAAGAATAAAAAGACTGAATGAAATAGTTATGTTTTTGAATGGATAGAGAAACATAATCTCGAAGTGAAATTTGGTAGCTAGCATACTTACTTTAAATGATGCATTTTTTACCATCCTCAACCATATCATATTGTACTGGATACGGCGAATAAAACCATGGACTGAATGTTTTTTTTGGTATTTATTTATTTGTAAGACGATATCTGCCTAATACCTACTTTGGTTCTTCTCGGATCACATTCGTGAATCCAAGATTTCTTGCATTGAAATAATCATCATCTAGTACGCTATGACCCTTGTAGCACTAACGCCAGTTCTTAGCGTACTTATTCAGTTTCCGTATTTTTATAGTCAGTAAATATAGTGAATATTTTGATTACCTTCGTCATTGAAATTAATGTAACAATTAAACGCCCAGGTGATGTCTTATTGAGACCCCCAACGTTACATATTATTATTTCTTTTTTTATTTGTAAGTGTGGTAACTGCGCCTCAAGCTGTGTCAATTGATTCCTCCGTAAGCGCTCTGTTATCCCAACAAAGAGTTAGCAAAGAATGCTGTGTAAATATCAAGGATCCAATGGTAAATGAAGAAAATTAGAAGAGTCACCAGTGTCAACAGTAAAATTATAGAAAAATTCTTATCAAATTTGAGACTCGTAAAAAATTTGTATTTCACGTTCATAGAACCAGAAGAGAGATCATATTTCGTTGGAACTGTTTTAATGATTTTTTTTTTTGGATTATGTTTTTAGTTTTGCTAGGTATGTTTTGTTTGTGTTATTTCCAATACTCTTTTAATTTACAGAGCAAATATTTCTTTTATTGAAATTTTTAGCAAATAAATAGTTTTCAAGTTGAAATATATTTTTATTGCACTCCTTATCAACAACATTAATTAAATCATTAAACAATTCTGGGTTATCACAGGGAGTGATTTCAAAAACCTAGGCCTGATACGTGAAGAAACAATCTCTGCAAAATAGACCTAGAAAAAGTCGTAGGATGATCACTTCTGAACAACCCCATACTCCAAAGGAAATTTCTGGATGCATCATGCATCAGTGTACCAGTTGAGATGATATGTCAACGACTTCGTTCAAGGGTTTCATACAGCAGAAGGCCCTTAATAGTTTCAGAGCTAACCAAACAACAAAAAGTTAACAGACTTAATTAGTGTGTCGAGCACCTAAATTGGAATTTTCAGAATGGGCGAAATGTTCTTTTTTTCGGATGAGACCAGAATTGGTGTTCCTTCAGATGACAGCCGGTATCGGATTTTAAGGGGTCGTGAAAAACAATCTAGCCTCCGAGCAGCAAGACAAATTCCAAAATACCCTGCTTCTTCTCTTGAATCATATAAAAGATTACGTACAGTTAATTCGATTTTCTCATTTTCCTGAGATTACACTTTACTAGAGAGTATGGGAGGATTATTGTATTTTATGTGTTCAATCGTTGTACTTCCCGACGATCGTTTTCAAATCCCATCAAAATTTGACATTATGAGATAATCAATATAGCAAACGAAATACTCATCTGATAAACCCATGCAACATGATTCAAATCATGTCTATGACTCGACAAGGAGGGGCTAAAATTAAAAACCACCAAAGTTCCCAATATTTTGGCATTGTCATAGATAAAGATCCCACTGGGGAAAAATACCTCTATGAAATGTGAAGTAGGTACGTATAGCAAGGCAAATTGACAACTGGATTCACACTCAATTTGTGGGACCTATCATGACATTAGGAGCGGCTCATTGGGAAATATAACATAATTCAGTTCCCGTTAAATGCCACTTGACAATGTCGAAAGGCTACCATGCATGGGCAAAACGAGAATCATGAACATAACGCCACGACATCGGCTAGGTTAGAGCTAATAGGTAATTCCTCTATCGGTGTTCTACCTTCCAATAAGAACAGCTGCAAGATAAGATTTACTGCTCCAGGAATTCCTAGAGTGCTTAACCCGACACCTTGTAGGAATATACACGGTGTTACACGAATGCAGTCATTAATTTCTACAAAAGATTTATCAGCGAAAAAAATTAAGAAAATGCCTATGAACATAAGACAAAATGTCCTCTGTTCTTGAGATATAGACAGTTGAATTTTAGATTGTTTTTCACGTTTCTCTTATTTACTCTTTTAGTTTTCAAATGATCTAGCTCTAGTTCGCAGGAAATGAATTTTTTTCCAATCAATTCATCAGATACGTCCAGTAGTTGCGAAAATATGCAAGGTAATATTTTTTTCATAGTCATGCTGCCTTCGAACTAATCGAAATCATAGTATAGTGCGCCACAAGTTTTTTCAAAAATATTTACCGAAAAGACCTTCAATTTCCAATTCTTTTTTATCAGTCGAAATATTTTCATACATTCAAACCTACAATATTTTATCGCATTCTAATTTTAGATAACACTGTGTTATAGGATGATTAAGATACATATGACTATCACGTAATGGAAAATAAATGATGAATAATGATATTCAGTATTCAACGAAAATAGAAGCAACAAACGAAAGAAGTTTCTTTCTTGAACAAATGATCTGTAGTTAGTGTTCGAAATTACTACCAATAATTTCTACATGTCGCGGCCAACACCAGATCGAGAATTCTTCAACTGATCTTATTCTCTCAAATTCATACAAAACGCGTGCATATAATTTCTACAAGGTAGCAACAGGCTATGAATTTACTAGGCTCTTCAAATGCTCCCAGTTGAAGTAGTCTAGGGGATTCAGATCAGGGATGGTAAAAACCAAGCTACAGGACCGCTTCTACTAATCCTTCTACTAGGATTTGGTTGATTCGAATGATTCCTTACTATTATTATGCCCTACTATCCAAAATTCATGCATGAACCACATTTTTCTTCTATTTGTTCAAGGCATATTATCGAAGAAATCAATCAAAATGTTCTGCAGCAAGTAAGCTAGATAATTGAATCTATGAATTTTCTTCTATTGGCGGATACGCTCAATTGTCTCATGAAATATTTCCTCAGCGTACACGTGATCATTGTGGAAGTTCATTATTTTCTCTAGCGTAAATCCTGCATGGACTGTAAACAAAATATTCCTAGGAAATTCGGCAATTTCAGTACATCTTTGTAGTAGCCATTGGCAAAATTTAAGTGTTCTGGGTAGATCTTCAGCTCTGAGGGTTTGAATCCTCTGGATAGGGTAGGAGTGTAACAGTTTTTCATGCAAAACTCTCCAAACAATATGATACGCCAATCTGTAGAGGTTATCTTTCTGTGCTGCGTCTTGAATTAATATGGACTACATCCACAATTAGTTTTTTCTTTATCGGTGTACTGACAAACCGATTTGGGCCAGAATATTCCTTGGCTGGTTAAAACCGTCCAGGTTCACGTAATAAACGTTCAATGGAAACTAAAAGTTTTCCTGAAGGCATACTCTTATTAGGAAAAGCTGCAGTTTCCAGGCTTCTGCTACATCACCACCTGATGCGCCATAGAATAGATGGATATCCGCCAATTCTTGGGAAGTGTATTCCATTCTAACTTTTTAAACCACCATGTTATGTATTATTGACAAAAATCAACTTGAATTATGCCAACTTGTATGTCATTAGTTGATACCAGCAAGATTAGGTTTTATTGAAAAGGCCCCTCAATATGATGGCCAAAAAGTTTCAGGTGATTCAGCCAGGAGTTCTGACGCCTTCCAATCAATCTCTTTCCCTAGAATTCTCTTTATATAATAAGTCTTGATCGTTCGTATTTCTTGCTTCTCATAACGTGACCCTTTACAATATCTTCCGTTTTTTTTTACAGTGTGTGAATGTTCTTTTTGTTTGTTCGCTCTTCTCAGGACCTCGATGTTCGGTACTGTGTGTGTTCATGGTATTTTCAGTATTCTTCTGTAAAGGTTCATCAAAAAGGTATCAATGCGCCTCTCCATACCCGAATCATCATCTAGCAAAAAGTATCATCCCCTTTATTAGGAGAGGGCTATGAGCCCACGATAGGCCTTAAAAATTAAATTGTATTGGCTCAGCTAATCTTTCACTTGCAGTAAACCCTATGTGCACCAAAATGAAATTCACTAATTCTTAATAGGGCACGGTTTTTTGCACATTGCAATTCCACTCAAAGAATGCAATTCTTGTACGAGGTTTCACAATATATCCTACCTAGTCTATTGCTACCGGGATGGGGTCACACACACGATGGAAACACTGATGGCTAACACAAACACTTTTCATAAACGTAAATTCAAAATGAAATAAAAACAGGTGGTTCGTTGGTAAACAACGGCGGTTTGGCAATATGGCGTGGGTACGGAAACGCCGGCTCGTGGCAACGCGTGCTACAGCCGGTTTTCTGAGACAAAGTGTATTCGTAGAGGTCGTCGAAAAGAAAGTGAGTGAGTCTCCGAAATGCACGGATATTTAAACCCTGGGTTCAGGTAGGCCCAGAGTACGTTCTGTGCCTAGCCGAGTCGATGGGCCTACTTGGCGATCTGTGATTAAGAAAGCGTGGTTAACACGGTAACACGATTATTCGGAGGGGCCTAGAGCGATCTATGGTGAGATACTGTAGTGGAAACGGTAACACTATATTCTCCCCCATATCACAAAACCATTTTACAGAAATATCTTATCTCTCTCGTTGATGTAATTAATAACTGATCTCAGTGAGAGAAATTTTAGTTTTATGCGCAATCTTTGAGCTTATTAGTTCTTTGAATGTTTTTTTTCATCAAGTTACTCTCTGAATAGGAGTGTCTCATGTTGGTTTTTAATTCCTCCATTCCTGACGAAAACTTCCGCCTCCTCATAACATCATTCCACTCATGACCCTGCAGAGCGTGTAGAGGTTACACTCGATAACAGATGGGTTTGAATTTAAGACTTTTCAATGTTGTTATGATTGTCAGAAATAGTTCAGACTCAATGGTTTTCACATTTCTTTGCCAAGTTATCTCTCTCATGTTCGTTTTTCTTTGATTTTCCCTGAATACCCTACAGCTACTCATTTGGAACCTCCATATAAAATCGATTGTTCCATTTGATGAGTTGTATGTTTTTTGCTTTCATTTCTTCCTGAGTAAAATTGGAGTATTATATGGCATTTCGCTTTAATGAATGAATAATATCATCTGATGTCATCTAATAGGTGTCCTTCAATACTGTCAGGGTTTCTTTATCTTTTCCTGTTGTTGTTCTGTATATTGCTACTTCACTGCTTCCATCCATGTTTCTCCTCATTTTAGGCAAAATGAAGAGAGCTTCGTACCCTAGTCTTTCATGATGGTCGACTAACAATCAATGTCATATTCATTGTGCTACCCAATTAGAATTATTTCAGAGACGTCGACGCTATTTTTCTGGAAAATTGAGTGTTCGAAGATTTATTCGTGAATTGACTCTATCAAAAGGAGAAATTTCTGTCCCAATAACTGTTAATTGATTCATAAGCTGCTTCAAGAGAAGCTTTATCTGTTTGTCATTGATTTGAAAGAAGAACTAGTTCATTTTGTTTCTTCGGTCGATTTTTTTCTCATTCTTCGTTTTTGCAGAATTCTTGCTTTCTACGAAAATTTTTGGTTTTTCAAATATTTTTGGATTTTGATAGAGCCTAGACTTCAAGTATTATGCTAAATATTAACGTAGTGGTTTTTGAAATCCGTTTAAAAATTAAATATATTGTTTTTGTGGAATAATCAAAATCAAAAATTAATAATGAATAATCAAATAAAATAAAACATGTTACTATGTTTTGACTATCACTAATTTATTGATGTAAAGAATGACAAAATTTTACATTGGTTGGACCAGTTTCGGACATACGTCCATTATCAACTACAAGCTAATGAAAACTGAATAGTCATGTACTATACTGGAACTACCATCAATAGAATGCTAGTAGAGGTCACGGTAACTTGAATAATGGTGATTGGTAGGTAATTAAGTCTACCTGACGAAAAGGCATATTCTATTGTGGTACCGATATGTTTATGACATTTTAGCCTGTTTCATTGGAACGAATAGGCAACTAGAAATCTTCCTGAATTTCATTAATAACATTCATCCTAAAATAAGGTTCAAAGAAGAAACAGAAGTCGAAAGTAAGATCAATTTCTTAGATCTAACAATTACCCGGGGGCATAATAACCGTTTATCAATTAATATCTTCAGCAAACTATCGTACATGGATAATGTCATACCCATAGATTCATTTCACCCGTATTCTCAAAAAATAGCAGCCTTCAAATCCATGATTCACAGAGCGATTTCTTGGCCTTTATCGGACATGGACCAAAAATCAGAATTTAACACCATTATGTTAATAGCAGAGAACAACGGTTTCGTTACAAAAGCAATAGAGAGTTCAATTAATCAAAAAATACGCAACAACACATTCAACATGATATATCCTAAATCAAAGAGAGAGAAGCCCGAAAAATTTATGTCTCTAATATATTTTGGGAAGACGTCAGAACAGGTTGCTAGAGTTTTGTCTGATAGTAAAAAAGTTCATATTGCTTTCAAACCAGTTAGCAAATTGTCAGGCCTGCTTTTCAATACAAAAGATAAAACCGAAAAATCCGAAAAATCAGGAGTATATCAATTAACATGTTTTGAACGCCATTCCTTTTATATAGGTCAAACAGGACGCTCTTTCAAGGCTAGATACAACGAAACATTTCCGGTCATTCCTACATCAGAAATATGATTCAGCTTTAGCTGCACATTGTCTGAATGAATGTCATCCTTTTTCAGAACTTCAACAAGTAAAAATTCTTCATTCCTGTGATAAATCTTATAAACTCAATTTCTTTGAATCGATGGAAATTTCCAAGGCATCTAGGGTAGAAAGGGTTAATTTCCTTAATGACCAGGTACACTTAATTACCTACCAATCACCATTATTCAAGTGACTGTGACCTCTACTAACATTTTATTGATGGTAATTCCTGTATTGTACATGAGTGTTCAGTTTTCATTAGCTTGTTGGTGATAATGGACGTATGTCCGAAACCGGTCCTACCAATGTGAAATTTTGTCATTCTTCACATCAATGAATTGGTGATAGTTAAAACATAGTAACTTGTTTCATTTAATTATTCATTATGAATTTCAACTATCACGTAGTTCAGGCTTTATCGATCAATTATTCAAAAAATTAATTCTTCATCTTTCTTGTATCAAAAATGTGGAAATACACTTTTTTTCATTCCGAATAAATATCAGGTTCCTGTGGAATCATTTGAGAGAGTAGTATAGGACGCGTCTACTTGAAATGTGGCAATACGTTTGTTTTTATGAGAATTTTTTGGATGAGCAATATGAGTACCGGTGTTTTTGAAATACTCACTTCAAAGTGTATAAAATTGGGGTTGAAGAGATTGTTAAGGATATTTTTCACTTTAAACGTTCAATACGACAAATTATGTTTACAATAGAAGATAATAGTAGAATTCTTAGATAACCATTCCAAAAGGTTTGGAATAAGTATTGAAATGTTGTAAAGTGTTGAGTTGATAGTTTTCTCGTGCACTTTTGAGAATGAATTCCGGCTACCACAGTAGTATCATTAGAATACACCAAACAAATGGAGAGTTCTCGAAGACATATGTTCGGCAAAAAGGTAGCGCATGCTCAACCACAAGGAATATAAAGAACTGTTAGGTGGTATAATGAGTTATCTGCTCCACTTCACCGAGAACATACTATTTGACTCCCCACCTAGGTGTAGTTAATTTCTTGACAGCGTCCTACAACTGCTGAAGAGTCACAACTACAAAGATACCAACAAAGCATTTCACTGAATTCAGACTTGAAGATATCACAGTGAAACCGGTTGAATCTGGTCATAATGCGGAAAAAATGCAATCAACGGCGTTTTTCAGTCTCCGGAGGAGAACCCCCATCAATCATGCAAGGACAACGATAACCTTAGACACGAACATGCATTTACTAGGCCCCGCAGTCATCTACGGAGTTTAATGGCATGATCATGTGTCACCCATCGCCAATTCTGCGGCTGTTAATCTCAGTTTTCTTTTCAGGGCTAAGTAGTACTTCACGCCAGCACAACTATTTCTTCAATATAGAGCACAGTTGGAACCCGGTTTGGAACACTTTTTCCATGTATGGGGTTCTATTACTAAACATTCTTTACATTTATTAAATAATGTTCAGAAGAGAGCAGTACGCCTCACTGACGGATATCATGGGAGATTGCAGCCTCTCGTTCAAAGGCAGTAGGTTGCCGATCTTGCTCTTTTTTATAGGTACTCCCATAGCGAATGCTGTGTTGGAATGAAGGGCTAGGTTCTGGAAAGAATTTAATTTCAGGTTTGCGGAAAACCCTCATTAGCGAACAGTCCAACTAGCAAGACCACGTTTCTCTTCCTATATAAATTCGTTTTTTGTTCACAGGGCTAGTGTGCTGTGCAACTCACTTCCATCGAACATCTTTCCGACAACTCTTCAGGGAGCAGGTGAACACATACATAGAATCATCTTGAGTGGCCACAGCTGTAGCATGACATGCATCGTCTCTACTCACGAGTTGACAATAAAAGAACAGAAGTGAAACCATTCACATGATGATGCATTTTTTTCTGAATAAACAGTTAATACCTTCGAAATTTTTGGTACGAGTGTTGTTTCCTCATGCAGTCATAATAGATTTTCAAAGCTTCTCCAGACTCAGTCTGGAGAATCTTTAATGTTTTATTTTTCAAGGAAATTTCCTTGTATTATCTATTCTTGGTGAAATATAATTCATAATAAAGTACATCGAAGAAAATTATTATTCAAGGAACAATATTCAATCTTCCTTAGAATGTTGAATATCCTACCTTGGAGGACCTAGTTTTCCGATCTACTCTTCATAATCACCGTTAACCGGGGCCACAGAGAAGTGGTACAGCACGGTCAGATGTCACGAATAGGAACAATGGACTGCAGTTTCGGTCTCGTTTGACCTCGTCAGCATTGTTCACCCATTCGTAACATGCCGTTACGGCTATGTGGGTAACGGCTATGTCGTTACCTACTCATCTCAATTCGTTGGAGCGAACGTAACCATGTAAATGTCAGTGCGCTCCTCATCGAACCGAAACAAAGTCAACCTCACCATCGCCTCGCGAAACGGTGAGAACAAAGAGCAGATAAAACAGGAAAACGTTAAGTGGTCACACTATTTCGATAACATACTGCAATGCGACACTCACATATCAGACAGAAGCGGCCGTCGAAGGATCGATGCTCCTTATTCCTATGTGGTTTACAACCAGGCATACACAAACATCTCGAAACAAAAAGTTACTATATGCGAGATTTCGCAATAAGTAGACACATCGAAGAAAATTATTATTCGAGGAGCAATATTCAACCTTCCGTAGAATGTTGAATATCCTTCCTTGAAGGAGCTAGTTTTTCGATCTACTCTTCATAATCACCGTTAACCGGGGCCACAGAGAATTGGTACAGCACGGTCAGATGTCACGAATGGGTAGACAATGCTGACGAGGTCAAACGAGACTGAAACTGCAGTCCATTGTTCCTACTCGTGACATCTGACCGTGCTGTACCACTTCTCTGAGGTCCCGGTTAACGGTGATTATGAAGAGTAGATCGGAAAACTAGCTCCTTCAAGGGAGGATATTTAACATTCTACGGAAGGTTAAATATTGTTCCTTGAATAATAATTTTCTTAGATGTCTCTACATATTGCGAAATCTCGCATATTGTAACTTTTTGTTTTGAGATGTTTCATTATAAGGCATCAAGTTAAGATCTGAATTAGCCAAATTTGTACTCACCATCATTATACCTGTTCTGTAGTTGTGGGGGTGTGTTGGATTCTATCCCTTCTGAAAGATTTCCTTTAATTATGCAGCCTTCATAAATCCAGGAGAAACCCAACCGATTCATTTATGAATAGAGTATTTCTCTATTGATTTTATTCGAGAGATTATTTCCATATTTATAGGGTGGCACATTTCCGATTGAGAGGCTGCCATTTTATGGTCTGTTATTTACTACAAAATGAATACTAACCTTCCATAGATGATGAGTCTGGAAACAGTGATGCTATATGCTTACTAATAGTGGTGCAGACAAAGTGTCATTTGTTTGAGCTTTAAACTGTACATATTCACCCACATGAAATATGTACTGCTTAGCACACAAAAATACCTTTTCTCGTCTTACAGTCGCTTTCGATGTCATACCAAATGGTACCTGGTGCATTCACGGTATCAATCTTAGAGATTACGGCCTCAAGCATTTCCAGCTCTGTGTCACTCATTTTCGATTGAATGGCGTAGAGGCATGTTTTTAAAATAATAATAGAACACTTCTTCATTATTATAATGTATCAAAAATATAGTTTCTCAGAAATTACGCCTATTGTGATTTTGCATGTCTTTTGAACAATTGTTGGTTTTTTGAAAAACTACCGGATGGGTCCTTTTTTATGTTTATAAGAATGAATATTCTAAATATCCTCGTAAACTGCGCAACATCGAATATAAAACGAACCTAAGTTCTGAGCATGTGTGTGTATTCATTTTATTTAAAAATACACAAATGAATGTGTTAATGAATTTAAGTTTTCCTTCTGATACTCCACTATCATGTTGCTTATTCAACAAACCTGTACAGAATTATTTTAATGATTATAGCGAGATATCTCATTTTATTTTATTATCGATAAGATTTCTTAATTTTAATCCTGTTCTTATAACTGGTATCTGATGTTTATTACGTAATACATCATCTTAAATATGTGAGTTATGAAAATAGACTATCACATCAATATTTTGAATCAAATATTAAGATAAGTCCATTTAAGCTGGGATTGAATGAAAATTGTTAGTATGTACTTGGAAAGAGTATTTCGTAACTTCGTGAAACAATGAGAAACAGTCAGTATATTCGATAAATGTTTTTGAAATCAGTTTCACTACGCTCTTCGAATATTTTAATTGATTCGTAATGTTTCTTAGCCTTGACCAGTGAAGAAGAAATTTATTTTACTTATATCACTTTTTTGTTTTTCAAACAAGATTACCTTAAAAAGAAACAAGTCGTAGATTTATTTCGATACATCTACTGACCTAACTTGTGTTGTTTTCTTTTCGTGTTAATTCAAGGGAGATAGAAGGTAACGTAATTGATATTCAGGTAGAAACTACAGGCTGTTCATCATATATTTTCATCGTAGAAATCGAAATACATCATTAATCAATATCAACCGATTGATTTGAGTTATACACATACATCAAATGGATCTAGGGCTCAATAGAAGTTTTCAAATTGTATTATTTCTTGAAGAAGGAAGGAAGAAGTTTTTTGTACTGGTTGATTAAGACGCCATTAAAACCAAGAGGTTTGTATTTTCGTGGAAAGAAATCGGACGGAACAACTTTGAAGTATTCTAGTATATTCATATGATGAAAGTAGAAACTTTCATCACATATTAAGATTACTGAAATGTTTTGGAGATTTCTAATAAAGTGTATGTCTACGACGACTATTAAGAACTGTCCTTCAACGATTTGGCAAGTTGAGAATTGAATTATCGATTCTTCATAGATCAATTGCGTTCTATTCCTTCATAAGCGCATGGAATAATTGGTATCTTATTTGAAATATGTGGTTGTGCGTTAGAATTCTTCTTCCAATCGTGTCCCCCACTTGTTCAATTAGAATAAGATCTTGTCATTGGGAAGGCAAAGCTAAAACAGTTAGCCTACCCTCTTCCAAAAATGTATAACGATTCGTGTGGCATTTTCTTGCATTAAAATGAAGTCTGGTCTTTTTTCAGCTTCATTGAGAATAACCCATGGTTAAAATAGCAGCTCCCTGAAGTTCAATGAGGTAACATATTGCTTCAACAAAACCAGGTCGGTTCTTCTTCCATAACTGATACGACTCCAATGTATTATCATACCAGCTTGATAGCTGTCAACTTCTTTTGCAGTTCTCATCCTCGACTCATTTCCATGGTGTCTCCATACACGAGTAGGTCAAATATCTGAACGTTAACCAAATCTGGATTCATCACTGAATAAAAGACTGGTCCATTGATCAGCACCCCATTCAAGCTGAACTCTAACCTAGGCTACTTGGGCTAATGGAGCCATTCTTGGTGTTCGGGCATGTAAGTTGAGTGCATAATGTGCTTCTGATATTTAGATCACTCATCTGTACGTTATAAATATTCCTGAGCTCCATGTTGAGTTTACCAGCTGTCTTGAGCAGCAACAGTTGATCGATGGTTGCTCTTCAACGTTACCAGTTTGATTATATGGCTTCCACAAGCTACTGATAGTAGACTGATTTAACCCCAATGCAGTTGCGAAAGTTCTCTAGGTCACACATGTTTACAACATACCAATCGTTCTTCTCTTTCAAGATAACGTCGCTCCACTTACTTTTACAGGTAAAATCACAACCAGGAGAAAGAAAACGTTAGCAAACATATGTTCTGCAATTAAATTTCCGAACAAAAAACCTAGAAGTATGCTACATCGATCAGAATGACATTCAGATGCAGAAATATAATACATTCTGTCAAACACTACCGGGGATTCTTCAATGAAACACAAAATATTTATTTTCATCCGAATCTATTGTATCGCCTTCGAAGTAGGCCCCTTCCGAAATAATACATTTTCGCCAACGAATAATTAAATCATCAAAACATTTGAACCCCTTTACCGGAATCAAATTCAGTTCTCGCAGCGAATTCTCATGAATGTCTTCTATCGATTCAAAACGGGTACCTCGAAATAGTAAATTTTAGTTTTGGAAAATGAAGAATGTCGACTGGAGCAAAATCCATGAGATATATTTCCATGGGATTTATTTCCACAAATTTCACCTTGGTCGACGAATTTTCTTTTTCAAACGCTACATAACGCTCAGGTTATATTCTTTACATAGCGTCGGATCCTCTGTGTGTTTTGCGATAATCAAGAAAATACTTGACTTTTGATTGATTTTGACCAGGCGTTTTCAGTTTCGGTTCAGGTGGAAGGCGCCTTTCCGAAGCTTGTTGACTGGTTTGCATGTCGAAGTCATAAACCAATGTCTCGTCACCAGCTACAATGCAATTTATGAATGTGTGGTCAGAATTGATCGGTTCTAGCATGTCTTTAGGGACCTTTATACGATTCAATTTTGGAAGAAAATTGAGCACTTTTGGAACTAGTCAACCAATAACGCGTTTCATGCTAAAATAATCGGTTAAAATGGCACGAATTTATTTGTGAGACACAGAAATTTCATTGCCTATGTCCCTCATACTTAAAATCTTAATTACCATTCCTTTCACTTTATCGATGTTGACTTCATTTGAAGATGATGATGGCTGACCAGAGCGTGGCAAATCTTCCACCAGATAGAGAGTCACTGTTGAATGCACCGTACCACTCATATGCTCATATGCACATGTTTTTGATGAAGTAGGATTCCGTTGATCCTTGTATTGACCATTCGTTGGTTGTCGTTGACGACGTTTTGACTGGATCGCACCAGCCAAGTCGGAGATTCTTCTTCAACTGTAGCGTATCTCTGTTGCGTGGTAGCTTCATACTCCCGTGATCTCAAGTTGTATCGTGGCGCGCTCCTATTGGTCGGCTGTTCGACTCGCGTGTATTCGACGCTGCTCTTACTGTTCCCTTGTTTATGTCGTCCTGTTTCTGTGTTCCCGGTGGAGTATGTTTTAAAACTGTCTTCCAAGTCTCTGGTAAATTTATGGCGTCATCCCGTTTGTTCATAGTTGTGTGTTTTTCTATCTCGATGGCTTCTCTTATAGTTGTTTTATGTTGGCTACCTGTTTTGTGTTCCCGTAGTCGAGTTTGTGATCAGTTGAGCTCGAGTGTTGGAAGATTTCTGATGAAGGAGCTTGTCGTTTTTCTGAATTCTTATGTTCTTGTATCCGAACTTCTATTCTTCTATTTGTTTCCCCAATGTAGACGCGATCACAGCCCGTGCACGGAATTTTGTAGACGTTGGTTTTCGAGGGGTACTTGGTCTTTTGGTGTTCTTAGATTATTGTGGATGGTATTGTGTGGTTTGTAAATAGGCTTGATGTTGTGTTTCTGAAGAATTTTTCCTATCTTATCGGTTCCTCCTTTGACGTATGGTAGGATGGCGAGGCTTATAGGTTTGGTTTCTACGTCGGTTTCCTCGTTATGGCGTTTTTCGTTTTTGATGGCTCTTCTTATTGCTCTCCTGTCATGTCCGTTTTTGTGAAGAATGTCTGTTAGTCGTTCTAGTTCTTCGTGGATGTTGTTTGGGGAACATAGAGTTTTCGACCGATGAACTAGCGTCTTAATCAATTGTGCGAACTTCCGTTCAAATATCGGTTGGTATGTGTCTGTTTTCTGTAGACATCGACAATTAAATTGCGATCCAAGTGTTTTCGTATTATAACGTCCAGGAAGGGTAGTTGATTGTTGGATTCCAATTCGACATTGTACGAATTCATTGAGTTTTTCTTGTGCGTGTTGCCAAATTATGAATATGTCATCGACGTATCTCAGCCAGATCTTCGGTGTGAGTTTTGCGTTTTTCAATGCTTTTCTTTCCAGGCTTGTCATGAATAGATTCGCTATTGCTGGTGATATTGGTGACCCCATAGGTGCTCCATCCTTTTGTCTGTAATATTCTTTTTTGTAACTGAAGTATGTGTTTTTCAAGCAGTGTTCCGTTAGATCAATTATGTATGATGGAAAGTCGTACTCGGAGCAAAGGTATATTGGGGAGTAGCAATACCACGTCTAAGCTAGCTAGAATGTCATCTTGGTCGATAGAGATATTTCGCAGCTTCTCGACGAAGTGGGCTGAATTTCTTATGTAAGACTCGGATTCTCTAACTGTAGGTTGTAAGTAGTTGGCCAAGAATTTTCCCAGCTTCTGGAGTGGTGCATCAGAGGAGCTTACTATAGGTCGGAAAGGTGTGTTCAGTTTGTGGATTTTCGGTAGTCCATAAATCTTTGGACAGAGAGATGATTTTTCTCTTGGAATCAACTGGTTCTTCAAGTTAGTTTCTAGCAGAGTGGCGGAGATTTTAGCTTTCGTAATCTTCTCCAGGTATGTGGTTGTGTCATGTTTGGTCTTCTTGTAAATGAAATCTACTAATATGCCCTTCATTTTTGATTCGTAGTCGTGTTGGTTCATGACCACTGTTGCGTTGCCTTTGTCCGCGGGAAGAATTATGATGATGATGAATTTTCCTAATATCGATGTGACGTCTTGTCTGATTACTTCAGCTTCATTTTCTGTTAGTTCTTTGATGGCATTTTTAACACTGCAAACTATTTCTTCGGCGGGAACGTTCCTGGGTGTAATGGCAAAGTTGAAACCTTTTGCCTTTGCCAGCACAGATTTTGTGTCTCCATTAATTGGGTTCTCTGATAGGTTGATGACTAGTTTGTCTGCTTCAAGTGTTTTGGGTTTGTTGCATCGAGGCTTTTGGCGGTTCATTAGGTTGTCAAATTTCTCTTTGAGTTTGTTTGTTTTCAGTTCCTTATTGATTTTGGCTCTCTTGTGGTATACTCCGTCGATCATTCGGAATAGTGTAGGGTGGATTGTGTTGTTGAGTTGGAGATGGAGTGTTCGTAGATTTTCTTCGATTTTGTGAGGTTTTTTCCGTGTTTCGTCTATTGTATTTCTCAATAATGCAAGACTGGTTCTTCTGAGAATTCCTTCTGTTGATTTGTTTTTCGTATGGTATCTCATTGAAATTTGTATAGTATCTTCGTCTCTCGACATCGCTTCAGAAAACACAGCACAATTGAACTCAGTGATTAAGACGCTAGTCCATCGGTCGAAATCTCTATGTTCCCCAAACAACATCCACGAAGAACTAGAACGACTAACAGACATTCTTCAGAAAAACGGACATGACAGGAGAGCAATAAGGAGAGCCTTCAAAAACAAAAAACGCCATAACGAGGAAACCAAACCTATAAGCCTCGCCATCCTACCATACGTCAAAGGAGGAACCGATAAGATAGGAAAAATTCTTCAGAAACACAACATCAAGCCTATGCACAAACCACACAATACCATCCACAACAATCTGAGAACACCAAAAGACCAAATACCCCTCGAAAACCAAGGCGTCTAAAAAATTCCGTGGACAAAAATTCTACACACTATCGAAGATATCATTTCCACCAACACCTATGAGAAGACAGTCACTGAGAATCCAGTCAAACCCTGGATAATATATATATATATATATATATATATATATATATATATATATATATATATATATATATATATATATATATATATATATATATATATATATATATATATATATATATATATATATATATGTGAATTAGTGATATTCTGCGAGTAACGTAGATCTTCAAATTAAACTCTGGATCAGAAAACCAAACAGCCGGTGAGAATTTAATTTCAATAATAATGGATTGTGAAAAGTGTGATTTGAAAAAACTATCATCTGCCGATATTGCCGTTTGCGATAAATGCGATCGGAAAATCTTACTCGCGCTTATCTTCAACTGAAATGCGTGCAGCTGTACTTCGAAAGAGAAATATGCTTTATTATTGTCCTGATTGCCTTGGATTTTTGGTTCGCCTGGACTGACGCAAAAAATGATCGAACGTATTGTTGATGCGAACATCTTAGCGTTATTCTCTGAACTCTTGACCGTCATAAACAAGGTTGTTGTCGGGGTCGATGACCTCAGAGAATCTGAAATCCAACTTACATGCTTTTGCACCCAACCTTGGTTCTCTAGGTTCAAAAAAATCATCAGCCTCCACAATTGACCCGATCACAATGCCTTCACCAATTCCTCCCAATGAGATAATGAATATGTCTGACTACATTTCGAAATCTGTAGTAAAACAAAGAATAAACAAGATGAATCAGGCATTTACTAGTTATAAAGTAGCAAAAGGCATAAGTAAAGCGATGCAGAGCACATTTGATCAGGTTAACCGCAAGAGTGAGGGGGTGAGGAATAGCGCTACTTCGTCATCGTTGGGATCAAATCGAAACAGGGCAGCACCAGTAAATACTAACAATCTTGAGAGACCAAATAGATCTCGCGTGAACCTATTGTTGGTAAGGCCAAACTTGGTGAGCTGAAGAGCATTCCGAAGGTTTCTTATATTCACGTGTCTCGTTTGGACCCGGATACTCATGAGCATTATTAAATAATTAATTAAAATAAATTAAATATTCGATTCAAATAGATGAATGTATTAAGCTAAACTCACGCCAACCTACAATATATTCATCTTTCAAACTGGCAGTTCCATCTCACAGAATGGATGAAGCTCTTAATCCTGAGATCTGGCCTGAAAGAGTTACTGTTAAGAAATTTTTTCAGGGTAGTCCGGTGCTAACAGAAGAGGAAGGCTAATGTTGGAGACGATCTTTCCATCTACTATCAGAATGTTCGAGGTTTAAACACTAAATTAGATGAATTTCGGAACTCTGTATTCAATTGTTCTTATGATGTGATTATATTAACCGAGTTTTGGGTTCATGAAGGGGTTAAGTCTAGTGAATAGTTGAATAACTACTATTTATACCGAGAAGATCGCTCACCTATCTATCGTGATCACGATGGATAGTCAATGATATTTTGAATTTGAATGGGTCATTATTGGACTTGTTATTCACATTAAACCTTGATACTGAGGTACGTCTGTCAAATCAGATTTTGTTTCCTTTGGATTTGCATGGTGGTCATTCCGCCTCTGAATTTAGCATCCGTTGCTCTATATCTACTGAACTCATGATCGAAGAGAAAGTTTTTGATTATGTAAATGATAGGTTGAACGATCAATTGAATAGTATTGAAAGGAAAAATTTGTTTTCCATGAATTTTACCACAGATTTGATATATTTTTATATACACTTAACAAATGTATTGATGATTGCATGATTGCAGAGATCATATTCCCTTTCGTTGCCCTTATTTTGGAATCACGATAATTCTTTCAATTAAAGTGACGTAGTGACTGATGAAAATATCGTTATGGAAAATCTGAAAGAATTGTCTCCAATTTTGCTTAAAAAATGCCCCGAATCACTCTGTGAACAAAATGTACTTTATTCAATCTATCATTAGATAAAGGTGTGCTGCCAGAAGGTTGAAAAACTTGTTTCATAACTCGTCTGCATAAGAGTGGTGATGCAGCAAATGTAATTAACTATCGCCCAGTTAGTATTCTGACTACTAAAAATTCTGGGAAGTATTATATTGGACCCCCTGTCTCACTTTATGAATCTTTTGATAAGCGAAAAGCAGCATGGTTTTATGCGAAAACGATCTACCATCACGAACTTTTTTTCGTACGTTCAAGATATTTATAGTGGTTTTCGTCAAGCGGATGGGGTAGATGGTGCTTATACTGACATTTCTAAAACTTTCGATCAAACCAATCACATTATCTTAGATAAAGTTCTCCGGGCTTTCTTGGAAATCTTTTGAAGCGTATGAAGGGCTACTATAGTGGTAGAAAACAAATAGTTCGAATCAAAAATTACGCGTCATACGCTTTAAACGTAACATCTGGCATTCCACAAGGCAGTCATCTTGGGCCTTTTCTCTTCGATCTTTTTATTAATGAGGTTATTGCCGCAGTGAGATATTCGGAGGTATTATTGTTTGCTGAGGATTTGAAAATCTATAAAACTGTAACTAGTGTTTCTGATTGCTTGGAGCTTCAGCATGATATTGATAAAGTTAACAGATGGTTTTCGAATCATTTACTAAGTGTTAATCTTTTAAAATGTGAATGTATTTCTGTTTAAAGAAAGACGGATCCAATAGTTGTATCGAACGTGTTGACCTCGGTATCATATTCGATCAACGTCTTGATTTCAAAATGCACTACTCTAACAATATGAGTAGATCTTTGAAAATGTTCAATTTTATGAGGAGAAACACATCCGAATTCACAAATATCTTTGAAACTTCTCTATATTTTATTTTCAAGGCCAATACTAAAACATGATCCAATGTTTCGGTCTCCACTTCATGCAGTCGACTCCATGAACTTTGAGAGTGTTCAGAATAGATTTTTGTTATATCTTTCTTACAAAGAATGGATCCGTAGAACTAATAATTATGGTACTTACATTGGTTCAGAATGTGAAATAAGTACTGTGGCTGAGAGACGTATCAGATCAGATTTGATTTGTTTGTATAAGCTCCTTGACAATTTGATTGATTGTAGTAAATTATTGGAATTAATTTGTTTTCTGTTCTTCTGAGGAGGACTAGAGGTGGCAGTTTGTTTGGTGTCTTTCAGTAGAACTAATTTCGGAATTAATGCTCCCTTTAATAAATTGCTTCATTATTGCAATATGTACCTGAGAACTGACTTGCTCTTTAGTTTCTCCTGGGGGGGAATTTAATGGTCAACTAGCTACGATAAACATTGAAGAAAATTATTATCATTAATTCATACTAGTTGTTTTTAAAAAGTATATGTTCTGTTAAATAAGTAAATAAATAAATATTCTATTTGCAATGCAAAATATGAGACAAATTCTTTATTCGGTATTTTTATACATTGTAAAAATCGCAAGACACATTTGTGAGAACTGACAAAATCGAGCACTTAGATCAAACTAAATGGCAGATCGCGTTCAAACTCCGAGTCAGTATAGAAAACAGTTATGCCAACCTAGCAACAAGAAAAATGTTGACAACCGTATTGAGCAGGTTTTTTTTGAATGACCAATTCCTGGTACATTTTTGACAGAATATATACAGTAATTTTCATTCAAATGCCTGATTTTCATGACTAGAGGGTATCTTATGAAATCTTCGTGACCCATACATTTTTTTGATGTGTGTATATCCCGTAATGATTGTGTGCATCTCTATATTAATACTGCATATCCACAAAGATAGAAGTTGTATGAAATAATTTTAGTTTTTTATTTGAAATCATATTCAAACAAATGAATTAAATTCTTTATTTCGCCTAAGGCTAACCGCTAAACAATGAGATGTTAACGTAATTTGGATCTTTTTGATCTAACTATTCTTCACTTCATTGAAAATGATGGTTCATGAGCTTTTTTCATATTTCCATATTATTCGCTTGAGAATGAATTTCTTTACTACAGCATAAAACTAAGTTTCGCAAAATATGATATTTTCGACAACCAGATGCAAATAATAGAATAATATGCAGGTGAAACGACCTTGATCATTTCACAACGTGTTAACTAAGAATATTGATCCGGTCAGATGAATGAAATAAAATTATAATTTATTTTAATGAAAATAAAACACTGTTCGTTGTTAAACGCTTCACTGGCTGGTCCAATTCGGTTAGATTCCTCCTTTATAATATTTGTCTCCTGTACAGTATATTATGAAAAGAAAAATTGGAAAACCTGACGGAGAAATTGGAAATTTCAAAAATATCTGAAAGTTGATCTTTAACTATGACCTCATAATTCATGATTCAAACGAAGTGAGGCTATTATTCTCTTCATAATGATATGAAGAAGAAAAACATTGAAATAATAGGATAATTCAAACGAATTGTACAAAATTGAATATTATTTTAAATGAAGTATTTTATATGCCTTTGATGGTAGGGATAACGTATCCTATTAGTTCTTATTTTATTCCTTCATCTGTTATAATCCTATAGCTTACAGTAGAAATGGGTCAATTATAGAAGAAAGTTGAAAATTATTTTAGTATGAACTCTCGATCACAACTGATGAGTGGGGAGGAACGATATATTCGTTTTTTTCTTTTCAGGTTTATTGGTTATGATTATGAAAATTTATTCAGAACGAAAATTCAGGAAAATGAAAATTACTTATTATTATATACTATCATTAAGAAATTTCAAATTGTCCCAATATATTTGATAATTCAGCCTCATACGTTTCATAATTCAACTGAGGAATCCTTACTTTCAAAGACGGAAAATGTTTCAGATCCTTTCTTTTCAGTTGATCTATCATTAGTTGCAATTTACTTTTGAATGCGTTTACTGCACTAATTACCTCTATATTAGTTTTTCCTTCACCTCGAATCTCCAAGTTAATGATATGTAAATGCATTGTGATGTAAGTCAAAAATGCCAAATCAGTCAGCCATTTTTCGTTCTTCAACATCTGAGTGTCATCACCTCTTTCGTCTAGAAAAGCTGTTTTTTCGGGCAATAATCTTGAGACTTTGCTAGGAATTTTCCGCAGACTCAAGCACCTGACGTCCGTGTGAAGAACTAAATCAGTGTGTTCAGCTGACTCCCTATCTTCAAACTGCAACTTAAAGAGCCGCCGTTGCAAGCTACGAGCACGGGTAGAATTCAGAATTCTTGTTGCAATGTCCATAATTTCCTCCCTGTCTAAAAATTTTGAAAACAAAACTTATTGATGTATAATGCAATGGAATGAAAAAATGAAGGGAAATCTTCATTAGCTCGACCCAATGCCATAAAACCGTTTTTTTTCCAGTCATTGGTGGTGCTCCATCGGTTGTTATGCACACTAATTCATGTATCGGTAGCTTGCAGTTTTTTACAAACTTGAAGAAAACCTCTTCCCCTTCAGAGGAATGATTGTTAAAAATTCTTCCTCATCCAACATGTCATTGAATACCATCCGAATAAAAATTCACAGCTAGGCAGTGTCTGTCATATCGGTGGATTTGTCGAACTGTAAAGAAAAGTATGTACATTTCATGATATCATGTATTAGTTTATCTACAATGTCCTTACTCATTACTTCAATAGCCTTGTGACAGTCGGACGAGATAACAGAAGTTCTCTAATAGCAGACATGATTTCTTTTTAATTCATTAAATCTCCAAATAAAGTCTCATCCTCTTCGATGAATGCTTCCTTCACAACCGATCCATCTTCGAAGGGTTTCTTATATTTCCCCAATATATGAGATATTTTAAATGACCTGATGATTGTTTGGCTGGTCTTGTGAACATGGTTTGTTATTTTTTCAAACAAGATATCAAATCAAGCACTTTTCGTTTTCTTAATTCAATCTCTGGAGGAAAATCCTTTTTATTAGTTTTCATAAACCGTTTAATGATGCCTCTCTAAGCTACCACTCTTAGGTATTGCAACTGAGCAAGATAAATAAGATAAATTCACCTACCCTTCACCATACAAAAGGAAAATTCTTTTTCCCAATCGTTATTAAACTGATACGTTTTAGATTTCTTCACTTCACTCATTTTGTACTATTTACTAATAAACTTTGTATCGACGTAGTATTACCTTCAAGTTACATTTCAGAATCACTCCAATTCCAGCAGGCGCAACATTAATGTCGGCGTAAATGAAAGTCGGGAATGTTCCCGTCAAACGTGCAGCCCGAAATTTCTAGAAGAGCGGCAAGAATAAAAAGGTGGCTTTTCTTTGATAAGTACCGCGCGTATCTTTGATAAAGCCACCTTTTGCCGCTAGCAGATTGTTATATTATTACGTAATAAATTTTTGTAGTTTACTTACCTAACTGAATTTTTTCTATTCCAAAAGCACTCGCGATCGACCGTTTGAGCACCCCTCCCCAATTTATAGCTCATTTTGCTATACATCTTGTTCTGCATTACTATAATGGCTTTGCGTTATTCTATATTTTTTCAGATAGTATGTTTCGAGTTGATATTATTGATTTAATTATCACATTTGTTGTTACCCATTACAAACTCGTTCCTCAATTCCCGCTATCCTAGATATGGTTTCAAAGATGCTAAATCACTGATAATTTTTAATCATTACCAGAAATACATTTTTTGTGTCTTCAACCCACACAACTCAAACTTCAAAACTTGGGGAAATGCTACACCAATAATTTAAAAAAAAAATGAAATAGGTTACTTTGTCATATGTACGTAATCTTATGAGGATTGCGAATATCATCAGACATCAGACATGTATGGGCTTAAAACTAGAATACAATGTTAACAATTTTCTTGTATAAAGGTACAGAAAAATGGTTCAACAGAACAGAAAAAATACATATTAGAGATTTAAATTAGATACTAATTTATATTTGTAAACTAAAAAATCCCAAATATTGGGGAATAACATGAATCAGTCAGGTCGTTAAGTAATATTTCATTATTGTTAGTATTATGGTTGGCTTTGAATTTTCCTAAGGATTCCAGATAATTGAGTTTTATAGCTATTTTACTTGGTATAGGATTTTTAGATTGTCTGTTGATGAAAAAATATGATTGTTTTCTATGCAATGTTGTGCCAGAGTGGAATCTGTTTTGTCTTCACAAAAATGTGAATGATGTTTCTTATATCTAATTCGTAATGACCTGCCTGGTTGACCAATATAGATTCCGTTACAATTGCATTATGTTACACTCGGAGGCAAAATTAGCGGAACACTCGAAAATTTAACCAAATTCGAAGTCCGATATTTTTCCTGATTCTCAACCGATTTAGATATTTTTTTTCGGCAAGTTATAGATCAACTCCTCTGATTTGTAGAAATTATAAGAGAAAACAAAAAAAATTGGAAAAAAATTTATACGGGGCAAAACTAAAAGTGTTTTTTGTCAAATAAAATACAATGTTAGCAATCTTCTTATATAGAGTTACAGAGGAATGTGTTAGCAGAACAAGTAAAATAGATATTAGAGATTAACATTGGGTACTTATTTATAGTTGCAAACTACTTAAAAATCCCAAATATTGTGGAATAACATAAATCAGTCAGGTCATTCTGTAATATTCGATCATTGTCTGTATTCTGTTTAGATAAGAATATTTCTAAGGATTCAATATAATTGAGTTTTCTAGTTTTTTGTGCTTGGTTTAGGATTTGTAGATTGTATGTTCATGGATAACTATAGTTGTATTCTATGCAATGTTGGGACAGAGTGTCTATACAGACATTTGCATTCCTTCTGATTCCTCTCATCATATTCAACATAATTAACTGCCTTGAATTCTATGATCCAGAGCTTCCACATCACCTCTCTTCATTACAAATCTCCCTAAAAAAATTTTGTTAATTAAATCCATTGCAAAAAATAACGGCTATTTACGTTCAATGATAGACAAAGTTGTGTCTAAAAAACGTTTGCAAAAAGGCTATAACAGTATTTATCCTCAAAATCTTTCTGTCAGACACACATATGGATATTTCTCATTAACTCAATTCAGCCCAATTTCTAAAAAAGATGCATATAACATCCAAATTTCCAATGTAAAATTAGCCTACAAATCCACAACCAAAGTATAAAATATTTTTTAATTTTTTAATGCCAAAGATAAAACTCAAAAATCAGATATTTCAAGAGTGTATAAACTACACTCGGAGGCAAAATTAGCGAAAATTTAACCAAATTCGAAGTTCGATATTTTTCCTAATTCTCAACCGATTTAGATGATTTGTTCGGCAAGTTATAGATCAACTCCTCCGCTTTGTAGAAATTAAAAGAGAAAACAAAAATAATTCAAAAAAAAAATTTATACGGGGCAAAACTAAAAGTGTTTTTTCTGTTAAAAATTCGTAACACCCTGTGGAATTTCGTGGTTCGAGTTGAAACATACAATATCATGGTCTGTCAAGACACATCTTCCTACAGTAACGCCCTTCTTGTTTTATGCATTTATCTCTATTTTTACAAGAGATATCCAATTTGAAGCTAAAAGTCACAAATTTCAAGAATTTATTTTTAATCTTGCGTAGGTGCATAACATCGGAGGTTAGCCAAAGAATGAAATCAAAATTAGAGAAGCGGAAATCTAACGAAATGAAAATTTTTGAAATTCACTGGCCAATTTCACGCACCGGGAGAACTCGAAGTACACTGGAAAAATCGTTGCATATTTATTTTTGAATTTTTTTGTGTGACACTCTATAATAATTATCATTCCTGTCCAAAATTGAGAGCAGGTGTGTATCCTGGCGATACACTCGTGAAATGAAATGAACATGTTGAGAAAAATGTTCATGATGACCCACAAAAAAAACATTTGATTTTAGTAGCGAGTATGACCCCCCCGAGCTCTTATTACAGCGCGCATACGATTTCGCATACTCCCAATGATGTTGTCTATCATCTGTTGAGGTATGTTGTCCCACTCTTCCACCAAAGCCAATGTCAGCTCTGCCTGGATTCCGTTGTCGAACCCTTCTTCCAAGAATGTCCCAAACATGTTCGATCGGGTTTAAATCCGGTGACCGCGACGGCCAGTCCATTCGTGTGATCCCAACTTCATTGAGATTCTATCACTATGCGCGCAGTATGAGGGCGCGCGTTATCGTGCATAAAAAGGAAATTTTCCCCTATGTAAGGAGCAAAAGGCTCCACAGGGGGCTCCAAGATTTCTGTTATATACCGATGGGCATTAATAAATCCATTGTCAATAATCTCCAGTTCTGTTCGTACTCCCAAGCATATGCCACCCCATATCATAACTGACCCTCCACCGTATTGCTCAGTTCCTGCGAACTTCGCTTGATTGTACCGTTCCCCTCGATGCTTCCATATTCTATCTCTACCATCCACGAAATTCACACAATATCGGCTCTCATCACTAAGTAAAACTCGTCTCCACTGATTGATTGTCCATGCTACATGCTCCCTAGCAAACGCCAATCTTGCTACCCGATGGGCTCTATCGAGTCTTGGTGCTCTTGCTTGCGCGTATGATCTAAGACCAACTTCATTTAATCGTCTTCTGACTGTCGTCACACTGACGTTAATGTTATCCACTGCTTGTAAAAGGTTACGTGCCTGAACAGCAGTAAGACGAGGATTCCTTATGGTTTGATTGACGATGAAACGGTCATGTATAGCGCGGGTTGCCCGATTTCTTCCTTGTCCTCGCCTCCTCACGTACAATCCAGTTTCCCTGTAACGTCGGTAGATTCGATGGATAACCGACGTCGAGGCACCCAACATGGTACCGACTGAGCGGTAGGTGCGCCCTTCCTCGATCAATGTAACTGCCCTTGCTACTGAGGTTGGTGGTAAATCTCTCATTCTGAATGAAAAATACCGTTTCGAATCGTGAACAGTAAAAGAATCACAAAACACCGCAACCGATCGAATTTGTATCAAATCAAAGAATGGAAAACTCTCATTCTTTAAACAAGTGCAAATGTGGTCATATACAAAAAAACGTGTGTTGTATTTCATATTTGATAAAAAAAAGGTGTGCACATGTGTAAATGAAAAGTTTTATCAATGTACCCAGAATTCGGTTGTGTATTTTAATACCTGTTACTCCTATGAATTCCTAATTTTCACCAAATTAACCAAATTGTCATCAATAACTAATGCAATTCGAACATATAAATCGCAAACGACAATTTCGACACGCCTGAGTGATAATAAGAAAATTCCAAATTGATGGACGAATTTTAATGACAATTTCTTGATTCAATGGATTTTCTACAAAATGGTGATTTTCCACTTGAAATTAAATATATTTTGCAAAAATAGAGATAAACGCATGAAACAAGAAGGGCGTTACTGAAGGAAGATGTGTCTTGACAGACCATGATATTGTACGTTTCAACTCGGACCACGAAATTCCACAGGGTGTTACGAATTTTTAACAGAAAAAACACTTTTAGTTTTGCCCCGTATAAATTTTTTTTAAATTTTTTTGTTTTCTTTTAATTTCTACAAAGCGGAGGAGTTGATCTATAACTTGCCGAACAAATCATCTAAATCGGTTGAGAATTAGGAAAAATATCGAACTTCGAATTTGGTTAAATTTTCGCTAATTTTGCCTCCGAGTGTAGTTTATACACTCTTGAATTATCTGATTTTTGAGTTTTATCTTTGGCATTAAAAAATTAAAAAATATTTTATACTTTGGTTGTGGATTTGTAGGCTAATTTTACATTGGAAATTTGGATGTTATTTGCATCTTTTTTAGAAATTGGGCTGAATTGAGTTAATGAGAAATATCCATGTGTGTGTCTGACAGAAAGATTTTGAGGATAAATACTGTTATAGGCTTTTTGCAAACGTTTCTTAGACACAACTTTGTCTATCATTGAACGTAAATAGCCGTTATTTTTTGCAATGGATTTAATTAACAAAATTTTTTTAGGGAGATTTGTAATGAAGAGAGGTGATGTGGAAGCTCTGGATCATAGAATTCAAGGCAGTTAATTATGTTGAATATGATGAGAGGAATCAGAAGGAATGCAAATGTCTGTATAGACACTCTGTCCCAACATTGCATAGAATACAACTATAGTTATCCATGAACATACAATCTACAAATCCTAAACCAAGCACAAAAACTAGAAAACTCAATTATATTGAATCCTTAGAAATATTCTTATCTAAACAGAATACAGACAATGATCGAATATTACAGAATGACCTGACTGATTTATGTTATTCCACAATATTTGGGATTTTTAAGTAGTTTGCAACTATAAATAAGTACCCAATGTTAATCTCTAATATCTATTTTACCTGTTCTGCTAACACATTCCTCTGTAACTCTATATAAGAAGATTGCTAACATTGTATTTTATTTGACAAAAAAAACACTTTTAGTTTTGCCCCGTATAAATTTTTTTCCAATTTTTTTTGTTTTCTCTTATAATTTCTACAAATCAGAGGAGTTGATCTATAACTTGCCGAAAAAAATATCTAAATCGGTTGAGAATCAGGAAAATATCGGACTTTATACTCTATATAAGAAGATTGCTAACATTGTATTTTAGTTTCAAAGTCATACTCGTCTGATGAGATCGAAAGCTCGAGATAGCTATAATAATCAATAAATTTCACCTTCTTAAACAGTGAAATTTTTTACGTAGTTATTTTATTTAATTTTCATGTTCAACATGCTAAGAGGTATTTTTAAAAGTGATGAGAATAAAAATTTTCTTGTATAATACTATGAGACATAATATCTCTGTACTTCAAGATATCACTTAACCAAATCTCTCAAGAATGAACCTTGTTAATTCTTATTCGACAATCCCAAGGAATGATTAAACCCGGATAAAAACTATTATAGCCTCCAATGAAAATACTGAGCTATCCTTATGCCAAATTTCATCCAACTACGTTCGGTTTTGAGTCAAATACTCCTTTGAAGTTTCAATTCAAACAGATAGGTTTCATTCTTCAGTTTTTCACAATTTCAACAAATTCATATGTATTTTTGATGCTACTTGTTACAAATATGACGCCTGCGACATATTTCGAAACAAGAATATGCGACATGTTATACAGCAATGGAAAGCTCTTGTTTTACTGTGAACCCTAGATTTGAAATAGCGAATATTCTAGCGTGAAATTGTGAAAACTTTTTTGCTACCTGATTTAAGTACTCATTATCATAAATTATATAATACACAATCAAATCCGCGAGGTTATACATCTAAATATTTTAGTTAAACCCCATAGGCCTTTTTTTGGTCGAATTATTTGTAGGGATCTCCAATTTTTCTGGGATTCAAATGTGGCTTATGTCACTCACATATCAAGTAGCTTTTTGAAACGAACTAAAATAATTCAAATGCCGGGCGTTGTCCCTCGAACGCCTCGCCGGCACTAGCACAAAACGAGGTGTGGATTATGGAAGTGCAGGAAGACAAGAGAGTCTACAGTTGTGAATCTTATTGCATGTGAATTCAGGGTACATTGAGCATACGTGGCGCTGTTATCGGTCACCTTTCATGATTGCGAACGAGGGAAGCTACGTATGTCAGCAAAGTCGAGAATAAAATATTTTGAGGGGAAATTCTGTTCGTGATCAGTATTTCTGTGTATGATGTAGAATTGTATATCTTCGATCGAAATCATTATTATCTTTATTATTTATTTGAAAGCAGAGATGAGGCCAAGGCCTATAATCTCACATTACATTACAAAAATGAGTTTAATTGTAGTAAAATTTGTATGTGTATGCAATAAGCATAAATTGAAAAGCACTGGCAACAGAAAGAACGCAGAAAAAATAATTAATTCAATCAGTTAATTCAGTCCACCCACGAGCATTACCGACGAAAGCGGTCAAACCTATTTTTGAACACAATGACCGAGGTCACGTGCACAACATCGTCCGTGAGGGAATTCCATTTTTGGAAGACCCTGTTACTCAAAAATCACTCTCTCGCTTTAGTTTTGAGGTATTCGTGATACAGTTTCAATTGGTGACCACGCAGGTTATTAGTGTTCAACGACAACAGGCCAGAGAGGTCGTATTCGAAAAATCCTTGCAACGCGCGGTACGTCACTATTCGGTCACCTCGTTCGCGGCGATCAACGAATTTCTCCAAACCGAACAGATGGCGTCTATCCTCGTAGGAAGGTCTAACAGAACCGAAAGGAATTCCAGTGAATCGGCGCTGGACGGACTCCAAGAAATGCTTGTCTCTTGCCAGGGTTGGAAACCAAACAGAGCCCACATGCTCGAGAATAGGCGTACATAAGAGGTGTATGAAAATTTACATGTAGTTATGGAGCCCTTAGGGAAAGCTTTCCGTGTCATATAAGACGCACTATTAGCACTCCACACATTCCTTCGCACATGAGCCGACCAGGATAGATCATCGGAAATGGTGACGCCAAGATCATTGTGGTCCTTCGTGGACTCTAAACTCACACCACCGATACGATAGGTATGACGCGGTTTATTTTTACCCAAATGTAATACCTTATAATTGTCGATAATCAGTGGAAGAAGCCAAATACGCGTCCACTCCAGGATGCGGTCGAGTTCAGCTTGTAACTGATTCGGAGTAGTTGAGGCGTCCGCGAAGATCTTAATGTCGTCAGCATATGATTAAAAAGAGGAAATCATCGAAGGAAGGTCCGACACGTATACCATGAACAGGACGGGTCCCAACAAAAAGCCCTGAGTGACACCGCTCAACCCCCGCGCAAGAGAAGAAGAGCACTCTCCAACTCTGACCATAAAACGTCGATCACTCAATCAATGCTATCCAACGAAGAAGGTCCCCTCTGATACCAAAATGCTCTAAATTATGGAGCAATCGACGGTGATGAACACGGACGAACGCCCGAGCAAAATCAAGGTAAATGATGTCGAGAGGTATGTTAGAATCGATGGATCTTTTTCACTTATCGAGGCAACTGAGGAGACAGGTGATGACAGATTTACCAGGGAGGAAACCATGCTGTTCATCTGGTATGATTTCATAAGTGTTGAGGAAGTTCAGCATGTGCTGGCAAACAATTTTTTCTGCAATCTTTGAGACAATCGGTAGAAGACTTATAGGTCGATAATTGGAGGCCGAGATGCGGTCACCCTTCTTGAATATTGGTGTTATTTTAGCAGATTTCCAATGAGTTAGAAGCCAATAAGTACGAAAAGGAAGTTTAAGTAGCTTCGCAAGAGGTGAACATATCATATTAGCAGAACTCTCCAGTACCCTAGCTGAAATGCCATCGATACCTAGGGAAGTGAAGGGATCAAGAGAAGAGAGTAGACTTTGAACCTCTGATCATTCGACGTGCTCAAGAGAAAGATTCATGCGGGAAACTTGAACCCCTGGTTAGGCCAAGCAGGCTTCTCTGAATATGAATCCGCAAAAGAGTTAGCGAAAACAGTAGAATACTCAGTGTTGTCAGCAGAGTGCTCAAGCTATTCCGAACAAATGGTACAGACACTCTGAAATTCAAGGACGCCAGGACATAGTTATAAAATTTTTTGCGATTCTTAGAAGTAGCTAGGTTTTCCTCAAATTCATTACTTGCATTTGCTATAGTTGCAGAGAGCCGACTCGGTGCACTGATGATGATTCTCGTAATTGAGTGCTGATTTCTGACGTAAGTATCGCTGCCAGAGACTTATTTTGCGACGCGCTATCGAGAGAATGTATTCAGATAACCTCATCCTCACTTAATTCTTGTACGAGTCTACTTTTTTACGTTTTTTATATTTTTCAGAGTTTTTTGGACATTGTTGTTTGATCTGGAAGGATTTCATTGTAAAGTTCACGTATATTGTAAGCAGTTCCCTCGTTCTCTATAATCTCCGAAAATATTAGAGTTCATTAACATCACATCTACTAACTTCGAACTTAACCGTTCGTCAGAATTCATCTAGTTTTTATATTTTACCGGTTATTTCAGCCCAATGTTATATCAACATTGATCATTGATATTTTTTATGTTGCCTAAAATGCTCTTGAAAGCCTCGGCAGCACAAGCACAAAGCGAAGTGTGCATTTTGAAGGTGCAGTAATCTTTCGGTGTAATTATCAGGTTGATCAAGCATACGTTCCGCTGCCACCCGTCGTCTTTCGTAATTGCGAGCGAGCAGAGCTTCTTGTTTCCGCTAATACGTGAATGAAATATTTCTAAGGAAGTTCTCATCTTGACCACAATTTCGGTGCATGATAACGTAGAATTGTAAATCTTTGAACGAAGATATAATCATTCAATTTTTGTGATCATATACCTTCGATCTTACACTTTAAAATGAATTATTGAAAATACTACGTTCTTCATATTTTCAAAAATTATGAATTGCGACATTTGTTTTTGGGCAGATGGATTTGATTATCAGTCGCATAAGTAAATCTCCCACGCTCTGAGCAATATTTGAGGTTTGTTCACATCAAATATCACTTCGAATCTAACGGCTCGTTAAAACTTGGCCTCTCCTTATATGTTATTGAATTTCTCCAGCCTAATATTGCAACGATGATAGCAACAACATTGCCATAATTTTCTCGTTGGTTACACGTCTCCCATCATTCAATTCTGACTGCATAATTGTTCTTGTTTTTCTTACATTTCATTCCTCGTTAATAGAATCATATTGATATTTTCATCTGAGTCAAACGTCTCGCCATCATTCCATTCTGACTGCATAATTGTTCTTGTTCTCTCAATATATAAATAAATTTTCATCGTATTTATTGCCAGTAATAATTCAGAATGCGTAGAAGAATATGATTTTAACAGTAAATTCAAATCATCGACTTCATTTGCAATTGTCATAACTTTTCTTTAAAAAGATTGTCCAACATTAATAAACACAAAAACAAAAATCAACCATACAGGCCATTCCTATCTTTAGTTTTCAACTTCTTCAGTATAATACCTTCTAAATTTTTCGGGAGCATAATGTAAAAAGCAAAAAAGCATTAACCAAAACTGTCGTTTCATGAAGCAGTTATATACAGCCAACAGGTTAATTAGACTTGATTTTCGCCATTTATCTAAATTATTAGACTTCTCTGTGTTATTGCCTCTATGCTTTCATTCTCGAGAAATTTTTCAGTCATTGTAGGAAAGGGAAACAAATCAATTTTTGTTTTGAAGGTATTGTCGAGGGTGCTTAGCATTTGCGTTAATTTACAAGCAAATTAATTCATCTAGATGTTTCAGACGATAAGGAAAGTAGATTTCCTTTTAAAAACACTTCTCACAAACTACAACAATCTCAAGTAGATTTTATTGTTTTATTTGAAGCGTAAATAAGTCAATCTGTTCAACTATTTATAAATGAAAATAATAATAGAAAAGATTTTGATTTGTCTCAAATTTTTGTTCTTTGAAGCAAGGTATTTTTCTGATAGTACGTTTGTTTGATCGTTTATAGCATTGTGAATCAATCATTGAATACTTTGCTGATGTGGTTAAAATTTTGAGAATATTAGGTACACATTGCAAGAACGTGTTGTACTGGTCTACCCATATTAGTAAAATCAAAATTGTTCTCAAGTGGTTACAAGGATATTTAACCAAGACAACCTAGAACATTCGTCGTAAGTATGTTATTGAATTGTTATTAAAATCATTGAGATGGGTTCAGTAATGTATAAAAAAAGGGTGCCCAAAGAAATAAGGAATGATGGAGACGCAACTGTGGTGGCATTGGAATATTTCCTTCTTATGCCATACATGCAATATGTACGACAAGTTTCTGCAATTTCCCAGAATTTTACAATAATATATGAACCATGTTTACAATTTTTATTAATTCATTGATTAAATGATGATGATGATTTAGATCGACGAGTTTTGCGAAATAATGACCGAGTGTATCAACAACAACACGTATTTCTTCTGCAATATATTCTTTTCTGACGAATGCACTTTTCTAATTCATAGAGATATGAACCGGCATAACTGTGGATTCTGGAGCGATGCAGGTACTCGAGTATTTACTGAAATCCACACTCTATCCAGAAACGCTGAATGGTCCGGTAGAAATTTTGGGAGAATATCTAATTGAAATCTGTGTTTATTCTCGGAAATTTGAACGGCACAATTTTTCTCAATATGTTGAAAGTAAGCATTTAATCCATTGATAACAGAAAAACTAGAAAATGATAATCTACTACTTGAGCAAAACTTGCATTTCCAACAATCCTCATCTTGTATATCTTAGTCGTTAACTTTGAAGAAGAGGTCCAATTGAGTGGTTTACCCTATCTCCGGACCTGAACGCTCTAGACTTTTTCTTGTGGGGACGAAATTCGGACTATGTACGCCAGCTAATTGTAGACCTTTGTCTATTTTTCATTTTTTCATTGTAAAATATGACAAAACTGTGAAATCTTTTCAAGAGTCTATGTTGTAAGAACGGCTTCACAACAAACCCTCAAGTAAAGTGAATTCTTTGAAAAATGATCACACCCAAAAAGTTCGTTAATTTATTTTGACTTTTCTCATAAATCAAGGTGGCTCGTTGGAGATAAATAATGATGATAATGTTTTGCGAAATAATTCATCAATATTACTTTTCTCATACACCGTTGTAAAGAGACTTCGAAGAGATTTCAAATGAGGTATAGCTTAACCCATTAGATAAAATTAATTTTGTGGGGTTGAAGCGTCCCCTCTTAGGGACTGCTCGTTAAAGTCTCAGATATATGTCAATAGATGTCGCCCCGGTAATTTTTGATTTTGGTTATGTCTGAATTCCAGGTGTTTTTTGCGTTTTCGTCATAATTGGCTAAACCTCTATCCTCTTCTCTCTTATTTCGTATCCGTAGAAGTACTTTTTAATCGAAAATACCCAATCAAAGGCAAAACACTAAAAATTATTTTATATGACTAACTTAACAATAATTTCGAACAACAAGAATTATTCAGGTAGACTCTGTCTGAGAAATGGTGAAACTTAGAAGATAAAATCGCAGCGTCTCTCACCTTCTTTGGTTGAACCGTGGTCCCAGTCATTATTTATAGAGATCTACCGAAAATTTGGATTTCAATTTGATTGCCCTACTTATAAAAGTAGATAACATTGTTAATAAGGACCAGAGGTGCTCAAACGGTCGATCGCGAGTGCTTTTTTAGTAGATCTTGGGAAGAAAAAAAAAGTAGGCAAATAAACTACATAAATTTATTACGTAATAAAATAACACTCTGCTAGCGGCGAAAGGCGGCTTTATCAAAGGAACGCGCGTTTTGCATTCTTGCCGCTTTTCTAGAAATTTCGGGCGGCGCGTTTGACGGGAACATTCGAGACTTTTGTTCACGCCGATATAAATGAATATTCTGAATTGCTACTTGAAGCCAATACAACGTCGATACAAAGTTCATTATTAAATAGTACAAAATGAGTGTAGCGAAGAAATCTAAAACGTATCATTTCAATAAAGATTGGGAGGAAAAATTATTTTGTAAGGTGAAGGATAAGTGCATTTGTCTTATTTATCGTGCGTCAGAAGCTATACCTAAGCGTAGTAACTATGAAACGGATTTTCCGCCTCAGAGTGAATTGAGAAAACGAAAAGTACGTGATTTGATATCTTGTTTGATAAAAGAACAAACCATGTTCACAAGACCAGCTAAGCAATCAAAAGCTGCTACGATCGAGCCATTCAAAATATCTCATACATTGGTGAAATAGAACAAACCATTCGAAGTTGGATCGGTTGTGAAGAAAGCATTTATTGAAGCAGGTGATACTTTATTAGGAGATTTTATGAATGAAACTGAAATCATGTCTGCTATTAGAGAACTTCAGTTATCTCGTCAGACTGTCACAAGGCGTATTGAGGTCTTGAGTCAGGACATGGCAGATAAACTAAAACATGATATCATGAAATGTGCATACATTTAAGTTGCAGTTGGAAGATAGGCGGTCAGCTGAACGCACTGATTTAGTTCTACACACGAACGTCAGGTGGTTGAGTTGCGGAAAATTTTTAGAAAGGTTACAAGAATTATTGACCGAAATAACAGCTTTTCTAGACGAAAGAGCTGAAGATACTCAGATGTTGAAAAACGAAAAATTGCTGACTGATTAGGCATTTTTGACTGACATCACAATGCACTTAAACACCATCAACTTGGAGCTTCAAGGTAAAGGAAATACTATTATTGAGATGATTACCGCAGTAAACGCATTCAAAAGTAAATTACAACATAAGATAGATCAACTGGAAATAAAGAATCTGAGACATTTTCCGTCTTTGAAAGGAAGGATTCCTCAGTTGAATTATGATACGTATGAGGCTGAGTTATCAAATATTTTGGGACCATTCAAAATGAGTTTTTATGATTGCAGTAAATTTACAAATATAGCATCATTTATGAGTTATCCTCTTTCAAATGAAAGCAGTGAGGAATTAGCTACTGAAATAGCAATTCAGTTTAATATGAACTCATGTTCTGTTGAAAATAAGTTGGTGCAGATTATATCAGATATACATCTCAAAGCTACAGCATCTGATACCAATTTCTGTTGTTTTATATCTGAAGAGAAATATCTGAATCTAAGGAAAATCACCTTTCAATGTTTGATTCAACTTACTTGTGCGAGTCTGCATTTCCGAAATGAAGAAAATTGAGTCAAAGTATCGCAATCGACTGACTGACGATCATGTATCATCGTGCTTGCGATTAGAATTCAGTGGTTACGTACCTACCATCTTATGAAAAGTTTGCTGAGTACATGCAGTGCCACGCTTCAACATCCAAAGTCAATTCCTAGTTAAGTTTAACACCATATGTAATAACCAATAAACTCGTAATTTGGAATAACAATGAGTTTTTTAGTTGATATTATGGAGAAGAACCTAACTAAACCTAACCCAAACCTTGACTAAAATAATATATATTGTGCGGAAAGCTAATATCTATATATGCTATGTATCGTGTATGTTCGACAACCCTTCATCACACATACTTGCAACCTTTCAGATTCGATCGTAAGTAGTCTAAAAATATTGAGGTAGATCGCCAGCAGTTCAAGTTTGAGCCCCCGGGATGTAGACAATTATTTCTGCAGCCTTTAGATTTCATATTTGTATGAACAGTGCGAAATTTTAAACATTTTGAATCATCTTTATTGATGAATAATAAAAACCAAATTCCAAATTAAGGGATTAATTAATATCTTACATAATTTCCCTACCGAGCATTAGTTCCTTCTGGTCTTCTTCCAATAGAGACGTCAACGCGTATTTAGAAATTTGAGTGAATAATAAGGGAAATTTCCCTGCAAATTGCTTCACGTTTTGTGACTGTGGCTGAAAGTCACAAGGACTTCAGGTATGTTCGATGGGATTTTGATCAAGAAGATGTGTAATTGTTCATCTTTAAATAATTGAATCGGAGGATCCCTTCGAATTAAAACAGCATAAACCCTTAGAGAGCCACTCTGAACCTAAAATGTACTTATAATAAACCGTTTTGATATTTCTCGTCCCTTCGCCCTCAGACTTGAATACGTCGAATACGCTACACAGATCATTTGTCGATTTTTCCCCAAACAGTACGAAATTCCATTCTTCCTGCTAATGTTAGAGTCCACTCGCCATCGTGAATGATTGGTCCGCATTCGAAAGCCGAAGTGCTCAGTTTAGTGGATGGTTTGATAACGGCTGTTTGGAAAACGATGGGAATTAGGTTAGGTTGACCGCCTCGGTAGCTGCACGATTATTGAGCGAGTATGTAGGAATATGCTTAGCCAAGGTGCGTGGTTCGAATCCGCGTTCAAGTTATTGATGTTATACTTGAACAAAAAAGTGAATTTGACAAAGACATACATAGAGATTGGACACATAAACATAGTTGTTGGTCCATAACATCTGAAGGCCAGTTAACTTGTAATCCTGAGAGGTGGCAGTTATCATCGCACGGTCTAGGTGAGTGATTTGGAGTCCACTATAAACTATAGGTTAGGTTAGGTAAGATTTAACATGTAAGGCGTTTTTAGCATAAGAAGGGAGAGAAAAATTAGTTTTTTGTCAGGTTAGTTTAACGATAGTTACAAGTCGCTATATGACGTGAACTTCCATTCCTAAGACTCTGAGCTATACGTGATTCACTGAGCCAATTGCGCAGCCTATTTGCACACCTTCACTAACTCTTCTTCCGCAACATCTATCTTTCAAACTTAAACATTCGAATCGCTTGACTAGGACCTAATTGCGGTACAGTCTTTCCTAACATTTCATTTGAATTCGAAAGGAAAAATATTGTTGAACCAAAAAATTTGCTCTTCTTATTGAGACAATAAGAAAAGGCACAGAAAAAGTAATTCAAACAAGCGGCTGGCACGAATGAATCACCACCATATGTATAGACTGGGAGCTGAGTAGAGTTGAGTTTGCAAATTATGAGGACCGCATTTTACGAACAGTTTTGAGTTCAGAAAAGTTTACAGATTATGATCCTGAATGTTGCCGGAAGATTTCTTGGTATAGTTTTTTATTCCCCATGCTCTTAGGTATCTAGTAAATGGAGTGGTTATTTTATCAAAAATATTGAATTATTTCATATGATCAAATAATTATAACTACTCAATAGTAATAAGGAATAAAAAAAATGATTTGGCAAAAATTCTTTATTGAGAAAAAGCACATTCATAAATTCCAGTAATTGAAAAAAACGAATTTATCAATGTTTTTTATTTTGACAGTCATTTTTCATACATTTGCATAACAAGATACAATTTAATATTCGTTTTTAGAAGTCCTTTGTTATACATTTTGATGTACATTTACAGGGTTGAATTAATGATTCGGGCAATGGTGGTTTGGTCAGTTGCTGTGGGTTCAGCTTACCATCCTTCTTTTCATAGCGTAATAAGGTGTAATCAATAGGCTGAAATTGTTTTTGATCAGCATTCATCCATACATACTTTTGTGTTGAAGCTCTTAATAAATGTAGATGTAGAGCATCTGATGTGCAAATTATTTTTAATAAATTTAACCCAAACTGATGTTTTGTGAAATTAATTTCTATCGAAGTTGATCAGCAGTCAATTTTTTTTGTGAAAATGGATAGGTACAAACCTAACTCTTTTAGCTGTTCGATACTTAGGTATGGATTCCCTAAATGTATTAGAGCTTTTTTGCAAAATCTAATGATGCAGTCGTATCGCAACCAGCTACAGATTGTAATGCTGGCAAAATATGACAAATGTTTTCGTCAAGAGGTTTAGCAGCCAAATGACATCCTGACATGTATTTCTTTTTATAAGAACCATCGAACCATAAATCTAAATAACCTAGACGAGCTAGCTTGCTCCAAGAATTAATTCCCAAGATGGAAACATCAATGACAATCAATGACTTCATCTAATGGAACGCTGGCCATAATAACCAACGATGATTTCGATCGATCGCTTGGAGAGAAGAATAAAACGTTTTCATCATATTTATCAATAATAATTCATAATGCGAGTATCTACAACTGCAGGTTCTATTTCAGTAAGTTCAGCTACACGTTTAGCCAATTAAGATATTTCAAAAGAGTGAGATGTTAATTGGTGTTCTATTTCATGTATCAGCTTCTCAAATGCCTCTAAAAGTATATCGTGTGGTATTTTATTTGAAGGTCTATCAACTGGAGTTTCTGAATTTCGAGGTAACCGTAGATAATCACGATAGCAGTGTTTAAGGTACGGTACCTTACATCCATTGCGAATAAATCAACAGGATGTACACAAGTGCTAATTTTTGTGAAGACATCATCGTGAGTTTTTCGAGCAGTTTTTAATATTTGTTCCGCCACGGAAATTTCGGAGAACAAATATAAAGTTTTATTTTAATTTTTTGTTTGTTTACCGCAGATCAAACAGTTCGAATCTTTCTCAAATTTTAAATAAGATCTTGATGACTTGCGAACAGATTAAGTACCGGAAACACTTGCTTCTACTGCAGAAGGGGTAGATATAAGGATATTCTCCTGCTTATAAAATGCTAACTCCCGACGCCTTATTTTCTCTTCACTAATATAACTCGACATACAAGTTCGATGCGATGAACAATTTTGTTCAGTAAAATCTACATTATTTTTTATTTTCTCACTTATATGATCTTTTCTCCAATCTGCTGCTTTTTGAATATTTATGTATGAGTGTGGTTTCGGTTTCTGAACTTAATTATCCATTGTATCACAAAACAAACATGATAATTCGCTGAGTCTTCGTTAATATCTACTACTTATAACGACATTTTTCACAGTTTCTTCGAAGTAAAACCCAAATAATACACTTAAAAATAAGAAAACTGCAATCATTTTACTTAAACACAAAAATTTAAGCCGCTTGCCACTAAGAATTCTTTCTTATTGACTGTTACAAGCGATTTGCACATCGACGCGTTGAGCGTTTAGGGGGTGGGGTCAAAGGGAAAGGGACCTGTACAGCTGCCGGCAACATGTTTTTTTTGTTGTTTGGGATCTCAGGTAAAAGAATTTAAGCATAGTTGCCGGTCCTCTCATTTTTCATACTCAACTCCCTAAGGCGCCTGCACTAGAGTGTGTTCTTGTGTATTTATTCCTTTAGTAAGAATTATGACAAAGAGTTTCTTGTCGAAAAACGTTTAATTGAACATACATAAAAACTTTTAGTAACAAGAATTATTCAGTACGAGGACTTTGGCGTTTTACATTTTCTGCATTAAATATTAGGCTTTTGGTTTTGTATGAATTCACATTTTCATTGAATTTGAAATAATGAAAACTATGCAAAAATATGTTAATTTTTGCTAAGACAATAATAAAAGCAGTAGAAAAAGTAATATAAACATGCCATCCGAACGATTAAATTGACATTTTATACTTTCCAATGTTTTTTGGGAACATTGTACTTATTTCTTTAGTAAGAGTCATCACATTATTTGTAATTCCAAAAGCACGTTTAGTAAATCATACATAAAAACTTCTTTGCTTAGTTCTGTGGACATTAGTTAAATTTGAAAAGAAAACTGAGCGAATCCTTCAAAGTCAGGTGTTTTTGCTAAGATAATGATAACATGCTCAGAAAAAGTATTATAAACAAGTGGTCCGCCCGAATCATCAACTTAAGAATATACCTAATATTTCATTTTTATTGTGAAAAAAAAGAAAAAGAGAATTTAATTAATCGTACATAAAAATTTTAAATTTTATATTCTCTGAGTTCTGAGGTTTTGACCATTTTTGCTTTTTTGCATAAAACATTCAACGCACTTCAAATCTCGTTGAAGCAATGTATGAAAGAAGTACTTTTGACGAATCATTTTTGCAAAAAAATTTTCAGCTTAAACGAGCCACCTTGAATATGTTGGCTATCTTTGAGAATATTGGAAAGAGGAAATCAAATCAATTCTCGTTTTGAAGGGAAACATTTCAGGGGTATTTAGCGCCTGTGTGCATTAACCAGCAAAGTTACTTAACTATTTATACGATAAGGAAAGTTGGTTCTGTTCTGAGGTCTTATCAAAGCTGTTTTTACTTATTAAAACCGACTTGAATGATTGTTTCATTTTATTTCAACTACAGCTTTTCCTCATTGATTAAGACAAACTCTCTCAAACACTGTATAAATAAAAAAAAAATTAAAACATTTGTTCTGACTTTTTGTTCTATAGAGCAAGGCATTTATTTGTTTATACGTTTGTTCGAGATCATTTGATACATTGTGAATCACTCGTTGAGTAACTACATTGCTAATACATGTCTTAAAAATGATCACGGTATAGACATTGCAAAAACATGTCAAAATAACTGATGCTAGAAAGGAGAAATAATATCCAAATCTTGTTTAAGGTTGATAAATAGCACATGGGGATCATTATCATGAACTTTCTGTCTCTTTCTGTCATTTGATTCATAAAAAAGCTTAGGTCAGGAATACTTTCATATATCTATGCCTTTTGTATAATTTCGGTTCAGATATTCTTTTCAGTCTGCTTTTTGTTATAGCTGTTAGAATTCTATAAGACGTATTGTCAAAGTAATTACTTGCAGACCATACATTGTGTTTTCCGTCTTCGTGTGTACTAGGCACAGCACGGAGTAATAGAGTTGACTGAAGTTTTCCAAATGAGTTGGATAATTCTCTGCATAATGAATCCAAATATTGGTATTACAAAAATTCTAATTGTGCCTGACTTCCTTCAAGGATATGTAATAGGGGAGTGCGGATAGTGTTCGAATCTAATCGACTCGAATAGTTACATTCGATTCGAAATTCCAATCGTTCGAATAATTCGAATAGTCCCAATAGTTCGAATAATTCGAATAGTTCAAAGAATTCAAATATTTCGAATTTTCACAAATTATAACTTATGGCCCATTTGACATAAGTATTCGTTTTTAGTTTCGACTATTAGATCCAAAAATTTCATATGAGTATTAAGGGGTGTGCGAATATCGTTCGAATTGAGATTATTTTCAACAGCTGGAGATATTGTCACGGACAAGCGTACATCATTATAATCTGCTTCAGTGTCTTATTTATGACTATTCAACAGAAATTTGTTATTATATGTAATTTAGTAAATTTGTATTTCTCATCGAACATCTTCTGTTGCAACTATTCACTACTTTGTTCAGATTAATTGAAACCGTTAGTAATAAATTTATCCATAGATTAAATTATCCGTTTTATTTGAGGCCTGACAAGGAAATGTAGTTTTCGAAAATGAGCTTGAAGAGAAAACAAATAATAACTATCAATAAATGCTGATCTGATCATAACATGGCTTAGTCGATACGAGGCCAGGTTGGAATTTTTGCAGGTTGTCGATACTACATGCTTAGAATTAATATTGTTGATGATCCTGGATGCCAGTGTTATTACGCACTGCAGGATTTGAATCATATTTTTTGGAGTTGTCCGTTGTACGAAGAGCCTAGAGATAGAATGATAGCTTAACTAATAAGAGCTAATGTGCTACCCCGTTATTGTATCAATCCTTTACTTTCTGAATGTAAACGTCAAATACTGAAAATTTCATGTACCTTCCTAGATGAGTATAAATTGTCACTGTAAGACCATCTTTGTAACTTAATTTTTGATTATTGTTGAAAGCCGTATAAGACTTCGGCAGGCTTGGGTAGGCTGAAATATTAAAAAAAAGAGAAAACGAATCAAAATTATGTAATCCATACAGCATGACAAATCCCAGGTTAGAACATTTAAACATTTGAAAATTATGTGAAGAATTGATGAATTGTTCAAAACTTTCGAAATTATTCGTTTATTGGCGAATTATTTGTAAATTTTCGAATTATTCGCAAAATAACGAACTATTCAAATATATTCGAATAATTCTTAAATTCGGGAAAATCGAATTATTCGGTTCGAATTTCGAATCCAATAATTCTATTCGATTCGATACGAACGTATATATACGTCAAAATTTATTTAGAGGAGATCAGAGATGAATGAAAAAAAGGCTCCCATTAGAATTGTGAATGATGTAGCAGCTGCTCTGTCGGTATTTCGATATGTCCATCTTGTGCTTAATACTCAATTTGTCCAACAAATCTCTGCAACAGCCGGCTCGGTGGCGCAGAGGATATGATCCTCATCCCCAGCGCAGAGTTACCTGGGTTTAATCCCACAAAGTCGGTGCGATTTTTCGGATTATGGGAATCCCTTGAGTATCCGTCTTTCGGAGGAGATGTAAAGACTTCGGTCCTGTCTAACAGAGATTTGTTGGACATTAAAAATCCCTCCCCTCGACGCCAGAGGGGTTCGGCAAAATTACCAGGTTAGTGAGGTGACAGAATTCCTCGGCGTGTCATTAGCTGAGAGGCGGAAATAGAGCACATTGAAAGAATAACAAACAAATACACAAATGTCTGCAACTTTTGGTATCAGCCAATATACCGTTTTCAGAGTTTTCCATAAGCTCAAGTTTCATCTGTACAAAATTAAATTAATTCATGGATAAAATGATGATGATTTGTATCGAAAGCAAGAGTTTTGCTTTTTGGCCGATCGTATCAAAAATAGCAAGCACTTCTTGTACAATGTTTGTTTTTTCGAGGAATGGCATTTTCTCCTTATCCGGAAGACCTAAACGTTCGGGTAGGATTTTTGGGAGACCACCCAATTGCACCGATGTTCATTCCATGTAACTCAAATGGCGGAATCTGTCTTGATTTGCTGGAAAATGCGATTGATTCATTGAAAACAGAAAAACTTAAAAACGATCCCATATTTCTCGAGAAAGAATTGCATTTCCAACATGAATACGCTAACACCTTCATTCGCAATATCCTATTCGTTGGATTGTAAGAGATCCTATAGAGTGGCTTGCTCGATGTCCTGATGCGACCGCTCTAGACTTTTTGTTGTGATGACATCTTAAGTCCAAAACTTTTTGTCTCTGCCTGAGAATTCGGACGTTCTACGCCAGAGCATTGAATCATGTTCAGGAAAAATTCCAGTGAAGATTGTTTTATTGCATTGAAATACAGAGGGTTAGAATTCGAACAATTGATTTGAAATCATTGGTGTTCATATTTTCTACTGTGAATATGATGAAAAAATAGAATGTTGTTAATAATAATGAAGTTTGAAAAGGATTTTCAAAAGACATTAAAAAAAGTTCTACTTTTCTTATCTTAAAACACAAAGTAAGTAAATTGAGTCGTTAATGCACGCAGGCGCTAAATACTCTAATAAGGTTTCCCTTCTAAACAAAAATTGAATTCGTTTTCTGAGATGGAACATCCTGTGTATAAAAATTACATTTTGCGTTGGTTCAGTTGATTTTGCTAAGTAGGTAGTACTCCAATTCGCTCAGTTCTATTGAAACAGTAAGAAATATATTTCTTACATGAAAGAAACAAATTAGGTAGAATTTACTTGAATACCAGCAAAAATATTATTGTAAAATAGCTCAGAAACGACATATCTTCATAAGCGCGAATGGATAACTCTCAGTAATCGGAATATGTATGATTAAATAAATATATATATATATATATATATATATATATATATATATATATATATATATATATATATATATATATATATATATATATATATATATATATATATATATATATATATATATATATATATATATATATATATATATATATATATATATATATATATATATATATATATATATATATATATATATATATATATATATATATATATATATATATATATATATATATATATATATATATATATATATATATATATATATATATATATATATATATATATATATATATATATATATATATATATATATATATATATATATATATATATATATATATATATATATATATATATATATATATATATATATATATATATATATATATATATATATATCTATAGAAAATCAATTGAATATCTTCATTGAAAATTTCTCTTTGCATACTTGGAGCAATAAAAATTAAAGAACTAGACTTTCATTATGAGAGAATTCATGAAGACTACTGGTCCCCTGTCTCAATCGATTCTTTGTCTCATTAAAGTAAAAGATTCTCCAAAACACTGTTTGCATTTTCATCATTATTAAATAATATAAATGTGCCATTTTGTTCATAAAATATGGACTCAAGGCTGAATATTCATGTTTGTCTTCTGAGACATTAACATCATATAGAATTACCGCCTCTACATTTTCTACAAATCGATCAAAAATAAGTCGTTTATTCTTAAAGACAGAGTTAATTGTAGCTTCAATTTGATATTTTCACTACTCATATAAGATAATAAGAAAAATTTTGAATTTTAATTTTGATCTATAGCGTATATAAGACCTTATAAGACCTATGTAATCAGTAGACAGATATATGTATATTGAGCATTGAACTAATTTCGGAAATGTGATGAATAACAAAGTTAGAGTTAGAGAATTACATTACATTTGCACCATTCAAGAATCATTGATTTAATGTCTTTCAATATTTAATACCAAAAAATTAACTACCCGATTCTCTTTTCTTCCTTTCCAATCTTGTTTGTGTTCTTAGGATCACATTATCGAGAAAAAAATAGCGAATAATTATTCCTTTTGAGTTCTTATCTTTTTGTTCATGAGATTATTAAATGCATTTGAAAACCTACACATTATAAATGGTAGAAAAAAATTTATTCCATTTTATTATATACAAATTCCTTTCTTAATAAAGAGAACACAATACAGTGAGGCAAAAATGGTAAATAATGATATTAAATATGGTAAAATATACTGTAATTATTCATTAGGTGGAATAACTAATTTATTGAATTGAACATCTACTCGCCTTGAGTCCAAAATTTTTATTTCAGGTAGTGGCGAATCTGAAACGACCTGGTGGAAGAGGTGGAGCAATGCTCAGTCACCTACAAAAGTTATATAAGCTTATTACATGTTCATTATAAACGCAACTTGTTTGTGAATTCTGCTTAGAGTTATTCAATATGAAGACGTATGTGGCATTATTAGTTTTAGTTCAAGTCGTTCTCTCGGCAAAATTACGTATGTATTCTCCATCTGCATTTTTAGATATAGTTCAGAAAGTGAGATAACATATATTGAGGTTCATTCAGATCGCGAAAAGTAGTATTAGACTTATTAAATTTTCAATTTTTCATTCATCTGATTTTTCCATGTCTGGATTGTAATTAGAATTGACGTAAAAACATGAAAAAGTAAAAGTTGTCAATTCATTAAGGCTGAAAGTAAAAAGTAAAATTAACATATGTGACAGAATTCATAAATGACCCCAAGAATTAATAGGACAATAATGATTGATTACTGGGATGGACTGAGAAATTTTAAAGAGAGGAAGATATATATTTAATTTTCATTCAATACTAACGAAGCTAATATTTTGATTGATTTGAATAAATTGTTTGAATAAACCTATTACAGGTTCTGTAAAATTAAATGCAATATAGTTTTTAAGGTTTATAAGAATATTTAAACACTATCTAAAATAGAAAACTTCAACCTACTTAACCTCCGAAAACTGACATCTCCAAAAAACACAAAGTGGAATCTAGAATTCTTACAGATAAAAATAAAACAATCATCCAAAGATTAGTGGGTAAGATACATTCTGAGAATAATTTAATATGAATCGTAATGTATATTCTCGTAATGTTGAAGATTAAATACTGAAGAAGGAAGAAAAATCCCGAACCGTCTATTTTAGATAGTACTTAAATATTCGTATAAACCTTGAACTCCAAAAATTAAACTCTATATATATATATATATATATATATATATATATATATATATATATATATATATATATATATATATATATATATATATATATATATATATATATATATATATATATATATATATATATATATATATATATATATATATATATATATATATATATATATATATATATATATATATATATATATATATATATATATATATATATATATATATATATATATTTTTTAAGGTTTATAAGAATATTTAAACACTATCTAAAATAGAAAACTTCAACCTACTTAACCTCCGAAAACTGACATCTCCAAAAAAACACAAAGTGGAATCTAGAATTCTTACAGATAAAAATAAAACAATCATCCAAAGATTAGTGGGTAAGATACATTCTGAGAATAATTTAATATGAATCGTAATGTATATTCTCGTAATGTTGAAGATTAAATACTGAAGAAGGAAGAAAAATCCCGAACCGTCTATTTTAGATAGTACTTAAATATTCGTATAAACCTTGAACTCCAAAAATTAAACTCTATATATATATATATATATATATATATATATATATATATATATATATATATATATATATATATATATATATATATATATATATATATATATATATATATATATATATATATATATATATATATATATATATATATATATATATATATATATATATATATATATATATATATATATATATATATATATATATATATATATAGTTCAACCCTGACAATTGCCCATATATCTGTTATATCTGTTCATTCAATCAAACCGATTTCATGAAGAAATATAAATCCACCACCCGGTAATTGATACCACTTCCAGGCAGTGATTATCATAACATATCCTGGAAAGATTATATATTAGGATAGTGTTAAATGTTATGAAAATATATCAATCTATTAGAATATATATAAACTATAACAGCCAATGACATTAATATACCAACGAGTAGAGTCAGAGGCTTTCTCCCTGGAAAAATCCAATGTACGGAACACGTAACACTGAATATTATTCATTCATAGTTTTCTTTGTGTGAAGTGATGAACGATCGAATAGAATACTGTTTAGTATATAAATGATTAAATGACAGAATTATCAGCTAATTAAATTATATTTATATATAAAAATAAATAAAATATAAAATAAGATTCTGAGCAGTAAAACCTATGACTCTACCTCATTTTGTCGAAAATAAATTATAAGATTTGTTGACTGTTATCTTCTGTAATTATTCAAATAAATTTTTATTCAGACCTAAAATCTCAATATGTCTATGAAGATTCCTAGGAATTACACCTGTTGTATAAATAATAATCGGTAGATTAAATATTTATATTTAACATGCATTTTGATATTACGAGACTCGAATCAAATAATATACAATGTTAATATTTCGGAAAGGTATCTGAATATATCAAACTAACCGACAAGATGAAAACAATGTGTTTGATGAAGAGAATATTCTTTCAACGATTATAAATTCAAGTGGTGCGCATCCAAGAAGTTTTCTCGAACATATTGAAATAACAAAGGATAAACTCATTTAAATATTAACTTGAAGATAACAATCTTCGAAGTCACTTCTAAGTGACTTTTGGCACCGGATTATTGAAAAAGAATTCAGAAATCAACGTATGGAGGTGGGTGGGTCTTTTGAGCAGATATAATAATTATTTAGTATCTGGATTTTCTTGGTTGTGCTTTCCCTGCTTATCCTTCGTTAAAAATGGAAAAAACTCCACAAATTTTGTCTCCTTTCATAGTTTTCCTTCGTCCAATCATAAGAATACATACCATCAAAATCTCCTGTATCAATAAAACTGAAATTTTTGAATTAACGTGTTTGTGTAGATAATCAAATGCTCTTTTCGAAGAAATTTTAAAATTCAAAACTGTTCTGCCTCAGCATTATCTTCTAGAATCTCAGTTCTTAATGTGAAAGGGTGGGTGGTGGTAGTACAATTTCCATTGGAGCATACAGTAGACTTCCTTGTATGCAACAGCTAATATATTAAATCATTATATGATATTTCCTTAATTCATTCTGATACATCATATCCGTTGCATACTTAACAAATATGATGCAACAAGGAATTATCTTTGATCTTGATGATCTTAGTCATTCTATTAGAACAAACTTATGTTATTGTATCGGTATTAGATAAATTCGCGAAGTCAGTTTGATTTTACGATTTATCGGACTTTCTGAACTAAATGAAACTTAGGTTTGAAGATTCTGTAACAGACAACCAACATACAGGTGAATTTGATTAGATTAGATAATAACTGGAGTGGTTGCGACGCAATGGTATACTTCACTTTAGATTCTACCCACACGCTCTTGCAGATCAAGTTTGGAGGAGTTAAGTTCCTCAAGCCAGGCATTCGCTCATCACGTTATATATGGATACTCATTCCTCCACGCATTAGCTGCATGAGTACCTTTAGATCAATTTCAACCTACTTATTTGACTTGAGAACACAGTGCCCCGACAGTATGGCATTTGTATTTCGTAGGTGTAGCCTTTACAGTTTAGGCTCTCTCAGCGAGAGGTTCACTAATGGAAATCAGGAGTGTCTGAGTCCTGTGAGAGTCTATCACAGCTGTCATATCCCTACACCGATTAATCAGTTATTCTTTATTTTCGGAGGAAAAACCGAGCTCCTATGAGGCCTTAGGTGTCCACTCGTGCTGCTACTTAGTCAGACTGTGCTACAATGGCTTTTCTGATCAGACGGAACCTAGTGCCAACCCTCATCCCGAGAAGAATTGAACGGTATTCCTACACTAAAGGCAATGTGCAGTCTCACCAATGCCTGCAGTGTAGTTTTTCCATCCATAATGGTTTTCATTGACCCTTGTTTCAATCCCACCTTCAAGAGATTAGCACGATGGTCTACTCAAATAACAGTCCCAAACCTACCAAGGCAAATGGACTCATCTTGGAAATTCTCTGACCGTATACAGCTGCCTCAACTTCTTTTTGAGCCGTCCGTGAACCCACAGGGGCCAAGTAGACTTCTGATGGGGGCTAATTTTAGTCTGCTAGGAATGACAATCCGTAACGGGAGCAGGTGACCCTGAGAAAGGAGGGTTGAAAATGAACAAGAATGTTTTAAATTGCTCTAGCTTGTCCAAACACCCCCTATTTGTGGTGAGCAAAGATGTTAATTTAGACGATTATTCTCAAACGGTTATTCTACATCTTTGGAGAGATACCGATAATATATTTCTATGAGGCATGAGGTGGCTCTTCGTGCTGCTACTGAGTCAACATTTTCATTGGTCGCGGTACCCGAATGGCCTGATCAGACGAAACATATTGCCTTCTCGTGAAGGGTTGAACGACATTCCCGCACCACAAGCAACGTGCATTGTAAGCATACGAATAACCTCAGTGTAGTTAAGCTATTTTCAATAATTTTCATCGACTTTTGTGTTAATCCCACCATGAACATAATATCAGCATAATGGTCAGTAGTGAATGATTCTGTTTAAAAAACAGTTGCAAATCTGCCAAGGCAGATGGACTCATCTTGGCAAATCTTTAACCGTATATACCAGCTTCTACTTCTTGGGTAGTTTTGGAGCCGTCTTTGAAACCAAAAGGATCATTGAGTAGACGCTTCCTGGAGGCGGTTAATTTCAGTCTGCTAGCAGTGAAAATTTGAAAAGGTAACAGGCGAAGCTAAAATGAGCAGGTTGAAAATGACTGAAAGTGTACCCTAATTGCCCTAGCATTTACAAGCGCCTCTGTTTGTGTTGCAGAAAGATGTTAGCTTAGACGATGTAGTTAACCGATGATCAGTTGAGATAAAAATTATTAGGTTCTGAATTCTTGTGTGGAATGCATGATCTAGATACTGTACTTGCAGTAGTTGTTGTAGTTGGGGAATAATCGGAAAATGATAATATTGATAAAACAGGAGTGAGTCCTACAATGAAGAGCATATTTCTTTACTATAGTGCATTATTATCTAAACTGAAATGATATGGAAATCCTTTAATACTTCGCAATATTATTTAATGACTTTTGTATCATTTGTGCTTCTCTATAGACTTTACTTTTAATATTGAAAATAGTGATTTCTTACAAAAAATTATGATTTCAACTATATACAGAGTGCTTCAACGAATACTAAACAAGGGCTATATCTACCAAGATATTCATTTCTGATCAAAATGCAAAAACAGGTCAATTTTTGTTTCAGGATGATCTTTTGGGGTACAAAACTTGCCTGAAATAACAACAACCTAAACGGGGGTTGCAATCCTTGAACATTTTGAATGGGGAAAATGGATCGAGTGATAACTCAAAAGAAAGGTGGTATCTTTGTCTACATCGCCTTGAAAGAATTTCCATTTTTAATTGAACACTGTAAAAGATACAGGGTGAGTAACTGAAAGATAGGAAAGACTATTTTCCTGAGACTATTCAAGTTTCAGTGAGGTAACATGGAACAGATCTATACCGATCAATGGCAGTCATCATCAAGTACCATCGTCATCTAGAATTTTAACCATTGGAGCAGGGGTGATAACCCCCTGAAAAATTGGAAGAGGGTAGATGGGTCGAGTGATAACTCGAAAGAAAGGTATTATATTTGTCTGCATTCCCGTGAAAAAAATTTTCATTTTTGATTGAAAACTGTAGAAGATATAGAGTGAGCCACTGAAAAATAGAGAAGACTATCCCCCCAAGACTATTGACGTATTAGTGCGATAAACTGGAATAGATTCATTTTAGATCAAAAGCTGTCATCTTCCGAATTCACCCTCATCTCGAATTTCAACCCCTAGAGCAGGGGTAATATTTCGATGCAGTGATACCTTTCAAGTAAAGGTTTTTTCAGTTGCTCTCTCTGTACCTTCTACAGTTTTCAATCAAAAATGAAAATTCGTTCACGGGGATGCAGACAGATCAGAGATATCGAGGTATCACTCGACCCATCTACCCTCTTCCAAATTTTCAAAGGTGGTCACCCCTGCTCTAGGGGTTGAAATTCGAGATGAGGATGGTACTTGATGATGACTGCCATTAATCAGCATGGATCTGTTCCATTTTAGTTCACTGAAACTTGAATAGTGTCAAGGAAATAGTCTTCCCTACCTTTCAGTTGCTCACCCTGCATCTTTTACAGTTTTCAATTAAAAATGGAAATTCGTTCAAGGCGATGTAAACAAAGATACCACCTTTCTTTTGAGTCAACATTTAAACCATCTTCTTCATTCAAAATGTTCAAAGATTGCAACCCCTGCTTAGGTGGTTGATATTTCAGGCAAGTTTTGTACCCCAAAAGATGTCCCCCTTGAAACAAAAATTGACCTGTTTAGTTTTCGTTGAAGCACCCTGTATTGGCATGTACATCCAATTATATCGGAAACGAATCTTCAGCAGAATCAATTCAACAAAATCTCATAAGAGTATAATAATTCTCATCGCGCATCACAAAAAATTATTAGCAAGTTGCTTTTACTGTCATGTAAAAAGCCGTTTTCTGACGTCCTCTCCCTTTACTTCCAAGAAAACAACACTATTAATTTTTGCAGGCAGTCTTTCAGTAAAGTCATCCACCGCCATATGTCGCCAGTTATATCGTGGCACTGTTTTCTCTTGAGACCGTAGCTTAAGATGTTAGCATCCGCAGTCGTACATATATACATCGGAATAAATATGGTTTAATGCTAAGGATTTTGGCAAATATTTTAAGTAGTGCTACTTTCATAGCAGGATATCTCAGGAAATATAGAAATTCTATGAAATGAAATTCAGACAGTATGACTAATACATTGTTTAGAGGTTGAAACTAGAAATTACTTTTTCTCGAAAAAGTTAAATTTCTTGTTATTCAGGTATGAAAACAGGAAATTATTCCAGCAAAACAGGTTAATCATCCAACTTGGATAAATTTCCTGTTTTTAATTTTCGACGAATTGGCTACTGGGTAATCAAAACAAAATCGTCACTTATATACTTCTTCAAAATATGTTTAACATAGCATACAAGCTAATAGTTTTCTATAATATGGCCTCGACAGTGAGGGGAAGTAGATCTTAAATCGAAGTGTAACTCACAGGGTCTATTGTATTTTTCCTCCTAGAGGTTCAGACTATATTCATATTAAATAGAGGATGTTTTTTGCTGAATATGCTCGTATTCCTTTAGATTGAAATTTCGTAATTTGAACAATTCATTCCCTATTGAGGAGTTTACGTTAAATTCTTCTTATCCTCATGTGAAGAGTATAGCAATGGAAAATGAAAGATTTCGTTTAATTCAGTTGCATTCATAAGACGCTTTAAAACTTTCTGAATGAGGAAAATCTAATATTTCAAATCCAGTTTCCGGGATAGAAAATCAATCTGAAATTATTCATATCGCTTAGGTCAAAAATTACTTTCTTACAATGATGTGAGTTGAATCTAATGAAATAACGACATAGATCCAAATGAATATTATTGTTCAGTTTACACATAGTAGTCAATTTTGGTTTCTGTATAAAACGTATTTCAGCTGGTTGTTATGATACTATATACTATTTAGAAACATTTATTCAGAAAATATTAATAGGTTCATTGGATTAAAGAAATAAAATAGTATTGAATCAATGAGGAAGGATTAAATTAATGATAAGGTATCTGTATTACGAAGGAGCTAATGGTGGTACTAACACAATCGATTACGGAAACCTTTCGACTTAATGAGTAAAGTCTCTCCATTAAAGGCTTAGCCCATGCACGGTTCAGTTTTACTCAGTTATAACACCTAAAAACGAAGGATTTAGTCCATGATATCGCCACGACCATTCAATCTGTGGGTTTACGGCAGTTATTCATTCGTGAAATTCCACTTTTGGGGTTTTTGGTTCTTATTTAATTTTATAAATCTTTTAGACATATTAAGTACTTTTTACGAAGTATCGAAATCGATGCTAATAGTCGATACAAGTTCTTAGATAGATTTCGTACGAAATACAACCTTCCTCATGATGGACCCCGAAAGCAAACCCCATTCAACAGTTTATATACATAATTCATCGATTTTCAGCAAAGACGCTCGCACAGGTCGATTTTTGTTTTTAAAACCTAATTTTTTATGATAAATGGAGGATTTGATTGAGGAGTTCGTTACTTGATGAAAATCGATATAAATATTTTCAATGAAATGAAACTAAAGTATTCGGATTTTCACTATATTAACAAAACTATGACCGGTTTCACCACACTGTTGCTTCATCAAATAGATACAAGCTAATGAACAGAGTTATTCCTATATATTAGTCTTATTTCCTATTCAATATTACAATAGGTACAATTACATGGTGCCCATCGGAGTAGCTTACTTTATGAATTGAAAACATTGAGTAAAGGAGAAGGATTTAGATCTAATTTACTAATAAGTAACCTACCTGAATTCTTTTCTTTGTTGATCTCCAATAGATTGGGTTTTTGTCTATTATTTTCATTGTGTAAAATTTTTAAATTACCATTAAAGTTATGGTTTCCTTCGAGTAAGTGATAAGAATAATGGGAATCTGATTTATGATAATTAAGACTACGTTTGTGCTCGGATAATCTAACTTTTAAATTTCTGAAAGTTCTACCAAAATAAGTATCATTACAATCCCCGCAAGACAGTTTATAAACACCGGATTTATTACCTTTATCAATTTTAGATTTGCAGTTTTTGATATGTCGACCTAAAGAATTATCAGTTCGGAATGCTATATTGAACATATAATGCGAGAGAAATGATTTTAATTTTAGACTAGGATTACCAATATAAGTTAAGCTGTTGTATTTTGTGTCAGAACTTTTTATACTTGGAAATACCTCATGGATTGCTTTTTGAAATTTTTCGCGTGAAATCATTTTCTCAATCAAAGCTGGACTGTAACCGTTATTGACTGCTATTTGTTTAATTATATGTAGCTCTTTTATGAAATTATTTTGTGACATTGGGATATTAATGAGTCTATGTACCATACTATTGTAAGCTGCTAATTTATGTGGATAAGGATGTGTAGAAGAGCTTTGAATAGTAATATCTGTATGCGATGGCTTATCAAAAATAGAATAATCATGTTTTCCGTAAATTTTTGTAAAAGTTAAATCCAGAAAGTTAATGGAGTTTTCTGTTTCTATCTCTAACGTGAATTTAATATTATCATGAATTTTGTTAGTGAATGACTCTAATTGTCTGTTTGTGCCAGTGAAACAAAAATGATATCGTCGACATATCTAAACCAATAAATAAAGTATTTGAATAACGGATGTTCTTGGATAGTTTTTTCAATATTATCCATGAAAATTTCAGCGAGTAGAGGGCTCAGAGGATTACCCATGATCGAACCTTTTTACTATTATATAATACTACATTGAAGTTAAAAAAGTTTTGTTTTAAACCAATTTCTAAAAGGTGTAAGATTTCTGATTGAATTATCGGATTGACTTTATTAATTTGAAGAGCGTTGTTGATGAGTTTCACTGTATCACTAGGTGGAACACTAGGGAAAAGATTTACTACATCTATTGTCATAAGTTTAGCGTTCGGTGGTAGTATCGTGTGCTGAATATTATTTATTAGGACTGAATAGTTTTTCAATGAGGATTTAGGCTCGAAATCAGCGTACTGTTGAATGATGTCTATGAGAAAGCGTAAAAGTTTTGCAGCTGGAACTTGAAAATATGAAACTACTGGTCTAATGGGATGCCCTGTTTTATTGAGTTTGACGAGAGAGTAAAGCAATCCAGGAAGTATTTCCAAGTAAAAAAAGTTCTAACCCAACATACAACAGCTTAACTAATATTGGTAATCCTAGTCTAAAATTAAAATCATTCCTCTCGCATTATAATTTCAATATATCATTGAGAACTGATGATTCTTTAGGCCGACAAAGCAAAAAGTGCAAATCTAAAATGGATAAAGATAATAAATCCGGTGTTTATAAACTGTCTTGCGGGGATTGTAATAAAATTTATATTATATATATATATTATATATATTTATATATATTATATTTCAGAAATTTCAAAGTTGGATTATCCGAGCGCAAACGTAGTTTTAATTATCATAAATCAGATTCCCATTATTCTAATCACTTACTCGAAGAAAACGATAACTTTAATGATAATTTCAACATTTTATACAATGAATATAATAGACAAAAACTCAATCTATTAGAAATTTTAGAGATCAACAAAGAAAAAAATTCAGGTAGGTTACTTGATAGTCAATTAAATCTAAATCATTCTCCTTTACTCAATCTTTTGAATTCATAAAGTAAGCAACTCCGATGAGTTTTTCAACATACCCCATGTAATTGTACCTATTGTAATATGAAATAGGAAATAAGACTAATATATAAGGAATAACTCTGTTCATTAGTTTGTATCTATCTGATGAAGCCACATTGTGGTGAAACCGGTCATAGTTTTGTTAATATAGTGAAAATCCAAATACTTTAGTTTTATTTCATTGAAAATATAAATGGAGGAGTTTACCACAACCCTCTAACTCCCAGCCACCCTCAGTTTTCATTTTCAAATGGTAACCTCATCTTGTGATTGTTCTTTTCAAAGTTCTATGATGCTTCTAGATACACCTCTAGTTCGAGTCTGAAACACAATAGTGCATGCACAAACATGTACTCAAGACCTTTTCCGCAACAACATACTCATCAATATAATTCATGAATTATCATATTTTAACACCCTGTACTTAAGAAAACAATCGATATTTTCTGGAATTTTTTGAACAGTTGTCTAGAAGCTTCATAGATCTCAAAAAGAGCAATTACAAGATGGGGATTGCATTTTGAAAATAAAAAAAGATGGTTGCTGGGGTTAGGGGGTTTGGGTGAACTCCTAAATTTATCAAAAAATTTAAGGATTGAAAATCAAAAACATCCTGCTTAAGCATTCTTGATGAAAACTGATAATCTCTGAATTATGAATTTTATTAGGGCAACCAAGTATACATATGAAACTGTATAAAGGGAATGATTCATTTTATTTTTTCAACCTGAGGACTTGTTAAGTTATTGAAAGAATTTTATTTCAAATGAGTACAAAGTATAATTGATGCCATTAAATATAGATTATGACCTCCAAATATCCACCGTGGAAGTGCGGGAACAAGTGAATACGCAGGACACAATTTTCCATGACGAGAGTACACATTAGATCCGCAACAGTTAATTCAATTTCACATGAGCATCTCAATATGAGAGAAATTGTTAGTGGTTATGTGCCCCATACGCTGAACGATTTCTAAAAAGCATGAATTGTAAGAATCGTAACATGTGATACAACATACATTCCACTTTTCGATGTGCATGGATATACGAAGATGAGCCAACTCCAATCATTGCGAAAATGCAGAGATCTTTCGAAAAAGTTATGAACACAGTTTTCTTTTTAAAGTTCGGGATTAGTTAAAGCTATTGAGCTTGAGAATCAATGTATATGGTCAGCCAACTACTATTGCATGTCTACAATGCATCGTCACACACAGGACAGAAGACAGTTAGGTGAACATAATGTGGAAGTCATTCCACATCCGCCCTACTCACCTGATTTGGCGATGGGTGACATTTTGCTTGTTCTTCAACCTAAAAGAAACATTATGTGGTCGACGTCTCGCGAAGGAGAATGATATCAATGAGAAAATCCATCGTTTCTCGGAGAGTATTCCCAAAGATGATTGGCTTCAAGTCTTTCATTTGTGGAAGCTTCGGTTATAAGAGTGCGTTGATGTAGGTAGGGATTAATTTGAACATATATGAACTGAATTGCATCAAATGCCTCGTGTATTTCTTGTATTTCAAAATATGCAGGGTAGCCTTTGTATACGTGTATAAGTGTATATATAGGGTGCACCAGAGAAAACCGGACGTTTATTTTTCTGTTATAATTTTCGCAATTTTAGAGCTAGATCATTCGTTCTTGTTGCATTGAAAAGCCACCGGACTGGGTTTTTCTGAAATTGTATCTCAACTCAACTCAAAATGAGCAATATTTCAAGATAGCTGGAACGTTTTTTTCAATAAAAAATTCGAATGAGGAATTTTGTCAATAATTCAGTCTGAACAATTTGACATATTTATCTTGAAAATATATCAATAATTGGTAAAAAAGTAGCGTGAAGAATTTTTTTCATTCTGATTCTCAGCTGAAATCAAAATATTTTTCTTACCTCATGGCGTTGGCCCTCCTTAAGTTGTTGTATTTTTCATGGATGTTCTATGAAGACCAATATACATATTTTACTGAGAAAACCTAGAATTTGATTTTCGTTTGAATTCAAAATGGCCGACTTTCTCAAATGTTTACAGATTTACCCGAGGATTAAAAAATTTTTCGCTGTCGTAATGAATCAACTGCGTAATTCAATCACTAGATTCAACCTTTCCCATCATTTTGAGTGGTAGAACTCGAATATTGATCCAGAATTGTGCCTCTTCTCGTCAATAATGTTTCTCCTTTTCACCATCATCTGCACCTCCCGTTGTGAAACCTCTGAACATAGACTGCATGCATTAACTCTATAATAAACCAAAAATAAGGAACGACATCTGGTTAAAACTCAAATTTCATCTTGGTGTTGCTTGTTTTTGACGTGTGAAATTGTTAACAATAGTTCTACAAAAAGGGGATTAGCGTTTCTGGAATGTTTATTTGTGCGTGGCTATACTGCTAGGCAAATATTACGCCAATTTCCAACCCCTAATTATAGAAGAAGTACAATCCATGATCTAGAGGAAAAAATTTCGGACAACAGGGATATTAGAAAGAACCATAGTTACTGGTGCAGCTAGAACTGTTAGAACACTCGCCTTTTCATTATCTTTTTCAAGCATCAACTCTACATTTTTTGTCTTCGAAACTCAATTGACAATTTCAGGATAACATTTAGCTAATTTCTGCATAAGCAGACAGCCCTAACAGAACTCCAGGAACCAGCTTGACTGTTTTCCAAATGCTTAAGAGATGACAAATCTCAAAAACCTCAGTGAGAAGATTTGGCACAATTTTGAATCAATATTCGAGTTCAACCCCTCAAAATGATGGAAAAGGTTTAATCTAGTGATTGAATTACGAGTTGATTCATTACGACCGCAAAAAATATGGTTCTTTGTCTTCTTATAACATCCATGAAAAACACAACAACTTCTAGAGTGCCAACGCCATGAGGTGAGAAAGAATATTTCGATTTTAGCTGAAAATCATAATAAAAAAATTCTTCACGCTCCTTTTTCCACCAATTATTGGAATATTTTTAAGATCAATCTGTCGAATTGTTCAGAAAAGACTGAATTATCGACTGAATGCCCCGTTCGAATTTTTTAGTTAAAAAACGTTCCAGCGATCTTGAAATATTGGTCATTTTCGAATGAGTCAGATATATTGAATTTCACCGGAAGTGAAATTTCAATACAATGTCTGAAAAACCTAGTCCTGTGGCTTTTCAATGAAGCAAGAACGAATAATCTAGCTCTAAAATTGTGAAAGTTTTATCGGAAAAAAAAACGCCCGATTTTCTGTGGCGCACCCTATATAGGAGCGAAAACCATATTCTTAGACGTGACGACAATAATAGATGTGATAACTAGGGCTTAGCAGTCTCATCCTTATAAGTGGCGAAACTTTCTGATAAAGTAACAATAATTTCCATATCTGGTATCAAATGCCTCTTAATTTTATGTGTTTTAACTATGATACTACGGTGAAAATTTTTACTTGACCATCGATCTCACTGCTACTCAGTACGTCAGGTCACCTTCATAACCTTAAATTTGTCCTGAGTGTACTATGTAAGCGGACTGTTCTCAACACCGAACAAGCGTATATTAGCAACTTCATGGATTAAGGTCTACTCCACTCAAACGAACAAACAATATGATTCGGAAAAAAAAACTTTTTGACAAGGTTAAACGATTCGAATTGATGAAAAAAGTATAATCAATTCAAACACAGAGTAATTAAGGATTACCGAATGTAATGAGTAAATTTACATGAATTTAAATATGATAATAACATTCATCTTTTCAATCAATGTGTTAATATCTTTGTAAATTCTTACAAATTCTCTTCAAGATAATCGTAGAAGATAATACTTTCTCTTGTAAACATTCATTGTTCACTATATATTAATTTCAAATATAAGGAATCTATTGTTTAACAATAGCTTGTCCTATGAATAATAATGAAAAGCATAAGGAAATATGAAGGTTACATATACCTTCATAAGACTCGAAATACAACATTATTCAACAAAATCGATATTGCGCCTTTAAAGTACTCCCTATTAACTAAAACATACTTGTTACAACGTTCGATCCACTCTTCGAAACATTTTTAAACGAAGTTTTCAGTATGGCCATCCGAGCTGTCTTCGATTTTTCTTTCATCTCCTTTCGGCTTCAATTCTCGTTTAGCTAGTCGTTTTTTGACACGATAGAACTGAAAGAAGTAACAAGGAGACAAATCAAAGGATTATGATGGCTGTTGGATGGTATGCATTTTGTTGTTGCATACAAATTACAGATAACAATGGCATTGTGGAACGGTGCGTTATCGTGGTGTAAAATCCAGGATTTCTTCTTCCACAAATCTTTCCTTCTTAGGTGAACTGCTTCAAGCAAACATTTCTTAACACTCAAATAACATCTTTATAGACTATCTGACTTTCTGTTGAAAACTAGTAATACACGATACTTTGGTGATTCATGACATCCGTGCGCACTGCCTTTTTACGATTGCAAAACGGCGTGATCTTTGCTATTTGGGTGCACGCCATTCACTCACCCGTACTCATACATCATATTTAATTCTCAGTAATGATGCGTTTGATTAATGTCGGTTTTGAAAACTGAATTAAATATAAGTCCTTTGTTCCTAATTCAGTTCCTCTTTATAAATGATCAAAAATCGAAAGCACGTACTGAGACAGTAGTATTGGAAAGAGCACAACTTTTAAAATCAAATTTTAAGCTATGGCGAATATATCAAAGACAAATATGGCAATCTAATAGAGATAATTAATCTCGAATCGTTTGACTAGGAGCACTAACCGGAGACAATTCCAGGAGATTTTTGATCGAGGTGGTATGTCACATTCTTAGGTTGATTTGAATAAGTTTTGTTCTGAATAAGAGAATTGATTATCTCAAAGATCATGCAAATGGTACTTTATATTGTAGCTTCTCGGGTGCAGGATAAAGAAGAGTGTTGATTGGTACCTATATGGTGGAATTACCTTCCAATCTCAGACATCTAGAACATCTAGTAGTAGCATACGTTACGATAAGAACGCGAGTGGAATAGGTTGAGTTTGCAACTTGGATCATGTATCACAGCTGGTCATATAGAAATAGTATATAATCTCCCAATTGAAGAAAGGCCAGTAAAATATACTCGTATTTGAATATACTTCTGATGGGTAACGAGCCTTGCCTGTTCTCGAAAAATAAATAACTTTTTCAGTTGGAGTTCGTGCGCTAAGTTATAAAAACAGATCCATGTCTTGACAAACAACAACATTGATGTCTGCTTGGTTCAATTCATTTATTGTTCATAGGTGAAAAAAATCATGATTGGTTATTTGAATTGGCCAAAAATAATACCAGAAGATGCCAATGTTTTTGCAAACTAGGTAACGTTGTTTTGCTCCCTCAATATGTCTCGTATAATGTGTATAGTCATAAAAATAAAAGTTTATTCAATTTTCGGGTCCGTTCAACTAAAAAGTAGTAAATCTTAGAGAAGAATATAAGAGCAATTTTCGTTGGAAATTGCATGATGAATAATTATGGATAAAGTTATTTTTATCATGGAACAAACCGTTTCCCTGAAAGGTCTAGCAATGCACTTCGCGTCAATATAGTTTTTTGCATACTCAAGATCGAGGAGAACTTTTCATTATTTCATCAGTGTGTCCTAACACAATCACAAATATATAATAATTCTTTCAGTTTGATCAAACTGTTTCTGTCTCTATTTTGAACATTTTCATTTGAGGCGGATAGCTGATAAGATAAGCAATTATCAAATTTTTTTATTGCGATGATTTGAGACTGTAGTGTTCGGAGTTTTTTATTTCACCTAATCGATATTGAATTTTCCCTTCTCATTGAAACCAAAAATTAAATTAAATTCAATTTCACAAGAATGTAGTTATTGTCATACTCTTTTTTATTATTTAATACTTTTGAAGAATTGTGAAAATCGAAACTTTCAGAATCGACTAGGCTAAACTTCAAATATTAAGGAGATGAATGAAAAGAAAATTAATTGATTATTATTAGAGCTGCCGATGCGACTGGATTGGAAACAGTTGTTTCAAGAAAAAGGTTGCAAATTTTCAATCCATTATTATTTCGTAGTTATAAAATGATGTTTTCAAATAATTCATACCTACATCAAACTCTAGGGGGACAGGTTTAGCTGAGTATTGAAATGACTTTAACTTGTCGATTTTCTAAATGTTGACTTTAAATTTGATACACTAAAGACAAGTGAAAAACTCCCGATACTTGATTGATCTATATACTCCGTTTCAATAATGAGACAATCATTCGAACGTTTCTTCAACATTCCTATGCCTTTCTCTTAGAACGATTTATCGATCTTTGGCTCAAAATAGGCGTTATTTTCGGCAATAATCCCTTCGTCCAATTCAAATTCCTTTCCCCTGCAATCCTTTTTCAAATCATCGCAGGGTACCAGATCCGGAGAATGAGACGGGGGCGGCAACAAATGCAAGCAAATGGTTAATTTTTGCCATGGTCTTTACTGACTTGTATACTGGTGCATTGTCTTGATTAAACAATGTCTTACTCATAGCCATATGCGGTCGTTTGCGCTTAATCTCGGCACTCAATTGGTTGAGTAGAGCTATACAATATTCACTTTTGATCGTCTGGCCTTGTTTCAGATAGTCGATGAGCAATATACTATGTGTATACCAAACTAGAGAGGCCATAATCTCGCCAGCTAAGTTTTGGGTTTTTGGACGCTTCGGAGGGCTTTTGCCCTCTGCTACCCACTCAGCAGATGCTCTTTTCAACTCTCGTGTATAGTAGTTAGTCAATGCCTTAAAAGCTCCAAATAAAGTTCTGATTCGTTATTTCGTTGTTGTTTTTTCATAATTAAATTTTCGTATAAATTTTTGAATACGATTTGATATCTCTTGGATATCATCTTACTGATGCAATTTCACTTTGCGATCACCCATAATAAGTTTTGATATTTTTTTGCGTAATCATCTATTTTGGCCTTCCATAGCGTTCTGAGTTGGTGTTTTTGACAAAGACTCTTCCCAGTATCACCCATCGAATAGTAGTGGTATTTTTCAACAAGAAGCACGTTTCGATGCATTGTTTACTCACTCACAAAAATACCACCACTTCAACTCAATATCCCGAAAACTACTGAACAAAATCTTGAAATTTTGACTCTTTTCTTTTCAAGGTTAGTACTACCTGAAACATCGCATCGTGCATTCTATACTTCTGGGTTCTTCTATTTGTTTGACCCATGTGTTATTTTCTAAGTTATGAATTTCAGTTCAGTGACAAAACTTTTTTGGATCCATCATCTAACCTACCTTCTATCTTGAATTCTTACGTGCATATAAAGATTATAATTTCAGAAGTTCAACCGTACTTTAAGAATTCTCTAAACTATAATTATTTTATTCTTGAAAAATGATCCTACAATCAACAAAACGAACGAAGAACTGCCAAGTGAGTCATGGTTGTTATTGAGTATGCTTGAAAGTATAGAAAGGAATATTATTATTGCAGCTTGTCCGAATTTTAGGTATTCTTTTTCAAGAGTAATATTGATATAAGATGACTTACAGTTTCCTTAATTTCGAAATGACTATTTCATTTTCTGCTTTCACTAAATAACAGTTCTTTCTTTCTCAATGTGGATATTTTGTACTGAATTCAAAAGAAATGAAATAACATACATATGGTTATTTTTGTTCCTGGAAAAGAAATTATGAACATTCAACTATGCTATTCTTGTTTTTAATCCATGCATTAATATCACAATGTTTAACTCAACTCTATATCAACTGCGTAATTATAGTATACCAATGCCTTTAACTAAGATACATCTCGAAAAATCCATAAACAAGCGCAAAGAATATTGAATGAAATACACTAATCTAACCTAAGATGAGGTTTAGTTTAAGAAGAGGAAGTGAGATAAGGTAGTATTTCCATATCAAACTTGAAGGTTTGTAGAAGTTAGATTCATCAGGAGACTCTTATTATTAGGACATGCAACATATAATGAGCAAGAATGATATACAAATACTTGAAAATTAACTGGAACATTCGTTTCGATATTTCATAATACTCTCGCATACCTGTTTCAGTTTTCATTTCGTATGTTTGACGTAACTTAGGAATCAGAACCAGTGGCGGCTCTTACTATCAGCAGTATTGTAAGTTGCAGTCTATGTCAGTATAATATAAAACCAGATTTTATCAATTCTAATAAACCAGTCATCACTGCTGTTGATGATAGTTCAATATTAAGTCTTCGATAAAGGTATTAAAAAAATCAATATAAAATTGAAATGAATAAAATTCGTGGAGAAATTCTAATATTTAATTTTTGTTTAATCAATCGACACGTCTGTTCTTATGTAATGAACTTATCGATTCCTTATTCATTCAAATGCGGAAGAAACTGAACGAGTTTCTGTTCAAACGACAAACATAGTTTTAAGTATCAGTTCCGTAGTTTTGTTTAAATAAGTCAGCTAAGAGTATCTGCTGTTAATTGAAGGCTTGTAAATAATCTTAGAAATTTCCAATAATTTTTCTCATTTTCGATAAAATAATTTCTTGATAAAACTTATAAATTCCTGCAGAAGTTCCTTCGGAATTAGTACCCGTTTATATATCTGCTTTTGATGTTTGGTTCAGTTAACTTTTGTTATTGATTAAGTATTGAAAAGCACCAGGATTATCAGATACTTTTGTTTCATTCAATCCCCAAAATGTGAAAACAAATAATATAGCAGTTATAATTCTTGATATCATGAACTTTCTTTTAGCCATTTTGTCGTTTTTAACAATGTTCTGCCAACATGCGCTTTTAAATTATTTATAGATATTAGTTTTCCCCAATGAAGTAATCTTCATTTCATTTATCTTTGCTTTGAGATTTCAAGACCTGTACTTGTCCAATTTGAATAACTTCCAAAAATTAAACGAGAACACGAAATAATCAGTATTTCATTTCACAGCCATAGAACCATTAGTCTTTTGAATAAATGTTTGCATCGAATTTGTGTAATTTCTAATACGACTTTGTAAAATGGATTCGACTGTCAACATTAGTTTGGAGGTACATTCATCTAGATTTCCAATTTTTCGTCAATAGATGACTGTTCATTTTTTTATTGAAACATCCATACGTGATTATTCAATACTTAAACGGTAAAGTAAGTGCAGATCAGATTAGCTCATATAATTATATATTATAATTTGTTTAATTTTCTTGAAAAAATGTAAAGGAAATACGACGAGCAGATTACTATTGGAAAAAAACTTAAGACCTTATTGAAAAGAAGTCTCTCTTTCCATTCAAAACTATGAAGATGAAAACCAAGAAGTCGTTTGAGTTATGGAGGCGAATAATTCCGAAAAATAAATTCCCATAAAACTAAGTATGACGTGTCAGAGCAACTTTTCATTTATTAACTTACAGGGCAATCAATCGGGGATAAAAGTTTTTAATGCTCCTCTGTAGAAATTGCTACTTCTACCATCAAATGACTTGAAGAACTAATTTCTACAGATGAAAGTTAACGATTCGGATCTAAAGTTCAAAACATATTATTGCATTTCTTTGGCAATATACGTAATTTCTTCTATTTGTAATACGAGAAATCATTTACCTTCCTAAATATTGTTTATGCCGTGCCCTAATTCCTTCTGCACATATTATTTATATACTTTAATTTCTATCAACGAATGCGAGTAATTAACTGTGACATTATTCCATACCTTCAACCAACTTTCCAGATAAGTATAGCTGATGTAATATTTACAATAGTTACACCACATATAAGTAGACTTCGACACACAACAACATATGAGGAAGAATGACCAATGGAATTAATTCGAGTGATTGTTCAGATGGTAAAAGATGTTAGCAATTCTCTCGGTTTCGTGAAAACTTGTAACTTATATAGGTTCCACAACATATTTATATTGCTTCCTATAATTAATAAAAAGAATTCGTAAAAAAATAGATTCGTGAAGCAAATATATCAGAATTTCTTTTTCATCATCGTAGGTGAATTTACGCAATCTTCTATAAGTGCCGGAGTATCTAAAACATATATCCAATGAAGGGTAATGAGGGTATGAGGCGGACAGCACTCATTCATTATCGAACGCAAAGTTAAAGTGAAGATATCATCCACTGAAAATAAAATTAAAAGATAATATGGCGAAATATACAAAAAAAATAATGAAGAGATAATTATAAAGAAGAAATGATATTATTTCAACAAGGTAAACGAATAAATTATTGAGAAATGGGAGAGATTCCAAGAATCGATGAGAAAGAGAGCTAGAATATTTGAAAGCGGTAGACGTGAAAAAGATAAGAACAAGAGTTATGTGAAGAAAGTTTAGAGGACCCTCAGATAACAATTAGATTGAAGATATTCATAAAAGTCCTAAAGCACTGAAAGTTAAGAGCACAACAACAAAGCACTGAAAGATAGAAGAATAAGAGCTTATTTGTTGAAGATCTGTGGAAATAGAATAGTTGCAGAACTATGTAAGATTATAGTTATTCGGAGAAAAAATAAAACGCCGAAAAGATAGAGAGGAGAGTGCTTATACACAATGAATGAAATGCAAGTTAGTGGAAAAACTTCAGTGAAATACCCCATTTAGATAAAGTGAGCAAGATTAAGGTGGTTGAAAAATGGTTGAATGCAGCAAAAAAAAAGCTGCAGCAATACCAATTCGTCTATAGACTTAGTCAATACATCAAGTATTTATATTTCGACAAATTAGAGATAGTCGTATAGATCACAATCTAAGGGCTTGATGAATTCCTTCAATTACAATTTGTTGGATCCAAGTTTCTCCAGCATGTTTTTATCTCAAGCTGGTAATTTGTACTTGACATGGTGAAAGTGTCACGTTAGTATGGCATCTAAGATTCTTAGATTTAGCTGGGAGTGTTTAAGTAAAGCCATGCCGAATGTATGGAAAGTTTCACTGATGGTAAGCCGAGAGTCTCTGAGTTTTGTGCGAATCATTTAGTGCTCTCGTACGTTCGGATCCAACCACCCGTTATTCTCTATCTACTCGATCTACAATTGATTTTTGAGCCCAGGCTTCGGTCCAATAAGTTCCAAGGCAGCGTCTTGGGTGGTCAATGAGTCTATGAAGAGAGAATAGTTAAATAAGCCAATGAACAGAAAATAATAATTGATAAGCTAATAACTCTGTTAAAATGATATTGAAAAGGACTGACTATTAGATTTTCTCGACAATTTGAGTGAATAAGCTGTTTCGTTTCATCATATAAGCATACGTTTGAAAAATGTCATATTTTTCGAACGACTGTCAAAATTTTTCCGCAAATTTTTCTTTAAATTGAACAAGTTCCACGAATAAATAATTTATGGGCGATGTCAACCCAGATTATTGGGACCATAATGATTCTAAAACATCTATAGATCATAATCGGCATCACTTGGAAGACTGAACCTGGCCATCGGGGCTCTCTCGGTTAAACAGATATGGAATTTGAGGAAATACCGCAGGTTATGTATTTTTTTCATTATCTCCTTAGTCCTTTTCATGACCCTGCTTCCTATGTAAAATGTTTTCTTAGAGTTGTTTAGACATATAAGAAGTATGATTGTTGAAATATCTTTCTGCTGGTTTTCTTTTTCCATTGTTACAGATTCCTGTCCTAAACCCCTTTCCTTTCACTCTTGTATTCGTTTGGAAATCATGGAATTCAAAAGAGAATGAGGCGGCTAAGCAGAAAAATCTTTGGTACTCTTTATGTACACACGACACTAACACAGCTTAAACAGACAAGCTATTGCTAGTGCAATAGCGAAAAGGAAACGAGTTTTTTCCTCAGTTTTTTCACTCGTTTTTTGAATCATATACAAGATAGTATGGTTTCCCTGTTACATTTCCTGAGCCCATACTTGTATTTTCTCTGACGCACATCAATATTATAGATATAAGCATTTATTTTAAATACAATTATTCAAATTTTGTAAATTCTCTCTTTTCAAAAGAATATATATATATATATATATATATATATATATATATATATATATATATATATATATATATATATATATATATATATATATATATATATATATATATATGATATTTAATTCGTATTTGAATTCGATTGTGGTAACTTTGATAATATGCCAATCTTTGAATGTAGGTATTGAAAGTTTTTTTGTCATTAACACATTTCCGAAAAATTTTTTCTTTGGTTTAATTGCTATTCCCACTATCCAAAATTTTTGCGTGAGTGGTTCCAAGTGTTCGAATTTATTACGTCTAATAATTATGTTTTGTTCGTCAAAATTTTCAATTATGTTAATGTAGATATTGATCTTTATACTCGGTCAAACTTTCATCTTACTTCTCTTGTTTTCAACAAAACCTTTCGTAGTAGTCTGAGGGAAAAAGTATTCTTTTGAGAATCTCTTTCATCTTGAAGGTTTTCAAAAATATTTGTTAAATTACTATGGAAAACGTAGCGACTTAGAATATTAAAAATCTCGTGACAGTTATAGTTTTTGAATGGAGATGATTTTCTTCAATGCTGGAATGACCGTTAAGCTTCTATGTCGACAAATGCATGAATAACATAAGATTTTTCTCATGAAACTGATAATCATGAAATTATTATTCTTCTAGCTCCTCATCTGAAGGCATTAACATGCAAAAAGGACCAACAGGACTTCTCCAAGTGCTTGCTAGAAGGTATGGAAAAAGCTCGTCCCTATCTAATCGAAGGAATAAAAGAGCTTGGAATACCACCAATCGATCCCTTCAAACTACCATATCTTTCTGTCAATAGATCGATCGAAGAATTTAGTATAAATTCAGTTCTGAAGAATATAAAGGCAACTGGATTAGGAAATTATATAATCGATAAAGTCGAGTAAGTTCTTTTCAATTTTTTCAATAGTTTCTATTCATTTTACCCCAGCCACAAAGATAAATTTTCATCTGAAATATTTTCATTAAGTATTTAGTTATTTAGTTTATTGTTTATACTTCAATGAAAATTTTTTCGGCCTAAATAGCATATAGTAAACCATTGTTTCATCATTAACCTAAGCTCGCGAGTCCGTTAGCTGGCAAGGACTACATGTTATCAGAAGCGGCCGGCTCATGGTTAAGGTTCTTGATATAAATACAAGATATATTTTCTGTATTTCTGTTTTAAAGATAATGTTAGCATTAAGTTTAGCTTTGGAGTTGGTCTAATTCAAAACAAGCTATTACGGTTGTTTTATCTAAAATTCTGAAGCTCTCTTTTCATGGAACCTAAATCTTGAACACAATTTTTCAACTTGAAACCTTAAAACTGGGGAAATTATCATAAAAACTTTTTTCGCACCTGTTAGGCTGATTCTTCCAAGATTGCTGAAAATATTTCTTTTTCTCTGCAATCGAGAGCTTGATTACAGATTCTCATATCACTCATCTTAAATTTTCTAAAACTCCCATACAAGGTTCAAACTTCTATCATATAAACACCTCAAAAAAGTCTAGGGAACACTTATGAATATCGATATATCGTATCCAGAACGATCAATATGGATGTCCTGCATACATTTCTCACGAAATTATGTAGAGTGCCACAACAGATTTTAGTTTTTCTTATAAAAAACTAGAAATGCAGCAGATGCGACGCTGCTTTTTAATCATTTCATGTATTCAGTGTTTGAAATCAGTTAGTTGGCACTTTGTTTGTGTTGTAAGCACAAATTAAAGATTCAAATTTTGTGATTCGACCTTGGAAAAACGACATTTGACTAGAGAAGAGATGTTACGAGCCGTTGGCATGCTCCAAGCTAGGAGCTCACAACGAGAAGTATCCAGGGTTCTGGGAAGAAGCCCAAGTGTCATAAACCGTTTATGGTCGCGTTTCAATGAAACAGGTAGCGTAAAAGAACGCAATACAGGTTATTTCAGGATTACTATGGTCGCCATAGACCGATTCTTCGTTTTACAAGCCAGAAGAGATCGTACTACCACAGCAACTCAATCAGCTCAAGAGCTATCACGAGTTCATAATGTACAAATTTCCGACCAAACTGTGAGAAACCGACTGCACGAAGGTCAACTCCATTCCAGACGTCCTTTAAGAGTTTCACAACTGACCCATGGAAATCTCGCTGCTCGTTTAGCTTGGTGCCAAGAAAACGTAAACTGCGGTCAAGAGGGCCACAGTTCTCTTCAGTGATGAATCTAGATTTAGTTATTATCCCGATTCGGGAAGAAATCGAATATGGAGGGAACCTGGTAAGCAAAACCGTCTCCAGCAGCTCGAGAAGTTATTAGACAGGGAGGCGGATCAGTGATGTTTTGGGGAGGTATACACCTTGGTGGAAGAACTGACCTCGTTCTCATACAGAACAACCTCACGGGAAGTTCTTACGCAAATGAGATAGTTTTACCTGTAGTGGTAGTGTATCTCCAAACAATGGGTCAAAATCCACTCTTCCATCAAGATAATGCCCCTCCTCATCGTACAAGAGTTGTCTTGAACGTTCTTGATGAGAATGATATCGATGTTCTACCGTGGCCATCCTGCTCCCGAGATCTGAATCCTATCGAGCATGTGTGGGACACCCTAAAAAGAAGTATCCTTCGTCAAAACGTCTTCCATCATGAACAGGAGCTTCGATTAGCAGTTCAGGGGGCTTGGAATGACTTAGGCCAAAATGAAATATTCAATTTAATATTGAGCATGCGGCGACGATGCCAAAGTGACATTAATAACAGAGATGGACCTTCTGGGTACTGAAAAATATAAGTGCTTCCAAATCGTTTCGAAAATATTAGTTCAGGATTTTTATTTGTGTTTTACCAAATTTCGATATTAACAAATTTCAAATTTTTTTCATGATAGGTGCTTTGGGCAAGTCAAATATCATTTTGTTTTCTTGAGAATATATTATATACAATACAGCCTAACAAAAACCAAAAGATTTCTATAAATTAGAATTATCAAATTCATATTTTAAAGATTTTGATAAGTGTTCCCTAGACTTTTTAGAGGTGTTTAACTTCAAATTGGAAAATAATCAAAATCGGTTCATCTCTACCAAATTTAAAATAGATTTGTCTTGTTATACCGTTTTTGGTTATCTCAAAGGGCTTAAAGTAATTTATGGACAAGTCAACTTAATAAAACTAAACTGTGTAAGACTTTATCGAAGTCTGTGAAGCTGTTTTTGTTCTAGGTTCTTGAGTAACAAACTTCCAATGCATACAAAATTATACTAGTAGCATGCTTCTTGCTAATAATAAAGCTAATGAAGATTTTCACTACATTAATATTCAAATCGTAATTACTTACATTTCTGCATTTAACAGATTTGATCCAGCTCATTTAAGTTCGGTAGTAAGATATACACTACCATGGGTTTACATGGAAATGGAATATGATGTACTTGGTCAATTGCTCAGAATTCCTCTTCAAAGCAAAGGATTTTTCAAAGGAAATTTCAGTGAGTATGGCATCTCGCATGCAGGAATTTCCAAACCTTCGTTCAGAAAGTTACATATCGAACTATATATATTGCATTGATTGATTTCCATCCACGAAATGATATTGTGAGCAGAATCGGCTTCGTCTCCTCACGCGTATTAAAACTTATTCAACCTAACCTAACCTAACGTTGACTCTACTAAAATCTGCAGGAATATTACCTGAAGCAAACAAATCATTATAAAGACAATAGCCTTAGCAAAACTTCTCTTCACAAATGTGTCTAGAGTTTGGGGAATATATCATCAAACTCTGCAGCTTACTTTTCGTATGTGATTTCAATGCGTGTTTTACTACTCCCATTACAAATAATTTAGATGACTTCACATAAAAGCGATCCATCAAAGAAGTTAGATGGAACTTCAATGAAAAAGGCATACTAACTATAAAGCCCAAAATTATGATAGGAGCGTTATATGATTTTATACTAACCACATATATAGAAAACTCTTCTGCACTCTATCTGAAATAATAGAGGTCGATTATAGTTTATTGCACATTATATAATTTGCACTTTGTACTAAATTACTTTGAATTGAAAGTGCTGCTTAGAGAATAAGAGAAGAAAGAAAGATTGGGTGAGAAATTTGGTGTAAAGATATAAAAAGAAGAGATTCCACCGTTTTACTTGGATTTCTCATTCAACAGTTAGGAAAGTTAGTCCAAAGGTTTTCTCGATCTTCATATAACTCCACAATTTTAATGTTTGGATGGAGTTGTATTAGACCACAGCAGACCTGTTTTTGCTTGGATGTAAAAGTTGGTAGTGAAATATTCACTCAGATTGTTCCAGAATACCATATTCAAAGTATGTACTGTAAAGAACAGGTAAGCTACGGCTAATATGAAAAAATTCAAAGAGAACCACTCTTTGTGGTAGTTCATTCGTTTATTGCTTTTAATGTAAGAATTTTAGAGGAAAGTAGGGGAAAAAAAGGTGTTAAACTAAGTTTGAAGATAAGAAATATTGAAAATTTCAAATTATAGACATTGCTTCAAAATAGCAACGATATCTAAAAAAGGTCAGAAAATCACTTTGGTTCTAATGTTTCTCTTGCAATCCAAAAGTGGTTTGTTTCCTATCATCTGTAATCTTAAATTGAAAGATACTCCTTTTCTCAATGCTTTTTTAAAAATTAAAATCGGCAATAACAACAATTTTAAGTTATGTTTATTTTTCTTCCTTAGTTATTTTTCTATAGGGTATTCTGGAGAGGCCTAAGTGAAAATTTTATAGCCGACTCTTACATCAACAGAATTTCATTACAGTTGCGTCCTGGTCTACAATCTTGTAGTTTACTAATCAGCGTAGCTACAAATTAATAAACAGGCGAGTTCCTGCACTGTCCAAATACCATGAAAATTTCATCTGAGCAGCAAGCAAGCTGCTGCTGATACCTTGATGGGAAAAATGAAATGCCCACTATAATCTAGAAATTATTCCAGTTACTCAATATTGAGTTACTTACACACTCGTACAGTTCAGTAACTAGCAGATAAGGTTACACGAAGTAAGTTGTTGCACCTTAGTAAGTGTCTAGGCCTACTTGATTGTCAAAACTCATGCTGTGTAACCAGGCTTTGAAGATATAATTAGGTTAGGTATCCTCTTCTATTTTCTGATACAAGGTAGCCCTATCATTTTCTATGGGCTCATTTTACGACCCATGTACCATATTTCTAATTAATTCTTAGTTCCTCTAAACGATCTGGTCTTCAGAGAGTTCTGAGTTGGACGTATCCCAGACCCCTCGTGAAAATTAAGTTTTTCTCCAACGATATCATATACTTTCAATTTGAGTCTTAGTCTGCCTGATTATAAACAAATTAACAAATTATTCGTTTTCAATTCATCAATATATCTGGACGAAATACACATCTTTCATCGCAGCGAAAACCCCATTCAATATCTACGTCTAATCCCGTCATGTTAGGTAGATTATGGTGACATCATAGCACTGAGGATTGACCACGGATGATTACTTCTGGGGTCAACCTGATTTTCGTTCCACTGGGTTTCCATATTGAACTATTCAAATGTTTGAACTTAGATTGATGTCAGACAGAGAAAAAAATGGATTGTCAATATTACCGTTAACAAACTTTCAATCAGAACGTTTCAAATGTAGATGTTAGGAATAGTTGCAATAAACTATGTATTGTTCCAAAACCCTAGTTCAAATAAGTTAAATTTATTTTGATGATTATTGAGATCAGTCATTTCAAAGCGAGTTTATAACTTCAAAACTACAATTTCTATTCCTATTGAATTTGAAGATACGATTCATGGTGTAATGTGAATCAAAAAAAATTAATGCCTTTTCATTCAGAGTTTTGTTTTTTCTTCAGCTAACACTCAAATGGTTGTGAAGTGCACAAAGAAAACCTATGAACGAGATGGAGAAACATATTTGAGAATAGATAAGATGTCTGTTAAAGGTCAAGTAGGGGATGGTTGGGTAAAAATGACCTCCAAAAATCCCGAAATGCAATTTGCAGGTGAGATAAATAAACAACTATTATTTCTTAAACAAATAGTTGTGAACAGCTCTATTTATTTTATATAAGTTACAAGCAAAAAAAATTAAGGGGTCATAATCACTTAGCTTCGTACTAATGACTAGAAGTTGTGGTTGTAGTTGTTATCTTTATGATCAGATGTTGAGATGAATTTGAAAATAACCTCCATACCATGAATCAAAAATTCACAATATTAATACTCCATATACTCTTGCGAGAAATATGTATCATATATCCCCAGACACGAGCACTTCCACAATATCTTGTGGACAAAATTCAGTTTACTTTTCACGTTAGCTAACCATATCAAGCAGACACTCTCACTAAGTTAACTATGTAGAGTATTTTGATTATTTCATGACCCTTCATCAAAGCTTTCAATCACCATATAGAATATTTCAAACTATGAACGATTTTGATGTGAATCAATTTCTCATGAGAATATGTACTCGACACTTGTGCGAGAGTATCAATAAGCAATACACGTGATTAAAATCGTTCTTAGTATCGAAATTAGTTAAGTGAGCGATGATAAGAACCTACTAAATAAAAAACCATATATCTGTCTTTTAATGAGCAATATTATATGATATCACTTTATTGTGTACAATTGGTAAAATCAAAATGAGAAAAAATTTTATTTGTTTCAACCGACACCGTTTCAGGATCAGTTTAAACAGTACTTAGGGTCAGTTGAAACATAGGCAAATATTAAAGAATACAATAGATGAACATCCTTCATCAATGAAGACATAACATTTGTTTTCATGAATTATGACATAAAGGCACATTCAAAGTTGATTGATGTTCACAAAAACTGCAGTAGGAATCTCTTTCTATCCTTTTGATGGTGCAAATGTTAAAATTGAAGGTGATGGCAGCGGCATATTATCCGAAATAGAGTTTATAAGAAGGAAATATAGCATCACAATGTAGTTCGTCTTACAGAAGTCTAGTGCGTTTGTCTGAATATGTGAAAAATGGTTATCAAGCACAAGTAGGTTAGAGGCTTGAATTTTCTTGAATTGCTCCAAAAAATGAATAAATGTTCCATCCTGCATTTGGCCAGAATGATTCGCATTTCCAGCAGAACCTATTGATCCATCCCTAACAGAGGAGAATACTCTAGCATTAAGAAAAAAAAGACGAGGAATAGCATTTCCTATAGCGTTGAGAGCAAAGCCTACTGTTACCGAATTACCGTTTTCTGCTGAAGTCACTGAATCTACTTGAGGAGCACCACGGAACCTTTTTTTGCCAACCATTTTGTTATCTTCCCAAGTCCAGGGACGTGATAGGTTATACTTTACAGATAGTTTGTATGACATTCTTTTAAGTTAGGCCAAAATTCATATCGACACATTTTATTGAATATTTAGATAATTCACGTTCTTTTTCTCGATTAAACACTCAATTGAGAGTCTTATGTCCTATTTCATGATTTTCATTTGCATTTCGTGCACTTACATACCTCAACAGGGAACTGTTGTTCAATCAATTCTCTTTTAGCGCTGTTCTTAACGAAGATCCTGTTTCTACATCTTCATAGGCTTGCTTGTACATTGATAGTCTTTCTTTGTCGTACTCTTGATATCTAAAAGAAAAACGATATTTCAATAAAAAAACTATCTCAGCTGTACCAACTCAAAATGTTTCATCTGTCCCCAATCCTCCTTCCCAGTATAAAATGGATAATTGTTGGAACAATATTGAATATGGATTCAAATGAATTATATTTTAATGGTTTATGAACTTCAATTTATATGATACACACAACTTTCAATCCATGAACTTTAATATCAACCATTATAGTTTTAGAAATGAATGAATAACATAGGCAAGCACTGCACCCAAAGTGCGAATAATCACTAAAATTAGTTTTTTGATTTGTTGTACGCTTCTTCATGTCCTTATACCACCGTTTGATAGATATTAGCTCTGTTTCAACCGTCCACCGTTTCAATCGTACCCAGTTTACTAAAGTTGCTTGTACTTTATGCAGATTGGTTTTATTTGAAATAGAGGCATCTCTTAGACAAAAGATCCTAATCAAAGTAGTTACACTACACATTTTCTTTGTTGTTAAAGCACTATATTTCTTCCTTTATATAGTAGAAAGCTAAACCTTTTTACAAAAACCAGCTTAGAGCTCTCTTCGGAGTCAAGCATCTAGTCTCTACTAGATGTACTTGTTCATTGCACATGACTTTTGGAATAGGTTTATGTTCAGATAATATTTTCATTGGATGAAAATTGTGTGATATTGGTTGGAATGAAGTTTCTGGATTGATTACTGTCAGTATGGAAATTCGTCTGTCAAAATGGTACGAGAGTTTGAATCACGTTTAATGTTTCATAGGGATGAAGTTATGGGAAAATTAAGTATAGGTGAAATGTGGGTACGAAGTAACGATCATGCTGAAGTTGATGTGTAGATACCAATTGAAAAGGAAATCACTTTTTTCAGTGAACCCTTTTCAAACCAAAATGTTTGTCAAATTAGCAATAGTAGGGTTAAGGCTACGGCAGTAGCTAGTGTGGTTGGGCTGAGCCATTCACTGTGAAAATTAGGTTCTGTTATACATCATTCTCTAGTGGGTTTGGTATATATATATATATATATATATATATATATATATATATATATATATATATATATATATATATATCTGATGATATGATACCATCCGCCAAACTATGCCTATTTTTCTTGCTTCCTACCAGCTAGGACTCTAGAGCTCTTACCTTGCTCTTAGACAATGCATGATATACTGTCAGTAGAGTGAAATAGTTTTCTCCTCCATGCAGAATCAGCATGAGTCTTCAATAGCCAGGCTGATGTTCTTAAGGTCATTTTAATGCTCTTGATGCAAGTGCCTGAACATTGGATAGTATGCATCGCCAAAGGCTAGAGGTGGGGCTGGATCTGGCATCCATTTTCCTAGAAGTAGGGTATGGGCGTTCTAGGTCTATGCCTGAAATAAGGAAAGGTGCTACCCTGTTGTAGAGCTCGTCATCACAATAGGCAGGAAGAAATATACTAAATGTCATACCGCCATTAGGTATACGAAGCTATGTTTTGTATACCTAATGTTGAGCTCGCTCTCAAAGATGTCGTTCTCCACAGCTCAACCTACTCATAGGCTCAGAAATAGCAAGCTACATCAAGCAGAAGAACTATTTAAAATCTTAGGTCTGTATAAAGTAGAATGGGTTAACAGTAGCAAGTATTATCCTCATGGAATTTTTCCTAATGAAAAAATTCCAATACTCATAAATCCTACTGATCTCAGAACGACTGAACTAAAAGGATATCATCCATTTCTTCGAACATGTGATTTGGTATTCATATATTATCTTCTGTAGTGTTACCTTGAAGTTGTTTTGGCTACTGTGATTTTTAAATCGCTATATCGGTCAAGAAGATATCTTTGAGGCTACAAGAAGAATGAACTTAATCGATAAATACTTTGATCTTGTTTTTTCATGAAACTGAGAAACACAAAATCTGACAAAACTGAGATTAATTTCAACTCCCCTATAATACAAAATGTCTGGGATAAAGTCAAGGTGCATTTTTTATAAGGACCTAGCCGTATGAATTTTCAAATGCTAGGTTTCGATACTTTTCACTTCGAAGACTATTTTTTTCATAGGAGGTTAGATTAGTATTTTCAGAATTCATACGTTTCCATACTTGTTGCCCTTGTAGAGAAATTAGATTTAGAAATAGGAACAAAACTATATTAAAATGTGGGTTTAAGATATTACAAGAAGAAAAAATATATGAAGTTCATTATGAACTTTTCTTTATAGACTGTTACTTTAGCAATACTGATGCATTATCCTCCTTTCACAGCTGACCTCATTTCGAACTTTTTCAATGAAAATCCACGTGCTGTCTTCGATGCTGTCAATCCTATCTTCGTGGAATTTACTGCTGATCTATTCAAAGCAATGGCCAATCAAATACTTGCAAATATACCAGTAAAAGAACTCTTCAAAGAAGAATAAATTATAAAATGTTATCTTTATTTTTCCATTGAAAAATTTGTAGTGCTTATGATGTGATAATTTTTATTAAAATGATGGATTTATTAATTGTTGATCAGTTTATTCCAATTTCTTGAATGAACCCATTGTATGTTTATATAGATGCATTTTGTGCTGAAATATTCCTGTTTTATTTGGTCTTTTTCTGTGAGAACCAATGAAAATATAACATAATCGAATTAATTTTGACATCTTTCTGGCAGTTGCATGATTTCTGAGCTCCCAAGATATTGTTTTTTCTCGTAAAACCGATCCTAGTTAATTCTATCTTTCATAAAATATTAAGCATTAATTTTTTTTGTATTTGCATAAATTGAATTCAGTTTCTCCATATTTCTGAACTTATTGTATTATTGTCTTGTAGAAAATTTCTTTCAAAAATTCTTGAAACTATATCAGGTTATTTCAGGTAGTCATAAACGGTGAATTTCGATAAATTCAGCTTCCTATTTTAACAGTTGTTTATTGGTGTATATATAAAGCAATGACATTTTATCTTTGTTATGATATTCAATAATACTTTCAAAACAATTACCATCAAATTGTCGCAATGCAAATTTATAATTTAGTTTTGCCGTTCTATCAATAGACCATCTATTTTTTTTCCCATGATGAAATTGAACGGGTGAAAGGTGTGGCTAACTTTAATATTCAAAGATGCAGAATAAGGGCGCCTAGTAAAAGAAATTACAAGAACCAAATGAGCCAGCCTGCTTCTTTTGTGCATTTCATGATGAAATCTATTATTCTTTTTCAAACTTCAGATTCAGTCAATATTCACAAAATTTTTTTTTTCCGTTCATTAATTTTGAATCTGTGCGACCTTTTCTCATTGGAATGAAGTTGGACCACCCTGCATAACGAAAAAATTTGTATTTCTTCTCACATATAAGTTTTGCGAATACGGAGTGACTTACTTCTTTTTGATATTTTGATCATATTTAACCATTTCTTGAAAAATATTTTTAATCCTTCATTTCCGATTTACCACCACACATACCAAAGACAAATTTGATGAAATTTGATTAACAAGCCTTCTGACCACCGTTTAACCATGATGGACCACGAAAAATTCCGTTGACCACCCCCGTAACTAGAAATAGAATTTCTTCTTCAAAAGTCGATTTCTATTAACCCGGAGTAACATTGTACTTGTATTTGATCGTTTGATCATCAAATATTTTCAAAAATCGATTTTGTTCGACCACCCGTCTACCGAAATTTTTTTTCAGTGATCACTATCGATCTTTGAACCATCATTAAAAAAATAATTTGTAATATCCCGTTTCCTCCGACCACTTTCCATAACAAGAAGAAACTCTTTTTCATATTTCAAAGATCGATTTTTCGCCGAACTGAAAAGTCATAAATGTTTTCAATCGTTTGACAATGTTGAACTATCTTTCAAAAAATATTTTTAAACCTTCAATTTCATTGAACCACTGTCCATAATACAAAAAAATCTCTTTCTTATTTTCCAAAGATCAATTTTTGCGAGCTCGAAAGATATATTTTTATTCAATTGTGTGTCAATCATTTCTATTCAGGATGGCAAAAATCGTCCTCTGAAAAATATGAAAGAATATTTTTTTGTTATGGAAAGTGATCGACAGAAACAAAAAGTTTAAGAACATTTTAGGAAAGAAGATCAGAGATACTCATACGATTAAATATATCAATTAGAGTTGGCGGCTAAAATCGACATAAGAGTTTTCTTTATAGGAGGCGGTCGAATAGTTTTCTAAAGAAGTCAAACAATCAAATACAAGTATGTTGCATCAGGTTAAGAAAAATCGGCCTTAGAAAAAATATTATTTTCTTCATGAGGGGGCGGTTGAACAAAACCAATGGGACAAAAATATTTTACTAAAGATGGTCAAACATGTTCTACAGATCAAATGTAGCTCCGGTCATCTAAAATTGACTTTTGAAAGCAAAACATTTTTATGCTTTCGTTATGAGGGGGTGGTCAAACAAAACTATTTAGTGGTCAATCATGCAAAAGCGATGGTCAAACGCGTTATCAAATTTCATCATCATCTCAAACATTACGGTTCCAACTTTGCAGTGACCAGTTTTTTCATTAGGGGCGGGAGGTTGAACGAAACTGAGTCATGCAGGATATTTTTCTAGACTTGACAAAACATGGTAAAATAATGAAATAAAAGTATGTCACGCCGAATCAGCAAAAATCGACTTTTGAAAATATACGGTTGTCAATGAAGGTCACAACGTGTTCGAAGGCATGGTGAGGTTAGGTTGCATTTCATCTATTTTTTAAAAACGAGATGAAGGTGGCATGAAACCTTAACACCTTACCAATAGAAAAAGTACAAATGCAAGCAGTGGAATCTTCTATAAGGTAAGTTTCTAATCATACAGGCTGTTTTAATGAAGATTTGTCCCAACTTCTAACTCAAAAGAATCCGGTGTCTGCGAAAAACGCTGAAACACATAAATTTTTGTTTCCTTGGGGACAATTGTTGATGCCAACTTTAAGCATTTCACACTATATTTAGAATCACTTACCTACAAAATAATTATGGAAATATAGATCTAGTGGAAGATAGTTATGAATGTCTTCCGATTATTTATATGAATCGATAATTTTTATTAAATTTTCGATACAGGGATTTCGAATTACAAAAGGTATTATCATATAATATCTTAAATACTCCGTTGAACCTAAGTACAGATGGATATGATTATTGATGAAGGTGTTCGAGCATATTAATTTGAGTGAGTAGAGATCAACATCCCAAACTTTAGAAATTCATTGTCAAAGAGTATCATATGAGACGTTATTGGAAAGGTTTTGTAAAACTTCAAAGGATAAAGTAGGAATTATCATTATTTATCTTCAACATAAAAATTTTGCCAAAAAAACAGCAAAAATAAGCATCACAAATTCTTTGCAGAAACATATGAGTCTTCGAAATATATCTGAGTGTAGTGTACTAAAGTAACTGTTGCAAGTGACCATATAATGGTTTTAACGGTTCTTAAATTCCCTATATACTTCACAAATTTATATTAGGTGTTGATAGTCGGCGTTCTGTTACGATTCTCCTCCGCAGCTCGTTTAAAGTATCTGGCTGCATAGCGTATATTTTCGATTTCAAAGTACACTATAAAAAATTGGGGGGAATCAAATCCGGTGACCTTGCTGACCACTTAATTGGTCCAGTTTCTGAAAAATTATTATCTAAATATTCTCGCATTCGAATATCGAAACTCATCTTGTTACTTGTACTTGGTACTCCATTTTGAAGGGATAATTTCCTAAAGAGCTGAGTTTTTCACTCATAGATGAACCAATATAGCAACTTCAACCGCTCCATTTCTCATAGGACGTGCTACTTCATGATTACGGTTCGCCACTAAACCTATTGCCAGAAAGTATTGTGTCAGGGATTTGGAATATTGGTATCTCCCTTCTTTCTCTGGATAATTGTTGTTGAATATTATCGCTATTCCTTATGGGCGACTATTACTTTGAAAATAAAGTGATACGATTTCTACTCTTTTCTGAACTGAGTACATTTTTGATTTTCTCTAGACACTACTTGAACTACTGTTCAACTTTATTCAGATACCATTTTAATCTCACCTATCGTACTCTATGAGAATTTAATCGAGCTGAACACACTCAAGTTTTGGCACCAACAATCTAGATTGATGATTGATTTGAATTAAAATGTTTAGATTTGTTGCCGTTTGGAACTCGTACTTTGTGAAACTAGGTTTCTTATGTTTCGAAATGATTTCCTTAAATTCTCCCGAATGGCAAATGAAAGTCAATTCAATTTATGTTTTCGTTATCGTTTCTTTTTCTCTGAAGTATATCATAATGCTAAAGTAAATGAACTCATGCAACATTCGAACAAATCAATATCACAAGCCGAGAGATGGTTCACCGCAAACAGACTCAAACTAAATATAGATAAAACGCAGAGACTACTAGTCTCCACGAAAACACCAAATGAGAACGAGAACCCAATAAAACTATTGAGTTTCCCAATGACGTATAAATATTTAGTAAATGAAGAGGTAGCCAAACTTACCTATCACGCTCAATTCCATAGCTTGGCAACATTCGATATTCTTCTGTGGGGAACCTCCGTTGGGGCAAAACGCATATTTCTGCAACAAAAAAAGGCCATGAAAGTAATGGCTGGAGCAAATCTAAATGGAAGCTGCAAACCATTATTTCTGAAATATGAAATATTAACAATTCCATCAATTTTTATACTTACCTGTCTATGTAACGTACATGAAAATCTTGAAAATAGCGTCCCCATTCTACTGCACATCCCTACCCAACACGTAGGGATAATCTAACCTTGCCTTTTCATCGGCTCAGCAGTACGCAGAATAATTGTCATTTTGTGGGTGTAAAGCTTTACAATGCTTTGCCAGCTGCGTTCATCTCAACCCTTCTATATTTAAGAGTAGAGTCAAATACATGCTACTTGCTTATGTATGTTATAGTATCGACGAGTTCATGGACTATTTTTCGTAATTGTTTTTCAGTGATTTTTGTGATATTTGCCTGTGAGCCATATACCTTTTGTATGTACGCAAATTATTTATACTGACGAACCAAGTAATATATTGATGGTTGAAATAAAAAACTAAACTGAACTAATACTTCAGGTATACTAGATGGCCAAATCATCGAACACTGTCTCCTTAATCTTCATAACAATCCGAAATTCATTGAATCTGAACTACATGCTTAAATTCGTGGAACAAAATCGATTTTTTTGTTAACATGTAATCCTAATTATTTCAGAAATCATTTGAGAAACTGAACGAACTATTCACCAATCCCTAATTTCAAATTTACGTTTTCACTACTATCTATACAGTAAATTTCTTGCATACTGACCGAAATCGGAGTTTCTCAAATTCAAATTGATAAAATAACTGTACGAGTGCCGTTTCGTTGGCGTATAGGATATGATGCTCGTTTCCTGCGCAGAGTTAACTGGGTTCAATCCCCACAAAGTCGGTGCGATTTTTCGGATAACAGAGATGTGTTGGACAGTATAGATTTCTTCCCTCGACACGAGAGGGGTTCGGCAAAATTCCAGGGGTTCGGCAAAATTCCCGGGGTTCGGCAAAATTCCCTGGTTAGTGAGGTGACAGAATTCCCCGACGTGTCATTGGCCGAAAGGCGGAAATAGTGCACTTAAAGGAATAACAAACAAACAAAACTGTAAGAGTGGTATATATATATATATATATATATATATATATATATATATATATATATATATATATATATATATATATATATATATATATATATATATATATATATATATATATATATATTCTTTTGAAAAGAGAGGATTTACAAAAATTTGAATAATTGTATTTACAATAAGTGCTTATATCTATAATTTTGGTGTGTCAGAAAAAACACAAGTGTGAGCTCAGGAAATGTAACAGGGGAACCATACTATCTTGTATATGATTCAATAAACGAGTGAAAAATCTGCTTAGCCGCTTCCTTCTCTCTTGCATTCCATGATTTCCAAGAACAAAGGTGGAAGGAAAGGGGTTTGGGACAGGAATCTGTAACAATGGAAAAAGAAAACCAGCAGAAAAATATTTCAACAATCAAACTTCTTATACGTCTAAACAAATCTAAGAAGAGATTTCACATAGCAAGCAAGGTGAAAATATGCTATTATATACTTGAACTGTAATGTGTTCAGTTTATGGATATTTGTTCAGATTTACTTTTTTGCGATGTAAAGTGTGTTATTCAATATGCATGCACAGGCACTGCAATGACTTTTCTGGATGAGAATAAAAATGTGAAAAAAGAAGTGTAAGACTTCTAAATAGTATAAAATCTTGAACAAGATTTTTATCTTAGGATGGTGTTTGTACTTATTACCGAAACTGAAATTTTGACCAAATTTGAATCAACGTTTAGATGAAGTGATAGATGTGGTTGAAACCGGATTTGAATAAACTGAAAAAGTAGTCTATGTTGTTTAAGAATATGAGTTCGGAATGTCTTTCAGATGTGCAGGGTATTGTTTCGATATTTGACAGTAAAACGAGATTTCCAGAATTCGGCCATGTAAAAATAAAATATGAAGTAAATAGAAACCAATCTCAAAATTTTCATTCGAATTGACTCATCCGTTGCAGAGTTATAAAGTCCAAAAGAACTACCACATTTATACTATACAACCTGTACCTTCAAAAAGAGGTTGCAGATAACCGAAAAATGTATCATACCGACCTCCCACAGATAATTTCTACCACAAATGGAAATGTTTCCCTTTCCTACAGAATAATCCTGTATACACATGTACACAAAGCAAAAACGTAGGGATATTTAAAATTTTTTGTTTCGATATTTAACTATGAGTGATGAAAAAATTAACCAATCAATCAGTACAAATGTACATGTACAAATCAACAAAAATAACCAAAACCGGATTCTTTTCTTCCAGAAAACTGAATTGAAAATACAAATTTGATGCATTATTCACACTCTGCGTCTTCTCATAGCTTAATTCCACCAAATATGATCATCCGGTACAAATAATTCATACAGTTGAACAAACACGAATTATCTATATTTAATTGCATATCACAGGATCACAAATATACTAATTTCTACTGATGTCCCAAAAAAACATGATACCAAGAAACAAATAACCATTGAAGATTGTGATGACTTCAAGCTTATAGGTGAAATAGATGCACGCATATAATTCATAGCCATGAGTACTATTCAATTAGTTCACCCGAATATCAATTATATCATTACACATGAATTGAATTACCACACTTACAGAGATAAACCTTGTGACAAATTGAAATCCTTCATCTTGAATTTCCTTAAAAGTAATATAACATAATCCTTATCGTAGTTATAATACATTTGATATGTAGGGTTCATTGAACTTTGGATAAACGACTGTCAGGGTATAGTCTCAGTTAAGGTGGCTGTGATGCACACGTTTTGGAATAAGAACCATGGTTTAAACAGGGTGCCGCGTAATGGGAATGCGTTTTTGAAACGGGTAGTACACGTAACGGTGAGTAGAGGGGAGCGGCTGAGGTTATTTGACTCAGGAAGAGTGACTATTTCGTTCATAAGGGATTTTATGACCGAGGGAACACCGTAGATTCCAAGTTGAAGAGAATTTAAAATCGAGAGAACCTGTGATTGTCGTGTAGCGGCGCTTTCGCTAGCGCTTCAACGTTGCTCATAACGCTTCAGTTCCGAAACGTAACACAATTATTCGATGGTACAGAATTTCAGAACGACTGGATCAGGAATGAATCCGAAACCTCAAGGTCGTCACCGAGGTGTAAGGACACCAGCTTCCGTGGAAAGAGTGAAACAAACTGTAATTCAAAGGCCAAGGTGCACCGCCCGAAAACAAGGTGCAGCATTTCAAATGGGTAGTCGAACTGTTCGCAGAATTCTACTGCAAGACCTCCGCTTTCAGAACTGCCGATATTGGGCAACTGAAACTCCTCGCGAACTGGTTCAATTCCCACTTCTCAGTAAGAAAGTCACCGTTTGGTGAGCTAAGAGCTGTCTTTGAGTGATTGGACCGTATTTTTTCGAGGATAAGAGAAGAGCGACCGTAAATGTAAACTCTGATCGAAATTTTTTCACGTTGGGGAATTTTTTTATCCCAGAATTGCGACGGCGAAGAAAGAATGAACAGAAGAAATGCTTGGTTCCAACAGGGTGGTGCCACGACACATACAGCCAAAGCCTCAATAGAAGTTATGCGTCGCATTTTTTCTGGTCATGTAATCTCTCGTTTTGGTGATGCGCCGTGGCCCCTCGTTCCGCGCATCTCATTGCTTGTGATTATTCTTTGTGGGGGAACTTAAAGGCTAAGGTCTACGTCGATAAACCTCGAAATCTGCAAGAGTTGAAAGAAGCCATCACAAAGGAAGTTAGGGCAATCTACGCCGATTTATAAGAGTGCGTGTTGCAGAACCTTCAGAATCCACTTCAGCAATGTATTGCGGAACACGGACGTCATCTGCATGATGTCATTTTGAGAACATGATTATTTCCACTTTTTCTACATGAAATGGTTGCATTCAAGCTCTCATTTTACGTAATTAAAAATATTCTACGTTAAAAAGTAGCAGAACTTTTCTCATTTCAAATCGCCCTTCCATTACGCCGCACCCTGTATATCAATTTCAGATTATTTATTTTGCAAGACGGGCGAGTTATTTTGCAGGTCGACGTAAACACTCCTCTTTCCCAAACCGACAATAGAATAGCTACAATATTGAGTTTGATTATCTCAATAATTGCAAAATCTAGCATTTTTCATTAGTGATATAGTTAATCAACTAAATTGTTTTGAGGTATTTATGTTGACTGACCAGTCATCAAAATCATGGTCTACATGCTTTGTTCCCATAAATTCATGAATGTATTCACATCGAATATACAAAGTACAACAATTTTTTGGCATTTTTTTTTTTAGAAATTTCTATAACTTGACTACAATTTTTCAGGTGAATGCAATTCACCTCAGACTGGGCGCACACATATAGAATCCTGATACGGTTTCCGGAAACCTCGCGCAGGCATATCTTTTTTTCTCCTCCGAACTTTTTTCACGTACGTATCTATTCAAATTCCCGAATTTGAATTCCGAATCCGAAATTCGTATCACCAATCCGTATATGAACGCACAGATAGAGTCAGAAGTACCTTCTTCTTGAAATGGAATTTATCCTCAAAAATCTTTAGGATATCCCTATTTTGATTCTCACATGGGTATGCGGGCAGAAGGGTTGGCCGTTGATTTCGTATACTCAGAGTTTCATCATTTCCCGAACCATATCAGTATATCTATCCGAGAGTTTCCAACAAGTGAACTTATTTCGAAAATTAACCATGCCTATTTTGAAGGTGGCAGGTGGTCTCACCCTCGTCGCCCAGTGTGATACCACCACATCCAGTTATAGGTCCCGTAAATTGGTCACCTGTGCGAATAAGTTTTGGGATCTGGCGGAGGGCCTGGTTTCCAGGGTGGGAAGAACTGGCAACGAAGCATCATGAGCTCTTCTGGGACAAAATCATCCGGAATTAATATAGTCTCCCATTCGGATCTCCGGGGGGGACTGCCTCGAGAGGTTCATAATGCGGGTCGAGCACTCCTCCGGAGAATTCACTAATTTATTCACGTTCTAGAGAAGAAAGCAAACTCTGGATAAAGTTCTGCAATATCAGAGGTCTCGGGCACAACATTGTGAATATCGATGTAGTCCACCAGCATCTGAAAAATGCACAACCCCATGTGCTGGCCCTAACCGAAACCCAAATAAGTGGGCATGAGTTACATCCGAGATTTAGGTTTAAAGGGGGCCTCTGTGTTTTCGCCAGATCGGATGTTGCATGACAGACAGAGGACATGATAGACGACGACGCTTTCGACTTTGCGTAGTTTAAAATCTGTTTGCAGGATAAAACACTGTTCTCATGCTGTCTATATCGCTCGACAAATGATATTCACTTCCCTAGACTGTTTCAGTATCTAGGTGATGAGGTGGATTGGATTCAGACACATCATACGGCAACTGAGATTATTGTACTGAGTGACTTCAACGTTCACAACACCAACTGGCTCCGCCTCTCCAATAGAACAGATGAAGCGGGAAGACAGGCTGAAACTTTAGCAATTAGCCATAATCTAATGCAGCTAGTCGACGAACCGACAAGAATAACGGATCACCCTACCGACTTCCCGAACACCTTGGATCTTTTATTGCTTTCAGATCCAGATGGTTTTGAAGTGGAGGTCTCAGCCCTGCTAGGCAACTTAGACCACAACTTTAAATCTGCTACTGGAACTATTGCGCTGCCGCTAAAACAAGAACGTAAATCACCCAGACGCATTTCGCACTATAACCGTGCTAATTGGGATGAACTGCGTGAATTCTTTTCGCACTTCCCATTCGGTGATGTTTGCCTTTCAGATCCTGACATCAAGGTGTGCGCTGAATCTGTTACAGAAATAATTCATGCAGGAATGGATCTCAACATCCCTCATTCCATGAAAAGAACAACAGCACACAAGCCATGGTTCAACGAGGACTGCGAAAGAGTCTCTGCAGCCAAGAGCAGAGCTTACAAGTCATGGAAGATGAATCCAACAGATGAAACAAGAACAACTTTCGTACGAATACGGAACGTATGCAAACTGACAACTGCAACAGCAAAGGCTAATTTCAACGAAGGAGTAACTAATAAACTCCTTGAACAGGCAAGCGGGACTTGCCAATTCTGGTCTGTGGCAAAGACTGTCAGTGCCGATGTCTGCTAATCTGCGTGTCCTCTCTTGTTAGAAAAGACGAAAGTATAGCATCATCTCCGAAGGAGAAAGCCGATCTCTTTGCTTGTTCTTGAATAATTCTGTGCTGAATTCATCTAACGTAATACCACCGAATATTCCACCTACCAATTCTCCCTTGGCAGAAATCAAGTTCGAAGTCCGCACTCTGAGACGGGCTCTCGAGCAGCTGAATTGCAAGAGACAGTTGGTCTACACGAAATACCGCCAATCGTCCTAAGGAAGTGTGCTCCCGAACTGGCACCCATTCCTCAGCGTCTGTTTCAGATTTCTTATGAAAGGAGACTTTCTCGAGCAGCTGGAAAATAGCAAGAATTCAACCGATCCCAAAGAAAGGAAAGAGGTCCTTACCCCCACACTACCACCCTGTTGCACGTGTTCCGATTATGTATAAAGTGATGGAGAGAGTCATGAATGATAAACTTATTAAATATCTTGAGTTGAAGGGAATCATTAACGACCATCAGTATGGTTTTCGCAGACAAAGATCGACAGAAGAACTGACTGCTTACGTCACTCATGTTTGTACATCAACAATGGAAAAGCGTGGGGAATCTAGAGCAATAGCCCTCGACATCTCTGAAGCCTTCAATAGGGTTTGGCATGCAGCCTTGTTGAGTAAACTTGCTGCATATGGGCTTCCCGAATGATCTTCGGGTGGTCGATGAGAGGCACAGCCCTTTTTTGCACAATATTCAGCACCCGTAACGAATGTTTGGGCACAGATTCCCATACATAGGAACAATATTTTAAGGCGTGTCGAATCTGCGCCTTATAAAGAAGGAACTACTAAGTTTAGGTTATGCCGACATAGCTATTGCTGATAGATGTTCATTCCAGCAAAACCCGGAGTTGACCGTTATTCCGAGAAGGTGCATCGAATCTCTGGATGCATTAGTTGGCCTTGCATCATTAGAGGAGGTTCTCTAGCGGGGACCTTTCTATAAAACGCAGTTGCTTGCGTCTAGCTCGCGATGAAGCTCGTCAGGTTCAATTGACCCCTCTCAGATACCCTCTGACTACTGAAAGACGAAACCAGGGTACAATCGTCTGCAATACCGCAGATCGTGTTCTCAGTAGATGACAGAAGATAGTTTATTTGCAACAAAAACAAAAATGGCAAAAAAATGGATACCATCGGTACTCCTGCTTGCAACCGGAAACAATTAGATATTATGCCATTACCACAACTTGTATTGATCAATTTGAAAGAAAGCTACTTATCCATCCCCGCAATTTTTCGGGAAGCCCATATGCAGCAAGTTTATTCAATCAAGCTGCATCACAAACATTATTAAAGGCTTTAGAGATATCGAGGGCTCTAGATTCCCCATGCTTTTCCATCGTTATATACAAACAATTATTCCCTGCAACTCAAGATATTCGATGAGTTCATCATTTATGACTCTCTGCATCACGTTGTGAAATGGGAAGAAGTGCAACAGGGCGGTAGCTTTGGGGTAAGGACTTCTTTCCTTTCTTTGGGAACGGTTGAATTCTCGCTATTTTCCAGCTGCTCGGAAAAGTCTGACTTTCATAAGGAATCAGAAACAGATGGTTGAGAATGGGTTTCTTCTGTTGGATTTATCTTCCATGACTTGTACGCTCTGCTCTTGGCTGCAGATGCTCTTTCTCAGTCTTTGATTACTTTGCCAAAATGCCAGCATTCACTTGAAACAGACAGCCAAGATACGGCATTCATTTAGATGTGGAGAGCTCGGGACGTTTTCATGCAGTATCCTTTTCGTCTAATTGGTACATCCATAAGAATGACAAAATTCTTAGCATAGTGGTGTGGATGAGTTTCTGTGAATATCCCGCATTACATCGTTATCCATATTGGAATATTGAAATAATCCTTCTGCTCATAAACGAACATGAAAAGTGTCATGTGATATGGAAATAAAGTGACCAAATATATAAGAAGAGATTAGTATACTTCTGGATGAAGAAACAAACGTGATAAAGGAGAAAATGATTTATCTTCGAAAATCAAGATGTAAGTGGAATAAAAAGCAAATGGGGCCTGAAAACTCGAAAAGGTTAGTGTATATTGAACCAAGAATAAATAAAATATTTGTTTGTAGTAACAGCATAATTATGGATCTAGATACACTGCTACCTGAAAAGTTGAATTCAAAAGTTTGATACTGTCAGAAAAAATTTGATTATATGAACTAACAGTTTGGATTTTGTACGATTTATAATGTATTTACCGTCAGTAGAATGCTTTAGCGTTAGAGATAAGATAATGAAGTTTTCAACTTAATATTCAAGATATGTTGTTCTAGAATTCAGTGCTTTTTCAATCTCTAGCTGGTTATAGAATCATTGAAAATTTCTTTCAGTGTAACGTTCATTATATCATTTATTCCAATTTAATCGAATATAATATCATTGCATAATTCAATTGAATGTCACAACGTAATACTACTTTTTCTACCGCCATAGAGTGCATCGAAACCAGTATCATAAAAGAATTTTGATATCAAAACATTGTTTTTATCGTCTAGATTTTTTTCATGATATTGCGTAGCTTCTTCTGCTGGTCGATTTCTTTTATGCTTCGTTATGATGCAGTTTGTATCTGCCAAATGAAATAAATTGTGCAATAAGCAAATGGGCGCATGTTTGAAAGAACGCTAGAAAAAGTAGATTATTTCTTCCATCTGAAAAAAATATACAGGGTATGTCACTGTCACTAATTATTAATTAGTGTAAGTGTTATTCGGTCGTCGGAATTTTTTGAATGTATATTAGATAAATATATTTAAAACTAATAATATTGAATAATAAAAAGTATTAATTCTTCAGATTGGTTATAGAGATAACAAACGAGCGTAAATATGAGTTGCTATCTATTACATGGAAATTTGGCATATTCTCCCTTATATTCATGTTTGAACATGTAGAATAGATAAAAACGTAAATATCAATGTAAAACTAATAGAAAGAATCCCTTTGGAATGATAATTATTTAGACGTTTTTGGATGAGAGAAAAATAATGGTTATATTTTCCAATTAAAAGGAGTTTTGTTTACTAATGAGAGCATTTTTATGCTTAACGGTCATCCTTAGCGTCATAGACCAACCGTTGGTCTAAAGTAGATATTTCCTTTGTCCGAAAATAAATGGATAGCATCCTAAGAAGGTTATTGGAAAAAGGAATTTGCTGGTGATCATATTTCAAATCCTTACTTCATGAATAGCTTTTTGATGACGAAAATCTATCAGCACTGAGCCAGAATGATGTCAGGCCTTTTCGTGAAACTGGGATATCAGTTTCACGCAGCAAACCTACTGCGGTGAAATTTGAAATTTCAGAAAAAGTAATTGTATTCTGTAGAACAAATTATGAAGGACAGACAGAAGTGCTTTTCAACCTCTAAGACTACAGAAAATTACTCTGTTCTGAATTCAATAAAACCATAGAAACAAGCATGCGACAATCTGAAGCTGAATATTTATATATATATATATATATATATATATATATATATATATATATATATATATATATATATATATATATATATATATATATATATATATATATATACAGAAATGTGAAAAATTGTTCTGTAAGAGTATTTAAATACGAAATGCAAATGCATAATTATTACACTATTTCGAATAGAAATACAAAATAGTTTTAAATAAAAGTTTTTAAATACAAATTGCGTATTTCCACATTAGACTTTGAAGATAAACTACCGTCCTAAGCATAAGCACTTATTTTGATTTAACTGATTTTTATTTTTGACAGTTTCATAATCAAATTAAGAATGAATCTCTGCAATCAGCTCAGCTACTTTATCATAACTATGTGTTCCCTTGAATCTTCAGCAAGCCAAACTTACACTTCTCCGATTAAATTTATCACAATCAATCCAATGAGCAGCTAAGCCCAGATAGCTTCTCTTAGAAGCTATCTCAATTGTTCTTTTGTATTTTCTATATATTCTGTGTATTGTTCTGCAATTTTTTTTTCATACATGTTTACCTGCACATTATTTTCGGTGGAATACTCAATTCCGGTGCACATTCAATTAGAGCCTTATAGGATTCATTTTCTACAATCAATCTAGGTGACGTGGTATCCACTAAATAATGAACAAGTAACTTGTTGAAATTAACACTAGCCCAGGTGGGTAGGACGAAACATCCAAAATCCCACACTAGGAAACTGGTCAGCCTCTCGGATTCTGGGGGAAAAAGATCATCACAAAATAGTGCTAGAGATACCAACTCCAAAATAAGTATGAAAAACACATTGTTAATAGCAACATATAACATAAGATCAATAGCAACTGACCAAAAATTGGTGCAAGTAGATGAAGAACTGGAGAAGATAAGATGGGACGGGACGTGCTGGGTTTGGTCGAGGTGAAGCGCAGGGGTGAACGGTGTGTGGACTTAAAATCAGGTAATAGACTACTATAAAGGGAAAGAAGATGAAACACACGGAGGCATAGGTTTTCTCATCAGGAAAGAGATGAAGACAAATGTACGAATGTTTAATAGCGTATCTGATAGAGTGGGATACATAACGATGGAATTGAACTCACGGGAAAAAATAAAAATAATCTAAGTATACGCCCCAACAAGGTCATGCGAAGATGAAGAAATAGAAATTTTCTACGAAGTAATAACAGAAGCAGTTGATGATGAGAAAATGAAACCCACTATCATTATTGGAGATTTCAATGCAGAGTTAGGAAAGAAAATGGACGAAACTGAAAATAAGCCCGGAAACTTCGGATTTGGCATTAGAAATGATCGTAGTGAACGCCATATACAATATCTAGAACAACAAAGCTTATACGCAATGAACACATTCAACGAAAATAGGAGCAACAGAAAATGGATAAGGATATCATCAAATGGGGAAACTAAGAATGAAATAGCCTATCTACTGACAGATGGGCGAAACATATTTGAAGATGTAACAGTGCTTAATAGGTTTACAACGGCTAGTGATCATCAATTAGTGAGAGCAAAGATACATTTCAGAAAGAAACAACAGAGAACAGAAATGAATTCAAAAACTACATCGGTGAGCTCTCAAAAAATAAGATGCAACAGCGAGAAGTTCAGAGAAACTTAAACGAAGATCGTGTCCGAAGACCGACAACGGCCAGACGAGGAAAACCACGACATCGCTAAAATGAACCAGAAATTGATGAAGCAACTGAGACAAGCAGGTGAAAAAGTGGGCAAACCCAAAAACAAGAGAACATATTAGCTCAATGCCACGACGAAGGTACTAATGAAGAAAAGAAGAAAACTCTGTAGTGAAGGAAAATACAAACCAGTTGAATCTTCGGAACTCAATAGAACAATCAACAAGATGATAAGAGAAGATTTGAGGAAATATCAAGTAGAAGTAGAGAAGATTCTGAGGAGGAATGAGGGGAATTGAATTGCTTGAGGCCGCAACAAGGAAAACTTATTTTTACAGCATTAGAAGGCAGAAGAAGAAGAAAGAGATATAGAAATAATCACACATATAGTAGAACAATTCTATAAAGTGCTCTACACCTCAGAGAAAAAGCCAAGCGATGAATCACGGGAAAGCATCAAAAGAGAAACAAAGAATGTGAACTCTGAAGAATTGCCCGAAATAGAAGATTATGAGATCGAAGAAGCTCTAAGAGGCTTAAAAACAACAAAGCTCCAGGTACCGACGGCATACTGTCAGAGATGCTACAAGAAGGAAGGAAAGTTATACTACCCACTTTGAGGACATTATTCGATGAATGCTTGCATAGCGGTAGGATTCCAGAAGACTGGGCTGAAAGTGCTGTCGTTTTGCTTTTTTTAGGTGACCTAAAAAACTATCGCCCCATATAACTACTGTCACAAATATACATGCTATTCATGAAAATAATCACTATCCGATTGACAGTGAATATGGACTCCTACCAACCCGTTGAACAGGCTGCCTTTCGAAAGAGGTATAGTACAGCTGATCACCTCCCTACTATGAGAACTTTGAAATATAAAGCAAACGAACACCATCTGACTCTATACATGTCTTTTGTAGACTATGAGAGGGCGTTCGATAGGACATAGATATGGGCCGCAGAACAAGCGATGAACAACAGCAGAATTGATTCCAGGTATAGAAAATTGATCACCAACATGTATCAACAACCTTCGATGATAGTAAGACTAGAACACGAGACCTACCTATAAAAATACAGAGAGGTGTAAGACAGGGAAATCGCCGAAGTTATTTACCTCAGCATAAGAAGATGTATTTAAATCATTGAGTTGGGAAGGAAAGAGGATGAACAAAAACGGAAAGGCACTGAATCATCTTAGGTACGCCGATGATATTTTCCTGATTTCCACCAATCTCGAAGAGTTGAAAGAAATGCCTACAGAATTAGCTGAAGCATCAGGAAAAATTGGTTTGTGAATGAACATGCAGAAGACGAAAACCATGACTAACATAGAAGATAACAGAAGGATTACAGTTGGCGTACAATCTCCGGACATGGTGGATGAATATGTTTATCTAGGTAAATTACTTAGACTTAATAGAGATAATCCAACAGCATAAATTGCGAAAAGACTTCGGCTTGCCTGGGCTGGATTTGGAAAATGGAAAAGGGTCCTTCAAAGTCGTGAGATGCCACAGTACCTTAGAACCAAAGTCTACAATCAGTGTATTTTGCTTGTAATCACTTACGGCTGCCAAACATGGACACCAACTAGAGCCATCATGGCCAAGATGTTCAAAACACAAAGGGCAATGGAACGCAGGATGCTTGGAATAAGACTAAATCAGGAAAACAAACACATGGATAAGGAAAGTCACTAGTGTTCGCGATGTCAGAGAAGAAATTGTCAGACTCAAATCGGACCTCGCGGCTTATAATCCACGACAAGTAGATGGCAGGTGGAATGCCGAAATACAAAAATGGAAACCATATTTGGAATAAAAAGGAAGAGGTCGTTCTCCATAGAGATGGGAAGATGACTATCAGGTAGCACAGAGCTACCAACTGAATCCGCAGAAGTTAGTATTGCCTTATGTAGGTGGCGTCACTTCAAACATTGGACAAATCTTGAATCAGTAGGGAATCACGCCTATATTTCGATCGCTAATTACAATACGAAACATACTTCGGCTCCCAAAGACATGACCCCTTTAGCGAATCAGGGTGTTTATGGCATTCCTTGCCGGGACTGTGATAAATGGTATATAGGACAGACAAATAGACGCATTTCATCTCGCATACAAGAACATAAAAATTCAATAAAAAGTAAACAGTCCACATCAGCTTTGTTCCAGCACACGAAAGACTACAAACATTCAATCGACTTTGATAAAACAAAGCAACTTGGCCAACATCGAACAATTTAATAAAGGACTGGTCAGAGAGGCAATAGAAATAGAACTACGAAACAATCTCAATAAAAGAGATGACACCGTGAACCTGTCGCAGTCTTGGAAAGTGGCGCTAAGCAACTACTAATCATCGAAGAAATCCCAAACACCAGCGGTCAACATTCCAGAAGGAGGAGTCGAAGTACGAACTCTCGATGAACCAGGTCCCCACCACTGAACGCACAAGTCGCCCACTACAAAGTTATATATATATATATATATATATATATATATATATATATATATATATATATATATATATATATATATATATATATATATATATATATATATATATATATATATATATATATATATATATATATATATATATATATATATATATATATATATTTCATAAACCGGAACCGTAAATAGTATCACTTCGAAAATATTTCACTTCAATTGTAAGTCGCTAGTTATGGCCGCGTATAAAATTTCAGCTTGATATTGTAATTGGAACTTAAAAGTTATTTATATATATATATATATATATATATATATATATATATATATATATATATATATATATATATATATATATATATATATATATATATATATATATATATATATATATATATATATATATATATATATATATATAATATATATATATATATATATATATATATATATATATATATATATATATATATATATATATATATATATATATATATATATATATATATATATATATATATATATATATATATATATATATATATATATATATATATATATATATATATATATATATATATATATATATATATATATATATATATAATATAAAACTTTTAAGTTCCAATTACAATATCAAGCTGAAATTTTATACATGGCCATAACTAGCGACTTACAATTGAAGTGAAATATTTTCGAAGTGATACCATTTACGGTTCCGGTTTACCGGAAATAGGTCTTCCCTTTGTTATTTCAAATGGCAATCTACCTGTTTTATTATACATCTAGAACCGACATTTGAGCAAGGCATAAAATACCCAAGTTGTTGGCACTTATCTGTCAAAACTTCTGACAGATTTAATTATTTTTGTTATAAACTCGATTTTTGAGAAATATTTCAAAAAATTGGAGCTCGTTGATCTTTTGCACTACAGACACAACTTTTGCTTGGGTGAATAGAAGAAGGATCAAGGAATTTTCTAAGTAGTCTACACATGTCATATGTCTATTGCGTTGTTTTGTATGATTTTTTCAATTTGGCCATTTTTAAACAGCAATAACTCAATTTTTTCAAAAGGCACTTGCCAATTTTTTATATCGCCATCAGATGAAGCGTCAAATTTCAGATGGAATTGTATCAGCATGTACTATACCCATCTCTTACAGTTCCGAAATAATTTGGGAATATATTGAACTATGATGATTTTACAAGAACTAACAGAAAATGCTTTGAAATATTTGAATCAAGTAGCTGAACCAGCTACGTTCACCTGACAGGTGCCTAAAATTAATGTAATTGTCAATTCGTTCATTCGAATTTGATATTTCTACAAGAATTGTTAGTAATTCGAAGTGAAAATTTTTGAAAAACACCAGATTGATAATAAAATTAGCCAGTTCAGCTACTTGATTCAAATATTTCAAAGCATTCTCTGTTAGTTCTTGCAAAATCATCAAAATTCAATATATTCCCAAATTATTTCGGAACTATAAGAGATAGGTATAGTACATGCTTATACAATTCCATCTGAAATTTGATGCTTCATCTGATGGCGATATAAAAATTGGCACGTGCAATTTGAAAAAATTGAGTTATTGCTGTTTGAAAAAGGCCAAATTGAAAAAATCATACAAAACAACGCAATGAATATTTGACATGTGTAGATTGCTTAAAAAATTTCTTGATCCTTTTTGTATCCACCCAAGTAAAAATTGTGTATGTAGTGCAAAAGATCTACGAGCTAAAAATTTTTTAAACGTTCCTCAAAGATCGAGTTCAAAACAAAAATAATTAAATCTGTCAAAATATTTGACAGATAAGTGCCAACAACTTGAGTATTTTATGCCTTGCCCAAATGTCGGTTTTAGATGTATAATTAAAAAGGTAGATTGCCATTTGAAATAACAAAGTGATGACCCACTTCCGGTATAACCGAAAATGGTATCACTCCGAAAATATTTCACTCCAATTGGAAATCGCTAGTTTTGGCTGCGTATGTATATGTATATGTTGATTTGTATATTTTCACGGATCGATACATATTTATATGATCTCTTCGGGGTATTCGTCCATTTTGAACTCAAGTTCCTTTCGAAACTTTGGTTTTGGCGACGTTTCGATGCAATCTCATGCACCATCTTCAAAGCCTGTTGACGTTTTCGTTAATGCGCCTAGTTTTTTTTTTTTTAGACAAAGAGGAGGAAAATCTTCGAAAAGATGCACCCCGGGAACGGGGCCAATGTCGGATTTTTACCGACTAAAAACCTCCTCTTGGAGTTCCAGCCCGTAGGCTATAGTCTCCACTTATAGAGTTTGGATAGCAGGAGAAAAAGTAAATTGACCTAGGTCAAAATCATCGCTTTCGCGGAACGGAGGGGCCTAATCATTTATTCATTTACTAGGGAACACGGACGCAAGATGATGTCGTACCGTTTTGGCTTACAGTTAGCTAATGCAGACACTGTAGGATTCTCGTGAACGGTTATGTTTTCACGGAGGTTGCCTGTCATTTTAAGCTTTAATTCGGTAAGTGATGGCATACCGGAGTCTTTAAGTATGTCGGAGTTCCGAACGTACCATGGAATGGAGAGCGAGGCTAGTAAAAGTTTGGAATATGTGGATTCCAGTTTTTTTAAGCGCTTTTTTGGAGCGGTGCCGTAGATTGGAATTGCATAAGTGATTATACTACGGATGATTGCATTGACAGCGAGGAGTTTAGTCTTAGGGTACACTTTCGGATTCCTGAAGAAAGGTTGAAGTTGCACAAAAGCGGCGCGATCTTTGTTTTGTACAGCGGAAATTTGCTTATTCCAAGAGAGATGTTTGTCAAGATGGATACCCAGATACGTTATTGAACGTTTCCACGGAATAATAGCGCGTGAACTATGAGATTTGTAGGCTCCTTCCTTCTTGAGGAGAAGATAGTAGCTTCGGACTTTGATTCGTTGATCTGCAAACGCCATTTAGAGTACCGTTCGAGAAGAATCGGCAGATGTTTTTGAATTCTTGAATTTCTGTGTACGATTTGTTTGCTAGATAAAATAAGTGCAATATCGTCTGCATGCAGGGCTGTGAGGATGTTTGGGTCGGATGGTATGTCCGACGAAAATATATTGAATAAAGTAGGTGACAGCACAGACCCTTGAGGAACACCGGCTGTGATAATTCTTTGGCAGGATATGCTGCTACCAACACGGACAGAAAGATAACGGTTCGTTAGAAACGAACGAATAATATATGTTAGATACGCAGGAAAATCAAGCTTTATCATTTTATAGGATAATCCGTCGTGCCAGACGCGGTCAAACACCTGCTTGCCGTCCAGTGTGAGCATTGCCGTATACATACGTCTGTTGTAGCAATCGGTGAGATATTCGCTGACACGAAGGAGTTGATGTCCAGTGCCGTGACTTTTACGAAAACCTTATTGAAAATTTGGAATTATGGAGTGGCTCTCGATGTGTGTATTGATACGAGCTAAGATGATTTTTTCCAATATTTTGCTGATAAAAGGTAGCAGCGATATGGGCCTGTAGCTCGAAGGGGAGCTGAGCGGTTTGCCGGGTTTTGGTAAATATACAACTAACGCTTTTTTCCAGATGTTCGGAAAATATTGATGTCGTAAACAGAGGTTGACAATAGCGTTGAGATATTTTATGCAATTAAAAGGAAGAATTTTTAAAATTTTGTTTCGTATGCCATCAATACCGGGGGTTTTTCCCTGTTTTAGGGACTTAAGGATAGAGGAGATTTCATCCGTCGTTGAAGGTGTGGTTGACTTGTTGATACAGTTGAACTGTACTCGAAACAACTTCATGAAATGCTTGGAAATTAGGTGCACTAGGAAATGGGGAGCATTGGCCCTGAAGTGATTGGGCAAAAATATCAGCTTTCTCCGAATCAGAAGTGAAGGTGCAACCGCCGCATTTCAATGCGAAAAGAAGGGGTGTGTTTGAGTTTTTAAGCTTTCTGATGACTTTCCAAGCGCTCTTTGGGTGATCGTTTGCTTCCGCGATGAATTTACAAAATCCTTCATTTCGAATTTCGGTGAGCCGACTTCTGATTTCGCATTGTTGACTATTCAAAAGAGTTTTAAATTTCTGATCGCGTGTTCGCTGCCATATTGTGCGTGTTTGGTTCTTTTGCTTTATCAGCTCGGCCACGTCAGAAGGGAGAACCATGCCATCAGTTGGTGTTTGATGATGAGTTGTCGCTTCTTCAGTGGCGTCGGTGATATGCATCGTAAAAATTTTTATCATGTTATCGATATCAGAAATCGGCTTTCCAGTACATAAAAGGATTGGAAGTGGTTGCTCGAGAAAATATTTGATTTTGAGCCAATCAATTTAGGGGATCAGTTGTGGATCTTGTCTGAAACGTGTATTCAGTTCCATGATGACAGGATTGTGATCTGAGGAGAGATCAGAGACACTCCATACCCTGGTCTGCGTGTTCACGTTTTTCGTGAAAAACAAATCTAGTACATTGGAATGTTTTTGACAATCACTTGGAATGTGAGTGTGTTGTTAGGGGGCGTCAATCGTCAGATTATGCGAAAGACTTAGTGAGAGAAGAGAGCGCCCGGATGCGTTGTTCGAAGTACAGTTCCATGAAGTGTTTTTTGCATTCAAATCGCCTGCTATGATTGTGGGATTTTCATCGCAAAAAAGGTTGGCGAACGGCCTCTTTTCAAGAGCCTGATTAGGTTTGTTATAAACCGAGATGATTTTGATATTGTGGGGTTGAGAAATTATTGTAACTCCAACAGCCTCTACTTTACCGGCATCAACTTTCAAGGGTTGATGACGGATAGTGGTTTTGATAAAAATCGCGACACCCCCATAGCCACTGCTACCGGGGCGGTCCTGACGGAAGATACGGTAATTTTTGACGTACAATTTTTTAGAGGGTTTTAAGTGAGTTTCAGTGATGCATGCTACATCGATTGAAAGACGAGATAGGAAATCCTCAAATTCAGTGAGTCGGGAGATAAGACCGTTCGCGTTCCACGTGACGATGCGGAGGAGTTTAGGGACGATGTTTTTTGCAGCCATTTCAAGCTCTTAGGAATTTTTCGACTGTAGCCGAGACGATTTGGCTCAGTTGAGGAATAATTGCAGCTATGACTGCTGCCGATATGTCGTTCCCAATTGATTTAGTGGCCTGGGCGTAGCTAACCATTGGACGAGTAGGTTGCTGTACGATTTTGGCCGGCTGTGGAGCCGCAGGTTTAGGGGGCTGTGGTGTCCTCACAGTTCCTTGCGCTGTTTTGGAGGACCGACTGGCTTTTGGGGCTTTGGGGCACCCAAGGTATGTTGCCCTGTGCTCGCCTTGGCAAAAGACGCAACAGGGTTTTGCCTAAGAGCCCTTCTCCTTCCTACAATCGAAGGAAGGGTGTTTTCCGCCACAGAAGGAGCAACGCCACGGTGCATTGCAGTAGTTGGCGGTATGACCGAACGTCAAACAACGCCGACACTGCGGAATCTTCTTGTCCGCTTGTTTCCTCTCAATTTTGACATCAAGGCCTCCCAGTTTTTTTATGTCGTAGATCGACTTGGCGGTGTCGGATTTGTCGAGTGTTACTCGAACCAGAGGCCATTCGACGTTGCCGCTTTTCATGCGGTGGACGTTCTTTACAGGAACGCCCCGTCGCTTCAGTTCGTCCATGACCTCCTGGTCAGTTTGGCCAACTAGGACACCTCGGATCACTGCTTCCGGTAAGCGATCTTCGGCAAACTGGAAGGTGTTATATGACACCTGTTGTTTGGTCAGGTGTCGAGTGACCATCCTGAAATCAGACGAGCTGTTCAGGAATATTTTGACACAGTCCCTTGTGTCGATTGCCTTCCGGTAAGGGATATCCTTTACCCTTAGTTTCTCGAGAAGGCGGGGCCAATATTTCTTCTCACGGAGGAGAATTGGCGGTGGGCGGCGCTGATTTTTCGCCTCACTTTCGGATTCCGTTTCGGATTCCGACGACGAAGACGATGATAGATTTTCCATCGCTGGAGATGCTCGCTTCCGTTTTCGACGAGCATGGCGTTGTTCGGTGAAATCATCACCGTGGGTTGGTGCAGTCTCCATGTCTTCCACATGCACTTCTGCTTCCACTGTTATCACTGTGGGTTATTGGGTTGGGGATGGCGGCGAGGGAGATTCCTGGGTTTCCCTCGTTTTTCCGACTTTCTGTCGCTCTTCTGATTTCTAGAATCCAAGAGTCTATCCATCTTTTCATTTAATCGCACGATTTGTGCGATTAGTTCAGCGATCTGGACACGCTGTTGCTTGTTTTCTGTAGTCAGTCCCTGATTGTCGCGTCTTAGTTCCTCCACTAAGCGCTCCATGGCGATTACGAGGGGGGGGGATCTGTAAGGGAAAAATTTGATTTGTATCCTCACCTGATGAGAACTTAATTCACTAGTCAATGTCTCTAAAAGAGTACAAGAACCAAAACACAAAGTGCACTGACAAGGGCACTTCACAATTCTGCTGCACTAACACTGACTGCTGCTATCGGTAAAACGATCTGATACAGGCGGTGGCTGGCTAGAGAATGTATATATTACTTCTCGGCTGCGCAAATTGTAGTGGGCGACTTGTGCGTTCAGTGGTGGGGGACCTGGTTCATCGAGAGTTCGTACTTCGACTCCTCCTTCTGGAATGTTGACCGCTGGTGTTTGGGATTTCTTCGATGATTGGTAGTTGCTTAGCGCTACTTTCCAAGACTCTCCAAGACTTTCCAAGACTCTCTGACCAGTCATTTATCAAATTGTTCGATGTTGGCCAAGTTGCTTTGTTTTATCAAAGTCGATTGAATGTTTGTAGTCTTTCGTGTGCTGGAACAAAGCTGATGTGGACTGTTTATTTTTTATTGAATTTTTATATTCTATATTTATTATTATATTTATATATATATATATATATATATATATATATATATATATATATATATATATATATATATATATATATATATATATAAATATAATAAATATAGAACATAAAAATTCAATAAAAAATAAACAGTCCACATCAGCAGCTTTGTTCCATTGTATTTGATGATTTTTCCTCACATTTGTCGAAGCACAACAAGGTAACAATCAAATTATTGGTGGCAGTTTACAGAGGATAGAACGAAGAAAGATGTGAGCAAAACCTTCACATTTTACTCGCTCTTTTTCTGTCAAATTTGGGTTCCACACCGAATGAAACTGGTCCTCTGTAATATTAACGTGATCCTGTTTTCGGTCAAAATGGAACAATTTTATCAAGAATTTATCGGCAACCCGTCTCATGACTTAATCATCGGTGATAATAGAATTTTATGAGCCAATCGATATGTTTAGGTCCTCAATAACTTGTGCAACAATGATTCGACGATTGTCCGATACTACTTTCTTCACTTCATCAATGTTTTCGACTGTTGTTTACTGACTCGGGTATCCAGCATATTCGTTATCGCTCATATTTCTCCGTGTTCGGAAAACAGTTTATTCCATCGATAAACATTACTTTGGTCCAAAGTAGCTTCACCATATGCCTCATTCAAAAACAACAAGAATGAGTGCGCCCATTCAATTTTGTTTTTTACACAAAATTTGATACAGACCCCTTGATTTATCTTAAGGAAGATGCAAAAACCGAAGACGAATCGAAACACATTCAAGCAAAATATCTGTCAAAATGTAAGTAAATATTCAAACTTACCTACCTCGTCAGCAATAGCAGAATATGATTAGTAACATTACGCTACAAAAACCAAAAAAAATTCTTAGGGTGAAGTAGATACCTTCAGGTGTTTTTGTATAAGAACATTTATTTATATAATAATATTTCCATCGTCAATAGAGTGAAGGGCCAAGTCGCTAGGAGAAACATATTCTAAGACAATGGACGTCAATCCACTTTTAAAATGAAATAACACAATCGATATACGATAGTTGAAGACAAAGTAAGAACGAAATTATTCTAGACTGTGTAGCACAACGTATTCTGTAGTGAATATTGGTGATCAAGATAAGTCAGCAGGAGGTGCATACTTTCAGATGAACTGATTGTTAAACTACACCACAAAGCAGCAATTCTAATGATTCAGTTATATCACATGATATTACCTTAATTTTCAATTACGATTTCAAATCCGTACATAAAACTTCTCTATCAGTTTTTGCTTAGAAAATATATTAGATGGCCCATTTCTCAATAAAACACAACTTCATTATTGATCTTATTTTATTGTATTCTTAAATTGTCTTAAACTTTTTTTGTGAAATTTTCTTGCAGCTGTTGTAGTCAGCGAGCTGTTCTGGATGTTCCGACAGTAGTCAGCCATCATTTCGGCGTTCCAATAATAGCAGATAGCATTCTTCCATAGTCCGGAGATCCTTGTGAAATTGCTCGCCCTATTCTTCACTTATATTTCCAAGATTAGCAGGAAAATATTCAACGTGATCTTGAAGAAACTGTAACATGATGCTTATGTTGCATCCAAGCATTTCAAAGTGACTCATTACTTATTACTCATTACTCATTAGTTAATTAGTGTGTTGAGAATAGTCAGAACTTATACCTTAAAAAGTTCTGAACAAGCCAACCAAACTCATTGCATGCCAGTTCCTCAATTTCTGTCATAGTTGCTGTGAAACTTGTGGCTTTTATCAATAAACTCATCTGTGGCTCATCAAAGATGCTAGCTCACTTTTGGAAACTTTAGGGACGAGAAAGGGAAATTTGATATTATATAGGGTGCGCCAGAAAAAAACCGGACAATTACTTTTCCGTTATAACGATATAACGCAATTTTAGAATTAGATCATTCGTTTTTGCTTCATTGAAAAGCCAAGGGACTAGGTTAGATTGACTCATTCGAAAATCAGCAATATTTCAAGATCGCTGGAATGTTTTTTTTTCACTAGAAATAATTTCTTAAACAAAATTTTGTAGAATTATTAATCTCGCAGATGTTTTGAACAGTTGGCATGTCTGAGATATTTGAGAAACAGTCATCCTGTTCTTCTTCCTACTGACCCTGTTGTCCGAAATTTTTCCCCAAGTTCACCGGTTGTACTTCTTTTGTAATTTGAGGCTTGGAATCGGCGTAATATATGCCTAGCAGTATAAATAATAAAAACAAGTAATGTGTTTTTAGGAATTTTACTTAATAATTGTGATTCGTAACGCGTTTCACTACACCGTAGCTTCTTCTGACGAATGAATGAATTTTAGTGAAGAAAAAACATTCCAGCGATTTTAAAATATTGCTCTTTTTCGAATGGGTCAGCCATATTGGATTTTATAGGAAGTAGAATTTCGATACCATTTCATATGTAGACACATCGAAGAAAATTATTATTCAAGAAACAATATTCAACCTTCCGTAGAATGTTAAATATTGAAGGAGCTAGTTTTCCGATCTACTCTTCATAATCCCCGTTAACCGGGGCTACAGGGAAGTGGTACAGCACGGTCAGATACGTGAGTGTCGCATGGCGGTATGTTGTCGAACTAGTGTGACCACTTAACGTTTTCCTGTTTTATCTGCTCTTTGGTTTCACCGTTTCGCGGGGCGTTGGTGAGGATCCCTCTGTTTCGGTTCGTTGGGGGACGCAGTGATATTTACATTAATGCGTTCGCTCCAACGAATTGAGATGAGTAGGTAACGGCATAGCATTGTGTTACGAATGGGTAGACGATGCTGACGAGGTCAAACAGGACCGAATCTGCAGTCCATTGTTCCTATTCGTGACATCTGACCGTGCAGTACCACTTCCCTGTGGCCCCGGTTAACGGTGATTACGAAGAGTATATCGGAAAACTAGCTCCTTCAAGGGAGGATATTTGACATTCTACGGAAGGTTGAATATTGTCCCTTGAAAAATAATTTTCTTCGATGCGAATGATTTAGCTCTAAATATGCGTTATAAGGTTATAACGGAAAAATAATTGTCCAGTTTTCTCTGGCGCACCCTATATAATCAAATTTCCCTTTCTTCCTCAAAAGTTTCCAAAACTGAGTGCAGAAAAGATAAGAGCGAGCATCTTTGATGAGCAACAGATGAGTTAATTAATAATAGTAAAAGAAAAAGTTTCACTGCAACTATGAAAGAGATTGAAGAACAGGCATGGAATGAGTTTGTTTGGCTTGTTCAGAACTTCTTGAGAAATAAGTTCTGACTATTCTGAACACGTAAATTAAGTAATGAGTAATGCGCAATAAGTATTGGGTCACTTTGAAATGCTTGGATGCAACATAAGCATCGTCAGACATGATGGCTGACTACTGTTAGACTATCCAGAACAGCTCGCTTACTACAACAGCTGCAAGAAAATCTCATTCGTCTGAAGAAGCTACGGTGTAGTGAAACGCGTTACGAATCACAATTATTAAGTAAAATTCCTAAAAACACGTTACTAGTTTTTATTATTGATAATGGAATTCTAGCAAGTGCAATTCTAGCAAATTCAAAAAAATCCTAGCACTATAGCCACGCACAAATAACCATTCAATGAAACGCTTATCCTCATTTGTTAAAACCATCTTTACCAATTTCAAACGTCAAAAACAAGCAACACCAAGATAAAATCCGAGTTCAAACCAGATGTTTGTTTGTTTGTTATTCCTTTAACGTGCTCTATTTTCGCCTTTCGGCAATGACACGCTAGGGAATTCTGTCACCTCACTTACCCGGGAATTTTGCCAAACCCCTTTCATGTTGAGGGAAGGGATCTTTAATGTCCAACACATCTTTGTTAGACAGGACCGACAACTTTACATCTCCTCCGAAAAATGGATACTCCAGCGATTTCCAAAATTCGAAAAATCGCACCGACTTTGTGGGGAGTGAAACCAGGTAACTCTGCGCAGCGACGAACATTATATCATTTGCGAGTTCGAATCAGAGTTCAGAGGTTTCACAACGAGAGATGCATATGATGGTGGAAAGGAGAAACATTATTGAAGACAGTTGGCACAATTCTGAATCAATATTCTCATTCGACCTCTCGAAATGACGGGAAAGGTTCAATCTAAAGATTGAATTATGCAGTTGATTCAGTACGACCGCGAAAACTTTTATAATGCGCGGGGAAGATTGTCAATATTCAAGGAAGTCGGCCATTTTGAATTCAAACGGAAATCAAATTTTAGTTTGGTTTCAGTAAAAAATAGTCCTTTGTCTTCCTATAACATTCATGAAAAGCACAACAACTCCAGGAGTGCCAACTCCTTGAGATGAAAAAAAAATTTTCGATTTCAAATGGAAAATCAGAATTAACAAAATTCTTCACGCTTTTTTTTTACCAATTCTCAGAATATTTTTGAGATAAATATGTCAAATTATTCAGAATAGCCATATAAGATATCATCGGAAGTAAAATTTTGAAACAATTTCTGAAAAACCTAGCCCTTTGGCCTTACGATGAAGCAAAAACGAATGATCTAACTCTAAAATGCGAGAGTTATAACAGAAAGAAAATTGTCCGGATGTCGCTGGCGCACCTTATATATGACATAATATATAAAAATTTTTCTTTGAATTAAACAAGTTCCACGAAGAAATAATATATGGGCGATGTCAACCCAAATTATTGGGTGCATAATGATTCTAAAACACCTATAGATCCTAATCGGCATCACTTGAAATACTGAACCTGGCCCTCGGTGCTCTCTTGGTCAAACAGAGAAGGAATTTGAGGAAATATCGCAGGTTATGTATTTTCTTTTTCTCCTTAGTCCTTTTCATGACCTTGCATGCTATGTGAAATCTTTTCTTAGATTTGTTTAGACATATAAGAAGTATGATTGTTGAAATATTTTTCGGCTGGTTTTCTTTTTCCATTGTTGCAGATTCCTTTCCCAAACCCCCTTCCTTTCACTTTTGTCTACGGTTGGAAATCATTGAGTACAAGAGAGAATGAAGCGGCTAAGGAGAAAAATCTTTGGTACTCTTTATGTACACACGACACTAACACAACATAAACAGACAAGCTATTGCTAGTGCAATAGCGACAGGGAAACGGTTTTTTTCCTCAGGTTTTTCACTCATTTACTGAACCATACACAAGATAGTATGGATAGTACATTTCCTGAGCCCACACTTTTGTTTTTTCTAACACACACCAAAATTTTAGATATAAGCATTCATTGTAAATACAATTATTCAAATTTTTGTAATTCGTCTCTTTTCAAAGAATATATATATATATATATATATATATATATATATATATATATATATATATATATATATATATATATATATATATATATATATATATATATATATATATATATATATATATATATATATATATATATATATATATATATATATATATATATATATATATATATATATATATATATATATATATATATATATATATATATATATATACGTGAGATTAATTACTATTGAAGTGGATAGCATCTGACTTCTCGTTCTCGTTCTTTTCAAGTAGGTATTCTCGAATACTTGTCAAGAAAGTCATCTTCGAATTATTATTGATTTTAGATCTAGATGTTTTGAAATCTACAACTGCAGTCCGCCGCTTCGTTTCTCGGCACCCTGCTTAGTTGTATATTGTGGCTCTTGGGGGTTGCGTGCATGGCAGGCAGATTTGGGAACTAGCTCTCGTCAGGAAGGATTATTCATTGATTTACGGATTTTTGAATAATTCTTCTTGTCTCAAGTGCACATATGTAGACTCCTCGCGAATTTTATCGTGGAAGATAGTTATCCCATAAAATATTTACCGACGGGAGGTTCTATCTCGGAAACAGAGGCTCAGAGCACTATTTCAGCAGGATTATTTCGCTCGTTTTCTACCGTTGATTTTATTCACGGATCAGCGAAAGATGTCTCCCAAATGTTGGAATTTTTAACGTTCTCACATCTGTTTGTTTTTGTTTGTATATTTCTCGAAGTCCGGTAGCGGGTTCACCGTGTCGGTCCATAGAGGGCAAATCTCGTACGTATGTACGAGGTGCGTCCTTTCTGGAATCGATAGGGTACCCCGATGTAGCTTGATAGGATGCTGAGAAGCGATATGCGATACTGATGAGCTCCTAATAAGGGCGAAACTGCAGTCTGCTGCTTCATTTCTCGGAACTCTGCTTAGTTGCACTATTGTGGCTCTTGGGGGCTGCGTGCATGGCAGGCAGATTTGGAAACTAGCTCTTGTCAGAAGGGATTATTCATCGATTTACGGAATTTTGAATAATTCTTCTTGTCTCAAGTGTACATATGTAGACTTCTCGCGATTTATCGCGGAAGATATTTATTTCATCATATATATATATATATATATATATATATATATATATATATATATATATATATATATATATATATATATATATATATATATATATATATATATATATATATATATATATATATATATATATATATATATATATATATATATATATATATATATAAATATATGATGACAAATATCTTCCGCGATAAACTTCGCGAGGAGTCTACATATGTACACTTTTCAGGAAAATCAGTTCTCTTGTGGGATAATGGAAAATTTCAGTTCATTTTGTAACTAAGGTCCTCTCTTTTAGCCTGGAAGCAAGGATTTCAGAAGCAGACTTTGACAGTCTCAGATCTCTTATGAGGTAGTTTTAATCATCTTGATTGAATAATCTTGGCGATTTCAGGTATCATTCAATTTTCATCTCAATGTCAATTAATTTCTACTGTGAAACTTCAACTTGAGGTACAAGGAAAGTTCTAGGGCTCAGAATTCGTCTATGTGCCGATGGTGTGGAAGGATATTCTCATTTGGCGCGATTTTGTCTGTTAATATCAGTTATGTTCACCAAACAAAAATTATCGCTCATCATGGTGGTTAACGGCTTATTTCCAGATCATAGGAGTTTCGTATCTGAAAAGTTTTATTTTCTTATTGGTCCGGATACTTTAAAACTCAACGCATGATTTACAAACCTTTTAAAGATCCCAAGACTAATCACGCATTTTTAGCGGATGCCCAACATAAATTTTGTTAGCTTTCTTCACGAACTGTCACATTTAAACAGTATTATTTGAAAATGTACTCTCCGCAAATGAAACAAAAATGTCATTCAAATTTTTCTTGATGATGCCATATCTAGTTATAATTTTAAATCAATGGTTTTAAACTAACAGCAAATTATTACGGAAATTGAGCGTTTTTTCAAGTGCTAAACTCTTAAACAAGATCTATCAGAAAACTAGGAAACAAATTAAGTATATTTAGAATCAGCAACGTCAATTTAGTAAACATCAAGTGATAAAAGTCATTCATACGAATAATACTGCAATTTAGTTGTCGATTGTTATTACTTGTGTACTGTTTCGAACTTATTATCTGATTTTGGTAATTAAATAAAGTTTGAAACGTTCCAACTTTCAAAATCTTGAAAACTAGTAAATTGTTTGTTTTTTTTGATCGAATTTGAAAATGTGCTGTTGCTTTGGCATCTACCAATAAATGTATTTATTTAATCTACTAGTGATGCTTTTGGAGGATTAATGTGAATTCTCAATGGGAGAGCAATATTCGGAAACGATAAGTAAGGCTAGGACATTTTATTCAGTAGTTTGGTTGAACTTTCTACTTTAACACAAAAATAATTTGAGCCTGTCTCCGTGCAAAATCAAAAAACATCTTGGAATTGTAGGGTCGTCTCGTAACAAAAAATTCTTCAATGAATTATCATTAGTCGTCAAAATTCCTGAACGGATTTTAATTTTTTCATAATTTTCAGAATATTTCTAAAACAGGCCATTTTTTCTCGAAAAAGTGAACAGCAATTTCAAACGCCTTAAAATTCTGTGGTCTCAGTACCCGAACAAAATTGAAGGTAATAAATTATAGTTCAATTCAAACCACGATAACTCGAACAACCAATAACAAACGAAACCTGTTCTCCTTGATGCTCCATACCCGTATAATAATCTGCGCTATTTGAGCAGAAAAAAGTCGTATTTAAAAAATATTTATTTATTTATTCAACTCTATCATCTAATTGAAAAATTGTATACATAGTTCAGGTTAATTTCTTGTACACTCATTAAGAAAATCAAACTAAATCGATGTCGAGAGACTTCCTTTGAACTGTCAAGGAAAAATGTGGGAAACGAATTCATTGGTGTATTCATATGCAGGTCGGAGATTTATTATAAATGAAGTTATTCCAATTTGATTTTGGCAGTTCGATTTGAAAGCTCGATAGTAAACTATCTCATCAAGAAAATGATTGCCGGTTCAGTTTTTGTTGTTACTGCACTATTTGTTGTTTTAGGGGTCGATGCGGCAAAAGAATTACGTAAGTATTTGCGACAAACTACATGTGAATATTATATTTCAACATCACTGATAAATATATGTTTCGATTTCAATTTTTTCTTGTTGATTTATTTCGAGGTTCAGTATATTTTACGGCCATAATATTTAAAAATAGTCATTAAAAATGGTTCAAAAATATGAAGAAAAAATTGCTCCTATTTTGTTATATCGAAATAAATTCAGAATTTTCGTAGAAAACAAGAGCTTAAACAATCAATTTGTGATGAAGACACGAAACGTTCCTTTTGGTGGCATAACTCAATGAATTGAGATTAATTTCAATGAAGTTGTTGTAAATATTTGAGAGCTTCTTCATTAGTAAGTTTGTTAATTTTAGATTATCATGTTTTTCATTAGTAATATTCCAAATCAAAAAGATGCCGGCGTTGTATTTCTGTAATCATATAATAAGCGTTCTGATATTCTATAAATAGTAGAATTTATATTTATATATATATATATATATATATATATATATATATATATATATATATATATATATATATATATATATATATATATATATAAATCGTTCTGAAATTTTTCCTCAAGATCATAGATTGTACTTCTTTTGTAATTAGGGCTGGAAATTGGCGTAATATTTGCTCAACAGTATAGCCACGAACAAATAAATATTCAATAAAACGCTTTTCCTCACTTGTTAAAACCATTGTTAACAATTTCAAACGTCGAAAACAAGCAACACCAAGATAAATTACCAACCAGATGTCGTCTAAAACTCGATGACATTTCATTATTTTTTGTTAATATAGAGCTAATGCATGCAGTCTATGTTCAGCGATTTCAAACGGGAAGTGCATAAGATGGTGGATGGTGGAAAAGAGAAACATTACTGACGACAATTGGCACAATTCTGAATCAATATTCGAGTTCGACCCTTCAAAATGATGGGAAAGGTTCAATTTAGTATTTGAATCAAGCATTTGATTCATTACGACTACGAAAAATCTTTTGATGCGCGGGGAAAATTGTTAATATTTGAGGAAGTCAGCCACTTTGAATTCAAACGGAAATCAAAATTTAGGTTGGTTGTCGTTCTTTTCTGAGAACATCCATGAAAAACACAACAACTTCAGGAGTGCCAAGAGGTGAAAAACATATTTACTTATTACTACTTTTTACCAATTCTTGGAAGATCATTATGTCAAATTGTTCAGAACAGACAGAATTATCGACTGAAAGCCCCATTCGAATTTTTTAGTGAAAAAATGAAAAAATTAAAAAAAACGTTCTAGTGATCAAGAAATATTGCTCATTTTCGAATGAGTCAGCCATAGTCCGGTTTTCTCTGGCGCACTCTATATATATATATATATATATATATATATATATATATATATATATATATATATATATATATATAAATATATATTATGTTGAAATAAGAAACATCAGAGGGTACTGCGAAAATTTCTGCTAAATAGGGAATCACCCTAGAAAAAAATATCACTCCAGATTTTGACAGCAAATCGGAACGTTAATCCCTGAAGACATTCAAAAACAACCGAAATGCAAAATTTGAGCTAAAAAAAAACGCAAATTGTTAATCCCGTCAAAAAAAAATTATAAAATTAATTCGTCTAATCAACAATGTCGTGGTGTAAGTTACATTCGAGTTACAAGTTCTACATATTTGTTAAAGTAGTCGGCAGCACAATGAAATCAGCTTCGGAGGGATCTAAGAGCTATGAATTCCACTCAAAGTAGAATGAACACTCTATGAAAAAAAAACACACAACTATCCTTGAGGATTACACATCTTTGGAAATTTATTGAATCACATTCAAAACGCCATATTTATATTCTCTGAAAGTAATATGCTAAGACGAGCTCTCGTTGTGAGCTGTGATGGAAAGGGGAATACATTTCATGAAAATGAAGTGAAAAAGTTACTTCAAATTCCATTTCATTCCTTTGAAACCATTGTCCTTGGCTAGCAATGCACTTGTCCTAAGAGAGAATCCTTGAAAATATTTCTAGAAGGCTTCTTTTGAAAAAGCTCGGAGCTTTTCTATCAGGGCAATGTTAATGGCAGAAATGGTGACAAAACGTTACCCTTTCAGTACATATTTTATTTCTGAGAAGAGCCAGAACTCGCATGGTGCTATATCTGTAGAATGGGATGGCTGTTGTCGGCCAAGGAAACATTTATCGGAATTTCTTTCTGTTCCGTGATCTAAAATTTGGAAATAAGTTTGGCAATTAGCCACTTCGTTTGATAAGAATTTTCTGCACTCATTTCTCGATATCAACCGACTCATTTCTCTCAAATCGCTCGAACCACTTCTGAATAGTCTGCAAAAACTACTGCTTGTCTCGAAGGATGATACTCTGAGTCGTACTAGTTGAAAATATATGGCTGCTGCTAATAACTATTCACCCAATTGCTCAATAATATCTCATTTCATAACAGAAATAGATGGGCACATTTCACCCTTTCAATTACATAGAAAGCAGAGTCGACATTTACATGTAATAGAAAAAAATTCGAAGAATTTTAGTAATGTAATAAAGTCTTTCGTTCGTATGTAAACATTTTTTAAGAGTATATGATTGGGAAAACTACTTTACAAAAGCTTCATGCATAGCAAACGGAGTTAGGTACTGTTACTCTACTTTGTTGTTTTTATAAACTGATACAAACTAATAATAGTAACTTATTCTGGTTATTTGTTTCATAGAAGAAAATAAACTGCTGAGATGTATATTATATTTTGTTGCTTCGCATGAACCTATAATAGATGACTGCATGAATATCACCAGAAGATAATCACAAATTATTGATTGTAAAATATATGATTCTGGAATGTTTTCGATTAAAAGAATGGGCAACTTTTCGTGGAATAGTTTTTCGAGTTTTTGTTGTTGCAACCACCAGGGTAAGAAATCGATATTTTGATGATACAAACAACCTACCTGAAACTTTCAATGAAGTGACCTGTTCCTACAGACTAAAGCCATAAAGTTGATTAGCACCAGATGGTTAATCCGTACATAATTGAAAATCAATTAGCACTAAAGTTCATAATTTGAATAAAAGATCGTTCGGCGAGAATAAAACTTGTTACCATACTTATATCAAAAATATACTCTTATTATAGTGGCAAATAATGTTACACGAATGCATGAAGAATTTAAAATCTTAATAGTAAGAGTTTCATTCAATGGGCACCTTTTAGTTCAATTGATAGAATATTTTATAAGTAAAAAATACATTGTTGACAAAAGTTTGGTACTATAGAAATTAAAACTTTGTAATTGCGTTAGGTTAGATCATATCATCATCATTTCATCGTTGTCTGAGTGAAATTAAAACCAACATATTTAGTTTCTTCACGCCAATCATTTTGATATTAGATTTTCATGATATCAGAGCATTTCACCTGTTAGTAGTTCGCCGTAGGATATCTGAATCAAACAATTATACGGCAAATTCAATTGGAAAGAAGACAGGGTGACCCTATTTCAAAATTTTAGTATGACAGCTATTTAAAATACCGCAAAAAGTGAAAATTAACCTCCCCATTTCCGTCCTCGATTTTTGAAAAATTTTATTTGGTGGAAACAGATTGCAGCTATCTTCAGCTGTTTTCGAGTTATTCTGGATTTTTCGATTTTCCAAGATATCCGCATAGACAATATTCTATTGTTATCAAAATTCGGTTGAAACTATTTTGAAATTCAAGGGGTACTTTTTCGAGTTGAGAGCAAGGACGAAATCAAAAATGTTTCCTCTGTTTAATGGTTTTCAAATGATTGTATAAACATGTGTATTTTTAATGTGAGCCACAGATGAATCTGAATGAAATAGAAAAGAGTATTTTTCCTGTTTCCTATGCAATTCTTTAATGAATTTAAGAGAAGCTTAGTACTGAAGCGAAGGAAATATTTTAATATTATTTTGTATATTTTTTTCAATGATAGTATAGAAGTTTTCTGACGGAAAATATTGAGATAATATAAGGAGAATACAGAATACATTCAAAAACAGACTGATTATATACACATTCGTACATAACTGACAATAGAAATAAAATTTCTTAGTGATCCCTATCATGTCCCTAATGTTTCTATCAATAATATTTCTTTTGGAGTTCTATATTATACAACGATTACACTTGTTTGTCGTGTACTTAAAATACCATTGCTTTCAATTTTGTAAATACAAATATTCATGTTCTCCACTTCAGGCACTAATAGATTCTAATAAAAGTTTGAAGCCATATCTCGCACTCTCAGGTCAGGAATTTTTATTAGTAGTTGCCTATTTTCGGTCATGAAAGCAAAAATGTATCTTCATACCAAATATCAATTGGATGGAAGGTATCGTATATGTTAATCGCAATATTAAATAATCAGTGGGCCCATTTTCATCTGATTCCAAATAGTCGTTTTTGCGTAATTAATTGACGAAATTCCAAGCATACAAGCTTTCATACGCCACATATTAGTAATTAGTAATTGAACTCGTTGCTCCGCTCACCCTCAACAATGAGAATCAGGTGGCGGGGGTGCAGCACATGCATAACCTAGCAGTATTCAAGCGGAAAGTAATTTATGCTTTCTATTTTTCATACATGCAAGAATAAATTTCAACTATTATTTAGTTTTTTCCCAATATGAATTCGCCCCGTTGTATTACATCCTGAAGGATTGTTGGAATAAAAATGGTGATACATCTTTCCAATTATCAAACTATTGTCGAATATTTTCAATGAAATCATACATTAACTGTTTTTGAATAATGAGTGATAATCATGAAAAAATTAATCCCGCCAATGCATGTCGGACCACGTGTAGGTTGCGTAGTTGGCAATACGAGTACTTGAGTGAATGAGTTTAACGGCTAATAACGTGTCAACCCTCTATTGAATGGCTTTTGTATCTTTTGAGTTTCGTATTGAATTTTTTTTATGGCTATAAATATATTTGTTAATAGACAATTCACTAAATACATATATTCATCAAACTAACCTAATTTCCCTCAGAAGGAAACATTATGCATAAACAGGTAGATCATTTTGAGGAGCAATAGAAGATCATGAAAATCGACTTTGAATTGAATCACTTGTCACATTTGACTCCAGAATTACTCTTGCTTCCAATTTTTTTAAACATTCGCTCTCTTCTGTCCATCTTGGCCAATGTGAAACGTTATCTAAGAGGATATATACATATGGTCTATGCTCAGTATATCTCTGTTTTTTAGACTTCTCTAAGTAGTACTACTAGAAGGTCCTCTTTTCCCCGAGTTTGAATATCCTTTGGCACACAATTATAAGGTCAAATCCATTTTGAAAATTAGAATACGAACTCCCCTCTTTGGTTTTTTCTTCGATTGTCCAAAAGCCATGCATTCAGCATATGATAAAGAAATTTTACAACAATATTTTTGGTCTTCGTTGTTATGGGATAGTGACCAAGCAAAGAATCTTGTAAATCCACCCCACCCCTAAAATATGACGGTTAAGAGTTTTGAAAATATACGGACAGTCAATATGTGAGAATTGTCAGAACTGAAGAATCTTTTCACTTTTTAAATTAACCTGGTAGGAAAGCTAGAAACAACTGACAGAACTTTATTATTATACAATTGGACTTCGTGAATATTGACATTGTCAGAGTTTGTAGATTTTTCTTCTATAGCACCATGACTTCTGCTTTTCATGTATTTTTCAGAATAGACTCTATAATAAGACAGCCGATTTGTGAGAATCATTGCTATACTACGCAAGATGAGCGAAATTATTTGAGATTTACGTTGCTAGGAATAACTTTACTCCTCTTTTTCTATCCTATAACAATTTTTTCTCGAAAATAATTCGAAATTGTAGCCACATTTTTAAGGGTTTTGAAGACACTAGTAGATACAAACATGTCTGCAGCATGTCTCTTACCTGAATAATAACAGTCCTATTACTCCAATGCGTATTACTGTTAAAATGTAAAAATCTCTTCAGTTTCGAAGCGATTCAGTTTTATAACATCAGCTATTTGGAAAATGCGTGTATCTGTTGACCCATATCGACGGGTTATGTGTTTCCTTGTTATATATGCATAAAAGTACCCCAAAGACTTTTTTGTCCTTCATAAAACTTGTACATTAGAGTATATTTGGACGTGTCGAAACATTGAACAGGATGATTTGATTAGCAATCTCAATTACTAATTCTTCAGAAACCAAAAAACGAAAATAATTTGTACAGAGAATTAATTCCTGAAAAAATTCCGTGTCCCACAATGTATTGGTCACTTTCCCAAGTGAAGTTTTTCTCGAGGGTATCAACAGGCAAAAACTTGTACTGGAGGCCAGCTAATACAATAATATCTCCTTCATCGCTGGTCATTACGTCCATATGATTGCTCCATCAATAATTCATCTATTTCTTCATTATTATCATCTGATGATTCTGAAAAATTACATTAGGAATTCAAAGAATTTGAATTTTTCCGTAGAAAAAGCAAGATAATGAAGAATAAAGAATATATAAGTTATAAAGCGTAGGTGAATCATTGGGAGTATACATGCAATAATTTCAATCACCAATCGGAGGCATTATGGTTTACGGGTCCTGTAGAAACCATGACATTCAATTTCACAAAGGATTTTGGTCGTTGACCTTTATGAATCGAAGAGACGTCTTCACACTTTCGAAATATTTTTGATCGACATTCAATACCATAGGTTTGACAACACAAAAATCATCCTTACTCTACCTGTACGCTAAAAATTAAGCTAGAGTAGCTAAATATTTTATTCTACCATTGTGACGGTGTGATTGAAACAGAGTGTTTCCGGAGGAAAGGGTCATGTACTAGGCGATAGAGTACCTCCAGGTCTTTCAGAAACTATAAATGAAACCCATCAAACTTTCTGGGTTGCCATGATATTGTGTTTGTTATTCTTGGTCATATGTTCAATCATTTGCAACTCGAGAACCCGTACACTAAAGCTGAAGAAATTTTACACCTTTATTAGGCTCGTCTTACGAAGAAAAAAAACAAAATCCAGACCCAAACATTTATTATTATATTTTCCGAAAACGAAGAATATAGGCACTCTGTATTTACCTAAAAACAATATGGCGTCATTTTCACTATCAATGAAAGCAATATAAAAAATATGTAAGTCGGCAGTTCTCAGGTCATACAGAAATTTTGTTAGATACGTTTTTAGTTTCCGGTTTTTAGAACGGATTTTCGGTTGTTTTGATAAAAAGGCTACCAAGCAGGTTGGCTACTGCCTAACAAAATGAAGAATGAACGATAAATGAAATAAGGCTTCTGATATTATGTTCTAATCAATAACATTATTGTGAATTCGCAGAATTTGGTTCTCAAGCTGTTGTTTATTGATTCCGATTAATGATCTGTCAGAAAGGTACCGGATGAAATTCATTCGAGTTTGGGATCTAAATTTCGTCAGTGCCAAAAGGAAATAAGGCTATGCCTCATTTATGCACAAATAGAGAATATGCCAATATGGTGTTGTGTTATGGATTTTGCGATGATAATGCATTAGCTGCTAGGCGACAATATGAACGTCGTTTCAGAAATCAGCAGATTCCCCATCACTAAACAATTCAGAAGGTGTTTAATAAAATATGGGCATCAGGAAGAATACCATCTGCTAATAAACATACACGTTCCACTGAGCAGAGTATTCAGGAGGAACAAAATATCTTGAATGAAATACAACAAACCTCTCTCTCTGTACGAGAAAGATTACTCACAGTTTGAATTTTCTACTTGAGAGTGGTGAACGCTTAAACAGGGAAATAAGAAAGCATTTCATAAAGAAATTGGCCATCGTATACAGACAGGGAATGAAAGTCTATGAAAGAATTCTGCCAAGTTGGTTTAATCTCGTAGAAGCACTCTTCAGCAGATATTTTATAGTGAAGAGACTCAAATTGTAATCTGATATAGCAGAACTGAGTATATTCGGAGTCAGGTGAGAACGATCGCAATGAAAATTATCTATTAATTTGTGGTGTGGTGTGTATGACGGTCATTTAGTTGGACATCACTTTCTTGAAGGAGTATTGACAGGTGAAATGTGTTAGGATTTTTAGGTTTAAATTGTGGAAAATTTGCTAAAAGGCATAAATGTAAGGTGAATTATGTAAATAGGGAAATTGGTCACGGTGGGCCTGTTGCATGGCCCCTAATGTCACCAGATCTCACTCGTATAGATTTTTTTCTGTCCAGAGGGCATGAAGTATATATTTTTTACAGAGCAGAACTAGATGCCTGAGCGGATATAGAAAACGGGGAGCAAATTATTCGCGGAAGCATCAATTATGTGTTCCTGCGACGCAGGAAATGTTTGAAACTACTCAATTAGAGTACCATATTTTTCTTTCCTATTTTCCTCTTATGTTGAAAAAAATTTTGTGTTTCGTACGTTTTTTGTTTGTTTCTTCGTATGAATTATTCATTTACCGGTATACCTTGACTTGAATTCTTCTCAAAAAGATCTGATAAACCGATTAGAAAATCAAAAAATGCAATTTACATAAGTTCTTCGGTATGACCTAAATACTGGAGAATATAATATTTGCATTGTTGATTTTATTGATAATGGTGCTTTGTTTTTCTCAAACGTGTTAGACCGCTATGACTCATTGCTCCAGACTACAAAGAAAAATCATATTCATTATTCGTTTTCAGAAAATTTGTACTTTTGTATTTCGATTGTGATTTAGATAGAATGTGTAGTATTTCATCAATTCATGTCTCTGAATGATGAATGATTAAAAACAACAAATCATCTTGTATCTTCAAAATCTTGAAGATTTGTTGACTTTCATACACCATTTCTAAACGGCCTGATGTGACTCTATACCGCATTACAGTATGACTTTTTTATCCGGAAATATCCTGTATGTACATCCATGTCAAATTGCAGCTTTCTAAAGCCATAAATATCTGAGTTGAGCCAACGACAAATGGACGGAAATAGCAAAACTATAAGGGTATATTATTGAATGGGGAATCTTGAAACTGAGCTACTTTTATCTACCTTTGTAGAATGATTTTGTTCTAGTGAACCGTCCAATAGTGTTTATTATCTGAGTTGAACATAATGAAAGGGGCTTCCCGCGAATAGATCGTAATCATTCAATTGAACACGTTGAAATAGTTTGCATTCATTTACATTGAATGTTGGAAAAGAGATTCATTCAGATCATTGTCTTTCAGTAATGGCGGTTTATGCAATGCTGTCAAACTCTTCGTAGCTCTTGAGCTGATGAATCAGCAGAACGAAAATGGTGAACTACAACAGGCGTAAAGTCTACTACTTTTCAAGAAGATTTGAACCACCATATTTAATTTATTCTATCAGCTTGTAGTTAAATAGCATTTCATATGAAAGTAATGATAGAATGAATCCTAGGTCTCCCTCTTGGGTTTACTTTTAGCCAAATCGGTGTAAATGTATATTCAGACAGAATCAGTTGTTGATGAGATATTTTTGAGCAAAATTATGTTAATATATGTGAATATGTCATTGAAATGAAATTCAGATTCTACCTCAAGTGAATGTAGCAGATGCAAGAAGAGCATTTTGGTCGGCCAAGGAGACAATTCCATGTTTAGAGCGATATATGCATTTATCCGCTCAAGTAAATGGTTCTACATCTCAATGAATAAATCTTATGAGCGAAGCTCATTTAAATGGCTTCTAGAATCATCATTTGTAGAAGGTTCGAAGAAGATAAGTTAGTTAACCAAAGACCTAGAACTTGGGAGAATCACGCCCCACGAACTAAATAACCGTCTCAGTGGGAACAAAATCATTTGAAGGAGCATCGTATCCATCGATGAAAGTCGTGTTTAAAGATCACCTGGCAAGAGAAATAGAATCCAACAGATCATATAGGTTCACAGCTACAGAGTAGCCATAATGATGGTATTGGTTAAAATTTCGCTAGACCACAGTACCGAGCTCATTTTGATGGATTGATTATTACCGCTCATTTAATAATATTTTCGAGAAATAATATTCTCTTTTCATTCTACTAGAATATAAGTAGTAGGGGAGCCCGGGATGTTAAATCTGCAGTTACTCAAGCGTCATGGGGGATCTATTGGATAGTCAAGAACTAGGTCCTAAATAGAAAAAAAGTTTATGTGAAATTTTTCATTTTAGTGAGGAAGAGTACGAGTTTTCAAAAATGTAAAAAAAACAGTCTTATTAATCTGACGATTAATTAGGGGGTAGTGGCCGTGAAAAGCAGTCGCAAACAAAAAAAAAGTTATTCGAGCGTGTCAGATATTTAGAGGGAATGTTAAATAAACTGAAAAAAGCGTCTTATTCAAATAACTGAGGATTTGGAAGCGGCCAAAATTAATACTGATTTTTGAAAATGACAAAATAAATCGTGCCCTTGAAATACTCGAGCGCATCAGATTTTTATACAGACGGCTCAGGATGATGTCCTAATCATCCTAATCTGACAATTATATGGGGGGGGGTTCTAAATCATATGATTTTATGGTTATGATAGTTAACAATCTTCTATTCATTTTCTGATATTATAGTATAAAAGAGAAAACGTACCTATATCTGAAGTTTTCACAAGAATATTAGGTATTATCACTATGTTTTCGTATGCTTCTGGAAATTGGTTACCGAAGAACCATGTCGGCACTAATTGTCTTTCAAAATTTAGCCATCCGCTGTCTGTTGGTGACATCTCAGTTAGGATACAATAGTGCACATGTATCACCCTATGTGTTTATTTATTCTTAGATTCAGAGAAAAAAACGTTTAAGAAACAATCAACAAAAAACATTTCCCTTCAATTTCGAGTTCATAAAAAATCAAAATAAAAAAATTCTATCACTTAAATCGAATTACTTTTGCATTAATAATCACCGGACAGGTTGACAATTAATTTCGAGTATCTGTTGAAGTTTAGATTTTTGCACTTCAATTCTTAATAATGGTATTCAAGCTCAGTGAAGCAGAACGGATCGAGTTTGATGATGCGCGGATATGGTGACAGACAACGATCTTACCAAGAAGTTCGCAGTCTGTTCAAAACTGTTCACCCAGATCATCAAATTAGTAAATCTACAGTATGCAGAACTATTCAGCGATATGAAGCAAGTCGGCAAGTGAAAGATATTCCCAGAGCAGGACGCCCTAAGTCTGCCACTGACTAAGAAACAAAGTTGGATATTTTACTGGCAATTGAGAAATATCCTCAGGTTTCTACAAATAAACTAGCCTTGAATCATGATATTCCCATAGATCAGTTCGTAGAAAACTGAAAACAGAAAAAAAGAAACCATATGAAATCCATTACGTCCATGAGCTTACTGAAGACGATCCTGACCGTAGAGTACAATTTTCAGAGACCATCATGGAAATGATTATGGTGAATTCAAATGTTTTTAATAGAATCGTATTCTCGGATGAAGCTACGTTCTGCCTCAACGGTAAAGTAAATAGGCATGATTGTCGTATTTGGTCGAGAGACAACCCATATTGGATTAGAAAGGTTCATACACAACATCCACAAAAACTGAATATTTGGGCCAGTATTATCGGTGACCACATAATGGGACCATTTTTTATAGAACGGAATTCAAATGGAGAGTGATATTTGTAATTATTAAGAAATGAAATTGTGCCAGCTTTATTTCCAAATTTAATTAATCCGTTAACTCCAGATGATATTGTATGGTTCCATGAAGAGGCAGGTCCTCCACACATTGCGGTTGATGTTCGAAATTATCTGGATGAAGTTTTTCCATAAAGATGGATCAGTAGAAGAGGTCCTATCGAGTGGCCCCCGCGGTCACCTGATCTATCGCCTCTGGACCTCTTTTAATGGGGTCACTTGAAATGTTTATAAAGAACGACCTGCCAATCTAGATGAGTTGAGGCGTCGCATAACAGAAGAAATCAATTTGATTCACCCACAATTTCTGCAGAATTCTCTCAGGAATTTCGGTGATCGATAGGGTTATTGTCAGGAGGTGAATGGAACTCATTTGCAACACTTGCTATAGTTTCAATAGAAAAATTCTCTCGTTCGTGCAAAAATCAAAACTTCAACAAATACTTGATAATAATTGTCAACCTGTCACGTTGCTTATGAATTCGAGAGTAATTTGATGTAGGTGATAATAGTTATTGTCACTTTGATTTTCTTATGAACACGACATTGAAGGAAAAGCATTTTTTTTATTGTTTCTAAGTAAGTTTTTTCCTCTGAATCTAAAAATAAATAAACATATAGGGTGTTATATTTGAAATTCTCATGTTGTGGTCATTTCCGGCTACACCTGAAACACTATTGAACACAAAATATCAACACTGAATTTTTTATGCTTCACAATGTAGGAATACCAATTTTCAAAAAAATCGCTCAGTGAATAACTTAGATAATTAGCCTTTCCGGTACTTTTGCCTAACCCTGTATGTTTCATTGAATATTTCTATTCTAGCATAGTTGATATCAGCTAGTTTTTTGAATCCGTACAAACGACAGATAAACGATTCCATGATAGCATATAATTCTTCAATGTTATAAGTTTCAGATCCCAAGTTTGCAAATGCTTCTTGAAAAGTCGTAGATCCCATTAAAATATTCAACGGCCTTTTTTTGCCTCGTCTTTTCAAAGCTGGGTTGTTATCACATCCCGTTAGCGCATGTGAAGCTGGCAGTGCTCGTAAAACAAGTAGACCTAATTTATTAAAAACAGCTGATATTTCGATATATCAACGTGCATTACCTACTCCGAGATCAATCCAATCTCCTACCGATGCTTTCATATGTTCCATGTTGGCTAACATGATTATAACAACATCTGTATCAGCAGTTCTGATGGTAACAGTGGGGTCTTCTTTCATTTGACAAGCAAGATGTATAGCTTTTGTATCAGCTTCTTCATGGTCAGGACATGACAATTCATGATCAATACTTCGCGACACTTTATCATTGATAACTGAATACACGTAACACAAATCGTGATTCAAATATATTGTTTTGTTATCAATTGTGGCTTTCATCTCCTGGCCCGCCCAATGATCAATGAGAAATTGAATCAAAGCTTCTTTAAATTTAATATTTTTCAAATCTTTTGAAAAGTTCTGGTTTGTTGGGAACCAATGATATGAAAATCTTGGTGGTCATCCGTATTGCCTCGAAGAGTATGTTCACAATTTTTGATCGAAGGTGTGAAGATCAAATACAATGGCAAGACGTTCTGTTGAAGTATTGACAAGAAATTGCAGAATCTTCTTTGATAAATCTTCAAAACTGCGTGTCATTTGTTTAACAGTATTCGAAACGAAGAACCCATCTACAATTCGACAATCTAACCCTTGTGGCTGTAGTTTCATTTTTTCAACTGATTTTCCGTTTTATTCATCGTACCATCTATATGGCATAGTGATAGTGGAACTAGTGTCATCGGTAAATAGAACTTTTTCAAGATTTAGATTTGTTTTCAAAGATAGAGCTAATAATCTCTATATGGCATAGTGATAGTGGAACTATGGTCATCGGTAAACAGAACTTTTTCAAGATTTAGATTTGTTTTCAAAGATAGAGCTAATAATCTACTGAATAAATCGCGCTTTAGTCTAACTTCATGTATTTCTTTTCCAATCTTAAACGTCTTTTTCTTTGAAAAGTTTCGAGTCTGTATTGGATTTTTCTTCAAAGATTTGTGGAATCTGACTAAATTCTTTTAAAACACAACAAACGAAGCAAAGCGCTATGAGATGTACTATGACAAATACGTTGTGATTGGCGTCGTAGCATCATGGTACCGTAGCAGACGGTACGGTGGGGACGTTGTGAGAAAGTGAGAGACAGAGAAAGAGTGAGAAGGAAAGATAGGCACGTAGTGGGAAATATACAGTTCTCAGCAGCTGTACGCTCTTCATTTTTTGATGGTTTCAGCTATATCACCCCATTAAAAGCGTCAGATTATATTTTTTCTGTAATCCTCAGAGAATTTCCTTCAAAATAAAAAAACATTCAATTGCGTATTTCGAGTATTTCGAAGTAACGTTTTTTTTACATATTAGCGACTCGCCCATTTCCTTATACCACGCTCAACTCGTCAGATTATTGAAATATACACTTTTCTCTCGCAAGAAATTTCTAAGAATCACAAATTATCTCACTCGTAACCAAAGTTCTATTGCGCACGCTTTCGTCATGGATTCAGCAAATAGTTGCCTGCAATAAAAATGATTTTCAGAATAACAATCGATTTTTTTTTCTAATATTTCATTTTACACCTTCCACAAAGGTCAGAATAATTTGATCTATAGATCACCTGGTACAGGTTCCGTAAAAATATATCAAAATATTCGACATACGATTCTGCTTACATCCAATTATCAAGAGTATTACAGTACTGAAAAGAAAAATTAGTAGTTTTAATTAAATATACCGGTATTTATATTATGAGATTGATCGATTTCTGTTCACTTATTACAAATTTGCTAGTTTTTCCTGCGAGCGGACGTGATTTGTATCATCTTTGAAATGTCCATCTTCTTGCCCTCATTACACTGATGAATAAATTCAATTCACTTGAAATCATACAATGATCAGAAAAATTAGTATAATTTTTGTTTTCAATAATAGATCTATTATGTTCTTCAATACTTTTCCCGATAGACATACAGGTTTGACCTGTATAGAAAGTCTCGCAATTTCATTTCATCTTCATTATTAACTAACAATGAACGTCTATTTTCTTATTACTACTGATAGTATTAATACTATTTTTGTGAAAACCATTAAATATCTTGTTGCGAATATTAGGAGTATAATTAATTGAAAATTTTCTATTCAATGTCACAGTATGCAAATGGAAAATGCTCTCCGGTGATTTTATGTTGTGTTTGTTTTATTATGGTCACAATTAAATTCGGCTCATAACAGTTCATAGGAACAGAGAGTTATCTGTGAACAAATGAATGAAAATAATTCAATTTGATATTCTGGGATTGGGAACTTATGTTATGAATCAACCTTTCGGAATGAGTTGGGACATTGGGTTTTGTTTATTTTGAATAGGAATAAGTCATCTGCTATACTAATTGACGAGTCCAGGAAGTTCAAAGATTACTTATTATTTTCAATTTCCATTGTGAATTAAATAATTCGATGAAAAGAATTTGAAAATTGTAACGAACAATTCTGTTTTGTGTGCAAATCCAAATACAGAAAATATATAAATATATTTTCCATAGGAATGCATTCTTAGTTAAGCTGTAAGTCGATCTCAAATAGTTATTTGATTCCACTGTTACTAGGTGATAGTTAATCAAGATGATAATAAGAAATTAAACTATGTATTATACCATCACAAGAGATGATCTCTTATGGTAATACATAACTTTTTGGAGACGTAGGTTTGATGCTGAGTTAGTTTCTATAAGGAGAGCTTAATGTATTATTATATTGAAGCTGATACTTGATTATGGCTTTGAGGTCAGGGCAAGAGTTAGACGGATATAGAATAATTACGTTAAAAGATACTTAGCATTCAACAGAATTATTAGAGATTTTAAGTAATTGGTTAGTTCTATAAAGTTTTTATTGAATGAATTGGATTGTTTTATGTCAAATTGGGATGTATTTCAAGTTCAAAAATAAACCATATCAAACATTAAATGATTGACCTATGGGCACTCCATTATCACTATAATTAAGTGGAATGCTTATAAATTATTTAGAAAATGGCATTTTAGTTCCACCAATAGCTCAATTAGAAATTTATTTTTATGGAAAGGATAACTAAATGATTTGGATAGGAACAGACATACAGTTGAATAGTTTCTCACAATGAAAAATCTTTGAACTTTTAGGACTCAAAATTTACAGAAAAACAATTAATTCGGATAGCTTGATTCATAACAGAAATTCTCAATCACAGAATATCCAATTGGGTGCACTTCATTCATTTGTTCAATGATTATCCTCTTTGTAGTGTTGATTTCGAGAATGAATTTCAAATATTAAAATTAATCTCTAAGAATAACGGCTATGAACCGAATTAATATGACACCTCAATAAAACAAGGACAACATAGCCTTTTACTACAGAGCATTTATCCTTAACATACTGAGGAATAGAACAGAAAATTTCCAATTAATTATATTCCTATTAGCAACAAGATATGTAATAGAATGCGGAGAATAATTTTAACACCATCAGTACTAAAAAGTATTTGTGATCATTTTCAGTTAATAATGAAGATGAAATGAAATTATTGGATAAAAGCAAAATATATAAAATACCTTGCAATGAATGCGACATTTTCTACAATATATAGGCTAGACCTGAAAATGTATATAGATGAGAATTGATGAACATGAAAGATCCATAATTCAAAACCAAAATTCTACGGGTGGTTATTTTTCTGAGTTCATTGTGTAGAGAAAAATCATTTCACAGATTTCAAGAGAATTGAACGTATGCATGCAGGTAATAAAGGAAAGAAGATGGACAATTGAGAGATGATGGTAATCACCTCCGCTCCTAGGAAAAGGAAAAACCAGATAATTTGTAAAGATAAAACATATTTCAGTCTATCTCATGTTGTAAGTGCCGTTATATTTAAGTAAATCACACATTTTGCTTTTCAAGATTGTATTATTCTTGAAAACGAGCAGATATCCCAAGACATATGTCCAGTATTTAGATATATTTTGTAAATGTTTGTGGTTCAATTGAATATTTATTCATTATTTATGTTTGACCAAGTGTTAATCGAGAATTCCATATATAGTTCATATTTGATTCAGTAATACCTATTATAAAATCTTAATAAAAGTGGGCTGTAAATATCTGCGCAAGTGGTATGGAAATACAGATCACAGCGTGTGCAGTACTATATGGAAACGGAAGATGGTTAAGACTACTAGATGTTATCTAACCTAACCTCACCATACACCTAGTTCTTAACGCTTCTCTCAACGCTGCGGTTGGAGTCATTGTCAACATACAATGAAATTATTGATTTTTCAATAGAAATTTCTCTCACCCACAATTTTTTTTAAATTGGTATATGTGACAGTTAGATAATACCTTATCTATCGTTTTTGTCACATTAATAAATATGGGACGGGTCCATTTACTTGTCGGATGAGCGTATGTACGATATTATCATACATACTTTTATATTCACCGTTTTTTTCTATTTCAATTTCTTGGTAACGACTCACGTCATATAGATTCCTCAAACCATTGATTCCGAAAGAATTCTATGTAGAATCATTATCAAAAAATAATTCGAACAAGTGATATACTTTAGGCAAGAGTTGGCGAAACTTTTCACTCGCGATCTTCTTAATTTTATATTTATATAATTCATACGGATTACAAACAATATCCAAAATGGTTATCAGAACATAGACAGAACCACATATTCAACAAGAACATCCGGTTTATCCCAAAAACTAGTTATTCGATTTTACGGAAAAGGCCTCGTTGTAAGGAAGAAACGAAAAACTATAACATCAAAATTCGAAACAAAAAAATGTTGGAAAGCCATACTATCCACTAATTTTGTGGAGTTTTCTATTTTCTAATCGCATGAAGCTATTCATTTCAGTTAGTGAATTGTTTAGGTATTTTTATATTCAATTGATTTAGATAACAAGAGAAAATTCATAGTTTAATGATAATGAGAATTTTTGTTGTGCAGGTTCATAATATCTGTTTCCTACACAATGAAATGAAATCCAGTTTTGACGAGGAGAAATTAAATCTGAACTAAATTGAAGAATAAATCAGCAATATCGAGCCCTTACCTCCGTTCTATAGTAACCGACAAAGATGAAATTTTACAGGTGAAGGTATTATTTAATCATTTTTCACGAAAATGTGTTATTGAATAGTAATTTAGAATTGAATTGTGACTTAGAATCATTTTTAGTCATAACTCTATTCTGAGTTACAATTTACTCACATGTTTTTGTGAGAAAAAATCAAAAAACGAATCGTTTCACCTCCAAAATTTAATTTCTGGTGCTTACGTTAAAACGGCGTTAATGGCTCCATATTCTCTAATTCGAGAATTCAAGTTGACAAAGAGTCACACAACATGGTTTTTCAAGAACATGAAGTTAATTTATCCCATACTCATAAATGCCATTTCCGTGATTCCATATAGGAAAATTCGATTTAATCTAGCCGGTAATATAGAAACCGGTGCTTGACCCTTAAGTTAACTTTTCATTGAAGATGATTTGATAAGTGGTGAATTATTGAATATTTCTCCTTGATAAAGTTTTCAAATAATCTTTTTTCCAACTTAAGTTGTTCATATTGTAACTGAGTTATAACCCTGAACTAGTTGCTGAACACAAATTAATGAATCCTTTTCATAGTGATTAGGAAAATCCATTCCATCAAAGTTATACAACAAGAAAATTCATCCTTCAATGCTTTTTGAAGGAAAGTTTATACATGAAAAATTGGAAAATTGCAAATGAAGTGTATATATATAAACACCTCAGAAAAGTTTAGGGAACACTTCTGAATATCGATATATCGTATCCAGAACGATCAATATGGATGAGTTTTTTAAAGAAATGAACACCTGCATCAATTTCTCACCAAATTATGTAGAGTGCCGCAACAGATTTCAGTTTTTTTATAAAAAACTAAAAATGCAGCAGATGCGACGCTGCTTTATGATCATTTCACGTATTCAGTGTTTGAAATCAGTTAGTTGGCACTTTGTTTCTGTTGTAAGCACAAATAAAATATTCAAGTTTTGTGATTCCACCATGGAAAGACGACATTTGACTAGAGAAGAGATGTTACGAGCCGTTGGCATGCTGCAAGCTGGGAGCTCACAACGGGAAGTATCCAGGGTTCTGGGAAGTAGCCCAAGTGTCATAAACCGTTCATGGTCGTGTTTCAATGAAACAGGTAGCGTAGTAGTACGCCATACAGGTCGTTTCAGGATTACTACATTCGCCCAAGACCGATTTTAGGTTTTACAAGCCAGAAGAGATCGTACAACCACAGCATCTCAATTAGCTCTTGAGCTATCACGAGTTCATAATGTACAAATTTCCGACCAAACTGTGAGAAATGGACTGCACAAAGGTCAACTCCAATCCAGACGTCTTTTAAGAATTCCACAACTGACCCATGGAAATCGCGCTGCTCGTTTAGCTTGGTGCCAACATTACATAAACTTGGATCAAGAGAGGGGGGCCACAGTTCTCTTCAGTGATGAATCTTTATTTAGTTATTATCCTGATTTGGGAAGAATTTGAATATGGAGGAAAGCAAAACCGTCTCTAGCATGCTCGAGAAGTTGTTAGACAAGGAGGCGGATCAGTGATGTTTTGGAGAGGTATACGCCATGGTGGAAGAACTGACCTCGTTTTCATACAGATCAACCTCACGGGAAATTCTTACGCAAATGAGATAGTTCTACCTGTAGTGGTACCGTATCTCCAAACAATGGGTCAAAATCCACTCTTTCAACAAGATCATGCCCCTCCTCATCATGCAAGAGTTGTCTTGAACGTTCTTGAACAGAATGATATCGATCTTCTACCGTGGCCATCCTGCTCCCCAGATCTGAATCCCATCGAGCATGTATGGGACACCCTAAAAAGAAATCTCCTGCGTCAAAACGTCTTCCATCAGGAACAGGAGCTTCGATTAGTAGTTCAGGGGGCTTGGAATGACTTAGGCCAAAATGTAATAGACAATTTAATATTGAGAATATCGCGACGATGCCAAAGTGTCATTAATAACAGAGGTGGACCTTCTGGGTTCTGAAAAATATAAGTGCTTCCATATCGTTTCGAAAATATTAGTTCAGGATTTTTTTTTGTGTCTTACCAAATTTCGTCATTTTCAAATTTCAAATTTTTTTTTATAATAGGTGCTTTGGAGAAGTCAAATCTTATTTTGTTTTCTTGAGAATACATTATATGCAATACATCCTAACAAAAACCGAAAGATTTCTATTAATTCGAATCATCAAATTCATATTTTAAAGATATTGGTAAGTGTTCCTAGACTTTTTGAGATGTTTATATATATATATATATATATATATATATATATATATATATATATATATATATATATATATATATATATATATATATAAATATATAAGTATATAGTATAAGTTACAAATATGAACCTGATATTATTTGTGAAAACGACAAATATAAACTTTATTTCTATGCAACAGAGCTATAAATCAGAATAGGCCAGATATCATTCTTACGGATAAACATGATCGAAAAACATATATAATTGATTTTGCTATACCCTACACACATAACATAAAAAATTTATACATATTATATTATAAATTTCTAAATATATGATGCTTGCCGACGAGATTTAAAAAATGTGGAAAATGAAAAATATTCAGTCTACCGATTATTATTTCTACAACACGTGCTATTCCTAGGAATCTTCACAAAAGCATTGATGTTTCCGGTCTGAAGACTCCACTCGTTGGTACATTGATGTCATTGGCTGATGATGCTATAATTTGTATATATTCTGGTTGATTGATATATTTCCATAACATTCAACGTTGTTCTAATATATAATTATTCCAGGATATATTTTGATTGTAATCACTGCCTCGTAGTGGTATTAATTACCGGGTGGTGGATTTATATTTTTAAATGAAATCGGTTTGATTGCATGAACAGATATATGGGCAACTCGTCGGGGTTGAACCCTTTTTTTATATATAACGGTAATTTCTAGGGATGCGTAATCCAAGAGGATCAAAGGTTTACTTGTAATATCACTTGGTTGTCCGTCTGTTAGTCCGCTTGTTAGTCTCCGTTTCTCCGGACCACATGTACGTTTTGATGTAAAATGGAAATTGACCCGCGTATTCAGGTTGGCTTTCCTTTGAAGTTGTAAGAAAATAAAACTCGTGATTTGAAGTTACTCAAAAAAAATGATTTTTTGTATTTTTTTCGGCATATTTGCATACTCACAAGGAAATCCAAACTCATATAGTACTTTCCATTGACCTAGAAACATGAGATTTGGCAAGAAGTGATATGTCATAACATAATTACAGATATGAACTATAAAACTTTAAATTTGTGATTATATAACGACAAAACTGAAATATTTTTTGCCAGAATGAACTTATTCTCATTTCCTCAGGATCACATGGGGTACCAAGTTGACAATGACACCAAATAACAAAGCAATTCCTTGAAGCTATAGAGATATCAAAGTTTCAGCCCGATCAACCGGCTAATAAATAATTAAATATTAAATAATTAATTATGGAAAATGCTCTCCATGCTTTTTAATTTATAGACAGGCGATTTTTATTCTTCCCTTTAAAACGAATTTTCTGGTCGAGTTCAGTAAACTCGATCCTGTGAAAATTCCAGACAAAATCTGGGTAGTGCCACCTAACAGGACCATTAGTCCCTAACGTAGATCACCAAAATTATTGTTCTGACAGTTCACATTCAAAGCTGCGTTATGGGAATAGCTCAATCTTGTTGGAATTAGATTTTTTTTGTTCCTCCGGAAAATATCATCGAGAAAATTTCGTATTGTTCGAATGAGAATTTTATTATATTTATTCTGATGCTAGTTTCCTTCAATGAAAACTTGTCCTGTCAAGCAGTTTGTATAAATGGTGTAATAGAGTTTCACACCTTATCTATGCTGAAAATTATTTGTTCATTTTGTTATGCGGGTTCTACTGGCTCCAAAGTCATAAAATTCATTTCTTTTGAAACAAGCATTATTGTGAAAAGTACACTAATCAGACCAAATGATGGTTCTGAAAAAGAATAATCTGAATGTATTCAATCTGTGATGTTCTTCGCGCAGTTGAACTTTTTAAAAAACATAAAGTGCTTTCGTAGAACAGATTGAATAGTCATCGTTGATGACCTGTATCTACAGAAATTTGTATTTCAGGGTTTACTCCAACATTCGAAAAGACACTCAATTCCGTTTGTTCATTGATCCTATTTTTGAGAGGTTTTGGTTCTTTGAATGAACAGTATTTGCGTAAGTTCTTTTTTGTGTCTGGAAAACTTGCATCGCTCTGTTAGATTGAATTTACGCGTCTGTATCATGTCCACACTCATTTTTTTACGTCTTCCACACTTTCAATAATCTGCCGTGAAAAAAAATAGCGGGTGAGTACCTGATCTGTCATAATTTATCGTTATTTGTTGCGAATTACAACCCTTATGATTCTATGAAGATTGCTCTGTGATTTTCGATGGTATTCCGCCACAGACCTTACTTCACGATTGATTAAAATCTGCTGTTACGTCTTGAGACTTCTTTCACCCTAAATACAATGTGCCTTTGATGAAGTAAAATAAAGCTCAATTTAAGATTCATTAGAATCTTCTATTGCATCTTGATACTTTTTTAACCAAAAAATAGGAAACAATGTGACTTTTCCGAACTGAAAAGAATAATGATCAAAATACTTTCTCATCATCATCATCATCATTTTAGCTTATACTGTCCACTGCTGAACAAAAGCCTCCTTTAATTTAATCCATCTTTCTCTGTCTTCGGCATTCTGAATCCTGTTTCCGGCCAGTCTCTTTATATCATCAGTCCATTGGGTGGGCGGCCTTCATCGATTTATTTAGGCCTCGTTTCTTGGTCTCTACTCAACAATTTTTTTGGTCCATCGACCAGCCCGCATTCTTGCAACATGTCCTGTCCAGTTCCATTTCAATTAGAGAATTGCTTCAACGGCGTCTTTCACTCCAGTTTTATTTCTGATAGTCTCGTTAGGTATTCTGTCTCTCAGAGTTACTCCAAGCATCGATCTTTCCATTCTCCTTTGCATCACAAGTATTGTGCTGATGTTTCTTCTTGTCAACGTGAGGGTTTCCGCTCCATATGTCCTCCTCAGACACACAGGAATATCGGATTTGAGTATGAGCCGCAAATTTACGAAAGCTGCCCAAGTCAGACCTATTCTTCTCGGTATTTCGTGAGTTTGATTATCTCGCCTGATACCGATCTCATGTCCCAAGTACTTGTATACATGCACCTGCTCCATATTTGTGTCACTTATTTTCAATGAGTCATATAAAACAAGATTTGTCATATAAGGGGATTTCATCATGTTGATTTCTAGGCCGAACTCACTCGAGGCCTCGTGTAATAGTTGAAGCATAGTTTGTCCTTCTTTTACATTGTCTGCTAGCAGGACAATGTCATCGGCGAAGCAGAGGTTAATTTTGTTCAGCATGCTCTGCAGCAATGTTACGAAAGGTTTGGGTGACAACGTATCTCCCTGTCTGACTCCTCTCTCAATTTTGAACTTATCCATACATTAAGTTTGCGATGTTTTAACAGTTGCTGAAGCTTTTTATATATATATATATATATATATATATATATATATATATATATATATATATATATATATATATATATATATATATATATATATATATATATATGTGATTAGTACATAATATCGGTGATCGATGCGGCACTCGGCAATCGTTTAGAAAAGTTTTCCGTGGTTTATCAAGTCGAAGGCTTCGCTCAGACCTATTATATCCCACTTTATGTTTTCGAGCTCTTCTTCCAGTTTCATCATTTTATCGTATGTTAATAAAGTTTTGTGTTATATGCGGATATGAATAAGGATTTGTATATGAACGAATTTTTGCCTCCCCCAGAATCCTTGAGGCAGACCTTTCTGAAGGTATGGAATTTGTGACATTTGATGTACTACCCACCTGGGGTACATTTCCAGTTATTTTAAATTCGAAATATTCATTATTTAAGGGAATTATTTGGTCTTGAAATACCACGCTGGCCATGCGGGTTAGTGAGTTGAAGATTTAGCCGCTCATTACTAAGACAGAAAAATTTAATCACAAACCCAAACAGAGGCTCATTATACGAATTACATTGATGAATTGTAAATGTAAGTTTTCATTCCAAGTTTTTCGAGAATTCCTTTTTCTTGGAAAATACAGCGTTCATAGTTATTATTTTGTCGCAATAGGTACTCAATACTAAATTATTAATCGAAAAATATAATAAAAATATGTGGTTACTATTTGAAAAGTCCAAGTAGTGGTCAACTTCCAGGTCATTGACCAATGAAAATGTTTCAGGCTGTTAGAATCTTCGAGATACAATTCGGTTATCGTTTCATTGAAATCGATCAATAATTGTGGGCGCAATAGTTTGGAGCATCTTCACGAAATATCCAATATACAAAATACATTTTTCGAAATATTTAGAAGAATATTATTTTTATTTTTGAATATTTCGAATCTCTATTATATTCATGAGTTTTCCGATGGCGTCAACCAAAACGTGACATAATCTAACGAGCTTATTTCGTTGATTATTCCACTGTATAGTTTTTTGAGTATCCATTTTTCACATTATTTGCATTTCGCGTCAGTGTACTTTACGATGATTTTAATTTGAAAGATGAATCTCTCAAATATAAGTGTAGCTTTATAAATCATTGTCATGTATGATTAAGATATTATGTTATATTTAATATCCGGAAGATTAGGCAAACATTGTACATATAATCACTAGTTAGCTACTTATTCGAGATAAAAATGACTTTTTAATGATTTTTTTATTTTTTATGTGACATCTCAATTACATCGTTATGAATTATTAAGATGATTAAGTTTAGTTTTTATCTAAATAATCAATGAAGATAATATTGCCGATGACAAAAAACTCAAACAATTTTCATTTAACATTGTTGGGAATATCTTGCTCTAACAAATTGTATCGAAATTTACGTCTGAAATGGTGCCCATAAAACGGCGGCTTATGTAATGAAAATAATGGATTAACTCATATACAGCGTGTTCCAACTGAAATTTGCCACCTCCTTTATCTCCAGATGGATTAATTTTAGCGAAAAAATCACATTTCAATTTTTTTTTGGAGGGGGACCGATTTCTGAGTTGGTTCGAATCAAGGAAAATCAACCCTCTATCTTCAGCTGTATCAAGTCAAAAAAAATTATTAATGGGAAAGTGAGTCGAGGGACATATCTTTGGAAAGTCTTTCGATTCTCTATTCAGAAATAGTATCTACATTTAATACCATACAGACAGTTCGAACTCAACGAAAGTTTGTATATCAACAAAAACTTAGCAATGCTAAAAATCAAATTGAATGCTCAAAATAACCTCATCATGCCTCCACACAATGATACAAATAATTTCTGAATTCTCTTCCAAGATTTTGAAAAACTTCTGGTGTCAAAACTCTGCATTCAGTGACGATTCTTCTCCGAAGCTCTTCCAAGTTTTCAGGATGTGTGACATAAATTCCCGATTTAAGATGACCCCATTAGAAGGAATCTAATGGATCAAATCAGGTGACCTGGCTGGCCACTAAACTGTTCCTCTTCTGTCAAACCACCGATCTGAGAAATTTGTATCCAAATCTTGTCGCACACGATCATAAGAACCAATTAGGATTTTGGGTATCTCAATATCGAGAACTATGCCTATTCATTTCACAATTGGGAGTGAAAGTAATCTAGTCCAAAAATCAGGTATAATGTAGAACATGAGGATTATTGTGAATATTTTGACTTAAAATTTCACAAATCTGCAAGCGGCTATCAGGATTGTCTTCGTTTATTTCATGAACTAGTTTCATTCTATAAGAGCTGAAGCTGATACACGAGGCACACGATTATGATAATTTTCTGATGTGAATTGTGTTTTCCATTTGTAGGTGGCCCAAAGTTGCCACTGCAGTTGCTTCGTTCCGTATAGGCCGATGTTGAAGTTCATGTTTTTGTTAGCCACCGAACTTGTTGTTTATTCATCAACTATAAAACATACTGAGTTTCTAGCTGTTTTTCTGAATGCTTCACATTGAGAATTCTTGCCCTTTATCTCGCACAACTATCATTTCGATAATGAATTGGAACAATTTCGACCCGCTAATCAGGTAAGTAAACCATTTTCAACGTTTGTGGAACAAACGACAACAGTGATTAAAAATTGGGCGAAAATGAAAGGCAAATGTGAAACAGATTCTTTATTACCAGATGGTTGTGTTCCCTATAAATCATTGATGTTTAACAATATTTCAAATCATTATATTTCCTTAATAATTCGAAACTTGGATATGCCGTGAACAAGAATCGTCGCTTGAGAATGATAGCAGAGAATTAGAATTATATCATTGAATGGATCTTGGGTAAGGTCATTTTGAAAACGTCATTTCATTTTAAACAAAATCAAATGTTCATTAAGAAAACCTTTCGTTGTGTTTGAACTTTCTGTGTGATATTAAATGTTCATAAAGATACTATTTTTGAATAGATAATTGAAATACCTTTCAAGAGATAGGTTACTCAACCCACTTTTTCTATAATCTATTTCGACTTATGTGCTACTGAGGAAAGAGGGTTGATTTTACATGCTCCGCCAAAATCAGTCCATCTTGAGATACAGGAAGTAGCAAATTTCCTTTGAAAAACACTGCATAGATAATATATACAATAAATTCAGTTCAATTCGTGTTAATACAAATTTTCAAGCGATTAACTGAAGTAATTTATATCTCAATATCGTATATATAACAAGTTTAATTATTCGCTATATGTGTAAACACATTGAAGAGAGCAATATTCCATGTTGAATATCCCTAACTGAAGGAGATATTCTCCGATCTACTCTTCATAATCAACCAGCGACACAATAGTGTTGGTACAATCTGATCATTTCATTCGACAAGATTGAACCGCTACTATTGTGGTCTGTTCATGACATTCGACTAGATTGTACCACTACTGTTGTGGTCCTGGTTTTACTTTTACATTCAATGAAAAAGATAATCCGGAAATGCTTCGATAGTTGACTACTGCCTTACTTTTCAATTTTTATTTTCAGTGTTCTGACGGCTGCTGTGCTTAGTTTGGAGGCAATTTGTTTCGGAACATGGAAATCCTAGTTTTCGTTAGATTTAGCTAATAAATGATAGAGAAAAAGCATTAAAATTTTGGGCCTTCTTATGCAAAATTTTCCTTAAAGATCTTTTTTGTGACTTCAGGATTTCTTCCTTGAGAATTAGGTGATATCTGTCAGTAGTTTCAACATTGTTGATATTTTTCAAATAACAGAATCCTGGGTGTTCTCATTCACACTATTTCCACGTTACTCGTTGTTCCATTTTTGATGAAAAATAAAAAGTTTTTGCATATAGAAGCAGTTTCATCTGCTATTTTCCTCTTCTATTATTTCTCAGATTTTTACTGAGAATTTTTCTAAAGTAGGATAAATAAAATCTTATGTGGACCACCGTTCAGTTGCATTTTAACATTGCAGCAGAAATTTAATCGAAATACCAAATAAGACAGTTAATGAAATTGAAATCCATCTCTCACAGTTTTCGATAACACTTCTTTTCTGTGTTTGAAGATCTATGATTAACTAGTTCCCTTATGCATACCTCTTTCTTGATGTTTTCTATGATACAGTTACTTCCCTTATTTTTCAAATCTTCTAAACAAGTTGATCGTATAGCCTTAATCATGTTTCTAACATATCTCCATTTACCGTTTTAGGTTTGGGGATCAAGATGGCCACTCAATTGAAGGGGAATTACAAATTTACTTATTTTTGAATTTCATGTTAAAAAATTTGATAACGATAATAACGTTGTTTGGATGGGTTGCATCTAGCAGCCACTACATCGTTTGAAATTCACCAATGTATACATATTCTAGTGGCCCAAGAAGATCATCTATGTTGAAGTTTCATCACAAAAATTCCCGAAACAGTTAAATTTTCTGCAGACCAAAAATGACAGGAATGTCGAGCAGACCATTGTGGTCTGATATTCATAACAAAAAAATGGTTGCCCATAATTGGTAGTATGAATAAACTGGCCTAAAAACTTCTCGAAAAATGAAGAATATGAGAGATTTACTGTGCGCATTTCAAAATTGCGAAGCGCACATATGGCTACCTTGCCCCACTGGATTCTCGCAGGATATCCCAAGTTCAGTGGCCTATAAGACGTATAAGGAGAACTAATAATGCTATCGTTCTGAAATTTTGGTAGTTGATTCAGCTATTCCGAAACTCTAGTTCTAAAATGGCACCTCCGTTTAAACCGGAAATGCATACTACTTTGTAATTTGATATAGACCACCCTGTGTATTGACGACTGGTTCGATAACACTTGTTATAATAAAACATAAGTCTAGCTTGTTTCATTCATGAAATATCCTAGTTTTTCTTAAAAATTATCAGTTTTTTGCTTTCTGAAGAATTTGATATATTTCGAGAACGACATGAACTACCAAAATAATGAAAGGTGTTTTGCAAACAAGAAACCATGCGGGACGTAACTCATATCCGACTGAATCTCAGTCAGTATGCAGAAGGCTCTTTTTTCCGAACCTCACATTTCGAAACATCGAAAACTACGTTTTTTCAAATTGTAACCCATATTTTCATTCAATTCATTAGATTCGATGTAAAACCTACATGCAATTCCCCATATACACCCTGTACCTGAGATTTCAAGTTTTCAAGTTATGGCGAAAAAACGAATTTTACGTACCCGCCTGAAGTTGACAAAGGCGGCTTAGATTCCTGCACGTGCATAGACAGTTCCCAGAGAATTAACAAACGACTGTCCCTCTCTCATGGGATACTTGATAAATTAAGAGAAAAAAAATGAGAAACTGCAGTTGTTGTCGAATTTCCCAACTCAAATTAAAAAACATCAAAATGACCTAAATTCTATTTTCCTAAATTTCAGAGTAATTGTTCAAAGTGATAGCTTTTAGACATAGTTCTACTCTAGGCATAACACCCTATGATGTGACTCGCCTCAGTTCCGGCACATCCATCTGCATGAAAGTATTTTGCAGTATATTATGCAACTCATACCTTGAAGTCACAGGTTCAGAATAAATTTTATCTTTCAGGGTTCCCCAAATATAAAAAGTTATAGGCGTTAAGTCAGTTAACCTTGGAGACCGTTCGTTCCAACCCATCTATATTCAAACATATCCGTTAAAATTCGATAATTTTAATTTGTGCGATGAGCAGGCGCTCCATAGAGTTGGTACCAACAACGTCTTGATTCAGCTATGGATAAAGTGTCAACGAAGTCACTACCATTCTCAAAATCTCCATATTAAGTTTACCATTTAAATTTTCATCATACACAAAATACGAAAATCTGTTTTCCTTCAAAAGTGTGAATACATTAAAACTAAATTCATTTTAAGGATTTCTTACCCTCGTAATATGAGGATTTTGGTTGGCCCAAAAGTGTTGATTATTCCGGTTAAAACCCTCTCATTAGAAAATTTGACCTTATCCGACTAATAATACTTCTTGGAAAATCGGGAGCCAGCTTGTGAAGTTTGGATCAATGAAAATTTATAAGGGTGCAGTTTATGTTTTTCTAGAATTCTGTGAATACTACTATGAGGTAAATTCAATTTCATTGTCTTCATTGTTGACTACAGGCAATGAAAATGATGTTTATTCTGGACCGTTCCAGTCAAAAAAAGGAAACTTGAAACGTATCTTCTGAATTTTTAGCTTTCATAGACAGCAAATTTTATAATTCGTTAAAACTTTTAAGTTAAGTTCTACTTACATTCCGTCTCTCATCTCCATGAATGAAAAATACATTAAGTAATTACTCATTTGTGTAGCTAGTTATTTTGTTCGAATTAATTCGAGTGACAGTTGAAACAAAAATAGATCGTTCGTTATGCTCAGAAGCCTGTCTATGCTCTGGAATTGTGCACGTGCAGGAATCTAAGCCGCCTTGCCAACTGTAGGTAAAATTCGTTTTTTCGTCATAACTTAAAAACTTGAAAGAGCAGATACAGGTTATTTATAGAGAACTTCATTCAGATTTTTACGGCAAATCTAATGAATTGAAGAAAAATATGGGTTACAATTTGAAAAAACGTAGTTTTCGATCTTTCTTCGTTTCGGAATGTGAGGCGGACAAAAGAGCAGTCTGTATACTGACTGAGATTCGGTCGGATATGAGTTATGTCCCGCATGGTATCTTGTTTGCAAAACACCTTTCATTATTTTGGTAGCTCACGTTGTTCTCGAGATATATCAATTTTTTCGAAAAGCAAAAAATCGATAATTTTTCAAGTGAAACTAGGATATTTCATGAACGAAACAAGGTAGACTTATGTGCTAGGTATATTTTTGATGAGAATACCAAGTGTTATCGAACCAGTCGTCAATACACAAGGTGTTCCATATTAAATAACAAAGTTGGTATGCACTTCTGGTTATACTGGAAGTACCATTGAGGTGAAAATATTTTAGGAATAGAGTTTCGTACTAGGTGAATCAACGGCCGAAATTTCAGAACGATAGCATTATTAGTTCTCCATAAACGTCTGATAGGCCATTCAACTTGGGATGCCCTGTATTCTACAATAGAAAAACTAGAAGATAAATACGCATCTCTATTTATTGGCTGATGTTGTTAGAGAGGGTCTAATAACATCAGCCATTATCTTTTAAAATTTAATTTAACAACCTCCATCTCCAGTGGCAGCAACATAAGCAAATTACTATTCAAAGCCAATCAAGAAAGATTCAAAGAACATCTCTCCTCAGATAAAAAATCCCTAGTTTTTGAACATATAGAATCAACAAATCACATAATTATATTAGATAATTTCAAAATTCTCCACAAATGCAACAGAGGGATGAAAATCTGTTAGAAAGTTTGTAAATTAACAATTTTGTAAAAACCCAGATTTCACCACTCTCCATAGTCAAGTACAATTGGATCACTCCCCCTTTCTCAACATTTAAAAAGCATAGTTAGCACATTGTCACAGCTTTTAGATCAAGACACTTGAAAATTACGTAACTGTCGAATCAGTTGTGTTTATCAAAAATAAGCATTGTGGAACTCAGACAAAAGTGTTTAATTTTATTTATATTATGGTGTGATGTGATATTTCGAGGAAGTCCGCGAAAAAATCATTTCTGTAACTTTAACAAGTTGATAATTGTATTAATTTTCAAGTTTTTGCGTACTGTGATACTGAAATACAGTATTGAAATTCTTGTTTGTTTTAAAGATAAATGAAAGAAATTACTTCCTATATCCGATCGAGGTTAATTTTGAGTGGTTTATGTTTATACGAATTTATTACTTTATGAACACTCGATTTAATAACTCCTGTTTATTTTGTGAAGTCATTGAATAAAATATCAAGATGAGACCCTGTACATCATTTCTGATTAGTGCTAGATAATGAACATTTTTCATTTTCAAAGAAAAATCTTTTTCAATGCGAAATATTTCTGGGTATTCGCTTAAAATGAAAAACATGTCGGCATATTGATTTATTGAAAATAAAATGCCATTTCAAATTTAAATTTATAGAACAATATTATACGACATATCTAATTTCAACAAGCCATATCGATATTTGTGTTATCCTTCTGGTTTTTATAGTGAATTTCAAATTGTATCTCCTACCTCAAACAAATAGTGATCATTGACGAACAAATGTTTTGAAATCGACAATACCATTATGATAACAAAACTTTTCGTCATAAAATACTGAACGTGTAATTTGGAAAGAAAAACCTCCATCTATATTGAAACACCTATAGCAAAACGATATTATAGAGAAGAAGGCTCACATAATCTTTACAAAATATTTCTTCAAATAATGAAGTTATAATATATACATCTAGTATTAGTAACGATCATATTGTTACTTCTAATTTGAAAATTGTTCCACTCTAGTAATATAAAAATAATCTTAATTAATATTTCGATGACTTTGGTTTGTGTCAATTCGAATTTTTCACAAATGACTAATAAAGGTCAAGACTTCAATCTTGATCAGATTGATAACCTTAAATTCGGACGAATGAACGAATTTCTTGAAGCATGTAGAATATATTAATTTCATGTATCCATATTCGTCCTTTCAGTATTAATGCAAGGTTCTCATTAACTTGATGCAATATAGAATTACTGAATGATATACCACGAAACTGATCTATCATCCGAATTATTATTCAAAAGTTCTAGGAACATTTGATAATAATAAAGACTGAATAAGTTTCTATTATTGCTGAAAATGTTCTAGAAGAATAATTCAATAGTTTCGAAGATAGATCAGTTTGAGGATTTATCATATCTATACAGTGTGTTCCAAAGAAAATAAACCACTCTACTAATTTGATTTATCTGGGAAATTCCCAGAAAATGTCGATTTTCTATTAGAGGGGGAAAGTGTTTTCAAATGTTCTTCCCCTATCAACCCCCTGGCAGATTCTACCCAAGTTTTTTAAAAGGGAAACGAGGTCCTGTGATACCAATTCGAAAATATGTTTCTATTCTCTATACGACCATGTTAATACATATTTCCTGAAATAACATGAGGAATTGAAATGGAGAATTGTTTGGAAAAATTTCAGATCTTCATGAATCTAATACTTCTCTGTATTTGGAAACAATCGATCCAAATCGACTTGCTTGAATCTGAAAAATTTTTATTACTTATTTAAACGTTCGTGAATCCACCCACCTCCATCTATCAAGTAGCTTCCTCAAAATTTTCATAGGGACAAAAGGGTTATGTGATCCTCAATATCAATCTAATTTTTTAAAGGTACATGCTTGGTCTTGAGAATCGATTATGAAATTAAACATAACATATGTTATCAGTGTTTTAGTTTTTAGTACATTCCTACCACAAATATTCTAAGTGGCCCTATTCACTTTCATGAATTGCTACAATTGAGATTGGAATGATTGAATAACATTTTGCAACATTTATGGTGCTCTCTGCCCATATGCTTGAAGAATTCTTTTTCGTAGTTTCTCTGACATCTTGAGCTGCGCATGGTATCGTTGTTGAGATATGATGTACATCTGGTTAACAGCCAAACAGATGAAAGTGGCAATTGTTTTTCGACAGAAAGCTTCTTACAGATAAAGTGGCTGGTTTACCAATAACTTGAGGGATTTACGAGATAATTTGCGACTTGTGGGTGGTCTTTACGATAAATATAAAACTGAGCATTTCAGAAAATTTGTGCAGACGGTTTCGCGTTATATATAGAGTGGAGCTGAAGAGAGCAAAAGTTGCATACAATGACAAATTAATAAGGGAATCCTGTTATGAAGGTAAAACACTTTGGAATATTGTCAATAAAACGAAACAAGAATAGCAATAGTTTTCATAACACTTTGAGTTCTCAGAAAGTCGATGACATTTGGTCTCGATTCCATTGCGGATTTCTGAAAGTCTTGGTAATTGCGCCAGAGATCCTGCTGCTAGGTTCAGGAGGGACATACCGCCTGATGCCAACTTTGATTTTTCTGAAGTCATTTATAATGAAGAGATGTTGTCCACAATCTGAAGAATAGTAAATCCACGGATTACTATGGACTGACCACTTTTGTTTTGAGGAAGAACATCAACTCCATCATTTGTCCTCTATCTTCACTTGTGAATCGATGTCTTCGGCCGGGAGTCTTTCCTGGCTGTCTCAAGGCCTCAAAGGTCATTTCAATTTTAAAAAGGGGGGAGCGAGAGGATGTTGCAAGTTATCGGCCTATTTCTTTAGTACCACTTTTTTGAAAGGTAATAGAAAAACTGATGTGTAACCAAATTGTTAGCTATTTTGAGTCAATGAATCTTTTTACAAGTAACTAATTTGGTTTTAGAAGGGGCAAGAGAACCTGTGATGCTTTTATGGGTTTTGTCAGTACTGCTGTTTAGTGTCTTGAACTTGGTTTACACTCATTGACACTTTTCCTTGACCTGTTCAAGGCGTTAGACTGCGTCTCTCATGAAAAGCTCCTGTGGAAACTTAGAGCATACGGTTTCAAGGATACAAGCGTTGGTTTCATCTGCTCATTTTTGTTTGGTAGGCAGCAATTTGTCTTAGACAGTGGTGTTTTCTTTGGGAAGAAAGCAGTTGAGATAGGTGTTCTACAGGGTTCTATAATAGGACCAATACTGTTTCTAAATTTTATAAACGACTTTCCTGATTTCATCTCAGCTGCTTGAAGTACCCTTTATGCGGATGATACAGCGGTCTCACTGAGCAGTACAGATCTTGCTGAATTACAGGAGCTGTCGGGGAGGCGTGGTCGATTGCCTTGAAATGGTTCAATGGTAATGAACTCAGTATAAATGTAAATAAAACGCAGAGCTTGTTGATCAGTCTGAGACATAGAGGTGGTATGGATCATGATGAGAGGAATGATGTATGTTTTCTGGGTATCCACTTAGATTCCGGTCTTAGATGGGATAGACCTTCTAGTCATTTGTATTCGAAAGTTAGCAGTAATATATTTGTTCTGAGGAATCTTTTATCATCGGTTTCACGGAATATCTTGAAGACGGCTTACTTTGCACTGGTTTAGTCTCATCTAAGATACTGCATATTGGTGTGGGGCAATTGTGCGAAACTTCAAGCCTTGTTCAGATTGCAGCGCCGTGCCATCAGAGTACTGGGGCTATAGAGAAGACTGCAAGCATATTTTTAAAAAACTTAATATCCTAACTTTGCCGTCTCTATACATTTTAGAGTACCTTGTCCATGTGAAGAGAAACTTTCACCTATTCAATCTCAAGGTCCACACTCACACTCATAACATCAAACATGCTTCTGATATTAGAAACGATTTCCTTAGGCTCAGTAGGTCGCAGAGGAACTCAACCTTCATGGCTGTGAGTTTTTTCAATTAACTATCCATTCAAAATAAAAATCTGCCTCTAAAGGAATTCATAGCTCAAATCAAGAACATATTAATTAATATATAAATAATGTTTTATATTGTTTCGAAGAATTCAATAACATAAGTTTTCTTTCCTGGTCGGTAGGATGGGTAAATTTTCGAATTTTTTAAATTTTTCTGTATCATCTTTGTAATGTACTATGTATTACTGGAGTTATTATTTGTAGGTACTCACAAAATTTGTCGTTTTTACTGTTTTTAATTGACGATTGGTAAATTACTTGTGATTCGAGTCTGTAGTAATGAATCAATAAATTATCTATCTATCTATCTATCAGTGTAGCAATGCGGAAAATAGTCGAACTAGTTTGGCATCTTAAAGTTTCCTGTTTGAACTACCCTTTGTTTTCACAGTTTCCTGGTGGCGATGATAAGTGGCCTCTGTCTGACACAGAGGCCATTTATTCATTCGAATGTGCCAATATCTATATTTATCTTGATGCACTCCAACGGATTGAGATGAGTAGGTTGCAGTCTGGCCTGATGTTGTGAATGGGTATGTAATACTGACGAGATCGAACAAAACCGAAACTGCTGTATATTGCTCCTATTCGTGATATCCGAGCGGACCATACCGATGCTGTGTGGCGCTGGTTGACCCCAATTTATGATAATGAAGGGTGGATTGAAAAACTAGCTCTTTCAGGGAAGGATAATTAACATTCTACGAATTATTGAATATTGTTCTCTGAATGAAAGTTTTCAATGTGTTCAAATATAAAGCGATAAATTTCGCATATTATCATTGTTGATATTCGATTATTTATTTTATTGTTTCCTCATTTATTTTAATCCTACAATAAATTCCCTTGAATACAGATATAGACATTCTGAATGAAAATAATAAATTTTCGAAAAATATTATGGTAGTAAATAGTTATGTGAATGACAAAAAAGTGTATTTTTGGTAAAATTGAAATTTATCGAACTATTTTTATGGTTACAAATATGGGGTTGAAATAGAAGCTATCAAATAAATTTTATATTATTTTTATTACAGCACGTGTAGAAGATTGTTTGAATAGTTTATTATCTAGTTCCACCGATAAACGTTGGTTTATCGGTCGAACTAGAAACATCCTGATCCCGCCTACACTTCTGCTTTTTCTTCAAACCACGTCGTGAACCAAGTTTTCTATTATTTTATTTCGTTTTCTTCTCAATCTTCAAAAAACTTCAGTATACTCTCTAATATGCCTTTTGTGGTGCCAATTTTAAAAGTGAATGGATCCAAGAACTCTGAGCTTGGTTCGTCTGATAATGAAACGTGCTCTACTGAAATAATCTTTTTGTAGAATTTTGTTCCTTGTTTCCTCTAACAATTGTTTCGTCCTCTGTTCCATAGAAAAACAATCTCGTATTATCCGCTATGAATTCTGAAAACTATCTTAATGAGATTTTTTCCATTTTTTGATCTTGCTCCCCTAATTTTTATCCTGTCTATCACTTTGGTTTCATTCTTCCCTGTGAATACACCTCAGTATGTTAAAGAAGTACTAGCTATAGCTGCAGCAGCTCTATCTGATATAACGATACGGTGACATATGACGTTTTCCTGTTTCAAAGACTCTGAGATATATGTCTTTTGTTATATATTATTTTATGGATCTAGTTGGTTCGCTTCGTCTAGTAAATCTTTCTTCTGTGAGTTTTGAGTCTGTTTGATGTTCTCTTTAATCTTCAGAGATTTTACGGTTATCAGAAACCTCGTGTAACTGACTTATATTTTTTTCTGTTTCTGATGAAACATAGCCTTCTCCTCAGTAATACTTTAGTCTTTATTGCTTCTTTTTTGTTTGAAGCTTTTGGGGTAGCTCTATTGATATACCGTTATTATTTTCTTTTATATACTTGCTAGTTTCAGAGTTTCTACATCTGAGCTGTCTGAGAAGGGAGCAATATTGATCAACCGCTTTCATTATAAATTTGGCCAGGTTCGAATCAAACATATCTGAATCTTTTCTACTTTTAGATTTGAATAAAGTCCCATACTTAGGATGATAAGTTTTCATTATTAATGAAATCCTAAGGTTAGAAACAATGGGAATGGAACAAATTAAACAAATGTATATTTTTGGAATTAAAATGTCAGATATTTCATTTATAGTAGAATCCTTTCTTGGCGCAACTTTTAGGTTATGTCTTATGAAAGAAGCACTTCATTACGGAACGTGCCTATTTTATAATTAGGCACAACAATTTCATCTTCCATTCAGAATATTGTCTCGTCTTAACTTCTCTAGACTGAATCATAGTAATCACCAAAATTAAGTAGAATAAAAACAAGTAATGAGGTATAAGATAAATATCAATCCAACCAAACTCGGCAAATGTATTGGTAGCACAGACATCTAATACAATGTGCAAATAAAAATTTGTCCCCTACCTACATCACCTTCAGCGAGGACTCTGTTGTTTTTACCTTAATTTTTAATTTCTATACTTTTATTTTGATACTGAAATAATTGAGATTTGTTGAAATATAATGAAAATGTACTCTTGCTATCAAATTTCTCCGACTTGCGTACCTCAAGCAACATCTAAAAAATTAAAAAAATGTTTTATATCATATTTGATATAAATAGTTTGTTGACACTATTTAAAATTAATGAGATATTGCACAAATTTGAAAATATTCTCAAAAAATTTGTTCAAAATCGTAATTTCATGAAATTTTACCGCCCTTGCAGTATCTCGAATCGCGCTCCAATATTTTTGAAATTCGTTTTCATTTTGTTTACACCGAACAGCAATTTTTCCGCACTATTACAAAATATAAATTAAAACTCGATTTTTTCATTCCTAGTATTCAGTCAATTGGGCAACTATTGTGCAGGACTGGAGAGCAAAACTTCCCGAAGCTCTATTAGTTTTGTTCAGATCGGCTCGAAACTGAGGAGATTTTTTTAAACAAATTATAGAATTTACTGAGCCAATGAAACAAAATCTCTTTTCTGAAACTCTTGAACACATGTTACTTCATTAGGCCTGTTTTTGATGTGATGTATTTGGATCTTCCTGTAGAATAAGAAGATCTCCAGAAATATCTTCGTTTGTTGTGGTTTCAGGTTAATTGGACTTGGAACTACATGGTTTCAAATTTTTGCGAAACCCTTCAGGCTGTCGATTTTGAAATAATTTTATGAAACAATGCTGCACTAGAAATATGCAGGCATCTTGAATTGATTATTTTCTGTTTCAAAAAGCTATAATCTTTAACAATGTTACTCTTCCAGTCTAACCCTCAATCGAACATTTAATGAAATATTTCATACTTCCTCTCTATGAATATCGACACTGGAATTAATTATTTCATTCAAATCAATGAAATTTCTGATCTTAGTAACAAAAAATTTCTTGATCGCGACATGCCAAAAGAATTGCATGCTGATGGTTTACTTTATTATTCATCCAAATACCGAAATGATCTGAAATCGTTTTTCTTCCAGATATTATTCTAAATGACGGAATTTTTTTTTTTTAATTTTACATGGTACTACTTTACCGGTGGATTCTGCATTTGTTTACTTTGAATCAAAAACGCAAAAATATACCGCAAAGTTGTTTGAACTCGGTTGTTCAGCTCTAAGGCAGGTGATGGGGTCAAAATAATAGAAGAAGGTTATGGCATCAGTTTGTCAGGATGAAAAGAGAATTTTGCTGAGCGATTACATTCAAACCAGTAAAATACATCAGGAGAATATTGAAATAGTATTCTGCATAATTTGAAAGCAAAATTTCGTCACTAAAGATCATGGTAAAGAAAGGGTCCTTTATGATCAGCACAATGCACCTGCTCATACCAGTGATATTGAAAAACTGAAGTTGTCGGAGAAAAATACGCTCGATTTGGACGTCACTAGGTTCATCAAGTCTGGCACCCTCCTACTTCCGTTTGTTTGCGAACCACTAAAAGGTTTTTCGTCAGCGTTTCCTATCAAGTGAAGAATTCAGCTGTCAACAGGTATTTTGAAGGCCTTCTCGAATGGCATTTCAGAGATGGAATGAATGAACTAGAGAATCGTTGGAAAGAATGTATTGAGCTTCAGTTAGAATATAGATTAGTAGCTCTCTCTTCAGTAGATCCATTGAGGTGGTGGTTGATGGTGTAACGAGTGAATCTTTTCAGGTTGATGGGGTACTCCGGGTTTTTATACTCTCGACAACTATTTTTCTCATTAATGATCTGCTCCACTCCACCAAGAACCAAATATTAGGATTGGCGGACGACTGCACCTTGGTCCCCTTATTAACTAGTCATCAGTGAATGGCACAACTAGCACAGCCACGTACCTCTTTCTATGAAAATACTTTTGTTTACAGGGCAACTGTACAGTGGAACTCGCTTTCATCGAACATCTTTCCAATAACTTACTATTACGCCCTTTTCAAGAAGAGAGTAAACACACAAATTATATCATCATGGGCGGTTCTCATTTCCGCTCCTTCTCCATTTCTTCCGACGTTGTATATTCAGATATTGGTAACAGTTATTCAATTTTTTTCAGCGTCCTATTTCCCAAGATGCTACAGAAACGACCCAAAATTGAACGAATGTCTATTGAAGGCCACAGAAACAGTTAAACCTTTTTTGATCAAGGGAGTCCCAGAACTGAGCATTCCTTCTATCGAACCATTCACAATACCTGAAGCTGAGCTTCAACAAGGGAGTCAAGCACTCAACTTCAAGGCCAAACTATTAAACGTAACTGTTCGAGGACTGTCGTCATATCACTTGGACAGATTTGAGTAAGTAAAATGATACTGAAGCAGTTGGCGGTACTGCGATTAACTTGATACCTAAAAGTTTCTGTGATCTTAGATTCGAAACAATACGCAAGGACAGTTATATTGCAATTGCAAATCGCAGAAATTTGTAGCGCAGTAGATCACTAATTGTACCAAATCTTTGGCAGTAAATTGATAATTATTTTACAGTTTCAACGCATTTGCATTAAATCGCTGCTGTACGGAGTTTCATTCCATTTAGTGATACGATGGTGTTTGGTCTCTTTATGTATCTTGATCTGACATAAGTAAAATTCGTTGAATCAGTTATTAGCTATTTACATGTCCACTAGAAAATATCAATATGAATTTTTAATTAATTACTAATTACTAGTTATTTCTGTAGTCTTGAAAAATTTAAATAGGTAGTTCATATTCAACACCTACCAATAATCATTCATAATTATTATAATTAGGTTTTATTTTTCCTTCAATGTCAATTATATTGATATTGTAAGAAGCTCATTCAAAATAAGTGATCTGGCAGTCATTGAAAAACGTCAGCTTTCAATACCATATGTGATCAATAACAACAATTTTTGTGAAATGTATTATTACCAGAATTCCAAATGGAGTTAAAATTATCTATATAAGAACATAGCTAATGATCTAACGACCTACCTTATGTAATTACTTGATCATAGATATGGTGTTTCCTTCCACCTCAAAAACTAATACAGTGATTCCAACGAAATTTTGACTACCTATAACGCAGAAGAAGGCAATCTCAGAGGAAAAACGCTGAAATAGGTCAACTTTTATTTCGAGAGGAACCACTGTTTATACCAACTTCGAGCATGTCAGTTCAACCCCCTTACCCCACATTACGTATCTAAAAACTAATTATAGGAAATAAATGTCGAGTGATACATCGCAAGAAGAAGATATTCTTTCGATTATCTATTTGAATCCATAAATTTTTTCTATCAAATACATGGCGTTTCAATTACAAAAGATATTATAGATAGTAACACTGGTAAATACTGTTTTCGTCACGTGAACTTTGTGATGATTTTTATTCGTTTTGATGCACCCTTATTCGAAAATAATAATTATTTCGTTTCAGTCACATTATATATATATATATATATATATATATATATATATATATATATATATATATATATATATATATATATATATATATATTTTTTTTTTATATATATATATATATATATATATATATATATATATATAAAAAAAAAAAAATATATATATATATATATATATATATATATATATATATATATATATATATATATATATATATATATATATATATATATATATATATATATATATATATAAAAATAAAAAAATATAAATAATAAAAATATTTCTGAAAATGGAGTTCTAATATTGATATTCTAACAGATTATTGGTCTTCAATTTGGGCAGTGCCAAGGCAACACAATTCCAGTGCAAATTGGATTTTAAATGGGGGGTCTCGTTTTTCTAAAATATAATGCATGCAATTTGCAAAATTTTCAAACTAAGATTTCCTAAAATTGATATTCTAACTGATTATTGGTCTTCAATTTGGGCAGTGCCAAGGCAACACAATTCCAGTGCAAATTGGATTCTAACTGAGGGGTCTCGTTTTTCTAAAATATAATGCATGCAATTTGCAAAATTTTCAAACTAAGATTTAACATCAGTTACTGAACACACAAAAAATTGGAAATCTCCAGGTGTTGATGGTATTCATAACTTTTGGTTCAAAAAATTCTCTTGCGTTCATGAAAGATTGGCTGAATATTTTTCATTTATAATAAAGAACCCCTCAGCTACTCCCTTATTTTTCACACAAGGAATTACTTATTTAAAACCGAAAAGTGCTAATACGATTGATCCGTCTCAATATAGACCAATTACTTGCCTTCCAACAATATATAGAATTCTAACTGCATGTATTACCCAAAATATTATGCACATTTGGAGAATTATAATATTCTCTGCGAAAAACCAAAAGGATGTAGAAAAAAACACCTTGGTACTAAAGAACATCTTGTAATTGATTCTGTTCTGCTTTGAATCAAGCTCAAACTAAGAAGAGAAATATTCATACAGCCTTCATTGATTACCAAAAGGCTTTTGATAGTTCTCCCCATTCATGGCTTCAAGAAATTTTGGAAACTTATAAAATTGATAAGACACTTCGTCTTTTTCTTGAATTTGTAATGTAAAATTGGAAAACCAATCTTCATTTAAATATCTCAAAACAATCGTTAAAATCGTTAATTTATTTAGATGATACTAAATTATATGCCGGAACTAGATCTCTTTTGAAAAGTCTACTTGAGATTACTTTCAACTATTCCAATGATATGCATATGAAATTTGGGCTTCCAAAATGTAAAAATCTTTTTATTGAAAAGGGAAAGATCACCTCTGATTATATAAAGATTTCCAATATCGAAATCGAGCCAATGCATCAAGGAGATACATATAAATATCTCTGATTTGGTCAAGAGAAGACAATTAACCATAGCAGCACTAAAGAAAATATTAGAAGTTCATATTACAAAAGACTTAGATATATCATCAAAAGTCATTCAACTAGTAAAAACCTTTTCAGAGCTATCAACTCCTATGCAGTCCCTATTCCTACATCTTCTTTTGGAATTATTAAATGGTCTAAAACTGATCTAAATGAATTACAATGTTAAACTAGAAAAATGCTTTGTAAATATCATAAGCACCACCCAGCGTCAGCTATTCAGAGTGTTACACTACCTAGACATCTTGGAGGTCGTGGATTGACTGATTTGAATAATCTAGTAATTAAACATGACCTAATTCCCAAAAAAAAAAACTTTTCACGAATATGAACCTGAGATTATTTGTGAAAGTGACAAATATAAAAAAAGTTCATACAAACTTATTATTAACTAAAAAATATATGGGCAACTTGTCGGGGGTTTTGTTATCATTTTGATATTCAAGTCTTTTCGCAGAAAGACAACCATATTTCTATTTTCTAGAGGAAAAGTAGTAAAGTATTGTACCTCTTGGGAATCGTCGATAAATATGCCATATTTTGAAATGAATACATATATATTGGGAATCGTCGATAAATATGCCATATTTTGAAATAAATACATATATATTGGGAATCGTCGATAAATATGCCATATTTTGAAATAAATACATATATATTGGGAATCGTCGATAAATATGCCATATTTTGAAATAAATACATACATATATATATATATATATATATATATATATATATATATATATATATATATATATATATATATATATATATATATATATATATATATATATATATATATATATAGAAATATGGTTGTCTTTTTGCGAAGAGACTTGAATATCACAAGATTATGCAAATATTCATCTCATTTATAGAGAATGTTGATGCAATTCTATCGCAGAAGTCATACTTTACAGGAAAGATACGAATTACTGTGAACACTTTTCTCTTCGAAAAAATAATTTTACAACTTAATGATGATACCTCCCCTTCTTCAACAATCAGTGTATTTTTAACAAATTTTCAATTACAAAAGAGTTGATTATTTACATTGGGACTCAAAGCGATTGAAGCAAATGTTCAAATTGCCTTCCTTCGGCTAGAATGCAGGCCCTACAACGTCTCAAGAACGACCGCTTTACTAATCGTGCATGTTTCCTCAAATTAATTTGTTCTGCGGCATCAGAAATTTCGTGGCAAAGATCTTCCAAATTTTGCACAGGTTGTGAAAAGAATTTTTCTTTCATACAAACCCAATAAAAAAAACCGATGGGGTTTAGGTCGAACGGTGCGGCCATAAAATTGGTCCGAGACGCCAAATCCATCGTCCTCGATATTCATTATCCAAGTGATCCCGAACAGGACGAGCGTAATGCGCAGGGCAACCATCCTGCTGATACCACATATCTCTACGAATATTCAGCGGTGCATCTTCTAATAACATAGGTAACACATTCTGAAGGAAATTCAGATAGTTCTGGCCATTTAAATTTTCAGGTAGTTCAAATAGTCCAACAGCCTGGCCGTTTAAAATGCCGGTCCACAAATTAATTTTAAATTGGTTTTGGGATCGGTTTTCTCGATTTAAATGTTGGTTTTCAGTATACCATCCATGTAAGTTATGGAGGTTGAAGTAGCCAACTTTCTTGCATTTTGTTTCGTCCATCCAGAGTATTTTGTCGAAAAATTGCGGATCTTCTTGATTTTTGGCTAACATTCTTCTACAAAATTCCATTATGGGTAAGTAGTCCTGAGGTAGTAGGGTTTGCACACGTTTCACGTGGTATCGATAGTATTGTGTCGTTTTAAAAAACGCTGAGCAATAGATTTTATTACACCTGTATTCATTTCAATCGCACGTACTGAAGTGCCAAAACCATGTCTTCGTAGGCTGATTGAGGTCTACTACCACTTTTACGAACGTGAGGCAATCTTCCCTCTGAGTATGACTGATGCACATGTACAAACACCTGGTAATCAGGATGTCGTTCGGCATTCGGGTATCTTTCACTGTAGAGTCTGGCTGCTGCGCTAGTATTGCATCCACATTCCCCATAAATGAGATTCATGTTTGCATATTCTTGTGCTGAATATAAAAACCATAAACACAACCATATTTCTATTTTTTAGAGAAGAAGTAGTGAAGTGTTGTACTTCTTAGAAATCGTCCATATATATGCAATCTTTTGAATAAACTTGCCAGGATCACGTAGTGGATTTTTCACAGAATATGAAGCGCTAAATTGAGCACATGCTTGAGAAATTATGTATGTTTGGAAAATTGGTGGTCACTGCACTGTTGCTTCGACTACAGCTGGTTGCACACAATATAGCTAACTTTTTTTCGTGAATGGGATAGCAGAGACAGAAAAAGTTACTACACGAAGAAAGTATGGCCCAAGCGTGAATCACTGATTCTAGAGCAGAAGAAATTTAAAAATGATCCTTGACCCTGACCGCATACTTTCACCACTATTGTATAACAAGCTCAACTTGATGAAGTTTGTAAAAACCATGCTTAAAGATGACAATGGATTCTTCTATCGAAAGGGGAAAATCCCCAATCTCAGCGAGGCAAAATATAAAGAAGGAAATATTTTTTGGTCCACAAATACAAAAAGTGGATACTACTTTGAAGGAAATTTTAATGATCAGAAAAGAGTCGCCAGGAAATGTTTTGTGAATATTGTCCAAAAGTTTTTCAGGAAACCATAAAGCGGAAAACAACAAAGACTTAATGAATGAGCTTATAACTTTGTGAAGAGCTTTGGAGTGTAATATGTTTTCAAAAATGCATATGCAGCACACCCATCTGGGTTACTTTCCTGAAATATTGGGTGCTGTGAGTGACGAACATTGAGAGAAATTTCGTCAATTTAGGTTAGTTATTTCAGGTTCAGTCATAAAATATATCAATAATTAGATGGTTTACCTATGGGCTCTGCATTGTCTCCGTCATTAACTAAAATATTTATGACAAATTCAGAAAGTAGAATTTTTATTTTATTTCTCCAACATCGTAATTAAGAGTGTATTTTTTTATGGAAAAGAGATGAAGGTTAGTAGGGCTCATGACTCACTCGCCTTTAAAATATACAGAAAACAAACCTATTTGCATACCCTGATTCGTAACAGTAGTTCCCAATCCCAGAGTATCAAATTGAGTGTTTTCATTCATTTGTGCACATCTTGATTTCTATTCCTTTGTCAGCTGTCGATTTTGAGAATGAAGTTCAAGTTTCAAAATTAATCGCTAAGATAAACGGCTATGAACCGAAATTAATGGATACCATGATGATAATAAGACAATAACGACATAAACTTTTATTGCAGGTCATTTATTAGTTGCATACTAAGAAATCTAACAGAAAATTTCCAACTAACTAGATTCTTAATATTAGTACCAGGAATTGTAACAGATTACACAGAAATAATATTAACACTATCAGCACCAATAAAAAGAATTTGGGTTCATTGTTAGTTAATAATAAAGATAAAACAGAATTATTGGATAAAAGCGGAGTATATAAAATACACTGCAGTGAATGTGAGACATTCTTAATAGGCCAAACCAGAAGATGCATCGAGAAGAGAGTTGAAGAACATAAAAAATCTATTCTCAAAAGTAAAAACTCTACGGGTTTTTCGGACCACTGCATCAACAAGATCATGTCATATATTTCGAGAATATCGAACTCGTGCATCCAGGTAATAAAGGAAAAAGGATGGGCATCTTAGAGATTATTGAAATTACTTCCGCTTATAGGAAAAAACAACCAATTTGTAACGACCTACTAGACCTCAATTTACCTCCTGTTGTGAATTCCATTATACATAAGTGAAATCACTTATTTTGAATTTAGTATTGGATTACACTTGATAATGGGCTAACAAACTGAAACGTATGTCGAGTATTTTAATAGAAATATTTGTGAAACATTTGCCAAGTTAGCAACCAATTATTTATTCTACGGAAGGTTGTTCGCTGAATAAAAGATATATAGCGATAAATTTCGAATGTTATCATTTTTGATATATGGTGTACATCTGGTTAACATTCTGACAAGTAATAAAATTTTACCTGTTACACACTTTTGAAAGATAATTATGATGAATATTATTGATATTATTTCTATACCTCAAAGTTATCTGATGAACCAACGATAAATAGCAATGCATAGCCATCTAAATCATCAATTTGCTGACCCTTGTAGAAACTGCTTTTTTCAATTGTTTCTATCAATAATTTATCACATGGCTTATAATTCTTTATATTTCATACATTAGTCCGATGAGATTACCAATAAATAATGGATTTATTTGATTTACTTGCATCCAGGATCAAGAAGAATAGGAAGAAGAAGTATGAGAGAATTATAAATAAGACGAATAATTCCTCTTTTTTTTTATTCCGCACCACTTTTATCAATCTCAACTTATGCTAATATCCTTCTTTATTCAATAGTTTCAAAACAAACAGAATAACAACAGACCCGTGGAAAAGGCCTACCGGAAAAGCCACATTGAATAAACGCCCTAACTACACTCCCTAGATGTGGCGGGAAACCTCTGCATATTATGACAATTACAATCTTCCAAATTTTTGAATCCTTATATCTCAGGAACGGTGGCTCTCAGGGAATTAATTGAACATTCTCAAAGAATAACGATTTGGTCTACTAATTTCATGATAAAGGTTATCGTTTTCCTGAAAATCGCCAAAAACCCATTTTATAAGGTATTGGTGTTTCCAAATTTCGTTTATTATAGTGTTGTGAATAATCCTAACAACATTTGAATTGTAGAGGCTTCTACTTGATAGAATTCCATATCAAATAAAAAATAAATCAAATGGTTTCTGACTATGTGTGTGAAAAATGATGTGACCCCGAAGTACATCAAACTGAAGACAAACAACAACAGTGCTTCAGCCTCCAGAGGTATTCGTACAGGTCATCTAACATGGTTGAGAGCTGACAGAATAAGTCAGTACAGCAAAAGGGACATTTGTAACATGTATGTCAAGGTTTTCCATTCAGAGCTGTCATTTAGATTGCACCCAGTAGAGTTCGATATTCATTCAAAATCGAGGTACAATATAAAAATTAAAAATCATAAGAAATTCGAAATACAGAGCAACAAACTTAATTTAATATCTAAAAAACCATCTCCTAAACCAAAAGTCACCAATTTTTCCAGTCATACATTCGAGCAAAGATTCATGAATTTTACAGATTGTTTTTTCTTTAATGATGAAATCACTTTCATAGAAAAAAGTTTTAAACATAATATTTTACCGAAGCATCATACTTCCATTTTTGAAAAACTAGCTGTAGAAACAGAAATTGCTCTGAAGAATACAGATTATATTATCAATAATAAATATCAGTCAGCCAATTTGATCAAGAAAATATATATTAATTCTAAAAGATTGTTAATTCCAGATCACAATATTATAAAAACAATTAAAACAAAATTAATTTCTGAGGAAATCATTTTCACCAAAGCTGATAAAGGCAATACGGTCATAGCAATCAAAAAAGGAGTTTAAGTGTCAAGAATCCTTCTTCTTCTTCCTCTTTTTCAGCCATCTGTCATCCAACTCTGGCCATAGACCGCCCCCAGTTCTCTCCAACGGTCTCTGTTCAGTGCTACCTGATACCAGTTGAGCCCTCCAATGCGTTTCAGGTCATCTCCCCCTCTCAGTGGAGGGCGACCTCTTCTTCTTTTGCTCAAATATGGTCTCCATTTTTGAACTTCGGTCTTCCATCTGCCATCTCCCTGTCTTGCATTATGACCCGCGATGATCAATTTGAGTCTGGCAATTTCTTCTCTGACATCGCGAACTTCAGTGACTTTCCTTATCCATGTGCCTGTTTTCCTGTCTGTTAGTCTTATTCCAAGCATCCTGCGTTCCATTGCTCTTTGTGTTTTGCACATTTTGGCCATAATGGCTCCAGTTATTGTCCGTTTTGGCAGCCGTAAGTGATTATAGGCAAAATACACGGATTGTAGACTCAAGTTCTAAGGTATTGTGGTATCTTACGGCTTTGAAGGATTCATTTTAGTTTTCCAAATCCAGCTCAAGATAGCCGAACTCTTTTCGCAATTTCTACTGTTTGATTCTCTCTATTAAGTTTGAGTATTTGACCTAGGTAAACATATTCATCCACCACGTCCAGAGAGTGTACGCCAATTGTAATCCTTCTGTTATCTTCTGAGTTAGTCATGGTTTTCGTCTTCTGCATGTTCTTTTCCAAACTAATTGTTTGCGATGCTTCCGCTTATACTGTAGTCATTGAACTCCTCGAGAGTGATGGAAATCAGGCCAAATCATCGGTGTACCTAAGATGATTCAGTGTTTTTCCGTTTATGTTTATCCCATTTCCTTCTCAACTCAATGATTTAAATACATCCTTCTAATGCTAAGGTGAATAACTTCGGCGATATAACGTCTCCCTGTTTTACACCTCTATGGATTTTTATAGGTTTGGTCTCGTGTTCTAGTCTTACTATCATTGAGGATTGTTGATAGATGTTGTGGATCAGTTGTCTATACCTGGAATCAATTCTGCTGTTGTTCATAGCTTGTTCTGCGAACCATATCTCAGTCATATCGAACGCCTTCTCATAATCCACGAATTACATGTATAGAGTCAGATTGTATTCGTTTGCTTCCTCTATCAAAGTTCTGATAGTTAGTAGGTGAACAGCTGTACTGTCAGCCAGACTGTTCAACGGGTTGGTAGGAGTCCATCTTCGCCGTCAACTGGTTATTGATCTGTGATAGTAGTGATATGGGGCGATAGTTTTTTAGGTTACTGTTTTCGCCTCTCTTGCATAGCAAAACGATAGTAGTTTCAGCCCAGTCTTCTGGAATCCTTCCGCTATGCAAGCATTCATTGAATAATGTTCTCAAAGTGGGTAGTACAATTTCTAATCCTTTTTGTAGCATCTCCGACAGTATGCCATCGGGACCTTCCTCAAATCTTCTCTTATCATCTTTATGATTGTTGTATTGAGTTCCACATATTAAACTGTTTTGTATTTTCCTTCACTCCAAGGTTTTCTTTTTTTGTCCATTAGTCCCTCCGTCGCTGTTTGTTTCAACGGTTCAATCAATTTCTGGTTCATTTTATTGATGTCGTGGTTTTGTTCATCTGGCCGCACATGGTCTTCAGACATGATCTTCGTTAAAGTTTCTCTGAACTTCTCGCTGTTGCATCTTATTTTTTGAGAGCTCACCGATGTAGTTTTTGAATTCATTTTCTTTCTCTGTTGTTTCTTGCTGAAATGTATCTTTGCTCTCACTAATATCGATGATCACTAGCCGTTGTAAACCTATTAAGCACTATAACATCTTCATATATGTTTCGCTCATTTGTTAGGTGATAGTGTATTTCAGTCTTAGTTTCTTTATTTGGTGATATCCATGTCCATTTTCTGTTGCTCCTCTTTTTGTAGAATGTGTTCATTGCGTATAAGCTTTGTTGTTCTAAATATTGTATAAGACGTTCACCACGATCATTTCTTATGCCGAATCCGAAGTTTCTGAGCTTATCTTCAGTTTCGTCCACTTTCTTTCCCAACTTTGCATTAAAATCTCCCATAATGATAGTAGGGTCTTATTTTATCATCCTCTACTGCTTTTGTTGGGTCTTCGTAGAAGGATTCTATTTCTCGATCTTCGCATGAGCTGGTTAGGGTGTATACTTGGATTACTTTGATGTTTTTTTCCGTGCGTTCATTTCCATTGTTATTAATCCCACTCTATCAGATACGCTTTTAAACATTCGTACACTTGTTTTCATCTCTTTCCTGATGAGAAAACCTATGCCTCCATGTGTTTCGTCTTCTTTTCTTTTATAGTAGACTCTATTACCTATTTCTAAGTCGAATGCCGTTTACCCTTGCGCTTCACCTCGGACAGACCCAGCGCGTCCCATCTTATCTTCTCCAGTTCTTCCTCTAGTTCCACCAATTTTTCGTCATTTGCCATTGATCTTATGTTATATGTTGCTATTAACAGTATGTTCTTCTTACTTATTTTGGAGTTGGTATCTGTAGCAATATTTTGTGATGATCTTTTGCCTCCCCAGAATCCGTGAGGCTGACCAGTTTCCTGGTGTGGGATTTGGGATGTTCCGTCCTACCCACCTGGGGTATTTCATTCATTCGTTTAGAGATCATCATTACCATCGTTGTTTATAAGATGGGGGGTTTTGGCAATGAGTGCCACGTTTGCCAGGCGACTTGGCAACTTCGCAGTGTCATAATGGCCGTATTAGTCATCATTTGACTAGCGCCCATAAGTGACGTTTGTAGTCAGGCTTACATTGGAATTCTACTCTACGTGCTCTGACCGAATGAAGCCGCAGCTACAGAAAACCCTATACTTCATAGATTCAATTTAAAAATTTTACCTGAAGATCCGACTATCAAATTCAATAAACAAATAAAATTTCAATTGAGAAGTCAAAATGGTTAATATCGTTTCAGCAAAAATATCAAAACGTTTCGGCCAATCCTGATCCTCCTCAACTTTACTCTTTGATAAAAATACATAAGGACGGAAACCCTTTAAGACCCGTGGTCTCTTTTACTACAACAAATTTTTCAATTTTCGAGCAAAATCCGCCAACCACAAGTCTTTCCATCTTTTTAAGAAAATTCATAACATACACCTTCCTCTTGATTGTAAATTCCTTTCTTTCGACGTCACAAACCTTTATCGAAGCATTTCACCATCTGAACCATATAAACTTGTAAACCAAATGTTAGACTACAATAGAACAAATCCATAATTAAAAGCGGATATTATGCGACTCCTGAATACATGTTTGTCTCAAAACTACTTTTTTTTTCGAAAACACAATTTATAATTCAGATGAAGGGTTAATAATGGGCAACCCTTTGAGTCCCATCCTATCTGAAATTTTCATGGAGAATTCAGAAAAAGAAATGCATATTAAACCACTCAGTAAACTTTGTCTATGTTGGTTCCGCTACGTTGATGATATTTCTGTCTGTTTGACAGGTACGAACAGACAATTAAGTATGTTTGAAAAATTCCCTAATAATTTGCATCCAAAATAACATTTACAACAGAAATCGAGAAGAATTGCTGAGTAACTTTTTTAGATTTAACTATAACTCGATCTAATAATAAACACAATTTTTCGATTCATCACAAACCTCCACACACCGACATAATAATACACAACTCATCAGCACATCCCTATCAACATAACGTTGCATCTTTCAATAGTTATATGCATAGACTCCTCAACGTACCTCTATTAACAAAAATTTCGTGAAGGAATTGCTTTTAACAATCAATATAACTAAAATATCATTAATTGCGTTTTGAAAAAGAAACAACTGAGATTAGCCATTGGACAAATATATCTACGACTAGAAAAAACAAAATGAATCGTATAAATGTCTAACATATTTTGGTAAAAGTAGCGAGGCCTTAAAAACATTCCTTGGAAATGTTAATTTGAATATAGCGCTCAGAACAAGAAACAACCTAGGTGGACATACTAAAAATTACAAAATAAAAACTAAAAAGAAAATAAATCCTGAGTATATAGTTTAAATTGTCCAGATTGCGATAAGTTTTATATTGGCCGTACCGGTAGAAATGTCGGAACTAGAATATCGGAACATAAACGTAGTTTCAATAATAAAAAATCAGATTCCAATTATTCACATCACCTTTCAGATTGCAACCACTCATTTAATCCGGATTTTCAAGTTTTACATACAGAAAGTAGAGGCCAGAACCTTGAAGCCCTCGAAATTAACAGATAAAAAATCCAAGAATATGTGTAATGACCAACTAGATATAAATCAGTCACCCCTACTCAACTTATTCCCAGAAATACTTGATAGCCCTTGAATGGATTTCCTAAGCTGGTTTTTATTGCTACTTGTAGTGTATTTGTAGTATAGAATATCAGAAGTATGTAACCTTGCACTTGAGAAAGAGACATAGTGTAGAAACGCGTTGTGCTTATATAGTATCCTAGTAGAATTCTAAATCGTTTGATTTATTTTTTATTTAATATTAACAACTTTGAGCTCGGTTAGAATTTTTGTACTCTCGGATGTCAAAATTGACTGGATTTCATCCCAAATGCAGTTTCCAACCGCTGTATAACATGCAACTTTATCATTCCTGGAAACGAGGAGTTTTTATTCGATCAAAAATAAATGATTTTATCATTATCGGAACTTTGTTTTTGATGCAACTGTAGACTTACATTTTTCATATTTTTCTTCCCATTAGAATAAATGACACTGCTTCTTACAAAACTTCATGAATCTATGTAAACGGTATACACGAGGTTTCGAGTCAAAATGTGCAGTGGAATGCAACATAAGCAGCGGTGTTTCCCTCTAAAATTATATATTTTCGCTCATCGAGAGGACATCAGATCTAAATATCTGACATCAATTTCAATTCGCTGTCTTCACGTTTTTCTTAGGAAAAAGTGCACACGTCCCATAGAACTTTTTCTAATTCACAGATTCTTCCTCTACGTGCTGAAAAACATTACTCCTAGCTAAATTTAATGTAACTAGAGTGTGAATTCCGATGGTGATGACTGAAAAGTTTGATTGTTTTGAAGATCGAAGGAATTGTACACCTGAGTACCTGGTATTAATTTCAACTCGATACTTCCATGCGGTTTTTTGGGAAAATTGAATATATTCGTGAAGCAAGAAGAAATTAAACAAGTTTTCAGATTTTTTCCTAGATCTAAATTATAAGATACTGCTTCTTACTAAATTTCATGTTTCCAGGCCAACAGGAACTGCCCTATAGGCTTTGATTCTCTAGGTCTAGATATTGTCAAAATGTGCTGCAAAACGCAGTTCAAATAGCCACATCTTCGGATTGCTTGGTATACACTTCAGCGCAATACTCTCTAACATTCTTTGGAAAAGTTTCTTGACAAACAAACTTTCGGACAGACTGACAGATATGCGGACAGGTGATTTTTCTTCTTGGGGTACGGAACCCTAAAACTGACGTGAAAACGGCTAGAACAATACGGTTTTTTTCTTCTATATTTGTTGATGTCCCTGAAAGGTTCTTATAAGGAGAATAATTGTAAAAACTAACCGAAAATTTGAAAAATTTGGTAGAACTGAACTTTCTGTTCTTATATGAAATTTGTGTGAACTCAGGTCCAGGACTCATGATTGAATAGAAATATAAAATATTGTTTTATTTGTTCGTTATAGTGGTGGGAAAGTTTTCTGGAGAGAAGCTCTTCTGACAGAATGAATCAGTAAATTTGAACACAATGCCTATATAATATTTTTTAAATCCATTCTCGATCACAACTAACTACTGGACTGACATACTCACTGCTTCTTTTTTATCATTTAGTTTTAAAGAAAAAATGGAAGATAAAATCAGATTAAAAGAAAACTTGGCAGAAACGATTTTTGTACGAGCTCCACGTCATAACTATTGATACGAACGACGTTCGGTTTTTGTGTTTTGTGAATCATTCTCTCAGAAGAAGTCTCAAGAGTTGAAATTTGGGATATCTCAATAGAGGAGATTGATAATTCGGACAAACTGCGAAAATAATAGTTATTGTATGTACTTTCGATCATACTATCTATAAAAACGATATTTTGTTTTGTTCTCTTGTTTCATTATTATCTGAAAAAAGTTTTCGAGAATTGGAATTCAGAATTGTTTGAAAGAAATATAGAAAAATTCAAACAATTGAAAAATATTATATCGAATTTGAAACTGTATTTCTCTCGAAGAAAGTGTTATAATGGGTGATTCACCAGTGGTTCGGTGCTCTATAGCTCGTACATTTTTGAAGATTTAATTTTTTTCGAACGGTATTGTATTTAGAAAGTAAAATTCTACTTCAGCAATTTATTTTGAAGTAAACAGGGTGTCCCAATTTTCTATGAAAAAATCTTGGGAGGGTTTTTTCAGATTGGAAGACCACTTCTGAAGATTCAAGAGCGTCCTAAACTCTGCTATTTTGTCTTCAAGTAATAAGTCTTTTTGGTGAGTAGCAATATTTTTTTTCCGTAAAAATTCATTAAAATAGGCTCTCACATCATCGCAATTTATTGAATATTGTAATTTTAAAAATATCGTATCTTCATTCTTTCAAAAAAAAAACTAAAAGTATAAAATCAGAGGTTGCGAAAGAAGAGTTTATTAGTACATATCATTATACTTGATCAGAGAAATGGAGATATTTTAAGGTAGTCGTGTATGAAATACGTAATAGGTTGGTTTTTGGTGAGATGATCTAAAAGGTGTTGAACTATTTCAATAAGTGCTCAAAATGTTGCCCGTTTCTTTGTAGACACAACTCATTCCCTCTGAGGAAAGACCGTTGAACTCTCGACAACATTTTCGGATTAACTGACTGAAAGGCGTCGACTATTCTCCGTCTCATTACCAACTGTGTTGTAGAAGGAATTTGGTAAACAATGCTCTTAATATAATCCCACAAGAAAAAATCTAGACTTGTGAGGTCCGGAGACCTAGCTAGCCATCTAACAGGACCACCACGTCCTATCCATTTGTTTGGAAATACATGATTGAAATGCTCCATAACCTGATGTGAGTAATGTGCCGGTGCTCCATCCTGTTGAAACCTCAAATTTTGTCTTATACGCTCTGCTAGATCGGCAAGTACCATTGGTAGATGATTTTGCAGAAAATCTAAATACAGTTCACTATTGAGGTGCGCGTCGGAAAATAGCGGCCCAATTAGATATCAATCTACTATAGCGGCCCATACATTCAAGGACCAACGATGCTGCTGATCTATTTGTCTCATGAGGTGTATGAGGTGTGGATTTTCCTTGGCGTAATAATGAAAGTTGTGTGCCTGTTAACAAGCCTATTCTTGTGGAAAGTTGCCTCGTCCGAGAAAAGAACTCTGCTAAACATATTTGGATTTTCCGCTACTTTGTCACTTGCCCAATTGCAAAAATTGATTCGATTTTCATAGTCTTGATTGTTAAGTTCCTGGCGCAGCTGTACATGAAATTCATGAAATTTATTCACTTTCAAGACTCACTGGTCGGAAGTTTGACTTATATCTGTTAACTGAGAAATCTCTCGTTGACTTTTATATGGGTTCTCTGTCACTGTCAACAAAACTGATAACTGGTTGTCTTCAGCTGTAGCAGTTTTTCATGTTTTTTGTAAGCGATAGTACCCGTTTCGATAAATCTAATTAGAAATTTTTCAAAGCGTCTTGCATCAGGATGTCTCTTATCAGGAAACCTTTGTGCATAAACTCTACTTGCCAACAAAGAATTTCTATCACACTCACCCAGAATAAAAATTATATCAACCATTTCTTCTTTGGAGAACTTCATGGTAGTCAATTGGTAAAATTGGGTTCAAACCTCAATTAAACACCGTTTAATAACGAAACACTGATAAGTTCACCATGTAAAATACAGAAGATGATATGTCCGGACACCTGATAGAAGGCACCAATAAAAAGAAATGTCAACACATATCTCGATTTACGTTTTGATCATCTTGATTTTATCATTCGTTAAAAGAATTATGTTGTTTAGGTTTCATTTTCTACTACTTGAATCATTACAGAAAAAAAACTTCTGTGCGAATAATGATGCATGTTAATGAGTTTGATAGGGTTATTAGAATTTCATTAAAAATTTTTACAAATAATCGAATATTTCGAAAATGATCAAAGATAAAGATAAGGTTACTTCTGCAAAATATAGAACAATATTTTATGCCTTGACATATATAATACAATACCGTTCGAACAAAAATTAAATCTTCAAGAGTTTACAAGCAACAGAGCACCGCGCCACTGGTGAATCACTCAGTATATTGTTCATTATTTATTAAAGCTACATTTCATGTGACAGTAAGCATATAGAGCAGGTTTGAAAATATTATTCAAAATTGGTTCCGAATTCTATTTTCTGATAGATTTTCAGGAAGTGGCGACTCCAAATACAACAATAAAAATATATTTGATCAACGTTAAATTTTCTGTTTCCATGTTCGCCGATTCTGCTGGTTCTTTTCAATTACAACTGTCTTGAATAGGTAATATTGATCAAGAATACATTGCAATATAAATTATCAAAACGCAAGATTATTTTACTATGTTCTCACTGCCAACAAATGCATTAAATTAATAGATCACTATCATTGTGGCATGAAATTCTCGTTCATTGACTGACAGTATGAAAACCCAGTATCGAGTGATATAAAATACATATCAATAGGTTATTATTGGAATCTGGAAAAGACTGGTATTAGGACTGTATTCAACAACTATTGAATGGGACTAATTTTTTCAATACATCGAAATTTTGGGAATTACATAGATGAGTCTGGTTGTTCATTATCTTGATAATGAATGATTTCATTAAAACGTGCTTCAGGAATTTCCACTGTTTTAGGTAATTGAGGTTTCTTCCCTATGGGCAATTTTTGTACTTTCAATTCATCAGAGCGGCCATTTTGGATGCCATGGTTAGCTCATGTTTAATTCTGTTTGATGTTCTTTATATCTATTTTTGAGGGGACTACCAGTCGGACCTATGTAGAAATTATTGCAGTCTGGACAAAATAACGGATGAACTGATTTGTTTGAATTCGTTATAGTATTTCCAGCATTGATTAGGAGTGATGACAGTTTTGAGGTCTGAATGCGATTTTAGTTTCCATTTTGAAAGTATTATATGCGAGATTTTCACTTATCGGTCAAAAATATGTTGAAAGGAAAAATTTGTTTATACTTATAATAGAACATGTTTGGCTAATAGCTATTTGTAATTATTGTGAATGGTTCTGCAATAGTGACAAGGTTCCTCGTATACACGTCAGATATTTTACAAAATTTGGAATCACAGTTCGTTTCGTATGCGGACGACACAAAGCTTTACTGCAACCCCAATTTACACTATAACCAGCTGCAAAACGATCTAAAATTCATATTTAAATGGTGCCATGTATGGATGCTTCCTTTAAATGTTGATAAGTGCATCGTGCTTCACATTGGCAGGTCAAACCCTATGCTGAATTATACAATCTATGAAATCAACATGAAGAAAGTCAACTTACATAACGATCTAGGAATTTCGGTAACGAGCGACTTGAGCTGGTCTGCACATATCTCTAGCATTTGTGAAAAGGCGAACAGCAAAGTGTTTCTCTTGAAAAAAATGTTTCCTAAGGCCTCACCCATTGTGGTTGCAAAACTATATCAAACGTACGTTCGACCCTTATTGGAATTTGGAGGACGGGATTGGCATGCTGACCTAATACGTGACCTGAACTTGCTAGAGTCTGTACAACGACGTGCTACAAGAACCTGCTACGGAAACATTCGACCATCATACAATGACAGACTTAGACTCTTGGGAATGGACAGTGTTGAGGATAGACTTATGAGAGGTGACCTAATCTTTGTGTATAGAGTACTGTGCGAATATCTGCAAGATTTTAAATATATGTTCACACTTAACACAGACCAGCGTCTTCGAAGGCATTTTCATAAATTAAAGAAGAAAAAAATTAACACAAGAGTTCGGCAAAATTTTTAAGTGAACCACGTTTTCGACAAGTGGAATAACCTTCCAGCTTCAACTGTACACTCTCCTTCCGTGATCACGTTTAAGCAATCACTTTGTAACAGTTTGAGCTTCAGTTTGTAATATTTTTCTATTCTATTTTTTTGGTTTATTACCCATTCGGGAAGAGATCAATCAACTAGCATCGAATGGTTACTAACCATATTCAAAATCTTCCCCGGGCTCTAATTATTGCCAATATACTTCTCGGAAGCCCCTCAAACAAATTTTGGATGTACTCTTGAGTTACTGAGTTCCAAACTTCAGGAAGAAGATTTTCTAGTTGCTAGAGTGTTCTACGAGGTATCCTACGTTGCTGAATTTTCTACTCCATGTTGTCCCAAACATGTTCTACGGGATTCAAGTCGGGACTTCTGGCTGGCCATCTTAAGATAACAATTTCGGCATTTTGCAGAAATTCTGTAACTACTCTAGCTGCATGAGGCCGAGCATTATCATGCATATAAATGAAGTTTTCGCCAATCAATGGGCCAAAGGGTACAACATGGGGTTCGAGGATATCTGCGATGTATCTTGCTGCTGTTATTTTTCCATTATTCCCTAGGACTAACTCAGTTCGACCATGGAAAGAAATGCCTCCCCACACCATTACTGAGCCCCCTCCGAAGTTTTCGGTTTGCCAGATATTGCATTGCTGATACCGTTCTCCAGGTCGTCTGTATACAGGCATGCGTCTATTATTTGATACTAGACAGAACCAGGACCCGTCGGAAAAGAGAACTTTCGACCATACCCCAATTTCCATGTTCCCTCGCAAACTGAAGTCTTGCAACTTGATGCTCTCTGGTAAGACGCGGGCCAGTAGAAGCCACCCTTGGTCTGATATTGTGTTCTCTGAGCCTGTTCCTAACAGTTTGCAGTGAAATATGCACATTTCTGGAAAGTGCAAGTTCATTTTTTAGCATTCTAGTCGTGCAGTGCCGAACTCTTAATGCAGTTGAACGAAGCCAACGATCATCAACTGGTGTTGTTTTCCGATTTCTTCCCTGTCCGGCCCTTCTTGTGTATTTCACCATTTTGTGGTATCGATCAATTGCTCTTGAAAAAGCGCTTCGGTTAACATTCAACAAGTTAGCCACGTAACGTTGGCTCCGCCCCTGCTCTAGAAGTGTTACAATTCTTACCACTTCATGATCACTCAAACAGCGTCCAGGACGTTCAGCAGCCATTGCAATAAATTCAAAGATTCGAAAATCAACAAGAAACACAATTGAATGAATACTGATTTTCAAATAAACTCATCCTAGTTTCAGACGTGTTTGAGATCATATGGAAACAAATATTACTACAGAGATTTTTTTCCCCTCATATGTCCAAAAACATATGTTGACAAAGAAACTGTGATCGAGCTGCTTAATTGATTGTGGAATCAGTTTACCAAGTGATGCGACAGTTTTTGTGGTGTGTGTATTTTACAATTATCTTAAAAATTCTTCCACAAAATAATACAGGAATAATTTCAAGGGGGGATTGCGCCTTGGTCGCATCCATTTTCATAAATGACATAAAACTCACATTTTCTGGATTGTCAGGAGCCCAGCGTTCAATACAAAGTATTGAAATTGTATTGCATTGAAAATTATTTATTATTTAAGTACAGTCCTGAATATCATCTCTTCAATATATCAATGCTCGCACACCTGATTCGTTGCAGTTCTGGTAACTCCATTTATTAATTTATTAACCTATCTGTTCAATAATTTCCATGAATCCGAATCTTGAGTGATGGACAAGATAAATCCTTCATGATTGATTACTTAGTCTATCGTAAACTGACCACATGAACATGGGGTGTACTATGTATTCAAAAGAAATCGGTCTTTCATTTGAATTTATCTCGGTTATTACGTTAAATCCCATAAAATGGGAAATATAACTCTTTAGAATATATTCATTGTTAATTTCTTGGAACAGTCCCTAACTAAATTTCTGAGGAAAACCGGAGTTTTTGGAAACTAGAGAATTCTCAACAATTCTTGCCGACCAATGAGATGTTTTTACATACATACACATACAGTCGCATACTCCGCGAGTCTCAGACACCTACGTCTCCCGCGTCATAATTTCACCGACCAATTGTGTTTTTTCTTTCACGAAATATACCGATATTGGCCTAATAGAAGTTCACGACACGTACAAGTTTAGTGAACACCGAGATTAATTTAATGCGTTATCAATATTTCATTCATATAAAAAATGCGCACCGATATCAATAACTCGTGATAACCTCAGTTGTGAAATTACCTATTTTTGTGAATTATGGTGGACAGAATATTCCAAAATGATTCAATTGAAAATGTATCCTCCCAAGAAAAAATCCGTGAAATGGATGGTAGAGTAGTTTCAATTATAATATTCATTGAACGCTTAACGATGCCAAGGTGAGAAAACAATATAATTTGATCGATTCAGAATAAAGTTCACTAGAACAGATCATGCATATGCCAAATATACAGAATGAAATTGACAGTTTAGAATTTAATTATTATATACATTCAATTGATGTCAATGACCATAAAGCAGGAGATCATGATTTCTTCATAGTTATTTAAGAAACCAAGACATGTAATTTGAGATAAAATTGTAAATAATCTTACCTTCACCTTGTTGAATGAGAGACCATGATGTTCGAGAAGAATGTCAGGGTAAGAATATTCTTACAGTCACCTCTTAGAAGTTATTGATCTCATTTACATTTCAATTACGATACATCATTCACTTGAGTGTGAGGGCGATATGATGAAAGGCGGCAAATCACTTCTTGTAGTTTTCGATATCTCATACACCTTTTTCATACATATCCGAGTTCAACTATTTTATTGAATCTAGTAAAACATACTGGGCAAGATATCATACTAATAATATGACAGGGACAATAAATTAGGCATGGAATGTGATACTAGAAAACAAATAGTTACTCTAGTATCTGGACGAGTGCTGCGAATGTTTTTTTTCAATCAAATCACACAAAAGAAATCATATATAACACCAAGTTGGCACCCCGGAATGCTAACGAATAACGGTGGACTGGCTCCTCAAATAGTTGGAGATTGTAGGCACTTTAAAAATATCTAATGGAAATTGAAAATAAGAGGCACTTCTGATATTAGGCATGAAGTGGAGAATATATAAATGAGCATATATGACTTGTGCAATCGTTCCACGTTGTTTAAGAAGCATCATCCATGATAACTTCGGTCCTACTAAGATTTATCTGGCACTGGTGTTCTGGGTGCTAATGACTCAAGATTTTTCACTTTTAGATATGCAGTTAAAGCATTGTTTTGAAGAATGTCAAATATTTGGGTACAGTTGCTGACTCCCATCTGATTCGAAAGCAACAAGTTGAAAGAAGTGTAAAAAAAAGTAAGATATCTACTCTGTGTATTCAAGACGTGGAGCGATTTGCTTGATCTTGATAGGCTGATGATACTTCCACCTGAAGCACTGTAATATTTGCAAAGTGAAATTAAATAACCCACCAAATCTGATGTTTTAGTACGGCAGCTATGTGATATATTGTAGACAGAGAAAAATCATGCCCCCTCTATCGAGCTCGTTTTTCGAAAAAACATATTGGTGAAAACAGAATTCAGCTATCTTCTTTAGTTATTTCGGAATTCTGGATTTCTCGCGACTTCGACATGTGACAATACCTCGAATTCATTTGAAGTTAAGTTAAACATGTTTTCACATTCTTAACGCACTTTTTTGAGTAGAATGTAGGGACGTATTTGAAATGTTTTTGTCTATCGGTTTCAGAGTTATGAAGCAACCTTGTGTTTTCTTAAATATGAAAAATAGGTCATTTTTTATCAATAGATAGGATTTTTTTATTACCATATCATGGATTATCATTTATATATCACATTCCCCGTTGATTCCTTCAACATCAGCCCCTTTCATAAAATAATTAAAATTCATATCTATCGATTCGGAATATCTGCGATATGTGAGGTTTGTCTATGTGCGTCAAATATCCCATTCATTCATTTTTTGAATGAATCAATAGACTTTAATCATTACAACATAGATTTTCATTCTTTTATGATAATATTTCAACTATCCAATCATATTGATTGGATTCATTCCTCTCTATGCAATTGCAATATTCAATCACTAGCATTGATTCTGTGAAAATATTTATGACATAAGTTTATATTGTTCTTTTCTATCTGCTTCGAGATTTTCTAGTTATAACTCAATTCCAAAATTAAAAAGTATGAGACATTGGAATGTTATATAGAGAATGAGTATGATTCAGATGCTGCAAGGGAATCTTTTGTCAGTAGATTCCATGAGAGGAAGGCACAACGGAGCATAACATATCAAATTGAACATAAACAATATAAAAAAAACGAATAACATAGAGAAACTTGAACAAAGTCTCAGGATTTGTTTGTAGAATGCGAGTAACATATATACCATATAGGAAACGCATGCAGAATTGTTGGCAGGCGTTGCAACTCTTGCATTTAAAGAAATGGGAATACTTTCGAATTCATGAGATAACTTGTTCATTCATTAAATTTATTGTGTTATATAATTATTACTTTTTATCAGAAAAAAAAGTATTTCACATAGCTGCCGTACTAAAACATCGTATTTAGTCCAACATGTACAGAAAACCCTCTAAATTTCAACTGAGGGACTTTTCCAAACAAGTGAATACTTGAATATCAGACAATTTTGCTTTAAAACCGTACTGATATATTGGTTTAAAAAAATTATTTTCACCAATTTGAATAATAATTCATGTAACTCAGGTATTCCCCCAAATTGGGCAAATATTCTTCCTGTTCTACCTGAATTACACCGTAAATCTATTTGGTCCGAGTATTAGAAAAATAAATTCCATGAACAAGGTTATCAGTCGTATTATAGATTGAATCCAGTAACCACACAGACTATTTCTACACCTACGATTAATATATCAGTATACCAATTATTCCAATTTCACTCATTATGTGAAAAAATATTTTTTGTTCAAAATTCATATACAAATTTCTTTGATTCGATGATGAACATTGCAAATTAGTTTACGTTGTGCGGTTATATAATCCTCAAACAAGGTTCTGCCTTCTAAGTCAATAGTATTCTCCTGTTGCTTTTCTGATTATTCGGCTCAATATAATATTTTTTACTTTTGTGTAACTACTTCATTATTTTGTATTGATTGAATAAAGTGAATAAGTAGACTAGTATGTTTTGCTCTTAATATGTAGATTAATTTGGCAATATCCGCAATATGGTCATTTCAACTAAAGCTAGAGTTTATGATGATATCGAGGAGATTTAAGGATTCAATTATTATATTTTCTTGATTTTCCATTAGTAGTTATGTAACTGCAGAATCATGATGTGGTGAGGAGGTGAAGTGCGTCCTTTGGTCGTTGGTTATGTACCATTGTAACATCGACAGGTTTGTTATTGAAATTGGATGAAATATGTTTCTGGGTGGCTTTCATGATGTCATTGACTTGGAAACGGAGACAGGATACTCCCTTAAGGTTCAAACGCATTGAGTGCATGAAGCACTGAAGTGATCCCATTGAATACAAACCAAATGCATCTGTCCTTCAGGACTCCCAGTCAGGCATCTGTGAGTTTTCTATGAGCTATCTATTAATTTAGAAGGGAACCGTGCTCTACTCTGTCAGATGCCTTTTGCATATCCACTGCAATGGCACTAAATTCTTTGTAATGTTCAACAGCTAAAATAGTCGGATGAAGTCTGGTCTGTTGAATAAGAGGTGTATTCTAGCAGTTAGATCCATATATCATGAATTTTCTTTGTGGCAATATTGTATGGGGAGACATTGACTGCAGTAATTAATACAAGAAGTCTAACCCTGCTATTTCTATGGTAACCAAATAAACTCATTCAAGAAATTTCTAGCAGATTTCTGAACGAAAATTTTTTGGTTATTTAGAACTAGGGCCTCCATTCAACTGAGTGCAGTTTTCATCATGGCATCATTTTCAAATCGAGCACATATTGAATACGATGCTCCGATCCTATTTGGGGATTCATTCTGCCGAAATTTTTCCCATGTGCTTATCGATGTATAATAGACGTTTTCATATAGAATATTGAGTGCTTTAGATATTTTCCAAAACCTCATGACGGTTTGAAAAAAATCATTTCATGTATTGCCTCAATAATTTCGGGAATGAATACAGAAACCGGTCTTCACGATGAAGGTTCATCTTCAATGAAAAATTTATCTCTTCGAAGCTTTTTATTCACTTTTTGATATGATAACTATTGATCGTTTAGGGTATCAAGCATATCTTCGTGAATTTGCTTAGCTCTTAACTTTTTTAATAAAGGACTTGATAAATCGACATTCCAGTTTTTAAATTCTCACAATTTTAGTGGATATCTTTTTCCCGAACTATCTCGAAAATCTGGTCAGCCCTTTGACTTGAAACTTGACACTATCACTTCCAATAGAAATAGGTCATTGTTTGTTGCTATGGCATTGCAATATATTCTTTGTCAATGATCCGCTCTAGGTGTACATCCCCATGCGTACCTTGTTTATTGTATATGACGAATATCGCAATGTCAATGATGATTATTACTTGGTTTAGTTATTATGATTTTTCTGCTGTTCCATACAACTGACGATTCTTGACTTGCTTCGACTTGAAAGCAAGTCAAGTTTTCGTTTTCAGAATTCAAGTCAAGTCAAGCGTTTTTTTTACTATATGTTGAATGTTCTAGCTTTCTGAATAGCAAAACTTAAAAGATTGAATCAGAACACAATTGCAATAGAACATTGAACTTCATCTCATATTCAATAAGAGCGAGAATAAAGGTTTTTATAATAATGAATATTTGATAAGAAAATATTTGAAATTCAATCTGGGAACATGAAAAGAATTGATAAAGTCGTTGAAGTGAAAGTGAAATTTATATTAAAGAAAACATAGCAAAGCATCACAAAAACAACATAAATACATTTTCCATAAAACAATTGAAATAATCTTCTGCGAAAATAAAAACAACTGAATAAAACTTCTGTGAAGATATGAAAAGAATAACTACTTGAAACTTAAGTCGAAAAGATTAAGAATAAGCGATACTAAGTTGCGACTCAATCTGTTTCAAGTTTTGTAAATAGCTCAAGCAGCTTTGGAGAACCGCCTTTCTATAGGAGCCGAACATTTTCAACACTGAATGTGTATTTTACTTTCCTAATTTTCTCTCCTAGTGCGGTCTTTCGTACTGGTATGATAATGGTATAACAGTAACATTATGTTCACAAGAAATTAAGTAAGAGAGGAAAGTATTTCTCTTTGTATACGAGTTTCGGGGGAATCCCTGGACTCTCGCTACTCGAGAAATAACCATGTAATCTCGATTCTCGGGGACTCATTCGACGAAAGGATTCTACTGAATGTCGCCAAATGTTATAAACCTTAATCGATAGGATATTATACTTCCACTTTTGACCACTAGATGACGACACTCCATAAATTTCAATATTTTCTACAAGAAATATTGCTTTTTAAACAGTGATACGAAAAAACTCTGAAAGAATTATTTCGTTTGAATGTATTCCATATTATACGGAAGTCTATTATGTCGTTGTAGAATACAGAATTCTTTTCACATTTCTGAAATGACTCCTGGTTGATTTTTCCAGATTCAAACATAAAATACCTAAACCAATTAAAACATTATTTGACAAGGGTTGATTTTTTAGATATGGGATATTTTTTTTCTGAATACATTGACAATCTAAAGTAGATATTGCTTTTGCTCTTCATTAATGGTGATGATTCTATAAAATTTTTCCATAAATGCAGCACCACGTTCTACAATATCCTTGACTACTTTCATTGACAGCTCTATATCTCTTCCAGCATTATAATGGCGATCCAGCAACACCTCATTTCAAAAAATTGGATGATATTCCAAGTATCTCAAAGAAACAGAATAAATTACTAGATACGAAGTCTTCGATTTTTTTTCTTGCAATATTTTTGGTACCCAGATATATTCGTTTTGGAGAGAAATCGAGACCTTCGTTATCTAACGCCGGTACCATTTTTGTTTGGTATCTAAAGCAATTTCGTCATCAAAAAAAGCAAACGATGCGAGCTCCTCTGACAAGTACCACAAATGACCCATCATTTCATTTAAAGCAACTTTGCATAGTGCTGGATATTTATTTTCGAATATAATCAGGTCTTTCAATAGTTGCAAGTCATTTCTGGGCGCTGACGATGCAAGAGAAGCTTGATACCAGTATTAAACGTAAATCATGACTGAAATAATGCAAACATCTTCTATACCTTTTCCTTCTATTTTGGTCATTTTGAACTGGTGTCTATATAAGAATATTTTCAAACAATACATAACTTTAAGCATCTAGCGAGCTCTGTGCAGTCCTGCTGGCATTCTGAATGAAGTTAGTTTTTCAGGAACTCTTCCTAGGTGAATAATGGTGAGGTTTAAGAGCTCTTCATGATCATCTCGAGGATGCTACTGGTTGAGTTAAGAAATCATATCCTGAACTACGTTTTGAACTAATTCTAACGAATGAGGGTTAGATGTTTCTGTTTTATAGTCGGTCTGGTCAATTTGACTCCAGTAGTTCTTAAATCTTTTTAAAATTAAAATATCAGGTCCTCTTGAAGAAACTAGTGCTGTTCTCAGGGCAGCTTCTAATATAATCTCTAATATATGATGGCGATAAGCTAGCCAAAGCATATCTTTCCCCATTTTTCTTTACATGTAGTCTGTATGTTCCATTTCTTAGTCCCGAATTGACTGCCGTCGTATCGAAGTTCAATCCCCATTGCAGTATTGTACCATAGTCATCTGACGCACATGTCTCTTCTGTTCTACGGTCCAGTTTTGGGACCGATAGTAGCTAATCTATTTCTTCCCTGACACCATGGTTTCATTCCGAGTGATATCGTAATGTAGTTTACCATTCCAGTGAACAGTCAAAGGAAATTAGTCTTGAGTTCACGTTTTAACGACTAAACGACGAATGAACGATCTGTTGACAGTAAATTCTATGGGGCCAGAGCCCACTTTGCAGTGTAGATGTAATGACAATCGAAGCTTTTCTGTCACTCAGTTTGGCGGCTCCAAGACTTGAACCTAAATGACTATCCACCAACTCTACTCTACATCGTTTACGCGAAGGTGGCTTAGTCGTAGAAGGACCGGAAACCACAATTCAAATTAAATGCTTGTGTCGGAGTCTCAGCTAGTAATTGTGGGCCATGAAAGCAAAAGTTTTGTTCTTAATGAGTTGAGGCGTTGGACTTATAGCTCCTTAATTCTCTCAAGACATTTTCCTTTTGAACTTTTGTCCTTTTAATTGAAGTCGCTTTGACCAATGCACTGAGTAGACCCCTACAGTCCTCCCCACGTCGTGGAAGCAAAATCTGTTTATCTTCTTCAATATTTATGATATTTAAGGTAAAAGCATGTGAAATATCAAACAATCCGTCCATTTCTTTCTGCCATAACTTATCTTTTTGTGTCATAGCGTTTTTCCTTAGTCTTCTTAAGGTTTCGCCACTCTAGGAAGTATTGTTCCACTTTAGTAATCACTTTTTTCTTCAACCTGGTCGATACTCTAGCCCTTTCTCATATTGCCAGGATGTAGCAAGTAGTCAAAGTAGTAAAATCACTTGTACATTTATTGTTTACGTTTGTGTAATAAAAAACCAACTGCAACACTTCTTTGACTGTTGGAGACTTCGTTGCACTCGAATCAAGCGTCATTTGACGAACTAACTAAATATTCGTATTGTTTCTTGTGGGAACAGATCCACTTTTTCCATTTTATGACCACATCATAACACAATAAACGACCAAAATAAATCCGTCGACGTGCGGTCTTGCTTAGGGCCGAAACGGAACTAACTTTCGGGAGTTGCTGGGCGTGCTTTTGAGAATGTCAGGCAAAAATGGGGTAAGGGTAGTCAAATTGGGAGTAAGTGCTCGTTAACATGTTATATAAACAAACAATACCCATACCCTGTTGTAGATCCCTTATTTTTATTTATTATATTTTGAGTTCTTATTTAATTTTGAACTGTCGATCGCGACCTCTAAACATCATTTCGAAAATCTATATTTATATTGAAGCACAGAGGACACAATTAGAGGGTGCGCCGTTGACATTTTTCACTTTAAAAGATTAGGACCAACCTACTAGAGATACTACCTACTTCTATTGTATCTGTATGGCAAAAAGGGGGTGGGGGTAATTACCAAGAACTTAACTTTATGCTCTTACACACAAGATGTGCTGTCAAGCAGCTTCAAAAAGCTTGATCTCAAGTCAAACTTTTGGGTTGCAAAATCAAGTCAAATTAAACATTTAATTCTTTAAAAGCTCAAATTTCAAATCAAGCTTTTCGAAAGTTTTCGAGCTTCTTGACTTAACTTTTATTAATTTCTCCCTTTGCAATTTTCCTGTTAATTTTCATTTAATTTTTTAATTCCAACAGTTATGATGTGCCCAATCAACAATTTTTTTGTGGTGGATTCGTTGATCACTTAAGTCTTGCTGGAAGATTCAAAGTTAGTGGTAAAGTCCTAATCGCTCCTATCGAAGGTGAAGGCAACTTTAAAGCAGAAATAGGTAAGTCAACTGTGATACACTATATAAAATGATTTGATATTTTTGTTTATGTCATTCTTTCAAAAAAAAATGAAATTAATCTCTCCAAAACATTAAGAAAATACTTCAAGTTGCATGAGTAGTCTTAGCATTGCCATATAATAGAATATTATATTTATATAGTATATATTATTATTATATTATTATATTATAGTATATATTATAATATATTATATTATAAAGTTTTTCAGATGATGCACCAGGAATATTCATTACCATTTTCATTATTATGTCGTCCACAAAAGTACTTCAATATATACCTCGATAATGATAAAGTGCGAAATTTTCCACTACATGTGTAAACACATGGAATGATTTAACAAATATTTCGATTCCAAGATATGTTAAAATTTGTTGAGTTGGTGAGAAAAGCTGAAATCTATTAAAATATTGCGTTACAAATGACTACAAATTTTGCATGATGCACATTTGGCTATTGGATAGGGCGAAAAACATCGTATGAAAACTAAATGTGAAAAAATTAAAAGTATATAACTACAGATGTCGTTAGTTATATCTGCGTGAAATGAAACTTTGTTGAAAAATTAGTTTTGGTTTAATCAACGGTATGTCCCGGAATGAAAATGTTTTCGGGAGAACTTATTTAACATCCTCAATTGTGCATTGAAATGGAAAGGTGCTGAAGAAATTATTGAGTACATGAAAGTCATACATGGTTAATGTTTTTGGCGCTTAATCTATACTACAAGAGAACATACCGACAGTTCGTATCGTTGTCATTTACAAGGCAGCCTAAAGAAAGACAACAAATTCAAAATACGTTCGTGCGTTACATAGACGATGAAAAATCTATTGTACAATTATATATAGTGTGAATCCTGGAAACACGAAATTTTCGAAAAATTTTGGATAAACATAAACGCATTAAACGCCTCGAGACACCTCACTGCAGTGTACTGGTCAAAAATCACATGTAATGGCTTATGACAAAAAATGTTAATTCCAAAGAATATCTTCTTCATTACTTTTATAGATTTTTACATTAATGCGTTTACTGTTTAGTAAGTGTTTCTTTTCTAAATAATACATCTAACTGAATTGCCTAAGATTCAAATTTTCATGATGACTATTTATGACGACAAAACCAGAGCTCATGTTGTGGTTGTTTGGTGATTTCAAGAAACGCATGCAAGCTTACCTCCAACTAGCCAAGATCTTATAAGCAAAATTGAAGAATAATTCTGGAACTTTGAGCATATGAGAATGAACCTAGAAGACATTAAAAGTTAATATTCTGCTGACCGTTCTGGGAAAGCGGAAAGTCCATAAACTTTTTCCCGCCAAATTACTCGTCATAATAATACTAACGATATAACGATCTCATACTTCTCGATGATGAACCCTTACAAAATACAATTGGTACAGGAGTTAATTGGGTATGATTCAGATCGTATGAAATTTTGCGAGTAAAAGATTAATTTCATCGATCAAATCAACATAGACTCGGAATGAATATTTTTCTCCATTGAATCTACGTTTACACGACGAAGAGATCAATCATCAAAACTGGCAATATTGGTCTGCAGAAAACACTCACACATTATGGAAGTTCATACTCAGTATCAAGAGAAAGTTGTTGTGACGACAGGCAAAATTGTTAACCGTGGGGAAAGGTACCTAATTTTTCTATAAAAATATTTAGCTCCATCTCTAGCCAATTCATTCCCGACCGTGATAGACGCATAATTACCTACCAAGAAAATTCGATTGCAGTAAGATAGAGTACCTCAACATCATGCCTCAATGGAGCTCCAGTACCTGGATGATCATTCTCCTGAAAAAATGTAATTGAAGAAGAGGACCACAGGACCAGATCTTACGTTAATAGAAAACAAAAATCTAACTGAATTTATTTCATTTATATTGCACACTCTGTATAAAAATCTTATTGGCATAGTCAATACCAATTCGCATAGAAAAATCAAACAGTTTGGAATCCCCAATTCACTCGTTCAAGAAATTGAATGAAGCCATAAATTGTATAAGATCGCATGCTACCTAAGTATATAGGGTGTTACATAATAGTAGGTCATAACTTGAGGGAGTAATCTACGTGCAATTTTAAGAAAAAGAGTTCATATAAACATAAGTCCGCAAAAGCTTCGTTACGGAGCTACAGGGTGTTGAAATTTCCGGAAAAATTGTTTTTTATTCAAAACTCCTGCAGTTTTCGAGATATTCAGCCCAAATTTGGAATGCAAGCTATTTTTCACAGCCTCCATCATTACACGTCCTAAATTTTAACTAGAATCTACTAGGTGTTTTCTTTTCCAGAGCCATGTCTTCTTTTGCCCTTTCGAACTTTATTGCAGTATGGCACTGATCAGCGTACAATCAATTTCCGTCATCTTTGTCCAGTTTAGAAACTTTTTTGACACATGTAGTTCTTTCGTATCTCCCACCGTTGTCGAGCAAAAAATTATTAAGAGATTGTATGCATTCGATGAATTGAATTGAAAGCACTTCTAATTAAAGAAATGACTAGTAGGCTTTGATTTTTTTCATTTATTTATTTCGACAGTTGCTAAAGTTGAACCAGTTTATCGAATTAACGATTAGTTTTATGATTTTTGAAATTATTGCAGTAAAAAAAATGGCTAATTTTACTAATGCCGAATTGGCTGATATCCATTACATGTACGGTCTGGCTAACGGAAACACAACAGAAGCTAGGCGATTATATCAGGTGCGCTTTCTCAATTGAGTAACACCAGACAGAGGAACATTTTCAAATATCCACAGAAGGATGAGGTACTTTTATTGGAAATACTAATTTAAGAGGTGAAACTCAAACTATGAGAACTTCAGATATTGAGAAAGCACTTTTAAATTGTATTGATTTGAATCCTCATGAGAGTACAAGAAAAATTGTAAGTCAGTTGAATATTTCACATGTTCTAGCTTGGAGGATTTTCCACGACTTTTTTTGTACCCGTTCCATATTCAACGCGTCCAAACTCTACTTCCTCGAGATTTTCCTTCAAGACTGAATTTCTGCCGTTGGTTCTTAGATAAAATTAGATATAAGATTTTGATAGTGAAATAATGTTCACAGACGAAGCTTACTTTTCGAGAACTGCCATCACACATTTCCGCAATAATCATTATTGGGCTGAGGAAAACCCCCATTTGATTGAAGAATCTCATCATCAAGAACAATTCTCACTAAATGTCTGGGTCGGAATATTTGGAAATTATTTGATTGGGCCATTTGTTTGCCTAACATACTGAACGGTCCCGCTTATCGTCAATTTCTTGAGGAGGAATGACCTTTATTGCTCGAGGATGAGCCACTTTTTATGAGAAATATAATGTGGTACATTCATGACGAGGCACCAGCACATTTTAGTGGAGAAGCTGAGGAATTCTTGAATAATACATTCAGTAGCTGATGGATAGTTCGGGGTGGGGCAGAACCATGACCTCCTAGGTCTCCAGACTTAAATAGTTCAGACTTTTCCTTATGAGGATATCTCAAAAGTTTAGTTTATACCACTCCTCTAGTGAACACTGTAGCAGAATTGAGAAATCGAATATAAACCTCTTGTGACACGTTGAGAAATACCCCAGGAATATTTCAAAGAGTGCGTGATAATATGCGAAGAAGGACTGAGACCTTCATTCTTGCAGGTGAAGGACTTTTCCAGCAATTTATTTAGTTTTTAATTGTTCTTTTTTTTGGTTGATATTGAACAAGTTTAAGTTGAGTCTCAGAAGACGAGATATTAAAATGAAAGCAAATTTTGGACATACCTATCGAGTATTTCCATTATTTTTTATTCATTCAGCGAATAACAAACAATTCAAATTCAATGATTTTTCACTCAAAAACGGTTGGAGATACGAAAATATCACAAGTGTCACCAGTTTTTAAATTGAACGAACTGATGAACTCCTTATTAGGAGCTCATCAGTGTCGCATATCGCTTCTCAGCATCCTATATAGCTCGATAGGATGCTGAGAAGCGATATGCGACACTGATGTGCTCCTAATAAGAGCGAAACTGCAGTCCGCAAATCCATTTCTCGGCATTCTGCTTAATTGCACTATTGTGGCTCTTGGGGGCTGCGTGCATGGGAGGCAGATTTGGGAACCAGCTCTTGTCAGGAAGGATTATTCATTGATCTACGGATTTTGAATAATTCTTCTTGTCTCAAGTTCATATATATATATATATATATATATATATATATATATATATATATATATATATATATATATATATATATATATATATATATATATATATATATATATATATATTAGTTGGCTCCTTTCAACTTCATCTATTATTGTCGTATCCACGCTCATCATTTCTCTCATCCTGGTTTTATTTATTCTTTTGAGTCTTGATATTCCTGCAGCTCTTCACCAAAAATCCATTTCTTCAATATTTCATTTCAATACTCTGAAATATGGAGCTATACAGAAGATGTTTTCTTTCCTTCGATATGTTCCTCGACCATAGTATTGAATTTAGGCACCCTTTACCCTTCTTTCCTCTAATTATTCTTTCTCCTATTTTCTGTTCTGTGTGCCCACTATTATTAATCTTGGTCCCCAAAAAAATATATTCCTCGCATGCCTCTATCTTTTCACCCCCTTCCGGTTGTATGTCTTCTTTATTTCCTCCTATACAAAGATATTTATTTTTGTCTAGATTCACAGTTAGTCCCCAGTCCTTGTATTCCTGGAATAATTTTCGGGTCATGTATGTGAGTATTGGACAAGTAAATTCAATCATGGCCATACAAGCATTTTTGATCATCTGGGTTACAATAGATGTTGAAGCATCAGAACTAACTGCAAATATGCTTGAAACTGCTGGCATGCACCATAGTTCTGCAGAATCTCAATTGCAAATTTTCCTCAATTACTTGCACACGCTCAAAATTGAAAATATAGATACACATTAAACCAATATTTGTTGATGATTAAGTATAATCGATGTAATAGTTAGCTAAATAAGTTACACAAATTCTCAGATTTAACAGATGAATCGGTGTCAGAATAGGAAGTAGGTTTTCTCGTGGCTATAGTGTTTTCAAATATTTCATATCTATCGTCCATATTGGTCAAATACAAAAGTCCAATACTCGAATAAACTCACCATTGGAAAGTTTGAGTGAATTTTTACTAATTCTGTTTTATAGGAAAATCAAGAATGGACGTATATCAGAAGGTGAAGGTAGTGCAGAAGAAAGGATTGGATTACATTCAACCAGTAACGACTAATAGCACAATCAAAGTAGATAATCCGAAAATCCAATTGGATGGGCTATTTGGAGACAATCAGCAACTGAGTAAGTAAAAAAACAGAGTGTACAAAATTTTCCCGTCTAAACAGCGGAGTTCTTAACTAACCTAAAATAGTTCTGAGCTCTAAAATTCCTCTGTGAGAGAGAACTTTCTATAATTGAAATAACCAAGAGAATTATTATTTTTGTATGTTTTAAAAAGCTTAGCAGAAAACATACCAGGAAATGTTGATCATCCTACCCTGAAGGAACTAATTTTCTGATCCACAATTCGTAATTATCGTCAACTAGGGCCTCACACTAGTGGTACAGTCTGGTCAGATCCATTTGTATTATCGTCCTCCTAGGATCTGACACAAAGACTACTTACCAGCGCCATCGGAAGACTTCAAGAAGCCGTACTGGTTTGAGTATCTACCGCAACGCTACACACTGCACCTGCAAGATCTGTCGAAAAGCTAACACTCCTTATACTTGTCTAGCTGTTAACTAAGTGTACATCATATATCAACAATGATAGCATATGAAAGATTTTGCAGTATGTGTAAACACATCAAAGACTTTTATTCAGAAAACAATACTGTGCAATACTGACGAGGTTAAATGACACTGAAGCTATCGCTCCTATTTATGACACCCGATCGGACTGAACCTCTACTCTGTGGCCCTGGTTGATCATGATTATAGAGGGTGGATTGAAAAACCAACTTCTTCTTTTCTCACTTTTCCTCCTTCTCAACATTCTACCAAAAGTTGTATATTTTTCCCAAAAAAGTCAACAACGTGTGTACACATATAGCGATGAATTCTACAAATTATCATTGTTGAGATATGATGTACACCTAGTGACAGCCTGACCAGAACACAAGTATTTTCGACAGAACGCATCTCGCGAAGACATTATGTAGCGTTGCGGTAGATAGTCGGACTAGTACAACTTCTGGAAGTTTTCTGTTTGATCATCCCTTTGTTTTCATGGTATCTCGATGACGCTGGTAAGTATGATCTGTGTCAGTTAGTTGGAGGGCCCCAATATATATACATGTCTTGATGAGATCCATCGGATTGAGATAAGTAGGTGGAAGTCTGGCCTGATGTTATGATTGCGTGACATCCGACCGAAATGTACCACTATTGTGTGGTCCTAGTTGACGATGAATATGAAGGGTGGATCGAAAGGCCAGCTCCTTCAGGGAAGGATATTTAACATTCTATGAAAGGCTGAATATTGTTTCCTGAATAAAAGTCTTCAAATTAAAATTAATGAATATAATACATTCATTCAAATTTCCAACAATTCATTTCACGATTTGTATTTCAGATAAAGCAACCAATGACGTAATTACAGATAATATTGATGTTCTTTTCGAAGACTTAAAGCCAGTATTGGAGCAATTTATCACAGATATCCTACAAGGCTTACTTCTCAAAACTCTAGAAGATCAAGTACCCTACGATAAGTTATATCCAGTGAAGAAGGATTGAGTTTAATTACCAGTAGACATTAACTACGAACAGTATTCAATTCAAAATTTTTCAATTGTGATTCATCGATAGATTTAAATTTATGTTAATTTTGTTTTCATAATAAAAATGCCTTCAATATAATTTGATATATTTGAATATCAACTTATCCCACATGTACCACATAAAATACTGAGAGATATACCTCAATTTTGAATTTACGGCAGGCCGTTTTGAGGATGATAAGGAATATGATAATTCAAACTCCAGCCCCTAACTCGACAAAGTGGGTCGAGTGATGTCCGTTGCAAATGTCTTCAAAATCGAACTTGCTGGTATTTATCCAGGTGCTAGAATGAAATAAAAAGTGGATTAGTATAACGTTTTGCACCTCTGAACAGAAACAAACTCTTTCAAATATTCTTAGATTTGGGAAAAAATTCAAAAACGGACACCGAAAACAATTTCAATTCCAAATATTGTTAACACTTACTCACAATGATCTCCATCAATTCATTTCCAATGTTTTTTAGCACATAGAAAATTGTTACTAGCAAATTACGATGAACAAGGAGAGAATTAAATTTTTCGTAAACAGTTCAGAAACGGATTATAATTTAAAAAATATGGGATAAGATGCAAGCAAATTTGAATTCCCGATCAAAAAGTTCTAACTTATGAAATTTTTCATTTATATTCTTAATTTAACGTTGAATCTCCGGATTCATGTAACCTTCATGACGCGAGCGCTTAGTTTCCCCTGTAAGTAACCTAATCAATTTCCTTTATGCAATAAATATGAATTCAAAAATTTGAGAAAATTTTAGTGTCATTTGAATTTGAACGAGTAAAATTCCGTAGAAAAATTTCTTTCTTTCAATTTGTTAAGTAAACAATATATAATTTATTTTAATGTCCTTCATCTTGTTTATTATAAGTTTTAAAAATTAATCAAGACTGTTGATATTTCAGTTTTTCCGTTAGTTTCAAACATTCTTAATTAACACGAAAAACAACACTTGCATACCCATATACACACAACCAAATTAATATGGAATCACTCGGTATTTCACGTTACTGATTGTTTTAACCTTGGATCTTTGACTACTTGTGAAGAATGAAGTTTTTTGTGAAGAACTGGATAGTATATATATATATATATATATATATATATATATATATATATATATATATATATATATATATATATATATATATATAGTATGGATATTTGAAACTGTGAATTTCAAAATTTAAAAAGCCTATAATCATAATTGAAAATGCCTTACGTTGGATTGTCCGATGTGCAGAGGGGTCGTATAATTGCTCTCGTTGAAGAAGGGGTGACACAGAAAGCTATAGCGGCCACAATGGGAGTATAACAGGGGATGATTTCAAAAACCTACGCCCTATACGTGGAGCTATAATATCTGCAAAATAGCCTAGAAGAAGTCGTAGGAAGGTCACTTCGGAAGAACAAGACCGCTTTTTGTGCCAAATTGCAAGAAGAGACCCTATTTCGTCGCACCCCATACCCCAAAGGCAATTTCTGGAAGCAACAGGCATCAGTATATCAGTCGAAACGATACGTCAAAGACTTCGTTCAAGTAGTTTATACAGCTGAAGGCCCTGAAAGGTTCCAGAGCTAACCAGACAACAAAAATTAACAGTCTTAATCGATGTATCGAGCACCAAAATTGGAATATTAAGAATTGGCGGAATGTTCTTGTTTCGGATGAGACCAGAATTGGTGTTCGATCAGATGACAGCCGGATTCGGGTCTTAAGGGGTTGTGGAAGACAAGCTAGACTCCGAGCAGCAAGACAAATTCTGAAGTACCAAGAGGGCAGTGTGATGTTTTCGGGTGGATGATTTGATTTAGTTTTCTGCGAGTGTAACGGCTAAAAATTAAGTGGACCTAGTGCTGGACCAATAGTGAGACACTGTCGAGGTGCCCACGGTGAAAATACACTTTCATGCAAGATAATGCTCCTCCGCATACCAGCAACTTCGAGCGACATTATCTTGAAACAGAGGGAATCGCTATTTTAGACTGGCCAGCTTTCTCTCCAGACCTAAATCCAATTGAACATTTATGGAATAATCTCAAAAGGGTTATTCCAAGAATCCTACAACAGCTCATCCAAGCTTCCACAGAAGAGTGGCAGAATATCACCCCAGAGGAGGTCGAGAACCTAATCCAAAGCATGGCTAGACAGATTCAGGCTTGTATCAGGGCAAGAGGAGGTAATAAAAGCTACTTAGGTCGAGAAAAAAACACCTACTCCGTGCAAAAATAATTCTCAATTTTTTTAATGCATGCGTAAAGAGTCTCTCATTCTATTTTATTTGTTTCTTTCTTAAAATAAACCTTAATTTATTTCTTTTTTCAATTGAAATAACTCAAAAAGGATCAATTCTACCAATCCTTCGAAATTTCCAAAACCCATGAAAACATGTCTGTTCGAAAACTTCTTGGGTAATGATTGAAAAATGTTTGTCCAAAGGAATTACTTAGAATAGATATTGAAGAGCTGTAAATAATTGAAATCAATATCACAAATAAGATGATTTAGAAATAATTAAGAGTTACTTAATTATTTGTTAAGAACTGAAAACATTTTCTGTCATCTAAATTTGTTAAAACTTGTCAATTGTATTCATATCTCTGGACATCATTCAAAATCAATGATAATCGCTTATATTTCAAGCAGTATTTCTGGAACAAACACCTATTTGAACTTCTGGACTAGACTGTCAATTGAGCTGAATATTTTGAAAAACTTTTTCGAGTAAGGACTGGAAATACTTCAATGCTTGGCCACTCTCATTAGATTTGAGTAAAAGAATATTTATGGGGGTGGTTTATGTGAATCCTTCAAATCATCTTTAAATACAGAATTGACCGGTTACAGTAAGAGAGGAGTACAATTTGCGTTAGAACACAAAATACGGGATTTAATGTTTGTTGAGAGTAGAAGCGAGACTAGAAACATCTGTTCGCCAAATTTCTACAGAAACCGCTTGGTTAACGACGATTGTTTAATCTGTTTTACGAAAAAATAAACACAAGGTTTATGTTTTTTCAAAAAGTTCCACTTATTGAAGGACATTGCAGTGTATGACGCCTTGAATTTTTAAATGTTTATACTTAAAGAATGAATAACTGACGAGGCACAATACTCGTTATTTCAATAGACATAATTTCAGACATTGGAGAAAGCATAATCAGCTTAGCATAATGAACAATAGCTTTTTTGCGTACATCGGGTGTGAACGTCGGGTAAGCCATTTATTCATTGATGAAACTTGAATCAGAACAATAATAATGAATTTCTCATCTCTGAGCATCACAAGACTTCTTCGATGATCTTCCAGAAGAACAAAGATGGTGTGGTTCCTCACAACACAAATTTGAATATGAACTGGCTGAAAAATAATTTCTGATCAATGGACAGATGATTCTGTTAGGTGGTCAGCCTGATTTTCGGCTCTGAAGGAACCAACGGGATCAGTGGCGTAGTGGATATGATGCTCGTCCCCTGTCCAGAATTATCAAGGTTCAATCCCCTCAAACTCGGTGCGATTTTTCGGATTCTGGGAATCGCTTGAGTGTCCATCTTTCGGAGGAGACGTAAAGTCGTGGTTTCTGTCTAACAGAGATGTATGTGATAGAGATGTATTGGACACTAAAGATCTTTTCCCACGACACGAGAGGGGTTCGGCAAAATTCCCGGATTAGTGAGGTGACAGAATTTCCTGGCGTGTCATTAGCTGAAAGACCGAAATAGAGGACGTTAAAGGATCAAAAAAAATATGATCCAGCTTACTGCACTCTACCAACAAATTTGAACAAAGAAAGAAATAGAACCGCCTGTCTTAATGCCATTCTGAATGCAACACGTGCTATATTCAGGTAATACAAAATGTTCATTCAACAGCATGAAGTAGATTTTCTACAATCTCTAAGAAAAATTCTCTGATATAAGTTAAGTTCTTTCATTTCTATAATTTCTCCGCTCTCTTGAATTTTTTCGATTGTGGTGAACTAGTAATGACCTGCTTCATCATGATCTCGAAATCGTTCCCGATAGAATCTAGATGCTTGAGCACTATTTCTGTTAGATGAAAATAAACATACTTAACTAACTAACTAAACTCCTATATACTAATCTGTCATAATTTCTCGTTAATAATTGCAAAGGGCATTCATTATAATTCAATGATTGATCTGTGATTTTCGATAGTATTCCGCCACAGAGCTCACTTCACGATCCATAAGAATCTTTTGTTCTACCGAGAATATGTTCTAGGACAAGAATTTTCATCCCAAAATTTAAAAAGTCGCCCATTCTGTGAAATTCATTGATGAATTGAAATTTCAGTTTTCTTCCGAAAATATTTATTCTCGGGAAATACAGCGTTTTAAGTGCTACTGTTTTGGCAGAAGGTACTCAAAATTGATTGAGTAATTGAAATGAGAAATGAAAATATGGGGTTACTATTTAAATATTCCTTATGAAGTTCAACTTCCTGTATTTCTAGATGTGATAGACCATTGAAAATGTTTTAGGCTATTAGAATATCATTTAAGATGCAACTTGGTTTTTTTTTTCAATGAAATCTTTCAACATGTATAGGAGCTATTGCTTGGGGGGCGATATATTATATAAAAGATAGGAGTCTAACAAAAAGTCGTCGATTCATATTTTTATCAGTTAAGTTGATTAATACAGCTTTAGCAGCATTAAGTATTTACATTTTATAGTTGAATCAAAATGCGAAATGAAGATGAACCTCCGTAGATTGATTCTTCTTGAGAGAATCATATAAAACCGATTTAAAATATTCAATTAAAATAGACTACATGTCACACTAAGTTTATTAATCAATCATTGTTTTATTACAACAGAAAATTGTCTTGTTCACAGATAGTTTATTCATTACCTCATAATTTGGCCTAGTTCGGCAAAAAACTGATATGGAGACACAAAAATGAAGATAATTGGAGTATCTGAAAACATCCAATTTTTTTTTTAATGTTCCTGTAGTATGATATTAGCATCCTAGTTATTTGTATGTATGAGTATCAAGCGGCGACAAAGCCGCTTTCCCTAGCTCTCCTAAGCCCATTTTACGTCCTTCGATATCTAGAAGCAAGCCATGTTGCACAGTGGGCATTTCTCCAGGTGGCCCAGGTTTCGTAATATTTATCCTGGTAGTATTGACGATAAAGGAGCAAAACTCTTTAGTTGATATGCTTTTCATCTGTCATAGCTGGCACCTTAACATTGACGCATATTTCGATGGGATTTCTCTATCGCAATGCTCCAGAAGTTCCTTAACTAGCCTGCAATTTACCGTTACATTCTGTACAGTTTTCAAGTTTTCTAGTTTGTTTTTGAGCATTTTAGTTTTTGGTTGTTCCGATGGTGAACAGGTTTTAGGGTTAACTCATATATAGACAATCAGAAATGCTATTCTGAAAGCGATTTCTGTCAGTGCCAATGTAAGTCTAAAAGATACTCGATATATCTGCAAATATCCCATCAAGACTCTGTTGGTTTTTCTCTCAAAATCCCATCAAGCTCTCTCTGCGGTTATAGTAAGACATGTGAGCCCTCTGTCCATGAAACCACTATGCTTGTCAATAGTTTATTTCCTTTGTAGATTTCGGCATATCGAGTAAACTCCAACTCCTGCTCCTATTTTGTTGTTTGAACTCTCTTGGTCATGTGTAATCAATAAGCTGGACAAGACACTGAGAGGGAAATAATTGAGTATTTCAAAACGAATAGATGATCTAAGTTATGGTGTTTCAGTTCTTCCGATCTGACTTTCTTGGATTTTTCCAGTAGGACTATTTAAATCTGTATCTTTTGTTGTTTAGCGCTCAAGAGTTGAGATAGCGAATTATCACTGGAAGACTATGAGTTTCCTTTTACAAATTGCGTTGAGAATATGAATATCCTTCCTTTTATTGGATGTGGAAAATGTATGCAACTTATTAATTAGAATTATCAGAAAAATATTTTTTAACTAAAACCATTCTATTTGTTGGTTTTAATCGAATACTATTCATTTCTACGTCCTTCTTAGTGATATTTCTCTATGGTAGGTAGCTTTTAGAATATTTTTGCTTTAATTATTTTGACAACTCACATGGTATAAGCAAATAGGTAATTACGACTTCCTTTTGAATTCAACGGCATCTATATATTCAGCAGTGAACTTTTCATTCCACTGTCGTCTGTTCACCAAAATTATTATATTTATTCTCAATCTCTTTCACATTGTATTAACAGGACAATGAAAAATAAGAATTCAGTTATTATATCTATATTTATATATTAATAAATAAGTTAACAAGATTGCTATACTAGCTCAACTTGAGAATAATACTTGGCATGGTGGCAAAAGTTTTAATGATCGTGTTAAGCACTCGGGAACAGTTCGTCAAATGAATATTTCGAAAATACTCTGGAAACGAGGCTCTGCACTATTTGAATCACTACTTTGTTGACAACGGGTTCCAACTCTTTTATGATTTCTTCAATATTCTCGTTTATAATTTTGTTAGTTTGATCAGTCACCTCTTGGTTGTCGAATAATTCAGCGAAAAGGAAAACAGGCTTTCCATAGTTAGCTTCAACTTTGATATCTTCAATTTCTAAGTAGGTTTGTCCTTTCTTTTCAATTTTTTTTCCATTACCCATCAAAGACGCGTGGACATTTGCTGAAAAAAGATTAAGGAATGAGTTATGTGAGGGATTCTAATTATTAATTTCATAGTTGGTTCAATAATATAACAAATACACAACGACCAAATGAAAGACATGATTCTGAAATCATTGGTGTGCATGTTAATCGTCGTATTTTATTTGAGTTGAACCTCAAACAATATAATTGTGGAATATTGATGTATATAAACAAGCCAATATGCTATTTCCAAAGATTGCGCTAAATTACTCAAAAATGTCCATAGAACATCCATGAGTAGATGTTCTATGGACGTATTTTTCTTTCCATAAAAATATTCTGCTTGTTACTAAATGTGGAAGAATGAAAAATCTCATTCATAGTCAAATTTTGTAAGAAATAACAAATTCGAACGAAGATATTTTGATTAAGAACATTTGAACTTTTCTAGTTTCATAAACCCCACATCTGTTATTGATGTCCTGATATCGACAAGATGAAATTATCGATGACATTCTGGTCTTTTCAAGCCTTTTGGAATGTTAAGCGAAGCTCATGTTCTTGTTCGAAGAAATCTTGTCTCCAAAGTTTTCTTTTACAGGCGTTCCACACATTTCATATTCGATTCAGGTCTGGACAACAAGATGGCTAGGAAAGAATATTGATGTTTTTTCCAGTGCATTCTATTGTTGAAAAATTGAATTAGAACCCATTGTTCGGAAGCAACGTAGAATTATTTCATCTCTGAAGGAATTCAATGTCAGGCTGTTCTATAACTAAATGAGGTAAGTTTTTCTACCAATAAGTATATTGCTTCAAATACTGAACTACATGTCTAAAAGTTTGCTCGAGCATACTAGGGACCATTTGGGTTTTCAGCTTCCTGTCATGTTCGAATTTATCTCGGATTGAGATAGGAACTGAAATAAAACATCACCGAAGGAATTGTGGTATCTCTTTTGATCCTCACTTGCATGTTCCTGGTACCAAGCTACACATGATTCCCGAGTGTCAGTCTAAGCAATCTCAAAGGTTATCTGGAGAGGAATTGACGTTTCTGACAGTTTGGTGAATCATGCAGGTTAGGTTAGATGAGACAGCTCTTAAGTTAATCATGTAGGATAGAAATATGATACGATCTCTTCTGATTTAAAAAATCAAAAATCAACAAGATGACCCGCATTATTTTTTCTCACGCAACAAGTTTCGTTGATACGCAACCTTAAACGATTTAATAACAGTTGGTCTACTCTCTAGAAAACTGAAACTTCTTCCTGTGAGCTCCCAGCTGAAATGGCTTTTCGCATCTTTTTTCTGCTCAAATGACATACCTTCATGATTGTTTTACCATTAAAAATGCAATATTTCACTTGTGTTGATCGATTTCACTGGAAGGGAAAGCAGCAAACTCAATTTAAAAGAGGGATAATTAGGAATACTCATTCCACCTGATGATTTCCTTAGAATTTCAGAATATGATGTTATTCGGCTACACAGCATCATATCGATGATTTTAAATGTACCTAAATTTTTTTGACGCGCTTGTTATCAGAGAAACTTATGTACGAATAGTATATACAAATTAGGGAGAATTTTATGATTCAACATTTGCTATTTTGAAATTGTACAACAGAACCGCAAACATTCTAGAAACATACTAAATAAAATAGATTAGAACATTCAACTTGTGTATTTTGTTATACGTCATATATTGCTTTGAGAAAAAACGTCAATGACATCATAAGTTCGACATGTGTTATCCAAAGAATAAATAAGCTTTTTCGAGAAGTGAGAAAACACAATAGACTTGTACGAGCGTTTCCCTAAGAAAATGCGTATTACTTGTCAAATGTTCTTCACGTCGTTTTCTTGGTAGTTGAAGTGGGGATGAAGAATACTGTGGTAATGCGTGTGATGAAGGAAGGAATAATTTTGTTTTCGTTCGATAACAACGCGAGCGACAGCCTCGCATTATTTATGTAAATCACAAATTCTTTGAACAAAAAAATTATTGGGAAAATTTCTGTCATGGAAAAATGTGAAAATGTTCTAGCTCGTCCTGTTGTTAGATTCTATTTATATTCTCAGAAGCTTGCAGCTTTCAAGTTGTCACTCGATCTCACACATATAGAGACTGCTGTATGTAACATATCAGAACAAAGTAATCACAGCGAGATGTGAAGCAAGATTAAAATAGTTTTCTGAGATTATTTTAACAAGGAGCTTGACAGTGGTGACGAAGTAATAAATATAACTTGTCAAGAACATTGTTGTTATAGATAGTACTTCACATGACTTTTTGACTTTGACAATGCTGTTGTCATGAGTTTTTCGACCAACTTTGCTTGTGAAAACTACAGCATCCTAACTGAGGAAATTTGAAGCCTACTTCAATGTATTATTTCAAATTGCTCCATAGAAATTCGCAGACAGATATATTCTCATTTAACCATGAGCATTAGTTCAAATATATCTTAATGAAAATAGGAAAAAGGTAAGTAAGTATCTTTAACGATTTATGAGATGTTGGGCAGTTTTCATCAACCGCACCATCCATAACTCAATAGATGCTGATAAATCAAACATACAAGGGTGTTGTGTAAACTGAGAAGAATTGTTTATACCATGAAATTCTGTAATAGTTTGTGACTTCCATAGATGTGCACAAACATTAATCAGTCTCAATGCTAAACCTTAAAATTGATGGAAATAGTACTCCGTAGCTTTCTCACACAAAAATACAGCTAGGAGTTCCATAACTTTTGATTCACTCAATGGAAAAATTTATAAAATTGTTATCATAAAATCCTTACAAACATTAAATGAACATTTCCATGGAGAGAAAATCGCGACTGAAATTTGATTAATCGATTATAAATAGGTAACATATGCTTTCGAAAATACCCTAGAAAAATTAGAGTATGAAAAGGAGTTTTTTTTCTGAACCAGCTTCTGTAAAATTACAGTCATTTGGCCTCAGTACGATAGGAAAGAGATAACTTTTTTAATTCTTGAGTTTTATACTTAGGTCAAGAAAATACTTATCCGACACTAAAAATTTTGTTTAGAGAAATTCAATGAAAAGTAAATGATTTTATTGAGAAGACATCAAATTAATAGCTGATACTCACTGAAGTTGCCATCGGCAGGTCCAGTTCCTTTCAATTCAATAAACAATATTCTTCCATTTACTGAGTACTGAGACTTTATCCTCAATCGTGGAAAAGAAACTCCAATATCCAAGTGTACCTTATCTAAATCTGCCTGAAACTTATCAACAATGAACTCATCTGCATTAAAAATTTCGATGTTTTTGAAGCTGGCATTGAAATTCCGTCCGGTATCTAGTCCTGCGTATGGAATAATCAAAGGGTCCAATGAAGGAATCCCAAGTTCTGGTATTCCTTTCTTCAAATGAGGTTTAATAGCATCAACGGCTCTCATTATACATTTCTCTAGCTCAGGATCATTTCTTTTGCAAAGAGTAATATAGGAAGCTGGAAAAAATAATTCTCATTATTTTATATTCATGAAAAGGTATGTTTTCACTAGAAATTTTATAACATTGAATATGAAGTGACAACAACATGAATCGCTGGGGCAAACACAGTTCCGAGGCTTCGAAATTGTCTCTAGAAGGAAACGCCTGTATCATAATTATTTTCTTTGCATTAACCTCTCATTTATATTCCTGACTTTTATAGGAATTCAGATTTGAGTCTCGATCATCCTCCCAAAGTAAAATAATACGTCTCTACTTCAACATATGCTCACAGGAATTCAAATCTGGAGAGCAGTATGGCCAGACGAGAATGTTGTGATTATTCTCTTCCAATGTATTTCGGATTACTAACACATGTTTTACGGTTTTTGTTTCCAGACTCCCCCCATATTCAAATCGAGATATTAACTGAATCGTGACTGAATAGAACAGTTGCCGATTTCTCTTGGTCCCAGTTTAAGCGTTCTTGACAACTATCTAAATGGGCAGCGCGAATCCCAAGTTTCAGTAGTGGCAGTCTCATAAGAAGTCTGCAGTAAAGTTGACCTTCTTGAAACCGTTAGTTTGATCAGATAATCATACCTCATGTTCTCGAGACACCTTTTGAACCAATTGGGACACTAAGGTTGTAACCTCACTTTTAGCTAGGTTTTTCCACCCATTTATACTCAAGATTTATCTCCAACCTTCTTGTTTGTAGTAATATTATTGTCCTCGTTACCCCAATCTTTGAAGAAGTTGGTTTTCTAACAGGCTTTAAATTTGCATATAGAAAAACAGATCTCTGATTCTGTTGGGTTTGATAATTCTTAGGTGAAATGGTGTCTATATTTATTGAATATTTTAGGAATTTATAAATTTTTGCATGCATTATTTTCTCTTTCTGTTCCAAAAATCGACAGCAAGATCAATATTCCAAAAATGAGTAGAGTCAGTTTTGTTATTTGGCAATATTTCACTACCATATAAAAAAATCGGTATTATAGAGGTTCTATATGATTTCATTTTTGTATTACCAGAGAGGTATTCATATTTTACTTGGCTCTTCAAGCCATAGTAGCAGCTATTTGCTATGAAAATTCAGCTTCAAGTCTTAACTTCAGTCCTATTTTTACTGGTAATAAGCATGCTCAAGTACTAAAACTCGGTTTCTCCTTCTAGAGTGTAGTTTTTATATTGACTAACTGTACATTTTGTATTCTAGTATCTACCACCAACAACTAAGGTTTTATTCGTTTACAGCCAAGCCCATAGCACATTGCACCACTCTCAAAGATCTCAACCATAACCTGTTTGCCCAAATAAGTTGCTATCATCTACCTATGGCAGTATCTGAAAATATCTCAGCAAGATTATGTTTTGAGTATTGATATCTGAATCTCTATCTTTTTTAAAGACTATGTTGAATAAATTCAGACAGAGAGTCTTCCTGCCCATGACCTAGCTTTTATTACAAGCATGAGTTTAATTCTGCATTTTGCACTTATTATTGTTATGTCATTTTGACAAGATTAATAAGCTATGTCAGGATTACGGATTCATACTTCTCCTCAAAAAGTTTGTGCTTGTAGATGAAATAAGGAGCTTCCTTGAAGTCAATAAACCGATGTTAAATATCGATTCCTTATTCTATTGTCTTTCTCTGTATTGGTCTATAGAGTATATTTTGACTTCCCTTTCAGAAAACCACATCTTGAGTTTCTACAATTTTCGTTACATTAGAAAATAACCTACGAAATAGAATATAGGCAAAAAAAGCCAAAATAACGGTTGTTACGACAGTCCAGCTTGTCTTCTTTGTGAATGGAGAAAACGAACTCTCGTCCTATTGAATGAACATCTGTTCTTGTTTCCACACATCACTATTCACCTTAAAAAGCACATTGTTCTAATTCGAAGAATTGACATAAAAAGTACAGCCCTATTATCATTTGCGGGAGGGGCTTTATTTCTTAAGTTTCTTAAAGACATATTCAAATTCCATAAGGTAGAAGCGGATCCTGTGTTTGCTGATTAGTAGCAGATACTTCACACTATCATTCATATATATATATATATATATATATATATATATATATATATATATATATATATATATATATATATATATATATATATATATAGGGTTTTTCACCACGACAAGTTGCCTATATATCTGTTCATGCAATCAAACTGATTTCATGAAAAATATAAATCCACCACCCGGTAATTAATACCATTAATACCATTTAAGTTTCTTAAAGACATATTCAAATTCCATAAGGTAGAAGCGGATCCTGTGTTTGCTGATTAGTAGCAGATACTTCACACTATCATTCATATATATATATATATATATATATATATATATATATATATATATATATATATATATATATATATATATATATATATAGGGTTTTTCACCACGACAAGTTGCCTATATATCTGTTCATGCAATCAAACTGATTTCATGAAAAATATAAATCCACCACCCGGTAATTAATACCATTGCCAGGCAATGATTATAATTAAAACATATCCTGGAATAATTATATATTAGGATAACGAAATGTTATGAGAATATATCAATCTACCACACTATAGCATCATCAGACAATGATATCAATGTACCAACGAGTAGTGTCAGAGGCTATATATATATATATATATATATATATATATATATACTATCATTTATATATATATATATATATATATATATATATATATATATATACAGGGATATCTACCGGGACCGTCCGTTATAAACTTTTTAAGTTCCAATTACAATATCAAGCTGAAATTTTATACGCGGTCATAACTTGTTGTAAACTAGATTTTTGAGGAACATTTAAAGAAATTATAGCTCGTAGATCTGTTGCACTACATACATAATTTTTGCTTGAGTGAATTGAAGAAGGATCAAGGAATTTTTTAAGCAATCTACACATGTCAAATGTTTATTGATTTTTTTCAATTTGGCCTTTTTCAAATAGCAATAACTCAATTTTTTCAAATTGCACGTGCCAATTTTTATATCGCCATCAGATGAAGCGTCAAATTTCATATGGAATTGTATAAGCATGTACTACACCCATTTCTTATAGTTCCGAAATAATTTGGGAATATATTGAATTTTGATGATTTTGCAAGAACTAACAGAGAATGCTTTGAAATATTCGAATCAAGTAGCTGAACTGGCTACGCTCACCTGACAAGTGCCTAAAGTTAATGTACTTGTCACTTCGTTCATTCGAATTTGATATTTCAACAAGAATTTTCGTTATTTCAGATTGAAAATATCCAAAAAATACAAAACATTTGGAATAAAACCGTTGGTTATTCAAACGAAAATATATTTAATCTTTTTTTAATTCATTTTAGAATGTCAAGGAGTAGTGGGTAGAAATTGCAGGCAATTCAATAACCAATTTCCAAATTTACCGTCTATGAGTAAAATAAAATTCCGAAGCATTAGAAACAATTTTCTTCAATTCGGATGAATAAAAATTGTAGGAAATAAGCGAAAACCGATCATCGAAGTTAAATACATTAATACGAATAAATGATAGCAAACATCATAGGAGAAAACTAATTTACGATCTGAATAAATGATCAATATGGGCTATATTCTGCTCGATACACTTGACAGCTCGTATACGAAAATGATGAGTTGCCCTTCTAGTTTCATCAGGATCAATATTACGAAAAGCATTCTGGATGCGCTCTAGTAACTCTTCTTTACTTCTTACAGGAATAAGATACACTTCACTCTTGATTTTGTCCCATAGATAAAAATCAAGGGGCGTCAGGTCCGGAGAACGTGGAAGCCATCAATTTGGTTCTTGATTACCCCACAATCTATCCTCGAATATTTCTGTTAGCTGCCGATCTACAGCTCGTGTTTAATGTGCTGGTGCACCATCCATTTGGTAATAGCAATCCCTCAGAATGTTAAAGGGTAATCCATCTAAAAAATTTGCTAATGTTCCTCTCAAAATTTCTAGGTATCTTTGTCCATTAAGATTTTCCCTCATAAATGTGAGGGAATCCATTAAAATTGCAAAAACATTCACGCTGTATTCATTTTGAGAATCAATAACCCCAATGAAATGTGGATTTTCTGTGGCTCAAAAATGTCGATTTCTCCTGTTGGTTACTCCACTTTCATTTTCTTAGAAATTTAGCCGCTTGGATAGGTCAGTTCAATTTTTGTAGTCTGATACAAGAATACGGGTGCATGTTTTGTTTCTTAAGGATACTTTGAATTGAAGTATAACTCAATCCAATATCCATTGATGCTCACTTAATGGACGCATGTGGATTGGCAGGAAAATACGCTAGCGTATTAATTTGATTGTCGTCGTCCTCGAGAATTGGTTTTCTTCTAATTTCTATGTATTTTGTTCCTCCAAATTGTAGAAAATTGCTTCTAATCCTTCAAAATTTTGTTTCACTCATAGGCGCCAAATTTGGAAATTGGTTAGTGAATTGCCTGCAAGTTCTATCCACCCCTCTTTGACTTTCGCCGTGAAATAAAAAGAGATTAAACATATCCTCGTTTGATTAATCAGCCATTTCATTATCAATCTGGTGTTTTTCAAAAATTTTCACTTCAAACTACCAACAATTCTCGTTGAAATATCAAATTCGAATGAACGAAGTGACAAGTACATTAATTTTAAGCACCTGTCAGGTGAGCGTAGCCAGTTCAACTACTTGAGTCAAATATTTCAAAGCATTCTCTGTTAGTTCTTGCAAAATCATCAAAATTCAATACATTCGCAAATTATTTCTGAACTATAAGAGATGGGTATAGTACATGCTGATACAATTCCATCTGAAATTTGACGCTTCATCTGATGGCAAAGTGAAAATTTGCACGTGCCATTCGAAAAAATTGAGTTATTGCTGTTTGAAAAAGGCCAAATTGAAAAAATCATACAAAACAACTCAATAAACATTTGACATGTGTATACTGCTTAAAAAAATTCCTTGATCATTCTTCTATCCACCCAAGCAAAAATTGTGGGTGTAGTACAAAAGATCTACGAGCTACAATTTTTTTGAATGTTCCTCAAAAATCGAGTTTATTACAAAAATAATTAAATCTGTCAAAAGTTTTGACAGATAAGTGCCAACAACTTGGGTATTTTATGACTTGCCCAAATGTCGGTTCTAGATGTATAATAAAAAAGGTAGATATTTGAAATAATAAAGTGATGACCCCCTTCCGGTATAACCGGAAAAGATTTTAACGGACGGTCCCGGTGGATATCCCTGTATATACAGGGTGCGGCGTAACACAATGGTTATCTGTACAAGAGAGCACCGTGCATTCGCTGTTGAAGAATATTTAAAATCGGGAGAGTCTGTTATTGTCGTGCAGCGGTGCTTTTACCAGCGGTTCAACTTTGGTCGTAACGCTTCAGTTTCGCAACGTGACACAATCATCCGATGGGTACAGAATTTCAGAACGACGGCAACGACTGCATCAGCAATGAATCCGAAACCTCAAGTTCGTCCTCGAAATGTAATGACACCAGCTTCCGTGGAGAGAGTGGGACAAGCTGTAGTACAAAGCCCAGGGCGCTCTGTCCGAAAGAGAGCTGCAGCACTCCAAATAAGTGGTCGAACTGTACGTAGAATTTTACACCAAGACCACCGCTTTCACCCCTATAAGCTCATGGTTGTCCAGCATCTGAATGAAGGAGATTTAACAACGCCAGCAGTTTACCGAAAGAATGCAAATGATTATCGCTGATGAAAACGAACCAGTGATAATGATGAGAGATGTGGCTCATTTTAATTTGAGTGGTTCGGTTGATGAACAGAACTGTCGATATTGGTCAGCAGAAAACCCTCGGGAGCTGCAGCAATCCCCACTCATATACCTCAGTAATGGCCATTCTAGTAGAGCTCAGAATTTCGAAGAATTATTTTATACCTTCTGTTTCTATATGCCTAAACAACCTATTAAAAAATATGCTCATTAACAGGATTCGCGACCGATATAACTGAATAGAAGTGGCGGCTAAATTTTAAGTGTCGCAAAGTATCATTTCTTTGAATTGTTTCCATTTTTTGCAATTAATTCTGTATACAGTAACGTGCGTGTTCAACGCTGGCAATTTAAAATGCTACAAAAAAGAACGCTTTGATTGAAACCACCTTGATTGAAATGCGTAGGAATAGTATCATGCCTATCTAACTTAAGTCCTCTAATGGAAGCTAGTATTTGCCACCGCTGACAATTGATTCAGAAATATATGATATTATATATATTTCGAAGCACTAGAAATATAAAATAAACTGCTTTAAGCTTTTTGCAATACATCTGTACCCCATTGAACAAGCCTATGGCTTGTGCAACACTGGATGCCGTGAGGAACTTATTATCTCAACTTTGAGCTTATATTACTTAGGAGGATCTGAAGAATCAAATCTATGGCATGCTAATTAAGTGCACTGCTATTTTTGCAGCTTATGGTAACACATCCTTTCAGGGAAAGAAAGAGAATGGTATTCTTTGAATTATTATAATATTTATTTCTCAATTTAAATTTTATTTTCTTAATAACTTCTGAATGAAAATTTCTTTTTTGTGTTCAAATACATTATAGGAATTTCTTCCAATTCCTCATTGATTTTTACTTAAAGTAATAGATTATTGGGGCGAACAAACGTTTTTGCATGGCATAGCACGCACGTTGCCGGACTATTGAACAGTACACTACACAATAACGGAAATAATTTAAAGAAATGTCAAATCCAAGGCCATATGTCACGTAGTGTATAGTTTATCGAAGATAAAATTATTTGCTGAACCGGCTAACAGCATGACTACGTTTAGGCGGAAAGAATAATTTACACAAAAAAACTTAAGATGGTGTTCACATCAGTATCATAAAAAATAGTAAAAAAATTAGTTTCACTTTGAACGTTTGTTAGCACTATAAATGAGAATGGAAGTATTCTTCAATCATTTACTGTTGATATATTGAATATACATATTGAAATAATATACACCTAGAATTTATTCCATGCTTAACTATTCCTAAAGTTTTGATATAATAATTATTTCAAGTCATTTTAATTGAGAAATCATAAAATATTGAAGTTTGTCGAGAATGTTCGCAAAGAGCAACTTTGATTAAGAACCAGTGTCCAAGGCCTACATCAATTGGGTAAGAGTTGGGCAAGTTGATATTTTAATCACATAAATATGGATATGTCCTAATGGGGCTGTTAGATTTGCTTTCGAAGAAAATGATATATACGGAATCTTTATGATGAAACATATTATTTTTTGATATAAATCTTTGTGAATTTTATTGAGGTTGATGAAACACCTTGAATGATATCGTAGAAATATTAATTTATGCATGATATCGTACTATAGAAGAAATAATTTGATCTCTTTTAATGTCCTGCTGTATTTTTCTAACTTCCGTCATTGCAAAGAGAAGATAAAGTGTTTCAGGCGGTGATAATAAATTTCAATTATCTACAGAGTATGTGATGTCATCGATAAATATCTACGGCATATCAAGTTTCGAGTAATGTTTTCATAGATTCATAAATTCAGGTACCTCAAATCATTTATTGACATATTCATTATACTTTATTCCTCACTTGTGGGATGTCAATATATATATATATATATATATATATATATATATATATATATATATATATATATATATATATATATATATATATATATATATATATATATATATATATATATATAGTAAAGTAAGCTTCTTAATTTAATAATCAACTGATCAATGTGTTTGTCCTATTTTAGATTTCCTAAGTAATTCAGTTTTAATTTCAGGATGAATGTATTGTCATCAATGCACAGGGGACCCATATACCTGATTCATATGAAGCGAAGGGCATGTATTTCGTTTTTCCTATATTCAAACTTAATTTATTATATTGAAACCATCTCTTTACTTGCAAAAAATCGCTCTCAACATAATTTTTCATTTCTTCCCACGAATCCCTTTCATAAAGGGTTGCTGCGTCATCTGAAAAACAGATTACTTTGCCTCTTTTCCATTAATAAGAGATTGTTTATATGAATGATAAAGAGGATCGGGCCAAATGTCGAGCCTTGTGGAACACCATATGTAATAATCTCCTCGGTACTCCCACAGTCATCCATCACCACAACCTGCTTCCAATTGGTTAAGTAGCTCTTCATCAAATCTTGTGCCTTCCCTCTGAAACCATAATTGTATAGTTTATTAAGTAATATTTGATGCGAGACCGTATCAAACGCTTTCGCGAGATGTATAAATATACAGAGGGAAGGCTTCTTCTCATCCAGCCACTTGTATATGTTTTTGTTAAGTTCACTTATGGCATCTTGGGTGGATTTTCCCTGTCTGAAGCCGTACTGATTTCTTGCAATGATTTGGTATTATTCAAGAAATTCAATTATTCTTTTTTTATGAGTTTTTCGATTGTTTTGCCAATATTTGAAATCAATGAGATGATAGTTTTTCCTACACATTTTATCACTAGGTTTGTGAAGGGGTTTGATCATACCGATCTTTAGTGAATCGGGGAAGTGCCCTTTCTCGAAGCAAAGGTTTGTCAATAATGATATAGGCTCAGATATTTCATGTTTTATATTTTTCAGAACCTCTGATTTGATCTCATCGTAACCTGCTGCCTTACCTTCTTTAAGTACGTCTATGGTCTTTTCCATCTCAGCGGGATCTGTGGGATATAGGAATATATCCCACAGTGGATTTTTCATAGTTTTCGAATCTTTCTGGTTTTTCAATTCTCTCTGCTAGTTGTTGTCCAATTTTACTGAAGTATAGGTTGAATTCTTCTACTATAATTTTAACGAATTGATCCTTTCTATTTAAAATCTTATAAATTTTTGTTTCCGTTTGAGACTGTTCACAAATATGCTTCACATATTCCCAGAGAGCTTTTGATTGTGACTTATTTTTAATATATTGGTTTGCAAGTGATTTTTTAGCATTATTCATAAGTTTATGTAACAGATTCCTGTAATTTTTGTGCTTTTCGTCCAGATCTATGCCAGTAGGGTTTTTCATCAAGATTTTATAAAGTTTATTTTTTTTTTTTATTTATAGCTTTGAGAAGTCCAGCAGTAATCCAGTAATCTTTTTTTACAGCTTTGGTTCTATTTATTTTAACTGATGTTGTGTTTCTTTGAATGAGATCTGTAAGTTTTTGGATAAATATTTTAGAAAAAACATTGACGTCGCTGCATTTATTCATTTCACACCAATTCAATTTTTTCAGGTCCTATTTTAATATATTATAGTTGATGTATCTTTTCGCTCGTTCTGCCTGGGGTTTCAAAGGTTGGATGACTGGAAGACTCAATATTGTAGTGTGATGGGCGGTTATATGTTGTTGTACGATAAATACTGAAGGGTTCCTTGATGGAGAAATGCCTCTTTCTCTAACATAGAAATGATCCAGACACGTTTTACTTACAGGTCTGGTGACCTTATTCATATACGACTCATAGCCAAACGAACTTAAAATGTTTTTATAATCTTCCATAGATTCATTTATATATTGTATTTACAATAAATGCTCATACTATATCAATAATTTTGGTGTGTGTCAGAAAACACAAGTGTGAGCGCAGGAAATGTACAGAGAAACCAATCTATCTTGTGTATGATTCAATAAACGAGTGAAAAAACCTGAGGAAAAAACTCGTTTCCCTGTCGCTATTGCACTAGCAATAGCTTGTCTGTTTATGTTGAGTTAGTTTCGTGTGTACATAAAGAGTAACAAAGATTTTTCTGCTTAGCAGTTTCATTCTCTCATTCTCATCTTGCACTAAATGATTTCCAGATGAGGACAAGGGTGAAACGAAGGGGGTTGGGGGCAGGAATCAGTACCAATGGAAAAAAAAAACCAGCAGAAAAATATTTCAACAATCATACCTGACTCATATATGTCTAAACCCACTTGAATCTAAGAAAAAATTTCACATAGCAAGCAAAGCCATAAAAAGGGCTAAGAATATACTCAAAAAGTACATAACCTGCGATATTTTCTCTTCCGAGAAGATGTTCTTCCGTCGCAGTGTGAGTTTCCTGAAACATAATCGCTTCCTTGTTCTTCCTTGTCAATTTTGAAGTATTATCGCAAAAACCTTTCAATATTCAAACTCAACAAAACTATTCCTTCTTGTTTGACCGAGAGCCCCGATGGCCAGGTTTGGTCTTCTAAGTGATGCCGATTAGAATCTATAAATGTTCTAGAATCATTATGCACCCAATAATTTGGGTTGACATCTCCCATATATTATTTCTCCGTGGATCTTGTTTAATTTAAAGAAAAATTTGGACAGTCATTTCAAAAATATCATAAATAAATATAAGTGAGCGATGAAAGTTTAATGACGACGAGAAAAAATAATACGTGGGATCTTAAAGGACACCTGAAGAAGCTGTCTTATATAGCTTTGGAATACTTAACACAATCATGAAATATAATGCCGATACAGTATGAGTTTCATGCCGCCTTTGGACTGGTCATCAGAGTATTCATCACGACAAAGGAGAAAAAATTTCAATTGAAACAGGGATCCTCCTTCTAGTACATATGTGAGGATTGAGGAAACAGGTGCAGGCATTCTTGGCTCAAAATAGAAATAGCTCTAGAACAATTTGTGGTATGGTTTAAGAATACTATAATCATAATAATATATATATATATATATATATATATATATATATATATATATATATATATATATATATATATATATATAACAGAGGCTAGTAGCAGTCACTGTTTCATATCACACCCTATTCAATTAATTTCTTCGAAAAATGAGACTTAGAATAATCATTGCTGCCTTTGGACGTTTTTTCAAGGACGCCTCTATTTCATTTATTTCCTAATTTATTCAATTAGACTGATATGAACTGCACCTGTACATGTAGGTAAAGCTATTTAATAATTATTTTGAGAAGAGCATATTTCGTTTTCTGATAAAATGAAATCATTGATATTCCTACCTAAAATGTAATGAATTCGGAAACTCAAAACAAACATAACATAACATATTTATAAAATTTTGGAAATTTCTACCATATTTATATAGATTTCGTGAGAAAAACTACCTACAGCAGCAGGTGAAATTTCCGGCGGATTATGAGTTTTATCCACTGATCATAGATATTATTATGATTATAGCGAATAGAACGAAGTTTGGAAATTGGGAAAAGGGGCAAATATCATTCCAACCTTACATTTCATAGATTTTAAATAAAAAAACTTGGGTTTATCCACTTTTTTTGAACCATTAAACCATATGACCTTATCAAATTGTCGTGTCACACATAAAAGAAGTCGCCAGTGTCAATATTTGAGACATTTAAATCTTATTGGCTATACAGGGTGTTTCCAAAGTACACGGGCCTACCTCTGGTGGTGATTCCTCAAAGAAAATCGAAATACTTGCCAAATATTTTTTTCTTAGAGGTTTAATTTCGAGACATGCCTGCTAAAACGAAACATAAAATGTGGGTTTTCATTTTCATCTTTTCACATATGAAATGCAATCAATTTGAAGTTCTGAGAGAACCATCAGCTAGCTGAGGGATTTTATGTCAATAATTCTTCTGCCATCCACATTTTCTCGATATGGGTAAAGTCCGCAATACTTTCCCTCTTTTGTATCAAAAGTTTTTTGGAAAGTACAATTTGAGAATTGTGACAATTGTTCCCGTTTCATGAAAAAACATTCTCTGTCGCTTGTGTTTTGTTCAAAAAATACTCATTTCAGAAAAAATATAAATTATATAAGCACTTGCGTCCAAAATGTCGAGAAACTTGGATAAATTAACTGCTGTCATTTATTGTCACCATTATTGTTACCTTTATATGGTATCCAGTGATTTTTCGGTGTTTTTATTTAATTAAATAGCTTGAATTAGAAGTTCATTACCTTACAACACGTATCTATGCCGATAATGTTAATGAAATAAGTGTCAGTAGTCTCCTCGAATTTTTCTTATCTCAATTTTGGTTGCAGGTGCTTACATAGTTTTTTTAATGAATATGCGTTTTTCACAAGAATAAAAACATTAGCTCCAAATGATTATTGAGGAAATAATTATTTCATGTAGAGATTATAATTTTCAAAAAAGTTTCAACGAAAAAATGAAAAAGCTATCAGTTTAATGAATTAGGTATTAACAAGGATAACTCACAATTCAATGAATTTTTCAACATTAAAAGATAATTAAATGCATCTTTTGATATGGTACATCACCAGAGTAATCTCTGGTAGTAATACAATCGAGTATTTCAAAACTGATGAATAGAGTGAGGAGGATTAATGAAATATCAAGTATGATCCATTGAATATATCGAACGATCTGTGAACAAAGTTAAAACCCTTGACAAAATACGGCAAATTACGCTTGCGATTGAATCGGTCTCGAGATGTAGAGTGAGATGACAAGAAATACATTCTTGCGAAGACATCAATGATGAGAAATTTGAACATATCATACACTGATATTTTCCTTTTTGACTTTTATAATACCACACAATAATCAGTCAATGTATTATTGTTAATAAATATTTCCGAAACAGTTGGATGAAAGCATAGGATAGTAAGTGTGAAATATGTATAGAATTTCCTGACATATTCAATATTTGCATTATATACAATGCTTTGCATTTAAAATAAAATAAAATGTTATTAGCCACCAACACACAATATCTGTTTCAGATTAAGAAATATGAAACAATGAAAATATCAATCGACATATTCCAGCATTTTTTGGGACACCCCTCATTTAATCATCATTTCCTCTTGCTTTCCGGGTCCCCGTTTAAATAATTTTGACTTTTAGCCTATTCCTTGTCACTGTGTATGTTATATTATCTGTTTTTCTACAACAGTGTGATAATTCTTTCAATCGTGTCTGCTGGGGACAGCCAGATGAAATATCCCCATGAAGCAATAAGACAAAGATTCTGTTAACAAACTACATTTTGTTAAGTCCCCATTTGAACGTTCATTCGAAACTGGGAATTGAATGAATATTTAATGATTTTCTTATGTTTATATGTTTCAAAGCTTTTAATGATCAATACGAGTTAACAGATAGATTTCCAGCATATTAACATTACTTATTATTGTTTCCATACGAAATAGCTGCATTTTATTGCACAGCAGAATCTATCACTACCAAATTATATATGATGAGCACTTCAAATAGCAATTTTGTCGATACCGCTACAGCAATTGAAATATATTATTCGAAAAATTACCAAAGTTTACATTATGCTTACACAATAGTTGAATATTCACAAGATCAACTTTCTTGTATGAATTAATCTTCAACTAACATACTGTTGCATTGAATATCACTAATATATTAGATATACTCAACATCAACAACAACATAAATTTTGATAAGACAGATATGGTTTTCACTCGATTAAATAAAACGTACTTCTCAGAACAAATAAATTTCAACGATTTAATCACTCATGTAAAATATGTGGAAATCTCTCATTTTCTTGATGAAGAATATAAGAACATAGACTGGTTCTAATCAAACCAAATCGGTAAACCCAAGTATAACTGAACGATCAATAATAAATATTCATATATTATAATTGTACCATTCATTAAACCCATCAAATTAGGATGAAAAATTCGACGTGAACCATAAGCGAATTATTAGGTGTTATTTAATGATCTAAACGGAAACTACAGAATATGTTCTAAAAATTTATACTGAATCAACAAATATACAAATTGCTTCATACTCTCATTTTTGATTTCTCAATTTGAATCAAATAAATTCGATTGAAGAAATTATACTATAGTACCGTCAAATATTTTACTGTTGCACTTGGCACACAGCAAATTGAGGTATTTCATGAAATTAAACGAATAGCTCTAATGAGTAAAATTAATACACTTCAATTTTATAATCCTACATTTCCCAGCGATTTTGTAATGTAGAAGTGAATGTACACGCAACTAAATTTATATGGAATCACAAGATATTTTGAATATAACTTCAGGATTTTGGAAATTTCGAAAGATTGTTAAATTGAGCCTTTTGAGAGATTTCAATTGAAAAAGAAATAAATTAAGGTTTATTTTAAGAAAGAAACTAACAAATGAAATAAGAGACTCTTTCCACATGTAGTAAAATAATTGAAACTTGTTTTCTCACGGAGTAATTGTTCTTCTTGACCTCAGTATTACCTCCTCTTACCCTGATATAAGCAATCTGGCCAGTCTAAAATAGCGGTTCCCTCTGTTTCAAGATAATGTCGCGCGAGGTTGCTGGTATGCGGAGGAGCATTACCTTGCATGAAAGTGAAATTCTCACCGTGCGCACCTCACCAGAGTCTCACTATGGCCTAATTGCTAGCCGTAACACTCGCAGGAAACGAAATCAAATCTGTTTTACCTACCAGCCTAATGCTACCTCAGAACATCACACTGCCCCCTTGGTATTTCGGAATTTGTCTTGCGGCTCGGAGTCTAGCTTGTCTTCCATGACTCCTTAAAACCCGAATCCGGCGGTCATCTTATCGAACACCAACTCTGGTCTCATGCGAAAAAAGAACATTTCGCTAATTCTCAATATTCCAATTTTGCTCGATACAGCAATTAAGTCTGTTGATTTTTTGTTGTCTGGTTAGTTCTAGAACTCTTAAGGGCCTTCAGCTGTATGAATCCCTTGAAAGAAGTCTTTGACGTATCGTTTCGATTGACACACGCATGTCTGTTGCTTCCAGAAATTGCCTTTGGAGTATGGGGTGCGACGCACTAGGATCTCTTCTTGCAATTTGAAACGAAAAGTGGTCATGTTCCTCAGAATTAATCTTCCTACGGCTTCTTCTAGGCCTATTTTACATAGATTGTAGCTCCACGTATCGGGCGTACGTTTTAAAAATCACCCCCTGTGATATCCCCATTGTGGCCGCTATTTCCTCTGTGTCACCCCTTCTTCAACGAGAGCAGCTATTCGACACCTCTACACATCGAACAATCTAACGTAAGGCATCTTCAATTATGATTATAGGCTTTCTTTAAATTTGACATTCACTGTTTCAAATCTCAGTGTCGACTGAGTACAATATCCCGAACATGTTGCGACAATTCAACATTTCTTCATACTTTCCAGATTTTTTTACAACAAACAACTTCATTCTTTACAAATAGTCGAAGATCCACGGTTAAAAACAATGAATAATGTGAAATACCGATTGATTCCATATGAATTTGGTTGTGTTTCTGCTTGCCGCTTTACTGCACATTCATCCGATCCCTATGACACTGGTATATATATATATATATATATATATATATATATATATATATATATATATATATATATATATATATATATATATATATATATATATATATATATATATATATATATATATATATATATATATATATATATATATATATATATATATATATATATATATATATATATATATATATATATATATATATATATATATATATATATATATATATATATAGTATATCCTTAACTAGGACTGAGTTGTTTTGGCCTTCCTTGTATATGGAAGCTAATTCAAAACTTTATTCAATTTAAAAGTCATTGAATTGTACAGAGTGTTCCGTTTCGAAAAATATTCCATATATAATGAAAATACTAAGTTCCTACAATAAATATAGTTTCAAAAGTTTGTTGAAAGTAATACTTGGAATACTAGTCAAATAATCATCTCATGAATTAGCTTAGCAAAATTTCAACAATATACTACTCTGCGCCAAGTAATCAACGTCCAATTACAATATTTCAAATTTCTTCATTGGTAGGCAACTAAAAATTATCAAGAATTCCTTTTCGGATATGTCTGGACATATGCCAACAAAACTCAATGTTTTCTCTTGGCGCACATGTACCTCTCAAGGAATAGCTTTACATTTTGTAAGGAACCACCACATATTGGTAACATTATTGTTGTTGAATTTTTCTCTGCAACGTTTTTCCTCCATAAAACTTTTGATTTTCGGTAATAATGCAATGCGAATCCGGAATTTGACAGAAATGAAATCAGATTTTGCAAGAAGCCGCCCCGATAACAGCAGGTGTTGGTTTTGTTTTTCTAATAATTTCAATTTTCGGTAAAAATGCAACGCGAATCACCACATTTAAACCGGCCGATAGTGATGAAGCAGTGGTATTAGATGACCTAGGTACGGCTCATACAAGAATAGGTCCCATTTAACTGTTTCCAGAATGAATCACAAGTACAGGGAGGCTAGTAGAAAAGGAGACCTGGGCAAGAACGACCTCCAGCAATAACAGCGATTCATGACTGTTATTTAAGAATTTCCTCTTTGAGACACTCATTCTTTACTGCTAGGCACCTTCAAATACAGCTTCGGCAGAATAGTGGAGTGCAAGTTAGCTCTGAAACGATAAGACAACGCAGGGAATTTGCTATGAGACCTAGCGTCGCAGCTCAAAGCCACCTTTAAGCTGAGCCCGATTTAATTATACCAGGGAACATGAATTGGTAAGAAGCTTAGGGTGAGAGAGTTTTGTTTATAGATGAGTAGAGATTTTGTCTTTTTTATTGTAATCGACATGTATGTAGTATACAGACGTCAAAATCAGAGAGAAATCATATTGAAACGTCTCTGATTTCGTTTTAAGTACCAATGGTTTGGTGGAAGTTCAATAATAGAACCCTGATTGCTCAGAAGTACGTCACAAACATATGAAAAGAATATACTGTACTATTTGCGGCAAATATGGGTGAAAACTTTTTGTTTATGCATGGTAACGCCAGATACCAAGCTCATATACTTAGCAACTATCCTCATGATCACAAAATCACGTCGATGGCGTAGCACGAAGCCCTGGCCTCAATCTCATCGAACATGTCTGGGAAATTCCTATTAAGAGATTAAGAAGCCAGCAAAACTAGACAGCTACCGTGAGTGAGATTCAGAACAGACTGATTGAAATTTAAATCGAAACATATCTGAATGCATGTAGGTCATTGATTTTGAGTGTATCGTGAAAATCATGCAGTTATTCCCTTCAGCAGTGGAGGGAATAACAAGTTTTTATGTACTTTTATTTTTAACAAATTATTATAATACAATTTTCCTTACTAGTTTTATTTCAAATATAATGGTTACCGTAATCATTTTGATTATTCTCAAGACTCCTTATTGTTGGTGGATTACTGGAAAATAATTCTTTTACATTTTAAACTTCTTCTGATTAAATTTGTCAAATGAAGTGCGAAATTTTAATTTCTTTTAAGTAGAAGATCTCTTTTCATACAACATAGTTCTTGAGATAAGATTCTTATGTGCTCTATTGGATCATAGTTCACAGAGATATTGCTCAAAACATATTATTTTTTCTCGAAAACCAGACGCTCTAACAAGATTTTGCACAAATACAAAATATATTTCATACAGAACAGGTAATTCGTTCATCATGAAGAAAAAGGTCAGGGGCATACTAAATGAATGTTTTACAGAGTGAAATAGGAAATAACTCCATAGAAAATATCATCCTGTAGATTTTAACACAGAGTCAGAAATAACGTAGACCTTTAAAGATAACCTACCACACTCAAGTCGAATAACTTGGAAAATAAGAGAGATATTTACAAATATAAATTGACCGAAAAAAAGATATTTGCTCATCCAGTATTTCGACTTGTACTGTGACATGTATTCTCCGTATTTATCCATGATCGATCCGTAGTTACAAGGATGACTACTTAATGCATGACATTCTGTAAATGCAGTAGAGCTATGATGAATTTCGAAATACTCTGCCGGAGACCACGCAATCGAATACTTAAGAGTCTTTGGAAAAATAAATTAGAGACCGCAAACGTCTATTGGTTCATTTGGAATTAATTTTCAATCGAAAAAACTTCATTCAATGAAAATACATAAATAAATATATTTCTTCTTCAACTTAAAATGTCTAGACTCTTTGAAGTTACGCAATGATCAATCATAGTTGTTACTATTCGAGTATTGTAATCAACTGATGAGATATAGCGAATTTATTTTTCGGAAATTAAGTGTTTACAAATTATTGTAATTGAAAAACTGTGAGCTCAATTTAGTGTTCCTACAAACTACTGTATTGGACATATTTCATATTTTATAGTTACAACTGTCGAATTATACTTTTTATTTTAAATTTATAGTACTGCCTTCACGAATTCTCGGATTATATAGCTTGATAATAGATAGAAATCAACAGTATACTGAGTCAAACCAGCGGCGCTTGTCAGGCCGAGAAAATTACCAGAGTGATCAAGACAACATTAGAGATGGCATTTATGATAAACTTAATGTTTATCCATTCAGATTATATACATTATTCTAATGGCATAAGGAAATATGATACACATAAAAAAGCAATATATTTTTCAAAAACTTTGATATTTTGATAAATAAAATTTAGATTCAATATCGCAAGCCTATTGTTCGCCAATTTTATAATGTGCTTTATTTTTCATTTTACTTTCTTTATTGTATGCAGAATATATGAATATTGCTATAAAGAAAATGTATAAGTATTAAGAACAATTCATTTCAATATTTTACCAGTTACCATTAGCTTTCCTAATTGTATCTAATTGATTTACTTGAGTAGGAATATAAACTGAATCATGATCTTCTCATATATTCATTTTTGAAATTTAATGTACACTGCTCATCAACTGAATTGTATACTTCATTATTTTTATTTTTATACTACAGAAGGCTTAGCAATCTGATGAAGTTTGCATTTTGCAACTATGATATATGAGAGTCATGGTTTCAAGAATTTAGTTCCTCACAACTCCTTCTGGTTGGTACTCTATACTTGGCATGCCTCTTATTGAGTTTGCTATAAAATCTTGAAGAATGTTAATTCACTCTTCTCCAAGAACCTATTCTGCTCCTCATTAATTTGCTGCTGTAAACAATCACATATATGCCTGATATAATTTAAGTGAGGATAGTAGTATATTCCGTAAATATGGTGGTGTTTCAGACACTCTGTGACAATTTTTGCTTGACTTATCGCTCATAAATATGACATTATCACTCATTTCTACAGTGGGTGAAATGACATTGTCTCGTTATCCTTTGCATTCATTTTCTAAGAAGTTACTTCTGAGAAAGTTATTATAGATCCACCACCAAGTTCTAATCGTTCAGCCAAATTGGTTTCCAAAATAGCTGACTAATTTCCCGTCTCGTCGAATTCTGATCATCACTATGAAACAAGCTGAAATTTTGCTAATTCATCGGAAAAAATGCATCTCCTTCAATGATCTTTGGTCCAATTGGCAGGTCCCAGTTTTTCCTAGTTACATAGCCTTCAGCTCTCGTTCATGAAGAATTTGGCGAATTATAGACACCGCAATTTGTACCCCAGTAACAGCTCCTATGTTTCTTGCAGTCCATGTTCCGTCAAACTTAGGTATAGTACTATCACTTTCACGAAACTTTCTTACTGTTCAGCTGAGAAATGTTTGTTAATCTGATCACGTAGCTGTATTCATTTTTAATTATTTTTGTGATAGCGAACTGTTAGTTATTAGCCCTTTTACATCTAAAATGAAAAAGTACCATAATCGAGTGAAATTACCATCATCTTATTGTATTGAAGAAAATATTGAAGAAGAATAAATTTCAGGAACTTGTGCCGAAACAATGAATTTTCAATTCATCTATTCTGTTTATAACTCGAATTTTACACTACAAAAAGGAGAGATATATTTCTCTCGAAATAAAATCAGTGATACTTTTTCTTCCAAAAATGTTGAAGAAAATAACAATTATTCATTTGAGTTGTCGCGCACTGTATTTAGATTGATGAAAACTACATTCGCTGATTTATTTCGATATAAATTTTCCTTACCGAAAAGGAAAACAAGAGCCCTTGGTCTATCTGTCTATCTTTCGAGACAAGAACACAAGTAAATATTAATATAAAACTGATACCGAATACTCGTTTTGCAGTCTATTGCAGCTGTGAAAAAACAAATTTCTAAGTCAATTTAATTGAAAGATAAGGCCTTCAATGCGTAAATCACAACTATAAGAAAAAATCAGTAAAATATTAATTTATCACATCTCTAAAAATAATATTTTTCTTGCGATAATGAAGTTTTTTGCATTTTTACTGAATTGCGTGAGTATTGAGTTGAGATTAATTTAATGTGAAGTTTCTTGGAACGGTAGAAAATATCTAACGTAGCTGAAAATTACGGTCGCTTTCTTCTACGAAAATGCGTATCGATAGCCTTACTCACAAAAAAAATCAGAAATCAAATGCAATAGTATTGCACCACCAACGTGAAAGTTAGGGAGAACCAATGTCTTTTGGCAAAGATTTAGGACAAATTTCGGCATTCTGCATCTGATGAGCAAGTTTTAGTCTCTCTTGGCGGATTGTTTTTAGAAGGCAGGAATTTGAATATGTTCAACTATTGTAATCTGGAACGAAAGCATGTCAATTTACTTCGAGAAAATTTTCTTCGATATAAAAGTACAATTCTCGATTGATCGAATCAAACCTTGTTTTTTTTTTGCGCTAAGAAGAGTGAATTCTAACATTTATTGTTTTCAATTTGCGCTAAGAAGAGTGAAAGTTTTCAAAAGTTTTAAATGTACTTGAAGGATACTGAAAGACTTCATTCTTTATTGGGCTTTCATTATTGATATTTTGGTTTCAACATAGCTACTTATTAACTCAGATTACAGAAAACCCATCCTTTTGGCGTCATATCGGTTTCTAACACAAATTGATTGATCACTTTGGTAACCACCAGCAGATTCTGTTTCAATATAGTACTGAATCATTTCAAACATTTTAGTAGGAGACCCTAAGTTTCGAATGCAATACGCTATTTCAGGATTGTTGTAATTATGATTCTATATACGGTTATTATAAATAATTTAAAGTATTGTCTTCTTATGATGTGTTAGTTTCAAAAAGAAACGAGGCAAAGAAAATAGGAGAATGAATCATTTATAGCCATTACAAAATGCTCTTATAATGATTTACTTAAATTGACAAGAGATTATTAATAATTTTCATGAAATTGTATTATTAGTAATGAGTTGGACTATGCATGTACTCTGTCTGAGACCCATTTTGTTAAATATGATAATTCAAGTCAGGTGAAGGAATATGAAGTAATTTTTTAAAATGGTAGAACAGGGATGTAATTCTTCTTCATACGAAATTATATAAATAGTTGTAGAAAACTGAAAAGGTACCAAATACTAGAGATGTAGGAAATTTCGTCAAATAACTGCAGTTTCACTATACGAATAATATCTTGAACTAGTTGTGAACAAAAACATTTATTATAAACGTAAATCACTCGCGCTTCAGGTCAAATCACTTCGGTGAATATGATATATACACACAACTAAATTTAAATGGGATCACTCGGTATTTCACATTATTGATTGTTTTTAACCATACATCTTTGACTACTTGTGAAGAATGAAGTTTTTTGTTGTAAAAAAACTGAATAGTTTGATAAGAAATGTTGATTATCACCACATGTTCGAGATATTGTACTCAGTTGTAACTGAAACTGTGATTTTCAAAATTCAAAAAAAGCCTATAATCATAATTGAAAATGCCTTACGTTGGATTGTCCGATGTGCGAAGGGGTCGAATAATTGCTCTCGTTGAAGAAAGGGTGACACTGACGAATAAAGCGGCCACAATTGGGGTATCACAGGGGGTGATTTCAAAAACCTACGCCCGATACGTGGAGCTACAATCTCTGCAAAATAGGCTTAGAAAAAGTCGTACGAAGATCACTTCTGAAAAACAAGTCCGCTTTTCGAACCAAATTGCAAGAACAGACTCTAGTGCGTCGCACCCCATGCAATTTCTGGAAGCAACAGGCATCAGTGTATCAGTCGAAATGATAGGTCAAAGACTTTGTTCAAAAGGTTTATACAGCAGAAAGCCCTTAAGAGTTCCAGAGCTAACCAGACAACAAAAAATTAAGAGACTTAATTGGTGTATCGAGCAAAATTGGAATATTGAGAATTGGCGAAATGTTCTTTTTTCGGATGAGACCAGAATTGGTGTTCGATCAGATGACCGCCGGATTCAGGTTTTAAGGGGTCGTGGAAGACAAGCTGGACTCCGAGCAGCAACACGAATGCCGAAATACCAAGAGGGCAGTGTGATGTTTTGGTGTGGCATTATGCTGGGAGGCAAAACTGATTTGATTTCGTTTCCTGCGAGTGTAACGGCTAGAAATTACATAGACTTAGTGCTGGAGCCCAAAGTGAGACTCTTGCGAGGTGACTGGGTGAGAATTTCTTTTTTTTGCAAGATAATGCACCTCCGCATACCACCAACCTCGCGCACCTTGAAACAGAGGAAATCGCTTCTTTGGACTAGCCATCTTGCTCTCTGGACCTAGATACTATTGATCATTTATGGGATAATCTCAAACAGAAAATTAGATTTCGCCAGGATAATCCAAGAACCTAACCCACAACAGCTCATCCAAGCCGCCACAGAAGAGTGGCAGAATATCTCCCCAGAGGAGGTCGAACCAAGTTCGACCTCCTTGCCAAGAGGCAGGTAATATAAGCTACTCAGGTCGAGAAAAAAATACCTACTCCATAAGTAAACAATTTTCAATTTTTTTACTATATGTGTATGCGAAACGAGTCTTTTATTTCCTTTTATTTGTTTCTTTTTTAAAATAAACATTAATTTATTTTTATTTTCAATTAAAATATCTCAAAAATGATCAACTCTTACAATCCTTCGAAATTTCCTAAATTCCTGAGGTATTAAAGGGCGATTCCATATAAATCTGGTTGTGTGTATTAGATCGTTGCGACAGACGGTTGAAAGCTATCAATTTTCGTGATTATTTTACTTCGAACCGTAAGCTTGCATTTGAAACAGTTAATCGGAAGCTTCTCTTGGGAAAAATTACGAAACATCGTATTTAAGGAAGAAAGTTGTTCGAAACGTTTATAACGGGAGATCGAAGAAAGTTTAATGAAATAGTGTCCAACGAAATCGAAGTTGATGATGCGGTTCCTCGAGGATTAATATTGAGACCATTTCTTTTCATTATTCATATTATTGATATTTGATAAGGGTTATAAATTGTAAATAGTTGCGGATGACCCCTTCGTTTGTATTTTAGGTAATGATCTAGAGAGATTGTTATCACTATTGAATGAGTATCTTCTTTCTTCATAGGTTTGTGATAATAGTTTAGCTTTGAATGTCAGTAAATTTAAATTTATTTTTTTAGAGTGAATATAGAAATATAACTTTCAGCAAGAAAACATTATATTCTGTTAGGAAAGAAATCTGTAATCTAATATCTAGGTGTTCAATTAGATGAATATTCAAATTCTGTGATATCTGAAATGTCCAAAAGGATATTTTTAATTACAAAAATTCAGATTAAGTCAATTCGTATTATTTTGAAATATAGGAGGCGTACACCAGTCAAATTATTATTGAATGTTTTAAATTTGAATAGAATTAGGCAGAATTTTTTTCGTTAGTCTTAATTTTAAATATTATTAGAAGATCATATATATATATATATATATATATATATATATATATATATATATATATATATATATATATATATATATATATCTCATAAGTTAAATCGTAGAGTGAAAACAGTATGTGTCAATGGTTTGAAATACTTATTGATCTTCTAACCTGCATACAAGCAGCTGATCATAGATTATTTAAAACTAAGACTAACGAATATGTTGTTCAGAAATTTCAATAAAATATTTTGTTGCTTTGTAAGAAAAATGTAAGAAATCAGCTCTCTCGAGCTAAACAAAGTTTATTATTATTATATAAAACTGAGTTAATGTTTTTATATTCTGCCAGAATAAAATTTTAGAGCAATAGAATATATGGTTACCAAAAAACTTGATAAGTTTAGTGATTTATAACACAAAAAATTATTGTAATATCTAAAAACAGACCATTAATAAAATTCACCCGAAGATGTATCAAAATATACTATTGAACTTACGAAGTCCTTTCGCTTCTATTCCAAAATTGCACAAAAACGCACCGAGTAATAACAAATGCTTATACATATCTGCAACCGATTTGATCTAACCGAAGTACAATGGAGCAATAACTTGAATCCTTGGTGTTCTTCATTATGTACATACTTATACTAATCGTCAACAACGTTCAGGCAGTAATTAATTTCTTAATGATATTCTGAACCGAAAATCGCCGAGTCCATTGATATTGACCCCCAATTCCTACCGTGCGTGAAGTTTAGTATTGTAACATGTGCAATCAAGATGGTTGCATATTTTATAAAGAAACATTAGGATTTTCCCTGTGAAATAAATTGTTGCTTTAAGAAATTTCGCATCAATTTTATTGACTGAATACCTTCCTAATATTTATCTGAGACAATTGAGTTCAACACGTCTCAGGATAATAGATTATTCAGTTTATTAATTCAGTTATGCGATTATTTAACTATGGAAAATTTCATATTTGTGGGGCAGTTCAATAAAATAGGTTTATTGTATGATTTCTTAAGAATATTTTGATGAGTGTGAAAGAATATTTTGGTTAAATACTTCCTTCATGAAATCAATTTGATTATACAGGACCCAGAATGAGACAGCATATCCCAGAATCTAATATAAATCTTCAGAATAATGCACTAACTAATATAATATCGTCTTGCACCTGCTTAGGTATGCTTCGTCATAATTGATGGGAAAAAGAAGATTTTCCAACGATAAAAACTATTATGTTCAAAAGATTTTAATGGAAGTTTCAATCAAAATATCAAATTCTACGAGATATTCTTGTTAACGTTAATGTGAAATATTAATAAACTTATGGGCCTATTTTTTTGTAAAGTGGTTAAATTTCTGCAAACCCCATTAAATTTTCTTATGTTTTACTATAGATTAGCATTTTCATCAGTGTCCTGGATAACAGAGGAAAACTCATTGGTGAAAACAGATCGCAGCAATCTCATTCTGATTTCAAATTATTCCGGATTACTTAATCTGAGTATATTTCATCATGGCAGATGTAGCTGTTGTCATTTATTATATTGATAATGATCTGAATGTTCAGAAAAGCAAGAGGGGACAAGAAGTACTTTGTCTGGCAGTATTGTTTTTTTAACTCTGTTAATCATTCAATATGTTGAATTTGTGAGTTTAATTTTTTTCTCTATAGAGCAATTGGACATTTTTCTGCTCTACATTACATTTTTAAACCAGTGATCGAATAAAACGTCCGTTTTTCTTAAATGTGAAAACAAATGATTATGAATTTTCACATTGGAAGAATTAATAAATGAAAAACCTTCGCAGTAGTTTATATTGCAATGTTCTATTATTTTTATGTTTCTTCTTCTTCTTACTATGAGCTCGACATCGAGATCATTTTCTCAATCCACTTATATTTTTATGTTTAAGGTAATACATTTCTGTGAATATCGTAAGAGGAAACTGAGACTATTAGGATGCTCCACGTTCTCTTCCTACAAAGTATCAACTACATAATTGTGATCTCAAAATAGTTTCCATATACTTCATCACTTAAACAAATGTTATCAATTTCTTATACAGATTTACATAAACAATTTTCAAAACTTTATTTCATTCATCAATCATCAATTGCTGAAACAAACCCTACCCGGGCCGATAAAAGACAGAACAAAATACATTACGTTAATGCAAATTGCAATTCTTGAATGATCTCATTTTTCACTCTTATGAAACCACAGGCATATTTTTTTGATAACAAAATAACTGACAATGGTTGAATCATTTTCAAATGAGGCATCATTATCAGTCACCGAACAAAATACGAATGTTTTGAAACCATTACGTCACAGAAAATTAAAAGGACATAATAAATAGTAAACATTATTGGATGACATACTAAAGTAATTATGATTTCTTCCAAATATTTTGTATGAAGAAAGAATTTCCCTCAAATACATGCCTTTGTTATGTTTACAGTCTCATGAACTGCTCATTCATTTTACTTTTTACGCCCAGAATTATGCTGCTGGCCTTTTGGTCTAAAGATGTTGGATTTTTTGCAGATGTTAGTATATTCTATGTTCGTGTAGTCCTGACATATTTCGCCTTCTTCGTCAATCCAGCTAGACTCTGTATTGTAGTTGGCTGATGTAGCTAACTGTCCTGTCCAGAATTCTTCAATTTGTTGGTTGGTGGGATAGCCATTGTTATTAGCAGTTTCTAAGTTGATAAGTCTTCGGTAGAATGTCTTTTCGGATTTGTCAAAGGTTGCGTTCTCTCGTTTTCGGCTATTACTAGTTTAGTATCTTCTTAGGTGCCCTAAAAACTTCGTTAGTTTTTGTTTAAGAGTATTCAGGCACTGTTCTGGTGTAGTATTGGTGGGTTGTTGTGAGTGTAGTTGGACCCGACATATTATCAATTGAGCTGGTCTTTTCACTCTTGCACTTTGTGGACCTCTAAGATACTTAGTTCTACTATGTTACATTGGAGAACCTCGATGTTCTTAGTCAGTCTTCTTTCCCATTGTGGTGTATTCGGTTGTCTTCTCGTACGGCTTATGTCACGTCACACTCTAGCTGCTGCCAATGCGCTGCAGTCTCTTATCTCTTAGTTCTACATAGCCGTCTAGGTTTTGAACGTTTTGTACATCTTGCATTTATACTTCAGTAGATTGTTCTTGTTGCGGAGTGTCATTCACCTTGTCGTCAGGGACTGTCTCGGAATTACCCTGCGAAATTTCTCGTTCCTGTTTGATGTTATTGAGCCTTTTTTTCTGGAATTGAATCATTTCCTAGTATTATACGATACTGGTCGGCTACTACTACTGTTCGGATATTTGTAGGTCGGGTCGTTGTAGAGTTTGTCGGGAATTATTATAATTATATTATATTATCATCATTATTATCTGGCGGTGCTCACCATGAACGCTCCGAACGGTTGATCGTGATCGACTGGTCGCGAGTGCTGTTCGAGTAGATCTGGAGAAAAAAAATTTGAATAAGTAGGTAACTAAACTACAAACATTTATTACGTCATAAAATAACACTCTGTTAGCGGCAAAGGACGGATTGATCAAAGGAGCGCACGGTACATGTCAAAGTAAAACCGCGATTTTAATTCTTGCCATTTTTCTAGAAACTAGGGGCGGTACGTTTGACGGGAACATTCGAGACTTTCGTTTACGATATAAAATTATGATATGAAGGTTGCGCCTGCAGGGATTGGAGTCATTCTAAATTGTAACTTGAAGGTAATAATACGTCGATACAAAGGTATTATTAAATAGTACAAAATGAGTGCAGTGATGAAATCTGAATCGTATCATTTTAATAACGATTGGAGGAAGAATTTTTCTTTTGTATGGTGACGGATAACAGCATTTATCTTATTTGTCGTGAGACAGTTGCAATACCTAAGCATGGTAGCTTAAAGAGGCATCATAAAACTGTTCATAAAAACTATGAAAAGGATTTTCCGCCACAGAGTGAATTAAGAAAACGAAAAGTATTATTATATTAGAGAACTTCAGTTATCTCGTCCGACTGTCACAAGGCGTATCAAAGTGATGAGTCAGGGCACATAATTTAAAACATGATATCTTGAATTGTACATACTTATCTTCACAGTTGGATGAATCCCCCGATATAACAGACACTGCCCAGTAGTGTATTTTTATTCGGAAGGTATTCAATGACATGTTGGCAGAGGAAGAATTTGTGACAATCCTCTGAAGGGGAAGACCTGTGGCATATATATATATATATATATATATATATATATATATATATATATATATATATATATATATATATATATATATATATATATATATATATATATATATATATATATATATATATATATATATATATATATATATATATATATATATATATATATATATATATATATATATATATATATATATATATATATATATATATATATATATATATATATATATATATATACGTTTTCTTCAATTTTGTATGAAACTACAAGCTACCAATATATAAATTGGTGTGCATTACAACCGACAACCGATGGAGCACCAGCAATAACTGGAAACAAAAACGGTTCTGTGGCATTGTGTCGAGCTAATGAAGATTTCTCTTCATTTTTTTTCATTCCATTGCATTATACATCAACAAGTTTTGTGTTCGAAAGCTTTTAAACACGACGGAAATTATGGGCATTGCAACAGAAATTGTGAATTCCATCCGTGCTTGTAGCTTGCAATGGTGGCTCTTTAAGGTGCAGTTGGAAGACAAGGAGTCAGCTGAACACACTTATTTAGTTCTTCACGCGGACGCCAGGTGGTTGAGTCGCGGAAAATTCCTAAAAAGGTTTCAGAAATTATTGCCCGAAATAACAGCTTTTCTAGACGAAAGAGTTGATGACACTCAGATGTTGAAAAACGAAAAATAGCTGACTGATTTGGCATTTTTGACTAACTTCACAATGCACTTGAACACCATTAACTTGGAGCTTCAAGATAATGGAAAACTTTTGTTGAGATGAGTAGCGCAGTAAACGCATTCAAAAGTAAATTGCAGCTTTGATAGATGAACTGAAAAGAAGGGATCTGAAACATTTTCCGTCTTTGAAAGCAAAGATTCCTCAGTTGAATTATGATACGTATGAGGCTGAAATATCAAATATTTTGGCACAATTCAAAATGCGTTTTTATGATTGCAGTAAATTGGAAGATATAGCATTATTTATGAATCATCTTTTTTCATATAAAAACATTTAGGATATAGCTACTGAAATAGCAAGTCAGTTTAATATGAACTCATGTTCTGTTGAGAATGAGTTGAGCAGATTATATCAGATAGTTTGAGTTAAGTTACTTGTGCGAGTCTGCATTTTCTGAAATGAAGATAGTTAAGTCGAAATAACGCAATCGACTAACTGACGATCATATGTCATCATGCTTGCGATTAGTACTAGTGGTTATGTACCATCTCTAGAAAAGTATGCTGAGGACATGCAGTTGAGTTTTTTCATTGATATTATAGAGAAGAAACTAACTAAACCTAGCCCAAAGCTTGACTAAAATAATGTTTAATATAATAATATATAATATGTATAATGCGTAAAGCTAATATCTATATAAGCTACGGTACACTCTACCTAGGTAGGTAGGTAGTGTGTATCGTGTATGTACGAAAACCCTGCATCACAAATACATGCAGCCTCTCAGAGTCGATCGTAAGTAGTCTAAAAATATTGAGTTAGATCGCCAGCAGCTCAAGTTTGAGTTCCTCTGGTCTATAGCAATTAGAAAAAATGTCAATGACTTCATAATTCCGATAGTTGTCTTCAAAGAACAAATAAATTTTACCTGAGGATGAGAAAATGGGAAACAAAATCGACATGATCTAGAGTTATCCATAAAATTTACTTTATTATTAGGTGAGTCTATATTTTCTTCCACTCTGTATAGTGTGCCTAATATATGACATATTGTGACTATAATAACTGATTGGTAATGATATTAATTACTGGGTTGTGGATTTGTGCTCTTTCATGGAAACGCTAAGATTACGTGAACAGGTGAATGTACAAACAAATTGACTGTCTTCAATTATGAGTCTTTTTTTTCAATGGATTTAGTAAGAAGGACAGTTAATTTCCGGACGTTCATTGCAAAATTAGAATTCCCATGTCTTGACTCAGTCATTAGGAATTCACCAGTTGTTTTGTGGACTATCGTGTGAAATATGTAATAATGGTCTAAATATTTGGGAAAAACGCAGGTACAACAAATAACAGCTCAAGAAATACAACAAATTACTGTTACTTAACCACTTCTCAGAAATGAATAAAATTATTTAATTTTAACCGATTATCCCTCTCAAAGTTGAATCAGAATTGTCTCTCTGAAAATTGTTGTCTCTAAGTAAGTACGAGGATGAATCAATAGGTTCGTTAAAAATGAAAAACAAAATCACTTTTCTTTACTGGGTGTAATTAATTTTCTTACATCATTTCCTTCAAATGATTTACACTTGCTTAGGCGATACTATAGGTTTTTGTTGCCCCTTTGTATTAGTATTTCTAAAGGTTCTCGAAATACGCCTTTTTTCGAATGACTCCGAATGTAATGACACTTTTTGTCCTTCGAACTTTTTATTTGGTTTGAAAATAAATAGAAAATTATTGGCAGCCTTTCTAGGTTAATATGATAGATAAGGTAGCGATTCATATCGTAGCCCACCAGCGTAGCTGTTGCAGTGACGGAAGAATGTGCAATTGTCATGTTAAGACAGATTCTCTTCTTACTAAGATGTGACCACTTCGTTTCGATTTTCTCGTTCAATTGCTCTTACGTTGATGAGTAGTACACTCCATTTATGATCTTTTCATTTTGGTTGAAATCAATGAAGGACATGCAGAGCTGTGCGTCCTAAAAGACGATGTTCATTACCTTGCTGACTAATGAAATATTCTTAGCTTTCTTTGATGCACTGCTTGCGGTCTCCACACACTGTGTGGATTGCTGCTTCGTTCCAGGCCTGAAGAAATGAATCCAACTTTCATCTACCATTATAATAATAAAACGGCGCAGAAACTCGTTTATACTTTGATCAAACAGCTGAAACTAGCCTGGAAAAGTTTCACTCTTCCCCGCCGTTTATCAATTATCAACAAACGCGGCGCCCATCCTGTCCATAGCTTTCTCATTTATGAATGCTTATGCGAGATGTTAGAAACCCGTTCATGTTAGACGTTTACAGTTTACAATATCTCTTCAAACTACACTCAGTGTTTATCTAACATAATATCGTAGATTTAAGTGATAATATCTGGAGATGTTACTTCAATGGAGCGTCATGAGCAGGATGCATCTTACGTAATTCTTCTGCTGCACAGAAACTCAATGAATCGAACATGAATAATCTTAAGTGATGGAGAAGAATAACCATAGTACTCGTTAATATTTTTTTGGTTTCGGTCATTGTTTTCTTGCGTAAAATATTTCATTAGTAATCGATACTAACTATTTCCATTTCAACATCCAAGAAGTAACTCGTCCGGTTTGTTTGGTTGTCAAATCATTTTTAGCTAAGCAATCAGTATGAAATTTTATGTTATCACGTTCAAGGCATTCTATTGTCCAAACATATTATAACTCAAGTACTATTATCTCCACCTCATTCAATCCTACCTGCCTTATCAAATTTCCCTTGTACAAATCTTTAAGACTCTGGAAGGGATAAGTACTTGAAAATGAGTCATATATATTTCTTTTTATTCGGCTTCTTGTTAATGTGACGGTAATTGATAACATATACGTTTTCATTCGAGGTATTTTATTCATTCCAAAAATTGAATCCATTATTAAATATTTTACAAGGACATGGTATATGAAACTTTGGGATTCCTTATGATTGATTACTCATGAAAACGTTTTTTTTCTGCTATCTACGTCCCGAAACTTGATCGTTAAGGTACGCTAATGAAAGTGTCTCGACTTTGCTATAAAATTTTGTCATTGATCAACTTGTAATTTGAAGATTTTAGGTGACTTATTTTGCATATTCTTATTTTTATTAATATTAGGATCCAATCTGTTCAAATACCGACATCACATGAACTTCAATATGTTATAATACTGTATTTAGCAATATCAATATCTTATCCTTTTGAAACACCTTAATAAATCAGTACTTAATTCAGCAATACCAAATAATAGGTCTCAATGGATTTGAATTAATTTAAAAATGAGCATATGCTTTCTCGAAATTTATGTTGTTTCTATAATAAATTCATTGAGAAATAACTTATTTCTGAAGGTCAGTTAGGAAGAGCACGATTCATGGAATTCGGGCAAAATATATACATATATATATATATATATATATATATATATATATATATATATATATATATAAGAAAACAATTTCACAAATATGTACCTGAGATTATTTGTGAAAATGACAAATATAAACTTTATTTCGATAAAACAATTCTTTGCAACAGTGCTGTAAAACACAATAGACCAGATATCATTCTTAATGATAAACAGAATCAAATAACATATATAATTGATATTGCTATACCCGACACACATAATATACAAAATAAATACAATGAAAAAATTTCTAAATATATAATGCTTGGCGACGAGATTAAAAAATGTGGAAAATGAAGAAAATATTTATTCTACCGATTATTATTTCCACAACAGGTGTTATTCCTAGAAATCTTCACAAAAGTATTGAGATTTTGGGTCTGAAGAAAAATTTTTTGAACAGTTACAAAAGATAACAGTCATCAAATCTTGTAATATTGGACTGGATTTTTCCGGGGAGAAAGCCTCTGACACTACTCTTGGTACATTGATATCATTGTTTGATGATGCTATAGTATGTATATATTCCGGTAGAATGGTATATTCTCATAACATTCAACGTTATCCTGATGTATAAATATTCCAGGATATGTTCTGATTATAATCATTGCCTGGCAATGGTATTAATTACCGGGTGGTGGATTTATATTTTTCATGAAATCAGTTTGATTGCATGAACAGATATATGGGCATCTCGTCGGGGTAAAACCCTATATATATATATATATATATATATATATATATATATATATATATATATATATATATATATATATATATATATATATATATATATATATATATATATATATATATATATAATACAGGTGCTTCAGCGAAAACTAAACAACTAAACAGAGGCTATATTTACCAAGATATTCATTTCTGATCAAAACGCAAAAACATGTCAATTTTTGTTTCAAGGGTGACATTTTTTGGGCTACAATACTTGCTAGGAATATCAACCCCCTAAGCGGAGGTTGCAATCCTTGAACTTTTCGAATATGGAGGATGGGTCGAGTGATGACGAAAGATGGTATCTTTGTCTACATTGCCTTGAACGAATTTCTATTTTTAATTGAAAACCGTAAACGATACAGGGTGAGCAACTGAAAGATAGCGAAGACCATTTCTCTGAGACTATTCAAGTTTCAGTGAGGTAAAATGGAACAGATCCATGCTGAACAATGGCAGTCATCATCAAGTACCATCGTCATCTCGAATTTCAACCCCTGGAGTAGGGGTGACAACCCTTGAAAATTTGGAAGAGGGTAGATGGGTCGAGTGATAACTCGAAAGAGAGGTATTATCTTTGTCTGCATTTCCGTGAAAGAATTTTCATTTTAGATTGAAAACTGAAGAAGGCACAGAGTGAGCCACTGAAAAATAGAGAAGACTATCGCCCCAAGACTGTTGGAGTATTAGTGCGAAAAACTGGAATAGATTCATTGTAAATCAAAAGCTGGCATCTCCTAAAATCACCCTCATCTCGAATTTCAACATCTAGAGCAGGGTAAATATTTCTGTCCAGTGATACCTTTCAAGTAAAGGATTTCGATTGCCTTCATGACTGCTCGCAATAATTGTTGTCTCATTGAGTTCCATAGGAGTTAGAGGATGCAAAACGGAAAATTGACCATAATCAAACAGGGTTTGATTTTTCACTGAATAAACACCTTTTGAAAAACAGTTACTCGTTTGAGACATCCGGTTTCAAATGTAATAAATAGAAAAACTAATAAAATATCTGAAAATAAAGAGGAGAATAAACGAAAGGAGAAAATTAACGAGTAGAAGTTGTACTTTATTACCCGATAAAATGAACGGAACTGAAGTCACTAAAACTCAACGTAAATGTTCGAATTGTTGGCCACCAACCTCCATGCACATAAATAATTTTTGGTTGAAACGTTCACGGACATTCTGTAAATTTCAGATGTGATTTGGTTACACTCATTGACGATGCGCTGTCCCAGGTCCTTCAAATCAGCAGGTTCAGTTTTATAGATTTTACTTTTGAGGTGGCCCCATAGGAAAAAGTCTAATGGACTGAGATCCGGAGATCGTGGGGTCCATTCCGTTGGGCCTCTCCTTCCAATCCAACGACCAGGAAAATAATCATCCAAAAATCCTCGAACTTGTTGTGCAAAAGGCGGGGGCGCTCCATCCTGCTGAAATACAACCTCGTTCTCCGAATAGCGAGGGTCATTCTCAATGATCTCCGTTATTGCTGGGTCGATAAATTCTTCCAATAGTTGATAATACAACTCTCCGGTAAGATTTTCAGGAATGAAAAATGGGCCAATGTGGTGATCGCCATAAATACCAACCCAAACATTCAGTTTTTGAGGCTGCTAAGTGTGAATTTCGTGGAATATTTGCGGCTTAGAATCTGCCCAATAACGTCAATTACGGCGGTTCACGGTTCCATTCAGAAAAAATGTACATACGTCTGAAAAATACAAATGAAATAAATAATGGGCATTGTTTATGACTCTCTCACTTATGGTCTCGCAGAGTTGAAGTCTTCGATCGAAATCATCTTCGTTCAGTTCTTGAACAAATTTGATTTTATAGGGATGAAACTTATGCCCCTTCAGAATGCGGAATATACTCGTTTGGTTTACACCACTTACATCTGCCAATTTCCGCAGGCTTAGGGTAGGATCAACCATCGCTTGACCAAGCATCACCACTTCCACAGCTTCATTTCTTACTGGCCGCTCAATTACGCGCTTCTTATTTTGCACCGATCCAGTTTCACGAAATTTGGCAACTAATTCTAGTACATACTTCGAAGTCACTTTAGCACCTTCTTGGCGTTGTTTGAAGATATTGGCTGTTCTGTTCGCGCAACTATCAGAACTGAGAAATAGTTCAATCATTTCGACCCTCTCAGCTATTGAGTAAATCATGACGATTTTATGAAAACTAAATTTCGATTAGAAGAGTAACTATTGTGATGAATGCAACAGAATTTTCACAACTAATGTGGAATAAAATTGGAACGATGAAATTGAATACAAAAAAACATTGAGAATCAATTTTTTTGTTGAAGAAATCTGATCATTGTAACATCTGCATTCCTGATTCGTAGTATTGATTCATATCGTTAAATAAGAGTCATTTCACATGAGGACGATGATCAAACAGTATCACCTGTGAAAAACGCAAAAAAGTTTCCTTTCAGTCAAATGATAAAAACGCATGTACATGTGAATCCATGTAGATGCATTGCTAGCATATCGTACCACGAATGTTCAAAGATCAATGGAGGTACTATGACAGATAGTTTTCTTTCATGATTCATAATCATTTCAATGTTTCAGCTGCTCATCCAGTAATTTTGATGGAGAACGAAAACTTGGACACCATTGTGGAGACAAACAAAAATCTCTTCTCAGAAGGTTATAACTGGACCTATCTTCTGCTTTAAGAATAACACAGGGTTGTCACCCCTGCTCTAGGGGTTGAAATTTGAGATGTGAATGGCATTTCGGAAGAATCTGCTCCATTTTTTCGCACTAATCCTTTAATAGCTCAGGCCGATAGATAGTCTCCTCTATTTTTCAGTATCTCACTCTGTATCTTCTACAGTTTCCAATCACAAATGGAAATTCGTTCAGAAGGATGCAGACAAAGATAAACCTTTCTTTCGAGGTATCACTAGACCCATCTACCCTCTCAGAAATTTTCAAGGGGTGTCACCCCTGCCCTAGAAGTTGAAATTCGATATAAGGATGGAACTTGCTGATGACTGCCATTGATCAGCATGGATCTGTTCCATTTTACTTCACTGAAACTTGAATAGTCTCAGAGAAATAGCCTTCCCTATCTTTCAGCTGCTCACCCTGTATCTTTTACAGTTTTCAATTAAAAATGGAAATTCATTTAAGGCGATGTAGACAAAGATACCTCCTTTTTTTAAATCATCACTTGACCCATCTTCCCTATTCAAAATGTTTAAGGATTGATATTTTAGGCAAGTTTTGTACCCCAAAAGATATCCCTTTGAAACAAAAATTGATATATATATATATATATATATATATATATATATATATATATATATATATATATATATATATATATATATATATATATATATATATATATATATATATATAAATATATTTATGAATCTGACTGGTTATTGATTTTAGATCTACACGTTTCGAAATGTACAAATTGTCCTGAAACAGAATATTTAAAATATTGTTTCACAAGCTAAATCTCTGATATTTTTAGCATGATTGAAGAAATATGTCTATGGTTTGCTCATAATCTAACCTAAACTAACCTAACCTAGCCTCTGTTTAGTTGTTTAGTTTTCGTTGATGCACCTTGTATATATATATATATATATATATATATATATATATATATATATATATATATATTTTTTTTTTTTGCCGATGGTCCTCAGATAAAATGCTCATTTTAATAGTGAAATAATGTTCACAGACGAAGCTAACTTTTCGAAAACTGCTATGACAACTACTTTTCGAGAACTGTCATGACAAATTTTCACAATAATCATTATTGGGCTCCCATTTGAAGAATCTCATCATCAAGAACAATTCGCACTTAATGTCTGGGTCGGAATAATTCGAAATTATTTGATTGGGCCATTTTTTTGCTCAACAGACCAAACGGACCCGCTTATCGGCATTTTCTTGAGAAGGAGTTACTTTCATTGCTCGAGCTTTTGGTGAGAAACATAATGTGTTTCATGTATGACGGGGCACCAGCACATTTCAGGGGGAAGCAAGGGAATTCTTGAATAATACATCCAACAACCGATGGATAGGTCGGGGTGGGACAGAACCATGGTCTCCTATGTCCTATCTGTAGAAGAATTGAGAAATCGAATAATAACCTGTTTTGACACGATAAGAAATACACCAGGAATATTTCAAAGAATGCGTGATAATATGCGAAGAACGACAGAGGCCTGCATTCTTGCAGGAAGAGAACACTTCCAGCAATTTATTTAGTTTTTAATTGTTCTTTTTTGTTAGTTGATATTGAATAAGTATAAGTTGAGTCTCAGAAGACGAGCTATCAAAATAAAAGCAAATTTTGGGCAAACCTATCGATTGTTTCTATTATTTTTTTAGTAAGCGAATAACTTACATTTCAAATAATTCAACTTCAATAATTTTTCACTCGGAAATGGTTGCAGATACGAAAAAACTACAGGTGGCAAGAAAGTTTCCAAATTGAACGAAGATGACGAAAATTGATTGTAGGCTGATAAGTGGAGTACAGCAAAAAAGTTTGAGGGAGCAAAAGGAGATATGGCCTCGGAAATAAAAACACCTTGTGAATTTCAGTTAATATCTAGGATGTGTAATGATGGAGCCAGTAAAAAATAGCTTGCATTCCAAATGTTGGCTGAGTACCTCAAAAACTGCAGGAGTTTTGAAGAAAAATCTAATTTTATGCGGAAATTTCAACGCCCTGTAGCTCCGTAACGAAGCTTTTGCTGATGTTTTTATTAACTTTTTTTCTTAAAATTGTACGTAGATCTACCCCCTCAATTTGTGACAAACTTTTATGTAACACTCTGTATACTAACCGAAATATTCGCCATTGATGGCAATGCCATCAAGCTATTGCGCTCACGTTAGAAGAATGTTGTTCAATCCTTGCAAAAGTGGGTGAAAAAACACGATTCCCGCGATGTGCGTTCCTAGCCGTTTGACCCTTCATGACAATGAGAGGGTAGTCTCATTGGTCGCCTTGGAATTCACTGGACTGGAGTCTAGATACAGAATTCCGCTGGAGATCGCAACAAGAAAAATAACCGATTGTCGGACCTGAAGGTACGGCAGCACCGGCTGAGCCCCACAAGACTTAGACACTCTCGGTTTGCTATCAGTGGACTTTCTATTACGAGAGACATAACGGGGCTGAACTATCTAGGACCTGAGAGTTCTAACTGAAATATTAAGGAGAAACCGTTCGTCAGAAGTCACTTAAAGAAGTTTGGATTGATCGAAAACCCTTCATGCGAATGTCCCGCTGTGGACAGAATCAGGCTTCAGGAACTCAGATCTGAAGGTAGCTGGACTAATTATGCTTTCACACAAAAAGCTGCTAACCTTATAAGAGGGATGGAGGAAAAGTTTAAGGTACAGTATGCCTTAAAAGGTCACTGGATCAGACTGGCGGGGCTGCCAATCAGCGCCCACTAAAATTTCAATATCCATCTATCTATTTGCATCATAACTAGAAAAAATCGCTGAACCAAATTATTTTCACGAAACTGAAATTTACGATAAAAGGTGCCTGTCGAATATTTATTTTATTTTTACATGACTATGATAATAACCGAGATAACCGTGAATGACGATCCTCCCAAAATTCGAGTAATTTTGAATTACTTGAAAACAACGGGCGTAAAGCACTACTAAACTGATATGGAAAAAAAGGAAAGGGAGCGCATTTTTCTCTAACTAAAATATTTTACCCAGTTGTCGTACTAATACATCGAAATTTCGTGCATTTACCATATAAATTTGATTATTCAGATTTCCTCAGAACATGATAATATATTCAAGTCAGAGATCAGGCATGTCTGTTGAAATTCTGCGAAAGTGATTTTGTGACTTATTTAGGTAATGATGTATCTTCATTCTCTCTCAGCAAAGTTTTCAGGTACATTATATTTTGTTTTTTTATTTTAGTCGATAGTTTTTTTTTATATCGCAAACCAGAAGTTTCAATTTGGTTTGCGATATGTTCTGTTTAACTTCAGCTAAGTTCATACAAAAGAACGGAATAGAAGGGCGTTCCACAAACCGCAGTCGTTTCCATATATTGAGGAAATCATAACCTGCACATATCATGAAAATAAAAACAAAATACCAAACACAAATTATATTTCAAAGAAAACAAATATTGTTACTTGGGAAATAATTCTTCGACAGAAAATCTTGAGAATATTCGACCTATGAGGCCAAACACAAAGTCACTTATGACTCGATTCAAAACAGGTGTTAATTCCTCTAGGATACTTTCAATATTCTCATTAATGATTTTATTTGTTCGCTCATTTAACTCTTCGTTGTCCTGAAATAGGTTATCAAATCTGAGAACGGGGTGCCCAAATTTCAAAGTTAAAGACTTGTTATTGAAGTTGAAATATTCTTTTTTTCCTTTCGTGTATTTTGAACCACTCATTTTAATTCCAGCCTCCACATTTGCTGAAAAAAAAAGAAATATAAATAAAATTCTCTGATTTGCAAGTATTTTTACATAATATTTGTGTCTTGAATTTTCATTTACTCCGACGACATTTGAGTATATCAATTTGCAAAGTGTTAAGCCGATAAGTTGATACTGAGATCTAATTATTTTTATTCTTTCAGTCTTTTTAAAATTGATAACGGGATACGACGATTCATTATTTCTCTTTCTTCGATATATAGAACATTATTTGTGTAAATGCTCCATTTGATTCGATCAAATGGTTTTATAATTAGATGAGGTACGCAAGATAATTTTTGATACCAACTGTTATAATAGTGAGGTAAAACATAACTTCATCTTTTGTGTAACTTCCTGAAATCCTTATTAATTTTGTATGAATAATACAAAAATATTTCTCTTATGCATGCTTGATCAATGGCTGATAAATATCTAATGAGAATAAGCTATCACAAAAATGTCCGCTCTTGTAAGAGGGCGAATGGATAAGTCCACACGATATTGCTTCAGAAGATCGCCGAGTGAAGATAAGAGAGATAGCGAAGACTGTATGCATCTGATGTGAACGAACTTTTAACGTCTTGTATAAATAAGCACTTGAATGTGAAAAAGCTAGATGGGTGACCCGTTTGTGAAAACTGAGCGAAAACGTGAAAGAGTGAAATTTTCATAGACTAAATTTAAGCTTTTTGAACGAGACCTATATAGATTTTTAAGCTATTATATTATATTACGTATGTCATGGATTAATTTCTGAACAAATTTTTCAGACGAAGCAGCAATCGACACTAGGCATTATGCCTACTGATTTTCTCGCGGAAGTAATCACCATAAATGGAGTTACAGTTAGTTGTATAGTGGTTTTTTGAAATTATTTGCTTATTTTTCATCAAATTAATAATCAAAATTTAGAGAGGGGTTTACTACAGCGATCAGAGACATTTTTTCAGAAAATCATTAACACTATTGTATATCTAACTTCGATGTTATACGACGAGGATTTAGAAAAATCGGAAAGAACACACATCGGAGGCGCGTATCTTAAGAGATTTTGATGGGTCGTCGGTCAACCAAAAACCTCGAAGTATGAAAAAGATCCGTCTGCAATCGGCCAGACAACACGGATTGAGACTATGGCTGACTGGAATCGTGAGTGATAACTTTGTTGAATATTATTGTGATTTCCTAAAGATTTTTTTCATTAATTTCTGTATTACAATTGTGTTTTTCTGATGAACCATTATTCCAAATGTTGACTGATAACAGTTATTTTATATGGAGATGCTCTGGAGAAATTGAAAGCAGATTGCTATGTAGAGAGTTAAACATTCGATAGGTGCACGGTTTGGTCTGTTTGACTCTACATAGTAGTAGGAAGAATAAACAAGGACCAGTACAATCGAGTACTAGGGACTCGGTTGCAACCACAACTCAATGATAATGGTTACTTTTCCATAGTAGATTAGGTTCGGTGCCGCAAAGCCAAGAGATATGAACCTCATGAAAAATATGTGGGAGCTCACGAAACAGATGATTGTAAAGGAATTGATCACTACCAACTGATAGTTAACTCAAACTCTTATCAGAGAATGGCAACACAACTCTACAGCTCACAAAATGCAAATATAGGTATAGAAAGCATTTCCTTTCGCATGAAAGCTCTCAGTGCAGCAAATGGTGGCATCGCTAAGTTTCGAAATTTATATTAATAGATTTCTGTTACTGTTAATTACCAAACCTACATGTTTCTTTCCTTATGATTTCAATACAAAGCAGATACAAATACCTACTGTATATTGTTTAAAAGATAAAACAAATATATGAGTGCTAGATGTGTAAAAGAATCCGCTACAGATTACAATTTCGATTCAGTATTTTCGAACTTATCGATAGATTCTAGATTATATATTTCCTAACTGAATTCACAGATTATTTTATTATACCAACTACTCATAACAAAACAAATTCAATTTTCCCCAAGTATTACTATAAGTAATTATCACCTCTTCTGCAAGACACTAAAAAAAGCTACCTAGAAAGAAGCAACAATCATGGTTTGACAGATACTCACTGAAGTTTCCATCTGAACGTCCATTTCCATTCAACTGCAAAATAAGCAATTTTCCGGTAATACTATACTTTGACTTGATTCTTAGTCTTGGTAGGCCAAGGACCATATCAAACTGGGCATGTTTTAGATCAACATTCACGTATTTAACATCAAATTCGTAAGCATGAAAAACCTCTATATCTTTGAACGTTGCTCTGAAACTTTCTCCATTATCCAAACTAGCTTCAGGAAGAAATAACGGATTCATTGCAGGTAACTGAAACTCTGGAATGCCATTCTTTAGATGTGGTTTCACCTGAGCTATTGCATTAGCAAAACATTCGTTCAGATTTGGGTCTCCTTGATGGCAAAAAGAAATATAGGCCGCTAAAAAAAATTCTAATTAGAAAATGATGCAGTTCATCGCAAGATAAAATTTAATGCAACAACGATGTTTTTTCTGTACATAAATTCAGTTAAACATTAGATCAGACGAAATGACATTTCATCCCGAAATCCAACAATATGAACTCCAAAATGTATTCAGAAATTGAATCAATGAAATAATTGAATAATTGAAAAAAAAACTTAATTTTAGTAAATTAAATAAATAAAAATATGTTTGACTTCTATTTTTTCTTCCAATTTCAAAAACTACGAGGAATGTTAACTTTACCCTGTCATTTATTCCTAAGAGATATATGAGAAAAGTGGTGTCAAGTGGAAATCTAGCTGGTCTTTAATTATCAGCAGATAATGTTTGCTGATGAAATATTCTATATATATATATATATATATATATATATATATATATATATATAGTATTCTAATAAATATAATCTCTTGCTTTTGTTACCTGATCATGAAATTATGAAATTTGGGTTTTGTTTTTCATCTGTATCAAGTCGATCATTTTCATCGTCCAAGACTGAACAAAAAGTTTTCTCACTCGTACATATGGTATTGATTTTTCCATTTCAATATATGACATAATTTAGTATTATTTGTAGGACATAATTTATGCCGTGATATTTTTTTATTCAAATTTATCTATGATATTATTGTGGTACTTGTCATTTGAGGATGAGGTTTTCAAAGTTTTTCTTCAAGAAAGTAAAAGCGTGAGTACTCTATATAAAACTACTGCAGTACACGTTGGTTTTCGATTAATATCAAATTCAAGATAATCATAATATCTAAGAAATCATATGTACGAACAATAAAAATTTTCACTCTTGATCAATAATAATTATCAACTTGATACAGATGAAAAAAGCGGTGTATATAAATTAGAGTGTAAGTTCTGCTTTTTATATATGTTAAACTAGTGGTCTCATCATTATTAGAGAGCATAAGAGATCAATATTCTTAAAAAATAACAACAGGTTTTTAAAACATTCTTTTAACGAAGAAATTGTTAGATTTCACGAAAACCCAAATTTTAAGTTCTAGTAACAAGAGCAAGAGAGAAGATTTCGTAGAAATATGATCAGCTCATAAACATATTATATCAATAACTGAAGACCAGCTTCATTCTGGTTTGTTCCCACTTCTCTCATCTTTTCTACAAAGAATTAATCGCAGTGTAATATTTTTAAATTTACTCAGCTTTTGAAAATAGGATGCAAGGTCAAACATATGTCAAACATATTTTTAGTCATTACTTAAGTCTAGTATTTTTTCTTCAATTATTTAATTATGCACTCAAAATTTCACACCCAAAGATTAGAGAGACTTCCGTATCTTTTAGGTGAAATTTGATTCTCTAATTATAATCTAATTACAGCAATAACTATTCCACACGAATAAACTGGACTAGAACACATTTTCTACGATGAAATTTTTCGTGTAAGTTTTATTCGGTTTTGATTCGCAATTAAACTAGTAACATGACATTTACTGCAGGCGATTTTCATTCTGTTTGGCGAACTTTTTGATTTAATGGTCGCACAATTTGTCGCATATAAGAATATACTCTGATCGTAAGGCTATACGTAACCATAACATTTTAGCCCCTCCGATTATTTTGAATGAAAATAATCATAAATTATTTAAAACTTGACGGTTTTGGATATTATGAATTATGATTGAAAAATACATTCATTTATTGAAAATGCATAATGACGAAACGAAAAATTTATCTATTATATAACGGGTATCCATTTAGTATATTAGCGGTCAGTATTTTCGTTCCTGTCCAATAAATTGAAAAATATGATTAGCAAAAAGTGAGATACTAACTAAGTTCGGTATGCTCCAAAATAATTTTCAAAGATACATTACAGGGATTGTAATTAAGTTATGTTTTCTTAAAATAATACGCCCTGTTTCCTATCTGCTTGGAACGTATATATCCGAAATAAAGTGACTTTCCTCAGATTATTATATGTCTTAATTGAATTGTTCAGACTCAGATTACACGGCTTGTATTGGATGCCCGCAAATGAAAGACAATTCCAATACCTATTGAAATGTATTTGGTGTTTTGAACTTCAGCAGAATTGCAGTTGAGGATGTCTTCATTCAGGATAATTTGCTCCACAATTTGAAGATGTCGATAAACAATTTCCATGACTATTTCCTACGGCATATACCATATTTAAGAATTATCCAGTAGTTCAATTCATGTTGATTGTCAAGAAAGAAAAACAAATTCTATAAAAAGCGAAAATATGGAAAATTTGTGAAATAAGTCAAAAAACTCAAAATGAACAATTACCTTTGGAAGTTAGATGTCAAAAATACTGAAAATGAGCGATAATTAACTGAAAGACTTAAAATTTTTAAAATAAAAGATTGCTGACTTCGAGAATGAAAAATCCACAGATATTCCACTTGAAATGAGGAAAATAATGACGTATGAATCCAAAGAGAATTCGACTTATTTCCATATTTCAGGTTAACAAAAACGAAGAGAATCATAGGACGTTTCATTTAAAAAATCATATCTTTGATATAAATCTCTGTAATGAAACACCTTGTATATCTGAAACATTCTAGGGCATGCTGTTAATCAGCATCTAACATATTTCTATATCTATTTGTTCAATATATTTAACGGAAAAGAAGCTATGAACTGATTTCACAATAAATGAACAAGTTGTATAGTATATCCAAATTCAAATGATCTCCAAAACATTTGCTGAATCCGCTAACAGTAAGCAATCCAACGTTTCGACTTGTCGTCAGCCGTGTCCGTTGACCGCTGGGTATCGTTATTTCTTTCCAGCAGTAACAAATAACAAATTTTCTTTCTCATTTCTTTCATTCGAATATTATCCGATTAGAATAATTATTAAAGCAATAATATACAATGAATTAAAAATATTTCCACAAAGAGCGACTTGTCCTTCTGTCTATAGAAGATATATTATCTAAGAAAAAATGGTTACACTATTTGTAGTTATTATGAATCATCAACTAGACTTGATGATGACTCATTATTTTGAACAATAGTTATACATTTTTTTCTGATATAGTTGTTGCGATGTGTGACGCAATTTGCTCTCTCCATCAGTACTTTTTTATATCTGTCAGAAAACGCACAGGATTAAGAAAAAAATATTACGTTTTTAATTATCTTCGTCGATTTAATTATTCCTAATTATATATTATTTCGGGCTCCACCAACTAATAAAGTAACATAACTATTAACACGTGCTTTTTTGTGAAAATCTGAGTACTTGAAACTTTGTCCTTTCAGAAAACCAACTGTTATTTTCGTTTCCACGTCATTGAAAAGAAAATATACAGTGATAGGAACAATGGTTGGATGCCACCTCTTTTAATAGGTATCTAAATCGATGAAAAAGGTATCATTAACATTTGGCTGGAGCATAGCCAAAGCAGGAATGAGATCGCCTCTCCAAAACTCAAATAAATTTCTCCTTTAAGTTAACTCGAAAGGAAATGAGGCCATTACAATGTATTTTCCACAATACGAATAAACACATTCAGTATTTCGCTCGCAAATGATGTTTATCTTCAACCCAAAACCTTGAATTCTGGAGATAGACTTCTCCCTTCTGGATGAACGTTTCTTCATGGGAATTAACATTTCTGAAAGGAAAAACTCATCATTGATTTGCGGTATTCCACCATGCGATCTGAATAATGTTCATTTAATTCAAACAAACAACCCTATTTATTGGTGCTTTTTCAATCCGAATTAACAGCAAAAAGGTTCTTGTTGAAACAAAGGACCACGCACAAAATGCACAGAAAATTGCATTCAGTGAAAGTTCACAAAATTTTCGACAATTGTACTTCAAAACACCCTGATTACAATTCTGCAAAAGATACCTAAATGGATTCGTTTTTGAGATACAGGCTGTTTAAGTTTGATGCAATTTGAAGCGGATTCCTCAACTGTAAATTCTGTTTGGAGTGTTTTTGAACAGAAAAAAAAAATATTTTTCAACTAGGGTAGAGCATAAGAAATCGTGAAATTGATAATGGAATATCTCAGTTTTATTTCAATGGAAAACTACAGAACGGCATAAATTTATTGAAATCTTCACTTCGAGCGTTCTTATGCTAGAGATCACACAACTGTGACTCTCGTTGAGTATAGAGGGTATCTCATGAATGGCCGAATATTGAAAAGAAAATTATTTCTTTGGAAACATTTTGATGAAAACATCATTGAATTGTAATGCGAAGGGATAGTGTGAGTGTTTGTGTGTGTCGGTATTAGTCTGAATTCTTTGTTTCAGATGTTCTTCATATACAGGCTGTTTGCGTTCGATGGTTTTTAAGCGGATTTTCGCCAACTTCACTTTTTCAACCGTAAAATATGTATGTGGTATTCTTGAACAGAGGAAAAATATTTTTCCACTAAGACGACATTGGAGTGTTGATGTATGCAACTAAAAACTTGTCTCCATATAAAGGGCAGACCATAAAAAAAATGGGAAATTGATATTAGAATATTTTGGTTTTCCAGGAATGAAAACCTGCAAACAGCATTAGTTTATTATTATTATCTCTTTTGGAGTTTTTATGTTACTACTGAGAATCTCCATAATTATACAGGGTGTTTCATAAATTCATGGTTCCCGAATGATACTAATTTCTCCAAAAACAGAAAAAAAATTTATTGAATTAAAACATCTGTGTATTATAATGCGTTGGGATGGTGTGTGTATATGTTTGTGTGTTATGTACCAATATGTGAGTATGTGAGGGTGTAAGATGGTGTATGAGGGTGTGAGGGTGAAAGAGTGTGTGATAACAAACTAATACATTATCTATGTTTTCAGTGTTGCTAGGTGCAAATATAAAAATGACATTATATACAGGTAGGACTAAATAAAAGTTGTAAAGTTGATAATGAAATATTCGTGTTTTCATCAAAAATAAAAGCTTGAGAGCTATTTAAGATTCACTCAAAAACTCACAGTGAGAGAGGAATCTGACGAGATTCTTAGAACAAAAATCTCCATGTACATTGACACTCAAAAAAAGCTTTGCACATAGCATTTCCAGTTACGTATCATGAATCGACTCCTATATCAATCTGGAATACGTCACGAATATCTCAACATGCAAAACTTTTTTGAGTAGTTATGCGTATATGAGTATACAGTAAACTAATGAATATCTTACATTCCATTTTTTGAAGAAAAATAGATGTGAATATTTGAGAGTGGTGAATCTATAGGCATGTCTCTGTGAGAGTCAGTGTGTGTTTATATTTTTATTTTTGTGTGAGCTATATTGTATGTATACTACAAATTGTTATTTTCACTAACCTAATTCCCTCCAAAATTCCTCTAGCGTTATCCGATGCGCTGACATGGAGAACGTTGCTGGGATATTTGGTATTTGGTTGGTGTCTTGAATATCCCAAAAACCAAATGACACTTCTATGTGAGCACACGTGCAACAATAGCAATAGTGATTGGCTTTCTATTTTCATCTTCTAACAGATCCTCTGGCCGAGACTATTTCATCCAGATGAGGTACTTTGCGGAATTCCTATTTCGAGAATATACTCTAATCATTATGAGATTTGGGTCCTCTCGATGGATAGCCAATTCGAACATCTCACTCTCATCGCGTAGGAGTTTGTCTTGGATGTGTCCAGCCGCCAACCTCAAATGGTATATATCTATCGTTGATTCTTTCAAATATTGGATATCCAAAACAGGGTAATCCGGAATATGGTTCAGGTTTAGCCTCTCCCACGGTAGGTTTCCCCTCCGTTAACCTTCATTTTCAACACGTATTCTCAAATCGCTATCAATGTTTGCCTTAGCTGGAATTTCCCTCGCTAGTTCAGCGTTTGTTCCATTCATTGAAATGGTATTTCGATACCTATTCAAAATTGCTCCTGCTATCAAATAAAATGATTGCAAATTATTTGCATGATGAAACGGTATAATATCCCGAAGGAATTCGAATACCGATTTCATATGTCCATTCCAAGCTTCCACGATCCACCGATTTTTTGTTATGATCCTATTTTCGTTGGCATGCCTTGTATCTAATTGGGACTGCTCCCTTTCAACAATTGCTGGCATTCGGTGTTCAATGCCGAGTTCGCCCAATAGTGGGATAACATCTTTAAATCCACGATCAACAATTAAAATTGCGTTCCTCCAAGCCATTCCCGGAATTCTTAGGCATCGTTCTAAAAAACAAGTCGTAGCATCGCTGCATCATTATTTCGGTTATCCAAGAAATAGGGCCGTGTATATCTAGTTGAAATCCATCCGGGGCTACAAGACGTGCAGGTTTTATTAAATGTCGACCTTTGTGCACACAATAAGATTGTCGCAGTACTGAAAAATTGCTACTTTTTTCTATGTAGGAATAAGGGCCTTCGATAAAAACAATTGGTTTTTTTAGTAGGTCTCTTTCATTTACGTATCTGTATCCATCCATCCATCTCAAGTAACAGGATCGCAAAATGTAAGCATTTCATTGAACTGATCTTTCGATATTGGACTAATTGAATTGAATTCATCGTCCGTTAGCGAATCAGTGTCGGCTACATCCAAAGGTTTTAGAAGGGAAAAATCACGCAAAGCGGTTGAAAAGTTTTGTAACGTGACCCCCTCAACCTTGAGAAATCTATTTAAAGACAACAGTCCCCTGTAAGAGCCGAAAATACAAAACCTCGTGAATTAGGATGATGTGTACAAAGTCAAACATTTTATAGAACCTATATATTATTTTCCATAAAAATCTTCGCCTTTGCTGACATAGAGAGGGTATGCATATTTCCATTCTTTAGACATATGAAACATTGAAGGGCAGTGCAACTTTTCAGTACATTCAATTTTATGCAATTTGGATCATTACTAAATTCGAACTCATTTTCCACTATTAAGTGACAGTTTATGCATAAACGCGAGCCATCATGAATATTTTCCAAGGGCATGCGGAGTTCTCCGCGGAAACGGACAGCTATCTCTTGTTTTTCAAGAACATTTATCCCAGTTATGCGTCTCAATGATATTGATCTGTATTGAGTATTGCACACATAGCAACTTTTTCGCACTCGAGCTGCCATTGCAGAAAGTTTATCGAATGAAAGAAAGTTTCACACTTAGACCAGTTCACTTCGATCGAACATTAATATTTCAAGAAGCTAGAACACTCAGCTTAAGTGAACACAACCTAAAAATCTATCTAAATCGATAAGAAACGAATACTTGCTAACAATTGTAATTCTACTAACACGTGTCAATTTTTTTTTTGTTCCTTGATTGTAAGATCATAGAAATTGAAAAACCCTAGTCTTGGAGACGCCCATATTCTTTCTATGTTAGCAAGAGCAAAGATATTCCTGAAAAATAATAAAAGTATGTATATGCTCCAGAAAATGTTCGAGGCTCCTACCAGTAGGCTGATATCATTGAATAGACTTCGAAATGGGGAGGTCACTGCACATAACTATTCAGAACCCTCAGATTTAGCCGAAACAGATACGCTGAAAGACTATGAATTCAGTTCAATGAAGTGCTAATATTTTGCGATCCTTTTACTGTAGATGGAGTAAGCGGACAAAAATACTCAATGAAAAGGACCTACGAACATTTCTGTGTGAATTGCGGCAAGGTTCAAGTTTCTGAAAATCATTTTACATTATAGTAGCTGACAACCGGAAAGCATAGCAATCACAATGTGAAAAATCGGTATTTCTCAGGAACCAGGCATTCATGAAGCACCCTGTATAATTATTGAGATTCTCAGTAGTAACATAGAAACTCCGAAAGAGTTAGTAATAATAAACTGATGCTGTTTGCAGGTTTTCATTCCTGGAAAACCAAAATATTCTAATATCAATTTCACAATTTTTTATGGTCTGCCCTGTATATGGAGACAAGTTTTTAGTTGCATACATCAACACTCCTATGATCTCTTAGTGGAAAAATATTTTTCCGCTGTTCAAGAATACTTCTAACATATTTTACGGTTGAAAAAGTTAAGTTGGCGAAGATCCGCTTCAAATCCATCGAACTCAAATAGCCTGTATATCAAGAAAATCTGAAACAAAGAATTTAGACTCATACGGACACACACAAACCCTCACACTTTCCCTTCGCATTACAATTCACTGATGTTTTCATTAAAAAAATATTTTTCCCACGAAATAATTTTTTTTCAATATTCGGCCATTCATGAGATACCTTGTTTACTCATGGAGAGTCTCAGTTGTGTGATCTCTAGCATGAGAACGCTCGAAGTGAAGTGCTAATTAATTCATGCGTTCTGTAGATTTCCTTTGAAAGAAAACTGAGATGTTCCATTATCAAGTTCACGATTTTTTATGGTCCGCCTTGTCTTTTTGTTCACAAATACAATAATCAGAATATTCAGTTTTCAAATTCCATCAAACTTGAACAGCTTGTATCCCAGAAACGAATTCATTGAGATATGTTTTTCATTGCAGAATTGTAATTAGGGTGTTTCGAAGTACAGTTGACGAAAATTTGGTGAACTTTCACTGAATGCATCTTTAACATTTCAAAGTTCAGAAAAAAGGGCTGTTTACAACAACAAAAAAACAAATTAGGCTTCTTATTCAAAAAATTGGTCCATGATATAATGTTATTAAAATGAGAAGAAAAAAAATTTTTACTTGACACATACATTTCTGATTATATAAATTGTCTAATCCTAAATCGAGCAATTCTATGAAGACGGAAAACGGAAAGAGACACTGAAGAATTTAAATACATGGAACGGCAATGAAGAAAGCTGTCAGAAAGCACCTTAGACAGTATAACACCAAAATGATACAGAATGCCATCGATAATAACATGAATATGAAAGGATCAATATCCTCTAGATCCCGAGTAAGACAAAAAGTGCATAAAGTCCGAAATACAGATGGAATAGTGATCGCAGAGCGGAGTGAAATTAACAATGTCAATCGAGAATACTACTCAAAACTTTATGCGTCAAGCTGAGACTTGCCTCCAACAAATTAAGTCCCTGTAATCCTAAATGTCAGCTCAGAAGAGATACCTGAAATCAACCACAACGAAATTAGCCTAGCGCTCGATCAGATGAAAAATGGGAAAATACCAGGAGAGTACCGCATAACAACAGAAACGTTGAAGCTTTGCGGGAAGCTTTGAGAGAGTCAGTTCCCATTATTTTGAATAAGTGCTTAGAGGAAGGAGCAATACCTATCAGATGGTATGTCGAAAAAGTTATTTTACCCTTCAAGAAAGGCAATAGAGAAGACTTAGGAAACTACAGACCCATCGGCTCACTATCGCACCTGTAAAAGCTCTCAACCAAGGTAATAAAAAATTGTTCGAGTGCAAAACTAGATTCCAACCAATCTGTTGAAAAGGCTGGTTTCAGAAGAGAATATAGCACTATACCAACGTTCAAATCATCAGACTCCTCATCAAGAAATGCATAGAATATAACATCCCTCTATTTCTTGCTTTCATCGATGATTTTAAAGTTTTTGATTCCATTGAGATATGGGCAATTTCAGCCATTCTTGATAATGCCCACATAGACTCAAGGTACTCGAATATCCTCAGGTTTCTGCACCAAAATTCAACATTGTATGTCCAGATTGATGACGACCTATCAACAGACATAATTGAGATAGGTAAAGGTGTCCGTCAAGGTGACACAATATCACCTAAATTGTTCACTCTAGCCCTCGAAAATGTGTTCAAGACCTCAGGAGTCAATATCGACGGATCATTCATCAATCATTTGAGGTTCGCTGATGACATTGTTTTGACTGATTTCAATGAGCTTCAAGAAATGATAAAACAACTGGACAAAGCTTCCAAGAAGGTGGGACTTGAAATGAACTTCTCCAAAACCGTAACTTTTAATAGTCACAATGCTAAATTCGTGGTCGGTGAAACGGAAATTGAAGCGGTGGACCATTACGTATATCTGGGACATAAGATTCTGATAAGCAAGGAAAATCAAACTGCAGAGATCATAAACAGACTACAGAGTGGGACTTAGTTGGGCAGCTTTCAAAAATCTTAGTTACATCCTCAAAAGTCCAGATCTGCCCATAAACTTGAAGCAAAAAGTTTATAATACCTGTGTGCTACTTGTGGCAACTTACGTCCTAGAAACAGTTACTCTAACTCAGAGAAGCTTGAATAAATTAAAAACTACGCAACGTAGAATAAAAAAGGCCAAGTTAGGCTTAAGAATCCGAGACAGGATTCCTAATGACGACATTAGGAACAGAACGAAGATAATGGACAAGGCAAAATGATTGGCACAGCTTGAATGGAGATCAGTAGGTCATTTGGTTTGGCAAGACAATGATAGATGGTCGAATTAATTAATACATTGGAGACCAAGAAGAACCAAAAAAAGTGTTGGTGGGCCCCAACCCCAAAGGGATGTCTGGATGAAGTGAAAGGATTCGCTGGGACAGGATGGTTTCATATGGTGTAGGATCGTCAGAGGTAAGGAGGTTTGAAGGAGGCTTTTATCTAGAAGTGGATGATATATGGCTAAAGAAGAAGAAGAAGAAGAAGTCCCAGCATTTTTCCTAAAACTGAAGTGAAAGAAATTGTGAATTTTATTTTTTACTTTATACTCGCACTGTATGTTTCGGTTTCAAATACGTGAAAATAATAATGGTTTCAAGTACTCAGATTTTCATAACGAAGCACGTGTTAATAGTTTTAATCCTTCATCAGTTGGTGGAGCTCAAAATAATATATTATAAGGAATGAATTGACGAAGATAGTTGAAAACATAACTTTTTTTCTGAATGCTGTGCGTTTTCTGAAAGATATAAAAAAGTAGTTATATAGAAAGTAAATTGCGTCACACATCGCAACAAAGTTATTAGAAAAAAAAAATGACAATTGTTCAAAATGATGAGTCATCACGAGGCCGAGTTGATGATTCGTAATAAGTACCAATAGTGTAACATTTTTTTCTTAGATAATATATCTTCTATAAACAGAATTAACAAGAAAATGTCCAATGAAGTTCTTGTCATATTGAATAAAATAAATTACGACAAGTTTATTCAAACTGGGAGAAACTTGTCTAAGCAGCCTCGAGCAAGTAAAATTCGTGTAATTGGTTTGGAAGGTCGATTAGAGTACAACTGATCGGAAGTTTTTGAGAATTACAGTTGGCAAATCATCCTCTAAACCAAATATATAGAATCTCAAACGCAAACCATGAGCAAAAGAACACAATCATTGGCAAGAAAAATGAAAGTTTGAACTTTTTGGAAAACCGAGAAACTTGGAAACCCCTGATTGAAATTTTCTTTGCTTTTTACACACAGATTTTGTTCATATCTAGGCATATGTCATATGTATATGATGTTTATGGTGGTCTTTTAGTCTTGAGCTAAGATCAGTGATCCATTTTTCTTCACATCTAACAATTCTTTTTTAATACGTGAAAGGCATCAGGGTGTTTGAAAATTCAATTTTCAACCACATTTAAATTAAAAGGTATTGAGTGTAAATTTTGTGTCCATTGAATTTCGATTTTTCATTAAACGAAATAGATTTTTTCTTCAGATTTTAATGGGGAATGACCCTTAAGAGATTGGCTAAACATAAAGCCCTCATTCCTCTTTATTTTCGTAGTGGATTGGGTTGCCTGGCAGCAGTTTTCTACACACTTCGTTCGTCTCTGAGAAACCCTGATGTTCAATAGGTAAGGAGAGGAGATGATATCTCCAATGAAGAATATAGAACCAAACAATACAAGTTCTACTATCTTAATGTCGATTATTCGAAGTTAGAGAGTCCATCTCTGAAGTATAAGGAATTTTCAGAATAATAGAGCCCGTATGGATCATAAAAAAGAATATTATATCATTTATTATTTATTTGGACGAGTTGCATTTAATTTCTGAAGAATCCCATTCTAGGACTGCTTGTGTACCTTAATGGATTGAATTGTGTGTGATTTCTTAGATGGTTGAGCTCACAAAATTGATTTTACCACATAGCGTGAAATCAATTTTTACTTTTTTCATGCTAGGAATATTTTTATATCTTATTTTGGTCCTTGGACTGCCATTGTCAAACAGTCAAGTTGTGATTATTCACCGCTTCATACAGTGAATATCTAGAGTGATTGCCTCGAAGTTTTAGTAAGCCCTTGTACAACTCAATACATTCTCAACTCTCCCTTTATTATCGGAAGATTCAAGGGTTTACATATTATTAGAGAAGAAATAAGTGGACCAACAAGATTTCAAACTGATCACTATTCACTTCCACGTATGCTCAAGATGTAAATCCATCCAACTCCACCGAACTTGAGATTTGCTGGGACGAGCGCTTCGTGACTATCAGCGCAGTTGCCTAGAACATAGATGTCCTTATTCACAATATGCGAAAAATAATTAGTGTTGTTCTTAGAGTAAGCGTTACATTATTCCTCATATTAATATATTTAACATCATTAAATTTCTCTTATACAATTTGCCAGTTTCACCATTAATTCTTGATATTCGATTTTGATTCAAACATTATTATAAACCAGCAATTTATTACACCGAATATTCAAGTCGGTAATCAATGGGAGTTGAAATTCATGTTGCATTTTACTGCATATTTTGACACTGTCAAGGGCATCGAAACCTAGAGTGTACATTCTGCTGAAATGGAAACATTAAATTTGACAAGTAGCAATGTTACATCGTTACAGGAAAAAATCCGTTAACAGCAAATTCGTAGTTTCATCAAAAAAAATTCTTCCTATAATTTTACACATAAGACTCAGGAGCGCATAAAGGTATCTAGTTAATTTAAAAATGACACGTTTACGTCATATTCTACTGCATATTTCAACACTCGTAAAAGAAACAAAACCTACAGAGTAATGACCTTTGACCCAGACACGAATTCAAGCTAAAAACAATGTATTTTAGCGTGCACCCAGGACAGAAACTCAGAAAAGTGAATTTCTTGTTACATCACAAAAATTAGCAGATATTTCAATCTCTTAGTTCTGCATTGCAAGCGCGTCCAGAGTGAACAAATTCGATGTTTACCTAAAATGTTTTCGAACTGTTAATTAAATTGGAATTTTTGGGATTCGACGAACTGATATTTGTTTGTTATTAGTCAAGTAAGGCATTCGAATCAATGACTACCTATAGGCATGTTTTGTTCAAAGTTGAGTTGTGTTGGCCATTTTTTTGAGGTTTCATTCGATAGTAAAGACGTAAAATTGAATCTTCTTCTATACCAACCTTCGATTTCAATATACCTTCTAATTTTTAATTTTTTTCAAATTTAAAATTGTTCAACATGATTCTAGGTAATTCGAAGAATATCAGATCTGAACATTTAATATTGTTCTGATATTATACAACATGAAGATGAATTCCCTCCCCCCGGTTGAAAAGTGAGGTAAATTTGGCCCCGAAAGGTCCGTTAATAACAGAGGTAAATTCGATCTCGCTTTATAAGCACAAGAAGCTGGTCATTAAATGAAATTCACAATTTGAAATATTTTTGCAGATTTATTGCTAGGTATAAAAATTGGCTACCGAATAAAAGTTATGTAATATAAAAATGATTTATATTCTGATTATGACCATAATGTAATGATAAACAATCGATTGAATGAAAACGGCTAATTGATCTCTAACAATAACTATTATCAATCATATCTGAAATTTTGGCAATCCTTTAAATTTTATCCAAGAATATTATTCGGTAAATGAACACTTTGAATCTTTATGTAAATACCTATAGGAAATAATTTCAGTTTCTCGAAGAACACAAAAACATTCAGATGTGAATGTAAATAAATCATTGAAATTTCGATGCAATGATTCACAAGTATTTGTGAACGATGTGATGAATTTTCAGTGATATAATTGTCGGTTGAATAATCAGCGTCAGTGCATATTGGCCCCAAATCAGAAACAAAACAATTTCTCATGTTCGAACTGAGTTTTCAAATTTTTCCAAACCAAGCTTGAAAAAAATGGTATCTTTAACCGAAAATCTTCGCCGTAGACCAAACTTGTTCAATTGCCTTTTGGATGCCCATTTATAAGTTTACAACGACTTCAGCAATATTTACCTGTATGTTTTCATCTTTGTATTTTTCTATTATCAAGCCAAGAAATCAAATTTTCATATGCGTCTTCCTGCTTATTTGATAACAAACAATATAATGTTGGTACGTAATGTAGAATGGAAAAGAGACTTGGACAATAATCGAATATACATTTCAAGTATATACGAGTTTCATTTTTCAAAAACCAAAGATTACAGTTACAGGAGAAAACTATTATATTGTCCTCTTCACTATATGTGCATAAAACTCTCCCCTGCTCGTTCGAATGAACGATATGAACCTCGCAAAATAAATGAGAATTGTTTCACGATTTTGAATATTGAATACAAAATCACTTCGAATCATTATATTAAAAGAGTCATAAATGATAATCAGTCAGTTAAGTGTATATATGATTTATTTTACCCTGACATGTAAGTTATTCTCTGTTTTTTAGATGCGTGACTGTATTCAATCACTGGAGCTTCGATTTGTTGAAAATACGTGTTTCTTAGTTTTTGAAGAGGAATATTTCCAATCGATTACTTAACATGTTGCTGTAGAATGTCTAGTATTTTGCTGTTGTAAATGAAATATTAAATCCTCACGGAATTCGAAGAATAGAATGGATTGCATGTTCTCCAGACACGAATTAGATAAGCATGTTTTAATTGAACAGATGATTCAGCATTTCCCAACGATATTTTAGCAGTTTGAAGGAAATGAGGAAATATCTCTCAGATAATTCAATCAAATGGATGTTAAGGAAGGTGAGGATCCTCTTCGCTCTCGAGGAGATCCCATAAGTTATTGCTCATAATAGAAAATCGAGAAATCTTAATCGAATATCTCAGGTTTTTGATTCAGATGTCCCATTCCACATATTCCATCATTAAGCTTCCTGTATGCTTCTTCAAATTCATTTTTCATTCAACTACACCTTACTTATTTATATGGAATCACACGATATTTTGAAATTTACCTCAGGGATTTTGGAAATTTCGAAGAATTGTGAGAATTGATCCTTTTTGAGATATTTCAATTGAAAAAAGAAATAAATTAAGGTTTATTTCAAGAAAGAAACGAATAAAACAAAATAAGAGATTCTTTTCGCATGTGATAAAAAATCGAAAATTGTTTTTTAGTCTAGCCGTGCTTTGGATTAGAATTTTGACCACCTCTGGGGTGATATTTTCTTCTGTGGCGGCTTGGATGAGCCATTGTGGGGTTCTTGGATTATCCTGGCGCGATCTAATTTTCCTTTTGAGATAATCTCATAAATGCCGAATAGGATTTAGGTCTGGAGAATAAGCTGGCCAGTCCTAAATAGCGATTCCTCTGTTTCAAGATAATGTCGCGCGAGGTTCCTGGTATTCGGAGGAGCACTATCATGCATGAAAGTGAAATTCTTACCATGGGCACCTCGCCAGAGTCTCACTTTGGGCTCCAGCACTAGGTCCATGTAATTTCTCGCCGTTACACTCACAGAAAACGAAATCGAATCTGTTTTGCCTCCCAGTATAATGCCACCCTAAAACATCACATTGCCCCTTGGTATTTCGGAATGTCTAACTTGTCTTCCACGACCCCTTAAAACCTGAATCCGGTGCTCATCTGATCGATCACCAATTCTGGTCTCATCCGAAAAAGAACATTTCGCCAATCTTCAATATTACAATTTTGATGCTCGATATACCAATTAAGTCTGATGATTTTTTATTGTCTGGTTAGCTCTGGAACACTTAAAGGCCTTCTGCCCCTAAACGAAGTAGTCGACGTATCGTTTTGACTGAAACACTGATGCATACTGCCTCCAAAAATTGCCTTTGGAGTATGGGAAGCGACGCACTAGGATCTCTTCTTGGAATTTGACACATAAAGCGGTCTTGTTCTTCAGAAGTGGTCTTCCTACGACTTCTTCTATTTCGTAGAGATTGTAGCTCCACGTATCGGACGTAGGTTTTTGAAATCACCCTCTGTGATACCCCCATTGTGGCCGCTCTATCCCTCTGTGTCACCCCTTATTCAACGAGAACAATTCTTCAACTCCTCTGCTCATCGGACAATCGTAAGGCATTTTCAATTATGTTTCTTGGCTTTTGTAAATTTTGAATTCACATTTTCAAAGCTCAGTGACTACTGAGTACAATATCCCTAACATGTGGTGATAATTCAACATTTCTTATCATACTATCCAGTTTTTTACAACTGAAACTTCATGCTTCAAAATTAGTCAAAGATCCATGGTTAAAAACAATCAATAATGTGGAATACCGATTGATTCCATATAAATTTGGTTGTGTGTACATCCAAATATTCAGAATGTTCAGAATTTGAAAATACGCTAACCTCTTTAACTTAATTACTGTAACCATAAGCTCATTTTTCTTATTATAGTATACGCTCCTAAGTTTGGAAGATTTTCAATTTTCATTCGAAATGGATCCTTAAAAAGTCTTGAGGTGCCATCTACATATCTACATAATTCTCTTACTCAGAGAATAACCAGAAAGTAGATTTTCATAAAATCGTTGTTGAAAAAACCGTTATACATTTCATCTATTCATTTCGTTGAAAATCAGTTGATTATTCCAAAATTATCTTTAAAACTGTTCACTTGTCTTCATATATAGATGTCAGAAATGGAAGAAAATTACTCAATACTCACGAAGTTTCTTAGAAATAACGCTCGTAAAGCACATCAAAATAAAAAATGATATCAATGTATTCATAATGTGAACTGAAACTGAAATATCGTTGATGCACTTATACAGTTTGAAACCAATGAATAAAATCGAGGATGATTACGACTTTTATAGCTTCCAAGGCTGCCACCAATGTATTTTCTTAAATGCAAGTTAAACCAATAAATTGCACTTTAGAGAATCTTGTCTTGTAGTACAGAAGTCTGAATGCGAGAAACAACCTTGGTGCAAATGAGTGCATTTTCAGTACATATGGAAGTTTTCTTAGTAAATAAACTCGATTTGCTGAACGTAAAATGTAACCGACCCACTGTCAAGGAAAATTGCTACAAATTTAAGAATCAGGTTTTGAAGGTTCATCTTCAGTCAGTTGATTACCAATGACTGTATAAACAATGCGTACCTTCTAGATTTATTATTTTATTTAAATATTGATGAAATATTCTGTTTTTTTGTTTAATACTTGTGAAAATGGTTCCAAACTTAGCAAAAATATAGAAACTGCATAAGTTCAGTTGAAAAAGGACAAACAGTAGAAAGAGTGCTAGAGTTAATGGATGTAGCTTCGAATGGTTCCTTCAGAGATCAATTAATATGGATCGAAAGTTTCTGATCCTAGAACCGCATTCAAGCAAAAACGGCGTTTTGTCGCTTGTATGTCGAAAAAAAATTCAAAATACTTCATAAACAAAATCAAAAAAATTCCGTTCAAAAACAGTTCCATGCATTTCAATCCTAGTACAAAGGGCTTTCGAACTATGAGCTTTGAAAGCTAATATGCATATTTCATGGTCTGAAATGTTTTCAAACGCATCTCATTTTCATGATTCTTAGTAAACAATAATGTTTTTTTCCTGAGTTGCTCAGGTCTATGAGTCACAGATCAATCTTCCTGTCCCTTAGAAGAATAAATTCAGACAACTCAATTGCAGTCACTAGTACTGGTACAGAAGAAACCCTAGAATTTCATCGACACGATATATGGACTGTATTACAACTGATGGAATTCTCAATAGGTACAATGTTGAATATACAAGGTGTTTGAAAAAGACGCGGCAATATTGAGGAAAGTGATTTCTGAAGTTATTTCATCAAAGAAGTTCATATAAACATAGGTCCACAAATACTTCGTTACCGATTTAGAGGGTGTTAAAGTTCGATCGAAAGATGCAGTTGAATTTGAAGATTTCTTGTACCGCTGGAGATATTGAGGTAAAATTTAGGAAGTGTCAGAAACTTCGAAAGACGCATAATTTACAATACGAAACAATATTTTGGACTCAACAGTGACGCACGTATTGGCACATCTCAGGTTATTCTCGAAAAAAAAACTAGAACGCAACTGATTTTTTCGAAAATAAAAATATATTTGAATTTTCCAATTATTTTTTAGGTTAAATGCACTCTTGATATTTTGTTGTACGACATTAAGTTCTTGATTAATAAATGTTGAAAAGAGTAAGAAAAGAAAGTCCATACATTTCACTGTACTTCTTTATATCATTAAGTAACCCCTGTTTTAAAATGAAAAGTTTATTCAAGGGCAAAACAAAAACTTTTGGGTATCGCCATATAACTCTTGAAAAATTACGAAAGCTGTTCAAAGTGACCTCATCCAGCTCGAATGCAAGATTCCAGTCTTCTCCTTAATGATTGGCGAACCTTACCAAAACACCAGGATCTGTTTTTATGGAGTTGCACCCAGCGATGATTCTATTTCTTAAGTACTCAACATTTGCCACAGGTACAGTGTAAACCAAAGACTTCAAATGACTGCACAGGGAGAAATCGAGCTGGGGTTAAGTCTGGGGACCGTGCAGGCCAAAATTGAGGTCCACCTTGACCAATTCAGCGATTTCCGTACTCTTGACTTAGGAAGTCACGAGCAAGTTGAATGAAATGGGCACGGCAGCCATCGTACGTAAACCACATCGTGGTGAAAATACTGCTCTAATTAGGCAGTCAACTACAATGCCGAACCAAACGTTTTACGAGAATTGATGTTGAAAACACCACATATGATTATTATAAAAATTCCTTATAGAATTTCTTGAAAAACTTGCTTTATCTTTTTGAACAGGATCAGAATGAGTAATTGAATTTGAATCAATTTACACAAAAACCATCGACAATACGCTATACGGACAGGATAATCGATAAAAAATGCTTGTACGCGTTGCGAGTGGAATGGATACTAAAAAATTTTCCTGAAGAATTTGCCATTACTGACACCTAAAGCGTCAGCAATTATTCGAATGGAAACATCAGTATCGTCTAGAATAATTGCAAGAACCTTATTTTCTAGCTCTACCGTTCTTACTTCCATGGCTTTTTCATTCGATGACTACCAATACAATATGGAAATATTTCAATGTACAACAGCCAACTTTCTAATGCATTTCTGTCAGGACGGTCATGTCAGCATTCGTATAACGATTTATGATAGCCGATTTCGAATTCAAATTCAATAGATTCGAAATTATTGAAAAACAGAAATACTCAAATGACACTGACGTCATTTCTGATAACATCTATGACTGAGCATACAACAGGTAATATCAATGGAATCGTAAGAATTCGTAGAGTACTTTTCAACATATAGTATCGTCCTAGTTTTTTCTTTGACAATAACCTGCGTTGTGCCCATACGCGCGCCACTGGTGAGTCCCAAATATTGTTTCGTATTGAAACTTATGCGCAATCGAAAGTTTTCGATAGCCCCCATCTTATTATAGATGAAAATATAGTGGAAGGATATTTAGATGAATTGCTATTCGGGCAAAGAGGAAATATATATTTTCAGCATGACGAGCGTATCCCAACTGCTGCACTGAAATTTCAGTTATCACTGGTTGGAATTAGGGGACCTGTGGAACGGCCAACCCGTTCCATAGATTTCTTCCTCTGGGAGCATATTGAGAACTCAATATATAAAAAAAAAACCAATAACTTAGATGAGCCTAATCAAAATTTCAAAACTTGTTTGGAGAATTTCAGTAACATTCACGTAGTAAACGGATGCAGAAGTAGTACCAGGCGCTATAACTCTGCTTTTTTAATGATGGAAATGCTTTCGAATTCATGAGATAACTTGTTTACCTATTCAATTTATTGTGTATATAGTTATTGCTTCTTGTCAAAACATATTTTCTCAAGCCCAAAATTAAATTTTTCAACAAGAAAATTTATGTTCCAAGAAGTGAACCCAGTATTGAATCAATAGGATCTTTGAAGCACACAGATTAATCTCTTCTACCATATAATTATGAAGATCTGCTATGCTACGAGTCCATAGATATAAATTTTCGATTTTTTTCAGGCATTAGTTGGAGGAATTGATATAGCATGTGATATATATTTGGATAAAGAAAAAATTCTCTCAATTAATACCAATTCCGGAATAACTCCAAAACTAAAGTTAGCTGAAAACCGTTTTTCGAATGAGTTTTTCTCAAAAGCCAAGCTCAAGAGAGAGGACGCTGATCATTTTCCTCTATTCACATTATTTCACATAGCAGTGGTATTAAAACATCGAATTTGGTGCACCTTGTACATTCGATTATCCTCCTAGTTTCTTTTGCCTATTTTCCACGATACGTGACTTTTCCAACGGATATAACCTACCAATACTATATTGTTTGTTACCACCTAAGCAAGCGAGCACATATAAACAATTATCTCGATAATAGAAAAACACAAAACTGAAAACATTCAGGTCAATTTCTCTGAAGTGTAGATTTAAAATTGGCATTTACAAGCCAATAAAAGAATTTTGGCTTGCGGTAATGAGTATGGGTTTTAGATTCCATTCTTCACAGGCTTGTTTCAGGGAAATTAGAAAACTCCGTTTAACTGAAGGTAATAAAATCATAATGCGTGAAATTGGATCATGGCTACAAATGATGACCTTTGCGTTTGCATTTTTGAATCCACATGAAATAGAAAAATTTTATTTTCGATTTCACCAATAATTTTACCACTGAAAATTCATTATTTCCGAAATATGAACCGAAAGTTCTGCAACAATTACCCTTATCAGATATTTGTGAATAATTCCAAGCTCGTTTCATGTCATCCAAATTTTAGTGATTCATTTGATAGTTCGCATCTTAATAGAAACTTACATCAAGATTCATAGCGTTCTTTACAAAATAAAACTCTTGGTGAAATTGATTTCAGACGTGATAGATAGCTATACGAAGAAGTCAACTAGTCGTTGTCCTTCAATTAAATGTTTATCATACCATTGTAGTCTTAATTAAAATATAAGCTATCATTTTAATATTTTATAACTCCTTTCTGGTAGCCGATTTTTATATCTACCATTATCAGTAAATCTGTGTAAATATTTCAAATTGTGCATTTCATTTAAGAACCAACTTCCTGTGCTTATAACGCGCGAATTCAACTGAAGAATCGACGGAGGATTTGAGGTTACTCCCTTAAGTTAACATTCGAGGTGGTTTGATTGCTCTACTTCTTCGAAATATTTTTCCTTCGAGAAAAAATTTTACTTTTCGAGAAATCAGTCGGTTCTGAAATTCAGTTTATAAGTCTTATTTCAATCTTAAAATGGGTGTAATATTGGCCTCCAGAAATAGACACGAGTACGTTCAGCGAACAACAGTTAATAAATGAGGAAACGACATTTCCTAATACAAATTATACATCATTGATGGCTATGTACACTTTCTGATTGAAATATGACGAATTCAATAAATCGATGGTCAAGGATTACCTGTGGTTTGAAGATTATTAATTTTCAAACATAAAACTAAGTAATATTAAACAAAAATAGGCAAAGTACACTTATCATTAACGATCTTCAGTTATTACATAGACATAAATAAATATTCGTAGAAGAATAATTGTGTTAATGATTACCCAACTGATTTTGATAATTGCTTTTGTTTAAGTCATGCTTAGATGCGTATCTACCTTTCAGTGAACATTAAAGTAAATTGAAATTAACAGTTTTCGCATGATGTTATCGCTTCAAGGAGATTTATTAGAAATTCATCTACTTGTCAGTAATCAACATACATGTTTCATAATGTATAATTTGCAAGACACCTTCTCAACATTACTTCATTGATTCTGAATTTCAGATTTTCTTACTTGATGTCGACTGGCGAGAGCTATTTCTTTATTGTCATAAAAATGCCACATAAATTCTTCATAACTTCTAAGGTATTTGGTTTACAGTAAAGTGCATGTTTTATTTCAGCTTCTGGTGCAAATATATTTGTTTTATTCAGGCCATCTTTCTTATTTCTTTCTTCACATTTAAATGACCTGGCAACTTAGGCCATGTTGGTCTGGCTCAAGTGCATCTTTATAGACGGTTGTCTCAGTATTCAGGCAGGTTCTTCAATGAAGGAGGTCTTGGTATATTGTTATGTATATCCTGCCTGGAGCATCTTCTATCTGTAACTGTGGATTTATTCCGGTTTTATTCATCTTCTTTACAGTTCTCTGGTTCCTTGAAGTCTAGCGAAATGCTGATTTGACACTTGACAGTTTATTTATGTACGGCTTCTATTGAAGGTTATGAGGAATTTTTATCAGGATTAACAGAAGGTGATACATAAGAAGTATTAGTATTTAGTTATTGAGTAGTTGTAGTTCCATAATTTAATGTTGGACTTATTTAAGAATTGTATGAGTCTTATTATATTATTTCAGTAGGATCAAATAAGCAGTCCAAAATACTGAGAGGGTGATTTTTGCACTTCCCTGGATGGTTGTGTGTACAGTTCTTTGGAATTATGTACATTTAAGTTACAGTCAAATAACAAATGTTGTAAATTACCAATCTCCTCGCATGAGCATAGGTTATTGACATTTATTTTAATTTTATGTACAACAATGCCCGATCGAAGTCTGACTATGGTAGTAATGTATTTTCTTGGTAAATGTTTAATTAGGTTGAACCAAGGTTTTCCTTTAATTTTTTTTCTCATGGGAGCATATGCTCTCCCCTTTTCCATACCAATTCCTTTCCATTCGTGTTTCCACTGGTCAAACATGTTGTTTTTAAATGGGGCCAATGCTCTCGGGGATGGAATTTATAGGAATGAAGGATTAAACAAGCAGCTTTGTTTCTGCCTAGTTTTGCTTATTGGTCGGCTTTATCATTGAATGCTATGTTTGTATGACTCGAAATCCATATCAAAGCTATTTTCTTACCCTATTCGTTAATTTCATTATCCTTAATTCTAATTTCCATTATGAGGTGATCGTGTTCAACTCTTATTTCCCAATTACAGATACGTTCGAGTGCTGACTTTGAATCTGATATTATTGCCGATCTCATGATATTTGGATGGTTTTCAATTTATATTAAGGCTTTCCATATAGCGATGCATTCTGCCGTAAAAATAGATACGAAATGAGGCAAGGATTCTGAGATAGACAATTAAAAGTGGGAGTATACACCGCTATGTCAGATGGTCCATAACCATCACCTTCTTTTGAAGCATCAGTGAAAAATTGGGTATATGTATTAAACTTCTTAGTAGATTTGCTTCGGAATTCTACAGAATTGTCCAGGTTGTCTTTCTTTAATCCTACATTGCAGTAGGAAATTTTTTTTTTTTTGATTCTTAAGATCAATCTATTAGCACTTGATAATATTTGAATTGTCGATAGAGTCTCTTATTAGGTTTACTGACTCTATTGCTGGTATGTATGCTGAGGTAACCTTATTGTTCCAGAAGCCTGTTAGCCGGACTAGCTCATTAATTAAATTTATTGTAGTGGGGATATGATTGTAATGTAGTTTTGATGTGAATTTATATGCTAACCACTCTCTCTTTTTACCAAGTGAAGTCTTACCGCTTTCAGCTAGTAAAATATTTGCAGGGGTGGATTTCATACACTTATCGGAGACTCTGGTATTGTTACTTATCCAATTTGGCTAAAAGACTTTCGGCACAACGACCTATGAAAATGGACCCATAATCAAGTTGTGATCTTACAATGGATTGATATATTTTTGAGAGCGCTGATGGGTGATAGCCCCACCAAACAGTGGAGAGTCTTCGCATTAGGTTAATGCTTCTCATTACCTTTCCATTGATTTGTCCAATATAAGGGTTCCAATTCAATTTTTTATCAAGCAGCATTCCTGAGTATTTATAGTTATCTGCCCAGATTGTATTCATCAGTTCCAGAAGAGGAATTTGAAATTGTTTATTTCCTTCAAAGAATGCAACAGCTCTGGTTTTATTTGCCGAAATATTAAACGCCCTATTAGACATCCACTCCGATATGTTGTTGGGGGTTGTCTGTAATTTGTTAGAAATCTCATTTATTTTCCATCCGGAACCAATTACATAGATGTCATCAAATAATTTGACTATATTCACGTCTTTGACCTTACATCTATCCAAAGAAGTTGTGCAAATATTAAATTAAGCGGGACTAATTTTAGACCCTTGTGCGATTCCCTAATTGGCTTCTTTTGGACCAAGAATTTTCCCGTCATATGGTTCTACTACATATAAGTCCCTACCTATCATAATATTTTTGATTATGTTTATTGAGTCCATTGTGGCTCCCAAATCAGTGAGATCCTCTACAAGTACCTGTATTCTGATATTGTCGTACGCTGCACGAATATCGATGAAAATTCTAATATTTAATGCCATTGCTTGGTATAATTTTAAGATTACGTATGATAGACATTCTTGGACCCCTTTACCTTTTCATACCTTTCTACCTTCACCCCAAAGATGAGGGATGTTGGGGGATATTTCTTTCAAATAGTTACTCCAATCTATTTTGTATCATACTTTCTAGGACTTTGAGGATGCAAGATGTTAACGCTATTGGACGATAACTGTTGCCGTCATTCGGGTTTTTGCCGGGCTTATAAATAGGGTAAATAAGAGATTCTTCTAAATCTTTTAACACCTTTGGATTGAAGAACAGGTTATTGAAGAGTGATATCATTTTTATTTTGACAAAGGAGGGGAGATTCCTTAAAATGGGATAAGAAATTGAATACATGCCTGGGGCCGTGTTCTTTTTAAATTTCTCAATTGCATATGTTAATTCGTTGATTATAAAGAGGTTTGATTTATCGTGCACATCCCTATCAATATGAGGAATTTCGATTATGGGAGGGGGGTGTTATATATCAAGGATAACCTGACCACAGAGAAAAGAGCAGGGCTTTTTGGGGATGGGGAAAATAGCTCCTTCAAAGTGTCTAATTGAGCTCCACATTTCCTTCGGATTTTTGTTGGCGAGGTTTTACAAAATTACGAAACGAGTCTTTTTGGCTTCACGAATAAGAAACCTAGATTAAGCTTTTAATTTTTTGTGCTACTAAAAAATTCTCGTATTTGAAATTTTCGCGGAAATTTCTGAATGCATTTCTTCTCTCCTCAACAAGCTCTGCTAACTGATTATTCCACCACGGAGTTACCCGTCCTTTTCTCGTTGGCTGCTGTTTGGATGCATTAAGTTAGCTCTTCAAAATTGTTTTTACTATCAATAGTGTTAATAAAATCTAACCAATTTGCTTCGTCAAAGTTAAGTCTCACGAACGGGGGGGGGTTTTATGTTGGGGGTTCTGAAGTTCTGAGTTGGTTAATCTCTATCAAAATTGGGTAATGATCTGTAAATCCAGGACTGTCCAAGCATTCCCATCGACATCTATTAGCGATATCACTGGATACTATTGATATATCAGGGGCGCTCTTGTTCTGATGGGGGGAGTGTGTTTTCAATTCATTGTTGATTTTAATCAAGTTATGAGAGTCAATGAATTCTGGATGGTCCTACCGTTTCTATTTCTAATGCTAGATCCTCACATTGGATTTTGTGCATTTAGGCCACCCAAAATTAGACATGGGTCAAGATTGTGTAATTTAATTTCATCCATCATTTGCTCTTCAATGATAATGCCTGGGATGGAATAGATACTTGTTATGGTTACATCACCAATATTAGCTATTATCAGTTGAAAATCAACTGGAAAAATCAAGTATTGAGGGTTTATCTGATTTATTATGATATTTTTCTTGGTGAGGAAGGGGACTCCTCCATAGCAGTATTGCCTGCCTCCTCAAGGATATTGTAGTCACGTATGAAGAAGGAGTCGCCCTTCTTCAGCCATGTTTCTGATAGAACGATGATGCCTGGATTAATAATAAAAACGAGTAAGGTTCATCACAATTATTAAGTAAAATTCCTAAAAACACATTACTTGTTTTTATTACTGATAATGGAATTTTACCAAGTAAAAGCCTCCCAAATTCAAATGTCTGGGTTAGTTTCATTAATTTTAACGAAGTCATCTTTGTTAGCACGTACCGATCTTATGTTCCATTGTAATATTGTGAGTTTCCTATGCATACAAGTCATATTGATATATCGTCTTCCCCTGAGGACGTAATCTCAGGGTCAAGGAACTTTGTACAATTTCTTAGGAGATAATTTTCTACTACTTAGATTCATAAACATACACTCAATTTGGTGGATTTCGTCCTGACCTATTTCATGTCCATCATAATTTACTCTTGGACTTTTATAACTACTGATGTTTTCTACATTACTAATTTGTTCCCGTTCTCTGTATCTTATAACCGCACCATCGGTTGGAAAATGGATTAGGTCGAGACACATTCGATATTTAATATTGTATCCCGGGGATTGGGGAGATGTTCTTCTCTTTCTTCCTACTGCTGCTTTGTCACTGTATGATTCTCTTGTTTCCCTACTTATTAGTGAACTTATTTTGTGTACTTCTACTAGCTCTTGCGTTTTATTGTTTCTATCTACGGGTAGGCTGGGAAAGTATTTTGTGTCTTTTTTTCTTTACAAATCCTGTCTGTTGAGCAATGGTTACCTTCAGTTTCACAAAAAACGCAAAAGATCTTGTTACTCTCACACGCATTTACAAATGTTCTGTGTGTGTCCGTATCTAAGGCATTTAAAGCATTGTATCACCGGAATTATATATAATTTGACTTCCCTACGATTATTGTAGATAAAAATATATTAAGGGAGGTTTTACCCTTCAAAGGTAACGAGAACTGATGCGGAGGGAACGTACGAGGCGTTTTCCTCCTCAACCTTTCTTCTATTCAGCCTACGTGTGCTTACTATTCTGACTGGTGACTCTGAGAGTTCTAACTCCTGCTCGGTGATAGTTTTGTCCATATAGTTTATTTGACATCTACATGTTACAAGACGAGAGTAGGTACAAATATGGCAAAATTTTCTTTTTCAAGAAAATTTTTAACTACAAATTGATTAGCTTCAACCCATGTTTTAAATTCTACCGCGACCTTGTTGGCCCCTTTCCTGCTTATTTCCCTAATCCCTACAATTTTGTTTTCTGATAACATTTTTTATATATTTATTGGATGAATGTTTCCGGAATTACATTCGATAATCAGCCGGCTCGGTGGCGTAGGGGATATGATGACCGTCTTCTGCGCAGAGTTACCTGGGTTCAATCCCTACAAAGTCAGTGCGATTGATCGGATTCTGGGAATCGCTTGAATGTCCATCTTTCGGAGGAGATATAAAGAAGTCGGTCCTGTCTATCAGAGATGTGTTGGACATTAAAGATCCCTTCCCTCGATACGAGAGGGGTTCGGCAAAATTCCCGGGTTAGTGAGGTGACAGAATTCCCAGGCGTGTCATTAACCGAAAGGCAGAAATAGAGCACGCTGAAAGAATAACAAACAAATAAACATTCGATAATTATGGAGAAGGGTCCCTTATCGGAAATTTTATATCTTAAATTCGCGTAATTCTTTTTTGACGAATCGGTAAATTGTTCTTTCGATGACCCAGGTATTTCCTTCGCTGGTTGATTAGCAAAATAAATCTTACCTAATATACCGGTCATAGTTTCTGTCTCTTCCAAGGCATTGTTGTCCTGTGTTAAAGATAAATTAGTTTTGAAATTATCAATTTCTTTTGATAATAAATCTAACTCGTTTGTACAAACTGGCTCCTTTTCGCTTATTTTATTCCATATAGCAAGTCCTTTTTCTGAGAGGTAATCTGGTACCAGGGGGAACGTATCCGTTCCCCCGGTATCAGTCATGTCCATAATCCCGCTTATCGGTAGGATTGCAAAGAATTCTCTCTAGAAACTGTTGAGATATTTCTATACAGAGAACCACAACAACTCAAAAAGTTTGATATTTTCAAGTATTTATACGTTTACCACAGACGAATATTGGAAGGATGGCAAAGAAAGTCACAAGAAACACTCGTGAAAGGAAAGAACGGAATTTTCTCGAAGAGACAACTAGACGCTTCGAGTTCTAACCTTATTCAGGCCATGATAACTCGCAAAACTAAAGCCTTATGACTCATCCACACAGAACTAAAGTCATTGCATACTCTGAAGACAGTTCTGTGTATGTTTTTGAAATAGTGGAATCAAATGACCCTACATCTGTCAAAATAAAATGGTAAAAAACTACAGAGTTGTGCTTGCGGAATGCATCACACGTGCGGCATTCCAAAGACTTCTGATGCATAGTTTTGTCTTAACGACTAAAATACTTTCACCATGACAAGATTGCTTGTTCTGTCTGATATCCAGACAAATCGCGGATGCCTTGGTCAATCTAAGAGATTCTTTGCTAGATGCTTCAGTGCCCCTAATCAGAAAACGTGCTCGGCACGTGTATATACACAAACGAAACGAAACTCATGGGGTAAAATCAAGATTGATGGTCTACTATTTCCACCGATTAGGAGTGAATATAATGATGCATTTAGCTCTAGTTTGAAGGTATACATAGCTCATCGATGCTTGGAAGCTATCAATCAATATCCCTATATACTTTTGAAATTTATTATTCAAAAGAATTGCATCGAGTTAAAGAAAAGTTCTTTTTTTTATCTAATACACCTTAGGGGTTGATCTGTTGTTTTATCAGAGTAGGGACTCTACTTATGCAATCTGTTCATTCACCAATCAGTTCTCCCTAATGCCACGTGGCTTACGAATCTTCAATTGTATTGAGCTATTTTTTCGGCTATGCATTTGTATACTTCTCGAGTTTGTAGTTATACAGAGCTCACTGATGTTCAAGAACTATGTACAATCCATATGAAGCAAAACATATACTTCTGAAATATACGTTTAAAAAGTGCATACAAATCAGACAGATGGCACTACTGGTGCATTTCGATGTTATTTTTAGTTCGTGCCGTCTCTTGAAAGAGCACAGATCGAATTTTAGCCAGATCGGTTCAATACTGTGTTATTGGCATTCTTTCGTGTTCAGAAATTCGAGTGAATTTCAGAAAGTGGATGAAAAAGAATTTCCTGTACTGATTACATTATTTAATGGAAGGTAAAACGTCTCATAAGACTGTAGAGAAACCATATCGCCACAACAGACGTTGAATATTTTGGACTACAGTTGAGGTCACTTGTTCAGAAATTATTGATAACATCCTTGATGTGGTCATGAATAACCGAGGAGTAAATGTGCGTGAGCTTGCTAGAGCCAAGGACATTTCGGATAAATGGGTGCATAATATTTTACATCAACATTTAGACTATCCATGAGAGGATCGACACGACTACTCATGATTGACCTAAAACGAAAGCATGTAGTCGTGTTGCAAGGATGCTTGGAGCTGCTCCAGGACGTTGAGCGTCGATGAGATATGGATATATCGCTATATCAATGGATTTATGAATGTTTTTTAGGACTCGCAAGGGACGTTCCTCGAAGACCATCTGCAAAGATTAATACTATTACAGATATAAATTACTCGTTATTTGAAGTTTGAAAAATAATCTGAAAAAAATCGTTGACGATTGGCCAACAAAAAAATCCTTTCTATCAAGCCAACTCACGAGTTCACGCCTCAGCAGTTGGGGCCACTAAATTAATAGAAATAGAGTTCCAGTTCGTTCCATATCAGCCTTATTTATCAGACTCGACCACCTCGGACTTATTCGTTTTCCAATGAGAAAAATGGCTGACAGGAAAGAAATTGTATTAAAACGGGGAGGTGAATGCAGAAACAAGTGGCTATTTTACAAAAGGGATCAGAAAAAAAGTGCGTCGTTTGACAAAATGTATGAGCCTAAATCGCGACTTCGTTGCAGAATGAAAAGGGATAATAGTATGTTTCTTAATTTGCCACAGGACAGGCGTCTACCGAGACCAATACGTTTCTCTATCTTCTGTATTTGAAGTCCCCTGAGCTTTTTCAACGTAAATGAGATTCCTGCATATGTCGACTATCTAAGATGTTGTTTTCTTATCTTAATGGATGAGCTTTGTCATAACTATGATTTTGCTGTTTTTAATTCATAGCTTCATGTTCTTCGCTATTTGGTGGAACGTTTCTTCAGCATCATATGGGTCTTCATGATAAGAAAAATGTTAAAACTCTAATCATACCCGTGAAAATGAAAGTTTGTGGAATACAACGCTGACACATGTTTTGTACTTCATCTGTTGCATCAAAGATAAAATTTGGAGATACTTCGAGACAATTATAAGCAATGCTTTTTCTCAAATCTTTTTCATTAACTCGTGATATAATGCGAACGCGATGCCTCAGATATCGCTAAACCAGAAATCAAGGAGCGTGAAATCTGGCGAACGTGTAGGCCACTGTACGTACAGAATCTCTGAAAATTCCTATTAGCGCTCTGACGAATTGAGATGAGAAGGTGGCAGCGTAGCTTGATGTTGTGAATGTGTATGCAATTTTGGCTAAGTCAAATGAAACCGAAACTGCAGTCCATTGCTCCTATTCATGACATCTTGCCGTGCTGTACCATTGCTGCTTAGCCCCGGTTGACGGTGATTATGAAGGGTGGATCGGAAAATCAGGTCCTTCAAGAAGGGATATTTAACATTGTACGGAATGTTGTTTCTAGAGTAAGAATTCTTCAATGCGTCTACACATTGTGATAATCTCGCTAGTAATAATTTTCAGAGAGAATTGGAAGTACGAGTTGTCTTTCGAATTTTTCCAAGAATTTCTTCTTCCCCGGAAAATAAAGGGTTTTGCGTGCTTAATAGATTTAAAATTAAAATATGGGGCAGTACCCATCTTGGCTCCCAAATGCTCATCTCGGCCGTAACCCTTCTGAATGACTCATGGAAAATATCCATCACGGTCCAGAATTCCACTGGTAAGAAGTAAGAAATAATCTTCCTCAACCCCAATTCTAATCATTATTTCACTGTTCATTAGCAGTTCATAAAAATAACAGAAAATGAAAACAATCAGATTTCTAAAATTATTTCACGCGAAGAAAAGCGATGTTTGAGAATACTAACGCTTCAAGTTTGAGCGAAATGCTCAGTCCAATTGGAAACATTCTGTTAATTCATAAGTGCTTCATATATAATGAACCTATGCGTAAATTAGAAGAGGAAAATGGAGATACGTTAAGGATAAATGTCCAACATTTCTTCGAACAGTTGGTGAATCTGAAAGCCATGTTATGACGAATTCGAATGAAAACCGGAAGAGAAACATATGCTGCAACGACAAAATAAGTCTCTGTTGAACAAAAGACAGAGTAAGATGTATGTGATAAGCCGTCGAAAATCATCTGACAAGAAATATGGCAAACTGAGGCTGACATTACATATTCAACTACTGCGTAGGAAATATTTATTATGCTTACCGTTAACTGTAACCAGAGCCGGCTCGGCGGCGTGGGGGATATGATGCTCGTCTCCTGCGCAGAGTAACCTGGTTTCAATCCCCACAAAGTCGATGCGATTTTTCGGATTCTGGGAATCGCTTGAGTGTCCATCTTTCGGAGGAGATGTAAAGCTGTTGGTCTTGTCTAACGGAGATGTGTTGGACGTTAAAGATCCCTTCCCTCGACACGAGAGGAGTTCGGCAAAATTCCCAGGTTAGTGAGGTGACAGAATTCCCCTGCGTGTCATTTACCGAAAGGCAGTAATAGAGCACGCCGAGGGAAAAACAAACAAACTGTAACCAGCTTTAACAAAATGCATGCAACAAGTACATGAAACATTGGACAAACTCAACCTGAGAACTAACAGAAACGATGGATTTTTATCGATGATGCTTCAGAGAATTTGGTAATTTTTTCTTGTGATCAGAACCTAAAATTTTTATACGATTCCAAAGTTATTTATTATGTACTCATACTGCACCTAGTCTAAAAATATAAATCACTAACTAACTTTCAAGATTAAATATTTTATATCTCCAGCTGAAGTAGTAACTGATTTTGAAATTGCCTGCCAATTAAAAAATGACAAGATGTAGTTTTCATCTCACACAAGCTTGGTACTGCCAAATTCAAAAACTAGTTTTTACTTCCGAATATGGAAAAAAATGCTCAAAAAATTAAAAATGGCTCCAATATTGCTCTAGGCTTTCATTTTTCAAGCCGTAGGAGGTGGAAGTTTTTATTTCTTCGGAATGTACGACATCAAACCACAAGATGAAGTTTGAAAATCATTCATCAAAATTCTTGATTTCCACCATCAATCTGGGCGGATACATCTGCTGCTTTGAATGAAACGACAAATTCATAAGAATCATTCCATTTTCATTTTAGTAGTTCTATATTTTGTTCACCCTCCTCGCTTTTCAAATTTGTCAATGTTATTCACAGCATTCAAATTAAGGTTGATGTGAAATATAGTATTCTGCTTCCTCATTAATCTGAAGATATCGAAGTTATGAAAAAACACGCCTTTATAGAAGAAAAAATAGAGGCTTATAAAAATAATGCTTTATTCAGGATGAACTACGTTGAAATTGTTTCGGCTCATTTAAATGTTACGTTGTAAATCGTATTGTATCCTCATTTGAAATCTTACAAAAAATATAATAATCAGAAAAATATCACTATAATTCGAAGAATATTATAATCATGAATAAATCAAAGATATAGGAAGATGGATTCACAGATTATATAAAATATGAATGCTTGGGGCCTAGATGGGCTCTTTCAATATCGTTATACCTGACTCCAGGATCGAGGGGACCACCGAAAGTATGGGTGTACAATTCAAAAGTCCGGTATTTCCGAAAGTGACAGAACTACGAAAATGATCCAGGATTTTAATTTATTTCATTGAAACCAATTCAACAATTGTGGGTGCTCTAGCTCGTTTTTCTCCGAATACTTAACAATGGGCATATGCAATTATTAGATAAGTGTATTTTAGCTAAAATTTTCTTGATCTTTTTAAAATGATGATGTATCAGTATTCGATTAAGAAACAGTATAGTGAGTACTGACCCATTTTTATAATTGCTTACTATGCATTCAAGCACTGGTTTGCTGTTATTGCGTTGTCTAGAGGAAACTTCTAATCATTTTACAATTTATTAGTATACTAATTTCGGTGATCAATATTGAAAGCGGAGTCACTATGAAACTTAACTTTTTGGTTTTCTTTTAACTACTGCTTTCATCTACGTTGAGTGTAAATCAAAATTACGTAAGTGAAAATATACTTATTTAATTACAGAATAATATTCAGTGAGTTGGATGTTTGATTCAAATCTATATAAAAATATATTTTCTGTTTTCGAATACTCACAGTTGTCCGAATTAGGTTCTTGGGAAAAAATAAATTGAGGAAAGCTGACTAAAAATTTAAATGATTCGAGAAAACTGAAAAAGGAACTTTGGTATGAATTGAACGCTAAAAATTCATGACTCAAATGATGGTCCAATTCTTTTTGTTATATTGTTTGCTATATTTTTTCAGTAGCAAAAAAATGAGGAGAAAATTAAAAGAAACTGCATACATTATAATTATCATATACATTCCTGATCACAACTGATGATACTAACGATATTTTGAAAGAATTCTCACTTCCGTTTATCTGTTTTGATCTATTTAGGAAGAAATATGAAATTAGTTATAGGAAAAAATCCAGATGATACGGAAAAAAATACAGAAGTTTTTATTTAACTCTTTTTAACGACAGGAAGTCGCTGGTTGTTGGTTTTCTGTTTTGTCTGTCAAAAAAGTTGGAAAAACCTCAAAACCCATAAATTTATCATCCTCTATCGGTCATGATTCAGGAAATATTTGTTTTAATTTTTTTTAATTCTGGTTCGCTTTGAAAAAGTTCTCAGGAATATTATCCCGGAGTAACAGACGAAGGATAGTCGGAAAATTCAGACAAATTGTAAAAATGGTAATATTTGAATGCACTCGATCGTAAGTGACGATTGGATCGATATATTTCTCGATTTTTTTTCATTGTAAAAACTTTATTGAAATTCAAATGGAATAACGTATGTCGAGTGATTTAGTCATACTAAAGGATCTCACATAATTAGTGAAGGAAATAACTGGTCAAATTTTCAGAAATTTGGATATTTTGCGCCAAGAAATTAACGCACAAAAGGGAGAATTTGAATTTGATGAGAATACGTTTGAACATGTTGCTTAAAATTATTTTTCCATTGATTCACCAGCACTCAGAAATGCCTTAAAATAATCGAAATGAAAATGGTACCAACTAAAATTGAAATAAATTTATAATGAAAAATGTAAGACTTTTCGAAGAAATCTCCAAAAACCTGTCAGATTCCCGGATATTTCTAGTTCTAGCGAGAATAATTGCATGCTATCTACGATTTATACTCAACATCATTGACCTTATAGCTTTCTGATTATTTTCATACCAAATTTCGTTCACTCTGTTCCGAATTTCATTTACGGTAGCTGGTTGGTTTTGCTGGCTTCTTAATCTTCTATTGATGTTGTGCCTTACATGTTCTATGGGATTGAAGACTGAACTTAATGAGGGTCACTCCATTTCTTGAACTTGAAGATAGTAATAAATCTAATCAAACGATAGGGGTTTCATGAGGTCTGGCGTTGTCATGCATAAACAAAGAGTTTCTTCCATGTTTGCCGCAAATGATACAACATATTCTTCTGAAATTTCTGTAATATACGTCTGAGCATTCAGAAATTCATTATTTACGATGACCAAATCAGTGCGGGCCTTCAGAGGAATTCCGCCCCACACATTATTGAACCTCCACCAAAGCATTGGTAGGTCAAAAGTTGTACCTGGCCTATCTTTCATTTCATAGTAAAGAGTGGCGACTGCAATAAAAGAGACGAAATCGCGCCTAATCTGTAAACAAATGTTTGTTCCACTCAGCTTCTAACCCATTAGAATGTTTCCTGGCAAAATTCAATCGGGCTCTTCGATTTGCTGGGGTTAGAGCATGGCCCCGAGCTGCGACCTAAGCCACAACACAAATTCCCTGTGACTAATCGAATCGTTTAAATGTTATTCTGAACTCCATTGTTCTGTCGAAGCTGCATTTGAAAGTGCGTAGCAGTAGTGAATCTTTTTCTCAACGAGGAAATTCTTGAATAACTATCATGGATCGCCGTTGATGTTCGAGGTCGTCATTGCCTAGGACTCTTTTTATGATATTCAGTCTCCCTGTATCTGCGGATCATTCTGGAAATAGTTGAATGGGACACCCTTTGGGCCTATTCTTGTATAAGTCCAACCTAGGTCTTCTAACACCTCTGCTTCAGCACATTCGGACGAGATCATATTACGTGATTCGCTTTGCAGTTTTACCTAAAATTAGATTTTTCTAGAAGAACAAATGTTCCTCGCAACAACTGGTCAACAACTGCTGTTATCAATATGTTCCTTTCAAAAGGAACATGTACGCCCGAAATAAACAACGAATTTTGTTGACAAATGTACGGACATATCCAAAAAAATCACGTGGTAATAGTTAGTTGCCTACCGAAAAAGAAATTTGAAGTAAATATTGAAATTGTGCTCTAATTTCTCGTCGTACTGTTTTTAGATTAGTTTAGATTTCGTATGTTTTATGACAGAGGGATTCTCGTTTTCGTGGGAGAGAATAGTAGTCGTTTTTGTATATAATGGTTTCTCGAGGATCTCTACTTACAACTTATTTATGTAGCTCTATAAGCGCTAGATTAGCCAACACAGGAAGCTGCAGATATTTGTCGAACAGAATGAGTGTTTGGCATAATTTGGACATTTTCCAAATTTCCATTATTGCCTCAGCTGTTGTTTCAATATTCGCAATTCGTACGGGCGTCTTTTTTTATATCTATTACTGAACCTGTCTGAATATATTTTAATATTAATTCCATCATGCCTTTATGGCGAAAGTTACGTGCCAGATAGTCTTGGTTGAATGTTCTTGTAGGTACTGATTTCCCTTCGAAACGAGAGTTGATTTGTTTCTCTTTTTTCAAAGATCTGGAAACAGTCAAAATATTCAGGATGGCCTCCTTGATTTGTTTAGAAAAACATTCGTCACTACTACTTTCCTCCTATAACATTGTTAAAAGGCTTCGAACAATTTCAACCCCTCAAAAATACCCAGGGGTTGGTCGTGAAAGCCTCAAACATATGTGAAAATATTTTCCCCAAAAAAGTTATTGGACTTGTTTAGGCAAATTTTTCCAATCACTACGGCGTGAGACATATACAAGGTGCCGCGTTTAAGATAGATCAGCCTGTATAGTGTTGATTTCCATAATTGCTCAGAGAACCTCTATATGCTGACATTTTTTCCACGTAATGCCTTGTCCGGTGTTCAACCAAATGGAAACGGTGCAAAAGAGAAGAAGCAGAATCTCTTTCATCGATGATTTCATAGGATTTTGAGCAGTTTAAAAACGTTCCTTGTCTTGCTGGAGAATCCCACCTTTATTTTGATAAACATGATTGTCCTGTCTTGTGGCTGTATTTTCCTTGAACAAGAAAATATTTCAGTTGTATTGGCTGCTTACCATATGCTGTTCTTTGATAAACACAAACAATTGCAACCAGAACTGTGTTCGTCAGATACTCAGCATGACCACTTCAATGCACTTTTCTGAAGTTTTGTATTTCATACAACTTCTCCCGTATAAGTCATAAAAAAGTAAGTCTTAGCAAGTTTCTCACCATCAGTAAGTGAAAGCTAAATCAAAGAGCCGTGTTAAATAAAGATGGAATTTTTAAATGGATTCGCCATCAAATTGATATACCTATATTTGAAGAAGGAAGGATAAGCCCAATTTTATATATGTTATAGCTTTGTCTCTAAAGTTTTCCTTTTTCAATACATTTTAAATATGAAACTTTTCCAGCTACCTTCTTGAAAACATGTCGTCGTTCGGATCCAAATTTAGAAGAGTGTATAAAGGAATCTGTTCAAAGATTGAAACCACTGCTGGCACATGGAATTTCTGAATTTGATATTCCCAGCTGCGAACCGCTCTATATCCCTGAAGTAGTTCTAGATCAAGGTACCGGAGCTGTGTCTGTGAAATCAAGTTACAAAGACATAAAAGTTTATGGCCCTTCTGATTTCACATTGCAGCAGGTGAAGTGAGTATATTCTTGACCAATTTAAGATATTGATCGAAAAACTCATAACATTTAGAAAGGTATCAATACCAAAACTTTTGAAATGAAAAATGATAAAAAATTTAGTTTGCTTTGGTCTGTTTGCATCATAGAATTCTTGAAATCAAATTACTGGAATTGAACGCTAATTTTTTTTAACAAAACTCCTTACATATCTCTAAAACATTGCACCACCCCAAATTATTAACCAGTAGCAGCCATTATACGTAGTTTTTGTTAATTGAAATTAACATGACAACTTTGTGTCAAGATTCTAGAAAAGGTAATGAAAATTGATTCAGATTTTAATATTGAGATAAATACATGAAATTAAATGACAAAATTATAACTTAGAATTTCAACAAAAAATGAGAGTAAGTTTTAATTATCATTTGCAGTTTCTACACACGCGAACAGTTTTCATTTTTTTCTAAATTATTCATATAAATATTCTATGGAATTCAGAAAGCATTTTATCCAATCCTGTGCTTATTTGATCTTGTTTAACCAGCTGGTAAGCTGTAAAACTGGCCTCTCTTCGAAGTTATCTAAAGAACGTTTATGCCATTCTTAACCATACCAGTGTATAAGCTCAAACTCAATTTTTTCGTTCTAGATGGTCTACGTTTCGACATATAGTTTCGCTGGAAATCACTTGTTTAACTCCACACCTTCCTAGATTTTTGTACGAATTTAACATATCTTGAAATAATGACCGTTCAATTATGATTTTTTGCGTGAATGTGATTCCAGTAAACAAAAACGAAGGAATTTTTTTGTTCTCTCCAGAAACCATGGACAGAGTTTCGATATCAACCACGGATAATATCAGAAGAACGGCAAAAGAATAGTATGAAGAACAATTAAATATAAAATGAGGAAGAGTTGCTGACAATAAAGCAGATGAATATCAAAGACCCTACCTTAGGAAATACCCGAAATAACAAACGTTTTCAACTTGATAATGCCGAAATCTAGAAATTAATTCTTCATGAATATTTCGTTTCATTTTAAGGTAGAATATTTCGTATTTTTATTCTTAAACGGCACTTCAGATCTTTAGTATTTATTATTACATTAAAAAATCCATTGAATATCAAAGAGCCTCTCGAAAAGAAGTTCACAAAAATCATATTAGGTGACTCGGTTGACCATTAAATTGCACTACGTCTATTATTTCACTTTCTAGGAAACATCAAATCGAAATACTCCGTAACAATTTTTTTTTCAAAATTTTATCTAGTCTACATAGTTATGATAAAAAAGTTCAAGTACCTGGTAAGTAGTGCTCCTGCGATCTACTTAACAACCATCATCAACATTTCAATACGTTCTGTTTCACTGAGCGATATCTGGGGTTCATTTAGATGAACATTCACTTAGAACCAAACTTCTCGTTAATACTGATCTAAATTTTCATTTGTTTTTAGTTTTTTCAGTCTAGTATGTAACAACATTATGATATCCGCTATGTAGATGGCATCTACATCTTATCGTTCTGACTCCACAGTTGGTTTTGTTATATTCAATCACCTAGTAAACCACCCTTCCACTTTGTATATATCAAGGACCATCCACCTGCTATCAGACTTTCGGTCCATACATCTGGTAGTACTCCCTATCGTCCTTCTTCTATTTTATCATAATCTTTATGATGTATTCATAAAGTCCTACCTAGGTGTGTGGGTTCTCAATTATTCCCCTTCCTACGTCGTTGGTATTAGGGCACACACTAGCATCCCCCTATCCTCCCTCCTTCCCGAAATTCATTTTTTACATGTTTTGTATACGAGTTCGGGGTCATCTACCACCTACCAAAGATGGCATAGATCATCTCCGGTGTTACCGATTCATTCAGTGAGTGAGCCGAAGGATGAATTATTTTCGCCCATTCAGCCATTAAGCGAATCGTGATTCCACTTGTTCTACGATTTCTTGATGGTTTTTTACGGGATCTCTTCCCTTTCGATCGTCATTTATAGCATTCACTTAGAAATGATCATGTAATTCATCTGCTATATTGTCAACACATCTTTCTTATTATATTATTGATTTTTCATTGTTGTGTTCTTCTTTTGTTATTTTCTGTTTTTAGCCACATCCATCTTGAAAATTGAAGAAATTTAATATGGCATAACGTGTGGTCTGGATTATTGAAATACATCGTTAAGAATATTTTTTTTTCTGAAAAAGAAGACAAAAGAAAGGGAGAAAACCCTATTCAATTTTTTTAGGATTCGAAATTCTTTAGCCTTTATGACTCTTTATGCCGTTCGAAATAATGAGGGTGAAGCTTGTGGGTGAAACTTAGGACCGAGTGTGCCACATGACTGGGTCGCAGTGGCCGGGCCCTCGTACCTAATTGAATGTTATACTCGACTGCTTGTAAAATTTGTCCTTTGTGAGTTATACGGTTCATTTGTTAAAACAAGGTTGTCGAAAAGTATCGATCACAAAAATTGAATTTAAAGTAAAGATAATTTATTATCAATGTGCTGTGTTGCTTTCAATCACCCTCCTAGTTATCTGCATATTCTGATGTCAAATCTTTGGCACTCTTTTCACTATAGCAGGGTCTATTGTGGCGTCTATTAGATGATCCAGTTACAATAGTTCATTCTCTTCTTTAATCACGTGGACTATGCAATTGACCCAGTTGTCGACTATCACATTTTTTACTGCGTCATTTAAGAGTAGTTTCTGATTCCACAGCCTGCACTCTGTATTATTCCTAGCCACCCAACTCTTCACTTGTGCCCAATTCAGCTCAATTGGGTTCAATTCGCAATGGTAAGGAGGAAGATGGAGAATGAAAACTTCCCGGATTTTTGCCATTCGTCAATCTCATACTTTTTGTGAAATTGCTTCTGAAGTATAGCGATTGAAATGAATTCATTTTGAAACATATTTTTTGATTATTGAATATTTTTCCCCACAACTACCTAATGACGTCTACTTTTCGCCAGGAATTTGTTGCTGTCATTTTCACTTGCTGCGAAGGATAACTCGCTTTATTCATCAATGTAACCAATTCTGTTGGAGTTAAATCTAACAGTTGTTCCTAATGTGTGTATTCTTAAAGTCTATAGAATAAGTACAAAGAGGACACATTTCCGAGGATCGTATCGAGAACTGAGTCATTTATTGATCGCATGAGTACATCCTAGAATAATTCGAAACTTTGTCTGGAGAAGGTACAGTATATTTGTATGATGAAGTTATACCGGTTCCTGTATATTAAATGCAACGCAATATTCAATATAACCAAAACCCAGGCATTGAAGGTACGCCCATGGCCTCCTGTCTCCTACTGATTTATTATTCTACTTTTTCTTTGAATTGGCTACAAGTTTAAATGTCGGTGCGTTCCTAATTTCCTGGAGGACTTTATTCCTCTCAAGCAAATATTATTATCACTATCAATTTTAACAATATTTTCACCTTTCATCTTTGGGAAATTAAGAATGAAATCGTGAATTCCCCAACCATGACATTTCAATGAAAATTTCTTCAAAAGCTTTACTCAAGCAATCTGATGTTAAATTTTCTTTTCAAGGATAAATCTGAACAAAGACCGAATACGCTTGAAGGTGCACGTCCCTTCTCTCTATTTGGTCAGCAAGTATACCATGGAAGGCCGAATTTTAATGATGCCCATCATGGGATCCGGAAACTGCTACGGAAATTATTGTAAGTAATTCGAACGGAACTCACCATGAACTACTTGAGTTTGCAGATATATCAAAAACAATTAGGAAAACAAAGTTGTCCTTTTTGCTTTATTTAATCGCACGTTTTGTTTGAAACCAGGAAGTTGTTGATACTTTTTTTCAATGTTATTTCACTAAATTATCTCGTCCAGATCAAAGAGAAAAAAGATTTGATTCAATATCTTATATCAGTCGTTTCGTGAGCATGTGGACCACAATCATCTGGTTACATACTCATAATTTTTAATATTCTACATTTTTGTTGCGATTATTCAGCTTTCAAAACATAAAATGATGGAATAACCTATCGCTTTTCATTCAATTTCCACAACTTATTGAACGATTATTTTGCATCTACTTTTTCACAATGTGAATGGAATTCTTTATAAATATTTACTTCTGATCTCCAATGGAATATATCTATGAGCAATTATTTATATTATTAATTATCTATAATTAAGAAACTGTTTCAGCGGATATAGATGCTACAGTATCCATCCAAGGACAAAAAATCAATAAAGATAATGAAACATACTTCAATGTGAAAGAATTTTATGTTGATTTCAACATTGGACATGCATCTATAAAACTGGAAAATCTGTTCAACGGAGACAAAGAATTAGGTAAGATAAACAACTTCCGAGTTTGTTATAGGATAAAACACGAAATCGCTGACAACAGTATTTTTTTTTTCAATTCTGAATTGACCGAAAAAACTAATCATTTAGTACTGCAGCCATGTGAAATATTGTAAACAGAGGAAAAGTATTTCTTGATTTTTTCAATTTTGAAAAATTCGATATTTAGCTACGTGCATGATTGTAATGTAAATTCAAAAAATTATTTTGCTCATTTTCCCGACAGAAGGCAACCACACAAGTCTATATTACGTAAAATGAAACCGAAACTTTTAAACACTGGTTTCTTCAAAGCACTCGGAGAAAAGAGTTACAATAAACGAGCTATTGAAGAACTCACAATGCTAGAGGTGCTCCCTCTCTTTCATGTAGGTATCTTGAATGAGAAAGTGCAGTGCCAAAATATATATATATCTGATATAGAAGAGTTGTAACAGAACTTTAGAAATTGTGTAGCTACATTGACCAATACTCAAATTCAAAATGCATAGGAGGTGTTACTGATCGTTGCAAGTCTTGCATTACGAATAATGAAAATCCTTTTGAATATTTAGGATTTCCACATAATGTTATAATGTTTAAATAACCTCATTTAAAATTAACATTTTCAAGGAAAGTCGTCATGCATGTTATACCTATATATATATATATATATATATATATATATATATATATATATATATATATATATATATATATATATATATATATATATTAATATATTAATTCGGAAAGAGAATCACATTAAAAATGAACAACTTATACTTTACCTCGAAAAACATTAAATAAAAAAATTTGGAAACATCTCTGCATTCTATCAACTAATTTTGAGTACCAACCTAGTATTGGCATATAGCAAAATTACGGAAAATCCGGAAATCCAACTACCAAAAAACAAAATAAGATAGTTGCAGTATGTTTGCTCCAAAGAATTTTTTCTCGAAAATATAGGACAGTGATGGATTTTTCTCCATTTGGAGTATTTTGACCAGCTGCCGTAAAAAACGTCAAAAATGGAACACTCTGTACAGAAATGCCCAGAAATAGAAACCATGATCATTCACCCATTCACCCAAATTTATTAACGATGTTATTTATAAAGTTTCTTCTCTGATTGGCAATATTCTATGAGGATTCCATACATAGATTAAGTCTGGTAAAAGTGATGCTCCAACCTTTTCGGATTTTCGGATTGCTGTTACCTGGAAACATAAATTGTTTTCGAAATCAAAATCTATTTATGCGTCCACAATATGATTAATTTTTGATTTGTTAGTAACCATTTATCGTTGCCTTTGGATAAGGGTACACAAAATATTAACTATTGAGGAGGTGTCATTCAGTACTGAGAGATCTATAAAATGTTATTCATATATTATTCCCAGGAGTGAAATGAACTATTTTATTACAAGTATCAAATTTTTGTATTTATGGTAATTAATAATATTAAAACATAAAATGATCATATTTCCATTATTTTATCTGTAACGAATTCTATCTTTGTTATAGCTACCCCACCTAGTTATAAAATACTGAACTTGTTTTTTGTTCACAGGTGAAGCCATGAATCTATTTCTTAATGACAATTGGAAAAATGTGGCGAATGAAATAAAACCAGTTCTTGAGGATACCATAGCTGGGATATTCAAAAAGTTCTCGAACAAAATATATCACAAATATCCTCTTTCTGTTTTACTACCGAAATAAATCAACGAAATGAATTTTCTCAATCTGCATAGCTCTCCTTTCACAAAATTTATCCATATTTTATAAATTATAAATTTCAGTATTTTTAATGAACATCAAAACATTATGTAACCTATATTATTTTGTATTGAAGACGATATATACTTCCAAGGATTATCCTGATGATATAGATCTTTAACCGCTTTTCTTTTTCTTACAAGAATATAAAAATTATCAGAGGAATGTATCAGCGGAAGTAATAATTCAACTTGATAACCTGAACAGCGGAAATATATATATATATATATATATATATATATATATATCTGTAATTCCTTTGAAAAGTGTTTAGATAAAAGTATCACCTTTTCGATATTGTTATTGATCGAATATTTACAGCAAATCAACTTCTTTGTCTTGTTAGACTATATCTAATTGTGACATAATTCTGACAATAATAACGAAAAGCTCTTTTTTGCTTCCTGCATCACTTGAAAACTACTGGACTATCCCTTTTAATACATTCGCAATAGTCTAGACTAGCTTTGTATGAGAAGAATAAATGGGCAGAACCCATTTCGACACCAAAATGACCATTTTGGCCCCACCCGTTCTAATGACTCCAGTAAAATACCCATCTCTATCCAGAGCACCTCAGATAAAAGGTAAGGGTAATGTCCCCCTACGCCAATTATTATTTGCATATTTTTCAACTCTTCATTGGTAGTTTATAGATATAACAGAAAATCCAAACAAAATAAATCTGATTTCCAAATTTATTACAAGTGTCACGTGAAAAAAAGCAATGTTTGAAAATAATAGTGCTCCAAGTTTGAGTAAATTACTCTGTCGAAAAGGAGAACTTCTCTTCATTCATATGTTTCAAATATTGAGAACCTATTCATAATTAGTTTCAGGGGAACCTAAACGGAGGTGCATTGAAGATGAATGTTCTGCATTTCTTCGAACAGTTGATAAATCTAGGAGTCTTGTTATATCGAATAAGATTGAAAACCATATCCATCAACCAGAAAAGCAACATATGATGCAAAGATAAAGTTCAAGCTCATCTCTGAAATTGAAGGCAGAGCGAGAAAAATTTGAAAAACCATCGAAAATCATTTGCAAGAAAAGTGCTAAACTGAAGCTGTCATACATGTTTAACGACGACTGATCTATTCTGCGTAAGGAAAAATATTTATTATGCACGCCGGAAACTATAGCCAGTTTTACTCGAAACCATTCGAAAATTTCATGAAGCTTAAAGTTAAACTCGACCAGAAAACCAAAAGAAAGGATAGATTTTTCTCATCAAAGATGTATCATAAAATTTGATAATTCTTTCATGTGATCCGAATCTGAAATTTTCATGCGATTCCAAAGTATTTTTATGTACCAAGTTTTTTAATCAACTCTTCACTATCTATGGATTTTTAACGGTAATTGGATTCCTTCGGATTTTTGTCTGTTAAAGGAAAAGTCGACTAACACATATCAGTTATGTTTATCAAAAGTCAAAAATTACTGTTCAATATGAATAGATAAATATTATATTATCTCCAGGAGTACTAGTAATTCATTTTTAAATTGCTATTCACGATGACAACTACAAAAATTTGAGGATAAAGGTTCCATCTCTCAGAAAGGTTTAACTTCCGAATATAAAATAAATGACCAGAAAAAATCAAATGGCTCCAATATCGTATGGGTTTTTGAAGCCCGAGATGGTGGGAGATTTTCGTTTTTCGAAATGTACGAGATCGAACCAAAAGATGAAAGACTATAAAAATTCTAGGATTATTTGTCTGTAAATAATTTTACGCATTGTACTAGATTTCGACCATCAATCTGAGCAGATGCATTTTTAGCTTTGAATAAAACGACAAATGCGTGTGAATCATTCCATTCTCATTTGAATTATGCTATGTAAATTATACACCCCTCGCTTTTCACATTTGTCAACAGTCTTCACAGCATTCAATCTGTGGTTTATGTGAAATGTAATAGTATTTATCTTCCTCATTCTAAGAAAAAAACATGACTTCATAATAGAAAAATAGAGACTTAAATAAATAATGCTTAATTCAGGATGGATAACATTAAAATTTTTTCGAATCACTTCGGTGCTATGTTATAATATTGTATTGTAACATCATTTGAGATTATAAAATAGAAGATGATAATCAATAAATATCACTAATATTTTTTTCTTGAACCAACAATTGGAAAAATTTTATAATCATGAATAAATCAAGAATATGGGCCGAGATAGACATACATATTATACACCTGAATTTTACTTGGGGTCAAGATGGGCATTTTCCAAATCCTTATACTTGGGTACTGGGTCGAGATGGGCACCACCATGAAAAATTGAAAATTAGTGAAAAATTATAAGTAAAGTTCAAATATGAACTCAAGATATCTCACCACTCGAAAGATTGAAATGCTTAATAATTTCTTTGTTTAAATTATTATTGCTGTTGAAAATTCGAAAAATCGAAAGATACGCGAAGAAATGTCAGCAATTATAGATAAACTCCCTAAATCATTATATCAGAAAGCATTTTAAATCATAACTGAAAATAAAAATTGCCATATCAGGTTTATTCTTTCCCATTTTTTGTTCGTTATGGACCCGAAAAATGTAACAGAGAAATACAAGAAAAATCACGGAAGAAGAAATAAAACTCGTGAAAAATTCATACTTTATATGTGCACTTTCGATCATAACGACATGAATGATATATTTGGTTATTGCTTTTGTGTTTTTTACCTTGAGCCCGAAACAAACATCTTCGAAATAATTACAGAAAACGTCATAAAATTCTCTCAAACTGCAGATATTTGAATTTAATATGAATTTTCAATCATAATAACAATATCTAGGTATTCCTAAAAATTTGATACGACGAAATCGGTGGTTGCAACTTATATTTAAATAAATACAAGAAGTGAGAAGACGTTACAATTTTTCATTTAAATGAGGCAATCTGCTACATTGACACGAGTATAAAAACTATGAAAACAAAACAGCAAAGATACTAATTCCACTATTTTTATATAGAGATAATAGGTCTAGGGATAGCTTACTGGAAAATTGTGTTAAATTTCTGCATGACGGTTATAGAATTCCAATTATTTCGACCGAATTCTGATGAAGATACATGGTGAATAATCAAAAGTTCCGAAAACGTCAATGTTCACATGAGCTTAAATTTTAACATGAATATTAAAAACAGGCAGAGTTTGTTCTAAAGAGGAATATTTATGTTTAATCAATGGCTTCTTGAACATCATGCCCTTAATGAGAGAAAAGGCATACCTCCGAATTTTTTGATATAGATACATTCGCGAAAATAGTTTTGAGAAGTTTTTTCAATTGTTATCCTTATTGTGTATGAATTTGATTACATTTTTTGCAAGAAACAGATAAGAATACTAAACTAAGAAGGAAAACACGTGAAGGACCTTAATATTTGTTATACGCTGCACTCAAAATTAACTAAATTAGATGTCAGTTTACATGTGAGAACAGATATCATTGTCAAACCATACGATTGAAGTGATTGGTTGCTTACCACTCATACCTTCTCCGAAAAGTTATCTTTATTATTGATTTTTCGATCTACCATTTTCCAAACACAACGCATTGAACTGAAGACGTCGAGTCTTCTCCTAATCAGGAGATATGACATTATTAGCACTTATAAGAATATCTCTCGTTAATAGTAACTTTTTTGCATCAGCTGCTCAAATATTCATGTAAATTAGGCGATGAGACTATAACCTACATTTTGCATTGCAGTTCTTCGGGAAAATAAGATCCAAAATGATGCATAGGAGTTTGACGTTCCCTCTGAAGAACACCATTTTTGTGGGATGCGTTCATCATTAACGGATTTTATGGTTTACTCTATTCCAACAATTAAATTGGTTTTCGTCAATAATGGTTGAGCTAATACAACAGCCAATACATTTAATGAATATCACGAGGATTAATTCTTAATGAATCCGCTCGAAATATGAAATTAAAAAATATCGAAAGGCCAATACGGAATGAGGAGGAATGAGGAGATAGAAATGTGGATGATCGGTTAAGTGATGGCTGATCCAACGTTGAGTACGAGACAATTGGTTATCTTAGCTATGATGAGTCGAACAAGTACTTTTCGAGTCATCAAAAACTATGAATTCAAGTTTGACTGGAAAACCCTATCAACAAAAGATTTGCTTTTATTGGAACATTGATTGAAGAATAATTTTCAAACGAGAACTGATCACTGTTTTTTGTACCTAGTATATAAGAACGTTACAAGTGGTAGACAATGTGAACATATTCAGCTACCAAAATTACTGTAGTAGATCCATCTTCGTAATTCAAAAAATTTAGAGGGTTGTATCCACGATTTAGAGGATAACGTTCTTGAAGTGAAGATAAATGTTCCCCTTATAACCGAAGTTTACATGTCTGTGAGATTCATTGTATAATGGAATGCCCTTGAATTGGTGCTATTTCGACTCCTCTTTTCTGACAACCGATTATGTTTAGAGAAAAACAATCCAAAAAATTTCCGACGTTTCGGAAAATCATTTCTCCATCTTCAGGGCTATGAGTTACTTCCTCTCGAGTCAACAAAATTTTCGACGATGGTCATCGCTCGATTTTAATTATTACTCATTACAGAAAATAAGATTCGAATGCGTTCGATCTCACCGCATAGACCATTGGGAACTAACTCTAATAATATCGAAAAAAAATCCGAAGCGTCGACAATTTTGTAGATTGTTTTTCTCCAAACACCTCTGGTTCCACTACCTACCATTCCTGAAGTGAACCACTAAACTCTTTATTTAGAATTTTTTCCATTTATTTTCTCTCCTGAAATGTTTTGGAAAAATCAAAAACAAGTGTCTAAGGCTACGAAATTATTTTCGGGTAGAAATAAATAATGAAAAGAAAATAACAATATTGTTTATTTTCACGAAATCCATGTTGTTCATTTATTCATATATTATTCAGAAATAAACAGAAAATTGCAAAGTCATATGACTGTCTGCAGTGTTCTTATCTAGTTTTTTTTAAGTCAACCTAACATACCGACAATGATCCGCTAAACAGAATAAAGAGTGGAAACAAAACTCAAACAGAAAAACTCAGTTTCAACAAAAAATGTAATAATTTCTCAACTCTGATGTCATGAATTTTATCCCTACCATAACAAAGGATAACCAAGTACTATCACAAACATGTCTAGACTCCATTTGAAAATGATATGCCCGCAGCTATGTGAATGCTTCATACCGAAATACTTCAAATGTATGTCCCAAATGCAAACAAAAACAACTCTTAGTAGGGACTCCTTTGTGCAATTAGGAGCTCGAAGAAATGAAACTTATAGCGCCTCAATTAATCAATTCATCTGCACGATGCCCATAATATCAATATTTGTAGACATACCAACTATGGAAGCTTAAGAGAATATAATTATCTGTTGAAATTTCGCATGGCCACAGCACTAAACTTATTTTGCTAGAACAATTTTTATCAACGTTCTACAACACGATGTCAATCCATACGCAAATGTTAGCAGATTTCATCTTAATTCATGTAATTGAAAGTTCCTTTGAGCACTATTGGTAATTTTTTCAGTAAAAAGATATTCGGGAATAGAATGAATTCAGAACAGAAATCAGTTATATCAGTTTCTACATAAATAAACACGAGGAAGATCTGGAAACTTAATTATAAGCTTAGAAAAGCGTTCTACATAGTGAATGCCTTGCTTATTAAGAGTTTTTTTCCATTCCGTAAAGTCATCAAAAGAGTATTTCATGATAAATCGATATAATAAATTTTGTTAGCATTCTCTTTGTGAAAGACCTCGTAAATTACTTACTTTCTAGAGTATAATTTGTTTAGGTTGTTTACACAAATTACATTGCCAAACAGAACTTGAGAACTTGAGAGTCCATTTCTAAAATAAATACTACTCAAACGCTGAGGTACTATACACGAACAGAACAAATAGTTGAAATCAAATCTTCAAATATCTGCTCGACGCATAATTAATCGAATTCAATCCAATAACTCTGAAAAACCTATCTAGGTACCCGTCCACGACTCTTGACAGTATCAACCAAAGCACAATAACTCAAGCTGTTGTATTGGGAACATGTTCTGGAAAGACTTTAAAATAATTCGCCTCATTCTCGTGAATTCCCGGTGATATAGTATCTCAGATAAGGATGCGGCGGTAGTGACCCCTTGGTTCTAATTTTCAAATTTATATATAAGTTGAAAAAAAATATTCTTGGAAAAATCTGAAGATTTCTTCAAATTTATATAGCAGTTGAAAGCAGCATTCTAAAACACATTTCTCGACCTATTTTCCTTATTCAAGAAATTTAAGGGTAAAGAAACCTTATAGCTGTTGATATTATATGTATAAGCGTCATCTTTTAAAGAAAAATCCAGCTTCTGTTTTGTTCGGAAATTAATTCTTTTGTATTTTGAACTCTTTTTTTTTCAGTAGTTTAACTACTAAGAACTTCTTAGACATACACACATTCTCAAAACTTATGGACTTAGGCAGATGGCGGACGGTCTTATCCCCGTCGTCCGGTGTGATACCACCACATCCAGCTATAGGTCCCGTGAATTAGTCACCTGTGTGACTAAGTTTCGGTATCTGGCGGATGGTCCGGTTTCCAGAGTGGGATGATGAGCTCTTCTGCGACAAAATCATCCAAAGTCAAAATAGTCTCTCATCCGGATCTCTGGTGGGAAACTGCCTCGAGGGATTCCTGATGCGGGTAAGTCGAGTAATCCTCCGACGAATTCACTGATTCATTCACGTTCTAGAAAAGAAAGCAAACTCTTGATAGAGTACTGCAATATCAGAGGTCTCGGGCACAATAACTTGAATGTCGATCCGGTCCACCAGCATCTGCAAAACGCACAACCCAATGTGCTGGCCTTAACCGAAACCCAAATAAGTCAAATAACTGAAACAACGTAAATACGCTGGCGAAAACACAGAGGCCCCCTTAAAACCTAAATCTCGTATGTAACTCATACCCATCAAAACGTATTTACGTTTTGATGGGTATGATGATGATGATTGTATGAGTTACATACGAGATTTAGGTTTTAAGGGGGCCTTTGTGTTTTCGCCAGACCGGATGTTGCATGCCATAGAGAGGGCACGATGGAGGACGACGCTTTCGACCTTGCGCAGTTTAAAATCTGTTTGCAGGATAGAACACTGTTTTTATGATGTCTATATCACTCGCCAAACGATATTCACTTCCCTAGACTGTTTCAGAATATGGGTGATAAGGTGGATTGGATTCAGACACATCATCCGGCAGCTGAGGTCATTGTACTGGTTGACTTCAACATTCACAACACCAACTGGCTTCGCCTCTCCAATAGAACAGAAGAAGCGGAAAGACAGGCTGAAACTTTCGCAATCAGCCATAATCTAACGCAGCTAGTCGACGAACCGACAAGAATATCTGATCACCCAACTGACTTCTTGAACACCTTGAATCTCTTTTTGATTTCAAATCCAGATGATTTTGAAGTAGAGGTCTCAGTACCGCTAGTCAACTCAGTCCACAACCTCATATATGCTACTGGAACCATTGTGCTGCCGCTAAACCAAGAACCTAAAGCAACCAGACGCAATTGGCACTATAACCGTACTAATTGGGATGAACTGCGTGAATTCTTTTCGTGCTTTCCATTCAATGATGTTTGCCTTTCAGATCCTGATATCAATGTGTGCACTGAATCTGTTACAGAAATCATTCATGCGGGAAAGGATCTCTACATCCCTCATTCCATGAAAAGAACAACAGCACGAAGGCATGGTTCAACAAAGACTGCGAAAGAGCCTCTTCAGCCAAGAGCAGAGCTTACAACCCATGGAAGATAAATCCAATAGAGGAAACAAGAATAACCTTCGTACGAATACGGGACGTATGCAACATGACAAGTGCAAGAGCAAAGGCCGATTTCAACGAAGGGATAACTAATAAACTCCTTTAACAGGCAAAGGGAACTTGAGAATTCTGGTCTATGACGAAGACCGTCAGCGCCAATTTCTACAAATCTGCGTTTCCACCTCTTGTTAGAGAAGACGGAAGTATAGCATCATCTCCGAAAGAGAAAGCCGATGTATTTGATCTCTTGTTGTCAAAGAATTCTCTGCTTAATCCATCTAACGCAAAACCACCGAACATTCCACCTACAAATTCTTCCATGGCAGATATCAAGTTCAGAGTCCGCACTGTGAAACGGGCTCTCGAGCAGCTGAACTGCAAGAAAGCAGTTAGTCTAGACGAAATGCCGCCAATCATCCTGAGAAAGTGTGCTCCCGAACTGGCCATCATTCTGAAACCTCTGTTTCAAATTCTTAAGAAAACCAGACTTTTCCGAGCAGCTGGAAAATAGCAAGAATTCAACCTATTAGAAAGAAAGGAAAGAAGTTCTCACCCCAAAACTACCGCCCTATTGCACTTCTTTCCATTATGTCCAAAGTGATGGAGAGAGTCATAAATGATGAACTCATCAAATATCTTGAGTTGCAGGGAATTTTCAACGACCGTCAGTATAGTTTTCGCAGGCAAAGATCGACAGGAAATCTGCTCGCCGACGTCACTCATGTTTGCACATCAACAATGGAAAAGCATGGGGAATCTAGACCAATAGCCCTCGACATCTCTAAAGCCTTCGATAGGGTTTGGCATGCAGCCTTGTTGAATAAACTTGCTCGATATGGGCTTCCCGAAAAATTGCGGGGTTGGATAAGTTGCTTTCTTTTAAATAGATGAATAAAAGTTATGGTCGACGGTATAACATCTGAGTATTTCCAGTTGCAAGCAGGAGTATCTCAGGGATCCAGTCTTTCGCCAACCTTATTTCTTTTGCAGATAAACGATCTTCTGTCATCTTCAGAGAACAAGATCTTCGGTTTTGCAGACGAATATACCGTGGTTTCGTCTTTCAGTAGTCTGTGGCCAATTACAGCTGCAACATCTCAGCGTCAGAGATGTTAACAAATTGATAACTTGAACTCTGACTTACATTTGATATCTGAGTGGGGTCAGTTGAACCTTTTGAGCTTCAATGCAAGCAAGACTCATGCAACTACGTTTTCTAGAAAGGTCCCCTCTGAAGAACCTCCTCTAATGATGCAAGGCCAACAAATTCCATTCAAAGATTCGATGCACGTCCTCAGAATAACGATCAACTCTGGGTTTTGATGGTATGAACACGTGTCAGCAATATCCAAGTCGGCATCAGCTAAACTTAGTTTTTTTTTCAGATCCAAGCGATACTTCATGTCATCACAGCTGTTACTACTATATAAGGCGCAGATTCGACCTCTTTTGGAATATTGTTCCCATGTATGGGAATCTGTGCCCAAACATTCGTTGCGAATGTTGCATAGTGTGCAAAAATGGGTGCGTGCCTCATCGACCAATCGGAGATCACCCGCAATCTCCAACCGCTGGCTCTCAGAAGACAAGTTGCTGATCTTTCTCTGTTTTACAGATACTTCCACGAAAGATGCTCTAAGGAGCTGGAAGACCTTGTCCCGGGAAAACTCATGTTTGACCGCAACACTCATTATATGGCGGTACATTTAACGACCCCTCGGACCTCTCTCTATAAGAATTCTTTCGTTTACAGGGCCGATCAGCTGTGGAGCTCGCTTCCTTCCAACATCTTCCCAACATTCTACAATTTGGCCCCTCTTCAAGAAGCGAGTGAACAGACACCTCAATTCTTCCCAGGCGCCCACTCATGTGGTGTAATAGGTTCGCCTATTCCTGGGAAGCGAGCAAGATAATTTATTTTCTATTCTGAAATATATCGGACAATGCATCAAGATATTTGCAATGTTTATTTCTGCAAACATACACAAAGAAACGATCAAAAAGTAGTTTAAAAAAAATTATTACTTCGAAAATATCCAAAACTACTTTCATAGTTCCGAGAAGCTTAGTTACTGACAAATTATCATTGTGCAAAAGTGTTTTAGTACTCATATAAACATGCTTGGACGCCATTTGAGTGAAAATGAGATGCTGAGAGCTGTAAGAATACACTTATTGATGAGAACTCCTGATATGGATCGCTATATACAGATAGATGATTGAAGAAATGACACTGATTGCACCTTGATCAATTAAGCCTTTACAAAAATTTATTTTACTTTTAGTAGACTTCCCATCTATAGGAAGTTTAGAGAAGGTAATATAGTCAATTGAGGCTCTAGCTTCTGAATGGCCTGAATAATTGTGACGTGCTAAAATTACGTCACAACAATTTGAATTGAAACACCTGATTCCAGTCAACCCTCCATCTGTGTCCTTCCACTGGCTAACAGTCTGATGCGCATATTCAGATAATCGGATGGTAGGCTTAGCGGCTTCAGAATCTTCGTTCTGCGTTCTTTTTTCTTTGCAGACTTTCAAGCTAATTAGTTGAACATGAAAATCCTCTTAAATTGCAGGTAAAATAATTTAGTTATATTAAAATTCATATCTTTATCTTGTATACTGTATAGTGACTTACATCAAAATATAGGTCCTAGGTGAGGAGCCCTAGATAGAAAGTCCTAGGTGAGGAGCCCTAGATAGAAAGTCATAGGTGAGGAGCCCTAGGTAGAAAGTCCTAGGTGGGGAGCCCTAGACAGAAATTCGTAGGTGGAGAGTCCTAGACTAAAATGCATAGGTTTAGATTCCTAGGTAGAGACTCGTACATACAACGGTTGAAATGTAATAACTTCTATTTGGAGTCCTGAAATCCACATCCGAAGCTGAGGTTTTCCCCTCTCAGCAGTAAGACCTAGAACGTTTGGGAACTATCTCACCAAGATAATCATTTTGCCAGTATGTAAGATATAAAGGAGCATTTGTGACATTATGTATCATAATATATGTAATTAATTAAATACCTAAGTAAAACTATCTTGACCAAGATTTTAGTGACGAATATTGAATTAGAGTCTCATTGCTCATTTTTCTCCGGGCTTAACCAGAGTATAAAAGTTAATTTTGTAAACTTGACTTACACTTGGCCACAGAGAATGATTCGCTTTGCTGCATCAATTTTTATCGCCAAACGACTACCTTAGAAATATTCTAGTACTTATTTTCATTTTGCGAGCAGATATTTTCGGCCTGCAATTCATCTTGAAGCAAGTAATGCATGCCAATCTCTTTAAACACCAGCGGGATATGGTTCAATGAAGAGTTATTCGGGAACACAACATTTTCAAAACGGAAATCCATAAGTTTCTTCTTCATTGCTGGATCGTGATTTTTCATGAAAATCTGGAAAACTTAAGCATAATCAACAAGAGGTACCTCACCTGAGGTAAGCGTCCATATATTCGGATAATAAATTGATATAATAAGTTTTGTTTGCAGTTGCTTTAAAAAAAACTCATAAATAACTTACTTTCTAGTGTACCATTCATTTAGGTTGTTACTCTTACTACATTACCTAACAGTTGGGGTTGAAGATTAAAACAAAATTATCTCTATAGCACCTGAAATTTTTGCATATTTCTATACCTGAAGTTGATCCATTATATAATTATCAGATAATAATAAAAGGAATAAGAATAAGAAAAGTATGAAACTTGGTCAGATAACGTGGAATAGTAATCAATCAGACTTAGGAATCCCTTTCCAAAATAAATGCTACATAGATGTTGTGATGTTATAAAAGGAATTAAGCAAAAATTAAAATCTACTTTTCTCTACGATCATAACTGAATATAATGATTCGTGTTTGATAATAGAATTATAACCCTTGACTTTGAATATTTATTATAAGACACTCGACTGTTATGTGCTAGATACAGAACGAATAATCCGTAATTCAACCAAACATCATCGATTGCCATGAATTTCAAAACAGCGTCAGTGTCAGAATTAAAAGTCATCATCATAGTAATTATCCTCAAAAAAGTTATTGGTAAAATAAGATAATGAGTGAAAAAACGATATATAGATGAAAAAATATTCTACCTGAAATTACAAATCATGCCAATAATATAATCGAGAATCTGCTGCCGCAAGAATTGAAATATGAAAACGAAAAGTTTTGTGCACTGTACAGAGATTGGCAACAAGAAAAGAAAACGAACTCCCTTTCTGAAAATGTTATAGTGATTTATTGAAAAAATGGAAATTCTCAACTTTATGGAAAATTCATTCGATCCTGAAAACAACAATAAATGTGAGACACGATATCGATATTTCTAAATAGAAAAAATTGAAATCTTTGTTAAAACGAAAATCTGCAAATTATATAGCTAAGAAATGGATGATTCTTGCAGAAGAAAATATTAACAATATTAACAGTGCTCGGAACGAGATGTATTTAGCTAAGGATTAAAAAGAAAGTATAAATCAATAACAGTTTTGTGTTTTTGATTTTTATTTTGCCGTCGCGGAGAAAATACAGTCTGCTACTCGGTTAAAATTCTTTACTTGTAATTTTTCCACTACTATCGAATTTTTCCTTTTTTAAACTAGTTTCAGAATATACTATTCAAATAACTGCATGAGACAAAATTAATAGAATTCAATTCAGTACCTCCGAAAAACATATGTAGGTACTTGCCGATGGTGCATGGCAGACATGCTCAATCTACAATAATTTAGGTACTCGGAACACCTTGCACGACATCTTCTAGAAAGACATTGAAACAACTCGCTTCCATTCCCGTTGATGAATTAGGTTCTCAAATGAACCGTGCGGTGGCAGCAGCTCGTTGATTTATTATTCAAGATCACAAGAAACATAATTCGGTCCTATGGTTATGACATACATTCTTGATATGTATTCTATGGCAAAACTACAATATTTTTAATCATTAATTATCAAAATATTAAATATATATATATATATATATATATATATATATATATATATATATATATATATATATATATATATATATATATATATATATATATATATATATATTCTTTTGAAAAGAGAAAATTTACAAAAATTTGAATAATTTTATTTACAATAATTACTTATATCTATAATTTTGATGTGTGCCACAAAAAAACAAGTGTGGGCTCAGGAAATGTAACAGGGGAACCATACTATCTTGTATATGATTCAATAAACGAGTGAAAAAACCTGAGGATAAAACTCGTTTCCCTGTCGCTGTTGAACTAGCAATAGCTTGTCTGTTTAAGTTGTGTTAGGTTAGGTTAGTAGAAAAATATTTCAACAATCATACTTCTTATATGTCTAAACAAATCTAAGAAAAGATTTTACATAGGAAGCGAGGTCATGAAAAGGACTAAGGAGATAATAAAAAAATACATAATCTGCTATATTTCCTCAAATTCCATCTCTGTTTGACCGAGAGAGCCCCGATGGCCAGGTTCAGTCTTCCAAGTGATGTCGATTATGATCTATAGATGTTTTAGAATTATTATGGACCCAATAATCTAGGTTGACATAGCCCATATATTATTTCTTCGTGGAATTTGTTTAATGTAAAGAAAAATTTGCGAAAAAATTTTGACAGTCGTTCAAAAAATATGACAAATGTCATGATAATAATTTCTTACCTCAACGCAATCGGAATAACAAATAATATTACCTCTTCTCTTCTCTTCCACGTTTCCGTTATAAAACTGTGGAGCCATCTCTAAATTTTCCATGCTACAATATAAGCTTAAGCTATTACTCTTTTATCAGTAACGTACAAGATAGGGTTTTTTAGTTTTTCGTATGATTAACTTTTTCTTCTCAGTATTCTTAGCTTGTTTTGAATGACTATCCATTCAATCAACTACCCTTTTTCCAATCGTGTTTTAAGTCACTTCACAGCAAAATTTGGCATTATGACGAACACTTATTCCAGTCTTTGTAGCCGGTTTTTGTAGCTCCCAACTTCAAACGAATAGGTAAATAACTCCGTTTTTTTTATTTATTTTCTTCTAGTATTTGCAATTAATGTATTAAGACTTGATAATACTAGAATTCATCTTTAGTTGGAAGAAAAAGATGTCAATATTTTGTTATTGCCATATTTAAAACCTGAAAAGGAAAAATGGTTTTACTTGTTTGAAACGACAAAAACAAGTCCAAATTATTTTGTTATCCCAATAATTGTGAGCCTTTTATCTATCTATGTGCGTTAAATCAGGCGATAAATACCAATTCCCGATCAAGATAATTGTTTGTAATGAATACTCTTACATCATTCAAGAAAACATTTTGCAGTTAATCTTCAGTGGTAGCACTTATTTCGTAACATCATAGGTTGAATCCGATCCAAAATTCCGGGCTTTGTATATTCGACTGTTTTTATGCGAAAAACAAAGATTTATTCTATATGTATTCAACTCAAACTTATTGCTTCTGAGTGTCGATATCATTTGAGGCAGAAGTTATATTAGCATTGTTTGCAGCCATATTCATTAGGCTGTAGAAAACCACCATGGGCTATCTTCTTGTACTACGAGCACAGTTGTATTGAGCACAAAGTTCATCAACAGTATCTACGAGGTCTTGAGTTTTGTTCTTCTGAATAAACATTTCCGGTTTATCTGCCTCTTGATCTATCATGTAATTTTTGTGCATATTAGAAAGGAGAAGGACATTTTTATCTTCCTCGGCAATGAAAGACACCAGGGACAAAATTTTTTCGAATCCGAACATGGACGAGTTTATCCGTGTACATCACTTTACAACAAATTTAGATGGTAGCTCCCTCCTGTTTTTTCCTATGGTTTCGAGAAGACAGAGTCATTTCTTCTCAAAACTTTGGCTAAATGAATACTTGAAAACCAATTATCGTCATGTTTCCACCTGTGTTACATATATGTTAACAAATTTCGTTCAACAATATCCATTGACAAATTTTCTTGTTGATATGCATCTTCTGGTTATGCTCTGGTATATACTTCAATATTGCTAGTATAAAATGTTTTGGAATCACTGATGGCAAAATTTTGATGCCATATTTATTTGTCTAGCTAGATATATATTACTTGCAGCATCATCTTTCCCGGAATGCTTCTAATTTCTCATCGAGAGTGATGAATTCAGAGTGGGAGTAGTATGTTTTCTGAATTCTTGTATGAATTCTCATCGAAAAATCTTATGAGAACCAGTTTACTTATACTCTGACGCTCTTCACGAGTTTCAGAATCATCGTACGATATATTTCTCAGCAAGAATCTGAACCACTGTTGATTCAGTGTCAGACGAAATGCTTCACTGTCATTACCATTCATTTTCCAGAGAATTATGCCGGTCAAGTAAAGTAGCCCTAAAAGAGCCTTTATTTCCATTATATCTTTTCGATGTGCATGTCTCTCCCTTGCGTATCTTTCAGAAACAGCTTGACTTTTTTATTCGTAGAGTGAACTATCGCTTGACACATTTCTTGATCGACGAAACGCGACCAGATTTCTAAGGGAGATTTCAAGAATTTAGAAAGTCCCTACACACATCGCAATTATTTGATAATATTTCATAACCCACAGACTTCTTCTAGTTCTCCTTATTCGTCGAGTTCTCGCTCAGTATAAATTGATTCTCGTTCCTGTATTATATCTGGCTCGGTGCTCTGCTCTTCATCATCAGTATCCCTATGTGCGGTGTTTTGGAATTCCTCCCATAACCGTTGCAGACGAGATTGCACTCCTTCATAACTCATTCTGCTCGAGCTAAAAAATATATTTCACTCAAAATAAACAAATTCCAAAATCCAATGACTCGTTGAATACCTGAAATGAAAATTGAATTCGAAGAACAACTCTTCGAAATGTTTCACAAAGGGTCGCAAACAGAAATCTAGACCAAATCACAAGGAAACCGGCATCTGTCATGCAAACGAGATCTCATGCAAAACTGAGGTTAAACAGCACAAATTATGAGAACAGTGAGAAGTGAGGTTACATCTGGTGGTTGGAAACAACCTTATGGTACGTTTTATTGCATCGCCCGGAAATCTGGACCATAGTGCGACCACTGAGAAAATAATTCCGTAGAACTCGTTTTGTTTTTTTTTTACATAGAATGAAAAATTGTGAAATACTTTTATGCCATATTTAAGGAGCTTATTTGGATGCCAAGGCTTCAAACTAGAAAGTGCGCCGATATTGAGACTATGATTTCCCTTTTCCATATATTTTGAGAAATATTTCAATAAAAAAGTGTTCTCCTCCTGAATTTGTCTCATATAATCATAAATAATTAATGAAGTATTTTAAATATATATACAGGGATATTCACCTGGACCGTACGTTAAAAGCTTTTTGAGTTCCAATTACAATATCAAGCTGAAATTTTATACGCGGCCATAACTTGCGATTTCCAATTGAAGTGAAATATTTTCGAAAAGATACCATTTCCGGTTATACCGGAAGTGGGTCATCACTTTGTTATTTCAAATGGCAATCATTTCCGGTTATACCGGAAGTGGGTCGTCACTTTGGTATTTCAAATGGCAATCTACCTTTTCATTGTACATCTAGAACCGACATTTGAGCAAGGCATAAAATACCCAAGTTGTTGGCACTTATCTGTCAAAACTTTTGACAGATTTAATTATTTTTCTCATAAACTCAATTTTTGAGGAACATTCAAAAAAATTGTAGCTCGTAGATCTTTTGCACTACAGACACAATTTTTGCTCGGGTGGATAGAAGAAGGATCAAGGAATTTTTTAAGCAATCTACACATGCCAAATGTTCATTGCGTTGTTTTGTATGATTTTTTCAATTTGGCCCCTTTGAAACAGCCATAACTCAATTTTTTTCAAAAGTGCTCGTGCCAATTCTTTTATCGCCATCAGATGAAGCGTCAAATTTCAGATGCAATTGTATAAGCATGTACTATACCCATCTCTTATAGTTCCGAAATAATTTGGGAATATATTGAATTTTGATGATTTTACAAGAACTAACAGAGAATGCTTTGAAATATTTGAAACAAGTAGCTAAACTGGCTACGCTCACCTGACAGATGCCTAAAATTAATGTACTTGTCACTTCGTTCATTCGAATTTGATATTTCAACAAGAATTGATGTTTCAGATTGAAAATATCCAAAAAATACAACACATTTGGAATAAAATCACTGGTTATTCAAACGAAAATATATTTAATCACTTTTTAATTCATTTTAGAATGTCAAAAAGTAGAGGGTAGAAATTTACCGTCTATGAGTAAAATAAAATTTCGAAGCATTAGAAGCCATTTTCTACAATTCGGATGAATAAAAATTGTAGAAACTAAGCGAGAACCAACCATCGAAGATAATTACATTAACACGAATAAATGATAACAAACGTCATAGGAGACAACTAATTTACGATCTGAATAAATGTCCAATGTGGGCCCCATTTCGCTCGATACACTTGACAGCTCGTATACGAACATGATGAATTGCCCTCCTAGTTTCCTCAGGATCAATATTACGAAAAGCATTATGAATGCGCTCTAGTAACTCTTCTTTACTTCTTATAGGAAGAAAATACACTTCACTCTTGATTTTGCCCCATAAATAAAAATCAAGGGGCGTCAGGTCCGGAGAACGCGGAGGCCATAAATTTGGTCCTTGATTACCACACCATCTATACTCGAACATTTCTGTTAGCTGCCGATCTACAGCTCGTGTTTAATGTGCTGGTGCACCATCCATTTGGTAATAGCAATCCCTAAGAATGTTAAGGGGTAAACCATCTAAAAAATTTGCTAATGTTCCTCTCAAAATGTCCAGGTATGTTTGTCCATTAAGATTTTCCTCATAAATGTGATAAGCCAACGAATCATTCTTCAAAATTGCAAAAACGTTTACGCTAAATTTATTTCGGAAATCAATAACCTCAATTAAATGTGGATTTTCTGTGGCCCAAAAATGTCAATTTCTCCTGTTGGTTATTCCACTTTCATTGAACTTTGTTTCATCAGACCATATAATTTTTTGCAGAATTGTCTCTTCTTCTTGAAGCCGAATTAATAAATTTTCACAAAAATTTAGCCGCTTGGGAAGGTCAGTTGGTTTCAATTTTTGTAGTCTGATAAAAGAATACGGGTGCATGTTATGTTTCTTAAGGATCCTTTGAATGGAAGTAAAACTCAATCCAATATCCATTGATGCTGACTTAATGGACGCATGTGGAGTGGCACGAATATACGCTAGCGTATTAATTTGATTGTCGTCGTCCTCGAGAATTGGTTTTCTTCTAGTTTCTATGTATTTTGTTCCTCCAAATTTTGTTCTACTCATAGACGCCAAATTTGGAAATTGGTTACTGAATTGTCTGCAAGTTCTATCCACCACTTTTTGACATTCGCCATGTATCAAAATGTGATTAAACATATCATCGTTTGAATAATCAGCCATTTTATTATCAATCTAGTGTTTTTCACTTCATATTACCAACAATTCTTGTTGAAATATCAAATTTGAATGAACGAAGTGACAAATATATTAACTTTAGACTTCTGTCAGGTGAGCGTAGCCAGTTCAACTACTTGATTCAAATATTTCAAAGCATTCTCTGTTAGTTCTTGCAAAATCATCAAAATTCAATATATTCCAAAATTATTTCGGGACTATAAGAGATGGGTATAGTACATGCTGATACAATTCCATCTGAAATTTGATGCTTCATCTGATGGCGATATAAAAATTGGCACGTGCAATTTGAAAAAATTGAGTTATTGCTGTTTGAAAAAGGCCAAATTGAAAAAAACATACAAAACAATGCAATAAACATTTGACATGTGTAGACTGCTTAAAAAATTCCTTGATCCTTCTTCTATCCACCGAAGCAAAAGTTGTGTCTGTAGTGCAAAAGATCGACGAGCTACAATTCTTTTAAATGTTCCTCAAAAATCGAGTTTATAACAAAAATAATTAAATCTGTCGAAAGTTTTGACAGATAAGTGCCAACAACTTGGGTATTTTATGCCTTGCTCAAATTTCGGTTCTAGATGTATAATAAAAAAGGTAGATTGCTATTTGAAATAACAAAGTGATGACCCACTTCCGGTATAACCGGAAATGGTATAACTTCAAAAATATTTCACTTCAATTGGAAATCGCTAGTTATGGCCTCGTATAAAATTTCAGCTTGATATTGTAATTGGAACTCAAAAAGTTTTTAATGGACGGTCCCGGTGGGTATCTCTGTATATATTGTGGGTAAATCGATCTATTCTTGTCTATACAAACTACATTTATATCAATATAAAGCACACAATATAGAACTAATCCCGTTTCTATCTGTTGTGACTACGAAAATGCTCTCTTACACTTAATAATCTGAAACTCTTCTCCTGGCTTGCTTCCGGAAGCTGTTCGTTTTTCTTGCCGTGTATTATCGTTCCAACATTCTTTATTGTATTCCTGTTTTTCCCTCAGAGAACCTGCTTACGGTTCCGTTCTAATCAAGGAGAGAGTTGTTTCTATTTTAGTGGTCAGGATTTTTGTTTACGTTTTGGTACTAATAATGAGAATTTGATATTGAAATTGGAAACAACTATCATCCATTATCACAAGACTTTCTACTACTGAATCTTTTACTTTCTTTTTCTACTACAATTAGTAGCATTTTCATTAAATTCTTAATATGATAATCTTGTTTGGATTCTGTTACTTCAATTATTCTTAACAGTCGCAATGTAATTTACACCCAATTTGACCTAAACATTAGCTTGGTCGTTTTTTTCGCTAATTTGAAGAGATGTGCTAACAATTGTCGCTCACGATGATTGACCATTAATGTGCATAATAATGTCAAGAAATTATTCGTGATTAGTATTCACTGATTCAAAGGATATAATACTTCCGAATACTCGATGAAAGCAGTTTTGCACCAACCAAGACTATATGCTGAAATATATTCACTTCGCTCGGAAGATTTTTTTGTCCTCATCTTCTGATCCACTTTTTCCGGCGTTTGAAACGGTAATACTTCACAAATTCTAACGCAATCAAGAAAATTATTGGATGATTAGTTCATCATCGATCTTCCCTGCATGGTATGGTAATTTTTGGATGTGTCAAGTCAAAACTTTAATTCAGTCGTAGTTTTATTATTTAGTTTTTAGATTTAAGTCAGTTATCCGTGTTGTAAATATAGAATTTATTTGTACATAGTTATTTAGGTGAAAGTTTAGTTCATGGAATCGGTCACAGGCTAGAAAGTACGGTATCTTGGGTTGGGTTAGATAAATAACTACCCCATCTGCAGGAAAGTTCCTTTTTATTATCTGAAAGAATGCGGTATTTTCCATTAACCTCTTAGTTCTGAGTTTGCTTCATGTGTAATAATGAAATATGAAATCAGTATCAATTCAAAACTCGACCAATAAAGGCATAAACGCAGATTGTATTGGTTTCAGTATTCCAGCTCGAAACAAAGCAAAATAGTACAGTTATGAAGCCTGAAATAAGGAGGTACTCAAAAATAATAAAGTGACAAGTGTTACTTCATTTCCGAGTTAAAAATAATCATTAAAACTACAAAAGCGGCAGCAAAAGAAGTGATTAAATACCACCAAACAACAACACGACAAAAATTTACAATCGAAATAATGAATCCATCTATGAAACCAATTCAAATGAAATAATTAGCAAACAGACCAAGTTGATCAGAACACTTGAATTTGCCCCTTAACTTAAGTATATCGATAATTATAGGCCTTGTTTTTATTTGAATGTCGCAGGAATCTAGAATCTATAATAAGGACAAAAATTTAATTTCCCGAAAACTATATCCTCTCAATAAATTCTTGAAGAATTTTCCTTTATCAAGTTTGCGACCTTCTAAGCATGCTCTTGCCAATTGTGTCGTCTTCTTTTGAAGTTAGGAATTTCCAGAGTCTACATTTAAAGAATGTATTCATTGCCCGAAAATGATTGATTATTGTTGTCCCAAGACCCAGCTCCCGATATTGCAATGTATTCATGGTTTGTAACGTGCTTACTCCACTTTCCAAGCTGCATCCATCAATCTTCAATTCCTAACTTTCATTTTCTTTGCTCCGATCAAACTATTTAGTGATCTCATATTCGAGTTCGTTGTCTTTTCCCTCTCCATAATTTCCCTAGTATCTTATGTTCCTGTATCTCTTCCATTTTCCCATGATTCTATCAATTTAATTCATTATTGATTTTTAACTCCGATATTACCTCAAGGCAGTATTTATCAGATGTTTGTAGAAGTCAAGGAATTGAAAGAGTTTTAGAAAAATATCTCAGATAAATGAAAGAAATGTCCTACTGTTAACTAAATCTCAAGTGTGAAAGGTGGATTGTTTGTTCCACCGTTTGTAATTCGGGTCCTAGTTGGTCCTCGAAGACAAGGCCAAGAAGACAGTTGGAGATACGAAAAAATTACAAGTGTCAAAAAAGTTTTTAGATAGAACGAAGATGATGTAAATTGATTGTACGCTGATCATTGGCGTACCGCAAAAAAGTTTAAAAGGGCAAAAAAAACTTGCCCTCGGAATAGAGAACACCTTGTGAATTTCAGTTGAAATCTAGGACGTGTAATGATGGAGGCTGTGAAAAATAGCTTGAATTCTAAATTTGGGCTAAATATCTCAAAAACTGCAGGAATTTTGAAGAAAAAACCAATATTTCCGGAAATCACAACACCCATGTTCATATGAACTATTTTTCTTAAAATTGCACGTAAATTTACCCCCTCAAGTTGTGACATACAATTATTTAACACCCTGTAAAGTAGTAAAATATAGTGCCAATTATAATTAAAGTATTTGAATTTTGACTGAGGTTCGAAGGTAGATGCTCCGCTACTTTTCAGGGTACTGGTGACTCTACCGAGCAGCCGCGGTATTCTCTTATTATAAAATAATAAAAAAAATATATATCGTTATAGGTGGCAGTTAACCGAACTTTAAAATCAATTCGCCCACCTAAGCAAAATTTCCCCCAAACACAAATAGAATTCATGGAGAAAACAGTTATTGGTTCTCCTTATAGCTCTACATTCCTGCATCTTCGTTTTCTCCAATCTATTACTTGTTATTCAAACTGCTACAATTTCTATTTCTATCAATCACTTATCTATGAGGGTATATTTTCAAAACATGATGTGTTAATAGATTCAGTAATAATACAAATACTACGTTTTATCATAAAAGGTCATTAGATTTAGAACTTCTTCTATTAAGTACCTTAATCAGAAAAAATATGGGGAACATCGGATACCGAGTGGTTACTAAGTTCCCCGCCAAGCAAACCGAGAGTTTTCATATCATACATAGGAAGAATTGCCATCAGTTTTTCACGAATAAAACCATGATTCACAAGTGGCACTATCTCTTCGAATAATTCAGCGCCTCACTTGACAACCCAAGCTCCCAAAGGTCTTGAGGTGACTACTCTAGATAATATTTTAAAAAAATTGAAAATTAATATAAGAAGCTCCTTTAGAATGAAAATAAGTCGCAGAAATGGTTGGCATATCTGTTTTGACCATTTTCAAAATTATTCATGATTAGTTTTGCTTGACAACGGTCAGCGCAAGATCGGTACGTCTCCGCAAAAATAACAGAATATTCTCGTTCGTTTTTGGACCTCTGTAGTGAAGCCGAGGATGGCTTGTTGACCAGAATTGTTACTGGGAAATAAACTTCGCTTCATTATAACTTACTTTTTAATGGGACCCTTTCTATCAGCAAAAAAACACACCACCATTCAAGAAGTTTAAGTTATCACAGCCAGAAAGAACGATCTTGGCTACAGTTTCTTATAAATCGGAAATTGCGTTCATAGGCATTAAAGAAAGAGGCGTTTCCATAACCGAAAAATATTTCACTACATTCATAGAATAGTTAAAAGAAGCCATCTGCCTACCCATATATCTGCCTACCCATCTATCTGCCTACCCATCTATCAGCCTACCCATCTAACTGCCTACTCATCCATCTTTCTACCCATCTATCTGCCTACCCATCTATCTGCCTACCCATCTATCTGCCTACCCATCTATCTGCCTACCCATCTATCTGCCTACCCATCTATATGCCTACCCATCAATCTGCCTGCCCATCTATCTGCCTTCCCATCTATCTGCCTACCCATCTATCTGCCTACCGATCTATCTGCCTACCCATCTATCTTCCTACCCAGCTATATGCCTACCCATATATCTGCCTACCCATCTATCATTTATCTGCCTATCGAGACTCTTTTCTTAATAAAAAGATGGAGGTCGCAGTAGAAATTGAACCGAATAGTCGGTTGGGCATTCTCTTAGAGGTGTAAGGAAATCAGGCTAGTTACTAAACTGAATTGAAAGATACGACCGTTTGTGTTGCAGTTTGCAGCATATTTTGATAGTCGCATGGTAATCAAAACTTATAGGTATATTCTCGTCAACATAGAAACATGAAATTAGGAGAGAGGAAATATCATATAGCACTCTGGAATGAATCGACAAGTTAAATTTCTTAAGTACATTATGAATAAATTATTTTTTTGCGATAATGAATATATTCTTCGTTCCTTTAATAACTACAAAAGAATAAATAGCTACGGGGTACTTCCTGTTGACCAGAAACAGAAAGTTTGGCGAGAAACAGTATCTTTCAACACGGATACAGGGAAAAACTGCAAATTTGTTGTTACAGCGCCTTTCCAAAGCATCGAGTTGATATTGATACCAGATAAGAGTATTTTCTATTCATTTAGAATCATGAAATTAAACGAAAAGAAATAACTTAAATCGCAAATAAAAGTAAAAATACGATAACCATAAATATTCAGATAGATTGCAAAAACTTTGAGGTTATGAGCTCAATCGCATTTTCTCAGGTATGCGTAGACGCATCAAGTAGGAATTAATGTATCTTTCCTGTTAAAGCGTTACAAATTATGCGACGATTAAGAGATTTTCAAGAAAAGAAATTGAAAATATTGAAATTGAATGCTATGTAATAAATAACATGTTGATACATGTGATACAAATATTAAATTCTTGGAAAAAATCAGTAAAAAAACCTGTTAGGATCGAATATTTCCAACCCCTGACGAGAAATATTAATAATAATAATAATAATAATAATTCATTTCTGCCTCAGGGGCTCAGGAACATTGTTTCTGAGTACGGGCTTAGCGAACCCGAGGTACCCAAGCTGAACCTGGCAGTAGGTATGAAATGCAACTTATCCAATGATGTACAATCTAAGGAATAAACGGGTGAATCGACATTGTACCACCATAACCTCTTGTCGCGTTCAAGATTTAGGAAGAGGGTCTTGTTCGGAAAGTGAGTCACAGTCTCCCTCGGTTAGCGACGGAAGCAGCGTGATATCGAGTAGGGATACTGCAACACAAAACCAAGTGGGAAATAACATCAATACCTCCCAACCGACTCTTGATGTTTCAACGGTGGCACAAGCCATTATGCCTACGACCACGAGAGCCGGACTCCCTAGAAAACGCATGAAGTGGACCCCAGAGATGAATTCCTTCATTATGCGTTCCTATTACAAGATTACAAACTCGGAATCGGAAATGACAGCATACAGATACGCGTTACATCTTGCGTTCGTAGAAAAATATCCTGAATTACAGCACATATCCGAGCAGAGAATTTCGGATCGAAGAAGAACAATCGTTAAAAACAGGCTACTTTCTTCAGAAACGCTGCAAAGCATACGAGAAGAGGTCATGATGGAACTTAGAAGCGAAAATGATACTCATAACGGTATACCTGCTGGAGTTAATAAAAGTGTTACAGATAACATCGAAGCCACGGAAACGAATATTAACATGGAATGCCCTCCTGAGCCGAATCAGCAGGACGAATATAGGTATTTAGCAAGATCGGAACTCAACAGAGCAATAACTGAATTCAGTGGTAGTAACCCAACTAAAAGACCTAAACTGCCCAAACTCAAGACGAACAAGAACACCAATATTATCCTAGCAAGCGTGAATTCAGTGTTTGAAGAATATACCGACCAGAACACCTTGGAGTTCACACTTTGATTTACTGTGGAGCAGTAGCGGTTCTTCGACTTCACAAACAACAAATCTCCACAACTCTGATTCAAGCTGAGCCAAAAAGTGTCCGAAAACCACCATGGCAAAAACGACTGGAGAGGGATATTGATAATATTAGAGCAGAAATCGGTCGCCTCACAGAATTCCAGAGGAACAGAAAACCCTCAAGGCGCTTGAAATCACATATACGCAAAATTTATAGGAAAATTGGTACGAACACAAAACACCCTGATCACAAACAACACATCGACGTGTATATGGACACTTTGAAACAGAAACTCCAAGCGAAAGCAAAGAGGCTTTCAAGATACGTCAAGTGTACTGAAAGGAAACACCAAAACCAAAGGTTCCTCCAAAACGCAGCCAATTTTCATAAGGAAATAACAAAATGCGACCAACAATAACAGAGAAGTACCTGACGCACAGTGCTTGACCGACTATTGGTCATCACTATGGTCGCATCCCAAAGAACACAATAGAGATGCGGAATGGATCACGAATGAAAAAGAACGCCTCGATATCAGACATATGGACTTCGATGGAATAACGGAGGAAGAAATCACAACAGTAGTTCGAGCGACCAACAATTGGAAGGCCACAGGTATAGATAATATCCACAACTACTGGTACAAGAAGTTTGATAAGCTCCATGGAGCCCTAGCAAAACAGCTCACTTATGTTCTTCAACATCCCAAGAAAACACCCACTTTCCTAACGCAATGCTTAACATATATGCTACCTAAGAGCGATAGAACACAGGATCCGTCTCAATATAGGCCAATTACTTGCCTGCCAACAGTCTACAAAATACTCACCTCATGCATATCCAATCGAATATACCAACACCTTGACGACAACAATATATTAGCAGAGGAGCAGAAAGGTTGCAGAAAGAAACACCACGGTTGCAAGGAACAACTCATCATCGATTCTGTGATAATGAAACAGGCACACGTGGGGCATCGGAATGTTCATTCAGCTTTTCTCGATTATCTGAAGGCATTCGATAGTACCGCCCATTCTTGGCTTGTTGAAGTATTGCAGATATACAAAATTCACCCAGCCCTGGTAGAGTTCTTGAAGACAACAATGACACACTGGCGCACGTCTCTGCAGGTCAACATGAACAATAAATCAATTAAAACCGACGAGATACCCATACGTCGTGGAATTTTTCAAGGAGACTCTTTGAGTCCACTATGATTCTGTTTGGCAATGAACCCATTGTCCTCAATGCTCAATAGAACAGGATACGGATTTAGGATAAAAGCAGAAAGGAATTATCATACAATCTCCCACCTGAGTATGGATGACATCAAATTATATGCTACAAACAAGAAGCAATTGGATGATTTGCTGAAAACTGTCAGTGAGTTCTCGGCAGATGTTCATATGAAATTCGGGATTGAAAAATGTAAGACCCTGAACATTCAAAGAGGGAAAGTCATAGATGGTGGAACACAACTTCCAAACGGTGATATTATACAGTGCATGAGAGATGGCGAAACATACAAATATCTGGGATACCAACAAACCAGATTACTAGACCAAAAACAATCAAAGGTGAAGATTCGTTCAGAATACAGTCAGCGTCTGAAGTCTGTGCTGAAATCGATGTTGAATTCGGGGAATTTAGTCGAGGCAATTAACACCTACGCCATTCCAGTGTTACTTTACTCATTTGGAATAATCAGATGGACTAAGACAGAACTGGATGATATTCAAAGGCAGACCCGAACGATGCTAACAAAGTACAACAACCATCATCCAAAATAGTCTGTGATATGAACAAATTTGAAGCGGAAAGAAGGAGGAAGCGGATTAATAGATGTTGTCAATTTAGACACCGAACAGATAAAAAATCTCAGAGAATTCTTCTCAGCAAAAGCTCTCACTTCTGACCTACATAGAGTGGTAGCGTTGGCTGATAAGGGATATACACCTCTAAATCTTGCTACCAGAGATGACCTGCTGAATCTACCGTTCCTATCAGATACTGAAAAACAAGAGCAATGGTCAAGAAAGGAATTGCATGGACGACTTCACCATGAGATTAATCAACCACACATCGACAAAGAAGCCTCCAACAAATGGTTGATGAAAGGAGAATTATTCGCGGAAACAGAGGGATTCCTTATGGCCATCCAAGACCAAATGATCGCTACAAACAACTACAAAAAATTTATTATGAAGGACGGAACATTACAAAAAGATAGGTGTGGAAAATGCCATATAAGATCGGAGACTATACAGCATATTACGTCCGGATGCGAACAACTGGCAAATACGGACTATCTTCACAGGCATAATCAAGTGTGCAACATTATCCATCAGAAACTTGCACACAAGTACGGACTTCTGAATACCTTCCAGCCATACTACAAGTATCAACCGGCAAATGTCTCTATCAGATTATACTACGATAGGCCTGTTATCACTGACAGAATGGTGACGAATAATAGGCCGGACATAGTGGTGTATGATGAGAGAGCCAGAACAGCAATGCTGGTGGATGTCGCCATACCGAATAATAACAACGTGCTGAATAAGTTCCAGAAGAAAAAGTCCAAATACACAGACCTTGCTATTGAGATCAAGCAGATGTGGCACCTCGAGAAAATAGATATTGTTCCTGTCATCGTATCCTCCACTGAGTTAATACCCAAAACTTTGCTGGATAGCCTTAAGATATTAGAATTGCATAAGAATACCTATATAGAAATGGAAAAAGCTGTAATTCTTAATACATGTAGGATAGTTAGGAAATTTATGTCAAGTATATTGTAATCGAGCCTATTCCCTTTGATTTCTTGAATCTGGGAAAGGTAAATTATATCCAGCTAACAGCTGAGATAGTGCATAAGTCCACGATAATAAATAATTTATTTCCACAATGAGTAGAGTTGAAAATACAGTATGAATGGAATATCATTATGCTTTTCACAAAAAATACTACTCATCAAAGCCCAAAACGAGCATGAGGAAAAACTTCCGTTTACAATTTAAATTGAATTTCAACAATCATGTTTGAGATGTAGCAGCATGACAACTACAATTCATACTCGAATCAATGACTTTATAGCATCCTAATTTATTTCGTTTCAAATTTCAGTCTATTCCGAACCTCATTTATGGTAGCGAACTGGTTTGCTAGCATTTTAATTTTTTATTGAGCATGTCCTAAATATATTCCATGGGAGTGAGGTCTGAATGTCACTGAAAGGATTTGGTAATCTTAAAGATACTTCCTACCGATATGAGCTTGGTGAGATCTGGCCTTATCACACATATGTGGTATCCGGTCTCGAACCCTATTTAATGATTGACGCTCGAAGTAGAGATCGACTCCGTCGGCAAGGAGTGTGTCGGGATAGCAGCGAGGGAACGTGACAGACGGAACACAGAGAAGCGAATCTATGGGATATGGAGGTTTGGATATTCATTGTGACTGATACGAGTATTACTTTATTACATTGTTAATCGTTATATTTATTTAATTGTTCAATAAACTATTCTGCTTAATGTAGTGTTTATATCTATGAGAGAACAAGGTTAGCACAATTGGCGACAAGGTGAAAGAGCTGAATTTTCTGGGACACAAACTATCGGATGAAGGAATAGATGCGGATCAGGAAAAGGTAAAAACTATTTTAGAATTTCGACCACCTAAATCAAAGGAAGAATTACGTAGCTTTCTTGGTGTTATAACATACCTAGGAAAATTCATCCCGGATCTGGGAACGACAACAGAACCACTAAGAAAGCTTATAAAACGAGACACAAAATTTGAGTGGACAGATTTCCATCGGATGAACTTCGACAAACTAAAAGATTCTCTTGCGTCTCTTCCCACATTATCTATCTTTGACCCTCGAAGAAGAACAAGACTCATAGCCGATTCAAGCTTCTTTGCACTAGGTTAGGTTAGATTTGCAGTGCTTTTGCAATTCGATGACAAAGAAGAACCACAAGTTATTGCATTTGCAAGCAAAAGCTTCTCTAATGTTGAACGCAGATACTCACAGAACGAAAAGGAGAGTTTGGCGTTAGTGTGGAGCGTAGAACGATTTTACTTTTACCTAGCTGGTCTTAACTTTGAATTGGTGACTGATCACAAACCTTGAGAAGCAATATTTGAACCTTACTCAAAACCACCCGCCAGAATCGAAAGATGGGTATTGCGGTTACAATCTTTCAAATTGGAAGTAATCTACCAAACAGGAAAATTTAATATAGCTGATCCGGTATCGAGACTAATACATCTGAAATCCGAAGAGTCGTTTGACAAAGACGAACAGCGATACTTATTCGCTATTCTTGAACAAAGCACCCCGAAGGCTCTAACAATCAAACAGATTATCACATGAAATAAAAATTACACTCTTATAAAGGAGGTTGTTTGAAGAAATGTCAACAACTCATGGGAATGTAATGACAAGAGTACTATTTTTCCGTTTCGTTGGGAATTATAGTGATTCCGGAATCCCTTCGACAACAAGTGCTAGAATTGGCACATGAAGGGCACCCTGGGGAAACAGTGATGAAAAGACGTTCAAGGGCCAAAGTTTGGTGACGGCTAATAGACAGGCAAAGTGAACAGTTTGTAAAAAAACGCAGAAACTGTTCATTAGTGGCACAGCCAGATAAATACATTTCCAAATGGCCCCTAGGAATGTCTCGCTATAGATCTATTGGGCCCATTACCCAATGAGGATTATAACTTCATGTATTTTGAATATAAGTTTCTGAAAACAACTGGAAAATCACCATACAAACAGTCCTCCACAAGCTCACATCTAGTTTCAATAAAAATAGTTGTTGTGGAGACTGTTTGTATTTTTAAGTATAACTTTGTCACCTAAAGTAATCCCACTCTGTCTTTTCGCCTGTCTTGCTTCATCTTCCCGTTCTTTCCCTTTCCATTTATTTGTTATGTCGCTATCCAGTGGTTCTTCATATGTTATGGATGAATCGACGAGGTCTCTAATGGACGGAATTTTATCTCTAATCGGCCGATGGAATAGTATCTCCGATGGTGATTTTCCAGTTGTTTTCAGAAACTCATATTCAAAATACCTGGAGTGATAATCAATGACAGCTAGAATTTGCTTCTGATTGGGTAATGGGCCCAATAGATCTATAGCGAGACATTCCCAGGCGCCACTTGGGAATGTCTCTCTCTCTATTACATTGTTAGTCGTTATACTTATTTAATTGTTCCATAAACTATTTTGCTTAATGTAGTGTTTATATCTATGAGAGAACCATGTTAACACAGCATAAACAAAAAGTTTTCATGTAAGATTTGCACCACATGTTCTTCTCAAACGTCTGTGACGCACCTCTGAGCAATCAGGGTTCCATTATAAATTATGACCCTATCAGTGCAGGCGATCGAATACACTCCATTATTGAACCTCCACCAGAATTATAGGTAGGTCAAGAGTTTCACTGGAGATATCTCATTTCCTCATCTATACAATAAGAAAGTTCGATCACAAAGAAAAAAACAAAATCTCGACTCATCAGTATACAAATCACTCCCCCAGTTACTTTCTAAACAATTTACATGGCAAAATTCAATCGCTTTCTTCTATTTGCTGTGGTTAGAGCTCGAGCTGCGATACGAGGCATCAAACTAAATTTTCTGACACGTTTTTGTATCATTTCAGTACTAATCTGTAGTCTACTATTCTGTCGAGCTGTATTTGAAGGTACCTAGCAGTAGCGAACCGTTGTCTCAATGAGGAAATTCTTAAATAACGGTCATGGAGCGCTATGGTTGCTCGAGACCGTCCATGCCCAGATCTCCTTTCATGACTTTGAGTCTCCCTTGACTACGAATCATTCTATAAATAGTTGAATGGGACACGCCAAGCGTTTAGCGATTTCTTGTGAGTCCAACCTAGTTCATTTAACACCACTCCTTCAGCAAGTTCTGTCCAATTTTCGCTATTCGCGTTACATTATTACCGAAAGAACAATTTTCAAGCAGAACAAACGTTAGTCGCAAAATATGATCAACAATTGTTGTTATCAATGTAGTGTTTTCTCGCAGAATCTCAGTTTATTTCTTTCATTTTATTTCTCATATCTGGAACATGCGCACCAAGAAAAATCATCAAATTTTGTTGACATATGTCCGGACATATCTGGAAAGAATGTGTTAATAATTAGTTACCGACCAAAGAGAAATTTGAAATATTGAAATTGGCGTAGTGAACTTCATAATTTAGTTTAGTATGTATTTTGACTCCTACTTAATTGTTTCGATGTGTAAATAGTGAAAATGTGGAATACTCATGTAATGAAGTACAATTTCATTTCCAAATTTGATTAAAACTGCCAGTAAATTCACAAATACCGTAAATATGAGTTCTGAAGACTACATTTTAGAAAATAATTCAAATTTCTATCGTAAAATTTCAAGTTGAAATCATTTTTACTTTGATCAACTGCTTTAGAAGATTGAGTTCATTCATTTATTCAAATATATTCCAGAGATAATCGAACAGACCTATTAACGTAACTGACGTGATTTTATTTCCTGAAAAGTGTAACGAAATATCTCACAGATTTGAACCTATACATTGAGAAACTCTGAAGAAATATAATAATAACTCTCTAACTTCCTTTGGAAGCGAAGAAATCTTCCGCTGTCGTGTTGCAAACGATAGCGAAACCGAATTTGTTTACTGAATTATTACAAAATTATCTCATCTCGAAGCAACACGTAACTGGGAACAGTCTTCATTCCTCAAAGAAGGAGAGAAAAAGAGAGAAATGTAATTCAAACTTTCACTCTCAACAACGCAATAAAGTAACCATTATCATCTCAATAAATTCTTTATTTAGGTGCGAATTTGGCTTGTCTTTCACCGCTGTATGCAATATTTGTCTGGTATCAAGAAAGGGGTGGTGTGGTCATTTCGATACCGGAGCACTCTGTGCGGATTTCTCGGCAGTTTGAGTTGGGCGACACTGAAAAATGAAAATCTTCATTTTCTCGGTTATTTTCATACTTAAACATGAAATAAGTGAAGGATATCAAGTTCAAAATGCTTCTTTTCCAACAGTAAAACGTAAGTAATTTCATTATTATAAGATAATTGTCGGTATTTTGAGTAATGTATTGAATTATACATATTCTATCATCAGTATCTTGAATTGTAAACTTCTCTTACACATTTTGAATAGTCCACATTCAAGCCGAAAAGAATATTTCAAAGACAATGACTTTTTGATAGTTACATGTGAATGATTTCCTATTTTTGCATGAAAATTTTAAACTATTTCCTAAATTGTTTGCTACCAATATATCCACAATTTTTGAATTTTTGCTGCAGCTAATATATTGTTTCAACCTTGAGTACTTTAGGAAATATTGGGGAATTGAAGAAAGTAAGTGCAATATCACATAAAATTATACCTGATTGGAAATTTTCAGGTTTCTTCGGACATTGATGGTTAGAATATTGGCTCTTGCTTATGAACTATTCTTGAAAACCCACGGACATAAACTGATTGTAGAGCTTAATAATTGATATTAACTATTTCTCTTTTCCTCAAGTTATTATTGCACTGCATTAATCTAAATCAGCCAATCCATTTCGAAATATCGTTCCTATTTCAAATATGTTTAATAGCAAAATCGTAATTCTATCAGTAGCTCTTAAGAGCCTGAAGTGATACATTGTCGTTCCTGAGGGAGTTTTGCGCGTCGAACAACAATATTTCAATGCGCTCGAAAAGTTTTTTCTGCTATCTTTTCAGTTGAATCCAAACCGATAGTTACAAAGACTACTTCAATACAAAACTAGAAAACTTTATACCGGGTATTACATAATAGTGTGTCACAACTCGAGGGGGTAAATCTACGTGCAATTTTAAGAAAAAAGTTCATATAAACATAGGTCCGCAAAAGCTTCGTTACGGAGATAAAGGGTGTTGAATTTTCTGGAAGAAATTGATTTTTTCGTCAAAATTTCTGGAGTTTTTGAAATATTCAGGCCAAATTTGGAATGCAAGCTAGTTTTCTAAGCCTCCATCATTACACGTCCTAGATTTCAACTGAAACTCACAAGGTGTTTTCTTTTCTGGAGCCCTTTCAAACTTGTTTGCAGTATGACAATGATCAGCGTATAATCAATTTCCGTCATCTTCGGTCATTTTAGAAACTTTTTTGAAACCTGTAATTTTTTCGTATCTCCAATTTTGAATTATTTGAATTGTATGTTATTCGCTTTATAAAAAAAGTAATAGAAATACTCGATAGGTATGCCCAAAATTTGCTTTTATTTTGATAGCACGTCTTCTGATACTCAACTTATACTTATTCAATATCAAACAAAAAAAGAAGTAAAAACTAAATAAATTGCTGGAAGTATTTTCCACCTGCAAGAATACAGGCCTCTGTCCTTCTTCGCATATTATCACGCACTCTTTGAAATATTCCTGGGGTATTTCTTATCGTGTCACAAGAGGTTATTAGTCAATTTCTCAATCCTACCACAGTGTTCACTGAAGTGGTATAAACTAAACTTTTGAGATACCTCCATAAGAAAAAGTCTGAACTATTTAAGTCTGGGGACCAGAGACCATAGTTCTGGCCCACCCCGAGCTATCCATGGGTTGTTGAATGTATTATATCAAATAATTGCCAATTATTCCGACCCACACATTTAGTGAGAATTTTTCTTGATGATGAGATTCTTCAATCAAATGGAGGTTTTCCCCAGTCCAATAATGATTTTTGTGAAAATTTGTGAAAGCAGTTCTCGAAAAGTTAGTTTCGTCTGTGAACATTATTTTACTATCAAAATGAGCATTTTCTCTAATAACCATCGGCAGACATTCAGTTTTGAAGGAAAATCTCGAGGAAGTAGAGTTTGGACGCGTTGAATATAAAACAGGTACAATAAAGAGTCGTGGAAAATCTTCCAAACTAGAACATGTGAAATATTCAACTGATTTCCAATTTTTCTTTTACTCACATGAGGATTCAAATTAATACAATTCAAAACTGCTTCCTCAATATCTGGGGTTCTCATAGTTTGTATTGCACCTTTTAAATTATTATTTGCTGTAAAAGTACCAGTTTTCCTCAACCTTCTGTGAATATTTGAAAATGTTTGCTTGTTTGGTGTTACTCGATTTGGAGCGCACCTGATATAATCGACTAGTTTCTGTTGTGTTTCCGTCAGCCAGACCGTACATGTAATGGATATCAGCCAATTCGGCGTTAGTAAAATTAGCGATTATTTCCTACAACAATAATTTAGAAAGTCTTAGAAGTAATCGTCAATTTAATAAACAATTCGAGCAGACACTGGTTCAAATCTAGCAACTGTCAAAATAAATAAATAAATGTAAGAAATCAAAGCCTACTAGTCAGTTTTTTAATTGAAAGTGCTTTCAATTCAGCATACAATCGTTTAATATTTTTTGCTCGAGAACGGTCGAAGATACGAAAAAATTACATACGTTAAAAAAGTTTCTAAATTGAACGAAAATGACGAAAATTGATGGTACGCTGATCACTGACGTACTGCAAAATTTATTTGAAAGGGCAAAATAAGGCATGGCTCCGGAAAACAAAACACTTGTAGATTCTAGTTGAAATTCAGGACGTGTTATGATGGAGGCTTCACAAAATAGCTTGCATTCCAAATTTGGGCTGAATATCTCAAAAACTGCAGGAGTTTTCGAGAAAAAACCATTTTTTTCCGGAAATTTCAATAACCTGCAGCTCCGTAACGAAGCTTTTGCGGACCTATGTTTGTACGAACTTTTTTTCTTGAGATTGCACGTAGAATTACCCCCTCAAGTTGTGAAATACTTTTATGTTACACCCTGTATATTCAAACACATTAATAAGCTACATAGAAAATCAATTATTCTTGTTCATCACATAATGAAACTATTAACTATTATTACTACATTAAAGGCAGAAGTGCAATTTGTGCATTTCGATGACGGTGAAGAACTTTCAGAGACATTTGTATATTTAGAAGTTAATGAGATTAATGAGTCAAAATATTGTATTTCTAGAACTGTTTTTTTTTAAGCATAACTTGACGAGGATGCTGACGGTCCTGCTAACATGTTCAGAATGTATCTATTTCAATGGTAGAACAACCTTATGTATAACATTTTCTGAATATGTTTTCACTTCGTATACAATATATATACTGTTTTTCATATTTTTTGCCCTGATTCTTGGGGAATTAAGCCTATGGAAGCCCTTTTTATCATGACACCAATATCCGAAAAGGTATCAGATAAATGAAGAAATATGAAAATAATTTGATGATTCAGTGCAAGGTAATTATAGAAACACTCGAATTTCTAACTTTATCGGTTGAAGCAACAGAGTTGCGTTCTTATGACGTTTATAGGAAAACGTCAATTTTACGCAGTCAATTCTTTATACTAATCAACGGAAATCTAATATCAAATAACCGAATTTCATTCTCTGGTGTTCACTTCGTTCGTCTCAAATTATTTCAAATACAAGGGAGTGAAAAAATACCGTAAACAAGTTGGTGCTATAGAAATATTCAAGGTAAATTTTGATCGAGCGCAATTGAAAAAGCTTCGGCATCAATGAAGAGATCATTTTTGATTATGACTTACTGAATCTCACAGCAATGTTCTTTTTTCTAGAAAATACTATAAAATATAAGATCCTTAAAGATGCCTGTAACCCCAGTTCTTGAAGAGAGCGAAATTATACAATGACGGAAAGTCATTCGAAGGAAAAGAGCTTCACTGGTCTTAAAAATAAAGGAATTCCAGAAACCTTCTGGATACTATCCAAGATGGATATATATTTTGGGAATAGTGCTTCATCTGAAAGGACTGGTGCGAAAGTGAATTATCACTACAGGTTCTCAAAGAGGATCCTTGGAATATACTTCTAAGATCATACTAATATTCAAAGTCATTTTGATTACTCCTCTTTAGTAATGAGTTATTACTAGAAAATGCTGATACCAGTATAGAATCATCATTGCTCTGCAATGCAAATCTATGGGGACAATTTAGACCCTGTACTTATGCATTCAACAAAAAACGATCTTTACAACGACATCTACTGCCTGAATAGAGTTATAGGATAGATGGATACTAATTCTACCTCACAGAATTTCGTGTGTCCATATGCAACAAGTATATTTAACAAAACTGCATGTCAAACTGCATCGAAGACGAAGATGTCAAGTACCACGGTAACGAAACATACGAAATATAGCGTGCCAGCCATTTGGTTCGAATTGCTTGATACCTCAGAAGCGCATTAGCTCGAATAATATTTTATCATATATTTTCAATCAACGTTGTACATTTATTTATAAAAAAAATTCCGAATAAGTTTTTTACATGTTGCTATAAGCGCTACTGATAGTGAAAATAAGCAATTCTTCTTGATAATTCATCAAGGTGCAATTTGATCATGAATATATTTTTATCGAAAGCGAAATTTATTCTGCAAATGTGTTCAAATTTCTACTTACTTGAAGACAGTTCAATACTTCAGTAGAGTTTTTCAGTGGAGCTACTCTGTATATCTATTTAATGGTCTCCTAATCTTTTTTACCATATAAAAAGGTAGAAAGCAACCGTAAATACTATTTCCGCAGGAAAAAGAATCATTTAAAGATTGTGATCATGGGTATTTAATGATGAATGAAAGAAATGTTTTGATAATACAAAAATGCCTAGTTGATGATAACAATCATGTGCATGCTAGGAAAACAAACTATCGTTTCCTTTCAGATGATAATTCAATTTCACAAAATTTTCCTTTAATGCTGCAATATATTCTTGGTTATGCCAATTTCGTCTACCTGTTTGAATCTATTGAAGTTTGTCAAAGTTAACCAATACTTTTTTCATTAAAAATGTGATTAAATATGGTTATTTCTATAAGACGTTATTCCCAGCCGAAATGTGAAAATGATGGGACATGAAAATGATGTTTATGGTAGGCTGTAGAATCAGGAACCATAATTCAAAAAGATGTATTTATACTCTATCACGATACTATGGTTTTGTTCAATGTTACTAGACCTAGACCCGTGCACTGAAGGCAAAAAACCTTTTACTGAAGCTACTATGTTTTCTGATAGATTAGTTTTTAATTACTTATATGTTTATACAAGGTGTTCCATAATAGTATGTCACAAATTAAAGGGCTTAATCTACTTGCAATTTTAAGGAGAAAATTCATATAAATATAAGTCCGCAAAAGCTTCGTTACGGAGCTACAGGGTGTTGAAATTTCCGGAAAAAATTGTTTTCTTCTTCAAAACTTCCGCAGTTCTTTGGATATTCAGACCAAATTTGGAATGCAAGCTATTTTTCGAAGCCTCCATCATTACAATTCCTAGATTTCATCTTTTATACTTATTCAATATCAAACTAAAAAAAAGAACAATCAAAAACTATATAAATTGCTGAAAGTGTCCTCCACCTGCAAGAAAACAGGCCTCTGTCCTTCTTCGCGTATTATCACGCATTCTTTGAAATATTCCTGGGGTATTTCTTATCGTGTCACAAGAGGTTATTATTCAATTCCTCAGCTCTTCTACAGTGTTCACTGGAGTGGTATAAACTAAACTTTTGAGATATCCTCATAAGAAACAGTCTGAACTGTTTAAGTCTGGGTACCTAGGAGGCTGTAGATATTTGAAAATGTTTGCCTGTCTGGTGTTATTCGATTTGGATAGCGCACCTGATTCAATCGCCTAGCTTCTTTTGTTTCCGTCAGCCAGACCGTACATATAATGGATATCAGCCAATTCGGCGTTAGTAAAATTAGTCATTTTTTCTTACAGCAATAACTTCAAAATCGTTAACTCAATAAACAATTCGAGCAGACACTGGCTCAACTTTAGCAACTGTCAAAATAAACAAATGAAAAAAATCAAAGCCTACTGGTCATTTTTTTAATTAGGAGTGCTTTCAATTCAGCGAATGCATACAATCGTTTAATAATTTTTTGCTCCTGAACGGTCGGAGATACAAAAAAATTACAGGAGTCAAAAAAGTTTCTAAATCGAACGAAGATAACGAAAACTGATTGTACACTGATCAGTGACATACTGCAAAAAAGTTTGAAAGGGCAAAATAAGACATGGCGCCGGAAAAGAAAACACCTTGTAGATTCTAGTTGAAATTTAAGACGTGTTATGATAATGGCTGTACAAAATAGCTTGCATTCCAAATTTGGGCTCAATATTTCAAAAACTGCAGGAGTTTTGAAGAAAACCTAATTTTTTCCGAAATTTCAACAACCAGTAGCTCCGTAACGAAGCTTTTCAGGACCTATGTTTATATGAACTTCTTTCCTTAAAATTGCACGTAGATTTACCCCCTCAAGTTATAAAATACTATCATGTAACACCCTGTTTATTTCAAATATCAATACAAAGAAAGCAAGAATCAAAATACAGCACATATGGTGTGTTTCCATCGACTTCCAATTATGACATCCATACTATTTATCGATCACTAGGCGATCTCTTATTCATTAAGTTATATAAAGACAACGTGTACACCTTATGTAACTTTATTGTTACACCGTGTCAGTATGCTACATTCTATATCTCGATATGACCTAGATTATTAGAGTGTGAATAATCAGCTGTTCTTCGATCATTCACTCATAACACAGTTAGAAGACGAGGTTTTAAATGTTTACACGAGAAATGTTAGAATATGCATAGAATGCCACTTTCATATATGCATCGGATCTTCAAAATGAATGATTAATTTTTATATAATGAAAGATTAACGCTGAATTTTTAATTTGTTCGATCCTGTGATTTCTGTTCAACTAATTTGATATAATTGAATAACTTATTTTATATTGGTATTTTTAACGCTTCCTAACTTTGTTAATTTGTTTTGAATCACAAATTGATGAGAGTTATTTTTCGTAGATTTAGTATGGATCGAATATCCAATTTTTACAGATTTCTTTTCCACATCTCTTGTTTTGACATTTCCTGGAAAAGAATTTCCTTCGAAACGGCACTGAAAAATTCAGGATTATCTTGACAAAGACCATGACAACTGCGACCTGAAGAATAGACATTCGTTTTACAGGATGGATAGATTTCGACGATTTAGTACTGCCCCTATGTGAAATATTGTGATTAGAGTAAAATGACCCCCACTTCCCCGTGTAAAGAGCCAATTTCTCAGTTGTTCTCAGAATTATGTAAAAATGGTTTTGTCATTTTACAGACACTTTTGAAGTAGAATCAAACAGCAGACATTTCTATTCTCCCCGACGGTGTTTGAGTTTAATGCAAACTTGTATTTTTTGAAATATGATTTCATTGAATATAGTTTTTTTCCCGGAAATATATTGCATGTGCGAAAATCTTATAACTTTTTCTAATTTTATCTAGTAGCTCTATGTCCGTTTACAGAATTTACATGGAATGATTAAAATTGCTCAAGTATATTCTTTGGTCTCATTTTGACATTTCGATACTTAATTTTTGCAATGATAATTGTGATAAATTAATCAATTTTTTTCATTGATTTACAACTACTATAATCATATTCTTATTTCTTTGGTATCCAAATAAGCAGATTCTGAATTTTATTATCATTCAATAATTTTCAATATGATAATCATATTAACATTTTCCAAATTTTCTTACGACATGGTCGCTTCGTTATTAAAAACGATACAATATTCACACAATAGTTGTGACTTTATGAAAAACATTAAATCATTCATCATTGAGAAAATTAATTTTCGAAATATCATTTGCGCAAAGAACATGCTCAAGTTATTTCAATCATTCCGTGTAAATTCTGTGAATAGACATAGAGTTAATAGATAAAATTAAGAAAAGTTATATACAATTTCTGAGTATAGAAATTGTGATATATATTCATGAAAAGGAAATGGAACTCTATTAAACAAAATCAAAGTTGCATATGGTTCATACACAAAAAGTTTGAATTATAATTCAAAAACCCTTGGACAAAAAAGAAGAAATTTCCAAAATGTGCGAACAACTCGTAAACGAAAAACAGCTAGCTTGAATCTGCTACGTCAATTACTTCCTCAAGTGTCAATCTTCTCTATTCACACTATTTCACTTAGCAGTAGTACTCAAACAATGAAAATATATACATATATATATATACAGGGTGCTTCAACGAAAACTAAACAGAGGCTATATCTACCAAGATATTCATTTCTGATCAAAACGCAAAAATAGGTCAATTTTTGTTTCAAGGGGGACATCTTTTGTGGTACAAAACTTGCCTGAAATATCAACCCCCTAAGCGGGGGTTGAAATCCTTAATCATTTTGAAAATGGAAGATGGGTCGAGTGATGACTCAAAAGAAAGGTGGTATCTTTGTCTACATCGCCTTGAACGAATTTCCATTTTTAATTGAAAACTGTAAAAGATACATTTTCCTTATTCAAAATGTTTAAGGATTGCAACCCTCGCTTAGAAGGTTGATATTTCAGACAAGTTTTGTACCCCAAAAGATGTCCCCCTTGAAACAAAAATTGACCTGTTTTTGCGTTTTGATCAGAAATGAATATCTTGGTAGATATAGCCTCTGTTTAGTTTTCGTTGAAGCACCCTGTATAATAATCAATGTATTTATGACACTATATTCTATCTTTTTTGTTCATTTCTCAGCCAATTTATGGTTGCCATTCCAAAAGACCAGTTTTTTCAATTCATCGAGTCATTTTCTTCAACTTCAATATCGAAAAAGTTTTACTTTACAAGGGCATACGAAGGAGGGATAGTCGAATGGACAGATACGATTATATAGGGTGTAATATTATTTCCCATCTAACTGAGAATAATATAAGACAACAACCTGCTTCCACCAGACGCTGAGCATGGTCTTGCAATTTGGCCTCGCAGCCGATGGACGGGCTTCGCCGTGAGATAACCATAATTTTCGCTTGGTATTTTCGAAATAAATCCAGTTTCATAACCTGTTTCAATTGATTTTGAAATGATATCCTTTAAAGCAGCATTTCAATGACGACTTATCGATATTCCCCTTGTCAGTCATTCAATTCATGTGCATCTTTCTATGTTTTGAATCGCTTGTAAATATGTATATATTATTGCTACTTGGCTCAACTTCTCTGCCAAGTGTTTGGAGTTTCTGATCGGTCCCCGTCCATTAACTTCTTTGTCTTCAATGTTGAAATCACCATATTTGATTTATTGAAACCAAGTTTCGTATGTTATTATGATTAGAGCACACTCTAGAGTGTGTTTTTGGATGAAGGAAAAAAGTAATCCACAAATGCACAACTCGACATTTTCAGTAAATAATAAATTTATAATGATATTGTTTTGACGGAACGTAACTCGCGTGTAGTTATGGAGTTAATGTCAGTACAGTTTAGAATTTAAATGTCACATGGTTCCAATCGTAACACTTTATTCTTATGGGAAGCGACATCTGTTACGAAAACTGGAAAGTTACTACCGACACATTGGAACTTCGAAAGAGATCTTTAAAGGTTATAACCACCCAAAGCATTCACCTCACTATTTATTTTTTGAATATCTAACTGGTTCATCATTCATTGATAGATGGTAGTCATGAGCTAGATAGAATATTCAAAGGTGTTGGCATTAATGTAGATGTTTCTCTGCTATTTATCCTTTTCATCAAAAAACGACAGAATGAATTTAATATTATTAATCACTGAAAGAACACTTTTCCTATGAAAGTTTGAATAAGATTCTCCTTTTTATCAGAAGTCTTCTTCCCTCAATACTGTCGGGGAATTTGCCCATGGTACAAAGCAGTACGCTGTTCTGCGCTATGATAGTTTTCCACTCTTATTCGAAAAACATTCATTCTGCACACCAGCTTGGAGGTCATTAATCTTTTGGTATTCATGTTGGAACATACCCTTCCAAATATGAATTTGTTTATTTATTGCCGCTTCGGCAATAGTACAAGATTCATTTTAAAATGTACAGAATTACTATTTCCGATGATATGTATTGTGGTTTATTGAAAATTCAAAAACTCCAATGATATATCTTAATTAACTGTAATTTTTTATAATCTGTATATTGTATATTCGTCAATTTGTATATATTTAAAGGAATACCTTTCATAAGCACTCCACAATTTAACCTCTTGTCCCTTTATTCTCAAAGCAGTGTGTGTACTCAATTCAAGTACATTTATCCTGTTCTATTATTGTCTATGTAAATAAAATGAATTCCTGTTCTTTCAAACGCACCATTTGGGAATTGATTAACCGATTTGGTTATTATTTTTTTTGACAATATATAGAAGGATTTTATACAATTACTTGTACAAAGCTATAAAACTTGGGAAAAATAAGATGACCTCTTCATATGGGGATTTTGCATGATCTCAATACTATAATGCATGATTCACCTTATAAAAATGCTTTGATTTTCTTCATTTTTCCGCTATAATCTTGGAAAAGTTCTCAGGAGGAAAATGTTCAAGATAATATTAAAGAAATTGGGAAATCCAAATAAACTATAAACATTATAATTATTGTGTGCACTCTCAATCATAATATGAATAATTGATTGCGTTAATTGCAATGGAAGACATTCGTACAAAGAATTTCAGTTTCAATATTCAAAAATAAATTCGAGCTTAGATTTTTCTTATTTCTGAAATGAAACAAAGTGCACGAAAATAATATAGGCATATGATAGAGCGATTTTTTTTGTTTCATTTGGATGAATGAAATTTTCAGAACATGATGAGTAAGTATAGTAAAATGTATTTCATGAAAACATTGTTGCTGTGGCTCAACTTACCTCTCACCGGAGGCAAGTCGATCCATATATTGGGGTACATCGTGCATCATGAATTTCAGTAGAAAAATTCAGTTTTTAAGATATGCCCGGTGATATAACAGCCAAACAAACGAATATTGCAATGGAATTGAAGACTCCAATAAAGTTAAAAAAGATTACAAAATTATCAGTCTTCATCAAATAGCAGTCTTCTTTCCATAGAAAAAGCATAAAACACCAATGAATAACTCATGAAAGGAACTGTCACCACCAGTTGAAACTGAAGTCACAGTTGATGCAAACACTTCTGAATCTATAAATGAGCCCTGTCCTTATAATGTGTGCACTGAATCCATTTTTGTATGGCAAACTATTAGAAAATAGCTTTACAAACAAAACATCTTCATCTGTTTTGCTTTCTTTGTGGCCTTCCTGAGGTTTCTCATTTCAAAAAATCCCTCTTTCTCCAAGGGCGATTTTCCTTGACTGTCTGTCTCATGTCCAACCCTTCACTTCACCGTTTTCTTCATTTCCTGCTTCAGGTCATCTTTTGTGGGAGTATCTGTAACTATTGCTATTGAGCCTTATTTTCTTCCACCTTTTGGTTTATCCAGATAATGTAAGTATAACGGTTGAGCATCTATCTTTGGGGACCATGAACTGAACCTCTGAATCTTTGAATTTTTTCTTTTAGAACTCATCATTCAGCTGTTGAAGAGTTCCTTCTATCGGTAAATTTTCCTAGCTTGTTTGATTCAGGAAATGTTTATCCATTTCCATGCGACATTTTCTCCGTTGTTCCTTTTGTGTATTGCTCTCATTTTCCTCTATTTCTACAGTTGGTTTGGGCTATCAGTGCCATAATTTATAGTATGGAAGAATGCCTTTGTTGAGATGTATACGATAACACAGGGTATCCCGAGCTTATTGGTCTTTTACGTTTATAATGATAATGCTATTGTTCTGAAGCTTTGGTAGTGGATTCATCTGGTCCGAAACTCTATTTCTAAAATATTTTCATCTCAATCGCAATTACGATTATACCGGTAAAGCAAACCAACTTTGTTGTTTAATATGAAACACCCTATATATTGATGACTGTGTCGATAACACTTGTTATTCCAATTAAAAAAACACCTAACATATAAGTCTTGCTTGTTTCGTTCATGAAATATCCTAGTTTCACTTGAAAATTATCGATTTTTGTCTTTTTGAAAAAAATTGATATATCTCGAGAATGGCGTGAGCTACCCTACTAATGAAAGGTGATTTGAGAAAAAGAAACCTTGTTGGGCATAACTCATACCCGACTGAATCTCAGTCAGTATACAGAGTGCTCTTTTTCTGTGTCGCATTTCGAACCGAAGAAACATCGAGAACTACGGTTTTTCGCATTGTAACCCATCGTTTCTTCAAATTCATTAGATTCGCTGTAAAAAATTAAAATAATTTCCCCGTACATACCCTGTACCTAAGATTTAAAGTTCCCAAGTTATGGCGAAAAAACGAATTTTACGTACCTACCTGAAGTTGGCCAAGGTGGCTTAGATTTCTGTACGTGCATAGACATATCCCAGAGTATATACAGGCCCCGGAGCATAAATAACAATAAACAACAAACTATTATTGTTTCAACTGTCAGTCGAATTAATTCGAACAGAATGGCTAGCTACACAAAAGAGCAAACACTCACAATTCATTTTTCATTCATGGAGATGAGAAGCGGAATATCAGTAGAACTTGTAGGAGATTTAATGAAATATATCCAAATATGCCGTCTATGACAACCGAACATTTCAGAAGATACGTTACAAATTTGCTTTCGACTGGAATGGTCCAGAATAAGACATCATTTTCATCTCCTGTAGTCAACGAAGACAATGAAATTTCCGTTCTTGCTTATTATGATGTTAATCCACGTGCATCATTGGCAATAGCAGAGCATGATCTGAATTTACCTCATATTAGTATTCACAGAATTCTAAAGTAACATAAACAGCATCCTTATAAATTTTCATTGATCCAAACTCTACAAACTGGCGATCCACAGCTTCGAATGAAACTGTGTGAGATCCTTCTTCTCAGCACACAAGAGAATCACGATTTTCTCAGAAGGATTATCTGCACGGATGAGGCCAATTTTTCTTATGAGGGGGTTTTCAACCAGAATAACTACACTTTTGGGCAAACCAAATTCCTCCTATTACGTGGGAAAGAAATCCTCAAAATAAATTAAGTTAATCTGTTTGCACTTTTGAAGGAAAACAGATTTTTGTATTTTGTGTATGATGAAAATTTAAATGGTGAAGTTCATATGGAGATTTTGAGGACTGTTTTGAGTGACTTCGTTGACACTTTATCAGTAGCTGAATCAAGGCGTTATTGGTACCAACTTGGGATTGGAACGAACGGTCCGTCTTTGTAGCCTCCAAGGTCACCTGACCTAATACCTATGAATTTTTATCTCTGGGGAACGCTGAAAGATAACATTTATTCTGAATCTGTGACTTCAAGATATGATTTGCATAAAAGACTGCAAAATTTTTTCTTGCTGTTGGATATGAAGGAACTGAGGCGAACCACATCACAGGGTGTTATGCGTACAGTAGAAATATGTCTAGTTCATCACTTTGAACAATTATCATGGAATTTAGGAAAATAAAGTTTAATTCGTTTCGATATTTTTTAATCTGACTCTGGAAATTCGACAACTGCAGTTTGGCATTTTTCACTCTTAATTCACCAATAATCCAATGCACAGAGAACTGTGTATGCACATACAGGAATCTAAGCCGCCTATTCCTAGTTTACGTTTAACAAATGGGTTAAAATAAAAAAAAACGTAGTTTTCGATGTTTCTTCCTTACGAAATATAAGACGGGGAAAAAAACGCTCTGTATACTAAATGAGATTCAGTCGGATATGAGTTATTTCCCGCGTGGTTTCTTGTTTGCCAAACACCTCATTGTTGTGGTAGCTCTTACCGTTGTCGAGATATATAAATTTTTTCGAAAAGCAAAAAATCGATAATTTTCAAGTGGAACTAGGAAATGTTATGAACGGAATAAGCTAGACTTATGTGTTTGGTGTTTTTATGATAGCAAGTTTTATCCAACTAGTTATATATACACGGTATTCTATATTGATTAACAAAGTTGCTATGCACTTCCCGTATAATTGAAAGTGACATTGAAGTGAAAATATTATAGAAATAGAGTTTCAGACCAGCTGAATCAACTACTAAAGTTTCAGAACGACAGCATTATTAGTTCTCCATAAACGTCTAATAGGCCACTCACCTTGGGATACCCTGTATAGTTATTCCATTTGCTTTGCTCAATTCCAAACTCTCTGGTGAAAGACCTGGATCATAGTTATTCAACATATTACAGAATGTTCTCGGTAGACTCGTATGTTGGATTAAATGATGAATTTGCTCCACGAAATGGTCATCATCTTTCATTCAACCGGAAGAATTATCAGCTTCAGTACTATCGCTAGAGGACCCTTCGAGAACTATGGCCTTGGAAATATAAAATAGGGTGAAATAGTTTTTTCTGCTGCCGACAACAATCAAGGGTGACTACTGTTCCTTTTTCAGCAGATATCTTTCTACCTACTGGTCGAGCATCAGGCATTTGGACTGATAATATGCACGTTCTATCACACACAAAAACGACGAGCATTCATTCGAGATGTATCTTCAGTTGAAAGATATCTGACATCTAGCATCAACGCTTTTATATAATATGATAATTTCATATTTTTCGTGTAATCTATTAGAAATCAGTTCTTCATTATGAAACCTGATAGGTTGTTTCTTAAGCATTTGTCACATAGTAAGTAACGTAATAATTTGGATAATCTATTGTACATCATGGCCGACAGCATCAGTAAAGTGGAAAGCGTGATTTGAAATGGGAACTTTGAAAAGGATTTAATAGAACGATTATGACCATTTGACCTATTCAAAAAAATGTGTCAACTTGCCTATGTTACATCATCTATGTACCACCTGGCTAGCCTAGCGAAATTCACAGCCGTATCCTTTTCTCAATGCAATTTGCAGGATTTGCGAGGCCTTATAACTGTCACCAAAACTCAGTTAATAAACTGTTTCTTTATAATATATTTTGACAAACACAGATTTGATTTAAATGAAATATATATATATATATATATATATATATATATATATATATATATATATATATATATATATATATATATATATATATATATATATATATATATATATATATATATATATATATATATATACATATATATTTTGACACACACAGATCTGCTTTAAATGAAATATAATATATAAATTTGTGTTGAGTACTCTTGAGGTTATGTAAATCACTTAATGCGAACTACACTCAAAATTAACAAATTTTATTAATAATTAATGAAGTAGGAATAATTACTTGAGAGATACACTGAGATTGAAAATGATGATTATAAACGTTACTACTACACTTGATGCATAAACAATAATAACCCTTATTATTTTTATAGTGTGAGAGAAACAGGAGAGTGGCTTCGGTCTCATACCTAGTCCGTGATGTTTACTGTGTAGTGACACCCGTATAATCTGGCAAATGAATGTTGATCCACAAAAAAAGCGCAGGAAATTCAAAAAGTATTTAAATTCAGCTTTGACGTTAGCTCAGGGAAATTTTAATCGTATAAGAGTGAAAAACATTCACAAAAAGACGATAATGGATCAGTTACCGAGCGGGATAAAAAATGATTAAATTACCTATTGAAATATACGGGTTAGTGATAGAAGGGTGAAAATTTAGGGTTATATGTATTTTTTAATGACACATTATAAAAAAATGAAAATTTGTCCAAAAAATAAGAATAAAATGTTAGGGGAGGACAACTCTTACTGAATAGATAGTAGCGGATCCTCAGACCTAGTGAATCTAATATAAAAATCTCGTGTCACAATGTTTGTAACAATATTCCTCCGAAACGACTTGACTGATTTTTATGAAATTTTATATGGATGAAGAATGATTACATTACCTATTGAAAAATAGGGTTAGTGATAAAAGAGTGAGCATTTAGGCTTATATATATATATATATGCCACATTATAAAAATATATATATATATATATATATATATATATATATATATATATATATATATATATATATATATATATATATATATATATATATATATATATATATATATATATATATATATATATATATATATATACATAAATATATATAATATGGTATTATAATACCATACTCTTCATTCTGTTTCTCATTCTTGATAAAGCTGCCTGACACAGCAGACGAAACGTCGTCGAATTTTTTCAAATAAAGTGTAGATTGAAGTTAAACCTTGTGTTTTTTATCTCATTTATATCATGGATCTACATCAAGTAACGGCCTCCACAATTCAAACATACATTATATTATATTCACATTGGTCCCTAAAAGGACTTTCTTTCGGAATCTTTTTTTATTTAATTTATATTCATTCAATTGTTATTTTGATTACTGGTATTCTTACCAGCTTTTTTTTCGAATAATTTTGGGGCTTAGACAACTTTTCGTACATATCTACGTTGAACCAACTTTAATGCTAAATCTTATCTTAGGTACTGTCTTTTACCTATTGCGTTTCTAATTCCACATCGCACGACAACTTAATACACTTATCTCTTATCCAAGGTTTTACGTTTTTTTAATAAATTTTTTTTTACAGCATCTTGGTTGAAAGTATGTAGAAGAAGTGATCCTGAATTGAATCAGTGTATGTCTGACTTACTTCTAGATATGTTTCCTTACCTCGCTGCAGGTGAGTTGAATTCTCTATAAATATTTATGAGAAATTTTCACAAGTTTTCCACATATCTCAATCAAGTGAACAAAAATCGTAATATATTGTTCATTCCATTTTCCTAGAAAGTTTTGATAGAATGGTGAACACATTCGATAAAAATGTAATGAGTGATATTATATTCAATGGAAAAATGCAAACATTGTTCAGAGACCATAGTATAGCATAGAATGTAGGAAATTACTAGAATCGATTTTCATCAGTAATTAAAATCTGGGCGGATTCAAGATGAAGATGTAACAACGGATTTAGTTTAATCATCGTAGAATTATTAACTATACTTTTTGAAATAATGGATTGCTTAGGACAAACATTTAATAATATAAGAAATATATACAAACGTCATTGTTTTCTTCTGATGGCTAACAAGAGTTCTATTCTATATTCAATCTGAAGAGAATGTTCGTGGGTTTGATAATTAGCTAAATAGCCCAACAAACAACATAGCATGAATCTTGTAATGTAATAAATTTAGAACTATAAAATGAAAACCTGAAAAAATCGAATATATTTAATATAAAATGAGTATGATCAATTCAAATAAAGAAAGCGTTATATAACATTTACTTGTGCGAAAGGCCATAGAATTACATTGAGACACTATGTTCTCGATCAAATAATTGAATGATGTACAGTAAGAAACCCTGGACCACAACCAGATGCATAAACATTATACAGATGAAGAAAAAAAGATTTGGGAGAACTATTGAATACTTATAGATTCCAGTTTGTTGAATATATATATATATATATATATATATATATATATATATATATATATATATATATATATATATATATATATATATATATATATATATATATATATATATATATATATATATATATATATAGTCCGACAAACTGAATATATATATATATATATATATATATATATATATATATATATATATATATATATATATATATATATATTCTTTCGAAAGGAGAGGATTTACAAAATTTGAATAATTGTATTTACAATAAATGATTATATCTATAATTTTGGTGTGTGTCAGAAAAAACACAAGTGTGAGCTCAGGAAATGTAACAGGGAACCATACTATCTCGCATAAGATTCAATAAACGAGTGAAAAACCTGAGAAAAAATCTCGTTTCCCTGTCGCTATTGCACTAGCAATAGTTTGTCTGTTTATGTTGTGTTAGTGTCGTGTGTTCATAAAGGGTACCAAAGATTTTTCAGCTTAGCCGCTTCATTCTCTCTTGCATTCCATGATTTCCAAACGAAGACAAGGGTGAAAGAAAGGGGGTTTGGGAGGAATCTGTAACAATGGAAAAAGAAAACCAGCAGAAAAAATATTTCAACAATCATACCTCTTATATGTCTAAACAAAACTGAGATGTGATTTCACAAAGCAAGCTAATGTGATGAATCCAAGATTTGAAAATAGAATTTTCGAAAAGAACTGTTTTTCACAACTGGTTTTCTTCCAAAGTTAATATCAAAAGTCAGGTTTCTCTAGAAGATTAACTTTGTATTTATCACAAACAGGGTCTTCTCCAAAAGACAATTGAATCATACTCCATAAGAAGATGATTTAACTCTCTTTCCGGTTTCCTAAAAGCTGAAAGGATTCAAGAGATTTATAACTTGAACAAAATATATTCCTAAGATAACCGAAATTACCTCGTGAGATTTGATTGCCTATCAAATATCGAAATATGCTACAAAATGCAATATAAATAGCCGTAATTTTCAATTTGGTTAGATGGTTTGAGTATTCGGTATATTAATTTCATATCTGGACGTATTCCTAAACTGAAAACGAAAGATTTCCGAGATGTTGGCTCGAAGAGAAACGAATTATAAAGAAAGGAAATCGATGGTAATCCATTGATGTTTTTGCACGAGCTGTATTGAATTCGTCTCCATAGCATAGTAGCGTAAAAATGACAATAGAAACGCATTGAGGAGAGACATTTTTAATCCTATTCTAGCTTCCTAGATAGATTTTCTTGAAAAATTATTATCAAAAAGGGAAAATGTTGGCTGTTAATAAGTTGTTCAAATTGCTAAAGGAAAATTATATTTTCAGGTGTTCCAGAGTTGAATATAGAAAGTTTTGAACCTTTACATCTTGATAAAGTATCTATTAGCAAAGGACATGGACCAATCGTTTTAACAGGAAGCTTATTCGATATGGAAGTCTTTGGTCCATCGAATTCTACTCCCACCTACACAGAGTAAGTAAAACGATTTTGTTCAATACATTCGAAATCAAGTGTTATGATTTTCCATCGCTATCAATTCTTAACTTCTGTTTGCCATTATATAGATTATAACAAACTGAATGACTAAGCTGAAGAAAAATGATTTACGAAGTTATCTACATAAAAACTGTGGTTTTTTGAAATTGCTGGCAAAATTCATTACAAATCATTCTTCTTACGACTCATAAAAAGAAAAACAAATCAATGTGATATGTGATCTTCTCCAAGTTTGTATTCTATTTTCTGTTTCAAAGTAAAATGTGGTAAACACTCATTAATATTTGTTTGGTTCAGAAATGACTGGATTCAAAGAGCAACTGTAGTGTACCCTTTAAATTTCATTAGATTTAATTTGTTGAATGCTTATCTCTTTTTTCTGAAATTGAAAAAAAATCGCAGCGACATCGATGAGGATAGCTGATAGAAATGAAAATTCGAAACGAATTGAAATCTGTATTCTTTTGGATGTTCTTATCATTGCATAGAGAATTAAAATTTCATAATTCGTAATCCGATGAAAATAGCCTGATTTTCATTTCTATTCGCATTTAAATGGAAAATTATGATGCAAAATCATTTAAAAATTTAATGGTCACAGATTTGATGAAAAACGCTTGAAGAGATGAGTTTTAATCATTTTAATTATTTTATTTTGTTATCAGCATAACATTTTTCCTGAAGAAAGTGTATGACATGTCATACATCATTTGAAAGCTGTTGCTGTTCATAGTATGATTCTAAATTCTGATAGGATTTAACTATGCTGCTCCAAAATTCCAAGAAATAAGAATTTCATCAACAACGCATAACCTTGAATTCAGAAAATCAAAAACACAAAGCAGAACTGTTAATAATGGAATGATAATAATGCGTTGATGGTAAAGCATATAAGTAAAATGTAATTGTCAATGTGACGACAGTCCTTGCAAGTACTAACCGCTCTAGATGCTGTTGGTTTCAATGATGCTATAGTCATTGCCATAAAATTTTCACTAGTATTCAGAATATAAATAAAATAAGGAGGATTTTTGTTATTCAAATAATTCATATTGAAATATTAAGCGTTAATCTCACCAAAGAATAAAATTACCTACAAGGTCTACGGCAAACCTAACCCTTAATCTACCTCTACCACTAATTATGAAGTATAATATTTGAAGAAATTATTCTGCATATATATATATATATATATATATATATATATATATATATATATATATATATATATATATATATATATATATATATATATATATATATATATATATATATATATATATATATATATATATATATATATATATATATATATATATATATATATATATATATATATATATATATATATATATATATATATATATATATATATATATATATATATATATATATATATATATATATATATATATATATATAGGAAGATGACCATACAGAAGTCCGGAGCTAACAGTTTTCACTATTTCGTTCTGTTAATTTTAATGTTGAAAGTTCGTGTTCAAAAAGGTAGTTAACGAAAACAAAATGAAGCGACTGATGCAAATTGCCGATTAACAGTTCGAAAGATCATCAGTGGTTCAATCATTTACTTTAACTTGAAATAAACTCTTTGTATCTGGGAAAATCATCCTTCATTCATGAAAATGAAATTAACTTCGGAATAGCAATAATGACAGATTGATTATCAGTTGATATTGCAAAAAATCGAAAATTTCGGTTCAAAAAAATACAAATTTTATTTTTGTAATTAAAAATATTATTACTATGAGAGAAAATGTATCAAAAAACCCCATACTATAATACGAAAAACCACAAATTCTACAAATTCTTGGTTATGAAAGTTAAAAGAGCAATTTATTTGGTTCACTAAACATAAGCGGCTATCACATTTTCTACAAGCTCAATGTGGTCCCTCTTCTTAGAGTATCTGGATCATCCTTTAGTTCTTTATAGAGGAAAGTAATCAAATTTATCTTATATCGCGTTTCTGGGTGGTCTTAGTACGTGACATTTAATTTTTTTAACTGTCTGCTCAGAATTTCCTGAAGATGCTTTTCTTCTCCTTATTTTATTCATCAATTTTAATCTTTAAACTTTAGCTATTTCTTGATTAAAATTTTAAAGACATAGATCTGTATCTGAAACTTTCAATACATTTCTCTCTTTGTTTCTCTCTTACATAACAACCATTTCTATATATGGAAACAAGCATGCCCATGAGGTCAACATCTCCCATATAGACATTGTAAAGTTTTAAACAATATTCGGGCATCGATCATGAAATTTTGTTTGTTGGGTCGCAACAAACGTCGCTGCAATTATTATTATACATATTGCAAAATAATTATAGAATTCTCACTCTTGGGAGTATGAAATCTAATGAACTAAAAACCTGTCAACTTGTTCCTTCTGTGAAAAATCAGATAATATGAATAAAACAACTTGCCTCTTCTCATTCTTTATGTTCAAGCAGTTTCTGCTGATATTGTCCGACACAGGTCTTGTTTCAAAAAATGAGCCATCATTCTGTTTGGTCATCATCTACAAAATGTAGAAACTTTCTTCGTTACTGATTTTCAAACTCATAAATTCGGCTATACCTTCATATCTGAATTCCTGAGTCCAGCAATCAAGATACGAAGGCATCTATTCCCATAGAAATATGAATTGAAATGAAATTGCGTATTTCAATATCTGTTATGTTTATGGATTTTCCTGTTACTTGCATCGAATAAATTTTTAAGTTTTCAACGAATAATTACAAAGAATCTTAGCTAAAAACATCTTGAAATAATCCAAGGGAGAGCATATATTATTCGGTTTTGTGCAGATCTTGTTATTCTCAGACTCATATAGGACAATTCAGATGAAATTTTGTTTTTCTAGCAGTTACATTTTCATTATTTGAGTCCAAAAATGAGTGAAGCTAATTTCTCCCTGACGGAGGCTCCGATCTCTTTGAATCAGTGTTATCATTCAGATTATCAGTTGAGGGAACCAAATTCTCACTGCTATCTGATAAATTGTCAATGATCTCTCTTATCTCAGCCGTAGATTCTGGCAAAAATGGAGCTTGCAGAAGTCGTTAAAACAATTTATTTTCATCGTCGCTCGACCAGTATTCTTCATCAGAACCGCAAGTGACAGGAAACAGTACTATTACCCTGGAGAAGATAGAGTAGATATTTGTTAATATTTTCAGGGCAAACACGTACTTGAATATTTGGCATACATCTTTGTTAATGTAGACAGTAAGATACAATTACCACGAAATCTATCTGCTTGGATACTAGGTAATGTGGACTATAGAATACATAATATTCAAATGAATTCTCAGGAGACACAAATAAAAATTTCGATAAATCTAAACCATTATGAGCCATCCGACGTATTTTACTGATGGAAATTAACTATCTTATCATCAGAATCTTTGTTATTTTTTCATGAAAAATTTGAAAACTCACTTTCGATGCACCCTCTCTTTCACTACTCACGTCCATCTTTATTCGCGGCTGTATGAAGTCTATAAAAATCACCAGATGGCGCTGTAGATAAAACCATAGATTTGATTTGATATTCCTAGAGTGCATTGTTAGCTCACTTGATAGAATATTTTCACATTGACTAACGTATGTCACGAAAGTCTTGGGAAAAAGTTTTTTCATGTATAGTTCCCGCAATTCGTGTAAGGTCTAGTTGCCGTGATCAACAGATGTCATTTATGATTTATATTGAGTATTCCTTCTGTCAAAAATCACCAAAATGGCTTGCAAATTAGAACTTCAAAGAAGCATTTACAATTTAGTTGGGCAAGTTCCTAGGCGTGAAATCATCAACATATTTCGTGCTTAGAATATTCGAATACAACTATTTATCGGGTAATTAGTGAAGTGAGCAAGGAAAACCATGCTTGAATTTGCCAAAAAGTGGTCGACCGAAGGCTCTGAATGAAATCCGTAGAAACAGGCTCTTAGAAGGAGCGAGAGACACAGTAGGAACATCATAACGAAAATTATCCAGAAGATTTCGTACTTCTCATGAGACAATAAGGCGAGAATTACTGAATGCGGGGTGTAAATATCGTTAAAGGTATAAGTGTCCAAAATACACCCAGAATCAATTAGAAAATATCCCAGATGTTGCCGCGCCTTAAGCAGAATTCACTTCGCAAATGACTGAACCATAATTTTGGATGATGAAAAATATTTTACCCATTCTGAAATCAACTGTAATGCTGGTTTCTATACAAATAACATAGAAGACTGTCCAAATGAAGTAAAATTCAAAACAAAGAAAAAATTTGAAAATAAGGTTTTGGCTTGGTGTGCTATTTCTGAAGCTGGGGTTTCAAGACCATATGTAGAGCATGTGAGAGGCGAAGCTGTTGATGCAAACCTATATACTGGAAGATGTCTCCCAAAATTGTTGGATTTCATCAATACCTATCATCAATATCATATCTGATTTTTGGGGTTTACTAACAAGGAAAGTCTATGACAATGGATGGGAAGCCTAAAACGAAGAAAGTTTGAGACAGATAATCTTTCAGAAGATACGAGAAATCGATGTGGATGTCGTCCAAAGACTGATGGGAGGTGTTCGGAGAAAATTGCGCGATTGAGCAGAACGGGCCCCTATCAATCCTTTAAATGCGATTTTATAGAGTTTAGATATGAGGCGAAATCCTAATGATATAATCAATTCAATAAAGTTTTTTCAGTAATTAATTTATCTATTCGAATTTTTCTCAAGACTTTTGTGATATACGTTACTATAGGCTGACAATACAATATAGATTATAGGATAATTGTCGAATTAAGGATTAATATTTATCAACCTGCACTCTGAGTTCTTATCACGAAAATATATTGAGAAAAATCGATAAATGCATTTTGCAAACGTTATATTAAATTCTATTTTATTTCAGCATGAATCTTACTGAACACAAGTGGAATTTCGGCGTTAATCTACCGATGTTGGACATAAAATCTCGTTACAATATGAAGGGGCATATTTTAGTTCTTCCTCTCGTAGGACATGGTAACTGTGAGTTGAAGCTGTATGATATCAAAACCAAAGTACATACTAACTTCAGTATGCCAATTAAGAATGGCAGAGAAATACTTTCTGTAGACCAAATGAAAGTTCAGTTTTCTGTCGGTCACATGAGAATTAAACTGTACAATCTCTTTAATGGTAACAAAGTTTTGGGTAAGTACAATTACGGGTATAGAATATATTATAATAAAGCTTCTTATAATAATAATTAATAATTCTATTCAGAAATTATATTCAAGTATTACCTCTTCGTTGACGCTCGTTGAATTTTATAATGTTTTATTCGAAATTTGATTGAAATTATGATGTATACTTCACATATTCTATGTCGTTCTTTGAGTTTCGTTATGTTCTGAGGAATGTATTCATACAATTGCACAAGCATATACCGTTTCTCTTAGTTTTGGTTTTAATTGAGAATCTAAGGGTAATACTTTCCTTTGCTCATAAATTTTTGAACAAAGGACTGAAAAACGTAGGATAATATGACAATTTTATTATGTAAACATTCACATAGCAGCAGTGAAAGAATGGCTTCTGTAGCTACAATTCTTTAACATTTACGTTATTAATATGGATGTTAGTGGGGCATACTTTTTGATTTCATTCAGTGTCACCTTCACAATATATCTTCGACGTAATTTTTTTGAATTGAAATCCAAACACCACAAAAATTGTCGCATCACCTGGTATTCTCAATTCCAAAATCGATTAAGCAGCTCGATCGCAGTTTCTTTGAGAACAAATTTCTTTGGACATATGAGGTAAAAATCTTATCTATGTAGTAACATTTGTTTCCATATGATCTCAAACATGTCTGAAACAAGAATGAGTTCATTTGAATATCAGTATTCATTCGATTTGTCTTCAGTTTTCACGCTTAATTGATGCAACTTTTCTTTGTTTCTTTTTGATTATCGAATCTTTGAATTTATTGTATTGGCTGCTGAACGTCCTGGACGCTATTTGAGTGATTATGAAGTGGTAAGAATTGTAACACTTCTAGAGGAAGGGCGAAGCCAACCTTACGTGGCTAACTTGTTGAATGTTAACCAAAGCACTATTTCAAGAGCAATTAATCGGTACCACGAAACAGGGGAATATGGAGGAAGGGCCGGACATGAAAGAAATCGGATAACTTCACCAGTTGATGATCGTTGGCTTCGTGCATATTTTATTGCGAACTGTTAGAAACAGGCTCAGAGAAGACGATATTAGACCAAGGGTGGCTTCTACCGGCCCGCGTCTCACTAGAGAGTATTGAGTTGCAAGACTTCAGTTTGCGAGGGAACATGCAATTGGGGTATTCCAGAATGGTCGAATGTTCTTTTTTCGACGACTCCAGGTTCTGTCTAGTTTCAAATGATAGACGCATGCTTGTATACAGACGGCCTGGGGAATGGTATCAGCAATGCAATATCCGGCAAACCGAAAACTTCGGAGGTGTGGGGAGGCATTTCTTTTCATGGTCAAAATGAGTTAGTCCTAGTGAATAATGGAAGAATGACAGCGGCCAGATACATCGCAGATATCCTTGAACCCCATGTTGTACCCTTTGGCCCATTGATTGGCGAAAACTTCATTTGTATGCATGATAATGCTTGGCCTCATGCAGCTAGAGTAGTTACAGAATTTCTGCAAAATGCTGAAATTGATATTTTGAGAGGGCCAGCCAGAAGTCCCGACTTGAATCCCATAGAACATAGATGGCAGAATTTTTTAATTTTCATTAACTCGAAAATTGATGATATTTTCCATCATAAACTCATCTCTTTTGAATGGTATCTTCTTATTTTACACTTCTGAAAGTTACAAAGCGACTCTTGAATGACCAACCTAAAAGTTTATATAGTATTGTCGTAAAAGTAGGGTGATCCGACAATTTTTGTGGGGAGTGTATATTAAATAGTTAATTGATTCCGCCATTACTACTTAATAGTTTATTATGATGATAATAATAAATTAAACTATGTAATATACTATCACAAGAAATTTATTGAAAATCAGGATAGCAATTTCGGTTTTCGACTGCCTTCAGCTGACATCTAGTATTGAACTAAAGTTGAAATTACATACATATATAAACAGGTAGATACAAAGGGCGCAAACAAGAGGATATAAACTAATTGTGATAAAAGCAGGTATTATTTAAAGATTTCAAATAGAAACGAATAAACCGTGCCATACTGGTCGTTCAGGAGTTTATCTTTATGGGGGTTTGTTGCAGTTTGAATATTTCGATGGTTTCTAAGAAATCTAACTTTCGTCCCTTAGGTATTCTGTGAATAATTCGAAGTTGATCTCTTGGTGGAAAATGATGATAATTTTCCATACAATGTAAAGCGAAAGTAGATTCGTCGGTTCTCTAATAAATAAGATCACAATAACCAGAGAACCGAAGAATCTACTTTCGCTTCACATCGTATCGAAAATGGCCATCACCCGTAGATCAACTTCAAATTATTCACGAAAATTAGATTTCTTGGAATCGATCGAAATTTTCTAACTGCAACAAACCCTCATAGAGATAATCTTCTACACAACCAGTATGGCTCAGCTTATTCGTCCCTATTAGAAATCTTTAAATAATACCTGCTTTTATCATAATTACTTTATTACCTCTTCTTTACAGCCTTATTAAATTGATATACTTGTTTATATATGTATGTATTTTCAACTTTAGTTCAATACCTGCTGTCAGCTGAAGATGGTCGGGACACCGAAATTGTATGCCTGATTTTCAATAAATCTCTTGTGATGGTATCATACATAGTTTAGTTTCTTATAATCATCATGGAATATATTACGAGAAATAGCAGGTGTTGTTTTTCTTATTACATGTTGTTATTACAACAAGAATAGGAAATATTATGTGAGAAGGTATTATTCACTATCTGCTATAATCTTTCTGTTATCTTATTCTTGGATATAATCTCTCGAATGCAACAAATGTAAGGAAAATGTTTTATGGAACATAATATTGAAATAACTTGTTTGAATATTACTATTCCTTTTATTTTTTACTTACAGGGAAACAGTTAATAATTTCATCAATAAGAATGCTATGGAAATAATACAAGAATTGGAAGAGAGCATCAATCAAAGCATGGCAGACATTTTCATACACCTTCTTAATAACATATTTGCAAAACTGCCAACAGATCTATGGCTACTATCGGATGAACAATTTGTTGAATATGAACGTCGAAAACAATCTGAATGACATTGAAATCTATTGGTTGTTTTGAATGATTTGTTCAAAGTAAATGAAAAGAACAAAAGATTATTGTAATTATAAGTTGATTGCATTAGGTACAAAACCGAATGAACTGTTAATCTTTCGATCTGTGATTTATTATTTTGAAGAAATAGATAGAATTAAGGAGCATATTTTACTAAGGCTGGAGACATGAAAATGAATAATGACTTTTGGAGAAGAATAAAAAGTTATCATTCATTTAGGAATACCATTTTTACTAAAAAAGAAATTGTTTTTCAAATTAAGAACCCACCCAAAATATTCCTTTCCTGTTTGAAACATTTAAACCAAGCTACTGTAGAACAACACCATGTCGTGACGACGTTGATATCCTAACCATCAACGACTATAACTTATGAAAAATAATCCTGAAAATCGTGAATATATTATACTGCTCAACACTGAAAAACTTCTCAGAATGTGCTAGTTAGTAAAAGAATAGTATTCTTTCTCTAGCAGCTCCAACTACAAATTTAAACGCTAGTTCAAAGTAATTACAAAAATGCGATTCTTTACACACACACAGCTACTATGGTGGAGCAAAAAAATGTCTTCCAAAGGATTTTCTGCCATGGGATGAATGTCATAGATTCTGACAGAGTATTGCAGTAGTCAACCAACTTATAAATCTCCCACCTCCCTAGTTAACATTCTTCCATTATGTGAATATCCTGATAAAACATTTCACCTCGCTCCTCATTACTCATTTCTAGGTATTCTGGAAATCCGAATAATGTTACACCCTAGAAATTTCAAATGAATCAACATATCATTAACTAACTGCAAATAGTTAACAAAAAATTGAATCACTGGAACCGAAACATTTCCATGCTCTCGTTTCAATTTTGTTCACAGATTTTATATCTTTATAAGTTTTCCAATTTTTGCTTCATCGAAAATTTCTGCTCAATACTTTCCTTGCTCAGCCTAGAAAATGTTTATGACATATCAGCTACCTTTATCAAAGTATTTAGCAAATAGCTTCAAAATGCCAAATTTTATAAGAAGTGGTAGCAATGTAATTCGATTTAGATTAACTGAAATTAAATTTATTATTTTCGGCTTCCAAGAAATTACTGACTTCCTCAGTGGCCACAGCTATTTTCAGTTGACCGTTAACACAAATAGACGAGAATATTTTGGCATACAGTATCAGGCACTCATGGCATTACAAAGTAAGTAGGAAGATTTAACGAGGTCCGTGACAGATTTACGATACCTCACAACCAACCACGTTCAGCAGATGTGCAGATAATTTCGAATGTGTCGAAGAAATCGAAGGCACAACATCATTCTGGTTAAATTGACTTTCGAAATTACGTAAATTTCTGTAATGAACTAGGTTAGGTTACGTTAGATGTCACGTCATATTTAGGAAATTGTAATATTTCAAACGATGTTCATAAAGCCACCCTGCTCAAAAAGTTCCTTGTCTGTTAGTTCTCAAAATTTTTTGAAAAAGACGATATGTTATTCATATCGATACAAATCATGAAGATTGTTGTTTGCTGATAATTTTTAGAGAACACAAAATCATAAATCGAAACAGTAAACATACTGAAGACTAAGCGTTTAGATCCATAAATATAGAAACAAATCAAACTTTTGTTAGTACACTAACATTTTTGTGGAGACAGAAAGTCTAAGGATAGGGTCATGTGATTCAAGCTGAGGTGAATCAGTCGTTAGAATTAAATGAAGGAAATCATCGGGAATTTTGAACACAATAGATACTTGTGGAGATGATTTCGTTTCAAAAGATCATTTTCAATCAACCATTTCTCGAACTAAATTTGTTTGTTTGTTTTTCCTTTAACGTGCTCTGTTTCTGCCTTTCGGCTAATGACACGCCGGGGAATTCTGTCACCTCACTAACCCGGGAATTTTGCCGAACCCCTCTCGTGTCGAGGAAAGGGATCTTTAATGTCCAACACATCTTTGTTAGACAGGACCGACAGCTTTACATCTCCTCCGAAAGATGGACACTCAAGCGATTCCCAGAAAAAAATCGCACCGACTTTGTGGGGATTGAACCCAGGTAACTCTGCGTAGGAGACGAGCATCATATGCCATACGCCACCGAGCCGGCCGAACTAAATTTATTAGTGCTTCAGTTCAAAATCAGCCTATCGACATTTGCGAAGAGGAAATATAACGCATTATCGTAGAAAAAGTGGATAATATATTACAGCATAATTCTCGATGAAACTACCAATCTAAGTTATATATCACAAATATCAATCGTTCTAAGATATTTAGAGAAAAACTTAATATTTGCAAAAAAGTTACTGTACTTCTTGACTGCCCCGAAGAAAATTAGGATGATTTTACTTCAGAATCCATCCCAAGAGGAAAAATTTTAGGAAAAGGGTATTATTTTATATTACCAAGTTAGATGTGTGGTTAGAAAATTGATACATATTGTGTGATGATCTAGGAGCAAAAATGGGCTGTTTCAGTATTACAAAAATCGCTTATGAATGTTGTTAAATAACAACCAAACTTTGAATTTCAGTATCTAATTCAAGTAATGTGCAAGAAATTTCTTTTTCAAATCATCTATCTAACGAATAAGACTTTGTCTACTAATAATAATAAAGATTTAGTAAGACTCTATGAGGCAGGAAGGGCTGAACAGTGTTTTCAGAGCATAATTAAAAGCTCCGCCTGGGTTGTCAACAATGGGTGGATTGAGTAGCCCAAAGTCGACTTCACTGCCAGTCCCAAGCCCGGATAAAGGAGGAGGGTTGAAGGGCAAGGTTAGCACCCTACCATTCTATAAAAAACTAAAATTGCTCCAAGAACTGTTACAACAGCCTCGGATGACGGACGGATTAACGACAACAACATGGCAAGAAAACGGTATACACGATTATCAAAAAAGAAAAACGTCATGCAACTAGCATGCTGGAACACTACATCGTGGAACACAAAAGACCAGGAAGTAATATTGGAAATAGAGAAACACAAAATAGACGTATGTACAATTGCAAAGACAAAGAAAAAGGGCAAAGGCAGCATGAGATACCAAAACTACACACTATTCTACAGTGGAATAGACAAGGACCTAAGAGCTCAAGTGGGTGTTGGTATACTAATGCATAGGAAATTTGAAAACGCAGTCAAAGAGGTAAACTACATCAATCAAAATATACTTTACCTATCCTTGAAGCTAGCGGAAAAAAAAACCATGTTATCAGCATTTACACGCCAGATATAAGTAAACCAAAGAATGAAAGGGAAGAATATTTCGAAACACTTCAAGACACACTAGACAGAATACCACAAACAGAAAAAATATTTATAATGGGAGATTTTAACTCGAGAATAGGGAATACTCCCCTCCCGGGAATTATGCAGAAGTTTAATGAAGCGGCGACAAACGAAAATGGAGACATACTTCTCGAGATATGTGCACATAATGAACTCCGAATAAATAACACGTACTTTGACCACAAAGAACAACACAAATACACATTCACCAACACAAGAGGACAAAAATTTATGATTGACTTTGTGATCACCAGTAGGGAAATTCACCCACGAGAAATACTTGACGTACGGACACTGACATCAGCGAATGTTGGAACACAGCACGGAATGGTTATCTGCAAGTACCGCCTGTCATATAGAATAGAGAAAAAAACCGCCTACTACATCACTAAATTCAACATTGAATCTTTACAAAACGAAAATACTAAGAATCTATACCAAACACGACTCGAGAAAAGATCAACCTTAACCCTATAGTAGACACAGACAACATAAACGCCGCATGGAATGAAGTGAAAAACAACATAATTAACAGCGCAAAAGAAGCTATTGGGGAACGAAGAATCAATATAAACAGTCATAGAAAAGATAAATCATGGTTCAAACAGGAAATCAAAGATTTAGCAAAAGAAAAGAAGAACGCATATATCAGATATGTCAATCACAGAACACCAGAAGAGTACCAAAGATATAAAATAGAAAGAAATAGAACAACGAACAAAATTAAAGAATTAAAAAAAATATATTGGGAAAGATTTACAAATGACATGGAACACGACTTACGAGGAGCACAGAAAAAGGTATGGAACATGTTGAGAAACAGGAAAAAACCAATCACCGAACTGCAGATCAATGTAATAAAACAAGCAGAGTGGGTGAAATATTTCCAGAACTTATACCTGGGAGATAATGATAACGGTAACAATGAGGAACGAGAAATCGAACAACAAAACACACTCTACGAAGAAACAGAAAATGACATTATCAGCCTAGAAGAAGTACAACAAGTAATCCATAAATTAAAAAATAGAAAATCACCCGGCCCGGACAACATAAATAAGGAACTAAATGAATACGGGGGAGCAGAAATAACAAAACTATTTCCAAAAAATTGAAAACAACAAGGAGATACCAGAAGAATGGAGAGAGAGCATAACAATACCCATATACAAAAAAAGCGTGAAGACAAACCCAGCAAATTATAGAGGCATCACACTCCTTAACTCTGCATCGAAACTACCCACTAAAATTCTATCGCAAAAGAAATATGTCAAAGTAGGTGTGTCTTAAGAACAACAGGGATTCCGACCAATTAGATCAACAACAGATGCAATTTTTATATTGCGGCAACTGGTGGAGAAGTCCATAGAGTTTGACAAACCGATGTTTATATGTTTTATAGATTTGGAAAAGGCATTCGACAGAATTCGAATGAACGATGTGATCACTATCCTTAGAAATAAAAACTTAAGCAATAAATTCATAAACATAAATAAAGAACTAAATAACTCTAATAAGACGAAAGTAAAAACTACACAGGGACTTACAAGCGAGATCAAAGTTAACGCAGGCATTAGACAAGGTGACATCCTCAGCCCATGTCTATTTAATTTAATCATGGATGAAATAATAGCAGGTGTTAACCAAATGAACCAAGGCTATAGAGGTAACAAAACTATGAGAATACTGTGCTACGCCGATGATGCTTTACTAATAGCCGAGAATGAGGACGACCTACAACGCCTACTACAAAAGTTCAAAGTAACAGCAGAAACATATAACATGGTAATATCAACATAGAAAACCCAATCGATGGTAATAGCGAAAGATCCAATTAGATGCAAACTAGTAAAGAACGACCATATAATAGAGCAAGTTTCACACTTTAAATACCTAGGAGTAGAAGTATCGAGCGATAGGCAACTATTTCAAGAAGCAAAACAGCAGACAATGAAAGCATCGAGAATATCTGGCTTCCTGAGAGATGTAATCCGGCGGAATAAGTACATAAGCACAGAAAGCAAAGTCCGAATCTATAAAATCTGTGTGAGACCCGTGATGACATATGCGGTTGAGATAAGAGCTGAGACAACAAAAACAAAACAACTTATGAGGACAACAGAGATGAGAACACTAAGAGCTATAAGAGGTATTACACGCAGAGATAGAATAAGGAATGAGGATACGCTAAGGGAGCTAGGTGTCCAGGATGTGGTGAGGTGGACAAGAGCACGTCGACGCCTATGGAGAGATCACGTAGACAGAATGGGCCCCGAACGTAATGCGAAGTGGGCAAAAACACAAAAACCCAACACTAGAAGACCCATAGGAAGGCCGAAAAAGCGATGGCATGAGTGCTGGAGCTCCGGTTCGCAGCAGGGGCTGTAACAGAAAAACAGGACATCGTCCTATTTGAAGAAGAAGAAGAAGAAGAATTAAAAGCTAAGAATTAATCACTGATTGAAGAGACGAAAGTAAATCTTCAAGTTTTAAAACACAAACTTTATTGGATGCCATTTCAACAACCAAATTCATTGTATGTCTTTGCATTTAATAATATATTTTAAGTTCAATATAAATTTCAATGAAATTTTGCCATGGAAAAACAAAATCTGAAACCATAGTTAAACAATAATTTCTTCATTAAATAGATAAGGCAAAATGCGAAATTAGTTTTGATGAAAATTTGAAGAAGTTAAAAGCTTTATGAAGAATGTCTACAATCGAGATGTATTGTATCACTAAAAAGATAAATTATTGGACAAATATTAAAGATCAATCTTTAAATGAATTTTGTAATATCAACTTATTTATTTCTCTTTTGAAAGTATTATGGAATCTTAATTTTTGTCTTCAGTGATATGATATAAAGTTTTGGAAATCAAAAACTATTTGATAACAACAACCTTTTCAACTAAGCCTTAAATGTTTTCGAAAATAGTTCTTTTAAATAAAATGAGTCCATAATCTTTGTGACAGCCTAAGAATTTTGACCATCGACGCCAACGAATTGTAGATGAGTGCCGACAAATCACTCTGAATATGCTGAACCATGTTAGAGACGGTTTTGAGTCATCATTATATTATTTTGTGAAAGTAAATGAAGTATTTGAAATCATTGGATTTCATTTTTTTCATTGTGAACATCAATGAAAATTAAAATCTTCTCGAGACTGTTTTAGCTTAAAAAAAGGACCAGAAGATATTACAATAAAACCTCCTCTCCTTATTTAAGACCTCAAGGTAAGTGAATTTACTGCTTATACACGCAGGCACTAATTACCCATTCAAAACAAAAATTGATTTGTTTTCCGTCTTTCCAATAATCTCAAAAATGGCCGAAATATCTACAGCAGCTCGTTTGAGATAATGAATGACTTTTGGCAAAAAGATTCGTTGAAATTTCTTTTTATGCGCTGTTTTATGGAGGTATGTAAGTGCTTTCAAATGAGGTATCGCTGGGAACTTTTTCCTGTTTCAATTCTGAGAGATTGAAGCACACCCTTGTAGAAGGTTGCTCGATAAAGCCTTAAATGTAAGTCAAAAGATGTCCCACAAACAAAAATCATTCGACGTATTTCGGTATATTTCTCCAATCACTACGGAATAAGAAACATACAAAGTGGCTCATTTGAGATGAAAGACCGTGTAAAATAAATTTGTTTCGTTTGTTTGATATGGATTATACGGTTTTTCCTGCTACAAATATTAATTGTTCATCCAAAACTAGTTTTTTATATTCAACTTGATTTCCATAGATATCATTTTTAATTTTTTTTCATTGTAAAATCGACATATTGTAGTTACCGGTTTATGAGACCGGGTTGGTTTTTCTGGAGACCATCAGTTGGCTTATATAATTTGAATCAATTCAGAGTGTCTAATCAACTCCTCTAATTGATGAAATAATTAATTATTTCTCAACAAGTAATGCAAATTGAATGGTTTGCCTTTTTTTTCTGAGTGTTGGGTGAAATCTTATGGACCAGAGTTCAGGTCAATTTAAGGAGCCACATAAGAAATGAACGAATATATACTCAAATCTCTGGTCGAAATATATGGTATTTTATTCAATTTTTTTTTTGATGGTGCTTAATCTCTACAAGTCATTTAATTAATTGTATTTATAATATATATTTGATTTATAATAATCAACATTTTTCGGACATATACCCAAATATATATATATATATATATATATATATATATATATATATATATATATATATATATATATATATATATATATATATATATATATATATATTTTTAATGAAATCAGTTAGATTGCATAAACAGATACTCATTTATAGCTTGAGGTTAGGAAACACATAATAGTCACTCGGGGCAAGGTCTGGAGAGTAGGGAGGGTGCGGCATGAATTCGATCTTCAGATCATAGATTTTAGCCATGGCAACGTGCGAAGAATGCGCTGGTGCGTTATCGTGATGGAACAAAATTTTTTTCTTCGTCAAATGAGGTCTTTTAATTTGCACCTCGTGTATATATGTATATATGTATATATGTATATATGTATATATGTATATATGTATATATGTATATATGTATATATGTATATATGTATATATATATATATATATATATATATATGTATATATGTATATATGTATATATGTATATATGTATATATGTATATATGTATATATGTATATATGTATATATGTATATATGTATATATGTATATATGTATATATGTATATATGTATATATGTATATATGTATATATATATATATATATATATATATATATATATATATATATATATATATATATATATATATATATATATATATATATATATATATATATATATATATATATATATATATATATATATATATATATATATATATATATATATATATATATATATATATATATATATATATATATATATATATATATATATATATATATATATATATATATATATATATATATATATATATATATATATATGTATATATGTATATATGTATATATGTATATATGTATATATTATATATATGTATGGCCACTGAAAAGCATGAAGGATGAACCAAATATATATTTTCAATGGAATAAAACTAGTGTATTTAGATTTTCCTTAAATTAACAAAACTATGACATCAGATGAAGTATCTGATATGTATCTGAGGAAGCCACAGTGTGGTGAAACCGGTCATAGTTTTGTTAACATAGTGAAAATCTAAATACACTGGTTTTGTTTCATTGAAAATATGCATATCGATTTTCATGAAGTGACGACCTCCTCAATCAAATTATAACCAGATATATCCGAGAATTATTGTCACTTCAGATCCTCTATTTCGATGCGAGAAACAAATGCATATCTGGATAGCAAAATATATAAGTAGAAAACATAGAAAACACACCTTAACAGATACACACACGCGTTTCCACATTATTACCTAGCTCAGTTAGAATCAGTGATCAACACGCACATTTAAAGATTCATCATAATAACTTAGATAATTTTCTGAGCGAAATAGCTTTCACAATTATTAAACTAAAACAGAATGGTTTCTGCAAGAAGATCATGAATTTCAACGAAGAGAATGGAAAAAGATGAGAATTTTACAATAGATAAAACTGAAGGAAATACAGAAAAGGCTTTCTTTCTTTACATCAAAAGAGTCGCAGACAAAATATATCAGAGAATAACAATATTGAATCAATATTGAAACCTTTAAAATAGCTAATATCCTTAAATCGACAAAACACCAGATGAACCTAGAAAAGCAAAGAGTTCATAAAATACCGAGCAAAGATTGTGAGAAAGTATGCACTAAAGAATAGATATAAGAATAAACGAGATCATCAGCCGCGTACAAGCAAAAAAATTGGAAGAGGACCTACAATTAATCAAATTTAAAGAAAACAAATAGCCAACTTACTAGAACAGAGAAACGGAGGAAACAGATTAAAATAAAAAAATTACAAAATCAGTATAGAGACAGTCTGGAAATATATAATTCGAAATAGAAGACATCTGTAAAGCCAAGTCATAAAGAGCAGAGCGCTGCAAATTCTTTCCCTCGCCTACTTACCAAGTTTCAAGAAATAAAACCTACTAGCGATCCTCCCAGGTTTCGCTAGGGTGCTTTGCAACTACTACAACTTGTCAGTGAGGAGTGGCCCGGCTCCGCATTTTAAAGCTCTGATATCTTTTACGATTTTCATTCTGATGATATACTGTTCAGGACAATTTTGATCTATATTAAATGCAAAATTATCGAACCTATTCAATTAGATAACTAATAATATAGTTTTGGTAGAAATACTGAACAAGTATATATTTTTCACATCATATCACAAATGCACTGTTTTTGAATTATTATATGCTTGTATTTTACGTATAAACTCTCTTCTCGAATCTCTCTGTTTATTGATGAAAACCACATAAAAGGTTCATTGAGTAGATTGAAATATCTTAGCGCACATACGATGGGATACAAGTTCGTTAACAAAGTTTGATGACTGCTACTATATTGAATGATTTTAGGTTGTAATAAGTTTACAGCTCTTAATGAATGTTAAAAAAAAAATCGGTATGTACCGTTTCGGCGCCGTAATGACTTTACCTGAAAGATTCTCTTCGAAATTGATTAGTGAAATTGATTCTTGAGGCTCGCAGTTCTACAGGTAAAAGGTCGGTTAAAACCTTTCAGGTTAGTAGGTGACAACAAAATTTCCCAGACAATAAATTCTCGACATTCAAAATGAATTTCGAACCAGCACCATTCTGGGTTGTTTTTGTGAATGGTGCGAATTGAGAATTATGGGAGTTACTTGATGGGCATCTTTCGAATATGAATTCTACCGATTTATGTTTGAGTGAACTTCCAGCCAGGGAAGAAAAAATATATAACTTTATAAGTGTTTCAAATGCAGACGAAAGAATCAGAAAAATTGCATATGAAGAAAGTAGGTGGAGATGCATGAAGAATGAATGCAAATTATTTTTATGAACCGTTGATAAACTGTTTTGATGAAAACCACTGTCATGAAGCCAGTCGAACAACTGCATAAGCAGTTGATCAATTACCTGATTATATGACTGATGCTCAAGAATGAAAATTATTAATCCATCAAATAAAAGAGTAATTAAAAAAATAACAATTACAATTACAAATGCACAAAATCAGTCCGAGCCGCAGCTATTTGTACCTACAAAAATATACACTAACAATGTTAAAGAAGATCTGAATTTAAAAAAAAACAATAAATTAACTATTATAACAGACACAGCCAATTCTTATTATCACAAATCAGACCAATCATAGAAAAAAACAGAGAAAATCAGTAATTTCAAATTGCTTCTAAATGTTGTTGTTCTCATTTCCCTCAGGTTCCCTGGAATCCCATTGTAGATCTTAACTCCCTATGTCATCAAACTTCTCTGCCCTAGCGTAGTTCTCATAAAAGTTGGCCTTAAATTGATGTTACTCCTCAAGTTATGTTCAAGTACTTTGTTGTTTGTAATCAATGTTACATTCGATATTATTTCATTACGTAGACTTTTATGTATGTGTAAGCCGACTTCAAAATATATAGATAGAGTGTATGTCGATGATCTTGTTTAGCAGATAAGGACTTCTAGTCGGATGGAGCCGCGGTAAACTGTATATTCCCTTGAATTATACAACATCCTCCAGTGTCTCACATCAATGTACTGTGAGACTCTACCCAGAATTCCTATGGCCGGTGCAATACTTTTACCTATAAATGTAATATGATGCAGCCATGACAATATCAATTATCAATAAACAGATCCAAGTATTTCATACAGTCAACTTTAGTCAAAGACATCGTCAAGCGACACATAAAATTGATTCATTTCAGTATTGTTCGATATGATCACATAACTTGATTTTTTCATGTTCAATGAAAGTCTGTGATACGACATCCAGTTCCTTATGACAGTAAGGTCTTTTTCAATTAACTGTTGGATATTGTTTCCATCTTTACCAAAATTCAGCATGTAAGTATCATCAGCATACAGTTGAATGCTTCTATGAAGTCTCAAATTTGAAATTGTGTTTATATAAATCAAAAACGGACCCCTGCGGTACACCTTATGTGACACCACTGAAGCTACTAGCTTTACTCTTAAGGTTGACGTACTGGGTACGGCCATCAAAATATTTAACAAACCATGCAAGGGGGCACCACACAGACCCACACTTTCCAGAATCCTTAACAGCACTGCATGACACACTGTGTCAAATACTTTTATAAAGTCCAAGAAGACAAACACACATGAAAGACCCTTATCCACACGCTCCTGTATACTACAGATCAAATCCAACGCCGCGACAGAAGTGCCGCGCCCCACCTGAACCCATACTGTCGAGCAAACCAGAAATTAGCCCTGTTCAAGCAGCCACAGAGTCTTTCTTTAATACATGTTTCAAGTACCTTTGAGATCACAGACAAAATATACACTGGCCTATAGTTATAAGGTATTGTTGGATCTCCGCCTTTGAAAATAGGGACCACCTTAGCGATTTTGAGTGCACTCGACACCGAGTTTGACTGCATAGACAGGATTACCATTGTACTGAGCAAAGGAGAGAACTCCTCCACGAATTCTTTTCTGTTTCCATCCATTCCTGGACTTTTACCCGGCTTCATAGCTCTGATAATTTCTCTGATTTCATTTGGGGTGGTTGATCTCCAGCAGAATATGCCCCTCCCTGAATGGGGTCTGGGGGGGTGCATAGCACCCGAGAGGCGGCGAGTGATCCACCTGATGTCTAATACTGGAGAAGAAATTGTTCAGTTCTTTGGCTATCTGTTTGGCATCTGATATCTCCACATTATCTATCGTGAGGGACTTTATTTGTTTGGACTTTTTTTCAGATGTTCCACTGACAAGCTCATTGAGTGATTTTTATAATGTCCTACTGTCGTCAGCTGCACGTCTAATTTTATCATGCAAATATTGCTTTTTCCTCGCAGTGATGGCCTTTTTCAATGCAGGTTCTCTCTGTAAGCTTTCCTGAGATGTGGGCTAGCCAAAAACTGTTTGTGCTGTTATAATGAAAATCTCTCTCCCTCAGTAGCTCACAGATCTCTACATTGAACCAAGGAGCACTGTTGTTCCTGAATCTATCCTTTAGAAATTTTTTCGACTGAGAAGTTGTGAAAGCTCTTATAATTTAATTGCACATATCATTGGGGTTAGTCCACTCAGTAGCTTGCATAGCATGAAGTTTTTCACGAAATGTTATTCTATCAAGCTATGTAATTTCACACCTACTGCGTGTGATATTCCTTGATTCGACCGGAGACTTTATGTGAAGAACTTGGAGTCTGTGATCTCCAATATTACCATCTCCAATATTACCATCTACAATAGTCAACTTAGCATCCTTTGTGTTATTGCTGAGAGTGTAATCAATCAAAGTAGTTGAAGTAGTAGTAACTCTTGTAGGAATATTCCGGTTCAATAATTTGAAACCGTTAGCATCAATCATCATCTCTAGAGCTCGCTTCTGCTGGTTATCTGTCAATTAATTAAGATCCTCCATTATCCAGCATGCTTTTGTGGAGTGTTGAACCACATCAAAAAATTCATCTACTTTGGACATTAATGTGTCAAAATCATAATCATATGGTCGATAGATTCCTCCTAGAATACTATTAATTTCTTTGGTAAGAAGAAATAGCATTGATCAATTTTCTTGCACTCTGGGCATTTTCCTGTACTCATAGTTCTCCTTAACCATAATCCCAATACCATTCCTCGCTTGGGTCGACATACATAAAGTGAATTGTATCCACGAAACTCAAAAAGAAATACTCCTCCCTAGACCCAAGCCAGGTCTCAGCCACAACCACAGCATCCGGCTTAATGACCTCCAGAAGAAGCTCAACAATCTTTATTGTTTTATTACGGATAGATCGGGCATCAAAATATAAGATAGTGAAATTTTGTTCTTCTGATTGGTATACTGGAAGATCAGTTATTGTACTGGAGTACTTAGCCATTGGAAAATTTATTCGGTTAAACAAGTTATTGAATCATCATCCTTAATGCATAAGGGTCGACTCCCAGCATTCCTTCGAAGATAAATTCGTCCGTTCTTCACCCATTGGTATTTGTATCCTTTTTGCTTTCTATCTTATATATCATCTTGAAAAGCTGTTTATTGTATTCTGTGAGATGTTCATTTATTTAGATTTGGTTCACAGGAGTCTCTTTTTCTTCTGTAATAGATTTTCCTTAATTTCAGAATTCGTAAATTTCGCTATCACCACTGACCCACTCTTAGTCTCTTTTAAGTAACATTTCTCTACTTTATCCTCTTGAAAATTGCACTGTAACAACCCATTTGTACTTTTCATAACTACTGGTTTAATTTCTTCCATCGTTGTGATTTGTGTATCAGTTATTTCCACAGCTCATGAAGTATCATTCATTTCCAAAGATGTGAAGCGGGCCTCCAGACTTTTTACATGCTTCTTCAAAGAGGAATTTTAATCCCGTAGGTTCTTCATTTCAGTCAGATTAGATTTATTATCATTGACTAGCTCGTCAAATCTATCAGACATAAACTGGATGGATGTTTTCAGTTCCATTTTTATGCTAAATAAATCAGCATTTATGGGATTCCTAATTTCAGTGCCAGGTGAAGAAACAGAAATTGTGTTCTTTAACTCACTTTCGCTGCACTTTGGGCGTCTGACGAATGTCCCCGATCAAATCAAACCCTTCTAGCACAGCCTTCGTGAAATCGATTCGCCTTGCAAAAACTACATAAAGTAAAATTAACCACTAGTTTGTTGCAATAAAAGCAGGAGAAATTATTCTGCGACATGTTTACTTTTCTTCTTCTTTACTTATTTCCAAGAGAAGAACTTATGTTCTGCTGTTTCATATAGCATAAATACTTAAATAAATTAAAGTTTTAAATGGACTTTGGAAAATAATAATATATACTGGTCTGTAAGACTTCTAGAAAAATTAACTGATGCTTTAATAACTCAATTATATTAATAAGAAATTGAGGTGTATATGTCGAATTTGCTGGTGAAGTGTAATATTCGACAAAAAAACTTATTGTAATTTCCACGTGTAAAAGTAATTCGAAGTATTTATGTAAATTAAAAACATTTACATGGATGGAACATTTTCCTATTTGAATCAAATATTTACCGTTCACGGATTTCTCAATGGACATAATTCATTTGTATTATGTTTACTGAAAGATAATGTTCTACCACATAAGAAATATGCTTGTCCAAAATTGGAGAATACTGGGGGAGGAACTATTAATATTGACTTTTCGCCAAAAGAAATCATCGTTGATTTCAAGATTGCCATCCAGCAAGTTTCATCAAATATATTTTTTTAAATAACAGGTTAAAAATTTCATTCGACCCAGACTTGTTATCAATGATTTTAAAAATTAGGTTTGGCTCCTGAATATCAAAATCAAATTTCTGAAAACGGTAAATGGTTTTGGACTCTTATTCTTCGAGCCAGAAGTTCTGGACTACTTTTCATTTTGAGATGTTTGAGATAAAAGCGGAAGATATCAGCTACGAAAATTTCTCTGATTATCTGTTTTTAACAAACGATCAAGAATTTTGACCAATTTAAGCAGAACTTTCTGCCGATTCGAATAAGACCACGAATTCATGAGAATCTTTTCATTCAATCTTCAATAAATCAATTTTTCACAAACATACCTCCATTTTGTTAATGAAAAAATTCAAAAACTGACTAACATGAAATTCACAAAAATCGTTTCTAATTATTATAGACCGTTCATGTATAGCCTGTTGTTTGGGTTAGATATAAAATTATTAATAAATGATTTCAACCACTACTACTTTGGTTTACAATGCAGGTAAATTTAAATTTGCGCCGCAACGTCAAATTATAAGGGCATCTACCTGGATTTCGAGAGGAAAACGTGTATTCCAATAAAAATAACAGTACGGGATTTTTTGAACATAATAGATCTGATGATTGCCGGATTATCTGTCCCATAATACAGCAACAATATTTCTATTTTGTTAGGAAAATTCAAACATATCTAACAAGTTATATAATTAATTGAACTCAAAAAGTACTGTTGACGTATCTGGAAGTGAATCCAAGTGAATTGTTTAGTATACTTGTTGTATACAGTTGTGTCTGTTTTTAGAAATTTCCTATTTCAAAATTCATACCACAATTTTCGAGGTAGGGAAATTCCCTACGAAATATACTGTGAAAGGATTAAATCCTCACCTCTGAAGTAAATTTATTTCGTTTATCATTTATTTGTCGGTATATTCCAATAGTTGATAATTGTTTAATCGAAATTTAATATTTTTGTTTTACTGTATATAAGTTTAAGTGTATACAAGTGCACAGAAAGTAACCTTTTCTCGAATAAACATTACAAAATAGTCAATTCACTATTTTTATACAGCAACATCAGTTACTAGAGGTTCGTGAGATTCACCATAAAAATCTCGCTGGTCCTTTGAGTGTCAAAAGGTGGAACAACAGTGTAATGAGGTCAATTTGGATGAAATATTTTTTATGGTTCCTTGAGCCTAATATCAATCTAACTTTCATAAGGAAATCCCTCGAATCAAACGTGTTCAAGTAGCGAACTCATTTGGAAAGACCTGCGTTGAGAGCGGATCCACTACATCCCGTGATATAAGTTAAGGCCAGTTTCGAACAACGAGATTGAAATGCCGCAGAAAAATTGAAGAAAATCAATTAAGATTAGTATCATTACATTGAAAAATTTGTTTGCTAATGTAATTTTTAAATTAATGTATTTATAAGACGATGATCAAGTTTTAATATATTGTAACGATATCCAATCGTCCCTGAAGCCGACCCTGTCACTGCCAGGCGGAATGACGAATTGCGATGCACTTTGAGAGAATTCCAGAAATATCTAAAAGTTTCACCGCGCCGAAACTAGACGAATGTTCTAGAAACATTCGTGCTTATATAAAAGAAGAGACATCGCTGAGCGCGGATAATTCAGTTTGAAGAAAGAGCGCGAATCAGTGGGCAAAGTGTGAGAAATAAATTAAGCAATATTGATTGTGTTATATAAATTAGTTATAGAAGTTAATCATTTAGTTTAGTGTTTTAATTATTCAGTTCACATGTATATAAATTAGTTAGTGTTTTTGTATCGTTGAAGTGTTTAATTTGAACCCACCAATAATTTCAAGAACTAAGAAACGTTGCAGTTGGTGTCAGGTGTGGGGTTTTGGTGAATAGAAAAAAACTCTAGTAAGTTCTCATGTCTGTTACCCGTTTGTAGAGAACTATAGAGACGGAAGCTTTGAAATTCCTTCAGCAAGCCCTGATGGAATTGAAAAATTCGAAAGAATTGAAGGAAAAGATGCAGGGTAATTCAGATGAATTGAAGGAAAACTCGTACATACTCGAGGAAAATTACAATAGACTGAAGGAAAAAATGATGGAAAATTCAAATAAATTAGTGGAAAATTTGAACAACCTAAAAGAAGATTTAAATGCGGTAAAAGGAAAACGGCATGAAAATCTGAATAAGCTTAAAGAAAAGATGGATGAAAATTTGAATTCTGTGAAAGAAAACTTGAAAGAAAGTTTGAACAAAATTAGGGACGAAACGGAAAGAAATTTGAATTTGGTTAAGGAAAATCTGAAGGAAATTACTGATAGAATAGAGTGGCTTATTCGAACATCTAGATGAAAATCAAGCAAAAATAAAAGTGTTGGAGCAATCATATCGAGTGAAAATGAATGATAAGCCAATTTTGTCGAAAGTGGAACATGATGTTGGAACTCATAAAATGAAAATAAAACGTCCTACTTTCGACGGAAAAATTCCTTGGTCGGCGTACCAGAAACAATTTGAGGCAGTAGCCACAGCCAATGGATGCAATGAGCAGGAATAAGCAACGTCTTTGATTTTAGCTCTACGTGGAGAAGCACTGAACATTTTTCAGACAATACCAGCAAGCCAGCAGGTATCCTACGACTCGTCAACATCCAAATTACAATTGAGGTACGGGAATACTCATTTACAACAAGTATATCATGTTCAAATGAAGCATCGTAGTCAAAAATCCACAGAATTGCAAGAATTTGACGCTGATATAGCGAGATTAGTAGGATTAGCCTACCCTACTGCTCCTGATACTTTCTTAAAGCAATTAGCTATTCAAACGTTCATGCTGCAACTGGCTAGGCAAAAAACAATTGATGATGATCTGGCCCAAGCACTTGGGTTTGAAGCTGCAAAACAGGCATCGAATAGAGGAAGTAGCCATGCTATAAGAAACATCACTAAGGAGGAAGAAACTATGAACAGGTGATTTCTCGGCTCTTGAATGGATCAAAGGAAGTACAAAGAAATTAGATGCTGGAACTGCGATGAGACTGGTCATATAAGAAGGCAATCCAAAAAGCCTCGTAAGGAGCATCGAGCAGGAACTAGACACAAAAATGCAGATGCCATATCGCGAAGGCCCTATCCATTTCAATCGATTGGCTCCTTTTGCAGGAGAAAACAAAGAAAACAGAAAAGTCAAGGAAACATCAAGTGAATGAAGCTAGGGACTACGATCGTTTTATGGCTAATTATAGCGGCACTGGAAGAGCTATATTTGTAGTCACCATAGGAAAATATTAAGATCTTTTCCAAGTAGGCAAGGAACACGCCATCGCACATCGTGTCGCTCAAGATCTTCGAATGGATAAGGGTATCGCGAGAGTTTTCAAGGCTCAATATGAAGGCCTTTTGAACTAAGGCAGCAACTGTATACAATTGGCAAGACCATGAAACTAGATTCTGAAGGTGACTAAAGAATATTCACACCAGACAGCCTGCAATGAAGATTAATGATCAGCCTTACTAGACTTGAAAGAGCACTTGGGCAAGCAGGGTGTGAAGAAACTCGCCATACCGACACTTGGTTGTGGGTTGGACCAGTTAGATTGGAGAACAGTATGGAGCATGATCGAAGTTATCTTCCAATAAATCAAAATGGAAGTTCTCGTGTGATGTTTCAATCTTACAACTTCGAAACAAGGAGAGAAGACAGTTGAATGTTATTTCCATCAGCAAGGGAGATGTCAAGCTGAAAATAAATGCCGATTCCGTCATAGTGAGCAAAGACTCAGTCTTTTCTGGGACAGGATAGTTTTAAGAGGGGGGCAGCGTAACGATATTCATCGTCCCTGAAGTCGGCCCAGTCACTTCCCGGCGGAATGAAGAATTGCGATGCACTTCCAGAGTTTGAGAAAGATCTAAAAGTTCCAGCTCGCCGAAATTACGCGAATGTTCTAGAAACATTCGTGCTTGTATATGAAAAGAGACATTGCAGAGCGCGGGAAATTCAGTTTGAAAAAGAGCGCGAATTAGTGAGCAAAGTGTGGGAAATAAACTAAGCAGTATTGATTGTGTTATATAAATTATTTATGGAAGTTAATCATTTAGTTCAGTGTTTCAATTGTTCAGTTTAGGTGCAGATAAATTAGTTAGTGTTTTTGTAACGTTGAGGTGTTTAATTTGAACCCACCAATAATTTCAAGAACTAAGAAACGTTACTTGAACTTGAAACAGAGACAGTATTTTTTAGAATACTTATTACCGATTGAAGGTTGCTAAGAATTGATTTTAAGCTAAAAATCAGAAGGCTTCTGAGATAGGCAGGTTGTCAGATCAATCGATATTAATGAAAGCAAATGAAAATTGGGCTAATGACGATATTGTCTTACCACCAGTTTCTTTACCTAGCTTAAATGGTCTGAATCTTCTCACTCATTTAAGGTTCTTAATGAATGAAAGAAAATTAATATCAAATTTTCCATTTGCGTAGCTCCCTGTCAGGCTTGGCATTTAGAGCTTAATGTATGAGACGATGATCAAATTTTAATATAGAAACAGAGAAAAACGTAAATGAGGATACTTATTACCATTTAATGAATGCTGAGAATTGTTTTGTTGCTAAAAATCAGAAGACTTATGACAAATGCGGGTTGTCAGATCAATAGATATTAATGAAAGCTAATGCAAATTTGGAATAATGACGATATTGTCTTACTACCAGATTCTTTACGTGAATGATCGTCTGAATTTTCTCACTCATTTAAGGTTCTTCTGAATGAAAGAAAATGTATACCAAATTTTCTATTTGCGTAGCTCCCAGTCAGACTTAGCATTTAAAGCTCTTAACGAATTTAGATGAGAATTATGATTTGGCATAGAAATTGTGTAAGGGAATTTTGAAAATAAAAATAGAAAGAATTCTTCAAAATTATATGAAATCATCTTTCTTTTTTGATAAATTCACTGAAGAAACTTATTCCAATTTGCTGTCAACTAATGGTGATGATGTGCGATTAACTCGGCCTTTATACAAACTGAAGATTCATGAAAGCATTTGTGATTCGCTTCAATACCAGACTTCTTGCAGAAATTGGGAAACGTTATATTATAAGAATCCTACTTTCAATTCTTTCGATGTCATTCTTAAAAGTTAAATACTGCCACGTTAGTACTTCAATAAACATCTGATTCAAAAATATTATCTTTTTTCATCAGTAAGTGATAGAATTCAACGGATGCCGAATCTTTTGTTATATCTAAATTGCCTTAGAAAGACATCAGTTGAAATATTGTAGTGCTGCTTATTGTGTGATTTGTAGTAAAAGAATAATTCGTAAGTTCATCTAAATTTGAATAAAACATATTCGGCTGATGAATCTTCAACTATTGAAGAGGCGAAACTAGCAAAATCTTCGAGTTTCAAAAAGAATACTTAGTGAACAGTAGTGTTATCAACCATTTCTATCAAATTCAGTGATTGTTACGGAAAATGTTGTACCGCTAGGGCCTTGATAAAATTGGGTTCTTAAGCAAATATCATATCACCAGTTATTTGGTTACTAGTCTCAAGTATTCTTAGGGGACAGTTGGAATCACTATCTAAGGCATCAATCAAAATTCTGCAATTATAAATTGAAATATTAAACTATCAATAAAATCATGTATCAAAAATCATAAAAAATAGATAAGATGAAATAACTATGAAATTGCCAAATAGTACTTGATTTATTCAACCTGTCTGAATATTTCCAAAAACATTATTTCGGCCGATACAAATTATTTTTTAAGATATCGAATTGATATATATCAACTGCTAGAGTAGCATCGGGATTCAATAATCCAATTTCGCAAAAAGTTTTTTTATAATTTACTTGTCTCAAGGCGAATCAGCGAACTCATATACTATCAATGGGATTAATTCTAGCTAACCACTTGAATTCATCACTACCTTTTTTGAATTGCAGTGTTGATTATGCGGGACGTTCCTTACTCAAAGCGAAAATTGGTAGAGGACACACATATTCAATCAATCCATACATTTGATTATTCATCTGTTTTACCACTAAAGTGAATAAATCAGGATTGTTCACTAATTTGAGTAGTGAAACATTTATAGCAGCTTCGCGACGGTTCATTGCACGTCGTGAAAGAACACATAATATAAACTCAGATAATACAACTTATTATACTAGCGCATTTCACTCCGAGCTCCAAACCTTGAACGATTCTGGAAAGCTGGCATTAAGTCAGTAAAAAATCATTTATAGAGAATTGGCGACACTCAATTGGCCTTCAAACATTTTTATACTTTCTAGTTTGAAATTGGTACAGTTTTGTATTCACGTCCTCTTATTATTATGTCGAATTATCCTAAAGACTATACTCCTTTCACACTTGCCACTTTTTGATTGAAAGAAGCGTACTCGCTCATGCCGAGCGTAGTTGTCTTCTTACTCTTGAGAATAGACTCAGACATTAACAACATATGAAGCAAAGAGTGTATATCGCAGCTTCAGACGCAAGCTAAATTGATAATGTCGCCTAAGAACTTAATCCAAAAGGTGTCACTCGTCGTTATCAGGGATGCTAACATAGCACCCAGCAAAAAGCTGTTTGGACAAGTAGAACAACATCCTGGTAATGACAACGTGATACGCGTAGTGACAGTGTTTCTTCCAAACGGTAAAACGACCAAGCCAGCAGTTTCACAACTGTGTGTTCTTCCCCTCCTCGATAAATAATGATCCGTGAAAGCCATATAGTAAAAAGTGAAAAAGGCACTGGAAATAATAGTACTAATTATTGCTGGTTGTGAAGTATAATCTTTCGATTTAAGATGACCCCATAAGAAGAAATCTGTAGGAGTCGAATCAGGTGTCTCCATTGAGAATACCTTCGATCAAGAAAGATTCTACAATATATTTTTCATAAATTTCTGCCAACCATTCAATTTGTGAGTCGTTTGTGTGTATGCCTGTGTTAACCTATAAGGATTCTGGGTATCCCAATATTGACAATTATGCCTATTCACTTCACGATTGAGATAAAAAAACTCTCGATAGAAAAACACGTATTGTACAGAATATGTGGATCATTGTTAATATTTTCACTTAAGAATTCACAAAATTACAAGCGGCGGTCATTGGTTATGTTTCACGATCCTGTAGGCTGTTGATGCTGATAAACAAGACACACGTCATATTTTCCAGATAGAAGTAGTGTTTTGCATTTGTAGGTGGCCTAAGACTGACACTTGTTTCGTTTCGTATATGCTGATGTTGAACTTTATATTTTTTTGTTAACTACTGTAGCCGTAGTTCAAAATTCATTCATAAAATATTAAGCATACTGGTATCCAACCTATTTTTCTGGATGGTTCATGTTGAAATCACTGATGTTTCTCTGAAGTAACTATTATTTCGATAATAAATTGAAATAATTTCGACCTGCTCATCAGTAAGCTGTTCTCAACGTTTGTCTAACAAACGCTAACTGGGATCAGAAGTATTGCGAAAATGAAAGACAAATGTGAAACGTATAGACTTATCATTACCAGCATGCGATTGAACCAATTGTGCGTTCTCTTCGAAACATTGATGTTTTCAATAACCTCAAATCATTACATTTTCTTGAGAATTAAAAACTTTGAAGTGTTGAGGATAAAAATTGTCATTAGAATTAGAATTGTATCATTGAATGGATGTTGGATGAGGTAATTTTGTGAACATAATCTCAAGCCTTTCCAAATTTTCATCAGAAAACAAACTTTTGTTGTGTTTGAACTGTTGTATGATTATTTTTAATCAGAAAATTAATAGAGTTTTCCAAAGATATGTCTCCCGATCCACTTTCCCAATAATTTCAACTAAGAAGGTGTTGAGAGTAGAGGGTTGATTTCACATACTCCGAACCAATTCAGAAATTGGTCCCCCTCAAATCAAAAAATTGACGTGTCTCAGCTGTTGTATGTGCTTTCCGAAGGTCTATTATAAGTTAACGGAATTGACATATTCCATTTTTGTATCTTTTATATAGATTCAAGTGTATAGGTATGAGATTTATCTTGTACAGTTAGTTAAAACCCTTCGTTGAATAAACTTCAACAGCAATTTGATATTTTCAATTGACAATATCAGTTGTAAGACTTTCGTGAGATTCATTATCAAAATCTCCTCGGCACTTCAGATATTAAATAAATCAAAGAGTGGCATAACAGTGCAACAAGGACTATTTGGATAAAATTAAATCAACGTGGATTGTATACGCCATGTTCAAACAAAGGGAAGAAGATTGAATAAACTTCGTGATGTTTAGGCATATGAATGCTGAATGATGGATATAGCTTAAAATGCATTGAAAACTACTGAGTTGAACGATAACGAATATGCACTGACATCTAAGGAACTAGGAACTCACACAAGACCCACATCACGTCAAAATTCAAGAAGATATCAGGCCAAAAATAACATAATACATAACACCTCGTGTCTTGTGGTGAAGATTTCAAGATTGTACTTAAATTTTTCTATGTGATTTTGGAAAGTGTTGAGGTGGATAATACTGTTGATTGATGAATTTTATATGACGGAGTGGATGGTGGCAAATATAACTGGATCAGTTGTTTAAATCAGCATCAGTGCTGAATGATAATAATGAAACTGTTCCTTCGGGCCCGTTGGAAGGTATAGGATATGTAGAAGCAGGTATTGAAATTGTCGAGCGGATGATGTTGCTGTTGCTGTTTCTTGGCATTTCTTGCTACAAGTTGAAAACGGCAAATATAGACTTGCAGAATTTAATTTTTTCTATTGGAATTTTAGATTTCTTCAAAATCCGTTGCACAAAATAGATTTTATCATTTGTAAATGTTTTCTTCATCTAAGGAACGAATATCACACCTAGAGGCAAACGTAGCAGAATATATGGCATTAATTTGATGGTCTCCATCAAATTCCGGAAGATTCTTCTCTGGGACATTCTGAATATAGGTTAGGTTAGACCCCCACCAATCTATAACTCTTACAATTGTTGAACGATTTTGATGAAACACTTGACCTCTACTTTTTGAATATGAACACCATATTTTGTTTTTCTTTTCGATTACTTATTCAATTTCAAGTACCTTCTGCTGAAAAAGTATAGCTCGAAGCCTTGTATTTTCGGAGAAAACAGGAATTATCGGAAAATTTAGAAGGAAAGAAAACTCTCATATTCAATTTATCGACGGAATTCGTAAAATGGGCGACTGTTTGAGTTTCTGATGAAAATTTTTTTGCCCTAGAAAGTGTTTTGGTCAGTACTCGGAAATAATGAATCATTTTTTGATACTAGGTGATTTACGAAAGACTATACATAAAAAAACTATGATAAGAGTTCTCCTATAGGAATCCGAATCGAGGACCAAAACAAAGTTAACCGTTATCGATATATAAGCTGTTTTATGTATAAGGGCCTAATATTCTGAACGCCATGAGTACTGAACGTATAGATCCATTCAGTCGAAATTTCTAACAGAGAAAGATATGATCAAAGTCGACGAACTGATAGTAGGTGAAAATCAAACTTCAGGACCAGACTGAAAAAATGAGTTTGTACCTTTTAAGTTCACCCTGTACGTGACTTTCCGAGCCTTATACAGGATGTGCGGAAACTGTCACATTCTGCTCAACTTTTATGGTGAAGAATCATTATGAAAACGAGTAATTCTCTAAGTTTCGCAGCCACAAACCACTAGTTTTGATATCTATACTCAATTCAGAATTTTATATTTATTTCTTTCTATTATTGTCATGAGTACTTCATCTTCCCCCCTCCGAAATACTGGATACGCGTGAGTCATCAATTCTAGGAAATGATTGTTTGTTATTCCTTTAACGTGCTCTATTTCCGCCTTTCGGCCACTGACACGCTGAAGAATTCTGTCACATCACTAACCCGGAAATTTTACCGAACCCATCTCGTGTCGAGAGAAGGGATCTTCAATGTCCTACATATCTCTATCAGACAGGACCGACGGCCTTATATCTCCTCCGAAAGATGGATACTCAAGCGATTCCCAGAATCCGAAAAATCGCACCGACATTCTGGGGATTGAACCCAGGTAAGTCCGCGCAGGAGACGAGCATCATATTCTCTACGCCACCGAGTAGGCTATCCCAGGAAATATTGCAATGCTATGCGAATTTCATCACCGGCTCTTTTCTAACCGTTGCTTTCTTCGCATCTACAAAGCAGTGTTCTTGCCTAAGAGACATTCTGATCATTATAACGATGATGTTTTCTTAAGTTTTATTCGAGTATGGTAAACTTGAAGCGCTCTGGTTCTCCACGATTAGGAAATCATTCCTAATAGAATGGAAATGCTCGAGCACTATTTCTGTTTGAATAGGATTAAATCATTTCTGATTCACTTGATTTTCGTCTTCCATACTTCTGATTCTCCGTGAAAAATATCCGAAGCGAAAAATTAAAAATATTTAGCCGATAGGTACCTACTCAATCATTATTTCTCGTTAATAGTTGCGGGTAACATCTATTATAATTCAATGAAGATTTCTCTGATTTTCAATAGTTTTCCGACACAGTACTAACTTCACGATTCATTAGTTTCTTATGTTAGGTTTGGTGTTCTTTGTACCCAAAATAATATGATGTGAATGATTCGATTAAAATAATGACCAAAATACGAACTAGGACAAAATAATCTAATCTAGAACTACTAGATTAATGATCAGAACACTTTCTCGAAGAGAAAATTTGACCACAAACTCAAACAATCTACGAATTACATTCATGAATTGGAAATGTGTTCCGAAATGTTTCGACCACTTCTTTTTTCTTGGAAAATATAGCGTTTCAAATGAAGGTACTTAAACATGAATAAGTATTAGAAAAAAAAAATTAAAATATGGGGTTACCATTCAAAAAGTCCAAATGAAGGTCAACTTTCGGTATTTTCGAAAGTAACAGACCAATGAAATTTTTTAAGAATTATTAGAATATCAATTAAGACACAAAATAGTTTTCGCTTCATTGAAATCGATGGACAATTGTAGCTTAGGGCGTTTTCCAAGAAAAAAACCGATAAACCTTCCAAAAGAAACTCGAATATGCTCCATATGATGTTGATTTCAATGACAAATGCCCCTTTCAGAAACTCTCAGAAATGATTATACTAAAGTGAATCATTTGGATGCATATATAAAACTATCGCCATCACTGATTCACGCGAAATATTTATAAGAAGGGCACAAATAGGCCGGCGGAATGCCGGCAAGGAAACACACTACTAACCTCTACTAAGTTACATTGTTTTTGCTTATTACGACAATATTTTAAATGTCAACTACTTCCTGATTCAACGTAACATCAAAACACAGATTATTATAGTGAAAAATGATGGACAATTATGTCCTTTATAAATTTCATCGAGAACTTCGGGTATGCATTGCTCAATCCATACAAATTACACTTAAGCACAGATCATACGAATACAATTGTTATCCCTACTAATATATGACACAATAATATTTGAATTCGCTACTCTGGTATATCTATAAAGAGTAAACCTTCAGGTGCATATGGTACTTGCTTTCTCCCAACTTCGAGTGCGATAAAATGTGCGTACAATTTTAAATTATTTCTCCAACAGTTTTTCCGCGTCTCTCGACTTCAAACGAATCTTATATAGACGCGACTTAAAAATGCAGTTTGTTCTTAATATTTTTTCTATTTTCTTCTTGTTTCAATTGGTTCTCTCGGAAAATGGAACTCAGCATCCTGAAACACGTAAGTATTTCTAAAATAGATTGTAACATTCAGAAAAAAAAATCGTATTGAATAATTTCATCAAACACTTTAGCTTTTCATGAGGAAAAAACGTGAAAGTTCATTGAATAATTGTTTCAAATCCTTTCTTTGAAGCTTCTTTCTTTTATTTCTCAGTGTTGTAAGCCATCATAGTCCTGAATAGTTTTCTTACAATATTATATAATGTGTTCAATCACCATGAGAAATATTTCAGATAAATCGGAAAATAATCAAATTTTATTTTCAACTAAATTTTCATTTTGCCAAGATATAAATTTTCTTTCTATATATGGAATATTCTTACTCAAGGTGAAAACTTAGTGTTCTATAAATTTTAATTTATTATTTCAAACAATACTAAATTATTAATAATTAAATCTGGCGTCTTTCTGCCACTTCATTATTTTGTTTTAAGATGAAAAAGATTTTTCTAAATATTAGCAATTATTTAAATTTTTTCTTTCACGTTTCTGTCACTTGTTCTCAATGTTTTAACCAAGTATAGTTCGGAATAGCAAACATTATTGTATAATATAATAAATCGGTATGAAGAATAGTTATATAAGAATTGTAAAATAATCAAAATTAGTTTTCAACTGTTATTTTGACCTGATCAGGATATAATTTTTTCACTATATGAAATATTCTTACTTAAAATGAAAACTAAGTGTTGTATATATCATAATCATCATGATAAAGAGTGCTTAATTATTCATCATAGAATCTGCTTTATTACTGCCATTTTATCATTTTATTTGAAAATAGACTATTTGTGAAAAAGATTTTTCAAAATAATAATTAATATTTTAAATCTTTTCTCTGACGTTTCTATCATACTCAGTGTTGTAACCTACTATAGTTCGAAATAACTTACATACATCATTTTATAAGTTCAATCATCATAAAATATGTTTGTAGAAAAATGGAAAATAATGAAAATTTTTCATTTTGAACCAATGAAATAAATTATAATCATTATATTGAAGAATACTAAATCAGCCTTCTTTCTGCCATTTAATCATTTTGTTTCAAATCGACTAATTGTGTTTTTATGAATACTGGTTGTTATCTTGAATCCTTTTCAGACGTTTTTATCACTTACTCTCATTGCAGTAACCCAGTCGGTTCTAAATAACTTACATACATCCTTCCTTATATAGAGTGTTCAACCATCATGAAAAATATTTTTCGAAAAATGGCTATAATGAAAAAATATACTATTTTTCTTTTCTTTTTCACTTGGTCGTGATATGAATTCTCAACTGATATATGAAATATTGTTACATACAGTGAAATTTTCTAAACGTTCTATGAGGTATAATCAGCATTTCAAAGAAAGCTAAATTATTCATCTTGTAATCTGCCTTCGTGCTACCATATTTTTATTTAGCTTGAGACAATTTTCAAAAATTTTAGAGAAATTCAAGTTTGCAATAAAAATAAAATGCAACAGCTTTTAGATGTCAGTTTAATTCTTCAATTGAATGGAAACGGTTTTCTAGAAACTCAAAAATTCTTATGTTTTAGTAATCTTCAAGGGCTTCTGGAAACATCTGAATATTTTGACCTAATTTATTGAGAAAACAAAAGTAATATCATAACCTTTCCAACATCGTTTTTCAGTAGAAATTTTATAGAACTAACCAGGCAGTTAATTCCTATTGTTGAGATAACAGATTGTAGACTATGGATACGATAGTTTTTTTAATGTTTTTTTGTTATTATATCAGATTTTATATCAATAATATATTTGACAGAATTAAGTATAGCACACAATGTCTTTCTAATAACCACTGTCACAAATTATTAGGAGAGAAATGGCTGAAAAGATCTGTCCATACTGCAGTTCGAACATCTGTCTATGTTATTCGTATTCAGGTGAACTTACCGAATGATCTCGAAAGAGTGCTCCAGTATTTCCATTATCGTTGTAAACACAAAGTTTTCTCAAACTGTCAGGAGAACCATAATGAAACCCTGCTATTCCACGATAGCTTCCAGATGACCAACTTCATCATTCGTGCAGAAAATAAGGTAGTTTTGTTGCTCAAGAATTAATTTCTATTTCACAAATCTCTATGCCCTGAATTATATGTCATGATGAAATAAAATCTGTCATCAATTTTTTTCTATGAAAATTTATTTCTGTGCCTCTCAAGTAAAAGAGTCTCTGTTGTAGCTTAGATAGGAAGATATCGTAATCCACAACAAAAACTATTGGCATTAATTTGAAACGGATGCCATTAAAACTTGCTGGCTTTCAGAAGCACTTCATTCGTATACATAGTAGACTATCCACAACAGAGATATTCTTTTATCGGCTTAAATCTTATAGTAGATGGTAGATAAAATCTCGATATAAATTAAAGAGGGAAATGTAGCTGTAAATATGGAGCATTATATCCGCCACTGTCAAGATTTCAGAAATCTCGTCCGATATTTCGATATCTAAGTAAGTTTGAAAAACACGGAGCATGTTTGATTGATTTCATTAACCAAACCTACCTAAACTAATTCAATACAACCAAAAACATGTACAAGCATTTCATAGTTCTCATATTTATGTTATGGCCAAAAATTAACTTAATAGCAATTAATATGATAAATAGTAATTACAGCGAAAAATGAAAGCGGCAGTTATAAATGATGACATTGCTTATAATTTCAAGATATATTTCTATAAATTGAGGATTCAGAGTTGATTAACAATTTTCGTTTTCAAATTCGTACTCTCAACAAAAATTACAGAAAAGAGCAAATATAAACCCAAGGAAAAGTAGCGATGTAGTATGATATGAGTCATATAGAAAAATACTAGTGTAGTTATTTCATAGTCTCATATCACTTTGATGTGATAAACGTCATTCACCCAAATATTTCATTTTATATTAATAGAAAAAATGGTTGAATTAGTTTTGTATTTCAAATACTTCTGTTCGATAATTATTCGTACATGTTAGAGTTTCATGTTCTTATTTTATTTATTAATTCGAATCAAACATCATAACTTGCAAAACTCATGGATTATACCATGTATACTCCTACGATCGTCCCAGAATTGTAAGCTAACGAAAATGAAAAGAAAGAATTTCGCTCCACCCTTGCCAAACTAGGAGAGCTGAGCAGGCTTCGTCTAATATGTATTCTCGGTCACTCGGGCATTGAGGGAAATGAGAAGGCGGACTCATTGTCCACTCGTGGAACAAGCCTGGAGTTCATAGGACCGGAGCCTAAACTCGGAATTCCCTTGGAGCCTGCGGGGATGGAAAACAACCGATGTCTGGACCTTAGGGTACCTGTGCATTGGATGGGTTTCCCAGGTCTCAGACACGCTCGACTTGGTATCAGTGGACCTTCCACTGCCAAAGCCAAGGCCTGGCTCAAACAGTCTAGGTTGGAACTGAGAGTTTCAATTGCCATAAAAACGGAGCCCTGACGTCTCAGGAAACACCTAAATAAGTTAGAATTGATTGAAGATCCTTCATGTAGGCATGTGAAAAAGATATAGAATCAATGGAACATGTTATGTGTGAGTGCCCAGCTGGGTACAGAGTCATTATGGAAGAACTTGGATCTTGCAAACTGCAGCTGACTGAGCTTATTAAGCTCTCACCCACGAAACTCGTATCCTTTACGAGAAGAATGGAGGTCGTGGATGAAATTTAGGACAGAATGTGCCACAATGGACCACTGGGCCGCAGTGACCGGGCTGCTAGGCAGCCCTCACTCATATAATATCTAATCTAAGAAAATCTAGTCTGTGAATGAGTTTAAACGAAAAGTGTAATCTGAATTATCGTGTTCACGCTTGATTCTTTATTCTTACCAGATCTTCGATTGATAGTGAGAGGACAGCAATATAAATATTAAAAGGGAAAAACAGCAGAAAGGAATGGTGTAAGTGATGAATATCTACCTTTTCTTACCAACCAAAATTAATTAAAATAGGAAACTTAATCTAATAGTATATAATCTTCTAAATTCTTTATCTTACGATGTTGATCCTCTTCCGAAAGTTATGTTTATATTGTGATGACTACTTCTGCCCAATGGGGTCTTACTAATTTGGTAGCACAGACACTTTTTTTCTCAGAAATAACTTCGATGATCAAATTCAACAACACAATATCCTCTTTTTCCGATCGGGAGGACCATAATGATTGGAGAATAAGATTGTTACCTCATAATAAATAATTATTGGAAATATGGATTTTTATAATCTACTAAATTATGAGGCACTATTCGCTTAATTCAGTTATATTCCTTCATTCAAAATAACTAGTTTTCTAAGAATGTTCTATGAGAATCGTTCATATTTATTGGTACAAAATGGCGCTAACATTGTTTTCCATATCAATCTTCATGTAATAATATTCTCGATGAATTGAAAAATTATATCATATCTTCATTTCGAAAGCTGTTGGATATAATTTTGGAACTTCTAATGAATTCATGACACTTATTTAATAGAACATTAAAATCAAAAGCATTATTTTGTACAAAAATGTATTTGATTCACTCTTCTTATTGCTACAAAGCCTTAATTTTTATCTTTTTAGTTTCTACTGAAATTCAGTTGACAGATATACAGCGAAGTTAACTTATTTAAAATATCCAAAAGATTTTTCAAATAACAAAAATATAAAAAATCGTTCATGATGAAATCCATTGTATGACTCAAGTTTCACAGTAAACCTGTGAATACTCTTTGTCTCTATATGAAAATGGGGGTATAACAAAACGTATCTCGGATAAAATTTGATAATGATAACTGAAAACGAGTAAATGGTATAACCTTTCACAGTAATGTATGATTCCTTACAGTATGCTTGATATTCACGCAATCGTTTCAACTGATATAAAATAGATTATATGTTAGCTAGTTTCTAAAAGTAGTATTGTTATTTTCCAATGAGCACCTCTTCATGAAGTCTATACCATAGTTATGAAATATCAGACTGTATAAAACAGTACTCCTGATACAGTAGCAGAAAGGCATAAAATCCCCTTGACAAATAGGTTTACCATCATTGTTCTTTTATGGACATCTTGCAAGCATACAGGGTGAACTACTTTAATCTATACACTCAAATAGTTCCTCAGATGAGTCACAAATAGATCAGATCGAAATTGTTCAGGATGTGAAAGATGATTTTCCTGTACTACTGATTTGGATTTGAAAGTAAACCTTCAAAGTGTTCTGGAAATAACTTGGCTCGTTTGATGAGTCTACATTATGCAAATCAGTTCTTAATTTCAATATGACGACCACTCAAGTTTAGAAGACTTATTATTTGACTAGGACTCAATTTAAGGTTATTTTTACAATTAAATGGTTGATATTCTGGCATCACTAACTCACAAAATCTAGGAACTTAGCAAAACAAATGATTTTGAATGATGTTTTGTATGTAATATATTGTCACATTTTTAATGCAGAAACCAAATATTTGTACTTTTTAAATATAAATTCTTCAAATCAAACATTATTTTTCAGTTTATTCATCAAATTGAAGAAACATAATTATCAAGATAAACACCTCTTTAATATTTTCATGACTTAATCTTTCAAACCATATATGGCAAGAAGAGCTCCAAATTGTAAAACATTTTCTGTAAAGTTAAGTGGTTATGGCAATCCAATAAACATTTAGTTAATTGAAAGTGCCAACTTTTTGAAAATTCAATCTAAAAATTTCTTTTGTCGGTACTTTAGACATTAGTCGTCAAAACGTTTGAATTAGATCATATTTGTTTCAAAATTTTGAACCAACATTTAAAAAATAGATTCAGGTAACGTTCTTACTTTAGACTGAGCGCTTGTGCCATGAGCTGTGAATCAAAGTTAAATTGAGATTATAACTGAAAGAGACAGAGTTTCATGAAATAAGGCTCTCTGATCTGAATTGGAGAGCAAATTCTTCTTCTTCTTCACCGTGTAGAAGGCGTAGCGCCTGTTCAGTTCCGGTTTCCCTGCAGCAGTTCTTGTGAAGTTGATTGCCAACTGTCCCGCCATCGTTTTGGTAGTCGTCCAACGGGTCTTCTTCCGTGTGGTATGTTGTTATATACGATTTTGGCTATTCTATCTGTGGTCATTCTGTTTACATGCTGGTGCCATTCTTCTTTTTCTTACCCATCTTACAATCTCGTCTGTTTCACATTTTTCCCTTATGTCGGTATTTCTTTGTCTGTCATTCAATGTGTAACCGGTTATAGTTCTTAGCGTTTTCATTTCTGTTGTTCTGGAGAGCAAATTGTAATTCTATTTTCCTTCTTAGGAGAATAGAATTAGAATTAGGCTCTAAAATGTTAATTTATATTTTTGTATCATTTATTTTTCAATTATCAGAAGTAGTTTAAGTTATTGACGAGCAATATGTGTACCTATACGTCATTGAGATCCGCTATTATTTGCTTCTAAAGAAAAAGCATTGAAACAAAACCATCGTTAATCCTGAAAATATTTGAATCAATCCAATGGTTTCCCTTTTTATTTTCACATGACAAAATTTAACGCACAATATGAAGATCTATGATCCTACTAATGTAAATATCCCACTTTTACGGCGATTACTACTGCCTAATATCAAATAATCTGACCTAAGAAAGTTGATTACTTCACCAACGTTAAATAGCATTACTCTCTACTGAATATCAAAATGAAACTTGTTACACAAATCACTGTTTAACCTCCCTCCATACGAATTGATCGAAGACCTACATTTGAGATTCAATTAGTGCACGTTACGTAATTGTTACATCACATCCGTGGTACTTTACGACTTTTCACCTTCCGTCTTCGCGCGCGATAATTGTTCTTAGTAAAGTAATGAAAGAAGGAGCATATAAACAGAGATGGCACAGGGTTTGATCGATTAGTTCATTCATTTTGTACATAATTTAATTCTGATCATGTCTACAGATTCGGATTTCGTGACGAAAATATATACGGAGTATGTCAAAATGTTCGATTCAATGCAATTGTGTCAGTGTTTTGACTCACTGTATTCGTGAACTTGATGGACTTTTCCATGACCTTTTCAGTTTTCGAATGAATAATGACGACATGGATGATGTTTTATATTGCCATGTGATTTTTGAATAAATTTTGCTGATATGTTGGTTTCATGAGAAACGCCCGACCAAACATTTCAATTTTTTCTATTTTCCCACCTGCTCGTTTTTATTTGTTACTTATATAATACAGTAAAAGCTCCTTATTCGCGCTTCCACCATTCGCTTTTTCACTATGCGACCCAATTCCTATATTCGTGGTTAAAGATTCCTTCACTCGCGGATATAATCGGTACATATATATGTGTATTGATAAATTGGATTGTATCCTGGTAAACGCATCTTCAAATACGTCAAAAAGTGAAATAAACCCTATTACAACTACGCTGTTTTTAAATGATATCGCTGCTACATTGATTCGGCTTTTCCTTTGACATAAACCGACTTCTCCACGGTGTCTGTGATTTTGAGGATGTTAACAAACAAAATGTTTTTTACCGTTTCATTTTTCCATTCGTCACAAGAATTGTGATTTGCTTTTTTAATTTATATTATCGCCTAGAGAAATTGAAAAACGAGTTTCGACACAAAAAAAAATCAGTGTAACCGCTTGAACTGATAAAAGAAATGCTGAATCATGTACTCATTGGAGAGTCATTTGCATCCATATCATCTCATTCATTAACGAATCTACTGTACAATCAATGAAAACATTCAAAGATAAAACAAAGTCGCTTGTAGCTTCAACTTCACTATCAGAGAAAATTGTTCGTGATTTTGCAATAGAAAAAATGGAAGTAGCATTTTCAGTATGGGTCGAACACCGCAACCAAAAAAGAGTGCCCCCGAGTGGTCCAATTATCTGGGAGAAAGCAAAGCGTCTTTACGCAGATTTTAAATAACTTGGTGGATTTCAAGCATCGGAAGGTTGTTTCAATAAATGTTTGACAATCACTGCATAGCATTGAAAATGTTAGAGAATCTACATCTACAGACACTGCTGCAGCAGAAAGATATCCAGAAGAATTTGCAATCCTAGTGGTTGATGGAGTATACAAACCTGAGCAAGTATTTAATGCAGACGAAACTGCACCTTTTTGAAAGAGACTGCCAATCAAAACATTCATACTTTGGGCGAGAAGTCTACAGCTGAATTGAAGGCAGCAAAGGATAAAGTTACACTTCTCCTATATTTTAATGCATCTGGAGATTGAGTCATTGAACCAATTTGAAAACTCAAGACGAGAAGGACATGTTCTAGCTCTGGACAATTCAGCAGGCCATCCTCATGAATTTGAAGGTATGCATCCAAATATGAAAGTGAAATTTTTACCTATTTGCTTCAACATATGGACCAGGCCTATGAGAGCTAATACATTAGACTAACCTTCAAAATCATATTGGATAATATGGAAGCGATCCTGAAATGAATGTTATGGAATGCCAGAAAAAATTTGAAAATTTATCTCAAACATAAAAGAATCAGATGAAGAATTGAACCCATATACATCGAAATCATGCTGAAAAAACTGTGTCCTAACCTGGCTGCGGAAAATGAAGAAGAATCTGCGCCAATTCAAACTTCAACTGCAAATAAAGCCGAAATTTCGAGAGGAATAGGATGAGATGGATTCAGGGATGCTTGAATCGCAAGATGAAGATGACACCGACTTGGAGGAAATGTTGAACTCACGCCTATTGAAGACAACGCTTCAACAAGCACTAGAAATTTTTAATTTGAAAAATCTGAGTGAATGTTTAATGATGGCCAATGAACTTTGTGATTTATTTATGAAAATTGATCCGTCTATGGAAGGAATACATATTCTTAAGAGGAAAATTCTGAATTAACAGGGCTTCAAAACTGCCAAGCAAGAAAAATTAGAAAATTCTTCAAACCATAGTAAAAATGAATCAATATTGTCAAACACTTCAATTAAATTGGTTTTTTGATACACAACCAAACTTATGGAACAATATGGAATCACCCGATATTTTGAATATTACCTCAGAGATTTTCGAAATTTCGAAGGATTGTTAGAACACCCCAAAACATCACACTGCCCCTTGGTATTTCGGAATTTATCTTGCTGCTCGGGTCTAGCTTGTCTTCCATGACCCCTAAATACCCGAATCCGGCGATCATCTGATCGAACACCAATTCTGGTCTCATCCGAAAAAAGAACATTTCGCCAATTCCCAATACTCCACTTTTGGTGCTCGATACACCAAATAAGTCTAATAATTTTTCGTTATCTTGTTAGTTCTCGAACTCTTAAGGGTCTTCTGCTGTATAAACCCCCATGAACGAATTCTTTGACGTATTGTTTTGACTGATACACTGATGCCTGTTGCTTCCAGAAATTACCTTTGGAGTGGTGGTGCGACGCAGTAGGATTTCTTATTGCCATTTGGCACAAAAAGCGGTCTTGTTCTTCAGAAGTAATCTTCCTACGACTTCTCCTAGGCGTATTTTGTAGAGATTGTAGCTCCACGTGTCGGGCGTAGGTTTTTGAAATCACCCCATGTGATACCCACATTGTGGCCGCTATATCCCTCTGTATCACCCCTCTTCAACGAGAGCTATTATTCGACCCCTCTGCACATCAGACAATCCAACGGCATTTTCAATTATGATTATAGGCTTTTTGACGATTGATTACAATATACCGAACATGTGGTGATAATTCAACATTTCTTATCATACTATCCAGTTTTTTCACAACAAAAACTTCATTCTTCATAAATAGTTAAAGATCCATGGTTAAAAACAATCAATATTGTGAAATACCCAGTGATTCAATATAAATTTGGTTGTGTGTTTATGGATTTCTTATTTTGTTCCCTAGGAATGTATCCTCTATAATCCCAAGTAATGAACATTTCATATTCACGGTTTTTGCATTCGCGGCATATTTACATATGCCCTGCGAATAGAGAGCTTATACTGTATTTCGAATGTTGGAAAGATTGCATTCTAATAAACCGTAAGGTCACTCAGTCAAGAAGACCGTATTGAAATTTTTATGACGGTTGGTTACGGGGACCAGGGATTATCTTCTGCCTGTATAACATCAACATCTACCCAACAGACGATTTTGCATTCATTTGATAAGAAAATATGACAAAAATGGATGGTCATGTAAAAAATTTATTTGATTGTGAGAAGTTGACATTGGTGTTGAAGAAACTTTGTATAGTGCTAACAAGAACAAATTGAAAAATACTTTTATAAATTCATCAATGGAACAGCGAATTTTAATTTAATTTTTATTGATTTGTAAAGAAGAATAAGGATAATTTCATCTATCGCAATTATGGAATGGTATTATTTCGTCTTCTTCTTCTTTCGACATACCATTCTTTAGTCTTAGAGCATGATCTGATCCAAATATAATTCGTTTTTTTCATTACAAGTAGAAATAAATATACAAAATCTTACTCTTTTCCAAAAACCCACCATCTGTAAATTCGTAAAACTTGTATTCAAAATCATAATATGGTATTAATGTTAATACTATAGACCTTCATATTTTATAGTATTTCGAATTTGTCCTATGAAAATATATTTATTATATAAAGCAACATGCCTTGATTGACTGTCTGACAACGCAGAAGCAAAACTACTGAAGCTAGAAAGTGATATTTGAACCATAGGTATCTTTTGTGACGTATAGTTCTAAAAAGGAATTTTTGGAAATTTGCATACTATAGGGGTAAATAGTAGTATCATTTGGCCTCCCACTAATTCAGGACTACATTCTTCACAAAGTCTTTAAGATCGAAGTATTATACTTCCTCTTGCTCTATAATTGCCCTATCGTCCATAGTTTCTCGTACAATTCTGTCGACGCGTTCATTGCCAAAGGTTCCTACATGTGACGGAACCCACGTAATCTCAATCTCCTTGGTCGTTTATGTGGCTGAGTGTATTCGCTCTTTAATTCGTGTGACCAATGGATGGTCTAAATAGACCTGCTGCATACCCTGTAAAGAGCTGAGTGAATCAGTTATCATCAGGCTTTTTTTAATGCCTGCTGCCATGATAAAATTGATTGCCTGAAGAATTGCAAACCGCTCTTCACTATAGAAACTACAGAGAGGAGACAGTTTGAAGCCTTATGATGAGTCTTTTGAATAAATTCTGAATAAGCTTCCAGTGATGAGAGGAAAAGGCTTTGTAGAAGGACAGGAGGTGATTCAGATTTGTTGACACTGGAAGGATGAGGTTCAAGTTGTAGAGAGTCGTTTTCTAGTTTTTCTCTCATCAATGGATCAATTGCATTTCGAGGTAAATGTCCCCATTTGAATAACCAATAATAAACTGACTGTATATTTCTCGATATACATGTGGACTTGTATCACTTCAAAATTTACATATGAAACGGTTAATCTCTGAATGAAGTGAAAAGGGCATTCCTCAGATGAACAAACATTGTTCAAGAGATGAGGGTTTTGGTTGCTACACTCGACGATGATTTCGGAAAACCCAACTCAAATCATAGATGGAATTTATATTTATGTCAAATTATAATATGGTTAGATTGGCTAACACCGGAAGCTGCAGAAATCTGTAGTACAGATTTCGTGTTTGGCAAAAGTTGGACATGTCCCAAAGGTGCTGCTTCATCATTCATAATTCTAATGGGCGCCCATTTTACAGATTACTGAAACATTGTAATTTTTTATATCACTTTCAATACATACTTATGGCGAACATTATCGTCGAAATGATTTTGGTTAAATATCCTTGCAGCCGTTCGGGCATGAGTTTGATTTTGGTAGTGAAGGCTCGTCAGCCCAACAGGTTCTTGTGATGTATACGACATAATTACCCGTGGTAAGGCTACGTCAAATCAGGTACCGATAACTGAAAAGAGCAGTACTCAAAAGTGCTACTTATACTAAAATATTTAATATGATCATAGCAGAATATAAAAATTTGACCTCATGGGTTGCGTTTGAATCGAAAATCAACTATTGGTTGAGAACATCTAACCTGACCGATTGAAAATTTATGGTATTATTGAGAGAAAAGTATAAAAAACTTGAGCCTGTAACTGCTTTTTTCTAGCCCTTTACTGCATATTATAGTAAAAGAAAGTGTGGTTCATATTTCAATTTCCAGTTGTTGAATTTTGTTGTAAGTTTGAGAATGTTTTTGTTTAGGGGTTTTCTTCTCAATTCAAGGTATACATCATCTGCAAATAAGCCTCAAAAGGGGCTTCGCAGATTATCTTACTTTGATGTTGCGTGTATTATGTACTTAATATAATAATAATAAAACGAGTTGAGATTATTTGTATGAATTTTCATTAATTTGAATTTATTATTTCGGACATTAAAGCATTATTACTATAAATATTATGTATTGAATGATCGAAAAATCGAAATACATATACACCTTGAATCTTAGAACTAATTTTCGAGTCAATATTGATGTTTCCATTCTTTTTCTATTCAAACATAGTTCGGGTGAATTTTCTCATTAAATGAGAAAAAATTGCAATTCAACTAAAACGATGAAATAATTTTTCAAGATTGATGTAGTTTAGAGAAAGGGATTTCAAAAGACAATACAACGAAACCTGATGGTAGTTAAATTCACTTGATATAGCACGCAGGCACTAACTACACTCAAGAGGTAACAGGCGAAAACAAAACTTGATTTGTTTTCACTTTTATCAATAATCTCGAAAATGGCCCCAATATTCAAGATAGCTCGTATGAGATGAGACAGAAGTTTTTGCAATGAAAATTCAACAAAATTATTCTTCTCATACAACTACACCGTTATAAAGAGGCTTCGGAGAGCTTTCCGACTCTTTTTCCCATTCAAACTTGATGGGTTAATACGATCCCTCTTAAGGGGTTACTTGTTGAAGCTTCAACTTTTCGTCCAAAGATGTCCCCTAAATGATTTGTTTTCCGATCACTACAGGATAAGAAATATTCAGTTGGATCCTTTGGGATGGATCACTTTGTATAAATTATATCAAGATATGATTCACAGCAAAACAAACAGCCCAGTTCAGTACTAAATAGAAATACTCGAAAAAATTTAAAACATTATACTGTCAACAACATCAACGATTGGAGTGAGAAAAAATTTTCATTCAAAATAAAATATTCAGATACATGTTTTACGAATATTGCTCCCAACTGAAACATAATTGTGCTCCTCTCCCAATTTCAAGTTTCTATGTTAACGGGAATCACCCTATAGGTCTTGTGAGTCGCAAAATGCAACACAAACACATCAATTCAAAGTCAATAGTTTGACTTGTTTCTGACAGTCCTGTTCCTGACAGACAAACGTCTTGACAGACGGACAATAAAGGGATCCTAAGAGAGCTACGTTTTTTTCATTTGGCTTACGGAACCCTGAGAAAACAAAATTTATGGAAAAATCATAACATTATGATTTAATTGGTGCTCCTGTCGATATTGGTATAAATATTACGAGCAAAATAGAAATTACACTAAGTTAACTCATAAAAAGAATAAACCTAATAATAATTAATGAAATACATCTCAAACCTCTTGCCTTAATCTTGGTAGTTGCCATAAAATTTACGTTGGGTGGCGATGTGATTATGGGAATATTGGATTGGAAACGTATATTATTATACAGGAAGCGACGTTCCAGTGAAAAAAATTAAATTTAAATTATTATTAGGAAGAGGAAAATCATTTTACTATGAAATTTTTGAAATTTTTCTATGAAAGTAAAGAATATCCAAATTAAATCCTCTCGAAAATATGTTCTTTTTTGATTTTCCTGAAAACTCAGTAATTATTCAGATTTCAATTATTTCTCGCTTTTGATGAATTTGTTTGAATTAAAGGTGATTACAGTCTTCATCAGCCCTCATTTTTTGCTATTCGTAGATGCATAGATCTTCTAGTAACTCAGGAAGATAATCTCACCAAATAATTTCAGATAGTGTAACCCATACAAGATTCGATCCAAGCAATGAACGATGAAAACTAGCCCGTTGTACAAAGCATACCTCACACATCAAGCTGCTGGAAAGTTAGACTCAAGAATACTTTACTCAGGACCTCTAGCTAAGACTATAATCTAGAGAGTGGAAATGACTTTATTTTAACCGAAAATCATCCAGAGATTCGGTAAATTGCTTGGCACTGCGTATCCCTGATATTACTTGAACCAATAAAATAACTGTACGTATTGCTTGAAAACGTCTATAGGCAGAATGAGGATTCTCCCCTCTATCACAAATTCTATCCCTAATATATTGGTACCACAATAGGACTTCTCAGTAAGCTTCAAATTATACATTAATGCATTAGGTAAAGCCAAGAAATAATATTCTAATAAATCTAAGTAAGACTATTCGTAGTGCTAGATGTCGCTCTCTGAACAGCTACTCTTGCTCTAGTCTTTCCTACAGCTGGGTGCTGTAGTTTTATCTGGCTAAAAATACTGCTCCAAGAAATTAACGCACATTTTCAATATTTCCATTTTCATTCTTGGTAAGTATAAAATTATTGACATGTTTTTGTTCGAATATGTCCGGACATATATGAGGTTCAAAAAGGCTGAGGATTTGAATGGTATCAGTCCTTTAGTTTTACATACAAGTTTGACGGATCATTTCTCATGTGTTACGAAGATTAATATTCCAATGCAGTCAGAAACAAATGATAAAAATGATATTAAACTCGTGAAGCATGTTGATTTCGCAAAGTTAAAGCGTATTTTACAGAATAATACCCATTGGAAAGATCTTTATTCCATGGAAAGTGATGTGGGGAAAATGACACATTTTTTAATTGATGCTATAAAAAGTGCTCAAGATCTTAGCACGAGCAAACGGAGATAGAGATAAGGTGATAAAACGTGCAAAGTGGATTACTAGTGGACAGGTAAAATCAATAAAAACAAGAGATTCATTATATGAAAGTATGATGAATAACCCATGGAATAATAAAAATAAAAATAAGTTCATTCAGTTCAGAAATAAGTTGATTAATTTGATTAAAACGACAAAATATAACTATTTCAAATCAAAGCTAACAGAAGACAGTAGTTGTAAAAATATGTGGGAGGTTGTTGAAATATCTAACTTGAAAGGTAAATCTATTAGTATCAAAAAAATGAAAACTGAGGATAAAAATATGATTGAGGATATCGTTGACATGACTAATCACTTTAATAATTATTTTTCGAATGTGGGTTCCAGCTTGACTGAAAGGGTTCCATTTAGTTTGCCGCCGGTTATTTCAAGTAAAAGTAAGCAATGTTCTTGAAACCGACGAATAGTTCTAAAATAGAAAAAATTATTAATAGTCTCAAAAACAAAACGGCTCCTGGATGTGATGGTCTGACGGCAGAGGTCTTGAAAGAAGTGGAACCATTATGTCATGTTATCAATAAAATAATAGAAACCGCTGAATGCCCGCCTCAGTTCAGCCTCGCTGTCGTACCACCGTTAGTTATATAAAAAGGAGGAGTGCTAATTGAATTTTCTAACTATAGACCAATCTCGGTTATGTCCAATGTGGCCAAAATTTTTGAGTAGGTTATAAAAAACGATTGGATGAATTTCCGGACAAATTTAACATCATCTCTTCAAATCAGTATGGCTTTCGAGAAAATAAATCCACACAAGATGCACTCTTAGTAAAACTTCAAAAATCTATAAGGGTCTGGATAACAGTAGAAAAGTTATGTGTTTTTTTGGATCTCGCTAAGGCCTTTGACACCGCCTACCACAAAAAATTATTGGAAGCCTTGGATAAGATTGGAATAAGGGGGAATGCTCTACGCCATTTTGAGAATTACTTGAATAAGAGAAAGGAGATTTTTAGTTTGAACGGAGAAATGAGTGATGAAAAAAGGATTATTGATTAAATGATTTGATGTACCACAGGACAGCGTGCTAGGCCCAGTAGTTTTTTAAATATATATTAATAGCCTGCTTCAGTTGAATCTAAATGGGAATATAGTCAGTTTTGCAGACGATTCAACTTTAATAGTTGAGCGTGATAGTAGGAATGAAACAAAGGAAACGGCGAAAGAGGATATGATATATATATATATATATATATATATATATATATATATATATATATATATATATATATATATATATATATATATATATATATATATATATATATACATATATAATTACTTATTTAAAACCGAAAAGTGATAATACTATTGATCCGTCTCAATATAGACCAATTACTTGCCTTGCAACAATATATAAAATTCTAACTGCATGTATTACCCAAAAAATTTATGCATATTTGGAGAATTATAATATTCTTTCCGAACATCAAAAGGATGTAGAAAAAACACCTTGGTACTAAAGAGCAACTTGTAATTGATTCTGTTGCTTTGAATCAAGCTCAAACTAAGAAGAGAAATATTCATACAGCCTTCATTGATTACCAAAAGGCTTTTGATAGTTCTCCCCATTCATCATTCATGGCTTCAAGAAATTTTGGAAATTTATAAAATTGATAAGACACTTCGTCATTTTCTTGAATTTGTAATGAAAAATTGGAGAACCAATCTTCATTTAAATATTTCAAAACAATCGTTAAAATCCGAAGTAATTCCAATCAAAAGAGGCATTTTTCAAGGTGATTCTATAAGTGCTCTTTGGTTTTGTCTTTTCCTCAATCCATTATCTCATGGATTAAATGCTACTAGTTTCGGCTTCAAAATAAAGATTCTATTAACTGAATTCAAATTAAGTCACTTAATTTATTTAGATGATATTAAATTATATGCCGGAACCAGATCTCATTTAAAAAGTCTACTTGAGATTACTTTCAACTATTCCAATGATATTCATATGAAATTTGGGCTTCCAAAATGTAAAAATCTTTCTATTGAAAAGGAAAGATCACCTCTGATTATATAAAGATTTCCAATATCGAAATCCAGCCAATGCATCAAGGAGATACATATAAATATCTTGGATTTTGTCAAGAGAAGACAATTAATCATAGCAGCACTAAAGAAAATATTAGAAGTTCATATTACAGAAGACTTAGAATTATCATCAAGAGTTATTTAACTAGTAAAAACCTTTTCAGAGCTATCAACTTCTATGCTGTTCCTATTCTTACATCTTCTTTTGGAATTATTAAATGGTCTAAAACTGATCTAAATGAATTACAATGTCAAACGAGGAAAATGCTCTGTAAATATCATAAGCACCACCCAAAGTCAGCTGTTCAGAGAGTTACACTACCTAGACATCTTGGAGGTCGTGGATTAATTGATTTGAATAATCTTCATAGTAAACAGATTTTTCATCTACGTTCCCATTTTCATGATAAACAGAGAACGTCTAAATTACATGATATTGTTGTTGCTTCAGATTATAATCTTACACCTCTGAACTTGACAATGCAAAAGGTAGATTTTGATATATTTCATGATAATTCTAGAGGAGAAAGTTGGATGCAGAAGGAATTACACGGAAAGCACCCTAAAGAATTGAAAAATGATTATATTGATGAAATTGCATCGAATAAATGGTTAGTATCTGGAGAATTGTTTGCTGAAACAGAAGGCTTGGCAATTGCGATCCAGGATCAGGTTGTTTTCACGAAGAATTATAGAAAACACATCATCAAACAAAATATAGATGATTCTTGTCGTAGATGTTTCTGTTCTTCAGAAACAGTTTTTCATATATTATCATCTTGCTCAGTCCTTGCTTCAACAGATTATTTAGAAAGACATAATGCCGTCGCTAATATTATTCACTTTAATCTAGGAATTAAACATGACCTAATTCCCAAAGAAAAAATTTCACAAATATGAACCTGAGATTATTTGTGAAAATGACAAATCTAAACTTTATTTTGATAAAACAATTCTTTGCAACAGAGCTGTAAAACACAATAGACCAGATATCGTTCTTAATGATAAACAGAATCAAATAACATATATAATTGACATTGCTATACCCGACACACATAATATACAAAATAAATACAATGAAAAAGTTTCTAAATATATGATGCTTGGCGACGAGATTAAAACAATGTGGAAAATGAAGAAAATATTTATTCTACCGATTATTATTTCTACAACAGGCGTTATTCCTAGAAATCTTCACAAAAGTATTGAGATTTTGGGTCTGAAGAAAATTTGTTTGAACAGTTACAAAAGATAACAGTCATCAAATCTTGTAATATTCTTCGTAGGTTTCTTTCCGAAAATAATAATGAGGTAGAGTCATAGGTTTTCTCTTTAGTTTATACTGCTCAGAATCTCATTTCATATTTTATTTATTTGTTTATATAAATGTAATATAATTAACTGACAATTTTGTCATATTTATATTCAGAGCAGTATTCTATTCGATCGTTCACCACTTCACACAAAGGAAACTATTAATGAGTAACATTCAGTGTTACTTGACTAAGGTCCGTACACTGGATTTTTCCGGGGAGAAAGCCTCTGACACTACTCGTTGGTACATTGATATCATTGTCTGATGATGCTATAGTATGTATATATTCTGGTAGATTGATATATTCTCATAACATTTATATAATTACTCCAGGATATGTTTTGATTATAATCATTGCTTGGCAATGGTATTAATTACCGGGTGGTGGATTTATATTTTTCATGAAATCAGTTTGATTGCATGAACAGATATATGGGAAACTCGTCGGGTAAAACCCTATATATATATATATATATATATATATATATATATATATATATATATATATATATATATATATATATATATATATATATATATATATATATATATATATATATATATATATATATATATATATATATATATATATATAATAACGATGAATGCAAAGCTGCTTACAATCAATGTTGATAAGACTAAATTCTTCCTTTTTTCATGCTACAACCGCAATATGCAATATTTTAGAACTTTAGATGTTTCTGAAAAAAGCAAAGTAGGCCAAGCTATCACCTTTAAGTGTTTGGAAATTGTTTTTGATAGCCTTCTACGTTGGGACCGTAATATTTGTACCATAGTTGCCACTCTTCGCGGTGTGCTGTGCAGATTTAAATACGTCAAAAATATTCTCGATCAAAAAGCTTTGATAAAGATTTACTAAGGACTTGTACACTTGGGATTCTGCTATGGTATTCTGAACTTGGGGAGCTGCAAGAGCTGAGCATATAGCTTGTTTCCAGGTTCTACAAAAAAAGTTTTTAAAAATCATCTTCAATAAGAAAAATACTTACCCTACTGCACGTATGTATGATGAAGCTAGGATCTTGGATATTCGTCAAATGGTTGCATTCTCATGTATAATACATTTGTATTGGAATTCATATTTACTGGAGGAGTTTTATCATGCCTATAATACCAGACGCGAGAATAAATTTTATGAGACACCTCGTGCAGATAAATTCATTGGCCAGTTAAATTTTTTTTTCTTTGGGCCTAGACTGTTCAATGCTTTGGCAGTGTCAATAAGAAATGTTACTGACATGAGGAAGCTTAAATTTGAGCTGAAGAAGATTATCCTTTGTTATGGTAGGGATAAAATGCATGACATCATAGAGTTGAAAAATTAATGTATTTTTTGTTGAATCTGAGTTTTTCTGTCTGAGTTTTGTTTTCACTCTTTAATTTGTTAGCGGATAAGTGTTGGTGTGTTAGGTTTACTTAAGGAAAAAATTAGATTAGTACACTGTAGACAGCCATATGACTTTGCAGTTTTATGTTTATTTTCGAAGTTTATGGTCAACAACATGGTTTTCACAGCTCATATACACACTAAATTGTATAGAAAAATAAACAGTATTATTATTTTTATATACCAAAACAATAAAATTCGATTAATTTTCTTGGCGTACATGCTTTTTCTCATCAGGAAGAAAAGACAGAAATAAAATGGGAATTGGCGAGAAACAACCACACATCGACATTAGCCGTGGTTAATCAGTTTTCGGGAGTAGAGTCAATTTTCGGTGATAATGCAGCGTGAATTACGAAATTTGATCCCGGTGCTGAAACAGTGGTGCTAGATAACCTAGGCTGGACTCAAATAAGAATAAGCCAAAGCCTTAGTGTCCCATTCAACTGTTTCCAGAGTGATCCGCAGATCAGGGAGACTGGTAATCATGAAAGGGGACCTGAGGAAGGAAGACCTCCAGAACCAATGCCGATCCATGACCGTTTTTGACGAATTTCCTCGATGAGACAACGGTTCGCTACTACTAGACTCATTCAAATGTCCTTTGGACAGAACTGTAAAGTGCCAACTTGCACTGAAACGATAAAACAATGTTTCAGAGCAGTTGTTTTGAGTCTTACTGTAGCAGCTCGAATCTCTATCCACAGCACATCGAAGAGCTCAATTGAATTTCGCCAGGGAACATGTCATATGGTTAGAAGCTGACTGGGAGAGAGTTCTGTTCACAGATGTGTCGAGGTTTTGTCTTTTTCATTGTGATCGACATTATCTAGTATATGAACTACGTAATAATAGATATGCCCAGTGCAACTTTTTACCGACCGACAGTTTTGGTATGGATGGGGAGGAATTTCCTTGAACATCCACAGTGATCTGGTAATCGTAAATAATAGAATCCCAAATACTCTGAGGTCCATTTCAGACATTTTGAAAGGAACTTGATGAACCATTTGGGTAAAAACTTTTGTTTATGCAGAATAACGCGAAACTTCACTAAGCTTATATCGTTAGGAACACTTCAATTGAGTGGTCTGCACGAAATACAAACCTCAGTCCCATCGAATATATTGTGTATATTCTTAATTGAAGATTGAGATGTCAGTAAAACCAGCCAGCTATCATTAATGAGGTTTGTAACAGGCTGATATCAATTTGGAACAAAATGGATCAGAATACTATAATTTCATTGATTTTGAGTATGAATTGTGAATGTCATGCATAGTCATCCATAGTCGCCGTGGGTGGAATTATCCAGTCTTAACAGGTTTTTGGGGATTTTTTTTAAATGTTTTACACCCTTTCATTATTAGTTTCATTTGAATTTCTATGAGTGCATACTTCATTTCGATTGTCCTAAAGGATTTATAGGGCTGAAGTTCTCACATGCGTTAAATTCTTAATTGAATTATGCCATCGGAAGTATGAGAATCACCATTAGCTCAACCCTAATTTTCTAACTACAAGGCCTCAAGAACATAAATTCCTTCACACATTCCCAGACAATCAAAAAAAAGTAAGGATAAATATCGAACTCTATCAGAACTATTTTTAATTATTTAAAAACTTCGAAGTCCACCTGTTTAGAGATTCAAATCTTGGAAACCAATTTAGCAACTTGTTTTCGGCACGTACCTTTCGATACATTAGCCCTTTGAAAAAACGAAAGGAATGAACTTATTTCTAATAAGTTTTTCATGCAAAATCCTACTCAGAAGTTTTCTGGTTTGGGTCTTAGAAGAAAGATTCTGTGTACCCTAAATAGTTCAAGATCAGGTCATGGGCGTAATAGTATTCCCAAATGAAATTGTGTGGTCAGTCGAAATTATGAGTGAGGAAAGTCTGAGGAATTTATGTCATTTATTCTTAGATCGTCCTTTATCTCGATTTCCAGCTGTCTATACATGCATTTGGTGTCTGATTCGTTACTTCTTCGGAATGAAACACTTCAATCCAATCAGTACTACTGAAACAATGTCTTTCTGCTGCTTTTATTTTTATTTTTCAGATTTCTATTATTTCATCGTCCCACATCCACTAATCAATGTCCTGTTTAAAATGAAGAAAGAAACCTCAAGATATTTTCCAATTTTTGTTCACAAGACATTTACAGACTAGCCGTTACTGATGAATCAGCAACGGACAAGACAGGAATTCAAACTATTTTCTATAGCTCACTCGCTATTCCTCATTATTCTGAGCTTTGTTTATGGCAATTTAATAATCCAAGGAAGCTGGAACATTGAAATAAATTACGCGTGTTATGATGTACATGTGATTTAACAGCCAACCAAGTACTGGAGAGTTAGCTGATTCTGATCATTGCATCTTGCAGGAACAATGTGCAACGTTGTGGTTGAAAGTGAAACTACTCTGGCTTGAAGTTTTCTTCGTTTGATCTTCTCTTTGCCTTCTTCGTTTCCCGGTGGCCCTGGTGGTCTTCTGTGTGGGATTGTTGGATGGTGCCAATTGCATATAAACATACGAGTAGGTGACGTTCTAACCAGCTCCTTCAGGGAAGGATATTCAACATACTACTAAAGATTGAATATTGCTTCCTCAATGATAGTTTCCAATATATATATACACATATAGCTATAACTTTTGCGTGTTATACGATATTCAGATATGAAAAATTATTTCGTTTACATAGAATTATGAATCTATAAAATGTTGTATTAATATAGCGAAAAAGTGCTGATAAATTGTTAAAATTCTCAAAAAATTAGTAACTTCAAGAAGTTCTGTATCTGAAAGGTTGCCAAATTAATAGATTAATTCATATCTGAGTTGTGAATCTACATCACCGAAAAAACTACTGCCATACTTATCGCTAGAGAAACTATGCATGATATCGTTATTCTACAGAAAAATCTTTCATCATCATTATCCCTAAAATTGGCCCTCAGACTCTTAGAAAAGAAACATGTATGTGTATGTATATATATATATATATATATATATATATATATATATATATATATATATATATATATATATATATATATATATATATATATATATATATTATTGATTGGAATTAAATGGAAAACATTGTTTTTATTATGGGACTAAGACTGTGTTGACAAAATACATACCAAATAAACACTCATGTGAAATAGGACGCTACTCATCGACAACATTGAAAAGTGAAAACAACTTGTATAAAAAGCCATGTCCCAACTGTAAAAAAAATGACTTGTTAGTTAAACTCCATAAAAATACCCCTTCATGGTTCTCGACTTAGTTACCTACTTATATTATCGACATTTTGTGGTGCACATCACTAAGAGCACAAAAAAAATCATAAAATTTTTATTGCTAAGAAAGTCAAAACAGTGCAAATATGAACTGTTTAACGTAGTAGGTTACGTTGACGTGCGTTTGATAAGTCATTATATTCATCACTAAAAATGTCAACAAGTAACTACTCAGATGAAAATTCAAATTGTGAAATAGATGCTTTTAGAGTTATCTATTTGCTTAAATAACTAACTTTTTCAATGAAACAACTGCATTGCTATACTTTCTTGTATCTTTAGCCTCGCCGGTATCCAAATTCATTTTGAAGGATTCATTTTTACTGTGGATGGTTTTACCTCGAAAATAATCTTGCTCATTCTTTCGCCATTGCAACCACCAAATCGAAGGAGTTACGATATGCTACTTTATTCATCATATTCTCATGAACTGGCTCATAGTGATTAGTATTTTTCCCAAACATGGAAACTATGTCTCGGAAGACGAAAACTTTTATCAGATTTGGAACAAAGAAATAAGACCTTGGAAAGGAGGGTAACAAAAACCTCCACCATCGCCTAAACTAGTGTATAGCATTTGAAAAATGAAAGACACCTAGTTAAGTAAGTTGTTCTTTTATTTCAATTCAAGTTGCACCTTCGTATATAATGAAAATTGTCAAGTTTTTTCAGGGTAAATAAGTTCATATGGCGTATTTCCATTCTTCTAACGTGTATTCGATCTCACCTGCGTCGATAGCCACTGGAAATGTTCATTCATCCTCGTGTTCTATTAATGAAATAGATTCAAGCATAGTTGGTTGTTATGATGAATGAGATGAACATAAACGTTCTAATATTGTTCCTGGAAAATAAAATGTAAAATACTGAACAAAATACAGCTCAACAAGGTAAATGAAATCTTCCTTCAAACGATATAAATATTGCAAATTTCGCCAAAACTATTTGAGAATCACATGTTCAAGATCTCAGAGTATCTCCGGTTACTTTGGTCGCTGTTATGATTAGTTGAGGGTCAACGGTAGTCGCGGTTACTAAACAAGTTTCCGCTTATGTCATATCATTCACTTTAACTGATAAGACGACCCCAAATGTTTTGTTCGTTTGTTTCGTCTTTTACAATGTGCTCGGTAACTTAGCCCATTTAGATAGGTGGACCAACAGCTTATAGAGGTTTTTAAACCACTCTCCTAGATTGTGTATTGATAACTGCCACCACAAGGACTCGCCCCCTAACTGTGCAGCTACCCAGGTGGTTAACCCCAAATGTAGGCAGTATGATAAAACAAACGGTAGCAGTTCGTGAACGTTAAAAACAATCATTATAAAGAATTAAGTCAATAATATTTCAGAGATAAATTGTGCCATCAGCGCAAAGACAAGGGAGTATGTCATATTACTATTTAACTTATGCACTATCTCAGCTGTTAGCTGGATATAATTTACCTTTCCCAGATTCAGCAATCAAAGGGAATAGGCTCGATAACAATATACTTGACATAAATTTCCTAACTATCCTACATGTATTAAGAATTACAGCTTTTTGCATTTCTATATAGGTATTCTTATGCAATTCTAATTTCTCAAGGCTATCATGTAAAGTTTTGGGTATTAACCCAGTCGAGGATACGATGACAGGAACAATATCTATTTTCTCGAGGTGCCACATCTGCTTGATCTCAATAGCAAGGTCTGGGTATTTGGACTTTTTCTCCTGGAACTTATTCAGCACGTTTGTTATTATTCGGTATGGCGACATCCACCAGCATTGCTGTTCTGGCTCTCTTATCATACACCACTATGTCCGGCCTATTATTCGTCACCATTCTGTTAGTGATAACAGGCCTATCGTAGTATAATCTGATAGAGTCATTTTCCAATACGGGCGCCGGTTGATACTTGTAATATGGCTGGAATGTATTCAGAAGTCCGTACTTGTGTGCAAGTTTCTGATGGATAATGTTGCACACTTGATTATGCCTGTGAAGATAGTCCGTATTGGCCAGTTGTTCGCAGCCGGACGTTATATGCTGTATAGTCTCCTATCTTATATGGCATTTTCTGCACCTATCTGTTTGTAATGTTCCGTCGTTCATAATAAATTTTTTGTAGTTGTTTTTAGCGATCACTTGGTCTTGGATGGCCATAAGGAATCCCTCTGTTTCCGCGAAAAATTCTCCTTTCATCAATCATTTGTTGGAGGCTTCTTTGTCGATGTGTGGTTGATTAATCTCATGAGGATGTCGTCAGTATCTGATAGGAACGGTAGATTCAGCAGGTCATCTCTGGTAGAAAGATTTAGAGATGTATATCCCTTATCAGCCAACGATACCATTCTATGGAGGTCAGAAGTGAGAGCTTTTGCTGAGGAGAATTCTCTGAGATTTTTTATCTGTTTGGTGTGTAAATTGACAATATCTATTAATCCGCGTCCTCCTTCTTTCCGCTTCAAAGTTCTCGTATCACAGACGATTTTGGATGATGGTTGTTGTAGTTTGTTAGCATCGTTCGGGTCTGCCTCTGAATATCGTCCAGTTCTGTCTTAGTCCATCTGATTATTCCAAATGAGTAAACAAACACTGGAATGGCGTAGGTGTTAATTGCCTTGACTAAACTTCCCGAGTTCAACATTGATTTCAGCACAGTCTTCAGACGCTGACTGTATTCGAATCCTTTGATTGTTTTTGGTCTAGCGAACTGGCTTGTTGGTATCTCAGATATTTGTATGTTTCGCCATCCCTCATGCACTGTATAATATCACGGTTTGGAAGTTGTGTTTCACCATCTATGACTTTCCCTCTTTGAACGTTCAGGGTCTTATATTTTTCAATCCCGAATTTCATATGAACATCTGCCGAGAACTCCTGACAGTTTTCAGCAAATCATCCAATCGCTTCTTGTTCGAAGCATATAATTTGATGTCATCAATATACAGCAGGTGGGAGACTGTATAATTATTCCCATCTGCTTTTATTCTAAATTCGTATCCTCTTCTATTGAGCATTGAGGACAATGGGTTCATAGCTAAACAGTACCATAGTGGACTCAAAGAGTCTCCTTAAAAAATTCCACGACGTATGGGTATCTCGTCGGTTTTAATTGATTTATTGTTCATGTTGACCTGCAGAGACGTGCGCCAGTGTGTCATTGTTGTCTTCAAGAAATCTACCAGTGCAGGGTGAATTTTGTATATCTGCAATACTTCAACAAGCCAAGAATGGGCGGTACTATCGAATGCCTTCAGATAATCGAGAAAAGCTGAATGAACATTACGTATGCCTGTTTCATTATCACAGAATCGATGATGACTTGTTCCTTGCACCCGTGGTGTTTCTTTCTGCATCCTTTCTGCTCCTCTGCTAATATATTGTTGTAGTCAAGGTGTTGGTATATTCGATTGGATATGCAAGAGGTGAGTATTTTATAGAGTGTTGGCAGGCAAGTGATTGGCCTATATTGAGACGGATCCTGTGTTCTATCGCTCTTAGGTAGCATATATATTAGGCCTTTTGTTAGGAAAGTGGGAGTTTTCTTGGGATGTTGAAGAACATACGTGAGCTGTTTCGCTAGGGCTTCATGGAGCTTATCAAACTTCTTGTACCAGTAGGTGTGGATATTATCTATACCTGTGGCCTTTCAATTGTTGGTCGCTCTAACTACTGTTGTGATTTCTTCCTCCGTTATTCCTTCGAGGTCCATATATTTGATATCAAGGCGTTCTTTTTCATTCGTGATTCATTCCGCATCTCTATTGTGTTCTTGGGGGTGCGACCATAGTGATGACCAATAATCGGTCAAGCACTGTGCGTCAGGTACTTCTCTGTTATTGTTGGTCGCAGGTTTGTTATTTCCCTTATGAAAAATCGCCGCGTTTTGGAGGAACCTTTGGTTTTGGTGTTTCCTTTCAGTACACTTGACGTATCTTGAAAGCCTCTTTGCTTTTGCTTGGAGTTTCTGTTTCAAAGTGTCCATATACACGTCGATGTGTTGTCTGTGATCAGGGTGTTTTGTGTTCGTACCAATTTTCCTATAAATTTTGCGTATATGTGAGTTCTAGCGCCTTGAGGGTTTTCTGTTTCTCAGGAATTCTGCTCTAATTTTATCAATATCCTTCTCCAGTCGTTTTTGCTATGGTGATTTTCGGGCGCTTTTTGGCTCAGCTTGAACCAGAGTTGTGGATGTTTGTTGTTTGTGAAGTCGAAGAACCGCTACTGCCCAACGGTAAATCGAAGTGTGAATCTTCCCCAAGGTGTTCTGGTCGGTATATTCTTCAAACACCGAGTTTACGCTTGCTAGGATAAGATTGGTGTTCTTGTTCGTCTTGAGTTTGAGCAGTTTTGTTCTTTTAGTTGGCTTACTACCACTGAATTCAGTTATGGCTCTGTTGAGCTCTGATCTTGTTAAATACATATATTCGTTCTGCTGATTCGGCTCAGGAGGGCGTGCCATGTTAATATTCGTTTCCGTGGCTTCGATGTTATCTGTAACACTTTCATTGACTCCGGCAGGTATACCGTTATGAGTATCATTTTCGCTTCTGAGTTCCATTATGACCTCTTCTCGTATGCTTTGCAGCGTTTCTGAAGAAAGTAGCCTGTTTTTAACGATTGTTCTTCGTTGATCCAAAATTCTCTGCTCGGATATGTGCTGTAATTCAGGATATTTTTCTACGAACGCAAGATGTAACGCGTATCTGTATGCTGTCAGTTCCGATTCCAAGTTTGTAATCTTGTAATAGGAACGCATAATGAAGGAATTCATTTCTGGGGTCCACTTCATGCGTTTCCTAGATAGTCCGGCTCTCGTGGTCGTAGGCATAATGGCTTGCGCCACCGTTGAAACATCAAGAGTCGGTTGGGAGGTATTGATGCTATTTCCCACTTGGTTTTGTGTTGCAGTATCCCTACTCGATATCACGCTGCTTCCGTCGCTAACCGAGGGAGACTGTGACTCACCTCCCGAACAAGACCCTCTTCCTAAATATTGAACGCGACAAGAGGTTATGGTGGTACAATCTCGATTCACCCGTTTATTCCCGTTTATTGTACATCATTGGATAAGTTGCATTTTATACTTACTGCCAGGTTCAGCTTGGGTACCTCGGGTTCGTTAAGCCCGTACTCAGAAACAATGTTCCTGAGCCCCTGAGGGTCTATTTAACTCCTATTTAACTAATATATATTATTATTATTGGACGGATTCATATGCATCAAATGGAAATAATACACACATAGTTCGAATTTAGTCCAATCCTTTTGTATGAAGAAAATTTTCCTCTGTTGCCGAGTAAATTTACAGAATTTTTAAATATCATACTGAACACTATGCTAGAAACATACGCTTATAAAATATTGTAATACCGGATGCAAACAAAATAACTGTATATATTGTGCATATTATACAGAAAAAAGCAATGCCAGCGAAAAACGCAGAAACAAGTCAATTTTTTGTTTCAACAAAGATCAACTTTAAGCACATCAGATGGCTCATAGTTAGAAAGTATCAATTGTATGAATCGATAATATATTATAGTTGAAATTGCGAAACAGGCTACTCCAACTATAAAAAGATATATTTATAAAATATTTGAACCCCCTTTGAACCTGATGTTTTTTGAGTAAATGGTTGTACAGATTGATATCAGTATTGAAGAAGGTGTGTCAGCATATTGATTTGAAAGTGTAGGGATCAACCTCCTACTCTCAGCATCCCCAAACTTGAAAATTCCCATCGCAAAGAGCACCTCATCGGAAAGGTCTTTTGAGTCTCTGAACGAATTATGCACACACTTCATCTGAGGAGTCTATACAAGGTGTTCAAATCGGGGTATTCATTCTGTTAGGTAGCTGGGTGCGTCGCTTCAATTGATTCAGATTTGTTCGACAATATTCTTCAATTTGCTTAATAACTGATCCAGGAAATACCGACTAAAGGTATAGAAACACTTCAATTAGAAGTTCATCAGATTTTTATTCAGAAAAATTATAACAATCATTGCAATCAGCACATCAGTTTCTCACACGCCCTACAATTTTATTTCTTAATTCATATTTTCATCATACAATGATCAGTCGGTTATTCCAATCTAACTGCCTCCCTGTTTTTCGGTACCCACGAAAGAAACGAAAAATGGTGTACTCAATTGAGAAGAGTATAGAAATCGTGTCACTTCATTTTCAAAATAATAGTTGCGTAAAAGGATCAGCAAGAATATTCAACACAAAACATCCAAAGAATTATGTGAGTCATCAATTTGCCAAATCTCGGATACATAAATTTCAGGTAACTGGTTCAGTGGAGATAGTATGAAATAACACCTCCTGTGAGAAATGAAGCTGCTAAAGTTGTGGTATTAGGTCATCTACAAATGGGCAACATTTAGAGCATTAGGCAATTATCACAGCAAACTTGCGTATGAAGTGCATCTGTCGAGAGAATAGTGAAGCATCAAAATTTTCATACCTAAAAATACGATTGCACCATGAACTAAATAAAGATGACTATAATCGTCGCCTGCAATTTTACGAAAATTTGAGCAAAAATATGATTGATTATTCCAACTACCTTTAAAATATTCGTTTCTTGAACGCTAGTACTCTCAGAGGTGAACAGATACAATTGACATCACTGGGAGTTGGACTCCCTTGTATAGGGATATACTTACATAAACCCCACAAAAATTGAATGTTTGGGCAGGGTCATACGGAAACTATCTTGTTGGACTGCCTTTCATCGATTGGAATCTCCATGGGGATAGTTATCTACAAATGAGGAATTGTTTCATCCCAAAATTATTGAGATTTAGAAAACAATCCCATTCTTTCAGTATATGCATTTCCCGCGCATTCTGGAATTGGATTCCAAGAATATTCAGATAATTATGTTCCAAAAAGCTGAATCAGTAGGAGAGGACCATCTGTTAGCCAGCAAGGCCACCGGATTTGAATCCTTTCGAATATTTAAGGGTTCATATAAATTCGAAAATATACGCTATGACACCCAAACTTTGGATCAGCTGCGTGGGAGAATTTTGGCTAAATGCTCACTATTAACAACAAATGTCTTTGAGAAAGTAAGAAGGAAACTTGAGAACCGTTCATACCATTGTTATTGTAGACTCATTAGTTTCTCTGAATGATTTGTACTAAGTATTCTTGCTCTTTAGGCTCAAATGTCATTTTGCAAATGAATAGTAATAATTTTCACTTTGCCTTCTGTTGAGTGCACTTTTTTCGAGTTCTTTTTGCATCGAATACAATACTTGAATTTGAATTAATCGACCTGATGTACCCAGTTAGCTAGCAATGAATTTCTCAGATTCAACACCCTGTAAAAATCGCAAAATAAGTGTTGATCAAATTCGTTCAGAGCATCAGAAGACCTTTCCTATGAGGTTCCTATAATACTTTTTGCGATTGAAATTTCTCGAGTTGGGGTATACCGGAGTTGTTTGTTACCTACACTTTCGTATTAATATGCTGAAATACCTTCTCTAATACTAATATTAATCTGTACTTTCATCAAATCAAACTATATCAAGTTCAAAGAGTTGTTGAATTATTATATAATAACTTTCCGTATATATATATATATATATAATCATAAGACTTTTCTATATATATATATATATATATATATATATATATATATATATATATATATATATATATATATATATATATATATATATATATATATATATATATATATATATATATATATATATATATATATATATATATATATCAAAAGAATTTTCTTACAATGAGCTACTTGACCCAAATTCCCTATAGCTATTTTGTATGTAGGTGATGGTTGGGGTAGGGTAAGTTCTGATATGCTCAAGGTCGACAAAACAGTGGTCATCCTCGAAACAAAAATTTACGTTTTCCACTGACCTGCATCCTTCTAATTCGATAGGGACGAACAAATTTTTGTTAGATCAGCCTGTATTTCAACACCTAAAAAAGCCCATGTAACCTTTATAAATGTCGATAAATTGGGTTAAAGGCAATTAATATCGACATAGTTTTTTACAAAACACTTGCTTGCAGCGATTTATCATCAGATAGCGTCGAACTAGTGGTTTTTTTCATATAGGAATAAAACACAACGATGCATCATAACTATCTTGTTTTTGAATTCAGTTTGTTGCCTTTCTTCTCATTTTCCTCATAAAGAATATTTATTTCGTAAAATGATTACAGAAGGATGACATTTGATCATAGAAGATATTAAGCAGCTATTGACATACTCCAAGCAAGGAACTCACAGTGTTAGGTATCCAGATTGCTACAAACTAAAATCAAGTATTATTAATCAGTTGTGGCCTTGTTTCAGTGAAACTAAAGTGTAATGGAACGTCATGTAAATTATTCAAGATCTCCTCAGACGGATTCTTGATTTTCCAAAACAAAAATGATCGTAATATTGCAGCATACAAATCGGTTCAAAAGTTGTCTAAAAACATGCTAATTTATGAAAAAACTGCCAGCAATCGGCTGCATAAAAGTTAATCAGATTCCACGCCACTTGTTGCCAAAAACACGTAACTTGGGATGGAAATAGACGGGTTCCATTAATGTCTTACGACTAAGTTTATATCCCAGATCGAAAGAAATTCGAGTATGGAGAGAAACAAAATATGTGAACCGTCTCCATCATGTTCAAGAAAAAGTGAGGCGAATCCGTAATGTTTTGTGGAGGTATCGGTCTTGGTAGAAGAATAACAACCATTTTCATTCAAAACAAACTGACGGAAAATTCTTACATGATGAGAAAATTCTAAAAAAAGTGGTATCTTACCTCCTAGTAATGAGTCTTAATTCACTCTAATCTAACCTAAAGAAATAATGTTACTCCTCACAGTGCTATCATTGGCAAAAATAAATTAGAGGAAAACAATAGCAATATCACCCGGATCATCATGCTTTCAATATCTGATTCCCATCGACTATAATACACCGTGAACAAAAATATTGTTAAGTAAAATTTATTTCAGCACGATTATAAACTGCATTTGATAGTTCAATATTTCATCGATAATATAATCTTTAGTATACCGAAACATTTCGAAAATCTCTCAATAAATGATACCTAAAATATGCAACAGTTTTTATACTATAAACGTGAAACTATTTCAATCCCTCCAGGAAGTGTTTAAATTATGTATTAGAAAACTATTCTGCTTTTTCGTTTTTGTTTCTCTTCAAATATTTTGTTCTCAATATTTCATAACAACTGATTTTCATCAAACTCTGCAGGAAATATAATGGTATTTGTTGCCGATGCCTAGACACATTTGAAATGTTCACTCAATATAATTAAATGAATATGGAAATTGAATATGAGAACCAGTTTGTTGTTGTTTCTTATTCCTTTAACGTGCTCTATTTTCGCCTTTTATCCCAACGCCGGAGAGTTCTGTCACCTCACTAACCTGGGAATTTTGCCGAACCCCTCTCGTGCCGAGAGAAGGGATCTTTAATGTTCAACATATCTCTGTTAGACAGGACCGACGACTTTACATCTTCTCCGAAAGATGGATACTCAAGTGATTCCCAGAATCCGAGAAATCGTACCGACTTTGTGGGGATTGAACCCAGATAACTCTGCGCAGGAGACGAGCATCATATCCCATACGCAACCGACCATATATAATTTTGCGAAAAGAACTATTAAAAAGAATATCTGAACATTCTGAAAAGATGCTTGTTCCACAAATTTTGAATACTTACAATTGTGATTGCATGAATGCTTGTAAAACATAAATATAGAATTGCATTCAACGTTACCGTACTTAATATTGTACACTGAATTTTGTCGGATAGAAAACTTCAAACACAACCCGTTGTTATATTGATTTCGTTAGTTGATATAAACTGCACATAGAATTTAACGTACCAAACCGAACATTCAAATTTATGCAGAAGAAGCTTAAATTTGTTGAAAAATCATTCTTCCTCTTATCCACTACTAAGGAATTCTTAAAAACAATCGAAATGGAAATGGTTTTCAAAGACATTGAAATAAAACTAATAAGAACAGATGTAACACTTGTGGAAAAAATTAAAAACCTATTAATACCGGATATTTCCACCAGGCAAAATTCACTGATGACGTCTCGGATTCATATTGAAAATCAATGACCTTATAACATTCTGATCCATTTCGTTCCAAATTTCCATCACTCTGTTCCGAATCTCATTCATGGCAGTTGGCTAGTTTTGCTGACTCCTTAATCTTATATTGGGATATTGGGATTGTCCCAGACATGTTCGATGTGATTGAGGTCTGGACTCCATTGAAGTGATTTCCTGGTCTGGAAGCTAGTTCCTTAAGATATAAGCTTGGTGAGGTACACTGAGAAAGCTTCGAAATTTGGAAGGGCGTTGGGCAGGGATTTCTTCTGTCACCTATATTTATCAACATTTATGTGGAGAAAATATTTCAGAGAGCAATAGAAAACAAAACACGGGGAATAAAAATAGATGGACATCTCTTGAACAAAATCCGGTATACAGATGATACCGTTATTTTCACCAGCAACTTGGTAGATCTACCAGTATGGAAAACAGATATTTAGATAGGTTGAAGATAAACACTGCCAAAACAAAAATGATGATAGTCTGTAGAAATAATCAAAATTGTGCACCTCTTAATATCAATGGACAAGTCATAGAGCGTATAACGAAGTTTATATATCTGGGCGTCACTCTTAATGATAGATGAAACTGCGATGAGGAAGTGAAGTGTAGACTTGGCCGAGCAAAAACAAACTTTATCAGACTAAGGAACCTCCTTCTTCACAGATACAGTGTGTTCCAACGAAAATTTGACCCCCCCTATAACTCCGAAATGAGTAACATTAGCGAAAAACACCAAGACACGTCGATTTTTGTTTCGAGGGGGAGCATTTTTCGAATTAATTCGAAACTTCTCAGATCAACCCCCTACCCCCAGCAACCCTAACTTTGAAATTCATCATAGGGAATAAGGGTCGAGTGGCACCTTACTGAAAAGGTCTGTCAATTCTCCACCTTGATTTGTCATTTTTAGAATTTTAAATTAACATACAGGGTGTCCCAACCAAGGGTGAAGTTGAATTCCTGGAAATCCCAAATACAAAATGAAATAGATTTATTTTGGCATAATGCAAGCGCAGGTTTATGCTCGGTCTAGAAAAACGACCTACACTTGCGAATTTGGAGTTGGTGCACTCAACCCCCTATTTCCAGCATCCCCAACTCAAAAATCATTCGATCGATAATAGGTCAAGTGGCACCTCGTTGGAAAGGTACTACAATCTTCTCTTCGAATTTGGTATTTTCGAAATTCAGAATCATCATACAGGGTGTCCCAAAGCAGGAACATTGAAAATCCAAATAACTTTTTGAAACTGGTTCATTTCGGTATACGAGAACATGTTTGATCCGAGAATAGGACTTTCTTGTGTGGTTATAGAATTTTTGCAATCAACCCCTTCCATTCAGCATCCCCAACTTGAAAATCATACAAATAATTCAAGTGGCATATCTTCAGAAAGGTTTTTTGAATTCCAGAATGATTAAATCATTTCATTCAGTTCGGCTCTCCATACAGTAGAAATGAGGCAACGGAAGTGGCAGTAGTGGGTCATCTACAAATGGAGAATACTACTTCGATCAGAAAACTATCTCGTCTGACTGGTGTATCAGCTACAACTGTCCATAGAATCGTGAAACATCACAAATTTCACCCCTACAAGGTAAAATTAGTGCATGAAATAAACGAAGATGATCCAGATCGTCGTTTACAGTTTTGTGAAAATCTAAGTGAAAACCTAAACGCTAATCCAAATTTTCTGAATAACATCTGTTTTTCTGATGAAAGCACCTTTATGCTCAGTGGTGAAGTGAATAGACATAATTGTCGATATTGGGACACACAGAATCCTCATTGGTTTAGAGAGGCCCACACGCAAAGGCCTCAGAAGTTGAACGTTTGGGCAGGAATTTTGGCAATCATCTAGTTGGGCCTTTCTTTATTGAGGGTAATCTGAATGGAAATGGCTACCTACAGTTGTTAGAGGAACACATACATCCTAGATTGACAGAAATTTTACAGAACGATCCAACTCTTTCTGAGGACGAAATGCGTTTTCAACAAGACGGTGCTCCTCCGCATTATGATGCTCGGGTGCGCCAATATTTAGACGAAAATTTCCCAGGAAGGTGGAATGGTAGAAGAGGACCTGTTGAGTGGCCAGCCAGGTCACCAGATTTAAATCCCCTAGATTTTTTTTTGTGGGGCTATCTAAAATCTAAAGTTTATGCCACAAGACCAGAAAACCTGGAGGAGCTGCGGATGAGGATTATCACAGAATGCCGACTTTTGACTCCTGAAGTTTTCGCTAATGTGAGAAGAGAGTTCGAAAATCGTCTGTATAACTGTATGGAGGTGGGCGGAGGTCATTTTGAACAATTGTTGTAATAATCAAGTTAGTTTTTTGTTTTCAATTGAATACAAGTTCAATAAATCTCGTTTTCCTGTTTAGATGAGCATCCAATTAGTTTCTCCATCATCCCCTCATCCGGATCCTCACGCCAGAAAACCTCGATTGCCAAACTGAAACCAATGCCTCAGTGATTCAGAAAATAGAAGAATCTTTCTGGAACTTTGCCACTCAACCTGTAATCACTTGTATGATTTTTTGAGTTGGGGATGCTGAATGGAAGAGATTGATTGCAAAAATTCCATATTCACGCAAGAGAGTCTTATTCTCGAATCAAACATAAACATGTTCTCGTATTATACCGAAATGAACCAGTTTCAAAAAGTTATTTGGGTTTTCAGTGTTCCTGCTCCGGGACACCCTGTATGCTGATTCTGAATTTCGAAAATACCAAATTCGAAGAGAAAATTGAAATACCTTTCCAACGAGGTGCCACTTGACCTATTTTCGATCGAATGATTTTTGAGTTGGGGATGCTGGAAATAGGGGTTGATTGCACCAACTCCAAATTCACAAGTGTAGGTCGTTTTTCTAGACCGAGCATAAACCTGCGCTTGCATTATGCCAAAATAAATCGATTTCATTTAGTATTTGGGATTTGCAGGAATTCAACTTTACCCTCGGTTGGGACACCCTGTATGTTAATTTAAAATTCTAAAATGACAAATCAGAATGGAGAATTGACAGACCTTTACAGTAAGGTGCCACTCGACCCTTATTCCCTATGATGAATTTCGAAATTAGGGTTGCTGGGGGTAGGGGGTTGATCTGACAAGTTTTGAATTATTTCGAAAAATGCTCCCCCTCGAAACAAAAATCGACGTGTCTTGGTGTTTTTCGCTAATGTTACTCATTTTGGAGTTATAGGGGGGGTCAAATTTTCGTTGGAACACACTGTATATGTCCTTGAACAACCGAATTCGAGTGATTCGATGCTATGTTTGGCCTATTATGCTGTATGGTGCTGGGACTTGGTCACTTAAAACTAGGACCTCAAACCGAATAGAAGCCGTCGAAACGTAGACAATTCGGCGTCTGCTATGGATACTCTGGACAGAGCATGTTACCAATGAAAAAGTTTTACGAAGAGCAGGAATAGACAGATAACTCTTAGACATCGTGAAGCAGAGAAAAATATCGTATTTGGGTCTTATGCTGAGGGGAGATAAATACCAGATTCCCAAATTAATATTGCACGGTAAAATAGAGGAAAAAAGGAACACTCCGGGCTCAGAAACATCAGCAAGCAGCAACATTATTCCGACGGGCTGAAGAGGGCGCCCTGACCAAGACATGACTGGAAATGAACGAGTGTTCGCCAACGTGCAGTGCACATGGTACAAGAAGAAGAAGGTATACTCTTCATACATAGGTAAAAAGTTTTCACCCATGTTCAACGCAAATGGTGCAACATGTTTCCTGAAATGTCTGTGACTTACCTCTGAGCATTCAGGGATCCATTGTTTACGATGACCAGATAAGTGCGGCGTTCAAAGAAAGACGTCCTCACACCATTACTGAACCTCCACCAAAACCATGGGTAGGTAAAATTTGCACTGTGCATATCATTCCTTTCGACGTCTGTTCACTTGAGAACATTACCTAGGTCTGCTTTAATGACTAGCCGTCTCCGTGTGTCTGTGGATCATTCTGCAAAGAATTGAATGGGGCAAGTATATTCTTGTATAGTTCCAACCTTGGTCATCTAACACCACTGCATCGAAAATTAATTTTCAAAAAGATCAAACGTAACTCGCAAAAATTGATCAGCAAATACTGTTAACAATGTGGTTTCTCCCAAAATCTAACTTTTTTTGTTTCAGTTTTTCTCTCGAAAGAAAAGACAGAATTTTCTTGTAATATGTCTGGGCATATCCGAACGAAAAGATGTGTTGCCTACCAACAAAGAAATTTTAAATATTGAAATTGTTCGTTGGTTTCTTATCGCAGTGTAGTTGCATTATATTCTGGTATGTTTATAATATAATACGCGGTGATACTCGAGAATGCTCTGCACAAAATTATAGTAGTTATTCGTTGCTTAATAGTACTTTTAAAGTGGTAGATCCATATTTCCATATTTTGTATAATTTTCATGGAATCAAACGAATAGCGAATTTTTACTCAAAACCCCAATGTATCAGCTGCATATTTTCAATTTTGTCTCGATCGACCAATCTACTATAAATAACTTAAATAGATAAAATCTGCTAATATATTTACTTTCCGTGTAATGAATATCAAATATTGCAATGTTGATGATGTTTTGACGACATTAAATTATGATAATGGATTCATCCAAAAAGATTAAACGGGTTATAATGGTTAGTCCCGAAAAACTGCTACATAGTTTATACGTATTCAGTACTCCAAAAGTTGTGAATGTGTGCTAAAGATTAGAAAAATGAATAGTTATTTCGATAAATTAGGTAGGAGTTCATAATCATACTAGTTTTTTTTGATTCAGTAAAGTACAAAACTGTATTGTGTGTGGTAATTTCGCAATGTATTTTTAACAATCAATAATTGACAGTGGTGTTTTTGAAACTTTCATTCATTAATGTTGAAAAGATCAAAACTTAAAGAGCTTCTCAATATACAAGAAATTCTGAATGAATCTAATTCGACCTATATATAAAACCAACAATATTTTTGCGATGTCTAGAAAATCCAATCCTGTCTCTTCTGATATGAATAATTACGAGCATATCTCACAGAGAAAGCATTAGATCACTAGGTCGTACTTTCTCTCTTGACTAACTTTATGTAATATCTGAAGATGTAATAATGAGCATTGGAGAACTTACAGTTTTGTCTCAACTAATTATGATGCCTGCATTGAACGAATGATTTTCATAAATTGCAAAACGAAAACATGTATGCGATCTGATTCACTTCAAACACTCCATTGTATCAGAAATTGGTTTCAGTTTCATATATTCTGCCGAAAACAATGGGTGTTGAAATTCTTAGTTATTGAATTCGTTCAGCAGATATAGTTGTTGAAATTGAAATTGGGCTTGTCTCTGCGTTATATAAAATTTCAATTAGAGAACAAAACTGAATTCGAAAAATTATCTTGCATAAAATATATCAAAGGTCAATTATAACAGTCGAAGGTGGTACAATTTCATACCACATAAAACATCTGAAATAAACTAATTGAAAACAATGAAAAAATATATGGCAATTTCAACCCCGATAGGCTGTTTCATTTGTCGATTTCTATTCATTCATTCATTAATACAGGCCTAACGATATTTATTATTTAATTTTCACTATCAAAGGAACCCCATATGAATTACAAATATCCCTCTATTTTACAAAAACTGCTCTGTCATTGAGTAAACGTTGAATATAACAGGAAATAAAATGAAGGTAAGATATTTTCCTGAATTTTGAAGTTGGTTTGTAATAAAAATATTATCTACTCGTAACTGACTTCATTTTTTATGCGCTTAATTTTTCGACTTGTATGCATACAATCAGCCCTTAAAATCCCATTTTCATTTTTCAAAATTCTTATTACTACAATCTTTATAAGTACTATTTTGATGATAACTCTTATAAAAATCCATTAATTTTCCTGAAATCGTCTCACATATAATTAAATGTATATCATTGTAAATAACATTGTACAGATACCATACAAATTTTAGCATTTCTGCTATTTAATCTTCAGAAATGAGTATTTTGAAGACCACTATATTTATATCTTTTTTATTCATAAAATTCGGGAATACTCCAGATATAAAATGAAGTTTGCATAGTACGTAACTGTTTTCGATACAATAATATTTTTTAAGAGGAACACCTAAACTCTATAAAAATTATAAGCTATTTCAAGCTGACTTCAGTTATATTTCATCGTTTTCTTCAGGTATATGTATATAATGGTGATATCGTGAATTCTTTCATATATGATCGCTTTATACAGTATGTTCCAATGAAAACGAACCACCCCGCGAAACTCGACTGGAAAAGTCTTTTCTTCATTGGAGGGGGACTTCTTTTTAAATGTTTCGTTCTCCTTCTATCCAACCTGGCAGCTTTTAACCCAAATTTTGGAAAAGAAAAAATGGGTTGTGTGATACCTTTTTGAAAACGTGATTCAATTTTCTATACGAACGACCATTTATTTACTAACTTTCGAAAATCATGCGACGAATTGAAATTGGGAATTGTTCAGAAAAATTTCAGGTTTTCTTGAATCCTTTCGATTTTCGTTCGAGGACAACATTTGATCAAAACCGATTTGGTTGAATCAGAAAAAAATCCATCCCCTGCTCCTTTCAACTACCACTCCGAATACTTTTATAATGAGAAAGGGGTTGTACGGTAGCTCATTGAAAAAGTTATCTGATTCTGAATATCAATCGACTCTTTTAAGTTCTATTAGTGAAAGAATAACACTACTTAGACTTCTGTGATTCTCATTAAAATGAATAGAGAATGAAATTGAACATATCATGGAGTTTTAAATTTTTCAGTATGGTATATTCCCATCACAAATATCGGATCTCATTAACTTACATGCATTGGTACAGTCGACATTCTAATTATTGCCCAACATTTGTGGTGTTGCCTGCTGAAGAATCCTTTCTCGTTGTACCCCCACGATTCGGGTGGCGTACAATAAATTTCGAACTTGAACCCAACATGATGAAATCGAAAGGCGTTCGATCCGATCTAGCTGGACATTCTATAGCGCCCCTCCTACCTATCCAGCTATCCGAAAATCTAATCTATCTAATAAATATTAATCAGATTTTTATTATTCTGATATATACAGCAGAAGCATTCTGTAGGGGTGCTCCATCATGCTGATACATAACGTTATGTTCAGATGAATTTGGATCTCCTCTGATGATATTTGTTATTTGAGGATCTATCAATTTCTAAGCATAAACGAATAGGTTGCACCCTCCACGAAAATAAGGAACATAAGGGTTCTATCAAAATTCAGGCCAAAAGATTGCCATTCAAGAAAAAACCCAAGTTGTCAGAAAAACTAACGTTTTGAAGCAGAAACGGATCCTTATTGATCCGCTCACACAAATGTAATGCTCTAACCGACGATCGAAACCATCAGCATCCTGTAGAAGTCTAATTTTATATGAATGGAATTTGTACTCCTCTCCTAAAAATTCTTGTCAGGCATATTCCAGATATTTGCAATAATCTCCTTACAAATACTGTATTCTCCATCATGGCAACTTTTATTTTTTTTTATGCGCGCTTCGCAGGAATAGACGAACCTGTTCCACCAGTGGGCGCCTGGGAATAATTGAGGTGTCTGTTTACACGCTTCTTGAAGAGGGCCAAATTGTAGGATGTTGGGAAGATGTTGGACGGAAACGAGTTCCACAGCTCATCGGCCCTGTAAACGAAGGAATTCTTGTAGCGAGAGGTTCGATAGGTCGTTAAATGTACCGGTATATGATGAGAACTCCTTGCCAGCTTAGTGTTGCGGCAAAACATGAGTTTTCCGAAAAAAAGATCTTTCAGCTCCTTGGAGCATCTTCCGTGGAAGTATCTGTGAAACAGAGGAAGGTCAGCAACTTGTTTTCTGAGAGCCAGCGGTTGGAGATCGCGGGTGATCTCCGGGTGGTCGATTAGGCGCACAGCCCGTTTTTGCACACTTTTCAACATCCGCAAAGAATTTCTGGGCGCAGATCCCCAAACATGAGAACAATATTCCAAAGCCGGTCGAATCTGCGCCTTATATAGAAGCAACAGCTGAGATTACGCGAAGTATCGCTTGGCTCTGAGAAGAAAACTAAGTTCAGCTGATGCCGACTTAGCTATTGCTGATATATTTCCATGCCAGTAAAACCCGGAATTGACGGTTATTCCGAGAAGCTGCATCAAATCTTTGGATGCAATTTGTGGGCCTTGTATCATTACAGGAGGTTCTCCAGCGGGGACCTTTCTAGAAAATGTAGTGGCTTGTTCGCGTTGAAGCTCATCAAGTTCAACTGATCCCACTCAGATATCGTCTGTAAGTCAGAGTTTAAGTAGTTAATTTGTTGACATCTCTGACGCTGAGATTCCGCAGCTGTTATCGGCCGCAGACTACTGAAGGACGAAACCAGGGTACATTCGTCTGCAAAACCAAAGATCCTGTACTCTGTAGATGACAGAAGATCGTTTATTTGTAACAGAAACAAGGTTGGCGAAATATTGGATCCCTGAAGTACTCCTGCTTGCAACTGGAAACAATCAGATCTTATATTGTCAACCACAACTTGTATTGATCTATTTGAAAGAAAGCTACTTATCCAACCCCGCAATTTTTCGGGAAGCCCATATGCAGCAAGTTCATTCAACAAACCTGCATGCCAAACCCTTTTGAAGGCTTCAGAGATGTGGAAGGCTATTGCTCTAGATTCCCCGTGGTTTTTTATCGTTGATGTACAAACATGAGTGACGTAGATGAGCAGATCTCCTGTCGATCTTTGCACTCGAAAACCATACTGACGGTCGTTAATAATTCCCTGCAACTCAAGATATTTGATGAGTTCATCATTTATGACTCTCTCCTTCATTGTGGACATAATAGGAAGAAGTGCTACAGGGCGGTACTTTTGGGGTAGGGACTTCTCTCCTTTCTTTGGGATCGGTTGAATTCTCGCTATTTTCCAGCTGCTCGGAAAAGTATGGCTTTTATAAGAAATCTGAAACAGGCGGTTAAGAATAGGTGCCAGTTCGGGAGTACACTTTCTTTGGACGATTGGCGATATTTCGTCTAGACCAACTGCCGTCTCACAGTGCGGACTCTGAGCTTGATTTCTGCCATGGAAGAATTTGTAGGTGGAATGTTCGGTGGTATTGCGTTAGATGAATCTAGCACAGAATTCTTGGAAAACAAGAGAGCAAAGTGATCGGCTTTCTCTTTCGGAGATGATGGTATGCTTCCGCCTTCTTTAACAAGAGGCGGAAACGCAGATTTGCAGAAATTGGCACTGAGTCTTTGCCATAGACTAGAATTGTCTAGTCCCGCTTGCCTGTTCAAGGATTTATCAGTTACCCCTTCGTTGAAATTGGCCTTTGCTCTTGCAGTTGTCAGTGCACACATTGATGACAGGATCTGAAAGGCAAACATCACTGAATGGGAGCACGAAAAGAACTCACGCAGCTCATCCCAATTAGCACGGTTATAGTGTTGAATGCGTACAACACAAACTGGCCACACCAATTACGTCGTCCCTTACAACTCTGGTAGAATTATGTATTTTAAAGATAACGCATCCAGTTTCCATAAATTTGTTAGTTAATTCAAGAACATATTTGTTCTTGACAAAACAAGTCATCTGTGTTTTAACGAAAAACTAAAAATAACTGAATCTTTCAAATCAGGCAAAAAATTTCTAATAGGAAGGTCTATAACAAACCGACTTTTTTCATGAAAATGATATCATGCGCACCCGATTTCCAATTAGAGATTACTAAAATTATCAACTCTTCGGAATAAAATTGACTTGATAAATCTTAACATAAATGTGACAGGCTGCTCGACCGTTGATAAATAAATAAAATACAGGATGTTGGACAACCTTTCAAAGAAGTATCACACATCCTTTCTGAAATGGAAAATTTTTGGTGGTAGTTGACAGTGGTAAGAGTATGATTTCCAATCAACAGAATCGATATTGATCGAATGTTTTCCTCAGACGGAGATCGAACGGATCGATAAAAACTTCCATTCCAATTCGTCACATTTTATTTCAGAAATGGAGTACATACGTTGTCGTATGAAAATGGAATCACCTTTTCTGAAAAGTATTACATGACCCCATTTCCCTATTCAAAAATTTAGAATCGAAGCTGTCAGGGGTAGGGATTTGATAGAGGGAGAACGAAATGTAACGAAAATATGTCACTCTCCAATAAAAATTGACCCGTTTCAGAAATTTCAGGAAAAAATCAAACCAGCAGAGTTATTCAGTGTGGTTCGTATTCATCGGAACGGAATGTATAAAAACTGAAGTGTGGCATAATAAATGATAAATTTTCAATATGGACTAATTTTCCCTCATACTTTGTTCTGAGGAAAAGGTTATGACGTTATTACTTTTGCACATATTGAATTTATTCTAAACATAAACGCTGCATGTAAAAAATGAAGCCTGTCATAGAAAATAATAGTTATTTTCAACGACAGATAAGTATTTATAAGTAGTTTTCCGAAATACTCGGCTATTCCACTATCACTATGAATGAAATAATCCATCACCTTCATAACGGGAATACAATATAAAGAATCGCCTTTTGCAAGAATAATGCATGTATTATACACACATCTTGATCCAACAACAACTGTGGAAAGAGTGATACTAGTGGATGAAACAGATCGATTTTTAGTTCGAGGAGGACCATTTCTAATATTGATTTAGAGCAAGTAAAATTAACTATATTATCCTCATCATTCCCCAACTCAAATTACATTATAGGGAGAACGGGTCGATTGTTATTCCATTAAAGAGGTTTTCAATTCTCTAATGGAGAATTTCTTGAAAAGTTAAGTTATTATACTTATGGTCGCTGCGAAAGTTATAATTCAGTAAACTCAAAATATTTCTGAAAACTGATTCATTGTAATAAAATAGAGGATAAACTCAAGTCCGTATTTATAGAGGATTCCTATATATGAGTTTAGAAATTGTATAACCAAACTCCTCTCTTAGTGTATTTGGTTTAAGAATCCTATAGGTAGAAAGAGATTGAGTTGCACCTCATCGAAAAACCAATTCCATTTTTCTGAACTATTATTGTATTAATTTCATGTTGAATCTTCAATACATAGTGTCCGAATCGAATTGCTTATTCGAAATGTTCAACTCAATTGTTTTGGATCAACTTGGCGGCATACTGGTGAAGAGGTGGTAGTAAATGGATATATTGGATAGTTTTGTCAGTTTATTGAAACCTTCCAAGAAGTTTTCTTCATTCTTCACAAAGAACAACAGAAGCATACCTAAGAATATTCAAGTGCAAAATAATCATTCGAATTGTCTCCGCCCACCCCCATACAATGATGCAAACGATTCTGAAATTTCTTTCTAACATTTCATTCCGCAGCTCTTTTGATCTTTTGTGGTATAAAATTTCGTTTTAAGATGACCACATCAAAAAATCTAAGGGATTCAAGTCAAGTTACGTCGATGACCTTATCCTTTTCTACCAATCTACAAACCTGTAAAATTATGATCCAAATCTTATCGCACACGAACGTCGAACTGTGAAAAAGCATTATCTTGCTGAAAACTTATTTCATTCTTTGTGAGAGTTTCATCAGAAATTTCAGTAATTCTGTGATTTTCGAGTTTTTCCAACATTTCCATCTGCAAGTAACCTACTACTGGCCACCTAATCAGTTGATTATATCTGTCAAAAATTTCACATACAGGTGACTGGCTTGTCTATCTGGAAGATTTAGATTGAATATTCTTAACATTGTTTTGGCACATGACAAATTTCAACCTTTTCCTAACGATTAAACCATCTTCAGATGAATCTAAATAAAACGATTATTGAATAACAAATTCAAAAACACATAGAAAAGAGATTGATAAATGAAAATGATGAAAATAATTACACCCGTAAAACTAGCAAACTTGGTATTAGATTGATTTTCAGAATCATCTTATAATTTAGGAAAGATGTGAAGGAAAATGAAGGAAAATTCTAATGATTTAGTAAATGTTACCATTACTGATGATAGTTTTGTGCTTCCTAAATTGCTCCAAATCAACTGAATTGAACGTTTTGAATAAACAATTCAATAGGAACACCTGTAAGTAAGAGCCAATCTTAAAGTTCAACATACTTAATCGACTTGAGTACATCCTGTTATTTTATCGAAAAATATATATATATATATATATATATATATATATATATATATATATATATATATATATCAGTTTTCAGAAGTATTTCGAGTTTATTGAATAATAACTTCAGCTGTTATGGGTCACCCAATATTATAACTTCATATTTCAGAATGAAAATATTCGAGTAGAAATTGAAAGCATTCTCAAAGAAGTTTTCACTACATCCTACTTTCGTATAACCAGATTTGAATTGGGGTAGAGGGTTGATTCGCCTACTCTTAATCAACCTCAAAAACGATCCTCTGATTCAATTCGACCTACTTCAGCATTTGATGTTTGTAGCACTAACGAAGGAGGTTTAATTTTCATTGGAACACACTGTAAAGTTTATCTGGATGAAATCCTATGGATAATCAGAAAATCCGTATAAAAATCCATTACGTGGTTTGAAAGAAGTTAACGGAGAAGCATACATAAAAAAAGATTTTCTTTATACTATATAGATTTCGTTTGACTATTTAGCACAGGATGTGGGCTTCGAAATGTTGGTTTCCTATTTTAAGTTAGTTGTTTGTACAGAATGTCCACGCTTACGGAGCTATTAGAAGTATCTGTGGAACGGTTTAATCGATTCAATTTCGAGATTTGAGTTAATGAATACTAATCTTCAATTTACAATAATTGTTTTCAGAGCGTTATATCGGTTATAATAAGATTAACCACTATAAAGCTATGATCTTTCTTATCAAACTTTTCGGTATTATAGTGTCATCTGCTTCGACCATAACAATTCACTCAGATTTGAGTGATTATAACTTTTTTTTAGTTTAACGAGCGCACGACTCTGTCTCCTTCTAGGATCCACGGCATAATGATTCAATTTTCTGAAAGAACTACAGGTTTTTGATAAAATCGCGAATGCAATAAAAACGAGCCAATTTACCTATCAATACTAATTCAAAATAAGGTTTTAATGAAATGAAAAAAAATAAGTACCTGAAATTGAAAAAAAAAACGTTCTTTTGAGATTTAGTTTTATTGAGTTGCAAGTGATACTTGAGCACCCTGTAAATAAAATAGCATCGAAAAGTAAGTTGCTCTAAAATATAACAATTTGTCGTTAAACTGAAAATAATCATAATATTACTTAAATCTGAGTAATTTTTTTTAATCAAAGAAGATAACACTACAATTTCGCAAATTTGGTTAAAAAAATCATAGCTCAATGGTGTTTTATTTTAGTTAGGACAAAGTGGACCACGAATGCATGAAAAAACATGCCCTTCAATGAAAAATAGAAGAGTATAACTTGCGATTTGAAGTAGCAAAGTTGTAGTCAATATCCGGTATAACCGGAAGTAGTACCGCTCTAAGAGCAATCAAAAATTATAGATCAATATCCATTTACTCCTATTCCAAATTTTGAAATCGATCAAAGGACCTATTCCCCAGATATAAGCGGGTCATTAGCGCGGACACCCTGTATGTAATTTCAGTTAACTTGAGTAGTAAAGGTGGTGCAAACGACGCCCAACAATTTTTCTTTGAATATCAATATATGTCATTTAACATCTCGTTTGAAAAGCTTCATCAGAACAAATGTAGAGAACACTTTCAAAATTATTACATAACTTGATTTTATGAATTTTATAAATTCTAAAAATACATAATAAATATTTTAATTGCCTTGATCACTTCTTGACTGTAAACCAGTCGAAAATCTATATTTTATCGGTTCATCGGCGAAAAAAATTCGAATTTTATAAATAAGAGGTTCTCTTTTTATTACCAGTGAATAATTTTATATTGTTTTGTTTATTTTGATCACATCTTGCGGCTAGTTTTTAAATGTCAGCGTGTGCAGTGTAGTGGAATTTTCTGTTTCCCAAAAATGCATCTAACGGGGTTACATAAAATTGAAACTTCAATGATGATTGATTATGGTTATAAGAACCTTCTGCTGCATTTATTTCAAGAAACTTATCCAAATTTACCTCCAAGTAGCCAACTTTCTCAAGCAAAATTGAGTGAGAAGACCGCGAATTAGAGCATTTGAGGCATGTATCTGAAATGAGTCAATTGTTGGTAACAACATTAGTCTGGCTATTCTACTGAATATCATGGAAAATCCAATCATTTCAGTCCGCCCAATTTCTCGTTGCCATAATGTTTGAGATACAATTTCTAGAGTGAAAGATGCATCCTAACAGAAAGCCATTTATACTGGAGTTCCTTGAAAATGATTCAGATCAGAAAGCCAAATTATATTCTCCTCATATGAGTCTAATTCATCATTAAGTAAGCTCAATCATCAAAACTGTCGATATTGGTTTGTACAAAAAACTGACTGTATTATTGAAACTCAATTCTCAATAACTAGAGAAAGTGAATCCGTGGGAAGTATGAACAATGTTCATGTTAAAGATACAAAGTTATCCAATGAAAGGAAAAAATAAAAGATAGATAGATTTTCATTTGATTATAACTTAAGCCTCTTCGTTTCGAATTACGTAGGCACAGACTTATCGAAAGAGACAACTTCTACAATATGCCTTATATGTACTTGGATGCCTTGATAATAATTTTCCAAACGACTGGTTTGGTGAGAGAAAGACCAATTGAATGCCGGCTTAGATCGCTATGTTTATTCTCTTACGCTTTTTTCTATGGGTATATCTGAAATCAAGGGTTTTTAAAAATAAACTTTATACTTTTGGGTCTTTTAAGGAATACATAACACATGAAATTAGACAGATATTACCAAAAATATTGAGGGAAAGAAATGGAGCTCATTCTGAACCTCTTGTACAGTGATTTTTATTCCTTTCAAATGTGTTTTTAATTGGACTTAAGAGATAATATTCTAGAACAATGTTAAGAATGAATTGATAATGTTGTTGATGGATTTATTTTATGGAAATTCATTTAAATATAAATAAAATGAAACAGTTTTGTCTGATTTCCGCAATGTTTATTTCGGTTTCGATAGCTACGTCACTTTCAAGTATCTAGAGATAACAAGTATTAGAAATAATATGCCAGCTATACCTATTTTGAATGTTGAGTAGTTGGGAGTGATTAAATTCTAGTAGACTATTCATAGTGGTAAATTTTAGGCTTTTAAAAACTTTGTTAATTTTTATACTATTAATTAAGAGATTCACTGTCATCCCTTATTGCATTTATGGTGAATTTTTGAATTATCTCATGTAGTTATGAGATTTGTAGATGTAATATGTTAAAAAACTGCGAATCTGAGGTAAGGTCTTTTTTGTATCGATCAAAATTTCGACCTGTTTTTCTTACGTAAGCTGTTCATGCATTGCATTCAATTAGGTATATTCCAGGATGTTAGAACCTAAAAGGTTTCTGTTTATTGAATAGCATTTGTGCACGTTGAGACCTCTGGATAAGGGGGATGTTGAATTAAATTTAGAAAGACAATTACTGATGTTATCAGACAGAGGCTCAATGTAGGTTAGTTGCAATATGGTTTATGTGAAAAACTGAAATATTATTTTCTGATGCAGTTTTCTTTTTGATATTATCTATTATGAATAGGTAAATGGAAAAGGCTTTATGAATCATTGAATTTTAAGCGGCTCATTTATATGTCATCTGTTAAAAGAACCCATTTTAATTATTGAGCCTGTGAATGTTTCTTTTTTATATATGTTTTAGGTGAGGCTATTATTCAGGTCAGTAATGGTTTCGTCTCGGGGATTTATTGAATTGTTACTTTCAATTTCAGCAGTGAAGATTATTTTTTTATGCGAATAATTTAGAAGATACTTTTCATAAAAACTTCTTCTAATAAGGCGGGGATAAGTGGGGATTCCCTAGGGCAGAGGTGCTCAAACTTGAACTGCTGGTGATCTACCTCAATATTCTTATATTACTCACTATCGACTCTGAGAGGTTTCAAGTATGTGTCCTATCTGCTTACCTAGGTAGGATGTACAGTAGCATATACAAATATTAGCTTTTCCCATAATATGCATTATTTTAGTCAAGGTTTGGCTTAGTTTTAGTTAGGTTCTTCCCTATAATATCAATGAAAAAACTCATAGTTATTCAAAATTGCGAGTCTATTGATTATTAAAAAACAAAAGAGTTACATATGGTGTTAAACTTAACTAAGGAGTGACTTTGGATGTTGAAGCGTGCCACTGCATGTCCTGCATACTTTTCATAAAATGGTATGTAACCACTGAGTGCTAATCGCAATCATGATGACATATGATCGGCAGTTAGTCGATTGCGATATTTTGACTTAAATATCTTCATTTCAGAAAATGCAGACTCGCACAAGTAAATTGACCCAAACATTTCGATCAGTTAAAGGGCAATTGTTCATATTAAACTGACTTGCTATTTAAACAGGAAGAGGATAACTCATAAATGGTGCTATATTTGCCAATTTACTGCAATCATAAAAACACATTTCAAATTGTCCCAAAATATTTGATAATTTATCCTCATACGTATCATAATTCAACTGAGGAATCCTTGCTTTCAAAAACGGAAAATGTTTCAGATCCTTTCTTTTAAGTTGATCTATCATAACATGCATTTTACTTTTGAATGCGTCTACTGCGCTAATCATCTCAATAATAGCTTTTCCTTCACCTTGAAGCCCCAAGTTAATGGTGTTTAAGCGCATTGTGATGTCAGTCAAAATTGCCAAATCAGTCAGCCATTTTTCGTTTTCAACATCTGAGTTTCATCTACTCTGTCGTCTGTTATTTTGGGCAATAATTCTTGAAACCTTTCCAGGAATTTTCCGCAACTCAACCACCTCCCAATCGTTATTAAAATGATACGTTTTAGATTTCTTCGCTACACTCATTTTGTAATAAAAAATTTAGTATCGACGTAATATTGTCTTCAAGTTACAATTCACAATGACTTCAATTCCTGCAGACGCGACAATTATATCGGCGTGAACAAAAGTCTCGAATATTTCCGTCAAATGCGCCTTCCGAAATTTCTATAAAAGCGGCAAATATAAAAAACGTGGCTTTTCTTTGACAAATACCACGCTTTCCTTTGATGAAGCCACCTTTTGCCGCTATCAGAGTATTTTTTTATAACGTAATGAATTTTTGGAGTTTAGTTACCTACCTACTGAAAATTTTTTTCTTCTCGAGATGTACTCGACTGGTTGATCGCGATCGACCGTTTGAGCACTCCTGCCATAAGGGATTTGAATCCAAATTTTCCAAACAAAACTTAGGACTCTCCATGAAATCCCTACTCAGACTCTTATTAGTAGATATTTTTATTAACAATCTTGATAAATCTATAATATATAATAAGTTTGTAAAATCATATTAATTTTGGTACAGATACGTTGACGACAATTTTCTCGGTTCTCAATGCTCAAACGGAATTATATGCAAAAAGTAATTGAAATCGTTAAAATGATTATGTTAAGAAGATATCTCAGATTCAAAATTAACAGGTACGGCACATATCAAAAAACGTGAGTGGCAAAATAGGCAATTGGCCCTATGCCTCATTGGTCTTGCTAAGCTGAGACGGTAAGCTAGTGTTTAAACATTTGAAATGAGTGCTATATGTTAGCAGCATATCATCTTGATCGGCTTAAGTATAGGGCGGATTAGTGAGATTACCTACAACAAATAGCGCGTATTCAAAATGTTAACACGCTCTTCGGTCGCTGATTAGATACCTGATTCTTCGAAATTCTCTTTCTGAGAGTAAGATCGACATTGAGAAATAGACAATTCTTCAATTATTCGGAAACTAATTAACAAATATTTATTCAATCTATATTGATAACTTCTCACAATTGAGTTGAAGAATGATAACTTAATTTTTTGTTGCAGCGGAGTACATACTGCCTTGTTACAAAGCAGATCCAGAACTCAATAAATGTGTTGCTAAAACATTCAATCATCTAAGACCATATCTAATCAAGGGGATAAAGGATATCAGCGTACCTAGTATAGATCCATTTAAATTAGAGAGAATTGTGATGGAAAATGGACAAGGGCCTTTTCGAGTTCGGGCTACTTTCTACAACGTAACAGCAAACGGGGCAAGCAACTATTCAATACAATCAGTCAAGTAAGTGCATTGAAAGTACAGCAAATACGTAAGATTTACTACGTATATTAATTAGTTGTTGCATTTATTAGAACATTACCACAGCATGTGGCACAGTGGAAGAAGTTCTTTCTTTGTACACATGCGTTCAAATGGAAACGAACCTCTGAAAAACTCGGGTGGCTAGATTTTTCTATGAGATTTCTCTAGCTGGTCGATTTTTCATTGAAAGGGGACAGTTCATGTTACGTTTTCTCCCTACTCAATGTTTTAATTGGGAGAAGGTATCGTGTAATACCTTTTTAAAAAAGTGATTCCATTTTCTATATGACCACGTACATATTCACTATCTGAAATAACATGTTGCGAACTGAAATCGTGAATTGTTTAGAAAAATTCCAGGTATGGAATCCGTTCGATCTCTATTCGATAAAACTAACCTATCAATCACTACCCCAAAATTTTCTATAATGAGAAATGGGTTGTGTGATATCTTGTGTGATTGAAATGTTTACTGATCTTCAGTATCAGTGTGCTTTTTGAATTAATTGAATAGTAACTCTGTTTGGACTTTTATGACTCTAATGAAAATCTTTTATTGAATGAATCATATCATTCAGTTTTCAATTGTTTAATTGAGGTGTATTCCTATCGCAAATGTTCGAAGAATTCTCCATCTACTTCCATGCATTGGAACAATCGCATTCCGAATGATTGCTTGACATTTTGCAATATTTGTGGTGTTATCTGCTAACATGCTTGAACATTCATTTCTCTTAGTATTTCCAAACATTCGGGTGGCGTAACATAGACGTTGAACCAAAACCTTTCAACATCTTGGTGGCTGGTGATTTCAACATAAATTTACTGGTACCATCACCTGCAAAAACGAAACTAATCGATTTGTTCGAATCGTTCAGCCATTACAATATATTCGACGAACCCTCTAGAGTCACATCACATTCATCATCTTGCGTTGACAATATCTTTACAGACCTCCAGCGTGCTACTTACTAAAAAAAACAATACACCTCCATATATCGGATCACCTTGCACAAAGACTGCTGGTTTCGACACCAATTGCCAAAAAAGAAGAATTCGAAATCAAGGACAATTTGAGCCAACAAAATATAAAACGCTTCATTGACAGTCTACAAACGGTTAACTATGAAGCTTACACTGTCTCTGGTGATGCAGAAAAATCGTTCGAATGCTTTCATGATTAATCGAACACCTTAATATGACCATTCCCGAAAAGAGGGTTAAAGTAATTCAGAAGACAAGAGAAGCTCAGAATACACCTGAAATGAAATCATTGAAATAGACAATTGATGTGGCGCATACCATATGGAACGACCCATCTTTCAGATTGTATAAAGAGCTGAAAATAAGATATAAAAATGAAATTGACAAATCAATAAGACAAGAAAATCTCTCGTTCATTACGAACTGCACAAATAGGGGAAAGGCAATCTGGCAAGTGATAAATGAAACCACCAAACAAAAAACACTCATAATGAACAACACTTGAACGCAGCTGAGCTGAACAAATATGTTGCGAACGTTGGTTCAGCAGCCATTGCAGCAAGTTTAGACCACGCTAAGGACATCATGAAGGAAATATCAACATCGAGTCCCACCTTAATGTTCCTTCGAGGAACAACTCCAAGCGAGATCGTGGACGTAGTCTAATGCTTGTAAAATAAAACAAAACACGCGACATGTGTGGTATGAGTGTGGCACTACTGAAGAAAATCGTCCATACAATATCAAAGCCATTGAGCCATTTTATAAACCTATGTTTTGAAGGAGGAGTATTCTCAAAATGTCTAAAGGTAGATCCACAAAAAAGGTAACAGGCAGACTTTGGAAATGATTGCCCAATTTCCATCCTACCTACTTCATCTAAGATTCTGACCTGTTGAAAACACGAATTATGGAATATATTCTCAAAACATCTATCTTAGTTGACACACAACACGGGTTTCGAGAAAAAAATCAACCACAACAGGTGTTACTCAAATAATAAATTTTCTTTTGGAGGCCCTTGAAAATAGGGAAGAAGCTTCTGTCAAGTGTTGCGACCTTGGAAAGGCGTTCGATTTTATGAATCAGCAATCTCAACTCTTGAAGATGGAAAAATATGGTTCCAGAGGCAAAATAAATGAATTCTTGAAGTCATACCTCGAAGACAGGTTTCAGTCAGTCAAGTGGAACAACTGCTCAAGCTCTCTGGAGGAAGTTAAAATAGGCGTGCCCCAAGGGTCCATTCTTGGACCAGTACTTTTCATACTTTATATTAACGATCTACCACTTAATGTCAATTCGGATTGCATAACTATATTTGCATATGATACAATTATTCTGAATAAGGACTCCAACAGACAAGAATTAGAAATAAAATCAGATGGTTCCTTGAGTACTCAGGATTGGTTTGAGGCAAACGCGCTCCAACTAAATCTTCAGAAGACACAAACACTCATAGTTACAACAAAAAAGATATACAGTACAATACGTGCATAAAACTGCTTGGTTTTAACTTAGATAGCTCTCTGTCATACTCAACGCATATTGAGGAAAACGCTTATTCTCAGCAACATATGCAATACGTAGGATAAGGATGTCTGTGAGCGAGGAGGCTGTATAGCTAACTTATCACGCCAAATTCCACTCGGTGGTAACATATGACATACTGCTGTGGGGAGCAGCAACAGATGCACCAGATATATTTTTGAAACAAAAAAAAGCCGCGAGGGCATTACCTGGAGTTGGACCACTCGAAAGCTGCAGAAATCTTTTCTCAAAGTATCAAATACTCAACATACTTTCTTGCTTCATCATGTCATGTCATGCTACATTGACGAGTATCGTACTTCGTTCAGTTTTCAGGCCAACAATCGTATTCATGATACCCGATCAAAAAATAATTTAGTGATTGACCCTCGTGCGAAAAAGTATCAACTTCATAAGGATGGAAAATTTTCAGAAAAACTGTGAAACGATTTCTTCTAGACAATGTGTTCTATTCAATCAATGAATTCCTCGACATCTGTGATAAAATGAATGGGATCATCCAGCCAGTTCAATGAAGATTTATGATTGTTGTTAAATTTTATTATTTCGTTTACTTTGGAGTGCTATCAAGAATGGTGCGTGTTCGCGAATAGATGTATGTTTCTAATGTGTGTGCATATTTTCTTTTGACGGCTCATGTAATTTTGATGAGAAAAACAAATTATTAGTTCTTTATTATTATTATTATAAAAGAAGAAATCAAGAGGCACTAGGTGGGGATATCTAGCCGGTCATTCTATAGTGATTCTCTCCTGCCTATCCAAAGACCCAGAATCTTCTGTCCAGATAGATTTTTTTCTGCACAGTGGCAGCATAACTTTATGTTAGGAAAAATTTGGATCTCCTTCGAGGATAACTGTTTGATTAATGAAATTTCCAAGCATACTCAAACAAATTTCGTCGTCCGAGTTTCCCTGTATGAATTCTATACTTTGGTTTCCAAAATTTCGGCCGATACATTAAATTTTTGGGTTATTTAAGTATTGCGCTGCCTTTTGAACGGGGATTAGTGTCATTGAACACTCTACAATTATAATGATGCACCTATGGCCTCGAGAAAGAACTGAGTTCATCAGAAAAACAAACATATTGAAGAAAATTCTGTCACTGATTCGCTCACTGAAATGTGATTGAAATCATTTTTATTCAGCTTATGAACGAATCTAATTTTATGTTGCTGGAATTTGTACTATTGAAGCATCCTGAAAAAAAATTTCCAGCATACATATATTTGCAAGAATCTCTTCTATAATTGGATTAGAAGATTTGATTATAAGAACTAATTCACATATACATATTATATGTATATTCATCATTAGGCGAGTTCTTCTAAGACGGTCACATCAATTCCATCGTCATTCATAATTCTGGTGGAGTTATGTTCTTTAGTAATGACGCTTCTCCATGAATTTACTCATCGTTCTTATTTATCAATTCCAATAGACGAAATCTAGCTTTTCCTTCTCAAAATGATATCGTACATTCCCCGCTCCCTATTCCTGATCAGCAGAGTTAATTACTTTTCAAAACAAATTCGACTTGATAGATCCTAAAATAAAATATAAAGGGTTTCTCGATCGTGGATAAATTGTAAAAAATGCAGTATATTAAACAACCTAGGAAGGTCTCACAAATTACGCATCGTAAATTTGTTATCATTTGTCACCTTGCGCTAGAAAAAATTATCCAACCTATTTAATCATTCAGCAAACATATTTTCGCAAATAAGTAATTCGAATGCAGAAACAGATAGTGCATTCCGATTAGAAGAACTAAATTACACACAACCTTGACATGCTAAAGAACCCAGTTTAGTGTCTTCAGATAACGATGACATACCTCTTTGTACTTCGACATTTTAATCACGAAACTGAAATAATGATGTGTAATATTTTTTCAGAATTATTAATTTTACTGAATAAAATAAATTGATTGATTAATCAAATCAAATGACATTTTGTGGTTGACAACTCTAGGTCACATTTAAATATAGATAATAGCGAAGCATTCTATATGTTTGATAAATATTTCAATCAACATTGGACGTTATTCTTATAAAACAAAAACTCAAAACGCTTTTACTTGAAGAAATCCAAAGTAAATATGACATTTGATTTCTCTTCATTAAACAAAACAATGATGTTCAATTTTTCACTATATTCACAAACGTAAAATTTGTTTCAAGACACTGTGGCTTCATCAGATGAGTGGTATATTCAAATGGAAGATGTGGCTTATATCTAAAATTAGTAAAAGCAGGTACTCAGCTCAATAGGAGGAAAATCCAACCAGTGTTCCTGGTTAAATTTAGTAATGGTGGCGAATTTTGGTCTAATTGAATATTTAGTAAGTTTGCAGAAGTTTTTTGTTCATTAATTAACTATACTTTTCATAAATTCAGTTTTGATCTATTATACTCCTAATGTGAAGTATCCGAATGATGAGTTAAAAGGTGATAATCTGATTTATTCTTATTGAATCAGCCTTTGATTGAAGATTCTGAAAGTTCTACAGATATAAATTTCATTACAACTTCCCCAATAGAGCTCATGAACACCTGATTTGTTTCCTTTATGAATTCTAAATTCACAGTTTCTTACGTGTAAGATCATCTTGGGAAGTAGATAGTTATCCATTCTGAAAGCTCCATTCAATTTCTTTAATAATAGGAAATGCCTCAAATTGAGACTGGGTTTACCAATATAAGTAAATATATTATATTTTGATTGTTCTCTTTGATACTAGGGAAGACCTCATGGATTGCATATGGAAATTATTTACGAGAAAGCATCCTGTCAATCATACTAAATTATAACGATTATTGAGTGCTATTTGTGTTTTGAATTTTATGTTAAACTGTTTTAGGACATTTGACACTTCATACGAAAATTGTCGCATCACCCTACTTTTACGACAATACTATATAAACATTTAGGTTGGTCATTCAAGAGTCGCTTGGTAACTTTCAGAAGTGTAAAATATGAAGATATCATTCAAAAGAGATGAGTTTATGATGGAAAATACCAACAATTTTCGAGTTAATGAAAAATTAAAAAATTGTACCATCTTCAAACATTCGCGAAGAGAGCAATCAACTAGCATCGAATGATTACTAATCATTTTCAAATTCGAGTGTTTCCTCCCCTGGCCCTAATTACTGCCAGTATTCGTCTCGGAAGCCACTCAAACAAATTTCGTATGTACTCTTGAGTCACTGAAATCCAAATTTCAGGAAGCAGATCTTAAAATTGTTGGAGTGTTCTACAAGGCATCCTATGTTGCTGAATTTGCCACCCCCTGTTCTCCCAAACATGTTTCATGGGATTCAAGGTGGGGTTTCTGTCTGGCCATCTTAAAATATCAATTTCGGCATTTTGCAGAAATTCTGTAAACTACTCAAGCTGCATGAGTCCGAGAATTATCATGCATATAAATGAAGTTTGCGCCAATCAATGGAACAAAGTGTACAACTTGGGGTTTAGGGAAATCTGCGATATATCTGGCCGCTGTCATTCTTCACTATGACTAACTCAGTTCGACCATGGAAAGATATGCCTCCCCACACCATTTCTGAGCCCACTCCGAAGTTTTCGGTTTGCCAGATATTTCATTGCTGATACCGTTCCCCAGGTCGTCTATATACAGGCATGTCCATCATTTGATACTAGACATAACCTGGACTCGTCGGAAAAGAGAACATTCGACCATTCTGGAATAGCCCAATTTGCATGTTCCCTCGTAAACAGAAGTCTTGCAACTCGATGCACTCTGGTGAGACGCTGGCCGGTGGAAGCCACCCTTGGTCTGATATTGTCTTCCCTAAGCCTGTTCCTAACAGTTCGCAATGAAATATGCACATTTCTGGAAAGTGCTAGTTCATTTTGTAGCATTCTCGCCGTACAGTGCCGAACTCTCAGTGCAGTTAAACGAAACCAACGATCATCAACTGGTGTTGTTATCCGATTTCTTCCCTGTCCGGCACTTCTTCCATATAACCCTGTTTCGTAGTACCGATTAATTGCTCTTGAAATAGTGCTTTGGTTAACATTCAATAAGTTAGTCACGTAACGTTGGTTTTGCCCCTCCTCCAGAAGTGTTATAATTATTACCACTTCGTGATCACTCAAAAAGCGTCCAGGACATTCAGCAGCCATTACAATAAATTCAAAGATTCGAAAATCAACAAGAAACACAAAAAAATTGCATTAGTTTGGCGTGAAAACTGAAGAGAAATTGAATGAATACTGATAGTCAAATAAACTCATTCTTGTTTCAGACCTGTTTGAGATCATATGGAAACAAATGGTACATAGACAAGATTTTTTCCCCTCATATGTCAAAAAACTTATGACAAAGAAACTGTGATCGGGCTGCTTAATCGATTATGGAATTCAGAATACCAGGTGATGCGACAATTTTTGTGGTTTGGTTTATGAAAAATCTGATTTATCTTCAATGATAAAATCTACATGAGCAAAAAATAAAAAGTAATCATCTCAGCCCTTCAATTTCCGAAATTTCTATGGAAAATACTGGGAAAATAATGCATGTGTGTGGATGGCATAATCTGTTGTTTTACAGATATAAACGGACAATTAGATTCATTTAGTACCCTCATAAATTCAATTCACCCTAATATAAAGTTTACTTTTGAAATGAAAGTGTGAATTCCATCAACTTTTCAGATTTAACAAATACCAAAATTGGCCACAGATATAGTTTTTCTTTTTTCTTAAACCATCCGATACATATAATACCATTCATAATTCTTCCACACATCAACATCAACATAAAATTGCTGCTTATATCAATATGATACATACACTCAGAGTACCTATATAAAAAAATAATGTCTTGAAAGAGATCAATATTATAAAACAAATGTTTCTATTCTAGTATGATTGACAATACATTTTCTTGTAAACAATTTCAACCTGTGATCAATGAGGTTTTCCTAATATTGAAGGCGACCAATCAAAAGTATAATATATCAACTTAACTCATATAGCTATCTAGGCTGATATATTAAAAACTGTAAATCAAATACTCATGAAAGAAAAGAAACAGGTGTTTATAAACTCTCTCATGAAAGTTTTGATACAATTGATATCGGTAAAACGAAATTTCAGTATTAAGTTTTCATAGCACAAACACAGTTTTGACATAGAAATATCAGATTTTTACCAGGCAAATCCTCCACTAGACGAAAATCATACATATAATAACAATATTGATAGTTTAAATAATAAAAATAGTAGATTAAAACTGAATCTATGGGAACCATATAGTAGATTTACGGCCCTGGAAATTGAGGAACGTAAGTTAAAGAATCTCGAATGCTAGATCAAAATTCAGGAACGGGAAAGTAGAATAGTGATGTTGGAAAAGGAAATTAGGAAGAAGAACATAATTATACAGGGATTGGACGAAGATATAGGTCTTCACCTATGAAGAACAGCTGAAAACCAAGTTTCAGAAGGTAACAAACAATATGAAGGTGAAAATCGACGTGGTGGCCGAAAATATTGAATTCTACAGAGTGGAAAAACCTGATCAAAGTAAGAGTACGATGAGACCAATTCCAATGGACCTAAGCAAATGGAATCAGAAACTGGACATACTGAAAGCAGCCACAATTCAGAAAGGCACAAAAATATATATAAAAGAAGACTATCCAAAAAGCGTGCTGAAACAAGGACAGATGCTCATATGATGGTCATTTAGCACATATGAAGTATGATAGGTTGGCTATAAACGGAGAAATCTTCACGCTGGAACAACTTGAAAGGAATAACGAAAATAAGGAGGAAAAAGGAGAAAATACTGAAACAACAAGCAAGGAAAAACAAGGTGCGAGAACACTGAGCAACAGATTACCTAGCAATGGAGTAGAAGATGAAAGACCAATGGAAATCACCAGAGGTGAAAACTCAAAAAACGACAAGGAGGACGAACACTGCAAGATAATGGAACATGAGAAAAACGAATCGAAAAAGCAGAATCTAAAGGAGAAACAAATAAATATGAAAAACACTGGTAGAAATGAAGATGAAAACACCACAACGCACCAATAAATAAAAAAAGATAAAAAAAAACAAAAGATACCAGAAATAAGAATTGCTACATGGAATATCAGAAATATGCTTGCTGCCGGTAGAATGCAGGTAATGGGGGAAGAACTGAATAGGTACAAGGTAGACGTGGCTGCCCTACAGGAAATTCGATGGAAAGGTAATGAAAAAATAGATGAAAAATATCTTTCACTCCAATATTCAGGAGCCGACACAAAAGGAAATCATGGAGTTGGATTCTTAATAATGAAGAGATTGAAAGACAAAGTTATAACATTCAAGCCCATAAATGAACGACTGGCCTACTTGAGAATAGAAGCAAAACCCTTCAATATATCCTGGCTGAATGTCTATGTACCAACAGAATAAACGCCTGCATTGCAGGCAAACACACTGTGAGAAAATAAACGAAAACGGACAAAAATTATGTAATCTTGCTACAGAAATGGATATGAAAGTGAGCTGTACAATATTTCAGCATCCAAGACATCACAAGGTAACAGGAACAACTCCAGATAGAAAGTACACAAATCAAATCGACCACATATTAATAAATCGAAGAAAACAGTCTTCAATAACCGATATCAGGTCTTGCAGAGGGGCTTGTTCAGATACAGACCATTTATTAGTTATGGCGAAAATCAAACAGAAGCTGAAAATTATGAAGACAAGAAGAATGAGTAAAACACAGTGGAATATTGAAAAACTTCGAAATTACGAAGTGAGGAATGCCTTCGCAAATGAGTTAGACATGAGATTACCTGAAGAAAACACATTTGAGAATGTAGAAAGAGAATGGAACGCTATAAAAAATGTGTAGAAACAGCAGCTAGGATACGACTGGGAGCAAAAAGCAAGGAAAAAATAAAAATATGATTTGACGAAGAATGCAAACAGGTGTTTTCTAAATTAAGATTTAGAAGAGCGGAAGGCACTGAAATAATGAGAAAGAGAAAGAAAGAGTGGTTCGAGAGAGGTAGGAGAAATTGAGGACGCAAAGTTTGAAAAAAATAATTTATCAAAAAATCAACCAGCACAACAAAATTTATAAAGGAAAAATTAGCGGCATTACGGATAACAATGGAAAAGTAGTGGTGGATGAAAATGAGTACAAGCAGGTGTGGAAGGATTGCTTCATCAGAACAGTATGAAGAGGTGGAAACAGGAGAAAATACAGGAGAGGAAGAGGCGAAAGAACCATAGTGGGAAAAAATAAAAGAGATATTTGAGAGGAAAAGCGACAGGAAGTGAAAAGTTAAATATGGAGTTGACAAAATATGGAGGCGAGAAATTGAAGAGGAGTAAATTCTGGTTAGTGAGGAGGATCTGGAGAGACGAATGCATGCCGCTGGAGTGGAATATGGGGCAGATAATAACAATTCATAAGAAAGGAGACCAGCAAATATGCCAAAATTATATAGGAATCACATTGTTGAATACAGCATACAAAATTCTATCTGCGGTCATACAGAAAAGACTGGCAGTGAGTGCAAAGATATTAATAGGGCAATACCAGTGTGGTTTCACTAAGGAACGATCTACAGCAGATGCTATTCATACACTGAAACAAATTATGTAAAAAGACATAGATATGCTTTTTGTTGATTTCATGCAAGCATTCGACTCAGTTAAAAGGAACAAGCTTATGCAGATCTTAAAAGAAACGGGAGTAGACATGAAAATGAGGAAATTAATATGGATTACCCAGAAAGAAACTAAAACAAAAATAGAAACTGAGAAAGGAGAAACAGATGAATTTACGTTCAATAAAGGACTCAAACACGGAGATGCTCTATCAGCGACCCTATTCAATATTGTACTCGATTACGTTGTGAGAAAAAGTGGTAGAGGTAACCTGAGAACTGGAGGATAACAGATAATAGCCTATGCAGATGACATTGTCTTAATAGCCAAAAATTTAGAACTGATGAAAGAAATGCTGAACAAGATAATCGATGAAGGAAAAAGAATAAACGAGGAAATGACAAAAATTATGAGAATGGTGAGAAGTATTGGATCAGGAAACCTGAAGATAGCAGGGTATGAATTCGAGGAAGTGATAAGTATAAAATATCTAGGCGTAGCAATGACGGAAAAACAACAACAGAGAGAAAGGAGAAAATGATAGCGGCTAATAGGGCTATTTACACTAATAAAAAACTACTGAAAAATAAGATTTGAAGAAGAAAACAAAGATGAATATATGAGACAATGATGAAACCTAGTATGATGTACGCGGCTGAAACTATCTCTATGACGAAAAAGAAAGAAGAAGAGGTCAAAATTGTGGAGAGAAAAATGCTGAAGAATATATTAGGTCCTGTTGAAATTGGACACAACGAATTCAGAATGATAATGAATGATGAGATTTATGAAGAACTGGGTGATGATGATGTGGTAAAGAAAATCAAACAACAATGAGCGAAATGGTTGGGACATGTGTGGAGGGCGAAATCAGTTTCAATAATATTTCCATCGATAGAATGGGAACCAGACAAAGAAAAAGACGCGGTAGATCAAGATTGAGGTGAATACAGGAAGTAAAGAGTGATATCAGCAGGGCAGGAATAAGAGGATGGAAAGAAATGGCCGTAGGCAGGAAGAAGGGGGTACATGAATAATGATCATTGTTTAATAATTATAAGTTTTTAGTATATAATTAACTTTATACAACGTACTGATATCTGTAACTCACGCTTGACCTTGCATTAGGCCATATATAACTTTACGCGGCACACTGTTCGCGGTCTACCGCAGAAACGGTTTTTCGTATAAAAAAAAGTTCAAACAAAAGTTGTAGAGAATTGTACACTCTACAATTTTCATGATACGTGCAAATCGCATTTAAGCAATACAAAGCGAGATATTTACGAAAAACCGATTTTTATGACCTTTGACTTTTGATATCTTAAGACGCGGACACGATAGAACTTCTGACTTTTGAGAGAACATTTAAAACGACAAAATAAAGGCTCATACAAATTTTCAGCTTATTATCTTCCATTCCGAGGTTGACCCCTCCTTTTAGCTAAGATGACTGGGCTACTATCGTCCTATCGATACCTGCTTTAACCAACGTCTTAATTGAACGCTACACAAGTTTTTGAATATAGTGAAAATTTGAACATTATTGTTTTATGTAATTGAAAAAAGAAATTGAATATCTGGATAGAAATGAATTTTTATATTACATAAGTATCTAAAACATGAATAAAAACCAAGCATTCGAAATATATACTAAGTAGAATTGTTATTGAAATATCGAATTCGAAAGAAATTGCTTCAAAAATCAACTTTTTATTAGTGATGCCTCATGATATCACTAATGATAAGTGAATCTCAAGAGGTCAAATTTTCTCAACAACCCCTCAAAATCGAGAATAGAGTTTGTTTAACAACAAATCAAATAATGTTGAAATAGTAGGGATTCTCATTTCCCAATAACGAAGTTAGTGCTGAAAAGTCCAGAGCTAATATAGTAAAACACATGTTTTCAGTAAAATACAATTTTATTAGTCAATATACTCACAGTGGAAGGAGATACAACGATTGTAGTGATCAATAATTTCTTCGATGTCATTTTTATAATAATATTTCTCTTCAACTCAAAACAGGCTTCAAGTATGACAACAGAAAAAATCGCTAAGGGCAAGATCTGATTAATAAGGTGGATGGGGAAGTAATTCGAATACTAATTTGTACAATTTTGCCATTGTTTTGATTGATTTGTGGCAAGGAGTATGGTCTTGATGAAACAGCACTTCCTTTCTTTTTTCAAATAGGGCCATTTCTTCGTGATTCGGTCCTTCAATTGATCCAATAACTGAATGTAATAGTCGATGTTTATTGTTTGGCCCTTTTCAAGGTAATCGATGAATATAATACCCTGCGTATCGCAGAAAACAGATGCCATAACCTTGCCAGCTGACTGCTGCGTTTTTCCACACTATGGATGCAGTTTATATTTGTTTTTTAATTTTTGGAGTGTAGTAATGAATCCATATTCATCCATTGCGATGTATCGACAGAAAACTCATTGATTATGTTCAAACAGTACCTTAAATCATCGACTCGTTGTTGTTTTTGATCGAGAGTCAATAAGCGCGATTTCGCATCTCCAAATTATTATTATTATTATTATTTTTACATAATCATTCAAGGCAGGGGACAGAAGTTCTATATAAGCTTAATATTAACAAATTTTAGTTAAACAATAATGTAGCCAATGAATAGAAAAAAATTAACCATTACAAAAAACATACGTTGGAATAAAATGCTGTCAATTCTATTTTTGAAGCTATTAACTGTGTCACAATTCACAACCTCACCAGGAAGTCCATTCCACACACTAAACACTCGATTAACCTAAAAATTCTCTCTCTGGCAGGTGAAGAATTTTTTCCTCTTCAATTTCATCATCATTCATTACAAAAAGTGTCCTGAGGTTGGCATAGTTGGGCTTGACCGTATGTCAGGATTAAGTTGCTCAAAAGTTAATGGGTTGACTGTAGTCAACCTCTCTTCGTAGGAGGGGCTAATGTTTCCGAAGCAGATTCGTGTGACACGTCGCTGAACGCTCTCTAGCATAATTTGATCGCGGACAAGTACTAGACACCAAACCGCATCCGCATATTCAAGAATCAGATGGACACACGACTTGTACTAATAATAATTTACTAATAAGATATATCAGAGTGTTAGCACGTTTGCATATACTTATTATGTGCTCAGACCATGTGAGATCAGAGTTGATATTCACACCAAGATCGACATGAGAAGACACAACACTGAGCGGACGTCCGTCCATAAAATACGGAGCAGAAGGATTACCAGTTCCGATTTACAAGTCAACGCACTTAGCGATATTTAGAGGCAGAAGCCAATTACTACACCACTTGTTAATTGCATAGAGGTCTTCTTGTGGTTTCATAGAGTCTGTGAGGGGGATAGCATATAACTTCGAGTCATCAGCATAAAATGACTTACTCGATTTTATATGAAGAGCAAGATCACTGACGAAAGTTATGAAAAGAATAGGGCCAAGAATGGACCCCTGGGGCACACCACTTATGACAAACCGTTCTGAAGAAGTTCTACTCGATAGAGAATAGCTAATCCAACGAAGAAGCTTCTCACGTATTCCTACTAATTTAATTTTATGGATCGATCTTTTAGCTCTCACTCTATCGAAAAATTCCGCAAAATCTAGGTATACTACATGAGTTGGTATTTCTCGATTATACGCTTATGTCCAGTCATTCAGGCAAGTCAAAAGATTGGGGGTAGTGGATCTTCCCTTCACAAATCCATGCTGTTCATGGGGAATAATTGTGTGTTGGGTTAAGAATCCAGTCATTTTCTCAACAATTATCGTTTCCATCATCTTTGACGGCACAGACAGTAAACTTATTCGTCTATAATTGAGCGGATTCAGTTTGTCGCCTTTTTTGAAGATGGGTGTGATGGATGATTTCTTCCACGCTGATGGCACCCTCGATTTCTCGAAAGAAAGTGACATTATCAACGATAGTGGTAGGCACAGAACATCAGCGAATCTCTCTAGAAAAAGGGGGCTGGGGCCATCTAAACCAGGAGAGGATTGACTTTTCAAGTTAATGAGATGTTTCTTCACAACATCTGGTGTGAACTCTATGTGTGTCAGGCTATCTTCCACATATGGTCTATTGACGTCGGGCATCTCGTCACCATTTGGCTCCAACATGAAACAGCCCGCAAAGGCGTTGGCCAGACCCTCTGCTAAGTCGAGATCATCGACAAAAATATTTCCGTCATTCCTACGAGGGTTGAGTGTGTCGACTTCAGATTGTAAATTTCTACGCATATATTTATAAAGTTTCTTATTGTTTTCGGAGGTGGCGACTGATTCTTCATATTTCTGATGAGCGGAATACAGTGCTGAAGACAAACAATTGGAAAAAAGGCAATGGTTGGTGTAATCTGTCCGACTGCAGGAACGCTTGTATGTTTTCCACAGTCGATTTTTATGATGTATCAATGACAATAATTCTTCATTTATCCATGGCTTGACTCGATTTTTTCGGACTTTCTTTTTACGTGTGTGTTTGTTCGAAATGGATAACAAAGTTCATTAAAATGTTTCCCACATGTGATAAGGATCATCTGACGAAGATAATAGCGCAGCCCAGTCTATGAGGGAGAGTTCATCAGACAGAGTATCGAAATTAATAACACTATGCTAACTATAGGCGATCTCTGTATGTATCATACTATTAACCTCTACTTTAGTCATAAGAACGGCATGGTCAGAAATACCAACAGCAAGGTGGTAGTCAGGTTCTGTGATAAGCTGCTCGTCAGTTGTAAATATTAAATCCAAGGTGGAAGGCTCATTATTAAGACAAAATCTGGTTAGTTCTTTTACCAACAGCGTGAAGTTAGAATTTGCTAAAAGTCGCACAAAGTCACCTGTAGCATTTGTTCCTGGAATCCAAGCAATAGGCCAAGTGATATCACGATGGTTAAAGTCACCTGCGATTATAAGGTTGGACATCAAAAATAATTGGTCAAGGGTATTCGATAAGCATATTACATACCAAATTCATGTGAAAGTTATGTTTACTCACTCTTACATGTACAGTCTCAATACCAGGGATGACGAACCTCTCTTGAGGTCGATTTTTTCACATAAGAAGACGCATACACCTCCACCGGTACGACCAATTCTGTCGCTTCTATATATACTATAACCATTTATTTGTACGAGAGAGTCTGGTTTAATTTCATTAAGTCTTGTTTCAGTTATAAATATCAAATGGGGTTCCAGATAATTCACAAAGCATACTAGTTCATCGAATTTAGATTTAAGGGAATCAAGATTTGTGTAGTAAAACAGCCAGTTAAACGAGAATTGTGATATGAGGAAGTATTAATTTCGAACAATTTTCGGACAGCCGTTTGAATATTCGATCGTCAAGTTTGTTTCTCCGTTCCCTTTTCTGATCTTCAGTTCTACCCGGAGCTCCTCCAGGACTTTCATCTGCATAGAAGTTTGATCGCTAATAATAGAGAGCTTAGAAATAGTCGGTTGTTCAATAAGTTTCTTTTTTATTTCTCAGAATTGAGCGGGCATCGTAATAATTTGGCATTAGGACTTTTACAATTCGGGGGTATATCTTACCTTCAACGGGTTTGCCTACGCGAAAGAATGCAACCGGCTTAGCAGAACAGTTCATTACGCTCAACACCTCCTGAGCAACTTCCTCGTCATGCTTCACTCTAGTTTCAGTTTCTCTGGCCACCTCTGGGATTCCTCTTATGAGAACTCCATCAGAAAACTGTACGGAATTCAATTTCTCAACAGTTGTCAAGGTGCCATTGATCTCATCAATTTTAGCTTTCAAATTATTCAGCTCTCTATGCATATCGTCCTTCATTGATTCGATCAGTTTTTCGATATCCGTGAGTGATTCCATCGCCGCGCCATAGGTGTTGCATACAATCTTCACTTACCTGAGTTTTTGATGCGTAAGCGATCATCTCCTGCGAGACCGGTGCAAGTGACGTGAATCCAACCCCTGCAACCATCGCACCGCAGCTTCGATGTCTCACGGTCAGAGATTTGTTTGGAACAGTTGACGCACGTGTTCATTGTTTTTCAGGTGATAATATATAAGACGGCTCACCAGAAATGGAGAAATACGAAGAGTGTAATATTGTCCGCTTCGAAAACATTGTAGAAACAGTCAAATATCAGAGTATAAATCTTGGACACTAGATCTGAGAAGCCACAAAACTACACTTTCTGATTCAGAATGAAAAAAAATTGCTATTTCACTTTGAAACAAGCGAATCAATAGAGAGCACAACTAATTACATCAAGCCGCGATTACTGTTGCAATAAATATTCTTTTAAAATAAATCACGTTCCTTGAGTGTCTTCATGGTCGATTATTCGAAATAATTTTGTGCAGTTTGTTAATGTTTTCATCCACTATGGAACGTCCACTGCGTTCATCGTCTTGGATGCTCATACCACCTCGTTCAAACTTTCCAAACCACTTTTTTTGACTTCAACTATTTTTTTTTCATTTTTCATCAAAAATGAATGTTTAATCAATACACAGAATTCTCTTTCATCCATTTTTCCAACTATAAGAAAAGTTGATTCACTTTCAATACTATATCTTGCGAACAAATGATCAGACAGCTGAAAACTTTTTACTCGTGTTTCGCTAAGGTTAGTACTAACAAACTAGCTAACCTAGTCCTTCTAGTACAACCGGAATCAGTGGAATCGTTCTTTTCATAAATAAATACACTTGTACCGTAAAATCACAGTTATGCTTAGGAGTTCTATACCTTCTACTAACATTGACCAACATGACAAAAAATTCAATTACTTATAGCTGTAAAAAACCTCGAAATAATTTATTGCTATCTTTATATTTTTAGAGCTGATGTCGATCACTACACAATCGAATTAGGAGTGAAATTGCCTCGAATAGATATAAGGGGCAAATATGACGTCAATGGAAATGTACTTCTGTTTCCAGTGAGAAGTAAAGGAGATTTTTGGGCCATTTTCCGTAAGTTATTAGGCTAAAAACTTAATATGAACAGATGCATGTCTCAGATTAAGTACTAGAATACGTTTTTTTCGCAGTGGATGTTGACGGCGCCGCCAAGATCTATGGAAAAGAAGTTACAAATAAAGAGGGAGTTAAATTTATGAAGATCGATAAGATGTATGTCGATTTTAAGTTTGCCAAGAGTCGATTCAGAATCAAGGATGTAATCAATCATGGAAATATTATCGGTAATGTAGCAATTTACCTCTGTAGAAGCTTCAAATCAAATATCTAAAACAAAAAAGAAAATCTTGCGTAACCGCTTATTCATTTTCGGAGGTTTCATTCATGAAAAAGATGATATTGAACATAGACCAAAACAAAACAATAAAAATTGAAGATATAATGGCAGATCTGGAAAAAAGATGGAAATGAATTGATATTCGAGACATAAATTGGTCCCATGGATATAAATGCTCGGGAACTACACCTAAATAACTTAATTATCAATAATATCCAATCCATATCAGTAAATAGTACATTCTCCTCACATACAATGCACTGCATCCTGAATATGTCATATTCAGTAATGATTGGAAAATTTGCCGAAACACTTTCAGGGGACATCTTTCGATGTATATTTGAGTTTTTAACGAGCAACCTGCTAAAGGAAGAGGCTTCAAACCCCCAAAATTGAATAGGGCAAAGTCAACGATACCTAACTTCGCTTTCTAAGCCTCTTTACAACGGTGTACTAGAAAAGTAGTTTTGGCGAATCATTATCTATCTTAAACAAGCTTCAATATTTTGGCTATTCTCAAGATTATTGAAAAAGAAAAAACTCACCTTGAGGTTTTAGACTATAAGGAATAAAGCTGCAATCCCTCGCTTATTTCGAGAAACCCACACTCTATATCCGGAAAAATCAAATTTTTAACTACCTAATTGAAAGTCTCTTTTATCATGGCAATTTAAACGCCGAAATTTATCACAATATGCTGTATAATGCAATTGATCCATTTATACAGAAGAACTTGAAACGATTCCCTACTACTTGAACGAGTCCATATTCAACAAGACGAAGCCACTCCTCACTACACCGCATAAGTTTGCAATATCCTAGCCTGATCCATCTTGACTTTTCTTGTGGAGACATCTTCGGTCCAAAATATTATAGAGTGTCTTCAAATAACTTCAAATATGATGAACAATTTCAGAAACGGTTTTCAGACAAGATTGTATTATTGTGTGGAAGTAAATGGAGAACAATTTGAACATTCAATTTGAAATTATTTGTTTTGATCATTTTATTTTTGATAAAATCTAATCGAATACCTCAAGGTGAATGAATTACCTGATTAATACACACAGACGCTTAATACCCTCGAGAGGTTTCCCTTCGAAACAAAAGTTGACTTATTTTGCCCATTTTCAATAATCGCAATGAAACTCAACATCTTCAAAGCTGCTCATTCGAGATGTCGAAATTACTTTGCTCGTACACCGTTCTAAAGAGGCTTCGAATAGCTATTTGACCTATTTAATTCTGTGAAGTTGAGGTATCCCTTCTTTGGGGGTTTCTGGTTAAAGCATCAAAAATGCGTCTGAAGATGTGCCCCAAACGGTATCATTACGAGTTTCGGCAAATTTTTCAAATCACTACGGGATGAGGAATCTACGGGGTGGCTCGTTTGAGATGCAATATCCAGTATATTCGTAGCATGTCAAAGAACGAGTTATATACTATTATCCTTCTTTCAGAACACAGTTTCAATATAAAATTTAAATTTGATTCTAAATCAATAGATAATATAACGTAAATAAAAATACAATTCATTCATATTCAGCACTTACATATTACTAAACCTAGCGGCTAAACTAATTATTATACATATTTTGAAGGAACGATGCGATATTATTGTTTGAACTGATAACAGTCAGAGTTACATTACTCAATCATAATAAATCAAATGCAATAATTCGGATAAATTTGGTATTAATAACCCCAATTGTAATAATTGCGAAAAAATCACATTTAGAAAAGACACAATCAGTAAAGAGAATAGCTTTTAGGCAAATTTTTCGATGTATTAATAAAATGTAGTTTTTTTTACAAGATTACGATTATCCTGCTTCTAGTGCCATTGCATGAGATTTTTGAAAACATGACAGTTGGATGTTTGGCTCTGTCTAAAGTTTGGCAATACTTTTGAAATGTGTTTCTATGGAATCCTTTTTATATGCTTTCAAGGACTAATAGGCTGGTCCTTGCAAGTTGAGGTTTTCGTTATTCTGCGCCAGAGAAATTTGCATATACGTGGAGTAGCAGAAGTTCAGAAGAAAACGTTAATTTACCATCGTGTGTTTTTGTATCCTGCATCTGAAAATTGAACAGTCAGAATTGGCCTTAATTTTTACCAGTATTCAAATGCGATAGAATTACAGCAGATGTATATTATATTCATATTTCTCATCGAAAGTTACGGAGACTTTGTCCATTGACTAACAGTTTATCATAAATTTCATCAATATAGTAAATATCAAAAGGATCCTAACAATAATAGACAATTCTTTTATATCGATGATTCATTTCTACTTGCAGATCGAAATAACAGTTCTCTTATTTCTCTTTTCATTGCCTGGTATGCTAATATTAACAGTGGTGTTTTGATTGTTATTTTGATACAAGACTATTTAAACATTGCATTCTTAACTGAATAACTGATATATTCTTTGTAATTAATTTTGGAAACTATGAATATATAGCTATAAAATGAAATTATTTTCGAAAAATCGTTTACACCCTATTCTCAATAGGTACGACATATTTGGATGATTCCAATTTTGCTTTATTCCATTAAGTTATCAAAATTGAATAATTAATCAGGAAGACTTCTAAAACATCTAAAACTTCATTAAAGATTTATAGAACTATGTATGTCGAGTCAATAACTTGATATATAAATGTTATGCCGTAATGTCGAATTAAAAGGAGAGACAAATTTTAATCGGGGAAGCACAGTATAAAGAATTGATAAACACTCAACACATCAAGTCTATAACGATCGTCCCTAAAGGGTTAGCTCAGGAATTGAAGAAAAAATGGGTGAACCAAACAGAATCATACAGGGTGTACGTGAATTGCGTGTATAACGTTATACCACAGATTCTTCTGCTCAAAATAAGTCGATTTAGGCCAACTTAACAATATGAAAAGTTTCTTCGTTTGGCCGCTAGAGGTCGCCAAATCCCAAGATTTTTATTTCTCATTTTTCAAATAGTTCGAGAGCGACTCGATCGATAGAAACCATATTTGGTATGCGTTATTGGGTGCGTTATTCACGGTTTTTAGTGATCCAGTCAATCTTAACATTTTACAAGTATCCCTGAAAACTCGAACGTGTTTTTGAGCAACCATAATTTTGCTTTTCTGCGTTTGAGCAAAACTGTTTTAGATATTGAGTAGCTAGGCTGATTGTCGACCTTTTTTGTTTCTTGAAAAATTTTGATGTAATGTTCAATCACAAAAAACAGTTTTTTAGTTTCATGATTTAATTTCGTCAACCACCTAGCAAGTCGAAAATATCACAGTTGACCATGTTGGCTTTGGATTTATATCTGTGGTCTGGCAGATTGCCATTTTATTAGGCTTGGCAACCAATTGTTGGCACTAAAGTGTTCCTTAAGTTCTTAACTAGGTATTGTGGTGATTTTTTTATCACTATTAGGCACCGTTACAGTTACTGTACAGTAACTCTGAAATGGTTGATATGGTTAAGGTGTATGGATTTTGACAAGGCAATGGACGTGAAAGCGCGAGAGTATATGCTGAAAGATTTCCAGATCGCATAGTGTCGAACAACCAAACGTTTGGAAATATAAAGAGGCGCCTCCGCGAGAATGGTTGCTTCAAGAAATTTGAATCGAGGACGATAACGAATAGTAAGGACGGTGGCACCTGAAGAACAAATTTTGGACATGGTTGAGGAGAACCCACAATGATTCATGATATCTTGAAGGAACAATTATTTCATCCGTATTATACTCAAAAAGTTCAGGAATTACTTCCTAACGATCCTGAGAATCGCCTCACTTTCTGCCGATTTATCCAAGAGAAGAGAACTCTGGATCTCCACTTCAGTAGGAATTTTTTTTTACTGACGAATGCACTTTTAACAGGTGTGGCATCCCAAACCTTCTCAATGAACACTTGTACAGTGTCGAAAATCCACGAGTTTTTACAAGTACACATCATCAGAATCCATTCAAAATTGACGTATGGATTTCAGTAATTGATTATTTCATTATTGGTCCGGTAGTGATGCAAGATCGATTTAACGGAGAGGCATATTTGAATTTTTTGCAAAAATCTTTGCTGGACGATATTCCAGTATTACTGCGTGCAGAAATGTGGTTTATGCACGCCGGTGTACCTCCAAACTTCACTTTAACGGTTCGCGAGTTCTTACATGCACAGTATGCGAATCGTTGGATCTGAAGCGGAGATGTGGAGCTAATGCTCCTGCAAGTTGTCCAGCACCTTCTCCTGATTAAACACCGTACGACTTCTTTCTTTGGGAAGCTTTAAAATCTAGAATTTACTCTTCTCCAATTGACACTCAAGAAAAGTTACATATGAGAATTCTAAATGCGGCCAACTCCTTCAAAAATGACGCTGAACTAATGCTAAGGGTTCATTTTAATTTCTTGAAGAGGATTATCTCCTGTATTCAGCAAACTGGTGGAATTTTTGAACATTTACTATAGTGGAATGAAAATATGGGTGTAAACTAATTAATCGTTATTCTGAAGTGATTTGTTTTTTCTTATTTATTTTTTAACTGGCCAACCTGTTTTCATATTATTAAATAGTCATTGTGAAAAATTTATTAAATTTTTTCGTCGAATATTTCGATTCTTCGAATTTCCTATTTGCTTGATCTGATTTAGCAATGTAGAAAACATCATTTTGTCAACAAGAGGTTGTCAAGCATAATGAAATGACAATCCGCCAGACTACAGAAACAAACCCAAAGCCAACATGGCCAAAATGTGATATTTTTAACTTGCTAGGTGGTTGAAGAAATGAAATCATGAAATTGAAAAACTGTTTTTTACGATTGAACTGCTCATCATATCAAAATTTCTCACGAGACAAAAAAGTTTGATAATTAGTTTAACTACTCAATGTCTGAAACAATTTTGCTCAAACGTAGACAGTTGAAAAATTATGTTTGATTAAAACAACGTTCTAGGTTTTAGGGACACTTGTAAAACGTCAAGGTCATTGAGTGGTTCACTAAAAAAACGTGAATAACGCACCCAATTACGCATATCAAATTTGGTTTCTATCAATCGAGTCGTTCTCGAATTATTTGTAAAGTAAGAAAGAAAATCTTTGGATTTGACGACCTCTAGCGACCAAACGAAGAAACTTTTCATATAGGTAAGTTGGCCTAGATCTAATTATTTCTAGCTGAAGTGGTATAACGTTGTACACGCAACTCACGGACACCCAGTATATATAATTCAAGAGAATAAGTAGAAACAAACCTGGGGAATAATCATGTCTACACCCTTCGCTGATATATCATAAACACCTACTCTCTCAATGAGATACATTATGTGTATTCTTCATTCCAACCAGATCGTCGATTGCTAGTATGATGGAACAAATATCGAGATTGAAAGAAAAAACAGTTTAAAGACATAATGTGAATCATAAATACCCTTTAATAGCAACCAAACCTAATTAAGAGAAAAATACTTAAAGTATGAAGCAAGATCACACACAGGACTAGGGAGATAACCGAAGAATACATAAGCCGGCTCACTTTCCTTCTGACGATACTAATCCTCGGCCGTAGCATATGTTTATTGTAAGGTGTACACGTTCGCTCCATGGGATCTTGAAATTTTATAAACACAATCGATTTTGTCCACTTAAAAATATTGATAGGGTCCATTAACGAAGTCGAATCTTCCAGGTTATGGTGATATGTTCAACTGCTAGCGGAAACAATAAGCCCAAATTAAACTGCAACATCGCCTATATTAAATTAACAAATACTGAACAAATTCGTATTCGAATATTAAAATTCAAATGATTTTAATGACAAAAATAATTATTAAATGTAAGAATCAAATGTTAAACTAGAAACGAATCACCATTCAGTTGGTAGAGTTCATCATCTCTCTCTCTTTTATTCTATGTATCCATTAGTTAGTTAGCTGTGTAGATTTTTCATAGAATGTAACTAAAGACTCTTGTATACAACGGAACACCATGATGCGGAGATCCTTAATGATGTTGTTTTCAATTGTTGTTAAATTTTTCATTTAATTCATAGCAAATTTTGATTTCTGATTTTTCTCATAGATCATAGGAAAATGCATTTCCAGTGTTTTGACAGAAAAAAATTTTCATAAAAGATGAAAATTCGTAATTGAAAATTTTGTTCAAACTACTTATGATTTTTCCTTTTTAGGTGAAGCTATGAACCAGTTCCTCAATAACAACTCTGATGAAATCATAAAAGAAATGAAACCTGCAGCTACCACAGCGATAGCCAAACAGTTCAAGACATTCTTAAATGCTGCATTTCTCCAACTACCTCTGAAGTTATGGTTACCCGATGCCTAGAATAGAATAGTGAAAGGAGTTGTGTCCAAAAACATTTTATTCAATGAAATGAACAGAAATTCCTCGATCATCACCTCAAAATTCGAAACCAAAAAAATTGTTAATTGTTCTCAGCTCTCTTCTTTGCACAAGTAGTGTACATAACCCTTCTAAGATAAATCAAATCTCGATTCAACATTCGAAATTTTCACATTTCCTTACAATTCCTTCTAGAATTCCCAATTGTTTTCAAGAACATGAAATGGAAAAATAAAATATATTTTTAAATTTCAAAGCAGGAAATTGTAACAAAAAATGTTCTATATTTTTCATTTGCCCGTATACTGATATTCTGAAGTCGAGTTTCTATACCTCATTTGAATTACGTTTATAAATGAATATCTATAATCACAATTAGTGGAGTTCTTTACAATTCTCTTGATTTACATATTATTATTTATATTTTTGCAACTTTAATGAAAAAACAGGTTTATTAATACCAAATGATGGACACCATTCTTAGACCTCTGACGAAAATAATGAGGTACATATCAATACAAAAAAGAAAAATTGTATTATATATTCCACATTGGGCTAATGTTGAAAACCTACCAAAATATTCTCCAAGATATGAGAATTTAACAACAGCAACCTCAAAATAAAATCTCATCGAAGACATAAAATGAACCGTATCATTTTATCGTTATTGAAACGAAAGAAATTTATTTCTATCTAAAGAAGAAGAAGCAAATACTAAGGAAGTACCTCTTAATTTTGGTAATTAATTTAATGTGTACAAATTAGATAATATTGAATTAGTATAATTGTAGCCTGTGTTATGAAATAAAACATTGTTACATCAACTGATTACTTAACTTAAACCAACTTATTCATAAATATTTGAAGAATAGTCGTTATGGTGATTTTCTCAGCCAATACTAACATCTCGGTATTTACAAAATTGTTTCCACTTTCAAAATGTACCAATAAATAAATCATAAAAATATTACTAATCAACTAATTTCTTCCTGTTTCTTAGTAGAGATTTGTCGATTAAGTGAATTTTTCAATTATAATACTAATTGGTACTTTTTGTACAATATGGAAACAATTTCAGGCATCATTTGCCTAAACTGCTGATGCTTTGGTTCATATTGACGATAGTGACACAATTTGTTGTGTGGATGATGTGTGGTCGCTCCCTTAAGTTAACATTGCTTGCGGCTCTTCTAGACAACTTCTCCAGTGGTGTCATCGCAAAACCATCTGTTGCTACCGGAATGTGAGGTCGAGGCCTAATATTGCTGCTGGAAATATTTTATGCTGTTCCTTTTGCTGAAGCCCCTATTTTTAAATAACTTTTACGACATTGTATGGACTAAGAAGTTACTATTCCGTAGTTAAGCATGATGAAACCACAAATAAAATGAAACTACCAATAGATAAATTAAATCAATGAATCACTGTTCCGTCATTAGTTTTGGAACTCTCGTTCTTCATGAAAAACAAGTACATAGCGATCACCTTCTAAGACAATACGTAGAACTTTCAGTTTATCAATATTAGAGTTTCCATTTTGGATGCAGTTGTAGACTAATGTTGAGTCTTGTTAATTTTCAATGAATGGAGTTTTATGTTGATCATATATAAGCTTGAGGGAACGACCAGTCTAACCTATGTAGAAATTATTGCTGTCAGTTATAAACTATTGATTTGCTTAATTCTCTATAGGAATTTTAGCAGTAATTAAGAGTGCTGTTAATTCATTTTGAGGTCTCAATATAATTTCAAGTTTTAATTTAAAAACTTATTTGCGACATTTTAAATTATATGTTCAAAATATGTGCAAGCGATGAATTTTACAGATCTGATGGTATTCAATATATTTGGTTCATAATGTAAATTCACTAATTCGACAATTTACTCATGGTCAAAATCTTCGTTAGTTCAAAAACTATAGTTTTCATTCTTCAAGTGTCTTTGTCAGGATTTTTTAGAGATGTAGATAACGAATAAGCTCTTTGGATCAATGAATAGTATGCCGAAATATGGGAGGTTGGAATCTTTGCTAATATATATACCTGTGTTTGTAGGTTTTCTGAAGATGTTGGAGTTGAGTTTACTGTTTGAGTGGAAAATTGTGAGATATTCGAAGGTATTCCTCTCGTTTGAATTTGAATTATGTTTTACTGACTGTTCTTAAATATGAGAAAATGAACAAATTGTCTTGGTGTACCGTTTTGACAAATAAGTTGGTAATCGACGTATCTATACCTGAACTTGATTTCAGTTAGAGTTGTTATTTTTTTCTGAGCTCTATATGAATATATCCACGAAAAGGGGGTATCGTAGTAATTCTATCGCAGAGTTTTTCATATTCTTTTTCAATAAATTGAAGATAATTAAGTTGTGGGTATAACTCTAAAAGAATTTTGAATTCTCAATGTATCAAAGAGTTATCAAGGGATTGTACTAATATATCAGACCTTAAGTTGATACTTCCATTTTTTTCTCAAACTCATAAACAGTATCCTTCCGAAACTGAAATTCGAATTCTGAAAGCAGGAAAACCATCAAATATCATTTTTAGATCTCTCAATTTCCCACTCAATTAGCCAAACATATCGAATATAAGCACCAACAAATCCGAAAAATTCATCCCTTCTACATACTTTGGACAGATGGGTGAAAACGTTGCAGAAAATCTTTCCAAATTTAAATTGCATTCAGATCTCAGAATAAATTGTCGTATCTCTTATTAATGCTAAAAAACCTATAGAGAATTTAAATAGCAGGACTTTATGAGTTATCCTATCCAGAGTGCAATAATTTCTGAATATGATTGGCTGATCTTTCCTCCAATATTAGTTATAATTTTAGTCAAACTTCATTCATTTAAACTAGATAATATTCAGCATTAGCTGACCACTGCATCTGAATTGGCCACTCTGTTCTAGTATCGATGATTTGAAAGTTTTACACATTGCCCCAAAGGGTAAAAAACTCAATTAAAGTTACCAGCTGGAATTTTCAATCAGTTTTTGATGACTTCTTTCAGATAATGAATGAACAGACCGATCTATGTGAATCCTAAATCTTCCATATATTCAACTAAAAACCCCGTTTTAATAGTTTGGGAACTGCGTACCTAAACCGTCCGTGTCCGTGAATTGCATGTACAATGTTATACCACAGATTTTTCAGCTCGAAATAAGTCGATTTTGGTCAACTTACCTATGTGAAAAGTTCATTCCTTTGGCCGCTAGAGGTCACCAAAAACAAAGATTTTTTTCCTTATTTTTCAAGTAATTCGATAACGACTCGATCCATAGAAACCATATTTGGTATGCGTAATCGGGGCGTTATTCACGCTTTTTTTATTTATCAAACTTTTTGTTTTTTGAGAAATTTTGATATGATGAGCGGTTCAATCACAAAAAACAGTTTTTCAATTTTATGATTTCATTTAGTCAAACACCTAGCAAGTCAAAAATATCACATATTGACCATGTTGGCTTTGGATTTGTTTCTATAGTCTGGCAGATTGTCATTTTATTATGCTTGACAACCTCTTTTGACAAAATTATGTTTTCAACGTTGTTAAATCGGATCAAGCAAATGGAAAATTCAATGTTCAGTGATATGAAAATCGAAAAATTCGAAGAAAAACTTTGAGAAGTATTTCTCAATGACAATTTAAAAATATGAAAACAGGTTGGCCAGTTGGGAACTAAATAAGAAAAAACAAATCACTTCAGAATAACGATTAATTAGTTTACACCCAAAGTTTTATTCAACTATAGTAAATGTTCAAAAATTTCTCCTTTTCTGCTATATACAGGAGTTAATCATCTTTAAGAAATTAAATTGGACCCTTGGCATTACTTCAGGGTCATTTTTGAGGAATTAGCCGCATTTAAAATTCTTATAGGTAACTCTTCTCGGGTGTCAATTGGAAAAGAGTAAACTCTAGATTTTAAGGCACCCCTAAGAAAGAAATCGCACGGTGTCCAGTCGGGAGATCTGCTTTATTGTGGGTTTTCCTCAACCATGTCCAAAATTTGTTCGTCGCATTCTACCGTCCTTACTGTTCGTTGTCGTCCTCGATCCAAGTTCCTGGGCTTGAAGCAACCATTCTCGTGGAGGCGCCTCTCCAGATTTCTAAACGTTTGATGGTTTGGCACTATGCGATCTGGAAATCTTCCAGCATATACTTTCGCGCTTTCACGTCCATTGCCTTGACAAAATCCGTACACCATAACCATATCAATCATTTCAGAGTAACTGTATATCTCCCTGCCTAATAGTGATAGAAAAATCACCAAAATACCTAGTTAAGAACTTAAGGAACACTGTTGTGTCAACAATTGGTTGTCAAGCCTAATAAAATAACAATCTGCTAGACTACAGAAATAAATCCAAAGCCAACATGGTCAAACGTGATATTTTTGACTTGCTAGATGGTTGAAGAAATGAAACTATGAAAATAAAAACTCTTTTTTTTATTTATTGAACCGCTCTTCGCTACTCAATATTGAAAACACGTTTCGAGTTTTTAGGGACACTTATGAAACGTCAAGGTCATTCAGTGTACCACTTAAAAACGTGAATAACGCACCCGATTACTCATACCAAATACGGTTTCTATCGATCGAGTCGTTCTCGAATAATTTGGAAAATAAGAAAAAATCTTTGGATTTGGCGACCTCTAGCGGCCAAATGATTGAACTTTTCGTATAGGTAAGTTGGCCTAAATCGAGTTATTCCAAGCTGAAAAAATTTGTGGTAAACGTTTTACATGCAATTCACGGACACCCTGTATATTGCATGCCACTTTGTACTTGGTTTTCATACTGTCCGATGATGAGCCAGTGTTGAAATCCTCGTTAACAATGATCTATTAATTTAATTAATTTGTTGGTATTAACCAAATATAAAAGTTTCGATCTAACGTTAGTATTAGTATATCAGTTGCTATCCAATAAATTCAAACATAAGTTACTTAGATTTTTTTCGTGTCAAATAAGCAAAGTCCAAACAACATTTCAATTCCTGATTTAGACCTTCAGTTAAGACTTTTGCAGAAAAGTTGTAACCATTTATAATTAAAATCTTGAAAACAAATTTAAAAGTCTCTCATTTTGAAACCTAAAGATTAAGAATATGAGAGCCAATTGATTAGTCAGATAGAATTGAATGAAGTGATGATACAAGTACACAGAATATAACATATTTGAAAACTACAAGGGGGTGAAAGTGAATATCGAGTGGTGATTAAACATTACTTTCAACGAAAGAAACTCACCATGAAATCCAAAAGCACTCCTTAGAAATATTATGGTAATTCTTCTCTATCACTCAATATGATCCATAATTGGTTTACTGAGTTTCGTTGCGGCAGAACAGGCACGGAGAATGCACCACCCAAGACTGCCGATTGAGCTAAAAACTCCGTAAATGATCACGTATGCTGACGATACTGTATTACACGTTCACCGAGTAAATAAAAAAGAGATAGTGAAGACTGCAAACATCTCATATAAAAAAGCTGTCATCTTCTTGTATAAGCATTTTCACATAGAAAGTTATCGGCAGAATAGGGACCACGTTTAATCACAATTAATCAATACCGTGAATGAGGCTGACTATCCCAGGTTATTTATCGACTCTTTGAACCAAACCCAGATGAGCTTTCCCTCCGTTTTGTTGTAATTAATGAAACATGGAATTATTTCTTCACGATTAAGGCGAAGCAGCAGTCAGAACAGTGGGTGGAGGCAACCAGTGCAACCAAAAAAGCAAAAATGTAAGGGTCGTTCCTTCGACCCCTTTTTTCAGGAATCCGCATTCCTTCAAAGAAAAAATACCATAAATGGAGAAAAGGAAATCAAAACAAAATCTTTCGAGGAGGAATATCCCACCATAATCGCCTGACCCGAGTCCTATTGATTTTCATTTGTTTCAAAACATAAGAACATTGTCGTAAGATGGAGATTTTCATCCACTCCGGAAGACATATCAATACAACGAGGGCATCTAAGTTCTTTAGCATCACGGTAGCAAGTATTAAGTCCTAAAAGGGGATCATGTTGAAAAATAAATGACACTAAGTAAAGAAAAGTGAGTTCTCTATTTATTTTTACCTGACTAATCCATTCATCCTGGTGAAAAGTTTTAGGCTCCACATATAGAGGCAGAATAATGAGAAAAAGATTCGTCGATGAAGTTCAAGGTATTCGCTAACCAAATTTCACACAAAGCTATGTAATTCGATCTGTAACTCGAACTTGATCAGAGCGACTTGATCTTGTTTGATGTACTGCGTTATATCCGGAAAATTAAGTATAATCCTTGAACTACAGCTTAGTATTACTTATGATTAAGCCGCGGAAACCATCCATAAGTTATTCCGCTGTACGACCTACTTCAGTTGTATGAACTCGCCGACAGGAGCACTGAAGTATCTTGGAAGCATGGGAATGTCTAGTCGTTGTAGTTTTTAGTCAGCACTAGGGCAAATATAACGAAAGACGAACAACTTGTAGGTAATCATTGGAAAGGGAACAGGTCCACGCTTCCTAGATATCCTCTAAATCCACAAATAGCAGACCCAGTGAAAGTAATTAATTAATTGGTTTCCAGGAATGCTATTATAATAAGCCTAAACAGAAAGAAGTGAAATTGTTTAGTTGATATCAAATACTCTTGATGATGATGCAATTGATTTTAAGACGGGAAAACCTGAAATTTTAATTTGTTATGGACTATAACACCAAGATGGCAGTCAATACTTTCATCATCTAGCAGTTTAGAATATCTGCACCATTTGACGACTTCAGCGTCAGCTCCTATTCCACTTCTATAGCATGCACAGCATTGCCATTTATAATCTCTATGTGGTTTACTTCAACAACTTCTATAAACACAAAAAAAGCATTTCATTAGGTTTAGCTATTTATGCCCGAGGCAAATACAATGACCAGCACTGGCATGTACATTCAGTTACCGTGAATTTCAAAATGCTTCGTAACTCCATCAGTGAGTACCTAACTTAGATGGAGTATACTGAAGAACAACTATTCTTATACTGTTCCACGTTGATGACAAATATCGTTATTGTTCTTACTGCTCTTATAAATGCAAATAAATCATGAAATCTCTTCGTTATCTGTGCAAAAGCTTTTTGAATGGAAAACAACACATAAAAATTTGTGTGGGATTACAATTCGTTCTCTCGACCATCTTCAACTGACAACAAGTATTGAACTAAAATTGTGTGCTGCCAAAATATATGGTTCAAACAAGAGTGCATAAGAACAAAAGTAAACCCAAAATATATCAACATCAAAACGAAATCTATATCAATATATTCGAAGAAAGCAGTGAAAACAGCAGAAACAACCTGGACAAAAGAAGAGGCCAAATTTCATTTCATCAAACGAGACGTCATATAACATTATATTAAGGTAATTCATTCAGAATTAACTTTTGAACTCCATCCAATAGAATTCGATTTGTATGATGACAAGGTGCGAGATGACATTAGCAAACTTATTCACGAAAAATTTGAAAATCAATCGCAAAAATTAAAATCCTTAGAAGCACAAAATTCACGTTTTACGAAAAATTCAGATAATATTCAGAATACTGCGTCCGTAAGATCATTAAGTAGAAGAAATATAAATTATTCAGATGTTCATTCGTCAACTTCTGAACGTAATCTGTTAGAACAAGGGCACAAACTCAACCCCTACATCTCATCCAAAAACATGAAACAAACATTGGCCGCCGAATCCGCAATTGCACTTAAACAACTTGATGAGCCTCAATTAATATCATTCAAAATTGCCGACATCCTAACAAAAATTCACCAAATAACAAATCGATAAATCACAGAAACCGTAACAAATTTAAAACAAGAAATTCAAAGTAACGATTTAGTTTTAACCAAAGCAGACAAATCAAACTCTTTCGTCAAACATTCCAGGAGACGGATGCCTTCCATTGGTCTCCTGAGATGGACATCCTAAAGAAATCATACATTAATACGGTTTTTCAAGATGATTTCATGTTTTTGCTCAAGTTGTGCTTGCAACAGAATTATTTCAAATTCAATAATAAATTCTATGAATAACCTCACGGTCAACCGACGGGATCACCATCGACTACTAATACTAGCTGGCGTATATTGAAGGAATCAATCAATTCCTCCAAATCGAAATTAGTAAATTTTTGGTATAGATATGTAGACGATATACTTGCATGTTTCATAGAAACCGCTAGACAACTAGATCGATTTTTAGTTTACATCAATAGCATTCGTCCCAAAATTAAATTCAAAATAGAGAGAGAAGTCGATAATCAGATTCACTTTTTAAACCTAAAAATCACACACCAAGTTTTGATATATATGGAAAACCCACCTTTACTGATATTTGCATCCCTTATGACTCAACGCACCCAAAATCTCATAAATAACTTGCATTTAATTCGATGATTCATAGGGCTTTCTCTCTGGTATTATCCGAAGAAAATATGTCTAGGGAAGTGTCAACTATTAAAATAATAGCCAAGAACAATGGTTATCCCCCATTGATGATTCGAAGAAAACAAACACAAATAGCATATCATAATATTTACCCACGTATAGAATCAACTAATGCAGATAAATATATTTCATTAACATATTTTGGCAATATTGCAGATGACATTTCAAAACAGAATAAATTCGTATCTTTCAAGACCCACATGAAACTCTCCCAAGATTTTTTAATAGTAAGAATGAAACTGATAAATTCGACAATACTGGAGTTTATTGATTGTCCTGCATGGATTGTGAAGGCGTCTATAAAGGTCAAACTGGTCGTTCATTCAAACCGAAATATAAGGAGCATCAGTCAGATTACAATAAGCAGAGAACAGACAAATATACTTTTGCTTAACATTGTATCGAAAACGACCATCATTCCAACTAAAGATCAACTTAAAATTATTCACAGAATACCTGAAGGGCGAAAGTTAGATTTCTTGGAATCAAAAGAGATTTTCAAACTGCAACAAACCCTCCAAAGAGATAATCTTCTGAACAACCAGTATGGCCCGTCTTTGTTTGAAATCTTTAAATAATACCTGCTTTTATCATAATTATGTTATTACGTCTTGTTTGCACACTTATTAATTTTGCACCTACCGATTTATATATGTATGTATTTTCAACTTCAATACTTGTTGTCAGCTGAAGATGGTCGAGAGACTGAATCCTGATTTTCAATAAAATCTCTTGTAGTATAATACATACTTTTAATTTCTTATCATCATCATTTATGAAATATATAACACAGCACTATACGCTTCATTGATTGATATTTTTCATCACTCCATTGCTACATCTAAAATTATTTTTTTAACGAGCTAGTTGATTTTCTATCACTGTTAGATAACTCCTTGATATTTAAAAATTAATTTATAATTTTAGTTTAACTTGCTTATTTTGAAGTTTTCAAAATATTACTCATTTTCTAAATTATTGGAAGAGCCTTATCGAATTATTTTATTGTTACCGTCCTTCTAAAGATAATTCATGTAATTCATTGAAGAAAGTTATAATAACGTTTGAAGATAGGTGAATACAAACGTTTAAAAACGGAGTCTAAACTGAGGTCTGACAAGAAGAATTTGATTACAACAAACTTTTTTTTACTTTGTAAGTACGACTGTATTGTGAGGCATATTATGATGATTTTAATCGCAATGATACTTTCCCTTAGTATTAATGTAGACATTGAAAATGATTAATCCTCGCAAAAATATGAAAACAAGTTATTTCTCTAGCAAGATAATACTCAATGGAGCTTCAGAGGTTTTTTCTGGTATGAACGTGGAATCGATTCGAGCGGCGGATTGTATGATTGAAATAGGTACGTTAAAACATGTCCACAAAAGAATAAAAATCTGAATTTTGAGATTATATTGTTTGGAATTCTTGTTCATGCGGAAAATCAAGAATAAATATTCATATTGGTATAATTACTTTTAATTGGTATTCAATATGGGCAGTTGTAACTCAATTCTTATGAAACTTGGATTATGAATAGATAGTCTCGTTTTTTCTAAAATAAGATGTATGCATTTTGAAAAAACGCGGCGATTTAACGTAATAGAACTTGAAATGTCCAGGTGTTGATGGATTCATAGCTTTCGGTACAAAAAAATGTTCTTGAATTATTATCAATAACCTCTCAACCAGTGCTTTTTTTTTACACACAGCTCATCAGTGTCGCATATCGCTTGATAGGATTCTGAAAGGCGATACGCGATACTGATGAGCGTTACTGAGGGCGAAACTTCAGTCTGCCGCTTCGTTTCTCGGTATCTTGCTCAGTTTCACTATTGTGGCTCTTGGGAGCTGCGTGCATGGCAGGCAGCAGGCAGATTTGGGAACCAGCTCTTGTCAGGAAGGATTATTCATTGATCTACGGTTATTTTAATAATTCTTCTTGTCTCAAGAATATATATATATATATATATATATATATATATATATATATATATATATATATATATATATATATATATATATATATATATATATATATATATATATATATATATATATATATATATATATATATATATATATATATATATATATATATATATATATATATATATATATATATATATATATATATATATATATATATATATATATATATATATATATATATATATATATATATATATATATATATATAGGGGTTTTACCCCGACGAGTTGCCCATATATCTGTTCATGCAATCAAACTGATTTCATGAAAAATATAAATCCACCACCCGGTAATTAATACCATTGCCAGGCAATGATTATAATTAAAACATATCCTGGAGTAATTATATATTAGGATAACGTTAAATGTTATGAGAATATATCAATCTACCAGAATATATACATACTATAGCATCATCAGACAATGATATCAATTTACCAACGAGTAGTGTCAGAGGCTTTCTCCCGGAAAAATCCAGTGTACGGACCTTAGTCAAGTAACACTGAATGTTACTCATTAATAGTTTCCTTTGTGTGAAGTGGTGAACGATCGAATAGAATACTGCTCTGAATATAAATATGACAAAATTGTCAGTTAATTATATTACATTTATATAAACAAATAAATAAAATATGAAATGAGATTCTGAGCAGTATAAACTAAAGAGAAAACCTATGACTCTACCTCATTATTATTTTCGGAAAGAAACCTACGAAGAATATTACAAGATTTGATGACTGTTATCTTTTGTAACTGTTCAAACAAATTTTCTTCAGACCTAAAATCTCAATACTTTTGTGAAGATTTCTAGGAATAACGCCTGTTGTAGAAATAATAATCGGTAGAATAAATATTTTCTTCATTTTCCACATTTTTTAATCTCGTCGCCAAGCATCATATATTTAGAAATTTTTTCATTGTATTTATTTTGTATATTATGTGTGTCGGGTATAGCAATATCAATTATATATGTTATTTGATTCTGTTTATCATTAAGAACGATATCTGGTCTATTGTGTTTTACAGCTCTGTTGCACAGAATTGTTTTATCAAAATAAAGTTTATATTTGTCATTTTCACAAATAATCAATAATATATATATATATATATATATATATATATATATATATATATATATATATACAGAGATATCTACCAAGATATTCATATCTAATAAAAACAAAAACGCAAAAACAGGTCAATTGTTTTTTTTTTGGGTTGAAAACTTGCCTGAAATATCAACCCTGTCCAGTGTTGACTCAAAAGTAAGGTGGTATCTTTGTCTACCTCGCCTTGAACGAATTTCCATTTTTAATTGAGAACTGTAAAAGATACAGGGTGAGCAACTGAAAGATAAGGAAGACTATGTCCTTGAGAATATTCAAGTTTCAGTGAAGTACAATGGAACAGATCCATTCTGATCAATAGCAGTCATCCTCAAGTACCATCCTCATCTCAAATTTCAACCCCTAGAGCAGGGGTGAACACCCTCGAAAATTTGAAAGAGGGTAGATGGGTTTTCTCGTTTTCTTTCAAGATTCATAATCCGTCATAATCATTTCAATGTTTCAGCTGCTCACCCAGTAATTTTGATGGAGAACGAAAACTTGCACACCATATTGGAGATAAACAAAAATTCTTTCTCGGAAGGTTATAACTGCACCTATCTTCCGCTTTAAAAATAACACAGGGTGGTCACCCCTGCTCTACGGGTTGTAATTTGAGATGTGAATGGTGTTTCGGAAGATGACAGCCTTTGATCTGGAATGAATCTGTTCCATTTCTTTGCACTAATACTTGAGTAGCTCAGGTCTCCTCTATTTCTTCAGAAGCTCATTCTGTATCTTCTACAGTTTTCAATCAAAAATGAAAATTCGTTCACATTGATGCAAACGAAGATAATACCTTTCTTTCGAGGTATCACTCGACCCACCTTCCCTCTTCCAAAATTTCAAGGGTGGTCACCCCTGCTCTAGGGGTTGAAATTCGAGACATATATACATACCATTCACCAGTGGCGCGGTGCTCTGTAGCTCGTACACTCTTGAAGATTTCATTTTTGTTCGAACGGTATTGCATTTAGAAAGTAAAACTCTACTTCAGAAATTCATTTTGAAGTGAACAGGGTATTCCATTTTTTTTTAATCTTGGGATGTTTTGTCAGATTGGAAGACCACTTTTTTGTTGAAGATTCAAGAGCGTCGTAAATTCTGCTATAATATCTTTAAGTAATAAGTTTTTTTGGTTAGTAGTTTCGTCGTAACTTTTTTTCCGTGAAAATTCATGAAAATAGTCTCTCACATCATCGCATTCTCATTCGGCCTGAGAGGATGAATACTTTTTCCTTTCGTTTTCTTATTTCTCAAGGATAGCTTCATTGATGAATTGAAATAGATGATTCTCATTTTATACAGGAATGACTCAAAAGAAGTATTGAATATTGTAATTTTAAAATATTATATCTTGATTTTTTCAAATGGAAGGCCCTGTATTTTATTATTCATATCAACGCATAAAATATTGTGACATATTTTTGCAGAAGTAACCTTATCTTTATCTTCGACCATTTTCGAAAAAAAATAAACTAAAATAATAAAATCAGAGGTTGGGACAGAAGAGTTTATTGGTACATATCATTTTACTTGATCATAGAAGTGGAGATATTTTAAGGTAGTCGTGTATGAAATACGTAATAGTTTGGTTTTCGGTGCTATGATCTACAAGGTGTTGAACTATTTCAACAAGTGTTCGAAATGTAGCCCGTTTGTTTGTAGACACACCTCAATCATTCTGAGGAAAGACCGTTGAACTGTCGACTATATTTGCGGATTAATTGACTGAATATCGTCTACTATTCTCTGTCTCATATCCAACTGTGTTGTAGAAGGAATCTGATAAACGGTGCCCTTAAAATCCAGACTTGTAAGGTCCGGAGACCAAGCTAGCCATCTAACAGGA